>OY728120.1:2054296825-2064296825 GCA_963277665.1 Viscum album | reverse complement strand
TAAGGTGACCCTCACGTGGACATACATTGAGAGCCTCTTTAGGGGGGAGTTCGTTCTAGAAACACTACAATAAGTGCATGTCTATAAGATTCTGTACATACAGCAGGGCGGCTTATCAGTGGCCCAGTACTAAGATAGATTCACTAACCTCTTGTGCTAATCCATCGCCATGGTGTGGGACACATTTTTCAGGGCCCAAAAATTTGATTAGGGTCTTCGGTGCGAGATTAGAGCATCGATGATCTCTCTAAATATCCCGAGGTATGCTGGAGTGCTTGAGTGAGCATTATTAATGGAGAGATTCTTATGTGAGAAGGCACAAGTGGTGAGAGCCCCCACCAGATGATTGGTAGCCGATTCATTTGCAGAACATAGTAGGCAGATGATGCATAGGTCCAAGCAGACCAGACCTTCCGGAGGGTGACCCTAGGCTATAGGGTAGGAGTTGTGGAGCTCGCGAGGTAGAGGGGTTCAGTAGAGAAAAATATTGTTCTTTACGTGCATTGGGCCTGGCAACATGGCTCGCGACTATCTGACCCGCCATACCGATTATTAGTATATGGTCAAGGAACTGATGAGGCAGTGGGCAAGGTTCAAGAGAGGAGGTCCACGGGGTAGTTGACGTCGTAGTGGACTAGGTCGGGAAGCAGGTGGTGAACAACAGTTTCAGGTTCTACCACCATGACTCACATGTGGTCCACCCAGACCATAGGGACTATGTAGACAGGGGTGAGCACAACTATAGGCAGCAGAGGCTTACGATCAATGATCTCCATAGATTATTAATGTTATGATCTGTGTCTATTCCACCCTAGCTTCTGTACTTATAGACACATGTCCTAGTCACTCTTTCTTGGCCACAAAACTCATTCAGAACTAAGAGATTCAATAGATTTTTTGGCTCGATCCTTGTGATTGGAGACTCCGACAAGAGAAAATTAGATGATTACACACTGGTTCAGGCAGTGCGAGCTTACTCTAGTAGGTGAGAGATTTGGATATGATCTCCTAGTACTAGTGTTGAGACCTTAAAATGTTCACTTGGGTATGAATTGGAAATCCATATTCTATATTCAAATCGACTGTTTTTGGCTCAACGTGTGGTGATTCCAAAAGGTTGGGACCAGGTTTACTTTCACCAGTGAATAGGAATCCTTTGTAACAAATGATTGACTATCTCGAAGGAGGGTGCTCCAGATTACTCATTAGTTGGCTATCCTCACACTCAGAGTTGACGTGAGGAGTTTTATTTACACTGCAGTGGTGGAATTGTATGTTGTTGTCTTCCCTAATGATTTTTCAAGACTACCTCATCATAGATATATAGATTTCCACATCGACATGTACTCCAAGATGGCACCAATATCTACATCTACATATTAGATGACTCTCGTGGATCTTCGTGAGCTGAGTGTACAGTAGGAGGACTTGTAGAGAAAGGTGTTCGTAAAGCCCAGAGTGTCCACGTGGGAATAACCAATCATTTTCACCAACATGTAAGATGGGATTCAAAGAATT
Organism: Viscum album; assembly: GCA_963277665.1. Taxonomy (NCBI): domain Eukaryota; kingdom Viridiplantae; phylum Streptophyta; class Magnoliopsida; order Santalales; family Viscaceae; genus Viscum; species Viscum album. The sequence goes on along the minus strand of OY728120.1, from coordinate 2,064,295,307 downwards.
TGTGTGGATTATTAACACCTGAATCAGGTGACTATAAAAAACAAGTATCCTTAACCAAGGATCGATGATCTCTCCGACTGGCTGAAGGGAGCTCATTTGTTTTCAAAGATAGGCCTCAGATCAGGCAATCACCAGCTCTGAGTACGGGATGAGGACATACTGAAGACAACATTCAGATGTTGGTATGGAAATTATGAGTTCATGGTGATGCCTTTCAGGAAGACCAATGCTCTGGATGTGTTCATGGGGCTCATGAACAGGACCTCCTAGCCCTACATTGATAGCTTTGTGGTGGTCTTCATTGAAAAAATCATGATATACTCAATTTCGGAAGTGGATAATGCCACACACTTTTAGATAGTTATCGATACACTATGGGAGAACATGATTTAAGGAAATATCACGAAGTGCCACATCTGAATAAGAAATTACACTACATGGGACATTTTATCTCAGAGGATGGAGATTCAGCGGATCCAGTGAAGATAGAGGAAATGCTTTCTTGGGAGCCACCCAGGACTACGACATAGGTGAAGAGTTTCCTTGGATTGTATTTATTGTACAGAAAATTTCTACCTGAATTTTCTAGGGTAGCAACACCCTTTTTAGCCTTGATGAAGAAATGGAATCCTTTATTGTTGATAGGGAAGTTCTAATAGTGTTTCCAGAAGCTGAGGCAGAGACTAATGAGTTCCCCAATCGTGATGCTCCATAACAGGGCATTGGATATATAGTGTACTCATATTCATTAGGGACAGGACTTGTTGTGTCATCATAAAAGAGAAATTGGTGATTGGTTATGGTCCATGAATGTTGAGACACCATGAGTAGATCTACGCTACCAATGAACTAGAGATAGAAGTCGTGGCATTTCGGCTATAGATGTGGCAGCACTACTTGATTGCAAACGTTTTACAATCAAATCTAATCACAAGAGTCTCAGGTATATATTCTTACCAAAGGAATTGAACCTGAGGCAATGATGATGGATAGAGTTCCTCTAGGACAATGAATTTGAGATATACTATACTATTGGGATGAAGAACATAGAAGCATATGCCCTCAACAGGAGGTCTGGTATACACCTACTGTGTGTGGTGATAGAGCATCTAGCCATGTTGTAGATATCCTTCACTAAGAGTGATGAAGCTGCTTTCCTCTAGTATATGATTTTCACTCCCCAACGTCTTCACCGAGTTCAAGAGGAACATCTTGGGGATGTTTACTATGAGTCACATTGTGCTAAGATATCCCCATGACATGCTATAGAGGGATTTTGTGATTGTGGGGAGCATTTAAACCTCTTCAGAGGATGCACAACTATACCAGTTTTGCTTCGAGAAGTGGTGTTGAGGGAATTTTATACATCCTCTTTAGCTGTATGTCCTGGAATGGAAAAGAGGTAACATGACAACCAGCTTCAATACTGGTTTCCAAGGATGAAGAATGTAGTGGTAGAGTTTATATCCCAAAGCTATACTTGTCAGAATGTGAAGGTCGAGCATTAGGTGCAAGTTGGATTGCCTCAACAACTTCAGGTAATAGGGTGTAAGTGGGATTGTATCTCCACGGATATTGTGAAAGGGATGCCACGTATGTTTAGGGGCCACAATTCTATCTAGGTGATAGTTGAATGACTCACCAAGTCATCCCACTTCCTACCCATCTATGAGAAGGGATCAGTTGATGGATTGGGATGCCTCTACATTCTTGAGATTGATTGACTTCATGGAGTGCTATTGATGATCGTCTATTATTGCAACCAACATTTTACCTCCCGCTTTTGGAAGGGGTTGTAGGAGGCACCCGTGACTTAGATATTCTTGATCACCCCCTTTCACTCTCAGATAGATGGTCAGACATAACAGACCATAAAAACACTCGAGGACAAGCATCAAGATTGTGTCTGTGATTTTGACAGCAGTTGGTAGGACAAACGACCCCTAGTAGAGTTTTCATACAAAAATAGTTATCACTAAAACATCGTCATAACTTCATTTTAAGCCTTATACAAATGACCAAAGAGATTAGATCTTTGCTTGAAAAACCCTGGGGAGTAAGTACTTGTCGGTCTAGAGTTGGTGTAGGAAAACACAGTGAGGTGAAAATCATCTAGGAGCAGAGGAAGACTGCATAGATTCGAGAGAGTTCTTATGCTGAAAGGAGACAGAGACCCTTGGATTTTGTGGAGGGAGACCATTTCCTCTTACGGGTCTCACCCCGATGAGTAGTATGGAGGTTTGGTAAGAGCGACAAGCTAACTATGTGGTCCATCAGATGTTTCTAGATCCTCAGTAGAGTAGGAGAGGTGGTGTGGCATCTAGATATTCCCCCATAGATTCACCAAGTGGATAATGTTTTCTATGTTCCATAGTTGAGGATATACATGCATGATCCATCGCATGTTATCATTGGGGGAGATATGGACATCGGCGATGGGGTGGAATTTGTATGGTTCTCGGTGGAGATAGAGGATTGAGAGGAGTGAACCCTTTGTGTGCGGTCAATTACTCTGGTTCAAGTTCGTTGGAAGCATGGGAATCTTTAAGAGATCACATGGGGCCAAGAGGCTCAAATATATGCTTTTAAACCCCATTGGATCCCTATGTTGTTTTATAGATTTTGGGGATGAAAAGACTAAGGAGGGTATAATGTAAAGGCCCATAAAATTCAATGTAATTTTTTTAAATTATTTTTGATTATTAAGAGTCTTTAAAATTGAAATCACATTATTCAGTGGCCTAGTGTTCCCATAATGAATTTATGAACTTTTTTAATGGTAAGATCAGTAAACGCACTAGTGGAATTTTCTATATTTTGAATCGTTGTTCCGATTAAAAATCAGAGGGCTTCGATGAATCCATAGCACTGGGATTCAATTAAGGGAGGCTTAACCTTGACCACAGTTTTTATGTGTGTAAAAGTAAGATTTTATGACTTTTATAGAAATAATAAAATAACCTAGCGATTTTTATTTTATCATTTGTTCCTACAACCTGTTGAGTGGTTGTTATGGGGACCATAGAGGTAGTGAGAAATTTAATATGAGATATTAAATATCCGATAAAAATTTGGTGGCGTAACCACCCCACCTATAATTACTGTGGAAGATTAAGTACTCATTTAATGAACCTCATTTATTCCTCGGTTTGTTAACCACACCATTTCCCCCTATATTTAAATGGGTCTTCAGTTCGAGTTTTTTGACCCGACTTTATCAAGTCAGGATCCTCTGGTGGGGTGATGCGAAACCTTCCACCGACAGAGATGGAAGCTAGGGTGGAAACAAACTCGGACCAACGATCCCCGACAACTACATAAAACATGGAATCATCTTCCACCACTATGAAGTCTTCATATAATCTCGATGTAGGGGTTATCAATAAATTCAAGAAATTCCCATTATTCGTGTCTTCGTTCATGAATTTGCAGGTTTTTGTAGTGGGGTATTTAAGTGAGGATAATCATTATTTTAATGTGATGTCTAAATTTAATCTCACTTGTAATAATTTAAATGCGGAGGGCTCGATCCAAACAAAAATGGCCTAGACCATTTTCCACTTGATTTCCATTTTGTTCTTCGGAGGTGGGGTTTTTCCAACTTCACAGAACCTTGAAACCAAGAGGCCTGCAATGATAGCGAGATCCGGGGAAGGCTGTAGGTGCATCTAGATGGAAGGACAGACCACTGAAGCTCACCTGGTGTCCCATGGAAGGTTTTCCAGTGCAACATCGGTGACTGGAATTGGTGGAGAAGGTGGGGGCCTGCGCTCATCGGTCGTGGGTGAGGGTAGCACCGTAAGGTTCCCCGACGGACTCAAAGGGGTGTATTGCACTCGGCTGGCCATTATGGAAGCTCATTGTCACACACCATGTTGAAATAGGGAAACAACATCTAAGATCCATTGGAGGTGGACCCATGACCAATGGATCTCACTGAATATATAGCGTTTCTATATGGCGCCATAAGTTGAAGAGAAGAATGGCTCTTCTTGAGCCTTCTTGGACGCTGGGAAGCCACCCTGCTGGCGAGCCGTGCCTGCGCACCAGGCCATGTCACCAGGTGGGTCAGCCCAACCTAGGTCAAATTCGGTCCGGCCAGGTCAGACTCGAAATTGATTGGTTCGGACCGAATCGGGTCAGGTCATCCCTTACTAGGTCGGACCAGACCTGGACCCATTTCGGCCCAGATATGCTTAAATTATCGTATATTGGGAACCAGATGTCCGTTTGATTTACTATCTATGGATCTAGGATACGTGGAGGGATAAAATATTTTTTAGATACTCCACGGGAGTTTTGGAGAGTGTTGGAGTACGACTGGGTAGGATCGACCCTGATTCCAATAGGGATCTTGACACTAAAATTCCAATAACTTACAAACCAGGGATTCGGTTGGCATGCCATCTATTATGATTGAACCCTTATGAAATGAAAGATAATTGGGTAAATTCATCATGAGACTTTGTGATTGTTGGAATCTGGTCAATGGCTTGAGGGGTGGTTTCTCCCAGTAACACGTCTACAATAAACAGGAATCCAATGATTGGATGAGACCTGAAGAATGAAGGTAAATTCTATCTAAATCAGCACCAAGCCTTTCTGTGTGAATCAGCACCCAGTGATTCTATTTGAATCCTCACCCCACGAGTCTATGTGAATCAGCACACATCGATTCATTTTGAAATGGCACCCAACGATTCTGGGTGAATCATCACATATCGATAATATTCGGGTCTTATGGGGGATAATACCTATAGATCATGTGTCGGTCAGCAATAGTTTCTCTTGCAGAGTAAGATGATCTAGCCTTACAACAAATCATATGTATTACTATAATTATGTTTTACCTTGTTTGAAATGTGTCTATTTCTGTGTGCTTTTTATTGATATCATACATTGTTATTCTTATGTGGAATTCTGAGAGACCATTGGGGGTCTCGTGTAACACCCGAGACTTTTATGAGAAATATTTGGTTTTTTATGTTATATAAATCATCAAAGTAATCTTTCCACACACACAACACTAGCTTTTCTTGCTTTACACGTAATCGTGACCTTCCTCGATAGCTTGTGTCTTACGCAATACCGAGTTTCATTAAACATCGATATGCTTTTATAATATTATTAAAACTAGCTGTTATGAATAGTAATAACCACTTTTTGAAATTTTGTAAATTTTATTTTTCAAAAATGACTTCATTTTTGGATTCTGAATATCGAAATTACCCTAGGGTGAAATTTTGGTATTTTTTCTGAAAACTTTCAATTTTTGATGAATAGTGAAAACACTATGTTACTATTTAAAAACCAAATTTTTTTTAAATATTTATCTATTTTAGGTCAAAATTGATACATAATACCTATATAAGTTCAATTTAATTCATTTTAGTAATTTTATAATAATTTTAGATATATAAAAATTTTACTGAACTTTTCACCGTCTTTTACCCACCTCCTAGGAGAATTTGAAAATTTACATAAAACTAAATTTTACCGCTTCTGTGAGTGGAATTTCAAAAATAAAAGAAACACGGTTTATGTCAGTAAGTAAAATGTGGTTCAATGAGATGAAAATAATTTTTGGTGAATAGTAACGTTTTACTTTTATTTACCACAGTTAAAAGTAAATAGGGTAATTAAGAGTAAATTTGATATTATTATTACCCTAACCCATGTCATAATTCTACTGGATAAGTTTAATTCGACCAAAAACAACCTTAGGAATAAAATATGACCATTTAGGCCCACTTGAATTAGATTAGGACATTTATTATTAATTTATTTAAAGAAGGGTTAAAATAGTTAAAATCAAAGTTCAATAAGTAAATAATTTTTAATATAGGGTTACACATGAGATAAATTCGACAATAAATATTAATTATAAAGATAAAAATATTTCCAACATAATGGTATTTTATTTGTAATTTTTGAATAGGAGATAATTTAATTTATTAATGACACAAAAATGATGCAGTAATTATCTTATTAATGAAATATTGACATAATTGATGTTATAAATACCCAAATAAATGTAATATGAGACTTTTTATGAAATCCACTAATTTTATAGGTTAATATGACATGTTAGTATATATTTAATTAACTTTTTGCAAACTATTAATTCTGTTATAATTTTTACAAAAATCAATTACTAAATAGTGTCAAAATTGAAATAAAATAGTTTTCAAAACAAATATTATATTATTAATTGTTATTTTACTCCTAACAATCTATGTTTCAGCCAAATTACATAGATAAGGCTATATATATTAATAATAACCATCTTGGGGTTCGTTTTTCTTGGTATAGTAATTTTATTAACCTTATAGTGTAAGAACACAAAAAGACACCATAAAAGTAAAATTATCTAACTTAAAGGTAAATATAAATTATAAGGTTAGAATAGTAAAATAAACTTATCCAAATTCTATTTTATGAGAGGATTTCGACCCATACCCACCTTAGCTTCTAAATAAATCAATTTGGATCTATTTAAAACCGAATATGGCTTTATAATAAAATAATATTTTTAGTTTTTCCAAAGGTGCCCCTCTCCTCCCTTATAAAAGGGCACCTCCTCCCTCTCTTCCTCACACCAAATTGAGCCTTCATGCTCGGCCAAAACCTGCCAATTTCTCCTCTCCACTTCCCTAGAAACAACTTCGAGGTCCTGGTCTTCTTCAAAGACCAATTTTATTTCCCTAATAAGAGGTCTCAAAGAGGCGCTTCAAAGAAGAGGTAATGTTCGTTACCGATTCATTCAACTTTATTTATTCTTCCACTTCTTCTTCTTTAGTTGTTTCATTATGAAGTAATAATATAAGTATCACTAATATACTGATATGTTATTATAAATATGAAACAACTCTATTTCACCATATATCCATCCTATAGAAAACGAAATCACCGCGTGTGCGTACGTACGGAATACCGTCTCCACGCCGTGGTGTAATCTATTTTCCACCACCACCTTACTTGGATGGGTATAACGGTGTAAATAATAACTATAAATTATATTGATTCTGAAATAGTATACATACATTCCATTATAATTTCACGATCATGGGAACGATATCATCGCTCGTGCATACGTACAGAATAACGTCTCCACGATGTGATGCGACTCGTTATACATGATCTTCATTGCATAATGATTATATAAATGAATTTATTGAATAAATATGATATATAATACAATAATACCATTATGGAAATGAGGTATAAATAAACCAAAAAGAATATTAAGAATTTATTCGACAAAACACGCATAAGAACAAAAAGCAATAAACACCCGAATAACAAGTAACAATGAAATATTACTAATAAGAAGCTAAGAATATGACCATATATGATATCATAACAATGATTATGATTCTTGAATAAGTAAATGACAATATTTAAATCATTATACCGGAGGTTCGGACACTTACAAAGAAAATTGGCCCTAAGGTAAGGGAAAATCTCACAATCTCAATTTTTATCCAAGATTGTTTATACTTCAGAATTTACTGGAGAATATTTATCATCCATATACATTTTCCCTCAATATCTAATATTTATATCCTTCTACAGTAGTTTATATCTAGTTTTACCCTTTGGTGAGTTTTTAGTAAATGGTATGAAAGGAATCTTTTGTCATTTTTCGTACGAGGTACTTTTTGACTTTTCTGACAAAAGTACGAGAAGAATGTTTTTTAATTTATACGGAATGAATGGATTTTTAAAACATTATTTCCAAGAATCTTAATTTAGAATTTTTAAATTTTATTTTTAATCAACTTCTTTTACTTAAAAATTGTATGACATGTTAAGAAATGAAAAAATGTTTTTGAAGTAGAAACGATATTTTCCTCAAGAATGGAGTTCAAGTGTTTTATCAAAATTATTTTACATCTAAGATAATATAGGGTTCTATTTCTATCCCTATTTTTAGATTGATTTGATTATTTTATGACGGAATTATTTTTATGGTGTCCTTTTATCTTAAATGGATTATGTTATGATGGCATGATGTTTAAGATTCCCATTTTTATTACATGGGTTATGCAATGATGTATGATTTTTTTATTTTGTGGCCCACATAAGACCGGTATCATTATGAGATGGGTGGGACCTATATCTCCCTCCAATGAACTGGGTAAAGATTTTATATCTAATGAGATAGACATGGCTGGAATGGCAGGTTAAACCGGTTCAGTGAAACAGGACTGAAACGAGGAATGAACTCGGTTCAGAAATGGACTTTGTCCACTAAGATAGGCTTGGAAATTAGTCTTGAATAATAAGAAATTTTTCTCAATGATTATGTGTGTATGCCACAATGCTTCATGTTTTAAGTTATGATTATTGTGATTACATTTCACTACCATGATTTATCCCATGTTATGAAATTGTGATATCTTTTGCAGGGTATGATTTCCAAATTGTTATGTTCTTATAAATATGATGTGATTGATATTTCATTTGTTTACCCTTACTAATCATTTGAGCTCACCCATTTGTATTTTTTCATTCCCCAGGTCAGGAAGAAGGTTATTAAGTACGATATGCCAAAAGAGACTATAGATATGATGAAATAAATGGGAGACAGTATAGACGCTTTATGAACCAGTTTTTTATGTTTCTCAGTTTCTAAAGACACTATTTTTATATGGTCCTTTCATGGTTTTGTTATATTTTGTAATAAGTGAAATTTAATTTTTATGTACTATCAATGTATGTAAAGTATGGTTCGTTATATCTCGGGATCCCAACTGAGTATTGTTAGACTCACCCATGCACGAGCATCACCTGCACCTTATTGTGTCTTGTGCAAATGAGAGGTAGCCTTCAATAAAACTCATGGAGCTTGGACCTGATGGTGGATGATGGTGATGGTTGACGTGGAGAGCTATGGGAAGGAGCTACACCTACCCATCAGGTAGGACCCCTGGTGGATGATCTGAAGAGTTGTTTTTTTGTATTCTATTGTAGTTTTATCTTTTCAATTGGCCGTGTATTCAGGAGCCTTTACATTCAGTGCACACCTTTGATACTATAGTTTTACTTCGCGGTTGAATCTTGTTGCATTATCCGGCTGTGTGTTTGTACATGTTTAAATTCAACGCCTTCCCATTTTAGGGATACACCTTCCTAGTGCTAATCGCCAACCCATGGACTATGGAAGGTGGGCTTGGGGTATTCACAGCACTGGACTCGGGGGATATGTCATGATAGAATGTTATAAATAATTTACTGATATTAAGAAGTTAGCGTATAATGACCATTAATTTTTGGAAACCATTCCTGAAAATTATTAATTTTAGAAATTACATTCCAATATCATATATTACTAGTATTAATGGATTTCCACACTTCATTTTTGTAAATTGTAAAGGTTTTATTTAATTACCATTATATGTGGTTGATCTAACCCAAATTGAAATATATTCAACTAATAATTAGTTAGAGAATAAAGTTATATTATATTAATATTTTTTTAATTTATATTATGTATATAAATATAAAAAAATATATTATTGAATAATGTTGATAAATAGTGTATGTGCGATGGAGATGGAAATATATATAAAATTACATGATACATTGATGAAATAACCCATTCATGAAAAGGGTTCCCTCAAAATGAAGGATGCATGGCTCCATTATGGTATCAGAAGCTACAAAAAATGCATATATATTTTAAGAGAGGTAATTTCTTAATTTAATAATTATGATAAAAGGAATGGAAATAGGTAGATTGAATTTAGTAGATGAGGGTCCCTTTTATAGTTTTGTTTCATAGGTATTGTCTGAAATACTAATTCCTTAATGTGTAAGGAATGCCATTCCACATCAAAAGGGGATTAATTGGGGGAAAATAATAAGGTTTTTTTCAAACATGTCTTCCACACAATTTATATATTATTTAGAGATATTTTAGTAATTTTGCTTTAATTTATCCCATTTTACCTAATATTATCTATATCATTGTCAATTAATATTTTTTATTTAAGAAAATATTTTATTACCCAAAAAATAAATTTACCCCCTTATATGTTTTGTTTGTACTCATTTGAGACATAAAATATATTTTACTAAATTATCATTTCGAAATAAATTAATAATAATATTCAATTATAAAAATCAATATATATTTTTTCAGAAATATATTTTACTTTTAAAACAAAATTAATTCTTTTTATATAACAACTAATAACCATTATAGGAATAGTGATGTAATTAATATATTTATATACAATATATTCTTTTAAATTTGGTAATAATAATTTGTTTAATCTATATTTAAAAATTAAAGCAATAATATATATTAAAAATAATTGTTCCATATGAAAAATAATTTATTGATAAATAAATACTTATTCCTTATAACTCAATAATTATTTGTTGGATTTTATTTTATTATTTTATTACTGATTCCGTCAATTAATACATTTTTATTTATTAAAATGACTTATTTAAATTGATGAAGTAAATATAAAATGAATTTTGTACCAAACATTTCTTCTAAATAACATATATTTAAAAACTAAATTATTATAATTTTAATTTCTTTTATAAAATAAATACTTTTATAAAAATTTCTTGTCCACTATTTTATGTGTGAAATACTATTTTCATATAAATGGAAAATACGTCATATACCTATTAGATTCATTTATACCTAGACACTACACAACCAAATACCATATATTTATGCATAATATATAAAATTATTATATTACATTCATACATATTAACTTATATATTTAATTAAATATTAATCTTATTAATTTATTTACCTCTAAATATGATTATTATAATTTAATATTTTTACCTTATTTTAAATTTTATAATCAAAGGTACAATCATCAAGGAAACCCAAGAGGTTGATGATTCCACATTCTAAGTAATTAAATATGAATGTAGTTTTATTCTCCTTGTAATATTGACATTGATATTTCCTATTTTTTCCCAAGATGTATCAATTTTAATCATTTTTTTAATATACTATCATAATAAAATTAATCACCTCCTAATTTTCGTTCATCAATTTTTGTAATACAATATTCCAAACAAATTGATGAAATAAAAGTATATTTCATAACATATCCCCTCTACATAACATTAAAAAAGGGAGAATAAAAGGAATAATAATATTAAGAAATTGAAAACAAACCTCAAAGTTATTCAAAAAATAATACATTTAATTGAAATGATTAAATAGAAAAAGTGATCATTAGGATTGTTATTTTATAAAGGGAATATTTTATATTATTATCAGGATATGTTGGAAAATACACAACACTTAGAGTGGGTTCAATCTGCACAAGTAACTTTTCCATCATTAAAACAATTGTCATCATTTCTCAATAACGATATTTAATCTTCAATATTTTAGATATTATATAAAAATGATAGAATATATTTTAATGGGGGTAAATATTTGTATAGATTAAAACAACCCCAATGTGTGATGGTTACAATTCCACACAGACACACAATCACATTGATTATCCTATTTTCTTAAGATAACACTACATGAAAGGATAGATCCCTAAACATGATACAACATTAGAAGTAACTAGTTCATACAATCACTCATCAATTTCATATAACCAAAAAATATTATCTAATAATGATAAATAAGAAACTATAAGTCACTGTTGGACTTCAAATACGTGACCTCCTTCATCTCCTGTAAACAAATACAATGTTGTTAACAGTTTGGAAGTTATTGCATAAATCAGAATACCCCATGGATACATACAAATTTTTTAAATTCAATTTTTTCATCTATACATAAAAAAATCATGTATTGTTCATCTACATAAACATTCACATCATCAAACACATTCAAAAGCAGTTATTGATATTATAATTTAATCCTCATCAAGACTTATATTCTTCATTCCTCATGTCTTCCATAGAATTATTTTCCATATATTAATTTACACATGAAATAAAAATATTTCAATTTCTTATTGGCTCAAACGCTCATGGATTGGCCTTTTCCATGTTCCAAAAGATTTAAAATCTCATAGGATGCTCGAATAATGATAGGAGGTGTTCAGGTGTTGAGAATTGGGAGCAGGGAAGTTTCATGATGTGAAAGTGGGTTTCAATCCATGTAGAAACATTACACATAGTGAAGGAGGGTTTCAGGCCCTAATATTTTGTAGGGTTTGAATATTAAAGAACATAATTGATATGAAATGGTTTTTCTTAGCAGAAACTAGCCTCATGGAATTTAATGTCATGAAAGTGGATTATATATCATCTAATTCTATACAATTTTAATGTTTTAGTGGTTTCTAATAACATGTGCTTTCAGACCATATAGGTTCCACATCCCAATCTCTCGATACCAGGTGACCCGTTGAGTTGGTCTTCGATTTGTTGTGAATTCCATCGTCGATGATCAATCCCTATCTCTTCCATTGATCCATAGTGATCCATTATCGATCTCAGTTAGGTTCTATATATGTTTTTGTAGATATTTGATCCATTTAATCCAATTTATTCTCTCCATGCTATGGAAGATGGTCACCTTGTATCTAATGGGGTTCTTCTTGGATTTTTTTCGTGCAGTGGTGTTTTGAAATCCTTAGTTTGATGAAGTTCATACACAAGAGGTGATCGGGGATCCATTACGTTGTCCATTCTCAGGTGAATAACATTGGTTCCCTTTTTTAGGTACAAGATTCATTGCTCCTCAATTTATTTACATGGAATCATATAGTGAGAATTATTTATCCCCTAAGATCATAATGAATATTACGTAATTAAATGAATGATCTAGATTGAATAATTCATGAAAATCTATTAATGATGTTCTTGTTTGTACCATGACGAGTGTTTGCCTATTGATTTCCCAAATAGTTTGATATATATTCCATTCATGGATTTCCATGTTGTTCAAGAGGGTAATGGGTAAATAACATAAATCCATACTTATTTACATTTAATTGGATAAAAGTTATTGGTGTGGCTTGTTCAATGAATCTGGTTGTTGATATAATGTTATGTTAATCATCATTAATCTTATTTTCATGTTTAGTGGAATTTTTTAATTAATCTAAATCATGATGATTTCCTTAGAAAAAATAAATAGAGTGTTAAAATAAATTATGATTCCTTGTATTATCTTATTGAGTAGGTTTTCCATAGTTAGAACCTGTGAATAATGAATTGGTTAAATAAAGATGGTATAAAAACTGGTTCTGTGATAAAATATACTACCATTTTAGAGCCTAGGTTTCCCACATGCATGTAAAGGATATTTTTCTTTTGATTTAGTGACATGATTGTTTGTTGTGTTTGAAAGATGAATGCCTTTTTGGGGGGCCAAGAGTATGTTGTCGTGTTGGTTCCAACTACTTCTGATGTGCTCTACATATGAGACTTTTTATAACAACCCTGCACTTTATATTATACAAAAACATAATTTATTTTCTATAACCTTAACATGATAGAACATAAAAATTTTATAGTACTAGTTTGTTTTGGACATAAAAACATTACATTACCACTTAAAACAGAAAACACAACATCTTTATTGAAAACATCTTTTACATGACCAAAATATTTCATTTTATATAGTATTGAATGGGATAAAATGAGTACATGCATAATAAAATGGTGATCTATAATGCACAGTAAGGGAGTAAACAAGGAATAACATAAAGAATGCAACACATTATTGACAATAGGAATATCAATGGATCATAATAGAAACATGAATATAAATTCATGATAAAGAATGATTATTATAACATGGAAATGTGGAAAAAAAACACTTAACCTAGAATTATCGTGGGCCAAGGCTCATTGCACATAGAGAATGAGTAAACCATCATTGCACATGAATTTTTATGAGAAAACCCTCATTGAACTTGATGTATCATGGTACTAATCATTACGCAATTCATTGGAGTGTTATCAGGGTGCACCATTCTAAATCATTTTATTTCATTCATAAGTGTTCCACATGGATACTATAACATGGATTCATTAAACATATTCATTTCATCAAAGATACTGGAATGTGGAATTCATATATGAAACACTATAATCAATAAGTAAATGTGAAAAAAGGTGAATACACTTAATATAGAAATGGCCACGGTATTCACTACACAATTCCTTTGGCATGGAAAATCGTGGTTCAATTTTAGCATAATAACGTCGTGACATAATAATTCATAAATTTTTTTAATGAAATATAAATGGGTTTCTAATCATATTTACATGAAATGGTCAATAGCGGGTCATATAGATACATGCCACAACATATGTAATGTGATTTATATTCAAAACAGAAAAAGAACTACTTGATTGTAAATGATGAGAGAGAAGTGTGTTACAAAATTTTGGCATGGTAACTGGTGTAAATGGGAGGTTCAAAAACATGCCCCATCATATAGTATTAAAATTGAAAGTGTATATCAACCTAAGGAAATTTGGAAAATAATGATACATGGTGAAATATCGTACTTAGAAGTGTCATCCCAAAGGCTTGTGAGAGGATTTTGAGAGGCTTCTAGGGAGCTTGGGCACTATGGAATGATTATTGAGAGGGGAGGGAAGTGGTTTGTCGAGCTCCAAAGTCTTCACGTGAAGTGGAAGTCGGATATTGGGTGGGGTTTTAATGGAAAATTTAGGGAATTGTTTATTATTTCGGTTTTGTTCAGCAAAAATTAATCTAATCAATACCACAAACCAACACATTCAAGTCAAGCTCAAGGTGGTGTTTTTGGGTTTTACCTATAGATACATGGATTCCATAGTCACCAATACCTTCTCATTTCTAGATAGTAATGTATTTTCATGATAACCACTTTCTGAATACTCATAAAAAATTATGGATTTTTTATTAATATTCTTATCCCAAAGGCTTTCAATGGGGTTTTATAACCACAATCCCAAAAATATCTAAACATATCCTCTAATACCCACTATAACAAACTTGCTCTTTATTTTACATGTATAAAATTTTATTAAATAAAACAATCACATGATACAACATAGATGATCGAGAGGTCTAGAGTCTTTAGTTCTTATAAACATTATATAACAAATTATAATATAAAACAAAACATCTTTATTGAAAACATCTTTTACATGGCCACAACATTCCATCGTACATAGCATTTCATGGGTTAATCATAGGACATGCATAAGAAAAGGGTTAGATATAAAGGCTAGTAAGGGAGTAAACAAAATATGACATGAAGAATACATTACATGTTAGAGAATAGACATATCACTGGAGTATAAGAGAAATATGAATTTAAATGCATGATAACGATTGATTATCATAACATGGAAATGTGGAAACCACAATTGACATGGTATTGGAATGATCCAAGGATAATTGAACAAATATAATTATTAAAGCCTCATTGAACTTGATTTATAATTATTAAACCCTAATTTCACTTGATGTATCATGATACTAATATTTACCCAATGCATTAGGGCACTATCAGGGCGCACCCTTCTTAATAATTTTATTTCAAGCAATAGTGTGCCATATGGATAATCTAACATGGATTGATTAAACATCATCATTAATTACAGGATAAAGGAATGTGTAATTCATACATGAAACTATATAATATATAATTAAATGTGCATAAAGGTGAATACCCTTTATAGAGAAATGGGCATGATATTGACTACAAAATGATTTTGTCTTGGAAAATTGGGATGAAATTTTGGCAGTATAAAGACATGAAATAATAATTCATAAAAATGGTTTATTATAGATAAAGTTGTGTCTCATCAAATTTACATGAAATTTACTGTAATTTTGTCATTTAGATACATTCCACAATATATGTAATGGAATTCAGATTCATAATACAAAATGAATGTCATGAATGTAAATGAGGAAAGAGAAATTCCTTATGGTATTTCGACATGGTAACCAGAGTACATGGGATAAATTAATGAGATAAATGGTGTATATAATTTTTTAAACATATATAGGTAAGTATGTGGGAGGTTATAAATCATACCCTGAAATGTAAAATTGAAATTAAAAGTGCATAACAACATAACAAAATTTTGACAAAATGAGGAAGGAAGAAATCCCTTACATGGAGGTGTGATCCCAAGGGCTTGGGAGAGGCATGAAAGAATATTATTTGGAGATTAGGGAGACCTTTAAAGGTTATATAGAGAGTATTGTAGAGTTTTTTAGCTTTAATGGCTTTGAGTGAGAGGAAGTGGGATCTTGGGTGGGTTTATATAGGAAAAGATAGTGAATGTCTTATTATTTTTTTGGCCACTACACATTTAACTAATCAAAAACACAAACCAACCCACTGTTTTTTCACATGGTTTTTTCAAAATGAAAGTTTAAAACATTATTACATAATTCCAATGACCGAAAATCTTAAAATATTAGGCTTTCTTGTAAGGATGTTAGTTACACTCTTAAGGAAAATATTTTATAAGCCTTTGAGGGTCTCATAAAACTTTTTAAAATAAATCAAACAAACCTAAAATCACATTGTTTTAATGTTAAAATATATATTATCCTAAAATTACCTTTATATTATTTTATTACATCAAAATTGGGTCATTATGATGTCATAAAATTCATTATATATTTAAACGGTATTTAATTTTCACCGAAAAATTCAACTGTCTCAGAATATTAAGAAAAAATAACCGTTTTATTATTTAGACATTCTCAATACAAAAAATATATTAATTTTGTCTAAATAATCGTTTAAATATGTGATTTTATTATTTTTAAATAAAAACTGGCATTTATCTAATATTTAATGGTTTTGACAAAAACAGCTTTCAAACCATAATAAAAATTACAACAATATTCCTATAAATTATACGAGAATATTTATTTAATTAATAGTTATTTATTAATAATATTTTATTAAAACCTTATTTAATTAAAAAATACATTATTTTATCATAATATATTTCTTAATTGAATATTAAATAAAAATAGTATTTTTTACATTAAAAACTATTAAAAATGATACAATAATAAAATTAAAGCATATTATTTATTCTATAGAAAAAAAAAATCAAAATAATCATAGTGATGGTGTATTGTTACAAAACACCTTATAATAGCCTCATATGGCCAAATGGTAAGTTGTGTGATGGTGAAAAACTCTTGGGTTGACTAAAATAAGATCGCTCGGGTGGTAATCTATATCAACATCAACTTCTCACTAAGGTGGTTCGGTTTGAGCTTAATCTGTTGTAGCACGACATGGGATTGACCATGAACGAAGCCCAATGAAGAAACCTCCTTTCCAAGCTTTGAAAAATGGGATTCGGATAGTGAAATTCAAATGCATGATACCATCGCTTCCTTTTTCTGAGTAAATTGGATTTGATAAAGCCCTATGTTTATACTAATCATTTGATCACTTTTTATGACCACATTAACAATGGTAAAAATTCATAACGGTGTTTTAAAAAAAATAACTAAACCCAAGGAATTTAGTATTTTATATATCCATTTTAAATAATAAGATATTAAATTAGATCAAGGGGATTTTTCGTTAATAAATGTTTGTGTCATGACACTTTTGATGTGGGGCTGGGAGACCTTAATGTGACGTGAGCCTTTAATGCTTGATCATGGAGTGTTTTGTGGAATTTTGGGTAGAGAGGCCTAGTTCTTGTGGTAGTATATGATTCATGTAGTGGATAGATGCATCCGTTTAGGCATGTGGTGTTTGGGAGGACACTAGAGATTATAGAATGGTTTAAAGCTATGATTACCCATTCGTATGAAGGAAATATTCTGATTAAATATATTTTTTTTGTTTATATACTTTCATTTACACACTACATGAGTCAGATGGATGTGTTTGGATACTCCCTTTAAATTTTAGGTCAAGACGCACAGGGTATACCACATGGTTTCCATGCATAGCTCCTCCTAGTAGAGTTATTTTACTCTCCTATTATAAGAGTCAACAACTCGATGGGTAGTTCATCTACTCACCATATTGAGCCCATGTGTTTGGGGTGTTTAGAAATTTTCCCTAGAGAACCTGGCCATATTGAATGTGGTAATGATTGTTAAATAAAAAATATATGTTTAAGGTGTTGGTGCTTGTTGGGAAGCAATGCGGAATTTACAATTTGGAGAAGTCATGGACTCAGTTTTCTTATACATAGAGGGGATTGATCGTTTTCAAAATTGTAAGGTGATATGATGTGTAAATGATAATTGTTAATTAATATTTAGGAATAAATTAAAATAACGTGAAACTTATATTGTGGGATAAATTAATTTAATTTATCTCTTAAAATGGTTGTGTGCTTATAGTATATCTAGTCTTAGTAGTGGAAGCTGGGAGTCCGATTGATGTAACATGAATTTGAGTCTAAGACTATCTTATGCCCATTGAGTGGTTCTGAGATATATTAAATCATGTTATTTTTAGTTATTAATATGATACTCTAATATATTGGATAGTGATCATAATACCCTTGGAATTTTGGGCCCTTGGAGTGTTTTCCCAAATATCCCAGTTGGAGGATGGATGACGGAATACCCCTATTTGGCCCCACTCTCATCTCTTGAAAGTTACATTTGTTTGTATGAATGATTGATAGTGATACCAGTATTTTTTTGACGTATGTAATGGATTTTTGTTTTTAAACAAACATATAGTCTAAATATTGTAACCTAATGACTACTATAGGTACAACATGTATATGTTGTGATTTCTTATGTATTCTTACTCGGTGTATGGGTTATGATTGATTGAGATATAATACCGTATGTATGAAAAATATTATATTTTTTACGGTGACTCCAAAAAACAACATGGCTAATTTTGGATATGTAGATGTGTTTGTATGTTTCACGGGGTGCATATTGTGTTCTTTTGCTTAGGTGTCAGCAGACACGCCATTTTGGAGTGTTATGCTCAGGGTGTCTATCATTAGGGAATATTGGAAAATTAGTTGGGAGGTGGTAGTGGTATTCCATTGATATTATTTATTATATTATATGACCATGTATGAGTTACTTTGTAAGAGTAGTCATGATGAGTTGGGTAACTTACTATACCTCTTTAGGTAATGAGTAAGTATCACTTGTTGTTCACAGTGTTTTAGATTGCATTATTTACATTTACAAGAGAGGCTCTAGATAAGATCATATTGATTATACTTTTATACTCACCCTATGTATATATACATGATTTTTAGGATATTTGGAGGCTGTTTCATATCATTGTGGTTAATACTAGCTGGTGTATTGTAGGATATGTTTTGGAATTGTGGACGCTATCATCATTAATTCCTTTTGGTACATATATTATTCCCCTTCAGTTGTAGTAGTTCGTGCATTACATTACAAATCATTACATGTTTTTTATTCTATATATTAGTTTTATTATGAGTTTTTTTGGTAAATATATTATCTCCCCCCACATGTTTATCTTAAAGGGTAATGAGTCCCATCTGTGTGTTTACTATAATCTCTGTGCTAGTCACCGACCCCAGGCCTACTAGAGGTGGGACTCAGGTGTCACTATCGCTCTTATCCCATGCCTTTCCTAGGAGGAGTATACTTTGTGGATGTGGGGTAATTCTAGGTAGTGGTATCATAGGTAGGTTGAGGTATGAAGTGTTTGGTAATAAGCCATGGTGAGGTTTCATTGGTTGGTAGTGAAACAGTGTCAGATAATATTAGCAAGCACTGTAAACACCATTGGCTTCTAGAGATACATGTATTATGGCCCCCTATGATCTCATGAATCATCCATTAAGCTCATAGTGGCTACATAATGAAATGATGCTAGTTTTAGGGTAGATACTTTGGAAAGGATCATGCGTCATTCTTCTTGGTAACTATGTTTGAATGGGTAGAACATGGGGTAGGTTAACATAAAATGAATAAAACAAAAAAAATTAATTATTTTTAATGTCCTCCATATTCTATGTTTAGGAGACCTAATAGTTTTTTTGGTATGGATCCAAGTTATTGTCCTCATCAGGTTCATGTAGAAGGTGTTCACCAGTTTTCTCTAGTAGATTGATGCAGGGTAGAGGTCGTCGAGGATGAAACATTGAGGGGGACACTCTGATGGTTTAATCAGAAGAGTCTACAAAGGTATTTGGGATTTATTTCGAATATAGTTATATAATACTGGTTAGAGGAGATTGGGATAGCCCGTAGTTTGATACATGTGAAGATCGAGAACTGGGTATCATTGTCTCTGACTATGCTCCATGGGGAAGAGAGGTAGTGGTGGTTCTTGTTCCTCAATGATCGTTAGTAGACAGTAGTCTCGTGGTACGAGTTCTGAGACCATTTAATATTCATGTTTCTTTCTTAATCTGTGATCTTGTCCAGACACTAAGAGTTGGTTAACCTACGGAAGGGGATCTCTAGTGTGTGAGAGTAGAGAATCCATTTCAGGAACCTTTTTTGATTTTCTTCAGACATATCTCCAAATTAAAATGCAAGGATGAGGCATTCTAAAGATTCTATGCATCCATAGATCCAGCACCAGGTCACTGAATAAATCCAGAAGACATATCTCGAGATTCTCGAAAGAGAATATGTCACTGATATGATTTTTTCCAAAAGAAGATCATCAAGATAGTGGAGTCATTATTATTCCTCAGGAATTTGTGTTGTGCTCTGGAGTTCCTATTTTTAAGGATAGAAGAACTTTCAATTAGATGAGGGTAGGTCTCAGCCCACAATATCTAAATTCCCTATTGTGAGGGGGCTGGTGTCACTAAGGCTTATTATAAGGGATCATATGAGTATATTCTTATGGATGTTTAGGTCATCAGTGGTGATAGTTCCTGACCCATTCTGAGTATTTTGTGTGTGCTTATATTTCCTCAAAATGTTTCTCCATTATTGAAGTTCTAGACAAGGTATTAGTAGTATGTTACTCTTGTATGGGATTAA
Source organism: Viscum album (assembly GCA_963277665.1). Classification (NCBI taxonomy): domain Eukaryota; kingdom Viridiplantae; phylum Streptophyta; class Magnoliopsida; order Santalales; family Viscaceae; genus Viscum; species Viscum album. Next base: position 2,064,274,393 of record OY728120.1, on the reverse strand, counting down.
CAGAGAGTAGATAAGGTGGGTATAGGTCAACCCTGGGACACTCTCCATTCTATGAGTGTAGATCATGAACATAAAATTGGTTTCTGCATGATCAAAGAGGCCATAGAATAGTTCATCATCAGAATCATGCTTTAGTGTTTCTAGTTCTAGGAGAACCATAAGCCATTAGTGGTGCCCATTGCATGTTTTCTATATGGATTCATTCTTTGTTTGAACCAAAAGCTACACACTCATTCATATAACCAACACTTTAACAATATTTGGGATTGTGGTAGATATGCTTCTGATGCTCCCGATGTTGACTACAACAGTAAGAGGTCTTGCTGACTTGATTGATTTATCTAAAAATGGTGAGCTAGTACTAAGGAATCAAAATTATTGAGGAAATTTCCTATGTTTGTGGATATAACCACATGAAATAACCCTTATAATAGATTGGTTGTATTTTATGTAAGCTATCGTGGATTTCATCAGGAGGCATGTTGTGCTGTTTTATACTAATTGAGATGTGTTAGTATTTGTTGGAAATCAATACCCTCTGATGGGTTAGAGGTGTGTTCTATCCTTGTCATCCTTGATGGATGAGATGATAATGGGTTCATTGGAGGTTCATCTTTTTGAAAATCTGGGATTATGGAAGAGAACCATGACGACATTCCAGAAGATTTTGTATAATTTCCCACCTCTATGAGAGATCGTTTTCAGGATTGAGATACAAACAATTATGTCTCATATCTAACTGTCTCCATATATTATGGTTCCTTTTGGGTTGATAGAGCTATTTATACATATCAATGGTATGTTGTAGTGTGGTTTCATTTAGCGGAGTGTGTCACTGTATGTTACACTAGTTTTTTATGTCAATAAGGATGATTAATGTTTGTGGTTATGAATAAATTATTAATGCATGAACCAAGAGAAATTGAAGATCATAAATCCTCTTCCATTGGTGGATGATTTATTTGATCAAATGAAGGGTGGAATTTGGTTCTCCAAGATTAATTTGTGGTCAGGATATCATCATATGAGAGTGGAAATTTAGAATATTCTAAAGACATCATTTCATTGTCATCATAATAATTAGGAGCTATTTGTAATTACCTTCAGTGTGATGAATTCTCGAGCAATGTTCAAGATGTTTATGAATTCTATGTTCCATGAGTTCCTTGATATGATTATTTTGGTTTTCATCAATGAAATCCTTGTATACTACATGCCTGAGGTGGAGCATGAAGATATATTGCGTGCCATTTTGGAGTTCTTCATCGTGAGAAGTTGCCAAATTTTGATTTTTGGTATTCAAAAGTACGTTTCATGTGGAATGTTATATCCCACCTAGGACTATCTATGGATCAGTCAATTATAGAATAAATCATGTCTTGTGAATCCCCCATGACAATGGTAGTGGTGTGATTATTCCATAGTGTTGAATGGTATTTTCATAGGTTCATGTCTAATTTCTCTTGGGATGCGACTCCACTGATATCATTAACCAAAAAGGATCATGTGTACTTGTAGGATAATTAGTTACATGCATATTTGGAGTATCTGAATGTGATTTTGGTAAGGGATCCACTTCATTATTTTCAAATAGAAGGAGTGTAGTTTGAGGTTTTCAATGACTCTTCACGTCTTGGGTTGGGTTGTGTAATGATGAAGCATAGATAAATGGTTTCTTAAGTGTCTTGGAAGTTTTTTTTCATGAGAGTAAATGTTCCACTGATGGCCTTGAGTTGGTGGAGTTGGTGTATTCCTTGAGGCTATGGAGACAATAACTCACCAGTGATCCCTTTTTGGTCTTCACCGATCATAAAATCCTATGTTATGTTTTCTACCAATGTGACTTGACCTTGTTCTAGCTTTAGTTGATGAAATTATTATAGGAATATGTCACTGAGATTTGTTATACACATGGAAATTGAAATGTTTTAGGTGATTCACTAAAAAGAATTAATGTTGTGATGTAGTACACGAATTTGGTGATTACTAGAGAGTGATAGGAGAACCTTCAACATTACATGAGGATATGGGAAATGTCGAGGTAGAGGTTGTATTTTTCAAATGAGAGTGTAGAAATATTTGGTGGATTAGTTAGATGAGTCTCATTTGGGGGATCATATGGTAGAGGTATGTAGAGACTGAGTTGTTTATGGTGTGGCCCCTCATGGTTGTTATGAGGTTGAACAACATTGAATGTTGTTTCAAGGAAGGATTTTTATTCCTTTTTCAATGTGAGAGGTGGTTATTAGAGAGTTCCACAGTACGCCATTGGGAGTATATCCATGAATGAAAAATATGTTATGAGCCATAAGAGGTATAATATGGTGGCCCTAGTTTCTATGTGAACCTGTAGAGATTTTATCATGATGTTTGGTCTCCTAGAAGGCGATGGCTGAGAACTGTGTTCCATGTGGGTTTCTCTATCCATTACGTGTACATTATTGGAAGTTGTAGGATATATATATGGAATTTTTTATAGGATTACCACGAGCTAAGGGATACTATTTTGCTATATGGGTGGTAGTTGATCATTTGATTAAATTAGAACACATTATATAGATTAAGAATTTTAGCATAGTATGGGGTTTGTTGTGGAAATATCTTGATGAGGTGGCGAGACTCCATGTAGTCTATAGGATGATCATATCCAATCAAGATCCACATATTACCCAAGGGTATGGGGTGGTCCCCCGTAGGAATTTGGTTCTAACCTATGCCTTAGCACTTCTTTTAATATCAAGAAGGGTGGTTAGAAAGAACATACCATACAGGCTCATGAAGACATGTTGTGCTCCTGTTTCCATTATTTTGGAGGTTTGTTGATGAGGCACCTTCCATTGTCCAATTTCACATTAACTAATTGTATATATCCTCCATCATCATGGAACCATTTTAGTTCTTTTATATATGTCAATTATTTTCACGATTGTGTTGTACTGGGGTCGTTGAGTCATCAATTCTATGGCTAGAACATGTACAAAATACGATAGAGATGGTTTAGGTGATTCGTGAAAGGATGGAAGTAGTGTATTATCATCTTAAATCCTATGTCGATCATTAGAGGATATCATTAGAGTTTAATGTTTCTGATCTTTCTTTCCTAAAGTTCATTCCTCATAATGGTCAATGATTATTTGGTCTTGGGAGTAAGCTTTCTCCCTACATTGATGGGACATTTGAGGTGTTTGATAATGTCTATGCTATGGGGTATCAGATTGCGCTTCCCCTGCAGATGATCTAAATACCCAATTATTATCAAATATCACTGCTCCATATTTATCTTTATAAAAACAATAACATCATTTATTGGGGATATATCAATATTTATGATTATGTGAACTTTGGGGAATAACCATTAGAGATCACAGACTACCCTAATAACATGTTGCACATGCATGTTATCTCCTTGGGTCATGAATTTTGGCAGCATATAGGCATAAAGGAGAGTACCTATGAATGTCGGTAATAGATATGAACTCCATACCCCAAGCTATTTGATTCTTATATATTCTCATGTAATGTTGTTTGTTCGGTGGTTTTAGACATTTTCCACATCTAATATGGAATTCTATTGTTTATTGTTGCGTATTGTTCTATTTTGAGATGTATGTGCCACATGAAAGTTTTTGGGGGTATGTTTGAGGTTTTTTCATGGTGTATCTCCTATTACTAAAGTGTGGTGGTGAGACTCTATGGTGGTTAATGATTTGAGAAATGTCTTGCTTTGTGGTTTTTTCAGATGACCTCTTTTTATTTCATCTATGGGTTGGGTTTGAATTAGAGAGGCCAAGAATGTTTTGAGAGGTATGTTATGTAAAGGTTTGGATTTTCATGGATCAAACATTTGCGTGTTCTTGAGACTTGCATATATCAGATTAGCCTTAGATGATGTTTTGTAGGATTTCATGTTCTAAGAATAGTTAAGAGGGACCATTCATAGTGTGAATGTGGATTTCACACCATGTATAAAAATTTCACCGTGTGAAATATGGTTTCATTTTGTGTAATTTTTTGTGGTTTGAAAAATAAAACAAAATAAAAAACCGATAGTTTTTTTGACGAAACTATCCTCGATGCATTTCACGAAGTGAAAGTTGATTACACATCATGTAATTCCCAATTATTGTACTGTTTTATGTGATTTCTTGCAGCTCAGGTTGTCAAACCCAACATTTTCTACTTCATTCACTCTTGACACATGGTGACCCAACTACCCCATCTATGACATTTTGGGAATTCAACCGACAAATATATATCCTTAACTCCCTCATCTGATCCTTAGGGATCTGTCATCAATATGAGTTAGGTTCTGCCACAAATTTTTTCATTCATTGATCTATTTCCACCCATGTCTTCTCGCCATGCTATAGCGGATGATCTCCCATATTTGTAATGGGGTTCCTCTCCTAGGTTATTGGTGAGGTTGTGTCATGGATTCCTTTGTTAGATGTAGTTCATGTGGGATATGTGATTGGGGGTTTGTTGTGTGGTCTGGTCTCATTTGACGAACATCAATGAGATTTTGAATAGGGTATTTATTTCTTCTCTATTTATTTATGACAAATCATAGAGTTGTCATGATTTACCACTTTATATCACAATTAAATTAAACTAATTTAATACAATAACTGGATAAAATAATTAATGATGATTGAAATATGTTGTTGTTATTTGAACTGTGATATAATTTTGACTCTTGATTTGTATGATGGTCTGATATCTATGCTATGCTTGGCATATCAGGTTGTTAATGATATAAATCGTTAATAATCTAATACTTAATGTAAATGATAATTAATTGGCTTATGTATATTGAATATCCTTGTTCAGTGAATTTTTATGTTGATGTAATTTGATGTTAATCATGTTAATGAAAGTATAAATATTTAACTGAATTTGTTAATGAACATGAAGCATGATGATGCGTCTCAACGAAAGAACTAAAATAAATGATATATTTATTTATGAAACTTCAGATATATTGTTACTCTAGTTTCCAATCATTGGAACATGTGAGTAATGAATCATCCAATTCAGGATCGAATAATTAACATGTCGTGTTATAAAGTATAATTATTTTATAGGATATGGGTTTTCCTCTTGTTAGTAATGTCCATGTGCCATATATTTTGGGGCCATGAAAAATAGTTTTATGTGAAGGAAAAATTTATTTAGTTGGGGATGACATCATGTTTCAATTTTATTCTAGAAGATTGTGATTTTCTTGGGGTAAAAGACTTGTGATGTGGGGTTGGGAGGCCTGGCAGTGACTTGAGCCAGAGATGGGTGAGACTAGAGAGATTTTGTGGTATTTTGGTTAGGTAGCCCTAGTTTGTGTGGTATCAGTTGATACCTAGTGTACCAAAATACAACAGTTTATGGTTGTGGTGTTATGGAGGACACTAGAGATAACAAAGTGGGTTGTTGTTGGGATTACCCATTGTTCAGAATGATGGAAGCTTATTGAATCTGATGTGTGTTTATCTACATTCTTATCCCCCCTAATATAGGAATAATAGAATTTTTTATCACTCTATTTCCATGACATTTGAAAATTTGTGGGGAATATCATAGGGTTTCTATTTTTTCTCCCCGTGGTTGGTTTAATTTACTCACTATAGTTAGAAAGGACTCGACGATTAGTTTAACTACTCAATGTTTGAGGATACATGTTTTTTTGGTATTTTAGAATTTCATCCTGGAGAACCTCATCATATGGATTTGGGAATTGATCGATCAATAAATTATTTAATGTTAAACCCTTGGTGTTGGAGATTTTAGGGATTCAATGCTGAGGTGGAAATTCTGAGACACCATGGATTCGGTTTTTTATGCCTAGAGGGCATGATAGTTTTTCAATGGTAATGGAATGTGATGTGGAAAATATAATGGTTAATTAATGGTTAAGAAATAATTAACGTAAATTGAAATAGATAAAAATGGATAAAGTAATTTAATATAGCTCTGTAAATGTTTGTATGCTTATAAGATAACTAGTCTATGTAGTAGCAGACGAGACTATGAGAGACATTAGCTATTGTTCGGTCCAAGACTACATTATGACCATAGTGTGGTTGTGATCTATATTATATTAGGAAATTTTTCAGTATTTATAAGCTACTCCACCCTATCATTTAGGTAACTAACACCTCAAAGATTTTGAGAACTTGGGTGGTGTTTTCCCAAACATCTTATGGGATGGATGGATGGCTGACTACACCCATTTGGCCCTTATATCTTCTCATGGTAGTAATTTTGTGTGTATGAACGATAGTATGTTTTTCCAATATATGTGTGTTCAGGGTTGTAATGGATTGTGGTTATTTTACACACACATATTCTTGATATTTAATTTTATGGAATACTACTGGTATAACATGTATAGGTTGTGATGGCTTGAGGATCCTTACTCGGTGTACGGGAAATGTTGGCTTGAGGTATAATACCTGACATATGAAACACATTATACATGAAATGGTGGGTCCTAGAAACTAATTGGTTTCTTTTTTAATATGGAAGTGGTTGTGTTTTTCATGAGGTTCATGTCGTGGTGCATCACCCTATAGTCTGTGGTCTAGCCTATATGGAGATAGAGGCTCTGGACGTGTATCATTGGGGTAGAGTGGCAAACTAGTGTTGTAGGTGTAGTCGGGTACCCTTGATATTTTTTATTATTTTATATTAACATGTATTATATACTTTGTAAGATTATTCATGGTGAGGTTAGGAACATTGTATACCTATTTAATTTATGAGTTAGTTGGACTTATTATTCATTTTTATTTAGCATGTTTTTTTACATTTTCATGAGAGGATATGGGGATGATCTGGGGAGGATAATACTGAGTATACTGGTATACTAACTCTACATATATATGAAATATGATTCAGGTCAATTGGAGGAGGTTGGATATCAGGCTGGTTACTACTAGCATGGCATTTTCTCTATGCAATTTAGTCTTTGTGGTCACTGCCATCATTACTTCATTATAGACCATTCTATTTTCCCTTTCATTACTATTAGTTCATGCATGAAATTATATATTTTTACTTTGAGTATTCTTCTATATTATAGTCTGGGTAAGTGTTTTTTGGTTTATATTTAATATCACTCTTCCGCATGAGTTTTTCCTGGAGGATAATACTTCCAATATGTGGGTTTACTATACACTCGGTGATAGTATCCAACCCAGGGCCTACTGGAGGTGGGACTCGGGGTTCACTATATATCTTCTCTCACTACTATCCTAAGAGGGGTCCGCATTTTGTGGTGGGGTTGTGAAAAATTCAAATATTCAAATCATATCGATATATTCTTCTTTCAAATAGAAGTACTAATCATGATGTAAATCATGACATATTCCATCAATCGTTATCAGGTTTACTCACTAAAAAATAACATAATATTTATTTTTTTATTATAAATTTAATGATGTGGTAATAATTTAATTTAATGAAATATTATGTGTATTAATGTGTATTCATTTAAATCAAGAGGTTGCATATATGAACTAGCTAATTTAATGTTATGAGAAAAATATGTAATCTTATGTATCCTACGTGATGTAATATTTTTGATAAGATAGAATTACAAATAATTATACACATGTATTGATACATGGGAGTCCATTGTTATTAGAATATAATTAATCTCTTCCAGCTACGAGATATAATAACAAACCATTTATAAATTCATATTCACCCATATACATATGATAAACATTAGTGTTATATTATACAACCTTAGGGCCACTCAAAAAAAGATCCATTTTTTACTATAATATATTTATATGAAAAAACTCTTCTTTATTGAGAGAAGATTACTCTTATATACCATGGGAAATCTCTGTGTTTTTCTTTTGTTATATATAGTTATTGTTAAGAGTCCGAGAAAATGAAAACTCAGATCTGGGGCTATGATCATACTCTATACTAACTGTCTTTGATACCAAATTGTGAAAAAAAACATGACCATCCATAATTAAAATACCAATATCCAAAATAGATAAAAAACAGTTTAATAAATTTTTAGTGTGTTAATGAGAAAAAACATTATGTAACAAGACAAATTTCATTCCATATAAATTGTATTTATTCACACCACACAATGATTTTATTAATTCAAATAAATTCTTTAAAATATCATAAAAATTATCCCTACACGATATCATTATATTATTATCTTACATTTTATCATTATTTATAATTTTGTAAAATGGAAACATTATAAAGGTCAGGACTAATAGTTGGTAGTGGAAAATATATTAATTAATAATTGACTAAAATATTCGTGCATAATATAATCACATGTGTATGAGAACAGAAATATTTTATGGAGAAAATATAATTGGGTCATTCCCAAAAAAACAATGATTATAAACCATGATTCATGTAATATATATTTCTAATAACATAATATACCATTCATAGGAAGGTCGTCAACCATGATCAACATGAGTATATGAATGGATTAAGAATATATCTTTAGAGTTTGGAATAAATAAAACAGTATATATCATATATTAGGAAATGTATAACAACCAATAAATTCATAATATGGTTGGCTATAATAACGAATAAAAATCATAATTGGATTGGGATGAACAACTATGTATATTTTTGGTTAATACTAACCATTCATGTACCCTCATTCTTGGGATAATAAGGTGTGTATTACATTGGGTTCATATATGGACATAGTAACATAAAAATATATCTAAATAAAACATCAGTATCTAATGAAATTTAAAACATTACCCATGAATAAAATGAAATAATGGGATAACCCATTAAATAATGAAAAACCAAACACAATTATTTTACATGAATAGATGAGAAAATTGTATTCCATCTTAGTGCAATGAAATTCAATGAATGTAATGATATTCTTGATAATGTATTAAAAAATAATAATATTCCATATCATGAAAGATGGATGATGATATCATGTTATTATATTCATATTTAAGTATCATAATCATTAATTGATATCAATATTGATGAAAAATACATATATTAATGGATTATAAATTTTCCTAGGAAAATAAGAAGACATACACTTTTGATTAGGAATCTTTTAGAAACAAAATATAGATAGAAGAATGGAAATATAATTTTTCTAGAAATCTCATTGGAAATTTTAAAGGAATCATGATAATAAAGAACAAAAAATATTGATGGCAAATTATAATCATGTTGAAAAAAGTAAAGAAAGAATTATTTTCAATTTTTTTTGATGAAGGTACCAAATGGATTGTAAGGTAATCATTACATGGAATACATTTAAAAGCCTTAGAAGGAATACATTTTTTGAACCATGAATTCATGTGATACCACATAATTTATCATTTAATATAAACAGGGTTTCATAAAAATTTTGGAATGATTGATTAAATGTAATGAGAATAAAAAGAAATGTCTTTTTTCATCTATCTGCTTTAAAAGAAAACCCAGATCGAGGAATTATATTAGAACATTTTTTATAAGAGATAAGTAATATTTTGATGAATCATGATGATAAAATATTATTGGAGTTCAGATAATTTAATGAGAATATCTTCAATATGAATAAATATGGATATTTAAATCATTGGTCCCCTAAATTAAATGCCAATTATTCATAAAATAGTATATTTTTGTAAAGAATGAAATCTATAAAAAACATGATTTTCGTGTAAATAAATAATTTACATAGATAAAAATAGAAAATAGCATATATGATAGTGATATTATAGAAACAATTACTTCTGAATTGAATAATAAATGATTATAGTTTAAGATCCAAGGAAATGGAAATTAAGAAGATAAATGTCGCATGGCTATGGTAAAAATTTAATAAAATTGTTATAAAAGAGATAAAATTAAATGGATAATAAAATCACCATAATTTTAATGAAGAATATAATTAATGGAATTCATATGATATATATACTTCATAGAAAAGGAAATTGGTGTTGAATTTGAATATTATCACAATGTATATATGTTTATATTGGAATACTACTCCATTTAACTTCAATATTATCAAACATTCTTTAACCAACTTAGACTTCCACTTTTTAAGACACGTCTTAAGAATGGAGAGAGTTAAAAAATCCTCTAGGTGGGCCTCTTTTAAATTATAGGATTCAAATATATTCATCAGAAAAGATATTCCAAAACCTGATAGAGGATAATGAGGTATATAATTATTGTATATATTAATTGTAACATTGATGGAATAGTATGGTTTGATGTGGTTAGAAAAGTGTCCTTTGATATTATATTGGGGTTGAACATTAGTAAAATCTCATAGGATTTAATAGAATACATTTTCAATGGAAAATTATCTATTTTATAAAAATATTAAGGATGAGATATTGATGTCAAGAATCAATTTATCCAATCAATTGGTGATATTTATTTAATATATATGTGGCCTTATTACTCATTAATTACTATTTTATCTTATTTTAAACATCATACTAGTGGATATACATTTATAAAAAAAACAAATTTTAATGAAAATACGAAAGATAACATGTTATTTAATTAGAAAATTTTGAATAAAAATTTGAAATAAATTTTACCATATTAAATTTATAGATGTGGTAAAAAATTATTGTACAAAAATTCATTTCAATTAAGTGAGAATGTTTGTAGAAAAATTTCTTACCATGTATAAAAATTGAATTAAAATTAAAATCATGAATAATATTTAATACCATTGAATTTATTTGATTACGATTAAAAAAAAAAATTGTGTTGTTTAGTGATGTCCGATAATGAATGGATCATTATGAAAACATTATTAATAGAAAATTTGAAAATTAGTTTTTATTTCATTAAAATAAAAAATAGGGTTCATATAATCAATCATGAGTTTCCAAAATCAATCCAAACTACTTAAATGCATTTATTTACTGTATAAATACGTAATAGGTTAATAAAAAATGTTTAATGATTTTTAAGAAATTATTATATGATAACCAGGTTATAAAAGTTAATCTATTATAAAAAATAACTTCTCGCTATTATAAAAATGTCAAACAAAAGAATAAAATTACTAAAATAATACCAAAAATTATCTTGATGTGATGAATGAAAAATTAATGTTAATTTATTTAAAATCAAATAATAAATTATTTAACAAAAAGTATGCATATATATAAATATTTTTTAAAAAAATTATATTTAACAATAAATAATTAAATTGACATTCCATGTAGGTGAATAATTATTTCATCGATGTTATAAATTTATCAACCATTTAATATAAATCTATATAGTTTTTTGATATCATTCTTAAAAAGTAGTTACATTTATAAATTTTTTATTTTTTAAAAATGTAAATAAAATTATACATAATAATGAAACCATATACTATTTAGTATTCTAAAAATTAAATTTTAATGTAATAAAAATTAATAAAAAAACTATCATAAAATGTACATAACACATAAGGGTATGATTCACAAAGGTGATGGTCAAAATTGTTTTTTCATCATGATTATATCTCATAGTGATTTCCACAATATTGATCTTCTCTGACATGCGATTTTACTCAGGAAATTCTAGTTGAAGTTTTTCATGGGTTGGGTCTAGAGAGAAAAGATTTATACACCATTTAATTAGTTAGAAAATTAAAATTTATGGATGTCTACTAAAATATCATGACATTAATGTAAGATTCAAAATGTAGTAACATTTATTTATACTAATTAATTCAATGACTATATTAGGATTTATTGTTTAATATTAATAGAAGATATAGATTTTTTAGCTCTTTATAAAAAAAAAGTATATTAAACTTTATATATTAATGAATAAATATTTAATAAATTATAATATAGTTATATTTTACCCCCTTAAATAAATATATACCATTCAATTGTAGTTTCCAATACTATTGAAAACATATGTTGTAATATTTACTAACTATATTATCGAATCATGAAATAAAACATGCGATTTTATATATATATACTATTACAATATTATTTCTCGTGATTTTTTCTAATAAAATACCAAAAATAATTTCTAGGTTTCTAATTGATATTTACATTAACATTAAATATAATTAATAGAATTTAATATACTATTACACAATAATTTCAACTTATGACTCATAGAAAAATTATTTTTTAATACTTTCAATAATGGGAGGGAAATATAAGAACAAAGGGGAAACTGAATAATGATATAACTACCCATTCGTAGCAAACATAGAATTTAAATAAATTTATTGAAATAGTTAAAACATTACACAAAAAGATGTCCAAATTCCGTGTTAATTTAGTTCATTTGGAAACATGGAAATGTAAATATCGGTACATGATTGAGATACATTATCTCCCACTGTGGCCTCAAATTAAATAACCCCTATTGGACATATCAAACATAAAATATATCTTCCTAACCATAGGAAGGAGACATAAAAGGGGTGAGATTAGATTCTCAGAATCGGTAAACAATGTAGACAGGTTAGAATAAAAATGATCATAAGGGTATGAGAACATGATCATAACATTAGAATATTATACGTTTCATATCAATGATTATAAACATGAATCATAGAATAAAGTTTAGTAGTTTATATGTAATCGTTTATAAGGAAACAATGTGCATAATCCATGAAATCCAATTTTAGGAATAATGCCTGAAATTGTGGCACAAACATCTAATATCATCCCCTATAAGTCAAGACACATTTCTGGAACATATCATCACACTTCATGGGGCCTAAACCGAATGGGTGAAAACCAACATATCCAGTTGTAGTATTTTCCCTATAAGGGATTAATATTCCCCCTTTTCCATTTAAGATTGAGTTCAATGATCTTCCCATAGTGGATTGGGGTTCCCTATCTTCCCATAGTGGATCAGACTTCCCAATCACCCCATAGTGGATGTGGTTTTACTCTCTTCCATATAATATCATGCATTTAGCATGATCCCATTCATTATATAATGATATATATATAATTCCCTAATTTATTACATATAGTTATAGGTCCCACCCATCACATAAAAAAATCATGAAAACATGTTCCATAAGATAATAAAAATATTCTCCATAAAATGACACATAAAAATCGAATCATTAAAATAATTTCATGACACATGGAATGAAATGGGTATCATAAAAATTTCATAATATCATTACCTATGGAAATTTATCGGTCTCGTGATTTTTTCATCGAAGCGTGACCCGTGAAAAGAAAGAGGTCAAGATAATATAAACCATATAAGAACGACGAGCTTAAAAATCATCATCCCATCAAATCATGGACCATTCAAGATATAATTTCAATGGTATTCATGTATATAATTTCAAAAAAATCATAGTTTAATAAAAATAATTGCATCATAGATAGAAATATATTTTTGAAATATCAAATGATTCATTTCTTATGGAACATTTCCCTAAATTAAAAATCCATTATATAAAATTATTTCAAAATCCTATTATAATAAAGAATAATTCTGAATTTTCTATAAAATGTTCCGCGAAGGAAATATATTTTCCACTTTGAAAAAATCTTTTTAAAAAATAAATTTCATTTAAAAAAATTGATTCATTTAAAACAATTTTTGATTGGTATAATGGAATATTGAAAATAGTATTAATAATTTTTTTTGGAAATATATTGATACCTCATAAATAAAGATTGAAAACCTTTTGAAAACCTTTTTCATAGAAAACAATTTCAAACATAAAAATAATCCAAGATATAATATTAAAATCCTTTTAAAGATAATTTATTTTAGAACATATAAAAATTGATTGAAATCATTGAAATCATTTTCCTAGAGAATAACCTATAAAAAATAATATTATTTGAAAATAATTTATATTATTTTTTAAACCAAATAAGTTTTTTTAAATTCTTTTTGTTTGAAACCAACATTTGATTTAGAGAATTTATAGAATATGTGAATAAAATTTTCCTTAAAAACGAACATTTATACAAACTACGGAAATATCATTAAAATAATTTTCAGTTTGATGGTTAATTCTACACATGTTGAACATTCCATTTACACCATTGAATATTAGAAAACATCCTTGAAAAAAATAATTAAAAAACATTCATATAAATAACATTTTAAAAAGGTTAAAACATCGGTAAAATTTTCCATCATACATCATATGATTATATTAAAACATATTGTAATTAATTTTTATGAAACAAAATTTTGAAGGAACCAAGATTTCCAACCGAAAGGAGATATAAAGTCAGATTTTATTAAAAACATTTCATAATTATCATAAGTACCAATGATTTTAAAAATGGTAATAATACATGAATACATCATAAATATACATATGGGAATAAAGTTCACGTATTCTAATGATATATGGATCCTAAAATTTCATTAATGGATGTATAATCACAAATAATATCAATAAACAATGACATTGTTTGAATTAACTCCTAAAACATTGTAATTTTGAATTATACTACAAAAGTAAGAAAATGAAATTATATTAAAAATAAACTATCATGAAAAAACTATGTTCCAGAAATGACATGCCAATTATCCATATATAGACCTTGTAAACGAATATAGGTTCATAACATTGCATGTGTCTCAAAGAAGGAAAATTGATTCCAAATTTATATAGTGATTTGAAAAATTTTGAATCATAATCCCCAAAAAATGATTATCAAAAAACAGATATTTAAATTCCAATAAATTTTTGTATAATAATCATTGAATAGTATTTGGGATTTATAAACCCAATATATACGAAATATGTGGTGAAAATGGCGCTTTTCTCATGGAAAACAAAATTAAAAAGAGAAAACCCTTACAACTTGAGAATCATTATAATCACGATCCCTATGGGATAATAACATCACTTAAAACATTTAATGTCAATAAATATATAACATTAATGATATAACATTTGAAATGGAGGTATATACACCACATAAAAAAGCGATTGTTGAAGATGATATAAATATATAGGAAATAAAATGTGAGGTTTAATTTTATTACCTTTAAATTATAAAACATTGTTCCATTTTTTCATGATTATAATTTTTATATCATTTTACTTAATGGAAAGTACAAAATATCTCTTTATAATTTTAATTAATTGTAAAATATTTATAATATGGTTAAAATTAAAATCTGATTCATTACAAATACAATTTGGAGTCAATAATATTTTCTTATTAATCATGGTAATTCATAATAAAATAATTTTCTACCTTCAATGTTATTATATGATACTAGAGTTGTAATTGATAAATTAATGTAAAAATATAAAATGGTTTTTAGAGTATTTTAAAAATATTATATGAGATAATTAATATATTCCAATAATTTTATAGTGTAAAATTAATTGTTTGAGATATAATAAAATAACGTTTTTCAAATTTTATTTTATTCTTGATGTTATTGAAATCATTGAAATGAATATTTCAAAAATCAACATTAAAGATATTTTTTTAAAATATTATTTTATTAAATGATATAAAATTTATAAAAGTATAATATTTTTCTATGATATTTGGATATATTTAATGATATCAATATTTATCCTTTTTTGGACTTTTTTACATTTATAGTAACTATACATACCGAGAAAGTGTAAAAATACATGTTGTTATGGAAAGTGTTAAATGATTTAATAAGGGGTTAAAAAATTATACTGGTAAAATCTCAGTAAAACCATTTTAAAAACATAATATTTTATAGAATCTCAACCAATATACATATTTTATTTTAAATAAAATAATCTTTTATCATTTTAAATTGAATAATATATTTATGAATGTCCTATTTTGAGAAATTATAAGAGTTCCCCTTCCCTCTCCTATAAAAAATAACCTCTCATTATTAATCCATAACACTTCTAAACCAATTTTTTGGGCCACCCAAACCCATGTACCTGCATAGAACAATCATTAAATAGAATGTTTTCTAGGATAAACTCTATATTTTGAGGGAATAATGTGTTAATTGAAGTATACATTCTAAAATAGTGATATAGATTAACTGAACATTTTAGATTTATTTCCTCAGAAAAAAATATTGAATATTATTCTTCCATGATTATATAATAATAGAAATATCATAAATATTAAATATTTTTGTTATTTTAATGGGAAAACAAATATTCATCTTCTCTTACAGAAAATGGTAATCAAAACCCTCAATTGTGTATATAGAATCCAACAACCACATAAAAAATTTAATTCATTTTTTGTCATCATCTCTCTATGATTGTTATAATGATGGAATTAATGTTATTATATTTTATTAATGACTTATTAATCATTTTGAAATGTAAAAATATCATTTAACCCATTACTATTTAATACACTATTGAATGATATATTAATTCTATTTTACATGTGGGATACCAATTCCACAAATCTAAGTGAATATTTTTTAATAATAATATCAATTTGATGGAATACGATGGTTCCTAGAAACATTTTAATGGGAAATAAAATACTCCCAATGATTTTAAAAATGTAGGAAACCAAATAGGTTGAAATGTAGGGAATAGAATTGGATAATTCTAATAGTTTTAAAAAGAAATAAGAAGCTCCAGGAATTATAGTTCCTACACAGACTGTTTCTCCATGTGGTTGTCTACATTGAAAATCACCCATAAATTGACTAGTTTTTGGGATGGAGATGATGACTTTAGACCTCCATGAATGCTATCATTTTCTGAATGGGGGAGGAGAAATTCACCCCCGATAAAATTTTCTTGGGGACCCAGACATTTTACGCACGAGACATTGATGATGGAATCCCATGAATGACGTCGTTCATGGGACTGAGGCTATGATTTTATCCTCTATTAATAGAAACCCCATGAATCTCTACTGATCGAGTCATCCACTAGCCAGGTGTTTCTTCCTTGGGCTTCTGAAAAAAATGCTATGCTGCCCACCGATCCACTCCCTCTGCTCTTCTATAAAAGGACCCTAAGTGGGAAAGGAGAAGGAGATGGATATTAAGGATCAATGAATCTTTTTAGAGGAATTAAGAGATCAAAAGCATGATAGAAGAGTGAACTACAATGAACAGACCCTTTTGATGATAGTGGATCAGTATAACTCACCAAATAACATTAAATTAGAAAATATAATACAATGTGAAAGACTGTGAACCCAGTCCCCTTTGAGGATGAATTTCTTTCGAATAGCATAATCAATGCTCCTTATTCAATAAGAAATTCAAAAGATAAATATCTTATGCATATGGAAGAATTTTCCACATACCACCAATGAACATAGATGAAACACAGTCACATATACCACTACGGTATGCAGACAACTACCTCCATCACATAGAATGTCACTATGCGGATGGATCCCAACACTACGTACCACCATGGTATGCAGAAAGAACCTAGTCCTAAGAGGAAAAGTGCTACACATACTGAATCCCGGCTCACATACCATCATGGAACGCAGACATCCCCTTCCCCCTGATAATAGTTCCCATGAAGGGGAAACCCCATCCCATATATATAAATGGAGAGAAGAACTGGGAACTTATAGTGATTCAATCCTTTAGCTTCAACAATTCCCTTTATTTCCCATCAAATCATCCATAGCCCCTCCACAAAGTAGTAAAACAACACTAGTCCAAATCATCTTCAAAATCCACTGGACCCATATGATAATACCATATGGTGCATCATCATTTCCTTCAATGTTTACATATCCATGGAAAGCTGATTCATGTGGGTAATCCCTATAATAAGGCAGACCACTGGGATAACCCTATTTCTAAATTCCCATGGTAATGCGGTGCCTGAACTCAGGATTCCCAAATGTACCTCCCCATTCTAGGGATTAAGGGTAATTTCTGGAATTTCATTTTGATGAGGGCCAGTGATATATAAGGGTTGATCATACATATTTTCTCTATAAATATGGAATGGTTCTCCCTTTTCACAGAACCATTCAAAAGGACCTCTATTTGAGGCATGTCTCTATCCTATCTTCAATAAAAGTGTTGTATCCCAAACCTCTCCCACTGTTATCCACCACCTCTTCCACCAGAAGATAGGGAAAATTGTGTGGTTCACTCGATCTCCCACATTCTTCTATTTCTCAAACCGAGAATGGATCATGTGGTCATAGAGGTTAGTGGAAATCTTGGTATCTACACGAACAACCTAGTAGTTGAACAATGAGAACTCTGATTATTTCTCCTACATGTATAAGTAAGAAGCATGTCCATTTCCCAAGTTCAAATGGGTATTCTCTCAACATGTAAGCCCCAAATCATTCCTCTTTTAATGGGATTGAACCATGCATAAACCCTATATATCAAAAATACCTAGAATTTGATTCTCAATATTCATTGATAAATAAGAAAATTCCAAAAGGTTCAAACCCATCACCATCATATTCATGTCATTTTATGTGTTTCCTTACCGCGCGATGATAAAAATCATGGGTGGGTCCCTGTCATATGTCCTTATAAGGTAACTTGTGTCATGACCCGAACTTGTGGGGCTTTTCCTCGACTCCCCATGCCTCCCACTAATTGTCTAGAGGCTGGTGACTACCACAATGTAGGCATATATCTACAGTGTGAGGAATTCTCTATGTACATATACACATTAACAATTCCCTAGGAACACAAAATGTTTAAATGTAAAAACCACAGAGATAATAATTCATGCGGACCACTATATTCCAACCAACATTTTTTAAAAAGGACGTAATATAAAATGAAACTGGGCCAAATAAAATCCCACCAAAATAAGTCTGTAACCACAATTCAAACTTATAAGAAAATGTACTGGGAGTACTATCTATAGCTGTAGTAACATACCTCATCTTACCCGATGACACAAAACTGTATCTGATTCTTGTCCACCAAGGACTCTGTTAAAAGTTCTCCCATTTGAAAAAGACACAACACGTGCATGATAATCTTGTGAACTGCTGAGTACAAAAATACTCAATAGGACACCCCAAACCTAAATTGAAATATTAAATAGGAATGTCAAATAATCTCTAAATAGTATATATATACATCAAATATAAAAATAATATCTTCATATACTCCATCCAAGACACTAAGTCTGGAGACAAGTCACAACCACCACATACCAACAATAGGGATTCAGATCGAACATTCCATGAAGCACCCATATAGGATAACATACTCTTGAGTATTATATCACTGATGAAATACCTCTAAGAAGTACTGTTGATCAAGAACAATCTTGATAGAGAGATACATCGATAGATACGAAGAGAGAGATTTGATACACAAATTCGGATCACAACCAATTCAATGGGTTGATACCAACAAATCAATTTTGATTAACCTTATAAATATTGGATCAAATTCCTTTAATGTTGTACATTTCAATAACTAAGACTCTATCATGGGAACAATGAATGAATAGAGGATCTAACTTTATGCCTCTCAGAGTATTCCAACAACCCAATCCATGAAGTCTTGTTGATGGGATCCTACCCCCATGAGTTCGGAAATATTCGTACTCAACTTCAGGTAAAAGATCATTGGCCCAAAATCTATTGAAAACATGTCCAATATATGGTGTATATGATACCCAATCCATGTAGAATTGTATACACAGTGTGTAGTAGGGTCACACGTTGTGTCCCTTGACCCCAATTACTGTACTTGTACAATGGATTGTGTCATTAGAACATGTCGTTTAGAATATTGGTACCCAATGTGTAGAAGGAGTCAAGTGTCATGTCCATCCATACAGGGTCCACTCATATACTCTTTTTTTATGCCAATGCATGGTTTAAAACCGTGTGTCTCCGCCTATATACCAGTACATGGGGTAGTCAGTGTACTTGTTCAAGGCCACGTGATTTGGTCGGGTGCACGCCATGTAGGCAACCCAGGTACTCAGCCATGTGTCCATGTATCTTTTGGGATACACACCGAGTCTTTGGGAAGCGCCTACACATAGTTTTATAGGGGTCACATGCCATGTGAAATTTAAATATCTATCAATACCCTAGTCACTTATAAGGGGGGCCCACATGCAATGTAACCTCGATTTACACACCGTATTGATCGTGTTTTTTCAGAATGTTGGGTTCTTTTTCCGTCCTTTTTGGATGATCTCCTGGGTTCTGATTATGTGGTCTCTTGACATTAAAACTCTAGATAAATTCTCATATCATCACCCTAACACTGAAATGAGGTGTTTCAGGACTTTAATAGGCTTGAAAAAACATTTGAATTGATTCCAACACAAACCAATCGAAGAATAGTTTCATCTGGTTCATTTATATTCATTTGTTTCCATCATTGTTGTACCTCTGTTAGGATTTCGTGGGGTCATATTTTAAATTTCTTATCATTGATCCATGAAATGAAGGTTAAATGAAGATTCATTCATAAACATGATGTAGAAAAAATAACACTCATAGAAAAAATGGGAGAGACAAAACATGGAAAAATATAAGGAATGAACCTCAATCATTGTTAGTTCTGACCAAGATCTATTCCCATAATAATGAGTAGCATAAGAAATCAATTCTCAATTATCAATCCACAATAAATAATAAACTTAATCCCACCTCACAACCAATGATCAAACCATAGATCATCATACTCATTGGATGTTTCATGTACTTCATTAAATTCGTGAATGAGGAAGGAAAATCCAAATTAACACAACCTACCATACAATTGGATAATTCCCAAATGAAGAACTATTTCCCCTGATAAGATATTTAAATAACGATCTTCGATCCTTGTCTCAGCTATCATCGCCCATCGAATTTTCTATGGCTTCCTTCAAGATACATCAGGGAATTATAGGGTTTTGAGCATAACCATGGATAACTTCCTATAGGCTTAAATAAAAAAGACACAATATTGTGTCGCTGCATCAACAAAAAAGAAAAAATAAAATTAATCATCAATTTATTTTATTCATTAAAATGCCCAGAAAATATTGTTTAATGAAGAAACCCACCTGTCGATGTTATGCCACTCATAGGGTAAAGTTGATGCTCGAACGCAACGACTCCCTCATATTTTTGACCCGATCATTAGTTGAGATATACTTCCAATTTTTTAGAAAAAAGTTTTTTCATGTGATACTTAATATTTTAAACATATTTCAATAATTTTTAATTGTCACACTGATGATCAGAATCATACACTATCATATTGACTGGTATAAAAATTAATCCATATAATATTTTAAAATAATACACTGAAAACATAGGGCATTAAATTTTACACAAATTGGGGGTTCACTTCCCCAAAATTCCCAAGATAAAGCTACTCAATAATATGAGGGTACTGAGCATGCATCTGAGCTTGCCAATATAAAGTTTCCTCCAAGAGATTACTATGTTTCCACATGAAAAGCACCAAATGATTCAATAACCCATGAAGGATCCTCTCGTATCAATCAACAACCTCCACTGTGTACTCCACAAAAGTTTCTCCACCATCGTTGTCCAGCTCACCCTACTAGAAGATGTGTGATGGGTAATGAACCTCAAAGATAACATTCCATTCTGAGAAAATATATGTAATCCTCATCATGGTGAAACCTATAGGAAAACATCATCTCCTTCCATAAACTCCAAATCCCTCTTTTACATATCAACATAGTACATCTGATAGCACTAGGTATTATTCATCTTCCCCTAGATGATCTATACATTATCGGTATTAGCTCGCCCCAAATCTTGTCCCATGATTTCTCACTCTTCTAGGTTAGTCCAGCAATGTGGTGACATGTTGGGTCACCCATAAAAAGCATTGAACGGTTCTGTACAAATGGTGGAACAATAGTGGTTTTTGTACATGGATCCCATTAGTGGTAGCTGATCCTCTCAACTACGACTGATGTCCATTATGCAAGATCACATCATGTACTCCAAGACCTAAATGGTCTACTCTGTTTGGTCATCCCTATATGGGTGAAATGTTGTGAACAAGACTAAATGGGACCCAAATGAATCATATAATAACTTCCACAATAATAATTTAAAATCATCATTATGATCTAAATCTATCACTGATGGGACTCCATGGAGTCGAACAATATCCAAAACATAGATACATCCCATGAATTATATTGAACTCTGATCTCAGAGAGCTAGGATGTAGGACGACTTGCTGATTCATTCAAAAATCACCAAGATGGAATCATGTCCCATGATCATACGTGGTAAACCCATCATGATGTCTAAAGATACCCCATCCCACATCTGTTCTGACTTTTCAAGGGGTTGAGGAAAACCTACTGAAACCTAGTGAATATCCTTCAGTTTCTAACTAGGAAGGAATGAAGAAATAAACTCTAACACTCAATTATTCATCCCTAGACATAGACACTAATGTTTGAGGTCATGGTAAAAATTTTCAACACCTATATGTACCATCAATGTGTATGTATTAGACTCTCTCCAATCCTCCTATCCTAAATCCATTGGTAGCACTTTATATCCAGTGAAAATAAATATATCCTCCCCGTACCTTGTGAATATCCATCATTACCATGCTCTATAGAAATATTAGTTGGTAGGGTCCTAGAATAGGTATCCTCATGTTGTCCCTCCCTAACTTCCTTGTAATAGTGGAGGTGTAACAACCAATGACTGGAACTAAGGTACTCCATCTCTAGCCACAAAGGATAATGGTAATGAGGCTAGCTACACTTATGCCTCGTTCAACAACAGTGAGAAATATCTCATGTTAAACTCATTTTCCACCATTTTCTACTACCTATGATTATAGATAATCTCAAATTCATATTCCTGGAGGAACCCTAACCATCAAAGCTATCTCAAGTTAATATTATTATGGGATAAGATAGACATGTTACTCTTATGATCAGAGTATATGATATACCACTTGCCTATAACATATTTTAACCACATATCAATCATGTAGATTATCGCTGATAAGGGAAGTTCATAGGTTGGGTAGTTCTAATCAGGTGGTCTCAATTGGAGTGAAACATTGGAAATCACCTCTTGCATATGCATCAAAAAACAATCATGCCCAGTTCATGATATGTAGCAAAACACCACGTATGTGATACCTTCCATCATCAATATCATAACTGAATCTCTCATCAAACAATATCGTAATAACTGAAAAAACTATGGGAACTTCCTAGTCCACACAAAAGGCCTCCCATTTTGATTCAATGTTATCCCGGGTTCTAAATCCTAGAAAAATAATGTTTGAATATATGATAATGTACTTCCAGTACCAAAAATCTCCCTACATCCACCATGTTCTTAGGTGGTTCTCATGCTAACAATTATTCAAAATTTCCTTCATCCAGATCCACTCCATCCACTGAGATAACATGTCCCATAAAGTGGATTTCACGAATATAGAACTATCACTTCATGCATTTCCCAGAAACCAGTGCACATGGAGTATGTCTAGAACCAACCCTATGTGTCTTGCGTGATTCACCTCAAATGCATTGTACAGAAGAACATAACCAATTATGAATACAACAAAATAGTTTATAAAAGGATGAATTATCTAATTTATGAGTCCCACACACACTTCGAGTGCATTCAAAACATCAAAGGGAATCACCAAGTAATCATGTTGAATATAACAACATATGAGATCCATCTTCTGTATAACCTCATCTTGTACTCATAGCTAATGATAGCCTGATCAAAATTAATCCATTTAGAAACATCATTCACCACTCAACTGATCAAACATGAAATAGATCAACGGAAGGGGATACTTGTTCTTCAGCATCACCTTTTTCAAGAACCATTTGTCCACACAAAACCTCAATCTCCCATCCACCTTTTTGGAATACAACACTGGGACCACCCATGGTGAAACTATTGGTCTCTTGAATCCTTTCCTCTCTAAGTCTTGTAACTGCAACCTCAGGCTGTGAAGAAATGTTGGAAAAATCCAATATGTTGGTGAAGATATCAGTGTTATCCTAGGGTGAAAATTAATGCAGATGCGTATCTCATGATGGGGAGGTAATTTGGGAACATCTTCAAGAAAGACATTCTCATGCTCCGCCACCACATATGGAAACTAGAAGCTGATAACATATGGAACTAAGAGGTCTAGTCTTGCCACCATATGATTGTTCAGGTAATCCCTCCTATGAATTAGTCCATAATTTGTGGTCTCATGTTATTTTTCATCAAAAAAGGTAAATATCATTCCATCATCGCAGACACACCCATCGCGTAAAACTGTGAATTTGGGTATGGACTCTAGATAACCAATCCATACAAATAATGAAGTCATAAGGCCTCAAAAATTTCAGTAAGAGGATATATGTGAAACACTCTCCTCCATGGTTCAGGTTACAATATCTAAAAAATTGTGTGATCATAATGTCTTCCCCAGTAGGTGTCTCCTTGCGTAAGGGTCATGTCAACAGTTCAATCAGAATCACTATGTCTCGAACATGATATTTGGTGAAAATGAAATTACTAAAACCAAGGTATATTCTTATTTTAGACAATGTATAAATGATATTGATCAAATGTGGAATCATTTAGGGATTCCCTCATTCAGCCTCCTCGACCACATGCATCATTCCCCTCCCCTTTCCTCGAAAAGCTTAATCCAGGTGCGGACCTCCTTGAGGTGATAGAGGAAATAAGATGAAAAATTGACCACCTCCTGATTATATCCTAGCTCCTCTACCATTTATGTGGAATCGTAGATATACATGTTCTTTATGTTGTCTCTGCATGGATGGTCCATCCACAATTTCTTTTTCAACATCATGGTGGATCAAAGAATCTCGAGTGAGATTTCCCCTACTATCACATGAATAACACTACCTCTCTCTCTAAAACACATAGAGAAATCCCATCCTGCACTCCTCATATTTTTATATTGGGTGTACTACGTGAGTCTCAATAGGTGGTGGTATAGTTGGTGAAATACCGAGAGGTGACATCTGGTGAACTTGTACCTGTATTTGAGTCGCATCATTGAGGGGGTTATCATCGTGATCAACCTATTAAATCCAAGATGGTATGCATCACAGATGTGTCCTACTAGAAACAATATGTACTCTGGTTTACAAGTATATACAAAGAGATAACTTAATAAGGACATTGAAACCACAACCCATTCCTATATAATTCATGTACCATTATGTTCCCTACATCGGGTGTTCTCATGTACCGAGTTGAAAAGAAGGTTATCAGAGTACTTGTGTATGGATACTTCAGTCCCCTAAACCAAAAATATAGTCAATTTCCTAAAAGCTAAAAATGAAACACTAAACACTAACTCCCCAAACCAATCTCTTACACTCCTTGTCAAAAAGTAGAATAGCCACCTCTAATACCACACATTCACAACGAGTCCCTATAGGGCTTTTTCCAATACTCCATATGCCCACCACTAATAGGATAGGGTCATGTTACTATCACTGGGTAGTCATATCAATAACATGGGAGGAATTTCCTATATACATGTACACATGCACACATCTCCAAGAGAACAAAATGATGAAATGAAAAATCCACTATGAAGAAAATTACCGATCTTGTCCACCAAACCTATCATGATGTAATTAAAATTTTAGAAAAATGAAGGAGTGGGGCCCACATCCTGGTCTCTACAAGGGGGCTTAATCATCCACAAAACACGATAGTCACTCTGGAGTAAAGATACATCCCTACACCAATCTAGTAGGGTCTATAGACATATTCCATGATAAAGGACAGCTGAATCAGGAATAAATACTCACTCAAACTGGGGGAAACGTGTCCATCATGGTGGAACCTATAGAGAAGGAATATATTATTTATTTGTCACAGGATACTCATCTTTTCATGCCAATGGAATCACAAGAACCATCCATGTACTAACATATATATGAAAGTCATTACAAACTGCATGCAGCCCTAGTTTATTGCAAGAGTGCACCCGAAAATGAAATATGCCAACTTTACCTGGAAAATGATGAGCAAATTCATGATATTTCTATACTAGAATATATAATTATTTATTCCATAAATCCCCTATCAATAGAGTCACATGATCCAATCAACCCATTACAATATTTTTGGAGGAATAGTTGTCATTACTAAGGTCCCCCCCTCAATATAGTTACTAGTAGTTTTGATGGTTTTTCTCTGAGAACCCATGAGGGCTTATGTTTTAAGAAAGAAATAATCAATAATGAGAACATATATCTATATGAGTTTCATGGAATCCCTCCCCCTGAACATATCATCAAATAAAAATAAATTTATCACCTTGATGTTATCCAACCTAATGGTCCTACCCATAATATACGCTACAAAAATTCTCCCATAAGTCAAACAAAAATCTATGATGGTAGTCATCGCCATGATGGAAGTCACTATGAAGAACCTCCCCATTGTCAGATTAAGTATCAAGATGGGCATACCCTTGTTAAATCTCATTTCAGAGTTCCTCTCTTGGATGTGAAATATTTATATTCTCCATGTAGCTGGAAACCAATCTATGATGGTTATCCCCAGCATGATGGAAGTCACTACGAAGGACCTCTTGATAGTGACATCATGAAGTGAGAAGGTTCTTCCATTACTAATGTATATCCTAAATATCATCCACAGGGTATCCACTATAACATTTACACCTACAGTCAAATAATAATTAGTAATGCTAGTTTTCAACACCATGACATCGGCGATGGAGGTCTTCCCCACAGTCAACATTCACCCTGGTAAGAAGGCCCTCCCCAATCCATGATATATATGATAAATCCATCAAATTATGAGGTGGTTGGAAGGATGTAGACAGAAAATTTTGATACTCATTCTATTACAAGAGACATCCTTTCTTGTCTAGAAGTTGGATTGGGGCATCTCTCATCCTATGATCCACTCGCATACTATTCCTATATTGATGAGACTATTTCAATCCATGAATATTGGAATGAATCCGTCAAGAAGAATTGATATTTGGATGAAAAATTATTGGAGTCTATGTTCAATGAGAAAAAATTATATTTTGGTCATGAGAATAACATTATTTAGGTATGTCATACATATAATGTTTTGGACTACATAGACTCTTAGATCGATATAATGAGAGAGTTGTAAGAGGAATGAATACAAAATATTCATCTAAATATCTAGAAAAATATCTACCATGTGAAGGAAATGTACGTACCCTATGATGGGTATATATACTATGTTATTATATTTGTGGAGATTCACCTTAAAATTTAATTTGATGATCCTTTGTCTATATTTTGGCCCCAATATGAGAGGAAAACGAAAGATCTCAAATTTATCTACCTCCACTCTCTGCACATGTTGCATTTCCTTATTGATGATGAACTATTTGGTGTTCAGATCTGCGGATGGGGAGAGCATGGATAATTTCACATCACCCCACTTTGAGTTTTGAAAACCCATTAGAAATGACATCCTGTAATATTATTATCTCAAGATGGAGATCAAATGAAATACCTATTTAAGAAATACAACATTCTTGATCGAAACAACCCTTTAGTAAGTATGACAAGCATAATGAAAATTGAGAATGAGGAATTTAAGAACTACTGAACCTAGAAATCGAGAACAATCCACAAGTTTCTCTATTGAGGGAAGACAATCAAACGTCATTTATCATGTCCTCTGAGACAAAGAATTCAAAAGTAGACACATCACCATATCTAGATTAGCATCAAATGTGAATGCATGATATCAAGAAATGGACTTTATTATCAGTAGTGGTCGTTGTATAGATCATTCGTAGCCCACCGTTCTTCTAGAAATTTTAATACAAAATTCTCCCATATTTCCAACTAACTGAGGCTATGGAATGATAATAGAGGAATGGGATAAACCATAACTCATAGGGATGGGGGAATATGATCCTCAACTACCTACCCATTGGACACCATAATTTTCCAACCTCATGATGATGATGAATAGAGTGGCTACCCATTCCTTCTCATCCTTTGATTCATTTCCCACTCAAAGGAGGCGTACAACACGGTTATATAAGAGTTCCCTCCATGTTACCCTTCACCAAGAAACTAAAAGTGGTTCTCATAATGGAAGGAAAAGAACCAATACAAGAAAAATAAAGTACTCCTAACCTTCAGTAATTGGTAAGAAACCCGTCACTAGTTATGAATCAGTGAATTTCATGGACATGATTCTAATAGACATCGCCAAAAATAATAAAAATGTGGGAGAACATGGAAAGGATATTTCCACACAGAATCTGACATGCACTAATCCTGATGATGTGCATACCCAAAAACAATGAGCCAGCATAAATTTATTATCTACCATAATGAATCAGTCATTACATCCTTTAAGAATCTCTAAAAACTAGAAGAACAATATCACGATTCCACATGACACAACTCCCCTCCAATAAAATGAGTCCCTGAAGCATCGAGAAAGATTAACACAATTTGATGAAGAAATAAAATACTGGAGGTGATTCAAAATTGAACTACTCTGGGGAAGTCATCATGTCATATATGTTTCCCCTGTAGAGATTTATCATACCCTTCTAGTTAGTGTGACACTACCAAAAGGGATCTTCCCGACAAATAAATAATGTACAGAATACTCTCCCAAGGTAGCACTAGGACACTAAGTCTACCTAAACCCAATCCTGACAAGATATACACATTTCCACCCATTAGGAAACCATGAGAACAAATTCCATAAAATCCACAATGGATTCCCCTGACCGAGTATATGCGTCATGTACCAGTAGCACCTACATAAACAAATTTTCTCCATTTTTCACCATCCCATTATCAAGTCCAACAGGACACCCATCAAGGGCTCAGAAATACCATCTTGTCATTGGAATTTGAATTGGATTCCATTAAATTGAGGCATGCTCTGATACAACCAGAATGGAATCCCTACCCCAACTATGTGTGTAAAGTTCCAACGACAGCTATTTATAGGCATACCTATTCCTAGTATTCAGTGTATCACGTTACCTAGAAAAACATCTAATGCATTGAAGACCTTATTGGGATCCTATTATGGGGACTCGAGAGCAAGAAGAAGAACTGAAAATTACATGCTTCTTGAAAATGAATCAATGTTCAACCTTTATATGGTATATCATTCTTTCATCCTTGTCAATAATATGATTAAATGATCTTTAATGGATGTTCCATATCCAGTTCAGTCTGAATTTTCCAAAATCAACAATCAAAGACCTTATGAACTGCATAGAGTGGGATAATCAAAGAGTCTTAGATTTAATTTCGATATAGAAAGGTTTAACCTACTCTCTATACTAATCACTGGACCAAAATTAGATTATTTCTATGTGCATTGATAACCTCTATGATGCGCTGTAAACATCGCTCATCCTGGTGAAATATATTAGTGTGTATATGGATATCACTAACATTAATCAAATGGTATAATATTACCAACAGTGTACTAACATCCTGTCCAATGAAACCCTTTTAGTCACAAGAAAAAGTGGGGGAAGATATGAACTGACTTTCATTAGGCTTAATCCACCCCCTACACTGGTCCAAGATCCAAGGCTTTCACCGAATCATGGAAGGCCCCATTGATATCTACAGTAGCCTCCACCTCATCATTATTAGACGAGGAGACATATGAGAAATAAATTCGACGAATGAATTAATACTATTTATTCATTCAGAGTAGATATAGTCTAGGGTTACATCATAGTCTCCAAAAATTGGAAAATTCTATATCTATAATATCCAAAGGCTGCTAAAAAGTAGGTATTAAAAACCATCTAGATTGATGTCCCTTTATACATATACTCAGAGACACCATTCATGATTGTTTCATCATCATGGACTTCATTCAAATAATGATAGAATTTATGAATGCATAATTGGTACCACCACCAAGAAAAGTGCCATATAATTTCACCACTAACACAAATTAATGTGGGGAGTGGATATGTTTTTTAAACAAAAGGGATCAAAAGTTATATTGTTTGATGACATATAAAATAATCAAATGAGACCATGTCATTCTCCTAGAACAATTAAAGAAATTAAATATGTATCCAAATGAATCTATTTCAATTTATTTGACATCCTTATCCACATAATTCTCCATGATGTTTTGGAACCATGTATATGACGACAAAACTACCCCCAGAACAATGCTGGATTTTACACTCATAGATTTTTTTCAATCAAACCTGAAGAAACAATCACCACCCCACAAAATAGAACAATTGGAACCACCCCCACAAAATTTCACAACATGAACCACCCCAAAAAACCCCACAATGGGCACCTCCCCAGCAAATGAAAGAAATGGAAGTTGTCGATTGAGAAGAGTCATCATCAGACGAGAAACTGATCTTTATATCCATTAATTTCATTCACTTAGTGGATCCCTACTCGATTAATTAGTATGTAAATGAACCCAAGTTCACCACATACAGTTGAGGAACCAGAGGGAGATACTGCAGAATCAAAAGCTACCTGAGAAGATGTAGTTGTGGGAGAAACAAAATTCCTAGCCACACTCCCCCTAAAACCATCAATATGGAGGAAACTCATAGAAAACCCCTTCAGTGAACCAAATAGGAACAAGAAAATTACCTAGCCCCTACCTAAATACACTCTATGTTGATCATCCTGGAAAATCCATCAGTGGAATAACAAATTTCAAATTTCCCAAGGCCTGATGGAATACCTACCCCACCAGAATCACAATGTATAGAGTCACCAACAGATATTTTCCTAGAAAACGGTCCTTATTTATCTAATTTTCATGCCCCTAAAGTTCCCATGATTGATAATCCCCAATCATGGAGGAACTGGGAATTATATCATAAACATGAAATTCTAAAACAATTGGATTCGGTGCCATATATTTTGTCAATCATTGATGCCCATAAAATGTATTAGGATCTTAGGAAATCCTTTATAAGATATTTTCTAATCCCGTATGCCTTTGAATCTAATGGAACCATTTCTATAGTCTATCAGACAGAGATGGATCGATAGAATTACAGGAGATCTTCCCCTTCATAGATAGAGATGAAGACACAATCATATAGGGGCACATAATGGGAATATTGGAACATTACACACTAATAATTCCATGTTCAGTTCTTGTGAGTCACAGTATATCGATGCATTATTCGATGAGAATGAAGGGATGTATCCCCTAGTTATGTGATTAATTTGGTCACTACACCCAAATAGTTTGGAACTGCTCCCTGATGACCTCTTTATTAGGATTAGTGAATAATACGTACTACCCATAATTTAGGTGCAGTTCCTAAGTTAGAATTTAGATGTGTATTCAACAGTGCTCATTATTTCAGATATGGAGACTAAAACTAAATGTGCAGAAACATCCACTGGCCCAAAAAATAATGGAGAATTATCAAATGGAAATGCCCTCAATCCATATTCATTGATATAGATGATCCCTACCTCTCAAAATAAGTTATAAGAGAATGAACACATTTTTCTTTACTTCACTCTATCCACTCTAGAAGATTCCCCACTATGACTTGAATTAGAAGAAGTTGCCTCTACCACTAAATTCCGTGATTGAGACTCTTGTCTCAAAACTTGTGAGCTCATATCTATAATTGATTCTCCCTCATTAAATGATTATGATGTGGTATATGTGGATGAAGATGAATGATAATACCTCAGGTATTCCCCACCAGCATTTGAGTAGGGTGTCTCTACAAAAATTGATAAAATCAAAGAAATAAACTTGTGTACAGAAGAAGAATCATGATCTACTCTAATTATAATGTTCACATCCATCACAAATCAAGAGGTCTACACCTATTTCATAAAGAAGAAACAGATGGTGTATCCTTTAAATAAAATGAAATTCACAGACTACATCTTGATGTGGACACTCACAACTTGGGAATTCTAGAATATCATCATGGCTATAAGAAAACCATAATAAGGACACACACAACACAAGATGCCAAAATAGAGGATGACGATGACAATATATTCAATGAAAGCATCATTTGAGAGTATCATATGGTTGGATAATATTTTCCCTATCAAAAATATGATTGGTAAAATCATGGTTCGCATTGACATTGGGGATCTCAATCGGAACTATCAGAACAATGACTTCATGGTCCCGATCACATAATTATTAATCAAAACTATTGTATGAAATCAGTATATCTCATTCGTTGAAGAATATTTAACATAAAAAAAATATAGTGTACTAATAAGATGAATATTACACCACCTTCAATACCGTGATAGAGTAATTTTCTCTAATGTAATTTTTTTTTCTGGAAAAATGTTGACTCCACCAACAAATATGCCATGTATCAAAATTTAAAAAAAAATTCTAGGATGATTCATTTAATTATATGTTAATTATATGGTGGTAAAATAATTACAATTTTTATACCACATGGAATAATTTGACTCCATTTTAAATAAACTATGATAGAATAGTCTGCAAAGGAACACCCTAAAATTTGATTTTCGTTTACCTCATGTAAATTTCTCAACATCGGTGTATGCCACCATGGAATCAATGTTGAATCCAGGAAGACAAAGGCTAATATTGGATTTAATTTAAAATATTGAAACCAACATTGAAGACATTTTCTATTATCTCACCTGGTCTATGATTGATGATGAGAATCATTTTTTTAATCTAGAGAGTAGATAATTGGCCCAAATCTTTGCGGTCCAAAATCGGAGGCACTACCTATAGCACGAAAACGTCCATTTGGTCTCTCATAGAAACCTCTCAATTATATTATCAATAGTACAATGTTTGATTAGACTTCTACCATTGTGGTGGGTCATCTTTTAAGAGATCGATAAATGTATTTGGAATTAGAAATCCATCAAAGGATTGGTGTTTCTATATCTTCTAGTAGATCACCCATTAGAAGAAATGAATTTAGTGGTTTTTGATCTACCCAATGAAGACATTTTCACTATTCAAAAGGATTACCATAAATTGGAGATTAATTTTGATGCCACATCCATAATCTTGACTAGGATGAGGGTGGAAGTTCCCAATCTCTATAAAGTAGGGTTGGGAGTCAAACTCATTTATCAAGAAATGGGAGTATATCCAAATTAATTATAACTTTTAGATGGGTGAAAAATCAACAAAGAAGAATATCAGGCCCTCATTGTAGGCCTGGAGCATTCACTTCATGAACAAGAAAAACACATGATGACAAAAGGTTACTCAAAACTGGTCATCAAGAAACTCAATGGTGATTTTTCTCTCATGAAGGAGGAGGCAATCCATTTTTGGACCACATTCAATTGTTAATGGAATAATTCCCATAGGAACCAACATTAATTCAAGTCCCCCTATCACAAAATGTACAAGATAGTGCTGTTAAAATTAAATCCACATCTTTGGATGATCCAGGTCGGGATGAAATGATAAAAAAACATTTACACCCCAAGCTGGACCTACCATTTTTCCTATCCAAGGAGGAGGAAATAAATGATACTAGTCCCATCCCTGATCCATATGGTCCTAACACAAGTTGGATAACTCCCATCATATATTATCATCAATAGGGATAAACCCCACTAGAAAAATCCCAACAAGGAAAAAATATCAAGACTAATAATTAAAAATTTTATAAAGAGTGGAAAAAGTCAACAAAAGGGCCATTCTAAGGGAAGCCTTGATGGGATCATTCTCAGATTCATTGATGGAGAGGATTCCCCTACTATTATGAAAGAAGATCATGATAGTGAATGTGGGGAACACCCTTCGGGATCCATGAAATCTCCTGAATTTCAAAGACATGGATAGTACTAGCCCAATGTGAAAAAAAGATTGAACTAAATTAAACAAAAGGATCAATTACTTTTAGTTTCATGAAAATTTCATCCAACAACACCCATATTTATATCACATATCTATGTACTCCTAGCCATTTTTAATATTCGGAATGGACGTTGTGGGAAAACACCCTCCCACCACATCCAAACAAATCAAGAATATCTTCATAGTGACCGAATGTTTTTCCAAATGGCTAGAGGCTTTATCCCATTATTTGGTCAGGTAATGATACATTTTTTGCTTGGTGAATGAAAATTAGATCATCAGATTTGGTGTACCCCTTACAATACAATCAAAAAATGGAACCAATATCTTCTCTACTGAATTGGAAAATTATATCAAGTGTATTGTATCACGTCCAACCATTCATCCCACCACCATAATGTGTCCAAAAGAATGATATTGGCCTTCAATAAGACCTTGTAATATATACTTTTGGATATGGTAAACAAGGACATGAAATCATTCTTGGAAAAGCTCATCCATTCCCTATGTTTTTATAGGACCAAGACCCACACTGCCACTCAGGAAACCCCCTTCTCATTGGTATATGAGTGAAAGGATGTTCTACCCATCGATATTTTACTACCATCACTCTGAATTTATATTTTTTATCATCAATCTATAGAAGACTAGTCCCAAAAAATGGATCTAGGAGTTAGACCGACTCGATGATAAAAGATAGTAGTCATTTGACCATTTGTATGTTTACCAAAATTAGACTGCATGAGACATAAAAAAATTTATCCTCTTATCATTCCTCGAATGAGAAATGGTTTTGGTATTTAGAACCCAGATGATACTTTGGAAGAATCCTCGAAAATTGGATCCAATATGGGAAGGACCATATTTCTTACACATAGTCTACACCGAAAGAGAATATTCATTAATTTTAATGGATGGGAATCCCACCACAACTCCCAAAAATTCATGGTTCTTGATGAAAGGATTCATGTAGATAACAAATATTTTTTCCTGATAACATGATGAAAGAAAGAATGATAACTCACCCCAATTGCATGAAAAGAAACATCATGATAACTCATCCTGATCAAATGATGAGAAACTACATTATAAATCATCATGATAGCATGAAGAAAAAAAATATGATAACTCATTGTGATCACATGATAAAAAATAACATTATATCTCATCCTGACTACATGAAAAAAATTCCATGACAACTCATCTTTATTTCATGAAAAAACGGCCTAATAACTCAACTAGATTGAATGAAAAAAATACATTGTGTTTTATCCTGATCGCATGAAGAAAAACTACACGACAATTCGTCCTTGTAATATTATGAAAAACTACATGAAAAATCATTAATGTTGCATAACAATAATCTATATATTATGGATGCCCTAACTGAAAAATGCAAAACAGAAGGATACAACATGACATTATGTTCACATTGGGTGATCTATAATCCAATCCAAAAGATGTTGATCATCATGGAATCCATTTTCCTACCTACATGAAGAAATATTGTAGAGTGATCATTTTCATTCAATCAATGATTAACCACACATGAGTCAGATCTATTCTCTAGAAATATAAATTTCCCATGTTATTATCGGAGAGTCAGATCCACATGGAACCCACATTCTCCACACCTATGTGTGGCATGATTCCTCTCTACTAGGATAAATGGTGATTCATAGACTCTATGTATTAGGATTAGCCACTATGAAAAAATTCCCCTCACTATACTTTTTGACCAAGCCTATGAAGGGATAGTAATTTAAGAACTATGTGTGGCTTGATTCCTTCACCAACATGATACGTAGTGATCCTTAAATTAGAAATCTTTTTCCATACGACAATTAATAAAAAGTAATACCCCTCCCTAGGAATGATTTTGTCTAGTATATTGATCGTACGTTTTGAACTACAACTGGTATGTTTTTTTCCCTCACATGATACACTTTGACCCCTAGATTCTACATCTTGGTCTAGCCGCCAACATAAATAAATAAATATAAATATATATATAAATTCACCTTTTCCCTATATATGGACTAGAACAACATATGTATATTCTATTTAGAACTACGTGTGGCTTCATTCCTACACACACAGGATATTTCATGATGCCCATATTCTACTTTCTAGTCTAGATGCAATTAAAAATAAAAAATTCTCCTAACTCCTACACAAAATTGCGATATAGCGTAATAGATCCCAAACCATGATTCATAAAATGAGGATTTGTAAAATGATCACTACCCCAATATATGATTTTGATCTATGTGGGGGATTCCATTAATCACAACTAATCATGGAATCAATATTTCTTACATAAAGTTATATTCCCATTCCATCCATCAAACTCCTTTCCCTTGAAAATCATCAATCCCCATAGACTTCCATGGACATCAAAATTGGATGGTTAGTGTATTGGGAGACTTTTGTTTGACTATTCACACAATTTCCTGAAGGCTCTGCACAGGTTTCCAAAAAACGTATATCAACCAATGAAAAATTCATCCACAAGAGAGGCTTTCCTACCTCCATACACCCATTGGATTCTAATCCCCATATCACTCCTCTTGATCTAAGGGTCATCAAGATCATTATTTAAACATTGTCCCCCCTCACGTTTGGATCATTCCAGAATATCCCGGCATGATGTGAAAATACATTCTTTTAGTCACTATGATAATCCATCCCTGGAATATGATGTTAAACTGTGATATCAGTACGTCCTCCCTGAATGAAAATAAAACACATGGCTTAACAATATTCTCACCTGAGAGGAAATGCCCCCCGATATCAGTAACCTACCATGCCACATCACAGAACCACATTCAGCTTGGCTCTTGTACACACATGATACATTGAGACACATAGACATTCATCCTGGACTGGCCACCCCGAAGTAAAAATTCATTCTCTCCCTATGTATGGGTTATAAATACATAGGCTACATTCTATATAAAACTATATGTGGTTTGATTTATATCATCCCATGAAATAAATAGTGACCCATGAATCCTATGACCCATACATGGCCACAAAACACAAAAAATGTCCCCAAGGATTGCAATATATGTTAGAGGAGAAGGCTATGATATATTAAATTCCACTTTTCAAAATTATTCCATCCCATGGTTGTGGTCTACACCATTCCCATCCATGTTTCTCAAACCCAGTACAACTCCTATGAAGTTTGGGACATCTACAATGAATTCCCCATAGAGTTGTGGCAACTCAATCCATAATCATTGGTCTGGAGGGCATTGCCATAAAAGGCATGTGAGGGTTTACCCATTTATATTGTGAAACCAAATGTCCTTTCAAACTGTAGTGTACCCATCGAACTACGTTAGGATGGATTCTTATTAATAAAATATAAATATTGATGTCTGGATTATATATCATAGCGTCAGCCTCCTCAAAACAAAAAAAAAATGTTGAAAAACTGTCGTGCTCTCTACATAAGAACAAAACATGTGTGGGGAGCCAAATTTCAGGATACTAGCATCATCAAAACTAGGACTTGTTCCAAAAAATTAATCAAATTGTCCTACCATATATATGAATGAGGTATATGAAGTGATATTCCAAATTCCATGATAATCACTGCCCAATTACTTTTAATGTGTCCATCACAATCTTTTTCTTTCAACAAACATCATGCTTTGAGTGATTTTATTTCATCACAATCCTCCTCAGCATTAATAAATGGAAGGTCATTCTCCTGGGTACTCCTTTGTTTTACTATCCACGCAATTCCACAGGATGTTCCCCATATGTTTACCACAAAAATGCTTATCAACCAAAGGAAATTCATCTTTATGATAGGTTTTTCCAACATCCATATACAAAATGGACCCTAACCCCCATATCATTTATCCTGATATGAGATCCCATGAAACCATATTTTACAAATTCCTTCCAACATACATTATGGATTGGCTGGGATATCCCTATTCTATTATCCTCTAATTACTCAATATTCTATATCAATGTCTTATTTGGATACCATTAACACTACATGATTCTCAATACGCAATGATTAATCATGGATCTAGAAACATCAGGGATTATATTTCAACATGTGATCTTGTGTTCAAAATAAGAACACATATGAAATTTCAGTATGCACCCCGCCTTATTGGTGAGCTCGTATGAGTGACACAAATGCCCCATTCATAATGACTGAAGCATATCCACAAATGAATGATAATTATAACAAAATATAATCACATCCTTCTTGATTCCTATCTTCATATGATATATTTTGATGCCTAAATCACATAACCTAGGTCCAGGAATGAATTATTTACCCCATCATTTCCTACGCATGGTTCAGACCTACGTAGGGAACCTCCTCACACTGGAAGGGGAAGAATCTCTCCACCAATTATTGAGAAATATCCCCCCAAAATGTACCCCATTCATATTTGGGGACTCCCGACCTTCACAAACCAAACTCCACATCTAGAAAGTTCTTGAATCCCCATAATCATCCATTTCCATAAAAGATGGAGGGTCAGTGTCCTAAGAACACTGTTTTTGGACGATGCACAAAATTCCCTGACAAATTTACATAAGTTTCCCCAAAAAAATATTAACAACCAAAGAAAAACTAATTTTCAGAAGTTTCTTATTATACCTACACACACCACTATGAAATTTTTGTCATTCCGCAATATTGGTTTTGAAAATACCTATAGTGATTTTATAACCTCTACCCCCTTCATTACTGAATATGATAGAACATTTTTGGTCATACACCCACAGAAATGATGAGTTTTTACCACATTTTCATTAAGAGTAAAATTACATCATATCATAAGTCTCAAATTTCATTATTTCATGATTTAAAAATATCCATACTTTATCCTTCCATTAAAAAAGACAAATATGTGTAGAAGTGGTCAATCATTCACGATCACCATTGATACAAATTCCCTCAATGTTTTTAGAAACACCACCTTTGAAAAGACCCATATTGGTATAGAGACATTCCAATTCCATCTAAGTTACCAAGACATTAGAATTAAAAGGTTAGTGCCTGGGGGAATTGTTTGTTTGACTATGCAGACAATTCCTCTGTGGCTCCGCATAAGTTTCCCACAAAAAAAATAATTTCATCCAAACACAAATTCATTGTCATGAACGGGATTTAATACTTCTGTAGACCCCATGGCTTCCATGCCCGATATTATATTCTATATTCAAAAAACACAAAATCAGTGTAAGAAAAACACCACATTTATGTTCGAAAAATAATGGTGCATACTCAGTCATTGAATTCTAAATTGGGGCACTTTCTCTTCAAATCTCATTCAATGCTATTTGAAATAAACCATCACATTCACTTGAATCTTTTTGACCTAAAACAACTGTCTTCATCAATGTTATATTACCAACAACATTATTATCGATCAAATTTGTTCAACATAAATCATCGATAATGAAATTCTTGTTTTCAATACTTTAATCAACCAATGAAAAAGCGACAAAACTCACCCGGATGAAACCCTGCAAAGGAAACCTAGACAAAATTTTCGTACCATCTCCTTAAGCCTACACATTGTATGGTCTATGAAAATTAAGAATAAATGAGAAATATAAAAAATAATGATTGGTCGAAAACACATAAAGGGAGACCCATGCAGAATTCATGTTAAACATACTAAACCCACACAAAATCGGGTTTAGTAAAAAGATTATATAAAAACAAAAGAAGATAGAATGTTTGTAGGGTTATAATGTAACCCTCTAAATTTTCATTCTACAATCACAACGTCCCTCTTCTCAGGAAATAATTAGAGTTTGATTTTATTATTTTTAATTTAATTTCCATGGATCATTATTCATATTGATATGCAGTGAAATATATATCATTTTATATGAAGTCAATTATAATTGATTGACATTACTAGAAAAAGAGAATGACAAATGTGTAAGAGAAAGAAATTTTAGTCACATTAATTGGGATTTGAGAACACCAATAATATAGTGTCTGCCCAAATGTTGAAGAAAAAAAATTTAATGGGATATCTATTAGGATTTTAATGAATATTTATTAGATATTTCAAGATGAATGATAACTCCCAGATATGGCCCATCAAGGGCCTATCCCAAGGGGCCCCCTGTTCAGCTTCAGCTTCAACCTCTAGACATTGGAATTAAAAAACATCCATGAGATATTTACCTTTCTATTTAATGGCATAAAAAATGAATCCTCTTGATGCCAGTTGCATCTTTAACATGTCCACATGATCCTCTCACTCCTAGAAATCATTGGTTTGGGAAATCAAATGGTAAGGAGAATTTTTTCCTCACCTATTAAATGGTGATATTCCTTAGTAATATCCTAATAGTTTTTTGTTTGATGAAGTGAGGCATTAAAATGTGAAAGGATACATTCACAAGTATATAGATATGAATGAGTTATGACAGTTTTGTATAAGATAATGTGCATGTGTTAGTAATCAATGAAAACATAACCGAAATCAATAAAAAATCATTTTAGTGTTTCCTCGTAATAAGTATGTCCATCAAATGTATTTTTGGTAAAAATACTACAAATTTGAATCAATTATTGTTCCCACACAGAATGGTGACCTCAGATAGCATATGGACTCTGCTTATGTGAACTTACTCTTACATGGAAATAATTTGAATTCATCATCAAAGACAATGGAATCATGAAATGTCATGATGACCAATAAGGTATTTTTCCCTCCCCTATTGATGGATCATCACCTAATGTAATGTTTGGAGGATTGGACACAACATCATAAAATCGTGGTGATGTCCCACTGGGAACAGCATCAGTGGTACCATAGATCGTGCCCTCCGAAAGTGTGGTGTCTGATTCACTCTCCATAAGGAAAGGTTTCACGGGTGATGTCCCTTCCGAACAAAGGGGAAAACTGATAGAGTACCTCTCCATAACAGTAATAGGATAAGATGTTACAACTTATATAGGCTTGGAAGTAAGCATGTGACTATTCGCCTATCGGATTGGACTGGCCAGTACCTCATCTAGATAGCTAGCCACCCATTTCTGGGAATAATCAAAATGATAACTAAGTGGATACCATTGTAGGAGGAATTATGGATTCTATATTATATTCCTCCTTCATAATAATCATTCATTGTTGGTTTAGGATTAATGGATGAGATTCCATATTGACATAGGAGACTGGGTGTAATGTGACATAATAGAAGCATCTAAATTTCATACAAAACCTATATGGAGTTTACAGTTCAATGATGGTTACTTATTCAATATAGGTTGTCAATATTCCATCACACAGTGAAATAACATATGAAATTTCTTCCAAATAACCACTCCCACAATTAATTATTTACCTATGAGGGATGAAGTAGGTTTCTAAGGAAGCAGGATAATAATCACTCAAAAATTTGGTCATGCTATCAACATCCATGACTTTGAGATGGACCTTTTCAATACTTAGTAGTGCCGGACAAAACTCATAATTAGGAACCATCTTGATATGTTGATACACATAACTAGATAATCACTCCTCTATAAACCAATATAAAAATTTAAATGTCCCTCTATGATGATGTGGGGGACTTCCCTCTTGTATCTTCCCTAAAAATTCATCGATACGAGAAAGGGTTTGGATGGATATGTTGATGGGTTGTACCTCTTCCAATGTGGTTTCCATCATTAATGTGAAGGCTCTGGCTCCAATTTAAACATTTTTTAAAATGAAAGATCCATCCACTTAGAAAAATGGCTTTGAAACATTCTAATCGAATTTGAGGAGATACATATGGCGAACCTCATAATCCAAGGTGGTGTATCAACCCATCTCATGGGTTACACATTTATAGCCAAGAATTAACCACAAATGATGTGTTGTATGGTTAAACTATAGAGAACTCTTTGACTTAAACTATTCTCCTTTTTGAATATTCCTATCCAATCCTCTTACAAAATAAGTCAATGAGTATGAAGACATTGACCAAGTACTCTCTCTTCCATGATCTATAATTCCATCATCAATGGGGATAGTAGCTCAAAATTCCCCCAAGTGTCGGATATAAGATAAAATTAATCATGCATAGTTCGTAGAATTTTATGTCCTCATATGTAGTAGATATTTGACAATCAAATCCCTACTACACCATGTGAAAAGTGAAATGTGTTGGTTCTTGATCACCAATAACTGAGAATCTTAGCAAGTGTCTCAAAAGGTGAATAAATGGTGAATTGAGAGATCCACACTACTTGGTATAGGTTGACAACATCTAGTGCCTAATGAGATTCCAATATGTTATGATGAACCCATAATTCCTAGTCTCACTCATCGGGAAAGCACCCTATTGTCCATAGATCTCATTTCGAGCTCCAACCCCCCTAGGATAATTCCCCAAAAGGTTTACAATGGAAAAGTAGTCACGTGAAGCTAATTCTAATTATGTGTTGTGGATACGATGGTTATGCTGAGTTCACATGGATTCATTCAGGATGAATATGTCCTTTCAAATGGTGTGAGATGTAATTTCTCCCATAGTAGAGATATGTGACTGATCATGTCCCTTATTCATCTCTAGGAGAAAAATAGTGATGTCAAAATAAACCAAAAATAGAGGAATGTCATCTGGAAAACCAAATTTATAATTTGGAAGGTAACTAAACAATGGTTAGGTAGGGAGCTCCATCGAAAAAAGGTATTTCATAGTATTCACTGGAGGATAATAGAGGATTGAAGAACATTTGAAAAATTCTCAACCATATCCACCATTCTTCCTGCTTTATTTGCAGAAGTATGAACGAAATCTATCTTACTCTTACTTTAAATGACCCTTCAAAAATGATAGTTCATTTTTTTTGGTAAATGTATAAATGTAGTCTTCATACAATGTATCTTGAATTTTTTGAGGAAAGATATATCAGCGAATCGATAGTTCACAAATTCCAACAAGGTGGTGGCCCACAGAGTGTGGGCCAGCAAACTAATAGTTCACAAAAAAATCTACAAAAAAACAAAGTACCAAAACTACACTATGAAAAATCCTGAACTCACCATTCTTGATTAAGAGATATTCCAATCGCAGAAAGTAGATTTTAACATTTTGGAATTCATATATTACTGTGTTGGCGAAGGGTGTCTGCAAAGGTGATGGTTTGTAGAAGCTAGGAGGCTAGATAACTGTGTGAGCGTTTTGTTCACCAAGAAAATTGGTAGTGGTCATATTACCTAGGAACCCAATATATAGTTGTGCTACCATTATGTTTCCACTATTATACTTCCAACAAGTACATATCATAACCTCATTCAATATAAGAATGGCCTACTATTCATCATGATTGGAATCCATTTCGAAGAGGGTAATTTTATTGGGACCTGAAAACATTGCAAAGGGAATGAAAATACTCATAAAGAGTTGATAATGGAATGATAAAAAACTAGATGAAGATGTAAAGAAATTTTTTGGAAAATAAAAATATAAGGAAAAGAAAATAAGAAGTGCCACAATGTGGAGAACTTTTGTAGACTGCTACTCCATATGGAAGCCTACTTCGCTATGCACCCACGAACTGAATAGCTCCTGGGATGGAGATGATAGTAGTAGACCTCTGTTAATTCTATAATTCACATAATAGTGGTGGATAAATTATCCATACAAACCTTTTCCCCATGATATCAGATAGTTCATGGGTGCGGCACAACTGATGGTGTCCAGTGAATGATGTGATCATTGGTCCAAGGTGTGGATTTGTGCCTCTATGAACTGAAACCCAACGAGCCTCTTTTGATTGAGTAATCTATGAGTAGGGGGATTCTTCCATGGGATTCTCCATAATATTCTATTTACCCCATCGATCTAGTCCCTCCTATCTTCTATAAAAGGTCCTTGAGGGGAACTAAATAAAGAGATAGAGACGAAGGCGGAAGGACGATTTTTAGTGGAATTGAG
Source organism: Viscum album (assembly GCA_963277665.1). Taxonomy (NCBI): domain Eukaryota; kingdom Viridiplantae; phylum Streptophyta; class Magnoliopsida; order Santalales; family Viscaceae; genus Viscum; species Viscum album. The sequence continues at coordinate 2,064,230,714 of OY728120.1, read as the reverse complement.
CGATCCAATGGAAGGTAGAAGATAGCACCACAAAGAATAGACTCATTAAATGATTCCATGTATGTATTACCCTCTTGATAGAAATAAAGAAGAAAATATAATACTATTTAGTAAGACATGAACCATATCCCATTTGAAGATGAATTTATTAAAACGCCCAAAATCAATGCTCGTTCTTCAAACAAGGGTCCTATGTAGGAGTATCCTCTGAAGATGGAGTCTGGAACCACAAATCACCATTGTAAGAAACCAAAAAACTGACACATGTTCTGCCAAGATACAAGAATGAAATCCTAAACCATGTAGAAAATTGATACATGGATGTATCCTAGTTTGGCATTCAACAACGGTACATGGACAGATTCCAGTCCTATGTAAAAAAGCGCTACCAAACTCAAATCTATGATTGCATCCCATCATTTACACAAATGGAACCCTGAACTAAATAGAAATGCAATGTGTGGGTGAAATTCTACCCCACATAATGAAATTGTAGGAGGAATGGGTTATTGTCATTCATACTACCCTCTAGCTTCAACCATTTCCTTCAGTTATGATCGCATCATCCATATCCCCTCTATAAACCAGTCCAACAAAACAAGGTGAAATCCACTTCTAATGCCACCATAACCATATGATAAAACTATAGGGAACATCACAAATCCCATTTTATTTTACATACCCATGATAAGTGAGGTCATGAGGGAAATCCATGAAATAATATAGACCACCAGCAGGTCTCGGAGTTTACATTCCCATGGTAATGTGGAGTCTAACCTCAGGATGCTCACATATACATCCCCATTCTAAAGATTAAGGGTAATTTCGGGCCTTTAACCTCAATGGGGACTAGTGATAAATAAGGTAAGATCACACCTATTTTCCCCTTTGATAAGGAATGCTCCTCACCTTTCCCCAAACAAGTCAAATTGAATTCAATCTGAGGTAAGATCATATCCTCTCTTTAGGAATTTTTTTGTATCCCCAAACTCTCCCAATGACGTCCTCCTCTACATCCACCGGTAGATAGTGGAAATGGAGTGTTTTTTCATATTTATCACATCCTCTTGTTGTACACACCAAGCATGACTCATGTAGGAATAGAGGTTAGTGGAAATCATGGTATATGTTTGACCGAGAAGGCAGTTAAACTATGGGAACTCTTATTCCTTCTCTAAACATGATATGTAGAATTTTTTCCAAGGCTTGATAAAAAACAGGCCTTTCCTCTAGATGTAATCTACAAATCTTTCCCACAACAATGGGAATATTCCATGCATAAAATCCAATTTTCAAAACATTGTTGACTTGGATTCCCAATCAGCTGGGATATGTCAGAATCCTCCTAGACATTAAAGTAAAACACCATCATATTCATGTCTATACGATAGAATAAAATTAATTCCCATTCAGATATATTTTCACCATTAAAAACACACTTATATATTTCTTCAATATCAGTATATTAAAAAAATTAAATCATGCATATAACACAATTATTTCTATGTGGCTCACCCTCACTGGGATACATCTATGCTGCATACAATGGTGATGTGATGATGTTCCACATCCATTAAAGATCAATTCCAGTTACAAGTTTTGATATAGAATTTTTGTCCCCAATTTCACTATCATTAAAATCATTAGGGTTTTCTCACTACATTTTCAAGGGTTAATCATTGTGTCTCTTCTTTTGGCTCACTACCAGTGGAAAGGATCACCATCTTTCTCGTCTATTACTCACTACTCTTGGAAGATATCCACTCACAGTTTATTGGCATGTAGGTCCCTTCATTTGCATTAAATCATGCATCCTCAACTGTATATGGATGCTATGTTGATTTTCATTTTTCAATCGTAGATGAAATTCAATTTTATTTTTTATTTGAGTTAGTGGAAATTATTTTCACCAACTGATTTAGTGAATTTTCACGATTTATCATTCCCCCTACGAACTACCTTGATCTTCAAAAAATTGTGCAACACATATGGTTCAATGCCCCCTATTCTATGAACCACCTCTGCATATGGACACCACTTAGTGCCTCTGTGTACCACCTCTAAATAGTGCCTCCATATACCACCTCTGTGTACCACCTCAACGTACTATATCTGCTTCTTCTTCCATGTACTTCTTCCACTTTGGAGGAATTCCTTCTTCCAGGAAATTCTTATTCCCTATCCACATAAAGGGTCTTACTACACTACGTACTATTACATCCTACTTCGTGCACCAATTCCATTGCGGGATGTTGTTCCCCAAAAAACCCATCGACAGAGTTACTTCCACTCGAACCACCCTTCACAGAATTCTTTGTCACAAACAACCTTCTAACATTAAAAATTCCCATAGATATGGTTTCTTATAACATAATTTACTTAGGTTAATGATGGGATTAGCGCTCCTTATATAAAAATATAGATCAATAAAATCTACTAATTCAAGATTACCCAAATCTTCAATGTGGTGCATTAAAACCTAGGTACTAATTCTCCTCCCATGATCCAATCTCCCATACATGGTCAGAATACTGTGTCACCTCCTTCACGGTGGCCAAAATCACCATCACCTTTTTGCAAACAACTCCCTTCACAGCTTCTCAAATTACCACATCCTTTCCACGAACAACAAGCTATCCTGCATATCACAAGACTTCCACATTCCGTATGATCCCCACAAACCATTATTGTACGTGGTCTCTATCTCACTCTTTGTGATTCCCTTATATCACTGATTCCCTTCAATATTCCACATACCACTCTATGAATTCTGATAACCCAACTTCATGCTCTATTTATTGTGTTCCTTTTTCTAGAAATAATCCTTTTCTAAATAACAAACTCAATATTTTGATGCCTGAAAATTATGAAATCACTGAGAAAGTGTGCCACCTTAAACACCAGCTTTGTAATACACTAACCATTCTCTTTCATGGTCATCTATATTTGTCTACAAACACAATACCACCCAAATATGCTAATATTAACCCTTGAGGGATTTATACCGAACAATCACCCCCTTTGGGTTTTATGAAAACACTTTCATTAGGTGATTTACCATTAATTCTACTCCCATCTTTATCTGACATTCCCTTACTATGATAAAAATAGGGATAAAGGATTATTTATAACATATTATATGACCACATGAGTCATGCTCGGAATGGGAAACAAGAGTATAATGAAAATTTCATCAATGAATCTCTACATTTGATTCCAAAAAAACTATACTACTTTCATCAAGAACCTTATCTATCGTGATATATGTCATTGACAGATCACATGAAGCATCGTCAAATTATATACTCCCATATGTCATTGCTCCCCCTAATAGAATCAACTACCCTTATTTAATTGTTACAATGGTTATCTTCTCTATGTTTTTTGATGAAGACATTTTCCTACTTTTTAATAACAAAATTTATCCCCCTTTGCCAACGAACACAGTGGTTATTTGTTTTTTGGTCTGAGGGAGGGAAAAGAACACATTTTAGTATATTAGAAAAAACACACCATATAAAGTATATGGGGCCCAAATATACACTCTTTCATGTGAGGGTAGTAAACTGAGCTACCATAGCTAGTCAATAATACTCAAATGCCTCTTTGGATAAGGACTTTTTCAGAATATCTACAACATGTAGTACTATAGCCACATACTCCAACATCACTATCCCTTGATCCACATTCTCAATTATAAAATAATAATTAATTTGAATGTTATTTGTCCCTGATTGATGGATTTTATTTTTTCTATGATTTATATTAGTTGAATTATCACAATGAAATCTGATTAGAGATTTTACTTCATTTCCACATCCTCATGTTGTCGCTTCTTCCAAAATAATTGATTCCATGCTTGACTAGTCATAATATATTTAGCTTTTGTTTTGCTCAATGAAATTCAACCATGTTTCATTCATAGCCAATAAATACAACACCCACCATGATATAAAGAACCTCCTAACATTGATTTATTGTCATTTTTTAGACCATCCCAATCTGAATCAATATATCCCAATAGCTCTAGTTGAGATTTTTTATTATACATCAAACCAAAATTCAATGTTCCCTTGATATACCGAGGTATAATTTTTACTGAAAGAATGTGGAATTCCTTGGGATTAATTTGATACCATGGCTCTTTACAAGTGAAAAAACATATCTAGTCGTGTCTCTGTTAAGTACAACAAACTTCCAACGATCTGCTAATATTCTACAACATTGATCTGTACATCGTTATCATCACATGACTGTTTTATTTCGCTAGTCAAGAGAGTCTTGGTCTAATTTAAACTATCCATTCCTAAACATATCAAAACATCCTTGTCATATTTTTATTGAGAAATTAATGTATAATTCTTCATATGTGTCAACTTAAGACCAATGAATAAATCAGTTCACCATTCAATTGTATTTTCAACTCATTTTTCATGAATTCAGAAATCTGACTGCAGTGCGCTTCATTTGATCCTCCAAATATTATGTCACTGATATATACCTTCACCATAATCATTTTATTACATTCATGGTTGATAAAAATATTGTAATCGACTCCTACAAACTAAAAATAAGATCCATAAAAACTGCTCTTGCATTGTATATCATGCTCTTGGTTCTTGCTTCAAACCATATAAAGCCTTCTTCTGCTGACAAACATTATTTTAATCTAATTTAATCAGAAAAATAGTTGGTTTCCCAATGTGAACTTCTTTATATAGAACAACACTTATAAATTCTGACTTGGAATCCATCTGGATCACTTAGAACTTTCTATGAACTGTTATATCCAGGAATACTCTGATTGTATCTATCCTCGCATCAATTGAAAATGTTCAATCATCATGGATTAAGTATATGTGGGAGTACCCTTTTCACTCAAGTCATGATTTTTTTCGAATCACCATACCATCTTAATTCATCTTGTTATATAAGACCCATTTTATCTAGATGGAATTGTTGGCTGTTCGTCTTGAATCAATCTACCTTGTCTAGTTTTTTCGAATTTGGTCAAGCTATTCAATCCTCGCCGGATCCCAATTCACATAACTAGCTACTGCATAAAAAAATTTAGGCTATACCTGTGATAGGTATTATTATTTTTGTAGATTCTCCATCATTTATGCCTTCCCGAGTTATATCTAATCACCAAATATGTTGTCTATCAATTACAACTCTTCTCTTTTATCATTTTGTATAATCTGAATTGAGCTCATATTTCTCATCATCTGAGTCTTCTTCTATATCATCGTATAGACCTAGAGTATCCCTTGATCAGTGTATTTCATCATCATTGTCCTCATGACAAAGATCATGTTTTTTATGAATAATCTACTCATTTTCAACTATTGTTATATAATTTCTTTCAACAATATTTCCAATAATCTGGTTGAAACGTGTATATTCTTTTCATTTCATTGAGTAGCCATAGAGTATCCCTTTATCTCTTGAGGATTCAACCATCCTAGGTTTCTCCTTACTGAGAATGAAACTCTTACATAAAAATATTCGAATGTACTTTAGTGATGCAATATTTCCATTCAATTTCAAATATGAAGTCTTCTCTTCATTAATACATAAAAACACTCTATTTGATGTTTAGAGTGCTTCCAACACATCCTCTTTCCAATAAAATTCTACATGTTCTTTCTAAATAAAATTTTTATAGCTATGTTATTTACAATCTGATTTCTTCTCTCAACCACTCCATTCTATTGTGGAGTTCATAATTCAAAAACATGATTCTTTATCCCGTGTTTTTCAAGATAATCTTCTACTTTATAATTTATGAATTATGTTCTATTATCTTTTCGGATCATCCGGATTGTTTAACCAGACATCTTCTCAACATCCCTTCAACATGTTTTTTATGCATCTGAATACCTCATATTTGATTTTGATTATTTAAACCCATTCCATTCTCCTATAATCACCAATTAAGGAGAACATTATATCTCCTCCCATCAAGAGGGCTTGGTTTTATGGGACCGCACACATCAATATGAACCAACTCAAGTAATATTGTGGACCATTTCTCTTTTTCCTTATATGACTTTCAAAAGATCATCCTATATTGGTGGGAATCACACGTATTTGTATGATCATATGATAATCCAGTGAGATCTCGATCAACATCGTATTTTAGTAGAACATCCAAGGACGTTTGGCTCATGTGGCAAGGAAATTTATTCTACAACTAATTTTCTTCTTCTTTGGATTGAAAGCCCCTATATTATTCTCCACTCACGAGATAACGATTCCCTTTTGTAAAATTTCCCTATAATACAACAAAACCATCTTTTTCCATGATGACATCTAGTTTCATGGAAAATATTATGGAATGTCTTGAGACACATAGTGGAATTACACTTAATATGTGTGACTTTGATCTTCAACAACCAATACATCTTCATGTTCAGGTCTTTTCTGCCAATATTATTTTTCCTAGAGCAAATGATTTACAACCAATCATCATTACCAAATCTTGTTACATTATTTATCGTATATAATTCCCTCTAATAAATTTATGTTTCTTGTCATATTGGAGGTGAATTGATGAGGCTCACATTTTCATATATTTTATACTGTAAATCATTGTTTATAATCCCAAAATTTATATTGGATGTGTAATTGTCATGTTTTTAGGTTTTAGTGTTATTTTGAGCCCAAATGTGAAAAACGACTAATTCTGGATTTTTGACAGATTTTTACATTAGGGGCATTTTGGTCATTTCCTGAAAAATAAAATTTGAAATTTTATGATTCAAATTTTGTTATTATCCTTATATTATTTCCTTAATTTTTTACTTCTGGACCAGGAGCTGATTTGGCCATCTAAAGGGTCTAAATATTCATTGAAGTTGGACATTTTTCATAGAGAATAGCGTGGACCCACCCACCGTAACGAAACATCAATTCGGCCTAAACATATCTAAATGATGTCTTTACACCTCGTATACCACTATGACATATAGTTCCGGATTTATAATAAATATGGTGGATGTTGGAGGTCATTAAGGAGGCCATTGAACGAAATACTTTGGGAGGAACCTTCATGGAAGCTTCATCCAGAAACAGAAACCGAGAATGAAAAATTTATAACTCCTCCATAAGAATTACAATTTAGCTGAAATTTTGAGAAGAAACAGACATGAGATTTTTGCACAACATATATGAATGGAGGAACACTTGATGATGTAATTTATGGGGTCTAAAACGCGCAATATTTCGGGGGTCGAATTCTGCCTATAAAAGGAGGCCCTCACCTCCTTCCCAAAGAATCTCATTCTCCATCCATTCTTTCAAGCCACCAAGGAGGAGATATCCTCCGAGGGAGGCCGGCCAAAAATCTTCCCCATTTAACTTTATTTTTATTTTATTTCTTTTCATTGTTTTTAGTTTTCAATTGTAATTTAGATTTCTAATAAATTCATGCATTGTTTTTATTTTTCTGTCCACTCATTCACCCTCTATTCTTTCTCTCATCTTACCATCGTGAACTATAACACTCATGATCATGAGTATCTAATAAGAGTAATATCCAATGGGAGTAATCAGGTTCTTCATCCCAAGACCATCTTTTTAAGATTTTTTGAGTTAATTCTAAGGATAATTTATAGTGGGTGTAATCCACAATGTGGTTGTCTAACAGTTAACTTCTTAATCTACAACCATTTTCCCTCGATTGAGAAGGTTGATCGAGGGTGTGCTTGGTGATCGCTAAGTAGAAATTTCATTCACAACCGGGGTATAATAAGGTGTGCACATATACAATGGAGTGTGTACACTAAGAATATTTGAAGCTGTCCAATGAAGGTTCTCTTTGAATATTTTCTCAGGAGAACTTCTTTTTTTCCCTAATTACATTCTTTTTTTCATTTCATGGTAATTTAGAATTAAATTCTAGTTTCTTATGATTTATGAATTTTATTTATTTTATTAAATTACATTTATTTCATAAAATTTTAAACAACAAAAAGAATTATATTAGGTGGACTATAAGTAGTGATTTATTAAAATAAATGTAATTACCACGCAATGCTAAAAAAAATATAATTAGGGAAGAAAAGAAGTTCTTCCGAGAGAATATTCTGGGAGAACCTTCATTGGACAGCTTCAAATATTCATAGTGTACACACTCCATCATATGTGTGCACACCTTATTCTACCCCGGTTGTGAATGAAAAGTCTACTTAGCGATCTCCCAACACACCCTCCATCCACCTCCTCAATCGAGGGAAAATGGTTGTAGATTAAGAAGTTAACCTTTAGACAACCACAATGAGGATTACGCCCAAAATAAATTATCCTTAGAATTAACTCAAAGAATATTAAAAATATGGTCTTGGGTTCAAGAACCTGATTACCCTCTTAGTATATTCCTCTTATTAGTTACTCCTGATCATGAGTATTATAGTTCACGATGGTAAGATAAGAGGAAGAAAAGAGGGTGAATCGGTGGACACAAAAAATAAAAACAATGCATGAATTTATTAGAAATATAAATTACAATTGAAAACTAAAAATAAAGAAAAGAAATAAAATAAAAATAAAGTGAAATTGGGAATATTTGTGGCCGGCCTCCCTTGGTGGATATCTCCTCCTTAGTGCCTTGAAGGAATGGATGGAGAATGGGATGCTTTGGGAATGAGGTGTGAGCCTCCTTTTATAGGAAGAATTCGACCCCCTAATGATTGCGCGTTGTAGTCCCCATTAATGACCTCTTCACACGTTCCACCCTTCATTAATGTTGTGCATAAATCTCTTGTCCGTCTCTCCTCAAAATTTCAGATGAATTGTAAATCGGATGGAGGAGTTATCAATATTTCATTCTCTATTTCTGTTTCTGGACGAAGTTTCCAGGAAGGTTCCTCCAAAAGTATTTCGTCAAATGGCCTTTTTAATGACCTCCAAAATCCCCCAAATTTATTGTATATCCGGAACTATATGTCCTAATGTTATACCAGGCGGAAACACATCATTTAGATATGTTTAGGCCGAATTGAAGTTTCGTTACGGTGGGTGGGTCCACGCTGTCCGCCCGGAAAAATGTCCAACTTCAATGGATATTTAGACCCTTTAGATGGCCGAATCAGCTCCTGGTCGAGCAGGCAAAAATAAAGGAAATAAAATAAGGATTTAAAAAAAATTGAATCAGAAAATTTGGAATTTTATTTTTCCAGAAATGACCAAAATACTCCTGAAAAAAATCTGTCAAAAATCCAGAATTAGTCGTTTTTCACATTTGGGCTCAAAATAAAACTAAAACCTAAAAACATGACTATTAACCATCCAATAAAACTTTTGTTGGATTATAAACAATGATTTACAGTATCAAATATATGAAAATGTGATCTTCATCACTCCCCCACACATAAACATTGTACTCCTGGGCAATCATCTTACATCCAAATCAAAATCCACACAACAATCAAAAAATGAGAAAATATCAATGATTTTATCCAAAATAGAATTCCATCATGTATCATATAGGAATAATAATTTTCTATTATTTTCAATTCAGTCACTAAAATTAGTTCAACCGCATAAATAAATCCATGTAGCAATCACAACCTACCTCACATTTAATTTTATATCACTTTTCACTAAAGAGAATTTGAATCTAGAGTTATACTCATACTTGAAAATCGCATGTATCACCATAGGTTTGTGAAAATTCTCATTTCTCCACAACATGAAACATGAAAAGGTATTTAATCACGAGGAATTTAATTAACAGTTCAAATGATTCTGTGGCTTAGGGTCGGTGGGAAAATTATTGAAAAATGTTCCATGCTTGAAACATGAGGATGGGATTTTATGTACAATGCATGATTAAATCAAGTGAAAAAACGGGAAATTCCTAACTCAATTCCACTTGAAAATGTAAAACACAACACCACCCTCCTATTAATGATATGTGACATGAGATATGAAGTTATTATAATGAATTATATCATCTAAGTTCTCCTTATTTTTTTTCAAATCTCCAAAAAGGCACAACTTTATTTTTTTTGGAGGATGAGCTGAAAATTTAATACAATAAATGAATGACAATTCATGACCTTGATTTTTAAGGGAGGGACATGAGTCATCAAAGAATATACAACAAGTAATTCAAGCTCAACTCTATTTTTTTGTTTTCTTTTTTTTAAGAGAAATGGATGAAAAAAATAAAGCACAATGAAATGATGACACATGCCCAATTCTCTTGTTATACACTACCCAAAGTATTGACACACACCTTTTACCACTCATAAACGATACACAGCCCAATGAACGCACACAAAAGGCCCTTCCCCCACACTCAAACTTGAAATATCCATGAAAAAATACTAATAGTGAGGGTAGGTAAGGAAAAAGTGGCTTGTAATGTGGATTAAAACTATAAGGCAATTCATGGCATCTAAGGGATTATGAAGGATAAATGTAAAGGTGGGTCTCAGGCTAAAATGTGGCTAGTCAAAGGGATGAATCAATCATTTCAAATACATTTCATGAAATCCAATTCTTCGAAAGAGAATATTAAAAAATTCTGGTTTTCACACAAAATTCAAGTTTCCCTCATGAAAGCGTGGGTATTTGGAGGAATATGAAAAAGTGTTTTAGAATACCTCATAGGATAGGAAAAAATATTTTGAGTCTGTGTTTCATGGGCAAGGATTTTAAAAAATTAGTCAAACTCATTAAAATTCATGAAAATCCATTTCAAGCGAAAATAATTCATACCAACAATCATTTATTATCCATTATTTCAAAAATCATTTCAACTCTTTCAAAATCAATTGATCTGTGAAAAGTGATAAGAATATTCACTAAAGCTCAAAATATGTTTTGGACCAAAAAAATGAAAGGAGTTTAAATGATAATCGCATAAAGTTAACTCCTTTTTGAAATAATGATTCGGTCCTCTTCCTCTAATTCTCGGGGCTTCCATTTGCATTCATGATCCTATATAAAAAAATTTCTCAATTAATCACAAGGATCATTTCATTTAAGCTAAAAATGAAAAGAAGGAGGGGGCCACATGCTAGACTATTTTCAAATACTGAATTTGAAATCTAAATTCTTAATATTGAAAATTAAATTACTATATATAAAGTAAAGGATAAATCTTGGTATGATCCCCCAAGTGGTCCCTGGAGTGTTTTACTACCTCTAGAGGGCAGTACCAGCTGTTATCCATATTCCGATGGTGGGTGGATCTTCATGCACATGAACCACCACATGTTGTTTTCCCCATCTTGCAGTTCTTTGTTCTTTGTGATGAGAATACCATGTATAGAGTACACCCGATCCACCCCCTTCGCAATGTGGTATAGCTTGCATGGCGGTGGTAGGATGAAGTATGGATCCTCCTCATCTACAGTTTCTACTTGTGCAACGTGTTCATAAAAATCTAGTGGTTTCTCTATATGTGCTTAATGAAAATAATAATCAAAGGGATATTCAAAATTTAAATTTGAAATATTAATTTCAAAATCTTCCCTTTTAAGGTAGGTAGCTTGTAGATTTGGTTCTTCATGCAGATCCATTGTTATCGTTTCTTGGACTTCCTCAAGAATACGATCAATGTCCATGGGGTGCTCCAGGTGTTCCTCAACTGGTAAAATTTCTCCTTCTTCATCTTCCTCCAAGGTGATACAAGGATTGAACGAATCTGAAAATTCAAAGTCATAAAGAGTGATACTCAAATCAGATTGAATGAAATCAGAAAGATTAGAGTTCATGGAAGGATCATCTCCCTGAGTTGGTTCTGGTTCAATCACTTCTTTAGTTGAAAATGCCTCTTGGAGTTGATTATCACTCGATAGAGTTAGGTAGTCGGTCTCCTCCATCTTGAGTTCAAATTCCACCAATTGTGTGGGGTATTCTTCTCATGGTGCTGGATCTTCTTCATTGTATGGCTTGGGGTGATCATGCAGCTCCTCAAATTCATTCCAGCATTTATTCAATTCTTGTGGATCTCCGACATTTGGCTCATCATGAAAGTCATCCTCCTTTTCATTTATCTCGGGTAGAATTGGTTGAGTAAGGATGAATGAGTCTTCAAGAACCCTGACATTTACCTCATTTGGTTCTTCAATGATGAGTACTGGAATTTCATCCACCACTATCTCAGGTTCTTGCACAGGCTCAGGGTCGGGTTGCTCCATCCTTGCACGAACATAGACCAATTCCCATTCCATTTTCCTCCCTAAATCATCCAGATTATAACTAATCCTTTCAACCCAGTCATTTAGATCACGATAATCAATTTCTGGTTCATGATATTGCATCTGCGAGTAATCTTCCCATGCATATAAATTTTAATTTGAATATATCATTAAAAAAATAGCTAGTTTTTTCTTAATAAAAAATAAAATAAAATATTTACAAAAAATGTGAATTTTGAAAAAGTAATCGAAATAACTACTTAGCTCCCCGAAAACGGGGCCATGTTTGTCGCATTCCTATCATAGGGAGTGGAAAAACAATTATTTCATAAGATAAAATGTAGTAATGTGGTTGACTTATGATGTCTCCCGAAGAAGAGTGCAAACCAAATGGTTTTTCACTTTAAAACGGGGGTAAAAATTTTGTGCTTTTGAAAGGAAATTTTAAATTCAAATGATTAAAAAACTATGAAATTAAAAGGGTGACACGGTTGGGGTCGGTTTCCTAATTATAATGCTATCCTTGTTCAATTTAATTCAAATCTCTTCTTCTTTGTTTTTTAAAGTGACTTTCCACAATTGTTTCCTCTCACTTCCTTGCTGAAATAATTATTGTTAGAGAAAACCTTACCAAGATCTTGGTTTAGTCAACTCTCCTTCCATGTGTAAAATAGTTGTATTGAATATCCTTAATTGAAATGGGCAATACCCGATCTGGTTTTGTTTATCCCAAACAATAAAGAACATTTACTACACCTTTTACACGTACTGACGATCGTCGAGTACTTCACCACTAATTCCTGGTTTATTCCATCGTATATAACCCAAAAATTAGTGGAGGGAGATAATGATTATTTTACTAAGGAATAAATCAATAACGGAAATAATATTCATGAAAAATCACACTTTATTATAAAATCCGCTATAAGAAATTGAAAACAACTTTGAAGAAGAATGAAATTTATTCAATTGCGTCCAAGAACTCAAGCATTACAATGTAGAAAGTCAACCCTTCCCCAATCACTCCAAATGTTTACCCCACCATGGTAAGGGTAATCGAGTTGAATAAGGACGAAGAAGGAATTAAAAAACTATGAAAAAGAAAATAAATAAAAGGGAAATATGAAAATTTCTCTTTCCTAGTGTCCCGGAAGGGATGGGATGGAGAATGGGATGATTTGATAGGGTGGAGTTCTCCTCCTTTTATAGCCATAAATTTCCCTCGAATGTCGACGCGGTGTAGCCCCATTATATGACATCTTCACGCGTTGATCCCTTCTTGAATGTTGTGCATACATATCTTGGCCGTTTCCCCTAAAAATCTCAGTGTATGTGGACATGTATTCCGAGTGTTATGGCCGTTTTACTCTAAGCATTTATTGTGTCCAGTCAAACTCTCCAAAACGCAATCCTCCAGATTAGGGTGATTTAATGACCCCATAAACGGCCAATTCATGAGGTCCTTCCTTCATAAAAGATGATCCAAAATTCAGTTCGCGTTCAACTAAATAATTTAACAAGATTTGGGCCCACCATTGATATGTTATGGGGCCCACACCAAAACTAGGTAGAACTAAAAACAGTTTTCTTTATCCCAATTGTGAGCTTCATTTGAGATTCTATATGGCCGATTAAGCTTTTAGTCCAAAAATAGTAAATTAATCCCTAGATGTTTATAATCTGAAAAAACATAATTTTTCAATTTGGATCAGTGTAGATAATGTTATGGTCAAACTACAAAAATAATTTAAAACTGTTACTAATCCAAAATGGCCAATTTTAACTATTCAGCTCAAAATAACACCAATGCCATAAAAATGAAACAATTAATCTTATAGGAACTCTTTTGTGGGTTTAAAACAATGATATTAAATATAAATTAATTGGACATATTTTCTCTATCATGAATCCACAATCAATGATCCAAATCCTAGTGCGATCTGATGCCTTGAACATAATTTCTACAACCACTGCATGCTCAGATCATTTCATTTTTATGCATGTTTTGAATTTCTTACATGTTATAGATTCATACTCTAGACATTCCCTAGAATAGGATAGAATAACTTCATCATATTGATCTGCAAATAAATTTTTCATTTTTAGCTCATTTGAGGATATGTTTGTCTACTACTTATAACAATCTGAAATTTTCTTCTTCCAATTCCACATTATTATTGATGAGAAATATCATTCCATGTGTCTAAATCCTACACCCCTAAAAGATTTACCATAAAATGATGACCTGGAATATTGAGCTATGTATTAACACTTTTAATGGTCTTGTTCCCTTCAGTTCATATTTAATGTGAAAAAAAAAATCATGCGTCCCATCATCCAAAAACAATAGAGTATTATGAAGTGTACATTCTTATTTGGTAATAAAACACCATTTTTATTCTTTGGTTTCCCAAAATCTTATTATTCTACTTCATACCCATATCCTTCTATAAACTTTGTGTAGGTTATTGTTGTCTAACTTCAACTGTTACAACTTTATGTTTTCAATCAAGCCCCATACTATCAGAATCATTTGGATTGTAATTTTTTTCTTTTCTGTTTGAAAACCAAACTCCACATTCATATTTTTTGTTTCTTATGTCATCTATTTTCTTGATGATATTTTATGGGTCAATTATATTCCATGATTCGTATCACTTTGTCGCATACCAAAGACTACCTAATTTGGTTCATTGATATGTTTGATTTTATTTTTTCCAGTTTCTTTCAAAAAATTAATATCTCTTATATCTTCTTCAATTTTGATTTTTTACTCAATCAAATTTTCTGAGATTTTTGGTGTTGTAGACTTCAGTTTTTCAATTTCTTCATTCAGCTTAGAATTTACTTCTTCTTGCATCTTCCAAAATTCATGGGAATTACGAACAACGTTGTTAACATTCATTGTTTTGTCTATCAAAACATATATATCTTCAAGAGTATATTCAAATTAATCCGGACACTATACTAGCCCTCCAAATTCTTCTTCTTCAATTTCATTTTCATCTTTTGTTATGGAATTTCCAAAAACTATCCGCAATGTATCTAACTCATGATCGTTGATGTAACGCCCCGACCCCAGCTACCCAGAGTCGGTGCATTACTTCGTAACATTGGCATGATCACAAGAAAGATCAAATCTCGAAAGATCGATTGGTTTAGTAGCCTTGGAAACACTAGATATATTCATAAGTTTTACATTACATCATAAAATGAAAAACTACAACAACAACATAAAGTTTCCACAGTTCACACTATAATCCCCTCATAATATCCCTGCAGGTCATTCATAACTTACTTCTTCACATCCTGGGAAAAATAAAACATAGAAAAGGGGTGAGCTCAAATGCCCAGTAAGGATAACAATATAGCGGAAACTTTCATAAATAAGAATAAACTTTTAAGGCAATGTATAACTAAAACAAAAGCCTTTCAAACATGAACTTTCAACATGGTATGGCATAAATAAAATGAAATAATTCCATTTACTTATTCACATGGATATTCTACTAATCGAATAATCACATGCAAAAATCAATAACCACTTTCATAATGTTGGAATGCATAATGCCAGACTATCATAACCACATAGCCAAGGCCTCGTGCCAAGACTACAAATAAGATTTTGTCAAGGCCTTGTGCCAAGACACTAGTTTGTCTCATGAGACCTACCGATGCATCGAGGAGCTATAGCGGGCTCCACCCGTCACTTATTAAGTCCAATGCATTCCCATATGAAAAGGTTTAAACATAACATAAACATTCGTATTAAAACTAGCATACGAAATGTCAATAATTTCACCATAAACTATGAATGGTATAAAAATAGCACATCCACAGTCAAACATATCACAAAACCTTCAATACAATATAGAAGGTTTGTATCATAATAAATCTACTTCAAATAATCTTAAAATCCATCAAAGGATGTTGACATAGATGAAATCAAAATTATTTTTAAAGAAGTATCTCCTTTTATTTTGAAATCATTTAAGATTCATATAAAATAAAACATTTTCTTTGAAAATATTCTTATAAGCTTGTAAGGAAAGCTTTGAAGATTTTATAACGGCGTAAAATAACCGCACCCGCCGTATAAGTTAAAAAAAACATTCTTACCTCAATTCTGTCGAAAAGGTTAAAAAGGACCTTGTTTTGAAAACGACGGAAAGATTCCTTTATAAACCTCTTATAAAAAGTCAAACAAGGGTATAAATGACTTTAACCCATATTCTTGTAAATAGTAAAAATGTTTTGAAATACATTTCGAAGAAACATGGATGTGGATGATAAAGAGATCCCAGTAGATTATTACGTATAATACAACCTCAGATAATGAAGAGATTGTGAAATAACCTTTACCAATTTGGTAAATTATGAAACATAAAACCCATGAAAGAGGTATCATACAATGAATATGTAAATACACATAAATTATAGTGTATTACACAACGAATATAATTATGGGCAGTACATACACCACACAAAAGGTGATGGTGGCAATATGGCATGAATCTCACGGAAATGAGGAGTGAGATGAAAACCCCTTACCTTGTACTTTTCCTTGGTTGGGGTAGGTTAACATCCTGTATAATGGTGAAATAATTGTTATTAAATTATACAAGAATCATATATATTAATATGATATCATATATGATCTTTTAATATTGCTTTATTAATAATATCTTAGTATTATCGTCGTTTCGGGTGATAATCGATTCGTTCTTCTTAAATGTTTGGTTACGTAAGACATTTTTGTAATGGGTAGATTATATCTTATTCATAATCAGAATGATATTGACATTATTTTTAACCCTAAAATGAGAATAAGACTTGAATGGATACGATAGAGGATGGATCTCACCGCGTTCGTGGAGACGGTAGTCCGTACGTACGCACGAACGCTACTTCCATTTAATTTTTATTTTAAAAGAATTGAATCCAAATGATACATAGGTATATTAATATTCCAGTATAATATAATATTTTATATATGTTACTTAAGTTCATTAACACCATCCTTTATACGTTCCATGTGTGGTATGAACGAGTCATATCATTTTAAGGGGGCGGTAGTCCGCACTTCCTCAAATGAAATTATCGTATGTATATACAACATGAAACGAATAATGGTATGAAATAAAATGGAATTACAGATGCTTATATATAAAATATATATCATAAATATCATATTTAATTACAGTGCCATCATAATGGCCACCATGAGAGGCGGTAAGATGTATTTGAACAATCATCGTTTCGTGAGGCGTTAGTTTGCCATCCACAGAAACATTATGTTCATCATCCATTAGATGGAGTTGTGTGTATGTGTAGTTTGAATCCTTCTTATAACAAAATCCTAGTATATTGAGGATACTGGTGTTGTTACAAAAGAAAGGAAATAAAAAGAGTTTGGGGGTTGGAGAAGCAAAATAAATGAAAATAATTTAAGAGAAATCGTTACCTTTAATCTAGGTAACTCACTTTGGTTGGAACCAAAGGACTTCTTGAAATGCTTTCTGCCTAAGGGGAAGCTTCAAGGAGGAGGCGAGGGATGTGGGGAGCTTATTTGGGCAGAGTTTGGACGAGCCAAGTGGCTTTAGAGGTGTGAGGAAAAGAGAAGGAGGAGTGCCCTTTTATAAGAGGGGTGAGGGGCACCTTTGGAAAAGCTAGAAATATTAGTTTATAATAAATTCATATTCGGTTTCCAAAGGCTCCAAAGTTGACTATTCAAAGGATGATGTGGGGATAGGTCGAAAACAACTCATCCAATAGAATTTAGACAGGTTTGGGTACTTATATTAACCTTATCTTTAAGTATTAACTCTAAGTTAATTAGTTTCACTTTTACAATGTCTCTTTGTATTTTTATATAATATGGTTAATAAACTTACTATATACATCCAAGCGACCCCCAAGTGGTCCATTAATGATTAACCTATCATTATATAAGTCTCTTGGCCGAACCTTAGATTTTTAGGAATTTAATATCAATTAATAATATAATATTTGTTTTAAGAACTCTTTTATGTCAATTTTGACACTATTCAATAGTTGATTTTTGTGAAACTCATAACAGATTGATTACTTCGAAAAAAGTCAATTAAATCAATCCTAATATATCATATTATCCTAGAAAATTATTTTAATTCATTAAAAGTTTCATATTATATTTATTTGGGTATTTATAATATCAATTATTTTAATTTTTCACTTTTATAGTAATTACTGCATCATCATTGTGTCATAAATAAAATAAATTATTTAATGTCTAAAAATTATAAATAAAATATCATTATGTAGGAAATCTTTTTATCTTTCTAATTCATATTTATAATCGAAATTACAACATTTATAACCCTATGTAAAAATTGTTCTTCTAAAAGATGTAAGCTTATGCCATTTTTATTTTTATTTTAACTTTATTAATATAATGTGTCATTATCACATACAAGTGGCTCCAAGGGGTCCCCAAATTGACCCAAGGATGCCCATGGTCGGGTATGTGTCCACCAATAAGGTTAGGACACGTTTTAGGGTAATTTTGTATTATTATAATATTATTTTTTTAACCCTTATTTACCGGATTTACCCTTTAACCATGGTAAATAAAATATTTACCACAGTAATTATTCAAAATGTCTAAAAATAAAAGTTGCCTATTTACACAATTTGGACATCCTGATTCCAAATATGGAATCCATTTTTCTAAATTCAAAACACAGAAGTGGAAGAAATTAATTTAAAATTAATTCCCGCTGTCAAAACAAAAAGCGTGTTTTTAAGAGATAATAACTATCAAAAGATTGACACTTGTTTATGTTCGGTTTAATTGTAAAATTATTTCCAATGACCAACATTATATTAAATGGTAAAAATATATTCTAAATATACTTTAAAACTACTAAAATTCATAATTTATCACTATTAATTATTTTGATTAAAAAAGTTGTTTTTAATTAAAATTTAGTAATTTTCACTATTCATCAAAATATGAAAGTTATCCGAAAAGTACCAAAATTTCACCTTAGGCTAAATTCGATATTCCGAATCCAAAAATGAAGTCCATTTTAAAATATAAAATATATATAATTTCAAAATTTAGGTATTACTATTCATAACGGCTAGTTTGATTAGTTGTGGTGTGTGTTAAAACTCAAGGTTGCGTACAACACACGCTACTTTATTATTCAAAGAAAGTGTACCGTGGAGGCTTGGGATGTTTCATTTTAAATTTTTGATGTCCCCATTTAGTCAAAAAGTTTAAAATATTGTATTTAAAAAGGGTTCACTATTAAAAGTTGATAAAAGTGCAATACTGAAAATGAATTTGTTCTTGCATTATATCTAAGAAACTCATAATATGGATTCTAAAATTATAAGGATTATATAAACATTAAAATTTAGATAATACTATTCATAACCTCTTTTGAATGGCTTTTTTTTTTGTAAGTCATGGTGTGATTGAACTCAGTGTTGCGTGTAGTGCAAGTTATTGAATTATTTTGAAGAAATAACATACTATGAAATCTTGGGGTGTTACATTCTCCCCTCCATCAATAAATTGCGTCCTCGCAATTTGAAATTGTTCTTCGAAAATAAAAGGTTGAAAATATATAATATATTTGTGGGAAACCCCACATCGGAAATTGGGTTACTAAAATTTAGTCTTAATATGAGGAAAAGAGAAATGAAAGGGTCACCACCAAATTATGATCTCGATTAGGAGAACATTTGTGGCAATTTGAGACATATAATTGGAGGAAAAACGTAAATATTTATAGGTAGTGATTGAGGTCATCAATTACAAACAAGTATAAAATTGAGGTCCTTAAATTCATCAATCTATGATGATTTGAAATACCATCGGTTCAACAAAACATAGGGTATTGGGATAACACATTTTTGACGTTTCAAAATATCTTAGTTGAAATCCCACATCGAAAAATTAATTAATGAGGCCTCTATTTTAAATAAAGAGTGGAAAGTATGAAGATTACCGAAAATAACACATACTAGGGTTCCATGTAAGAAAATATGGATATGGAAGAAAAATCTAGCCATCAATTATCTGATGGAGAGTGGTAGAGAACATGGCTATGAAAAGGCCAACAATCCCAAAGCCATAAATTAGTGATGATTTAAGGTACCATCTAGGAAAACATTTTTGTTGTAATTTGCTTTTCTTAATATTGAGGAATTTTTTAATGAGATTGGCTAAGATCATATAGAGATATACTTACTTTATAATTAGAGTTTTATCCATTAATAAATTTCTACCACATACTCATCTTTCACTCTAAAAGATAATAGAATGTAAAAAAATTCTATTTACATTATTCGTATAGGGTTCCAAAATAAACGAATTTATAATTCATCTAAAAAATATTTTAATAAAAACTACATTATTTAATCCAGGACATCTCGTGGGCCAGTGGTAGATGATACACCCTTGTCACCCTTCGGTTGCGGGTTCAAGTCTCGCAGCCTTGCCGGACGCGACGGGTTGCCGCCCGACCTCCGGGTTGTCCTTTTATGGAAATCCAAAATAATCCAAACTAGAACTATCCAAAATACTTCTGTCCAAACTCACAGTCTAACATTTATAAGGAAGGTAAACATAATATAGATCCTTTTTACCCCGTAATAGCATATGAATACCTTCATCTTGTATTCTTTTAATAAACTGAAACATCTTGAATTACCATATTCCTTATTGATTACATTCATGCTCCCCTATTCCATATAGAATGCTGGATATACTTCATCAATCCAAAAATGTTTTAAACCCCAAAAAAAATGATGGAATATACAAATCATTAATCAGTTTCAAGGTAGTCAAGAATATCCAACATAATTTATCCAAATCAATCATGTATTATTCTAAAATCACTAACTCGGTATGAGAACCATATTATGGTTTATCTTTCTCTCAACCATATATTTTCCAAAAATTTATCCACTATTGAGTCACTTTTCTTTGTTCCACACAATCTCAAGTCCTTAATGAAATAGTACTACAGTACAATCCTTATATACTCCATAATTATTATAACAAGTACATTGTTGATAAAACACTCAATTGACATAATCAACATAAGAACTCTATTCATTCCTCTTCATCTGTGGTAGTATCATAACTTGATTATTATCCAATAGCATCATTTGCGGCATAGTCTGATGACTGGGGCATAGGTTCGCGTAGTGTCCAAACTCCTTGCAAATGAAGCATTGTACATTTGAAACCATTTTCTCACCCTTGCAGTCACGTACTTTGTGCCCTTTTCCTC
Organism: Viscum album; assembly: GCA_963277665.1. Lineage (NCBI taxonomy): Eukaryota > Viridiplantae > Streptophyta > Magnoliopsida > Santalales > Viscaceae > Viscum > Viscum album. The sequence continues at coordinate 2,064,209,269 of OY728120.1, read as the reverse complement.
CACACTTATAACAAACTCCCATTCCTCTCAGGCAAGTTCCAGGGTGTTTCTTCCCACAGTTACCACATATGGGAAAATTCTTCTTTTCCCTCTTCCCTTTATCCATCTTTCTCTCTTATATCCTTTTCTTCTCTTGCTTCCCTTCAAAGCCATAGGACTCAGTAAACTCTTTACTTATCTTTTCAACACATGATATTATTTCTTCATATGATGATAATACATGGGAGACTATTTCTCTTATAAATTCTAGCTTAAGACCATGAAAGATATGATCCTTCCTTCTCTTTGGATCATGTGCATTTCTGGAGTTCTCATTCCTTCTACTGGGTGCCATTTCTAAACAATGGAATACACTAGATCAGTTTATGAATCAAAATACATAATCCCATACTTATAATACACTTAACATAAATTGAACTATTTAGGGATATAATCCATAATCATAAAAATGTCTCATTTGAGGATTAATATACTCATAAACCCTTCACAATGGTTTGTAATGAAAATGAGAATTATCCTAAGCATATCCCCCGGGAGTGTCGTAACCAAGAGTGCAGCAAGGCCCGTTGTCGTGCACCAGTTCCCGTTCGAGTCTAGCTCAAAGCGGTGTTTTCGGGTTTTACCCCTAGGTACATCTGTGCCAGAGCCGCCTCTACCTGCTCGTATCCAGACAGGGATGTATTGCTCGGAAAACTCACAAAATCTCTACAATACCAAAATTCTAGGAAGTTCTTCTATACTAATCCTCAATGTTCATCTTAGGTCTACGTGCTCTAATCAGAGATTATCTAAATCTAGCTTCCAAGGTTTGTACTAAACTTCCTCTGATACCAACTGTAACGCCCCGACCCCAGCTACCTAGAGTCGGTGCATTACTTCGTAACATTGGCATGATCACAAGAAAGATCAAATCTCGAAAGATCGATTGGTTTAGTAGCCTTGGAAACACTAGATATATTCATAAGTTTTACATTACATCGTAAAATGAAAAACTACAACAACAACATAAAGTTTCCACAGTTCACACTATAATCCCCTCATAATATCCCTGCAGGTCATTCATAACTTACTTCTTCACATCCTTGGAAAAATAAAACATAGAAAAGGGGTGAGCTCAAATGCCAAGTAAGGATAACAATATAGCGGAAACTTTCATAAATAAGAATAAACTTTTAAGGCAATGTATAACTAAAACAAAAGCCTTTCAAACATGAACTTTCAACATGGTATGGCATAAATAAAATGAAATAATTCCATTTACTTATTCACATGGATATTCTACTAATCGAATAATCACATGCAAAAATCAATAACCACTTTCATAATGTTGGAATGCATAATGCCAGACTATCATAACCACATAGCCAAGGCCTCGTGCCAAGACTACAAATAAGATTTTGTCAAGGCCTTGTGCCAAGACACTAGTTTGTCTCATGAGACCTACCGATGCATCGAGGAGCTATAGCGGGCTCCACCCGTCACTTATTAAGTCCAATGCATTCCCATATGAAAAGGTTTAAACATAACATAAACATTCGTATTAAAACTAGCATACGAAATGTCAATAATTTCACCATAAACTATGAATGGTATAAAAATAGCACATCCACAGTCAAACATATCACAAAACCTTCAATACAATATAGAAGGTTTGTATCATAATAAATCAACTTCAAATAATCTTAAAATCCATCAAAGGATGTTGACATAGATGAAATCAAAATTATTTTTAAAGAAGTATCTCCTTTTATTTTGAAATCATTTAAGATTCATATAAAATAAAACATTTTCTTTGAAAATATTCTTATAAGCTTGTAAGGAAAGCTTTGAAGATTTTATAACGGCGTAAAATAACCGCACCCGCCGTATAAGTTAAAAAAAACATTCTTACCTCAATTCTGTCGAAAAGGTTAAAAAGGACCTTGTTTTGAAAACGACGGAAAGATTCCTTTATAAACCTCTTATAAAAAGTCAAACAAGGGTATAAATGACTTTAACCCATATTCTTGTAAATAGTAAAAATGTTTTGAAATACATTTCGAAGAAACATGGATGTGTATGATAAAGAGATCCCAGTAGATTATTACGTATAATACAACCTCAGATAATGAAGAGATTGTGAAATAACCCTTACCAATTTGGTAAATTATGAAACATACAACCCATGAAAGAGGTATCATACAATGAATATGTAAATACACATAAATTAGAGTGTATTACACAACGAATATAATTATGGGCAGTACATACACCACACAAAAGGTGATGGTGGCAATATGGCATGAATCTCACGGAAATGAGGAGTGAGATGAAAACCCCTTACCTTGTACTTTTCCTTGGTTGGGGTAGGTTAACCTCCTGTATAATGGTGAAATAATTGTTATTAAATTATACAAGAATCATATATATTAATATGATATCATTTATGATCTTTTAATATTGCTTTATTAATAATATCTTAGTATTATCGTCGTTTCGGGTGATAATCGATTCGTTCTTCTTAAATGTTTGGTTACGTAAGACATTTTTGTAATGGGTAGATTATATCTTATTCATAATCAGAATGATATTAACATTATTTTTAACCCTAAAATGAGAATAAGACTTGAATGGATACGATAGAGGATGGATCTCACCGCGTTCGTGGAGACGGTAGTCCGTACGTACGCACGAACGCTACTTCCATTTAATTTTTATTTTAAAAGAATTGAATCCAAATGATACATAGGTATATTACTATTCCAGTATAATATAATATTTTATATATGTTACTTAAGTTCATTAACACCATCCTTTATACGTTCCATGTGTGGTATGAACGAGTCATATCATTTTAAGGGGGCGGTAGTCCGCACTTCCTCAAATGAAATTATCGTATATATATACAACATGAAACGAATACTGGTATGAAATAAAATGGAATTACAGATGCTTATATATAAAATATATATCATAAATATCATATTTAATTACAGTGCCATCATAATGGCCACCATGAGAGGCGGTAAGATGTATTTGAACAATCATCGTTTCGTGAGGCGTTAGTTTTCCATCCACAGAAACATTATGTTCATCATCCATTAGATGGAGTTGTGTGTATGTGTAGTTTGAATCCTTCTTATAACAACATCCTAGTATATTGAGGATACTGGTGTTGTTACAAAAGAAAGGAAATAAAAAGAGTTTGGGGGTTGGAGAAGCAAAATAAATGAAAATAATTTAAGAGAAATCGTTACCTTTAATCTAGGTAACTCACTTTGGTTGGAACCAAAGGACTTCTTGAAATGCTTTCTGCCTAAGGGGAAGCTTCAAGGAGGAGGAGAGAGATGTGGGGAGCTTATTTGGGCAGAGTTTGGACGAGCCAAGTGGCTTTAGAGGTGTGAGGAAAAGAGAAGGAGGAGTGCCCTTTTATAAGAGGGGTGAGGGGCACCTTTGGAAAAGCTAGAAATATTAGTTTATAATAAATTCATATTCGGTTTCCAAAGGCTCCAAAGTTGACTATTCAAAGGATTATGTGGGGATAGGTCGAAAACAACTCATCCAATAGAATTTAGACAGGTTTGGGTACTTATATTAACCTTATCTTTAAGTATTAGCTCTAAGTTAATTAGTTTCACTTTTACAATGTCTCTTTGTATTTTTATATAATATGGTTAATAAACTTACTATATACATCCAAGCTACCCCCAAGTGGTCCATTAATGATTAACCTATCATAATATAAGTCTCTTGGCCGAACCATAGATTTTTAGGAATTTAATATCAATTAATAATATAATATTTGTTTTAAGAACTCTTTTATGTCAATTTTGACACTATTCAATAGTTGATTTTTGTGAAACTCATAACAGATTGATTACTTCGAAAAAAGTCAATTAAATCAATCCTAATATATCATGTTATCCTAGAAAATTAGTTTAATTCATTAAAAGTTTCATATTATATTTATTTGGGTATTTATAATATCAATTATTTTAATTTTTCACTTTTATAGTAATTACTGCATCATCATTTTGTCATAAATAAAATAAATTATTTAATGTATAAAAATTATAAATAAAATATCATTATGTAGGAAATCTTTTTAGCTTTCTAATTCATATTTATAATCGAAATTCCAACATTTATAACCCTATGTAAAAATTTTTCTTCTAAAAGATGTAATCTTATGCCATTTTTATTTTTATTTTAACTTTATTAATATAATGTGTCATTATCACATACAAGTGGCTCCAAGGGGTCCCCAAATTGACCCAAGGATGCCCATGGTCGGGTATGTGTCCACCAATAAGGTTAGGACACGTTTTAGGGTAATTTTGTATTATTATAATATTATTTTTTTAACCCTTATTTACCGGATTTACCCTTTAACCATGGTAAATAAAATATTTACCACAGTAATTATTCAAAATGTCTAAAAATAAAAGTTGCCTATTTACACAATTTGGGCATCCTGATTCCAAATATGGAATCCATTTTTCTAAATTCAAAACACAGAAGTGGCAGAAATTAATTTAAAATTAATTCCCGCTGTCAAAACAAAAAGCGTGTTTTTAAGAGATAATAACTATCAAAAGATTGACACTTGTTTATGTTCGGTTTAATTGTAAAATTATGTCCAATGACCAACATTATATTAAATGGTAAAAATATATTCTAAATATACTTTAAAACTACTAAAATTCATAATTTATCACTATTAATTATTTTGATTAAAAAAGTTGTTTTTAATTAAAATTTAGTAATTTTCACTATTCATCAAAATATGAAAGTTATCCGAAAAGTACCAAAATTTCACCTTAGGCAAAATTCGATATTCCGAATCCAAAAATGAAGTCCATTTTAAAATATAAAATATATATAATTTCAAAATTTAGGTATTACTATTCATAACGGCTAGTTTGATTAGTTGTGGTGTGTGTTAAAACTCAAGGTTGCGTACAACACACGCTACTGTATTATTCAAAGAAAGTGTACCGTGGAGGCTTGGGATGTTTCATTTTAAATTTTTGATGTCCCCATTTAGTCAAAAAGTTTAAAATATTGTATTTAAAAAGGGTTCACTATTAAAAGTTGATAAAAGTGCAATACTGAAAATGAATTTGTTCTTGCATTATATCTAAGAAACTCATAATATGGATTCTAAAATTATAAGGATTATATAAACATTAAAATTTAGATAATACTATTCATAACCTCTTTTGAATGGCTTTTTTTTTTGTAAGTCATGGTGTGATTGAACTCAGTGTTGCGTGTAGTGCAAGTTATTGAATTATTTTGAAGAAATAACATACTATGAAATCTTGGGGTGTTACAGTTGAAGTCGTCTAACTATTCTTCCTCAAATTCTTCTTAACCTTCATCTTCTTTTAATGGAATTGTTTTCTTTTTATTAACATTATCTTAGAAATTGTTCTCCCGTTATCATTGGATGAATACTTATTTTGGGTAATTATCTCATTTTCTTCAACACTATATTACATCTTCTTATGAAACTTTACTGGAAAATGTCCACTCTATCCATATCAAAAGCATGTAAGTGGAATTTTTCATTTGAAGTTTCCTATTCGTATTTGTATATTTTAAGAGATAAATGACATGACATTGTCAAAATTATCACCCACTTAAGAATCTTCAATATAGAGTTTCGTCATGGACACAAATTCCCCTTCATTTGAATTTCCCTTTTCCAAAGCATCGTTATCATTATTTCTCATTTCATATGCAACAATATTTCTAGGAATTTTTTCCCCTGTTATATCCTTGGGATCTTTATCATCCAATAGGGAAACATTCAGATTAAATCAAGGTGAATGTATCCACATGTTTTTCTTCACAATATTTGTATCTTTAATGACTTCTCCAAGACCGCACATTACTTCCACTACAACATTAACCCTCTCAAAGAATGAATCAATATATTCATTTGAGTTCATTATCAGATCTCAGTACTTGTTCAACAAATCCATACTCTTTTCCTCTATATCCTTTGAATCCCCTTCATAGTTATTCAGCAGTTTTTCACACATTACATGCGATGATTTACAAGGCATCACCTTCATATAAATTGAATTTGATTTGGATCATCCTACAGAATTTATCTCTATATAATATGCATCAAACTCTCTAATATTAGTTTTGGATAAATAACTACTATTTATTTTTGCTGATATTCATTACATAGATACTTTTATGACTACAATTCCTAATGATAAGAAGTAATATTGAATTTGATTCTTCCATAGTTGGGAATTGTTACCATCAATGATAGGAATTAATTTGTGAATTTCCACCTTCATTTCATCTACTGAGAGAGAACCACTGACTTTTTCATTTCCCTATGATAGAAATTGTTAGGTTCACTTGTTCAATTACCCTATGAGGGGGGGATGAATAAGGTTACGTTAGATTAAAATTACTACCCCTTAAGATCTTATTTCGTCATTAAAGAAAACACTTCTCTATTTCTTCCATAGAAATATGTGAACATAAATGAATTCACGCACAAGATAGAGTAATATTTACTTGGTTCACCCTAAACGGGATACATCCAAGGAGAATATAATACTAATGTGCCAATGTACTAAATCCACTAAATCTCATCTACAATTACAAGGTTCGGGCTCGATATTTTATGCCGAGGATTAGTTCATTTATATTGTTTATAGATTTCTCACTAAATTCCCAAGGGTCACTCTATATGTGATTCTCTTTGGCTCACTACCGGTGGGACGAATCTCTATCATTCTCTTCCTTGGCTTACTTATCATGGAAGATATCCAGTCACATTTTAAGGACATTTAAGTCTCTTCATTGGAATGAAATCACACTTCCTCAACTATAGATTTATGATAGGTCGATGTCCCTTTTTCACTTGTAGATGAAATCCACTTTTCCATGTACATTTAGATAATGGAAATTACTTTTGAAAACTAATTTAGTGCATTTGATAGCATTCTCATGACTTTTATGTACTGATTTTATATTCCACAAACAATGCAGTGCATATGGTTTGCATACCACTTATTCGATGAACCGCCTCCTTTTTTGCCACTACGTACCACCTTCATGTACTACTTCCACATACATCTTTTACTTCTACGATATTCCTTCAACTAGGGAATGGTTCCTCCCCCTCCATGTACCAGGTCTTTCTCATCTGCATATCGAGTCCTCCTTCTCTGCATACTTCTTCCATTGAGGGTTATGGTTCCCCTAAAAACCATTCGATGAAATAACATCCACTCGAACCACCCATCATAGAATTCTCACTCGAAAAAATCCTTCGAACTTTTTCAAATTCATGAAGTGATGATTTATTATAATGAAATTCACTCAGGTTAATTGTAGGATTAGATCTCCATATATAGGAAAATAGATCGGATAAATCTACTAATATGAGATTACCCTAATCTTCAATGTTGTACATGTAACACCCCAAGCTTCTACGGTACGTTTCCCTTCGAATAATGCGATAGCGTGTGTTGTACGCAACCTCGAGTTCTAACACACACCACAACTAATTAAACTAGCCATTGTGAATAGTAATACCTACTTTTTGAAATCATATATATTCTATATTTCAAAATGGACTTCATTTTTGGATTCGGAATATCAAAATTAGCCTAGGGTGAAATTTTGGTACATTTCGGATAACTTTCATATTTTGATGAATAGTGAATATTTCTAAATTTTAATTAAAAACAACTTTTTTAATCAAAATAATTAATAGTGATAAGTTATGAATTTGAGTGGTTTTAAAGTATATTTAGAATATATTTTTACCATTCAATTTAATTTTTATCATTGGACATAATTTTACAATTAAACCGAACATAAACAAGTGTCAATCTTTTGATAGTTATTATCTCTTAAAAACACGCTTTTTGTTTTGACAGCGGGAATTAATTTTAAATTAATTTCTGCCACTTCTGTGTTTTGAATTTAAGAAAATGGATTCCATATTTGGAATCAGGATGTTCAAATTGTGTAAATAGGTAACTTTTATTTTTACACATTTTGAATAATTACTGCGGTAAATATTTTATTTACCATGGTTAAAGGGTAAATCCGGTAAATAAGGGTTAAAAAATAATATTATAATAATACTAAATTACCCTAAAACGTGTCTTAACCCTATTGGTTGATACATGGTCGATCATGGGCATCTTTGTGTCAATTTTGGGACCCCATGGATCCACTTGTAAGTGATAATGACACTTTATTTTAATTAAGTTAAAATGAATACAAAAATGACACAAGCATATATCTTTTAGAACAACAATTGTTACATAGGGTTATATATGTTGGATTTTAGATTATAAATATTCATTAGAAAGATAAAAATATTTCCTACATAATGATATTTTATTTATAATTTTTATACATTAAATAATTTATTTTATATATGACACAATGATGATGCAGTAATTACTATAATAGTGAAAAATTAAAATAATTGATATTATAAATACCCAAATAAATATAATATGAAACTTTTAATGAATTAAACTAATTTTCTAGGATAATATGATATATTAGGATTTATATAATTGACTTTGTTCGAAGTAATCAATCTTTTATGAGTTTCAAAAAAATCAACTATTGAATAGTGTCAAAATTGACATAAAAGAGTTCTTAAAACAAATATTATATTATTAATTGATATTAAATTCCTAAAAATCTAAGGTTCGGCCAAGAGACTTATATCATGATAGGTTCATCATTAATGTACCACTTGGGGGTCGCTTGGATGTATATAGTAAGTTTATTAACCATATTATATAAAAATACAAAGAGACATTGTAAAAGTGAAACTAATTAACTTAGAGTTAATACTTAAAGATAAGGTTAATATAAGTACCCAAACCTGTCTAAATTCTATTGGTTGAGTGGTTTTCGACGTATCCCCACCTTAACCTTTGAATAATAAGATTTGGAGCCATTAGAAACCGAATATTAATTTATTATAAATTAATATTTCTAACTTTTCCAAAGGTGCCCCTCACCCCTCTTATAAAAGGGCACTCCTCCTTCTCATTTCTTCACAACTTCAAAGCCTTTTGGATCGGACAAACTCTGCCCAAATACTCTCCCAACATCCCTCACTACAACCTAGAGGCCTTAGTTTGATCAGAAAGCCAACCTAAGGAGCCCTTTTGATCAAATCAAAAGGAAGAACCCGAAGAAGAGGTTATGATTTCACCACCCTTTTCTAAGTTCATTTCTTCTTCCACTTCTTCTTCCTTTGTTCTTACCATTCTAAAATAATAACTCCAGTATCTCACATATAATGTGATGTTATTATAAGTATGGTACAACCATATTCAGTATTCTATCCACCCTTTGAATAACATGTCACCATACGTGCGTACGTACGGCTTACCGTCTCCACGTCGTGGTGTAATTGTTATTCAATATAATATTATTTGGATGGGTATAATAATGATGTTTAACTCATGTAAATAATAAATATAACATGTTAATGATTCTGTATATATGATATACCCTTCATTTATATGTTATTTTAATATCAAAAGAATGATATTGTCGCTCGTGCGTACGTACGGACTACCGTCTCCACGAACGCGATGAGATTCATTCTCCATCGTATCCATTCAAGTATAATTATCATTTTATGATTTAAAAATGATGTTTAAGGACTTGATATCATTCTGGATATGAATAAGATACAACAAACATGGCTTATGTAACAAAACATATAAAAGAAAATGAGTAAGTTAACACCCGAAACGATGATAATTCTAAGATATTATTATCAAATCAATATTAAAAGATCATATATGATATCATATTAATGTATATGATTCTTGTATAATTTAATAACAATTATTTCACCATTATACAGGTAGTTAACCTACCTCAACCAAGGAAAAGTACAAGGTAAGGGTTATTTCACAATCTCTTCATTATCCGAGGTTGTATTATACGTAATAATCTACTGGGATATCTTTATCATCCACATCCATGTTTCTTCGAAATATATTTCAAAACATTTTTACTATTTACAAGAATATGGGTTAAAGTCATTTATACCCTTGTTTGACTTTTTATAAGAGGTTTATAAAGGAATCTTTCCGTCATTTTCAAAACAAGGTCCTTTTTAACCTTTTCGACAGAATTGAGGTAAGAATGTTTTTTTTAACTTATACGGCGGGTGCGGTTATTTTCCGCCGTTATAAAATCTTCAAAGCTTTCATTACAAGCTTATAAGAATATTTTCAAAGAAAATGTTTTATTTTATATTGATCTTAAATGATTTCAAAATAAAAGGAGATATTTCTTTAAAAAGAATTTTGATTTCTTCTATGTCAACATCCTTTGATGGATTTTAAGATTATTTGAAGTTGATTTATTATGATACAAAACTTCTATATTGTATTGAAGGTTTTGTGATATGTTTGACTGTGGATGTGCTATTTTTATACCATTCAAAGTTTATGGTGAAATTATTGACATTTCGTATGCTAGTTTTAATACGAATGTTTATGTTATGTTTAAACCTTTTCATATGGGAATGCATTGGACTTAATAAGTGACGGGTGGAGCCCGCTATAGCTCCTCGATGCATCGGTAGGTCTCATGAGACAAACTAGTGTCTTGGCACAAGGCCTTGAAAAAACCTTATTTGTAGTCTTGGCACGAGGCCTTGGCTATGTGGTTATGATAGTCTGGCATTATGCATTCCAACATTATGAAAGTGGTTATTGATTTTTGCATGTGATTATTCGATTAGTAGAATATCCATGTGAATAAGTAAATGGCATTATTTCATTTTATTTATGCCATACCATGTTGAAAGTTCATGTTTAAAAGGCTTTTTTTTTAGTTATACATTGCCTTAAATGTTTATTCTTATTGATGAAAGTTTCCGCTATATTGTTATCCTTACTGGGCATTTGAGCTCACCCCTTTTCTATGTTTTATTTTTCCCAGGAAGTGAAGATGTAAGTTATGAATGACCTGCAGGGATATTATGAGGGGATTATAGTGTGGACTGTGGAAACATTATGTTGTTGTAGTAGTTTTTCATTTTATGATGTAATGTAAAACTTATGAATATATCTAGTGTTTCCAAGGCTACTAAACCAATCGGTCTTTCGAGATTTGATCTTTCTTGTGATCATGTCAATGTTACGAAGTAATGCACCGGCTCTGGGTAGCTGGGGTCGGGGCGTTACAGTTGGTATCAGAGTAAGTTTAGTATAAACCTTGGAAGCTAGATTTAGATAAACTCTGATTAGAGCACATAGACCTAAGATGAACTTTGAGGATTAGTATAGAAGAACTTCCTAGAATTTTGGTATTGTAGAGACTTTGTGAGTTTTCCGAGCAATACATCCCTGTCTGGATACGAGCAGGTAGAGGCGGCTCTGGCACAGATGTACCTAGGGGTAAAACCCGAAAACACCGCTTTGAGCTAGACTCGAACGGGAACTGGTGCACGACAACGGGCCTTGCTGCACTCTTGGTTACGACACTCCCGGGGGATATGCTTAGGACAACTCTCACTTTCTTTACAAATCATTATGAAGGGTTTATGAGTATATACTTCCTCAAAGAAAACATATTTATGATTATGGATTATATCCATTGATAGTTTAATTTATGTTTAGTGTTTTATAAGTATGGGATTATGTATTTTGATTCATAAACTGATCTAGTTTATGACATTGTTTAGAAATGGCGCCTAGTGGATGAAATGGAAACCGTATCAATGCACGCACTCCATGTAGGGATTGCCCTCCTGCTCAAGATAATTATAGTGGGGCTGGTGATGCAACTGGTGCTGATCAGCTAATCACCGTACTGGGACAACTTACTCAGGTTATGAATAATAACCTTACCCGTATGGAGCACCCTGATCCGCAGCGTGGAGGATCAATGTTAGATCGATTCATGAGACAACAACCACCAACGTTCAATGGGAGTACAAATCCCTTAGTAGCTGAACAATGGATATTTTCCCTAGAGAAAATATTTCAGGCTTTGGGGAGTAGTGAAAGGGAAAAAGTTACCATGGCAGTTTACCGCCTCACTGGAGATGCTGATCAATGGTGGTCATTGATTCAAAACATGAAGGAAGATGATGAAGTATCAAACATGGAATGGAGGGAGTTCAAAGATCTGTTTTTAGAAAAATACTTTCCTCGCGACCATCGAGCGGATATGGAAAGACAATTTCTGAGTCTGAGACAAAAAGAGGATGAGAATGTCACAAAGTATGAGGCTAACTTTACAAGGTTAGCGAGGTATGCTGGAGATTATATTCGCAACCCAAGAAGTAAGATTGATCGTTTCTTTGATGGGTTAAAACCATTTCTCCGTCGAGCATTAGTCTCACAATCCTTTTCATCGTATGAAGACATTGTCTCATGTGCTATAAAGACCGAAAAGGAATTCTCTAAGTCTTATGACTTTAAAGCAAAGCAAGAGAAGAAGAGACCTGCTGATCAATCTGGGAATGGAAATAAGGGGAAGAAGGGAAAAGTTGAATATCCATCTTGTGGTAAATGCGGGAAGAAACATCCTGGTACTTGCTTGAAGGGAATGGGAGTCTGTTACAAGTGTGGTGAAAAAGGCCACCAAGCTCATGATTGCAAGGGGAAGAAGGAAGCTACCAACGTTCAGTGCTACAATTGCAGGGAGATGGGGCATTATGTAAATTCATGTCCTAAGCGTCAGGAGAACTTACCTCAGAAAAGGCCAAGGGATCAAGGCCAGGCTTATGCTATCACTACTGCTGAGGTAGAAGCTCCGAAAGACGTGGTGGCAGGTAATTTAATAGTTTCCTCAAGTTTAGCAAATGCATTATTTGATTCTGGATCATCGCATTGTTTCATATCTTCCCAGTTTGCTAAGAAAATTAGATATTTCCAATTTTATTTAATAAGGGAGTTGTCAGTTAAAACTCCTAAGGGAAGTATCGTTGCAACAAAGTTTTGCGAATCAGTCCCCATTAGAGCACATAAATTTTCTTTATCTGCTGATCTCATCGTCATACCTATGATTGAGTTTGATATAATCCTCAGTATGGACTGGCTTTCGGACTATGATGCGATGATTTATTGTAAGAAGAAAGAGGTTACGATTCTTGATGATAATGATAAGGAACACCTTATTTTTAGAGCAGAATCGTCACCACCTAATTCTTATTTAGATCCACCCCCAGTAGCTCAACTTAATTCAATTATTGGGGAGTAAGAGAATGAAGTAACTATCGGTGAGGAAAGGAATGTTCAAATAGAGGATGTACCTGTTGTGAAAGAATTTGTAGATGTATTTCCGGAAGATTTACCTGGACATCCTCCAGAACGATAAGTTGAGTTTTCCATTGATTTGATTCCTGGATCAAGGCCTATATCGAAGACCCCTTATAGAATGGCCACTGTAGAGTTAGTCGAACTAAAGAAACAACTAGAGGAATTGAGTAATAAGTGATTTATTCGCCCTAGTGTTTCTCCATGGGGATCCCCTGTTCTTTTTGTTAAAAAGAAAGATGGATCTATGAGGTTATGTATCGACTACAGGGAGATCAATGCTATAACGATAAAGAACAAGTATCCCCTACCTCGTATTGATGATTTATTTGACCAACTGCATGGAGCTCAATACTTTTCAAAGATTGACCTTCGATCTGGATACCATCAGTTGTGTGTAAAGAAGGAAGACATTCCGAAGACAGCATTTCGAACCAGGTACGGGCATTACGAGTTTACTGTAATGCCGTTTGGATTGACTAATGCACCCTCTGTATTCATGGATCTAATGAATAGAGTTTTCAAGAAGTATCTAAATGAATTTGTGGTGGTATTTATTGATGATATCTTGGTATACTCCAAAACCTATGAAGATCATGAAAATCACTTGCGCATTATCTTGAAGACTCTGAGGAGGCATGAATTATATGGGAAGTTTAGCAAGTGTGAATTCTGGCTTCAGGAGATTTCTTTTCTTGGACATATTGTCTCTAAAGATGGAATTTCTGTTGATCCTTCTAAGACCAAAGCAATCCAAGAATGGACAGCACCTACGAGTATAACTGAGGTACGTAGTTTTATTGGCTTGGTAGGTTATTATCGACGTTTCGTCCAGAATTTTGCCCGATTGTCTAACCCATTAACGAAGCTCACACGTAAAGGGGTTAAATTTGTTTGGACAAAATAGTGTGAAGAATGTTTCGAAGAACTGAAGAGAAGATTAGTCAATGCTCCTATATTGACTCTACCATCGGGGAATGATGGGTTCGTTATTTATAGTGATGCATCAAAGAAAGGACTTGGTTGTGTCCTTATACAGAATGATAGAGTTATTGCCTATGCATCACAACAGTTGAAAATTCATGAACAAAACTATCCTACTCATGATCTTGAGTTAGCAGCTGTGATCTTTGCTTTGAAGATATGGAGGCACTACCTCTATGGTGAAAAATGTGAGATTTATACTGATCACAAGAGTTTGAAGTATATTTTCTCACAAAAAGAACTCAACATGAGGCAAAGGAGATGGCTTGAATTACTCAAGGATTATGATTGTACGATACACTACCACCCGGGGAAGGCAAACAAGGTGGCAGATGCTTTGAGTAGAAAAGACCATGGAGTTTTGAAAAATATGAGAATTGAAAGGGATCCAATTTTCATGGATCTAGTGAAGATGGACATGGGAATAACCAGGGAAGGTGAAACATCAATGCTTTTTCAAATGGTTGCCAAACCATCTTTACTAGAAAGGATTAAGAGTTCTCAGACCGATGATGAAGAATTTCAGAAGAAGATTAAAGCTGTGAATGATGGGAGATTGAGAGACTTTGTGTATGAAGATGGAATTTTGAAATTCGGGAAGAGACTTTGTGTTCCCAATATACTTGATCTAAAAAGGGAACTGCTGGATGACGCTCATAGTTCCAATTTCTCTATACACCCTGGGAGCACCAAAATGTATAGAGATTTGAAGGAACATTTTTGGTGGGACAACATGAAGAGGGAGATTGCTGATTTTGTGTCAAGATGTATGGTTTGTCAACAAGTGAAAGCTGGAAGGCAACAGCCTGGAGGAGTCATGCAACCTCTTCCCATACCGGAGTGGAAATGGGACAATGTTACGATGGACTTTGTCATGGGGCTACCGAAGACTCCTAGAAGGAACGATGCAATATGGGTTATTGTTGATCGTCTTACCAAGTCAGCACATTTTCTTGCTATAAGAGAAGATCTACCCCTGGAACGTCTAGCAAGACTATACATTAATGAAGTTGTGAGACTTCATGGAGTACCCCTATCAATTGTTTCTGATCGTGATCCCCGTTTTACTTCAAGATTCTGGAAAAGTCTTCATAAATCCCTGGATACAGAACTTCATTTGAGCACTGCTTACCACCCTCAGACAGACGGACAATCAGAACGGACTATTCAAACCTTAGAAGACATGTTGAGATCTTGCTCACTTGACTTTCAGGGTATGTGGGATCAATATTTACCACTGGTAGAATTTTCCTATAACAATAGCTTCCATTCGAGTATACAGATGGCACCATATGAAGCGTTATACGGAAAGAGATGTCGTACACCAACCTGTTGGGATGACGTTGGTGAAAGAAAACTTGTAGTCCCAGAGCTGGTGGAGGAAACGGTGGAAAAGGTGAAAGTAATCCAAAATCACATCAAAGCAGCTCAAAGTAGGCAGAAGAGCTATGCCGATAATCGAATGAAGGATTTGGAATTTCAAGTCGGTGATCATGTTTTTATGAAGGTATCTCCGTGGAAGGGAGTCATACGTTTTGGTAAGAAAGGTAAATTGAGTCCCAGGTACATCGGACCTTTCGAAATTCTAGAACGAATTGGGGTTGTAGCTTACCGATTGGCAATGCCGCCAAGTCTCTCCAAAGTTCACGATGTGTTCCACGTATCTCTATTGAGGAAATACATGCCTGATCCGACGCATGTACTCACCTATGAGGAATTAGAACTGGAACCCGATCTGTCTTATTGCGAAGAGCCCGTCAGGATTCTTGATACAAGAGAACAAGTACTGAGAAACCGGACGACGCGTCTGGTAAAAGTTTTGTGGAGAAATCATAAGATGGAAGATGCAACGTGGGAACCCGAGGAACTTATGATGAAGAACCACCCGAGTCTTTTTATGCAGTAATACCCTAGAAATTGCGAGGATGCAATTATTTGAAGGAGGGGAGAATGTAACACCCCAAGCTTCTACGGTACGTTTCCCTTCGAATAATGCGATAGCGTGTGTTGTGCGCAACCTCGAGTTCTAACACACACCACAACTAATTAAACTAGCCATTGTGAATAGTAATACCTACTTTTTGAAATCATATATATTCTATATTTCAAAATGGACTTCATTTTTGGATTCGGAATATCAAAATTAGCCTAGGGTGAAATTTTGGTACATTTCGGATAACTTTCATATTTTGATGAATAGTGAAAATTTCTAAATTTTAATTAAAAACAACTTTTTTAATCAAAATAATTAATAGTGATAAATTATGAATTTGAGTGGTTTTAAAGTATATTTAGAATATATTTTTACCATTCAATTTAATGTTTATCATTGGATATAATTTTACAATTAAACCGAACATAAACAAGTGTCAATCTTTTGATAGTTATTATCTCTTAAAAACACGCTTTTTGTTTTGACAGTGGGAATTAATTTTAAATTAATTTCTGCCACTTCTGTGTTTTGAATTTAGGAAAATGGATTCCATATTTGGAATCAGGATGTTCAAATTGTGTAAATAGGTAACTTTTATTTTTACACATTTTGAATAATTACTGCGGTAAATATTTTATTTACCATGGTTAAAGGGTAAATCCGGTAAATAAGGGTTAAAAAATAATATTATAATAATACTAAATTACCCTAAAACGTGTCTTAACCCTATTGGTTGATACATGGTCGACCATGGGCATCTTTGTGTCAATTTTGGGACCCCATGGATCCACTTGTAAGTGATAATGACACTTTATTTTAATTAAGTTAAAATGAATACAAAAATGACACAAGCATATATCTTTTAGAACAACAATTGTTACATAGGGTTATATATGTTGGATTTTAGATTATAAATATTAATTAGAAAGATAAAAATATTTCATACATAATTATATTTTATTTATAATTTTTAGACATTAAATAATTTATTTTATATATGACACAATGATGATGCAGTAATTACTATAATAGTGATAAATTAAAATAATTGATATTATAAATACCCAAATAAATATAATATGAATCTTTTAATGAATTAAACTAATTTTATAGGATAATATGATATATTAGGATTGATATAATTGACTTTTTTCGAAGTAATCAATCTGTTATGAGTTTCAAAAAAATCAACTATTGAATAGTGTCAAAATTGACATAAAAGAGTTCTTACAACAAATATTATATTATTAATTGATATTAAATTCCTAAAAATCTAAGGTTCGGCCAAGAGACTTATATCATGATAGGTTCATCATTAATGTACCACTTGGGGGTCGCTTGGATGTATATAGTAAGTTTATTAACCATATTATATAAAAATACAAAGAGACATTGTAAAAGTGAAACTAATTAACTTACAGTTAATACTTAAAGATAAGGTTAATATAAGTACCCAAACCTGTCTAAATTCTATTGGTTGAGTTGTTTTCGACTTATCCCCACCTTAACATTTGAATAATAAGCTTTGGAGCCATTAGTAACCGAATATGAATTTATTATAAATTAATATTTCTAACTTTTCCAAAGGTGCCCCTCACCCCTCTTATAAAAGGGCACTCCTCCTTCTCATTTCTTCACACCTTAAAAGCCTTTTGGTTCTGCCAAACTCTGCCCAAATACTCTCCCAACATCCCTCACTACAACCTAGAGGCCTTAGTTTGATCTGAAAGCCAACCTAAGGAGCCCTTTTGATCAAATCAAAAAAAATAACCCGAAGAAGAGGTAATGATTTCCCACCCTTTTCTAAGTTCAGTTCTTCTTCCACTTCTTCTTCCTTTGTTCTTACCATTCTAAAATAATAACTCCAGTATCTCACATATACTGTGATGTTATTATAGGTATGGTACAACCATATTCAGTATTCTATCCACCCTTTGAATAACATGTCACCATACGTGCGTACGTACGGCTTACCGTCTCCACGTCGTGGTGTAATTGTTATTCAATATAATATTATTTGGATGGGTATAATAATGATGTTTAACTCATGTAAATAATAAATATAACATGTTAATGATTCTGTATATATGATATACCCTTCATTTATATATTATTTTAATATCAAAAGAATGATATTGTCGCTCGTGCGTACGTACGGACTACCGTCTCCACGAACGCGATGAGATTCATTCTCCATCGTATCCATTCAAGTATAATTATCATTTTATGATTTAAAAATGATGTTTAAGGACTTGATATAATTCTGGATATGAATAAGATACAACAAACATGGCTTATGTAACAAAACACATAAAAGAAAATGAGTAAGTTAACACCCGAAACGATGATAATTCTAAGATATTATTATCAAATCAATATTAAAAGATCATATATGATATCATATTAATGTATATGATTCTTGTATAATTTAATAACAATTATTTCACCATTATACAGGGAGTTAACCTACCCCAACCAAGGAAAAGTACAAGGTAAGGGTTATTTCACAATCTCTTCATTATCCGAGGTTGTATTATACGTAATAATCTACTGGGATATCTTTATCATCCACATCCATGTTTCTTCGAAATGTATTTCAAAACATTTTTACTATTTACAAGAATATGGGTTAAAGTCATTTATACCCTTGTTTGACTTTTTATAAGAGGTTTATAAAGGAATCTTTCCGTCGTTTTCAAAACAAGGTCCTTTTTAACCTTTTCGACAGAATTGAGGTAAGAATGTTTTTTTTAACTTATACGGCGGGTGCGGTTATTTTCCGCCGTTATAAAATCTTCAAAGCTTTCCTTACAAGCTTATAAGAATATTTTCAAAGAAAATGTTTTATTTTATATGGATCTTAAATGATTTCAAAATAAAAGGAGATATTTCTTTAAAAAGAATTTTGATTTCATCTATGTCAACATCCTTTGATGGATTTTAAGATTATTTGAAGTTGATTTATTATGATACAAAACTTCTATATTGTATTGAAGGTTTTGTGATATGTTTGACTGTGGATGTGCTATTTTTATACCATTCATAGTTTATGGTGAAATTATTGACATTTCGTATGCTAGTTTTAATACGAATGTTTATGTTATGTTTAAACCTTTTCATATGGGAATGCATTGGACTTAATAAGTGACGGGTGGAGCCCGCTATAGCTCCTCGATGCATCGGTAGGTCTCATGAGACAAACTAGTGTCTTGGCACAAGGCCTTGACAAAATCTTATTTGTAGTCTTGGCACGAGGCCTTGGCTATGTGGTTATGATAGTCTGGCATTATGCATTCCAACATTATGAAAGTTGTTATTGATTTTTGCATGTGATTATTCGATTAGTAGAATATCCGTGTGAATAAGTAAATGGCATTATTTCATTTTATTTATGCCATACCATGTTGAAAGATCATGTTTAAAAGGCTTTTGTTTTAGTTATACATTGCCTTAAATGTTTATTCTTATTGATGAAAGTTTCCGCTATATTGTTATCCTTACTGGGCATTTGAGCTCACCCCTTTTCTATGTTTTATTTTTCCCAGGAAGTGAAGATGTAAGTTATGAATGACCTGCAGGGATATTATGAGGGGATTATAGTGTGGACTATGGAAACATTATGTTGTTGTAGTAGTTTTTCATTTTATGATGTAATGTAAAACTTATGAATATATCTAGTGTTTCCAAGGCTACTAAACCAATCGGTCTTTCGAGATTTGATCTTTCTTGTGATCATGCAAATGTTACGATGTAATGCACCTGCTCTGGGTAGCTGGGGTCGGGGCGTTACAGTACATCCTTCACCACGTTCTGCTTGTCTTTTTGTGAAATGATCTTCCCTACATAGTGTGTGGACATTCTCTCATTCTTCATGGAGCCCAAAATCACCATCACCTTTTTGTGAACAATGCCCTTTACTACTTCTCAAATTACCACCTTGTTTCCGTGAACAACAATCCATCTTGCATACAAAAAGCCTTCCATGTACCACATTCTCCCAAAAAATTGTTCTCGTAAGTGGTCTCCATCTCACCCTTCATTTTAACCTACCTTCAATAATTCCCTTTGATGTCCCACGCACCACCATATGCATTATTTGAATTGAGCTTCTTGGTATGCGTACCACCATTCACATTCTACATATCACTATGAACATTCGCGGTCATCTGGCTTTGTTAACAAGCATAAATGGAAACCCAAAACAGGTCGAGAGGACACCTTGATGAATATTTAACCAATATAGGGAGGCATAAAACAATGTGGTTTCTGATTAATTACACAATGATATATAAGAATATCATATTGTGTGTTTGATTCAAATAGTGAAACAATTCACATTCCCCTTGGACAGTGTTAAACTCAAGAGCGCTATCCCATACGACTTAAAACTATCATTTTCTTAGTGATCAATTATGGAATCCTAGCCATTCCAATTAGAGTGAAACATTAAGTAAGAACATCAAATACATTTAGGAGATTCTTCAACCATGAAAATTTATGGTTGATCATGAGAACTAGGAGTAATATGTTGACAAATTTTTGGGAATAAACCAAGGATTCCCGAGCATATGAACATAGCTTGAATCTACAAGGGAGTACCAAAATATGAAACATTACCAATCAAAAGGTTACATTGATCCCAAGTTCCCATCCTCTCAACCAATGTGAGTCCTCAAGTAATGTTGGCCAAATCTTCTAACGAGCATCCGCCTCGCTATAGAAGGTCCATGAATTATGGATACACGGGTTATTGTGTTTTTTCTCCAAGAATAATCTCATTAGAGACCGTCCAAAGACATCTTACCTGACATGGATTTATTATAAAAATACATTACCCCCTATAATCATCAATAAAGACCGCTTAACTAGGGAACCTCCTTCGTATGAAAAAATATATATACTTCCCAATACATTTCAGACAATATATATATATTATTTCCAAGGTATGATGATATTTGGGATGAAAAAATATATTCAAAAAATAAAAGTGATATTCTATTTTCATTATAATTGTGGGAAGATAATACAATAGTTTCCTTCATTTCATAATGTTTTTCAAAAAAATAGAATCATTAACTATGCGTATGTAGGACCTACCATATTCCAGATTGTATGGTAGTTCATTTTTCATAACCTAATTAAATGGTTTTATTTAGAAGAGTAATTAATGTAGATAATTTAATAATTTTAGTTGAAAATTATTAAATATTTGAATTATTAAGTTCCACTATAACTATATCAAATTATCAAAATATTTTTTTCCTTGTGAAACAAAAAAAACTATTCAAAGTGAATAAAATAAATTCACTAATTGAACATAACATTGTATTAAATAAAAATAAAATAATTATTAATGTCAAAATTATTATTTTTAAATTATAAAAAATATATATATGGATTATTCACGAAAAAAATTTATTTATATGACAAGTTAGACTCAAAGTAATTGTTTTACGATTAAAATTCATATTTATGGTAATTTATAGAAATATATTTTTCATCCATATAAAAATTTTCAAAATTGTTTTAAAGGGGGAATTTACATTTCACCTATGATATTTAATGTCATTTTAAAAATTATTACATTTTTAATAAAGGTTATTAAAGAATATTTTTGTGATTTTCCAATTGAGGTACTTTTTTACTTTTTTGAAAAAAAAAGAGTGAACAAAATATTATTTTACATATATAGAAGGAAGAAATTTTCTAATAATAATTATTTATATTTTATTTTAATATTTATTTATATGTTTATGAAATTATATTCAATAAAAGAAATTCCTATAAAATTTCACATTTATTTTAAATAATTCTTTTCAAAATGGAAAGGACAATTTCATCTCGAAATGTTCCAAGTGGTAATTCAAAATCATTTTCCAACTAAAATTACAAACTTTTGGGTCACATGAAGTGATAAGTTTATTTTTATGATAAATAATTTCAATGAACTTTTTATCAGTGAAAATTACTCAATACCTTGTTTTATGAAATTTTTTATTGAGAAAATGTTTTTAAATTACAAGGGTATTTTTCAATCTATACATGTTTTTTATTCGGGGTTTAAAAAAATTTATTAATGGTATTATAATGAAAATGTGTATTATGAAATTATTTTATATGGAAATTTATCATTATATGTAAAAAAATGGAGCCTTCTATAAGATATATGATTGGTTGAGACACCTAATATCTCTTGGGTTAGCTAGGTATAGAATGAACAATGGGTTCACAAAGATAGAACCTAGTGAACTCGATATAGCTTATATGATGGGTATCCCCCAAGAGAGCTCAAATTAATTTGCTAATTTAAATTTTATTTTGAGGTGAGAAGGATGGAGTGGCCAAATTTTTTATCCCATTGATTTTACTAGGCTCCATTTTTTCAAGTACAAGTTTAAAATTTATTATAAATGTGATACTCTAAGTTACCAAAATGTTATTTATATTTTTACTAAGGGTTTAATAATTTTGATAGAAAAAAAATTTCCCTCTATTTCATTTGAATATAATTTACATTATTTTCTCATAGTACTTTTATAAAAGGTAAACTATAATGCCCCGACACCAGTTACCCAGAGTCGGTACATTATTGCGTAACATTGGAATGACCACAAAAGATCAAGTCTCGAAAGGACGATTAGTTTAGTAGCCTTGGAAACACTAGATACATTAATTAATGTTACATTAAATCATAAAGTGAAAAATCAAAATAACATAGTCTCCATAGTTCACACTTCTATCCCCTTTAGACTATCCCTATAGTTCAATCATAAAATATTTATTCACATCCTGGGAAAAATAAAACATTGAATGTTTTGAGCACAGATGCTCAGTAAGGATAAAAATATAGCGGAAGAATTCATAAATAAACATAAACATTTAAGGAAATGTATAATTAAAACAAAATCCTTTTAAACTTGAACTTCAACATAATATGGAAAAAGTAAAATGAGATAATTCCATTTACTTATTCACATGGATATTCTACTGGTCGAATAATCACATGCAATATCAAAAACCACTTTCACAATGATGGAATGCATAATTCCAAACTATCATAACCATGTAGCCAAGGCCTGGTGCCAAGACTACAAATAATTTTTTGTCCAGGCCTCGTGCGAAGACACTAGTTTGTCTCATGAGACCTGCTGATGCATCGAGGAGCTATAGCGGGCTCCACCCGTCACTTATTAAGTCCAATGCATTCCTCCTATGAACAGGTTTAAACATGTCATAAACCATAACATAATCGTATCACATAAAACATGCATAAAGGAAACATAAAATTTCCACATTTCAATCACAAGATATCAATACAACACATTTATATAATAAAAACTTTATCAAAACCATATTCAAAAACAAAATAAAAGAAAATTAAAACTTGGTATTTATTTTTCATTTAATAAAATTATGGCTTGTAGAGGAAGATGAAATTCAAATAATGGTCACGACGGTGGATAAGTCATTGTCCCTGCATAAGTACAACAAGAAAAACATTCATTTTTTTGTTTAGTAAAACTCTTCATATAAAAATATTCCTTTTGAATAAACGTAAAATTCAAAGGGGTTTATACACCGTATATAAGAAATTTGTGTATAAAACAAAATATGCCTCAATGAATTGATATTGAGACGAAGTCCCATACAAAGATAATTTATATATAAAATATATCTATTATTTTTATTCACTAAAAGTAAACATAAAGAAATTAAAAATACAATATAGGACATAATAATATCATGACATAATTTGAATGTAGGAGATTAACCAATAGAACAGAAATTGGGTTAAGAAGTTCCATTAGCTCGTGTCCGACTTGAATCGATCGTTCTTTATCTCCTGAATAATAAAATAGAGTTAATTTATAATTGCTTAAGAACCATTTTCAAGTTTATTATTCCTTTTATATCACTTATTACTATGTTATGAACATTATGTAATTATTTATGTTAATAACCGTCGTTTTGTCGATCTTTGGTACCTGAGTCAAAAATAAACATCTTGTAATTACAAGTTGTTCATGTGGTAAAATATCCATTATATCCTAAATTATATTCATGATTTAGATATCATATATATCATATATATCTAGTATATACATTCATTCATAATATTATGTAACATTTAGAGTTAAGAAATGAAATGCACCGTTCATGGAGACGGTAAGCCGTACGTACGCACGAACACTACTTTCATTTCTATTTCGTATTTAATGGAATGAAATAATAATGATATATATGTGTATTATAATTCCAGTATAATATCATATATAATATCATTTACTACATCCTTAATATGTCCCACATATGTCATTAACGATTCAAATCACTTTTAGGGGGCAGTAGTCCGCACTTCCTAAAATGAAATTATCGTGTTTACCCATAATGGAAATCATAATGTATGCCATAAATGAGAAATACTGACTCCTAAGGAAAACATAAACATAATATAAATATCATATATGAAAATAGGGTCATAAAAATGGCCACCATTAGAGGTGTTAATAGAATATTGAACAATCACCATTTCATGAGGCAGTATTTCGCCACCCACAGAAATAGTATGTTCGTTAACCATTAGACGAAGGTGTGTGTATGTTTAAATAAAATCCTTATCATAAAAATATCCTAGTATATTTAGGATACTGGTTTTGTTACAAAATAAAGGAATAATATTAGTTTATGGGGTTGGAGAAGCAAAATAAAACAAAATAACATGAGAGAAGACATTACCTTAAAATCGGGTAACTCCTTTTGATTTGAGCCAAAGGCTTCCTTGGGAAGACTTCTGCCCAAAGTGATGCTTCTAGGAGTAAGATAGGGAAGTTGGGAGAGTATTTGGTCAGAGGTTGGCCGATCCAAATGGCTTGATGTTTTGAATAAGGTGGTAGAGGTGGGGTCCTTTTATAAGAGGAGAGGAGATGCACTCTTAGAAAGTAATGAAATGTCACATTATTATGAGATACTTATCGGATTTTAGAGGTCCCAAAATTATATATTTCGAGTATAAGGTGATAAGGGTTCGAAATATACCCATCCAATAGGTTTTTGACAAGTGTACGTCTTATGTTTTACATTATCGTTTCATTTTATTTTAATCGTTAATTAATGAGGTAATCGCTGCATCATCATGGTGTAATAAAAAAATTAATTTATATAATATCTAAAAATTATAAAAAAATATATAATGATGTAGGAAATCGTTTTATCTTTCCAATGAATATTAATAGTGTAAAATTTAATTTATATAACCCCATGTAATAATTGTTTTAGTAAAACAACACATCATTGTGACAATTTTATTTTTACATTGAATAAAAAGTTATTATTGTCATTTTCATACCCAAGTGGCTCCATGGGGTCACCATTTTGACCCTTGGATTTTCTTCATCAGACATGACTCATCCAATTAGGGTAGGAAAAGTTTAAGAGTATTTTCATATTTTTATAATATCATTTTTACCTTAAATTTCACTAATTACCTTTAATCGCGAATAATTAAACTGAAAAGTTACTATTCACAAAAAAAATTATTTTAATCCCATTGAACCAAATTTTACATCCTAATGTCAACCATGTATGTTGGATTTTCGAAAATAAAATCACAGAAGTGGTAATATTTCATATAAATAAAAAATCAGTTTTTTAACTACCACTTACTGGTTTTACTATTCATCAAAAATTGAAGTTTTTCAGAACAATGCCAAAATTTCACCCTAAGCTATAATTGAAATTCCGAATTCAAAAATGATCTCTATTTTAAAAAATTACAAACATATAAGTTTCATTAATAAATTTTATAATTAATTTCCGCTGTCTTAACAAATAGCGTGTTTTTAAGAAACAATATATATCAAAAGATTGACAATTGTTTTTGTCCAATTTCAAAGTGAAGTTAATTCTAATGAACACCATTGGATAAAATGGTAAAAATATATTATAATTATAATTTAAAACCACTTAATAGTATAATTTATCAATATAAATTATTTTGATTAAAAAAGTTGTTTTTATGTATTTTTCACTATTCATAAAAAATTAGAAGTACTCGGAAAAATACCAAAAATTCAACTTAAGATATTTTTGATATTCCGAATCCAAAAATAAATTCCATTTTGAAATATAAAATATATATAATTTTGAAAGGTGGGTACTACTATACATAATGGCTATTTTGATTGGTCGCGGTGTGTTAGAATCTCGAACATGTGTACAATGAAAGCTATAGCATTATTGAAAGAGAAGCATTTCATGGATGCTCGGGGTGTTACATTCTAACCTCCTTCAAAAAATTGTGTCCTCACAATTTGAAAATTTTCATTGAAAATAAAAGGCTGAAAATAGAAAATATCTTTGTGGAAAACCCATATCGAAAATAGGGTTAATAAAAATATAACATTAAAAGAAAGAAAGATAAGTACAAAGGTCACCCGAGATAGCCCATACTAGGAATCTATGAAAATATGGACATGGAGGCAAAACAAACAATCAAGGTATGATGGAGAGTTGTAGAAAACTAGGTTTGTAGAAAGTTAACTATAAGAAAATCACAATCTTGTGATTGGTTAATCAATCACTGATTCCCGATTTGGAAAAGTTAACTGACAACATTTTTGTTTTAAGTTAGCTTTAATAATGTTGAAGAATTTATTTAGGAGATTTACTAAGAGATAAAGGAAATATACATACTTGTCATGTAGACTTTTCATTCTTTAATAATTTTTTACCACAAACCCATCTTTCACACAAAAAGATAATAGAACTCAAAAATATTATATTTATCCTAATCGTACAAGGTTCCAAATATTAAATCATACCATTTAGATTAGGAAAACTATTTTGTAATAACCAGGGACTTCCTGTAGGCTATGGTAGGTAATAAAGGCATGTTGCACTATGGTTGTGGGTTTGATTCTTGCAGCTTTGTCCGACGCAACGGGTTATCCCCCAACCTGCTGGTTGTCCTTTTCCTAAAATTATAGTATTATTGTATTTCAAAAATAATCTTCAGAAATGTTTTAACTTTAAAAAATACTATCCAATGTTCAACTTAATTCATTCCAACCTTTATAGTTATCCAAAATACCACTATCCAAACTTTCTCTAAAAGGTCTCTAAATTCCAAAATAAATTGTAACAACAAATTCCCCAAACAAAGTAAAGTTTCTCTTATTGTCACATACTAAAAATATGATTACCTTAATCATATTAAATCCTTAATGAAAACAACATATACTGCAGTACAATCCTTATATATATATATATATCACATTATCCTTATAACCATAATACAATCCTTGATTCCAAAAGAACCAATACATTAATTATTCCACATCAACTATAGTAACAACATAAAATTATCCCTGATCCCTTGGACTTTTCTAAGGTAAGTTTTTCTGACGCCTAGGACATTCATTTGCATAATGCCCCATTTCTCTATAATTGTAGCATTCAACATTTATATCCTCTTTCTTTCCCTTGCAATCATGAGCCTGGTGACCTTTTTCTCCACATTTATAACAACCTCCCATTCCTTTTTGGCAAGTACCGGGGTGATTCTTCCCACAATTATTGCATAATGGAAAATCCTTCTTTTCCTTTTTCCCTTTATCTATCTCTTTTTACACCGTTCTCTTCTTCTCTTGCTTTCCTTTATTTTCATATGATTTAGAGAATTCCTTTTATGTCTTGATAGAACACACGACTATATCTTTGTACGTTGATAAATATTGTGATACTAGTGCTCGACATAAAAACGGTTTTAACCCATCAAAGAAACGATCGATATTACTTCTTGGGTTATGCATATAATCTTGAGTATGCCTCACTAACCTTGTAATGTTAGCCTCATACTTTGCGACATTCTCATCCTCCTTCTGCCTCAGACTCAGAAATTGCGTTTCCATATCTGCTCTATGGTCACGAGGGAAGTATTTTTCTATGAAAAGCTCTTTGAACTACCTCCATTCCATATTCGATACTTCGTCGTCTTCCTCTGTGTTTGGAATCAATGACCACCACTGATCAACATCTCCAGTGAGGCGGTAAACTTCCAGGATAACCTTTTACCTTTCGCTACTCCCCAAGGCATGGAATATATTATCTAAGGAGTTTATTCATCTCTCACCTACTAATGGATTTGTACCTTCATTATAGGTTGGTGGTTTTTTCCTCATGAAGCGGTCAAACATTGATCCTCCACGTTGCGGATCCGGGTGCTCCATACGAGTAAGGTTATTATTCATAACCTGAGTGAGTTTTCCCAGTATGGTGATTAGTTGATCAGCACCAGTGGTATCTCTAGCTCCACAATAATTGTCTTGAGTAGGAGGGAAATCCCTACATGGAGTGCGTGCATTGATATGGTTTCCATTCCTCCCACTAGGCACCATTTCTAAACAATGACATAAACTAGATTAGTTTATGAATCAAAATACATAATTCCATACTTGTAAAACACCTAAAATAAATTGAACTATTTATGGATATAATCCATAATCATAAAAATGTTTTCTTTGAGGAAGTATATACTCATAACCCTTCATAGTGGTTTGTAAAGAAAATGAGAATAATCCTATGCATATCCCCCAGGAGTATCGTAACCAAGAGTGAAATAAGGCCCATTTTCTTGCACCAGTTCCCGTTCGAGTCTAGCTCAAAGCGATGTTTTTGGGTTTTACCCCTAGTTACATCTATGCTAGAGCCTCCTCTACCTGCTCGTATCCAGATAGGGATGTATTTCTCGGAAAAATCACAAAATCTCTATAATACGAAAATTCTAGGAAGTTCTTCTACACTAACCCTCAAAGTCTATCATTGGGATATGTGATCTAATCAGAGTTTTTCTAAATCTGTCTTCCAAGGTTAGTAATAAACTGCCTCTAAAACCAACTATAATGCTCCGACCCCAGTTACCCATAGTCGGTGCATTATTGCGTAACATTGGCGTGATCACAAAAGATCATGTCTCGAAAGGCTGATTAGTTTAGTAGCCTTGGAAACACTAGATACATTCATAAATGTTAAATTACATCATAAAGTGAAAAATCACAATAACATAGTGTCCATAGTCCACACATCTATCCCCTTCAGACTATCCTTGTAGGTCAGTCATAAAATATTTCTTCACATCCTGGAAAAAATAAAACATTGAAAGGGGTGATCTTAGATGCTTAGTAAGGATAAAAATATAGAGGAATCATTCATAAATAAACATAAACATTTAAGGCAATGTATAACTAAAAAAAATCCTTTTAAACATGAACTTTAACATAATATAGATAATGTAAAATGAGATAATGCCATTTACTTATTCACATGAATATTCTACTGGTCGAATAATCCCATGCAATATCAAAAACCACTTTCATAATGATGGAATGCATAATTCCAGACTATTATAACAACGTAGACAAGGCCTCGTGCCAATAATACAAATAATATTTTTTCAAAGCCTCGTGCCAAGACACTAGTTTGTCTTATGAGACCTTCCGATGAATCGAGGAGCTATAGTAGGCTCCACCTGTCACTTATTAAGTCCAATTCATTCCTCATATGAACAGGTTTAAACATATCATAAATCATAACATAATCGTATCACATAAATCATGCATAGAGGAAACATAAAATTTCAACATTTCAATCACAAGATATCAATACACAACATTGATATAATAAAAACTTTATAAAAACCATTTTCAATAACAAAATAAAAGAAAAATAAAACTTGGTATTTATTTTTCATTTAAAAAAATTATGGCTTGTAGAGGAAGCCGAAACTCAAATAATGGTCACGGCGGCGGAGAAGTCGTTGTCACCGCATACGTAAAACAAGAAGAACATTACTTTTTTTCATTTAGTAAATCTCTTCATATAAAAATATTCATTTTGAATAAATTTAATAGTCAAAGGGGTTTATACATCGTATAAAAGAAATTTGTGTATAAATCAAAATATGCCTCAATGAATGGAGATTGAGACGAAGTCCCTTACAAAGATTATTTTTAAATAAAATATATATATTATGTGTATTCACTATAAGTACAAATAAATAAAGTTCAAATACAAGATAGGACCTAATAATATCATGACATAATTTGAAAGTAGGAGATTAACCCAAAGAACGAAAATTGTGTTAAGAAGTTCCCTTAAATCGTGTACGACTTGACTTGATCATTCTTTAACCTCCTGAATAATAAACTAGAGTTAATTTATAATTTCTTAAGAACCATTTTCAAGTTTATTATTCCTTTTATATCACTTATTACCATGATATGAACATTATGTAATTATTTATGTTAATAATGGTCATTTTGTCGATCTGTGGTACCTGAGGGAAAATACACTCTTATAATTACAAGTTGTTCATGTGGTAAAATATCCATTATATACAGAATTATATTCATGATGTAGATATCATATATATCATATATATACAGTATATAGATTCATTCATAATATTACATAACATTTAGAGGTAAGAAATGAAATGCACCATTCATGGAGACGGTAAGCCGTACGTACGTATGAATGCTACTTTCATTTCTATTTCGTATTTAATGGAATGAAATAATAATGATATAAAAGTGTATTATAATTCCAGTATAATACCATATATATTATCATTTACTCCATCCTTTATATGTCCCACATATGGCATTAACGATTCAAATCACTTTGAGGGGGCGGTAGTCCGCACTTCCTAACACTAGTGGAAATACGGGCTTTAACGTCGTCGTAATAACGTCGGTTTTTTAAAAACCGACGCGAATAGTATATGCGGGGAATTTTTGGCGTCGGTTTTACACAAAACCAACGCCAAAAATAATTATGTGTTTATTTTCCACGTCGGTTTTTAAGAAAACCGACGCGGAAAATATTAGTATACATATTTTCCGCGTCGGTTTTCCTGAGAACCGACGCGGAAAATCCTGTTATAATCGGTTTTCCGCGTCGGTTTTTAAGAAAAACCGACGCGGAAAATCCGGTTGAAAGCGATTTTCCGCGTCGGTTTTTCTAAAAACCGATGCGGAAAATCCTGTTATAATCGGTTTTCCGCGTCGGTTTTCCTGAGAACCGACGCGGAAAATAAATTTTTAAAATGTTTCGGCGTCGGTTTTCATGAAAACCGACACCGAAACTCATAAAAAAAATATATTTCCCGTCGGTTTTAATGAAAATCAACGCGAAAAGTCTTTTAAAATTATTCACGGTCAGAAACCCTCATTTTGTTCGTCCGTCGAAATCGAGTTCCGCTGTGGCGCTTCGGACTCCCGACGACCTTCGAACTTGATTTGCGATCTTGAACGGCCATTGTTGAAGGTTTTTTGTCGTCTGCACGATTTTGGGTATGTGTTCTTCCTATTTATCTCTTGTTTCATATCCCATTGTTTATTTCTTTATCAATAACCCTATTTTGCATGATTTTGATTATTGGTTAGATTTTAGTTGTAATTTATCATTATTTTTTGTTTGTATTATCATTGTTGGTGTAGATTTGATATTGTTTGTTTTTGGAAGTAATTATACTGGTCGCAGTTTGGATTTAACATCTCAATTCGGGTTGAACTTCAAATTTTTTGTTTATATTATCATTATTCCTGTTTAAAATGATCTTTCATTACATTATGAAGTACTATATTTTTAATTCCATTTCCATTTTAATAAATTATTCTTCAAAAAAATAATTTTATTGTGTTAAATGAATTCACTCACATTTTTGCATGTAGTTTGTTGTTATTTCATTACTTCTTGAGATTTACCATGCCAAATTCCTCAATTCTTTTTGGTTCTCATCATTTAACTAAGACATGAATAATTACCACTATCTATTATGTTAAAAAAATTTGAATAATTATTTTCATGCCATTATATAATAAATAATTTTTCTTGCAATGTCCATAATACGACTAGAATCATAATGTATTGTAATCTTCGTAGATAATAATATAATCATTATCCCTCTATTAATGTTCAAAAATACCTTTCCACTTTCATATGTGGGGTTAGATTCATGCATTTTTAATAAATGTCCTCTTAAACTAATCTCATTCCATCGATTATATTTATTCATCTTTCTCTCCCTCTAAATAATAGTCATGAAATGATTTACTTATCCCTCTAAGTCATAGGCTGCAAATAAAACATTCTCATGATCTAATCTTTCATGGATGGATAATATATTTCTATTCATGTTGATTCATTCCTTGACATGTTTTGCTGCAATAGACCCATGGATGGGGGTGTAAGTTGTCACCTACAATATGCAATGGAATTTTTATCCCTCCATAATGAATTTATATGTTCATAGTTCCCTATTATAAAACTCATGGATTGAGGGAGTTGAGTTATCATAGTCACCAAAAATTGTATCATGTCTCTTAATACACATTGTTTTAAATAAGGATAGTTATTGCACTATTTTTCACATTAATTTTTCCATGATTCATTCATGTTACATCAAATGAATAAAAAAATAAATATAGTGTGATCAATAGTAGTCATAGTGAGAAATCATATTATCTTGTATGTCATTCATATAATATTTATATCATGAAACTTTATTTTCAAAAAATGAAACCTTTGATTTAACCATTTTGTCCTTGTATTTCAATATAACACACATGTATATAATATTAAAATTAACTGTTTACTATATTTGTAAACGTGTTTCATATTTGATGTCTTTTATCTGATTATCAATAGTTTTTATGGAATATGTTTTTGTTTACAATTTATCTGATAGATATTTAAATGTTTTTATGTTTTAATATATTCATCAATTATATTGTGATATCAGGTATTAATGGATCATAATTGGATTTATCTACGAAGAACTACTAGTGAATATGAAAGAGGAGTTGACAATTTTTTGGAATTTTCTAAACGGCATAATCAAAATATTGATTTGATTTTCTGTCCATGTGTGAAGTGTGTAAATATGAGAAAGTTAAACTTCAGAGAAATCAAAGATCATCTCATTTGTTATGGTTTTAGCCATAATTATACACGTTGGATCTTGCATGGTGAAAGAACTGAAAATTCAACATCCAATATTGATGACGATATTCATAATGAGGCAGAGGATCGTATTGAAGAATTAATTCATGATTTAGGTGTTGAAACCATCGAAAAAACACCAACTATTGAACGATTGTATGGAGATTCTGAGAAACCATTATTCCCAGGTTGCAGTAAATATACAGTGTTATCAGCAGTTTTGAGATTAGTTAACTTAAAAGAAAAAAATGGGTGGAGTGATAAAAGTTTCTCCAGTTTACTTGAGCTTTTAAAATAGCTTCTTCCAGAAGGCAATGGGCTTCCAGATTCCAATTATGAGGTGAAGAAAATATTATGCCCAATGGGATTGGGGTATAAAAAGATACATGCTTGCCCCAATGATTGTGTACTATATAGGAAAGAAAATGAACATTTATCAAGTTGTCCTACATGTGGAACATCGCGCTATAAGATGGATGAGAAAGTCAACTCAGATTCATTTTCAGGTGATGTCATGTAACGTTATGAAAAATCAATTTTTTTACTTTCCAATGATATCATCCAATATTTTTTTCAAAGAATTCTGATAATTCAATTCTGGTTTATTTTTAGGTACCAAAATCAAAAATCCATCTAAAGCATTTTGGTACCTTCCAATTATTCCTCGTTTGAAGCGTCTATTTGCAAATTCAAATGATGCAAAAAGGTTAAGATGGAATTCAGATGAGCGCATTTCTGATGGTAACTTACGTCACCCTGCCGATTCACCACAGTGGAAGAGTTTTGATAAAAAATTTCATGATTTTGGAAGTGAAGTTAGAAATCTCAGAATGGGATTGTGTACTGATGGAATGAATCCATATCGGAGCCTCAGTAGCCAACATAGTTCATGGCCTGTTTTGCTGGTACTTTACAACTTGTCCCCACATCTATGTATGAAGAAAAAATATGTTATGATGAGCTTGATGATTTCTGGACCAAAACAACCAGGAAATGATATTGATGTGTATCTTACACCATTGATTGAGGATTTAAAACTGCTATGGGAGAAAGGTGTTACAGTTTTCGATGCATACAAGAAAGAGTATTTTCTTTTGCGTGCTATGATAATGTTCACTATAAACGACTTTCCTGCGTATGGAAACTTATCTGGATATAGTGTTAAGGGACATAAAGCATGTCCAATTTGTGAAGAACAAACTTCATATTATCAATTGCAGAATGGAAGAAAGACAGTGTACATGGGACATCGAAGATTTTTGCGAATTGATCATCCTTATCGTAGATTGAGAAAAGCATTTAACGGTTTACAAGAATACAACCTCCCCCCTCAACCATTGTCAGCTGAAGAATATTATGACAGAGTGAAAGATATTGATTCAACATTTGGAAAGAGAAAAAGTTCTGGTTTACAAAAACATATCTGGAAGAAGCAGTCTATTTTTTTCAAACTACCTTATTGGAGATTTTTAGAGATAAAACATAACATTGATGTTATGCATGGTGAGAAAAACATATGTGATAGTTTGATTGGAACTTTGTTAGACATAAAAGGAAAGACAAAAGATGGATTAAATGCTAGATTGGACTTGATATTAATGCGAATACGTTTGGAGTTAGCTCCCGCTGTGAAAGGAAAAAGAATATATTTACCTCCGGCTTGTCACACATTAAGCAAGATTGAAAAGATGAATTTTTG
Source organism: Viscum album (assembly GCA_963277665.1). NCBI lineage: Eukaryota > Viridiplantae > Streptophyta > Magnoliopsida > Santalales > Viscaceae > Viscum > Viscum album. The sequence continues at coordinate 2,064,174,372 of OY728120.1, read as the reverse complement.
TCAGTGTCTTCATGGTATTAAAGTACCCAGCGGTTTTTCATAAAATGTGAATAATTTTGTGTCATTGAAGGATTGTAAATTAATAGGTATGAAATCACATGATTGTCATGTGTTAATGCAACAAATTCTACCAGTAGCAGTGCGTGGTATATTACCGAAAGCTGTCAGGAAGACAATCATCAGGTTATGTAATTTCTTTAAATCCATTTGTAGCAAAGTCGTTGATCCAAATTTGTTAGATTTGTTGGAGAATGAAGCAACTCTTATTCTTTGTCAACTAGAAATGTATTTCCCACCCACATTTTTTGATATAATGGTTCATCTATTGGTTCATTTGGTGCATGAGATAAGAATGTGTGGGCCTGTTTATTTAAGATGGATGTATCCTTTTGAAAGATATATGAAAATTTTGAAAGGATATGTTAAAAATCCTTATCGACCAGAGGCCTCTATTGTTCAAAAATATGTATCAGAAGAGGTGATTGAGTTCTGTACTGATTATTTGAATGAAGTGGAGCATATTGGTCTCCCTCTATCTCGACATATGACAATTGACAGAGAAGGTAGAGGGGTTCGAGGCTTAAAGGTAAAGTTCATTCCACGTGATGAAGTGATGAAAGCACATTTATACATTTTGAACAACACAGATGAGGTTCAACCATATATATCCTCACATATTGCTGAATTAAAGTTACGATATCAGAAAAGAAATGAAAAGTGGTTGATGATTGAGCATAAGAAGACATTTGTTTCATGGTTTAAAGAGAAATTCACCTCAGATATATCTGTATCAGAAACATTGAAGTGGTTATCAGGGGGACCATCTTTTAATGTGATCACTTGGTCTGGTTTTGATATCAATGGCTACACATTTTACACAAAAAACCTGGATGACAAGAGTACCGTTCAGAATAGTGGTGTGATGGTATTCGCTGAAGCAGTGCATTTTTCGAGTGCCAAAGATAAAAACCCAATTTCTGCATCAACATCATATTTTGGAGTTATTGAAGACATATGGGAAATTGATTATATTAAATTTCGAGTCACTATTTTTAAGTGCAATTGGGTTGATAGTAATAGTGGCGTGAAACATGATGAATATGGGTTTAAACTGGTTGATTTGAAAAGATTTAATCACAATGAGGAACCATTTATCTTGGCGACACATGCAAAACAAGTATTTTATGTCATTGATCCGTCGAATGATCAGTGGTCAGTTGTTTTGCAAGGGAAAAGATATCATTTGGGTGATGATGATGATTCTGATGATGCTAGTGATTTACATGAGCGTTATTCATCTATTATGCAATTTTCAGAGGATTACAATGAATATAAGACAGACATAGTGCATGCAGTACGTACCGATCATGATGAAGGGACGTGGGAAAACACTAAATTAGTCTCCTAATTTTTCTGGTAAATATTTATATTTTGTGTCTATTTTTAAAACTTACAAATGCATGCCTCTATTTTTACATATTTATTTTTCATTTCCTTGTTTCTAATTATTCAGTTTTCTAATGATATGCAGGTACCCAAAATTTCATTACACTTTCTAGTAGCAATGTCAAATACAGATAGAGATGAGCAGTTACCGAGGTATATCTATTTTGACATATTATTAAATATTCAGTAATATACATATTTAATGAAATAAAACTGTTAATTTATTAAAAAAAATTGCAGGACTACTGATGCGTCCTCGGCGGAGGAGACTTCTACAGTTACTACTGAAAAATCAAGTTCTCTAGTTGGTAAATGTGGTATTACACGTTTACCAAAACTATCACTCACTCGTGATGATAACAAATTACACATCCGTTTTGATGATAATAATAATGTAGTTGGCCCAAATGCAGTTCAGTTTGTCAGTTATATAGCGATGCAGAGCCGTTGCAGGATTAGTATTTTATATCCTGATTGGAAGTCAGTGGACAGGACGGCGAAGCAACAGCTTTGGGAGGCCGTGACGGTAAAATATCTTTATTTATTTATTTTATCTCATTTTTTTAATATTATATAGTTTAAATGACATATTTTATTTTTTCAATTACAGATGACATTCAATTTTGAGGAAACCAAAGAAATTAGGAAAAGACATCTCTCTTTAGCGGCGGTTCGATGGAGATATTTTAAAAACAAACTGACGAAAGATTATGTTTTTGGAAAGAGACGGTTTGAAAGCCCATGTCTTAAGTATCCATATATAGATGAAGAAACATGGAAGCGATTTGTTGACAGTCGTCAGGAAGAGAAATTTCAGGTATTGTAATTGTTTTATATTTTAAAATTTATGCTATATTTTCCTTATTACTTATGTGTTTATTTTTATGTAACAGGCCTCCAGAAGATCTCATCAGGAGATCCAGTTGAAAAACGTATACCCTCATACTTTATCACGTGGAGGATACTCGTATTTGGAGCAGAAAATTATTGAAGAAAAATTTGAAGCATTAAGAGCTCGATCAAGTAGTGGTTCAGAAGAGGTCCAATATGGTCCTCCATCTCCTCCCACTCGCCATGAGAAATGGAAACGAGAAAGAAGAAGAAAAAATGAACAATATCTTACAGACGAAGCTCATCAAGTGGATGATAGAATTGTAAGTAAATATTAATTCTTTGTTAACAATTTTCCTTTTTTATAATTTATAAACACTAATATAAATTTTTTATTTTTCATTTCAGGATGAACTTCAGGAGAAAGAGACACAGGGCTCTTTTATCCCTGAGGGTAGGATGGATATCCTAGCCACTGCTTTGGGAAAGACTGAACACCCCGGCCGTGTTAGAGGATATCAGGAGGGTGTTAGTATTCGGAAGGTTTTTGGTAAGAGTAAGCAACCAAGAGACCCGGAAATTGAATCCTTAAAAGAAGAGCTGCAGGATATGAAACGGTCTATGGGTGATCAAATTCAAGCAGCAGTACAGAAGGCTTTATTAGAACACTTGGCAAGACAGTCACAGTCTGCTCATCCTTCCGAGGTATATTATTTACTGTTAACAATTTTTCTTTTCTATAAATTATAAACACTGATATAACTTTTTCATTTTTCAACATTCTCAGCCTACTCACTCATACTATCATGCCTCATATGCTTACCCAACACCGTCTGGGCAGCCTTCTGAGGTATATTATTTAATGTCATCAATTTGTCTATTTTATAAATTATAAACACTGATATAACTTTTTCATTTTTCAACATTCTCAGCCAACTCACCCGGACTACCCTGCCTCATCTGCTTACCCTGCCCCGTCTGCGCAACCATTTGAGGTATATTATTTTATTTAATTTTTAATCAATTTTTCTATGTTATAAATTTTAAACACTAATATACCCTTTTCATTTTTCTGACTTCTCAGCCTGCTCACCCTGACTACCCTGCCCCACCTGCTAACTTTGAGCCTCCACCTCCTCCATCGGATCAAACCTTATATTGTGAGTTGTTTGCGGGAGATCCTCATGTACATATTGTTGCGTTAGGACAAGTGTATTTTTTGGGGGACTCGGTACATCATCAGCCTATGCAGATGGGTCAGGTTAGAGTATCAGTACTTGTTATTATAGATCCTACTGCTCTACTACCATTTCCTACTGCGGAGATCACCAGTGTTGGGGAATGCATGGGCCAATTTTTACTTTGGCCAACTGCACTTCTTCGTTATATTTCACATGAGGTATGAGTTTTTTTAACTAGTAATTAGAAATGATTCCAAATTACTTATAATGTTTTCTGACATTTAACTTATATAGGAATATCTGAAAGCAAAAGAAACTGTACAAATGCAGCAAAATGTTCAGAAACAGTCGGCTGTAGATACTTCTGATATTTCTTCTGGGTTGAAAAGATTATCTCAGTGCTCTTCTTCCTTGAATTTTATCTATGAGTTTCGGATGACGTCCGATATATGTGGAAGAAATTATAAATTGAGAATATTGAAAGAAGATATCATGAATTTAGTTAATTTTGAAGAGATCGGGATGAATGTGGTGCAGTTGTTTTCCATGTAAGTAAATTAACGTCTGAATTGCTATTTCTTTACTAAAATATTATTATGTCATTGACTAACTATGTTTTCTTTTTAAATTAGGTGTCTATACAGGATTCTTTTACAAAATGAAACTACAAGCATTTATAGCTTTATAGATCCAGAGTACATTTCCTTGGAAGTCAAACATGTGAAAAATGATGAAAGAGTTCAATATATATCCGAGAGATTATCACAAACAGAGATTCAGTGCTGGTTTTTGCCATTTGTTGATAAGTAAGAATATCAACATAATTTTGAACTCATGATCATTATAATGTCATTAATTATGAACTTTTTGTATTATAGGGGGCATTGGATGTTAGGTGTATTTTGCCCAAATGAATTCACCTTATATTGGTTTTGCTCTTTATTAGGAAAAGTGCGTAAACCGTTTTCCAACTTATTAAACAGGTAAGTTGTTTTTTTTATTTTTAGAAGTTTGTTATGTTTAATTTTAATTGTTTACACAAGTTTTATTAGTTCTTATATAAAAAAATGCAGTTCATGGAAACATTTTACAAATGAAAAGAAACCAACGAAAATCAAATATGTGGAAGTACAGGTAATTAGTTTTTATATTTTTGTTATATATTGGGTTTCATTATTAGTTAAATGTTTTATAACTGCAGTGTCATCGTCAAAATGGAAGCGTTGAATGTGGTTATTATATTCTACGATTTATGTACGAGATAATCACAACTGGGGAAACTACTGATTTTCATAAGGTTAGTTGTATTAACTTTTTTATATATTTTCATCCACTTTCTTCTATTTATTAATTTCATATCATTCAATATTATTGTAGGTATTCAATGATTCACAGTCATATTCTCAATCTGATATGATTCATATTCAATCTACTTTTGTGGACTATTTGTTAAGTCTGATTATGATTTGAGGTATGTATACTAATATTTATAAATAATATTATATATGGGTTTAAAAAACTAACTCTTATGATATATTAGGTGTTTGAACCTACTAATAATCAAATGAATGCTTCAACAATAACAAACAATGAGCATGTCATATATTTCAGGTACGTGTATTTTAATTCTGCTTTACTGAGTTTTCTCAAGTGCCTCTGCAAAAACTGTTTTATTGAATCTACTAATAATCAAATGAATCCTTCAACAATAACCAACAATAAGCATGTCGTATATTTCAGGTACGTGTATTTTAATTCAGAATTAGTTATTATATTTCTTTTCATTGTTATTTATTAAAATCATTTGTCTGTACAGTGACAAATCTGTAGGGTGGTACTTGGATCATGAACATAGAGATTCGTATAGCGAAATAACATTCACAAACACTAAAAATTGTCTCCCTTGAATGCACAGAAATAACTTCTAGGCCTTTTTATTTTTTATGCAAATAAATATCGAAAAATGATTGCCGAGAAGCATATCACATAATACCTGAAACAACGCTTAGTGGGTTTGCACCAAGATAAAATAGAAGGCGTCAATTTTTAAGGTATGTTTCTTTATGTCTCTTCAATCTGCATTTGATTTCAATTTTCTAACCTATTTTTTGCACTCAAACTTATTTCTCTGTTATTCCATAACTTAAACAAATAACAATAGTGAATGGGTAATGCACGTCTATACAGAGCAAATATAAAAACCTGAGGTTGGGGGTGGTGGGGATCCTATGGTGAAAAGACACCCCCAACATCTTCAGTGGGGGAGGTGAGGAAGAGGTTGCATCGGCTGAGTGTTCCTGGAATTTTGATCAGGAGTCGTAACATTTCATTTTGGTAATTTACTTTGTGAAAAAATGAATGATTCAAATAAATTACACATTTTCATTTAATGTTTATTCATTGCACTAATAACTTGGATTTATTTTTTCACTCACATCTCCTTAGTTTCATTACTGTTTTGACAGGATTGGTGCTATCTATGGGAGGAAACTTACAATGATTGATACTGAGTATGGTTAGATTAAGAAAATGCACCATGTAGGTACGTGTATTTTAATTCTGCTTTACTTTGAGTTTTCTGAAGTACTTCTGTTAAAGCTGTTTAATTGTTTTTGTATACTTCGTTATTTTTTTTCAGGGTTCCGATTTGTTTGGAGGAGAAAATATATGTATTTTATTTAAAAAAAAAGTTTACGGCGTCGGTTATTTTAAAAACCGACGCCGAATATTTTTTAAAAAAAATTATTTACGACGTCGGTTTTCATAAAAACCGACGCGGAAAATCCTGTTATAAGCGGTTTTCCGCGTCGGTTTTTCTAAAAAGCGACGCGGAAAACCTATTCGACTATATTTTCCGCGTCGGTTTTTTAATGAACCGACGCGGAAAATAATGTCTAAATGTAGCTTTGGCGTCGGTTTTATAAAAAACCGACGCCGAAGCTCATAAGCGAATTATTTTTCGCGTCGGTTTCAATGAACCGACGCGAAAACTCTATTTTTAACGTCTCCTATAAAGACGTCGGTTTATAACCGACGTTAAAAATTAAAAAAACCGACGCGAAAAAGTGTTTTTGCACTAGTGTAAAATGAAATTATCGCGTTTACCCATAAAGTAAATCATAATGTATTCCATAAATGAGAAATAAAGAAGCCTAAGTAAAACATAAACATAATATATATATCATATATGAAAATTGTTTCTTCAAAATGGCCACCATTAGAGGTGTTAAAATAATATTGAACAATCATTGTTTCGTGAGACAGTATTTCACCACCCACAGAAACAGTATGTTCTTTAACCATTAGACGAAGGTGTGTGTGAGTGTAAATAAAATACATCTAATATAAACATCAAAAAATATTGAATATACTGGTTTTGTAACAAAATAAATTAATAAAAAGAGTTTAAGGGGTTGGATAAGCAAAATAAAACAAAATAACATAAGAGAAGACATTACCTTAAAATCGGGTACCTCTTTTTGATTTGAGCCAAAGGCTTTCTTGGGAAGACTTATTCCCAAAGTGAGGCTTCTAGGAGCAATAGAGGGATGTTGGTAGAGTATTTGGGAAGATTTTGGCCGAGGAAAATGTCTTGAAGGTGTGAAAAAGGTGGTAGAGGTTGGGGCCTTTTATAAGAGGAGAGGAGGGGCACTCTTGGAAAGAAATGAAATGTTACATTATTATGAGATACTTTTCGGATTTTAGAGGTCCCACAATTATATATTTCAAGGATAAGGTGATAAGAGTTTGAAATCTACCCATCCAATAGGTTTTTGACATTTTTATGTCTTAGATTTTACATTATCTTTTCATTTTATTTTAATTGTTAATTAATGAGGTAATCGCTGCATCATCATGGTGTCCTAAAAAATATAATTTATTTAATGTCTAAAAATTATAAAAAATATATCATGATGTAGGAAATTTTTTGATATTTTCAATTAATATTTATAGTCGAAAATTTAACTTATATAACCCCATATAATAATTGTTTTAGTAAAACAACACATGTTTGTGACAATGTTATTTTTACTTTAAATACAAAGTTATTATTGTCATTTTCTTACCCAAGTGGCGCCATGGGGTTACCAAGTTGACCCATGTATTTTCTTGGTCGTTCATGACTCATCCAATTAATGTAGGACAACTGTAAGTGTATTTTCATGTTTTTATAATATCATTTTTACCTTAAATTTAACAAATTACCTTTAATCGCGATTAATTATACTTCAAAGTTATTATTTACAAAAAATTTATTTTAATCCCATTGAACCACATTTTACATCCTAATGACAACCATGTATGTCAGATTTTTGAAAATCAAATCACAGATGTGGTAATGTCTCATTTAAGCAAAAATTCAGTTTTTTAACTACAACTTAGAGGTTTCACAATTCATCAAAAATTGAGGGTTTTCAGAACAATGCCAAAATTTAACCCTAAGATATAATTGATATTCCGAAATCAAAAATGATGAATATTTTAAAAAATTTAAACATATAATTTTAATTAATTAATTTTATAATTAATTCCCTCTATCACAACAAATAGCGTGTTTTTAAGAAACAATATATATCAAAAGATTGACAATTGTTTATGTCCAATTTCAAAGTGAAATTAATTATAATGAACACCGTTGGATAAAATGGTAAAAATATATTATAATAATACTTTAAAACCACTAAATAGTATAATTTATCACTATAAATTATTTTGATTAAAAATTATGTTTTTATGTATTTTTCACTATTCATAAAAAATGGATGTTCTCAAAAAAATACCAAAAAATAAACTTAGGATAATTTCGATATTTCGAATCCAAAAATGAAGTCCATTTTGAAATGTAAAATATATATAATTTAAAAAGTGGGTATTACTATTCATAATGGCTATTTTGATTGGTCGCGGTATGTTAGAATCTCGAACTTGCGTACAGTGCAAGCTATTGCATTATTGAAAGAGAAGAGTATCGTGGAAGCTCGAGGTGTTACATTAACATTTCAAGGGATTACATGCTCATAATTGTACAAATGAATTTATTTTTTATGTCTTTTACTATCCTTTATGTGATCATCCTTTATTTAAAATAATTTAATGGGTTTTATGGAGGGATAAAATAACAGAATAATTAAATATGATGTCATGATTGTTTTTCATCATGGTAAATCTTGTAATATTTTATTGATTTTCGATTATTAAAAAGATTGATGTTGATCAGAAGGTTCCACTATGTAAAATGTGGTTTTCTTATGTACACTTTAAGCATAAATTATCTAAAAATATAACCCTAAAATATTTTTGGCAAATTTATGTGAATTATAGGCCAAGTAAACAATATTATTTAATTTTTATCCCTAGTTCATTGTAGTTTTTATATGAGTAGGGATTATATAACATTAGTGTTTAGGATGTCATTTAACCCAAACATAAATGTCATATATAAAATTATTTGTATGTGTGTTAAGGATTATAAATGTTATTATTAATAAATTGATATTTTTCTATATACTAGAATTTCTATATCAAAGTGTTTTTACCATTTATGGAATCTATATTAATATTTCATTGATATGCTCACAAATGCAATTTCTTTTTTTAATCGATGTATCTAGTATGATCCAATGTGAAAATGGATTCATGTGAAAATATGGTGGGTGTCTGGATACAAAACCAAACCAAATTGGAACTATAAGGAGAAATCTAGTGTTTATTTATAACCATAAATCATGATTAATTATTTTCAACAGGATCCAAGTTCAGTTTCATAATGCATCGAATATGATAAAAATAAATACTTTATGATGGTGAGGGGATAATAACCATATAGGTAAATTTATTCAATGATCTATGTGTCAATATTATGGAAAGAAGAACCCAACTTAATGACTTCAAATAATGGGAAGATGTTTTATATGTTGTAAACATGGTCCTAATATAATAATCATCCAAGGAAAAAATGATGTGTTTATGGAACCCAATAATGGAAAATGAATTATTTCTGAAGGAATTGATTGATTTTTTTAAATTTAAGGAGAGTGGATGTTATGAAAACAGATGTCTTATGAATATGTCACATGAATGAGATCAGTAAGACTATATAGATAAAAATTATCAATACATAATACCATTCTTGTTGATGATGAGGAAATTTAAAATTACATATAGAAGGTTTGGATTATTTCTCATATTTATCTTTATCATTTCGTGAATCATGGGACTTGATTGAGGTTTTCAAAATGAATTATGTTCTAAGATGTATGATGCAAAATACTTTTTAAATGATTATGAAGATGTTTTAATGATTAATGTATCTAAATTGATGAGTTGTTTTTTAGTGGAAGATTTATGGACATTAGTTTTTTCAAAATAATTAATACTTCTTTTATGACTGGATAATTGTAGGATAATTTTATTGAGTTTGGAAAGATTTTTAAGGTATAATTAACCATAATTTTTATCAAATGAAAATAATATATTACTAATAATGATCATTTCATATAATGGAAATATTTTTTAATTGTATCTATAACCTATAAGGCTTAAATGTTCCTTCAATTGAAGGTAATTATGTGTTATTACCATCATTGGAATCCCAAATAAAAACAATGATATAACATTTACGGTTAAAATATTCATTGATATATAATGTAGAATTATTTTTTTGTTATTTTTATAAACATATTGTTATTTTTTAAGGATAATATTAATTAAATTTACAAAATGGGCAGCCAACAATATGGGTGACAACCCTTCACACTCGGTAAGGCCACAAGGTTAAACCCACAACTAAATGGTGATAAGGGCAAAATTTCTACCACATTTCTATGTGAATTCAGGTTTAAAATTATTTTTTTCATTTAAAATATGATGTAATATAAATTATATGATGATTTATGGAATAAAATATTTTTATTATAAATAAACATGTGAATAAGAAGATAATTTTTGAATAAATGATTAATTTTATTATTGAAGAAGGTGACTATAACTTTGGGTTGCATTATAGGATTAAATTTAAAATAATATTAATGATTTTTTAAGAATTCACGATGAATTATATATTGGAATCCTATATGTTTATAATGTAAAATTATGGATATTTTTGGTTATTTATGGAAAGGATTTTCATGTCATGAAGATCATATGATTGTGATATCATTTTTTTCAAATGAGATAGTAAGAGTGACTTATGTTATATGATAATTAATTTTCAATTAATATTACAAGAATATCTGATCAAAAAATTTTTATTGTTATATTACATTAATAGATAGAATGTATTTGAGGAAACATTAGAATATTTTTTATGGAATGATATTTATTGAACATTCGTTATTACTAATGAATTTTTGAAATAAACACAATTTTTATTTGTAAGAAGTTTTTTTAACAATAGAAAATATATTTTATTTTCCCAAATAAATATTTTTAGTAAATACCTAAATGAGGTATGAATATAATATTATCCTTTTTCGGATTATGTGATCCATAAGATGTTGATTTTAGTTATTCAGGCATAAACTTTTACCATGAATACTCATCTTTTAGAGAAAGAATATGAGTTTGTGTGGAAATATAATAAGAGGATTCAATTCTGCAAGAAATGTATTAATATTTACATATTTTCATAGACATGAAGGAAAATAATTCCAAAAAATTATGCAAAGTATTAATAAAAAAATATTTTCAGTTTACATTCCACACTAAGAATTTGAAGACCATTTAACCAATGATATATGTATGGTTTTATTATGGTTACCTTTATCAGGGAAAAGTTCTATATGAATCTATAATAGTCATTGGAAGTAAGATTTTTTCTACCATATATATGTTTTAAAATATAACATATGTCCTCTTATATAGAAACCAACTATATGTTAACCCAGATGTGATTCAAACTTTCCTCTCTAAAATATTCTTGAGAATATTTTATTGACACTTTTTACAATGGTTTATTTCAAAAATGTTAGTTTTAGAAGACAAACACTAGTTATCGAGCCTGAAGTCAACTTGTGGATAATAAATTTAAAAATATGAGGGATGTAATAGCTAGAAATTTTAAAATGTAACCATATTTTTTATATCCTATGTGATACACAACAATGATATTAATTGAACAATAGTAATTATTATTTCAATGTGATCATTATAACCAAATATATTTAATTCGAAGGCATCAATTTGAATAATTTTTTTTCTAAAATATTTATACATTTACTACCGAATAGAAATTTAATTTGTTATTCTTAATAACTAATCATTTTATAATTAGTAACAACATTTTATTCATGAAAATTAATATTACTTTAAAAACATGGTTTTATTATTATTAAGATTGAATTTGATAATTATTTTCCATAAATAAAAAATAAAAAATTAATATAAAAAAATAAACGTCATTTTTTATCCAACATTTAAAAATTATCATTTGAGGAATTGTTGATAATTTTCTAAAATGTTTTATTTTTTTATGAATAGTTAAAATACTCATATTTATTAAAAATTTTTATTCATATTAATAATTTAGAATATAAAATTCAATATTATTTTAATTTAAAATTTTAATAATTTTTTTCATAATAGTTATAATTTATTGGTTTTTAAAATGAATATAATTATGGAATTTAGTATCAGAACATTTGTTCATAAAAAGGGCTATTTTCAGAAACACTCATTTTAATTTCATTTTGTCAATACAAATTTACATTAATTTATAACAATTAAAAATTATTAATTATGAAAAATGGATTTAATGTTTTTTATATTTGTATTCATAGACATTAAATCAGTCACTTTTCTCTTTTTAAAATATTAATAGGAACAATATTAATTTTTCATACCATGGTGAGAGTGTAAATCAGGTAATTATGGATTTAAAAAGACATTATAAGAACTATAATGTTACTATAAAACATTAAAAATATTTATATAAGGACTACATTTCATCCATAATCATCCAATTTTCGAATATATGAGATTTTTTATATCTGGATGTGATAAAAAAATTTATTAATATTTTACATAAATAATAGTAAAAAATGTCAGGAACTTATTTTTAATATCTATAAATTTTATAAAAAATTTTATCCCAAGGATATGTTCAGTTTTAAATATTATTTGTAATTATAAATATTATTTATTCAAAATTTTTATTTTTTATAATTTTTTTAAATATTTAAATACTTTATATTTTTATACCACAAAAAGAGATTCAATTTTAAATTAATAGATAAATCAATTTAATGATAATATTATCCAGGATTTTTCTATTTGAACATGTGATGTTATGGATATTATAAAATATTTGGTTGAAATTTTAATTTTTTTCATAATGTTAATCAAATCATTGTAATGAATATTTGTAAAAAGTAAAATTAATATTATATTTTAATAAAAATATATTATTAAATGATATAAAATTACTAAAAATCATATAATTTGTAAATTATGTATTATATGGATTATTATATCAAAAAATTTAAATTTATGGTCTTTAATTAAATTAATAGTAATTATCATAGCCCTTATATTATAAAAAAATCTATATTGTTACAATAATTTTTAACGGGATTAATTAGGGGTTAGAAAGATAATGGTAAAAATATGATCAACACAAATATATTTTCTATGATATTAATTACACTCAAACTCATCCTATATTAATATTTAATAAATTTCAACTATTTGTAATGGAATACTAAATTATATCAATTTAATATTCTGTGGAATCCTAATAGTGACCCTCCCCTCTTTTATAAAAGAATACATATGCTTATGAATAAATTGCAATTAAAGATAATTATTTAAAATTTATGGACTATACGTATACCATACGAGAGTTCAACTTTTTATTCTAGAGGTTTTATTTATTTTAAAACCAACCTCAAAGGGCGTGCATATTAATGAAGGATGACATCATAAATAAGATATATGGTTTTTAAATGGATTTTTTAGTTTTTAATATGCTTCCACATCTTTCAAATATAATTCAACACAAATTATAAAATAAGACCATTATATTACATATAATAGTTTTTTTGTTATGATAATGGAACAACCTATGTCCTACATCTCTTCATCTTCCATGAAACGAAACTATCGTTCATTTGTAAGGAAGATTTCCACCTCCCGCACCAACGTAATTTATTTCCAATCATAATCTCTCAAAAAATGGATACAATGGTGAAATAAATTTTTATATATTTTATTAATGAAATAATTATCATCATATAATAATAACATATATTTTTACTCCTTACATTTCCATAAACAAAAATTTATTATGTTGTTCGTGTGTACGTGAGGACCTCCACATCCATGAAGCCATTTGATTCATTTTTCATTTCCACAACACATAGATGATATATATCAGAATATATATATAATTAATACTATAATTACTAAATATGAATAATTATTTACTGATTTAATAATACATACATTCTTTTTATAATGATCGTTGAAAATTTGAATCATTAATCTTGCATATATATGGCCTATCGTCTTCACGATTTTACTATTGTTTATTTTTCAAAAACATAATTATTAATAGAATATAAAATAATAATTGATGTTCAAAAAAAATTCATCAATATTAACATATATATATGATAGAATAATGTACAATATTACTATAGTCGACTTACCGATGTCATTTTTACTTGAGGACAGAATATGATCAAAATATATGAAGTGATCTATATGAATTATGTAATGGTATATAAATTTTTATTAAAAATCAATTAAATAATGATCATGAAAAAAGATATTGTGAATTTATAAATTTATCCACGTTTATTATATATGATTATAATGAATATACTTGATGTTCGAGACTCAATGTAAAGGATTTTCATTTAAAAATAATCTCCAATTATTTCCATTTAATAATTCTTTTTTTCCAAATCCATATTTTCTAAAAAATATTTTATAATGTTTTTACTATTATTATTATATTTTGTTAATTTTATTGTTTACCCTTGTTGACTTTTTAAGAAGTGGTTTGAAAGAAATCTCTCTTTTCATTTTCCCAACGAGCTTATTTTAGAATTTTATAAATAAATGAAAAGAATGTTTTTAAAACTGTAAGGAATGAGAAATTTTTTTATTCTACATTAATAATCACTACCTTGAAGCATACACTACAATTTTATGAAGACATTTTAAATTAAAAATTATTTCATTAAAATAATGTAATTTTTTTATAAATTTATTCAAAAGTATATTGATATTTTCCACATGAAAAGTACCAAGTTTATTTAAAAAAATTTCCATTCATGATGACAAGATTTGATTCTTCTTAAAGTGAAATATTTAATTTTCTTGTCAAACTTTTCCGTGATCTTAAAAAAAAATAAAAACCCTCTTTAACATTTTTTATGTATTTGACTATTAATAATTTTGTTTTAAATAAAAATGTTATTATCATATACAAATATTCATTCAAAATTGGTTTTAAATATTTCTTCAATGTTATTAATATAAAAATGTTTAAAAATAAAATATATTTTATGCTATATGAAAACTAAATTTGAAATGGATATAATTGATACAACATATATTATGGGTTGATTCATATTATAGCTCAGAGGTGATCATGATATTAATTATATCTTGTATTCCACATTTAGTGTTTGGTGGGCATGATACAAGTTATATTATAGGTGTACTAAGATAAAAATCCAGTTAATAGTTTTTTCAAACCTGTATTTTTATGGAATAATGATGGAGTTAATGGATGATTTTTCATATGGATTTAACACTTCTCCCATTATCTCTGACACAAATTTAAAATAGATTATGAATATGATACTCAATGTTTCCAAAAAAAATTTATTTGATTTATATGGGTTTTAGTGATTTTCATTGATTAATAACTATTTTCATTCAAGTGAAAATTCTCAATATCATTCTCCAAATAAAAATCCAGATAATGTTAAATATTTGACTAGTTATCATTATTTTTAATATACGTTAATGTTTCATAATTTTTATTTCCATTAGTGGTATTTTTTTTCCCATCCCATGTTTTTTAAATTTTTTTCAGATGGTTATAAATATTGTTAAATAAAATGAAGAATTAAATTTGATGTCATGATGATTTTCCAGGAAAGTAATTTTTTTATTTCGAAGAATTTATATAGGGTGTAAAATACATAATAATCATAATTTACACTATGCACAAAAATTTTTTGTTATGTAAGAGTTTTGACTATGTTCTATAAAAATAAAACCCAAAAAAATAGGAATATTTTATTATTTATATTCTTAATATACTAGATTATTTGATCCTTAAGGTTGATTCCATAAAATAATTATTGCAAAGATCATAATTTGGGTATAAAAATATCATAAATGAGTATTGGAATAACATAAGAGATTAATACCCAAAAAATATATAACAAACCATGAGTGCTGGAATAAATCATTTAGAAACATAATAATTTTTTTATACGAGAATTATTATCCTTGATCTATATGATCATAACAATTGTATATGAATATTAAAAAACAGTGTGGTATAATCCTTGACATAGAAATCATGCAATATATCATGGATAACCACCATGAAACTGATCATATAGTTTGATTCTATGACCAACATCCCATAGAATAATAGTTTTAGGCTAACCACCCATATAACTTTTTCGACGTGAGATAACTGCACATGTATCCTTCAGATATGAACAATCACCTATAAATGACTTTGAGATGATATGGAACCCAAGATACACCAAATAAGTTTTATGAACATTATTATCAGATGTGATATAAAATATTTCCCAAGGAGTTGGTGCACTATAATATTCACAAACATCAAATAATAATAAATTATATGTTTGTATTTATTATGAACCTAAGATCAAACATAATTAATTCATATCAAAATTAACCATAATGTAATGAAATATATTTCATGAATATTTTCTTGAAATATCATCATCATCCATCCATAAGAAGAAATTTGATTGTGTTATTATATAATATCCCTAATAAACATAATAATTGGAAAATCAGATCAAATGAATAATAATAAAAAACATTCCTCTAACCTATTTGTATGGAAGTTTTATTAACTTTTTTGGAATTCATTAAATGGATTTCTTTTAAAAATGTTGATTCGAAAAAGAATATTAAAATATTAACCAAAATGGATAAAAAATTTGATCCTTTAAAATAGAAAATGGTTATATTTTATATTTTCATAGTCGAAAGTTTGTTCTTGAAATGATATTCATTTTAAATTCCAAGAATTTTAGAATGAATCACACATTGATGTAAGAGTTTTCTTTAAAAGGGAAAAAAATAATTATTAAAAATGATTTGTATAAAACTATTTTATAATATAGAACTGATATTAAATATCATCTACAATATCCTAATACAAGAACTCCATTATCCAACTCTAAAAATCACGATCCTTAAATTTCTATATTTAATACTATAAAACGAGACAAAATTATTTCCATCAAGGATATACTAAATTAATAGGATATTTTGGATCATTTAAATAAAAAAGTAAATTTTATTTTTAGTATTTTATATAATTTATATAACCTCTTAAATAACAGAGAAAATTTTCACATAGAATCTATTTTCCTATATAATATGTTCTTGATAAAGACACACATTATTTTTCTAAAGTAACTAAAATATCTATAACTCTTAATTTAATAATATGTAAGAAAATTACTTAATCCCTAAAAAAATTAATTCAAAAAATGCTGTTAGTAATACAATTAATAGTAAAGGATGTATAAAAATGAAGAGAAAACCATTAGTACAATTCACAACCACCACATGATATATAAGTGTTTTAAAATAGAATTATATTATTTGATATAAAATAATAAATTATATTGATAATAAATCATATTTCTTGCCCAAATATTTTCATAAATCTATTTATTAAAAAAATCTAAATGAAAAATCCTAATCATTAGGGTTTCATGAATAAATATGTGAACCCATGAATAATATTATCTCAAAAACATATCATTTAACCACAAAATATTCATTCCGTTGAAAAAAAATATCATTAACATAAATTATGAAATTTAAATATTTCCATGAAAATTAATGTAAAAGAATAAGAAGTGATTAATGTTCCTCAGGACATCATCTTCATAAAAACATTAAAAGAACCCTTAAAATAGAATTACATTCAAGGTTAATTATATCATATTTCTCATTGGACTATAATTATTTAACAATTTAATTAGAGATCTATACTGGGATCACATATCATCATAAACAATGCACATGGAATATTAAAACATAAAACATATATAATCATTCATTTATAACATATATCTATATATTTATATTATAAGAAATTGCAAATTTATGCTTAATGAAAATAATAATAATGGGATCCAATTTTATTTAAAATTAAATTTAAAAAATTAATAAAAAATGATAAATATGAAAAAATAATTAATCTATATTAAAAATATAGTTTATGGTCACTATAGAATACCATTCCTGAATATTTGAAATTTTACTCATCTCGTGTATGTTATAATAAATATTACATTCACTGTATTGTAAAAATGACAAAAAATATCTCATTTGTAAAAATATTAATATTCTCCTATTAAGAAAATAATAAATAAATAACATTAAAATTATTTACAAAAAATTTGTTATTATTAATAAAATTCTTGAAAAATTTTATTGTATTTGGATATGGTCTAAAAATAAGAGAATTTTTAAAAAAACTAAAAAAAAATTTAATGAAAAATCCCAAACCTTGTATCCAAAAATTACACACATATTTTTTTTCACCAGTAAAATTTACATATATTAACTGTCTATTTTAATTTTTAAATGATTAATATTTAGAACAATATAATATTCTATTTTAATATATTTAATTACACGCCTAATATTATTTCCAAACCAATAAATTTTATATCAGACTTTGTGAGAACATTCGATTCAAAATTAAATAAACAAATTATGTAGGATGACTGTAATAAAAATGTCAATTATTCCATAATTAATATTATATTAGTAACTCCTTAATAAAAAAAATTGTACATCAAATGAAATTTTATATATATAAAAGAAATAAAAAAAAATATTTTGCCTGTATGGATTTGACATTCATGTAAACATGATTGATGTAATTATTTTTCATGAGGAAGAACATAAAAAAAAAATTTCAAATATTAATATAATTCTATAAAAATAAATAACCATCATTGAATCCATCCACATGAAAATCATTGAGTAAATGTTTTTTTTATAAATAACAATTATTGATTTGTGGAGATGGATGTACATTCATAGACACTTTAGTGATGAATTTATTTACAATTATTTGAATGTTATGAAGATAAAAAATATATGATATGTAAATAATAAAAATAATTTAATTAATATAGTATAAATATGTTAAATACATCATAATAATGAACCACACATAGTTGTGATGATAAACAAAATACATCAGTTTTCAAGGTGTTATTCTGTACGTACGCTTGAATGTTTGTTTTATTTATTAGTTAATAAAAAAGCTGATTAAGATGGTTTTTACATAAACCTAATAACATCTCATTATAAGATAAATATATATATGTGTGTGTGTGTGTTATTATATATTAATGGTTATGATAAAGTTGGAGGACATCAAATAATGAATTCTCTTGGTTAAGACAATTTCCTCAACATGGAAGAACCTCCCTTGTATATCTTCTTAAGGACCTGAGGTGTGGTCTTTTTAGATGAAAATAACATCAATATATAGTCATAGAATGTTTATAATTCGATGTGGAAGGGTTATGTGGACCTATTTTTCTCAATAAGTTTGTGTGAAAGAGTAGAGTTAGTATCCTAATATAAGAGTTGAAAGGGTCACCCAAGGATGAATTTATATTATTATAATAATATATATTAAATATCCGGTTAATGTGGAAAAATTTATAAATAATGAATAATTATTATAAATATATATAATCTATCATATAATATTTATCCATTTTTAGGTGATTTTTTAACGCTTATATTTTTCTTTTAGTGCCATATACCATTTTGACAATTAACTTATTATCAAATTTTATTACTCTTTAGGAGGCTTGAATGTTACGTTACTAGGAAATGTAGCCAATATGATGAAAATGAGAGATATATTAGATCATATATAACTAATATTGAAAATGGTAAGATTTATTTTAATTTTAAATCATTCAATATTACGTTATTTAACATAAAATTCATGTTAAGTCGTTTTTGTATTATTAACATATTTTGACTTTAAGAACATTAAAGACAATAAATTAATTAAAATATAAAAATTATCTCATAAATAATACATAATTTTAATCTATGAAATTTATTTATAATTATAACTCACTAATAAAACTATTACGTTGAGTGTTAAAAAAAATATTTTGTTATACTTATTCACAGGCATTGTGTAGGTGTTGCATATCAAATTCAGATTGCTATTTAATTAGAAAATATAGAAATTAAAATCATAAAAATATTAAATCATAATAATAATCATTTATATGTATTAATATATTTAATTTATGACTTTGATAAATATTTGTGGTATTATACTCATGAAAGTGACATTATATGCTTATTCATTAGTTATAGTAATATACTTTCTTTATCAAAGAAAAATGGAAATAAAATGTCAAATATTTGATGAATTAAAATTTTTTAGAACTAAAATCATAATAATTATTAAAATATTTCATTTGGGTTATTCTAACACATTTTAACATTAGTTTTGGTCATATTTAACCCAATTTAGCCTTTACTAAGGTGATACATTTTGCAATATTGACAATTCATTTCAACAAAAAAATTGAACTATATAGATAAATTTTACAAGATTTTTAAAAATAAAAAATAAATTCATTCAAATTCATTACCAACAGTTGGAAGAAAATATTTTAAAAAAATTCCCAAATATCAAAATTAAAAATTAGTTTCGCAGAAAATGTGCTCTTTTGTATAAAATAGTTTTTATATGAAATATAAATTTTATTTATATTAAAATTATATTAATTTCAATATTAATAATGAATATGTCTTAATAAAATTATAAAAAAATTAGTAAAAAATATTACATTGTAGCTATTTAAAAATAAGTGAGTTTTAAAATAAATTCGGAATTGTCCATTATTTACTGGAAAATTAATCCTTTTCCTAAAACACTAAATATTTCAACCAAAGTTAATATCAATATGAATATTTCAAAAACATATTTTTTTATAAAATAATTTTCCTGAAATTAATATAATTTAAAAAAAATATTCACCAAGTATTAAATAAAAACGAGTTTCGATGAAAATGTATTTTTTATCAATAAAATGACATTTGTAAAAAAAAATTTATTATTTCCTAATAATAAATAAATAAATTTTCATTGAGCATGGCCATTATATATATATCATACTATTTCTAATCCCATTAATACCTTCTACTTTAGTAAAATGTGTATAATGAACTTATTGAATAATTATATTGTGCTGTTGTAAAAGTTAAATGATTCTTTTAATGTATGTAATCAATAGTATGTTTCTTTTAATATATTATGGAATTAAATTATTAAAACATAAATACAATTGTTCCTTAAATGTTATCTCATGTCCCATAAATTGTGTTTAAATCATTTTTTATTCAATTCATTAGAGGTCTTGACAAATAATGAATGGAAATCCATTTTATATTTTTTTGAAACAATATAATAATTATAATCCCATATTATATAATGGATAATAATCCATTATATTTAAATGAGTAAATTTAAATAGTATGTTTACCTAGAATTCCACATAATGAATTTACCACAAAAGAATAAAATTAGCGAGATGTGAAAAAATGGGCTTGTAATAAAAAGATATTTGAGAGAAATTATTATAGGATTGTGTTGAGAAGAGACCATAAATTCATTATAAATGATAGTATAAGGCTTAATGTTTTATATAAACATCACTTTGTTATATTTTATAAATTATTTTACTATTTTATTGGATATGATTACAAAAAAACATACTTGATTTATTTCCGTTTCATAATCACAATTTCATCATTTGATTTTTCATTAACGAACTTACACTATTATGGAATCTATTATTAAGATAAATTTAAATGAAATGTGTATATTTCATTCTAGAACCACTAAAATAAATTTCAAATACATTTCATGATCCATAAATGGAAAAACAATTCCTCATGTCTTGAGACATTATCCAAAACTAAAATAGTTGGTACAAGGTGATATAATATCAATATGAAAAAATTATTCATTAATATTAAATGCATGAACAATATAAGCCAAATATTTAAAATAAACATTATATAAATAAATATCATCATAAATATTTAAAATATTTATAACCATGAGAAAAAAACTAAATTATAAGGACTTGGTGAGAAGTTCTTTCATGATTAATGTTATATTTATCTCTAAAAAACATAATTCAATTATAGTGTCTAATACAAAATATTTATTTGACATAGTAGAAAAATATATTATATATGATAATTTCTTCCATAAAAAATCATCAATAACCATAAATAAAATATAAAATCATAAATAATTCGAAAAAAATTCATCATTTATTCATAAAAAAAACCCGTTTTTTCATATGTATTACAATTTACAATGAGGGGCAGGTCGTGGGGTCATGTCCCCGGGCTTGCGATTTAATGTAATTTTCTTCCTTGAATGTGTGCCGCTCTCGCAGTCATACCCAATTTTTTTTTATAATTTTCACAAAAAGTATGGTTCATTTAATAAAATGTCAATCACGTAGTAAAAAAATAAAATTTCAATGCCAAATATTTATATTTGATAAACCAAATGTATAAAAAATTTAACAACCCTTTTATCAATGTAAACCATAATTACATCAACATCAAAGACCATATTTACCCAAATGTTCATAAATATAAATCATCTTATGTCCACATAATTTCAAATAATTATTACTCATGTAATGTTTTCAAATAAAAAAATCTTAAACATATATATATATATATATATATATATATCCAAAAAAACTATCTACATAATGACAATTTATCATAATGTCTCACTTATAACAATAAAACCCCATGACATTAAACCTTAAAAGTGTGTCCATGCATTGGATAATATATCAATATTAAACATATATACCCACGATGGAATTCATTTATCCAATTTTAAGCTCACATAAAAATTCTCAAATATAATATTATATTTAATACCTACTTTAATAAAAACTTAAATTACATTGAACCTAAACTACATGATTCTATACTCAAAAACATAATCTCAAAATTTATGTATTCAATACTAATTAACATGGCACTATTTTCATCATCCAAAACATAAAACATCAAACTAAAATAATGTATCACATAAATACATAGTTAGCTTATAATATTAGAGTTTTAAATAATTTATAATAACTCCAACATAACTATATAAGAAATTCCACCCTCTATCAATTTTATAAGTAAACATGGTCTTTATAAAGGGACACTTTCATTCTTTTAGGTAACTCCCTTGTCTAGAACTATTCCATAATTTACATTTTCAATCATACTTGGACACCATGAAAAATAAGTTGAAATCATAGGAAGAAAAAAAAATTATTGGTAAGGGATATATAAAAAATAAATGATATAACTTAATCCATTTCAAGATATTTTAATTATATAGCAGGTTTTTCCTTAAAAAAATAATAACTGAGTTCAATCAGTCCAATAAAAAAATATTATTTAATAATCCATGTTATTTTAAAATTAAATTATTCATAAAAATTAGGTATAATATGAAATAAAAATGATTTGCTGGAAAAAAAAATCAAAACCCATGAATTAAATTATATTGAAAACATTAATTTTACCAATATATGGGAATATTGTTAAGTTTAGAAAAATATTATTATCATAAATTGTGAAATAGAAAATAAATCCACAAAATATAATTTTAAGGCATATAAAATTCTTGTAGGGGACAAGGGATATCATATTCATATTATCCATTCATAAACCCCTAAAACTGGACAAAAATGTCTTGGTAAATCCCTTCATAATTCTCTCGAGGTCATATTAATTACCCCAATATTTAGAGAGATATATCGGGATTACACTCGATAAAAAATAGTGTCCATGTTACATATCATATATAAAAAACATAGAATAATTCATTTAAATCCAATATTTTTTCTATTAACCTATATAAAAAACAACTATCAGTATTCATATAAAAAAATAGTAAATATGATCTTCCTTTGAAAATTATTTAAATAAAAAATCATAGAAGAAAATGAAATTTAATATTCCTTTTATAAAAAATTAAAATTGTATATGATTCATCTAAAAAATAATGGAAATTAAATCTCTAAATTGATATCATGTCATATACATCAATAAAATAACCATTTCGCACTTTTTTATAAATGTCAAATTAACCATCTGGAAAATGTATAAATGTTTTCTATTATAAAATTAAAAAACTAAATAAATTGTGGTTAAAAAGAAACTTTAATGTTCATGTCATAATATCAATAAATAATTATAGACATTTTTAGGAGCATGGATATGGTCGAAAAATATATTTAAAACATTTAATGTTTTGAAATAGTGATTTAATGAAAAAAAAATTCTATTTGAAATTTCAACATAAATTATTTAATTTTGTATAAAATAATATAATATAATTATATACATTCATAATAACATTTTATAATTTTATTACCTTATCATAATAAAATAAATTTTATTTATTACAATGTCTTAAATTTTCACAAAATCAATTATGTTCATATCAGATGTTTTTAGGACCATCGGTATTGAATCCCAAAACAAAATGGTAGAAAAATAATGGATAAATCAGTAATTGTTCCATAAAATTAAGAAAAATAATCAATAAATACTTCTAAATTTTATACACAAAGTAAATTTATAGTTCCTTCATTGAATATTGTTCATAAAAAAATTTAACTCATCTTATAGTCGTAGTCGACACGTACACATGAACGATGTTTTTTTATTTTATTATATTGATTATCAAAAAAATTAAATTTAATACTAACAAAAATATTCCTTAGTATACAAATGAACACGTTAAATAAATTAATCCACATTTCAATCCTTCAGATGTATTTTTTTTATAAAGGAAGCACATCACTATGGAGATATGTTAGTCTTTACACATGCATGTATAATGAAACCATTTTTAACAATATGATTTGTAAGAATAATACTGAAATATTAAATTTATAAAGATATAATTGTGTATAAATTATAATATATATACATTAAATCATTAAAAAAAACCAATCGATGAAATTCAGTTATTAGAAATGATATACATCAGTTAGTGAGGCTCTAGTCCACATGTAAGCACAAATTAATGTTTGGTTTCCCATTTGATGGAAAAGAGATGAATAAGGATATTAAATTCACATAATAACATCACACAATATGGTATATAAAAAATTTAATATTTTTTAAAATACAAAGTTGAAAATATATTGATTTTTAAGAAGATCTAAAATGAAAATTCTCAGTTATGATGATAACATACTAATAGAAGAACTAGATTTGGATCTCCCCCTAAGGCCACTATGGTTAGTCTCCTAAGAGTACCATCACATATAGTATGTATCTAATGTTTTATGGAATTTTTTTGTGAGGTTTTAGTTGATCAATGATTCAAGTTATGTGTGTTTAAGGTAGGATAGGTTTTATCCTTATTTAATATAGTATAGGGGAACCTTAGAAATAAAAAAACATTAAAATAATATAAATTAATTTTCTTATTCACGTGGAAGAAATTTTATGTAATAAATATATAGGCTAGGATGATTATATATACACTCTCAAAATTAATTTTATACATGTTTATGTAATGAACCAAATAGTTATGAATAAAATTCTCTTTCTTTTAATGTCTTGTGGATATAAAAAACACATGCACTATTTTTTTATTATTGGGATTAAATAAATTTTAAGTATATTTACTGTTGATAATATTGTTGTTGAACAGTGACCACATGACTAATATAAATATATGATTTTAAAAAATCCTTTTGATAAAGACAAAGGAGAGGATCACCATATCAAATAGACTCATGCAATATGATGATAATTTTTTATCTCAAAAAGGATTTTGCATCACTTGGCATCACTCTTGACCAATCCCAAGCTGAGCATCAACATGTTTAGATTGAACAGAATCACCTACGGTATAAGTTCAAGTAAAATATGATTACCACATGGGTCATGTTATCTGAGCCACCCCAAGATTTTGCCACCATAAAACTCCTTACACTTAGGTCATATGTAGGTGTTATAAGGTGTTATGTAATATGGTATTATTTGCTCATTGTATAATACGTTTTTATAAATAAATTTTTTATTCCACCAATTCCATTATGAGAAGAGTATTTCTTAAAAAAATGAAAAAAATTATAAATTAATTTTTAATGAAAATATGGTAATTTTGACTATTTTATTAATTAAGGATTATATTAATAATATTAAGAAAACTATTATTAAAAACAATTTTTATATCATCTCCTTATCAATAATTGATTAGGATATCAGTTTAATAAGAGTTATATTTTTATATGATAAAACAAAAAGAGTGCTTTTATTAAATAAGGAATGTATTTTTAGGAATTAATGAAATTTGAAAATAATTAATACTTTAATAAAATTTTTATATAAAATTTCTTTTATTTATAATTAATGAGTATATAATTTTTATAAAGTCATGTGTAATTTTCTTCAAGGATTCAGTATAATTTTTTTCAAAACCTGTCAATTCTCAATAAATGTCAATTCTCATTTTGAAAGTGAAAGTTCACATACTTAGAAAATTATTTATATAAAATGAATATTATATTTGTAATTAAGGCATTGAAATTATCCAATGATAATTTTTCATATTTTTTTGATATAGTCAAATTTTTTGGTAAAAAGGAAATAAAATATAAATATACAGTGTATTTTATGACATCATTTTTACCAAATAGTGTTTCAGTAAAATAAAATAAAATAATGGGTATCATCGGCATAATATATTTTTTTATTTAAAATAATATTATTTTAGGTTTTTTTGAACATTTCTATAAATCCTTAGTGAATTATCCAGGTCATATAATATATTTTAAGACATGAAAATAATTTCTTAGAAAGCATGACTCACCTCCCCAAAAGAAAGAGAAATATTTTTAATATATTCGTCCATTGTCCTTTTAAAATATTATTTTCCACTCCCCTCGCCCAGATACCTGAATAAAATCCATTGGTTTGTTTGTTGTTTTAAATATTTGTTTTTGTTTTGTCCAAAACAAAAATAATAATGAATCCCCCCTCATTTCCTTAATAAAAGTACCCATGCACCCATTCCTATTCAATCAAACTCCACGAATCTTGTCCTTAATTTTGGAACCACTCCCTATACTGGTCCTAGTATATCCCCAATCTTCCAAGATGCCTCTCCCAATCAATTAGGATCACACATCCATGTAAGGGATCCTCACATTCCTTCCTTTTTCATTTTTTTCCACGTTTCTTTTTATTATTACACCCTTTTATATTTTGATTAAAAATGATGTGGTATGTTTTTTTCTCCTCCCCCATACTACAATTATTAGGTTTGGATGGTGATAGAACCCTTTAAATATCATTAATCCCTCCCATGTACAAATATTACCATGTGGAAATTTCGTAAGAAATTTATCCCTCCCCATTTCAATTCAAGCATTTATTTTATAATATACATCTCAAATTCAATTAAATATGTTTGTATATTACGATCCATGATCCCCTTACCATGAATTTCATGTCTAAGTTTTTAGATACCCCTTACTCCTTCATCAATCCATTTTATGAACCCCTATGTGATGTCGTTATGCTATAAAAATTTAATTGTGAATTTTCAATGCTAAATCATCGTGTAGTGAAAACCATGACCATTTCTTGATCACAGTATTCACCTTTTTGAAAAAATACTAATCGATTATAGAAGCTCATGTATTTATTCCACAATCTTTTGTTGTGGAATAAATGATAATGTACACGTAATCCATGTTATATTATCTATGTGGGACACTTAATCATGAGATTAAAATATTCATGAAGGGTATTCCATAATTGCACTCCAATGCATTGGGTAATGTATAGTATTAGGATACATCATCTTAGGATAGAGGTTTAACTGATTAGTTTTATGACAATTGTACACCATGTTGGGATATGGGTTTACCTGATTACTTAATGTTTATGATGTAGTGTTTTACATTGTTGCCACATTTCCGTTTTATGATAATCTTGATATACCATTCCATTTGGTTCTTGTTTCCCTTATTATCCTTTTATATGTCTATTTACTAACATGTATTTTTGATATTCATATTATGCTTTATTTACCCCCTTACTGGGATTTATAACTCACCCTTTTTTTATGTATGTCCTCATGTTATCCCATTAAATGATAAGTATAAAAGAATGTTGTTGTCTTGTAAAAGATGATTTAAATAAAGATCAATTATTTAAGTATTATGTTATCATGTAATTTTCATAAGCCCTAAAGTAACTACACCTCTCGATCTTTTGGGTTCTATTAAGTGCAAGGTTATGTAATAAATCATGTCTCAATATGAATTAATGATAAAGATTGTTATAGTTGGTATTAGAGGATAGGATTAGTTATTTTAGGAATTATGATTAGAAAACCCTAGTGAAATCCTTAGGGATAATACTATGTATAAGAAAATAATACATACATTTTGGTTATTATATAGTATTTTTTTGTCAATTAAATAATCCATGTCTGGATATGAACAAGTAGAGGTGGATTTGGGACATATGTATCTCACGGTAATACCCAAAAACATAACTTTGATATAGACTCAAATGAGAACCGCTTCACGAAATAGAGCATGATATAATATTTGTTCGATACTCTCTGGGGATATTCATTGGTAAATTAATAGTATTATTATGAATCCTTATTAATGGAACAAAAACAAAAACACTATGAATATACGTTAAGAAATAAAAAATGGATAACTTATATTAATGAATAAAAATTGCTAAGATAATTAAATAATTGTATTTTATATGATATCCCTTTTTTCATTGGATTATCCATTATGTAATCACTAGTTTAAAATATTTACCCCTAATTATTCCTTTTATTTTTGACAATGTCCTGTAAGAGGAGGACTCTGGCTAACAACAAATGTGAAGATCAACATGAAGACTATTCGAATGAGATTCCCAATCTGATGGGGTTGGGAATTGCAAACATTGTCTTGATACCCTCTCATTTAAATCATGTTTTGAATAGAAACATGGTTGTAGAGGAATGTACACACCCCCGCCCCCCAATAAAGAACAAGTCACAATTGAGATAATGACGAGACAACGACCTCATACATTCAATGGATCATCTGATATCTAAATTTCAAAACTATGGATCTTATCCATTGGGAATAACTTCTAAAATCCTTCAATGTGATAAAAAAGAGAAGGTTCTACTAGATGCTTATTGTAAGGAGGGTGAAGCTGATAAATAGTGGACATTTATAAAAAATATGATACTAGAGAAAGAGATCGAGTCAATGGGATGGAAGGATTTGTAGAAAAAAAATTCGATAAATAATTTACTTAAACCCTCTATCATAATATGTAGTGGGATTTCCTTACTCTCAAGGATATATGATGAATCTAATATTTTGTACAAGGAAGAAATCAATAGACTAGAACGATACAACATTGGTTCTGTCGTAATCCCCGAATGAAAGTTTTAGTGATTCTTTGGTTGGATAAAACCTTTCATACGAAATGCCATAGTGATCTAAAACTTGGATAGATATGAGGAGATTAACTGATGTTTCCACAAAATTGAGTTTGAGATCGACTAATCATAGCGGTATGATAGGGATAAGAAGTGGAATATGGAATTTAATTCTCTTGGTCTGATGGATAAATCCAATAGGGCAACGTAATTCTAGCATCCTGCATTCCAATGGTATGGAAATATGAATCCTTGAAATTTTCTTTAGGGGATGGTGAAATTCATTAGGTGTAGGATGGAAGGGAACAAAGCTAGTGATTGATTATAGGAAAAACTCGCTACTACAATAGAGGAATGGAATTCTATATTCGATCCTTAATAAATGTTTCATTCCTATAACTGGAAATAGCTAGGAAACTTTTTGAAAAAGTTCCCTAAGCCAAGGGTTTTAGGAGGCGATAAACAATATTCAAGGGATTAAGGGTGATCTTTTTCCATTACTACTACTGAAGTGAATCCCAAAAATAATGTGGTGATAGTTATTCTAGTAATCCATTTTAGAATGTTGAACATAATTTTTGATTATGGTTCTATGAATTCATTTATATCCTAAATTTTTAGTAGAAAAATAATACATAAAAAAATAATGGATGTAGTGATGATGGTGAGAAAAAAAATGGGGAAATTATTTCAACCCATGAATATAAAACCTCCCCTATCACAATTTGTAAATTGAACTTCCCGATGAACCTCATCATATGTCTCTTGGTGTAATTTGATGATATTTATGGTATGGATTTTATATCACTATATAGATCAAACAAAAATTATCATGAGAGGAAAATCATTCTCCAGCTAGTGAATCGACCCCCGATTCTATACAAGTGTATGGAAGTGCATGTTCATTCTTTAGCACCATAATGTCAATCATGGATATTACATCCCTATGAGAGATTGTATCATTCTCATATGATTGAGTCTATTCATGGAACCAGACTCAATGATTTGTCTATTGTAGGGGAATTCGCAGATGTGTTTCTTGAAAAACAGCATGGTCTTCCTCCTAGAAAAGATGTTGAATTCTCAATTGATCCTATTCCTAAGGCATTTCCAGTATCCAACACTCTAATAGGAATGTTTTTTTTGTGGATATTTAGGTGATAATGATACAACTATATGATAATTTGTATAAAGAGTTTACACACCCATGTTCTTAACCATTTGATGAACTAGTTCTCTTCATCAAGAAGATGGATGGGTAAATGCACCTTTTCATCAATCATCATGATCTCAACATAGTCACAATAAAGAACATGTATAATTTTCCCCGAATTTATGACTTGTTAAATCATATATGTGAAGAATAATACTTCTATAAGGTTGATCTATGGTTGGGATATACCATGTAAGAGTGTAGAAAAATGATATCCCCAAGTCTACATTCTGTTGAGGTAAACACTATGAATTCATAGTACTTCCATTTGGACTCACTAATGCTCAAAAAATCATCATGGCCTTGATGAATATATTATTTAGATATTAACTTTAAAAAACATGTAGTATTTATAGAATATATATAATATAATCTAAGACAAAGGAGGATCATGAAGAACATCTAAGAACTATACTAGATACATTGTGAAAGAATACTCTCTATTAAAAATACAAAAAGTGTGAGTTCTGGTTGATGGACGTATCATTATTAGGGAATATCATCACAAGAAATGGGTTATATTTGGATCATTGAAAACCAAAATAAATTAAGGGATGTCTGAGGTTGACAACTATGACATATATTCGTAGTTTCATAGGGGTAGCTAGATATTATCACTGATTTATGTAAACATTTTCGCAATTGTTAATCCTTTATAATAAGATAAATCATAAGGTATTTAATTTTTCTTGGAATAATGAATATGATGAACAATTCATGGAGTTGAAGAAGAATGTTATC
Source organism: Viscum album (assembly GCA_963277665.1). Lineage (NCBI taxonomy): Eukaryota > Viridiplantae > Streptophyta > Magnoliopsida > Santalales > Viscaceae > Viscum > Viscum album. The sequence continues at coordinate 2,064,143,195 of OY728120.1, read as the reverse complement.
ACTAAACTTGTGATAACATTACACACAAGTGAGATGATTTTGGTAATAATTAGCAATTATTTGAAGAAGGGTATGGGTTGTGTGTTGATGCAGAATGAAAAATTCATCTGCCATGCCTTAAGGAAGTCGAATATTCATGAGAAAAACTATACCACACATGATCTAAATTTATATTCTGTGATACTCACATTGAAAATATAGAGGCATTATCTCTTTTGGTAAATATATGAACTATATACAAATCACAAAACTCTAAAATATATATTTTCACAAAAATATATGATCATAAACCAATGATGATGTTTAGATCTCATGAAGGATTACAAATTCTCAAACCATTACCACCCTGGGAAAGAAAACAGGGTGATAGATGTTATATGTTGATAGGGATGAATGATTATACCATTAATGAGAATTGATAATGATCCCATCATCTAATATTTGATAAATATGTAAGTGGGAATCATAAAGAAGGGAACATCATCAATGATTTCAAAAATTATTTCTCAACTATAAATTTTGGAATGGTTAAAGGATGATAATAAAGATGATGTGGTAATTTAAAATAATGTGGAATCTATCTGAAAATGAAAATCATTAGAGTTAAATGTTAATGAAGTAGGAATTTTGAGATTTTCATTAAGACTTTGTTTTCCACCAAATCAAATATTATGGAATGAATATTTGGATGATGCATATAGTTAGAATTTATCCATTAATCTAGGAAACAAAATGATGTATCAAGATATATGGGAGCATTAATCATGGGATAACATGAAGAAGTAGATATCTGAATTTACATCAATGTTCATGGTATGTCCGCAAGTGAATACTGAGAGGAATAATTCTAACGATATTATTCAACAATTACCCATACCAATATCGAAATGGGCGAACATCAATACAGACTTTGTCCCCATAAATCTAAATATGTCCAAATAAAACAGTTCTTTCATTGTTGTGGGGGATCATTTTAGAAAGACTGCACACTACATTGAAATTCATGTGAATTTATCATTCGATTAACTGGAATGGATATACATCAAATAAGTGGTATGGATACATGGTGTACCACTACAAATTCAATCAAATTGAGATCCATGATTAACCACTATGATCTAGAATAGTCTCTAACACACACCGAATACTAACATGAGATTTAGTACGATGTTTCATCCTCAAATTGATGGCCAATCTGGGTGGACTATCACAGAACTTGAGGACATGTTGAGATAATGATCAATAGACATCAAAAGATTATGGGAAAACATCTTTCTTGGGTTGAGTTCTCATACAACAATAGTTTCCAATCAAGAATCTAAAGAGATCCTTATGAAGCCTTTTAAGGGAAGAGGTACAGAAAGCCAAAATTTTGGGAGATGTTGCAGAGAAAAAACATCTGGGTTGTGAAATGGTCTATTAAATGGTGTATATGGATAAGACCATCTAGTATCACATCATAGCTACTCATAGTGAACAAAAGTTCTATGATGGCACCCATCAATGAATAGAGTTTGATGTTGGAGACATAGTATTCCTCTATATATCCCAATAAAAGAGAGTTATGGGATATAGTATGAAGGGAAATCTTAGTCCAAGGGGCCTTGACACTTTTCAGATCTTTGATTGCATTAGAGTAGTGGCATATCGACTACCACTCCCACTGAACCTGTCTCATGTAAATGATGTGTTCCATGTATCACTCTTATGGACGTACCTACCAAACCCATCACATGTACTCAATCCTGATGTGTTACCAATAGTGAATGACCTATCCTATGAAAATAATTCAATAAAGATCATAGATCTTAGAGAAAATGTTCTACAAAATAATATAAAACCCCATGTCAATGTGTTGTTGAGAAATCACAAGTTTGAAGAAGAAACATGGGATCCAAAGGATTTGATAAGGCAGATTTACCCTCATTTGATTTAGTTTGGGAAAAGAAAATATCAAGGTTGAATTTTCTAAATGGGGAAGGTTGTAATGACCCAAACACATGTGAATAAAATTCACTTTCTTTTAATGTTCTATGTATATAGAAGACACATGCCATATTTTTTTATTATTGGGTTTAAATGATCACTATGTATCTTTATCAATGATAATATATATATTGAATAGTGATTACGTGACTAGTATAAATATAAGGTTTTACACAATCATATTAATAGAGATAAAGGAGTGGATGACCTCATCCAGTATTCTTGGGAAATATTATGAATATTTTTCAGATCATAGAATTGAGGTAGAATCATTGGGATTTTTTATTTACTATGCCCAATATGAGATGCAACACATTTTTCATGAATGAAACTGCTTATGGGAGAAATTTAGGTTAATAGAGATTATCATGCGGGCCATGTTATCCGGGATGCGCCAAGAGTTTGTCACCATCACACACCATACCATTGGGTCATATGTAGGTGTTATATGGTGTATGTAATAATGTATTGGTTTCTCATTGTGTAATCCATTTTTATATAAAAATGTTCCATTCCACAAATTCCACTATGAGAACAGTCTTTTCTGAAAAATGAAAAATTTGTGAAGTAGAAATTTCATGAAAAAATGGAACATTTGAGAAATATGTACATTAATGTTTTAATTAAAATTATTATAAAAATTATTATTATAAACTTTGATTATATAAAATCCTTATCTATTATTGATTAAAAAATTAGTTTGATAAGTGTTATATTTTTATATGATAAGAAAGAAAGTTTAATTTTTTAATTAATGAATTTTTTTGTTGAATTACTGTTTTTTTTGAAATAATTAATACATTAATAATTAATTATTATCCAATTAATTTTGTTAATAATATATGTTTATATAATTTTTATGATGTCAATTGTAATTTTTATTAATGTTTACATAATTTTTTTTTCAAAACCTGTCAATTTGGAATAAATTTCGGTTCACATTTTAAAAGTGAAAATTTATATATTTAAAAAATTATTTACATTAAATGAATATTATATTTTGGAATAATTATTTCCAAATTATGAAATAGTTAATTTTTAAAAAAAATTGAGATAGTCGAATTTTTTCATAAAATTAAATAATATATAAATATCTACTGTTTATTATGACATCATAATGACATAAAAGTGATGCAATAAAATACTATTAAGGGATATTAGTCCAAATATATGTTTTACAATAATGTAATATAATTTTATGTTTATTTATTTTACTAAAGCCTTAGTGAATCCTCCATGACATATAATATATATTTTTTTAAAATAGTTCCTATAAATTTGTGACTCCCAACAACATAAGAAAGGGAAAAATTAATGCCTTCCTCTCTGGGAAATATAAAATATTATTTTCTACTTTGATTGGGTAGAACCCATGGGAAAAAACCATGGGTTTATTTGGGGTTTTGAATATTTTAGTGTGTAGTTTCCAAAACCTAAATAATAATGAATTCCCCCTCATTTCCTATATAATCCCACCCATTCACCCATTACTCTTCAGTCAAACTCCTTCAAACTAGACCTAACTATTATATATACACCTCAGAGTCCTTACAAGGCTTCCCTATGCTCCCATGTAGCCTCTCCCATGACTTTGGGATCACAAAACCAAATAAGGGTTCCTCACTTTCCTTCCCTTCTCATTTTCTTCCATGTTTCATTATATTGTTATACTATTTAATTTTTCAAAGATTAATTACAGGGTTGTATTTCACACCACCCACATACTTTATTTGTTATGTTTTAATGGTATGAAACCCAGTTCACTCTCGTTAATCCCTCCCATGTACACCCACTACCATGCCAAAATTTCATACGTGATTTCTCACTCCTCATTTCCATTCCATAACTTCTTTTATATTAGGCATCTAAAATTACATTTCATAGGATGGGATATTATTATCCATTACCCAATTACATCCCATTTATTGTATAAATGGTGATATACCACCTTCTATCTCATCAAAAAAAATTTACGAATCCCCTTGCGACGTTGTTATGCTGTCAAAGTTGTTTCTCAATTTTTCAATGCCAAATCATTATTTAGTGAATACAATGCCCATTCCTGTATCAATGTAATTAACCATTATGAACAAATAATTTTTTATTATAAAAATTAATTTATTTATTTCACATTCCATTATCATGTAATTAATGATGATTTTGAATTAATGTATTCATATGATCTATGTGGCACACTTTAGAATGAGATTAAAATGTTCAAGAAGGGTACACCCTGATAGCGCTCTAATGCATTGGGTAATGTTTTGTATCATGATACATCATGATGGGATAGGGGTTCTCCTGATTCTTTTTGGGACATTTTTACACCATGTTGTGATAAAGGTCTACCGAATTAGTTTTTGATTATGATGCATTGTTTTATGTTTTTTCCCCTCTCAATTTGATGATAATCATGTTAAACCATGAATTTATGTTTATATTTCTCTTATTCACTATTGATATGTCTATATCCTAACATTTATTTTATTAATAATCTTATGCCTTATTTACTAGTTAGTGGGATTTATGGATCACCCTTTTTTATATATGTTCTCAGGTTATCCCATTCAATGGTATGTTCAAAGGAATGATGTGGACTAGTACTTGATGTTTCAATAAAGATGTTGTATTTTATGTCGTTTTTTATAATGTAATGTTCATATTCCCCAAATATACATGGAATATTTATCTTCTCGGTTATATTAAATTCATGTTTATGTAAAAAAATCATGTCTAAATTGGAAATAAAGAGTTGGGTTGTTATACTTTAATTGTTGTTTTAACCCTCATCTTTTATATTTGACCAATGTTAATCCTTTTTATGATTACCGTGATATTTAATATTTTTAAAATTTAGGAGTCATTAAGGGAATGATAATTTGAAAATTGGCCCATACAAGAAAAATGTAGTTATTATTTTAAATATACCATTCACTTGGATAAAATTTATATTATTTTTGAATTTTAAATAATATAATAATATATTATTTAATAAAATATATTCTTAATTTTATATTTCGGATTATTCAATTAATATGACCTAAACAATTTCATAAATGTAATGTTATTGGAATATAAATATATAATTAATCACCAAAATATTATATATATGTAAAACTATTTATGTAACACCTTAAATAAACTAGAAAATATCAATTTTCTTATTTTGAGAATTAATTATAAAATTTTTCTACTACATCACAAAAACAATGTCAGTGTTTATAAATCAATTAAGGTAGTTAAAATATTATAATAATCATTTTCAATGATAAATAAAACCAAAATTCAATTATTTTGATTAATTTATAAGGGGGCTTGATTTAAAATAATACATATTATCAAAATGATTTGTTAGTTTTATTTTTAATTTATTTAATATTATTTTGGAATTACGTAAACCTAATATACCCTTTAATATGGTGAATTTTTTTTACCATTATTACTATTATTTATATAAAGAATTTTGATGAATTATTTAAAAAATCTTGACATGGTTTTTGTAAATATTGAATATAATTTATCAAAATCATGCCCTAAAATAGTATTAATGTATATTTCTTAAAAAACCCAAACAACATGATGAGATGGAAATATATAGAATGAATCCACGTTAAGAAAAATTAATTAATACCAAAATTAATAAAAATCTATTTTTATGAAATTAATTACTTTATTATAAATAAAAATTAGTTAATTAAATATCATATCTAATTAAAAAAATTGGTTCTTTGAAAATTCTTGAAATTGATTGATAATTTTCATTAAAAATGTTAATTTTCACTAATAGTTGGAAAAAACTATATATTTCAGAAAAATCCAAAAAAATTAGCATTTTTTTGAAATTTAGATTTCAAAATTATATCCATTTCATATAATTAAATTTTTAAAATTTGGTAGAAATAAAATATAATAGTCACATCAAAAAATAAATTAAAACGTATTTTGAAGAAAAAATGTTTTTGAAGAATTAAATGTATGAAATCAAAATTGTGTTCTTATTTCCTAATAACAAATAAATACATTTTAATTAAGTAATATATTTATAACTCAAAATTGTGTTTCTCTAATTCGTACTAAGAAATTCAATCGACAGTTTATAACAGTCATATTAAATAATAACATTTCCTTATCTCTAAAGATCGATTTTTAACGTATTATATTCTATCAAACATAATATTATTTTAAAATATTGATGTATATGATATTTGATATGCAATAACATGTAAATTTGGAAAAGTATTCAATATAAATTATGATAATTATTCTTAAAAATATCATATTTTTATAGAGAATAAAATAAATCAATGAATATTTTTTTATGTAAATACTTAATTTCAATAGAGAGAAAATAATCATTTTAATTAGGATATAGAAATTGTAGAATAATTTATATTTATATTCTAATAGTGAATAATGATATCTTATATTCATGTTAAATGTAAATTGAGTTGAAAATATTATTATGGATTTTATATCCTTTGAATTAAAAAATCATGAAATGGAGACTTCTGAATGATTTTTAAATCATTTTATTTTATATGAAAAATATCACAAAAGATAATAATGGGAAATATAAACACAACATAGAGGAAAACATGTGGAGAATATGAATCAAAAATCATTAAAGGGAAATGAATAATTGAAAACCATTACATAAAATATGTTCATGGATGGAAATTCTCTATCCTCAAGGAATGTTTTATTTGAAAGAAATAATCTATCCTAATATAGATATTGAATCATTTCATGAATTAAAACATCTAAATGATAGGATTAATAATACTTTATTATAATAATTATTCATAAACATGAGGGATTGTTAATTGGTAGATAAATAATTTGCGGATTTATAATAAAATTAACTGAATTTTGCAGATTTTAGAGGTTTTTATAGAGGTCCTTTCATATATGAGAGGGGTGCATATTTTTAAAATAAATTTAAAATTTAGAAAAATAATGGCAATTCACATGGGGAAATGGAACCAAATTTACGAAATTACTATGATATTATATTAATGTCTAGAATCCTCCCAATCATTCAATTCTAGATATGATTTATGGGATATTAGTAATATAATATATATGTTTGAACAATTTTCAAATTTTTTAATTCTCATTGAGGTGAAAAATATTTGTTATCGATAAATAATTTTTTGACTAAATATTAAATTAATATTATTGCATATTTTTAATATGTGGTTTCCAAATAGTAAAATAATCGAAAAGATTCAATTTATAGGTCTTAAAATTACATATTAATTACATTATGCATAACACAATAAAAATCATATTGAGAAAAGTAAATTATTCCCAATAATAAATGACTTTACATAGATATAATTTATAGTGTTAGTTATCGTCTAATTAAATTATTTTTGTGAAAAAAATATTATTTTTAATCATTTAATAAAAAACCATCACCCAATGTATCATTTTATGTAAAAAATTAATGTATAAGGAGAAGAATGGTTTTTATTAGAATAAAATACTATATAGTAAAAAAAGTCATAAATGAGTTACCAAATTCAAAATTTTATTTTTTTAATGATTTCTATTATTTATTTATTATATATTTATCTCATAATATGGTTTTATTAAATTTTTTCTATTCTTATATCATTCGTATGTCAGAAAAGATATTTTATATTTAGAAATAGTATTTTTTAGTTTTCCCCTAATAATAAAACATGTCTTAAAAATTCAAAAAATTATTAATAATAAAAATTCTACATAATTAAGGAAAAAATAAATAATTACTATTAATCTGATGTTAAAATAATTATTAATTTAACATGTAATTAAAACATATATATTTTATAATGTAAATCATTTTTTAAGAAAACAATTTTGTATATCCATGAATAATTAAATTAGAATTCACTATTGGTGTTACATTATTTATTAGATTTCATTAATTTTAAGTCAAATAATTTTGTCAATTCATTATATTAATATGACTCATTATAAGAAATACCTTAAATAAAAAATTAATATTTTTTAAAAATTACACATAAAAATACACATATTAATGATAACATTTAAAAAATTTATGTAATTAATTAAATGATTATATCATACTAATTTATACATACTAACCCCAAATTAAATGTTTCATAATATCGAAGGGTTATAAAGGAATTATTGGTATTCATAAGTGATGGTTCAAATAGAATGGATCTTGTCTGGATTTAAACGATCTTATACTTCTCTCATAGTGGTTTTACCTTGGGTTGTACTTGTGGATGTTCATATTAGGATAGGTCCAGGGATACAACTAGTGAATCAACAACATTTAAAAGATCATTGAAATTTTCATCATATTGTATACATATTATTCTTTATTCCATAATTATATATTTCATAATGTGGTTACTTCAATCTATACCCTCAAATTCAATGATTATTTCATAATTTCATATTTAATATTTATAAAATCTACATAGTTTAATTTCAGTTGGGTGATTCATGTAAACAAATATGTTCAATAATATTTATTTAAGATTAAATATACAAAATAATATTTGGTTTCAGTAAATCACATGTATCAGAAACACAATATAAAATACCTGTTTGATGGAATTTCAATCCATAATGAACTGAATGAACTCAACATTATATTTATTTTTTACCAAATAGAGATTATCTGAACACATCTGAAAAACTATAAGATCCCATATTATGATTTGTTACTATAAAAAGTAGTCTCAAAATCCTTCTCTAATACTCAGTCATCCAATAAGAATCACTCATTCCTATCTCATTTCAAAAAAATTCAATAATCTCATCATCCATATCAAATTTATCAATAACCAATTTACTAAATTAAATAATTAATACCACACCGTCATCAATGTTCTTAATAATCACCCCATATGGATTTTTATTACATAAATTTTAGACATATATTCTCCAGTATTATCTACCTCAAATATTATCCACTCAAACACATTAAATTCAACTATAACAATATGACATCATTTCTCCCACTTATTGTTAATGAAAAACAATTGGTTTTTTAAAATAAGTGGTCCCATTATTTTTATTGAAATGTGTCATTAATCAATCAAATCTATGTATACATAATCAATATTGCAGTTGAAAATATGAAATGTAAAAATTCATGATCAATTAGATATATCCAATGAGGTTATTCCATCAATACTCTACTAAACACATAAGGTTTTAAAATTGGTGAAAACTCAATAACACACCTCAGTGATATTAGGTGATGATTGATATATCCATTTTTATCTTAGTTTCTCAAAATTCTCTCGTTATTATATTTTTTAATGTATTTTATAAATCTATAACATAGATTATGTACATTTAAATTAAAATTTTCCATGTGTGACAGTATTCATCAGGAAATAATATTCGATAAATATCTGATTTGATATTTAATATTATATAGGTTTCATGTATAGATTTATAGTACAATGGTTTTTACAACCAATAACTACTGTATACACAACAATAACACAGTTATAATCATTTTGATTATTTTTTAGAAAAATTTTATAGATAGATGGGATTCCAAAACATACTCACAATCAGGGGAACTCAGTGTACTAGATGAGTTATTATGAGAGTATAGGGATACACATATCCCACAAATGGAGAATTATTCCCCCCATATGGAATTTCTATCATCAATAACATTAACTTAATCGGTAACAACACAACTTGATAAGTCTCAGTAACCAATTTTCATTTAGAATATATCACAATTCGTATAATTTTTATATTCTTTATTATTAAATCTTATTATAATATATTTGAATCCGTTACATTTTATTATTATCAATCATATAGTATATAATATTTCAAATATCATTCTCTATGATAATAAAATTCAAATTACAACCAATATGTCTTATAATTTTTTTATCGTTGAAAAAAATAAATTATATTTTTCACACTTATTTTTTCCAAGATGAAATGTTATAGAAAAAAAAATTGATTCTTCACTTATAATTATTTTAATATCCCTATCATATATTTCATAACATATTTCCATTCAACCGGTAGTTCAACTAATTTAAAACCCCAGTTTAAACATAATCTTGTTGTTTACTGATATCTATAATAAGAATCATTTGTAGAAATAAAATCCAAAATATTTTTAGTTATTAAATTAAAACATTTTATCATCATAACAAACAACCACAATATATAATGTAGTGTTATTTGTCAAAAAATATTTTTTCCCACTTCTTATTTCATATAATTCTTGCATTTCAAAAATTCATCCATCTTGGTGAACTTTTATTCTGGGTTGTGCATCAAACTATATAGTTTTTTATTTATTTCAATACTTTTTTACTTTTCCGTCATCATGATACAATATATCATGTTTCTCCATAAAAACATATCCCTGAAGATCACTATTTATCAATTTATATTTAATATCTATGTGAATTATTTTAAAATTAATTTCTACTGTATTATCAAGATTTATTTTGAATGTATCAAATCTAAATATGAAGATATTTTTTCATCAAAATAAATTCAATCAATTATTTAATACCCTGTTCAAAATTGTCCATCTATGTTCCTTATATCCTCAACATTTTCTTTCAAGATGGTTCTATAAAATCATCTAATACTAATGATTTATTTTATTTAGAACTATGTAGAGGATACAATATCTCAGTATTTTTAGTTATATATATTTATTTCTTCATTTCGTCATTGAACTACACTCAATTAAAATAAATATCATTATTTTATAAAACAATATATGATGTCATAATATTATGAAAATCAGTAATAATTTAGTTCAATATTTATACCACCTGATAATGATCTCCCAACATATTTAAAAAACCATCATGGTTTTTAAATTATGGATTTGTCCATATTGTTCTTGAAATTTCACTTGAGTCACCTGAATAATAAAAATTATCATTAATATAATTAATATATGAATTTTATTCAATTGGTGTATCTGGTTAAATAGTGATAATTCCATTCTTATCATTATCCATATCATAAATTTTGAGATTGTCATGATTTTGAAATACTACCACATCATAATATCAAATTAACCTATATTATTTTTTTTATAGGATATTTGTGTTCATTCATTTTTTTATATCCATGAATTATAATATCATTATATTTCTTATCAAATTTTACATTACATCACACTTTGTTATTGATCACATGTGGACTCCCAAACACTCTAATATGTATTATATTTGGTTTTTTCTTGATTATTATTCCATACAGTGTTATATATGAATTATAAATTAATGATAAGATAATTATAAAATGTAAAATAGAAGGGGTATATTAATACTATGAATAAATGAATAAATTAATGTGTCACTGTATGATAGTATGGTTCTATCCAAAACAATAATATTCCTACTATTCCTATTAGATTATTCATTTGGATATGGATTTAAAAAATTAATATCACATTTATTATTTCATATTTAACAATATATTTATATATTTTTTGATATTCACTTATATTTTCCAATATCATACCAATAAAAACATTTTTCCTTCTCAGATGGTCTCATTAATCATTTAAACGTGTGTAATGTGTGATACTTGTGAGTAGTAAACACAATCCATGTCTCTCAATTAAATTCATTAAATAATGTTATGAAATACTACTCTTTACTTATTTATTTATTTATCGTGTGTATGAATACATCAACATGAACAGAATCAAATTGTATTATATATTGATTCTAAAAACCTTTTTACTAATTTTCACCAACATTCAATTTTTAACTATTTTGAAAATATTTACTATGTCTTATTTCAAAACTAGAATAATTATCAAAACCTATTCAATTAATTCCTTCCTCATATCCATTTATAGAATATGAAATACCCCATCAATGGTAAATTTTAATCATAAAATTAATTATCATATAGAAACCCACTTCACCTTCTCTAATAGGAAACCAGTTACAATAGGTTCTCAATCCAATTGATATCAGTTATCCATCATTCGAAATCATTAAATATTATCTGTTAATTAAAAAAATTTCTACTTTTAAAATTTTAAATTGATTATATATATTAAATATAGAATACATAATCTAATCAAAAAATAAAATACTCTTACTATTTAAATAATTCATTCCAATTTTATCCACTAAGTCTAAATTTATTTTTAGTGAGTATTCATTTCAAAATGTAACATCTCCTCCCTCATTTCATATAAAATACATCAGGGTATTGAAATCAATTTTTATATGGGTTGATAAACCATTTACCATAAATGTGGTCTTCGTATATTTTCATGATTTGAATGTAAAATAAATAATATTTTCTTATAGTATAAACAAGATATTTTTATAAACAATCAAAGACGTCCAATTTTTTATTTCACATTGATGGTATTATTTTAGTATATTCATCTAATATTATTTCATATTAATCACACCATAAACATACATCTTGTAATATTTCAAAAAAAATTCAAAATAATCTTAATCTAAAAATGTTGAGATGGATTATTATTTTTTATTTCTAATATCTGCCACATTTTTTATGTTCTCTACTTTAAATAAGTAGAGAAAACTTATTTCAAAATCTATAACACTAATGATAAAACACCACATATCTAGTAGTATCCCATTAATCAACTTATCTAATAAGAATTATATTATTGTGGGGGTTGTTTTCCAACATAAGTTCATTAAAACTAATGATATGACATCACAAGATGGTTTTATCGTACACTTCTTTGGATATTTTTATAATGTATATATTTTTCATTAAGAATTATTATCCATAATATTATTAATTTGATTTTACTTTTATATAGAATTTTCATCTAAAATAGTTATTTTTTATTTTATTCCACTTATTACATGATCTATCATTTATGTGTTTCATTATTTTATTTCACATAATAATATAATCCTTTAACAAAACATGGGTTCTTGTAACATTTTTAAGATTTTACACTAATTAAACAGATTAAAAGATGTTTTTCCTTTCATAATTTATTAATAATTCACTAATTCTTGTGAATAATATATTTTATTATTCTTTTGATTATATATGTACTTATCTACATTAAAAATTATCATATTAAAAAATCATCATATGAATGTCTACCAATTATATTACACACTATATAAGTAATGACATTATGTTGATAGGAAATTTTATATTTTAATTTACCAACATCAATTACAATAATATTATTTTTAATATTTATTTTTTGTATTCAACTCATTTTTTTCTGTAGAAGTGACTTCCATAGTCATTGTCTTATAATATTTTTAGTAACATAATTTACTCAAATTTAGATGGTTTATTCATTGGATAACTCCCCATTATTAGTGTCAAATCAGAAACAATTTTTTATTTTATCCTCCAATGATGTATTCTATTCATCATCAAAATCTATGTCAAATTTTTATTTAGTATATTTTTTATATTACCCTTCCCTAAAACATTAATAATAATAAAAAATATGTTCTTCAAAATATATAATATTTCTTCTGATTAAATTCGATGACATCATATTCTTGCATTTTTTTGAGATTATTTTATCTTGAATGAAACTTCTTTCATGAATGATCTCTTAGTAGAATAATTTTTTTGATTTTCACTATATATTATTAAATGACCCATGGAATAAAAGATCAAAATTTTTCCAAAATTAAAATCTATAAAGTGATATTTTCCAAGAATTATAACTTTAAATCCATTGTATTTCATGCCATGTAGGTGAGAATCACGTCCAAAAAATCAATAATATCAAATTAATTAAATGTAATGTTTCAATAATTAATCCTAAACTTCCTAAAATCATTATATGTTATTTCATTTTCTTCATTGTTATTTCTTGTAAAATCATATCTACATATCATATAATAATTAATTATTATTTATTAAAAAAAATTAATTAAAAAATTTACTTTATTTCATTCTTCAATATATAATATCTCAATATTAGTATTATTTGGTATAATTATAAAAAACAATTAACAACCATAGTCGCTTTAGGTGTTTGAAAAAAATCCAAAAATGTTCATGAAATTGATAATAATTATTTTGAAGAGTGAATTAATGGATTAGCATTCGGTACATATTATATATAAATATATATCACATGTTTTATTAAATTTTATTATTTAAATTTATTCTATATGTGATAGTTATTTTTATGTTTTATATATACACGATTAATAATTTCTCTGTCCACCAATTTTGTTACAAACCTCTATAATAAAAAAAAATATAGATAATCATTTCTTACATTACCATCACTCTCAATAATGTTATTTTTTGATATGAAATGTGCTTCACTATAATATATGACACTAAATTAATTAATAGAAAATACCTGGATTTCAAATACATGAGATAGAAGGGAAGGAAAAATTTGTTCAACTTTATTATGAAAATTGCATCCATTATCAATGTAATTACTGATTTCCTTATTTGTTTTTTATATCCCTAATGATTTTTTATCACATCCCATGTTTTAAAATGTTTTTTCATAGTGTTAAAGAATGTTTAGGAATAATTATAATTTGATGTTTAAAATAAATAATATTTTTAACGAAGATAAAGACTGTTTCAGTTTTTAATTTCTTTTATTATGAGAAAATGGACACTTTATAGAGAAGAAAGCGTATTTATAAATTAATTTGATATATTTATCTAAAAAATAAATATATTGTATTTTTTGTTATATAAGTCATTACATTAATTTTTTATGTTATATTTTTAGATTTCTATAAATGGGTATGGTTTATTATTATCAAGTCCATCAATTTAAATACAATATTTTGAGCTATGTATTCCATAGTTTATATGCATAGATGTTACAATCATGGTTTTCTATTATTATTTTATAATTTTTTTTTATTATTTTATAAATTTCTTAAATTTATTTTCAATATCATAATTTATCATTACATTAATTTTTTTTATAATTGGGATTTTTTAAGTCCAAGAAACATCGGACTAAGAAGATATATATATATATATATATTATACAATTTTTTATTATCTTGGTGTAAATGTTTTTGTTTTTTGGAATGAAATCATCCATTCATTGTAAATTTCTATTGATGAAACAATATAGGGATTATTTTATATTCAGTTTATTTTGATTATATATATTATTCCTTATATAATTCTTTATAATGAAAATATATCTACGTATTAAAAATATATATTTAAATAATGAAAATTTATTTTTTGATTTCTTTTATCATTACATTATTATCCCATTAAATATTTCCAACCATGATATTTTGATTTATTTCCATTGATTAAAATTGTTTGTGGTATTTTAATTTAATTATATCTATAGTTTCCACTACACATTCATTGTGATTATGGTCCGACCAAATCACCTTAAAATGGTGATTTTTATAATTATATATAAATTTTTCTATTTAATCCGTGATTGTATGTAGTTTCTCCTCATAGTAGACTTAATTAAATTTTTTTACCAGAAATATATTAAATATAATATTGGGACATGATATATTGTTCTCTCATAAAAACCCTCACTCAAATTCCACTGATTTTAACGATGAGTTAGTGTGTGACCCATGAATCCCACTTTATGAATTCCATGTGTGAGACACTACAACCAAGGCTTTATTATCAATCTTGTCTAAAATTTATTAAAATTTTTAAAATAAACATCCACATCCCCTTGGATAATATAAGACATGTCCCATACACAATACAAAAATAATTTATACTATCAAATGTCATATCATATTAAATCATGAAAGAAATATAAATGTAATTATGAGACATTCAAATAATTTTTATCCTAAGAATTGTGTAATGAAATCTATATCTACAACAACTTATATTATGACAATTTATATTGTCACACAAAAATATAAAAACCTCTATAATAATAATAGAAAAAATAATCTATATTACATTTTACTGAAAATATAAAAAAACATATTAGTATCCTTCCCAAACCACTTATTATTCCAAGTGAATGATTTAAGATAATGCATATATGGATAGAAAAAATAAAATTAACCAATAAATCAATATTAATTTCCCACTAATATCTAATTTAGAAACATATATTTCAAACCACATAGGCATTCAACCTTCAAAAAACATATCAGATGTTCTAACATATATCATTATAAAAGTTTTTTATAATATTAACTACTATAAAAAATATCCTATATCTAAATTGAATACTACCCATAAAGACCTCACTGTAATATCCTCTTGTTGTTATACATAGAAGGGACCTCACTATATCCTGTCAAAAAATGCAGTTATCAACTCATAGGGAACTCCCAATCATATATCTAAGACCCTGAATTTATCAACATGTTGGAGAGTGACAAAAAAATCTCTATTGACATATAGATATCCACTCAAACAAAAATTGATATAATATATACATCATCATTTATCTATCCACCCTTTTGGAATTTCTATTCTCATCTCTTTCACAAAGTTGTTATCACTAGTAGGTAACTCTCAATCTTATCATCATAACACTGCATTTATCCACAAACTTGGAATATCCAATTATATCGATATTTGATTGTAGGTTTTTTCCAACATTAGATACCATTCCATTCTAAGTACCAACTCTCAGTGACTATCCTCACTTAAATATGTATCACTTTGGTTGTTTTTCACTCAACAATATACTCATTATATTACCCATAATCTAATACAAGGGACCCTTCAAATTTAAGACAACATCAATTCCATTGCTGATCAGATAGCCACTACGTGTTGTTATATCATCAACACCATATCATCAACATCCTTTTCATCATAATTATTTACAACAACACAATTATCATAATCACTATAATAATCAATATAATATTCATAAAAATAATTATCTCCACCCCCCCCCCACAAACCCACCACCACCATCATCTATTCTAAACTACTACCACATCACAAGTCACATCATCGATATCACTATCTAATGTGATTAATGAATTAAGTCCACATACATCAATTTATCCACCATCGTTTGATTCCACACATACAGTGGTCTTAAAAAATATGATTATAAATCATCAATAAAATTACTCATATATTGGGAGTAAAAAAGTTCCATAACCACATTACATAATATACACATATCAAACATCACATTTCAACCAATCCATATAATCTAGTACACTACTAGACATTTATTTCACTATATATTCAGAGTGGATATTATAATCAAATGTTATATAAGAGATTCAAAATCCACTATCATTGTAAAATCCTCTCAATGCGATCTTTCCTAAAAATAATCAAACTATATGTCCCCAACTATATATGAAATAACTAAATTATAATTTCATATATACTATATTGAAATCCAAATTTCTTTTGAAACATTCTACCAACAAATCCCTCTAACTATAGAATCTGGAATATCCCCATCCCCAGATAGAATTGGCCCCAATTAATCCTCTTTCAATTCATCCCATAATCTCAGAAACTTTTCATCATGTATTCATATTGTGTTTCATGAGCCTCTTTCCCCATATTCATTTCCCATTCGATAACTAATATGACATCCATAATTACTTATATTATTAATTTCCACTATTTTAAAATACTCTGACCCCCAAATTTAAAAATATTTCATGTAAAATACAAATCAATTATTAGTAATCAGTTATAGATACATGAATACACCATAAAAACATATGAAATAATTCATAAAGGAATTAGAATCGATAATCAACAAAAATTCCACCCAAATCACATTTTATACAGTTTTATCATTCAGTAAATATGTTCATAAATATCTTTAACGATATAATTACATTATTCAATACATATAAATCAAAATAATTCATATTTTATAATCCAAGATGTATATTTATCACCCAACTCTATATTTAAATTCATAAAATTTCCTATTTCGATAACATCCTTACATTTCATAACTCATCTAATTTCAAATATTTATCTCAAATAACTATTTCAAAAATTCTATATTTATATCAATCATTTAATATTTTCTTGTTTTTGTCAATATTTTTTAATAAATCATCATAATGAAATTAATAACTATATAAAATATTCATCTATATATGGTTTCTACCATTTTGCACGTAATAATATAAAATTCTAATTTATAACGTATTTTTATATTATCTTATTATGATTCACATACCAATAATGAAAAATAAATGCATTCTGGATTCAAAAGGATTTTTTAAATAGATATGAATTTTTAGTTTCTGACATCGATTTCATAGTGATCAAAAGTATATATTCCTCTAATTATAGTTATTTTACATTTATTTATATTTCATTCTCCATATTACTCTTTCCCAAATCAAAATAGTACTAAAAAACCACATTCCACTCTACGAGTGATTAAATAATATTGTGTACCCACTATGATATTTTGATTTTAGGTAATTAATAATATTTCTTCTATTAATATAACCCACAACATTAATTCCATCCATTCATTACATTTAACATTATAACATTTATTTTTTATTCTTTATCTCTATCGTTCTGTATTCCCATAATTAAACCACCTTTTGAACAACATTAATGGAATATGCATTCATAATAAAAATATCATGCAACCATATTTCATACTATTCATATATCCTAACCATTATAAATATCTAAATTAATCTCATTATTTAATTATAAAAAATATATATGCATTAAATTACTCAAATAAATAAATAATAATTTATATTATATTAACACATGACATTGGTATTTTTTTAACATTATTAGAATACTACCAAATTACTGCTAAGGGAAAAATCACACCCACAATATAATGGTACACATTATTAGAAAATAAAAATCACTTTCTTACTATTCCAAGATTGAATAAAAAATGAAAAAAACATAGAAAAATAAAATATTTTGGTCTACACAGTACACAAAATAATAATTCTTTTCTTCCTTAGAATGCTACATCTAAAACAACTAAAAGGGGAAACAATTCATAAGAACATTCCTTTTCAATATTATAAATTATATCAAATGTTACCATTAAAAATATGAAGAGCACATAAAAATATTGCATCATCTTACTCAAGCACCTATAAATCCCTCCCCCATGTGTATTCTATAAAAAACAATGGTTTTAAAGATATCCTATAAATGGATTGACTCATCTATTGAATATCGACAATTTCTTTTTATACTAAAAGGAGATATTATCCTTCTTGATATTAACATCCATGAAAATTTTAAGACATGAGCGATCATGATAATAAATCGAAATTTTTGATACATTCAATACATAATTAAAAATTTCTAATCAATGAGGTTGTGAAAACGTTTATAATAACAATATAACTCATTATAACGACATAAATGGGTTTGAAAATAATAGAAACCACTAGATACCTCTTCCATAATATTCCCACCCACATAGAGGAAAAAATCATTGAAAATGATATCCAATTTAAAACATATATTTTCACCCATTCTATCCATATAGGATTTATATATACTCTGACAATTATTTATTCAAACCTAAATCAACTTCATATAGTTTATCATATTTTTCACCATTATTATATTATCAACCATGAATATACACACCATCTCTTGATTTTTCTAAAATGAATCTTTTTCCTATACAAAAACTCTAAAAGATTAAAAAATATATAATAATATGAAAAAACTTTATATAAAATATGAATAATGATAAAAAATCCTCCATTAATCCTTTCAAAAATATAAACATTATCTATATCCTATAATTTAATGATAATACAATATTTTTCCATCAATCTCTAGGAGAAATATAATTCCTAGGAAAAATATCATTCCAATGGAATTATAAAATAAACTACATAATAGTAATTATAAAATAAAATCATGATCTAATTTTATTATACATTGAACACTATTAATCTTCACTACATAAATCTCTTGAGGGCTTGTTATTTTTTCGCTATGAATATTTCCATATTCATTAAGAATTTATCGGACTTCTTATATGGATCTATATAAATACATATAGAATCAACACCTTTAATCCTAAAAGTAAAACCAATAAAATAATTTTTTATAAATTTTAACAAATAAATATCATAGAATTTATAAATGATACACCATCCATACAAAACCATTGACTTTTACATTAACCTGCTGATATAATAGAAAGGGAGGGGAAATCATAGATTATATTTTATTTTCCCTAATAACATAAAACTAACCCTTGAAAATATTTACACATCATTGAAGTATAAATTTTCAATAACAATTATGCACTATATAACTCATATAAAACCTATTCTTGTGTACTTTTATTAATAATTAAATTTCCATAAATTAATATTAGGGGTTCCCTATCCGTAACACAAGAATAAAATGTATCAGCATTCATAATATTATATCTTCAGACATTCATAAACTGGTCTCCCTATTATGTCATATAAATCATAAATACCAATGAAGATAAAAAATTATCTATTAGAGACATAATCCCCCCAAAATTTACCAAAATAAAAGAAGAAAATACCCCAAAACAACTACCATAGTATATCCACTCTAAACCATAATTAAATAATCAACATACGACATATGACTAAAAACATGAACTAAAATATTTTATTTTTAATATACCACATAATACATTATAATGTCTAAAAACACACTAGATTATTATTATGATCTTCCTATGTCATCATTTAAAAAAATTAATTAATGATGATAAAAAAATAATTAATTAATATATGGATGAAACATCTTAATAATTACCTCTATGAACAAATATATTTTTTCAATAATCTAAAAACATAAATAAAAATATTAAATTTAAATATCCACATGGAAAATAAATCCTACATATTTCATTTAATTTTACCATAATATGTTTGTATTTGATTCACAAATTTAATTTTTTAAATCAACGTATCCACTTTCATATAGTCTAAAAATTTATCAATGCAATTAGTAAAACATGATTCCTCAATTTCACAAAATTTAATCATTACTAATCTATATATGAACTCAAATTATTTTCCCAATTCATTAAAACATCATTATTTATTCCCCTGGAATTCCACTATGTTAAAAAAAATATTTATAATAAGTCATGAATTATAATTATTATCTCCCAATTATTTATTTGACCCATTTATCAAGCTATTGTTGTTAGATATAGTCACATCAAATATTTTTTTACTTTAAATGATATATATGGATGATCAGGGTCATTTTCTATGAAGTGTGTGGGCTCGTTTGTTAATTAATTTCATTATATATATATATATATATTATTTTTTTTTAAAAAATTGAATAAATTAAATAATGAATTGATATTTTTTATATGGAAGGAAAAAAGAGATCATTTTTTTCACACAAAAAGTTAGAAGGAAAGGTAGTTGTTTCATAGGAAATTCCCATCCCATTTGGTAAATTTTAACAATAGTTAAAAAATAATTTAACTCATGGAGTGGAAAAAATGTATTTCTTACTATCACATTTAGTAGTTACATAATTATTGAATATTATGTATACTCATGTTTACTCATGAAAAAAACATACTCACTAATGTAATCAATAACAATAATGAATCACATCCATTATTATGGGTTTTAATATATAGTTAAGAAAGGTTCATGTTCAATTTAGAGGATGAATGCTAAAATTTATGTAAATAAATAACATATATTTCCACCTCTATATTCTAACCTTCCCACCCCACTGAATAATTAAATAGATTTCATACATATATATAATGTCAAAAATATGAGATTTAATTCCTATTAGATCACCTAGTATGGGACAAAACATCACTGTCAAAAAGTAAAAAATATCCAACACATCAATGTGATGGTAAACCGTGAAGAAAAATGTGAATGAGGATTATTAAACTATCGAAATAGAAATATATGAAAAAAATATTATAAATTTATATGGGAGAATATTATATTAGACCGTATATACTATTGGTAGGTGGAAGAGATTTTTAAATGGGTGACGTGATGAAATTATAGGAATTAAAAATAATATTCATCCTCCTAAAAATATTTTCGAGAAATGAGATACATGAATGATTGGAATGTTTAAATATTGGAGTTTCTTGATCATATCATAGGGGTTAGTCTCGAATCCTCCCATCTCAGAAATTATTCCCGTGTTCATGCTCTATATTCCTTATAGAATAATTATATCATAATTTGATCTATTATGGCATGTAAATAATGTTATCGTACATTTTGATTTAGTAATGGAGGACCAATATTGGTGTTTTAATGTCAGTCAGGATCATCAATGTGTCATGGTTCAAATATTGTGGGTAGTATTACCAAGAACATCAATAGAGAAGGTTGGGATTTTATTTACCAGTGAACTCAGACTAGAAATAATGGATGAGTAGTGCAGTGACTAGTTCATATTTCTAGATCCAGGAAGAATGGTTTTGAAACACCATTAAGAATCCTTTAATTAATATAATGATTCATTACAATCATGAATTATAATGGGGTGATCTATTAAATTACTAGTTGATTCCAATTTAAGGGGTGACAAATAAGAATACTAATCTGGATAATCAATTATCTCTTCAAATGATAAGAGGTTGATGAGGGAATGTTATTCATGATTGAATAAATTAAGATGTAAAGATAGGCATTTATGTGTGGAATGATCATGCTTGCTAGAAACAACTCACCATGGGAAGAGTTATTGATCAAAATTGATGTATGAAGATCACTCTCTAGTGATGATGAGAAGTTCCGGATTGGGTTTGGGGTGGTCTCAATAGTGAGGGTGTATCTAGGATAATACTATGATTTTATTGAGTAATACAATAAAAAACTTTTGTACAACCCTACATTAATTTTAAATTAGATTATTTTGGTGAAATTATGTCTTATCAAACATAAAAAATTATAATAACCAAATTTATATATTTTCATGGATTTTTCCATTATTCATTTATCTCATAATGGTGATCATCCTGTATCTCGGGCATTAGAATCTGTTTGTTTGATTGGCATAAATAAGATCTATCACAGTTAGGCTCGACACTGCAAGATACGTGGTTTCTAATTTTGTATTTTGGTCCCATATATGAAGGTATCTTAATATTTTCAAGAATCTAGTGTAGTAGTTAAGGAGTATCAAGGAAAAAGATGAGGTAAACCAATGTGATAGTGTGATTCTAGTGCAGAAATGTTCTAAAAATTAGATCATTATAGCCTGGAGAAATTTTTTGTGGGGCAATAGTTACATTAATTATAATATGCTCATAAATAGTAGGAATAATAAGTTTCATTAGTTCTATCGATAACTTCTTGGTTAATAAGGATCATGTTGTTTTGAATCATGAAGATAAAATGGTCCCTTGTGGGATTTATTTATGGTAGGAGTAGGTTTTAGTTTATGTGAATGTGCACAAAATAATTTCATGATATTTTTCCCATATGATGCATATTTGATTACTCATATATGAATGAATGTTTAAATAAAAGGGTATATTTTATATTTATAGTTGATTCAGAACATCGACATGATCATTCGATTAATATACACCTCACGAAATAATTGTGATGAGATAGAAAAATATATGGCCAACAATAGTAAGTACATAAAATCAAAGGTATATAAGAATGTATCATCCATGGATGATCATCTTATAAGTTAATTCAATTCATAAAATTGGTTTATGAACACATTTCTAAAAGCTTCCCAAAACCCATAGATTAATATATTAACATAAAATAATATATTAATATTAAAATTTAATAATTAAAAAAGAATATTATTAAAATATAAAAATATTTCCATGAAAAATAAAAATTGAAAATTTGGAATATGATACAATTAAATTTATGTCATCAAAAACAATGAAAAATTATTAACAATAAAATTATAGATTAATAATCAAATAGAAATTATTTATAAAATTGAAAAACTATGTTGGTAATATTTGATCTATTTAAAATGATTTTTTAATACAAATTAATTTATAATGAATTGAAAATCATAATTAGAAATTTTTTTCCAGTAATATGGATAGTCGATGTGTGGAAAAATATAGAGGTTTAACCAAAAAAATTAACTTTCAAAAAAAAAATCAATGAATTATAATTTCACTATAATAATTCATATTCCATGAAATGTTATATCACAAGAAAAATTTCACAAATAAAAAATTAATTAATCAATAAAATCGATTATAAAATGTGCATCAAGAAAATCCATCATCCTCCATATATTTATCCTCCATAATAATAGATAAAACTCATAGAAATAACTTCATTACAAACTCAATACCTCACATAAAAATTAAGATAAACACCATTGTACACATATAATCATAATCACTCAAAATAAAATGAAATTCCAAAATATCTATATAGAATTTAAACAATATCATGATCAGAAACTTAGATTTATTACATCATGGTTCAATCTGTATAGGACTTCAATAGTATTTTATTTCTCCAATAAATTACAAATAATTACCACAAAACAAATTAAAACCACCATAAATCAATAGAAATTAAAAAAATCAATTTCTAAAAAGAATCACTGATCAGTCTCATGGATATAAACTAAGATTCCATCCATCAAAATTATAATTTCCACTTCAATCAGTCACATCTATTAACTACATCGCAATTACACACCTAATTTAATCATGTTAATCTTCACCCTAAATTCATTATATTGAATTTACAATGAGGAATCCCTAGAGGAATATATACTAAATAAACTATGGAACCAGTGATAAATCAATGCCATACACAAATATAAATAAAAACTGAACTAATATTTGATTAAATTGATATCATATTTTCAATCACTACTCATCCCTTGAATTATCTTACATATATATCATAGAGTTTTCCTCTAAAACTTCATCAACCTTATCAAACTTATAAAATTCATTTACCCCATATTTATTCATCTATTAGTATTTCTCATCAATGACAATCTCTTCTAGGACCACATTGTACTTGTGGGACCAATGGGAATATATCATTCTAGAAATGTTGAAACATATTCTGAGGTGGATTGAAAATCCATTAAAGTTCTCTTTTATCTCATATGCTAATATATCCTCCCTTAATTTCCCTGTAAAAATGGAATATGATATTTTGATATTCTATACCACCATAAGATAAAAATCTAAATAACCCTAAATGGATATGTATTACACACAATAGTGAAATGGTACCAAATTGACAATAAACACACTTGGCCATAAATAGAAATTAATTTCATAAACATTGTATGTTTCTACATGTTTATCCCCATTGATGAATTCTCTATTGAGTTCAAGTAACACAAACCTCTTTTATCATATTTTAATCACTAACAAACATAGAAACTTATATTGATTTATATGCAGACAAAACTAATACAATGTGAATAATTTTTTATAAATTTCATGAAAACAAATATTATATATCATTTTAATTAAATATAAATATTAAAATTTATTTCTATATCATTTTGTAAATAAATTTGATCATAATGAATTATTTTGAAATAACTCCCTTTTGAGAATTGTTTACAATGAGTGTTTTATTAAATGGATATTAAATTTTAATTAATAATTAAATAAATATATTGAACATGAAACTATTATTTTAACACTTATAGTAAAATTGAAGCATTTATTATGAATTTTATTGAAATTAAAATAAAAAATTAGATTGGTAAAAATTAATGTTTTTATGAATAATAGATTTCACATGGACAAAATTTTTTCATTTTATAAAATTAAACTACATATAATTTTTCATTTAATTCAAAAAATTATATATATTATATATTAAATAAATTTTTTCAATAATCATAAAACAGTTTTTACTAGCCATTTCATAATAATTAATCTAGTTTTATGCCTAATCACACATTTAGTGATTTTAATTAAATGGTTATATTAAAAAGAATTTTGAACAAATATAAAAATAAGTTTGATAAAATATATTTTATATTTAGAATAAAAATATCTAATTTTAGTAATTATATCACGTTCATTATTTTCATACAGAATTGTAAAAATAATAAAAACATATTACCTTTATTAAGGATAAAAATATATAATATCGATATAATGTAATAGTTAAGATTAAAAATTACACATTAAATTTTTTAAATATTATTAGTTCAATATATTTTAACCTTATATGATAATACATTCATTGAATTTTCTATATTCTATCACCTTGACATGATGGTGACCATATCAGCAGTTATACAAGGGACCCTATTTTACAACCTTATTCACATAATTGGAATATTTTTGCTCAACCAACACCTAAAAAATCATCCATAGAATTATTACCTTTATAAATTAGTTTTCTCCTCAATGTAGTACACTTTTATAAAGGTTTAATGTATTATCCAAAGTAGTTATCTCAATGAAGTTGAAATTTCCATACCCGAGGATTTCAATGTTTATTTCACCTTCTAAATCATTTAAATAATTTCTATATATCCTACAGTATTAATAATTGAATAATATATTTATATAGAGGTTATTATTATTATTTTATAGTTGTTTTACACCACCTTTCCTTAAAATATAAAATGAGAGTTTCACCCTAGCTTGCATGTCAGCTACCACATCCTCATATAGATTAAATTAATTTTCTATCACCATATTTCATATATGGTTATTAGGATGTATTTAATAATTATATATTATATTAATGAAAAAAAGTTTCTTTTTTAATTATAAAAAATAATCCACCACGTTACCTTCCCACATATTGGGAAAAGACAATGTCTATTGTGTATACTTGTGTACTACCCCCACAACAAAGCAATCTGATTCAATTTTAATTTAAAAATTACATGGAAATTAATAAGGATATTTTTATTGAAAATATATGATATTTATAATACAATAATTATTTATTGAAATGTTAATTAATATTTTTCTATCATTCATTACGTCTATGGAAAAATGGAGACATCGATTGTGCGTATGTATGGACATTCGTCTCTACGAAGTGATGTAATTCATTTTGTATCATTGGTTTATATTTATGGTAATTTATCTGTATATAATGATTAAATATAATACATATGATATGATTATTATTATTGTTATGATTTTACCATGGACAATTTTCTAGAACCATTGCTACTAAAAAGAAACAAATATGAAAAAATCATCATTTAACAACGGAAAAGAGGATGATAATGTAACATTAATAATGTAAGATTACTAATGAAATATTAAAAAAATATTATAAGTAAAACAGAAATGTTATTATAGATATTAATTTGGTTCTAATATAAAAAAAGTTAAATTAAATTCAGTATATTGTTTTTTAGAGATCTTATGATGCATGATAGACATGAGTTATGGCTTTCTCATCTTAAAATAATGTTTGTGGGATATATGATTTATTCACAAATTGTTTCTATCATTTGGAGTATATAAATCCCCTTTGATATGTTATATCATTAATTTAATTATATTCATGTTATTAAATATATCATTTGGTGTGATTTATTTCATTGGATTTATGATTCCAAAGATAACAAAGAGTTGAGTTTTTATGTTACAATCTCATTTTGGATTAGACCTATAATGGGTAGACTAAAATTATGGAAAATTATATGGTTATTATCAAATAAAACCCATATATTTTTTATACTATACTAATTACTATATTTCTCATGTATTAGTGTCATTTCCATATCTATTTTATTTAAAAATTTAGAGAAATTATTTAAAAAAAAAAATTGAATGTATTTTATATATTGTCAAAATATTTTTCCTCCCATGTACACATTAATTAAAATTTCTTATTTATTGTTTTTATATGATAAAATTATTTATTATAATGATTTTAAAAAATATTTTATTTTCATTCAATTATTGAAAAGATTTTTTAACTAAGTGTTCTAAAATGGTTATTTATGACTTTAAATTAAAATCAAAAGAAATGCTTATATAAACATTTATTAAATAAAATAATATTATCCCCATCAAAAAATTTATATTAATTGAAGATTAATTTAATTAATTACGTTATTTTTTTAATGATAATCATTGTATCAATATTCTAGTAATTTTTAGTTTCTAATGATAACGAATGAAAGTAATATTTTACCTATATTCATTTAAATTATCAGATACAATATTCGAGTTACTTTTCTTCTATATCCAAATAAATTATGGATTTATTAACCTCATTGGGGAAATGATCTAATGAAATCATTCCCAATCATTCTCTAAATGTCTTATAATTATGATTATTTAAGGATGGGTATATTAAATCTTTTTCCTTCAGAAATATTATTTATATTTTGGTGAAATATTTAAAACCCCTATATATATCATTCTTGGATTATTAGATGATGAAATGGTATGATATTTATGTAACCAGTTTCCTTTTAGATGGTTATGACATGGAGAATTTAAATATGTCTTATAATCTTATAGAACACAAATATATGGTTTTAATTATGTGATGGGTAGGGAAAATTTGTATTTCCCCCCAATGCATTGGATTTTTAAAGAAATATTACAAGAATATAACAACATGAATAGGGTGTAAACATAATTCAGTAAGGGAATCGATCAATATTTTCAGTATTTTTAGGGACCATTGACTATTTAAATGAATTAATTGAGAGTGAACCCAATGCATTATGATATTTATGGTAATTAAAATTGAGTATAAAAATTATTTTCTATTCTTATTTGTGGCCAAAAATTTATGTCTAATTCTCATGATATGTTCTCATAGAGGATGATTGATTATTGATGATTCCACACTCTTATGACTTATGACTTATTTATGAAAAAACTCATTCCATGATTCATGATAAAATATATTAGAGTGATTCTATATATCATTTCCTAAAATGTGATCATTTTTTATAATCATGAAATTATTTTTACTTATTATAATTGATTGGTATTTCCATTTTTTACCCTTATTAAGAATATGGGCTCACCCACATGGAATTTTTCATCTTGTACAAGATATTAAGAACTATATTATGTAATAAATTTATATTAATTGTTAAATGATATAAAGGACGTATGAAATATGTTGATGATATTTTATGAAATTAGTTGTTTATATATATAGTATCCATTAAATTAATCATTCCATTCATGGGGTGTGTATTATAATGAGATGTTTTTAATATTCATTTAAATATATGTGATATTTATGTACATTATAATATTTTTTCCACAACTAGTATTAGATCATTATTTATTCATTTTAAAATAATAATATTAGAGTCTATTACTCTAAGAATTGGTGATATGAATAGGATAACAAAATAAACTTCAATTAAGTATATATTTTTTGGTTTTATTAAAAAAAAATGTACAGGTACAGTAAAATTGGTGTTGTTGTAGAACATGTTCGCCTAAGGGTAAAAAATTTGATGGTGGATAATTTGGTATTAACTCAAACATCACCAGTGCCTGGTGAATGGGTCTAAGGTTTCACACATGTTTAGATATTCATGGTTCACCATCCTTATTTAATTCAAATTTCTAAAGAACAGATATGATGAAATTGGAAAGATAATGAACATTAATGACAAAGGAATAACATAATGTGTCATAAATGTAAAATAAGGTGACCTGATTTAGATGTCTAATAAATTAATTTTCAAGATTATATGATTAATAAAAATGATTATTTTAACTCACATAATGTTTTTTTGTCTTAGTCAAAGGTTGAACTGGGTGAAATTTATTTATCATTCAATATAATATTAAATGTATTGATTAGTATATTGAAAAAAACAAATGTAATGGGAAATTTAATGAAAAGATTTATTTTAATTCTTAGAAAATAATCTAATGTGATAAATTATATATATCATAGACATTAATAGGACTTCACAATATATTATTGATTGCATCATAAGGAAAAATTCACCATATTATAGAGAGTTTCCAGATATAGGAATTTCTTAAAAATGGATCTATACCACTAAAATGATATTTTAAATTGTCCAATAATCATAGAATGAACATGTTATGTTGGTCAGAGTATGTAACACAAGATTTGGGGGGGGGGTATTGAGTTCCCAATAAAAATTTCAATTAAAAAATTTATAACTAAATTAAAAAATATAATTACAAAACCCGTTGATAAAAATTGTATAGTTATATATTTATTGATTTTAAAATGATACTCAATGTGGGATTAAAGATTAATTAAACGAATTGAAACAACATTCCCATTTAATATTAAATTACATAATAAAATACATTATATAATAATAAGTTAAGATTAAATATTGAACTAAATGTATTTATATAGATTAAAATAGAAAATAATGTTTTATTTTAGGAAATATGAATAAAAAAATGAAAAGATCACTTCATTGAATAAAACAAGGTTTTTAGTCTAAAGCAGATACATAATCCCATAAACATGAAAATCACCTGCTATGTAGAAGATTATATATAATAAAAAATATATCCAAAACTTGGATCGGGATTTCGTGTAAATAGGAAAAAAAATTACATGCCCAAAACCACTTACCAATTCATAATTTGGATGAAAATAAAACATATGTCCCACACAAGATCCTCCATAGTTTTATTGAGTAAAAAATAGAGAACAATGATAGAGTGTATAATTAAAAAACTAGTTTAGTACATGAGATATTTTATGCTGATCAAAAATGTAATGAAAAAATAGTTCAAATTCAATTTTTAAAATGGAATGACTAAGAGATAGACAAATATAATAAGTGATATAGACCAATCCATAATTCTTTAGCTCTTCAGTGACTTTCTCTTAATCTTCCAATGATCTAGAAAATGTTTTTCATAATTTTTAGGAAAAGATAGTTTCATATAATATTTAGATATCCGAATCTTTTCTATATGTAATTATTTGAAAAAAAAATTCCACATGTGTGAGTTGGATTTTTTCCTTTATTTATTATATTAATGTTCTTATTTTTATGTATATTCCACCCATTCACACCCTTATCCACATTTGTATCTTTGATGATGTAAAATAACTAAATATATGACTATCCATGTCTAATTTCCTATTTAAAAATAATAATTAAAAAAATTGATTCCTTTTATTGATCTCTAAACTAGGAAAACAATGAGTTTTTGTGTAATTAATCATTGCACTGTTTTGGGAATAATTAGTTATAAATAAATGTCTATTTTAAATGTATTATATACCATAAACTTAACATTGGATGATTTATATTCAAATGAGGGTCATCACAACAATGATCAAATGTTGTTTGTATATCATTTCTATTGATAGCATAGAACAACGATATATTAGATTATTGGATGCATGGTCTAGTAGTATATCAACAAATGGTAGATCATATTAACTCATATATGATCTAACTATTTGTATATCATCTAATGGTAGATCTCATCTAGCAGTAGATCTGACCCACTGTTAGATCAGATTCATCTATAGATCTTTTTCTACAGTGGATGATGTTCATTGATTGTTCCTTATTGAACTAATAGTGGATATGTTGAACTAATGGTTGATATCCCAAATAGTATATCCATAATCTGTAGAGCATGGAAGTAGATTTAATTCACTAATATAATAGATTGAACTAAAAACATAATATCAGTGACAACGTCATATCAATTTGATCTGATAATAGATCTTGATAAATAACAATGGATCTTTAAATGGGAAGACATTTTAATAAAAAAATTTAATATGATAAAAAATTAATCATTAAATAATCATTATAATAATCATTTTTTATAATTAAAATTAGTTGTTTCTAAAAATATCGAATTTTTTATGATCATAAATAATGGAATTTTACAACCATATATATAAGAATACTATGGATTATTTTGGAATGTAATGGTATGGTTATAATTTAATATTATAGATCTTATATTCTTAAATAAAATTTTGAAGCATAATTATAAGAATAAATTCCCAAAAAACAATTTATCCTCATTTAGGGTTTATAAAAAAGATAAGACTATATTGGAAAGTAATAAGATACTGTGCACAAACAATTAATGTACAAGATAAATAAAATTCATTGGATTACATATGAGATTATAGTACCTAAGATAATACAACGTAAACCAAATCAAAGAACTATCATAGTCATAATCACTCTCATCCTGATGTGATATAGAATAAACAAGATCATTTAATCTTATAAAGATAGACGTCACAATTGTAGAGGATTATGGTGTATAGGTAGTGGTATAAATCTCCCTAATCGAAATTGGATTGAGGTGTTGAAAAACATAAAATTGGGACATGAGAAATGGATCCAACTAAAGAGGAAATGGGGAATAAGATATTTCATATGTTATTAGAGACATGGGGATGAATTATAGTTCATCATTAGTAACAGAAACATTAAAAACAATCTTCATCAATGTCATCACATCCTTTATGTTGTTTCCACAACTTTCCATAGTAGTGATGATGTTTATCATCTCTTCCATAAAAATTTTTGAATGAAGGGAAAACACATTAAATTGGTTCAATTTTTCATTTATGTACCTATTAATAGGATCCTTCCTTATTTTCATTAAAGGAAATTTAAACGGTGAATTATTATCATGATTTGTATATATTATTGAAATAATGTATTTAAGATCCTTGGGGATAGATTCGCTATCAATGGATGATTCATTTAAACACTCCCTTATCAATTCTAACATTATATCACCAAGCATTCTGATTTATTAAAGGACCTAAACATGAGATGTAGTGAAGTCATCCAAGAAGACATTAAAATCTACTCCAAAAATATATCTGATTGTCTAAGAATCAAAAAAAATATAGGATTAGGATAAATGGATGGAGATGATATAACTATAGGAAAAGTTTTATGACTTTCATGTAACACCCGAGACTTTTATGTTATATAAATCATCAAAGTAATCTTTTTCTATACAACACTTTCTTGGCTTGCTTTACACGCAATCGCGACCTTCCTCGATAGCTTGCGTCGTACGCAATACCGAGTTTCACTAAACAACAATATGCTATTAAAACTAGCCGTTATGAATAGTAATAACCACTTTTTGGAATTTTATAAATTTTATTTTTCAAAATGGACTTCATTTTTGGACTCAGAATATCGAAATTAGCCTAGGGTGAAATTTTGGTATTTTTCTGAAAACTTTCAATTTTTGATGAATAGTGAAACCACTAAGTGGTAGGTTAAAAACTGAATTTTGCATAAAACTTAATTTTACCGCTTCTGTGAATGGAATTTCGAAAATCCGAGAGACACGATTAATATCAAGGACTAAAATGTGGTTCAATGAGATGAAAATAATTTTTTGGTGAATAGTAATTTTTTACTTTTTTTACCGCGGTTAATAGTAAATAGGGTAACTAAGGGTAAATATGATATTAATATTACCCTAACACATGTCCTAATTCTATTGGACAAGTGTAATTCGACCAAAAACAAACTTAGGAATAAAATATGACCATTTAGGCCCACTTGGATTAGATTAGGACATTTATTATTAATTTATTTAAAGAAGGGTTAAAATAGTTAAAATCAAAGTTTAATAAGTAAATCATTTTTAATATAGGGTTATACATAAGATAAATTCGATTGTAAATATTCATTAGAAAGCTAAAAAGATTTCCTACATGATGATATTTTATTTGTAATTTTTAGACATCAAATAATGTAATTTATTTATGACACAAAGATGATGCAATAATTATCTTATTAATGAAATATTGACATAATTGATGTTATAAACACCAAAATAAATGTAATTTGAGACTTTTTATGAATTCCACTAATTTTCTAGGTTACTATGATATATTAGTGTTGATTTAATCAACTTGGTTCGAACATATAATTCTGTTATGACTTTCACAAAAATCATATATCAAATAGTGTCAAAATTGACACAAAATAGTTTTTAAATAAAATATTATATTATTTATTGTTATTTTATTCCTAAAAAACTAAGGTTCGGCCAAATGACTTAGATAAGGATATATATATTAATAATAAACAATTTGGGGTTCGTTTGGCATGTTATAGTAAGTGTATTAACCATATAGTGAAAGAAAACAAAAAGACATGGTAAAAGTTAAATTATTTAACTTAGAGGTAAATCTAATTGATAAGGTTAAAATAATACCCTAAACTTGTCTAAATCCTATTGGTTGATAGGATTTCGACCCTTCCCCACTTTATCTTCGAAATAAGACCCTTTGGAACCATTATAAACCGATTTTGACTTTAATATAAAATAATATTTTGAGATATTCCTAAGGTGCCCCTCTCCTCCCTTATAAAAGGGAACCTCCCCCCCTCCTCCTCACACCAAATTGAGCACTCAAGCTCGGCCAACCCCTGCCATTTTCTCCTCCCCACTTCCCTAGAATAATCCTAGAGGTCCTGGTCTTCTACAAAGACCAATCTTAGTTCCTTAAGTGGATGATTCAAAGAGGCGTTCCAAAGAAGAGGTAATATCCATTAC
This sequence comes from Viscum album, assembly GCA_963277665.1. Lineage (NCBI taxonomy): Eukaryota > Viridiplantae > Streptophyta > Magnoliopsida > Santalales > Viscaceae > Viscum > Viscum album. The sequence goes on along the minus strand of OY728120.1, from coordinate 2,064,108,829 downwards.
CGATCTTTTCAATTTCTTTCTTCTTCAACTTCTTCTTCTTTAGTTGTTTCATGATAAAGTAATAACATCAGTATTACTTACATACTGATATGTTATTATAAATATGAAACAACCCTATTCCACCTTCTATCCATCCTACGGATAAATGAAATCACCACGCGTGCGTACGTACGGAATACCGTCTCCACGCCGTGGTGTAATCTATTTTCCACCATCACCTTACAAGGATGGGTATAATGGTGTAATGAGTAACTACATATGATTATTATGAAGTAATATTGATACTGAAATAATATATATATACTCCAATACAATTCCATGATCATAGGAACGATATCATCACTCGTGCGTACGTACGGAATACCGTCTCCACGATGTGATGCGACTCGTTCTACATGATCTTCATTTCATAATGATTATATAAATGAATTGAATGAATGAATATGGTATATACTCCACTAATACCATTCTGGAAATGAATTATCTATAACCTAAAGATAAGAATAATAATTTATTCGACAAAACACGCATAATAACCAAAAGCTATAAAGACCCGAGTAACAAGTAACAATGAAATATTACTAACAAGAAGCTAATAATATGACCATATATGATCTCATATAAATATGTATGATTCTGGAATAAGTCAATAACATTATTTAAACCATTATACAGGAGCTTCGGACACGTACAAAGCTAATCTGACCTAAGGTAAGGGAAAATACCACAATCTCATTTTTATCCGAGATTGTTTATTCGTAAGTATTTACTGGGGTGTATTTTATCATCCACATCCATGTTCCCTCAATATGAAATATTGTTTCCATCCACTTGCAATAGTTTAAATCCAATTTTACCCTTAGGTGAGTTTTTTGTAAAGAATATGAAAGGAATCTTTTGTCGTTTTTCCGTACGAGGTACTTTTTGACTTTTCCGACAAAAGTACGAAGAATGTTTTTTTTACTTATACGGCATGAATGGATTTTTAAAACATTACTTCAAAGAAGCTTCCTTTACAAGTTTTCAAGTTTATTTTTAATCAACTTCTTTTATTTTAAAGTTGTATAACATGTTATTAAAGGAAAAATGTTTTTGAAGAAGAAAGGATATTTTCCTCAAGAATTCAATTCAAGTGTTTTATCAAAATTATTTTCCATCTAAGATAATAAAGGGTTCTGTTTCTATCCATATTTTTACATTGGTTTGACTATGTTGTGATGGAATTATGTTTATGAATTCCTTTATCATATATGAATTGATTTATGATGTCATGATGTTTCAAGAATCCCATTTTTGTTATATGTGTTATGCGATGATGTATGTTTTATGATTATGTGGCACACATAAGAAAGGATTCATTATAAGATGGGTGGGACCTATATCTCCCTCCAATGCATTGGGTAATGATTTTATATCTCATGAGATAGACATGGCTGGAACGGAAGGTTATTTCGGTTCAGTGATACATGACTGAAACGAGGAGTGAACTCGGTTCAGAAAGGGACTTTGTCCACTAAGATATTCTTGGCAATGAGTCATGACTAACAAGAAATGATTTTCCATGATTATGTGTGCATGCCACAAAGATTCAAGTTTTATGTTATGATTATGGGGATCTCATTTTCACTTCTATGATTTATTCCATGTTAAGATATTATGATCTCTTTTGCAGGTTTTAATTTTCAAAAAGATATGATATGATTTTTATTTCCTTTATTTTCCCTTGCTGAGCATTTGAGCTCACCCTTTTATGTTTTCTTTTCCCCAGGCCAGGAAGATGGATATTAAGTAGAATATGCTAAAAGGGACCCTAGATATGATGAAATAAATGGGAGACACTGTAGAAGATTTATGAACCAGTTGTTTATGTTTCCCAGTTTCTAAAGACACTATACCTATACGGTCCTTTGTGGTTTTGTCATATGTTGTAATAAGTGTGATTCAATTTTGAAGTATTAACAATGTATGTAAAGTGTGGGTCGTTATAGTTGGTATCAGAGGAAAGGTATAGTCAACATTTGGAAACTAGGATGTGAAAGCCTTAGTAAGAACCCTAAGGATAAGTCTAAGCATAGAACACAATCTTAGTGTTTTAGAAATGGCCTTGAATAACCTAGGATAAGAACTTAAGCATGAAAATTTTATTCTTGAATTATGTGGTTTCCTATTATAATTAGTGTTGCTCACACTATTCTTCTTGGTTTTAGTCAATGGCTGGAACCCGAAGGAACCGTGTTAATGCGGAATGCGATGGGCAATGAAATGATTGTCCCCCTGAGCAACCAAACGATATGGGAGCTAGAATGAAAAATCTTGTAGCCATGCTCACACAACTTTCTCAAGCTATGAATCATGCAGGATTTCCAAACGAACAAAGGAGGGAGCAACATTCTGTTGAATCCTTCATGAGGCAGCGTCCACCATCTTTCAGCGGGTCTACTGATCCATTAGTTGCTGAACAATGGATTAGTACTACTGAAAAGATATTTTCAGTTCTTCAATGTTCTGAGCATGATAAAGTCATCCTAGCAGTGTATCGTTTGGAAGGAGATGCTGATCAATGGTGGAATCTTGTTAAGAATACAAGGCAAAGGGATGAAATTGAGTCTATGGAATGGGACGAGTTCAAGAACTTATTTTTCAATAAGTACTTCAATCGTATTCTCCGAACAAAGATGGAGAAAGAGTTCCTTGAACTGAAGCAAAGGGATGATGAATCTGTTGGTACCTATGAAGCAAATTTTACCAGACTTGCAAGGTACGCTTCTGGTATTATTATCCAACCTGAGAGTAAGATCGATCGATTCTTTAGTGGCTTAAAACCAAGTCTTCGAAGGGCGTTAGCCATAAGGGACTTCAATAGCTACGAGGAAATCGTTCGATGTGCTCTCAAAGTCGAGATGGAGATTGGAGTAACCCATCAGTCACATGGGTTTGATAAGAAGAGGAAGATGGAATTCAAAGAAAAATCTAAAGAGCACACGGAAAAGAAGATGAACTTTCCCTTATGCTCAAAGTGTGGAAAGAAACATGGAGGGAGTTGTCTTAAAGGGACAAGTAAATGTTTTAAATGTGGAAAGGAAGGTCATCGGGCATTTGAATGCCGTGATAATGGGAAGAAGATGTCTAATGATGCAAACAAAGGAAGGGATACACAGAATGAACCTGCTACACTTCAATGTTTCAAGTGCAAGGAGATGGGGCATTATGCCAATCAATGCCCAAATCCAAGGGTTGATGATGATGGTCGACGTCAACAAACTCTTAAGGCTAAAGAAAAAGGAAAGTCACATGCAATTTCTATCAGCGATGTGGAGTACGATAACGATGTGGTGAAAGGTACACTTACCATCCACTCTAAAGTAGCAAATGTTTTATTTGATTCTGGATCCACCCACTCTTTTATTTCTGAAAAATTTTCTAAGGGTATCACCACATTACCTCAACAATTAGATGTTGAGTTAGCTGTGACAACACCTAATGGCACAACAGTCGCATCAAAAGTTTATAATTCTTCTCCGATCGAAGTTTGTGGGAAAGTGCTTCCTGCAAATCTTGTGATCCTTCCTTTAGTGGAATTTGATGTGATTCTTGGCATGGATTGGCTTTCTCTACATGGAGCTCATATCAATTGCCAAAGAAGGGAAGTCACATTTCATATTCCAGATCAACCTACGATCGTCTATCAATGCAAGGATGAACATAACCTTCCAGTGGAAATTTCTTCCATCTTATGGGTATTGATTCCACTAAATGAAGGTTATTTATCTCAAATAGTTGGTGAGAAACTCACGATTAAGAATATGCCCATTGTACGGGAGTTTTATGATGTCTTTCCGGAGGAATTACCGGGTCTTCCACCAAATCGTGAAGTTGAGTTTTCAATAGAACTCGTACCGGGTGCTTTGCCTATTTCAAAGACACCTTATAGAATGGCCCCAATTGAGTTGCAGGAATTGAAGAAGCAACTCCAAGAGAATCTTGATAAGGGATTCATACGCCCTAGTGCGTCACCTTGGGGAGCACCTGTTCTATTTGTTAAGAAGAAAGATGGATCAATGAGACTCTTCATTGATTATCGAGAACTTAAAAAGATCACTATCAAGAAAAAATATCCTCTCCCACGCATTGATGACTTATTTGACCAACTACGCGGAGCTCAATACTTTTCCAAGATTGATCTTCGTTCAGGGTATCATCAATTAAGGGTCAAAAGGGAGGATATACCAAAGACGGCTTTCCGTACAAGGTATGGACACTATGAATTTATAGTGATGCCATTTGGTCTTACTAATGCCCCTGCTATCTTCATGGATCTAATGAATAGAGTCTTTAGAGACTATCTTGATCAATTTGTGGTAGTCTTTATAGACGATATTCTTGTCTATTCAAAGAGCAAGGAAGAACATGAAGATCACTTGAGAATTATATTGAAGACCCTGAGAAAGGAGGAGCTTTATGCCAAATTTACCAAGTGTGAATTTTGGATTCAAAAAGTTGCATTTTTGGGTCATATAATCTCAAAAGAGGGGATATCTGTGGATCCAGCAAAAATAGAGGTTATCGAAAGATGGTCGAGACCAACCACAGTAACTGAGATCCGAAGTTTTCTTGGTTTGGCTGGATATTATCGACGTTTTGTAAAAGATTTTTCACGATTATCTAATCCAATCACCAAGTTGACTTGGAAAGGAGTTAAGTTTGTCTGGACAAAGGAATGTGAAGAGAATTTCAAGGAGTTGAAAAGAAGGTTATCCAGTGCACCTGTGCTCACACTGCCTTGTAGTGGAGAAAGGTTTGTGATCTACAGTGATGCATCCAAGAAGGGATTGGGGTGTGTTCTTATGAAAAATGATATGGTGATAGCTTATGCCTCACGACAGTTGAAAATCCATGAGCAAAATTACCCAACACATGATTTGGAGTTGGCTGCAGTGATCTTTACATTAAAGATTTGGAGGCATTAACTTTATGGTGAAAGGTGTGATATTTATACTGATCATAAAAGTTTAAAGTATATTTTCACACAAAAGGAGTTGAATATGCGTCAAAGAAGATGGTTGGAGCTGATTAAGGATTATGACTGCTCAATCCATTACCACCCTGGGAAAGCAAACAAGGTGGCAGATGCATTAAGTCGACAAGACCATGCTAGTTTATCCATGATGAGGATCACAAAAGATCCAATATTTATGGATTTACAAAGGATGGATCTTGGAATTATAATGGAAGGGGAAAAATCTTATCTTTCTCAAATGAATGTTCAACCATCTATACATGTGAAGATTAACGAGGCACAGAAAGAAGATGTCGAGTTACAAAAGAAGGTGAGAAATGTTCCTGAATTCAACCTTGATTGTGATGGGATAATAAAGTTCAGGAATCGGGTTTGTGTTCCTCCCATCCCCGAATTAAAGAAAGAGCTGCTGGATGAGGCTCATAGTTCTTCATTCTCTATTCATCCTGGAAGCACGAAGATGTATAGGGACCTGAAAGAGTACTTCTGGTGGGATGGCATGAAAAGAGATGTTGCTGAATATGTCTCTCGATGCTTGGTTTGTCAACAAGTTAAAGCTGAGAGACAGAAGTCTAAGGGGATGTTACAACCATTACCCATACCCGAATGGAAATGGGAAAACATCACTATGGACTTTTTCACAGGACTTCCTAAAACATCCAAAGGCAATAATGCTATCTGGGTCATAGTTGATCGTCTTACAAAGTCTGCACACTTCATTGCTATTAGAGAGGATTTCTCTCTAGATCAGCTTGCCAGGATATATGTAAAGGAAGTGGTAAGATTGCATGGAGTACCACTTTCTATTATATCTGATCGGGATCCGAGATTTACCTCGAAGTTCTGGCGAAGTCTTCAGCATACTCTGGATACAGAGTTGAGTTTCAGCACTGCTTATCATCCCCAGACAGACGGTCAGTCTGAGAGAACAATTCAAACCCTAGAAGATATGTTGAGAGCTTGCTCTATGGATTTCAAAGGAGGTTGGGATCAACACCTACCTTTGGTGGAATTTTCTTATAATAATAGCTTTCACTCCAGTATTCAGATGGATCCTTATGAAGCTCTCTATGGAAAGAAATGCAGGACTCCAACTTGCTGGGATGAAGTTGGGGAAAGAAAGCTATTAGGACCTGATCTCGTTGATGAAATGGCAGAAAAGGTCAGATCTATTCAACAACACATAAGAGCAGCTCAGAGTCGACAGAAAAGCTATGCCGACAACCGAAGAAAAGACCTAGAGTTTGAAGTGGGTGATAAAGTGTTCTTACGAATATCTCCCTGGAAGAGGGTTATGAGATTTGGAAAGAAGGGGAAGTTGAGCCCTAGATATATCGTTCCTTTCGAAATATTGGATCGTGTTGGGAAGGTAGCTTACCGATTGGCGCTTCCACCGAATCTCTCTCAAGTTCACGATGTGTTCCATGTATCTCTCCTGAGAAAGTACATACCAGATCCTTCACATGTACTCAGCTCAGAAGTTGTACCGCTGGAGCAAGATCTTTCATATGAAGAACAGCCGATAGAGATTCTGGATCGTAGCGAAAAAGTCCTACGAAACAAGACCACTCGCTTGGTGAATGTTTTATGGAGAAACCACCAACTTGAAGAAGCTACATGGGAGCCTGAGGATATGATGAGGGAGAAGTATCCTCATCTGTTTGTTGCAAAGTGACGAATTTCGAGGGCGAAATTCTTTTTAAGGGGGGTAGAATGTAACACCCGAGACTTTTATGTTATATAAATCATCAAAGGAATCTTTTTCTATACAACACTTGCTTGGCATGCTTTACACGCAATCGCGACCTTCCTCGATAGCTTGCGTCGTACGCAATACCGAGTTTCACTAAACAATAATATGCTATTAAAACTAGCCGTTATGAATAGTAATAACCACTTTTTGGAATTTTATAAATTTTATTTTTCAAAATGGACTTCATTTTTGGACTCAGAATATCGAAATTAGCCTAGGGTGAAATTTTGGTATTTTTCTGAAAACTTTCAATTTTTGAGGAATAGTGAAACCACTAAGTGGTAGGTTAAAAACTGAATTTTGCATAAAACTTAATTTTACCGCTTCTGTGAATGGAATTTCGAAAATCCGAGAGACACGGTTAATATCAAGGACTAAAATGTGGTTCAATGAGATGAAAATAATTTTTTGGTGAATAGTAACTTTTTACTTTTTTTACCGCGGTTAATAGTAAATAGGGTAACTAAGGGTAAATATGATATTAATATTACCCTAACACATGTCCTAATTCTATTGGACAAGTGTAATTCGACCAAAAACAAACTTAGGAATAAAATATGACTATTTAGGCCCACTTGGATTAGATTAGGACATTTATTATTAATTTATTTAAAGAAGGGTTAAAATAGTTAAAATCAAAGTTTAATAAGTAAATCATTTTTAATATAGGGTTATACATAAGATAAATTCGATTGTAAATATTCATTAGAAAGCTAAAAAGATTTCCTACATGATGATATTTTATTTGTAATTTTTAGACATCAAATAATGTAATTTATTTATGACACAAAGATGATGCAGTAATTATCTTATTAATGAAATATTGACATAATTGATGTTATAAACACCAAAATAAATGTAATCTGAGACTTTTTATGAATTCCACTAATTTTCTAGGTTACTATGATATATTAGTGTTGATTTAATCAACTTGGTTCGAACATATAATTCTGTTATGACTTTCACAAAAATCATATATCAAATAGTGTCAAAATTGACACAAAATAGTTTTTAAATCAAATATTATATTATTAATTTTTATTTTATTCCTAAAAATCTAAGGTTCGGCCAAATGACTTAGATAAGGATATATATATTAATAATAAACAATTTGGGGTTCGTTTGGCATGTTATAGTAAGTGTATTAACCATATAGTGAAAGAAAACAAAAAGACATGGTAAAAGCTAAATTATTTAACTTAGAGTTAAATCTAATTGATAAGGTTAAAATAATACCCTAAACTTGTCTAAATCCTATTGGTTGATAGGATTTCGACCCTTCCCCACTTTATCTTCGAAATAAGACCCTTTGGAACCATTATAAACCGATTTTGACTTTAATATAAAATAATATTTTGAGATATTCCTAAGGTGCCCCTCTCCTCCCTTATAAAAGGGAACCTCCTCCCCCTCCTCCTCACACCAAATTGAGCACTCAAGCTCGGACAACCCCTGCCATTTTCTCCTCTCCACTTCCCTAGAATAATCCTAGAGGTCCTGGTATTCTACAAAGACCAATCTTAGTTCCTTAAGTGGAGGATTCAAAGAGGCGTTCCAAAGAAGAGGTAATATCCATTACCGATCTTTTCAATTTCTTTCTTCTTCAACTTATTCTTCTTTAGTTGTTTCATGATAAAGTAATAACATCAGTATTACTTACATACTGATATGTTATTATAAATATGAAACAACCCTATTCCACCTTCTATCCATCCTACGGAAAAATGAAATCACCACGCGTGCGTACGTACGGAATACCGTCTCCACGCCGTGGTGTAATCTATTTTCCACCATCACCTTACAAGGATGGGTATAATGGTGTAATGAGTAACTACATATGATTATTATGAAGTAATATTGATACTGAAATAATATATATATACTCCAATACAATTCCATGATCATAGGAACGATATCATCACTCGTGCGTACGTACGGAATACCGTCTCCACGATGTGATGCGACTCGTTCTACATGATCTTCATTTCATAATGATTATATAAATGAATTGAATGAATGAATATGGTATATACTCCACTAATACCATTCTGGAAATGAATTATCTATAACCTAAAGATAAGAATAAGAATTTATTCGACAAAACATGCATAAGAACAAAAAGTTATAAAGACCCGAGTAACAAGTAACAATGAAATATTACTAACAAGAAGCTAATAATATGACCATATATGATATCATATAAATATGTATGATTCTGGAATAAGTCAATAACATTATTTAAACCATTATACAGGAGCTTCGGACACGTACAAAGCTAATCGGACCTAAGGTAAGGGAAAATACCACAATCTCATTTTTATCCGAGATTGTTTATTCGTAAGTATTTACTGGGGTGTATTTTATCATCCACATCCATGTTCCCTCAATATGAAATATTGTTTCCATCCACTTGCAATAGTTTAAATCCAATTTTACCCTTAGGTGAGTTTTTAGTAAAGAATATGAAAGGAATCTTTTGTCGTTTTTCCGTACGAGGTACTTTTTGACTTTTCCGACAAAAGTACGAAGAATGTTTTTTTTACTTATACGGCATGAATGGATTTTTAAAACATTACTTCAAAGAAGCTTCCTTTACAAGTTTTCAAGTTTATTTTTAATCAACTTATTTTATTTTAAAGTTGTATAACATGTTATTAAAGGAAAAATGTTTTTGAAGAAGAAAGGATATTTTCCTCAAAAAATCAATTCAAGTGTTTTATCAAAATTATTTTCCATCTAAGATAATAAAGGGTTCTGTTTCTATCCATATTTTTACATTGGTTTGACTATGTTGTGATGGAATTATGTTTATGAATTCCTTTATCATATATGAATTGATTTATGATGTCATGATGTTTCAAGAATCCCATTTTTGTTATATGTGTTATGCGATGATGTATGTTTTATGATTATGTGGCACACATAAGAAAGGATTCATTATAAGATGGGTGGGACCTATATCTCCCTCCAATGCATTGGGTAATGATTTTATATCTCATGAGATAGACATGGCTGGAACGGAAGGTTATTTTGGTTCAGTGATACAGGACTGAAACGAGGAGTGAACTCGGTTCAGAAAGGGACTTTGTCCACTAAGATAGTCTTGGCAATGAGTCATGACTAACAAGAAATGATTTTCCATGATTATGTGTGCATGCCACAAAGATTCAAGTTTTATGTTATGATTATGGGGATCTCATTTTCACTTCTATGATTTATTCCATGTTAAGATATTATGATCTCTTTTGCAGGTTTTAATTTTCAAAAAGATATGATATGATTTTTATTTCCTTTATTTGCCCTTGCTGAGCATTTGAGCTCACCCTTTTATGTTTTCTTTTCCCCAGGCCAGGAAGATGGATATTAAGTAGAATATGCTAAAAGGGACCCTAGATATGATGAAATAAATGGGAGACACTGTAGAAGATTTATGAACCAGTTGTTTATGTTTCCCAGTTTCTAAAGACACTATACCTATACGGTCCTTTGTGGTTTTGTCATATGTTGTAATAAGTGTGATTCAATTTTGAAGTATTAACAATGTATGTAAAGTGTGGGTCGTTATATTTCAAGATGGGATGAATGATGCATAGGTACACTATTTCTCAAATCCTCCATGATTGAATTCCCATATTTTATTTTATTATAAAATCACCAAATAGAAATCTCATCTTATTTAATCATTAAAATAATATTTTGAATGAATTTCAAAGTTGAATACATCAATCATATTTCTTATTTTAGATTAACATTGTAGAGTTACTATAGGCGACTGGGATCTTAAAAATCACAAAACTCATAGAAAATATTCCCTATAAATTAATCCAAATCATCTCAAATATCTTAGTATGATGTTATAGAAGGGGAAATAGATAGAGGTAAAATAACCCTATTAGGACTACATAAAACAACCTCTGAATGATTAGATCTAGTTGGCGGACTATCCTCTAGAAAAGATAGTGAATCGTATCTATGAAGTTACATCTTGATGGAAGAACCAGGGGTTTCATCACATTTAAAACACACTTTTGGCTCAAATATAATAGATGCATTATCATTATACGTCTGAGAAGTACCCTATCTATAAAAAACAACAGACCACTATAAAACTAAAAGAACGAGAGGAGAATGTGACTATTCACTCTCAACAAAATCATTATCATCATCATCATCATGATGACCTTATGAGTTATGAGATGTATCAGAATTATCTTCCTCATAACCTTAGATATTTATTCTATTTTTCGTGAGGGTTCATAATAAATATAATTTTGATCATCTACTGAGAATTTAGTCTCTTCATATTCAAATAAAATTAAAACACACTCTCTAGACATGAGAGAATTAGAATTGACAATATATAAAAAGTAAACATAGGGAGTCTTGAAAATATCTAGGTCACACCATTCTTGAAATGAAACAACTACATCATCATCATCAATATCAGCAACTTCTTCTCCCACTTCATCATCAGAATATAAAAACATCTCATCTTTCCCCATTCTAGTGTCAACAATATCACTAGGTTTTGCAGGGTGCTCCCATGGATTAATATCCGTATAATGATAGACATTGTGAATAACCCATTTCATAATTAATTGATTCTAGTTGAAATTAAATAATTTATTGGAAACTGAATCGAATAAAAACCACCTTATTTTACATCATGATCATTATTCTCATCAAACATTCCATTAACATCAATCATGTTTGATATAAGATTGGGATAAATTGAAGAGTTCAATCAATTATAATATTTGATAATCTACAAATATGATCTATATGATATATACATTTGATGATTATATCCCATATTTTAAAAAGTAATAATATAAATACATATTGTTACATTATTTTGAAAAATACCATTTTTCAGAGCATATCATGTGATAAAATAATTTAAACAAGATCTGACACTCACTATCAAGAATTGTGGATGTAGGTAATTAGTAAATTCCATTTCATTTTAATTATAATAGTGCATCCTTTTAAAAAAATAGCTCATAATCACATGGTATATATCCTTTATAGTAATAAAATATATCTTAGTGAGGTACAATTTTTCATCAAGGTCGTTATTTTGATGAAAAGATGAAATCATTTTCTTCGATCATAATATGATTCATATATATTTTCTCTACAAAAAAATTCTATGAAAACAATTCAAATTTTCCAATAGCCTAGGAATGAACGATATATCTTTTAAAAATACATTTCCATCGATACTCCTATACTACCATTAGTACTAATTAATTTCATGAAATTAGTCAATTATCATCTACCTATATATCTACAATAACACCTAGATTATTAATATGAGTATTATTTTACTGGAAAATAAATTTGATCGATTATGCTTGATTATTCATTGATGGATGTGATAATTTTAGGGAAGAAAATGAGTGGAACCTCACGCTGACCATTGCACTGAATCGAATGTTAATGGATGTCCAATAGGAAGCCTAAAGGATGATAGAGAAGGGTAGTTAAATGTTTTAAAAGGTAGGCATAAGGTGTATTGTTCAAAAATCATATATAATACATAGTTTATCATTTAAGAATTAGAAATTTTAAAATATAATTAAAAAAATAAATAAAATCAATACATACAATATGACAGGTAGCAGATAAAAAAAGAGACTCTACCAGTATATCCACTATGGCGGATCACCCAATGGTTGATCACCATTGGGGGATCAACCAACGGAGGATCACCAATGGTGGAACCCCCAATGATGGATCTCCAATGGTGGATCTCACAACACCAGATCTCTAATGGTGGATCAAAAGGGGGGGAACACCCAATAGTGGACCACCTAATGGTGGATCACCAAATGGTGGACATTACAATGGTGGATTTTTTCAGTATAAAATATTTAACATAGTTTACAATTCATTGTTCATTATTGATATAGTTCAATCACACAAAATTCAAGGTCTTTTTAAAAATACCAGTAAGATGAGGTTTTGTTGAAATGAACTCTTGTGCTATATATTCCTTTTGGAAATTATCTCTTAAAATGTGATGTCCTACATGAATATTTTTCTTCAATTTTTATTCCTGATACTAGGAAATATTAATGTCACATTTTTTGAAAAAAATTATAGGTGCATTTTCAAATTTATATCCATAATCTATTAATGAATTATTCCTCCATAAAATTTAAGGACAAAAAATTCCTGCATATATTTCTTTAGCTTCAGCAATTAATAGAGATGTAGAATTTTAACTTTTTACTATACAGTGAAACAACTAAAAATTTCAAAAGGAGACATGTTCTAATGATTAAATTCATATATTAGATGAAAACACCTAATTCTACATCTGACTATCATACTAAATCAAATGTTCGTCCTCATGGATATAATAGTAATAAATTAGTTTTATACATTTGATATTTGAAAATTATTCTTACACAATATAAATGAATTTATGTATAATTTTCTTATAAACGAAGACATATATACAATGAACATAATATTTCATTAACTAGTAGTTATGTATACCAACCACAAAATCAATCCTTTTTAATAGGTTTGATCTAATTTATTTTTCGTTTCAACATGATCCGTCACAATATTTGTACTCGTTGGTGTATCACTAATTTTTTTGGTGTGAAATCCAATATTTATTATAATTTATTTGGTATACGTAATTTTATTGAAAATAAATCCATTATAATTTAAAAAAATTAATCAAAGAATGAATTTATGTTATCATAGTAACCCCATTTCAAATATACATTTCAATATATTATAATAATCAGTATTCATATAATTTGTACTTCATCCAAAAATGATATCATAAACATAAATTTGAACTATTAAAAAATATTCAACGCTAATTATTCTAAATAAGGTTGGATCAGTAATTCTTTTTAACAAATTTTAAATTAGAAAATTCATGATCCTATAATACAGTGTTATATTAATTTATTTTACACCAAACAATTCATTATTAATCATAAAAACATGATTTATAAAATGGGGATTTTAAAATACATGGTGTGATTAAAAAAACCTCAAATATATAATCATTTATGAATTCTCTCTTGACATCCATTTTAAATAGTTTGAAATTCATATATACTACATAAGAAGAAAGTAATCTAACAATTTATGTTGTGGCCATTAGTGAAATTATATCCCCATTGTCAATACCATATTATAAAATATATATTTATGCAAGAAATATACATTTATTTCTTAATATAATGCCTAAATCATAAAATTTGTTTCTAAACATCGATTTACTACCGATGGTGAGAGTTTCTTTATGTTAATATATAATGTCCCACTATCTATTTCTATAAAATTCATTATCTTATTATTATATATCCATAACCCATGATTCCTCATTAATTTTATCTTTTATGTTATTAGGATCATGTTGTGATAGGAAGTCTTTGTGTTCCACCTAATTACTAAGAGACCCACTATATTGTGTCCCTATATATAGTTCAGTGACAATAATATCAAATGGATATAATATATTTGTATTAATGTTTTTATGAAAATAATTAAATGTTATTTAATCATCCATTATCGGTTAATTATAATTTTGTTCTGCAGTATTGGTTATTTTTTCTTCTTTTTCATTAAATATTGAGATGTTTTAGTATTTATATTATGATTTTATAGACTATCTTCAAGGTTTTAAAATGGAATTTTAGCCTCATGTGGATTTGTTTCATCAAATGGGACATGTATAGATTCTTCCAAATTCACATTTCATTTATTAAACAGTCTATAAAATTTACTACCATTTGAATATCGATGGAAAATTACTTCATCACTCATGGAATATATTTTTTAAATATTATAATTAGTATTAATAATGATGACATTGAGAAAAATAATGAAAATTTACATGGGTTTTCTACCATTCCACAATTCAAAATGATTTTTCCTTAATAGAGGTCGTATTCATTATGTATTTATCATATAAGAATATATATTTATATCTTCTACCCAAAAATAATACATTATTCATACTCATTGATCAATGTCTGGGAAATTTTTTAATAGTTACCATTTCACCTATACACTAAAAAATTATTATGTGGAGTCCTATGAGAAGAAATTTTTTAAATATCAGCATTTGTTTTATAAAAATGACATGAAATATTGATTTTAAAACTCACTGACAGGATCAATTATTATGGTTTTAATTCTATGTGCTCTAATATTTTCAATAACTATTTTATACGTGGAAAAATACGAATTCACTTTAATTTATTTATCATCAATGAAATCCATTTATATCACTAAATATCATATACTAGAACAAAAAAAGTACATCCCATTTATATTAGAGGCTGTAAAAAGTCATAACTAATCCATTAAACCAATTATAGGGGTTTATATTTTTGATCTTCTTTCATATATTTTAATGAGATAATTTTCTCATTCCCTTTTTTGCATGGGTTCCAAAAAATATAAATTACGAATTCTATTTTATGTAGATCCCTGACTATGTCATTCCTTATTTCTTATTAACATGAATAAGAATAGAAATTGACTAGTAACCAATCATATATCCATTATTATTTATCAATGTCACATATATTAAATATGTTAATTAATGAAAGTATCTAAATTAAAATAATATAAATTTTAATTTATTAATGATGTAAAAAATGACTGAAATTTATGAATAAAGAATATTGCATGAATTAAATAAAAATTTAACATGAAAATAATCATCACATATCTTGGAGATTTTTTATACATTATACAGTCAACTGTCTATAAATAAAATACTTCAAATTTTGAAGGCATTATAGTTACCTATTTTACTATGTCCAATAATTTCTACTTTCACTTTATCTCCAATTATGACATATCCCCCATCATGCATGATCTGGTTATTCCATCTAGAATTTTTAACATTCATTTGTCTTTGGGTGCCACAATCTATATATTATAAAATTATGCTAGATCGTTCCTATATGGTTTCATTCAAAATAAATTTTAAAAAAACATGACTTCTGTTCCCAAATATTATTGCATTTAAAATGTTAGTAATCCATGCATTAAAATCCATTACTTCTTAATGATTTTCCTAATATAATGTTTTAAAAATATTGATATAAATACATTATGTTTTATATTATAAAATGTCTAGTACATTAATTAGATGAATAAGAACTACAAATATAATTATATTAAAAAACCCTCCTTTTTTCAAGTTGATAAACAAGGTATAATTGGGTGTTGTATTATTTCTATGTAAATGAGTCTAGTTATTCATTCCTTTTTTAAATATGTAGATATATTTATTTAATTTATCATTAGATTATTTTAATTAATATATCTATTTTATTATATGTAAATTTTTTTCCTTCTTTATACTAAGACCAATAAAAGATCTAGCTCTCAAGGCATCCTACTCCATTAAATTTTTATATTGATCTTTTTTTCATCAAAATATTAACCCTACAAGTTGACTTATTAAACCATTTTTCCATTATAAATTTTTTCCTCGCTATTTCTATCTCTAGATATGTTATAAATAAAAATAGTTTATCTATAAAAAACCCAGATACCTCAAATGTGTTTTTTCATAAAACAAATTTTTGATCTCTAAATGTTATAACTTGTGATAATATATAATTCACTTGAGAAATTCCATTAATAAAACCTTGAACCATTCATAAATTTCTTATCTCAATTTTAATTATCATCATACTTCTTCTTGAAATTTGTCATAGGGAATTTAACTTCGACATGACCATTCACATTCCCCTATAAAAAACATTATCTAAATAGTATTAACCTTCATCCAATCCATTATACAATTACCTATATAGTAATATTATAATTTATAATTTGGAGTCATAAATAGATTATTTTGATAATTATATTTCATGAATATTTTTTCCGATGGGGACATTTATTCGTCATTATCAAAAAAAATCCTTTCATCACATGATCTTTCATCTTTGATCGCCTTTTTTGACGTCGTTTTTTAAATGATAAATATTTCTTCTATAGTTTATACACTTCAAATTTTATTACATTATATTCTTATTCATTCATAATGGGATTTAATAACATCCCCATAATTGGAACATTATTAGAAAATATTCTAGTATTATTAATCCATGATGTTCTATATGTTTTTATAAATTCATATTTTCCATCAATGATAGTCGAATATTCTAACACCATACTTTAATGATGAATTTTCATTTAAATTATCCACTGAGAATATTATTTCCATAAAATTTAGTACTCATAATTTTAGTAGAAGCATCTTGTATATTATAATATGTAATGAAATAAATGTATAAACTGTGGTAATTTAAGATCATAAATAAAAAATTAAATCATATTAGATAAATATATTAAAAAATTGTTTGATAGTAATTGTTGATCCGAGTGACTATCTCAGGTGGAGTGAATTAAGTTCCAGATAAAAGTTTTTCTCTAAAAAAATATTAAACATAAAACCAAAACATAATTTATTCACATTATTTGTAACAGTCTTATAGTTATATATGTTTTTTTCATAAATTTTCACAAAGTTGGATTATGTACAAGTTGAAACATTGTTTAAAATAAAATTATCATTTGAAGATAAATAACTTATCCAAACAATTTATATAAGTATTATATAATAATAACAAACAATGTAATTATTTTTATATAGTTATAATTAAAAATATCATTTTTAATTTTGATATAAAAAACAATAGATCACAAAACTGAAAAAAAAACAAGTTGTTTGGTATCAAGATGATATTTATCTCCTGTACATGAAATTCACATATTACAAAGAAAATTATTATATAAATAATCAGATCCAAAAACTATATCTATTTTAAAAAAACACATAGGGTTACAATGAAAAAAATAAACTTGCATACTTATATGTGGGATGAAAAAACAAACACAAGTCACACAAAACCTCCTCCATTGTTTTTATTGGTAAAAAATATTGAAATATGTTAGAATGTGTCCAGAAAATCCTTGTTTGGTACATGAGATGATGTATATAGATAAATATGTTAATTAAGAGTATAACTGAAATTAAATATAAAAAATGAATGTGAAAGAGATATATAGATAAAATAAGTGTTCCAACTCAATCCATGATGCTTCAGTTGTTCAAGGGAATTGTTTTTTTCATTGAGAGTATTTGATCAAGGTTAAAATAATTTGTTGGAAAATACAATTTCATATCATTGGAAAAAATACTTCATTTTTTTCTCTTATTGTTCAAAAAAACATCCACATTGGAGAGTCAGGATTGTTCCTTTACTCAATATATCAATGTCATTATTTTGATATATATTCCACAGATTGATACCCAAATCTGAAACTGTATTGCACATGAGGGGTAAAATATTTACATATAGCTATCATGTTACTACGTCAATTTAAGAATAACAATAATCATATCCTAGATCCTTGTACTATGAAAAAGACAAGAAATTATAATTTTATCATTGATATATCCCTAGAGTGGTTGGTGAATAATGATTGAAAATTAATCTTGTTTCTTGAATTAATTAACTACAATAAAACAGTCAATCATGGAATTTAATTATAATGTGAGTCATAATATTAATGTAGTAGTAATGAATGTAGATCATTTTTGATGGCAGCATAGATCATTAGTTGATTAGGCTAACGATGGTTGGATCTAGTGGAAGGTCTATCAATGGTACATCATCTAAACTAGTGGTATATATTTCCAATGATATATTATATGAAGGAATATATGATATAGATATATATTTTTAATGAAAATAGATATAGTCTAGTGGTAGATCTATTCTTTTGGTAGATTAGATCTTAGTGTAGACTATATTCACAAGTTGATACTGGTCAATATTAGATGAAGTTCATTGACAGATTTTTAATGAAAAATGGTGGATCTATACATCTAAGGGTCAATGGTAGATTTAACTTTAGTAGAGGCTTGCAGTATATGTAATCCACCAATACATTACATTGAACTAAAATTTATTATCATTTAGAAAAATAGATCTCTTTGAATGGAATGTGCTTTATTATAACTAAATGTACATCTATACATGGCCAACCCTTGGTATAAAATGATTTACTATCATAATGATGATTAATTCATAATATATATTGAGTGAGAATTTACAATACATGATATGTTTGATTCAAGGATATTCATTGATCCTAGATGCAATATTGATCATTTTTTTACTATCATTAAAATATCTCTCAAAAATTAGTTAACCATATGAGAAATTATTATTTGGGATTAAATTATTCAATTTAATCTCAATTTAGAAATATATATCAAATTAACTAGTAAATAACAAGTTTTTTTAATAATAGGATGTTAGAATTTATATGTAATTTTCGTAATAAAAACCCATAGATATAAGTATAAAAGGATTTCATTGAAATATATATGTCGAAAGAAAAAAAAATTCATGTTGGTAATAGTAAGTGATTTTTTCTACGAAAAGAAGCCTGGTGAGAAAATAAATGCTAAATGTTTTTTAGAGTCTTGTTAATTAAGGTAATATTTCATAATGTAATGTTCTAGTAAAATTATAGGGGTATATTTAAAAGGAGAATATATATTATTCCAATCAGTTCATAAATTCGAGGGTAAATAATGATAATTACTGTCTATAACATTTGCATCAAAGAGAAAAATGCAAATATAATATGATCACTTTTACTAAATATTTCTTTAAGATTGAAGTAGAAAATGGGGCATATTTCATCAACTCTATAACTATTAATATATTTTTTGATTCATGAACTACCAAATACATTATATTTGATGAATTATCTGAGGGTTTCAAATTAAAACATCAATGAATATATTTTGAGACAATAAAATATTATTGGATCATGAACACATACCAACTCTATAGCTCATATATGATAAATGAATGATGGAATTTTCTTCATAAAATCATGATATTCTCCATCTTGATGAATTTTATGTTATGTAATGGAATAGATTTGATTTCTTCATACAGATCCCACATCATTTTTAGATTAATGGAAGCCAAATATTATATTTCAAGTCATCTTATAATATTATATAATTGAGAGGATGAATATGAGAATCCTATTGAAATTTATTTTTTAAAAGTGTATTAAAACCTATTAATATGAGATATGTTTCATAAATGGTTGGGGAGAAACTCAATATTTTTCATATTCTAATTTTTCTATAATATGATGATTTATTTTCAAAATAATATATTAGTATTACCATAATTCATGACATTGAAATTCTTATATAACTCATATCAGGTGATATATTTATTTCAAAGACTCCATATAAAATACCCATGATGGATATATAGAAATTGGTGAAGAATCTCAAAGATAATATGGATAATGAATTCTATAAACCCTAGTGTATAACCATGGTGTGAACATATATTTTTTGTTACTAATAAATACTACTCAACGTGTATTCTCTTTAATTATTAGTAATATAATATGACCACTATTGTAAAAAAGTACTTTATAACCCATATTGGTGATTTAATTAAACAGTTAGATACATCTCTATTATTATATATGGTTGACCATCATACGAGATATAATCAATTGAGTGTAAAATATGATAATATACCCAATATAACAATCTGTAAATTGTATGGTCATTATGAATTTATTTATTTCTATTTCTACTTATCAATGACATTGTAAACATTATGGATTTAATAAATATGTTATTTTTATACAACCTTGATTAGATTGAGATACTAATAATGGATAATATTATTATAAATTAAAATAAAATAGAAGATTGTGGGGACCATTATAATATTTTTTGGATGGACTTGAGGATGAAAATACATTATTCAAAATTCATCAAGTGTAAATTATATGTAAAACATTTAATTCATGGTTGATCTGATCATATTTGTGCGTATATCCGTCAATCCTCCAAAGAATAATGCTACTAAACTATAGCGTAGACATACCATAGTTACTATCATCCAAAAACATCATGTATTATATAGATACTACCAACACATCATTAGTGACATATAATTAATATTCAATCCAATTAACGTGTTGAACTTGAAGGGACCCTTGTTCCATTGAAATTATGAATTAGATTAAATATTAAATGTTGTGAAGAACAATTAGGTATGTGAAAATGTCCTCGCACTACCTGATATATGAGAATGTATTGTGATCAATATTGATACAACAATGAAAAAATATTACTAGTTCTAGTTATGGATGATATATCAGTATCTTATTCCTAATATAAATTCATACGTAATGAAAAAAATTATCTGAATCACGAATTACTGTCATATGTACTAGTTTTTTTAGTAAAAAATTTGAGGATTTATTTTTATAATGAATTATTTGGATATATATGCTGATAACAAATGAATTCATTTAATATTCACATATAATGTGCTTAGCATGATCTAAGGATGATGGATAGAGAAGATAGAAGATTATGACTACCAAATACACTACAACCCTTTCCTCGTGAATAAGGTTGCCTATGATCAGAATTGGGATGATCTTGTTAGATTTTCTCTAATAAATATTGAATAACTTACCATTTTTATAAGTTTATTGAGTATTTTCTATAAATTTATATGAAATGAAGAGTTATTATATCATTCTCATATAATTGTTCATTCATCACTCTATGGGAGGATAAAATGGGGTTAGAGTTTATTTGGATCTAAAAAAGGTGATGAATGCCAATGAGATCTTCCTTTATTTCAATGGTGTTAAAAGGATAAATAATAGAGTATGTTTCGCTATTATACATAAATTGAATAAATATATATTGGGTGATTCTCAGAGATTATCATTCCCTATTCATTATTGAAGTACAAAAATATAAAGAATATTTAAGGATAATTTCGTTGTGGGAAATTGGAAATGTGTTATTTAAGTGTATACATCTCAGTGATTGTTATGATCACATGATTATTGTGAGATATAGAATAACAAGGGGTTGTTACAATGATTTCACATAAAATATTGTAAACAAGAAAAATATTACATGTATTTGGTCAGTGGATTCCTTTAAAAATAAAATGTTTAAATTAATATATTTGTTCTATTTCGAAACCTTTTGATTTCAACACAATTCAATGATATCAGATAAGATTTATATAATCACCATTGTTCAATGATATATGTGAATAAATATGTTATTTATCATGGAGCACAACATTTTGTTATATCTGATTGGGAGATGAGGTTTACCATTTTACTCGTGAGATGTCTTACTCAAGAGTTAATACCATATTGAAAATTGCATCATAAAGTAATCCACAAATAGGGGGTCATTATGAGATGACTATTGAATCATTAGAGGATATGATTGGATACCTTTCTACATATTTTAATTGATTTTGGGCTCCATAAATTATATGGTCTTGTTTTCATTGTATAATAACCATCATTAAATCATTCATATGTAGACATATAAATCCATCTACGGTTGGAAGTCAATGACACCAATGTTCTTGGATAATGTATGGGAAAAAAAGGTATTGGTACACAGGATTTTGTATGAAATGGAAGATAAGTTTAGATATATTTAGATGCACCTTAAGATATCATAGAGTCTATATAAAATTTACGTTTATAATTTTTTGAGTGGTATAGAATTAGAAATTCATGATAAGGTATTCCTATAGTTTCCTCCTTGAAAATCAATTATGAGATTCATAGTGAAGGATAATGTTATGACCTATGTATATTATTACTATCAATATTCATTATCAGGTAAATATATAAGATTATTTCTATATAATTCCACCAATCCTCAATCATATTCAAGATTTGTTCCATTAAAACTATTTTATGGATTACAAAATCATCCATTAAATGTTCATAACATATTGACTGTAATGCTAGATCCTCATATTTTTTATCAAGAACAACCAACAAAAATAATGGATCGGAGAGATGATGTTATATGGAATATGAGTATTAACCATGTTAATGTTCTTTATAGGAGTCTAAAATTCATGGAAGCTATTTATGGCCATAAGGATGATATAGGAAGAAGAATCCTTAGTTTTTTGTATCAGAGTGATGTAATATCACGGGATAAATTAATATATGTTGTGTAAAATGTATAACCTTGAGATTTTATGATAACGTTATCCTAAAAATATTGATTCATTCTTTGGAAATATATAAATTTAGTAAATAAATTATATGGATTATTTTTCAAAAATTTAATGATGAGTCAAATTTTATAGTTTTAAAATGAAATATTATTATTCAATAATATTTATAATTCAAATTAGAAATATTGTTGATTATAAAGATCGAGTTTTATTTTTTTCGGATAATTAATTAATCATATATGGTTTATTTAAAGGATATATTATTTTATTTAAAAATTAATATAAACAAATTAAATTAATTTTCTTTCAATGTTGAAATTTAATTCATTTGTTATTAATTGGTCACAACTGAAATGTAAAATCCCATGAATTTGTAATAATTTTTTTTTTATGAAAAAATATATATATGGATAATGAGTTTTTATACTAATAAAATAAATTAATTACTATTGTTTAATTATTTAGTATATATTAAATAAATTTTTTAACATTAAATTGATAGTTTTTACCATCTACGTACTATGAATAAATCCAGTTTTATAAATAAATATTTTTCCTAAAGATGGTTTTCAATTCATTGTACACACTAATTTTAAAATGAATTACAACCATTTATAGGAAATGAAAATTAAAAAATATATTTCATATATAGAGATTTCATGTCAAAATTCATTAGGTAATCCACATTTATTTTTTAACAAAATGAATTTTAAGAACCCTAAAAATAGATCATGATCATTGGGGTCAGAATGAATTTTCTCGGGGGGTTAATAATATATATAATCTTTAAAATTTCACATGATCATGCCTAAATCATACTAGTGTATGATATTTGTACCTTAACTTTTCCAACCATTTTTTCTTTAGAATTTGGTTGCATGTGAAGATGAATGTGTTTAGATCATCACATAAATCATTTAACCTCTTCTCCACCACTATTAAATGTATTTTGTCCTTATATATCAATTAATCCCTATCATAAAACATCAATATATTACATGAATTAATTCATAATAATATATTATTACCATAATACCATCTTCTGAAGTCATAGGAACTAAAAAAATGTGGTCAATAATAGAATATGTAATCCCCATACAGGACAATACCAATTTTTATTTATCAACCTATACCATATAAATCTAATATATCCACCATAAAATGAATCTATTGTAATAAAAATAAAATGGATTTTTATTATTATTATGATATAGATATATTCCTCCATTAAATCAAATGATAATTGAATGTATCACTCACATGTACCTTAGGAATAGCACTTTCTTGAATTGATATGATTCATTTTCCATCACTGTATTTCATTAGTTTTTATTATAATGGATTTAATGTTTATTTATGTTATTTTGGAAATAACTACTATTATTTAATTATAACATCCTATATATATTCTAACCTTACATCATATTTGGAAAACATAACATCTCCCCTGTATATGTGTGGACTACCACCTCCACAAAATGATGTGATACACATTTCCTTCCCGTATATCATGGTTTTAAATATATATATATATATATATATATATATATATAATGATTATAAATGTTTGAACTTTATTATATACTTATTATAATTTAAATATAAATTATTGACATTATTTCATTCCATCCATAGAATAGTGGAAACATCACTCATGCCTAATTATGGACAACCACCACCTTCAAGTGATGTATTTAATTTCCCATCATCGCATTAAAAGAACAATAATTAATTTGGATATGGGGAAGAAAATTGTTAATTATGAAATGATTATGATTTTGGAGATTATACAACCTTGATCAATGTGTAATGATTATATCATATTACTAAAATAGACATGAAAAATGAATCAGTTAACTTCCAAAATAGTGATGATAGTAAATGATTCATAATAAACAAATAATATGATGTTTAAAGTAATCAATATATTGTATTATAAGTAATATTATGGTTATATTATAAAATTATAATTGATTTAAATTTATTGTAAATGTTGTTATAGTTTCTACGGAGCAAATTTAAATTGAGGTATTGGTTTCTCATCTCACTTTTGGTTCTATGATACATATTCAATATTCACCCCTTGTTTCATTAATGTTTGATATATAATTCATATTTAATATTTAATATCATGAATATTTTTAAATTCATGTTATTTAATGTATCATTGGATATTATTTATTTAATGGGGGTATGATACAAATGCTACAAAATAGGTAATGGTTTATGTTACAATCACATTTCATTTGGAATTGTCTAAAATAAATTTATACTAAGGGAAATTATGTGCATCATATTCTTTAAATAAAAAATCCTTTACTTTAATCCTATTAATTCTATAATTTTTAATTAATAGTACCATATTTTAGAATTTGGTACTTATAAAAAACTAGATTTTTTTCTGAAAAATTACATTATTTCCACATTAATCAATGAGGATTTTCATCCATCCCCACATTTACTAAATTATTTTAAATGTTTTTATTTTCAATGAGCCTATTTTTTACTAAAAGTAATTTAAAATAATATTTAATTTCTTCTGGATGTTCTATAATTGTATTGTGAACATTTATTTTAAAATTTTTATTTTTATCATTTTTCAAAATATATTAAAGGAATTTTATTAACATTTACCCCATCAATGGTGTTTCCCATTATCCAAAATATTCATTATTCTGAAGGTTTCATCAAAAGATTCAGTATTATTTCAATATACTATATTTAAGTAATCAGTACCAAAAATTGGTGTTTTCAAAGTAATTAATTGAAATGTATCTAATAAATATTTTCAATGAAATGTGAAAATACTCATTTCTAAGTATCTTTCAACAATATAAATACACATTGAGGATTTTAATGAATCAATAGGGTGATTATATTATAAAAATCATATTTTTTATAAATGGATTATGGTGATTATGATTTATGGATTATTCTATGAAACATATTTCATTCTAATTTTTAATGTGTTTTATGATTAAATCAATATGAATCCCTTTTACTTTCTAAGAGATATTCAATGATAAAATGATATAATGTTTATTGAGAATGTATCAGTTTCTAGGGTTATGATATAATGATTTAATTAGTGTTTTATGATAATGTGACACCAATATATGTATATTTCATTATAAGATAGGTGGAGCTAGAATCATATACTCATATAATTAATTTGGTAATGAATAATAACTCATTAGATAATATGAAATTGTGTTGGGAGTGAACAATCTTTAGTAAGAAAAAATTTCCAATGTGATAGTCTGGTGAGTGACACATGGCTAAGAAAATGATGGAATGGGGAATGAAACTAGTCCACATAGACCAATTTTGTCATGATCTTTTACAAAAGAAATGATTTTCCTCACATATTTATATAGCATGAAATTGTTTATCATTCTAAATATATGTTCTCTTGGTTCAAAATTTATTCATTATTATTTTTCACACATATGACTTATGTCATTTTTAATGAAAAAATAATAATCATCTACTCATAAATATAGACCATTTAGGAATTTTAAAATATTTTCATGTTTCATGATCTTGTTCTAAAACCCTTATACATCGACACAACAATGATAAATATCTAAATTCTCATTTTTTTTACACTTACTATAGATACATGGACACCAATTATTATACTTCAATTTCCCCTATTTATGAAGAATGTTATTATGTAATAAATAACGAT
Organism: Viscum album; assembly: GCA_963277665.1. NCBI lineage: Eukaryota > Viridiplantae > Streptophyta > Magnoliopsida > Santalales > Viscaceae > Viscum > Viscum album. The sequence goes on along the minus strand of OY728120.1, from coordinate 2,064,082,289 downwards.
GTATGGTGATATAAGATTTGAATAGTGTGGAAGAAGTAGAAGATCATTTATGAACAAGATTTATTATATTTATTATCTGAAAATAGAGTGAACCTTTTAGGTAATTAGGTTTTAATTTTTATGAGATGTATTTAATATTCATTTAAAATTATGTATTATTAATATATGTTATACTCCTTTTACCTATGTTCTACTCTAGAAATACTCCCATTCTAGTTTGTCGATACTATTCAATCACAATATTTTATTATAGACTCAAAAAGTAAATTTAAAATAATTTCAATAGCTACGCAACAATCGAAGACATGAATTCTCTATAGAAATGATATGTTCTTATCATCTTAATGATTTCATCAACAAATAATAAATCTGCCAAAAACTCTTAGATTGAGAAAATCCACTATTATTTAATTAAAAAAATACTACCGTTGAGGACTAAGATAATTAATATTAAATCTTGATGATAAAAATCGTGAAACAATCCAAAAAACTATTGACACATCATTATCTCACAGTCATTTTATAGAAACCCATGTTATTTGAACATGAATCTTTATTTTTGTATAATGAGATTATAAAATACATGGGTTATGTTGTCTCACTTTTTATGAGGTGTAAAAATTTTTTGGCAGTTTATAGGTAGGTGAATGTTTTTGTCACTGTTAGTAGAATCCATGAACAATTTATAGGTAAGAGAACAACATATATGAAGAGTTAAATGATAAGAACATGATTTTAAAATGATTTTTCAAAACTAATTGTGTTCATATAAGATCATTTTTACATAAAATAGAAGAAAATGATAGTCGGTTTAGGGTTTTTCTAACAGTTTGAGCCAATTATCTGTATTGTGGACCTATGATAGTTGTTATGCATGGTTGGTTCAGGGTTTTTCTATGTATTATGCATAACCCTATGGTATATAGTTGGAACTATAAAATCATTCGATCTAATTTTAATTATTCCTTGTAATCATAATTATATACTTATTTCTCATATATCATGAAATCCTCCCCCGACCAATGCATTGGAGTCCATTAACATGGTACATTTAGTGAATTTTGTGTTAATTAAATCACACTGGAGATACAAAATTTTAGATAATGACAATTTCATCATTATTTTTACATGATAATTTCTTATAAACTATCATTCTCATAGAACCATATATCTAGTTCTTTATAAACACATATATGTTATGTAATGTAAATATTGATAAAATAATTTTGATTCTATCGATGGAAATTTGTGGTTTGATAGTATCTTGAGGATATAAATCTCGTTATACATTTTTCCAACAAGTGATAGGTATGTGGATTATCTATCATCTCTACATGATCTAGAATAAGAAGGAGCACTTTTGATTAAATATTGTTCTTCACATTGTTCTGGATGCCTTTTGTGATTTTTGAAAGAAAAACCATTTAGGGGTACATTTGAAATTTTTTAATTGAATGTGTTTTAAAAAAAATCAATTATAATAATTATAAAATATTTGTATTAAAATTTTGGAATGTTTTTTGATCAAACATGTGTATTTCTGAAATATTTCTAAAAAAATTGTTTTATGTGAAATGATATTGATGTGTTTTTGAAAACATGATTATTGTGTGCCAATCCTATCAACATGAACCAGAATACGAGGTCTGTATCATTAGGGTACTATGATGTGACTATGGATATGTGTATTATTTCATTGGTCCGTATGTATATTATATACATACTGACAACATGGTGGATGTATTAGAGAGATCTCATGAGTATGGAATGGCCACATAGCATGTATGCGTGAGATTGTGTTAAAACAAGGAATGGGTGTTAAAATAGAATTAAATAGTTTTAGAGAATGATTATGTTTCCCTCAAAGAAAATTTTTTGTATTGATTAAAATTTTATTAAACTAATTTTAATCTATTTTATATTATTATGATAATAATTTTTGTCCAATATTCATGATTGGGGAATTCATTGTGAAAAAACAATTAACTTTATACACCCCTCATTTGTGGTCACGTTGGTGTTTTATAGATGTTATTTATTAGACCAAATATAAATGGAAGGTTTCATTTTTATCTATTGATGTGTCTTGATTATGTGGACGTAACATGTAATGTTCAAGCTCAGATTTTGGTTGATTATTTCTTGGAATTTTATCTTTTGTTTTTATTTTGGTCTTGTATTATTATTTTTTCTTTCTACTTATTTTCCATTCATCCTTTCATACACTTATATTCTTATTTATAATTGTGTAAAAAGATCTTTGTATATTTTTTCATGCATTAAATAGTTGATTGGAATTTATTTTTTGTCAAGAATAATTGTTTATTTGATGGGATATTCATCACCCAATGTTATTTTAAAACTATGGTATTTATTCCTATCATTTTGGGTCCCATATATGTCACATAAGTTCAGTAACTCTCCCTCCACCTCTAATGCCAAAAAATTAGGGTGGAATGTTATTCATAGTGTTTACCACTGCCATGTGATGTCCAAATACAAAGTCAACACAAATGGATAATAGTGTGCATATCCCACCTATATTAGATAAAAATATCTCATAACATCCATTAAAGCAGAAATTACCTTTTATTAGGGAATAGTCCCTTACACAACAAAAAAACATCAATCCAATAAAATTTATATAATGAATTTAAACAACTATATCATTTTAGTCACCCCAAACATAGACCATATCACTTAGCTCAACACATAAATAATCATTATTACCCAAAAAATATGATACATAATTCGATTCATATAATGAGACCATATTGGAATCAAACAATTTCCTTATGTATTGATCCATATATTTTGGAGTCTTCACTAACAATGTAGGGTCTATATAATTCAATTTGGTTTCTCAGGTCTAGTTCACATTCATGTTTGAATTATTATATATACCATACCACCTATGAAATTATCACTACTAGGAACTCCAATATCCAAAATAAATTAACACACTATGATACCATTAACAATCATTTATAATCCATCCAAAGTCCTAAATGATTTAAAATGTGACCTATAATTTCACCATCCATTTATACATAGGTTGATGATAACAACTAATTATATAATCTCACATATATGAAAATAATCACCATTTAAAAAGAAAAATACAAATCACCATTGATAATATGAATCATTTTATTCATATAATATTTTGAAAATGTATATCAATCCAAATCATATCATGCTAACCAATTCTATACTGGTAAAAATGAAATTTGGTTTCCTCCTATATACCACATCAATGTTATAATGCAGTCAACCATCATTAGTATGTCTCTTGTGTAAAAAAAACATAATACTTACACCACCACCAACTCTATCATGATGACCTAAAAACATGATATAATCTTTAGGTGGGTATATAAATATACACAATATGATACTTCACTGAAACCTAATGTTTCCAAGTGAATAAAACATTCTTGAAAATCCATCTATAGAATAAATATAGAAAAATAATAATTAAAAATAAATCATTATAATGTCCAAAAACTAAGCACATTAATTCCATAACATAGAAGAAATAAATTTCAAAAATACTATCACATTCCACAGAACACATCACTACAAAATCAAATCTATATCGACTACCAAAAAACATCCAAGAACCATGAGATTGTCTTCCATTTGGGCCCTCATTTTGATATTTCACATAGTTATTCACCCATATTGAATTCACTGTAACATCACCAACAATATTTGTTTGTCCACCAGTATAACACACTCAATGGCATATCCATTATCATGTAATTATCTACCTGTTTATAAATTTAATTCACATATCAATCACCATTTATCAATATATCAACATGGAACATACTGTCATTCTAAATAACCAATACACTATACACCAAAATGGAACTCAATATCACATATAATTATAATGTACCTATATACTTGTAGGGAACAAACTTTCACACATATATAACTATGTGAATATCCAACAGTAGTGAATTCTGTATCATTTATAGAAGTATTGGTTATTCCATTATCAAACAATGGTGACACTCAATGACCAAATGATTTCCCAACCATACGGACTCTCCCAACCATGACCCTTATTGTGGGGGAAACTATCCCTATATTGTACCACTAAATGTAATACCAATTTCCATTATTAGTACATCTATCATTCACAACATATGACATCACCACCATCTAAATAATATGATAACAGTATCAAAAAAATAATCATTACTTTCATCATTTTTATAATTATTATCCCATATTTATCATTAAAATAATTATTTTCATCACCATTATAACCAAAACCACCAGTTTATTATCATCAGGTATTTCAAACCACATCCTTATAAATATATAAAACATCCTAATCATTGTTAGTAATAATAACTGGATTAAAACCCCCAATATTTATTTATTATCTAACTTAAACCTTGTTGAACATAATTATCCGGGAGAATATAATGATTCCAATTGATAGACATGCCTCATATTTCATGAAAGGGATGTGTGAAAACCTCATATCATTTCCAAAAGGTGTTGAATAATAATTTTTTTACCATAAAATATCCTCTATTACAGAGTTTCTATGTTCATGAATCCATTTATTTCCCCATGAAATATTTATCTTTGGTATTATAATAAATTCAAAATCCACCCAAAATATCAAACCATCAATATATGAACTATTCCTAAAGATTTAGGTTATATTATCCCAACTAAATATGGACTAACCAATTACCATGTTGGAATAACCCATGAAATATTCAAATCATATTGTTTAATATATTTCTAAGAAGTCATATACCTCAAAAAATTGGCTTAGTCTTTTGGCATAAATCCGTAGACCCTCTGTAAAACTCTTTCCCTTCATCCAAAACTATAAAAAACACTATGATACATTTTACCAATTAATGGAATGTCCCATATTCAAAATAATCACTACCCATTCAAAAACACATAATTATCTCTTCTTATTTCAAATATATATTCAAATGAAATTTCAACACATAAATCACAAGGGTTAATAACAGGATGTAAAAAACATTTAATAATTATTTATATAATATTTTCAATATTAACTTCAATTATATCAACTTAAAAAATAAGAGTGTGTCAAATTTTATTCAATAATTTGAAACTACTCCATCAAATTAACTAATTTTTATATTTTCATATTCTATAAAAATATTATAGAAATATGTCTGGTGGGATAATTGTACCATTAATCAAATAAAATTATTTATTATTTCGATTATATTAAGATATTATTGTATTTATCATCCATCCCAATATATAAATACCTCAATTTAGAAAAATAGATATTAACCACCAATATTTTATTTCCATTAAGTTCAATTAACTATCATGAATAATTATTTCATTTATTACATAGAGAAATGCACACTAGAGAATTTACCACCATTTAAAAATTATTATCATTAGTTATAGGAAATAATCATCTAGAATATTTATTCAACTAAAATAAATTTCCAATTTGATTGTAAATTTTTTCCAAAAATAATTATCCCCTATTGTTAGAAAATAACTACCCATCATGGAAAATAAATTATATATTAATAGAAATTACTAAATGTGATAATATATTTAATTAAAATAATATGATTACTTGGAAAATGTAAACCATTAATTTTATGTTGTTTTATTTTAATCGTTCATTTATATATTATTCATCATCATGATCATCCCCTTAAAAAACTATGTTACAAAAACTGATTTTCCTAATCTAAATATAAAACATGAATAATCCTTTAAAATTTTCAATATAAGAAAACTAATGATTAATTTTATATTATATTATCTATAATATTTTTTATATACTATCAATGTCATTAACATTCTTCATTTATATATATACTTATCTACTTATTTATTTCTATAAGTTAACCCACAAAAACAATATAATAATTTGATTAGTAAGATTTCAAAAAAAATGAATAAAATATATATCTTCTATATTTTTTAATATTTTTATTTAATCATAAACAATATTGAAATTTACTATATAATATTAATTTATAACATTAATCCACTTGAAATTAACTAATTAAATAAATATAAAATTAATCAAATTTCATAAACTAATGAAATTTGAAAAAAATAGAATAACCATGTAAAGATTCATATTTACTATAAATGGGTAAGCATCACAAATTAAATATATTGTAGCACTATAAATCACATTCCATGAAACACAAATCATTAATTTTATAATTTTAGTTCAAAATATAATCCAATTCAAAAAATCTCAAGAACTAATTTTTTTCCTATTTATATTTGTATCAAGAGATATATATTGAAAAAAATATGTAATTGACACTGGTTTAATGAAACTATTTGTGATTATATTTTACATTTTCAATGATTTAGATAATTATATGTTATAATTTAACTATTTCTATGAATTCTATTCCTTCCATAATTTATAAATTTCATCTAGGACATATTTAAATGAATAATTATTCAAGTTGAAAAAACAATTATGCCTCATTGATTATTATCGTTGTACCAATTATAGAGAAATCAATACTACCAATCATGTAGTTATATAAATACCCATAAATCCGACATCAATAAGGACCAATTCAAATATGATAATAGATTAAATCATGCAATTAAATTGATCTTGTTAATGAATTTTTTGGAAGTGATATTGGAAGATGATTTTTTTCTCATTTTCTCGAAGGAATTTTAATACCAAATATATGATATATAACTACACATATTGACATATGAGGAATAAATAGAATAAATTAATATAAAATATCATATTTTGATTCAAATATTTAATGGTGGGCCAAATAAATTGGATTAAACTATCAACACCCAAGATAAAATAACAGTTTTCTTTGACGGATTCATAATTATTGATTTTTAAAATAAGAAATATACTATTGATTATATTTTACAAATGCTATATGACTAAAATATTTTATTTTTCTTCTCAAATGTTCTATTGATGAATTATATAGACCAATATACATTTGAAAATTATAGGTTTATATATGTCTTCATAATAATCCATTGTAAAGTATAACTAGAAACTAAAAATATTAAATTTCATTTAATATGTTAATTGAACATAACCTATAATTTATGTGTGAGTTCATGTCCTAATAGATTATATTCACTAATTAAATTTATTTAAATTCTAGTTCTACATCATTTACCATTTATCATTTTATACATAAATACAAGAGTAGTAATTTCTGTTATATGAGAACACATCCAGTGGAAATTATTGAATTAAGCCTCTTTTTGTTTCCATGGATCATGAACTATACATATATTAAATGTTTTTCATTTTTAAATTACATTCCACATGTATTTAGGGATGATGGGAAATTATGAAGATCAACTATATGGTTTATTCATTTTATCAACTCTCCCAAATATATAAGTTGTCATATAGATCATGTCTACATATAATATAATATAATACTCCATTTTGTTTCATGACATCCTTGAAATATTTCATAATGACTAAATGAATGGATAAGTATTATAAAATTTTTATTAATTAATTATTCTTCTCATATTATCTATTACAATTCATTTGCAATTGTAGATTTTATATGTCCCTATAAATTGGAGAAAAAAAAAATTTTGATGTTCCCCAATTTTCAAATTTTAATAGGTATTGGTTATAATATTCCCGTAGAATTATTTAATTCTTAATTAATATTCTACAATTTTATGAATTATTAGATGAAATATGTAGTCTATTTTTTTGTGACATCCCACCAGAACTGCTCCCAGTATGTTGGATACACCTTGAAACATCTCATTTGGACAGATAAATTTGTATAATATTGATTTTAAAATAATTCATTCTATAACGTTGGTGTTAATTTTACACAATATCATTTTCCATTCTAAATTATTCTATTTTTGGTAATAGTTTTTTATAAAGATTAAATCCTTTGTTTCATTAAAAAATTATATATAGATGAAAAAATATATTTTTTTGGCCTCTTGATTTTAGTTTATATGGGTGGTTGGGAATAAATTTTGTGTGATAGAATATCATGAATTCCTTTATGATTTTTGGATCTACCCTTTTTCAAATACTTAATAAACTGTTAATTCTCAATACACCTCAAATATATTTTAATGGGTTATACTATTTTAGGAGCATTATATACCATATTTTCTATATCATGTTCAAAATATATATTTGATTTATCACATTTGATTAACTCCATACATCATTATTAGTGTAATTTTTAATCCATCGGTGTGGATATTTACATTATGTTATTATAAGTAGTATATAAATTATAATTCAGTGAAAATAAGTAACACCTATAAATTATCAGTTTAAATATAACTATAATTAAATATATAACATGAATTGGGTTATTTTAACCATGAATAATACAATTTTTTTATGAATAGACAATGACGTTATGAATTTTGTGTATAAATTTTTACCATGTACTTTTATAAAACATAATTTTATCTCATATAATCCCATTCTAATTTTGGTCTTTGTGGGAATATACATAGTGAAAAATATATTTTTTAGGCCAATAAAATTATATTAACATTTTTTTAACTATACATTACCACCATCCCTATTTTTTATTCTACTGCTATTGGAAATTGTGTTAAGTTTCTCAAAAATAATTAATAATACCCAATTAACAAATAATAACAAAATATATTACTTAAATTTTATTATTTGATTATATATTTAATTACCTTAGTCTTAATGGGATATACAAAAATTCCCATTATAGTGATCACAAGACAAAAAAATGTTTCTTACTTTATCCTATATTGACATACTCCTCTTTTTTAAAAACTTGAGAAAATAAGTATTCATTATTATGTATCATGACCAAACATGTAATGTAGTTTATGAAATTGATTTACAATTATAATTCTATGTACATTGAATAATGTTATGAATTATAATTTTGAATGATATTATCTTTTCATCAATATTAATATGAATAAGAGATATATAGAGAGAGATAGAGATCTAATCCATGTATTATATCATACAAAATTCTAGTAAATTTATTTATATGATATTTTATTGTAGACTATATTGAAAAATGTTATTTTTTGAAGAATCATACATTTTCGATAAAATTATTCCACCAATAAGAAATACCAATTTTATTTTAACGTATATTCCTAATAATTTTATTCATAAAAATTTGGTGATTAGAAAGACAAATGGATAATTATATAACTAACATAAGAAAATTGTGGATGTATTAGAAACATATTAGTTAATGTGGATAAATTCTTATGTAAAATGTATGGTAACATACAAAAATATTTTAGTTAAAGTGTCTTTTCATTTATATAAAACATAATAAAAGTGTGACCAATATTTTATTAAATACCAATAATATTAATCCATTCATCACATACCTTATTATTATATCAAAGTTAGATAAATATTGAGAATATTATGCCTTTAATGATATAATTTTTTATTGTATAATAAAATTGGGATCATTTAGAAACTCTATTTCAACAATATGAAAACCATTATTTTATGATTTAATTATAAACATGTTATAGAATTATTCTACAAAATACAAAAATATATAATGACTTATTCATGAAAAAATATGTAATTATATAATATCCTATAATTGGGATGAATAATAGATAATTAACGGTTTCACAAATCAAATCATGTATATTAGTGATTATAAATATTTTTAACATATCATAATCATGTATACAAAATCGTATCAATATAAAATTATATGAAATGAGACATTGAATGTTGAAGATATATGATAATGAACCATTATTTTTATAAGTCTAGGTATATATTCAATCCATCATAACATAGTTGGGTCAATATCTTTACCCATGACCCAAACATAATATATCCTGAGATAAAATATTTACAAAATGAAATATATGGTTTAATAATTTTGATCCCACCCATAATATCATAATATTTTAATAATAATTTATTCCCTATCATGCTATATGAATACATTGATCATTTATAAATCAAAATTCATAACTTAGATAACATAAAATAAAATGTAAATGAGTTTAAAACCCATATCATACATCTTATAATATCATCAATGAAAATTTAATCAGTGTAATGTGGTGTAAGTATATGTAATGATAAGAATTAATGAATTTTTAAAAAATTTATGCAAAAATATATTTAATTTATAATAATTTATAAGATAGGGAAACCTATGATAAGTCATGGGAAGTAATCAAGTGGGGAATTGAGTGGAGTCAATCACAAAAATTTACTCAAGTAATAAATGTAGTGTAATACATATTATAAATAAATTTAATGAATGTAAATTTTGATTAGAAATAAGTGAAACACCACATTACCTTTCCTTCATGTATGTTCAAATTTTTTCTCATTGATTACATTTTCGATGGGTGAGTTTTTACGACCATTAATTGAGAGGATAAATTTAAGGGGGAATTATTGTATTTGTGGGAATTTTCAACATAATACCTGACATTCTAATACTTAGTGAGCATATAATATATCTGTAGTTTGAGTACATATTATGTAATGGTTTCTGGGGAGAATCCTTCAACTGGGTTCAAGGATTGAAAGGTTATCACATCATGTAATAAATACGTAATGTTTAAAAAAATAAAATTTTCAAATGAAAATCTAATGAATTATTTGGAATATTGGACTGTGAGTAGTATAAAATGTGTAAATTAGGTACAAATTATGAGGATGTTTACATTTTGGGTTTTCAGGTCTTGTACAAATGACATGTTACATTATTTTCCTTCTGCATCCCCCCTTTCATGACATGTAGTTGTCATTAGGTGGTTTTTATGGATTCATTCCCATCCAAATCATTTCGTTCAGTGATTGAGGTTCATTGGGGGTGGATTTATCCAATTGAGGTCATAATTTCCTCTGCTTCTTCCTTGGATCTGGTTAAAGTTGTGGTTTGGTTTTATTTTTTTTTATCATATTTCTTTTGATATAAATCCATTGTAGTCACTTATCATGATTTTTCAGGTGATGGTTGATCTTGTGGTTTCCAATCCCTATTTTTAATGGATTTTATGTTTTCTTTATCTATGTGGTAGATGTATTTTTCTATGTGTTCAAATATTGGGAATTTTTTATTAATAATATTTTTCCCTTAAGATTCTAAATATTATTTCATATTTTGAAATTTAATAGTTCATGGGTTCAATCATTAAAGGTTATTTTCCATAAAAATGGAATTTCATTGATTTGAAATGGAAAATAGATTTTAAAACATAATGAATATTGTACATGATTTGAAATTGATTTATAAAAATGTGAAAAAAGTTTTAAAAAATAAAAATTGATAAAAATATCATAGTGAGGAAATTGGGTGATTTGACAAAGATATATGTGTATCCATTGGTTGTCTGACACCACTATAAGGTTTCCTCTTATATATCAATGGATTATGGAATGTCTCAATATTAGTTGGTTCTGACCTTTTTCCTTTTTATGGGCATTAGTGTCTAGTGCATGTTGTCTAAGAGGATAGAGCCTGACTAATAGAAGCATTTTTGTATCCAGTATTCTATTGACTGATAGATTATATCATGGATGATGGCTAAAATTTATATTGATATACATTATTTTTACCTACTTGGCTTATAACATTGGAAAATATTTCATGCAATTTTTGAAAAAAACCTGACGATCATATGGATAAATATTTCAAATTGTTTCATATTTTTAAAATCCTGTATTTGTTTTTGTTTTTTATGATTGAAAAATTTCATTCTTATAATTACAACTAATACATATTAATTAGTGGTTTAGCACTCGGATATTATTTCAAAATCAAGAAAATTCCATTAGGGCACTTTTAGAGTATTTCTATTGGAATCATGTAAAGGGTAGAGGATTCTATTGGACGATGGGTTCTAATTGCATTATTATTCCAGTTTGGCGTTGTCTTGGAGATGATAATTATTCATGATGGTACTATTTAGTCTAATTTTTTTTAACTTTTGGATATATCCTTTTTGTCTCAGTTATTTTACCCTTTTCTTTCTCTTTGGGCCCAGATTGTATGTGTTTTTATCCTTATATATATGACTTTTTTGTTACATTTGTCATACATCGCCTAATAATGGGATCACTTGTGTAACTGTTTGGGTTAACATGGGTTGGTATGATACAATTTGGCATTATATGGGTTACTTCACCTAATGATTTTCAGCACATCCTACGTTGTATTTATATCTTAGTTATATATCAGTAGGATCATCAAATGTATGACAATAGGTGTGGAAAAGTTTTATGGATATATCACTCCCATGGTATAACCTGAGTTTCTGTTGGTTTTCAGAAAAACCATTACTAAGTCTGGAGCCTATTATTTTTGTTCATTTGATTAAATTATATTGAATTTTTTTTAATATTATTCAATCTAAATAGTTTGGGGACACTTTGTTTATATAGTAGTTTGAAAAAATAATATTTAGATTTTATTTATATGGTATAATTTTTTTATAAAGGTGTATTTCATTTGTGGTAGAGTTTATAAAGTGACAAATTCATATGGTTATAAAACAATATTTTGGATTCATGTATCTCGTTCATTAGGATTAGATTTACTCATGACTATTTTTTATTATCCATTGTTTAACTAAAAATTCATCTTTGAAGAGCACTTGGGAATATGATAGGGAAAGTGGTATGGAAGGTTCCAAGACAAGATCCTCCAGGGGACCCCTCTTTAGTTGAATTAGTGATCCTTACCATGAAAACATTGGGGTTAGTGGGATCAGTGATCCTTGGATGTGTAATGGATAATGAGTCAAAATCTACAAAGTGACACACACTCATATTCCTTGGTGATAAGGGACAATAAGTTTCAGTGTGGTGGCTTTCACTTATGCAAGGGATGTTAATATTTTTGAATAATCCTAAATATTATCTTGTTGATTATTTCTTTTAAATGCTAATGGGACATGGATTAAGGTCATGGGACATCATAATGATTGATCATGGAATCATTGACATATTTATCAACATGGATTGGATGATTAGCACGGAGGATCACGTAGACTGTTATAGTTGATGGGTACAATCCATATCTACGGATGAGGCCACTCATGTTTCAAGGGTCAGTAGGACTCTACATCAGGAATGGTTGAATATGTGTTTCTTTATGTTTTTATGTAATTATGGTAGATGTTAAAAATGATTCATGAGGAATTTTATCAATCAATTGGTCTATAGATACCTGCTTTTGAATGTGAGTACCTAATGTTCATTCTGGATTATTTTTCCAACATACCGAAACCGAATGAGGTTGAGTTTACTATTTATTTTCTCCTTGGATCAATGCCCATTTCAATGAAATTTTGTAAAATGAGACCTTCTAAGTTAGGGGATTATAATACCCCACTCTAGGACCTATTTTTGAAATCATTTTTTATTCCTATAATTTCAATGTTGGATTTTCATGTACACATTGAGAAGAAGGAATATGAGATACTTAATCATTTTATTTACCATCAAATGTCTAATTGGGTGACAATTAAAAAATATTTTCCTTTACCAATAATTGATCATCTATTTGATCATCTTCTTAGGGATCATTGTTTTTCTATTAGTGACCTATGGTTGGGGTACCACTAGATGAGAATCTATGAATATGATATACCTAAGATATCATTTTATAGTCGATTAGTGCATTTTGAGTTTTTGGTCATATATTCAGTCTCAATAATGCTATAATTTTAGATATGGATTTGATGAACTTGATTTTTAATTGGTTTGAATCTCTACTATTTTTTGGTTGATATATGTGGTCATGGTGTACACCATGTTGGAGGAAGATAAAATGGGTTGTGTGGATATCATTCTTTTACCGTTAAGGGGACATATTTTGTACAATAATCTTTCTACGATTCCATTTTGGATCTAGAAAGATATGATTCTAGTGAATTTATAATTATAGGGGTGTCTTAGATAATCATAAAATGTTACAAATCTTAATGTCTTGTGTTCTTCCCCAAAAGGTGATTGGGTTCGAATCTTCATGGGTTTGGTAGGTTATTGAAAAACATTTTTTGGTACTTCTGCAAGGTCGCATCTTTGATGATATCCTTAACCATTATGGGTGTATGTTTTGAATGGAACATAAAATGTTAGATATATTTCTAGGATCTGATTATGAGGTTGAATTCAACTCCAATTTTGATTCTTTGAGAACTAGGGTCAGGTTATGATGTTTTCTATTATTATTTTATTACAACATTTGGATATGTCTTGATTCAAAGGAAACTAGTGGTGGATTATGGATATCTCTACTTATGAATTAATGTGAATAAATACAATAAAATTAATCTTTTGTTGGTATCTACTATCCATGAACTCATAAAATTGAATTATTGTCCCTTTTGGAAATTTTTGTGGTATATTAATATCATAATATATGAAAATATATTTTTACTCACCTGGATCTACAATAATGTCAATGGATTGAGAATATTCGAACCTTTGATATTAATATCATATATAACCCACGGAAATTAGCTCATGTGTTGAGAATAAAATCATGTTATCAAATTGGGATGGAATCACTTAAACATTGGTTTCTGATGAGTTTGACTGATGAGACGAGAATAGGAGTAAATGAGGTTGATGAAATAGTGATATATTTTTTCAAAATGTTTTACTCGTCTGTTGATGAGCATATTAAATATGATTATTATAACACCACAAGGTTTTAAAAATAAATAGAAATGCATGAAACAATGAGTCTATTAATAAGAAATTTATCTATAATCAAGCTGTTAAAAATACTTTTACATCATCTATGATTTGAATATAAAAAAATGTACATCTATAGTTGTGATCCTTAAGCTATTTGGAGTCTGTTAGAACCCAATTGTTTTTTTGTGAATAGTAATATACCCTAGTTAATTTTAATATGAATATTTATATAAACCTTATGAATAGTAAATCATATTATAATTTTATTTTTATAATGTTATATGATAATTAGAGTTTGATTAATTTTTCAAGTTGATATAAAATGAGTTAGAGTTTTTATATTATTACTTCTCAAAAAAATTATGATTTTATTTAAACAATAATTTAATCATATTTAGAAAATTACTTTCAATATATAGATTTCATTTTTAAATTATTTATGTCATAAAATTGATAGGGTGTATTTTTTGGATTTTTCTATTATAGTTTAATTTTTAGTGAATAGTAAAAAATTAATGTTCTCTGTTTTTAGATGGTTAATGACATCATAATTATGTAACAATGATATAATCATTTTGGTCAACTACTGTAGATTAAAATATGATATGAGTTGTCCCATGTGGCCAATACCATGGGAAAAACCATGTTTGTTCCCATTTTTTTTAAAAATATCAATAATGAGGTGTCCTTTGAAATTAATTTAAAAATCCATCACATTCGTAATAAATACCACCCACAACCCCCACCTCCTCTCCAACCTCTCAAGCTCTGATAATTGAGTAAATTCTACCCAATACCCTTCCCAAGGCCCTTCCCCAGGTCCAGTACCGAGTAATCTCATGAAAAGGAAAAACCCAAATGCCTTAAAGAGTTTATCATGAAAAATAGATCGAGAGGTAAAGATCCTCTTTCATTTCCATGTGTTTTCATTTTAATTATATTCTTTTCATATAATCTCTTCACCTTCACTTACCCAAGAGGCCCTAATGCTCTTGTATTATATGTATTCTGGATTGTTATCATTTTTATGAAGAAATTCACCATCATTCATCCTCTCCTCATCCTATTATTCTAGAAATAAAATAATTGTCCTTGATATGTCGATTTACTGACATCGTGGACTATATTTATTAAATTTCATTTACATCCCCCAAATATTACTGTAAAAACATTTCACCAATTTAATAGTATTGTATGTTTTATGATATAATAAATATTATGTTCTATAATTATCATAAATTCATAATATTAAAGGAATATAATTATGTAACATTGGGATTATCGAAGAACCACACAAATGATCTAAATGAATATCACTAATTACTTATGTAATTATTTATCCTCATTCCATATCACTAAAATGATTTATGGAATCATTTAATATTATGGGAATAATATTGAAATCATTTTATTCCACTTTTGGAGTTTATCTTCCATTCAACAATAAAGTACTTTATGATCTGACATTTGAAATCGTGTAAAGAATGCACCAGTAACAATTGAAAGAACCAAATATTATTAATTAATTGGTGGAATAATGTTATATAAAAATAATATAATGTCATATATAAAAAATATGTTTGTATAAAAACAATAATAACACTATTTTATCCATTATATAAGATTTTTTAACAAGTTTAATGTAAGAGGAACTTGATGTATGAGAATTCCTAACCGAGTATCCATTCATTAGGCTAACCTTCAACTTCATTAATTATGTGCTACAAAGGTTATTTTTGTAATTAATTTAATTCATATTATTTTTTATTATGTTTATTTACATTGTATAAACCTATTCCTTTCATTCTATCAAATTTCACTTCCAATATATGATATTTGTAAGGGGATTTTCTTTTAAAATTATCGTTTTAAAATTATAATTTATAAAATGAAAAAAGAAAATGTTTTTATGAAATTATTCAGGATTGGTGATTATGTTCTGTTTCATAGGAATTTTTTATGATGAATTGAGGGACCTATATCTCCCTCCAATGAATTTGTTATGTGTATGTTAGAGGTTATTCGTATAGTTACTCCAAATGTAACTTCGATGGTAACACCATAAGGTAGTCGTGAGGGTTACATTGTAAGGCGTCTGTGATGGTTAATATTTATAAGATAACCATAATGGTTGAAATATAAGTATGTAATGTAACAAGATACATTTATGGTTTTATATATGTTTTGGAATGTTTTATGAAAATCTCATGTTTCAAAAAGTAATAATATATGGGTTAGAAGTTATTATTTGTGAAAATGATTTCATATAATTTTATTTATTAATGGACTAATGGTTTCGTTCCATATTTTTTAATCACATTATTAGTTTTTAGGCTCATCCAATGATTTTAAATTTTTTTCACAGGTTATAAACTTGTGTATGAGAAATAAGGAAGTAAATATAAATGTTATGATGATTTTTCAATGAAATCCTGTAGTTGTTTTTGGTTAAAAAAATTATGTTTTGAAGAAGTGGATACAATTTTAGGGGTACCCACTATGCATGCATGGGGTTTGATATGTATGAGTTATTTCATATTATTCTAAATATATAAACCTAAAATATATTTTGTATAGTAAGGATGAAAATATAGTAAAAATTGATTTAGTATGAAATGTTTAATGTCGGGTCCTTATAATTATAAATAATACATTGATAACTGGTGATTAGGAGATATCCTAAATAGTTGGGAGTCATCAAGTGATTGGCCACAGGCTCTCTTTGGAGGTTTATGATTCCAGATCAGTATGGTTGTTCAATTTTCCATGAGATAGGAGTTGAGTGACAATAGAAACTGGTCGAGTTGGTCCACACACACTATTGCTGTAAATACGTACCATGATTTGAGATTTCAATATTTGTCTCCTGGTATGTTGTAGTATGTTGTGGATTTTTTATCCCAATGACTCACCTATCAAAAATTTATGGAAAAACACTAGGGACTAGTAAGATTGGGGCTTCCATTGGCCATTCTGGTATAGATGGTTTAAAAATATTTCTTTGGAATTCATTTTTGTTTCAACATACTCAAAATGATAAAAACATGATTTGGGTGATTATATAAAAACTCACTAAATCATCAAAAAAATTATTAAAAAAATGAAGAATGTTGAACAACATGGGGTCATATATATCTGAGATATGTTGATGCCTCATTGGGTTCGCACTATAGTTTTTTCTCAAAGGTGCTTGAGGGTCCCATTTAGATTTTATAAATTATTACAGGAGGGAATGTGTTCTTAGTTCAAATTTAGAATGAATTTTCATCCATATATTGATAGACAGATTAATAGTTATATCTGAATTCATGAGGATATCCTATGGTAATATGTGATTTATTATGGTGGATCTTGGGATATAAATTTTCCTTTGGTCAAGTTTTCCTCTGACAATAGTTATAAGTCTTCAATTCAAAAGGATCCCATTAAGACATTAAATGATTTTCTAGGTTAATCATCAATGATATAAGAATAGTTGGAAATGTTCCTTGGATGGGAGATGTTTTATTCATGAGATGACCGAGGTGGTGTAAGAACGCAGATCTTCTTTTCAGGTACGCTTTTCCTTTTTCTGGGGTTTTTTAGAAAAATGAACTTTCTGGAAATTTATGAAGTACACACCGTGTACAATTTTCCCGCCAAATCCGTGTGCTAGCCGTGTCCGGGCCACACACACGGTGTGTAAGGGTGACTTGGAGGCAGATTTTGGCAGAGTATGGAAAAGACCTAGTACACACCGTGTAATATAAAATTACATGCCGTGTACTTTCTTTTTTTCCATTAAACGGAACGGGGTCGCGCCCGACACACAAAAGCATCTTCTTCTACAGGTTTCGTTAGTCCGAGAGCGACCATACGACCGAATCTTCTCTGACCCACCGTGACTTCGTCCGACCTCCATTCCAGCTGCTGTCTATTGCGTTAGAAACACAGCGGTGAGTTCTCCGTTCTACTTTAGCCTTGTTTCTTGATTCCTCCTCATTTTCAAGTTATCGTAGGTTGATAGTTTTGTGCGTTTTCTCATATCTACATCATTCTAAGGGGAATCTGTCCTCATGGTTCACATATATTGTACTACTAAGATCAAATTAGGTGGTTGGTTTCCCTACGTTGAATGTCCTTGATTTTTTGGTGCAAAAGTGTCGGATACCCATGTATCGGGTATCTCGGGTTAGGGTTTTGATCCTATTTTGTTATCTGCCTTAGATTTATTGTATAATTGAGGTTATTTGATGATTAATGATTTCTTGTTAGCATGTTTGAGGATAACCTGATGGGTTTTCCCCTTATTTTGGATGTTGATTGTCATTTGACACGATTTTCCTACGAGGCAACCCCATTTCACATTGCTAGTATGCCTGTTAAATTGATTGCATGTATTGCCTGCTGTTTATATGCATGTGGACACATTTGTAGATATTATCCAAGTATTTTCTGAACTTACTAAGGCTGTTAACTGTCGTTTATGCATGACTAAACTGCTAAGGGCTGAGTGAACCTGGTGTGGTAGACTAAAGGGAAAATTGATGATTAGGGCTTCCCTAGAGAGTCTGTTATAATTAGTATCGATCACATGTCCTATGGGAATGGGACTTTGTGATTACTCAATGTTTCCTTAGTTACATAGAGAGACTATAGGTGGAATTAGATGTAAGGGCTTCCTTAGAGAGTCTATATCTTTTGTTGCAAGACCACATGGGAATTTATGGTGAGAGCTTCCCAGAGTGTCTGTGCCTTTGTACGTTTACTTGACTAGGGGGTTTGCTAGTTGGAGCCACCTAGAGAGTCAGTATTTTATTTGTTAGTTGGTTGTGACAAGTCCACAAAGCCAAAGAACAAGCTTGGGTTTGTACTACTTTCTATTTAGGTAGACTTCTGAGTAACCTGTTGTGATTACTTTCTTGCCTTGGGGGTATAGAGTTGTTTCTAGGTTCCATTGTTGATAGCTTAATGATTGTACCGAACTAATAAATAACTATGAATGGAGTTTGGAAGGATTTATTACTTTAGTTTATATCTGCTTCTCTATTGCATTTATTCCTTTACTTTTTCTATATTACTCACTGACAGTAGGGCATAGATCTCATGGTGATTGCCTACTGGGATTAGTCTCACATACTGTTTCGGTTCGGCTTTTCGGCTCAAAAAGGTTATATGGTTGTAGTTGTGGACATGGATTGGGTACCTTCTACTTTGGGTACATGATTTCTGGTTGGAGATGGAGAGCATAGGACCGACCTTAGGCTTGTGATGCTGCTGGAGATTCTGTTTACTTTCGTACTTTGTTTTCAGTTGTATTTCAGCACGTTGTTGTGTTTCTTCTTTCCTTAGATACTTGTACCTACTACATCATTATCAGTATCATTATGTGTTCATTGCTTCCGATGTTTAGTTTCAGTAATTTTATGTTGTTAACTGTATCCGCTATTGACTGTAATTTTTCTTACCTTGTATACCTTACCAAAGGAGGTCATAGTTTCCCCAATAACTTACCAAGGACCTTTTTCTATTCGAAAGCCTCTGGAATTTGGGGAAATGCACTTGAGGTCATGTGGCGAACCGGGTACGGGGCACTAGTAGAAGGGCTCTGGATTCAGGTCATTACAAAGTGGTATTAGAGGAGTTCTTTCCTTTTTCTATTGACTTACTGTTTAGTGACATTTGACATGGATATGACGGAATAGGTAAATGTTAAATAGCTATTCTCAGGCGTACTAGAAGCCATGTACAGGGAAAAAGCCAGATTACCTCGAATATTGCAAATTTTTTGTTTTGAAAATGTTAAAGTTTAATTGATTTTACCATTGGGTGATGCACTTATTTTGTGTTTTTCCTATTTATATGATTGCGGTTCAATTTTTTGCAACCCGATGAGATGAGGGTATGACATCTAATTCATCATATAGGCACACATTAGAATATCACATGCCATGCATTTTTTCATGCCATCTAGGTTGCATTAGAGATTTCATGCTGTTGTGATAGGATTTGTGATAGAAAATGCTTTCTATTGTGATAGTTGTTGTGATAGAATACCTGCTATGTTGATAGGGTATCATTTTTTAGATCTATCTTATCACGGATGCCAAACTTTATCTTAAAGGTGTTATGGGCCCTCAAGGATCAGAATTTGGTGGGCCGTGAGTTCTTGTATTGTGGCTTGTTCTATGCATCATTCTGATTCCAAGCTTTGATTCGCGGGGAGTATGGTCCCCCATGGATCGGAATTTGGCACCTCAACCCTTGTTTTTCTGTGTTTTCTAGGTTCCGGTGCAGTTCTGAGGCTACTATCTTGAAAAACCCAGAATACATGGTGTGTACTTTATAGATACACACCGTGTAGTTTTTAGTGATGTCACTGACCGTGTGGACAGGGAGACGAAGCTGTAAATGGTTTTTGGGAACACGTCATGTACGGTAGGTACACACCGTGTAGAGGTTAACTAGGAGCCCAGACGTGTAACTAACAACACGTTCCAGTTAATGCATGTTTAGTACATGCTTTGTTCGGTATGCACACATCGCGTATCTTTTCCCACGTACCCGGTTGAGTGTTGAAAAACACGGGTCGGTGTTATCTTCTCCTATACACGCCTTGTTTGTTTAGAAAACGCCGTGTAACGATCAGCCGAGTACCTGGCCGTGTCACGAACAACAGATGCTGAGGTTTCCCTTCATGTGCATGTCATTCCCCTTGGGAACACGTCTTGTAGTGTCGATCGTGTGTCAAGCCGTGTCGCTAACAACACGGTCCAGGTAAGGCATGTCTAGTACATGCCATCTCTTCCTCAAACACGCCGTGTTGTCTTCGGTTGGGATAGTCTGTTTGACTTCGTCATGTAGGAGTAACCGGGTAGGGAGAAAAGGGTCAGTAAACGTCGTGTAGTTTAAGAACATTCCATGTATTCGGGTTTTTTACAATGCCATGTTTGGCCAAGGTACACGCCCAGGGTAAGATTTCTGGAAACACGCCGTGTATCGGTATTACACGCCGTGTAGTTATGTTTTTTCCAGATTTAAAGGTATTTCCCTCCTGTTCTGTCTTACTCTCCTATGATGCAATTTTTTCGTCTTTAATGAAGTTGTGTTTTGGTATTTTAGAACTATGGCACCAACACGTCCTCCCATTGCACGCCAGGAACCAGGCAGCGATCGTACGCCTGATACGACCGGTCAGGGACTTCCAGTAGTTCCGCCCATCGTTCCGGACACGGCACCTACAGTGATTCCAGACACAGGTGCCGACGCTAAGTTCAAATAGTGTTTCATGATATTCATGGAGACCTTTTATGGAGTTCAACATCCTTCCACGACTATGGAAGAGCTGACGCGGGTCTTCCAGCAGCAGCATCCTCCCACATTCACAGGGGATGGAGGACCTCAGGCTGTAGAGTCATGGATGGAAGCCATGTTGTCCATCTTTGAGCATCTGAATACACCTTTAGAGAGGAGGGATAGTCTCGCGACGTATATGCTACGAGATTCCGCCAAGAGATGGTGGGACGTAGTCTCTCAGATGGGGCGCCAGCAGGATATTGCTTGGGATGAGTTTCAGCGTACGTTTTAAGACTACTTCCACCCAACGACGTTGAGGGATGACAGAGCTAGGGAGTTCATGAGCCTGCAGTAGGGTAATCTCTCAGTTATGGATTATTCCTCCCTCTTCACTGACTTACAGCTATTCACTTACGTTTTGGGGAATGACAAGCTGTTTCTAGAAAGGAATCTTGAGGAAGGCCTTAGACCGGAGATCATATCAGAGGTGAATGTCTTTCAGTTGACTTTTATTTCTTTGATAGTCAACCAAGAACTCATCACGTAGAGGATCCTAAGAAATACTATAGCTGTGGACAAGGGCGGTTCAGCATACAAGGTTTATTCCCTCCAGGCATACAGCAGGAAGCGCCACCGAGAGTCTACCTGAGGCAACCTGAGGAAGCGAGGTATTCCTTATGGTAGATGATATCACTCTTTTGGAACCCAAGTGGTGTGTTATCAATGTGGAAGGAGCAGGCACAAGAATACCTAGTGCGCAAGGGACCCAGTGGAGTGCCGATCCTGCGGCAAGATGGGTCATCTGCAGCGTTTCTGCAAGGTTCCCCTTCCATCGGCTAGTGAAAGAGGATCAGTTTTGACCCCGCGTACAGGAGTAGGATTACCAGCTCTGAAGTAGACTGGGGGATGGAGTTCTGCAGGGCGTTCAGGTCAGGGTAGAGGTCGTGGATGCAGTGGTCCGGATTAGGGAGGATAATCTCAGGGTTTTCAGGCTGCTACACAGGGCCACGGTAAAGGCCGTACATTTGATGTAGAGCAGATTCATCATGAGCAGGATCCCATACCCTCTACAGTTCGTGGTATGATCTTAGTAGCCTTATTTTTATCTTTATCCCTTTTCGATACTGGTTCTTCACATAGATTTATCTCTGTTGCTGTCGTGGAAATTCTTGAGCTCTGTGTATTTTCGTCTGCTGACATGTTGACTCTCGACACGCCCTTGGGAACGAGGAAATCTATCATACGTGAGTGTAATGAGTTCCCTCTCGAGGTTGTAGGG
The DNA here is from genome assembly GCA_963277665.1 of Viscum album. Lineage (NCBI taxonomy): Eukaryota > Viridiplantae > Streptophyta > Magnoliopsida > Santalales > Viscaceae > Viscum > Viscum album. The sequence goes on along the minus strand of OY728120.1, from coordinate 2,064,059,043 downwards.
TATCGTTTCCTATGGGACCTCTATGTCCTGGATATGACGGGCTATGAAGTCATTCTCGGTATGGACTAGTTGGTTCCCTTCCATGCAGTCGTCGATTGCTATCGCTGTAGGGTCAGTTTCGTATCACCAGAGGGTGAATCTTTCCTTCATAAGGGCGAGTGGGATGTTCTGGAATGTTGAGCTGGAATCGAGCATCATGGGATAGGAAGAGTTATGGCCTAGATTTCTATTATTTATCTTGATGACCAGGGGACTTCACAGTTAGATTTCCCTCCAGTGGTTGATCACATTCTAGTTGTCTTTCCAAGAGAATTTTCAGCTTTTCCTACGAAGCGTGAGGTTGAATTATCGATTGAGCTCTTTCTAGGAGCAGCACCAGTGTCCATTTCTCCTTATAGGATGACTACACATGAGTTGCTGGAGCTCAAAAAGTAGTTAGAGGAGTTGCAGGAAAAGGGTTTCATCAAACCCAGTACTTCTCCTTGGGGTTCGCCTGTCCGATTCGCGAAAAAGGTAGATGACACCCTTAGGCTTTGCATGGATTATCAGAAGTTGAACCAGCTGATGGATAAGAACTGATATCCCTTGTTAGGGATTGATTATCTCTTCAATCAGTTTCTAGGAGCTCGGTTGTTCTTGTAGATAGATTTGTGGTCCAGTTATCATCAGTAGCACGTTATTCCATCAGATATACCTCTAACTACCTTCAGGACCATGTATGTCCTCTACCAATATACGGTTATGCCGTTCGGTCTTACGAACGCGCAAATAGTTTTCATGGCACTAATGGACCCAGTGTTCCATCCTTACTTGGATTCCATCTTCATGGTCTTCATGGATGATATCTTGGTGTACTCTCACACTTGACAAGACTATGCAACACATATTGAGATCTTTTTGAGTACACTGAGGGAGCATCGACTTTATGCTAAACACTCAAAGTGCCACTTTTGGATGGATGAGATTCACTTCCTAGGTCATTTCATCTAAGATATTGGAGTATCAGTAGACCTAGAGAAGGTGAGAGCAGTAGTTACCTAGGAGCAGCCGAAGAACATCTTCGTGGTATGGAGATTCTTGGGGTTGGTTGGTTACTAAAGGCGGTTTATACAAGACTTCTCATGCCTAGTAGCATCGTTGATGGACTTGTCTAAGAAGGGGGTGAAGTTTGTTTGGTCAGAAGCCTATGAATCATTCTTCCAGGAGCTGAAGAGGAGATTGACTTCAGCACTGATCCTAGTTTTTCCAGAGCCGGGCAAGAGCTATACAGTTTTCTGTGATGCATCTGGCATTGGACTTGGAGCAGTGCTTATGCAGGATGATCAAGTGGTTGCATATGGATCTAGGCAGTTGAGGCCACATGAGAGGCATTATCCTACGCACGAACTAGAGTTGGCTGAGGTTGTTCATGCTTTATGTTCCTAGAGAAATTACCTTCTGGGAGAACATTTTGTGGTATAAACTGACCACAAAAGTCTCAAATACATATTCACACAGCATGACCTGAATCTGAGACAGAGGAGGTGGGTTGAGTTTCTCCAGTCATTCTATTTCGAGCTTGCCTATACGCTTGGGAAAGGCAACGCAGTGGCAGATGCACTGAGTAAGAGAACTCAGATACAGACATTTCAGGAGGCCAGCAGTGAGTGGAAATTGATGGCTCTGTTCTCGGAGATGCATTTGGAGGTGCATGACAGGCATGGGGAAACTTTCTTATCATCTATGGTTGTTACCTCTATACCTATGGACTGAGTTCGAATGAGGCAGGTAGCAGATTCAGAAGGGCTAGACCTACGGGAAATCGTGTCAGGGGAGGACCCACTTTCTGGGTGGACTGTTGGAGAGGATTATATCTTGCGTTTCCAGGGACGCGTATGGGTGCCAGCAGATATACACGAGGAGATGACGAGAGACTTACATTCCTCAGTTTAGCTAGTTCATCCAGGCGTCACCAAGATGTATCAGGTTCTTCATCGCCAGTACTGGTGGCCAGATATGAAGGATGATGTTCCTGGTTTCATCATGATATGATCTACTTGTCAGCAGTTGAAATCAGAGCATCATTGACCAGCTGGTCTTTTTCAGCAGTTACCCATTTCATAGCGGAAGTGGAACAATGTCTTGATGGACTTCGTGACTGGTTTTCCAAGGTCGCCTCGAGGGAAAAATTTTGTTTGGGTCGTCGTCGACAGGCTTACCAAGGATGCTCACCTATTTCCAGTCAAGGAGATTTTCGGTGTCGATGATCTGGGATTACATTACATCGGGGAGACCGTTCATCTTCATGGAGTTCCAAACTCCATTGTTTCAGACAAGGATGTGCGCTTTACCTCTCAGTTCTGGCAGGGACTCTAGAAGGCCATGGGTACTCATGTACTTTTGAATACATCATACCATCCCCAGACTGATTCTCAGTCTGAGTGCACGATCCAGGTGTTTGATTATATGCTCCGAGCTTGCATCCTAAACTTTGTCGGTTCTTGGGAGAAGCATATTCCTCTGGTGGAGTTCTCCTACAATTATAGTTTTCATGCGACCATTCAGATGGTGCCATACGAGGCTTTTTACGGTAGGCTATTCTGATCACCTTTATGCTGGATGGAGGCAGGAGAGGCAACTTTGCTGGGACCTCGTCTTGTTCAGGAGACTTCAGAGCAGATAGAGCTGATTTAGAAGAGGATGGCTACAGCGCAGTCTCGACAGAAGTCTTATGCTGATCAGCGGAGATGAACTCTACAGTTCAGAGTCGGGGACCATGTTTTCCTACGTGTTTCCCCGAGGTTGGGACACAAGAGGATTCAGAGACAGGGTAAACTTTCACCGCGGTACGTCGGTCTGTTTGATATATTGGAGAGAGTTGGGCCGGTTTCCTATAGGTTGCAGCTACCACAAAGCTATCGGGCCATGCATGATGTATTCCAGGTCTCTCATCTCTGACGCTACTTTTCAGATTTGTCTCACACCTTTCAGCCTGAGGAAGTTGAGCATAGAGCGGATGCGTCCTTCTAGGAGAATCCTATCTAGATTGTCGATCGCAGTAAGAAGGTTCTCCGTGGGAGGTCTTTTCTTCTGGTACGGGTGCTATGACAACACGAGCGAGTACCGGACGTGACGTGGGAATGGGAGGCCGATGTATGATCATAGTGGCCAGAGCTATTCAGGGTTTCTTCTTCTTTTCCTCATTAGGGAAATTCGAGGAAGAATTTCTTTAAGGGGGGAAGTTTGTAAGAACCCGGATCTTCTTTTCATGTACGCTTTTCCATTTTCTGGAGTTTTTGAGAAAAATGAACATTCTGGAAATTTTTGATGTAAACGCCGTGTACTTTCTGAGTACATGTTGTGTACTCTTTTCCCACCAAAGCCATGTAATGGTTGTTTCCGGGCCACACACACGGTGTAAAAGGGTGACGTGGAGGACAATTTTGGCGGAGTACAAAAAATACCTAGTACACGCCGTGTACTCTAAAAGTAAATTCCATGTACTTTCTTTTTTTCATTAAACGGACTGGGGTCGCGCCTGACGCACAGAAGCATCTTCTTCTCCATGTTCCGTTCTTCCGAGAGCGACCATATGGCTGAATATTCTCTAATCCGACGTGCCTCCATCTAACCCCCTTTCCATCCACCGTCGATTGCATTGGAAGTGCAGCGGTGAGTTCTCCATTCTCCTTTAGCCTTGTTTCTTGATTCCTTCTCATTTTCAAGTTATCTTAGGTTGAGCGTTTTGTGCATTTTATCAGATCTACATCCTTCTAAGGGGAATCTGTCATCTTGGTTCACATATATCGATCTACTGGGATCGAGGTAGGTGTTTTGTTGAACTACGTTGAATGTCCTTGAGTTTTTTGTGCAAAAGTGTCGGATACCCATGTATAGGGTATCTCGGCTTAGGGTTTTGATCCTGTTTGGTTATCTTCCTTACATTAAATGTATTCTTGATGTTATTAGATGATTAAAAATTGCTTGTTATGATGTTTTAGGATCACCCCATGGGTGTTCCCCGTGTTTTGGATGTTGATTGCCATTTTCCACAGTTTTCCTACGAGGAAACCCTATTGCACATTGCTGGTATGCCTGCTGAATTGATTGCATGTATTTCCTGTTGTTTATATGCTTCTGGATGCATTTTTAGATATTATCCAAGGAGTTTACGAACTTACTTAGGATGCTAATAGTCATTTACACATGACTAAACTACTCAGGGCTGAGTGAACCTGGTGTGGTAGACTAAAGGGGGAATTGATGAATAGGGATTCCCTAGATAGTCTGTTATAATTAGTATCGATCGTAGGACCTATGGGAATGGGACGTTGTGCTTCCGCAGAGTGTCCTTATTTATGTATAGAGACTATAGGGGGAATTATACATAAGTGATTCCTCTGAGAGTCTATATGTTTTGTTGCAAGACCACAGTGGAATTGAAAGTGAGAGCTTCCCAGAGTGTTTCTGCCTTTGTACGTTTACTTAACTAGAGGGGTTTGCTAGTAGAAGCCACCCAGAGAGTCAGTGTTTTATTTGATGGTTGGTTGTGATGAGTCCACCAAGCCAATGAACATGCTTGGGTTTGTACTGCTTGCTGTTTTGGTAGACTGATGAGTTAGTTGTAGTGATTACTTTCTTGCATTGGGAGTATAGAGTTGTTTCAAGGTTCCATGGTTGATAGCTTAATGATTATATTGAACTAATAAATAGATGTGAACAGATTTTGGTATGATTTCTTACTTTAATGTACATTTTATTCTCTGTTTCATTTATTCTTTTACTTTTTCTATATTACTCACTGACAGTAGGGAACAGATCTCATGGTGATTGACTACTGGGATTAGTCTGACACCATGTTTGGGTCCTGCTTTTCAACCCAAACAGGTTATATGGTTGCAGGTGTGGATAGGGATTGTGTCCCTTCTACTTCAGGTACATGATTTCTGGTTGGAGCTAGAGAGCATATGATCAATCCTAGGCTTGCAATGCTGCTGGAGTTTCTATTTACTTTCGTACATTGTTTTCAGTTGTATATGAGCACGTTGTTGTGTTTATTCTTTCCTTAGATACTTGTACATGCCGCATCATTATCATTATCATTATGTGTTCATTGCTTCCATTTCTTAGTTTCAGTATTTTTATGCTGTTTACTGATTCCTCTATTGACGGTTGTTTTTCTTGACTTGTATACCTTACCAAATGAGGGCATAGTATCCCCAATAACTTACCAAGTCCCTCGCTGCTAGTCGGCAACCTCTAGCATTTGGGAAAATGCGCTTGAGGTCATGTGGCGAACCGAGTATGGGGAACCAGTGAAAGGGCTCTGAATTCAGGTAGTTACAGGTGGTGACATTAATATAGAGGCGATTGATCAAGAAACAGGGTCATCGGAAATATTTTGTGGATTTGTTTCATTAGTCGATGGAATTTGAGGATGGGGATCAGGTATTTATCAGAGATTCATCTGACTTGGGACATCGTTGGATGGTTAACAAGGGTAAATTGGCATCATGGTTCTTATCCCCCTTTGAGATTATTGTGTTACTTGGGAGGGTGGCCACTCAGTTTATTTTTTCAACAGTCATTACCTCTATACCTGAAATTATTATTCACACCTAGTTGAATAGGTATATACTAGATCATTTCCATGTGATTAGATTTGAGGTTTTTTATCTTGATCATGATTCCATTTTGGTATAGCATCATGTTCAGATTATGGATATCCATGATAAAATACTACATGAAGTTTACCCCCATGGCCCATGTACTATGGAAGTATAGATATGATCTCTATGAGGATTGGGAGTGGTATTCATTTATGAGGAATCTATAGATTTCCCTTTTATAGAATTGATATAATGAACTCATTATGGGAAAATAATAATTTTATGGTGGAGATATTTTAAAACCATGTTAAATTTCTGTAAGGTATGTTAAGTTTTTTCATATGGCTTAATTTTTCATTGGGTGAGTTTTTTTAACCACGAATTGGGATGATACCTATACTGGTGACGTTACAGATTTTGTGTAATTTTCAACATATTTCCTGGAAATTCTACTTCTAAAGGTGAATGTAGATACAATGTCAGTTGAGTAGATTGTGTGTAATGATTGATGCACATATGTCTTGAACTAGGGGCATGGAGTGAATGGGTAAGACAACATGTAACGGTCACACACAATGTATGAATAAAGTAAAGTTAAAAAAAGGGATGTGTATTTAGGATTATAAGGACCCGTAGGATTTCATGATGTTTCAATTAGTTACGTGTAGTTGATATATCATGTTGTTGGTATTTTGGGTGTTGTATAAATGAAATGTTTTAATATTTTTCATGTTAGTCTATCCTATCTCCAACCAGAAGCATCCAAAGGCTTTTCTCGGTTATTCCATCCCATCAAAATATTTTTATTCAGTGAATAATCACTGTTGTGGTTATATTACTCCTCCCTGGGTATGCATTTTTTACGGTTCATCCTTTTTCCATAAATTTGTAGTTTGGATTCACTTATGTAAAAAAATTATGTTTTCTACCAATCATTTGATGTATCATTTTCTGACTATTATCCTGAATCTATAACATGTGGTTTCGTATCCCTTTTTTAAAAGGTTGTTTGGTTTTATACGTCCTTATGGTAGGTGGATATTTCCATCTTCAATAATATATTGAATTTATGTTTTTTTTCTTATTGATTAAAATATATTTAAATGAGAATCAAATATATGTAAATTGAATAGGTAATGTGTTTGTTATTTTTAGGTGTTTTTTACATCATAAAAAAGGTCTTTATTTGAAATTCAATACAGGATTACAAACCCTTAAGTAGATTGACATGGATTGGAAATGGATTTATAAAAATGTGAGTATGGGTTTCAAAATTAAAATTTATAAACATTTAATAGTAGCATAGTTGGGTGCATTGATAATGAGTCCTTGGTAGCCTATGTTTGTGAGATACCCCTTGGAGGTAACATCATTTATATCGATGGACTGTGGAATGATTTTCTATTATTTGGATCTAATATTATGACTTTTTAGGCTCATGTGTGTGTTGTACAAATTTTAACATATGATAGACCCAAATGGATAGTTAATTGTTATTTCTAGTTTTTTATTTAATGAAATATTATTAAATTTATTCTCTATCACTTTTATATTTTTATTGTGTATCATTACCATATTTGGTTTTGGATTTGGAATATATAAAATTCAATTTTTGAAAAAATATTTGATTATTTGGAAAAATGATTTGAAATTTATTTTTAAATATAAATTATTGTAAAAAACTTATAATTTAAATCTTTAAAATTTTAATTCATGTTACCAGATCATGCATAGATTCTCTGTTTTTTACCTATTGGGCTCAATTTCTAAAACCTTACAACAAACCTTGGGGAGACTCTGTACAATGTTTTGTATGATTTGAGTAATGTGACTACAATTAAATTGCATGATGGATTCTCTTTCAGCATTTTTCTTCTTTTGGGATGGATTAGAGGTGATTATTGGTCTTGAGGAGGTTATTTTGTCAAGTATTTTGGCACATTTGGGCTTACCTTATTTGCACAATTGTATCTCCCATTGCTTACTCTTTGTACTCTAATTGAATGTTTTTTACCCTTATATATGATAAATTTTTTCCTTTGGTTTACCTAACAATAAAATTAGACGGCTTCGATTACTATTACAGTTGACCTTGGCTTCTCTATCACAAAATGATTAAATGATATATAGGAATTAAATTGGATAATATATACATATCAATATAGTAATGATAATTATATTGAAAGTGCTCTATATATAAAATACATAATGGTTTCTTTCATAAATATAGTAATCATAAATGAAATTTTAAAATAACTAATATATATAAAAAAGATAAAAGAAAAATAAATTAGAAAAAATAGTACATCTTAAATCATATGGCATCCCACATATTAATAAGTTCCTTGTTTTAAATAATTATAAATAAGTTATCTTATATTTCATTTTTTTATATGTAATATCAAAAATAACCGTAGTAAAAAAATATTTTAAATAATTATATTTTGTATTAATATTAGAAAAATATTATATTAATAATAATGAACATAAAAATGGTAATTTAATAAATTTTTCATCAAATCTATTTTAAATAATTTTTTCCTCTTTAAATTAATTATTACAAGAATTAATTTTAAATTATAAAAAAAAGTTTTTTTATATTTTAAAATTATATTTTAATGTAAATAATTTAAATTTATTATTTATATAAAAAATGGTTTGAACTTATTATATATAATCATGTCAAATTAAACGTTAAATTAATAAAAAAAATTATTATAAATAATTCATAAAATTTAAATGATTTTTATTAATAATTTTTGTTTAACATATAAAATTTATAAAATTTTATAAAATTTTTTAATTATCAAATTATATTTGGTTTTGATAAATAAATTATTATAAGTATAATTTAACAAAGAAATTATTGGTATTTAAAATCAATAATCAGTTTACTAAATAGGTTATAAAAATATATATATTTAATAATTATAATTTTTTATGTTTCTATGAATTATGTGTATAAATATATTTATTAGAATTTATGAAGTAATGTAATATGGTAAATATAAAACAATTCTTAAAATTCATAAAACCTTTTTATAAAATGGGAATTGAATTTTAAAAATTGTAGAAACACAATGACTAAAAATTGACATGATAATGTGATTAAATTTTTTTTACTGCAATCATGTTTTTAAGAAGGAGGCTATATGAGGGTCCTATTTTGGGATATGTAATCTGGGGAGTAAGGCTTCACGGGACCAGTATGACGATGCCATGGTAGCACAATGAGTTGAGTGCGTCCCATGGTATGAGATCATGAGGTGGTTCAACCGCCATATGAGGTTCGAACACTGACTAGGGATACCAAAATCCTACTAAATAATTGATTGGGATTTTTATGTTCAAAGGGTTTCGAAGATTAGTTAGCGTTTTAGATATCAATGGTGTTAATTTTTTCAAAATTTTCATTGCATCAAAAGGATCAAATATTAATCAAAACTAATAGATATATAAGTCTTATAATAAAAATCAGTTCATCGATTTCAATAATTCTATATAATAATATATGTATAAACATAGAGGATGAGAAATTTAATATAGAGTTTCTTTTTTCATTCCCACTTGGTTATATTTAATATTTTTCATCATGATGAAGTGTTGAACGCATTTCTAGGGGTGTTCCACACCCTTCTTGATTGCTACACAACCTGTAATGTATTCTTCACTTTTTATACATCCTTCTTCTATGTCGAAGACTTGGAGTGAAGGGATGTTAGTTCATTTCAATTACGTAAGAGATCTATATTTACTAAAAATGTTTTTAAATTTGAATTCACCATTCTACCACAATAGATATTATTATATTTTTAAAATTATTACTATGAATTTATGACATTCATAAGAAATGTGTGAACTAGTACAATTGGTCTTTGATAAGTAATGGAATATAATTATTCACTATCAAAATTATTTATAAATTTTAATTTATTCTACTATAATGGTTTTATTTTCCTAATTTATAATTTTTCTACTCTATCTAATTTAAATTATGTTATTCTATTTTTTTAAAACCCCTTTTGCAATTGGGTTCTTTCATTTTCCACTTACAATTTATATTTTGTTATTTGTTATGGATTTTTATTTATATTATCCAAATTACAACATTAAATTACCTTATAAGGGATTTTTATTCAAAAATATATGGTTTAATGTAAATCATATTATTTTAATGACTTTATTCAGAATTATAATTATGAATTATTTCTTAAAATATTTCGTTCATAATAATAGTTTTCCATGTATATTTAAAAATGGAATTATGATTTAATTTATTTATTTATGAATAAAGTATATATCATTCATTTATTTAAAATCATTAAATTTATAATTTATAGTTCTTGAAAGGGAATTATATTATATATATATATATATATAATTATTACATAAATTTTATATTTCATGTTTTTTTTTCAGGAATGTACATATATATTTTTCACAATTAGTAAAATAAATTTAATAGTCCTCATATTTATATTTATGAACTTTATATGTGTATATATATATATATATTATACATAAATATGTTATTTAAGGGATGTAATTCATTACATAAATATGTTTATTATATAAATAATTTTTTTAAATGTTTTTCTTTTGAATATTAAATGAATGAAAAATTATATACCTATTAATTAATAAAAATAGCAATTCACTATTTATAATATTAGACGTGAGGGGTTAATGAATTTATACATTTGTTTAATGTAAAATATGATATTTTCACCAAAAATCATTTAAATGAGTGAATAATATCATTATATTTGAATGAATATTTAAATGACTACGTTTAACAATTCAAAAATGGTATTTTATGTGGGTATGAATGAAAGTGTGAACACTACAATTTTAATTAGTTTGGTTAACAGTCCATGCAGAAGATATTTGAAAATACCTTTGGTTGTATCAAAACATACAAGTGGTTTTTAAGGATAGTTCATATATATATACATAGTAATATACATATAAATTTTTGTATGTTTATTTAATGATTGATTATATTTTTACAGAAAAAACACCAGTGAGAAATGTATATTAATGTAAGTTATGATAAAAATGTGTTTATAAAAATGGAATGGTCCTCTATGTAAACATGATCTGAAGTGGGGAGTGAACTCATCACTCAATAAAATTGGTAGGCTCAAACATCCGTCAATAATTCAAGTGGCCCTATGGTTTTGATTTTTATAATTTCATAAAGTTCTTGAAAAATCACTGGAATAATATTAAATAATTTTCAGGGTATTATATTCTTCAATGTAATATAATATATTATAATGTTATTTTTTTCAATGTTACTTCTCACTAATCTTTTAGAAAACTCCTTAGTAAGAAATTTTAATCCCACTCGATCTTTAAATTTATTTTTCATACGTACAGTATAATTAATCAAAGTAAATTTCTTCTCTTATATATTTTAGGCACAATAAGTGTTTTAGAGGTTTTATTTGTATAGATTCATTAATTTTTTCTGTATACATATAATTCTCTAAATCCTAGACCATATAATTTTCTAGTATATAAAAATCATTTTTAAAATTTTTTTCATATATAAAAAATACACACCATTTGGTTTATGCATTGAATCCTGAATTTTGCATTTTATGTTTTACCATTGGTATCATAGTGAAGGTATACATTGTAGAGACATGTAAAATTCAAAGGAAATTCTTTCTTAATTTTTTTTGGATTTTTACAAGAACTCATTTTCTGACGGCACCGAATTATGAGGCCCGGTGTGCCCGGAATCATGTTCCGAAGTTTAGCTCGGGTACGTTCAGTGAACGAACGAGCGAGTCTTCCTAACTTTTGAACCGGTGCTCGGAATCGAAATCTGAGGGCAGCGATGGAACCAAAGTGCTGGTAATTGCTTAAGAATACCTTTTCCGAAGGTGCGTTTTCTCAGGAGGAGTTGTTTAAGATTTGAGGTTTAAGTGAAGAATAAAATAAAATTTTAATCCAATTTTATTTTTCTTCTAAGTAGTTTATCCTTTGTGTGGATGTTGGGTTGCGAACTTCCCTTGGGATAATAAAGGAGAGGTGGGGCCCACACAAGCCCCCACCTTTTCAAATACCCCATAACCCCTTGAAACTCTTCCTTTAATGTTGTGACTTTCCCTCTCCTCTAATTTAGACAAGCCAACACATTAATTCAATTAATGGATTTGAGTTTTTAAATTTTGAAACTCATGAAATGGATTCATAAAATATGTGGAGCTTATTTTATTATTGGGATAGTTTTGTAGTGTTACGGATTGAGAGAGAATACTCAAAATCGAGAGGAATCTTCATCTTCTGCATCGAAGAACGCGAAGAACACACCGTCACCGACGAAGAACGTCGACCTCCGACGAAGGACGATGATTAAAAATGATTCCTCGGAGATCGACGATGCGATGCTATGTACCGCGACGCCGACGGTCCTCTTCTCTGCGACACCATATTTATGACGTACCTTTCCCGCGACAATCCTCGTTCGACGACTTCATCGAGGTAGGGGTTTGATTTTGGTTCACGAATATTCTTGACCATCCTAAATTATTTTCTTAATCCGCTTCATATAGGATTAACAGGAGGAGGTCGGACCGCACGAACACGACCGACACTCCTCCCCCTTTGATGATGTGTTTGTCTCGGCATGAACAAAGGTAGCGCGGTGCAACGACACGGCGCGAAAACAAAGAAGAACGGGCGAAGAAGCGCGGCACCATCGCACGACGTCGTTGAGGCCGAACAAAGTCGTGATGTCGTCGCGCCGCGCTGGAGAACCACGAGAGGCAGCAACTGGAGCGGGGCCACGGCGGAGGGGCGTGGCGCCGGCGCGCCACGTTTTTTGGACAAGGTCGCGGCGGTGCAAGGCGGGGAGGCCAGAACCGCCAGCCCCGACATCTCATAGAGGTGGGACAGAGGGGTCTCGCGACGGCAGCATCGGCCTGTCGGACCAGGCCTGCCATTTCGGAAGGGAGCCGGGTGTCGTAACCCCCGGCTGGCAAAGGCAGCGGCCCCCACATGGGGGACGCCTTTCAATCAAGGGTGGCAGCCGCCCCCCCCCCCTTCCGCAACGGCACGACCAGCACCGAGCTGGCCGTGCGGGGCACGCCTGCGCGGGGCCCACCGGCCGCCCAGGCCGGACCCGCCACACCGGGGCGGGCCGGCGGGGCCGCACCGTGCAGGTTGGGTCGGGCCGCACCCACCGGGCAAGGCCATTCCCTAAGGGGCCGGACCCGGACCCAGTTCGGGTCGACCCAGTTCGGGCTGACCCAGGGGGTCTCGGGCCGGGTCGGTCCGAGCCCCAAACCCCCAAAAACCGGGCATGTTTGTTCTTTTGCCCATATCTTGGGCTACAGACCTCCGAACGACACACCGTCAGTTGCGCTGCAATCCTTGGATCGATAAGGTCGTTTCGGTATATTATACTCAAGGTTTCAGAGAACATTGGGTACGACCGGGTTGGTTCGAACATGAAACCAACCGGGCCCTCGGAGCGGAAACACTTATAACTTGAGCTCCGGACGTCCGATTGACGTGTTGTCGACTTTGTTGGATTCCTCTTAGTGAGACGGACCATTTGGATTACTCCGCTAAAGGTTTGGATGTAGTTGAAGTGTGTTCGGGTTGGTTTTTACATAAAAACCAATCGGGCCCCTGGAACGGAAAAGCAAATAACTCTCAGACCGGGCGTCCGATTGACGCGACGTCTGTCACGTTGAGTTCCTCTTGTCAAGAATGAACTTTGAGATACATCAACTTCCGACTACGTGTCAGTTGATGTATCGACCGACCCTCCCGAAAATGAGCTTGATGTGTGCGGGAACCCTAGAGGTGGCTATGACTGCGACGATAATGATGACTACACTGAAATCCTCTGTAGGATCGGCAGTGATGACGACTGCACTGAAATCCTTTGTGGATTTGGCAGCGATGAAGACCGTACTGAAATATTCCGTGGGTTCGACGGAGATGATATAACGACCCATAATTTACATACATTGTTATTACTTCAAAATTTAAGCGTACTTATTACAACATATAACAAAACCATGAAAGGACCTTATAGGTATAGTGTCTTAAGAAACTAGGAAACATAAAAAACTGGTTCATAAAGCGTCTACACTATCTCCCATTTATTTCATCATATCTATAGTACCTTTGGGCATATATTACTTAATATGCTTCTTCCTGACCTGGGGAAAGAAAACATACAAAAGGGTGAGCTCAAATTCGTAGAAAGGGTAAAAAAAAGAAATATCAATCACATCATATTCATAAGAACATAACATTTGGGAAATATTAACCTGAAAAAGAGAGCATAATTTCATAACATGGGATCAATAATAGTAGTGAAATGAAATCCCAATAATCATAACATAAAACATGAAACTTTGTGGAATACACACATAATCACAGAGAATCATTTCTTATTAGACAAGACTCATTTCCAAGACCATCTTAGTGGACAATGTCCATTTCTGAACCGAGTTCACTCCTCGTTTCAGTCCTGTTTCACTGAATCGGTTTAACCTTCCATTCCAGCCATGTCTATCTGATTAGATATAAAATCATTACCCAATGCATGGGAGGGAGATATAGGTTCCACCCATCTCATAATGATATCATTCTTATGTGTGCCACAAAATCATAAACCATACGTCATATCATAACCCATGTAATAAAAATGGGAATCTTAAACATCGTGACATCATAAATAAATTCATATAAGATAAAAGAATTCATAAAAATATTTCCATCACAACATAATCAAATAAATGTAATAATAGGTATAGAAACAGAACCCTATATTATCTTAGATGTAAAATAATTTTGATAAAACACTTGGACTCTATTCTTGAAGAAAATATCCTTTCTACTTCAAAAACATTTATCCTTTCTTAACATGTCATACAATTCTAAACTAAAAGAAGTTGATTAAAAATAAACTTGTAAACTTTTAAGGGAAGATTCTTGGAAATAATGTTTTAAAAATCCATTCCTTTCGTATAAGTTAAAAAAACATTCTTCTCGTACTTTTGTCGGAAAAGTCAAAAAGTTCCTCGTAGGAAAAAACGACAAAAGATTCCTTTCATATCATTTACTAAAAACTCACCGAAGGGTGAAATTGGATATAAACTATTGTATAAGGATATAAATATTACATATTAAGGAAAAATGGATGTGGATGATAAAATACACCCCAGTAAATTCCAAAGTATAAACAATCTCGGAAAAAAATGAGATTGTGATATTTCCCTTACCTTAGATCCGATTTGCTTCGTAAGTGTCTGAAACTCCTGTATAATGATTTAAATAATGTTATTGACTTAATCAAGAATCATAATTATTGTTATGATATCATATATGGTCATATTATTATCTTCTTATTAGTAATATTTCATTACTACTTGTTATTCGGGTGTTTATTACTTTTTGTTCTTATGCGTGTTTGTCGAATAAATTATTATTATTCTCTTTAGGTTATAGATACCTCATTTCCAGAATGGTATTAGTGTCATATATATCATATTCATTCATTCAATTCATTTATATAATCATTATGTAATGAAGATCATGTAGAACGAATCACATCACATCGTGGAGACGGTATTCCGTACGTACGCACGAGCGATGATATCGTTCCCATGATCGTGAATTGTATTGGAGTTTATGTATACTATTTCAGAATCAATAACACTTTATAATAATCATATATATTCATTACCTTTACCCTTATACCCATCCAAGTAAGGTGGTGGTGGAAAATATATTACACCACGGCGTGGAGACGGTATTCCGTACGTACGCACGCACGGTAATTTCATTTTCCGTAGGATGGATAAGAGGTGAAATAGGTTTTTTTCATATTTATAATAACATATCAGTATATGAGTGATACTGATGTTATTAACTCATAATGAAACAACTACAGAAGATGGAGTAGAAGAAGAATGGAACTTGAAGAAAACGGTAGAAGGTATAACCTCTTTCTCGAAGTGCCTCCTTTAAACTTTCTCTTAAGGCTCTAGAGTTGGACTTTTGATAAGACCAGTACCTCTAGTAGGTTTCTAAGGAAGTGGGGATGTGAAATGGACTGGGGTTGGCCGATATTGAAGGCTCAAATTGGTGTGAGGAAGAGTGAGAGGAGGTTCCCTTTTATAAGGGAGGAGAGGGGCACCTTTGGAAATATAAGAAATATTAGTTTATATTAACTCCCAACCCCACTTAAAAACTTCCAAAATGACTCATATAATAATACTGGATGATATAGTGTTGTAATATCATCATCCAATAAAATTTAGACATGTTAGGAATTTATTTTAAACATTATCAACTTGATTTATCCTTATTTATCAATTTAATTTTATTTGTGGTAATAATATTCTAAATTTTAAATTATATATAAATAATTACATATGTGTTGTGAATTTTCCATAATTTGACACTTTATGACATTTTGGACCATGTAAATTTTAATTTATAATTTTTAAATAATTTTGTGATTTTTTAACAATTTTATAATATGTTATTTTTATAAAATAACAATAGTGTCAATTTTGACACTATTCATTTATTTGAATTTAAATAAAATATATACAGACGATATGTTCGACCTAAAAGATTTAATAGATTCATAAAATGTCATATGTATCTAGAAAAGTATTTTAGAACATTTATTTGTTCAGAAATATTTATTTTAATATTTTTAAAACAATTTATTTGATATTTTAATTAATAAAATAATTTCCACATTACTATTGTGTCATAATTAATGATAATTATTTAATCCCTAAAAATTCTAAATAAATTCCTATGATGTAGATAATTGTATTATCTTTCTGGAGACTATTCATGTTCGATGTTTCATTAAGTTTATCACCAAATTAAATTATCATACTTATATGATTTAAGAAAGTGACATGTTGTCACATTCTTTGGTTTTAATAATAATTAAATTATTTTCATGGCCAAAGTCCATTAAATGAATCTAATCCAACCCTTAGGTGATATGGGTCGACTTTTAGTAATACAAGTGGATTTTGGAAGGTGTTAAGGTAAATTTATAATCTTATATTTACCCTTAATTACCTGATTTACCTTTAACTATGGTAAATAAAATTTATCGTAGTTACTATTCATAATGCCCAAAAATAAAAAGTAGTCTATTAACATAATATCGTCCCTCTGATTCTGAATATAGAATCCATTTTTCAAAATTCAAAACATATAAGTTGAAGTAATTAATTTAAAATAAATCCCGTTGTTATGAAAATGGGTTTTAGAAGTTAAAACATTGCCAAAGATTGAAATGTTTTTACCTATGAATTAAATGTGAAATTAATGATAATGAAATACATTATATTAAATGGTAAAAATATATTCTATTTGTACTTTAAAACCATTCAATATTATAATTTATCCATATAAATTGTCTCAATAAAAAAAGTTGTTTTTAATTAAAAATTAGCGTATTTTTTCTATTGATCAAAATATGAAAGTTATCAGAAAAATATAAAAAATTTATCCAAAGTAAATTATTATACCCTGATTCAAAAAAAGAATTTTATTTTGTCAAATTGAACTTATAAAAATGTCAAAAACTAGATTTAATGTGGGTGCGCCATCAAAAGGCGGCAAAACTGTATTTTTTGAAAAAAAAAATTTATCCAAAAAAACTGATTTTACTTTTATACCTCATTCTAGAAAATGTATAAGTTGAATTAAAATGTTATAAAATTCAAAATTCAGTTAGTACTATTCATATTGTCTAGTTTTAATAATATTTTAATAGCATATCGTTGTTTAGTGAAACTCGGTATTACGTACGACACAAGCTATCGAGGAAGGCCTTAGTTGCCTATAAAGCAAGCCAAGATAGTGTTATGGGTAGTGAAAGATTCCTTTGAAGATTTATATAACATAAAAACAAAAAATTTCTCATAAAATTCTCGGGTGTTACATTCTACCCCCCTTAAAATTAATTTCGCCCTCGAAATTCGTCACTTTGTAACAAACAGGTGAGGATACCTTTTGCTCATCATATCCTCAAGCTCCCATGTAGCTTCTTCTAATTGGTGGTTCCTCCATAAAACTTTCCCCAAGCGAGTGGTCTTGTTTCATAGGACTTTTTCTCTACGATCCAGAATCTCTATCGGCTGTTCTTCATAAGAAAGATCTTTCTCTACTGGTACAACTTTTCAGCTGAGTACATGTGAAGGGTCAGGTATGTACATTCTCAGTAGAGTTACATGGAAAACATCATGTACTTGAGATAGATTCGGTGGAAGCGCCAATCGGTAAGCTACCTTCCCAACACGATCCGGTATTTCAAAAGGACCGATATATCTAGGGCTCAACTTCCCCTTCTTTCCAAATATCATGACCCTCTTCCAGGAAGATATTCGTAAGAACACTTTATCACCCACTTCAAACTCTAGGTCATTTCTTCGGTTGTCAGCATAACTTTTCTGTTGACTCTGAGATGCTCTTATGTGTTGTTGAATAGATCTGACCTTTTCTGCCATTTCATCAACATGATCAGGTCCTAATAGCTTTCTTTCCCCAACTTGATCCCAGCAAGTTGGAGCCCTGCATTTCTTTCCATAGAGAGCTTCATAAGGAACCATCTGAATACTGGAGTGAAAGCTATTATTATAAGAAAATTCCACCGAAGGTAGGTGTTGATCCCAACCAGCTTTGAAATCCATAGATAAATCTCTCAATATATTTTCTAGAGGTTGAATTGTTCTCTCAAACTGACCGTCTCTCTGAGGATGATAAGCAGTGCTGAAACTCAACTCTGTATCCAAAGAATACTGAAGACTTCGCCAGAACTTCGAGGTAAATCTCGGATCCTGATCAGATATAATAGAAAGTGGTACTCCATGAAATCTTACCACTTACTTTACATATATCCTGGCAAGCTGATCCAGAGAGAAATCCTCTCTAATAGCAATGAAGTGTGCATACTTTTTAAGACGATCAACTTTGACCAAGATATCATTATTTCCTTTGGATGTTTTAGGAAGTCCTGTGACAAAGTCGATAGTGATGTTTTCCCATTTCCATTCGGGTAAGGGTAATGGCTGTAACATCCCATTAGACTTTTGTCTCTTAGCTTTAACTTGCTGACAAACTAAGCATCGAGAGACATATTCAGCAACATCTCTTTTCATGCCATCCCACCATAAGTACTCTTTCAAGTCCCTAAACATCTTCGTTCTTCCAGGATGTATAGAGAATGAAGAACTATGAGCCTCATCCAGCAGCTCCATCTTTAATTCGGGGATGGGGGGAACACAAACCCGATTCCTGATCATTATTATCCCATCACAATCAAGGTTTAATTCAGGAACATTTCTCACCTTCTTTTGTAACTCTACATCTTATTTCTGTTCCTCTTTAATCTTCACATGTATAGATGGTTGAACATTCATTTGAGAAAGATACTATTTCCCCCCTTCCATTATAATTACAAGATCTATCCTTTGTAAATCCATAAATATTGGATCTTTTTTTATCCTCATCATGGATAAACTAGCATGTTCTTGTCGACTTAATGCATCTGCCGCCTTGTTTTCTTTTCCAGGGTGGTAATGAATTGAGCAGTCGTAATCCTTAATTAGCTTCAACCATCTTCTTTGATGCATATTCAGCTCCTATTGTGTGAAAAGATACTTTAAAATTTTATGATCAGTATAAATATCAAACCTTTCACCATAAAGGTAATGCCTCCAAATATTTAATGAAAAGATTACCGCAGTTAACACCAAATCATGAGTTGGGTAATTTTGCTCTTGGATTTTCAACTGTCGTGAGGAAAAAGCCATCACCATATCATTTTGATTGAGAACACATCCCAGTACCTTATTAGATGCATCACTATAGATCACAAACCTTTCTCTACTACAAGTAAGTGTGAGTACAGGTGCACTGGATAACCTTCTATTCAACTCCTTGAAATTCTCTTCACATTCGTCCGTCCACATAAACTTAACTCCTTTTCGAGTCAACCTAGTGAGTGGATTACATAATCGTGAAAAATATTTCACAAAACATCGATAATATCCAGCCAAACCATGAAAACTTTGGATCTCAGTTACTGTTGTTGGTCTCGACCATCTTTCGATAACTCTTATTTTTTCTGGATTCACATATATCCCCTCTTTTGAGATTATGTGACCCAAAAATGAAACTTTTTTAAGCCAAAATTCACACTTGGTAAATTTGGCATAAAGCTTCTCCTTTCCTGGGGTCTTCAATATAATTCTCAAGTGATCATCATGTTCTTCCTTGCTCTTTGAATAGACAAGAATATCATCTATAAAGACTACCACAAATTGATCAAGGTAGTCTCTAAAGACTCTATTCATCAGATCCATGAATATAGCAGGGGCATTAGTAAGACCAAATGGCATCACTATAAATTCATAGTGTCCATACCTTGTACGGAAAGCTGTCTTTGGTATATCCTCCCTTTTGACCCTTAATTGATGATACCCTGAATGAAGATCAATCTTGGAAAAGTACTGATCTCCCCGTAGTTGGTCAAATAGGTCATCAATGCGTGGGGGAGGATATTTGTTCTTGATAGTGATCTTGTTAAGTTCTCGATAATCAATGCAGAGTCTCATTGATCCATCTTTCTTCTTAACAAACAGAACTGGTTCTCCCCAATGTGACGCACTAGGGCATATGAATCCCTTATCAAGATTCTCTTGGGTTTGCTTCTTCGATTCATGCAACTCCATTCGGTCCATTCTATAAGGTGTCTTTGAAATAGGCAAAGCACCCGGTACGAGTTCTATTGTAAACTTAACTTCACGATTTGGTGGAAGACCTGGAAATTCCTCTGGAAAGACATCATCAAACTCTCATACAATGGGAATATTCTTAATTGTGAGTTTCTCACCAACCATTTGAGATAAATAACCTGCATTAAGTGGAATCAAGACCCATAAGATGGATGAAATTTCCACTGGAAGGTTATGTTCATCCTTGCATTGATAGACGATCATAGATTGATCTGGAATATGAAATGTGACTTCCCTTATTTGGAAATTGATATGATCTCAATATAAAGAAAGCCAATCCATGCCTTGAATCACATCAAATTCCACTATAGGAAGGATCACAAGATTTGCAGGAAGCACTTTCCCACAAACTTCAATCCAGGAAGAATTATAAACTTTTGATGCGACTGTTGTGCCATTGGGTGTTGTCACAGCTAACTCAACATCTAATTGTTGAGTAAATACGGTGATACCCTTAGAAAAATATTCAAAAATAAAAGAGTGGGTGGATCTTGAATCAAATAAAACATTTTCTACTTTAGAGTGGATGGTAAGTGTACCTTTCACCACATCGTTATCATACTCCACATCGCTGATAGAAATTGCATGTGACATTCCTTTGTCTTTAGCTTTATGATTTTGTTGGTGTCGATCATCTTCAACAACCCTTGGATTAAGGCATTTATTGGCATAATGCCCCATCTCCTTGCACTTGAAACATTGAAGTGTAGTAGGTTCATTATGTGTGTCCCTTCATTTTTATGCATCATTAGACATCTTCTTCCCATCATTGCGGCATTCAAATTCCCGATGACCTTTCTTTCCACATTTGAAACATTTACTTGTCCGTTTAAGACAACTCCCTCCATTTTTCTTTCCACACTTTGAGCATAAGTGAAAGCTCATCTTCTTTTCAGTGTGATCTTTAGATTTTCCATTGAATTCCATCTTCCTCTTCTTATCAAACCCATTTGACTGATGGGTTACTCCAATATCCATCTCGACTTTGAGAGCACGTCGAACGATTTATTCATAGCTATTGAAGTCTCTTATGGATAATGCCCTTCGAAGACTTGGTTTTATGCCACTAAAGAATCGATCGATATTACTCTCAGGTTGGATAATAATACCAGTAGCGTACCTT
This sequence comes from Viscum album, assembly GCA_963277665.1. NCBI lineage: Eukaryota > Viridiplantae > Streptophyta > Magnoliopsida > Santalales > Viscaceae > Viscum > Viscum album. Next base: position 2,064,037,525 of record OY728120.1, on the reverse strand, counting down.
GCAAGTCTTGTAAAATTTTCTTCATAGGTACCAACCGATTCATCATCCTTTTTCTTCAGTTCAAGAAACTCTTTCTCCATCTTTGTTCAGAGAATAAGAGGGAAGTACTTATTGAAAAATAAGTTCTTGAACTCGTCCCATTCCATGAAATCAATTTCATCTCTTTGCCTCGTATTCTTAATAAGATTACACCATTGATCAGCATCTCCTTCCAAATGATACACTGCTAGGATGACATTACCATGTTCAGAACATTGATGAACTGAAAATATATTTTCAGTAGTACTAATCCATTGTTCAACAACTAATGGATCAGTAGACCCGCTGAAAGATGGTGGACGCTGCCTCATGAAGGATTCAACAGAATGTTGCTTCTTCATTTGCTCGTTTGGAAGTCCTGCATGATTCATAGCTTGAGAAAGTTGTGTGAGCATGGCTACAAGATTTTGCATTCTATCTCCCATAACGTTTGGTTGATTAGGGGGACAATCATTGCATTGCCCGTCGCATTCCGCATTAACTCGGTTCCTTTGGGTTCCATCCATTGACTAAAACCAAGAAGAATAGTGTGAGAAACACTAATTATAATAGGAAAACCACATAATCAAGAATAAAATTTCACACTTAAGGTCTTATCCTTTGTTATTCATGATAATTTCTAAAACACTAAGATTGTGTTCTATGCTTAGACTTTTCCTTAGGGTTTTTATTAAGGCTTTCACATCCTAGTTTCCAATGGTTGACTATACCTTTCCTCTGATGCCAACTATAACGACCCATACATTAAATACATTGTTATTACTTCAAAATTTAAGCGTACTTATTACAACATATAACAAAACCATGAAATGACCGTATAGGTATAGTGTGTTTAGAAACTGGGAAACATAAACAACTGGTTCATAAAGCGTCTACACTATCTCCCATTTATTTCATCATATCTATAGTCCCTTTTGGCATATCTTACTTAATAAGCTTCATCCTGACCTGGGGAAAGAAATCATACAAAAGGGTGAGCTCAAATGCTCAGTAAAGGTAAAAAAAGAAATATCAATCACATCATATTCATAAGTATATAACATTTTGGAAATCTTAACCTGGAAAAGAGAGCATAATTTCATAACATGGGATAAATCATAGTAGTGAAATGAAATCCCAATGATCATAACTTAAAACATGAAACCTTGTGGCATACACACATAATCATAGAGAATAATTTCCTATTAGTCAAGACTCGTTGCCACGACTATCTTAGTGGACAAAGTCCATTTCTGAACCGAGTTCACTCCTCGTTTCAGTCCTGTTTCACTGAACCGGTTTAGCCTGCTGTTCCAGTCAGGTCTATCTCATTAGATATAAAATCTTTACCCAATGCATTGGAGGGAGATATAGGTCCCACCCATTTCATAATTATACCATTCTTATGTGTGCCACAAAATCATAAACCATACATCATAGCATAACCCATGTAATAAAAATAGGAATCTTAAACATCGTGACATCATAAAACAATTCATATATGATAAAGGAATTCATAAAAATATTTCCATCACCATAATATCAAATCAATGTAATAATAGGGATAGAAATAGAACCCTATATTATCTTAGATGGAAAATAATTTTGATAAAACACTTGAACTCCATTCTTGAGGAAAATATCCTTTCTACTTCAAATTTTTTTTTCCTTTCTTAACATGTCATACAATTCTAAACTAAAAGAATTTGATTTAAAATAAACTTGAAAAATTGTAAGGGACGATTCTTGGAAATAATGTTTTAAAAATCCATTCCTTCTGTATAAGTTAAAAAAACATTCTTCTCGTACTTTTGTCGGAAAAGTCAAAAAGTACCTCGTACAAAAAAACAACAGAAGATTCCTTTCATATATTTTACTAAAAACTCACCGAAGGGTAAAATTTGATATAAACTATTGTATAAGGACATAAATATTACATATTTAGGAGACATGGATGTGGATGATAAAATAAACCCCAGTAAATTCCAAAGTATAAACAATCTCGGATAAAAATGAGATTCTGTTATTTCCCTTACCTTAGGTCCTATTAGCTTCATAATTGTCCGAACCTCATGTATAATTATTTAAATAATGTTATTTACTTATTTCATAATCATACTTATTGTTATGATATCATTTATGGTCATATTCTTAGCTTCTTATTAGTAATATATCATTACTACTTGTTATTCGGGTGTTTATTACTTTTTGTTCTTATGCGTGTTTGTCGAATAAATTATTATTCTTCTCTTTAGGTTATAGATACCTCATTTCAAGAATGGTATTAGTGTAATATATATCATATTCATTCATTCAATTCATTTATATAATCATTATTCAATTAAGATCATGTAGAACGAATCACATCACATCGTGGAGACGATATTCCGTACGTACACACGAGCAATGATATCATTCCCATGATCGTGGATTGTATTGGAGTGTATGTATACTATTTAAGAATCAATAAAACTTTTGAATAATTATATATATTCATTACTTTTACCTTATACCCATCCATGTATGGTGGTGGTGGAAAATAGATTACACCACGGCGTGGAGACGATATTCTGTATGTACGTGCGTGCGGTGATTTCGTTTTCCGTAGGATGGATTAGAGGTGAAATATGGTCGTTTCATATTTATAATAACATATCAGTAAATGAGTGAAACTGATGTTATTACCTCATAATGAAATATCTAAATAAGAGTGAGTAGAAGAATAATGGAACTTGAAGAAAACGGTAGAAGGTATTACCACTTTCTCGAAGTGCCTCCTTTAACCTTTCTCTTAAGGCACAAGAGTTGGTCTTTTGATAAGACCATTACCTATAGTAGATCTATAAGGAAGTGGGGAAGTGAAATGGGCAGGGGTTGGCCGAGCTTGAAGGTTCAAATTGGTGTGAGGAAGAGAGGGAGGAGGTGCCCTTTTATAAGGGAGGAGAGGGGCACCTTTGAAAATATAAGAAATATTAGTTTATATTAAATCCTAACCCCACTTATAAACTTCAAAAATGACTCATATCCGAAGATTAGATGAGATAGGGTTGTAATCTCATCAACCAATAATATTTAGACATGTTTGGAATTTATTTTAAACATTACCAACTTGAATTATCCTTATTTGTCAATTTTATTTTATTTGTGGTAATAATATTCTAAATTTTAAATTATTATAAATAATTACATATGTGTTGTGAATTTCCCATAATTTGACACTTTATGACATTGTCGACGATGTAAACTTTAATTTATAATTTATAAATATCTTTGTGATTTTTAAACAATTTTATAATATGTTATTTTTATTAAATAACAATAGTGTCAATTTTGACACTATTCATTTATTTGAATTTAAATAAAATATATACAGAAGATATGTTAGAAATAAAAGCTTTAATAGATTCATAAAATGTCATATGTATCTATAAACTTAGTTTATCACACTAAATAGTTCATATAATATTTATTTTAATACTTTTAAAACAATTTATATGATATTTTAATTAATTAAATAATTTCAACATCACTATTGTGTCATAATTAATGATAATTATTTAATACCTAAAATTTTTAAATAAATTCCTATGATATATATAATTGTATTAGATTTCTGGAGACTATTAATGTTCGAAGTTACATTAAGTTTATCATCAGATTAAAATTATTATACTTATAAGCTTTATGAAAGTGAGATGTTGTCACATTCTTTGGTTTTAATAATAATTAAATTATTTTCAAGTACAAAAGTCCATTAAATGAATCTAATCCGACCGTTAGGTGATATGGGTAGACTTTTAGTCATCCAATAGGATTTTTTCAGGTGTTAGGGTAATTTTATAATCTTATATTTACCCTTAATTACCCGATTTACCATTAACTATGGTAAATAAAATTTACCGTAGTTACTGTTCATAATGGCCAAAAATAAAAAGTAGTCTATTTACATAATATGGACCCTCTGATTCTGAATATGGAATTGATTTTTTAAAATTCAAAACATACAATTTGCAGTAATTAATTTAAAATAAATCCTGTTATTAAGAAAACGGGTTTTAGAAGTTAAAACATTGCCAAAGATTGAAATGTTTTTACCTATGAATTCAATGTGAAATTAATTCTAATAACATGCATTATATTAAATGGTAAAAATATATTATATTTATACATTAAAACCATTCAATATTATAATTTATCCATATAAATTATCTCAATGAAAATAGTTGTTTTTAATTAAAAATTAGCGTACTTTTACTATTCATCAAAATATGAAAGTTATTAGAAAAATATCAAAAATTTATCCAAAGTAAATTTTTATACCCTGATTGAAAATAAGAATTTTATTTTGTAAAATTGAACTTATAAACATGTCAAAAACTATATTTAATGTTGGTGCACCATCAAAAGGCGGCAAAACTGTATTTTTTGAAAAATATTTCTTTTATCCAAAAAAACTGATTTTGCTTTTATACATCATTCTAGAAAACGTATATGTTGAATTAAAATGTAATAAAATTAAAAATTAAGTTAGTAATATTCATAATGGAATGTTTTAATAATATTTTAATAGCATATCATTGTTTAGTGAAACTCGGTATTGCGTACGACGCAATCTATCGAGGTAGGCCGCGATTGCATGTAAAGCAAGCCAAGCTAGTGTTGTGTGTAGTGAAAGATTCCTTTGATGATTTATATAACATAAAAACAAAATATTTCTCATAAAAGTCTCGGTTGTTATAGATGAAGACTACGCTGAAATCCTTCGTGGGTTCGGCAGCGATGAAGACCGTACTGAAATCCTCTGTGGGTTTGAAGACGATGAAGACTGCACTAATATCCTCTATGGGTTTGGCAGCGATGAAAACCGTACTGAAATACTCTGTGGGTTCGACAAAAATTACTACTGTTCTTGTATCCTACGTGGGTATGACAGTGTTTGACTCTGTTTTTGCTATCCTACGTGGGTCTGGCAGAGTAGCTGGTCTGTATCCTATGTGGGTCTGACAGCTTGGCTGGTTTAGTATCCTACGTGGGTCCCATCATAGATGAATCAAGGGATATATCTGATTATCTCTATCACCTAATAAGTATACATGTGTGAGCTGAGTCTTGACTTTCAATCAATATCTTCGATATGATTGACTTGTTTTACTATGTGGATTGAGTTGTGTTATCCTGTGTGGATTGGGTTGTACTCCTATGTGGACGTGATCGAACATGGGCTCGGATGTTGGAGCCAAACTGTAATTGATGACTTAGGTATATGTATGGGAATATACCTACGTAGTGTTGGATGTTACTTCATGATTGTATATTTCCTTTGTGGATTATCCTTTATGGATTCTGGAAGACCTTCGATGGTCTTGGGGTCCCTATTGAGTAGCGTATACTCACCCATGCACGGGCTATGCCTGCACTACGTTGTGTTGGATGCAGATGACGGACAACGCTGATCGTGGCTGAGGCTTGTGGTACAGGATGGTACCTGGAGGTGGACCACTTTGAAGGATGTACACAGAGAGGACGGCTGGACCCGAGGAGCTGAGGAGGCTATTTGTTCCCACCCATCAGGTGGGACTTCTAGTGGACGGCTCGACATTGCTGTTTTACTTTCAGTTGATGTACTTTCTTTCCAGTTGTACTTTACATTCAGTTTGGGTTTGTATTCTTGACCATTTACCTTCCACACTTACTATTGTACCCATTTTTAATTAGTGTTTACCTCTTCTTTCTTACTCTGTGGTGTTTGTTTACTTTATAAAGGCAATGACTTCCACTTTTTTCGGGATTTCTACCTTTGGTTCTAGTCACCAGCCCCTAACCTATGGAAGGCGGGCTTGGGGTAGTCACGGCATGGGTCCCGAGGATGGGTCGTGACAAATTGGTATCAATGGGAGGTTCGGTTCTACCTTAGAACTCGGGACTACGATCTTTCTTCTATGTGAAGCAATAGTGTTAATGGTAAGGAGTGTGGTTATCAGTCCAGGGAGTCCAGTGTTGGTGCGGCGGTCGACGTATCTGTACACCAGGATCATGACTTCTGATTTCTGACTCAATGCACGAAAACATTGATTGCATGTGTGTTTCAAAAGTTTTCTTTGTTATTACTTTGTGTCAGATATCCAGGTATACTATTTGACCTTGGCGCACCTGTTTCTTTTCAGGATGGCCCCACGACAACAGCCAGCTTGGTTTATGAGTCTTGTGTGAGTCGATAGCCCATCGAGCGACAAGGCCTCAGTGCAGGGCCCTTTTTCAGCGGAGGCACCAGCGATACCTTTACCCGCCGAGCCACCGATGCTAAAAGCCCCAACCACTGATAGTGCACTTCACCTTAGTGCACTGCACGAGTTTCAGTGTTAGAGACCGCCCAAGCTCCATGGGGAGACGGACCCTCAGGCAGCCGAGGATTGGATGGAGGCGGTTGTACGAGTTTTCAGGTTAGTGGGGACAGAAGATAACCTCATGGTGATCCTCGCAGCGAGCCTCCTGGATGCGGCAGCAGACAGATGGTGGAGGTTGATTCTCTAGGTGCACGATGTGGCATCTCTCCTCTAGACGGACTTTTATAGCCTCTTCCACTCGGAGTTCTTCCCAGAAAACCTCTGTGCGGTGCGCATCCAATAGTTTCTACACCTGCGGCAAGGTAGCATGCCGGTCGCCCAGTACTTGGCGAGATTTACCGATGTCTCGCGCTATTCGACAGACATGGTACAAGACCCATTCTTTCGGGCCCTAACCTTCGAGCAAAGACTGATGCATGAGATCAGGGCATTGATGGTCTCCGTCAGCATTCCGATACAAGAAGGAGTTCTGGAGCGAGCCCTTCTCATAAAGAGCTTTCTTGCTGAGCCTACGCCAGCAGCGAGACTTACCACAGGGCGGCACGTTGTAGAGTCGTCTACAGCTGGCAGTCGACGGATTTCATAGGGGTCCAAGTGGACTGGAACATCAAGAAGATGACCTCAGGACACTGGCTGAGAGGTGCGGGGCACACAGCACAAAGATAGCCTTACGAGGATCAGACAGTGCTACGAATGCAGCGTGCAGGGCCACATGGTTCGTGACTGGCCGACCCGCCACGCAGAGGAGCAGTAGACGGTTGTGGAACCACCCTAGAAGAGGCATAGGTTCGACCATGGCGGTCCGCAGGGAGAAGGCGGACGAGGCTGAGTAGCTGGTCGAGTGGCAGGTGGTGGATGATATTTTGAGGCACTACCACCACCACCACCAGGAGGTCCACCCCGACCACAGGGGAGGGCACAGCTTCAGGCAGTTGAAGCATAAGATCATGGAGCTCCGGAAGCGGGTGGACAAGTGCGGGACAAGATCCAGGAATGGAGGCCTTTTCCCATAATTCCTCTAGCATCGTTTTTTGTGTTGCATTGTGTCCTTGTACTTTGTGTTTCAGTAGTAAAAGACACTTGAAATAGTGACGTTTGCTTTCTTGTCTTTTGTATGTCAATACTAAGAGGTTCCGGTTCAAAAACTATTGACTTGACCCTCACATACGAGATTCCTACTGGAGGAGACCCAGTGACCACACACTGATGCCAACAGTGTGACTCAACCCTTGGAGGCGAGAGTAACGGTTGCATCTCTTGGTAGCAGCGTCGAGGCCTTACAACGTTATCCATGGAATGAATTAACTGATCATGATGGGATTGAATGTATTAGGAAATGAACGTGGTTCATCCAGAGGATGAGACCTGATTTCTTATTTTGGCAAAGAGGACATCTTTGAAGCTTTGCAGAACGTTAAGGAAGAAGGGGAAACCCTTCGTGTGGTCAGACAGATGTTAGCAGAGCTTCCAGGAGCTGAGATAGATATTGACAAGCACACCTATCTTGAGGCTACCAGAGGAGGGAGTATGGTACATAGTCTACCACGATGCATCAGGGACCGGACTCGGATGCTTCCTGATTCGGGAGAGGGCTTTGATCGCCTATGGATCACGTCAGTTGAGGCAACATGAGAAGAACTACGCTACCCATGACCTGAAGTTAGTAGCATTGGTCTTCGCTCTGAAGTTGTGGTGACACTATCTGATGTGATAGCACTTTATAGTCTACTCTGACCACCAGAGTCTCAGATACATCTTCTCACAGAAGGAACTGAATCTAAGACAGTGGAGATGGCTCGAGTTCCTACAGGACTATGACATTGAGATAGTCTATACTCTTGGAAAGAGGAATGTAGTAGCCGATGCTCTCAGCAGGAGGACGGGCATCCAGCTACTCGGGGAGGCAATGGAGTAGCTAGGCGCTTTGGAGATATCCATCGTGGATAGAGATGGAGCAGCCTTTCTTCAGTCACTCACAGTCACACATCCACTACTACCGCGGGTCCGGGAGGCATAGCGTGGGGACACTGGCTGTGAGACGCAGCGTGCGCAGATATCCTTAGGACATGCACCTGATGGATTCTCTGTAGGAGGAGAGCACATCATCCTTTTCAGATGACGTACCATGGTACCAGTTGCTTTACAGTAGGAGGTGCTGAGAGAGTTTCACACTTCCCCTTTAGCGGTACATCCAGGAGTGGCGATGATGTACCAGGATCTCAGACAACAACACTGGTGGTTGGGTATGAAGAAGGCTATAGCAGAGTTCGTTTCTCGATGCCTCACCTGTCAGTAGGTGAAGGCAAGGCACCAGGTACCAGCAGGCTTAGTGAATCCCATGGAGGTCCTGGAGTGGAAGAGGGACGATATATCTATGGATTTCGTGACTGGACTTCCACGTACTTCCAGAGGTCACAAATCCATTTGGGTGATTGTCGACCGACTCACCATGTCGACCCACTTCTTACCCATCAGATAGTAGGGCTCAGTAGAGAGCTTGGGGAGCCTCTACGTTCAGGAGATCGTATGGATTCAAGGTGTTCCATCATCTATCATCTTTGATCGAGATGCTCTCTTTACTTACCGGCTTTGTAATGGGTTGTAGGAGGCATTCAGGACGCATCTACGTTTGAGCACCGCCTTTCACCCTCAGACGGATGGTCAGATGGAGAGGACCATTAAGACTCTCAAGGACATGCTCCGTGCATGTGTCCTCGACTTTGGTTGCTGCTGGGAGTACCACCAACCCTTGGTGGAGTTCGTGTACAACAATAGTTACCACACCGGCATCAGGATGGCACCATACGAGGAATTGTATGACCAAACTTGAAGATCACCTCTGCACTGGACAGACCATGGGGAGTCCACACTTATGGGACTAGAGATGGTCTAGGACACGACAGAGAATGTCCAGGTCATCCAGGAGTGGATGAGGACAGCTCAGGGCCGGCAAAATTCTTATGCTGACAGGAGGCGGAGGCCACTGGAGTTCGAGGATGGTGACCACATCTTCTTGCGGGTCTCACCTCGACGTGGATTACAGAGATTTGGCCGAGGCGGCAAGTTATCTCTATGCTTTATCGGACCATTCCAGGTCCTCAGCAGGATATGCGATGTACCTTATCGCCCGGCTCTACCACCTTAGTTGCACCGGGTTCATGACGTCTTCCATGTATATCAGCTGAGGAGATACGTGCATGACCTGACACATATCATCGACCATGGGGAGTTGGATATTGACGATGGGGCGACATTTACGGAGGTCCTGATGGAGATCAAGGATCGACAGGAGTGGGTCCTAAGTGGACGTTCGATACCTATAGTGCGCATCAGATGGCAACACGGGAACCTCCAAGAGAGCACTAGGGAGAAGTAGGCTCAGATGCGTGCACCGTACCAACTTTTTTTCTCCTTGTTTATGATGTATCTTTACAGGGATGTAAAGACCTGAGGTGGGAGTAATGTAATGACCGGTAAAATTCAAGGGAAATTTTTTCTTAATTTTCATTGGGATTTTACAAGATCACAGTTTCTGACGGCACCTGATTATGAGGCCCGGTGTGCCCGGAATCATGTACCGAAGTTTAGCTCGGGTACGTTCAGTGAACGAACAAGCGGGTTTTCCTAACTTTTGAACTGTTGCTCAGAATCAAAATCCAAGGGCACTGATGGAACTGCATAGCTGGTAATTTCTTAAGAAGATCTTTTCTAAAGGTGAGTTTTCTCAGGAGGAGTTGTTTAAAATTTGAGGTTTAAGTGAACAATAAAATAAAATTGTAATCCAATTTTATTTTTCTTCTAAGTAGTTTTATCCTTTGTGTGGAAGTTGGATTTCTAACTAACCTTGGTAGAATAAAGGAGAGGTGGGGTACACATGATCCCCCACCTTTTCACATTCCCCATAACCCTTTGAAACTCCTCCTTTAATGGTGTGACTTTCCCTCTCCTCTCATTTAATCAAGCCAACACATTAATTAAATTAATGGATTTGAGTTTTTAAATTTTGAAACTCACGACATGGCTTAATAAAATAAGTGGAGCTTATTTTATTATTGGGTTTGTTTTTTAGTGTTAAGGATTGGGAGAGAATACTCAAAATCGATAGGAATCTTCGTCTTCTTGGTCAAAAAACACGAAGAACACACCGTCACTGACGAAGAACGCCGACCTCCGACGAAGGACGATGATTAACACAGATTTCTCAGAGATCGATGACGCGACACCATGTACCGCGACACCGATGGTCCACTTCTCTGTGACACCGTGTACCACGATTCCACGTACTGCGACACCGGTGATCCTCCTTCCGCGACGCCATCTTCCTCGACGTCCCTTTCCTGCGACAAACCTTCTTCGGTGACTTCATCGAGGTAGGGGTTTGATTTTATTTCACGAATATTCTTGACAATCCTAAATGATTTTCTTAAGCCGCTTGATATCGGATTAACGGGAGGAAGTCAGACTGCACGAACATGACCGACCCTGCTCCCCCTTTGATGATGTGTTTGTCGTGGCAGGAACAAAGGTAGCGTGGTGCAATGGCACCGCGCGGAAACAAAGAAGAACGGGCGAATAAGTGCGGCGACGTCACGCCGCACCATTGAGGCCGAACAAAGATGCGACGTCGTCGTGCCGTGCCGGAGAACCACGAGAGGCCGCTGCTGGAGAGGGGTCGCGGTAGGGGGTGCAGTGCCATCACGCCCATCCGGTCAGACAGGGCCGCTGCTCAAAGATGCGGCGGTGCAAGGCGGGGCAGCCGGAACCGCCGGCTGCTGGCACCTCGGAGGGGCGGGACCGCGGGGTCCCGCGGCGGCAGCGCCTGCCAGCCGGACCAGGCCTCGCATTTCGGAAGGGAGCCGGGAGTCGTAACCCCCTGCTAGAAAAGGATACGGCCCCCACATGGGGGGCCACGATTCAATCAAGGGGTGCAGCCTCCCCCCCCCCTTTCCGCAACGACACGACCAGCAACGAGTTGGCCGTGCGGGGTGCGCCCGCGCTGGGCCAAACGGCCGCCCGAGGCCGGGCCACCCAGGCTAGGCCGGGCCATGCCGGCTGGGCCAAGGCCGCGCCGTTTGGTCCGGGCCACACCCACCGGGCCGGGCCATGCCCTATGGGGCTGGACACGGACCCGGTTCGGGTCGACCAAGTTCGGTCTGGGTCGGTCCGGGCCCAAAACCCCCTAAAACTGGATAGGTTCGTTCTTTTGCCCATATCATGGGCTACGGACCTTCGAACGATGCACCGTCAGTTGCGATGTGATCCTTTGATCGATACGGTCGTTTCGGTATATTACACACAAGGTTTCGGAGAACTATGTGTATGTCCGGGTTGGTTCGAACACGAAACCAACCAGGCCCTCGAAGCGGAAACGTTTATAACTTGAGCTCCGGACGTCCGAATGTGTTGACATCGACTTTGTTGGATTCCTCTTAGCGAGACAGCCCTTTTGGCTTACTCCGATCAAGGTTTGGACGCAGTTGGAGTGCGGTCGGGTTGGTTTTGACATAAAAACCAACCAGGCCCCTGGAACGAAAAAGCCAATAACTCTTAAACCGGGCGTCCGATTGGCGCGCCATCTATCACGTTGAGTTCCTCTTATTGAGACGGAAATTTGAGATACATCAAATTAGGACTATGTGTTAGTTGATGTATTGACCACGTGGCTCGTGGAGTGGACCCTCCCGAAAAAAAGAATGTTGTGTGCGGGAACCCTAGAGCTAGCTGCGACTGCGACGACGATGATGACTGCACTGAAATCCTCCGCGGGTTCGGTAGTGATGGAGACTGCACTGAAATCCTCCGTGGGTTCAGTAGCGATGATGACCGTACTGAAATCCTCTGTGGGTTCAATGACGATGAAGACTGCACTGAAATCCTCTGTGGGTTCGACAGCGATGAGGACCGTACTGAAATCCTCTGTGGGTTCGACGGCGATGAAGACTGCACTGAAATCCACTGTAGGTTCGGCAGCGATGAATACCGTACTGAAATCTTCCATGTGTTCAATGGTAATGACTACTGTTCATGTATCCTACGTGGGGCTGGTAGTGTTTGACTATGTTCTTGCTATCCTACCTGGGTCTGGCAGAGTAGCTGGTCTGTATTTTATGTGGGTCCGACATCTTGGCTGGTTTAGTATCCTATGTGGGTCCCAACTAAGATGAATCAGTGGATATATCTGATCATCTCTATCACCGAAGAAGTATACATGTGTGAGTTGAGTCTTGAATTTCAGTCAATATCTTCGATATGATTGACTTTCTTTCCTATGTGGATTCAGTTGTGTTATCCTGTGTGGATTGGGTTGTACTCCTATGTGGACGTGATCGAACTTGGGCTCGGATGTTGGAGCCAAACTGGAATTGATGACTTGTGTATAAGTATGGGAATATACCTAAGTAGTGTTGGATGTTACTTCGTGATTGTATCTTTCCTTTTTGGATTACACTTTTTGGATTCTGGGAGACCTTTGGGGGTCTCGGGGTCCCTACTGAGTTGCGTATACTCACCCCTACATGGGCTATGCCCGCACTACGTTGTGTTGGATGCAGACGACAAACATCGCTGATCCTGGCTGAGGCTTGTGGAAAAGGTCGGTACCTGGAGGTGGACCAATGGGCGGGACGTACACGGAGCGGACGGCTGGACCCGAGGAGCTGAGGAGGCTATCTGTTCCCACCCATCAGGTGTGACTTTCAGTGGAAGGCTCAACGTTGCTGCTTTACTTTCAGTTGTTGCACTTTCATTCCAGTTGTACATTACTTTCAGTTTGGGTTTGTATTCTGGCCCATTTACATTCCGAAATTACTATTGTACCCAGTTTTACTTAGTGTTTACATCTGCTTGCTTACTCTGTGGTTTTTGGTTACTTTATAAAGGCAATGCCTTCCCCTTTTGTTGGGATTTATGCCTTTGGTGCTAGTCGCCAGCCCCTGGCCTATGGAAGGAGGGTTTGGGATAGTCACATCACGAGTTTCGAGGATGGGTCCTGACATACATAACATTAGAGATTAGATTTTTTCTATAGATTATAGTTTACATGTTTTGTTATTCTAGTTTAAAAAATTATGAAGATTGAAATTCCAGATTTTCAGAAGTCCGAAAAATGAATTGTGGGGGTACAATTCTTTTTAGGGGGGAAGAATATAACTCCCCTTATATTAATATCTATTTTATATTAAATAAATCAAAACAAATTTTGTTTCTATTACATGATAAAATATTTAAAATAAAACAATAATTATTCAAAATAAAAATTAAAAATAAATTACTGTTGAATTATTATTAAAAATAATAATAAACCTAATTGTATCTTTTTTATAAATGATAATTTCATAAATTTTTTATCATTTATACATATTGATAATTTTATAACATTTAAAATGGATGATTATAAAATTTGATTTAAAATTATAGATTAAGGATATTTTATATCTTCCAACAATATTATAACATAAATATTTTTAATTGACTATTTTTGTATAATAATACATTTTGAAATTACTATAAATAATCACGTAAATTTACACATTAAATTAACAACTAAAATATTCTTTAATAATTTTTTTTAAAAATAAAATATTTATCAATAATCAATGTTAGATAACATATTATTTTATAAAAAAATAATTTTTTTTGAATCATTAAATAATATGTGGTTTTAATAAATAAATTATATGCAATATAATTTAACAAACTATAATATGTTGGTAGATAAATTCATTAATTAATTTACTAAATAAATTATATCCAAATATATTTTTTAATTATATAAATTTATACATTTTTAGGAATTATGAGTGAAAATATATTTATCCAATGATATGAATTAAATGTAATATGGTAAATATAAAAAAGATGTTAAAATTATTAAAATCCTTATAAAAAATTTAAACTGAATTAAAAAACGATGATTAAAAAAATGGTTTTGCGTATAAAAAATGAAGAGAAGTCATATCTTATGAAGGGGCTATTTTAGCATATCATTTTTTGAGTTACATAATTGAGAATTAGGGCTTCATGGGAGTTCTAATACGATGCCGAGGGAGCATAATGACTGAAAATAGGATTTTTATTTGAAATTTTTTTCTTTAAGGATAAGCGTTGACCAATGTTACAGTCCAAAAACATCACCAGGCTGGAATCTATGGTCTAAAAATACAATACATAACTAGTTTCCAGATTTGAATTTCAAAAACAACACCAAACCTAAAGCCTGCCTCGATTCAGGATTCAATACTATTAGACAATGTTGATTTGTCTTCCATTATCCATCAACAACCTTGAGAATCCACCATCTTCATCACCACCCATCACTAATCACTATTGATGAAGCTTCCGAGATCCATCATCATCAATGGGAAGCCCCAATATCTTTTTCGAAAACACACAGCTAGAAGCATAATCTTTGTGAACCTACAAACCACCATCAGAGAATCCACAGCCTTCTAGGTCACACCTCCTTAGATGCCAATCGCAACTCAAACTACACCATACCAAAACCTCACCAGGTTCCAACACACCAGAAAAACCTGTCATGGAAAGAAGGAGTCAGACAACATAGTAGAGTCAGAAGTGGGAAAGCCCATTAAGGGAGGATCTATCTTCGACTGGACCACAAACCACACAATTCATAACCACCATCATCATCAATCCATGCATATACATCCAACTAGAGAAGCCAAAACCTGAAATTAATGAGTAAAATAATACCATCGGGAAATCGCAACCAAGATGAATGGAACCAGAAAGAACAAAAACACATTGTGAATGCAGAAAAACAATATTTATGTTTCAGGAAAAGGAGGGTAGGAGATGAAGACATCGACATCATGGTATAAAAACATCATAAAACCATGAAATATCCCAAAACATGTAGTTGACGGAATGATACAGGAAAGGCCTCAACAATAAAACTCAACCACAAACCCCATAACATCCCAAACGACTATGTAGAATGCCAAACAAAACCAGAAATTGAGTCCAACATGATATATCTGGTCGGCAGAATAGTCTAAATTCATGGATAATGGTCCAAAAACCTATGACATAAACCCATAAAAGAAAATAATGGCAACGAGATGGACCACTCACCATCGAATAATCACACCCAATGCCAAGGACATCAAAATGGAAAGTACCATGAGATAGGAAGAGCCTGAGGAGGACCCGATTATAGAAATAATGAAGAAGCAACGTTGTGAGAAAAGAAAAAAAGGAGAGGGCCAAAGGCTATGCTCCATCACGAGAGGATGAACCCCAATAGTATAACAGAGAGGATAAGAGTCGGAGCTCTCTAGGAGACAATAAAACCATTCAAATATATTCTTTCTGGACTGAGGGAACAAAATGAGCATAGAGAATCCTAGGGTTCAAAATAAGGAGGGGTTTCAACTACTGAATATTGTTTGAATGCAGGAAAGGGGGCAGGACAACTCTTAACAAATGGTAATAAATTCTGAAGTCCAAATCAAATTGACCACACAGTAAGGGTTTCAAATTTATTTGAGGATGAAATAATGTTCTTCTTATTCATATATATTTGAGGGAGGTGCTTATTTTAACTTTTAGGTGTCCAATTATTTTATTTTAGGCTGATTTTGGGGTATCTGTGAATTTTTCTCTCTTCTATGATTCATCAATCTCATGTTTATCATATTTTTATGTATTTTAGGGACAAATAGATCTATATTCTAGAATTGAATATGATTTTTAATTAAAATATAATTTTTCATGTTGTTTACTCTTGGTTTATTAAATTTTTTCGAATGGACATGGTTCGACGATTCCTAAGGAAGTTTCATATTTAATATCTTTTTTAATTTATTAATGTCTTTTTTCACGTTTGTAAAAAATTTAATTGTTAAGGTTTGTAAATTTTTTTCAATTTTTCCCTCATTGGATTTCACTGGACGTATTGAATAATTCTCAATACTGGTAGATATTCAAACCTTATTTTCAAACAAACTACTGTTGGATTTCAACATTTCTAGATAATAAAATATTTATATATAAAGAGGTTGATTATTTAAATATAGTGTTTCTTTATTCAATATTTCATGGTTATATTTGGTTTTTGAACCATGATGATGTTCTATAGACACTACTAGGTTTATTCCACACAATTCCTAAGTGTTGAACCTCTTGTGTTGTATTCTACAATTTGTTTTTCATTTTTATGGTGTGTCCCTACCTCCAGCTGAAGGGATATTAGTTGATTTATGTGAGGTAAGGGATATTTGTAAGAACATGGTAATTCTTTGAGGTAAAAATTCAATATTTCCATTACATATCATTGTAATTTGTTAAATATGGATTAATGTTGATTCTCCTTGGGGACATAGAGGGTTAGGGGGTGTCCATGGTTGGTTTGGGGCCTATAAACCGTGTTTTCCTATTTTTTTCATTGCTCATAGTTTTTATAAACCCTGGTGGGAATGAAAAATAGTTTGTATAAACCATGAAAGGCTATATAGTGGGGTCCAATATGACATATGGTTTGAGGAAACTATGTGGTATCTTCCACATGACTATACTGGGTGAGATGCATTGTCATATGTATAACTATTTTGTTTTTGCCGAACATAACATATGAATTTCACAGGGTTTCTTTATAGTGATTAAACCATGTGCGAGCCCCATCCTTATACAGGAGACCATGCGATTTTGTGGATGGTTATAAAAACCATGTGACCTAGTTTTTGTAGGTTATAAAGACCAATATTCACTTATATTATTTTAAATCAAACCTATGAACTATATCATCACCCACTTTCAAAACCCATTCATTTTGAATCCACATTGAACACTAACCTTCAATTTGTCTATGTTATCCATTTTTCCTCCAATTGGAATGTGGTTCATCGACTTAGATACGTAATGGTTAGGCATTAATTCATTTTTAATCGTTCTCCATTCTTTTGCGGAATCATTTTTGCAGCTTGGATTTTAGACCATTTGTGCTAATTTATCATTCATCGTCTTTTCATTAGAATTATTTGTAAGAGGGACAATCAGATATTCCAATGCGACACCCTATCTATAATGTAGCTATGTGAGGAGGTCATGTTATTTTCTTTTAAAGTCGGAACATTTATATATTTTGGGGTACCACACACCCATTTTCCATGAATCATATAAATTAAATTTAAATAAAATAATTGAAAGGTAAGACCTATCCAATTAACCAAAATTTTTATGGGTTTTTATAGGTTTTACACATTAACTATTCCACGAATTTTGGTGTTTTTAATTACATTAACCAATGTTGATTTTGGACTTGGCTTCCAATGATGCATTCCCATTACCCCATGTCATGAGATATAAAAATTCATTTTGATTATAAATTGAATTAGAAATCTATTAAATTTTATTTTATTTCTTGAAGATAAGAGAGTGATGATTTTCCCCTTATCATCTTTCCTTTAGACCCAATCACCAATAATGGTTAAATCTAAAACTTTTGACACTATAGAGGAGAGTCATCTAAGATCAGTAGTCCTGGGGGAACAATCCTTGGAATTACTGTTATGTTATAAGGAATAAGTGTAACGATGGTTCTCGATTCATATGTTTTCTAAGGAGGAGATAGCTAAAATTATTTGGAGGCCTCTGAGGGAGACACTCAATGAAGAACAATATGCTAGGGTAGAAAAAAATGAACTAATTCTTATTGGTGATTTCAATAAAGAAATAATTTTCATTGAGGAATATATTCAGTCATCGAACCAGCTTGACTTTGAGTTTGAAAATATGGTTATGGAGACACCTTGAAAATAAGTAATGTCCATATCATGTGAAACTATTTAAGGAAAAGAGCTCTGATTTGCTTAATTTTTTCTTCAATTACTCTGATATATTAGGATGTGATTAATGTTTTGTTTGGTTTATTTGACAGTTTGGTTTTAATTGGCTTCTTGTCCAATTTATTATCTGTCTGCTAAAGTGATTTAGGTTTTATGCATCATGCCTTTTATTGGATCTACCTCAAATGGGGTTCAGAGCATGAATCCTCCAACTTTTAATTCCACATGGATTTGGATGTCTGAGAGGGAATGGATTTTCCATCGGTTCCGTGCCCGCTTCCATGTGGGACATTTAACCGAGTTTTCCACAGTGGTGAGTGATTACCGACATGATGTAGTCCCTAGGGAGAGGCAGATCCTGGTTTTTTTTGATTTATTTTAGTCTGGTTTATTAATTTTGTATTTTTGGGCTGTGCAGTTTCATTATAATCCCATTAATGTTTTATGATAATAAAAAATTTAATTAATTGATGGATTCATGTTATAATTTCCTATTATTTTAAAGAATTAATTTTTAAAAGGTTCCACTTTTGTAATTGATGGGAATCCATCCATATTCTCCATATAATGAAATTTTTTCTATTAGGAATGAGTAACATATTTTATTGGTTTTCACATAATAATTAAAGGATAACTGATACATGTTGTTGCTTTTTATACCTTTGACCCTTGTTTTACAAAATTTTCCCACATGAATAATGGAAATTTCATTCCCTTTGTGCTTGGCCAAACCATGATACACAATTTGAGGTGAGACTGTTAAATTATCTTGGATTTTACCATGGAATGTACAATGAAATGTCATATGGAATTGATTTTAAAAAATATAAATATCATTGTGTGATACATGGGTTCAAATTAGAATTCTATTGATAGACTCATGTGACGATTATCATTAATACCTAGTGTGATAGATAGATCCCCATTAATATTCCATGGACATACAAAATGGAAAATGTGATTAATCCATGAGTGATACATGGATCCATTGAGCGATACCATGGATGGACTAATTATGTCAAGAAATATATGTTGAGTTATACATGGGTTTTTTTGAGAACTAGATGGATAGAAACTGAGGGAATTAGAATATTATTCCAAGGGTGATACATGGGCTTCTTGTGAAGCATCAGGGAAAAACTCATTTTGATGGGACTTTATACCTCACCAGGAGTGATATCGGGTTCCTGGGAGGTTTTCCAGGGATGGTTTTGTAGGTTTTTTCTTGATATTTCACATGGATTCATACTCGAATTCAAACATAGGAATGATAAGGATGGTCTCAGGTTATAATTTTATTATAAAGAAAATTACATCTGATGTGTCTTACAATCTGAAAAACATGTTTGGAGATAGTATTGACTTGTATCATTTAGACGGCCTTCTGAAGAATATTTTGTTCTTCTAGTTATACAGTGGACTTTAGACATTAGATAGAAATAATTACTTATAAATTCAAAGTAGTTTAATTGTTGAATGAATACGAATTGATTTCCAATTTACAGAATTTCATGTAGAATTTTTACTTTTGATTACACACTTACATACTACTTATCTTATTCCACAATTCTAGTTATATATATTCACTTAATTATTGGAAAATAACATGGGTGGTTTCTTAATCGGATGATAGCACACACCATGTTTGTGTCACCTTTTTGGGAAAAACATATTATATTATGGTAGGTAATGATAAGGGAAAATATACACCTATAGGTTATTGATATTCAACATATGAGTATGAGAACTTGGGACCATGACGATGGATGCAATTCTACTAGGATCTTTTGGAATTTTTTTAATTTTCGGACATGAATTGTTTATGAATGATATTTCCCAATATTTGCCAATTTTTTAGAATCATGTGACATGTATCATCATATTTTCCCTAACATGTCTTATTCCATTGTTATTACTATAAACCTTATTATTTTTATTTTTATTTTATGGTATGCGTATTTTTCTATGGAACTATCAATGTATTTCCAAAATTTACACTCATCTAGGGAGAGTATAGTCTATCCACTAACTCATATAGGCCATCACTTCTAGTCACTGGCCTCTGAAATTTAAGAATATTCATTAGAGGCCATGTGTGCAATCGGGTATGGATCAATTTTGAGTGGTCTGTTGAACTATAATGATAAAAAGATATATTAGACGAAATTTTTTATGCATGACATACTATTTGGAGACAATATATTGGGAAAAGAAGGATTAGGAATTTGGTGATGAGATTTTCCTAGGGGCAGCTAACCAACATACAAGAAAATTCAATATTTCATCGAATTGAATTGATATT
This sequence comes from Viscum album, assembly GCA_963277665.1. Taxonomy (NCBI): domain Eukaryota; kingdom Viridiplantae; phylum Streptophyta; class Magnoliopsida; order Santalales; family Viscaceae; genus Viscum; species Viscum album. Next base: position 2,064,017,057 of record OY728120.1, on the reverse strand, counting down.
TTCTAGATTTTTAATATTAATGTTTAATTCAATTGTAAAGTGATTCAATTGATTTATGCTAATATTGATGATATTATTTTAGGTTTCATTGTGTTGAAACCCAATGGGATGAGGATATTCCATCTCATTTATCATATAGACACCTATTAGATTTTACATTCCATGTATTATTCCATGCCATTTAGGGAGAATTTCTAATTACAAGCTATTTTCTTAGGTTTTGTGGTATATATGACTTCAATTGTGATATGTATATTTGATTATGTTGTGGTATGGATTTGATAGATTCTATGATTTGGTCCCTAAGGTGTATGGGTCGTATTAGGTTAGGATTTGGTGGATAATGGTTCAACCTTAATGTGAATTCTGTTATGATGTGACATAGGTGGATGACATGATTAGATTTATGGGGATAATTGGGCCCCAAGAAGTAAAATTTGGAAGGCCAATAAATTTCATTTCTAATTGAAATGTGAACAAATTAAAAATTTTATCAATTCATTGAATGTGAATGTTTACTCAAACTAAAATGAAATGAATGTGAAAAGAAGGAAAAATTGAATGGATTATAATAGAGAACATAAATTTCTATAACCATAGAAGCGGTAATTTGGTTTATTTTCTCACCTGTTTGACAACCAAACCTAACCTAGGGGGTAGGTAATTTGTTAGTTCTTATAACAGAAGGTTTTTACATGTACATCATTGAGGTCTTCACTTTTGAGATGGAAACATTGAAAATGCTCTATAACTAAGGTGTATTATGTAATTATATAACCAATCCACAATTATGACCTCAATGTGGTAATCCTGAATGGTGCAGAAGAGCTAACTCCGGATGTTTGGAAACATGGGCTACCAATGGAACCTATAGTATTTCTCGTTTTGACACTAGCTATTATAATAAATGATGGTTCTCAATCATTGTTCCATGAAGGCTTTATCTGGTTCATGCAGACCACTCAGGGAGCACCAACACCTTCCCCGACAATGGAAACGTTGGTTTTTGTGTATTAGAAGAATCATTCGACCATGTTCTCAAAGGATGGAATACCATAGTTTGCAGATTCATGGATTAAGGTCGTCCTGTAAAACATCAAGCACTTAGAGAAACCTCATAAGAGGAGGGTGATGATCACAACTTATATATTGAATTATTCCTCTTTGATATGGTGGCATGTTATCACCAGAAATAATTGAAATTGGGAGATTTCCTAGAGGAAGTTTTTTGAGGACCTTTATGACTATTTCTATCTGGATAGGATGTGGGCCTATAAATGGAAAGTGTTATTTCTTCTGGGGTAGGGACCGTCATCAGTCCTAAACTACTCACCCAATTTTATTGAGATCTGGAGCATCAAAACAATTCTAATGGGTGGAAATATTTTTAAAGACCTATGATTCACGGATGGTGTTAGTTTAGAAATATGATCATAGGTAAATGACATCCCCTTGAAAACTATATCTTGGATAGTGAATTAGGAACCAATCACAGAGTGTAACATTAGGGGATCTAGAGGTGTGATCCCATGATGTTTGAAACACATATAAACTAATCCATCTATCGGTAGTAGGGAGAATCAACTAGAGATTCCATGTTGTGATATAAGAACTGTGAATATCTTTTTAGGTATCTAGGTGAGGTGATACCAATGTGGTAAGTTGGGATATATGAGGATGTAGTCTTTTAAGGACACATTTGAGTGTCAATTATCTATAATGATGGTCCATCTATAGGTCTTTTACAGAAAGTTTCCACCAATATCTAGTGAAAGAGTGTCAATAATGGATCCTCATTTTGGAACACAGTCTATAGAATCTCAGAAGATTGGGAGATGGGGTTCATCATATAGATCTATCCATGGTGGTGTGCATGGCCATTGCTACCTGAACCAATGTTCATAGCAACAATTGGGTATCATCTCAGGTTATTCAGTTTTTATCATAGGGCCATAGTATAGGCCAAGAATGTTTAGTGCAAAAGACTACCTAGGGGAAGGATATCATGCCTTCTTCTATTATAGGCAATATTTTGTATCCTATGTTTTATCTCTTGCACTCATTGATACATGTTCATCATATAGCATTATATATCATTAAATTACTTAGAGCCTTGAGATTTGTGTTGATCATTACAAGGGAGTTGTGATGTTATACAGTCATTTTGGGATCATGATGGCTGGTTTGTGTCAATTCAAGAAGTTCCTCCATGAAGTTGGTGGGTGTCACCTTATATGGGACCTTTACATCCTCAAGATGATAGTATTAGATGTCATTATTATGATAAAATGGTTTGGTTATTTCATAATTTTATTCATTTCTAGTACTTCATGGTGACATTTACATCACCTGAGGGTGGGGAGTTCATTCTCAAGGTTTAATGGGATGTCCTGGAGAGTTGAGCTGGATTCGAGTGTCGTAGTCTGGTTGGAATGATAGCCCGTATTAAGAGTTTATATATGAATGATAAGGGGATTCATCCAAATTTTTTCACTCCAATTGTTGATCATTTTAGGGAAGTCATCTCAAAAGACTTCATAGGATTACCTTCATTGATAGCGGTTGAGTTATTTGTCAACATAGTTCATGGAGCAGCACTATTATCAATTAAAACATTTAGGATGTCTACGAAGGAGTAAAAAGAGCTCAAGAGGTAGCTAGAGGATTTAGGGGAAAATGCATTCATCTAACATAGTTCTTATCCTGGGGGGGGGGGCTATAGTCCTAATTGAGAGAAATGTAGACTATACCCTTAGGATAATTGTGGATTACCTAATTTTAAACCTATTGATGATTAAGAATCGGCATCATCTTTTATAGATAGATGATATCTTCGACTAGCTATAAAGTGATTAGTTCTTCTCAAAGATTGAGTTGTGGTTTTGTTACCATCTTGTGTGTATTATACCATCATACATACCTCACATAGCTTCTGGAGAAAATACTGTTTTTCTGAGATTTTTTTCTATTTTGATCTATCTCAAGAACATACCTACACTTATCATCGAACATATGAAATAGGTTCTTCCTACATACAAGGATTTGTTTGTTTGGTTTTTCAGGGATAATATGTTTATTTATAACCCCAATCAACTCAACTATGGAAATTATTATGAGAACATTTTGAATAAACTAAGAGATAATAATTTATATTATATCCATACAAATTTACACATTTGAATGGACCAGATTCACTTCGTGGGTCACATCATCTCAGAGATAGGTGTAAAAGTGGAAATAGAGTTGGTGAGAGTGGTACATACCTGGGAGTATCCAAAGAACATATTTTAGGTGCATTGTTTTTTAGGGAAGGCTGGTTACTATAGGTATTTCATATAGGACATCTGATGCTTAGTTGTTCCAGTGATGAGCATGACTATAAACGGTGTCATGTGTGTATGTTAAGATTCCTATGAGATGGAATTTTATTAGATGTTAGGGATATTGACTATAGAACTGATACTAATATTTCTAGATCCAATTAGGATCTATACTGTGTATTGTGATCAATCATGTATTGGGAATGAACCATTTTTTATGTCAGTGGGGTTGATTTTTTGTGTATTAGTCTCATAAGATGAAGCCATATGAGAGGAAATTCCCAAAAAATATCAAGTTATCTATGAAGGTTCATGAATTGTTCTATTAGAGACATTACATATTGGGAGAATATTTTTGTAGTATTCACAAGCCACAAAATCCAAATATATATATTTTCACAGTGTGATCTGAACCTGAGGTAGCAAGGGTGGGTTGAATACCATTAGTATTTTGAAATCTAGCATACCAACACCTCTGGTAAAGGCAGTGAAATGGTTGATACACTGAGTAGAAGGTCTCAGATAAACGCTATGGATTATACCATAGATTGTGGTTGTTTATGGATTTGTTATCTGATATGAGCATGGAGGTGAACAACAATTAGGATAATACTTTCCTTTCTTCCTAAATCATGGCATCTACATTATTGGATAGAGTAAGGATAAGAAAACTATTGGATTCCTAAGTCCTATTTAATTGGAAGAATTTGGCTACTGAAGACCCACCACCATGTTGGATCTTATAAGAGGATGACATCCCCTAATTACATAGTCTCATAAGGGTCTCATCAAATAAGCGTGGAGAAATGATGTGTGATTTTATTTTCTCTGTATCGGAAATGAATCCTAGTGTCCCCAAGATGTAACATTATTTACATCATTAGTATTGGTGGGTAGGTATGAAAAGTGATGTACCTTTTTATTTCATGAGTTCTTCCACCTGTTAGTAGGATAATGTTGGACACCAACAACCATCCAAGTTATTACAATAGAAACCCATTCCCGAGTGTAAATTTAATCATATCATGATGGATTTTTTGATATATTTAACAAGGTCAACACTAGGAAAGGATGCTTAGTGGGTTTTTGTTGGTAGTTTCAAAAAGGTTTATTAGTTTTTTCTGATAAAGGAATCCTTCAATATTCACTATCTTGCGATGTTGTACATCAGGGAGGTTATATGACTACATGATTTTCAGAATTCATTGTTTTACACAGAAAATACCGGTTTTTTTCTCAATATTGGAATTGTATTTTGAGTTATTTAGATACACTGTTTCTCCTGATCATGACATACAACCTCTACATTGGTTTCCAATCATATCACACATTTTCAGGGCTTGAGGACATGCTATAAGCAAGTTTCCTTGATTTAATGGGATCTTGGGAGGGTTATATACCCCTAGTTGAATTCTACAATAAAAATATATTATAGGATACTATTCAGATAGTGAAATATGAGGCTTTATATAGTAGATCATGTTGATCACCCCTATGATGGATATAGGTAGGAGAGGTTGCTATGGATGGAATTCATCATAATTTGAAGACCGAAGTTCTAGATCAGTTGAATTAGAAGTGGATTGCTGCTAAAATGTATCATCATAATTTATGTGTGGCTTATTGTAGATGAGATTTAGATTTCAAGATTAGGATCAAGTTTTCCTTAGTGTTTCGCAAATTACAGGACACAAGATTTCTAGAATAAATGGTAAACATCCATGGTGGTTTTTCAGGTTGTTCGATATCCAGGAGAGGGTCAGGCCGGTAGCTTATCAGTTGTACATACATCAGTGGTACTAGGCTATTCACAATGTCTTACATGTTTCTCAGCTATGATACTAATATTGAGACCCATCTCTTGATTTTCGTCCTGAAGTGATTGATTTGAAAGAGGATACATCCTTTTAGAAGAAACATATATGTATTCTAGATCATATCATGAAGGTTCTCCAAGGACGGTTTGTACCGTTAGTACGAGTGTCGTGGTAGCACAACCATGGGCAGGATAAGACCTGGCAGTGTGAGGTTTATCATTAATTTCAGTGTCCAATGATGTTCTTAGATCATCCATTACCACCTTTGGAAGGGTAAATATGGTAAAAATTTCTATAGAGGGGTATTTGGGTAAGAAGCAGGTTCTTCTTTGTGATACTAATTTATTTTTTTCTTTCAATTCTCTGTTAAATTTATTAAATATGTACTAATGTGGATGATAATTGTGTTATTAGAGGTCTTTAGGATGTCCAAGGATAGTTCTGTTCCTTGAACCAATGTATCAAGGTTTTTTAGCCTGGTTCATTGCTATTTTAAACCATTTCGGGCAGGCGAAACAATTTCTCTAAACAATGAAAGGCTCGAAAAAGGGGGACTAAAGGCCACATGTTTTGAAGAAGCCATGTAAGATTGCCACACGACCATTTGGCCATGAATACAGTTTTTTTTCAGAACCTAGTAGAGGAATATCCTATTGTTTCTTCATGGTTAGTAATATGTGTGGGGTAACCATTGGGTCCCCCTTCCCCCTACAAGAGACTATTCAATTTTTCCCAAAGTATTAAAAACCTTGAACCTAAACATTGTAACCGAATTTTTTTACGGTAAAGAAACATTATATACATATGTTTTTTAAATCAAACATAAGTATTATTTACTAATACATATAGTAGAACCTAATATTTTAAAAACTCTTCGAAGAGAAAACATCAATTTGATCTCTTCTTTTCTTCTGACCTCTGATTCAAACATGGTTCGTCTCCTTGGATATATAATAGTAAGCCCTTAAATCATTATTATCTGATCCTTGTTTTTCTGGGAATCAGTTTATCTATTTTGATATATGCTCATATTCACTTGTTTACCATTCTTAATATATTTTTTAGATTTGAAAAAAAATTCAAAAAATCAAATATTGATACTGGACATGCTATCTATCAGGGACCTAAGATTGGTGGTCATGTACTTTTAATTAAAAGTAAATTTTTTATAGATGTAGGTGTTCCATACACCAATTTAATAGGTTTCACCATAATTTAATTTAAATCATAGATTTTATATTCATGTCATGATCATTTAATGAGGATTTTTTTTGATATTTATAGGTTTTACACATTGTCTAAACCAGCCCTTTGCGTGTTGTGTATCAAATATACACTAGTGGATTTTGGCATTGGATGACTATGAGGAAATCCCTTTACCTCATATCATTGTAATTAAAAATTTATGTTTATTATAAAGTTAATTTCAATGAAAATAATTGTAAATTATTTGTTTAAATGGAAGGTTTGGATGACTTCCCCCATGAACCATGGTATGCACATGGATCATTGAGGATGAGCATCATAATTAAATGAATTACCAACACAATTTATTTACTCCTACACTATGAAATTGATTTAATTGGGTTGAATTTATAAATATAATGATATTATAATAAGATATGTAGTGATACTATTCTACTTTACAGTCTCTTAGGCTTGAAACAATTGAATTGTTTAAAGTTCCAATGAAAGTAATTAAAGGTGCGCCCACGAGCTTGGCCTTGTACAAAAATTTACATCATATGAATGAATTGTTACTTTTATTGTTTTCCCATGTGAGTTAGAGAGAAAAACATAAATTTTGTAGATTTTTATAACTACGAACCATGTAATATAAGATATCCCCACGTGAGGAATTGAATGTCCATACCTTTTGAGGATACCAAAGGCATAATACACATTTTGAGTTGAGCTTGTTAGATTCCCTTCTTTTTGACTTTGGAATGATAAATGGAATGTTAAATGTAATGGATTTGGTTAAATAATAAATTGAATTTCGTGATACATGGGTCCAAATTAGAAATCCATTGATCAACTCATGTGATTATTGAAGTATATGACTTCATAGATACATGGATACACCTTAGGATTCCAAGGACAGACTCAATGCTTAAATGTGATCATGCCACATGTGATACATGGATCCATTGAGGGAATACATTGATTTAATCATTGAGGATATAATTATATGACTAGGGATACATGTATTCTTTTATGAATTCCATGGATATAATGTAAGTAAATTTTAATATTATGCGAAGGGTGACACCTGGGCATTGTTTGCAGCGTCAAGGACAAACATGACTATATTGTACTTTATACCTCATATAGAGTTATACCAAGTTCTTGAGTGTTATTATAGGGATGTTCCTATAGGGTGTTGGATTATATTTTATCTAGACTGATAAATTAATTATAATATACGAATTTCATGAATGGGCCCCTGTTCTAATTTTATTAATAATGAAAAGAATTATGATTTATCTTCAATGATAAAGAATAAGCTTGGATTCGGTCTTGAATTGTTTCATACTGATGGTCTTATAAGGAATCTGTTGTGCATTTAGTTATATGTGGGATGTTGACCTTTATTCATATTTCAGGATGTATAAATTTAATGTAAATTATTATTTAAATTAATATCAATTTTGGATAAATAGACAATAGTTCATGTTAGATGTTTACTTTTTAGTAAATTCTTGCCTAATATTTTTTCTTATTTAACACAATGAGTTATATATATATATATATATTCATTGGATTATTTGACACATACCTTGGGTGGTTTCCTACTAAATTTATATTTCAGTATCTATTTCGTCACTTTTTTGGACCGAATTAGATTATATGATTCTGGTAATTGTAAGGTAAAATGCTAACATTCAATTACTTGATATGATAATTAGGAGTAGGATTAAATGGGTCCATGTTAAGGCATCAAATTATACTTGGATTCTTCTTTATTTTGTGTTCTTTGGGGAAATTTATTTTTTATGAATGTACTGTAAATTTAAAGGTATATATTATGAGAAAAATGTGACTTGTATCATCATCATGTAACTGACCAGACTATTGGCTTTTTTTACTATAAGTCTTTAACAATATATTTATGGTGAATGGTTTAATGCATCTAAAATTGAACTATTATTATATTTACACTGTGTTTCCCTATGATAATGGGATCATTGTCTCCCCATTTAAACATGTAGGACCCCTCTTCTAGAAAAAAACCTCTAGCGATTGGGGAGATGCACCTGAATCCCTGTGGCTAACTGGGTATGGAGCACCTCTGAGTAGAATTCAGTACTAGGATGTTAATATATATATTTAATAAAATTATGTTTTTGGTTGAATTAATTATTATGCAACATAAAATATTTTTATCCATTTAAAATTATCGATATGATTTTATCAAATTCATAACCATTGTGTGAACAACATTCTTATGTTCTACTGTATGTAATGGAATATTTTTTTTAACAAATATTATTAAAAATGTGTTTTTATTCTAAAATAAATGTCTTATTTTAAATGATAGTAGTTTTTTATTATTCATAATTTCAAATATTTTATTCTATTTTATTAGGAAACAAATTTTGTAATGGATTTCATTTATTTTCATCTTTCAGTTAATAATTTATGTTGTAGTAAGGGGTTCTATTTAATTTATCCAAAAAATGATTTTATATTATGTTACAATGAATTTTATATTTCATCTTAAATTGTGGCATTAGGTAATTGATTTATTTTTTTGAATTTATATTGAATTTTAATTTTGACTTCTTTCATAAAATATTTTATAAACTCAAAATATGTTTCCAAAAATATTCCAAAATGGTATTTTAGAATAATTTATGTATTTATAATGGTTAGAGATATTTTTAAATCATTAATTTTATAATTTATGGTTATTTAAAGGCAATTATAGTCTTTTATATAAAAAACTAATATATATATATATATTAAAATTTTCATGTTTTTTTCAAAAACATAAATATATTGATGAAATTTTTCGAAAAATAAATTTAATTTTCTTTGTATTTATATTTATGATTTCTAAATATATATATTAAAATATTTTGGAGAATTTTGAAATATATATTATTAACGTATATATATATAGACTTATTTTCCTTATAATGCATGATTTGGATGTGAAATCAATTCATGTGTGAAATCAGATTAATTTCAACTCATGATCCTGATCAAGATAATGTTTTGAATTTAGTAACATATTGAATGTTTTAATTAAATATATTATTTTTATTATTTAATTGTTAGTTATATTTTATTTTCTTATGAATATTTTTGTAATTGAAAATGACATATCTTTTAATTTTTGATATAAGCAATTCACTATTTCTGTTATTTTATTCTAAACGTTAGTGCATTTACACTATTGGTTTATGTATAAAATGTTATTGTCAAATTAAAGAAAAGTTATATAACATAATTGAGTAATTAATATCATTATATAAGGATGAATATATACATTAAATAGTTTAACATTTCATAAATTTTATTTTATGAGGTTATGAATAGAAATGTGAATATGTGGATGTTAATTATTTGTATAATCATTCAATGCAAAGGGTTATGGACATGATTTTTGGTCTTATCAAAAACAAAAGGTGATTTCGAAATAAAGTTTACAGTTATATGTATATTTATATTTATATATTAATAAATGTGTGTCTGTGTATATAATACATAACTATTATTTTAATGAAAAACTCATGTGAAAATGTTTATATATAAATGATAACCTAAAAATGTTTTAAAAAACCATCGCACGTAGACATTCTATTCATGATAAGGAGTGTGGAGTAAACTAATCCCTTAAAAATGTTTGTACAAAAAAACCAATTCAATGTATCATGTGGACCTATGAATTATTTTTTCAAAATAGAGCTTAATGTTTGTAAAAAATCACTAGATTATGTATAATGTATTATCAAGGTATAATTATTTTCAATGATTTATAATATATTATAAAGGTTTTTTTTCAAAGGTATTTCCCGCTGACCATTTAGAAAACTCATTACTATGATTTTTTATTTTCACCCAATGATTAAATTTATTCATCACAAGTTTTGAATATTTATCTAAACGTGTTGTATTGTACTACAGAGTTATCACATGTCATGTGTTTTAGATATTTTACTTTATTTTTTTACATATTCATTTTTTTGTAATGTATATGTCTAATTATTCATAATGTAGACCAGAAAAGATCCCATTAAATAAAATGGTCAGTGTACATTTCATTTTTCATCTATAGTAAAATATATTATATTTTTATGTAGTGATCATAGACACATAAGTTCATTGAATCAAAAATAAGATAAAATAATAGGGTTAAAAAGAAATTTTTCGAAACCAAAATTGATATAATTCATCAATAAACCTCTTAAAAATTTAGTGAATGACTTATGTGTAATCAGAGGATATGTAAATTTATAGTTATGAAAAGATACATTAAAATATTATATAGAAATTGATATGAAAAGTATAGTAAAAATCAATTTTTTTTAATGATGAGTATATAGAATTGACATTGTCAAATAAGTATGAGATATAAGAAAAACCATTTACCTTATGTTATTTGATCCCTCGTTGTGCATAATCCTCCTATATAACGAACTTACAAAAATTAAAATATTACACAGATATATATATTATATTTATATAAATATTATTTGATAGTTTATTAACATTAAAAGTTATTATATGATGTTTCATTAAAGAAATAAGGGCATAAGGAAATATTGTTCAAAATAATTCCATTATCGGTTCGATGCTATATTATTGGTTTTTTTATTTTTCTAGGAGTGATATTATTTCCTTAATATTTAAAAATAAATAAAATTATAAATTTTATGGAACAAAAACAATCCATAAGGATTTTTGTAATTAATGAAAAGATGTTGTCTATGTAGGTAGAATAATATGCCTTGTTATGGTGTGTCGAAGGAGGGTACATATGTGAAAAAAATTCATTTTGAATTATAATTAGTTTATAATAAATATAATAAAATTAATGTCATATTCAGATGATAATTAATAATTTATAGGATATATTTTATAAAAAATTATAAATTATTAATGAAAAAATGAAATGAATAAAATAAATGTTTCCACTTTATTGGACACTATTATTTAAGACTTCACTCCTTGGGATATAGAGGTATTGATAGAAAAGAACATCTTAATGAATATAATTATTATTATGATATGAAATGTGTATAAATAGTTCATTAGATTAGATAATATTTATTGGTTTTGAAAATAGTTTGAGAGGTGGTATTTATTGTATGAGGGGAGGATTATTTTGGGAAAAAATTGATGAATATAATATATTTAAAGATTGTGACTTGTAATAATGGTTGCATATTTCATTTTCTTTTGTAATTTAATCCTTTTTAGGTTAATAATGTTATATATGTTTTTAATCATGGTGTTTTTACATTTTGATGTAAATATTAAACAATGAATGCTTTATAATTAATCAATTTAAGCATTTATTTTTTGAAATATTTCAAATATTCAAAAAATATAAACTAATTAAATTTTATATATCACAGTTAAAAATAGGAAAAAAATTATATTTTGTTTTTTTAAAAAATCCCATAATATGTAAATAATTATTTAAAAATATTTCCAAACAATTTAAAATTAATATTTTCTATGTGAAAAATTAATTTAATGGTTTCAAGAATATTATCCAAAATTTTAATTTTAGTTATATTATTAATAATTCATCTTTAAATTGTTATATAATATATCATATATATATATATATATATGTAAAATTATTTGGTTACTTTCCCAACATATAAAACTATATTTAAAAATTTCCAAATATTCATCATTGACGAATTTTTATAGGATGAATCTAAATTTTTAAATCATTGTATAAAAATAAAATAGCTAGTGAATGAAAGTTAAATATTTTAATTTCAAATATCAAGGCTAAATATATAATGAAGAATAAAATTTCAAAAAAAATTACTCTAATCTATTCATCATTATTGAATAATTATATTTATAACATTAAATATTAATTTATTCACAATTTTTATTCATATCTCCATATTTATTTAATTAAACCGTTATTTTATCCATTACCATTTAATAACTATTTTATTATTTCAATGGCCTCATTGGTATATTACAACACATATCTCCAGTATTTTTATTAATAATTACAATGATCATATTACTTTTCACTGCTATATATATATCCCTTAAATAATATACATATAATTAAACTATAATTTTCACATGGTTAATAATTCTTTTTAAATTTCTATATTATTTGTAATATTTTTCAGCCAAATAGTATCAGGGTTCATGACTATTGTTATCCATTGAGATGATGGCACATAATATTTTAAAAATACAGTAATTCTTTTAAAAATTATTATCCCATTTTACATTCCTTGATTCTAATGAATATATGTATACATCATTTTAATGTTTCCTTATTAAGAATGTAAAATATAATTAATGATATTATGTAGTCCATGCAACCAACATATTCTATACCTTATTCAGTTCTTCAAAAATGAAATATATATATACAACAAAATATAATAAGATCAAAATTGTGTTTTTATATTTTAAAAATAAACAACATTACAAAAATGGTAAATATCATAGTTGAAAAACCCTTTCCACAAACATCAATACTTTTTCATGGGATATAGTACACCCATAATAAGATGAATTTCAATATAACATAATAAATATGAAGTTTTTTTTTCATATATGTTAATATTATCAAACAATTCATAAAATGTAATGAAAATAACAAGAATGTTAATGGCTTCTATATCAATTTAAATATTTTAAAAAATATTTCTTTTTTAACACCTTTTTGAATAGTTGGTTTGGAAAAAATGGTGTAAAATCATCAAAAATTACATTTTATAAATATTTATTACTCATATGAACATAAATTATCACTTTTTACCCATCTTAGTGATGTTATATTTCTCTATTTTTTATCCTTTCACTAATATTTTCATAAATTTATCATGTTGATAGACTTTATTACTATATTAAATTTATCATCAATGATACTATCACAACCCCCTCCCTCCAATGATACCCCAATGTGGGGAGAGATATAATGACACATGGTTCCCACCATTAGTAGGCACTAGGTCGATGACTATCACCAAGGGTGTACAAATCTCACAATATGGGTGTCGTTACCCTTTATTAGAAAACAATATTGGGAGATATGATGATCCATCCGCAACAACTCGAGAAAGATATATAGGGAAATAGAAAAACCATACCACAATGAATTTGTAAATACAACATATAAAAAAACAGTTAGTTCTCTAAACTAAAAAACCCATTGTAAAGCTAAAGCAGTGAAACAAAAACTATCCCAAGGAATGTGAAATTAACACACAACATGGTCAACACAATCCTCCTAGAATGATGAAAAAATATATCTATAAATTAGGTGAGTATATAGGTATACTCAGTAGGAAAAAAAGTCTCTCTTTCACATTGGAATGAAGAATACCAATGCCCATGTGGGAAAATATTTGTACTAAACTACGCCGATCAAGGTATACTAACTGTCCAAACCTCAATGAGGAACACTCACCATGTAATGAATGTCATGTAATATTATATTAAAAAAACATTGATGATAGGGTACACCACAACACTTTCCCACTGGTATTCTGCTCTCACCTAATGTTGTATGTCATCATGACCCCATCCCTTTTGTATACCACATCACTACCCGCTGACACACACCTGGGCCGCACAATACATCCCACAAGCACACACATGGTCCACACAATGCATCCTGCCTACATACACTTGTGCCACAAAACCCATCCTTCCCCACCCACCATGGCTCACAACATGTGAAATCATATAACATCCCATCACATGTCATACTGAAGACACCTAGGGATGCACATCTAAACTAAACCTAAATAAACGTTGGACAACGCATCACAACTCATCCTGAATTCAACTAGGAATGAACGCCACAACTCATCCTGAAGACACATGGGATACACAAACTAGCATCTAATTCACTAATAGACATTGTTCCATTTCATCAAATTCAATACCGACCATACATGAAGAGAGGGTATAAATGATATTGTATGAATCCATTATTAATCCCCAATAGATGTCTAGAAAAAAACACATTGTGACTTTTCATGTGTTCATTACATAGTTCTCAGCATGGGTGGGGTGCATGTAGAAATAAGAATAATGTATTCTGTATACATATATATATATATATATATATATATATCGAAAAGAATACAATCCAAACCAAGTGGTTTAAAACAAACTAGCTCACATCACCACCACTTTTGAAGCTACATCAAAATGCAATTATTATTATACACAATATTTATTTCATAAGGTAACGATCAATGATAGGTGGCACCAAATTTAGACTCTGTTTAACAACAATTCATTTCATTATTTATAATCATCCATCGTTGATAACGTATCCCATCATTATATTCCACTAACCACTTTAATCTCATTAACTAACCATCCCATTCAATTAAATCATTTTTAAATAGTCATTTTTATTCCATTAATACTTGGGAATCTCTCACAGCATATCCACGTTTAAAAAATAGAAAAAAAATTGTCACCTAACAACCAAGAAGAATGGGAAACTACCATTATTACTCCATCCCACAAGCATGAAGAAACATACCATACAATCACCACCACACAAGCATGGTCAAACAAACCATCCGACCCATAAGCCCTAACCATAGACATCAAAACCCATCAATATTATTTTCCATAATTACCAAGGGGGTTATATCACATTTCAATTTAATTATTTACGTTGTAATTACACGAACCAAATCTTCGGTAAACTATTTAATTTTCTAAGTTTAAGTAATTAACCAATTTCCATTTAGGGTTATATCATTATAGCACATTAAAGAAGGGTTCCACAACACATGTCAAACAATGCAAAAAAACCTCTAATGGCCACAATTTTTAGTGGTGTGTTTAGAATACACCATCATTCATATAACAACAAATATATTGTTGTAAGACATGAAAACAAACTCCAATACCGATCAATTTCATCATAGCATACTATTTTATCATCAAATAATCCATCACAACCATATATCATAAAAAAATGATAGAAAACACCTCTTGCATGATACATAGTAATGTGGAAAATGTGTGAACCTACCACAAATAAGATTTAAAACTAGTTGATCACCACAAGGTGATGAATAAATTTCCCAAAAACCACAACTAAACCATGAGGAACTAATAATCAGCATATATAGCACAAAAGTTGGATAAAAATGAACCCAAAACATACTCTAAAACAAAAATTCACCACCGTATTGGATCCCCGAGAGAAGAAGGGATGGAAACAACGGAGATGGAGAATAGAAATCACCATGGATTGACTAATTATTTTCAATGAACAACATCAGGATGAATGAATCAAGGAGAAATTAATAGGGCTTGATGAAATCCTCTGCGTACCTAGGGTTCTCCCAAAATGAGAGGATTAAAAAATCACAACTGAATGAATTATTGTTCGATGGAAACTAATTTTGTAAACTACCTTAGATCATGGTATTAAAAGATGTGTAATACCCTTTCACATCGTGTAATAGCCTTGTTTGGTTTCTGCTGAAAAATTCATGGCATGTTCGTTTTATTATTTATTGTTAATCCTATAATATTACACATCTAGAAATTATCATTAAAGGGGTTAAAGATGCGTACACATCATGAAACCCTCTTGAAAATCCATGGAACTAAATTTCAAATTGTGTAATCCATTTACTTGACATGTCATCTCCCTTATTCTATCCATTAACAACCAAATTTATCTAGTCTCCATCTGATCCTCCTCTAATCAATTAAAAAAACCAAAACAAGAATAATAACAACCTAGGAAAGCATGTACCGTTACATTAGAAACCTCTCACATGATTATATATCTCAATATTTTAAAAACAAGGTTATTCCAAACTACCACTCCAGGAGACACCTTTCAAGGATATCATCATACCTCAAATGCTACCACTATTAATAGAAGACATCCTAAATGACCATAAACATATTGTAGAAACATATTACCACAACCACAAGTCACCTCCTCTCACACAATCACACTACTATATAACCATTCCCCAATCATTTCAAACACCACACATCATAAAACAATAACTACTATAACCAATGAACTACATTATCCAAAACACACAATCATATAATTTTATCCTCTATGTCAATAATATTTTACTCTCTTGGTGGAACTAACTCGCACACATGGGAATAATCGCATCATAGTTAAAGCATCCTGATTAGTAATCTATTCCTCCCCTTTTCTAATTTCATCACATTATCACAAATCACATCACACATATCTCGAACTATGAAATATAGCTCATCTTTTAAAAAATGATCTAAAAATTACATCATAAAAATAAATGAAGCAGTGAAAAAATCAAAACCACTTTGGGTATTGGGAACACATCTATATCTCTTTATCCCATGAAAACTCCTCCTCTACACCATGCATCCACAATTGGTGAACCCAATAAATGGTTAATCTATTAATTTCTATCTTCTGATGATCTTGGATATCTACTGGACACTCCAAAAATGTCACATCATCCTTGATAACTATCTCTCCATAGTAAATGACATGGGAGTGATCTAGATATTACCGATGAAGGTGAGAGATGTAGAGAACATCATGGAACATTTCCAGCCGTGGTGGAAACACATACTGATATTTCACCTCACCAAGTCACCCCAAAAACTCAAAGGGGCCAAAAACCTATGGTAATGATTTCTTCATCTTACAAACCCTTTCATTCCATTTTGAGGGTAAACCATCCAGATCATGTGGTCCCCAACCTTGATCTCCAAGGGACTCCTCCTGTGATCGATATAAGAGGTCTACCAGTCATGAAAATCATTAATACACTTAGGAATGAGGAAAACATTCTCTATCATTCTCTAAACCACCTTAGGATGAAGAATTGAGGTCTTCCCAAACACATTCTAGAAAAAGGTTAAATGATGTGGTCTCCCTTAAATATAACAAAGTGGGTTGACGAAAATGGAAGAGTGATAGAAATTATTATAATAATAATCTAACTAATGACGGTGCTTAACCCAACATCTACCAATATCAAATATGCACTCCCACAACATATTCTCCAATATCTGGATAGCCTATTATGTCTGCCCATATGTCTTTGGGTGGAATGTTGTGTTGAGCAGTAAATGTGTTCTAAAAGAATTCTACAATCCCCTCAAGACTCATGAGGTAAAACTTGTGTCCCTATATGAGAAAATGGTCCATTTAATTCTTTGAAACCTAAAAAATTTTCTACATATCTCTTAGCTAAGGAATTCACTTTTCTCAAAATCCTTGATCAATTAGAAGAGGGTTGATTTGGTCAACTGAACCATGAAAAAAAAGGTAGCATTATAACCCCCATGATCCCTATGTAGCCCTATTACGATAATGATAAATATTTCATCTAATTCCCTCATAGGAACCACCACGTGGTGAAAAAAAACCCATATACACGATCCTGGGACATCACATGATGTCATATCAAAAAAATTTCCACAAGCTCCCCCACCACCCATTTCATCATGGGTGACCAAAACGGATTTCTCCAATGATGGTACATTTTGGTGACTATTCGGTGCACTGTAAAATGTGATCTGTGAAACTCATAATGGACTCCATCAGACATTTCCAATAGAACCAGTATCCTCCCATGAAAAAAAAATCTGCTTCTAACCATCCCCTGATCATCCCTCTACTGCACTAATATGGCCAACATGAGCATGCATCACCTCTTCGATGGTGGGTCCCCATTGAAAATTTACCACCTAATCCATCAGAGAATAATGCACTGTCATATAAAATAAAAATCATCTACCACAATCCACACATAAATATCTGTTTAAGGCCACCAAATCCTCTAATTCCTTCCAAGCATCCCCTGTTTCACAAAAAATATCCTTCTAGGATATTCTTCTCAATGAATCAATCATAATATTTCCATTTCCTAGGGTACAATATATTTCAAAATTATAATCCGGAATAAAATCCATCCAACTCCATTGATTCATGTTTAGATAAAATAAGGAAAAGACATTCATAAACTCTCGTGACACATGAAGACCCAATATTTCTCCCCAATATGGTTATGTCTACACAAATTCAATGAAAACACAACAGATTCTAGCTCCAGATCATGTGTTTCATAGTTACATTAATGAGAGAGAAACTGACTTGACCCATAAGAGCTCACTAACTTCAACTCCATTAAATTGAATCCCATTCCCAAATGAGAAGGGTCACAAAAGACCTCAAAAAACACACCCTCCTTGGGTAACTGATGAACTTGATCACTAACTAAAATTACCTTCAGGTAACCAAACATTTCCTAGAACTAATCACTCCACAAAAAATATTGTTCGTTCCTAGTAAAAGCTATCAATGGGAATATCACTCAATATAAATCTGGTATAAACCTCATATAATATCCAAAGAGACCAAGGAAACTATGAACCTCTAGCACAATATTAGCTACTACCCAATAAACATCTTCATCAACCTTCGACGGGTCAACATACAATACCTACTAAGACACCATATCCCGAAGAAATGCACATATCTCTTCCGGAACATATACTTGGGGAAAATTCCATAGAGCTGGTGGAATCAACAAACATTCATGAAAATTAATAGATTCTTAGCCATCCCTTACCCTAAAGATGAGTATATCAAAATATCATTGATGAATAAAATGATGAACAGATCTTGGAAATCATGGAATAAGGATTTCCTAATCCCCATGAACATGAATGGTGTAATCCTAATAGCAAATGACATGACCAGAAACACAAGGTGCATATATATTTATCTGAGTGATGTCTTGAGGATATTTTTATAATTCACCCTCATTTTGTGATATCCAAACTGTATATAAATCATATAAAACAACCATTCCACTCATAGATGGCCGAAATGATTGTATATCTTTGGATGAAGGAAATATTTCTTCAATTTCACCAGAATCAACCTCTAGTGGTCTATAAAAATTCCTAGACCACCATCCTCCTTCATTAAGAATAACATTAGAGCACCCCACACCGACCGACTAGGCAAGATAAATCCCTTATTGATCATACCATCTATTTTAATCCTCAAATATTTCAACATATAAGGTTTCATTCGATAATTATCCGTCAAAATCGGAGACTCGTCATGTTGTAAGTCTATCCCGAACTTCACATCACATCAAGGGGTAGAATCATAAACTCGTCTGGGGAACAAATCATGGAACTCCCTAATGATCATAAGAATCTCTACCATCCCATTTTTAACTAATTCTACTGAAAACTCATCAAAATAGGATATAAGGTGCTCCACAAGACGATGTCCTACATGACAACTCCTCTCACAAAAAAATGGCATGGGTTCTATTCATGTAATAAAACACAAAACTCATACAGAATTAGTTGACTACAATACAAATGGAATACACCTAGTAGTTTCCAATAATAAAATTGAATGGATGAATGTATAGAAAAATATCCACACACGAATGATGCAAATCCGTCATCAGTCTACACCCTTTTCACTCATAGAAAATCGGTCTAGCCTCTAACTAGAATAATTAACCCCAGGGTCATAGAAATACTCCATACATTTATTCCAAGTTCATGGGCTAGAGTGGGTGATATAAATGATTGTGAAGCTCTTGAATCAAATAAGTCACAAATAGGTGTACTGAAAAAAATAATCACACCTTTGATGTTCTCTAACCCCTCTGGAACTGCTACCTCCAATGCATGAAATTGACCCCACATGTCTTTGTCAGCTCTTTGTTGATGACCACTAATGTTTAAATTCTTGATATGTGGTCACATATCATGAGGAACATCCTGATGGAATCTTCTTCATTATCCATCTACCCATGGAGGAGAAAAAAATAGCTTCCCCTACTACTGAAATGGCCTCACTAGAAACTATTTCTGAGGTTATCACCGAACCTAACCACCTCCAACATACGGAGCTCATGTAACAACTAGGAAATTTTTATTGTGATCTACTGGAACCCCACAACTATAACACAATGGCATAGTGATACTAGAAAAATCATGGAATCCATTGGCTCCAGAAGACTGGAAAGGAACCCGGTGAGGTCTACACACTTCTGGTTATTACCATGAAGGTTGTGGAACCTAAAACCCACAACTGACAACATTCCCCCCGAAGAACTCATATGGATCCCCTCACACAGTCTACCTCCTCACGAGATAATTCGTTCGATCACATCTTCCTCATTATGAACCCCCAGATATGTTGGAAATTTATATGGAGTATTGGTATACTCGATATAATGATAGAGTTACTCACCAAGACGTATCACACGAGACACCTCATCTAGAAAGAGACTAGGGGAAAATGAAGAAGGTCCTTGAACATGATTCTCAGCTTTGACCTTGTAATTCTCCACAACTGAAGAGAAAGAACCACGTGACTCTTTAATACATAGAGTGTTTATAAAAGGAACTCCACTGATAAATCCTACTAGATTTTTAACCATAAAATTTATTGCTCCTTCCAATCTCCATGATACAGGTTCATCCACTAACACTCATCTCCTCGCACATGACTAATTGCCAAAGGGATCCAGTCCACCATCAAGGACCTAATCAGACTGAAAGAAATTGAATTTTATTCTAGCCATCACTCTGTATCTATATCCAAAACAATGCCCTCATACATTTAAGAAACATGTCATAGGAATGTGCACAATTTCCCATACCACTTATCATCATCCACTGTCATATCAAATCTATGGAAACCAATATGATCAGGCTATTGAACCTCCACTACCTGAGCTACATGTAGATGAAAAATGGGATATATATCTGAAATGGAAAAAACAAAATTACTAATCAATGTACTATATAATTTTAATAACATTTGTTTCAATGAAATAAATTTATTATTTTTTCAATTTTTAAATTCCCCAGAAAAACCAATTAATACAATAATTGATGTCGTTATCATGCATGTACCTATTCTAGGTCACTATCATGCATGTAGTTTCATATCACATGGACATTCAATAATCTCAATGTTCTTTCACTAGTCATGAGGTGGAATAAAAGCTCATGTCCTAGATGGTCATGGGTTGGAAACTAGAACCAAGGGTGTGAAATTCCCACAAAAATGGAGAAATTTCCCTTTAAAAGAAATCAATATTGTGAGATAATGAGAATCATCCAAAAAAATTACAAGACAAATATATATATAGAATCCCAAAAATCATCCATCAATTCATATATAGAATGAACTGATAAAAAAATTTCTTCAATGTAAATACCCAAAAGTTAATAAATGGTTTTGACACATAAATTGTCCTATGGTTTGATCTTGTAAAACCCAAAACAGTGCATATAATCCTTCTATAAATCTAAATAATTATTTATATATGGTGGGTGGGTATACATGTTTACTCTCTTGGAAAACTAACATCTCTCAGGCACATGTGATAAAACAATACTAATCCCCTTTGAGAAAACAATAGTACCAAATCACACCAGTCAAGGTATAAAAACTGACCCATCCTCACCAAGGCATGCTAAGAAAGTAATGAATGTCATTTAATATAAAATAGTGTAATGCACATTGATTATAGGGTACCCTAGAAATCATTCCCACTGCTATGACACTATCACCCAGTTACATACTTCCTTGCACACATATCCCTTCTGTATACCACATTAAAACGTTCCCACGCACAACTAGGCCACAGATCGCATCCCGAAAGCACAAACATGGACCCCCGAACAGATCTCACCTACACACACCTAGGACTCAAAAAAATCTTCCTACACACACCTGGGACCCAAAACACATCCCACTCTCTCAAACTTGGGACTCAAAATATAACGACCCATACTTTACATACATTGTTAGTACTTCAAAATTGAAGTAAACTTATTACAACATATAACAAAACCATGAAAGGACCGTATAGGTATAGTGTCTTTAGAAACATGGAAACATAAACAACTGGTTCATAAAGCGTCTATAATGTCTCCCATTTATTTCATCATATCTATAGTCTTTTTTGGCATATCTTACTTAATAACCTTCTTCCTGACCTGGGGAAAGAAAACATACAAAAGGGTGAGCTCAAATGCTCAGTAAGGGTAAACAAAAGAAATACCAATTACATCATATTCATAAGAACATAACAATTTGGAAATATTACCCTGCAAAAGAGATCATAATTTCATAACATGGGATAAATCATGGTAGTGAAATGTAATCACAATATTCATAACATAAAACATGAAGCTTTGTGGCATACCCACATAATCATAGAGAATAATTTCTTATTAGTCAAGACTCATTTCCAAGACTATCGTAGTGGACAAAGTCCATTTCTGAACCGAGTTCATTCCTCGTTTCAGTCCTATTTCACTAAACCGGTATAACTTTTCGTTCCAGTCATATCTATCTCATGAGATATAAAATATTTACCCAATGCATTGGAGGGAGATATAGGTCCCACCCATCTCATAATGATACCATTCTTATGTGTGCCACATAATCAAAAAAACATGCATCATTGCATAACCCATGTAATAAAAATGGGAATCTTAAACATCATTCCATCATAACATAATCCATATAAGATAAAAGGACATCATAAAAATAATTCCATCATTACATAATCAAATAAATGTAAAAATAGGGATACAAATAGAACCCTATATTATCTTAGATGGAAAATAATTTTGATAAAACACTAGAACTCCATTCTTGAGGAAGATATCCTTTCTACATCAAAAACATTAATCCTTTTTTAACATGTCATACAATTTTAAACTAAAATAAGTTGATTAAAAATAAACATGAAAACTAGTAAAGGAAGCTTCTTGGGAATAATATTTTAAAAATCCATTCATTCATTATAGGTTAAAAAAACATTCTTCTAATACATTTTTCGGAAAAGTCAAAAAGTAACTTGTACGGAAAATGACAAAAGAATCTTTTCATATATTTTACTAAAAACTAACCGAAGGGTAAAATTGGATATAAACTATTGTATAAGGTTATAAATATTACATATTGAGGAAAAATGGATTTGGATGATAAATATTCCACAGTAAATTCTGAAGTATAATAAATCTCAGATAAAAATTGAGATTATGAGATTTTCCCTTACCTTAGGTCTGATTTGCTTCGTAAGTGTCCGAACCTCCTGTATAATGATTTAAATAATTTTATTGAATTATTCCAGAATCATACTCATTGTTATGATATCATATATGGTCATATTCTTAGCTTCTTATTAGTAATATTTCATTGTTACTTGCTATTCAGGTGTTTATTTCTTTTTGTTCTTATGCGTGTTTTGTCGAATAAATTCTTATTATTCTTTTGGTGTTATAGATACCTCATTTACAGAATGGTATTAGTGTAATATATATCATATTAATTCCTTCAATTCATTCAATTCATTTATATAATCATTATGCAATGAAGATCATGTAGAACGAGTCGCATCACATCGTGGAGATGGTATTCCGTACGTACGCACGAGCGATGATATCATTACCATGATCATGAAATTGTAATGGAGTGTATGTATACTATTTCAGAATCAATATAATTTATATTTATTATTTACACCATTATACCCATCCATGTAAGATGGTGGTGGAAAATAGATTACACCACCGCGTGGAGACGGTATTCCGTACGTACGCACGCGCGGTGATTTCGTTTTCCGTAGGATGGTTATATGCTGAAATAGGGTTTTTTGATTCTTATAATAACATATCAGTATATCAGTGATACGTATGTTATTACTTCATAATGAAACAACAAAATAAGAAGATGTGGAAGAAGAAATAAAGTTGAAAGAATCGGTAACAGACATTACCTCTTCTTTGAAGCGCCTCTTTAGGACCTCTTTTTAGGGCAATAAAATTGGTCTTTGAATAAGACCAGGACCTCTTGGATGTTTCTAGGGAAGTGGAGAGGAAAAATTGGCAGGGTTTGGCCGAGCATGAAGTCTCAAAGTGGTGTGAGGAAGAGATGGAGGAGGTTCCCTTTTATAAGGGAGGAGAGGGGCTCCTTTGGAAAAACTAAAAATATTATTTTATTATAAAGCCATATTCGGTTTTAAATAGCTCCAAATTAATTTATTTCGAAGATAAGGTGGGGATGGGTCTAAATCCTCTCATCAAATTGAATTTGGAAAAGTTTAGTTTACTATTTTTACATTATCATTTAGATTTAACTTTAAGTTAGATAATTTTACTTTTACCGTGCCTTTTTGTGGTCTTACACTATAAGGTTAATAAACTTACCATAACAAGCCAAACGAACCCCAAGTTTTCTATTATTAATATAATTAACCTTATCTAATTAATTTGTCCGAACATTAGATTGTTAGGAATAAAATAACAATTAATAATATAATATTTTTTAAAAAAACTATTTTATGTCAATTTTGACACTATTTAGTAATTTATTTTTGTGAAAATCATAACAGAATTATTAGTTCGAACAAATCTAATTAAATCCATTCTAACATGTCATATTAACCGAGAAAAATTAGTGGAATTCATAAAAAGTCTAAAGTTACATTTATTTGGTATTTATAACATCAATTATGTCAATATTTCATTAATAAGATAATTAATGCATCATCTTTGTGTCATAAATAAATTAAATTATTTAATGTCTAAAAATTAAAAATAAAATACCATTATGTAGGAAATCTTTTTAGATTTCTAATTAATATTCATAGTCAAATTTATCTTTTGTATAACCCTATATTAATAATTATTTACTTATTAAACATTGATTTTAACTATTTTAACCCTTCTTTAAATAAATTATTAATAAATGTCCTAATCTAATCCAAGTGGGCCTAAATGGTCATATTTTATTCCTGAGGTTGTTGTCGGTCTAATTACACTTATCCAATAGAATTACGACATGTGTTAGGGTAATAATAATAACATTTTTACCCTTAATTACAATATTTACTTTTATCGGTGGTAAAAAAATGTAAAAAGGTACTATTCACCAAAATTTATTTTCATCTCATTGAACCACATTTTACTTATTGACATCAACCGTGTCTCTCGGATTTTTGAAATTACACTCACAGAAGTGGTAAAATTATGTTTTATATAAATTTGCAAATTTTCCTAGGATGTGGGTAAAAGACGTTGAAATGTTCAATAAAAATTTTTATATATCTAAAATTATTATAAAATTACAACAATGAATTACATTGAACTTATATAGGTATTATGTATCAATTTTGACCTAAAATAAATTTAATTAAAATAAATAATTATTTAAATAAAAATTCGATTTTTAAATAGTAACCAAGTGTTTTCACTATTCATCAAAAATTGAATGTTTTCAGAAAAATACCAAAATATGACCCTATTCTAATTTCGATATTCCGAATCAATAAATGAAGTCCATTTTGAAAAATAAAATTTACAAAATTTCAAAAAGTGGTTATTACTATTCATAATGGCTAGTTTTAATAATATTTTGATAGCATATCGTTGTTTAGTGAAACTCGGTATTGCGTACGACACAAGCTATCGAGGAAGGTCGTGATTGCGTGTAAAGAAAGCCAAGTTAGTGTTGTGTGTAGTGAAAGATTCCTTTGATGATTTATATAACATAAAAACATAATATTTCTTATAAAAGTCTCGAGTGTTACATTCTACCCCCTTAAAATGAATTTCGCCCTCGAAATTCGTCACTTGTAACAAACAGATGAGGATACCTGTCCCTCATCATATTCTCAAGATCCCTTGTAGATTCTTCTAATTAGGGGTTCCTCCATAAAACTTTCCCCATGCGAGTGGTCATTTTCTATAGGACTTTTTCACTATGATCGAAAATCTCTATCTGTTGTTCTTTATAATAAAGATCTTGTTCCAGCGGTAGAACTTCTGAGCTAAGTACATGTGAAGGATCATGTATGTACATTCTCAGGAGAGATACAGGGAACACATCTTGAACTTGATAGAGATTCGTTGGAAGTGCCAATCGGTAAGCTACCTTCCCAACACGATCCAATATTTCGAAAGGAATGACATACCTAGGGCTCAGATTTCCCTTCTTTCCAAATCTCATTACTATCTTCCAAGGATATATTCATAAGAAAACTTTATCACCAACTTCAAACTCTAAGTCTTTTCTTCGGTTGTCGGCATAACATTTTTTCGACTCTGAGCTGCTCTTATGTGTTGTTGAATAGATAGGACCTTTTCTTCCATCTCATCAACAAGATCAGGTCCTAATAGCTTTCTTTCCCCAACTTCATCCCAGCAAGTTGGAGTCCTGCATTTCTTTCCATAGAGAGCTTCATAAGGATCCATCTGAATACTAGAGTGAAAGCTATTATTATGAGAAAATTCCACCAAAGGTAGTTGTTGATCCCAACCACCTTTGAAATCTATAGAGCAAGCTCTCAACATATATTATAGAGTTTGAATTGTCCTCTCAGACTGATCGTCTGTCTGAGGATGATAAGAAGTGCTGAAACTCAACTCTGTATCCAAAGTATGCTGAAGACTTCGCCCGAACATCGAGGTAAATCTCAGATCCCGATCAGATAAAATGGAAAGTGTAACTCCATGCAATCTTACCACTTCCTTTACATATATCCTGGAAAGCTGATCCAGAGAGAAATCCTCTCTAATAGAAATGAAGTGTGTAGACTTTGTAAGAGGATCAACTATGGCCCAGATAAAATTATTGCCATTGGATGTTTTAGGAAGTCCGGTGACAAATTCCATAGTGATGTTTTCCCATTTCCATTCAGTTATGGGTAATGGTTGTAACATTCCCTTAGACATCTATCTCCCAGCTTTAACTTGCTGAAAAACCAAGCATCGAGAGACATATTCAGCAACATCTCTTTTCATTCCATCCC
Organism: Viscum album; assembly: GCA_963277665.1. Lineage (NCBI taxonomy): Eukaryota > Viridiplantae > Streptophyta > Magnoliopsida > Santalales > Viscaceae > Viscum > Viscum album. Next base: position 2,063,989,889 of record OY728120.1, on the reverse strand, counting down.
ACCAGAAGTACTCTTTCAAGTCACTATACATCTTCGTGCTTCCAGGATGAATAGAGAATGAATAACTATGAGCCTCATCCAGAAGCTCATTCCTTAATTCAGGGATGGGAGGAACACAAACCTGATTCCTGATCTTTATTATCCCATCACAATCAAGGTTGAATTCAGGAACATTTCACACCATCTTTTGTAAATCTACATATTCTTTCTGTGCCTCTTTAATCATAACATGTATAGATGGTTGAACATTCATTTGAGAAAGATAAGATTTTTCCCCTTCAATTATAATTCCAAGATCCATCCTTTGTAAATCCATAAATACTGGATCTTTTGTGATCCTCATCATGGATAAACTGGCATGGTCTTGTCGACTTAATGAATCTGCCACCTTGTTTTCTTTCCCAGGGTTGTAATGGATTGAGCAGTCGTAATCCTTAATCCGCTCCAACCATCTTCTTTAGTGCATATTCATCTCCTTTTGTGTGAAAATATACTTTATACTTTTATGATCAATATAAATATCACACCTTTCTCCATAAAGATAATGCCTCCAAATATTTAATGCAAAGATTACCGCAGCTAAATCCAAATCATGAGTTGGGTAATTTTTCTCATGGATTTTCAACTGTCGTGAGGCATAAGCTATCACCATATCATTTTTCATAAGAACACAACCCAATCCCATCATGGATGCATCATTGTAGATCATAGGCCTTTCTCCACTACAAGGCAGTGTGAGCACAGGTGCACTGGATAAACTTCTTTTCAACTCCTTGAAATTCTCTCCACATTCCTCCGTCCAGACAAACTTAACTCCTTTCCGAGTCAACTTGGTGGGTGGATTAGATAATCGTGAAAAATATTTCACAAAACATCGATAATATCTAGCCAAAACAAGAAAACTTCGGATCTCAGTTACGGTTGTTGGTCTCGACCATCTTTCGATAACCTCTATTTTTGCTGGATCCACAGATATCCCCTCTATTGAGATTTTGTGACCCAAAAATGAAACTTTTTGAAGCCAAAATTCACAGTTGGTAAATTTGGGATACATATTCTTCATTCGTAGGGTCTTCAATATAATTCTCATTTGACCTTCATGTTCTTCCTTGCTATTTGAATATAAAAGAATATCTTCTATAAAGACTACCACAAACTGATCAAGATAGTCTCTAAAGAATCTATTCATCAGATCCATGAAAATAGTAGGGGAATTAGTAAGACCAAATGGAATCACTATAAATTCATAGTGTCCATACCTTGTACGGAATGCTGTCTTTGGTATATCCTCCCTTCTGACCCTTAATTGATGATACCCTGAACGAATATCAATCTTGGAAAAGTATTGAGCCCCATGTAGTTGGTCAAATAAGTCATCAATGCGTGGGAGAGGATATTTGTTCTTGATAGTGATCTTGTTAAGTACTCGATAATCAATGCAGAGTCTCATTGATCCACCATTCTTATTAACAAACAAAAGAGGTGCTCCCCAAGGTGACGCACTAGGGCATATGAATCTGTTATCAAGATTCTCTTGGAGTTGCTTCTCCAATTCCTACAACTAAATTAGGGCCATTCTATAAGGTCTATTTGAAATAGGAAAAGCACCCGGTACGAGTTCTATTGAAAACTCAACATCATGATTTGGTGGAAGACCCGGAAATTACTTCAGAAAGTCATCGTCAAACTCCTCAACAATCAGAATATTCTTAATCGTGAGTTTCTCACCAACAATTCAAGATAAATAACCTTCATTTAGTGGAATCAAGACCCATACAATGGATGAAATTTCCACTGGAAGTTTATGTTCATCCTTGCATCGATAGACGATCATAAAGTGATCTGGAATATGAAATGTGACTTCCCTTCTTTGTAAATTGATATGAGATCCATATAGAAAAAGCTAATCCATGCCAAGAATCACATTAAATTCCAATATAGGAAGATCACAAGATTTGCAGGAAGCACTTTCCCACAAACTTCAATCGGAGAAGAATTATAAACTTTTGATGTGACTGTTGTGCCATTAGGGGTTGTCACAGCTAACTCAACATCTAATTTTTGAGGTAATATGGTGATACCCTTGAAAAATTCTTCAGAAATAAAGTAGTGGGTGGATCCAGCATCAAATAAAAAAATTTCTACGTTAGAGTGGATGGTATGTGTACCTTTCACCACTTCTTTATCGTACTCCACATCGCTGATAGAATTGCATGTGACTTTCCATTGTACTTAGCCTTAAGAGTTTGTTGACTTAGACCATCATCATCAACCCTTGGATTTGGGCATTGATGGGAATAATGCCCCATCTCCTTGAACTTGTAACATTGATGTGTAGGAGGTTCACTCTGTGTAGCCTTTTCATTATTCGCATTACTAGACATCTTCTTCCCATCATTGCGGCATTCAAATTCCCGATGACCTTCCTTTCCACATTTGAAACATTTACTTGTCCCTTTAAGACAACTCCCTCCATGTTTCTTTCCACACTTTGAGCATAAGGGAAAACTCATCTTCTTTTCAGTGTGCTCTTTAGATTTTCCTTTGAATTCCATTTTCCTCTTCTTATCAAACCCATATGACTGATGGGTTACTCCAATCTCCATCTCAACTTTGAGAGCACATCAAACTATTTTCTCGTAGCTATTGATGTCCCTTATGGCTAACTCCCTTCGAAGACTTGGTTTTAAGCCACTAAAGAATCGATCGATATTACTCTTAGGTTGGATAATAATACCAGAAGAGTACCTTGCAAGCCTTGTAAAATTTTCTTCATAGGTACCAACAGATTCATCATCCTTTTTCTTTAGTTCAAGAAACTCATTCTCCATCTTTGTTCGGAGAATATGAGGGAAGTAGTTATTGAAAAATAATTTCTTGAACTCGTCCCATTACATGGACTCAATTTCATCTCTTTTCCTCGTATTCTTGATAAGATTCCACCATTTGTCAGCATCACCTTCCAAATGATACAATGCTAAGATGACTTTATCATGTTCAGAACATTGAAGAACTGGAAATATCTTTTTAGGAGAACTAATCCATTGTTCAGCAACTAATGGATCAGTAGTTCCACTGAATGAAGGTGGACGCTGCCTCATGAAGAATTCAATATAATGTTGCTCCTTCCTTTGCTCGTTTGGAAGTCCTGCATGATTCATAGCTTGAGAAAGTTGTGCGAGCATGGCTAAAAGATTTTTCATTCCAGCTACCATAACATTTGGTTGCTCAGGGGGACAATCATTGCATTGCCTGTCGCATTCCGCATTAACACGGTTCCTTCGGATTCCATCCATTGACAAAAATCAAGAAGAATAGTGTGATAAACACTAATTATAATAGGAAAACCACATAATCAAGAATAAAATATCACACTTAAGGTCTAATACTAGGTTATTCATGGAAATTTCTAAAACACTGAGATTGTGTTCTATGCTTAGACTTGTCCTTAGGATTCTTACTAAGGCTTTCACATCCTAGTTTCCAAAGGTTGACTATACCTTTCCTCTGATACCAACTATAAAGAACCATACATTACATACATTGTTAGTACTTAAAAATTGAAGTACGCGTACTACAACATATAACAAAACCATGAAAGGACCGTATATGTATAGTGTCTTTAGAAACTGGGAAACATAAACAACTGGTTTATAAAGCGTCTACACTGTCTCCCATTTATTTCATCATATCTATAGTCCCTTTTGGAATATCTTACTTAATAACCTTCTTCCTGACCTGGGGAAAGAAAACATAAAAAAGTGTGAGCTCAAATTCTCAGTAATGGTAAACAAAAGAAATATCAATCACATCATATTCATAAGAACATAACAATTTGGAAATCTTACCCTGCATAAGAGATCATAATTTCATAACATGGGATAAATCATGGTACTGAAATGTAATCACAATACTCATAACATAAAACATGAAGCTTTGTGTCATACACACATAATCATAGAGAATCATTTCTTATTATTCAAGACTCATTTCCAAGACTATCTTAGTGGACAAAGTCCATTTCTGAACCGAGTTCATTCCTCATTTCAGTCCTGTTTCATTGAACCGGTTTAACCTGTCATTCCATCCATGTCTATCACATGAGATATAAAATATTTAACCAATGAATTGGAGGGAGATATAGGTCCCACCCATAACATAATTATACCATTATTATGTGTGACAAAAAAAATCAAAAAATCATACATCATTGCATAACCCATGTAATAAAAATGGGAATCTTAAACATCATGCCATCATAACATAATCCATATAAGATAAAAGGACATCATAAGAATAATTCCATCATAACATAATCAAATCAATGTAAAAATAGGGATAGAAAAAGAACCCTATATTATCTTATATGGAAAACAATTTTGATAAAACACTTGAACTCCATTCTTGAGGAAAATATCCTTTCTACTTCAAAAACATTTTTCCTTTCTTAACATGTCATACAATTTTAAACTAAATGAAGTTGATTAAAAATAAACATTTAAACTTGTAATGTATGCTTCTTGGAAATAATGTTTTAAAAATCCATTCATTTCGTATAAGTTAAAAAAAACATTCTTCTCGTACTTTTGTCGGAAAATTCAAAAAGTACCTCGTACGAAAAACGACAAAATATTCCTTTCATATCTTTTACTAAAAACTCACTGAAGGGTAAAATTGGATATAAACTATTGTATAAGGATATAAATATTACATATTTAGGAAACATGGATATGGATGATAAATATTCCCCAGTAAATTCTGAAGTATAAACAATCTCGGATAAAAATTGAGATTCATAGATTTTCCATTACCTTAGGTCCGATTTGCTTCGAATGTGTCCGAAACTCCTATATAATGATTTAAATAGTGTCATTGACTTATTCCATAATCATACTCATTGTTATGATGTCATATATGGTCATATTCTTAGCTTCTTATTAGTAATATTTCATTGTTACTTGTTATTCAGGTGTTTATTGCTTTTTGTTCTTATGCGTGTTTTGTCAAATAAATGTTATTCTTATTTTTGGGGTATAGATACCTCATTTCAATAATATTATTAGTGTAATATATATCATATTAATTCATTAAATTCATTTATATAATCATTATGCAATGAAGATCATGTAGAACGAGTCGCATCACATCGTGGAGACGGTATTCCGTACGTACACACGACCGATGATATCGTTCCCATGATCGTGAAATTATAATGTAGTCTATGCATACTATTTCAGAATAAATATAATTTATATTTATTATTTACACCATTATACCCATCCAAGTAAGGTGGTGGTGTAAAATAGATTACACCAAGATGTGGAGACGATATTCCGTACGTACGCACACAAAGTGATTTCATTTTCCGTAGGATGAATATATAGTGAAATAGGGTTTTTTCATACATATAATAACATATCAGTATATGAGTGATACTTATTTTATTACTTAATAATGAAACAACTATAGAAAAATAAGTGGAAGAAGAAATAATGTTGAAAGAATCGGTAACGGACATTACCTCTTCTTTGAAGCGCCTCTTTGAGACCTCCTTTTAGGGCACTAAAATTGGTCATTGAAGAAGACCAGTACCTCTAGGATGTTTCTAGGGAAGTGGATAGGAGAAATTGGCAGGGTTTGGCCGAACATGGAGGCTCAAAGTGGTGTGAGGAAGAGAGGTAGGAGGTTCCCTTTTATAAGGGAGGAGAGGGGCTCCTTTGGAAAAACTAAAAATATTATATTATTATAAATCCATATTCGGTTTTAAATAGCTCCAAATTGATTTATTTAGAAGATAAGGTGGGGATGGGTCGAAATCCTCTCATGCAATATAATTTGGACAATTTTAGTTTACTATTGTAACCTTATCATTAAGATTTAACTTTAAGTTAGATAATTTTACTTTTACCGTGTCTTTTTGTGTTCTTACACTATAAGGTTAGTAAACATACTATAACAAGCAAAAAGAACCCCATGTTTTTTATTATTAATATATATAACCTTATATAAGTAATTTGGAAGATCCTTAGATTGTTAGGAATAAAATACCAATTAATAATATAATATTTGTTTTAAAAACAATTTTATGTCAATTTTGACAGTATTTAGTAATTGATTTTTGTGAAAATCATAAAAGAATGATTAGTTCGAAAAAAGTTAATTAAATCACTACTAACATGTCATATTAACATATAAAATAAGTGGAATTCATAAAAAGTCTGAAATTACAATTAATTGGTTATTTATAACATCAATTATGTCAGTATTTCATTAATAAGATAATTACTGCATCATCTTTGTGTCATAAATAAATTAAATTATTTAATGTCTAAAAATTACAAATAAAATACCATTTTGTAGGAAATATTTTTAGATTTCTAATTAATTTTTATAGTCAAATTTATATTATGTATAACCCTATATTAAAAATTATTTACTTATTAAACTTTGATTTTAACTATTTTAACCCTTCTTTAAATAAATTAATAATAAATGTTCTAATCAAATCCAAGTGGGCCTAAATGGTCATATTTTATTCCTAAGGGTTTTTTTGGTCTAATTACACTTATACAATAGAATTAGGACATGTTTTAGGGTAATAATAATAACATTTTATCCTTAATTACCCCATTTACTTTTAACCGTGGTAAAAAAAGTAAAAAGTTACTATTCACCAAAAATTATTTTCATCTCATTGAACCACATTTTGCTTACTGGCATCAACTGTGTCTCTCGGATTTTTGAAATTCCACTCATAGAAGTGGTAAAATTCATTTTTATGTAAATTTTCAAATTCTCCTAGGAGGTGGGTAAAAGACGGTGAAAAGTTCAATAAAAATTTTTATATATCTAAAATTATTATAAAATTACTCCAATGAATTACATTGAACTTATATAGGTATTATGAATCAGTTTTTACCTAAAATAAATTTAAATAAAATAAATTATTATTTAAATAAAAAGTCGGTTTTTAAATAGTAACCCAGTGTTTTCACTATTCATAAAAAATTTAAAGTTTTCAGAAAAATACCAAAATTTCACCCTAGGCTAATTTCGATATTAAAAATCCAAAAATGAAGTCAATTTTTAAAAATAACGTTTACATAATTTCATAAAGTGGGTATTACTATTCATAACGGCTAGTTTTAATTATATTTTTTTAACATATCGTTGTTTAGTGAAACTCAGTATTGCGTACGATGCAAGCTATCGAGGAAGGTCGTGATTACGTGCAAATCAAGCCAAGATAGTGTTGTGTGTAGTGAAAGACTCCTTTGATGCTTTATATAACATAAAAAAATATTTCTTATAAAGTATTGGGTGTTATACACAACACATCATATCAAATCACATTTCATCACATATCATCCCCAAGAGACATGGTAATGCCAATCACAACTCATCCCGAAGATAGATGGGACAAAATGTTAAAACTCACCCCAAAGAAACATTGGAAAGAATACAACAACTCATTCTGAATACACCTTGGAGACATCAAATGATATCTATTTCAATAATAGATATTCGGCCATCATAGCCTATGTAATACCGACCACACCAGGAAGAAAGGGAAACAATTATCTTCTACCCACCCATATGTACCCCTCACCAGAAGTAGTGAAAAACACCACACGTGACTACGCAGATGTTCATCACGTAGTGCTCAGTGCATGTGGGATGTGTGTATAAATCAATAGAATTTATAGTGTATACATACATTTTTTGGAAAATCACACAATATCATCGTATGGGATTATACCCAGAAAACCAACTCACATCACCATTTCTTTTTACACTACCATAAAATTCATTTATTAGTATCTATAATAGTCATTTTAGAGGGTAATGATCCTTGACTAGTAGATTCACATTTCCTATCCATTTAACAAACATTCATTTCATTATTTATCATCAACCACCATTGATCAAACAATCCATCATTATACTCTATTAACAACATTCATCTCATTATCCTACCAACCCAATCCATTCAAATAATATTAAACATTAAATTATTTATTCAATTACTACTCTGGAATATATTACATCACAATATCATTCCATAACCTGAAAAACACATTTTCACCAGGTTGCCTCAAATGCACGGCCAAACATCCATCACATCTACATCCCATAAGAATGAAAAAAAATAATACCCTCGCTTCCACACAAGCATGCCCAAACAATTAATTTTCACTATAAGTCTAGACCACACACATCCCAGAACAATATGAACATTATAGTGATTTCAAAAGGCTCTTTTATCACATTCCAATTTAATTCATTGGGGAGTTGTCACACAAACCAAATTGTTGGGTATCTATTTCATAAGCTAAGTATAATTAATTATGTAATTTACATTTAGGGTGAAATCTCAAAAATAATTAAAAAAAAGTCTTCCATAATACACGTCGAACAATGTCAAAAACCACCCACAACCCTAATTTCAAGCTGGTATTTAGCCCGTACAATCCCTCTCATCACAATAACAATAAATCTATAAAAAATTCAAACAAACCCATTTACCCATCAATATTCACAAAACCATATATTAAATTAATCCAACAAAACAATATCTCATATGAGAAAAAAAATTCAAAAACCCCCTCCCCCACACACAAAACAAAATATTAAAAATTAGGGAATTAATACCTCAATGAAGCTTTCCGACATGATGTGAACTATTGGGCGAAGTAGAAACCACATGGAAACCACAACTACACCATAAGGAACCACAAATAAACTAATAGTGCTACAAATATAGTAAAAAAATTGAACAAAAATTTTATGCATACCAAAAATCCAACAGCAGCAGATCCCTTGAAGAATAAAGGAAGAAAATAGAGGAGAAAGTGAAGAAAAATCACCAGAAAATTAACACATATCACCAAATAAAAACCTGCAGTATAAATGGATTAATGCTGTATGAATAGGGCGTGATGAAAACATCTAGGTGCTTAGGGTTCAACAAAAATTAGAGGAAGAATAAATAATATATGAATAAATAAAAATTCGGCCAAAAAAATATTTAAAACTACATTAGATCAGGGTATTACACAACATATTTTAGTCGTTCGTGTCATGTAATTATTGGGGTTAGATTTCCATTGAAAAAAATGTCACCTCTGCATTTTATTAATATTTTTTAAACCCTAAAATAATAAGTGTCATGAAGCCCACATTCATTTCATGTATAATGTTTAAAAGTCAAGAAACCTTATTGAGTTGTCATGAAACAAAAATTCATGTCAATAAATACACTTACACAACATGTAATTTTTTTACATCCATCCATTAGCATCCAAACACCTCCAGACTCCCTCCGAGCCTCTTCTGAACACATCCAACAACCAAAACTAGAAATGTAATGGATTAAGAAGCCACATACCATTATAGTAATACAAAAAAAACAAAATATTATCACTCTTTTAATTTGAATTTTATACGATCCATTTGACTATCACAATTAAGTATTTATGTATATCAATACATGAAATAATAATTTCTAAAAGTCGTAAATAATGGTAAAATATTCTCTGACACAACCAAACCCACTGGGTCCCCACCTATGATTACTATTAGTCCATGTTTTCAAACCATGGATTCCACTAATTCTGTTGGTTTTTATTAGGAACATAATGATAAATTTCACACAATGATGGAAATTTGATAATAATACTTATTACATCTACATATTAAGAAATAAGATTTCCAATCCAAGATATATATATAATATGAATATATTTTTTGACATGCATTCATCAATATACAATTCCATAACTATAGGACAAATGGAAACTCATAAAATGAATGAAAAATAATAATATTGTAATTTAAAAAATTAAACATAATAATTAAAAAGGAGTAACTTTATGTAACAATAACACCCAATACAACGCTGTTAGTGACCATTACAACTATAAACCACTGAATTCATCCATAATACCTATAAATCCTCCGTAATCACCACTAAAGCATGTAACATATTATTTTTACATAAACCATTTGTGTGATACTCTTATATGTTGGTGACTATTAAAATACATATTGGGACACCGTAAAAATAATGAAGATTGAAATTTAATGTTTCCCCAAATCTCGTGGTAGAGAGAAGATTACACAAATGACCCATGATGTGAATTTTGGAATGGGACACTCAATGATATAGTCATGTACCAATTTCAGAATTCATATCTATAATGATTCTCACAAAAGGATACCGAGGATATATAAAATATTATAACATCCATTTTCCTTGAACTAAAAAATAATTCCTACCCTCAAACTGTATTATACATAACTATGGGGGACCCATTCCATTAAATGGTATACATTTTCATTTATGAATAAATTTCCACATATAGAGGAATAATATCCCATCTATGGGGGGGGGTTCTTCTTAACCCAATTATACATACTAGGGACCCATTCATTGTTTGGACTTTGGAATTATTGAAACCATGTTCGAATTAGATGAACCTACCTGAAATTAGGGATAAATAAATAAAAAATAAATTATTTAGGACACTTACACTATAAAAAATTACAATGTGAGTACCAAACCACATGTATTCTATGACCATCTCAGCTGAAACCAATCACAAACCCAATAGATCTAATAAAAAGAAACTGTATAATTTTTTTACAAATGTTATCTAATGGTAGATATTAATTTTTTATCACATTATATGTGGATAAAATAAATGGATTTATAATTTTCATGTTTAATTTATTCACTCTGTAAGGAATATATAAAATTATACTATAAGATGAAAATTATTATATATATACATATAACAACAAAGAATGTTCATGTTGGATTCACATAGTGAATCATTGTTACTTCCCAAGTTATTCAGAATTTAACCTTAAAATACACTATTTGTATTGACTTAATGTTATTAGTATCTATATCTTAACCCCAATTATAAATAATCTAATATATTACATAATTATTTCATGAAAACTAAGTGAAATACACAATAATTGAATGATGTGTATCCTAGGTAAATATTTATCATGATCCCATGTTACGGTTGAATGGATGATTATAATTATTCAACACACTATTTAACTTATTTCATAGAGTCCTTCATCCTCAAAATAATTAATATACATATTAAATTAGAAAAACTCATATATGTATCAATTCCATTATTCCCTAAACCTCACTAATAATATCTAATTAATTGTATGAAATTGGAATCATTACAGTCCATAATGGAATTACCAAAGCCAATGTTCTACTATTTCAATCACATTTCCCCCAAAACATTTTTATTATATTATCCAAATAATGGTATATAAATTTCATATTATAGAACAAAAATTGTTACAATATTATTAATACTCATTACCAACTAAAATGTCTATCATAATTGACATTTCAATAATTAGAGCATGAATTAAAACTCATGGTTGATAGTGGAGAAAAATATACATGGTTGGTATTAATATTTAACAAATATATATACAATAAATTTTTCCTCCTTTAATTGATTGTCCATATTCCACTATTTCCCTACATGAAAAATTTCATATGATGATTTCTTTTATAAATTCTACTACTGAAACCATTATCCTTCATAATTATGATTTACCATTGTTAATATGTCTATTTAATTTTCCATGAATAATGAATTAATGCAATTCCATAGATAATCAAATAAGTATGTGAATTTCCATCCTCACCTATATATATTACATGATTAACATTATCCTTTAGTCATATATTTACCAACACTAGGTAATCAACTATTTCCATTTATCATTCTATTCTATTTTGATTAATCTCAGCAAACCAATTCCAAGAAGGTTCTCATTGAAAATAGAATAAGGGGAATATAATAATGGAGGGAGTATAGAAAATTGTTTCAAATATATAACTCAATTACCAAATGACAATCTATTTAATATCAGGCTCAGAATTTTATGTTCTAATTTATCGACATAAATAGTGACATCAACCCTTCCCTCCATCCACTTCAAATATCTATTTTAATTCATTATTAAATTTAACCTATACAAATTCCATTTAAATAATTTAATGTACCATGTCAACCTTATCAAATTATATAACTCTATAATGAAATCTAACATTTCCATTTCATTAAAAACGATAAATTACTTACAATGACATGTAAATAATTGAATTTAATAATATAAAATAAAAATTAATTACATATATAAATAATAATAATTAAATTCTAATTCCCCCCAATATCAATGTTAATATTCAACCATCCCATAAAATTATTAATTTTCAACCCAATGGTAAACAAAATATCTTGAATCCAAAAACACACTCAAAATTTCATTTCATAAATTCTTGAAATACAATTTTTAAATTTTACTCCAAATATGAAACCCCTTATTAGTAATTATTATAAACATATTTAAAATTATGTTATATAAAAATATAGGCTATGACATCCTCCCATCATTAAAGGATTATAAACGCCGAATCAGAACACACTCATATAGGTTTAGGTGTTTTGTCCGCATTTTATTTTCAATAACATTATGTCCCTTGAAAATTCTTATGTTATAACTAGACAGACACGGAGAACCTCGCATATACGTGATGTGGCTTCATTTTTTGGTCATTGATACCTATATTGTACATGACTAGAAGATTTTATTCATTGATATATATATCTATAATGTTAATAATGTTTACGGGTCATTTTTATATCTCACATGTTAGTAAATGTAAGGAAAATTTTACAATAATTCCATTGTTGGGGGTAACACTACGAAATAATCAAGATCTATTACCCTATATAGGATATGTAAGTATCTAATGAACATAGGGGATACATTGTTTCTTAAAAAACCTTATCTAAAAATGGAATGAAAAGAATATTATGAACCAAAATCCTTATGCCTAAACTATAATGGGATATATTGACAATAAGTGTAGGCCTTCTTTTGTTTAACAATTATTCTAAACTATATTTAATCTTAATTGAAATACACCTTCATCATATCTAAAATCTATTTGATTATATTAAATGAATATAAAATATCAATCTAATAAATGGGAGACACATATGGTATCCATTATAGGTGTATAAAGGAGACTTGTTGATTGTAGAGAGTTATATATTTTCATATTTGGATTCAACTAAGGGTAGATGATCATCAAATAATCTGCCCAAATACACACACACTTTCTCAAAATAACTGTAGGTACCTCATTATTACCCACCATATACCCATATGAATGTAGATTAAATGATACACCTATTCATAGTAGTGTATTAAATGAATATTACAAGACACTAAATAATTGTCTTGGTAACTAAGAGAGATAATATAGAATAACAATTGATGGTTATCCACAAAACTGCATAATCACATTCAACTATAGTAGTTATAATCATTTCCACAAAATCTAATCTAGTCTATTTTCTGAGTAAACATGGTAAATTTATGATATAATAAAAACATATCAATAAGTCCCTCGCCCAAATGTGTGTGTCAAATAAGGAATTATTGTTATACAGCATCCTTGTTACCTGGTAGACACTAGAGAGGATACCTCAAATCTATTGGAACATGTTACTCTACCTTTACTGATTTGTGTGTGAGTCATCGAAAAATGAAACCATAAATACCACTCTTTATACATATCCTCCAATATTGATACGTTAGATACTATTTCATATTTGTCTGAAGATGATATATCAATGTGGTGAGTTGTTAAAATCCATATACATCTCCTAAAGATAAAATATTTGAGCCACTATATGCCCCATGAATAGGATGAAAATATCTACACATTAAAGAACAAATATATGGTGGATTTTTAGAGAATATTTTGATACACTAGATCTCCCAATTTATTTCTATATCGTTTTAATTTCTCGCATCTAATATAAATTATTGGACACTAAAATAAATTAATTTCATGAAACACCACTAACATCCACCAAATCTAACATCATTAATGATAGATACATAATAAATTTATTCAAAATATTTTAAATATATATATCATACAAAGTGCATTAGGGGTCATGTTTCCCATTCCTAGTGTATATAATATTTTTATACCATATTCCCATGGGAACAATAGTCCTTACCTATAACTAAAGATGTGATAACATTGGATGAAAAAATAATCGAGATGTTTCTAATTTTATTGATAATAAATCACTAAAATAGATGATAAAGTATACATTTCTCCAAAAAAAGTCACTATTATAACATGCTATAAATTTTTTTCAATTTTTTTAATCCTGAGGTCTCAACTACAAGGACCCATAATTAAAAGTATCATTATTTTAAGTCAACACACATCCATGTATTGTTCTATAGGAATCATAGAATATGACACACTTGACTCCTTCTTATTTTCAATATAAAATAATTGAACTTGTTTATGACTAAATTATCACCTCAAAATCACTCTGGAATCACTTGGACCACATGAATAATTTCTTATTTTTGTTATGGGGATCCCTGAGAGCTACATACATTGAGAACAACAACATAGATATTTTTAACTATATAGTCAACCAAAAAATATTGACCCCAAAATAAAATTATATTCTTGATCCCAATTGATCAAAACTTTGATATATATATTTATCATCTACTAAATCCACGATATGACATAAAATAGAAAATATAGTTCCCCAATCCAAATTTTCCACTCTGAGATTTTATCATATAGCTGGTTTTATCTAAGTATTCAGAGAATAATCATAATATTTCTTACAATTTCATCCAATGTGGATGAATAATGGAGGATTTCATAAATAAATAATAATATAAACATATCTAAAAAGGCTATATGATACGATATATGATTCAAATAATCATGTTTGCAGATTTGATTTCAAATGAAAGCATAAACAACAAGTCATTTTTATATAAAAAATTAAATTTCATCTATAGTATTTAATAATATAAAACCCTAATCTGGTGATATCTAGTTCAATGGTAAATAATTGAGAACCATTTCAATCATTACATCTTAAAAAAATGTCAATGGCACCCTAGTAGATGTTATTTTTTTGATGATTACCTTGTTCAACCAGTGATTGGAAATAAAAATAATTAGACTCAAATCAACATTTCCATTGATTGAAAGGGAGGATGCCAAAGGTGATGTACATATACTCATAAAACCATTCTATAATGTTTCATCCAGTATAACTATCAACCATTTGGGCTTATATGAGGAGATATGATATTATGTAGTTGATATCAATGTGGATTCATTGTAAAAATAAATGATATGTTATATCAGTCAATAGAAGTGGAATCATAAGATTTACTCTTGAATAATCATATTTAGTTTCCTCTTTTATAAGATTATAATCCTCATAAAAATCATATTTACCTAATTTTAGACACATCAACCAATGTTTGTTCAATTATGACAATATGTATAGACTCCCTTCTCATCCCAACTTCCTATCCTAGTAAACTAATAAATTGATCCTTGATACATCATATCTATAGGAAACCACTATAAAATGATGATACTATATTTAGGCTATGATGTGATATAGAAATTCTACATCAAGGATTACATCACAGGGATTCATTATTTAAATAATTATGTTCCACAAGAAACAATTCTACGATGCAGAAATATCTGAATGTTGTTGTTTGTGTGTGATGTTTTTATCACCTCTTATAAGATTATCTAGATTTATATTTTATTATATGAGATTAACATGAATAATTAACTTGTAGACTTATGATATTGAAATAAAAATGTCTTTGGTTTTTGTGAATAATAACAATTTTCTATATTTAAAAATCACAAATCATTCCCTGAATCAGGTTGGGTGATAGGTGATGAAAAATATTTAGAAAATATGTATATCCATGGCCCTGAACATCATACATAAAAAACTAAAAAGGGATACAAAATTTTTACATTAATTCAATTATATTGAGGTTTTTTATAATCTACCTCCTTTTACAATGCCTCCAACTCCTATGAAAAAACATCATCTTGGTGGGCCACCAAGACCCGATGGGAGGCCTCCATCAACTAATCCACCTATGACATTGATGTTAATTAAATTTAGTTGTACCCTACATTTTCTATAATTTATGTCTATTGTTATTTATTTCTATCATATATACTTAACCATAAAATTCATATAAAATTATGTCTCTATACTGGTTTGATACTATATAATACCATTATATTAAGTGTCATAGATAAATAAACCATTTATTAGTGTTATTTTGATGGATGATTTATCTATATTTTCATTAAATATATTCTACTAAGGAAATTCCCCCAAGGAATATATAACCATTCATATTCTATAGTCACATTTTTCTCTAGAAACACTCATTAAAAAGTTCTCTATAATAGATTCTACCAGTGGAAGGGATGTATAAATGAATAACATGATCCTTAATATATTACAGGATGTAATAATCCATTATTTATCTTCCTAAAAATACATTACTCACTATAATTATGGAGTATCATTTTAGGTATTTTAACCATAATATTAAGTGAATTATAGTTATACTATCTTAATAGTTATCTGGTATCTCTAAAACTCATACAATCCTTATTGTCATTATATATAATGACCCTAATAGAGGTTCAAGTATTTTTTCATATATAATTATCCACAATAATTATTTTTCTATTAATATCATAGTAATGACTCGTTCCATAGTGAGGAAGATGATTTGAACTTAGTACCATATGATCTTATATCATCTAGTATAAGTGGAAAACCTATTTAACATCATTTTTCTAGTCGTTAATGGTATATGGTCTAGGATAAACTATAATACATCATTGAAATATACACTTAAACCATTATATAATTCTTATTAAAAATGACATTTTCCTCCCCAATAAGATTCAAAATTTTCATCAAAAATGAAAAACTATCCCCCGCAATAATCTGTTGGGGATCTAATATATGTTAAATAGATAACGGTTTGTTCTTATGAAATCCTATTAAATATTACTATCCATTTACTATCTTTATAAAATTATCCGTACTCAATAAATTCATGAGTTATAACTATTGGATATAGATTATAATGATCCTAGATTAGAATCATAACCAATAATCTATAGGAATCGACAATATATTTTATAATATAGGGATGTTATCATCAAAGAATATCAAATTGTGCTTACTCAAAAAAACATGGAAAACTATTAAAATAATTCTATATGATGCATATACAAACTTATTTCTCCTAAAAAATATCTAATTTTGCTGATTTAATTATATGTTATCATTAACCTAGTGTAATATTTAAAGAAGGAGAGAGTTTATAAATAATTATAACAAAATGGTTGAAAATAAATATTGCTTTTTTTGATTAAATGATGTTTTCAAATTGTTATGAGATGACACTAATCTGTATTCCAAGATATGTTTCTAGATAAATTATATTTTCACACAATCATCAATTCCATATGATGTGAATGGAGAAAAATATTAAATTATTTTATGTCATTTCTATAACATAGTCATTTGATGTTAAAAATAAACACAAATCCCCAAAAACCATAGGTTTAGATTATGAATATTTTTTCTATATAATCATTTTATTATAAATAATATCATCAATATTTCCGAAAAAAATCCTTCTCACTAGATACCATTTAGGGAACATTATATATTATAATCATTATTATATCATATGGAAATGGACCCATATATAGGGTGAGATCAAATTATCCATATGGGAAACTATATGACACAACAAACATTGATTATTAGAGGGAATAGAGTAAGAATATATATAAAGAATCAGTATATTTTGTTAAATTTATCTTTAAAATAAATTAGAAGTGTTCAATATATTTCATCACACGTATCATTTAGCTTTAAATGAACTCTGATATATTTTAAAAATATTATTCTTTAAATGTGACCATTATAAAATAGATGTTGATAATTTTTATAGAAATATGAATAATCAGATATAAAAATATACATAAACATTTTATATAATTAAAATTAAATGAATAATTAGTAATAAATATGTACTAAATTTTGAGTTAATTCATTGTTTCCTAAAAAATAAATTTTATTAAATAATGAGTTTTATCAAATGTTTTGGGTGCATAATATGATTATTTTATTATTATCTGAAAAAAATAATCTGACAAAATTCCTATAGATTTTTTATTACATATAAGAAAGTTACCTTATGATGGATTTTTAAATTAATGTCAATTTTTTTCAATTGAATAGTTAAATTACAGGTTTTCAAAAGAATGTCACTATTATCAATTTTTTATGACTTGAGAATGGAATAATAATACGTGAAATTTTTTTCAGGAAAAAATATATTTAAAATTTACTATATAATATTTAAAAAAAGATTTATTGAATTTTAAATCCCAAAAAATTATTTTTTGTCCATATGATATATTTGTTCAATGAAAAAATTATTTTAGACTTTCAATTTAATGGTGTTTTTGGATGGTGAAATTTAGTTTTTGATTTATCAATAAGTCAAAAAACTTAGTTTTTCTTAAAATACAAAGAAAATATTGGAAAAACTATTCACATTATGTCAATGTAAAATTATTTTTATGATTATTTCAACTAATTTTATAAAAACTATTTTTCATTTGTTTTATATATTATATTAAATGTATTTTATACAACAAATATAAATTTAATCTGAAAAAATTGATTCAAAAATTAGAATCATAATTTTTTTAAAAAAATTAAAATGGATCCTTTTATTCTTAACATATAATTATGTTATCATGGGGAAATGTTAAGTTATCATGGTTAAGGATATAATTGTATTAATATTGTTTAAAAAGGAGATATGTATTAGATTTTATATAAAACCTATCTCAATATAATTAGTTTAATTTTATTTTCCATGGAACCACTATAATGTATTATTTTATATATTATAATAAAATCATTTATGTAATTATATGTGTTTATTTTCAATAACATTTAAAAGGGACCACCTTGTATCCCTTATTCCTGATTTTTAGCATTATATATCTAGAAAAACATCACCTAGTATAATTAATTTTCACTTACCCATATCCATAATATTATTTAATTTCTAAAATAGCGTCCTACGAAGAGTTAAGATGTATGTAAAAGCATGTTACTCAACAGAGGTTTATAACTCTTAACTAAGAACATTCAATATTATATCTTCTTATATATACACTAAATATTCGGTATCCATTTTAAAATAAATTGATTATTATATTTAATGTAAATAATTTTCATTATCTTTATGTATTGTCTATTATATACCTCTTTTCCATCATATTGGAAATGAGTACATTTCTCGTGTATATGTGTGGATTTCCACCTCCATGAAGCAATGTGTATTTTCTTCAATATTCTTTCACATTGATAGTTGTAATGATGGATTCAACAAATATATATGATATTTTTAATATTATTACAATTATATAAATTTTAATTTTTAATTAATTTTGTTTCTTTCAGAAAATTTAAAAAAAGGAATCATTCATTTTTCTTACATACTGACTAATATCTCCATAAACTGATGAAATTAATATTAAGAAATAATTTATATGAATATTTATAAATTTTTAATTTAAATTATTAATATATTCATGTTAGGATTAAAATTATATAAATGATAGAACCACGATACCTGTATAATTTTTTTGAATGCTAATGTGAAGCATGCATGAATAACAAAGAAGTTATCACTTTGAATAGAGGTTTGAGTAAAAAAGTACTAATATATCATAAATTTGATACTATAAGTATTCTATATATGGTATTATATATATATATATATTATTATAATAACTAAATATATTTATAATAAATATATACTTATTATATGGGAGGTTAGAACATGTACGAAGAATATAAATAATTGAAGTAAGGGATTTATTTTCTAATCTAATTCATATCATAATTTTTTATTCTTGAATAAATACTAAAGGAAATAATATATATCAAATATGATAAAACATTTTAATCCCTTATCTTAAATTCATTTCAATAACATTGGATTCTTAATATTATCTCCCCCCCATTGATAATAAAAATTTATCAAAAATGTTTTTATGACAATATAGGATTATTTATTATGTAATTCATAGGGAACAATTCTCACCTATAAAGATATTCTATTAAATATTTCTAATAATATTTATACTATGATCCTTTTATTTTTAATATTCATCTCTTTTTATGTATTTACTTCTATTAAAATGGTTTCAAATTAGTCTTCTTTTATTTTTCAAAAATAGGATAATTTTACTGAAGGTGTGAATAAAATAAATAATTTTATCAATTATGAAAGGAAAGAAACTTCCCCTATTTTGAGTAGTCAATGTCTGTAATAATTATTTAAAATTTTACATTAGTTTTTATGAATTAAATACCCACTATATATTTAAATTTTTTAGATAATAAATATGTTATTTCAAAACTAATTGGTTGTTTTCATAAAAAATATTCCAAAGGTAATTTAAAGGATCTATTTTACTCTAATAAAATCTATTTAAGTTAATTTCTAATTATTACGGATATGATATAATGATACCATCAATATTATTTCTCCATATAGTGCATTAGTATAAGGATTTCATGTTTACAGAAGGACTTTATATTCCATGTGTTATGCAAGCATGATATGGGGACTATATTATGATATGTTTATATACATATGAATGGATTTTTATTATCTTATGAGTTATAATATAAATAAATATCCATATAATTCATTGGAAAAGGATAATATAGTTTTGAATCTTCTTATAGTTGATATAATTAATAAACTACAAAGTGAAAACGATGTCAATAAAAACATATGAGGTGAAAGAGTTTACTATAAAAAATTTACTCATCAGTGAATTATTGAGTTAGAATATTTTAATAATTCCATTAAAAATACTCTCGGAAAAAGAAATTAATATGTTTATTTTTATAATTAAACCACCATATTCATTTTAATTATTTAATTGTTATAATATTCTATCATTACTTTTGATTGATTTATGATGATTCCACATACATATTATTCATGTCTTTTAAAATTATAAACTATTATTCCATGTATGTTCTTTAGAATCTGTGATATATTGGGTATTAAATTTTTAATTTATGATAATGACCACACATTCTCATTCAAATAACATTCATTCATGCAATTTGGGTTAGTTATCCCCCATTTTGGAAGTAACTCACCATCTTATATCAACCTATCTTATATTTTTTTCTCTTAGGTTATATAGAATGGTTTTTAGTAGGTTATATCTGTAAAGGGTCAAATGTGAGATAATCATTGTGGTATATTTTAAATATATTTAAAGAAATAATTTTTACATATATCTAGAATCTAAAGAAACAAAA
Organism: Viscum album; assembly: GCA_963277665.1. Classification (NCBI taxonomy): domain Eukaryota; kingdom Viridiplantae; phylum Streptophyta; class Magnoliopsida; order Santalales; family Viscaceae; genus Viscum; species Viscum album. Next base: position 2,063,968,554 of record OY728120.1, on the reverse strand, counting down.
CCAAAACAATTATTGGGTGTGTATTTATATAAGATGTATTGAATATTATGTTTTTTTGTAATATTTATATATGTTAAGAATGGGTCACCTCAATTCTTATTAGTGAATGTTGTAGTATTTTTTGGGAACATGGATGTGACATATTTTGTGGTAACCTGTATTATTATTTTATGTATAGGAGAACATAATAATTTATGCTGATGAAAGGATAGTGGTTATCCTATAAAATAAATCCTTTTATGGATAGTATCATGTTTATTTAGATTGGGGACATATGTTCCAGGGGTAAAAAATATAAATATGTACGAATGGATGTTAACCATATTCACCCCAATGCATGATGAGTTTTCCTAGGTATAAATACCTGGATTGGCACTGCAACACCCGATAATTTTATGAGAAATATTTTGTTTTTATGTTATATAAAGCATCAAAGGAATCTTTCACTACACACAACACTAGCTTGGCTTGCTTTACATGCAACAGCGGCCTTCCTCGATAGCTTGCGTCGTACGCAATATCGAGTTTCACTAAACAATGAAATGCTATTAAAATATTATTAAAACTATCCGTTATGAATATTACTAACTGAATTTTTTATTTTATATCATTTTAATTCAACTTATAATTTTTCTAGAATGAGGTATAAAAGCAAAATCAGTTTTTTGGATAAAAGAAATATTTTTCAAAAAATAAGGTTCTGCCGCCTTTTGATGGTGCACCCACATTAAATCTATTTTTGACATGTTTATAAGTTCAATTTGAAAAAATAAAATTCTTCTGTTGAATCAGGGTATAAAAATTTACTTTCGATAAATTTTTGATATTTTTCTGATAACTTTCATATTTTGATGAATAGTAAAAATACGCTAATTTTTAATTAAAAACAACTTTTTTCATTGAGATAATTTATATGGATAAATTATAATATTGAATGGTTTTAAAGTATAAATAAAATATATTTTTACCATTTAATATAATGTATGTCATTAGCATTAATTTCACATTGAATTCATAGGTAAAATCATTTCAATCTTTGGCAATGTTTTAACTTCTAAAACCCGTTTTCTTAACAACGAGATTTATTTTAAATTAATTACTGCAACTTATATGTTTTTTATTTTGAAAAATAGATTCCATATTCAGAATCAGAGGGTCCAAATTATGTTAATAGACTACTTTTTATATTTGGGTATTATGAATAGTAACTACGGTAAATTTTATTTACCATAGTTAAAGGTAAATCGGATAATTAAGGGTAAATATAAGATTATAAAATTACCCTAACACCTGCAAAAATCCTATTGTATGACTAAAAGTCGACCCATATCACCTAAGGGTCGGATTAGATTCATTTAATGGACTTTTGTCCATGAAAATAATTTAATTATTATTAAAACCAAAGAATGTGACAACATGTCACTTTCTTAAATCTTATAAGTATAATAATTTTAATTTGGTGATAAACATAATGAAACGTCGAACATGAATAGTCTCCAGAAATATAATACAATTATCTACATCATATGAATTTATTTTTAATTTTTAGGGATTAAATAATTATCATTAATTATGACGTAATAGTGATGTTGAAATTATTTTATTAATTTAAATATCAAATAAATTGTTTTAAAATTATTAAAATAAATAATATATAAACTATTTAATGTGATATACTAATTTTATATATACATATGACATTTTATAAATCTATTAAAGCTTTTATTTCGAACATATCTTCTGTATATAGTTTATTTAAATTCAAATAAATGAATAGTGTCAAAATTGACACTATTGTTATTTTATAAAAATAACATATTATAAAATTGTTTAAAAATCACAAAAATATTTAAAAATTATAAATTAAAATTTACATGGTCTAAAATGTCATAAAGGGTCAAATTATGGAAAATTCACAACACAAATATAATTATTTATAATAATTTAAAATTTAGAATATTATTACCACAAATAAAATTAAATTGATAAATAAGGATAAATCAAGGTGATAATGTTTAAAATAAATTCATAACATGCCTAAATTTTATTGGTTGATGATATTACAACCCTATATCATCTAATCTTTGGATATGAGTCATTTTGAAAGTTCTTAAGTGGGTTTGGGATTTAATATAAACTAATATTTCTTATATTTCCAAAGGTGCCCTTCTCATCCTTTATAAAAGGGAACCTCCTCCCTCTCTTCCTCACACCAATTTGAGCCTTCAAGCTCATCCAAACCCTGCCCAATTAACTTCCCCACTTCCTTAGAAACCTACTATAGGTACTGGTCCTATCAAAAGACCAAATCTAGTGCCTTAAGAGAATGTTTAAAGGAGGCACTTCGAGAAAGAGGTAATACCTTCTACCATTTTCTTCAAGTTACATTCTTCTTATACTCCCTATTCATTAGTTGTTTCATTATGAGGTAAAAACATCAGTATCACTCATATACTGATATGTTATTATAAATATTAAACAACCCTATTTCACCTCTTATCCATCCTACGGAAAATGAAATCACCGCGCGTGCGTATGTACGGAATACCGTCTCCACGCCGTGGTGTAATCTATTTTCCACCACCACCTTACTTGGATTGGTATAAGGGTAAAAGTAATGAATATATATGATTATTATAAAGTGGTATTTATTATATAAAATTATACATACACTCCAATATAATTCACGATCATGAGAACGATATCATCGCTCGTGCGTACGTACGGAATACCATCTCCACGATGTGATGTGATTCGTTCTACATGATCTTCATTGAATAATGATTATATAAATGAATTGAATGAATTAATATGATTTATATTACACTAATACCATTCTGTAAATGAGTTATCTATAACCTAAAGAGAATAATAAGAATTTATTCGACAAACACGCATAAGAACAAAAAGTAATAAACACCCGAATAACAAGTAGTAATGATATATTACTAATAAGAAGCTAAGAATATGAACATATATGATATCATAACAATATGTATGATTCTGGAATAACCCAATAACATTATTTAAATAATTATACAGGAGGTTCGGACACTTACAAAGCAAATCGGACCTAAGGTAAGGGAAATATCACAATCTCATTTTTATCCGAGATTGTTTATACATTGTAATTTACTGGGGTGTATTTTATCATCCACATCCATGTTTCCTCATTATGTAATATTTATATCCTTCTACAATATTTTATATCCAATTTTACCCTTCGGTGAGTTTTTAGTAAAAGATATGAAAGGAATCATTTGTCGTTTTTTCGTACGAGGTACTTTTTGAATTTTCCGACAAAAGTATGAGAATAATGTTTTTTTAACTTATACGGATGGAATGGATTTTTGAAACATTATTTCCAAAAAGCTTCCTTTACAATTTTTCATTTTTATTTTTAATCAACTTCTTTTAGTATAGAATTGTATGACATGATAAGAAAGGAAAAATGTTTTTGAAGTAGAAAGGATATTTTCCTCAAGAATGGAGTTCAAGTGTTTTATCAAAATTATTTTCCATCTTAGATAATATAGGGTTCTGTTTCTATCCCTATTATTTCATTGATTTGATTATGTTGTGATGGAAATATTTTTATGAATTCCTTTATCTTATATGAATTGTTTTATGATGTCACGATGTTTAATATTCCCATTTTTATTACATGGGTTATGGTATGATGCATGGTTTATGATTTTGGGGAACACATAAGAATGGTATCATTATGAGATGGGAGGGACCTATATCTCCCTCCAATGCATTGGGTAAAGATTTTATATCTCATGAGATAGACATGGTTGGAACGGAAGGTTAAACTGGTTCAGTGAAACAGGACTGAAACGAGGAGTGAACTCAGTTCAGAAATAGACTTTGTCCACTAAGATAGTCCTGGAAATGAGTCTTGACTAATAAGAAATTATTCTCTATGATTATGTGTGTATTCCGAAGTGTTTCATGTTTTAAGTTATGATTATTGGGATTTCATTTCACTACTATGATTTATCAAATATTATGAAATTATGCTCTCTTTTACAGGTTAAGATTTCCAAAATGTTATGTTCTTATGAATATGATGTGATTGATATTTCTTTTTTTTACCCTCACTGAGAATTTGAGCTCACCCTTTTGTATGTTTTCTTTCCCCAGGTCAGGAATAATATTATTATGTAATATATTCCAAAAGAGACTATAGATATGATGAAATAAATGGGAGACAGTGTAGACGCTTTATGAACCAGTTGTTTATGTTTCCCAGTTTCTGAAGAGAATGTACCTATACGGTCCTTTCATGGTTTTGTTATATGTTGTAACAAGTACTCTTAAATTTTTAAGTAATAACAATGTATGTAAAGTATGGTTCGTTATAGTTGGTATTAGAGGAAAGGTATAGTCAACCTTTGGAAACTATGACGTGAAAGCCTTAGTAAGAACCCTAAGGAAAAGTCTAAGCATAGAACACAATCTTAGTGTTTTAGAAATGACCATGAATAACCTAGTATAAGACCTTAAGTGAGAAATTTTATTCTGGATTATGTGTTTTTCCTATTATAATTAGTGTTGCTCACACTATTCTCCTTGGTTTTAGTCAATGGCTTGAACCCGAAGGAACCATGTTAATGTGGAATGCGACGGCCAATGCAATTATTGTCCCCCTGAGAAACCAAACGTATTGGGAGCTGGAATGAAAAATCTTCTAGCCATGCTCACACAACTTTCTCAAGCTATAAATCCTGCAGGACTTCCAAACGAGCAATGGAAGGAGCAACATTCTCTTGAATCCTTCATGAGGCAGCATCCACCTTCTTTCAGCGGGTCTACTGATCCATTAGTTGCTGAACAATGGATTAGTACTACTGAAATGATATTTTCAGTTCTTCAATGTTCTGAACATGAAAAAGTCATCCTAGCAGTGTATAGTTTGGAAGGAGATGCTGATCAATGGTGGAATCTTATTAAGAATACGAGGCAACGGGATGATATTGAGTCCATGGAATGGTACGAGTTGAAGAACTTATTTTTCAATAAGTACTTACCTCGTATTCTCCGAACAAAGATGGAGAAAGAGTTTCTTGATCTAAAGCAAAAGGATGATGAATCTGTTGGTACCTATGAATAAAATTTTACAATACTTGCAAGGTATGATTCTGGTATTATTATCCAACCTGAGAGTAAGATCGATTGATTCTTTAGTGGCTTAAAACCAAGTCTTCGAAGGGCGTTTGCCATAACAGACTTCAATAGCTACGAGGAAATCGTTCGATGTGCTCTCAAAGTTGATATAGAGATTGGAGTAACCCATCGGTCATATGGGTTTGATAAGAAGAGGAAAATGGAATTCAAAGGAAAATCTAAAGAGCACACTGAAAAGAAGATGAGCTTTCCCTTATGTTCAATGTGTGGAAAGAAACATGGAGGGAGTTTTCTTAAAGGGAAAAGTAAATGTTTCAAATGTGGAAAGGAAGGTCATCGAGCATTTGAATGCCGCAATGATGGGAAGAAGATGTCTAATGATGCAAAAAAAGGAAGGGACACACGGAATGAACCTAATACACTTCAATGTTTCAAGTGCAAGGAGATGGGGAATTATGCCAATAAATCACCTAATCCAAGTGTTTTTGATGATGATCGAAATCAACAAAATCTTAAGGCTAAAGACAAAGGAAAGTCACATTCAATTTCTATTAGCGATGTGGATTACAATAACGATTTGGTGAAAGGTACACATACCATCCACTCTAAAGTAGAAAATGTTTTATTTGATTCTGGAACAACCCACTCTTTTATTTCTGAATATTTTTCTAAGGGTATCACCGTATTACCTCAACAATTAGATATTGATTTAGCTGTGACAACACCTAATGGAACAACAGTCGCATCAAAAGTTTATAATTCTTCCCCGATTGAAGTTTGTGGGAAAGTGATTCCTGAAAATCTTGTGATCCTTCCTATAGAGGAATTTGATATGATTCTTGAAATGGATTGGATTTCTTTATATGGAGCTCATATCAATTCCCAAAGAAGGGAGGTCATATTCTAGATCAATCTATGATCGTCTATCGATGCAAGGATGAACATAACCTTCCAGTGAAAATTTCTTCCATCTTATGGGTCTTGATTCCCCTTAATGAAGGTTATTTATCTCAAATGGTTGGTGGGAAACTCACAATTAAGAATATGCCCATTGTACGGGAGTTTGATGATGTATTTCTGGAGGAATTTTCGGGTCTTCCACCAAATCGTGAAGTTGAGTTTTCAATAGAACTCGTACTAGGTTCTTTGACTATTTCAAATACACCTTATATAATGGCACCAATTGAGTTATAGGAATTGAAGAAGAAACTCCAAGATAATCTTGATAAAGGATTCATAAGCCCTAGTGCGTCACCTTGGGGAGAACCTGTTCTGTTTTTAAGAAGAATGATGGATCAATGAGACTCTGCATTGATTATCGAGAACTTAACAAGATCACTATCATGAACAAATATCCTCTCCCACGAATTGATGACCTATTTGACCAACTATGCGGAGTTCAATACTTTTCCAAGATTGATCTTCATTAAGGGTATCATCAATTAAGGGTCAAAAGGGAGGTTATTCCAAAGACGGATTTCCGTAAAAGGTAAGGACACTATGAATTTATAGTGATTCCATTTGGTCTTACTAATGCCCCTGCTATCTTCATGGATCTGATGAATAGAGTCTTTAGAGACTGCCTTGATCAATTTGTGGTAGTCTTTATAGATGATATTCTTTTCTATTCAAAGAGCATGGAAGAACATGAAGATCACTTGAGAATTATATTGAAGACCCTGGGAAAGGAGAAGCTTTATGCCAAATTTACCAAGTGATAATTTTGGCTTCAAAAAGTTGCATTTATGGGTCACATAATCTCAAAAGAGGGGATATCTATGGATCCAGCAAAAATAGAGGTTATCAAAATATGGTTGAGACTAACAACAGTAACTGAGATCCAACGTTTTCTTGGTTTGGCTGGATATTATCGACGTTTTTTGAATGATTTTTCATGATTTTCTAATCCACTCACCAGGTTGACTCGAAAAGGAGTTAAGTTTGTGTGGACGGGCGAATGTGAAGAGAATTTCAAGGAGTTGAAGAGAAGGTTATCCAGTGCACCTGTACTCACACTAACTTGTAGTGGAGAAAGGTTTGTGATCTACAGTGATGCATCTAAGAAGGTACTGGGATGTGTTCTCATGAAAAATGATATAGTGATAGCTTATGCCTCACGACAGTTGTAAATCCATGAGCAAAATTACCCAACTCATGATTTAGAGTTAGCTGCGGTAATCATTGTATTAAAGATTTGGAGGCATTACCTTTATGGTGAAAGGTGTGATATTTATTATGATCATAAAAGTTTAAAGAATATTTTCACACAAAAGGAGCTGAATATGCGTCAAATAAGATGGTTGGAGCTGATTAAGGATTATGACTGCTCAATTCATTACCACCCTGGGAAAGCAAACAAGGTGGAAGATGCATTGAGTCGACAAGACCATGCCAGTTTATCCATGATGAGGATCAAAAAAGATCCAATATTTATGGATTTACAAAGGATGGATCATGGAATTATAATGGAAGGGGGAAAATCGTATCTTTCTCAAATGAATGTTCAACTATCTATACATGTGATGATTAAATAGGCACAGAAAGAATATGTAGAGTTACAAAATAAGGTGAGAAATGTTCCTGAATTCAACCTTGATTGTGATGGGATAATAATGTTCAGGAATCGGGTTTGTGTTCCTCCCATCCCCGAATTAAAGAAGGAGCTGCTGGATGAGGCTCATAGTTCTTCATTCTCTATTCATCCTGGAAGCACGAAGATCTATGGGGACCTGAAAGAGTACTTCTGGTGGGATGGCATGAAAATATATGTTGCTGAATATGTCTCTCGATGCTTGGTTTGTCAGCAAGTTAAAGCTTAGAGACAAAAGTCTAAGGGGATGTTACAACCATTACCCATACCTGAATGGAAATTGGAAAACATCACTATGGACTTTGTCACATGACTTCCTAAAACATCCAAAGGAAATAATTCTATCTGGATCATAGTTGATAGTCTTACAAAGTCTGCACACTTCATTGCTATTATAGAGGATTTATCTCTGGATCAGCTTCCCATGATATATGTAAAATAAGTGGTAAGATTGCATGGAGTACCACTTTCTATTATATATGATCGGGATCTGAGATTTACCTCGATGTTCTGGAGAAGTCTTTAGCATACTCTGGATACAGATTTGAGTTTCAGCATTACTTATCATCCTCAGGCAGACGGTCAGTCCGAGAGAACAATTCAACCTCTAAAAGATATGTTGAGAGCTTTCTCTATGGATTTAAAAGGTGGTTGGGATCAACACCTACCTTTGGAGGAATTTTCATATAATAATAGCTTTCACTCCGGTATTCAGATGGCTCCTTATGAAGCTCTTTATGGAAATAAATGTAGGACTCCAAATTGTTGGGATGAAGTTGGGGAAAGAATACTATTAGGACCATATCTCATTTATGAAATGGAAGAAAAGGTCAGATCTATTCAACAACACATAAGAGAAGCTCTTAGTCGACAGAAAAGTTATGCCAACAACCGAAGAAAAGACCTAGAGTTTGATGTGGGTGATAAAGTGATCTTACGAATATCTCCCTGGAAGAGGGTCATGAGATTTGGAAAGAAGGGGATGTTGAGCACTAGATATATCGGTCCTTTCGAAATACTGGATCGTGTTGGGAAGGTAGCTTACCGATTGACAATTCCACCGAATCTCTCTCAAGTACCCGATGTGTTCCATGTATCTCTCCTGAGAAAGTACATACATGACCCTTGACATGTATTCAGCTCAGATGTTTACCGCTGGAGAAAGTTCTTTCTTATGAAGAACAGCTGATAGAGATTCTGGATCACAGTGAAAAAGCCTTATGAAATTAGACCACTCACTTGGTGAAAGTTTTATGGAGGAACCACAAATTAGAAGAAGCTACGTGTGATCTTGAGGATATGATGAGGGAGAGGTATCCTCATCTGTTTGTTACAAAGTGACGAATTTCAAGGGAGAAATTCATTTTAAAGGGGTAGAATGTAACACCCGAGACTTTTATGATAAATATTTTGTTTTTATGTTATATAAATCATCAAAGGAATCATTCACTACACACAACACTAACTTGGCTTGCTTTACACGCAAGCGCGGCCTTCCTTGATAGCTTGTGTCGTACGCAATACCGAGTTTTACTAAACAATGATATGCTATTAAAATATTATTAAAACTAGCCGTTATGAATAGTACTAACTGAATATTGAATTTTATAACATTTTAATTCAACTTATACATTTTCTAGAATGAGGTATAAAAGCAATATCAGTTTTTTTGGATAAAAGAAATATTTTTCAAAAAATACAGTTTTTCCGCCTTTTGATGGCGCACCCACATTAAATCTAGTTTTGAAATGTTTATAAGTTCAATTTGAAAAAATAAAATTCTTCTTTTGAATCAGGGTATAAAAATTTAATTTGGATAAATTTTTGATATTTTTCTGATAACTTTCATATTTTGATGAATAGTAAAAATACGCTAAATTTTAATTAAAAACAACTTTTTTCATTGAGATAATTTATATGGATAAATTATAATATTGAATGGTTTTAAAGTATAAATAGAATATATTTTTACCATTTAATATAATTTATTTCATTAGCATTAATTTCACATTGAATTCATAGGTAAAAACATTTCAATCTTTGGCAATGTTTTAACTTCTAAAACCCATTTTCTTAACAAAATGATTTATTTTAAATTAATTACTGCAACTTATATGTTTTGAATTTTGAAAAAGGGATTTCATATTCAGAATCAGAGGGTCCAAATTATTTTAATAGACTACTTTTTATTTTTGGGCATTATGAATAGTATCTACGGTAAATTTTTTTTACTATAGTTAAAGGTAAATCGTGTAATTAAGGGTAAATATAAGATTTTAAAATTACCCTAACACCTGCCAAAATCCTATTGGATGACTAAAAGTCGACCCATATCACCTAAGTTTCAGATTAGATTCATTTAATGGAATTTTTTCCATGAAAATAATTTAACTATTATTAAAACCAAAGAATGTGATAACAAGTCACTTTCTTAAATATTATAAGTATAATAATTTTAATTTGGTGATAAAATTAATGAAACCTCGAAAATGAATAGTCTCCAAAAATCTAATAGAATTATCTATATCATATGAATTTATTTAGAATTTTTAGGGATTATATAATTATCATTAATTATGACACAATAGTGATGTTGAAATTATTTTATTAATTAAAATATCATATAAATTGTTTTACAAATATTAAAATAAATAATATATGAACTATTTAATGTGATACACTAATTTTATATATAGATATAACATTTTACTAATCTATTAAAGCTTTTAGTTCGAATAAATCTTCTGTATATATTTTATTTAAATTCAAATAAATTAATAGTGTCAAAATTGACACTATTGTTATTTTATAAAAATAACATATTATAAAATTGTTTAAAATCACAAAAATATTTAAAAATTATAAATTAAAATTTACATGGTCTAAAATGTCATAAAGTTTCAAATTATGGAAAATTCACAACACATATGTAATTATTTATAATAATTTAAAATTTAGAATATTATTACCCCAAATAAAAATAAATTGATAAATATGGATAAATCAAGTTGATAATGTTTAAAATAAATTCCTAACATGTCTTAATTTTATTGGTTGATGCGATTACAACCCTATATCATCTAAGCTTCAGATATGAGTCATTTTGGACGTTTTTAAGTGGGGTTGGGATTTAATATAAACTAATATTTCTTATATTTCCAAAGGTGCCCCTCTCATCCTTTATAAAAGGGATCTACCTCCCTCTCTTCCTCACACTAATTTGAGCCTTCAAGATCGGCCAACCCCTGCCCATTTAACTTCCCCACTTCCTTACAAACCTACTAGAGGTACTGGTCTTATCAAAAGACCAACTCTAGTGCCTTAAGAGAAAGTTTAAAGGAGGCACTTCGAGAAAGAGGTAATAGCTTCTACCAATTTCTTCAAGTTCCCTTCTTCTTCTACTCCCTCTTCATTAGTTGTTTCATTATGAGGTAATAACATCAGTATCACTAATATACTGATATGTTATTATAAATATGAAACAACCCTATTTCACCTCTGACCCATCCTACGGAAAACGAAATCACCGCGCGTGCGTACGTATGAAATTCCATCTCCACGTCGTGGTGTAATCTATTTTCCACCACCACCTTACTTGGATGTGTATAAGGGTAAAATTAATGAATATATATGATTATTCTAAAGTGTTATTGATTCTGAAATAGCATACATACACTCCAATACAATTCACTATCATGGTAACGATATCATCGCTCGTGCGTACGTATGGAATACCGTCTTCACGATGTGATACGATTCGTTCTACATGATCTCCATTGAATAATGATTATATAAATGAATTGAATGAATAAATATGATATATATTACACTAATACCATTCTATAAATGAGGTATCTATAACCTAAAGAGAAGAATAATAATTTATTCGACAAACACACATAAGAACAAAAATTAATAAACACTTGAATTACAAGTAGTAATGATATATTACTAATAAGAAGCTAAGAATATGACCATATATGATATCATAACAATATTTATGATTATGGAATAAGTCAATAACATTATTTAAATCATTATATAGGAGGTTCGGACACTTACGAAGCAAATCGGACCTAAGGTAAGGGAAATATCACAATGTCATTTTTATCCGAGATTGTTTATACTTTGGAATTTACTGGTGTGTATTTTATCATCCACATCCATGTTTCCTCAATATGTAATATTTATATCCTTATACAATAGTTTATATCCAATTTTATCCTTCGGTGAGTTTTTAGTAAAAGATATGAAATAAATCTTTTGTCGTTTTTTGGTACGAGGTACTTTTTGACTTTTCCGACAAAAGTACGAGAAGAATGTTTTTTTAACTTATAAGGAAGGAATGAATTTTTAAAACATTATTTACAAGAATCTTACCTTACATGTTTTCAAGTTTATTTTTAATCAACTTCTTTTAGTTTATAATTGTATGACATGTTAAGAAAGGAAAAAGGTTTTTTAAGTAGAAATGATATTTTCCTCAATAATGGAGTTCAAGTGTTTTATCAAAATTATTTTCCATATAAGATAATATAGGGTTCTGTTTCTATCCCTATTATTAAATTGATTAGATTATTTTGAGATGGAAATATTTTTATGAATTCATTTATCATATATGAATTGTATTATGATGTCACGATGTTTAAGATTCCCATTTTTATTACATGGGTTATGCTATGATCTATGGTTTATGATTTTGTGGAACACATAAGAATGGTATCATTATGAGATGGGTGGGACCTATATCTCCCTCCAATGCATTGGGTAAAGATTTTATATCTCATGAGATAGACATGGCTGGAACGGCAGGTTAAACCGATTCAGTGATACAGGACTGAAACGAGGAGTGAAATCGATTCAGAAATGGACTTTGTCCACTAAGATAGTCTTGGAAATTAGTCTTGACTAATAAGAAATGATTCTCTATGATTATGTGTGTATGACACAAAGTTTCATGTTTTATGTTATGATTATTGGGATTTCATTTCACTACTATAATTTATCCCATGTTATGAAATTATGCTCTCTTTTGCATGTTAAGATTTCCAAAATGTTATGTTCTTATGAATATGATGTGATTAATATTTATTTTTTTACCCTTACATAGAATTTGAGCTCACCCGTTTGTATGTTTTCTTTCCACAGGTTAGGAAGAAGCATATTAAGTAAGATATGCCAAAAGGGACTATAGATATGATGAAATAAATGGGAGACAATGTAGACGCTTTATGAACCAGTTGTTTATGTTTCCCAGTTTCTAAAGACACTATCTATATATGGTCCTTTCATGGTTTTGTTATATGTTGTAATAAGTACGCTTAAATTTTGAAGTAATAACAATGTATGTAATGTATGGGTCGTTATATACACCCTTGGGGTATATTCTTTGGTTAATTCACATTTTATTTATGAAAGAATATAAATGATTTGAATTGATAATGACCAAGGGGATTGTAGGTTAAACTCAATGTATGATTTATTAAAAATAATATATCATGATTTAGAAATCATATGAATGATATTTCAGGATTATATGATTTCCCACAAGGAATATTTTTTCTCAAACAATGTTTTTTAATTATAGTCAATCGATGGAATTTAAAAGAATCATGTTTATAGTAGAAGTGATGGAAATTCAAATGAATTTATTCTTGAAAAACATATTTTTATGGGATATAAAATACATAATATTGTTTGAATCATTACATAAAATAATCATTTATAGATATTTTTTTGGATGAAAATCATGAAATGATTGAAAACAGAATAATTATTAATTCATGAGGAAAGAATAACATTCATAATATGGGATCCAATAATTGATCAAAAATGGATCAGTAATACTAAAAATATATTATTTGTTCTATAGTTCATAGGGAATGGTGATAATTATGTCTATGTTATTTACCTTTTGGAAGGTGAAGTAGATTAATGGTTTAGTGTTTTCATGAATATGTTGTTAGGGGAGGAATTTAACTCCATGTTATAGGAATATTTTCAGAATTCATTTAATAATTAATATTTTCCTAAAACCCTTTAATATAAAATGGAGATCAAATTCTAGGAACTAATATAGACAGTTGATAAATCTATAAAAACCTAAGAAGATAGATAAAACCCATTTTGGGATGAAAAATAATCTTCTTCAATAACATAAGTTTGAATATATGAATAATGGAAAATCCTTAAGGGTTCAAGAATATGTATTATTTATAAAAATCTCTTCCATCTAGAAAAATAATGATGACATAATGAAAAGAGTCCAATCAAAGAAAGGAATTGTGAGAATGCTCAAATGGATGTACCGCATATAATAAATTTCTATATTTATATATATTAGACTATCCAATGAAATAATACAAGGATTAATAATATAAATCATCACTAGTAACCATATTAAAACGTGCCAAAGTGGTAGCTCATGCGATCAGAACATCAGAAGTATGTCATGATAGTGATGTGGTGAGTTATACCCATACTATCCACTATATAATTATAAATTACTTATTTTATTCTATATCCACCCACAATTAAATTTATAATGAATTTCTAAAGGATATCATATCCCCATCTCAATAATTAGATATTAAGTTAGTAGTAAAAAAATCATACTTTTAGGATGATTAAATATCAGGTTGATTGATCCAAGTTGGTAATTGATTTTGGGAATTTGCTTCTGGAAAATGTTGGGGATGTTCCAAGTGAATAATTTGGTGTTATTTTTATCATGGATTGGATAAATTTGTATATGTTCTAGTTAAATTGACTAGGGAGTGAAGTTACAATTGATATGTTAAATTAACATATGATAGAATGTGATGATGAGGATGAAATTGGACGCTTAATGTAAATTATTTCCTTCACACAGGTTTTAAAACCTATTAATTAGGGATAATTATCTCAAATGACTAGGGGAAAATCAGAATTGATAAAATTAAAACTTTTTGGTAATATACTAATTTTTTATTAAATACATTAGTATACATCCATTGAACTATGATGTTGAGTTTTGAATAGAAACAATCCTAGTTAGGAAACAATTTAAAAGGAACACTATATATTCTTTCTATTAGAGTAACAATAATTGACAAAAAATTCTAAAAAATACAGAAAATGTAATTATATTCCTTAGTGAACAACCATGTGTTTTAGATATTTTTTTTGAAAAAGGATTTGAAAAATTGCATTTGTATTTATTATCCAAAAAATTAAAATATCACAATAAAAAACATGAATCATATACCCTATATTGAGGATATTTTTGATCTACAACAAAGAGATCAATATTTTCAATGATTTTTATTAATTTGGATCATCATTGATTAGTGGTCTATAAGGATGATTTACACAAAAAATACTTTAATATGTTGAATTATCATCGTGAATTTGTTTTGTTTCAATTAGGACAAACCAATTCCAAGGTTATATTAATGGATTTAATGAAAATAGTATCTACATATTTCCATTTTTAATTTTTTGGTACTCATTTAAGATAATATTAATACATATTTAAAGTAGAGGGATGTATATGAAGATCATATAATGATTTTTTAATGTCCATTATGAAAGTGAATTAAATGTTTTGATATAGAATGCTTGATTATTTGGTCATATAAATTCAATAGATGGTGTAGTGGTGGATCCATTAAATATGGATGTTGTTAAATAATGGTGCTGACCAATCACAACAATCAAGATCCATTTTTTTGGTGTGTTGGATGATTTGGTTCTTTATAAATGATTTTCCATGGATCGATATTTCCTATTCAAATACGATACATAAGGAAGTCATGTTTCTTTATGTAAATGAATGTGGGGAAAATTTCAATGAATTGAATAGGTTGTTAATCAAAACACCTATTTAATTAGAACCCAAAACTAGAGAATGGGTTTTTTATATAGTGATGTTATGATGAAGGGACTATGATTATTCCTCATATAAAATAAGTTTTTTATACAATAGACATCATTATAAGTTATATTTCATTATAAAATTTACAAAAATCAGAATTTTGAGTTACTATATATAATTGTGTCATTAAAAATATTACGGTATTATCATTATAGTGAATATATATATATCATATAATAATGAATAATATATTCAAAACCAAAAATAAACTACTTTATAAATGAGATGGAATTATTTGATTATTTATTACAATTACTCATTAAATTAATAGACTAGAAAGATGAAAAGTATGGTTGATTCTATATGGTTGAAAAGACATTATATGTTTTTCATTATGGTTTTTGAAATATATTCAATACATATTGGAGGAATAGAAAGTGAAAAGGGATAAAGTGTAACAAAAAATTATTTTAGGAAATGTGTCATTTTTAGATATTGATTTTTATGGAATAATATGGTTCTGAATATGTGTTTATGTCACATAAATTCTAGATGTTAAATTGAAGTGGATGTATGAAGGTTATATTTAATAATTCTTTATTTACCCTAGAATATATAAGAGTTATAGGAATCCTACGGTGTGTTTCTTATTGGATAACATAAAAATGGATATTAAAAAGTATGCATATCATTTTCAAGTATGTTACAATGTAAAGGATGTGAGAAAAATGTCTAATGGTTTTTATTAACCATTAACAATAAAAAATGAAAATAGAAAAACGTTACAATGGATTTCAACATCATAAACCAATGAAATATAAAGGGAATAATTATATTTAGGTTGTAGTAAATTTCCTTATAAAATAGGCACATTTTATCTTCCATAGAGTTTATTTTTCTCTGGAACCAATTGGCTAAATATATATTAATAAATTGGTAAGGATTCTTGGATTAAAGAATTATATTATTTCTTATTAGTATTAGATGTTTACCTAAATTATTTGGAGTTTATTTAGTATGCATTGAGTATAGAGATAAATATTAGAGCTACTGATCAATGTTAGATATATGGTTAGAAAATTAATAATATTTAAATCATAGAAGATATGTTAGGACCATGTTCTATTTGTTTCAACTCTATTTAGTATTAGTAGTATTCTCTAGTTAGGTTTTCTTCCAATAATATCATTAACTCAAGAGATAATATAAATCTTTATGAAGCCCTATATTATTTAATGTAATGAACTACAATGACCTAAAATGATGACATATAATGAAATATATTTGGACATTATAATGATGATTAAATCGAAGATAATGTTAGATCTATTAAAAATCACATAATGGAATCTCAGAGTCGACAAAAATTTTATACTGACAATCATGGATGATATATTGAGTTCAGTGTGGGAAATAAGGTATTCCTATGATATTATCCTCTATAGAAATTTATGAGGTCATTATAGTAGTGAATTTTGATCCCAATATATATATATCACTTTAAAATTAATAAATTTATCAATATGATTTCTTCCCACATGGTGCATCCACCGAATCTTCCCCATATTCATGATATTTTCTATGATTCTCTCATAAGAGTGTTTACAAATAATAATTCAATGGTAATAATCAAAATGGATTCCCTAGTAGATAAATATTAATCATAGGTGGGGAAATTTGTGATATATATTCATCAAAAAGAGATTAATATGTGTAATAAGACCATCCAATGGATCAATTTTTTTTAAACAATACATTTTAGGAAGATATGTATAATCTGAAGGATGTGATTAAGTAGATGTATCCATAGTTCCTTTCATTGGAGTTGTGAAATTTGGTGGGATAAATTATTATAATGATGTGGAATGTAAGGCTGTGATACATTATTATACATTACACTTTAAAATAAAATTTATCTTCTAAATTGATTTCCCAAAATGAAACGTCGATCTTTTTGAGGAAAATGATATACAATAAAAATATTATTATATATTTTTGACTATTATTACCAATAAATTAAAATAAGCTTTCTAAATAGGAATAACAACGTTATGAAATATATATATATATAAATTTTATATAAAAAAATAAAATGAATAATATAAAATAAATTATAACTAAATATTCAGTATACTAATTTTCTACTTGAAAAATAAATTGTCATCAGAAATGGATTTGATAATATTTTTTATGGATATAAAAATTTTATCCCACATTTATTAAATAATATTATATGAAAATATTTATATAATTATTGCATTCATGATTTTAAATTTACATTATGTTAGTTTTTTTATAATTTTCAAGAATATATTATTATTGTTTTAATAGTTAGAATTCATATTTTTTAAATTATGTCATTATTAAGTGGTAATAAATATATATTAAAATGTGAAAATTTATTTTTTAACCAATTATATGTTATTTTAGTTAAATATTTTATTATAATATATAATTTTTTAAATCCATGATTGACTTGTGTGAACAGAAGTTATCTTTTATTAAAATTTATAATTATTGATGGGAATATTCATTTAATGATATGGTTTGAAGAGACCGTTTACATTTTAATTCATAAAAATATTGACAACCATATTTAAAATTAAATAACTAGAAAATCAAAAAACAATCATGGCTGCATAATTAAAATGGAACTGATATTTTTTTATAAATCATGTGTATTACTAAAAAAATATTTTTTATATTTTTTCAATTAATATATTAGAAATTATTGAACCCAATTATTGAAATTAAATTTCAAAAACATTATTCCATATTATCAATATTAATTTCAAAATTAACATTGAATAATGTTTTATTTATTGTAAATATTTTTATGTGATCATGGAAAAAGTTATCATATCATGGTCAAGGTAAAATTGGGTTTAATGTGGCTTTATTTTAGTAAAAAGATTAAAAACTCTCCAAAACCTGTCTAAATTTACATTTTAGGTTTATTTAGACTATATTACATATTATCCTCAAATTCATAATTTCTGGGTTCCACATTACATGATTAGGATAAATATTTTTATTAATATTTTTAAATTCAAATTGTGGAATTTCCATCAATTATAAATGTATGCAACCTATAATCAAATAATCTCATAGTTTGATCATTATATATAAGATAATAACATCACAAATTCCATGATATATTCCATTCCTAGGTCTTATAAAATATTCAATTTCTAAAATACTATCCTTTCAAGGAATAATGTGGATGATATATAAGGGTTACCCGTAAATATTTATAACACTCCATTGAATACTATAAACATTATTTAGACATCTACATCCAAAATATGTGGTATATATTATTAAATAATTAATTCAGTATATTCCATATAATTAATTTTAATGTAATTATCAGAATAACATTATACACCTCCTTTTATCATATTAGAATAGAAAACATCACTCATTCACACCTATTGATAACCATCTCCAATATATAACACATTTACTCTTTTAGCAAAGCTTCCCATTTATGATTATAATTTTTTAAATATTAAATACACCATATATTGATGATATTATTATTTTTATTTATATGTGAAAAATTCATCAACTTTATTTCATTCAATTCAATGAAATTTATAGACATCACTTCTAAGTATATATGGACAGTCATCTGTATAATTTGAACTAATGGATTTTTCATAATTGATTTAAATATTAACAATAAAACATTATATAATGATAAAATATAATATTTATGACATGATTAAATTATATAGATCATTTATCCAAAATTAATGTATAGGTATTATGACTACTAATTCAAATCGTTATAAAATTGATGCTGTAATCACCTAGAAATGTGATTTTAGTAAATAATTTTTTATTAATGGATGATATGATGTAATAATTATATTATATATGGAATTATATATATGATAACACTATTATAATATATGTTTAATAAATCTATATGTATTACTCAAGTGGTTCAAACAAGATGGAAATACAATGAGTCATGAACTAATAGATTTATGATTTTTCTCATTCTAATAATGATTGTTTGTGATTGAGAAAAATATCCCCATGAAATCATAAAATTTTAATTACATTCTACCATACCTTAGGATTTACATATGATGATTCCCCATTATTATGATTCATGTCTAATTAAATGGTAATCATTTATGTGAGGACTCTTACTTGTGGTATTTGAATGGTTGGGTATGGTGTTTTAGATTATGATCATGATTTGTTACATTTATTATTATCAGATTCTTACATATAATCATCAATTGATATTTCTCAATTTACTCTAACTTAGAAAAATAGATAACACATTCCTACAATGTATTTCAATAGGGTATGAAAAATATTTTTTTTTTGTAGTTTATCTCTAAAAACGGTACTATGTGAGAAGATATTTGTTGTAGATTCTGAAGATCATTCTTGAATTTTTTTTAATGTATCTTGTATCCAGAGAAATGAATCCTTTTTGATTTATTGTTTTGAATTTTTATGATATGTATTTAAATTTTCACTAAAATGTAATAACATATATATCGATTATATTTGTTTTACATTATTATAGGGATTATAAAGTAATAATTTTTCATGGAAATAACATAAAAGAGTAACACCTAAAAAAACATAAATCATAAATATTGAATAAAGAAATAACATATTTATCAGAAAAAATGATCACTAAGAATATAGAATCACTAGTCAATAATAAGTGAAAATTACAGTGATATAATTGAAAACATAATAATATTGAAACAATATTTGTATAAAACTGTTTAATGGTTAAACAGTAGTAAATTAATCATATAATTGATTATTCAAACCCCCAACTCATGATAGAATATATTTTATTGAAAACTAGTTGGTGAAGTTGTATGTGTGGAATCCTATAATCATTTCCCCCTCCCCCATAATCTTGGTTTTAATCTCACTATCTTCCCTAGATTCTTACAATATTACATTGTACTAACGCACTTTGTTATTTTTATAAATCTGTAATGGTTTTATTTTAATAATTTGTGGGGGTTTCATTACTTATTTGGATTCCTCTTATTCCATACTCTATTTTCTCCAACTCTTCATGATTTTCCCCATCGTTTATATTTCCCATGTCTTCTTATAAAGTATTATATTGGTGAGGAGGTTCGAATTCTGACTTCTTATTGGGATTATATGTATTTTTAAATTTTATTTGTCTCCTAAAGCCATAATTTTTTCAGATTGTTCTCAAATTACCAGATAACTTTGTTCACATTCCAATATTGGTATAAAGCACTAGTTTTTCAGGGTATTTTGGGGGGTGAGGCTTGAGGAAGAATCAATTTCCCTAGAGGCCCAACCTATGATTATGATTTAATTGGTTATCAGAGATCCCATATTCGTGTTTTGAGGGGGATAGTGGGATGGATTTCATTCAATAATCATATTAATTTGATGAATCCTTAAAAACATTTAGTTTTTGGGGTCTCATTAACTATTAAGTGTAATGGGGGGAAGGCCATGGATTCTATTTATTGAAAGAAATGCATTAGATTTTGAATTTTTCTAAAACATAAACATTTTGTTTCATTTAATGAAGGAAAGATACAAGGATTACATATTGTATCTTGTGTTATTATAAAGTTCTTTATGAAAATACTATTTTAATAGTGGGGTCCCTATTCTAGAATGTGTCTATATATCTCTATCATATGCTTCCATGGTAATCATGTCTAAACCTACGTCTATTACACATGGTAAGATCCCTCAATATCTTCTAACTAGTAATATTTTTATTATAATTCCAATGAGAATTCATGTTTATGGGAATGAAGGTTGTAAGAAATTGGTAGTTACATCGACAGTGGGACCAAGTCTAGAACACTGTCAGAGTTGTATTACACTATTTATGGAAATGGTAGTCCTATATTACATTAAATTATGGAGGAACCCTATATGGTTTATTGGTGATGTCGTGGTCCCACATAAATGTGTCTATAACTTTTTGTGTATGGAATTGATTAAAATGATGGTGTTGTTAAAGTCACATAATGGCTGGGTTAGAATAATGAAGTGAAAATAGTATGGATTGTTTACATCATCATTTACTTAGGTGATATGGTTAAATGTTCTTGTGTTTTTATGTCTATCATTGGGAGTAGATGGATCTGATGTTCCAACATTGTTGTGTCAATGTTGACAATAGTGTTGTTTTTATCTAATACATTTCATAATGTTTCATTAGATAATATCAAATGTGATGTAATTAGAGAGAACACATATATAGTTTATGGATATTTTGTTGTGGTTGCAATATATGTGTCAAATAAATGATTTTGATATTAGTTTTTATTGAAATATTAATTTTATTATTCTGTTAAATATTTTTTTCTTATTATAATTAAGTTGAAAAGGATTATAATGTTAGTTTTTAGGGTTCCTATTTATCCCCAAAAAAATTATTTTCCAAAATTTAAAAATGAAAAAACAATTACTTATGTCATAGTTGTTTTAGAACAACCACATATATAAATATTTTGTCTTGTTTTCATAAACTTTTTACCACATCCTTTTGGTGTTGGATTAGTAACCAATATTAAAAAACCTTTTGGGCATATTCTAACCACCTATTAACAACTACATTCTAGGATTTAGTTACTAAACTATACACCCCAACCATTTTTGATTTGGATATCTACTTATGTAACGTTACAATATCGGTTTAGGTAAATCACCATTGTACTAACAGCATTTCGGAATGTGCTGACCACACATTTACCAAAATCATATTTTTCATAGGTTAATCACCAGTGTACCACAAGCTTTTGGGAATAACCTACAGACACATGTACTTGAAAATTTTGGGCTCTTGCAATCCACCAAGATACCACAAAATTTATGTTTTCGAATACCATACATACACTAAATCATTGTACCGTGATATTTAAAACATTAAATGATGAATTATATTGTTATAGAAAAACTACTAATTAGTTAACAAAAAACATTATAATCATATTTCGTAAGAACATAAAAAAATCATAGTTCTATGATAGTTTAATTAACTTATCGTTACACAATTTGTTTTAGGGGAAATTCAAGATATCATTATTTTAATCTATAAATAGAAATAATTTTTATGGTATTATTAAATTATGATCCCAATGATTCATAAGAATTAGTAAAATATAGTAACATTGATTTAAAACACATTTATACAAATATTATAAAATTAATCTAAAAAAATAAATTCATATTATTTTATTGTGATAGTTTTTATCATAAAAATAAAATATCAAAAAAAATTTAAATATAAATTACATTGGAAACTAGGAAAACATGGAGTGGATTAATAATTGTGTATAAAAGTCATAAAATCAGGAAAATGTGTTTAGTAAAGAAAAATTTTAAATGGGATTCAATAAATAAATTTTCTAAATAAATATAATAAATAAAATGTCGAACATGTTAGGATGATTTCTTGTAATCATTTTTAGTGAAATTATAATTCAATTTGAAAGTTTCCTTATGAAATAATGGATGTATATATAAGAACATTCATAAAATAATATAAAAAATATTGACATACATGCATGTAATTCCTTACCAAAAATATGATATACGACCACTTTCATTTAAAATCAATCATTATATTTAGTTTTGAATAAAAAATAAATCAAATGTTAATTATACATGTAAGACACAGATATATGTATCAAAAAATTAAATAAATGTGGTTTTAAAGAAACATAACGTGTAATTTCACAGAATAAATGTTAACATAGTCAATCATCATATAAATTTGAGATTGGAGCAGTAACAATTTTGTCTTGAGAAATATTTAAATGAAATGAAATTCAAGTAGAATATAATATATGTATTTATTAATATACTTATTATCCTAAAATGTATTTTAATAATAAATTTTTTCCGAGTGTATATTCCAAAAAACTAATACTATTTTAATAAAAACAAACCCCCATGAAAGAGAATTGAGTATAAAAATAGATTACATTGGACTTACTCAGTGATGAACTCATTAAAACTACATTTATAATATATTTATTTTTATTTTTCCTAAAAAAATATTTTGTTTTTATATATTATCATCCTTATTATTATTTACTAATAATTCATAATCATACATATATTAATTATTTACTACAATAATTAATATATTATTCCAATTGTTCTTTTTTCCCATCCGTTATATGGATATGAGGTTATGATAACTATGAATTTATATATGGGTTATCACTTTTTTTATGATGATTTTCAAAAGAGATTGTAATTTTTTTTGGAATTAAACTTCCATTTTATGGAACACCTAGTAAACATTTTTCATGGAATGCTTATAGGATCTCTTTTATGAAAATTTGATTTAATAAAATAAATTATAATTATTGATGAATATACATATATATTTATTAAATATGAACTATAAAAACAAACTAAATTAATAATAATAACCAAATATTACTATTACATATGCTTTAATAAATTTTTTTAGGGTAAAACTATAGAACATCATTCATTTAATTGGAAAAATTGATCAAAAAATTCATTATATTTGTTCAATGAGTAATATAAAGTTATTATATTGTAATATTTTAAATTTTAGATAATATTATATATTGAGATAAACAAATATTAAATGTGATAAATCATATTCAAATATAAATAGAGAATTAAAAATAATAAAAGATAAGAAAAAAATTCATTACATAGAAATTATAAATTATAAAATCTCTAGTATTCCTGATTAGTTTTTATGGATTTGGGGAATCATATTTAGAATTTTATTAAATAGAATATGATATGATTTTAGGAAGAGAAATATTTTCTATAATAATGAATAATTGTATCATTACAGGTGTTTAGAATGGTGGTTGGATATGTTCATTCATTAGTGAAACACGTGTAAAATTTTAAATAAGTATATGTTAAAATAGAAAAAATATAATATTAAAGAATTGTGGATATAAAATAGAAAATTGGTTATGATAATAAAAAATTATGTTTATAAATTCGAGATCCAACAATTTAATGATTATTTATTATGATATTTTTTTGATTATATCAATTAATTTTTCCCTTTTTACAATATTTCATCCTCTACCATGATAATTATCACTTACCTAAGTAATCAATATTTATGACTGAAAATGAAATTGTTATTTTTAAGAATTTTTTATATAATAATTCAAAATATTAAGAACATTTCCTTATATTAAATTTCAATGGGTGATAATAATTAATTTGAAAACAAGTACGCATAACGAAATAAGAACAATTTATAGAAAAATTCATTTGTATGCCAAAATATGAATTTGTACATATTTGTTAACAAATAATAATCATTAAATGACTAGTAATTTTATTGAATGTATGTATATATATATATAATTAATTTCAATAAAATCCCATAAAAAATTATTAAATATAATATAATATATATTACATTAAAAATAATGTCCTTCAACAACAACATTTATATATAGATAGGAATAATTAATTTAGAAACTCGTATAATTTTTAGATTATTATGTGGATATTATTTATTTATATTAATAATCAATCCAGGAAGTTAATCAAATCATTTTATTCCTAAAACTCTTCAAATGTATTTTTTTATAAAAAAATTTGTTTCAACAAACTATCTCATTGATCAAATATTTGTTCCAATGATAATACCATTTTATTAGATCTCAAATTAATTAATTTTTTGAGAAAATGTACATTTAAAAATGTAAAATTTCATATATATTATAATGAATACATATTCATATTATTTTGATGTTTTACATATAGATTTCTATCAAAAAAACTAGAATTATTTATATAAAAATACATTCAAAATCACAGGGTTTTATATTCTACCCCATAAATAATTTAGGAACCACATTTTTTTATTCTTATCATATATAAACATATATTATTATATTTTATAAATAATCATGACTGAAGGAATAATTTCAAATATGTTATATAAATTATTTTCTATGGAAGAATATGAAACGTTTTTAAAATCAGCAATGTGTTAATTCATAACCAGTGTATATCTACTATTGAGTTTCTTCCCCAAACAATTGATCCAAATAAACCAAACGATTTTTTATGAAAAAACCATATAATGGATATAGTTTCCATATGGATTACACATTCATCCTATCACCGATAAATGTGAATAAATAATATCATAATATAAAATATCACATCCCTATCCAACCATTGTTATTGATTAAATATATAGTGATCTAACCCATTCCAATAGTCAAATAAAACATCAAAATATTATGAATAATATTATTTGTAACAAAAACATTCTCGAAATATACTAAAAAAGGTTTATAAAACTTGGATGAAATCATAAAACCATTAATATTATTAATGGATAATTCATTGTCTAATAATTTTTGTAGTGATTTTATTATCTTAAAATATTTCTTGATATAAATTATTTTGTTAAATAAGAAAAATATAAAGCATTTTCAATTCATAAGTGGAATATTCCAGTTCCTTATATCACATTTTTTATTAACCCACATCATAATTTTTTATTACCTTATTCTTCCCTTTATCACATGGATGAGGTTGTTTTTAATGATGATTATCCTCATGAACTCCTTTTTTAGTTCAATTGATATAATAATTCCCAGGACCCTTATAATTGAAATTGGAGAGTGTAGTTAGTTCATTAAGATAAATCTCCTATCAATCCATTTCATTAGTTGTACTCTTCAAATATCATATGATAATATGTGATTGAGGAACATCCCTTGCATATTTGAATCATTTACCCTTCCCCTTTACACAGTTCCCCTCAACATTATTATAACATATTTTTTATGTATCACGATGAATCTTCATTCATTAATGGTGTTTTTAATTTTAGTATCTAGGGAACTGAATTTTCTCTTTTTTTTGAAAATAAAATCATTAATATCTGATTTATATTTCCCCCCAAAGATAATATCGATTAATTTTTTAATAACTAATAATGTTCCTTATATCTAATGAGTATTTGAGACATAGTTTTAGGTTACTAATGAATTTTCAACATTTCTTTCGTAATAAATTACTAAAACTAAAAGAGTACATTAAATGAATTATAGTGTTTGACCATATGTAATAATTTATTTATATTAAATTTATTTCTTCTCCGGGAATATAATATCCATATTTATATGAAGTGTTTGAGGAAAATATTAATTTATGAATTACATATTATTCTCATTAAATTTAATAGATTCAGTTTCCACCACATTTCACGTATTATTAATTAGATACAATATGGTAATATATTCCCCATCCAAATAATAAATAATGAAAACATATTTTTTATTAAAGATTATATAGAGATTAGAAAAAATATTTTATACTCTATTTATACACTCAAAATTATTTAGTGGATCAAAATACCAACTAGAGGAAGGTAGTCATCACTATAATAGAGAATCAACCACATGATTTTTTTTCTTAGTTCTATTTAATAGCTAAACATGCATTATGATATAGTTCTATACCTAAAATAACATTTCCATGAAGGAATTAACACTATCTCGCATCACAATTACTAGCATGTTGGGATAGTAATTACACTATCAATCTCACTCATTTTCATCCTTTCTACTAATATTTATAGCCATTTAATAAAATTAATTAAGTTAGGGTGAGTAATAAAAAATAATATTCATAATGTACTAGAATATTATATTGAAAATCAATCATATACTATCATATATTATGAAACCTTTATTTTAACCAAAAATGTTTTGATCAATATACACCATAATATTTTCAACAAATATTTTCTTATCTAATACAATTATCCATAAAAAAATAATACCCAAAGGAAAATATATTTTACAATGAATAAATCATGATTCCCTTGACCCTTACTCCCATATTTTATGATAGGAACAAAATATTACACACTAAATTTTTAAAAAAATTCATACAATGAGAATAAAAAAATATTTTACATCATTTCCATAACATATAAATTTAATGCCAAAAATGGGGAAAATATCATAACATACAGGTTTATTATCTTTGATGATTAGTTATAAAATATTCTAATTTAATAATATGTCATCAACATTTAAACCAAGTTTTATTATAATGTGATATCCACAAAGAGAAAAATATATTATAATATTCATTATGTATAAATAAATAACATAAGTCTTTAATAATAGATAAATCATAGATCATGAATACTAAATAATGTAATATAACTTTTATTAGAAAATATTATCATAGAAAATGGAGAATCTTGATTAATTAAAATGTTTACATGAAATAGAAATAATTCATAATATATTGATATTAAAATTACAGGAGAATAAAACATGTATAATAGTTAAAAATATGTGATGTATTGACATAATGGATCGGATTAACCAAATCTATATAACATAGTGGGATTAGGAAAACTATCCGTGAACCTTTTTGGAATTTGGATGACCACTGAAGTACTATAACAATTTGGGCCTGGTTTGATCTCCTATTTACCATAACCATTTTGGAATTAGATAATCCCTTGTTTATAATAGCTTCTAGGATTATGATTATCTATCATGTGACACAACATTTTCATATTCAAATAGAAACCCATGCACCGTATTCATTTTTTCATTTGTGAATCACCCATTTACTACAATGTTTTGGGCATGGGATAAATACCAAGGAATCATAACATAGGTGGCTTAAGGTAGCCACCTATTTACAACAACCATTATGTAATGGGATAACCAGTAATATTCAAAAAAAACGGTGAATGGTTTAATGTCTCATTTAACACAATAATTTAGCCATAGTCTAAAAAAAAATTTACAGAAAAAAACATATAGTCATTGGTTTATCAATCATGTAACACAACATTGAGGGGTTTTATAACAAAACATATACGATATATTGTTGGACATGGGCATTCCACCAATATACCACACCCATTTTGGATTGGAAAACATCAAATATTACACAAATTACCCAATGAGATATAGAATATTATAAATTTAATTATTATGATTTAATATAGTAAGAAATAAAATAATAATAATCAATTTTATTTTGTTCCATAATATCATGAAATAAATCATAATTCCATCATATCTTAAATAACATATAAGAATGTACTGAGTTTCATGAGAAAATCCATATAGTATGCCGATAATAAATATAGAGATAAATAGAAGATAATTTCATATTAACATATCCCAAATTATTTAAAATAATCATTAAAGGATGTTGACAATTATGAAATGAAATTTAATATCACTGATAATTAAATTTCATTTAAAATTATAAATACATATTTTTTTTGTTTTGATAAATTTAAACATCAAATGATAAATTAAAAAATTAATTTGAATAAAAATTAATTTTACAACACATAGAAACATGGGGAGGATGCTTCATCATGAATATGGATTATAATATACAAAAACTTCCTCCACATAGAAAAAATAGAAATGAATTTGTTTCTACACATTTGTAAAGAATGTCAAAAAATACATGTGAAAAAAAATGAAAAAAAGAAAAATTTAATAATTTATTAAGGATTTTTACTTCCTATATGAAATTATATTGTTGATTTATTCAAGTACATATAACTACATTAATAAATTAATCTATATAATATTTACTTATAGGAGAGTTATTCCCTACCAAAATGTGGAGAAAATGTAGGTTTCAGTCACATGCATCTTTCCAATTTATTAACAAACCAAAATGAGGTGAAATTGTATAATGAGATGTGAATACTATATATAACTAATTTAAATTTAAATATATATTGTTTTAATGATAAATATTATATAACTTCATCAAATAATAACTTATAAATATAATATCTTCATTTAAAATTGATATTCTAAAAAGAAATTATTACAACATTGGTAACCTATAAATAAAATTACTTTGAACGAGTGAAACATATATGAATTTGGCAATATTTTTTTACATGATATGTATTATGAAAATAAAACCATTTTAATTATATATACGGTATAAATGAAAACCACTGTTGAATACAATGAAAAACTTAATAAATGAAAATTGTGATAAAAACAACTTAACTCATATATTAATTTTGTTGGAATCATTCTAACTCCCTATATAATAAATTCAGGATTATTATTTCAATGAATATGTAAATTATTAATTATTATTATTTATTAATTAAATTATTTTAAATTATGTTGTCACCATTGTATTAATTGTTAGTGGTAAAAATGAATATTTGATTGGAAATGATTCTATTTTTATATGAAGGCTTTTATTTGGAAAGTTTGGTACATATTATTATATCATGAAATTATAAAATATTTAATATTTGTGAAGATGTAACTCATGTGTTGGATATATATCTGTAGTTACACATCTATTTTATGTAACTCATTGTAGCCGTTTTCACATAATGCGTAAAATAACTTTTTTTTATTTGATTAAATAAAACTTATTGATTTCATTTTTTCAATACATATATATATATATGTATATATTCAATAAAAAAATACGTTGAAATATTATATTAATAATTATTAAGTTAAATTATTACCATATTATTTTTTATATTCATTAATGAGTTAATCCTAATAATATCATTCATAGGTGGTAATACCAACATACCAAGAACCGATTATAACAAATGAATGAATAAGAATATGTTATAATATAATAATTATAATTTATACATTATTAATTATTAATTACTTTAATTAAAATTTAATGAAGCTATAAGTCATATTAATAAAATATATAAAAACAAGGTTAAAGAAAAATTAATAAAATAATACAATAATTAAAAAAAGATATTATATCATGTCTTGGAAGACATCTTAATTTAGATAAATTTGAGGTATCATTTTGAGACCAGGGTATACAAAAATGTTACAGAATTATAAGGTAATAATATATGGTAGACTTAAGGGTCAAATTATAACATTAGTTGTGTCTTAGAGAGTTTGGAAAATGATACCTTTTATAAGTGATATAGGTGTTCTTTTTATAAATACAAATATTATTAATATAAATGGAATGTAATATTAATGTTACATGTTTCTGAAATAAAAAAATATCGAATCTTAGTTTGGGGGGGTAAAGAATTCTAACATCCAACAATTTAATTATTATAATTTGTGATATTTTAATCTTATCCCAAAATTTCAATTTTTACCAAATTTCATCTATTATCATGAGGAAAAACAATAACATAAGTAAAATATTTGCATGACACAAATATAAATTCAAAATTTAAATATATTTCATAGTAATTATTTTGAAAATTAAAATAATATTTTAGAATAGATTATTGATGGTGATAGAAATTATTATTAATTCAAGTGGAAAATATACGAAAATAATAAAGTATTGAAAACGGAATTTTATGAATCATACTGAATAATACATTTTTAAGGAAAATAATAATAATCATTAAATGATTGGTAACGTTTTTAATACAGAAAATATACATGAATTTAATTATTCTTCATAATTAAAAAATGATAAAAAAATATATAAATAATATCCAATAAAAATATTAATTTTAAATAAAAGATTTCTGTTCAACCATAAAAATTGAAATTATATTTAAAAATAGTTATTTAAATATTATCTGAATATTAATATTAATATTAATATTAATTTTTCAAATATTAAAAATAACTTTTTTGATAATATTATTTAAATATAATTAATTTTTTATAAATTCATTATTTATAAAAATAATTTCTTTAATTCCAAACATTTTTTTTGAAAATACATTGATGATATTACTTTTTAAAAATGTAGATTATTTTTTGAAAAATTATTCATTTAGGTATGTGGACCTTAATTTATTATTATAATAAATAATTATTCAATTCTATTCAGGGTATTGTATAAAAAATATTATTGGACACACTATATTTACTTGATAGAAAATGCCTAATAAAATCCAAGGTATTTTCATGTAATCCCCAATAAGATATTAGAATACTGAGTCATAAAGATGGTAATGATTTTGATATTCTTCAATCATAGATGCATTACGTGTTTAGTGATGCATAATGTTGACATGCATGACATTAGTAGATTGAGATATGGCTTTCTTGAATAATAATGTATCAATCTATTGTTTGAGGGAAGATTTGATAGTTAAAAATTTATTTCCCTTCATAATGTTCTATTTTATAAATAATGAGTATGTGTGAAATAATTTTGTTTCAATTTAAGAATAATTACAATTCATTCTATAGAATGATAAAAATCATGGAGTGACTATTTTGATCATATTGTAGAGAGGTTTTTGTAAGATTAAATTGATGTAGCGGAAAACTACTCATATTTGAACAACATACATCATGATAAGAAGAAACAGTTATATCTATTATATAAACTACACTTAATTATTATGTATATTTCTCCATGATAGGGAAAAATTAATTCTATTGTATTTCTAGTCACACAATAGGGATTATTATCTATAAAACAAAATCTGCTGAAGTAGGAATGTTGTGAAATGGAAACAACACAATGCCTAAAAATAAATTATTTATTACAATATATTTTGTAATGTCTTCATAAAATAATGGTATAATTCTATGTCTTTATCCATAATGTGTCAAGAGTTTTTGAATTTTTGTAGGATCACATCATTTTTTCCATTGATTTTTAAAATTTTATTTTATCAAGATTTAGTTGATTTTTATTTGAAAATAGTTACATATAAATATGATATTTCATGGATATATGTAGTGAATTTGAGTAACATCATTACTCAATATCTGTAATATTTTCATGGCCTTGATAAATTTCTTTATTATTTATAGATTTGATCATTTTTTCAATGTAATCCAAATGGGATTCTATAATAAGATTAGAATAGCTTGTTAAATGATTATGAATACATATTTTTGGATGAATCATAGATATTTAAAATAGGTAAAATACTTATATCCGTTTATTAAATTAATAGAGTATTTTGATAGATTAATATATTATTTTTAATGAAATTAATCTTGTTATTTTGGAATGAAATAACCTTAATAATGAAGATTATTTTATTCAAATTGAATTTGGTTGAACATTTACTTTCAGGGATCTTTGAATATAGTTAAATAGTTGCAATTTTTCATATTTGACAAGGTGTAAGGGAAAAGATAAAATATATATTCACATTTAATGATCTCACATTGAATTTTACTTACTTCATTAATTAGATAATGTTATGAATATTATCGAACAAGGAATGAATTATTGAGTAAGAATAAAATGTTTTTATATTTATGATTGACATAATATCTCAAGATCTATTCATAATCAAATTTTTATCTCAACTTATACTATATATTCATTAAATATCAAGATAAGGAATGATATTTATTATTCCATGATATATTTTCATTTTATTAAATTATATATTGATAGAATATTTATATTTTCATGATTATAAAACCTGTAGTGGTGAATTGTAAAAATGTTATACCGTTATATATGGTCATAATAATGAACATGAAATTTTTGTTTAGATTCAATATAATTTATACATATTTGAAGAGATAACATCATTAGCATATATCATCCTTTAAAATATTAGTTCATCTATGGATGATCATCGACCCATATTGATATGTAATTAAGGGGGTTTGAGATGAAGGTTGATTTATCAAATCACATTAATAAGGAATTGATCCAATATAGAATGATGATGTATAAAGGAAATTTTGATGTGAGTGTTGACTTTAGGAAGAAGATTCAACTATAATTACTAAGAGTATATCACATCTATATTTGAGATAGAGGGTGTAAAAATATAGAAATTAATGAATAAAATATTCTTGAAATTATTGATATTATTACATTACAATAATAGAGTTGAAAATAGAGTGAAAAATTTACAAATTGAACAATACAACAATAAATTAGGGAATATTGAGATAGTACGAGGATCTGATCAATGGGTGAGTGCTAATGTTTCCTTAAATTTCTTATATGTGAAACTCATGTTGTAATAGAACACATAACCATGTGTAATCTACACAAATGTATCCCAATGTAGGTCAAACCTGTAAAATTTCTATGGCCGAACATCCAATAATATTTTTTGAATCAAATCATTATGAAAAGTTGTTAGGGAAAAAATAGTAAATTTTTTTAATGAAAACATTGAAACAAAATCTATTGATAGTTGATAGTTATTGATAAATGGTTTTGTTTGGTAACAAACATGATTCACCCCCACCTCTCATGATCTTTATGACTCGTACCATAACCACATTTTCCTAACACATAAGTATTTAATAGTTTTCTATAAATAATTTTGGTTCATAAATATAATATATGATCTAAACACACTAAATCATTTTTCCTATGTTTCCAAATCCATATAATGAAAAAAGAATTTAAACTCCTTCCAATGAGATTAACTAATTCTTGTACCAGCCCCACATAATCCTATCTACAAGGACACCTAATATGTTGTTAGTGAGGTTTGTTTTGACACCTTAATCCATGTTAAATAGAGTTATAAGATGGTAATTCGACGAAAAAAAGGCATATCACAAACATAAAATCACATATCCTATTCAACATGATCATACCCACATCACCAAAGTAATATAGATGAGTATATATATATATATATATATATATTTATTTATTTATTTAATACACATATATTGTGTAATATTCCTTAAAAAACCAACACCCTTAATAGGTAAACAAAGGAAACCTCATGTACTTTTGGAAACAATATAAAACAAATATATGAATATAAATATAGATTATGATAAAATAGAAACAAGATACATCACATTACACCAGATTCTAACATTAACATCATCACTGACCACCACCATTTAGATCCACATAGATTAATATTTTCTAACTCCACACTGTCATTAATCACCAAAAAAATGTTTTCTCTACGAATAAAAATAACTGTGCAAGTGAATTTTCAATTAAGGGTTGTGTAATTTCATTCATCCCTAGACCACTAATCTGTGTAAGGCCTACCATTCAATGCATACCTCATGTTCCCCCAAATAACAGAGGTTTCAAACTAGCAATGGTTGTCTACTATTAATCCATATATATGTTATACCCCTTATATCCAAGAGGTTAATATAATATAAGATAACTAAATATCATCCATAATATAGTTATATAATGTGAAATAAGATATATATATACAATGGGATAATAAATAAAATGAAATAATGACCTAAACTGTCATATAACACATAAATAGGACCTCCCACATGTCCAATTTCATATACATTATGGGATATTAGTGAATAAATATTATGGATCAATGAAACCATCGATCTATATCACATGAAATGATTTATAAATCATCTATGCTATACATCTAAATTCATATCATATAAAACATGTGCTTCACCCCAATGAGTACCTACAATAATTGTAGAGATTGTTGGTACACAACTATCATGACCACCCGAGCATGGTGTGAGTAAAAAACTCAGTAGATAACATCAATGATATCTCATACAGAACTGGTAAGGTAGTGAAATATTTAAATTACATTCTCATTTTAAATAAATAAATTTTTAATGATAAAATTATATAAACCAAAAATACATACTTCATCTTGATTCCAAAATATATCTATGCGCATTTTGTGGAAAATTCCCAAATTTATACAATGTACCATACAATTCTTAATCCATTGGTTCTTTAACCTAATGAACCATAATTTCATCTTTGATAACAGTGTTTCTCTATGAATATTTCGATACCCACACATCCAAAAATGACAGACTTGGGTCTTCATAACATACATATCTAGTAAAAAAGACCTTCCCTATGAGAGTTTCATCAGTTGGTCCACATGAACTTATTTAATATAGAAATTGGTAATTCTATAGGATTAATTTATTATGGTGTATTGTTTGAAGATTTCTCAATATCAATGTCTTTTCTATGATAGTATAAAAAATAACCCCTACGAATCTTTTCTCAACCAAGGGAATAACCCATAAGTATTATGTAAATCCCCTAAAAGTGTTTTATCTTCCAATATTGTCACATAAAAATAAAAATTAACCTCATCCCCTTCTTCATTTTCAATTAAAAGTGAAAATACATACCTTATAGGAGGTTTCACATTTTATAACAAAAAAACACAGATAAATATACCATATTGAACCATAGAGATAAATAAAATAAAAAAGGGCTATCCAATAATATATAATCTATATTACTTTATACACCACAACACACTGTCTAACTAGGCGGAAAATCCTCCCTCAGACACTCAAATATGTCCACTATATCAAAATATAAAATACAATATCAATATCATTTTTCCATTATACTATCCTTCAAAACACGACACATGGGAACTTCCATACCCATCACTATAAAGAGACTAAGTTGGGTACTTCAATATTTAAACTATCATTTTGGTTTGACCCATTATATTGATAAAAACAACCAAACCACAAACCTAATGTAAATGAGACGATAAAATAATGGTAACTCATGGTCAACCTATGACACACAACACATTTACCAAGAGATGGCCAGAGTTTCCTACACAAGACCAATAGGTTTTTGATAACCTATTCACACCCTTTATATGGAGAAGATTCCATAAGGAACCAAAGAATTTCCTCATCCTCATCCACTGGTGGATATTTCAAGAAAGATAGTGCTAGAAGGATTCATTGGGACCCATTGAACTTATTTTTGTCTAAGTGTTGATATAAATTTATAATAAAACTTAAAAATTTATTCCATTGTATTTTCAATATATAAATGAAAATATTATTATTCTTTTAATTACCATTTGTGGAATGAATGAGAATCTATATGCACCATAAAAATAACATAAAATCAATAGTTTTATAATTAATGATTACATACCTTTAAATAATTTTTTATATTTTATTTCCAATGTGAAGAAGATATACCAAGACACAACCCAGGTTTATTAAACAAAATGATGATCACCCTAATATTACATCAGTACCATATCCTTGTAATCAATCCATAAATAAATCATTAATTATTTTTAAGAATTTACAATCAATCAATTAATATAATATAAAGGATGCATATTATATGTTTCAGTCATTGACACCACAATCTTATTGGAACCATTATTCCCAAGACAGTAGAGGTCTGTTGTGGACCCCATCATTAAATTTTATGACAAAACTATCACATAGATTCAATTAAATTCCAACAATAATTCAATTATATGTGGAAATATTTTAGAAATAAACATTTGGACATACATAATCAAATATATGACAAAATTCATGTAGATAGAGTGTTAGTATGCCATAATCCTAAACACAGGAGGTTCATTTTCATGAATTGATTGTTCAACAATTATTTGATGGAATTGGCCATACAATTCTAAGTAAATGATAGAATTTTTTAAAATAAATGATGGGGATAATTTTTGAAGGAAACCCGAATGGAAGGGTTACCTTAGAGTGTGGAATATAACCACAAAGAAACAAAATGGTGGGTTGGTATGGAGGGTAAGGAGAAGACTAATTAATTAATACACAAATGATTAGGGGAAAATATTGACTTCCCATTATAAAAATATAAAGTGGACTAACGTTAGTACAACCCATTAAAACCCCAATGACATGCCATTTTTATCCCCCACCAACCAGGTAGATTCTATAGTTTTTACTATAGAATCCTGAAAATTCTAGATTAATACTAACACACTCCAAAATAATATAATAACCTACTATATTCCATTTCATTTATAAAATAAAATATATGAATGTTCTAAGATTCCAAAATACAAATATGAATCCTAGTTAAAAATATGGACAATAAAAAATTTCTAAAAATTAGATTTCCCCTAGAATTTCTATACATATGTACACATGGGGAACTGTATACTCTCAAAAACATCACTTCCCATCCTGATGATGTCTGTCCTAGAACCAAATCATCATTCCAAACCTACTTAGTTCATCAATTCCCATTTAGTGGGCCTCATTCCATACATGAAATCTATATGAGCTTCAATATAAAAATTCCAACATAAGGGGTCAACCGAACATAACATGAGCCACTTCTAGAATTCATTATAAATCATTGATAATGTTTTTTAACTGAGAACATAAATATTGAGATGTAATAGTAACTCCATATAATTAATATATCATCCCATAGTGCTCCCCACTATAAGATTCATCCAACAATCCATTTCCATGATACAATGCCTTCCTACTATCTTTTGTTCCTACCGTAGAAATATCTCGACATTCCAACTATACCCCAAATATAGTTTCCGATTCCTAAACATGAACATATGTTATAACACCAATCCGAAAAACAATACAACTCAGTGATAATGATTTGAAAAAAAAAATCATTTAAAGACTCCCCATTGAGAATACAAGACATGTATGCCCATTCTTGAAATTATTCTTATGATCATTAAACTCCCCATCTATGTATTGAATAATTAATTATTGTTGGTATACATGACACAATACATGATTTAGTGTTTTAATTAATGTCGAACCATCCTGGGTGACCCATCTTGATTTTTTTCCGCTCTTACTACTGATACATTGAAAAACACCTAATGATGATTCCATTATGAGTGGGGGAATTAAAAATTTCTCTAAATTCTCACGGATGCCCATTAGTCACTATTTATGAAATTCCATGATTGAAACCACAATTGAACACAAAATTCATCACTATTTCACTAATGAACCATCTAATTACTATCCTAGTACATTGGCACCATCCTAAACATCCACAAGAGTAATCTTAATTCCCGTTGTAGAAATGTATCCATCATGAAATCTGAATTCACAAAAAATCTCAAATTCATTAACATATAATTTCCATAACTAATTAGTTACCCAATAAAATGGCCATGAAATCATGACATAATTTCTCCAATAGCTAATAGGGAACCCACTACCATTAGAGTTTCTTAGTCATTGCATCAATACAAAAAAAATACTACTATCAAAACCCACATTATATCTATCTCTTCATATATATATATATATATTGGATTTGTTTGGACCATCTATTACAGAAGAACAAATATATAACCAATTGTATCTAGAACCTAGAACATAATTTGGATCATGAAACAAAAAATGAATAGGTGTAGTCACTAAAAAATTGATCTACCAAAATAAATTATTAATCAAATTCCCAACAGGTTCTATACGCAATATTTTCTTAACCTTAATACCAATCAATGATCAGCACTGTCATCCCATTACATAAAATTTTATTTGGGTTCATTTCCTTCACAATGTAAACATTTCCATCCTTTTCATTTGTTATGGATAGTAATCTGACAAGAATACAACTATGTTTTGTCAGTCATCGTCCCTCTAATGAACATAACTAATATAAAAGTTAATAGGTTTCATGAATAAAGAATGTGGTTCTCATTATTCCATCCCAATGGAAATGGTTCTTGCATCAATAATAACTAGATTTAATCCAAAAAGAATTGTCTTGTTAGTTGAGTATCATCTAACCATAATTATAATTCGGTATGGAATATCTATTTTTATTGATTAGTGTTCCCATAAAACTCCTCTTTAAAACATGGTACATCACTTGTGCACGGTCTATATCACATTCACCCACCTCAGAAACATTATTAAAATATCATATATGTCCATCCTTAATGAAAATTGTATTTTTCGTGTCCATATGATAAGAATCCATATAGCGATATTCAGAAAGTAAAAACATCTACCAAAACTTGAATCATTATTTTAAAGTGAACCAGATTAAATAGATCCATGAACCTAAATGTTATTTCCATTTAATTACATTCGTAATAAGATTTTTACTGTAAACAAGGTTGTTGGTACCACAAAAAAACAAGGCATAACCATCCTTTTATCTCTTACATTGTAGCAACTCCTCTTCATAATCCTCAACACAATACATGTAGCTATGATTCCATTTTAAAGGATTTGAAATACAAACATTACCCTCCATATTGATTCGGACATTCCAAATATGACCCTCAAATACTGAAAACCAATGTCACATGTAAAGGTTCCCTATGGACTCCCACAGAGCCAAGAGGTCCAATATCATCTATGTCATGACCTATAGCACCCCAACCATGTTCGTGTCTTAGATATCTTATATTGACCAATATTATAACACACTCACCTCTAGTGTATTAAGATGATCAAATATGACAGAGACATCCCTTTTCACATTCCATAAAAATCAACACACTTGTTGAACAACCCACTAAGGGTTACCATATAGAAATAATGTGAACCACATCCAAAATAACCATTCCACTAGGAAATGTTCACTATGAGCATCAACCGACATGACTTATCCCTCCATAATAGTGATCTCGTCATCTAGGGTCTATATGCATATAATTGTTCTAGGTCTAATGATCCATGTCAAAGAACTATATTTAGATGGTTCAGTTAGATAGAATTTCATTACCATTAATAGAGGAAAATAATATATAGGTTGTTACTAGTTAATTATATAACCAAAATAATTCTACAGTCACACCCACAGGGTGTTCCTAGAAGGAAATAATTATCTTTACTAACCCCACTTCATCATTAAAAATTAAATGATGTATTGACTCAATAACTATCCACATTTTCAACCATCCCACCATAGATCAAATATTACATTCTGTTAAGAAGAACTATATTCATATTGGCCCATCATATTAAATTCCGACAAGTAATTATATAGTAATTTATTTTATAATATGTTTCGTACACATTAATAATCCGGGCCTCTTCTAGTGATAAAAATCATATAAGATATATCACCATTGGATATTAATATATGATAACCACTAACTTTTACATGATCTTAATTAATTGATCAACACAAAACAAAGAACATAAATGAAACTAAAATATATTAAATGAAAATTAAATATTAATGTATGACCATTAGAAACATGGATTTTAAATTAGTGGGAATAAAAATGATTAATTGATTTATAAATTATACTAACATAGAAAATATAATACTCCTTCAATATAATTGAAATTCAATTAGTTTAGATAAAATGAGAAATAATATCATTTATTGTTGTAAAAAATATTTCTTTTTATTAGAAATGTTTTTATATTGTAGGAATAAAATGGAGAATCATAATTTATATTTTATTTTAATAATTACATTATATTTATTTAGTTGGTATCTGATTAGAAAAAATAATTATAACATTTAATATTTGAAAATTTTATTTTCGTATATTTTTTTTAAACTATGATATTTTAAACAAAAAACATTTATAAATTTTTTCATTTAAAATAAATAAAAATCATATTCTTTTTATAATTTATTATATCATTGTATACATTTTATTGTTATTTTTAATTTTTTGGTTTGTTGGGGAAAAATGTGATTTTCACAAAACATGTAATTTTAACCCATTGTGAATTAATCAAAATAATCTCCAAGATTAAAAAATCATTTAGTTGATGAAATATGAATCTATTAAATAACATTATGAATTTTAAACAAATTGATCTTATAAATATTATGTATAACATTATTAGTACTAATTATATTTTTTCGTTAAAAAATGATTAATGTCTTTTTTTAGTCAAGTATTTTCAATGGGGATCCTATTTTTTATCTCCTTAAAATAATCCTAACCATTATTTATTTAATAATCTGAAATTTAATTCATTAAAACTAATATAATAAACTATCTAATTTTATTTTTTAACATAATAATTTAAAATATTATACTTCTAAAAAATAATATTATATTATTATGTTAGTTTATATTAAAAATTAATTTTTAATCTAATATAAGTTTTTTTTATAATTTTTTTTAAATAAATGAGATTACATAGGTATAAAATTAAATAAATGGGTAAACCATTATGTTTTATTAAAAATTAATTACAATAGTTTGAGATTAATAAGAAATGTAAAAATAAAATACGGTAAAATATAAAAAGTCTAAAAAATCCTTAAAATAATAAATTTTGTTTCGAAACGGAATGGTTGGGGTGATTTCAAACGAAAAAATATGTTCAAATAATAATTTTTCAATTTTTTCCACATTACACGATATTAATAGCCTTATATTATTGAAAATGGAAGTATTTCACCCAAAAATACATCTATTGATATTTATAAAAGGGTAAAATATCCATCATATAATGATTCCCCAATAACTATAATTACATATTAGAAATATTCCATTTATACACTCATATAATCCTCTCCGAATTAGAAAATATTACTTCCCCAATATATAGAATAAGACCATCATTTACTTGGAGACTTCCATTGAATATTCAATTCCCCAATGTGAGTATTATGGACTACTTTTCTTTTCTTCTTATTTATATTATTTAAAATTCATTATATAAACATTAATATAATTATATCATTAAAATATATATAATATAATTTTAATATATTATGGTTATTATAATTTTTTACTCATATACCTTACCCACTAAGAAACCCAAAACTGTTGATTGTGTATTCTGTGAACTACCACCTTCACAAGACAACATGTTTCACTTTCCACCACCACCATACTATGACGGGTCTACAGATGTCATTACTGGACATGTATTAATTATACAATGTAATTAATGTTATTATTAAATAAATTTGAGAACCTATTGATGATATAATCAATAAATGATTATTTTTAATTCAATAGTTGAAAATGAGAAAACAATGAGAAATATAATATATTTCAAAAAAGTAATGATCTTTTATATATTATGTTTTAAATTTATTACATTAAAATTAAGATATATAAGACTAATAAACAGTAAATAATATATTTATGTTTCAATTTTAATTTAAATACATTTATACCATCTCATAGTTATCAATAAATCGTCATTGGTTCATGTTTGGCTGATTTAACCAAATTCATGAAAAAAGATATATATTTATGTAATAGATGGAAATGAGCAGGTATTTATAAATGTAATATGGTAATATTAGGTGATGTTTTTGGATATTTTAATGATATGTTAATATTTTATTAAATACATCTGAAACAACATTAATTTGATAAGAGTCATTGAAACATTATCATTGTTTATTTCATCGTCATGGGTTTTTATGAAAACTATCTTGAAATAGAATAATTTAATTATAAATTATAATGGAAAATTTATCATAGTTCTTTACATTAAAACAAATATGTATTTTAGAAAATGAATAGAAATAATATCTTTTTTAATGTAAGTAATACAGAATGATAATGATTATTTACACCTACAGTTGAATGTATGTAGAAATAATCAAATATTTATTTGATGGGAAATGATATAAATGATTATTATAATTTTTTATTATTATGTTTTTTTAATATATTTAATCCAAATATTATGCATTTTTTTGATGATGTAGATTGAATCAATACATATTATGTGTTTTCATTTTAAATTCGTATCTTTGAGAAAATTTATGTATTATTCACCTAATTTTTGTTATGGGGTATGTATAATTCCTATTTAGGATATTATATCATGAAATAAATTTAGTGTATTAATTTTACAGTCAATTAGATGATCATTTTTTTATGTCTGTTAATTCAGATGTTTCCCCTGTAGTAATGATTTTTTTGGTAACCGAATAATCGATCAATGAGTTATGATTCTTATATTGAATATATATTATTAGATAATTAGTCAATCTTATTATTTAATGTGTAATAATATCAATATATTATGTTTATATTCGT
This sequence comes from Viscum album, assembly GCA_963277665.1. NCBI lineage: Eukaryota > Viridiplantae > Streptophyta > Magnoliopsida > Santalales > Viscaceae > Viscum > Viscum album. The sequence continues at coordinate 2,063,925,318 of OY728120.1, read as the reverse complement.
TTTTTACATATAATGTTTTTGAAATGTTTCCTAAAAATGTTATATCTGTATCCAATACATGAAAATGGTAACTCAAATATCCCTCTTGTAGTGGTATTTTTTTATCTAAAACATTTTTCTTCTTAATTGGGTTCTCAAACCTTAATATTTTTGGATCATTTATAATAAAATATGGTAAAATGATTTATTAAGAAAAATAATGAGTCATTACTCTTTAAAAAAATTATTTTCAACAATGGTAATTTCATGTATTCAAATTCACCCTTTAGCAATCAATTTTTTATATTTTTGATCAACTTTTCAAATAGAAATAGTTATTTCATTTTAACATAGAAATTTTATGAAATTAAATTAAAAATTAACTATTTTAATATAGTTTTAAATTCCCCTTTTTAAAAATACTTATTTAGACACAAAAAATGTTCCTTTTCACTGTTAATTTTTTTCATGAATGATGATTTTTCTATTCACATTCCTTTCCTTGTTATTTTTAAAAAGGATTTTTCATAATATGGTTTATGTTTCAATATTTATATATTATTATTTTGGGATAATTATATCATGTTAAAAAAAACATATTCATGATCCCTTCATGGGTGGGATCTTTTAATAATTCTTCTGAATGTTTTTTTCATCTAGGAAAACATCATCTTAGGTATCCATGGTTTCATTCTAGATATTATCTCTTGAAACCAAAGAATTTAATATTATGGATGGATAATGATTATCTAATTTCACTTTTCATTTATTCTTATTTGGAAATATCTATACACTATGAACATTGTATTTTTTCATTATACAAGATTGATGATGTGAAAATAGAAATAATGTTAGTCATTTTTATTTGGAATTTTCATTGATATATTATTTGTTTTTATTACAATTTAAATGATAATTGGAATTATTAATATGTATCTTTAAAACATAAATCATCATACTATATATGGATTAAAATCTTGTAACCCCTATTATTAATAATTGGAACATTTATGGTGTTCCATATATTACTATTGCAATATAGAAGATTATTAGAATATTTACTATTTTTTTAACCATTCAAATTCTTTCTATAAATATTTTATGACCACATTATCCCATTAATAATATGGGTTAGTAAAATGATATTAATTAGGGAAAATAATTTCTATCGAAGATTAATTATATATTAAATTGTTTTCTTCAATATAGGAACAATCATGTGTTATTTATCCAATGAACTTATGCTTTTGTAATTGGACTTAATCGTGTAATGGGTGGGGGATGAAATTATATATCACCATGATTCATAGATATTTCTATATCAACAAATAAAAGTTTGGTTATTTGGGTTATGTAGGTCAAATTTAGCTATATTTCCTGATTTTGGTCACAATGGAATGTAATTGTATTGAACAAGGACATGAAACCAATTTTTTCATGTATAGAATTATTTTATTAATCATTTTGAGATAAGTATAATTTATATCCGTGGAGTTATTTTTTGACATGGACCACTATTTTATCAATGTAATATTGATTATAGATTCATTTTTATATATTCAAAATATTATATTTATACTACATATATTCGATTATTTGATTAGTTATATATTTCCCTTATAGGGGTTTAGAGACAACAATTATTTATGTTTCTGATCCTCATATAATGTGTTGTTGTATGGGTGGCATGTATACATGGATTTGTCATGAGGTGGAATTTATGCGATGAGTTTACGAATTATATTATATTATATATCTTCTTATATATAATTTTCAAATCATCAATTAGATGAGAAAAAAAGGAAAAATTACATTATGTTTTCTCTAAATTATTTATTTCTATTAATATAAAACTATACCTGATATGTACAATATTTAATAATAAATATTTAATATATAATTATATATGGTTATATTGAGGAATATATTTCTAGTATTAATAAATATGTGTAAATTATGTGTTTGTGGTACAATAGCAAATAATATGGATCATGTACATCATAATTGGTGTCAAAAAAATGATTATGAAAATATTATGTGTTGAGATGTTTCTTGATTATTACATAACAGATTATAAGTTAACACTACAAAGAATTTTAAATTTTTAGACAACCCTTTTAGATAATATAATATTTTACATTTTGAAAAAATGAACCTTCTAATTTGGGATTAAAATGATTGAACATTAATGAAAATCATAAGAATAAGTCTATGTATAGGATGTCATCCTAAATATGTTTTTAATGTATTGAGCGTGTGGATTTCCTAAAATTACTTTCTTAATTGGATACTTTATTGTAGATGTGGTTTTAGAATAGATACAATTAGTGTTCATAACCCCGAATAGATCTAGTTGGGTTGTAACTCAAATTTGACCTTGTGCATGACTAATACTCTATAATAGACACATGTCTATGCACCATATGTGGTACAGTTTAGTTAATTTAGGATCCCCATAAAAATTAATATGTTTTATTTTAATATGGTTAGATGATAAATTCTAATAGGAAATTTAACATGGATAACTAAGTATTAAACAAGGAGAGTAATTGCTTGGTACAAAAGTTTCATATGTCAAAAAATTATGTCATAATTTAATATATATTTTGGTTGATTTTATCATATTAATATATATAATATTATAATAACTATTTAGGATATCTTATTTTTCTTTTAAAATTATCATAAAGAAGAATATGAGAACAATTTGTGTTTAAACCCCACTATGTATTATAAATTAACAATAAAGAGTGTATAAATGGTTAGGAATTTTTTTTATTACCGTAATACTAGAAAATGTGAGTCACCTAGTCCTACATATGTTAGTGGGGTTATTATTTTCATATAAATAAAAAATTATTATAATAGTTAATTGTATTAGAATTTGATATTTATCAATGATACTCTGGTATATTATAAATCTGTTTGAAATAATTGAAACAAATAAATTTTTTATCAAAGATATTTATTTAATGGTAGAAACAAATTATAAAATGGTAACAACATCCATAAAAATGATTTTATTTAGTGTTTAAATTTCTGTGACAACTATTATAGAACACAAGATTGGGTTTTTGATAACTCTTAGTTTTAATACATGATTACTATTTTGTTAATAAAGGGTGGTGTAATTTTGAATTAGCATGTTTGATAATAATTTGTAACTTAAAGATTTAAAATTGATTCATGATTGTTTTAAACAATTTAATCTTATTTTTTAGATTATGATATATAGTGACTTGTGTGTAACAATAGGATCTAGTGGTTAATATAATATGATGGTTAATAATAGAGTTAAATTTTAGAGAACTCTATAACATCTAGGTGGTTTAATTCATTGGGTATTAGAATTAGATTTCAGAAATTTATTTATTGATAGAATATTATTAATGTATAAAAAATTATATTATTATTGTAATGGGTAACATCTTTTTAGGCAGGATATGTTAAATATTGGGAGGTAATATTTAAATGATTATTCTGTTTAGAATATTTCATGATTTTTCATGTCAATTTTAGATCACTATAATTTTAGGATAATTTGTTTGAGATAACACAACCCAGTGTAAAATATGAATAATCGTGAATGATATATGATAAAAATATTGGGATATAGGTTGAAGCAAGTATAATATTAGTAGAGTTACATGAACTATATTCTTAGATGATGTTATTATAAAGTGAGATACCTTAATCATTAATTTTATTATTTTTATCTATGATAATTTTTTTATAATGATCATCACTCATATAATAACTTTCTATGTAATGGATGAAATACCCATGGAACACAATTGACATTGGATCATATGAACAACAAAGAAACTGTCCTAATAGTCTACCTAATTAGATAAGGGTTCGGGTGAAAAATCATGTGACTATGTAAAACAATCTATCCTAAATTTTTATATACAAATTAAAAAATGTTAAAAACAAATACTCACCATATAATATCATAATAAATTTATATAGAAACATGGGTGGATATGATAATAAAGAAATCTATATTTGAGATTATTTATGTCAATGATGTTTATAGAATAACCTAGGGGACAGTCTTCAATGAACAAAAAGATGATTCATGGGTGTAAATGATAGAAATAGATAACCCATGTGTTTTGTTAACATGATTAATTAAAACCTATCATTCTAACTCGTAATTAAAATATTAAGTTAGACACATCATTATATTGTACATATTCACTTATCTATATCTTTTAAATACTCATAAATAAATTTATTAGTAACTGATAATTAAAATTGGAAAGATGAATATAATTTAAATAGGGATAATGAAACATTGTATGATCTTAATATATTATCACCTAAAAATAAATTATTTTGATCAATTATTTTCTCGAATTTTTTTTAATGAAACCGAGATATATTTTGAGAAAATATAAATATTTAATAATGGCCATTAAAAACTATCCATTGAAATATTAGTAATGAATATGAGTAACCTCTTAAATAAATATATGTATATTGAAAATAAATATGTCTTTCATTATGACTTATATACATTTAATTCACCAAAAATTTTATATTTTGTTCATTCATTGTCGGGAAAGGTATATTCCAAAAAACATTTTATTGCAGTACACATTTCTATTCAGTGAAACATATAATTAATTAATGATTATGTTTGATATTAATAATTTTTTAGTAAAACATTAGTTAGTATATGATAATAAATAATAATAATAACAGATAATATTTGTAAATTCCATTATGAAATAAATATGGTGTTTCATTATATATTATTAATTTATTAAAAAATTAATTTTTAAATTTTAGAATTTGATAATACAAAAAATAATCTTCAATATTTAATTCCTCTTTCTAATGTTAACTTTTTAGGAATTTTATATATTTCTCATAAATCGATGGGATTTCTTAAAATATATGGTTTCCTTATAAGATGTAATTTTTATTAATTTATTATTATATTTGAATGATATATAAAATGTAAAATCATTTTAGGTTTTTAAATGTGAATATATTAAATAAGAGTGTTCATTTTAATATATTTTGTGATCATATAAATCTTTTCTACAACAACTTTAGAAAAATAAAATATAACATTAAAAAAAATTCAATCTCTTTAATGTGAGAATATATTATTTATATCCTAGAATAAATCATACCATTTAATCATTTTAAATGAAATCAAATTATTTCATAATAATTAGTATGTGAGGAAATTTTATATTATATTTATTTATTTATTTATTATTATAATGTTTTTCTAAAAAATATTTTTATGTAATTATGTTTCCTTTTAAAAATTTAATATTTAAAAATTATATACTTTTATGGTAAAATGACTTCAACATTTTAAATCAAATTAAAAAATTTATATTAAAGGGTTAATCATAAAATTTATTATTAAAATTTATTTCCATGGTTAGAAATTAATTACCAAAGTAAACGAATATTAAGGAAAATAATAAAAAACAACAAAACAATTACAAATTTCTCTCAAATAAAAAAATTGAATGTTTGGGGCCATTTTTACCTTCTTTATTACTTATTATAGGATTATTCCTAATTTTTAGTCCATTTACACTTCAATATTAACCTTAAAAACTGAGAAATTTAGGGTTACTCCCAATGATTTTTTCTCCATACATATAAAAGGAAACATCCCCACCATTTCAAGACTCACATTTATATAAAAAGTAGACATGAAAATACACATATATGACCCTGATATAAGCCAATCTTGATATCAAAATCATAGGTTCAACATTATTCATCATAGGGCCTTCATATCCAAATTGATATCCAAGGGAAATTCATGTCCCTAACATGTGTATTATCATCTATATAGTTTTATTACATAATTATATAATTTATATTATATTATAGAAACTCAAAAATATTTACATTAGAATCTTGTATGTAATATAATGATACAATATTAAGGATATTATAATTTTTTATTCATAAACATAATCTATTTAGAAAAAAAAATCATCATTCATGTGTTATGAAGACTATCATCTCAATGATGAAAGATGTTTCATTTTAAATAAATACTTTATAAGAATGGTATTATAGGATGTAAGAACCCGAATCATTGTTTTAGGTAAGTATTCCCATTTTCTGGAGTTTTTGAGTAAAATGGAGTTTCTGGAAATTTTGGAAGTAGATGCAATGTACGTTCTGAGTACACGCCATATACTCTTTTCCCGCTCAAAGCTGTGTGCCAGTCGTGTCCGGGCCACACACACATTGTGTAGGGGTGACATGGAGGCCAATTTTGGTAGATTACAGAAAAACCCACTACACATCGTGTACTCTAAAAGTACATACCATGTACTTTCTTTTTTTTCATTAAACGGACTGGGGTCGCGCCTAATCACCGTAAACGCCTTCTTCTAAGTCATGTTCATTCGAGAGCACTGATAATCTGCTGATCTTCAATAAGACACCGTTCCTCCATCCATTCTCCTATTCGAGCAATGTCGATTGCGTTGGAAATACAGCGGTGAGTTCCCCCTTCTTCATGAGCCTTGTTTTCCAATTCCTCCTCCTTCTCAAGATATCATGGGTTGAGCGTTTTGGGAGTTTTATCAGATATTCAATGTTCTAAGAAGAATAAGCCTTCGTGGTTCAAGTATATCTATATCCTAGGATTGAGGTTGGTGGTATGTGCCTCACCGTTCAAATTCTTTGAGTTTTATATGCAAATTCCACCAATAACGATGAACGGTGTATTGCGTGTTCACCTTTTTGCCCTTGTTTTTTCCTTCCTTGCATGTTTTCTTGTGTAGAGATAAATTAATCATTCTAGAAGATATTTTGTTGTTCTTGGATGTTTTTCCCATGATTTTCTATATTTAAAATCTTTGGGACTTGTTATCCTTTGTCCATTATGACTGTTGCCATGCCTTGTGTCTATAGGATGGATTTTTTTTGCATTACATTCTTGTTGCCTTGTATACTGTTAAGCCAAGTAGCTCTATAGGTGTACTTTGGTTATCCATGTAGCTCTGTAGGTGTACTTTGTCCTTATATAATTATTATGCACTGACTGGCACGAGGCTGAGAGAACCCAGTGCTATAGACTATAACGGATAGACCGAGTGAGCTTCCCAGATAGTCTTTGACATTATAGACTACATGAGGGTAGACCGAGTGAGCGTCCTCAGTGAGTCTTAGATATTATAGTCCCCAGGGGATAGAATGAGTGAGCTTTCCAAAGTGCCTTCAAATATTATAGAATCCAGGAGGGTAGACTGAGTGAGATTCCTCAAAGATTCTTACGTTGTCTGAATCTTTTTAAGAACATTCACAGGCTAGAGGAATTGACCGAGTGTGCTTCCTTAGAGAGTCTGTGGTATTCCTGAGGTTATTGGAGGAATTGACCAAGATAGCTTCCTTAGAGAGTATCTGGACATTGGGTCTAAGAGGGTTAGACCGCGTGATCTTCCTTAGAGAGTCCCTGAGTACCCTATACTATAAGGGGAATTGACCGAGTGTGCTTCCCCAGAGAGTCTCATAAATTCGTATGACCAAGCCAAGGGGTTAGGCTGAGTGCACTGCCCAGAGGGTTGTGGTACTTCTTGTATAGGACCAAAGGGGATGGCTGCGAGTACTTCCTAGAGGGTTTCCTGCTTGTTATCTGTTTGCTTCACTGCTGTTGTTGGTTGTGGATTGATTGCTGTTATGTATCATCCTGCTTTACTACTTACTGTTTACTGCCTACTGCTTTGTGGTTGATATTTACTTCTTATTGTACTTTTACCTTCCATATACTCACAAACTGTTAGGCACATATCTTCAGGTGAATGTATACTGGTATTTAGTCTCACACCATGTTTGGGTCATGAGTTTGGCACCAAAAAGACTTTGTTGTTGCAGGTATAGACAAGGGAAAGCACCCTACGACATCCAGTACTTGATTGCTTGGAGCAGGAGAGCATGGGACCAAGCATTGGCTTGCGATGCTGAGGAGCTGTTCTATTTTCTTTTTTACATGTTTGGGTACTGTGGTGTTTTCCAGCATTGTGACTTTTTTGGCTTCTTTCCTAGATATGTATCATGCATCATTTCATATGTACATATGTGCTTCAATTTGTTGATTTAGCCTTCCGTTGTTATATTGATGGTTATTGCAGCTTTCGCTATGGCATCTTTATTTATATTCCACTGTCTACTCTGCTAATGAGGGAATATTTTCCCCACTATCACACCCAAGGCCCTCGCTGCTAGTCGGAAACCTCTGGAATTTGGGGAAATGTGCTTGAGGCCATGTGACCAACCGGGTATGGGGCACCTCTGGGTGGCTTCCGGAACAGGGACGTTACAACATGGTATCAGAGGAGTTGTTTTCTTTTTCATTATTGTTTGGAGACTTTAGCCCGGGATTAGGCAGATTTGTTACATGGTAATAAGTTGTGCCCGGGAGTAGCTAACATTGTACAGGGAAAATCCATACTACCTCATTTATTACAGTTTTTTGGTTTTGAGATTTTACGGTTGATATGATTTCTCCTAGAGTGACTCACATGCTTTTTGCTTCTATTGTTTTGATATTACTGTTCTATTTCCGTCGCAACTCGATGAGATGAGGGTAGCCATCTCATGCATCATATAGGAACTTGTAGAAATAGCATTCCATTCATTCTTTCCATGCCAAATAGGGTGCATTAGCGATTGCATGTTGTTGTGAAAGACTTTGTGTAGATTATGAATGATATTGTGATAGATGCTTGATAGAATCTATTCTACTTTTTTGGAGGATTGTTTGTATTGTACCTTGCTTAAATGAACACCAAATTTTGATTATTGAGGTGTTATGGGTCCTCTTAAATCGGAAATTGGTGGATCATGATCATATTTTCTCTTGTACATGACTGTAGGAGATGCCAAGAATTGATTCGCTAGGAGTATGGGCCCTCACAGAATAGAATTTGGCACCTCTTGGCCTTGTTATCAGTGTTTCTGGGCTTCTGTGTAGTTTCTAAGCTACTACCCCAAAAAACCCAGAATACACGACATGTAGTTTCTTGATACATGTCGTGTAGTCTTCCAGTCGTGTCACCGACTGTGTGAGAAGAAACACAGTGTTTTGAAAATAACATCAGGAAAACACTGTGTATGGTAGGTGCACGCCGTGTAGTTTAGATCCGTGTACCCCACCGTGTCACAAAAATCATGGACCAGGGAAGCTCCAGTAGAACACATCGTGTTAGTAAAGAACACGTCGTGTAGTTTTTTCCTAGGTACCTGGTCGTGTCACGAACAACACAGGATGGTGTCACCTTTTCCTATACACAGCGTGTTTTTTCGGAACATGTCGTGTAAGGGAAGCCGTTTAGACGACCGTGTAACTAATAACACGGGCCACTGATATTGTGTCTAGTACACGCCGAGGTCCTAGGGAACACGCTGTGTAGACTGGTGTAAGTAGGACCCTGTGGGTTAGCCGTTTAAGGAGGCTCGGGAATGGGATTTCAGTTCAATTACACATAGTGTGTGGGAACAACATGCCATATTGTTTGGGGTGTTACACAACCTGTTGGGTAGGGTTAAACGCCCATTTTAATGGCTAAAGAAGACACCCCATGTAGTTTTTATACACGCAGTGTATTCGTGTTTTGTAAAACATGATAGTTTTTCCCATGTTCTCGTTTTGTACTCTTTTGTTTTCAGTCCTTGTTAATCCTGATCTAAGGTGTTCTTTTGATCTTTCAGAGCTATGCCTCCGAGACTTCCTCCGGTCGTACGTCAGTTCCTAGACGGTGATCAGACACTAGATATGGCCGATCAGGTACCTCTTGCAGATCCTCCTGTTGAGCCAGCCTTGGCACCAGTAGTTGTACCCATCGTAGGCATCGATGCGTAGTTCAAGGAGGACTTCTTAAGGATGATGATGACTTTTCAGGGAGCGCCGCCTCCTACCCCATCAATGGCTATGTTGACGAGGGTTTTTCAGCAGTATCATCCTCCTACTTTCTTAGGGGATGTAGGACCCCAGGTATCAGAGTCATGGTTTGAGGCCACCCTGACTATCATTGAGCATCTGGAGATACCCACAGAGAATAGGGTAATGCTAGACACCTATATGCTTTGAGACACCACCAAGAGGTGGTGGGAGGTGATCTCACAATAAGGGCATCATCAGGGTATGTCTTGGAACGAGTTTCGACACACATTCTTTGAATACTTCTATTCGGAGACCCTAAGGGCCGATCGACCCCAGGAGTTTATGAGTTTGCAGTATGATAATCTTTCTATAATGGAGTATTTGTCTCACTTTACTGAGCAGTATCATTTCACACTGATCCCAGTAGGTGATGAGTTGTTCCTTGCATGGATGTTCGAGGATGCTCTAAGGTAGGAGATCTGGTCTGAGGTGAATATCATCTAGTTGACTTCAATATCTTTTATCGTCAACAAGGCGATGATCACTGAGAAAAATCTGAGGGATTCTGGAGCAGTGATCTAGGGCTATTCGTCATCCAGAGCTGGTATCCCTCTTACAGATAGTAGGAAGCATTGCAGAGAGTCTTCTCGAGGAGATCAGGGTACGCGAGGTGCATCTTCTGGTAGCCAGGTTGTATGCTACTAGTGCAGTAGGAGTGTAAATACTAGTACTCCATTCCAGAGGGATCTGATGGAGTGCCAGTCTTGTGGAAATATGGTCCATCTTCAGCGCTTTTGTCAGATCTTCTCACCTTCTGCTGGTGGTAGGGGTTCTTCTATGACCCCTCATTCTGGAGATGCATCGCCAGTTTCCCACCACCCTAGGAATTGGAGTTCTTCCTGCGATTCTGGCCGAGGTGGAGGTCGCGACCATGGTGGTCAGTCACCTTGTCATCAGCGACAGCAGAGTGGACGAGCTAAGAGTAGTCAGCCAGGGTCGTAGGGCCATGGTGCAGGCCAATCTATCGCTTTAGAGCAGACCTATCAAGAGTAGGATCCCAACCCTTCAACAGTTCTAGGTATGATCTTAGTAGACTCAGTTTTATCTTCAACTCTTTTCGATACTGGGGCTTCCCATAGCTTAATCTCAGTTACAGTTGTGGAGAGCCTTGGGCTCTTTATCTTTTTGTCTATTTACTTGTTGACACATGACACACCGCTGGGAACGATTACATCTGGAGTACATCAGTGAAAAGAGTGACCTCTTGAGGTTGCATGTTGTCACTTCTTATGGGACCTCTATGTCCTAGAGATGTTGGGCTATGGATCCATTCTCAGGATGGACTGGTTGGTTCCTTTCTCGGCAGTGTTCGATTTCTATTGCCGCAGGGTGAGTTTTGTATCACCAGAGGGAAGATCATTCCTTCATACATGTGAGAGGGAATTCCAGGCGGGTAGAGCTGGACCAGAGCATCATGGGCTAGGGGAAGTTACAGCCCAGATTTCCAGTCATTATCTAGATGACTAGGGGACTTCATAGTTAGACTTTCCCCTAGTGGTGGATCATTTTAGGGAAATCTTTCCAGAAGACTTTTTAGGTTTCCCTCCAGAGCATGATGTATACTTCTCGATTGAGCTCGTTCCAGGAGCGGCACAAGTGTCCATTCCTCCTTATAGGATGGATACACCTGAATTGCAGGAGATCAAGAAGATTTTTGGAGGAGTTGCAAGAAAATGGTTTCATTCAACCCATTACTTCTCATTGGGGTTCACCTATCCTATTTGCGAAAACGGTAGAAGGAACCCTTTGGCTTTGTATGGATTATTGGAAGCTGAACCAGTTGACGATCAACAACTGATATCCCTTTCCGAGGATTGATGACCTCTTTGATCAGCTTCGAGGAGCTTGTGTGTTCTTGAAGGTCGACTTGAGGTCTGTTTATCATCAGTTGTGCATTAGACCATCTGATATACCTCTTACAGCCTTCAGGAGAAGGTATGGTCTATACGAGTATACAATCATGTCGTTTGGTCTCACAAACCCGCCAGTGGTTTTCATGGCACTGATGAACTGAGTTTTCCATCCTTACTTAGACTCTTTTGTGGTGGTTTTCGTGGAAAAAATATTGGTGTAATCTCACACTCGACATGACCATCCCACACATCATGAGATCATTCTGAGTACACTGAGAAAGCATCAGTTATATGCTATGCTGTAAAAATTCCACTTTTGATGGATCAGATTCACTTCTTAGGTCATGTTATCTCAGAGACAAGAGTTTCAGTGGACCCAGAGAAAGTGAGAGCTGTAGTTTCCTAGGAGCATCCGAAGAATGTCTTTGAGGTGCAGAGTTTTCTAGGGATGGATGGATAGTACAGGAGCTTCATTTAGGACTTCTCGCGTCTAGCAGCACCTTTGATAGGCCTGACCAAGAATGGGGAGAAGTTTTTATGGTCAGATTCTTGTCAGTCACCCTTTCAGGACCTGAAGGGGAGGTTGATGTCAGCACCAATACTTGTATTTCCAGAGTTGGGCAAGGGATAAACTATTTACTATGATGCTTCAGGTATCGAGATAGGAGTTGTGCTTATGTAGGGAGATGGGTTCGTTGCTTATGGGTCTCGGCAGTTGAGGCCACATGATAGGAAATACCCTATGCACGATCTAGAGTTGGCAGCTGTTTTTCATGGATTATGATTTTGGAGACACTACCTTCTGGGAGATCACTTTGTGGTTTTCACCGACCACATGAGTCTCAAGTATATCTTCACTCAGCGTGATCTGAATCTGAGACAACATAGGTGGGTTGAGTATCTTCAGTCATTTGACTTCAAGCTTGCTTATATGGCATGAAAGGGAAATGGAGTGGATGATGCGTTCAGAAGAGGTGCTGAGATTTCGGCAGTTCAAGAGTCCAGTATTGAGTGGCAGCTAATGGCACTGTTCTCTGAGATGCACTTAGAAGTGCACGACAGGTAGGGACAAACTATTCTATCTTCTATAGCTATTACCTCTACACTTATTGATTGGGTACGGATGAGGTAGATATCAGATTCAGAGGCCCTAGTCTTACGGGAGAGTGTGTCAGGAGGGGACCCTCTTCCTGGATGCACAGTGAGCAAGGATGTCATCTTGCGTTTCTAGGGACGCGTATGGGTGCCAGCCGACAAATCTGAGGAGCTGATGCAATATTTTCATTCCTCAGTTTGGGCAGTTCATCCTGGCATCACCAAGATGTATTGTGACCTACACTGCCAGTACTGGTGGCCAGGTATGGAGAAAGATGTTGTTGGTTTTGTCATTAGATGTTCTACTTGTCAGTAGGTGAATGAAGAGCATCAGCAACCTGCGGGGATTTTGAAGCAGTTACCCATTCCCGAGTGGAAGTGGAACGATGTCACAATGGAATTCGTGACTGGGTTACCGAGGTCACCTCGTGGGATTGATGTTGTTTGGGTTATCATCGATAGACTTATGACAGTTTCACACTTTTTTCCGATCAAGGAGACCTTCAGTGTTGATGATCTGGGATGATCGTACATCTGAGAGATTGTAAATATACATGGAGTTCCACAAACCATTTTTTCAAATAGGGATGTGCGCTTTACCTCTCGATTTATGCAGGTAATTCAGAAGGCTTGGGGTACACAGGTACTTTTCAGTACAACATACCATTCTCCAGACTGATGGCCAGTCCGAGCGCACGATCCAAGTTCTTGAGGATATTCTCTGAGCTTGAATTCTAGACATCAGTTATTCTTGGGAGATGCATATACATCTTGTGGAGTTCGCCTACAACAACATTTTTCAGGTGACCATTCAGATGGAACCATACTAGTATTTGTACGGTAGGCCATGCCGATCACCCTTATGCTGGCTGGAGGCAGGAGAGGAACCTTTGTTGGGACCTAGTCTTGTTCAAGAGACCTCAGAGAAGATAGAGCTGATTCAGAAGCGGATGGCTACAACACAGTCTTGGCAGAAGCCTTATTCTAATCAGTGGAGACAACCCCTCGAGTTCAAGGTCGGAGATCAGGTTTTCCTGAATGTCGCACCGAGGTTGGGACACAATAGGATTCAGAGATAGGGTATGCTTTCATCACGGTAAGTCGGACCATTTGAGATTTTGTAGAGAGTTGGGACGGTTGCCTATCAGTTGTAGCTACCTCAGAGGTACCGGGCTATGCATGACATCTTCCATGTCTCTCAACTCCGATGTTAATTTTCAGACCCGTCTCATGACTTTCAACCCGAGGAGGATGAGCTTCAAGCGAATACATCATTTGAGGAGCATCCTATCTGGATTATCGATCGTAGTACGAAGGTTCTCCGAGGCCGTTCTGTTCCTCTGGTACTGGTTCTATGGCAACATGGGAGAGCACGGGATGAGACTTGGGAGAGGGAGGTCGAGGATCGATTGTAGTGGCCAGAGCTGTTATGGGTTTCTTCTTCTACGCCTCTCTAGGAAAATTTGGGGACGAATTCGTTTATGGGGGGAAGTTTGTAAGAACCCGGGTATCCTTTTCAGGTCTGTATTTCCTCTTTCTAGTGTTTTAGAGAAAAATGGTTTTTCTGGAAATTTTTGATGTACACTTCTTGTACTTTCTAAGTACACGTCGTGTACTATTTTCCCGCTCGATTCCGTGTGTTGTCCGTGTCTGGGCGAAACACACTATGTGTAGGGGTGACGTGGAGGCCGATTTTGGCAGAGTACGGAAAAACCCACTACATTCCGTGTACTCTAAAAGTACACGTTGTATACTTTCTTTTTATTTCATTAAATAGACCGGGGTCACGCCTAATCTCCGTAAACGCCTTCTTCTTGGTCATGTTCATCCGAGAGTGCCGAGAATATGCGGATCTTCGATGAGCCACCATTCCTCCATCCCTTATTTGATATTGGCACTGTCGATTGCATTGGAATTGCAGTGGTGAGTTATCGCTTCTTCTTGAGCCTTGTTTTCCAATTCCTCATCCTACTCAAGATATTGTGGGTTGAGAATTTTGGGTGTTTTCTCTGATATTCGATGTTCTAAGAAGAATCAGCCATTTTGGTTCAAGTATATCGATCTCCTGAGATCATGGTAGGTTGTTTGTGCCTTACCGTTCAACGTTTTTGAGTTTTATGTGAAAATTCAACCATACCCGTGAAAGGGGTATTGTGTGTTCACCTTTTTGCCCTTGTTTTTTTCCTGCCTTGATTATTTCCTTGTGTATAGGTAAATTAATCATGTTATAGGATATTTTTTTGTTCTTGAATGTATTTACCATGATTTTCTCTGTTTATGACCATTGTGTCTTGTTAGCCTTTGACCGTTATGACTGTTTCCATGCCTTGTGTCTATAGGATGGAGTGTTTTGCATTACATGCTTGTTGCGTTCTAGAATGTTTATCCAAGTAGATCTATAGTTGTACTTTGAATAGACAAGTAGCTCTATAGGTGTACTTTGGACTTATATCATTATTATGCACTGACTGTAAAGGGGCTGAGAGATCCTGGTGCTATAGTCTATAAGGTATAGACCGAGTGAGCTTCCGAGAGAGTCTTTGACATTATAGACTACGTGTGGGTAGACCGAGTGAGTTTCCTCAGCGAGTCGTAGAAATTATAGGCCACAGGGGATAGACCGAGGGAGCTTCCCAAATTTCCTTCAGATATTATAGACTACATGAGGGTAGACGGAGTGATCTTCGTTAGAGATTCTTACTTTGTATGAATCTTTTTAAGAACCTTCCCAGGATAGAGGAGGAATTGATCGAGTGAGCATCCACTGAGAGTCTATGGTATACCTGTGGTTATAGGAGTAATTGACTGAGATCACTTCCTCAGAGAGTATCTAGACCTTGGGGCTAAGAGGGTTAGACCGCGTGATCTTCCTCAGAGAGTCCCTGACTACACTAGACTATAAGGGGAATTGACCGAGTGTGCTTCCCCAGAGAGTCTCATAAATTCGTATGACCAAGCCAGAGGGGTTAGGCTAAGTGCACTGCCCAGAGGGTTGTGGTTCTTCTTGGATAGGACCAGAGGGGATGGCTGTGAGTACTTCCTAGAGGGTTTCCTACTTGTTAGCTATTTTCTTCACTACTGTTATTGGTTGTGGATTGATTGTTGTTATGTATAATCCTTCTTTACTACTTACTGTTTACTGCCTACTACTTTGTTGTTGTTGTTTACTACTAATTGTACTTTTACCTACCATATACTCACTAAATGTTAGGAACATTTCTTTAGGTGAATGCGTACTAGGATTTAGTCTCACACCATGTTTGGGTCATGATATTGGGCCTAAACAAACTATGTTGTTGCAGGTATAGACAAGGGAAAGATCCCTTCGACTTCTGGTACTTGACTGCTCAGAGAAGGAGAGAATGGGACCAAGAATTGGCTTGCGATGCTGAGGAGCTGTTTTATTTTCTTTTTTACTTGTTTGGGTACTGTTGTGTTTTCCAGCAATGTGATTTTTTTGGCTGCTTTCCTAGATATGTATGATGCATAATTTTATATATACATATGTGCTTTAGTTTGTTGATTTAGTCTTACGATGTTATATTGTAGGTTACTACTGGTTCCGCTATTGCATGTTTGTTTTTATTGCACTATGTACTCTGCCAATGAGGTCATAGATTCTCCACTATCACACCCAAGGCCCTTGCTTCTAGTCAGCAGCCTCCCGCATTTGGGGAAATGCGCTTGAGGCCATGTGACCAACCAGGTATGGGGATCCTCTGGATGGCTTCCAGAACCGGGTTGTTACATAGGGTAATGTGATTTTTATTAAATCATTGAGTATTTTTTTCACAAAAATTAGTGAGACTATAAATATTATGATTAACAGACGATTATTGATAATTCACTTGTTTAGAAAAGGAGAAGTATGAGTAAACTGACATATTTTTTCTAGGTTATTACATTAAATCTTCTTATAAATTTACATATATCCAATTATGATATATAAAAATAATAAATATTGAATAATACCATTATTATTCTGGTGTAATTATATTACATATAATCTATCTCATCATCATCCATTATTCTTGGAAGGATCATGTTTTGGTCGCATTTACCAGCTTCCAAAGTAATACATTAAAATTACATCAGGTATGAATATAAAAAAAATTACTTGTTTAATATTATAAATATGTTAATAAATATTTTATAGAAATGATATAGAAATATTATATTATATAATTAAGAAAGCATCATTCATTCATTTAGAATCCCTGAAACATGTTGATTATCGCTATCATAATCATGGATTACAACCAATGCTACCATGAAATGTTATTATATATTTTCAATAAATAATTAAAAACAAATTCCATTACTTTATATGATTCTATAATGATGGAGTTTTTTGTCAAATATAAACCACCATAATTTTTATGATCCTAGTTTAAAGTGGTAAATATTATATAAATGCGGTTTGGAAAATGAGTAAAAATATAATAACATTTACATATATATATATATATAATTATTCTAAATTAGAATTATAATTGTATAAATTTGTGAGTATTTTTTTGGTATGAATTCAATGAATGTAATTAAAATATTCTATATATTTTTTGAAAATGAAGAAAAGATAATTGGAAGGTAATGGTATTTTGATCAATTTTACCTATTTGAGTGATGTTCCGTATTATAAACTTAATTTAACATGTGGGTATTTTATTCCACCTATTTGAGATATTATATCATGAATTACATTTTAATAATGGAATTTTCTATGTAAATATTTGGTGTCTGTTGATTTAGTTTATTCCCCAATAGTATTGTAATTAGAAACTCAACGAACTTTCATTAAGTTATGATTTATATCTGCATCTTCTATATTTGGAACATTATTCCATTATATTATATTGTGTTTCAATACTTAATTTATTTCTATAAATATATATTTTTATCACATATTCATTTTGATAATTATTCTTCACTTCTTTTTATGTTCTTCCCATATGGTATATGGGTATACCAAATATCATTCTTTGAGTTCTAATGTTTTATCATAAACATTTTTATTCCATTTTTGGATTATAAAAAAACATATATTTATTATATATTCCTCCACATAAAATTGAATTTTTAAAGAAAATATATATTTAAAATTCTATTTCAAATGTGTTTTTTAAAGAAATGTTTTATGATGTAATATAAATGCCTTTTCTATAATCATATGTACTATCTTTTTTAACCACATTTCTAATATGAAATTGATATAAATTTTCAAGGATTCAATATTATAGTTTATATTTAAATGTAAAAATTTAAATGTGTTTTTACATCACCATTTGAATAATTCTCTTGGAAGGTACTTGTAAAAACATATTTTAAAGAAAAGGTATAAATGTTTCCAAATTTCATTTATTCATTCAATGTCATATAGATTTTAATATTTGAATTGATATTTTATAATAGGTTATATGTTTAACTATATATATATATATAACGTTTGGTGGAATGAACACATTGTACCGAAAAATGAAATTCTCAACAACTTCATCTTTGTTGTCATTCAACCATTCATTTACAAGGAGGTTTCTCATTGATTTCAATCCCCATCTACATCAAAATTATTTATATGGGGATATTTTAATTTGAAAACACCCTCAATAATATTATGGATTCTATACTACCATATATTTATATTATTAAATTATTCAAATACTCAATAATCTATATGTGTTGAACATCACATTTTACATAATTGATTTTGGGTGATATTCAACGAGAAACAATGGTACCTATTGACATGGGGAAAGTATTAGAATTACATATTTTTTGATTCCATTAATTACTTTTTTACGATAGTTGAAGAAATACTTTTTAATAATCAACATTAATCCTTAAGGTTAAAAGAAAATATTTTATCCCTATTTATTGGATTATATAAAATTAATATGATTCAAAATATAATTATAACTATATTAAAAAATATAGGAATGATGAATTGTTTTTATTTGTCTATTAATATTTATTTTCATGATGTGTTACTATCATATTATCCCGTTATTGACAAGTGGAGAAATATTGATATTAATGATCATTATTGACTAACAAAATTAATTGATAATGTCTTTATATTCATTATATTTCTTTATTTTTATAGATTTGTTTTTATTATTTAACATATTACTTAATGAATTTTATTATATGTACTTTTGAAAATTATGGTGAATTCATTATAATTAGTCATGTGATAGGTGGGTCATGATGATATCTAGCCCCTCAATGCATTGATAGGTTTCATGGGATAGTATATGAATGGGTTTGGGGTGTATGTATGGAAAATTCCACGAGATATTTTAACTACGGTTTAAAAAAAGTAATTTTCCTTCCACAAGGACATGGAAACATATTTTTGATTCCCAAAATTATAAATTCCATTAATCTGGGATCATTTTTTTGATATCCATGCCAAATTTATTATCATGGGTAATGTATTTAAGTCTTAATATTTAGGAAATGTTTATTCCATCATTCTATCAGTTATATTATTTCCTTACATGGAATTTTAGAACAACTCAGTCTTTTTTAAATTCCTTAGGTAAAAAATGTACTAAAAATTAAATTTATATAACCATAAAATTTGAGGAAGAAATTAATATAGATGATGAAGATATATCATTAATTAAATATTTTCAAATATATAATGAAAATCTTAACATTATATTTTAATTATATATGATTAATTATTTTATGTGGTATCCTAAATATCTATATCACTAAACTTGAAATGATTCTTGAGATGTTAGAAATTAAATGATCTTTTTTTTCTAATTATTGATGGGAATATATAATATTATACAGTTGTTAACAAAGAATATAATGTATTTGATTATGGAAATAGTTCTAGGAGCACATGTCTAGGGTGCCATACTACTAGGCCCATGTATATCATATGAGTCATACATGGTATAAATTGACAATTAAAATAACCTCATTATTCGATGAACATACAATCTAGATCTAGATAACCACCCATTCCATTGTGCTAGGAGACAAAAATACAATAACTCAATAATAATAAATACAATACCTCTTCTGCGACACACTATCTAAAATTAAGAAAAACCATAACAACAGAAACTAATAACATGAAACCCATACCCACACTAACATGGAATTCAATAGAAAAAGATGTTCATGATGCATGATTATGTGTTCTATCACAAGACCCAACACGATATTATTTATTTATTCTTCTATTATATTATATAGTTAAATAAACTAAATACAATATGATATGGTTTTTTAGGATTACACTATCTTAGAATATTTATCGATAACTGGACTATCATTCACTACTTTCATCTGGATCACCACACTATGTGATGATGGATGAATACATGCAATGGAATTCTATGTAGGTTCCATGGGGAGGTTATAAAAATTGTATCATAGTTTTTAATAGAATATAATCAACTAAATATAATCCAATGCAAATAAACTTAATGTGGGATAAGTTAGATATAAAATAGATGAAAATAAATGAAATGCAGTAATGGAATAAATAGTCAATCCATAACTAAAGATGATATCCCATTAGGTAGTTGTATAAATAGTTGATTATAATAGAAAATTATGTTGATTTATCCAAAAAATCATAAATCTGTATTATTTTCCATTGCTAAAATTCCATATAATATATCATGTTAAACATCAAATTTGTTAGATATAATCATTATACCGTCTTTTAGCTGAAATAATTGTAGATCTTTTTAGGTACCCATGATCTATTTCATCTTGAATTGGCTTTGAGTAAATAAATTATTATGAAAACACCAATTATATCCAATATATAACCGTAAATGTAGGTAAATGTTTATGTGAAATATTCACTAAAAATAAATAACTTGTAAAAAAATCCAAAAATACTTAGTTCAACCAGATGAATTTTTTTCAGCATTTCAATGATCGTTCCAAACCATATAATATGTACAAGATCATTGTTGATCCTTCAGTTTGTGACACTAATTTAACATACATTTTTGTCTATTGTAGCTATGTCTCTAAGAATGTCAGGATGATCATGACTCCCAAAATAACACACCCATGTCTCTAGGGTATACATTTAATTTAACACAGATCAACCCAATGTAAATTTTATCAGATATATGATAAGAGCATATATTACAATACCCTTGTAATTCTCCGAGAATCCTAAAACTCACAATACCTAATTAACTTCATCTCTATATCAAGGTAATTCCCACTAAAATTATGATATAACTCCATAAAAATTATTATATCATAAAATGGTTGAAACAATATGATTTTATGTCAGTTTACCCTTTTAATGTTTATTTATAAATTATATACTACATGGGTTCTATTTTAATAACATATGGATGGTTTTGGAGTGTTGTGGAAGGGTTTCTATAGATTAATTATTTGAGTATAGTTATTGAAATCTATTCAATATCTTCAAAAATTCATATAGGGTGGTGCTGGGACATAATGGGATAGTGAAAAATTGGAGAATGGTTTTTAATAAAAACATGTGATTTCCATGGGAAAACATGTGTATGGTGGTAGTTGGAAATGAATTATTGGTACATTATTTTCCAAACCATGTGAGGGTGTGGCCTAATGATTGTATAACCACGTGGTTGGAGAATGTTTTTTCATACTATTCACCATAACCATGTATCTCTATATGTATTTTTCATTAATTCCTCAATGATTTGATCATATTTTGAAAAATTAAGCATCCTGATAATGTTATGTTAATTATCTATTAATAAAATCATTATTTATCTTTGTTTATGACCCAAAACTAATAGTTTTATTCTCCTAACTTAGGTTATCAATCATTTCATCCCTCCAAAGAATCCTTCGTTGCTTTTCATGGATCAATAAGATATATTTTTTAGATATGATATATTTATATCGTGAAATTCAATATAATTTCTTCATTTTAACTCTTTAGTTTTACATATTCTCATATTATATTAAAAAATGTCTTATCTATTATTTTTTAGAAATATCAATGACACTTTAGTACTTCCCAGTGATATTCTATTAGATCTAATTAAAGAAATAATATTCATGGATTTATATGGTGGTTTCATGTGACATTTTTTATATTCATCAACTGTTGTGAGGAAGGTGGCTTCTCATTTTTATTTATCATTCTAAAACAAGATGTATTGGTTCCAATGTTATTTTAGATATGATTTTTATTCAAATATATCTGGGTTTAAATACATAAATACTCTATTTTGGAATCATTCTAATAAAGTATTTAACAAAATTCATAAATGACTATATTTCTCAAAAGAAATATTTTACATGGAATAACTTTATATGAAAAAATTTAATACATGGTGTCTTATGTTCTTTTTAATTTGGGACTAATCATGGTTGAAATTTCCACTGTAAATAATGAAAACATGGTACAGATCATGGTCAAATATTTTAAAATAAAATTGGTCTACCAGGAAATGATTTTTCAGAGGATGACCCATAACTCTTGAGTAGAAGGGGGTTCTATAATTGCATTATTTTAAATGTATGTATGTGTGTGTGAGAAAATTAGATGATCATTCCAGGCTGTAAGAAATGGTGAAAAATAATTAATTATTTTATTTATATACATTTGAAATAAATAAACTTTTCAAACATATATGTGACACATTAATAAATGAATATTCATTATATAACATAAAGAAGCAACCCAGAATCATATAGGTCTACTTCCTTTTGAATCTTCTATACATAAAAGCCCTGTTACATTGTAAACTACATCATCTACTATTATGTTATTCATTACTTTCTCCCTTTTTTGACATAACATATATAATATCTTTCATCATAACAGGGGGAATGTTTACCTATAAATGGTTCACCTGAAATTATTAGTAATGTTAATAAAGATAGAAATCAATATAACATAAGAATATGGTTATTAATACATGAGAATAACAATTTAAAACCCATACCCATTGTATCAAAGATAATAAAAATGGGTCATCGAATAAATATTTGTACATCATATGACTTGAATCATAAATAAATCTAATATCATAATCCATGAGAGCCTACCATTTGAATAAGAAAAGTATTTTTGAATTACACAAACACAACAAAAAACATTTCCAAACTGGTCATGGTTAATTTCCAAAAATAACCTATTAGATTGGGTTAACTTCCCAAAACATCTCAATATTAATTATTCATTCCCATATCTATCAAACTATATAAATTCCCTTACTAAACTAATTTCACAAACAATTGTAGTCCATTTTATCATAGGAAATATCAATCACTACCTGGTCCCTTAGATGAAGATATAAGTACCACACATCATTAAATTCTAATCATACATATATGTGCTGAAATATCATCAACAATTTATGATATTAAAACCAATGAAATGAAATTAATTTTTTAAAATTTTCATAAATGCATATCCCAAGGGAAAAAAAATTTTTTATAAGAATTTCATTATTCCATCATAAAATAACCCCTAGATAAAAATTAGTTTCATAACCATTACCAATGGAAAAAAATGGTTTCCATAAACAACATGTCATTTTAATCATAAATAATATTGAGAAACTACATGGTTTTTGTCATTGGATAATATACCCATTTTATTTTATATGACTTTAAAGAATTTCATATGAGATGAAAATTGTTTTTGAATGATAAAATGGATCATTCCAAGAGGATAATAACCTTTATAATTTCGATTTTTTTTAAAATATACAAATATAAATAAATTATTAATGTAATGTTAATAAAAAATACCCTTCTAAATATATAAACGAATCATTAAATAATATATCATTATTGATGATGTAAATTACATAATGTAATTTCACATTAAAATTAATATTCCTTTCACATTTCAAGTAAAATTTGACCAGGTCCTTGTTCAAAATATAATAACATATTCTTATAAAAACTTCTTAAAAAAATTAAATCATCTGTAAAAGTATAATTTATAAATCATGGGATAATTATATATTATTTCATTGAATCATTTTTATAAAACATGGATATTGATGAAATATTTTTTTTTGATTGTTGTGAGAAATAATGTAGATTATGAATAATAAAATTATTTTGGTGTATTCAGTGATTAAGATGAATTAAATTGAAAGAAATAATTTTTTTCCATAAAAAAATTATTATTATTTTCATGAAGGGTTGATCATATTATTTCATCATCAGAAAAATAATCACAAACAATCATGAAAAATATTGATACTATAACTCAAAACCTTTACCACATTATTAATATTTCAATTGTAATATCTATGAAGGAAAATACATTATATTGATACATAAATCCATATAAATATCATCTAAATCATCAAAAATAATTTCAGGGGAATAATATATACCAAAAAAATTATAAATATTGGGAATATGGAATGTGTCCCTGGAAAATAAAAGTTATATAAAAATCCACTTACCAATTTGGAAACATTTTAATTGTAATCCCCATTAAAAAAGAATATAATTGAACAATAACTATTATTTAAATAATAATATTAATTTTATAACATTAAAAATATTCCTACATACACCACATAAATGATACAAGTGGTGGATATGGCATGTGGCTCCATGAAATAAAAAGGAGACTCCGAACCCATTACCTCAGATCTCGAATTATATATACACATTTCAACATCTTATATAATAAATACGTGATTATTATAAATATATACCTATACCATAATCAAATATATCATGAAATATATCACTTAAGTATGACATTTTTATATCCACTGGTTAATAATTCCTTCTTATAATAATGTTTCAGGTAATATGTTATTCATTTTCATTTTTGACATTGTTTTCTATTTCTAGTCTTTTTACTATCATAATTTTTCTAAAATATAAGATATTTTAACTAGAAAATAATAATAATATTTATTCCATATATATATATATATATTATTAATCAATAAATTCTATAGATAAAAAATGGATTACACCATTCATGGAGATGGTAGGTCATACATATGCATGAACGATGTTACATTTTTCTCTACTAAATGAATAAAATAGAGAGAAATATTATTCAAACATAATTGAGTTATATTTATATAATATATATCATTGATATAAATTTAATATCTCCTTATTACAATCAATGTAAAAATAAAATTGAAAATGTATCAAATCACTTCATGGAGGTGGTTGTCCCGGGATACGCACCAATGATGTAATTGTTGTACAATAGATTGGAATATAAGAAGGATGATGTGATATAATAATTATAGGAGTATAAATATTTCATAAATATATTATGT
Organism: Viscum album; assembly: GCA_963277665.1. Classification (NCBI taxonomy): domain Eukaryota; kingdom Viridiplantae; phylum Streptophyta; class Magnoliopsida; order Santalales; family Viscaceae; genus Viscum; species Viscum album. The sequence continues at coordinate 2,063,900,188 of OY728120.1, read as the reverse complement.
AGAAAATAAATAAATCATTATATTCATCTATGATAGGTGGTGATGGAATATTTATTACATTTTTTTCTTGATGAGGTCGTTCACCATACACATAATATATTGTTTTATTTCCTACATAACAAAGGAGGAAATAGATATAGGTCTTTTCATAAACATTATAATATTTATATTTTAATTATGTACTTATTTTTTAATATCGTAAATAATGATTTATATTTTATGTTAAGGGAAGAATGAATAATATAATAATGCATAAAAATTGAAATTTTTTCTTTAAAACCGATCTTTTGGTTTGCACTAACACCCCTCTATTAAGGGTTTTCAAATCAAATTAAGGCTTCTATGATGTGGTTAAGGAAGTAAATAAGGTATTTGGGGGGGTATTTAGTAAACCAATCATCTTTGGAAGAGTGAATATTATATGATAGGGATTCCCTTTTATAATTTGGGGAGATTACACACTTAGACTATTCAAAAACCAAAAGAAATAATTATGTTATAAACATGAAAAAGTATAAAAAATGATCCTTTATAGTAATATATTTAAATTAAAATATATATGGTTTAAAAATAAATATTTCAAATAATTTGAGGATGTTTAATTTAACAAGATTTATAATTAATTTATTCCTCATTATTCTATGACCCTGATATAAACTACTGAGCTTACTTGTTTCTCATAATATCCTCATGTTCCATTCTAATTCCCTCAAGTTGGTGGTTTCACAATTAAACATTTACTAACATAGTGGTCTTGGTTACCAAAGAATTATATATCTGGTAAATAATTTCCCTAGGATGTCAATTATAGGAATGATCCTAATCCAGTTGTATGATTTCTAATTTTAGTAATTTAAATGATATTTTATATAACTCCTTTGGATAGATACATGGATCGCATATTCCACTTGAGATAGGTTCACTGGAAGTAATAAAAAATAAGAAACTATCCCTAAAAAATTGATATTGTAATAAGGTCTAATATACCAAGGGATAATCTTTTCAATATTTAGAAATAATTCAACTTTATTCCATAGAGAAATTCAAAGAAGAACCATCTCACCAATATCATAATCCATATCACATCAATGATTGTTATTAGAAATACTTTATATAATTTGGTCTGTCATGATTTTTTTAATGAATATAAATTTTTATTCCATTTCCATTGATATATTAGGTCCCAATATCATTACTTATCTATCCATATCCCAATATGTTGGTGTTTTACAATTCATTCTATAGAGGTATTCCTGAGGATCAATATGAATTCTTGAGGGAATGTTATGGATATAAGAAATAATTATTGAAGGAAGGGTATGATCTCATCAACCATTGAAATATATATGAAAACCCCCACATATCCTATAGTTTTTTAATATTTCTCAAAGATAGAATAACTATTTGAGGTTAATACACAATTATGAAACATAGCTCTGTATCATAGGTCTCTTAGAGGTTTCTATATAACATCATGGTATTCCTCATATCCTAATTAGAGGTTATGAAATGTAAAAATCTATACATCCATACAAAATCTTTTATAAATATTTTTGAAACATAATTAATAGAAACATATCCTATAATAGTGATTAATGTGTTCCATTGTTATAATTTGACCGACTACATGTCATATAGTAGTGTGTCCATTATATGTTTTTTCAATTCCGATGACAAAATCCATGGCCATGTGTTATCCTTTCCATTATGGTATAATTAATGGTTGTAACATCCCATTATTATTTAATCTCTTATCCTGAATAAAATTATATACCATGAATCGTGATACAAACACTGTTATATCTCTCTTTATTATATCCCACAATAAAATCACTTCAAATCCCAATACATATTGGTACTTTCAGGATATTTATAGAATGTAAAACTATGGACATAGTCCAACATCTCTTTTAGATCCTATATTGATGGATCACATACAAGTTTCTGGGACCTTATCATTCCATCATAAACATGGTTAAAAAAATTTATATTTTTTTCCTTCTCCTATTGATCTACTTGAGCCTTTAGAATCTCTTCAATATTCTCATGGATTAATTATTGAACACTAATTTGAGAAACTAAATATTTCTCCCATTCTATATGAATTTTAGATCAATCCATTTGAAATATAGAAACATTGAGTATCATTATATAACAATTTTAGATAATATAACATGATCCTTTTTATAAAAGGACACATCAACCATGTTCCCATTTCTATGGTGGTAATGTATTTTCATTCATAATTGTTATTCAGCTCCAACCTCCTAGAGTACATGATCAAATATTCTTTTAAAATACACACATTAAACACTTTTGATTAGTATCTATATCAATGATTTAAATATAATGATAATTCCTCCTTATAAATAATTAAAACAATTCTAAAAGACAAATCTATATAATTTGTTGGGTAATTATGCTCAAGAAACATCAATTTTCCTGAAACGTAAGATATAACCATTTAATTAAACATAATAACACATAGTGATCCATTGTTCTCTACATCTATTTAGATTTTAAACTCTTATCCACTATTATTTAATGTAACAACAATATCATTGATGAAAAATCTTTTTACTTAATTTTATATTTCTTTACATTCATTTTTGTAGAGGAACTTTCATCCCTTCTGATTTTACATGGATTTTTGGAATAGATAGTCAATAAAAATTCTCTCTAACTAGTTTATAAAATCTATCCAAACCATAAAATATTTAATCTCATTCATAGAGGTTGGTAAAGGAAAAAAATTAATAGACTCCATCATAAATAGATCTCATGATAGACCCTAACATGAGATTGTTTGACCTGAAATAATGATTTTATATCATAAAATCATAATTTTTAAATTTTGTGTTATTGTTACCCTTCTATTTAGTTTAAAAAATAGTTACCATTTGATCATAATTATCTTAATTTCTATTTGAATATATAGTAATATCATCTATAAATACAACAATACACTGATATAGGTATTCCAAAAAATACTCTATTCATTAAATTGGTGAAAATTGAAGGCAAAAAAATAAGTCAAAATGAAATGAATATAAATTCATGTTGTCTATACATTGTGATCAGTGTTTCTTGAGAATATTTCCACTATTAAACATCAATTGATGTTATGAAGAAAAAGTTTCAATTTTGAAAAGGATTTTATCTCCATATAGTTTGTCAAAAAATCATCAATATGTGTTAGGGTATTGATTTTATTGAATGTGGTCTTTTTCAATAGCTGATAATCAATGAATTGTCTCATGAATCAATATTTCTTATTGTTAAAATAAATATATTCATCATATGGTGACAACGTGGTTGAATAAATACATTGTAAATAATCAAGTAGAGTTTATTCATTAACTTATGATACTGAATCAAGACCATTAAATAAGCCATAAATTAAATACTTTTTTCACCAAGTTTGAGATCTATTGGTCACCCAACATCAAAATATGGTGAATATATAGGAATCAATTCTAAAAATATTGAAAAAAATTCATATAGAATGAGAATATCATCAATGATTAGTTTCTCCACAACCATCTTCTATAATAACTCATTTTAAATACGTTTAAAGATAAATATAATTGATATTATTTTTAGAATATTCATTTATATATTTTAACCCTTATTGAAGATCATAAGATGGTTTGAAATATCAAACATGGATTCTCTTAATCCGTAATTGTTGTGGTCGTCATTATGATAAATACAGTCTAATCCAATTCCAATAATAATTTGATCCCAATAAACAGTAAAGGTATTTGTAAGAACCAAATTCTTATAAACATCATCTGATTATGAATAATGGAATTTAGATTATATCATAATAAAATTAATAATTTTAATTTCTAAATCATCTTCTAATTATTTCTATTAATAATTAACATTCCGTCAAACATTACTTGATATATTATAATTCATAAAAGAAATAATTAATAGGGTAAATTAATATTTGAGAAAAATATTACAACCACCACTTAATCAAAATATAATCAATCCCATACAAAATCAAATCTATTTGAATGACAATTAGTCAACTATGGCCAGAGTGAACGATCCTGAAACAATATTCATAAGATATCTAATTCTTTTAACTTAATTTTAATGTATTAAAATGTATATCTAACCATGGTAATTCACTTTCATAATCTATCCAAATCCTTCATGATGGTTCATAAATAGTGTGAGAATTTTCAATACATATCACATCGGAGTGTCAATGTATGTGTGTAAAAATTCTTATTATAAAACACTTGATGATGAGAAAGATAAATCCTAGTGACACCTTTTAGATATTATTAACCCAATGATAACTGTTTCATATCCACTTTCACATGTAGTTCCCAGATAGGGATGTAATTTTTTTAATAATCTTCATCTACTCGTAAAAATCATTCCATGATATTTTTATATTATTGGATACATCATTGTGGTTGTCAATAATGATTTCTCATTATAGTTTCTAGTGGTAAAATAATAATTTTATTGAGAAATAGTATATAGCACAAAAATTTCATTCATAGAGAAAAAATCATAATAGATGAATATTCAATATATAAAATATGGATCCCCATAATAGTTATACATGTCTTGTTTTTATGGAAACATAGATATATATAAAGCATCCAAAAAAATAAACTACATTATTTCCCAATATGGTCTTCATTACTATCACCCATCATAGATATATCATTCATAATTAATTTCAATATTAATGAGGTAATGGAAACATATAAAAGTGTGAGATCACAATATCAATAAGGGAATACATGGGAGATAGGAATAGGAAAATAGAGTAAGGGTAAGAGAACCTGATGTTAACAATTCAAAAACCAAACCCTTCATATCCGATATCATTCATTTTAGTCATGTAATAAACCATGTCAACCATAAGCTATGATACATAATGGAATTAATGAACATAATACATGAAAGAGTAATATTATAATAAGACATTGATATTTGGAATTCATAGAATAATATAAAATTATATTGTTAAGAGAAATGGATAATAAGAAAATTGATTATAGTGTAGTCTATTCACACCCCCAATGAATCATATAATTCTTTGTCCACTCTTATATTGCCCATAATGGATATATTCTCTTACTGGACTTGGTTCACTCCCAATTTTATTCATATTAATCACATTAGATATCAATCTATATCTATTCCATTGGAGAGAGATACATGTTCCAACCATCAGATATTGAAAACCATATATATATGTTCCATAAGAACATAAAACATTAAATATATCTAAAATAATGAAAATAAATTGGTTTCATATCCATTTCATCATAGAATAACCTATGTAAAAGAAAATTATTTCATAAAGATATCATTGTTTAAAAATAGATTAACCCTTGTAAATGAAACAATTTTCATAAACATGACCCATGGAAACTCAATGAATTCTATAAACATATTTTCATAATAATCGTTAATTATTCCATTAAAATTCAAGGATGGTATAATTGAAAACTATCCATAGTAATGATTATTTATCATCAAAGGATGTCATCATAAATGGAATATAATAATGGAACACCAATGGGATCAATTCTTACGGAAAATAACCATTAATCATTGAAAAAACAATTAAAATGTTAAAATTATAAAAATATAAAATATAAAATTTTATTTTAATATATCCTTTAGAAATGATATGAAATGTTAATCCAAGGAGAGTTCAGGATGTCAGAAAACAATGTCTGCTCCACACACGTTTATTCAAATGTTTCTTTTACATAAATGGTAAAAATTAAATAGATTTTTATTAGAAATATGATAGTAATATAACTTTTGAGCCAATTTTGTAAAACATAAAATCTGGGTAAAATGCATTAAAATAATAATTTTAAAATTTTAAAATATTTATTTTTAACTTTTTTAAGTAATAATGTATATTGAGGAAAAAAAATTTCAACTGAAGAGGAAAAGCATGTCTGTATTTCATAGAAATTGTCTTCGGCTCACATGAGTATATAAACAGAGTGAAATAAATTTAAATAATTTATGATCAAGAAATAATGATAGGATATGGAATATAATGGTGGTATGGAGATGTATATTATATGATTTCAACATCTAAAACATAATCATAAAAAATCCTAATAAACAATTGTATTATAATATAAAACATTTACCACCTTGGTATTGTATGAATCGTAATCCCAAAAAATAAAATAAAAATTTGATGGATATGTCAATCCACATAATTTTTGAAATAGTAATCATAAAAATATATTATTTTTAATATTATACACAATAAAAATGAAATAGGTTTCAAATATGGATGTGTATCTTGGGAATAAAAGTGTTAGGAAAATCCCCGTAATAATTAAAAAATATATTATGAATAATCCCCATTAAATAATATAATATACTTAAACATTTAATGTCATGAAAACAATGATATTAAACATATATCATTTAAAAATCAAATTACTTACACTAAATAAAATATTTGAAGTGTAAATATGTCATATTCTTCAAGAAATAAACGAGATACTATGAATCCTAGACATCCAAACATGGATTTCATCATATACTTTAGAACCACATATAATATATATGTATGTGTGTTTGTGTGTGTGTGTGTGATTGTTATATATTTATTTTAGAACCATAATAATTTATATAATATCATTTTTTATTTACATATATACTTTTATTAATGATTTTTTAATATATCATAATTAAAATAATGTTTCAGGTAATAGCTAGTTATTTCTTGTATGTTTTGTTTGATATTTCCAGCCCTTTTACTAGTATCATGGATCCTATTGTACTGAGGATAAAATGGAAATATATCAATTAGAGGGTGAATAATAGTTTTATTAAAATTAAATTAATTATTCAAAAAATTATCCCTTAATTATTGAATAATGTTTAGGAGAAATAAAAAAATTGTATAGAAAATATTTTTATAGTTATTCATATCTAAATTATCATTGTCCAATATTTAACAATATAAAAAAAATATGTGATATATAGCACTCAAAAACCAAAATAATGGAATCATGAAGTAAATTTTTTCCACCAAGAGTCACAAGCATACTATGTATCATTTTTCTAATTTGAGGAATAAATGAAACATTGCCTTAATTTTTATACATGGAGGCATAATTGAAAAAAAAAATTCCATGGAAGCACAACCCATTGAAAGCACATATTTTGTTTTTCATAACCCACAATCCTACAATTTTGATGATCCCAGATCTGTGTAAGATCAATGATAGATGGTACATGTGAATGAGTGACCTTTTCTTCTTTTTAAAATTGTCTTTTTAAATAAATTAATTTTAACTGGATAATGCCTTCATCCATTCATCTTGGTTATCACATCCTTACCTATAATATTCATTAAATAAAATGGAAATGAATATAAATAATTACATGGTTTGATACGAAGACCTACTCTATTCCCTGATAGTTATCCTCCTCAACATGCAATCAACACTATAATCTTGTAAACAATTTCAATGGTCAATATAGGTACAAATTGTGTCTCTCCAAAATCCACACATGTGGTTGTTTATATATCATTCCATAGTGTTACCAGAATCCACAACAGCATGAAAAAATGATATAGAGTCTTAATCTCTAGAATCACAGAAGATACATCCATGTCCCAACCTAAACAGAGAGGCTTTCTAATTTCTTCATGGCTTGATCCTCATCAGGATGATCTATCTATCTTCCACCAAGTTCTTATTGGATCATTCATGACTGTGAACCCTTCATAAATATATGTAGTATATTTTAATTTCCCAATGATCATTGATCATCAGTATTTTATCTATTTCCTCAATGAAAAAATGATCAGTCTTGAATTCCATCATTACGATGAGCTCATAACCTCAATGATAATTTTATAAAGTCGGAAAAATAATATTTCACAATATTATATTCATGGATTATGTTTGACATTATCATATTTAATTAGAAAAACTTTTTCATATATATAATTTATTTTTATGTTATACCTATCTTCAATGTCACACTTTATCCATGGTTTTAATGGCATAAGAAAACTTATGACATTCATTTATTAAATTTATTAGTTTCTATGATATTTATTAAATATATTTCAGGTATCTCAATTTATCAACTGAATATTCTTCTTGGAATGTTCTAATGAACTAACAACCTTTATGATTCAAAATATTTTTGAAAAAACATGAATGGTTATGTTCATGAAGTAAAATTTATTTACATACCACATAGAATGTATTCCATGAGTTTAATGTATCATTTTTTTCTATATTCTTCACTAAATTAGGGGAAGAGCATGATATATCCCTGATTATTCACTACCTTCAAATAATAAATTTCTAGATAACCAATTTACTATCCTTAAGAAAATTCATACATCATAGCATATAAAAAAACATTACATTGTATCATTTCAATATTTGTGTTTTTTTCCTTCGAACTGCTTCATGAAATAAAGAAGCGATTCACATGACTAAATCATAATAAAATATTTCCATATCATGATTAATGGTGATGTATGAATGATTTTCTCATCCCTTTTATGGGACAATATGTCATTGCCGATTTATCTTCCTTCACATGAATGAATCTCACCAGTGCTTCACCATATGGTATTTATGAAACACTAGTTGTGTTTGTGGGTTTAAATATTTTATTATGATATGATGAATAGCTTTGTGTTTCTTTTTCCGGTTATATAATCTCACGGCTTTATTTCTCTTCATGCGAAGGGATCTTACATGTAATCTATTTTAAGAGTATATCTCTAAATATATAAATGTTCAGTAGCATGCACTCTCAAAAGTTCCCTTTTTTATATACTCAAGATCAAACCACATATCATTGATTTTAAAAGTGTTTTGAGTAATTATTCAAATAGATAAATATATAATAATATTATGAATGTTTTGGCTTTCATTTTCTCTATATATTGATGGAGAGAGCATGATATAATGTGATTATATTACACAATAAATTACTTGACCATCAAATGCCTCAGTTATATTATAAATTCATCATGGTGGACATAAAATTGGACTGTGATTAATTCCACTAAATGATTTAATATTTAAATGATTGATAATATAAATTCTATAGTGTCAAGGTTGTCTCCATAATATTCCTTTATCCATTATAAACATGTGATGGAAAGGAAACATTCTATATTTTATAATATTACATTACTTATCCTCAACTGGTGGTCACCATACTGTCATGTGATCCTCATATTTTCATGAAATGATATCAAGCATTAGATACTAGTGCTAGAAACATCATTTTTTCTATTATGAATAATATACAATGATTTCATATCTTTATATGGAACAATAACACTTTTATCAATTCATAAAATTGTAATGTGATGAAAATAGGTTTTCTCAATATTATGACAATGTTCTTCTATATCATATGGTTGATGATGATGTGAGTAAATTAAATAATATTTTGATGGATTTAATGAATGGTGGAGTTTTCTCATATCATGTGGCTAAGGTTGTTTAATTCTTTTTAAGTGAAGGTGATCTGTACCCAGACATAATTTTATCCCACATAAATTTCTAATATGTATATTCTCTATTTTTTTAGAAATTCAATTATGAAACACTCATGAGTTGTCTAATGGGTATCAACACTAGTCATACATCACACAAAACCAAGCATTGGACCTATGGACTTTTGGAACAAATCATATATTCCTTCAGGCATGAACAAGGAGGTCCATATACATGGGAAAATTTTAACATACTGGTGATCACTCCAACAATACATAAACATGGTCATTCCTTAAGGCATATACATGACCTTGCAATGTAGCCTTGGTTTTCCTTTTATAGATTTTACTCCCTCATGGTTAGACCCTTGGGACCCCCCAAATGGGGTTGAGGGCAAGCCTAAGGGGATTTCCATGGGTTGGAATTTTATTTAATATGAGGAATACTCAAATATAATAGAAATATATTAATAATAACAATGATTGTATTGTCCTTACATTCATTGTTAATCCATCCATTAATAAATGAAATATAGATAAATTGTAGTGGCATTCAAATAAAATACTCATAAATTTATAAATTCCTTTTTTTAATGGACAACATATTTTTTCAAATGTTGAAAAAATGTGAAATCCTAAACCATATCTAGCACATATCATAGAAAATTTGAATAGTTAAACAATAAACATACATAATAAAGGATATTTTTCCAATAATGAAATCATATTCCATTAGATGGATCCATAGAAAATCTCTAGGAATAATCATGTCATGCGCCAGAAAATACTTATTTATTGAAAAAAATTAAATCAAGGATAAAAAATATCTCTTTTTTTACATTAAATATCATTAGATATCATAAGTCAGTATGAGTTTCTATCATTCTCCTCATTATTAACAGTAAATATAAAAAGGTACAATGGGGTATTCTCATATCATCTTTCTCCTTAGATAAATGATCATCTCCCTTATATAAAAAATTCAAGATAACTTCTCAGAGAGGTGTATTATCTCATGGTTATATTAGAATAGATCATCTATTCAATCAACTATAAATCTACACTAGATGTCCCAGTGAATAAAAATTGTTTCATAAATTCAAGTATTTATATGAAAAGAAATATACCAGGAGTATGAAATCATACTCATAAATATTATTTATCATTAAAAGTATTATAGATAGTACAATTTTTCAATGAAATTCTAAATACTAAAAATACATCAATAGAAACATTACAATGTTAACGTGAATAGATATAACTCCTCCTTATATTTTTCATGTAATCAACCAATCTATCCCCTTAATTGATATGACAAATACAATTAATAACATGGGATGAATGTTTTATTGGTATACTAGAACAATCAAATTTATAAATCAATTTTGTAGTATTATATTCACTAGGTTGTGAATATTTTACATCATAATCTTGTCAATGTTACCTATCGATGGATGAATACATCATCTGTAATTCAATTCAAGTTAGTAAATAATAATTCATATATAATAGTATAAAGAGGGACCTCTTGGTTTCTCAAATATAAAATTCATACTGAGAGATTCATCTCAATTTCTACATTTTATTCCACATAAATTCCTTAGACATTGTTATTGGTCAATCCTCATTATTTGACACTTAATTTGTAGTTGAATTTTTTATTTTCATATGTGATTTTTTATTATATTCAAAATATTATACATGATTTCATATTGGGATGGTATAATTTGAATACATCATCTTTTTTCAAGACCATTTTTTTCACACCATTCACACATAATGATATTATGTCAAAATTTGATAATGAATCATTATCAACATTAACTTCATCAATTGTCACCTCTTTTATTTATTTTTCATCATCATTTTTCTAATCATTCTCCAATTTTTTGGAGTTGGCTAGTCAAACTTGATATATTACTAAATATTATTTCATTATGTTTTTATATAGTTTTCATTTCTCATATAATACAATAGTGACAATTACTTCCTTACCCAAAAATATTATATTCATATTAATAAAAATTAGATTTAAATTATTGGGAAAACATTTCATTTATATATTTTATAACTATCCCAACTAAATCATCCACAAAAATATTTCATGCATTCAAATTTTATCGATTATTGACATTTTGGGTGGTGTCTTGGTCATTGGGAACTTGTTCATATAAGTTTATCCCATTCTTTCATATATTTTACCCATTGATTCATTATTATTTCATAGTACTGTAATGTTATTGCATAATGAATAATCATTATAAATAAACACTCTACAAAACAAGTAGTAGACTCTAATACATGATATCTTGATATAAAATATATTTTCTCAAATTATTAGTATTGAATTCTATTCTCATATTTTGATGTTTTTTCTTAGAGTAAACCTTCTCGAAAAATAAGTCTACTCTCCATTGTATAAAAGTTTTTTCATTTGTTTTTTTCATCGAGATTTAGTCGTGTCTCACCAGCATGTATTGTACGAAATAAATTATTTTCAATGAGTTTCATTATGATTAGATGTAAACCTTTTCGCTAGAACATTATGATAATAATCTTTTAAATATTCATTATGGTTATCAATAGAATTATTTAAATCATAATAAATCTTTCTCAACTCGCATTTAGATGATTGAAAAAAATATTTCATCCTTGATATTTCTTCCCCAAACTCAGTGATTAATTTTACATTGTCCTTCACCATAATTTCATGTTCATATAACTTCTAAACATCTTTTTGTTGTCCTTTAAAATATAAAATTAAATACTTTTAACTCTTCTATTCTATGTAAATTTTTTTCAAAACAATTTATTTCTCTTTTTAGCATAGGTAACGTAATCAAATATTACTTATTCTGATTAAGATTCATTTATTCTATCTTAAACTATTATTTATTTTCTTTAATTATTTATATTTTTTCTCTATTATACTTCCTGTTTTTTATAGATGTACCTTCAAGATTATCTCACAATAACTATTACAGCTCAGTTATCTTATTACCATTTGAACCATAAAATGTGTCATTAGCTATTTTGGGTTTCTCCATAAAAAAAATTTGATTTATAAAATGCCGGACATCTTAATTTCCTTTACATGAGGATTATGATTCATCAATTTTCCACAAAATGATAATCATTATTTTTCTCACTGATTACATTGGTTTTTCTAAAATATTCACCATTTTATTTTTCTTAAACATTTCAAGACATAGTCTTATTATTATACAGATTTAGTGACATTACTATCTTATTTTTAAAGACGTGTGAAAAATGTATAAACACACGATTATTAAATTACATTACTATATCAATTAATTTTTTGTTATATATCAACTATAAATCATTAGAAACAAGGTCCTCATTTGATTGCAGTCATAATCATCTTCCTCGTCCTTAGAATCATATCATTGCGGTTACAATTCAACTATAATTTTACAATTTATCATTTATTGAATGTCCATGTTAACATATATTCCATCTTAAGGAGGGTATTTTTCTCATTTCATATACTATTAGAATGATATTTAGTCTATCCAATGATATATCATTTTATTAATTATGTGAAAAAACTGATGAGTGAAATCAATCTAGAATGATTTTCATCTGGTTATTCAGAATGGTTGAATCATCCAGCTTCTCATCAAAACCACCAATGAAACTAATAACCGAATTTACTCTTTTAGATTAGTCATCAACACATTCATCCTCACCCAATTTGATATATTATTATATTTTCCTACATATTTCCAACATATCTTCCATGGATTTAATATTTCCTTCATTACATATTCTCTGTTTATCATAGATTTCCAAAGTGTTTTTTAGACGCTTAACAATAGTGTATACAATATCTGATAAATCCACTAAGATTAAATTTTGAGGCTTTAAAAAAATATCCATTTTAATCTTAACATAAAAATTTAATAGATAATTCAGAACATATGGTGGATTTCATATTATAACATTATCTCTCACTTATAGAAAACATCATATGTGATACAATATTATTAAATTTTTCGATACATGATAGTTATATACATTTGAATTTCAATACCCCTACTACTTATGGAATTTATATTCTACAACCAAAAAAACATATTATATATTTATATGGTCACATTCCATATGATACAAATTGATGTGCCTTGGCAATGTGATATCACTAAGAAGGGGAGGGGTGAATTAGTGGAACAACGTTCATTTTACAAATTTATTTGTTTCAAATGATCCCTTAGGTATGGTTAAGTTCTTAATCCACTCATCATGTGTATATTATCTCAAAATTGCATATTCTGTGTATATAATTGAATATAAGATTATTATTTACATTTTTTTGGTATAAATACATACTTCTAATCATGTTAGTTATTATCTCAAACAATAATTCTCCACTATTATATTGTAAAAAATATATTTGTTTTTATAGTGTCACACTTTATCTATCCTCATTTTACATAGGAGTTTCTTTATACTACATCCCATAGTGTTACTAGCATCCACACAGGATTTTAATAGAATCTTGACTACAAACTTCTACGACTCAATACACAAGATAATTAATACTCCCAACTCTAAATGAGTGGATTTTTTCCAACATCAAAGGTTAATCTATAAAAGGATGACATTCTTATCTTCCTATAAGATCTTCTAGGATCACGCATACCCCTATAATACTAAAGAACCATTTTAGTCTTTAATACATGGGAATGTATATATAAGATCCTACATTTGATGAATTTATAGAATGAAAAAATGATCTATTTATTATTCCATCTATAAGAAAATGTCCAGGCATTAATGGTGATGTGAGATATTTTTTCACAAAACACCATAAAGTATATTAATGAAATAATGATCTTTCAAAATATCATCTTAGTCTATATTCTATAATTCTCAAACATTATCATCACAAATATAAGCTCTTTTAATTTATATCAGGATATCAGTGTCACATTTTTTCAACAATTTAATTTCATCTAAAACCATTAAACATTTATTTATGAAAACTATTAGATTATATAATATTTATCAAATATGTTTTATGTATCCCAATGTTATAGGTGACTATTCACATGTTCATGTGCTCATGCACTATCCACCTTCTAGATTCATTTCCATGTGAATAGACCTGAGTGGGTATATATATGAACTTCCCTATTATTAACATAATATATGAAATATGCTGAATTTTATTCTTGAAACCATTATCATCCTACATTCTTCATTGAATCCATTGAATTAGGTTATATAATCATGTTAATTAGCTTCCTTTTCATGAATCTTGTGTTGATCACAAAATATATGCATTGCAAGATCTCAAGCCACTGTATATAGTCTCCTTCATACTATTGAATGTGTGACATAAAATTACCTCATGAAATCAAGTGGTGCTTGGTGTTACCAAAACATTTCCCACTGGTCCCTTCTAAGGACTGAATATGAAGTTATGGATTCATATCAACCCCTCTCTATACATATAACACTACAAAACCTCTAGACTAGAGTTAGTGCATTAATTATTACATTACCATTATTAAAAGGAATTAAATTATGAAGGAATGATTTTTTTAGTAGTCTTGAAGAAACTAGATACATAGATGTAACTCAAATTACATTGGCAAAGGTAACAAATTACAATACCAACCAAAAACTAAAAACTGCATCCACGAAAACTCAATAAATGATCTCATCTTTATAACCTGTTGAAGGTAAGGAAATGAAAAGGGTGAGATCAAATGATAATTAGGGATAAAAATAGAGGAAGCATGAGTGAATAACTTAAACATAAACAAATTCACATAGTCAATATAGCGTGGTGAATTAACGAGAAAAACGCACCACTAATAAACTAAGAATGAAACTACATATATATATTTTATAATTGTGAAAACCACATAGATATTAATTACTATGAAAGAAAAAAGAGAATGATTATTAATTGGATGTCATGAATCTGGAACAAGATACCACTATACAATCAGAACAGTTTATGTCTATGGGTAGAAACATGTCTGATTTTTTTAAACAATCTCGAAGGGTTTGTCCCCAAATGATTGTTGCATGAGACTTGTCGATACACAGAGAGGAAATAGCAGCCCCTGCCCATCACATCATGTCAAAAGTATTATTTATACAGAGATTCAATACATGATAAAAATTCCTTTACATTATCCTCATAGAGTAGAGGATATAGATTCATCAATACTTCCATAGTTAAAAAAACATACAAAATAATCACCTTATATAAAAAGGTATACAACATAGACAATATTCCTATCCATAATATGAGAATATGGATATTTAAAATGAATATAATTAAAATGAAATGTTATCATAAATGATCATTAGGTACACCATATAATAATTATTAGGTGTGAAATATAATGTAAGTCACAATGAAATGGTAAATTGTGATAATGCTCGTTACCAAATTGTAATAAATCATTTCATGTGACCAAAAATTAGTAATCATAAAAAAAGAAATGAATACCCTGAACATAAAAAGAGTCAAGATTTTATATATCAAATTTTAGTACACAAACACCATGTGAATAAAATAAGTAGCTAACTATGGAAATCTCACACAAATAAAAGTGAGATGAGAAACTCCTTAAAAACATTTTTTCCTGTAAACAGTTGTCCTTGTGAGGGCTTAATGATAGGTAATGGGGTATCCTGTCATTTATATATCATAAGGGATGTATGGAGGAGGTTCGAAACCATACCTCATCATTAGGAATTAAAAATAAAAGGAAACAAAATAGGGGGTATTCTTGAATAATAGTGAAATAGAGAATCCCTTATAGTGATCATAACATTAGAGTGAGGATGAATCAATGAAATAATTTTTTGTTATAAATATAAACCCAATCAATACAAGTTTATAGATAATTTAAAAAAATCAGATTCCATTCACACATATCCATGAATAAACATAAAAAATGACAGTGATGTTTAACTCATGAAACAGAAATTGACTTAAGATATCAATTACCTTGGGTTCGACTTCCTTGAAATTATTTTCAAAATCCTATAATATGGTTTTAATAGTGTTACTAAATTAATAATGTACTATAATATTTTTTATAATACCATACATACTTTTCTTATACCATTACCACCCATTTATTTACAATATTTTGTTTTTCCATTGTATTGGGTCTGTTCTACTCCTGGTTTCCAAGATTAGTTTATTATGGAAATCATTATTAAAAGAAATAATAATATATAATTTATAACATATATATATTTAGGTCATTTTAAAAAATTTCATGTGATTTTAAACTTCCCATTATTGTTGTAATGCGAAACAAAAATGCATCATCCACAAAGGCGGTTAATTGACACACCACAAATGACGAATTTTTATTCTAGGAAAATAGAGATAATAAAATATTTCATGATTAATATAACATAAAAAAATTGTAGTATATATATGATACTGGTCTTTTAATGAATCAATGGATTATATGTAGGGATAAGTTATAATTTAGGAAGAATATTAAGGATAAGAATACATAATCATACATCTTGAAACTATCTATTTTACATCCTCTGTAAGGCTCTTAGAAGTGGTATTTTTGTTATAACAGAAGAACAAGAACATGATAAGGGATATTTAGGAAGTAATTTGGTAGAGGATGGCCGAACAAGAAGGAATAAGGTGATTAATATTTTTAAAATAATGAGTCTCCTTTTATATGTGAGGTTGTGTGTAAAATAGTAATTACTAAAATTATTAAATTATAATAAATATATTATAGGATTAAAGACATTAAAATGAATGATACTAAAAGGGAATAAATTTTGGAATTAAACCTACTATTTTGATTCTACTTCAATAATTTTCTTATTTTTAAATAATTTAATACAATATTTTAATTATAAAAAACAATTGTTTCAATAGAAAAACTATTTATAAATGATACATTAAACACAAAAAATAAAAGTTTCGAAATCGAATAAATTTTTTCATTATATCATATAAATGCCATATTAAACTATGTAATCAATTAATTTGCTAAAAATTTTAAAATTATATTTGTTTTATTATTTTCAATATCATTAATTTGATTCATTAATTAATTAAAATAATACGACATCCTTTTTGTGAAATCCATGATGATATTTATTTATTGTTTAAAAATTAATTATAAAACACTATGAGAAAGATAATTTTATTAGTTTTTTGAAAAATATTCATGTTTGAATAAAACTCTATAAGAATATTACATTGAAAATGTTATACAAACAAATCATTATAGTGTGGATAGCTTTTCTTACATTAAAATAAAATATTGTAAAAGTCTTAAAGTGATTCATGTAGGTCCATAGTGTCCCAAAAATAAGTTAAATTTATATAGTAGTCTAAAATTAAATAGATAATTTGTTTTATCTATAATACCAATCATTTAATAAATCTTATAAAATTATTTAAACACATTTTATTTAAATTTCTCATTCCTACATAAGCACTCCATCTGTGTTTTGTAAGCATTAATGTTAATTATATTTTTTATAAAAATTAAAAAATAATAATATCATTAAAATAAATTTTATAGCATCAAATTATTCATTTATATTTATTAATTAAGTTAAATATAAATATATATATAACTTCTTAAATATGTTAATTTTCATTTTTAGCCTTGCACAAGAATTTTACAAAAAATTAGAAAAGGATAATATTTTATAACACTAAAATTTATAATTAATAACTAAAAAAATAATTAATAACTAATAATTAAAAAATGTGATGAAAATAATTTTATCACACAATTATTATTTATAATGAACTAAATTAGTCACTGTTAATGTTGTGCAGGCACTACGTCGGTACTAACAAATTTTTTTATTCTTATCATGAAATAAATTATAGAATACATGTTTTTAACGATTTCCATTCAATATTACTCTAAGAATATCATTATTCACATGTTTAATAAATTTTATATCACAAATATCACTTGGAACTGTTACAAAAATACAATATTTTATTAAAAACAATATATTTTAGTATTCACTAAAATCACATGTATTTGAGAAAAAACCAGAAATTCATCTTATATATTTTTCATCGTGTAGAATCCAAAAATAATATCCATTTTTAGAAAGAAATTTATAAGAATGACAACATTAATTTTTATTTAAAATCATCATTTAATCAAAAAATACCAATTTTAACATTATATCATATTTTATGGAACTCTTAAATGTTAAACAGGGACTCATAAATTATCTTATTATCATTGAAAAATAATACATTGATTCATGAGATCATTTTATGAAAATGAATTATCATTTACATTAACCTATTAATTAAAAAATTATAATTCACTATTTATTTCTCATAAAAATACCAAAACATAATTATTAATTTTGAAAAAATATATTCTCATTTATAAGGTGCCTAAATTCTATGTTTACTTATATGGGTTAATTTACTATTCCTAAAGGTACATTACTATTAAAAGTAATATTCATAAGTGTATATTACTATTCATAAGGGTCAAGTCGCTATTCATAAGGGTACTCTACTATTCACAAGGTTCATGTTACTATTCAGACTATACATAACTATTCAAGTTACTATACATTAGTGTACATTACTAATTGCCAAAAAAATATGTTTTTTAACAGACACTGAATATCATACAGAAAGAAATCATGTATGTCAGTTTTTCAAAATTAAAATCATAGAGGTGGAAAGTTATGTTTACTGGCTAGTTTATAAAAATCTCTTATATCCAAGTGTTGTTTCATAATGTTTTAGTGTTGTATGCATAATAATTTATCCAATGAAATGAAATTATTCATACCATAAAATATTGGGGTGTTATAATATTCCCACTATCCTAAAGATCGTTTTTAAGCATTTTCATGTAAAAATACATCAAAATAGATGTGGTGAATTCTTATATTCATGTCCTATATGTTTATTATAGGGTTATGTTCCCTAAAATATGTTTTCTAAATCTAATTCCCACGGTTTCTACTAAACATCCACTAATACCAACTCTAACACCCCATCCCCTTTAGACCTGAGGCGATGCATTAATTATTTCATTTGAATGCTTAAAACAAATGAAATCATAATGTAATGATATGATTTGTAGTATTTAAGAAACAAGATACGTATATGTAACGGAAATTACACTGGGAAAGGTAACAAATTACAATACAAAACTAAAACTAAAAACTATATTCATTGAAACTCAATAATGGATCTCATCTTCATAAACTATTGAAGGAAATCAAATTACATGGGTGAGCTAAAATGCTCAGTAAGGGTTAAGAATAGCAAAATCATGAGTGAATAACTGAAACATAAACAAATTGCTATAATCAATATGGCCTGGTGAATAAATGAAAAACACAGGCCATTAATAAACTGAGAATTAAATCGCATCCATTGATTTTTTCATAGTGAAAACCTCATGGATATTAATAATTAAAAATTATTAAAGAGAATGATTATTAATTGGACATCATGAATCTGGAACATGATACCACTATACCATCAGAATGGTTTTAGTCTATTGGAAGAAACCTATCTTATTTTTGGAAACAAACTCGAAAGGTTTGTCACCAACTAATTGTCTCATGAGACCTGTTAATGAATCAAGGGGATATATAATGCCCCCAATATCATTGAATATATAATTATTTATTTATACATATATTTAATATATGATCAATATAACATTACATTAGCTTCATAGAATAGAGGATACATATTAATCAATACTTCCATAGTAAAAACAAAATTCAAAATAAACAAAAAATTTAAAATGGTATACAATATAGATAGTAATCATATCCCTAATATGAGAATATGGATATTTAAAATAAATATAATTTCAAAATAAATGTGATCTCAAATGGGAAGTAGGTAGACCAAATAATAATTATTAGGTGTACAATACAATGTAAGTCACAACGAAATGTAAAATTGTGAAAAAGAAAGTTACCACAATGTAATCAATAGTTTCATGTGACCAATAATTAATAATCATTAAATGAATAACAAAATACCAAGAAACTAAATAGATTCATGATATTATATATCAATTGGATGTACACAAACACCACAAGCTTGAAATAAGTGGCGAACAATGGAAATCTCACAGAAATAAAAGTGAGATGAGAAACCCCTTACAAACATTTTGACATGGAAACAGGTGTTCTTGTGAGAGCATAATGAGGGGTAAAGGGGTATCCAATCATTTTCATATCATAAGGGTAATATTGGTGAGTTGTTATAACATACCCCATCATTATGAATTAAAAATAAAAGGAGACAATGTAGGGGGATACATGAATAAAAGTGAAAGAGAGAATCCCTTTCAATGATTGTATCATTAGAGTGTGGATGAATCGATAAAAAAACTTTGTGTGATAAATATAAACTCAAAAAATTCAACTATATAGATAGTATAAAACCATCAGACTCCATTCACACATATCCTTGTAAAAACAAAACAAATGACAAAGATGTTTAACTCATAAAATGGAAATTGAGTTTCGATAACCCTTACCTTGGTTTTGACATCCTTTAAATTTGTTCAACCCTCATATAATATGGTTTTAATAGTGTTATTAAATTATTAATGAACTATACTAATTTCTATAAAACCATTCATAATTTTCTTATACAATTTTCCACCCATTTATTAACAATATTATGTTTTTCCAATTATTTTAGATATGTTACTTTCATGGTTTCAAAGGTCAGTTTATTATTGCATTCCTTCTAAAAAAGAAATAATAATCTAGAATTTATAAAAATATTATATTTAGGTCATTTTAAACAATTACATAAAATTTTAAATCTCCCATTATGGTAGTAATGTGAAACAAAAATGCATCATCCACAAAGGTGGTTAATTGACACACCACATACAGTTATTTTCTTATTCAAGAATAAAAATAGAAAATAATATATTTTATTATGAATATATCATAAAAAAATTCCAGCATATAAATGATACTGGATTTTTAATGAAAAATTAGATAATTGGTATGGATAAGATATATGTGAGGAAGAATTTAATGAGAAGAAGAAGGAATATTACCTCTTCAAATTATCTCATTTAAAACATTTTTAAGGCTCTTGGAAGTGGTGTTTTTGTTAACCGAGAATAAAAAGAACAAGATAAGGGATATTTAGGAAGGAATTTGGTAGAGGATCGATGAACCTTAAGGAATAAGGTTATTAGTTGTTTAGAATGAACGACTCTCCATTTATATGTGAGGTGGTGTGTAACAATGGATTTACTAAAATTATTAAATTATCAGAAATATATTTTCAGTTTAAAGAAATAAAATGTCCTAATAAAAAAGGGGATTAAATTTTAGAAATAATCATAACATTTGTTTATTCTTCAATATATTTCGTATTTTTAAATAATTTAATACAATATTTTATTCATGTAATCAACCAATCTCTCCCCTAAATTGATATGAAAAATACAATTAATAACATGGGATGAAAGTTTTATTGGTATACTAGAAATTTAAAAAATTTATAAATCCATTTTGTAGTTATATATTCACTAGGTAGTGAATATTTTACATCATAATCTTATCAATGTTACCAATCGATGGATGTATACATCATCTGTATTTCTATTCAAGTTAGTAAATAATAATTCATATATAATAGTATAAATAGTGACCTCTTGGTTTCTCAAATATCAAATAAATACTGAGAGATTCATCTCAATTTCTACATTTTCTTACAAGAAGATTACTTAGACACTATTATTGGTAAATCCTCATTATTTGACACTTAATTTGTAGTTGAAATTTTTATTTTCGTATGTGATTTTTTATTACATTCAAAATATTATACAAGATTTCATATTAGGATGGTAGAATTTTAATACATCATCTTTTTTCAAGAACATTTTTTTCTCACCATTCACACATAATGATATTATGTCAAAATTTGATAATGAATTTTTATCAACATTAACTTCATCAATTGTCACCTTTTTATTTATTTTTCCTCATCATTATTCAATCATTCTCCAATTTTTTGGAGTTGTCTAGTCGAACTTGATAGATTAATAAATATTATTTCATTATGTTTTATATAGTTTTAGTTTCTCATATAGTACAATAGTGAAAATTACTTCCTTCCCCAAAATATTCTATTCATATTAAAAAAATTAGATTTAAATTATTGGGAAAACATTTCATTTCTATATTTTATAACTATCCCAACTAAATCATCCAAAACAATATTTCATGCATTCAAATTTTATCGATTATTGACAGTTTGGGTGGTGTCTTAGTCATAGGGAACTCATTCATATAATGTTATCCCATTTATTCCTATATTTTACCCATTGATTCATGATTATTTCATAGTAGTGTAATGTTATAGCATAATGAATAATCGTTATAAAAAACACTCTACAAAACAAGTAGTAGAATCTAATACATGATCTCTTGACAGATAATATATTTTCTCAAATTATTATTATTGAATTATATTCTCATATTTTGATGTTTTTTCATAGAGTAAACCTTCTCAAAAAACAAGTCTACTCTCTATTGTATAAGAAGTTTTTTCATTTGTTTTTTTCCCATCAAGATTTATTTGTGTCTCACCAGCATGTATTATAAGAAATAAATTTTTTACAATGAGATTCATTATGATTATATGAGAACCTTTTACAAAGAACATTATGAAAATCATATTTTAAATATTCATTATAGTTCTCAGTAGAATTATTTAAATCATAAGAAATCATTCTCAACTCGCATTGAGATGATTGAAAAAAATATTTATTCCTTGATATTTCTTCCCCAAACTCAGTGATTAATTCCACATTGTCCTTCACCATCATTTCATGTTCATATAACTTCAAAAAATCTTTTTTTTGTCCTTTAAAATATACAATTAAATACATTTAACTCTTCTATTTTATGAGAATTTTATTCAGAAACATTTATTTCTCGTTCTAGCATAGGCAACGTAATCAAATATTACTTATTCTGATTAAGATTCATTTATTATATATTATCCTGTTATTTATTTTCATTAATTATTTATATTTTCTCTCTATTATACTTCATGTTTTTTATATAAGTACCTTCATGATTAAATCACAAGAACCATTACAGCTCAATTATCTTATTACTATTTGAACCATCAAATGTGTCATCAGTTATTTTGGGTTTCTCCATAAATAAAATTTTACTTATAGAAGGCCAGTCATCTTAATTTCCTTTTCATGTGGATGAAGATTCTTCAATTTTCAACAAAATTATAATCATTATATTTTTCATTGATTACTTTGGTTTTTCTAAAATATTCACTATATTATTTTTTTTAAACTTTTCATGACATAGTCTTATTCTTATATAGATTTAGTGACATTATTATCTTATTTGTATAGACGTGTGAAAAATGTACAAACACATGATTATTGAATTACATTACTATATCAATTACATTTTCTCTTATATATCTACTATAAATCCTCATAAACAACTCCCTCATTTTATTTTAGTCATCTTCATCTTCCTCGCCCATAGAATCATATCCTTGTGGTTACACTTCAACAATAATTTTATAATTTATCATTTATTGAATGTCCATATTAACATATATTCTATCTTATGGAGGGTATTTTTCTCATTTTATATACTATTAGAATGATATTGAGTCTATCCAATGATATATATTTTTATTCTTCCTGTGAAAAAACTTATGAGTGAAATCTATATAGAATGATTCTCATCCGGTTATTCAGAATGGTTGAATCATCCAGCTTCTCACCAAAACCACCAATAAAACTAATAACTGAATTTAGTCTTTTAGATTATTTATAAACACATTCATCATCACCCAATTTGATATATTATTATATATTCTTACATATTTTAAATATATCTTCCTTGGATTTAATATTTCCTGCATTACATATTCTTGATTTATCATAGATTTCCAAATTCGTTTTTTAGATAATTAACAATAGTGCATACAATATCTTATAAATCCACTAAGATTGAATTTTGAGCCTCTAAAAACATCTCCATTTTAATCTTAACATAAAAATTCCATGGATAATTCAGAACTTATGGTGGATTTCATATTATAACATTATCTCTCACTTCTAGAAAACATCATATGTGATACAATATAATTAAATTTTTCAATACATGATCGTTCTCTCCATTTTAATTTGAATACCCCTACTACTTATGGAATTTATATTCTACAATCGAAAAAAACATATTATATATTTATATGGTCACATTCCATATGATACAAATTGATGTGCCTTGGCAATGTGATATCACTAAGAAGGGGAGGGGTGAATTAGTGGAACAGTGTTCTTTTTACAAATTGATTTGTTTCAAATGATCCTTTAGGTATGGTAAATCCTCAATCCACTGATTATGCGTATATCATCTCAACATTGCATATTATGTGTATATAAATTAATATAAAATTATTATTTAATTTTTTTTGGTAAAAATACATATTTCTAATCATGTTAGTTATTATCTCAAACCATAATTCTCCACTATTATACTGTAAAAAATATATTGGTTGTTTTAGTGTCACACATTATCTATCCTGATTTTACATAGGAGGTTCTTTATACTACATCCCATAGTGTTACTAAAATCCACACAGACTTTTAATAGAATCTTGACTATAGACTTCTACGACTCAATACACAAGATAATTAATACTCCCAACTCTAAATGAGTGGATTTTTTCCAACATCAAAGGTTAATCCAGAAAAGGATGACATTATTATCTTCCTATATGATATTGTGGCATCAAACATACCCATTTAATACTATAGAACAATTTTAGTCTTTAATACATGGGAATGTATCTATAATCTCCTATATTTGATGAATTTATAGAATGAAAAAATGATCTATTTATTATTCCATCTATAAGAAGATGTCCCAGCATTAATGATGATGTGAGAAATTTTTTCACAAAACACCATAATGTATATTAATGAAATAACGATCATTCACAATATCATATTAGTCTGTATTCTATAATTCTCAAACACTATCATCACAAATATATTCTCTTTTAATTTACATCAGCATATCAATGTCCCATTTTTTCAACGATTTCATTTAATCTAAAACCTTAAAACATTTATTTATGAACAATATTAGTTTATGTGATAATTATCAAATATGTTTTATGTATCCCAATGTCATAGGTGACTATTCACATGTTCATGTGCTCATGCACTGTCCACTTTCAGGATTCATTTCCATGTGAACAGACCTGAGTGGGTATATACATGACCTTCACTATTATTCAAATAATATATGAAATATTCTGAATTTTATTCTTAAAACCTTTATCATCCTACATTTTTTATTGAATCCATTGAATTAGGTTATATAATCTTTTTAATTAGCTTCATTTTCATGATCCTTGTATGGATCACAAAATATATGCATTGCAAGATCTCAAGCCACTATATACAGTCTCCTTTATACTATTGAATGTGTGACATAAAATTACTTCATGAAATCAAGTGGTGCTTCGTGTTACCAAAACATTTCCCCCTAATCCCTTCTAAGGACTGAATATGTAGTTAATGGATTCGTATCACCACCTCTTTATACATATAACACCACAACCCCTCTAGACTAGAGTCGGTGCATTACTTATTACAATTTCATTATTAAAAGGCATTAAATTATGAAGGAATGATCTCTTTAGTAGTCTTGATGAAACTTTATACATAGATGTAACTCAAATTACATTGGCAAAGGTAACGAATTACAATACCAACCAAAAACTAAAAACTACATCCACCAAAACTCAATAAATGATCTCTTCTTCATAACCTGTTGAAGGTAAGGAAATGAAAAGGGTGATATCAAATGACAAGTAGGTATAGAAATAGTGGAAGAATGAGTGAATAAATTAATCATAAACAAATTCACATAGTCAATATAGCATGGTGAATTAACGAGAAACACACACCACTAATAAACTAAGAATGAAACTTCATATATATATTTTATCCTTTTGAAAACCTCATAGATATTAATAAATAAAAAAATAAAGATAATGATTATTAATTGGATGTCATGAATCTTGAAAAAGATGCCACTATACAGTCATAACAGTTTATGTCTATGGGTTGAAACTTGTCTGATTGTTTTAAACAAACTCGAAGTGTTTGTCGCCAACTGATTGTCTCATGAGACCTGTCGTTACACAGAGGGGCTATACAGCCCCGACCCATCACATCATGTCAAATGTATTATTTATACATAGATTCAATACAAGATAAAAATTCCTTTACATTATCCACATAGAATAGAGGATACAGATTCATCAATACTTCCATAGTTAAAAACATACAAAATAATCACCTTATGTAAAAAGGTATACAACATAAGCAATATTCCTATCCATAATATGAGAATATGGATATTTAAAATGAATATAATTAAAATGAAAAGTGATCTTAAATGATCATTAGGTACACCACATAATAATTATTAGGTGTGAAATACAAAGTAAGTCACAAAGAAATGGAAAATTACGATAATGCTCATTACCAAATTGAAATAAATCAATTTATGTGACCAAAAATTAATAATCATAAAATGAAGAAATGAATATCCTGAACATAAAAAGAGTTATGATGTTATATATCAAATGATATTACACAAACACCATGTGAATAAAATAAGTAGCTAACTATGGAAATCTAACAGAAATAAAAATGAGATGAGAAACTCCTTAAAAACATTTTTGCATGAAAACAATTGTCCTTGTGAGGGATTAATGAGAGGTAATGGGGTATCCCGTCATTTATATATCATAAGGGGAGTATAGGGGAGGGTTGAAACCATACCTCATCATTAGGAATTAAAAATAAAAGGACACAACATAGGGGTATTCTTGAATAATAGTAAAATAGAGAATCCCTTACAGTGATCATAACATTAGAGTGACAGCGAATCAATGAAATAATTTTTTTTAATATAAACCCAAAAAATATAAGTTTATAGATATTTTAAAAAAATAAGATTTTATTCACACATATCCATAAATACACATAAAAAATGACAGTGATGTTTAACTCATGAAACATAAATTAACTTAAGATATTAATTACTTTGGGTTCGACTTCCTTCAAAATGTTTCCAACATCTTGTAATATGGTTCGAATTGTGTTATTAAATTAATAATGTACTATAATATTTTTTATAATACCATACATACTTTTCTTATACCATTACCACCCATTTATTTACAATATTTGGTTTTTTCCATTGTTTTGGGTATGTTCTACTCCTGGTTTCCAAGGTTAGTTTATTATGGAATTCATTCTTAAAACAAATAATAATATATAATTTATAACGCATATATATTTAGGTCACTTTAAAAAATTACATTTGATTATAAACTCCAAATTATTGTTGTATTGAAAAACAAAAATGCATCATCCACAAAGACGGTTAATTGACACACCACGAATGATGATTTTTTTATTCTTGGAAAATAGAGAAAATAAAATATTTTATGATGAATATAACATAAAAAAATTATATTATATATATGATACTGGTGTTTTAATGAATCAATGGATTATATGTAGGGATAATTTATAATTGAGGAAGAATATTAAGGATAAGAATACATAATCATACCTATTGAAACTATCTATTTTACATCCTCCGTAAGGATCCTAGAAGTGGTATTTTTGTTATAACAGAAGAACAAGAACATGATAAGGGATATTTAGGAAGTAATTTGGTAGAGGATGGTCGAAAAAGAAGGAATAAGGTGATTAATATTTTTAAAATAATGAGTCTCCTTTTATATGTGAGGTTGTGTGTAACATAGTAATTACTAAAATTATTCAATTATAATAAATATATTATAGGTTTAAAGACATTAAAATGTATGATACTAAAAGGGATTAAATTTTTGAATTAAACCTACCATTTTGGTTCTACTTCAATAATTTTCTTATTTTTAAAAAATTTAATACAACATTTTATTCATAAAAACAATTTTTTCTATAGAAAAACTATTTATAAATGATACATTAAACACATCAAATAAAATTTTCAAAGTCGAATAAAATTTTACATTATATCATATAAATGTCATATTCAAATATGTAATCAATTAATTAGCTAAACATTTTAAAATTATATTTGTTTTATTATTTTTAATATCTTTAATTTTATTCATTAATTAATTAAATTAATACGGCATCATTTTTGTGAAATCCATGATGATATTTATTTTTTGTTTAAAAATTAAATATAAAACACTATGAGAAAGATAATTTTATTAGTTTTCTTAAGAATATTCATGTCTGAATAAAACCCTAGAAAAATTTTACATTAAAAATTTTATACAAAAAAATCATTATAGTGTGAACACCTTGTCATACCTTAAAATAAAAATTTATAAAAGTATTAAAGTGATTCATGTGGGTCCATAATGTCCCCAAAATAAATAAAAATTATATAGTAGTCTAAAATTATAAAGATAATTTGTTTTATCCATAATACCGATCATTTAATAAATCTTATAAAATTATTTAAACACATTTTATTTACTTTTCTCATTCCTACATAAGCACTCCATCTGGGTTTTGCAAGCATTAATGTTAATAATATTTTTTATAAAAATTAAAAATAATTAATATCATTAAAATAAATTTTATAGCTTCAAATTATTCATTTATATTTATTAATTAAGTTAAATATATATATATATATAAACAACTTCCTTAATCTGTTAATTTTCATTTTTTAGCCCTGCACAAGAATTTTACAAACAATTAGAAATGGATAATATTGTATAACACGAATATTTATAATTAATAAGAAAAAATATAAATAATAACTAATAATTAAAAAATGTGTGATGAAAATAATTTTTATCACATAATTATTATTTATAATGAACTAAATTAGTAACTTTCAATGTTGTGCATGCACTACGTCGATACTAACAAAAAATTTTATTCTTATCATGAAATAAATTATAGAATACATGTTTTGAATGATTTCCATTCAATATAACTCTAATAAAATCATTATTCACATGTTTAATAAATTTTATATCAAAAATATTACTTGGAACTATTACAAAAATACAATATTTTATTAAAAACAATATATTTTAGTATTCACTAAAATCACAAGTATTTGAGAAAAAAAACAGAAATTCATCTTATATATTTTTCATTATGTAGAATCCAAAAATAATATCCATTTTTAGAAAAAAAATCTAAGAATGACAACATTAATTTTTATTTAAAATCATCATTTACTCAAAAAATAACAATTTTAACATTATAACATATTTTATGGCACTCCTAAATATTAACCAGGGACTCATAAATTATCTTATTATCATAGGAAAACAATACATTGATTCATGAGATCATTTTATGAAAATTAATTATCTTTTACATTAACCTATTAATTAAAAAATTATAATTCATTATTTATTTCTCATAAAAATACAAAAACATAATTATTAATTTTGAAAATATATATTCTCATTTATAAGGTGCCTAAATTCTATTTTTACTTATATGGGTGAATTTACTATTCCTAAAGGTACATTACTGTTAAAGGTAATATTCATAAGGGTATATTACTATTCATAAGGGTCAAGTCACTATTCATAAGGGTATGCTACTATTCACAAGGGTTATGTTACTATTGAGATTGTATATAACTATTCAAGTTACTATACATTAGGGTAAATTAATATTTTCCAAAAAAATATGTTTTTTAACAGACACTAAATATCATATAGAAAGCAATCATGTGTGTCAGTTTTTCAAAATTCAAATCATAGAGGTGGAAAATTATGTTTACTTGCTAGTTTATAAAAATCTCTTATAGCCAATTGTTGTTTCATAATGTGTTAGTGTTGTATGAATATTAATTTATCGAATGAAATGAAATTATTCATACCATAAAATATTGGGGTGTTATAATATTCCCACCTTCAGAAAGATCATTTTTAAGTTTTTCATGTAAAAAGACATCAAAATAGATGTGTTGAATTCTTATATTCTTGTCCTCTATGTTTATCATAGGGTTTTGTTCCTAAAATATGTTTTCTAAATCTAATTCCCAAGGTTTTTACTAAACTTCCACTAATAAAAACTGTAACACCCCATCCCCTTTAGACCTGAGGCAGTGCATTAATAATTTCATTGGAATGCATAAAAGTAATGAAATCACAAAGTAATGATATGTTTAGTAGTCTTTAAGAAAATAGATACATATATGTAACTGAAATTACATTGGGAAAGGTAAATAATTACAATACATAACTAAAACTAAAAACTACATTCATTGATACTCAATAATTAATCTCCTCGTCATAATCTATTGAAGGTAAACAAATTACATGGGTGAGCTCAAATGCCCAGTAAAGGTTACAAATAGGAGAAGCATGAGTGAATAACTGAAACATAAACAAATTTGTATAATCAATATGGCGTGGTGAATAAATGAAAAACACAAGCCATTAATAAACTGAGAATTAAATCGCATCCATATATTTTTCTCATAGTGAAAACCTCATGCATATTAATAATTAGAAATTAATAAAGAGAATGATTATTAATTGTACATCATGAATATGGAACATGATACCACTATACCATCATAATTGTTTTAGTCTATTGGTAGAAACCTATCTGATTTTTGGAAACAAACTCGAAAAGTTTGTCACCAACTAAATGTCTCATGAGACCTATTAATGAATCGATGGGATATAGAATTCCCCAAACATCATTTCATATATAATTCTTTATTTATCCATATATTTAATACATTATTAATATTACATTACATTATCTGCGTAGAATATAGGATACATATTAATCAATACTTCCATAGTAAAAACATAATTCAATATAAACAAAAAATGTAAAATGGTATACAATATAGACAGTTATCATATCCATGATATGAGAATATGGATATTTAAAATAAATATAATTTCAAAAGAAATGTTATCTCAAATGGGAAGTAGGTACACCAAATAACAATTATTAGGTGTACAATACAATGTAAGTGACAACGAAATGTAAAATTGTGAAAAAGAAAGTTACCACATTGTAATCAATAGTTTCATGTGACCAATAATTACTAATCATTAAATTAATAACCAAATACCAAGAAAATAAATATATTCATGATATTATATATCAATTGGAAGTACACAAACACCACAAGCATGAAATAAGTGGCGAACAATGGAAATCTCACAGAAATGAAAGTGAGATGAAAAACCCCTTACAAAATTTTTTGCATGGAAACAGGTGTTATTGTGAGGGCCTAATGAGTGGTAAAGGGGTATCCAATCATTTTCATATCATAAGGGTAATAATGGGGAGGTGTGATAACATACCCCATCATTATGAATTAAAAATAAAAGGACACAATATAGGGGGATTCATGGCTAAAAGTGAAAGATATTATCCCTTTCAATTATTGTATCATTAGAGTGTGGATGAATCGATAAAACAATTTTGTGTGATAAATATAAACCCAAAAGATTCAAGTGTATAGATAGTATAAAACCATCAGATTCCATACACTCATATCCTTGTAAAAACACAACAAATGACAAAGATGTTTAACTCATAAAATGGAAATTGTGTATCGATAACCCTTACCTTGGGTTCGAAATCCTTTAAATTTGTTCAATCCTCATATAATATGATTTGAATAGTGTTATTAAATTATTAAAGAACTATACCAATTTCTATAAAACCATACATAATTTTCTTATACCTTTTTCCACCAATTTATTAACAATATTTTTTTTTCTAATTATTTCAGGTATGTCATTTTCATGGTTTCAAAGGTCGGTTTATTATTGCATTACTTCTAAAAAAGAAATAATAGTCTAGAATTTATAAAAATATATATATTTAGGTCATTTTAAACAATTACATAAAATTTTCAATCTACCATTATGGTAGTAATGTGAAACGAAAATGCATCATCCACAAAGGTGGTTAATTGACACACCACAGACGATGATTTTCTTATTCAAGAATAAAAGGAGAAAATAATATATTTTATGATGAATATATCATAAAAAAAATTCCAGCATATAAATGATACTTGATTTTTCAAGATTCATTGGATAATTTGTAGGGATAAGATATTTGTGAGGAAAAATTGAATGAGAAGAAGAAGTAATATTACCTCGTCAAATTATCTCATTCAAAACCTCATTAAGGATCTTGGAAGTTGTGTTTTTGTTACACCAGAATAACAAGAAAAAGATAAGGGAAATTTAGAAAGGAATTTGGTAGAGGTTAGATGAACCTTAAGGCATAAGGTGATTAATAGTTTAAAATCAATGACTCTCCATTTATATGTGAGGTGGTGTGAAACATAGGATTTACTAAAATTATTAAATTATAAAAAATATATAATCGGTTTAAAGAAATAAAATGGCCTAATAAAAAAGGGGATTAAATTTTAGAAATAATCTTCACATTTGTGTATTCTTTAATAAATTTCATATTTTTAAATAATATAATACAATATTTTATTCATGTAATCAACCAATCTCTCCCTTTAATTGATATGAAAAATACAATTAATAACATGGGCTGGAAGTTTTGTTGGTATACTAGAACATTCAAATTTATAAATCCATTTTGTAGTTATATATTCACTAGGTAGTGAATATTTTACATCAGAATCTTATGAATGTTACCAATCGATGGATGAATACATCATCTGTAATTCTATTCAAGTTAGTAAATAATAATTCTTATATAATAGTATAAAAAGTAAACTCTTGGTTTCTCAAAAATAAAATTCATACTGAGAGATTCATCTCAATTTCTAAATTTTATTCCTCGTATATTCCATAGTCATTGTTATTGGTCAATCCTCATTATTTGACACTTAATTTGTAGTTGCAATTTTTATTTTCGTATGTGATTTTTTATTACATTCAAAATATTATTCATGATTTCATATTGGGATGGTAGAATTTGAATACATCATCTTTTTTCAAGACCTGTTTTTCTCACCATTCACAGATATTGATATTATGTCAAAATTTGATAATGAATTATTATCAACATTAACTTCATCAATTGTCACCTCTTTTATTTATTTTTCCTCATAATTTTTCTAATCATTCTACAATATTTTGGAGTTGACTAGTCAAACTTGATAGATTACTAAATATTATTTCATTATGTTTTTATATAGTTTTAGTTTCTCATATAATATAATAGTGACAATTACTTCCTTCACCAACAATATTATATTCATATTAAAAAAATTAAATTTAAATTATTGGGAAAACATTTAATTTCTATATTTTATAACTATCCCAAATAAATCATCCTAAAAAATATTTCATGCATTCAAATTTTATCGATTATTGACAGTTTGGGTGGTGTCTTTGTCACAGGGACTCGTTCATATAATTTTATCGCATTCCTTCATATATTTTACCCATTGATTCATGATTATTTCATAGTAGTGTAATGTTATAGCATAATGAATAATCATTATAAAAAGGACTCTACAAAACAAGTAGTAGACTCTAATACATGATCTCTTGACAGATAATATATTTTCTCAAATTATTAGTATTGGATTATATTCTCATATTTTGATGTTTTTTCAAAGAATAAACCTTCTCGAAAAACAAGTGTACTCTCCATTGTATAAGAAGTTTCTTCATTTGTTTTTTTCCATCGAGATTTAGTCGTGTCTCACCCACATGTATTGTACGAAATAAATTATTTACAATGAGATTCATTATGATTAGATGTAAACCTTTTCAATAGAACATTATGATAGTCATATTTTAAATCTTCATTATGGTTCTCAAGAGAATTATATAAATCATAAGAAATCTTTCTCAACTCACATTGGGATGATTGAAAAAAATATTTCTTCCCCAAACTCAGTGATTAATTCCACATTCTCCTTCACCATCATTTCATGTTCATATAACATCAAGACATCTTTTTGTTGTACTTTCAAATATACAATTAAATACTTTTAACTCTTCTATTCTATGTAAATTTTATTCAGAAACATTTATTTCTCTTTCTAGCTTAGGTAACGTAATCAATTATTACTTGTTCTAATTAAGATTCATTTATTCTATCTTAACCTGTTATTTATTTTCATTAATTATTTATATTTTCTCTCTATTATACTTCATGTTTTTTATAGAAGTACCTTCAAGATTATTTCACAAGAACCATTACAGCTCAGTAATCTCATTACCATTTGAACCATCAAATGTGTCATCAGTTATTTTGCGTTTCTCCATAAAACTGATTTGATTTATAGAAGGCCAGTCATCTTAATTTCCTTTTTATGAGGATGAAGATTCATTAATTTTTCACAAAATTATAATCATTATTTTTTCATTGATTACTTTGGTTTTTTTAAAATATTCACCATTTTATTTTTCTTAAACTTTTCATGACATAGTATTATTCTTATACAGATTTAGTGACATTACTATCTTATTTGTACAGACGTGTGAAAAATGTACAAACACACGATTATTGAATTACATTACTATATCCATTACTTTTTCTATTATATATCTACTATAAATCCTTAGAAATAATGCCCTCATTTGATTGTAGTCATCTTCATCTTCATTTTCCATAGAATCATATCATTGTGGTTACACTTCAACTATAATTTTACAATTTATCACTTATTGAATGTCCATATTAACATATATTCCATATTAAGGAGGGTATTTTTCTCATTTAATATACTATTAGAATGATATTGAGTCTATCAGATGATACATATTTTTATTCCTCCTATGAAAAAAACTTATGAGTGAAATCTATTGAGAATGATTCTCTTCCGGTTATTCTGAATGGTTGAATAATCCAGCTTCTCACCAAAACCACCAATGAAACTAATAACCGAATTTACTCTTTTATATTAGTCATCAACACATTGATCATCACCCAATTTTATATATTATTATATTCTCAAACATATTTTCAACATATCTTCCTTGGATTTAATATTTCCTTCATTACATATTCTCTATTTATCATAGATTTCCAAAGTGGGTTATTAGAAACTTAAAAATAGTGTATACAATATCTGATAAATCCACTAATATTGAATTTTGAGCCTCTAAAAACATCTCCATTTTAATCATAACATAAAAATTCAATTTATAATTCATAACTTATGGTGGATTTCATATTATAACATTATCTCTCACTTCTAGAAAACATGATATGTGATACAATATAATTCAATTTTTCAATACATGATAGTTCTCTCCATTTTAATTTGAATACCCCTAATACTTATGGAATTTATATTCTACAACCGAAAAAAATATTATATATTTATATGGTCACATTCCATATGATACAAATTGATGTTCCCTAGAAATGTGATATGACTAAGAAGGGGAGGGTGAATTAGTGGAACATTGTTCTTTTTACAAATTGATTTGTTTCAAATGATCCTTTAGGTATGGTTAAATCCTCAATTCACTCATCATGTTTATATCATATCAGCATTGCATATTCTGTGTATATAATTGAATATAACATTATTATTTACATTTTTTGGTAAAAATATATACTTTTAATCATGTTAGTTATTATCTCAAACAATAATTCTCCACTATTATATTGTAAAAAATATATTGGTTGTTTTAGTGTCACAATTTATCTATCCTAATTTTACATAGGAGGTTCTTTATACTACATCCCATAGTGTTACTAGAATCCATGCAGGATTTTAATAGAATCTTAACTATAGACTTCTATGACTCAATACACTAGATTAGTAATACTCCCACCTCTAAATGAGTGGATTTTTTTCCATCATCAAAGGTTAATACAGAAAATGATGACATTGTTATCTTCTTATATGATCTTGTGGGATAACACATACCCATTTAATACTAAAGAACCATTTTAGTCTTTAATACATGCGAATGTATCTATAAGATCCTATATTTTATGAATTTATAGAATGAAAAAATGATCTATTTATTATTCCATCTATATGATGATGTCCCTCCATTAATGGTTATGTGAGAAAGTTATTCACAAAAAACCATAAAGTAGATTAATTAAATAATTATCTTTCACAATATCATCTTAGTCTATATTCTATAATTCTCAAACACTATCATCACAAATATAAGCTCTTTTAATTTACATCAGGATATCATTTTTACATTTTATCAAGGATTTCTTTTCATCTAAAACCTTAAAACACTTATTTATGTACACTATTAGTTTATGTGATATTTATCAAATATGTTTTATGTATCCCAATGTCATAGGTGACTATTCACATGTTCATGTGCTCATACACTGTCCACTTTCAAGATTCATTTCCATGTGAACAGACCTGAGTGGGTATATAGATGACCTTCCCTATTATTCACATAATATATAAAATATGATGAATTTTATTCTTGAAACCATTATTTTCCTACATTCTACATTGAATCCATTGAATTAGGTTATATATTCATGTTAATTAGCTTCCTTTTCATGATCCTTATATGGATCCCAAAATATATGCATTGCAAGATCTCAAGCCACTGTATACAGTCTCCTTTATACTATTGAATGTGTGACATAAAATTAAATCATGAAATGAAGTGGTTCTTCGTGTTACCAAAACATTTCCTACTAGTCCATTCTAAGGAATGAATATGTAGTTAATGGATTCATATCACCCCCTCTCTATACATATAACACCACAACCCCTGTAGACTAGAGCCAGTGCGTTACATATTACATTTTCATTATTAAAAGGAATTAAATTATGAAGGAATGAACTTTTTAGTAGTATTGAAGAATCTAGATACATACATGTAACTCAAATTACATTGGCAAAGGTAACAAATTACAATACCAACCAAAAACTAAAAACTACATTCCCGAAAACTCAATAAATGATCTCATATTCATAACATGTTGAAGGTAAGGAAATGAAAAGGGTGATCTCAAATGCTATGTAGGGATACAAATTGAGGAATCATGAGTGAATAACTTAAACATAAAAAAAATTCACATAGTCAATATTGCATGGTGAATTAACGAGAAACATACACCACTAATAAACTAAGAATGAAACTACATCTATATATTTTATCCTTGTGAAAACCCCATAGATATTAATAAATTAAAAAGAATAAAGAGAATGATTATTAATTGGATGTCATAAATCTGGAACAAGATACCACTATACGGTCAGAATAGTTTATGTCTATGGGTAGAAACTTGTCTGATTTTTTTAAACAAACTCGAAGGGTTTGTCGCCAACTGATTGTCTCATGAGACTTGTCGATACACAAAGGGGATATAGCAGACCCCGCCCATCACATCATTTCAAAAGTATTATTTATACAATTATTCAATAAAAGATAAAAATTCCTTTACATTATCCACATAGAATAGAGGAAACAGATTCATCAATACTTCCATAGTTAAAAAAACATACAAAATAATCACCTATGTAAAAAGGTATACTTAATAGACAATATTAAAATCCATAGTATGAGAATATGGATACATAAAATGAAGATAATTAAAATGAAATGTGATCTTAAATGTGCATTAGGTACACCACATAATAATTATTAGGTGTGCAATACAATGTAAGTCACAACAAAATGGAAAATTGTGATAATGCTCGTTACCAAATAGTAATAAATCATTTCATGTGACCAAAAATTAATAATCATAAAATGAAGAAATTAATACACTGATCATAAATAGAGTCATGATGTTATATATCAAATGTTAGTACACAAACACCATGTGAATAAAATTAGTATCTAATGATGGAAATCTCACAGAAATAAAAGTGATATGAGAAACTCCTTAAAAACATTTTTCCATGGAAAAAGTTGTCCTTGTGAGGGCTTAATGAGAGGTAATGGGGTATCCCATCATTTATATATCATAAGGTAAGTATGGGCGAGGTTAGAAACCATACCTCATTATTAGGAATTAAAAATAAAAGGACACAACATAGGGGGGATTCTTGAATAATAGTGAAATAGAGAATCCCTTAGAGTGATCATAACATTAGAGTGAGGATGAATCAATGATATTTTTTTTGATTATAAACCCAAACAAAAGAATTTTATAGATATTTTAAAAAAATCATATTCCATTCACACATATCCATGAATAAACATAAAAAATGATAGTGATGTTTATCTCATGAAACAGAAATTGACTTAAGATATAAATTACCTTGGTTTCGACTTCCTTCAAATTTGTTCCAACATCCTATAATATGGTTTGAATAGTATTATTAAATTAATAAAGTAAAATAATATTTTTTATAATACCATGCATACTTTTATTATACCATTACCACACATTTATTTACAATATTTAGTTTTTTCCATTGTGTTTGGTCTGTTCTACTCATGGTTTCCAAGGGTAGTTTATTATGGAATTCATTCTAAAAAGAAATAATAATATATAATTTATAAGATATATATATTTAGGTCATTTTGAAAAATTACAAGTGATTTTAAACTTTGCATTATTGTTCTAATGCGAAACAAAAATGCATCATCCACAAAAGTTGGTTAATTGACACACCACGAACGACGATTTTTTATTCTAGGAAAATGGAGACAATAAAATATTTTATGATGAATATAACATAAAAAAAATTCTAGTATATATATGATACTGTTGTTTTAATGAATCAATTTATTATATTAATGGATAAGTTATATGTGAGGAAGAATATTAAGGATAAGAATACATAATCATACCTCTTGAAACTATCTATTTTACATCCTCCGTAAGGCTCCTAGAAGTGGTATTTTTGTTATAACAGAACAACATGAACATGATAAGGGATATCTAGGACGTAATTTGGTAGAGGATGGTCGAACAAGAAGGCATAAGGTGATTAATATTTTTAAAAAAATGAGTCTCCTTTTATATGTGAGGTTGTGTGTATCATTGTAATTATTAAAATTATTAAATTATAATAAATATACTATAGGTTTAAAGACATTAAAATGAATGATACTAGAAGGGATTAAATTTTTGAATTAAACCTACCATTTTGGTTCTACTTCAATAATTTTCTTATTTTTAAATAATTTAATACAATATTTTATTCATAAAAAACATTTGTTTCAATAGAAAAATAATTATAAATGATACATTAAACACATCAAATTAATGATTCAAAATCGAATAAAATTTTACATTACATCATATAAAAGTCATATTCAACTATGTAATCAATTAATTAGCTTAAAATTTTAAAATTATAATTATTTTATAATTTTTAATATCTTTAATTTGATTCATTAATTAATTAAATTAATACAACATACTTTTTGTGAAATCCATGATGATATTTATTTTTTGTTTAAAAATTAAATATAAAACACTATGAGAAAGATAATTTTATTCATTTTCTGAAGAATATTCATGTCCGAATAAAACTCTACAACAATATTACATTAAAAATTTTATACAAACAAATCATAATAGTGTGAACACCATGTCTTACTTTAAAATAAAATATTATAAAAGACTTAAAGTGATTCATGTGGGTCCATAGTGTCCCCAAAATAAATAAAAAATATATAGTAGTCTAAAATTAAATAGATGATTTGTTTTATCCATAATATTGATCATTAAATAAATCATATAAAATTATTTAAACAAATTTTATTTAATTTTCTCATTCTTACAAAAGCACTCCATATGTGTTTCGTAAGCATTAATGTTAATTATATTTTTTATAAAAATTAAAAAAATTAATACCATTAAAATAAATTTTATAGCTTCAAATTATTCATTTATATTTATTAATTAAGATATATATATATATAAACAACTTCCTTAATCTATTAATTTTCATTTTTTAGCCTTGCACAAGAATTTTAAAAATAATTAGAAATGGATAATATTGTATAACACTAAAATTTATAATTAATAACCAAAAACATAAATAATAACTAATAATTAATAAATGTGTGATGAAAATAATTTTTATCACAAATTTATTATTTATAATGAACTAAATTAGTCACTGTCATTGTTGTGCAGGCACTACGTCGGTACTAACAAAAATTGTTATTCTTATCATGAAATAAATTATAGAATACATGTTTTGAATGATTTCCATTAAATATTACTCTAATAAAATCATTATTCACATGTTTAATAAATTTTATATCCCAAATATCACTTGGAACTATTACAAAAATACAATATTTTATTAAAAACTGTATATTTTAGAATTCACTAAAATCACAGGTATTTGAGAAAAAACCAGAAATTCATCTTATATATTTTTCATCGTGTAGAATCCAAAAATAATATCCATTTTTAGAAAAAAAATTCTTCGAATGACAAAATTAATTTTTATTTAAAATCATCATTTAATCAAAAAATACCAATTTTAACATTATAACATATTTTATGGCCCTCCTAAATATTAACCAGGGACTCATAAATTATCTTATTGTCCTAGGAAAACAATACATTGATTCATGAGATCATTTTATGAAAATGAATTATCTTTTACATTAAACTATTAATTAAAAAATTATAATTCATTATTTATTTATCATAAAAATGCCAAAAAATAATTATTAATTTTGAAAATATATATTATTATTTATAAGGTTCCTAAATTCTATTTTTACTTATATTGGTGAATTTACTATTCCTAAAGGTACATTACTGTTAAAGGTAATATTCATAAGGGTATATTACTATTCATAAGGGTCAAGTAACTTTTCATAAGGGTATGTTACTATTTACAAGGGTCATGTTACTATTCAGATTGTACATAACTATTCAAGTAACTATACATTATGGTACATTACTATTTTCCAAAAAAAATATTTTTTTTAACTGACACTAAATATCATACAGAAAGCAATCATGTATGTCTGTTTTTCAAAATTCAAATCATAGAGGTGGAAAATTATGTTTACTAGCTAGTTTATAAAAATATCTTATAGTCAAGTGTTGTTTCATAATGTGTTTGTGTTGTATTCATAATAATTTATCCAATGAAATGAAATTATTCATACCATAAAATATTGGGGTGTTATAATATTCCCACCTTCAAAAAGACCGTTTTTAAGCATTTTCATGTAAAAAGACATCAAAATAGATATGGTGAATTCTTATATTCTTGTCCTCTATGTTTATTATAGCGTTATGTTCCCTAAAATACGTTTTCTAAATCTAATTCCCAAGGTTTCTACTAAACATCCACTAATACCAATTGTAACACCCCATCCCATTTTGACATCAGGCAGTGCATTAGTTATTTCATTGGAATGCTTAAAAGTAATTAAATCCCAAAGGAATGATATTTTTAGTCGTATTTAAGAAACAAGATAAATATATGTAACTAAAATTATATTGGGAAAGGTAACAAATTACAATACATAACTAAAACTAAAAACGACATTCATTGAAACTCAATAATTGATCTCCTCTTCAAAAACTATTAAAGGTAAACAAATTACATGGGTGAGATCAAATGCTCAGTAAGGGTTAAAAATAGCACAAGCATGAGTGAATAACTGAAACATAAACAAATTGGTATAATCAATATGGCATGGTGAATAAATGAAAAACACACGCCATTAATAAACTTATAATTAAATTGCATCCATAGATTTTTTTCATAGTGAAAACCTCATGGATATTATTAATTAATAATTAATAAATATAATTATTATTAATTGGACATCATGAATCTGGCACATGATACCACTATACCATCAGAATGGTTTTTGTCTATTGGTAGAAAACTGTCTGATTTTTGGAAACAAACTCAAATAGTTTATCACCAACTAATTGTCTCATGAGACCTGTTAATGAATCGAGGGGATATAGAATTCCCCAAAAATCATTTCATATATAATTTTTTATTTATAAAAATATTTAATAAATGATCAATATTACATTACATTATCTGCGTCGAATAGAGGATACATATTAATCAATACTTCTATAGTAAAAACAAAATTCAAAATAAAAAAAATATAAAATGATATACAATATAGATAGTAATC
Organism: Viscum album; assembly: GCA_963277665.1. Classification (NCBI taxonomy): domain Eukaryota; kingdom Viridiplantae; phylum Streptophyta; class Magnoliopsida; order Santalales; family Viscaceae; genus Viscum; species Viscum album. The sequence goes on along the minus strand of OY728120.1, from coordinate 2,063,857,592 downwards.
ATATCCATGATATGAGATTATGGATATTTAAAATAAATATAATTTCAATAGAAATGTGTTCTAAAATGGGCAGTAGGTACACCACATAATAATTATTAGGTGCACAATACAATGTAATTCACAAAGAAATGTAAAATTGTGAAAAAGAAAGTTACCACATTGTAATCAATAGTTTCACGTGACCAAAAATTAATAATTATTAAATTAATAACCGGATACTATGAAAATAAATAGATTCATGATATTATATATCAAGTGGCATTACACAGACACCACAAGCACGAAATAAGTGGTGAATAATAGAAATCTCACAGAAATAAAAGTGAGATGAGAAACCCCTTACAAACATTTTGGCATGGAAACGGGTGTTCTTGTGAGGGATTAATGATTGGTAAAGGGGTATTCAATCATTTTCATTTCATAAGGGTAATATTGGGGAGGTGTGATTACATACCCCATCATTATGAATTAAAAATAAAAGGACACAACGTAGGCGGATCCATGAATAAAAGTGAAAGAGAGAATCCCTTTCAATGATTGAATCATTAGAGTGTGGATGAATCGACAAAACAATTTTGTGTGATAAATATAAACCCACAAAATTCAAGTGTATAGATAGTATAAAACCATCAGATTCCATTCACAAATATCCTTGTAAAAACAAAACAAATGACAATGATGTTTAACTCATAAAATGGAAATTGAGTTTCGATAACCCTTACATTGTGTTTGACATCCTTTAAATTTAGTGAATCAGCATATAATATGAATTGAATAGAGTTATTAAATTATTAAAGAACTATACTAATTTTTATAAAACCATACATAATTTGCTTATACCATTTCCACCCATTTATTAACAATATTTTGTTTTTATAATTATTTCAGGTATGTCATTTTCATGGTTTCAAAGGTCGGTTTATTATTGCATTCCTTTTAAAAAGAAATAATAATCTAGAATTTATAAATATATATATATTTAGGTCATTTTAATCAATTAAATAAAATTTTAAATTTCCAATTATGTTAGTAATGTGAAACGAAAATGCATCAACCACAAAGGTGGTTAATTGACACACCACGGACGGTGATTTTCTTATTCAAGATTAAAAAGAGAAAATAATATATTTTATGATGAATATATCATAAAAAAATACCAACATATAAATGATAATGGATTTTTCATCATTCATTGGATAATTGGTAGGGATAAGATATATGTGTGGAAAAATTGAATGAGAAGAAGAAGGAATATTACCTCTTCAAATTATCTCATTTAAAACCTCTATAAGGCTCTTGGAAGTGGTGTTTTTGTTAAACCAGAATAACAAGAACAAGATAAGGGATATTTAGGAAGGAATTTGGTAGAGGTTGGATGAACCTTAAGGCATAAGGTGATTAATATTTTAGAATGAAAGACTCTCTATTTATATGTGAGGTGGTGTGTAGCATAGGATTTTCTAAAATTATTAAATTATCATAAATATATTATCGGTTTAAAGAAATAAAATAGCTTAATAAGAAAGGGTAATAAATTTTAGAAATAATCCTAACATTCGTGTCTTCTTCAATAAATTTCGTATTTTTAAATAATTTAATACAATATTTTATTCCAGAAAAACAACTTTCTTAATACAAAACTATTGATAAATGAGACACTGAACACAACAAAAAAAGATCCAAAATTGAATGGAATTATATTATATCATATAAATGCCATATTCAATGATTTAATATATGAATTAGCTTAAAAATATAAAATTATATTTGTTTTATTATTTTTAATATCATTAAATTTATTTATTCATTAATTAAATTAATAATTCATTAACATTGTGAAAGCCACAATGATATTTATTTGTTGTCTAAAAATTAAAAATAAAACACGATGACAAAGAAAATTTTATTAGTTTTCCGAAGAAGTTTCGTTTTTGAATAAAACTCAAGAAAAACCTTACATTAAAAATTTTATACAAACTAATCATTATAGTGTAAACACAATGTCTTAATTTTAAATAAAATATTCTAAGCAACTTAAAGTGATTATTGTGGGTCGAAAGTCTCCCTAAAATGAATAAAAAATTAATTGTAGTCTAAAATTACATATATAATAAGTTTTATCCAAAATACCAGTCATTTAATAAATCATATCATTTTATTTAAATATATTTTATTTATTTTTCTTAGTCATGAATAAGCACTACATCAGCGTTTCATAAGAATTAATGATAATTATATTTTATATAAAAACTAAAAATAAATTAATATAATAAAAATTAATTATATAGCTTCAAAATATTTATTTATATTTATTAATTAATACAAATACACATATCTATATTAAAATAAGTTATATAATTTGTAAGGTTTTCTGTTTTGGCCTTACTCAATAATTTCACGAACATTTAGATAAGGATAATATTATATAACACTAAAATTTAAAATTAATACAAAAAATAGAAATAATAACTAACAATTAAAAAATGTGTGGTGAAGATAATTTTTATCAAACTATTATTATTTATATGGACCTAAATTATTTGTTGTCAATATTGTGAAGGCCCTCCGTCGGTACTGACAATAATTATTATACCTATCATGAAATAAATTACAGCATGCATGTTTTGAATGATTTCATTACAATATTAATCTTATAAAAGAATTATTCACATGATTAATAATTTTTATATCTCAAATATCAATTGGCACTGATACAAAAATACTATATTTTCTTAAAACCATTATTTTTTACTATTCACTTAAAACAAAAGTATTTTAGAAAAAAACCAGAAAGTAATCCTAAATAATATTCAACATGTAGAATAAAAAAATAAAATCCATTTTCAGAAAATAATTTTCTCAAAACGAGAACAAAAATTTTTCATTGAAATCATCAATTACTCGAAAATTACTAATTTTACATTATAGAATATTTTATGACACTACAAAAATGAAACGAACCCAGCAAGACTAAGCCCCAAAAAAACTTGGCCACGCCCTAGCCCAGCCCCCTAGAAAATAGTAGACCCCCACCCTCAGGAAGATAATAGTACCCCACCTCAAACTATCCCAGAAAATACGTGGTAGGAACTCTTCCCTACATGACAAGGATTTAATTCACCTCCCTCACAACTCGAACCGGAGACCACATGATTATCAGCCAATCAGGGGCGTTAATAGGTACCACTTCGTCATTGGCTTAGTGGTACTAGTTAATGCTCTTGGATGGCTATTAAGCATGTGGTATCTGTTTCGAGTTGCGAGGGAGGATAATTAAATCCTCTTTATGCCACGGATTGTTCCTACCACATGTTATCTGGGTTAGTATGAGGTGGGAGCCTATTATCTGCCCATGGGGTGGGGGTTTTCTATCTGCTAGAGGTCTAGGCTCATGCGTGGCTGAGTTTGGTTGGGCTTTAGGCCTTCCTGGTTTGTTACAAAACAAATATCCAAGGACTCATAAAATTATATTATAATCGTAGGAAATCAATATTTTTATTCATGATTACATTTTATGAAAATTAATTATCTTTTAAAATAATATAGTAATTATAAAATTGTAATTATATATTTATTTCTCATAATATACCAAATCATAATTATTAATATTGAAAATATTTAATCTCTTTTATCAGGTTCCTAAATTCTAATTTTACTAATATGGGTGAAGTTACTATTCATAATGGTACATTACTTTTAATGTTAATATTCATAAGGGTATATTACTGTCACGAACCAACCCGGGTCGACCCTGAACCGGTCACCCGAGCCGGTCCGCGACATGGCCCGAGAGGCGTTCCCGATCCTCCCGGGCTGGCGACAAGCGCCAGGGCATCATTAGAGATTGTGGGAACGATTTCGCCCAATATAAATAAATAAGACAGCGAAAATAATACAGAGCAGCGCAGAAAATATAAACCAGATAAAGTGACTAAACAGGAACAAACAAGAAACAAACTAACCAAACACGACGTGCGAACAAACTCCGTGCGACCTCGCGGGTCGCTCTCCAACTCAACGATCAAGCGTCGCCCTAGGTGAGTGCACTCAAGCTATAGCCTGCACAAACACTAAAAACATAAAACAACTATAGGCGTGAGTATTAAAACTCAGTAGGCTAGCCCGATATCTATTCCCAATGCACTACCTTTAAAATAAAAGAAACATCATTTCATGTTTGAACTACAATCTATAAAAGTTTGTTTTTAATAATATTCTACTTAAAAACAAAGTACGAACCATTGCCCTTAGCCATTTTCCAAATTCGTGTTCATTTCATTAATGCCAATGACATTTCAGGAAAAGGGGAAAGTGATGTTTAAATTTTCAAATTTGTACAAAAGGGATTAAACACTTCAATTTGAAAACAATTTTTAGAAACCCATTAAAAAGCAATTTATCAGTTTCCAAGGAAAACAATATGCCAGAATGCACAAAGTAAAACATACAGCAAGGGCAATGTAAGTATACACGTGAGAATCATAATCATTACTGCAAGCTACAAAAGCTGAATAGACATGGGTGAACCTAGGAGATCGAGAATAAACCAGAAGACACCAATACATGTGAAATCATCCTTATTGACATGTCACGATGAAATCAAAACGCACAAAACGCTCGACCATCCACTCACAGGCAGGTCGAGGGAAAATCCCATAATAATAAACCCAATATATCCACCTACTATGGGCCACTGGTCAGTACCATAACCTACCAGTGCAGCAATCGTTCTTAGAATATTCTCTCAATATGCCAGATTCCCATGTCTCAAGTGTTTAAGAAAAAGGGGTGAGCCAACCGATGCCAACCGAGCATCCAATCAGATATATCTATATATAAAGAACAACAGGCATTCCCCGAGCCACTCCATGGGACAACCTCTTGCCTTTAACTACTCAAGTACCCGGGAGCCTCTAAGCACGGCCTCCCAAACAATCCATTGCAACCAAGGCATGAGATTCGCCCTAAGAGGGTTTTTATCAAAACATTTTTATCGCTTTCCATAAAGTGCCAAACGGGCATTTAATACATTTCACAAACACTACTCAAAGACAGGTACAACTTCTTTATGAGACAAAATCCAGTTTAGAACCGTTTAAAGAACCCCAAAACACTACTTCATAGGTTGCCAGTATTTTTATAAACCAAACCAAACCATTTTCTTTTCCAAATAAACTTTAAGAGCCAACCGGGCAATTTCTCAAACGAACCAAAGTATTTGTTCACGCATCAAAAGAAATCATTTCTCATTAAACCAGAACTCTATTTTATATTTCGTGAATTATGTTTAAAAGCCAAACGGGCATTCTTTCATTATTGGGTGTCCGCTCGTCAAAAGGATGTTTCATGTGTCGTGTATAAAATAAACGTCTCCTTTTGACATTAAATAACCATTTAAAAATTAACCATCTTATATTAAAAATTAATTATCGTATATTATCTCATATTTATTACAACTAATAAAATGTTGATTTTGAACAATTAGGGTGCGCAAACAGCATGAAATAATATAACTCAAATTTTAAAAGCAGTGCAAAGGGAACCTACCTCAAAACCAAGCGCGACGACAAAACGACTTTGGAAGCAAGGCGCGATGACACGACGTGTGTCCGGAACCACGTGACAAAGTCCAACACTCTGTATAAACAATATCGAAGACTCAGACACATCCAAAAACTCACCAGAGCATGCCAAACCAAGCGTCGGAAAGAAACGCTCACCTCGGAACTGAAGCGCGACAACAACGGAACCTCGGAGACAAGGCGCGGTGATGGCGCTCACTCGGACACACCCTGCGCGGGTCCTAAAAGTCCTAAGCCAACAAATAAAAACCCACCATCAACAAAAGTACGATGATAATAATAATAATAAATATAATAATAATAATAATAACAATAATAATAAAAATAATAAGAATAAAATAATAATAACAATAATGATAAAATAGTAATAATAATAGAAATAACAATAATAATAATAATAATAATAACATAATAATAATGATAGCAATCTTAATAATAAAATTACACAATAATAATACAATAATATAATAGTAATAATAGCATAATCATAATAATATTAATAAAATAGTAACATAGCAATATTAACATGATAATAATAATATGAATAACGATAACCTAGTAATAATGTAGTAATAGAAACAATAATAATATAATGATAATAATATTGTTATTGACATAATAATAATAATATAATAATAATTATATTAATGATATACTAATAATATTAACATATTAATAATAACAAAGCTATAATAATAATAATAATAATCACCTAATTATAATTTTATAATAAAATGATAATAACATATTAAACATTATAGAATAACAGAATAAATTAAAATAAATAAAAAGGAAAACTAACCTGCGTGGCGGAGCAGAGGAAGGAGAAAGAAAAAGAAGAAGAAGAAGAGAAGAAGAAGAAGGAGAGAAGAAGAAGAAGAGAAGAAGAAGGAGAAGAGAAGGAGAAGGAGGAGAGAAGAAGAAGAAGAGAAGAAGAAGAAGAAGAAGAGAAGAAGGAAAAGAGGGGGCGCGGGTCTGGTGCGGATGCAGCAGGGCGCAACAGGGGCGGAGGGGGGTGGCTGGTCCGATGCGGGTCCGGCGTCTGCTGGGAGGGCGTGGCGAACCGAAGAGGAGGAGGGCGTGTTGGTGGGCAGGCTAGAGGCGCAGCCGGAAGACTGCGCGGGGGAGGCCTGGACGCCGGCTGGGTCTCGTCCAGGAGGTAGCCGCGCGGAGGGCTTCTGCGTGAGGCGGTGTGGCGGATCAAGCAGTGTAGGGGGTTGCGGGCTGCAGGAGGGCTGTGCGGATGAGCAGCAGGGTTGGGGCGCTGGGCAGAGGAGAAGCCGGATAGGGGAGTCGGCTGGGTTGGAATGGGAGGCAGCTGGAGGGCGGAGGCGAGTCTGGCGTGGGTGCAGCATGGGAGCAGCGGCGTCGGCTTCTGCGTGAAGGAGGAGAGGAGGCCAGGGGGCCGTGCGCCGGAGGAGGGATAAGAAGGTGCTGCTGGGTGTTTTGCGCACCAGGAGGGTGGAAGGACGCTGGAGATCCGACCGAGGGGGGGTTTCTTTGCGGATACTGTAAAGGGGAGGAAGGACGACGTCGGGTGTAGCGCTAAGCGAGAAGGGGCATGCAGGCGGTGTGCTGAAGGAGGGGTCCGGCGCTGGCAGGGGGCGTAGAAAGCAGGGGGTCGGGCACCTGGAAACAGCGGGCCGAAGGCAGGAGATGGAGAGTTCGGCTGCTGGTGCTGCGGACAACGGAGGGTGGCCGCTGCTGTTGCGGGAAGGAGAAGAGGAAGGCAGATCGGGGCTCCGGGCGCTGCGGGTGCCGGGTGCTGCTGCGGACATGCGCAGGAGGCAGAGGCCAGGCCGAGGCGGCACTAGGGGGAGAAGAATAGGAGGTGGCGGCTCCAGCGGGGAAAAGAAAAAAAAAGATATAAATGGGGCCGCTAGGGTTGGAGGGGAACGAAAAATAAAGAAAAGAAAAGAGATAAGAAAATGAAATAAATAAATGAAACAAAAATAGTGATAATAATAAAAGAATGATAATAATAAAAATAATAATAACTTTAATCTCTAATAACAATAATTTCATTTCATAATAATTATTTTGTTGAATAGCGCAACTGCGCGGTCCGCACATGCCTCTAGCGACTGTGCGCGAACTAAGCGTGAGCTTTTGTCTGATCCAGAAGTTGTCAGACTGGTGTCCAGGCTGTCCACACAGTCTCTGCCAAACATGTAGTGCATGCGCACTAGTCTAAAACTCCCCCCAACTCTCGAAAAGAGAAAATAAATAAATAAATAACCATAATAATTAATAACATCTTTATTAAGATCAATTATAATAATAATAATAATAATAATAATGATTATAATAATAATCATGATGATAAAATTACAAATGATAAAAATACTCATTTCGTCTTAAATAATAAAAACAACTATGAACTGATAACAATAGATGTGCGCGTTAAATATAAAGACTCTATTTAAAATTTTCCAAAGACAACGGGATGCGAAAATACACCGGGCAGGGACGAACGGGGTTTCCGGAACAGGCTCCGCTCACGCGCCCAACGACGTCGCATTAAAAAGTGCACTTTTTAACAAAAACTCAAAAATCTAATCCGAGACTGGACACGAACCCCAGCAAAAAAAAATTCAAAGTCAATGAAATCATAAAATAAAATAAACGTGCGTGTCGGGGTGTGACAATTCTCCCCACCATAACGCTTTCCGCCCCCGGAAAGCCACCACACCAACCAGTCGATCGATGAACACCTAAGGATTTCACAGAACACGATCCAACCTCTTAACCAAGGATGTCACAACGACTACCAGCGAGACTAAACCTCATTGCCCAAAGTAAATCACCAACAGAGGGAAGGCCTGAACGGGCTCCCCACCATAAGAACTCAACTGGAATTCAATAACGATTTAAGAGAAAACCCAAAGAGACTCATGGTGGTTCTCCCCACCATAAAAGGACTGACCTCTTAGCGACCAACCAGAAATCCAACTTAGGTCAGAACCGGGCCTTACTCAAGCTATAAAAGCACAGCAAAAACATTTAAACCGCTTACTCTCATCCGAAAGGGATCGAAGCTTAAAGGGATACTTTGCGCACTAAAACCCTAACCCCATGGGCGGGGAGGGTGGGCCCAAGGATCAAATCACTAAAACTATGACGTACGACTACTCACGACCCATCACTTCGGGATGGACACAAACCAGGGCCGCAACTGATTTACATCAGTGGCCCACGCAAGGTCACTGATCAGCAACTTACATCCAAAAGGCACAATTCCCGACGTTACACGAGGGATAAGTCCATTGCGCACTTTGCGACAAGAGAGAACTACAACGACAGAGAAACCAGAGCAACAACACTAAAACTATCTCACCACGACGATAGAAGCACGACTTTAACCGGACTCTTTAAAATTTTCCCTGGGGGTTCCTGACTACGCGTCGGCTTCACTCCGAGACCTTTTTGGCTGGAGCTCTGATGGATGAAGCATCTTCTGCCTCGCAGTCAGGTTCTGATAATCCCAACAAGAAACATACATCTTTTGATCTGACAGATTGAAGGACAAGATTTTAAAATTAAAAACACACCAGCATTGAAATCCGTGGTTCGTCAAAAGACCCATGAAGTTCCCATACATTTCAAACCCAAAACACCACCAGTATAACTACAACGATAAAAGATCCCTTAAACTGAAAGGAATCTTACACCATGAACTCTGAACAAAGACCCAATAGCACATTACTTCTGAGAACACCCTCTGTGACGCTTTCTTGCAACGCCCCGACAAAATCGTCGCAAGTGACCCAGACGTCCACACGCCTGGCAGGGCTTCGGAGCGCTTGGGCACGATGACTTCTTGTGACCCCGCTTGCCACACTGATAGCACACAATAATCTCTCGCTCTGAAGAGGTTGATGAAAGATCTCGAGGCCTCTTTATTCCACGACCTGATCCATCCACTTCCATTTGCTTACTCATCTCCTTTCCAGAATCTTCACCACTGCTCTTAGGGATCGAAGGAGGGAGGACTACTTCGAGCACTCCTGCCATCGCGGCTTTGATACGAAAAGCTTGTCTCGCCACATCGACAAAAGAAGTTAGGTTGGACTCTGAAACCTTCGACTGTAGATCAGGGCGGAGACCCGCCTCGAAGCGTCGAGCCTTCACGGGGTCATTTGTGGCATACTCTGAATCATAAGATACTAGCTCCACAAAGCGATGGAAATATTCTAACACGGATTCGTCGCCCTGCTGCAGAAAACACATTTTCATCCCCTTCCTCACCTTATCTTCCTCAGAGAAATACTGGCGAATGAACGAGGCCTTGAAAAACTCCCAAGTAACCTCTTGATGGGGCTTGTCCCAAGACACTGACTTCCACCACATCCACGGTGAACCTTCAAGCATGAAGGTCGCAAACTTGACCTTCAACGACTCGGGCAACTCAATGAGGCTAAAGTCCCTTTCAATCTTCCTCATCCACTCCTCTGCCACAGAAGTTTCTTCGTGACCATAAAAGAGAGGTGGATCGAGCTTCCGAAACTCAAGCATAAAATCCTTAGGTCGATCAACCGCACTATGATCACCCATCGAATCTTCAAAGGGATAACCGCTGGACAAGGAAAGGTCAAAAACCCAATCAACGCCAACTCAGCGAATGAAGAAAAACCTCAAAATCAAACACTGCATAGGTGAAAAGCTTGAAATCCGAGAAAACAAGTTATCATAACATCAAAACTTTTCACTTTGAAAACATCTTTAATTTAAAACAATCTTGGTAAGTTAAACCCTCGCCATTGGTATCCCTTAGAGTCTCACTCACATGCATGTATCTGTGCCACCCAGGGCATCCATCCACCATACCAGACATCCATCCACATTTCCAACACACCAAAATGCATGTGAGTACTCATCGGAACACCAAGGCCAAAACAAAGCAACTTCATTTTCCAAAAACAATTTATTCATACCACTTCTTTTAAAACAATCCACAAATTAAACATGTCATTTCAAACAACACTTTTTTTTTTCAAAACCAGCTTTTCTGATTCAAACCACTTTCAGAAATCAACGGAAACCCAAAACAAATCAAACAGGGGACTAGTGTCAGTGGGTGACTTGACCATATGGTTGGCGGCCATATGCCAAACACGCCACTAACACAGAGAGCCTTCTTGGACCATGCCCCTAGATCCACATGGCTTGCCAGGCCACGCGGGTTAGGAGGACTAATGGCCCAACTCCCTTTGTCGTACCCCAATCGCAAAACATTTCCATAAAAACCCAAACAAACCAATTAAACCGGACTTCCCATGGAAACCTGATGATCAGTACGGGAAAGAGTTCGTGACGCTCTTCTCGCACCTACCCCTCAAGTCCCGACAATCCTACTCCATCTACCTTGACATCCCAAGTAACAAAGGGCGCTCTGAAAAGTGAGGTCTGCTAAGAGCAAACCTGCTCTAATACCATTTTGTCACGAACCAACCCGGGTCGACCCTGAACCGGTCACCCGAGCCGGTCCGCGACATGGCCCGAGAGGCGTTCCCGATACTCCCGGGCTGGCGACAAGCGCCAGGGCATCATTAGAGATTGTGGGAACGATTTCACCCAATATAAATAAATAAGACAGCGAAAATAATACAGAGCAGCGCAGAAAATATAAACCAGATAAAGTGACTAAACAGGAACAAACAAGAAACAAACTAACCAAACACGAAGTGAGAACAAACTCCGTGCGACCTCGCGGGTCGCTCTCCAACTAAACGATCAAGCGTCTCCCTAGGCGAGCGCACTCAAGCTATAGCCTGCACAAACACTAAAAACAGAAAACAACTATAGGCGTGAGTATTAAAACTCAGTAGGCTAGCCCGATATCTATTCCCAATGCACTACCTTTAAAATAAAAGAAACATCATTTCAAGTTTGAACTACAATCTATAAAAGTATGTTTTTAATAATATTCTACTTAAAAACAAAGTACGAACCATTGCCCTTAGCCATTTTCCAAATTCGTGTTCATTTCATTAATGCCAATGACATTTCAGGAAAAGGGGAAAGTGATGTTTAAATTTTCAAATTTGTACAAAAGGGATTAAACACTTCCATTTGAAAACAATTTTTAGAAACCCATTAAAAAGCAATTTATCAGTTTCCAAGGAAAACAATATGCCAGAATGCACAAAGTAAAACATACAGCAATGGCAATGTAAGTATACATGTGAGCATCATAATCATTACTGCAAGCTACAAAAGTTGAATAGACATGGGTGAACCTAGGAGATCGAGAATAAACCAGAAGACACCAATACATGAGAAATCATCCTTATTGACATGTCACGATGAAATCAAAACGCACAAAACGCTCGACCATCCACTCACAGGCAGGTCGAGGGCAAATCCCATAGTAATAAACCCAATATATCCACCTACTATGGGCCACTGGTCAGTACCATAACCTACCAGTGCAGCAATCGTTCATAGAATATTCTCTCAATATGCCATATTCCCATGTCTCAAGTGTTTAAGACAAAGGGGTGAGCCAACCGATGCCAACCGAGCATCCAATCAGATATATCTATATATAAAGAACAACAGGCATTCCCCGAGCCACTCCATGGGACAACCTCTTGCCTTTAACTACTCAAGTACCAGGGAGCCTCTAAGCACGGCCTCCCAAACAATCCATTGCAACCAAGGCATGAGAGTCGCCCTAAGAGGGTTTTTATCAAAACATTTTTATCGCTTTCCATAAAGTGCCAAACGGGCATTTAATACATTTCACAAACACTACTCAAAGACAGGTACAACTTCTTTATGAGACAAAATCCAGTTTAAAACCGTTTAAAGAACCCCAAAACACTACTTCACAGGTTTCCAGTATTTTTTATAAACCAAACCAAACCATTTTCTTTTCCAAATAAACTTTAAGAGCCAACCAGGCAATTTCTCAAACGAACCAAAGTATTTGTTCACGCATCAAAAGAAATCATTTCTCATTAAACCTGAACTCTATTTTATATTTCTTGAATTATGTTTAAAATCCAAACGGGCATTCTTTCATTATTGGGTGTCCGCTCGTCAAAAGGATGTTTCATGTGTCGTGTATAAAATAAACGACTCCTTTTGACATTAAATAACCATTTAAAAATTAACCATCTTATATTAAAAATTAATTATCGTATATTATCTCATATTTATTACAACTAATAAAATGTTGATTTTGAACAATTAGGGTGCGCAAACAGCATGAAATAATATAACTTAAATTTTAAAAGCAGTGCAAAGGGAACCTACCTCAAAACCAAGCGCGACGACAAAACGACTTTGGAAGCAAGGCGCGATGACACGACGTGTGTCCGAAACCATGTGACAAAGTCCAACACTCTGTATAAACAATATCGAAGACTCAGACACATCCAAAAACTCACCAGAGAATTCCAAACCAAGCGTCGGAAAGAAACGCTCACCTCGGAACTGAAGCGCGACAACAACGGAACCTCAGAGACAAGGCACGACGATGGCGCTCACTCGGAAACACCCTGCGCGGGTCCTAATAGTCCTAAGCCAACAAATAAAAACCCACCATCAACAAAAGTACGATGATAATAATAATAATAATAAAGATAATAATAATAATAATATTAATAATAATAAAAATAATAAGAATAAAATAATAATAACAATAATGATAAAATAGTAATAATAATAGAAATAACAATAATAATAATAATAATAATAATAACATAATAATAATGATAGCAATCTTAATAATAATATTACACAATAATAATACAATAATATAATAGTAATAATAGCATAATCATAATAATATTAATAAAATAGTAACATAGCAATATTAACATGATAATAATAATATGAATAACGATAACCTAGTAATAATGTAGTAATAGCAACAATAATAATATAATGATAATAATATTGTTATTTACATAATAATAATAATATAATAATAATTATATTAATGATATACTAATAATATTAACATATTAATAATAACAAAGCTATAATAATAATAATAATAATCACCTAATTATAATTTTATAATAAAATGTTAATAACATATTAAACATTATAGAATAACAGAATAAATTAAAATAAATAAAAAGGAAAACTAACCTACGTGGCGGAGCAGAGGAAGGAGAAAGAAAAAGAAGAAGAAGAAGAGAAGAAGAAGAAGAAGAAGGAGAGAAGAAGAAGAAGAGAAGAAGAAGGAGAAGAGAAGGAGACGGAGGAGAGAAGAAGAAGAAGAGAAGAAGAAGAAGAAGAAGAAGAGAAGAAGGAGAAGAGGGGGCGCGGGTCTGGTGCGGATGCAGCAGGGCGCAGCAGGGGCAGAGGGGGGTGGCTGGTCTGATGCGAGTCCGGCGTCTGCTGGGAGGGCGTGTTGAACCGAAGAGGAGGAGGGTGTGTTGGTGGGCAGGCTGGAGGCGCAGCCGGAAGACTGTGCGGGGGAGGCCGGGATGCCGACTGGGTCTCGTCCAGGAGGTAGCCGCGCGGAGGGCTTCTGCGTGAGGCGGTGTGGCTGATCAAGCAGTGTAGGGGGTTGCGGGCTGCAGGAGGGCTATGCGGATGAGCAGCAGGGTTGGGGCGCTGGGCAGAGGAGAAGCCGGATAGGGGAGTCGGCTGGGTTGGAATGGGAGGCAGCTGGAGGGCGGAGGCGGGTCTGGCGTGGGTGCAGCAGGGGAGCAGCGGCGTCGGCTTCTGCGTGAAGGAGGAGAGGAGGCCAGGGGGCCGTGCGCCGGAGGAGGGAGAAGAAGGCGCTACTGGGTGTTTTGCGCACCAGGAGGGTGGAAGGCCGCTGGAGATCCGACCGAGGGGGGGTTTCTATGCGGCTACTGTAAAGGGGAGGAAGGCTGACGTCGGGTGTAGCGCTAAGCAGGAAGGGGCGTGCCGACGGTGTGATGAAGGAGGGGTCCTACGCTGGCAAGGGGCGTCGCAAGCAGGGGGTCGGGCACCTGGAAACAGCAGGCCGAAGGCAGGAGATGGAGAGTTCGGCTGCTGGTGCTGCAGACAGCGGAGGGTGGCCGCTGCTGTTGCGGGAAGGAGAAGAGGAAGGCAGATCGGGGCTCCGGGCGCTGCGGGTGCCGGGTGCTGCTGCGGACATGCGTAGGAGGCAGAGGCCAGGCCGAGGCGGCACTAGGGGGAGAAGAATAGGAGGCGGCGGCTCCAGCGGGGAAATGAAAAAAAAATATATAAAGGGGGCCGCTAGGGTTGGAGGGGAAAGAAAAATAAAGAAAAGAAAAGAGATAAGAAAAAGAAATAAATAAATGAAACAAAAATAGTGATAATAATAAAAGAATGATAATAATAAAAATAATAATAACTTTAATCTCTAATAACAATAATTTCATTTCATAATAATTATTTTATTGAATAGCGCAACTGCGCGGTCCGCACATGCCTCTAGCGACTGTGCGCGAACTAAGCGTGAGCTTTTGTCTGATCCAGAAGTTGTCAGACCGGTGTCCAGGCTGCCCGCACAGTCTCTGCCAAACATGTAGTGCATGCGCACTAGTCTAAAACTCACCCCAACTCTCGAAAAGAGAAAATAAATAAATAAATAACCATAATAATTAATAACATCTTTATTAAGATCAATTATAATAATAATAATTATTATTATTATTATTATAATAATAATCATGATGATAAAATTACAAATGATAAAAATACTCATTTCGTCTTAAATAATAAAAACAACTATGAAATGATAACAATAGATGTGCGCGTTAAATATAAAGACTCTATTTAAAATTTTCCAAAGACAACAGGATGCGAAAATACACCGGGCAGGGACGAACGGGGTTTCCGGAACAGGCTCCGCTCACGCGCCCAACGACGTCGCGTTAAAAAGTGCACTTTTTAACAAAAACTCAAAAAACTAATCCGAGACTGGACACGAACCCCAGCAAAAAAAATTCAAAGTCAAAGAAATCATAAAATAAAATAAACGTGTGTGTCGGGGTGTGACAATTACTATTCATATGGGTCACGTCACTATTCATACGGGTACATTACTATTCATAACAGTCATGTTACTATTCATAATTTATATAACTACTCATGTAACTATAAATAAGGGTACATTACTTTTCACCAAAAATTATGTTTTTCTTTTTGAGACAATAAATATCTTACTAAATGCAATCGTGTATGTCATTTTTTCAAAATTCATATCACAGAGGTGGAAAAATTATGTTTACTGGCCAGTATATAAGTTTCTCTTATAACGAAGGGTTGTTTCACAAAGTCTCAATGTTGTATGAATTATAAGTTATCCATTGAATTTAAATTATTTATACAATAATATATTGTGGTGTTATATTATTCCGACCATTAAAAAGATCATCTGAAATATTTTTCATTTAAAATGTCATCAAAATAGATGTGGGTTGTTCTTATATTCTTTTCTTCTAAGTCTATCATAGGGTTATGTATCCTAAAATATGTATTCTAAATCTACTTTCCCAGGTTTCTACTAAACATTCGTTGAAACCAAATGTAACAACTTGACCCATCTAGACCCGAGGAGGTGCATTACTTATTACATTGGCATGCTTAAATAGAATAAAATCCCCAAGGAAGGATCATTTATGTAGTATTGAAGAATCTAGAAACATATATGTAAAACAAATTAAATCAGGAACGGTAAAAAACTAAAATAAAAAACTAAACTAAAAACTACATCCCTAGAAATTCAATAAATGATCTCCTCTTCATAAACTGTTGAAGGTGATAAAATGAAATGGGTGAGATCAAATTCTCAGTAAGGGTTACAAATTGCAGAAGCATGAATGAATAACTGAACTACGGACTAATAATATTATCTAATAATAATCGGAAAACAATATAATGATTTCTGAATACATTTTATGAAAATGAAATATATTTTAAATTAAACTATTTCTTATATAGTTGTTATTCATTATTTTTTTCTCATTAAAATACAAAAAAAAATAATTATTAATTTTGAAAATATATACTCTCATTTATAATGTGAAATTTTTTATTTTTTTACTTATACGGGTGAATTTAGTATTCATGAAGGTGCATTACTATTAATGTTACTATTCAAAGGGTATATTACTATTCAAAATGTTCAAGTCACTATTCATAAGTGTACTTTACTATTTAAAAGTTTCATGTTACTATTCATATTTTACATAACTATTCATTTTTCAATATATAAGGGTACATTACTATTCCCCAAAAATTAGGATTTTCTTTATCAGACACAAAATATCTTACTGAATGCAATCGTGTATGTCAGTTTTTCGAACTTCTAATCATAGAGGTGGAAAAATTATGTTTACTGGCTAGTTTATAACTATCTCTTATAACCAAGTGTTGTTTCACAAAGTCTCAATGTTTTATACATAATATTTTATCAAATGAATAGAAATTATTCATACCATAGAATATTGGGGTGTTATATTTTTCCCACCTTTAGAAAGTTTATCCTAAAACAAATTCATTTTCAATTACTTCAAAATTGATGTGGGTGGTTCTTATATTCTTGTCCTCAATGTATATCATTGGGTTATGTTCCCAAAAATATTATTTCTAAATCTACTTCCCCAGGTCACTACTAATCATCTGCGGATACCAACTATAATACCCGGACCCGTCTAGACCTGAGGTGATCAAATACGTATTGCATTGGAATTCTTAAAAGGAATTAAATCCCAAAGGAATGACCAGTTTAGTAGTCTTGAAGAAACAAGATACATATATGTTACACAAATTACATTGGGAAAGTTAACAAATTACAATACAAAACAAAAACTAAAAACAGAATCCCTAGAAACTCAATAAATGATCTCTTCATCATAAAATATTGTAGGTAAACAAATGAAATGGGTGAGCTTAAATGATCAGTAAGGGTTAAAAATAGAAGAAGCATGAGTGAATAATGGAAACATAAACAAATTTGCATAGTCAATATGGCATGGTGAATAAATGAAAAACACGCGCCATTAATAAACTGAGAATGAAACTGCATCCATAGAGTTTGTCATAGTGAAAAACTCATAGATAGTAATAATTGATAATTAATAAAGAGAATTTGTATTAATTGGACATCATTATTCTGGTACATGATACCACTATATCGTTGGAACAGTTTCAGACTGTTGGTAGAAACCTGTCTAATTTTTGGAGACAAACTCGAAGGGTTTGTCACCAACTGATTTTCTCATGAGACTTGTTGATGAATCGAGGGTATATAGCATGCCCCATCCATCCTTGAATGTAAAATAGTTTCTTTAATCATATATTTAATACATGATCAACATTCTGTTACATTATCCCTCAATAATAGATGATACATATTCATCAATTCTTTCATATTTATAACAACATTCAAAATAAAAACCAATGTAAAATGGTATAAAAATTTGTCAAAAATCGTATCCCTGATATAAGAATATTGATATTTAAAATAAATATAATATCAAATTAAATTCAATCTCAAATGGGCAGTAGGTACACCACATAAGAATTTTTAGTTATACAATACAATGTAAGTCACAATGAAATGGAAAATTGAGACAAGGCATGTTACCATCTTGTAATCAATCATTTCATGTGACCAAGAATTAATAATCATAAAATGTATAACTGAATACCATAAAAATAAATATATTAATGATATTATATATCAAATGGAAATACATAAACTGCACATGAATGAAATAAGTGGGGATCAATGGAAATCTCATAGAAATAAAAGTTAGATGAGAAATCCCATACAAACATTTTGGCATGGAAACAGTTGTTCTTGTGAGTGCTTAATGAGGGGTAAAGGGATATCCCATCATTTATATATTATATGTGTAATATGAGGGAGGAGTGATAATAAACCCCATCATTACGAATTAAAAATATAAGGACACAACATAGTGGGGATTCTTGAATAAAACTGAAAGAGATAATCCCATACAATGATTGTATCATTATAGTGTGGAAGAAATAATGAAATAATTTTGTGTGAAAAATATAAACCCACACAATTCAAGTGTATAGATAGTATAAAACCATCAGATTCCATTCACACATATCCTTGTAAAAATAAAACCAATGACAAAGATGTTTAACTCAAAAAATTAAAATTGAGTTTCAATATCCCTTTCCTTAGATGCGACTTCCTTTAAATTTGTTAAATACTCCTATAATATTATTTGAATATTTTCATTAAATTAATAAAGAACTATACTAATTTTTATGATACCATACATAATATTTTTATACTATTGTCCACACATTTATTCACAATATTTTGGTTTTCCCATTATTTCTGGTAAGTCATTTTCATGGGTTCAAAGGGTGGCTTATTATGGAATTTCTTGTAAAAAGAAATAATATTCCAGAATTGATAAAATATATATATTAAGTTCATTTTAAAGAATTAAATAAAATTTTAAATCTCCTATTATTGTTGTAAAGTGAAACAAAAATGCATCATCCATAAAGGTTGTTAATTGACAAACCATGGACGACGATTTTGTTATTCTATAATAAATGGATAAAATAATATATTTTATGATGAATATAACATAAAAACAATAAACTTACAGTATATAAATGACACTATATTTTTCATGAATCACTGTATAATAGGTAAGGATAAGATATATGTGAGGATAAATTTAAATGAGAAGATGAATGAATCTTTCATCTTGAAACTATCACATTTAAAACATCCTTATGGCTCTTGGAAGTGGTCTTTTTGTTATACTAGAAGAACAAGAACATGATAAGGGATATTTTGGAAGGAATTTGGTAAAGTTTTGATGAACAAGGAGGCAGAAGGTGGTTAGTATTTTTGAACGAAATTGTCTCAATTTATATGTGAGGTTGTGGGTAACATAGGAATTTCTAAAATTATTAAATTATAATAAATATATTATAGGTTTAAAGACATAAAAATTCCTAGTACTAAAGGGGATTAAATTTTAGAATTAATAATACCATTTTGGGTCTTCATCAATTAATTTTGTATATTTAAATAATTTAATACAATATTTTATTCATGAAAAACTCTTGTTTCTATAAAAAACTATTCAGAAATGTGACTTTAAAAAACATAAAACAAATGTTTCAAAATTGAAAAAAAATTATACTATATCATATAAATTCCATAATCAACTATTTAATCGATGAATTCTCTTGAATTATAAAATTAAATTTGTTTTATTATATTTAATATTCATAATTGTATTCACTCTTTAATTAAATGAATACTATATCATCGTTGTGAAATCCATTGTGATATTTATTTAAAGTCTAAAAATAGAAAATAAAACACTATGAGAAAGATAATTTGATTAGTTTTCTGAAGAGTATTCTTGTTAGAATAAAAATCAAGAAAAATCTTACATTAAGAATGTTATACAAACTAATCATTATAGTGTGAACACCTTGTCTTACTTTTAAATAAAATATTCTAAATGTCTTAAAGTGATTCTAGTGGATCCAAAGTGTCCCCAAAATGAATTAAAATAGATAGTAGTCTAAAATTACATATATAATATTTTTTTATCCAAAATAAATGTAATTTAATAAATCTTGTCATTTTATTTAAAAAAAAGTTTATTTAATTTTCATATTCTTGATAAGCACTCCATTAGAATTTCATAAACAAATATTGTTAATTATATTATATATAAAAATTAAATATAAATTATTATCATAAAAAAATTATATAGATTCAAAATATTTATTTATATTTATTAGTTAACATAAATACTAAATATATATATTAAAATAAATTCTTTAATTTGTTAATTTTCTTTTTTAATCCATGCAGTAGAATTGAAAAAACATTTAGATATTGATAATATTATATAACACTGAAATTTATAATTATTAATGAAAAAAAGAAATAATAAATAATAATTAAAAAATGTGTGATGAAAATGATTTTTATCACACAATTATTATTTATAATGAACTAAATTAGTCATTGTCAATGTAGTGCAGACACATCATCTGTACTGACGATAATTGTTATATATATCATGAAATAAATTATAGCAGACATGTTCTCAATGAATTCCATACAATATTACAATTATAAAATCATTATTCACTTGTTTAATAAATTATATATCCATTATTTAACTTGTACCTGTTACAAAAATAATATATTTTATTAAAAATTGTATGTTTTAGTATTCACTAAAAACCTAAGTATTTTATAAATAAACCCAAAAATCATCCTAACCATTTTTTAATGAGTATTATCCAAAAAGAAAATACATTTTAAGAAAATAATTTTATAAAAATTAGGACATTAATTTTTAATTAGAATCATCATTTACTCAAAAATACCAATTTTAACATCACATCATATTTTATGACACTCCAAAATATTAACCTGGGACTCATAGAATTATCTTATAATCATAGGAAATCAATATATTGATTCATGAATAAATTTTATGAAAATGAATTATCTTTTAAATAATTCTCTAAATTATTAAATTGTAAATCATTATTTATTTGTCATAAAAATAGAGAAAAATAATTATTAATTTTGAAAATATATCCTCTCATTTATAAGGTGCATAAATTTTATTTTTACATATTTGGGTCAATTTACTATTCATAAAGGTACATTACATTTAATGTTACTATTCATAAGGTTATATTACTATTCATAATGGTCAAGTCAGTATTTATATGGGTACATTAATATTCGTAAGGGTCATGTTACTATTAATATTGTACATCATTATTAATTATATTATACATAAGGGTACCTTACTATTCACCAAAAATTGTGTTTTTCTTTATCGGTCACTAAATATCTTATTGAACACAATCGTGTATGATTTTTTTTCAAAATATAAATCATAGAGGTGAAAAATTAATGTTTACTAGATAGTTTATTACTATCTCTTATAACCAAGTGAGGTTTCACAAATCCTCAATGTTGTACGCATAATAAGTTATAAAATGAATTGAAATTATTAATACCATAATATATTGGGGTGTTGTATTATTCCCACCAACATAAAGTTATTCCTACAAAATGTTCATGTAAAATGACATCAAAATATATTTGAGTGGATCTTATATTCTTGTCCCTTAAGTCAATCATAGGGTTTTGTTCCCTAAAATATGTTTTTGTTAATCTACTTCCCAAGGTTTCTACTAAATTTCCAGTGATACCAACTGTAACACCCTGACCCCACTAGGCCTGAGGTGGTGCATTACTTATTACATTAGAATGATTAAAAGGAATGAAATATGAAAGGAATGATTAGTTTAGTAGTCATGGAGAAACATGATATATATATGTAACTCAAATTACATTGGGAAAGGTATGAAATTACAATACATAACCAAAACTAAAAACTACATCCATGGAAACTCAATAAATGACAAACTCATCATAAAATATTGAAGGTAAATAAATGAAATGGGTGATCTAAAATTGTCAGTTAGAGTTTTAAATAGAAAAAGTGTTAGTAAATAACTGAAACGTAAACAAATTGGCACAGTCAATATTGCATGGTGAATAAATGAAAAACACAGGCCATTAATAAAATGAGAATGAAACTGCATCCATATATTTTGTCAGAGTGAAAAACTCATGGATATTAATAATTGAAAATTAATAAATAAAATTCTAATGAATTTTAAGTCATGAATCTTGCACATGATACCACTATACCATCGGAATAGATTAAGTATGTTAGTAGAAACCTGTCTTATTTTTAAAAACAAACTCGAAGGGTTTGTCACCAAATGATTGTCTAATGTGACCTATTGATGCATTGAGGGAATATGGCATGCCCCACACATATTTTAATTTACAAATAATTATTTATAAAAATATTATATAAAGGATAAATATTTTGTTACATTATCCATGTAGGATAGAGTATACATATTTATCAATACTAATATATTAAAAACAACATACAAAATAAATAAACAAATGTAAAAAAGGTATAAAACATAGATAATAATCAAATCGATGATTTGAGAATATGGATATTTAAAATAAATATAATTTAAAATGAAATGTGATCTCAAATGGGTAGTAGGTACACCACATAATAATTATTAGTTATACAATACAAAGTATGTCACAACGAAATGGACAATTTAGACAAATCATGTTACCACATTGTAATCAATCAATTCATGAGACCAATAATTAATAATCCGTAAATGAATAACTGAATACCCAAAAAATAAATAGTGTCATGATATTATATATCAGATGGCTGTACACAAACACCACAAGCATGAAATAAGTGGCGAACAATGGAAATATCACAGAAATAAAATTGAGATGAGAAACCCCTTACAAGTATTTCAGCATGGTAACAAGTGTTCTTATGAGGGCTTAATGAGGGGTAAAAGTGTATACAATCATTTATATATCATAAGGGTAATATAGGGTAGTTGGATAACATACCTCATCATTACGAATTAAAAATAAAAGGAGATAAAATAGGAGGGATTCATGAATAAAAATGAATGAGAGAATGACTTAGATTGATTTTATCATTAGTGTGTGGATGAATCAACGAAATAATTTTGTGTGGTAAATATAAATTGACACAATTCATGTTTATAGATATTATAATACCATCAGATTCCATTTACTAATATCTTAGTAAAAACATAACAAATGACAATGTTTCTTAACTAATAAAATGGAAATTGAGTTTTGATATCACTTACCTTGGGATTGAATTCCTTTAAATTTGTTCAATCCTCCTATAATATGATTTGAATTTTGTTATAAATTATTAAAGAACTATACTAATATTTTTTATACCGTGGAAAATTTTCTTATACCATTTCCTCCTATTTATAAACAATATTTTTTTCCCATTACGTCAGGTATGTCATTCTCATGGTTTCAATGGTCGGTTTTATTATGGCATTCCATGTAAAAAAGAAATTATAATCCATAATTGAAAAAAATATATATATTTAGGTAATTTTAATGAATTTAATACAATTTTAAATCTCATGTGATTGTATTATAGTGAAACAAAAATGCGTCATCCACAATGGTGGTTAATTGACACACCGCAGACGATGATTTTGTTATTCTAGACTAAAAGGAGAAAATAACAAATTTTATGATGAATGTATCATAAAAACAAAAAAATTATTGTATATAAATGAAACATTATTTTTCATGAATCATTGGATAATAGGTAGGGATAATATATATATGAGGAAAATTTTGAAATAGAAGAAGAAGGAATCTTACATATTCAAACTGTCTCTTTTAAAACCTCCTTGTAAGTCTTGTAATGGGTATTTTTGTTATATCGGAAGAACAAGAACATGATAAGGGATATTTAGGAATAAATTTTGTAGAGGTCGGCCGAACAAGAAGGTATAAGGTGATTAATATTTTTGAAAGAAGGAGTCTCCATTTATAGGTGAAGTGGTGTGTAACGTAGAAATAACTAAAATTATTAAATTATATTAAATTTAGTATAGGATTAAAGGCTTAAAAAGGACTAATACTATGGTGTATTACATTTTAGAATTAATATTACCATTTTGGGAACTCTTCATTAATTTTCATGTTTTTAAATAATCTAATACCATATTTTATTCTTGATAAATAATTTTTTTATATACAAAACTATCCATAAATGAGACCTTAAACACATCCAAAAAAGTTTCAAAATCGAATAAAATTTCATATTATATCATATAAATTTCATATTCAACTATGTAATCCATGAATTAGCTGAAAAATAAAAAATTGTATTTGTTTTATTATTTTTAATACCATTTATTTGATTTATTCATTTCTTAAATTTATACTACATCATCTTTATGAATGCCATGATGATATTTTTTGTTATTTAAAAATTAAAAACAAAATACTATGAGAAATATATTTTTATATGTTTTCCATTGAATATTTTTATTTGAATAAAACACATGAAAAACCTTACATTAAAAATGTTATAAAAACTATTCATTATAGTGTGAACACATTGTCTTAATTTTAAATACAATATTCTAAACGTCTTAAAGTAATTCTAGTGGGTCCAAAGTGTCCCCAAAATAAATAAATAAAGATAGTATTATATAATTACTTATATAATATGTTTTATCGATAATACTAGTATTTTAATAAATCTTATCATTTTATTTAAAAATATTTTATTTAATTTTCTTATTCTTCCATAAGCACTGCATTAGCGTTTTATAAGAATTAATTTTAATTATAATTTATATAAAAATTAGAAATAAATTATATAGCTTGAAAATATATAAATTTATTTATTAGTGAAGTTAAATACACATATTTATATTAAAAAAACTTCCATAATTTGTTAATTTTTCTTTTTTAGCCTTGCACAAGAATTTCACAATCATATAAATAAGGATAATATTATATAAAACTATAAATAATTAGATAATAACCAAAAACATAAATAATAACTAATAATTAAATAATGTGTGATTATAATAATTTTTACCACTCAATTATTATTGTTAGAGAAATAAATTATTCAGTGTCAATGTTGTGTAGGCACAACATCTGTACTGACAATAATTGTTATACCTATCATGAATGAAATTATAGCATACATATTCTGAATGGCTTCAAAACAATATTACTCTTATAAAATCATTATTGACATGTTTAATTAATTTTATATCACAAATATCACATTGCACTATTACAAAAATAATATATTTTTTTAAAACTGTATTTTTTAGTATTCACTAAAAACAAGAGTATTTTAGAAAAAAACCAAAAAATCAACCTAACCAGTTTTAAACGTGTAGAATCCAAAAAAAATCCAATTTCTGAAAGTAATTTTCTAAAAATCAGAACATTAATTTTTAATTAAAATCATCATTTACTCAAAAAATATCAATTTTATCATTAAAACATATTTTATGACACTCCAAAAAATTAACCAGGGACTCAAAAAATTATCATATAATCATAAGAAAACAATATATTGATTCTTGAATACATTTTATGAAAATGATTTTTATTTTAAATTAATCTATTAATTTTAAAATTGTAATTCATTATTTATTTCTCATAAAAATACCAAAACATTATTATTAATTTTGAGAATATATAAACTCATTTATAAGGTGCATATATTCTATTTTAACAAATATGGGTAATGTTACTATTCATAAAGGTACATTACTATAAAAGTTACTATTTATTAGGGTATATTACTATTCATATGGGTCAAGTTACTATTCATAAGGGTATGTTTCTATTCATACGGGTCATGATAAATTTCATGTTGTAGATCACTATTCAAGTTACTATATATAAGAGTACATTACTATTCACCAAAAATTATGTTTTTCTTTATCAGACACTACATAACATTCTGAACGCATTCGTGTATGCCAGTTTTTCAAAATTCAAATCATAGAGGTAGAGAAATTATTTTTACTGGCTAGTTTATAACTATCTTTTTTAACCAAGTGTTGTTTCACAATGCCTCAATGTTTTATGAATAATAAGCTATCCAATGAATTGAAATTATTCATAACGTAAAATATTGGGGTGTTATATTATTCCCACCTTTAGAAAGATCTTCCTAAAAAATTTCAATTAAAATGACATCAAATTAGATGTGGGTGGTTCTCATATTCTTGTGATCTATGTCTATCATAGGGTTATGTTTTCAAAATTATTATTTCTGAATCTACTTCACAAATTTTCTACTAAACATCTGTTCATACCAACTATAACACCCCGACCCATCTAGACCTGAGGCGGTGCATTACATATTATATTGAAATGCTTAAAATGATTGAAATCCAAAAGGAATGATCATATTAGTAGTCTTGAAGAAACTAGATATTTATATGTAACATAAATTAAATTGGGAAATTTCACAAATTACAATACTTAACAAAAACTAAAAATTGCATCCATGGAAACTCAATAAATGATCTCCACATCATAAACCGTTGAAGGTAAAAAATGATATGGGTGAGCTCAAATTCTCATTATAGGTAACAAATAAAAGAATCATGAGTCAATAACTAAAACATAAATAAATTGAAATTGTCAATTTGTTATAGTGAATAAATGAAAAACACACGCCATTAATAAAATTAGAATCAAATTGCATCCATAGATTTTGTCATAGTGAAAACCTCATGGATAGTAATAACTGAAAAAATAATAATGAGAGTTATTTTTAATTGGACATCATGAATCTACCACATGATGCCACTATACTATCAGAACGGTTTAAGTCAGTTGGTAGTTTCCAATCTGTTTTTTGGAAACACACTTGAAGGGTTTGTCACCAGCTGATTGTCTCATGAGACCGGTCGATGCATTGAGGGTATATAGCATGCCCCACCCATAATTCCATGTCCAATTAATTTTTTATACATATATTCAATACAGGATCAATATTCGGTTACATTATCCGCGTAGAATAGAGGATATAAATTCATCAATAATTCCATAGTTAAAACAACATTGAAAATAAACACAAAATGTAAAATGGTATACAACATAGACAATAATCATAACCATGAAATGAGAATATGGATATTTAAAAGAAATATAATTTTAAATAAAATGTGATCTCAAATGGGCAGTAGGTACACCACATAGAATTATTAGGTGTACAATACAATGTATGTCACAACGAAATGGAAAATTGAGACAAAGCCTGTTACCACATTGTAGTCAATTGTTTCATGTGAAAAAAAATTAATATTCATAAAATTAATAACTGAATACCTTGAAAATAAATAGGGTCATGATATTTTATATCAAATGGCCATACAAAAACACCACATGCAATAAATAAGTGTCGAACAATGGAAATCGCAGAGAAATAAAAGTGAGACGAGAAACTCCTTACAAACTTTTATCCATGGAAACATGTGTTCTTGCGAGGCATTAATGAGGGGGAAAGGGGTATTCCATAATTTATATATCATAAGGGTAATATGGTGGAGGTGAGATAATATTCCCGATCATTATTAAATAAAAATAAATGGACACAACATAGGGGGACTCTTGGATAAAAGTGAAAGAGAGAATCCCTTACCATGATTGAATTATTAGAATGTGGATGAATCAATGAAATAATTTTGTCTGATAAATATAAAACCACAAAATTAGAGTATATAGATAGTATAAAATCATCAAATTTCATTCACACATATCTTTGTAAAACCATAACCTATGACAATGATGTTAAACTCATAAAGTGGAAATTGTGTTTCAATATCCCTTACCTTGGGTTCGACTTCCTTTAAATTTGTTCAATCCTCCTATAATATGATTTGAATAATGTTATTAATTTATTAAAGAAATATAATAATGTTTATAATTCCATAAATAATTTTCCTATACTATTACCCACCCATTTAATAACAATATTTAGTTTTTTCCATTATTTCGTGTTTGTCATTATCATTGTTTCAATTGTCGGTTTATTATGGAATTTATTGAAAAAGGAAATAATAATCCATAATTTATAAATATATATATATATTTAGGTCACTTTAAACTATTACATACAATTTCAAATATGCCTTGATTGTAGTAAACTAAAACGAAAATTCATCATCCACAAAGGATGTTAATTGACACACCACAGACGACGATGTTGTTATTAAAGAATAAAAGGAAAAAATAATTGATTTTATGTTAATATAATATTAAAAAAATAAAATTACAATATATAAATGATACACGATTTTTCATGAATCACTGGATTATAGGTTGGGATAAGATATAAGTGAGGAAAAATTTGAAAGAGAAGAAGAAGGAATCTTACCTCTTGAATCCATTTCTTTTAAAACCACACTAAATATCTTGGAAGTGGTCATTTTGTTATACCAGAAGAACAAGAATGTGATAAGGGATATTTTGGATGGGATTTGGTAGAGTTTGGTCATACGAGAAGGCATACGGTGATTAATATTTTTGAAAGAAAGAGTATCCTTTTATAAGTGAGGTTGAGGGTAACATAGGAATTATTAAAATATTTAAATTATTATAAATGTATTATAGGTTTCAAGAATTCAAAAAAGGCCTAAAACAAAATGGGATTACATGTTAGAATTAATATTATCATTTTTGGCCTTGTCAATAATTTTGGTATTTTTAAATAATTTTATACCATATTTTATTCATGAAAAACAATTTATTTAATATATAAACAAATTCATAAATGAGACTTTCAACACATCAAAACCAAGTTTCAAAATCGAATTAAATTTTATATTATATAATTTAAATTTAATATTAAACTATTGAATCAATGAATAAACTTAAAAATATAAAATTATATTTATTTTATTATTTTAAATATCAGTAATTTGATTTATTCATTAATTAAATTAATAATCCATCATCTTTTTGAAATCCATTATGATAATTATTTGTTGTCTAAACATTAAAAATAAAACACTCTAAGAATGATTATGTTATTATCTTTTGAAATACTATTCTTGTTCGAATAAAAGTCACGAAAAACTTTACATTAAAAATGCTATACATAGTAAACATTATATTGTGAACACCTTGTCTTACTTTTAAAGAAATTATCTTAAATGTCCTAAACTGATTCATGTGGGTTCAGAGTGTCCCCAAATAGAATAAAAAATATATGATAGTATACAAATACATATATAACATATTTATCCAATATATGGGTCTTTTTATAATTGTTATCAATTTATTTTAAAATAATTATTTAATTTCCTTATTATTGCATAAGAACTACATCAGCGTTTCATAAGCATTAATGTTAAATATATTATATATTGAAATTAATAATATATTAATATCAAAAAAAGAAATTACAAAACATAAAAATATTCATTTATATTCATTAATTAGGTTCAATACACATATCTATATCAAAACAACTTCCTTAATTTTGTTAATTTTCATTTTTTAGCCATGCACAAGAATTGCACAAACATTTTGATATGGATCATGTTATATAACACTAAAATTCAACAGTAACTACAAAAATATAAATAATTAAAAATAATTAAAAAATATGTGGTGAAAATAATGTTTATCACCCAATTATTATTTACAAGGAATCATATTTTCATTGTCAATGTTGTGAAGGCACTGCATCAGAACTGACAATAATTATTATACCTATGTTGAAATAAATTATAGAATACATGTTCTGAATGCTTTCCATACAATATTACTCTTAAAAGATCATTATACATAACTTAAATAAGTTTTATATAAAAAATATCTTTTGGATCTATCCCAAAAATTACTATATTTTCTTATAAACTATATTTTTTACTATTAACTAAAAGATCTATTATTTTTATAAAACCCAAAATTTCATCAGAACAATTTTTCAGCATTTTGAATCCAAAATTAAACTCCATTTTATGAAAATAATTTTCTATATACGATAACCTTACTTTTTAATTAAAATAATTATTTACTCGAAAAATACCAATTTTAACAATATAACATATTTTATGAAACTCCAAAAAAATTAACTAAGGTCTCATAAAATTATATTATAATCATAGGAAAACAATATATTGAATCATTAATAAATTTTATGAAAATTAATTTCCATTTAAATAAATTTATTAATTATAAAATTTTAATTCATTATTTATTTCATATAAAAATTCAAACACTTAGTTTTTAATTTTTAAAATATTTACTCTCATTTATAAGGCGCCTTAATTCTATTTTTACTTATATGGGTCATGTTACTATTCATAAGGGTACATTACTATACATGTTATGATTCATATGGGTATATTACTATTCATAATGGTTATGTTACAATTCTTAAGGGTCCATTTCTATTTATATGGGTCAAGTTATTATTTATAAGGGTACATTATTATTCAATATACTATTCATAAAGGTACATTACTATTCCATAAAATTTATGTTATCTTTATCAGACTCTAAACATCTTACTCAATGCAACAGTGTATGTCATTTGTTCAAAATTTAAATCTCAAAGGTTAAAAAATTATGTTTACTGGCTAGTTTATAACTGTCTATAATAACCAACTGTTGTTTCCCAAAGAATCAATCATGTGTGCATAATAAGTTATCTATTGAATTGAAATTTTTCAAAAAATAAAATATTGTTGTGTTATATTATTCACACCTTAATAAATTTCTTCTTCGATATTTTTTAGTTATAATGAAATAAAAAGAGAGGTGGTTGGTTCTTATATCCTTTCCCTATAAGTCTTTCTTAGGGTTTTTTTTCTAAACTATGTTCTCTAATTCTAGTTTACAAGGATAATACAAAACATCATCTGATACCAACTATGACAGCCCAACCCAACAAGACCAGAGACGATGCATTTCCTAATACATTAGCCTTATTAAAAGGAATGAAATCATGAAGGAATGATAATTTTAGTAGTCTTGAAGAAACTAGATATATAGATGTAACTCAAATTAAATAGGGGAAGGTAACAAGTTATAATACATAACAAAAACTAAAAATTGCACCAACAAAAACTAAATAAATGATCTCCTATTTATAACCTATTGAACATAAATAAAATGAAATGGGTGTGGTCAAATTCATAGTAAGGATTAAAAATAATAGAAGCATTACTAAATAAATAAAAAATAAACAAATTTTCATTGTCAATATGGAATGGTGAATAATTGAAAAACACATTCCCTTAATAAACTGAGAATGAAACTGCATCTATAGATTTTTTCGTAGTGAAAACTTCTTAGATAGTAATAACTGAATATGAATAAAGATAATGCCTATTAATTGAGCATCATAAATCTGGAAGATGATACAACTATTCCATCAGAATACCTTAAGTTTGTGGGTTGAAACCCGGGTGATTTTTGGAAACAAACTCAAAGGGGTTTTCACCAACTAATTGTCTCATCAGACCTGTCGAGGCATCAAGGGGCTATAGTCGGCCCTTCCTATCACTGCATGTCAAAATTATTCATTATTCATAGATTTAATACAATATCAATATTCCTTTACATTATCTACATAGAATAGAGGATACATATTCATCAATATTTCCATATTTATAAAAACATTGAAAATAAAAACCCTATGTAAAATGATATATAGATTACACAATATTCATATAAATGATATGATAATAAGAATATTTAAGAGGAATATAATTTCAAATTAAATGTGATATCAAATGGGCAGTATGTACACATTATAAGAATTAATACGTGTAAAATACAATGTATGTTGCAACGAAATGGAAAACTGAGACAAAGACCATTACCACAATGTAATCAATCGTGTCATGTGAAAAAGAATTAATAATCATCAAATGAATAACTGAATTACATGACGATAAATAGAGTCATGATATTATATATCAAATGGAAGTACACAAACACCACATGCCTGAAATATGTGATGAATAATAGAAATCTCACAGAAATAAGAGATATGAGAAACCCCTTACAAACATTTCGGAATGGAAACAAGTGTTCTTGTAAGGTCATAATGAGAGTTAAATCGGTATCCCATCATTTATATATCATACGGGATATATGGGGGACGTGAGAAAACATACCCCATCAATAGTAATTAAAATTAAAAGGACAAAGCATGGGGGGGTTCTTGAATAAATGTGAAATAGAGAATCCCTTACAATAAACGTATCATTAGAGTTAGGATGAATCAGTGAAATAATTTTGTGTGGAATATATAAACCTCAAAAATAAAAGTGTATAGATAGTATAAAACAATCCGAGTCCATTCAAAAGTATCATTGGGAAAACAAAACAAATGGAAAAGATGTTTAACTCATGAAATGGAAATCGAGTTAAGATATCCCATATATTTGGTTCGACTTCCTTAAAAAAATTTCCAAACTCTTGTAATATGTTTTTAATAGTGTTATTAAATTATTACTGAACTAGAATAATATTCATAATACCATACATAACATTCTTATACCATTTTCCACCCATTTATTACCAATATTTTGTTTTTCCCGTTCTTTTTGGTCTGTTCTTCTCATGGTTTCAAGGGTCAGTTTATTATGGAATTCCATGGGAAAATAAATAATATTCCAAAATTGATAACACATATATATATTAGGTCATTTTAAAAAAATAAATATGATTTTAAACTTTCCATGATTTTCGTAAAGTGAAACAAAAATGCATAATCCATGAAGGTAGTTAATTGACACACCATAGACGACAATATTGTTATTCAAGAATAAAATGAAAAAATAATATATATATTTTTGAATATACCATAAAAAATATTCAATTAAATATATTTTACTAGAGATTTCATTAATAATTGGATAATAGGTAGGGATAAGTTATAAGTGATGATGAATTTGAAAGAGAAGAAGAAGGAATCTTATCTCTTGAAACTACCTCTTTTAATACCTCCGTATGGCTCTTAGAATTAGACTTTTTGTAATAAAGTATGAACAAAAATGAGATAACGGATATGTAGGATGAAATTTCTCAGAAGATGGATGAACCAGGGGCATAATGTGATTAATATTTTTGAAAGAAAGATTCTCCTTTTTTAAATTAGGTGGAGGGTAACTTAGGAATTACAAAAATTATTAAATTTTAATAAACATATTATATGCCTAAAGACATCCAAAAAGACCTAAAACAAAATTTTATAATATTTTAGATTTAATATTATCATTTTGGGACTTTTCAATAATTTTTGAATATTTAAATAATTTAATACATTATTTAATTCCTTAAAAATAGTTTTTTTGATATAAAAACTATTCACAAATGCGACATTAGACAATTAAAAACAATGTTTAAATATAGAATAAAATTATATATTGTACTATATAAATGTGATATTCAACTATTTAATCTATGAATTAGCTTCAAATTTTAAAATTATCTTTATATTATTATTTTTAATATCATTATTTTGATATATTTATTAATAAATCAACATCTGTGTGAAATCCATTAGTATATTTTTTTGTCTAAAAATTAAAAATAAAACACTATTAGAAAAATAATTTTATTATATTTCAAAATACTATTCTTGTTCAAATAAAACTCTAGAAAATCCATAAATTAAAAATGTTATACAAACTAAATATTGTAGTGTGAACACCTTGTCTTTAATTTAAATTAAATATTCTAAATATCATAAAGTGATTATTGCGGGTCCAAAGTGTCCCCAAATGGAATAAATAACATATAATAGTCTAAAGTTACATATATAATCATTTTCTTCAAAATATGGTTCATTTAGTAATTCTGATAATTTTATTTGAAAACATTTTATTTAAAATTATTTATTCTTGCATAAGCATTTCATCGGCATTTCAAAAGAAATAATGCAAATTATATTCTATATAAAAAATAATAAAAAATAATCATCAACAAAATAAATTAAATCGCATCAAAATAATCATTTATATTCATTAATTAACTTAAATACAACTTTCTATGTTAAAACATCATCCTTAATTTGTTATGATTCATTTTTTAGACTTTCACAACAACTGCACAATCATTTATATAAGAATGATTTTATATAACATTAAAATTTGAAATTAACAACTAAAACTATAAATAATAAATTTTAATTAGAAAATATGTGGTGAAAATAATTTTAATCACACAATTATTATATATACGGAAACAAATTTGTCCTTGTCAATGCTGCGCATGCAATGCGTTGGTACTGACAATAATTGTAAAACCTATCAAGATATAAATTATAGCATACATGTTATGAATTATTTCCATAAAACATTACACTCATAAAATAATTATTTGTAATTTAATAAATTTTAAATCACAAATATCACTTGGAATTGTCACAAAAAATACTATATTTTCTTAAAAACTCTATTTTTTACTATTCACTATAAACTCATGTATTTTAGAATGACACAAAAAATTCATCCTATGAATTTTTCCACATGTAGAATCCAAAAAGAACCATTTTTTGAAAATAGTTTTTTAAATATGATAACATTAATTTTTATTTAAAATCATCATTTACTCGAAAAATAGCAGTTTTTACATTATAAAATATTTTATGACACATTAAGAAATTAACAAGGCTGTCTTAAAATTTCCTCATAATCATAGGAAAACAATATATTTATTCAAAATATTATTTTTAAAATGAATTATCATTTAAATCAATCAATTATTTATAAAATTGTAATTCATTATTTATTTTTTATATAAATACCAATACTTAATTATTAATTATTAAAATATTTACTATAATTTATAAGGTGCCGAAATTCAGTTTTTATTTATATGGGTGATGTTACTATTCGTAAGGGTGCATTACTATCCAATTTAGTTTTCATAAGGGTATATTACTTTTCATAAGGATCATGTTACTATTAATAAGGGTAAATTAATATTCAAGTTATTTTTGATAAGATTTCGTTATTATTCCCCAAAAATTATGTACTCTTTATCAGACTCTAAATATCTTACTGAATGCAATAATGTATATCTGTTTTTCAAAATTCAAATAACAGAGGTGGAAAAATTATTTTTAATGGCTGGTTTATAACTATCTCCAATAACCGAGTGTTGTTTCACTAAGACTCAATGTTTTTTTCATAATAAGT
Organism: Viscum album; assembly: GCA_963277665.1. NCBI lineage: Eukaryota > Viridiplantae > Streptophyta > Magnoliopsida > Santalales > Viscaceae > Viscum > Viscum album. The sequence goes on along the minus strand of OY728120.1, from coordinate 2,063,822,451 downwards.
TATTGAATGAATTGAAATTATTCGTACCATAAAATATTGGAGTGTCAAATTAGCCCAACCATCGAAAAAATTTTCCTCCAAATTTTACATTTATAAAGACCTAAAAATATATGTGGGTGTTTCTTTTATTCTTTTCCTCTAAGTCTATCACAGGGATTAGTTCCCTAAACTATATTTTCAAAATCTAGTTCCCATGTATTCTCTTAAAATTTCTCTAAAACCAACTGTAAAACCCTGACCATGCTAGACTGCAGGCAGTGCATTACTTATTATTCTAGAATTCTTAAAAAGGAATGAAATCTATAAGGAATGATAATTTTAGTATTCTTGAAGAAACTGGATACATATATGTCACTCTAATTACATTGTGAAAGATAATAAATTACATTACATAAAAATCCAAAAACTACATCCATGTAAACTCAATAAATGATCTCCTCTTCATAACCGGTTGAAGGTATACAAATGAAATGGGTGAGCTTTAATACACAGTAAGGGTTTAAATGAGTCGAATCATTAGTTAATAACTGAAACATAAACAAATTGGCATTGCCAATATGGCATGGTGAATAAATTAAAAACACATTCCATTAATAAACTAAGAGTAAAACTATATCAATATATTTTGACATTGTGAAAGAATCAATGATAGTAATAAATGAAATTGAACAAAGATAATGAATATTAATTGGATTTCATGAATCTGGCACCTAATACCATTATAATATCGGAACAGTTTAAGTCTGTGGGTAGAAACTCGTCTGATATTTGGAAACAAACTCGAAGGGTTTGTGGCCAACTGATTATCTAATGAGACTTATTAATGCATCTAGGGTCTATATAAGTCCACACCCATCACTACATGTCCAAATAATTATTTATAAATAGATTCAATACATGATCAAAATGATTTTAAATTACCCACATAGAATGGAGGACACAGATTCATCAATACTTCCATTGTTAAAACAACTTTCAAAATAAACATTGTATGTAAAATGGAACACAAAGTAGAAATTAATCATATTCATGATATGATAATATGGATATATAAAAGGAAAATAATTTCAAATTACATGTGATATCAAATGGGGAGTAGGTACACCATATAAAAATTATTATATGTATAATACCAAGTCAGTGTCAACAAAATGGAAAATTGAGACAAAGCATGTTACCACATTGAAATCAATCGTTCCATGTGACCAAGAATTAATAATCATCAAATTAATAACTTAATACCATGGACATAAATATATTCATGATATTATATATCAACTGGCCGTACACAAATAACACATGGAAGAAATATTTTCTGACAATGGAAATCTCATGGAAATAAAATTTAGTCGAGAAACCCCTTACAGACATTTAGGCGTGGAACTGGGTGTTCTTATGTGGGATTAATGACAGGTAAATGGAAATCCCATACTTTATATATCATAAGTTCAGTATGGGGGATGTGTGAGTACATACCCCATCATTAAGAATTAAAAATAAAAGGACACAACATAATGGAGTTCTTGAATAAAAGATAAAGAGAGAATACATTACTATGATATTATCATTAGAGTGAATATGTATCATTAAAATAATATTTTGTGAAAAATATAAAACCAAAAAATACAAGTGCATAAATAGTATAAAATAATCAGATTCCATTCACACATATCTTTGAAAAATCGTAACCAATGACAAATATGTTTAAATAATGAAAAAGAAATTTAGTTAAGATATCCCTTACATTGGTTTCGACATCCATAAATTTTTTTCAAACTTCCAGTAATATGGTCTGAATAGTGTTATTAAATTATTAAAGAACTAGAATAATGTTTATTATACGATAAATAGTTTTCTTATACTATTTCCACCCATTTATTAACAATACTTGGGTTTTCCCATTATTTTATGTATGTTATTATCATGGTTACAAAGATCTGTTTATTATGAAATTCCTTGTAAAAAGAATTAATAATCCAGAATTGAAATAATATATATATTTAGGTTATTTTATAAAATTTCATTTTATTTTAAACTTCACATGATTGTGGTTATGTGAAATGGAAAAGAATCATCCACAAAAGTTGTTAATTGACACACCCCAAATGACGATTTTTCTATTCAAGAATAAAATAATAAAATAATAGTTTTTAATATTAATATATCCTAAAAACAAAAAAATCAGACTATAAAAATTATGCTACAGTTTTAATGAATCATTTGATAATAGGTATGGATAAGTTATAAGTGTGGAAGAATTTGATAGAGAAGAATAAGGAATCTTACCTCTTAAAAATATATCTTTTAAAACATCCTTATGGATCTTGGAAGTGGAATTTTTGTTATACCAGAAGAACAAGAATGTGATAAGGGATATGTAGGATGTATTTTGGCATAGTTTTTCCAATATGAAGGAATAAAGTGATTAATAGTTTGGAATGAAAGTGTCTTCTTTAAAAAGTGAGGTGGAGGGTAACTTATGATTTAAAAAATTTATTAAGTTATAATAAAAATATTATAGTTCTCAATAATTCCAAAAAGGCCTAAATATAAATTGGTTTACATTGTAGAATTAATATTTTCATTTTGAGCTTTGTTAAATAATTTTTAAATTTTTAAATAATTTAATACAATATTTTATTAATGAAAAAATATTATTCAATATAAAACTATTCATCAATGAGACATTAAAAACATAAATAGAAAGATTCAAAATGTAATATGATTTATATTATATCATATAAATGTCATATTCAACTATGGAATCCCTGAATTAGCTTAATAATATAAAAATATATTTAATTTTTTATTTTTAATGTCATTAATTTGATTTATTCAATTATTGAAAAAATACTTCATCATCTTCAGGAAATCAATTATGATATTTAGTTTTCATCAAATAATAAAAAATTAAAAACTATGATAATGTTAAATTTATTATGTTTCCAATTACTATTCTTGTTCAAATAAAACTCATGAACAACCATACATTTAAAATGTTATACAAACCAAACATTATATTATTAACACCTTGTCTTTATTTTAAATAAAATATTCTAAATGTCTTAATGTGAATCGTGTTGGTCCAAAGTATCACCAAATCAAATAAAAAATATATAACAATATAAAGTTACATATATAATTTTTTTCTCAAATATGGGCCATTTAATAATTCTTATAATTTTACTTAAAATCATCTCATTTAATTTTCTTATTATTGCATAAGCGATGCATCAACTTTTCATAAGAATTAATGTTAATTATATTATATATAAAAATTAAAATTCAATTAATATTATAAAAATAAATTACATAGATTCAAAATATTCATTTATATTCAGTAATTATGTTAAATACACATATCTATATCGAAACAACTTCCTTAATTTGTTAATTTCACTTTTCTATCCTTGCACAAGAATTTCACAATCATTTAGATAAGGATCTTGTTATAGAACACAATAATTAAAAATTAACAACCAAAAATATAAATAGTAAATAATAATTAATAATATTTATTATAAATATTTTTTATCAAATAATTATTTTTTATAAGGAACCATATTTGTCATTGTCAATGTTGTGCAGGCACTAGGTCGATATTGACAATAATTCTTATACGTATCATGAAATAAATTATAGAATAAAATAGATGAATAAATTACATTCAATATTACTATAATAAAATAATTTTTTTATAATTTTAATAAATTCTACAACACAAATATCACTTGGTGCTGTCACAAAAAATACTATATTTTTTAAAAAACTGAATAATTTTCTGTTCACTAAAAACTCAAGTAATTTAGAAAAAATAGAAAAAAATCATCTTTACTATTCTTAAATTTTTAGAATAAAAAAATTAACTCCATTTCATGAAAGTATATTTCTATATATGAGAAATTAAATTTTTAATTAATATCATCATTTACTCGAAGAATACAAATTTTAACATTATAACTTATTTTATAACACTGTGAAAATTGAACACATGTCTCATTAAATTATCATATAATCATATGAAAAAAATATGTTGAGTCGTGAAAATTGTTTATTAAAATTAATTATATTTTAAATTAATATATTTATTATAAAATTGTAATTATTTATTTTTTTAATAAAAATACCTACACTTAATTTCTAATTTTTGACATATTTAATCTAATTTATAAAGTTCCTAAATTCTATTTTTACTTATATGGGTGAAATTACTATTCATAAGGGTACATTACTATTCATGTTAAAATTTATAACGGTGTATTACTATTCATAAGGGTTTGGATTAATATTTATAATGGTACGATAAAGTTCATAAGGGTGAAGTTACTATTCATAAGGGTCCATTACTATTCAAGATATTATTCATAATGGTACATTAATATTCACCAAAAATTAAGTTCTCATTATCAGACACTAAATATATTTCTGAATGCAACAGTTTACGTCAGTTTTCCAAAATTCAAATCTGAGATTTTGAAAAGTTATGTTTATTGGCTAGTTTATTATTATCTCTTATAACCAAGTGTTGTTTGACACAGGCTCAATGTTGTATGAATAATAAGTTATAAAATGAATTTAAATTGTTCATACCATAAAATATTTGGTTGTTATAATGCAAGATCTTTTTGTGGATTCATATTCCTCCACATAAATGAATCATGTGGCCGATTCACTAGTTGGCCTTTGTTAGAAATAGGTTGTGTTGGTGGGTTTCACTATTAATTATAGAGACTAGGAAGAAAATTACATTTCTAATACATGTTTTTTAATCATGCATGTTTCTTTTTTTTCTTCAATACGTGATCTTATGATTTCTTAGATTTAACAAGTTCTCTCAAGATAGAAAAATGTTCTAAATAATGCACTCTCTAAGGTGCCTCGGTTGGAATTGGAATGTCGAAATCGACTATCTCAAATTTCTGAGGCATGTTAAGGATCTATTAAAAATATTGAATATTCAAGGATCTCTTAAATATTATTTCTATTATATTGTTTATATATTTTTTTGGAGATATCATGGAATCACGTGACTAATTCACGTGTCCAAATAATTGAACATGTGATGAATTTCTGAACATTTGGTATATCAATGTGGACATCATCGTAAGCTCCAAATAAATCCTATAAATGATAGAATCTTTCCAGGATCATTCATCTTCATGTGAATGTGTATTGGATGTATTCCAATGGTAAAATCATCCATGATCATCATGAGACATCATAGTGATTGTCTGCATAACATCATTTGAAATCACTTATCCTCATTTGGTTTTCATCTAACTATCTCGTGATTCTATGATTATCATTCAAAAACATCATGTGATATAATCTATCTTCTATGTCAATGTAATTGTTCATCGAATTCATCTGATAAAATGGTTATTTTTCTCTTCTTGGTTTGATGTCCCTTGTCTCAATACATCAACATGTCATGTATACATGATTGGTTTTATCGAGATCTTTCATAGTTAATTTAAAGGTATAAGGTATTAGATGATGAGTGTAAATAAAATATCGTTGTTCAGGATTCAATGAGTGGCTGAGATAACTAAAATCTTTAATTTTTTGTTATAACTATCATTTTATGTGTTGAGGAATAGTACCTGGTTGTGGTGTTATCCCATAATTTCTTCACCAAGAGGCATTGATTTTCCATATCTAAAATGTCATGATGAAATGGAACTATGATGGCTACCATGGATAATCACTATTAACACTTCACATGCACCTATTATTTGGCCTTATGGTCTTCTATCATGAACTATGTATGACTTCGATCATGTGCTCTAAAGGTATTATACAAGGTCCCGACCTCGCCTATATATGGTAACTTCTATAAGGCTTTTACCAAGTCTTACCCTGGGGCTTATACCTAGACCCACCACGCTTCCCTGTGTGGCCGGATATGGTAGACTCTACCATAAGGGTTAACTATCAGTCCACATATATGTTGTTGTGTTCTATCCTTGGGGGGAATTCTAATGGGTTTTCCTTATTTTCAATATGATACATACATATATTAATAATTATAAAATAAGACATATAAAAAAATCTAATCCATAAATGATATTAAATTCCAACCAATAATAAATTAAAGACCTAAATATTATTATGTCATTCAAATAAAAATACCATGAATTAATAAATTCACTTTTTAATGGAAAACATAATTATTTAATTGCTGTGAAAATGGGAAATAGTCAAAAATCTATTTCACGTGGCTTAGGAAATAGGAACATATCTAGAATCATCATACATAACAATGGATAATTGTCCATGTGTGACGTATGATGACATTAGATGAATATAAGAAAAATTTCAATGAATCACCACTTCATAATCCCTCAAATATTTACTTATTTATAACAAAATTAATTAAGGATTAAAATATTAATTTGTTGTATAATTGTATTGGCTATATTTAAATTGAAGAATAATAAAAAAAAATTAAAAATTATAGAACCAAATGAATGCTTCACTAACTGAGATTCGAGTAATTAAGTTAATCTCCAAATGAAACGGATCAAATGAATTCAATTCGGAATGATGTAGTGGTTGATCCCAGAAAAAGGAATAACTTGTACAATTCATGAATATCCTAAAACTCATTTAATTTCTTGTAGATATATCCACACTACATATCTATAGTTTTTATTTTCATAGTATATATCACACATTAATTTTTTTTCTTATTTAATATTCTATAAAACTAATTTTGATTTTTACAATTTCATTTCGCAAATATAGTTCGATGTATAATTCATTCATAATTAAAAATAAATTCCTTATAGTTATTCATAGATATCCTATAGCATAATAAAACAATAAAATGGTATACAATAGGAAAATTTTTACAATAATTAGTAATTAGAATCAATATCATCAATACAATCCAATATAATAATCATGACAACCCTTTATATGTTATTTAATTTGAATTTGAAAATTCCAATTTCAAAAATTTTACCATGAAAATTATGTCATAAAAAATACATGGATATTTGGATTTAATGCATCATTAAAAAATTAAAAACAATTCTCATGGATTATAGACAATTAATTATTAATTATAGATTGAATTCAAAATAATAAATTTTTATAATAGACATGAATGAAATTGAGATGTGTTGTATTGCATAAAACATGGAATATTTCATGGTTTTATAATATCCTATAGAAATTCATAGTACCATGTTGGTAAAACAACAATGAATTATTATATTGGTAAATTACATAGAAAATTTTAAATAGGGTAGTAACATCGGGTATTAATATTTTGAAATCACTTAGGAGATTCACCATCAAATAAAATTCAATGTTTATTTATAATTTGACAAATATAAATTTTGAAATCATTAATCAACATGACATTCCAATTTTAAACAGAAAACAAAACTTCTAAATGGAATAATTATATTTATCACTATTTTAATTATATTTATATAATTTCATTATCATTCCATATAATCAGGAATTTAAATAATTATACATTAATAGATCACATTAAAAGCAACATATTATAGATATTGTTTTGGGAAAACTATATAATTAAGATTCAAAACAATATGTCACTTCTATCATTATTTTATTATTTATATTTTTTGATTATAAACACTATTTACTCAAAAAAAATTATATAATTTTGGTATATTTTCAATGCAATAACAATCAATCAATTTTGAGATTTGCGGAACATGTTATTGTTAAAATATATATGTTAACTGTTTTAATAAAATTTTCTTTGTAGGGAATATAAAATTAGATACATGGAAGATTGGGAAGCATGTATTGGCTATATAGGATATTTAGATACATAATTTTACTATGTTGGAATAGTTAAAAACATGTGAAATTGATATTTTAAAGACCTAAAAATTATTTATATTTGGAAAAGTATGTTAAGAATGTCATACATATTATGTCCAATCAAAACATGAAATATAAATAATTTTTTTGTAATGAAATATTATGATTTAATAAATGATAATTATACTTTAACAAACACATAAAATAACAATCTAATGGAAAAATAAATTATATTAGAATCAATTTAATTTATAAAATAATCCATAAATCAAATTTAAACCTAAATAAAAATAGTAATTATGACATATGATAAATATAACAAAACAAAAAAAATTCTTAACATTATGGATTATAGGTAACATAATGATAAAATAACTAAATGTTTTTTTAAAATTAATAAAAATAATAATTAATAATAATATTTTATTTTGTAAATATCTAAACATGTAGTTAAACATTATCTCTATTCTTAATATTTATAAAACAATCTCTAATTTAAAAAACATCAATGCCTTTTATAAATTATAATTAACATGAACATTCAGAACTAGAAAAAATAGTGTATCATGAAAAACATCCCCATTAAAATGAATGTGATTAGAATAAAAAAATGTCATCAAAATTAATAAAAACAAAAGAAATGAAACAACCATTAATCAATATATTTTTCAAAACAGGAGATAATGAGAGAAGATACACCAATAATAATTTTAAAATATTATGAAAAATAATGAATGCCCTTTCAGGAACTGTCCTTCTATCAAAAAACATATTATATTGTAAGTTGGATTCATCTATAATATATGGGAACTCATTAAAAAATAACCAAATAGACAATTATATAAATAAGTTAATAAATATTTTTATTAATATCATATTCCAGATAACACACATTTCATGTAAATCTATAAATATCATAACGAAACAAATAAAATGCCTTCTTGAATTCCTGATAGAAAATTTTTATTATAAATCACAATAATAACAAGTTCAATATGGATACATAAAAAACATAATAAAATAATTAGGTTTTCTAATGATTACCTCTTGTTAATTATTAGTGTAAAAAATATATCACTTATATCTCCTTTCATAAATGGTCCCTATGGAAATTAAACATAACATCAATATTATTTATACTAGAGTATTATATAGTATTTTTTGAAATATATATAGCATATATTTTTTGTAATGTCCTGACGTGAGTGTCAAACATCGACATCCTAAGATAGTCTTTGACATACCTTGGGTATGCCTCCCTATATGATATATGTCACTAACTAGGAGAAAGGTTCAAATATCGATCATGGGAAGAATAGACCCACTTTATCAAAGATTCACAATATATGAGAATAAATAAACTACAAAAAAATAATATTACTAAAAACTAGACAACATAGTATTACATGATGACTAAAAGAATAATACAATATCAAAACCAAATTAGTTGATATGTCATGCCATGTACATTCCATGTGCTTAAAGAAAAACCCAGATAATGACACACTAACACTCCCATGTGAGCCCAAACACAATTTTTGATTCGCTCATCCATGATACATCCTCACACATCCATCTATCATTGGACACATTCTCTTATCATATCATGAAAACATTAATTCTATTCATGTACAAATCATGATGCCCGATAAGGGAATTTGAACAACTCAATAGTCTACCAATGATGGTCTATAAAATGATATCTAGACAATAACAGTGTATGAGATTGTATACTTAACAAAGTACAACACATAGATTAGATAGTCATAACATTTCATTATTCATTAACTAACCACAGAAACCCTCATATTCTCAAGGACACCAAAACCATCGATACCTACTTCATCCCATTCTAGAGTCTGATCGACATCACAATATGGTGGTTATAATTTTCAAAATCATATAAAACCATATCATGGATAATAGTAACCATAGTCCAATGCCATCTCAAGGTCATAGAATCTAACGACCCAAGCTTGATGTCATAGAAATTACATTACTTTTTAAGAATATATAATAAATGACACAAATAGAATCCCAATGAACATATTTGTTTAAATTCTTTGGAAACAAGAAACATAATCTTATAACATACTGAATGATCTTTAACATCTCAAATAATGGTCAACCTCTTTTTTCCTAACTAAAAGATCTCTTTAAATTATGGGGAAAATAAAACATAAAAAGGGTGAGCTCCAATGACCAGTAAGGGTAAACATTGAGAATGTAAAACAAACCAAAAACCTAATAATGTAAAAACCTGAACATAATGTTTGAAGATTATAATCATGAGTCCTAAATAAAATCTTGTCCATTCATAAGTCATAGATCAAAAAGGAAGAATAACCATGGTAAAATAACATTTATATAAATCATGGAATTGTGAAAAAAATTAGCACATAATTAGATTTTCATTATATCTAAGGCATTTCTTCCTAGAGCATCATAGTGTACACTTTCCATTACTGAACTAGGATTACTTTCTATTCCATCCATGTATTACAAAACAAGATTTACATGTCATTCCAGACCTATATTACTAAATAAGATTTACTTTTTATTACAGTAATGTATATATCATGAGATATAAATCTTTACCCAATGCAATTTAGGGGGGTATAGGCCCCACCCATCTCATAATTAAATCATTCATACATGTTCCACAAAAACATCAATATTTCATTATACCATAACCCATGTAATAAATTGAGATTCTTAAATATAATTCCATAATTCCATAATACATAATAGATAACTGGACTTTATAAAAATAATTCCTTCATAAAAATAATAAAATAAATTTAATAATAGGGATAGAAACATAACCTTATGTCATCCTAGATGGAAAATAATTTTGATAAAACACATTCAATTAATTCCTGAGGAATATATCATTTCTTCTTCAAAAACATTTCCTTTTATCAAAATGCTGCGAAATTTAAAAATAATAGAATTTATTTGAAAATAAACTTCAAACCATGTAGAGGATGTTTCCTAAAAATAATTCATTATGAACATGTAAAAATATTTTCATTCTGAATAAGATAAAAACCATTCTTCTTGTACTCTTGTCAGAAAAGTAAAAATGCACCTCGTATGGAAAAAGAAAGAAAGATTCCTTCCATACCGTTTAATAATAATTCCCCATTGGTTAAGATTGAAATTAAAAAATAGTATAAGGATAAGTATATTAAATAATATTTTATACTTTGAAAATGTGGACGGGGATGATAAATATACCCTAGTAATTACATATGGATAAACAATCTTGGACAATAACGAGATTGCAAAATCATCCCTAACCTTAAGTCTGATATGATTTGTAATTATCCAATCCTCTTGTATAATGATTTAAATAATGTTATTAATTTATTCAAGAATCATAATCATTTTTATGATAGAATTTATGATCATAATTACATTTGTTGGTTTGTAACATTTCATGGTTACTCGTTACTCTGGTATTAACTGCTTTATGTTCTTATGCATGTTTTGTCAAATAAGTTCTTATTCCACTTTTTACTATTATACCAATTATAAAATGATATTAGTATAATATATATCATATTTAATCATTCAAATCATGTATATAGTTATTTTTTAATGATGATGGTGTAGAATTAATCGTATCACATCGTGGAGACGATACGCCATATTTATGCGAGAGCAATGTTATCATTCCTAAAATTGTTTTATATTAATTAAATGGATGGGTTATAATATTTTTTAATCAGTTTCATGTTATAATAATCATATATAGTGATTATCTTCATCATTATACCCGTCCATGTATGGTGGTGGTGAAAAAGACATTAGACCACGGCATGGAGACGGTAAATCGTACGTACGCACGAGCGGAGATCCAATTTTTAATAAGATGGATAAGAGGATAAATATAGTTGTTTCATATTTATAAAAACTTATCATTATATGAGGAATGATAATTTTAATAACTTATATTTTACCAACTAATCAAAAGGATGTAGAAGAAGAATTAAACATAATATATTCTGTAGAAGATATTACCTCTTCCTCGACCTGGTTCCTCCAAATCTCATTTAATAGCTCTATACATTGTCTTTGAAGATGACCGGAAACTATTGAATGAAAATATGAAATTTGATAAGGAATATTTTCAAGGGGTGGCTGAGCTTGATGTCTTAAAATGAAGTGAAGAGTTGAGGGATGAAGTTCCACTATTATAATTGGGGTGATGAGAACATTATGAAACCACAAAAAATTAATTTATAATAAAATTAAACCCCCAAATAATAACATCAAAAAGTTTAAATTTTGAATATGCCATGTGATAGGGTTGTAATATCAAAACAAAATAAATTTTATACCTATTCCTATGCCTATAAAAACCTTATCTTTTCATTTTTATACTTAGTTATTCTATTTTATTTACACTGTGGTAACCAGTATTTTAATATCAAAAGTGTAATATATTTACTTAGAAGATTTAAATTGTATCATTATTATATAATTTTTATAATTTTGACCATATAATAATAATTATATATTTTAAAAAAATTATTTCAATATTTTTAAATAATTTAATGAAACACTATTTTGATAAACAATTAATAGTTTCAATTTTGACACTTTAATTTTTTTGATATTTAAAAATAAAAATATTACAAGTTAACTTAAAAAACTATTTTATTATATTCCTATTAGGTGAAGGTTATCTATAAAATTAATTGGACATATTTATTATCCCATAATATATTTATTTTAGTATTTTTAATAACAATTATTTGATATCAGATAGATCTAATATTTTCAACCTTTTATGTATGTATTTCAGTTGTTTTGAGAAACCTAAATAATCAATTTGAGCTTAAATGAATCAATTATCGATTTATGATGTGTTTTGAGAAAAATGGTGAAAAACACATATTTCCGGATTTTAGACAGATTTTTACATCAAGGGTATTTTTGTAATTTCATGAAAAATATAAATCCAAAGTTTGTAATTAAATTTTTTTAGAATCCAGATCTTATTTCCTTCAACATCATCTTCTGGACTATGAGATGATTCGGCCATCTTAAGGGCCTAAAAAGTCATTGAAGTTGGAACTGTTTCTGGGTGGACAGCATGGACCCCACCATTGTAACAGAATGAAAACTCCGACTACACATATAACAATGTGGTGTTTCCACTTGGGATAGCATGAGAACAGGTTATTTTAGGCACTAATATAATTTTTTGGGAGTTTTGAAATCATTTAGGTGGCAATTTGACAAGATTCTTTTGGAAAAACCTCCTAGAAGCTTCGTCCAGACTCAGAAACTGCAAATGAAAAATTCATAACTCTTTCATCCAGTGTCCAAAAGAGCTGAAATATGGATGGTGAACATAAAATTTATTTATTAACAACATTGAAGAAGAGTTACAAATGTGAAACTTCCATTTAATTGGTCAAGAATGTGCAATATTTCGTGGTCCAGAATTCGGCCTATAAAAGGAGCCCCCCACCTCCGTCCAATATCATCCGATTATCCATTCCATTCCTTCAAGTAACCAAGGGGGAGATCACCACCGAGGGAGGCCGGCCACAAAAATTCCCCATTTAATTATTTTAATTTATTTATTTTGTTTATTTTTTTTAGTTTTCAATTTTAATTAAGATTTCTAATAAAATTCATGCATTATTTTTATTTTTGTGTCCACCCATCCACCCTTTTGTATTCTTCATCTTTTCCCCTTATTTTTTTCATTTATTCTTCTCTTATAATCCACCATGACCTCTTACCCCCAAACATTAGGGTTTAACCCGAGACTTGGCCTGGGAGAGGTATGTGGAAATTTCATTTATTCAGTGCTTAAATTCTGATGTTTTATTATGTTTGTGATAATCAAGAGTGATGTGCATAGGTGTCATGATCGTCCACCACAACATTGATATCAAAATCATTTCTATTCTTTTATTAAATATTTTTCCACCGTTATACTAGATAGAATCACTTTATACGATGGAGTTCAACCATTTAGTTGTTGAAATGGAATACGATGGAGCCAGGTCTTGGAAGATGTCACACTCTCGATCGAGGTGTGCCATCAACCTTGATTATAGGAGGAGGTGAATTTAAGATTTCTAAATGCATTTAATAATTCACACAAATAAATAAAAGAATAATTATTCATGAATGTGATCTCTAAATAAGATAATAAATCATAATTTAAATACCAACAAGGAGAATGATGAAACCCACACACCAACCCATAAAGGCCATATTATATCTCAATTAATTTCATTTTGTCATTGCATGTTAGTTTTATCTTTTATTTTAATTAAATTATATTCTATTCCTAGATAATATAAAAACAACCAAAATAATTAGTTTAGTTATGTAAGAATAATTGATTGAACGACTAAATAGGCTCCTCAAGAGAGACAACCTCGGTCAGCCTCTATGCTGCACTAGGAAAATTAAATTGCTTTTTCCACACCCTATGACAGGAAAGCATCAATATCTCAATTAATAAAATAATGACTACATTTATATTGTGTAATTATTTAATATACTTATTTGTTGAGTAAAAATTAAAAATAAAATACTATAATAAAGATAAAATTAATATATATCATGAGAATATATGTATTTGAATTTCACTTCAACAAAATAAAACATAAAAAATGTTATACTTATTAAGGTTTGAATGTGACAACTTTATCATTACTCTAAATAAAATAATATAAAGGTCATAATTTATTCTATAAGTCTCAAAATGGTCACTAGATTGACCTATAGATGATTATGGTTAGGATATACTAGACCAATAATATTTTTTCATGTGTTTGAATCTTTTTATAGTTCTTAGGTATTTTATGAAAATTGATTAATTGATTTCTCATTAATTAATTAATTTTTAAATCATAAAAGAGTAAGACATTAATGTAATTATTTATTTCATAAAAATAAAAATAAATTACCATGATATAGTTAATTATTTTTTCTTTCCATATACTATTTATTTTTTAATATATATCCTGTTTATCCCAATATTAAAATTATTATACTTTTAAGAAATGTGATTTTGACATTTTTTGACATTCATTTGATTTATTAGTATCTATCTCATTTTCATTGTCAATATGACATTAAATGAATATGTTTCGAAACTAAGTTGTTTAGAGGATAATTTTATTCATCAAAATAGGTTTTTTCTTGTTTTTAGATAACTTTATTGCCCATATAATATTATTTTTTACACTAATTTACCATATTTACCTTTAACTGTGTTATATAAAAATTACCGTAGTTACAATTAAAAATATCTAAAAATAAAATTAACCTATAAACCTAATTTATACCCACTAATTCAAAATAGGAAATATATTTTTCATTACTCAAAACACATAATTTGTAGAAATTAATTTAAGTTTAATTCCAATTGTCCAAACAAAAAGTGGGTTTTTAAAAAGTAAAAACTTATCAAAATATTTTCATGTGTTTATGTACAATTTAATTGAAAAATTACATCCCATGGACAACATGGGATTAAATTTTAAAAAGAAAATCCAATTAAACATTAAAAATAATTGATAATATATTCTATATAAATAAATAAATTAGATGAAAATTTAGTTTTAAATTAAAATGTAATATTTTTCAGTATTCATAAAAATATGGATTTTATTAGAAAAATTAGAAAAATTAAAAAAACTAATTGTTTTGTCATTCTTCCAGATAAGAAGTTTATTTTTTTAAATTTAACTTCTAAATGTTTCGAAAGCTAGATTTGAATTGGTTGTACATGTTGGAATCCCGTGTTTTGATAATCTTAATTTTGTTTAGATATGCTTTGATAATACCAAATAATGTGTATCTATATATTAGTTATAATTTCTACTTATCTCATCATATAGATGAGTTGATATGAATGTCAAAATGATCATATAATATCACTGGAATATGTTATTCAATGTTTTTTTAAGATTATAAATGTTTACCGATGATTAATCTTCATAACTATATCAATCTGGAAATGAATTGCATAGAATCGATACATTATATGCATTCATGTTTTAAAGTCAATGATACAGATAGAGCTACCGATAAAATAAATCTGGAAATGAATTCACAGATAGACTAAGCCTAATGATAGACAAGGTCACTAATATAAGCTACTGGTATAATGGAGCTTCCAATAGAGGAAGCTACTCATAGAGAGAGCTACTACTTCCGATGTTAACATCTACTGATAGCGAGGAAGAGCTACTAACAGAATTTCACCTTTATGAAGAGCTAACAACAATTGGAGGTACCAATACTAAGAGATATCGCTACACATGGAGCTACTAATAAAAGAAATTTATCATCACAGAGAGTAATATCTACCGATGCAAGACCTACCATTACAAGTCCACCAAAACAAGTTTACTGATACAATGAACTACCGATGAAAATGAGTCACTATTTATCGAAACACTACCTCTGTTTGTTTATTAGAAACAGTCATATTTTGTGATTTTAATGCAAATAAAATTAATTAATGATGTTTGTTGGATGTCAAGAAACTGTACCTCATATCTACAGAAGTAATCACGTCTTATGTCTGAAATTAATTAATGATGTTTGTTGAATGTTATGGAACCGTACCTCATAATCATGACATATGTCGAACCACTGCATGAGCTATAAAAATAAGATCAAATTTGTGTATCAAGGTGTGGCATAGAAAATGAACATAGAAACACATACAAGAATAACACATGAAGAACTCGAAGAACACTCATATACATCAAGAACAGATGTTCCAAGAGGTGGTTCAGGGGATGCAAGGAATACTCTCACGTTCAGGTTGAACACATGTACTGTAAATAAAGGAACAGAACCACGACACACTTTATTATAGACAACATCTAGAGAAGTACTCAAATCTTCATCTACTTCAATACAAAGTAGTACAGAGTTGCATTGACATCACACAAGAGAATTCTAAATTCATCTCTATATTATTTCTCTATTGTGATCATTTTTATTAC
Source organism: Viscum album (assembly GCA_963277665.1). NCBI lineage: Eukaryota > Viridiplantae > Streptophyta > Magnoliopsida > Santalales > Viscaceae > Viscum > Viscum album. The sequence continues at coordinate 2,063,805,646 of OY728120.1, read as the reverse complement.
ATTACGAGCTATGTGTGTGCTTCTGTTTGTATGAACACACACTAACTCCAAATATAAACTGGAGGATACTGAAATTCTCACCCCAAACTCTTTGCACCATTTTGTATCCCACTTTGAACTATGGTCGAGTTTTGGGGACCTGGACAGTATGTGTGTTGTTGTAGTTTCTTTCCCATGTAGAACTATAGTTGTGTTTTGAGGACATGGACAATGTTACTACTATTGTAAACCCCTATTTATGGTGAGGATTGATATTTTATATAAACTGTTTGAGAGGGCTATATCATAGATTGAGACTGAACCGCTTGGTTAAAATTGTTTTTTATCATATTTTAGTTTAAAATATTTTCAATATTCCGCTACTAATCACTTTGAAATTCTTACCTATTTTAAAGTAACTCTGATAGTGGAACTAGAAAATGTTTGTAATAATTGTGAACCAGTAACTCAGTTTAAAAGGCTAAAAATATCTTCAGATTATGTTAATTGATAAATGATTAATCTATGAGAAACTAATTGAACACATATAAGCATTATTAATTCACTATTGTTTAACTTGTATCATGAATTGTGGGATTTCATTTTAAGTCTTTCAAACAGATATTTTTAATAGGAACTCAATTAACCCCCTCTTGAGTATCCACTCTGACCCCCATTTACTATCATAGGTAGTTATATAAATGTTTTTCAAAACCCTCTGTTTGTGAAAAGTTTTCAACTATGATTTTAGTTTTATCATCGAGATCTCAAAATTTCTTCTAATTCTAAATTTTTATATCTCTTTATATATATATTTAAAACTTATTTATTTTGGATAATAGATTTGAAGGTGTAGATACCGACATTCCACTCTTTTTTAATGGTGTAAATTATGCCCAATGGAAAATCAAAATGAAAATTTACTTAGAAATAATGAGATTTGACATCTGTACTACTATATAGACTCAGTATAAGATTCCAAAAACTGTTAGAACTACTTGGGATAAACCTATGAAAGCTACATTCAATAATAATTGTAAAGTGATCAATGCCATGTATTGTCCTTTAGGAGATGAATAATTTAATAAAATATCGTCTGGTAATACTGCTTATGAATTATGGCATACTCTGGCTATTTCCTATGATGGAACAACCAATGTTGTGGAAATGAGACTAAATAAATAAACTATTCAATATGATAATTTTAAAATGAAATCTAATTAATCTATTTCTGATATGTATCTCAGGTTTAATGAAATAGTCAATACAATAATTCCACTAGGAAAAGCTGTTCCAATAAAGGCGAAAGGCATAAGGATATTGAGATGCCTGCTATACAGATGGAGAGGAACCACTGTCTTTATATGAGAATAATCTGACATTGGAAAGCTACTTATCAATGAGCTGATTGGTAAGTTAATGATGTGTGAAGAAGATATGACGACTAATAAAGTGGATGATGATGTACCTAGGAAGAAGTCAGTGGAATTTATGTCTACTGTATCAAATACCACAGACAAGGAGAAAGATCACATACCTTTTGAAAGCTCAACCAGTGAAGTTCCAGATTCAGATAGTGATGAAGAGATGGCTCATATATCACGGAGATTAAAGAAATTCTATTGGAAGAAGAAAATTTTCAAAAAAAATAAAATTATAATGGAAAGTATGAACAATTAGGTAATTGGAAGATAGATTGGAAGAAAGTTGATAAAAATGATGAGATAGTCTATTATGAATGTAAAAGGACCAGATATGTTAAGGATGACTATACAAACTTGATGTTTAAGAAGAAATATGATTTCAAGGAAAAATAATATAAGAAATATGTGAAGGCAACATGGAGTGCTTTTGAAGACAACTCAAGTGGATGTGAAGCTTGTGATTCTGATGAAAAGAATCAGGCCAACATGTGTTTCATGACTGAATAATCTAAGGTAACACTTAATTCCCCTATTCAAAATGACTATTATTATTGGCCTGAAAGTGATTCAAATAATGATGCCAATATGTCTAAATCTGAATTATTTGAATACTATAATATGTTTGAAGATACTTGTAATAATATGAATGATACGTACAAATCATTGAAGAAACAATATGCCTTGACCAGTACTGTTAGATAATATCTTAGAATAGAAAAGGAAAAGAATTCTCAACTATTAAAGGAGAACGCTGAACTTAAATGGTATAATGGGAAACATAGAAAAGACTTAGAGAAGATCTCAAATGGAATGAATTCTCTAACCCAAATGTTTAGAAAACAAGTTGCACCAAAGTATACTACATGTTTATGATTTCATCCTGGATAGAGATAGATTGTCAATAATAAATTTATTCCAAAATTTGGACAGCATGCTGCTAGTTCATATTCTGGAAAGTCTTATGCTCTATCTAGTTATTCAAATTCATAAATAGAAAACAATGTTTATTTATCAATATTTTTTTAATCTGTATAATATGGGAAACCCCTTAGAAAAAAATGGGTGCCTAATTTTTTACATGCTAAACTTTCTGGACCCATTAAAATCTGGGTACCAAAATTATCTTCTATCTAAATCTGTTTTGTAGGAATATTTCTTGAAAAGTTCCTATATGAAGATATGGTACTTGGATAGTGGATGTTCAAGGCATATAACATGAGACTACTCATGCTTTATGAGATTAATCAATGTTGATGGAGGGCATGCAACCTTTGGTGATAACTAGAAATGAATGATAATCGCCTTAGGCCACATTGGTAAAAATGATTCAATATTAATTTTTAATGTATTATTTGTTGATGGAATAAAATACAACCAATAAATCATTTCTCAGTTGGGCGATGATGGTTTCAAAGTTAAATTTGAATATGATTCTTGTAATGAATTTAATTCTAAAAATATTTTGGTATATACTGCATTAAGAAATTAAAATGTATATGTTGTAGATTTAAATTCTTTTTCCAAACAAAAGGTTACTTGTTTGAATGCTTTTAATAAAGAATCATGGATATGGAACAGAAGATTAGGACAATTCAATGTTCATTCACTTAAGAAACTGAGTAGGATAATTTTAGTTAGGCACCTACACAATCTAAAATTCCCAAAAAACAAATTTTGTAATCCCTGTCAAAATGGAAAGAATAATAAAGTTTCATTCAAATCAAAGAAAGAAGATTCAACTTCTCAACCTCTCGAGTTAGCTCATACAGGTTTATTTTGACTATCTAGAGTTCTAGTTTAAATGGGAAGCACTATGTCTATGTTCTTGTAGATTAATTTTCTAGATACACTTGGGTATACATTCTTTCTCACAAAAGTGAAGCTTGTCCCTATTTAATTAAATACTCCATTTCAATAGAAAACCATAGTCGAATTTAGATAAACACCGTGAGAAGTTATCATGGTCGTGAGTTTGAAAATCATGACATTTAACCTATTGCTCACAAAATGGCTACAGTCATAATTTCTTTTCCCATAGGACACCTCAACAGAATGGTGTATTAGAAAGAAGAAATAGAACCCTTCGGGAAATAGAAATAACTATGCTCAATGAGTATGACTTAACAGTTTACTATTGGGATGAAGATTTAAATACAACTTCTTATATCATAAAAAAAGTCTTGATTAGACCGTTTCTTAAAAATACCCCTTATGACCTTTGGAATAATAGGTAGCCTAAAGTTAGTTACTTTAGTTTCTTTGGTTGTGAAGTATTTATTCTCAAACTAAATATATTCTTGATTAGTTTTCATCCAAAAGAGATGAAGGATTTTTTCTAGGTTATTCTATATCTAGTAATGCTTATATAGTATTTAATAAGAGGTCCAAATGTGTGGATGAATCGGTACACATCAAATTTTATGAAAATGATCCACATGAACCTAAGAGCCCTCTTGAAAATCCCGAAGAAGATATGTTATTTCAAAACCATAATGAAAAAAAAACAGTGAACCTCTTGTTAAGACAACCAGTTCTGAAAATTTTCTAGAACCAGTTTCTGTTGAACCCGAACCTGTAAAGGAACCTGAAATTTCTAGCACTAATTTTTCTAGACCAACTAGGATCCTTAAAACCCATCCTTTAGATGTTTCTATAGGAGATTAGGATATAGGGATTTAGTCTAGAGATTCACTATGAAATCATGTTGAACATCAAGCCTTTCTTTCACAGTCAAAACTTCAAAATATCAATGATGCTATCAATGATGAATTCTATGTAATGGTTATGCAAGAAGTGTTAAATAAATTTGAATGAAACAATGATTGGGAATTAATAGACAGACGTAAGGAAACCTTTACCATAGGCACTAAATGGGTTTTTAGATATAAAGTTGATGAATATTGGAATATAGATCGAAACAAAGACAGGTTTGTTGAACAAGGATATAGTCAAGAAGAAGGAATTGACTTTGACGAATCCTTTGCACCATTAGCTAGGTTAGAAGCTATTAGAATCCTTCATTCTTTTCCTTCTCATCTGAATTGTAGGTTACATCAAATGGATGTTAAAAGTGCATTTCTAAATGGTTTTATAATTGAAGATGTTTTTGTTGAACAACCATTGGGATTTACTAATACTCATTTTCCAAATCGAATTTTTAAACATTCCAAAACGTTTTATTGTTTAAAACATGCTCCATGAGCTTTGTATGATAGACTTAGTAATTTTCTTAATTCAAAATGTTTTATTAAATGGATTTCTGATACAACTCTTTCTATCAAAAGGATTTCCAATGATGTTTTGATAGTACAAATCTATGTTGATGATATTATTTTCGGATCTTCTAAAAATGCTTTATGCATTGATTTTTAAAGAGTATGCAAAGTGATTTTGAAGTGATTTTAATTGGAGAAAATAAATATTTTCTTGGATATCATGTTTTTCAAAATGAAAATGGTATTATATTAAATAAAATTAAATATACAAAGGATCTTTTAAAACGTTTTGGTTTGGATAGTAATAAGAAAAGTGATACACCTATGAGTACCACTTGTAAATTGGATGCAGATGATACTGGGAAATAAGTGGATAAAACTAGTTATAGAGGTATTATTGGGAGTTTATATTATCTTATTTCTAGTCGACTAGATATTATTTTTAGTGTGTGTATGTGTGAAATATTTCAAGATAATCCAAAAGAGTCACACTTTCTTGATATTAAAAGGATTTTCAAATATCATAAACATACTACTAATTTAGGATTATTTTATCCAATAGGAAAATCATTCATTTTAACAAGATATTCAGATACTAACATTTCTAGTTGCAATTTAGATAGGAAGAGTACATCTGGAACATGTCATTTTCTAGTTATGTCCTTCGTATAATGGTGTTGTAAAAACAAAATTCAGTTGCACTGTCTACTGCTGAAGCAGATTACATAGCTGCTGGTAGTTGTTGTGCACAAATTATATAGATGAAACAAAATTTATTGGACTATGGATATCAATTTAGGAAAGTATATGTAAACTATGACAACACTAGTGAAATCAACATCTCCAAGAATCCTATATCTCACTCTAGGACAAATCACAATGATGTAAGACGCCACTTTTTAATGGATCATTTTAAAAAGAGTAATATTTCTATTGAATTTGTAGGCACTGAACATCAGTTAGATGACATATTCACCAATACCTTACTTTTATATAGGTTATGTTGCATTAGGAATGAGTTAGGAAGGATAAAATTTCATTATTCCTCACTGTTATAACCTCACTATTAGTGGACCTCACCGTTAGGAATTCTCATGGGTAGTTGTTATCGATATGTTTTGCGCTGTCTGAATTTTTTGTTTTTTATGGAACCGTTATTGTTTTTAATGTATTATTTTTTATTACATCTTAATTTTTAAATGATAAAAATTATTTCTATGTCACGTTTCAAACCACTATGAACTCTCTTCTCTTTAAAACATACTTCTCGAACCCCCACATTTCTTGCGAACCCTATGTTCTTTATTTCAAAAATGGAAAGAGTAAAAAGCCCGGCAGTCAGAGATGAAGGTGATGAACCAAGTGGAAAGAGGTAGAATGAGTATCTAAAGGAAGTGGTAGTTGAGCATGTAGTGAGAAGGGTAGAGTGAAGTCTCACTTGCTGAATAGAAATATTGTAATCGAGAAATAACTCTGTACAGAATGGATCTTGCCTAGAAAATATATGATTCTAATGATCTTTTATGAACAATGGTGGATAGAATGTTTTGCGAATATCAATGGTCCTTATTATCCAAAATTAGTAAAGTAATTCTATATGTTTGTTCTTTTTGAGAAATCTGAATGTGAGAACTGAATGATATCAGTAGTGAATGGCAAGATGATGTATTTTTCTTCCATTGAATGGTCTGAGTGCTTGAAAGTTCCACATGAGGGAGAATTTAGATATTTTTCAATGTATGTACATCCTAAATGTGACATTTATGAGTATGAAGATGCTTTGGAAGAGCTCACTAGAGATGGCACACCATAAAAAGTAGTTGCTACAGATATTGATGGAGAGAACCGGTTGCTGTTCCAATTTATCTAGCATGTGTTAAGTCCAAGAAGTGGGGATTTTGAAAACCTCAGATTCCAAGATATATTATTGTTGTATATGCTAAGTCATAATGTCAATGTGAATTTGTGTAGTATTTTGATGATTCAAATCGAAGATATGAATAGTCCAAAATCGAATATAAATGCTCTATTCTTTGAAAAGATGATCTCTTCTATGATCAAGGTAAAAGGATTGGATGAGTCTCAGGATGAGACAGTGGTTATAAGAGACAACTTTTTTATTAAAAAGTAGTTTGTAAGAACATGAAGAGTGACTGGATCCCATGGAAAATGATATGGGTAAATGATGGTGTGAAAATTTATGATAAATTTAACCCTGTTGAGAATCCCAATTGGCCAAGAGATTTGAGAGATCCAGGTCTCGGACCTGATGAGGAGGAACCTCAAAACAGTGATGATGATGCTGAGGAGGATACCTCTATTGAAGATGGAGGGGTTACTGATTTTCCTCCAAGGCCAGCTGCTGAAAAGGTATCATATGGAAAGGAAAGTCCTCTTGTGAAGGAAGCAGTTCAAAGAGAATGTGTTGGATAAATATTTGTTAATGAGGATGACCTACCTAGATCAGATGATAAGAAGAATACTCCAGATACCAATAATAGTGATGATAAAGAGGAAGAAGTACCTAATAATGGAATTACATATTTGAGTCTCAGTCCTCTGATCGATAACTCTATTATGCCTATTGAGGAGTTTCCAGAAGTAGAAAAACCAGTACCAATTGCTGACATACTCCAACTTGTGCAACCTGGTTTCGAATAGAATATGGTTGTAGATGAATCTACTGAAGAGGATTTACCCATTAAGTCTATTGGTGCTACTGGAGATATAGAGATGGAATCTCAGATTGAGGGGGAGAAAATTGTAAGGATAGGATCAGTTTCTCTGACCATTGAAGTGTAAGATTTGTCTGGGGATCCATGATTTGTTTTATTGGGACTAGACTATAGTGATTCTGATGATGAGACATCCATTAGAAGACATATTGTGTCTTATGATATTTTTTTAGAGGAAGTTACTGCTCAAACATTAGCTCCTCTAGCTCAGCATGAAGACATTGTGGGAAAAGAATATATTGAGGCACTGAAATCTAAATTGAAATCATGTTTTATTGAAGAGCAATGTATGATGGAAAGTTCTTTGGTATCTTCTCTAAGAAATGTTTTTTCAAGTGTTGTGAAAGAACTGATGGATGAAGTGAAAGTGTGTCAAAATCAGATTGGGAGTTTGACATAGTTTGTTGACTCTTTGAAGCAATCTGTTGCTTCCTTTGATATCTTCATGAGTTCTAAATATCAAGTTGATACTGACATCACCTACATTCTAGGGGTAGTAAAATAGTTTTTTGGATGTGTTTCAATATTTTAATAGGACCATTAAAATTCATGTCAGTACTGAGGAACTTTTTGTGAATAATTTGACAAGTAGCTTAAAAAAATCCTTCAATGAAATAGTAGGTTTTACAGTAAAACCGCTTGGTACCTCCAGAGATTCAATTGATGTTGAACAGTTTAGATCTATGCTGAAATAATAACATGGTCATGTTAGTACTGGTAGCTCATCTAACTCCCAGATGATTACTACCACAAGGGATATCAGAAATATCATTCAGTACTATATTAGAGATCCCACTATAGCATAGATAGAAATCAAAGACAAAATTGATTACAATTTTCAAAGAGTGTACAACAAGCATCAGCTAACCAATCATTTCAAGCTACTGTTAGAGAATCTGAAACTGTCCCCAGTTACTCAAGCCTTCAAAGAACAAGTCAGTAATCTAAGGTAGTTGACTCCTGCCTTGGAATAATTTATGGAGAACAAGGATGATTTTATCTCTACTATGGAGAGAGGGGGAGGTATCATCATGGATTTCAGGAATCTCTTACAACCATTCTTGCATGTGGATAGTACCCAAATTATTGTACCTCCAACCCTGCCTTCCTCTGCTCAGTCTGCTTCCACACCTCAATTGACTCCAGCTCAAGCTATCAGAAGTCTTTCTCCTATGATCACACAATAGAGTACCCACTACAGGCCTATCAGTGTTTCAGTAGCTCAACCAAACTTTATCATCACTGGTGTTCCCAAGACTTCACCTATTCCTACCATGCATGAACCCTCTTATGATCCCAAATCCAAATCCAAATTACCTATTTCAAAGGTTTATTGATTTGTGTCTAGGAAATTTGATAGGAATCATTGTACTTCTTGTCTTTCTTTTGTACTATATCATGTAACTTTGTCATGTAAAATGAAAATGTCTGTTTTCTATCTTCCTCTTTTATACTCTGAACCATTGTTTTTATCATTTTTATAATCACAAAGGGGGAGAAAAATTATAATATGTGAAATATAGGTAGAAATTACACTAAGGGGGAGGAAATTATAATATATATCTTTGGGAAAATATTTATTCAATTTATTTTTTACTCATATGTTTCTACATAGTTTAACACTAAAGCATTTGAGAGTTCTGATCTGAACACACTAAGAAATTACATTAGATGTATTTTACACTGATTTATTAATGTTTATTCATTATTATAATTCAATAATTTGTGATTATCAAAAAGTGGGATATTTTTGGACTCACCTGTGTGGATAATCTCAATTATGTTTAGATATACATTGATAATCCCAAATAATGTATATATGTATATTAATAAGACTTTCTACAAATGACATCATACTAATGAGTTGATATGAATATCAAAATGATCATATCATATTATTGGAATATGTTATTTATTGTTTATTTATGATTATAAATGTTTACTGATGATTAATCCTGATAACGAACACAATCTGGAAATGAATTTCATAGAACATATACATTATAAGCATTCATGTTTTAATTTCACTGATACGGACAGAGATACTAATAAATAAAGTTCACCAATAGACCAATTCTACTGAAAGAAAAGGTCACTGATATAGGATATCGATAGAATGGAGCTTCCAATAGAGGATGCTACTGAAAGAGAGAGCTACAACTACTGATGTTAACAGCTATTGATAGCGAGGAAGAGATATCGACAGATGTTCACTGTTATGAAGAACCACCGATAGTTTGAGATACCAATACAAGGAAATACCGCAACACATAGAGCTACTGAGACAAGAATGATACCCTCAAAGACTGTAATAACTAAAAATGAAAGACCTATAGTTACAAGTCTACTACTACAAGTTCCCTGATATAAAGAGCTACAGATGGAAATCAGTAACTATTTTTCTAAACTCTATCTCTGTTTGTTTATTATCAACTGTCATGTTTTGTGATTTTAATGCAACTAAAATTAATTAATGATGTTTTCTGGATGTCGGGAAACCGTACCTCGTACCTGAAAAAGTAATCACGTCTTATGTTTGAAATTAATTAATGATGTTTGTTGAATGTCAGGGAACCTTACCTTGTAATCATGACTTATATCGAACCATTTCATGTTCATTAAAAGGATGATCATAGCTGTGTATCAAATCATGATATAGAGAATTCACATAGATACACATACAAGAAGAACACATGAATAACTCAAAGTACACTCACATACATCAAGAATAGAAGTTCAAAGAGGAGGTTCAGATGATGCAAGGAATACTCTCAAATTCAAGATGAACACCTGAACTGGAAGTAATAAAATAGAACTACAACACTTTGTTTTCTATACAACTTCTAGAGAAGGACTCAAACCTTCATCTACTTCAATCCAAAGAATTCGAGATCTGCATTGACATCACACAAGAGCATTCTAAACTCTTCTCCATATTATTTCTCTATTGGATCATTTTTATTACATTTCGAGTAGTGTGGGCACTTTTGTCGGTCTAAACACAAAATGACTCCTAAGATGAACTGGAGGATTCTAAAATCCTCACACCAAACTCTTTCAACCCATGTGTATCCCACGTAGAACTGTGGTAGAGGTTTGAGGACCTGGACAACCTATCTCCTATTTTTGTTGTTTTCCCACGTAAATCTATGGTAGAGTTCTGAGGACCTGGACAGTCTGAGTACTACTACTAACACTGATACAGGGTGTAGGTAAAATCTTTAAATAAACTGTTTGAGAGGAATAAGTCTCAGCTTGAGACTGAACCTATTGGTTAAAATTGAGGTGCATCTTATTTTACTTTAAACAATTATCAATATTCTACTACTAATCACAATGAAATTAAAATATATTTTAAAATAACTATGATTGTAGAACTAGCAAGTTTTTGTAATTGTTATGAACCAGTAAGTTAGTTTCAAAAGCTAATGTAATCTTCATATTATGTTAACTAACAAATAATCAATATTTCAGAAACTAATTGAAAATATACAACCATTATAAAATCAGTATAGCTTAACTTGTTTCATGAATTGTGGGATTTCAATATAATTATTTTAAATATAAATTTTTAATAGGAACTCGATTAACCCCACTCTTGAGTATCCACTCTGACCAACAGTTCCATTAAAATGTGTAAAACAACAATTTTTAATGAAATAATTCTTTTATCATAAAAATTTATATTGCTCTTATATCATGTTCTAGAAAATATATATGATGTATTTTAATGTTATATAAAATTGAAAATGTGTTTAATATTATTCATAATGGTTATTTTATATCCCATTAAAGAATATCTTAATAATATATCACTGTTTAGTAAAACTATGTATTGCATACAACGGATGATATTAAAGATGGTCTCTCTTATGTGTAACACATGACATGAATAATTTGCATATACTACAAGCTGATACAGTGTTTCTTATAGTGAAAACTAATCTTGATGTAGCATAAAATAAAAGACATCAAATAAATTTACAATAATTTATGTCATAAAATATCAAGGTGTTACATTCTACCCCACATAAAATGAATTTTGCCCAAGAAATTAGTCAGTCGTATAAATGTTTTACTACTTCAAAGTTTATTTCATGGAATCCAAAATCATAAAAAGGTATGCTGAAACATCATTTTAAAAGTGAACATAGAAACTTAATGGTTAACCAATGTAAAATATCACTGGGTTTCCACGTTGAGAACATAGGTGGGAAGTGAAAACATGGTTATACAATGGAAATATAATCATCATGTTATGATGGATAGTGATATAAAATAAGGCTTGCAGAATGTGCACTACCATAAAGCCATAAATTTACAATGATTAAATGGACCATTTGATTCCTTGGATAATAAGGTAAAAGTATAACATTTTTGGTTTCAGAATCCTTTCCCAAAAGTTGATGAATTTTTTCATGAGGAGAAATACATACATGATTTCAGTACAATCTCACCGTTGGTAATTCCCTAAAAAATTTCCAAATCATCTCTTATTTAAAGAAATGATGTTGAATTTTTTCATTCTTTATGTTTTATAATATCTTGGGATAGAATGATAAGTCATTCCATCTATCTCAAAAAAATGTTAAAATGGGTATCATAAGTCCATCTATAGTGAGGTAGTACATTAAACTAAAAAAATTCAATTGGAATATAACTTATACAATCCATAAATTTATAACATTGCAATCCATTCAAAAATAGAAAATATAAAACATTATATATAGGATAACTAAATTGACATAACATATATCTCCAATATCACATAAGGAAGATCATTATTATCACATTCTAAACACGTGAATACCATAACCATATATTCTCTTAAAACATGATAATAACATGAATTTATATATAAACATAATGAAAACATGAATTCTTTTAAAATTAACTCTTTCCACACACCAATAATAACAAATATTCATATATACTGAAACCATGATACACTTTTTCCTTATATTAGTCATGAGCTAATTAATACTATCAAACATCTCATTATCTACATATCCCTTCATTATGCGCATATCTTGATCTTTACAAAAATATTTCAATCACTTTCAAATGTTACTAGTACAATATAATTATGGATAACCACAATGAACCAATACATAGACATTCCAATATTCAATAATTCTATAAATGAGATTCCATAACACAATTTTGGAATCCCATTACATAAAAAGTTAGTCGTTCCACCACTTTTTTATTATACTCAACATCACCATTAGTGATCACTTGTAAAATCCCTATTTGTTTTTAAGAGGTTTCTAATATAGATCGTTCTAAACCCTTGGATTAGGTAATTAGTTAGCATAATTCCCCATTTATGTGCACTTGTAGCGTTGAAGTTTAGGTGTTGTTTTCTCTATAATCGTTTCACTAATCACATAAGTAGAAACAAAATTCCCATTACATCAGCACTCAACTGATTGATGACCTTATTTTCCACACTTGATAAATTTTCTAATCCCTATACGAAAATCTCCACCATTCTTCTTTCTACCCATTGATCATATGGATAAAATCATCTTCTCTTCCCAATTTTTGGTAATTATCCCCTGAACTCCATCTTTCATATATTTTCAAAACCATGAGATGGATATAGACACCAAATTCTAGTCAACCTTGATATCATAATTCACAATATCTTCATATATACTAATTTATATTGTAGCTAATACCCTTTAAAGACTTGATTTTATGACACTAAAGAATCGATAAACTTTACTTTCTGGTTGGATGATAAATCCAAAAGCATATCATGTAAGTCTTGTAAAATTATCCTCATATGTACCAAAAGATTCATTATACTGTTTATTAAGCTCAATGAACTCCTTTTACATATATGTTCGGAGATTATAAGGGAATTACTTATAGAAAAACATGTTCATGATCACATCCCATTCCATTTATTCAATTTAATCTTTCTACCTTGTATTATTAATTAGAGTCCACCACGGATCCACTTCACCTTCTAAATAAAAAACAAAAAAAGTGAAATTTTCATATTCCAAACACTGATGGATGGAAAATATATTTTCAATTGTACTAATCCATTGTTCATTAAAAAGTTGATTAGAAGACTCTCAAGAAATAAAGTGGGTGTTTTTTCATGAAGGATTCAATAAAATGTTGTTCCCTTCAATACTCATTTTGAAGTCCAGAATGATTCATAGCTTTTGTAATAATAGCAATAAGATTTTTCATTCCATATCCCATAAAAATAGTTTTTTTCAAGAGTAAAATCATTTCATTTCCAAGTGCATTGATCCTTAACATGGTTCTTTCAGGTTCTATCCATTTTATAAAACCGAAATAGAATATTGTGAGATGAAAAAATCAAAAAAGTAAAACAACATAGTCAAGGGGGAGTGCCTTTAATCTCTAATATATTAGGATTGATCCTTGGTTATTCATGATCATTACAATAATTCTAGGACTGTACCCTATAGTTATAATTATCATTAGGTACATCCATAGAAATACCTTCGAAATAACTCATGAGATCTCACTAATGTTTTCACATCTTTGATTCCAAATGTTGTCTAAACCTTCTCTCTGATACCAACTCTAACGGTGCAAGCTTGACATACATGATAATTACATTAATTCATTAGAATATATAATACATGACACAAATATACACACAAATATAGTATTAGTTTAGTGTCTTTGGAAACATGGAACATAATCTTTTATATTGGGTAAAGATCTTCAATATTTTCCATAAAGATCTTACACTTTTTTTACTATCTAAATCCTTTCATTATATCTTGGAGAAAAGAAAAAATGAAAAGGATGATCTATAACGATAAATAAGGGTAATCATTGAAAACATAAATCAAACCGTAAACAAAGAATGTTAAAATCATGAAAATAAATTTAAATATCCAAATCACGAGTCATGAAATAAATCGTGGATGTTCGTAAGGTATAAATCATAAAAGAATGTTTACCAAGGTAAAAACCCATTGGAATATAACATGAATTTTTGGAAAACAAATAATCACATAATATGATTTTCCTAGTAGTAAAGTCATTACTTCCAATACCATCATAGTGGAAAATTTACATTATTGAACTAGGTTTACATGTAATTCCAGCCATGTATTACTAAACCATATTTACTTGTCATTCCTTCCATGTATTACTGAACTAGATTTACTTTTCATTCCATTCAGTTCTATCTCATGATATATAAATCATTACTCAATTAATAGGAGGGATATATTGGTCCAACCCATCCCATAATTAAATCATTATTACATGTGCAACAAAAACCTAAATCATTCTTCATAATATAACCATTGAAATAAATTGGGATTATTTTATATCATTTAATCATAACAAAATATATATATTATAAATGCACTTCATAAAAATTATTCTATAACTAATATAATAAAATCAAATGAATAACAGGAATATAAACATAACCCTATATCATTTTAGATGGAAAATAATTTTGATAAATCACATTTACTTATTTCCTGAGGAAAATATCCTTTCTTCTTGAAAAAAATTATATTTTCTCAAAAAGTCTAGGAAATTTAAAAAGAATATAATTTAGATGAAAATAAACTCGAAACTATTTAGAGGAAGCTTAATGGAAATAATTCATTATTAATATGTAAAAAAATTTTCATGTCGTATAAGCTATAAACATTCTTCTTCTACTCTTGTAGGAAAAGTTCAAATGTACCTCGTATAGAAAACGAATGATAGATTCCTTCCATAACATATAATAATAATTCCCCATTGGTTAAAATTGCTTTTAAAAAATAGTATTATGATATAAAATAATATTATATTCATTGGAAACATGAATGCGGATGATAAATATACCCTAGTTAATACTTACGAATAAATAAACCTGAATAATAATGATATTGCATAATTATCCCGTAACATAGGTCTGATATGCTTCGTACGTATCCTAACCTACTGTATAGTGATTTAAATAATGTTTCTAATTTAATAAAACACAATTTTTAGAAACAATTAATATTGTCAAATTTGACACTATTCAATTTCCTTATTTTTAAAAATTTAAATATAACAAGTTGACTTTAAAAAAACTATTTTATTATATTTTTATTAGGTCAATTTTATTAATAAAATTCATTTTACATATTAATTTTCCCAACATATTTTTTTTTTAATATTTTTAATAACATTTATTTGATATCTCGATTAATAAAATAATTACTACAATGATTTTGTGTAATTATTTAACATACTAATTTTTTTAGAAGAAATTAAAAATAATATAGTCTAATGATGTTTAATTTAATATATTTCTTGAAAATTTGTATAGAAAAATTTATATACAATAAAATCAAACATTAGGAATGTTATACTTATTAAAGTACGAATGTGACAACTTTAACATTACTATAAATAAAATAATATAAATGCCATAATCTATTCTATAAGTATCAAAATGGTAACTAGCTTGAAGTTTGGATGATTATGGCCAAAATATACTCAACCAGTTTTGTTTTTTCTTGTGTTTGGAAATTTTATTATTATTATGATTTTAATTAAAATTGTTTCATTGATATCTCAACAATTAATTAATTTTTACCTCATCAAATAATAAGAAATTAAAAGAATTATTTATTTCCTAAAAATTAAAAATAAATTTTGATGATATAGTTAATTATTTTATCCATCCAAGGAATATTTATTTTCTACGATATAACAAGTTTCTCCCTATATTATAATTTTTGTACTTAAAATAAATTGGAGTTTTATATTTTGTCACTTTCATTAGTTTGATTAATATCTTTGTCATTATCATTTTCAAGTGTACATTAAGTGAATATGTATAGAAATTATGATTTTTAGAGTATAATTGTTTTCATCAAATAATATTTCTCCCTATTTTTGGATAGTTTTATTGACCTTATATTATTATTTGTTACACTAATTTACATAATTTACCATTAACTATGTATATAATATTTTCTATAACTACTATTCATAATATATGAAAATAAAAGTAAACAATTAACATAACATAGACCAACTGATTCAAAATATGGAATATATTTTTCATAGTTCCAAACACAAGAATTGGTAGAAGTTAATTTAATGTTAATTTCCTTTTTCAAAACCAAAATGGGGGTTTTTAAGAAGTAAAAACATATCAAACCATTGTAAAGAGTTTATGTCCAATATAAATGTGAAATTACTTTCAATGAACAACATGGGATTAAATGATAAAAACATAATCCAATTATACTTCAAAACCAATTAAAAAGTAAATCTAGCAAGATAAAAAAATTTGTGGAAAAGGCATCATTGGATTAAAATGCAGTATTTTTAACTATCCATTAAAATTTGAATTTTATCTAAAAAATGAAAAAAAAATCAATAAAGTAAATTTTTATGTCCTAATTCCAAATAATAATTTTATTTGGACAAATTTAACTTATAAAATTGTCAAAACTGGATCTATGATTGGTGTACAGTCAAATGGCGGTAAAACTCCATTTTTTTAAGAAATACTTTTATCCGAAAAATTGACTTTTTTCTTATATCACGTTCTAGAAAAAATATAAGATGAAAATGAATGATATATAAAATTGAATATATGTATAATAATATTAATAATGGCTATTTTTTATCCCATTATGGAATATTTTAATAATACATCATTGTTTAGTGAAACTGGGTATTGCGTACAATGCAAGCTATCGAGGATTGTCACTCTTTCGTGTAACACAAACCAAGAATGGTTTGTGTATTCTGTAAGATAAATGGTGTTCTGTATAGAACAAAATAATCATGATTTGGCTTAAAATATAACAAATCAATGAAATTAAAAAGAATATATCTAATAAAATATCAGGGTGTTACATTCTACCCCCTTTAAAATGAATTTCACCCTAAAAAATCATCAACCTTATAAATGGTTTAATACATGAATGTTTCTTTCCATGAAACTCAAATAATAAAATGGTATACTGAAACATAATATTATAATGAAAATTAGAAACATAACGGTTACCGAAAGTAACTCATCATTGGGTTTCCTCATAGGAGAACCAAGGCGAGAAACAAAAACATCGATATAGAAGTTAAATCAAACAATCTAGTTTTGATAAAATTTCATAAAGAATAAGGTTTAGAGAAATTTCACTATAATAAAGCCATAAATCTATGATGATTTAATGGACCATATGATTATTCAGATTAGAAGGTACTAGGATAACATTTTTTGTGTCAATATCATTTTCCTAATGTTGTTGAATTTTATCATAAGGTGAAATACTTACTTGATTTCATTAAAATATCACCGTTGGTCATTCCAATTACAATTTCCACTTCATCTCTTATTTAAATAAATGATATTGATTTTTTTATTACATTGGTGTTAGTAGATAATGTGATAGAATGATAGGTTATTCCATCTGTCTCAACAAAAAAAAATCAGGTTGCATAAGTCCACCTACTGTGAGATAATACATTAATCTAACAACCTTAAACTGCAATATAACATTACTATCCATAAATGGGTAACACCACAATCCTTTAAAAAAATAGAAAATATAACACATTAGAAATAGGTGAACGAAATCGACATAGCATTTATATCACATATCTCATACGGTGGATCATTGTTTTTATATTCCAAACATGTGAATACCTTAACCATGTATGCTCTTAAAACATGATAATAACATTAATTTCCATAGAACCTTAATGAAAACATTCATTTAGTAAAAATTAACTTTTTCCACACAGCAATAACACAAAAATATCTATATACTCAAACTATGATACAATTTTTCCTTATATTAGTCATGAGCTCATCAATACTACCAAACATCTCTTTATCTCCATATCCCTTCATTATATGCATATCATGATCTATCCAAAAATATTTCCATCGCTTTTCATAGTTACTAGTACCATATAATTATGGTTAACCACAATTGAAAAATACACATACATTAAAATATTCCATAATTCTATAAATGAGATTCCAAAACACTATTTTGAATCCCATTACATAAACACTTAATCATTAAACTACTTCGTTTTCATACTCAACATCACCAATAGTGATCGCATGTGAATTCCATTTTAGTTTTTACTTAAGAGGTTTCTAACGTCGATCATCGTTAACCCTTGGATTAGAGAATTGGATATTATAATGCTCAATTTCCTGGCACTTTTAGCATTGACGTGTTTGTGGTGCGTTCTCTATAGTCTTTTCTCTATTCACATCATTATATAACTTTTTCCCATTACATTAGCACTCAACTCCTTGATGACCTTCTTTTCAACACTTGAAACATTTGACTGTCCCTTTATGACAATATCCACCATGCTTCTTTCCACACATTGAGAATAAGGAAACATTCATCTTCTTTTCAATGTTGTTTGTATATTTTACCTTGAACTCCATCTTTCATGTCTTGTCAAAACTAAGAGATGGGTAGATAACACCATCTTTCAGTTCTACCTTGATATAACAATTCACAATATCTTCCTAGATACTAAAGAAACATATAGTTATCACTATTAGAATACTTGGTTTCATGTCATTGAAGAATCGATCAACTTTACTTTCATGTTGGATGATAAACACATAAGAATACTTTGCAAGGCTTATAATATTCACCTCGTTTGTACCATTAGATTCATCATAGTTTCTTATATACTCAACAAGCTCATTTTCCATATTTTTTCAAAGAATGCGGTGGAATTATTTTTTGAAAAACATCTTCTTGATCATGCCCCATTCCATTGATTCAATTTCATCTTGGGGCCTTGTATTCATAATTGGATTCCACTACTGGTATTCTTCACCTTTTAATTGATAAAAAACCAAAATTATTTATTGAAGTTCCGAAAAATTAATAATAGAAAATATCTTCTTAATGGAAATAATCTATTGTTCATTAATTGGTGGATCAGAAGTCCCACTGAAAAAGGTTGGTGTTGCGTCATTAAGGATTCAATAGAATGTTTTTCCCTTCTCTACTCATTTGGAAATACAGAATGATTCATAGCTTGTGTTAGAATAGAAACAATATTTTTCATTACATCTCCCATAACATTTGGTTGTTCAGGAGGATAATCAATGCGTTAACTAGTGCATTGATCATTAACATGGTTTTTTCCAGTTCTAACCATTGTCTCAAACCCTAAATGAATAGTGTGAGAGGAAAAAATCATATGAGTCAAACAACCCAATCAAGGGAGAGTACCCTCAATATCTATCATATTAGGTTTTATAATATGTTACTCAGGAACATTACCAAAATTCTAGGAATATAACCTATAGTAATACTTAATCATAGGGATCTACCTAGACATGCCTTAGAAATATCTCTACGGATCTCACTAATGTTTTCACAACAAAGTTCCCAATGGTTCACTAAACCTTTGCTCTGATACCAACCCTAATGACCCAGACTTGACATACATGGTAATTACATTACATTTTACAAATACTTAATACATGACACAAACTGTCTCCCAAACACTGTGTTAGATTCGTTTCTTATGAAACATGGAACCTAATATTCTAACATGATGAAATATATTCAATATCTTTAATAAAGGTCATCCCCTTTTTTGTTCCTACCTAAAACCTTTCTTTATATCTGAGGGAAATGAAAACATAAAATGTATGAGCTCAAATGCTCGATAAGGGTAAAAATTGAGATCATAAAACAAACCATAAACATGTAAATGTAAAAACATGAATATAATGTTTAAATATAAAAACAATGAGTCATGAAATAAATCATGGTTGTTTGTAAGGTATAGATCATTAAAATACATTAACAACGGTAAAATAGAATTGATATAAAACATGAATTTTTTTAAAACAAATAAGAATATAATTTGATTTCAATAGTAGCCAAGTCATTTCTTACAAGACCATCATAGTGGACAAAATCCTCTATAGAACCTGGTTTACTTTTCATTCCTGCATTTTATTACCAAACAAGGTTTAATTGTCATTCCTACCATGTATTACTGAACTAGATTTACATGTCATTCCAGTCATTCCTATATCATGAGATATAAATATTTACCCAATTCATTGGGGGGATTTATAGTAACCAAACAAATTATAATGAAATAATTCTTACATGTTCCAAAAAAACAGAAATCATTCATCATAGGATAACCCATGAAAGAAAATGGGATTTTTAAATATCATTCCATCATAACATAATCCCTATAAGATAAATGGACATCATAAAAATAATTCCATCACAAAAACACTCAAATAAATGTTAAAATAGTGATAGAAACATAACCCTATGTCATTATAGATGGAAAATAATTTTGATAAAACACATTAACTTAATTCCTGAGGAAAATATCTTATATTCTACAAAAAGTTTCCATTTCACAAAATTTCATGAAATTTTAAAATAATTTAATTTAGATCGAAATACCCTTGAAACCAGGTAGATGAATCTTCATATAAATATGTTGTTATGAATATTTTAAAACAATTTCATGCCATATATGTTAAATAAACCTTTTTATTGTACTCTTGTCAGAAAAGTCTAAATGTACCTCATATGGAAAACCAATGAATGATTCCTTCCATACCATTTAAAAATTATTGACCAATGGATAAAATATAATTTAAAAATATTATAAGGATATAAAATAATATTATATACTTAGGAAACGTGGTTTAGGATGATAAATATACCCTAGTAAATTCTTTTGAATAAACAATATCAGATAATAATGATATTGCAAAATTGTCCCTTACCTTTGGTTTGATATAATTTGTATGTATCCAATCTTCAGGTATAATGATTTAAATAATGTTAATAATTTATTCTAGAATCATAATATTTTTTTTATTATAAAATTTATTAACATATTTTCATCCGTTTGTTAATAAAATTTCATTATTACTCATTACTCAGTATTAACTTCTTTATGTTTTTAGGCATGTTATGTCGAATAAGTTCTTATTACACTTTTTTAGTAATATTATTTACATAATGATATTAGTATAATATATTTAAAATTTATTTATTCAATTAATTTATATAGTCAATGTTTAATGATGATCATATAAAATGAATGACATCGCATCGTGGAGATGGTAGGCCGTATATACGCACGAGAGGTGATATCCTACCCAAAATTGATTAATAGTATTGAATTAGATAGGGTAAAATAATTTTGAATCAGTAAAATGTTATTATAATCATATATAGTTATTATTTTCATCATTATACCTATCCAAGTATGGTGGTGGTGAAAAACCTATTACAACAATACATAGAGACGGTACGTCGTACGTATGCATGCCTGGATATTTCATTTTTCATAGGTTGGGTGGAAGGATTAATATGTTAATATCATATTTATAATAACATATCCATTTATTAGTGATAATGATGTTATTACTTTATAATGAAAAAAATAATGAAGAGTATGTTTAAGAAGAATGTAGTTTGAAAGAATCAGTAGAGGAGATCACCTCTTCCTCGACGTGCTTCCTCAAAATCTATTCTTACTGTGATAGAGTTGGTATTTGAAGAAGACCAAAACCTCCAAAATGAAAATATGAAATTTTTCAAGTAAATTTTGTATGGGTTTAAAAACTTGAAGGATCAAAATGAATTTTAGAGTGGAGGGTGGAATTTCCCTTTTTATAATTTTTGTGAGGGGAACTTTTAGAAACCTCAAAAATATTAATTTATAATAAAATAAAACCCCAAAAAAGACCTAAAATTGTTCCAATTTATATGATGAGATGTGATAGGGATGCAATATCTTAAAAATTAAATTTTAGACAAGTTTCTATATCTATTAAAACCTTATCTGTTCAATTTAACACTTAGTTATTATATTTTATTTTAACTATGTTAAAAAATATTTCAATAATAAAAGTGTAATATATTAACTTATTTGATGTCAAATAGATCATAAACTTTTTTTATCAATTTTTAAATTATCAAAATTATTAGATATTTTTTATAAAAAATTTGTGATTTTTTAAAATTTTAATAAAACGTTATTTTGATTAACAATTAATTGTATCAATTTTGACACTATTAAACTTATTGATTTTTTAAAATATAAATCTAAAACCATTACATCTAAATAACTATTTTAGTATATTACTATGAGGTAAATGTTATCTTTAAAAATAAATGGAGATATTAAGTATCCCAAAATAAATTTATTTTAAATTTGTTAATAATATTTATTTTATATCTCCGTTAATAAAATAATTACAACAATGATTTTCTGTATTTATTTAATATACTTATTTGTTGAGTATAAATTAAAAATAAAATACATAATTTAATATATTTCATGAAATTATATTTAGTAGAATTTATCTTCTATAGAATCAAACATTAAAAATGTTATTCTTATTAATGTATGAATGTGAAAAATTTAACATCACTCTAAATAAAGTTATATAATGTTCATAATCAATTCTATAAGGCTCAAAATGGGCACTACATCACCTTTGATGATAATGGAAATGATATACTTGACCAGTAAGATTTTTTCATGAGTTTGGACTATTTAATGGTTATGAAGATTTTAATAAAAATTTATTCATTGATTTCTCAACAATTAATTATTTTTTACATCATCAATAAATAAGACATTAAAGTAATTATTTATTTCCAAAAAAACAAAAAAAATCCCAAGATATATTGAAATCATTTATATTTCCATGGAATATTTATTTTCTATTATATAACTAGTTTATCCCTATATTAAAATTATTATACTTATAAGGAATGTGAGTTTGGTATTTTGTCACTTGCATTGGTTTTGTTAATATCTATATCATTTTCATTGTCAAGTGGATATTAAAGGAATATGTTTTGAACCTAAGATGATAATAATATAATATAATTCATAAAATATTTTTTTTCATTGTTTTGGGATATTTTTACTGTCTTTATAATATTATTTTTTGAACTAATTTAACTGATTAACCATTAATTGTGGTAAAATACTTACCGTAGTTAGTATTCATAATATCGAAAAAAATTTACTTTTCAACATAATTTGGACCCATTGATTCTAAATATGGAATCAATTTTTCATAACTCAAAATAGATAATTTGTAAAAATTAATTTATGATTAATTCATGTTCTCAAAACCAAAATGGGGATTTTTAAGAAATAAAAACTTATCAAAATATTGACATGTGTTTATGTCCAATTTTAATGTGAAATAATATCCAATGACCAAAATGGGATTAAATTATAAAAAATTAATATAATTAAACATTAAAACCAATTAAAAATATAGTCAAACAAGATAAATAATTTTTATTAAAAGGAATTTTTGATTTAAAATGCAATATTTTTCACAATTCGTTAAAATTGGAATTTTATGAGAAAAAAATTGAAAAATAGTGATTTTTGTGTCCCTATTACTAATAAGAGGAATATTTTGTCAAATTTAACTTATAGATGTGTGAAAAATATTTAAAATGTGTGTTCTATAAAATGGTGTTAAAAGTGCATTTTTTATAAAATACTTCTTTTTTCCCACAAAATGATTTTCTTCTTATATAATGTTCTAGAAAATATATAAGATGAATTTTAATGTCATATAAAACAAAAAATTAGTTTAATACTATTCATAATAGCTATTTTATGTCCCATTAATGAATATTTTAACAATATATTATTTTTTAGTGATACTCGGAATTGCGTACAACACAAGCTATCGAGGATGGCCGCTTTAATGTGTAACGCACACCATGAATTGTTTACCTTTACTGCAAGCTAATATCTTGTGAGGTATAGCGAAAAATAATATTCTTGTAGCATACAACACAAGAAATCAAGGAAATTAAAAAGAATATATTTCATAAAATCTCAAGGTGTTACATGCTACCCCCCTAAAAATGAATTTTTCCCTCAAAATGCATCGTGGTTATAAATAGTTTACTGCATTAAAGTTTCATTCATGGAAACCAACATCACAAAAATTAATAAAAATAATAATTTTAAAAAGAAACATAGAAATATAATGGTTACCAAAAACAACTGAACACTGGGTTTCCACATTGGAAAACACAGGTGGGAAGCAAGAACATGGATATAGAAGAGAATTATAACCATCTTGTTCAAATGGATAGTGATGGAGAATATGTTGTGGAGAAATTTTACTACCATAAATCCATAAATCTATGATGATTTAATAGACCATCTATTTCATTGTATAAGAAGGTACTAGAAAAACATTATTGGTTTCAAGATCCGTTTCCTAATGTTGATGATTTTTTTCATGAGGAGAAATAATTACTTGATTTCAGTACAATCTCACCATTGGTCATTCCCTGAACAATTTGAACTTCATCTCTTATTTAAAGAAATGAGGTTGAATGTTTCTTTCTTTATGTGTTAATAGTTCATGTGATAGAATGATAGGTCATTCCATCTGTCTTAACAAAAAGGTTAGAATATGTTGCATAAGTCCCCCAACAATGAGATAATACATCAATCAATCAAACTTCAACTGGAATATAACATATAATATCCATAAATGGAAATCATTAGAATAATTTCAAAACTATAAAATATAATACTTTAGAAAGTGGTGAAGTAAATCGACAAAAAATTTATCTCCCATATCTCATATGTTAAATCTTTATTTTCACATTCCAAACATGTGAATACCATAACCATGTATGCTCTTAAAACATGATATTTACATAAATTTACTTAAACCCATAATAAAACATGCATTATGCGAAAATTAACTCTTTACACACACTAATATTACAAAAAACTTGTATTCTCAAACCATGATACACTTTTTTCTTTATAATAGTCATGATATCATAAATACTATCAAACTTCTCATTGTCTCCATATCCCTTCATTATGTGCATATCATGTTATATCCAGAAAAATATACTTACTTTTCATTGTTACTGGTACTATATAATTAAGGATAACAACAATATACCAATACATAGACCTCCTAATATTCCATAATACTACGAATGCGATTCCCCAACACTATTTTTCAATCCCATTACATAAACACTAAATCATTTTACCACTTCATTGTCAAACTCAGCTTCGCCAATAGTGATTACCTGTGAATACCCTTTTTCTTTTTCCTTAATATTTTCTAGACATCAATCATCATTAACCCATGGATTAGGAAATTGGATAGCATACTTCCACATTTCCTTGCACTTGTAGCATTGAGGTGTTGGTGGTGCGTTCTCCATAGTATTTTCTATATTCACGTCATAGGCATTAAATTTCACAATATATTGGCACTCAACTTCTCAATGAACTTATTTTCCACAATTGAAACATTTTATAGCCTATTTAATACAATATCCAACATTCTTCATTCGAAACTTTCATCATAAAGAAAACATTCATCTTCTATTCTCCATTTCTTGGAGATTTTCCATTGAACTCCATCGTTCATTTCTTATCAAAACCATGAGATGGATGTATAACACCAACTTCAAGATCTACCTTGATAGTTAAATCCATAATATCTTCATTAATACTATTTCATCTTATAGAAAATACCCTTCCAAGACTTGGTTTTAAATCACTGAGGAATAGATAATATTTACTTTCATGTTGGATGATAAATCCAAAAGCATATCTTTCATGTCTTGTAAAATTCATCTTGTACATAACAATAGATTCATCAATCATTTTTTAATCTCAAGGAACTATTTTTCAATCTTTGTTCGATGAATATGAAGGACGTAATTATTAAAAAAAGTTCTTGAAATCATCCCATTCCATTGGTTCAATTTCATCTTATTGCCTTGTATTCTAAATTATAGTCCACCACTAGTCTACTTGACCATCTAAATAATAAATAGAAAAAATTAATTTTTCATGTTCCTTATAATCAATGATCGAAAATATATTTTCAATGGTACTGATCCATTGTTCTGCAACAAGTGGATCTGATGAACCACTGAAATAAAGTGGGTGTTTCCTCATGAAGGATTCAATATATTGTTGTTCCCTTTTCAGCTCATTTGGAAGTCTAGAATGATTCATAGCTTGTCTAAGTATAGAAATAAGATTTTTCATTCCATATCCTAAAAAATATTGTTGTTCATGAGGATAATCCTTCCATTTCCTATTTCATTGATCGTAAACATGGTTATTTTAGGTTACATCCATTGTCTAAAACCCAAAAAAAAGTGTGAGAGGAAAAAATTATATTAGGACAACAACACAATCAAGGGGGAGTATATTCAATATCTATCACAATAGGTTTAACCCTTTGTCATTCATGATCTTTAATATAATTCTTGGTCTGGAACCTATACTTATACATAACCATAGAGACATCCCTATATATCCCATAGAAATACCTCTTGGGATCTCACTAATGTTTTCTCATCCTAGTTTCCAAATGTTGATTCAATCTTAGCATTTATTCCAACTCTAAATACCCAATCATGCCATACATGAAAACTAAATTACTTTTGGAAAATACTTAATACATGACACAAACAGACACCCAAATACCATATTAGTTTAGAGTCTTTGAAAACATGGAAATAATCTTTTATCAAGGTGAACAATCTTCAATATCTCCCATAATGATCTTCCCATTTTGTTTTCCTACGTAAAATCATTCTTCGTATCTTGGGAATAATAAATATAGATAGGTTGATCTCAAATTACTAGTAAGGATAAACATTTACAACAAAATAACCATAAAAATAAGATTTAAAAAACATGAACACAATGTTTAAACATCCAAATTATGAATCATGAAATAAATCATGGCTGATTTTAATGCCTAGATCAAAAAGGAACATTAACCATGGTAAAAGATCATTGGTATAAATCATGGATTTTAGGAAAACAAATAATAATATAATATGATTTCAAAATTATCCAAGGCATTGCTACCAAAAACATCATTGTGGATTAATTCTAATACTGAACCAGGTTTACTTGTCGTTCAAGCCATGTATTACTAAACTAGATTTACTTGTCGTTCTAGCCCTGTATTACTGAACTATATTTACATGTCATTACAGTCATGTGTATCTCATAAGATATATAACTTTAACCAATGAATTTTAGGGATATATAGGTTCCACATATCTCATAATTAAACCATTATTACGTGTTCCATAAAAATATAAATCATTCATCATAGCATATACCATGAAATAAAATGGGATTATTAAATATCATTCCATCATAACATAATCAATATAAAATAAATGGAAATCCTAAAAATAATTAAATTCAAAAAACAATAATATCCATATAATAATAGAGATAGAAACATAACCCAATTCCATCTTGAATGGACAATAATTTTTATAAAACGCTTTCACTTAATTCTTACTGAAAATATATTTCCTTCTTCAAAAACATTTCCTTTTCTCAAAATTCCATGAAATTTTAAAAGAATAGAATTTAGATGAAAATAAACTTGAAATGGTGTAGAGGATGATTCAAGGAAATAATGAATTATTAATATGTAAAAATCTTTTCATGTTATATAAGTTAAATAATCATTCTTCATTTACTCTTGTCAGAAAATTCAAAAATCTACCCCGTATGGAAAATGAATGAAATATTCTGTCCATAAAATTTTATAATAACTAAAAAATAGATAATTTTGAATTTTAAAAATATTATAAGGATATAAAATAATATTGTATTCTTAGAAAACATGGATATGTAAGATTAATATTCCCTAGTAAATACTTACTAATAAACAATCTCAAATAATAATGAGATTGAAAAATTATCCATTACCTTAGGTCTGATATGCTTTGTATGTATTCAAACCTCTTCTATAAGGATTCATATAATGTTAATAATTTATTACATAATAATAATAGTTTTTATGATAACATTTATAATCATATTTCCATCCCATTGTTAGAAACATTCCATTGTTACTTGTTACTCTTGTATTATGTGCTTTATGATCATATGCATGTTCTTTTGGATAAGTTCTTATTCATATTTTTATAGTTATATAATTTAATTAATGATATTAGTATAATATATATCACATTTATTCATTTAAATCATGTATATAGTCATGTTTTAATGGAGATAATGTAAAATTAATCGCATCGCAACGTTGAGATGGTAGGTCTTACGTACGCACCAACGATGGTATCATTCCAAAAAAAATTAATAGTATTGAAGTGGATGGTGTATAATATATTTTGAATCAATGTCATGTAATAATAATCATATATAGTTATTATTTTCATCATTATATCCATCCATGTATGGTGGTGGTGACAACAGTTTACACCACGACATTGAGATAGTAAGTCGTATGTACTCACGCGCGGTGATTTTATTTTTCATAGAATAGATTGAAAGAGAAATATGGTAGTTTTATATTTATAGTAACATATCATTATATGATCTATACTGATGTTATTACTTTATAATGAAATAATAAATGAATATTAATTATTAGAAGAATGAATTTTGAAACAATCGGTAGAATAGATTTTCTCTTCCTCGACGTGCTTCCTCCAAATCACTTCTTTGAGCACTAGTTTTGGTCATTGAAGATGACCAGAACCTCTAGAATGAATATAGTTAACTTGGGAAGGATAATTGATAGGTGGTTTTAGAGATAGAAGGATTAATATGAAGTGAAGAGTTGAGGGAGGAAGTGCTCTTTTTATAATTATTGTGAGAGGCACTTTTAGAAACCTCAAAAATATGAATTTATAATAATATCAAAACTCAAATAAAAACCTCAAAAATGTTCTTATAAAGATTATGATGTATTATAGGGTTTTTGTCCCATAACACAATAAACTTTATATGAGTGTATATGTCTGTTAAAACCATTTCCTTTTAATTTAACAGTAAGTTATTTTATTTTATTTTAGATAGGGTAACAAAAATTTCAGTATTAAAAGTGTATTATATTTACTCATTTGATGTAAAATAGAACATAAATAAATAAATAAGATCATTTTTTACCATATCATATTTATTATATATTTTTAATAAAATTATGATTTTTAAAAAATATAATAAAACACTATTTAGATAAAAAATTAAAAGTGTAAATTTTGACACTATTCAATTTATTGATTTTTAAAAATAAAAATATAACAATTTAACTTCTAAAAAACAATTTTATTATGTTACTATGATTTCAGGGTTATCTATAAAATTCATTGGACATATTAATTATCCCAAAATGTATTTATTTTAATATTATTAATACCATTTATTTGATATCTCCGTTAATAAAATAATTTTGAATATGATTTTGTGTCATTATTTTAAATACTTATTTTTTGATTAAAAATTAAAAATAAAATTCCATAATGAAGATAAATTTAATATATTTCATTATAATTTATGTAGTATAATTTATCTACCATGAAAGAAAAAATTAATAATCTTATACTTATTAATGTATTAATGGGACAACTTTAACATTACTTTAAATAAAATAATATGAAGGTTATAATCTATTCTATATGGCTAAAAATGGTCACTAGATTGATATTTGGATGATTATGGTCATTATATACTCGACCAATAATATTTTTTTCATGTTTTTTGGATATTTTTATGGTTATTAAGATTTTATTAAAAATCATTTCATTAATTTCTCACCAAATTAATTTATTTTTTCATTAAAAAAGGGTAAGAATTTTTGGTAATTATTTATTTCATAAAAAATAAAAATAAATTACTATGATAAAGTTAATTATTTTATCCTTCCATGGAATTTTTATTTTCAATGATATAACATGTTTATAAAAATATTAAAATTATTATACTTATAA
The DNA here is from genome assembly GCA_963277665.1 of Viscum album. Lineage (NCBI taxonomy): Eukaryota > Viridiplantae > Streptophyta > Magnoliopsida > Santalales > Viscaceae > Viscum > Viscum album. Next base: position 2,063,775,503 of record OY728120.1, on the reverse strand, counting down.
GAATGGTGTGTTTGACATTTTGTAACCTTCATTGGATTTATTAATATCGGTGTCATTTTCACTATCAAGTAAACATTAATTGAATATGTTTTGATCCTAAGATAGTAATTGTATAGTATTATTCATAAAATATTGTTATTCATGGTTTTTGGATAATTTTATTGACATTATTATATTATTTGTTACATGAATTTACCTGATTTAGCATTAATAGTTGTAAATAAACATTACAATAGTTACTATTCAAAATATCCAAAAAATAAAAGTAACATATTAACATAATTTGTAACCACTAATACAAAATATGGTATCCATTTTAATAACTCAAAACATAGAATAGGTAGAAATTATTTTAAGATTAATTCCCATTTTAAAATTAAAAATGGGTTTTTTAAGAAAAAAAAACTTATCAAATTATTGTCCTGTGTTTATATTCAATTTAAATGTTAAATTACTTACAATGTAAAAAATGGAATTATGTAGTAAAATCATAATCCAATTACACATTCAAACCAATTAAAAATATAATCAATATTGATACACAAATTAGATGAATTTGCTGTTTTGAATTAAAATGAAGTAGTTTTTCACTATTCAATAAGATTTAATTTTTTTTGAGAAAAATGAAAATAATTCAAAAAAGGTAAATTCTTGTGTCCCTCTTTGAAATAAAAACTATATTTGGTAAGATTGAACTTATAAAAGTGTAAAAACTCAATTTAAAATTGGGTTACCATTAAAAGGCAGTAAAAGTGCATCTTTTATGAAATACTTCTTTTATAAAAAAAATTATTTTGTTCTCATATCATTTTTTAATAAATATATAAGATGAATTTTAATGTTATATAAAATTAATAATTTGTTTAATAATATTCATAACATCTAGTTTACATACTATTAAATAATATTTTCATAATATATCTTTGTTTAGTGAAACTCGGTATTGCATACAAGCAAGCTATCGAGGATGGTTTCTCTTGCATGTACCACATGCCAAGAATATTTTTACTGTACTGTAAGCTAGTATGATTTTGCGTATAACACAAAATAATCTTGGTTCTCTATAAAACACAAGAAATTAATAAAATTAAAAGAAATATATCTCATTAAATCTCAGGGTGTTACATTCTACTCCCCTTAAAATGAATTTCTCCCTCGAAATTCATTGGAGTTGTAAATAGTTTACTACATGAATGTTTCTTTCATGAAACCCACATCATTAAAAGGAATTATAAAAAATCATTTTAAAATGGATCTTAGAATCATATAGGTTACCCCAAGTATCCCATCACGAGGTTTACACTTAGGAGAACATAGGTGGGAATCCAAAACATTGTTATAAAAGAGAAATCTGACCATGAAGTTCTGATGGAATGTTCTTGAAAACAAGGTTTGGATAAAGTTCACTACCATAAACCCATAAATATAAGATTATTTAATGGACCATCTGATTCATTGGATAAGAAGTAACTATGATAACATTTTTGGTTTCAATATACTTTTCCTAATGTTGATGATTTTTTTCATGGGGAGAAATATTTACTTGATTTTAGTACAATCTCACCATTGGTGTTCACGGAACAATTTAAACTTCATTTCATTTTCAAATTACTGAATTTTGAATTTTTCATTCTATAAGTGTTAACAGTTCATGTTATAGAATGATATGTTATTCCTTACATCCAAACAAAAAGGAAAGAACATGTTGCTTAATTCCACCAACAGTGGGATAATACATTATTCTGACAAACATCAACTAGAATATAACTTATTGTATCCATAAATAGATAACATTAAAATCCATTTAAAAAAAGAAAATATAAAACATTATAAATAGGGTAAATAATCGATATAAAATTTATCTCCCTTATCCTATATGTTAGATCTTTGATTTCACATTCAAAAAATGTGAATACCTTAACCTTTTTTTTCTTGAAAGATGAGAATAACATGAATTTCCATAGAACCTGAAGGAAAACATTCATCCTATAAAAATTAACTCTTTCCCCAAACTAATAATACCAAAAATTCTATATACTCATACAATGATACACTTTGTCCTTATATTTTTCACGTTCTCATTAATACTATCGAACATATCATTATCTCCATATCCTTGTATTATTCACATATCATGGTCAATTCAAAAATATTTCAATAAATTTTCATGGTTGTCGATAACATATAACTATGGATGAAAAAAATTGGCCAATACATAGACATTATAATATTACATAATACTATAAATGAAATTCCAAAACACTATTTTGGAATCCCATTATATAAAAACGTAATCATTTATCCACATTTTTTTCATACTCAACAGCTCCAATGATGATCGCATGGGAATTAACTAAGTCTTTTTTATGTAATAGGTTTCTGATGTCGATCATCTTAAACCATAGGATTAGGGAATTGGTTAACATAATCCCCCATTGCATTGCACATGTCGCATAGAAGTGTTGGTTGTGAATTCTTTGTAGTATTTTATCCATTCACATCATTAACAGCATTTTCCCATTACTTCAGAATTTAACATCTAGATTACCTTCTTTTCCACACATGAATAATTTTCTATTCCCTTTAAGAAAATCTCTACCATTCTTATTTCCACACTTTGATCATAATGAAAAATTAAGCTTATTTTCACCATTGTTTTGAGATTTTCCCTTAAACTCCATCTTTCACTTCTTGTCAAAACCATGAGATGGATATATAACACCAACTTCCAGTAATACCTTGATAGAACAACACAAAATATATTTATAGATAATAATGTCTCTTATAGCTAATATCGTTCTAAGAAATGGTTTTTTGACAGTGAAAAATCGATCAACGTTACTTTTAGTTTCGATGATAATGCCAGAAGAATACCTTACAAGACTTGTAATATTCAACTCGTATGTACCAAAAGATTCATCGTCATTTTTATTCAGCTCAAAGAACACATTTTCTATCTTTTTTTCAAAAAATATGATGGATGTACTTATTGAAAAACATGTTCTTGAACTTGTCCCTTTCCATTTATTTAATTTCATATTGTTGGCTTGTATTCTTAATTACACTCCACAACTTTTCGGGTTCACCTTCTAAACTATAAACATCCAAAATAAATTTTTCATGTCCCGAAAAAAGAAATTAAATATAATTCCAACGGTACATATACATTGTACAGAAAAAAGTGGATTAGATGACCCATTGAATGATGGTGGGAATTTCCTAATTAAGGATTCAAAAGAATTTAGTTCCCTTCTATACTCATTTGGATGTATAGAATGATTCAAAGCTTGTGAAAGTATAGAAATAAGACATTTCAATCCATCTCCCATAACATTTAGTAGTTTAGGAGTAAAATCATTGCATTTCCTAGGGCATTGATTATTAACACAATCCCTTCTATTGTATCCATTGTCCAAAACCCAAAAATAATAGTGTGAGAGGAAAAAATCATACTAGGAAAACAACGCAATCAGGGGGTAATTTTAATAACTAACATATTAGGGTTAAAACTAGGTTGATCGTGATCATTAACATAATTCTAAGACTCTATCATTTAGTTATAATTATCCTTAGGGACATACATAGATATACCTTTGAAATATCTCTAGGGATCTGACTAATGTTTTCACATCCTAGTTTCCTATGGGTGACTAATCCTTCTCTCTGATACCAACCCTAATGTCCCAATCAGTACATACATGGAAATTACATTAATTTTTTTGGAATACATAATACATGACACAAAATGACACACCAAGACCTTATTAGTTTAGTGTCTTTGGAAACATGGGACATAATATTCTAACAATGTGAAAGATCTTCAATATCATCCATAAAGATCTTCCCCTTTTGTTTTCATACAGAGGACCTTTCATTTTATCCTGGGAAAAAGAAAACATAAAAAGGATGAGCTAAAATTCTCAGTAAGGGTAAAAATTGAGAACATTAAAAATATTATAAACATAAGAATTTAAAAAGATGAACATAAAGTTTAAATATCAATATCACGAGTCATGAAATAAATCTTGGCAGTTCATAAGTGGTAGATAATAATGTAACATTAATCATGGTAAAATACAATTGGAATAAAACAAGGATTTTTGGTAAACAAATATGAATATAATATTATTTCCATATTAGCCATGAAATTATGAGAAAGACCATCTTTTTGGGCAAATTCCCTTACTTAAATGGGTTTACTTATTGTCCCATCCATGTATTACTGAACTAGATTTACCTATTATTCCAGCACTATGTTAAAAACCATATTTACATGTTATTCTAGTCATTTATTTCTTATGAGATATAAATATTTACCCATTTCAGTATATGAATATAGAGGTACCACCCATATCATAATTAAATCATTCTTATATGTGCTAGAAAAACATAAATCATTCATCATATCATACCCCATGAAAAAATTGGATTCAAAAATATCATTCCATCATAACATAATACATATAAGAAAAATATGATTCATTATAATTATTCCACCATAAAGACTATCAAATAAAAGTAATAATAGTGATATAAACATAATCCTATGTCATCATAGATGGAAAATAATTTTAATAAACACTTTCACTTAATTCCTATGGAAAATATAGTTTCTTATTCAAAAACATATCATTTTATCAAAATGTCATTAAAATTTAAAAGAATATAATATAGATGAAAATAAAATCAAAATCATGTAGAGGATTATTCAATGAAATAAGGTATTATTAATATGTCAAAAGGAATTCATACCGTATATGATAAAAACTCATTCTTCTTGTACTCTTATTGGAAAAATCATAATATACCTCATATGGAAAATGGAAGAAATATTCTGTCCATACCATTTAGTAATTATTCACCAATGGTTAAAATTGAAATTATAAAATAGTGTAAGTATATAAAGAAAATAATATATACTTTGTAATCATGGATGTGGATGATAAATTTACCCCAGTAAATACTTACGAATAAACAATCTGGGATAATAATAAGATTGAAAAATTATCCCTTAATTTGGGTTTGATATTATTCATATGTATCTGTAACTCATTTGTAATGATTTAAATATTGTTACTAATTTTTTCCAGAATAATATTCATTTTTATGATAAAATTTTTGATCATTTTTTCATCCATTTGTTAGTAACATTTCATTTTTACTTGTTACTCATGTATTAACTACTTTATCTTCTTTTTCATGTTTTGTCAGATAAGTTCTTATTCCAGTTTTTATAGCTATATCATTTACATAATTATATTAGTATTATATATTTCATATTTATTCATTCAATTCGTGTATATATTCTTGGTTTAGTTAAAATAATGTAGTGGAAATCACATTATATCGAAGAGACGGTAGGTCGTACGTACGCAAAGGTGATGATATCATTCACAAAAATTATTAATAGTATTGAATTGGATAGGTTATAATATATCTTTTAATCATTATAATGTTATTATAATAATATATAATTTTTATTTCCATCATTATACACATCCATGTATGGTGGAGGTGAAAAATAAATTATGCCACGGTGTGGAGACAATAATCCGGACGTACACACGTGCGGTGATTTCATTTTTCATAGGATGGATAGAAGGACAAATATTGTAATTTAATATTAATAATAAAATATCATTATATGAATGATACTTATGTTATAATGTTATAATTAAACAAATAATTAAGAGGAAGTAGAAGAAGAATAATGTTTGAAAAAATAAGTAGAAGAGATTACATCTTCCTCAATGTGCTTCCTCCAAATCTCTTCATAGACCACTGTAGTTGGTCCATGAAGATCACCATAACATCTAAAATGAAAATAGAGAATTTTAGAAGGAAAATTGGTATGGTTTTTCGGATCCTTAATGATCAAATTTAACTGAAGAGTTGTGGGAGGATGTTCTGTTTTTATAATTTTGGTGAAGGTGAAATTTAGAAACCACAAAAATATTAAATTATATTAAAATCAAACCCCCAATAAGAACCTCAAAAAATTTCCAATTTCTAAAATGAGATGTGATAGGTTTGTAATATAATAAACCATTAAATTTTTTTCAATTTCTATGTCTATTAAAACAATATATTTTCTGTTTAATACTTATTTATTCTATTTTATTTTAACTAGGGTAACAAATATTTCAAAATTAAATGTGTAATATATACTTATTTGATGTCAATTAGATCATAAATAAATAATTTTTAAAATTTTGGGCTATATCATAATTATTATATATTTTTCAAGAAAAATATGGTTTTAATGAATTTAATAAAACACTATTTTTATAATGAATTAATAACGTCAGTTTTGAAACTATTCAATTTATTGATTTTTAATATATATATATATATCACTTTAAATTCAAAATAACTATTTTATTATATTACCTTGATGTCACTTTTTTTTATAATATTAATTGGACATATTAATTATCCCAAATATATTTATTTTAATATTGTTAATAACATTTATTTAATATATACATTAATAAAGTAATTCCTACAATGATTTTGTGTAATTATTTAATATACATATTTTTTGAGTAAAAATTTAAAATAAACTACTATAATTAAGATATATTTAGAATATTTCTGGAGAATATATGTAGTAAAATTTAACTTCCATATAATCAAATACAAAATTTTTTAAACATATTAAATTATGAATTTGAAAACATTAACATTACTCAAAATTGAATAATATAATGGTCTTAACCAATTTTATTAGGATATAAATGGTCACAAACTTTACCATTGTATGATTATGTCCATGATATACTCGAATAATAATATTTTTTCATCTGTTTGGACCTTTTATGGTTTTTAGGGTATTAATATAAATTATTTCATTGATTTCACATTAATTAATTAATTTTTACATCATCAAAGAATAAGTCAATAAGGTAATTATTTATTTCCTAAAAAGTCAAAATTAATTACCATGATATAGGTAATTATTTTATCATTACATGGTTTTTTTGAATATATCAATTGGTTATCCCTATACTATAATTATTTTACTTATAAGAAATGTGAGTCTGACATTTTTTCACTTTCATTGGTTTTATTAATATTTATGTTATATTCATTGTCCTGTGGATATTAAATGACTACGTTTAAAAATTATTATGTTAAGGTTATAATTTTATTCCTCAAATAGAATTTTTCAATGTGTTTGGATTATTGTATTATCCTAACAATATTATTTATTACACTGATTTACCTGATTACCTTTAACTAGGGTAAATAAAAATTACCGTAGTTTCAATACTTATTATCCGGAAAATAAAAGTAACATATTAACATAAATTGGATCCAATGATTCCAAATATGCAATCAATTTTTAAAAATTCGACTCACTGAATTGTGATAAATTAATTTAATACTAATTCTTGTTGTCAAAACCAAAAGGTGAGTTTTTGAGAAATAAAAACATACCAAAATATTGTCATGTGTTTATGTCAAATGTAAATGTGAAATTACTTCCTATTACCTACGTATTATTAAATTATAAATACATAAACCAATTACACTTTAAAACCAATTAAAAAGATAACCTAACTTGATAAATAAATAAAATGAAAAGGCAGGTTAGAATTAAAATATAGTATTTATCCGAATTCATTAAAATATGAATTTTATAAAAAAAATACAAAAAAACTAAAAAAAGTAAATTATTATGTTATTATTCTAAAGAATAAGTTTATTTATTCATATTTAATAAAATTGTAGAAACTAGGAATAAAATGGGTGTGCCCTCTAAAGGTGGAAAAAATGTATTTTTTTAAAAAAAATACTTCTTTTATCTGAAAAATTTATTTTTCTCTTATAAAGTGTTCTAGTTAATATATAATATGAGTTTTAATGTTATATGAAATTAAAAATATGGTTAATACTATTCATAATGGCTATTTTGTATCCCAGTCAATAATATTTAATAATATATCATTGTTTAGTGAAACATGGTTTTTCATACAATGAAAGCTAACGAGGATGGTCGCTTTTACTTGTAATGCAAGCCAAAAATAGTGCTTCATATAGTTCAAGATAATAAAGAGTTTTGTATAGGACAATTTAATCATGGTGTAGCGTACAACACAAGACATCAAAAAAATAAAAAAATATTCTATCTTATAAAATCTTGGGGTGTTACACTCAACCACCTTAAAATGAATTTCACCGTCGAAATTCATCTGGGTTTGAAATGGTTTACTACAGGAATGTTTTTTTCATGGAAACCAAAATAGTAAAAAGGGATAATAAAACATCATTTTCAAAAGGAATGTTATAAATATAATGGTTACATTAAGTAAATCATCACTGGGTTTCCACATAGGAGAACATAGGTGGGAAGCGAAAACATGGATATGGATGTGAAATATAACCATCAACATATTATGGATAGTGATAGAGAATAACATTTGGAGAAATTTATCTACCATAAATCCATAAATATGTGATAATTTATGGATCATTTAATTCATTGGATAATAAGTTATTCAGATAACTTTTTTGGTTTCAAGATCCTTTCCCTATAGTTGATGAAATTTTGCTTAAGGAGAAATACTTACTTGATTTCAGTACAATCACATTGTTGGTCATTCCTTGAACAATTTCCACTTCACCTCTTATTTAATGAATGGAAGATTAATTTTTAATTCTTGATGTGTTAGCATATCTTGCGATAGAATGATATTTCATTCCATATTCCTCAACAAAAAGGATAGAAGAGGTTTCATAAGTCCACCTAAAATGAGATAATACATTAATCTGACAAAATTCAAATGTAATATAAATTAAACTATCCATAAATGGAGAACATTAAAATATATCTGAAAACAAAAAAAAATATAAATAATTATAAATAGTTGAAATAAATGTGCATAACATTTATCTCCCATATCTCATACTGTTGTTCTTGGTTGTCACATTCGAAACTTGTGAATACCGTAATCATTTATGCACTTGAAATGTGATAATAATATGAATTACAATAGAACCTTAATAAAAACATTCATTTGGTCAAAATTAACTCTTTCCTCACACGAATAATACCAAAAATTCTATATACTTAAACCACGATATCACTATGTCCTTATATTAGTCATGAGATTTTCAATACTACAAAACATCTCATTATCTCTGTATCCCATCATTATACACAAATCATGTTCTTTACAGAAATATTCCAATAATTTTTTTTTATTATTAGTATAATATAATTATGAAAAACCCTAATGGACAAATACATAGACTTTCCAATATTCCATAATACTATAAATGAGATTCCAAAACACTATTTTGGAATCCCAGAACATAAACACTGAATCATTCTACCACTTCATTATCATACTCAACATCACCAATAGAGATTTAATGTGACCACCCTTCACATTTTTATTTAAGTGGATGCTGACGTCGATCATTTTTAACCCTTGGATTAGGGCATTGGATTGAATAATGACCCATTTTCATGCACTTGTAGCATTGAATTGTTGGTGGTCAACTCTCTATAGTCTTTTCTATATTATCACCATTAGAAACCTATTTCCCCTTAGATAGGCATTCAGTTTCTCCATGACCTTCTTTTCCACACTTGAAAAATTTTCTTGTCCCTTTATGAAATTTTCCACCATGCTTCTTTCCACAGATTTAATATAAGGAAACATTCATCTTCTTTTCACCATTGTTTTGATATTTTCCATTAAACTCCATCATTCATTTCATGTCAAAACCATTGGATGGATATGTAACAACAACATCATTTTCTACCTTGATAGTGCAATGCACAATCTCATCGTAGATACAATATTATCTTATAGATAATGCCCATTGAATACATTGTATTAATACACTGAATAATTTATCAACATTACTTTTATGTTGGATGATAAATCCATAAACATACCTTGCATGTCTTGTAAAATTCACCTCGTATGTGCCAACAAATACATCAACCTTTTTCATAAGCTCAATGAACTCAATTTCCATTATTGTTCATAGAATATGAGGGATGTACTTATTGAACAACATGTTCAGGAAATTGTTCCATTCACTACCACAAAACTTGGCAAGTCCAGTGCTAGAATTAATCAGCGCTAACGAAAAAGCGCTGATAAAGGGGGGTATTTTTATCAGCGATGAAAAAAGCACTGATAAAGTGTACCTTTATCAGCGCTAAAAAATCACTGATAAACGTACCCCTTTATCATCACATTTATTTAGCACTGATAAAGGTACCCCCTTTAATAGCGCTTTTTTATCGCTATTAAAGGGTACCCTTTTATCAGCGCTTTTTTAGTAGCACTGAGAAAGGGGGGTCTTTATCAGCGCTTTTTTTAAAAGCACTGATAAAGGGGCTACTTCCAAAAAATATTTCATTTAAAATATATATTAATATATAAATATATAGATACAGTTATATTGATATAAATATAATATATAATTTTTATATATATATTATATAAGTATGAATATACATTTACACTTAATATACCTAATACATAAGATATTTAGTGAAAATGGATTATAAAAAGTATAAAAAATATTTTTAATTAATAATTTTCTAATTATTATGGAGTAATAGTCATTTAATAGCAATTTGAAGACTAAAGAAAAAAATTAAAAAAAGATCCAAAATATGTTGAAAACGCAACTGAACCTTCAAACGACCATAACTTTTTATCCAGGTGTCCGTTTGAGTTCTATAGTATAAAAAATCAAAGCCTACAATGATATCTATGCGCTAAAACTTGAGTCAAAATCTCTGTCACATTTTTGGAGGCCAAAAAAGGCCCAGAAGGCCTCTAAAACTGAATTTTTAGTCGGGATACACCGATTTTTTTACATTTTATGGAATTTCAGCCTCGTTTATGGTGGTATTATTGGTTTTTTTGGTGGTGACTGAATTTATTCCATGGTATTACATTCATATTGATATTATGCCTTTGATATTTTATCGTTTTTTATAATGCGCTGCTTTTTATAATCAAATATATAACAATATATACATATTTTCTATAAATTCACAAAAAAAATTAATTGTAAATATAAATAATAAAATATATTTACATATAAAATATATTAGATTTATCTAAATAATAACTTATATCCATTTTATTTAAAATACAGTTATTGGAATATTTAGATACCTTTATATAAATATATATATTTATTTATATATATTAATATAACTACATATATATATTCATATAACTATAAATATATATATTAATATGACTATAAATATATATATATTAATTTAACTATATATATATTAATATAAATATATATTACTATACAGATAAATATAACTATATATATATATATAGATATCATGAAATGGAAAACAAATCAAATTACAGGAGTGGTAAGGGCTTAAGCACGCAAGGGGAGGTTTATAGTTCAAAACCTTGTGAAGGTAGGGGTGAGCGCATGGGGCTGGATCGGGGGTGGGGGCTAGTGATAATAAAGGGTGGAGGGGGTGCGTGCAGGTTCTGGAGGGGCTAGAAAGCACTGTAAAAGTGGGGGCTAAAGCGCTATAAAATCCCCCCGATTGGGATGATTTTTTTAAATTTTTTAAATTTTTTTTAATTTTTTTTAATTTTTTTGCTTTTCTCACAGTTATCAATAAGCACTGACAAAAGGGTTCATTATCAGCGCTTTTTTGAAGCATTGATAATGGGGCCCCCACATTATCTTCGACGGTTTTAACAGTTATTTTCTAGTGCTGTTAAAGGCCATTTTTAGCGCTCAAAAAAGCGGTATTTGTAGTAGTGATTCCATTGATTCAATTTTATCATGATGCCTTATATTATTAATTAGAGTCCACCACTAGACTACGTCACCTTCTATATGATAAACATCCAAAATGATTTTTTCATGTTTCGAAGAACGAAGGATAAAAAATATCTTTTCAACGATACTAATCCATTGTTCAACAACAAGTGGATCAAAAGACCCACTGACAAATGTGGGCATTGCCTCATGAATAATTAAGTAGAATATTGTTCCCTTATATAGAAATTTTTAAGTCTAGAATGATTCAAATCTTGTGTAATTATTGTAATAAGATTTTGTATTCCATCTCCTGTAACATTTTGTTTTTTCAAAGGAAAATCATTGAATTTCCTAGTGCATTAATCATTATCAAAGTTCCATTTTCATCCATATAGTCTCTAAAACCCGAAAATGATTGTGTTAGAGGAAAAAATCATATTAGGAAAACAAAACAATAAAGCTGTAGTACTTTCAATCTCAAACATCTTAGGTTTAATCCTACGTTATTCACGATCGTTACCATAATTCTATGAATGAAAACTATAATTATAGTTAACCATAGGTACATACCAAGAAATACCGTAGAAATATATCTTGGGATCTCACTAAATTTTTTGCATCCTATTTTCCAAAGGATGACTAAAACTTTTCTCTGATACAGTCATTAATGTTACAGGCTTAAAGTACATGGAAATTATATTACTTTTTCGGAATACATAATACACGACACAAACTGATTCACAACAGCTATATTAGTTTAGTGTCTATGGAATCTTGGAACATATTCTTCTGACTTGGTAAATGATCTTCTACTTCTCCCATAATGATATTCCAGTTTTTTCCTACCTAAAACCATTATTTATGTCCTAGGAAATATAAAACATATAAATAGTGAGCTCTAATGCTCAGTAAGAATAATCATTGAAAACATTAAACAAACTATAAATATAAGAATTTATAAAAATGAACATAATATTTAAATATCAAAATCATTAATAATTAAATAAATGTTTATAGTTCATAAGGCATAGATAAAAAAAGAACACTAAACATGGTTAAATGGAATTGGCATAAAACATGGAATTGTGGAAAACAAATAAGAACATAATTTTATTTCCATATTAGCCAAGACAATTCTTCCAAGACCATCATAGTTAACAATGTCCATTATGGAACCGGGTTTACTTCTTGTTCGAGCCATATATTACTAAACCTTATTTACTTGTCATTCCATCCCGGTATTACTGAACTAGATTTACTTTTCATTCCAATCCTATTTATCTAATGAGATATAAATCTTTACCCAATTCATTTGACGGATATATATGTTATACAAATCTCATAATGAAATAATTATTACACCATAACATAATTAATATAAAAATAAAAAACTCCAAAAAATTAATTCCACCATAAAAGCAGTCAAATAAAAATAATATTAGGTATATAAACATAATCATAAGTCATCATAGATGGAAAATAATTTTGATATACCACTTTCACATAATTCCTGAAGAAAAATACACCTTCTTCTTCAAAAATGATTTCTTTTCTAAAAATGTCGCACAATTTAAAAATAAAATAAATTTTCTGAAAATAATCATGAAAACGTGTTGATGAAGCTTCATAGAAATAATTCATTATGATGATTCAAAAATCCATTCATGCCTTATAAGTTAAAAAACAATCTTCTCAGACTCTTGTCAAAATAGTCAAAAAGTACCTCGGGTGGAAAGGAATGATTGATTCCTTCCATAACATGTAATAATAATTGAGAAATGGTTAAATTTGACTTCAAAAATTTGTATAATGATAGAGAATAATATTATATATTTAGAAAACATGGAAGTGGAAGAAAAATATACCCCAGTAAATACTGACAAAAAACTATCTTGGAAAATAATGAGATTGCAAAATTATCCCTAAATTTAGGTCCTATATGATTTTTATGTATCTAAACCTTATGTATAATTATTTAAATAATGTTACTAATTTTTCCCAGAATCATAATAATTTTTCTTGATAACATTTATGAACATATTTTCATCCATTTTTTAGAAACATTTAATTGTTACTCGTTATTCAGGTATTAACTTCATTATGTTCTTTTGATTTTTTTTGTCGGATAAGTTCTTATTAAACTTTTATAGTTATATAATTTAAACAACGATATATGTATAATATATATGATATTTATTCCCTAAATTCATTTATATAGTTAAATTTTATAGAAGAACTTATATAATGAATCACATCACATCATGGAAATGGTGGATTGTACTTACGCACGAGCGATGATATCATTCCCAAAACTGTTGAATGGTATTGAATTGGATGGTGTATTATATTTCTGAATCACTATAATCTTATAACAATCATATATAGTTCTTATTTCCATAATTATATCCATCCATGTATGGTTGTCGTGAAAAACAGATTACAACACAGTGTGGAAAGGGTAAGCCATATGTACGCACGTGCGTTGATTTCTTTTTTCATAGGATGGATTGAAGTTAAAATATAGTTGTTTATTATTTATAATAATATATAAGTATATGAGTGATACTTATTTTATTTCATTATAAGGAGACAACTTATTAATATGAATTAGAATATTAAAAATAAGTTTGAATGAATCGGTAGAAGAGATTTCCTCTTACACGATGTGTTTCCTCTAAATCTCCTATTAGAGAATAATAGTGAGTTGATGCAGATGAAAAGAACCTCTAGAATGAAAATAGGGAAGCTTTGAAGGAATATTGGTAGGGTTTTGATGATATTGATGGCTCAAAATGATGTGAATTTTTGAGGGAGGAAGTTCCCTTTTATAATTTAGGTGACAGACACTTTTAGAATTCTTAAAAATATTAATTTATAATAAAATAAATACCCATGAAAAAATCTCAAAAATGATCTAATTTAGAAGATCAGATGATATAGTGTTGTAATCACATCAACCAATAAAATTTTCACAAGTTTTTATGTCAATTTAAAAATTATGTTTTAAATTTAACACTTAGTTATTCTATTTTAATTTTAACTTGGGTAACAAATATTTCAATATTAAAAGTGTAAAATATTTACTTATGTGATGTCAATTAGATCATAAATAAATAATTTAGATAACTATTGACCTTATCATAATTATTATATACTTTTAAAAATTGTTTTATTATTTTTAAATAATTTAATAAAACACTAATTTGATAATCAATCAATAGTTTCAAGTTTGACACTGAAATTTATTATTTTTTAAAATATAAATATAAAAAATAGACATCAAAAGAAATATTTTATTATATTAATTATTGGTCAATGTTTTCTTCAAATTTCATTTTACGTAATAATTATCCCAAAATATATTTATTTTAATATTTTTAATAACATTTATTTGATATATCCATTAATAAAATAATTAATACAATGATATTGTGTAATTTGTTATTGTTTGTATTTTTTAGAAAAAATTAATAATAAAACATGATAAACATATAAATTTAATATAATTCATGTGATTATATTTATTCTCATTTATCTACTATAAAATCAATGATTAAATATGTTATGATTATTAAATTATGAATGTGGCCACTTTTAAAATACTCAAAATAAAATAATATAAAGGTCGTAATCTATTCAATAAGGCTTAAAATGCTTACTATAATGAAAATTGGTTGATTATGGTCCAGGTATACTTGACTAATATTATTTGGTCTTGTGTTTGGTTCCTTTTTATGGTTATTAGTAATTTAATAAATAAATTGTTGATTTCTCATCACTTAATTGATTTTACATCATCAAAGAATAAGACATTAAGGTAATTAATTATTTCCTATAAAATAAAAATAAATTACCATGATATAGTAAATAAATTTATATTTCCATGGACATTTTATTTTTGAATATATCACATGGTTATCCCTATATTAAATTTATTATACATATAATAAATGTGAGTCCGACATTTTTTTCACTTTCATTCATTTTTTTAATATCTACATCATATTCTTTGTCAAGTGGACAAACAATGACTATTTTTATAACCTAATATGTTAAGTGTATAATTTTATTCATCAAATAGGAGTTTTTCAGTATTTTTGATAATCGTATTGTCCTTATAATATTATTATTTACAATGATTTACTTGATTTACCTTTAACTGTGCTAAAAAAATTACCATTTTTACAATTCATAATATAAAAAAATAAAAAATAACAATTAAAATAATATGTAACAAATTAATACAAATATTGAATCCATTTTTAATAATTCCAAAGATATATTTGGTATAAATTAATATATGAATAATTTCGGTTGTCAAAACCAAAGATTGAGGTTTTAAGGAATATAAACTTATCAAAAGATTGTTATGTTTTAGGTCCAATTAAAATTTGAAATTACATAGTATAAACAACATTGAATTAAAATATAAAAACATAATATAATTACACATTAAAAACAATTTAAAATATAATCTAACTAGGTTATTAAATTAGATAAAAATGCAGTTTTGAATTAACATGCAGTATTTTTCACTATTCATTAAAATTTGAATTTTAGAACAAAAATACCAAAATTTCGAAAAAATTTAAATTTTTATGTCCTGCTTCCAAATAATAATACGGTATTGTCAAATTGAACTTATTAAAAGTGTCAAAAACTAGATTAAAAATTGGTACTCTGTCAAAAGGCGGTTAAAATACATTTTTTAGTACTTCTTTTATTAGAAAAATTAATTTTTTATCTTATATAATGTTTTCGAAAATATATATAATGAATTTTAATTTTTTATAAAATTCAAAAATTGATTAATACTATTCATATTGGATAGTTTATGTCCCATTAAATAATATTTTAATAATATATCGTCATTTTGTGAAACTAAGTATAGCCTAATATACAAATTATTGAGGATGTTCTCTCTTGCATGTAACGTAAGTCAAGAATAGTGTTGCATATGCTACCAGCTAATATGGTGTTGTGTATAGAGCAATCCAATCTTGGCGTAACATAAAACACAAGACATCAACGAAACTAAAAATAATCGATCTCATAAAATCTCAGGGTATTACATAGAACGTATTGTAAAACCCCCTATGGGTATTTTGATCCTCTGTCCCTATCCCAAACCTCAATGTCACATGGGTATTTGGAGCCCCATTACTTGTCTTATACTCATAATCTAATATTGTTATTCGAAGCATCAGTCTCTATACCACACATCATTTTTCACATATGGGTATTTGGAGCATTAGTCACCATCCTGCTCCTCATTTATCACATATCAATATTTTGAGCCTCATTCAATGTCCACCACTCATATAGAAATGAATCATAAAAATATCACATAAATCACAACATTTAAGGTTAACCTGTATTAATCCTTCTTATTAACATCACACACTATGTTATACACTTTATATTTCCCATAAAAAACATTGTTACTCAATTTAATCACATGGAATAATTTGAAAAATAACAGCTAACACATTTATCCAAATTCACTCATTTAATTAATTAAATAATTCAATAATTAATTAATCCAAATCCACAATCCCTATATAGCATTAATTAATTCATCGGTTAAATAATCCAATTACAAAATCCCAATATCAGTTTAATTAATTCACCGATTAATTAATCCAATTCCACAATCCCATTATCCCAGTAATTAATTAATCAATTAATTAATCCAATTTAACTGATTTCCAATTTCTCCAAAATTCATTCCAATCCATCATCACATGGAGATTAAATCACAAAAATATAGTGATTACATTAAATGATTAATAAATTATATTTATTCAACTCAATATTCCGTTGTAAAATATTCTAATTAAAATTATACAATACATACAAGAAATTATAATTCATGTATGGGAATTAAATTTAGACCACCTACCTCATCATTGTTGGCGAACACTCACTAAAGGAAATCCTTAATAGAAGTTGAACAAATAAGATCATGAAAAAGAATGAAACCATGTTATGAAACCCAGATCCAATATCATTAGAATAATTGTCCAAATATCCTTGATTTTTATATTTAAAAAAATAGTAGAATAAATCCAATCAATGGATGAGGTAATGATGGGATAGTGGGATGAAACTATATGTGATAAGAATATCGTACATGTAGAGCTACATGTCATCAATCGGGGATTTAGTTTTTTTAATAATGGATTTCAGAAGCCCTTGGAATCCATCCAGGAGCATGGAAAATGACTTAAAATTCATAGGGTATATTTCGGTTGAGTTAGAGGGATTTACGGTTCGTTTGGGATTTTATAAAAAAAATTGAATATTAAAACTATTGTGTCTGGATTCCAAGGCTTGGGTTCATGATTTTCCAAAACATGCACATTAATCTTGCACCTCTTTTGGGGGGCCATGGTTACTCCTAAGAGGAAACAATGTTTTTCAAACCATGTTATAGCCATGGAATCTCATATGTTTCAGTTCACATGGTTTCTTTTGTTGTGCGCACATTTTGGGAAAACCATGTGCCATATGTGCACTACACAAATTCCTTCCAAAAGAATTTAATATCACCCAAAATTTTCCAAGGTAAAACCCAAAACAGATACCCTAAAAAGATGAATGAGTGATTAAATATAATCTCGAGACATCTCCTAAAAAAGACAGAATATATAAATCTGCCAACTATATGATAGCTCGTCCTCGAGTTGAAATCCCCAGATGTTCTAACATTATGAGATAATAATATTGGGTCAATGAGTGTGAATATATTCTTATATCTCCATATTTTCCTCCTAAATAGACCCATGTTTCCACAAAATAAGAACTATAAACACTGTGTTTTCCCACAACTCTTTCTCACTGCGATTGAACACACATATTGCATGATCCCTATTGAACACATTAGACTCAAGCTCATCATCATCCACATCGATCACATGAGAAGGTTCGGGGTGATACCTTCATAGTTGGGACACATGAAAAATGTAATTTATAATACTGTACAAATATGGAAGATCCCATATGTACTCTTGCAACCTAATTATCTCCATAACCTCAAATGATCCAACAATCTTGGGTTCCAAAATGCCCTATATCGGAATCCTGAGGTAACCTAATCTTTGGGAAACCCAAAGGAACATGGGATCACCCTCTGTAAACTCTTGGATTCATCGATGTTTGTCAATGTATGAATTATTTCCACTCGGAGCCATAGCCATATGTTTCTGAATTATCTTTCACCGTCTCTAGAATCTCCTACATGATACATAGTCCCGATAACCTATGACTCACATTACTTCATCCAATATAGAGGTGATATTCATGGAATACAATAACTATCTTCAAACAGTTCCATCTTAATTGTTTCATTATAATTTTTTTAGTTGGTGAAATCAACGAGCACTTAGTGATTCCCCAAATACCCACCAAAGTCAAGGACACATTCCAAAAGAATGTCATCAAAACCCTGTATTGTACGCTCTGACTACACATATCTCATTGGGGGAAAATCCATATATAGTAAAACCAATGTGCCAAGAACCTCTGTAAGCCCTTCCAGAAGCATGAATTACATTCTGGGCCATGATCTAAAGGAATACCCCATAGAACACCATAAAGAAAGATTATTTCTCAAACCTAAATTTTGTTCAACTGATCCACTTTAAATGTCTCCTGTATATGGAATAAATTATATACATTCATTATTAGGTCCATAATTATACAATTATCAACGTTCTTATGAGTAATCATCATGATACCCACCAAAAAGTCCATGGTAACTTCATCACATACCCATTCTGGAATGAAAAATGGATGTGGTAGAAAATAAGATTGTTGATGCTCAGCCTTCACTGGTTGATAGGTGTAGACTTATCTCACGAACCCTTATATATCATTTTTCATGCCCAACCACAAAAACAATCATTGTAATTCATGGTACATTTTGATCACACAAAGATGCACTTCCCAGTTTGAGGCATGAAACTCTTGCAGAAACTTCTCTCTCATGATCATAGGAATAAAAACGTGTTTCCTTAAATAGATGATATATTCCTCATATATAACCCAATGGAAACATGAATCCCCGCCTTCATGGATTTCCCTCATAGCCTAGCATTTTGGATCATCATATTATATGTATCCAATATGGATCAAAAGTTCTTATTCCACTGAAAGTGATATGAATTCATCTTCCCCAGCCCATTCTGAAATTTAACATGCACCTGATCCAGTATTTTCATCAATTTCCACTTAGTACTAGACTAATGAACAAAATTATACTATGTTTCCTACTTAAAACACTAGTAAAATTATTTCCCTTCCTTGGAATATTTGTATGATCCAAATCAAATGACGACATTTTCTCAATTCATCTCCACTAGTAGAGAATACATACCCATTTCCAAATTATTAAATTTATGTTCTTATAATTTGTATACACATTAAACATAAAACACAATAGATAATTACTCTATCACAATAATGAAAAAACAACAACTACTCACTATAGTTCATGAATATGCTAGTTCTTTTCATGGGGAATCAACTACCAAGTCCCATATTACACAATACAATCACCTTGAATTAATAAGTTCCTAATTTATTCCATATAAGCATCAAAAATTACCATATACTCCTCACCTGGCCCTGATAGGATCATGATTGATGACAGTTTCAATTTCATCTTCAACAAATGGAGGTAATTCTAAAATTCTTCCCTTCATTCAAACTTTATCCCCAATATGGTCAATCCTAAAAAAAATTCAACCAAATAGTAACAATCAAATACTATATTTCAGTAAAATCCACCTAGAAATAGAAAACTATAAATATAGAATCAATATTTGTTTTCCCCCAAGAAACCACTGCCTGAACATTATATGGGTCCACTAACACACCATACATTGAAATTCTGTGACACAGTATGTGAACCTAATCAATCCAAAACTAAATCATAGATAAATTTACATATATCTAATGCACTATAACAGTACTATGTAGGATTTCATAATGTTTGGAATGATCAGAATGAGTATTGGAGTGCATAAAAATTTAGTGTAAGAATACTACCATAAACTGATCCACATACATATGGAAGAATATATTCTTTGAGCCCATGAGCTCTTTGGTTCATTCCAGAAACTAAATAGAATCACAAGGAACACATATAGTCTATATAGGCTTATGAAATAAGACCTCAGTTTACTACGTTTTTTACCGCTCATATGATAATAACCTAATCACATGTAAATCATTGAGAAGAAATAAGATCTGCTAAATTGCTCAAATATATCATTGATATGTGAAAGATGATTTTTGTTCTTTACTATCATCTGAATAAAATTTCAGTAATCAATAGAAAATCACAATGTATATAATATTTCATTAAAAATGATTAGATAACCCCATGATGAAATACTCGTATGGATAAACCCCTTATCCATAAAATATACCAGTTGAGTCATCAAACCTTGAATCACTTTTGGTGCACTTTATTACCGTTGAATTGGAATTGTGTCATCCCCCCCCCCCATGAGTTAAAATCTCAATTACACATCTCTCTTATGATTAATCCCTAATAATTCCTCTTGAAAAACATCCTAAAACTAGACCAATATGGTTTCAAAGACACTGTTCATTACTCACTCATCATCCAACAACAGACTAGAAAACTATGTAGTCATCTCACATTGTTTTTTATGAACTCTCCCTATATAGTCTTCATGGTTATCTCACTCTCCATGGTAAACATTTTTTTAATCCTATTGAGACCTGATGGACACTCTACTTCAGTTGAAAATATTATGGACTGGATATGATAATAACCACTCCATTCACATAATTAGGTTAAATACTAAAATATCCAAAATTTATAGATAATAAAAGAAATAAAATTCCACAACCTCAATAGAATACCCCATGAAAAAATAAATGTCTCTCAATCATAATCTAATCGGTGTATAAATCATCAGAACCCAACTCTCAAACTCCACCTACAGGATCAAAACATTCAAATTTTGGTAAACATTAAAATAATTATAAGAACTAGTATCAAATAAGTATGTATCTATTTTATGATATATAAGAATAACACCTCTAAAAAACAACAATCTAACCTCACTATCCACAATTGAAGGCTGAACATCATGAAATTATCCTTCCCTTATTCCCATTGATGAAATATATGTCCCCAAAGATACCACAATCTATTGATATTGTTTCTCTTTCCAAGAAGAACAATGTCCACCACTTATACTTCCATAACATGTATAAATCTAATAACCAAATAGATAAAATTTTGATGATCCATTTCACACACATTGTGTAACGTTCCAGATCTGGGTGCCACTCAACGGGTGCCCTGGACCCTAATGGTCACATGACCTCAAACGCATTTCACCAAATGCCAGAGGCTGCAAACTAGAAGCGAGGGCCCAGGTCTGATAATGGGGAAACTATGCCTTCATTTGTCAAAGTGTAAATCAGTGGAATAAAATAAAAAGCATACAACAACAGCAGAAGAAATAAACCATACATATTTAATATAACAACTGCTGTAAAAGATAACCAACTAGTTATATAAATATGATGTAACATGTCTCATGTTCTAAGAAAACAACCAGAACATGTTACATAGCAGTAAAATATAATGTAAAAAAACATTTGACAGTATTGTGAGCCTAAGCCCAGTCCCATGCCCCCATACTCCTCAGCAACAATCAAGTACCTGTATAAGGACCATTTCCCTTATATACACATGTAGAAACATAATCAGTTTGGGCCAAAAAGCATGACCCAAACAGGGTGTGAGAAATAAATCCCAGTAGGCACCCACCAAAGGCCCATACCCAACTGTGTGAAATCATGAAACAACAGTGTGTAGTAGTAAAATGAAATAAAGTAAGCAGTACTAAAAAGTAACTAACTTGACCAGTTATATTGACATTTTAATATACCTTTAATCATTTAATTTAAAAATATCACCACTGTGACTATTCTATATAAACAGACAATATCCTCAGACACGTAAACCCCTACCCTCATGTAAAGCGAGTCCAAATGCAAGAATCTACCCACAGGCATACTGATATTTCCCAAGGGTGTATGAAGTGTCACCCACATGGATAAAATCAATTGCCCATAGGCATGGAAGAAGTTTCCCACATGCTAAATAGTACAGTGCCCATAGGCTAATCACAACACTTCCCTCATGCAAAATATGTAATCGGGCCATGCCCAACGTGTAAATAAGAAATACACTAGAAATTCCTCTCATGATAAAATTCTACAATCGTTACTTTAAAGGAATACCCTCGGGTATCCTGGAAAAACGGATAAACAGAGGAATGCACCCTCGGGGTTGTTCTAGATCCAAGCTACGATCCCAAATAGTAGTTTATGATCACAATTAATTACCTATTCAATTCTAGGTATTTAAAACAGCCATGGCCTCAGTCACACAACACCCCAAAATGGGTTCGTGGAACAATGATACACAAAAACGCACAACAGTTGGAATATAAACACCAATCCACCTACCTCGATTGCCCTTGATCGATATAGGTGAATAGTATTCCTTGAAACACTCAAGAACAATGAAGATCTGAGATAATATAATTCTTGTTTATCCTCAAATATCATCCCATAGAGGAATAATTGGAAAGAGACACACTAGGATATGGAAGCTCTTACCCGTGAGATTCCAACGAGGTCGACGATAGCTGAAACGGATTCCCGACGCTCGATCTGGACATCTACAAAGGTTCGACCGTCCTCTCCTGAGCTCCCATCTGGTTATAAGCCTTCCCTGTGAACAGGGTTCGGT
This sequence comes from Viscum album, assembly GCA_963277665.1. NCBI lineage: Eukaryota > Viridiplantae > Streptophyta > Magnoliopsida > Santalales > Viscaceae > Viscum > Viscum album. Next base: position 2,063,751,916 of record OY728120.1, on the reverse strand, counting down.
ACTGCCCATTTTATGAGAAAAAAACAATGTACACGGCATGTACTTCCCATTTTTCAACTGTTCCTATGGCAGTTTGCCGCTAGTGTGGCATTGTTCATCTACCGACATGACTACACGGCTTGTCTTTTTGAGTACACGGCATGTTCTGTCACACAACTGGCCACCGCCTTACTATTCTCCTACTGATTGACTACATGGCATGTAAAGTACCACTACACGGCACGTAGTCGGTTTTTAAACCCTTCGTCGCTGACATGGCTTCACACCCTGTGTACTCATCCCACACAGCCAAAAGTACACGGCATGTGGAAAAGTACACGACATGTATTTTCCAAAATTTATGATTTTTCCCAATTTTCCTTATTTTCTCAAAAACACTTAAGGAAAAGAGAAAAGAAGAACTCGTAACTCAAAAGTAAGAACCATGTTCTTACAAACTTCCCCCCTTAAAGAAATTCGTCCCCGAATTTCCATTCCAACGGTAGCGAAGATAAAACTCATAACAGCTCCGGCCACTGAGCACGTACGTCGGTCTCCTGCTCCCAGGTTTCGTCCTGCACTCAGCCATGCTGCCATAGCACACATCTGAGAGGAACTGAATGGCCCCAAAAAACATTCATTCTCCTATAAATGATATGAATTGGATGCTTCTCAAAGGACGCATCAACCTCAAGATCAACCTCCTCTGGCTGAAAGATGTAAGACGATTCTGAATGATAGCGGCGCAACTGAGAAACATGGAAGACGTCGTGCATGGCCCGATACCTTTGTTGTAACTGGAATCGATAGGCAACCATCCCAACTCTCTCTAAAATCTCAAATGACCCCACATACCTCGGTGAATGTTTACCTGGTCTCCTGATCTGCTTGTGTCCCATCCTCGGCGAAACAAGCAAGAAAACCTAATCACTGACCACGAACTCTTAAGGTTGTCTGCAACGATCAGCATAAGACTTCTGAAGAGAGTGCGCGGTAGCCATCCATTTCTGAATCAACCAGACCTTCTCAGTAGTCTCTGTAACGAGCTGTGGTCCTATTAAAGCTTCCTCGCCTCCCTCTGAACAACAAAAAGGTGATCAGAATGGCCTACCATATAAATCCTCTTCAAGTTCCATATCGATAGTTTTCTGGAAATAGTGATTGTATTCAAACTCCACTAGGGTTATGTGCTTCTCCCAATAGCATTCTAAGTCTAGGATTCAATCACATAGCATGTCCTCAAGCAACTATATGATACTCTCTGACTGGCCATCAGTTTGAGGGTGGTAAGCTATACCGAGAAGCACCTGTGAACCCAGTGCCCTCTGAAAACTCTGCTAGAAACGAGACGTAAAATGGGCGTCCGTATCTAAAATGATAGAATGAGGGTCCCCATGAAGACATATGATCTCTCGGATATACAACATCCTGATATCGTCAACACAGATGGTCTCCTTGATCGGAAAAAAGTGACCTACCTTCGTGAGTCTGTCCACAATAACACAGATGACATCATTGCTATGGCATACCCCCTTTTTATAACATAACTTTTCATTACATTCTACAAAACCGAGGATCTTTAAGGTTTAGTGTCTTGGAAACTATGAAATTAAAACATGAAAACATAAAACATTTGTCTTAAACACATGAAAGGCTTCTCCTTATGTTCACCCTAGGTTCATTACTGAATCTCATAACTTGGGGTCATACATCAAAAGAAAGGGTGTGTAGAATGCACAGGAAGGGAAACAAGGGGAAACATTTAACAAGTGAACTTGAGATACATCAACAATGTCATGAAAAAGAACTTTAAGGCATGATAAACAAATCATGAGGCATGTAAAAATAACATATTTCATAACATGAAGTTATGGCTACAATATTTAACATTGACAATCGTTTCTATTTCACCAAGGTCCATCCCCAAGGTTTCATTATAAATTACCAAGGTTATTCACCAAGGCGTCGTTAAAAATGGTTATCTCTAGGGATTAAGTCTTTACCCAATTCAATGGAGCGCTCTTAGTGTGCACCATTAATTTTTATTTATTATCATGTGAGGCACATATATAATAATCCATTATTTCATAAACAACCCATATAGCATAAAACAAATGGCATTCATTACATAATCATAACGTTTTAAAAACTGCTTTAGTGACATCATCTTTATGTAACATTAAACCCATGAAAAGGGAAAGCGGGTCTCATGTATGTAAATCCCATAAATTAAAATAGAGAATTTTGGTATATATGTGAATACCCCTTTAGTAGAAAGATCTTCGAGTATTCACTTAATAAAATGAATTTCAGGATAAGAAAGAGACATTTTGAGACGGAAATTCTGCAGCATAACGGCTATGATTCGGGGTTTTAGAAAACATTGAAAAGAGAGGGGACATGGGTCACCGAATCATAAATGATCCATAAAATAGTAATGGGACAGAATATAAAGGGTATAAGAATATGGTAATGAAAATAGAAAGATATACCATATGAAATTAAAAACACAAAAGGAAGACAAAAATAAGATTTCTCTTATGAAAATTTGGTAGACTAATGGCGTCACTTAAACGTCAACAAAAATGAATTGAAGAGATTAAATAGGGTCTCTTATCATATGAAAATATTAGATTAGTATCATAGATATAGATAGAATACCCTAACATAATAAAAAAGAAACTTGAAAGATTTTACAAGAAAGTAGAACTGTGAAAAAAATGACAATGGTGAAAGAATCCCTTAAAAATTCGGCAGCCTAACAGCGTCACTTAAACATTCATAAAACGAATTGATGAGAGAAAGAGGGGGTATCTCATAATATTAACATGAAAAGTAAAGTAAGAGGAATATAAAATAACATCCTCTAACATAATATCATGGAGCATAAAAGAAATGACATAAAATAGATTATTTGAAAAGAAAGAGAGAGGTTGGATCCCTTACCTTAAACGTAAGACTTAAAACTCAATGGTTGGGACCTTGAAGGCTTGGGGGGCACCTTGCGAGGACTCCTTGGGAGGTAAGTGGACCATAACATCGTTAAGGATGATTTTGGAGTCGAATGTGTTAGAGGATGGATTGGTATTTATAGGGATAGTGAGGGGACAAGGCGTTAATGGCCAAGGGACACCTCAACGGTGGTTTTGGAAAAACCATGGGCGTTCCCCTGGTATTGGCCCATTGTATTGGCCACTTGGGACACCATATACCTTATCTTACTATTCATAAGTCAACCATATTTATTACATACTTCATTCATCATTTAACAATGTCATTAAACACCCGTAACTTAAAAACTGTATTTTCACTATTCATCGAAAATTCAACTTTCTCAGAAAAATCCAAAAATTTCACCTTAACCAAATATCGATTCTCTGATTTCAAAAATGAACTCCATTTTATAAAGATAATTTTCTAAATATTTTTAATTTAATTTTTAAATAAATACACTATTCACTAAAAATTCATTTTTTTCATAAAAACCCCAAAAATTACCTTAGTATAATATCGATGTTCGGAATTCAAAAATAAAGCCCATTTTCTAAAAATAAATTTCTAAATATTTTTAATTTAATTTTTAATTAAAAAAACTATTCACCTGAAAATACAAATACATGACTAATAATTTATGAAACCATTATTTAACCATTTTATTGACTCGCATTACTTAATCAAGGTGCCTAGATTATATTAATAAATTTTTAACTAAGATTACTAATCCATTTGGTCACATTACTAATCATAAGCATAAAATCACTATTAATAATTTACTGTTCAACAAAAATTAAGTTGATCTTATTAGACACTAAATTTCGTACTGAACATAATTGTAGAAGACCATTTGTTGAAAATAATTACACATTTTTAATTATTTAAGGTTTACAGAAACATTTTTAAAATATAATTTCTCTCTAATTCATCAAAAATATGCATACTATATCTATCCAGACATTTGAAAATTCATAAACTTCATCATAAGAAAAATAAATTTTTTTATTTAAAACTAAGGATTACACAAGGCAGTTACGGTCTTCTTACATATCCCCTTATTACCCCAGCATAGGACTTAAGTGTAAGGTGTGCTAAGGTGAGAGAATCTGAGCGCGGCTCAGCCAACATTGCATGAGTAGTAAATTCTATCAGTTTGAACTTCTCGCGAAGGCGATTCTGGTCTTGCTTCACACAATGATGTTAGGCTTGGGTTTGGTCCAGAGCAAAACCCAGTGGTGATACCTCCTTCATAAGTTCTGTTAGATGAGCTTTGATTGGCCCGAGACTACTGGATGAGGCCATCGAATCTTCTTTCTATATTAATTATCCAAGATCACTTGTATATAGAGACAATAATCGAAACGTTTAGTTTTCAGTGGTCATATTGACCAAGGGTCATATAACAGTCAAAACCCAACAGTCTCATTTTAATTATACTCATGATATCATATGAAACAGTTTAGTTGAGTATAAAAATAAAATAACACACAAAATTAGGAAACAAGATTTATTCAAAATTTCAGGTCGTTACAATCTTCCCCCCATTAATAAATTTCATCCTCATAATTTTTAAAATTGGGTTTTGAAATTTCATTGAAAGTCCCACATCGAAAAAGGAGTCAGTAAAACTATTACTTTAAAAGAATGAAAGGGAAGTACAAAGGTCACCCGAGTTAACCCACACTAGGATTCCATGTAGGAAAACATGGACATGGAGGAGAAAAGAAAGGTTCAAGTTCTGACGGAGAGTGATAGAAAACATGATTAGGAGAAAGTTAACCACAAGAAAATCACAAACTTATGATGTGTGTAAACGGTCTTTGATTACCCAGTAAGAAACCTAAACCAACAACGTTTTTGTTTTATGTTCCTTTTCATAATTTTGAGGAATTCATTAATTACGTAGAACAAAAACATAAGTAAATATACCTACCTTCAAGTAGAGTTTCATCCTTTAATAAGTTTCTACAAAAAATAATCTTTTCTCAAACCGATGAGAATTCAAAAATAGTTGGTCTCATTAAATCGCCAGAATCATCTTCTTGATAGTCACGTAATCCACAAATGATTAACTACCAATTTCTTCTATCTATATACATTATCCAAAAAACTGAAAGGGTAAGATAAAACAACTCTTCAAAAAGAAATAATCCCATAGGAAGGGAAACTACTTTTAAATCTTCAAAGTTCTATGGTACTACCCAAATATCATCATAGACCATTCCATTATTAATTGTCCTTAAAATTACTCAAAATAAATATAACTAAGATTGAACCCCAATTATATTAATGATCTCATAACATAGTCTTCCAAGATATACTTTATTGTTCATCTCCAAACAACATCAACCACTCTTATCATATTAAAAATAGTAACTAACCTAATCACATTTTCCCCAAGATAGGATAATCATTTCCATATGTAACCTAAATTACTATAAGTCACCTTAATTTCATAGATTCTTCAAAATATAAGTCAACCTTTACTCCTCAAATAAAATACAGTAGTAATCTATTTACCCCGATCAAATAGGGTTCTCAAAATAGTGAACATCTTCAAAAATAATCATCATCTTTTAATCCTCTAATCACTTTTTTTAAGAAGAACACCTTCACTACAACAGCATGTGGTACATAAAAATAGATTATTTACTTAATGATATAAAATCATCTTAGGTAGTGACTCAATGATCTTAGAAAACATAAAAGATATGCTCATAGAGCACGAACTAAAATACAACATGACATAGAAAATTATTGCGACGAAGTTACATATACTTCAGTCATCATGATCCATCTCAGCATAGGACTTGCATTGTTCCCTTGTCCTCGAAGATTGTTGATGCTCATCATGCTTCTCACCCATTCCAAGGGAGCATTTCCTTGGATAATGTCTAAATTCTCCACATTTACGACATCGAAATGTATAAGGTACATTAGACCGAACCTTATCTCCATTCATCACATTATCCAATATTTTAAAGAAATTGGATACATTATGCCCTATCTGGCCACACTTTAAATATCTCCCGGTTCCTTTGTGACATTCTCCTTGGTGCCTCTTCCCACACTTTTTGCAAAAAATAAATTGGGTCTTCTTTCCCTTATCTACTTTATCAGATGAACACCCTTGAGACTTTTTCTTCTTCATCCTTGATGAATTTGGGCATTCAACTAGGTACCAATTATTAATTGTGATTTTTGATAGCAGGTTTAGCATAATCACAATATGTTCAACTTGATCTCTCGTCATATCTATCACATTAATAGGTCAATCGTCGCATTTCCTATCACATTGGTTGTTGGGACATGTTCTTCCATTTCCCGCCATTAACTATGAAAGGAAAGTATAATTAGGGGCTTAAATACTTATCCAATAATCATTAAAAGGAAAATTTAACAATAGAAGGATAAACTTGTAGAAGAAAAGTATATCCTAACTTGTGATCCCCTAGGATCAAATATAGGTTATCCATGATCATATATTCTTATGTGAATCTTTATTTTATTTTATCTTTGTCCCTATAATAATGGTTTATACTAAGGATATGAATTTACCAAAGCATATCCCTCGGGAGTGTCATAACCAAGAGTGCAGCAAGACCTATTGTTGGGTACCATTTCCCATTCGAGTCTCTCTCAACGTGTTGTTTTTGGGTTTTACCCCTATGTACATATGTTCCAGAGACACCTCTACCTGCTCGTATCCAGACAGGGATGTATTTAATTGGCAATCCCTTACTCAATACTCACCGAAATACTAGGAAGATTTCATATATTTAAGCATTACTATAGGGTTCTTCCTAAATTTTTCATATCCAAATTTCCACAAATAACTAAACCATTCTTCGATACCAACTATGGCATCCCACCTTTTTATAACATAACTTTTCCCTACATTTTACAAAACCTAGGATCTTTAAGGTTTAGTGTCTTGGAAACCTTCAACTTAAAACATGAAAACATAAAACATTCTTCTTAAACACCTGAAAGGATTCTACTTATGTTCATACTAGGTTCATTACAACATCTCATAACCTGGGGACATACATCAAAATAAAGGGTGAGCTGAAGGCCCATTAAGGGAAACAAGGGGAAACATTTAACATGTGAACTTGAGATACCACAACAATGACATGAAAAAGATCATTAAAGCATGAGAAATAAATCATGAGGAATATAAAAATAATGTATTTCATATATTTAAGGTATTTCTCCAACAGTTAACATTGAAAATATTTTCCGTTTCACCATGGTCCATCCACAAGGTGTCATTAAAAATTACCAATGTTATTCACCAAGGCGTCATTAAAAATGGTAATCTCTAGAGATTAAGTCTTTACCCAATGCATTGAAGCGCTATCAGTGTGCACCACTAAGTTTTCATTATTATAATGTGATCCACATATATAATCATCAATAATTTCATTAACAACCCATATTGCATAACATAAATTTGTTTCATTTCATAATCATATCGTTTTAAAAATTGCTTTAACGACAAGATCTTTATGTCACATTAAACCCACGAAAATGGAAAGAAGGTATCATGTATGTAAATCCCAGACACTAAAATAGAACATTTTGGTATATATATGAATACCGACTTAGAAGATTGAGTTTTGAGTATTCACTTAATAAAAATAATTTGAGGTTAAGTGAGAGACATTTTGAGACGGAAATTCTGCAGCATAACGGCTATGTTTCGGGGTTGTAGAAAACATTGAAAAGAGAGTGGACATGGGTCACCTACTCATAATTGATCCATAAAAAAATAAAGGGACAGAATATAAAGGGTATAGGAACATGGTAATGAAATTTTAAAGATATACCATATGAAATGGAAAACATAGAAGGAAGGCAAAAATAAGATTTCTCTTATGAAAATTCGGCAGCCCAACGACATCACATAAACATCAACAAAAATGAATTGACGAGATCAAATAGGGTCCCTCATCATATGAACAGAGAAGATAAGTATGATAGATATAGAGATAATACCCAAACATAATAAAAATGAACTTGAAAGACTTGACATGAAAGTAGAATTTTGAAAAAAAAATGAGAAAGGTGAAAGAATCCCTTAAAAATTCGGCAGCCTAATAGCGTCATTTAAACATTCTTAAAACGAATTGATGAGAGAAAGAGGGGGTCTCTAATCATATGAACATGAAAAGGTAATTTGTAGGAATATAAAAGAACATCCTCCAACATAAGATTATGGAGCATAAAATAAATGACATAAAAGAGATTACATGAAAAGAAAGAGAGAGGTAGGATCCCTTACCTTAAATGTAACTCTTAAAACTCAAAGGTTGGGACATTGAGAGCATGGGGAAACCTTGGGAGGACTCATTGAGAGGTAAGGAGACCATAACATCGTTGAGGATGATTTTGGAGTCGAATGGATGAGAGGATGGCTTGGTATTTATAGGGAAAGTGAGGGGACAAGGCATTAATGGGCAAGGGACACCTTATTGGTGGTTTTTGAAAAACCATGGGCTTGCCCATGGTTTTTTCCCATGGTATTGGTCACTTGGGACACCTCATACCTTATAGTACTATAAATAAGTCGACCATATTTATTACATACTTAATACATCATTTAATGAGTCATTAAACTCCCATAACAAAAAAAACTGTATTTTCCCGATTCATCGAAAATTCAACTTTCTCATAAAAATCCCACAATTTTACCTTAACCAAATATCAATTCTCTGATTTCAAAAATGAACTCCATTTTATAAAAATAATTTTCTAAATATTTTTAATTTAATTCTGAAATAAATACACTATTCAACGAAAATTCATTTTTTTCAGGAAAAACCCAAAAATTACTTTAGCATAATATCAATGTTATAAATTCAAAAATAAAGTACATCCTATAAAAAAATTTTAAATAATTTTAATTTAATTTTTAATTAAAAAACACTATTCACCCGAAAATACTAATACTTGGATAATAATTTATGAAACCGTTATTTGACCATTTTATTGAATCACATTACTTAATCATGGTGCCTAAATTATATTAATAATTTCTTTAAGTGAGATTACTAATCCTTTTGGTCACATTAATAATCCTAAGCATAAATCACTATTCATAATTTACTATTCATCAAAAATTATGTTGATCTTATTAGACTCTAAATTTCTTACTGAACATAATTGTAGAAGACCAATTTTCTAAAATCATTACACATTTATAATTATTTAAGGTTTACATATACATTTTTAAAATATCCTTTCTCTAAAATTCATCAACAATATGAATACTATATTTATCTGGACATTTGAAAATTCATAAACATCATCATAAAAAGAAATCAAATATTTTATTTATAAAAAAGGATTACACAAGGCAGTTACAGTCTCCTTACATAGCCCCTTATAACCCCAGCATAGGACCTAAGTGTAAGGTGTGCTAAGGTGAGAGAATCTGAGGGCGGCTCGACCAAAATTGCATGAGTATTAATTTCTATCAGTTTGAACTTCTCGCGAAGGTGATTCCATTATAGCTTCACCCGATAAAGTTCAGCTTGACTTTGGTCTAGAGAAAAGCCCAGTGGCGCTACCTCCTTCCTATCATCCGTTAGATGGGATTTGATTGGGCCGAGACTACTGGATGAGTCCATTGAATCTTATTTCTATATTAATTAACCAAGATCACTTGTATTGAGAGACAATAATCGAAACGTTTAGTTTTTAGCGGTCATATTGACCAATGGTCATATAATAGTCAAAAAGCAATGGTGTTATTTTAATTATACTCATGATATCAAATGAAATAGGTTTTTTGAGTATAAAAATAAAATAACACAAAAAATTAGGAAACAAGATTTATTCAAAATTTTGGGTCGTTACAATTGTCTCAAGGTGACCTCGGCAACCCATTCAAGAAGTCCATCGCGACATCATCCCATTTCCACTCTGGGATGGGTAACTGCTGTAGCAGTCTGGCAGGCCTATGGTGCTCCGCCTTCACATGCTGGCTAGTGGAACACGTCGTAACAAAACTAGCTACATCTCCCTTCTTACTTGGCCTCCATTACTAACATCTCAAGTCACGGTACCTCTTGGTAACTCTGGGATGAACTGCCCAAGCTGAAGCATGGAACTCTCGCATCAGCTCCTTGCATATATCCTCTGGAACCCATACTCGTCGATGGAAATGAAGAACCTCATCACCGCCTATCGTCTAAGCAGGAGAAGGTTCCTCACTTTCCACCGACTCTCGTAGAACTAGGCCTTCAAAATATGATAGTTGTCTCATCCAAAATCTATCCAGGAGGGTAGAAGTCGCAGCTAAATATGAAAGATATGCTTGCCCCTGACTATCATGTTCCTCCAAATGCATCTTAGAGAAGAATTCCATGAGCTTCCACTCGCCACTAGCCTCCTGCACAGCCTGTATCGTAGTCCTCCTGCTCAGTGCATCAGCTACCACATTACCTTTACCAGGTGTATAGGCAAGCACGAAGTCGAAGAACTAAAGGTATTCAACCCACCTTCATTGTCTAAGGTTCAAGTCACGCTGGGTAATGATAAAATTGATACTTTTGTGGTCTTTGAACACCACAAAATGTTCTCCCAAGAGATAATGCCTCCAACAGTGTAACACATGAACAACTGCAGCCAACTCGAGATCATGTGTCGGGTAATTCCTCTCATGTGGCCTCAACTGTCGAGACCAGTACGCAATAACTCGATCGCCCTGCATCAATACTACTCCCAGCGCAATACCTAATGTGTCATAGTAAACTATATAGCACACCCCCATATCTAGGAGTATCAGGATCGATGCTGATGTCAACCATCCTTTCAGGTCCAGAAAGGCTATCTCGCAAGCTTTCGACCAAACGAACTTCAAACCCTTCTTAGTCAGAACTGTCAATGGTGCTGCTAAGCAGGAGAAGTCCTATATCAAGCATCTGTAGTAACCATCCAGCCCTAAGAAACTCCTTATCTCAAACACGTTCGTAGGATCCTCCTAGGAAACTACTTCTCTCACTTTTTCTCGGTCCACGGAAACTCCTGGCTCATAGATTATATGACCCATGAAGTGAATCTGGTCCATCCAAAAGTGTCACTATAAGAGCTTAGCATATATCTGATGCTCTCTCAGTGTAATCAATATGATCTCAAGATGGGTGGCATGGTTGTGTCGAGTGTGACAGTACACCAAGATATCATCCACAAATACTACCACAAAATAATAAAGATAAGGATTCAACACCGGATTCATCAGAGCCATGAAAACTTTTGGCCAGTTAGTGAGTCCGAAAGGCATAACCAAGTACTCATATAGACCATATCTACTACGAAATGTAGTAAGCGGTAAATCTGATGGTCTCGCACGCAACTGATGATATCCTGACCTCAGGTAAATCTTCGAGAACACTCCTGCTTCATCAAGGTGATAAAAAAGATCATCAATCCTCGGCAAGGGATATAGGTTCTTAACCGTAAACTGGTTCAACTTCTGATAATCCACACAGAGTCTGAGGGTACCGTCCGGCCTCTACCCAAAAGGGACCGGAGAACCCCACGGAGAATTATTGGGTCAGATGAAACCCTTTTCCTGTAATTCCTATAACTTTTTCTTGAGCTCCTACAAGTCAGGTGTGTCCATACTATAAGGAGGAATGTACACTGGTGTTGCCTGTAGTACAAGATCAATAGAGAAATCCACCTTATGTTCTGGAGGTAGACCTGAAAAGTCATCCGGGAAGACATCCCTTAAACGTTCAACCATTGAAGGGAAATCCCTCAAACAAGTCCCCTTATCGTCTATATAAAAGCTCGCAATTTGGGCTGTGACTCCACCTCACCCACGATGCTCTGGTCCATCTTGACTCGTGTGAACAACTCATTCACCCTTGTATAGAAAATCTCTGCCCTCTGGTGACGTGAAAGTCACCCTGCGATGATAGCAGTCGTCAAAGGCTCGAAAGGGAAACAACCAGTCCATCCCAAGAATGACATCATAGATCGTCATCTCTATGACATAGAGGTTCCATAGAACGTGACAACCAACAACCTCAAGGGGGAACTCCTTGCACTGATGCACACTAGTCGTCATACTCCCCAACGGCGTGTCTTGCGTCATGATATTAGTTGAAGTAGAAACACAAATCTCAAGGATCTCCACAATGGGTACAAATATGAAACTATGTGTAGCACCCGTATCAAAAAATACTGAAGATAAGACAGAAGAAACTAGAATATTACCTCTGACTGTAGAAGGTCTGAGATCCTACTCCTGCTAGGTCTGTTGCACTGCATATGCCTGCCTAGTGCCACAGCCCTACGACACGGCATGGCTACCCTGAGTTGTCACGCCCTGCTGCATCTAATATCCTGGTGTCTGGCTACCATGACCATGACCACCATCTCTACCTGCACGCCCTAACATATTCCAGTTCCTCGAATGGTACGAAGACACTAGTCCTGCTCCCGCACACTGAGTCTGCACAGAACCCCTCTCACTAGCCACAGGTGGGAATGCCCTGAAAAAGCACTACAGATGACACATCCTGCCGCATGCTCGGCACTCCAATGGGTCTTGTGGAAAGTGTGGCCCCTTGTTCCCCTCTCTAACACACAAGTAGCACATGACCTGGCCACCTGAAGCATTCTTCTTCCTGGTACTGCCCCCCTGAGAGAAGTCCATCTGTCTCTTCCTCTTCTGAGTAGAAATAGTACCAGAAACTGGTGTTGAACCACCCTGGCCCACACCACAAGCTTCCCACAGGTTCCTATCTATAATTAGCACCTGGTTCACAATAGAATGTACTAAAGGAAACTTGAAAACATTCACCATCGCTCGGATGTCATACTGAAGACCATCCTCGAAGCACCGGGCCCTCAATGTCTCATCACCCACCCGGATGGGTGAAAAACGACGAATCTCGGTGAAACAAGAAGAATAATCCATCACCGACATAGATCCCGGCTGCAGATTCATAAACTCTCGATCTCGGTCTTCCCTCAGTTTCTCTGGGAAGAAGAATTCATAGAAGGCTCTCTGGAAATCTTCCCACGCCATGTCTCTGTGATGCTCTATCTGGGTGGTAACATCCCACCACCTCTTGGAGGAATCACGCAGCATGTAAGTCGTGAGATTGACCCTCCACCGTGGAGGCGTCTCAAGGTGCTCAAAAATAGTCTGCATCAACCCCATCCAAGACTCTGCAGACTGTGGTTTTGTTGATGAATTTGGTTGGTGTTTATGATTCATTATTATTATGTAATAGTGGTTTTGTGAAATTGTTATGAAAAGAGTTTAATAGATCCATTATTTTTGGATTATGATCCATTTAATAATGGGGATATGGAGTTATAATTTAAAATAATGTGATGATTTTGTGGAAATAGTTTTCAAATATTTTCTGAAATGACAGTTTTCTGATTGGATGTTGTCACATCTATTGGTTAACTAGGTGCAGACATGGATGTACCCTCAAATGAAGATGGTGCTTAGAATTGGTGTTACCACCAGGTCTTGGTTTCCTAAATAGTTCGTATTTCATTCACTTTTTCAGGAAATTACCTCCCCATTTTTCTTTAATGGTGAAACATTTCATCAAGGGTTTCAAAAAACATGACATTGAATGTGTTCCACATGGTCTGGCATTTTTTCCATGAAACTTGTTTCAGTGTGAGTATGTAAAGATTAATGTCCTATTTGGATTTTCTAACTCAAAGGTGATATTTGTGTTAAATTTTAAATAAAAGGGTGTTTGGAAAATTCATGTGATGGTTGGCATGTTATGGTTTTTTTATAAAATGGTGTGAATGTTTATATGGTAAAGCAGCCCGGTTGGCACCAAATGTGATGTGGAATGTATATATATGGGAAAAACTATACTAGGGATTTACATTCATGGTTTATCGTATATTGGTGTTTGCGTCATGGGTAGGCATAAGGAGTGACAACAGCTAAACTAAGTCACGTGTGTGTTGGCCTTTTATATACCCAACTTTACAACAACCATCAGTTCTTGGGTTTCCTTTAGATGATAGTGTGAAAATATTTTACCAAAACTAATTAAATGGGTTGGTACCTTTGGTGTTGTCGATCGGACATGAGGGTAATACAACTAGTGAGGCTAGGATAGAGGAGCCAGTTGTTTAAAGACATAGGGTCTTCACCATACACTGACAAGTTGTTCAGAACCGAGTATATCCAGGGGTGGTCTAGGGATGTTTAGGATCAAACTTGGTTATTATTTAGATTGATTTTTCTTTATATTGTAGTAGATTTTATGCCTCTTATAATGAACCAAGATTGACGTACATGGAAATTACATTTCTTTTGTGTAATACATAACATGACACAAAAATAATCCCAAAGGCAATATTAGTTTAGAGTCTTTTGAAATGTCGAACACATTATGCTAACATGGTGAATGATATTCAACATATCCTATAAAGAACTTCCCCTTTATATTTAACACCTACAACCATTATTTATATCTTTGAGAAAAGAAAACAAAAAAAGGGTGAGCTAAGTTGTTCAATAAGGGAAAATGGATAAAATCAAACAAAACATTAACATAAAATTGTAAAATCATGAACATAAATTTTTTATATCCAAATCATGAGTCAATAAATAAATCTTGGAAATATGTAAGGAATAAGTAAGGAATAAATAATAAAGTAACATAAACCATGAAACAATATCATTAGTATAAAACATTGAATTTTGGATAACACATTATCATAAAAATAATTCCTATATTTTCCAAGACTGATTACCAAGATCATCACGGTAGAAGAAGTCCATTAACGAACTAAGTTCACTTCTTATTTCAACCATATATTATTTAACTAGTTGACTTGTCATTCAGCCTTGTTTTACTAAAATGGGATTAATTACTATTCATTTCATGTCTATCTCATGAGATATTATTATTTATCCAATTCATTGGAGGAAGATATATTTCCCTAACATCATATTATGAAATCATTATTACATGTTCCACAGAAACATACATTATTAATCATATAATAACCCAAGAAATAAAATGGGGTTCTTATGCATAATTCCATCTTAAACCAAATAAAAAAAATTGATTTCATAAATATCATTAAATATTAAACACAGTAAAATAATATTAATAATAGGGATAGAATCATAACCCCATTTTCAGAATTTTATCTTAGATGAAAAATAATTTTGATAAAACAATTGAAATAAATTCTTGGGAAAAATGTTCTTCCGTATTCCAAATAGTTTTATACTCTCAAAATGTAATGTTGTTTTAATATAAAAGAAATTATTTGAAAATAATCATAAAATATTTTAAAGGAAGATACCTGGAATTAAGGAAATTGGGAAGCTTAAAAACATTTTCATGTCGTATAAGTTAAAAAACATTCTTGTCATACTATAGTTGGAAGAGTCAAAATGTACCACATTATGAAAATAAAAAAAGAATTATTTCATACCATTTAATAAAAATTAACAAATGGGTGAAATTGACTTCAATTAATTATAGAATGATATAAATTATATTTTGGTGTACTTATTTTGGAAACATGGACATGGATGATAAATATACCCCAATAAGCACTTAAGAAAAAATTCATTAATTATAATGAAATTTTAAAATTATCTCTTACCATAGGTTTTCTATAATTATTCTCTATAAGATCCTCTAGTATGATAATTTAAATGATGTCATTAAATTATTCTGGAATTATAGACTTTTTTATGATGTCGTATATGATCATATTATCATTGGTTTGTGAATAATATTTCATTATTAGTCGTTATTTTGCTATAATCTGCTTCATCTTCTTATGCATGTTTTTCCGAATAAGTTATACTTCTACTTCATATGTAATATATATATCATTTAAAATTATATTAACATAATAAATATATAATTTATTTATTCTGTACAATTAAATTATCATTCATTAATGGATATCATGTGGAATTAATCGTATAACATCATGGTGATTTTAGACCGTATGTACGCACGAGTGATGATATCATTCATTTAATAATGAAATGGTATAAAAGTGGATGGTATATTAATTATTCCATAATAAAAAACATGTTATAAAAATCATTTATTGTTTTTATTTCCATCATTATACCCATCCAAATCATGTGACGATGAAAAACGGACGTGGATATGGTAAGTCGTTGTATGAACACATGTTGATTTCATTTTTCATAGGATGTATATTAGGTGGAATATGATTCTTCAATAATAATAATAACATCTAAGTATACAATTGATAACATATTATTTAATCTATAATGGAAATAACTCATCATTAGGAAGTATAATAATCAGTAATTTAAATGAATTTATAGAGGGGATTGCCAATTCTTCGACAAGCTCCATCTAGATATCCACTTAATGGAACTCAAGTTTGTCTTAGGAGAAGAATAGATCCTCTATAATGTAAATAAATATGTTGAGAAGGGATTATTGAAAGGGAATGTCTGAGATTTAAGGCTCATATTGGAGTGATTAGGTGATGGATGAGGTTCCCTTTTATAATTGTGGTGTGGGGACCTTTTGGAAACCTAAATTTTTTAATTTATAATAACATAAATCCACATAATAAACCTCTAAATGACGTAAATTAGATTATATGATTTGATATGTTATGATTATCATCAACCGATCAATTTTTGACAAGTAATTATGTCAATTTAAACATTTTCTATTTAGTTATCAATTATTCTATTTAATTATAGACTTTTGTAAAAAATAATTCAATATTTAAAGGATTTAATATTTACTTATATGATGTAAAATATACTAGAAATAAAAAAATTAGAATATATTCTAACATATCATATTTATTATATATTTTAAAAAATATTTTATGATTTTTAAAAAAATTTAAAAAAATTAATGTTTCATGTGTGTCCAGTTTGGTCCCTCAATGTTTCCTGGTCGTATTCCTCTAACGAATTTTCGATCAATGGGGTCATTTGGGTCATCTAGGGAATTTTTAATGGAAGGATTTTCTCAAAATAAAATATTTATCAGAGAATGTGGTACCATATTTTGAGTAATGAGATGCTTCAGCCATCAAATCCCTAGCCATAGGTCTCAGGGTGAAGCTCTAACATAGTCAGAAATTTATATAATTATGAGAAGACCAAGACTAGAATTCTATTTCTTAAAATTTGATCTTATTAATTTTTATGTTCATATATTTTCGTGATGGTGTGATGGAAATTTTCTACCACAATGTATGTGGATTTATTTATTCTAAATGTGGTCCCTCAGAAATGTTCATTTTCCACTGTCAATGTTTGACATGTAGAGAAATAGGGTCCTTTGGGTATCAGTTTTTTTTTGGTCTCATCAGTGCTCATTTTGAAGATGATAGGGTTTTATGAAGAGGATAATTGGTATCTTCGATCCACAATATAATTTTCTTTGAATTTCAATTGGGATATTTCCCTGGTGTTAGGGAAAATTTACTAGTGTGGTGAATTTTTTTTAATTCTAGTGGCGTTATTGCCTACCCTTGAATATAAGGTTTTTTGTTATTGTAGGAAGTTTCCCCCTTTCGGTTCCCTGATAATCAAGGTTTTACCATATTAGGTTCTTCATTTTGGGTTCATGTGGTGTAATTTTTTAGTTTTTGATAGAAGTGGGGTAAATTCTATCTGGGATTTCCTTCTTTTCCCCCTTGGGTACTAAGTTTGAGTTTCAACTGTCGCGTTAGGGGGACATTTGTGGTGGGGAGAACCCTTCTGTGTTACTCCCCTATTTTTTTATGGATACTCTTTTTTCGGTTAGGTGTGACCAATAGAGAGTCATTTTAATCATGGATCCTTGTTTTTCCACCATTTTTTCAGGTCATGGACTCGAGTATCGGTTATCCATCATCTTGGTGACTTATGGGGGGAATAAAGTGTCTTCAGTGGGGATAATTATCACAACCACACATCAAGTACTCATTTATATTATCCTTTTTTTAGTCTTCGTTAATTTTTTGAAGGATCGTTTTTGATTCATGATTGAATTTTTTATTTTTACAGATTTTGGGGAGTTTTCTGGGTGTTGCATGGTTATCGCATGGTTAGTAATAACTGTGCAGACAGGTCATGTGGCTGGTGTGGGTTTTACAAAACTGATGGTATGAAAAGTGCATGACCATGGGTTAGGTCCCAGGTAACCATGTTGCATTCTTCCATTAGGTAGAGAGGTCTGCACGATTACCACGCGGTTTTGGAAAACCATGTAGCCAAATGGTTTGGGCATGCCATGTAATTAAAAATAATAGATTTGTTTCTATATCATCATATAATTAACACTAACTGAGGATCTTACTCCACCCTAGCATTTTGGAACACCATGGCTTCCTCCCTAACCCTCCTCCTTTTCTTCCAATCTATTGGGGTTGCACCTCCTTCGGCTCTAAAGGGATGTTTCATGGATTTTTGTTGGGTTTAAATTCTCTTTCTCTTTCCCTCTTCTTTTCATTGTACTCTATTAGTACTTCCTTACATGGTTGAACCCTATGTTTAGGGTTGGATAATTTGGAACATTTTTATTATGGCTACAATGTGTGGATCGTCTCCTAGTATGGTTTCTTCCTCTCCTTGATGTTTCCTTCCAATCGCACTTGGTTTCATTAGGTGTTTCCATGTTTCTCTTCCCTAAGATATTTCCATTGATTCTTGACATTATAAATAAATTTATTACTCTATTTTGTACCTCTATGGAAAACATTTCTATATTATTATAATATTTTTGAGTTTGTTTAATTTGATAAAAATTGTATTTCAATGATATTTTTATGTTATTTCTAGGTTTACAATATCTAGAGTGTCTATTTCAATGTCATTGTTTCATTAAGGTGAAATTTAGTGTTTTTTCTAAAGTGTATAGCCTTTATTATGACTTAATGGTATTATTTTATTGATTAATTTTTTTGTTGTATATGATTAATTAGTTTTTTGGAAAGATGGTTGTGTTAAATTGTTCTGTAAAGTGTTTAATAGCTATAATGTTTTAGTTTTCATTCCTTTTAATTAATATGTATAGGTTGTAATCATTTAAAAGAAAGTAGTGATTTTGAGTAATTGTTTTCAATTTATTTTAGGCCGATGGTTGTTCCCTCAAATGAATATAGAGATTTGAATTGGAGTTTTCATTAAATATTGGTTTCCTAAATGGTTCTTCTTTCCTACCATTTTTGTTAAAATCCCCCCTTCATAAAATGTGAAACATTGCATCAAGGGTTTTGGAAATAATGAATTTAAATGTGTTCCACATGTTATCTCCTATTAGTGCACGAAACTAGGTTTGGTGTGAGTTTTTATAGATTAATGGTCTATTTTTCTTTTCCAACTCATAGGTGATTCTTGGGTTGTCTTTTAAAAATGAGTGATTTTTTAAAATGTGTGTGCGGATTATCATGTTAATGTATTTTTATAAAATGGTTTCAACATTTATAAAGTATAGAATCCCAGATGGAACCTAATGTGATGTATAATTTTTATATATATATATATATATACAAACACACACACACACAAACACATATATATATATATAGAGAACCTTTATAGTAGGGATTTCCCTTCTTGGTTTATCACATAATGGTGTTCGTGTTTGGGGTAGGCAAATGCAGTTATGAATGTTAAGCTAAGTCATGTGTGTATTGGCCTCCAACATACCCAACTTTACTACAACCATGGGTTATTGGTCATATTTTAGATGAATGAGTGAGGATATCTTTCCAACCCCTATTTGATGGGTTTTTACCCTTGGGAATTGTAGACATGGAATAATGGTTATGCCACTAGTGATACAAGGATAGGGCGACTAATTTGTTAATGATAAGAGGGATTCATTGTATGCCAATAAGTGGTTCTAAAATGAGGGAATATAGGGTTTGTTTAGGTTTGTTGAGTATTACCCATGGTTATTATTTATATAATTTCTTTACTATCATTTTCGATAGTTTCAATGCCTTTATTCCTTGTTTATTTTTATCACTGACCTGGTATTTCCTTGTTTTGGAATATGATTACAAAATGGAATTTGGTTTTGTGAATGAGATGTGTTGTGTGTTGTTTTGTAAAATTTGGGAACCCCTATTTTTTATAATTTAATTTCAAACAAGTTTCATTAGACAACATTGGAAATGGGAACAATTTTATTCTATGGTTTAACTTTGGCATCCCGACTTACCATTTCAGTGCTCATGGATATCCTATCATTCCAGATTTAGGTTGAGATTTTATTTCGGTTTCCTAGTAAGTACTCATTATTGATATGGTTTGGTCTTTTGGTTGGAGGTTACTGAGTGGTTACATAGAGATTGTGTCGTAGTGGTTTGGTTTTCCTATTTTTTCAGTATGTTTTATTGTATTGTGTAACTAATCCAGTTGTTTATTTATTGAGTTCCAGTTGTCTAATTTTGTCACGTTTTAGTTTGTTTTTTCTATTTATCGGGTCATGGTTATTTATTTTTAGCTTAAATCATTCCAACATGATTGTTTTGATGCTCGACATTTGTTTCCAACCTATGCTGATTGGGAATGTTCTTTAGGCCATGCCATTTATCATCTCAGGTGACCGGTTCAGGGTCAACTCGGGTTTCTTCATTACTATATTCATGGTAAAAATATTTAATTCCACTTTAATATAAATTTTCCCATTGAACTCATAAATCTTATTTGGTAAAAAATAGGATGGAAAATTATGATAAGCAAAATTAGTGATAAAAAAATTTATTGTTTGAATTTATAATTCAATAATACAAATAAAATTATATAAGGGATGATCTTTTTTAATGTTCTTTTATTTTTCAAAATTAATTTATCATTGAGAAGTAAAAAATAAACTCCTTGATATGTGAATCCTTATCATTGGGTCATAATTCTATAAAATTAATGTATCTAAATTCTTCCATTAGCGGATCAATATCATAAAATTATTTATTAATATATATTTTTTTCAAACCATTCATGAATTTATAGTCCAAGAAATATCGTTCTTTTTATTTTAAACTCTATGTTCATTTTATTTATTTAATTATTCTAAAAAAAATTTCATCAAATGTGGAATAAAATTAATCTAATGTATCCATTGTATAAGAATGAAAACCTTACACTCATATACTATAAAATAGGTTATATTGGGTTTTCAACCATTACCTATAACATAATGTGTTTTTCAACACATATTGAAAACTGAATTAATTATTAACAAAACAATTACTATTCTAATTATATTAACATAAATATTATGACCAGGTAAAATCATTTAATATTGTCCAATACATTTATTGATGTGTTCAATTTTTCCTTTTCACAATTTCACTTTATGTGGTGGTCAATGGAATGAAAATCTTATAAATATTATTTTTACTAAAAAATGTATAAATTCCTATTTATGTAATTAAAAACCATTTTCCCTTCTATAGGAATTAATTACATGTCCCTTCTAATTTGGATAAAATTTACACAAAGTAAAAAAAATGATAATTTTTATTATATATGAATAAGAATGTAGACCCCTGTGTATCATGTAATTTCATATATAAAGAAAAAACAATATCTTCTCCCAAACAACCTAACCAGTTTAATATAACCAAATTAATCTAAATGAATGAGATCGGGATACATTATAATTTTTATTAATTTTACAAAATTGAAACTAATTTTTTCATTTTACCGATCAATAATGTCATAGAAACAATGTTAATGACATCTTTTAGTTCTCATTGCTATATATTATCTTACTTAATATACACGTTTTCCTTTAAAAAGAAATTTTCGTGTCCCAACCTCCCATTCCATGATTATTGATCATTTTAAAAAAAATCATTTGGTTAAGAATAATTAATTGAATAAATATTAATTTTTTATTTTTAAAAAAAAAAATTTATTTTAAAAAATATATATTTGTCCTTTCGAAATTAAATAAATATTCCTTCATCAAATATATGACATGTACATATAAAATTAAATTTAAAACCACCAATAAATAAAATATTAGATTTAATAAAAGGTTATGAAATTTATACCTCAAGAAAAAAAAATTATATTTCATTTTGAATTATCACTCTTGGTAATATAACATAATTTAAAATTACTTTTTAATAAAAATATTTATATATAACTTTTCATGTATCTATGTATCCTTATTCCATGTACCAAAAAACCTTTTTGATTCTTCCTTTAAATATTCCAAATAAACCAAATCCAAAGATTTTTTGTAGCCCTGAATATGTGGGTCCAATGGTTTTAGTATATTATTATTAGAAATCTCAATGGAAAATGAATGTGAAATGACCATTAATATAGCATCAAAAGAATGTATAAGTGGATAGAAATCCATTAGTGATTATTAAAAATAATATATTTTATTTTTTATTTATGTTATTATCATAACAAGGATCTGATATAAATTTTTAGTATAATTAAAACTCATCACATTATAAATGTTCTATCTACCACGAACCAAAATGAACAATTTTATAATATAATTAACAAACTAAATTTTTTAGCCATACATTATTCATATAGATGGTATCAATATTACATATTTTAGATTCATGATTTTTAGACATGAAATGAACCTCTATATTTAAATTATCATTTTCTACAACAATTTTATTCATATTTTCAAATGTAATTTCTCAATATAAATGATTTTTTTATATCTTTGATATATTTCATCTGATTTCAAACTCTATATGAATGTAATTATGTTGTATCTTATACTTTACGTATAATGTAGTGAATTTTTCAACATTATGTTTTGGTCTACAAATTTATCAAGAAATTCCTCTATATGTGGGTTCTGACATTCATATTTGGTGGATAAATAAAATTTAGAGTCGCATACCTGATTTCAAGAAGATATTAAATACAGACTTTCAAGATCTTTTGATGAACAATGTTCTTCAAGAGTACATGAATCCTTTATAAAACTATATAATATACCATTTCCATATTCTTTTTATTGTATTGCTTTATTTTATTTTTTTCCATATTGATTGTTTAGAAATCCGTACTAATGTTCTTCCTTTTCTTATAGTCACATTAAATTTAATATTGACCATAAATAAAATAGAAATTATCATTATTCATATCCATTTGATTTTCCTATGGATATTCTTTATGATATCTTCCAATGTATCATTTCGTCCTTCTATATCCATCATTCGTGAATAATCATGGATCAATCTTATGAGTACTCTGTTACTCAGAATTATAATTATATGTATATATTGTTAATTTGAAATGAATTCCATTATTATTTGAATTATATTCTTGATTAATTTTTTAATCTCAAAATCTTATTTTAAAAGTTATTAAATATTCTCATCAATAGTGCTTTACATGAAATCCATACATTTATCTATTGCTACATTTTTAGTATTCTACTCCTTTCGAAGTTACCTAGTAATTATTTTGAAGAGAATATAATTTCATATTATATCTCAAAAATAAATCATTCCATTTATAACAATAGTAAATATATGGAACAATAGATTTAAAATAACATATTCCCCAATTTTCAATTCCTAATATTCAAATCATAGTATAGAAAACTAATTTAATATATTTTTTTCTCAATAAAGATGTATATCTTCTAGAATATTAAAATTTTCTTTATCATTTATGCATGATGAAGCATGAATATAAAAATTCATATTTATTTCATGGTATAATATATACATCAAATTTTTGATAAAAACTATTTTACCAAATGATTGAAAACTAGGAATTCTTGTTCACTATTTGGTATCTAGTATGGATTGTCCATAACTATATAATGTTAAATGATATGATTCTTCCAGAAATATAACATTATATATTTCATGATTCCATAATTAGTACAATTAAAATGAGTATGGTTTTATGTATCCATCCATCTTTTACACAAGTACCTACCATCTTATACAGATAATTTACCCATTAATGATAATTTAGGATATGTAAAATACATATGAAAAAATAATATTGGGGTATACCAATGATACTAAATTATCAACTGTTGTTAATTTGAAAATATATCTAAGCGGGAAATGAGTTATAAATTTCATAGAAAATAATTTATTCAATGGAAAATTTTAATAATTATAGAATTTTCAGGAATCATAAAATAAAAATGTCAAAAGATATTTTTATATTGGTTAATAATTGAATGGGCCTTATCCACTTTTCACTCCTATAATAAACATAGAGAGATGGTACACATAGAAATCACTATAATGTAACTATATAATAAAATTCTCACAACGGTAGTCACAACCCAATTACAAAGACATTTTATCCCAAGGGATTTAAACACAAAATGACCTGAAATTTTCAAGATGGGGCCATATCCGGAAAATTCTTCCTTTTTATCTAAGAGTAAAAAACCAATGCATTTAATTTTATTGAGAGTCACTACCAAAAATACTTTGTTGTAATCGGTATTATATATATTTATAATTTAGGTCAGAGAATAAAAATTGGAATACGTAAAAAAACCAATGACCATAACGAATACTTCATGAAATGAGACATTAGGTAGAAAATAAAACTCCAGCAGTAAAGGATTGAATGATTTTTTTTCAAATGGTGGATGTAGTAGATCATAAGTAAAATGTTTCACTTTATAATTAAATAATATCCCAAACATCTTGTCACTTCCACTAGTTTTATCCACTATATTTAAATTGAGATACCTCTTCTATTTTTTAATTAAAACATGAAATATATTGATTCTTTAATTTTACATCAAAATAATTTTTAGTTATACATGATAATTTCCCCAGTGAAAATCCACATATAAATTTTTCATAAATGAATGATTAATTTTCCTACATGAATTATTTTGTATATTTTAATCATATAAAATATATAAAGTGGACTTTATTAAGAATATTTACATAGAATTAAATATAAAATATTAATAGACCTTAAATACTCCCACAAAATAATCTTGATTGAACCGTCTTATTTAATGGATTAGGAATTAGATTTTTCAAATTTCGAAAATTTATTCATGAATATGAATCCAATTCTATACATATTTAATTCATATTAAAAAAAATAAAATCAAATTTATGGATTGAAGATAATTTATGATTAATTTTATAATGAATAAAAAATATTATTTTTTTATAATAAACATATGTTGAATATAAATGTGATATATTATAGAAAACATGTAATATTTATAGGTTTTATAATATCCAATTGAATGTTATATAATCACATAGAGAAATACCCATAGGGTAATTACATAAGGTAATTATATAGAGAAAACAAACATATTGGATTCACATAGGAGAATCAGATAGGTTATTCAACACAATGGAGAATTCATCACATATCTAAAAATTTTTGTTTTCATATTTTGAAATCTGTAAATAGTATGGCATAGAAATCTCCAACATAAAATTGAAGATCTAAAAAGAATATTTTTTTTAAATTCAACTCAATTATATTTATATAATTTCATTATATTAGAATATAATCAATATTCTCATTAAATGGACTTTTATTTCTCATTTTACCTTTAAGATGGAGTTTAATAACAATCCTTGAATATTAATGATTTTAAACTGAAAACAAGTTATAGATTATAAATTAATTTATAAAATTCTAGATATCGATTCAAAACATTATCTCACATGTGATTATATACATATGTTTTCTTTATAATTATACAATAATAACAATATATTGATTATTGTGAACCATGTTCTCATAAACTTACATAAGGTAAATGATTTTTGGAAATTTATCTATATGGTGAACAGAAGATAGTCAAATGTGGGAGATTTTTATACATTAATTGGATATGTGTGTAATTTGGATATATTAATTTGGAACATTGTAATATTTAAAGTCATGTAAAATTTACATTTAATTATATTAAAATATTTCTTTAACCAAAAAACACTATAATTAGTAGTTTTAGGAGGTGGGAAAGCCAGTATATGAACAATACATGAAAATTTTATACTATGTTATGAATAATAAAATGATAAAATTTAACTATATTTTACACAATGAATTATTGGGAACTAATAAAATATAACAATACATTAATAAATAAATGAGATAACCAAATAATGAAAAAATAATAATATTAGAATCAAAGTACAGAATACCGTAATAGTTAAATAATTTAACAACATGATGAAAACCCAAAATAAATCAATTTTTTATTAGAATAAAACAAGTAAAATAATCAATTTATTCCATTTATTAATAATAAAATAAAAAATAATCAAAATATAATAGATATTAAATTTAGTGAAATTATTATTATATGTGATTTTTTATTTTTTTAAAATCAAAAAATGAAGTGGTTCAAGGGGAAACCCACCTATTTCATCTTCTGAATAATTAAAACCAATATATAAGTATCATATATAATTATTATACACATTTTTTGAGTGATATAGAACATGTACAGATAGATAATAAATTACATTTCTCGTGGATATAGTAGGATACACTTATGCAAAAACACTATTCACATCTTATTGATGGGTGAAATAAAAGAAATTTAGAAATTAATTCACCGTAATGAGTCATTTTAATATCATATATATCACATATATTCATTTTATATATCTTTGTTAGCATCTTTTTCATTATAAAATGTATATCGTATCAGATCACTTCTTCGAGGCTTTAGCTAACAAGTAAATAACAACAATGTGGTCGTTTTCTACTAGATTAGAGGATAATGTGGTATAAGTGATATTAATATTACAAAATAATATATATTTCATATATATAATATATAAAAATTATATCCATCATTACCATAAGCCGTGAGAGGAGGGGATGGAAAATGAATTACATAGGTTTTTGAGCCAGTAGTTCTATATACACACGGTCGAGAGTTTCATTTATATTTTGAAGGGGGCATATGGATGTATTTTATTCAATAAAAAAATTAAGATACCTTTATATGAGAGAAATTATGTTAGCATGTAATTATAGTTAAATAATAATCAACGTAGCTGGTGGAAAATAATGAAATAATATAATTAAGAATGATACATCTTTTTTGGAAATCTTTATAAGTTTAGCACTAAAATACAACAGAGGAGGGTTTTGAAATCCATATAAAGGAATTTTTATGTCTTAATGGAATTGAGTAATGGAATTTGATAGTTTTTGGTTTATCAAAAATGCATTATAAGAGTGAAGCTGAGTGGATAAGGGGTACCTTTAAAATTTAGGGAGAGGACACACTTGTAAATTTGGAATATCAAGATGAATACCCAAGTTTTAAAAATGAAAAAATTATCCAAATGGGTTAATAATTTAGACTTATATGAGAGAAGATCAAAAGAAGAACACAGAAGTTTATAAGGACTAGTTTTCAAGTAATTTTAATCATTATCATTTTTTATTAACCCACTAGAATACCCATTTTAACCTTTAATAAATTAATTAATTTATAATATATTTACTAATAGATAATAAAAATCGTCATAATTATGATATAATATTAATTATTTTCATTTTAAAATATAATATTTTTTACAAAACAATTCACATATCTGGCATAATTTAATTTAAAAAACATAAAAAAACACGATAAATTTTTTTTCAAAACAAACTTTTTTATAAGTTTCTAATTATTAATGTAGATATTCTATAATAAATTTATTACTATAAGATAAATTAGAATAATTATGATATATTTGACTGTGTTTTACCTTTAAATCATACATAAAAAAAATTTATCTTTTAAATACTATATGAAAATGAAGTTTTTAATAAAATTCACCATATTCCCTATTCATTTAGAAAAAAAACCCTAATATATAATCAATATGGTTATTTTTACATATTTATTCCATATATGAAGATTAATTTGTCAAAAACTTTCTAAAATTAAAAAAATTATTATTATTTATTTATTCATAAAAAATAATAAAAATCAATTTTTATGAAAAAATAATGTTATAATCATCTAAATAAATGACCAAATAATGTTTAAATTATTATAAATATATTATATTTGTCTAAAAATCATAATTAATTTTAAAATATTATTTATTCCTATTAATAACTCTAAATTCAATGGCTAGGTTATAACGGTATTTTATTATTGATGTAATTTGTAGTAATAAGTCATGGTTTTTAAGAATATGGTGTTGCATGTAACATATGATATCGATGAAATTAAATTTATTTGGAAAATAATTTCAAAAACTCCTAGGGTGGTACATACATTGAACTTGTTTAATACTCAATAATATTATTATTATCAAATTTACTTCTATTTTATTGAAAATATGAAAATAATTTCTTATCCTTGTCACTAGTTATGGGAAGTAATTAGGGATTTCTTAATAAGTTTATAGTCTCCCAATTCATGGGAAAAACTATGTATTTGAATGTAATGTGTAGTGAGATACATGTAATGGGGATTTTTCATATTTTTCTTTTGGTACATCATAATAATTCTTCCTCATTCTGTGTTCATATCAATGAGGTTTATCTTGGTATCATCAGAGTGATGAAACTATAGTGTTACTCAATTTTAATATCAACTGGTTTCTTATATCTTTTTTTAAATTTTAACTACTACATGAATTTAATAGTTCAATAGTTTCCATTTATTATATTAATTTTTCACATCCAGCATATTGTTGTTTTGTTTGTATGAATTTTTCACATTTGGATGTTTTATTTATTTAGATATTTTTTTTAATTTGTTTGGCTAATTCTAAGGAATCTATGTTCTTCCTATTGTTTCATGGGGATGTCAACTAAATTTAATATCACCTCTCTGTATTCCCAAGCTAATGGGTGTGGGGCTTGAGGTTACAAATGGTATCTACCAAGAACAGTACATCTCTCATTTTAAAAAATTATCATGTGGATATGATTGCATGAAAATTAAATGTATCAAATAAATTTTTTTATCTATCATTTGAATGATTAAATTCATTTTAATAGGGTTTTTTTGGGTATATAATTTGTTCTAGGAAACTTCTAGGTGAGATTCATCTTATCATCATCAGATTAGCCAATGAAAGTGGACAACATACATTGATTTTGAGACTTCCCACTGGGATTTCATTTCTCAATTAATATTTAATGATTTGTTATGAAGTGACGATTTTTGAAATAATGGATTTGATGACTATTTGTTATGGTGATTTATAATAATATTACATTCAGTTACTTGTGATTCATGATTTAATGGTTTTATTATATAAAACGGAATAAGGTGCGTGTTGTAAAAAATCATAAGATGAGTCCATGATAAATGTGTTTGTACATTAGCCTAATGTGATCACAATACTTGTCTCATTCATAAATCATGAGTTTTATTCAATTGATTTTGTAAACAAGAATGATTAACTTCTATAAGTGGTTCATTCCCTCGAGTTTATAAAACAAATCAGCATATCTTTCAAGAGGATTAAGAACATAAAAACGGTAGAGGTGTGTTTATATATAATGAATTTAACCATGAATTTACTTATTAATTTGGATGGAATAAATCTAAGGTTGTCAATTTTTGTACTGGAAAAAATTATATAAAAATATTTGGATTTAACTATACAAGATATAATTCACCACGAACTTGTGTGGGATTAATTTGAAAAATTAATCATCAAGTAACTCTATTAGAAGACAATTGATATATACTGAAAAATGGAATTATTTATCCTTAAATAATACAAACTATTATTTATGGACTATACATATATGATTAGGAACTAAATTTATTTTCCTATAGAAAAATCATCTATTGTTTCCTTAAATGAATGCATATTTTAATCTGGATTGAGACCGTAGAATAATTATAAAATAGTTTTACACTCTATTACTATATATTTAGATATGTTTTCTGGGGATAAATTTGGAAATAAATATTATGGGAATGTTATATGATGGTGTATGTTTGTTTCAATGGTAATAGTAACAATCTCCAAATCTAGGAACAAGAGGATGAGTGATATATATTCTCATGTAGGTGGAAGATTTGAAACTAAGACAATAGAATCAGTTCACTTTCAACCAACACGCAGCATCAATTCTTGTTTTCATTGGTGTTGTTTTCAAATTGATATGACAATACTCTATACAAAACCACATAGATATTTTCATAAATATAATTTGATGGGACACTTGCAGGGTTTTTTTATAGTGCTCCATAGTCTACTAGTGGAGATTCATCTCATATTTCTCAAAAAATATATAATCTTACTGGATAACATCACTATAGAATAATGCATCATAAAATCTATGTTATCCTTTGATATTTTAAAAACTCCATGACTTATTATGAAATTTAATTAGATAATGTATCTATAACAATTCATACAGCAATATGTTGGTGACGATGACTTAATTTATTACATTAGAATAGTATAGGAAGAATCAAATCTTAATGATCCAATAAGTTTAATATTTTTCTAAACTAGATTACATACATGATGAAAATTTTATATTTGTAATTGAAAATAAAATAAATTTTCTTGAAAATGACAATATTCCACCTTGGGTATCCATGAATATTAGTCTTAGTAAACCTCACAAAATTCTAGGGAAACGAAAAAAATAAAAGGATGATCCCAAATATTCATTAAGGTTTTATTATAAAGAAATACATAAAGAATCAATAATCATGATCAATGCGGAATGGTAAATAACTAAAACACATGAACATTACTTAATAACTGGGAATAATGTCAAGGTAATAAATGGTGATAAAATATTTACATATAAATAACAATGTGATCTTAAAACATGACCATTGATTTTATAACTAATCAAATAATAACAATGAATGTAAATAATGATGGAATAATTATTTTTGTACAACTTAACTATCATGTGTTGACCTCAATATAGTTATTTTCAATATAATTCCCCAAGAAATATTAAATTTGTGTGTAGAAACCCCTAAAATTTCGACAGTTGATTCATCTCATGAGAATACCAATGAATTTTGTGGTATTTAATTATCTTTTCCCCAACACATTATTTACGGTATAAAAACTTCCATAAAAATTGAATAATTATTTTAATTCATAAACAATGTTTCTCATCAAGTATTTATATTTTTTAAATGATATATATTTAATAATATTTCCCTAGTTAATCAAAGAACATTAAAATTTAAAAACAAGAGTAAAAAAATGTTATATATTTTTATGAAATAATCATATCCATCCTGAAAATTGGTTTATATTTAACTTAAATTTAATTTCCAATTAGAAATTATCACATGTGTGAGATTAATTAAATATAAAATAATGTGAAATTGTTCAATAAATTTTTATAATTTTTTATTCAAAATTAAAATTCCCTTATAAGAAAAAATATAAATTAAAACAAAAAAATACCAGGACTAATAAAATTTTCTTGATATTTAATTTAAATGGGTATTATATACACTATATAAATGTGAATTAGTGCATTTTGAAATTCTCAACAGTGTCTAAATTGAGACAAAATCCCTTACCTTTTTCTTCAATTTGATTGAATGTTATTTGACCTATTATATAATGGTTTTAAGAATTTCATTACCTTATAATATAAACATATTAATATTTATAATATCATATATGATTTTTTTTATAACATATTACCACCCATTCGTAAATAGTATCTCATTATTTTCATTATTTCAGGTGTAAATTGCCTTGTTTTTTCGAGTATGTTTTGTCTTGTTATTTTTTGTTCCTAAAACATTGATCATGATTAAATAATTTTGATAATGTAAACCATGATTTAAATATCATATATATATATATTGTATATATATTTATCATAATCCATTATATTTTTTGATAAGAAATTAAATACATAGTTAATGGAGAAGGATGGTCATATGAATGCATAAACAATATTTTAAATTTATTTTCATATTCAAATAATGAAATGAAATTATATTTACATATATATTATAAATCTTGTATAATTAACATTTTATATATATTACATATTTTTTAAACCTTCTATAATACATTCCATGTAAATCGGGAACACATCATGTTTCTTTGTGAGGTAGTAGGCCCTCGTACAGATGATGAAGTTACCATAATCCAATAATATTAAAATCCAGATGGTATGGGTAATATAGTAATTCTATAATTATAAAAACGACCTAAATATCAAATATATTATATATAAACTATTAATACATCATTATTCCATCCTTAGAATGTTAATGAAAAAATAGACTACATCGGTTCAAGAGAATGTAGTCTACCAACCACAAATACTGTGATTCTGTATACCATTTTATAGAAGTGTGTGAGGATGTTGTTCATTCCATTAACATAACATAATCTCAGAATATGGAATATGTTGAGTATATTATGTTATCATGTAATAATATTAATTTGATTTTGTTGTGAATGAAATAATATAACAATTATTTTTGAAGAACATTACATTTTCTTCACGTTTCGTCCTTATGTTTGTACTAAAACCTTGAATGGTATTCATTAATTATAGTTTAATTATTATAGGATTGTGTAATTGATTTTGGGGATTTATATTCATAGATATTTCTTGATAAATTAAGTATAATATATATAATTAATTGGGGGAATTAGTTCCTCTTTATAGTTTAGGAGGTGTGGCATTCTTGTAAATTCTCAAATCTATTCACTATTTCTTGGTCTTCCATATCACATGTTACTCTAAATTGGGAAATAATTAAAAATATGGGAATTATGGTCGATAAAAATCTCCACTTCATAAAAATAAACTCATTTTTATAATTCTATTACTTCACTCTTATGTTACCCTTCTTTTTTACTATTTGTGGTTTTTTTGTGATAACAATTTTTCTAACATATGCAATTCATCCATTAAGACTAAATAAAAGTGATAACTATTTGATAATTT
The DNA here is from genome assembly GCA_963277665.1 of Viscum album. NCBI lineage: Eukaryota > Viridiplantae > Streptophyta > Magnoliopsida > Santalales > Viscaceae > Viscum > Viscum album. The sequence continues at coordinate 2,063,719,095 of OY728120.1, read as the reverse complement.
TTAATTAATAATTATAACTATTTTATTTTATTTTTATAAAATATAAATACCATTTATATTGGAAATGAACTTTAACATAAGAGAATGTAGTGTGAAAAAATGTTGCATTAAATTTAACCATGCTAACAATGTTTTTATTATTTATTGGAAAATATGTTCATAATTAAATATAAATTGGTCCATGAATTGAATATATATTATATTTATTAATATTTAATAATTACTTTTCATAATTTTGTATTTTTATACCTTTTAAATCATTTAATAAAATTACATTTTAATAAAACTGTAGTAATGATTATTTTAAAATTATTTATTTTATTTGATTATTAAAACACCAATAAAGTAATGAAATTAAAATGAATTTTATTCTCATAAGAATAAAATTAAATATTCATAAAAAATTTAATTGAATAAAATAATTCATTCAATTTACATCAAATTTATTATTTTTAGTAGCCATAATTTTTTATAATTATTAACTAAAAACATACTACATTGGCATTTTATAAGAACAAAAATTTATTAATTCATAAATAAAAAATTGAAATATAATATAATCCTCAAGAATTAATTTAGATATAAAAAGGATGAACTTAATAAAACATATGTTATATTTTCCCCTATCCTAGAGAATTATAAAAATTAAAAATATGAGAAGACTCTTTCTTTTTCTCTTTCATCACATAACATATTATATTGGTCCCATTATGGAAATAGAATCCAAATAAATCATAAAAATATATCCTATAATAATAACTTTTTAAATATGAGCATCAAATGGGTATTGGACATGTTTCATGGTCATTTTGACCCTTAATATTAATTTCATTTTCTTTAGTAAATTCATTTTTTTTGTTACTCGTGATGACTAATTAATTTTTTTCCTTAATCATTGACGTAAAAAACTATTCAAACCATATTAAGAATAAAAAAATAATATTATTCCAAATATTTAATCCATTTTAATATAATTAATTCAAAAAATTTCCAAAAATTATTATAAAACGAATTCTCACAAACATGATGAGACAGTGAGGGTTCAATGTGTACATTTTTAAAATATTGAAATGTTTTTTATCACAATTCTAAAAAAAAATTATTCAAATGACCTAAATTGGATTATTGTTTGTATAATTGATGTAAATAGGTTTATAAATCAACGTACAATGTAACAGAACTATATAAATTTCTCAATAAAAAAATTGCCTTTCAATTTAAAGTATGTTTTTTAAACTATAAATCAAAATATGAAAGTTATTTGAAAAAAAATATAGCAATTTTTTTTACATTTTTCTATAATTTTTTTTCCTAATGCATCAATTGGGGATCACATCTGGTCATTTGGAGGAATGCACTGATTGTTTCCCCGCATTCCCGCTTGCTAAATGCGAGAATCATCCATTGCTTATTCAAGGACATTTACTCCTCTTTCAAAACAGGATGATGGGATGTTGGTTCCTCGTTCTGTGGATTCCTCATCGGAACTCATTACCTAGTTTGGGTCTTCCTTATAGACTGAACACATTTTTCATGAAACTCTTCCCAGGGACATGTCTTCATGATCACTGGTTAATTAAACTGCTCCTATCTGGACATTCCAAGGGGTCATGTCAGGGCAGTAACCTTTCATAAGGAGATTAGTCACGTTGGACATCACTGGTTTGTCTGGATGCTGGAACACTGATGGGTCTGAGTTTAATTCCCTTATGATAACTCTTCATGGGGCTATGGAATGTTGAGGCATCCCATGTCGAATTCCGGGAATTTTATGCCATAGTCATGTATGTGATGTTTTCCTCAGCTTCCCATGTATAACATAGGGTATACTATGAGTTTAACATCTATTAGAGAATATCTGACTTATCAGAAAATTGATAAGAGTAGATCAGATGCGTGTAACCCCAGGAGGGAACACTGATTCTGGGGATAACATTTTCTAAGTTAGCCAATTATTTCTAGGAGCAGTGAGAAATAGGGTTGCATGATCTCACCTGGATGTGGTGGCCCATGTTAGAATTAGGATGGATATAGATGAGAGTTAGAGGGAGTTCAACTTCGTGATGGGGCACAGACTTCGTGAAACACATAGTCATAAGGTAGTGAGATCATGATGGGACATGAGAGATGGACTTGAACCTCAAGGAGTCTTCCTACATATCCATATGGCAGGGAATCAAAGTCCATGTAGCTCATGATGGGGCATATAACCGGGGTGTAAACTATGGACAATAACCCAATTATATATTGGGGATTACCTGTGTTTATAAAAAAGATTTGGTCTCACTCCCAGGGGGATGACCAGTGATGTGGATCCCAACAATTGGGACTAAAATAGATTACCACTAGATGGGGCTACAATGTCTTACTATTGTTTTGGGTTGACAGTGGCTTACCGATGACTGGGGTCCAAACGGATTACCCCTACTTGGGGTTGAGAATAGATAACTATTGACAGGGGTTCTAATAGATTACCACTAGTTGGGGTTCCAATAACTAACCATGGGTAGGGAATCACATCGGCTTACCACCGATTGGGATTGGACCTCGGGGAGTCTTCTAACGTACCCCTTCAAGGATAAAATGATCAAATCCCACATAGTTGGAATGGGTATAATTTAACGTCTGGTGGGATGAATAGGGGCATACAGTTTAATGTCATGCAGGATGAGGGTGACCGACTTGGATTGGTCGGGACTGATGATTGTTGGGGTTGATCCTCAGGGAGGCTTTCTATGTACCTTTCCTATGAGACAAGGATAAAATTCCCCATATAATGGGATCATATAGTTTAATGTCAGGTTGGACGAAGGTGATACAACGTGAAGGGGTCAGGACAAGTATGTGTTGGGCTTGAACCTCAGGGATTCTTCCCATAGACCATTCCTAGGAGACAGGGATAAAATTCTACGCATTTCGATAGAGAGGATGCAATTTAACGTTATGCAGGACGTAGGTGAACTGATGTAAAGGGATCAGGACAAGTAGGTGTTGGTCTTGAAGCTCAGGGATGCTTCCTACGTACATCACATAGGAGACATGGATCAAAGTCCACATATTTTAGTATAGACAATATTGTTTAGCATCATGCAGGATGAAGGTGAACTGATGTGAAGGGGTTGGGACAAGTAGGTGTTGGGCTTGAACCTCAAGGAGGTTACTTATGTACCTTTCCTAGGATACAAGGATCAAAGTCCATGTAGTTCGGTTTGGAGGAAACAGTTTAATGTCATTCGAGAAAAAAGTAAACTGATGTGAAGAGGTCAAGACATGTCAGTGATAGAATTTATCCTCAGGGAGGCTTCCTACATACCTTTAATGGGAGACAAGGATCAAAGTACATGTAGTTTGGTATGGGTGTTGGGATTACATGCTAATGTATCCCAAGAAAGATTCCATGGTCAATGCTTATGCAAAGACCAAGTGATTCATACTTTGTGTGAGAATCTAGAGGCAGAAAAGACACGACGATCACATCATGAAAGTTGCATCCACGGGAACTGGAAAGGATCTTACACAAGGTCAGTGGCCAAATGATGAAACAAGGGCTTATGTGTGGTTAGTGGCCTAAGGAGATGGTGATTTTTCCTACTCCAGGAAAGAGGACCGATTGTTAAAAATACAAAACGGAGAGGGACGGGGTAACGAAGGTCCTTGTGCCCATCTATCATCTAGTCTTTGGGACCTATGAATAGAGGAGGAGTAGGGATGATGCCACCCATAAGAAAGGCTAAGGGCTTACATCGGGATGTTTTCCCTTTCCTGTGGACAGACGTCATTCCAACAATGTGGATATCATTCTATTTGAGGAAGATCTCACTCCCATGAAGATGAATGGGCATGGAGAATGTCCGAGATGGGGACCCTGTCTATAATGCACGGGGAAAGGCCTAAGTTTAACATCATGTACTGAGGACTACAGTGGTTGAAAGTTTAATGTCTTGTAGCACGCATGAGGTGGGTTCACTATTCACCCCTACGACATATTTGTCTAATACCCACAAACCATTAGGGATGGGAAGGCATCAGCATTTCTATGGTGAGGGGGTTTTCTGGAGTGATCTATTGTGGGGCCCATGGTAGCCTGGCTGTGAGAAGAAGCAATAGTAGTTAGCACGCCTATTCCAAGAAGCATAAGGCTAAGCAATGCAACATGAAACACCACACAAGAGATATTGAAATCACTTTGTACAGATATGGTGGGTCATACGGTAGAAATTTGTGTATGAAAATGGTACCTTGTGGTGAGGACAACACATGGAGGACATTTAGAAGTACTTTCACAGGTTAAGAGGTTTCTCACAAGATGGGGTACTTTTTCATGAAAAATAGGTTCGATACAAGGGTAATTGGCCTGCATGAGGGATCTATTACGTGAAAATGCCTCAGGATAAATGGAAATAGATGACGGTCAAGCCCAAGAGGTTCCACAAGAAGGAGGACCCCTGGGGGACCTGTCACGCATGATCCAATACCATGAGGTCATATTGTTTATCTGGCGGTCATGGAAGAGGTTTATTTTGCACAACAGGCATCGGTTCGTCTTTTGTAACTGTCCCAGAAATGTTGGTGTATGCTTTTATTTTATCAAAAACCTTGAAAGCAACGAGCAAGAGAGGCGACATGCAAGTGAACATTTGACTTCACATTGGGAGTGCAAGTGTTTGTGCACTAAGGGGAATCTTTCGGGTCAAACTCCCTTCATTCATGTCCATTCCAATGGTTATTTTTCAGAAGGTTTCCATGAAAGGGTCCCTTTGATGTCACATTGGGTGTGAAAGGGTTTGGGTACTGTAGGAAATATTGCATGCACACCTGGACTCTTGCGCACTAGTTCCTTGGCATGTTTGTCGTCTGTCACTATGGAATCTTTCATTTGAGGTCGAATTAGGTGTGCAAGGGTTTGCGTAATAAGTGGAATCATGCGTACAACCCATATTTCAGGCATGCATCTCCCTATCTTGTTGATGAATAATCCCTTCTTTTTCAATATGCCTTACGTATCATTAAAAGTCCACACTCATGGCCCTATATAAAATTCGGCATCAACAAATACACCCCCATAGAATCAGAGGGGAAGGGTGACTGAAATGTCAGATTCTGATGGTGACATAGAATAAGAGGGAAGCACTTAGTCGGTCCGCACAAAAATGGTGTTTTATCAGGAAAACCACTTTCATTCATGAAAAAGGTGCGATCTGCACCTATAAACTTGCTGAGCCGGCCCCCCTAGGTCCCCACTTTGACTTTTTTATTCAATATGCATTTTATCTCATCCATGAAAAATCTCTACATCCACGTAAAATTTCTTGCGGCTAAATATGTGTTTTCCACGCACCCCTATCACTTTCCCCTCTATCATCCATTTCCGTTTAGACCGACATTCTCATGTGTCGGTGCTTGTTTTTCGTGCCGATTCACTAATATTTTTCCCACAGTCCTTTGGATTTTCTAACACTTGAACAAACTGGCATCCCAATTGACTAATGTCGAGAGGGGGGATACTGTGGAAGCAAGGAGGACGAAAATGATCATGAACCCCAATATATTTCACATGAGGATAGTTTTTCCTAATAATCAAATGATTTTTGGAAGGCTTTCGCATGCTAAAAAATATTACGTCATGTGTGATAGCCTTCTCATATAAAACACTTGCATTTAAGAGGAGGTACTTATGCCTGGCATTGAAACCAATACACTGTGATCATGGGTGACATGCAAGGATAGTCTCCCACAGTTCAACATCACATACAATGGAAATCTTTCCTGGGAAACATTTAATATGCCCATCTATGTTCTGAATATGAAAAGTATTACTAATGTAGGGTGTTACTCGGTTCCTGAGGAATATCCAGCACTTTATGCAAGCATCATCAGAAGAAACACTACTAATGAGATGAAGTATTGGTAGGAGTGGGACTTCAGGATTATGGAAAACTTCACAACTGAATGGTAATGAGTGTACTATGTACACCAAACTTGTGAGGAGTCCGGGATAGAGATGTAGTCTATCAGGATTTTTAAACTTGTTTGTACATACCAACTTCACTTCTACCAGTAGTAGGACCTGGTACCAGAACTATTCAGTTGGTGATCTCCTAATACCAACACCTTCCACCTCCACCATGTGGTGGTAGGTATCTTTCTATGGGAAATTCATTGTATTGGTGGAATACCATTGGAGAGGTACCAATATAACGAGTTCTTCCCAACAGAGAATGTCTAGGTGGATAGGACAAGAACCTTTATCCTTGCATGGAAACTACTAAGGTTGTCTAAGAAGGATTTGAAAATAAAATATGTTCTAAATGAAATATCATAACAGGTATGGTTCAGTCTTTTTCTAACATAGGATAAAACTGTGAAGATTCCAGGTTGAGAGAAGCAATGCTCAAGCACATATTATAGGGGAAAGGTGGGATCATATTGGATGGTCCAAGAGGCAGGAGATTATCGATCACGTGGCTACAGCATAAACAATAGTCAGGACCTAAATGAATGATATTCCGAGTTCCTTTCATCGTTATTAAGTGGTTGGATGTTTCTAGTGAGGGATGTAAGGATGGGGGTCTACAAAGGGAAAATAGTGATGGTCGGGATCATGTCGGTGAAGAACAAGGTCAACCTGGGTGGTGCCCATATTGGGTAAGAAATACAACTTTCTGGTGCATATCTCAAGGGGATGTATGCCCAGAATGATATGTGGATCATTCTATATTCTTCATTGTTTTGTTGCAGCCCACTACGGGGTGTATGACTTCACGAATTCCATTCTCCCTCTAGGTGACAGTATGCGACCATCCCTCTTGAACATTACTGGAATCATCCCAATAACACTTAGAGAAGAAGGGATCATGCTCATTATCGGCATTAATAGCCACTTTGACTTTCACCCATTCCAGAAACCCATTGGTCAGATGGAAGATGATGGGCGGGGGCCATTGGAGTAGAGGGAGTACCTGTAGTGCATTAGGGCAATGTGATGGTAGACTGAATTAATGGAAAAATCTTCAGTGAATTTTGTGTACCGACAATGTTTTCGACCCAGTTCAGGTGTACATAGTGGATTCCCAAGAAAGTATGTAGATATATTCGGGAGGAACCAAATCCATGCATTCTCTGCCAACTATGGCTTAAGTCCATTACTACAGGACTATGTGAAATCATCACTCTCCCCCAACTTATGTCAATGTTGGACTTTCAACAGAGTATGATGAACCCTATAAGAAGACGTACCCTGATGAAATTTTATGAAAATTCATTCGACAAATAAAAGTGTCTACAGTGGATATTGAATAGAGAGGAGGTAGGCTATGTGCTACGGGAGAGCCTAGATGATGATCGGGCCTGGTGGTTTGCACAACATGGGATGGAAATTCATCGTCAGGATCATCACAAGGTGAGAACATGCCTCCACATTCTGAGGAGGGGCGGTCCTACGGGTGGCCGCATGGTCTAGCTAGGTAACTTCTTGGGAAATAGCATAAGATCATCTTGAAGACAACTTCTAACACTATCTTCCCATCTCTCTTGTCTACCTAGAGGAAACTTTGACAATCTATGATTTCCGAACAACTATGGAAGAGGTTGGTGCATACAATCCTTGACTTTATAGTGGTATGGCGCATCTAGGTGGAATATAGGGGAAACAATCACTGTCGTAGTGCATACATGATGATCATGGATACGTAAGCATGCTAGCAAGGTTTGTATGAAGAGCCACATCTCCTGTGAATGGGATGGTCATCCAGTAACATGACAGAGAAAAACTGACATCTGATGATGCAGATGTATAGGATAAAGAAAAGAGAGTGGAAGAGGGGGAAGAAGAAGAAGTAACAGATAGACAAGATCAAGAGGAAGAAGAGGTTGAAGGTCTCTGTGGTGAAGTAACATTAGAAACACCTTCCTGCATGCAAAGCCCCAATGAGAGTGAAAAAATTGTATGCTCTGATGCCAAACTGGCTGAACAGCTAGAGGTCAGTCTAACTCTTGTCTCCATTGGATTCTCTTTTCTCACAATCCTAGCTTATTGAAAAGATTCTATCCCACTTAGAAAGACATTGACATTGGCACCCCAAAATCCATCCCTACAAGGGATGAAGATGAGCCCCTGGAGGTAATAGAAAATCTGCAAGAACATGAATTCAAAACTGAGCATGGTGGGGAATTGGCTATGGTTGGAGTAGGTAGTGATGAGTCAGATGAAAGAGTTAATGTGGTGGCCCCCGAGTTTCCCACTGCTATCGTCATTCAGGAGGACCGGTGCTATTGATTTAGTTAACTTGTGTCAAGGGATATCATGTGGTGGTAGCTCCAACTATGACGCAAGCACTAGATACTGATGCGCCAGGATCACTTAATTATTTATCTTCATTGGATATCATTTTTATTAGTTAATTTAGAAAACCATGATATTGATTCCCAATGTAGTGATCGCGAGGTTGGAGGCTCGGCAGACCATCGAGTCTGTAACATCTATAGGAGCCCTACTAGTGATCACATCAGCTACTATAGAGCCAACTATTTGAGTTTCACACTACCTAAAACATGGTATTCCAGAGGCTGTAATCATGTGTGATAATGCTATCATGGAGGAACTCTAGTCCGTTGAGGGAGAAGTCACTGAAAGAAGAAATAATTCCAGAATAGGATCCTTCCGTTGAACTCCTGGCCGCTTTTCCTGAGTACAAGCTAGAGGACCTTAAAAAGATAGATGATTCTGACACAAACATGGCTAAATAGATCCACATTACATGGTGTAAGGCATATAAGTGCGTCAAATTCTTTCTCATTCATCCACATGGAGAATGGATAAACCAGATGTGGACTCTTTTCATTAGACTAAAATTTCCCTATGTTGTTGGGGAAGATGCTCATTGTCTCCATATAATGAGCCACAATTACATGGATGAGAAAATATGGGAGAATAGACAACTCTCTAACATTTCCCAATGCTAGAATGAGTCTGGGAATACCATGGAATTCCATTAGGCTGAGTAAGAAGTTGGATGCCCTAAAGAGAAAGAAAAAGAAAGGAAGACATTAATTGTAACCCATTCTGAACCCATTGAACAGTTGAGGGCCTAGCTGGTGGATTCCAAAGAGAAGTTAGTTTAGGCGATTCACCAAGTGAATGTTCTCTAAGATGAATAAGTGTGAGCATAGGCTAGGGCTAATGTGTTATGCTCGGCAAGTACTAATGAAGAGAGTTATCTCAAGGGGAATGAGGAACTCTTAGAGGCCACAATCCAGAATGTGAAAAAATTGGAGCAATCTTTCAAATACACTGATCCATAAGGGGACTTTTCTGACTGAACTCATAAACATATCCTTCATTGTTTCTTTTTATACTAAAATATTTTCATGGATGGATATTTTGTTTTCACTTGTATTTCAATTAATTTTTTACAACAATTGTGAAGTGATTAACAATCAATCCCTAACCTCATGTGGGTCACCCTCGATTTGAGAATCCAAGAATGGTTGTATCGTTTCCTCATTTGAATGTTGGGGTGAAAACCATTCATCTGACTTCCAAGGTGTAAATGACCCATCAGGGATTTCCGGAAGAAAGAGGGAAGCCTGAATGGAGAATGAGATTCCCAGAATAGTTGAATTTATTTTTTCGCAATGTGCTATAGTGTACGAGTGGAGTAACGTCAGGGGTGTTGGAATCAATCCGAACATAAGGGAGCGGAAATTTTGATTCTTGATACCAAAAATTAAGAACCCTATATGGGCGACATGATAATGATGGATAACAATTGACCATATTCGAAACATAGTATTCCTATAGTGTTAGCCTGCAATGGGGGGTGTAACAGAGGGCCAACTAGTAACCATGTTCGAAACATAGTGCCTAACTCAAGATGCAATCCATTAGTCTTCCATAATGTAGTTCCATGATAGTAGATGAGCCATAGGCTGACCATGTGCACTGCTAGGGGCTTCCTTCAGGAATTAAAGAGGATGAGGATCCCAAAAATGGTCATGAAAAGTGTGGAGGGCTGAGTGATGGGTTGTTCGAATGGATTTGGAAACTCTTTAAATTATGCCACCATGATAAAGACAAATTATGTGAGCCCATCGGTCTGATCAGAGATCATACCTTCTTTCATACAGGAACTCTCTTTCAAGGACATGGAATGCCTTGAAGTTTAAGATCATATAGATGTAGATGATTAATGGAATAGTTCAATGTCATATGTCTAGGACGTTTCAAATAGTTTTAAAGTTGTACTACCTGGACCACGGTTAATAGTTTGAAGTCATGTTATATGGAATGTGGGCTCCTAGTTTGAGGTCATAGATTTGGCCATCTAGAGGGGTCATGTTTTAATGGAATTCATGTATGGTAGCGATGTAGTCAAACCCAATGTGTAGTTCCCTTATGGAGATCTTATTTTTGGGTTATTTAACTTGGAATAGTCTAGGTAGAGACAATGAAGAAACATGGTGTAGCTGCCCCAAAACCTAACGTGACTGATAACCCAATATGTGCTCACCACACAACATGATTCCAAAGGTGTTCAGGCCAAGGAACCAAAAAATGGGGATTGATTTAAGCTTCGTAGTGCTGGACTTGTAGACGAAATTTCATGTTGTTCTTACATATCCCATGAAGATTGAATCAAGCCACACGTAGTTCTAGAAAATGTCACACATTTTAGTGTCCTGTGACAAGGATGGTCTGGTCTTAGTTTAATGGTCATAGATCTTAGGCCTCATATAGAAAGGAGTGAAGGAGAAATGTAGAGCAGCAATTGAAAAACTAGGCATGAATGAGGGAGTTTGGAGTCCATATCACACCATGCACTCCCTGTGGAGGTTTAAGGTCAAGGGACCAAAAATAAATGTTAGGATGGGTATGAGGCCAAGTCCTCATGCATTACTATATACCCCATTATGATGGGGATCAAGCCATTCGTAGTTCTAGAAGTAAAATGGTAGGGTACCAATACCAAAGAAAATATTGTTTTTCTAGTCTTGACCACACGCCAGAAGGAGTGGCATTTGATAGATCCTGTTTGTCCTTTGGGATATATGTGTGTTTGTTTTTTTGTGAAGAAAGAAACCTAGGATGAAGAATTCATGTGTCACTATAGGAATCAAGGTGTATTTAGGACTTGAAAATGGAATGGAAGAGAATTGATACCAAACATGATGCCCCCTCGAGTGAGGACACCACAGTGAAGTTCCATTTTTGGTCTTTCGACCAAGACAATAATGTCATTGTTTAGGGTTGTATGATAAGACCAACCCATTCATTTTAACTTCATGCAATAAATTCAAAAACATTTAATGACATGTGGGACTAGGTATCAATGATTAAGGTAATATGGATTGGACACACATAGAACAACCATTTCCTGAAGGTAATGAGCATGGCGTGATAAATCATACCCGACATGCATGAGGAAAAAAGTCCATAACACACCACATGAAATCCCAAGAATAAAACCTTGGTCCATGGGGCCATAAAAGTTCATAGAATATGTTTTTGGACACATGGATGATGTTTCTAGGTTTTCCTATGTATCCCATGAGTATTGGAATCATGCCATACATAGTTCTAGAAGTGTCATTCTAACTCCTTGAAGAAAGGGAATAAAGAGATCTTAGTTTAAGGCCCTAGATCTCAGGCCAAAGAGAAGCGAGACTCTTCCAAATGGGAAAAATCCTCGACAAAATCCCTAAGCCCACTTGAGCTATGCTCGATGTGGGAAACGAGAGTGAAGAAGGTATTTGCAACACATGGAATACACACAAAGGGTAAATTGGTCTGGAGCCCCGAATAACACCTCAACTGTGGATTAGTCCTCCTATCATGAAAATGTGCACATAGGGATAATACCAAGAGTGTCAAAATTTCATAGGGACATGATGGAGTGGAAAGGGATGTGAGTCACACAACAAAAAATTATGGATTAAGGGGGTGACTTGAAGATGGAGGATAACTGTTGACCGTTTTCAAAACAAAGCACCATATCATGTGACCTGAAATGGGAACAACAAATGAGCGTCGACTGCAGACCAAATTTTAGATGTGGGTATTATTTCAAACTGTTATCCAAGATCCTCGAGGACGCTGGCCTGAAATGATAGGAGATCCAGTTAATCGATCATCTATATAATTCAGGGGTCCTTTTGGATATTAAAATTGATGAATTCCCAAATGAAGGGGAAAATTAAGCATGAAAATATGATATAACAAGTCTATGTAGAATCTTACACTCTAGGTCCTGAACAAGAGTGCTCATAGGAACATTGGTGAACTGCCAATTAAGCAAGAGGGTCCGAACTCAAGAGTAGTCTTTTAGAAAAGTGGAGTGTAAAACTAGGGGAGTAAGATCTCTCATAAGGGATCGGTATGTGGTGTCGCTGTTACAAACCCGCCATGAATGAGGATTTAAGATCATACCGAACCTCATATATCCTCCCAAGGAACTCAGTCCTGGGGACAGAAAGTTGAGGAGGATTTTAATAAATAGGGTTGGACTCGGAGACTAAATTTCAAGGTGGTCCTACATATCTTATGAGGGTGAAAATCAAGGCACACATAGTTCTAGAAGATGTTGTGTAGTTTTATGTCATCAGGAATGGATGCAAATAGGGGTAAGGTACCTCGACGAGTAATGTGTACGACATTGCGAGTAACTTGAGGTGAACGAGGACATAAGCCCATACCACACTATACAATACAAAATGGGAACTTGGGCCAAGTGGCCAAATAGGTTGAGGGATATAAGATGAGAAGTCCCTGCCAGTTCACAGTTTAACATCTTGCGGTGAGGACGATGGTGATCTTAGTATAAAGTCATAGTGTTCGGACCATAGATACACGACCCTTTATACGAGTATTTCCTTACCAAAGCTCCTAATTGCACATTATAATTTCTAGGTGTGGGAAAAAGGAATAGGATTAAGCTCTCCCCAACATATAAGGGTACGTCAGTGAGGGAACGAGATCAGGCAGGGCCGAAACGGACTAGACTAACACTCCTACCCAAGGAATATTGATGTTTGAATGGACAACACGACAAAATGAATTAGTACACCCAATATATGGGAGATATAGGGGAAATGAAAATAATGGAGGATGGATGTTGACCACATTAAAAACACAGAATCCACATTGTTTGACCACGAATTGGAACAAAAAATGTGCATCGACTAATGGCCACATTCGTAGCCCGGGACTTGTATCAAACTATCTTCGAAAATCATTGTGGATGTTGTCACAAAATGGTAAGAGATCCCTAGGAACTGGAATCCTTGTCTTTCGAGGGTCTATTCATATGTGAATGATGGTGAAGACGCAAATAAAGGGAATTTGGGAAGCATGAAAGTGCCTGTGCATTTTAACATTAAGGATGATGAAAGATATGGAGATCTCCAGGGATATGGATACATGGTGTGGTCATGATGAACTCGATGTGAATGAGGGAAAGTTCCTGCAGGACACAATTTTTTTTATGAAGGGGAGTTCCTTGTGTTTTGTACTGGTCCTACGGATGAATGTTTTGGCTATTTCTACGCATCCCATGAGAATGGGGATCAATTCATATGTAGTTTTGAATGGGGCCATGCATTTTAACATCATGCAGTGAAGACAGGGGAAGGATAGAAGAATGAGGAGGTGCATATGGTGTGATAATCCTAATCCTAACATGAGTGGAAGCCATTAAATCCTACACTACACCTTGTAGGATCCTCCATGAAATCTACACCCAAGGCGGATTCTCAAATAGAAGATTTTGTGGGCTGGAACCTAGGACGAGGCATCCGAGCATTCCTATGTATCCCAGGGTGATAGGAATCCATCCATATGTAGTTCATGAAAGTGAAATGAAGTTTAACGTCATGCATTGAGGATGTTGTTATAGAGAGATCATTGTTTAAGGTCATAAGGCTCAAACCATAATGGTATATCATTTTCTCATTGTATAACGACATGTAGGATGAATGATGAGTAGTTTTACATCCTTCAGTTTGGATGAATCACACAATTTAATGTCATGTGGTGAAGACAGAATAGTTTTGGGTCATGTGGGACCATTTAATAAGGAAAATTATTTCTTGAGGAATTTTTCATTGGCGGGTGGATTTATACGCTCATCATCTCGGGTAACTAGTGAGTACGCACCGTTGGCGTAAACCTTGTGAACGATGTAAGGTCCTTCCCATTAGGGCTCCAACTTGGGATATTTCCTACCCGGTATCATTGGGGTTATCCAGGACAACACCATGTCACCCTATAAGAAATATTAGAGGCGAACATTCTTGTTGAAATATCTAGATATCTTATTATGATGCCTTTCTAGATTGTGCAGTCCACAAAGCCTCTTCTCCTCAAGCAAATCCAATGGATTTGGAATGCATGGAACATATTGGAAAACTCGTTACAATCATAGATCATATAGGGCCAAAAATACCCCAATCTCCAGATCTGAAGAGGGAGATTTTGCATAATATGATGAGCCCTGCAGGAAACTAATTGAACCTCCTACATGACGTGAAAATTTTCACCTCCTTGAATACAACCGAGTTGGAAACCCTCAAACAAATATTTGAAGAGGATCCACTCATTACCATGACCACTCTAGAGAGTAAACAGAAAAATGCGGTTTCAAATTCACTCGTGCTCAACTCGATCCTCCGGGGAGACTACCATGCTAGAGGTCCTCGATAGGGGGGTCCACTCATGGGTAATTTCAAATAATGAGGAAAATGGACCATGTTTCTTCACGTGGAGGCACCAATGGTAAGGTGGCCTACATGCACGCTAACATCATCTTCTAGAGCAATGACAATGATAAATATTTAGTGTACCACATGAATAATCAAATCATCTGAATTAGGCTCTGCAAGATATGTAGCCAGGCTGGCAATGGCATTGACTCAACTGTTCTGGGATCAAGGGACATGAGTAACTTCTCGTAGAGACAAGAACTAGGCCATCAACTAGTAGGTATATTACAATAGTGGTACGAGGTCTGGTTTCCACACAACATAATCACTATTGATCTATTTGATGAATAGTTTGGAGTCCCATTTCATATGAAAGTGGGGAACATCAATCACAAGGGCCACCTGGAGGCCAGTAATGAGGGCTTGATACTCTACCTCAATGTTTGTATAGCCTTCTGACAATATGAATGAGTATGGAAGAACTTCTTGTGCTTGAGGGATTAAGGCTAAACCTAGGACCACTCTGATGATTTTGGGGACATTGAGACTTCATCCGGTTGGGCTTTCGGAAGTGCTATCAAAGTTCATTTTCCAACACGGGACGTGTTGTTATACTGAGAGGATTGCCTCATTGAGAAAATAAATATCCAAGGACTGGTCTGTGGGAGATGGATGGGATGAAGGATGTCTACCGATACCTACCACTTAATTCACTTGTGAGGTACAAACCATATGTCGAACTTCTTGAGGAAAACTAGCCACCAAGCAAGTTGACCTATCAACCTGGGGTGATTTAGGTTATACTTCAGTAGATCCACTCGAGACAATAGATATATCACATGGTGCTTCAAGTAATGTTCTTATTTTTTCACTACGAATACCAGCGCAAGGAATCTCTTCTCGATAGGGGAGTATATGGTCCTCGTATAGAAGAGCATTAAATTGAGAATATAGAGAATGTTCTCTGTTTCCATGTTTTCCTTTAGGGCCAGAAGGGCGCCAAGAGATCGATCCAGGGTGGTCACATAAAGGACCTGTGGATTTCTTCAAATGGGTGGCATTAGGACTGAAGGCTGTAACATGTACTTCTTTATTTCCTTGAAATAATTCTTACATTCCTCATCCCACTGATAGACATTTCATTTCCCCATGAGAAGAGAAAAAGCATAACAAAAGCTACTCAAATTTGTGATGAATCGGCATATGTAGGCCAAGTGGGATTGAATGCCTCAAAGCTTCTGAATGTTGCTCAGAGGAGACATCTAACTAATGGCTTTTCCCTTTCCATGACTGATCTAAATGCCTTTATATCTGACATCGAATTTGAGAATATTTTTGGAGGTGTCCCCAAAGGCACACTTCATTTCGTTCATATTTAGATGGTGTGAATAGAGGAAGCTGAAAACTTTTTCAAGGTCATAGAGACGGTCTTGATGGTGGAGATATTTCACCAGTAGGTTATCCGTGTTACATTCCACCAATTTCATGAGGATCAACTTAAATATGTCATACATGGTACACTACCTTCATTCTTTTGAGCAAAGGGAAATTCCTTGTAGAAGGAAGTAACTTGTGGTGCCCTGATAGAGGTAGTCATTTCATTCTTAAGGGCCATTTGAATTTGGTTATTCCCGGAATAGCCATACATGAAGGAGAGAGATAGGAAACCAGTAGTGGAATCCATCAACAGTTCCATTACAGGATGGGGAAAATCATCCTTCAGAAAGCGGCGGTTAAGATCCCAAAAGTCAATGTAGACCCTGTTCTGTCCATTTTTCTTCCTGATGAGCACAATGTTGGAACCCCACATAGGGTACTAGACCTCCTTGATGAAATTTTCTACGATTATCTTATCAACTTAGGCCTTGGACATGGCACCATGAGAAGGTTTCATCTTCATGGGAGGTTGTTTGAACCCGTGATGATTTGCTAGAAGACCGAGGTGGTGTTTGGAGACCTGAGGTTCTAGTCCTAGCATCTAGTTTTAAATCCAAGAAAATACATCATATTTGTTATCAATATGTCCACGTAAAACTATTTCTCTTCAACAGACATAGTGGTACAGATCAATGTGGGTTTTAGTTTCGTCTCTTTACTAAGGTTCACCTATACAAATTCATCAACCGGGGTTGAGAAACCCTCTTCGAATGTAAGAGGTGCATAATTAAAATCAATTTCTTCACTTCTGGATGTGGTAACATCAGTGGGAGGTGATTCATTTGAATCAATAGATCCTGATGGGAAACTGGTGCTAGCCTAAATAGCAGTAGACACTGCACCGGGGGACTCCTATACTACTGAAACCATAACGATGAAAGTCGTTGACCTGATCCAATTTGTTATATGGACAAAGGTTATATTCTAGATGATATAAAAACAATAGTGTCATGTTGGCTTGTGCTGGTTTATCCTAGTCGGACAAATCAAGAATGTATGATGTATTACAAATTCCATGGGGCGGACATCCAGATACCTTATAGAGGTAGGGGGTCTGGGATCACTCATGCCTAATTAGTGTAGGAATAATAGGTGATATTATGGAGTCCCCTAGACTTGGTAATGGGATTCCACTATGTTTTAGAAAAAAACATTGCCCCAGAACTGAGTTTGTATCCTCTAATCGGTGGATGGAAAAAATGTATGCATCATCTAAATATGTTTATGGGTCAATCTCAGCCATAGCGTGTTCAACCTCGTTAGCCGGAATCTATTTTCCCATGCTATAGTAATAGTCAGCATCTATATAGAGGGATTCATAATAGGAAAAGAGATATGTGTCACCATGGAGTATTCCCACTCGACCCATAAGCGAGTATTTAAGACACTGATGATGCAATGAAGAAATCTTCACATGCAGGTGAATTCAGGGCCTACCAATCAATGCACTGTAGGTGGTTTCCTAGGAGATAACCAAGTACTCAATTCTATCCACCATTCCGTCAAACTGGGTGTTTTGGTAGATCTTTCAAATCATTGTCTTTTTAGATCTATCATAAAATTGGATTTTCAGTTCAGAGGGACTAAGATCATCCTCGGACAACCCAATTTTTCAAAATGTCTGGGTTGGAATTAGTTTGATCCTAGACACTATGTCAACAAGACAACAACAAACATCCACACCATTGAAGTGGACAATGATGTAATATCAGAAGATGTTTTTCTATATGGAAGATCCTTCATCGTCTCAATAGAAAGAGATAACGATATGACATTTAGCAAGCCTAACTACCACAACACGGAAGGCTTCTACAACTACTACCTCCATCACAAACTAGAGGGGGATTCTTAAATATTTGGTAAAGGCATCACACATATCTGATGACAGGTGAAGGGCCTCAATGATAGAGAGGCGCACAGAAATGATGGAAAGATGATTAAGGATATCATACATCCCTTCCAAGAGTGAACTTATGATTAGAAGAGTTCGTTCTACAACAGTGGGTATGAGATGACCTTTTAGATGAACCTGCTGATGTCTAGTGCTGGGAATCTCTGGATGCTCACTAGTTGAAGCTCGTTGTGAAACTACCAGACGTGGGCTAGATGACTGAGGACTATCCGTAATAGTGTGTGGATGGTCGGGTGTGTTTGGGGTGGCTCTACCTGATCATGTAAGACAAATGGTGGTGAAGGTGAACCTGATGACACCATGTGGGAAAGTTGTGCATGTTGAGCTCTACATTGGGCATGTTTTCTGGTTTTGGTGGAATGAAGAGCCTAGCCTGATGTACTAATTGAGGCACTCCAATGTCACATATAGCCAGGGATCTATCGAAACTAGTGACATATAGGGACATTGGTATGATCTGTATGGCACTCCTCGTTGTCCTAAATTATGTAGGGGTTTACAAGCTCCACGGTGTTAACCAAAGCATATCGTTGATCAGCACATGAAAACCCACCACCACTAGACAGATTCTGATTCTAACTTCCATCTCTTGGAGAATTATCTCTCCAAGAGTAAGGTATGATGATGAAATTTTTGGGGGACTCTATTTTCCCTTGTGTCGCTGATGATCACTCTTTTGAGAAGATGTAGGCTGATACTTCGACGTAGAAGTAGTGGCTGTGGGTTACGCCGCATCTTCTGATGGATCAAGTTGATTTTCATATGCACGTATAATTCCATGGGCATGGGATACTAGATTATGAGCCATCCAATCATCATAATTTTGAGACCCATGAATAGGAACCTGCTTCCATTCAACTTATGGTCTCTACCACCATGAAAAATCACGAATACACATGCCACCTGTGTCGGAGCTGGGCCTAACCTTAATATTCCATCATCAACCTAGTCTCAAAGCCAATATTTAATCCCATAACACTATTTGAGGGTGTGCCTTAGGATTCAGTGATAGGGGAAGTAGATGGGAAGATCAGTAAGATATGCCTCTTCGGGTCTCCGGAATTCGGGCAACCATAAAATCCCTTATTCCATGGAACTTCGGAAATAACTGGGGATCTAAGCCTCATTGAATGAGTAAATCTGATTTCCCCTGTCGAGTAAGGGGGATATAGGATATTGGCTCTAGAGAGGGGTTAGAGGAGAATGTTGAGGAGGTGGTACCTAGTGATTTCTCCAAGATTGTGGCGTCACGTTATGTGGGGGAACCTCCTGATTCTATGGTGGGCACTACGGGGCCGGAGGTTGTGCCTGAGGTGGCAGGACTCTGCAAGGCTATGGAGGTGGCTCCACATGTAATAACTCACGTTTCATGGGAGCCTATATTTGTGCTACCACGGTGGGCATAGCCTTAACAGATCTTCAAGCGGGAATTGCAGGAGGGAACTAACATGCATGCTTGGCCTGCTCTAAGGCTTCCTCAAGACACTTGGCCTTATCATAGAAGTATTGAAAAACCCAAGGGTAATTTTTAGTAATGAGAGAGAGGAATATATCAGTTTGGGAATTCCCCACACACATTTTCGACAACTATTCTTAAGTAAACAACATATCCAAGGAATAGCTAAGGTCTTTCTACTAGATGATAGAGTATATGACGCACTCGTCCGGCCTCGTTGTAGACTTGTAGAGGTTTGCAATACCCATCTTCCGGGTGGTAGATTTGAACTGGTAAAGAAACATTCTATAGAGATCTTCCCAGCCAGCAACCGACCCAATGGGTAGCTGGATGTACCAGACAAACATTGGACCTTCAAATGTCTGAATGAAACACTGGTGTTTGGAGGCCTCCAGCTGCGCTGGAGATCCCAGCATGGGTTCACACCTTGAGATTAAGTGGGCCAGATGTTCCAGATGGTCACCCATCCCATTATAGGGGGAGAAACTAGTGTTTCCAACACTCAGGGGTGTCAAAATATTATCCACTCTAGCCGGATATGGCTTTCCATCAAGTGAAATTGACACGTGTCGAGTTTCCATTGCCACGAGGAGAGCAATGAGTGCTGCCATCAGATAATGAGGGTGGAGATTCCTATCACGACGACGGTCACTGACTACCAGTGTGTTGGTGGGTTCTTCAATGTGATAAATAAGCTCATCAGCTCAAGGAACAACTGGTGGGATGAACTGTGGAGCGGTTGGGGAATCCTAAGCTGGGTCCTAGGGATTATCACACCGCTTAGGTAGATTTGGTGACATATAGAATTCCCTCCTACCATAGGTTTTGGCCACTATCATATCTACGAGGGTAGGATGGTTAGGGACACCCATAGGAAATTCGCTGGAGGGAATTTGTATTTCCCTCTGTTCTCTCAGCCGACGATCACTATAGTCTGTTCAGCACTCTACAACTCGTTCATCAAGGAGATCATCGACCATCATTTTTTATTATGCGAGTTGTTGATGCAATGCAGCCTTTTCAGGATAATGTTCCATCTTCTTCCCTAATCCAAATAGATCAGAGTGTTTAGTGGGACCAAGATGTTCCTTTGCCTTATTGTGATTCTGGAAGAGGACTAATGACTTGGTGGGCACATGAAGACCCATCATATTTCTCTACTGGTGAGTAATTCTTCCCAGTTGATCCAAAAGGTGTGGAACTCCCCAATGGGGTATGTTATATCCATGGAGTTGTGTCTTAGTCTCTTCTTCTGATAGATCAGACATGATAACAGTGACTCCACCTAGAGGCATATCCTCAATGTCACTTGGAAATTTGGGTTGGAGCCAAATTGAACTGAAATGGAATGCAACATACTGACCCCATGCATGGTCCTGGATGTAAGTGGATTCCATTTTGATAATTATGTGGAGCAATTTAATGCTCTGAATTCATCATTGCTGGAGGGTCTGGTGGCGACCATGAAACTCAGGGCACTGTGCCACAGGGAGTGCAGCCAAGTCGACCTTATGACATTCCTGGTCAATATCTTTAATGTGTGCCTAAATAATGGGGTATACCAGGATACAGAAGTGTGTCTCCCATAGGGTTTTTTGAAAGCACGCAACTGATGCAGACTGATAAAATGGTAGAACGGCCAGCGGAGGATACAGAAAACGAGCTAACAATATGACACATCTTGGGCTTTCATGCGACTAATGAAACGACTAAGACACCACATCACTGTAAGATGGACTGTAGACCGTAGTTTTTGGTTCATGGGATGTAGTAATTAGTGGGGGCCATGATTTTGTTCGTCCTCTACCTATCCCCAAAATAACTCTCCATGATCTCCGGTTGAGGTAGAGAATGACCATGTTGATGATAGGGATGATTTCATACCCATGCCCTAGAATGAATCCAACCCTTCCTCCAATATATATCTGTGGAGGGAGTCACGAATCTAGTGGACCTCACATTCAAGAAGGATGTGGCTAATATGCTTCATTCCTGCTGCGGCCATCAACACAGTAAATCAAGGTGAGGGTTATATTGGATAATCACATTCCTCCTCAGAATCTGAGAAGTAGAAAGGCTTAATTACAGTCAATATCTTCACAATGTTCTTTTTATGGCATCGGAGACCCTCCCACCTGCCCAAGGATGGCTCTTCAAGAAAGGGTATATTTTTTGGATTGAGGTTCACATTCGGACGAATTGATGCTTGTATGAAGAGAAATTCCCCATAGATGTGATGGGGTGAGAGAATCATGTGGAAAAATTTGAAAGGAAATATGGGGAGGTCCTCTATGTCCACTAGCTGATACGTAGAGGGTGTCTTCGAGGGAAGTGATAGATTGGGTAGGACCTCCAAGGGATTTAATAGGAACATGGACAAGTCCTCCATGATTATTTTCTTGGGAAACATTGGTATGAGGAGGGTCTTCATACTAGTCTAGCTGAATATAGGTGGGACATCCGTGTTGGGTTTCCATGAAGAAAGGAAAACCTTCGCATCTCTGATTACAAGGTTGAGGAGGACATTTTTCGGTTATTGTAAGGATAGGGGGATGACCCCCACGCTGATTGACGATCGGACGAGTAACATCATGACATCAATGACCTGTGCTCGGAGGAATGTCTCCATAGCAGTGTTCATTGGTGTGAAAGAGGCCTCTGTACTGGGTGTCAATGTAGTGGGGAGACCCTTCATTCAAACTGATGTTTGCATGGGTCTGACCTCCTTACTGAGCTTGGGGTGGGGATGACCTACGCACTAATTGGATATGGTACATGAAGGACTTCCATACTAGATGTAATTCCCACGGGTCGTCCTACGATGGATTCCACTTGTGTCGGTGACCCAGAGAGTCGACCCAGCCAGCCCATGGGGTGGTTGGGTCCTCGATCCATGCTGGCTGTATTGGTTCCCCTACTTCAAAATTTTAGGGGTGTTTTGGTATGTTCCAAGAGTGGAATGGGCCAGGGTATCCATTAAGGATAGTGACTCCCCATGAAGGGCATCCTCCATAGACTATGCCCGACACTGGAGTCGGGTCACCCGAAATGGGGCTGGTTGTGTAGGTGCATAACTCACCTGCTCCTTAGACCTGCGGATAGGTGGTAATGTTTATGTATCCTGGTGGGAGCACTCCTTAGTGGCCCATGGGACCGGATTACAACTAGTTTGTCCTGGACATCCCTCACCTCATTTGCGTGGGGGGGGGGGGGATTTCTCAAAGCATTCTGAGGAGATGCCCATCAAATGATTATACGTCATAGTGGGGAGAAGAAGATCCCTATGCATACCTTGGGGTTGCAACGATGTTGAGGCACAGAAGCCTCTAGGTCCTGTCGAGCCATATCCTGGTTTCAGATAATCCCCTCCTCCTCGTATCATCAAACGTGATTGATAATTACCTTTCAGTGAATGAATTCAGATGGATAGATGGTGAGTGGGCGCCCAACAACCATGGATGTGGCAGATTCCATGGGAGGGATGTGGCCTTGTGGGATTTCCACATTGACATTTCCCCTGCCTCTGCGTCGGTGGGAGTTGATTGGTTTCATGTTATGATATATTGGGCCCTGAAATGGGTCCTTAATAGAAGAGAGATTTTACCATTAGTGCTGAATGAAGAAAAGTGTTGTCTTGTTCCCTAGATCCATTTCAGCTTCCATGGTTGGTAATAAGGATACAAACTGACAATGTTGCAGACTAGTTAGTCCAACATTAAACTACCCCCAATTTCTGGAAAGTTTCGTGCCTGGAACACTATTTTCATTGCAGTACTTGGTGTCGAATAACTGGATCCCATGACACACTAATCCGCTAATTTATTGAACAGAGATAATCTATATATTAAGGAGAATAAATTAACATCAGGTTCACCATTTCTATTTCTGATGGTTTCTCAGTTGTGAGCATCTATTCTTTCGGAGGAACATGCATATTGTTTCCCCACATTCCAACTTTCCAAAGACGAGTGGCATATGTCACTTATTCATGGATGTTTTTACTTTGATCGAAACAAGATGGTGGGAATTTGGTTCCTCATTCCTTGGATTCCTCCTCTAAACTTTTTAAATAGTATGTGTCTCCATTATAGACATAAGATGTTGTTTTTGAAACTAGACTCAGTTCCATGTCTTCATGGATGTTGATTAATTATGCTAATCCAGTCTGGACATTCCAAGGGGTCATGTTAGGGCATCAAATTTCTGTCAGAGGAGTAGTCATGTTGGAAATTCAGGCATGTCTGGACACAGGAACACTGATGTGTCTGGGTTTATTCCCCTTATGATATATATTCTTGAAGGAACATAATCCTGAGGCATCCCACATCATGTGCAGGTAATTTTATGCCATAGGAATATCTCTGAAGTTTTCCTCAGCTTCTCGTGTTTGACCCAGGGTATGTACCGAGTTTAATGCCTAGCAGAGATAGATCAGACTGATTTCAACATAGATAAGTGTGGATCATATTGGTGTAACCCCATGAGGGAACGCTGAAGCTGGGGATAACACATTGTTAGTTAACCAATTACTTCTAGGAGCAGTGAGAAAGTGGGTGACATGATCTCATTGAGATGTGGAAGCCTTGTTATGAATTAGGACGGATATGGATGGGACCTGGATGATGTGGAACCTCTGGGTTGTGTCCTTACCTTCCTGAAACACATAGTATTGAGGGAGATCATCCATGATGGGACATGAGTGGTGGGATTGATCCTTATGGAGGCTTACGACATATCCCTATGGTAGTGAATTAAAGTCTAGGTAGTTCAGGAGGGGGCATAGAAATGGGGTGTACACATTGGACAAAAAACAAACGATATATTGGGGTTTACACATGTTTTCTAAATATATAATATTATTTTAAATATTATAATATTTTTTAAATTAATTATTACCCATTTTTTTATTTTTTAAATAGTATGGAATGAACCTTTCTTTCATTTTCTTTAAAAGGTACTTTTTGAATTTTCGACAAGAGTATGAGAAGAATGTCTTTTCTAAATTATACGGGATGAATGGATTTTTTTTTCTTCATAACACATTATTTACATGTACACTCTTATATATTATTTCATGTTTATTTTCAAATAAATACTTTTCTTTTAAAATTTCATAGAATTTTTGTGAAAAGAAAATGTTTTTTCTAAAGAAGAAAGTATATTTTTTCAAGAATTATGCTCAAGTGTTTTATCAAAATTATATTATGCCTAAAATGACATAGGTTTTGGTTTATATCCTTGTTGTTAATATTATTTTTTTGTGATCATTATGTGATTATTTTTATTAAATCCATTTTTTTTATATGGAATATGTTATTATTGAATAATGTTTTGGAATCACATTTTATTTCATTGGTTATTTTTTGATGAAAGATTTATGTTTTTGTGGAACAAGTAATAATGAATTCATTATGAGATTGGTGGGACCTATATATCCCTCAAATTTAGTGGTTAATTATTAAAATCTCATGAGAAATAAATTACTGAAATGAAATTTAAATCTTGTATAGTAATATAGGGGTGGAATGGCAAGTAAATTTTGTTCAGTAATATATGACTAGAATAATATGTAAAAACATTTTGGTAACGGTCTTTTTCCACTATGATGGTATGGGAATGAAATGCCTTGGATAAAATGAAAAAAGTATTATGTTCATATTTGTTTTCCAAAATTACATGTTTTGTTCCAATTTTATTTGAGCATGGTTAATGTTAATTTATGATATATGCATTACGTACATCCAAGATTTATTTAATGACTCTTCATTTTCATATTTAATCATTATGTTCATGTTTTCACATTATTACGATTATGATTGTTTTTTTGTTCTCCGTGTTTACCCTTACTGATCATTTGATCTCACCCTTTTTATGTTTACTTTTCCCTAGGATATATATAATGGTTTTCGGGAAGAAACAAAATGGGGGCATCTTTAGGTGATATATTACAGTTCTTCCGCCAAGTTAGAAGATTGTGTTCCATGTTTCCAAAGACACTAAATAATATGAGAATTGGGCATATATTTTTCTAATTTATTAAGTATTCCAAAAAAAATTATATACATGTATGTCAAGCTTGTCCTGATTTAGTTGGGATTAGAGCGAAGGATTAGTTAATCGCTAAAAACTAGGATGCGAAAAATTTTGTGATATCCCTGGAGATATTTCCATGTTATGTCTAGGGATATCCATAAGTATAAGTTTATCTATAGGTTACAGTCCTAGAATTATTGTAACGATCATGAATAAACTATGATTAAACCTAATATGTTAATGATTGAATTCATTCCTCCTTGATTATGTTATTTTCCTAGTGTGGTTTTTTCCTCTCACACTATTCTTTTTGGGTTTTAGATAATGGATTAAACCTGAAGGAACCGTGTTAATGGTCAATGCACACGGTAATGCCTTAAATTTCCTCCAAAAAAACTAAAATTATTGGATATGGAATGAAAAATAATATTTCTATACATACACAAGAAATAAATCATTTTGGACATCCAAATTAGTATAGAAGGGAACAACATTCTGTTGAGTCCTTCATGAGGTAGCATCTGCCATCTTTCAGTGAGTCTCATGATCCACAAGTTTCTAAACAATTTATTAGTACCATTAAAACGTTATTTTCAATCCTTCATTTTTTGAAACATGAAAAAGTCATTTTGTATTTGTATCATTTAGAAGTCGAAGCAGACTAGTGTTGGACTCTAATCAAGAATACCAAACATCAAGGCCAAATTGAATCCATGGAATGAGACAAGTTCAAAAACATATTTTTCAACAATACATCACTCTTATTCATCTAATAGAGATAGAAAAAGAGTTCCTTGAGCTTACAGCAAAGGATGATGAATCTATTGATACGTACGAGGAAAATTTTACAAGATATTTAAGGTATGCTTTAGGAATTATCATCCAATGTGAAAGTAAAGTTGATCGATTATTTTTTGGATTAAAATAAAGTCTTTGAAGGGAATTAGCTATGAGAGACATTATTAGCTATGAAAAGATTGTGTGTTGTGATATCACGTTATAAATGGATGTAGGTGTTATATATTAATCAAATGGTTTTCAAAAGAAACGAAAGATGGAGGTCAAGAGAAAATATCAACACAATGGAGAAAAGAATATGAATGTTTCCTTATGCTCAAAATATGGAATGAATAATGGTGGAGATTTTCTTAAAGGGACAATAAAAAATTTTTTGGTGGGGAGAATATGGTCATCAAGCAGTTCAGGGATGAAGTAATGGGGAAAAGATTTCTAACAATGTTAGTAGATAAAATACTATAGAGGACGCACCACCCACACTTCAATGCTAAAAGTGCAAGGAAATGAGACATTATGAAAACCAATTCCCTAATACAAGTGTTGTGAATGACTATTAATGCAAAAAAATTCTTAAGGAAAAAAGACAAAGGAATCTCATATGTGATCACTATTGGAGATGTTGAGTGTGAAAACAAGGTGATGGAATGATTACTGTCTCTATAACGGGATTCCAAAATATTGTTGTCGAATATCTTTTGTAGTATTACAGAATATTGAAATAGAAATGTATTGGTACACTGTGGTATTCCATAATTGTATGGTACTGGTATCAATTAAATGTGATTGAAGTATTTTTTGAAATCACATTATATGCATATAATAATGTGAAAATAAGATAATGAGATGTTTGATTGTGTTAATGTCCTCATAACTGATATGAGGATAATGAGATATCGTGGTTTGAGTATATAAATTTTTTGGTCTTTTGGTGTGTGGAAACAGTTAATTTTGACCGAATTCAGGGTTCCACTAAGGTTCTATGGTAATTCATGTTATTATCATATTACAAGATAATACATTATTAAGGTATTCACATTACTGGAATGTGAAAACAATGAACTATCTTATGATATATGGGAGATAGATGTTATGTTTATTTTGTTAACCTCTTTCTAATGTTATATATTTTCACTTTTGTATGGATTTTAATGTTATCCATTTATAGATTGTATATGTTATATTCTAGTTGTGGTTTATTAGATTAACATATTATATCAACATAGGTGGGCTTATGAATATTTTATTTCCTATTCTATCATTTTTTTTGAGATAGATAGAATGACCTATCATTCTATCACATGATCTTCTAACACTTCAATAATGAAAATTTCAACATCATTTCTTTAAATAATAGATGAAGTGGAAATTTTTCAAGTTTAGAACATGGGTGAGGTTATACCAAAATTAGTTATGCATTTATTCTCATTAAAAATTCTTCATCTTTAGCGAACGGATCTTGAAAACCAACAATTTTAACTTACTTACTTCTTGTCAAATGAATCAGATGGTCCCTTAAATCAATGTAGATTTATAGATGTCTAGTTGTTAAATTTCTCCACACCTTTTTTTATATCACTATCTATCAGAACATGATGGTTAGATTTTTCCCCATATTCATGTTTTTCCTTCACACCTATGTTCTCTTATGTGGAAACTTGGTGATGAGTTACTTTGGGTAACCATTATGTTTTTCTATTTTCTTTTTCAAATGAAGTTTTAGTATTCCTTTTTACGATGTTGGTTTCCATGAAATAATCATTGATGTAGAAAACCATTTATAACCCCAATGAATTTAGAGAGAAAAATTCAATTTATTGTAGGTATAATGTAACTCCCCGAGTGTTTTAGGACTATTTTTTTTAATAAATTAATATTTTCATTTATATCTTTCATTGCACTAAGTAAAACATTCATTTCACTCTAAAATGACTTGTCATATGTTACACAAAACACTAATTATAGATTTTGTAAAATGTATAAAAAAACTATATTTTCATATGTTACACATAAGACCAAATGACACATTCACTACATGCTACACTAACATGGCTACTCTTACATGCTAGAGAGACCTTCCTCGATAGCTTGCGTTGTAAGCAATACCGAGAATCATCAAACAACGATATATTATTAAAAATTTATTATTTAATTTGATGTAAACTAGACATTATGAATATTATTAACAACATTTTAAATTATATATAACATTAACATTCATATTATGTATTTTTCACACATGATATATGAAAAAATTCAATTTTTTTGAATATATGAAATATTTTTCAAAAAATGTATTTTTTCAATCATTTGATGGAGCACCCATATTAAATCATGTTTTCAAAATTTTTATATATTCTATTTGACATAAAAATATTATTCTTTGGAATTGGTACATCCAAATTTACATTGGTTAAAATTTAGTTTTTTTTTGATAAAATTCATATTTTCATGAATAATGAAAAATACTGCATTTTAATTCAAATTATTCTTTTTGTTTAATTTCTTTATATAATTAGAATATATTTTTAATTTTTTTAGGAGTAATCGGATAATTTTCATATTAGTTAATCAAATTTTGATCGTGGAAGGTAA
Source organism: Viscum album (assembly GCA_963277665.1). Lineage (NCBI taxonomy): Eukaryota > Viridiplantae > Streptophyta > Magnoliopsida > Santalales > Viscaceae > Viscum > Viscum album. Next base: position 2,063,690,173 of record OY728120.1, on the reverse strand, counting down.
TTTCACAATTAAATTGGATATAAACACATGTCAATTTTTGGAAGTTTTTACATTTAAAAAGCCTCTTTCTGGTTTTTTATAACGGAAATAATTTTGAAAATAATTTCATCACATTCTATATTTTTAATTTAGACAAATTTATTCTACATAAGGAATCATAAGTTTCAAATTTTTTAAATAGACACCTTTTATTCTTTGGACATTATAAATAGTAACATCAGTAATTATTTTTATTTACTAAGGATAAAGGGTAAATCCGTTAAATAAAGTTAATAAATAATATTATAATAATATAAAACATCTCTTATATGTGACATAATCTAATGGTATGAGTCATGCATGACCAAGACATACCTTTTACCGAAATATAATCATTTTAGAACCCCTTATGTAGGAAATTGACATGTTATAAAAATTAGTATAAATTAAAGGTAAATATAAGAGAAACATGTATCTTTTTACTAAAAAAATTTAAGGTGGCGTTATATAATTGATATTTTTGAAAATAAAAATAAATAATAAATATAAAAAGACTTTATACATCATGGTATTTTATTTAAAAATTTGAGACATTAAATAAATACATTTATTTATGACACAATGATGATGTAGTGATTAACTTATTAATTGAATATTCCAATAAATGATATTATAAATATTAAAATAAATTTAATTTGAACATTTTGATGCCATAAAATTTTTTTCATGGATTAAACAGGAATGTGATGGATGATTTCATTCATTTGTATCGAAAGGATCAAGTTTTTATAATATTAACAAAAATAAATTGCTAAATAGTGTCAAAATTGACATAAATGAGTTTAAATAATAATATTTTATTAAATAATATAATACTTCCAAAAATAAAAAATTCCAAAAACTGACTAATATAAAGTTTTAAATTTCATTAACGATCCCCTTGTGTTTCTATTTTCATTTTAGAGTAACTATAGTAACCATATATTATGATAATACAAGAAGACATGGTAAGAGTTAATCTTTTTAACTAATGGTTATTGCTAAATGATAACTTTAATTTTGTGACATGAACTTGCCTAAAACATATTGGCTACGATGATATAGACACATCCTCATAGTATCCATAATATTTATCACTTTTTAACTATTTTAGATTGAAAATAATTTTATAATAAAATATTATTTCAATACTTTCCTAATGTGCCCCTCCTCCCTCTTAAAAAAGGATACCAACTCTACCCACTTACTCACACCTATCAAGTCCCTTTTCTGGTCCAAATTATACTCAAATAATCTCAAAACATCCCAAAAGTCCTTATATATTCCACACATTGGGAAAAAGGCTATCATAGTGATACCTTTTCTTCAAATCAAAATTAGATACCCGAAAAATATGTAATTTTTTAATCACCTCTTTCAAAATTATTTTCCTATTATACTTCCTCTTCTTAAGTTGTTTCCAGAATAAAGTGATAAATATAGTATCTTATACATTATGATTTTTGATTATAAATATGTTACAACCTTATAAATAATTTTAACCATCCTACTCATAACCATAAAACAATGCGTTCGTACATACATCTTACCGTCTCTAAGCCGTGGTGTAAGTAGTTATTAAAAAATACGTAATTTGGAAGGGTATAATAATGGGTATAATAAATTTAATTAAGGAAAATAACATGATATATATTATTTACAATTAATATACCATCAAATTCCATACTATTTAACCATTAAGTGAATGATATTGTCCCTCGTGCATACAAACAAACTACCATATCCATGTGAGATGAGATTCATTTTCCGTGTTAACCATTAAGGAATTATTATAAATTATATGTAACAAATAAGAATGAAATATATGAAATAATAATTTTAATGGATTTATGTATATATTTGTGTGTCATTTACTTTCTGCCATTAAATTCATAAAGTAATCAAAAATAGCGTTCATGTGTACGTCCAGCCTATCGTCTCAATGAAATTTGTATTCCATTTCTTTTATCTAGATATTATATATATTTACATAATAAATATTTATTATATGTAAATCATGATTTACATTATGTAATTATTTAAATCGTTATCAAAGTAAAAGTGATAACTAATAACTTGTCAAAACACGTAAGATAGATAAAACGATTACTACACAAAGCATTGCTTTAAGATTGAATTGATAAATAAACGGGTAATATAAAGTAATAAGTGAATCATATAAGATATCCTAAATATTAAAATGATTCTATTACAAGTTATTAATATGTTTATACTTGAAATAATGGTTTTTACACACATATGGAAGAAATTTTACCTAAGTTAAAGGTTAATTTTCAATCTCATTTTTATCTAAGATGGTTTAAAGGTAAGTATTTACCGGGGTATATTTATTATCCATATCCATGTTTCCTAAATATATAATATTATTTACATTATTATAATATTTTTTAAATTCAATTTTATCCATTTTTTAATTTTTAAACAGTATGGAATGAACCTTTCCTCTATTTTCCATACGATGTACATTTTGACTTTTTCAGCAAGAGTACAAGAAGAATGTCTTTTTTAACATATACAGGAGGAAGGGATTTTTATGTCTTTATAACACCTTATTTTCCTAAAGATTCCACTAAATATTTTATTGTTTATTTTCAAATAAATTCTTTTCTTTTAAAATTTCATTGTATTTTTGTAAAAAAAACGTTTTTTAAGAAGAAAGGATATTTTCCACAAGAATTATCCTCCAGTGTTTTATCAATATTATTTTCCTTCTACGATGACATAGGTTTATGATTATATCTCTATTGTTAATTTTATTTGATTGTGATTATTATGAGATTATTTTAATGAAATATATTTATTTTATATGGAATATATTATGATGGAACGATCTTTAGGAAACACATTTTATTTCTAGGGTTATGTTGGGATGAATGATTCATGTTTTTGTGGAACATGTATTAATGATTTCATTATGAAATGGGTGGGACCTATATCTCCCTAAAATGTAGTGGTTAATGATATATGTCTCCTGAGAAAGAAATTACTGAAATGGAAAGTAAATATGGTATTATAGTATAGGGATGGAACGACAAGTAAATATGGTTTAGTAATATATGACTAGAACAGTATGTAAACTGGTTTGGTAATGGACTTTTTCCACTATAATGGTCTTGGAAAAAATGCCTTGGATACAATGAATATAATATTATGTGCCTATTTTATTTCCAAAATTACATGTATTATGCCAGTTTTATTTGATCTTGGTTATTGTTCTTTTATCATCTAAGCATTACGTACTACTAGGATTTATTTAATGACTCGTGATTTTGATATTTAAACATTATGTTCATGTTTTCACATTATTAACATTATCCTTGGTTTTCTATTCTACATGTTTACCCTTACTGAGAAATTGGGCTAAACCTTTTTATGCTTACTTTTCTCCAGGATGTAAATAAAGGTTTTCAGTAGGAAACAAATGGGGTAGATCTTTATGCCATATATTGAAAATAATCCGCATAGTTAGAAGATTATGTTCCGTGTTTCCAAAAATACTAAATAATAAGAGCATTGGGTATATATTTGTATAATGTATTAGGTATTTTAAAAATGAAATGTAATATCCATGTATGTCAGGCTTGGGCTACTTTAGTTGGTATTAGAGTGAAGTATTAGTTAACCACTAGAAACTAGGATGAGATAACATTAGTGAGATCCCTAGAGATATTTCTATGTTATTTCTTGGGATATCCATATGTATAATTCTATCTATATGTTATAGTCTAGGAATTATGGTAAAGATCATGAATATCTTATGATTAATCCTAATATGTTAATGATCTAATGTATCCCTACTTGATTATGTTGTTTTCCTAGTTTGAATTCATTCTCTCACACTATTCCTTTTGGGTTTTAGACAATGGATTGAACCGAAGCAACTGTGTTAGAGATCAATACACTTGGTAATGAATTTATTTTCCTCCTAAAAACCCCAAAAATTATGGTATATGGAATGAAAATTATTGTTCCTATATATACAACATATTTTAATCATTTTGGACTTCCAAATGAGCAGATAAGGGAACAACATTCTGTTGAGTCCTTCATGAGGCATCATCCACTATTTTTCAGTGAGTCTCCTGATCCACTACTTGCTAAACAATGGATCATTACCATTGAAAATTTATTTTCAATCCTTCATTATATGGAACATGAAAATTTCATTTTGAATGTTCATCATTTAGAAGGAAAGGAAGACTAGTGGAGGACTCTAATCAAGAATACAACAGAACAATACCAAATTGAATCCATGGAATGATACATGTTCATGAACTTATTTTTCAATAATTAAGTCCCTCCTATTCATTGAAAAAAATATAGAAAATGAGTTCCCTGAGCTTACAATAATGTACGATGAATCTGTAGGTATATATGAGGAAACGTTTACCAGACATGTGAGGTGTGCTTCTGGAATTATCATCCAACCTGAAAGTAAAGTTGATCGATTCATCAATTGCTTAAAACCAAGTCTTAGAAGGGAATGAGCTATACGAGACATTAGTAGTTATGAAGAGATTGTTTGTTGTTCTATAATGTTATAAATTGATGTTGGTGTTATATATAAATCTCATGGTTTTGAGAAAAAACGAATGATAGAGTTCAAGGGAAAATCTCAAAACAATTTTGAAAAGAAGTGGAATTATTCCTTAGGATAAAAATTTGGAAGGATTCATGGGGAGATTGTCTTAAAGGGGAAATCAAATATTTTAGGAGTGGAAAATATGTTCATCGAGCAGTTGATTGATTAATTAAAGGTAAAAAGGTTTCTAACAATGTGAGAAGAGAAAATACTATAGAGGACGCACCACCCAGACTTCAATGTGAAAAGTGAATGAAAATGAGAAATTATGCTAACCACTTTCATAATACAAGCGTTATTCATGTCTATTGATGTCAAAAACCTCTTAAGGCCAAAGGCAAAGGCAAATCACATAAGATCACTATTAGAGATGTTGAGTGTGAGAATAAGGTGATTGAATGATTAACTTTCTCTATAATGGGATTCTAAAATATTGTTGCAGAATCTCTTTTCTAGTATTATACAATTTTGAAATATCTATGTATTAGTCCACTATGGTTTTCCATAATTGTATGGTTCTGTTATCCATGAAAATTATTTGAAATATTTTTAGAAATCACATGATATGAATATAATGTAACACACCGAGATTTTATGATAAGTATTGTTTTTAATTTATTTGATGTCATGTGTTTTAAGCTACACCAAGATTATCTTGTGCTATAAGCAACACCATATCAGCTTGTAGTATACACAACACTATTATTGGATTGTGTAACACACAATTTCAAGTTCGTTCGATAGTAGTCATTCTACGCAACATTGAGTGTATTCAATGTATAAATGAAATATGGTTGGATTCTGTTATACGAAACAATAAAGTAGTCATGTACTACACGCATCCCTGACTTGGCTTTCATTACACGGAATCACAACCTTCCTCGATAGCGTGTTTAGTACGTAATAACGGGTTTCACTAAACAACAAAATATCGTTATTATGGACTAGAAGTTATGAAAAGTATTAACGAAATTTTGAATTTTATAACATTTTTATTCATATTACATATTTTCTAGAACATGGTATGAGAACAAAATAAATTTTTCAGGTAAATTAAGTATTTTTAAAAAAATGCAGTTTTGCACCCTTTTGATGGCGCACCCACATTAAATCTAGTTTTTGACATGTTTATAAGTTCAATTTGACAAAATATAATTATTCCTTGGAATCAGCATATAAAAATTTAATTTGGATAAATTTTTCATATTCTTCTGATAACTTTCATATTTTGATGAATAGTAAAAACACACAATATTTTAATTAAAAACAAATTTTTACATCACAATAATTTATATGGCTAGATTATCTTTTTAATTGGTTTTAAAGTGTAATTAGAATATATTTTTACCATTTAATCCAATGTTGGTCAATGTAATTAATTTCAATTTGAAATTGGACAGAAACTAGTGTCGATCTTTTGATAGTTATTGTTTCTTAAAAACACGCTATTGGTTTTGATAACAGGAATTAATTTTAAAATTAATTAATGCCACTTTTATGTTTTCAATTTGGAAAAATATACATTATTTTTGAATTAGGAATATCAAATATAGCTTAAATTGATTTTTTTTTATTTTCTGAAAAACTTCATTTTTTGATGAATAGTAAACCACTTAGTGGTATTTAAAAAACGTACTCTTTCATTTAAATGAAAATTTAAAACTTCTATGAATTGAATTTCCAAAAGCTGACATACATTTTTGTTATCAAGAAGTAAAATTTGGTTCAATAAGATGAAAATAATTTTTTTTGAATAGTATCTTTTTACTTTTATTTACCACGGTTAAAGGTAAATAGAATAATTCAATGTTAAAATAATATTATAATAATTCAAAATTACCATAAAACTTGTCCTAACCATATTGGATGAGTAGTTTCCTATCATGGTCATCATTGGGTTGATTTATGGACCCAATTGAGCCACTTGGTATTGATAATGACAATTTGGATTAATTATTTTAATGTAAATACAAAATTGACATTAAGAAAAATCTTTTAGTAATTAATTTTTATAAGGGGTTATATAAATTATCATTTTGACTATAAATATTCATAGGGAATCTAATAATATTTCCTGAATTTTTTTATTTTTTTATAATTTTTAGACATCAAATAAATTAATTTATTTATGACACAATAATGATGCAGTATTTACCTCATTAATAAATGATTTAAATAAATAAGATTATAATGATTAAAATATTATCCAAAACATGTCCAATTCAGATTGGATGATTATATCTAAACAATTAGTCATCTTATCTTCGACTATAATGATTATTGAACCATTGGAACCCAAATATCATTATATTATAAAATAATTCTTTCACTCTTTCCTAAAGAGCCCCTCCTCTCCCTTATAAAAGTAGATCATTTCTATCCAATTCCTCACACATCTCATGCTATTTTCCTCATCCAAACTCTTCCAAATTAATCTCCATACATCCCTGCCCTCCCCTATAAGTCTTACATTAGGCATAAGGCACTTTAACAAGTCCTTTTTGTTCAAACCAATGGACGTTACCCAAATTAAATGTAACAGTTTCTCTTAAGTTGTTTTCTTTTATTCTACTTCTCCAACCTCGAAACTCTTTTTAATCCTTTATTTTGTAGAAAAAACAGTATCATAAATATACTAGGATGTCGTTATGAGAAGGATTATAACTAAACTTACACACACCCCCATCTAATGGATGAAGAACATAATGTTTCTGTGGATGGAAAACTAACGCCCCACAAAATGATGATTGTTCGATTTTCTCCTACCGTCTCTCATGGTGGCCATTATGATGGAACAGTATTCATATATGATATATATTATTTTTATTATTTCCTTATTCTTCTTTAATTACCAATTATATCAATCCTTTATAGTTTCCATAGTCGTTAAATATGATAATCTCATTTGAGGAAGTGCAGACTATTGTCCCCCTCAAAGTGATGTCATTCGTTAATGCCTTATGGGGGATGTATAAAGGATGAAGTTAATTATACAATATATGATATTATACTGGAATTATAATATACCTATGTTTTCTTATGTTTTAATTCCATTAAAATAAGAAATATAAATGAAAGTAGCATTCATGTATACGTACGGCTTACCGTCTCTATGAACGGTGCATTTCATTTCTTACCTCCATATGTTATATAATATTATAAATACATGTATATGATGGATATATATGATATATATGATATGTAAATCATGAATAAAATTCTAGATATAATAATCCTTTTACCACATGAACAACATGTAATTATAAGAAGACCATTTTTTACTCAAGTAACAAATATCGACAAAACAAACATTATAAACTTAAATGGTTACATAATGATTATAAAATGTTAATAAGTGATATAAATGGAATAAAAAATTTTAAAAATGTTCTTAAGAAAGTATAAATTAACATTGGTTTATTATTCAGTAGATTAAAGAATGATCGAGTCAAGTCATACACAAGGTAAGGGAACATCTAAACCCAATTTCTTTTCTTTGGGTTGATCTTCTCTTTCTTGTATATGTAGTTCTTTGATTATGTGAGAAATGAATTTTTATATCTTACCATGTATTTATACCTTATTTATGTGACCTTATCGTTAATACACATAAGTGGTCTATTTTATTTTCAAAATGATCTTTGTAAGGGATAACTATTCCAATCTCGCTCTTATCTGAGATTGTTTATTCATACGTATTTACTGGGTTTTTTGTTATCATCTATTTCCCTATTTTATAAAAATGATTTAATGTATGTTTAATGTCTTTTTTACCCATTTTTTAATTTTACCACATGTTCTGAAAGGAATTTTACTTTTTTTACCACACAAGGAACTTTTTGACTTTTCCGACAAAAGTACGAGGAGAATGTTATTTTTACCTTATATGGGATTAAAATATTTTTACAGTTTAAAAACTCCTCATTTTCATGAAGCTTCCTCAATAATATTTCATGATTATTTACAAAAAAACCATTTTATTTTAAAATTTCAAGGCATTTTGTGAAAATGAAATGACTTTGAAGAAGAAAGGATATTTTCCTTAAGAATTCATTTCAAGTGTTTTATCAAAACTATTTTCCATCTAAAATTACATTATTTAATATGTTTATGTTTCAATTATAATGTCTCTGTTATTTACATGGATTTATTCTTCTTATGATGAAATGATATCAATTTTTTTATATGGATTATGTTATGATGGCATGAGGTTTAAGAATCCTATTCTATAACATGGGTTATGCTATGATGTATGATTTATGATTTTATGGAACATGAAAGAATGATTTCATTATGAGATGGGTTGGACCTATATCTCCCTCCAATTAATTGGGTAAATATTTATATCTCATGAGATATACCTGTCTAGAATGGTAAGTTAATAAGGTTTAGTGATACAGGACTGGAATGAGGAGTGAACTCGATTCAGAAAGGGACTTTGTCCACTAAGATGGTCTTGGAAGCAATTCATTGGCTAATATGGAAATTATAATAAGTTTTGAATGGTTTCCACAATTACATGTTTTATTCCCATGCAATTTTATCATGATTTATGTTCCATTATGATCTATGCCTTACATACTGCCATGTTTTATGTCATTGCTCAAGATTTTGATGTTTAAACATTATGTTCAGGTTTTTAAGTTCAAATGTATATGGTTTGTTTTATTTTCTCCATTCTTACCCTTACTGAGAATTGGAGCTCACCCTTTTTATGCTTCCTTTTGTCCCAGGATTAAAAGAAAGGTTTTAGGTATGTAATTAAAAAGGGAATGATCGTTATGGGAGATGTTGAAGATCATTCAACATGATTAGAAGTTTATATTCCATGATTCCAAATACCCTAAACTATTACAGTCCTTGAGTCTTTGTTTTTGTTATAAGTATTCTGCTAATATATTGTAATATCCATGTACATCAAGCTTTGGGTCTCTACAGTTGGTATTATATGAAAGGTTTTGTTAACCTTTGGAAACTAGGATGTGAAAGCTTTAGTGAGATCCCTAGAGATATTTCTAAGGTATGTCTAGGGATGTCCTTAAGGTTAAGTATAAGTATATGTTATAGTCCTAGAATTATGGTAACGATCTTATAATTAAACAAAAGACGTTAGAATTTGACGTTACTCCCCCATTATTATTTTGATTTACTTATCTTGATTTTTTCCTCACAAAATATTATTTTTGGGTTTTAGAAAATGGCTGGAAATAGGAAGATTCACGATAATGGTGAATATGATGGACAATGGAATGATATTCTTCATGATCAAGAAAATGAAGTGGGATTTTGAAGGAGAAACATCATTATTATGCCTAATCATCAATCTCATAATATGATAAATAATCTCAACTTTGGTAAGTTTCTGGACTCAGCTAATAAGAGAAAGATGGAGTTTCATGATGATCATTGAGGAATGAAAGTTCAATTTCCCTCATGTAAGTCATGTGGGAAGAGGCAACAATGAGAATTTGTCAAAGGAACTGGAAGATGCTTTGGGTGTGGAAAAGAAGGACACAAAGCTAGTAATTGTAAAGGAAAATGTTCAGTTAACACCATGAACAAGGATAATGGTATTGATAATACATCAACAACGGTTAAGTGTTTTAAATGTGGAATGTACATGCATTATGCAAACCAATTCCCTAAGGGAAAATCTCATATAGAGAATCATCATGGACATATGGGTAGTATTTATGTGGATGATGATGAAGAGACTACAAATGATATATGAGATGGAAGAAATGATGAAGCTCAGTTAGTGGTTTAATAAGGTAGTGTAATGATTGTATATTTATCAAGAATAATGTATGGTACTATGGAATAATGAAAAATCTATGGATTGGTACACTGTTGCCTTTTATTGAGTTTTGAATGTATATGATGAATGGTACCAGTAACCATGATGTTTATTCAGATATTTTTTGGAAAATAGAAGATGTGCGCATAATGAAGGGAGAAAGAGATAATTAAATGTTTGATAGTATTATTTATCTCATGACTGATGTAAGGACAATGTGATATCATGGTTTGAGTATATATAATTTTGGGGATTTTGGTATGTGGAAAGATTTAACTTTTGATAGCATTCATGTTTTCACTAAGGTTCTATAGTAATTCATTTTTCAAGAGAGTACATGATTAAGATATTCACATGTCTTGAATTTGACCAACATGATATATCGTATGATATATGGGGGATAAATGATGGTATTCACATGCTTGTTTAATGACATTTCTAGTAATCATTCTCTTTATACTCTAATATTGGATAGATGTATGTTAGATAATCCTAAAGATTGGAATGGATTATGTTGGACATAAGTTAGTATTATTTAAAGATAGAAATTTTTTCGATATTATTGCAAGAATATTATAATAGTGTAGTTTTAGAAAAAGTACAACCCATAGGATGGGCGACAACCCATCGCGTCGGACAAGGCTGCGGGAATCGAACCCACACCCAAAGTGCGACTGGCCTTTATCACCTACCACTAGCCAACAGGAAGTCCCTGGTTATTAGAAACTTGTTTTATTATATTAAGTGGTATGATAGATGAAGTATAAGTCTATTTTTGGAATCATATGTGATTAACCTCACCATATATGGACTTATGTATATTTGATAACTTTTTCTAGCCTTTAGTTTGAGACAGATGGAATGACCCATCATTCTATCGCATGATATTCTTACACTTCACGGAATACAAATTCAACATCATTTATTTAAGAGATGATTTGGAAATTGTTCAAGGTACAAACAACAGTGATATTGTACCAAAATCAAGTAAGTATTTATTTTAATTATTATTCAACTTTAAGGGAATGATCATGAAAACCAAAAATGTTGTCCTAATGTACTCCTATCCGATGAATAAAATGGTACGTTAAATCATCACAAATTTATGGCTTTGTGATTGATTTATTTTTCATAGCCATGTTCTCTACCAATCTCTATCAGAAAATGATGGTTAGATTTCTTTTCTATATCCATATTTTTACAAATGTTGTCATGTGTGGAAACCCAATGGTGAGTTACTTTGGGTGACCATTATGATTCTAACTTCCCTTTTTAAAATGAAGTTTTATTATTCCTTTTTTTACGATGTGTATTTCTATGAAAGAAACTTTCAAGTAGTAAACCATTTATAACCCCGATGAATTTCGAGGGTGGAATTCATTTTAAGGGGGGTAGAATGTAACACCCTGAGATTTTATGATAAGTATTATTTTTTAATTTTTTTTATGTCATGTGTTTTATGCTACACCAAGATTATCTTGTGCTATAATCAACACCATATTAGCGTGCAGTATACGCAACACTATTCATGGATTGTGTTACAGACAATTTCAAGTTCATTTGATAGTAGTCATTCTACGCAATATTGAGTGTATTCAATGTATAAATGAAATATGGTTGGATTCTGTTATACAAAACAACAAAGGAGTCTTGCCCTACACCCATCCCTGACTTGGCTTGCATTACACGCAATCGCGACCTTCTTCGATAGTGTGTGTAGTACGCAATACCAGGTTTCAGTAAACAATGATATATTGTTATTATGGACTAGCCATTATGAATATTATTAACTAAATTTTGAATTTTATAACATTATTATTCATCTTACATATTTTCTAGAACATGGTATGAGAACAATATAAATTTTTCAGGTAAAATAAGTATTTTTCAAAAAAATTAGTTTTGCCGCCATTTGATTTCGAACCCAAATTAAATCTAGTTTTTGACCTTTTTATAAGTTCAATTTGAAAAAATAAAATTCTTATTTGGAATCAGCATATAAAAATTTAATTTGGATAAATTTTTCATATTATTCCGATAACTTTCATATTTTGATGAATAGTAAAAACACGCTATATATTAATTAAAAACAACTTTTTTCATCACAATAATTTATATGGTTATATTATCTTTTTAATTGGTTTTAAAGTATAATTAGAATATATTTTTACCATTTAACCCAATTTTGGTCAATGGAATTAATTTCAATTTGAAATTTGACATAAACAGGTGTCGATCTTTTGATTGTTATTGTTTCATAAAAACACGCTATTTGTTTTGATAACGAGAATTAATTTTAAAATTAATTAATTCCACTTATATGTTTTAAATTTGGAAAAATAGACATCATTTTTGAATTCGGAATATCAAATATAGCTTAGGCTTATTTTTTGGTATTTTTCTGAAAAACATCAATTTTTGATGAATAGTAAACCACTAAGTGGTAGTTAAAAAACTGACTCTGTCATTTAAATAAAAATTTACCACTTTTATGAATTGAATTTCAAAATTCTGACATACATGGTTGTTATCAAGATTTAATATTTTGTTCAATAAGATGAAAATATTTTTGTTGGTGAATAGTAACTTTTGACTTTTATTTACCGTGGTTAAAGGTAAATAGTGTAATTCAAGGTTAAAAGTATATTTTAATAATTAAAAATTACCTTAACACTCATCCTAGCATTATTGGATGAGTAGTGTACTACCATGGGCATTATTGAGTTGATTTTGGGACCACATTGAGCCACTTGGTAGTGATAATGACAATTTGGATTAATTAATTTAATGTAAAGACAAGATTGACATTAACAAAAATATTTTAGTAATTAATTTTTATAAGGGGTTATATAAATTATCTTTTCGACTATAAATATTAATTTTAAATCTAAACATATTTCCTACATTTTGGAATTTTTTATAACATTTAGACAAAAAATTTATTAAATTATTTATGACACAATAATGATGCAGTGTTTACCTCATTAATAAATGATTTAAATAAATAAGATTATAATGTTTAAAATATTATCCAAAACATGTCCAATTATGGTTGGATTATTATATCTCGACAATGAGTCATCTTATCATAGAATATAATGATTTTTGGACTATTATAAACCGAATATCATTATATTATAAAATAATATTTTCACTCTTTCCTGAAGAGCCCCTCCTCTCCCTTATAGAAGGAGACCATTTCTATTCAATTCCGCACACCTCTCAAGCCATTTTTCTCTTCCAAACTCTGCCCAATTAAGCTCCCTAAATCCCTCTCCTCCCCATATAAGCCTTACATGAGGCATAAGGCACTTCAAAAGTCCTTTTGGTTCAAACCAAACGAAGTTACCCTAATTAAAGGTAACAATTTCTCTTAAGTTGTTTTCTTTAATTCTACTTCTCCAGCCCCTAAACTCTTTTTAATCCTTTATTTTGTAATAACACCAGTATCCTAAATATACTAGGATGTTGTTATGAGAAGTATTAAAACTACACTAACACACACATTCATATAATGGATGAAGAACATAATGTTTCTATGGATGGAAAACTAACGCCTCATGAAACGATGATTGTTTGACTTTCTCTTACTGCCTCTCATGGTGGCCATTATGATTCCACTGTATTCATATATGATATATATTATTTTTAATATTTCCTTATGCTTATTTACTTCCCAATTATATCAATCCATTATGGTTTCCATAGTCTGTAAATACGATAATCTCATTTGAGGAAGTGCGGACTACTGCCCCCTCAAAGTGATGTGATTCGTTAATACCTTATGTGGGATGTATAAATGATTTAGTTAATGATATTATATATGATATTATACTGGAATTATAATATTCCTATGTATCATTATTTTTTTATTCCATTAAAATAATAAATATAAATGAAACTAGCGTTCATCTGTACGTACGGCTTACCGTCTCCATGAACGGTGCATTTCATTTCTTACTTCCATATGTTATGTTATATTATAAATACATGTATATTATGTATATATATGATATATATGATATATATATATTGAATATCATTCTGTATATAATGAACCTTTGACCACATGAACAACATGTAATTATAAGAAGTCTGTTTTTGACTCAAGTATCAAATATCGACAAAACGAACATTGTTAACTGAAGTGGTTATATATTATTTATAACATGGTAATAAGTGATATAAATGGAATAATAAATTTGAAAAAGGTTCTTAGGAATGTATATATTAAATTTGGTTTATTATTCAGGAGATTAAAGAACGACCGAGTCAAGTCGGACACGAGGTAAGGGATCTTCTTAACCCAATTTCTGTTCTTTGGGTTGATCTTCTCTTTCTTGTTTATGTCGTTTTTTGATTATGTGAGAAAGTAATTTTCATATCTTATCATGTATTTATACCTTCATTATGTGACCTCATAGTTAATACACATAACTGATCTATTTTATTTTCAAAAAGATCTATGTAAGGGATAACTATTCCAATCTCGCTCTAATCTGAGATTGTTTATTCACAAGTATTTACTGGGGTTTTTGTTATCATCCATTTCCCTGTTCTATAAAAATTATTTCATGTATGTTTAAAGTCATTTTTTCAAATTTTTTAATTTTACCACATGTTATGAAAGGAAGATTAATTCTGTTTACCACAAGAGGACCTTTTTGACTTTTCTGACAAAAGTACGAGGAGAATGTTATTTTTAACTTATACGGCATGAATAGATTTTTACGGTTTCATAACACATCATTTTCATGAAGCTTCCTCTATAATATTGCGTGATTATTTTCAACAAAACCATTTTATTTTTAAATTTCATGGAATTTTTTGAAAATAAAATGATTTTGAAGAAGAAAGGATATTTTCCTCAAGAATTCATTTCAAGTGTTTTATCAAAACTATTTTCCATCTAAAATGAAATTATTTAATATGTTTATGTTTCAAATATAATGTCTCCGTTATTTACATGGTTTGATTAATCTTATGATGAAACGATATCCATTTTTTTATATGGATTGCATTTTGATGGCATGATGTTTAAGAATCCCATTCTATTACATGGGTTATGCTATGATGTATGATTTATGATTTTTTGGCACACGAAGGAATGATTTCATTATGAGATGGGTGGGAACTATATCTCCCTCCAATGCATTGAGTAAAGATTTATATCACATGAGATAGACATGGCTAGAATGGTAATTTAATCTGATTCAGTGATACATGACTGGAACAAGGAGTGAACTCGATTCAGAAAGAGACTCTGTCCACTACGATGGTCTTGGAAGCAATGCGTTGGCTACTATGGAAATAATAATAAGTTCTGAATGGTTTCCACTATTACTTATTTTATTCCCATTCTATTTTATCATGATTAATGTTCCATTATGATCTATGCCTTACGTACTACCATGTATTATGTCATTGCTCATGATTTTGATGTTTAAACATTATGTTCGTGTTTTTAAGTTCAAATGTATATGGTTTGTTTTATTGTCTCCATGCAAACCCTTACTGAGCATTTGAGCTCACCCTTTTTATGTTTTCTTTTCCCCCATGATTAAAATAAAGGTTTTAGGAAAGGAATCAAAAAGGGGATGATCGTTATGGGAGATGTTGAAGATCTTTCAACATGATTAGAAGTTTATATTCCATGTTTCCAAAGACACTAAACTATTACGACCCTTGAGTGTTTATTTTTGTTATATGTATTCCGCAAATGTATTTTAATGTCCATGTACGTCAAGATTTGGGTATCTACATATAATAATGGTATACAGTGATAATGAGATGATTGATAGTAATAATGTCCTCATAACTAATGTGAGGAAAATGTGATATTATGGTTTGAGTATATATAATGTTTGGTCTTTTTGGTGCGTGTAACGAGTTAATTTCGAGAGAATTCATGTTTTCACTAAGGTTCATTGGTAATTAATTTTATTATCATGTTTCATGATAATAAATGATTAAGTTATTTATAAGACTGGAATGGGAAATCCAAGAACTATCTTATGAGATATGAGAGATAAATGTTAAGTATATTTAGTTCACCTCTTTCTAATGTTATATAATTTTAGTTTTTGGAAGGATTGTTATGCTATCCATCTATAGATAGTATAAGTTATATTCCAGTTGTGGTTTGTCAGATTAACCTATTATCTCAATTTATATGGACTTATTCATATTTGATTACTTGCAATAATCATTTTGTTTATTTAGATATAATGACCTTTTATTTCATCGCATGATCATCTTACACTTCAAGAATGAAAAATTCAATATCATTTCATTAAATAAGAGATGAAGTGGAATTTGTTCAAGGTCATATCAAGGGTGAAATTGTACAAAAATCAAGTAAGTATTTATTCTCATGAAAAATTCTTCTTCAATAGGGAAACGATCTTGAAAATCAACAATTTTATCTTAGTAGCTTCTTATATAATGTATTAAATGGTCCCTTAAACCATCATAGATTTTGGGATTTCTGGATTCTACCTTTCTCCATCCCTAGTTTTCTATCAATATCTTTCAGAATTTGATGGTTATATTTTTCACCATATCCATTTTTTAACTTCCCACCTATTTTATCTTATGTGGAAACCTAGTGATGAGTTAGTTTGTGTAACCATTATGTTTTAATATTTTCTTTTTCAAATGATTTTTTAGTATTCCTTTCTAAGATGTTGGTTTCCATGAATGAAACCATAAAGTAGAAAACCTTTTATAACCCTGATGAATTTCGAGGGAATATTATATTTATGGGGTTTATAATGTAACACCCCTAGTTTTTAAAGAACATTTTTTTAATAAATTAACATTTTCATTTATATCTTGCATTGCACTAAGTAAAACATTCATTTCACTCTAAAATTAGTGGTCATAGGTTACAAACAACACTGAGTGTATATTTTGTTAAATATATAAATGAACTATATTTTGATATGTTGCACATTAGACCAAACGACACTTTCACTACATGAAACACTAACATGGCTAGTGTTACATGAAGAGAGACCTTCCTCGATAGCTTTCATTGTACGCAATACCAG
This sequence comes from Viscum album, assembly GCA_963277665.1. Classification (NCBI taxonomy): domain Eukaryota; kingdom Viridiplantae; phylum Streptophyta; class Magnoliopsida; order Santalales; family Viscaceae; genus Viscum; species Viscum album. The sequence goes on along the minus strand of OY728120.1, from coordinate 2,063,672,703 downwards.
GATTCACTAAACAACGACATATTATTTTAATATTATTATTTAATGGGATGTAAAATAGATATTATGAATAATATTAACCACATTTTTAATTTTATATTACATTAAAATACATATTATGTATTTTCCAGACATGATATAAGAAACAAATCAATTTTTCGATTAAATGAAATATTTTAAAAAAATGTATTTTTACACCTTTTTATGGAACACCCATATTAAATCATGTTTTTAACAATTTTATATATTCTATTATTCATAAAAATATTACTCTTTGTAATTTTGAATTCAAAATTTACATTGGTTCAATTTTTGGTATTTCATTTGATAAAATTTATATTTTAATGGACAATGAAAAATGATGTATTTTAATTCAAAATATTCATTTCGTCTAATTTCATTATATAGATAGATTATGTTTTTAATTTTTATAAAAGAGTAATTGGATTATTTTCTTATCATTTAATCCATTTTTTGTCGTGAGAGGTAATTTCACATTTAAATTGGATATATACACATGCCAATCTATTGATAGTTTTCACTTCGTAAAAATCCTCTTTATCGTTTTTGATAACAGAACTTAATATTAAAATAATTTCTGCCCATTCTATATTTTTAATTTAGTAAAATGGATTCCATATTTTAAACATAAGTTCCAATATTTTTAAATAGACACCTTTTATTTTTGGACAGTATGAATAGTAACATCTGTAATTATTTTTATTTACCACGGTTAAAGGGTAAATCCAATAAATAAGTGTAATAAATATTATAATAATAATATAAAACTACCCTAATATGTGTAATAATCTAGCTATCTGATTCATGGATGACCAAAATAATCCTCAGATGGAAATTTTGGTATTTTAGAACCACTTAGGTGTGAAAATGACATGTTATAAAAATTTATTTAAAGTAATGGTAAATATAAGAGAAACATGAATCTTTTTACTAATAAAATTTAATGTGGCATTATATAATTGAACTTTTTTAAAATAAATAGAAATTATAAAGATAAAAATAATTCATACATCATGGTATTTTATTTAATATTTTTAGACATTACATAAATACATTTATTTATGACACAATGATGACGCAGTGATTTACTTATTAGTTGAATGTTAAAATAAATGAGATTATACATATTAAAATAAATTTAATTTGAACATTTTGATGCTATAAAAAAAATTTGGAATAAATTGACATGTTAGATATTATTTCATTCATTTGTTTTAAGGAATCATGTTTTTATAACTTTAACGAAAATCAGTTACTAAATAGTGCCAAAATTGATATAAATGAGTTTTGGAAAAAACTGATTTATTAAATGATATAATAGTCCAAAAATTCTAATATTGGAAAAAGAGACTAATAAAATGCTATAAATTGCATTAATGATACACTTGCGTTTCTATTTTAATTTTATAGTAACTATAGTAACCATATATTATGAAAATACAAGAAGAGATGGTAAGAGTTTATGTTTTAACTAATAAGTAAAGCTAAAAGATAAGGTCAATTTTGTGACCTACACTATCCTAAAACCTATTGGATAAGAGGATATAGGAACGTCCTCATATTATCCTTAAATTTTATCTCTTTTTAACTATTAGAGTTTAAAAATAATTTTATAATAAAATATTATTTCAAGACATTCTTAAAGTGCCCCTCCTCCCTCTTAAAAAAGGACACCAACTCTACCCACTTACTCACACCTATCATTCCCCTTTACTTGTCCAAATTTTACTAAAATCATCTATAAAGATCCCTAATGTTCTATCATAGGTTACTGATTGGAAAAATGACATCCCAGTGATACCATTTTTTTCAAATCAAAATTAGATACCTGAAAAATAGGTAATTGTTTAATAACCTCTTTCAATATTCTTTTCTTCTTCTAATTCTTCTTCATAAGTTGTTTCCATACTAAATTAATAAATACATTATCTTATACATTCCAATCTGTCATTATAATTATGGTACAACCTTATAAATCATTTTATCCATCCTACTCATAATGAAATCACAATGTGTGTGTGCGTATAGCTTACTGTCTCTAAGCTGTGGTGTAAGTTATTTTAATAAGATACGTAATTTGGAAGGGTATAATTATGAGAATACAAAAATTAAATAATGAATATTATGTGATAATTATTATTTATAATTAATATACCATCCAATTCCATACCATTAATCCATTAAGTGAATGATATCATCACTCGTTCGTACATACAAACTACCGTCTCCATGATGAGATTAGATTCATTCTCCGTGTTAACCATTAAAGAATGATTATAAATTATATGTAATAAATAATCATGAAATATATGACATAATAATTTTAATGGATTTATGTATTTATGTGTGTGTCGTTTACTTTCTTCCATTCAATTCAGTAAGGAAAAAAACAGTGTCCATGCGTATGTACAACCTACCGTCTCCATGAATGGTGTCTTCCAATTCATTTATCGAGATAATATATATATTTATATACTAAATATATATGATATGTTAATCATGTTTTAAATAATGTTATTATGTAAATCATTATCAATTTAAAAATATAATGAATAACATGTCAAAACATGTAAGATAGAAAAAACGTTTACAACTCGAAACGTTTCTTTAACATGGAATTGATAAAAAGTGGAAATATAAAGTCATAAGTGAATCATATATGATATCATAAAGGTTACTATGAATATATTACAAGTTAATAATATGTTTGAACCCTCTATAATTGTTTTTAGACACATATGGATGAAATTGGACTTAAGTTAATGCATAATTTTCAAATCTCATTTTTATCAGAGATGGTTTAAATGTAATTATTTACTAGGGTATATTTATCATCCACATCCATATTTTATAAATATATAATATTATTTCCATTATTATACTATTTTTGAAATTCAATTTTTTCCATTTTTTATTTTTTTAAACACTATGTAATGAACCTTTCTTTCATTTTCCATACGAGGCACTATTTGACTTCTTCGGCCAGAGTATGAGACAAATGTCTCTTTTTAGCTTATACAGGATGAATGGATTTTTATGTCTTGAAAACACATTATTTCCATGAAGATTAATCTATATTATTACATGTTTATTTTCAAATAAATTCATTTAATTTAAATTTTCATGGCATTTTTTTAAATGAAAACTTTTTTAAGAAGTAAGGATAGTTCCCTCCAGAATTATGCTCGAGTGTTTTATCAAAATTATTTTCCTTCTATGATGACATATTTTTATGTTTATTTCCTATTCAATATTTTATTTTAGTGTTATAATTATGTGATTATTTTTATGAATGCCATTTATTTTATAAGGAATTTGTTATGATGGAATGATTTTTAGGAAACACATATTATTTCATTGGTTATGTTGTGATGAATGATTTTTGTTTTTGTGAAACACGTAATAATGATTTCATTATGAGATGGGTGGGACCAATATATCTCTCCAATGTAGTGGATACTGATTTATATCTCATTATATATACATGAATGAAATATAAAGAAAATATTGTATAGTAATACAGGGCTGGAATGGTAATTAAATCTAGTATAGTAATATATGACTACAATAGTTAGTAAACCGGGTTCAGTAACAGACTTTTTCCACTATGATGGTCTTGGAATAAATACCTTGGATACAATGAAAAAAATATTATGTGCCTCTTTTTTTTCAAAAATTACATGTTTTATGCCAATTCTATTTGATCATGGTTAATGTTCCTTTATGATCTATGCATTACATACTGCCAGGATTTATTAAATGACTCATGATTTTGATATTATGATTTTATGTTCATGTTATCACAATATTAGGTTTGTTAATTGTTTTTTGTTCTTCATGTTTACCCTTACTGAGCATTTGAGCTCACCCATTTTATGTTTACTTTTCCCAACGATATAAATACTGGTTTTCAGTAGGAAAAAAAAGGGGGAGATATGTTTGGGATATAATGAAGATCTTCCACAAATTTTGAAGATTATATTCCATGTTTCTGAAGAAACTAACTAATACATTAATTGGGAATATTTTTTTAATGTATTACGTATTCTAAAAAAATTTAATATCCATGTATGTCATCCTTTGGATGCTATAGTTAGTATTAAATTGGAGGATTAGTTAACCAATAAAAATTAGGAAGTGATAACTTTAGTCATATCCCAAGATATATTTCTAAGTTATGTATAGGGATATCCATAAGTAAAAGTCTATCTTCAGGTTATAGTCCTAGAATTATAGTAACGATCATAAATAACCAATGATTAAACCTAATAAGTAAATGATTAAAATTATTCCCCCTTGATTATTTTGTATTCCTAGTGTAATTTTTTCCACTCACACTATTATTTTTGGGTTTTAGACAATGGAATTAACCCGAAGGAACTGTCTTAATGATCAACGTACTCAGTAATGCAATGATTTTAATCCTAAAATACAAATAAAATATGGGAGATGGAATGAAAAATATTATTGTTATACATGAACAAGCTATTAATCATTTTGGAGTTCCAAATGAGAAGAGAAGGGAACAACATTCTATTGAGTACTTCATGAGGCAACATCCACCATCTTTCAGCGAGTCTCCTGACCCACTAGTTTCTAAACAATGTATTAGTACGATTGAAAAGTTATTTACAATCCATCAGTGTTTGGAACATGAAAAATTATTTTTGAATGTTTATCATTTAAATGGTGATGCATACTAGTGGTGGAATCTAATAAAGAATACAGTAGAGAAAGACCATATTGAATCCATTGAATGAGACAATTTCAATAACTTATTTTTCAACAAGTATGTACCTCCTATTCATCAAAAAAATATTTAAAAAGTGTTCCATGAGTATACAGCAATGGATGATTAATCTGTTGGTACGTATGATGAAAATATTACAGGACCTGTAAGGTATGCTTTTGGAATTATCATCCAACCTGAAAGTAATGTTGATGAATTCTTTAGTGGATTAAAACCAAGTCTTCTAAGGGAATTACCTAAAAGAGACATTAGTAGCTATAAAGATATTGTGTGTTGTACTATAATGTTATAAATGGATGTTGGCATTATATATCAATCTCATGGGTTTGAAAAGAAACGAAAGATGGAGTTTAAGGGAAAATATCAAAACAATGGTGAAAACAATATGAATGTTTCCTTATGCTCAAAATGTGGAAAGAATCATTGGGTATATTTCTAAAAAGGACAATCAAATGTTTTAGGTGTGGAAAATAAGTTCATAGAGTAGTTGAGTGATGAAGTAATGGGAAAAAAGGTTTCTAAAAATGTGAGTATTGAATATACTATAGAGGAAGCACCACCCACACATCAATGTTAAAGTGAAAGTAAATGGGATGTTATGCTAACCAATTCACCAATACAAATTTTATGGATGAATATGAATTTCCAAAATCACTTAAGGACATAGAAAAAGGAAAATCACAGGCGATCACTATTGGACTTGTTGAGTGTTAGAACAAGGTGCTGGAATGATTAACTATCTCTATAATAGGATTCCAAAATAGTGTTATAGAATATATTTTGTAGTATTATAGAATATTGATATATCTATGTATTGGTCCACTATGGTTTTCCTTAATTGTATGGTACTGGTATCCATGAAAAGTGACTGAAATATTTTTTGAAATCACATGATATTTGTATAATAAAGGTATAGTGGGATAATTAGATGTTTGATAGTATAAATGACCTAATAACTGATATGGGGATAATGTGATATCATGGTTTGAGTATATAGAATTTTTGGTCTTTTGGTGTGTGGAAAGAGTTAATTTTGACAAAATTCATGTTTTCGCTTAGGTTCTATGGTAATTCATGTTATTATCATATTCCATGATAATGCATGATTAAGGTATTCACGTGACTAGAATGTGAATACAAAGAACTATCATATGAGATATGGGAGATAAATGTTAAGTCGATTTAGTTCACCTCTTTATATTGTTATATATTTTTAGTTTTTGGATGGATTTTAATTTTATCCATTTATTGATAGTATATGTCATATTCTAGTTGTGGATTTTTATATTAACTTATTATCTCAATATAGGTGGACTTATGCATATTGGATTATCTGCACTAACCTTTTTGTTGATATAGATAGAATGACTTGTCATTCTATATCATGATCTGATAACACTTCAAGAATGAAAAATTCAAACATCATTTCATTAAATAATAGATGAAGTGGAAATTAATCATTTTAAGAACATGGGTGTTATTGTACCAAAATCATGTATGTATTTATTCTCATTAAAAATTATTCAACTTTAGTGAAAGGATCTTGAAAACCAACAATTTTTTCTTAGTTCCGTCTTATCAAATGAATCGGATAGTCCCTTAAATCATCATAGATTTATGGATTTCTTATTTTTACTTTTCTCCAAACCTTCTTCTATATAACTATTCATCCGAAACTTTTGGTTATATTTGTCATCCATATCCTTGTTTTCACTTCCCACCAATGTTCTCCTATGTGGAAACTCAGTGATTAAATAATTTTCGTAAACATTATTTGTTTATATTTAATTTTTAAAGTGACTTTTTGGTATTCCTTTTTACGATTTTCATTTCCATGAATGAATCCATCAATTAGAAAACCATTTTTAACCCTGATTAATTTTGAGGGAAAAATTCATTTTAAGGGGGGTATAATGTAACCGCCTTATTTTTTATGGACTATTTTTTAATAAATTTATATATTAATTTATATCATACATTTCACTAAGTAATACATTAATTTCACAATTATCCGACTTTTAGTAAGTTGCACGCAAAACTGAGTTGGTATTTGATACACGCAACACTATTTAGAGATTTTTTTAAAATTTAAAAAAGAAATATTTTTGGTTATGTTAAATGTGTGACTTATTTAAGGATTAAAAACATGAAACACTATCTTCACTAGTGTTACACGCAAGAGAGACATTCCTTGATTGTTTTTTGTGTACACAATACTGAGTTTCACTAAACAATGATATATTATTAAAATATTTATTAAATGGAATATAAACTAGAATTTATGAATAGTATTGTAAAGACCTGTAAATTTTCAAGGAAATTTTTTTCTTCATTTTCTTGGGAATTTTACAAGAATTCAGTTTCTGACGGAACCTGATTCAGAGGCCCGGTGTGCCCGGAATCATTTTCTGATGTTTGGCTCGGGAAAGTTCAGTGAACGAACAAGCGGGTTTTTCTAACTTTTGAACCGGTGCACGGAATCGAATTCTGAGGGCACCGATGGAATCGCAGCGCCGGTATTTTCTTAGAAACACATCTTCCGGAGTTGCGTTTGCTCGGGTGTGGTTTTTAATTTTTTTGTGGTTAAGTTAAGAAATAAAATAAAGTGTGCGACAACCTTATTTTTATTTCACTTAAAGAAACTTAAAGCTGCTTATGCTGAGTTGAAGCGGATAGGGTGCAATTAAAAATATCCTACCCTCTTGGTAGGATATTTGTGAGGTGGGGCCCGCACGAGCCCCACCTTTTCTTTTCCTCTAAGTAACGCACCCGTGAAAACTCATCTTTAATGAAAGTCAACTGACGTGTTTTCTAAATTCTTAACGCCCCTATTAATTGGGCTGTTAGTTTTGTTGCAATTAGTTCTATGAATTAATTCGTTCGTTACTTATCTTTTTTTCGTTTGTTGGCATGTAATGAAATAAGACCAACATATGACTTCTTGAGGATTGTTCGTTGAGAGGATTTGGCAGAAACCTTAAGTCCTTCATCCTCCTTCACGAAGAACGCGAAGAACGCGAAGAACAATGGCCTCCGACGAAGGGCGACGAAGAATTCCAGACCCCCGGAGATCAATGCGACGCTGAGTATGACGACGTCGACGCTTCTTCCGCGACGTTCTTTCCCCGCGACAATCTTCGTTCGGCATCTTGAGGTAGGGGATTTCGATCCTTTTAATTCTTTGTGGATTATAACATCAACATGGATTTGATTGTTATAATTAAATCTGTATGTTCTTGACCCTCGGAGATCGTCGATGCGACACCGTATTCCACGACGACGCGATGCCGTGTTCCGCGACGACGCGACGCACTTCCGCGATGCGACGATCATCCTCTCCAGCGACGGTCGATTTCGCGAAGAACTCATCCGACGACTACGAAGAGGTAGGGGTCGTTTTGAAAATGATTTTACCTATGCTTGTTTTCCTGCAAGGAAAGAACGCGGACCAACCAATTAATAAGTTGGTCCGCGGATTATTATTGCGGGTAGAGATTTATTAATTGCTGGGATTAATGGTGTTGTTTCATACTGCTAACGTGGTGGGTGCGGACCAACGAACAAGTCCGAACCTACCGCCCTTTTGTTCTTGGTGTGCGGAACGACAGATGACAACAATGCGGGCTGCAGAGACTATTTGCTGATTCTGCAGTGAAGAACGGGACCATGGAAGAGCAACGGCACAGAAGGAAATGGAATCGGACCCCCAGAAGAACTCTGGTGCCCACGGACTCCACCGGCAGCGCGGGTCGCCGGTGCCCCGGCGCGCCGCCAGACAGAGCCGCCACGGCTTAAGCCGCGGCGGCGGCGGCCGACACAGCCGCTACCGCGCGGGTCTGGCGAGACACGGGATGCAGCCTTGCCACGTCCGCTAACCAAGGGCGGCCCCACGCGGGGCCGCGGTGTTCTCAGGCGGGGGAAGCGCGCCCCCGCCCTCGGATTTCCCTCGCTCGGCCGCTCGACCGAGCCGAGCCGAACCGACCTGCCGGTTCGGGCCGGGTCGCGCCCAGGCCGGGCCGGGCCACTCTGGCCGGGCTGGACGAGGCTGGGTCGGACACGGACCTGGGTCGGACCCGGGTCGGGTCGACCCGTGGAGGTTGGGTTGGGTCGGTCCAGGCCCAAACCTCCCATTTCCGGACCTTTTCGGTCTTTTACTCATAACATGAGCTACAGGCCTCCGAACGATGTGCCATCAGCGGCGATGCGATCCTTGCATCTAGACGGTCATTTAGGTATATCACACTCAAGGTTTTTGAATAATTGGTGTTCGGCCGGGTTGGTTCGTACACGAAACCAACCGGGCCCTCGGAGCAGAAACACTCATATCTTGAGCTTCGGACGTCCGATTGACGTGCCATCGACTTTGTTGAATTCCTCTAAGTGAGACAGATCTTTTGGCATACTCCGCCCGAGGTTTGGACGAAGGTGGAGTACGGTCCGGTTGGTTTTTCCTTAAGAAACCAACGGGGCCCCTGGGACGAAAAGGCCAATAACTCTCAGACCGGGCGTCCGATTGACACGCCATCTGCGACGTTGAGTTCCTGTTGATGATACAGAACTTTTGGATACATCAAATCTGGACTATGTGTCAGTTGATGTATCAGCCTCTCGGCTCATGGAGTGGACCCTACCGAACGAGCTTGTTGTGTGGGGGAACCCTAGAGCTGGCTGCGACTGCTACTGTGATGACGACGGCTGTGCAGAGATCCTCAGTGGATTTGACGGCGATGACTACAGCACTCAGCGATCCTTTGTGGGTCAGTGCTACCGATCCTATGTGAGTCTGATTCTCTGTGGCTCAGTGCTCAGCGGTCCTGTGTGGGCCAGTGCCTACAGATCCTGTGTGGGTCCCATCCTGTGTGGGTCTTTGCGGGGGTTAGTTACCTATCGATCCTATGTGGGTCATTGCTGGGGTTAGTTACCTATCATTCCTGTGTGGGTCCGATCCTATGTGGGTCATTTCGGGGGTTAGTTACCTATCGATCCTTTGTGGGTCATTGCGGGGGTTAGTACCTATCGATCCTTTGTGGGTCCGACGGCTTAGATGGATCAGTTATCACCTCTATCGTCATTCAAAGAAGTATACCTGTGTGAGATGAAAACCTTATTTTTCTTTCCTTTATGGATTGTGTTGTGCTATCCTGTGTGGATTTACGTTTTTCTTTCCTTGTGGATTGTGTTGTGCTATCCTGTATGGATTTATGTTTTTCTTTCCTGTGTGGACTGGGTTGTACTTGAGCTCGGATGTTGGAGCCGAGCGAGAATTGATGACTTAGGTATATGTATGGGCATATACCTAAGTCGTGTCGGATGTTACATCGTGATTGTATCTTTCATTTGTGGATTATCCTTTGTGGATTCTGGGAGACCTTTGGGGGTCTCGGGGTCCCTACTGAGTAGCTTATACTCACCCCTACACGGGCTATGCCCGCACTACGTTTTGTTGGTTACAGACGACGGAAAACACTGATTGTGGTGGAGGCTTGCGGAGCAAGACGGTACCTGGAGGTGGACCACTGGGTGGGACGTACTCGGAGCGGTCGGCTGGACCCGAGGAGCAGTGGAGGCTATCTGTACCCCCCCTTTAGGTGGGACTTCCAGTGGACGGGTCGACGTTGCAGCTTTACATTTCAGTTGATGTTTTCCCTTTCGAGTTTTACTTTACTTTCAGTTTGGGTTTGTATTCTGGGCCACTTACTTCCGCACGTACTATTGTACCAGTTTTTACTTAGTGTTTACTTCTGCCAGCTTACATTGTGGTGTTTTTTGTTTACATTACAAAGGAAATGCCATCCCTTTTTCCGGGATTTACGCCTTCGTGCTAGTCACCAGCCCCTGGCCTCTAGAAGGCGGGCTTGGGGTAGTCACGACACGGGCCCTGAGGACGTGTCGTGACATGTATTAACAACATACTGAATTTTATATGACATTAACTTCAATATTATTTATTTTCTAGACATTATTAACATCAAATTAATTTTATGGATAAATAAAGTATTTTTCAAAAAATGTAGTTTTGCCACCTTTTAATGGCGCACCCATATTAAATCTTGTTTCTAACACTTTTAAATGTTATATTTGACATATTAATCTTATTATTAGTAATTGGAACATAAAAATTTGATTTGGATAAATTTTTTATATTTTATTGACAATATTCATATTTTAATGATTACTGAAAAATACAGCATTTTAATTAAAAATAAAATTTTCTTCTAATTTATTAATATAGTTAGATTATAATTTTAATTGTTTTTAATGTGTAACTGTATTATTTTATTATCTTTTAATCCAACTTTTTTCATTGGAATTAATATCACATTTAAATTTGATATTAACGCATGTCAATCTTTTGAGAGTTTTTACTTCTTAAAAATCGGCTTTCCAGTTTTAAATATCAGAATTAATTATAAATTAATTTCTTCAAATTATATATATTGAATTTAGAAAAAAGTGTTCTATATATGGTATCATAAGGTCCAAATTTTTTAAATCGGTGGCTTTTGTTTTTGCACAATATGAATAGTAACTTCTGTAATTAATTTTATTTACCATGGTTAAAGGGAAAATCATGAAATTAAGGGTAAATAATAATATAAAACTGCCCTAACATATTTCCTAATTCTATTGAATGAGAAATGGGTGACCAAAAAATTCCATAGGCATTATTATTGGCATTGCAGAACCACTTGGGTGTGAAAATGACATGTTATAAAAATTGATTTATGTAAAGGGAAATATAATGTAAACATGTATCTTTTTACTAAAATAATTTTAAGGATGGGTTATAAATTTGATATTTTTTAATATAAATAGTCCATAAATACATAAATATATTTCCTAAATCATACTGTTTTAATTATATTTTTTATATAGTAAATAAATATTTATTTATGACACAATGATGATGTCGGTATTACCTTATTAATGAAATATTCAAACAAATGATATTATTAATATTAAAATAAATGTAATTTGAACATTTTGATGATATCCTCTAATTTTTTTGGAGTCCATTGACATTTAAGGGATGAGTTAATGCCTTTTTTGAGGTAATAATGTTTTTATGACTTTACCAAAAATCTTTTACTAAATAGTGCCAAAATTTACATAATCGAGTTTTTAAATCAACTACTATTTAATTGAAAGATATAATAGTCATAGAAATATAATATTCTTACAACTGAATTATATAATTTAAAATCTTCCATAAAGATCCACTTGTGGTTCTCTTGTCATTTTATAGTAAATATTGTAACCATATATTATGAAAATACCAGATGTCATGGAAATAATTAATGATTCTATCTAAGGGTTAAATCAAAAGGTTAATGATACTTTTATGACAGAAACATGTGTAAAAACGATTTTTTGAGAGGATTTAGAACCATACTCATATTATCCCCAAAGGTATCACTTTGTAACTATAATAACTCGAATATAATTTTTTAATAAAATAATATTTCAAAACATTTCATAAGTTCCCCTCCTACCTCTTATAAAAGGATACAAACTCTACCCACTTACCCATACATATAAATCCTATTTTATTGTCCATATTCTACACAAATAATATCCCAACATACATAACTTAGTCTAAGAGGAAACACATTGGTCCTAAAACAACCATAGGGACAACTTTTGTTCCAATCAAAAAGATATACTCAAAAAAGAGGAAATTGTTTTATCACCACATTCAAAATTCATTTCTACTATTACTTATTCTTCTTATGTCGGTTCCATACTAAAGTAATAAATCATGTAAATAATAAATTTTGAGATTTTTTTATTATTAGTTGAATCCTTACACCTCCTTTTATCCATCCAATTAACAACAATATCACCATGCATGCGTACTTACGACTTACCTTCTCCACACCATGGTGTAATTTGTTATTCATTAATACATATTTTGGATGTTATAATGATGAGTACAAGGGATATAAATAATGAATATAACTTTATAATTATTCTTTAAAATTAATATAACATACATTTCCATACTATTTAAACAATAATTGAATGATATCGCCGCACGTGTTTACATATGGCCATCCATCTCTACGAAGCGATGACATTCATTCTTAACGTTATTCATTCAAGAATAATTATATGGTATATATGGTAAATAATAAATAAATATATTCCATAATAATGAAACTTTATTTATGTATATATATATATATATTAATAATTTACTTTCTTCCATTCAATTCAATAAGGAAGCAAAAATAATGATCATTCGTACAGACAACCTACTGTCTCCATGAATGGTGTTTTGCATTTCATTTATCTATCATTTATATATATTTCTATTCTAAATATTTTTTATATATAAATAATTTTTTAAATTATGGATGTATTTAAATCTTGTTATATGTAACAAGATAATGAATATCAATTCAAATAATGTATGATAAATAAAAAGATTAGTACCAAAATTTTTTCTTTAACATGGAATTGATAAATAAACGGGTAATATAAATTCATATTTGATATCATATATTATATAATAAATATTATTATTATAATGTTACAAATTAATAATATATTTAACCCCACTATAAAGTACATTTTATACATATGGAGGAAACTGGAACTAAGGTAATGAATAATTTTGCAATCTTATATTTATCCAAAATTATTTATACATACGTATTTGCTGGAGAATATTTATCATCCACATACATTTTTCATAAATATATTATATTATTTCTATTATTATAAAATTTTTAAAAGTAAATTTTACCCAATGGTGAAGTCTGATTAAATGGAATTGAAGGAATCTTTCATTCATTTTTCATACGAGTTACATTTTGACTTTTCCTGCAAGAGTACGAGAAGAATGAATTTTTTTTACCTTATAAAATATGAATGGTTTTTTAAATATTCAAAATAACCTATTTTAATAAATATTCCTATAAATTATTTTCTTTTTTCTTTCAACTAAAATAATTTATTAAAAATTTTGTGGCATATTTAGAAAAGAATTTTTTTTTGAAAAAGAACAGATATTTTACTCAATAATTCAGCACTGTTGTTTTATAAAAATTATCTTCCATCTATGTTGACATATTTTTATGTTTATATCCCTACTATTATATTTATTTTATTGTTTTTATAATTAAATTATATTTATGAAAACAATTACATTTATATGGAATATGTTATGATGGAATGATGTTTACAAATCCCATTTTATTTCATGGGTTATGCTATTATGGATTATTTTTTTGAACATTTAAAAATGATTTCATTATAAGATGGGTGGTACCAATATGTCCCTCAAATGCATTGGGTAATGATATATATCTCATAATATAGACATTACTGGAAAATAAATTAAATTTGGTTCAGTAATACAGGTCTGGAATGACTAGTAAATTTGGGTCAGTAATACATGGCCAGAATGCCATGTAAACCAGATTCAGTAATAGACCTTATCCAATTTTATGTTCTTGGAAGAAATTAATTGGATTATATGGAAATAATATTATATAATTAATTTTCCATAATTCCATGTTTTATGCCAATCATATTTTATCATGGCTAATGTTTCTTTATGATTTACTCTTTATATACTGCTAAGATTTATTTCAGGACTCGCGTTTTTTATATTTAAAATTTATGTTCATATTTTTACATTATTATGTTTATTGTATGTATTATATTCTCCATTTTTACCCTTACTGAGTATTTGAGCTCACCCTTTTTATGTTTTCTTTTCCCCTAGATATAGAGAAATGATTCAGGTAGGAAAACAAAACAGAATGGTCTTTAGGGGAGATGTTGAAGATCCTCCACCATGATAGAAGATTATGATACATGTTTACAAATACACTAAAATTATATGGTATTTGGGCATATATTAGTTTAATTTATTAATTATTTCACAAAATAAATATAATGTTCATGTATGTCAAGATTGGGTCTCTATAAGAAAGGTATTGAATATAGTACATCATAATATGATACGAAAAATCCCAAAGTTTAGGAAAACCTAAAAGAGCACAAAAAATAACCCATTTGTAGAACATTCATCTAGATTAATTCTTTGTTTTGGTATAGATTAGAATTAAATGTAAAAATAAATATATGTCCTAAAATATGGTATAACGTCATGTGAAAAAAATCATTGAGAGGAAGCCAAATATAGAATAGATCATAAGGAATAGTGATTTTATTAGTGGTTATCCAAAGCAGCATGCATATCTTGAATTGGAAGTTGAATGAATGCCTTTATTTAAAGCCAATATTTGGTCTTAGAGAAGACGTAAAATAGGATAAACGGAATTTTTTTTCTACTAGCGGGTGAGGAGTAATGATGGCTTGAGTAATAATAAGAGAGTGAAAAAATAGTTAAATTTCTAAAGGACAATATTTGGAAAACTAAGCACAACCTATGTGTATCGTCTATCTCAAACTGACATGGTTGAGTGGATACGATGTGTTGTTATGTAAAACCATGTGACCCTCTACTATTCCCTGAAAAAACTAATGTAGTTTTATCTAACCATGCATACTGGTATACATGGCTTTGAAAACCCATGAATCATAGTTGTTTCCTCCAAATGGAAGGGCTCCTAGCACTTATCAAGTCTCAAAATTCAAGATTTACTTCCAAACCTCATTAGGAACTAATTATTGGATAATATCAAATAATTAAACCCAAATGAAATCAAAATGTATCTTTAAAAAATTGGGGCATTATAATTTAACAACTAATTAACGAATCATTAACTAATGAGTAACTAATGAGTAACTAATAATTAAATACCAATTAACAATAAATTTACTAATGATTAATGAATAATTATATAATTACTAAAAAAGTATTAACTATTTAATTACTTATTTTTAACATTGGAATAACTAATTATTTACTAGTAATAAACAAAAAGTAAATATTTTACTGAAAATTAATTATCTAATAAGAATAAATTATTTATTTATTTTCTAAATAATGACTAAATTCCGATTCAAAAATGGCTGGTTAATAAATGAATACTAATTAAATATTAACATGCCAATAATAAACTAGAAATTAAATGTTTATTAAGGAATAATTAACTAATGAGTAAATAAGGTATACATATTAATTAAACACTTTTTAATAATAAATCAATAAAGGATCAACAACTATTTAATGAATGCTTAATTGATGATTAATCCATGATTAATTCATGATTCGATAATTATTAACAAAATATTATTGTTGTATTAACTATTACTTAACTAATAAATTACTAATAAATAACTATTAACTAACTATTTATTAACTAGAAAATAAATATTAATTTACTATTCAATAACTGATGAATAAAATATAATTTACTAATTTGTAACTAATAATTAACTAATAATAAACTGATCTGTAACCAAAAAATGACAATAAATAATTTATTAATTAAATAACTACGAACATAATAAATAACAGTTATATATCAATAAAAAATAGTTACTAACAACTACGAGAAAATATTTATAACTTCATTATATTTTAAAAAATCACACTTCTTCCAGTTTTAACCCCTCAAAATTACTCATTATAGTGAATATTATCTGTCAATAAACTAATAATGTTACGATTATGTGGTTATCCTTGGAATTACATCCCGTTCTAGTTATAAATTAGTTGATTCGAGCATTAATAAACATGTAACTGAAGATAATAACCCCAATAGAGAGGATTGATTTTTAACTATTTCATCACATGGTGAAAAACACATAGGTATAACTACAGACCAAGTTAAACACACCAATGTTATTTTATTTAGAAGGTTCAAATTATATTTGATTCATATCTATAGATACCATTTGGAATACTAAAATATTTACTATGAAACATTCATGAAAAATTAGAGATATATATAATAAAATAAAAAATTATGAAATTTATGTATTGTAATGGTTGTGTTTTTATCTAAGAAAGATCATTCATATCATGTACTACAAGTGGAATCAAGATCACACATAGATGAACATAATGATAATTTCTCTAAATTCTATGGATTTGTTATTAACATAATCATCACATGGTCAGTGATAAGTAAGCCTAACTACCCAACACGTTTAACAATCATTTTTTAGCTTCTTTAGATATTTCCCTTTCAATTTTATTAATATATATAAATAATAATAGAACTTTAAAACTTTCAATTCAAAAAATTAACGAAGAAAGTGTAGATATGTTTAAACAAAAGATAAAATTCAAATTTTTTGTGAAAATAAAATTGTTAAGTTATCTGAGGAATTGAGTAAAAGTCAATATTATACCTTTTAATGTAGGCTCTAGTACAGATTCTATTAGAGTTAATAACCCCAAAATGTTGGATTCAGTTTCAACACAATTTTCACCTAGTTCCTGACAAAGAGGCTGAAATATGCAACTGATTTGACTCTCTAAAGGGATATGATTTAGGTTATTCACATTCTCCTAATAATCAATTGATATTATAATTATATCCATTTACCATAATATAATTTTCTAAAATTATTCAATAGATATAACCACATTAATATATCCAATATGGATATTATTTAAACTATTGGAATCATGATCACCATCAAATTTTCAAAGATAAAATATTGTTATACTGTGTCTATTATTATAAACTATTTATTCAAATTGGTCATGGATTTTCATATATAGTAAAACCAACATTAATAGTTCATGTATGTTATTGTGTTACCCTAAGGTAATTCTAGACTAGAATTCATTGGCTATTAAATTAGAGACTAGGATGCGAGATCAAATCTATTAGCTATATATATATATATATTCAATTCTAATATAGTATATGAAATCTAGGATATCTATAGGTTAATGTTATGTACTAGAGAAAATAAATATCATTTTTTAATATATCATCTTATTATACTTTGATGGATTCATATTTGGATGATTATATTTTCCTCCAAAAGACTATTACCATATGATGGAAAATTCACAAAAGTGTCCAAGAACATGGTCCATACCAAGAATATGCATGTAATCCATATCTTGTGAAATAAGACATCCATACTACTATCATGTATATGATGAGGTCGAATTTTTATTATGATGGTGTTTTTAGTGATGAATAAAAAGTAGAAAATATAGATGATGAGAAAAAATATGGATATGATAAGATAGATGTTGCTACAAATGCAACAGTTTTACATCACTCCCATTACATGATAAGTCATACCTCTGTCATTGAATCCTGGTAGGATGTGATAAATTTTTTTATTGAATAGAACTTGAATATTATTAGGCCTACAACATAGTTTCATTTTGTTTTAAATGACATATTTTATGAAATTTTATACCATTTAATGTTTCAGGAGAATTTCAATTAAAATATTTCTTGAAAAGTATTTTGAAATGATTTCATATAGACAGAAACTAATGATATAATGACAAGGATTCAATCATGAAAATATAAATCATAAGATATGAAACATAGGTTGATGATTGTAAATTTAACACTTGGGATGTTACTAAAATTTCACATTAAGGGTTATGGATTTATATGATTGAGGCATATCCTATAGGTGTGCGGCCTAACCAGAAAAAAGAACATATATCATTGATCAATTTATTTTAATCATATATTATTTTATATATGATTTGGTCCTGACATAATATTTAATAATCACATTTATAGGAGATGATACAAAATAAATTGGGTATAATATTTACTCTATAAATTCCTGGATAGAGAAACAAAAGTTAATTATCAATGTGTTTGGTAACACCCGGACTCTAACATCATGAAATATTATGAAATATATTATTTCATATTCATTTATTTTCATTGATATATTTTGTTTCCAAAATTCAACATCTTTTCATTCTTTATATAAAAAATCAAATTTATATTGTGTTGCACATTACATTAAGTTTCTTCAATAACTTTTTTTACATGCAATATCAATTCTTAATAGGAAACAATATAATAGTATTATTATTATTTAAAATGATATGTGTTATCTAGAGGATGGAATGTTGGTAATGAATAAGATTATGTAATTGATTAAAATTTAATTTAAAAAGGATAAACAATGAATTCGTTGGTTACAAATTATTCATTAATTATTATAAAAACCAATTGAATATTAAGGGTGTGTTTTTATGAAAAAATATTTTTAGGACTGGAGTGGAATGTTATCATAAAAATTAAACTGATAATTATTAATTTAGGAGAGTAATAATATTTGTATCTTATATATTCAATAAAAAGTTTAAATTTGTATAGTATATTAGATAAGAACAAGATAACAAAAAACCCAATTCTACTGATAAAACTATAATTTTTTTATAAAGGCAGTTTTTCGCCTGTCACGACCCGTCCTCGGGACCTGTGCCGTGACTACCCCAAGTTCACCTTCCATAGGACAGGGGCTGGCGACTACCACCAAGGTGTAAATCCCAACAAAATGGGGAAGGCATTGCCTTTATAAAGTAATCAAACACCACAGAGTAAGCCAGCAGAAGTAAACACTCAGTAAAACAGGATACAATAGTAAGTGCGGAAAAGTAAGCGGGCCAGAATAGAATCTCAAACTGAAAGTAAAGTACAACTGGAAAGACTGTACATCAACTGAAAAGTAAAGAAGCAACGCCGAGCCGTCCACTGGAAATCCCTCCTGAAGGGTGGATACAGATAGTCTCCTCAGCTCCTCGGGTCCAGTCGTCCGCCCTGTGTACGTCCCGCCCAGTGGTCCACCTCCAAGTACCGACTCTCTCCACAAGACTCAACCACGATCATTGTTGTCCGTCATCTGCATCCAAGACAACTAGTGCGGGCATATCTCGTGCAGGGGTGAGTATACGCTACTCAGTAGGGACCCCCAGACCCCCGAAGGTCTACCAGAATCCACAAAGGATAATCCACAAAGGAAATATACAATCACGAAGTGACAACCAACACTACTTAGGTATATGACCATACATATACCTAAGTCATCAATTCCAGTTCGGCTCCAACATCCGAGCCCATGTTCGATCTAGTCCACACAGGATAGCACAACCAATCCACACAGGATAGCACAACCCAATCCACTTAGGATAGAAAATAAATCATATCGAAGATAATGATTGAAAGTCAAGACTCAGCTCACACAAGTATACTTATTCGTAAGGTGATAGAGCAGATCAGATGTAGCCAGTGATTCATCTAAGCTAGGACCCACATAGGATACTAGGCCAGATAAGCTGTCGGACCCATAAAGGATACAAGACCAGCTACTCTGTCGGACCCATGTAGGATACAAGAACAGTAGTACTGCCAGACCCACGTAGGATACAAGAACAGTAGTAATCGCCATCGAACCCATGGAGGATTTTAGTACAGTCGTCATCGCTACAAAACCCACGGAGGATCCTAGTACAGTCATCGTTACTTCCGTACCCACTGAGGATTTCAGTGTAGTCTTCATCGCTGCCGAACTCAAGGAGGATTTCTGTACAGTCGTCATCACAGTCGCAACCAGCTCTAGGGTTCCCGCAAAAATCTTGCTCATTTTCTGGAGGGTCCGCTCCATGTGCCAAGAGGTTGATACATCAACTGACACGTATTCCAGATTTGATGTATCCCAAAGTTCTGTTTCGTCGATAGGAACTCAACACGACAGACGGCGCGCCAATCGGACGCCCGGTCTGAGAGTTATTGGCTTTTCGTTCGAGGGGCCCGATTTGTTTTTAAGTCAAAACCAACCCGACCATACTCCAACTGTGTCTAAACCTCGAGCGGAGTAAACCAAAAGGTCCGTCTCACTAATAGGAGTCCAACAAAGTCAACAACATCAATCGGATGTCCGGAGCTCACGTAATAAGTGTTTATGTTTTGAAGGCCCTGTTGGTTTCGGGTTTGAACCAACCCGGCCGTACACAAAGTTCTCTGAAACCTTGAGTGTAATATACAGAATGAACGTCTCAATCCATGGATCACATCACAACTGATGGTGCATCGATCAGAAGTCTGTAGCCCATGTTACATGTGTTTGAATGAACATGTCCGTTATTAGGGGGTTTTGGGCCCTGACCGACCCGGCCCAAGACCCCATGGGTCGGCCCGAACCGGGTCGACCCAACCTCGGTCCGGGTCCGGCCCATCAGAGCGTGGTCCCGCCTGGTCCCGACGGCGCAGCCCTGCCCGGCGCGGGTGGCCCTGCCCGGCACGGGCGGTCCGGCACGGTGCGGCCGGGCATCCCTGCGAGGGCGCAGCGCGCCGCGTGAGTGCGGAAGGGGGGAGCCGCCACCCCTTCAGACCGAATAGTGGACCCGCGGGGGGTCCACCCTGCCACGTTGACCGGGGGTCAAACCTCAGGTTTTTCGGATATGGCCGACCGTAACGGCCGGCCAGTGTGCCAGGAAATACCGGTTGGTCCCGCCCTCCAAACGTCGGCGGCCGGCGGTTTCGGCCGCTGCTCCCTGCTCCGCCCGCGGCCTTGACCTGACTGGGGCGGCGTGAAGGCTCCATGCCCCTCCGTCGTGTCCAGACTTCGTCCGCAGCTTCTTTCGGCCTCAACGGCGCGGTGCGACGGTGCCGCACTCCTTCGTTGCGTTCCACCTTGTTCCCGCGTGGTGCCGTAGCACCGCACTGCCTTTGTTCGAACCGCAATAAGTACAACATCAAAGGGGGTGGAGGATTGGCTGTGTTCGTGCGGTCCGACCTCCTCCCGTTAATAAAAAAGATAACAGGCAGCTCAAAATAAACAACTTCGATAATCAATCACAAATTTAATCCATTAAATTTGAACATAAACCCCTACCTCGAAGAAGTCGTCGAACGAGGATCATCGCGGGAAAAATACATCGCGGAAGACGGCGTCTCGGAACGAGGCTCCGTAAGCGTCGTCGGTTTTCACCTGATGAAGAATGTGTCGCATCTTCATTCTCCGAAGAAGGCATCTCTCACCAAATTCGAAGGGGAGAGGAGATGGTACGGCGATCTCCCCTTGCGGTGACAGAGTTCTTCGTCGTAGACTCGGCGTTCTTCACGTTCTTCGACGAGGAAGAATATGTTCTTTAGAGAGAAAGAGTTATATTCTTTGTTCCACACAAGGAATCCACCAACAATAAAATAATACCTTGTCTTATTTTATTCACACACACACATGCCAACATTAATTTGAAAATCAAATTGAATTCACAAATTAATTAATGTGCGTTGTCCAATTAATGAGGCGTTTTATTGGCTTAAAAATTAATTTGGAGGAGATAAAAAATAATTGCTAGAGGGTAAATAAATGGGGTGTTGGGGAAAATTGAAGGAGGTGGGGGCTCGTGTGGGCCCCACCCCAACTTCCTTGCATCTTCCTTTTCCACAACGTGTATCCATCGGTAAAGAAATAAAAATAAATTTTAAAACAATTTTATTTTTATTCCTCACATTTTTAACATCTCCTCCCTAGAAAACGAAACTCCAGAAAAATTCTTCCTAAGCAATTACCGGCGCTGCGGTTTCATCAGCGCCCTCAGATTTTGATTCCGAGCACCAGTTCAAAAGTTAGGAAAAATGGCTCATTCGTTCACTGAACGTACCTGAGCTAAACTTCGTAAAAATATTCCGGGCACAATGGGACTCAGAATCAGGGGCCGTCAGAAACAGCGCACTCGTAAAATTCCAAAGAAATTAAGAAAAAAATTCCTTGAAATTTACGGGTCTTTACATTACTCCCACCTCAGGGATTTACGTCCCCGTAAAGATACATCAAAAACTAGGGAAACAAATGAGGGTACTGAGCATGCATCTGAGCCTCCCGCTCCCAAGTGCTCTCCTGGAGGTTCCCGTGCTTCCATCTGATGCACACTAGAGGAATCGCCTGCCCACGCAGGACCCGCACCTATCGATCCTCGATCTCCACCGGGACCTCTCCAAAAGTCACCCCATCGTCAATGTCCATCTCCCCATCCTCAATGATATGCTTCAGGTTGTGCACAAATCTCCTCAACTGAGATACATGGAAGACGTCATGCACCCAGTGCAACTGAGGTGGTAGAGCCAGGCAATAATCCACCTCACCTATCCTGTTGAGAACCTAGAATGGTCTGATGAAGTGTGGATATAACTTTATGCACCGACCAAATCTCCATAATCCACGTCGAGGTGAGACCCACAAGAAGATGTGGTCACCATTATCGAACTCTAGTGGTCTCCACCTCCTATCATCATAAGACTTATGTCGGATCTGAGCTGTCCTCATCTGCTCCCGGATGACCTAGACCTTCATTTTCGGGGCCTGGACCATATCTTGTCCCACAAGTGCTGACTCCCCAAGGTCTGTCCAGCAGAGAGGTGATTTGCGAGGTCGGTCGTACAATGCCTCAAATGGTGCCATCCCGATGGTGGAGTGGTAGCTGTTGTTGTACGCAAACTCCGTCAAGGGTAGGTGATCCTCCCAGATATGACCAAAGTCGAGGACACATGCACGGAGCATGTCCTCAAGAGTCTAAATGGTCCTCTCCGCCTGACCATCCATCTGAGGGTGGAAGGCGGTGCTCAGACGTAGCTGCGTCCCGAAGGCCTCCTGCAACCCCATCCAAAGTCGGGAAGTAAAGAGAGCATCTTGATTGGAGACGATGGATAATGGCTCACCATGAAGCCATACGATCTCATGAACGTAATGGAATCCCAAGCCCTTGATTGAGCCATGCTCTCTGATGGGTAAAAAGTTGGCCGACATGGTGATTCGGTCGATAATCACCCAAATGGAGTCGTGTACTCAGGAAGTATATGGAAGTCCAGTCACGGAATCCATAGATATCCCATCCCACGTCCACTCCGGGATCTCTAAGGGTTATACCAAGCTTGCTGGTACATGGTGCTCCGCCTTCACCTGCTGGAAGGTGAGGCTACAGGAAACAAACTCTGCCACAACCATCTTCATACCCGGCCACCAGTGTTGTCGTCGGAGATCCTGGTAAATTTTCACCACTCCTAGATGTACCGCTAAAGGGGAGGTGTGGAAGTATCTCAGAACCTCCACCTATAAAGCATTTGGTACCATGGTACATCCTCTAAAAAGGATGACATTCTCTCCTCTCATTGAAAAATCATCAGGTTCTTGTCGTGTGGAAATTTGTGCCCGTCGCATCTCACAGTCAGCATCCCCACACTGTGCCTCCCTGTCCCGCTGTAGTAGTGGAAGAGTGAATGTGAGTGATTGAAAAAAGGATTCTCTATCTATATCCACGAAGGATATCTGCAATGCAGAAAACTGCTATGCACCTACCCAAGTATTTGAATTCATGTCCTTCTGCTGAGAGCAACAGCTACTATGTTCCCCTTTCTAGGTGTGTAGACTATCTCAAAGTCAAAATCCTGGAGGAACTCGAGCCATCGCTGCTGTCTCAGGTTCAGGTCCTTCTGCGAGAAGATGTACCTAATACTCTAGTGGTCAGAATAGACTGTAAAGCGCTCACCCATCAGATAGTGTTGCCACATCATCAGAGCGAAGACCACTGCTGCTAACTCCAGGTAATGGGTAGCATTGTTCTGCTCATACTGCCTCAAATGTCATGATCCATAGGCGATCACTACCCAATCCTGAATCAGGACACATCCGAGTCCGGTCCCTGATGCATCACAGTAGACTATGTACCCTACTCCCTCCTCCGGTAGCCTCAAGATAGGTGCACTGGTCAATCTCTGTCTCAGCACCTGGAAGCCCCGATGATATCTATCTAAACACACAAAGGGTTTCCCCTTCTTCATCAAAGAGGAACGTGGTTCCGCAACTTTGGAGAAGTCTGGCACCAATCCCCAGTAGTACCAAGCTATCCCCAAGAATCTCCGCACCTATGTCACGCTCCTAGGTGGCTCCCAAGCTAGAACTGCCTCAGTATTCACAGGATCCACCGCATCTCCTACCTCAAAGATGACATGTCCCAAGTTGTGGGCCTCACGTATCCATAACAAAAACTTCTAGAGATTACCATAAAGTTGGTTCTCTCGGAGTGTGCCCAGTACAACCCACAAGTGGTAGGTGTGCTCTTCCTCAGTGGTCGAGTAGATCAATATGTCTTCAATGAAGACCACGACAAATCAATCAAGTTATGAATGAAAGATCCTATTCATGAAAATCATGAACAGTGCTAGAGCGTTGGTTATGCCGAAATGCATAACCAAGAACTCATAGTGGCCATACCGACATATGAAGGTCGTCTTCTGCATGTCCTCATCTCGAACTCTGGGATGATGATAGCCTGACCAGAGATCTATCTTCGAGAACCACCGTGCTCCATTGAGCTGATCTAAGAGGTCATCAATCCTCGATAGCGGATACTTGTTCCTCACGGTCACCGGGTACAGGAGACGATAATCAACACACAATCTCATGCTCCTGTTAGCCTTCATAGCCAACAAAATCGGGGATGCCTTGGGTGAAACACTGGGTCGAATGAATCCCATTCCCTGTAAGTCCTCCCGATGTACCCGTAGCTCTTGAATCTCAGCAGGAACCATTCGATATGATGTAGTGGTTATCGGGGTTGTCTCAGGGTATAGGTCAATATAGAAGTCTACCTCTCTGTGAGGAGGTAGTCCTGGAACGTCGTCACGAAAAACGTCCGCATACTGGTCCACCACTATAGGAAAACTAGGTCTCCGCACGTCAACTACTCCGAGGATAATGCTAGCCAACTGATGAGTGATCGGATGTCCTCTCCTCTTCGTGAGTCCATCCTGCGGTGCAAAGGCTCCCTTCTCGCCAGTGAAGGTGAACCTGCTCCCGTTGGTGCGGACACACTGCACCCTGCGCCTAATACAGTCGATCTGAGCATGGACTGTAGATAAACAATCCATGCCCAAGATGACGTCTTAAGGCCTCGACGACACTACCGGAAGATCCCAGCCAATGATATCATCTCCAAGAGTAGGCTCACAATGCCGGCACTAGTGGGTAATCATCGAGTCTGCTCCCGTAGTATTCTCTAGCCGTAAAGATCGAGCCAATGGTTGCGTCGGAATCTCTGAGCTCTGAACAAGGGAGGTGACAATGAAATAATGACTCGCTCATGTGTCTATAAGAACTACTGCAAGGGTGGAGTAGAAACAGATAGTACCTCGAATCATCTCTGGCGCACCGTGGTCATAGGCCTCTGCTTCCTAAAGCTAAGCCTGCCTCTACACACCAGCTCCCTGTGGTCAGGGTGGACCTCCTGGTGGTGGTGGTGGTAAAGCCTCAAAGCGTCGCCCACCACCTACTGCTCGGACAACTCCTATGGCTCATCTGTCTACTCTATGCAGACCACCACGGTCGACCCTCTGCCTCTACCTGGGTGGCCCCTCAACCTTCTTCTTCTCCTCTGCATGGCGGGTCGGGCAGTCACGAGCCATGTGGCCCTGCCCACCGCATGCGTATCACTATCTGCTTCTCGAAAGGCTGGCTCTGCTCCGTGTGCCCCGCACCTTTGAGACAGTGTCCTGAGGTCGTCTGCCTAATGGTCTGGTTCTCCTGGACCCCTGTGACGTCCGTCGACTACTAGCTGTAGACGAATCAGCTATGTGCCACCCTGCGGTAGGTCTCGCTACCTGTGATAGCTCAGCAAGGAATCTCACTATGATAAGTGCTCGCTTCAGTACTTCTGCCTACGTCAGAATGATGAGGGAGATCACAAATGCCCTGATCTCATGCCTCAGTCCCTGCTCGAAGGCCCGGGCCCCGAATAATGGGTCCCGTACCATGTCTGTCTAATAGTGCGAGAGATCTGTAAATCTCGCGGAGTACTAGGCTACCCTCATGATGCCCTACCGTAGCTGTAGTAGCTCCTGAATGCGCACCGCAAGTAGGGTGGCTGGGATGAATTCTGAGTGGAAGAGTCTCTCAAAGTCCGTCTGGCGAAGAGATGCCTCGTCGCGCACATGGAGAGTCAAGCTCCACCATCTGCCTGCTACCGCGTGCACGAGGCTCGCTGCAAGGATCACCATGAAGTCAGTTGGTGTCCCTACTAACCGGAAAACTCAAACTACAGCCTCCAATCAATCCTCGGCTACCTGAGGGTCTGTATCCCCATAGAACCTAGGTGGTATCTGACGCTGAAACTCGTGCAGTGCACTAAGGTGACGTCAACTCTCAGCGGCTAGGGCTGGTGGCATCGGTGGCTCGGCGGGTAGAGGTACCGCCGGTGCCTCTGCTGAAAAAGGGCCTTGCACCGAGGCATCGTCGCTCGGTGGGCTGTTGTCTCGCACAATCCTCGGAACCCTTGCTGGCTACCGTCGTGGGGCCATCCTGAAAAGAAATAGGTGTGCCACATTCAATACAGTATACCTGGTGAGATGAAATAATGTAATCACAAAGAAAACATTTGAAACACACATGCAATCAATGTTTTCATGCACTGAGTCGGAAATCATTGGTTAGGGTCCTGGTGTGTGGATACGTCGGCCGCCGCACCAACACTGGACTCCTTGGACTAATAACCACACTCAATACCCTTAACACTATTGCTTCACATAGAAGAAAGATCAGAGTCCTGAGTTCTGTGGTAGAACCGAACTCCTCTAATACCAATTTGCCACGACCCATCCTCGGTACCCGTGTCGTGACTACCCCAAGCCCACATTCCAGAGGCCAGGGGCTGTCGACTAGCACCAAGGAGTAAATCCCGACAAAAATGGGAAGGCATTGCCCTTATAAAGTAAACAAACACCATAGAGTAAGCTATCATAAGTAAACACTAAGTAAAACAGGACACAATAGTAAGTGCGGAAAAGTAAGTGGGCCAGAATATAAACCCAAACTGAAAGTAATGTACAACTGGAAAGAAATTACAGAAACTGAAAAGTAAAGAAGCAATGTCGAGCCATCCACTCGAAATACCACCTGAATGGTAGATACAGATAGTATCCTCAGCTCCTTGGGTCCAGCCGTCTGCCCCGTGTACATCCTGCCCTGTGGACCACCTCCAGGTACCAACTAACTCCACAAGCCTCAACCACGATCTGTGTTGTTCGTTGTCTGCATTTAACACAATGTAGTGCGGGAAAATCCAGTGCAGGGGTGAGTATACGCTACTCAGTAGGGACCCTAAGACCCCTGAAGGTCTCCCAGAATCCACAAAGGATAATCCACAAAGGAAAGATTCAGTAATGAAATAACAACCAACAATACTTAGGTATATTCTCATACATATACCATAGTCATCAATTCCCGTTTGTCTCTAACATCGGAGCCCAAGTTCGATCTAGTCCACACAGGATATCACAACCAATCTACACAAGATAACACAACCCAATCCACTTAGGATTGAAAATCAATCATATCAAAGATAATGATTGAAAGTCAAGACTCAGCTCACATAGGTGCACTTCTTTTTAAGGTGATAGATATGATCAGATATAGCCACTGATTTATCTATACTGGGACCCACGTCGGATACTAGACCATTTAAGTTTTCGGACCCACAAAGGATACAAGACCTGCTACTCTACTAGACCCACGTAGGATACAAGTACATAGTCAAATCTTGCAGGACCCATGTATGATACAAGAACAGTAGTCCTGTCGGACCCACGTAGGATACAAGAACAGTAGTCATCGTCGTCGAACTAACGGAGGATTTCAGTACGGTCGTCATCGCTGCCGAACCCACGTAGGATCCTAGTACAGTCGTCGTCACTACCGAACCCATGGAGGACTTATGTGCAGTCATCATTTCCGTCGAACCCATGGAGGATTTCAGTGCAGTCCTCGTCACAGTCGCAACCAGCTCTAGGGTTCCCGCACACAGCATGCTCGTTTTTGGGAGGGTCCATTCCACGGGCCAAGGGGTTGATACATAGAATGACATTTAGTCCATAGTTGATGTATCCCAATGTTATGTCTCATCAATAAGAACTCCACATGACAGACGGTGCATCAATCGGACGCCCGGTCTAAGAGTTATTGGCTTTTTTCGTTCCAGGGGCCCCGTTGGTTTTTAAGTCAAAACCAACCGGAACGTACTCCAACTGTGTCCAAACCTCAAGAGGAGTAATCAAAAATGTCCTTCTCACTAAGAGGAATCCATCAATGTCTACGGCACGTCAATCAGACGTCCGAAGCTCAAGTTATAAGCGTTGCCGCTCCGGAGGCCCGGTTGGTTTCGGGTTCGAACCAACCCGGCCATACTAAAAGTTCTCTGAAACCTTGAGTGTAATACACTGAAATGACTGTCTCAATCTGAGAATCTCATCGCAACTGACGGTGCATCGATCGGAGGTCTGTATCCCATGTTACGGGCGTTTGAACGAACCTGTCCGTTTTTACGGGGTTTTGGGCCCGAACCGACCCAGCCCAAGACCCCCCGGGTCGACCCGACCCAGGTCCGGGTCCGACCCATCAGAGCGCAGCCAGGCCCGGCTGGCCCGGCCCGGCCTGTCCAGCTTGGGCGGCCGGTCGGCCCGGTGATGGCCTCACGCGCAGTGCGGAAGGGGGGAGCCACCGCCCCTTCGGACCAAACGGCGGACCCGCGGGGGGTCCCCCCTGCGGCGTTGACCGGGGGTCAAACCCCCGGTTTTATGAATCTGGCCCTCCGTAACAGCCGGCCTGTGTAAAATGTGAAACCGGTTGGTCCCGCCCTCCAAGCGCCGGCGACTGGTGGTTCCGACCGCCGCTCCCTGCTCCGCCGCGACCAAAGGCCGCAGCCTTAGCCCGACTTGCGCGGCGTGACGGCACCGCGGCCCGACTCCGGTCGCGGCTTCTTTCGGCCTCAACAGCACGACGCGACGGTGCCACGCTCCTTCTCCGAGTTCCTCCTTGTTCTTGTGCGGTGTCGTTGCACCGCGCTGCCTTTTGTTCGAACCGCAACAAGTACAACATCAAAGGGGGAGGATGATCGGCCGTGCTCGTGCGGTCCGACCTCCTACCGTTAGAAAAAAGATAAGAGGAGGCTCAAAATAAACAACTTCGATAAGAAAGCACAAATTTAATCCATTACATTTGAACTTAAACCCCTACGTCAAAGTAGTCGTCAGGCGAGGATCGTCGCGGGAAAAAGATGTCGTGGAAGGCCGCATCGTGGAACGAGGCTCCGTAAGCGTCGTCGGTTTTCACCTGATGAAGAATGTGTCGCATCTTCATTATCCGAAGAAGGCATCTCTCTCCAAATTCGGAGGGGAGAGGAGATGGTACGACGATCTCCCCTTGTAGTGATGGAGTTCTTTGTCGTAGACTCGGCGTTCTTCAGGTTCTTCGACGAGGAAGAAGATGTTCTTCCGAGTGCAAGAGTTCACTTCTTTGTTCCACACAACAAATCCACAAACAATAAAATAAGACCTTGTCTTATTTTATTCACACACACACATGCCAACATTAATTTGAAAATAAAATTGAATTCACGAATTAATTAACGTATGTTTTCCAATTAATGAGGTGTTTTATTGGCCGGAAAATTAATGTGGAGGAGATACAAAATAATTGCTAGAGGGGAAATAAATAGGGTGTTGGGGAAAATTGAAGGAGGTGGGGGCTCGTGTGGGCCCCACCCCAACTTCCTTGCATCTTCCTTTTCCACAACGTTTAACCATCGGTAATGTAATAAAAAGAAATTGTAAAACCATTTTATTTTTATTCCTCACATTTTTATCATCTCCTCCCGAGCAAACGCAACTCTAAGAAATATCTTCTTAAGAAATTACCGGCATTGCGGTTTCATCGGTGCCCTCGGATTCCGATTCCGATCACTAGTTCAAAAGTCAGGAAAACTCGCTCGTTCGTTCACAGAACGTACCCGAGCTAAACTTCGGAAAAATATTCCAGGCACACTGGGTCTCGGAATCAGGTTCCGTCAGACACAACACACTAGTAAAATTTCAATGAAATTAAGAAAAAAAATTCCATTGAAATTTACGGGTCATTACATCACCCTTTTAATGGATCACATATTTAAAAACTAAATTTTTGATCTTTAACATAAATTATTCATAAATTAACATTAATTTTGAAATTGTATCTTCAAAATTATATAGGAGTTAATTTTTGTTATATTTATACAAAGATCCATTTTTCCATGAACAGTTAAATATACAAAATTTTAAATTGAAATCTATTTTTTGTCTAAATAAAATATAATTATAATGTATATGTTAAATTGGTATCAATGTTGAATTTTTTAAATTATAAATATATTAATCCATTGAAGGTAATTTATACATTTTTATTTGGAATTTAGAAATAAATTTTTTTAAAATTTTGAACATTTTAACTTCAATAAACCATTATCTCACCATGTCAGTGGGATTAGCATTAAATTTATTGTTCCCACCTCTAGTAATTGATGTTGAAAAATATAAATATATAATATT
This sequence comes from Viscum album, assembly GCA_963277665.1. Classification (NCBI taxonomy): domain Eukaryota; kingdom Viridiplantae; phylum Streptophyta; class Magnoliopsida; order Santalales; family Viscaceae; genus Viscum; species Viscum album. Next base: position 2,063,641,662 of record OY728120.1, on the reverse strand, counting down.
AATAACAATAATATTTATACTTTAACAAGGTTCTTTTAAATTTTTACCATAATAATTAGTGAAAAATAGTTAAAATAAATTTATTTTATTAATGATAAAATTAGGTTTTTTACATTCCATGTTTTTATATAAAGACTAATTTTTCCAACACATATGAGTTTTACATACTAAATTGAAGATAATATTTAAAATAATAAATAATAATATTTATAATTATTATTATTTTAAAAAAATTCTTAAAGGATATGTTACAAAGCTCAATAAAAATATACATGTTACCTTAGTATGAACTATAAAGATAAAATTGATTAGATAAAACTACTACAATAAAATAAAATTTATTTTATTTTTGTGTGGTTTATGTTTTTATTGACCATATTTTCTATATATTGTATTAATTTACAATTTTTCGAGAACACCATGTAAGGGATACCTCCCTATACATTTTACCTTTTTGTATTTACGCCAATTCCTCTCCTCCTCCACTATAAATGGGAATTCACTCTCTACACTTCATGAAACATCTCATTCTATTCGGATCAACCAAACACATGCCCAATATGTTCCCAAAATCACTACTCTCATCCTATAAGAATAAAATCGGGCAGAAATAAATCAAATGAAATACGTTCTTTCAAACCAAAATGAGATACACGAATAAGATGTAACATTCATCAAAGTGTATTTTGTTTATTTCTTCTTAAAACACCCAATTATTATTATTATTCCATGATTATATAATAAAATACGAATCATAAATATATTGATATTTTTTAGGTTTATTTTTATACCAATAGATATAAAAAATTCTATCAAATGGGTAATTAAATATGTTTTTGTGTGTGTAGAAGAAAATTGTCATACAAATCAATGCCATTCATTTTTTCCTTTATTACATTTCAGGGTTAGTCATAATGATTGAAATCCTTTTTTGATATGATATTTAGGATATTTTTTGTCTTAATGTTTATATAATTTTCTATTAAACTCATTTAAATATTATTTATAATGTTTTTTTGAATATTAGAACATTATTTCTAAACAAGTAGACTACCTCCCCCTCAAAAGAGAGTGATTCGATCAAGATTTACAAAGATTATATTAAGTAATGGTTTAATAAAAATATATTAAATAAATTAAATATTTTTGATATCAATGAAAAAATTATCTATCTATGAATATAAAATATCAGTTTCATCATTAAATTTTAATAATGAAAAAATTGATAATGATATTCATGTATGTGTTGACAACCACCACCTCAAAGTGTTGTGATTATTTCATTTTCATCATAAAATCAGATGAATGATATATATATGTTTATATCATTAGATAATATATTATTTATGATATAATGGTAATTATAAAAAGATATAATTTACTTACATTCTTACCATTATGATAATTGAAAAAATCGCATGTTACTAATGCATACGCACATCCGACACTCTCCATGATCGTAAAATTGTTAAATTTTTTCAAACAATATTTTCTATTTAATTGAAAAACTATAATAGATGAACTATTTTAATAAATTTATTCTTTATATATGTTTAAATAATTACCGCATTGACCATAGTCGTCCTATCAATGTCTGTTTTGACACAAATTCTTAATATGGTCCAAACATATGACTTTAACAATATTGATTATGTAATTGTATATATTATATTTATAAGTGAAATATAGGTAATAATAAACTTTGTAGAGGATATTAAAAATGTATATATTTATCATATGTTTATTATTCATGAAAATAGTGTAAAAATATAAATCATTCTCAAAGTATGAGACTTTCATTTCACTTTTTTCATCGTTGAGATAAATGTCTTATTCTCCATATACATATTTCATGTGATGTATCTAATATGCCTTTTTATATATTATATGATGAATTATTTTGTATTCATATAATTTAAATAGTCTATTTGGTGATAATTACTTTTTTGATTTTTGGATTCAGATGTTATAACATATGTAAGGGATTGTTATCTCACTTTTTACAAATGTCAGATAAATAACATATTCAGTACTTGTGTCTTTTATGTGGTGTGTATAGTTTTTTATGAAATTTAGTATCATGAATTTAAAATATTATCATGTTATTTAATATTTTTTAAATGGTCTTCCATCATATATTTTATGATTCCAATGTTTTGAAGTGGTATGGGGTACTTTAATTATTTAAATAATATGTTCCTTAAAAATGTTTTTGATGATCATTTAAGGGAATTTCCAATCCTGATTTTCAATATACCTTATTGTTACATATCCTCTAATGGTGATATTTTTTATTTATGACTTCATAATTATTTATTTAGATATATTAATATTTTTTATTGATATTGTTAATAACCCCTTTGTTTTCTATTAGTTATTCATGTTTTAATGTGATGAAAATAAAATCCATTATATTTACATGGGTTTATGGGGTTAAAAATTAATAATGATTGTGTATATGGGTTTAATTTCAGATTATTTTAATTTTTTGTAATTTATTTTATTATTAAATTTTATAGGTGATCCCGATGTATATTATATGAATGGTTTAGTACCATTATATCTCATGTGTGTGCACAATATATCTTATACCAACAACTGATCCCCATAGTAGCTCATTAAAAAACTAGTGAGCATGATATAGTATATACAGAGGGTGATCCAAATTATAGATACCCAATTCGTTCATTTATTATAATTTTGGATTTCAGACATTTGATTGGTCTTATTAAAATTATTTTTAATGGGTTTTGAATGGATTTTATTTAATTGATTCTCCATGTTATTAAAAATATTTTTAATTTTTTTATGAGTTTTTAATGTTTCCAATAATTGAAATTGATATCACATAGATTTTTATTAATAATATTGATGAATATTTACTTTTCTATGTATTTATATTTTACGATATAGGTCTTGATGGGACATGATTTCTTTTTTATTTACTCATTAAACATTATTATTTCATAATACACTTGTTCACTCTTATCATCATCGATGACATTCATTTTTTAATTCTTAGGGTTTCACTTATTGACAGTTTGATCTCAAACGTCATTTATATCTATTTACATATGTTTTATAGAGTTATTTTATATGATTTATTTGTTTATAGGATTTCTCAAAAATGATTTTAATGACATATTTTGAAATATTAAAAGATGTATTTGATTGGGTAATGTTCTTAGGATTACTTTTTAATTGTTTATGTTCAATATTTTATAAATCATAAAAAAAACTATAACTATAAAATGGATTATAAAATTTAGTGATCCATATTTTCCACTTGATAATTTGATTTATTATGGAAATGATTGTGTCATAATTATTTTCATCAATGATAGAAATATAATTTTCATGTTTTTAGCATTGGATTTTGGAGCACAGGTCCAGGGAAGCTATAGTTGTTATCAAAGGTCAGTTTAAATAACATTGGATATTAGGATGTTTTCATGTGAGGTTATCTTCAAAGTTATGTATACCATAATTCGTTAATATTATTATGTATGTTCATATGTTAATAATTTTGGACATCCAATTGAGGTTTTTAGTGTTAAGGTATTAATGTGATAATGACATTTCTGGATATTTTTTATATGGATGAGGTGTTTTCATCTGCTATGATAAACATGATAAATTTTTAGAGCGAATATATTTTTAGGGATTAAAAATGAGATACATCCTTTTTTATAGGTGAATACCCATCAAATCATATTAGGTGGAAGGTAATGAACTACTTATTAAAGGTTGATAAGGTTTTCATGCCTATCATTATTCTATATGATGGTCTAGTTTGTAAAACAGTTTTCTCATGTAATGATTACATTTATTGGTAAATATTATTGTATTTTTTTATGAATAATGAGTTATTTATCAAAGATTAATATACAGTCGAATACTTATGAAATTTTGGTTTAGAACATAGTCTAGAAATGTTTGATTAATTTTAAGGAAATTCGATTGATGAATTATTTAGATTCAACATTTTGTTATTACATTTGAATATTAATGTTTCATACCAAGGATTAATCATGTTACGAATTATCTTAACATGTGATAACCATTTTGTGTTATTAATGCCTAAATAAAGAATTAATACAATGACTATCTATATAATGGTTATGGGGTTGTAAAAATGTGGATTTTAGGGCACAAAGAAATAAAATTTCATCATGAATACTAATGATTTGGATATAAATATGTAATTTTTTTAAATTTATTAAATGATGAAATTACACTCATCATGTAAGTGTATTTTTCTCTCTTAGTCTACATGGTCAATGAATTATTTAAATCTAGGAAAAGGATTTTGAAGCAGAATAATAATTCTAGTAACTTCAATTATGATAAAATTTTTATCATTTTTATTATCACATATCTTTGTTTCTGTGTCCCTAAACATTATATTTATCATTAAATTATTTTTGATAAACAAAATCACTCACTCCCTAATAATATTTACACATTCCTCCATTTTCACCAATGTTCTCCCTATGTAGAATCCATGTTGTTCATAAATTCATGTGATCTCTATGTTTTCCACATTTTACTTCTTATAAGATTATTTATTAACAAATTTTATAAAGTGGGTTTTCTTAACAGAATTATAAAAAATTTAATATGTTGATAACCAAGATGAATTTTGATGGATAATTTCATTTTATGGTGTGTAGGATGTAATATCCTGAAATTTAATGAAATATATTCTTTCAAATTTATATAAAATCACAGAAATCTTATGTTGCTAAAAATTCACATATTATAATGTGTTATATGAAACACCATATTTATCATTCATTTCATGTAACATTTTGTTTCTTCGAAATATTACATTACACAAAATGTTGATTCTTTCCAAACAACAATATACTATTAATATTATTATTTAATATTATAATTATTTCCAAGACATTTAAATGGATTAAATTAAAAAAACTAAATAAATTATGAAAATTTATTTTACTTTTTTTATAAAATTTATTAATTTTTTAATAATTAATTAGAAATTAAGAAAAAACAAATAGTATATAAAGGGAGTGTTTTTATACCAAACTATTTTTATAACTAGAATTATATTTTATCATTATAAATTAAATTAATTACTCTTAGTGAATGCTATTAATTAAATATGAATTTTATATATTCAAAATAATTTTTTTAAATTATTTCTACTTAATATAGTGGCATAAGTTATGAATAAATCCAATTTCAGTCATAAAAAGCTACATTTTTTGAAAGTTTGTTTTGCTGCTTATTAATGGAGAACATGTTTTTATACTATATTTTGAAACTAAAATACATTTTTTTACATTGAACATAATTCAAGAAATTGAAATGTCAAAAAGATCATTTGGAAAATATTTTATATTTTTCTCAGAAGTTTCAATTTTTAATGAATAATGAAAAATATAATATATGAATTGAATTGTACTTTTTTGATTAAATAAATAAAAGTTAAAAATCATATTTTTAGATGTTTTTAATTTAAAATATGTTCAATAAACATATATTACTGCAATTAGATAATTTTAATCATTTTTTATTGAATTTATATATATAAACATCATAAACATTTGATCATTTTTACATTAAAAAATCTACTTCTCAACACATATATTTGATTAGATTGAAATATAATTTTTCCACTTCTATGAATTGAATTTGGATAAATATTTATATTTATTTCTAATAATCATAATATTTATATTAAAATAATGTATACATAATTTTTTCAGTAATAATTAATGATAAAACATATATTTAATTAGAATTCTTATATTTAAATCAATGTTTTTCACGTCATATGTGTTTATATTAGAATTAATTTTAAGCACAACTAGAAATTTTATATAATTAATTTAAATTAATATTTAGAATCATTAGGTATAATTTATACAATTAATTTTTTTAAATATATTAATAAATTATAAATTAACAAGGAAAATAAAAAATATAAGTTACCTTACAAAAAACATTAATGATAAAATTGAGAAAAATTAATCACTATGGAATCAAATGGAAAAAATAAATTATTTTTATGTCGTATTAGTTTGGATAGAAAATAAATTTCATATAATTTATTATATTCTAATTTTAGATGCACATCTTGTAAAGGATTCCTACCAATAGTGTTTACATTTGTGTATTTACAAGAATTCCGCTCTTTATCAATTCTAAAATGGAATTCACTCTACCCAATTCATTGCCCCTCTAATTTTATTTAATTTGAAAAAAATACACAAATAAACTCCAAATATCAATAATATCAACCAGGAAACATCACATTTAAATTAAAACAAACCATGTATGTCCTTTGGTCCAATCCAAAAGGAGTACCTGTAGAAGATGTGATATTCTTCAATGAGCACTTTTTATTTATTTTATTACCCACCAATATATTATTATAATTAAATGATTATATAAAAACATATATATATTAAATATACTATGATATTGTTATAATATTTTTTGACCTAAAACTATACAATATTACTACAAAATGGTAATGAAAACTCTCTTTTTGTGTACGGCCAACTATCACCTTGTAAAACGATGTCATATGTTTTTACATTAAAACCTATCATTATAGTGATTAATGATTGAATTAAAGTTTTTATATGATATAAATGATATTTTTGAATTTTTAATGTTTATGGAATTCTCATTTTACTGATACCATGATTATTTCAATTTATTGGGAATATGTTAACATCGTTTGTGGATGTGAGGACTACAGCCTCCTCAAAACTATCTGGTTCGTTAATGGTTATATGGAATGTATTAAGGATGTTTTTTTATAAAATTATATAATATAATGGAAATATTGAATATATTCATGAAATTATTTTCTATATATACATAAAAAATATCATTTTTATCTTTCCATTTGAAGCACAAAAATGGGAAAATGTCATCAATGGAGGTGTGGACTACCACCTCATTGAAGTGATGTGATTATTCATTTTTCAGCACCAAATCACAGAAATGATATATATATATATATATATATATATATATATTAGTGTGTGTGTGTGTGTGTCTGTATAATTATATTTTATGTTATTTTGGATATAATGGCAATTATAGATTAATAAAAAGTACATACATTACTTCCATAAAGTTCAATTAATAATGGAAATTCTCCTCATGTTTACGTATTGACTATTGTCACCATTATCACAATGTTGGTTCATTTTATATAACCAAAATTCCTATTTTATTTTAAAATTATATTTTAGGTAAAAAATTTATAATTATGAAATGTTTATTATTATGGAGATTTTATAATAATGAACTAATTGACCGTAGTTATAACAACCTAGCTATTTATAACAAACATAACATAACTTATTACATAAAAATTCCCATAAGACAACTAAGAGGATTGACAGGTCTAGCGTCTTGGGAAATAAGTATCATTACATAAAAAATTATAATAAATCCCAACATATTTATTTAAATCTTTTTTTAAATAACCACAACATTCCTTCATGCATAGCATTTCATGGGATAACCTAAGGACATGCCTATGAAAAGGGTGAGGTATAAAGACCAGTAAGGGAGTAAAAAACCATAAAATGAATAATATAGAACATTTTATGAAATATTAATATCAATGGAGGACCAAAAAAACCTGAACATAAAGTCATGGTATAGCACGATTATCATAACATTGAAATGTGTAAAAACACATTTTACAATATTTTAGCATGATCTATGGATCATTGCCGATAGAGAATGAGTAAAACCACATAGCACATAAATTTTCATGATTAAACCCTCCTTGAACATGACTTATCCTGATACTAATCTTTACCCAAAGCATTGGATTGCTATCAGGGTTTACCCTTCTTAATCATTTCTTTTCATGCATAAGTTTTCCACAAGGATCATACAACATAGAATCATTTAACATAATAATTTATTCTATGATAAATGAATGTGGAATATATAAATGAAACTATATAATCAATCATTAAATGTTTTTAATGGTGAATACCCTTGATAGATATATAGACATGGTATTCACTACACAATGACATTGTCTTCGAAAATCGCTCTTTAAATTTGACAGCAGAACGACATGACAAAAAGATTCATAAAAATGGATAATGAGAGAGAAATGGGCATCTCATCATATGTAAATGAAATTTAAATTAAGGTGGTTATATAGATACATGTCCCAATGTATGTAATTTACTTTAGATGCATAATATAAAATAATTGTTTGAAAATAAGGAGAGAGAAATCCCTTATAGAATTTGGGCATTATAATGGGTGTATATGGGAGGCATTAATGAGAGTTAAAGGGGAATCTGATCAATCATACATAAAGAGGTTAGTATAGGGGAGGTTAAAAGTTATACCCAAACATTTTTAATTTAAAATAAAAGGGAATAACAACAAAAATAAATTTGGCCAAAAATTAGAAAGATTGAAATCCCTTAAGGAATTTTGTCTTGGTAACAGGTGTACATGAGAGGCATTAATTAGATATAAAGGGTTCTATCATCATTAAAAAATTACTAGGTATGTATATTAGAGGTTTGAAATCATACCCCAAAATTTTTAATTGAAAATAAAATGTCATAACAACATAAGGAAACATGGACATTAATAAAGAATGACAAAAATTGAGGATCCCTTAAAGAAATTTCGTCAAGGTAACTGTTGTACATGAAAGAAATTAATGAGAGGGGAATGAGATTCTCTTCATTAAAAAATAAAGAAGTAATTATAGGTAAGGTGAAAAATCATACCCCATCATTTTTAATTTAATATAAAACGAATATCAATATAAGGAATCATGGAAAAAATTAGAATGGAAGAAATACTATATTGAATTTAGCCAGGGTAATAGTTATACATGGGAGGCATTAATGACCAAGAATGGGGTATTTAATCAATAAAATATAAGTAGGGATGTATATTGTAGGTGAAAAATAATTTTCCAATATTTTTAATTGAAAATAAAATGGAAAACAATATATGTTAACTTTGACATAAATAAGGGAAGGGAAATGAGGATCCTTTACGAAAATTACATCATGGTAACAGGTGTACATGGGAAGAATTAATTAGAGAGTAAGGGATCTATAAAAATTAAAAATAAGGAATTTATTATTGGGTATGTGAAAAATCATACCCAAACTTTTGTAATTAAAAATAAATGGGAATAACAATATAAGGAAACAGAGGCACAAATTAGAAATGAAGACATCCCTTATGGAATTTCGACATAGTAATAGATGTACATGGTATACATTAATGATTGATAAATGGGTATATAAAAATTAAAACATAAATATAGAAGTACATTTGAGGTTCTAAATCATAACCCAAAATATATAATTGAAAATAAAAGGGTATAACAACATTAAAAAATTTAGACAAATATGAGAAAGGAAGAAATCCCTTACTGGGAAGTGTGATCCCAAAAGCTTTGAGAGAGTCTTGATAGAGGATTACTGAGATATTGGGGTGCCTTGAGAGGATTATAGAGAATATAGGGTATATTAGGTCGTGCTCCATGGGGTTTTAGTGAAGAAAATTGGGAGTTTTGGTGGATTTATATAGGAAAAGAGAGGGGAATTCATTAATATTTAGGTTTTTGAAACTACATATTAAAGAAATCAAAACCAGAAAACATAACACGATTTTTTCCAATGTTTTTTGAAAAATGTGAGAGGAAAAAGATATTTTATAATTCCAATGGATGAAAATATTAAAATATTATTCTTTCTTATGCGAAGGTGAGTCACACTATAAAAGAAAACATTTTAAAAGGTTAAAATATTATATAATCCATGGAGGGTCCACTAATGCATTGTAAAATTAAGAAAACAAAACTAAAATCACATTATTTTAATGGTAAAACATATATTGGATTAATATACCATTTATATTATTTTTTACAACATCATTGGGTCATTATGATGACATAAAACACATTATATATTTCAACGACATATAATTTTTTCCCAAAAAATCAACTGTCTTAGAAAATTATGAAAAAATCACTGTAAGATAATTTTGACAACCTAAATATAAAAATAATATTCATTTTATCAATATAATTTTCTAAATATGTGACTTTTTAATTTTAATATAAAAATTGAAATTTATTGAAAATTAATGGGGTTTATAAAAAATATATTTATCAAACCGTAATAAAAATTACAATTGTATTCATAAAAATTATATCATAATTTATATTTAACAAAAAGTATTTTAGTAATAATATTTTATTAAAATATCTTTTAATTTAATAGTCCATTAATTCATAGAAATATATTTCATAATTGAATGTTAACAAAAAAATATTACTTGTCCATTAAAAACTATTTACAATGTAACAATTATAAACTGAATTTATACTCTTTATACAAAAAAAAGAAAATAATAAATGTGCTAGGGTCTTGTAACATGACCCCTTATAACACCCGCATTAGACATAATGGTATGGTGTGCGATGGTGACAGACTCTTGGGTTGGCTCGGATTACATAACATGGGCGGTAATCTCTATTATCATCCATTTCACCCGTAGGAGGTTCCATTCAACAATAACCTATTGACTATCGACTTGGGATTTGTCAAATATGATGCTCAGTGATGCCACCTCCTTTCCAATTTCTGAGAAATGGGCCTCAAAGGGAGTAATTATACTGGATGAGTTCATCTTTTCCTTTGTCTGAGTAAATTGTATTTGTTAAATCCCTATATTTATAACAATCATGTGATCCCTATACAATGGCTATAATAGTAACACTACTAGAAAAACGACCTAAACCCAAGGTTCAAAACCGTGGGTATAGCCCCCAAAACCGTGGGCTGGAATGGCGTCGGTATAGGGGTCTCAACCTATACCCACAGTTTGAAGAGAACCGTGGGTATAGGGGAGTAAAATGTGGCACACCATTGTTCCAGCGTGGCACACAACAGACCCCACGATTTGAAAACCGTGGGGTTATTTTAATTTCAAAAAATCAGTCCTTGGGGGTTTTGAACCCACACTGGCATTGAAACTTGCATCCATAACCCAACACCTAACCAACACAGCTGGCATTCTAATTTGTTACATAAGAATATATTTGTATATATATACATATATTAATATTCAGTATTTAATTCAAAAAGACGCGGACAGGGGGTTTCGAACCAAGGCCGCAAGTTAAGCCACACAGGCGCATCTCACCAACGAACCAACCAAGCTGAAATTTTTTTCTATTTAAAATACATATATCCGCGTATATATATTAATATGAAATATATAAATTCAAAAAAATGTGCTCCACAGGTTTCAAACTGGTGACGCATAGCGAACCTCGATGCCAACGCCAACCAATGAACCAACACAGCTACGAATTTCATTTGTTAAAATATACATTTATGTGCATATATATTAATCTAAACCATGTAAAATTCCATCCCCACCAAATTTTTTCCTTGTCCCACCTATTTTTTTTGCTCGCCAAAGCAATACCCAATGGTTCTGAGAACTGTGGGTACAGGTCTTCAAAAAAAACCCGCAGCACCGACGGTTTTCAGGAACCGTCTGTATAGGTCTTTCGGAAAATACCCTATACCCACAGTTTTCTCCAAAACCGTGGGTATAGGTCTTAAAAGAAAACTATACCCACGGTTTTTGTCACAACCGTGGGTATAGGTTCACATATTATCCGTATACCCACAGTTTTGAAAAAAACTGTGTGTATAGACCCATTTTCCAGTAGTGTAAAGTTTTTAATTCATAATATTTTTTTAAATCCAAAAAAATAAAATTAATAAAGAGAATATGATTTATATAATAATTTTACATAACAAGATATTTAATCTAATCAAGAATAATTTTTATTAATAAAATCTTTGCTCATTACAATTTACCCCTTAAGAAATTTCTCACTCCAAATTTCCTTTTACCACACTACAAAATGAGGGTAACTCTGCTTCATCACTTCCTTTGATTTCCTACATACATTCTTCAAATTTTTGGTTTTCCACAACACCTTGGCAAGGGGAATTTTATTATTTCGTATACCATTTTCCCTGCAATCTAAGGTCTTCCCTGGATTCTCTTTATAGGAGAGATCAATCTCTAACGGAACCACCTCTTGATTGAGTAAATGTGATGGGCCAGGTATGTACTACCTCAATAAGAATACATGAAATATATCATGTAATTGAGATATGTTTAGTGGGAGTACTGGTCGATAGGCCACTTCTCCAATGCAATCAAGGATCTCAAAATGGCCGATGTACCATGTACTATGTGTTCCCTTCTTCCAAAATCTCATAACACAGTTCAATGGGGATACTCAAAGGAATACCATGTCTCCAGCATCAAACTCTAGGTCTTTTCAATTTTTATTAGCATATCTCTTTTGTTGAATCATAGCAGCTTTGATGTTTTTCTGGATGGTCTTAACCTTCTCCGCCATTTCTTTGACCATTTCTAGATCAAGGAATTTTCACTCAACAAATTCAATCCAAAATTTCAGTGTTCTTCAACTCTTCATGTAAATTTCTCCATAAGGAGCCATTTTAATGCCTAATTGGAAACTGTGTTTGTAAGAGAAATCAACCATAAGAATATTTTGATGCTATCATCCTTTGAAGTCCATTGATCATGCTCTAAACATGGCCTCAAGTGTTTGGATAGTCCGCTCATATTGGATATTAGTTTGAGGTTGATAAGTCATATTGATGTTTGGATTAGTATTCATAGTGTGTTGGAGAATCATCCAGAACATAGAGGTGAATCTTGGATCTCCATCGGATACAAAAGATTGTGGTACATCATGCATCCTTACAACTTATCTAATGTATATTCATACAAGTTGATCCAATGAGAAATCCTCCAAAATTGCAATGAAGTGTGCAACCATTGTAAGATGAACCCCAAAAACCCATATAGCATTGATTCCATTGAATTATTTCAGATGTATGGTGAAACATTCCTTGGGGATGTTATCCAATTTCCATGTTGGTATGGGTAATGGTTTAATCATCCCCTTAAACTTCTTCCTATAAGCCTGCACTTACTAGCATTCCAAGCACATTGATGTATACCCATCAATCTCCTTCTTCGTGTTATCCCACCAATAATTTTCTCAGAGATTTTGATACATCTTTCTGTTTCCTGGGTGAATGGAGAAATTCAAACTACATTCATCATTGAAAAGTTCTTTCTTTAACTCTGGATTTGATGGAATTCCAAGTTGGGACCCAAATATCTTAACTCCTTTATAAACATTGAGCATCGTGGATTTCGATTTTTTGATAGTTTCCACTTAATTATAAATTCCCACAACATCCTTTTGAGAAACCATTATCTTTTTTAAAAATATGGTAGAGCAATCATTTGTGAAATGATTTTTTATGTTCACTTATTTATGATTCTCATGTCCATCTTCATCAAATCTTAAAATATTGGATCCCTTTCAATTCTCATTAGTGATAGAATAACTAGGACCATTAAACGTAAAAATAATCCACCTTGTTCGCTTTAACTAGGTGGTAATGGATTGAGCAGTAAAATTATTTTATCATCTCTAACCATCTTTGTTGGCGGATGTTCATTTTTTTCTATGTGAATTTATACATGGTAGTTTTGTGATCCGTATATATTTCACACTTCTCCCCAATGTGGTAATTCCATCATGTTTTAAAAGTGAAGATTACTATAGCTAACTCCAGATCATGTGTTGGATTGTTTTTATCAGGAACTATCAATTTACATGAATCATATTGAATGAATTTTTCATTTTGTATCAACACACAACCCATTACCTTTTTCTAATCAATACTGAATACCACGAAAAGTTCTCCACTTGTGGGATGTGTGAGCATGGGCAGAGTGATAAGACTACTTTTCAACTCACAGAAGAACTCTTTGCATTCATCACTCTTTGAAAAATTGTCTCCCTTTCGAGTTATCTTGGTAAGAGGGTTCTACAATAGTGATAGATTTACAACAAATCATTGATAATATCCAGCTATCCCCAGGAAGCTACAGATATCTGTCACCGATGTTGGCCTCATCTATCCCCCAATTACAACTATCTTAGATGGATCCATAGATATCCCACTGCTTTTGATGATATGACCCATTAATGATACATCCTTCAACCATAACTCACACTTTTTGTACTTTTCATAGAGCATCTCCTTTTTCAAGGTCTCTAGTACAGTGCTTAGAAGCTCCCCAAGCTCCTCCTTGGTTTTGGAGTCTATTATAATATCATATATAAATACAACCCCAAATTTTTTGAGGTAATCTCTAAATACTCTATTCATCATGTCCACAAAGATATCTAGTGTACTAGATAGTTTGAAATTCATTACATTGACTTCATAGTGCATGTATCTTGTTCAAAAACTCGTATTGGGGATATCCTCCTTCTTCACCCTTACTTGGTAATATCCCAACCACAGATCCAACATGGTTAAGTATTTCTCTCCAAACACCATATTGAACATGTCATCAATTCATGTTATAGGACAGTTCTTCTTTATCATGATTTTGATGATCTCATGATAATCAATGAAAGGTAGCATTGACCCATCCTTCTTTATGATGAAGAGGATGGTTACCCACCATGGTGAAGCAATTCGGTGTATAAAACCATTATCCATATTATCCTATAAGTGATTCTTTAGCTTCTCAAGCTCCAAAAAAATAATTTTCTACAGAGTCTTGGATATTGAAAATTTCCAATGTATAATATAAATTTATAATTTAATATCTATTCTAATAGTAAGACCAGTAAATATCTCGGGAAACAATTCACCGAATTCACCCATAATAGGCATTTCTTCAGTGATGGTTGCTTCCAAAGACTCAATCATCTGAGTAAGATATTATTTCTATTAGGGTAGTAATATCCATTCTTTAGATGATGGTGCTAATGAAGATTCATCGTCCTCCTCACACTCGTATATAATCGGGGGGTCAATTCTCTATATGGGTAGTGATTTACCTCTCACGGTAATTTATGTTCGATCTATAATTGGAAAGGAAACCCATTCCAATAATTGAATTAAATTTCACCAGAGAAAGTAATAAGATGTTCCCTGGGAAGTTCAAGCCCCAAATTATGACATGGGAGGAGTTATATTCATGGGTTGCAATGATTTCCCAATTTTTCATTCTCACTGACATCTTTAATTCAATTATGTGTGGTGTTGTTGGGATTTTTCTACTAAACATTTAGGATATAAAAGAATTCCTAGATCCATAATCTAAAAGTATGTTTTCTATTCTTTAATTAATAACTAGCGTACCTGTAACCAATTTGTTTTTTAGGTTCTCTTAAATAGTATTGATGGAAAAATCTCACCCTTGTTACCTTGGAGGTTGTTGGTTATCTCCGAAAACACATGGATTAGTGCACTAGTTTGCAATGTGACCTAGTTATTTGATGTTGACGCAATGAAAAATGTGTTGAGGGTCAAACCGAGTGTTCTTCTCCTCTGTTGCAGTAGTGGGTTTTTCATTTTGGCATTTAATAGCCTGGTTCCCTTCTCTTCCACACCTGAAGTATTTCCTTGTTCCCTTCAAGAAATTTCTGGAGTGGTTCTTTCCACACATTTTGGGAAGTGGGTGCTGTAATTTTATAGAACCATTGGATGTATTCATCAGACAACCATAATTAAATCCAATATTATTCTTTTTATCCCCATGATTCCTTGAGATTTTATGATCTCCATTTCAACTTTGAGGGAACATCATACAATTTCCTCATAGCTCCCGATGTCATGGATCTCTAGGGATTTATGCCGGTTAGAGTTTAGCCCACCAAAGAAGCAACCAACTTTGTATTCAGGGATAACGACAAATTTGGAGGCATATCATTCAAGCCTTGTTAAATTTCGAAATACACTTTGATTTATGATTCATATTTTTGGAGGGAAATAAATTTCCTTTCCATATTATGTCGGTGGGTGCGATGAAAATCATTATCGAACAAGATTTTCCAAAAATACATCCATTACAACGCCTCGATTTCATCCTCATACATCATATTTTTTATCAATGTCCCCTAGTGATCTGATTCAACCTCAATATTATAAGAGTACATCAATACCTTCTATTTTTCGGAACTATGAAGTATAGATAAGATCTTCTCCATGTAGTATATCCATTCTTCGACGATTGAGGGATCTGATGATTCATTAAAAGTATGAGGGATTTGTATCATGATGGTCTCGATTGTGGACAGTTCTTTATGGGGGGGATGTACATTCCTCTTAACCCATATTTCTATTCAAAACATTAGTTAACTAAGAGAGTATCTTGAAAATTTTTCTGATTCCCGCTCCCATCAGAATGGGCTTCTCATTAGAACATTCGTCACATTGATCATTGCATTAGTTGTTAGGATATGTCCTCCAATTACTGGCAATTAGATAGAATAATAGGAAACATGGGGGTAACAAATAAAGGGTAATCTAATGAAAAAATGGAAAAATTATAAATTACATTTATTTCTTTAACTTATCTATCTTATCCATGGTCTACTTCCCAACATATATTATAAATGATTTCAAGGATGGTTTCATCCATTAGAATCACTCATCTGAGTAAGATACACATTCTCATAGGGAAGTAATATATATACATTAGATGATGTTTCTATGGAATATCCATCCTCGTCCTGGCAGTTGTATGTAATTGGGGTGTTGATTCTCCATATTGAGAGTGTTTCCCTCTCATAGCAATTTATATTGGATCTATATAAGAAAAGATCATCCATTCCAGGAATTGCATCAAATTCCACCAGAGAGAGTATGAACATGTTCTATGGGATGTTTAAACCACAATTTGTTATAGGGGATGATTTGTATTCATTGGTCTAAATGATTTCACAATTTTCTTGTTATCACTGGTATCTTTAATTCCATGATTTTTGTTGGTGTTGGGATTGCTCTACTAATATTTTGGCATATAAATGAATTAATATAACAAGAATCAAAATGTACAATCGATATTCATTTTTGTGATGTAGTTTATTGAAGTTGATTCAATAAAAAATTCATTGAGGGTCAAAAGGAGCGTTCCTCTCAACTAGCGAAGCAGCAAGTTTTTTTTGACAGTTAATAGTCAGGTTCCCTTCTCTTCTACACTTGAAGAATTTCCCCATCCCCTTCCAAAAAATTTATAGGGATCATCTTTCCGCACTTTGGAAAGTAGGATGCGGGAAATGTTTTAGCACCGTTGGATTTATCCATCGAACTACCAGAATTAAAGTCCACCTTATGCCTCTTTCCCCCTTGATACCCCTAAGATTCCTCGATCTCCTTTTCATCTTTGAGGAAAAATCGTAAAATTTACTCATAGATCTCTATGTCTTGGATCTATAGGGATTTCCATAGGCTAGGTTTTATCACACCAAAGAAGTGATCAACCTTGAATTCTGCGGTAATGAAAAAGCCATAGGCATATCCTAGATGCCTTGTAATGTTATCCTCATAAGATTTGATGGATTATTCATCATTTTTCATGAGGTCATGGAATCCCTTTACATCTCTAGTTAGAGGGTGAGGTAAAAATATTTAGCGGAAAACATTTTCTGGAAATCCATTAATTTGAATGACGTGATCTCCTCTTCAGGCATCATATTTTTGGTCAATGTGCACCATTGATTAGCTTCACCCTACATATGATAAGCTTCCAGAAGTACCTTCTCTTGTTCATAACATTGAAGGATGGGGTATATATTTTCAATAGAGTTGTTCCATTATTCAACTATTGAGGGATCCGATGATCCATTAAAATTAAGAGGCATTTCTCTCATGAAACCCCCAATTGTGGATTGTTATTTTTTGGGGGGCTGGATGATCCTCTGGACCCATGATTCTATTCAAAACATGACTTAACTGAGATAATATCGTGAATATGTTTTTGATTCCCACTACCATTGGATTGGGAATATCTTTAGAATAATCATCACATTGATCATTTCATCGATTGTTAGCCCATTTCCTCATATTACATGCCATTGGATAGAATAAAAGAAAATGTAGGGATAACACATAAAGGGGAATTCAATGAAAAAGGTATAACTTATTAATTACATTTATTTCCTTAACTTATCTATGATATCCATGATCTACATCCAATCATATATTCATACGTTATTTTTTTAATTCCCTTAATAATATTTCATACTAAGATTATAAATGTACCAAATAATATCCCTCAGGATTGTCATAACCAAGACTACAGTAAGTCCTATTTTCACGCACCGGTTCCCATTGGTTTCTAGCTCAATGCGGTGTTTTCAGGTTTTACCACTAGACACATATATTCCAGAGTTTCCTCTACCTTCTTGTATCCTAAAAGGTATGTTTGTTCTTGATAAACCACTTATTCAATTTGAACCAAAAATTTTGGGACGTTTTTATTATACTTATTCTTATCCTTAAGGATTTCACTATGTTTTTTAATCCAAATCCCAAAAATAACTAAACCTATCATTTGATAGAAACTATTACATCATTTCTCTTTATTACACACTTAAAATATATTTATTACATAAACATGCACTTAAGAAAACTCTATGGATCTTGAGGTTTAGTTTCATGAGAAATTATGAACATTACATAACAACATAGATCATAAAACCCAACATATTTGTTGAAAAAATCTTTTAAATGACCACAACATTCCATCGAACATAGCATTGCATGGGATAACCAGAGGATATTCATAAGAAAAGGGTGATCTATAAAGACTAGTAAGAGGGTAAAAAATGTAAAATATGAAGAATATAGGACATGTTTGGTTATATTTATATCATTATATGATAAGAAAAAAATGAACATAAATGCATGATATAGAATGATTATAATAACATGGAAATGTGGAAACAAAATTTAACATGATATTAGCATGAGCCAAGGCTCATTGTACATGTAAACCATCATTTAACATGAATTATAATGAGTAAACACTCATTTAACATGAAGTATCATGATACTAATCATTACCTAATTCATTGGAGTGTTATCAGGGCACACCGTTTTAATCATTTCATTTCAAATATAATTGTGTTATAAGGATCATAAAACGTGGAATCATTCAACATGATCATTTATTCCACGATAAAGGAATTTTGAATACATACATGGAACTATATAATCAATAAGTAAATGTGTGTAATGGTTAATACCCTTAATTGAGAAATGGGCACGGTATTTATAACCACCCATACATTACATACATTTTTAATACATCAAAATTGAAGCACACTTATTACAACATATAACAAAACCATGAAAGGAATGTATATGTATAGTGTCTTTAGAAACTAGGAAACAAAAACAACTCGCTCATAAAGCATCTACATTGTCTCCCATTTATTTCATCATATCTAGAGTCCCTTTTGGAATATCCTACTTAATAACCTTCTTCCTGACCTGGGGGAATTAAAACATAAAAAAGGGTGAGCTCAAATGCTCAGTAAGGTTAAACAAAAGAAATATCAATCACATCATATTCAAAAGAACATAACATTTTCGAAATCTTACCCTGCAAAAGAGATCATAATTTCATAACATGGGATAAATCATGGCAGTTAAATGTAATCAAAATAATCATCACATAAAACATGAAGCTTTGTGGCATACACACATAATCATATAGAATCATTTCTAAGTAGTCAAGACTCATTTCCAAGAATATCTTAGTGGACAAAGTCCATTTCTGAACCGAGTTCATTCCTCGTTTCAGTCCTGTTTCACTGAACCGGTTTAACCTGCCGTTCCAGCCATGTCTATCTCATGAGATATAAAATCTTTACCCAATGAATTGGAGGTAGATATAGGTCCCACCCATCTCATAATTATACCATTCTTATGTGTGCCACAAAATCATAAATCATGCATCATAGCATAACCCATGTAATAAAAATGGGATTCTTAAACATCGTGACATTATAAAATAATTCATATAAGATAAAGGAATTCATAAAAATAATTCCATCACAACATAATCAAATCAATTTAATAATAAGGATATAAACAGAACCCTTTATTATCTTAGATGGAAAATAATTTTGATAAAACACTTGAACTCCATTCTTGAGGAAAATATCTTTTCTACATCAAAAACACTTTTCCTTTCTTAACATGTAATACAATTCTAAACTAAAATAAGTTGATTAAAAATAAAATTGAATGATTTTAAAGGAAGCTTCTTGGAAATAATGTTTTAAAAATCAATTCATTCCGTATAAGATTAAAAAAACATTCTTCTCGTACTTTTATCGGTAACGTCAAAAAGTACATCGTACGGAAAACGACATAAGATTCCTTTCATATCTTTTACTAAAAACTCACCGAAGGGTAAAATTGGATTAAAACAATTGTAGGTGGATTTAAATAATATTATATATTTAGGAAACATGGATGTGGATGATAAAATACACCCCAGTAAATTCCAAAGTATAAACAATCTCGGATAAAAATGAGATTGTGATATTTTAACTTACCTTAGGTTTGATTTTCTTCGTAAGTGTCTGAACCTCCTATATAATGATTTAAATAATGATATTTACTTATTCCAAAATCATACTTATTTTTATGATATCATATATGGTCATATTCTTAGCTTATTATTAGTAATATTTCATTGCTACTTGTTATTCGGGTGTTTATTACTTTTTGTTCTTATGCGTGTTTTGTCGAATAAGTTCTTATTCTTATTTTTAGGTTATAGTTACATCATTTACATAATGGTATTAGTGTAATATATATCATATTTATTCTCTCAATTCATTTATTTAGTCATTATGAAATTAAAATCTTGTAGAACGAGTTGAATCACATCGTGGAGACGGTATTCTGTACGTACGCACGAGCGATGATATCGTTCCCATGATCATAGAATTGTATTGGAGTGTATATGTACTATTTCAGAATCAATATAACTTTAAAATAATCATATATATTCATTCTTTACACCATTATACCAATCCATGTAAGGTGGTGGTGGAAAATAGATTACACCATGACGTGGAGACAGTATTTCGTACGTACGCATGCGCGGTGATTTCGTTTTTCGTAGGATGGATAAATGGTGAAATAGGTTTTTTTCATACTTATAATAACATATAAGTATATTAGTGATACTTATGTTATTAATTAATAATGAATCAACTAAATAAGAATAAGTGGAAGAAGAAATGAAGTTGAAAGAATTAGTAATGGACATTACCTCTTCTTTGAAGCGCTTCTTTGAGACCTCCTTTTAGGGCACTAAAATTGGTAATTGAAGAAGACCAGGACCACTAGGATATTTATAGGGAAGTGGAGAGAATAAATTGGCAGGGGTTGGCCGATATTGAAGGCTCAATGTGGTGTTAGGAAGAGAGGGAGGAGGTGCCCTTTTATAAGGGAGGAGAGGGGCACCTTTGGAAAAACTAAAAACATTATTTTATTATAATGCATTATTTGGGTTTAAATACCTCCAAATTGATTTATTTCGAATATAAGGTGGGGGTTGGTCTAAATATTCTCATCCAATAGGATTTGGAAAAGTTTAGTTTACTATTTTAACCTTATCATTTAGATTTATCTTTAAGTTAGATAATTTTACTTTTACCGTCTCTTCTTGTTTTTATACACTATAATGTTAATAAATATACAATAACAACCCAAACGAACCCCAATTTGTTTATTATTAAAATATAAAACATTATCTAGGTCATTTTGTCTAACCATATATTCTTAGGAAAAAAATAACAATTAATAATATAATATTTGTTTTAAAAACTATTTTATGTCAATTTTGATACTATTTTGTAATTGATTTTTTTGAAAATCATAACAGAAATATTTGTTCGAAAAAAGTGAATTAAATCAATACTAGCATGTCATATTAACATAGAAAATTATTGGAATTCATAAAAAGTCTCATATTACATTTATTTTGGTATTTATAACATCAATTATGTCAATATTTCATCAATAATATAATTACTGCATCATCATTGTGTCATAAATAAATTAAATTATATAATTTCTAAAAATTAAAAATAAAATACAATTATGTAGGAAATTTTTTTAGCTTTCTAATTAATATTTATAGTCTAATTTATCTTATGTATAACCCTATATTATGAATTATTTACTTATTGAACTTTGATTTTATCTATTTTATCCCTTCTTTAAATAAATTAATAATAAATGTCCTAATCTAATCCAAGTGGGCCAAAATGGTCATATTTTATTCCTAATGTTTTTTTTGGTCGAATTACACTTATCCAATAGAATTAGGACATGTGTTAGGGTAATAATAATATCATTTGTACCCTTAATTACCTTATTTACTTTTAAGCGTGGTAAAAAAAAGTAAAAAAGTTACTATTCACCAAAAATTATTTTCATCTCATTGAACCACATTTTACTTGCTGACATCAACCGTTTCTCTTAGATTTTTGAAATTATACTCACAGAAGCTGTAAAATTATGTTTTATGTGAATTTGGAAATTCTCCTAGGAGGTGGGTAAAAGACAGTCAAAAGTTCAATAAAATTTTTATATTTCGAAAATTATTATAAAATGACTCTAATGAATTAAATTGAACTTATATAGGTATTATGTGTTAATTTCAACGTAAAATAAATTTAAATATAATGAATAATTTTTTAAATAAAAAGTCGGTTTTTAAATAGTAACCCAGTGTTTTCACTATTCATTAAAAATTGAATGTTTTCAGAAAAATACCAAACTTTCTCCATAGGCTAATTTCTATATTCCGAATCCAAAAATGAAGACTATTTTGAAATATGATATTTACAAAATATCAAAAATTGGTTATTACTATTAATAACTTCTAGTTTTAATAATATTTTAATACCATATCGTTGTTTAGTGAAACTCGGTATTGCGTACAGTAGACGCTATCGAGGAAGGTCGTGATTACATGTAATGCATCCAAGTTAGGGTTTCTTGTTTTGCAAGACTCCTTTGTCATAGCGTACAACACAAGACATCAATAAAAGAATATTTTTCATAAAATCTCGGGGTGTTACATTCTATCCCCCTTAAAATGAATTTCTCCCTCGAAATTCGTCGGGGGTTATAAATGGTTTACTACTCGAATGTTTATTTAATAGAAACCCACATCGTAAAAAGGAATACCAAAACCAATCTTTAAAAACTAAAGTATGAACCATAATGGTTACCCAAATTAACTAATCACGGAGTTCCCAAATAGGAGAACATATGTTAAAATATGGATA
Source organism: Viscum album (assembly GCA_963277665.1). Taxonomy (NCBI): domain Eukaryota; kingdom Viridiplantae; phylum Streptophyta; class Magnoliopsida; order Santalales; family Viscaceae; genus Viscum; species Viscum album. Next base: position 2,063,618,414 of record OY728120.1, on the reverse strand, counting down.
TGGAAGAGAAACCTAACCATCATGTTCTAATAGAGAGTGGTAGAGAAAATGGCTATGAAAAATCCAACAATCACAAAGCCATAGATTTGTGATGTTCTAAAGTAACATATGATTCATCGGATATAAGGGAACTAGGACAACAATTTTGGTTTTCATGATCATTTCCCTGAAGTTGATGAATTAAAATAAATACTTACATGATTTTGGTACAATTTCACTATTGTTTGTGAATTGAACAATTTCATATTCATCCCTTAAAGAAATGAAGTTGAATTTGTTATTCGTGATGTGTTAGCAGATCATGTGATATAATGATGGGTGATTCCACCTGTTTCAAACAAAAGGTTAGCAAAAGTTATAAGTCTATATTAGGGTTAGATTAATCGTATTTGGTTCCAAAAATAAACTTATACTTCATATATCATACCGTTTAATAAAATAAAACTAGTTTATACTAACCAGGGACTTCCTGTAGGCCAGTGGTAGGCGATAAAGGCCAGCCGCACTTCGATTGTGAGTTCAATTCCCATAGCCTTTTCCAACGCGATGGGATGTCACCCATACTATAGGTTGTCCTTTTTCTAAAACTACATTACTATAACATCCCATCAATAATATCAAAAAAACTTCTATCCTTAAACAATACTATCTTATGTCCAATATAATCCATTCCAATCTTTAGGCTTATCCATAATACTGCAGTCCACTATCATATTATAGGGAAAACGATTACCAGAGATTACATATAACAAGCATGTTAATACCATCGTTGATCCCCATTTATCATAAGATATGTCATGTTTGTCACATTCCAAAAATTGAAAGGCCTTAATCATGTATTCCCTTGAAAAATGAATACCCATTGAATCTTAGTGAAAACATGAGTGATGTCAAAAGTTTACTCATTCCACATACCAAAACCCTAAAATTCTATATACTCAAACCATGATATAACTATTTCCTTATATCAGTCATGAGCTCATGAATGCTATCAAACATTTCATTTTCTCTTTATCCCTTCATTATGATCATATCATCTTTTTTCCAAAAATATCTCAATCACATTCTATGGTTACCAGTACCATAAAATTATTGAAAACCACAATAGAACAATACATAAATATTCCAATATTCCATGATACTATATACAACATTTTTTTGGAATCCCATTACATAAACAATTAATCATTCCACCACATCATTTTCATATTCAACAGCGCCAATAGTGATCTCATGTGGCTTCCCTTTGTCCTTTCCCTTAAGTGGTTTCTCATGTCAATAATCATTAACCCTTGGATTAGGGCATTGATTAGCATAATGCCCCATTTCATTGCACTTGAAGCATTTAAGTGTTGGTGGTGCGTTCTCTACAGTCTTTTCTTTATTCACACCATTAGCAACCCTTTTTCCATTAATTTGACACTCAGCTGCTTGATTACCTTCTTTTACACACTTAAAAAATTTTCTAGTCCCTTTTAGACAATCTCCACCGTGATTCTTTCCACACATTGAGCATATGGAAACATTCATCTTCTTTTCACCATTATTCTGACATTTCTCCTTGAACTCCATCTTTCATTTCTTGTCAAAACCATGAGATGGATATGTAACACAAACATCATTTTCTAACTTAATAGCACAACGCACAATTTCTTCATAACTACTGAAGTCTCTTAGAGCTAATTACCTTCGAATATTTGGTTTTAAGCCACTGAAGAATCAATCAACATTACATTCAGGTTGGATGATAAAGCCAGATTCATACCTTGCAAGCCTTGTAAAATTCACTTCGTATATACCAACAGATTTTTCATCCTTTTGCTTTAGTTCAAGAAACTCCTTCTCCATCTTTGTCTGAAGAATACGAGGGAAGTACTTATTGAAAAATAATTTCTTGAACTCGTCCCATTCCATGGACTCAATTTCATCTCTTGGCCTCATATTCTTGATAAGATTCCACCATTGATCAGATTCACCTTCCAAACAATATACTGCTAAGATGACTTTATCATGTTTATAACATTTAAGAACTGAAAATATCTTTTTAGTGATACTGATCCATTGTTTAGCAACAAGTGGATTGGAAGACCCACTGAAATAAGGTGGGTGTTGCCTCATGAAGGACTCAATAGAATATTGTTCCCTTCTCTGCTCATTTGGAAGTCCAGAATGATTCATAGCTTGTGTAAGTATAGAAATAAGATTTTTCACTCCATCACCCATAACATTGGTTTGTTCAGGAGGAAAATCATTTCATTGTCCATTACATTGATCAACACGGTTCCTTCGGGTTTCATCCATCATCTAAAACCAAGAAGAATAGTGTGAGCAAAACTAATTATAATAGGAAATCCACATAATCAAGAATAAAATTTCACAATTAAGGTTTTATCCTAGGTTATTCATGGCCATTTCTAGAACACTATGATTGTGTTATATGCTTAGACTTATCCTTATGATTCTTACGAAGGCTTTCACATCCTAGTTTTCAAAGGTTGACTATACCTTTCCACTTATACCAACTATAGAGACCCAAAGCTTGATGTACATGGATATTACATTACTTTTTAGGAATACCTCATACATAACAAAAAAAAGGACACACAAGGACCGTAATAGTTTAGTGTCTTTGGAATCTCAGAATATGAACTTCTAATCATGTTGAAATATCTTCAACAACTCCCATACGATCTTACACTTTTTGTTTCCTTACCTAAAACATTTCGTTATTTCCTGGGGAAAATAAAAGTACATTAATCATGATAAACACGCATGGGAATAAAACATGTAATTGTGGGAACCATTAAACACTTGTTATTATTTCCATAGTAGCCAACGCATTGCTTCCAAGACCATCTTAGTGGACAAAGTCCCTTTCTGAATCGATTTCACTCCAAGTTTCAGTCCTGTAACACTGAACCGGATTTACTTACCATTTCTTCCATGTCTATATCATGAGATATAAATCTTTACCCAATTTATTGGAGGGAGATATAGGTCCCACCCATATCATAATGAAATCATTCTTACTTGTGCCAAAAAATAGACATACATCATTCATAATAACCCAACGAATAAAATGGGTTTCATAAACATAATCCCATCATCACATAATCTATATAAAAGAAATGGATATCATTGCATAATAAGAAAATTGAAACCATGTAAATCATAGATACATTATACTTGAAACATACACATATGAAATAATGTCATATTAGATGGAAAATTGTTTTGATAAAACACTTGAGATGAATTCTTGAGAAAAATATCATTTCTTCTTCAAAATCATTTTATTTTCACAAAATGTCATGCAATTTTAAAAGAAATGGATTTTGTTAAAAATATTCATGAAATATTTTGGAGGAAGCTTCATGAAAATAAATATTTATAAAACCATAAAAAATCTGTTCATGTCGTATAAGTTAAAAAAACATTCTTCTCGTACTTTTGCCGGAAAAGTCAAAAAGTACCTCGTAAAAGAAAGATTCCATACATACCATGTAGAAAAAGGAAAAAATCGTTAAAAAGGACTTTAAAAATACATGAAAACATTTTTATAAAACTTGGACATGGATGAGAACAATAACCCCAGTAAATACTTACGAATAAACAATCTCAGATAAGAACGAGATTGGAGAAGTTATTCCTTACCTTAGGTCTGATATGCTTCGTACGTATCCAAACCTCCTGTATAATGATTTAAGTAATGACATTGAATTATTAAAGAATAATATTTATTTATATCATATATTGTTCACTTATGACTTTATATTACCCGTTCTTTTGTAAATTCATGTTAAATTAGGGTTTGGGTAAAATTGTTTCATTTGTCATTCGTGTTTTAACTTGTAATTATTCATATGATTACATAGATCATGATTACATAATTCTAGAATATAAAACATGATTTATATATAATATATATTCCGAATATACATAAATAAAATTGATCAACATGGTTCCTTCGGGTTCCATCCATCGTCTAAAACCATGAAGAATAGTGTGAGCAACACTAATTATAATAGGAAAACCACATAATCAAGAATAAAATTTCACTCTTAAGGTGTTATCCTAGGTTATTCATGGCCATTTCTAAAACACTAATATTGTTTCCTATGCTTAGACTTATCCTTATGATTCATACTAAGGCTTTCGCATCCTAGTTTCCAAAGGTTGACTATACCTTTCCTCTGATACCAACTATAATGACCCATACTTTACATACATTGTTAATACTACAAAATTGAAGCGAAATTATTACAACTTATAACAAAACCATGAAAAGACCGTATAGGTATAGTGTGTTTAGAAACTGGGAAACATAAAAAACTGGTTCATAAAGAATCTAAATTGTCTCCCATTTACTTCATCATATCTGGAGTCCCTTTTGGCATATCCTACTTAATAACCTTCTTCCTGACCTGGGGGAAAGAAAACATACAAAAGGGTGACCTCAAATTCTCAGTAAGGGTAAACAAAAGAAATATCAATCACATCATATTCATAAGAACATAACATTTTGGAAATCTTACCCTGTAAAAGAGATCATAATTTCATAACATGTGACAAATCATGGTAGTGAAATTTAATCACAATAATCATCACTTAAAACATGAAGCTTTTTTGCATACACACATAATCATATATAATCATTTCTTAGTAGTCAAGACTCATTTCCAAGACTATATTAGTGGACAAAGTCCATTTCTGAACTGAGTTCATTCCTCATTTCAGTCCTGTTTCACTGAACCGGTTTAACCTTCCGTTCCAGCCATGTCTATCTGATGAGACATAAAATCTTTACCCAATTAATTGGAGGGAGATATAGGTCCCACCCATATCATAATGATACCATTCTTATGTTTTCCACAAAATCATAAACCGTACATCGTATAATAACCCATGTAATAAAAATGGGATTCTTAAACATCGTGACATCATAAAACAATTCAAATAAGATAAAAAAATTCATAAAAAGAATTCCATAACAACATAATAAAATCAATGTAATAATACAGATAGAAACATAACCCTTTATTATCTTAGATGGAAAATAATTTCGATAAAACACTTGAACTCCATTCTTGAGGAAAATATCCTTTCTACTTCAAAAACACTTTTCTTTTCTTAACATGTCATTCAATTCTAAACTAAAAGAAGTTGATTAAAAATAAACATGAAAACTTGTAAAGGAAGCTTCTTTGAAATAATTTTTAAAAAATCCATTCATGATGTATAAGTTAAAAAAAATTATTCTCGTACTTTTGTTGGAAAAGTCAAAAAGTACATCGTACCAAAAATGAAAAAAGATTCATTTCATATCATTTACTAAAAACTCACCGAAGGGTAAAATTAGATTTAAACAATTTTAGGTGGATGTAAATAATATTACATATTGTGGAAACATGTATGTGGATGATACAATACATCCCAGTAAATTCCAAAGTATAAACAATCCAGGATAAAAATGAGATTGTGATATTTTCCCTTACCTTAGGTCTGATTTGCTTCGTAAGTGTCCGAATCTCCTGTATAATGATTTAAATAATGTTATTGACTTATTACAGAATCATAATTATTTTTATGATATCATATATGGTCATATTATTATCTTCTTATTAGTTATATTTCATTGCTACTTGTTATTCGGGTGTTTATTACTTTTTGTTCTGATACGTGTTTTATCGAATAAGTTATTATTCTTCTTTTTAGGTTATAGATACCTCATTTAAATAATGTTATTAGTGTAATATATATAATATTTATTCACTCAATTAATTTATGTAATCATTATGCAATGAAAATCATGTAAACCGAGTCGCATCACATCGTGGAGACGGTATTCCGTACGTACGCACAAGCGATGATATCGTTCCCATGATCGTGGAATTGTATTGGAGTGTATGTATAATATTTCAGAATATATATAACATTAAAATAATCATATAAATTCATTCTTTACACCATTATACCCATACAAATAAGGTGGTGGTGGAAAATAGATTACACCACGGCGTGGAGACGGTATTATGTACGTACGCGCACGGGGTGATTTCATTTTTCATTGGATGGATAGATGGTGAAATAGAGTTGTTTCATACTTATAATAACATATCAGTATATGAGTGATACTGATGTTATTAATTCATAATGAAAAAACTAATTAAGAATAAGTGGATGAAGAAATGAAGTTGAAAGAATCGGTAACGGACATTACCTCTTCTTTGAAGCGCTTCTTTGAGACCTCCTTTTAGGGCACTAAAATTGGTCATTGAAGAAGACAAGGACCTCTAGGGTGTTTCTAGTGAAGTGGAGAGGAGAAATTGGTAGGGGTTGGCCGATATTGAAGGCTCAAAGTGGTGTGTGGAAGAGAGGGAGGAGGTTCCCTTTTATAAGGGAGGAGAGGGGCACCTTTGGAAGAACTAAAAACATTATTTTATTATAAAGCCATATTCGGTTTCAAATAGCTCTAAATTGATTTATTTTGAATCTAAGGTGGGGATGGGTCAAAAAATTCTCATCTAATAGAATTTGGACAAGTTTAGATTACTATGTTAACCTTATCACCTAGATTTAACTTTAAGTTAGATAATTTTACTTTTACCGTGTCTTCTTGTTTTCTTACACTATAAGGTTAATAAACTTACTATAACAAGTACAAAGAACCCCAAGTTGTTTATTATTAATATATATAACCTTATATAAGTCATTTGGCCGAACCTTAGATTTTTAGTAATAAAATAACAATTAATAATATAATATTTGTTTTTAAAACTATTTTATGTCAATTCTGATACTATTTGGTAATTGATTTTTTTGAAAATAGTAACAGAAAGATTAGTTATAAAAAAGTGAATTCAATCAATACTAACATGTCTTATTAACATAGAAAATTATTGGAATTCATAAAAAGTCTAAAATTACATTTATTTGGGTATTTATAACCTCAATTATGTCAATATTTCATTAATAAGATAATTACTGCATCATTATTGAGTCATAAATAAATTAACTTATTTAATGTCTAAAAATTACTAATAAAATACCATTATGTAATAAATTTTGTTATATTTCTAATGAATATTTTTAGTCGAATTTATCTTATGTATAACGCTATATTAAGAATTATTTACTTATTAAAATTTGATTTTAACTATTTTAACCCTTCTTTAAATAAATTAATAATAAATGTCCTAATCTAATCAAAGTGGGCCTAAATGGTCATATTTTTTTCCTAAGGTTGTTTTTGGTCGAACTAAACTTATACAATAGAATTAGGACATGTGTTAAAGTAATAATAATATCATTTTTACCCTTAATTACCTTATTTACTTTTAACCGTGGTAAAAAAAAGTAAAAAAGTTACTATTCACCAAATATTATTTTAATCTCATTGAACCACAGTTTACATACTAACATCATCTGTGTCTCTCATATTTATGAAATTCCAATCACAGAAGCGTTAAAATTATTTTTTATGTGAATTTGGAAATTCTCCTATGAGGTGGGTAAAAGACGGTCAAAAGTTCAATAAAATTTTTATATATCTAAAATTATTATAAAATGAATCTAATGAAATGCATTGAACTTATATAGGTATTAAGTGTCAATTTAGAACTAAAATAAATTTAAATAGAATAAATAAAAATTTAAATAAAAATTCGGTTTTTAAATAGTAACCCAGTATTTTGACAATTCAACAAAAATTGAATGTTTTCAGACAAATACCAAAATTTCACCCTAGGTTAATTTTGATATTCCGAATCCAAAAATGAAGTCCATTTTTAAAGATTAAATTTACACAATTTCAAAAAATGGTTATTACTGTTCATAATGGCCAGTTTTAATAATATTTTAATAGCATATTGTTGTTTAGTAAAACATGGTATTGCGTACAACACACGCTATCGAGGAAGGTCGTGATTGCGTGTAATGCAGCCAAGTTAGGGTTGCGTGTTGTACAAGAATCCATTGTTGTAGCGTACAACACAAGACATCAATGAAATAATATTGTTCATAAAATCTCGGGGTGTTACAGAATTCACACCACAATGACTTTGTCTTGAAAAGTCGTGGTGTAAATTTGGCAACATAATGGTGTGACATAAAAATTAAGAAAAATGGTTGATGAGAAAGAAAGGGGTATATCATCATATGTAAATTCAATTGATAGTAATGGGGTTATATATATTCATGTACCAACATATTTAATGGAATTTTGATTCATAATATAATATAATTTCTAAAATATAATTGATGAGAGAGAAATCACTACAGAATTTCAACATGGGGACAGGTGTACAAGAGGGGCATTAATGAGAGATAAAGGGGTCTCTAATAATTAAAAAATAAGGAGGGAATTATTGGAGAGGTGATAAATCGTACCCCAAAATTATTAATTTATAATAAAAGGGCATAACAACATAATAAAATTTGGACAAAAATGAGAAATGAAGAAATGGCATACCGAATTTCGGCATGGTAATGGGTGTATATGGGTGGCATTAAAAAAGGGAACAACAGCATAGTTCTAGAGTATTGTTACATAAAAACTTGTAACACCCGCATAAGATCTAAGGGTAGGGTGTGTGATGGTTAAAGACTCTTGGGGTGGCTCGGATCACATCACTCGGGTGGTAATCTCTATTAACTACCACTTCTCTTATAGATAGATCTGTTCATTTTTATCTTTTTGAAACATCGATTGGGATTGGTTAAGAGAAAAGCCCAGTGACACCATCACCATTCCAAGCTCTATAAAATATACTTTGAATGGATTAATTCTACTGGACGAGGCCATCACTTCCTTTTTCTCATTAAATTGCATTTGTTAAAGGCCAATATTTATACGATTCACTTAATCATTTTTCAACAGATATGTTAGTAGTGGAAAAAATTCGTGATTGTATTTTAAAATCCAAATACATAATACCAGAGAAGTATATATGTTTTATATAATCATTTTACAAAATAATACACTTAATCAGATCAATAGGAATTTTCAGTAATAAAAATTTGGTTTGTTATAATTGTTGACCATTCAATGATAATTTTCACACATAAGTCAAACGTGTTCAAAACGTCTAACTTAAACATTATTGATTATGTAATGATACATATGTTTTATAATAGTTAAATAAATTTAAACAAAAAAATGTATTTTTTTTTGAAATTAAATACATAAATGAATATTTTTATCGAGGATGATAGAGGAAAATTATAGAAAATCATAATAAATGTAAGGGATTTTCATCTATCATTTTACATCCACGAAATAAATGTCACATTCACAACTTACATAATTATTGTGATGAAAATAAAACACCTTTTAATATATATATATCATTAATTCACTTATATTAATTTTTCTTAAATGCTTCATTTTCTACTTTTTTTCTTTTGGGGTTTCTAATTCATATGTTACTTCAATTGTATGTGAGTTTTATCGCAATATTTACATATGTGAGATAATTTTCATATTAACGACTTTTGACTATTATGTGGTGTAAATATTGAACATTGAAATTTCATATCATTAAATTAATTTATTCTCATTTTATATAATTTTTGTATAATTATTTTTTATTAATGGGGTATATTATTAAAATGTTTCAATGGGGTATAGGAAACTTTGAATGTTTAAGTATTAATTTCCTCAAGAATGTTTTTATTGATATTATAGTTAAATTTGCATTAAACTAATTCAACATCCCTTTTAGTTAGTTATCCAATAATGGGGATGTTTTTGTTAATACCATCCTCATTATTTCTTTGGATGGATTTGTGTTGTTTCAATGATATTGTCATGGAACCAATATCTTTTCCAGGGGTATATCATGACTGAAAGGTATTGGAATAATACCCTTTTCATTTCCATATTTATATCATGATATAAATGATTAATTATTTCTTATAATAGATTTATTATTTAGGTGTTTTATTCTCGATATTTTAAATGAGTATTATACAAAAAAAATTGAGCAAAATGCAACTTATTGGAATGGTTGATCCTCATTATGGCATAGGGTGAGCCTGATACAGTTTATATGAATGGCTATGCCCCATTGTAACTCATAGAAAATATTTGAACATGTTATATCATATATGAAGGGTGATCCAAATTATATATCTCAAATTAATTTTGTAATGATAATGTTGGAGGTTTTCAATTTAGTTATTCCAATTAAAAGGGGTTTTAAATTGTTTTATGGAAGTGATTCACAATGTTACCAATATGAGTTTTAAATTGTTATTATGATTTAGTAATGTTTATACTGATCAATATTGATATCAAATGTATTATGATTATTTATTTGGTTAAATATTTCCATTTCCATTTCTTCAAATCACATGTCCATTTATTGATGGGTTTTAGTTCTTTTAGGATTCCCTCTTTCACTTTGAATATGTCATTATACCCATGTGCATTTTATGCTCATTGATGTCATTCATTTTTTAATGAATATGTCTTATCATACTTATAATTATATATATCCCTTATTATGTTTCTATTTATACATGTTTTAATGAATTTTATTTAATCATTTTTTTCTATAAATGATTGAAATATGATTATGTCAGTGACCTTTTTTAAAATAGGAAATGATTGGTTAAATTGGTGAAATATTTTTTTCATGGATTGTGAGTTTTTTATGTATATGTTATTTTATATTTATCTAAAACAATAATCCTAATGATACCCTAATAATTTATGTGATACAAATATATATTTCTTTGTTATATGTTCCGATCAATAAAAATTGGGTCGTGACTATTGCCAACAAAGCCTGAAATATAATGTTTATGTTATTTTCACATAATTATTTTGTGAGGTTAATAGGCTATTAATCTGTGTTTTCATGAATATTTTATATATATATGGAATTTTTTCATATATTTAACTTATAAATACCATTATGTTATTCTTTTCCTATATGCAACACTGACTTAACATATGTTACAGATAGCCCTGAATCATAACAGTTCCATGATGTATTATTAATGCGAACATTATAACATAGTTGTTAAAAATCATGATATGAATATTAATAAATATTTTTAAATTATTATATATAGTTATATTATATGATGAAAAATATTTATAATGAAATAAATAATTCTCGGTACAGTGTATATGTTTCAAAAATAATATTTTTTCAATCAAATGGATTTTCATTATTTTGTGAAAAGTAATAAATTTTATTTTTGATACTTTATGAAAATGAATTTAATAAAATAAGAATAATTTTTAATATCTAAATTTCCAAATTACCATATAGATAAATTTCATGATTTTTTGGAATGATTTAATATTTCTATGAATAGTGAAAAATACTAAACTTTAAATGAAAAATGCCTTTTAATTTTACATATTTATTAATAGAAATGATATTTTAATTTTTTTTAAAGTATTATTATTAAATAATACATATATTAATCCAATTTATTTTATATTGGTCATTTTCATATCGAATTGAGATATAAATTAATGGTAACCTTTTGAACAATTTCACTTTTAAAACTAGCTTTCCCATCATGTCTATTAGATTAATATTAAATTATTTTTTCCCACATCATTGATGTGGATCACAAAAAATGGATTCAACATTTGGAATATTTACTATTTATATTATCTAATAATTTCAACTAAATTTTTTAAATGAAATGAATAGGGAATGAAATAATTATTAATTACAAAGGATAGAGTGAAAAATGGTTTTATTTGGTGTATTACTATATTGATAACAATGAAAATGACAAAAAATATTATCATAATATTTTTATTTAATTTATAAAAACCATTGAAAAAGATTATTTTATTTGTGGAAATTAATTTCCCCTTTTTGTTGAATGTTTCCCATATAATATAATACATAAGAAAAAAAAGATAAAACAAATCTATTATTTATTTCAATAAAAATAATTCTTTAGGATAGGGAACAAATCATCATTGGTATGGAAATAAATATAATTAAAAATTATAAATGATTTATTTTTATCATAATAGTTCGTCATTAATTTTTTTTTGAGGAATTAGATACATAAAATGAAATTCTATCAAATTAATTAGTCAAATAATAAAAAATATAGTAATTCCTACTAACATTAACAAAAGTGATGTAAATTTAACGAATTTTTTTGTTAAATTATGTTATTATAATAATATATCATTTTACCTTGGTTAAAATAATATATATTATAATTCCTATATCATAGTCATATTTTTTATATTAAATTAAATAATCAATATAAAAATAGACATTATTTTTATTTAATAATAATTGATATTTTTTAAGTGATTTAAAATTTATAAAACTACAATATTATTTAATGTGATTTAAAAATGTTAATAAATTTAATATATGGTTCATTCGAAGACTAATTGATATATTATAAAGCCTATACTGACAGTTAATTAGTAAAAACTTAGTTAGCATAGTAAACGTTAATGTAATGATTTTTCGTATTACATGCGTCTGTGTTCAAATGAATTTCCAAAAAATAGGATATAATTTTTATAAATTAAATATAATTTTTATAATTCGTGGTTAAAAATAACTTAAAAAAGGATTAATAAAATTTAGTAATACGGGATAAGTTAAAAAGGTTAGAAAACATGTTACCTTCGTGAAAATCAATAACAGTTAAAATATAGAAACATTCATTTTATGGAAAAATGTTTACGAAATATGTTTCATTTGGTGTTGGATGTGTTTATTGAAACTATAATCTATAGATAAAATTATGTTAAAATATTTTATCCACATGGGATATGGTTGACCTCTGAATTATAAATACATTTGAATCTTTACAAGAATAACACACCACCTCAACTATAAAAGGGAAGTCACTCTCTCAACATCATCACACATCTAAAGACATTTGGATCAACCATTATATAACTAAATGAAAACAATCCATATTATAGTCTTGGAAGCATTATTTTGCAAATAAATCCAACCAATAAATTCTTTAGTGAAAACCTAAGGAGGATACCTTTGGAGGAGGTAATTTTATGAGGAAAATTTTTATTTTATATTTTTATACTTGTATATAATTTATTATAATTAAATGATTATATAATAAAAAAAAATATTATATAAAAAAATATTTTTTTTATTTTATTGGTATGACATACAAAATCAATAACATTCATCAAATGTGTTAGAAAATCATTGTTCATTAGTATGGTAGACTACCACCCCCCAAACCAATATCATTCATTTTTTCATTTCCACATTTCAATATGGGGAATAATGATGAACATAGAGTTTATTTAGGATATTTCTTATATTAATGAAATTTTTATTCTTTTAAATATATTTTATCACACATTCTTCTTGAATATCATTGTTGGGAATACGATAAAATCTTTGATGAGTACAGTTGTCTCCCATCACAAAAAGCGATGTGATTCATTTACTCATTACAAGGACTGACATAAGTATGGGTTTAATAAATATTTGAGATATATATGAAATACCAATTATAATACCATGATTATATGGATATATCATTTAATTTTCATTCATTTATGATGATAATAAAATGGAATAAATGTTCATGAAAATGTACAGCCTGTCGTCTCCATGAACTATTTATTTCATTTCAAATAACATTAATTAATCTAGTTAAATATATTCTGATTAAATATGATTTTATCTCATTTTAATCATTTTATACATGATTAAATAATGATCAATTTAAGAGAAAAAATTATCAAATAAAAACATATGTGATGAACAAAGTGTTTATTAACCGAGGTACTACTTTTACATGAAATAATTAATAAAAGGGTGATACAAGGTTTTGAGAAAATAAGATATAGTATGATATATATGAATATGTTTATTTAATATATTTATAATAATATTTTATTTAATATACATATTTTTTAATGTGTATGGTGGGAGTCAAGAAATATGGTCGGGGATTTCCATCACAATTTTTACTTACTTTAGACAAATGTCATATTCACCACCATTTTCATATATATGATGTATATACATACCATGATATAATTTTATGATTCTTAAAAAACATTACATTTATTTATATATCAATTTTAGGAACACTCTTACATGGTGTTTATGGTTCAATAAACTACAAATTGAAAAGGTATTTTTGCCTTAATTTTCCTTTTTGATATGTAAATCCTGTTATACATATGTATTGGTTTACAATGTGTAAATAAATTCCTATGTTTCTTTAAAATCATGAATTTATTAATCCTCGTGATATTTATATATCTATTGTTTTTTATTCCATTATGTGTATTACTATTCAATATTACTAAATTGAAAAATATTTTATGTTACAATCTATTCATTTATCTTGAATATTTATGAGTATGTATTGACACTGAAATATTATAATCCATATAACATTAATTCACACAAATTTTATTATCATATATTTATTCATGATATATCAATCTAATGATACAATTTTCCACAATTTTTTACATAAAATTAGTATGAAGAAGATGTTAATAAAATCGACTTTTATTTCGGTCCATGGATAGAAATATGTTTTTTTGAAAACTATGTTTTATAATTTTTTTTAAAAAATTTCAATTTAGGTTTTTTGAAGGAAAAGTAATATAATAATGTTTTATTATTAATCTTATTTTTAAAACATTCAAAAATCATACTTTATAAGATCAAAGGGTTATTTTAAAACAAAGGATTTCAAAACAAATACGTTTATAATGTATTTTATATTATTTTCAAAGTTTCCTTTATATGAATCAAAGGATATTTTCAATGAATATGATATCAATTAAATATTTAAAAAATATTCAAATAGTTTTCAAAGATTAATTTATTCTTTTTCAAGGTTAATTTCAAATAAAATTATTTTCAAAATGTTCTATCTTTTAAAAATTGTTTTTTAGATCACAAATGATATTTTCCTCAAGAAATTATTCAAATTATTATTCAAATATTATTTTGCAGCTAAGGTGACAAAATTTCATATTAATTATGACTTACTAGGGATATGATCAAAGGATACTATTTATATTATATATCTAAATGGTTAATATTTTTATTGATTAATGTTCATGAAACCCATTTATCTTCAACTGGTTATATAGTGATAAAAATATTATAAAACCCTCTTCTTCTCATGGGTTATTTAATAATGAAATTATTTTGAAACCTATATATAGTCTATAGATTTAGATAAGATGAAATATTTATGATACCCATTACATTTCATGTGATATGATGTGATGAATATTTTTGGTAATGTGGTAGACATACATATGGTTGTTATTATTTGAATTGTGGGACCTATATCTCCCTCTAATGCAGTGTGTAATGATTTGTATATTTCATTATATATAAATGAATGGAATGGGGAATGAACATGGTATAACATTTCATGGCTACAATGTTGAGTGAACTACATACAATTGGATAAGGCTAGAATGTGGAGTGAACTTTGTGTAATATAGAACATTGTCCACATTGATGTACTTCATTGTGAGCCTTGCACATTATAGACATGATTTTATTTCCATATGTATATTACACAAATGAATGTATTATGAAAATTTTATTCTCTCATTGATCATGTTCTTTGGTCATGTAATGATTCATTACATGTGACTTGGGAATCATTATTAAATTATTCAAGATTAAGATATTTGATAGAGAAGTTATGGATTCAAACTTTTATACTCTTGTTATTATATAATTTTTCAAAACTTATGATTATCTATATCCCTTTTTTACAATTACTAGTCATATGACATCACCCTTTATTTTGTTCCCTTTCTCTAAGTTAAGAAAAATTGTATAATATTGGAGTAAAAAATTGAATGATCTTTATGGGAGACACAAATGATTGTTCGCAAATTATGGATACTATGTTCATTGATTCCCAAGACACTAAACTATCTTTTTCCTCATGTGTCTGGTGATATAATGTAATTAATATTTATCTAAAAACATATAATATCAATGATGGATAATGTAACTACCAAGAATTATATTAACGAAGTTTTCCATTCATATAATTATGTCATATAGTATAAATCACATTAAATTACATATAGAACACAATAATAACACTATAAATGATAAATTAATTAAAAAAGTTGTAATTATAGAAATTAAGGAACCAAAACCAATAGAATAGTAACTTGACCTTCGGAATAGTAATTTAATCGTTATGAATATTAAGCTGGAGAATAGAATATTAAACTCACCCATGAAAATAAATAAATATAAATCCTATAATGGAAAATATGATATAATTATATCATAGTATATGAAATTACTTTTTTTAAAAATGTAAAATTAATTAATGGAATTTTTGTAAAACATTAATCATTGTTTAATTTTTATAATAATTTAAAAGAAAATTTATTTTAGTAAAATAGTTTTTTAAATTTATATCTTTTTCCCCAATTATAATAAGATAATTTTTGAGACCTAATATAATTTTTTAACATGTCATAAATTGAGTAATAATTATAAAATTGATATTTTTTAGAAAATGAAAACATTAATTCAAAATTAAATTTCTCATTTTTTGAAAAATATTATAATAAATTGGAGTTTTTTTAATTTTAAATTTCAATAAAGGGTTAGGGTTAATTTCTTTGTTTTTTCTAAAAGAGTTTAAGTTTTTGTGAATGGTGAAATAATATAATTTACAGTATTTAAGATTATAGAACAAATAAAATATTTCATACTCATTACTAAATTACGGTCCTTTATATTAAACTCTCAACATATCATTACAGTATCAATTCTGGTGGATACAAACAATTCATAGTCTTGATATGAAATAATAAACAAATAAAATAATTAATAAAAAACCCCTCTTCTCCACTATAAATACCACCTCTCACCGCATATTATCACAAAAATTATTGAGACTAGAATATTATCATAATTTTAAAAAACAATCATCCAAAGTATCTCCCCAAAAACCAATATCCTTTTGTCTTAGAAAAATACCCAACCCAATTCCCAAAATTGGGCACTCAAAGAGAATAATTCATGAGGTAAAACCTTCTTTATTTATTGTTTTAATTTCAATATAATTTTCTTATTTTATTTTATTTATTTTTTGTCACCTCACCTTAACCATGAGAAAAGATAACTCTATTATAATTAATATAAAAGAATGTTATTGTCTTAATGGGAATCCCCATTATCATTTCTTTTCCCCTCTTTTTTAAAAAAATTTAAAACATTACATGTGATGTGTTGATTTTTCGCATTCAATGAAGACGAGTTTTCAATTTTAATTACCATTTTCAAGGTTGCTCATAAAACCATTTTTATGGATTAAAAAGAATAAAATGTATGTTTTAATTATTATTTTATCTTCGTGAAGTAAAATATATGTATAATAATAAATAATTGAACAATAATTGTATAAGATGATTTGATAATCATAAATATAATTTAAAAGATTATCATCTACGTTTTACCAAATTTTTCATCCTTATATCTAGAAGAAAAAAACATATATAAGTTTATTTTATCATATTAAATTTAATTTATATAATATAATCTCAATTATGGATAACTATTCTCATTTTCCTTGACTTTTCAAATATGATAACAATTGACACAATCATGAAAATCCTAGAAATGAATACTCCTGAGTGATGAAATTGAATATATAAATCATCTAAAGGACAGAACTAAAGTTAATAAAATTATTATAAATCATGAAATTGTATAAATGTTTCTTGTTTAATTAATTAATATATTTATTTTTATTATCCATGATAATATGTACATGTGAATAACACTTTCATACGCGTACTAAGGGAATATTTCCAAATCACCATTTTTCTAACGGGTTAGGCTTTCACTCTTATTAACCTAATTTAATTATTCTTTATCTTAATATAATTCATCATATTTATGTGTGTATTTTACAAACTCATGTATCCAAATTAGTTCATCATTTTTTATATGACAATATTTTTTAAAAAAATATTATTTTCTCAATTCTTTTCAATACACAAACTCCATTATATCGAACTTCCCGATTTCTTACCCATTTTCAATTACTATACATGATCTATTTTAATCCCAAATAATTATTATAAAATCAATTATTATATCATTAAAATACCCCTTGATTCATTTATAGGTTTATATAAAATATTATTCATTTTACAACATAAATGGTCTTTAATATTTTCCATAAACCACACTAGAATGTGTCATTTCTAGTTTTCTGTAAACAGTATTTGTACATTTTTTCATATTATATTGAAAACAATTATCATGAACTATTATTTTTATCCCTTATAGAAGTCCAATTTTGATTTAAAACCACCTTTTCATGGACATGATTTGTTTATTCCCTTTTTAGGCCTTATGACATGATTATGATACCCATTTTTTTCCAAGGTAGCCATTGTGATTGATTCTTCTTGTGGAAAAGATATTCATTAGAATTTTATGATGGATGTGCCTTATTATTACTCTAATTAATTGGTTAATTTTTAATGTATTTATATTTTATGTGAAATGGACTTATTGGTTAGCCTTGGATCATGCTCCTACTAGTGAAATGGTCATAGTGGTTAGAGTTGACTCACGGTCCTTCATGTGCAATTGTCATTGTGGTTAGCTTTGAATCATGGTTTTTTTATGGTGTATATTTTTTCCAAATACCAATTAAATCACGATTACATGATCCCATGTATTAAAAGTATTTAATTCTTAATCCATTTAATGTTCATATCCTTTTTATAAAATCATGTTATTCCTTTGAACCCATATGCTATGATTTATTCATATGCTTATTCTATTATTTGTAATTTTTACTCATCCATTTGTTTGTTTAATCCCAAAGTTATCCTATGAATATTTAAAGACTAAAAAGAATTTTGGACATAATTTTTAAGATTAAACAAAACGTGCTTTTATTTTGGTTCCATGATTTCAGTTTTCAGTACAAAACCATCTGAAGACACTAGACTTTCTAGTCCATTGTATTTGAATGATAGTTATGATTAAAATAAAGTAATAATATGTGTAAAACAATAAGTATATTTTTAGTATTTTCATAGGATGTTATATTTATTTTTTGATATTAGGAATATATCACTTTAGTAAAAACCTTATAGATAAATCAATCACCACAGATAACATGGATTCAAGAATATGGAATCTAAAGAGAAGAAATTATTTTCATTTAAATTATTATCCCTCAATGATAAAAATTACCATTTTAGATTCTTATTATCTATTTATTAAATCTCCTTTAATTTTAATTCCATTTATAGTTAATGGCTATAAATATAAGAACCCATTCCAACAATCAATGTGATAGGACATGTGATGACTTCTATAATGAAATTCAAAATCTTATGGGAAATGGATCTAAAAAATATATGAAATTACATACTACACTAGCTCATGTTATGAATAAAACAAAAATAATGTGGAACACCATAATTCTATAATTATGAATCATGTTACATCCAAATAAATATTCAAAAAATTTCTCTTATGTTTAGCAGATCTTTTGAACCCATCCTTGCATAACACATAATTGACACCATTTAAAATAGATTCTGTGTTACCTAGTTCTTAGAATAAGATATTTTTTAGATAATGGTATATCATTTTAATGGTGAAGCGGATCAGTTGTGGAAACTTATCAATTTCATGAATTCCAATGTGGAAATTGATTCCAAAAAATGGAAAAAAAATTTGGAAAATACTTTTTTTAATATTTGTTTTCCCAGAATACACTATCATATTATTGAAAGGGAGTTCCTAAAACTAAATAAAAAGGAAGAAGAGTCTATTTGGGTGTATTAGGAAATCATTACCAGACTTTTCTGATAGACCTCCATCATTCTCATTAACAATTAATGAAAGGTGGATCACATCTTTAGCATACTAATGTTAAGTCTATGAAAATCATTGGTAATTAGATACTTTTATATATTTTAGGTTAGTTGATCATTTTTTAGTTAATTTCAAATTAGAGATCTCATACTCCCATTAGTATCACGGGCCTAGATATAAGAATCATAATAGGAGTTTAATATGGGAGGGTTAATAGAATAATGTCATGATGTAAAGATAACCCAACATCCCATATGTCGATGTTGTTGGAATAATCATCATGGGAAATGTCTAATGGTAACAAAGGTATTCTTAAAATGGGGATTAATTGGGAATCTAGATAAAAACTATGGAAGGTATATGAAAAATCCCAGTAATATAGAATAATAATGGAAGGTTAAAATTATAACTCATCCAATAGTGCAATGTTTCAACTTCATAAAACATGGGAATTATTCCAACCATTTCCCAAATATAAGGGTGTTGGGGGGAAATAAAAAACAATAATGTCCAGGGTAGCATGTATGGAAATATTCTATCACTATTTCTCAAGTGGAGCCCAAAAATTACATGCAAACAGGTAAACTAGTTCTTCATTCACGAATATTAGACTTACTATTTTATTTTGGTTCTATACATTCTTTCATATCATAAAATTTTCATAGAATTATTCAAATACCACCTCAAAATATAGAGGTTGAGTGATCTATGATAAATGAATATTATAAAATTATTGCATCCAATGTATATAAAATCTCCCAAGTTAATTATTGATGAAAAAACCACCCAGAATATATTATCCTACTTTATTTGGTGGAGTTTGATTATATTTTCGAATTTATTGGGTATCATTATACAAATTCAACATAGAATATTTGGAAAGGGATATCCCTCTTCCAATAATGAGGTATCCTCTATTTAAGTTCAACTATAAAG
Source organism: Viscum album (assembly GCA_963277665.1). Lineage (NCBI taxonomy): Eukaryota > Viridiplantae > Streptophyta > Magnoliopsida > Santalales > Viscaceae > Viscum > Viscum album. The sequence continues at coordinate 2,063,597,634 of OY728120.1, read as the reverse complement.
AGGAGGACGAATATCTATTAGAATCATTTTCTAAATTCGGAGTATTATTGACCAATAATTAATCATATCTATATCAAATGATTTAGATAGTGTACTAGATACTTCTAAATTACTTTCCCATAATGATAGACTATAATAATTCTTCCTGAAATAGTTGTCTATACTTCCTCCTTTTCGAGTAATTGAGTTCTCATTTGAACATATGTTTGGATTTCTACCTATAACAACGATTCTTTATAAAATGGACATCATTGGGTTGGAGGACCTATAGAATTAGTTACTAAAAACATTTGACAAGGGTTTTATATGCTAGAGTTCTTCACCCTAGGGTGTTCCATTCATATTCATAAAAAATAAATATGAATCAATGTGCCTTTTCAATGATTTTAGTGTGCTGAAAAAAATATCAAATATATAACATGTTTCCCATAACATATATATATGAATGTTTTTATCAACTAAGTGAGGCTAATTATTTATATAAGGTGAAATAATGATCAGGATATCACCAATTAATGGGGCAAAAATATTATAGTCTAAAGACTACACTTAATAAGTGGGGTGGACACTATGTGTCCATATTGATTCCAATAGGACTTAATAATTCTATACAAATTTTCAAATATTTAATTAATATAATCTTTATATATTACCTCAGTAAATTCTTTATAATATTTTTCTTGATATTATAATATACTCTCTGAGAAAAGGGGATCACATGGTGCATTTGACTATAGTTATAAGGACATTTAAAAAGGAATAAAAATATTAAATGTATAGTAAATGTGAGTTATAGATGGAGGAAGTATCATTAATGGGTCATGTTACCCACAGTAATGGAATATTGGTGGACCCTTCCATGAGAATGTTAATCGAAGTGTGGCACAAGACATCATATGTAATATAGATAAATTGTTTATTGTACCTAGTTGAGTATTATCGACGATTTGTGAATAAATAAGAATTTTTCAATATAATCAACAAGCTGACTCCAAAGGGATTGATATTTTTATGGACCGTCGAATGTAAAAATTTCTTTGAATTATTTAAAAAGAGGTGTATCACTATACTGGTGCTCACAATACTGACATGTAAGGAACTCTTTATGGTGTACAATTATTCTTCAATGAATTAATAAGGATGTCTATTAATGAGAAATGATAATGTGATAGCATAAAACTCATTTTAGTTGAAAATAAATGAGAAAAACTCTATTATGCATGATTTGGATTTGGTAGATGTGATATTTGAATAGAAAATCTAGCGGCATTGTCTCTATGGTGATAAGAGTGAGATATATAAGGATCATAAATCCTCAAATATATATTCCCAAAGAATGAGCTTAATATGATTTATTAAAGATGTTTATATCTCATAAAAATTATGATTGATCAATCCACTACAATTCTCATAAAAAATTTAAGGTGGTGGATTCTCCTAGTATTAAGTATCATACTTGTTTTTCAATGATGAGAGTTTATAAGGATCCAATATTCTATGACCTAGAAAGAATGGAAATGGTAATCATTATGGGATGAAAATAATCTATCATTTCTAAAATTATTATTCAACCATATCTCGTGGATAAAATAAATGATACTAAATGAATTAATGAGGAAATGTAGGAAAAGGTGGAATCTATTAGAAATAGAAAATACTAAATGTTAAAAATTGATGGGGAAGAAGTTTTGGGATTTTTGTCATGACATTGTGTACCATCCAATGCATAGATAATGAATGTACGTATGAATGATTCACGTTTCTCAACCTTCTATTTTATATATGGGGCACAATAATGTATTTAAATATCCATTAGAAATATTTATTAGAAAATATGAAGAATTATACCATTGCATATACATCAATAGTCCTATTGTGAAACCAAGTGATGGTTTAAAAGAAAATTTATAATGGGATGATGAAACCATTACCCATTCCAATATAGAAATGGAAAAAAATCACTATGGTCTTTTTCATTGTAAATACCAATACATACAGTGTAATCAATACTATATGGTTCATTATAGGTAATCTTACAATGAAAGATCACTTTGTCATAAATTGAGAGGACATCTCACTAGATTATCTAGTGTGGATCTATATAAATGAATTAATGAGGCTTTATGGAGTACCACTGTCGATTTTATTTGATGGAGATCCTTCACTCACCTCTATGTTACGGAATGGTATACAACATACTCTAAACACTTATCTAAACATTATTAGTTGTTTTCATCCTCCAAATGTGATTAAATCATATAGGACAATTCAGAAAATGAAATACTGATTGATAATGTGTTCTATGGACATTAAGGAATTACGGTACCAAATCCAACATTTTTTTGACATTTCCTTTATAAATTTCCAAATCAATCATACAAATGGATCTATATGAAGACCTTATTGAAAAAATATTTATATCACCCTCATGTTGTGATGGATTTTGTGAACGTAAGATGATAGGACCTCATATTTCCAAATAAATGGTTGAATAGGTGAATACCATTTAGCAACACATCTAGTTAGCCTAATGTTGACAGAAGATCTACACAAAAAATCATATTCGGGACCATGAGTTTATGGTCAATACATTTTATTCCTATGGTTACCTCCCTAGAAGAGGATCATGAGAATTTGGAAGAATGTCTTAGGTACATTATCCCATTAAAGATTATCAATCTTCTCAGAGCTTTGGATTATCGAAGAGAACTTCCACAAACTATGTCTCAAGTACACGATGTGTTCCATGTATCCCTGTTATGGAATTATATACTATATCCCTAAGAAGTACTGATTTTAGAAGTGTTACTATTGTAAAATGGTCTCTCTTACAAGGAGAATCTAGTGCAGATCTTGGATCATATAGATAATTTTCTATAGAACTAGAATAATCACCGGTAGAAGAAGTATTGTGGAACAATAAGTACAAATAGGCATCCTGGGAGTAGTAGGCAGAAATGATGTATAAGTAACCTAACTAGTTTGACCCTTAGTCTGAAGAATGAAATTTTTTGTGTCAAATTTCATAAGGGGGGATGAATGTAACAACCCATAATTATATCAATGAAATTTTCACTTCCTATAAATATTTAATGTGTTATAAATAATATAAAATAACATAGATAATAGTATACAAATATATAGTTGAATAATGAATGAAAAAAGTTCTATATAAAGAAATTTAAAAACCTAAACCGGTGGAATAGTAACTTGAACTTAGGAATTATAATGTGAACATTAGGAATAGTAAACCATCCAATAGAATAGTAAACTAAATTATAAAAAAATAAATAAAATTTATCCACCATATTAATGAATCATTATATAATTATACCTTAGTCTGTTATATTTATTTATTTTAAAAACAGTAAAATAGTTGTGGGTTTTTCTAAAATATATAAGTATTAATATTGAATTTTATAAATAATATAGTAATTGAAAAAATATTTACATTAAATAGATTCATTAATATATATTTTTTGGTCTTTTTATTTTAATATAATTTTATGAGACCTTATATAATTTTTCATAGTGTCATAAAATCAGTTATAATTCTAAAATTATTATTTTTTATTGAAATGATTATTTTAATTTAAACTAAAATTTCCAATATTTTGAATTTATTTTTGTAAAATGTTTTTCCAATTTTATTAAATAGGTCGATAAATAGTTAGATTGACTTTTTGGGATTTTTTTATGATAGTTGAATTTATGGAGAATAGTGAAATATAATAATTTATGCTATATACCTTTATTGGCTAAATAAAGTATTTCATCTGTCATTGATGATATAAGAAAAGTAATTTATGGAAATCCTTATTATATTAATTTATGTAACCATGGGAATCAAAATTATATCTATTCAAGAGCTAAAATAATAATAAATTGCATAAAATTATCAGAATAACCCATCTCCTCAATTATAAATATCACACCACACGACATCTTCTCATCACAGCTAAAAAGCCATGAATCTTGTTAAAATTATTGTAAATAATTTTACAAATTCTATCACACATTTCCATGACCTATTGGTATCAATAGTAGATCAATCCCAATTCATATAAAGAGTTTCTCAATGTGATTAATTCAAGAGGTGAAAACCTCTAACATTTTCTTTAAATTAATTTTCAATTTCTTTTCATTTGATTACTTTTAATATTTTCACCACCTCTTATCAAAGATACATGATTACTTTAGTATATTTTACATATTATAATTTCAGTGTGTTAAAGTGAAAATCCGTCATCAATTCTATTCCCTTCTTCTTTTGTTCAAAAAATGAAAACATCGTTCATAATGTGTTAATTTATCGCATTCAAGGACAACAATCATTCAATTTCCATTACCACCTTCATGGATGGTAAAAAAACCATTTTTATGCTTAAAAATATTACAATATATGTATTGTATAATTTTTTTTTTCTGAAACTAGATTATAAACATAATATTAAATAATAGAACAAAACAAGTTCGTGGTGATCGAAAAACTGCCAAAACAATCGACATGATCATCATTAATGATTTTTCTGATAAATTCACAAAATATCCTGAAAAATATAAAATATAAGGAAATTTAATCATATAGAAGTTAATTAATATCACATAATCTTAATTTTATATATCTTTTTTCATTTTACATGTTCTTTTATACATGTATACAAATGAAACAATCATGAAAATCAAGGAAGAAAACACTCTCTAATGATGAAATTGAATCGTATAACTCAAAATAAGGGACATAAATGAACATAATAAAACAAAGAATGAATCAAATACATGTATAAAAAATTTATTAGTTAATTAATATATTTAATTAGATTAGCCATCACATTAAGTATATGTGAAGAATAATTTCGGACATAAGGTAAGGAAATCTTTCCGAACCTCCATTTTTTCCATGGGGTTAAGTGTTCTATCTCTTTACCCAATTTTAATTCTTATTTAATTTAATTTAATTCATCTAAATTATTTTTATATGTTCCAAACTAATTAATCTGGATCATTTCATTCTTATTTTTTTGGGAAATACATGTTTTAAAAAGATCCCCTTCTCATTTCTCCCAATTAATCAATCCCAATTAAATAGAACTTCCCCATTTAATACCAATTTTCAAGTTCCACACATAATATATTATAAAACGAAATTACACATATAGAATAAATTATATTATCTAGAAAATCCAACTAGGTTCACTTATAGTTTCATAAAAATTATTATATATTTTCCATATTAAATTCTCTATAATTTTCCCCTTAAATAGAAATTTTATATTATTTATAGTGTTTCTTAATCACTCTATTTACATGTTTTCAATTCATTCTAACATAACCTATCATGTTGTATTCATATTTCCCATAATAAATATAAATCTATTGTGTAAATACAGTCTTCCATGGACACCATTATGATATTCCCTTTTTCATGACTTATGATATGTTTATGATAGCCAATTTGTTCTATGGGAAGCCCTTATGATTGATTCACCATATGGAACACATATTAATGAATACAATATGATGGGTGAGCCTTAATAGAGCTCCAATGCATTATTCAATGTTTATTTCCATGTGGAAATATGTTCAATAGTCTTGGTGGTCATCCATGACTCATACTCTTTAATGTGAAATGGTCTTGGTGGTCTAAATTGACTCTTTCACTTCATTGTGTAATGGTCTTGGTTGTTATCCTTGACTCATGATAATTCCATGTTTTATGTTGTTTGAAAATTCTAATAATTTCATGATTACATGATCCCATTTTTCATATATTATTATTCCTTATCTATATGCATGTTATATTCCTTTTTATGACATAATGTTATTCATCATAATCCATGTGATATGATTCATTCATATATTTATTACTTTACAGGGATTTTTATCCATTCACGTTATTCATGAATTCCCCATGTAATCATATGATTATATAATGGATCAAATAAAGTCATGAGATAATTTGGTAGATTAAATAAGTGATGTTTTAATTTAGTTCCATGTTTACAATTTTATGTACAAAAACGTCAAAATAACCTAGGCATTAAAATATATGGATTTTATTTGAAATCATGTTATACCTATAATCAGGTAAAAATATGTGTAAAAGGATGGGGTATATATAGTGAATCCTAGTAATCTATATTTTTTAATAGAGGAAATGTTTTTTAACCTTTGGAGACTAGGATTTTAAAACATTAGTGGTAACACTGGGTATATTTCAAAATATATGTCTAGGGATGTCTATAAGGATAAGTCCAATGATGAGAATAAGTATAGGATAATATCTTGGTAGTTTGTTAAAGGATATAGATAGTGGTTTCTATGTAATTATCTCCATGTCTAGATACTACATCATTATTTTTGGTGGATCAATGTTAATAGGATTGTGATATTTTTAGATAAATTATTATTTTTTTTAAATTTTGTAATGGTAATAAGGACAACCAGTTATTGAATAGGTTATGCTAAAATTTAGTCGAGGTTTTATAAATTATTGTTTTATTTCTCTGTATAAAGATTCAAGCATATAGATTACCATTGAAAACCATTTTTTCAAACATAACTAAACATAGGGGGAATGAAAAATAATTATATATATTTATATTATTATCCAATAGTGATTTAGGAGAAAAAAATTAATCTTTATTTTTTACAGTAAAGATGATGTGAAAAATAATAAATTCATGACCAAAGGATTTGATTTTTCTTATGAAATGGAATGAAATCCAATAAGTGTACTTTATAATGAAACATATTCATCATTAGTATATTGATATTGAAATAAAAATTCTATCATTGTTCTTTAATTTCTGAGGAATCATAATTTCCCCTAAATCATAAATGATTTATGAGTTTTTAGATATTAATGTTCTATCGATAACCCACTTTTTGTGACAAGTGATCTGTATACCTTGATATAATTATTCATAGTTTTATTCCATGACCAAATCAAAAAAAAACCCACCTATGATATCCAATTTGGAAACCTATTATATTTTATCCTATATTACCAAGACACGTCTCTTTCAATTTTTTCATGATGTTTTTTTATTAACCATTGTTACGATGTGGGATTCAAGGAATGTATCTTTTAACTGTTAAACCATTGATGATCGTGAAGAATTTCAAGGGTGAAATTATTTTTATGGATGGTATAATCTAACACTCTAAGTTTTTTAGAATTAATTTTTGAATACTTGAAATTTATTTTATGGATTAAATTACATGAAACACCATGTTAACGATGTTATACATGAAAAACTATCTTTTATTTCATTACACACAACACAGAGTTTAAAAAAACCATGATATATTATTCACATGGTCATTATAAACTAGAAATTATAATTAGTTATATCATTATAAATAAATAATTTTCAAATATAACATAGAGGTGATTTATATAAAGAAAACATATTGGCTCAAAACACCTAATTTTCAATAAAGTATTAATATTATTCAATAAATCAATTTTTTCTAGAAAATATATTTTTTATTTATTTGGTTAATAGTAAAATAATTAATTTTTGATGATTTAATAAAATTACTTTTTTTAAATAAAATTCATCTTTGAATTCATGATTTATAAATTATCTTAGGGTGATTTTATTGGATTCTTTTGAAAAGTTTCATTTTTTTATGAATAATGAAAAATTATGAATGGTATCTAACAAAGAATTATCAAATAATTTATTTATAAATATAGATGATATTTTAAGTGATTTTGTAGTTATAATTAGTTACATTATATATATATATGAATAAATTTTAGTTCATTTTAAATATATTTATATTTTCATTGAGATACAAAAACATTGTAAACTTTTAAAAATATTCACATTCAAAACCAACATTCTCGTAACATAAGTGGGATTAATCTTAAAATCGGTTTTCTAACATATGTGATTTTAATTTGGAAAAATAAATTCAATATTTGGAGTCAAAATAATTTATAACATCTCATATTTTGAAACTATTTTTTGAATAAAATTAATAGTGAATGTAATAAAAATTAATGACAGTGGTTAATGTTAAAAAAAGATTATCAAGGGTTATGTTTGATTGATATTTGTGAAAATGACATAAAATATTATCTTAATTTCATTTAATGAATTTATTTATATTTTTTTATCAATTTCACTGAAATAAAAAAATTGCATATAACCTTCTATTGAATAGGTCCCCTATAATACGTTAAGAGTGGAAAATGAAAACATGATACTTTTCTTACTTATTATAACTATAATGATTCATGAATAGGGAAAGGAAATGGCTTTATTGTACCTATTATATTAAAATATAAGGGATTTATTGAAATCATAAAAAATTTGTTTACATTTTAGGGATGAATTAGTTATTTAAAATGATTAAAAAATGAAAATTTACTAATTATTATGTCAATAAAAGTTAAAATAACTCATATAAATATGAAAATAGTATAGTAAATTGATTTAATTAGTTTGTTATATTTTATATTATATGAATATATATTGTTATAATTTTTTGAACATAACATATTCGAACTATATTATTTACTTGACACATTTCTCATTTGGATTGTATAAATAATGTAAAAATTGAAATTAATGTTATTTTATAATAAATGGTTTTTTATTAAATGATTTCACATTACAAAAGATCCAATCATCTACCATGTGATAATAAAATTTTATTCAATATAATCTATTTTCTATTCAAGGAATTAGTATTCCGTTACAATGAAAATATTGACCGTTAATTAGTAAAAACCATGTTAGCTTTGTTATGGTTAAAGAAGTTTTTCTGGGCATTACATACTCCTTTGTTAAAATTAATTTCCAAAAAAATTTAGGTTTTATATTATCAAAATTAGATTTCATAACTAGATTCATTATTTCTAAATGATCCTATAATTATCACTTTGACTTAGACTTGACGAATAAATCTAGAAGATATAAAAACGAGATACCTTAGTGAAAACCTAGATTCGTAAAAATTGAAAAACATGTATATTATGGAAAAAAAATTTCAACACATTTAATAAACTATACTGGTTCAGCATCCGACCTAGTACCCGACCTTGTCTATGGCATGGCCCGAGGGGCATTCCCGATCCCTACAGGCTGTCAACTAGTGCCTAGGTATCAAAAACATGAATTGGGAATGATTTTACCCAATCGTAAACATATAAACAACAAAAAATTTTAAATATGTCAACTAAAATTATAGAACCATAAAACCCATTAATAATTTTCATAATTTATGTTTACACTTTTAAAATAACCTTAAAAGAACTATAATAAGAAAAACTGAAAACTCTAAATGAAACCTTCACACCAATTGAGGGATATAGGAAATTCTAATCAACAGTATCAATACAAAAAACATAACATTAAACCCTAAATGTAACACCATACTCACTGGAACATTTAAACCCCCCAAAAGGGAGACGGAGAACCATAAAAAAGATGAAAACAAGAGGGAAGAGGACATACAGGTGAGATCTTGACGGATATGCACAAAAAATTCCCAAAAATCAACGTTTATGGATTGAAGGATATGTAGGGAGGTGATCCTGAGGCCAGGAAGTCTATTGGGGTCAAGAAAGGGTGGGAAAGTGATAGAAATCAATGAATTAGAAAAACAGGGAAACCATTTTCAATGAACAGGCACGACTGCATGGTTAGTCTGCATAGTTTTTAAACCATGCGAAGATCGTGAGACCACCTATATTTAAGTATAACAAACTTCATGCATACCTAGATCGAGTTTCACAGCCATGTAGAGGCATTGTGGTAGATTCTTCCCCCTACCACATAGTTTCCTAGGTTGGGAACACGATTACTTTTTACCATGCACCGACCGTGTGCTTAGTCTCTCCAACACAAAAACATAAATATTTCTCTAAAACATAAAAAAGAAACTCAAGGGGGAAATCTCCACCAAATATAAAATGGAATAACACTAAAAAACTATAAAACTATCACACTTGGTTCCCAAGAGACCACCTGAGAACCAAAACTGAACAAAAACAAAAGGGAATTCTAAAACCATGGTGTGACAATTCTCCCCATCATAATGCTTTCCTCCACCAAAAAGCTATCACAATGTTCATTATAAAGATATAACTGGTTCTCCTTTGAAACCCTAGGAGATTACCAATAAATTACAAATTACCAGATGACCAAAATGTTTATAGCTGTAAAATATGTTTATGAGTCCATCCTAGGGGACTTTAATGGAATTTATGCTAAGTGTCCCCCACCCCCTAAAGCTAAAACACCTCCAGTTAAATTAATCAATGGAACAGAAACGTTCATCACAATCAATCCAACACCTTGAGTAAAAACACCACAGACCTCACCATGTAATAAATACACCCATTTCTTGAAACTAGAAAACATAACAAAACCACATCCTGAAATAGAACACATTAATCCTTATCAAATGAGGCTCACACAATTTAACTGAAATGAACAACAAATTTGAACGAGGATGTCATAACCTTGATTTAAAAAATCCATTGGGAGTACTATCATTATAATATTTATTCAAGACATAAGATGGGGGTCAGATAGCTCTGACAGTGACTATCTATTTCTGATCCAACATGAGGAATAAAAATGAACTATTGAAACTGGGAGGCCCGAATGAACTCCCAAACATAAGAAACTACCTAACACTCTACACAGATCTGAGAAAGCAACATGGGGAGGCCTTAATAGACTCCCCACAATAATTAACAAGACAATATCAATTTAATCATGAGAAATTTCCACGAGACCCATGGTTGGTCTCCCCACTATAATAACAAGCCATCTATCTCACCTGATTAGCATGATTTGATGAAGGTGACATGACATGAACTAACACGTACGATCTCTGCACAACTTGTTCTCCCACAGAAAGGAACCTGATAATTGAGACTCCAAGCCAAATAGATAACCCTTCTTAGTTCACCACACACACGGGAAACATCATCTTCAGATGTGCCAAACCAAAACCAGGATCGAAATGGAAATTCAAGGATGTAAATACAAAAGAAAATGTACGAATATTTACACCCACAAGGGAATGAGAACTAAGGATCAATAAAACAAACAACCCCGCCTCTTTATAACAAATTAGAGACACTTACACCTTTATGATTCACAATATTGAACAATAGTGTCCCCATATCCCTTTTTACTAGATGAGACCACATTAGAATAAAAAACTATATGAGGTGATTCAAACTACCACCATTCTCAATATTGATGACAGAATTTAGATGGGGATCCCTTACATTAATTGGGTTCTTTAATTTAGGCTAGATTCACTCAAGGACCTATAGCTAATCTCTAATAGTTTAATCATCTCCTTCCTCTCCACTAGGTGTTAAAACCCTCAACAAGAACTTATTTTTATGGAAACACATGCAATTATACGGCCACCATGATAATTCCATCTAACACAACACACCACATCATACACTTAATCCCAAAAGACACAATCATAATGAAAATGGCGTATATGGGGTATATGAATCACCCATTGTTACATTGAATGTGGGCCATTGATATAAAGGAATCATAGAAAACACTGACATCTAAAATAGTGGAATTAAAGATTTCAAAAACGGGAACTCACTTCTGGAAAAATTGAGGTTCGTGGGAAGAAATTCACAACCTCCCCGCTTACAGATGAGAGATAACATGACACTACAAGGCATCATCCAACATGACCATTGTGACAGAAAAAAACATTATATGGAGAATGACCCTAAACGAATTACAAAACTACACAAAATTATTTCAATCGACCATAATAAACTCATATAATGGTTTCTTCCATACTGGGGGCCTAATGTGAACCCCTTATTAAAAGAAGCCGACGAAAGGACCAAATAACATTTTAAGATAGAGGACAACACCAACAACTCTAATAGTTTTCTTTTTTACCCACTATATTTCCTTTCGTGGCTTCCAAGTGGGGAATTTAGAAATAACGATGTCAAACATCACCTTTGACCATCAAACGATATATGGATACCAAGATTTCATTCAACCCCTCTCACTTCTACTCCCCTGAAATGAGGGGATCTTCTTACCCAAGAAGTAAAAAGGGATATACATAACATTAACACTCAAAAAGTAATGTCTTTTCTTAGACCTATTGGAAGGCTAGCCAATGATGAATTTCTAATTGCCACATTTTAATTACACAATATCTCTTTATGGGGGAATATAATATCCATAAGGAAAGACCAATTTCCTAATTAATACAATCTTTTATCCAAAACATGTCACAAAATAGAACTGAACACATGAGGGGAACAACAACAAGGATCCCCGAAACACTCTTCAAATGAATCCACTAACCATTATCCAAAAACAATTCAACATAAAAATGAATCATGGAACGTCTCCCAACATGTAGTGTTTTAAAAATCAAGACACCATGCGAGAGAAAATCAATCATCATAAGGAAATATAATGCACAGCTCAATTTAAAAAAACATCACATCCTTTTTCAAAAAAAAAACACCTTTTAGAGTTAAAAAATAGTGGAGGGTTGCACATTCACCAATGTTACCTCATGAATTCCCACACATGACTTTACATGTTATAAATAGAGCATTAATCCACATTCCACACATATCCCATACATTTGGACACTCATAAAAATACCAAAGTTTGAAAAAAAACATTCCACACACACACCCTTCGTATCTGAACCACTGGCCACAAAATTAAACCCATTCCAAATTTCAAACAAACCAGATTTGGAAAAGCTTCAAACCATCAATCAAAACCCTTTTTAAAATCTCAAAAAGATTTCCAAAATTCACTACCCATGTAACAACCCAAACTATTTCTAATGAAAATTCTTCTTAATCTGATTAAATGTATTATTTTGTAAAAGTGATATATAAAACATCTACACTTTTTTGGTTTTTTGTTTTTGGATATTAAAATACCATTAATAATTGTTACAATTTCTAATTAGTAGTTGAATAGTGATGATATGATTAGTATAATTATAGGCCTTTAATATATACAATTTACTCTGAAAATGGAAGTGATGACCTCATCCCTTCGAATTTCTCCATACGAAGCCCATGTGTTGACGCATAGAAAAGAGGTTGTGTCACTAGGTTTTTCTATTTACCTTTCCCAAGCCGATATTATACACATTTAACATTAACATAACCACATAAGGGAGAAGTGGAAGTTGATAGAGATACCACCCGAGCAATGTTATCTGAGCAACCTCAAGAGTGGGTCACCATCGTACACCTTACCCCTAGGTCATATGCAGGTGTTATATGGGGTTATGTAACAAGACCCCAGATCTACTATTATGTGCATTATTTTTTAAAATAATAATGATTACACATTCATTTTATTATTATTACCTTGTAAATAGAGTATAAAGAAAAAATAGTATTTTTAGTTAGTATTCAATTATGCAATATATTTTGATGGATAAATGGATTTTTAAATTAAATAATATTTTAATAAAATATTATTACTAAATTAATTTTTATTAAATATTATTGATCATATAATTTTTATGAATAAATATTAATTTTTATTAATATTTGAAAGATGTTTTTCTCGAAACGCTTGAATTTTTGATAAATGTAATCATTTTATTTTAAAAGAAAAAATTCACATATTTAGAATATTAAATGGATTAAATGAATATTTCTTTGGAATCGAGCCATCGAAATTATTCAATAGTGAATTTTTCATAATTTAATGAGACAATCGAGTTTTGGGTAAAAATTAAATACAGTTTACATATATAATGTGTTGTATGACATCATAATGTCCCAATAGCGATGTAATAAAATACTATAAATGGGGTTTTTGGAAAATATATATTTTAACATTAATATTATGTGATTTTATGTTGGTTTGATTTGTTTTACAAATCTAGACTTGACCCTCCAAGACTTATAAAACATTTTAACATTTTAAATGATTTCCTTAAGAGTGTGAATCACCTCCACAAAAACAAGCATAATATTTTTATATGTTCGGTCATTGGAGTTATAAAATAATTTTTTTCACTCCAATTTTTAAAAAACCTTGGAAAAACCATTGGGTGGTTTGTAGTTTTGATTAGATTAATGTGTGGTGTCCAAAAAAAATTAATAATGAATTCTCTCTCCATTCCTATATAAACCAGCTCAAAGCTTCATTCGTCTTCACTAAAAAGTTCTGGAACTCTTCCAACCCCTGACATCATCTCTATATATTCTTACTTAGGTGGCCTAATCTCCCAACCAGCCCCTCTTTAGCCTCTCCCAAACCATTGAGAACAAACTTCCAAGTAAGGGATTTCTTCCTTGCCCATTTTTTCTTCAAAGTTTATTATGTTGTTATTCCCTTTTATATTCAATGAAAAATTTTGGGGTTTTATTTTTCACCGCCCCAAAACATTACTCATTAATTTTGATTGATTAAATACCTCTGTCTCTATCATTAATTCCTCTTATGTACACCCATTACCATGAAAAAATTCAGTATGAAATTTCTCTCTTCTCATTTACATTCAAGAAATTGTTTTATATTATCCATCTAAATTCCATTACATATTATGGGATATTATTTTACATAACCCCATTACTATCCATTTCATGTATAAATTATTAGGGGCCTCTTTATCTCTCGTCAACCCATTTTACAATATCTATTTGATGTCATTATGCTACCAAAGTTACACCAAAATATCCCACGAAAAAATCATCGTGTAAGTGAATACCATCCCCATTTCTCTATCAAGGGCATTAACCTTTATATAGATGTTCTTGTTGATTTAGGACATAAATTTATGTATTCCACATCTCTAATTTTTGTAATAAATTTTGATGTTTTATAAACCCATGTTTTTTGATCCATGTGCCACACTTACGCAAGAAAGGAAATATTTATATAGGATGTGCCCTGATAGCGCTCCAATGCATTAGGTAAAGATTAGTATCATGATAAATCAAGTGAAATGAGGTTTTAATAATTCTAATTAAAATTCAATAAGGATTTAATCATTCTCCTTGTGCAAGATACTTGGATTATTCTAATATCTTGTTAAATGTTGTTGTCACATTTCCATGTTTTGATAATCTTTCTATATCATGCCTTTATGTTCATGTTTCTCTTTTGATCCATTGATATTATTATATCCTAAAATATATGATATTATTCATGTTACTCCTTGTTTACTCCCTTACTGAGCTTTATATCTCACCCATTTCTTATACATGTCCTCAGGTTATCCCATACAATGCTAAGTATAATGGAATTTTTTGGTCATGTAAAATATGTTATCAATAAATATGTTGTTTTATGTTCTAAGTTGTTATGTAATGTTCCTAATTTCCCAAGACACTAGAACTCTCAATCCTTATATTTTTCCTAAGTGAATTTTTATGTAATATATAATGTTTTTGTGTGTAATAATGAACAAGGATGTTATAGTTGGTTTCAAAGGATTGGTTTTGATATTTTTGGGATTACGATTAGAAAACCCTAGTGAAATCCTAGGTATAAGACTAAGTATAATAAAAACATCCAAAGATTTGTTGACTATTGAGTAAGTGTTTAATCAAGAAAATGCATATGTGTCAGAATACAAGTGGGTTGAGGCAGCTCCGGCACATATGTATCTAAGGGTAAAACCCGAAAACACCTCTTTGAGATATACTCAAACAAGAACTTGTGCACAATAACCGGCCTTGCTGGAATATTTGTTATGACACTCCTAGGGGAAATTATTTGGTAAATTCATAAGCTCAGTATGAACCATTATTAAGGTAATAAAAAAGTTCCCCTAAGAATATATGTTGGAAATTAGATCATGGATAACATAGATTGAATCCTATAAATTAATAATTTGACGAAATAAATGATATTTATAAGTTATGCCTTTAATTTCATTAGATTACTATTTATTTGTTTAATAGTTATCTTCCCTAAGTATTTTTGAATGATGTAAATAATTAGAACCAGAATCAATAAGTGAAAGGTAGGGTTATAATGCATAGTTCTACACTTTCTTTTATATCTCAAAAGTTTTGTAGAACAATCCCAACACCATCACAAATCATGGAAGTAGAGATGTCAGTGAGAACATAAAATATGGAAATCATTTCATCCCATAAAAGGAACTCCTAATCTATCATAATTTGTGGATTGAACATCCCAGAGAACCTCATCATACTCCCATTGGTGGAATTTGATGCAATTCTTGGCATGGATTGGATTTCCCTATATAGAGACAATATAATTTTCAGTAAGAGGGAAATCACTCTCCATTTGGTGAATCGACCCCCCCGAGTCCATACAAGTGAAAGGAGGAGGATGAATATTATTTAGCTCCATCATGTCAAGCATGGTTATTACATCCCAATGAGCACACATATCTTGTTCAGATGATTAAGTCTATTGAAGCAACCATCCTTGAAGACATGCCTATTGTGATGAAATTCACTGAAGTGTTTCTTGAGGAATTTTATGTTATTCCTCCTTGAAGAGATGTTTAATTCTCGATTGATCTTATAACTTGGACATTTCCAATTTCCAAGAATCTTTATAGAATGGCTATTTTGGATCTTAAGGTGTTAATGAAACAACTACAGGATAATCTGGACAAAGGGATTATACACCCAAGTACGTCACCATGGGTTTCACTAGTCCTCTTCATCACGAATAATGATAGGTCAATGAACCTTTCCATTGATTATCGTGATCTCAAAAAATCACTATAAAGAACATGTATCATCTACCCCAAATTTATGAATTGTTAAATCAGCTACATGGAGCACAATACTTATCCAAGGTGTATTTGGGGTCGATATATTACAATGTAAGGGAGAAGAAGGAGGATATCCCCATGATTGCTTTTTGTACAAGGTACATGCACTATGAATTCATAGTAATTCATTTCTGACTCACTAATGCTCTAGAAATTGTTATTAACTTGATGAACAGTTTCTTTAGAGAGTACCTTGAGAAATATGTGGTATCCTTTATACACGATATTCTAATATACTCTAAAACCAAGGAGGACCATGATGACCATATAAGAACTCTACTAGAGACATTGTGAGAAGAGAAGCTATATGAAATGTAAAAAATTGTGAGTTATGGTTGAATGAAAACCCATTAATGGGAAGTATTTTCTCATGAAATGGGATATCTGTGTATCCCTTCAAGACAGTTAAATTGAGCGATGGATGAGCCCATCATTGGTGATGGATATCTGTAGCTTACTCGGGTTAGCTAGATATTGTTGCCGATTTGGGAGAAATTACTCATGATTTTCAAATACTCTTACCAAGATAACATGGAAGGGAGTCAAGTTTTCATAGAGTGATGAATGTGTAGATGTCTTCATGGTGTTGAAAAATAGGATTATCACTATGCCCATTCCCACATTACCCACATGTTGAGATCATTTGAAGGTATTAAATTATGCTTTGATGAAGGTCTTGGGATGTATGTTGACGCAATATGACAAAATCATTTCCTACGCTTAATGGATATTGTAAGTTCATTAGAAAAAATATCCAACACATTATCTGGAGTTGGCTACAGTTATCTTTGCATTGAAAATTTTGGTGGCATTTCCTCTATGAGGAGAAGTTTGAAATATACAGGAATCACAAAATCCTCAAGTATATATTCACATTGAATGAGTGGAACATGCGCCAACAAAGATGTATAGAGCTGATCAAATACTATCAATGCTCAATACATTTCCACCCTGGGAAAGTGAACATGGTGGAGGATTCTCTATTTAGATTGGACCGAGTGATTCTATCATTGATTAGAATAGAAAAGTATCTAATCGTCATAGATTTGATGAAGATATACATGGGAATCATAAATAAGGGAACATAATAAATCCTTTCATAAATGATTTTGCAACCATCTCATTAAGAATGGTTCAATGAAGCTCAAAAGGATGATGTTGTAATTCAGAAGAAAGTGGAAACTATCAAAAAAGGAAAATTCTATGAGTACAATGTTAATTAAGAAGGAGTTGTGAGATTTCGGGAATATATTTGTGTTACATCAAATACAATGTTAACTAATGAACTTTGGGACGATGCTCATTATTATAATTTATCCAGTCACCTAGTAAACACAATGATGTATTATAATCTCCAAGAGATTTATTATAAAGTTAAAATGAGGAAAAAGATCGTTGAGTATACATAAATGTGCCTGGTATGTCAACAAGTTAAGGATGAGAGGAAGAAGTCTATGGGGATGATGCAACCAGTACCCATACCAACATGGAAATGGGAGAACATCACCATCGAATTTGTCACCAGACTTCTAAAGAAATTTAAATGAAACAATGCTATCTAGGATGTTGTGGATCATCTTTTAAAGAATACACACTTCATTAAAATTTGAGAGGATTTATCATTGGATCAACTATCATGGATATACATCAAATAAGTGGTAAGGGTGAATGGAGTAACACTATAAATGGTATCCAATTGAGATCCAAGATTAACCTATATGTCTGGAAGAGTCTACAACACCCTCTAAATATTGATCAGAACATCAGTATGGATTATCATCCTCAAACTGATGGCCAAACTGAGCAGACTATCCAAACACAATAGAACCTGTTGAGTGATTTCTCAATGGACTTCAATGGAGGAATGGATCAATA
Source organism: Viscum album (assembly GCA_963277665.1). Classification (NCBI taxonomy): domain Eukaryota; kingdom Viridiplantae; phylum Streptophyta; class Magnoliopsida; order Santalales; family Viscaceae; genus Viscum; species Viscum album. Next base: position 2,063,578,980 of record OY728120.1, on the reverse strand, counting down.
TCTTTACTTGGTTGAGATTTCATACAAAAACAGTTTCCACTCAAGCATCCTAATGGATCCTTATAAATCCCGTTGTGAGAAGATGTGAAGAACACTAACATGTTGGGATGAAGTTGGGGATAAAAAACTCATTGGTCAAGAAATGGATTAAGAGATGGTGGAGATGATTAAGACCATTAAACTTCACATTAAAGCTACTCAGTGTCGACAAAAGAGATATAATGATAATCGTTGACAAGATTTGAGTTTGATATTGGAGACATGGTATTCCTCTACATATCACTATGGAAGAGAGATATGATATTTTGAAAAACTGGAATGAAATGTCCAAGGTAGATTGGCCTTTTTGAAATACTTGATCGCATTGGATCAATGGACTATCATCTAGAAATCTCACTGATCCTGACTCAAGTACATGATGTATTTCAGGTATCACTATTAAAGAAGTTAATGCCTGACCCATCATGTGTACTCAATAAAAATGTGGTACCATTGGAAAATAACCTCTAATATGAAGAGAATATGGAGAATATCATAGATCATAGAGAAAAGGTTCTACTAAACAACACTATGTTTGTCATCAAGGCGTTTTAGAGAGACCAAATGTTTGAAGAACCAATGTGGGAATTGGGGGAAGTGATGAAACAGAGTTACCCTCATTTGTCTTATAGTGGGGAACGGAAATTTCATGTCGGAAATTTCTTAAGATGGGAAGATTGTAACGAACCAAAATTTTACTGATGAAAATTCCCCTTGATATGATTAAATTTATATTTATGAAAAATGGTAATATAAAACATATGAAATTAATTGGTTTTATGTTTTTGGATTTTAAAATACCATTAAGAATTGTTATCATTGCAATATTTCCTTTGAATAGTGATCACATGATTATTATAAATATAGGGCTTTAACAAATCCAATATACTTAGACAAATGAAGTGATGGCCTCATCCATTAGAATTTATCCTTAAAATTCCAATTCTTTAGAGCTCAGAAATGAGGTGTCATCACTGGGCTTCTCTCTTATCCAAGCCCAAACCAAGCTTCAACACAATATGCTTGAAAAAAACTGCCTACAAGAGAAGTGGATATTGATAGAGATTACCACTCGAGATATATTATCGAAGACATCCCAAGAGTCTATCACCATCACACACCATACCCTTAGGTCGTATGTGGGGATTATAAAGGCGTAATGTAACAAGACCTTATCACTTCAATTATTTTCATTAATTTTGTATAGAATAAATAATATACATTCATTTTAATATTTTTTCTTTGTAAATAGTTTTTTAAGCATGAATAATATTTTTAGTTAATATTCAATTAAGAATTTTTTTATTAATTAATGTATTTTTAGATTTACGAATATTTGAATAAAATTTTATTAGTAAACTTTTTTTTATTAAATATAAATGATTGTATACTTTCTAAAAATACTATTGTAATTTTTATCAAGGTTTGAAAACCATTTTTGTCCAAACCCATGAATTCCCAAAAAATGTCAGTTTATATTTTTAAAAGCAAAAATTCATATATTTATAAAATTATTTTGAAATAATAAATATTATTTTTGGTATCAGAACCTCGAAATTATCCCACCTGAAATGTTTCATAATTATATGAGATATTCATTTTTTTTGGTAAAAATTAAATACACTTTAAATAAATAATGTGTTTTAGGACATCATAATGACCCAATACTAATGTAATAAAATAATATAAATGTTATGTTCGGAAAATATATATTTTACATTTTATATAATGTGATTTTTGGTTTGTTTTATTTATTTTATAACTCCTTATTGTCCCCACCAAGACTTATAAAACATTTTGACATTTTCGAGTGATTTCCTTGAATGTGTGACTCACCTCCACATATGAAAGCCTAATATTTTAATATGTTCGGAAATTGGCCATAAAAAATAATTTTTCCACTCCACTTTGGAAAAAACTGTGTGAAAAAATCATGGGATGGTTTGTGGGTTTGATTTGTTTAATGTGTGGTGTGCAAAACCTAAATAATAAAGAATTATCTCTCCTTTCCTATATAATCCCACTCAATATCCCATTAATCATCACTCAAACAATTTAGATCATGACCAACCCCTTACATTCTCTATGTATAGTCCTCCCAAGGTTCCCCAAGCTCCTAGGAAGACCCTATCAAGCCTCTCTCAAGCCTTTTGTATGACACTACCAAGTATGGGATTTCTTCCTTTCTCCTTTTTTGTCCAAATTTCATTATACTGTTATACCATTTTATTTTTCCATTAAAAAAAGTTGGGTTATGATTTTCCACCTCCCCCATACATCCCTCCTTATGTTTTAATGGTTATATATTTCTTTCTCTCTCATTAATTCCTCCCATTTACACATGCTACAATGCCAAAATTCCCTAAGGAATTTCCCTTTTCTCATTTACATTCAAGCAATTATTTTATAGTATGAATCTAATTTCCATTACATATGTTGGTATTTTATGTTCCATGACACCCTTACTGTCCATTTAATGTATAAATGATAAGATACCCATTTTTCTATTGTCATCCAATTTTATGATTTCTATTTTACGTTGTTATACTGCCGAAGTTACCCCAAAATGTCACATGCCAAAATCATCATATAGGTGAATACCACACCCATTTCTCGCCCAAGGGTATACATCATTATGAACATGTACTTTTTTATTGAGGAATTACATTTATGTATTCCACATCTCATATTCTTTGAATAAATTATGATTTTTAATGACCTCATGATGTATAATCCATGTTGCACACTTATGAATGAAATGAAATGTTTAAAAAGGGTTCTCCATGATAGCACTTCAATGCATTAGGTTAAGACTAATATTAGGATACCTCAAGTTAAATGTGTTTTTTTCTCATGATAATTAAATCTCATTGATGGTTTACTCCGGTTCCATGTGTAATGAGCCTTGGCTCAGGTTAATATCATGTTAAATTTTGTTGCCACATATCCATGTTATAATAATCATGCTATATTCTGCCTTTATGTTCATGTTTCTACTGTGCTCCATTGATATTAATATATCCTAACTTGTACTATATTATTCATATAATTCCTTGTTTACTCCCTTACTAGGATTTATATCTCACCCTTTTCTTATTCATGTCCTCATGTTATACCATGAAATGCTATGTATGAAGGAATTTTGTGGTCATGTTAAAAAAATTCAATAAATATGGTGTCTTCTATTATAAGGCCCCAGCCTTAATCCTTACTTAAATATTGAATTAAATGAATAATTAACATTGAGGATCTTTTCAGGTTTATAGTTTTAGAGAATTAGGTCATAACTATTACTTCTCAAAAGATTACATAGTAGACACTTCTATTAAGTTTCCATAAAATAAAAAAAAAACTCTTAAAAAGAAACATGTCTAGATCCATGTTTTAGATAGAACGACTTTTCCTTGATCCCATCCTTGACCCTATTCCAAATTAAGTCATGTGAAAAACATTTCAAAAACATGGGGTGAGCATAAAAAGCTCAGTAAGGGATACACAAAGAAGGAAAACTGTAATTTTTCAAAACAACAAGTAAACCATGTATACTTTATCAAAGTAATAATTTTCACCTTTATGAAGTAGTAAAAACTCTTAACTAAATAAAATATCATTACTTACCCTTTTGTAACCAAAATATTACCATAAACCCCATATAAAGAACACATAAAATATAAAGGTAACTTGGGACATAAAAATACTTAAATGGAATAAACATACGGTCGAATTCCACACATATCACTTAATGGAATAGCCATACGGTCGACTTCCATACCCAATGCATTGGAGGTTATAATGTAACCACCCATCCTGGTATTCACGACACCACCTGTCATATGGTTTATCACGCAATCACCCGTAAAATGTCCAAGTACCATCATTACACATAAAATATTGAAAATATAAACATTTCAAAAACAACATTTCATTTGCAATCACAATAAGTAATTCCAAGATATTGAATTAATCAATCCATTTTCCAAAACCATTTAAAATAGATTTTTGAATCAAAGTGTCCCATACCACTTTGAAGCTTTTAAAGGAATTATAATTTTAAATCATTAATTTCCATATAAATAAATAATGAAAACCATTTTGAAAACATGGACATTAAAGATAAAGATTTATAATAATAAATCTTTAAAACATTTAAAATGATATTTTTGTTAAAGAGTTTTTAAAAAAAATGAGAGACTCTTGAATACATATAATTGCAGAATAACATTAATTCCAAACTTTATAATATCTTGAGAATAAATGGATTCATGATATAATATGTCAAAGGACAGTATACACACCATATAACAGTGAATTGGTTCATAACAACAGTGAAGTCTCAATGGAAATGTAAATTGAGATGAAATCCATTATAAAGATGGTATCCTTAAATTAAGGATAAATCTATCACATAATAATGTGTGAGAAATATAAATACCCCCAATATAAGTGGATATTAAGTGTGAAACAATCATAGGTCATTCACACATATTCATAGGATGACATGTTCCAGAAGTACATGTTGAACCCAAAGAAATCGAAATTGGGTTAAGATGTTCCCTTGTAAAAATTCGACAGCCTAACGGCTTCACTTCAAAATTCAGAAAATGAGTTGATGAGAGATAAAAGGGGTATATAATCACTTGTAAATTAAATTTACAGCAATACAGATATATAAGAACATATCCCAACATAATAATATGTAATTTAAAATACATAACAAAAAATGTCTTTTTAAAGAATAGGAGGGTGAAAGGTCCCCTTACCGATTTGGGTAACTTTCGAAACATAGACCCCATTGAAGAAGGGTCATACAATGAATATGTAAATATACATAAATGAAATTATATTAAAAAAAGAGTAATAATGGGCAGAACATACACCATTCAAAGTAAATGGTGGAAAATGTAGCATAAATCTCATGGGAATAAAAGTGAAATGAAAAATCCCTTACGAAAACTCAACTGCCTAACAGCGCCACTTAAAACATCCAAAAATGGATTGATGAGATCAAATAGGGTCTCTAATCATATTAAAATAAATTGTACAAAAAGATTAATATAAAATAACATCCCCCAACATAACAAAGTGGAGCTTGAAAGAAGTGACATAAAGGGGAGTACTTAAAAAGAAAGAGAGAGGTTGGATCTGTTACGAAAATTCGGCAGCCTAACGGCGCCACTCAAAACATCCAAAAATGGATTGATGAGAGAAAATAGGGTCTGTCATCATATAAACAATAAAATTATAGTAAAATTTATATAAAATAACATACCAATCATAAGAAAGATTTGGTTAAAAGTAATGAAAAAAAAGAGTGTACGTAAAAAGAAAGAGAGAGGTAGGATCCCTTACCTCAAGCCTGACTTGCCTTGTTCGTTTCATTATTTTCCTGAATAATAAACTTTGGTAAATTTATAATTTCTTAAGGACCTACTTTAAATATTTTCATTCAGTTAATATCACATATTATAGTGCTATAATAATTGGTTAATAATGTGAGTTCATATGAAACGTTTTTGTCGATGTTCGAAACATGAGTAAAAATATTGAACTTGTTGGGAAAGAATTTTCCATGTAGTTATAAGTACATCATCTCCATAATTGTATTTATGATTTAAATATCATATATATCCAGTATATATTAATTTTATACTATTACATAACATTTGGAAATAATAAAAATGAAATGCACCGTTCATGGAGATGGTAGGCCATACGTACGCATGAACGCTACTTTCATTTTTTTGTCATATTAATAGAATTAGAACTACATGATATATATATATATATTATAATTACAGAATTATATCCATCATTTAGATGTAATATATGACATATATATACATTATATATATGTTATTATAATAGTACATAACATTTGGAGATAAGAAATGAAATGTACCATTCATGGAGATGGTAAGTCGTGCGTACGCATGAACGCTACTTTCATTTCCTTGGAACATTAATGGAATTAAACTTGATGATATATATATATATATAGATATATATATTATAATTCCATTATAATATATATGCTAAATATATCACATAAGTTCATCAATTTCATTCTTTATACATTCCTTGTATTGCATGAATGAGTCACATCACTTGAGGGGGCGGTAGTCCACACTTCCTCAAAGGAAATTATCGCTTTTCCACAACATGCAAAGAATAAAGGTATTTATTAAATATAAAATAAAGAATCATAGAGAGAAAATAAATATAATATATATTATAAATAAATATAGTTCCATCATAATGGCCACCATGAGAGGTGGTATGAGAAGATAGAACAATCATCGTTTTGTGAGGCAGTAATTCACCATCCACAGAAACAGTATGTTCATTAACCATTAGACGGAGGTGTGTGTTAGTGTAGCATGAATCCTCCTTATAAAAAAATCCTAGTATATTTAAGATACTGGTGTTTTTACAAAATAAATAAATAAAATGTGTTTATGGGATTGGAGAAGCAAAATAAAACAAAAGAACACAAGGCAAGACATAACCTTTAAATCTGGTATTTCTTTTTGATTTGAGCTCAAAGGCTTCCTTGGAAAGGATTCTGCGCAAAGGTGAGGCATCAAGGATGAAGAGAGGGATTTGGAGAGATTAAAGGTTCAGGGTTTGGCTGAGCCAAAGGATTGAGAGGGGTGTGTATGGTGGTAGAGGTGGGGGCATTTTATAAGAGGAGAGGAGGGGCACTCTTGAAAGTTATAAAATATTACTTTATTATAAAATGATTTTCCAATTTTAAAGGACTAAAAAGGATATATTTCGAGGATAAGGTGATAAGGTTTTGAAATCCACCCATCCAATAGGTTTGTGACAAGTGTAGGTCTCAGATTTTACATTATATTTTAATTTTATTTAAATCGTTAAATAATGAGGTAATTGGTGCATCATCATGGTGTCATAAATAATATAATTTATTTAATGTCTACAAACTATAAAAAAATATCATGATGTAGGAAATATGTTTATATTTCTAATGAATATTTATAGAAAAAAATATGACTTGTATAACCCCATTTAAAAATTGTTTTAGTAAAACAACTCATGTTTGTGACATTTTTATTTTAACTTTAAATAAAAAGTTATTAACGTCATTTTCCTACCAATGTGCATCCATGGGGTCCCCAAGTTGACCCATGTATTTTCTTGGTCATTCATGACACATCCAATGAGGGTATGGCATGTGTCTAGGTCATTTCATATTATTAAAACATTATTTTTACCTTAAATTAAACTAATTACCTCTAATCGCGATTAACAACTTAAAAGTTACTATTCACCAAAAAATTATTTTAATCTCATTGAACCAAATTTTACATCCTAATGACAACCATGTATGTCGGATTTTTGAAATTCAAATCACAGAAGTGGTAAATTTTCATTTAAACGAACAATCAGTTTCTTTAACTACCACTTAGTAGTTTCACTATTCATAAAAAATTGAAGTTTTTCAGAAAATTACAAAAAATTCACCCTATGCTATACTTGATATTCCGAATTCAAAAATGATGACCATTTTACAAAATTCAAAACATATATGTTGCATAAATTAATTTAATAATTAATTCCCGTTGTCAAAACAAATAGCATGTTTTTAAGAAACAATATATATTAAAAGATTGACACTAGTTTAAGTCCAATTTCAAAGTGAAATTAATTGCAATGAGAACTACTAGATTAAATGGTAAAAATATATTATAATTTAACTTTAAAACCAATTGAAAAGATAATCTAATCATATAAATAAATTATATTAAAAAGAGGTTTTGAATTAAAATACAACATTTTCCACTATTCATTAAAAAATGAATTTTATTGGAAAAATAGCAAAAATTTACACAAAGTAAATTTTGATGTCCCTATTTTAAAGAAGAATTTTATTTTTTCAAATATAATACATAAAATTGTCAAAAAGTGGATTTTAAAGAGGTTCGCCAACAAAAGGCAGTTAATCGATCTTTTAAAGAATATTAGAATGTTTACGCATAAAATTGGATTCATTCGCATTTTTAATCCTCTAACATTTATTTAAAAAAGTAAAAATATTTGACAAAAATAAAAAATAATTTTTTTGTTAGTTTCGTTCTTTCCCGGAATTACAATGGCTAGGCGTTAACTAACATTTAAAATAATATAATTTTATTATTATAGTGCAACGTAAGATTTCAAAGGAACTCATTGTCGCGTATTGGGTACGCCATCGAGCATAGAGTTTCCTTTAAAGTAATATTATTATTTTATTCACAAATAGGGATAAATATAAAAATTCCATATTCTTTATTTACCTGGGGTGTTACATCTATGTTCTTAGATATTATGTATTTTTTCATAGTTTCGCAAGACACTAGACCTCTCGATCATTATAGGTGTCTTAAGTGCTTGTTTATGTTATAAATCTTGTTTATGTGTGTAATAACGAACTGTTTTGTTATGACCCACATGATAAAAAATAATTTCAAATAAAAATTGGTTTCTAACTCCACACACCAATTCCAAATAATTTAACAAAATTCCACACTTCAAATTCTTTATTAAAAGAATCATGGAAAATTATTTTCAAAACATTGGAAAATGAAAACAATTTATCTTTAAAATGTAGTTTCATAATTTGTATCGAAAAGGTTATCCTAATCACTCCATAACCATGGAGAGAATCCAAATGTAATATCTCAGGATCCATATGGATTTCTCGGACCTACGAACTCTTTGAAACCATTGGTCCAACTCTGTTTTTATTTCCCCAAACAATAAACCACCACATAGACCAAATGACTCAGATGAAACCCAACATCCCCTGGTAACTCAAGTCCCAAAATTAGTTGTACTGGACAGACACCATAAGTTTGAGAAAACATTGAGTTTTGACAACCTTATAGTCAATATATATTGACACGTTTCTAAGGAACATAAAACAATATAACCCACCACCCTCTGATACCATTTTTTAGGAACCAAGCTGGGTCGCCATCCGACCTAGTGCCTGACCTAGAATGTGGCATTACCCAATTGGAATTCCCAATTTCCACATACAAGAAACTAGTTCGCGGGTATAGAAAACATTCTTTGGGAATTATTTAACCCAATTGAATACATAAAAACAATAAACAATTTTAAACATGGCACCAAACATCCTTAGGTTACCTAGAATAAATATACAAAAAGATATTTTTACACCCAAGGGGTTATATGGAGTGTAATGCAAAGCCTAGTATGATTCCACCCAAGAATTTCATTTTATTATATATAATTAAATGAAAATATAATTTGCTCATCAAAAATAATGATTATAAAATACCTTCAGAGAAAAAAATTATTTTGTAAATTGTTAAAAGGGAACACTATGAAGGAAACCCATTTCACAAACACTAGATTGAATTATAAAGGGTCATTATAAATAGAACACACACTCATGTAGCCCTACGTATGATGACAGATGGAACCACATCGTATATATTAGATAACCATGGGTAAATAACCTAAGGTCAATCAAGAAAGAGTGGGACCCTATAACCTCAGACCTTAGTGAATGTTGGTATGGTAACCACACCCATCATCATCCACGTGCATGAGCTACTAGAGAGGAGAAACATAAAAAATTATAGTAGCAAGTAACCATCACTAGAGTTTAGTTAGTGTTGTAAGATTCAATCCAGTTATGTGAAACTAGGACACGCCACTATTGTTTCACTAGCATACTTGTAATAGTTCTCCAACATACATACATGGGATTCCCTTTTTCTGGATTTAATGATCACCTGTCACACATACCACCATGCTCACAAAAAAATCCAAACATTTAAATGGAGTCATCCTTCTTCACAAAACCTCAGACTTACCATTTTTTGAAAAACAACAACAGAAACCACATTTAACACATTAACCTTCACCTAAAAAATTGCCAAATTCCCCATTCAAAACTCAATATAATTGACAATTAAAACCAACCATGTGAATGATCCATGCCCCTTTCATAACCCAGTTATAATCTAAAACACTTTTTAAAACAACATTTTTATAAATAAAAAATTTCAAAATTTAATCTAAAATTACATAACGGTGATAACATGCTGAAAATGATACATTTTTCATTGAAAATTATCCATTTAATCGTACATTCACCAAAAAAAATAATTACAAATACATTTTGTACCTCTCAAACAACCCATAAACCCCTTTTTTGGTACATTGCACTATAATACACACAAAACATATCAATTTACATTGTTAGAGTTCATTATCATCATATAAACAAACCAATCTATCCAAAAACACAGATTTCACCACACAATTAAACCAAAAAACAAATTTTTAATCTCAAACAAATATATTAAATCCATATATTAATTTTAGTGCATGGAACCACCCACCTTTCATGAAGAACATTCTAGAAAATGGGCTAAAATCCCATCTGCACCTAAACCACACCATGATGAGGCATGTATAAACCCTAATAAAAAAGTATAACAAAAAAAACCTGATTAAAACCCTAAATTGAAACCCAACCCCTCTGGAAAATTAAAACCCCAAAAAAGGAAGAGGGGATACCCGAAAGAAAGAGTAAGACCCTAGATAATAGTTCATACATGAGAGCTATTGAAATATCCACACCAAAAACACCCAATAATTGAATCCACATGAGAGGAGGACGTGGGGGGAGAGGTGTTTCTATGGTAGGGGAATCTATGAGGGTCATGAAAGGGGGACGAAGGGGTTGAAATGTGGGAGAGACAAAAAGATGGAAAGAAATTTTAAGGAGCTGGAACAGGTGCATGGTTTGTCCATGCGGTTTTTAAAACCGTTCGAAGACCAAGAGACTGCTTCTTCAAAAGGTGAACCAGACACACACATATATAGGATAAGGCACATTTCCATGTAGAGGCTGTGTGGTAGGACCTGCCTCCTGTAGCTCAGTTACCTGGGTTGGGTGCTTGTTTACTACAAACTATGTAAAAAAATTTCATAGATTCTCTAACCTAAAAACCTAAAATTTTCTCCAAAATACCCAAAGGAAACTCGAGGGGTAATATAGTTAAATGATAAAAGGTAAGAATACTCCAAAAAATCCAAACCCATCATACTTAGTTACCAAGGGACCACCTAAGGACTAAACCCAAACCAAAACCAATGAGAATTCCAAAACCCGAGTGTGACAAAAAATTAGTCCCATTTTGTGGTTTTGGTGTGGATACAACATATCATTCCCCACTCGATTTTCTGTCAATCTTGATATAACTTAACCTGACCTTCTAATTTTGAATACTAGTGGGTATTTAACAGAATTTCACTCCTCAACTATAAAATTCATTCACTCTACCAATATCTACACACCTATCATGATGTTTTCTGTAATGAATATCTTAAAAAATAACATCAAAATTCCTATAATATTATTATAGAACGTATTTTATGTGATTAAAACTAACAGTGAATTGTTATAGTGAAAACCAAAATAGGATACCAGAAGAAGTGGTAATGTTTTTCAGTGACCATTTTTGTTTTATACCTTCCTCCAACTCTTTAAATTATAACTATAAAATAAATATATAATAAAATCGAAATTCTTCATATATTTATATGTTATTATGTTATGTTCATGACTCATACCTGTAGACACGTCCATCAAATGTTTTACAAAATCATTGTTTGATTTTATAGTAGACTATAACTGCGTGAACCGATGTCATTTTTTTAAATTACCACCATTAAAGTATAGGAATAATGATTTATATACTAATTATATATTATATACATTTTATTGATGATATTTTATCCTTCTATAACTATTATATCTCACATATGTTTGATCTTTACATTTTTTGGGAATATTCTAATGTCTATCCCATGTATGAAGTACTAGCGCATCGTAATGTTATGTGATTAATTCACACATAATAATGAATGTATTAAGTATAGATTCAATAAAAATACATGACACAAGTGAAATTAAAATTATAATAGAATTATAATATATATATATATAATTTACTCTTCTATAATTCAATATGATAATATAATTGAAATTACAATCATGCATGCATACAGACTACCATCTCCATGAACAATATATTTCATCCCATATCACTAAATGGTATGGATTTCTATTAATAAATATATACAAGATAAATATGTTTTTATTGAAAATTTACCATTTCTGAGTTGAAAAGATTGTGATCAATGTAGAAGGATGAATAATTACATATACAAAAATATATGAAAATCCAAGAAGGTATTACTAGAGATATAACTTTATAATTGAATCATTAATAAATGTGCAATAAAAGGTCATAAGAAAATAATATTTGGTATGATATATATTAATATTGTTTAATAAAATATTTATATAAAACATATATTTGTTATACTGGAAGACTAAAAAAAAATATGTGAGTCAAGACATAAGGTAATGTATTTCCAACAAGCATTTTACATCTGTGAAAAGAATGTCAAATTCCCCACATATATATTTTGTGTGGTGTATATGATTCCCATGAATTTATTTTTTTATTCATCCATGTGACAATATTTTTATTTAAAAACCAATTTTAGTATCTCTATTACATGGGGTTTAATGTTCAAAATACTACAAATTTTAAATGGATTTTCATCTCAAAATGACTTTATTGAGAAGTACATTATGATATGCACCTATATTATTCTAAATAGTGTATGTACAGCCACATTGACGTGTAATATCATGAATCTATACCTCATCATGATATTTAATATCCTATTTTATGTTATTCCTTCACGGGGATTATGATTCAATATTTCTAATGTGGTAAAGGTGGTATGTTACAATCTTATGATTTATTAGAATTATTTTTTATTAAGTATTAGATGATGAAATCATATAATCTATCTCTCAATAATTCACATTAAATTTATTATACTCTAATTAATAATGATACCTTCAATTCATGGTACCACTTTATCAGTATTTGTTAATTTAAATTTTTTCGAATTTTTGTTATGAAAAGCTGAAATTATTTATCTATTACATTAGAAATAGACTTTATTCAAAAGACATGTTTTAAAAAGTTTCACTAAAAAATGTTTATGATTTTTCAATTGAGGTTATTTTTAAATAATATGATTTATATATTTTTTTATATTTATAAAATAGTTTTAATTTTTTTCAATTCTTCCATTATAATATTTAATGGTTATTTTAAAAGAAATGGAATTCCAACATGTATTGTGATTAAAATGTTATTTAAATTATTTTCAGACATTCCATTATAAGTTTCAATGTACTATTTAAAATAATAGAATTTTGAATATGTATTATGTTTACAAAATTTATTAAATTATCTGAAAATATTAATTTAAATATTTACATGTTTATTTTCAAATTTATTCAAAATTAATATTTTATTACCAAAAATCAATGTGAAATTGATATTTTACTCACGAAATTTTTGAAATGATATTTCAAAATTATTTTCCAACTAATATGACAACCATTTGTGTTTACTATGACTTATTGGGGATATGGTCTAAGGAAATTGTTCATATTATATCTATGAATTGATTATGTATTTAATAGAATGAGGACTATAAAACCCATTTCCCTTCTATAGGTTATACACTATTAAAATTATTATGAAACCCCTGTTATATTCACTATATAATTTATTATCTCAGGATTATGTAACCTGTCACATTCCTAAAGGATAATACATGATTAAATTTTTAAGTTACCCATTTCATTTTATTGGTTATAATATAATGAATTTGTATTATCTTGTAGGAAAGATAAATATAGTCTTCATTAATTGGTGGGTGGGTCCTATATCTCCCTCTGATTCATTGGGGATAAATTAATAAATATAATGATATTGGAATTCTTGGAATTAAGAGTTAACCAAATAAAGTAAGGAAATACAGGAACACAGAGTGAACCCAATACAGTGAGTTGTGGTAATAATGTGGAGTTAAATCGGTACAATAAAGTACTATTTCTACAATGATGGACTTGGCAGTGAGCCTTTGAAAAATATAGAAATGGTTTTCTTTGATTTTTGTATGAACAAATCTATTACTTTTTTCAATGTTATAATATCTTGGATCAAATTCATTGATTATCATATGATTCATGTATTATATATTTCCAATCATTTTAACACGATTCAAGGAAATGATCTTTGATATAAAGGGTATTATTTTCAAATTATCATCTCAAGTACTCTTACCCTTATGATCATATTATTATTATATATCTCCATTTTTTTCCATAATAACTATATGATCTCACCCTTTCTTATGCTTCCTTTACCAAGGTTATAAAAAAAGGTTCTTGGTTGTATTACTGAAGGATAATATCGTAATGAGATACATTGAATATCTTTTAGGTATTCAAAATATTGTGTTCCAGGATTCTAGTGGCACTAAAATATTATAGTCCATAAGAATGTATTTATATAATTTACTAAATATTTATTTGAAAAGATTTAATATCTATATATGAGAAGCATTTAACATTATATGTGTAGTGATTTTTGATGAAATGTATCAGTTGTTTAAAATTTTCATATAATACAGCGGAAAAATAACCCACTTGTCTTCTACATATATTAGAATAAAAATATATTTCATGATAACTGATGAGATCCTTATAACGTTAAATTTCATTGGTTGTTCTCGGAAATAATTACATTTATTTCATTATTATTTTTGATCAAAAATGTTTTATAGATTTCCAGAATGTTTCTATATCTAATATAAAGTTTCATATTTCTCATTGGGGAAAATAAAGATGAAAAACATACACAAATACCACATGAAATATTTATATTAGAGATGAAAATTATGAATCATGGAGTTTTGTTTTTTTATTTAATAAAAAACATTATATATATATATATGGGTTGTATGTTTTCTATAAGATCATGAACATTTGATCAATGAGGAAGTTAATGGATATTTATTATGTGGAGAACTCTAAATTTACATCATTGATACCATATTAGACATATTTCTATTAACATGTTAAATACATTTCATGCTGAAGATATTGATGAGTCTATCATGGATATCTCTATACAAACAATTTCATATTTTTCCAACATAAAGAAAAAATTTGTTTAACTGTAATAGAATCACTTCCATGTAGAATATGATCCAGATTATAGAACATTTCAACTATGACTAGAAGGAGTTTGTTCAACTAATCAGGGTGTGTATTACTAGATGATGTGATACCATAATAGAAATTGGCATTGGTATACAATGGCGAGAATATATATTGTAATTAAAACACACTATTTGTGTAGTTCATAAATGGAATATTAATAGGTATTGTGATGTTTCTAATAAGTGACTGATTTCAAGAGGTAATTTATCATTCATTATAGTAAATTATTGAAATTTGATGACATACTACTGATGTTATTAATATTGAGGTGTATTATGCATGAAAAATTTATCTTGATTTCAATGAGATCAATGATGAAGCATCTTATTTTATATTATGAATTCTAAGTATTGATGAAATAAAATTTTATGTAACAATGTTTCTAGACAACGTCATAGGTATAAGTATTTGAGTGTTGGTGGTATTATTGGATGCGAGGCAATTCATGTTTAGTAAATCTCAGGCATTGTGGTTTCCATGTTTTTTGGAAATTATATAATTCTTCCATGTGGGCATCTCATGGGAACCACATGTTGATCTGATGTACAAGATTTACACCATTGATAACTATTATAATGTAATGTTTATACCTTTTATGGAATTTCACAATTTATAAATTCCAAAAGATCACACAAATTTAATACCCAACGTTAATAGGTTACACCAATTTGCATAACCAAGTTACAAAATAATTTATAATGTGATGGACCGACCTCAACAATAAGTTTACAATATGAGATGCAGCATACATCATAGTGATGTTCATAAAAGTAATTGATTCTATAACATTTCATGAAAACATATTCATTATCCATTGTAATGATTTATTTACTATAAATAATGTAATGTCTCACATCATTATAAATTAGTATACTGTTAGAACATGGGTTTTAATTTTTTTAGTTTTTTTAAAACAATTAGTAATTTTAAATTAACCTCTTAAAAATATATGTCATGTGATTTTTAGATCACATATTATGAAAATTCTCAATATCTAATGATTTTTTAAATCTAGATTTTTTTTCATAGAAATATTCTAGTGATTGATTAAAATATTCAACTTTATATAATAGTGGTGCTCAATATAAAAATGAAATCTATTTAAAAATAATCATGAATAAGATTAATGGTAATAGATGAAACTGATTTTTTAAGAATAAAAAATATATATTTTTTGTATAATATAGTCCATGATGAGACCAAATTAATCCATGTAATCTACTTAATAAAGTTAAAATGTAATAAACCTAATATTTCTCTCCTTCATTATCTGAGTCAAAACATTCTATTAATAATAAAATTTTAATTACATTTTAAAATTATAGAATAGTTATATTATTTATATGTTTATACATGGATGATATTACTCTACTCTATAGGATGTATATACATGTTTCATATTATTTTCTTCGAGGATATGAATGTTTAAATATTAGAGTGTTTATGGGACAACATTATCATCAAATTCAGCATCCATATATTGTTACAACATACCAATGACATTCAGCATTATTTGTAATTTCTACATATTATTATACATTTATTGACCATCATCTCCTATTCAACCTCATAGAGAGATGAAGGCCTAAATTCACACATTCTGCTTTCTTAAGAGAGAGATGACAACCACCATAAATGATTTGGGAGTTATAATTTGTCTTCTTTTTAAGGAGGTTGTATTTATAGGACACATTTTTAGAGACTATCCTAAAATTGTTCAATTATTTCTATGACTTAGTATTATAGGGATGACCCTTCTACATATATTATTTCGCTGTTTATGGATTGGATTTACAAACAATTTTCAAATTTAACAACTAATGACGGAATTAAATATATCACTTAGAGATTTGAATTTACTAATGTCAAATTATAATTATTTTTTTCAAATTGTAGAAATTTTCTTTTATAAAATGAATTTTAATTTTGAAATCAACCTATAAAAATTAACATTGGGTGTAATTTTAGGATTTTTTTATGATTATTTATTTTTTGATGAGTAGTAAAAATTACATTTTTTAAATACTATTTTTTTAATAAATTATAAAATATAGACCTAAATTTTCATATGAAAATTAATTCAATGTAATGAAATTATAATTTATTTTTATTTAAAAAATTCAATTAAATTTTATTCATTTATATACTCTATTTTGGTATGACATTATTTTTGGCTTAAAATAAATTTTTTTAGAACTATTTTTATAAAAATATTCTTCCTTCCATTAAATTAATTTAAATATAGAATAATGAGTTTTAATTTAAATTTAATATAATATTATATATCAAAATATATGAAAGTAAATACACAATATTTTAATCACTGGTAATGTTTTATTAGTAATATCATCTTATGCATTAAAAAATCATTAGTTGAAAAATGTTTTTCGACATGACATTTCAATTTATTTTTAAATATAATTATATGATTTATATAAATGGTAATTTATAAAATATATTCATTATTTTGAATAATCATAATTAATCATATCTAATATGGTAAAATTAATTTTTTTCTCACAATGATTAGAAAATGAGTTCAATTTATTTTCCATGATTTAGGTTAAAACAATGTTTGTGACATTACATGTGGATTTGAAATGATTATCTTTGCATAAAAAAAAGAATTTTTAACTGGTAAATTAGATTTAATTGATATATAGATATATATATATATATATTATCCAAATTTTCAAATTAGACACAATTTATTTTATATTTAATGAATAAATTACATATCTTGAAAAACAAGTTAATGTCGCGAAAGATAAAATTGTGGAAATAAGTAATCATTGAGGAAAAAACAGCAACTTGTTTATAAATTTTTTACTATTATGTGTTGGAGGTTTTGGTAGACCATACATTCCCTATAATCAATTATTTTTAAATATTGGTGGAACTTCATGTGACTGTGAGTTTTGATTATTTTTTAGTTTTTGGTATTTACAAAAATGTCACTTCCAAAAAATTATGAAATGGTACTCCCTCCCCATACATCATCACATGTATAAATTATTTTGGATGATATAATTCATAAAAAATTTCTCCCAAACATAAATAGAAACTTTATATATTTTTTATATTCCCTTAAATTAAATACTATTGTCTTTAATAAGTGATCCATATGAAGTTAGTCTATGCGAGGGTAACAATCTTCACTATGTCATTTATTTTTTTCACTGTATTTTACACCATAAATTATTTCTTAATATATATAACATAATAACATTAGTATATACCGTGATAAAATATTTTATTATGTTATGTAACAATACTTATCTATATTCTCATCAATCAAATGGGAAACAAAAACATTTCTTGCCGGTATAGAGGACTACGGCCCCACAAAATGATGTGATTTTTTTTCATTACAAATTAACATGGATATTAATAATGATGTAATTAATGAATATATAGAAGAATTATGAAATTAGAATAATTCATAAAATTAATATAACATCCATCCCCTTACAATTTCACCTATTAAGGTAATTATGTTGTTGCTCATGTGTACATGCATCCTACCTTCTCAACAAAGTGATGGGAATCATTTTCTATACCCATATTTCAAAAATTGTTTAAAAATGAACCAACTAAATAAATATGAAATTTATTACATTAATATAATTTTATATGTTATGGATTTGTATCATAAATACATGAAAGATATCTTCTGTGACAAACCATGCATGAGAAAACAATGTAGTTGACACCCGAAGCAATTGTAATAATGATATTTTGTTTAAAAAGGATAGATTATTATATAATACGACAATATATTACATTATAAATATGAATATGGTTTTTTTTAAAATAATTTAAAACCATTATATTAGATGTTAATTAATGTCAATCTATAGTAAAATGTGATGTAAGGTACATTGTTTCAATTTTCCTTCATTGATTCGTATTCTATCATTATCTATCTAACATAATTTAAATGGTGTATATAGTATCTTTTATTCATGTAATATCTTGAATCATTCATACATCATGTTATTTTGAGTACTAATTCTATGTATTTTAATCATGTTTATTTTACTATAATGTTACCAAATCGTCAGAAATTTCATAATTTCATTTCATTATATAGGGTTATATTACTTATTCCTGATCATTGATATTATATGATTATTTAATAAAGAATTTTTATAATTTTTAATTTTATTTACCCCAGTTTGACATGGATATACAATTTACATAAATAATCACTTCATTGAAGAATTCATACACAAATATTCTATTATTTGTAAGGTTTTCTATTACAATATAATTGTAATAAATATTGTGTAAGAATGAATATGCATTTTTGAAAATAATTTGATCATTTTCAAAATCATGAAATTATTATATAATAGTAATTTTTTCCTATATTTGGCAATTAAAAATTTTGATCAAATGTTATAAATAAAATACTACTTTATTACTTTATTTTTTATGAAATCATTTTTCATTAAAATCATGTTTTTAAAAAATCAATTAAATAATGATTTTTAATATTGTTCAGTGATTATTAATGAAATTTTTTCCCAAGATTTACTTTTAAAAATTATTTCATATGAATCTTCCTATAATTTTCAAAATGAGGAACCTTTTTAAATTTTTTATAAAACTTAGAATGTAACATTTTATTAAACATACAAGGCATGTGAAATCTTTTTTCCACGGTAATGAGTACTCATTTATTGAAATAAATTATTTAAAATGATAAAATTTGTATTTAAATATAATGTTTATTTTGTAATTTTATGTAGATTTCTTGTTTTTAAACATTATTATCAATGTTAAAAGGTTATTTTCAGGAATAATGTTTTCTTAATATTTTTATGTTATTTAAATTCATTATTGAAAACATCCCTATATTTTATTCAAAATACATTTGGAATATGTGTTTAATGACTCTATATTCTTTCTAAATATAGTTTATTTTGAATTTTACTAATGAATGTATAAACATTCACATTCCCAGTTAATTGTTTTGTCTTTAACCTTCATTCAAAACATTCACATTCTCCATTACATTGGACAATGGATTTACCATAAATATAGACATCGTTTTTCATGTATACGATTATTTATTAAACTATATATTATTTCTCAAAATTGTCTTATCATTTATTTTAATATTATTAAATGGTGACATGTTGAATTTTCGTATTTTTTTATTTATATAAATTTATTGATAAGGAATAATTTTCAGGAATATAATGTTTCCTTCAATATAAAACGAATGTGTTGGACAAGAAGTGATTAATAGGGGTCAAAATTATATAATCCCTTGTTAATAAATAGTCTCATGAAGAGAATTAGTAATGTATCCTTGAATTGCTTTATAGTATATTTTTACCAATCTACAGAATGATGTTGGAAAAATTTATTGATGGTATATATATTGTGATGTCTATGTTCATGGAATAAAATATTAATAATTTTCTTATAAGGTAATTTAATTATTATTATTATCAATGATATTATTTCATTTATTATATCCAAAGATGAAATTTGTTCTAAAGTTATTGATTTAAGTGAATTTGTTTGTATTAATTTATCATTTCATATTTATTATGACATATCTAATCACTATATACACATTATTGATTAGATGGAAAGTGTTTTTTGTTATTTATGTTTCCTTATTGATTATCAATTACTTATTTATTATATCTTTTAATGCCCATAACACATACCAATAATTTGATACACCCATTCTATGTTTTCCTTTCCCTTGGATATGAATAACAAATTTTTCAATGATTTTAATGTTTTATAAAATTTAATTTCATTATTTGTTTAATTTAAGACTCCAAATGTATTGGTAGATTCAAGTTTTTATTTAGATTACCAGGACTACTAAACTATTTTGTCCTTTGGGATGTTATAACATGTAACATATTCCAACATAATGAAGTAACCACTTGATCTGAGATACTAGAGTCAAGTTAATTACATTTATATCAAAGTATTATAGGTCAAAACTCAAGGAACATGATTTAGAAAAAAAATAGATTTTGTAAAATTACCCTTTTGTGGCCTTTGATAATTTTTATATATGAATTTAGTTATGTTTTAGTAAGAATGATATAATGATTCTTGTTTTTAGAAATAAATACTTTTATATATACTACATGTGTACATGGTTTTGGAATAATCATACCTTGGGGGTAATAACATCGAAAAGGGAGAATTTGAATTTGGCACTATAGTCACATGGTGCGTGCGAACATGACTTACTACACACCAGGATTGAAACTACATGGAGAAAATCATTAGATAATCCAAATTTTCTTTATAACTAATTATGAAGGATTAGAGTGTACGATGTCAATAAATGGTCTATGTTAAATTGAATGTGTACTAGATTGATGGATGGTTTCATGATTTATATATACTATAAACTACCACATGGTTTTCCAATATGATTATTGTTTTTCACACTATGAAATATGGTTTTACTTTATGGATAGAGGATAAAAGAATATTATAAACATTTTATTTGATGGATAATGTGGTCATTATGAGAAAAAATTGGATTATTACTTGGGATGAGCATATCATTACTATGAATAATTAGCTATCATGAAATCTGATTAAAAACATACATCTTAATCAACTAGAATACTCACAACAGAAGAGATATATGTTGTTCTCTATGAGCATGAGTGGTGGAGACCGTGGAGAAAATAATATTTGAAATCATTTAATATATAAATGTTGAATGGTCCGCCCAATATAATGTCTAAATGGATGCGTTAAATGACTTCTATGTTTAAAATAATGTCATAGAGAAATTAATTGTTGGATAAATTTTAAGGATTCAATAAAAAAATATAAATTTCAACCTTCGGACCCATTTATAGTTCACTATCTTACATGCAGGTAACCTGTGCATTATCTAAGTAAATGGTCACTTCTAAAGGTTTTATCATTGATAAAGGAATGATATATGTTGATGTAAAAGTGTTAATGTGATTATAAATTATAATTATATTTATATATTGTATAATTAATTTTACCAATAGTATCTTGAATTTCAGAATCATGGTTTTTCTATGGATTATGTTAATTTTTGAATGATATATGTCTTCATGTATTATTAACAAGATTGTTATGAATAATTTTGTCACGACCTGTCCCCCGAGGCCCATGCCGTGACTACCCCATGCCAACCTTCAATAGGCCAGGGGCTAGCGACTAGTACCAAAGAAGTAATTCCCTAAACTGGCAAGGCATTGCCATTATAACTGAGAACACACACAACAGAGAACACAACTAGATACAAAAAACAATGTAAAACTATATAAAAAGAGAGTGCGGAAAAGTAAAGGGCCAGAAATACAAGACCGATAGTAAAGTACACATAAAACTAAAAACCAAAAAACAACTGAATGATGAAAAGCAGCACTGGGATTGTCCACCACATATCCAACCTGAAGGGTATGTACAGATAGCCTCCTTAGCACACCATGTCGGTTAGTTTCCTTTGTGTACCGACTCATCAAGAGGTCCACCTCTGGGTATCATCCAGTCCTCATACACTCAGCCTCAGTCAGTGTTATCCACCGTCTGCATCCAACACATCGAGGTGCGGGCATAGCCCGTGCAGGGGTGAGTATAACGATACTCAGTAGAGACCCCAAGACCCTCAAGGTTCCACAAAATCCAACAAGGATAAACCTAAACGATATGAAATCAATAGATACCCCCATGTAGTTAAATGACCATACATATACATTTGTTATCTAATAATCAATCTCAATAATGAAGAAAACACAAGTTACTGACTTAGCTCACATAGTTATATAACTTATGTAGAGAGATAGAGATGATCAGATGTAGCCACTGAATCATCTATTCTATCGAACCCACATAAGATCTAGGAACAGAAATCAGAACTGTCGAACCCACACAGGATCCAAGAACAGTTATTATGTGAAACCCACATAGGATCCCGGAATAGAAGTTAGAACTGTCGAACCCCCATAGGATCTAGGTACAGTAGTCAGAGATGTTGAATCTGTACGGGATCTAGGAACAATCATTAATGATGTCGAACCCACACAGGATCCAGGAACAGTCTTCGGTGTTGTCAAACCTATAGAGGATCCAGGAACAGTTATTAGTGCTGTCAAACCCACACAGGATCCAGGAACAGTCGTTAGTGCACAACGACCCACAGGCATCCACACGAAGCATGCTTGATTCAGGGAGGGTCTTCTCCTCAAACCGAGTGTCGATATATCATCTTCCACTAAGTCCCAAGAAGAAGTATCTCAATGGTCCGCCTTGTCATACGGGTCTCAACTCAACTAAAGGCGTGTTAATTGGACACTCGGTCTGTGAGTTATTGGCATATTCATTCCAAGGGCCCAGTTGGATTTAGGTTCAATCCAACCGGACTATACCACAATTGCGTTCAAACCTCATGTAAGCTATGCCAAATGAACCGTCTTACTCCGAGATTTTCTTCACCATAGATTGTTCTTCAATCAGACACTCGTAGCCCTTATTTTGGGTGATGGGTTAAATCAGGTCAAATGGGTCTGGGTCGGGTCCGGCCTAGTCAGACAGACCCAACCCAACCCGGCCTGGGCTGACCCAGCCCGCTGGAACCTGCTCAGCCAACCGGAACTGGTCCAGCCCCTGGTGGTGGCCCGACACGCGCTGGGTGGCCTGGCTTGCGGGTAGCGCGGCCTGCATGGCCTGCGTTGGCGGCCCAACCCAAGAGGGCCTAGAGGGGCGGCCCGACTGGCCTGTGTGGCCAGCAGCTGGTGGCGCCCTACAGGGCCCGCCCTAGCTGTGTGAAGGGGGGTGTCGCACCCCTCGTCACTCGAATGGAACCTGATCCTAGTGCCGGTTTGGTAGACCATGGGACCCAGGAGGGTCCGACCTCATCCAGCAGGCCGAGCGGCCAGCCGCGCCTGCTCCACTGGCAGCTGGCCTAGCTAGTTTCCTCTTCTCCACTGTCATGGACCCCCTGGTCACGGCTTCCTCCTCTGCATAGTGCGACAGTTCCGCGCCCCTCTAGTGGCCTAGCAGCCTCCCATGTGCACAGCCATAGCCATGGGCCGTAGATTGTTCTTCCGCACGGAGCGTCGGTGCCGCGCCTTCCAGCGACCTGGTGACACGGCGGCCCTACACTGCCGTTTTCCTTCACAGCCAGCATGACATCGGCAATTGTTGCACCACTACGGCCCAATTGGCCACGGACCACTCCTCTGGCGGTGCCTTTTGGCCACCGTCATCGTCACAATGCAAGGAAAAAAAGAGGGGGGTTGGGCCGTGTTTCATCGGACTGCACCCTCCGTGTTATGGTGATAAAAATTGGATAAACGTAAACCAATATTGAATTATAATGAACGGGAAAAAATAAAACTCGAATCCCCTACCTCAGATTCGTTGTCATTGGAAAATAAAATGAAAAAGTCGAGAACGATGTCGTCGGCATTCTTCAAGGACGGCACTTCCTCCCTTCTTCCGATTGAAGATCAAAGAAGAAGTTTTCTGTCTTCGGCAGATGAAATGTTCTTCATTCGATGAAGGTCGTTCTTCATTGGGAACAACGTTATTCGTTAGGAGATTTCTCCCAATAATCCTCCACTCAAATCACCAAAGTGAATAGACGTTCAAAATAATATATTATAATATCTATTATTTCGTTGGCATGAAAACCAAAAAAAATCCAACACTTGGTTGGCACAATTAATGTGAAAGCTAGTGGAACCATTAATTGGGGATCTCAAGAGGTTTCTGCCCACTTAATAGGGAGTTCAAGAGGTTATAATATCAGGTGGTCCCCACAAAAATAATCCTCACATGGGAGGTTGAGTTTGGGTGGGCCCCACCACCATAACCTCTCATGGGAGGTTAAGGTGTGGTGGTCCCCATCTCCAACTTCCACATGGTGGACATAAAAAAAATAGAAAATAAGACATGCACTTCAATTAGTTTATTATTCCCATGTAAAACCCAAAAACTAAATATCAACTTGGACCAACTTTCGTTGAGTTGAAATTATTCTTAAGAAAATACTGGAACTGTGAGTAAAATAGTGCCATCAGATTTCAATTCAGAGCATCAGTTAAAAAATTATAAAATCATGGCCGTACGTTCAATGAACGTACATGAAAAAAATTCAGAAATTGATTCTGGGCACACTGGGCCACAGAATCATGTGCCATCAGTTTTTTCAGACTCCTAAAATTTGAATGTATATATGAAAAAAAATTCCATAGATATTCGGGGTCTTCACATTTATCCCAGCTTAGGGCTTTACATCCTCATAAGCTACAACTCTAACTAAAGGAATAAATGGGGGTACTGAGCACGCCTCTGAGCCTCCCTCTCCCATGTGCTCTCCTGGAGGTTCCTATGCTGCCAAAGAACGAGCACCATAGTTCTAGACCATCCACATAGGACCCGCTCCTATCATTCCTCAATCTCCACTAGAACCTCTGTAAATGTCTCCCCAACATCGAAGTCCATCTCCCCATGGTCTATGATGTGAGAACGGTTGTGCACGTATCTCCTCAGGTGGGATACGTGGAAGACGCCATGCACCCGATGAAACGGAAGTGGAAGAGCTTAGCGGTATGCCACCATGCCAACTCTGCTGAGGACCTAAAAAGGTCCGATAAAACGCAAAGATAACTTTTCACCTCATCCAAATATCTGTAATCCTCATTGAGGATAAACCCATAGAAATACATGGTCGCCATCCTCGAACTCTAGAGGTCTCTGTCTCTTATCTGTGTATGACTTCTTTTTGCTCTGTGCAGTCTTCATCCACTCCTGGATGATCTCTACCTTCTCTATGTTAGTTCGTACCATCTCTGGTCCCACTAGTGCTGACTCCCCAGGGGATGTCCAGCACAAGGGTGATCTGCATGGACACTCATAAAACTCCTTGAAAGGTGTCATCCCAATGGTGGAGTGATAGTTATTGTTGTATGAAAACTCCACCAAAGGTAAGTGATCCTCCCACCTGCGACTAAGAGCCTCCAATATACCCTTCTATATCCGGGATGTAAATCATGTGTCACTATCAGATACAATAGAAGAAGTTACTCCATGTAACCACACAATCTTCTTGTACGTAGAGGCATCCCAAGCACTCCACTGAACCCTTCTCTCTGATCGGTAGGATGTGGGCCAACATTGTGAGTCGGTCGACGATTACCTATATAGAGTCATGTCCCCTGGACGTACCGGGAAGACTCGTCACGAAGTCCATGGATATCCCATCCAACTTCCACTCTGGGACCTCTAAAGGCTGAACCATGCCAGCTGGTACAAGATGCTCCACCATCACTTGCTGAAAAGTGAGGCATTGAGAGACAAACTATGGTACTTCCTTCTTTATACCTGGCCACCAGTGATGTCATCATAGGTCCTAGTAAATCTTCACCACTCTTGGATGTTCCACTAGAGGATATGTGTGGAACTCTCTCAACACTTCCTCCTGATGTGACAATGGTACCATAGTACGTCCTCAGGAGAGGTTGACGTGCTCCCCACCTTCTGAAAATCCATTTGGTGCCTGCCCTATGGATATTTGAGCATGTCGTGTCTCACAGTCAGTGTCTCCATGATGCGGCTCACTGACTCGCTGAAGAAGAGGTGGTGTGATTGTAAGAGACTGAAGGAAAACTACTCCATCATAGTTCACAAAGGATATTTGTAATGCAGCCAGCTACTCTATCAGCTCTCCTAGAATATGTATACCAGATCTCTTACTGAGTGCATCTACTACAACATTCCCCTTCCAATGTGTATATACTATCTCTAAGTCAATGTCCTGGAGGAACTCAAGCCATCACCACTATCTCAGGTTCAGGTCCTTCTGAGAGAAGATATACCTAAGACTCTGGTGGTCAGAGTAGACTGTGAAATGCTCACCCATCAGATAGTGTCACCATATCTTCAAGGTGAAGACCACTGCTAATAACTCCAGGTCATGGGTAGTGTATTTCTTCTCATGGTGTCCTAGTTGAAAAGAACCATAAGAAATAACTTATTTCTCCAGCATCAGGACACACCCATGTTAGGTCCCTGATGTGTCGTAGTAGACTATGTACCCTACGCCCTCCTCTGAAATCCCCATGATGGGGGAACTAGTTAGGCTTTTCCTTAGCTCCTAAAAACTCTGCTGGTATCTCTCTGACCACAAGAAGGGTTTCCCCTTCTTTTTCAAGGCCGATAGTGGTGTTGCATCTCTAGAGAAGTCTGGTATGAAACTCTGGTAATATCCATCCAAACCTAGGGAACTTCATACCTCTGTCACACTCCTAGGTGGCTCCCAAGAAAGTACAGACTCAATATTCACTGGATCAACTACAACTCCAGCCACCGAGATGAAATTTCTGAGAAATTGAACCCCTCAGATCGAGAACGGACACTTCGAGAGCTTACTATAAAGCTGGTGCTCTCAGAGTCTGTCCAGTACTACCCGCAAATTTTAGGCATGCTCCTCCTTAGTGGTTGTGTAGATCAGAATGTCGTCGATGAAGACTATGACAAAGTGAACTAGGTATGGATGAAAATCCTATTCATGAGACCCATGAACATCGTTGGAGCATTGGTTATGCCGAAAGTCATAAACAATAACTCGTAGTGGCTGTAACTACACCAGAAGGTCATCTTCTGCACATCCTCATCTCAAAATCTGAGATGCTGACAACCTGATCTAACGTCTATCATCTATAACCACCGTGCCCCCATTAGCTGATCAAAGAGGTATTCAATCCTTGGGAGTGGGTACTTGTTCTTCATGGTCACCTGGTTCAGGAGACGATAGTTGACACATATCCCCAATATTTAATCCGCCTTTTTGGAAACAGAGTCGGGGCTGCCCACGGAGAAACAGTGGGCCTAATGAATCCCTTCTCCAGAAATTCCTCTAGTTGTACCCGTAGCTCGCAAAGCTCCATGGGAGCCATCCGATACACTGGTTTAGATATCGATTTCGTCCTTTGGTACAGGTCAATGGAGAAGTACACCTCTCTACGATGAGGTTGTCTCGAAACATCGCCAGGGGAAACATTCGCGTACTGGTCCACCACTAATGGATTGGTCGGACTCTGCACATCAACTACTCTGAGGGTAAGGAAGTCCAACTGATGGGTGGTCTGCTACACCCTCCTCCGAGTAAATATGTCTTGTGCTGCAATGGTTCCCTTGTCGCCGGTGAAGGTGAATCTGGTCCCATCTGTGTGGACACCCCACAGTTTGCGCCTAATAAAGTCAATATGATACATGATTGTAGATAACCAGTCCATACCCAAGATGAAGTTGTATGGACTTGACACTGCTACTAGGAGATCCCAGTCGATGCTCTCACCTCCTAGAGTAAGAACACACTGCCGGCACCAGTGCATAATTGTCGAATCTGCTCTCGAAGGAATCTCTAGTCGTAAGGATCGACCCAACGACTCCGTCGGAATCCCTTATCTCTGAATGAGGGCCGTGGTAATGAATTTGTGAATGGAACCTGTGTATTTAAGAACCGTAGCCAAGGTGTAGTAGACACATATTGTAACTCAAATCATCTCCAGAGCGTCGTGATCACAAGCCTCAACTGCCAGGAGATGAGCTCTCCTCTTTCCACCTTCTCCTTGAGGTCGGGGTAGACTTCCTGGTGGTGGTATTGGTAACACCTCGTAATGTCGTCCACGACCATATGCATGACCAAATCCTCTGCCATGTCCACCAGCACCATGCGGATTGCCTTGATTGAACCTCTGCTTCTGTCTGGGTGTTCCCTCAAATGTCTGATGATCAGCCGTATGGTAGTTCAGACAGTCACAAGCCATGTGGCCCTACCCGCCACATGTGAAACATTGCATGTTCCTTGAATGACTGGCTCTATCTCGTGTGCCTCTAACAACCGTACTCAAGTCTTGAGGTCGTACACTAGATGGTCTCGTCTGCTTGGACCTCTGTGACATCTTTCTACTACCTGCTGCAGAAGACTCCGCTACGTGACGCCCGGTGATGGGTCTCACTGATGGTGACTGCTCCGCAAGGAAACTCTCCTCTAAGAGGGCTCACTCTAACACCCCTGCCTACATCGAGACACTAATAGAGATCATTGAAGCCCGGATCTCTCGCCTGATCCCCTGCTCGAATATTTGGGGCCCAAAGAATGGGTCCCGCACCATATTTTTGGAGTGGCACGAGAGGTTGGTGAACCTCGCGGAGTACTATGCCGCCATCATGTTACCATTCTGTACATGTAGTATCTATTGATACCGCACTGCACGTAGGGTGGCTGGGACAAACTCTTCCCAAAATAGGCTCTCGAAGTCTTCCTAGAGAAGTGTCACCTCATCATGCACCTAGAGAATCAGGATCACACATCTACATGTTGCTTCTTAAAGGATACTCATGGAAAGGATCGACATAAGGTCTACTAGTGTCTATACCAGTATGAAAATTCTCACCACATCCTCCATCCAATGCTCATATGCCTGTGGGTCTGTCTTACCCCTATACCTAGGTAGCCTCAGGCGCTTGAACTCGTGCAATGAGCTCATGAAGCATTCAATATCTACTATTGGGGCTGGTGGCATCGGTGTCCCAACGGATAGTGGTACCGTTGGTGCCTTCGCTGTGATAAGGCCCTGAACCGAGGCCTCGTCGCTTGGTGTGCTTCCATATCATAAAAATCCTAGAACCCTGGCTGGCTGCCTGTGTGAGGCATCATGAAAAATGATAGGTGTTCCACGATCAGTAATTCATACCTGGTGAGATGACTTAAACTGATCACTAATAAAACTCTTGAAACGCATACACAATCATTGTTTTCATGCATTGAGTCAGATATCAGAAGTCAGGGTCCTGGAGTATGGATAAGTCGGCCGTCGCACCAACACTGGACTCCCTGAACTGAAAACCACACTCAGTACCCTTAACACTATTGCTTCACAGAAATGATCAGAGTCTTACGTTTTGGGGTAGAACCAGCCCCTATGATACCAATTTTTCAAGACCCACCCCCCGGGGCCTGTTCCGTGACTACCCCAAGCCCGCCTTCCATAGTCCATGGGCTGGGGACTAGCACCAATGGATTAAATCCATAAACTGGGAAAGTATTTCCTTTATAAATATAAACATACACAACAGACCAAACAGATGGATACAAAACACTATGTAAAACTGTATAATAAGAGAGTTCTGAAAAGTAAAGGGGCTGGAAATACAAGCCCAACTTTAAAGTACAAGTACAACTGAAAAGGAAAAAACAACTAAAAGGTGAAAAGAAGCTCCTGGATCGTCCACCACATATCCTACCTGAAGGGTATGAACAGATAGCCTCATCATTAAACCACGTTTGTCAGTCTCCTCTGGGTACCGACTCGTCATGAGGTCCACCTCCGGGTACCATCCAGTCCTCGTACACTCAGCCTCGGTCCGCGTAGTCCATCGTCTGCATCAAACACATCGAGGTGCGGGCATAGAGCATGATGTAGTGAGTTTAACGATACTCAGTAGGGACCCTGAGACCCTCAGGGTCTCACAAAATCCAATGAGGATAAACCACAAGGTATGAAATCAACAGATAACCCCACATAGGAATATTCCCAAACATATACCTATGTTATCTAGTAATCCATCTCAATGATGAGGAAAACACACGTTACCGGCTAAGGTCACACTGGTATACAACTTATGTATAGAGATAGAGATGATCAAATGTAGCCATAGAATCATCTATTCTGTCGAACACACACACGATCCTGGAACAGAAATCAGAACTGTCGAACCCACACATGATCCAAGAATAGTTATTCTCTCGAACCCGCACAGGATCCAGGAATAGAAGTCAGAACTACCAAACCCACATAGGATCCAAGAACAATAGTAAGAGATTTAAAATCCATACATGATCCATGAAAAGTCTTTAGTGTTTTCGAACCCACACTGGATCCAAGAATAGTCGTCAGTGCTGTCAAATGCACACAGAATCTAGGAACAGTAGTTAGTGAACAGCCAACCATAGGGTTCCGCACAAAACATGGTTGATTCCGGGAGGGTCTGCTCTTCAATCCAACTGTCGATACATCAAATTACAGGGAGTCCTATGAAGAAGTATCTCAAAGGTTCTCCTTGTCATAGGGGTCTCAGCGCAACTGACAGCGTGTCAATCGGACGCACAGTCGGTGAGTCATTGGCATTTTTGTTCCGAGAGTCCTATTAGATTTAGGTTCAATCCAACCCAACCATATCCCTATTACATCCAAACCTCAAGTGGGTATTCTAAATGAATTGTCTTTCTCCAATATTTCTGTCACCATGTATAGTTCGTCAATCAGACACCTGTTGCACAAGTTATGTGTGAAAAGGTGAAATCACGTCAGACGGGTCCGGGTCGGGTCCGGACCAGTTGGACCGACCCGACACGACCCGGCCTGGGCCAAATCGACAAGTCGGAACCGACCTGGCCCACCCGAATCAGTCTAACCTGAAGGTAGCGCGGCCCGTGTGGACTACAATGGCGCCCGACCCGTGAGGGCCTGCGGGGGGCCCGCCTGGCCAAGGTCGCTAGCGGCTTGAGGCAACCTGTGGGGCCCACCCTAGCCATGTATGGTGCAATGCCACACCCCCAATCTCATGAATGGAACCTATGATTGGAACATGTTTGGTATCCCGCAAGACCCATTAGGGTTCCGCCTCGTCCGACTAGCCGAGCGGCCCGTTGCGTCTGCTCCATCGGCGACCGGCCCAGCTGGTCGTCGCTGCTCCACCACTGCGCCCCCTATCTGCGGCTTCTTCCTCTGTGTGGCGCAACGGCGCCCCACACCTCTGGTGGCCTGGTGGCCTCCCATGTTCACTGCTGTGACCTATTCTTACACGTGGCACGATGGCACCACGCCCTTCCGGGGACCCGATGGCCCTGTGATGGCAGTTTCCGTGGCGGCCAGCCCGACGTCAGCTGTCATTGCACTACCGCGACCCGTCGGCCCCATCCCACTCCTCAGGTGGCATCCTTGCACCGCCGTAGTCGTCAAAATTTGTGTAAAACAGAGGGGGTCGGGTCGTGTTTGTTCGGCCCAAACCCTCCATGTTATTGTGATACCAATCGACAAAACGTAAACCAGGATTGAACGATGATGAACGGAAACAATTCAAACTCGATTCCCCTACCTCATATTCGTTGTCATTGGAAAAGCAGATGATGAAGTCAAGGATGACTTCTTCAGCATTTTTCACGGAAACACTTCCTCCCTTGTTCCCCTTAGAGATCAAAGACGATGTTTCCCGTCGTCAGTGGATGAAGAGATCTTCATTCTTCGATTGTCATTCTTCATTGGGAGGATCATTATTCATTAGGATATTTCTCCCAATAATCCACCACTCAAATCACAAAAGTTAATAGACATTCCAAATAATATATTATAATATCTTTTATTTCGTTGGAAATAAATTCAAAAAACAATTCCTAACACTTAGTTGGCACAATTAATGTGAAGCGTGGTGGAACCATTAAGTGGGGAGCTCAAGAGGTTTCTCCCTACATAATGGTGAGTTCAAGAGGTTATAACCTCGGGTTATCCCCACCAAATTAATCCTCACAAGGTAGGTTGAGTTCGGGTGGGCCCCACCACCATAACCACTCATTGGAGGTTACAGTGTGGTGGTCCTCACCTCCAACTTCCACATGGTGGATATAAAAAATAAAATAAATTAAGACATGCAATTAAATTATTTTATTTTTTCCACGTAAAACTCAAAAACTAACATTCATCCTCAACCAACTGCCATTGTTGTTAAAGTCATTTAACGAGAATACTGGCGATGCGAGTTCAACGATGCGCTTGGATATCAATTCCGATAACCAATTCAAATGTTATAAAATCTCACTCGTACATTTACTGAACGTCCCTGAACAAAACGGAAAAAATTGATTCCGTCCACACCCAGCCTCAGAATCATGTGCCATCAATTTTCGAAAACTCATAAAATTTCGATGTATTTGTGAAAAAAAAATTCCATTGAAATTATTGGACTTTAAAATTTTCACCATTTTATGATTTTGTGATTTGTCATATGTTAAATATCTTAGAATTACCTTTTTGGTGTTTCATGTGATATGATGGTTTTCAATATTTATTGTATTTTAGGAGATATTTTTAGATATAAAATGAATTTTTTAGTAAATATTTTTGTGAAAGATTTATATAAGGAAGAATTCATTTAAATTTAGTATACATAAGATGTAACGCCCCGACCCCAGCTACCCAGAGTCGGTGCATTATTACATAACATTGGCATGATCACAAGAAGATCAAATCTCGAAAGACCGATTGGTTTAGTAGCCTTGGAAACACTAGATATATTCATAAGTTTTACATTACATCATAAAATGAAAAACTACTACAACAACATAATGCCTCCATAATTCACACTCATATCCCCACATAATATCCCTGCAGGTCATTCATAATTTACTTCTTCACTTCCTGGGAAAAACAAAACATAGAAAAGGGGTGAGCTCAAACGCCCAGTAAGGATAACAATATAGCGGAAACTTTCATAAATAAGAATAAACATTTAAGGCAATGTATAAATAAGACAAAAGCCTTTCAAACATGAACTTTCAACATGGTATGGCATAAATAAAATGAAATAATGCCATTTACTTATTCACATTGATATTCTACTAATCGAATAATCACATGTAAAAATCAATAACCACTTTCATAATGTTGGAATGCATAATGCCAGACTATCATAACCACATAGCCAAGGCCTCGTGCCAAGACTACAAATAAGATTTTGTCAAGGCCTTGTGCCAAGACACTAGTTTGTCTCATGAGACCTACCGATGCATCGAGGAGCTATAACGGGCTCCACCCGTCACTTATTAAGTCCAATGCATTCCCATATGAAAAGGTTTAAACATAACATAAACATTCGTATTAAAACTAGCATACGAAATGTCAATAATTTCACCATAAACTATGAATGGTATAAAAATAGCACATCCACAGTCAAACATATCACAAAAACTTCAATACAATATAGAAGTTTTATATCCTAATAAATCAACTTCAAATAATCTTAAAATCCATCAAAGGATGTTGACATAGATGAAATCAAAATTCTTTTTAAAGAAATATCTCCTTTTATTTTGAAATCATTTAAGATCCATATAAAATAAAACATTTTCTTTGAAAATATTCTTATAAGCTTGTAAGGAAAGCTTCGACGATTTTATAACAACAGAAAATAACCGCACCCGCCGTATAAGTTAAAAAAAACATTCTTACCTCAATTCTGTCGAAAAGGTTAAAAAGGACCTTGTTTTGAAAACGACGGAAAGATTCCTTTATAAACCTCTTATAAAAAGTAAAACAAGGGTATAAATGACTTTAACTCATATTCTTGTAAATAGTAAAAATGTTTTGAAATACATTTTTAAGAAAACATGGATGTGGATGATAAAGAGATCCCAATAGATTATTACGTATAAACAACCTCGGATAAAGAAGAGATTGTGAAATAACCCTTACCTTGTAATTTTCCTTGTTTGGGGTAGGTTAACCTCCTGTATAATGGTGAAATAGTTGTTATTAAATTATACAAGAATCATATATATTAATATGATATCATATATGATCTTTTAACATTGATTTGTTAATAATATCTTAGAATTATCGTCGTTTCGGGAGTTAACTTACTCATTTTCATTTATATGTTTTGTTACATAAGCCATGGTTTTTGTATCTTATTCATATCCAGAATTATATACAGTCCTTAAACATCATTTTTAAATCATCAAATGATAATTATACTTGAATGGATACGATGGAGAATGAATCTCATCGCGTTCGTGGAGACGGTAGTCCGTACGTACGCACGAGCGACAATATCATTCTTTTGATATTAAAATAATATATAAATGGATGGTATAACATATATACAGAATCATTAACATGTTATATTTATTATTTACATTAGTTACACATCATTATTATACCCATCCAAATAATATTATATTGAATAACAATTACACCACGACGTGGAGACGGTAAGCCGTACGTACGCACGTATGGTGACATGTTATTCAAAGGGTGGATAGAATACTGAATATGATTGTACCATATTTATAATAACATCATAGTATATGTGAGATACTGGAGTTATTATTTCAGAATGGTAAGAACAAAGGAAGAAGAAGTGGAAGAAGAAATGAACTTAGAAAAGGGTGGTGAAATCATTACCTCTTCTTCGGGTTCTTCCTTTTGATTTGATCAAAAGGGCTCCTTAGGTTGGCTTTCTGATCAAACTAAGGCCTCTAGGTTGTAGTGAGGGATGTTGGGAGAGTATTTGGGCAGAGTTTGGCCGAACCAAAAGGCTTTGAAGGTGTGAAGAAATGAGAAGGAGGAGTGCCCTTTTATAAGAGGGGTGAGGGGCACCTTTGGAAAAGTTAGAAATATTAATTTATAATAAATTCATATTCGGTTTCTAATGGCTCCAAATCTTATTATTCAAAGGTTAAGGTGGGGATAAGTCGAAAACCACTCAACCAATAGAATTTAGACAGGTTTGGGTACTTATATTAACCTTATCTTTAAGTATTAACTCTAAGTTAATTAGTTTCACTTTTACAATGTCTCTTTATATTTTTATATAATATGGTTAATAAACTTACTATATACATCCAAGCGACCCCCAAGTGGTACATTAATGATGAACCTATCATGATATAAGTCTCTTGGACGAACCTTAGATTTTTAGGAATTTAATATCAATTAATAATATAATATTTGTTTTAAGAACTCTTTTATGTCAATTTTGACACTATTCAATAGTTGATTTTTTTGAAACTCATAACAGATTGATTACTTAGAACAAAGTAAATTATATCAATCCTAATATATCATATTATCCTATAAAATTAGTTTAATTCATTAAAAGTTTCATATTATATTTATTTGGGTATTTATAATATCAATTATTTTAATTTTTCACTATTATAGTAATTACTGCATCATCATTGTGTCATATATAAAATAAATTATTTAATGTCTAAAAATTATAAATAAAATATCATTATGTAGGAAATATTTTTATCTTTCTAATGAATATTTATAATCTAAAATCCAACATATATAACCCTATGTAACAATTGTTGTTCTAAAAGATATATGCTTGTGTCATTTTTGTATTCATTTTAACTTAATTAAAATAAAGTGTCATTATCACTTACAAGTGGATCCATGGGGTCCCAAAATTGACACAAAGATGCCCATGGTCGACCATGTATCAACCAATAGGGTTAAGACACGTTTTAGGGTAATTTAGTATTATTATAATATTATTTTTTAACCCTTATTTACCGGATTTACCCTTTAACCATGGTAAATAAAATATTTACCGCAGCAATTATTCAAAATGTGTAAAAATAAAAGTTACCTATTTACACAATTTGAACATCCTGATTCAAAATATTTAATCCATTTTCCTAAATTCAAAACACAGAAGTGGCAGAAATTAATTTAAAATTAATTCCCGCTGTCAAAACAAAAAGCGTGTTTTTAAGAGATAATAACTATCAAAAGATTGACACTTGTTTATGTTCGGTTTAATTGTAAAATTATGTCCAATGATAAACATTAAATTGAATGGTAAAAATATATTCTAAATATAATTTAAAACCACTCAAATTCATAATTTATCACTATTAATTATTTTGATTAAAAAAGTTGTTTTTAATTAAAATTTAGAAATTTTCACTATTCATCAAAATATGAAAGTTATCCGAAATGTACCAAAATTTCACCCTAGGATAATTTTGATATTCCGAATCCAAAAATGAAGTCCATTTTGAAATATAGAATATATATGATTTCAAAAAGTAGGTATTACTATTCACAATGGCTAGTTTAATTAGTTGTGGTGTGTGTTAGAACTTGAGGTTGCGTACAACACACGCTATCGCATTATTCGAAGGGAAACGTACCGTAGAAGCCTGGGGTGTTACATTCTCCCCTCCTTCAAATAATTGCGTCCTCGCAATTTATAGGGTATTACTGCATAAAAAGACTCGGGTGGTTCTTCATCATAAGTTCCTCGGGTTCCCACGTTGCCTCTTCCATCTTATGATTTCTCCACAAAACTTTTACCAGACGCGTCGTCCGGTTTCTCAGTACTTGTTCTCTTGTATCAAGAATCCTGACGGGCTCTTCGCAATAAGACAGATCGGGTTCCAGTTCTAATTCCTCATAGGTGAGTACATGCGTCGGATCGGGCATGTATTTCCTCAATAGAGATACGTGGAACACATCGTGAACTTTGGAGAGACTTGGCGGCATTGCCAATCGGTAAGCTACAACCCCAATTCGTTCTAGAATTTCGAAAGGTCCGATGTACCTGGGACTCAATTTACCTTTCTTACCAAAACGTATGACTCCCTTCCACGGAGATACATTCAGAAAAACATGATCACCGACTTGAAATTCCAAATCCTTCCTTCGATTATCGGCATAGCTCTTCTGCCTACTTTGAGATGCTTTGATGTGATTTTGGATTACTTTCACCTTTTCCACCGTTTCCTCCACCAGCTCTGGGCCTACAAGTTTTCTTTCACCAACGTCATCCCAACAGGTTGGTGTACGACATCTCTTTCCATATAACGCTTCATATGGTGCCATCTGTATACTCGAATGGAAGCTATTGTTATAGGAAAATTCTACCAGTGGTAAATATTGATCCCACATACCCTGAAAGTCAAGTGAGCAAGATCTCAACATGTCTTCTAAGGTTTGAATAGTCCGTTCTGATTGTCCGTCTGTCTGAGGGTGGTAAGCAGTGCTCAAATGAAGTTCTGTATCCAGGGATTTCTGAAGACTTTTCCAGAATCTTGAAGTAAAACGGGGATCACGATCAGAAACAATTGATAGGGGTACTCCATGAAGTCTCACAACTTCATTAATGTATAGTCTTGCTAGATGTTCCAGGGGTAGATCTTCTCTTATAGCAAGAAAATGTGCTGACTTGGTAAGACGATCAACAATAACCCATATTGCATCGTTCCTTCTAGGAGTCTTCGGTAGCCCCATGACAAAGTCCATCGTAACATTGTCCCATTTCCACTCCGGTATGGGAAGAGGTTGCATGACTCCTCCAGGCTGTTGCCTTCCAGCTTTCACTTGTTGACAAACCATACATCTTGACACAAAATCAGTAATCTCCCTCTTCATGTTGTCCCACCAAAAATGTTCCTTCAAATCTCTATACATTTTGGTGCTCCCAGGGTGTATAGAGAAATTGGAACTATGAGCATCATCCAGCAATTCCCTTTTTAGAACAGGTATATTGGGAACACAAAGTCTCTTCCCGAATTTCAAAATTCCATCTTCATACACAAAGTCTCTCAATCTCCCATCATTCACAGCTTTAATCTTCTTTTGGAATTCGTCATCATCGGTCTGAGAACTCTTAATCCTTTCTAGTAAAGATGGTTTGGCAACCATTTGAAAAAGCATTGATGTTTCACCTTCCCTGGTTATTCCCATGTCCATCTTCACTAGATCCATGAAAATTGGATCCCTTTCAATTCTCATCATGTTCAAAACTCCATGGTCTTTTCTGCTCAAAGCATCTGCCACCTTGTTTTCCTTCCCCGGGTGGTAGTGTATCGTACAATCATAATCCTTGAGTAATTCAAGCCATCTCCTTTGCCTCATGTTGAGTTCTTTTTGTGAGAAAATATACTTCAAACTCTTGTGATCAGTATAAATCTCACATTTTTCACCATAGAGGTAGTGCCTCCATATCTTCAAAGCAAAGATCACAGCTGCTAACTCAAGATCATGAGTAGGATAGTTTTGTTCATGAATTTTCAACTGTCGTGATGCATAGGCAATAACTCTATCATTCTGCATAAGGACACAACCAAGTCCTTTCTTTGATGCATCACTATAAATAACGAACCCATCATTCCCCAATGGTAGAGTCAATATAGGAGCATTGACTAATCTTATCTTCAGTTCTTCAAAACATTCTTCACACTCTTTTGTCCAAACAAATTTAACCCCTTTACGTGTGAGCTTCGTTAATGGGTTAGCCAATCGGGCAAAATTCTGGACGAAACGTCGATAATAACCTGCCAAGCCAATAAAACTACGTACCTCAGTTATACTCGTAGGTGCTGGCCATTCTTGGATTTCTTTGGTCTTAGAAGGATCAACAGAGATTCCATCTTTAGAGACAATATGGCCAAGAAAAGAAATCTCCTGAAGCCAGAATTCACACTTGCTAAACTTCCCATATAATTCATGCCTCCTCAGAGTCTTCAAGATAATGCGCAAGTGATTTTCATGATCTTCATAGGTTTTGGAGTATACCAAGATATCATCAATAAATACCACCACAAATTCATCCAGATACTCCTTGAAAACTCTATTCATTAGATCCATGAATACAGAGGGTGCATTAGTCAATCCAAACGGCATTACAGTAAACTCGTAATGCCCGTACCTGGTTCGAAATGCTGTCTTTGGAATGTCTTCCTTCTTTCCACACAACTGATGGTATCCAGATCGAAGGTCAATCTTTGAAAAGTATTGAGCTCCATGCAGTTGGTCAAATAAATCATCAATACGAGGTAGGGGATACTTGTTCTTTATCGTTATAGCATTGATCTCCCTGTAGTCGATACATAACGTCATAGATCCATCTTTCATTTTAACAAAAAGAACAGGGGATCCCCATGGAGAAACACTAGGGCGAATAAATCCCTTATTACTCAATTCCTCTAGTTGTTTCTTTAGTTCGACTAACTCTACAGTGGCCATTCTATAAGGGGTCTTCGATATAGGCCTTGATCCAGGAATCAAATCAATGGAAAACTCAACTTCTCGTTCTGGAGGATGTCCAGGTAAATCTTCCGGAAATACATCTACAAATTCTTTCACAACAGGTACATCCTCTATTTGAACATTCCTTTCCTCACCGATAGTTACTTCATTCTCTTCCTCCCCAATAATTGAATTAAGTTGAGCTACTGGGGGTGGATCTAAATAAGAATTAGGTGGTGACGATTCTGCTCTAAAAATAAGGTGCTCCTTATCATTATCATCAAGAATCGTAACCTCTTTCTTCTTACAATAAATCTTCGCATCATAGTCCAAAAGTCAGTCCATACCGAGGATTATATCAAACTCAATCATAGGTATGACGATGAGATCAGCAGATAAAGAAAATTTATGTGCTCTAATGGGGACTGATTCGCAAAACTTTGTTGCAACGATACTTCCCTTAGGAGTTTTAACTGACAACTCCCTTATTAAATCAAATTGGAAATATCTAATTTTCTTAGCAAACTGGGAAGATATGAAACAATGCGATGATCCAGAATCAAATAATGCATTTGCTAAACTTGAGGAAACTATTAAATTACCTGCCACCACGTCTTTCGGAGCTTCTACCTCAGCAGTAGTGATAGCATAAGCCTGGCCTTGATCCCTTGGCCTTTTCTGAGGTAAGTTCTCCTGACGCTTAGGACATGAATTTGCATAATGCCCCATCTCCCTGCAATTGTAGCACTGAACGTTGGTAGCTTCCTTCTTCCCCTTGCAATCATGAGCTTGGTGGCCTTTTTCACCACACTTGTAACAGACTCCCATTCCCTTCAAGCAAGTACCAGCATGTTTCTTCCCGCATTTACCACAAGATGGATATTCAACCTTTCCTTTCTTCCACTTATTTCCATTCCCAGATTGATCAGAAGGTCTCTTCTTCTCTTGCTTCGCTTTAAAGTCATAAGACTTAGAGAATTCTTTTTCGGTCTTGATAGCACATGAGACAATGTCTTCGTACGACGAAAAGGATTGTGAGACTAATGCTCGACGGAGAAATGGTTTTAACCCATCAAAGAAACGATCAATCTTACTTCTTGGGTTGCGAATATAATCTCCAGCATACCTCGCTAACCTTGTAAAGTTAGCCTCACACTTTGTGACATTCTCGTCCTCCTTTTGTCTCAGACTCAGAAATTGCCTTTCCATATCTGCTCGATGGTCGCGAGGAAAGTATTTTTCTAAAAACAGATCTTTGAACTCCCTCCATTCCATGTTTGATACTTCATCATCTTCCTTCATGTTTTGAATCAATGACCACCATTGATCAGCATCTCCAGTGAGGCGGTGAACTGCCATGGTAACTTTTTCCCTTTCACTACTCCCCAAAGCCTGAAATATTTTCTCTAGGGAAAATATCCATTGCTCAGCTACTAAGGGATTTGTACTCCCATTGAACGTTGGTGGTTGTTGTCTCATGAATCTATCTAACATTGATCCTCCACGCTGCGGATCAGGGTGCTCCATACGGGTAAGGTTATTATTCATAACCTGAGTAAGTTGTCCCAGTATGGTGATTAGCTGATCGGCACAAGTTGCATCACCAGCCCCACTATAATTATCTTGAGTAGGAGGGCAATCCCTACATAGAGTGCGTGCATTGATATGGTTTCCATTTCTTCCACTAGGCGCCATTTCTAAACAATGGCATAAACTAGATCAGTTTATGAATCAAAATACATAATCCCATACTTATAAAACACTTAACATAAATTGAACTATTTATGGATATAATCCATAATCATAAGAATGTTTTCTTTGAGGAAGTATATACTCATAATCCCTTCAAAATGATTTGTAAAGAAAATGAGAGTTATCCTAAGCATATCCCCCGGGAGTGTCGTAACCAAGAGTGCAGCAAGGCCCGTTGTCGTGCACCAGTTCCCGTTCGAGTCTAGCTCAAAGCGGTGTTTTCGGGTTTTACCCCTAGGTACATCTGTGCCAGAGCCGCCTCTACCTGCTCGTATCCAGACAGGGATGTATTGCTCGGAAAACTCACAAAATCTCTACAATACCAAAATTCTAGGAAGTTCTTCTATACTAATCCTCAAAGTTCATCTTAGGTATACGCGCTCTAATCAGAGTTTATCTAAATCTAGCTACCAAGGTTTGTACTAAACTTCCTCTGATACCAACTGTAACGCCCCGACCCCAGCTACCCAGAGCCGGTGCATTACTTCGTAACATTGGCATGATCACAAGAAGATCAAATCTCGAAAGACCGATTGGTTTAGTATCCTTGGAAACACTAGATATATTCATAAGTTTTACATTACATCATAAAATGAAAAACTACTACAACAACATAATGCCTCCATAATTCACACTCATATCCCCACATAATATCCCTGCAGGTCATTCATAATTTACTTCTTCACTTCCTGGGAAAAACAAAACATAGAAAAGGGGTGAGCTCAAACGCCCAGTAAGGATAACAATATAGCGGAAACTTTCATAAATAAGAATAAAAATTTTAAGGCAATGTATAACTAAGACAAAAGCCTTTCAAACATGAACTTTCAACATGGTATGGAATAAATAAAATGAAATAATGCCATTTACTTATTCACATTTATATTCTACTAATCGAATAATCACATGTAAAAATCAATAA
Source organism: Viscum album (assembly GCA_963277665.1). Lineage (NCBI taxonomy): Eukaryota > Viridiplantae > Streptophyta > Magnoliopsida > Santalales > Viscaceae > Viscum > Viscum album. Next base: position 2,063,536,319 of record OY728120.1, on the reverse strand, counting down.
CCACTTTCATAATGTTGGAATGCATAATGCCAGACTATCATAACCACATAGCCAAGGCCTCGTGCCAAGACTACAAATAAGATTTTGTCAAGGCCTTGTGCCAAGACACTAGTTTGTCTCATGAGACCTACCGATGCATCGAGGAGCTATAATGGGCTCCACCCGTCACTTATTAAGTCCAATGCATTCCCATATGAAAAGGTTTAAACATAACATAAACATTCGTATTAAAACAAGCATACGAAATGTCAATAATTTCACCATAAACTATGAATGGTATAAAAATAGCACATCCACAGTCAAACATATCACAAAAACTTCAATACAATATAGAAGTTTTATATCATAATAAATCAACTTCAAATAATCTTAAAATCCATCAAAGGATGTTGACATAGATGAAATCAAAATTCTTTTTAAAGAAATATCTCCTTTTATTTTGAAATCATTTAAGATCCATATAAAATAAAACATTTTCTTTGAAAATATTCTTATAAGCTTGTAAGGAAAGCTTCGACGATTTTATAACGACGGAAAATAACTGCACCCGCCGTATAAGTTAAAAAAAACATTCTTACCTCAATTCTGTCAAAAAGGTTAAAAAGGACCTTGTTTTGAAAACGACGGAAAGATTCCTTTATAAACCTCTTATAAAAAGTAAAACAAGGGTATAAATGACTTTAACCCATATTCTTGTAAATAGTAAAAATGTTTTGAAATACATTTTTAAGAAAACATGGATGTGGATGATAAAGAGATCCCAATAGATTATTACGTATAAACAACCTCGGATAAAGAAGAGATTGTGAAATAACCCTTACCTTGTACTTTTCCTTGGTTGGGGTAGGTTAACCTCCTGTATAATGGTGAAATAGTTGTTATTAAATTATACAAGAATCATATATATTAATATGATATCATATATGATCTTTTAACATTGATTTGTTAATAATATCTTAGAATTATCGTCGTTTCGGGAGTTAACTTACTCATTTTCTTTTATATGTTTTGTTACATAAGCCATGGTTGTTGTATCTTATTCATATCCAGAATGATATACAGTCCTTAAACATCATTTTTAAATCATCAAATGATAATTATACTTGAATGGATACGATGGAGAATGAATCTCATCGCGTTTGTGGAGACGGTAGTCCGTACGTACGCACGAGCGACAATATCATTCTTTTGATATTAAAATAATATATAAATGGATGGTATATCATATATAAAGAATAATTAACATGTTATATTTATTATTTACATGAGTTACACATCATTATTATACCCATCCAAATAATATTATATTGAATAACAATTACACCACGACGTGGAGACGGTAAGCCGTACGTACGCACGTATGGTGACATGTTATTCAAAGGGTGGATAGAATACTGAATATGATTGTACCATATTTATAATAACATCATAGTATATGTGAGATACTGGAGTTATTATTTCATAATGGTAAGAACAAAGGAAGAAGAAGTGGAAGAAGAAATGAACTTAGAAAAGGGTGGTGAAATCATTACCTCTTCTTCGGGTTCTTCCTTTTGATTTGATCAAAAGGGCTCCTTAGGTTGGCTTTCTGATCAAACTAAGGCCTCTAGGTTGTATTGAGGGATGTTGGGAGAGTATTTGGGCAGAGTTTGGCCGAACCAAAAGGCTTTGAAGGTGTGAAGAAATGAGAAGGAGGAGTGCCCTTTTATAAGAGGGGTGAGGGGCACCTTTGGAAAAGTTAGAAATATTAATTTATAATAAATTCATATTCGGTTTCTAATGGCTAAAAAGCTTATTATTCAAAGGTTAAGGTGGGGATAAGTCGAAAACCACTCAACCAATAGAATTTAGACAGGTTTGGGTACTTATATTAACCTTATCTTTAAGTATTAACTCTAAGTTAATTAGTTTCACTTTTACAATGTCTCTTTGTATTTTTATATAATATGGTTAATAAACTTACTATATACATCCAAGCGACCCCCAAGTGGTACATTAATGATGAACCTATCATGATATAAGTCTCTTGGCCGAACCTTAGATTTTTAGGAATTTAATATCAATTAATAATATAATATTTGTTTTAAGAACTCTTTTATGTCAATTTTGACACTATTCAATAGTTGATTTTTTTGAAACTCATAACAGATTGATTACTTCGAACAAAGTAAATTATATCAATCCTAATATATCATATTATCCTAGATAATTAGTTTAATTCATTAAAAGTTTCATATTATATTTATTTGGGTATTTATAATATCAATTATTTTAATTTTTCACTATTATAGTAATTACTGCATCATCATTGTGTCATATATAAAATAAATTATTTAATGTCTAAAAATTATAAATAAAATATCATTATGTAGGAAATATTTTTATCTTTCTAATGAATATTTATAATCTAAAATCCAACATATATAACCCTATTTAACAATTGTTGTTCCAAAAGATATATGCTTGTGTCATTTTTGTATTCATTTAAACTTAATTAAAATAAAGTGTCATTATCACTTACAAGTGGATCCATGGGGTCCCAAAATTGACACAAAGATGCCCATGGTAGACCATGTATCAACCAATAGGGTTAAGACACGTTTTAGGGTAATTTAGTATTATTATAATATTATTTTTTAACCCTTATTTACCGGATTTACCCTTTAACCATGGTAAATAAAATATTTACCGCAGTAATTATTCAAAATGTGTAAAAATAAAAGTTACCTATTTACACAATTTGAACATCCTGATTCCAAATATGGAATCCATTTTCCTAAATTCAAAACACAGAAGTGGCAGAAATTAATTTAAAATTAATTCCCGCTGTCAAAACAAAAAGCGTGTTTTTAAGAGATAATAACTATCAAAAGATTGACACTTGTTTATGTTCTGTTTAATTGTAAAATTATGTCCAATGATAAAAATTAAATTGAATGGTAAAAATATATTCTAAATATACTTTAAAACCACTCAAATTCATAATTTATCACTATTAATTATTTTGATTAAAAAAGTTGTTTTTAATTAAAATATAGAAATTTTCACTATTCATCAAAATATGAAAGTTATCCGAAATGTACCAAAATTTCACCCTAGGCTAATTTTGATATTCCGAATCCAAAAATGAAGTCCATTTTGAAATATAGAATATATATGATTTCAAAAAGTAGGTATTACTATTCACAATGGCTAGTTTAATTAGTTGTGGTGTGTGTTAGAACTCGAGGTTGCGTACAACACACGCTATCGTATTATTCGAAGGGAAACGTATCGTAGAAGCTTGGGGTGTTACATAAGATTAAAGGTATTATAAATATTTATGTTTTATCATCTCTTTGATTCTATATAAATAGTGGTTCCTAACAATTTGGGAGTATTATAGAATTATATTAATATGATCCCTTAAAAAGGAAATATGTATTTTGGGTGCTAAGTCGTCGAATCTAGATACGCCTTGGGTATTTAACTAACAAAAAAGGTGAAAATGGTGTGGTTACTACCATTTTCCTAGGTTATTTACTAGTTATTATTATATTTATGATGTAAATTGTTTTAGTAAAAAATACATATAAATTGAATGAAGTTAAATTTTAATTTTTACTATTTAGTTTTTAGATATTAATGTATTAAATTTATCCATATCAGATATTAGAATCTTTTTTAGTGCATAAAGAATAAAATATTTATATTAGACATTCATTCCTTTGAGTAAGAGGTGATGTTTAAATTGATCAAAGAACAACCAAACGATGAAATTGATATTATGATAATAAAAGGGCATTTAGTAACTAAAAGTTATGGTGTTATCTAGCTCAGTATAAAAGTAACCCAGAAAAATTAGGAAAATTATGTTTAAATGAAAATAATATGCTATTAACATTACATTAGATGAATAATTTTTCATTTAGATCATTATGGATTTATAGATTTTTAGTCATTAACTGCCTCTTGATCATTCACATTCTTATTATCAAGGATCCATATGAATCTATATAAGTATAGAGGATATACATTAATATCTCTGTTTTCAATTACCTCAATTTTTTTCTTACATGTAAACCTAGTTATGTTTTTTTATCGATTACAATCATATTTCACATTACCTCTTTTATGAGGAAGTTTTATTAACCCATTTTTCAATGTGGGTTTTCAACAAAAATATATTAAAATATAAATCCATTTTTTAAGAAGTGAAAATTTTAATTAAAAGTATAACATTTATTTATTGTTCATACTGTTTAACAACATGATATTTTATAAGAAACAATTTAGTTCAATATCATATAAATCCCACAACACCGAGTTTATACAGCGAACATAATATAATTTTTAAATATGATCGTTATAACAATTCCTCTTAAATGGATTATATGAATAGGATTAAAAGAATTACTAACTATATAAATATATATATGGGTTAGTAAATTAAAATTTACTACTAAATTCCTCTTGAATAATCACTCAAATTTTTTGTAATGTCATTTTCTTCATAAAAATAAAATTCCAATAAAATGTTTAATTTCTCATTTTATGTTTTTTAATTATTAATAATTTATAACACAATAAAAATTTTATTTTACCAAAAATAATATAATTTTTTAAATATTAATATTAAAATTATTTTAGGGTGAAATATTGGGATTAATTCTAAAAAGTGTTATTTTTCAATGAATACTGATATATATCACTTTTTTTTAAAATTCAATCCATTTTAGGAAATTATATAATTTGAAGGGCCCATTATGGATTGAATTAGATTTCAAGAACATAATATTTATTTATAAATAAAATAATAAGTAACATTTTAATGATATTTACACACAATCCTTGTATAAGATTACCTTTTGAGTTAAAACTCGTTTTAACAGAACTTTTTTTAAATTCCAAATGTTCAATATTTTATGTTAATATAAATAAAAAATTAAATATTTAAATTTTATTTATTATTTATATATATAAATATATGAATTCTAATTCATGTAATTATGATAATTGTTCATATAGTTAACGTAAGATCTTCTTATGCTTCATCAATTAATTTATTGAGAAATTGTGTTTCAACACTATTTTAATTATTATTTTAAAATTTAATGCATCCAATTTTGGGTATTTAATTTCATAAAATAGATTCCAAATTTAGAATCCAGATAATTAATATATTATAATATATTTATCAATTCTTTTCATAAAAATATTTAAAGGAAATTAATTTAACATACAGTGATTTGTGTAAAATAATGTTTTTCACTTTACATTCACTTGTGTTAAAATTTATTTTCCAATCACATATAATTTTTACATTATTATTTTTATTTAATATTTATAATCACTAGATCCAAATTATATAATATTTTTTATTTTTTTTATTTTTATTGATGAAATTACATAGGTTAAAAAACTAATTACCTTAGTGAAAACACGTAATAGTATGTAAGATTAGATGAAACGAGAATAACATTTTTGGAAAAAAACAATTATGTTGTAGAGGTGTGGTTAAACATTAAAATAAATAAACTATATAATTTATCAGTTATGGTGGATCTTTTGGTGAGATTTACCTCCCATTTTAGAATTTTTTGGTTGTTTAATAAAATTATTTTCCAATTCAATTATAAAAGGTCACTCACTCCCCTAACTTATTCATTCCACTAAATAGCTTTTTATTGAAACAAAAACTACAAAAAAATCACCCAAAAGTACTTATACATATTATGTGGTATTTTTACTTCAAAAAAGTCCAACCGTGGGGATCCATAATAATATATCCAAAGGAGGTTCTTCAATGAAATGATAATTTTCTTCACTAAGTTCCTTATTTTTATTTCTTAATTTTCCACATCCAAATATGGATTTAAAATACAAATAAAATAAACATTATATTTTAAAATATATTTTTTCTTGAAAATTAATATGACATTCTCTTTAACTACCTTTGAAAAATTATTTAATGATATAGTTTGGTCGTGAATACGTGTGACATAGAATATTCAAGAAGTGATGTGAGTCATTTTCCATGTTCAACATTATTGAATGTTTTTAAAAAAATTTCAAGTAAAGAAATATTATATTATTATCATTACCATAATTGAAGATATTATGAAAATATATCATATTCATAGGATTCAAAACATTTATGATAAAATAGACATGATAATATGAAGCAATTTAAACCTGAAGCAGTGGTAATAAGGAAATATTATTAATAAACATGTTATATTATTTCATAATAAGAAAAAATATAATATTATAAATATGAATTTGGTTGTTTAATAAATCATTAACATGTTTCAAAATATTATATAGAATGAAAAATCTAGTTCAAATAATAGGTAACTTGAGGTATGGGATTTCATTTCAATTTTCCATTACTGAGGAATATTTAATTGTTATGTAGCTAATTTATTTTATAATCTATATGTGTACCATCTTTTACATGTAATATAATGACTCCATTTTAAATGATTGAAAATTATTTCTAATATTTGAATTGTTTTACCCAAAAGCATTTAAATTGAATGTTACTAAGAGGTAAGTAATTTTATATCACAAATTACTTTCATTGATTTATATTACGTATTTATTTTCATTTATAAGATTTTTTAAATAACAAATTTTTAATATTTTATATTATATCTAAACATATTTTATGTGTATATACTTTTTAGAATCATAGTCAATTATTTTATTAATTTTCACATCTACATCATGATAATTTTAAGGGATTATTTCACAAACACATATTAATCGATATTTTTTATGCTTAAATTTCGTTGAGGGAAATTATTTTTCCATTTTATAATAAAATGCATTGATATTTATTTCATGTAGTAATTCATAAAATAACTGTGAAATAGTATCATTTTCAACTCTCTAGTATATAAATATAACAAAAAAATTATTTTATTAAAATATGACTTATTACTCTCTTCGATCTGAAATCCTTTTCAACAAAAATCCATGAATTCAAAAAAAATATTATTCAATGATTTATCAATGAAAATATAACCCATTTTTTAATTTTAAAAAATCTGTTATATAGTATCATACGATCATATTCATAGCATGCTATTTTTTGACATTTCTTATAACTAAATTTAATGAAATCATTGTTTTAAAATACATTATTTTATGGAATTTCACTAACATCATGAATAGTTATTTCCTTGATAAAAACATTAGATGGTTCCATATTCATTTTCAAATAAAATTTTTCTCTTAGTAATATATAATTTCTTGGATTTTAATATTGATTTTCAATGTGAATTTTTTATTATCTTCCAAATGTATTAAAAATATTTTATGGTGTTCCTATTCATGAGGGATAAAAACCCATTATTTTATTCATATTATACTAGGAATATATTGTAATAACACAATCCTTATTATTTTTCAGTATGGATTCCGATTATTTTGACTAAGGAATGTTTTTAAATTCACTTTCTGGATTAATATTTTTGATTGTTAACCTATTCGTGAGACATTAAATTTATAAAGAAACTTAGACATTAAATTTCCATTAAATATCCCTTTTATTTAACCTAGATTTTCAAATTTCATAAACTGTATATCATTTACACATATGGTATTTTACCTAGAATGTTTTTTGATAGAATAGGGAAATATTTTTATTTGATATTATTTATTTAATACCTAAATTTTATGATAAGGTCTATTAATCACAAATAAAATTGATCATTTGATTGTTGTGGAATTTTTTGATAAATTATTGATGTGTGGTTCTCAGAATTATATAGCATCGTGTGGCATCGATAGTCTCATAAGGAGAATTAGCATGTTGTCCTTATATGGGTTTCCATGGTATACCTACTCATTGATTAAACTAACTTCACGAAAGGTCATGATGGTACATATATCATGATCTCTAAGATCATGAAATAAAATATTAACCATTTCATTCATTAATACTTTTAATTATTATTATCAATGACATTATTTCATTTATATTACCCAAAGACGTATTTTGTTCATATCATATTGATTAAATGGATTATTATTTTAGTTACATGCATTCTTAATAATGATTATTCCAAATGTAATAATTATTTACATGTTATTAAAAAAATGGAATGTCCGTTTAATTATATTCCTTAATATGATTCTTATTACATATTAATTTTGTATATCTTCCATTATATGTATCCCTTAATGAGCTATTGAGATCGTCATTTATTTTTTTTTATTTTCCACATGATATGAGAAGAAGTTTCTAAATGAGTTTAAGAAAAAAAAATATTTACTTTAATTATTTCATAATTTATGTTTTGAAATGTATTAAAAGAATCAATATAGTATATAGTTATCCAAGAGTACTAAACTAATTCGCCCACTAGGTTTTTACTTCTACTATATTGTGCTAATTTAAAATTTTGATCACTATCATCAGGCTGCTGGAGTCGGCATATTTATAAGAAGATATACATTAATAAGGCCCATGAATATATCATGATATTTATTGGAGGGATAATATATGAAAATAAATTCATTTTACTTTTCTAAAGGACGTATTTGGGTCTTGTAGAAGACATGTATTAGGATAAGAGATATATATGGGTATATTCATGATTATTATACTTATATAGGTAATTATACATAATATTCATATTACATCGTAGTGATTTTGGAGACTATGTCATCCTCATTCATATGTTCTCATGGGGGAAAATTCATCATTTATCACCAATTATTATTGGTATAGTGTTTGATATGGGTTTGTTGATTGTTTTTCTATATGTATGAAAGTATGATTAGAATTATTTGTCATATTCTAATTCTAATACAAGTTATTGTACTTAATTACATATTATTTATCACATTATATGTTATATGTTATAGGTGTAGTTAGGAACGACAATTCCTAAGGATGCAGATAGACAATTTTCATTTATTCCACCAAATTTTAGACAGTATATTTCCCAATAATGTATTTATATCCTTTTCTATATTTAATAATAAATTTCACAATATTATCATTTTTCATAAATAATAATGAAATAAATTAACTAATTTTACTTATAATTTTAAATTTTAAGGCTTGCATATTATGGTATAATATACAGGCTTCCTACATACTGCACTATTGTTCATGACATCCTGATGAAAATTCTTCATTATGATTAACAGATACAGAATCTGATAGTCTAAGATCATGAACATGAGGAATATCCCTATCTAACTCATAGGATCACACCCATGGACATATGTCATTAATTTTTCAATGGGAATCCAATTTACAATCTGGACTATGAGATGTGACCCCATAATAGAAATTGATGAACAATAATTATACTAATTGATTATTAAGGTTTTTATTGACATAATTGACATGTGATTACATTGAAAACTTTATCATACTAGAAAATTTAATATTATTATTCAATAAATATTTAACTAAATAAATGGAAAAAAATTATCAAAATTTCACTTAAATTATTTATGAAATTATAAATAATACTTTATAATTAATGTATATAATTTCAATTTTTACTATATAATTTTTTATGAAGTCATTTATTTATAAAAGAAATGTAGAATAAATATGAATGAAATTTATTTATTTATTCATTTATATTATTAAATTAATATTAGGTATTTATATAATTATTCATAATTAATAGTTATTAATTATTAATAAAAATAAAAAATTAGTAACTATTTAAATATATTTAATTTTAATAAATATTCATTAAGTGTAAAAATGTAAGTAAAAGTAATTAATCATAACATCAATAGTGATATATATTTTTTATTTATAATAATTATTAATGAATTTTATCTCTTAAGTTTAACATATTCAAAATTTTAATTTTCTACTAATATTTATTAATATATATATATATATATATTATTTATGTTATAATTTAAAATATTACCAATTACTAATTATTTGGTAATTATTATTTATTATTATAAAGGAGTAATTTTTAATTATTTATTATTTTATGTAATATATAAAAAATAATTAATGATTTATAATAATTACAAGTTAAATTTATTCTAAATACATATTATATTTTATATTCAATATTTATTACCATGAAAACATAAAAAAATTAATATTTGTGGTTTTTAAAATTTTATTATTTTCTATAAAATATTTATTTTTCAAGATATATTTATTTTCAAATAGAAAATAAAAATACAATTTACGAATATTTATTTATTAACATAAAATTAGTTTGATGTGATAATTTTTAATTATTGATAATTATATCCAAACAATTTGTTTTTGAAAAATGATCTTAGTTCTCTTTATTTTAATTTTTATGATTTTCATATTGATTATATATTTCTTTTGGAATGGGACAAGGAGTTATTGTAATTAATTATTTTTCTCAATTTTTCTAGGTAATGGAGTTAATTTCTATAATTACTTTGGCCACCACTAATGCAGGCTACTGGTATTGGGGGGCTATAACTCCCTTAAGTCTTTATTTTCACAAAAATGTAAAATCACAATTATTAAATTATTTTTTAAAAAAATTAAAAAAAACCAGTTGTAAGATTATTTCAATACCATGTTCTGTGATATTATAAAAAATATGGATACCAAAAAAATAATATAAAATGGCATAATTATAATCAAACAGGGGGAATATGTGATGGGGGACTCATGAAGTTGGGGGATTTGTGAATCCCATTTACTATTGATTATCTAAATGGAATCATTAAATATATCTGGTAAATCAAATTAAATATTTATAATCTCAAAATAAAAAAGCAATAGTTCGGTGGAAGTGAATTTATTCCCATAGGGAATGGTGTAGAGATGTCATAGAATGTTTATGATAACTTAATTAGTATAAGAGACCAATTTTGTTTTTCTTTTTGATTAATGATATGAGACATTCCAAGTAATTGAAATCAATGTACATGTACTTAATTTCGGAAAAGTGATCTAATTTTAAGTTATATGTTGGAGAAATTGAAATTTTGGGTGCCCCTTATCAGAGTACTCACTCTAAATATTATAAACCAGTCTTCCTCCTATCATGTAATTAGTTATATTTATATATAACAATTCAACCCCTTATATAAAGTAGAAACACATAAAAATTTCATTTATTATACCATGAGATGGGTAATTGGAAATTAATTTTAAATAAATACCTGCATCTCTCTGAAATGGTAATACATTATATAGGTGGGTATTATAAAAATGAAATAAAAAACACACAACACATCAGATATTTTTATCACACACAATTCCATACACTATGTTATTTCCTCTTTATTTAAATTATATGGTACATACACTTTACCCCATCAAGATAGTAATTAGGGAATATAGAAATGAATAATGTTCTATGTTGCATGGACTCCCTAGTATAATCCTTAGTGTGTCATGTAACCCAGACCCAATATCCAGTCTTCATCCTCTAGGTGAACCTTTACATAGTAGATTTCGTTTCTACATTATTATATTATCAATCCAATGATGTCTTCATTTATAATTTTTTACTTCTTCATTTCCATTTTTTAATCAATCTATGTGGGATCCCCCATTTCATGTTACTATTTGGTTGATTCTTCTCTTCTATTTAAATTAAAAAATATATATTTATTTTGTATTTATTTATTTTCCTTAGCATCATTGCAATGATAGATTTAGATTATTGAACTCCCTTAATATATGAGGTGCCTCTAAATATTACTTATTCTAGTTGCCCCTATGATTCCGTTAGTGGAATGTGGATATATCAAGAAAGTCAGGTGTTTGAAATATGTAGTCGAAAAAATTTATTGCAAGGGAAATGTTCATATGGAACAAAGACCCCCATGTGCATCATAGGTATCATGTATGTGTAAGATGATTTAATCTTATAGAGAGACAATAAATTTCCTAATTGTATGTATATTTACACTTATGAAAAAACATGATGTTGTTTATGGTTAATGAAATTTATCATTATGTAACTCATTGATTACCCTTATATTTCCTAACTAAATAGGGGGCCACCATTAAATGAGACCTTTTACAACCTTCCATGAAACTCCTAATAGCCTTTCATGGTATATAAGTAACCCTTCCTATTATTAATTTTAATACCTCTACATCATTGTTGAACATGTTATGATTCATCCCTCTTTTCTTTCATTCTCTAAGTTATTCCCTGTTTGAGAATTCCACATCATCAACAAAAATTGAATCTTTTCCTTTTAACATGTGTATTTATCCCTTCAAGGATATGACATATCATGTGTACTGAGTTCATTTCCCTTTTCATAATAAAATTCAATACAAATATAATATTTAAAACCTACATGGAATTGTTTGAACCCTATGATACAACATATTCCCAAGAAAAACATTACCATTAAATATTATATCTTATTATTGTATTCAATCATTCCTCTTCCTCTAATAAATAAGATACCACAGTGCACCAAACATACCATGGGGAACCACATGTACATCATTTCATCCTACATGGGTTATTATATCCCATAACCTTGTCAGTGATGTAGTGACACGATAAATTCCAATGGTGGTGAGATCTTCATCATTCATTAATATAAGGATATGGTGTAGTGGGTGATAGTGACATCATAAAATGTGCATCAACCAACGTGATGTATTAGCTTTTTCCTCATAATAAATGTGTGCAATAATTTTCAAAACTTATAGTAATTCAATAAGTTATAGTGGTTGGGAATTAATTTTACTCCCATATTAGTTATTTCAGTAAGATCCCTATAATATATATTTAATTCTGTATATAATGTTTTCAGTATGTTGAACTAGGGATGTAGGACCCCCAACACCACCCATGTATGACCCCCCCCCCCCCCTTGCGTGATTGTCTCATCCCTCAATCTCTCGAATATGATCCCCATGCATGTTATATTTGTTTCCATAGAATAAAATTATTTTTTCATTATGATAACATGTTTTCAATTTTTTATTATTAATAAACTTCATATCACATCCTGATTGTTCTTATGCATAATGTATTCTTGTATAATGTCCCAAGAGTTTTATTCGCACAAAATGGTCTTAGTTGTTCCCCCAATGATGAGTATAGTGAAGTGATAGGACACTATTCTTAAATATATGTTTTATGTCTAGATGATATAATTTGGGTGACAAAAATGATACATGATATCATGGGTGTAGACTCATATGTATTTGGAACTCCATCTCATTACGTATGGCCTTAGAAATATGCAGTGTAGGATATTATGAGAATGAGAAACTTCAGTCATAATTCTCTGTTTACATGTTTTATTTGATGTTACTATTTGAGGGAAATTATATTGATCCATAAAATTTTGTAGTTTTATTAATTAATTTCATGAGTCATGTAATTTGATGAATTTACAAAAATTGTGACAACATATGTTCATGGATTGGTATGATATATTGGGTGTGTCATGAGAAATATGGAATTAATGACTAATTTGGGATAGGATTTTTCCATTCATTAACATAACCATTGTTGAAATCATATTCCCTTTGTTGGAAATTATATAGTCTAAATAAATCAATGTCCATTGAATTATATATAAAAGATCCATTTTCATGAAATCGAGGAAAGAAACATCGAGCACATAGGTAGAGGGAACCAAAATGATATTTTCATGATTAGAGATATAATGATAACGGTTTTATTTTTTATAGTAAAAATTTATATGAGTATTATTTAATTGTGTAATTAACTTCATTCCCAATGTGTTCCTTGGTGTGTTGTTATATGATAACCTTGGACATTATGCTACATCGCCTAATTCCCCTGAAAAAGAGCCTGAAGGGTCAAAAGAAATATGTATCCATAATCTTAGTAAAATAATGATTTATTATTTATTATTTAACAAGTTGATTAAATTTTATTCCACCTTGTGGTTTATAGTTCTTTATATTTTGTAGATTACATATATTCTATAACCAATTATTTGGGGGAAGATATTGACTACAGATCATTTAACAAATAACAATTTTTTATTTACTTAATATAACATTTAATTATTTATGGGTTAATAATTTATTGATATTAATTTTATTAAATAAAGTGTAATTATTTACGGAATGTTAAAAATAATATAGTAATGGATGACCGAGTTTAATAGATCAATGAGACTAATAAAAATGAAAAATATTTGAATAAATAATATTTATTTTAAATTCTTATTTTAAATTAATGTTGAGAACTAACAATTTTAGTAATATAGTTATGGTGTTATGAAACAAATTAAATAAATGATTATGGCCAATTTTGAAATTATTTATTTATATCCCTGGTGAAAGGTTAACCCAATTATATTATTTTCTATATGATATAGTTAATTTGAATGGTCATTCCAAATAAATTTTGAGAGTCCTCGGAAGAACTAGAGATCTACCTACTATACTAATTCTCCCATGAATAGTGAATATCTTCTTCCACCATTCTCCCTCAATACAAGAGATATCAAGTATAATTCTTTGGAAGCAATTCTCAAGGCGGTCAATATTAAATGATGCAAGAAATAGAATCTTTTGGGGTAGCACCTGGAGATTCTAATGGTAGCATTCAGAGTATGTCAGAACTTGTTTGGATCGCTAATAGAAATAAACTTATCATGATTCCTAAAACATAACAATGTTATAGCACATATTTTTTTCCAGTCTCTTCAACGAGTAAATAAATCCAATATGTAAATTCTTTAAATCAAAATATTAATTATTTATAATATGATGTGGTCTTCTATCTAGTTCTATAATTTTACCTATTGACTATTTTCATTGATTAATTTTATAGGTATCATTATGTTTATCACTTTGTAAATATCATATTGATCACCCATCATAAAAAAAACTATTGGGAATGACCCATCACACACTTCCAATACACCCAAAACCTACATGTGGAATTAGAGTGTTCACGTAATTATTTATAGTTATTTAATGATCATCGATTAATTAAAATATTTTTCATTTAGTTTTCAAATCATGTTTAATAATTTTTCTAAATAGAATTATGATAACATATTCTTCCTCCTTCATTTCAAAAAGAAAAAACTGAAATGATTAATTTTATGAATGAAATAAAATAGAATAACTCTTCCTTATATGACGAGGTTTTTGGATGGGTAACATTATAGTATAAATCATGTATCATGAGTAACATGATTTTTACTTATGTTCAATACATTGGGAATTAATTTAGAATTAACTCAAATAGTAACTCAAATAGGGTGAATTCATCCCATGTGGGGGATTTAACATCAAACATTGGGGGTTGAATAGTCCAACAAGGCACACGGATAGCCGGAGTACACGCCATGTACCCACATACATGGTGTGTAGTCCTTTTTAAGCCACAGATAGTTGTTGTATTTATATACACAACCTACCTGATTGGTGATCATGTATTATGGAGACTGTAATCGTATTAGTCATTTATGCATGTCTCATAATTCATATTTTCGAGGAATTATTTACACATCGAGTCCCTAGGCATGTGCCTCAGACAGATGGTGAGAGACATGCATGTCGTGTAGCTCGCTTGTAAAAGATGTGTACTTATTCCAAATTATTACGAATTGAAATTAATTTATTATACTTTTTAATCCTTATCTAAATGTTATTTAATATGGTCATTAAGTTATAGGGAATTCCATGTGATGTGTTTTAATATATATATATATGTCTCTGTGTGTGTGTGTGTGTGTATTTAATTAATTATTATTTATTTTTTCGATCATCCTATCATGTGTGAGGCGTATGAAGATATTACTCTACATTCATTAAATCATAACATGTAACAGAAAATTCATGTAATTCATATAATCATTAAGTTGATAGTACATGTCATGAAAGTATGTCCTAATTATTGAATTCTACATATAAAAATATTGAAATGTATATGGGTATAATAATTTATGGGTAGATTCTGGTGGGTACTCACTGTTTTCCTTACAATGTACATTTATGTACATAATTATTATTAAATAATTTTACTTGATTTGTTTAAAATTGTGAATTATGAGATTTTCATGTAAATTCAGATGAAAATTAAGATAAAATAATTTAATAATTATATATGATAATTAATTGAGTGAATTTAGATTTGTCTTAAATAAGAATGATTAATACATTAATGCTAGTTTTATTAAATGCATAATTTAGGTATGGTATGTGGATGAGAATGAACATATTATCGACCTTTGTATATGATTGCTTTTATTTAATTTATTATTAATTAATATTTTCACCCTGTGTTCCGTCATACCTCTTATTGTGTTGGGGCATTTGTTCTCATGGTTTCATTATTTAAACCCCTTGTTTCCCTGAACATTATGTTAGAAAAATCATATGTAATGGTTGGACTTCACGAGCTATTAAAGGTGGTTCATCATTGTATCCATGGTGAAACCCACCCAAAAGAGATACATAAGTGGATTGGTGGAATTCTCTAACATGAACATTAATTGGTTTATGTTGTTTACCTCAAGGTCAATGGTTAGTTTATCAACTGATAGATAAAATAACCATTAGTACATTCTCATGATCATAAAAATTTATTAATTTAATTGTATCTTATTTTCTGGTTATCTCATTATGGATAATTGTTTTGATCACATGAATTAATGAAATTAATGAGAATGTGAAATAGAACCAAAATACATTTTTTTGTGTAAATATTATTAACGACAAGGTTAGTTACCTATGTAAATAAACATAACATTAACAGGCATGTGATAAAAATAATAATTGTTAATAGAATAATAAAAGGATAAAATATATTAGTTATATATATAATATCAATAGCGTATTCCACTAATTATACTAAATAATACCAATAGTTCGATGTGAATTACCAGCCAATGATGGGGTGATTTTAGTTATCATGGAATTTAAAGATGATTTTTTGGGTTGAATTAACTTATTTCACATAAAGGGTTAACTTATTAAAAATGACATTGGTTATATGAGAGCAAAGTGTTGAGGAAATTAATTTTAAAGATTTCATAAATCGGGAGTCCGCTCAACAGATCACGGGACAATGCATTAATGTAGTTAGAATTTTGAATGCCTACATAAAAACCATTCATGTTACCTGAACTACCATGTTGGGGTAATGAGAAGGGGAATATGGATCATTTCAACTAGAATTCCCAATAAATAGGATATTCCAAATCTAATGGTGATGCATATTTGTTTTTTTATAAAATAGTTTGATATTAATAAATATTAAATTTATTTATTTGTATAAATTTTATAAAAAATATTACTAAAAAGTTTAACATTTTATTTTATAAAAACACCATTAAATTGTCTACAATCATATCACAATGATCTATATTCTAAAAGGATAACCTTATCACCAGAAAAGATGTCCAATTTTGGAAAATGAACTTACACATTATCCTTCTCCCAGAAAAGAAAGTTAATGTGTTGGAAGATCATATTCATTATTTTGTGAGTAATGATGAAAGTGATGATGATAAATCACTATATATAAAACATTTTCATGATTTGGTATATGCTCAATTTTTCATGCTATAATACATGTATAACGATATTAAAGAAATTTGAGTACATGGAAGTGTATATCATGATATATAACCTTCTAGATCTCTATCAATAGATGGTGAGATAAGATAGGTTTGAGAAATAAAATTATTTGTTTATAAATATGCTTATAGATTACACTAGTTATGCCTTGTATAATTAATCTTATATCTCAAATCAAATTATTGGAATTATTATAGATTACATTCAAATATTATTTTCATACAAATCTCATAATTTCATCATGTACAATGACCATAACTATTTTTATTTCAATTATAATATAATAAATAATTAGAAGAGTCTTTCAGAACAACATAATTTTATTTAACATGTTGATATAGACATGGGGAATGTCAAAACCATGATACTTATAGTAAATTGGAAAATGAAGACGAAGGAAAAGGGATACAAGACACATAATAAGTCGAAATACATTGAGAACATTCCTCCTATGAAGTATAATATCAAGATGAATGAAAAGGAAAAGGAGGTAGTATGTTTTACATGTGGAAATCCATGCCACTAGAAGAGGATCTTTTACCAAAATTATGGGGAGGATAAATTTTAATTTGTTATCTAGTGTATTCATTCAATATCTACACATTGGATATTTGATAAAACATTATCATGTTGTCAACTATACCCCAATGGGTTAAAAAAGAATAATCCAAAATATTTTGAAATGAAAGGTGGTTCTTAGAGCTATTAATGGTGTGAGGCTAGCTCCTCTACCCATTACTGATTACCACCTTGAATTTCAAACATGATTTTTTTTCATTTAATTTTAATTTGTGTTCCAATGATTACCAAAAACCTAATTTTCGTATCATTCCTTGATGAATATGGGTTTATTTTCATGTTTTAAAATATAATTAGTCTCTTTTATAAGTAAAATGTATATTTTTGTATTGAATAGTTAAATAGATGTATTTGTTTATTAAAATAATAAATTCAAAGTATTTTCGTTTTAAAATGAATAATGTTCACATGAATCATATAACACCCAGTTATGGCATCCCCATCTAGGTCATATAGACATGAATCATTTGAAAATGCTATATATAGATTGTTATTTAGAGTGTTCTAAGATAAAACCACTTGAACGATACAAATTTTTTTACATGGAAAATTTAAAAAACCAACATTCCGTGGATTGGATGAAATGACAATATATCTTCTAGGATTAGTACACACTGATGTTTGTGGACCATTTCTATAAAAAGATAGATCTTGGAATTCTTACATCACAACATTAACTGATGACTGCAATAGATATGATATTGTCTACTTTATGTTCCATAAGTATGAGTCCATTGAAAAGTTAATAGAATTAATGAATGAAGTAGATAGTAATATTCAAAGGAAGATAAAGAAACTATGTCTGGATTGAGGTTCTAAACAACATAACAAGTACATTTTCATCTTCTTATGGGAGTATTTGATTCTATCTCTACACACCCCACCATATAAAAAATAGTCGAATGGTGTTAGTAATACAAGAACAATTCATTATTGGACATGGTATGGTTGATAATGAGTAATAGAGATCCTACATTATCCTTTTAGGGAAATGTATTAAAAAGTACATCATAGAAATTAAATTGAGTAGAAACTAATTTTAAAAATGTAATTTCCTTCGTGTTATGGAGTGAAAAGAAACATATTCATCAGATACATGTGTATGGGGTTTGGAGAAGTTTTTGAAGGAATTATGAGGGAACAATAATGCAACCCGTGAATAAATGTGTATCTCTATAGGGTATCATAATGAAAAAAGATTATATTACTTATATAACCCCTCAAAAAAGAATGTGAATGTCTCCTGATAAGTTGTATTTCATTAGGGTGAGAACGTCCACAAAAAGGATAGTCGAAGCAAGACTGACATCAATGAAGTTGATGTTCATGACACACAAGAGTTGGTAAAGGAACATGTTCTGTAGGATCCCTTGGAATAAGTAGTTCTTGAAATCAAAAGTACTAAGTAGGAGCAGAGGATAGAGAAGAGAACCACAATGATATGGTTCTCTAGTCACCATAGATGGTGACTCATTATTGGATAACAATGAAAAACCTTCGTCCTATAATGAGTTATTAGAGAGATCAGAAGCTACAATATTTCATCAATCGCTGAATTCTAAAATGGAATCTATGTATCATAACTAACATTGGGTTTGGGTCAAAGCACCGGTTGATGTAAATCCCACTGAATGAAAACAGATATTAATGAGGATAATGCACATTGAAGGTAAATTTAATAACTGTAATGAAATTATAGTCGATAGAGGTTCTAAATAGAGACAATGAATAGACAATGATGAATACCACTAAATAGTTTACCGATTAAAATACATCATTATTCGCCTTTCTATGGAAACATTCCTAGAGAATGAGATTTGGACAACATATGTAAAATTACATTTCACAATGGGAATGTTCATGAAGATGTATATTTAACATAACTAGATGCATTTCTAAATCTAGGTGATGCTAAAATGTTTTTCTAGATACATAGATCCATTTATGGATTTAAGGAACCTTTTAGGTCATATAAAATTAGATTCGATGATGCTACAAAAAAATATTATTTCATTAAGAAAAAGAACATGCTATGTGTTTACATGGGTTTTAGTGAAGCTGTAATCATTATCCTAGTAGTATATATAAAATATATATTAATTGTTGGAAATGACAAACCAGTGTAACATTCTATTAAGGACTGGTTAAAAAAGTGTTTATTCAGGAATGAATTTGGTTAAGTATCTTGTATTTTACAAATAATGATCATTCATAGTAGATCTTGGAGGCTTCTTTGACTAATTAAACATTAATATGTTGACTAGATACTTATAAGATTTTATATGGATAAATCCATGAGGGGATTGGTTCTATTGTAACTTGTATTATATATTTTTTTGAAAAATTGTCCTCATACATAATAGGAGAAAAAGATAATGAGTATATTCAAATACGTTTTGGTGATAGGATCAATTGTGGATTTTGGGTTCTGTACTAGACTTGATGTTCCCCTGCATTGATCATGGTAAGAAGATATCAACCTAATCAAGGAGAACATCATTGGTTTTCTGTTAGGAATGTCCTTAAGTATCTAATATTAACTAAGGATGTATTCTTGGTGTTTGGGGGACACGATTAACCGGTCATCTGATTTTATACTGATTCTTGTCTTTAGATAGATCAAAATGATCTTATTTTTCAGCCATGATATGTTTAATGTCTCAACAGAAGAGTTGTGAGCTAGAAGATTTCAATGAAGCTAGTTTTACCTGATTCTGTAGTAGAGTAAAAGTATATATAGGATTTGTATGTATCAAAATAAGCCATTTGGATATGAATCATTATCATGTATGTTGATGTGGTGCATAACTGTAAATACCCTAGCACATTTTATTGTGGAAATATTTTAGCAAAATCGATTTCAAAAGTGGAAATGTCATGAAAAAAGACAAATAATATACCCTAGAAGTATCACCACATGGTGGATTTTTATAAAATGGGTGATGTTGAATTAAGAATAGTATATAGAGAATATAATGTGACAAACCCCACATCTAAAGTCATATCTCAGCTTAGGCCCGAGTATCATGTGATAGATAACACATTGATGGTTTTTGGCAGTTATCTCTAGTGCATGAGGGAGTCTGTTGGGGTTGGTACCCAAGAACCAATGAATACTTTATTGATGAGAAAATGTATTCACTAGTTTTTAATATTAATAATGTTATTGTGACATCATGATTATTCTTCTATTTAAAGTAGTATGTTATATTTTCCCACGAGTAGTCTTCGTTCTAAAAGGTCATAACAGTTACTTGCTATGATAGGATCTAGGAAGTGCTATGACACTATTCTTAATTATATGTTATATATCGATATGATATCATTTGGGATACATAAATATTTTATTCTTTAATGGGTGGAGACTCATATGACAATGAGGTACCTTCTCATGGTGTATTCCCATTGTAATATCTAGTGTATGATACTATTATAATGATACCCGCTTGTTGGAAATAATAATTTATAAGTTTCAATGTACGTTCCTATATGTGGATGTTTGTATTGATTATTATACTCTAGTATAATTATTAATGTTTATTATGAGTTGCATACCTATATGAATTTATGAAAACTATGATGTCATATGTTCATGGTGAGGTAAGATACATTGGATACTTCATAAGTAATATTGAATTAATGAATAATATGAGAAAGAATCATCCCCTTATGTTTTTAACAGAAGAGGAAATATTATGATTTTTTTGGAATGATGTAGCCTAAATAAATCCATGTCCATGGTGTTTTATATGAAGGATTAATTTCCAAGAAGTTAATGAAAGAAACATCGTGCTTGGAGTTTGATGGAACAAGAATGAATCCTTATTGATTAGATATAATGTGATAAAGTATTATATTATATTATAGGTGTTTGTATGAGTTATTAGGTCATTACAACACTAACATGTTCTCTATGAATTCCTTGGCATTTTTCTAGACACTAACGTTGGACATTTGAAACTTGTCCTAATGTTGGTGGGAAAGAGGCCTAAATTATCACACACTATGTGTATCTAGAATCTCAGTTAGATAATTTATTATTACTTATTGTTTAACAATTTAATTAAATATTATTCCCACATGTGGCTTAGTAGTTATTACTGTTATCTCGATCATGTATATTCGGTCAAAAAAATTTAGTGGAATATATTATGAACATAACATTTAATAGTTTTTTTCTAATTAATGAATTATATATATATATATATTTATTGGAAAATAATTTAGTAATGTTAATTTTATTAAATAAATAATCATTATTCAAGGCCTGATAAATATCATGGAGGAATGGTGGACCGAGATTAATGGTCAGGTGATAAATAATAAATATTGAATATTATTTTAATAAATAATATTTAAATAAAATTTCACAATATGAACTTGTTGAGAAATAGTATTGTTATTATTATAATGGAAATGGTATTATGAAAGTTATTAAATAAACAATATTTCACACTTTTAATGTTATTTACTTCTAACCCACGATATATATAATATGAATTATATTATTTTCTATGTGATCCAATTCATTTTTTTGGATGTGCACAAAAAAAATCAATGAATCCTCTCTAGACCTTGAGAGATTTCTTTTAAAATAATGATCCTAATAGCGTTGAGCTTCCATCCTCCACTATTCATCCTCATATAAATAGAGATCAAGAATTATTAATTTGATGAAATTATCATGATGATTAGAGGTGAATGACATAAGATATATGATCTTTCATGCTAGCAGTAGGAGGTTCCAACAATGACGTTTAGATATTTATAGAACACACATGGATCACTAATAGAAGGAATATTCTTTTAATTAGTTTAACACAATGATGATACAACATAGATCTGTTGTCAAACTCATTAATGAGGAAATAATTAAAACAAGGTAAATATTCAATTGACTAATGAATTATAAACAATATGTGATGATCATATATCTGGTTCTGAAATTTTATATATTTTCTATTTTCATTTATTCAATTCCATTTATCATGACATATATCATTTTATAAATCATATATGAATCAACGATCGTGAAAAAAAATATTTTTCATGACTCATTACATGCTTCAGCTATTACAATAACCTATAGTGTGATATTTAATTCTGTTTACTATGAGTTTTTTAGTTTCATACTATTCTCAATACCTTCTCACCATGATCTCCTTCTGGATGAAAATGCACACCAAGCTGCTATTGGATATCTATGTGAATTACTCCAAATGGGATGAGGATTATCTTGGGGTTCGCCAAATATTTTTCCAAGCCTTAAATAGTCTTTAGTCACATTAATTATATACAACACATACGTACAATAGTTATTGAATTGAATGGTAATTAAATCTATTCATTATTATTTAAAAAAACTAAAAATCATACTTATCCATATAAAAAATAATTCAACGAATTATAAAAATATAAAATATATAAGAAACAATTAAAAAGAAATTAATCTAAAAACTTTTTAAAATGTGATATCGTTGTTTTTTACTCTAATTTCATTATAAAATATCTCACAGCTATATAAGTAAATAATTATATTATCAAAATAATAGTAAAATATTTTTTAACTATAGTATAGTTCAATTCAAGATTTATCTTCATGGAATGGTGTAGAAATGGAATCGAATATTTAAGAGAACATGAAAAAAAATAGGTCAAGTTTTTTTGGGTTGAAATTAATAAATTTAAATACTCGTGGTAATATAAATGTTGGCTAATTTACATCGTTGGAGAAAATTGATGTGAATTTAAATTAGATATTGTTCGTTATGAATTTTAGTGATCCTTCCCTCAATACAATAAACCTCAAATTTATAAACTCTTCATTACCATGTCAATTAATTTTTTAGATATACAGGTATTTAGTACCTTATTTAAACATTGGAACCCAAAACCCATGCATTTTTATGCAATTATAGTGATAGATAATTGATGTATTTTAAAATCATATCCTCATCTCACAACAACTGTGCTTCTTGAGTGTAGTGGGTATGATTGATACAAAATGGAATGAAGACACATTCCATCACATATTTTAATAACACCAAATACCTAAACTAAAAAATCATCTTTAATTACATTTCATAGTAACTAATGTTTACCCCTTCATGATAGTCATGAGGGGATATAGAAATTAAGAAGTAGACAAGCAGGAACCACCCTCCAGCTGAATCAACACATCTGGGCACCGCGATCTAGTCTCATATATTCCTCCTCTTTGGGTCCCATTATAGAGAATATTTAAGGTTTCATGTATAGGAATTTCAATTTGGATAGGTCGTCATATGAATTATTGAATTTTTATTTTCCCACTATTATTTTAAACAAATCCTAATTGGATATTTTATTTTAGGTGGGGGTTTGGTAGATTTTTTTAGTATGTGAAAACCTTATAAAGATCATATTTTGTAATATATTTATATTCATGAACCAATTACACATGTATTGTGTGGTGATTTGGACACCAATAGTGTATTTCATGATCCCATGTGTTTCCTATTCAAGTTCCCCATGATATTCATTCTGTTGAATATGGATATCCTAAGGATGTTTGGTCGTTGGAATATATAAGAGAAAAACCTTAAGGAGTTTGTAGTTTTTTTCATCTAACCAAATTCACATGGCTCATATGTGCAACTTATCAATAAATGGATTAACCTTTATTCAACTCCTGGATAATTCATAAGGGTTCTGATATTTTATTTTATGCATCACAGAGATAACCCATAAAAACAAAGGAAAATAGTGGGTTACCCTAACATGAAGCCCCTAATACACATTTGTAATTCTAGGATGACCCTAATGCATTGAATATATATCCCTTTCATCTTTATTTTTTTATACCAACTTGATATATCTTTCCACCCTATGGTGCATCATTAATCTATTTCATTCTCTCGGTTATGCTATATTTTACTCTTCCAAATCATCACAAAACACTACACTGTATACTTTTATCATTTTTAACTATCATATATTAGATACCATGTAGCATGGGTGGTACATACCCAACCATTTCATCATAAAATAACTTCCTGCTCCAAATAATTCACTATTAAGGCATGTATGACCACATTATACAACCTCTTCTTAGTAGACAACAATATGAAACATATCAATTCTGACTACAACAAAGCTCTAATATTGGTCCTTTGAACAAAAAGAGACTATTTTCACTAAAAACATAATGTTTTCAAACTTACAAAACATTTCAATCACTATGCTCCACAATATCACATTAATATTACTACTGTTGTGTCATGTTGTAATGTTTTGTGTAACTAATCTCTTCATCAGATGGACATGGGGGTCTAGTTTCAACCACACGATAATTATTGAATATTTTATGTGGTCACTAAAAATATATTTATGGTTAAAAAATTAATGTGATCAATAATTATGGGACATGACTGGAGGATGAAATGATAATATTTCGGTAAGTACACAGTCCATAGAGATCAATCAATGTCCAGCATTACTTTTCGTATTTGGATCCCTCTACTATTTCTGTAATTCCACATATGATGTAACTAGACTAATATAATTGGACCAGAGGACCCCTAATAGCACTTGATATTACCCCCTAGCCCAACATCATAGTGGGACTATCCTCCCACCGAAACATGGATCTATCCCCACCCCACCATGAAATATTATGTTCATGTTCATGTGTGTGTGTCATATTTGATCTCCACTCTATTCCACCCAAGAAGGCTCCGATTATAAATGATATTGGTGGATAATATCTCATTTCATAGTAAAGTAGTTTTCTCCCCTTGTAATTACAGTGAAGTAGGTGATGGAGTAGTTTCCCATTATGTCATCAACAGTTCTTAGTCATATTTAACCTAAATATTCAACATAATTTTCAAATAAAATAAGAAACTAAATTTAATAATCTTCAATAATAGTGAAAATAAAATAAAAAATAAAATTATATTTACCCAAATAAAATTTAATTTAACGAAAAAATTTTAAATTATATTACATTAAAATCAATAGGTAAATAAATTGACCATTACAACTTCCCAAAATATTAAAATATTAAAATTCCCAAAAAAATTATTGATCATATAAATTTATCTCCTTTAAAATTTAAAAATGTAATACCGATTATAAAAATATTAAAATTTAAAAAATAATGAAATTAAATAGTTCTCAAAAGGGGAGAGAGAATATTCATGTTTAAGATATGGATTTTTCAAATCAATTCCACACTAGAAAAAATGTATTTTATTTTACAATGAAACATAAAATTTAATAGAACATTATCTTCCCTCAATAAAATAGTAATATTAATATGTTGTTATACAATCCAATCCTGATCTACCTAATCATTATTTTTCCATCACTCATTAATAACAATTGAATACAAGTATAGTGTTTTCCTCATACCATTTGTATATGTTCCAAACAGTGAACATGATTCAGAACTACATTATAGACATATTAGAGACCAACATCAATATTAAAACATGAGGACATTGAAATTTTTATTATATTATTTTCAATATTATGGATGGGGGTAATTTATGAATAAAAAATAAATTTCAAATAATGATTTTTATCATGATGTATAGTGAATGATATTCAATTTATTGTATAATGGAATTCTCCTCTTAGAAAAGTTACAAATCCCACACCCTCTATATCAATATAAGGACATGTGAAATGAAATCATATTGATTTTTTTACCCACCTATATTTTATTTATCAATATAATTTTTTTATTTTTTGAGTATTTAGCTATAATAAGTCTCAAATCCACCACCCTTCACCAAATTATAAAATAATTGGCCACGTGATGCTATTTATGACTATCCATTACTAAACATAATATTATTTTTTAAATTTTTTCATTGAGTGGTAAAAATTAGTATAATGAATGAAGATATTTACCCATTCCAAATATCCATTGAAAATTCCCAAAACATTTTCCTTCAAAAAAACACTTCCCATTTTACAATTAAATCCCTATCCCCACACACATGAGCATTTAATACTAATGAAAAATATTAGAGTAAGAACATGAATGGAAAATATTTATTATATTGTTGCAAGTTACTATGCAAGGCCACCATGGTCTCTATGGGCTCCAGAATGATTAATGAAAATGGTATCACTTATTGATACATTACTATAAATAAAATTTATGGATAAATTTTTTGTTAATTTTAAAATTTAATTTTTCTGAAAGATAATATCCACACCATATTACATAACAAGGCCACAGTCTAGTCTATATATTTATTTTGAAATATTGGAATAATTTAATTTAGAAATCACTCAAGAATGGGTTGATATGTTATTGAAGTAAATAACTCAGGGAATTCTTAATAATAAATAAATTAATCTATATAAACATATGAAATTTAAAATAATGGATGGTGGTATATAAATTATATCTACACGTTACTAAAATTTAAAATCATGATTAATTTTTTTGAAATATATTTTTGTTAACATTATTCATTCAATATCCCCATACATATTATCCAATGTCATCTACGTGCTCATTAAAACAAGGAATCACAGTAGGGATAGAAAAATATATGTAACATTGATAAAAATATATGTACTATTATAAATTTTTGTATGAATTTTTCATTTATTTTATAATAATATTATAAGTATAGGTGGCTACAAATGAAGATAAATTTTCAAATCCCTCTCCCCTTTGTTATTAATACCTTCCTATGATATAATTTTTACATCATTAATTCCCTAAAAATTGATCCATCATGTGCCTAATGTTATTTTCAAATAGCGAAAGTACATGAACAATTTCATAAATGTTAAAAAATAAAGGGAATGATCAACTAAACTATTTATTAAATATAATTGAATAAAAATTAAATCATATTGACCTACGAAAAAAAATATACTCGTTTCCTCTAAAATGGACTTTGTAAAGGGTCATTATGATCGAACATAGCTGTCAAATTCAGGTTATTGGAGATATAAATGAGGTCACTATGAAAATATCTACCAATGGTTGTCATAGTGATTCATACCTGAAGATGAGACCTATACCTTTTCCAAAAAAATATTTTACTGTTCCAATTGGTTGTACCTTCTCAACCCTGATGGGACCAATATAGTTTCATTTGACCCATATCAAATATTTAAAGGGGTTTTCCATGACAAAAAAAATATTATACCATCCATGAACTCTTACGGGACTGTATATTAACCATTATAGGTAGGATTTTCCAAAAAAAAACACTTTCCTTTCTTTAATAATTTTACCCCTTCCAATTTCTTCTATAAAGTATCCCACCACGTATTTTTTATAGATCCATGGTTTCATCAAATAATTTAATGATATCCACCATAAATGCATTTCATTTTTCACATGTAATCATCCTCACCCAATATATGATAATTATGTTCTCTTCGCCACCAACACTCAATATCAACTATCCAAATTAGATATCATGAGTTCCCTTCCTATTTCTGTTAGTTGTATTCCAAATATTATTTGGGTCTTCTTATTGTCCTGTAACATCATAATAAATTCAACAAGAAAATATAATGTGTCATCATTAATAATGAAATCATCAATTATTAATTGGGGATGTGACACTATAATTTTAGAAGATGTAGAAAAACACAAGTCATCTTCATCTCTCTCAATCCAAATGTTTTGAATGTTGATTATGAAAATATATTAAAACCGTCACATAAATCACTTAATTATTTTAAAAAATTATTATAATTTATATAATTTTTTATAGAAAAAATCTTTGATTAATGTTCATCATTAGTAGGATTCATTATTCTATAGACTAACATTTCCCCATCAATCCTATGATTTACACTTCTTCTAACAATATTTTTTTACACCAATTAATTCATAGATATTACATATGATGCAATGTCAGATGTCACCTCATAAAAAATTATGTTACAAATTTTTTAAAACATTTCATAAAATGTTTATCTATCATAAATAATCATTATTTAAATTGATCAATTTTGTAATTATTGTAGTGATTGATATACTAGAAGTTCATACTCTAAAAAATATTTATCAACATCATTGCCTTTTTCATTTCTTCCACACATAACTTCTCATCCTTACCAATCTTGTTTTTAAATTTTCATTTAAAATCATTATCATTTCATGGGAGGAATTTTAACCTCATAGGGTAATTTCATATTACCCACTATTTATTGATATGTTATTGTCACCTAGTAAAACTCTCAATGGCCTCTCCATTGGTTGATTAGAAATCCAGCCTTCTTATATATCAAGGATCCATACTAGTTGTTTTTTATTAATCATTATATTATCATATAGATTCACCATGATCATTGGTGTAGGATGTGAACTAAATTAGTGAAGCTCTTATTATTTCCATAAAATAGGACGTAAACTCTAATACTGAATGGACAATTCTTGTAAGTGGTAGGCCTTTTTTAAGAGGTTGATACCCTTGTTGTTGAACTAAAATATATGATGTTTTTATTAAATTGGTTAATTTAGTGGTTATTCACTCTATCCATTTATGTGATACTGAAGATTATAATCTATTTTATTTATGTGTTCATAAAAAATACCTTGGGTAAGTGGACCCTCAGTCATTTCATCCAATTCTTTTAAAATTTCATTGCTCTATGTCAATGTGTAGTAGCAGTCTACCCAGTGTACTTGTTGTACTTTTAATGAAATCATCTACCATTTTAAACTATTATCTAAAAATATAGTCCAAAAACTCAATGTTTCTTTCAATTATTTTCTCATTTTCAATCCTCTAGTGTATGCATCTAATTTTCATCTAATACCCTTAGAAACTATTTTTAAAAATTAATGTATTAGTATCTAGATTATTATTTTTGGCTGAGGAAACATTATAAATAAGTTTTGAAATCACACCCATAAACTATGTTATAAATATTTATTTAATTTTTCATTAATTATAATACATAAACATAAATAAATTCACTTTTTAGTTGGAAAAAATAATTTTCATATACTCTATACCCTATATTCACAACTTGTTATGGGTTCTTGAGATATAGTCTAGATCAACAATAAAGTAATTTAATTTTTAATTATGTTAATAGGTGTGTCCTTGACATGTAATATATTATATTTTTAAATTGGAAGTTATATCATAACTTGATGAATCTTATAATGTGAAAATTATGTTCATATTAATGTAAACAGATGAATTGGATGGAATGTATAATAATCGAAATGATCACTATATTGATATATTCATTTATAATAATTGTAAATCTAGTTTTTGTTTCATAGGTGATGTAACTATTCTAATGAGAAGATTACATTTCATAATAGTAACATTACTATTAAAAAAATCATGTTACTTTTCTAAAGGTATAGATTCCTTAATTTATATAAATACCATACATTTTATACAATATTAATTTATCAGAAAAATAATTAATTGGTTTATCTATGTGATATTTTTGATTTACAGTACATGAAAAAATTAAAATAATGAAATTTTAATTGATAAAATTCTTGGTCAATACATTGAACACCCCTTATGATATTTAATCCTCAAAATATCATTATACATTCTAATGTGAAAACTAGATAGGGTACTCTTCCATTATTGTTTCCTCTTGATCCTATGTAGAAAATTCATAATTATGGTTCCACTATAGTACGTTGACCTGTTGATATGTCTTGTTCAATAGATCACTACCTCTATAGTCAAAGATATTCAATAGATGATCCTCATAAGAGGGATCATTTTCATGTTGTTCCACCAATGAATTGAGTACATGTGAGGGATCTGATATGAATATCCTAAAAAGGATACGGGGAATACATCATATACATAATACATAGTTAATTGATGTGCTAGTCGATATGTCACAACTCTAACACAATCAAGAATCTTGATGGGGTCAATGTAACACCCCGAAATTTTATGAAAAATATTCTTTTTAATTTCATTAATGTCTTGTGTTGTACGCTACACCAAAAGATGCTTTCACAACACGCATCCTTGACTTGCCTTCCATTACACGCAATCGCGACCTTCCTCGATAGCGTGTGTAGTACGCAATAACGAGTTTCACTAAACAGCAATATGCTATTAAAATATTATTAAAACTAGCCGTTATGAATAGTAATAACCACCTTTTGAAATTTAGTAAATTTTATTTTATCAAAATGGACATTATTTTTGGATTTGTAATATCGAAATTAGCTTAGGGTGTAATTTTGGTACTTTTCGGATAACTTTTATTTTCTGATTAATAGTGAAAATTACTAAATTTTAATTAAAAACAACTTTTTTAATCGAAATAATTAATAGTGATAAATTATTAATTTGAGTGGTTTTAAAGTATATTTAGAATATATTTTTACAATAAATACAATGTTTGTCATTGGATGTAATTTCACATTTACACCAGACATAAACAAGTTTTAATCATTTGATAGTTATTATCTCTTAAAAACACGCAATATATTGTGACAGCGGAAAATAATTATAAAATTTATTAATGAAACTTATATTTTGGGAATTTTGTAAAATAAAAATCATTTTTGAATTCGGAATATCAATTATAGCTTAGGGTGAAATTTTGGCATTTTTCTGAAAAACTTCAATTTTTGATGAATAGTGAAACTACTATGTGGTAGTTAAAAAAATTAATTTTTTCATAAATCTTAATTTTACCACTTCTGTGAATGGAATTTCAAAAATCTGAGAGACACGGTTGATGTCAGTAAGTAAAATGTGGTTCAATGAGATGAAAATAATTTTTGGTGAATAGTAACTTTTTACTTTTATTTACCACGGTTAAAAGTAAATAGGGTAATTAAGGGTAAAAATGATATTAATATTACCCTAACACATGTCCTAATCCTATTGGACAAATGTATCTCGACCAAAAACAACCTTAAGTGTAAAATATTATCATTTAGGCCCACTTGGATTAGATTAAGACATTTATTATTATTTAATTCAAAGAAGAGTTAAAAGAGTTAAAATCAAAGTTTATTTACTAAAACATTTTTAATAGAGGGTTATAAATAATATAATTTCGACTATAAATATTCATTAGAAATATAAAAAGATTTCCTACATAATGGTATTTTATTTGTAATTTTTATACTTTAAATAATTTAATTTATTTATGACACAACGATGATGCAGTAATTACCTTTTTAAGAAAATATTAACATAATTGATGTTATAAATGCCCAAATAAAAGTAATTTGAGACTTTTTATGACTTAAACTAATTTTATAGGTTAATATGACATTTTATTGTTGATTTAAGTTACTTGGTTCGAACTTATCATTCTGTTAAAAATTTCATAAAAAATCATGTACCAAATAGTGTCAAAATTTACATAAATTAGTTTTTAAAACAAATATTATATTATTAATTGTTATTTAATTCCTAAAAATCTAAGGCTCGGCCAAATGACTTATATAAGTATAGATATATTAATAATAAACAACTTTGGGTTCTTTTGGCTTGATATAATAAGTTTATTAACCATATAGTGTAAGAAAACAAAAAGACACGGTAAAAGTTAAATTATTTAACTTAGAGTTAAATCTAATTGATAAGGTTAAAATAATAACCTAAACTTGTCTAAATCCTATTGGATGAGAGTATTTCGACCCATCCCCACTTTATCTTAGAAATAGGACCATTTGGAACCATTATAAACCGAATTTGATCTTAATATAAAATAATATTTTCAGATATTCCTAAGGTGCCCCTCTCCTCCCTTATAAAAGGGCACCTCCTCCCTCTCTTCATCACACAACTTTGAGCCTTCAAGCTCGGCCAACCCCTGCCAAAATCTCTTATCCACTTCCCTAGTATCATCCTAGAGGTCCTGGTCTTCTTCAAAGACCATCCTTAGTTATTTAAGTGGAGGATAAGAAAAGGCGCATCAAAAAGAGGTAATATCCATTACCGACCTTTTTCAATTTCTTTCTTCTTCAACTTCTTCTTCTTTAGTTTTTTCATGATAAAGTAATAAAATCAGTATTACTTACATACTGATATGTTATTATAAATATGAAACAACCCAAATTCACCTTCTATCCATCCTACGGAAAAATGAAATCACCGCGCGTGCGTACGTACGGAATACCGTCTCCACGCCGTGGTGTAATCTATTTTCCACCATCACCATAAAAGGATGGGTATAATTGTGTAATGAGTAACTATATATGATTATTATAGAGTGATATTGATACTCAAATAGTATACATACTCTTCAACACAATTCCACGACCATGGGAACGATATCATCGCTCGTGCGTACGTACAGACTACCGTCTCCACGACGCGATGAGATTCATTCTCAAGGATTTACCATTCAAGAATGATTATAAAGTATATATAACATGTACTAATGAAATATATGACATAATAATGATACTTTATTTATTTATATTTATATGTATGTCATCTACTTAATTCCATTCAACAAGGAAACGAAAACAGCGTTCATGCGTACGTACGGACTACCGTCTCCATGAACGGTGTATTTCATTCCATTTACTGGTTTATTATATATATGTATATCCTGAATATATATATATATATATATATATATATATAAATCATGTTTTATGTTCTGGAATTAAGTAATCATGATCTAAGTAATCATATGAATAATTACAAGTCAAAACACGGACGACAAATGATACAATTTTACCCAAAACGTTTTTTAACATGGAAGTTACAAAAGAACGGGTAATATAAAGTCATAAGTGAACCATATATGATATCATAACAATAAATATGATTCTTTAATAAGTAATTGACATTATTTAAATCATTATACGGGAGGATTGGACACTTACGAAGCAAATCGGACCTAAGGTAAGGGAAATATCACAATCTCATTTTTATCCGAGATTGTTTATACATTGGTATTTACTAGGGTGTATTTTATCATCCACATCTATGTTTCCTTAGTATGTAATGTTATTTCCATCCACCTACAATTTTTTAAATCCAATTTTACCCTTTGGTGTGTTTTTAGTAAAAGATATGAAAGGAATCTTTTGTCGTTTTTCGTACGAGGAACTTTTTGACTTTTTCGACAAAAGTACGAAGAATGTTTTTTTAACTTATACGGCACAAACAGATTTTTACTGTTTTATAAAGCCTTATTTTCATTAAGATTCCTCTAAAAGATTTCATGACTATTTTCAATAAAATCTCTTTCTTTTAAAATTGCATGATGTTTTGTGGAAAGAAATTGATTTTGAAGAAGAAAGGATATTTTCCTCAAGAATACAATTCAAGTGTTTTATCAAAATTATTTTCCATATAAGATAATAAAGGGTTCTTTTTCTATCCATATTTTTACATTGATTTGACTATTTTGTGATGGAATTATGTTTATGAATTACTTTATCTTATATGAATGGTTTCATGATGTCATGTTGTTTAAGAATCCCATTTTTATTACATGGGTTATGCAATGATGTATGATTTATGATTTTGTGGCACACATAATAATGGTATCATTATGAGATGGGTGGGACCTATATCTCCCTCCAATGCATTGGGTAAAGATTTTATATCTCATGAGATAGACATGGCTGAAATGGTAGGTTATACCGGTTCAGTGAAACAGGCCTGAAACGAGGGTTACTCGATTCAGAAAGGGACTTTGTCCACTAAGATAGTCTTGGCAATGAGTCTTGACTAACAAGAAATGATTCTCTATGATTATGTGTGTATGCCACAAAGTTTCATGTTTTAAGTTATTATTATTGGGATTTCATTTCAATACTATGATTTATCCCATGTTATGAAATTATGCTCTCTTTTGCAGGTTAAGATTTCCAAAAGTTATGTTCTTATGAATATGATGTGATTGATTTTTCTTTTGTTTACCCTTACTGAGCATTTGAGCACACCCTTTTATGTTTTCTTTTCCCCAAGATATAAAGAAATGTTTTAGGTAAAAAAAGGGAAGATCTTTATGGGAGATATCGAAGATCTTTCACCACGATTAGAAGATTACGTTCCGAGTTTCCAAAGACACTAAACTATTACGATCCTTGTGTGTGTGTTTTTGTTATGTACTAAGTATTCCGCAAATGTAATGTAATGTCCATGTATGTCAAGATACGGGTCTCTACAGTTGGTATCAGAGGAAAGGTTTAGTCAACCTTTGGAAACTAGGATGCGAGAACTTTAGTGAGATCCCTAGGGATATGTATAAGGTATGTCTAGGGATGTCCCTAAGGATAAGTATACGTATAGGATACAGTCCTAGAACTATGTTAACGATCATAGAATTTAACCTAAGATGTTAGATATTGAGGATACTCCACCTTTATTATGTTGTTTTCCCTAGCATGATTTTTTCCTCTCACACTATTCTTTTTTTGGGTTTTAGAAAATGGCTGGAAACAAGATGATTCACGATAATGGAGGATATGATGGACAATGGAATGATATTCTTCATAATGAAATGGGATTTGGAAGTCCAAACATCATTATTATGCCAAATCATCAATCTCATATTATGATCAATAAAGTAAAATTTGGTAAGTTTTCTGACTCGGCTAATAAGAGAAAGATGGAGTTTCATGATGATCATAGAGGAAAGAAAGTTCAATTTCCCCTATGTAAATCATGTGGGAAGAGGCATCAAGGAGAATGTTTCAAAGGAACTGGAAGATGCTTTGGGTGTGGAAAAGAAGGACACAAAGCAAGTAAATGCAAAGGAAAAGGTTCAGTTAACAACATGGATGAGGATAATGGTATTGCTACAACATCAACAATGGTTAAATGTTTTAAATGTGGAATGTACGGGCATTATGCAATCGAATTCCTTAAGGGAAATTATCATGAAGATAATCAGTATGGTCGTATGGGAAGTATTTATGTGGATGATGATGAAGAGACTACAAATGATATGTGAGATGAAGGAATTGTTGAAGCTCGGTCAATGGTTTAAGAATGTAGTGGAATGATTACATGTTTATCATGTGTAATGTTGTATCAGTAATCTCATGGTACTATGGAATAAAGAGACATGTAAGGATTGTTACACTGTTGTCTGATTAATGTTACCAGTATCCATGAAAGGTTATTCAGATATTTTTGGAATGTAGATGATATGCGCATAATGAAGGGATAAGGAGAAAATTAAATATTTGATAGTATTCATGAGCTCATGACTGATATAAGGATAAGGTTATATCATGGTTTGAGTATATAGAATTTTTGGATTTTGGTAGGTGGAAAGAGTTAACTTTTGACAGAATTCATGTTTTCACTAAGGTTTAATGGGTATTAATTTTTTTCAAGAGAATACATCATTAAGGTATTCACATGATTGGAATGTGACCAACAAGATATATGGGGGATAAATGATGGTATTCACATGCTTGGTTGACGACATTTCAAGTAATCATTTTCATTATACTATGAGCTTGGACCGAAGTATTTTAGATAAGCCTAAATATTGTAATGGATTATGTTAACCATAAGTTAGTATTGTTTAAGTATAGAACTTTTTTTGATATTATTTACGAGATGTTATAGTAATGTAGTTTTAGAAAAAGGACAACCTGCAGGACGGGCGACAGCCCATCGCTTCAGACAAGGCTGTGGGAATCGAACCCACAACTGAAGTGCGACTGGCGTTTATCGCCTACCATTGGCCTACAGGAAGTCCTTGTTTAGTAGAAACTAGTTTTATTATATTAAGTAGTGTGATATATGAAGTATAAGTCCATTTTAGGAACCATATATGATTAATCTCACTATAGATCGACTTATGTATATAATTTTTGCTAACCTTTTGTTTGAGACAGATGGAATGACCCGTCATTCTATCACATGATCTACTAACACTTCACGAATAACAAATTCAACTTCATTTATTTAAGAGATGAAGTGGAAATTGTTCAAGGCATGAACAATAGTGAGATTGTACCAAAATAAAGTAAGTATTTATTCTAATTCAAATTTTCAACTTTAGGGAAATGATCTTGAAAACCAAAAATGTTGTCCTAGTGCCCTTATATCCGATGAATCAGATGGTACCCTAGATCATCAAAAATTTATGGCTTTGTGATTGCTGGCTTTTCCATAGCCATGTTCTCTACCACTCTCCATCAGAACATGATGGTTAGATTTCTCTTCCATATCCATATTTTCACCTATGTGGAAACCCAGTGATTAGTTTAATTGGGTAACTGTTATGTTTCATACATTTGTTTTTAAAGATTGGTTTTGGTATTCCTTTTTACTATGTGGGTTTCTATTAAAGAAACTTTCGAATAGTAAACCATTTATAACCCCGACGAATTTCGAGGGCGAAATTCATTTTAAGGGGGGTAGAATGTAACACCCCTAAATTTTATGAAAAATATTCTTTTTAATTTCATTAATGTCTTGTGTTGTACGCTACACCAAAAGAAGATTTCACAACACGCATCCTTGACTTGCCTTCCATTACACGCAATCACGACCTTCCTCGATAGCGTGTGTAGTACGCAATAACGAGTTTCACTAAACAGCAATATGCTATTAAAATATTATTAAAACAAGCCGTTATGAATAGTAATAACCACTTTTTTAAATTTTTTAAATTTTATTTTATCAAAATAGACTTTATTTTTGGATTCGTAATATCGAAATTAGCTTAGGGTGAAATTTTGGTACTTTTCGGATAACTTTTATTTTCTAATTAATAGTGAAAATTACTAAATTTAACTTAAAAACAACTTTTTTAATCGAAATAATTACTAGTGATAAATTATTAATTTGAGTGGTTTTAAAGTATATTTATAATATATTTTTACTATTCAATAAAATGTTGGTCATTGGATGTAATTTCACATTTACACCAGACATAAACAAGTGTTAATCTTTTGATAGTTATTATCTCTTAAAAACACGCTATATGTTGTGACAGCATAAAATAATTATAAAATTAATTAATTCAACTTATATGTTGGGAATTTTGTAAAATAAAATCATTTTTGAATTCGGAATATCAATTATATCTTAGGGTGAAATTTTGGCATTTTTCTGAAAAACTTCAATTTTTGATGAATAGTGAAACTACTAAGTTGTAGTTAAAAAAATTAATTTTTTCATAAATCTTAATTTTACTGCTTCTATGAATGGAAATTTCAAAAATCCAAAGGACACGTTTGATTTCAGTAAGTAAAATGTGGTTCAATGAGATAAAAATAATTTTTGGTGAATAGTAACTTTTTACTTTTATTTACCACGGTTAAAAGTAAATAGGGTAATTAAGGGTAAAAATGATATTAATATTACCCTAACACATGTCCTAATCCTATTGTACAAGTTTATCTCGACCAAAAACAACCTTAAGTGTAAAATATTATCATTTATGCCCACTTGGATTAGATTAGGACATTTATTATGATTTAATTCAAAGAAAGGTTAAAAGAGTTAAAATCAAAGTTTATT
Source organism: Viscum album (assembly GCA_963277665.1). Lineage (NCBI taxonomy): Eukaryota > Viridiplantae > Streptophyta > Magnoliopsida > Santalales > Viscaceae > Viscum > Viscum album. The sequence continues at coordinate 2,063,497,793 of OY728120.1, read as the reverse complement.
TACTAAAACATTTTTAATATAGGGTTATAAATAATATAATTTCGACTATAAATATTCATTAGAAATATAAAAAGATTTCCTACATAATGGTATTTTATTTGTAATTTTTATAATTTAAATAATTTAATTTATTTATGACACAACGACGATGCAGTAATTACCTTTTTAAGAAAATATTAACATAATTGATGTTATAAATGCCCAAATAAATGCAATTTGAGACGTTTTATGACATAAAATAATTTTCTAGGTTAATATGACATGATATTGTTGATTTAAGTAACTTGGTTCGAACTTATCATTCTGTTAAAAATTTCATAAAAAATTCATGTACCAAATAGTGTCAAAATTGACATAAATTAGTTTTTTAAACAAATATTATATTATTAATTGTTATTTAATTTTTAAAAATCTAACGTTCGGCCAAATTACTTATATAAGGATATATATATTAATAATAAACAACTTGGGGTTAGTTTGGTTTGATATAGTAAGTTTATTAACCATATAGTGTAAGAAAACAAAAAGACACGGTAAAAGTTAAATTATTTATCTTAGAGTTAAATCTAATTGATAAGGTTAAAATAATAACCTAAACTTGTATAAATCCTATTGTATGAGAGGATTTCGACCCATCCCCACTTTATCTTCGAAATAAGACCATTTGAAACCATTATAAACCGAATTTTACCTTAATATAAAATAATATTTTGAGATATTCCTAAGGTGCCCCTCTCCTCCCTTATAAAAGGGAACCTCCTCCCTCTCTTCCTCACACAACTTTGAGCCTTCAATCTCGGCCAACCCCTGCCAAAATCTCTTCTCCACTTCCCTAGTATCATCCTAGAGGTCCTGGTCTTCTTCAAATACCATCCTTAGTTCATTAAGTGGAGGTTAAGAAAAGGCGCGTCAAAAAGAGGTAATATCCATTACCGATCTTTTTCAATTTTTTTCTTCTTAAACTCCTTCTTCTTTAGTTGTTTCAGGACAAAGTATTAACATCAGTGTTACCTACATACTGATATGTTATTATAAATATGAAACAATCCTAATTCTCCTTCTATCCATCATACGGAAAAATGAAATCACCGCGCGTGCGTACGTACGGAATACCGTCTCCACGCCGTGGTGTAATCTATTTTCCACCATCACATTACAAGGATGGGTATAATGGTGTAATGAGTAACTATATATGATTATTATAGAGTGATATTGATACTGAAATAGTATACATACACTTTAACACAATTCCACGACCATGGGAACGATATCATCGCTCGTGCGTACGTACAGACTACCGTCTCCATGACGCGATGAGATTCATTCTCAATGATTAACCATTCATGAATGATTATAAAGTATATATAATAAGTACTAATTAAATATATGACATAATAATGATACTGGATTTATTTATATTTATATGTATGTCATCTACTTAATTCCATTCAATAAGGAAACGAAAACAGCGTTCATGCGTACGTACGGACTACCGTCTCCATGAACGGTGTATTTCTTTCCATTTACTGATTTATTATATATATGTATATCCTGAATATATATATATATATATATATATCATGTTTTATGTTCTGAAATTAATTAATCATGATCTATGTAATCATATGAATAATTACAAGTCAAAACACAGACGACAAATGAAACAATTATACCCAAAATGCTCTTTAACATGGAATTTACAAAAGAACGGGTAATATAAAGTCATAAGTGAACCATATATGATATCATAACAATGAATATGATTCTGTAATAAGTAAATGACATTATGTAAATCATTATACAGGAGTTTCGGACACTTACAAAGCAAATCGGACCTAAGGTAAGGGAAATATCACAATCTCATTTTTATCCGAGATTGTTTATACATTGGTATTTACTGGGGTGTATTTTATCATCCACATCTATGTTTCCTCAATATTTAATGTTATTTACATCCACCTAAAATTTTTTAAATCCAATTTTACCCATTGGTGAGTTTTTAGTAAAAGATATGAAAGGAATCTTTTGTCGTTTTTCGTACGAGGTACTTTTTGACTTTTTCGACAAAAGTACGAAGAATGTTTTTTTAACTTACACGGCACAAACGGATTTTTACTGTTTTATAAAGCCTTATTTTCATGAAGCTTCCTCTAAAATATTTCATAAATATTTTCAATAAAATCTCTTTCTCTTAAAATTTCATGATGTTTTGTGAAAAGAAATTGATTTTGAAGAAGAAAGGATATTTTCCTCAAGAATTCAATTCAAGTGTTTTATCAAAATTATTTTCCATATAAGATAATAAAGGGTTCTGTTTCTATCCATATTTTTACATTGATTTGACTATGTTGTGATGGAATTATGTTTATGAATTCCTTTATCTTATATGAATGGTTTTATGATGTCATGTTGTTTAAGAATCCCATTTTTATTACATGAGTTATGCAATGATGTATGATTTATGATTTTGTGGCACACATAAGAATGGTATCATTATGAGATGGGTGGGACCTATATCTCCCTACAATGCATTGGGTAAATATTTTATATCTCATGAGATATACATGGCTGAAATGGTAGGTTATACCGGTTCAGTGAAACAGGACTGAAACGAGGGTTACTCGATTCAGAAAGGGACTTTGTCCACTAAGATAGTCTTGGCAATAAGTCTTGACTAACAAGAAATGATTCTCTATGATTATGTGTGTATGCCAAAAAGTTTCATGTTTTATGTTATGATTATTGGGATTTCATTTCACTACTATGATTTATCCCATGTTATGAAATTATGCTCTCTTTTGCAGGTTAAGATTTCCCAAAGTTATGTTCTTATGAATATGATGTGATTAATTTTTCTTTTGTTTACCCTTACTGAGCATTTGAGATCACCCATTTATGTTTTCTTTTCCCCAGGATATAATGAAAGGTTTTAGGTAAAGAAAAAGGGAAGATCATTATGGGAGATATCGAAGATCTTTCACCATGATTAGAAGATTACGTTCCGAGTTTCCAAAGACACTAAACTATTAGGATCCTTGTGTGTGTTTTTTTTTATGAACTAAGTATTCCGCAAATGTAATGTAATGTCCATGTACGTCAAGATATGGGTCTCTACAGTTGGTATCAGAGGAAAGGTTTAGTCAACCTTTGGAAACTAGGATGTGAGAACTTTAGTGAGATCCCTAGAGATATTTATAAGGTATGTCTAGGGATGTCCCTAAGGATAAGTATACGTATAGGATACAGTCCTAGAACTACGGTAACGATCATAGAATTTAACCTAAGATGTTAGATATTGAGGATACTCCACCTTTATTATGTTGTTTTCCCTAGCATGATTTTTGCCTCTCACACTATTCTTTTTTTGGGTTTTAGAAAATGGATGGAAACAAGATGATTCACGATAATGGAGGATATGATGGACAATGGAATGATATTCTTCATAATTAAATGGGATTTGGAAGTCCAAACCTCATTATTATGCCGAATTAGCAATCTCATTATATGATCAATAAAGTAAAATTTGGTAAGTTTCCTGGATCGGCTAATAAGAGAAAGATGGAGTTTCATGATGATCATAGAGGAAAGAAAGTTCAATTTCCCCTATGTAAATCATGTGGGAAGAGGCATCAAGGAGAATGTTTCAAAGGAACTGGAAGATGCTTTGGGTGTGGAAAAGAAGGACACAAAGCAAGTAAATGAAAAGGAAAAGGTTCAGTTTACAACATGGCTGAGGACAATGGTATTGCTACGACATCAACAATGGTTAAATGTTTTAAATGTGGAATGTACGGGCATTATGCAACCCAATTCCCTAAGGGAAAGTCTCATGAAGATAATCAGTATGGTCGTATGGGAAGTATTTATGTGGATGATGATGAAGAGACTACAAATGATATGTGAGATGAAAGAATTGTTGAATCTCGGTCAATGGTTTAAGAATGTAGTGGAATGATTAGATGTTTATCATATGTAATGTTGTATAAGTAATCTCATTGTACTATGGAATAAAGAGACATGTAAGGATTGTTACACTGTTGTCTAATTAATGTTACCAGTATCCATGAAAGGTAATTCAGATATTTTTGGAATGTAGATGATATGCGCATAATGAAGGGATAAGGAGAAAATTAAATGTTTGATAGTATTCATGAGCTCATGACTGATATAAGGAGAAGGTTATATCATGGTTTGAGTATATATAATTTTTGGATTTTGGTATGTGGAAAGAGTTAACTTTTGATAGCATTCATGTTTTCACTAAGGTTTAATGGGTATTCATTTTTTTCAAGAGAATACATCATTAAGGTATTCACATGATTGGAATGTGACCAAAAAGATATATGGGGGATAAATGATGGTATTCACATGCTTGGTTGACGACATTTCAAGTAATCATTTTCTTTATACTATGAGCTTGGACCGAAGTATTTTAGATAAGCCTAAAGATTGTAGTGGATTATGTTAACCGAAAGTTAGTATTGTTTAAGTATAGAACTTTTTTGATATTATTTATGTGATGTTATAGTAATGTAGTTTTAGAAAAAGGACAACCTACAGGACGGGCGACAACCCATCGCTTCAGACGAGGCTGTGGGAATCGAACCCACAAACGAAGTGCGAATGGCCTTTATCGCCTACCACTGGCCTACAGGAAGTCCATGTTTAGTAGAAACTAGTTTTATTGTATTAATCAGTATGATATATTAAGTATAAGTCCATTTTAGGAACCATATATGATTAATCTCACTATAGATCGACTTATGTATATAATATTTGCTAACCTTTTGTTTGAGACAGAAGGAATGACCCGTCATTCTATCACATGATCTGCTAACACTTCACAAATAACAAATTCAACTTCATTTATTTAAGAGATGAAGTGGAAATTGTTCAAGGAACGAACAATAGTGAGATTGTACCAAAATAAAGTAAGTATTTATTCTAATTCAAATTTTCAACTTTAGGGAAATGATCTTGAAAACCAAAAATGTTGTCCTAGTGCCCTTATATCCGATGAATCAGATGGTACCCTAGATCATCACAAATTTATGGCTTTGTGATTGCTGGCTTTTCCATAGCCATGTTCTCTACCACTCTCCATCAGAACATGATGGTTAGATTTCTCTTCCATATCCATATTTTCACCTATGTGGAAACCCAATGATTAGTTTAATTGGGTAACCGTTACGTTTCATACTTTTTTTTAAGAATGGTTGTGGTATTACTTTTTACGATGTGGGTTTCTATTAAAGAAAATTTCGAATAGTAAACCATTTATAACCCCGACGAATTTCGAGGGCGAAATTCATTTTAAGGGGGGTAGAATGTAACACCCCGAAATTTTATGAAAAATATTCTTTTTAATTTCATTAATGTCTTGTATTGTACGCTACACCAAAAGAAGCTTTCTCAACACGCATCCTTGACTTTCCTTCCATTACACGCAATCGCGACCTTCCTCGATAGCGTGTGTAGTACGCAATAACGTGTTTCACTAAATAGCAATATGCTATTAAAATATTATTAAAACTAGCCGTTATGAATAGTAATAACCACTTTTTAAAATTTTGTAAATTTTATTTTATCAAAATGGACTTTATTTTTGGATTCGTAATATCGAAATTAGCTTAGGGTGAAATTTTGGTACTTTTCGGATAACTTTTATTTTCTGATGAATAGTGAAAATTACTAAATTTTAATTAAAAACAACTTTTTTAATCGAAATAATTAATAGTGATAAATTATTAATTTGAGTGGTTTTAAAGTATATTTAGAATATATTTTTACAATTCAATACAATGTTGGTCATTGGATGTAATTTCACATTTACACCAGACATAAACAAGTGTTAATCTTTTGATAGTTATTATCTCTTAAAAACACGCTATATGTTGTGACAACGGAAAATAATTATAAAATTAATTCATTCAACTTATATGTTGGTAATTTTGTAAAATAAAAATCATTTTTGAATCCGGAATATCAATTATAGCTTAGGGTGAAATTTTGGCATTTTTCTGAAAAACTTCAATTTTTGATGAATAGTGAAACTACTAAGTAGTAGTTAAAAAAATTAATTTTTTCATAAATCTTAATTTTACCGCTTCTGTGAATGGAATTTCAAAAATCCGAGAGGCACAGTTTATGTCATCAAGTAAAATGTGGTTCAATGAGATGAAAATAATTTTTGGTGAATAGTAACTTTTTACTTTTATTTACCACAGTTAAAAGTAAATAGGGTAATTAAGGGTGAAAATGATATTAATATTACCCTAACACATGTCCTAATACTATTGGACAAGTTTATCTCGACCAAAAACAACCTTATTTGTAATATATTATCATTTAGGCCCACTTCGATTAGATTAGGACATTTATTATAATTTAATTCAAAGAAGAGTTAAAAGAGTTAAAATCAAAGTTTATTTACTAAAACATTTTTAATATAGGGTTATACATAATATAATTTCGACTATAAATATTAATTAGAAAGCTAAAAAGATTTATACATAATGGTATTTTATTTGTAATTTTTATACTTTAAATAATTTAATTTATTTATGACACAATGATGATGCAGTAATTACCTTTTTAAAAAAATATTAACATAATTGATGTTATAAATGCCCAAATAAATGTAATTTGAGACTTTTTATGACTTAAACTAATTTTCTAGGCTAATATGACATGTTATTGTTGATTTAAGTTACTTGGTTCGAACTTATCATTCTGTTAAAAATTTCATAAAAAAATCATGTACAAAATAGTGTCAAAATTGACATAAATTAGTTTTTAAAACAAATATAATATTATTAATTGTTATTTAATTCCTAAAAATCTAATATTCGGCCAAATGACTTAGATAAGGATAGATATATTAATAATAAACAACTTGGGGTTCGTTTGGCTTGATATAGTAAGTTTATTAACAATATAGTGTAAGAAAACAAAAAGACACGGTAAAAGTTAAATTATTTAACTTATAGTTAAATCTAATTGATAAGGTTAAAATAATAACCTAAACTTGTCTAAATCCTATTGGATGAGAGGATTTAGACCCATCCCCACTTTATCTTCGAAATAAGACCATTTGGAACCTTTATAAACCGAATTTGACCTTAATATAAAATAATATTTTGAGATATTCCTAAGGTGCCCCTCTCCTCCCTTATAAAAGGGCACCACCTCCCTCTCTTCCTCACACAACTTTGAGCCTTCAAGCTCGGCCAACCCCTGCCAAAATCTCTTCTCCACTTCCCTAGTATCATCCTAGAGGACCCGTTCTTCTTCAAAGACCATCCTTAGTTCTTTAAGTGGAGGTTAAGAAAAGGCGCGTCAAAAAGAGGTAATATCCATTACCGATCTTTTTCAATTTGTTTCTTCTTCAACTTCTTCATCTTTAGTTTTTTCATTATAAAGTAATAACATCAGTTTTACTTACATACTGATATGTTGTTATAAATATGAGCAACCCTAATTCACCTTCTATCCATCCTACGGAAAAATGAAATCACCGCGCGTGCGTACGTACGGAATACCGTCTCCACGCCGTGGTGTAATCTATTTTACACCATCACCTTACAAGGATGGGTATAATGGTGTAATGAGTAACTATATATGATTATTATAGAGTGATATTGATACTGAAATAGTATACATACACTTTAACACAATTCCACGGCCATGGGAATGATATCATCGCTCGTGCGTACGTACGGACTACCGTCTCCACGACGCGATGAGATTCATTCTCAATGATTAACCGTTCATGAATGATTATAAATTTTATATAATATGTACTAATGAAATATATGACATAATAATGATACTGTATTTATTTATATTTATATGTATGTAATCTACTTAATTCCATTCAATAAGGAAACGAAAACAGCGTTCATTCGTACGTACGGACTACCGTCTCCATGAACGGTGTATTTCTTTCCATTTACTGATTTATTATATATATTTATATCCTGAATATATATATATATAAATCATGTTTTATGTTCTGGAATTATGTAATCATGATCTAAGTAATCATATGAATAATTACAAGTCAAAACACGGACGACAAATGATACAATTTTACTCAAAACGCTCTTTAACATGGAATTATAAAAGAATGGGTAATATAATGTCATAAGTGAACCATATATGATATCATAACAATGAATATGATTCTGTAATAAGTAAATGACATTATTTAAATCATTATACAGGAGGTTCGGACACTTACGAAGCAAATCGGACCTAAGGTAAGGGAAATATCACAATCTCATTTTTATCCGAGATTGTTTATACGTTGGTATTTACCGGGGTGTATTTTATCATCCACATCTATGTTTCCTCAATATGTAATGTTATTTCCATCCACCTACAATTGTTTAAATCCAATTTTACCCTTTGGTGAGTTTTTAGTAAAATATATGAAAGGAATCTTTTGTCATTTTTCGGACGAGGTACTTTTTGACTTTTTCAACAAAAGTACGAAGAATGTTTTTTTAACTTATACGTCACAAACGGATTTTTACTGTTTTATAAAGCATTATTTTCATGAAGCTTCCTCTAAAAGATTTCATGACTATTTTCAATAAAATCTCTTTGTTTTAAAATTGCATGATGTTTTGTGAAAAGAAATTGATTTTGAAGAAGAAAGGATAGTTTCCTCAAGAATTCAATTCATGTGTTTTATCAAAATTATTTTCCATCTAAGATAATAAAGGGTTCCGTTTCTATCCATATTTTTACATTGATTTGACTATGTTGTGATGGAATTATGTTTATGAATTCCTTTATCTTATTTGAATGGTTTTATGATGTCATGTGGTTTAAGAATCCCATTTTTACTACATGGGTTATGCAATGATGTATGATTTATGATTTTGTGGCACACATAATAATGGAATCATTATGAGATTGGTGGGACCTATATCTCCCTCCAATGCATTGGGTAAAGATTTTATATCTCATGAGATAGACATGGCTGAAATGGTAGGTTATACCAGTTCAGTGAAACAGGACTGAAACGAGGGTTACTCGATTCAGAAAGAGACTTTTTCAACTAAGATAGTATTGGCAATGAGTCTTGACTAACAAGAAATGATTCTCTTTGATTATGTGTGTATGCCACAAAGTTTCATGTTTTAAGTTATGATTATTGGGATTTCATTTCACTACTATGATTTATCCCATGTTATGAAATTATGCTCTCTTTTGCAGGTTAATATTTCCAAAAGTTATGTTCTTATGAATATGATGTGATTGATTTTTCTTTTGTCTACCCTTACTGAGCATTTTAGATCACCCTTTTATGTTTTCTTTTCCCCAGGATATAAAGAATGGTTTTAGGTAAAAAAAAGGGAAGATCTTTATGGGAGATATCGAAGATCTTTCACCACGATTAGAAGATTACGTTCCGAGTTTCCAAAGACACTAAACTATTACGATCCTTGTGTGTGTGTTTTTGTTATGTACTAAGTATTCCGCAAATGTAATGTAATTTCCATGTACGTAAAGATACGGGTCTCTACAGTCAATGTACCCTGGACTTATCTGTCATGTATTCTCAAATCCCAAGACTGTATTCCACGGAGATATGAGGAAGAATAACATGTCTCCAACCATTATCTCCAAGCCCATCAATGTGTATATAAATTTCTCTTATATAATATTTATGATACCTTGATTTCTTTCACAATTATTTTCGCATATTCTACCATTTCTTCATCCAATTTTGTCCCATCAGATTTCTTTCATGGACATTATCACATAATGTTATTGTTATTTATCTTTTCTCGTAAAGGTGTTCATATGGATCCATTTGGATTCATGAGTGGAAAATAATGATGTATGAGAAATAATCCATACATATATATTGGTCCCAACATTCATTGATGTCATTAGAACATTCTCTCAAGAAGTGTTATATTGTCAAAATATTCTACTCTGTCTTGATATCGGTTTTAGGAGGATAAGCTTTACTAATGATCATCTTGGCATTTATGTCATTTTCGAGACTTCTCTGAAAAATTGAGCTAAATATCTTATCTCAATCTATAATAACCGGTTTTGATTCTCCATGCTACCTCACCACACCTTGATGAATACTCATGCTGGTTTATTGAGTCATAAGCCCAATCGAATTGTGATAAAGTTATATATATATTTATAAGGAAATAAAAAAACCCATATTTCATTTCTTCCTCTCGATGTAATCGAATGCCTTTTGACAATATCCATGGGGATGTTTTCGGATTTCTAATTTAGTATGGGTAATGATTGCATCATCCCCTTAGTAATTTTTTATTTATCCTTCACCTACGGACATACTAGGAAGTTTGATATGTATTCAATGTTCTCATCAATTTATTATCCCACTAATATCAATCGTGAATATTTCAATACATATTTTTTCCCTGATTGGATAGGGATGGTTGAGATATGTTCATCATTAAATAGATCGTTCATTATAAAATGATTTTATGGTACACATTGTCATGACCAAAAAAATAGAAATCCTTAAAATAAATTTTCAACAATATGAAATTTCCAAATATTATAGAGTCAAAAATAATTATAATTCCCAGACAATTTTTGGTGAGTCATTTACATTTTATATGAAGGATTGTTGATAAATAATGTGAAATTGTATTGTTGATTTTCCCTCCTTGATGATTTCTAGGTCCATTCATTTCTAGTCTAAGAAGATTGGATACTTCTCAATTCTCATAATATATAAAGTTATAAGATTCATTATAAAAAGAGAATCCTCCCATTTATTATCATTACCATGATGGTAATGGATTGAGGTGTCATAATCCCACATGAAGTCTAAATATCATTGATGGATAATCTTAAGATCCATCTTTGTGAATTTATATTTCAGTCTCTTATGATCAATATATATCTCATAGCTCTCACCTTAAAGATAACACTTCCATATTATCATTAAGAAAATCACATCTACCAACTCCATGTATTTTTTAGGATATTTTTTATCATGGTCGTTCAACTTACATAAGACAAAGTCAATAATTTTATAATTTGTCATTATTAAACACACTAATCCTTTTATTGAATAATTATTGTACACCACAAAGAGTTCCCCACTTCATAGATATGTAAGTATTGGTGAAGAGAGAAGCCTCTTTTCAGCTCTTTGAAATAGTATTCACATTCACCAATCCATATCTTCATTACACTAAATTTAGTTCGCATGGTTAGTTGGTCTAAAAATTCTAATAATTTCGTCGAAAATCATTGATAATACCCAGCTAGATGATAGAAACTATATATATTCTTTATAGATGTTTTCATGGGACACTCCTCATTTTTAAATGTTTAATAAGGGTCCACATATTTTTTTTCAGGTGATATCATTCCTCATGTATAATACTTCCACCATATACAACTCACATTCACTATACATTGTTTAATTTTTCTATATTTGCAATGACTTTAGCACAATATTCGTGTTCTTCTCATTTATTCCATTCTCTTGGTGTGTATCATAGTATCACATGTAAATACTACCATAAATCAATAAAGACATTGTTTCTATACATCATTTCAATTGATGCATTGGGAATATATTCCTTCCCCACCATTAATTAGTGTTATCCAAATTAAAGGTCCTCTTTAAAGAAATTCATTTCCTGATGTAGTTTATAGATCATTTCATCTACCTGTGGTAGAGGATAATTTTTCACGATCATGATTTTATTGATGTCATGATAATCAATACATAGGTACATTTTTTCATCCGTATTCTTGAAAAAGTGGACCGGCGCACCCAATGGTGAACCAATCAATATTACGAACTCTTATATAGATTCTATTGTAACTACTTCTTTAGTTATTCCCTCTCAATGTTGTACAATATATATGGAATCACTAATATTGGAAGTGATCCATGAATTAACTAAATTGAGAAATCCATACTCAGTTAGGAGCAAGATCAGGGAATGCATCAAGGAACACATCATCTTAGTCCCTTACGTTGGGAATATATTCCAGAATGGTAATCTACATTAACTAAATAATTAGAGAGATATATGATTCCTTATAATAAAATAATATCTAGAATTATGATGATTATTCTAAAATAGGTTCATCATACTCCTTAAACTTGTACACAATTAGAGGATACCTCATAAACTGAAGATTTTTCTCACTTTCTAGATAATTGATGTTGAATTTATTTAATGATATATAATAAATTTCCAAAATAGCATAAAAATACTCCAACGGTGGTAATAAAAAGATTTTATTGGAGTGTAATACCACAAACGTCTAGTGAGGATAATTTATGTTCTTTGGATGCAATAATTTTCCAATTCAATCATGTCATAAATAATGAAACCTTTATAATTATTTTTTATTATTGAATATTCCTATTGAACATGAAAAATATGAATGAATGTGCAAAAATAGAATCAAATAGTACATAATCTATTAATTAATGAGTATCCATGTTATATGTGACCACATATTGTTAGGACCCCCTTAGAAGTAGTGATAGAATATTCCCTACCTTGATAACATGGAGGTTGTTATTTATGATTGTCTCAAAAAAACATGGCTAAGGTAATTTTCTCACACTAATTATTTGTTACTTTCCATTGAAACATTGTGCTAAATGATAAGTGGTGATCAAAACCTTCCTTTATTAATCCACATTTATGGGATTCTACAAATACCTTTGTAAAAAATTACCATGATGCGCCTCTCTCCCAATATTGATGAATATCTGAGTTCCTTATAGATAGTTCTACAGACAATTCTCCCCACACATTAGACATCAGGGATGCTGAGATTTAATTCCATCATGGGATTTATATTTAAGTCTTCCCATATTAAACTGAATTTTTTTCTTTTTATCTGTGATCTCACGAGACCACTGAGAGTCTCTGATCGTTATTTCAAACGTAAGGGAACAATAAACAATATCCTAATTTATTTTAAAGTCTCAAATCACCAGTTATTTTGGTAGACTCAAATTTGATCTTCTAAAAAAACATGCATCCATTGTACAATTCAATGATAGATGCATATCATGAATTTATATTTTTGTTCCCTTCATACATCCTTATAGACTCTTCATTCTTTTTAATGGGTCATAAGAACACCCTTTTCAACTTAATATGACAATTTTGGGGAAAACTTTTATAGAAAAATATTTTGAAGAATATTTCACAATCCATGGAATCTTGATCCACCATATACTGTGTTTTTTTATTAGTATCCTCCACTGATTTCATTCCACATGAAAAAGATAAGCCAAGAAAAAAAATTCTCTTCTTCTAAGCATATAAGAATATATAATATCATCTCAATGGAGAAATGTTTAGTTATGTTATAAGGGGATAATAAGATCCACTATATATATGATGCCTCTATGGCATATTGTATTAGGCTTCAAGTATCTATTTTACAATAGGAGGAGCACATACCACATTATTAATGTTTTATTCATAACATGAGAAAGATATGTTGGTAATTTCATGAAGTGTTGAGATTTCATCCCCATAATATTTTTCATTTCGTTAGTGAAACTATCACATTTCATATCAAATTGATTGTTGGAACAAGTTCTCATATTTACATTCATTAGTAAATAAAAATAATGTCTAAATAGAGGGCCTTGAATACTTTGCAAATAATAATTTTAAAAAGAAAACTTTGAACCTTGAAGGGGAAAAATGTAAATGAAAATTATAACATAATTGGTGATTCCATAAGTTTCATTCTATGATACCAATTATGATATAATCATACCTAGGATTGTTACTGAAGTATTATAGTCTTAATCCCTAAAACTAACTTGAACATCCTCCAACATCGACTACAATGACACTAGCGTTTTTACATATCATAAAATGATTTTAATAATATTTAACCATCAAATATAAACCAAGGACTATAATGTCTAGGGTTTTTGAAAGAATAGGTACATAATTAGAAAATCTTGAAACAAAAAATGATCTTTTTTTCATATACATAATTAGCTGTCAACTTCTAATGATCTCTTATATCATTATAGGATAACTTTTCGAATAAATGAACAAAGGGATCAGCTAGAAATACGTGTATTTGAATAATCATAGGAATAATTCATTGTACATTGGTTATAAGACATTAAATGATAACATAAAAAACATTGATAATTTGTAAACATATGAAAGCATGACATGTAGAACATGGGATCATGTGATCATTGAATCATATAAATTGTGTTGAAACATTAAAAATTACATAAACATGTTTCAAGTCTAACTAAGAGGATGATTTCATGTGGTGGAAAATGTATTGTAATGGATTAAGTTTCTCCATAATCTCATACCTTAAGTATCGTGAGACTAAAAATTTTCCAATGTATTAGAGAGATATCTAGGTTCACCTAACATAAAATTTTATTTAATATTATGTCCATGGGAAGAATTTAACATAAGGGATATAAAAATTTGTTTCCCAAGGAAGGACATGTGTATCTTTATCAGGTCATAATGAATAACCAAAGGTAATATAGAAATGGAATCCCTGAAAGAAAGGATAAAATCGTTTTTGGTTAGATATAAAGAAAAATTTTTACCAGATCATTACTAATGGTATTCAATTGATGTGAATTCCTAAAATAGAGTGTTTTATAAACTTTAGAAATTATCCATTTTACAGTAGTTTAAGAAAGATGATTAACGATTCATTACAAATGATAAATAAATAATTTTTTTTATAAAACTAGAAATATATATTAAGATAGTTTTTCATGATAAAATATTGATTTTTTAAAATATTGGTTGACTGTAATATATTATTGAGTGAATGTTTAAATGGGTAAGAATGAGAAGTTCACTATGATTGAGCTTGTTTATTTGGAGGATCTGAGAAGGGAACATTTTAAAAAATTGTATTTACCTCTAAAAATGATGAATTGTTCAAGATATAAAATGTTTATAAAATAAAAAAACAAATATATAGAAAAACTATATAAGAATAATTAAAAAATGAATTGGTACAATGAGATATAAAACATAACCTAATGAAAAAAATGGATGTTTGTATAGATCACTTACTTTATATCAAAATGTATTCTGAACATGCACTTATAATCCATGATAATAAAATCAGATTCATTATTTATTTATTTAATAACCTATCAATCATATATTTATTTTAATAACAATCTATTTTGTTCTTTTGTGGGCATTATTATTGGTTGTAATGATTAATTTCAGTGTTCTAGTAGTTTTTATTTTATAGTTTTATAGTTGATTCCCATCAGTATAATTATTGGAGTTGTTATCAAATGGGAGAAAAACTACTCAAATTGAATAAAATTGTAGTAATATACATAAAAACATTTAAATAGCCTTTTATATCATTTATTAATTTATTAAAATTATTTATTAGATTAATTATTATTGATATTCATTGAGTATATTTTGATGGCTCTCTCAATCATCATGAATTAAATTTATAATTTAATTTTCTATGTATATATTAATTATAGATCCTTAAAAAAGTTATAAAATAAATTTACCAGTAATAATTTACAAAAAAATTGATTTATGACTATCCATTTTTATTGTAATGGGAAACGAAAAACCATCATCCATGAAGTTTTTGAATCGATATATCGAGGATGATGCTTTCAAATTGAGAAAAAAAAGAGAGAAGCGAATTAATTATTTATATTTAATTAATAAAATAAAATTATTATATATATATATGATACATGATTTATCAGTCCACTTTAGATAGAGGTGTTGAGGTGGGGTATGACATGAAAAAAAATTAAAATTGAAAACATAAGGATTTTGTCTCTTTAATTTTGTCTCCTTTAGAACCTCCTCAGGGAACATGGTATTACTATTTTGGTGAGACCATAAAGTGTAGGACGTATGGATGATGTTTGGAATATGTATTGGGAAGAAATTAGTTAATCTGCAAATCGTTGGAGATGGGAGGAGAAGGGGTGTTATTAAAAAAGGGGGAGAGGGGTGTTTCAGATAATTATATTGAATAGTTTATTATTTAGGCTCAAGAATGTTAATAATGATGATTATTCTAACTAATTATAGTAACTAGATAATTTGAATTTGAATTATTCATTTCATACATCATCTATGACTCATAAATTCACGTTTTTTATTAAATTGTTGAATACTTTATAGTAATGTATTTCATTATTAACAAAAAATTCAAATATTTTAGAAAATTCCATATAATTAAACACATACATTTTTTGATCTTTGGATCTTAAAAATGGCCTCAATTTTATGAAAATAATTTTCTATATCTAATAAATTTATTTGTCAACAAAAATAATAATTTATACCAAATATATTTCTTTTAATATTATAATCAATTTTATGAAACATTGAAAAAATAATTAAGGTCTAATAAAAATATATTATAATTATAATAAATCATATTATTAATATATGAATCTATTTTATGAAAATTTAATTTCTTTTAGATCAATATATTAATTATAACATTTTAAATAAACATTTATATTTTCGAAAAATACCAAAATTTAAATTATAATTATTTAAAAAATTATTTACTTAATATTATATATATATATATATTATTTTCTGTTATAATATGCCTAAATTTTATTTATACTTTCATAGATTAGGTTACCATTTTAGTAGCCAGTGTATTATTCTTAACGATCATATTACTATTCCAATGGTCATGTCACTATTTCAATGGTATGGATTCCTTAATTTATATTAATACCTCTTATTACATTAATTCGCCATTTATTCAAAAAAATGATTTCATAGTTTCTCTATACGGTATTTTTAATTTACACAACATTAAATAATTATAATAAGGTAGTTTGTAGTGATAACATTTTGGGTCATCACAATAGTGTCTCAGTTCTATGACATTGATGGACAGCTGACTACATCCTTACATCATTTATGGGAAATTATTATGTGATGAGTTAACTAACCCAATATTTATTTTAGATGAAATATGTTTATGGGAAGTATTCGTAGTATATAACTCATTGAATCATGGGATTCCTCAGTATTGTTTGGGTTTTATTCAAGATTTATTATATAGGTGGAATTTGAGTTTGGTTTTTTTGTCTCATTATTATTATGAGATTCATTTTTTCCTCAAATTTTATAACAAACAATCATTAGAGAATAGATGATTAGGAACATTATTTTTTAATTGATAGATATTACTATATACCATATCTATATTATCATTATTCTTCATTCATCTGTTTACTCAATAGTAATGCTATATTTGATGTTTTACAGTGTTTTAGTTTTTCCCCTATTTCCTCAACATATTCACCTCTCAAACCATGATTTGAGAAAACATATTGTATTGTGTTTCTTTTTTGGTTTTTCACATACCCAAAATTGAATATTTATGTTAACAAATGTATGGGTAATGAGTCAAAATTTGCCACGACCCATCCTCGGGACCCGTGCAATGACTACCCCAATCCTGCCTCCCATAGGCCAGGGGATGACGACTAGCACCAAGGCGTTAATCCTAACAAAAAGGGGAAGGAATTGCCTTTATAAAGTAACAAACACCACAGAGTAAGAAAGAATAAGTAAACACTAAGTAAAACTGGGTACAACAGTATGTGCGGAAAAGTAAGTGGGCCAGAATACAAACCCAAACTGAAAGTAAAAGTACAACTGGAAGGAAGGTACAACAACTGAAAGTAAAGAAGCAACGTCAAGCCGTCCACAGGAAGTCCCACCTGAAGGGTGGGTACAGATAGTCTCCTAAACTCCACGGGTCCAACCGTCCGCTCTGTGTACATCCTGCCCAGTGGTCCACCTCTAGGTACATTCTTTCTATACAAGCCTCCACCACGATCAATGTTGTCTGTCGTCTACATCCAACACAACATAGTGCGGGCATAGCCTATGAAGGGGTGAGTATAGGCTACTCAGTAGGGACCCTGAGACCCCCAAAGGTCTCCCAGAATCCACAAAGGATAATCCACAAAGGATAGATACAATCACGAAGTAACATCCAACACTACTTAGGTATATGCCCATACATATACCAAAGTTATCAATTGCAGTTCAGCTCCAACATCCGAGCCCAAGTTTGATCATGTCCACACAGGATAGGACAACCCAATCCACACAAGAAAGCACAACACAATCCACATAGGAATAAAATCAATCATAACGAATTTAATGATTGAAATTGAAGACTCAGCTCACACAGGTATACTTATTCGTATGACAATAGAGATGATCAGTTTTTGCCACTAATTCTTCTAAGCTGTCGGACCCACACAAGATCGATAGGTACTAACCCCCGCAATGACCCACATAAGATCTGACCCACACAGGATCAGTATACGCTGGCCCACACAGGACCGCTGAGCGCTGACCCACACAGGATCTGACCCACACAGGATCGGTAAGCAATGATCCACACCGGATCGCTGAGTGCTGTAGTTGTCACTGTCGAACCCACAAGGGATTTCCGTACAGTCTTCATCGTCGTCGCAGTCGCAGCCAGCTCTAGGGTTCCCGCACACAGCAAGCTCGTTCGAGGAGGGTCTACTCCACGAGCCAAGGAGCCGATACATCAACTGACTCGATGTCCGGAGTTGATGTATCCCAAAGTTCTGTATCGTCAATAGGAACTCAACGTGACAGACGACAAGTCAATCGGACGCCCGGTCTGAGAGTTATTGGCCTTTTCGTTCCAGGGGCCCGGTTGGTTTTTAAGTCAAAACCAAACTGACCACACTCCAACTGCATCTAAATCTCGAGCGGAGTAAACCAGAAGGTCCATCTCACTAATAGTAATCCAACAAAGTTGACGGGACTTCAATCGGATGTCCGGAGCTCATGTTATAAGCGTTTCCGCTCTGAGGGCCCGGTTGGTTTCGTGCTCGAACCAACTCGTCCATACCCATGGTTCTCCTAAACCTTGAGTGTAATATACCGAAATGAACATCTCGATCCAAGGATCGCATCACAACTGATGGTGAATCACTTGGAGGTCCATAGCCCATGATATGGGAAAAAGAATGGACCTGTCCGGTTTTAGGGGGTTTTGGGCCCGGACCGACCCTGCCGGAGACCCCCTGGGTCGGCCTGAACCGGGACGACCCGACCTAGGTCCGGGTCCGGACCATTAGGGCACGACCCAAGTAGGTGTGCGCGGCCCATCACAGCCGGCACGGCCCGGCCCGACTGGCGGGACCGGTTAACCTGGCGCTGGCGCGGCGCCCGCATGGCCTGCGAGGAGCGGGGGGTTACAACCCCTCGGTTGAATGAACCAGCGTGGCATTAAGCCGCGCTTCCCAATCGGGAACGGCTTCGGCTGTTCCGGTTTCTCTTCCACCGCCGCAGATCATCCGTGGAAGTTTACTCCGGCGGCGCGCCACCGCCGCCGCTCCGTCGTGGCGCACTGCTGCCTCCTTCTACGAACAACCGGACGCGCTCCGGTGGTCTGTTTCGCCTTCCGTCCTTGCCAGCGGTCCTCCCGGGACCCGATCTTCCTTGTGATGGCTTCAAATCTCCTCTGTGGCCTTTCCCGTCAACGCCCCTTGATCCACACATCAATAATAAAACTGCGGAGTCTTCGATTTGCCTCTGCGGCCCTGACTTCGACCACGGTTTTGTTTGGCCTCAACGGCGCGGCGCGACGGCGCCGCGCTTCTTCACCGTGTTCCTCCTTTTTTCTGCGCATTTCCATTCCACCGTGCTTCCTTTTTTCATGCCGCGACAAACAAAACATCAAGGGGGAGGAGATTCGGTCATGTCCGTGTGGTCCAGCCCTCTCTCGTTAATCCGATAACATGCGGCCCAAACAGAAGCCGATGAACGGCAAAGAATAATCCATGAGCAAAAAAAATATCCCCTACCACAATGTGTTGTTGAACGAAGGTTCGTCTTGGGAAAAGGACGTCGCGAAAGAAGGCTCTGTAAGCGTCTTCGGCGTGGTGGAGAAGAGGATCGTCGGCGTTGCAGAGAAGAGGATCGTCGGCTTCAAGACACGCAATGTCACGTCGTCGATTTTCGGGGAACTAGCGTTCTTTGTCTTCTTCTGTCAGAGGCCGGCGTTCTTCATCATTCTTCGCATTCTCCAACGAAGAAGATGAAGATTCGATGGCTTTGAGAAATTCCTCTCCCAATACATCTTGCACAATGAAAACTAACCCTTAATGAAATAAGACATTGTCTTATTTAATTTAAACACACATGCCAACATTCAATTTGAAATTCGAAATGAATTACCCAATTAATTAATTGAATAACATATTCAATTAATTAATTAAGAGAGTTGAATTTTCATTTAAGGTGGGGTGCGGGTGTGTTACACAATTAATGGGGGTTTGAGGAAGTTGAATAGGTGGGCCTCATTTGGGCCCCACCCCACTAATATCCTACCTAGTGGAGTAGGATATTCTGGGTCCCACTCTAACCACCGTGCTTAGGTTTTAACTAAATAGTAATAAAAAAAAGTGGTTGCACAAATTTTATTTTATTCATTACTTAACCCATTATTTTAATAACCACACCAGAGAAAACGCAACTCTAGAAAAGGTGTTCCTAAGAAATTACCATCTTTGTGGTTACATTGGTGCCCTCAGATATCGACTCCTAGCACCGGTTCAAAAGTTAGAAAAACCCGATTGCTCGTTCAATGAACGTACCCGATCTAAAATCAGGAAATTGATTTCGGGCACACCGGGCCTCAGAATGAGTTGTCGTGAGAAACTAAATTCTTGTAAAATCCCAAAGACAATTAATAAAAAAATTTCCCTTGAATTTTACGAGTCTTTACAATACTCCCAGCTCAGGGCTTTACATCCCCATACAGATACATCATAAAATAGGGAAAAAATCTGGGTACGGTGCATGCATCTGAGCCTCCCGCTCCTAAGTGCGCTCCTGGAGGTTCCCTTGCTGCCACCTGATGCGCACAAGAGGAATCGATTGTCCACGTAGGACCCTTTTCTACTGATCCTCGATCTCCACCAGGACCTCCACAAAAGCTGCCCCATCATCAATGTCAATCTCTCCATGGTCAATGATTTGTGTCGGGTCGTGCACGTATCTCCTCAGCTGAGATACGTGGAAGACATCGTGCACCTGGTGCAACTGAGGTGGTAGAGCCAAGCGATAAGACACCTCGCCTATCCTGCTGAGTAATTGAAAAGGTCCGATGAAGTGTGGAGAAAACATTCCGCCTTAGCCAAATATCTGTAATCCACATCGCGGTGAGACCCGTAAAAATAAGTATTCGCCATCCTCGAACTCCAGTGGCCTCCGCCTCCTGTCAGCATAAGACTTCTGCCAGCTCTGATCTGTCCTCATATTCTCCTGGATGACTTGGACCTTCTCTGTCGTGGCCTGGACCATCTCCGGTACCACAAGTGCTGACTCTCCAGGGTTTTTCCAGCACAGAGGTGATCTGCAAGGTCGTCCGTACAATGCCTCGTATGGTTCCATCCCGATGGTGGAGTGGTAGCTATTATTGCATGAGAACTCCACCAAGGGTAGGTGGTCCTCCCAGCTATGACCAAAGTCGAGGACACATGCACGGAGCGTGTCCTCGAGATTCTGAATGGACCTCTCTGTCTGACCATCCGTCTGAGGGTGAAAGGCGGTGCTTAGTCGTAGCTGTGTCCCAAATGCCTCCTACAACCCCTTCCAAAGCCGAGAAGTAAAGAGAGCATCTCAAACGGAGATGATATATGATGGAACCCCCCGAATCTATACAATCTCCGAAACGTAGAGGCATCCCAAGCTCTCCACTGAGCCCTGCTCTCTGATGGGTAAGAAGTGGACCAACATGGTGATTCGGTCGACAATAACCGAAATAGAGTCGTGACCTCTGGACGTACATGGAAGTCTAGTCACAAAATCCAAAGATATTCTATCCCACTTCCACTACGGGACCTCCAAGGGCTGTACCAAGCCTGCTAGTACCTGGTGCTCTCCCTTCACCTACTGGCAGGTGAGGCATCGAGAAACAAACTCTGCCATAACCTTATTCATACTCGGCCACCAGTGCTGTTGTCTGAGATCCTAGTACATATTCTTCATTCATGGATGTGACGCTAAAGGATAAGTGTGAAACTCTCTCAGAACATCCTCATGTAAAGCAACTGGTACTATGGTACGTCCTCTAAATAGGACGACGAGATCTCCTCCTACAGATAATCAATCAGGTGCCAGTCCTAAGGAAATCTGTGCACGCCGCGTCTCACAGTCAACGTCCCCATGCTGTACCTCTCTGACCCGCTGCAATAGTGGAGGAGTGATTGTGGGTGATTGAAGAAAGGTTTAACTATCTCTATCCATGAAGGATATCTACAAAGTGGCTAGCTACTTCGTCACCTCCCGGAGTAGCTGAATGATCATCCTCCTACTGAGAGAATCAGATACTACGTTCCCCTTTCCAGGAGTATAGGTTATCTCAAAGTCATAGTCCTCGAGGAACTCGATCCATCGCCGCGGTCTCAGATTCAGGACCTTTTGCAGAAGATGTACCTGAGACTCTGGTGGTCATAGTAGACCGTAAAGCGCTATCCCATCAGATAGTGTCACCACATCTTTAGATCGAAGACCACTGCTTCTAACTCCAGGTCATGAGTAGCGTAGTTCTGCTCATTCTGCCTCAACTGACGTGATCCAGAGGTGATCACGGCCTGATCCGACATCAGGAGATATCAGAGTCTGTTCCCTGAGCCATCTCAGTAGACTACGTACCCTACTCCCTCCTCTGGTAGCCTTAAGATAGGTGCGTTGATCAATCACTGTCTCATCTCCTGGAATCTCTGATGACATCTGTATGACCACATGAAGAGTTTCCCATTCTTCCTTAACGTTCTACAAAGCTGAAAATATTTATCCTTTTTCGAAAAGAGAAATCCGGTCTCTTCCCCTAGATGAACCATGTTACTTGCATAATACAGTCAATCCTGTCATGATCAGTTGATTCATGCCATGGATGACGTCGTAAGGCCTCGATGCTTCTACCATGAGATCCAACTGTTACTCTCACCTCCAAGGGTTGAGTCACAATGTCGGCATCAGTGTGTGGTCATTGGGTCTCCTCCAGTAGGAATCTCATATATGAGAGTCAAGTCAACAGTTTTTAATCAGAACCTCTTAGTATTAATATACAAAAGACAAGAAAGAAAACGTCACTATTGAAAGTGCTTTTTATTACTGCAACTCAAAGTACAAGGACACAAATAAACACAAACAACGCAGCTAGAGGAATTAAGGGAAAAGGCCTCAATGCCTGGAGCTAGTCCCGCACTTGTCCACCCACTTCCAGAGCTCCAGGATTGTAAGCATCAACTGCCTGAAGCTGTGCTCTCCCTTGTGGTCGGGGTGGACCTCCTGGTGGTGGTGGTGGTACAGCCTCAAAACATCATCCACCACCTTCCGCTCGACCAACTCCTCGGCCTCGTCCACCTTCTCCATGCGGACCACCATAGTCGAACCTCTACCTCTGCCTGGGTGGTTCTTCAACCACCTGCTGCCCCTCGGCATGGCGGGTCGGGCAGTCATGAGCCAAGTGGCCCTACACGCCGCATGCATAGCACATTCTTCCACTCGTAAGACTGGCTCTACTGTGTGTGCCCCACACCTCCGAGATAGTATCTTGTGGTCGTCCGCCCAATGGCTTGGTCCCCTTGGACCTCGGTGACATCTGTCTACTGCCGGCTGCAGAGGACTCTCCTACGTGCTTCCCTGCGGTAGGTCTCGCTGCTGGTGTAGGCTCAGCAATAAAGCTCACAATGAGAAGGGATCTCTCTAGTACTTCTGCCTGCGTCGGAATGCTGAGGGAGATTATCGATGCCCTAATCTCATGCCTCAGTCCATGCTCGAAGGTCCGGGCCCGGATGAATGGGTCTCGTACAATGTCTGTCGAATCACGAGAGAGTTCAGTAAATCTCGCAAAGTACTGGGGCGACTGTCATGCTGCCCTTCCACAGTAGTAATAGCTCCTGAATTCGTACCGCACGGAGGGTGGCTAGAATGAAATCTTAGCGGAAGAGGCTCTCAAAGTCTTCCCATAGGAGAGATGCCTCATCGTGCACCGGGAGAATCAATCTCCACCATCTGCATGCTGCCGCGTGTAGGAGGCTTCCTCTAAGGATCACCATGAGGTCATCTGGTGTCCCCACTAACCTAAAAACTCTAACCATAGCCTCCAGCCAATCCTCGGATGCCTGAGGGCCCGTCTCCCCATGGAACCTAGGTGGTCTCTGATGCTGAAACTCGTGCAGTGCACTAAGGAGACGTGCACTCTCAGCGGCTGGGGCTGGTAGCAACGGTGGCTCGGCGGGTAGAGGTATCGTCGGTGCTTCCGCTGAAAAAGGTCCCTACACCGAGGCCTCATCGCTCGGTGGGATGTCGTCTCGCACAAAGCTCAGAACCCTAGCTGGCTACCATCGTGGGGAAATCCTGAAAAGAAACAGGTGCGCCATGGTCAAACAGTATACCTGGTGAGCTGACACAAAGTAATCATAATGAAAACTTTTGAAACACACATGCAATCAATGTTCTCGTGTATTCAGTTGGAAATCAGAAGTCTGTGTCCTGGTGTACGGATACGTCAGCTGCCGCACAAACAATGGACTCCCTGTACTGATAACCACACTCAATACCCTTAACACTATTGCATCACATAACAAAAAGATCAAAGTCCCGAGTTCTACGGTAGAACCTCCCTTTGAAACCAATTTTTCACGACCCATCCTCAAGACCCGTGCCATGGCTACTCCAAGCCCGCCTCTCATAGGCCAGGGGCTGGCGACTAGCACCAAGGCGTAAATCCCGAGAAAAAGGGGAATACATTTCCTTTATAAAGTAACAAACACCACAGAGTAATCAAGCAGAAGTAAACACTAAGTAAAACTGGGTACAACAGTAAGTGTGGAAAAGTAAGTGGGCCAGAATATAAACCCAAAGTGAAAGTAAAAGTACAACTGGAAGGAAGGTACAACAACTAAAAGTAAATCAGCAACGTCGAGCCATCCACTGGAAGTCCCACCTGAAGGGTGGGTACATATAGTCTCCTCAACTCCACAGGTCAAACCGTTCTCTCGGTGTACGTCCCGCCTAGTGGTCCACCTATAGGTACTGTATTTCTCCAAAAGCCTCCACCATGATCAGCGATGTCTGTCGTCTGCATCCAACACAACGTAGTGTGGGCATAGCCCGTGCAGGGATGAGTATACGCTACTCAGTAGGGTCCCCGAGACCCCCGAAGGTCTCCCAGAATCCACAAAGGATAATCCACAAAGGATAGATACAATCACGAAGTAACATCCAACAGTACTTAGGTATATTCCAATACATATACCTAAGTCATCAACTCTAGTTTGGCTCCAACACCTGATCCCAAGATCGATCACATCCACACAGGATAGTACAACCCATTCCACAGAAGAAAGCACAACACAATACACATAGGAAGCAAATCAATAATATCGAAGATAATGATTGAAAGTCAAGACTCAGCACAGACCAGTATACTTCTTCGTAAGACAATAGGGATGATCAGCTGTAGCCACTGATTCATCTAATCTGTCGGACCCACACAGGACCGATAGGTACTAACCCCCGCAATGACCCACACAGGACCGTTGAGCGCTGAACCACACAGGATCAGTATGCACTAGCCCATACATTACCGCTGAGCATAGACCCACACAGGATCTTCCCCATACAGTATCGGTAAGCACTAATCCACACAGGATCGCTGAGTGTTGTAGTCGTTACTGTCGAACCCACAGAGGATTTCTGTACAGTCTTCATCGTCATCGCAGTCGCAGCCAGCTCTAGGGTTCCCATACATAGCTAGCTTTTTCGGGGAGGGTCCGCTCCCCGAGCAAAGGGGCTGATACATAAACAGACTTGAAGTCTGTAGTTGTTGTATCCCAACGTTCTGTATCGTCAATAGGAACTCAACATGACAGACGACGCATCAATCGGACGCCCGGTCTGAGAGTTATTGGCCTTTTCGTTCCAGGGGACCAGTTTTTTTTAAGTCAAAACCAATCCGACCGCACTCCAACTGTGTCCAAACATTGAGCGGAGTATGAAAAAAGGTCAGTCTCACTAAGAGGAATCCAACAAAGTCGACGACACATCAATCGGACGTCTGGAGGTCAAGTTATAAGTGTTTCCGCTCCGAGGGCCTGGTTGGTTTCGTGCTCGAACCAACCCGGCCGTACCCATGGTTTTCCTAACCCTTGAGTGTAATATAGCAACACGACCATCTCGATCCAAGTATCACATCACAACTGACGGTGTGTCAATCGGAGGCCTGTAGCAAAATATATGGGAAAAATAACGGACTTGTCCGGTTTTAGGGGGTTTGGGGCCCAGACCGACCGGGCCCGAGACACCCTGGGTCGCCCCAAACCGGGTCGACCCGACCTGGTTCTGGCTTCGGCCCCTTAGGGAGCGGCCCGGCCTGGCCTGGGCGGCCGGTTGGCCTGGCGCTGGCGTGGCGCTCACATAGCCAGTGGGGAGCGAGGGGTTACAACCCCCCGGTTGAACGAACCATCGCGGCATTAAGCCACGCCACCCAATCCGGAACGGATTCAACCATTCTGGTTTCTCTTACACTGCCGTGGCGGTTTGCTTCAGCGGCGAGCCGTCACCACGTTTTGCGGACCAACGGACGCGCTTCGGTGGTCCGTTTCAGCTACGGTCTTCTCCATTGGTCCTCCTGAGACCAGATCTTCACTGCGATGGATTCAAATCTCCTCTGCGGACCATCCCATCATCGCCCGTCGATCATCACGTCAATAAACAAACTGCGGAGTCTTCGATTTGCCTTTGCAGCCCCGACTCCGAACACGATTTCATTCAGCCTCAACGACGTCACGCTTCTTCTTTGTGTTCCTCCTTGTTTCCGCACGGTTCCACTGCACCGTGCTACCTTTGTTCATGCCACGACAAATACAACATCAAGGGGAGGAGTGTCAGTCGTGTTCGAGCGGTCCGGACCCCCTCTCGTTAATCCGATAATAGGCGGCCCAAATAGAAGCTGATGAACGACAAAGAATAATCCATGAGAAAAAACAAATATCACCTACCTCAAAGTGTTGTTGAACGAAGGTTCATCGCGGAAAAAGGACATCGCGGAAGAAGGCTGCATAAGCATCATCAGCATCACGAAGAAGAGGATCGTCGGCGTTGTAGAGAAGAGGATCGTCGGCGTCGCGGTACACGGCGTCACGTCGTCGATCTTCAGGGAACTAGCGTTCTTCATTTTCTTCTGTCGGAGGCCGGCGTTCTTCGTCGTTCTCTGCATTCTCCAACGAAAAAGATGAAGATTCGAAGGCTTTGAGCAATTCCTCTCCCAATCCTTCTCTCAAAAAGAAAACTAACCCTTAATGGAATAATACTTTGTCTTATTTAATTAACACACACAAGCCGACGTTCAATTTGAAATTCAAAATGAATTCCCGAATTAATTACATTGAATAACTTAATCAATTATTTAATTAAGAGAGTTGACTTTTCATTTAATGGGTTGTGTGGGGGTGTTACGAAATTAATGGGGGTTTGAGGATGTTGAATAGGTGGGTCTCATATGGGACCCACCCCAATAATATCCTACCTAGTGGAGTAGGATATTGTGGGTCCTACTCCAACCACCAAGCATAGGTTTTAACTACTTAGAACTAAAAATAAAATTGGTTGCACAAATTTTATTTTATTCTTTACTTAACCCATTTTTTAATAACCACACCCGAGAAAACACAACTCCAGAAAAGGTGTTCCGAAGCAATTACCGGCGCTGCGGTTTCATCGGTGCCCTCGGATTTCGATTCCGAGCACCGGTTCAAAAGTTAGTAAAATCCACTCACTCGTTCACTGAACTTACCCGAGCTAAACTGCGGAAATTGATTCAGGGCACACCGGGCCTCGGAATCAGGTTCCGTCAGAAACTGTGTTCTTGTAAAATCCCAAATAAAATTAAGAAAAAAATTTCCTTTGAATTTTACGGGTCTTTACAAAATTAGTTATTCCTTTTTAAATAATGTGTAGGATCAATGATGGATTGGGTATGTATATAAATGGTTTTCCTTTCTTAGATTAGGTTCCTTGTGATTAATTATAGTTAATTTTTAGTAACAGTTAGTCATGATGTCGTTGGATACAAAAGTTGAACGATATTAATCTTGAATTGCGTGAAATATCAATGAATTTATTAGTTATTTATGTTTAGTGACCTGAAAAAAAATTTATTTCCCATGCATTTACCTCTTGGGATGCACTTTTAATTTTTGTCTCATGCATGAATTTTATTTAGTTCAGTTAAATTTAGTTGATTAACTACATATCATGATAGTATATTAGTTCATATTTTATATTATAATGTAGTCCATTAAAATTTTATATAGGCTATGGCATCCAATGTTCTTTGATATTCTAAATCACTGATAGTGACCATCCATTGAAATATTAGAGTAGGGATTAGGGTGACACAATCATTGTTTAATTTTTCTTGGTGGGGCTCTGTGGTTCAAATTCATTCATATAGAAATCAATGTCAGTTGTCACAGAGTTGATGTTTAGAGTTACCATTCATTAATTGAATAGTTTGGAAACATATGGAAATAATGATAAGGGGGTATTTATTTCAGTTTAAAACTAGGGATACAATTGTAGATATTGTGATCAATATTTTATTTAGTTAGAATTCTGATTATCTAATATTCATCCGATAGTTTTGAAATTTCATTTAGTGGTCTAGGAATTCTGGTGAAAACCTCATGCAGTATTATGTTACTATATTTTTTCTCATATTCCTACCATATCTGATTGATATTCTATAAATCTTTCAGATTCACCATATTGATATTTTTTTCTAATTGATGGTATCTATATCACATAAAAATATAGGGTCATGATATGAATATGTCTACATTTTGGATTATCCCTACTGATTTGTGAGCAATGTGAATTTCCTTTGAAACATTTTTTATAAATTATTAACTAGTGATGTAAGGATGTTTCTCTCACCTCCATGAATAGTTTGTATCATTGGTTTTATAGAATGATATTTCATATTGAGTTACAATACATTACCCATAAGGTGAATATGCCTTGTGTGTTATGATGATATACGTCTCTTCGATATGTGAGGAGTGTGGCCCTCGAATGGTAAAGTATTTCCTAGAGAATAAATTTTGTATTTCAATATAGATATATAATTTCAAAGACCACATGATGATCTTGTTATTGATATTTCTATGTTTCACATTGGTTTTTTTTATTTTTGACATTTTATCAAACTTGTGATGTAACTGATCTTCCATGGCTTAGAGTTTGATCATTATTCCATGATGAATTTACTATCTATGAATATTAGATGCTCCAATATGAGGTTTGACCATGGAAAAATGTTCATTAAAGACTTGATACATCTTAACATTTTCCACAAAAATGATTCATTAGGGTTTTTTTTTTATCTTAGTGGTTTTGGATGAGACTTAAGTGGGATGAGTTATCATGATGTTTTTGTGTTTAAACAACCATCACTTCTAGATACCTCATGTACTACATGGAGTTTTGATTGTATGTGTAATGAGACGATGTGTGTGATGGATGAATATTCTTTGGAATTATTTGCATATATTAATTTTTTACTCACTACAATTCTTCATGGACACTCATACATCATGACACTAGTGTGATATATTTTTCATTCATCAAAGTTAAAGAGTTAGAAATTATATTATAAGTTTTATTTGGACCCTGGTCAACCAAAGAGTTTCTTCTAATGGAGAAATTTATACACTCACTTGTTTGGTTGAAGTGAGTATTCCCAAAAAAAATATAAACTGGTATTATTACTATATTAACTTTTATAGTGAATTGGTTCAGTGTTACCCATATTTTTATGAGTTTTATTCCTTTATCTAGAATTATTGATAGGGTTAATAAATTTGTTTCATTCATCCATATTGGGGATACTCTCTATAGTTTCGAAAGAAGGGACATCCTATTGGTTGTTAATATTTACTCTACGGATAGTGGTTAGTCAGGATTGATGTGCTATTTTCTTGGATGAGAATTAACATTATATGATTATGGGGGAATACAGAGATGATTTAGATGGTTAACCAATGATTAACCATTGAATAAAGTATTACGTATGAATTATCAATCATTATATGGATGGGTATTGAACTTTTATGATTGGGGTGATCAGTACTACTATAGATTCTATGGTCGTGTAGACTAGAAAATTATAGGAATTGGTTTTTGGCGGAGAATGTTGGGATTTTTTAGGATTTTCCTTTATAATTTCATGATAGGGCTAAAAATTTTGTAAACTATTGAATTATTGTATCCAAATAATTTGGGTAATGATTTTCATTATAATTTTTAATTCATTGTGGTTGGTGAGATCAAAGTACAATAATAAGGACACAGTGGTCGATTCCACTTGTAGTTGTATATGTGTTTGGATGATAGAGAAAGAGACTAGCATTATATTTGGGGTTTCTATTTCTTTTCTGATATATTGGGATGAAAATGTGGGACCATTCATCCATATGGGTGAGGAATCCCTATAGTTTGGTGAGCAGGTCCAATCAATTACTAGTACATATTAAATTAATGTTTAGTGGTTAGTGTCAATTGGTAGTCTATGTTCTTGGTTAATAATTCAAATTATAAGATTACAGAGGAATGAGGATACACTTTAGAAGGGTAACCCATATTTTACCCATTTTGATTGTATTATGTATGCATTAGCATGAATTATTAGGATGGTGATAGAATGATTATGATCGAGATAATGATTACACCTATGGAGTTTTTCGTCTTATAGACAAAAACATTATAAGAATTTCTTCATGGAGGAGCATCTTGGAATTATTTTGTATTTCCTCGTATTTTGTAATGTATATGGAAGAAATATATTAAAATTTGTGACTATATCATTATAGTAAAAATATTTCGTTATAAAATTTTATAAAAAATGGTTGATGAGATCAATGAATCACAATAGATACCTTGTAGTTGATTCCTCTAGTAGATGTCTTTGTGTAAGGATTAAAGAAGAGGGGATTTAGAATTATAGTTGGGGTTATTATTTCTACTTTATTTAGTTATATATATAGCATTCAATCGATTGAGGAAAGAAGGACCCACAATATTTCATTATGTTAGGCCGTCATATTATTATCCCCTCAAACCTATAGTTTTGTGTAACAAGACAATTTCTAGAAATATAGAAAAACATTAATTTAATATGTGGGGTATATCCAATATTTTATTATGATGATAGTGGGTTTTACATTGTATTTTTGATAAAATTAATATAGACATCCTGACTGGGGAACACCTAGTGAAACACGAACATTAGTTAGGTATGTCTTGTGGAACTTTTGGTGTTAATATATTTCATAGAAAATCATTAAAATGTGGTGTTGTAAAATTATTTTTTAGGTGGTTATTGATTATTTTTCACTCGAGTATTTTTTATTTAGGTTTATGATGGTGATAGGGAAGGGTCGTCTTAAGGGTCCGGATCATACTCTTTGTATTATTGAAACTTTTCCCACCTGATGAGTAGTGGTGTAATATTGAGATGCTAAATAGGGTTGGAAATTTGAATACGATGCATTGGGGGGTTTTTTATTGGTTTATTATTACACTACCAGACTATCATCGATATCGATTTTGGAATATTTTTGGCATTGAGATACCAATGAAGGATTTTTTTTAATGTTGAAATTAGTGAAAAATGGAAATATATCCCTTTAATCATGATCTATTGTTCTTGGTATATATTATGGTCTATGAGGAGATTTCATAAAATATGACAATGGATTGAAGTATCTTTCTACTTCACTACACATATAGGTTTAGTGTGGATTTTTTTATGTTCTCATGGATTTGTGTGGTGTGAATATGTTTTCATAAAATAATTAACATCATGGGGACACATAAATGGTGGAGAGTGGAGAACTCCCACTAGTGATAACCATAAAGAAGAACATCTTTTTTTCTTTTTGTTGATTGTTCATAGTAATAATTCACTTCACATGAAAATCCAACATTTAATGGATGAATGGTTTTTAGTTTTAATTAAATGTATGAAATGTGAATATTAGATGTGTGTTTTGTCTTAATTCTTTCATATTGATGGAGAGAGGTGATTTCCTTGTGGTGGGAGATTTTGTTCCCTCCTAGGAATTTGTGTATCATGGTTTTTAGATCATGATCAATCAAAGGCTAAGGAATTTCATGTTATGGGTGTTAATTTTCCAGAATATTTTTTTTTGATGTTTTATATTCAACACATATAGTTGTATGTTTTATAATCAATGAAAAGTATTTATGGTTATTTTGAAATAATCAACATGTTATTTCTAAAATGATATTTATCTCAATTATGAGCTTTATAGTATTAGAACCCACCCTAAAATATGACCACATAGAAATTATTCATTTCTTATATTGATTACAAGGAATGGGTTTTATACATTGGGATTGCTGGAATGAAATTTCGGACAAATAAAGTCTTTGATATAAAAATTATATATATATATAATTTATACTTTTGAACATATGAAATTTAATTTTAATGAATATATTATATTTGAAAAACCATTTAATGGTAAAACTGATTTCATGGTTTCATATAGAATACTAGTATTACCCAATGAATGATATAATTTGGTTTTTCTTAGATTTTTGGATTCAAGACATTATCGGTGTAATAATTGGAAAATAGATTTATTTTTTTATTTTATTGTAGAATGTTAGATTTTACATATTCATAATCTATTTAAACATCTTAATCATCAATTACTAGTATTTTCCTCATAATCACTAATATATTATTATGGAACCATTAGAATAGATCTTGAAGGTCGAAATCAAGTAAGATTAGAGTGGTAGAGAAAAAAACACATTATAGGATTTTCAATGTGACCAATGTTGAAAAATTATCTATTACTTATTGAACCATTGTAAAAGTTGGAAAAAATAAATTAATATTTTCCTTTTTCAATATTTTATCATTATAATGACTAAACTACAATATTGTTATAAATTTGTTTCATCACCATGCTGTAATTTGATTAGATAATAATCATTATGAGACATTAATCATGAAATATTTTATGATTAATATTTCCATAGATAATTAATCATCCTCATAGTGGAGTCCCTAAATTATAGACATATAGTAATAAATTTAATGTAGTTTATATTATTTCTAACCATGAATTACTTTTTTCATTACTGATGAAGGGTTTTTAGTTATCTGTATTTAGGTTTTTTATATATTTCTCTCATATCATACCATTAACATATCTTCTTAATTATTTCTTAATATCGTACAATGTATATGGAGAATTCACTAGAAATAGTATTATCTAATGGTTCCTAAGAAAATTGAGTAATACAGTTGGGTAGGGTCTATGGTTTTAGGGAACATGTGGAAGGCATAATCATGAGAGAGGTTATGTTGGAGGAAACATATTCCCTAACCATGTTTGATAATTTTGGTTACATCTGAAATTTCTATGCTTTTCATATGACATAAAACTAAAGTATGTAAAACCAGGGGTTTTTAGAAGCATGGTTATTTCATGACATCCCCATATGTGATTTTGGGTGGTTATTATTTCTATTCATTTTTTGTAATTGAATGAAGCTTTTATACATGGGAAATTGTTTTATGGATGGAATTATCATATCCTACTTGTGTATTTATTCAATAATTAATCATTAATCTCAATGACCATGAAAACAGCTTGTATTGGGATCAGAGAAAAGGAATGGGACCCTAGGAAGATTGATCAACTATTGATAATGGAGGTGGTGGAGGACTATAGGGACTCTAGGGGACTATGAAGGTTTTTTCTTTATTTCAAAGCCCCAAATATACATTGGTTTTTCTTACATCCTTGGGATAACAATTTTTTATTTATTGTATGCAATGTATGTAATATTTTAGTTTCCAAATTATACTCTGATTATGTTTTATATTTTGGATTTATTTTATTTTATTTTACATGATAATGAGGGTATAGTCAATACACTAATTGTATTATCCAATGGATACTAGTTGGTAACCTTTTCCATATAAGGAGGACCACATGAGATCTTGTGTAACATCAGTTTAGACCCAATAATTTAGGTTGACCTCTTATAAAACTGTATAAAAACATATTTTTCTTGATTGATTTTTCAAATTTATAGGGACATGGTAAAATAGAGATAGTTTTTGAGAACTATGGTAGGGTATTTCCTTGTGTCTGCCTGTAAAATTTTAATGGACCACCGAGTTTCAATAAACATGATTTCTATTAATTTTAAAGAGATTTAAGTTTTGTTCATTAATCATGATATTCGAAATAGGTCCACATTCTATATATATAACAGTTTTTTATATATTTTAGCCTTTTAATTTAATGAATTAATTTGTTCTATCTAATCATGATTGATTCTATATTAAGTGATATTTATTTTTTCCTTGCTGAATTATATATCAACATCGAAAATAATTACATAAAAATTCATAATTTTTGTAAGTATATATATAAGATGATTTTGATTAATTTTAAGGTATGGGACCATTAGTTTGTTCTGTTAGGATTATACCGGGGGATATGGAGTGGTTCCTTGGAACACCTTTTTTTATCCCTTAATCTGGTATAGATAACAACACTTCTTATCAATTTTTACCTTATTAATATTGATATGAAACTATTTAAATGACTATTGGGACAAAATTCTTTATTGGAGGGTTCTAAAGAGCATATTCACACATCATCTCTAGTAGGTCTGGATGGGGGACCACATTTGTAGATATTTTTCATGCTAGTTCTTATCTGATGTGGAGAGTCACTAGGACTATGGTTGATTATTCTAAAGACTTTCAACTCCAGAAAACTATATCTATCTAGAGATCTAGATACCTCCTTGATTCTATTTACTATATTTTTATTTTTGAATGGTTCTTCTACATAGTGGTTACCCTAGAGGATCGTAAGGTGAATATATCATCATTTATTCTATGGGGACGACCAATGTGGTGGTGGTGCATAGTGATCAGTTTTAGATGTTAGGAAAGTTTTACATGGAAAATAATTATGGGAGTTGTCATCAATATGTTTCTTCTTTGTAAAAGTGTGTTAAATAGTGCTCTAGAAATTAAGGAGCTTTGATAATAATTGATGATAGTTTCTAGTTATGCTACATGACTCATTAAATTACATAAAATGAACTGAATGAAAAATAATGTTTTAAAGGAGTATGTAGATATTTTATTTATAAAAGATATAGATGAACCTTATTGTGAAACTTTCAAAATAATGAATTAGAAATGAGGTTTTCTATCAAATTTATGGAAGATAGTTAGGGTTTGGAAAGTGATCTTTGGTTCAATTTTGTAATTAATGGGGTCTACAGTACTTCAACTATGGAAATATCAATCATTGCCAAAATGTTTTCCCAAAAACTCATATCTTGCATCTATAGTGAAACTATAATGTGTATAATTATTATTTTTTGTCTAGATTTATGTGGATAGGTTTCTATAGAGGGTAGAGGAAATAGTGGAATGGGTTCCAATTTACTGATTGGGGTGCTTAGTAGTAGACTTAGATGATGAATCAAATTTATCTTCCATATTTGGGACATGGTCTTGGATTTGAGGAACATCATGTAACCGTAGTGTATCACACAATGGATGATGGTTGAGAGTGACGGTCTACATTATGATGTAATTTAATGATAATTTATACTTATTATACTTCCTTTTTTGATACTGATGTATACAATTCCATCAAATCTGCACATGTTATGACTAGACATTACATAAAAATCATGTTATGTTAACATGATTCATCATAGGGAGGTGATGATGTGACCTTCATGTGTGATATTACTATTTCCTTCTTCTTTTAGAGAGGATATATTGAGGTAATTCTATACCTCAATGTGTATAGTCATTTACATAATCATTTATTGATTCCTTACCTACCATAGGGTAAAGGATGTGAACAAGTGACCTATGAGTTTAATTAATACACTTCTTTATGCCGATGTAGAAGAGGAAGGAAAACCATACATGAATTATTATGTTGTTAATTAGGCCCCGAAAGTGATGTGATTCTATATATGTGATTTTAAAATAGATTGACTAATTTTTATCACATAATATAGATCTTAGATACTAATCTAGTTGATGAAATTTGAATTATGTGTTTTCATGATATCATATTATTTCATGGATTTCCCTTGAGCATCATATTTTTCATTAGAAAATATTTCACATTATATAATTTTATTGGATTGTATAATGTCCAATTAACTAAGATTATTTTGATCACAATGTACCATCATCCAATAGATGGACGGTCCGAGTGTAATATTCAAATACATGTGGATATGATTCATGATTGGGTTCAATATGTTGGTGGGGATTTAGAACATCATGTATTATAGGTTGAGATCACGTGATAATTATTTCCATTACATGATCCATATGGAACCTTATGAATCCCTTTATGAAACTTCATTTGATTCGTCGTTCTATTGGTATGAGTCAGGAGAGGAATCTTTTTGGGGGATTAGTTCTATTTATGTTACATTTTAGATCGTGAAACTAAATCATATGATGTTTACCACTTCTCTTAGTAGGTAACGATCATATAAAGATTGGATGAGACATCCATGGTATTTCTTTATTTCAGACTATTTATTTTTGAAATTTTATCCTTAGTTGGGGAATCATAATTTAAGGAATCATGTGATATTGGAATCATGGGTTGGTAAACCATTTGAGGTTATCATACCTGCTGGTACCATGTTTGACCATCTAGATCATCCATTTTTATACTGACATATACATGATGTGATTCATGTTTCACAAATACATAGATTCTTAGTAGTTACTATAAATGTAAAAGACTATGAGGATATTTATTTAGGGTTATATTTATATTATAAGGTTAATATGGTTTTTAATATAGACTAATGTAAGAAAATATTTTGAGGGATGATTGTACCACATGTCAATTTTTAGTGTCTATATGGATCGATCAAATAGATATTGTGGGACCCAGAATATGAAGTTCATGATATGTTTACACTATTATTCGAATAAAAAATATAGACATAGTTCTAGGGTATTATATGTCATTTGAGGCTATGAATTTTAATATTATCAATTTTATAATTGAATTTTCATCCCTATTTTATATATAATTTATTTTTATTTTTTTGTTAACATACAAATTTATAGTAAAACCCCCTAAAATTTTCATTTATGAGGTTATATAACTGTAACCATATATTTTTTTAGTAATGCATAATGTTATGGTTACTTTTAATTTTTTTTTAATGTTGTTCGGGTCATCCATGTTTCAGTTTAACTATAATGATTCATTTCCCTGAGTTTCATATTGGTAGAGCCGCTTTTCCATAGTTTGTTTAGGGGCAACTACATAAATATATGTGCTAAATAAGGGTTATACCATGATTATATTCTATTATTAAAAGTTATTCTAGAACTAAGAAACTGTAAACCTATATTATTTCAGGATAACTATTTAAATATATACACTAGCTATGTGTAGGGATAAAATTTTTTGTGTTGAGTAAGGGTCATCCCAACACTATGTGTGGGTACTACTTCACTATGTAAAGTTTACATGAGCACTGAAAAAAAAGTCTAATATGAGTTGTGAAAGGGTATATCCATGTTTAATATACATGAATAAGGGTAATAATACCGCAAATAAGGTAACCCAAATGTTTTCAAAGGAAGTATAATGGTACTTGTACAGCTAAGTGTGGGTAGGATGAGCCAATAAATGGTAGATAATTGGTGTCCATGGATGACTATTGGTATCCATGAACCCTTATGAATCCCTAAAAACTAACATATAGGTAGAAACATGTTACTCTTAAGTAATAAATTTTTTTAGAGTAATTGATTAAAAATCCTCTTTTAATCTACTTCTTACCCTGATGGAAAAGGAATCATTTATCAATGGTTTTAAATGTGGCACGTCATGGATTATAATTATTTATATATTTTTTCCATTAAGTAAAAAAGTCAATTAATATTTTAATGGTAATTTTTTAAGAAACTTTTTAATGAAAAAATATATAATTATTTTATTTCTTATCTTTAAAACTATGACTCTGAACCCTAAATTTTTAGTTAAAATAGTATAAACCATGTAACAATTATTTTTGGTTCATACATTGTGTCTGAGAAAATAGGAAATTAATGAGTTCTAGTTTTGTGATACCTAATACAAACAATATTATAAATTATTCTAGTTTTATATTATAGAATTCTCTCCCTCTCCCTCTTCAACGACTGGTTTTTCATTGTATGGGGAAATTTAAAATAATCCTTCGAACTTTTTTTAGCAAATGAACATATTGAAATAGTTTAAGTGATGTATCCTTGATGATCAGTAAATAATATCCAAGAATGTATTGATTTAAGAGGATCCTTACCCCATTTCTCTCCTATATGGGGATTTTCCCCATGATATATTTATTATAATGGAATATGTTGATGATCATGAATCATAGTGATTTCAGGGGGATGTGTGTATAACATGTGAGACTGGTTTATGAGGCTTGATTGCATGATAACTGTTATATATTTTTGGATATGATTAATGCTGATTACCAATGTGTATTTTTCTTCATAATTCTCATAATGATATGGTTTATTTGTATGATATCACATTTCAATTATTTTAAATTACATTCGATAGTATTATAATTAGGTCTTGAAATATGTGGACCATCGTTTGATGCGTAAGACATTGATGGTAGGTGAATGTTGCATACAATGATGAAAAAGTATACAATATAACAAGGTAGACATTCAACAATACCATGGAACATCATGTTGAGGATTCATGTGATTCCTTGAATCCAGGTACCATGTTCCTTGATGCCTAGTTGACTTGTGTGTAGTAGACTCTATTGGTAATTATTGTTTAAGAATCAAGCTCAATGCATAACTGATTAATGAATGGGGTAATCAATTCCAAGTGTTTTTTCAGGATCATATCATACATGAACCATATTCTAACATGAATTTATGATTAGATATTATTTTCATGAAACACATTAAATAGCCCTATAAAATGTTTTGGTTACTTTATATATTTCCTTACTTTTCATCTATCATAGAGCCTAAGTAGTTATGTTTAGGGTGTGTGGCCTCTTGGTTAGTAAAAAACTACCTGATATATTATATTGTGTTGTTACAATCATTACACAATTATAGATATCAAGGAATACACTTTTTAAACTTTTTCACAACTATTATGGATATATTTGAGCTCTCCTTATGTGTTTTATTACACACGCTAATATTGATAATCACTGTTCACATGCATAATTCATGAATAGGGGTCTGATTAAGGGAAATGGTATAAATGATGATTTTTGAGAAGTGTAGAATAGAGCTTGTGAAAATCATGGATAAACTATTAGGTACTATAAAATTGAGTTTTTTATTTTACTAATACTCATGTACATTGGTTTTCCTTACAACCATGAGAGCCTATTTTTATTCTATTATATGAAAAATTAGAAATATTTTTGTTTTGGGACGATGTGTTATAAAATATTATATTAGTTGAAAAATTTTCATCATAGGTTTGAATGATTATATATGTACAACACTGTGAAATTGATATTAAGATTGATTGTTCATAACCAATATTGGGTACCGAAATCTTACTCATTACATTAACATTTAGTCTCATAATGTAATAGATACTTGTATCATATGATGAAATCTTGTTTTTCATCCTCTGAATGTTTTAATAATATATATATATATATTATACTAAGAATTTTTATATATAGAACACAATTGGGTGATCTATAAAATATTTGAGGCCATTTTCATTTTAATATAATTATATTTATGATTTATCTATGTTTGATAGAAGACATGGTTTTTCATGTTTATCAGAGTGTAATTAGAGTTGGAACGCTTTCCAGTAGAGTTATTATGTTGTGGTGATGGTTTTTCACATAATCTAATGGTATGAACTACTATAGATTGTGTGACCCTTATTGTCAATATTAATCAACATTATACAAAAAGTTTATTTTGGGGAGACCATTACTAGTGGTAGCTAAAAGAACCAATAGTGGTAAAGCTAATCAATGATAACAAAATAAGAATTAAAAGGGTACCCTTTATTAGAAATTTTTTAGCAATGATATAGGTTTGACTGTAGAAATGTTTTTCTAACTATAATAAATTCTCGACATATACGAACACAAAAAAATGTATTTAAAGGAAATAGTGAATAATTTAATTTATATAATCATATTTATATAATTTTATGTTTTATTTATTTTACAAAAATTATATGTATGTAAATTTGATATATAAATATTATTTATATAAAACTTAAAAAATATTATCAATCATATTTTCATAATCTTATGTATAGAATATTATCAAAATAATGTTAATATACCAAAAAAATATAATATTATATATATATATTCATTAATTTCAATATATATAAAATTAATATTAACATGATATATTAATTTATTATTTAAAAATTTATATAAATATATAAATGAATTTATTAATTCAAATATGTGATTTGTGTTTGAATTTATATATATATATATATATATTTAATAATTCTGAATATAATTACATTAATGTGAATGTATGTGCATGTATGTGCATGTATATTTTTTCATGCATGTTTGTGTTTTTTTTTGAATGAATGTATTGTGATGTCTATGTGGGTTGTGTATGTAAATGATTAGGTGTGTTCATGTATGTGTGTGTATATATTTATATGTTCATATGACCGTGTATGAATATGTGTGGGTTTGTTTTTGGATATACATGTATGTGTATGTTTATGTATGTTTCTGTGCATGTATGTGTATGTATGTGTATGGCATGTCCATATCTGATTTCAAGTGAAAATATTTTTATACT
Source organism: Viscum album (assembly GCA_963277665.1). Classification (NCBI taxonomy): domain Eukaryota; kingdom Viridiplantae; phylum Streptophyta; class Magnoliopsida; order Santalales; family Viscaceae; genus Viscum; species Viscum album. The sequence continues at coordinate 2,063,456,798 of OY728120.1, read as the reverse complement.
ACATTTGTATTTTTTATATAGTATGTGTAATTATCCTTATGTATTTTTATGTATGCACACATGTATGTTATTTCATGTATTTTTATGTCTATAAATGTCTACATGTGAATGACTATATGTATGTATATACATGAATGGATATGTATGTGTATGTGTATTTTTGTGGTTGTGTATGTATGGATGAGTTGTGAATGAATATCTAATGATAATATGAAATAAAATTCAACCCAAAAACCGCACGTCTATCTTCATGAAATTAACATATGAAAAAAATACTTTAAAATAGAGAGATCGATTTTCGAAAGTTGTATCAATTTTCATCATCCTTCATGAAGAATTTATGAGAATTATCATGGGGAGTATTGAAAATAATCACAATTCTACTAATGTGTTACATTTGGAAAAGGATATATAAATTATTCATAAGGAAATCCATAATCTGAGGGGGATCTATTGCATTATCTGAAGATATTAATTGTGTTTACAATGGAAGGTTATTTTTCATAGGGTCATAAACATCCCACTACCCACTCACATCATAAAAATGATCTCATACTCTAATGTAGACTGAATACTGAGGCATTTCACCTTTTTCATTTATATATTATCGGAATAATTAATGGAATAATTCCAATAAATTAATGAAAATCCACGTATGGTTTTATAATGGATTTTAACTATTGATCAAACAATAGAATATAAATAAATAATATAAAGATAAAATAATATATATTTTTCTCATGAATTACAAGCATGATAAATACATGCAAAAAATGAATTTATTACATGGTTTCTAATATATATTACATTATACTATATATATATCCCCTTCATCATATGCACGTATAAGTTGATCACATTCATGGTCACTTTCGTTAACATACAAAAATCTCCAACTATCAAAATAACTAGATAAGGAAATTATGAAAAACATCACAACTCATTGTGAGTCCATATAAACACTATGCGATATGGGTTTTTCATAAAAAATAATACATTTTGAAAAAATAATTTTTCCAAAATATTCTTCTTATCAAAGGTCTAATATGTGTGACCCTGTGGGCCTTAGCATCCTCGAAAACAACTATAAAATCAAAATTTCATATATGTATTCAATGATTGCCCTATAAAAAAGTGTTACTGCTGCTAAATGTTGTGTGTTGTCTAGTGTGATCTCCATAAAACATATTCATGTATATATTCAAACATGTGAACCATAATATGTGTCATTTAAATCAGTTTAATACCTATATAATCCCTTCTTCTATGACATTGACTGACCAATAAGCATGGAACATCTCAATCTTTTATTAGTCTATGATCATTCCATGATTCCCCAAAAAATTCTGACCATGTAATTTAATAACTCGCATGTCATCAATCTATGTAGATTAAAACATCATATGTGAAGCAACTACTAATGGACATGAATTTCGTCATTCAATTTCAATCAGCGGACAAATGTCTTCTTCTTGTTAAACAAGAGGAAAAATACTATCTTGGTTGCACTCCAACAGACGACATGACCATTATCATACCCAACCAAAATCATATTTTTTATGTTCTTATGTTCAATTTCATAGGTGGGGTACCAAAATATGAGGATTTTAATGATAGGTTACACCAATCCTTAGGATAAAATAATATATAATTAGTATACACCACTATGTATATCTATGATTGTTTTACATTCCATGACACATAAATTAGCATACCGATCAATGTAATCTATTTGTATTTAATACCTCTAGAATGTATACGAAATATCTCATAGAGAAATCATTTTAATTAATACAATATTCAATATATGTTGACCTTATAATATCATTACAACCCAGAATACATCAAAATGATCATCGGATTGAGACATGTTAATGTCAAATATTGAGGGGGTACTATAATTTCATATTCATGAAAAATAATATTACATCACACATAAATAAATGATAATTAATTTTTTATTTTAATATAATAACATGATAAATTTAAAACAATCCCCACCAACTAAAATGTGTCTAACACCTAGAGAGACAACATGACCATCATGTTGTTGTTGCAATAATATATTTTTCAATAGATCTACTCTATCTTACCACAATTCAAATAATATCATAATTACATAACCCTTCCTAAAGGTCTCCCGTGTGAGATGGTATTTTTTAAGAATGTGTTAGGTCTTTTGATTAATTATGGGTTCTTGAGACATAGAAAACCCACCATTGTTGTCACAATATTTTTTTATTTCTCCATTGATGCAAGAAACCCCTCTATGTTCAGAAATGATATTCTTGATCCATATATATTCCCTCATATAATCTCATGTAGTGATGTATTATCCTCAAAAATCAATTCTTCTATGGTGGATTGATTGGAACTCTTCCCACTAACTACTCCACCATTTAGGAAAACGAAAAATCTATATCATGATTTCATATCATCTTTAGGGAATTAAAAATTGGAATTTGTGTGACAATTTACCTAGACCTAATCTTATCCTCCAATGAAAAGAACATATCATTCAACCATCAGAATTACATAATGATGTTCTTAAGATAAATATAATGTATCTCTATAGGATGGGATAAGTATCATGTTTTTATTCTTAAATCATATGAGACATCTGGTCAAGTACACAACATGGGATATATTATAGATGTTACAGCTGATGCATTAGTAATGATATCAAACATTTCTAACTCATTAGAATGTCCTTGATTAATCTAATTATTCATGCTATTAAATAATGGTAAAAACCCCTTCCTGGAGTTATCCATGATAAACCAATTTATCATATTACCTATAAATGTGTCCCGAATTAGTCAAAGAAAATTACTAAATATATCTCTATAGATCTTTATACTGAGTATGTTAGTTGACACACCCATGTATTTTATTGAGAAAACATTTTCCCAGCCACATCATCACAGAGTGATATTTAGGGTAATCGTTTCTGAATAATAGTATGTAAACTACCTAGAGTATTAGAAATATATCCATACTACCACAAATATTTAAGTATACATAGTAATAAGCTGCATTCATGACAAAACCATCCACTTTGATTTTATAATCAAAGTAGATATTCTAACTCTCAAAAGCATGATTTGGTCTATTAATGGACCATTATAACACAAAAACCATTCAATATTCATTTGGAACATTAAGACCCATAACCTTTTTTATATACACATATTCAAATAAATTTCCATTAGTTAATGTGGTTTTTATATCCATATGATATATCTCATAACCATAATTATATTTTATGGTATAAAATATAAAAATGGATTTATCATCAAAAAAATTGAAATGTTCTCTTCATATTAAATACCATGAACTTTTTTGTAACCCATTTCCACCATGTGTTCTTAATTGGTATACAAACTACCATCCATGTACTTTTTCATAAGGAAATCCCACACTCATTCTATGGGTATCGTCCCCTTGGGTGAATTTATCATTTTCTGAACATTTTATGTGCATATTATGTCCACATCAAATCCCATATCCAGTATAAATTTATATCAATTATAACTCTCCATATCCTATATGTATGATGTAGGTTAATATCCTATGAAAACTACTTCATCATCATTATCTATAAGAAATAAATATCTATCATATTTCCAATAATATCATATCAGGCCTAAATGGTTCCCTTGTTACATTATTCATTAATTCTTCCACAAATTTTTGTTAATTTGTGTCATCCTCTATCTGAGAATCATGTCCCCTTTGGTATTGAACTTATCAAATTTCATGTTTCCTCCCACTAACACTCGATTAATATTTTTCATCTCCATATAAGTATAATTTCACCGCATGAATACTTTTTTTAAGGTTTTAGTGATAATATCCTCATGTTTCCTTAGGATATCCTAAAATGATCAATTTTGAGACTTCATATCATGTTTACCATAATTCAGTCTTTGTATGTAAACTTCATAACCCCAAATTTTTACATAATACAATATGTGACATATCTCAAATCATATCATATTTTATGTATTTATTAATTATTTATATGTAATAAAATTTAGTTGGAATGTAGTAGTCTCCAAAGGGAAACCCCAAAATGATATAGAAAGGGCGCATAAACCCATCATAGATCAATCCATATTTAACAAGGGTATATTTTTCGTCTTTAAAACACCTTTACATTATGGTGTATTAGAATAGTGTGTGAGGATTAAATTCCTCATTCTCCTAGATGAGTTATAATTTACTAGTTCAAGTATCAACAATATCAACCTTAATACCAGTCATTAATAAATTTCTACAAGGGATTCAACACATCATTCATAAAAACATTGATTATTTGAAAAGATTTATACTTATGTTTCATCATAAAAGAATAATCATACTAACTAAATCCAATTTTAAATGTAATTAAGTACCTAAATCCATCATTTTTTTATTTCCTCATTAGATGACATACATCACTATATATAAGATCCAATAGTACAAAATTCATCCCACCATTTCGAAAAGAAGTTGAAATTTTCATTTTACCTAATAAATAATATTAAAATTTATCAAATGATTCATAATTCGATGTGTTCAAAAATTAATCTCTATAGAGTCATTGAATATTTTTTCCATTCATATATCCAAGAATACAATTTCAATGGTAGGTTGGATTATAATAAACTCATAACATGTTATTATGAATGTAAAAATATGATTATCCATATGTATATTATATAAATAATTCATTATAAGAAAATTATACAAACATTTAATTATTATATATAAATTAATTATTTTTAATTATAATGAATTAACATATCATCTTTTCCAAACAAAATTATGAAATAAAATTATTGTTTTTTGAAAGAACATAATTTCAATTTTTCAGTTTAATGGTAAATCAACATAGTAAAATCAGATCATCTATATTTACCTAAAGTGGAGTAATTATTTCTATATTTCCATCTTTAAGATCTTCTTCAAGCATCATCATTTTTTCCTTATCATTGATTCCATTTAGTGAGCACAAATGTGTGATGCATATAACAATCCTTCGAATTATTAAACATTAATACATTATTTAATTACGAAAAAATTAAACTTAATACAAACGGAATGATTAATGTGTATAATATCTTTTGGAATTAGGTAAATTGAATTACCACATTAAACATGAATTACAACATCTTTGTTTAAAACTTCATTAACATTCTTGGGATTAAAACTCTATTGGATAACTTGCATAAATACATAGGAATGGGGTGATCTGTAAAGACCCATAATATCCATGTAATTTTTTTTTAAATGGGATTTTTACTAGTCTACGAAAATTGACGGAGCATGATTTTGAGGCCCGGAGTGCCCGAAATGAATTTCTGTACTTTTGTTCAGGTACGTTCAGTAAACATACGAGCGAGTTTTTCTAACTTTTGATGCAGTACTCGGAACTGATATCTGAGGGCACCGTTGAACTTATAGCACCAATATTCACTTAAGGAGTCCGTCTACTCGACTATAGTAGGTCTAGGATGGAAGTTAGTTTTTCACATATTCAAGAAAGAATAAAATGAAAAAATTGGTGTAACATTTTTTTATTCTTTTAAAACATCCATGAGGTTGTTTCATAGGTGGGGACCACCTGAACTAAACCTCCCATGAGAGGTTATGGTGGTGGGGACCACCTGAAATAACATCCCGTGAGAGGTTATTGTGGTGGGGACAACCTGAGTCTAAAACCCCTTGAACACCCTCTTAAGTGTGGGGAATCCTTTTAAACATCCCCCCACAATTAATGGTGCCACCCCACTATAATTAATTTTTTTCCCACCTCATCAATTAATTATGTGGAGCCATCTAAAATTACGTAAAAAATTAAATTCGGGAAACATATCAAAGGTTGGATACTTTGCAATTTGGTGGAATTGGGAGATAAGAAATATTTGGAGGATTAAACTTCTCCAATTAAGAACTTCTTCCACGAAGAATGTTCCTCTAATGAAGAATGTCGATGCATGACTTCGACTTCTTCCTTGGGACATTCTCCAATATAGGATGTCTTCAATCTACGACTGTTATTTTCACCTTATCGACAACAACAAACGAACGAGGTGGGTATTTTAATTGTGTATGATCTTTTTCCCATGTTCCTCCCTTCTATAAAAAGCGAGCATTTTATCTTTTTATGTGTGATGGATATTATCATTGTCTGAAGACTGTAGGGTGGTTGTATGAATTTTTTGCCTTTTTTGTTCTTGACGACTCTTCGTAATTCAAAAAGAGATTATAACCGCTTACTAACACTCTAATGCAGAGATTATGGGCCAAAAAAACATGGAATGTCCTCTCCGCAATTCTTGTGATGATTGTTGGTGTTCTTCATGATGGAAGAGGTCGGCAACAAACCACGAAGGGGCACCAGAATGGTGGCCGACACCCACACTGGCCGCGACAAAGGCGACAGTGCAATTGCACCGTTCCGCGACCGCTGTCGCCCCGCGGCCTCGTGTCGCCCACGGTCGAGCCGCCTCACGGACCCCCCGCGGCTGAGCCGCCCTGTGCCATCGCGGCACCCCCATGGCCTTGCAGCCCTTACGGCCTACCAGGCCAGGCCTAGCAGGACGGGCCGAACCCTGCTGGTCGGGCTAGGTCGGTTCGACGGAGTCAGACTGGAATTGGACCAGACACGCCCATATAATTTACTAGGGCCATAACTTTGGCATCAGACATCCATTTAATGAACTGTCAGTGGTTCCAAAAACCTTGGTGTGATATGGTCCCTTTTCTATACCCCACAAGAGTTTTGGATAATGTTGGGGAATAGTCAGGATGGATCGATCATGAATCCAACCGAGCCCTTGGGGCAAAAGGCCAATAACTCACAGACCGGTTGTCCGAATGATGTGACGTATATTCCGTTGAGACCCATATAACGTGGAGGTCCATTAACATACTTCTTTATGGGACTTCATGGAAGCTGGTGTATCGACTAGTAGCTTGTGGAGTGCAACCTACCAGAGACGAGTGAGCATAGTGCGGGAACCCAGTAGTTGGTTGTGACCTAAAGAAGCTAGAGAGATCATGTGTGGGTCAGCACGTAGAGTGATACTATGTGGGTCATCACCTAGATAAATCATGCGTTGGTCAGCACATAGAGTGATCCTGTGTGGGTGAGCACCTAGAGTGATCTTGTGTGGGTCATCATGTAGAGCGATCATGTGTTGGTCATCACCAAGAGCGATCCTATGTGGGTCAGCACATAGAGCGATCCTGTGTGGGTCAGCACCGAGCTATCCTCTCTGGGTCATCACCTAGAGAGATCTTATGTGGGTCAGCACTTAGAGAGATATTTTGTGGGTCTACACCTAGTGATCATGTGTGGGTCATCACCTTGTCATCATTTTTGGGTCATCACTTAGCGATCCTATGTTGGTCAATGCCGAGCGATACTGTGTGGGTTAGCACCTGGTGATCCTGTGTTTCCTCATGATTGAGAGGGGTATACATGATAACTTAGGTATATATATGGGCATATACCTAAGTAGGGTTGATAGTTGACTTCACGCTTTGTGGTATATCCTTTTGGATTTTGTGATACGTTGAGGGTCTCGGGGTCCCTATGGAGTATCGTTATACTCACCCCTACACGGGCTATGCCCGCACCTTGTTGTGTCTAGGGAAGATGACAGATAGTGTTGATCGAGGCTGAGGATACCAGGACTGGACGGTGCCTGGTGGTGGACCATACTATGTGACAGTACATAGAGGAGACGAATGGACAAGGAGTGCTGAGGATGTGATATGTACCTATGTTTCAGGTAGGAATATCGGTGGATGACCTAGTAGTTGTTCTCCATTTTCTTTCATTTTTATTTCAGCTGTACTTGTATCTTTATAGTTGGGCTTATATTTCTGGCCCCTTTTACTTTCATCACTCATTTTATTATACAGTTTACTTATTTTTGTATCTTTCTGTATTCTTGGTTGTGTGTGTTTATAGGTTATAAAGGCATTTCCTTCCTTTTATTAGAGAATACGCCTTTCAATTCTTGTCGACAGCCCCTATCCTATGGAAAGAGGGCTTGGGGTAGTCACGGCACGGGCCCCGGGGGACGGGTCATGACAAATTGGTATAAAAGGAGTCGGTTCTACCATATATCATAGGACTCTGATCATTCATTTTAACTAAAATAGTGCTAAGTTTATTAAGTGTCATGAACCAGGCCGGGTTTTCATCCAACCCAGTGCCCGACCTGGTCCACAATATGGCCCGAAGGGCGTTCCTGATCCCCACGGGCAGGCAACTAGTGTTGGGGACCATAATGAGGCAGTTGGGAATGATTTACCCCAGAAAAGACATATAAACAATCGACATAAACTAATCAAGGTAGTTAAATACTTGAAATTGAAAAATAGAACAAGAATGGAAAGTTAAACATACCTGTCCTGGGTCACCACCAAACACAAAAACATGCTTACTATAAGAGAGATCAAAAACAAGAACCTAGAACTGAAAATATAAAGTAGGAGTGAGCACCGAGATTCTCAGTAGGAAAGCCAAAATACAACAACGCCCTATGCCACTGCCTTTAATAAGAAATCCAAATCATGCTAGTTTGAAAATAAGGCATCATAAAATAATTTTGTTCACTCTTCAAATTCAAATAACAAGCTTTCATTTCCATGAAAAACATTTGTTTTCCCTTTTAAAAATAGGTTTTGAGCATGCATTAACATTTCAAAATTTAAGGAGACCAATTTATATTCAATTATGGTTTTCACAAAAGAGTGGAAAATCATGAAACAATTGAATTTAAAATCGTATCACAAGTACCATGGGAAGTCCCTATGTAGTTAGTGTTAGTTTAGAACCTAGAATCTTCTTGTCTCGGTGAAACGTGGCTTAGAAAACCATGACCCTTAGAAAAGGTGGCATAGAAGGCCACAACCCTTAGAAAACGTGGCTTAGGAGGCCACGACCCTCAGAAAATGTGGCTTAGAAGGCCACGACCCTCAGTCATTTATATGTTTAGTTATTGTTGTAATCATTAAACCTGTAGTGAAACTGGGTCAAATTGTCTCCGGAACACTAGCCCACAAGTCCTAGTTCACCCACCTAGATACTCAGGTCTCCCATTGTTATATGTTTCATGTGTTGGTGAGTTTTCATAAAACTAACATAAATGAACACATCATTCTCTTTATTTAAAAACACACCCACCCTCTCACCACTGGTCTCCCCCCTTGGGCTCTTCACCCATTTTCTATCCATCACACAAAAATTCACAAGCCTCTTTATTAGGCACATATCACGAACCACACATAAACACTTGCATCGCATTCCTCAAACTAGGGGAATGTCTCAAGTGGGGTATTTCATTTTCGCAAACCAAACTCAAAGTGCCAAACAAACCTCATCACTTTACAAGGAGTATTCATCATTTTGGAACACATGAAGGTAGTGTATTTTTAAAACAAACATAAAACCACAATTACAATGAAGTAATCATTTTTTAGGAAATAAAATCATCTTTTATTTCTGTGTTCACACCAAACCCCATTTTGAGAATCACTTTGGAATCCCTTCGAATGTCAAACATGTCGTTTCACTTTCATAACAAATTTAAACAGAAGACCGCACACCTTTTGGAAATACCCATTTCATGTTCAAATACACAAGAGACCACTTTTTAATAACTATAACCATATATATATGTATAGTGCATAGGAATTTCATATAAACCCAGGGAAATCATTCTAAATAAACCTCAAGAAAAAATTGGAACTCTAAATAAAAGTAAAGGCATAAGGATCCTACCTAAAAACTTGTATCTTTTAACAAGGGCAACCCGAGACTGCTTCACCTACATGCATATGCATATACACAGGTCCGTACTGCCAACGACTCGAACCCCCATGGATGGGACCACTCACTATACATATAATTTAATAAAGGAATTAAACAATTAAACAATTTATAAAGCATTTGAAATATCACATCAAAGGTTTATAATAACAATGCACTAAAAAATAATCCTTTCTAATACGAAGTGCACCATGACGCTACACCAAAAACATGATAAAATAGAATTTTCAACTCTTGAACGACATAATAAACCCAAAGAAATTTTTTTAAAACACTACGAAAATCTCACCACGGGTTTTCACAAAATCAAAACATTCATATTAAATAAACACACTACAAAACACATCGCAAACATTTTAAACCTTAAGTGAAACTATATTCACACCAAGAAAACTAATCAATGAGTATACTGAATTAATTAAATAAGAAAATTAATTCTTCAAACAACACATATATATGGAAACACATACCATCGGTATCGAAACATTGAAAACGCGGTGCGCAAACTCCGCCACATGATAACCACACCTCAAACAACATAATTAATCCTTAAAAACAAGAAATCAGATCAATGACTCAATAAATGAACCAAACGCCAAACCAAAACACAAATTTCAACTCAATAAAATTAAAATAACTGTCAACCGAGGTATAACACACTTACGGAAAGGGGTCCGAGATGTTGTCCGAGCTTGCGCGGTGCCAGAAAATTAAAAAGGAAGCTGCTGAAAAAAAAATGCAACAAAGGGAGTGGTGTGCCCACGGCTAAACTAAAAAGGATGATGGCGTGTCTTGGTGAAATATGACAGGGGGTGTCACGACTGTCCGAAAGGGGATGAGGGGTAGCAGAGGAGGTTAGGCCAAATAGAAGGCAACATGGGAGTTTAGCAGAGTGGGAGGGCAGCAGGGGGAGCTTGCGGTCAACGGCCTGCTGGATAGGGGATGCGCGATTGATGTGGCACAACGTGGCCGGGTGAGGCAGGAGGGCGGCGTCGGCTCAAGGTGGTAGGGAGGAGGAGGAGTGGCTGGGTGCAAGAGGCAAGCTGATGCGAGGAAGGCCGAGGTGAGGCAAGCTGGTGTGAGGCGAGCTGGACGGTGCTAGGTGCTGGAAGAGCGGGCTGGAGGAGAGGGTGTCGTCCAAAGGGAGTAGGGGATCCGGCGGCGCACTACTGTCCGTAAGATAGGAGGCTGTAGGGACTTCCGTGACAGGGAGAGACGCTGGACATCAGCGACGCCAGAGAATGAGAGCAAGGGGTAGGGGGTTTCGGCGTAGGTAGGGTTAGGTATTGCTGCACAAAAACAGGAAAAAATGGGGTAGGAGAAGTGTCCGCGTGGGAGAGAGGGGAGAGAAAGAAGGGGGAAGAAAAAAAGAGGAAAAAGAGAGAAAGAAATGGGAATGAAAATAATAATAAATAAATAAATAATAACAATAAAAATAATTCTGAAATGAATCATTTAAAAAAACGAAACTCAAACTAACCTATTCATAATCACAAAAATAATGGTGATCTAAATGTAAGTTAATTATTTTATAATTTTATGATTAATTTTAATATTAACATCCAAATCAAAATATTAGATGAAATTTAATAATTTCAAGTATAACCTAATTAAAATATTAACTTTATTAATATTAATACTAATAATAAAACTAAAATAATAAAACCAACCAAAATAATAACATCATTCTTAATTGAGGTTGGACACTGCATGGTTTCATGCGTGGTCACGTGCCCGGTCACGTGCGTGACACGTTCCCAGTTGCGTGCGTAGTCGCATGCCTGGTTGCGCGCTCGTGTAATAATAAATCTAAGAATAAATCGTTTTGTTATTTAATTTGGGCACTATGCATGGTCAAGCATATGGTCGTGCACAGTATATGAACCCAAAACACTAAAGAAAAACCCGGCTAAACCTACAGCTCAAAAATGTGATCCTGAATAATTAAAATAAAATAAAGTTTCGGGTCGGGTTGTAACAATTCTCCCCACCATGACACTTTCTTCCCCCAGAAAGTCCCCAATGACTAGGTCAACCCATGATTCCACTCAAGAACAAGAAGATACTTAATACCAAACCTCAATCGTCTGGATTCCCGGTATTCAAAAAACTCGTACCTGAAACACCAATTTCTCGAAACCATAATCACCAAGAAAAACGAGCAACAAGGATTTTACCTTGAAATAGAACTACAATATGGAACACCCTGAACCCTAATTTAGGGATCACCCGGGCCGCTCGATATCTCCTTGAACACTCGTCAAGCGACCCATTATATGAGCTAACCAATTATCATGGTCGACATTGGGCGAAGAAAAATCAAGGGGTTGCACCGCCAAGTACAGTTTGAAAATAGAGTCTTCCACAAGCTCGTCCTATGGTGGTCTCCCCACCATATTAGGGTTCTCATCAAACATTGGCACTTCAGATCAAAACAACTCAACAACCCAGACAAACATCTAACACTAGGTTGACTATCCAAGCTCCCTAGGTTTAACCAACCAACACAAGAGGGGACATCGGCGAGAACCGAGGCAGGTCTCCCCACCATTTTAAAATTTCCTGACACCATGGAACCTGCGCATGCATTCCCAGTTTACCTTGAGCAATACTGACTGAACCCTTTATCGCGACCCCACCACACGGGCCGACCTGCACTGTTTATTCCTATAGTGGACAACACTCTGCCACATGAGATAGCTTTTATAGCAGAAACCCCTACCCAAGAGGTGAACCAGACAGGAGAATGACAATTCTTCAAGACATGAGCTTCTCTCACAAGAAGACGGTTAACGGAGCACACCCATTAGCTTTACATGTATATGGATTTTCCAAACCTCTTTAAGGCCCAAGAGGAACTCCCATAAACTAAGACTGCAACAAAAATACATGGCATTCATACCCATCAAAACAAAAGTGAATCCTTCAGAGGAGATACTACAATTAAAAAATTTAATTTTTCCCCATCCGTCATTGTGGACTTATGTTGGACCAAACTCATACCACGTCTGATGTGTTTTGACTGCATGCTAGCTTCACCCCGAGACCTATTGATGGGGCTCTAATGTCTGAAGTATCTACCGCCTCACAGTCATAAGCTGACCACCTCTGACTAGAACTTACTTCGTTGAAAAAGCACCATGCATACTACTCCTCGTCCCCCAAGCAGAAACTCTGTCAACATTCCAACTAATAATTTTAGCGAATGACTTAGGTTGTCTGATTGACCACACTAGAGTTAGAAGATTGAGCAGTCGGTCAAACACACGACACAAACTGACGAGAGGAGAACTCAAAGAACATGTCCCATTGGTTCACACTCCTCATTGGACGAGGAACATTCACATGCCACAGTATAAGCAGTACCAACAACTATTACGAACTTTAAACTGATTGTTCAACACAACCTCTGGCGGACAAGAAACTAGTTCCTTAGAAAGGTCAAGATACCACCTTCACCCTTTGTTTAATGATCGATCACCTATGAGATACACCACATACATTTGCCTTCACTTAGGTACAACTGCAGAATGATGCTAGTCTTGAGGTTCGCTCACGACATCGCTATTCGCAACGAAAATATAACTATCACCATTTGCTGGTTTTGTCCTGCTCCTCCAAACATACTCGAGACAACTTACGCATACACAACATCTGGGGTTACTCCAAAACCAGAGACACTTCAAACATTCCCAACGAACTCAACGACATCCAACTGACCTCGACATCTATGAAAAATTGGCACCACTGAGCAGATCCCAGCTTTGGCATTCCACTGGGAGTCTAGGGTGAGCCAAGATCTGAGAGACATACTGGAAACCCATGGGACATTTCTATGGGGCATATCTCAAACATGAAACACAAAACAACCTTCCAAAAAACGAAACACATCACAAATAAAACATCCATATATCAAAAACAAATCAAACAATTTCAATTAAAAACATCAATTCATCCTTAATGAAAAACACCCACTTGAAAAACCAAACACAATACCGTAAAACCCAACAACTCTTTTGAATTCATCGCCTTCACTCCAGACTCAAAATCATTTTCCACTTTCCAAAACCATTTAAGAACACAAACCCATTTTTGAGAAAAAAATCCCAATATTCATGAAACAAGAAGCAGCCTTAGAAAGCAATCATCCACCACTGATATTCCCCGATGCCTCAAAAATGTGCATTTTTTTCAAAACCATTTCAAAAATTCAAGGAAAATTTCCAGAATGAATTTCATTTCTAAAACAACCCACTTCAACTTCAGATAACCCAAAACATTATTTTAGGAATTTAATTTCAACAAATCGAATGATGAATTCCAAAAAAAACAAGGTCCCAGAGAACACACTCTAAAGATCATGCCAACCGCACACCAAAATAAAATATGAGAAGCATTAAAGTGCACTTCCCTTTTTAATGGAAAAAAATTTCACCCCAATCCCAAAACTGAAGCAAGACAGCATGAACACTAAAGCACCTAGATGGAGAACTAGTGGTTGTGCCTAAACCGACTACATGGTTTAGTAGACCATGCCCTAGGCGGGCGCAAACCACTAGGAGTGTCGAACCGTACTCTCGGGCATCACATGGGTCGCTACTCCATGTGAGGCCGCACGCAGTACCGGTTTACTCCTATTGTCATCCCCCCATCCACACAGAGCAATGCCAAAGCATAAATCATGAACTACCCCTGGTTACTCGAGGATCATAACGAGTAAGATTTCATGATGCTCTTCTCGCACCCATCCCTCGAGTACCGACAGTCCTATCTCCGATCTACCTGACATCCCAATTAACAAAAACACTAACCTCCCTTTGATACCATTTTTTCAGGAACCAAGATGGGTCTTCATCCGACCCGGCGCCCAACCTGGTCCACGACATGGCCCGAAGGGCGTTCCCGATCCCGACAGGATGGAAACTAGTGTCGGGCACAATAATGAGGCAGTTGGAAACGATTTAGCATAGAAAAGACATATAAACAATCGATATAAACTAATCAAGGTAGTTAAATACTTTCAATTGAAAAATAGAACAAGAATGGAATGTAAAACATTTTTTTCATGGGTCACCACCAAACACGGAAACATGCTTACTACAAGAGAGATCCAAACCACGAACCTGGAACTGAAAATATAAAGTAGGAGTGAGCACCGAGATGCTCAGTAGGAAAGCCAAAATACAACAATTCCCTATGCCACTGCCTTTAATAGGAAATCCAAATCATGCTAGATTAAAAATAAGGCATCATAAAATAATGTTGTTCACTCTTCAAATTCAAATAACAAGCTTGCATTTCCAAGAAAAACATTTCACATCCCTTTTAAAAATAGGTTTTGAGCATGCATTAACATTTAAAAATTTAAGAAGACCATTTTAGATTCAATTATGGTTTAAAAAAAATAGGGGAAAAGTATGAAACAATTGAATTTAAAATCGTATCACAAGCACCATGGTAAGTCTCTAAGCAGCTAGTGTTAGTTGGGAACTTAGAATCTTCGTGTCTCGGTGAAACGTGGCTTAGAAGAACCCGACGCTTATAAAACGTGGCTTAGAAGGCCACAAACCTCAGATAATGTGGCTTAAGAGGCCACAACCCTTAGAAAACGTGTCTTAAAAGGCCACGACCCTCAGTCATTTATATGTTTAGTTAGTGTTCCAATCGTCAAACCTGCAATGAAACCGGGCCAAGTCACCTCTGGAACACTAACCCACAAGTCCTAGTTCACCCAACTAGATACTGAGGATTCCCATTGTTCTCTGTTTCAAGTGGTGGTGAGTTTTCATAAAACTAACATACCTGAACACATATTTCTCTTTATTCAAAAACACACCCACACTCTCACCACCGGTCTCCCCCCTTGGGCCCATCCCCCTTTTTCTATCCATCACACAAAAATGCACAATCCTATTTAGTAGGCACATATCACGAACCACACATAAACACTTAAATCGCATTCCTCAAACTTGGGGAATGTCTCAAGTGTGGTTTTCCATTTTCTCAAACCAAACTCAATGTGCCAAATGGGCCTCATCAATTTAAAAGGGGTATTCATCTTTTTGGAACACATGAAGGCATTGTATTTTTAAATCAAATATACAATCACAATTACAATAAAGTAATCATTTTTTAGGAAATAAAATCATCTTTTATTTTTATGTTCACACCAAAACCCATTTTGAAAATCCCTTTGGAATCCCTTCGAATGTCAAACATGTTGTTTCACTTTCATAACAAATTCATACAGAAGACCACACACCTATTGGAAATACCCATTTCATGTTCAAATACACCTGAGACAACTTTTTAATAACTATAACCATATATATATGTATAGTGAATATGAATTTCATATAAACCCATGGAAATGATTCTAAATAAACATCAAGAAAAAATTGGAGCTCCAATTAAAGGTAATGTCATAGGGAACCTACCTCAAAACAGGTAGCTTTTGACAAGGGCCACCTGAGACATCTTAACCTCCATGCATATGCATATACACAGGTCTGTACTACCGACGACTCGAACACCCAAGGAAGGGACCAGTCACACTACATATAATTTAATAAAGTAATAAAACAATTAAACAATTTATAACACATTTGAAATATCACATCAATGGTTTATAACAACAAAACACTCAAAAAAATCTTTCTAATACCAAGCGCACCATGACACAACACCAAAAACATGATAAAACAGAATTTGCAGCACTTGAGAGACATAATAAACCCATAGAAAAGTTTATAAAACACTATGAAAATCTCAGCATGGGTTTTCACTAAATCAAAACATTCATATTAAATAAACACACTACAAAACACATCGAAATCATATTAAGCCTTATGTGAAACTATATTCTCACCACGAAAACTAATCAATGAGTATACTAAATTAATTAAATAAGAAAATTAATTCGTCAAAAAACACATATATATGAAAAAACCTACCTTTGGTATCGAAACATCGCAAATGTGGTGCGCAAACTCCGCCGCATGACATCCACACCTCAAACAACGCAATTTATCCTTAAAAACAAGCAATCGGATCAATGACACAATAAATGAACCAAACGCCAAACCAAAACCCAAATTGAAAATCAATAAAATTAAAATAACTATCAACCGAGGTATAGCACACTTACGGAAAGGGATCTAAGATGTTTTCCATTCTTGCACGGTGCCGGAAAATTAAAAAGGAAGCTGCTGAAAAAAACGCAACAAAGGGAGTGGTTCGTGCACGGCTGGAAAAAATAGGAGGATGGTGTGGCTTGGTGAATGAAGACAGGGGGGTTTCGCGACTGTCCGAAAGGGAATGAGGGGTATCAGAGGTGGTCGGGCTGAATATAAGGCAGCAGGGGAGTTCAACCGAGTGGGAGGGCAGTATGGGGAGGGTGCGGTCAGTGGCCTACTGGACAGGGGAGGTGCAATCGTTGTGGAATGGCGTGTCTGGGTGAGGCAGGAGGGATGCGTTAGCTCAAGGTGGTAGGGAGGAGGAGGAGCGGTCAGGTGCAAGAGGTATGTCGATGCAATGAAGGCCAGGGCGAGGCAAGCTGGTGCGCGGCGAGCTGGAAGGTGCGAGGTGCGGGAGGAGCGGGCTGGATGAGAGGGTGTTGGCCGAAGGGAGTATGGGATCCAGCAGCGCACTGTTGTCCATAGGAGAGGAGGCCGAATGGAATTCCGCGATAGGGAGAGACGCTGGACAACAGCGACACTGGATAAGGAGATCAAGGGGGTAGGGGGTTTTGGCACAGTTAGGGTTAGGGATTGCTGCGCAAAAACAGAAAAAAAGGGGAAAGAGAAGTGTTCACGCGGGAGAGAGGGGAGAGAAAGAAGGGGGAAGAAAAAAAAGTGGAAAAAATAGAGAGAAAGAAATGGGAAACAAATAATTATAGATAAATAATAAAAATAATAATAAAAATAAAATGAAACTTAAAAAAACGAAACTCAAACTAACCTATTCATAATCAAAAAAATAATGGTAATCTAAATGTACATTAATTATTTTATAATTGTAAGATTGATTTTATTATTAACGACCAAATAAAAATATTAGCTGACAAATAATAATTATAATTATAACCTAATTAAAATATTGACTTAATTAATATTAATACTAATAATAAAACTAAAATAATAAAACCAACCAAAATAATAACATCATTCATAATTGAGGTTGGAAACTGCAAGGGTGTGTGCGCGGTCGCGCGCCCGGTCGCGTTCGCGGTGCGTACCCGGTTCTGTGCATGGTCGCACGCCTGGTTGCACGCACGTGTAATAATAAATCTAAGAATAAAACGTTTTTTTATTTAATTTGGGCACTACAGACGGTCACGCATATGGTCATGCACCGTATATGAACCCAAAATAGTAATGAAAAACCCAGCTAAACCTGCAGCTCAAAAATGAAATGTAGAATAATTAAAATAAAATAAAGCGTCGGGTCGGGTTGTCACAGTAAGTGTGGTTATTAGTTTAGGGAATCCAGTGTTGTTGCCGTGGCCAACGTATTGATACACCATGACCCTGACTTCTGATTTATGACTTAGTTCATGAAAAGACAGATCATGTGTGTGTTTTGAAGAGATTTCTATGTGATCTCTTTAAGTTGTCTCACTAGTTATAACTTTTTTATTATGGCCCAACTATTTGTTTTTAGGATGCCTCAACGAACATAGCTAGATTGGGTTCCATTATTTGTACGCATAGATAGCCCACTAAGTGACGAGGCAGTGGTGAAGGGCTCTCTTCCTGTAGAGGCACAGCGGAGGCACCAGTGGTGCCTTTACCCGTTGGGTCATCGATGCCACCAGCCCCAGCAACAGAGAGTGCATGCCGCTTGAGTGTGTTGCACGAGTTCTAGATCCAGAGCCCACCCAGGTTTAGCGGAGAGAGGGACCCACAAGCGACTAAGGATTGGACAGAGGATGTAGTTAGAGTCTTTCAACTGGTGGGGACACCAGCTGATCTCATGGTGATCCTTGCAGCCAGTATTCTACAGGGATCAGCAGGTAGATGGGGGAGCTTGATTCTCTAGGTTCATGATGTTGTGATACTTCTCTGGGAAGATTTTGAGAGCCTGTTTCAGGAAGATTTTTTCCCAGTGACTCTTCGCATAATGCGCATTCAAGAGAAACTTCATCTGAAGTAGATCGGCATGACTAAGGCTCAGTACTCAGTGAGGTTCACTGAACTCTAACGCTACTCACCATATATGGTGCGTGACCCATTAATCCGGGACCAGACCATAGTCCATGGGGTCAGGCGAGAGATGAAGGCTTCTATGGTTTCTCTTAGCATTCAGTTGAAGGTGAGGGTGTTAAAGAGAGACCTCATAGTGGAGAGTTTTCTTACTGAGCAGTCACTAGCAGCGAGACTAACCACTAGTTGTCAAGTAGCGGAGTCTGCTGTAGCTGGAAGAAAACCTATGACATAGAGGTCCAAAAGGACCAAACCTATAGGTGGATGACTACATGATTCAGGGTCGGTTATGCGGGGAACTCGAGACAAAGCCAGTCATTATAGGTTCAGGCAGTGTTATGCATGCGGTAGGAAAGGTCACATGGTTCGTGACTGTCCGACCTACCGTACGGATGATCAGTAGACGGTCAAAGGACTGCCCATGTAGAGATAGATATTCGACCGAGGAGGTCCGTAGGGAGTAGGCGGACTTGGAAGAGGAGTTGGATGTATAGCTGGCAGTGGGCGACAATTCCAGATGTTATCGCCACCACCACCAGGAGGACTACCCTAACCACAAAGAGTAGGTGGATATGGGAGAGCCCAACTCCAGGATACTGAGGCATATGATCATGGCTCTACGAAGATGATACGAGGTACGATCTATATCTACACCACCATAGCAGCAGTACTTATAGACACATGTTCCAATCATTATTTTATTTCCAATACCCTCATTCAATGCTCAGAGATTCTGACAGAGCCTTTGGCTTGATCTTCATAGCTAGAGACTTCTACAGGAGCGGATTCGATGATTACACACTGGTTACGACAATACGAGCTTACTCTAGGGGGTGAGAGCTTCGACTGGGATCTCACAGTAGTGGTGTTGAGGCCTTACGATGGCATCATGGGTATGGACTGGTTATCTACAGTCCATGATCAAATTGACCATATTAGGTGCAAATTACTATGTGTTCGCATGGATGGGACCAGGTTTACCTTCACCGGTGAGAAGGGAGCCTTTGAAACACTGGATGGACTTACTAGGAGGAGAGTGCAGCTGATCACTCATCAGTTGGCTAGTCTTACCCTCAGAGTAGTTGATGTGGAGAGTCTGAGTAATCTGGTAGTGGTGGACTAGTATGCAGATGTCTGCCCAGATGACAATTCGAGTCTAACTTCTCACAGAGATGTAGACTTTTACATTGAATTGTACCACGAGATGACATCGATATCCACACTAGCCTATTAGATGGCTCCCATAGATCTTTATGAGTTGTGGGTACAAATAGTGGACTTGCAGGGGAAGGGATTCATCTGGCCCAATGTTTCTCCATGGGAATCCCTGATTTTTTTCACCAAGATGGCATATGGGATCTTGAGACTTTTTTTCGACTATCAGCACCCGAACATGGTGACTGTGAAAACAAGTATCCACTCCCAAGGATTGATGACCTCTTTGATCATCTGAAGGGAGCACAGTGGTTCTCGATGATAGACCATAGATCAGGCTATCACAAGCTCAGAGTATGAGATGAGGATGTGTAGAAGAGGGATTTCAGATATAGGTATGACCATTATGAGTTCTGGGTTATGCCAATTGGTGTAACCAACGCTCCAGCAGTGTTCATGGGACACATTAAAAGGATCTTTTAGCCATACCATGATCTAATTGTAGTAGTCTTCATCGACGAAATTATGATCTACTCGGCTACTGAGGAGGAGCATGCCTATCATATGTAGGTAGTACTTGATACACTCCGAGAGCACCAAATTTATGGTAAGATCTCTAAGTGACATTTCTGGATCTGAGAGGTTCACTTTATGGGACATGTCATATCGGAGGCTAGGGTTTCAATGGATCCATCGAAGATTGAGGTGGTACATGCTTGGAATCCACCATGGAGTGTGACAGGTATACAATGTTTCCTGGGTTTGGCTGGATAGTACTAGTGATTTGTTCTAGATTTATCCAGAGTTGCAGCAAAACTAACAGCTTTGATGAAGAAGGGGCAACCCTTCGTGTTTTCGGAGAGATGCCAGCGGAGTTTTCAGGAGCTGATGCAGAGGATGACTAGTGCCCCCCCATCTTTAGGCCTCCATAGGAGGGTGTAGGGTATGTAGTCTACTGTGATGCATCAGGGACTGGAATCGGATGTGTCCTGATGCATGAACGGGCAGTGATCGCTTATGGTTCACAACAGATGAGATAAAATGAGCAGAACTACACTACCCATGACCTAGAGATATCTGTAGTGGTATTCTCCTTGAAGATGTGGTGAAACTATCTGATGGAAGAACGCTTTATAGCGTACAGTGATCACAAGATTCTTAGGTATATCATCTCTCAGAAATACATGAATTTGAGACAGTGACATTGGATTGAGTTCCTCCAAGACTATGATTTCGATATAATCTATAATCCTTGGAAGGTGAACATTGTAGAATATTCAATCAGCCGAAGATCTAGTATAAAGTTATTATGTGTGGTGACAGAGAAATTGGTCACTTTGCAGATATCCTTCCTGAAACAAGATGGAGATTATTTTTTAAGTCTCTTACAATCACTCCCCTGCTTATTCAATGAGTTAGGGAGGCGTAGCATGGCGACACTGACTGCGAGACATAGCGTGCTCAGTTATCCACAGGGCAGGCACCTGATGGATTTTCTGAATGTGGGGAGCATGTCATCCTCTTAGGAGGATGTACCATGGTACCAGTGTCACATCAGGAAGATGTGTTGAGGGAGTTCCACACCTCCCCTCTAGCGGTACATCCAAGAGTGGTTAAGATGTACCAGGATCTCCAATGATAGCACTGGTGGTGAGGAATGAAGAAAGAAGTTGCAGAGTTTATCTCTTGGTGCCTCACTTTTCAGCAAGTGAAGGTGGAGCATCAGGTACCAATAGGCTTGGTTCAGCCTTTAGAGGTCCCAAAGTGGAAGTGGGATGGTATATCGATTGACTTCCTTAGAGGATATCCATGTAAAACTAGGGGTCATGACTCGATTTGAGGGATTGTCGACCGACTCACCTAGTCGGCCCACATTATATCGATCAGAGAGAACGGTTCAGTACAGAGCATGGGAGGCTTCTATTTTTAGGAGATTTTGATGAATCATGTTGTACCCCCGACGATTGTCTTCCATCATGATGCACATTTTACTTACCAGTTATGGAAGGGGTTTCATGAGAATTTTGAGACGTAGCTTCATTTGAGAACAGCCTTCTATCCTCAGTTGGATGGCAAGACTGAACGGACAATTCAGACCCTTGAGGACATGCTACGTGATTTAATCCTTGAATTCGGTCACAACTGGGAGGATCACTTTCCTTTGGAGGATTTTTCATACAACAACAGCTATAACTCCACCATTGTGAGTGCACCTTTTGATGAATTGTACGGGCAACCCTGCAGATCACTATTTTGCTGGACTAACCTAGGGGATTCAGCACTAGTGGGACCAGATATTGTAGGGGCTACCATAGAGAAAGTGCAGATCTTCTAGGAGTGGATGAAGACTGCACAGAGTAGGCATAAGACTTAAGCTGACAAGAGACGAAGACCTCCAGAGTTTGAGTATGGATACCATGTCTTTCTATAGGTCTCACCTCAACGAGGTTTGTAGAGATTTGGCTGAGGTGTAAAGATATCTCTGAGGATCATTGGACCTTTTCAGGTCCTCAGCATAGTTGACAAGGTGGAATACCACTTAGCTCTTCCACCTCAATCTCACCAGGTGCACGACATCTTACATGTATCCTAGCTGAGGAGATACGTGTAGGACTCTTGTCACATCATCGACCACAGTGAGCTGGACATCGATGATGGAGATACATTAATGGAGGATCAACTAGAGATTGAGGATTGATAGGTGTTGGTACTTCATCGGTGGTTGATACCTCTGGTGCACATTCGTTGGCAGTACGGGAACTTCTAGGAGAGAACATAGGAGCGGGAGCCACAAATACGTGCTCAGTACACCCATTTGTCCCCTTATTTTGAGTTGTGGCTTATGGGGATGTAAATTCCTCAGGAGGGGAGAATGTAAAGACCCATAATTTCCATGTAATTTTTTTAATTAAATGGGAATTTTAAAAGTTTGAGAAAATTGACGGTGCGTGATTCCGTGACATAGAGTTCCCAAAATGAATTTTTGAACCTTTCTTCGGGTACGTTCAGTAAACATACGTGTGGGTTTTTCTAACTTTTGAACTGGTGTTCGGAATTGAAATCTGATGGCACCATTAAACTCGCAGCACTGGTATTTTCTTAAAGAGACCTTCACCTCGACCTCATTAGGTCGATGATGGAATTTAGTTGTTTACTTATTCGTGAAAGAATAAAATGAAATAAAATGGTGAAACATTTTATTTTTATTTTTATTTTGAAACATCCATGTAGATATTTATTAGGTGGGGACCACCTTAACTAGTCATCCCTTGAGAGGTTACGGTGGTGGGAACCACCTGAACAAGCCTTCCATGAGATGTTATTGTTGTGGGGACCACCTGAGGCTAGAACCCCTTGAACTCCATCTTAAGTGTAGGGAAGCCTTTTAATCTTCCCACACTTTATTGGTTCCTTCCCCTTTTAACTAATTTTGTTCCAACCTCGTCAATTAATTAAGTGGAGATAACTTAAATTATTTCAGAAATTAAATTGGGGAATATATTAGAAGTTGGATACTTTTCAATTTGGTTTAATTGGGAGAGTATAAATATTGGGAGGGTTACAATTCTCCAACGAAGAACTTCTACCATGAAGAACGTTCCTCAAACGAAGAATATTGATGCATGACTTCAACTTCTTCCTCATGAAATCCTCCAATGGGGGATGTCTTCAATCGACAACTGTTCTTTCCACCTCGTTGACAATAACAAAGGAACAAGTTAGGGATTTTAATTGTGTATGATCTTTTTCCCATGTTCCTCCCTTCTAAACAAAGGGTGGATGTTATCATTTTCTGTGTGATGGGAATTATCATTGTCGTGGAAATATAGGAAAGTTATTGGAAATTCATCCCTTTTTCATTCTTGACGACTCATCGTAATTCAAAGAGATATTATAGCAGATTGCTACCGCTCTAATATAGATAGTGCGGGCCAAAAAAACATGGCCCGTTCTGTCCACAATTCTTGTGATGATTGGTGGTGTTCTTCGCAATGGAGGAGGCCAAAGACCAACCGTAAAGGGGCACCAGAATGGTGGCTGGAACCCCCGCTGAAAGTGACAAAGGAGACGACACAACAAAGCTGTTCTGCGACCACTACCACCCCATAGCCTCATGCCACCCATGGCCAAGCCACCCTCGCGGCACCCCCACGACCTCACGACGTCCACGACCGAGCTTCCCTGTGGCCAAGCTGCCCCATTCCCTCAATTCACCCCTGTGGATGAGCCACCCCACGCCCCTGCGACACCCCCAAAGCCTCAAAGCCCTCACGGCCTGCCGGGCCGGGTTGGTCTGATGGAGTTGGATCGGAACTGGACCAGATACGCCCATATACTTGACTTGTGACATAACATTGGCACAGGATGTCTATTTGACGAACCATCTGCAGCACCAGAAAACTTAAAGCCAGATGGTCCCTTTGGTATACCCCACTAGAGTTTTGGATAATGTTGTGGAACTGTCAAGATGGATCGAGCACGAATCCAACCGGGCCCTTGGGACAAAAAGCCTAATAACTCACAGATCGGGCGTCCGAATGACATTACATCTATTGCGTTGAAACCCCTATGACGTGGAGGTACATTAAGATACTTCTTCATGGGGCTTCATTGAAGATTGAGTATCAACCATAAGCTTGTGGAGCGGTTACTTCCAGAGATGAGCAAGCATAGTGCGGGAACCCAGTAGCTGACTGTGACGTGAAGAATGTAGAGCGATCTTTCCTGGGTCAGCCTGTAGAGAGATCATGTGTGGGGAATCACCTAGAGAGATACTGTGTGGGTCATCACATAGAGCGATCATGTGTGGGTCAACACCTAGAGTGGTTGTATGTTTGTCATCACGTAGAGTGCTCCTGTGTTGGTCAGCACCTAGAGCAATCCTGTGTGGGTCAGCACATAGAGAGACCTCGTAGGGGTCAGCACCAAGAGATCCTTTGTGGGTCAGAACCTAGAGAGATCCTATGTGGGTCAACACATAGAGCGATCTTGTGTGGTTATGCACCTAGAAATCCTATATAGGTCAGCACCTTTCCATTCTAGGTGGGTCAGCACATAGCGATCCTGTGTGGGTCATCACCGAGCAATCCTGTATGGGTTAGCACCTTGAGATCCTGTGTGGGTCTGCCTCTTAACAGAGTAAGATGATTCTGTAGTTATATAAAATCATCTCTACTACTACACTTATGATATACCTAGTGTGAATTGAGTTTGTACGTGTGTGGTATTTTCTATCATGGTAATACCTTGGTGGTATTATTCTGTGTGGCGTACCATTGTGGTACATTCCATTGTGGTTTTCCTTCATTTATGGAATAGTTGAGATTTTGGCATTTGGGTTGGACCTAATGTTTCCTCATGATTCAGAGGGGTATACTTGATAACTTAGGTATATGTATGGGCACATACCTAAGTAGGGTTGACAGTTGACTTCACGCTTTGTGGTATATCCTTGTGGATTTTGTGAGACCTTGAGGGTCTTGGGGTCCCTGCAGAGTATCGTTATACTCACCCCTACACGGGCTATGCCCTCACCTTGTTGTGTATGGGGAAGAGGACAGATATCATTGATCAAGCCAGAGGATACCAGGACTGGACGGTGCCTGGTGGTGGACCATATGATGTGACGGTACGTAGAGAAGACAGACAGACGTGGAGTGCTGATGAGGAGATCTATACCTACCCTTCATGTAGGAATATGAGAGGATGACCTAGTAGCTGTTCTTTATTTTCTTTCAGTTGTATTTCAGTTGTACTTGTATCTTTATAGTTGGGCTTGTATTTCTGACCCCTTTTACTTTCAACACTATTTTTGTTATACAGTTTACTTGTTGTTCGTATCTTTTTTTGTTCTTGGATGTGTGTGTTTATAGGTTATAAAAGAAATGCCTACCCAGTATTACAGAATAAGACTTTCAGTTCAGGCCACCAGACCCTAGCCTATGGAAGGCGGGCTTGGGGTAGTCACGGCACGGGACCTGGTGGATGGGTCGTGACAAATTAGTATCAAATGAGTCGGTTCTACCATAGAACATATGACTATCATCTTATTTTTAACGGTAATAGTTTTATGTGTTGTAAGTTTGGTTATTAGTTTAGGGAATACAGTGTTGTTGTGGCGACCAACATACCCATACACCAGGACCCTAACTTCTGATTTTTGACTCAGTGCACGAAAACAATTATTGCGTGTGTGTTTTGAAGAGTTTTTTTTGATCCCTGAGTCATCTCACCAGTTATAATTTTTGGATTGTGGCCCACCGGTTTGTTTTTAGGATTCCTCCACGAAGACAGCCAGCTAGGGTTTTGATATTTGTATGCACTAATAGCCCACCGAGCAAAGAGGCTTCGGTATAGGGCCCTATTCTAGTAGAGGCACCAGCGGTACCATTACCCATTGGGCCAATGCTTCCACCAGCCCCAACAGTAGATAGTGCCCGCCACTTGTGAGCGTTGAATAAGTTCCAGCGCCATAGGCCACCCCAGATTAGTGGGGAGAGGGACCTACAGGCGACTGAGTATTGGCCAGAGGCTGTACTGAGAGTCTTTCGACTCGTAGGGACACTAGTCGATCTCATTGTTATCCTTATAGCTAGTCTTCTATAAGCAGCAGTAGGCAGATAGTGGATCTTGATACTCTAGGTTCATGATGAAGTGACACTTCTCTGGGCAGATTTCGAGAGCATGTTTCAGGCAGAGTTTGTCCCAGCGACTCTTCGTGCAGTGCGCATTCAGAAGCTGCTACATCAGCAGTAGGGCAGTATGGCTATGGATCCGTACTCAGCGAGGTTCACTGACCACTAATGCTACTCCACTGATATGTTGTAGGACCCATTCATCAGGACCCATACCATTGTGCATGGGCTCAGGTGAGATATTAGGGTTTCGATGATTTCTCTTAGCATCCTGTCGTAGGCGAGGGTGTTAGAGAGAGCCCTCTTAGTGGAGAGTTTTCTTTTTGATCAGTCACCAGTGGTGATACCCACCACCAGTGGTCACGTAGTGAAGTCTTCTGCCGCTGGAAGCAGGCAGATGACAGTGAGGCCCAGAAGGACAATACCTAAAGGTGGACACCCGATTGATTCAAGGTTTGTTGTGCGGGGCACCCGAGTCAAATCCAGTCATTCTAGGAGCAGGTAGTGTTAGGAATTCGGTAGGTAGGGTCACATGGCTCATGAATTTCCAACCTATCATATGGATGATTATCAGATAGTCGAAGGACCACCCTGGCATAGACAGAGATTCAACTGAGGAGGTCCACATGGAGTAGGCGGACGTGGAAGGGGACCTAGTTGTACATATAGAAGTGGGAGATGATTCGAGATGTTACTTCCACCACCACCAGGAGGTCCACCCCGACTGCAAAGAGCAGGTGGACAGGGGAGAGCCCTACTCCAGGCTACTGAGGCCTATGATCACGATGCTCTAGAGATGATAAAAGGAACGATCTGTGTCTACTCCACCTTAGCAGTAGTACTCATAGACACAAGTTCCAATTATTATTTTATTTCCACTACCCTCATTCGGAGCTCTCAGATTCCGATAGAGCCTTTGGCTCAATCCATATGGCTACAGACTCCTATAGGAGAGGATTCAATGATTATGCACTAGTTCCAGTAATGATAGCTTACTCTAGGAGGCGAGAGTTTCAGCTGGGATATCCTAGTAGCTGCGTCGAGGCCTTACGATGTCATCTTGGGTGTGGACTAATTATCTACAGTCCATGATCAGATTGACTGTATTTGGCACAAAGTGCATTGTGTTTGCATGGATGGAACCATGTTTACCTTCAACGGCGAGTGCAGAGCCTTTGCAGCACCAGATGGACATAACCGGAGGAGAGTGGAGTCAATCACTCATCAGTTGACTAGTCTTATCCTCGAAGTAGTTGATGTGGAGAGTCCGAGTTATCGTTTAGTGGTGGAACAGTACGCAGATGTTCTCCCTGATTATGTTTCGGGTCTACCTCCTCATATACAGGTGGACATTTACATTGACTTGTACCACGGGATGACACCAATATCCACACTAGCGTATCGGATGGCTCCTGCGGAGCTTCACGAGCTGCGGGTACAACTAGAGGACTTCCAGGGGAAGGGATTCATCCAGCCCAGTGTTTCTCCTTGGGAATCCCCGATTTTGTTCGCCAAGAAGGAACATGGGAGCTTGAGAATTTTTTTCAACTATCAGCACCTCAACCAGTTGACCGTGAAAACAACTACCCACACCCGAGGATTGACAAACACTTTGATCAAATGAAAGGATCACAGTGGTTCTTGAAGATAGACCTCAAATCAGGCTATCACCAGCTCAGAGTAAGAGATGAGGATGTGCCGAATAGGGCTTTCAGATGTCGGTATGACCATTATGAGTTCTTGGTTATAGCTGGAATGAGCTGAGTTCGTACCTATGTGGTACTTTCCTTCATGGTAAAACCTTGGTGGTATTATTCTATGTGGTGTACCTATGTGGTACTTACCTTTGTGGGTTTCCTTCCATTTTAGATTCGTTGTGCTTTGGGCATTTGGTATGGACCATGTTTTTCCTCATGATTGAGATGGGTATAAATGATAACTTAGTTATATGTATGGGAATATACCTAAGTAGGGTTAAAATTTGACTTCATTATTTGTGGTATATCCTTGTAGATTTTGTGAGACCTTGAGGGTATCGGGGTCCCCACTGAGTAACATTATACTCACCCTTTTACTGGCTATGCCCACACCTTGTTGTGTTTGGGGCAGATGACAGACAGATTTGATCGAGGTTGAGGATACCTATACTGGATGGTGCCCGGTGGTGGACCATACGACATGACGGTATGTAGAGGAGATAGATGGACGTGGAGTGCTGAGGAAGATATCATTACCTACCCTTCAAGTAAGAATCTCATAAGATGAACCAGTGGTTGTTCTGTTTTTTATTTCAGTTGTACTTTAGTTGTACTTGTATCTTTATAGTTGGACTTGTATTTCTGGCCCCTTTTACTTTCAGCACTCTTTTTCAAATACATTTTACTTATTGTTCATATCTTATTGTGCGCATGGGTGTGTGTGTTAATAGGTTATAAAGGAAATTCCTTCCTAGTATTAGGGAATATGCATTTCAGTGCTGGTCACCAGCCCCTAGCCAATAGAAAGCGGGCTTCAGGTAGTCATGGCATGGGCCCCGGGGTACGGGTCATGACATGATCCATGAATCCTAGAATGATAATAAACAAGGAATAAAATTAATATAATAATACATGTTAGAAATGTAAATTCAATAAGGAATATAATAACATGATTAAAAAGGCATGATATAGCATGAAAATCATAACACAATAAATGTGGAAACAACATAAAACACTGCATCATAAACATAGGTCCAGGATAAACCACCAAGAATCCAAGGTGGAAAATATCCCATAAATGAATCAGTTATACCTCTATCCTCACATGACATATCATCATACTAAACATTACCCACTACATTGGAGCTCTATATAATTTTGGGTGAACCTGTCACCTTTATTACATTCTCATGCTTAAGTGTTCCACATAGATCCCAAAACATGGATTCATTAATCATTATAATTTGTTCCATGATCAAGGAGTGTGGAGAAATATATTTTAGTACCCAATAAAAATTTATTTTTTCATAAAGGTGAACACCCTTGATAGGAAATTGATATGGTCTTCACTACACAAATGTATTGGTATGGAAACTCTCACTGAAAATTTGGAACCCTAATAAAGTCACATAAAAGATCCTAAAATTGGTTTATGAGATAGAAATGGGTATCTCAAATTTTTTTCAAGATTTTTATATTAATATGGTCATGATAGTACATATCCAACCATATATAATTTGAAAATAAAGGCATAAGATAGTAAAAAATATTGAAAAAAATAAAATGGAAAGGATGCTTATGAAATTTTGGTATGGTAACGGGTTTACATGGGAGGTATTAATGAGTGATAAATGAGACTATAATCATTTATACATAGAATGGGCACAATAAGATAATGTAACTTTGATAATGATGAGAGAAGAAAAAAATTGTTACTTGAATGTGTGGCTTTAAATACTTGAAAAGTTGCATCTTGAGAGATTGGGGGTTCTAAGGGAGTATTCCAGAGAGAGAAGGGTAGAGTAAGGATGTGTTTCATAGAATT
This sequence comes from Viscum album, assembly GCA_963277665.1. Lineage (NCBI taxonomy): Eukaryota > Viridiplantae > Streptophyta > Magnoliopsida > Santalales > Viscaceae > Viscum > Viscum album. The sequence goes on along the minus strand of OY728120.1, from coordinate 2,063,426,451 downwards.
TTAGTGAAGAGAAGTGGGACAATGTGTGGTTTTATATATGATAAACGAGGTATAACATTAATATTTATGTTTTGGACTCTACGAAATAAAATATTTTAAACCACAAACCTTCCCATGGTTTTGGTCTATGGGTTTTTCTAAAGTGTATAGGATTTCATTATTTTATTAGAAAATGGCCCGAACATATTATATTATTACCCTTTCTTATGAAGAGGTGAGACACTCTTTTATTGAAATGAATTTAAAATCATTAAATATATTATATATTCCGGATGATTCAAAAAGGCATTATAAAATTAATCAAATAAACATAAAAGAAAGTTATTTTCATGAGAAGATATATTTTTTTATTATGATATAAATTATTATATTTATTACATCTTTATTTTGGTTATTATTATGTCATAAAATACGCATTATATTTATGTGTTATTTAAATTTTAACCAGAAATTCGATTATCATAGAAAATTATGAAAAATTAACCCTTGCAAGATATTGAAATTACAATTACAAAAATAATATTTATTTTAACAAAATAATTTTCTAAATAAGTGATTTTTTTCTTTTAAAATCAGATTCGACATGTATTGAAAAAATGTTATGTATTTTAGCAATAATAATTTTCTAACACTAATCAAAAGTATATTTAACACCATAAAAATTATATAACCATTTATAATTAATAATAATTATTTAATAATAACATATTATTAAAATATAATTTATTTCAAAAATCCATTAATTCAGTAAAATAAATCCCTTATATGAATTTGAATATTACCCAAAAATACAATTTGGGTTTAATTAAATCAAAATAAAAAACATTTATAAAGTAAAAATAATGAATGAAATTAAATTCATTATTATATAAAATATACATATTCCTATTATGATTTTCATGATACATATTACTAGATTACACCAGTGTACCCCTATGATTAAGGTGTGCAATGGTGAGACATTCAGGGGGTTGTTCGATAAAAAAGGTTTGGGTCATGATCTCGATGAGGTTGAAAATATCCCATAAATAGTTTCACTCATCCTTATGTTATACGATTTCATCTTGGGTTGGGTTAATGGAAAATCCTTGTGATTCATTCTCCCTCAGAATCTCTGATAAATGGTCTTTATAGGGTAATATCATACCAGATTAGTTTGTTACTTCCTTTGTCTATGCCAATTGGATTTGTTAAATCCCTGTATTTATTTTAATCATGGGATAATTTTTTAACGGAAACATTAAAAATGGTAATATTTTTAATGGTATTTTAAATCAATGAATATAACAATGTAAGTTAATTTTTTTATAACCATATTAAAAAATACGATATTTTATTAAATAACGAAGGGAAACATCATTTATGATAGTTTGGGTCCTTACAATTCCCACTGAGAAATTTCACCCTTCATATTTTAATTTCACCCCACATAAAAAAATTAGGATAATTCTATATAATCACTTCCTCAGGTTCCTGTGTTGCTTTAATAAACAAGTGGTTTCTCCATATCACATTCACAAGTTGCATTATTTTATTTTGTAGAAATCTGTCTCTATGATCCATGATCTTCACAGACCAATACTCATAGGAATGATCATTATCCAATGGTACCAAATATGGATTTACTACATGTAAGGGGCCTGGTATCAACTTCTTTAATAGTGACACATGGAATATATCCTGAACTCGAGATAGGTTAGGTAGGAGTTCCAATCAATAGACCGTTGCTCCGATTCGATCAAGGATCTTTAAGGGGTTGATGTGTCTTGGGCTAAGCTTTACCTTATTTCAAAATATCATCACATTATTCCACGGTTATATTTATAGGAATAAAAAATCTCCAACATCAAACTCTAAGTCTCATAGATGATTGACAACATTACTCTTTTATTGACTCTGAAAAACTGTGATGTGCTTCTTAATAGTCTTACCATTTTCCATCATTTCCTTGATCATTTTAGGACATAGAATGTTTCATCCACCAACATTATGCAAGAATGCAGGTGTCATGCACCTCTTCCCATAAATGTCTTAATTGGAAGAAATTTCGATGCTTATTTGGAAATTATTGTTCTAAGAGAACTCAACCACATGATGATATTGATCCAATACCCCATTGAAGTCCATAAAGCATGATCTCAATATTTCCTCATTTTTCCAGATAGTCTGCTCAGACTGGCTATTAGTATGAGGTTGATAGGTTGTGATGAAGTTCAACATAGTATTCATAGCATGCTGGAGACTCTTCTAAAACATAGAGGTGAATTTTGAATCTTGATCTGATACAATCGATAGTGTTACTACATGCATCCTCACCACATTCATAATGTATACTTTTTTCATGTAAATCCATTGATAATTCCTCCCATTTCACAATGAAGTGTGCTACCTTTGTAAGAAGATCCACCACAACCCAAATAGAGTTAATCCCTCTTGATATCATTGGGATATCAGTGACAAATTCCATGGAGATGTATTCCAATTTCTATTTAGCTGTGGGTAATGGTTGCATCATCCCCTTAGATTATTTCCTTTCCTTTTCCTGTTTCTTAGATACAATAAATCTTGATATATATTCTATGACATCATTCTTCATATTTTCCCACCAATTGGGTTCTTGGATATCTCGATTCATCATTGGGATTCCAAGGTTGATTGAGAAGGTTGACCTATGTGCATTATCCAATAGCTTCAACCTTAACTAAGGATTTGATGGAACACATAATCCGGGACCCAATCTCACAACACCCTCAACATTAACATTGAACACTATGGGTTTCACTTTCCATGTAGCATCCACATCTAATAAATTCTCACATTATCTCTTTTTGTATCCTTTAACCTCTCCAGAAGTGATTGTTGAGAAGTCATATGCCAAAGGATTGATGATGTTTCTTCTTTTATGAATTACATGAATGTCATTTAAAAATATATGAAGATAAGATCCCAATGAATTCTCAAAAATGACAGAATTTTCATATTATTTCTTCTTAGAGAATCTACCACTTTATTCAATTTCCTTAGATGGTAGTGGATTGAGCAGGTATAGTATTTCATTATCTCTAACAATATTCCTTGGAGCTTATTCATCTCTTTCTGTGTGAATGTATACATTAGAAATTTTTGATCCACATATATTGCACACCTCTCTCCGTATAGAAAATACGAACAAACATTTAAATTGAAAATCACTGTTTATAACTCCAGAACATGTTCTGGGTAGTTATTTTCATTAAAATTTTACTACCTTGAACCATAGGAAATGATATTTTCATTTTCCATTAACACACAAACCCTACACTTCTTCGAAGCATCACTAAATACCATTAATATTTCTCTACTTATTTGTAGTGTGAGAATAGTCTTAGTGATATGCCTCCATTTCAACTCTTTGATGATTTCTTCACATTCATCATATAATGAAAACTTCTCTCCCCTTTGAGTTAGTTTAGTGATAGGTTTTGAAAATCATGAGAAATATCTCTAGAATTTGAAATAATACCCATCTAACCCAAGGAAACTATGGATATTTTTCACAGTTGTTGGACTCATAATACCTTCAATTTCTTTTATTTTCTAAGGGTATATAGATATCTCATTTCATGTGATGATATCCCAATATAAGATACTTTCTTATACTATAAATCATAGTCGTCGTACATGGAATAAATTGTTTCCTTATGTATGTTCTTTAGAAAAATATTCAAATGCTCGTCATACATCTCTTTAATTTGGGAGTATATTATAATATCATATATAAAGAATACCACAAATTTGTCGAGGTAATCTATAAAGACTCATTCATCATGTCCATTAATATTTTTTGAGAATTACTTAGTCTAAAAGGCATTACTAGGAATTCATAGTTCTCTTACCTTGTATAAAATGATGTCTTGGGGATATTCTTCTTCATCACACTAAGTTGATAATATCTTGACCATAGAACCACCATAGAAAACTAATGTTCAACATGTATATGATCGAATAAGTCATCCTTACATGGAAGAGTATACTTTTACTTTATCGTGATCTTATTGATCACATCATAATAAATTCAATGGTCAATTATCCCACCTTCTTCGTGATAAAGAGTATTAGTGAACCCCATGGTGAAGCACCTATGAATATTAAACCTTTATCCTGAATATCATGTAGTTGTTTCTTCCACTCATCATGTTCTAGAATACACATTCTATATAGAGTCCTCGATAATGGTAACACCCTAGGTATATGAATGATATAAAATTAGTCAACTAATCTAAGAGGGAGGGAAAACAATCAACAGAAAACAAATTAACACACTCCCCCATAATGAGAATGTCTTAAAGGATTAATCATACCATAGACTCAATAATTTGAGTTAGATGCACATTATGATAGGGAAGTAATTTCTATTCCAGGGATGACGGTGCTAAAGGAGATTCATCATTCTTCTTTCATTTGTACAGAATATATGAATGATTTGTAATTTGGAGAGTGATTTACTTACAACAGAAATCTATGTTGGCTCTATATAGGAAAGGGAAATACATTACCAAAATTACATAAAATTGCACCAAAGAGAGTATGAATTTTTTTTCTATGAATTTAATACCACAATAACTGAAATTGGAGGTGTTATATACATTGTATTCCATAATTTCCCCATTTTCCATTTACATCAAATTCTCTACTTCAAGACTTTTCTGAGGTTTTTGAATAGTTCAACTAAGCTTTTTTATATGAAGGAATGGATAGAAACTAAATAAAAATTACATTCTCAATTTATTAATGAATAATTAGTGTACCTATAACCACTTCATTTTCTAAATTCATATCGGTAGTAGTGATGGAGAAAACCTCACCCCTACTACCTTAGAGGATATTGGTTATCTCCAAAAATACGTAGTTTTGTGCATTGTTTTGGAAATTTCTTTGGTTCCTTGTAGTTATAAATATATGAAATATGTTAAGGGGTGACTGGACCATTCTTTTCCTTCATCATAGAACAAGGATTCTCCTTTTTGAAATAACTAGCTCGGATCCCTTCCCACACCTAATTCATTTCCTCGTCACCTTCATGCAATTTACCAAGTTCCTCTTCTCACAACTTTGGAAAGTTGTATGTTGAAATTTATTATCATACTTAGTTATCTCTATTAGAAATCACTAATTGACATCCAATTTCCTCCTTATATCCCTATGATACCATTGAGATTAACCATTCCCCATTTCATCTTCTAAGGGCAGATTGGAAATTTTCCTCGTAGCTATCAAAGTCACATATTTCAATGGATTTATGTAGGATTGGATTTATCTCACCAAATAAGCAATCAACCTTGCATTTAGTTATAACAAAAAATATAGAGGCATACCATTCATTTCATTTGATGTTTTCTTCATACAACCTTATAGATTCAATAAATTTTTTGAGAAAAAGGAAATACATTTCCATTTTATGATGGATAGTAAAAGGAAAATAATTATTTAAATGTTTTTTCAAGAAATCCGTCTACATTATTACATTAATATATTCCTCACCCATTTTATTTTTTATCAATATCCACCATTTATCAAATTCACTCTTCATAGGATAAAAATACAAAATAGAATTCTCATTTTGGTAGTGTTGAAAAACGGATAAGATATTCTCAACAGAGTTGAACCATTGTTCAAAGATTAAGGGATCAGATGATCCATTGAATGTACGAGGACTTTATTGCATTAAGCTCTCATTTGTGGAAATTTTTCTTTTGGTGGGGGTTTTATGATCCTCCTTATATAGTTTTCTATTAAAAATTTGAATCATCTAAGAGAGTATCATTGTGATGTTTGTGAATCCTACTCCCATCGGGATGAGAATCTCATTAGGGTAGTCATCACATTGCTCTTCATGTTGTTTTTTACTTGATTATTTATATTTTGATCCATTAGATAGAATAAAAAGAAAATTATATCTGAGTATATTAAACTTTTAAAAACATAAATTTAAATTTAATAAATTTAACAGATGAGTTATAACTTACATTTATTTCATTAAATTATGGATTTCTTGGATTCAGTCATTGTTATCCATGATTTATTTACTATCATATTTTATTGTGGGAATTTTATTTTTTCCCTTATTAATGGTTCATAATGGTCTTATGAATTAAAAAAGAATATAACCAGATGCTATCAGTCTAAGTGTGTTGTAAGCCTCGTTGTATTTTACTAGGTTTCCATGAGTTAGGTCTGGAACACCTTGTTAGAGTTGTCACATCAATGTATATATGTTCATGAACCACATCCACTTATACTATTTGGACTATGATGTATTTTCTTGATAACTCACATTCTCTATTATAAAAAAAATTGTATTGTTTTGTTATACTTAGTCTTATGCATAATTCTTTCCATAGAGTTTGTAATCATAATCCCAAATATATATAATATTTGACTTGGATACAAACTATAACATTCCTTCCCTTTAATAAACATAAATACACGATATAATTACATAAAAATTAAAATTAATACACGCCAAAAGATTGATAATTCAAGTGTATTTGGTATTTAGGTAACATTATTTACAACATTAAACATGAATTACAACAAATTTATGGAAAACATCTTTATCATGCTTGAGCTTAAAATGGCATTGGTTAAACATGGGAAATACATAAAAAAGAGGAGATCCATGAAGCCCAATAAGGTAATATACATCAAATAACATTAAGAAAATAATATATGTAGGAAAAAGGAAAAAATGAGTCATATAAGAATAAGAATAATAAGAAATGATATAGAATGATAATCATAAAATGGGAAATGTAGAATCAATTTAAAACACTACATCATAAAGATAAGTCAAGGATAAACTACCAAGAATTCATGGTGGAAAAATTCCAACAAAATAATGATTTATACCCTAATCTCGACATGACATATTTTGATACTAAAAATTACCCAATTAATTGGATCTCTATATAATTTGGGGAACACTCGAAACATTCCTTCCATTTTCATACTTAGTTGTGCCACATAGATCATAAATCATTGATTCATCCATCATCATAATTTTTTACATGGTCAAGGAGTGTGGAATACATATATTTCAGTCCCAAATAAAAATTTATATGTCAAAAGAATTTAACACCATTGATAGGAAACATGTATGGTATTCACTACACAATTAGTTTGGCATGGAAAATTGCTGTTAAAATTCGGTCGCATGACAGTGTCACATAAAAGTTCATAAAATTGGTTGATGAGAGAAAAAAGGGTCTCTCATAATTTTGATATGAGGTTTAAATATATAGGGACATGAAAGGACATGTACACTTATATATAGATAGAAATATAAGTCATAAAATAAAAATGTTAATCTTGAAAAAAAAAAAGGGGAAAGGATTCTTATGAAATTTTGTCATTGAAACATGTGTACATGGGAGGGATTAATGATTGGGAAATGGGTCTTTAATATTTTAGTACTTATTATTGAGGTATATAAGAGGTTAAAAAACATTCCCATTAATTATTAATTTAAAATAATATGGAATAACAAAACAAATAATCATTTATAAAGACAATAAAGGAAAGAAACCATACTTGAATGTGTGGCTCCCAAATAATGAAAAGGGACTTCATGAGAGTTTTTGTCCCCATAGGTAGATATAGAGAGGTTAGGTAAGAGTAAGGACGTGATAAAATGATTTTTAGTGAATATAAGTAACAGCTTGTGTGAGCTTATATAAGAAAATAGAGGTACTTCTTTTACATTTGGGTTTAAGACTCTACCCAATAATATATTTCATACCACAAACCATCCCTTGGGTTTTTCCAAATATTTAATTCAATTTGGATAAGTTTTGATGAAATTATTAGGTAATTCCAAAAACATATTAACATATTACTTTTCTTTCGAAGAGTTTAATAACTCTTATAATGAAATGAATTTAAAATCATTAAACATATTATATAATTTGGAGGATTTATAAAGGTATTATTAAATTAATAAAATAAAATAAAAATAGCATTCATTGATGATTAAAACATATATTTGGTGAAGTATCTCCATTATAGTATTTATTATGTCACCTTTGAGTCATTATGATGTCATAAAACTGACATTATATTTATATAGTATTTAATTTGTAATCAAAAATTTGAATCTCATAAAATAATGAAAAATTAACAATTGAATAATTTTGACTTTATGATTCCAAAATTAATATTTATTTTAACTAAATAATTTTATAAATATGATAGTTTTCCATTTTAAATAAGATTAGACATTTATTGAAATAATGTTGGGTTTTTGGCACAAACTGTTTTTTTAACCCATTTAAAAAGTACGATTCACATCATATAAATTATATGAAAATTTATATTTAATAATTATTATATACTAATTAAAATTTATTAAAATAATTTTTATTTCAGAAATTCCTTCATTCATAAAAAAAATACATTAATTGAATTAGAATATTACCTAAAAATATAATTTTTATTTAATTGAATCGAAATCAAAGTCATTTACAAAGTAACAATAAAAAATTAAAATAAAATAACAATTTCATACAATTTAAATATTAATATTATTATGTTCTAGATACACATTAATTTATAACACTATGTATCCCCCAAGAGTATGGTGGGTGATGATAATACTTTCATGGGGTCGTTCCGTAAACATGGTTTGGGTCGTCATCTTGATTAACTTAAACTTCCCCTGTAAACAGTTTCTCTTTTTCTTCCATTATTGGATCTCATCTTGGGCTTGGTCAAGGGAAAATCTTAGTGATTCTATCTCCCTTACAATATCATATAAAAGGGTTTCATACGGTACAATCCTACTAGATGAGGCCTTTACTTCCTTTGTTTGTGACAATTAGATTTATTAAATCTCTATATTTATAGTAATCATGTGATCACTATTTAATTGATATATTAACAAATGTAATTTTATTAATGATATTTTAAATTGAAATATATAACCAAGGATGTGAATCTTTTTTATAACCATATTTTATAATAAGATATTTAATTAAATCATTAAGGTAAAATCATTGTTAACATTTTGGGTTGTTACAATTCACACCTGGTATCTAATAATGATAGGTCAAAGGCAGAGAAATTTATTTCAATAAATTTAACATTTGGGTACTATGATTTTTTTTTCTATGAGAACAGTTTTAAATTCTAGATACCTATATTCACCAATTTTACATATCATACCTTTTAGTAATCTCAAATGTGTTGTGTAACGTATGTCATAATCTCTAATATGACATATTTTTTTGTGAGTATAAAGTATTATATATTTTCATTAATAGATTTTAATGAATATGACCCAACTAAAAATGATAACCCTATATACCATATCTATTTAGTGAGACATGATCCATATTCATCAACATAATGATTATTATATATCTTTCATTTCACTATAATTTTCCTTAGGTACGTAATTATCGTAGTCAAAAAATTTGAGAATAATGAATAATTTAGACGATGAAAACATATCTCAATCCATCATATGGATTGAATAGATTATAATCCTCTTGTATCCAAACTGTTAGGGATTACCAACAATTTATCATAAAAAAACAATAAAAATATGGTTACATAGGGAAAAAATTGTATCATAGTTATGATATGAAACTACAAAAATAAGACCATCCAGAGTCACTTAATTTTTTTCATTCCAAAAAAAATATAATCCAGAGGCACCTTTCTAAGTCAGGAAACTACCTCGTTGTATGATCAAGGTATTTTAATTTCATAACTTTGAATTATTCACAAACTTACTATTTCAGGGAATTTTATGTTCTCAACAATATTATATATATCTTATGCGCATTAAATTATCGATTATATATATATATATATATATATATATAAATTAATCATTATCTTCTCATGATTTATTCCTTTCATTGGTTTCTTGATAAAAACCATTTATTTTCAAAATTCCAAATTGAAACCACAATATTCATGTGTTAAAACCGCATTAATTTGTAAATCTATAAAAAACCACATGTTTATGTTAATAACCCAAAAAGTTCTTTTATATTCACAGATATCGAAATTCATCATATGAATTCGGTACATGAACAGTTCATAAAAATTAGTAGAGTAATATGGGATTTGAAAACACCACCAATTTAATCATTGGGTGAATGATAGGAAACACATTCACACTCCTAACCTTAGAAATACGCTGGGAAAGTAGATGGTACTACCCCAATTCAATCAACCAGGGAAGACTTCACTCATGTGAGAATTAAATTCCTTAAAAATATAACATCTAATATACACAAACTATACTAAATAACTGTTATTAATATCTTGTCTATAAATAAAAACCAAGTTTATGGTATATGGAAACTAAATTGTATGATAACAATCCAAGAATGATATTAAAGGATTTATCCAAGAATCAACTTTTCATATAAATTAGGATACAAAATATTAAAATTTCATGAAAAATTAAATATAAATGAATCAAAATGGATTTTATAAAATAAATAAACAAATATAGTTTTTCCCAAAACATGAAACATTTAACATATATTCATAAATAAATGATAATAATAAATATTTTTTAATTTAGAAGGAATATATAATTTTTTTATTAATTTCCATAGGAAACCTTTCATATATTTTATTATATGATATTTATATGATATTTGAATAATTAATTTTTTTTATAATTGTATATTAATTAAAAAAAAAATTTGATAATATCCAAGTATCGCATCTATTCTATAGATTATACGCAATTCAAAAATAACCTCATATAAATTCAAAATAAATTATTTATTTCTAAGTATAAGAAAAACTATTAATATTTTCAAAATTATTTTAAAAATATTTTTAATTTAATTTTTTTTAATAATATGTCATAATCAATATTTATAGTATTTATAATAATTTTATAATTAAATAATTGTTTTATAAAATCCATATAACCTAAATAATTCCAAAATAAATTATAATTTGTTTTATTAACAATTCAAAAAATAAAAAATTATTTTAACGTGTTATGAAATAAATTCCAATTTTTTACACTTAAGATGAAACCCCCGCATTTTATAATATTGTATCCTTATTTTTGTTATAAATATTTTATGCCTAAGGGTACATGTTGCTTCTATATTCTGTTATAATGTAAAAATTACCTTTACAAGGTTAAATAACACTTAATTTTGAAAATTTAAAGATTTTATTTATGAAGATTATTCCCATAATTCTATTACGTTTATAAAAAAATTATGTAAAGGTAACTTTAATATTTCATAATTTTTATAAAGGAAAACATTAGGTTACTTCACAACGTGGCCCCAATAACATTACAAATTATGGTAAAGTCCATTTTCCCATTAAACAGTGACTTGAATATGGGTACAACAATCATGTAGTCAACATCATTGCTTTGTTAGGGTACTACCTTTATGAAACAAATTTTTTAAATGAAAAAAAGTGTTTATTGTTAAACATACCTTTTTTTAGGTTATTACATTTACGTGCCCAATATGCATATGGGTAAGTGAAATTTACAATTATGTATCTGATGTAATGGTTTTTATTCATCCACTAGTTTTATGAAAATTTTATTCCCAATATTTTTTTTGGAAAACATGTGATTCGTATAAATTAATATACATAAGAACATTTCTCTGATACCACTAATGGTAACATAATGATCATTTAATTCTTCTATGTAGAAGAATTCAATGAAAACATTGACAATATATCACCAATAAATTTACATATTCGATAATGTTTTAATATAAAGAACATTTTATTCAAAAGTTGTAGAAATTTTTATCTTACATTCATGAAATATTTTTATGTAATAATATGGTGATCATTGAACTTAATCAATACAACCCCAAGTGAATACACCAGCCAAAGCATCCATGAACTCTTTGTGAGTATATCCATTTTTGAAGGGGTGACAGAACCATCCCAAAAGAGATAAATGAAGTTTTTGGAAGAAAAAAATTTAAAAGGGATTCTTATAGATCACACAACCAACACACAATATAAAAGGATCCCATTCTTTTGTATAACAAGAATCTTGAGGAATCACATCATATGGTTTTTTCTATTGGGTATGATTAATTTAATGAGTTTAATGAATTAATGAATAATAATTAATCCATTCATAATGGATTGTAACTGATGTGTAAACCTTTCGATAGAAATAAATAATATATACATATATAACTATTATTATTATAAATTATATTCATTTAAAATACATTCGTGGAATGCATTTATTAAATGTATAATTTAATATATAAGTAAATATTATAAATATATATATCATTCATCATATGAATGTATACATGCGTATGATGCATGTAAATTTTAGTGAACATCAATAATATATGTCTATGTATGTATAGATATAATTGATCATTTAAATTATTTTATGGGTAAACATTAATATCTATGCATATTAGGAAAAAAATGTGTTATGGTCTTCTTATTTTGTAACTCTATTGAATGGTTGAGGCATGGTCTTGGAATCTAGGGATTTTTGGATCAAAATAATCAAAATTTTTAGGTTTCCCTACTATGAATGGTTAAGGTGAAGGGTTAGAGAGAAATAGTGATAAATCCCTTCACAAGGAACCTTTTTAGTTCATTTGTAACTACACAAAGTTTGTCAGCAAGGGAAGTGCATAGTTAATTTCAAACTGTGTGGTGCATAAGATAAACCATGTGGGATCCATGGTGTGTATGAAGTGTGTATCATTACATGCACCTAAATAATTAAACCATGCTGTAATTGAGTTTTTTGGATATGATTTTTTATAGTATCATTGAGAACAGTTTCCTCACAGTTCTAAAAATTATACAGGACACTTGAGGAGCTAATATTATGCTTTTGGGTGGTTTTGGTATGAGGTACATAGTTTTTAAAAACCGGGTAACCTCTTACGAGAAACCTTGTGGTTTTTTTCATGGAATATGATATGGCCAATCTAAATATGTGTAATGATTTTGAAAATAGTATGGCCAAAAAATTTGTCCATCCCTAGTGTTTAATATTTTGTCAATTTCTCATTTTATACTTTTGAAAAAGATTAATTTAACCACTCTATTCTAGTACATGTGTTAGATGACCCTTGGGAATTCATGGAGGAGCTCCCCATTCCTAATATTTTTTTCTTATCCCCTCATTGATGATTTCCTTGTAATTTGAGGTGATTTCTCCCTCCAATTATCTATTCTTCCATTTTCCTCTCTTATATTAGGTATTTGATTTCCCCAAGAATCATAGTTATCATGTCATTCATTTTTGGATATGTAGTGGATATAATGACATGAATTATGGTTCTAGGGGTTTTATACACAAACATTTCTCCCATGGGTGATTTTTTCTATTCAAGATGACACGTTATAGTGTGCATCGACTTGGTTATCTTATATTTTATGTATGAGTTTCTATGATTTTGATTATTTTTAGAATTATATTATTTTAATTCATTATAAATTCATTTTTATCTTATTTTGATTATTTTTGATAGCCTATTAGTGTTTCGAAACCATTTATGTATATTTCAATATTTTCATAAATTATTTCTCATTGAAATCATGTGTTATTATTTTTTTAATGAAATTTTGAATTATGCAAATATTTATTGGGATGTCTTTTGGATTTTTTAAACTGTTTTTGTAACAACCCGATATTTTATGATAATTATTCTTTTTAATTTATTTGATTTCATGTGCTACAACAAGATTATCTTGTGCTATATGCCACACTGTATTAGCTTGAAGTATACACAACACTATTCTAAGATTGTGTTACACACAATTTCAAGTTCATTTTATAATAGTCATTCTACGCAACATTGAGTGTATATATAATATATATATTCAATGTATAAATTAAATAAGGTTGGATTCTGTTATACGAAATAATAAAGGATTCTTGCACAACAAACAACCCTGACTTGGCTTGCATTACACGCAATCACGACCTTCCTCGAAAGCGTGTGTTGTACACAATACTGGGTTTTACTAAACAACGATATATTATTATAATTTTATTATGAACTAGCCATTTTGAATAGTATTAACTAAATTTTGAATTTTATAACATTATTATTCATCTTACACATTTTTTAGAACATAGTATAAGAACAAAATAAATTTTTTGGGGTAAAATAAGTATTTTTAAAAAAATGCATTTTTGCCACCTTTTGATGGAGCACCCACTATAAATATTGTTTTTGACATGTTTATAAGTTCAATTTTACAAAATAAAATTATTATTTCGAATCATTATATAAAATTTTACCTCGGATAATTTTTTCATATTATTCTGAGAACTTTCATATTTTAATGAATAGTAAAAACACGCTATATTTTAATTAAAAACAACTTTTTTCATCGTTATAAATTATGTGGTTAAATTATAATATTGAATGGTTTTAAAGTATAAATAGAATATATTTTTTCCATTTAATATAAGGTATTTCATTAGCCTTGATTTTACATTGAATTCATAGGTTAAATAAATTCAATCTTATGTAGTGTTTAAAAAAAACCCATTTTCTTTCGACAATGGGATTAATTTTAATTTAATTTCAGAAACTTCTGTGTATTGAATTTAGAAAAATGGATTCTCTATTTGGAATCAGTGGTTTAAAATAATATTAATAGACTACTTTTTATTTTTGGGATTTATGAATACTAACACTGATAAATTTTATTTACCATAGTAAAAGGTAAATTGGGTAATTAAGGGTAAATATAATATTATAAAATTATCCTAATACTTGTATTAATACAATTGGATGATTATAATCTGTCCTAATTCATATTTGGGTCGAAATGGAATCCATTAGAACCCAATTGGAGGTGATTAAGACCTTTAGTTTATTTTATTTAAAGGAAAGTGAAATATGTCTCACTCTACTTTAATAAGTAAAGTATTTTCAAAATAAATTTATACAGAATATAAATTAGGTTATAAATACTCATTTGAAAGATAAATTTTTTTTATTTGTCATGGTAATTTATTTGTAATTTTTAAGTGTTATTTAATTACCTTATTATCTTATACATTAATGATGCAGAAATTATTTATTTAGTGAAAAATCAATAATATAGCTTTTATTGAAATAGTAATACATTTCAAAAGGCCCAAAAATCTGCCCAAAACGTATTATTAGTGTATATATGAACCCTAATCATCCACTGGCCTAATTTTTGACCATTTGGATCCTTATTAAGTGGATTATGACACTTATATTATTTTTTTAAACGGTGCCAAAGTTGTCACCTTCATAATTTTATAAATATAACAATTTAAATATTGTTATTTTAAGATGATAAATTCGAGTAAAAGTATTATTGTGAAATTTAATAGAGTTTTATTCATCATAAAATTTTATTTTTAATTTTTATGCAACAAATAAGTATATTAAATAATTATACAAAAATGTTGTAGTAATTATTTAATTAAGAGATAAACCAAATAAATGGTTTTAAAAATAATAAAATAAATATTATGTGAACTATTTAATGTTCAAAACTAATTTTCTAGAAACATATGACCTTTTATGAATCTATTAAAGCTTTATTTTTTAACATATCTTCTGTATATAGTTTATTTAAATTCATAAAAATGAATAGTTTCAAATTTGACACTATTGTTATTTTATAAAAATAACATATTATAAAATTGTTTAAAAATCCCAATAAATATTAAAAATTTATAAATTTAAATTTATATGGTCTAACATGTTATAATATGTCAAATTATGGAAAATTCACAACAAATAAGTAATTATTTGTTACAATTTAAAATTTAGAATGTTATTACCACAAATAATGTTAAACTGAATAAATAAGGATAAATCAAGTTGATAATGTTAAAAATAAATTCCTAACATGTATAAATTTTATTGGTCGATGGGATTACAACCCTATCTCATCTAATATTCGGATATGAGTCATTTTTGAAGTTTGTAAGTGGGGTTGAGATTTAATATAAACTAATATTTCTTATATTCCCAAAGGTGCCCCTCTCCTCCCTTATAAAAGGGAATCTCCTCCCTCTACTCCTCACACCAATTTGAGACTTCATGCTTGGAAAAACCCTAACCATTTCACTTACCCACTTCCCTAGAAATATCTTAGAGGACATGGTCGTCTTGAAAGACCAATTTTAGTGCCCTAAGAGAAGGTCTCAAAGAGGCGCTTCAAAGAAGAGGTAATGTTCGTTACCAATTCTTTCAACTTTATTTATTCTTTTACTGATTCTTCTTCAGTTGTTTCATTATGAAGTAATAACATAAGTATCAATCATATAATTATATGTTATTATATGTATGAAAGAACCCTATTTCACCATATATCCATCCTATGGAAAATGAAATCACCGCTTGTGTGTACGTACGTAATACCATCTCCACGCCGTGGTGTAATCTATTTTCCACCACCACCTTACTTGGATGGGTATAATGGTGTAAATAATAACTATATATGATTATTTTAAAGTTATATTGATTCTTAAATAGTATACATACACTCCAATACAATTCCATGGGAACGATATCATCGCTCGTGCGTACGTACGGATTACCGTCTCCATGATGCGATGAGATTTATTTTCCATGTAAAAAATTAAAGAATGATTATAAAGTATATATAATAAGTAATAATGAAATATATGACATAATAATTCAACTGGATTTATGTATATATATATTTATGTCATCCAATTAATTTCATTCAATTCAATGAGGAAATGAAAACGACGTTCATGCGTACGTACGGCCTACCGTCTCCATGAACGATGTATTTCAATCCATTTATCGATATATTATATATAAGTATATTCTGAATATATATTATATATAAATCATGTTTTATATTCTGGAATTAAGTAATCATGATCTATCTAATACTATGAATAATTACATGTTAAAACACAAATGACAAATGAAATGATTTTACCCAAAATTCTACTTTAACATGAATTTACAAAAGAACGGGTAATATAAAGTCATAAGTTAACCATATATGATATAAATGAATATTATTCTGTAATAAGTCAATGAAATTATTTAAATCATTATAAAGGATGTTTGGATATGTACAAAGCATATCAGACCTAAGGTAAGGGGTAACTTTTCCAATCTCGTTCTTATCCGAGATTGTTTATTCGTAAGTATTTACTGGGGTTATTGTTATCAACCATGTCCACATTTTATAAAACCGTTTTCATGTATGTTTAAATCCCTTATTAACCATTTTTTAATTTTACTACATGGTATGTATGGAATCTTTCTTTTACGAGGTACTTGTTGACTTTTCCAGCAAAAGTACGAGAAGAATGTTTTTCTAACTTATACGGCATGAAAGGATTTTTTACGGTTTTATAAAGACTTGTTTTCACGAAGCTTCCTCCAAAATATTTCATGACTATTTTCAAAAAAAATCATTTTCTTTTAAAATTACATGACATTTTGTGAAAAGAAAATGATTTTGAAGACGAAAGGATATTTTCCTCAAGAATTCATTTCATGTGTTTTATTAAAATCATTTTCTATCTAAGATGACATTATTTCATATGTTTATGTTTCAAGAATAATGTATCTATGATTTACATGATTTCAGTTTTCTTATTATGAAATGATATCCATTTCTTTTATATGGATTATGTGATGATGGGATTATGTTTATGAAACCAATTTTATTCGTTGGGTTATTATGAATGATGTATGTTTATTTTGGGGCACAAGTAAGAATGATTTCCTTATGAGATGGGTGGGACCTATATCTCCCTCCAATGCATTGGTTAAAGATTTATATCTCATGAGATAGACATGGCTAGAACGGTACGTTAATCCGGTCTAGTGTTACAGGACTGAAACGAGGAGTGAACTCGATTCAGAAAGGGACTTTGTCCACTAAGATGGTCTTGGAAGAAATGCCTTGGCTACTATGGAAATCATAACAAGTGTTTAATGGTTGCCACAATTACATGTTTTATTCCCATTCTAGTTTATCATGATTAATGTTATTTTATGATCTATGCTTTATGTACTTCCATGATTTAGGTCTTTGCTCAAGATTTTGATGTTTAGATGTTTATGGATTATTTTATGTTCTCTATGATTACCCTTCCGGAGCATTTGAGCTCACCCTTTATATGTTTTCTTTTCCCCAGGATTTAAAGAAAGTTTTTAATTAAGAAAAAAAAGGGGAAGATATTTATGGGAGATGTTTAAGATCTTTCACCAAGATTAGAAGATTAGGTTCCGAGTTTCTAAAGACACTAAACTATTACGGTCCTTGAGTTTTGGTTTTTTTGTTATGTATTATGTATTCCGCAAAAGTAATGTATTGTCCATGTACGTCAAGCTTCGGGCCTCTATAGTTTTCATGTCATTTAAATAATTTTGACATAGTTTTCGTTTTCAATAATTCAAAAATATGTATTCAAACTGTGATTTTGTTTTGAATTGATGCATTGTCCTCATATTTTATTATTAATTTGGGTTCTTGGGTCAATATAAAATGGTGATTTGAAATGTGGTTATGTGGTTTACCTCATGATAAATTCCATAAAGGGTTTTCATAAATGTATTGATGGAAAATAGATGAGATCTGGTACTTTTTTTGTATTTAATAGAGGAAGACCCTTATTGAAGGTTATATTTGAAATGTTTTGAATAAATTTATTGATTTCATTAAACTTATTAAAATAATTTAAGGGATAATTTATGAATAGTGTGATGGAATACAATGTGCCTTATACATATTTAGGATTTTTATTGAACATATAACTTGTTCAAGGGTGAATATCAAATGGTTTAATGCCTAGGGTGTTCTCCATCATTTTACGAATGGTGTTTCAAAATTAATAATTTTTTAATAAGAAAAAGGGATTCATATTTGGAGTCATGTTTTGTTGTAAAATGATCAGTTGGAACTTTAGTTTTTAAATGGTTAGAAGGACCCCTTTATTTCCCCTTGTTGGTTTACATGTTTTCTTATTTTATGATCACTATGTGATGATTTTTTCCTCATGTGTGGATATTTTCATGATTTTACATGTGGTAATGTTATATATATATATAGATATTTTCATTACAGGGTTTTTAAAGTGTATGTAGTTTTGGTTATTCAAAATGTGTAAGACATTGATCATTTTGACTCTGCATAAATTCTTATATTGGGCATGGGAGACTGAGTACTAATTAGAGGAGCAAGATTGATCATCTAGTTGGTTCACACAACACTAGTTTCCCACCAGTCATATTAGGAACAATTTTATTGTTGGGGGTTTCCATAGAAGTGATGCTTGTATGAGATACCAAGATGAAAAGATTTATTTACATGTATGATGGTTGCTGGTTTGGGTTGTTATAATCAAATATTGTCAGATTCCAAGAATTTTATTGGCTCTAGGTTGACCAAATTAAATATTCAATTACATAATTCCGGGTTAGTGGTTTAGGGGAGGTTGATCTTGTTATTATTTTTTTCATTTCACCTTCCCTCGATTTAAAGGAACATTGGCTTTGATGTTTTCATTTCATTTTAATATTCCTTTCCTAATATGTTTAGTTCTATCTTATTGTATTTGATGTATATGGGTTTTTAGTTTCTTCCATTTGAAAATGATTTTTCAATGATGCTTCGAAAATACTATTGAATATTATAGACTATTGTTTGAGTTATATAAACGAATTCCAAAATGGATAGCATTCTTAATAACATGATTAATCTAACTAGATATTTTAATATGATATATGTTTTCATTTAGAAAAAACTAGATTATATTGTTTTAGTAAATCTTAATAGTGTGTGTGGTTTTGGAAAATAATAGGCTAGAGAAATGTTATTCAAATGTGTGAGTTGTGTTTGGAAAATAGAGAGGAATGTTTTTAATTTTGTGTATATAATTTTTCAGTTTTGAAAAACTGACAAGTGAAAATCCTAAATTCAATTTAATTTTCAAATTTTTCAGTGGATAATTTACTTATGAAACATATTTCATAATTTTGAAATGATTTGGTTACCTAAATTGATTTTGTTTTCATACACATATGAAATTTTATATTATTGGTTCATAGTAGTATTCATCATGGTTCATCTTTGACTATTTGTGATGATTTGTTAGTTTATATAAATTAAGGGTTTCATGGAGATGATTTGGGTACATCTAGAGTTTTTTGGAGGTTTTAAATTTTTAGTTAGTGTTGTATCTATTTATTGTTGTTTCCTACAGTTTATAGATGTTGTTTTGTACATACACATATTTTGTATAAAAAATACTGGCTTCGAGTTGTAAATAATTTTTACTTATTTTGTATCATATTTTACATTATTCAAATACATATATCACTTATTTGGGATCAATTGAATCAAAATGGATTCATATTCTTCCTAGGATCTTTTTGGAAGCCAATATGAATAGGTAATTCCCTTCGAGCATTATTTTGGGCTGATTGAGAACCCAAATTAAATCAATGGTTGGGTTGGTACATGAATAAATGGTGTTAATGATTATATTTTATATTAATGGGAGCCAAATATTCATTATCATCACCTTTTTATATAGAAGTTTCCATGTAAAATGGATATTGTGGTTTTTATAGCATGGGAGGTAACTGTGGGTGGGACTATCTGGTTATTTCATATCTTGAACCTCATAATTCCATGGGGTTTTAGGTTTCTAATCAAGTATATGTGTTTCTTTTTTCTATTTCTGATGGTTTTGATATGATGCGACCAACGTTTTTTCTATCATATTTTACTATATATTTTACATTAGGGACCAAACATTGGTTTCAAGTGAATATGAAGGAATCTCAAGATAGACAATCAGCTCACATAGGCTGGGAACTCATGTGGTCATTATCGGGTCGATTCACTATTAATTAGAATATGTGTTTCCCAGATGACGACTCATTCCCCAAAAATTGGTTAACATGGAATGGATAGCAACGTTTTTACCCTGTTAGAC
Source organism: Viscum album (assembly GCA_963277665.1). Taxonomy (NCBI): domain Eukaryota; kingdom Viridiplantae; phylum Streptophyta; class Magnoliopsida; order Santalales; family Viscaceae; genus Viscum; species Viscum album. The sequence continues at coordinate 2,063,405,483 of OY728120.1, read as the reverse complement.
TAATTGTAAACCCCATTATTCAACAATAATCTAAAATTTTCATCACTTATTGGAGGTGGAATGACAAATGTATTTGTTCCCTAGTTGGGATGTGGTTTCTGTTGATATCTTTTTAAATTCTTCTCATGATATTTTTTTACTTGGTTTTTAAAAAATTATTTTTTGAAAATAAATGATTATTGGGTAAAACATTTACTTGAAACACTATTTCTGAATGAATGTGAAGATATAATTACTATAGTCTTATAGAATTTTTTATAAAATGATGGTTTAGCATATTTTATATATAAAAAAATGTGTTTCAAAAGTATGTTGTGTTTCTAAATCAATTTCGGAATGAGTTGTGAAAATTGGAAATTGGTTCTGAAAATAATTTTGGATGCATGTTTTCAAGGTGAAATGTGATTTTGAAAGGAATATAGTTTCATTCCTTGTTTGGGTTTTGTGTGTGTTACACCATGGTTTTCTTGATTTAAATCTCATGTTGGATTGGATTTCAAATGCACGTGCTTTTTCAAGTTGGTTTAAATAATACTTTGTTAAATAAATATTTCAAAGTCAATTTTCATTTCATGTGATTTTTTTGTTCCTCATTCTATTAATAGTTATTGTCTTTTTACTAAATTATTATTATGGAATATCATGTCCACTTTTCTGAAACATGGAATGAGCTAGTTTATTTCCTTATTGTTTTTCCACCCTAGAATTGTGGAAATGGTTTCTATTTTTCTGATTCCAACCCTGATTCCATATAGAGTGGTGGACAAAAAACATATGCTTATAATAGAAGAAGAGAGGTGTTTGGATGATATAGGGTTTATCTTTGTATATTTTGGGATACCTGATGCTTATTAGGTGAGTTCTTTTGATATATTTTTTGTTGTTTTTATCCATGATAGTGGGAGTTTATATTCCCTCCATAGTCTCAAAATATTGTTTTACACATTATATAGAGGTGTTAGTTTAATTGGTTTTCCATAAATATATGTATGCGTAAATGGTTTTTGAGACTCTTCGACTTTACCTTAGTTGTGAATTTTAGGTCATATTTAGTATCATTATAAGTTGGTATTTTCAAAATAGATCACATGATTTAACCGGTTTTTTCTTGTGGATGGATCCATTTTAAAGTATATTCATGTTTATTTTTAATTATTGTTTTTTGAATACCATATTTTTATTTTAGGATTCTTTCCATCCCTTTTTGGTGTTTTGTGGTATGGTTGTGAGTGTAATATCTAGGAGCCTCGTTGTTTGGGTGAACCTTGAGAGCTTATGTTGCACCCATTATTTTGGAAACCATTGCGGGTCTAATTTATTATATATGAGATAATCCTTTGTTGTATGATCAGTTAAATAGGGTGTTTGTTTTTGACTAGTTGAGTTTATTATAATTGATTGTGTTTTCCTTTGGCCATTTAGATGGTCTGTGTGAGGGTTTCCCAAATATTGACTAAAAACCCTACTCTTTATTACACAATAATACATGATTATTTAGATAATATTACACTTAATACAACTGGAAGGATCTATTAGTCTAGTTTCTTTCGAAATTAGGTAAATGAAATAAAAATTTAAAATAGGAAATGACTTCTTCTTTAAATAAAATATATTTAACTTTATCTCAGTTAAAATTTCATCCGATAACCTAGAGACATACATAATAAAGGGGTGAGATATAAATCCCTCTATGGGTATAAATTTAAAGCCCAAATTGTTTAATCATAGAGTGGGTGAATAATTTTATTACATTTCCATGATTACAAGAAATCAAATATTAATGGACCGATCAGTTCAAAATTATTTGAAATCCATATTATATACATGATACCTAAAATAAATTGGGATAAGGAATATGAAAACATGATATACCATAAAATGAAATAAATTTTATCCTTGAATTCTTATTCAAATATTTCTATTTTCATAACCTTAGGAAAGGAATCATAATAAGGGTGGTATCAAATGCTCATTATGGGTATGTAAAGGGGATTCAATAATGAATAATCTGAAATAAAATAACAAGTAAAGGTAAATATATGATATAAAATTCAATTTAAATAACTACTTAAGGAAATTTCAATATGTAATGGTAAAAAACTAAAAACATGTGCCATTATTTTAACGATATTAAAATGGAACTCATCTCATGATATGTAAAAAATCATTGACAAATAAGAAAAGAGTTTTAAATAAAGGAATTTTTTGATCATAAGATGTCATGTTTCCCATGAAAATGATACCATTACCATCATGTGGAAGTTTAATAATTTTTATTTCTCCAACTAATTCATCTCCTGAGACTATTGATGAATTGAGGGGCTTCCATTAGTCGGTTTCCAACCCATTGGGGTTTCCATAATTTCTCCCCGACACATGAATTTGATGTCCAAATAATTCTATGTAAATTTAATATACATTATTCCTTATCAAAATGTATACATATTGAAATGAAGATTCTGATTTATCAATATTTCCCCAATTAATCAAATAACTATCAAAGTGAACACAATATATAATATGATATACATTTTTGGAAAGAATAATAACCATTGTGTAAAAAAAATTATATTCAAGGAAATTTCAAATTAAATTTGATTAAAATTAATTTATTTTATCAAATAGAAAGTTAACAATCACAAAATGAATAGATATTTGAATGATAATAAGTTAGAAAATTTTTTAGGAAAATAATCTATAAACATACCAATGTGTCCCATTCTTGTTGGAACATTTAAATTATAATACACGTGATGTAAATTTTATCAAAACATGAATAAAAAGGATTCATAACTAAAATAATGAAATTTTTATATACATACACTACAAAAAATATGTAATCGATGTATATGGAGTATGCCTCGCGGAAAGAAATTCAAGACAAGGATACCTTTCCATAAAATTCTTTCTATAGTGTGGTATTTATATTTCCTTATAGTGGTATAAAATATGTTAATAAATTATAATAGATCCATATTCATGTTTATAATATCATTTATCAACTTATTATACTATTTCATTTCATGTTTGTTAACACTCTTTCATTATTTTAAGTATTTCAAGTGTTATATTATTTGTTTTCTCAAGTATGGTTAACTTGTTATTTGATAATATTATTAATAAGATAATGATATAATAATATTAAAAATTTAATCCAAAATTTAATTATAATACATATTAATTACAAATGTATTTATAATAATATATATGTTTTAGAGATAATAAATGAAATGAACCCATGATGGAGACGGTATGCCTTACATATGAATGAACACTACTTTCATTAATTTTTCATATTAAAAGAATAAAAATTAATTGATACATATGTATATTATGATTAATTTTTTGTATATATGTTATATATGTTATGGATTTTTATTAAAATAATCATTGATACATCCATGTGTAGTGTGAAGAAGTCACATAACATTGAGGAGGTGGTAGTCCATACTTCCACAGATGACGTTATCATATTTACACAAAATGAAATGTATAGAGTTATGTGTTATAAAATAATTATTGAATCATAAAGTAATATTAAATATAATATATAATATTTATTAACATATTTTTCATCATAATGGCCACCCTGATAGGTGTTAATGGAAAAATTAACAATCATCATTCTGTGAGGTCGTAGTTCGTCGTACACAGAATCAGTTTGATTGTTAACCATTAGATGTATGTGTTTATAAGTATTGTATAAAACCATATTAAAACATATTCCATCTATATTTTTTATACTATTTTATTTATAATTAATATAATAATAAGAGTATGGTATGAAGAATAAAAATAAAAATAATGATTTTATTGAATGACATTACCTCTTAATTGGGTAACTTTTTGTGCTTTTACCAAAAAATGGCATATTTGGATTTGTTAAAAAGTGGATGAATATAATATGGGGGGAGAAATGTTGGGGAGATATTTTGGATTTTCTTGTTCAAGAAAATTTTTCTTTTAATGTTTGAGTAATCAGACAAAGTTGTGTCTTTTTATAGTGGAGGAGGAGTGGCTCACGTGCCATATTTTGAAAAAGTAATTCCTACAACGTTTTTCAAGTATAAATTGGATATAATAATGGTAAAATTTAAACAAAATATGGGATAGTGTCTAAATATATCTATAAAATATCTCTAGTAATAGTTTATAGGTCTCTTTATTCCTTAATGTTATGTTTTAGTCCCTTGTTGATCTTAATTTAACCTTAATCATTATAATTAATTGTAATCACATTCAGTAATATTTTTGGTAGAATAAAATGTCTTTATAATTAGGAATTATAAACTATTCTGATTCCAAATATGTAATATACTGTTCTAAATTCCAATAATATATGTGGATGAAATTTATTTATATTTAATATCATGGGCGGGATGACAATGCGGGTTTTTAGAGTAAAAATGTCTGAAATTTTGCTATGGTTTCCTAATAAATTTTATTGGGAAATTTATTAAAATGACATAAATTATATTAATTTTTAAAAATATGATATTAATAAAAATTTAAAAATAATAATAAATTATTTTTACCAAATATATAAATATATTGGAAAAGCAGTTTTGAACGAAAATTGTGTATTTTTAAATAGTCATTAAAAAGAGACTTTTTTTAAAACATTTCACCATAACTCAATTATAATGATCATATTTCAAATTTGAAGCTTATTTTGACATATTATATTAATTTATGTTACAAAATTCAGGTTTAAAATGTGTTCACCATTAAATGGTTGTAAAATTTCATTTATAAAAATTTAAGTTATTATGTGTGAAATTGGGTTAGTTCATATCTTATACCATTCAAACCCAATGTATGAATATGAAAAATATTTTATAGCATATATATTTCATTAAAATCATGAACAAATAGTAATTAGTTGTTTTTTATAAGACCTAACTCTTTTCTAATCATAAAAATAATAATATTTCTTTTTATATCCTATTGCTTCTTATTTTCTCTTCCCATTAATTGGTAACTCATGAATTAATTTTATGTTTATATATCCAATAAATTTTCATAATTTGGTTAATTATATTCATAACCACTATCATTAAAACTATAATATATTGTATAATTATATTTTTATAATACATTGTCATTTTGTGAAACTCAGTCATGCAGGTAACTCAAGCTATCGAGGAAGGTCACAATTACATGTAACACATGATATCTAGAAAGGCCACTCTTAAGTGAGATGTTATATTAACATATTATTTCATGGATTATAGTATATATAATAAAAATAATTTATTTAACATTTTAATTTATTAGGTTAATATATTCCCTTTTTACACATGGTGTTGCGTGTCATAAACATTATTCAATACAAAGTTGTACTTCACAATTTCGGGGTGTTACATTCTCCCCAACTTATTTAGATTTCATCCTCATAATTAAAAATTTATCAATGTAATAAAGATATTTTCATTTTAATATACCTATTCTTTATAAAAAGATCATAAATAGGGTTAATTACACATCTTGTTAACAAGAGAGAAAAGAAAGTGCAATAGTCACATAATTAGTTTACCAAGTTAGAGAACAAGTGTAGGAAATGGAAACATGGATATGGAATAAAAATAAAACAATCAAATCAGGATGGATAGATATAGGGAAACGCATTATGATAATGTTAACAATCACAATTACATAAATCCATGATGATCTAAGGTTCCATTTGATTCATCAAAAAAATGTACTTGGAACTGTTTTTTGTTTCAGGATCATTTTCCGTGGAGTTGAGGAGTTATCTCACACTCTATGAATTTATGTAAATATACATTTCTATAAACATAAATAAACTCTTATTCCTTTGTTATTTTATCATCTCATTGAACATATTCATCATATAGAAATTTAATATATCAATATATAAAACCAGATCCAAATATCATCTTAAACTATTTCATAAATGGTCATGTTTTCTAAAAAATTATGATCCAACCCCAAAAAAAAGATCAATGAATTTCCAAAATAAAATTATCACTTCCATTAAATTATCAAGAAGTAGATATAAATTTTTACATTAAAAACTTATGAATAACATCATAATGTATCATCTTGAAATATTCAAATAACTATAATTACAATAAACTCTTGCTGGAAACATGAAATCTTTTTTATTATTTATATAAGAACCATGTTATTAGATATTTTCCTTAAATAAAAAAGTGTTGTAAAATCCATCAATGATAGAATTTAACACTTTTTGGAAAGTCATTATTCAGTTCCAATGTACACAACACTTATCCAAATCAATAATTTATTCATCCTTATTTCAACATTAAGAACATATTATGGGTTGTATATCCCTCAATCATATGTTTTCTAAAATGTTTGACTTTATAATAAATAATTTTTTTTCGTAGAATTCAATATATGATATCATATATTTATTTAATATGTATTGTAGCTCAATCCTTGTATATTTAGTAATTCATATGATTAAAATATCATAAATAAAATACTTTTATAACATATTTCATAGATCAAAAAATATTAGTACCTTAAACATTGCACTCTGGTTGTGTCAATAACATATTCTTTACCTTGATCTCTTATCTTATATGGAGGTATATTACAATGATTCCTAGGGAATTAATTTTCATAGTGACCCATCTCCTTACATTTGGAACACATTATAGTTGTTTTTTCCTTCCACCCATTGCATTCATTTTCTTATGGGCCCTTTCTCAAAATTTATAAAAAACTACCAGTCCCTTAAAACAATTCCTTGGGTTATTTTTTCCACATTTTTTATATGTGGTAAAATTATTATTTCCCTTATTCCCATTATCTATTATTTTTTCTTCCTTTCTCATAATATATTACTTCCCTTTTAATCCATAATACTTGGAGAATTCTTTCTTTTTTGTAACAGTACAAAAAACTATTTCATCATAGGAAGAAACGTTTTGAGAGAATTGTTCCCTTCTAAAACATGAAATTAGTCCTTCAAATAAGTGGTCAAACATGCACTATGTTTTTCAAATAAAATCCATATAATACCTTACAAACCTTGTAATGGTAGATTCATACTCTGTAATAATTTCATACTCCTTTTTTCTTAATCTAAAGAACATCATCTTCATATATGTTTTTTTATCATGAAGGGAATATTTGTTGATGAGTGACTCATTAAAATTACATTGTTCCATGAGATCAATGTGTTCTTGATTTTCTATATACTAGATAAGAGACCACCACATAACATAATCTCCTTGGAGAAAATAGACCACATGTCTAACCTTTCCCTTTCCTCTATATTGCAAGGATGTAAATATGATATCCTAATAATTTACCTATTTATCATTTAAAATGGGATTAATAGTCCCACTAAATGACAGGGACTTCATCTACATAAAGAGACCCATAATAGAAAATTATCTCTATAAAATAGGTTGCTACATTCGAGCAAGGTTATTTTTCATAACCTGATTAATTTTCCCTAATATTACTATGACTTCATTCATTACTATTCCATGTGAATTGGTTTCTTCAATAGGTAAATCTCTTCATTTTACATTAGTATTAAAACCACTCATAATTACAATTTCCTTTTCTAATAAATGTAAAATAATCAATTTGATCCAAAAATTAGAGTCTTTTTCTTACTCTAAATATGAAATATCACAAAACAGTAATTTATGGATCGTAAATCCTAGAATCATAATATTTGGTTACATTGGGGGAATATTTAGTTTTAAATCCTTCATAATGGTATGAAAATAAAATTTGAATTATCCTAAGCATATCCCCGAGGATTGTCAAACTAGGTGCACCGTAACGCCCATTTTCATGTACCGGGTTAAATTGAGTCAAGACCAAAAAAATTGTCTTATTTATAACTCCTAAGTATATTTGTCCAAGAACAAAATCTTCTTGTAGTATCCAGAAAGAGATGTATTTCTGGAAATACCCAAAAAATATATAACATACAAAAATTCTAGGATGTTCATCTATACTAATCCTCAATTTCCATATTAGGTTTTTGTTCCATATTCTAGGATTTGAAAATCATGTTTCCAATGATGTTTCTAAAATTACTTAGATGCCAACTGTAACTCCAGAACTCTAGAATCCTATATTAATTTCATTATTTTATTACATTGACTTGATTGCAAGGAATAAAATACTTAAGGACTGCATAGTATAGATTTCTTGAAAATCCAGATGACACCCATTATTCCCATAATACATTTGGAAATAGAAAATAAACAGATGAAATATAAAAAATGAAGTAAATTTAATCCTTGAATGAATATTTGATGATTAATATAAAGAAACATAATTTACGTACATTGATATTACCTCCATGTTGAAGAATATTTATTAGAAAATATTACAAATCCATGAAAGGACGATATTTATATAGGGTTGTTAGAATCTTAGAAATAATACGCAACTGGTTTATAAGGCATATTCATTATCTCCCACTTATTTCACAATAACAAGATCCCTTTTTGACATATCATATATAATACCCTTATTCATGACCTAGTTAAAAGAAACATATAATATGGTGATATCATATTATTAGTAAGGATAATCCCGGTAGATATCAATCATATCATAATCATAAGACATAAAAACATAACATTTTATAAATATATAGTGTTCATGAAAGATTGTGATGTCATGCCATGGGATAAATCATGAAAGTTCATAAAAATCAATGAATGTAATCCCAATAGTCATAAAAAAAGATATGATATTTTGTGGAATACACATAATAATAGAAAATTACATCATATTAGTAAAGTCTTATTTCCAAGACCATTATAGCTGATACATTCCATTATTGATACTTATTTACTTGTAGTTTCAGCCCTATATTACTAAAATGATATTATTTAAAATTATAGACATGTCTATATCATTAGAAATAAATCATTACAAAATGCATTGTAGAAAGGTATAAGACATACACATATTATAATGAAATTTTTCTTACGTGTTCCACAAAAACATAATTCATTCATCATAGCATAACCTAAGGAATAAAATGGGTTTCTGAAACATCATTCCATCATAATCCATATAAAAAATGGATTTTATAAATTTCAATACATAATAAACACAACAAAAACATAGTAATAATATTGATAGAAACATAACACTATTTATAGAATGGCATATTAGATGGAAAATATTTTTGATAAAAAACATCATATTAATTATTGAGGGAAATATCGTTTCTTCATCAAAAATATATTCTTTTCTCAAAATTCCAAGAAATTTAAAAATTATATAATTTATTTGAAAATAAACATCGAATCATGAAAAGTAATCATCACGGAAATAATGCATTATGAAAACATAGAAATCTGATCATACCAAATATGATAAGAAAACTTTTTCCTTGTACTTTTTCAAGAAAAGTGAAAATGTACATCATGTCAAATAACATGAAAACATTCCTTTTATTAAATTTAATTAATATTGCAAAAATGAGATAAATTGACATTAAAATTTTCTAGAAGAATATATAAAATATTACATAATAGGAAACATGTATTTGAATGAAAAATATTCCCCAGTATATACCAATATATAAACAATATCAAATAATAATGAGATTATGAAATTATCCCCAACCTTATGTCTGGTTTCATTTGTATTTATTTGAACCTCCTGTAAAATGATTCAAATAATTTCATCATCTTATTTCAAAAAAAATTTAATTTTTATAATATCATATATGATCATTTTATCATTTTTTTGTTGAAAAAAAATTCATTATTATTTGTATTTCGAGTATTAACTACTTCATTTCCTTATGCATGTTTTTTAGAATTAGTTATTGTTCTCTTACATAAGTGATAGTTATATCATTAAAAATGATATTAACATAATAAAAACCATATTGATTAATTCTATAAATTTATAAAATAATTATTTAATGAAGATTATGTAAAATGAATTGCATCGCATCGTGGGGATGGTTGGTCGTACATACACATGAGAAATGATATCATTACCATAATTATTGAATTTTATTGATGTGGATTTTAAATATGATGTTAATGAATATATATAATGTTGTAATAATTATATATAGATTCTATTTTTATCCTTGTATCCATCTTTTTATGATGGTGGTGAAAACATTTTACACCACAACGTTGAGACGGTAAGTCATACGTACGCACACATGGTGATTTTGTTTTTCGTATAATGGATATTGGTGGAATATTCAAGTTCCCTAATTATAATAAAATCTCAAAATATAAGTGATACTGGAGTTATTAATTTATAATGAAAAAATCATGATAAGTAAGTATAATAAGAACTAAGTCTTAAGGAATTGGTTGAGGATATTACATTTTCTTTTACGTGTTTCCTCTAAATCCCTTCTTTAAACAATATAGATGATATTTTAAAAATTCCAAAACCTCTAGAATTTAACCAGTATATTTGATAAGAGAAAATGGAATGGTATTATCTATATTTAAGGATAAATGTGAAGTTAAGAGGTGAGGGTGGAGGTTCCAGTTTAAAATTGACGTGAGGGGCACATTTGGGATCTCCAAATATATTAATTTATAATAAAATAAAACCCCATCCAAAAACAAAGAAAATGTTCCAATTTAGATGTTGATATGATATAGGGTTTTAATATCATCAGCCAATATATGTTAGACACATTATTATGTCAACTAATACCTTATAATTTTAATTAAAACTTTTTTATAGTATAAATTTTTTTACTAGGGTAACATATAAGTCAATATTAAAATTGTGAAATATTTACTTATTTGATGTAAATTAGAACATGAAAAATGTTTTAGAAAATATTATACCACATCATATTTATTATATATTTTTAATAGTGTTTAATTTTTATTATATAATCTAATAAAACTTTACTTTTCTAAACTATCAATAGTTTCAATTTTCGAAACTATTGACTTCATTGAATTTCTAAAAAATTTAGACAATAAGTTAATTCTAAACCAACAATATTATTATATTACTAATATTTCAGGGTCATCTATAATATTAATTACACATATTAATAATCCAAAATTTTATTTATTTTAATAATTTTAAAAACATTTATTTTTCATCTATATTAATAAAATAATTAGTACATCAATATTTTTTGAATATTTGAAATACATAATTTTCGAATAAAATTTAATATAAAATATTATGATGAATATAAAAATTATATGTTTTACAATAATGCTTAAATATGAATATATATTTTGTACAATCAAACAGTTAAAATTTTATACTTATGAGATTATAAATGTGTTGAATTTAACATCAAATTAAATAAAATATTATACAAGTCAAAAAATCATTTATAAGGTTCCAAATGGACCCTAACTCGACCATTGGATGGTTATGGTTGAGATATATATTACCAATAAAATTTGGTAAAGTGTTTTCATCCCAATATTTTTATTATAGTTTTAATACAAACAATTTTAATGATTTCTCATCAATTAATTAATTTTTACATCATCAAATTATAAGCCTTTATGGTAATTCTTTGTTTTATGAAAACTAAAAATAAATTACCATGATAAAGAAAAAAATTTATATTTCAAAATATTATTTGTAATCAACTTAATTATCTATATAACTTTATATTATAAAGGATTAATTAAAAAAATTCCAGTCTTTCATATTTAACTTTTTGTTAAATAAAATAAAATAAATGTCATAATCTCATCCTTGTTAATTTAAATGGATTCCATTTCGACCAAAATGTTATTTAGGTCAAACCACGCTCATACAATGATATCTACTATATATACTAATCATGGATTTCTAACTACCATGTGTCCCTCCAATATGCTTCCATGTGTTCTTTTTTATGTGTGCCAACCCTGGATAGCTCCACGTCGAGCCTCCCCGCGATATGTAATTATTTCTCTCTGCCTCCTGCAATCGCTCCCACTAAGAAATGCACGGGTATTGACCTACCAATCATTTGTAATTCCTCCGCATCTGTCCTCAAGGTTGTTCTCTAACATCCATTTATCTCAGACCAATGCCTCCTAGTTTCCACTACAATTTCCATGCATTTCCCCTCTAACCAGGTACATCCTATTTCGGCTGATGTGTCGAAGTTTTCTTGCTTTCTCGGTCATTATCATCCCAAAAAATTTCTTGACCAAGGGTTCCCGAATACTTCTTGAAGTGGTCCTCATATACCTCCACACTTTATTAATGAGCGAAGTCTTAGCACTTTTTATTCTTCATTGCACAGGTTATAACATATTCCTCTATCCTATTGAAACACGCACTCAATCTTCAATGGATCTTAATCGGTTCGTGATTTCCATTCAACCACATATTGCTAAATTCAAGTGTTTTTCCAAAAACCTATTTCCCGTCGGTATAGTTTGATTAGAATCCATACTTGATAATTGTAAGAATTGGTAGTCCAAACGTTAACCCCCCCATACATTTTGGAATTGCAGTATAGTATTCACCTGAGTAATTGGTTTCCAATTTCCATGGAAGTATCCTACCCATCTCCACATCCCTCTCGCTATTTTTATTCCCACCCACATCATCTACACACAACATGTATGAGAATATCTTCATAATGGAATAAGTATATCCTTTAAACCTCATATATGGTATCAATTCAATTCTCTAAGAATTCATGTTCAGTTTCCATTTTATGAATACTATCTATCTCTTTCAATAAAGTATACTCCTACAACAGTTTCTTGTATGATTTTCCTTGCAACATATTTCAATTTCATTTCGAGTAAGCGTGTTGAAATCCAACTTCATATTTTTTTGTCTGAATTGATAGTACAAACATCCCAAAATAAAAAATCCAATGCAGTCTACTGTTAGATTTTCTTTAAGGAATTATTCAACTAAAATTCCATTATCCATGAGGATATCCACATGCACATCTTGCTGTCTAATATTATAAATTATACATGAAACATAAATGCCTACTGTTGTTTGTTAAAGCCTATTTCATCTTTTCTTTTAATATGTAAAATTCTCTAACTATTGTGTTCATTGTGAATTATATGCTCTCACCTCACACCATGACTATAAGATATAAAGAAAAAAGAAAAAACATGAATTGTCCTTTGAATTCTAAAGATTCAAGATGAAACAGAGGCTAATAATGAAGAAATGACAGACATTTTGTGAGTTGTCTATTAAGTACCCTTGAAAATGTTTTATTCAATTTAATATCTTCTGTTCAGAAATTTCACTCATTAAACATGCAACATGATTAGTTCTGACAAGTACTAGAGACTACTATATGTCATCTACCGACCATTCTGGTACTCAGTCGAGTAAATCAGTATCAATAGGTGGCATCACACATGGAGTCACACACATTCCATTATCATCTCTATATACAAATGGTTTGTTTTGTTTTCATTTACCTATATAATGTTTAAGATTTTTCATGGTACATTTCATACTAACTAGAATCATTCATACTAACTTACTTTTATTACAAAGCCTGAACAGTTCTCTGCTCCATCGAACTCTAATGATGCAAGGATGCAACGAAGGCTAATAATGAAAAAATAGAAGAATGATTGTGAGTTTTATATTTAGTACCCTTGAAAATGTTCTATTATTTTTTCTATCCAAGGTTCAGTAGTGTCACTCATTAAAAATGAAACATTATAAGTTCCGAAAAGTACAAGATATTATTCTATGTCATCTACCAACCATTCTGGTACTCAGTCAAGTAAATCAGTATCAGTAGGTGGCATCACACGTGGTGTCACATGCATGCCATTTTCACATCTATATATCAATGGTTAATTTTAATTGCATTAGCCTCTATCATATTTTCTATGTTTCACAATTCATTACATAATAACCGAAATCATTCATACTAACTTACATTTGTTATAGAACTGGGGATGTTGTCTGCTCAGTCAAATACAAACTTGTACTGCCAATCAGAATGTACAGATGCAAAGGTATGACGTAGACTACAGGCAAGGGAATGACAAAAAGATGGTCATCATTCTAATGCTACCAATGAAAATTTTTGTAGTTATTTACAATCTACATTTCTCTACAGTATGTGACATTTCCAAACATACAGTGGAGACATCCACCGCAAATTCTGATGTGGCATCTGGTAGACTGTCTAGAACCCCAAACAATGAGCTTCTACCAACAATTATGTCCACAAATTAAGTCATAGACATGCCCTTATCATCTCTATGTAATAATGGTTAGTTCCATTCAAATTTACATTTATAAACCATTCAACTCACTCAAAATTTCACAGTAATACATATTATTAATAATTAATTTCTTCATCGTGCTCAGTACCAGATCCATCTACGAATACGTCAATGAGATCTACTAGATCTAACAAATGGATACCACTACCAACTCGCTTGACAAAATCTCATTTGCCTTTTTGTAAGATTCATAACTATTATATTACATGCACGTATTATGTGTCATATAACATATGTATTCCCCAAATAAAATTTCATTCAACAATTTGGGTATCTTTAATGGCTGAATAAAATTTCCTACCTGATTCACCACCTCATACCTCGATGCATTCAGAACGGCTACTGTTTATATACATTACCATACCTCTGATTTCAGTTATACTTCTTATTCTTCCCAATACAATCAGATGCTTCTTAACTCCTTCTGCTGATGGTAATACAAATTCGTTATCTTGTGTAGGTATGATGTACACTACATGTTGACACGCACACATATATATACTACTATATATTCTACATAGAAGATAGCTGTTTTTTATTACAACTGGTAGGTTCAGGACAACATTAATTTCACAGAGAAAGAATTAGAATAAATACTTCACATGCCCAACAAAACATAACTGCTAACATAAATTGTGTATCAAACTGTAGAGGTAATGAAATATACACATTTCACTTCAAACAATATAGAGTTATTTATTACTTCAGCCTGTCTAAAATTAAATACCGCTAGCTGCTATAGGAGAGTCACAAGAATAGGACACTTCCGAGAACATGGGATCGTGTACTTACTAGAAATGCATTAACAATTAATTATTACTAAGTCATCATCTCTGTTGTTGAATGAGAATTTTTAATAACGTATTCTACAATGAACTTTTGTTCAATCTGGTTATTATGATATTAGAGAGCCATCTAACATCTGTCATCATTGCCAATCTATTTTGTGGATTGATGAGATAAACAACTAATTTAGCAGTAGACAAACACAACAATTTTCTCTATACTACTAAGTGGGAATGGATGCTTTGGAATTACTACCAGAATGTCCTAAATACATATGCCTATAAGTGTTTGATCGGTCTTCTACTGGAGCCTTACTATTCCAAGACCACATCCATATTTACAATTTGATGTTTTCATTAACATCAATGGGTTGGAAGGTAGATAGGTCATTAAATAATGTTCAAGATCCATGTATATTCATATTACATGGAAAAAACTACCATCGCATAGGCATTTTATGTCCACCTAATGGTCATCCTCTGAGGTTCGCACAACTGTATGTCTACGATATGACACATGAGTGTCAGAATATCATTCACGAAATGAGGTATCCTTTATACTCATTTTTTCTACTATGTTGAAAAATCGTTCTTCATTTTATATTAATATTAAAAATTTCTCCATATTTAACGAGAGAAATAAACAATCTATTATTATCTACAGTACTGTCTAGAACCTACAACAGATGCTTCATGAGAACAATAATTTGGGTCAAGAATTTATAAATGAAAGGGATTTTATTAAATTTTATGAGGTTCCAACTATAAAGCTACGTCTCCTTAAAAGAAGAAAAATTAATTCTACATCATATAACTTTCCAAACACTTCTGAAATTTCAATGCTGATTGTAGGGGCTATTAAGGATCTCAACCATGAATGGGACATCATCATTCAAACTAAAAGTGGTGATTTACATCAAATTGATGAGCTGCACCAATTTTATCTTATGTTACAGTATCCTTGGATTTTCATAGGTGGTCAGGATGGATATTGCAACGACGTGTTACATCGTGCTACTCAATTCACTACAAGTACTACACTTAGGATGGTAACAATGAGAGAGTACTTCACATCCCACTTGTAATTTCATGATAATGATGCATCGATCTGACTACATTCTAAAAGTTTACAATAATAAATTACAGTTGATTCTTATACAATGATGGAGTCTCAATTAATATCATTTATTCGCTTCAATCAAAAAAAATTGGAGGTCGAACTTTACAATGTGTTAAAAGATGCATTTCTTTGAGGTGACCATGAAGGGACATTATGCAGGGAGTGTATCATGTTACCTTCTTCTTTAATGGGTGGACCAAGGTATATGATCCCAAATTACCATGATGTTGTTTCGATATGTATTTGGGTTTGGTATCCAGACTTGTTTTTAACATTTACATGTAACCCAATGTGGACGAAAAAAACTCAATTTCTTAGAAATCGCAACCTCCATCCACCAGACGTCCTGCAAATATTTTCATGAGTTTTCAATATTAAATCTGATCACCTAATGATATACTTAAGAGAAAGTTGTTTTTGGGGATTTCACGGGAAGGTAAATATTTTTTACTTACTTTCATGTAACATCAGTTCCTTATTTTATAATTTTTAATCTTATATTGACTGTCAAACTTTTATCTTACCATGCAGTTGTTTGAACTGTGGAGTTTCAGAAATGAGGCTTTCCTCATGTAAAAATCCTTTTATTTCCCTATTAGGAAAATAATGTTCACACTCCAATATATGTAAACAAGGTGGTATGTGCTGAACTTCCAAATAATTGTAACTACCCGAGACTACATAGAGCTATAATGAATTTTATGATATGCGGACCTTGCGGTGATGCCTACCATACTTCACCCTGTATGAGAAATGGAAAATGTTTCAAATTTTTCCCAATGAAATTAGTTAGGCATTCCCTTATTGATGATGATGGCTACATTCTATATTGCAGAAGGGATGATGGAATAACATTTCTAAAAAATAGAATCCCTTTAGATAATCGGGTTGTAGTACCATACAATCCTATTTTTCTATTGAAGTATCAAACTCATCTAAATATTGAAGTCTGCAAACAGTCATCTTCCTTCAAATATCTTTTTATGTATTTTATCAAAGGAAATGATCATATAATAGTATCACTCTATGAGAGAAACAACAGTGTGTTCTTGGACAGGAATGTGGATGAAATAAAAATGTACTCTGATTGTCGGTACATATCTCCTTCTAAGGCCTCTTTGAAGATATTTTATTATTATATCCATTACAGATATCCACCAATTGAGAGGTAAGAATTCCATTTACCAGGACAACATTTTGTAACCTAAAACCTCACAGATAATATTTTAGGTGACTTAAATCACTGTATTGTTAATAATACAATGTTCACCTCTTGGACTCAAGAAAATACAATGTACTTGGATTCTATAGCTCTATCATTTATATAATTCCCAACTCAATTTGTTTACCACTCAAATGAATATTAACAATATCGTCGAAGGAATGGATTTTCTTTTGGTAGGATATACTATGTTTCTCCTACAACTGGAGAGCTATTTTACATGAAGATACTTCTAACAAAAATCAAAGGTGATACTTCATATGAAGATATCAAAACAGTGAACTCTGTTACTCATGGAACATTTAGAGAGGCTTGTTATGCTTTAGGACTACTAGAAAATGATGCCGAATTTAATGAAGATATAAAGGAGGTTTCAACATGGGGAATGGGACATTATATATGAAGAATAATTGCAAGAATGTTTCTTTCAAATACCATTTCTCATTCAGACATTGTTTGGAAACAAACCTGTCACATTCCAGTTGAAGACATTTTATATGCCCAATGACATAGGCTGAAATGAAAGGTCTGAATGTGTTTGTCGGCTATATTTTTAAACCACTAACATATAATTACATTCTATTTTTTCATATTTATTATTCTATTCATAAATATAATTAGATTATATTTTGTTAATGTTTTTTTTGAAATTATTGTATTAAATAATACATACAAGTTATTGTTTTGTTTACATGTAGCTTGTTCTATCTAATCAGTAATTTCTCCATCGATATGCATGTATCTTTTAGATAGTATGAATTGTTAGATTCCTTATATGTAGTTTCATTTATACTAATCTAATACCATGTTTCTCATTTTACTAGATTTGACAATCTCATAACATCAGATACATATGTATTCTCAGCTTGAAATAGAGAAGATATTATAGATCAATGGAACATCTCTTCGATTTTATCCTCCCATTCCAGTTCCAGATTCTCAAAAATGAAAGTCATACTAATCTTTTAGTTGTAGAATAAATATATTACAATAGAGAATTACTATGCAATGAGTACATAACTTTACAGGCTATTCTTACCAATGAATAGAATGAGGTGATGGAAGTCATTTTGTCTTATCTATCTAAAAAAATACTATTGGTTTCATGTTCTTGCATGAATATAGAGGAATGGGTAAAACATTCATATGGAAAATCCTAACCTCATTTCTTTGGTCTAATGGATCTATTGTACTTGCAGTCGCTTTGAGTGGAATTTCATCCTTGCTGCTTCCTAGCGGACGCACTGCATATTCTAAATTTTGTATTCCAATCTCAATTACTGAGCAGTCTGTTTGCAATATTCGGCAAGGAAGTTATGTAGCAGAACTTCTGTAGTCTAAAAAAGTTTATTATTGGGTATGATGAATCTATTATTCATAGGTACTACTTTGAGTCTCTAGACCGTAAATTCAGCGATATAATGAATGTAAAAAAGGTTAATGCAACGAATTTACCATTCAGCGGTCTAACAGTTGTATTTGGTGGAGATTTCGTACAAATATTACCTGTAATACCAGGTGGTAATAGAAATGACATTTTATTTGAATGTATTTAGTAATCGTATCTTTGGTAGCATTGTCTGTTATTAACTAAAACAATGAACATGAGATTGCTTTCATCTACATCCTATGAAGATTCAAATGAGGTCCATCAACATTCAAAAAGGACATTGGATATTGTCAAAGGTCGAGGTGGAGAACCTAATGGCCAAGAAGCGCTATTTCAAATTCTATCTACATATCTTCCTAACTGCACTGAACATGAAATTGTTTCCATTGTGGAGTATACATAACCTAAATCCATTGAGAAATACAGTGACGTCTGCTAACTGAAAGAGAATGCCATTCTAGATGCAACCCGTGATGTCATTCAAGAAGTAAATAATTACATGTTGACTCTAAAAAACTCTAAAAATAAAGACTAGTACAGCTCTGATTCAGTCTGGAATGCAGGTTTTGATATAGATAGGGCCGAAAACATATACACCTCTAAGATGTTAAATGGTATAAATGTTTTCGGTTTGGCTACCCACAAAATTTCTCTAAAGATTGGTGTACCCAATATATAACAATTAAATGTAGATCAATCAGTTATTTTATGTAACGATTCCCATATAGTATTTACACACTGAGGTGATCATGTCATCATAGGAAAGGTTTTGACTACTTGTCAATTGGGGTATTCAGCATTCATCCCAAGACTAACTATGACACACTCTGACATTAGATGGCCTTTCAAATTAAATATAAGACAATATCCTTTGACAATTTCTAATGAAATGACTATTAATAGATTTCAAGGTCAATCAATGTTTTTTGTGGGGTTGTATCTCTACAAACCAGTTTTCTATCATGGTCTACTATATGATGCGGTTTCTAGGGTCACATTAGCAAGTGGTTTAAACATTGTTGTTGATGATTTGAATAATACATCATCTCATTACACACAAAATATTTTGTAAAAGGAAATATTTGATAATCTGTCTTAGGTACCATTTTAAATAACATGTTATACTTTTTATAGCTATTTGATTTTGTGATATGTACTTCAAGAAGTGTAAAACTGCTTGGTATCTTCATTTTTTCAACACAAATTAAATTTGTACAGATTGAACAGAAAATTCCCAAATCAATTACCTAATTGAACACGATAACCCTAGATGATGATGAAACCCTTAGGATTGAGGTTCGTGTTTTAATCATTTGGTGTAATTCATCGCCAAACTACTCTAATGTTGTTTTTGCTATAGATCTAATACCTACTGATAATGATGTCATCATACAATACATAATTACTATCACATTTTTTCATTTTATTTTATGTTATGCTTTATTAATCTGTCAGTATATTTATTTTTTCTCTTTGTTCAATGTGATAATATTTATTAATATATTGTTATATGTTTTTACATTATATGTCAAGGGAATCAAAATTCAGTGTACAATCAATACCTTCCAGCCAATCTCTATGTAAAAGGATCTCTTGCGTGAAGGGCTCTGCTATATTATAAAAAACATCCAAATATCATCAAATTGTGATAGTTACATGGGATGTAGACATGCCTGCAGTCTAATGTTCACATCTACGACTTTTGTTCGTCCATGTGATATAGAAATTCCTTTTTTCAATTTTTATTTTACTTCGTATGATGATATTCTTCAAATGAATATTATAGAAGAACATTTAATAGGTACGGTCCACTACCAACATCATGTAAAAGTTTTTTCTAGAAATTTTTAGTAAATTAAATATTATAGTATTTTATACTTCATCCTTATCATTTTAAAATTAAGTCTATTTCTATCGTATATCTTATAGAAATAATTTGACTACTACGGAAAACTGAACTGCTGCAATATATGGGTCCTTCCAACCGCAGGATGCAGATTTCCCTAGAGGATGAAAAGTCAATGTTTTTGTAAATTTATATTATATGACTACAAAAAAATCGATATTTATTCATTTTGTTTCTTTATTTTCATACAGAGGTTTCAAACTAACTTGTAGTTTATTGGAAGTGTTTATAAATGAAATGATGGAATACATTGAAAATAACATAGATTCATCTACCATTATGATATTACAACTCATCCGGGTGAAATGGTTGATCAGTATGGTTTCTATATACATTAGATAGTTTTGTAGTATTTAATTCGTTCATAACATATGTTGCATAAACACCTAACTCGCTAATTATGATTTCTTAGACAACATAATCCAATCAGCATTTGTTATTGTCACAACTACTATGAGTGGAATGAAAATTCTTTACATTCTTCATATTTCTGATGTCGGAAATTTCAGAAGCAGGTAACATTATATGTACTATTTTTTCCTATTTTTACAAGTTTAATCTTTGTGCATCCCAATATTAATACACAATTGTTCTTCTCATCAATTTATTTTAATGTGTTTGATTCTAAAATGACCAGGTCTGGGTTGGTAATAACATCACAGTTACATATCCCACCACCTACTATTGCAATCCCCTCTACAATAGTCTTGTATTGGTATAACAAGAAAATAATATCAGATGTAAGAAGTTGTGTCGAGGAAACTAAATCATTCTTATTTTTAGAAATTAAATATGGTGTATTACAAACTGTTCACATATTTCATGTACTAATGAGATTATTATTACGCACTCACTCTTCTGCATCCTCCATGTTTCTTAATAGTAGCTATAATACTAAAAATTCAATGTACTCTTGGTTGGTTTTTCAATTCTTGTAACATCTACATGAAGAAAGTGCATGTTTTAGATGAAAAAATTTGCTGCCACAACTACAAATTATCTCCTAACAGCACTACTCCCAAGTTTCATATTTTTAATTTTTGAAATTACTTATTATTAGTATACTTCTATCATAATACCAAATAAATTTACTTAATATCTCTGACCATGTATCCCCAAAATATAATGCCTCAGATTCAGAGTGAAACTAATGGATACTGATAGCACAGACTCATGTTCAGTAGTTTTATTTCAGAAACAAGTCATTCAATTCTTACATAAAACAGCTGCAGAGTTGGGAACTACTATGATACAGGTACAACCAACTTCTTCAATGACCTAAAACATGTTCTCATATATTTTTCCTAACACTTCTTATCATTCATAATTTAGGATGATGATGAGTATGATTTTCCTCCACAGTTGATCATTTTTCTGTCAAAAAATGTTCTACTATCATTTGATGTAACCAATTACAATATTCAAAACCTTCATCGTTCATTAAAAAAAACAGATTTAGAGTAATATTTATTAGTGATAATGAAAACTACATTTTTTTCTTTACTGATAGCTTTGAACGCAATCATAATTAAAGTATTGGTTTTTTTCAACGATAAAATAAAATTACATAAATGTACCATTTAAATTTATTATACTCTATAGGATCCTCAATGTAGTGGGTATTCACATGTTAGTAGTGTCATTGAATATATCATGGTACAATGTGCTTCATTTTATTTTCAATTTTCTTAAATTAAATACATAAGTAATGTATTTGTAATTTTCCTTGCAACCTTGCATAATAGGAGCATCAAACTTGTAGGTATTCTCCATCGAGTTCAAACACTGGCACTTGGTTTGATTCTTGTACGTCTAATATGTTATATACTCAGGTATGTAACCGTTATTTTAAGTGAACACTGACTTATTTCATTTACTGTAAACATACATGAAAGATTAACATAATAGTTTCAATGTTTTTAATATATATGACGTAAAATTCTTTAAATCTACTACCAGAAACTGTTGACAATTAGATATGTTCTTCATTGATTTCTACTTCAACAAGTAATTTCAAATTATTCTTACTATATTCTCTATATAGAAAATCATTTCCCATGAATTTGATATGGAGGATGAGATGCAACATGATCTTTAGATTAGTCGCGATTTTTTAGGTACAATTACTCGTTGTACTCAACAAGAATGGTGAATGAAGGGAAATTTGAACAAGATAAATGAGGAAGCAGACTAAGATATTCTACTCTACTATAATGGTAATAGTTATAGGTTATTTCATTGTTTTTCATTCATTTGTTTTAAATCCTTAAGTGTAATAAATAGTGTTTTCCAGATTGTTGTATTTCTAATTTCTCATGGAGGACATTTCAAAATGAATTATTTGCAGGTTGATTATAAATTTTACATGTTGGATGATGTTCATGTAGAAAGAATTTCATGCTTGATGGTTTTCATGACATGATGGATGGTTTTCATGACATGCTGTATGGTTTTCATTAATTACATTTTATTATCAGTTTTTGATGCTCGGTGTTTTATCATTATATTGGACGTTACTCAACATGGAAATAGAAAATGGTGGAGTTTTTTGACATTGGATGTTTTAATGAAGATTGTATACATTGTGTTACTAAGGGTAGACATCGTTAAAAATGGGGTGTTATGTTCTATATTCGGTTTTTCATGTTTATGGATGGTTTTTTGGGTGGACGTTATGCATTAGATGAAATTTTTCTCTTATAACCTTCATTAAATGTTTACTGTGTTGCTTCACTGTTATCTAATTGATTTACCAATAGTAGTGAATAAAAAAATAGTAATTGGTATAGAATTCATGTACTATGTCATAAAATTAGGAAGTTAACCTCTATTTCAACCCTCATATGCTTGCAGGTAATTTTTGTATGAATTTTGCTGAATTCAATATGAAAATTCAATACACATTTTTTTCTATTTGATTAATTCGGTGTCAAGTAGATGATAATCATGTAATTTTTTTCATTGTTCATTTGATCATTACAATTCAACAATTTTAGGGCTAACTTGTGGATTGTGGTTTTAGGTTTGTGGAATGAGAAAATAAAATAGGACCTCTAGCCAGACATCCTATGGATCAATGTAAAACCTCTAGGCACCCCCAATGACATTTTTTCAGGATTATCTTTCCAAGGTTGGATATCTATCTTCATCAAACATCGACATCTGTACTTTAATTCCTATCTATATATTCTCTTCTATGTACTTGTTTGTTTAGAAGATGCGTCCAGGCTCTACTTCTGTTGTCTTTAAAATTGGTTTGCAGGTAGTTTTAACTATTTTCCACGATCTAGTAAACCCATAGTTGATGTGTTTCCATTGATTACACTGAAATTGTGATCTTTACTATTTATAGGATCATATCTAATTCCTTAGTCTATCAAATTGAATGTTTTTAACACATCGTGTCCGAGTAAAGAAAATTCCTTGACAGATGTGATCACCTAGAGTATTACAGACAAGAATAAGGTGTTATTTTACTATTTAACATTTTTTCGGTTATCTGGTCAGGAAAACATCTTGACAACACCTCATGCACCTATTGTAGATCGAATCATACTATTTTTGGAAGCATAAATAGACATCCAAGATCATTATTTTACTTTGTTATCAATGTATTTAGTGGTTTCCACCTACCTCATTATAGTGTATTCAATACATTTCTGATTTAATGTGTAGGTTTCTCTAAAATTAATTAAATCTGCATGTTTCAAGTCACGGTTATTAAAGATATAATTTACTCATCTCTGCAATGGACCTTTGACAGACTATGTAAGTAAATATCTCATTTTTTGGTGCACTCCATTACTAATTTTGCATTAATGAAGTTCATATTTAAAGATAACATAACATGTGTTCTATACACCACCACCCACATGCAATCCACCATCCTACAGTCAAAACATATACCTCCCTACATTAATTCTGTATGAAAAAACAGATTCATCATCTATGGGTTCACTTGAGAAAAAAAATTTACAGTTTGTTTTGTTATCATCTAACCTATGTGTACCTTTACTTTTGATCTTCGTGGTGAATGATGGAATCAAGCTTCTCATATGCAAGATTTAGCTCCCACGTTATATGATTGACAGTGACCAATACCTGTACAGGAATGGGATAAGCTAGAAAGGCTTCCAATATTTGGGCCTCTTCCCAGCTTCATGGCATTCCAAACCTTCCTAAGCCAAACCTGCTTCATATATTTTCTTCTCTACCAGTTTTTATGTTTTACCATTTCTGATCAAAATACTTTTTTCAAAATAATGTTTTATCATGTGAAAAAGTTTTCATGTTGTATGGAATGATTTTATTATACCAAAACTAATCAATCCCATGAAATTATTATTGTTAATAGGTAAATTAGGAACTAAATTAAGGAAGACTTTCTAATGTGTTTATTTTCTTGGGTTCTTATATATAAATGTGAAGTTCTATTATAGGATATATTTGTGACTTGAACTGTTATTTTTCAGTTTCTCATTATTTCAGTGCATGTGAAGGGGGCGCATACCCGGATGTGGTGGTTCCTACTCTTAAGACCAAACCCACTAATGGACTAGGGTTGACCTGTAGGAACTATTCAGTTGTTGATAGGTTAACTACAACACCATTTAGGAGTTATAAAGTCAAAATATCTTGTCCATTTCATTAAATTTTATTTCCCTTAGATATTTTTCTACTTATTACCAAATTTTTTCTTTTTTATCTGGTGGAAAAAAACTAGACAGCACCTCATGAAGCTGTTGAAGAGAGAATCATACTACTGTAAGAATTTGAAACAAACATCCAAGTTCTTATTTTTACTTTTTTTTTCAATGTATTTGATGGTTTACATATTCCTCTTTAATGTATATGCAATACATCGCCCATTAATTGTCCAAGTTTCTCTTAAAGGCATTTAATGTTCATGTATATGGTCACTATTATCCAATATGTGATTTAATGATCTCCGTAATGGAAATTTCAGAGTCTATTTTGGTAAATATCTCCTAGGTTGGGGCACTAAATTATTATTTTTGTTCCATTTTAGAAAACTAATCGAAAAACTCTTACTGGAATTGACATTTATAATAATAGCTTTCATACAATTTTTCCTAAATTTCTAGTTGAAGAACTATTTTAAACTATTTTTTAAAATGATTTTCTTTTGGATAGGGTTCCCATTAATATTGGAGATGGGTCATGGTGTCTGCATGGTTGGCAGTGGGTGGTCGCAAGCACCGGCCACCAAAAAAAAGTATGGAAGTATAACGCCCCAGCCTTAAACATTACTTAGTCTTGATTTATTTCAAGAATACATGTTGATTATCTTTTCAAGTTTAGAGTTTTTAGAAAATTAGATCATAAATCATGCATTACATTCCACATTTAAACAAAGTGGCTACATAAAATATAGTACTCATTTTTACCATTAACAGAAACATATTTAGAATAAAACATGGATTCTTTCTTGACACTTCCTTGACACTACCATCACATCATGTACCTTTCCCTTGACCTGTGAAAAACATTTCAAAAACATGGGATGAGCATTAAAAACTCAGTAAGGGATATAAAAGTAAGAAATGAAAACATTATTCATTAATCATAAAACATAAGCATTTTAACATACCTCATCAAATCCTGAATAAATCATAGAAATCATAAGACATAAAGGTAAATTGAGGCATTCATAACATTCTTACGTAGGGTGTAACCCTCATGGTTAAGTTTGTAATACCCATCACAGTATATTCCCTAAATCTCTTCAGAGAAACCTTAACCTTTAACCCCTTCGCATTACCCAATGCATTGGAGAGCTATATCGGGCTCACCCGCCCTTAGTTTATCACGGAACCACCCATCTTCATAAACAATTCCCAAGAACCATAACATAATCATAGTCTATAACTTAAGAATAAAAGAAAGATAACATTCCCATACTGCAATAACAATATAACATATTAAGATATTGAAATAATGAATCCATTCTAAAACCCATTTTCAAAACCATTAAAAACATTTAATAAAGAGATTTTTGAATCAAAGTGTCTCATACCACTTTGAAGTTTCTAACATTTTAAACCATTAATATCCATATAAAAAATCCTTAAAACAATTTTGAAAACATGGATATTAATGATAAATATTTATAAGAATAAATTATTAAAACATGTAAAGCGATATTTTAGTTAAAGGGGTTTTAACAAAATGAGAGGCACCTGAATACAATAATTGAGGAATAACATTTAATCAGAACTTTATAATATCATGATAATAAAGGGATTCATGATATAATATTCGAAAGGACACTATATACACCATATAAGAGTGAATTGGTGCATAACAACAATGAAGTCTTAATAGAAATGTAAAATGACATGAAATCCCTTATAAAGAAGGTATCCTTAAATTAAGGATAAATCAATCTCATAATTACGTGTGACAAACATAAATAAACCAAATATAAGTGTATATTAAGTGTAAAACAATCTAAGGTCATTCACACATATTCAAAAGATTACATATTCAATAACTACATGTTGAACCCAAAGAAATCGAAATTGGGTTAAGAAGTTCCCTTGGTAAAATTTGACTGCCTATCAGCATCACTATAAAATTCATAAAATTAGTTGATGAGAGAGAAAATGGTATCTCATCACATGGACATAAAATTTAAATCAATAAGGATTTATAAGAACACATCCCAACATAAAAATATGTAAATTAAAAGTCATAACAAAATAAGTCTTTTAAAAAGAGGAGGGTGAAAGGTTCCCTTACCGATTTGGGTAACTTTCGAAATGTTAACCCCATGAAAGAAGGACAGTACAAAATTTATGTAAATACCCATAAAAGAAACTATATTACACAATTATTATAATAATGGTAAGCACATACACCACTCAAAATAAATAGTTGCAAATGTAGCATAAATATCACGGGAATAAAAGTGAGATGAAAAATCCCTCACGCAAACTTGGCAGCCTAACGACGCCACTTAAAACTTCCAAAAACATGGATTGATGAAATAAAATATGGTCTCTGATCATATTAACAAATAAATTACAGTAATATGAATACAAAAAACATCCCCCAATATAATAAGGAGGATAATAAAAAAGAGTACTTAAAAAGAAAGAGAGAGGTAGGATCCCTTACCTCAAGTCCGACTTGTCTTATTCATTTCTTTATATTCCTGAATAATAAAAATTTTCAATTTATAATTTCATAAGGACCTCCATTAAATTTTATTATTCAATTCATATCACAAATTATAATTTTATAATAATTAGTTAATTATGTGAGTTCATGTCATATGTTTTTGTCGATGTTTGGTACATGGGTCAAAAATGTACTTGTTTGAAAAGAATTCTCCATGTAGTTATAAGTAAACCATCTCCAGAATATTATTAATGATTTAAATATAATATATATCCAGTAAATATTCATATTATACTATTCCATAACATTTAGAGATAAAAAAGAAATGAAATGCACCGTTCATGGAGACGGTAAGTCGTACGTACGCATGAACGCTACTTTCATTTCTTTGTCATATTAATGGAATGAAAAATAATTGAGAGATATATATATTATAATTCCAGTATAATATACATGTTATATAGGTCACATAATTTCATTAATTTCATTCTTTATACATTCCATTTATTTCATGATTGAGTAACATCACTTGAGGCGGCGGTAGTCTACACTTCCTCATATGAAATTATCGCATTTGCACAACATGCAAAGAGTAAAGATATGTTTTAAATATAAAATACAGAAGAATATAGAAATCATAAATACAATATATATCATATATAAAATACAGTTAAATCATAATTTCCACCATTAATGGTGTTAAAATAATATTGAACAATCATCGTTTCGGGAGGCAGTAATTCGCCATCCACAGAAACAGTATGGTCTTTAACCATTAGATGGATGTGTGTGTACGTGTAGCTCGAATAATTTTTATAACAACATCCTAGTATATTTAATATACTTTTGATGATACAAAATAAAGGAATAAAAGAGTTTAGGGGGGTGGAGAAGCAATATAAAACAAAAGAACATAAGAGAAGACAATACCTTTAAATCGGGTAACTCCCTTTGGATTGATCCAAAATGGTTTCTTGAAGAGATTTCTGACTAAGGTGAGGCTTCAATGATAAAGAGAGGGATTTGGAGATATGTAATGGGAAGGGGTTATCTGATCCCATTTCTTTAGAGTTGTTGGTAAGGAGGTAGAGGAGGGGGCCTTTTATAAGAGGGAGGAGGGGAACTCTTGGAAAGTCAAGAATGTTTACTTTATTTTAAAATGAGTTTCGGATTTTAAAGGTCCCACATAGATACATTTCTAGGATAAGGTGATAAGGGTTCGAAATATACTCATCTAATAGGTTTTTTAATAATGTATGTCTTAGATTTTACATTATCGTTTAATTTTATTTAAATCGTTCATTAATGATGTAATCGTTGCATCATCATGGTGTCATAAATAAATTAATTTATTTAATGTCTACAAATTATAAAAAAACTACTATGATGTAGAAAATAGTTTTAGATTTCCAATTCATATTTATAGTATAAAATATCATTTACATAGAAAATACTAAAAAGGTTTTACTTGGGTGATACATTCTTTATTGATATTCTCCTTTCTTTAAAAATAAAATGGTAAAGTGTCACTTTCACCCAAAAGTGATTCCATGGAGTCCCATAATTTGGCACAAGACATCCCATGGTCGTCCATGATACAAAAAGTATCATTAGGACACATGTTGGGGACATTTTTTATTATTATGATATAATTTTATTATCCTTAACTACCCAATTACTAATTAATCACGATAATTAAAGATAATTATCGTCGTTACTATTCGCAATGTCCAAAAACAAAAGGGTTTTAATTACATATTTCGGACCTTTGAATTCCAAATATGGAATCCATTTTACCAAATTACAAAAACAGAAATTTCAATAATTAATTTAAAAATAATTCATGTTGTCAAATCAAATAGCGGGTTTTTTTGAAGCAATATCTATAAAATGTTTGGCACTTGTTTATGTCCATTTTTAAAGTAAAATTAATTCTAAAAACATCAATTTAATTAAATGGTAAAACTATATTCTAATTACACTTTAAAACCAATTAATAATATAATCTAACCATATATTTAAATTAGATGAAAAAGCAGTTTTGATGTAAAATGCAGTATTTTTCCCTATTCATTAAAAAAAGATCATTGTCAGAAAAATACAAAAAATTAAACCAATGTAAATTTAAATGTCCCAATAATAATTAATAAGTTTATTTTAAAAAATAGAGCTTATAAAATTGTCAATAGTTAGATTTAAAAATAGTTCGCCATCAAAAGGCGGTAAAACAATCTTTTAAAAATATTAGAGTATTTATTCTTAAAATTGGATTAATTTGGATTTTAATCCTCTAACATTTGTTTGATAAATGTAAAAATATCTAACAAACATATGTAATCATGTTTTAGTTATTTCTGTTCATTCCTTCCATTATAAAGGCTATGCTTTAACTATTATAATATTATTATATTATTAGTGTGCAACGTAAGATTTCAAAGAAACTCATTGTTGCGTATTGGGTACGCCATCGAGCATAGCATTCCCTTTAAAATAATATTAACACTTTATTAACAAATATTGATAAACATTAGAATGTAATATTATTTATTTACCTGGTATGTTACATCCTTCCACCCTTTTTGGAATTGTGTCCTCGCAATTTCAAAATTTGGCTTTGAAACTTCATTGAAAGTCCCACATTGGAACAAGAGTCAGTAAAACTATAACTTTAAAAGAACGGGAGAGAAGTAAAAAGGTCACCCGAGTTGACCCATACTAGGATTAAAAGTAGTAAAATATGGATTTGGAAGAGAAAAAAAGGGTCATGTTCTGATGGAGAGTAATAGTAAACATGTCTAAGAGAAAGTTAACTTCAAGAAAATCCCAAACTTGTGATGGGTTAAACGGTATTCGACTCCCCAGTAGGGAAAGTTAACAGACAACATTTTTGTTTTATGTTAATTTTTATTGAGGAATCTATTTTAGAGCTTAACTAAATCATAAGGAAACATATTTACTTGTCATGTAGAATTTCAACTTTTACTAGATTCCTTACTCAAACTCATATTTTCTCCAAAAGATGAGTATTTAGGAAGACTTGTTCGCATTAAGAGTACTATAATCAACTTCATGAGAATATCCTATTCCACAAAAGAGAACGATATATTTCCCATGCCTTTAGACCTTATCCAAAACCAAACTAAAATGTTTAGTACGATATCAGATAATACCCAAATAGGATAAATTTTTTTACAAAAAGAAAAAATATTCCTAATCTCCAAAATTTGTCAAACAAAACCCAATGTTCAACAAAGACCATTCAATAAACATATATCCATAAAATTCATCAAAGTAAACCAAACTAATATTGAAACCCAAATCTCTGAAGTATTTAATAACATAGTCTCTTAAGATAAATCTTAGCATTTTTCAACAAAATAACATCATTTACTCTTAAAGTCTCATACTGAAAAGTAATTAACCTAATCACATATCCTCCATGATAGGATAATCATTTCCATAGATAACCCAAAATCAACTTACTCATGATTCATAAATCATCTAACTAAAAAGAATCAGTCAAACTAACTAGGGACTTCACATATTCCAGTGGTATGCGATAAATACCAGTTGCACTTTGGTTGTGGGTTTGATTCCCGTAGCTTTGTCCGATGCGACGGGTTGTCACACGGTCTGTATGTTTTCCTTCTTCCAAAACTATATAAATCATAAAACATTCCACAAAAAGAGATAAAATCTTCAAAAATAATCATAACATATTTTACCCACAAAGGTTATCTAATAACTTTCATTTTTCAACCCAAAATGTATTAACCAGTAATTGCCTCAAATTCAAGGATCATATAAACCCAAATGGTTCATTATAACTATACCCACAAAAGAAAGGATAATTATTCCTTGAATAAAATTTTCATATATCAAACTTTAGGGTTACATATACTATAAAAAGTCTTCTAATATAACCCCATCATCAAAAGAGACTTAATATATTTACGAATTTCACCATCCTAAAATCTACCATAATTATTGAATCCCTTATATGTTGACTTCTTACTAATTCAACATTCTTAATGATCCATTGACTATCCCTTTTCAACTTATTCTGAAATACTTCTTTGCTACAAACAAAATCGTGAATCATATCATAAGATTCCAATAATATGAAAACATATGTTAAGAAATAATCCATACCTTTCATTGGTCATTGTCAGTTTCTTCATCCTTAATCGGAATGGAATTAGGTATTGGTAAATGAATATTTGTACAATCTTGGTGACCCCATTCTTGAAACTTATTCACAGGGAAAGCGTTTTCATAACGACGAGGCACACCACATTTAAAACATTCAATTGATCCTTCATAAATAACTTCATTCCCTTTCCTAGAGTCAACTATATGCTTCCTTTTTTATGGAAGGTTCTTGCTTTATGACCTTCATTTCCACATCTATAACATCTTTCTGTCCCATTGAAACATTTTCCTATGTGTTTCTTTCCACATCTTTGACATATTAGTTTTTGAACATACTTAACTTTAGGATTATTACCTGAACTTCTGTAGGGATTTGTTTCTCGCATATACGATGCCTTATAAAAATCACTAAGGTTCAGGTGGTCAATCATGACTCCAGATAGTTGGTTAAGGATAACCACAAGAGTTATCATTGCTGCTCTCTTATCATTCAGTTGTTCAATCATAAAACTGTCATAGTTTTCTTCAAATCCACTATTACTTTGGTTCCTTCTAGATCCAACCATTTACTACAACCAAAATGGTCAGTGTGAGTATATCATTAAAATCATCATATAATAATGGGGAAGATAAACACCAACATATACTTCTCCAAGTTATCTCAAACTCATTCTAACTTTCAATAAAAACAATGACTCCATCTAATATACTAACCATTGTGGTTATAAACAACATGTCACTTTTGCTTAAACAACACTCTAACCTCTAAAGTTATCTAAACAGACCCCTGATACCAACTCTAAGGCCCCAACCTTAAACATTACTTAATCATGAGTAATTTCAAGAATACACATTGAGGATATTTTCATGTTTATAGTTTTAGAGAATTGGATCACAAATCATGCATTAAATTCCACATTTAAACAAATTGGTTATATAAAAGATAGTACTCAT
This sequence comes from Viscum album, assembly GCA_963277665.1. Classification (NCBI taxonomy): domain Eukaryota; kingdom Viridiplantae; phylum Streptophyta; class Magnoliopsida; order Santalales; family Viscaceae; genus Viscum; species Viscum album. The sequence continues at coordinate 2,063,372,601 of OY728120.1, read as the reverse complement.
TTTCCCCATTAACAAAAACATATTTAAAATAAAACATGGATTATTTATTGACACTTCCTTGACACTATCATCACATCATGAACCTTTCCCTTGACCTATGAAAAAAATTTCAAAAAACATGGGATGAGCATAAAAAGTTCAGTAAGGGATATAAAATTACGAAATGAAAACATTTGTAATTACTCATAAAACATAATCATTTTAACATACCTCATAAAATCATGAATAAATCAAAGAAATCATAAGACATGAAGGTAACTTGAGGCATTCATAACATTATTTAGTAGGGAGTAACACTCATGGTTACGTTTGGAATACCCATCACAGTATATTCCCTAAATATCTTGAGAGAAACCTTAATGTTTAACCGCTTCGCATTACCCAATGCATTGGAGGCAATATCGGGCTCACCCACCCTTAGTTTATCATGAAACCACCCGTCTTCATAAACAATTCCCAAGAACTATAACATAATCATAGCACCTAACTTAAGCATAATGGAAAGATAACATTCCCTTATTTCAATAACAATATAACATTTTAATATATTTAAATAAAAAATCCATTCTAAAATCCATTTTCAAAACCATTAAAAACATTTAGTAAAGAGATTTTGGAATCAAAGTGTCCCATACCACTTTGAAGCTTTTAACATTTTGAACCATTAATATCCTTATAAATAAATCCTTAAAACCATTTTTAAAACATGGATATTAATGGGAATTATTTATAAGAATAAATCATTAAAACATTTAATGCGATATTTTAGTTAAAGGGTTTTTAACAAAATGAGAGACACTTGAATACAATAATTGAGGAATAACATTTAATCAGAACATTATAATATCATGAGAATAAAGGGATTCATGATATAATATTTCAAAGGACAGTGTATACACCATATAAGAGTTAATTGGTGCATAACAACAATGATGTCTCAATAGAAATGTAATTTGAGATGAAATCTCTTATAAAGAAGGTATCCTTAAATTAAGGATAAATCAATCTCATAATTATGTGTGAAAAATATAAATACACCCAATATAAGTTTATATTAAGTGTAAAACAATAAAAGTTCATTCACACATATTCAAAGGATGATATATTCATAAACTACATGTTGAACCCAAAGAAATTGAAATTCGGTTAAGAAGTTCCCTTGGTAAATTTTGACAGCCGAACGACATCACGTTAAAATTCATAAAATTAATCGATGAGAGTGAAAATGGTATCTCATCACCTGGACATAAACTTTAAATAAATAAGAATATATAATAACATTTCCCAATATAAAAAGATATAAATTAAAGGACATAACAAAATAAGTCTTTTAAAAAGAGGAGGGTGAAAGGTTCCCTTACCAATTTAGGTAATTTTCGAAACGTTCACCCCATTAAAGAAGTACCGTACAATGTTGATGTAAATACCCGTAAAAGAAATTATATTACAAAATAAGTAGAATAATGGGAAGCACATACACCACTCAAAATAAATAGTGGCAAATGTAGCATAAATCTCATGGGAATAAAATTGAGATGAAAAATCCCTTACGGAAACTCGGCAGCGTAACGACGCCACTTAAAACTTCCAAAATTATGGATTGATGAAATAAAATATGGTCTCACATAATATGAATATAGACAGTACATTAGGATTAATATAAAAAAACATCCACCAACATAAGAAAGAGGAGAAAAAAAGAGTACATAAAAAGAAAGAGAGAGGTAGGATTCCTTACCTCACGTCCATCTTGTCTTGTTCATTTCTTTATATTCCTGAATAATAAACTTTTTTCAATTTATAATTTTTAAGGACCTACTTTAATGTTTATTATTCAATTCATATCGCATATTATAATTGTATAATAATTAGATAATTATGTGAGTTCATATTAGATGTTTTTGTCGATGTTTGGTACATTAGTCAAAAATGAACTTGTTTGAAAAGAATTGTCCATGTAGTTATAAGTATATCACCTCCAGAATAGTATTAATGATTTAAATATCATATATATACATTACATATTAATCTTATACTATTCAATAACATTTGGAGATAAAAATAAGTGAAATTCACCGTTCAACGAGACGGTAGGCCATACATACTCATGAACGCTACATTCATTTCATTATCATATTAATGGAATTAAAAATAATTTAGAGATATATATATTATAATTCCAGTATAATATAAATGTTATATAGGTCACATAAGTTCATTAATTTCATTCTTTATACATTCCATGTATTGCATGAATGAGTCACATCACTTGAGGGGGAGGTAGTCCACACTTCCTCATATGAAATTATCGCATTTACACAACATGCAATGAATATAAGTATGTTTTAAATATAAAATACAGAAGCATATATAAAACATATATACAATATATTTCATATAAAAAATACAGATACATCATAATGTCCACCTTTAAAGGTGTTAAATGAATATTGAACAATCATCTTTCTGTGAGGCAGTAATCCACCATCCACAGAAACCGTATGTTCTTTAACCATTAGACGGATGTGTGTGTATGTGTAGCTAGAATACTTCTTATAAAAACATCCTAGTATATTGAATATACTGGTTTTGTTACAAAATAATGTAATAAAAGTTTTTAGGGGGTTGGAGAAGCAAAATAAAACATAAGAACATAAGAGAAGTCATTACCTTTAAATCGGGTAACCCCCTTTGGTTTGAACCAAAAGGGTTTCTTGAAGAGCTTTCTGCCTAAGGTGAGGCTTCAATGATGAAGAGAGGGATATGGAGAGATGAAATGATCAGGTTTTGTCCAAGACAATTGCATTAGAGGTGTGGATATGGAGGTAGAGGTGGGGGCCTTTTATAAGAAGGGGGAGGGGAACTCTAGGAATTTCAAGAAATGTTACTTTATTTTAAAATGAGTTTCGGATTTTAAAGGTCCCACATTGAAATATTTTGAGGATAAGGTGATAAGGGTTATAAATATACTCATCTAATAGGTTTTCCCAAATTTATGTCTTATATTTTACATTATATTTTCATTTTATTTAAATCGTTAATTAATGAGATAATCGCTGCATCATCATGGTGTCATAAATAAATTAATTTATTTAATTGCTAAAAATTATTAAAAAAATACTATGATGTAGGAAATATTTTTAGATTTCCAATTAATATTTATAGTCTAATAGATCATTTACACCGAAAAATCTATTTTTTTACTAGGGTGATACATTCTTTAGTGATATTCTCCTTTCTTTAAAAATTAAATGATAAATTGCCACTTTCACCAAAAAGTGATTCCATGGGGTCCCAAATTTTGGCACAAGGCAACCAATGGTCGTCCATGACACAACCAATAGTATTAGGACACATTTTGGGGCCCTTTGTTATTATTATTATATTATTTTGTTATCCATAACTACCCGATTACTAATTAATCAGGATAAATAAAGATTGTTACCGTCATTACTATTCATAATGTCCAAAAACAAAAGGGTCTTAATTACATAATTTAGACCATTTGATTACAAATATGGAATCCATTTTACCAAATTCCATACACATAAATTGCAATAATTAATTTAAAAATAATTCCCGCTATAAAAACAAAAGGCGAGTTTTTTTGAAGCAATATCTATAAAAAGTTTGGCACTTGTTTATGTCCATTTTCAAAGTGAAATTAATTATAATGACCACCATTTAATTAAATGGTAAAAATATATTATAAATACAATTTAAAACCCATTAAAAATATAATCTAACCATTTATTTAAATTAGATTAAAAAGAAATTTAGATGTAAAATGTAGTATTTATCACTATTCATTAAAAAAAACATTGTCAGAAAAATACAAAAACATAAACCAAAGTAAATTTCAATGTCCCAATAATAATGTATAATATTATTTTTACAAATAGAACTTATTAAATATCCAAAACATAGATTTAAAAAAGGTTCGCCATCAACGGTGGTAAAATAATCTTTTAAAAATATTAGAGTATTTATTCTTAAAATTGGATTCATTTCGATTTTAAGCCTCTAACAATTATTGGATAAATGTAAAAATATTTAACAAACATATGTAATCATTTTGTAGTTATTTCTGTTCATTCCCACCATTACAAAGGCCAGGCGTTAACTATTATAATATTATTATATTATTAGTGTGCAACGTAAGATTTGAAAGAAACTCGTTGTTGCGTATTGGGTACGCCATCGAGCTTAGCATTCCCTTTAAAGTAATATTAACATTTTATTCAAAAATATTGATAAACATTAGAATATAATATTATTTATTTACCTTGGATGTTACATGAAGTGTCCCGGAACAACCCATTCATTCACTTATTTATTATTTCATTTTTATTCCTAGTTCTCATTTTTATTATGAAAAACCATGTATTATCTTTGATTTATCTATCAGTATTTATTTTAGTGCCCACATTACAGTAACTATAATTGAAATTAAAAATGTACTCAATTTTTTCTTAGAATTTAAGAATCCATATACTTGTACTCTATACTTTTTCTTTGTCAACTATTTGAATGGTGTCTTCATATTCTAGGAACTCCTATTCCATTATCATACACCATTAATTTATAATTATAATTTAGTAAATATTAATGTTTTTTCTCAACTTTTATAAATACTAATATCTTATTAAAATAAAACCCAGTAATCAAATATGTCGTGAAATAGTACGGGTGAGTAATAGTTAATAAAAGTGTTAGGGTAATTTTATAATATTATTTTTAACCTTAATTAATCGATTTACACTTTTACCGTATTAATAAAAATTACAAAAGTTACTATTCTTAATGACCAAAAATAAAATAAATCTATTTACATAATTTGGACCAAAAGATTCCAAATATGGAACCCATTTTTAAAAAATCAATAAATTTTAGTTCCAAAAATTAATTTAAAATTATTCCCATTACCAGAATGAGAGAATGAGTTATCACAACATAAAACATTATAAAAGATTGTAATGTTTTTACATAGGAATTCAATGTAAAATTAATGATAATTGAAAAAAATTATATATTGTTATAAAAATATACTCTATTTATGCATTAAAACCATTAAATATTATAATTTATGAATATAATTTATTTTGATAAAAATTATTTTTTCCAATTAAATTTTACTATATTTTTATAATTCATCGAAACATTAATGTTAACAAAAAAATATTAAACATTACATAAAAGTAAATTTTTATATCCTACTTATAGAGAAAATTTTTATTTCTTCATATAATAATTATTAATGGGTCAGAATAATAATTTAAAATGGTTTTTCCATTAAAAGGAGGAAAATTACCCTTTTAAAAAATACAGGTTTTCATACATTAAATATTGTTTATTTATAACTGTTTAATAAAATATCTATTTGATGAATATAAAGAATATTTTATTTAGTATATAACATATATATTTATTTAATTTCATTTACTAATAGAAATTCACTAAATTTATTAATACAAAAATATATAATTGATTTATATTTTTCATAAGTAATTGGTAGTGAATGACTTGACTGTACATTTTCTTAATTTTGTTATATTTATTCCCGCTAACCTATAAAAAAGGTTAAAATGTAATATTAATACTATGGTAATATCATGGTTCATTTTAACTCATGATTTTGTGCAATGCAAGCTATTGAAGAATTAAAATTATATTGATAAAATATTTCATTAAAATATATGGGTGTTATAATTACTTTTTCATAACATGGAAAAAGGAAACATAATAAGGGTGATCTCAAATGATGATTAAGATTTATTATAGAAGAATAAATAATGAATCAATGGAAATAAATTTTCATGGAAATGTAAAAATCTGATAACACATTCCATTCAAATAACTATATGAGGAAATACCAATTAGCAATGTAATTAACTGAAAATGCATGCTATTAAATAAACTAATTGAAAATGAAATGAATCCATAGATATGTAGTAGAAAAATATAATTCATAAATAATAACTAAATTCTTAAGTATCCACCATCATGTTTCCCAGGAACAAAATACATTTACCCTTAATAAATAGTCTATGTATTCAGATTTGGATTACTAATTCGTCTTAAGAGACTACTGATGCATCCAGGGGATTGAATTAACTAGTCCTGAAACCATAGGGCTTTCTTTAAATGGTCCCAATCCAATATTTTCCATGCCCCTAACATTACAGATATTCTGAATAAACATTATGTCTTATCAAAATGTATCTGTATTGAATAGAATATATATATTAATAAATCCCATGTTAATCAAATAATTGTCAAAGTGAACACTATATATAAAATCATAAATCATTTAGGGAAAAATAATATCCATTCTATGATTATATTAATATTAAATTTAATTTACATTGAATAATAATTAAAGTAATGTTACTATTTCTAATGTAATATTAACAATCACAAAATTAAGTGAGATTTCAAAGATAATCATTAAGAACATCTTTTAGGAATGTAATCATTAAACATCAAAAAGTGTCTCATTCCACTTGAACCATTTAAATAATAATTCCCATTAATTAAATTATTTAATTAAATGAATAAAATGGATCCAGTACATAATTTATCAATTGGGGTAGTAGATAAACTAAAAAAGAAGTAATTGACGTATATGGCATGTGCCTCACAAAAGGAAATGTATAGAAAGAATCTCGTAAAATTACCATGATTTAATTGTGTGTGGCCTTTATCCACATTTATATTAGTTTAATATATTTTAATAACTTATACCATAACCGAACCCATGTTTATATTTTCATATATTATCTTCTTATTGTATTTTATTCTTGTTTGTTTACAACCATTCATTATTTTTACTATTTCAGGTGTAAATTTCTATGTTTTCTTAAGTATGTTGTGACTTGTTATTTGATAATAATATTAATTATACAATGATATAATAATCACCATAATTTAAAAAGTTACTCAATTATCATATATATTCCCCACATATTTATTTAAACTAATCTAAATGATAGAAGATAATAAATGAAATACATCGTTAATAGAGACAGTTGGTCATACATACTCATGAACACTAATTTAATTTCATATTCATATTAAAAGTCATAAAATTAATTAATACATTTTTATATTATAATTATAGTATAATTTGATTGTTATATATGTTATATATGTTTATTAAAATCATCTTCAATACATTCCATGTATATCATGAATGAGTCAATTTCCTTGAGGAGGCGGTAGTCCACACTTGCCCAAATAATGTTATCATATTTAAAAAAAGTGAAATTAATAGAAGTATAATTAATACATATTAAATATTATATATATATATATGTATGTATATATAGTTTTGATCATAATGGCCACCATCAGAGGTGATAATGGAAAAATGAACAATCATCGTTTTGTGATACAGTAGTTTTATGTACACAGAAACAATATGTTTGTTACCCTATAAATGTAACTGTTTGTATGTTTAGGTATAACCCATAGCATAAAAACATACTAGTATATTTAGGAAACTTTGTTTTCAAACATAGATTAATATTTTTTTAGCAAGTTTATAATGGAATGAAATCTAAAGAGCTTAAGGAAAGATGTTACCTCTTAATCAGGAAACGTCATTTGGTTTGTACAAAAAGAATTCTATAGATGGATTTCTACCAATGTGGAGGAATCTAGGATAAGTTGAGGGATGTTTTGGATTTATTTAAACAAATAATATTCTTGAAAAAGTGGCTTCAGAGTGGTCAGTTATGGTATGAAGTGGATGCCTTTTATAATGGGGGAGGAGTGGCACTCTTGTAATATTTTGACAAATGAATTACTACCACCATTTTCATATTTCATGTCAATAAAATAATGGTTAAATATTATCCATGAGATAATAGGTTCTAAATATGTCCACAAAAAAATCACTTGGAAAATTTTATAGGTCGTTTTGGGCCACACCATTAAGGTTTTGAGCCTAATAAATCATAATTTAACCTTAATCGATGTAATTAAATTTAATCTCATTCACTATTTTTTTCAATAAATGATGGTATTATTAGAAATTATAAATGAAAATTATTCCGAATATTGAATTTATTTTTTCAAATTCAAATTAGTGAATTGGTAGAAATTGAATTACATTCCATCCCGCAGGCTGGACGACAATGCGGGGTTTTAAGGTAAAAATGTCCCGAATGTTTTCTTTGTATTTATAATAAATTTCCAAGTGAAATAAATTAATATTACATATATTTTATTAATTTATAAAAAAATTGAATTAATATATAAAAACAATTAAATGTATAACTTATACTTTAAAATAAATTTGTTGATAAATTAGTTTTGAACAAAAATTCAGTATTTTTAACTATTCATTAAATTTTTTTCTAAATAATATAAAAAAGTAACCCTAACCTAATTTTTATGTTTATATTTCAAATATTATGTTTAATTTTTCATATTAAATTAATTAAATTACAAATTTTTTGTTTAAAATTGGTTCTCTATTAAAAGGTGGTAATATTGACTTTATAAAAATATAGTTTTTAGTTTGAAATGGTGTTTGTTCTTATCTTATACATATCAAAAAATAATGGATGAATATAAGTAATATTTTATATATATATATTTCAATAAAATAATTCTCTAATAATAATTAAATAAGTTTCATAAGGAAAAACATCTATTGAAGCATAAAAATAATAATAATTCTTTTTATATCCAATTGGTTCTTATTTTCTTTTCCAATTAATTAGTAACTAATGAATTCATTTCATATTATTATAAAACATAAATTATAATAAATATGTTAGTTCTATTCATAAAATCTAACGTAAAATCTTGTTTATATCATATTATAATAAATATTAAAATTTTATTAATATATTTTTATTTAGTGAAAATCGGTCTTATGTGAACCGCTAGCTAATGAGGAATGTCACCCTTACCAGAAAAATAATCTATTATGGTAGGTATCTACTGTGTTCGATGAAATATAACGTACTATTTGAATCACTAAAACCTATAGAATAAGTTATATTTATTTAAAATTTTAATGTATCAGGTTCATATATTACCTTTTTAGACTTGGGGTTATACGTCATAAAAAGTATTGAATATAAAGATGTACTTTTGATTTTAAGGGTATTACAATAAATATTTAATAACATGAATATAATAATATAGGTTATAAAATATTAATATAAATGGGGGAAAAATGAGTAAAAATCATAAACAGGAATAATGAAACATTATATATCAATATAATAATAACATTATCAAGGGAGACGAGGAAACAACTTAGAAAACTACATCATAAACAATGGTCAATGCTAAATATCCATACATCAGGATGTAAAAAGTCTCATAAAGGAATGAAGTTCACTCCCTATCCAAACATGATGCCTCATGAGACTAGTCTTTACACAATTCATTAGATCAATATATAATTATTGTCACACATGTGACATTCAATTCATTGACATGCTTATGTGTGTCACATAGATCATAAAATAGGTATTCATTCATCATCATGTTTTATCCCACAATCATGGAGTGTGGACTTAATACATGCAAGAACATAGTAAAATATGTATATGTGTATAAATTTGAACACCCATCAACAGAAATGGGTATGGTTTTCTATACAAATTTTTTTAAATAGGGAAAATCATGGACAATGTTTTCCATCATAATGACCTACATAAAAATTCATAAAATAGGTTGATGAGAGAAAACTGGGTCTCTCATAATGGGTTTATAAAATAGGAACTAATAGGGACATGTAAAGACTTTTCCCATCAATAGTAATTTTAAATATCTGTCATAAGATAATAAAGAAATTGGAATAAAGAAGAGAAGTTGGGGAATCTAGAGAATGGAGGTCAGAAAAAGGATGTGATCTAATGATTTTGAGTGAAGGGAAATGGGAGATATAGTGGGATTATTTTGTAAATAAGTGGGGAAAATAATTATAATTTCTGAAATATAGGTTTCAAAATCAATATAATAAAATAACAAAAACCACAAACCATCCCATGGTTTCATCCAAATGTGTGTGGTATTAATTATATATATTTATATTGTCTGAAAATAATTATATAACACCCTTTATTATGTAGAAGTGGGTCATACTCCAAAATTATTGATTTTAAAACCATAAAATATATTAATTCTAATGGAAGATTCATAATAGATTTATAAAATTAGTACAATAAACATAAAATCACATTATATTTAAGGTATAAAATTTATTTGACTGCGATACTATTTATTATTTTTAATACATAATTTGGGTCATTATGATTTCATAATACACACCGTATATTTATATCCTATTTAATTTTTATCCAAAAATTTGAATATCTAAGAAAATTATGAAAGAATCACCAGTGGATAATTTCTATATTATGATTCCAAAAGTACTATTTATTTTACTGAAATGATTTTCTACATGTATGAATTTTCACTTTTTGAGTAGAATCTATATTTTTTAGAAATGATGTGTCTTTTAGAAATAACATTTTTAAAGCACTTATAAAAATTACATTTGACATCATAAATATTATATGATAATTTATATTAGATAGAAATTATTTTCTTATTATATCTTATTAAAATAATATTTATATCAAAAAACCATTAATTCATAAAAATAAACCCTTTAATAGATTTCTAATATGAACCAAGTGACAATTTTTTTTTTATTTTATGAAAATAAAAATCATTTATAATGTAACAATAGTAAGATGAAAATATATTTATTATTATATATAAAAGAATATACATACTAATATTGATAAGGTATTGACATGTATCCATTTAATACAACATAAAACAACATAAGAGTAAGTTTCATGATAGTGATACATTCACAGGGAGGTTCACCATACATAGTTTGGTCCATGAACTCGATGAGATTAAACATATACTAGAAATGGTTTCACTCAAAGTTAAGTTATTGGAACCTATATTTGTCTTGGTCAAGGGAAAATACCAAAGATTCTATCTACCATAGAATATCTGATAAATTGGATTCCTAAGGTATGATCCTACTCAGTGAGGCCATCAATTCTATTCTATTTTCCATTTGGATTTGTAAAAACTCTATATTTATACTAATCATATGATCAATACTCAACGGATATGTTTTCAATTGTAATTATACTTAATGGTTTTTTAAATACGATGGGATGAAATAAAACCAAATATGTGCATGTGTTTTAAAAAAATATTATGTAATTATAAATTTAATTAAAATATGAGGAATTATTATTTAAAATAGTTTGAGTCATTACATTAACTATAGGTTATCCACATGTGTCATGACTATAGGAGAGTGATTAGGCCATCCTTGGAGGATCCTTGTTGTTCTTCATCACCGTATTGGTTTTGGAGGTGGTTCTTTTTATAGTGTGTTTCTCTCATGGTTGATCATTGTTCAGTTACATTCCTCAATGTATTTTTTCAGTGAGACCCATTTTATATAAAACTTAAATGGTGGGGAGAACATGAAAGTAATCTCATTCTTTGTAGACATCTTGTTTGAGGGTTCCATTTTAGTTGTTTGTATACACCATTTTTTTCTTTTGGTTGATCAGTTTATCATTTTGAGGATATCAGTTGTTGGTTTCAAAGATAAATTCTGTTGATTTGTCTTTTTGGTTATATACTCTTGGAATATAACATATTACTTACATTCGTTTTTTATTATTTAATTTCTTGTGATGGAACGTGGAGTGGTGGAATATCGGTGATACCCCATGTTTTGAATTTTTTCTATTCTATGGTAATATAGAAGTCCAATTTGATTTTACAAGGTATTCTATATCAAAATAAGGGTGTTTTTGGGGTTTTCCTATGATACATGGTTTGGGTTCATGGTTAGAGATAAATTGTGAATACCCACTTCATAAACATAATCTTTACTTATTTTGTAACCATTCATGATTATTCAGAGTGGGATACACATATTAAATTCAAAATCATGTGGACCATTAGAAATGAATTGATAGGTCCTATGTGTGTCTGTACTGAGCCACATGTCTTGGGAATATTTTTTTAAACCATGTATAAATATAATGTTTGGATCTAGTTTTTTAAGGAGAGACTGATTACAAATTATTCATGGTTATTTCAAATTTTTTGGTCATCACCTCAAGTCCATGTGAGGCTTAGAGTGTTTCTTTGATGAGAACCCTAGTTTTTTTTAATTTGTGTGGTGTCGGAGGGGATACCATGTGAGGTGGGTAATGGATTTTCTAGTGTCCTAGGAATTGTTGGTGCATATATTGGAAAATCAAGAGGAAAAACCATATGTACTTCACAAGTGATTAAAATTTTGGTTATTTCTGATTTTTACATTTCGAAATAAGAATCATTTCACCCATATTTTCACTCAAATTAGTCAGTCGACCTATGGGAACACTCAGAGGAGATCAACCCCACATCAATTTTTATTCTCTCCCCACCATTGATGATTTCAATGATATATGTGGTGATTTATTCATATAATTATTTATCCATCCCTTCCCCCTTTCTTCACTCTTGAATTTAGTTTCCCCCATGAACTGAACTTATCACAGGTCTCGATTATAGGGGTTCATGTAGATCAAGTGATAAGTTTTTTGGTTTATAATGGTTATAATCATTGTCACCTATCTCATGGGTGATGTTGTTTTTATATTTACCATGTTTTAGAAGGCATAGGTTTTAATTTCTTCACATTACGTTAGGCGTTAATATAAAATTTATTCATTTTTTAATTATAATGTTTTAATTATTTAAAAATTATTTTCTATGAATGTATGATTACATGTTATATTAATGTGGTGTTATCAAAACATTTATTTATATTTTTTTCATAGAATAGTTAATTTATCATTTAATTTAATTATTTTCAGTTTTTCAATGAATTTTTTAATTATCATATTATTTTTTATAGTGTTCTATGGAATTTTGCACTACATCCAACGTGGTGTAAAGAGGATTGGCATGGATTAGTTTTGAAATTAGTGAAAAAAATGTTTTAGAATTGGGATTTAGTTTTTAATTTTGGTGTTCTCCTCAATTTTGTGTCTGAAATGGGGATCGTGTTGTTATTTCAAATGGTGATTCAAAATGTTTTTGGGTGTGGATTACCCCTTTTTAAATTTTATTGTTTATTGTTTTCAATCTGGGGCCTTATTTTTCTTTTTAATGAGGGATTCCCTTGATGAATGTTATCATTGAAAAATTTAAATGAATTGAATTATTTCATTAAACCTATTATCATTTTTTATGTTGTAATTTATTAAATGTATAATGAATTATAAAGGACATTTTCCATGTTTTGGATTATCAAATTATAGAGATCTTGTATAGTGGGAATACAAAAATATTTTAAATTATTTGTTTTTTCCATAATTTTACCAATGGTGTTTAGAATGTATTTTTTTGGAATGATAAAATGGGATAGGAATTATGATTTGTGGTTTAGTTTTAATGTCTATAATGATAAATGTTTTTAATCAGACGAATAGTGTAGGGGAATTGGAGATTTTTAGTTTACAGGGTAGGCTGAATTCAATATCGTGCATCCAGATGAAGTAATTAGAGTTTGAATGATATAATTTTATGTTTTTGGACATAGATAATGGCCTCGGAAGTTTCTTTAGTGTATTAGTTAGTTTATGGAGTGTCGGATTAAATAAATCATTATTTTAAATTTCTTCAATAGGCTCATAGTTTTACAGAAACCGTGAAACCCCTAGTAAGAAATTTTGTAGCCTAATGTAACTGGGATATGGATTTTTCATGGGTTGTGCCTAGTTTACCAAATGATGCACCTATAATACATGTTTAGTGGTATTGGATAGTAACTCATCATTATTCACCTCATTGTTTTCACATGTTTAGGAAAATCATGTGGGATAAACTAGGTAGGGTGCTCTAGGTGTCCAGTGGAGGCGCACAGTTGGTCCACGATTTTCCAGACCCTGCCTCTTGAACCTTGTATAATACCCTATTTTAATATATTAAATTAAAATAAAATAGAAAAAATTAAAATTAAAACCAAAACTAAAAACACTCTTCCCTCATATACCTATAGGGGAACCAATCCACATATCTTCTCTTGTCACGTGACAACCCATTTCCTAGTACCATCTCTGGTTGTGGATTTAAGATGGTTTTTTTCATGAATCTCATTCAATATAGAATAGAATGTAATTACACTCCTTCTCTTCATTTCTGGATTACATTTAGTCTTGTCATCTCCCATGTTCATTCGGCCTAAAACCCTAGGGTTAGCATTGATCATATTTTACTATTTATTCCGTTTCTAGGGAATGAAATAGGATCCTTATTTTGTGTTTGGGAGTATTCTGTATCCACCACCAAAAACATAATAGATTAGATTAGTTTTGATTCTCCCCCTTCATCAGTAGTGAGTTTGTCTTCCACTTCATTGTATTTAACTATATAATTTATTGTCTTTTGGTAGTATTGAGTCTGTATAATGGTTTCTAGTGGTTTTTGATCATTAATGAAGGAACACATTAATATATATTAGTATGTATATATATATATCTTCGATGTTTGAATTTTCTAATGGAATGGGGAGTAGGATTTTTGGGTTAAGGGATATATATATATATATATATATAAAGGTATATCCATGCATCAATGAGTAGCTCTGAGTGGTCGCTAATAATTCTATCAAGTGCTGAGTTTTAGATTGGTTCATCTTTGCGGTAGGAAAGTAGTGCTGATGAGTAACATGGTTACCAAAGCATGGTACAATTCCCTCAACACTCTTGAAGTAAAACATGTGTCTCTATCCGAGACAACGATCCTTGGAACTCCACGAAACCACACCACCTTATCCACATATCTATTTGCCAAGGTATCCATTGTACCCAACTCCTTGATCGCTAAGAAGTGATCCAATTTTGTCGTATGATCCACTAATACACATATAGAATCATAGCATCCATAATCTCAGGCTTCACATGTGCTGCAATCCGCCTAGATTTCATCCCATATCCACTTGGGGACATACAAGGACTACAGAATACTACTAGTAACATGGTTCTTGGGCTTTACCTGCTGAAAGACCAAGAATGTTGCCACAAGCTCTATGACTACTCACTTCATCATGATCCACCGAAGCTACATCCTCATGAAATGGTACATCTTGGAAACTCTTAGGTGCACTTCTAGAGGTGTATTATAGACATTGAGAAGGACACCATCATGAATCATCACAAGTAAAAACCAAATTCCAAGAAACAATATCTGGTTAATCCCATCCTTTGACATCCCTTTAGAGAATCACCATGGCCAACATGGTTGTGAAACACCTCAGTCTATGAGTCTCCCCACTAAGAATCACCCACCTACTCCATCATAGAATACTTCACCTTCATCAAATTCAAACACCCTTTACCATATTCCACTCTTTGATCAATGTGAAAAGATGCAAACTCCTTCATCACTCTCTTAGTATCCGTAGACTCCTGAACAACCCCATTTTATGACTTCTAGATCAATGCATCATCCAGGAAATTCCACCATCGTAAGGTGTAGGAGATATCAAAATCGTAGTCTTGAGGAAAACCCATCCAGCTCTGGTGTTGTATGTTCAAATCTTATTGGGAAAAGATATACCTCAAAATATTGTGATCCATAAGGACCAAAAGGTGCTCCCCAATGAGGTAATGTCATGAAAACTTCATTGAAAATACAATCAATTCTAGATCGAGATTCTCGGTGGCATAGTTACACCAGGTGGGACATAATTGAAATGACCCATATGAGATTAATACTCACTACTAGATCATGTCACATTCTAATCCCACATTAGAAGCATCGCAGAATACCTCAAACATCACTCCTTCCTTAGGTCACCAAAACACCAGATCACTAACCAACTTCCCCTTTAGATAGTTGAACACTTCCTGAAACTAATCACTCCACACTAAATATTAACCCTTCCTAGTCAAATCTATCAATGGGGTTGTACTTTAAATAATATGAGTACAAACCTCCTATAATATCCCACAAGATTGAGAAAAATATTAACAACTTCCATGTTCATGGGTGATTCACAAAAAAAAACATTAACCATAAATTGGTCTACTAACACACAAGGATGAGACACCACATGTCCAAGAAAATGAAATTTTCATGTCCATAATTTACACTTGGACATATTTCAATAAAGCTGGTGGCATCCAATAACATACAAGATACTTCTAAGATAATCAACATGATATTACCTAAACATCTAGTAGATTAGGATATCCTCAATGACTATAATGATGAACTGATCTAAAAACTCACATAACACAGAGTTCATAATCTCCATGAACACAACTACTTCATTCGTAACACGAAATAGCACAACTAAAAGCTCGAAGTTCCCATACTAGCATTGGAATGTTGGATTTGGTGTACCACCCTCGTCCACCCTTAATGGGTGATATCCCAACTATTTATCGATCTTATTAAACCATATAACCCCACTATGTTGGATGAAATTATTTTCTATCCTAAAAATAGGGTAATTGTTTTTTTACCGTCACCTGATTCAACCTCTCATAGTCTATACACGACCTGAGACCATTATCGCCCTTCTTCGCAGACATCACTGGAGCACCCAACTATGACACAATGGGCTGTATAAAAAATGAATCATTATATTATCTATCTGAATTCACAACTCCAAGAACTCATATTTTTTCATCAGATAAGGATCCATCGATATCGGAGAATCCCATCAATGCAATTATATCCCAAACTCAACATCACGTCGATGGGGTAGCACTACAACCTCCAAAGGGAAAACATACTGGAACTCCCCAAAAAATTTGGGAACATATAAGATTTCATTATATAATAATAACATTGAAAACTCAAACAATATCTATAGGAGGGTCTCAACACGTCGACCTCCCACCTAACAACATCGCTCGCTAATGGAAACCACACACCAGTCATCCACATTAGAAAAAAAGACTCTCATCTAGAAGTAGTAGATAACAGAATGTACATAATAGAACCAATTGATTCCATGGATGAAATCATAGGGGTGAATACATAGGAAAAAAGATCCCCATAGGACTTATGTGTTACCATCATCAGTCTACACCCACGTCACACATCAAATAAGCTGGTATGGCCTCCCACTAGCGTTCTCAAAACCAAGGTCACATGAATCCTCTCTATATCTAGTCCGAGAGTATGGAAAAGAGAAATTGATATTTTTCTTTGTGAATATCCTTAATCAATCAAATCACAAGCTTAAAAACCACAGTAACTAATCGTACCTCTAACTATCTTAGGCCCTACTGGAATTATGGCCTCCACTATATGAAACTGACCAAACCCAACTACTTTTCTATATTGCGATGACCACCTCCATGAACATAGATGGGTCATGGTCCATGTAATTGAGTAACATACTGAGGTTGGAATTTACCTTCTTTAACTACCCTCTGTGAAACATGAGCATGCTTCACCTGCTGCTAAATGGGTTGGACTGGAAACTGATATTGAGGTTGGAATTGAACCTATCCCCCTCCATCAAACTGATCTCAAACATCCAATGGGAACTAACTGTGAATATATTCATAGAATCGATTGAGTAATCACATCAATCCCAAGTTCATAGGAAATGCATGATTAATGGATGGTCAGAAAGGACACTATTGTGTTCGACTCCCAGTCTGTCGAAACCTAGATGAACATGGCACCTGAGATCTTACACTATTAACACTCCCTCTCAAAGAACCTGGATGGATCCCCTCTCATTGTAAACTTCCATGAGATTTCATCTTCTCAATCACCTCTTCATTATTTTGAAACTCCAGGTATGTTGATAACGTAATTGGAGTAACTACATACTGCATAAAATCTTACAGTGGCTCCTCAAGACATCTCTCACAAGACTCCTAATCTGGAACGAAAAATGGGAAAAATATTTAGAATTGTGAGCTTGATCCCAAACCATTGCACTAACATACTCCCCTAACAAAGGGAGAGTATCTCTGGACTCTTCTCAAACATCCTGATCGATGAAATAAACACTGCTCAGAATTATTTTGTGACTTCGGCCAACAAAACATATGTGTCCTTTTGTTTCTCAAGATACAACAACCACCACTAATGTGTAGCTCCCCACATCTGGATGACAGAAAAAGGAACCCAATACTCTATCTGGGCCTAGAGAAGACCAAAGGTTATCTCAGTATCCTTCAACTATCATTCTGTTTCTATGTCCAAAACATTTCCATCGTACTTCCCCAAATCCTTTAACTGGAAAGTGAGCAACTTCTTTTGCCACTAGTTGTCCTCCTCAACTTGATCAAACCTCATCTGATCAATTAGATGAACCTGTTAAACCTCTACTACCTAAGCCATATGCGAACGATAACAACGAGCTATAAATGAATAGGTAAGAAATGATTTCCAAAACATGAGAAGTGTGGAGTATGTATTAAGATATATTTTAAAACATTTAATATATATTTATTTATTCATTCTAAATTTTTAAAACTAACAAAATTCAAATTAGAACACATGTTATTGTGATTCATGTACCTTTTCTTGGTTCTCTACACTAAAAAAGTTGTAGCCTTATTTGGTTGTTTAGTAGGATCAGATTCCCGATGTTAGATCATATGGGCCCTAAAATCCATTGTCCAAGCTACTCATACCTGTATATGTCATGCACCATGATCACCTAACCTTATACCCAACCACACCATGCATTGTAAAGATGACTAACTCGGAAATCTATCATGTCTCTCATCTATCCACCTTTAATACCATTCTATTACAACCTCATCCCTCAAATGATACCCCTCTTGGGATGGAAATGTATAATGCGGGATAATTACCCCTTGATTCCCACTTCTAGTAGGCCCGATGTATGAAACTAGAACCAAGGTTATACAAGTCCCAAAATATATAATTCATTTCCCTTTTTAAGGAATCAATGTCCATATTTGTGATGGATCATCCAAAAAATACCTCTATGAAAATTATAAAAGAAGTCCAAAACCATCCCATATTCATTAATAAAATAGATCTAGTATAGATACAATAAAACTCCAATGTGAAGTACTCAAAACCTTGAAAAAGTAGCGACTCAGCAAATATCCAAAAGCCTAAGCTAGTAACGCCCAACATGGTCTGTGTAATCCTCCTAAAAAACAAAAATATCATATATTTTATTTCATAAAATACATGTTAATAAGATAAATATAACTATTATAGGTGTTATCTCATAGACTCTTAAATTTCAAATTCACTAACACAAATCCATGTTCATGAATTCGACACACCCCATGGGTGGCCTCTTTCCCAATCTAGTCAACCTCAATGGAACGCATGTGGATCATGATGGGTTAAATGAAACTTTTAAAAATCCAATTTATCATTTAAAACTATATCATAAAATTAAAAAACTGGAAATAAGAAATAACACCACCACATACACATAGAACAACATCAAGACTATGGGATACTAAATTAGACCACCTGCCTCAATTTTGTTGAAAACTGCATTCTCAACCATATCATTTGGTTCTAATTCAATCATGTTTCAAATCCCCAACCTATGATCCATGGGAAAAAGAGGGATTTTGGGATTTTTATGAAGAAGAATAACTACACAATTCGTAATTTTTAAAAATAAAGCAAGAGGGGTGGTAGAATCACTCGATGCTTTGATTTGAAACCAATAAAAATCCAAATGGATTTGAAATTAGGGGGTTCAATCATTTGGATGTTTAATTAGATATTATTTTTTACTACGTCTTCTAGAGGAAGAGGCGAAGATAATCCCAAGTTATAGAATTTAAGGCCTGAGTGGGATACAGGGTAAAGACAAAATTTTAAATAGGTGCACATTTTTGTTGTACAATTGGCCAAATATTGTTCAAATCTTATGCCACCCTCAATACAAGATGGGGCCAAGTATCATGGTGTCTTGGGGAGACCAAACTGTTTAGAAAACCATTTAATGACCATGCGGGTTGGTACTATTGAAGAACACATAGTTTGGCCTCCCCCTTTCATGGTTTCATTAAATCATTCATCCCTCCTCGATGCATACATGGATAGGACGTATGGTTACTAAAAACAATGTGAAATCCATGAAAAATGAATTGGACGACCACTATTCCTCCATTTTCATGTCCCAAACCACCAGAACACCCCTGAGCCTCCAAAAACACTCTGTAAACATTTAATTAGGCAACTTAAAATGACTTAAACCAAAATAAGAACCAGAATGTACCATACTGGAAGCTTGAGATCATACACTAATTCCTGAATAGATTTTTTATAAATTAAGATAATATATAAAAATATATACGTATAAGGTTATGAAATAATTCATTAATATGTTTATCTATATGATACCAAATGTTATTGAACTTTTTGGAAATAAATGTTAATGGTAGGGGTCTTGTTTTCTCAAACACTTTTATTTGATTTAAATAATTTATTGTTGGAAGTTAATTTTTCAATAACATTCCCCATTAAATTTTATTAAATTTTGTATTTATAAAAAGAGTTTTTGAACCAATTCCATTTCAATTAATTTTTTTAATTTCATTTTTTCTTTAAAAAATGGTACTTTTTGAAATGATTCTCATAAAAATTTCAATTACAATGTTGAATAAAAAATATTTTCATAATTATCATTATTTTATTTTATTTTATTACAATTAAATGATCTATCTCTAATGGATTTATATTTAATGATTCACCCTATACCTCTAATGGACCAAAGGCCTTCTTTTTTTATTGATTTTGATAATCCACCTTTCATGGGGTGAGGTGGAACCCATACAAGGCCCGTAGGCGTAAGTATTACATGGCTCGTTGGCCCTAGGGGAATTCATTGCCTGTTGGCTTCAAAAATTACATACAACCTAGACAAAATACTTGGAACTGCTCCTCCCCAACATCTTCATCATGAAATCAGCTCTCCACCTACGCATGACTGTTCGGCTTGGCATTACCGTGCATGAATAGGCTTGTCCCGATGGCAGGTTCCATACCCTCTCATTCTTGAAATCCATTTAGCTTCTACTATAGTGAAAGATCCTTTCTCCTCCTCCATGTAGAGCTTGTTCCTTGTAGGTTGTCTGGTTTGCATCTGCACTTAAGGTGGCTTGAAGGCCTTGAGGTGGCCCGAAGGCCTTACTAACCTGAAGGTATGGGTGGCTCGAAGGCCTTAAAGGGCTCAGGGACCAAATCAATGGCCCAAAGGCCCAAATGGGGTCATATTCTCGGCTGCTACAGTCTCAAACAGTGCATGCTACGGTTCACGCTACACTACCTACTATAGTAATGCATAGTTCCCGCTACAGTACATGCTATAGTACCGAGGAATTCTGCATCCTCCTGGATTTGATCCCCGGTCGCTTGGATGCACTTACGGAGTCCTTACCAACTGGGCTAATTCTCATGTTCTTCACTCTATAATATTATATTTTTATGTGATTATTTTGGTGTAATCATTTTTTTCTGGTTCAATAGATTTAATTTTTTATAACGTTTGGTTTTTTTATGAACCGTTTTATTCCCTATGGATTTTATAAAAATCAACTAGTTTAAATTTTTATATTATAAAAAACCCCATATTATTTCAATGGGTACTTATGTGATGATTTGGATATATCCTGAAAGCTATTTTCATTATATTGGTTATTTTATGATGTGATGATTGTTATCATATGTAATGTAAATTTTTTGATTATGATATCAGTGGGACTCATATCTCCCTCTAATTCATTGGGTACATGATTATATATCATGAGATATAAATTTCATGTGAATTGGTGAGAAAGTTACTAATTTCACAAATTGTGAGAATAATGGATATTATATTTACTCGCTAATATATAAGTGAATGATTTGGAAGGATACAAGGTTCACAAAGATAAGAAATACTATGTTTATGACTATGATAAATTCTTTCATATGGTTAAAGGATAATGTTTAGTGCACCATCTTTTATTTTCTCATTCCATGGTAATTTTTTTTCATTTTATATGGTATGTCTATCTTTCATGCATATAGTTAAAAATAATTGACAAATGTTTCTTTTAATATAAAATATTTTCCTTTATTCATTCATTTACAAAGGTTTATAATCTAACTATTATGGAGTTTATTATGTTATCCTATACTGATAATTTGAGCTCAACCCATCTTTTGGTTTCCCATCCTCAAGATTTCAAAATGATCATTTCACATGGAATGTCTTTGAGTGGATTTTGATTATGCAGAAATGTCCAGAAAAAGTGGACTATGTTGTTTTATGTTTATAGTATCCAAGACTAAAAACCATTAGGTCCATGGGTTATACGACTATCGATGGATATAACAATTAATCCATGTTTTCAATGTATTATTTATATAAATCTTTCTTGGGTCACTTAATTTCTAACATAGTTCGATATTGAGAAGTGAAATTTTTTTAGATTTTATATCAGGTATCTTAAGTCATTTAATACATAGAAGGGAGGAATATTGATGTTATTTGGAGGTAGATAAAAATCCAACCCCTCATAATTGGTATTCCATTCCATTTTCATTTATCTTAGTCATAATTTCATAGTTTCTATTCAATCAGCATGGGATTAATTGATTCAAGAAGTGTTTTTGTATTACAAATTGATTTAGTGTTTAAGCGAGAACTGTTAGCATAGCTAGATGTGGTTATCTTATCCACACTTAAGTTAGATAACTAGGATGATCTATCCTAGTATAAATCACTTTAACTAATTTATGTTTTTGTTCAAGTGAAAATATTTCATTATAATAAACTAGTTCTAATACCAAGTAAAATGGTTTTTCTACCTTAGATTGACTTTATGGTTGGAATTTAGCCTTTATAGGTAATAAATACCCTTATGTTGTGCCATTTAAATCTTGGATGGAATGATAAATCCATCCAAAGAGGTTGAATCCATGGGTATTTTTTAACTGAGTAGTCTTAATTTATGTCACCCAAACTTCTCTAACTTGAATTTATACTAGGCATTCATTTCCATTGATTAAAGAAGAACACTTTTTTATGGAAACTATTATACTCTGAATATAATAAAATATTTTACATTTCACATGAAAAATATCATCGAGTGGATGGTAATGCGGTATTTGGTTGAAAACCCAAATCTTTAGTTTTACATTGTTGTCAACTAAAGAAACCATATTCTCAAACCATTATGTGCACTATATTCTTCACGGATGCCTCTTCATTATGTCCCTCAACATCATTATCTTATTACACATTATCTATATGGTTTTAATAATTATAATTAACCTACCAAAATCACATGGAATTAATTATTCCCTCATTGAAATTTAAAAAGTAATGAGTTTCTTTTTCGTATGATTATATATAGGGGGATTGATCAAAATCATTATTCAATTTTTCCATACTCAAATATTTCATGGATTTGGACCCCTTTAGGGTCTCAATTTGACCCCATGGAACTTATATTAATATTGAGAATAAATAAATCATGGGAGGTGTTCCAAGGTGAATATCCTATAATTTATACTTACAATGATCTCGATAAAGGGGATGAATAAAAAATGATAGCAAGGTGAACTTTGGAGAAGTTTATTCTAGAGATTATCTTGGTCTCAAATGACCATGTTTCTTAAAGGAGGTGGAAGTAAAAATTACCTTCATCCTTTGGTCTTAGTTTTACCATTTTCTTTTATGTTATTGGTTTATATATGTTATAGGTTTTATGATTTTAGGTGGGGTAGTATAGATAAAATTTTAACCAAACCTATAGGTAAGGGATAACCCTATGTTGATTCTAGATATTTTAATGTATATCTTTTTAACATATAGGATCACGCTCAAGAGTGAGTTGGGTTCAACATGAATTCTAGTTATTCTGGGTGAGAGGTGGTATCCATTATAAGTGATTATTTTTTCTTGGTCATTTCTTTTAATAAATTGGACACATGATATACTTTTATAGTGGCTTAATACAGGATTATAAAAATAAATTGTTCCCATTAATTTTATCTTTCCTGAGATCTTGGGATGGTTGTAAATTGTTAGACAAGTGAACTAGTATTTGTAGGCTGTGGACCAAAGACTTGTCCTAAGTTAGTGATGTATTACATTTCCTTTCCTAAAGAACAATTCTAGGTCATGAATTCAGTGAATTAAAAAAAATTATACTCCCCCACCCTCAGATGCATACATCAGGTTAGAAATAAATTATCCTCCAATGGATCATCTTTAATAAATTGATTCATGATTAATAGAGGTACTCATTCTCCTTTTATGATTTGGGATAATAGTCCAGTGAAAGGGGGATCAAATTAAGTAGAATCACCTTTATTAACATGAAGATGATTGATTATAATAGAAGTAGCTAGAGGAAATCGAGGACTATATCGACCTCAAATAAGATGATCTTGTGATAGTTTTATCCAAATCATGATCTAGGGAAGAAAATTACAATGATAGGGATAAAATAAAATAAAAAATTGACCTCCACATAGATTTGGATGATTTTATTTATGAGATAGATATTTGGAGATCCAAATATAATAAATATAATGTATTTTTTCATATTACTAAACTCTAAATTTATTAGTAAAATGTTTTGAAGTTTGAGATGAGGGAAACAATTTAAAATCTAAAATTTGAAATTCTAGAAATCTCGGAGAAGGTTATTGATTGAAAACTCATGATTAATATTAGAATTGGAAGATTGACTAACACTATGGAAGATGGAGTAAAAATTATCAAATTTATTGAGGGAGAATTACACATTCTATGGTGGATGAAAGAAGATTTGTAATAAATCTTGACTGTCAATATGAAATCAAGAAATCAGATTGAATGGACCCTTATAAGAAGGAAATAGAAGCAAGTAGATTCATTCGGACATCTAAAAAAATGTATGTAGATGAAAAAGAAACATAATAATGAAAAATTTGATATGGGGACTAACTATAACTAGAAATTAGTATTGTTTAATTCCAATCCAAAAACTCCAACTCTAAATTTGTAGGTCGATTAGGGTGTGACTCATTATTAGAACACCCATAGACCCTAAAATATAACTAGTATTATTGAAAATACAAACAATAGTATGTCAATAATTTTATGTTATTATTGTGTAAAGGTGATACATTCTCAAAATATGTGTTTCATATCCAAGGATACAATAGCGAATAAGAGGGAAACAAGAGCCATATAGAGTTTGATGTTCTAGGTGTACTTATGGTGGCCATTGTTTTTAGTGTATATGATATGACTGTTTGGCTTTGTATTACTAAAAAATGATGAATAGGATTTCACCTATTAGTACAAGACAATGTTATGCATAATATATAAAAAAATATCAACGATACTAAAAACATAGAATCGATTCACTTCTTTTTAAGATGAATTTGGTAAATAATATTAGGAGGATAATTGAACTTGAAAATACCCACTATATATGAAGTCAAAAATTGGACGAAGAAGAAAATAGATTAAGAGGCTTGAGTTTTTGAAATGTCCCTGAGATCATTCTATCATTCTAGTACATGGATCCTTGCTAGAAAATGCATTTCTTATATAAAAATCAATATTGATCTTATAAAAGGTATCAAGTAGGACAAGGAAGTTATCATAAAATTTGGTAAAAATGTAGGATTAATGATTATTAGTTATGAAAAAATTCTTGTTCTTGTGTAAATATATAAGAAAAACATGTTCCTTTCTATTTTAAGGTATTGGTTATTACATTTTTATTATTAGTCAACTATGTGACTTGGGTATTGAAATAAATTTTACCTAGAAGACATTACCACTAAGGAAAAGGATGGTGAAACTATGAACAAAGAGATTACATGAAGGAAAATATAGATCTTTTTAGTGGAGAATAGGATATACCCTTTATATCCAAGGAAGATGAACATAGATTGTGGAAAAATGGCTTGGAAACAAGAGCCAACAGTCCATGTGTGATATAGTAACGAATGACAGATCTTGTGATATCCTTATACTATCATGTCATCACACACACACATGTGATATTTGTCAAAAAGGAAAAAATATTCAGATGTCATACTCTTCAAAAGACTAGAAGTCAAAAAGGGTTCTTGAAATGGTAAATTTTGATTTTTATAGACTTATATCACCAGGTTCCATTAATGAGAAGTGATATTTTATACTTGTCGTTGATTATTACAATAAGATGGATCATTGATGATAATCACTAACAAGTCTAAGGTGTTCAGTTTCATTAATTAGTATTGGAATAAGGATGAAAGTTTATTGGATAGAATGTTTTGAAATTATAGTCCAATAATTACTTGGATTATACCAAAATATTGGTTGGGGATCATCAAGAAAATCATATTATAAGCCACCAGGACTCAACAATGATGATCCCTAAGGTAAATTGTTTTTTTAATAGGGGAAATCGGATCATCATCGTCATTGTAAGAATGATTCATATTGAAATTGAATTTCCAAAGATATTTTTGAAAGCATGATGCATAACATTCGTCTAAATTTATAATAGATATTAATTGTGTCCAGATGACGAATATCCTCCATATAAGAAATGGTATGGAAATAATACAATGATAAAATAATTTTGAATCTAAAAATGTAAGTGTTAAATTATCATTAATTATATACTCAATATGTTTGAGTATTGTGGAGATTAATGGTGTTTACAAGGATT
This sequence comes from Viscum album, assembly GCA_963277665.1. Taxonomy (NCBI): domain Eukaryota; kingdom Viridiplantae; phylum Streptophyta; class Magnoliopsida; order Santalales; family Viscaceae; genus Viscum; species Viscum album. The sequence continues at coordinate 2,063,345,911 of OY728120.1, read as the reverse complement.
CTCATCCAGAAGTAATATAAAAAATTGAACCAAGAAGCATCATAGAAATATTATCAAAATCATGGATTCCAATAGTGTAGATAATGAATAGAATCCTAATTAAAAAAAGGATTTGACTTAAGAAGGTAGTGACGTGGAATTAAGAAAAAAAATTGATAAAATGGGAAAAATACTATTTCAAAATAACACACTAATGAAGAGGAAAATGAATTTAGATCTATATCTATATAGAATCCAAAAAATTATAGAAATTTATAAGAATAATATCATTTTTTAAACAACACCAATATAAATGAGTTGAGTGAAGTCTCTATAGAAAAAATCACACATATCAAGGGTATAGCCAAATAAAATTAAGTAGATCATAAATATGAGTATTAGGTTCAAACAACACATGAATAACTATACAAAATTGAATAGAATCAAACAAGGGAAATTATTTTGAGGCCAGAAAATAAGAATGCAGTTATAACCAAATGGATTTTAATTTACAAAGTGATTAACGATGTCATGGTTATTCTAAATAAGGCATGAATTATTTGCAAGATATACTCCCATATTAAAGACTTATATTTGAATGAAACATTTTTTCTTATGGTTAGGATAAAAACAATCTAATTATTCTTGGTTTTAGTGGTGAAAACTCAATTGACAGTTTTCTAAACGGATGTAAAATCATATTTTATAAATGTATAACTTTAATAAGAGGTGTACATTGAGTAGCTGGAGTGTTTTGTTGTCCATATAGATTAAATAATTATTAATGGATAAAAAAGGATCCTTATACTCTAAATTATTAACAATGAGTGTGGTATTAGAGATTATTTGAATATGTGAAAAATATTGGTTTCTAGGAAGATAAAGATTATCGAAATCACTCCATAAAGTAAGAGAGTAATCATAGTATGATTGGTCTAGAATATGATGGCTACATAATCATTATTATGTTAAATGAATTATATTGAAAGAAGTTATTTGAAGTTATTTACTATGGGTTTTAAATGTTTATTATTAGAGAGTAATCATTTTTAATATCCTTCAAGTTATATGAGGATGTTATGATGCATTCATATCTCAACCTAAATATACTAAGGAGTTATAAAAGGATTTGTAATGTAGAATTCTAAGGTGATGAAAACATTGGTTTCTAACCAAATAAATTAATGATGCTATAATGATGGAAAATTAATCAATTTCATATAATATAAGAAAATCATTAAGGGCCTATTGTGAATAACAAAAACATGATTGGATATTGTGATTTGCACTTGTCATGTTATAGGGTTCCAATGTAATACCAAGGAAATACACTTCCTATTACTAAATAGATTAATACAACACATTAAAATCATGGTTGATTTTAGTTATCTCTAAAATGTAATAACATAACATGATTTTCTAGGCTGTGTATATGTATATTAATTCATTTCAATATATCATCAAAATTCAACATCAAGAAGTGTATTATATCTTTATAGATAGTTAATTTATTGGTCTAATAAGAAAAAATATTGCATTTCCTTGAACACTATATAAGCTGAATATATTTCATCTACTAAAACTATCATGATACTATTTTGGATAAAGTAACATCTTTAATATATGGGAGTTAATGTGAAATATCCTACTGTAATTATTATTTGGAAAATGTGAAGATAAAATAGGGGAGTGAATTGTTTCATTTAAAAAAATGGATAAATTATCATTAACTCCCCGATGTGATGTGATTCATTATTATTTTTGTCAAATAGATTGAGTAGTATAATAATAAATAATATGAACATATTAGTTTTTATATTGGACCAAGGAACAGAACCCGCCTAGTCCACTTTACCAATGTACTCTTTACGAGCTTGGTGGTTTTCACTAATCTTGTACTTTTACCGAAATCCTCCACAACTGAGTGCAGGCATTTGAAACATTACAACAGGTTAGTTTATTCTATATGGATCATTGATAATGGCATCTTATTATGATAATATCATACTCCACTACATTTGAGTATAGAAATTTCATACTTTAAATTAGATATAGAAGTCAAAAAAACTTCATCATAATGTTGCAGTAGAAACTAAAAAATGATGGATGTTTCTCTTCAAAGAGTAAAATCTTCATTTATTTACATCTATAATGTGATCATTGTTATAGAATATATTTAAATAATTACATAAAAAATGAATAACTTTTTATATCATTAGGAAGAGCATACATAAGTATATTATACCATTTATGAATCTAAAGTGTATTCAAGAATGATCTGATGAATGTATGTGAAAAGATAGGATTATAAAACATCTGTATAATCAATTATATTTTCTATGTGTTATGATGAACTAATAAGCACCTTTAGTTTGTATAAAATTAGATATTTAATCAATAATATTATCACATGGAACAAAAAATACTATTGCGAATAGATAATAACATGTGTTTGATCTTGGTAAAATAGATCTCAACTATCTTTTGTTAAATTATGATATTATAAATCAGAATGTATTAATTTGTAATCGACATCACCACTAAAAATCATAAATTCCCAAATAACTAGGAACAATTTAATCCATTGATTAAGATCCATGAATTTGTATTTGAATATGGATAAATGAAATACTTATTTCTATGAGATCAATGTTGTAATATCTATAAATAAATTTAATTCAAATTTCATGGAATACTACTCCAAATAAAGGGATTTCTCTTCATATTGAATATTTAAAATTATGGATCAAAACATATCATTGCTTACAAATTTTGGGTTAACCAAACATATGTTAGATACCTAAATACAATGTTCTTTCCAAAATTTTTGTTATTAAACATTTCATTCAGCATAAATTTATGGTGAAAAGGTCATTTTCATTAATGAACGATAGATTCCAAAACATAATGTTCTCAAAAAATGAAGACTTCAACATAGTGATTCCAAACTCCATAAACTGTCCAGAATACTCTTAAAAACTTCCACTGAATTACATCCTAAATTTCAGAGGAAATAAAATCATCATTCTAATATGTATATTCCTGAAATTCACATAATGTAACTTCTTTATCAAAATATATGTGGGTGTTTTTTAGAATAACAATTAATGGGAAAACAAATGAAATTATTGGATCAACATTCATATGCCCAAAAATATAAATCTTTTTATAATTAAAATCCCTATAAAAACACAAGAACATAAATATAGGTTTCAATTAACTTATAAAAAAATATTTATTAAATAAAATAGAAGAATATTTAGTTTTCTAAATTTCTATCATAATTGTAAATTGATATGAACAACTAAAAATAATATGTAATAGAAATGTTTTAATTATCCAATGTTCTACCTATTTTTGTGACATCAAAAAGAAATTACATATATCGATTAAAAGACATTTAATGTTCCACAAAATTGGTAGTTAATTTTTATGTATATCCATGAATAAATGTATATAGAAAAATGAATAGACTCTAGATATAAAATAATAGTTATTAAAATATAATGATAACATATAATATAATATATTTAAATAGTATTTAATTTTATTAATCATTATATATTATAATGAATATTCTATCAAGGAACTCAATGGGATATGGGGGGCGGATGTGGAAATTTCGTAGGTTTATGCTCATCTAAGGAGCTGTTTGTTTTTATTGAATCACGAGTAGTATTGCAAACTTCCTTCAAATCCTTCATTAATAGGTAAAAAATTATTCCTCAACCCTTCCTATTCATTCAGAAAAATCCTTTATTCTAGGAAAATTTTCATAACTTCAACCAGGTTCACCATTATAAAATTATAAATAATATCAGCTCAATAAATTTAATTATACATCAGGCCACCAATTTGTTTGGCCAAAATTTGAATTTCTATTTTTTTAGGTTAACTTCTAAATCAACTCTTTCTGATTTGCAACCAAAATTTAAGGAGGTACACTTTTTCATTATAAAAATTTAACTTCATCAATCATAATAGTAGGATCATATGATAACTAATCTATTCTCCTCATCACATACATTTTCTATTGTCCTCTTGAAGTAGAATATCTCCCATGACATGAAATTTATTTCATTTAATCAAATAGTCCAACTAAAAATTTATTCAAGACACCATATTCATATTTTTAAACTACAACATTTCAAGTCATTTCAACTTGATCATTCATATCCCTCTTAAAATAATAATACTATCATTTATAGATACAATATTTCGTCCATATTTCATTATGATTCTAATGTGACTTAAAATCTATTCTTGAGATAGAATAATTTCACAAGACTTCGATAGTCTTTTGAAAAATCTCTAGATCTTGCTCCACATTATAATAATATTATTTCATCTTATTAACCATTTCAACCATACCAAATGAAATGTTATGAGTGTGATCCTAAAATTTTAGATCATATTCAGTAGCTAAATAACATTTCTATGGCTTCAACGAAAGGCCTCTATCTTTTGATAATTGAAGGAACTCATCATTGAAATCATCAATGGAAAGTTCAACCATAACATATGTTAGTTCAAAAACATCTTCATCCATCCTCTATAAAGACATTTACGAAACGGAAACTAACTATTGTCCAATAATTTTAGTTTCTTTCTATAATATCATTAGTAGAAACATTATCACTAGAATGAGTTTATTCACCAATAATTTCATCAGTTTGATGAGAACCTAATGAATGAGTAGTTTCTTGAACTTGTGTTCTTTAGTTTGAAAAAAATCCGAAGTTATTCATTAACGTCGTCAACTTGCTAACAATTTCCTCAATTTCATCATCATTGTGCCCAACCACTTTTGTAACTCTTTATTCGAATAAAACAAGTGGGTTTTCTTATTTAGTCTCAGAAGTCATAGCATTATCAATAAGATCCTCTATTTTTGGTCTCTGAATAAGACAATATTCAAAACCTTTATAATATAGCTCCTCAAAATGTATTAGAAATTGAAGAAATACCCTTATCTTATATGGGATATTTTCATCCTCTATTTAACATCTCCTTGTATTGATAGTTAATTTGGTTTTACTAAAAAAAAGCATTTGTTAGACCTTCATCCATTGGAGCTACTCTATCTCCTCCTACAACACGAGATTCATCCACTTTTTCCACACCTATTCAAACAAAACCACTTAATTTAAAATATCTTTACTGAACTTGATCATGATATCCATGTGGTTTGTCTCCTTCCTCTCTAATAATAATACACTTGAATTTCTTCTCTCACTAAAAAAATCCAAATTTTCTAAGCATTAAAATATAGATAATATTGTTATGCTAACATGTGATGCCTTTACAAATTTCATGGATCAAATTATTTTATAATGAATAATAGAATCTAATATTATATAAGGATAGAAATACATATTTGCATCTCTATAGAAACAATGAATCATTTATGTTAGCATATATCTATTGATGTTCAATTTGAAGCTTCGCAACATCAAAACATCACATACATATATATAAGTAGATTTTTTTTCTATCTTGGATATTCTTGGTACTGCATCAGTTTGAATTAACTTTAAAAAAAAAATCAATCTATATCCAGATCCCTAAGAAATAACATTATGAAATGGGTGGTCTAAAAAAATGACTTGATGTCCAATGATTTAAAGAAATTGTCTCCAATTAACATTAAAATGAAATGAAACACATCTTTGAGGGGGTAATTTCAAGATCTAAGAAATGTAAAATGAAAAAATAGAAAATTATTTATTATATCACAATGACAGAAAAAAATATTTTCAATATATAAAACTAAAATGGGTTTTTTCATAGAAATATTTTACTTTTCTTTAAAAGTAATACTTTATAATTCCTTCATCAAATTTATACTCAAGTCCTTGAAATATCATTACCTCTTTTAATAGTTGACTCATCTAGAACATCCATTTGAAAAATACTAATTTTCAAGAATAATTTATATTTCTAGATTGAATGTCCTCTTTCTCATTGAGCTGCACAGTCCAACATCATAGGTGCTCTTTTTTTCATGTCAAGAATCAGAAGGTTTTGGGTTCTGAAATTAGGGTTTGAAAGAGATTGATAAATTAGAATATTGAAATGGTGAGTGATCGAAAGTGGGGGGATAAGGGTTCTACATTGATGGTTTTTATGAGGAAGTTGATTCTATCAAAAAAATCATCTTAACCATTTTAGATCTTTATAATTAAAAAGAAAATTTCAAATTATAAATTATGAAAATATAATATCAAAATATCAAATTTAAGTAATTAAATAAAAATAATAAATTAAACTATAAGGAAAGAGTATCCAAAAAAATATTAAATACTATAGAGATTAAATAATATAATTAGATGTTTTACTTAAAAATAAATAATCCTAACTCTCCATTAATAAAATCCAAAATAGAAGAGGGAAGTTGTTTAGTGAATATATCATAACATTAATACTTAGTATTTAAAAATTTTAAAGATGTATCCACTTTCGGTACATGGTTTCTTAGAAAATGATTTCTAAGATCAATATTCTTAGTCCTAGAGTGATTCAAATAATTTTTAGAATTAATAATATCAATAGTATTATCACAAAAAATAGGAATAATATTAAATTTAAGTCTTAAATCTATAAGATTGTGTTTAATCCACTACTCTTTGGAAAATAAATGTGAGTGGATATATATCATGCCTCTTCTATTAATAATGTAATTGAATGTATCTTTTTACTAGACCATGAAACTATAGACCTTCTTAAAAAGTATCATGTTCCTGAGGTACTTTTTCATCCTAATATACTCCCTCCAAATTTATCATCTATCTATGAAAATTAATCAAAATAAAATTTATGGGATAAATTAATGGTATAAAAAATTCCATTATATATTTAAAATATTTCCAATAGCACTAAGATGGTATTTTTTGGGATTTTATTGAAACATTGAAAGAAAATGAAAAACCTAATTTTTGGTCTAATAGTAAAAATATATAATAAAAAATCAATAATACCTCTCTATAACATTAATCCCACTAGTTATCTAGCTTCATTTAGGTCATGTTTAACATTTATAAACATGGGAGCTACATAAGTATATAAATTTTCAAATATAATATATTTATATAATGTAATAATATATTTTCATTCATTAAAAAAATTAAAAAAACATTTTCTTAAATTTGAAATCCCATGAAAAAATTAAATTATCTCATTATACTAATTTTGAATTCTTTTTTTATATGTTTTGAAAAATCATTATAGAACTATTGATTAGTTGACCTAAAAATAAAATCATATATATAAATTTTTCATAGTAAAATACCAGAAGAAGTTGTTTTATTAAAAATAGTATAATCTTCTACTCCTATTAAAACCCATTTTCCAATTAAAAATAAAAAAAACATTCATAAAAATCCCTTGGTGACTGTTTAAGACTATAGAAATATTTAGTAATTTTTAAAATATAATTTTGTATATTAGGGTTTTCAAAAGCTATAGGTTTCTTAACTTAAAATTCCTACACTAAATTACCATTTAAAAAGGTAGATTTTAAATCCATATGATATAACATAAATCTCAAATGAGATATATAGGCTAATAGAATTCTAATGGTTTCTATTCCATCAACCAGGGAAACTGTTTCTTAATAATTTCATCATTCCACATGGTTACAACCATTAGAAACTACCCTGTCCTTATTCCTAGTTATTATTCCTCTAATTTCGTTCCAATATCAAAATAACCATTTGGTTCCCATCACTCGATGGTTTGAGGTCTATCAACTAATTCCCAAACATTATCTATGTAGAACTGGTTTAGTTCTTCTGGTATAGCTATCGTCTAACATTCTTCTAGTGAGTAATCTTTAATATATTGAGGATAAATTTTTGATAGAAAGATAGATAACCCCACTAGGATTCCAACATTTCATCAATTCGTACATATTTAATCCTTTGATCCTATAATAGTCTCTAAAGTATGGTCCTTTTTGGTTCTAATATATCAAGATAAGACAATTTTGGGGTCTACAGTTTCATGTTCTTCTTGAATTGGGTTGAATGTAATCGTATTATACATTATTTTCAAATAAATACTTTTATGATTTATATATCAATTAATTCCAAGAATCAGTGACTTTATTTGTTGGTTTTTTTATATCAAATAGATTGCATACATCAAACATCACATGAATAGATTCTTAATTTATCCTTCACATTTTATTAATCTCTCGAAAATCATATGAAATGGTACAATATCCAAGAAATAATCCTTTATAATCCTTTGGATCAAACATACCAAGGGTTTCATTATTATTCAATATATAAGCCTTTAAACCAAAAACATTAAATTAGTAAACCTTAGGTTTATATTTTTCCATAACTCATAGGGTGAATCATTGAGAAAAAAGCCTAATTAAGACTTTATTCATGATAAGAAAAATATTAATCACACCTTCATCTCAAAAAAAGTGGTATTAAGACTATATCATAATATTGTTATTGTAATTTATTGAATAATCATGTTTCTTGTTTCCAGAGTGACATTTTTCAGGTGTTCTTAGAGGTGAGAAATTCTATTTAATATTGTGTTTTTAGACAAAAGTATTAAATCATTGATTCTAAAAATCTCTTTAATGGTCACTTATCAATCAAATAATTTTCAAAACATTTTCATTTTGAACAATTTTATAAAAAAATAAATAAAATATAAAAATATTCGTTTTTAGATATCAGAAAATAAATCCCAGTCAATCGAGAAAAATCATAAACAAAAAGAAGTGGTATCATTCTACCAAGATTTCTACCCTTGAGGGTCCAGAGAAATCTAAATGGATAAGTTATACTATTTTGGATATATCATCCTTGTTAATTGATTTGAATGATAACTTGTGTTTTTTACCTATTTGACATGCAACATATTGTATATTATAATCAAACTGAAGACTACGATAATCTTAAACTAAATGATTGTTAGATAAATTTAATAAGAAAAATATATTAGAATTTACAAGTATTGTATTTTATATCAATGATTCATTCATTTTATCTATTATGAAATTAATATTTTTTTATATAAGGAAAAAATGTCCACATTATAAATTTTCTATATTCAAGGTTCCCTAAAAATAAGAAATTTATCATTAAAAATGGATCCTAATTTGTTAGAAAAATAAACAAAAACTACATCATCAGATAGTTGATAATTAATTATAAAAATATTCTTTATCCCTTGAACATAGAGAACATTACTAATTAGTACTATTTTTGGATTTACCACTAATCAATCTTTAATGATCATTCCATTTTTCATTGTCTCAAAATTTAATTAATAATCTATCTACTTTGGAATGTTCATTAAAATTTGAGAAATATCCACTCTTGTATCTTGAGAATCCACTATACTTTTACAAAATTTCAATTTTTCATAGGGATTTGTATGAGAAAAAAATTCAAATAAATACTTATTTTGGTACCAAAATTATCCTGGGTCTCATAGTATCATCCAGTAATGATTTGGGAAACCTAATCTATCTACCTTTTCCATAATCTGTATAATTAAATTAAGAAAAATTTATAGTAATAAGATATTTATTTACATCAGTCATCCTAGGATTACCCAAAATACAATTACTAACATAACAAAATTTAATTACCTCGAAAAAAATGTATCCCAATATATAATGTGCTTATTTAATCTAGATATGAAATATTTTCTATATAACTTAGCCTTTTCTCCATAATTACCAATTCAAAATTTTTAATTTTGGTGAACATTATTTCCATGGATGCGATTTAGAGATTCTTCTCTATAAGTTAATATATTAATTTTACTGTTAAATTATTCAACATTACCCTACAATATATTAATTATAATTTCATTCACAGTGCAGATTTAAGTAGATTTAGTTATTTTTTCTTTCATATCAAGAGTCTATTTTAACATGAATTAATTTTTACTAGTAACATACTTATGAATTTTATATAGGGGTTTAAAATTATTTAATAGGGATTCATATTTCTCCATAAGAAAAGATTAATATTAAACTAGTCTACCCTTTGATCAAATTTGATTATCTGAAGTATAAGAGTTGTTTGATTGAACCTCATCTTCCTTTTTCATAAATCACTTATTTTGATTTCCATTTTATTTCTTCTCTTTTGAATCAGAATTTAATGAGATATTGTAGTCTTAAAATAAAGTCCAAGTAGCATTTTAGTCCTTTATACATTTATACACATAATTAGCTTCCATATGGTACTTTTTCCCTTTCTATTTTATTTTTATTCGTAACATATTTCAGATAAGGGATGTTAAGTTTGATATGACCTATTTTCATGCATTCATAACACCGAAACTCTTTCAGTCTATGATCATTATTTATGGAAACATTATATTACTTATTTAATCCACTTTTCTTATTATGGATTTTATTAAACCATTTTTCTTGGCAATACATCTTATCAAAAAAGTTTAAATAACTATAATCATTTTAGGATATGACATACTCCTTAATATTATTTGCCATTTTTTGAGAAATAACATTTAGAGAAGAAATATCCCTATTAATCATTCTATGATATTCTTATTTAGCATTAATTTTAGATTTATACATAATTAATGTACTAATCATTTCATTCAGTTTTAAACACATAAACGGTGTGTATTTTCTGATAGTAGAAGAGATTTTATTACTTTTAAAGTGTAAAACTCTTAGAACATTTAACTCTAGATCAAATTTTGGTATTGGATTTCCTAATGTAATAACACAGTTAAATATTTCATTTAATCATTCATTCATTTTAGTAATACATTCTCAATCATACATTCTGAAGGTATAAAATATTAAATTATTGTTGTTGTATCTCATTTTCAATCAATTTTTAATCCCTTCACAAGAAATAGATATTTCATGACACACCACATAGATGGTCGCAAATTGAGAAACACTACTAATTCATCAAGGACAATCCCATAAATGATATCATCCCTATATTTTGAATTTAAATCATATTTATTTTCCTTTACATCATCCAACATTTTTTGTTCTTTAATAATTTCATATGTTTTGATAGTCATCACATAATCCTTAACTCTATGGTTTTTAATATATATGATGATTTGAAATTTCAAACTTTAGTAGTTTTCCCCATTATTGTATGACAAAATTTTAATTTACATTCCGTATTTGAGATTGTCCATAGACATCATTTCTTTAAAAAGATCATAAAATAAGGCATTCAAATTCTTAATAGGATTATTAAAAGAAAAATCCTCTTATACCAATTCTTAGTTAAAAATTTGAAGACACACTAGGTGGTTGAATTACGTCCTTTAAAATATAATTGGATATAATAAAATTAATAACCCTTCATGATGTGATGTAATATTGTTTTATTAAAATAGAATGAGTAGATGAATAATAAAGAGGGGAACACTAATTTTTATAGTGGTTTGGAGAAAAATATCCACTACTCCACTCCAACAATACTCTCTCTGTGAGTTGTTGATTTTAACTAATATGGTCCTTTTAGCAGGGACCTCAGAAACTAAGTTCATGAAGTTAATACCTTACAGCTGGTCAAGTTATTATATAGGGAACCATAATATCCATAGATAAGTATGAGAATATGACACTCCCCCATGATTGATAAATAGTATCAAGACTTACAATGAATAATATAAGTTATATATGTTTAAACGACATCATCACATAGAATCAATAGAAACTAAAAAAATTATTTATATTTATCTTTAAAGAAAAAAATATTCATTTTATTAATCCACCATGATTGGTATATATTTATTTATTGTGGTAATGTTCATTTTTATAAAATATATATATTGTTTTGTTATGTGTAATCTAATTATTTTGTGTATAATTTTTGGTTATTTATTTATTATTGATGTTTATGATATTGAGTACACATTATTCACAATGTATGATTCAGGCCCCTACCCTTATTTGATGTTCCCAAGAATAAGGGGAGTCATGAATGAGGTCATGTGGAGTGCAGGATGGGATACCAATGTTTTTATTCAATTTGTTACAAAGTGTAATTAGTTCTTCTTTTGATTGTATTTTAATTTGTGGTATGGTATACTAGATAAATGAATATTTAGCAGCTTGTAATGGGCATCAGCCTAATGAGTCATGAATGCCTTTCTGATGAGAATTCCTTGTTTATAGGGTCATTATAGAGATCCATATTTTTCATACATAGATATTACATCTTATTGGATGAATATTCATTACATAATATAAAAATACATTATAGAATAATAAAGGTATAGTATCATTAGATAGTTCAAAACATAAACAGATGGATCATAAGTGAACTACATAATCACCCACTAATTTATTCATAACAATCACTCTTCATATATATATCATATTTAAAACATCTCTTCATATCTTGGGTAAAGGAAAGTAAAAAATGGGTGATCTCAAATAATCAGTACGGGTAGAAAATGAATAAACTAATTATCACTCATACATAAAATGAACATAAGGGTATGATAACATGATAATAACATTTGAAATCCTTACCCTTCATATCATAGATCGTAATTGAAGTCAGGGAATAAAGAATAGAAGTTTATAATACAATAATCATTAATAAATCAATTATCATGATCTTTGAGAGAAAAATATAGTCATAAGACAAATGTTTGTTGAATACACATAAGAATATAAAATAATTTCATTAGTAGTCAAGACATACTTCCAACACTATCATAGTATATTGGGTTCACAACATAAATCATCCTATTAGTCAGGGTTCACTCCCAATATTGTTTAAGTATACTGATTAACTTACAGAGCTAGTATAACTCCACATTCCAACCCCATTTATCTAATGGGACAACCATATTTAATCAATACATTATAGGGCTATATAATTCTAGTCTCACACGTTACGTATTGAAAATAATACATATTTGTGCAATAATATCATGAAGTATTCATCATATCATAACCAATGAAAGGAAACAAGGTTATTTTCATTTCATCATGGCATAACCCATGTAAAATAAATATGTTTCATAAAAATCATGTTATCAAAATCATTAACAATTCATATAATTAAAGAAGATTGTATCATTTAATCATCTCCGTATTCATGATTATGAAAAATCCAAGGATTTAATATTAGAAGTAAAATTCATTCAAAATAACATTTTGATCATTTCATAATAAAAAGAAACCTTTCATTTTGTAATTACTTATTTGAAATATAATAATAATCCATGTATTAATGAAAATATTTCAATTAAAAGTAACCTTGAAAATTTTTAAATGAATTTTCAAATCATTTCGTGCTCATGATGGTGAAAAAATACTCATGTTGTTTAAGTTAAAATACAAAATTCCTTTTACACTTGTGTAAAAAATACAAAACTAACTCATTTAGAAAATGAAAAGAAGATTAATTTTTAAAAGATTTTGTAAAAATGAAATTAGGGGTAAAAATGACTCCAAATAATAATATGAAAATTTTAAAAACATATTTAGAGAACATGGATATTTAATAAAAAGAAATTTCTACCATGGAAACATATAATGTCGATTTTCCTTAAAAATGTTATTGTAGTCTATTTAGTACATAATTAGAGTAAAGTAAAACGAAAAAATATATTCCCAGAAATAAATATAAGAGAATAAATTTCCAGAATTTCTTTATAGGAAGATCATTAAATTTCATCATTATTAATCTTAATCATAAATAGTCCATATAAACAATTTAATTATAACATAAAACCCTTACCTCATGTCTATCTTCCTTCATACGTGTTCAAAAATAATATATAATAAATATATATCTATTATAAAAATATTCTAAAACAAAACCCATCTAAATCATAACATATATGATTATTTATAACATATTACTCCTATTTAATTAATAATACTATGTTAAATTCATTTTTTCAGGTGATAACTACATCGTTTTTCATGTATGTTTTGGTTTGGTAGTTTTGGTCCTTCTTATTTGATCATAGATCAATTATATTCCAAATTTTTATCCTGAAAAAAAAATATATATATATTTACATAAAATATACATTCATTCATAAAAGATATAAAAATAAAAATAAATTACATCTTCTATGGGGATTGTGGGTCATATGTACACATGAGAGACATTACCGTTTTCTAACGGATTGATAGGTGAGAAGGTAGACATGATATTTTTATTGTTATAGAAGAATAATTATGTCATAAATTTCATTTATATAATTATATAATAAATAATTCATTATATCCATCTAGGAGATTTGGTAATGGAAAATGGATTATGTAGGATTGCGGGGTGGTAATCTTCCTTACACACGATCGATTGTTTTTTTTTTCAAATTTTATGGAAGATAAGATGGATTTATGTCATTCAATTAATAAACTAAAATGTAATTTTAGGGAATATATTTTCTTAATTATCCCATCATGTTTTAATAATATTTTAATGAGTTATAAAAAGTAATTAAAAACATGTTTTCAATAATTATACCCCTTCTTCGGGTAACCTATTTATGTTTATTCCTAAAGCCTTACTAGGATGGATTATTGATCAAAACATGGGCTTTACGTCACAGGGAGGGAAGAAATGAAGTGTTTTTTGTAGTATTTATCTACACCAAATTGTTTTGGAAGTTTGATGAAAATATTATAGTAGGTTTCCTTTTAAAAGTAAGGGGAGGGGCACTTTTAGAATTTCGTAAAATATTAAATTAATATATATTAATTTTTTTGAAAAAAAATAGAAACTGAAAAAATTAGAATATAGTATCATTATGGTTTTGAATTCAATCATCCAAAAAAATTTGGACACTTTTATATTAGTTTTTTACACTTTTCTTTTTATTTAAACCAGCATTAACCATTTTTATCAATTATCGTGACAACAATATTTTTACTATTTAAGGGTAAATATAATTACTATTAAAGGAAAATTAGAAAAATAATAGAAATTAGTTTATATTTTCATATATATCCTAATTAATTGTCCAATGATATAATTTTATGTAATATTAAATCATTTAATAAATTATTATTTATTAAAAAATATCATTAATATCATTTTTGGAACTATTTAATTAATTTTACATTAAGAACAACATAACTATAATGGAATTTGAATATAATCCATTAAATCATCATTAAAATGTTATATTTATCTCAAAACATAATGTAACACAATAATTCATTCAATTTATGTCACTTTTAAAAATTATTAAAATCAATAATTTAATTTTTCTATTGATTGAATAAATATTGTTTCCTTATTACATAAGTATTTAATTTAATTATTTGATTACCAAAAATTAGAAATAAATTACTATGATAATAAATAATATATATTTAAAAAATATATTTTAACCCAAACATATGTTCTTATACATATCAAATAAAATTAAAGTGTTCGGGTCAGTATTTAGTTCATATCATATTATTATTAATCTTAATTACCCAATTTACCCTTATCGTGGTGTCAATTATTTACTATAGTTATTATTCATAATGATTAAAAAAATGAGGCCTATTTTAATAAAAACATCCTCATTCCAATATGGAATCTATTTTTAATGATTCAATTCATATAAGTGGGAGTGTTTAATTGTAAATTAAACTCATAAAGTGTCATGAAAATCACTTTCTAGGAAAATGTAATTTTCAATGAAAAGATTATTTTACATTTATTTTATAAATATTAATATTAAATATATAAATTTAATTTCATATATATTTATATATATTATATTAATTTAACATAAATAATTTTCGATTAAGGGTTATTTTTATTAATTAAAATAGAAAAATATTATGCACTTCAAGCATTCTTCAAAAAAATGCATTTTTAAGCATAAAAATATATTTACACAAAAATAAACAAAATTTATGATTAAAATAATATTAAGTAGATTATTTTGAATAAAATGGATCATATTTTACTATAATACTTAATCTAAAAAATAATATATCTTTACATTTCTTGATTTAATTAAAAGAAATGACAATTTTACACAATTGATATTTATTACTAATCACTAAAACCCCAATATTTTCATAAAAATGTGACAATTTCCCCCTAATATTATTTTTATACGATGATTTAAAAAATTATAGCATTTTTAAAAAATACTACTACTAAATGTGGTATAAATTAATTATATTATTCACAAACAAAATGTAATAAAAATCATTCTCAAAAAAATATATTTTTTAAGCATAAAATGAATTTACTAAAAATTATTTTCTAATTTAAATTAATTAATAAATAACTTTTCACTGATTAAGACCCTTATATATATATATATATTTCATAATACATTTAATCATTTTATTACCTAATAATTCAACCACTACGTTATAATGGTTATAATTAAATAATATATTTTGCAGATAGTTTATGTTTGGTGCTTCATGGC
This sequence comes from Viscum album, assembly GCA_963277665.1. Lineage (NCBI taxonomy): Eukaryota > Viridiplantae > Streptophyta > Magnoliopsida > Santalales > Viscaceae > Viscum > Viscum album. The sequence continues at coordinate 2,063,329,540 of OY728120.1, read as the reverse complement.
GTATAGAATATCCAACATAATGTTCTTATTTTAAAATATTAGTGAGTTGAATTACCTCCCCCTAATAAATTTCATCCTCACAATTTGATCTTGATATCAATAATTAAGTGTTTGTTATTTTAAAATACATTTATGAAATCCCACATCATAAAAAGGGTTAATAAAACATCCCCTTTCAAAAAGGGAAAGGGAAATTAAAAGGTCGTCGAGAATAACAAAAAATTATGTTTCAGTACAGGAGAATATTAATGGGAAGTAAAAATATGGACATGGAGGATAAAACTAACACCAATGTACTAATAAGGAGTGGTAAATAACTTGTTTAGGAGAAATTTAGGGACCATAAATCCCTAAATAATTTATGGATGAAAAGACCATTAATTCATCAAAAATTTAACTAAATGTATAAAATTTTTATTTCAAGATCCTTTTCATAAGGTTGATGTATTCCCTTTCTATAGTGATTTTTAGCACTATAATATATATTTACTTGATATAATTTTGTTTCAAAAAAATAATTTCATCCTTTGGTTTTGGATCAATCAATTTTCACTTCAAATAGAACTCCATGAAATTAATATCCAAGATAGTTTTTTTAATAAAACACCAAAATTAACTTTTAATGGATCCTGATATCCATAAAATGGTGAAAAATATTTTAGTATGTCTCTAAATAGTTTATAAAACCAAAATGGTCGGCACAAGTTATCTAATATAATGCATTAATCTCTAAAACCATAGTAGTAATAGCCAAATTTCAAAATAATCCATTCCATTGGTATTTATCCCTAAAACCCTTCCAAAATACATCTGAACAATTTAAAAATTCAAAAAATCAGAAATAAGTTCACTAAATATCAAAAATTAACTTAACATTAATCTCTTAAACATTATAAAGTAACTCTTAATATCACATACCAAAAAATTAAGTACCATCATCACCATAAAACATTAATGAAAAGAAAACATCTTCCAAAATTAAAGACATTTTATTCCTTAAAAAATCACTGATTATCAAATATATTCCATTAATCTAAAAATTCAATTTCCTCCATTATAAATTACTTTATCACTAAATAACTAATCATTTTCCAGTTCACCAATACTATCTAATATACTTCATCAAATTAAATCATATCTTTATCCCAAAATAACCTTATTAATTCAAAAACAGTCACATATTAGGGGTTATATTTCCCCCAATCATGTGTTTTCCATAAAATACCACCTTAATTTTAATTCACTTTTCTAGATCATTTTGGAAAATCAATATAATATTTCAAATCCTTAAATAAAACTACTATAGAAAATTCCTTAGTTATTTCATGATTTGTATAACCAAAATATCATTGATATAACAATTTTACAACATTATAATAAAAAAATACATTAACACTTCAATCCTTCTTCTTAAATTATTTTTTTTTCATAAGTCATTATTTTTTATAGTATTTAACCCTTATAGTATGGAATTTACTCGTATAATTCCCATGTTCCCTATATATAATACATTGAAATCCATAGTAATTAATTTCTCTGTGTCCTTTATTTCCCCATAGGAAAAATATTCTCCAAACATTGAGATATTCCATGGGGTGTCTCTTTTCACATTTTTTACATGAATAAAATTGAGTCTTCTTTCCTCAATGGTCTCCACTATGTGTTCTCTCAACAAACTCTATATTTATCATCTTTGGTGAGTCTGATAGTTGGTTAATGTGAAATATTAAATCATATATCTTGATAAATGATTAGGAATGATCAAAATATCTTTCTCTATTGTAATAATCCAATTTGGTTTAACATAATCACCACATTGTCCATCATATTCAGTGTTAAAGTGATTCTTCCTAGTTTTATCCACTAACTAAAACTAAAAAAAGATAGTATGAGAAAAAATATCATATTGGGGAACCATATAATTACATATAGGATATCTAAATCATAACACCTTATTTTAAATATAATAAACCTTATTTCTAACCAAGGTCACTCATATTCATCATTTATTTCAATCATTCATAATGGTTTATAATGAAAATATGAATTTACCCATGAAAATACTCTAGGAGTTTCATCTTAGGTGTGCAATATGGGAACACTCATCATTCACAAAAATGATATCCAAGAAATACTCGAACAACTATTTTCGGGTTTATTACCCCGATATGTATTTTTTTTAAACAATGTCCACTTTTAGTATCCAAAAAAGAGTGTTTTCCTAGGAAAACTGAACTTCTGTATTTACCAAAACATTGTATTTTCTACTATACATATTATTGTTCCATTGGTTCTCAATAAGGATTTGTAATCCTAGTTTCTAAAAGCTAACTAAACCATTCACTGGTAACATCTATATTGAATCATGTATTTCATACATAGATATTACATCTTATTATAATAATATTCATTACATAAAATAAAATTTGATGCTAGAGTCATATAAGTAGAGTATCTTTGGAAACATTGATACAAAACCTGAGGAAAGGAAACAAGTATATTATATTAATGCTATAGTATCATTGGAAACATGTTCATAAGTAAACTATATTATCTTCCACAAATTTCTTCCTTACTATAACCCTTCTTATATATATTTTAATTAATACCATTCTTTATATCCTGAGGGAAGGAAACATAATTATGGGTTAGCAATGATTCTCATTAAGGGTATATGAGAGATTTATCAAGGAACATATAATCATAAAATGAATATAAGGGTATTTTAACATGATAATAACATTTTAAATTCCTACCTAGTGTATCCTAGATCATAATTTGATTCATTGTATAAATCTTGGTGGTTCATGATATGATCAAAAAGGAATCAAAGTGAATGATCCATGAGAGAATTTTTTTTGGAAAATGATATAATTTTATGGCATACACATAACCATAGAAAATAATTTCCTTGGTAGACATGTCTCAATTAAATGACTATAATAGTAGATTGGGATCATTCCCCAAACCATCTATGTTGTCTAGGTTCCATCCCAATGCTATCGTAGTGGATAGACTCCCTTACTGAATTCAGATCACTCCCCATTCCAGTCCTATTTATATCATGAGATATCCGTAATTTCCCAATGAATTTGAAGGAAATATAACTCTATTCTTACCTACCACGTAATAAAAATCATATAGATTTGCGTAATAAGATCATAAAATATTCATCTTGTCATAACACAATAAAATAAATATGTATTATAATCATTTCATCCTAGCATAACCCATACAAAATAATGGAGTTTCATAAAAACATTAATAAACCACACAGATAAGTAATAATGATGTATAATTGAATCATATTCTTAGTAAGGTTTAGGAAACATCAAAGGATTCCATCTAATATAGAAAATGATTTTAAATATCTTTTGGAACATTTCTTAATAAAAATGAAAATTATAATTTATAATCAATTATTTGAGATCTAAAAAATCCCAAGTATTGAAGAAATTTTATATTTTACAGGAAACCTATAAACTTTTAAATTAATCTTCAAATCATTGAGTGGTCATTGTGGTGGAAAATTCTATACCTATTGAATAAGATAAAAGAAACATTCCTTTGACTCTTTTATATAGTGTCACAAAGTACATAATTCTAAAATGATAAGATGGTTCCTTTTTTAAACCATTATCCCAAAATTAAGACATGGATAAATATTGATTTAAACAATAATAGTAGAATGAAAACAAATTTCGTGAATTTTTTTAAGAAACCATGGGTATGTAAGAAAAGGTATTTCAACCGAAGAATGGAATAAATTCAATTTTCCATTGTAGCATCTTGGATTTCCTAAAAGGGAATTACTATTTATTTTTTCTGTAGATTTTGTAATAAGGCCCTTATAATGATGCCTAATCTACTCGAGGAGGTATCTGGTGTGTCCATGGATCATTCGAAGCCTGGACCCCTATAATGGGAAGAAAAGACTAGGTTTCACCATTGAGATAAATTGTGTAGCCCAACCCAAACGGTTTCCATAAACCAAGAGGTTGTAGATAGTGGGGATTTGGGGACTATATGGTATGTATGAAACCATTAACCCTAGGGCACATGGTTGTAAAACCCATTAGTAGTTGTTGGATAGTGGTTTTTTCACAGTTTGTTGATGGTTAAACAAACAACACACCTAACCATACATGGTTCCCTTTGATGTAGTGAATTGTGCATGGTTGGCGCACAGTTTGACCAACCATGAAACCAAACCATGAACCGCTATAAATGGATGTTAAATAACATTTTTCCACTATTTAATGTTATATGTTTCATTTAATTCTTTTCTATCCTCCTCCACCAGTTTCTTATCATGTTTCCTTGCATAAAGCTTCTCCTCCCTCTCCACCTGGGGATCCAAATAACTACTCCATGTTTTCAACAAATTGAGCACTGTTAGATCTAATGGAAAACTAGTGGTTATATCTTTGACACTCTAAAATTTATTTCAATTTATTCACATCATCTATTTCTCTATCTCAGTTTTATCTCATTTCCCTCATTTTCTTGGCATTTGACTGTTTCATAATTGTTTTCCAACACCTAATGAATCAAAGGTTGATGTTTGGTGAGAGAAACTCAATGAGGATAAGGTAGGTTTTCTAAGATCCTTCCCTTTTATTCACCGCTTTCCATAAAATGATTCATTTTTCTTAATGCTTGACCTTCCTAGAAATTCATTTTATTTTCAAAATTAAATTATATTGGAAGCTTTATCTTGTGGTTGTCGACCTGAGAAAGTTGATGATCAACCCCTTGGGTTTATCCCCTTTATTAAATCTATCACAATGGGGTTTTAATTCCTTAATGTACATTTTTCTATTTTTTATAACATTCATAGACAAATTGAGGGGGTTTTCTTATCATATTAAACTTGAAGGGATTAACTGGTTGGAATTGGCTGATGAGCTAGGTCTTAGGCCCAAATAGCCATGTTCTATGAATGAAAGGGATGAGCTAAATGAATTGTCCAAGTTATTAATACCCTATTTCCTATTCCATAAAAGTTTATTCCAAGTACATGCCTAGACCAATATTCCTAATATGATCTAATTTCTTGAATCAAATGAAATGTTCATTCTTGGAATATTGTTATAAATGTATTTCTTTTTTAATATTTATTCAAGATGATGAGGTTGAAACAATGAGTTCCAAATTAAGGACACCTTAGATGGACTCTCATTCATTCATGTTAGAATTTTTAATTCATTTTAAGCATGTTTGGGAAGACACTAGATTTTCCAAGGATTGGTTCACTATGTGTAATCAATTTTTTCCTCTAGATGAGTGACATTAGTTCCCAAGTGGAGACCCCTTGTACAAGATTGAATGCACGAGGGTTGTGCCCGGCCTTGAGAGAGACTTCGAACACTATGGGTGATACCAGATATAGACACAAAGATTATAACTTGAATTTTCACACTATGCTTGTAGTGAAACATGGGACATCATCCCTGGGTCAATATGGATGGATTCCATGGCATTGGTTATAAACTGAGATCCTCAAGCGATACATGGAAAGTCTCCATGGATTTCCAAGGACCGGTTCAGGGTGTCTCGACATATTTTATAATGTTTTTTTTTCAAATTGAATTAACGAATAGGAAAATGAATTAATTAAAAATGAGAAATGATACTTTGGTTTTAGAAGTGTAGGGATATGTCCTCCAATCCCAATTACAAGCTTTGGGGATTGTCTGTCACCTGACACCTTGTACCTTTTACATTACCTTTGCAGTTTTATTTGGTTTATACTCACTGACTTAGGATAAAGCAGGTAAATCGGATGGGCGTCCATGTGGAACCTAATCCAAATAATTTATTTATTAAATTTTTTTTTAATTTATTATTATAGAACATTGGTTATATTATATTGCATGAAATTGACTATCCTAGACATTGTGGGATATGACCTAATAATATTTTATCTCACACCCTTCTTGGGAACCATTAGTATCCAAGAATACTTTACAGTTACAGAAATTGATAAAGTAAAGTATCCATCATTCTAGGCTTGACTTTTAGTTCTAAGATAGAGATCATGGAAGAGGACCAAGCCAATTCTTGATATTCCAATCATAATTGTTTTTTTTATTTTTTTGTATATTTTTTAGCATGTGGGCATGTATCTTGTTCCCCTGCACAATATTTTTTTGTATAGCTACATTTCAGAGCATCATTATCACTTTTTGTCTGTATATTATGAAACATACACTTAATATTTATTTATCTTGCATGATTATTTATTTATTTCTTTACAACTATCTTTTTATTATTACTAGTTTTTTGTCTCTTATTGATTTAATATATATATATATATATGTATATATTGGTTCTATCAATCTGATAAATGAGGTAATAGTATCCATATGGACACAACATAGGCCCTCATTTCATGTCGGCATCCTCTGGTGTCTGGGGAGCAAGCTTGATGTATTGTGGCCACTATCTCAGAGCCCAATTTAGTGGCATCTGGGGAGGGATGGAACAAAGAGGTATCTGAGTGGTGATTTTCATTTTATCTTACTTTTTGGATTTAGACTAGAGAAATAGATATATAACTTGCTCATTAGCCCGTTCCTGGTATTATCTACCAAACGTACATGGGAAACCCAAATTACCTAGGATTTTTAAATGTTTTAATTGAATTCGTTGATATTATTTCATAGCATTCACCATTGGGTGATGTAATTTTTTTTATGTTTCTATTATTGATGTTATTTGTATTATGCATTATTAACCCTAGACCAAGGATATGAGGGACCCTAGACTAATGCATCATAATAGGAACCCTAAGAATAAATTTTCAATCATTATTCCCTCCCATATTTAATTTCTTATGTTACTTACTTGTATTTCTTGTGATTTATTTTGTGCCTTCTTTGTCACCACATTTTTTTTCTTGGTTGTTTTATGTGTAAATGAGATTCTATTTCTTTACAGGACTAATAAAACACAATTGGATGTTAAAGCATCTACCTTAACCTTATATTATTTTCCATTAGTGGTTAAATTAAATGCCTTAAGAATCTAATTGTTTCTGGTTGATCCGTGGACCATCGATCGCATGGGATACAACATGTTGTTATTAGGATTAAATTGATACTACCATCCAATTTATCAATTGCATGTGCCCATATTATTTGTATAATGTGATTAATATTATTAAACTAGTTAAAAGAAATCTAATTAGATAATGAATTAAAATTAATAAAACCCTTATGTTAAAATTATTACCTAATGAGAGACATTAGCCTAGACTTATCCTTGTAGTGGTAAGTAGGTTGTGTCTCATTCTGATAACCAATTCCTAGATCCTAGAATAGGATAATGTTTTTAGGGTGGTTATATGTGATCATTGTACATGTCTTTCTTTATTAGTTTCCCTATTTATTATAAATCACATCTGAGGCATGTACTAGATATTTTTAAAGCTATGCCACTATGATGACCTTGTGTTGTACAATAGGAATTCATAGATCAGCATACTTCTATGGTGGTGGGCCCTGAGCCTCCCATGATACCTCATGTATTGACATAGAAGGGATTTCCTCTAGATCTTCCATATTGCATTGATTCTCTGTTTCAGGACAGTTTCTGTCAAATTACAAAATCATGTCTACGTACACCATGACATCCCCATTCTACAGAAAAGTTGGCCTATGAGTTTCAATTGTATTGTCATCCCACCTTCTAAGGGGATGGTAAACTAAAGGCTATTGACTCATGGTTGGATTCTATATTTCTTATCTTCAAGTATATCAATATGCCTCTATAGTGTAGGTTCAAGCTTTCGACCTATAATCCATGCCACACCTGTATCTTTTCAAGATTCCTCCACACAGACAACCAGCTCAGGTTCCGAGTATAGTACGCACTTATAGACCTCCATGCAATGAGGCCTTGGTGCAAGGCCCTCTTCTAGTAGATTCACCAGTGGAGGTACGAACGGTACCATGACTCGTTGGGCCACTGATGCCACAAGTGCTAGCAGCAGAGGGCCCACGCTGCTTGATCGTGTTTCACAAGTTCTAGCCATAGGGGCCACACAGGTTCAAGGGAAGGACGAACCCACAAACAGTTGAGGATTGGTTGGAGGTCGTGGTGAGAGTCTTCTGACCGGTAGGCACACCAACTAATCATATTTTGATCCTTTCCGCTAGTCTTCTATAGGCATCAGCAGGTAGATGGTGAAGCTTGATGCTCTAGGTTCACAACGAGGTGACACCTCTCTGGTCATTCTTCGAGAGATTATTTCATGTAGAGTTTGTCCCAACAACGCTTTGCACAGTGTGCATATATGATCTTTTTCATCTGCATTAGGGAATCAAGATTGTGGCTCAGTACTCAGTGAGGTTCATCGACCTCTCATGATAATCCACTTATATGGTATAAGAATTATTCATCAGGGCATGGACCTTCGAGTAAGGACTCAAGAGGATGATCTAGTTTTCGATGTTTTCTCTTAGCATCCCGACGTACGCGGGGGTGTTAGAGCGAGCCCTATTAGTGGATATTTTTCTTGCTGAGTAGTCACCAGCAGCAAGATCCGCCACCGGACGTCACGTAGTTGATTCTTCTGTAGTTGGCAGAAGAAAAACATCACAGAGGTCCAAGAGGACGAGATCTATAGGTGGAAGACTGCATGACTCAGGATTGGTTAGCGGGGCATCGAAGATAGATTCATTAATGTGAGGAACAACCAGTGTTTCACATGCGGCGACTGGGACACATTTCTTGTGACTGTGCAACCCACCATGCGGATGATCAGTAGATGGTCTAGGGACTGCCTAGGCAGAGACATAGGATCGACCAAGGAGGTCCGTAGGGAGCAGGAAGATGTGCCAGAGGAGCTGGTCATGCAGTTGTCGGTGGGTGATGATTCGAGTTGTTACCACCACCACCTCCTGGTGGTCCACCCCAACCATAGGGAGTAGGTTTACAGGGGCGAGCTTAGCTCCAGGTAGCTGAGGCCTATGAACATGGAACTCTGGAGATGATACAAGTTACAATCATTGTCTACTCCACCTTAGCTGTAATACTTATAGACACAGGTGTTAGTCATTGTTTTATTTCCACTACCCTTGTTTGGAGCTCGGAGATTTGGACGGAGCGTTGGATCGATCCTCATGTCTAGAGACTCCTACGAGAGAGGATTCGACAATTAAACACTAGTGTCGGTAGTGTGAGATTACTCTAGGAGGTGGGATCATTGGCTGGGATCCCCTAGTAGCGACATCGAGGCCTTACAAGGTCATCTAGGGTATGGACTAGTTATCTACAATCCATGCTCATATTGACTATATTAGGCGCAAAATGTGGTGTGTCCGCATGGATGGGACTAGTTTTACCTTGACCGGCGAGAAGGGAGACTTTGTAGAATATGAAAGACTTACCCTAAGGAGTGTGCAGTCGATCACTCATATGTTGGCTAGTGTTACCCTCGGAGCGGTTGATGTGGAGAGTACGAGCTATCCTGTAGTGGTGGACCGGTACGCGGATGTCTTCACTGATGATGTTTCAGGTCTACCTCCTCACAGAGAGGTGGAATTTTACATTGAATTGTACCTCGGGATGTCACTGGTATCCACACCCACGTATCAGATGGCTCTTCTGGAGCATCACGAGCTGCGGGTACAGCTGGAAGACTTATAGGGAAAGAGTACATTCGGCAAAGTGTTTCTCCTTGGGAAGCCTCGATTTTGTTCTCCAAGAAGGAAGATGGGACCTTGGGGCTTTGTGTTGACTATCAGTTCCTGAACTAGGTGATCATGAAGAACAAGTACCCACTCCTGATTATTGAAGACCTCTTTGATCAACTGAAGGGAGCATGGTGGTTCTCGAAGATAGACCTCAGATCAGGCTATCACCAGCTCAGAGTGTGATAAGAAGATATGTAGAAGACGTATTTCCGATGTCGGTATGACCACTATGAGTTCTTTGTTATGCCATTAGGCGTGAACAACACCCCAAAAGTGTTCATGGGACTCATGAATAGGTTCATTCAGACATTCCTTGATCGCTTTTTAGTATTCATCATTGATGACATTCACATCTACTCAACTACTGAGGAGGAGCTTTCCTATCATTTTCAGGTTGTTCTGGACACACTCCGAGAGCACCAGCTTTATGGTAAGCTCTCGAAGTGAATGTTCTGGAAATGAGAAGTTCACTTTCTAGGACATGTCATCATGGAGAGTGGAGTTGCGGCGGATCCCTGGAAGATTGAGGCGGTACTTGCTTGGGATCCACCCAATAGTGTGACGGAGGTACGAAGTTTCATAGGATTAGCCAGATACAACCGGAGGTTTGCACCAGATTTCTCCAGAGATGTAGCACCTTTATCAGTGTTGACAAAGAAGAGGCAACACTTCGAGTGGTCAGAGAGATGACAGTAGAGTTTTCAAGAGCTGAGGTAGAGGCTGACTAGTGCCCCCATCATGGGGATTCCAGAAGAGTGAATATGGTAGGTAGTCTACTGCGACGCATTAGGGACCGGGATTGGATGTGTCCTGATGTAGGAGCGAGTGGTGATCGCATATGGTTCTCGACAACTGAGACAACATGAACAAAACTATGCTACGCATGAGCTGTAGTTAGTAGAAGTTCCCTTTTCCTTGAATATGTGGCAACATTACATCATGGGTGAGCATTTTGCAGTCTACTAGGATCACAAGAGTCCTAGGTATATCTTCACATAGAAGGACATGATCCTAAGACATCGACGTTACCTTCAGTTCCTCTAGGACTATGACTTCGAGATAGTCTATAATCCTTGGAAAGAGAACATTGTAGCGGATGCACACTGAAAGAGATCTGGTATACAACTACTAGGTGAGGCGATAGAGCAGCTGGACGCTTTGCAGATATCCTTTTTAAATCAAGAAGAAGAAACTTTTCATCAGTATCTTACAGTCACCCCCACTTCTTCAGCGAGTGATGGAGGCGCAACATGGGGATACTAGCTGTAGGGCTCGACATTCTCAGATATCTAGAGGACAGACACCTAGTGTATTTTTTAAGGTGGGAACTATGTCATTCTCTTCATAGGACGTACCATGGTACGAGTGTTACTTCGAGATGATGTGTTGAGGGAGTTCCACACAGCCCCTCTAGAGGAACGTATAGAAGTGTCAAAGATGTACTGGGACCTCCGACGACAACACTGGAGGCCGGGAATGAAGAAAGTAGTAGTATAGTTTTTCTCTCGATGCCTCTCTTGTCAGCAAGTGAAGGCAGAGAATCAGGTACCAGCAGGCTTGGTTCAGCCTTTAGATGTCCCAAAGTGGAAGTGGGATGGTATATCCATGAACATTGTGACACGACTTCCACATACATCCAGGTTTCATGATTCTATCAGGGTGATCCCCAACCGACTCACCATGTCGGCCCACTTCCTACCCATCAGAGGGAAAGGTTCGGTAGAGAGCTTGGGATGCATCTATGTGCAAGATATTTTTCGGATACATGGAGTACCCTCGATGATTGTCTTTGATCGTGATACACATTTCACTTCCTTGCTACGGAAGGGGTTTTTGGAGGATTTCGGGACACATCTTCATTTGAGGACCGCCTTCCATCCTCAAACGGATGGCCAGATTGAGAGGACCATTCCAAACCTTGGGGACATGTTGCGTACTTGCGTCCTAGACTTTGGTCACAGCTAGGAGGATCACTTTCCTTTGATTGAGTTTTCATAAAACAACAGCTATCACTCCACCATTATGATGGCACATTTTGAGGCTTTGTACGTCCGACCTTGCAGGTCATCTTTGTGTTGGATTGCCCCAGGGGAGTTTGCACTAATGGGACTAGATATGGTACAAGTTACCTCAGGGAAAGTGTAGATTATCCTGGAGTTGATGAAGACTACGCAGAGCAGGCAGAAGTCTTATGATGACAAGAGACGAATACCTCTTATGTCCGAGGATAGAAACCATGTCTTTTTTCAGGTCTCACCTCGATGTGGTTCGTAGATATTTGTACAGGGTGGCATGTTATCTCCTAAGGTCATTGGACCCTTCCAGGTTCTCAGCAGAGTAGGTGAGCTGGCATACTGCCTACCACTTCCCCCTCAGTTACACCGAGTGCACGACATCTTCCATGTATCCCAGATGAGGAGATACGTTCATGAACCTTCTCACATCATCGACCATGATGATATGGATGTTGACGATGGGGCGACATTTACGGATGTTCTATTAGAGATTTAGGATCGACAGGAGAGAGTCCTTTTTGGGATGTTGATACCATTGATGCACGTTCCCTGGTAGCAGGGGAACTTCTAGCAGAGCACATGGGAGTGGGAGGCTCAGATTCTTGCTCAGTACCCCCACTTGTTTTCCATGTTTTGTGATGTGATTTTTGGGGATACAAATCCTTGATGAGGGGAGAATGTAAATACCCTAAATTACCATGTAACATTTTTTAATTATATTGAAATTTTACAAGTCTCCAAAAATTGACGACGCGTGATTCCGAGGCCTAGTGTGCCCAGAATAAATTTCTAAACATTTTTTCTAGTATGTTCAGTAAACGTGCGAGCTGGGTTTTTTTTAACTTTTGAATTGGTCCTTGAAATTGAAATATGAGGACACCGTTTAACTCTCTATGCTGATATTAACTTATATATACTTTCACCATGACTGTAGTTGGTCGATGGTGAAAGTTAGTTTTCGTGATTTTCATGGAATAAGAAAAATAAAATGTTAAACATTTTTATTTTTATTTTTCAAACCTCTCTGCATGGGTTATGGAGGTGGGGACCAACAAAACTAGAACCCCCCCCCCCACCAATTAAATTCTAGTTGTGGGGACCACCCCAACCCCCCCCCCCCCCCCCCTTAATGGGATATAACTCTTGGACTTCCTCCAATAAATTATTTTTTCCAACTCCCCATTAAAATTTTGGAGCCAACAAAAAATTAATTAAATGTGTCAGCATTTTAATTGTTCCAACATAATTGATATACATAATTTAAATTATATTGTCACCTCTTTCCTTTGGGAGGATTTTATTGGCGAATGAGAAGGTAAGAACTTGTGGAGGAACATTCTCTATAAATATGAATACCTCCGAACGATGATCTTCTTCAATGAAGAACATTCCATATTCTCCAATGAAGAACACATCTCATCCAACGTGGTACGTCTTCAACAATGAAAAACTAACATCCTCCATTCCCTCCTCATTGAAGTCAAAAAACCTCTGAGGTAGGGGTTTTTTTATTCTTTGTGTTTTATGTTGAATTAATCCTTAGGATCTACCTGCTACTAAACTAATGTGGAGAGAGCGGGCCAAAAGAACATCGGATGATCCCTTCATTGTTAGTCGTTGTTGGGGTGTTCTTCACGATAGAGGAGGACGTCAACCGACACTGGTGGGGAACGGGAATTTCGGACGACACCACAGTCGGCCACGAGGCGGTAGTGTGATCGTGCCACTGGAGAAGGTTCGTGGCCCATCGGCCACGACGGAGCAAAGGTGGAGGTCGGCCACACAATGGGGATGGCATCGCACATCCGCGCCACCCTGTGAGGAATGTATGTGCATGTGTCGTGGCGATGAAGGGAGGAAGGTCGGCCGAGCCAGCTGTCGGCGAAGGCGCAACACAAGACCACATCGTGCGGAGAGGACGGCAGGTCATCCACCCAGTCATGGGGGACCACTGCACCGCGGCCACCCTACCGCACTGCAGTTGCCCTGCCGCACCGAGACCGCCCCGCCGAACTACAGCCACCCCCCCCCCTGCACCGTGGCCGCCCCACCACCTAGCGCGTGCGGGGCCGCCCCGCTGGTCGGGTCAAGCCGCGGGCTGGGCCAGACCCAGTGGGTTGGGCTAGGTCGATCCAAACCGGGTTGGCCCAGGCTGAGTCGGGCCGGGTTGGTCCGACCATGTGGGACCAGACCCTGACTAGTTTCGACCCGTCCCATACTTTTTTCCGTAACTTTGGCACTGGGCATCTGTTTGACGAACCGTCTGTGGTGCCAAAAACATTATAGAAATAGAATCATTTTGGTATACCCCACATGAGATTTTGATAATGTTGGGTTACGGTCAGGTTAGATTGTACACAAATCCAACAGGGCCCTCATGACTAAAAGGCTAATAACATACAAACTGGGTGTCTGATTGGTGCACTATCTATTATGTTGAGACGCATGTTACATGGTTGTCCTTTAGAATACTTATTCATGGGACATCATGGAAGTTTCATTATTGACCAGTGGCTTGGGGAGTAGACCCTCTCAGAGACAATAGATCTTAATGTGGGAACCCTATAGTTGGATGCAACAATGTGCTAGCATCCTTTATAGGACTGACGATGTACTAGGATCCTGTGTGGCTGTGATGAGGTACTAGGATCATGTGTGGTTATGACTATGTACTAGGATCCTGCGTGGGTTTGACAAGGTACTAGGATCCTGGGTGGGTCTGAAAATTTTCTAGGATCATGTGTGGGTCTGATGAGGTAGTAGTATCCTGTGTGGGTCTGACGATGTACTAGGATCATGTGTGGGTTTGATGAGGTACTAGGATCCTGTGTGGGTCTGACGATGTACTAGGATCCAGTGTGGGTCAGAAGAGGTACTAGGATCCTGTGTGGGTCTGACGATGTACTACGATCATGTGTGGGTCTGACGATGTACAAGGATCAAGTGTGGGTCTAACGATGTACTAGGATCTTGTGTGGGTCTGACGAGGTACTAGGATCATGTATGGGTCTGACGATGTACTACGATCCTCTGTGGGTATGATGGTGATTTAGGATCCAACGTGGGTCTTCTACATCATAGATTAAGATGAATTACTAGTTACATCTAATCATCTCTACTATTTTACATGTGTTTTACCTTGTTTGAGATGAGTGTGTACCTTTGTGCTCTACACCTTTGTGGTGATAACTTGGTGGTATTATTCTGTGTGGTACATTTCCATCGTAGTAATACCATGGTGGTATTCTTCTATGTGGCGTACATGTTTGGTACTTACAATTATGGTAATCCTTCCTTTTTGAAATAGATGAGCTTTGGGCTTTTGAGTTAGACCATGTGCTTCCTCATGATTGAGATGGGATTACTTGAAAACTTATCTATAGGTATGGGCATATACCTAAGTAGGGTTTTCAGTTGAATTCCTGTTGTGTGGTTTATCCTTTGTGTATTTTCTGAGACCTTGAGGGTCTCGGGGTCCCTAATGAGTATTGTTATACTCACCACTAAATAGGCTATGCTATCACCCTATTGTGTTTCTTGGAGATAACAGATAGTGCTGACTAAGGATGAGGGTACTGGGACTGGAGGTAGCTTGGAGGTGGACCTTATACAAGGCATACCACAGAGATGACCATTCGAGAGCAGTACCTACCCTTCAGGTAGGCTCCATGGTGGGTGTTCATAGGTGTTGTTCTGTTTACTTGTACTTTCCAGTTTCCCTTGTATTTTCCAGTTGGGATTGTATATCTGGCCCCTTTTTCTTACTGAATGCACTCCTTTTACTAGACATTTTTCTTCTGTTCGTATCTTTTTGTGTGCATGGTTGTGTGTGTTTACATGTTATAAAGGCAATGCCTTCCTGATTTGAGGGAATACGCCTTTTGGTGCTAGTCACCAGCCCCTGGCCTATGGAAGGTGGGCTTGGGTTAGTCACGGCATAGGCCCCAGGGGTCGGGTCATGACACAGTGTGTGTCTCTTCTTTCTATGCCATTTATAGAATTTTTAAATGGTTGGAATACATATGATCAACATTATTCCCTCTTAGGATATTTCTTCCAGAACATGTAATCATGTGTTGGGATATTCCACTTGGTTTGTATGGATTTAACCCATTGATCTTGGAGGGTTTGGTTGAATTGGATTTATTCCTTCTTTAGGACCTTATTTTTATACGTCCATATCCAATCCACCACATTAACGAGGTCTTATTGAGTAATTTCTTTAATTTCATCCAATTTTTCAGAGACATTCTAGGGGTAGAAAGTGGAAATTGTTATATTTTTTCCTATAACCAAATACTATATACATTTGATTACTAGAATATTCGTAGTTTTGAATATTAATTAGTTACTAATCACAAGATGATTGTTTTTCTACATGTACATAAATGTGATAATTTGTTTGGGTACTTGTATCATTGAATGTTATTAGTAGTTCTCTCCTATGATGAGAACCTAGAACTGACATGGTATTATTCTCAAATATAGGTTCTATTACGAAATGATATTGTTTGACATGACACAAATGATACAATATATCAATAGTGGAGACTCATAGGACTTTGAGACACCTTCTTATGATGTATTCCTTTAGTGATCTTTAGAGATAAAGATTATGAGAATATGATCTACCACTTGGAAAACCACATTTATATGTTTTGTTGGATGTTCCTATCGGTAGATATGAGTAATTTTCCTTGTACATTGAGATTATTAGTAATGCATATCATGGTCGGTGATTGATGTATTGATGAAAATCACGATGACATATGATTGTGGTGAGATAGTGTTGTACCTCTCGTATCCCCTCGTGGTTTGATTTTCATGATCACAATCACCTTATTATTTGTCTAACATTGTTTTTAAGTGTTGTGGATGATAGGCGAAAGATTGCTAAAAGATTGGCCCAAGAATGGACATCAAGTGGACTGAAATTCAGTCCACCGGCCAACCGGTGTGATGGCACCGGCCAGCCGGTGGACCTGGCAGAGGCATTGCCCACTGCCAGGTTCCACCGGTCAGCCGGTGGCTCTGCCACCGGCCAGCCGGTGGCACCCAGCCAGAACAGTGAGACCTACTGTCTCACCACCGGCCAGCCGGTGGCCTTCTCACCGGTTGGCCGGTGGCTCCTGGGCAGAAGCACTTCTCAACATCCAAGGCACCGGCCAGCCGGTGGAGCTGTACCGGCCAGCCGGTAGCCCAGTCAAACTAGCCGTTGGCTTTGACCAGTCAACTCTCTTTTGGCCTCCAACGGCTCCGAGGCCTTTTCCAACGGCTCCAAAGCCCTCCAACGGATACTTGAAGGTTCCTAGCCTATAAATAAAGGCCTAGGAATCCCCGGAACTTCACCCAAGCCACCGGACACATTGTTGATCATTTTGGCGAACCTCCGGCGGATTTCCTCAAGGAACCCAACGTGCTCCAATCCAATTCCACATCCAAGAGAACCATTAAAGAAGCTTGGAAGCGGCCTTCAACATCTCCAATCAATCAAGGCGCCCAAGGCTTCTCCCAATCACGGTTTTTAGTGTTTTATTTATTTTGAGCTTAAAATTGGGTTTGTGCCTACAAACCCCAACCTTTTCTCTATCCCCTCTTTCTTTTGGGTTTCACATCACCACTAAGGTGTGAAGAGGTTCACAAGCTTTTCCTTTAAAAATCTTGAGACATAGGTGAGCTATCCTTCACCTGTAAGAAGGATAGTGGGTTCTTGCTAAACCATTAAAAGCAAGTGGGTTCTTGCTTAACCACCAAAAGCAAGCTGTAATAGGTCCTAGTGCTACCTCAAAGCCTAGTGGGTTTCTTGCTAAAACCATTGAAAAGTAAGCGGTAGGAATATCTCAACGGTTGAGTTGGGAGCGGAGACGTAGGCCGGGTTTTTGGCCGAACTCCGTTATCAATTTCTTGTGTGATTGCCTCTTTTATTTCCGCTGCATTTCAACTTTGATTTTAATATGTTAATCTTTTTTTAAAAGGCAATTCACCCCCCCTATTTCCATCACTCCTGTTTTGTTCTGACCCATCAATTGGTATCAAAGGGAAAATTTGAATAATTCCCTAACCCGGTTTCAAATTTAAGATCCATTTAGATGGCATCAACCTCTTTCGCCCCTGAAGGCTTTTCATTGGGTTGGGCTCCATTTTTTGATGGGTCCGACTATAATTATTGGAAAACCCGCATGACTACTTTTCTTAGAAGTATAGGATATCCCATTTACAAAATTGTCATGCAAGGTTATACTTTGTCTACCCCCGACGAATCCAAATGGACCCCCGCCGATATTAGAAACTTTGAGCTTGATGGCAAAGCCATGAATGCTCTACATTGCGGCCTTGATAGAAATGAATTTAATCGTGTATCCACTTGCACCACTTCACATGAAATTTGGAAGCTTTTAGAAGTGACCCATGAAGGCACTAATAAAGTCAAAGATACTAGATTAGATATGTATAGACAAGATTTTGAAAGCTTTACTATGCATCCTTCCGAATCTATTACCGATATGTTTACACGCTTCACTGACATTTGCAATGGAAGGAAATCTCTTGGTGATGATGTTTCAGCCGAGACGATGGTCAAAAAGATCTTATGGGTCCTTCCGAGCTCATGGGCACCAAAGGTGACGGCGATCCAAGAAGCTAAGGACGTCAAAAATATGCCGGTAGAGGAGCTCATCGGATCTCTCATGACTTATGAGATCACGATGAGGAGGCAAGCTCAAAAGGAGGGCACACCAATCAAGACACCAAAGAACATTGCCCTCAAGGTACAAAAAGAAGTAAGCTCCTCCTCATCATCCTCATCTTCAACATCTTCTTCAAGCGGCGACTCGAAAATGGAGAATCTCGCCCGCCAAATGCACAAATTTATGAAGAAGCACAAGAAGAAGAAGAAATCTCGCAAGGCGCGAAAGCAAGAACCCACCGCAAGATGCGAGCCCAAGGTAAAATGCTACGGGTGCGGCGAAAAGGTCCATTACAAGCCCGATTGCCCACTCAACAAGAAACGGGCTAAGGAAAAAGGAAAGAAAAAGGTCCTCAAGGCGACATGGAGTGACACCTCCTCATCATCCTCCTCCTCCTCGAGCGACCAAGGTACAAAATGCCTAATGGCATTCCATGAGGTAACATCTTCCGACTCCTCCTCTTATTCTTCAAATTCCAATTCTTTAAATCATCTATCTTATGAAGAACTATCACACGCTAGAGACCAACTAGAAAATGGTTTTCATGAGCTTTCTTCAAAATTCGTTGCTTTGAAAAAGAATTTCAAAAAACTCTCTTCTGAAAAAGAACAACTTCTCAAAGAGAAGGAAGAGTTGACCCTTAAAATCCAAAATTTTCCAAATGTTGATTCCATGGAATCAACCATCAATGACCTAAGGGAGACCCTAGCTAAGTTCACCCAAGGGGAACAAAATTTGAACAATCTCCTAGGTTCTCAACGAGTTTCTAGGACCACTCAAGGACTTGGCTATACCAACCAAGCCTCCTCCTCCCATGCACCCACTGTTTTTGTAAGGGGGAGCTCTAGTTATAAATTTTGCAATTATTGTAAAAAACCCGGGCGCCTTATTTATGAATGTAATTGTAAAAACGCCCGGTACGGTCAACCCAAATCTTTTTACTTTTCGGACGAATTTTATAGGAGAAGACCCGCTATGAGACAAGTTTGGATTGAAAAATCCCTTCTTGCGAGTCTCTCCGGGCCAAAATTTACTTCCTCTCCCCGGTGATTTATTGTTTTTATTTAGGGGGAGTAAGGATCGTTTAAGCCCTTTTTGATTTCAATTTCAATTTTCAATTCAAACCTTCAATTTCAACTCTTGGTATCAAATTTTCAATTCAAAATTCTCAATTCAAAATTTTCATTTCAAATTTTTGATTCAAAACTTTCAATTCAAACTGTTATTCAATTTTTGATTCAAAACTTTCAATTCAAACTGTTATTCAATTTTTCATTTCAATTCCAAAATTTCAATTGATTTTCAAATCTCAAATCTAGTTTTTCAATTTTCCCTCAATCAAGTTTTATGCCCCATTCTATTTTGATAATCACAAAGGGGGAGAAATTTCTTGATTGATTGAGGGAGAATCATTTTCATCATGCTTAAGCATTTCCTTTCATTTGATTTTTACATTGTTTGTTTCGGTGATTGTGATCATCAAAATAGGGGGAGATTGTTGTACCTCTCGTATCCCCTCGTGGTTTGATTTTCATGATCACAATCACCTTATTATTTGTCTAACATTGTTTTTAAGTGTTGTGGATGATAGGCGAAATATTGCCAAAGGATTGGCCCAAGAATGGACATCAAGTGGACTGAAATTCAGTCCACCGGCCAACCGGTGTGATGGCACCGGCCAGCCGGTGGACCTGGCAGAGGCATTGCCCACTGCCAGGTTCCACCGGTCCGCCGGTGGCTCTGCCACCGGCCAGCCGGTGGCACCCAGCCAGAACAGTGAGACCTACTGTCTCACCACCGGCCAGCCGGTGGCCTTCTCACCGGTTGGCCGGTGGCTCCTGGGCAGAAGCACTTCTCAACATCCAAGGCACCGGCCAGCCGGTGGAGCTGTACCGGCCAACCGGTAGCCCAGTCAAACTAGCCGTTGGTTTTGACCAGTCAACTCTCTTTTGGCCTCCAACGGCTCCGAGGCCTTTTCCAACGGCTCCAAAGTCCTCCAACAGATACTTGAAGGTTCCTAGCCTATAAATAAAGGCCTAGGAAGCCCCGGAACTTCACCCAAGCCACCGGACACATTGTTGATCATTTTGGCGAACCTCCAGCGGATTTCCTCAAGGAACCCAACGTGCTCCAATCCAATTCCACATCCAAGAGCACCATCAAAGAAGCTTGGAAGCGGCCTTCAACATCTCCAATCAATCAAGGCGCCCAAGGCTTCTCCCAATCACGGTTTTTAGTGTTTTATTTATTTTGAGCTTAAAATTGGGTTTGTGCCTACAAACCCCAACCTTTTCTCTATCCCCTCTTTCTTTTGGGTTTCACATCACCACTAAGGTGTGAAGAGGTTCACAAGCTTTTCCTTTAAAAAGCTTGAGACATAGGTGAGCTATCCTTCACCTGTAAGAAGGATAGTGGGTTCTTGCTAAACCATTAAAAGCAAGTGGGTTCTTGCTTAACCACCAAAAGCAAGCTGTAATAGGTCTTAGTGCTACCTCAAAGCCTAGTGGGTTTCTTGCTAAAACCATTGAAAAGCAAGCGGTAGGAATCTCTCAACGGTTGAGTTGGGAGCGGAGACGTAGGCCGGGTTTTTGGCCGAACTCCGTTATCAATTTCTTGTGTGATTGCCTCTTTTATTTCCTCTGCATTTCAACTTTGATTTTAATTTGTTAATCTTTTTTAAAAGGAAATTCACCCCCCCTCTTGCCATCACTCCCGTTTTGTTCCGACCCATCAGATAGGATACCTTGGGTGTGTCAAGAGTAATATATCATTAATAAATAATGTAAGTAAGGAGTTGTCTCTTCTGCTCTATAACTGATGTTCATATATCATGACCTTGTAGGGAAATGAGAGTTCCTTATTAATTTCATGGACTTGGAGTTCTATTGGCATGTTCATTTTTAAAATGTAAAATAAAGAGACCTCAAGCACATTTGTTGATTACAATAGCATGAAACTCATTTGATTGGAGATATCATGATAATAGGATTATATTACACAGTGTACATTTGTATGTAGTTATTGTCATTGTGGATTTTAAATTCTTTTTCGGTAATGGAATTACCATGATTCTACAAGTTAACCTAAAACATTAGGTGTAACAACCATAGCCAAATTTGGGGAGGGGTTTTTATTTTATTTTTTATTCATATTGGGGGAGGGGTATAATAATTATGGAGAGGGGTGGTCAAGCGCCACATGAAGTGGTGGTTTACCCGCTACCGCTATAATATATATCTATATATATTATTAAGATTTAAAATAAATTTAATATATATATAATTAAAAATATAACAATAAATATAATTAACATATAATTGTACATATAATAAATATATAATTGTAAATATTTATTATATTTATATATAATTATAAATAAATATGTTATGATATGATAAATATATAATAGTAAATATTTATTATATTAATTATATTTATATATAATTATAAATAAATATATTAGAAATATAATAAATTTATTATAAATATAAAATACTATAAATATATAATTAAAAATATTATAATTATAATAAATATATAATTATAAATATAATGGATATATAATTGTAAATATAAAAATAAATACAATAAATATATAATAATAAATATTTTATAAATTTAATAAATTTATTATAAATATGCAACATAACAAATTTAACATTAAATATAATAATATATATAATAAATATATTATAAATATAATATATTTATTACAAATATAAAATATAATTAATATGTAATAAACAAATATAATAAATTTATATGTGTTAATATAATAATAAATATAATAAATATAAAATTGTAAATATAATAATAATTTTAATAAATTTATAATTTTAAGAATTTATTATATTTATTATATATATAATTATAAATAAATATATTATAAATATAGTAAATATATTCTAATTATAATAAATACATTATAAATACAATAATTATACTATAAATATAATAATATTGTAATAAATATGAAATATTGTGTCTTTAAAAATATTATAAATTTGTTATTATTTATATTTTATAGACTTAATTATAATTATTAATATTATATATAAATTATAGTTATAAATATTTATTTATAGTGATATATTTTTAATTATATTTATTATTTATATATATATACATATACTTTTAAAATTAAATTCATATTTATAAATACATATATATATTATAATTATTTATAATTCATATTATAATATATATATATATTATAAATCTATCTTTATAAATAAATATTTACAATTATATATAAATATAATAAATATATAATTGAAAATATATAATTATCTATTTTATATTTATAATTTATTTAATAAATTTATAATTATATGACAATAATTATATTATATTTTTAAATATAAAATTAATATAATAAATATATTATAAAAATTATAAATTTATTATAAATATAAAATATAATAAAATATAATTAAAATTATAATAAATTTGTTATATTATCTATTTATATATATTTATATTTATTTTTAATTTTAAAGTTTTATTTATAATTGTTTTTATATAAATATGTATATATTTATTTATAATTTGTAATATATAAATTCATTATATATTTACATCAATATTAAAATTTATAAATAAACGTATAGATATTTATATAATGAAAATAATAAAGACATATAAACATATTTATAAAAAAATATATGCATAGATTTATATATTTATATTTAGATTATATTATTATACATATTTTTTATAGAGATAGATTTGTAATTATATTTATTATTTATATTATATATATATATATATATATTTATATATTTATATTATTTGTGATTAAATATTTGTTGCATTTATGATAAAATATTTATCATATATATTTATTTATTAAATATATGTTTATAAATATAAATTAGTAATAAAAATCTAAATTTGTAATTCTAAATACATATATTTATATTTAATTACATATATAAATATAAAATTATATATTAACTATTATAAATAAATATAATTATAAATATATATACATAATTATATATATATATATATATATTTGTAATTATATTATATATATATATATATTTGTATAAATAAATTCATATTTATTAATATCTATTTATAATTATATATATTTATGATTATATGTGTATATATATATTTAAATAAGGTTTATTTATAACTATATAAATATAGATTTATAATAATATAGTTATCTTTCATTTTATAAATATAATTATAAGTAATTTTACATTTTTAAAATCATATTTATAAATATATTTTTAAAATTAAAATTAATTATTATTAAATGTAGTTATAAATATATATTTAAATATATATATTATTATTTTATATATATTATAGGGGATTGGGTGGGGCTGAAGGGGTCAAAGTGCCAATTAATGTGGCGCTTTACCACCAAATTCTCCAGCACCACTTGAAGTGGTGTGGGACCACCCTTATTCCCCAAAAAAGAAACCCTAGACCCTATTAGTTAAATAAAAAATTTAAAAACCCCCTCCACCCATTTTTTCCAACAATCTTATTCCAATTAGAAAGGGGCTTAGAGGGTCTAACACAAAGTATAAACAAAACCCCAGTTGAATTCTTTTTGAATTTAAAGTGTTGAATAAATATTGTTCTCATATGTTGTTTAATAATTATTCATGTTTAATGGATCTCATATATTCAGTCATTAGTTATTAGATAGAATATTACGAGAGAATAATATTATATAAATATTTTTTAAGATAATTATTAATTATATAAATATATAATATTTATTTAGTCTAGTTCATTTCCATGGTAAAAAATATTTTTTTATTTGGTTTTGTGAATATTTAATAAATATTTATTCACTAGTTTTGTGAATATATATATATATATTTATTTATTTATAAATAATGCAGTGATATTTTATATGCCAAGTTCGAAGTTCCTTTTTTGTTAATAAAGAGAGCCCTCTATTAATTAGGTTGATTGGTAACCCTTATATAACCAGGAAGTTCCAACAGCCCATTAGAATATTACAACATGGAAATAATAAACTTACGTCTTACAAACCTATACATGGCTCTTAAGGCCCTGAGTGTGTTGTGAGCATCAAGATATGTTGTCAATCAAATGGAAATCCACCCCCCCCCCCACCAGTAATCGTCATATATTGATCCCAAATCAGAAATTGGCATCACCCCTCACACCCCTTCCCTGAAATGTTTCATCATGATGATTCATCATGGTTGGGAACCCCTCATTTTATAGTATTTAAGGAGGACTGGATAGTAGGAAACATCAAACTAATCCCCCTTTTGATCAACCCACTCAATGATGCTTCTACGGCCCTTGCTTGGATAACCTACTTCTTTTTATTTATCTTTAGTCCGGTCTGAAGGGAATATAGTTATGTGTAATGGAACTCCACCATCCCACATTTGAGGTCAATGGAGATAGAAGGATGGATGGTAAGATTTAGCATACATATATTTCTTCTTAAGGCCTCCCACCTGGTAGTTCCTACCCACATTGCCTTCCTATTAAGATGAACCATTTCCATATTCCCTATCACTCTACCTTATCACCAATAGTTCTAACACAAATTCCTTATATCCTAAATTCCTTGGGGGTACATAGGCCCAATTCTATTTCCTAAGAGCCTAATTCATGTGAATAGTTCTATTTCTATAGTCCATCTAGAGTTTCTCTTATTGGTACTAATACAATAACTCATAAATAATCCCTTTCCCAACTATGAACATGGGTATCCTTGAGGCACAATCATAGGGTTTTAACACTCAGCAAAACCCCCAATTTAAAAAAAAATTGTTATTGTTATTTATTGAATAAATATTCATTATTAATGGCCTGCTAAATAATAAAGAGGATTGTCTGAATGAGTTTAACAGTCCAGTGAGAAATTACATATTAAATAATATTTGACTAAAAATTTATTTATTTATTTATGGTAAGAATTTTTATTTTATCCATTTGATTATTACAAGTCACATAAATAATAGTATTATTTCTATTTAAGCATGGGGTAACTACGGATTAAGTTGGATAATAAGGGATCATGTGTAATTATTATTTGTACCACCCAAGCTCTATTAAAACTAAATTATATTACATCTAAATCTATGAATTATTGGTGAAAAATGAAAGTCTATATACAATTTATTCATTATCTAAAGAGGGTTTTTTATGGAATGATCCCATTAATGGATATTGATTTTCCTCGACCAACCTCTCAAGAGTAGAGAGATCAAGAAGAGCCCTTATACCAGAAGTGATTCTTTTATATATCATCAACGAATGATGAACGAATCATAATCATTAATGCTAGCACCTAAAAATTTATAATGTGACATTTAGAGGTTCACAATGTATGTGTGGACAACCACTAGTGGGATTTTACAAATGAAATCTCTCACTTCAAAAAAGGAATTACAAGATGTGGTTTACTGATTCATCAATGAAGAAATAAATTCAACACAAGGTATTTCACTATCCAAATAAATTAATTATAAATGATATTAGATGATCTTATCTTCTTGGTTTCTACATAATTGTTATTTATAATTCAGTTCAATTTTGTGGGTAACTAAATTCTTTTTCATGTATATATTAGATTATTCGTAGTATGTGATAAAAACATGAATTACATATGCCCCAACGGCGCTTCTGCTATAACTGAAATCATCAATTGGTATCAGAGCGACCATATAATTAATTTATTATTATTTATTAATTATTTATTAATGATATCCATTTTTTTTATTTCTAATTTCATGATTTTTCATTATTTAATATTAAATACAAATTTATTCTCTTCACCATCTTTATTATCGATCATATAACATGTAACTGGTTAAAAATACATGATGCATATTTGATGATTCAATAATTACGTTCCATGCATTCTTGATAGATAACAAAAGACTAAATTATGTAGAGCCTGCTTGTAAATGTCATATTCCCATGTACACTTCATATGGATGAACAAAGATAAGTCCATGTCATAAAATAGTAAATTCATGCAGGATGCATTAAATGAAAAAGATGAGTTGACTGACTAGGTTGGGACATAAAATTTCAGACATCATGGTATATAACCCATGTACACATCATGTGGTCCACATGGTTTTCTGATAAAAAACATATAGTTATTGAAGAATAATATATTTATCACACGATACATGTAATTGAATACTAAGAAACATGATAATTAATTCACATATTGTGGTGGTCATGTAATTATTACACACATGGTGAAATTAATTCACCTCATGTGGTTCTCATGTAATTAATACACATGTTGTGTAATTAATAATAATGTTTCAAGGTTAATTTAATTAATTCACATGTAGTTTATTGTATAGGGTGTGTAAATAATTCACATATAATGTGTAATTAATCCAGAATTATTGTCTAATTAATTCATATGTAATGTGTAATTAATTAAAATTTGATTTAATTAATTAATTGACATGTGTACTATTTAATTAACATGTATATTAATTAATTAATTCTCACATAGTGAAATAAATTCACAAACTATTTATTAATTCACATGCTTGTATTATTAATATATATGTTTGTGGTTTAATACATGTGTTTTAATTAATATACATGATGTACATGTTGTTTCAGGTTATGAAAATGTAAATTAATTTACAAATAAATAAAATTTTAGGTGGTAAAAAATTGGGCTACATGTTATATATAAATACTTAAAATAATATTAAATTCTCAATTAATTCCATGTTAAATTCAAAACTGCTCTCTTTTATACCTCCAATTAAAAAAGTTGTACTTTTTTCATTTAAATAAAAATTATTTATTTAATATATTTAGAATTATGGATAGTATAATTTCAATGAATGCTTAGATAATATAAAAATAGTAAATTTGTTAATTAATGAGAAAATTATTTTCATTAATACAAAGTTATTGGAATAAAAATTAAAGAATAAATTGAAGTGAATGGTAAGAAATTAGATAATGTATATTAATTGAATGTATAGGTATTATCATGAGCCTATACCAACCTATGTATGTGATTGGATTGTTTTAATTTATTAATATTCCATGGTTCCTTTAATAATTTATGAAATTAAATTGAAAGGTCATTTTTCATCCCCTTTCACTCATTTATAAGGGAATATGCACCCACAGTTTCTTTTATTTAAACCCCATAACCAATATTTTGTCTCTCCTCACATCTGTATAAGTAAAAGTTAATGAATGAAGCTCTCAGGTGATAGTGGGTGGTTCAATTGTGGCACTAAGGTGAAACTGATCAAGGAGATACATAGGTGTATTGGTGAAATACTAATGTAAAAACCAAGTTATAGTTCATGATATTATCCCCTTATTTCATGGGTTAGTTTATAATCCACTAGATAATATAACCATTAGAACAAATCTACTTATCATTCTACCTATTATTTTATTTATGTAAAGTTTAATGGTTAATTTCTTTATAGATACATTGTTGCGATCACATTAACTACTGAATTAATGAGAATAAAATATTTAATTAAAATAAAATCATATTTTTCTTATGTTTTATCTGGACAAGATTAAACACTTAAGTAAAACACACAAAATATTAACAAGCATGTACCAAGATAATAGATCAATTTATGAATAATGAAAAAAATCAATCAAATTAAAACAAAAAGTTGGTATGTCCTTCTAAAATGTATGTTAAGATAGAACCGTAGTTAAAAGTACATGATCAGCCCAAGATGGCATGATTTCAATTATTAGCAGATTTTTTCTTGAGTTTTGGGTCAACATAAACTAGTTCACATTAAGGGTCGAATGCCTAAAGAGAAGTTTGAGTAACTAGTAGGCAAGTTTTGAGTAAATCCAGGTATTGGGTTTCTAGATTAGGGATCCTACACAATGGATCGATGAATAATGAGTTAATGTAGTTGAAAAGTTATACCTACCTAAAACATCTCAAATACCATGTTAAGACCATGTTTGGATTATAAAAACCTGAATATAGATCCTTGCAACTAGAATACCCATGTGATTGGATATTATAAATCCAATGGTGAGGGTTACTAGGTTTTGATAAAAAATAAATATAAAATTCTAATGTCATATCTTTTATTAATCAAGTTAAAACGAATAAATATTTTAATTTAATATGTCATTAATCTCCTTATAACATTGTGATAAATTAGAAAAATATTATATCTTCATTAGTACACATTTACATATATATTAATATTATTTTATACACTAAGATAATATAAGAAAATTTATATTATATGTTGTAATTCCCTATACTTTTTATCCACATCATATAAAAAGTGAAGGGGAGAAGCATGCCTATAAGAGGTACATAGGGATGCTTTATTTTTCTATTATATTATAAAATAAGTTTAATATGGATAACTAATAATGAATAATGTGGAAACAAATTATTTTACCATGATATCTCATCTCTTATATATTATGAAGGATAAAGATAATCTTTAGATAAAAGATATTTTTACTAAAATGTATTGGTGTAAAATATAATAGGATACTTAGTTATTGATCACACCTTATGTATACTAAAGTACCTTGATCCCTTAGGGATGTTAGGCTAGTATATAGATATGAATTTTTCAATTAATCTCATATTATGAACTTTTCCTTCTAGTATTACCTTATTCATAAAAAAATGGTATGGATAGATTACGAATATTTTGACATAGCATTACTAGGTCAATAAATCTTGTGGTGACGTCACTTCCACAACCCTTATGGTGAAAAATGGTTTAAAATATTTGGATTATTTTATAGTAAATAGTTTATCATCAATATATTTTGATGAGATAGAATACTCAGACGAAGTGTGGAAAATGGATTGTTATGTTCTTCTCAAGTGGATAGTAGGGGTCATTTATAGAAGAATTTAAATAAATTGAAGAAGTCACAAGAAATTTTATCTAAATTAAATATATATTCATCATGGATTATAATGTTTTGATTTTACCTATTGGTTATTAAATAATATATTGTCTTCAAAATATTAAAACTAAGAATGAAACTTACTAGTTATAAGGTTTAATCTCATAACATCTATGGAAGGGAAATTCCTTTATCATTATTGTGAATTACAAGACTTCAAGATATAAATCTTAATTCTCCCAAAGGCTTAAAATAGTGACTCCTATGTCATTAATGAAAATTTTATAACTTTTGGGTTCCCAGTGAATAATTTTTAGTTAAATTTCTATTAATATTAAGTGTTACTTTTTAATTTACCATAATATTCTACCGGAAACTATAAGATATTTTTCCATGTAAATTAATTTTGATATGGGGTTCACTATATAATTAATATTTAAAAATACTTAAATAATTAATATCAATTATTGAAAACATATGATGAATATAAATTATAATATACATTCCCAATTGTGTCGATATAATTATTTTCAAGTAAAACAAAATTTTCTTTCAAAGAAATTACCAAAATAGTATTTAGTCACTTTGTAGCTAAAATCTATTTTGGTATTTATAATATAAATACTTATTAAAATTTTAAAAATAAATATTTATAAGTAAAGGTATTCTATAAATATTTTATAATTTATTCAGCGACATAGGTTGAACAATACCATGGTGAAGTTGTAGGTAAATTAATATATTTTATTAAATTGCCTTAGAAAATTTTATGAATAGAATATGAAAGTATAAGTTAGATTAATGAAGAGTCTCATAAATATATTAAATATTCCATGATTACATTATGAATAGATTTTATAAAATAGAGGCATGAAAACTAACCATATTCCAAATAAATTTACCATTAGATATCATATATGTAACAGTGTGATGGGAGTCCCTTAATGTCATAACATAAAGTGTTTTGATTTGAAGGATTTGTTTCCTTATTATAAGCATAAAATATAAGTTAATGGAAACACAAGGTGCATCTTAGTTTCTTATCCTATTGATACTTAGGATATTAACATCCCAAATATATAAATATATTTTTCATATCAACTACATTACAATTTGAGAATAACATCTATTTTGATATTTTCACGAACCAACTTGGGCACCTTGGTATTCCAATAAATGAGCTATCCCTGACATATCCCAAATGGAATTCCTGATCCCCACTGGTCGACAACTAGAACCTAGCATCATACAAGATAATATTGTGAATGATTTTCCCAATAACATTTTATAAGTAAATAACTGAAGTCATTAATTCACACAAAATTAAATCCACTATAGAATATTTACCAGAAGTCAAACATCCATAACAACCCGAAGTACTAAAACCAAGTACTAGAAAAAATAGAAAAACTAGAAGATAAAGTTCCCAAGTCCCAACTTATACACATCTCAATATGTACATTGGTCAACAGCTTGAACCACATCCAAGATACGTCTATGCCCTCCTCGAACATGAGAGGAAGTAATCTACACACACCCAAAGGCACAAGTATGGTGTTAATCAAATCCCTTTAGGATATTACCCACCATTTCCATTACTAGATACCAAATCAAATTAACAGAATATATGCCTTCAATTTCAAAAATGGAGTTTGGGATTTATAAATCATATTTAACCATATCATTTTTTTAATTTTCAAAATATTTAAAAACTTTAGTAAATCATTGTTAACAATTAAAATGATGGAAATAAAATTTTACCCAAATATTCACAATATAATTAATGGAAAATTTCTAAAATAATGGCACATTAAACAAATGGCTTATATTAAAACTTTTATATAAAATAGTTTTTTAAATTCTAATGGAATGTAAAATAGTTTACAACGATGGAATATATAAATTTATGTCAAAAAACAAGTAAGAAACATGGTCATATTCAAAATAGGTATGAAATATCCATGTTATTGGTACCCAACACTATGAAATGGAAAATATGTATATAGGCCTCTTTAGGCCTAAGGAATAGGGGACCCATCACCATCACTTAAGGGATGTGATGTGTTGATATGAAGTTTTATAACATTGTAAGTCATAAAGTGCCACCCAAAATAACTCACTAACTAAATAAGTCTTTCATGTGCTCTAGTACAAAACAATGATGAAAAATTTTATTGATACTTCTAAAAATGAAATTAAATCCCATTACTGTTCTATAATATGCCACTTTTCTCATTAAACCCCATAATTGTTTTTAATAAAAAAACATGACTTTCACCAAGATTAAACCCCAAGGTCTATATCTAAAGAATTTTATGAAATTATTCCCAAATATGTATTTCAAATCAATTCACCATATAATTTCACAATCTAGTGTATCAATAAAATTAAAATTTTTAATTTCCATCCAATTCCATCAATTTCATCAAACACCCCCAATTCATTGGAATTGTGTTTTTTCACAACATTCCATCAAAACCATTCCACAATTACATTATAAAATTTAATTGAAAATTTTCCATCATATAAAAAATATAAATTATACAATTCAATTTAGCACAATTTTAATAAACACGTCATAATTCAATGAAATTGGGGGTTTTTAAATTTCAGGCTGAAACACCATTTCTTCTTAAAAACCCCAATTCAATGGAATTGTTTTTTTTGTAGAAAAAAAAATATAAAGCAATTTAATCAAAATCAATCAATTTAATTTAATTAAAAACATATGAAATTAAATAATCAATTATGGTTAATAAATATTGGGTATTGTAACGGAACAACCTACCTCGGGGTCGCTAGATCTCAAAGTGATAG
Organism: Viscum album; assembly: GCA_963277665.1. Lineage (NCBI taxonomy): Eukaryota > Viridiplantae > Streptophyta > Magnoliopsida > Santalales > Viscaceae > Viscum > Viscum album. The sequence continues at coordinate 2,063,297,452 of OY728120.1, read as the reverse complement.
ACCGTAATTAGGATATGTGAGGAAGAACGACATAACTAGAATCCAAGGAAACAAGGATCATTCCTAGGTTTATAACCACAAAAATCGTGCTTATTAGATCCAAAATCTAAAACAAGGATCTATGGAACCCTATAGAGGGATATAGATATACCATGTGAGAATAAGAACGGGGGGATGACACTAACAAGAAGAGGATCAACTATCATTATCCTACCTTCATTTCACATATGGGAGGAATGTGAGGTCCAAGACTCCTTCTTCAAATCTCTAAGGATTAGAGAAAAAAATTGGTCGAAGGAGGTCCATCGAGGACCTAAATGGAGGGTTCAATAATTTTTAATAAATATTCAGATTAAAGAAAAAACTGGGAGTGTGGTTTCCTAGGAAGAGGCACACAGTTTAAAAAAATCATGTGCAGTTCATATGCCTTTTATAAATGGTCCACACAAATATCCTTGTGAGGGTGCATGTTTTTTCAAACAATGTTCAAGGCATGCGAATCCTACTATCTAGATTTCATCTTTTCGTCTTGAGAGGTTGCACGATTTAGAAAACGGTGTTCCAACTATGCGCCAACAATGAACTAGCCTATAAATTTTAAAAAACATTAAAATTTCACCTGAATCAACCCCAAATAAAACACATCCAATGAAATTTCAAAATTAACGGTTTAGAAATAACTGAAAATAACAACAGGATGTTACAACCTCCTCCCACCCCATAGAAACCTTTGGTCCCCTGATAGCCTAATAATAATCTTCCATTCCAAAATGATAGGGCCAATACTATCTCACCAGTGCCTCTCTCTCTCTTATTTCATGAGAATTTAAACCATGATACCATTAAACCTTAACCAAAGGTATTTTACTCTCAAAAATTACATTTACCTGAGAATCAACTATCCTAACTGGTTGTTTAATCACTAATAAATCATGTTCACCTTCATGATCTCTCTAGCATAGAACATGATACAGATCATATAGATACTTATAAAGATGACATACATGAAACATGTTATGTATCAATGTCAGTATTAGTGGTATTTATAAATGATAAGAAACTTTTACCACCATCTCAAAAACCTCAAAAGGTCCTAAAAAATGAGGATCAAGTTTCCATTTCTTCCCAAGCCGTAGATGACCCAACTAGGGTGAAACATTCATAACATGTTTTCAGTAACTAAAAACTCCAATGGAATGTGATGATTATTACCATAAGTCTTATATTATCTATTTGTAATCAAAATCATTTTAATAATCAACTGAATATTTACTATCATATCTTAGACCAAGCTCATTCCAACAAAGGAACTTTCAGCAACCTCCAACCAACAAAACAGAGACCAACAAGTATTACAATAAAAGGCCTCAAAAAGGTCCATTCTAACCATGGAATAGTAATTATTTTTATAAGAAAACTCAACCATCCCCAAATGATCATCCCAAGCCCCACCATAGCAAAGAACAAAAGCAGGAATCATTTCCCTAATAATCTATATAGCACTTTCTATGTGGCCATCAAACTGTAGATGGTATGCCATACTCAAACACATGTGAGATCCCAATGTATTTTGAAGGCCTCTAAAAATTTATTATTGAACCGAGGATCCCTATCATATTCTATAGAAGAAGAAACTCCATTTAAAAGAAAATATCCCTCACATAGAGATTACCCAAATCCTCAAATTTTGTTGTATCTTAGATGGGTATAAAGTTACTAGATTTTGTCAACCTATTGATCAAAACCCATACCATAGTCATCCTTATCTAGGTACATGGAAACCCATACACAAAATCCATATAGATATAGTCCCACGTATAAGTCGGAACAGGAGTTGCTGAACCGAACTCGAAGGTTTATTGTGCTCAGTCTTTACCTGCTAGAACGTACAACAATGAGAGAAAAATTCAGAAATTCCCCACCTCATTCTTGGACACTAGAATTTCTGCTTCATGTAATAGAACATATTTGTGGTTCTCGTGTGCACATCCCATTGTAAAAAAAAAAAGAAATCCCCTATAACAACATTTCTTGTTGAAGATAGTACCACAAAATGGTTCTGAAAGCAAAGAATTCCCTCTTTGGAGAATGACCAGTCAATCAAGGTATCACAACAATTAATAGTCTCTAATGTTGTGGAACCCATCATCAATATTTTTTTTCCAAAATAATAATCTTGATAAGAGAATATCTCAACTAAACAAATTGGACAAGGAAACCTCAACCTCTATTTAATAAACTCCATTATGAAATTGTTCAAATAGATCCATCATGTTCCACACTTCTAATGATTCTTTCACTTCTTGTGTTAGATTTTACCTTCAAAAATCATCTGTAATGAAATTATCATTCTCTAGGGTATATGCGATGTCAAAAAAGAATGATAGTAGGTATTACACACAACATATCTAGAAGAGATTCAAATAATTTTTAGAGAAGATATAACCCATTCTCTTGTTTTTAGAAAACATGGAAAACCCATATTCGTAAAGGTAATGTCTCCAAATCATAAGTGTTTGCATCACAGCCGCATGTTCAACATCATGGGTCAGATAATTCTTCTAATGTGGCATATGGTGATGAGATCCATAAGTAATTATGTGATTATAATTCATAATAACATATCCCAAACCATAACTCTATGCATCATAGAAGACCACAAATGCATGCCCGGCCTCAAGATGATTCAACACCAGTGAAGTCATCAAAAGATATTTCAGCTCAGTTTTTTTTTGAAATTTATCATTTTATGAAAAAGGTAATCCCTTTTATGTTAGAGCAGTCATCAGAGAATCCAAAATTGAAAAATACTTAATGAACCAGTTATAATATCTATCTAGACCCAAGATCCTCTCATTCTCAAAAATATTTCTTGTTTGTTCCCGTATTATAAAAAACATTACCTGTATAGGATCAACTAATAATTCAATTTTTGACACTACATGTCCCAATAAATTGATTTCTGAATCGATAAATCAGATTTTTAATTCTTCGAATAAATCCAGTGATTTATTTGTATGCTTATAACTATTCATTGGTGATTCACAATAAAGATGTCATCCACAAATACCAACACAAAGGTATATAGATAATTATGGAAAATCATGTTCATTAAATCCATGAAAAATATAAGGTCATTTTTTGGAAAACTGGAATGAAAAGAAACTCATAAATATCGTACTACTCCAAAAAGTGGTTTGTAGAATTTCATATTCTTTTATCCTCAACAGATGGTAACCAGATTTAATGTCGATCTTCGAGAATAACTTTTCCCTTTCCAGTTGATCCAACAGATCATCAATCCTTGGAAACTAATATTTTTTCTTTACTGCAACTTGATTGAGATTTCAATTATCAAAAAATAGGTGAACTGAACCATTATCATCCTTAGATAATAGAAGTAGCACTGCCCAAGGTGATACACTTGGGCCTATAAATCCTTTTATAAGAAGGTCATCCAACTGGTAATTCAAATCTTTCATTATTACTGGTTCCATGTGGTAAGAGGGAATAGAAAATAGTTGAGTACTAGGCATTATGTCAAAGGAAAACTCACCCTACCTTATAGGTGGAAGACCAGATAAGATACAAGAAAATATGTTAGGAAACTCGATGATAACTGGAGGAATATCTCCACTTAATGTTTCTTTCTCCAGGTCAAAGGAAAACACATATATTACTTACCCCAACTCTAAATAATAATCTCTAGAAATACTCATCCTTAGGTCACATTATACTTGGACGACATGGACTAGACTACTAGGTGTGGTAAAATAGACCCATTGAAGATATCAATCAATCTTTATTTATTGGAAATAAACCAATCCAACCCAAAAATTACATCAAGAGATTTCAATTCAAAAACTATAAAACACCATGAAATCTCAACATCTGACAGAGAGAAAACAAAAATGGGTCTATAGAGTCTGTGCTCTCTCTTCATACCATGGGGTGTAGTAATATCCATTTCACAAGATAAAATCTCTATAGATAGATTAAGAATGTTAATTAAATGGGTTGAAATAAATTAAAAAGATGCACCCATGTCAAATAGATCAATCCCTAATGATGAAGATAATGTAATGGTACCTCTCACAGTCATTGGACCTGTATCCACATCCTATGTAGATTCTTCCACAATGTGAAGAATCTAAATTCCACATATCTATAGCTACAACCCAGTTCAACATGATGCAATTTATTTCCCCACAATTTGAGGAGGATCAGATGATCATGTTCCACTACTAATAGTATACTAGATAAGGAAGAACCTTTGTTTGTGCCTCGATCATCTACAGGTACCACAGTTCTTGGGAACCTCAATGAAAACCCACTTTGCATGTCCTGGATTTCCACACTAGTAAAAAACAAAATTTCCTCTTCCCAGCATTGCATGATGTCTATAATGACCCTACTATCAAGAGCTTCCATGAAAACCATCACACTTCCATTTACCTTTGAAGTAACACATTCTTCCTATGGGAGAGAACAAATATCCTAATAACCCCAATTTACCATCCATGACCATTTCTACCATCAGCAGTATATCCTGTACAAACAATATAATAAAAAATATTTGTATGAAACCTTGAGAACAAATATCCTAAAGAATTCACAACTGAAACCTTCAAGAATTCATCTTCTCATTTGATGAAATATCAGGTTATAAGTGCAGGATCTTATTAAATAGTTTTCTAACTCAATCGCGTTCCTTTCATCCTTTTCAATATTGAAAAACTCATTATAATTGGATCACTGCATCGATTCTGGATAGAATTGGTCGGTGAAAGAAACTATGAAGCCTTTATACTTTAATACCTCATCATTCTTCACTATCACCATCGTGTCCCACCATCTCTTACTTAGTCCTTCTATCACAAAGGTGGAACACTTTACCTTAATTTCATTTGGTGTGTCCAAAAACCCAAAAAAGAGCTCCATTATACTCAACCACTCCTCAGCCTCTTGAGGATCATTTTATCCCTTAAATGGTTCCATGTTTTGGTGAAGGGACTCCTATGAACCAATCTTGAGAACATCCCTCTGTGATTCCATAGCCGGAGCATGAATGGAAACTGGAGATGGTGTCTATCATGAAGCATGGATAGTATGCATGATAACTTCAACCAGGTTTGGTTCCATGAGAGGATTATCTCACTAAGGTTCACCACCATCCTTCTCCTAGATCTGATTTTCAAGTATTCTCAAAGGCATGAAGCTATAAAACATCATTAGACACCACATAAGACTTCATATTAACACTCAAATAGAGATACACAGGAAATTAATCCCAAAAGATAGGCCAAAAAGATTTGGATTTCACTTTATCCATATCTAAATCAAGGAAAAGACTAGAAATAATCAACAATATTCATTTCCCTACCAACCCCCAGTTATTAAGGTTCATTACAGTGAGATCTAACTAGGCACTCAATCAAAAATACCTCCTATGTACCGACTAAATTTAACCAATGCATACTAACTTCATGAAAAAATATCAACTTAGAGCTACGATACCAATTAGTCATGAACCATCCTAGGTACCCTAGTAACCAAATAACCAAGATATCCCATGTAGTACCCCTGGTTTCGATTACATAACCCCTTTTTACATGATTTTCATAATTTTTGTGTTTTTAATTGGGTTTCCATAAAATAGATAGTTTCCATAAAATAGAGTGTTTCTATAAAATAGATAGTTTCCATTAAATAGAGATCTTCCAAAATATATAGAGTTTCCGTAAATTTTTTTGTTTCTATAAAGTGGTTTGTTTCCATAAAGTGGGGTGTTTTCATAAAGTGTGGTGTTTCCATAAAGTGGGTTGTTTCCATAATGTGGGGTGTTTCCATAAAGTGGGATGTTTCCATAAAAAACCTATTTACATAAAAAGGGTAAAGGTGATGGATGGGAGATTTTGGGGGTCTAAGTTGGAGTATTGGGACCAATAGGAAGGTTTCATGATCCATTCATGGTTGGCCCAAACCGTGTGGTCAAATATTTCTTAGAGGACAAATCTTGATCCTATTTTCTATGAGCTTACTCAATTTTTCTCTATTTGTTTTGTTTTGGCTTAAAAATGCCACTAATTAGATATTAATTTCCCAAGATATCTGGAGAACCCTTCCCACATGAGTTGAAGCCATTCCAGAGCCTTCCATTGGTGATTTCAAGTCTTATTCTGGAGTTATGTCACCATACTTTACGGATCAGTCATGTTTTCTTAGATCAGCTAATATCTACTTCTTCGATCTCCATTCTTTTTCATATCTAAACCTATAGTTGGTAGATCTACGTTTATGGATTCCAAATATTTCAATTTTAATTCTTGATCTTTCTAGGAGAAGAGAACTAAGGATTCTCTTGGAGAATTGACCCACTTTTTTGTGTGTTCTCTATATGTTGTCAAAGTTTCATCAAAATCATCGAGGTTGGTGGCTTCACTCTCATATCCTCTTTCTAGAATTGATTGTCTTAGATTCAAATTGGTTTACTGATTATTAAATTCATGGGAAAATATTCATTTGTGATGATTAATAATTTTTGTGAAATTGCGTGATCTTGGTGAATAGTTGTACAAAAGGGGGTTTTATTTAAAAAGATGATTTTAAATTAGGTATTTTATGAAATTGCTAAATGTTTGATAAAAAGTGCATTTTCAATGGAAATTTTTTTCAATAAAAATGGTATTTTATAGAAATGGTTTGGAGTTGAAATGGTTTTGATAGAAATATTTTTCAATAAAAAAGTGTTTTTGTGGAAAGTTTTATTTTAAGTTGATCGTTGGGAATATGTGTTGTGTGTTCATAGTGCATTTACGGGGCTTGGTTAAAATATGACTTTGTTCTTGGTGCCAAAGTATTAATGGAACAGGGGAATTGCATATACAGGGCTTTGTTGAAATATGACCTTGCTCTCGGTGTCAAATGATTAATGGCACATGGGAAACAATTACCTTGTGACTACTTGGTAGATCGTTGAGAAACTGCTCATTAGTAATGAACTGTCATAACATAGAATGCATGGTTTTATTCATGGGTTTGAGTAATGGTTGGGTATGCCGATATTGGGATATTCAGGAATGGTTATAATGATTGTTTAGTTATTTTTCTAGAAAAATATCTTGAAGGGAAAATTTGTTTCAATTGCACTTGTATGATTTTGGTAATGAATGGATTTGGAAACTTGTTTATATTTAGTTATAAAATGAATTTGACAAAATTGTTTATATAATTTTTTTTTATAAAATTTTTCATTATCTCTTCTATCGTAGTGGCGTGAGTAGGGAAGTCATTTGAGAAAACCTACAATGTTTTATACTCACCCATGCTTTGGAACTTTGGTGCTTTTTCAGATGTTATCTCCTGGGACAAGGGGAAACGTAATGTTTCACGCATGTTTAGAACTACCTTGTGTTGTTTGGGAAGTTTATAGATTTTGGATCATAGAGATTGTGGATCATGGAGTCATAAGAGATTTTTGTGTATTTTTTCATCTATGTACTTTTATACTTGGTTATTATTTCTTTGTTTCTTACATTGATGTGGTTTTGAGATACATGATGTTGTCGAGTTGTCCTTCGTTTGTTTATACATCATATAGTGAATGGTGGTTATGGTTGGAAGGTTTATTGGTTTATTTATTAAAGGGTAAATCATCCCCCCTTGTATTTGAATCCCTTATGTATTTATTGCCACCCATTGGCATATTTTGGATGTCACTTAACACATAGTAATGACTCGTTGTACACTCAAGCTAATGAGAATTGGAAGGACTTTACAACCTAGACATAACATGATGTGCATTCTCAATCCCCACCGGTTGGTGAGTAGAACCTGGTATCATACACAATGAATATGGAAATGATTTTTCCCCTAACAGTATAGAATTGTAAGAGAAAAGTTAGTAATGAATACAAAAGAAAACCCATTGGGAGGCATGTAACCGAAGTCAAATAGGCATAACAACCCAATTTAAAACAACCAAGTATATGAAAAAAATAGAAAAACTAAAATATAAACCTCCCAAGTCAATGAGACAATACCTAGAACCACTTCATAGAGATTCTTTTCCCCTACCCAAACCTAGGAGGACATAGTCTTTAATCAACCAATGGAATAAGTAGGGTGTGACCCAAATTCCAGTAGCATTTCACACAAATAATCCATAACAAGATGAAAACATCAAATTAACCAAATAAATGAATTCAATTTCAAAAAAAATTGGTTTTTCATTTCAAAAGAATATTTAAGAAAATCTTGTTTTACATTTGAAAATATTAAAATACATTTTTAAATCATGATTTACAATTCAATTTATTAAAAAATAATTTTAACTAAAAGATTCACTATATTATTTATGTAATATTTCTAAAATAATTTAATTTTAAAAAAATGCCTTAAATAAACACTTTTATATAAAATAATTCATTTTAATTCTCAAGTCATGTAAAACAGTATACAAAAATGGAATATATATACATTTAAAACAAAAAATAACATAGAAATATGTTCTTAGGCCAAATAGGTATGATAGTTCCGGGTTATAGAGATCCAACTCCATGAAATGAAAAATATGTACATATTCCCCTTTGTTTCTAAGGAAAAGGGGAATCATTACCATTTCCTAAGATACATGTGATGTGATGATATGATTCTTTAGAATGTTGTAAGTCAATAATTTCCACCCAATATAACTCACTAACTACTGAAGTATTGGATGTCCAATAGCAAAAAAAACACGGATGAGCAATTTATTTTAAGACTTATAAAAATATAATTAAATCCCATTCTCTATTTCAAGTATGATAATTTTATCTTCAAACCCCATAATGGGTTTTTAATCAAAAACATGTCTTTTCACTAAGATAAAATCCAAAGGTTACTATCAAAACTATTTTATTCCATTTTTTTTAAAAAAATAGGGATTTTAAATCAATTCATAATTAATTTCATAGTCAAATTTTACAATTAAATGCAATAATTAAATTTTCAAAAAATACAATTAATTTCATCAAAAACCACCAATTCACTGTAATTTGGGTTTTTACAGCTTTTCATCCAAATAATTCACAAATTAAATTCCAAAATTTAATTGAAAAAATACACCTCATTTTTTAAATTAAATTAAACAATTTAAATTTCAATAATTTTTATAAAAACACCCAATTCAATGGAATTGGTGGTTCTCAAATTTCATGACAAAAAATTATTTTTTTGTAAAATCCCAAATTCAATGGAATTGTTTTTTTGTCCAAATAAATAATTGAAATCCATATAATCAATGTTAAAAAAATTATTTAATTAAAAATTGTTTAAATTAAATAACCAATGTTGCGTTAATAGCAATTGGGCATCGTAACGGAACCTCCTACCTTAGAGTCACTAGATCTCGATGCGTCAAACCCTATTCAGGATTTACTGAGGAATAATAAAAAAATAGAATGTGGTGAAATAGGGATCTACCCTAGGTTTATAATCCAAAAACATTGGGTATTAGATCCAAAATTCAAAACAAGTATCCATGGAACCCTAATGAGGAAGAGACAAAAACCGCGGGAAAACAAGAACTGGAGGAGGACACTAACTGGAAGAGGATTTCCCATCATTACCTGAGAATATGATCTATTCAAGGATAGATCAAAGGGGGAGAGAAGAATTATTGGTAGACCCAAGGATTATATAAAATTATTTTGATCTAATGAGGTGCATCAAGGACCTAAATGGAGGTTTCGGGGTTTTTTAATCAAAATTCGAATTAAGGAAAAACATGTCCACTCGGTTTCATGGGTAGAAACACAATGTTTAGAAAAACCATGCGCTGGACATGTTCAATGGATAAATGGGTTTTATAGTTCTCGTTGATATTTTTCATCACTTATTAACCCATAAACAATCTATGTGAATCCCACTATCCAAATTTCCTCTTTTTTGATTGAGAGGGTTCACGGTTTAGAAAATTGTGTGCAAAGCATACGCTAACTGTGTACTAACCCATAAATTTCCCAAAACATTATCATTTTACATGAAGAAACCCCAAATGTAACCCAACCAAGGAAATGTCAATAATATGGGTTTAGAAATACCTGAAAATAGAAATAGAATGTTTTAGATATAGTGGGAGAAGGAAATGTTTCAATTGAATCTTGTCACCAGATGTACTAATTGGTAAAATAACAGTGAACACGATATGTTTTAGTGGAACTAATTTTTCCAAGGACACATGTATTATTGAAATTATAAAACCATGGTAGTGGTTTTTTGTTCACCATAGTGGGTGATACATATATTATTTAGTAATAATAATAATTCTAATATAAATAAGTAATTTACAATTAGATATGATGTAAAAGTTCAAATGAATTCATTAATGGAATCTATTGACAAATAATTCATTGGTATTATTTTTTGGGTGTTTCTAGACGTGATATTATTATTGAGTATTCAAAAAAAACACATTTGGATGGTACAGGTCAGTAAAAAAATTTGATTGATTATTAAAAGTTATAATATTTATGACATAGTCTATTACTAAAACCTTTTCTCAACTCATCATCCTTAAATCTATTCAAAAATATTTGTTATAACTTCTATTATCCTGCTATAATGCATTTAATTTCAATGGAAACCTCTCACGGAGGTAAATTTATGTTTCATATGACATGACAATAAAATTTTGTGACATCAATGTATGCCAATATAGATTGTATGTTTCCAAGATCCATTAATGGATAAAAACAAGTATAATGATCATAGTATAATTAATTAGAACAAATTATTTCTATGTTTCTAAAAAAGTATAACATGATCTATATAGTTTTTGAAGACATGTATTCTTGTAAAAATATGTAAAATAAGTGATTAGTCTTATATTTATATAATACTAAATAATTTATCCAAAGATAAATTAATTTTAAGACGGAGATCTTGGGAACATGATCTGCTAGTATTGATCGAGGGGTTTCTTAATCCAAGTCATGTACACTATTTTTATGGTATTGGAAAAACATGAATTAATAATTTACCTAACTTATTTCAATATCACATGGGATTATGCTGATATATTTAAAATATATGACTATGTTTAACTTTGCAATCTACATCACATGGAATTATATAAACAAAGTTTTTATCTAAATTATACATATAGAATCAAATTAGAAATATCAAGCAAGACAAAGAGATATTTATAGGCTTGAAGTCATAACTATCATAAACTTATTATGAAATCCAAAAGAGGCTAGTCTCTGAAATTAGTGAAATCGAAATATATGTTTTCAATGAATATAAAACTTGTTTTATTTCTAACATTTTTGGCTAGAATCATAGTACAGATAATATAATATATAATGGTATATATTATTTCTTCTAGTAGTTTTCATATATATATTTTACAAATCATGATGTCATTTTTGACGTATCTTATGAAATGATTTTAGCAATTATTTTTTCTTGATTTTACAGTTATACCATGATAGTTAGATTTCATCATGTCATGATGATTTTTATCTAAGGTATTATCCAAGATGTTAGGGATGATAGAGGATAAATAATTAGTAATATTATCTTAATATGTATTTTCTTAGAGAAATACTATTGTATAAAGATGATCGTCCACAATTAGTGTGGTGGTCAAGAAAACACTATCCATATCTTAGTATAGTCATAATTACCATGTGAGGATAACCATTTGATCTATTGGAATTTTGATCTAGTCAAAGTGGGAGTCTTTTGGACATGGTTCCCTAAAACCAACTATATGTACATTAAATTACTATAATAGTAATTTAGTATATATCATGTTATGAAAATTATTCTTTCTGGCATATATGTGATAATTCCCTTGATTACTTGTCACACTAAAAGGTCATATAAATTATCTACTGTGATGAGAAACAACGAGTTTGATGATACTATTCATAAATATATGTTCTATTGGTGGATGATATAATATGATGTGAGTAAAATCATATATTATATATGTATTGGATACCCATAGGACATTTAGACACTTCGTAATGGTGTACACCTTTGGTAATCTTCAAAAAAGTACATTTTGATCGTATGATCTGCCAGAAAGAAATCCAAATTTATATATATTATTGAATGTTCCTATATGTGTATGTTTTTAATGACCCTTCGACATAGGAATATTATTAATGCATATTACAAGTAGTGTACTTTGATATATTCAAGAAATTCAGGATGAAACTTTCTCACAGCTAGGTAGTATATGTTTGGTGCATCATGAGTAATATTGCATTAAGAAATAATGTGAGAAACGATTTTTCCCACATATTATTTAATGAAAGTTTATTTATCATTCTCTTTGATGGATATGGAACAACCTTATTAATTTCATTTCCATAGCGTACTATTACCTTGTTCATTTTTAGAAAGATAAAGAAATAGACATTGAGCACATTGGTTGATGACACCAACATGAAACCTGGTTGACTAGGGATATTTAAATAAGTGTATTACATTGCAGAGTTTAAATTTTTATGTGTTTATTATTGCTGTGACATTTAACCTCATTATATATGGGTGTTTTGGCATGTTTATATACACCAACCTTGGACATTAAGCATAACAACCTAATGTTATAGAGAAAGGGTCCTAGAGAGTCACCCTCTTAGTGTATCTATAACCTCAGTTAAATTATATTTGAATTTAATATACAGAATAAATATGGTTAACGTGTGTAGTTTAATAACTATTCCTTTTTATTTGATCTCGTATATTCAGTCATTGGTTATTTGATAGAATATTATGTGAGTTTATGTTTAAATAAATATTTATTTTGTAAGGTAATTATTAATTATAAAATTATATAATATTTTTGTAATGTGGTTAATTCATAGTGTAAAAAATATTTATTTATTTGGTTACATCAATATATAATAAATATTTATTCACTCATTTTGTTAATATAATATTTATTTATTTATTACTAAACAATTTAGTGATACATATTTATTAAATAAATAGTCATTATTCGAGGCTTGATTAATATTGAGGAGGATTGGTGCATAAAGATACATGGTAAAATGATAAATGTTGTATTATAAATTTTTGGAATAAATATTAATTTATTTATTCATTGAAGTAATAGTTTTTTCATCACATTTCGAATGTTTCAAGTAAATATTATTATTATTACTATTTATACATGGGGTTCTTCATGGTTTAAGAAAAATAATGAACTCCCATTTTCAATTATTTTTTGTCAAAACTTTTCCTATTTAAAACAAATTATTTCATTTCTTAAACCTAATCATCATTGTCAACTATGAAATTATATAGTAAAATATCTCATACCATCAAAAAACTTTCTCCTAGAATGTTCTTAAAAATGAATAGGGATTATCCTCCACTAACTTACCAAAACTAGAAAGATCCAAAAGAGTCAATCCACAAAAAGTGATTCTTTTTAATATCATAAGTGAATTAATCAAGAATAGGAATATTATATGCTAACTCCCAGGTATTAATACATAAATGTTCAGAGGTTCATGGTGTATGTGTTCATCACTCCTAGAAGGATCCTACACTTGAATTATTTTAATGTAATAATGGAATGATAATAAGTAGCCTACTAAATCATTAATGATGAAATAAATTCAACATGAGGTTTTTCTATATGAAAATAAATTATTTATAAATAATTTGTGATGATCATATATTCTTGGTTCTGGAATAATATTCAATTAATCATTGATTATAATTTTTGGTCAGAAATTCTTCTTCATGTATATATCATATTATTCGTTGTTTTTGAAACAATAATGAATTTTCTATGACCCAAAGGTGATTTTTTGGGTCCAAAACATTCAATATGGTAGGGAGATTATAACACCATGTGTCACTATGTTTATTATTGTATTGATTAATTTTGTTTTCTTTTAAAATTTTAAATGTTCTGGGCTTTAAAATATAATTTTTTATAGATTTAACTTTTGTGCATAGTTTGCACATGAGCACCACATGGTTAGTAGAAACAGATCAGATGACACTTAAATGAGTCTTATGAGGTGCATTGTTTTGGGAACATTTTTTAGGATAAACCATACGTATTACCATTACATAGTTCATTTTTAGTTCATTTTTTAACATGCATAGTTAGCCATCATAGGTGGTGCATGACTAGGGGAGACTGTGTGTGGTTTCCATTATGTTGGAGTTATGGGGTGCATGGTTAAGAATAACTGTGTAGTAATCATGTGATGTGTTATAAATATTTATAGTTTTGTTTTTCATGCATGATTCACAACTTGTAAAAAATGTGTAGACTATCATGGTGTTTAAATATTAATTTTTTCACTTTTACCCTACTTTAATTTTATGGAATTATTTACTTCATTTTCATCCATATTCATTGATCATCCAAAGGGAATGGTCAAGGTTGACTATCCCTCACTCCATTGATGATTCCAAGATTCTTCAAGTTCACTTCAATGGGATTTCATAAATTATTCCGCTTCTTCCTCTTGGTTTCTCTTTTCTTTATTCACCTATAATTTACTCTGTCGATTTCATCAACCCCAATAAACCCAATAGGCTTTGGGGTCATGTTTTAGGTTTTGGATTTCCTAATCTTTGGGGTTTTGGTTGTTAGTTTTTTCTTGAGATTCCTTTAGAATTATTTGATAGTTTTCCATCAATTTCAACGAATTTTCTCTTAAATGACATTGAACCAAGGTAGGTGATTTTGTACAATTATTTTAATTTTCATGTAACTAACTTCCGGATATTTATGGATATTTTATTTTTACTTTTATTCTTATATGTAATAATTAATGGATTTTATAATTATTTTGAATTGGGTTCCTCATTTGGAATAAAGGGTGGAATTCTTGTGGTTTTGGTTTTGAAAGAGATTTATGAATGTAAAGTTATCATAAAAAGGTTTAAATGGTTTTTTTAAAAATAATTTGTTACTTTAAATGGTTTTAACACTATTTGATTCCGGAACTGATAAAAGGAAAAAACAAATTCATAAAGGATTCCATGTGGAAAATGGTTTATGTTCAAAAAAATTTGATTGAGGTTTTAATTTGTTGTTCTTAATGAATGATTTTGAATTTTATTTCAAGTAATAAAAAATGGTTTGGCATAACAAAATGTACTATTATAAGGCTGGTTTTGTACTTTTAAATGGTTTTATAATGATGTTGTCGTGTAAGACCCTCTTCACCCCCCATATTGGTTGTTTTTTAAATGGATAATGGCCTCAAGGGGGTTGCTTGATCATAATTTGATCGTGTTTGTATCTTTTGAGGGTATTGGAGGGGAAGCAGATTTATTAGATGCATATATTATTCACATGGATTTCATGATTACACATATCTTCTTATTTATTTCATGGGTTCACTAGGAATTGAGTGATAGTTATTGATTTATGAAACACTATAGAGTCACACACTATTAGTTTCTCCCTACTTATGTGATAGGGTTGGTGGGGAGTACCCTCGATTCAAGGATTGGTGATGGTTAGTCGGGTGGCTTGTGTTATGGATTCAGCAAAGGAAAGTAGTTGCTACTATTTTGTTATGATCTATGAGTATCTAATTTTAGTAATTAGTGTGTTTCCAAGGATATTAAATGACTACATAGTGGAATTTATTTTTTGTTACCTAACTCAATTTTTATCTTTTGATCCATGTTTTTTTTGTGATTTATGGTTTTGTTTATCATTCATTCATTTATCTTGTTTATTTAAAATTATATTAATGAAATTTGAAAATCATTCTTTTACAAAGTGGGTTTTAAATTTCTATTTTAAAATGATGTTTTAACAAAGTATTCTCCATAAAAGGAATGGGTTTTAAAGTGATTTTTTCATTCAATGGAAATAAAAAAGAAATTTTATGAAATCATTATGCATGTTATATTGAATTTTATAATCCCATGTATAAAAAACATATAATATAATTTTATTTTAATCCAGTATGAACTAAAATGTATTTTAATGTAACTATTAAACTCATTTGTGAAATCCCTATGCATACATAATTTGGTATATGCATCCCTTATGGTTTACTTAGGAGCTTGGTTTTGGTCGTACTCATGTTTTTTATTCAGGGTGATGGATGGATTGGGATGTTGAGATTGAATGAGGAGTTACATAGAGGTTGGGGGTAGTAGTTTGATATTGTTTTTATTATTATGGGATGTTATTGTATCAATGGGGTTATTATTTTTGTTGTTTATTTCATTAGATGTTGTATCTTTTCCTTATTGTTTATTTTTTGGTATATTTTATAATAATTATTATTGAATAGTCTATTTGGATATTTTATTTTATTGAAATTTATATCATCCAGAGGGTGAAATCATTCCCAATGCTAATTTTTGAGACCCTAGCACTACTTGAGAACTTAGTGTGATTACGAAAATGAGTAGGATATATCATGGGTTAGATTGGGTGTCTAGTATAGGTGCAGATTTTGTTTATTTAGGAAAATTTTGTTCCTCAGTGAATATACAATTTTAAATTTAGTTGAAATGTTAGTCAGAGTGTGGGTGTTGACAGCAAACAGGAGATCATATTTTTGTTTGATTGGACTGTGACTCAGATTGGTGGTATACTAATGATCATGGGTGGACTATGAAGAAATATTTAGTTTTTTAATCACCCAATATTGGAATTATATTGAGTCTTATGTTTGGACTTAGGTGTGTGAGTTTGGAAGATCGATTAATGACTTTACAATTTTAAGCATCATGATTGGGTGATATGATGATATATAAATGGGTGAGGCTGAGTGTGTTTAGGGAATTTCATTCAGAGGATAAATAACTTCATATATATATTATTAGATAAAATTATTTGGAAAATACATCATGGAAATTTTTTTGTATGTAGTTTTGTATTTGGAGACCGAACCAGGGCTTTCAAGAAAATCTAGTTTCACGGATGGTGGAAAAAAATATGATTTAGTTCAGAATCAAGAATGAAGAATAATATTGGATTATGATCAATTTATTGGAGGTCAATAGATATTCTTGTGTTTTTTATTCTAATACTTATAGTGGGGTGGTTATAATGACATCTTCGATTAAGTCTTATGAAATTTTAATCAAATTTGAATTTTTTTATAGATGTTTCATCATTCCATAATAAGTGAGGGTTGGACCATGATGAGGGTATAGTCTAGAATCATGTTAAGGTAACCATGACATGAGTTTTAGATAGGTATAAGGTCACACCATGAAAAGGGTCTACACGATGTTGTTTAATTTTTTTTTTTTGAGGAATTAAAGTGTAAATTCTTGTAGTGATTGTAGGGATTAATAGATGTCGATTAATGGACTAGGGAAGCATTCTATGATGATGAATCACATATAAATTGTCGGGGGACCCCTAAATATTATTTTTTAGTTTTATTCAAGTGTTTTTATTCATATTATTTCAATGATTGGAACCCTAGTGTGAGGGTAGCGAGTCATGCCCCGACTAATGGGAGTCACATCATGGTGGATGCATAAGAGTTAAGAATTTAGATATGTCCTGAATATAATGGTTTCCCTTTGAAATGTGTGTGTGTCTCTGCATGATGGTATTGGACTTTTTGAAATTTTATTTGGGAGGCTAGTCATTCTATGACCCTTTGGTTCATGTCATGGAGCCTGGTCACATGAAGGCTTTGTTGTGTCACTACATGAATTATATTAGATTATGGGGGTTTATTAGAAATTGTTTCCAACACTACCACTAAATCATTGCATAATATTCATATCATATTAACCAATAACTATTGTGTAAATTGCCTCTAAAATTGATATTTAATGATAATTGTTACTAAAAATCCAATATCTATGATATTTTTTGATGATTTTTTATAAAATTGTTACTAACATTGTTTGAAATAAAATCATCCTCAACTACAGCTTACCCTCAAACCCTTATACCCCTTGATACTATACCCCCTTGGTACTAACACCCAATCCCCCTTGATGTATCCCCCTCATCATTGATACCCCCTCACCAGAGATGTTACCTGACATTGGACCCCCAGCCTCTGATACACCCTCTCACATTTCCTGATACCATATCTTCCATGTTGATACTATCAATGATGCCAATCAATGAACCCCCTCACTAATACTGTGACACCCCGAGATTTTATGAAAAATATTCTTTTTAATTTTATTAATGTCTTGTGTTATACTCTACACCAAAAGGATCTTTCACAATACACTTCTCTGACCTGGCTTGAATTACACGCAATCACAACCTTCCTCGATAGCGTGTGTTGTACGCAACACCGAGTTTTGCTAAACAACGATATGCTATTAAGATATTATTAAAACTAGCCGTTATGAATAGTAATAACCACTTTTTGAAATTTAGTAAATTTTATTTTTCAAAATGGAATTCATTTTTGGATTCGTAATATCGAAATTAGCTTAGGGTGAAATTTTGGTACTTTTCGGATAACTTTCATATTCTGATGAATAGTGAAAATTACTAAATTATAATTAAAAACAACTTTTTTAATCGAAATAATTAATAGTGATAAATTATTAATTGAGTGGTTTTAAAGTATATTTAGAATATATTTTTACAATTCAATACAATGTTGGTCATTGTATGTAATTTTACATTTAAACAAGACATAAACAAGTGTCAATCTTTTGATAGATATTGTTTCTTAAAAGCACGCTATTTGTTTTAACAGCGGGATTTAATTATAAAATTAATTAATTCAACATCTATGTTATGAATATGGTAAAATAGACATCATTTTTGAATTTGGAATATGAAATATAGCTTAGGATGAAATTTTAGCATTGTTCTGAAAAACATCAATTTTTGATGAATAGTGAAACTACTAAATGGTAGGTTAAAAAACTGAATTTTGCATAAAACTTAATTTTACCGCTTCTGTGAATGGAATTTCAAAAATCTGAGAGACAGGGTTAATATCAAGGACTAAAATGTGGTTCAATGAGATGAAAATAATTTTTTGGTGAATAGTAACTTTTTACTTTTTTTTACCGCGGTTAATAGTAAATTGGGTAACTAAGGGTAAATATGATATTAATATTACCCTAACACATGTCCTAATTCTATTGGACAAGTGTAATTCGACCAAAAACAAACTCAAGAATAAAATATGACCATTTAGGTCCACTTGGATTAGATTAGGACATTTATTATTAATTTATTTAAAGAAAGGTTAAAATAGTTAAAATCAAAGTTTAATAAGTAAATCATTTTTAATATGGGGTTATACATAAGATAAATTCGATTGTAAATATTCATTAGAAAGCTAAAACGATTTCCTACATGATGGTATTTTATTTGTAATTTTTAGACATAATATAATTTAATTTATTTATGACACAACGATGATGCAGTAATTATCTTATTAATGAAATATTGACATAATTGATGTTATAAACACCAAAATAAATGTAATTTGAGATTTTTTATGAATTACAATACTTTTCTCGGTTACTATGATATATTAATGTTGATTTAATCAACTTGGTTCGAACATTTAATTCTGTTATGACTTTCACAAAAATCATATATCAAATAGTGTCAAAATTGACACAAAATAGTTTTTAAATCAAATATTATATTATTAATTGTTATTGTATTCCTAAAAATCTAAGGTTCGGCCAAATGACTTAGATAAGGATATATATATTAATAATAAACAATTTGGGGTTCGTTTGGCATGTTATAGTAAGTTTATTAACCATATAGTGAAAGAAAACAAAAAGACATGGTAAAAGTTAAATTATTTAACTTAGAGTTAAATCTAATTGATAAGGTTAAAATAATATCATAAACTTGTCTAAATTCTATTGGTTGATAGTATTTCGACCCATCCCCACATTAGCTTCGAAATAAGACCCTTTGGAACCATTATAAACCGATTTTGACTTTAATATAAAATAATATTTTGAGATATTTCTAAGGTGCCCCTCTCCTCCCCTATAAAAGGACACCTCCTCCCCCTCCTCCTCACACCAATTTGAGCACTCAAGCTCGGCCAACCCCTGCCAAAATCTCTTCTCCACTTCCCTATCAACATCCTAGAGGTTCTGGTCTTCCTCAAAGACCAATTCTAGTGCCCTAAGAGGAGGTCTCAAAGAGGCACTTCAAAGAAGAGGTAATTACCGTTACCAATTCTTTCATCTTTATTTCTTCTTCCACTTCTTCTTCTTAGGTTGTTTCATTATGAAGTAATAACATCAGTATCACTCATATACTGATATGTTATTATAAGTATGAAACAACCCTATTTCACCATCTATCCATCCTACGGAAAAAGAAATCACCGCGCGTGCGTACGTACGGAATACCGTCTCCACGCCGTGGTGTAATCTATTTTCCACCACCACCTTACAAGGATGGGTATAATGGTGTAAAGAATAACTATACATAGTTATTACAACATCATATTGATTCTGATATATTGTATAATCCACTCCAATTCAATTAAATATTTATAGAAATGATATCATCGCTCGTACGTATGTACGGACTACCGTCTCCACGACGCGATGAGATTCATTCTCCATGTTAACCATTTAAGAATGATTATAAAGTATATATAAGAAATAATAATGAAATATATGACATTATAAAGCTACTGGATTTATGTATATATATACATATGTATGTCATCTACTTACTTCCATTTCAAGACAATAAGGAAAGGAAAACAGCGTTCATGCGTACGTACGGACTACCGTCTCCATGAACGGTGTTTTTCATTTTATTTATCTACCTATTATATATATATATATATACTGAATATATATGATATATAAATCATATTTTATATTCTGGAAGTAATTAAATCGTGATATAAGTAATAATGATGTCAAGAACAACAAGTCAAAACACCTACGATAAATGAAACGATTTTACCCAAAACGCTTCTTTAACATGGAATTTACAAAAGAACGGGTAATATAATGTCATAAGTGAACCATATATGATATCATAACAATGAATATGATTCTGTAATAAGTCAATAACATGATTTAAATCATTATACAGGAGGTTCAGACACTTACAAAGTAAGTCGGACCTAAGGTAAGGGAAATATCACAATCTCATTTTTATCCGAGATTGTTTATTCGTAAGTATTTACTGGGGTGTATTTTATCATCCACATCCATGTTCCCTCAATATGTAATATTATTTCCATCCACCTACAATTGTTTAAATCCAATTTTACCCTTATATGAGTTTTTAGTAAAGGATATGAAAGGAATCTTTTTTCGTTTTTCGTACGAGGTAATTTTTGACTTTTCCGACAAAAGTACGAAGAATGTTTTTTTTAACTTATACGGCACGAACGGATTTATACTGTTTTATAAAGCCTTATTTTCATGAAGATTCCTCTAAAAGATTTCATGACTATTTTCAATAAAATCTCTTTCTTTTAAAATTGCATGATGTTTTGTGAAAAGAAATTGATTTTGAAGAAGAAAGGATATTTTCCTCAAGAATTCAATTCAAGTGTTTTATCAAAATTATTTTCCATATAAGATAATAAAGGGTTCTGTTTCTATCCATATTTTTACATTGATTTGACTATGTTGTGATGAAATTATGTTTATGAATTCCTTTATCTTATATGAATGGTTTTATGATGTCATGTTGTTTAAGAATCCCATTTTTATTACATGGGTTAAGCAATGATGTATGATTTATGATTTTGTGGCACACATAAGAAAGGATTCATTAAGAGATGGGTGGGACCTATATCTCCCTCCAATGCATTGGGTAAAGATTTCATATCTCATGAGATAGACATGGCTGGAATGGTAGGTTATACCGGTTCAGTGAAACAGGACTGAAACGAGGATTACTCGATTCAGAAAGGGACTTTGTCCACTAAGATAGTCTTGGAAATGAGTCTTGACTAACAAGAAATGATTCTCTATGATTATGTGTGTATGCCACAATGAGTAATGTTTTAAGTTATGATTTCATTTCACTACTATGATTTATCCCATGTTATGGAATTATGCTCTCTTTTGCAGGTTAAGATTTCCAAAAATGTTATGTTCTTATGAAAATTATGTGATTGATATTTCCTTTGTTTACCCTTACTGAGCATTTGAGCTCACCCTTTTATGTTTTCTTTTCCCCATGATATAAAGAAAGGTTTTAGGTAATAAAAAAAAGGAAGATCTTTATGGGAGATGTTGAAGATCTTTCCCCACGATTAGAAGATTATACTCCGAGTTTCCAAAGACACTAAACTATTACGGTCCTTGTGTGTGTGTTTTTGTTATGTACTAAGTATTCCGCAAAAGTAATGTAATGTTCATGTACATCAAGATACGGGTCTCTATAGTTGGTATCAGAGGAAAGGTTTAGTCAACCTTTGGAAACTAGGATGCGAAAACGTTAGTGAGATCCCTAGAGATATTTCTAAGGTATGTCTAGGGATGTCCCTAGGGATAAGTATACGTATAGGTTATAGTAATAGAATTACGCTAACGATCACAGAATTAAACCTAAGATGTTGGATATTGAAGGTACACCCCCTTTATTATGTTGTTTTCCCTAGCATGATTTTTGCCTCTCACACTATTCTTTTTTTGGGTTTTAGAAAATGGCTGGAAACAAGATGATTCACGATAATGGAGGATATGATGGACAATTGAATGATATTCTTCATGAGCAACCAAATGAAATGGGATTTGGAAGTCCAAAGATAATTATTATGCCGAATCAGCAATCTCATAATATGATCAATAAAGTAAAATTTGGTAAGTTTCCTGACTCGGCTAATAAGAGAAAGATGGAGTTTCATGATGATCATAGAGGAAAGAAAGTTCAATTTCCCCTATGTAAATCATGTGGGAAGAGGCATCAAGGAGAATGTTTCAAAGGAACTGGAAGATGCTTTGGGTGTGGAAAAGAAGGACACAAAGCAAGTAAATGCAAAGGAAAAGGTTCAGTTAACAACATGGATGAGGATAATGGTATTGCTACGACATCAACAATTGTTAAATGTTTTAAATGTGGAATGTACGGGCATTATGCAAACCAATGCCCTAAGGGAAAGTCTCATGAAGATAATCAGTATGGTCGTATGGGAAGTATTTATGTGGATGATGATGAAGAGACTACAAATGATATGTGAGATGAAAGAATTGTTGAAGCTCAGTCAATGGTTTAAGAATGTAGTGGAATGATTACATGTTTATCAAGTGTAATGTTGTACTATAGAATAAAAAGACATCTAAGGATTGTTACATTGTTGTCTTTCCTTATGTTTTGAAAGTTTATGATGAATGGTATGGGTAACAATGAAAGGTTATTCAGATATTTTTTTGAAAGTGGATGATATGCGCATAATGAAGTGATAAAGAGAAAATGAAATGCTTGACAGTATTCATGAGCTCATGATTGATATAAGGACTAAGTGATATCATGGTTTGAGTATATAGAATTTTGAGGATTTTGGTATGTGGAAAGAGTTAACTTTTAATAGCACTCATGTTTTCAATAAGGTTCAATTGGTATTCAAGAGAGTACAAGATTAAGGCCTTTAAATGTTTGGAATGTGAACAACAAGATATATCTTATGATATATGGGATCAACGATGGTATTTAATCTCTGAGAGTGGACTGCAGTATTATGGATAAGCCTAAAGATTGGAATGGATTATGTTGGACATAAGTTAGTATTGTTTTATTTTCGATATTATTTATGGGATGTTATAGTATTATAGTTTTAGAAAAAGGACAACCTGCAGGACGGGCGACAGCCCATCGCTTCAGACAAGGCTGTAGGAATCGAACCCACAACCGAAGTGCGACTGGCCTTTATCGCCTACCACTGACCTACAGGAAGTCCCCGTTTAGTAAAAACTAGTTTTATTTTATTAAGCGGTATGATATATGAAGTATAAGTTCATTTTTGGAACCATATACGATTAATCTCACTATAAGATGGACTTATAACTTTTTCTAACCCTTTGTTTGAAATAGATGGAATGACCCATCCTTCTATCACATGATCTGCTAATGCTTCACGAATAACAAATTCCACTTCATTTCTTTATGATATGAAGTGGAAATTGTTCAAGGCACGAACAATAGTGCGACTGTACCAAAATAAAGTAAGTATTTATTCTAATTCAAATTTTCAACTTTAGGGAAAATGATCTTGAAAACCAAAAATGTTGTCCTAGTGATCTTATACCTGATGAATCAGATGGTACCATAGATCGTCACAAATTTATGGATTTGTGATTACTGGATTTTTCATAGCCATGTTCTCTACCACTCTCCATCAGAACATGATGGTTAGATTTCTCTTCCATATCCATATTTTCACCTATGTGGAAACCCAATGATTAGTTTATTTGGGTAACCGTTACGTTTCATACTTTTGTTTTTAAAGATTGGTTTTGATATTCCTTTTTACGATGTGGGTTTCTATTAAAGAAACTTTCAAATAGTAAACCATTTATAACCCCGACGAATTTTGAGGGCGAAATTCATTTTTAAGGGGGGTAGAATGTAACACCCCGAGATTTTATGAAAAATATTCTTTTTAATTTTATTAATGTCTTGTGTTATACTCTACACCAAAAGGATCTTTCACAATACACTTCTCTGACCTGGCTTGAATTACACGCAATCACAACCTTCCTCGATAGCGTGTGTTGTACGCAACACCGAGTTTCGCTAAACAACGATATGCTATTAAGATATTATTAAAACTAGCCGTTATGAATAGTAATAACCACTTTTTGAAATTTAGTAAATTTTATTTTTCAAAATGGAATTCATTTTTGGATTCGTAATATCGAAATTAGCTTAGGGTGAAATTTTGGTACTTTTCGGATAACTTTCATATTCTGATGAATAGTGAAAATTACTAAATTATAATTAAAAACAACTTTTTTAATCGAAATAATTAATAGTGATAAATTATTAATTGAGTGGTTTTAAAGTATATTTAGAATATATTTTTACAATTCAATACAATGTTGGTCATTGTATGTAATTTTACATTTAAACAAGACATAAACAAGTGTCAATCTTTTGATAGATATTGTTTCTTAAAACCACGCTATTTGTTTTAACAGCGGGATTTAATTATAAAATTAATTAATGCAACATCTATGTTATGAATATGGTAAAATAGACTTCATTTTTGAATTTGGAATATGAAATATAGCTTAGGATGAAATTTTAGCATTGTTCTGAAAAACATCAATTTTTGATGAATAGTGAAACTACTAAGTGGTAGGTTAAAAAACTGAATTTTGCATAAAACTTAATTTTACCACTTCTGTGAATGGAATTTCAAAAATCTGAGAGACACGGTTAATATCAAGGACTAAAATGTGGTTCAATGAGATGAAAATAATTTTTTGGTGAATAGTAACTTTTTACTTTTTTTTACCTCGGTTAATAGTAAATTGGGTAACTAAGGGTAAATATGATATTAATATTACCCTAACACATGTCCTAATTCTATTGGACAAGTGTAATTCGACCAAAAACAAACTCAGGAATAAAATATGACCATTTAGGTCCACTTGGATTAGATTAGGACATTTATTATTAATTTATTTAAAGAAAGGTTAAAATAGTTAAAATCAAAGTTTAATAAGTAAATCATTTTTAATATGGGGTTATACATAAGATAAATTCGATTGTAAATATTCATTAGAAAGCTAAAAAGATTTCCTACATGATGGTATTTTATTTGTAATTTTTAGACATAAAATAATTTAATTTATTTATGACACAACGATGATGCAGTAATTATCTTATTAATGAAATATTAACATAATTGATGTTATAAACACCTAAATAAATGTAATTTGAGATTTTTTATGAATTACAATACTTTTCTAGGTTACTATGATATATTAATGTTGATTTAATCAACTTGGTTCGAACATTTAATTCTGTTATGACTTTCACAAAAATCATATATCAAATAGTGTCAAAATTGACACAAAATAGTTTTTAAATCAAATATTATATTATTAATTGTTATTGTATTCCTAAAAATCTAAGGTTCGGCCAAAAGACTTAGATAAGGATATATATATTAATAATAAACAATTTGGGGTTCGTTTGGCATGTTATAGTATGTTTATTAACCATATAGTGAAAGAAAACAAAAAGACATGGTAAAAGTTAAATTATTTAACTTAGAGTTAAATCTAATTGATAAGGTTAAACTAATATCCTAAACTTGTCTAAATTCTATTGGTTGATAGGATTTCGACCCATCCCCACATTAGCTTCGAAATAAGACCCTTTGGAACCATTATAAACCGATTTTGACTTTAATATAAAATAATATTTTGAGATATTCCTAAGGTGCCCCTCTCCTCCCCTATAAAAGGACACCTCCTCCCCCTCCTCCACACACCAATTTGAGCACTCAAGCTCGGCCAACCCCTGCCAAAATCTCTTCTCCACTTCCCTAGAAACATCCTAGAGGTTCTGGTCTTCCTCAAAGACCAATTCTAGTGCCCTAAGAGGTGGTCTCAAAGAGGCACTTCAAAGAAGAGGTAATTACCGTTACCAATTCATTCATCTTTATTTCTTCTTCCACTTCTTCTTCTTAGGTTGTTTCATTATGAAGTAATAACATCAGTATCACTCATATACTGATATGTTATTATAAGTATGAAACAACCCTATTTCACCATCTATCCATCCTACGGAAAAAGAAATCACCGCGCGTGCGTACGTACGGAATACCGTCTCCACGCCGTGGTGTAATCTATTTTCCACCACCACCTTACATGGATGGGTATAATGGTGTAAAGAATAACTATACATAGTTATTACAACATCATATTGATTCTGATATATTGTATAATCCACTCCAATTCAATTCAATATTTATAGAAATGATATCAACGCTCGTGCGTATGTACGGACTACCGTCTCCACGACGCGATGAGATTCATTCTCCATGTTAACCATTTAAGAATGATTATAAAGTATATATAAGAAATAATAATGAAATATATGACATTATAAAGCTACTGGATTTATGTATACATATACATATGTATGTCATCTACTTACTTCCATTTCAAGACAATAAGGAAAGGAAAACAGCGTTCATGCGTACGTACGGACTACCGTCTCCATGAACGGTGTTTTTCATTTTATTTATCTACCTATTATATATATATATATACTGAATATATATGATATATAAATCATATTTTATATTCTGGAAGTAATTAAATCATGATATAAGTAATAATGATGTCAAGAACAACAAGTCAAAACACCTACGATAAATGAAACGATTTTACCCAAAACGCTTCTTTAACATGGAATTTACAAAAGAACGGGTTATATAATGTCATAAGTGAACCATATATGATATCATAACAATTAATATGATTCTGTAATAAGTCAATAACATGATTTAAATCATTATACAGGAGGTTCGGACACTTACAAAGCAAGTCGGACCTAAGGTAAGGGAAATATCACAATCTCATTTTTATCCGAGATTGTTTATTCGTAAGTATTTACTGGGGTGTATTTTATCATCCACATCCATGTTCCCTCAATATGTAATATTATTTCCATCCACCTACAATTGTTTAAATCCAATTTTACCCTTCTATGAGTTTTTAGTAAAGGATAGGAAAGGAATCTTTTTTCATTTTTCGTACGAGGTACTTTTTGACTTTTCCGACAAAAGTACGAAGAATGTTTTTTTTAACTTATACGGCACGAACGGATTTATACTGTTTTATAAAGCCTTATTTTCATGAAGCTTCCTCTAAAATATTTCATGACTATTTTCAATAAAATCTCTTTCTTTTAAAATTGCATGATGTTTTGTGAAAAGAAATTGATTTTGAAGAAGAAAGGATATTTTCCTCAAGAATTCAATTCAAGTGTTTTATCAAAATTATTTTCCATATAAGATAATAAAGGGTTCTGTTTCTATCCATATTTTTACATTGATTTGACTATGTTGTGATGAAATTATGTTTATGAATTCCTTTATCTTATATGAATGGTTTTATGATGTCATGTTGTTTAAGAATCCCATTTTTATTACATGGGTTATGCAATGATGTATGATTTATGATTTTGTGGCACACATAAGAAAGGATTCATTAAGAGATGGGTGGGACCTATATCTCCCTCCAATGCATTGGGTAAAGATTTCATATCTCATGAGATAGACATGGCTGGAATGGTAGGTTATACCGGTTCAGTGAAACAGGACTGAAACGAGGATTACTCGATTCAGAAAGGGACTTTGTCCACTAAGATAGTCTTGGCAATGAGTCTTGACTAACAAGAAATGATTCTCTATGATTATGTGTGTATGCCACAATGAGTAATGTTTTAAGTTATGATTTCATTTCACTACTATGATTTATCCCATGTTATGGAATTATGCTCTCTTTTGCAGGTTAAGATTTCCAAAAATGTTATGTTCTTATGAAAATTATGTGATTGATATTTCCTTTGTTTACCCTTACTGAGCATTTGAGCTCACCCTTTTATGTTTTCTTTTCCCCAGGATATAAAGAAAGGTTTTAGGTAATAAAAAAAAGGAAGATCTTTATGGGAGATGTTGGAGATCTTTCCCCACGATTAGAAGATTATACTCCGAGTTTCCAAAGACACTAAACTATTACGGTCCTTGTGTGTGTGTTTTTGTTATGTACTAAGTATTCCGCAAAAGTAATGTAATGTTCATGTACGTCAAGATACGGGTCTCTACAAATACCCTCTCCCCCATGCAGATATCTAGATTTATTTACCAGTTTAAATTTTTTATGTGGTGTTTCATATAATTCTCCAATCAACATTATTCTTTTTATTTCTTCTAAAGGGTGTTGTTAAATTAAATATAATGGATTGATTAGATGTCCTTAGTGAAATCATAAAATTAAAATTTTGTTTTTCGTTTATTAAATTTAATTTTTATCCTGTATTATATCCTTAACAATATTTCCACATTTTATTATAAAAATAATTTCTGTTCAATTATTTAATGTATGGTTTAAGGATCATTTTAGTGTAATTATTTTATAAATCAGTATTTGGTGGTGTGGTGTGTGATTATTTCACATGTATTTTTTTCAATTACTATAAGATATTAATAATAAATCATTTCTGAATATTTATAGTGGCTAAGGAGGATTATATAGTGATAATAACACTACTAGGATAAGATTCCAAAATCAAATTTCTTACTTTCTACCTATTATGGATTTCATAAAATTAATGATTTTCAAGATTAATATTCTACTTTAGATAGTTCCATTTTAGGGTTTCATTATATAAAAGTTTATTATGTCACTCTAACTAGTGATTATTTGTTAGATTAGAAATATAATTTAATTTTTTCTTATATTCCAATAATGGAATGTTTTAGTGTTGGGAGCTTTGAGATTTGATTCACTGTATGCTAGGTAATATCCCATAATTCATTAAATTGAACTAAATTATAAATATATTTTTTATATATGATTTGACTTACACATGTATTTATTAGTTTAAATTTAGAGAAAATATTTATCATTAAATGAATTATATAAATTTTCTATTAGTTTTTTATTGATTTTTATAAACTTGGAATGCAAATTTTTAATTTAATTTTATATTTTTATATCATGTTATATTATAAAATTTATATATAGGGAACGTGTGGTAATCTTCGTTCATATCTTCAAATACATTATTCATACTCAATCTGTGTTTATATTGACATAGTTTCATTAATGTGTTTTAGAGTAACATGATATGTTTTAATGGAAAATATGTGTTAGATTTTATTTTTGTTTAGAGTAGTGGACTAGTGGGTGGTGAAACAATTTTCACAATTATGGATAGAACTTGTTTAGTTTGGTCAAAATTTTAGTTTTGAATTTCTTGTGTTTTTATGTATTCAACTTATTCGACATCACATAGCCATTATTTATCATTATTATACCCATATTGGATATATATTTTTCAGATATTGTTCTATAGAAGTATTTAATTTTTTCAATTTTTTTTCTTTAGGGTATAAGTTTCATTATGTATTCTACTTTGTTAATATGCCATATTATGAATGATTAAATTTCTAACGTTACTATATTGAGATTACATATACAATATATCTTTTAGTAATATTAGAATAAAATTAAAAAAATTGATTTCATTCTATTAATGATTTATTTAAATGTATTTTATGAAAATATTTCATGAATTTGTTTCTATAGATATTTTTTTCATGTTCACATACCATGATTTATATTTATCCTTGCTTCTGGTTCCATAATTTGGAAAATATGAATTTCACTTGAATTTATTTATTTTTAATATATAATAATATATTTATATTTTATATTTTACTATGCAGGAATTCAAGATCATATGCATAAATGTTGTATTACTATACATCGGAACACATCAAAATATGTTATGGATTTGAAAATGATTTTAGATTTTTCAAATTTAAAATCAATCCATGAATGAAAGAATAAAATTTCCTTGTCCTAAATGAAAACTCATATGATGGTTGAAGAGAGATGATGTATTTTAGTACTAGATGTTGCTACAATTTCTTCTACATTAGGTCCCTTGGATTTGGCATGGATAATTGATTGTCACGGAAAATTTGAGTAGTTATGTATATAGTCAAATTGAACAACTTAATTCCACAATAGTGGATAATGAAATTCAAATCATTATAAAAGATGATTTTGTAATTGTAGTTCGATTCCTTCAAAAATATAACACATCATTTGATTCCTTAATAATTTTGTAGATATTAATGATTATTTCAAAACATTAGGACATCCCATCAAGACGACAACATATTTATGGAAGATTATGAGAATACTAAACTAAGAGAAAACTCAACCAACCAAAAGAATGATCTTTCTAAATTATTTGGAAATAAAAATCATGAATTTTATAAAGGATTCTCCAAATATTGAAAATTGACTTTTCTACTAAAGTTGAATCACATCAAGTGTCTTTATATAATTATAAATAAATCATTTTCCATGATATTGGAATTTTTGTGTGATTAATTTTACGAAGCTAATATCCAAATATCATTTTATGAGATAAATAATATTATTATCAATCCTAGAATCAATTACAAAAAGATACACACAAATACCGGGGATTGTATGCATTATTGTAATGAACATTCAAAGAGAGAATATTGGAAATGATATTTTACTTCCATATGGATATTAATAAATAATGGCGACGGTATTAATAGACATACTATCACATAGAAAAAAAAAGAAGAGTATTGTGGTTGTTTTACATTACATTTCATTAATAATAAAGTTGTAAATACTGTTTATGTCATCTAAAACCATTGAATATATAAAGTTGCATACTTTTCACAATAATAATTATGAGATCATGAAACATCAACAAGATTCAAAAGATTGAGAGACTTCGGATTTATTACATCCATATTTATCTTCCATTCCTTGAAATGTACACTTGGGTTGGTATATGATAGATTATATCCCTTGGGGACTTCAATTATCTATAAAAAAAGTTGGAATGTTTTTTTGATCCCATATAATATACTTCTATATATGTATATAAAATATACTTTATTCATCATATCGTTGACTATTCTTGGAAATGACTTTGATTTTTACCTTCATCCTCTTACTAAACAATTAAATGATTTATTGAATGATGGGGTAGAAACATATGATACATATACCATGAAAAAAAATTCAAAATGATTTCTACCCTTATGTGGTCCATTAGTGAATTTCCTAAAATGGGGTATTTTTTTAGTTGGAACATGCACAATGGTTGGGATTGTATAGTTTGTAACTTGGATTTATAATCTCAATGCCAATCGTATAGTAGAAATTCATTTTTCAGGTTTCATAGTTTTTTCCTTGTTACATCTTATATATTTTGGTATTACAATTCATGTTTCAATGGAAAAGCTAATTTGTGTCTTCCACTAAATTTATATTCTGTATCAAAGATCTGGGAAAATTCATTAAATGTGGTAACTATTTTTGTAAATGATATATAAAAAATGAATGAGGAAATATATTTATAATTTAATTATTTATATTTATAGCAAAAATATGGATTAAAATGATCATATTTTTAAACATCCATATTAGAATTTAATTTTTCAATCGATAATCATGGCACTATGAACATTGACTAGAATGTACATGATAATTTTTTTTTCATTTAATAATGAAAATGTAAAATTAAAGGCTCATTTAAATACCATAAGGACCTAGAATAAATAAATACCAAACATCATCTGTGGAAAATGAGAATTGTGAGAATCCAGAAGCTATTTTCACCACGAAAAGTCATTAGAATTGTGTTTTCATATGAAGATTAAAAAAATTGAATGTGACTTATGGATATTATAGTAAAATTTAAATATGTTTTTATTTGAATCAATGTAACATTCATGGATTAAAGATCCATGACTTATAAGTACTAATGGAGAAGATTCTACATTTTAAAATTAATAATTTGGGACCTAAAAAAATAAAAAAAAATCTAGTTGACCCTTTCACATTCTTTAGATGAATTTGCGATAATAAATTAAACCGAAATGAATTGGATAATCATCATGAAATCATTTTCTAATTTTTTTGCAATTTTGGGATGTTCAATACCTGATAATTTTCCACTATGATGATTCATCTAATTGTTTATTTTTACAGGGAATCATAAAATTGGAGGACCCATAAATTATCTATCTATATATCCCATAGATTGGTATTTTATTTTAATAATGATTTTAATAAATAACATAATTTTATTATTCATCATTTAAAAACATTATTTATTAATTCCACACATTTCATCATTATTTATCTTTGTAATTTAAAGTACTATGTGAAAAATAAATCTAACCTGAAAGGTTCAAAGTATAAATTTTACTGAGTTGAAGGGTTTCTAACATTACTTTCAATGTATTTGGATTCTTTACAAACAATATTAAATGAAGTGGGACAAGTTGATGATAATCCATGTTAATTTTGTTCTAATAATGAGTCATAAATGTTTCCAGATATATATGGACAAGTTGGAAATGTCCCTTAATTTTTATTTATAGATATTCATTTAATATAATCACATATGTATATACTAAAAAATACTAATATATTTCATGCCTATATCAAATAATTAATTTCATCAAAAAAATACATCTTAAGAGTAGAATATGGAATGAAATAGAGATAACAATTGTTTTTACCTAATAATTTGTTGAATGGTTTTCACATTTTGTATGTTATTAATCTAATACATAACATAACTATGATGACAGTTATCTAAATTATACAACAATTTTTTATATAAAATATTATAGTTAATGAATTTTGATAATCGATTTGAACTATCTAAAGATTTAATATAGTTATATTAAGATCCATTGAGGAAATATAGGATATTAAATGTATAAAATATTGGTGGTTTAATGTTTTTTTTATATTGATCATGAGGAAGGTTTAAAAAAACTACATATATTCATATTTTCATATCAATATTACTGTGGAAATTTGCTTGATATTACTAAGTTATATTGTCGTCATTATATTTTCATGGGAGACATGTAGTTATGTTATTTAAATGTAACTTCGTCAATATTAATATGGGTATAAAGAAATATTCATTACAATTTACTGATGCTAATTTCTCTTGGTTGATCAATAATGGTGATAAGGAAGAATATGATCAATACATTATGGATTCCTAAGAAAAAATGGAATATTCTGTTGATAATATATTTAATGATGATATGAGTTTTGTCTTCCACATGAAACTGAGATACATGTATTATATGGGTGATGATGGTGAAGTAATTTTTGACAGTGATGTTATGATTCTCACATTTATTTGATTTTAATGATCACAAACATTCGTAATGTATTTCTTTTTATTATTTTAATAATTTCGATTATTATTTACATATTTATGTATTAGCTTATTTTTATTTAATAATATTATTTATTTATAATATATATTTCATTGGATTTTATTTTTTATTAACTATATTGTCATCTATTTTTAACATTCTGATTATTCTATATAGTAATTATTAATTATTTTTGGTGAAAAAATAACTTTGAAAAGGTATTTTTTACCTTTATGTATATTTATAAAATACTTATTCCCCTTTTATTAAATTTCAAAAGTTATTTTTTTACCCATACAGTAGTTTTTGAATCATTATTGTTATACATACATAACTTTTTTTGTACCCTTAATACAAGCTTTATGTTTTATTCATTACCTTTACATGGCTTTGACGTACCTTTTGAATTATTTGATTTTACTTTGTTACCCTTAAAACCCCCATGTTACCCTTATGTGAGGTATGATTTATTCTATTTACACTTGTACATGTTTAAACATACCTTTTCACAGGATCTAAAACTTCATTTTACTTTTATACGTGTCTAAGATTCCATTTTGTGGATTTGTACTTGAATTTTATGCAGTGCATGGCTAATCTTCCTTAACATTACACAAGATACCATTACACAATCTACCCTTAAACATGTTTCCATCACACTGTGTATGAATTGCATATATATCCTTACAAAGTTCATGTTACCTTTATGAATTCTATTGATTTTTTATTTTTCCTCTACATAACCAAAACTTTTTCATTCCATTAAATAACATAATATTTTCACTCTTCCCTTTACTCAACATTAAAATAACCCTTACATTAATCTGTAAATTCCCATGTTATTGTGCATTCATTATTTTCATGGTATTTTTATATGTTTCATATTTATAACTTGTGTTTAAATTTTTTTTAATGGTTTAAAATTTCATATTAATGTTTTTGATCATATGTGATTTATTTTTACTTTTTTAATACTAATTTACTATAATGATTAAATATGCTATTCATTCTCATATATATTTCGAGTACAAAACTCATAATAATTGAATTTATTATTTTGATTTGTATTTTTTTATTATCTTATTTATAAAATCATGTGTAAGCTAAATGAATTTATTCAAACTTGTTTATTGTTTTTTAATATTTCATCTTTATCATTTTATATTATCTCATGTATTAAAATGGAAAAAATTATTTTTTTAATTTTATAGATAAGAGATTCATGTTATTTATTTGACCGATCATTATGGAATTGTTTTAAAATTTCTATGATTGTTTTTAAATTTATTTTAATTCATAAAATTTTTTTAAATTAAAATGAATTTTTTAAACATATTTCTTCTCTATTCAATGATTCTGAAATAATAAAATTATTATTTTTAATTTTAACTCCGTAAATTATACCTTGGTATATTTGAGTTATTTCTCTTTAAATGGATCATGGCATGTCTATATGTAATACCATTCAAGATTTATGGAAATGGGACATCAATTACTTAATTACCCGAATGATTATATAACTCTTATAAATAATTTAAAGGCAATAAATAGAGACCATTGGATTATTGGAAAACCACACAAAACTTATAGAGTATCACGATAATCCTTTATACTAATGTACTTAATTCCTGCAAATTACAGTCAAAGTTATCTCTTTTTAAATCCTCTTCTTCCTACTATGAGTATGTTCCAAATTTTAATATATTTCTCACTCTCTCTATATTATCATTCTCTACTTGGGTTCATTAAATATTTTAGGAAAATTACGACCATGATAAAAATATTATAATTCTTATATTTCTTCTATTCTTATGTCCTTTCTAACTTTAATGTAAGGTATTGTGGTTTTCCTATCATTTTTGTTTCAAAATACAAGGGACTCTTTTTCTTGAGGTTTTTAGATTCACCTTTAAATTGATAGTTTATTTTTATTTTCTTTCATACTATAACATAAAAATGACTTTGTAGTTTTGGTAACTTGTATACCATTAAATCCAAGGGAATAATTCAATAAATTCTTAATTGATTTGTTGTGGCAGACACAGTGGTACCTTTCGGTATTATTATTAAAATTCCTAATCAAATATCATTTCTTAATTACATTATGTTATTTAATTTATTTATCACTTTAAATTTTTCATTTCATAATTTTATTAATCCATAAAATTAGCTTAATTGTTTTATTCTAAACACACTCTTTATTTATTTCCTCTACTTTTATTTTATTATATCACTTTTACTTTTATTATTTTATTATTTATGTCACGACCCGTCCTCGGGGCCCGTGTCGTGACTACCCCAAGCCCGCATTCCATAGGCCAGGGGCTGGCGACTAGCACCAAGGCGTAAATCCCGGTAAAAATGGAAGGCATTGCCTTTGTAAAGTAAACAAGCACCACAGAGTAAGGAAGTGGAAAAATAAAACACTAAGTAATAATAGAGTACAATTGTAAGTGCGGAAGATAAGTGGGCCAGTATACAAACCCAAACTGAAAGTAAAGTACAACTCGAAAGGGAAAACAACAACTGAAATGTAAAAGCCGCTACGCCGAGCTGTCCACTGGAAATCCCACCTGAAGTGTGGGTACAAATAGCTCCACTGCTCCTCGGTCTCGGCGTCCTCTCCGAGTACGTCCCGCCTAGTGGTCCACCTCCAAGTATTGTCCTGCTCTACAAGCCTCAACCACGATCAATGATGTCCGTCGTCTGCAACCAACACAACGTAGTGCAGGCATTGCCCGTGCAGGGGTGAGTATAAGCTACTCAGGAGGGACCCCGAGACTACCGATGGTCTCCTAAAATCCTCAAAGGATAAACCACAAAGGAAAGATACAATCACGAAGTAACAACGGACACTGCTAGGGTATATGCCCATACATATACCTAAGTCATCAATTCCAATACGCTCCAACCTCCGAGGCCAATAACCACCCAATCCACACAGGAAAGTATACGTATTCCACACAGGAAAGTAAAACGTAATCCACACAGGATTTCACAACACAATCCACACAGGAAGGAAAACAGGATTCAGCTCACACAGGTGTACTTTTTCAAAGACGATAGAGATGATAATTGATCCATCTAAGTCTTCGGACCCAAAAAGGATCGATAGGTACTAACCCCCGCAAAGACCCACACAGGATCGGTAGGAAACTAACCCCCACAAAGACCCACATAGGATCGGACCCACACAGGATCTGTAGGCGCTGGCTCACACAGAACTGCTGAGCGCTGACCCACACAGGATCGGACCCACACAGGATCGGTAGCACTGATCCACATAGGATCGCTGAGTGATGTAGTCATCGTCGTCGAATCCATTGAGGATCTATGTACAGTCGTCATCGTCACAGTAGCAGTCGCAGCCAGCACTAGGGTTCCCGCACACTGCAAGCTCATTCGGGAGGGTCCGCTTCACGAGCCGAGAGGCTGATACATCAATTGACACATTGTCCAGAGTTGATGTCTCCAAATGTTCTGTATCCTCAACAGGAACTCAACGTCGTAGACGGCGCGTCAATCGGACACCCGCTCTGAGAGTTATTGGCTTTTTCGTCCTAGGGGCCCGGTTGGTTTTTAAGGCAAAACCAACCCGACCGTACTCCACCTGCGTCCAAACCTCGGGTGGAGTATGCCAAAAGATCCGTCTCACTAAGAGGAAACCAACAATGTCGACAGAACGTCCGTAGCTCAAGATATGAGTGTTTCCGCTCCGAGGGCCCGGTTGGTTTCGTGTACGAACCAACCTGGCCGAACACAAAGTATTCCGAAACCTTGACTCTGATATACCGAAATGACCGCCTCGTTCAAAGGATCGTGTCACCGCTGACGGCACGTCGATCGGAGGTTCGTAGCCCATGTTATGAGCAGTTGAACCCAAGCGGTCTGAAAACGGGGGTTTCGGGCCCGGACCGACCCGGCCCGAGACCCCCCGGTCGGCCCGAACCAGGTCGACCCGCCCCGAGTCCGGGTCGGCCCGGCCCCGCCTGGCGGACCGGCTGGGCACAGCGCGCCCAGCGCGCTGGCCGGCTCGACCAGAACGGCCGAGCCATTTTGTCGGCTCACACAGGGGGGGGGGGGGTGATGCCCCTCCTGTTTCATGAAACCGCAGCCCCTTGATTGGGGCCTCTTTGAAGACCGGCCGGGGGAATTTAATTCCCCCGGCTCCTCCTGTCCGGCCGGTTCCTACTCAATGGGACGGGCGATGGCCGGTCCCCTTCCAGCTCCGACGTCGGCGGCCCGGTCCGGCCGCCGGTCACCTTGCTCCGCCGCGGCCCAGAACCGGTCGCGGCCCTTGTCGTCCGGCGCAGCTCGGCGACACCGCGCCCCTCCGCTGCGGCCCCGGAACCATCCGCGGTATTTCGGGTGTCTCTGACGCTTCTCTATGGCGTCGCGTCGTTGGATTAATATGCGGCGCGGCGTGACGGTGTCGCGTTCTTGGTCTTCTTTCCACGGCGCGGCGCGACGGCGCCGCACATTTTCCTTTCTCTTCATTCCGCGTGGTGCGACGGCACCACGCCTTCCCGTACCAAACCACAAAGGAATCGACAAGGTTAAAATAGGAGGTTCAGCCATGTTTGTGCGGTCTGGACCCCTATCATTAAACGATAATATTTAGTCGAAAACCACAAAGATCAAAAAACTAGAATCATGAACGGAATTAATTAAAATAAATCCCCTACCTCAGTTTCAAGAACGGTGCATGTCAATCGAGCCGCGGAAGACGAGCGTCATGGAGGTCGGGCATCACGGAAAAC
This sequence comes from Viscum album, assembly GCA_963277665.1. NCBI lineage: Eukaryota > Viridiplantae > Streptophyta > Magnoliopsida > Santalales > Viscaceae > Viscum > Viscum album. The sequence continues at coordinate 2,063,258,817 of OY728120.1, read as the reverse complement.
GAATGTCGATTCTGTTGACGTCGAGGTGCGTCCGAAGAGGAAACGTTGTTGGAGAAGTTCTTCACGTTCTTCGGTGGAGATGTTCTTCGCTAAGGACGGCGTTCTTCGTCGAAGTTTGAGGTGTTCTTCACGTTCTTCGTCGAAGTTGAAGAAGAAGAAGACTTCCTCAAACCCTTAACCCTTTCCTCCTAAGTCTGCACTACAAGAAAAACTAACCTCAAAATAAAATAATCCTCCCACTTATTTTATTAACCCAACATAGGTTTTTGAATTTCAAGAGTTTGAAAATTCAAAACCCACATTTAACTCACTTAAGTTATTAACATAAGATGTTATAAAATTAATGAGGAGATAAGTTAGCAAAACTTAAATGGGGGGTTTAGAGGGGTTAGAAAAGTGAGGGGTTGGGCCCATGTGGGTCCCACCCTACCTTATCCTCTCAAGGTTGGTTATCACAAGTGGGTCCCACCCCAAACATCCTTACTTAGGATAAAACTACCAAGTGGGAAAAAAATTGTTAAATTTTTATTTTCAACTACCAAAAAAATTAATTACTCCCCTCGTGTAAACAAAACTCCGAAACAGGAGTCCCTAAGCAATTACTGGCATTGCGGTTCCATCCGTGCCCTCAGAATTCGATTCCGGGCACCGGTTCAAAAGTTAGAAATTCCCTCTTGTTCGTTCACTGAACGTACCCGAGCCAAACATCAGATAGAAATTCCGGGCACTCCGGGCCTCGAAATCAAGTGCCGTATGAAATTGCTTTCTTGTAAAATTCCAAAGAAAATTAAGAAAATATTTTACTTGAATTTTACGGGTCTTTACAATTTTATAAATAATATTTGAAATTTTATTATTTTAATATAAATTTGTATAAGGGAACCCCCCCCCCCACAAACACACACACATTCTATTTTATCTCCTATATCTAACCTATATTTTTTATTGATTGTATTTTATTTAATTAGTTTATTTTTTTTAAAATTATTTCAAAGGCATTATTTTGAAAATCTTTATCCAGCTTTTTCAAATAAATATCGCTTTTCAAAATTTCTTTTTTAAACACCCATGGTTGTCTCGTAGGATATTCACTAGTTCAATATCTATTTTTATGGTACTAATTATGCTTATGGAAATTTAAATTGATGAATTTTCATTGATAAATATATTATCATGTTTAGAAAAATTATTTGTATGGCCATTATCTTTCATATAATAAAGAACAAAAATAGACTCTTAATGATATATATAATATTAAATAACATGGTAAATTAATTAATGCATTAAATCATGGTTTATATTTTAAAGAGTTTAATATAGTTTATTCATGTATAGATGCACATTAAATCTTGATTTTTTTATTAGTTACTCGTGATGGTAAAAATAATGTTATGGATAAAAGTCTTCACATATAAAGGAAATTTTTTGAGATTTTCATTATACTTTTTAATGAGTCTATCACTGTTATTTTTACTAGATTTACAGATATCTATAACGGCCTAAAATATCTTGATAAATCAACTTCTATATAAATTTTGGTCTAGAAAATACATTGGGATTTACCAAGTAGTGGGGATCCATAAGTCACCACAATCCAAGAGGAAAAAAGTATTCATGAACATGCATATCGAAGAACTCATAGGCTCTCTCATAACATATGAGATAACTATAATGATACGAGCTTAAAAAGATAATAAAGAGTTCAAGGATAATAAAATAACAAATGGATTCAAAAATGATAATGATTTCAAATTCAGGAATGACTATGAAATTTCAATCTTTTTGAAGATAATGGAAAAGTACAAAACAAATAAGGGATGAACTCAATAATTCAATAAGGAAAATTAGGAATTCAAGATAACATGTTTTGTTTGTAAAAATAAGGTTAAAATCAAACATTATTTTCCCTTAAATATGAAAAATACAAAAGACAAGATGAATGGTAAGAAAGCTATAATGGTATAAAATTGGTTGTAGTGAGGACCATATTTCAGCATAAAAATCCATAGATGAAACTCATGAGTTTCTCATGACACATTTTAGGGACAGAAATCAGGTTAGATCTAAAATTTCTCCAGCTACATATCTTTTATATTATTATTCAACATCTTCTTTTTTTCTATTATTCAAATAATTAATATCTTATAATTTATAAAATCGGAAATCAAAATGGTTTTTTTGTTATTTTTTAAAATTTAAATATATTCAAAAGAAACACAATTTTCTTGCAATAAAGATATACTTTTAGAAGAAAAAGTGTATTTAATTTTAATAATAAAAAATCAACCAAATATTTAAAATTTTCACTTTCAAATTAAATATCTTAAAAACACAATTTTTCATTTCACCCAAGGATAAGAAATTTTAATAATTTTTTTTTATAAAATAACTATTAAAAATAATTATGTTTTTGGTTTCTCAAGATAATATAGTTTTCCGAAAAATTCAGAAAAGGCTAATTTTGTAAAGAAAATTTCTCAAAATAAATTTTGAAATTATTTTATTAATTTTTTTCATTTACATTATTAATGCACCTATAAAAATTCTAGATATTTTATAGTTAAAATAATTAATCTTTCTTCTCATATTTCAATAATGATGAAAAATTTTCTAAAAAAGTTTGTATTCCAAACACTTTATTAGCTAACATAAGTGGACCAAAGATATGTGTACTAAAAGAAAAATATTATTAATATTTATTATAGATAAGGAGAAAAACTTAAGAAACTACATGGTATATATATATAGGGTTCTCAAGAAATATGTGTGTTGGTACTTCTCAATTCAATCCTCTCAATGATTTTAATGGACGACATGTCACCATTTGAGATAATTCAAAATAAAAAATTACCAAAATATGTACAATAAGATTATATAAATATTATATTATTAAATATTTTATATATTTAAAAGTATTAAACAATAATATACATAGGATTATAGAATTATATGATAGAAGTTATAATATTAATTTATAAAAAATTTAATTTTTTAAGGAAATGTTTCATTTACCACATCCTGTATTCAAAATGTGAACATTATTGATTCAAGATCTATATAAAGGACAAATTTTAATTGTTTAAGTGACCAATATAATGATTTATATATTTGGATAGATTTTTTTGGTCATTTTAATATTCATTCCACGGTTAAAATCAAATGCAATCGACTAATATAAGATTTAATAAAATTTTCTTTTTCCGGATAACTATATGTGTCATCCTTGATAACTTTTCAAGAATCACAAGACTTCATTGAAACCTAAAAATCATGTCTCTACTAGTAAATACCTATAACCAATACACCATCACCTTTTGGTGAAACTAATGTTACTATTATTTGAGGTAATAATTACACCTTATTAATTATTGATGACTTTACTATATTTACATAGGTTTTCATCATAGCTCGTAAGAATTAGTCGTGTAATATATTTATCAACTATTAAAAAAAACATGAAATAAACTTATATAAACACTTTTCACATAGAGGTGACCAGGGTGGAAAATTTGATGAAAAATACTTTGATGAGTTTTGTGATTTTCAAATTTACCATCACTCATTTTCCTCTCCTAAAACACCTCAAAAATGGGGTTATTAAAAGTTAAAATAGGACCCTTCAAGGAATTCTTAGGACTATCGATAATTAATTTCATTATTCATCAATATTTACAAGTCTAGGTAGTTCATACCATATGATATACACTTATTTTTTTCCTTACTGTACCCATATTTGTAAAAATCCCTTATAATCATTGGAATGGAAAATTTATAGAATTTGGCTTCATTAAAGTATTCAATTGTAATTACTTTATATTTAACACCAAGAATAGTTTGTAAAAATTTCATCCAAAAGTTGATAAAGGTATTTTTGTTGTGTAATCAAAATTAGTTAAATCCATATAAGTATTTAATAAGAGGACAAAGACCCTAGAAGAGCCTATTCACATTAAATTTGCTGAGAATCATCATAAATCACATCTGTAAAATGATGATGATGTTGACCAACTGAGTTCGACACTTCCTCAATCATGATCCACTAAATTAATTGAGGACGATGAAAAAAACCAATACTCATCTTTAACCGAGTCTTACACTCAATCCTAAGACCATTGTATTTTGAATTTAATCAGATAATTACAATCTGGAACTCAAACTAGAAGGTCAGTATTAATTGAGGTTGAATATCAATCATTTTACTCATTTGGAACCTAATTACCTTGATTATGTTTTTATTGATGAAAATAGGATACTTTTCATTTAATAAGATTTGAACCAATATCAAAGGATCAACATTTGGACTCTCTTGGAATTCCCAGATAATCATCATATTATTGGCGCCAAGGGGGTTTTTTGAATCAATCATGATGAACAAGGAATTTTTATTCATAATAATTCTTGATTTGTTGTGAAAGGATATAAACATAAATAAGGTATTGATTATGGTGAACCCTTTGTTCATGTTTCTTGACTAGAATCCATTATAATTTTATTAGCATTCACAACTCATATTAATTTTAAAATTTTCAAATTTATATCAAAAGTTCTTTTTAAAATTGTTTTATTTATGAAAATATTTTTGTAAACCATCCACCAATTTTAATAATAATAAATTTAAAAATTAATTTTTGAACTGAAACAAAGATTTATATGGTTTAAAACAATCCCCTAGGGCCTGATATGAGAGGTTAACTGAAATAATTTATCAAATGGTTTTAAAATGGGAAAATTTGATTCCACCCTCTTTCCCTAGACCTTTTAAATAATTTAATTGTCATTTATATTTATATTAATGATAATATTTTAAGATTATATAAAATAAATATTTGAACTGAATTATCTGGTTTAATGAATAAATAGTTTTAAATGAGTTTTATGGGAGAAAATAAATTATTCAACGGTTTTCAAATTTCCTAATATTACAATGGAAATTTTTTAAACCAAATTTAATGCAGAAATGGAATTTAAAATAAGTTTTCCTTGGATCTCACTATGGAAATTATAACTCCCATAACTACAAATTGAAAGATATAACTGGATGAAGTCGATCAATCTGTCAAAAATAAGCTTCATCAAAGTATGATTAGAAGTCTACATTACCTTTTTGTGCCCCATCTTAATATCTTATTCAGTGTATTACTTTTTTCTCATTTTCAATACAATACAAATAATCACATTTAAAATCCCTAAAAATATTTTTTTGTTATTTGAAAAAAAATGACAATCCTTATATTATTTTTAAACTAAAGAAACCACTTTTGAACTTGTTTATTTTTCTAATTCAAATATTGGTGGATTATAACTAGATAGGTAAAGTACTAGTGGGGTAAGTCGTCTGGTAGGAAAATCCCTTCTAACATAGAATATATTGATGAAAAACTCTATTTCAATTTCTATAGTATAAGTATAATACATATCCAATGTGATTTATTTCACCCAAGTTATATTGATAAAACATACTCTTTTGGACTTTGGGCAAACAAATTATTCCATTCTTATCATGTGTGAAAACACTAATGCAATAAATAACACTATAAATCATGTTCCACACTATTTCACTAAGAACATTGACTTGAAAATAATTGTCTATGAGATCACTTTCAAAAAACATAATATCATTCTTGACTTTGTTTTAAAAAACCTTTAACTTGTTTATATCTTCACATAACCACATCCACTAGATCATTTTAACATCATAAAAGGTGATATAGTTATTATTATATTGATATTTTACTCTCTTAATATCTAGGAAAGAAAGATAATATTTTTTTTAAAAATCCAAAATTAATTTCATATTTAATTGTATTTAAAAAAATCATAACTTTATCATACATTTGGATATTTATATTTAGTATAATACTCAAAGAAAACCATTTATATCTGGATGAAAAAAATTGGATATAGTTCGGGAATATATGCTCTTCGAAATTTCTCCGGGAAATATTTTGTTGGGTTTGTCAACCCTTTAAACTTACTAGGAATGTTGAGTGGGCCTTTAATGAATACCTAGATTGAAACACCATGAGAAGTTTCTATAGTTTATTAATATGATCTTTACTAAACCTTAATAAATAAAATGTTTTTAAAAAAACTAAGACTTTTTTTCTTTATTTTAGTCTTTTATAATGGCGATTATCCCTTTACGCTCTTCCTATGCATCAATAGATGGGAATATAATCATTTTAATAATGAATTGATCCCATAAGATACATTTACATTTTCAAAATCATTTTTCAAATTTAAAATATTGTTTTTTCAAAACAATTTTATTTACATATACAAATAATATTATATTTTCCTTAGTTTTGTTTATTCTATTAAATTATATTTTTAAAATTTTGTTTTTAAAAATCCTACTTCTAAAATATTTTAATTTTTCAAAATAATTTCAAAATGATAGTTTTAGTCACTATAGAAAGGCAATTAATGATGATAAACTTATATTTAATATTTTACTCTTTATTTTTCAAACCCATGTATAACATCTTTTGGATAATCTTTATGGGGGATAAGTATTATCTTATCATTATAAATAAAGGGAAGTTATGTTTGGAGGATAATTTTTCATTCTTTACTATTTTTTAATTAAATTTTTTATTCAACTATTTAAGATCATAAAAAATGGGTATATTTTTATAGTGATCTAAGCTTGAGGTACATGGGCATTACATTTCATTTTTTGGAATAATTAATACATTGAAAAAATATATATCCATATATTACATTAGTTTAGTGTATTTGGAAACTTAGAACATAATCTTATACCTTGGGGAAAGATCAACAACATCTCCCATAAAGATTTTTCCCTTTTTTTCTGACCTAAAACCATTATTTATATCTTGGGGAAAATAAAATTTAAAAATAGTGAGCTAAAATGATTAGTAAGGGTAAACATGGAGAATATAAAACAAACTATAAACATAATATTGTAAAAACATGAACATGAATTTTAAATATCAAACTCCTGAGTCATGAAATAAAAACGGGTTGTACATAAGACATAGATCATAAAGCAACATTAACAATGATAAAATAGTATTAACATATAATATGGAATGGTAGAAAATAAATAAGAACATAATTTTAATTCTATAGTATCCAAGAAATTTCTTCCAAGATAATCATATTGAACAAAGTCCATTACTAAAATGGTATTACATGTCGTTCCATCCAAGTAATACTAAATCAGATTTACTTGTCTTTCCAGCCCTGTAATACTGAACCAGATTTACTTGTCTCTCCATTCATGTCTATATGATAATATATAAATCTTTTATCAATTCATTTGAGGGATATATAGGTCCCACCAATCTCATAATGAAATCATTCTTACATGTTCCATAAAAACACAAATCATTCATCATAGCATAACCCATGAAATAAAATGGGTTTCTTAAATAGTATTCCATCATAACATAATCCATAGAAAATTAAGAGATTTAATAAAATTAATTTCATTATAAACACAATAAAATAAAATTAATAATAGGTATATAAACATAACCATATGTCATTTATATGGAAAATAATTTTAATAAAACACATGAGCATAATTCTTCAGGAAAATATTCTTTCATTTTCAAAAAACGTTTTCTTTCCAAAAAATGCCTTACAATTTTAAAATAATACAATTTAGTTTAAAATAAAAAATAAATCCTGTCGATTAAGATTCATGGAAATATTAAATGATGAATATGTAAAAATATGATCATGTTGTATATGTTTTAAGAATATTCTTCTTACACCCTTGTTGAGAGAGTTAAAAAGTACATCATATAGAAAATGAAAGAAAGGTTCTTTTGATACCCATTAATACAAATTTACCGATGGAAAAAATTCACATTAAAAGGTTTAATCATAAGATAAATGATATTATATATTTATGAAACGTGTATTTTAATGATAAATATACCCTAGTAAATACTTATGAAAAAACAATCTCTGATAATAATGAGATTGCAAAATTATCCCTAACCTTACTTCTAATTTCTTTTGTATGTGTTTGGAACACTTATATAGTGGGTTTAAACATATTATTAACTTTTAACAGAACAATAATGATATTTATTATATCATACAGGATTCACTTTTGACATTATATTACCCATTCATTTATCAATTCCATGGTAAAGAAACGTTTTGGGTAATAATCGTTTTGTTTATCGTACGTGTTTTGACTTTTTATTCTTGATATTATTACATAGATCATGATTATATTCTTCCATAATGAAAAAAATAATTTTTATATCATAAATATTCATTATAGAAATATATATAATAGATAGATAAATGAAATGGGATACACCGTTCATGGAGACGGTAGGTCGTACGTACGCATGAACGTTGTCTATGTTTCTTTATTTAATTTAATGAAATAAAGTAAATGAAATATAAGTATATATAAATAAATACAGTAGTATTATTATGTCATATATTTTATGCTTATTCATTATATATACTTTATAATCATTTTTAATGGTTAGTATGGGGAATAAATCTCATCACATCATGGAGATGGTATGTTGTACGTACGCACGAGCGACGATATCATTCACATAATGGTTAAATGGTATGGAATTGGATGGTATATTAATTATACATAATAATTATAATGTCATATTAATTATTTATATCCATTATAATCATCATTATACCCATCCAAATCACGTTTTGTTAAATAACACATTACACCACCATGTGGAGACGGTAAGTCGTACGTACGCATGCATGGTAATATTGTTATTCGTAAGATGGATAAAATGAGGTATAAGGCAGTCCTATAATTATAATATCATATAATAATGTATAAGATACTTTATTTATTACTTTACTATGAAAATAACATAATAAGAGGAAGTAGAAGAGTAAATTAATTTTGAAAGAGATGATAAAACAATTACCACTTTTTTGAGTATCTAAATTTTTATTTTCACAAAAGGTATCCTTAGTATAGATTTATGCCCAATGTATGGAATCTAGGATTATGGTTGGGGGTTTAGCTTATTTGAGAATAATTTGAATGATTTAAGGGGCTTTATATGTGTTTGTACGTGGGTATAGGTGGTATCCTTTTATAAGAGGGAGGAGGGGCACTTTAGGAAAGTCTTGAACTATTATTTTTTTATAATTTTTTTTCTAATTATAATAGTTCAAAAGCGATAAATTTCACTGATAATATTATTATGTGTAAAAATAATCTCAACAAATAGTTTTTAGACATGTTTTGGTCACAAACATAACCATATATTTCTTCATTAACCTTTAGTTAAAAAACATTAACACATACCACATCTTCTTGTATTTTAATAATATATGGTTAATATAGTTACTATACAATTTCTAGTGAACCAAAAGTGGATAAATAATGGAATATTTACATTATATACTAAATATTATATTTTTAGGACTATTAAATCATTTAATAAAATAGTATTTTTTTAGAAACTCATTAATGTCAATTTCGACACTATTTAGTAATTGAATTTTTTAAGTCATAACAACGTCATTACTCCAAAAAAATTCATTAAAACATCCCACACAAGATAATTTCGTCCAAACAATTCGTGGATGGCATAAAAATGATTGAATTACATTTATTTTAATATTTAAAATATCATTTATTCAAATATTTCATTAATAATGTAATCACTTCATCATTATCATGTCATAAATAAATTTATTTATATAGTGTCAAAAATTTATAGATAAAATACCATGATGTATAAAAGTATTTGAGATTTATAATGACTATTTATTGTTAAAATTATCAATTATATAATCCCACATTAAATTTGGTTTATTAAAAGATAAATGTTTATGTTGTATTTCCCTTTACTTTAAATTAATTATTACAACATGTCATTTTCACACCCATGTGGTTCTAAAAGGCCAAATATTATTCCTAATGGTTTTTTTGGTCACCTATGACTCATAAAATAATATTATGACACGTTTTATGGTAGTTTTATATTATTATAATATTATTTGTTACCATAATTTACCTAATTTACCTTTTTACTCTGGTAAATAAAAATAATTATTAAAGTTATTATTCAAAATACCCAAAACTAAAAGGGTCCTATTTACATAATTTGAACCTTATGATTCCAAATATGGAATCCATTTTTCTAAATTCAAAACATATAGTTTTCATATATTAATTTAAAATTAATTCTCATTGTCAAAACCAGAAAACAGGTTCCTAAGAAGTAAAAATTATCAACAGATTGACATGTGTTTAAGTAAAATTTAAATTTAAAATTACTTACAATGAATAAAATTTTATGAACTGATAAATAAAATCCAATTACACTTAAAAATAAAATAAACATATAATCTTTCTATATAAATATATTAGATGAAAATGTAGTAATTTTCACTATTCATTAAAATATGAATATTATCATAGAAATATCAATAAATCAATCAATGTAAATTTTTATTTCCTGATTCCAAATAAGATGATAATTATTTCAAATATAATATATAAAATTTTAAATAAAGTATTTAAAATTTATACACCATCAAAAGGTGGAAAAACTCTGTTTTTGTAAAATTACTTTTTTTATCTAAAAAATTGAATATGTTCTTATATCATGTCTAGAAAATACATAAGATGATTGTTAATGTAATATAAAATTCAAAATCTGTTCAATAATATTCATAATCACTAGTTTATATCCCATTAAATAACTATATTTTTTTAATATATTTTTTTTATTTAAAACTCGGTATGGTGTACAACTCAAGCTATTGAGGAAGGTCACTCTTGTGTGTAACAAAAGCCAAGTCAGTGTTGAATTTTGTGAAAGCTTCACTTGGTGGTTCATATAATATAATCCAAGCATATTTATTTTATACATTTAACTAATCTATACTTATTGTTTTGTGTATCGTATGCCAACTCGGTGTTGCGTGTAACATACAAAAAGTAGTTTTAGTGTGAATAGAATGTTTGAATGAATTCATTACAATATATAAATGAGAAGTTTAATTTATACAAAAAATTTCCCAATAAAAACTCGGATTGTTACATTATACCCCCATTGAAATGAATTTCCCCTTGATATTCTTCGGGGTTATAAAAGGTTTATATATGTAAGTTTCTTTCATGAAAACCCATATCATAAAAAGGAATGTTAAAACTTAATTTTAAACAAGAATGTTAGAAACATAACAGTTACCCAATGTAACTCATCCCTAGGATTCCATATAGGAGAATATAGGTGGAAAGTGAAAATGTGGATATGGAAAAAAATCTAACAATCATGTTTTGAACGATAGTGATAGAGAACTAGGTTTCGAGAATGTTAACAACCAGAAATCCATAAATCTACAATGATTTTAGGGACCATCTTATTCATCTGATAAAAAGGTACTAAGATAACATTTTTGGTTTTCAAGATCCTTTCCCTAATGTTGAATAATTTTTCATGAGAATAAATACTTACATGATTTTGGTACAATATCACCATTGTTTGTGCCTTAAACAATTTCCACTTCATCTCTTACTTAAAGAAATGAAGTTGAATTTGTCATTCATGAAGTGTTAGCAGATCATTGATAGAATGATTTTCCATTCCATCAATCTCAACAAAAATATTAGAAAAGGTTATAAAATATGCATAAGTCCACCTATTGTGAGATAATACATTAATATAACAATCTTCAACCCGACTAACTTATACTATCCATAAATAGAATACATTACAATCCTTCACAAAACTGGAAATATAAAACATTAGAAAGAGGTGAACTAAATTGACATCACATTTTTCTCCCATATCTCATTAGGCATCTCATGGTTGTCACATTACAAACATGTGAATAAAATAATCATTTGTTCCCTTGAAACATGATAATAACATGAATTACCATAGGACCTTAGTGAAAAGATGAATTCATTCAAAATTAACTCTTTCTATAAGGCCCCAGCCTTAAACCTTACTTAATATTGAATTAAATGAGTAATTCACATTGAGGATCTTTTCAGGTTTAGAGTTTTAGAGAATTAGGACATAACTATTACATCTCAAAAGATTACAAAGTAGTCGCTTCTACTAAATTTCCATAAAATAAAAACTCTTAAAAAGAAACATGTATAGTTCCATGTTTTAGGTAGCATGACTTTCCCTTGATCCCATCCTTGACCCTATTCCACGCTAAGTCCTGTGAAAAACATTTCAAAAAACTTGGGATGAGCATAAGAAGCTCAGTAAGGGATACACAAAGAATGAAAACTGTTAGTTTTTCAAAACAACAAGTAAACCATGAATACTTTATCAATGTAATACTTTTCACCTTCATGAAGTAGTAAAAAATCTTCACTGAAAAAAAGTACCATTACTTACCTTTTTGTAACCAAAGGATTACCATAAAACCCATATAAAGAACACATAACATATATAAAGGTAACTTGGGACATAAACATACGTAAGTGGAATAACCATACGGTCGACTCCCACACATATGACTTAATGGAATAGCCATACGGCCAATTTCCATACATACTAAATGGAATAGCCATACGGCCGACTTCCATACCTAATGCATTGGAGGTTATAACATAACCACACGTCCTGGTATTCACGGCACCACCCGTCATATGGTTTATAACGTAACCACCCGTTAAAATGTCCAAGTACCATAATAAAATCATAAAACATAAAACCAATATAAAGGAATGATAACATTTCCACATTTAAATCATAATAGAATCCTTTATCAAAACCATTTTCAATACCAAAATACATAAAAGAGTATATGGTATTTATTTTATTTTAAAAACATTATGGCTTGTTGAGGAAGTCAATGACCAAATAATACTCGCGGTAGCGGAAAAGGTCATTGTCACCGCGTACGTTAAAAGAAAAATTCATTTTTGTCGTTTTGTAAAACACTACTTGGAAAAAGATTCCTTTTGTATAAAAGAAAAAGTCAAAGGGTTTTATACACCGTATAAAAGAAAGTTGTGTATAAAATGAAATATTCCTCAATGAAAGAAGATTGAGACGAAGTCCCATACAAAGACGGTATCCTTGGTTTAAGGATAAATCAATTAAAAAATTATATGTGACAAATGAATACACCAAATATAAGTGGATATTAAGTGTAAAATAATCAAAGGTCATTCACACATATTCAAATGATGACATATTCAATAACTACGTGTCGAACCCAAAGAAATCGAAATTGGGTTAAGAAGTTCCCTTGACAGCCTAACGACGTCACATCACAATGAGTTAATGAGAGATAAAAAGTGTATCTCATCACATGGAAATAAAATTTATATCAATAAGGATATATGATAACAAATCCCAAAATAATAACATGTAAATTAAAAGACCCAACAAAAGAAGTCTTTTAAAAAAAGGAGGGTGAAAGGTTCCCTTACCGACTTGGGTATCTTTCGAAACATACGACCCTTGAAAGAAGGACAATACATCATTGATGTAAATACTCATAAATGAATTAATATTACACAATGAGTAAAATAATGGTCAGTAAATACACCACTCAAAGGAAATTGTGGCAAATTTAGCATAAATCTCACGGAAATAAAAGTGAGATGAAAAATCACTTACGAAAACTCAGCAGCCTAACGACGCCACTTAAAACTTCCAAAAATGGATTGATGAGAGAGAATATGGTCTCTCATCACATGAACATAAAAATTACAGGATGTGTAATATATAATAACATCCTAATAACAATAAAGATGATCTTTAGAGGGAATGAGATAAAAGAGTGTACTTAAAAAGAAAGAGAGGAGTAAGATCCCTTACCTCGGGTCCGACTTGACTCGATCGTTCTTTAATCTCTTGAATAATAAACTTGAGTTAATTTCTACTTCCTTAAAACCCTTTTTCAAGTTCATTATTCCTTTTATATCACTTATTACCATGTCATAAACATTATGTAATCATTTAAGTTAATAATATTTGTTTTGCCGATATTTGGTTCTTAATTCGAAAGTGGACTTCTTACAATTACATGTTGTTCGTGTGGCCAAATGTTTATTATATACATAATTTTATTCATGCTGTAGATATCATATATTTAATATATATCCAGTATATTCATTCATTTATAACATTACATAATCATTTAGTGGTAAGAAATGAAATGCACCGTTCATGGAGACGGTAAGTCGTACGTACGCATGAACGCTACTTTCATTTCTATTTCGTATTTTATAGAATTGAATAATAATTATATAAAGGTATATTATAATTACAGTATAATATCATATATAATATCATAGTTCCATCCTTTATACGTCCCACATATGGTATTTAACGAATCAAATCACTTTGAGGGGGCGGTAGTCCGCACTTCCTTAAATGAAGATATCGCGTTTACCCATAATGGAAACCATAATGGTATGCCCAAAATAAAAAAAACAGAAGATTAAGGAAAACATAAACATATTATATATCATATATAAAAATATTGACATCATAATGGCCACCTTTGAAGGTGTTAAATGAGTATTGAACAATCATCGTTTCGGGAGGCAGAATTTCGCCATCCACGGAAACCGTATGTTCTTTAACCATTTGATGTAGTTGCGTGAGATTGTAGCTCGAATAAATCTTATAACAACATCCTAGTATATTGAAGATACTGTTGTTGTTACAAAATAAGTAAATAAAAAGAGTTTAGGGGGTTGGAGAAACAAAATAAAACAAATGAACATGAGAGAATGAATTACCTTTAAAAGTGTAACTCCTTTTGATTTGAGCCTAAAGGCTTCGTTTGAAAGGATTATGCCCAAAGGGAGTCCTCTAGGATGAGGAGAGGGATGTGTAGATAGTAAATGGGCAGGGTTTGGACGAGGCAAAGGCTTGAGGAGTGTGTGAAATGAGGTAGAGGTGGGGGCCTTTTATAAGAGGAGAGGAGGGGCACTTTTGGAAAGTAAAGAAATATTACTTTATTTGAAAATGTGTTTCGGTTTTAAAAGGTCCCACATTGATATAATTCGTGGATAAGGTGATAAGGGTTCTAAATCCACCCATCCAATAAGTTTTGGACATGTTTAGTTCATAGGTTTTACATTATCTTTCCATTTTATTTAAATCGTCAAATAATGATGTCATCGCTGCATCATTATTATGTCATAAATAATTTAATTTATTTAATGTCTAAAAATTATAAAAAAATTACTATGATGTAGGAAATATTTGTATCTTTACAATTAATATTTATAATAAAAAATATGACTTGTATATCCCCATTAAAAATTTGTTTTAGTAAAACATATCATGTTTGTGCCATTTTTTTACATTAACATTAAATAAAAGGTATTTATGTCGTTTTCAAACCAAAGTGGCTCCATGGGGTCCCCAAGTTTACCCATGGCTTGTCTTGGTCGTCCATGACACATAAAATAAGGGTAGGACATGTGTCAAGGTATTTTCATTTTATTATAATATCATTTTTTCCTTAAATTGCACTAATTACCTCTAATCGCGATTAAAAACTTAATAAGTTACTATTCACCAAAAAAAATATTTTTATCTCATTGAACCACATTTTACTTCTTAATAACAACCATGTATGTCGGATTTTTAAAATTCAAAACACAGAAGTGGTAAAATTTCATTTAAACGAAAAATCAGTTTAATATAAGTACCACTTAGTGGTTTCACTATTCATCAGAAATTGAAGTTTTTCAGAAAAATACCAAAAATTCACCCTAAGCTATATTTGATATTCTGAATTCAAAAATGAAGTCCATTTTAAAAACTTCACAACATATAAGTTGCATTAATTAATTTAATAATTAATTCCCGCTGTCAGAGCAAATAGCATGTTTTTATGAAACAATAAGTATCAAAAGATTGACACTAGTTTAAGTCCGATTTCAAAGTGAAATTAATTCCAACGACCACTATTGGATTTAATGGAAAAATATATTCTAATTTCACTATAAATCCAATTCAAAATATAATCTAATCATATAAATAAATTAGATTAAAAATAGGTTTTGAATTAAAAAACAACATTTTACACTATTCATTAAAACAATGAACTTTATCGGAAAAATACCAAAAAATTACACAAAGAAAAATTTGATGTCCCGATTCTAAAGAAGAGTTTTATTTGGTCCAAAATAATGTATAAGAGTGATAAAAACTCTTTTTAATGAAAGTTCGCCATCAAAAGGCGATAAGTGAACCTTCAGTGAAAATTAGGGTATAAAAGCCTAAAATTGAATCTTTCCGTATTTTAAGCCTTTGGATAAATGTAAAAACATTTAAAAAACATATATAATCATATTTTAGTTATTTCTATCCATTCCCGCCAATAAAACATCTACATGTTAATTACCATTTAAAATAATATTATTTTATTATTAGAGTGCAACGTAAGATTCCCAAGAAACTCGTTGTTGCGTATTGGGTACGCCATCGAGCATAGCATCCCCTTTAAAGTAATATTAATATTTGATTCACAAATATGGATAAATATAAAGATGTCATAATCTTTATTTACCTGGGGTGTTACATCCTTCCCCCCTTTTGGGAATTGCGTACTCACAATTTTAAATTGGGCTTGGAAACATCCTTGAATGCCCCACATCGGAAGAAGAGTCGGTAAAACAATCACTTTAAAATAAAGAAAGATAAGTACAAAGGTCACCCGAGTTAACCCATACTAGGATTCCGTGTAGGAAAACATGGACATGGAAGAAAAAGCAAAGGGTCGTGTTCTTAAGGGAGAGTGATAGTAAACATGTCTAGGAGAAAGTTAACCATGAGAAAATCACCAAATTGTGATGGGTTAAACGGTATTTGATTCCTCAATGGGAAAAGTTAATAGAAAACATTTTTTTTAAGTTACTTTTTATTGAGTAATTTATTCATAAGGAAACATAATCACTTGTCATGTTGACTTTCAACTTTTACACAAACTCATATTTTCTCCAAAAGACGAGTATTTAGGAAGACTTGTTCACATTAAGAGTACTATAATCAACTTCTAGAGAATCACCTAATCCACAAAATAGAACTATTTACTTCCCATGTCTTTAGACCAAAACCAAAACCAAAAAGGCTAGTACAAGATCATATAATCCAGAAAAGGATAACCCTTTATAAAAAGAAAATCTATTCTTAATCTCCAAAATTTGTCCAACAATACCAAAAGTTCAACAAGGACCATTCGATAAACAATTTGTCCATTAAATTATTCAAAGTAAACCAATATAAGATTGAATCCCAAATATTTGAAGGATTAAGTCACATATTCTTCCAAGTTAAATCGTTACATTTATCTCCAAACAACATCATTTTCTCCTAAAGTCTCGTATTGAAGAGTAATTAACCTAATCACATATCTTCCATGATAGGTTAATCATTTTCATAAATAACCCAAAATCAACTTACTATTAATTCATAAAATCATATAACTAAAAATAACCAGTCAAACTAACCAGGGACTTCACGTAGTCCAGTGGTGGGAGATAAATACCAATCGCACTTTGGTTGTGGGTTTGATTCCCACAGCTTTGGCTGACGCGACAGGTTGTCACACGGTCTGTGTGTTGTCCTTTTTGCAAAACTATATAATTCTTAAAACATTCCCCAAAACGAGATAAAATCATCAAAAATAATCATAACATATTTTAACCTCAAGTTTATCTCAAGCCTTTCACTTCTGTCATAACATATAGTAACCCATAATTACCTCAAAAGTAAGGATCACATAAACTCTAATGGTTACCTTTATAAATATTACCTGAAATTCCACATCGATTGTTAATCTTGTACATGATGCATTACAGATCATACCAAGGTTCATGTGGTTGATCATGACTCCTTGATAGTTGGTTTAGAACAACCACAATTTTCTTTTTGAAAACCCCATTTCATCCAGTATCTTAATCAGAGAACCACCACAGTTTCCTTCAAACCTATTTTCACTTTGGTACCTGCTAGATCCGTCCATTCACTAAAAATAGAAATGTCAGTGTGAGTATATCAACAAAACCATCATGTACTAATGAGGAAGGTAAACACTAAGATATACTTACTCATTCACTTTTTCTAAAACAGGTACTCTTTCTGAAATTCTAACCATTGTAGTAATGTCACTTATGCTTAAAGATTACCCTATCCTCTAAAGTTATCTAAACCGACCTTTGATACCATCTATAAGGACCCAGCCATAAACCTTACTTAATATTGAATTAAATGAGTAATTCACATTGAGGATCTTTTCAGGTTTAGAGTTTTAGAGAATTAGGACATAACTATTACATCTCACAAGATTACAAAGTAGTCGCTTCTACTAAATTTCCATAAAATAAAAACTCTTAAAAAGAAACAAGTCTAGTTCCATGTTTTGGGTAGCATGACTTTCCCTTGATCTCATCCTTGACCCTATTCCACGCTAAGTCCTGGGAAAAACACTTCAAAATATTTGGGATGAGCATAAGAAGCTCAGTAAGTGATACACAAAGAATGAAAACTGTTAGTTTTTCAAAACAACAAGTAAACCATGAATACTTTATCAATGTAATACTTTTCACCTTCATGAAGTAGTAAAAAATCTTCACTGAAAAAATGTACCATTACTTACCTTTTTGTAACCAAAGGATTACCATAAAACCCATATAAAGAACACATAACATATATAAAGGTAACTTGGGACATAAACATACTTAAGTGGAATAACCATACGGTCGACTCCCACACATATCACTTAATGGAATAGTCATACGGCCAATTTCCATACATACTAAATGGAATAGCCATACGACCGACTTCCATACCCAATGCATTGGAGGTTATAACGTAACCACCCATCACTACTGGAAAACTAACCTTTACCAACGGTTTGGAACCGTTGGTATAGGCCTCCAAACCGTTGGTATAGCCTATACCAACGGTTTGGAGAACCGTAGCCAAGTAAGCCGTTGGGATAGGTCTATACCAACGGTTCTCCGAAAACCGTTGGTATAGACCTATACCAACGGTTTTGGAAACCGTTGGTATAGGTAATATGAAATCTATACCAACGGTAATGGAACCGTTGGTATATAAATTCCAAAAATAAAATCACCGCTGGGATTTGATCCCAGGACCCCTCGTTTATAATCGAACGACTTAACCACTAGGCTAACATCACTTTGTAAACATAATTTCATAAATATATATATGTATTATCATAATTATTTAAATTTTTGATTTATATAATGTTCTCCGTTAGTAGATCTGGAAAAAAATCAATGAACATATCCCAACGGTTGTCAAAACCGTTGGGATAGACCTATCCCAACGGTTTTCAGAACCGTTGGGATAGGTTCTGGGTGGGTGTATTTTTAGTAAGGGGAATGTTGGATTTTGTGCCTCTTTTTCCCAACGGTTCTTGAGAACCGTTGGGAAAGGGCCTAAAAACACACCCTTTCCCAACGGTTTTGGTGAACCGTTGGGAAAGGGTACTCTTTCCCAACAGTTTTGATGAACCGTTGGGAAAAAGAGGGAAAAAATCCACCCCTTTCCCTACGGTTTTGGTGAACCGTTGGGAAAGGTCACTCTTTCCCAACGGTTCACCAAAACCGTTGGGAAAGGGTGTGTTTTTAGGCCCTTTCCCAACGGTTTGGATGAACCATTGGGAAAGAGTTGCTATACCAACGGTTTTTACAAACCGTTGGTATAGAAGTGTTGGGAAAGATCATGTTTCCAGTAATGCATCCTGGTATTCACAGCACCACCCGTCATATGGTTTATAACGTAACCACCCTTTAAAATGTCCAAGTACCATAATAAAATCTTAAAACATAAAACCAATATAAAGGAATGATAACATTTCCACATTTCAATAATAATAGAATCCTTTATCAAAACCATTTTCAATACCAAAATACATAAAAGAGTATATGGTATTTATTTTATTTTAAAAACATTATGGCTTGTTGAGGAAGACAAAGACCAAATAATACTTGCGGCGGCGGAAAAGGTTGTTGTCACCGCGTACGTTAAAAGAAACATTCCTTTTTTTCGTTTTGTAAAACGCTACGTGGAAAATGATTCCTTTTGTATAAAAGTAAAATTAAAAGGGTTTTATACACCGTATAAAAGAAAGTTTTGTATAAAACGAAATATGCCTCAATGAAAGGAGATTGAGACGAAGTCACTTACAAAGACGGTATCCTTGGTTTAAGGATAAATCAATTACATAATTATGTGTGACAAATGAATAAACCAAATATAAGTGGATATTAAGTGTAAAATAATCAAAGTTCATTCACACATATTCAAAGGATGACATATTCAATTACTACGTGTCGAACCCAAAGAAGTCGAAATTGGGTTAAGAAGTTCCCTTGACAGCCTAACGGCGTCACATAAAAATGAGTTGATGAGAGACAAAAAGTGTATCTCATCACTTGGAAATAAAATTTACATAAATAAGGATATATGAGAACAAATCCCAATATAATAACATGTAAATTAAAAGACCCAACAAATGAAGACTTTTAAAAAAAAGGAGGGTGAAAGGTACCCTTACCGACTTGGGTATCTTTCAAAACATACGACCCGTGAAAGAAGGACAATACATCATTGATGTAAATACTCATAAATGAAGGAATATTACAAAATGAATAAAATAATGGTCAGTACATACACCACTCAAAGGAAATTGTGGCAAATGTAGCATAAATCTCACGGGAATAAAAGTGAGATGAAAAATCACTTACGAAAACTCGGCAGCCTAACAACGCCACTTAAAACTTCCAAAAATGGATTGATGAGAGAGAATAGGGTCTCTCATCACATGAACATAAAAATTACAGCAAGTGTAATATATAATAACATCCCAATAACAAGAAATATGATCTTTAGAGGGAATGACATAAAAGAGTGTACTTAAAAAGAAAGAGAGGAGTAAGATCCCTTACCTCGGGTCCGACTTGACTCGATCATTCTTTAATCTCCTGAATAATAAACATGAGTTAATTTCTACTTCCTTAAGAACCTTTTTCAAGTTCATTATTCCTTTTATATCACTTATTACCATGTCATAAAAATCATGTAATCATTTAATTTAATAATATTTGTTTTTCCGATATTTGGTTCTTAAGTCGAAAGTGGACTTCTTACAATTACATGTTGTTCGTGTGGCCAAATGTTTATTATATCCAGAATTGTATTCATGCTGTAGATATCATATATTTCATATATATCCAGTACATTCATGCATTTATAACATTACATAATCATTTAGAGGTAAGAAATGAAATGCACCGTTCATGGAGACGGTAAGCCGTACGTACGCATGAATGCTACTTTCATTTCTATTTCGTATTTTATAGAATTGAATAATAATGATATAATGGTATATTATAATTACAGTATAATATCATATATAATATCATAGTTCCATACTTTATACGTCCCACAAATGGTATTTAACGAATCAAATCACTTTGAGGGGGCGGTAGTCCGCACTTCCTTAAATGAAGATATCGCGTTTACCGATAATGGAAACCATAAAGGTATGCCCAAAATAAAAATAACAGAAGCGTAAGGAAAACATAAACATATTATATATCATATATAAAAATATTTACATCAAAATGGCCACCTTTGAAGGTGTTAAATGAGTATTGAACAATCATCGTTTCGGGAGGCAGAATTTCGCCATCCACGGAAACCGTATGTTCTTTAACCATTTGATGTAGTTGTGTGAGATTGTAGCTCGAATAAATATTATTACAACATCCTAGTATATTGAAGACACTGGTTTCGTTACAAAAGAAGTAAATAAAAAGAGTTTAGGGTGTTGTAGAAGCAAAATAAAACAAATGAACATGAGAGAATGAATTACCTTTAAAAGTGTAACTCCTTTTGATTTGATCCTAATGGCTTCCTTTGAACGAATTATGCCCAAAGGGAATCCTATAGGATGAGGAGAGGGATGTGGAGAGAGTAAATGGGCATGGGTTGGCCGAGCCAAAGGCTTGAGGAGTGTGTGAAATGGGGTAGAGGTGGGGGCCTTTTATAAGAGGAGAGGAGGGGCACGTTTGGAAAGTAATGAAATATTAGGTTATTTGAAAATGTGTTTCGGTTTTAAAAGGTCCCACATTGATATAATTCGTGGATAAGGTGATAAGTGTTCGAAATCCACCCATACAATAAGTTTTGGACATGTGTAGTTTATAGAGTTTACATTATCTTTCCATTTTATTTAAATCGTCAAATAATGATGTCATCGCTGCATCATTATTATGTCATAAATAATTTAATTTATTTAATGTCCAAAAATCATAAAAAAATTACTATGATGTAGGAAATCTTTTTATATTTCCAATGAAAATTTATAATAAAAAATATTACTTATATATCCCCATTAAAAAAATTTAGTAAAACAGATCATGTTTGTGCCATTTTTTACATTAACATTAAATAAAAGGTATTTATGTCATTTTCCAACCAAAGTGGCTCCATGGGGTCCCCAAGTTGACCCATGGCTTGTCTTGGTAGGCCATGACACATCCAATAAGGTTAGGACATGTGTCAAGGTATTTTCATTTTATTATAATATCATTTTTGCATTAAATTGCACTATTTACCTCTAATCGCGATTAAAAAATTAATAAGTTACTATTCACCAAAAAAATATTTTTATCTCATCGAACCACATTTTACTTCTTAATGACAACCATGTATGTCGGATTTTAAAAATTCAAAACACAGAAGTGGTAAAATTTCATTTAAACGAAAAATCAGTTTAATATAAGTACCACTTAGTGGTTTCACGATTCATCAGAAATTGAAGTTTTTCAGAAAAAATACCAATAATTCATCCTAAGCTATATTTGATATTCCGAATTCAAAAATGAGGTCCATTCTACAAAATTCACAACATATAAGTTACATTATTTAATTTAATAATTAATTCCCACTGTCAGAGCATATAGCGTGTTTTTATGAAATAATAAGTATCAAAAGATTGACACTAGTTTAAGTCCGCCTTCAAAGTGAAATTAATTCCAACGACCACTATTGGATTTAATGGTAAAAATATTTTCTAATTTCACTTTAAATACAATTCAAAAGATAATCTAATAATACAAATAAATTAGATTTAAAAGAGGTTTTGAATTAAAAAACAACATTTTACACTATTCATTAAAAAAATGAACTTTATCCGAAAAATACCAAAAATTTACACAAAGAAAAATTTGATGTCCCGATTATAAAGAGGAGTTTTATTTGGTCCAAAAGAATTTATAAGAGTGATAAAAACTATTTTTAATGACAGTTCGCCATCAAAAGGCGATAAGTGAACCTTTAGTGAAAATTAGGGTATAAAAGCCTAAAATTGAATTCTTTCTGTATTTTAAGCCTTCAGATAAATGTAAAAACATTTAAAAAACATATATAATAAAATTTTAGTTATTTCTATCCATTCCCTCCAATACAACTTCTACATGTTAACTACCATTTAAAATAATATTATTTTATTATTAGAGTACAACCTAAGATTCCCAAGAAACTCGTTGTTGCGTATTGGGTACGCCCTAGAGCATAGCATCCCCTTTAAAGTAATATTAATATTTGATTCACAAATATGGATAAATATAAAGATGTCATATTCTTTATTTACCTGGGGTGTTACACTTTCCACATGCCAAAAATAACAAAAATTCTATATGCTCAAACCAGGATATCACTTTGTCCTTATATCGGTCATGAGATCATTAATCATATCAAACATCTCTTTATCTACTTATCCCTTCATTATGCGCATATCACGTGCTTTCATAAAATATTTCAATCATTTTTCATGGTTTCCAATACCATATACTTTTTTAAAACCACAATAGACCAGTACATAGATATTCCAATATTCCATAATTCTATAAAAGAGATTCTAAAACACTATTTTGGAATCCCATTACAAAAACAATTATTTATTCAACAACTTTGTTTCCATACCCAACCTCGCCAATAGTGACTGCATGTGATTTTCCTATTTCATTTTCAACAGGAGGTTGTTGATGTCAATAATCATCCATAGCGCTGGGATTAGGGAACCGATTTTAATAATTGCACATTTCCTGGCACTTCTAGTATTGATGTTTGGGTGGTGCATTCTCACTATTATTTTCACTATTCACATCATTAGCAACCTTTTTCCCATTACTTCAGCACTGAATAGATCAATTACCTTATTTTCCTCATTTAAGAAATTTCCTTGTACCTTAAATACAATCTCCACCACGCTTCTTTTCACACATTGAGCATAAGGAAACATTCATCACCAATTCACCACTTTTTTTGAGATTTTCACTTGAACACCATCATTCATTTATTTTCAAAACCATGAGATTGATATGTAACACCAACATCCATTTCTACCTTGATTGCACAACACACAATATCTTTATGTATACTAAATTCACTTATATCTAATGCCATTCGAAGACTTGGTTTTATACCACTAATGAATCGATGAAATTTACTTTTAGGTTGGATGACAAAGCCAAAGTCATACATTGCAAGTCCTGTAAAATTTCCCCTTAATGTACCATTGGATTCATCATACTTTTTCTTAAGATCAATGAAATTATTTTCTATATTTTTCGAAGAATATGAGGAAATTACTTATTGAAAAATATGTTCTTAATCTCATCCCATTCCATGGATTAAATTTCATCTTGTTTCCTTGAATTCTTTATTAGAGTCCACAACTGGTCTGCATTGCCTTCTAATTTATAAACATCCAAAATGACTTTTTCATGTTCTGAATAGCGATGGATGGAAAATATATTTTCAATTGTAATAATCCATTGTTCAACAATAAGTGGATCAGGAGACCCAATAAAATAAGGAGGATTTCACCTCATGAAGGACTCAACATAATGTTGTTCCCTTCTCTGCTCCTTTGTATGTCCAGAATGATTCATTTCATGTTTAAGTATAGCATTAAGATTACTTATTCCATATCCCATAATTTTTGGTAGTTCAGGAGTAAAATCATTTCATTTACTACTGTATAAATAATTAACATGGTTCCTTCGGGTTTCATCCATTATCTAAAACTAAAAAATATTAGTGTGATAGAAAAAATCATAACAAGAAAGAAACATAAACAAGGATAATTAATTTCAATCTCTAACATCATAGGTTTAATCCTAGGTTATTCATGACCATTACCATAATTCTATAACATTAACCATTAGTTATAATTACCCTTAGGTACATCTTTAGACATACCTTAGAAATATCTCTAGGGATCTCACTAAAGTTTCCGTATCCTAGTTCTAAAGGTTAACTAAACCATCCCTTTGATACCAACTATAGAGACCCAACCTTAATGTACATGGACATTACATTTACTTTAGGTAATACATAATAAATTACACAAATATATTCCCAAATACAGTATTATTTTGGTGTCTTTGTAAACATGGAACATAATCTTCTAACACGGTGAAAATTCTTCAACATATCCCATAAAGATTGTCCCCTTTTGTAATCCTACCTAAAAACATTCTTTATTTCCTAGGGAAAATAAAACATAATAAGTGTCAGCTCAGAATCTCAATATGGGTAAACAAAGAGAACATAAAACAAATTATAAACATAATAATGTAAAAACATGAACATAAATTTTAAATATCAAAATCTAGAGTCATGAAATAAATCTTGGTAGTATGTAGGGAATAGACCATAAAGGAACATTTACAATGATAAAATAGCATTGGAAAAAAACATGGAATTTTGGAAAATAAATAATAACATAATATTATTTTCATAGAAACCAAGGAATTTCTTCGAATACCATCATAGTGGAAAAAGTCCATTACTAAATCGGGTTTACTTGTCGTTCCAACCTTGTATTACTAACCCAAATTTAATTACTATTCCAACCATATATTACTGAACTAGATTTAGTTGTCATTCCAATCATGTATATAGTGTGAGATATAAATCATTACATAATGAATTGGAGAGATATATAGGTCCCACAAATCTCATCATAAGGAAATCATTCTTACATGTGCCACAAAAATATAGATCATTCATCATAGCATAACCCATGAAATAAAACAGGTTTCTTAAACATTATTCCATCCTAATATAATCCATATAAAAATAATGTAATTAATAAAAATAATTCCATCACAAAAAAAATCAAATAAATTTAATTAAATTTATAAAAACATAACCCTATGTCATCTTAAATGGAAAATAATTTTAATAATAAACATGAGAATAATTCTTGAGGAAAATATCCTTTCTTCTTAAAAAATATTTTCTTTTACCAAAATGCCTTGCAATTTTAAAAGAAAGTAATTTACTGGAAAATAAAATTGAAATATTATAGAGGAAGAATAATTTAAATAAGGCACTATGAATAATTAAAAATCCAATCAGGCCATATAAGTTAAAAAAACATTCTTCTCATACTCCTAATGAAAAAGTTAACAAGTACCTCGTTTGGAAAATGAAAGAAATATTACTTCCATAACCTTTAATAAAAATTTAACAATGGTTAAAATTAATTATAAAAAATAGAATATTAATATAAATAATATTATATATTTACGAAACAAGGACTTCAATGATAAATATACCCCAGTAAATATATACAAATAATCAATCTTGGATAATAATGTGATTGAAAAATTATCCCTTAACTAAGGTCTAATTTCTTCTATATGTGTCTGAAACTCCATAATAGTGGGTTTAAACATATTTTTATCTTATTATATAACCATAATAAGATTTATGATATCATACATGATTCACTTATGACTTTATATTACCCGTTCATTTATCAATTCCATGTTAAAGCAATGTTTTGGGTAATAATCGTTTTATTTGTTGTACGTGTTTTGACTTGTTAGTGTTGATATTATTACATATATCATGATTTAATTACTTCCAAAAAGTAAAAAATGATTTATATATCATAAATATTTAGTATAGAAATATATATAATATATATAGAAATTAAATGGAATACATCGTTCATGGAGACGGTATGTCGTACGTAGGCATTAACAATGTTTTTGTTTCCTTATTGAATTTAATGGATGCATGTAAATGACATATATATATACATAAATCCAGTAGAATTATTATGTTAGATATTTCATGATTATTTATTATATATACTTTATAATCATTCTTGAATGGTTATTGTGTCGAATTAATCTCATCGCGTCGTGGAGACAGTAGGTCGTACGCATGCACAAGTGATGATATCATTTACTAAATAGTTAAATGGAATGGAATTGGATGGTATATTAATTATAAATAGAAATAATCATGTCATATTAATTATTTAAATACATTATACTCCTCATTATACTCATCCAAATTAAGTATTGTTGATTAATAAATTAAACCACAATGTGGAAACGGTAAGTCATACGTATGCACGCATCGTGATACTGTAATTCATAAGATGGGTAAACTGATGTATAAGTTTTCACCATATTTATAATAAGATATTATCATTTATAAGATACTGGATTTATTACTTTAGTATGGAAACAACATAATAATAGTAATTATAATAAGAAAAGAATTTTGAAAGAGGTGACAAAACAGTTACCTCTTTTTTGAGTATCTCCTTTTGATTTGCACAAAAGGTCTATGTAGGATTTCACTCTTCCCAAATTGTGGCCTCTATGAGAAATAGAGGTATTTTTTAAGAATATTTTATTATGATTTGGACGTTCCAAGGGGATTTAGAGATGTGAGTAAATGGGTAGCGGTGGTAGCCATTTATAAGAGGGGGAGGGGCACTTGAGGAAAGTCTTTAAATATTATTTTATTATAAAATGATTTTCGAATTAAAAAAATTAAAAACAAATATATAAGGGGGATAATATGAGTATGTGTCTAAATCCTCTCAATCAGTTGAATTTAGAAAAGTTTGGGTCACAAAAATAAACCTTATTGTTTAGCTTTAACGATTATTTTAAAACATTATCTCTTACCATGTCTTCTTGTATTATCATAATATATGGTAACTATAGTTACTATGAAATGACTAGGGAACCAAAAGTGGATAATTAATGACATTTTTAACATTATATATGTCATTTTTCCAAATCAAATATTTTTAACACTATTATATCATTTAAAAAAAATTATGTTTTTAAAAAACATGTTTTTGGGAATTTTGACGCTATTTAGTAATTGATTTTTTTAAAGTCATAACAACTAGATTAAATATAAAAAAAGGAATTAATGCATCCATAACATGTCAATTACATCCAAAAAAGTCCTGGATGGAATCAAAATTTTCAAATTACATTTATTTTAATATTTATAATATCATTTATTTGAATATTTCATTATTAAGGTAATTAGTGCATCCTCATCATGTCATAAATAAATTTATTTATTTGGTGTCTAAGAATTATAAATAAAATACCATAAAGTAGGAAGTATTTTAAGAATTATAATTAATATATATAGTTAAATAGACCATTTACATTACCACGAATAAAAATTATTTCAGAAAAAACTACATATTTATGTTATATTTCCCTTTACATTAAATTAATTCTTATAACATGTCATTTTCCCTCCCAAGTGATTCTCAGAAACCAAATAATCATCATAATTGTTTTTTGGGTCATCTATGACTCATCCAATAAGATTATGTCACGTGTTAATTTAGTTTTAAATTATTATAATATTAATTTTAACCCTTATTTACAAAATTTACCCTTTAACCGTGTTAAATAAAAATAATTACTGAAGTTACTATTCATAATTTCCAAAAATAAAATGGATCTATTTAAGTAATTTGTACCTTATTAATCCAAATATTGAATAAATTTTTCTAAATTCAAAACAATGAATTGGCATAAATTAATTTAAAATTAATTCACATTGTCAAAACCAGAAAGCTGGTTTTTAAGAAGAAAAAACTATCAAAAGATTGACATGTGTTTATATCCAATTTAAATATGAAATAACTTACAATGACAAAATTTATATTAAATAAAAAAATCATAATCCAATTATAGTTCAAAAATAATTAAAAATATAATATAACTATATAAATAAATTAGATGAAATGGTTGTTTTAAATTAAAATGCAGTATTTTTTCACTATTCATTAAATATGGATTTTATTAGAAAAATATCAAAAATTTAATCAAAGTAAATTTTAATGTCTTGATTCCAAATAAAAATTTTATTTTTTCAAATATAATATATAAAATTAATAAAAATTAGATTTAAAATGGGAGCGTTATCCAAAGTTGGATAAACTGCGTTTTTTTCAAAAACATATTTTATCCGAAAAATTAAATTTGTTCTTATATCATGTATAGAAAATAAATAAGATGGATTTTAATATTATATAAAATCTAAAATTTTGTTAATATTATTCATAACATCAAGTTTATATCCAATTAAATAATAATATTTTAATAGTAAATCATTGTTTAGTGAAACTCGGCATTGTGTGCAATGCAAGCTACCAAGGAAGGTCACTCTTGCATGTAATGCAAGCCAAGTCAGTGTTGGGTGTAGTCAAACATTCCTTTGGTGTTTTTTATAACATATTCCAAATATAGTTATTTTATATATTGAACAAAATCAATAATCAGTGTTGCATGTATCGTACGCCAACTTGGTGTTGTGTGTAACATATGACAAGTCAGTTTTGTGTGAAAGGAATGTTTGACTTAGTGAATTCCAAGATATAAATGAAAATTTTAATTTATGTGAAAAAATGGTCCATAAAAAATGGGTTGTTGTAATTTTTGATCTTCTCAACATTGTTTGATTTTAATGATCCCAATCATTCTTAATGTATTTATTTTTAATATTTGGAATATTAAATTTATTATTTTGTTTTTAATTAATTTATTATATTTTTTTATCTTTAATTTTTATTTATAATGATTTAATTTTTGAATTTTATTATTAATTACTTATTTTATCATTTATTTTTTATATTATTATATATATATATATATTTGAAATTATTTTTGGTGAAAATTATTTTTCTAAAATTATTTTTTACTTTTACATATCCATTAAAAATTAATTCTCACCCTTATGTGAAATTTAAAATGATGGTTTAAACCCTTATATTTGTTTTTAATCTTTTTTTAGGCCTACATGGCTTCCCTTATACAATTACATAAGATTTATAGTTTATTATTTACCTTTTTCATCTTTTATGTACCCTTGTGCATATATTGAATTTACTTCTATACCCTAACACAACTCTATGTTACCCTTACATGAGCTATGATTTATTTTATCTAACAGTAAGCATGTTTAAGTTACCCTTACGCATGTTTAAGCATGCTTTTACATAGTAT
Source organism: Viscum album (assembly GCA_963277665.1). Classification (NCBI taxonomy): domain Eukaryota; kingdom Viridiplantae; phylum Streptophyta; class Magnoliopsida; order Santalales; family Viscaceae; genus Viscum; species Viscum album. The sequence goes on along the minus strand of OY728120.1, from coordinate 2,063,228,495 downwards.
GTTAAAACTATACTTTACATTTATGCATGTCTATGTTACCCTTACATTGGAATGTATTTTACCTTTTCAAAATTCATGTTTTCACATTCTTACCTTAAAGAAAGAAACATTTACACAATCTATCCTTATGAATGTTACAATCACGTAGCGCATGAATTCCGTATATAATGTTACGCAATACATTTTACCTTTATACATTATATTTTTCATTTTACCATTAAGAAAAATATATTTATTTATATTTTCTTTACATTACCTAGATATATTTAGTCTTACCTTAACACAACATTAATATTACCCTAACATGAATCTCGAAATCTCAAGCATACTCAATTTTAATGATTTTCAGGGTTCTTTCATATGATACATGTTAATAATATGTGTTTAAATCATTTTAATGATTTTATAAGTCCATATTAATTTTATATATCCTATATCAATTATTTTTAAAATTTATTCAAAACTTTTATTATAAATATTAAAAATGTTATTTATTCTCATATATATTTTTAGTATGAAACTCAAATTATTAAAATTTATTATTTTGAGTTGTTTTCAATGATTTTATTACTTCTGAAATCATTTTTAATCTAAATGATGTCATTAATACTTTTTCCTGATTTTTAATGAAGATTAATTACAATTTGATATTATCACATTTATAAAATGTAAAATTTATTATTATTTATTTGAATTTTAATGACGTGAGATGTATCTTATTTCTCTAAACCATCTTTTTGGAATTGTTTTAAACCTCCTAATGATTTTTTTCTAAATTATTAGAATTTATCAAATTTTTTATACTAAAATGATATTATTTTTGATAATATTATTTACTTTTTGATAATTATAAAATAATAGTGTCATTATTATTTTGAATTTTATTTACCTAATTAAAATACTGGACTTGTTGGGTTATTTATCATTAAAGGGATTGAGGCACGCATAGAAATAATAATGGTCATGATTCCTGAAATCCAGACTTCAATTACATAAAGACACAAATGATTCTAGAAATATTTGGAATGATTTTAAGGCTATAAATTGAAAAAATTGGAATCTTGGAAAACCAAAAAACACATATATTGTATCTTTCTCATCCATTCCTTCAACGTACCCCATTTCCCAACATTTCACTAAAAATATCTCTTTCGGAATCCACTTCTTCCTTCGAATACATTGTTCAAAATTTTTAATTTTTTTCTCACTCCCTCTATCTTCTCATTCTCCCCTTGTGTTCATAAAATTATATAGGATAATTGAGACAGATCCAAGAATATTTCATTCCACATCTTTAAATTATTATTTAGTTATTAATACAATTAAATTATAGGAGTATATTTTACTTGTGTTTTTAATTTCAAAATAGTAAGGACTTTTCTTCATGAGGTTTATAGCTTCAATATTAAAGTGGTAGTGTCTTTGTTTGTGGTTTCTTACTATAACCTAAAAAGTAATAGACAATTTTGGTAACTTGGATAACATTATTTTAAATGGACTAATACATTTAATTCTTAAGAAATTGATTTGGTATACATAGGTTTACCTTTAGGTACTATTGTCGAACTTCCTTACCAAATATCGTGTCAAATTTTTTTCCTTAATTATATTTATTTATCGCTTTTAATGATTCATTTCCTAAAATTCTTAATCCATCAAAAAAAATACATATACATATTCTCAAATCAAACATTATTTAATTCTTATACAATTAGTTTTTTTATTTCATTGTCACTTTCATACTTTTATTATTTTATGAATAATTTTTTAAATTTGATTGTTTTCCTTTAAATTTTTTAAAGGGAAAATCACAGCCCCCCAATTTTATCTCTTATCTTCTACTTATAAGTAAATTCTATAAAAAATAACATAATGAATTTTTTGTAACATGTGAAATTGAAAATATCAATCTAGTGAGGGTGATTGAAGAAGAAGAAGTATGAATAGAAGAAAAATAAATGACTATAACAATGGGACCTAATAAAGACATGAGAAACTAGGAATATAATGTAAAAGTTTTCTTTCATTAATAAATTAATTAAATGATTTTTTATATCAATAAATACAAGTACTATTATTTATATTAATAAATACATGTACTTTTTTAAGGTATTTCCTGCTGAAAGATGTTTAGTGAAAATACCCACTCTACTTCACAAGATTCTCATTCTTTCTCTATGACATAAGGTACACTTCATCGCATACATTTCACTCTTTCTATATACCATTTCATTTTATCCTAATAAGTTTCAACTATATGTATGACTTCTACTAATTATATTGAGTAATCATATAAGACACCGATAATAGATCCATCATGTAATCCAATCGAAAGTAAAAGCCTATTGATGAGTCATAGTTGTCATTATGTAATTCAATGTGAAAATATTACATTATTAAATATTGATACTGTTTTTTAAATTTATATCTTAAAAAATAATAAAATAATAATATAATAGAGATAAACATAAATAGTCAACATGGATTTAATTTCAGTTATATAGAGTTAGTTTTTACTTTTGATTAATATGGAGAATCCACTTAAGGTGCAGTTGGCATTTTAAACAGTTCCTAGGGAACTTAAAATTTGAATTTTCATCCCTCCCTATTTATTATTTATATTATAGGCACATTCCATTATCTTGAAAATGAGATTTTTATTTAAAATGAAGGTACAATCATTATTATGTATTAATATATGATGAAATTAAACATTATTACTTAATGTGATAAAAGTATAACACATTTTGTGGATTTATTTGTAGATGATATTCCCTTTTTATGTGTCTAATTCCATTTCGTGTCTAAGGAACAAAAAAGTTATAAAAAATTGAAAATATCTCAAGTGGAGAATATGTAATGACTTCAATTACACATCCCTATCACTATCATATATATATGAGAAGGTCCACAAAGGTGTCCCTAGAGAGTAATGGAAAACATTTATTTACCATCATCATAATGATTATCAGAAGGTATTTTATTAATATAAATATATTAATAAAAAAATTAAAAACATTTCAGTTTTTAATGATATATAATTTCTCCAACTGATTTATATGAAAAATTATGTTAATTGAGAGAGAAAACATATTTTCCACACCCATATCTCAATGATTTGTTCTGAGAAATTATATGGAAATGTGAAACTCAATTTACTAATATATATATATATAACACTTCATTTAATATTTATATTTTAAATATTAATAATGATCTTTTTTAAAACATGATAAGGAGGTAGGTCATTTTATTATAAGGATGGAATTGTGGTATACTTTCCACAGAAAAAAGGTGGTAGTTATATCAATAAACCTATAGAAAACATAGGGTTAAACAATTTTGATTACTAGTTATTATTACTAAATTACTTTATAATATAATATCATTCAATTTATATTGTAAAATCAAAGATGCATGGTAATCCAACATTGTCATTCCAGTTTTTTTACCCTTAGAGGATGTTATGGCACAAGTTATTGGAAAAGGGAATTATGATCAGGGTAGGGGGTGGGTTGTGGGTCATCTCTATAAAGGGTTTTTAGGGTACATGAATCCTTATGTACTATGATATTATGAAGGGGTTATATTTTTTGGTAATATGAGTGCACAAAAATAAATTCACACTCTGAAGAATACTATTAAAAACAAAGATTCATGTATTAATACATAGAATGATCATTTATTATAATTTGAGAGTTTGTTTTCTATTTTTTTATATTATTACTATAATTACTGTTGAATAAATAAATACACTCATCGAGAAGTAAATTTCATAAATTTAAACTTATATTCTTTATTTTAATAGTTAATTTTGGTTTAGTAAATATTGAAAATGAGTTTAATGGAAAAAAAACTAATATTCGCTACAATATTTTTCTATTGGTTTGGTAAAAACATTTAATAGTTACAATTTCCAATTCAATTATGGACATAAAATGAAAAAGTAGCAATTTAATTCCATTATATATATTCATTTATGTAAATATATGTCATTTTTTTCATAATATGATGGATTTTCACCATGGTATGGTAAAAATATATAATTTGAATTATAGATTCTCTCATTGAGAGGATCTCATTGTAACAATGGACTTAGTTATCATTGAGTTAGTTTTAAGTGTTACATTCTTGAGTATGAGATAATCTAATTCAAGATCCAACTATTATAGCCTTATTATGGGTTGAATTGAGTAGTGATTCTCATGAATCTATAGTGGCCGATGGTATTTTCTTGGCATGCACATGGTTGTCTATTTTTCATTATTGTACCATTACTTAAACAGAATTTAGATCAAATAATATATGCTTTGAGTTTTACTTCATTTATTATTCATTGAATATGGTCATTACTGATGTGTGGTTAACTACATTAAATTTAATCACAAGAGGTTAGAAGTGGGGAAGGAGGATATCAAAAGTTGTATAACTAAGTAATGTAGGGTGAGGGGCATGAATCTTAGTATAGTATCCAAGAATCATGTGGTTGTGTGTTGATTTTTTTTGAAATTTGAAATTTGTTAAACTATGATTTAATTTAATATTATATCATATGTATTGTAATGTTTTTTGATGTATGGATGGTTTTTTGTTACATATTTTATACATTACTTATGTATCAGTTTTTGGTGGATTTGGTGGCCATGAATACTATCATTTCTATGAATAAATTAATTATGGTGGTTTTACCATCATTAAAAAATGTGTTAGTTAAAAACATCACAACATATGATAAATTCCCATTTTTAGTGGTGGTTTGAACCACTGCTAAAAATATTTCATGGGAATAACTGCTTCTTCCCAGAAACAACTACAACCATATTGTTCGCTAGGAAAAACCTCTGCTAGTAAAGATAAATGTACACATCATTTAAATTTTTCAAAAAAAATCAATTAAATCATCATGAAAATGATGAAATCAACATAAAATTTTGAATAAAACACTTTTCGTGGATGTTTAAAAAAGTTACTTCTAAACCCAAAAAATCACTGCAATATGATATTTTTTCAATAGTGTGTGAAGGGAGAAGGCCATGCCATGATGGGAAAAGGCTGCAATATGAAGGCTTAAGAAGTGTAGATTAGTTCTTTTTGGGACTCCTTAGGTCAAACCATTCTATTCCACAGGTTAGTATTTTTTTAACCTGATGTTTAGGGTCACATAAAGGCATGCCCTTAATCTATTTTTTTAAAACCATGGGAAGTCCCTACGTGATTTATGGATAAGGGGGCATCAGAAGAGGGTTATTTTATTGGATCAATTTTCTTATCTTCCTAACATGTTTCCTCATTTATGAGGTGTTTTAAGAGGTTTCTCTATTTAAATTTAAGGTGATTTATTCTATATGATGTTCTTCATTCCTCTTCGCCTTTATTATGCTCTATTTTGTGATGATTTGGGCTAGGATTTTCTATTAAATCCACTATATCATGGTGTAAATCAACATGAACATGGGTAGTTTTGCTTTTTTTACTATAAGGGATCTTTTGGGTATGAAAATATTAGGTTTTATGTATTTATTGTGATGTAGAGTGTCTTAAGGATATTTGAGTAAATTATATTTGAATGAAATTGAAGAATTAATTATAAATTGTTATAATTAATTATTTTTGGTGTAATGGATTTATATAGGTGATTACATACTTTAGATTTATTTAATGAGGCATGAAAGAGCATAGGTGATGTCTGTAGATCTTGAAATATGGTGATAACTTGGTTTAAGGCTTAGTGGTCCCAATAATTCTAAATATATGCCTTATTATGTGTGATTGTACATGGATTCAAGAGATTGTGTGTTTGAGAAATTTTTAGAGGGGATAGGAGAAGCCTTTGTAAGAAAATAAAATGGCATCGAGATCCCTAGTCTTTGAATAGGTTCTCCTTTTCAATTTAGCTAAATTAGATGTGATTGGAGACTATGTTTCTAATGGGATAGAGGTGCTAATTCCGTTTATGAGATGCTTGGGGTAATCCCAAGTGCTAGAATGTTATAAGGTAGGCCTTGGTAAGTTACCAAGGTCTAGTTGGGTAGGAATTATGGTCTAAGGCCTAGGTAAGATAGTTTATTTGGTTGAATGTGTCATGCTTGTTTGGGAATACCCTCTTGAGTGTGGATGAGTGTCTTGTATTATGTTGTGAGTAGGATAAGACCTTTTATGCTTGATATAGTCGGTTAAGAAGGGTTTCCATTGGTTAATAGGAATTATAGTTCTCCTATGGGATATGTTATAATTATAAGAATATATAGACTGGACTCTTGATTCCTAGATGAAGTCATTCATACGCGTCAACAGTTCATTATGGGGTTATGTGTGTGAGTTTTCATTGATGAGTATATATAAGATTAGGTTATAGGAACATAGTTAATTATCTTAAGGAAAATATGGGGATCCTTGTGGGTTTCTCATAATGAGATATAATTTTTTATCCAATATTGGTAGACTATATTATTATTATAGGCTTATGGTGTGATGTGTTCGAGATGGGGGGCTAGTTCATGAGTGATTTGCTCTAAGTTGTGGGGTCATCCTGTGTCTATTCTTGTTATAGTGTGTATTGGATTTGGTCCCAAAAAATCAACTTCTATGTAATTTATGATATTTTTTATTCTTTTTTTAACATTAATAAACTCTTTATCACATCATGAATTTTGTTTTTCATGACATTTCATGTGATAATTTCCTAAGAGTAGCTATTACACTGAAAGTCATATGAGTTCTCTGATACGATGATAACCCAAAAGATCCACAATAGTATTCATAAATATATCTTCTATGTCTAGATAAAATCATTTGTGGGAAATAAAACATATAAGATATCATGGGTGGATATTCATAGTACATTAAGGAACTTTCTCATGGTGTATGCTTGTGGTAATTTCCAATGTAAGAAAGTATGATAACGAGACCCACCAATAGTAAATATTCTTTTTTTGTGTCATTGTATGATTCTATATATGTGAAATCTGTAATTGTACATTGAATTTAAGATTATTATAAATGGATGTTTTGATTTTTATAATTTGATGTATGATGAAAACCATAATGACATATGTTCATGATGAAGTAGGATACATTGGGTGTGTCAAGAGTAACATTCCATTAATGAATAATGCGAGAAAGGATTTTTCTCTTATATTCTTTATTTGAAGTTGATATGTCAATAAATTTGAAGGAAATTATATATCCTAAATAAATCCATGGCCATTGTTTTCTGTAGTAATTTTGAATTTCTAAAAATTCAATGTATGAGTCAACTAGCACATAGTTTGATAGGACCAACATACAACCTGCTTGATTAGAGATATCAATATAAAAAGTATTATATTATATAGTAAGAAATATTATGTGGTTTTATATAGTTTTGATATTAAATTATTTCCCTCTATGTGTCTTGGAGTGTTGCTAGATGATAACCTTGGACTTTGGGATGGTTCACCTAATGCCCCTAAGGAAGGGTCCTAGACTAACACACACTAAGTATATCAAAAAACTCAATTAAAAAATATTATTGTTTATTTTTTTAACAGGTCGAATAAATATTATTCCCTATTATAGATTTAAATTTATTCTTGTTTTTTATTGGATTTCATGTATTCCGTATATAGTTATTCAGGAGAATATTTTATGACTAGAATATTTAATTAATATTTATTTTCTATTTATACAATATAATATTTTTTATTAATTGGTTAATAATACATTGATATTCACTTATTAAATAAATTTTATTTATTCGATGTCTGGTAAATATTGTGGAGGAATGACAAAACAGGCTTAATGGTTCAGTGAGAAATAATATATTTTTGAATATCTTTGAATAAATTATTTTAAATTTAATTTATGAGTTTAGAGGATATCAAGAAATATTATTATTATTGTTAGTATTTTTATTATTATTATTGACATGGGGTTTTTATTGAATCTGGAAAAATAATAATGGTGCCTGTGAAATTATTATTTTTTAACCCTAGTAGTTTATAAACCCAATTATATTATTTCCTTAGAGTTACTAATTTCCTTTTGTTTTGTACAAAAACATCCAAAGAAAATTCCCTCAAATCCTTAAATAGATCCCTATCCAAGAAGGCTCTCAATAATGGATATTGATCCTCTTCCACAACCACTCTCAATTCTAGATAGATTAAAGTGACTCCCTCTTCATCCAATTCAAAAAGGTGATAAATGGTGAATGACAAAAGAATCAATATCTAGCACACTAAAACTGAGAGATTCATTTGGTAACATTAAGAGGTTAATGGAACATGTGTGGATCACCATTATAGGGAATAAAATATGTATTCATACAATGTAATTATAGAGTGACAAGAACACATTGTTAGATACATCAATAAAGAAAAAAATAATCACAAGTTAATTCTTCCATTGTTAAAATTAATTATAAATAATATGTGTTGATCTTGTATCTTGGTTTTTGTGTTTAATCATCAATTATTCATTGATTCAATTTTTTATTGTGGAATTAATCATTATTCAAATATTGGATTCATCATCGATTACGATAAAAATCTTGAGTTGGGCATTCCCTGTAAGACGCAAATTATATTTTTGGAACCTTTAGTGTATGTGTATTAGATATGATGTGACTGGTGATGTGACTCAAAGGTGTATCCTCACCCTAAGTAACATTGGTGTTAATGTGATCCTACTCTGAGTGAGAAGGTAGGTTTTAGGCTGTTATGTTGTACGCAAATGACTGATCAATGAGGAATGATTGGAATTATCATCTCACTCACAGTAAGTGAGTGATTTCATGGTCTTCCATAAATGAGGTGGCATGGTCTAGAATGAACTTGTGATACTCACCTTAAGATAAGGGTGTGGTTAGTGGGATTTGATTACTCAATGAGGTGGGATCACGATGATGGCCTCACGTTGATTGAGATGGTGTTATAAGGACCATCTTGAGTGATCAGGAATAATCTATGTTGTACTTCCAAAACCCACTCTAATAGATGGGAGTGGTGAGTGGATTATGACTGATTAATAGGGAAGGATTGGTATGACGACTTCACCCTATGTGATAAGGTTTTGGCATGGAATGCCTTAAGTGAGGACCCATGTTCTAGGTTGTAACATAGTCCAGTTGAGATTGTGGGAACCTAACCTCAGTGAGACGGTTGAGGTTGAGACTTGTTAAGAAGTAGTTGAGGTTTATAATAGACCTTAACCTTGGTAATATTTTAGAGGTTATGACATGTTATGACACCCTACACAATATAATCATGTATGGGTCCTAATTTTTTGCAATAGGTGACACTTATTTCAATATTTGTCAAAGCATGTAAGTTTGGGTGTGGTTGTGGCCCAGTTATCACATGATGAAATAGCTTGTATTCATGTGTGTTATATTTATATCATTTATTTTCCCAATTAATACACATGTATATGATGGAATCTATTAGAGACATTTGGTGAGACCCTAGTGATATGTATTCCTCAAAACCCGCATAGGCACCTTGGTGAACATGTAGGCCTTATGTCTATATTCAAATTTATCATAAGTTAGTAGAAAATGTTTTGATCATCTCAATAAATAATTGTAGTTTAGGTTGACCTGTGGATCATGTATTGTAGTATAGAAACCTCATTTATTTATTTATTTTTGTTTTGTATATATAATCTTCTCTATGGGTGATCAGTTGTTACATCTGACTATATGGATTTCATTTCAATTCGTTACAACATGTAAATATTGTTTTTATGTGTAATATGATTATTATTGTGCATAATTTTTATTTATGTTTTATTATTTATGGTCATAATATCAAATTCATACTCCTCCATAATGAATGTTTTAGGCCCATGCCGCTAGTCAATCACATCTATCATATAGGGAGGTGCTCTTGAGGTCATGTGATGTAATAGATGTGATACAAATGTGTGATTTAAGTCAGTTTGTTACAATATCAACCCCACAAAACAAATATATAAATACCAGATTACCAAAATATCACTATTACTATCATCTTCCATATTCATATATTCCATGACAATAAAAATACGAAAATAACAGTAAGAACCCCCATACCCACACACACACCATAAAAAATTAACCACCATTGCAATTTTCCAATTCATTTATTTGACTATATAGATCTATATAATATAATAAAGGAATATAAATCATCATAACCCAATATATATTGTAAATAAATTATTGAGAGTTCTTGAATCGTGTACCTCAATTTGATTCTTGAATCATTATAGCATCAAACGATAAATATCATTCTAAAAATCCTATGTTATCATGAAGATTATCTAGCATATCTAGAATCAATCATTATCATATCAATTATAAGTCATGAAAACAAAATAACCACAATATATGAATCCCTGAGAAGAAAGAATTAGGAAAAAGTGGGAGAAATAATTAGGAGCGTACCATAGCTCATGTTGATTAAATCTCTTTATAAAAGGAGCTCAAAATTCCACCATATGTAAATTGAAAGGGACAATAGATGGATGTTTAAATTTACAATTATGTAAGAATTGACTAAACCCAGACATGGTTCCCAAAACCATAATGTATTTTAGGTTAGTCAATGTTGATCTGAAAATCGTAGTTCCTAAATCTAAAACTTTTAAAAATATATAGATAATTTCTATTGAAATCATATACATTTGATCAAAACTATAACATGGAATAATAATCTAAGATGTTTTTTATAATAAACTTTTTAATTCATTAGATGTATCAATGGTTTCCTACACTCAACCACCTTAGTTTTCTGTACCATAATAATTAACCATGGTGTGTTTTTTTTCATTTACAATAGTATCTCCAAAGAAATTAATCTCTTAACCATAAAATAAAATATGTTTATTTTAAACAAAACATATCATGATATCCAAAATCAAGACATATTATCACTCCATATGAATAATAGTGTTCCCATAAATCATGTTCCATAAATCAAGACTTTACACCATAGTAAGTCTATCAAATCGGGATGAAAACTAGAAAACCATGAAATATTAGGGACACAGCCATGACATTGTTTTCTTTAGAACTCAAATATCAACTCTCCTTTAGTAGTTGACTCTAAAATAATTCCCTTTTTTTCTAAAACACCTCTATAGTCACAAGATAAATAATATAGAATTTTCCGTCCACTACTTACCTATTGGTGTGGATTATTACTTGGGATCAACACGTGTGCCGTGGCACAACATTGTTTGGATATTACTATGATAGTAATGGTTCACTAACATTGGATGAAGTGCACTGTATTGATTTGATGTTTTATGTGATGTTTGTTATTTATTTTTATATTAGACTATACATGCACTCACATATACAAATTTTTTAATATTTTAGGGGGATTATCGAAGGTGTCCTATTATTTTTTCGACTCACACCATACATACCCATTCTGGTGTATGTGTTAACTTCATGGTTGAAGGTGTAGGAAATGGATAGGGCACAACGATAAGTGGTTGAGTAGTAAAACTTGATGAGGTGGTGGATATGGTATTGAGCTGAGGTTGAGGAAATTTTTTTAGGTCTCCATGTATATTTGTGTTTATTTTTGGCATGTCACAATGTATTTAATTAACAATTGAGAATTTTTTTTATAAAACCAATATAATTTAACATGGGTTGTATATATTATTTCATGGTGATGTGAAGTTTATTATGATTTTATTTCCATTACCAATACATATATGTACTATGATGACATTATATTTTTCCTTTTTTTGTGTTGGATGATTATAACATTGAAGGCATAGTTTTCACATTGTATGGATTATGCACTAACTATTAGTCGACATCCTCAAACGTACATGAAGGAATGTTTGCTGTTATATTTATTTCTATATTAGAATAAATAAATTTTATCATTACATTATATAAACCCTATTCCATGTATAATATAACATAAATTAATGTGAAATAGGTTAAAAGAAACATTTTTCATTGACCTTCCTTCTCAGTTATTCAAAAATAAATAATGTGTAAATAAATTTAAAATATTGGTTATTATATGAAATGAATTGGAAAATTAATTAATTTATTAATATAAAGAAAAAAAATTCATTTATTGTACAAAAAAAGTAATTAAAAAATAAAATATTAATAACATACCCAAAAGAGAAATTATTAAAATATAAACAAGTACATTAAAATAAAAATACAATTACTAAATTGAAAAAAATCCATGTTATTTTTGAAATTGCAACATAGTATAGAATAAAATTGTAATTCACAAACATAACATGATTTATATATAAAACTATAACCAATTTATAATTGTCAATCTATATTACTCTTTTTGTAATAAAATTTTAATTTATTCTAAATAAAGTGTATAAAATTATAAGTAATAATAAAATTTAAATTAAATTTAGAATACGAAGTTCATAAATATATAAAATATACAAATATTAAATGGAAGAAAACAAACCACTAATTTAACTAAATATATAAATTAAATCAACAAAAAAAATTAAAGAGAAAGTTTTGAATGAAATTTTAGATATGTTTTCTCTTGCTTGAAGATAAATTCAAGTATATCATTACAATAAAAAATTTATTCCATATGAAAATAAATTTATTTATTATTGATAAAATGATCTAATATTTATTTAAATGGAATAAATACAATAAAAATGTATTACATGATTTTGAAAATAAACATGGATATTATAAATTTCCATCTATAATGTCCTCAATAAAGAAAAAAATGGATAAATGAGCAAGATCTATCTTCTCAAGAAACTATTACGTTTGATTATTAATTAAACATAATAAAATTATTTTTTAATATATAAAAAGTGTTTTTTAATGATAACAAGCACAAATATGTATATAAGAGCCAATGTATCTTAAATTTAAATCTAAAAAACTAATTTTATCCAGGAACACAACCAATTAAAGGTATAAAAATTAGGTATTAAATTATATAATTTATGAAAAGATTTAATATAAAATAAAAAATAATTTATGACACATGTTTCTTTATATATAATGATAATGACATGAAATGAATCATATATAGATTTAATGAATCAAATAGTTCATTGATGTGTCTTTATTCTTATAACTGTTTTTTATATATATTCTTTATAAATTTAATGTTTGTTATGATAAAATGTGTTTTAATTGATGATATTTTGAGTTTTGATCATTTCAAGATGAAACTATAATACTTCTTAATTTTTATTCAAAATAAACAAAATTGTAAAATACTGATAAAATGATTTATGATTTAACATCCATTTATTTTATGATCAAATATTATTGTTTCTTTTGGTGAAATTTATATGGAAAAAATATTTTGAATAGATTATAAAGTGTTGGGTTACATTTGGAATAAATTATTTCAATATTCCAGTGTTTTTCTCTTGAAAATATATTTTCGGAATAATTTTTTTTATATTTAATCCTGAAACTTCTTTTTCTATTCTGTTGGAAGGTAAAATATTTATCTTTAATTTCTATATTTCACCAACTATTGAATTTTCCATGCAGAATGATGCATTGTAGGATTTCTCAGTAATCTTGATAAAAAATTTAGGTAATTCATTATTCATGTATGACTTATGGGTATTCATGATTGAATTTGAAGTACCCACATATGACATTAGAAATTTAATATGTCTCTCAAAACCAACATATGGATTTTTATCGGAAAAGCATAAGTCTTTTAGTTATCCCCAAACAATATTTCTCAAGCATAGTCTTATAAGACATTGATAAAGTATCATTAGATATTCAGAAACTATGATAATTTTCTAGTGGTCTCATGTAATACTCTTTCTATTCCTATTTTCATAATCCTTTTTCTCTAAATACTATAATAATTTCATCAAAGTCTCATATAAATTTGAGTCGAATATGGATTAGTCCCATTAATCTTATGTGTGCTCTTTATAGGTTAAGAATACTATTTGGATTCATGGAATAAATGATTATAGATAATTCATTTGTGTGATAAAATTTAATAGGATCATGAGTGAAGAACTTCCAATTTGAGCATAAATAAGATGATGAAATCTAACAATGAATATGATTAAACTAAATTCAAATGAATACAATATTTGAGTCATGAACAAATAAGACCAACTGAATCCCAATGGGTTGAAACCACTAATTTTTATATAGGATTCTCAAGCGGTTAATTCAAGAATAAGAAATCATATTGAGGTTGGAGATATAATGTTTTTTAAGATGAATATTTATTCACAAGGTTAATTTGTTTTGTTTTTTGTTTGAACGGATTGATAATGGACGTGGCTTGGTTTCTTCCATGTTAGGTAGCTTCATGATCCATGATAGACACATGGAAAGTGATTGAATAAATGAAAAAATGAATTTACATAATATTATAAATCCACTAAGCTATTCGATTGATGTTGATAGTCATGATATAGAATGATAACCAATTGATGTGACTAGTGGTCATGATTATTGAGTGAAGTACCAATTAGTGATCAGTGTACCTCTAAGACATTGAGGGTTTCTTATTAGATTTCAAGTGTATTTATTTATCGATTAAGATCTCATTAAACCTTGGGTCCCTTTTATTTGTTTGAGACTAATAAAATAATATGATAAATATGAATTATGATAAATCAATGATGGCGGGTATTCAGTATCCCAATACTAAATTTTAGGGAATTTCTAGGATACTCAAATATCTAGAAATTGAAGATGAAAATATAATGAAAATCAAAGTTAATAGAATTTGAATTACTAATGATGAATCTCTTTAGAATAATTATGACTTAATATTGATGAATTTTATAGATGAATCAATTAATATAAAAAATTTGAAGTGTAATAAGTGGTTAAAATATTTTCTACAGATACATCAGTGGTGACAGAAGGCCAAATAATACTTTCCCATGTTACTATGAAAAAAAGTTGGTGGAATTTGATAGTTAAATCAACATAGAAAAATATTTCAAAGGTGTAATTGGGGGTGCTAATTAAAAAGGGGGGCTTCAAGAATATATTAATATAAAACTTATTTGTAACTCATAATCATGCTTTAGTAGGGAAAGATCCATTAAAACATGATTTAGAACCTCAAGAAGATAGAATGTAAAATATGAGTGGGGTAGAGTTTTCATCTCAATAACGATGACCATTTTCTCTCTTAATTCTCTTTTACTATATTTATGAGCTCATTTTTTATTTCTCTTTTAATTGTAATATGCATTGTGATTAACTAAATAGTGAAATTTAATTTTTTTAGTTTGTTAAATTATTTCTATTTTGTAATTCTACTTTTAATTCATTAATTTATTCTTCATTCATATATTAACGGTAGTGTGTTTGTTAATGACACCCAGTCACTTTCTTTTCATTATTATATAGGATACTTATTGACCAAGACTGTGTTGATGTATAATAGTGGTTATAATTCTTGATGAAAATTATAATCCATTTTCAATACAAGTTTGTTGAATTTGATGAGATATTTTCTAATACCATCAAATTCTTAACTAGATGCTCCAATAATAATTTCCCCCTAAAAATTTCGCCATGGAACTACTCATTAACATGTGTTTCTAATGATTCCCACTTCTTGTTCCTTCTCTATTATGTATTCACAATAATCTTGGCATCAAAATCTTTTTCTCCTTGTTCTCATCAGTTTAGGATAAATGAGTCCTTTATTCACTCACTCAACTTCTCGTAAGTTCAACCCTTTACTACTATGATAGTATAAGAATTTATAAATGAAAATTTGATGGTCATTATGTCCTCAAACTATATCAGTCAATAATTTTATTTTCCCCTATGATATAATGGATAGATTTTATATAATTATTATATTGCAAATGAAAAATCATAAAATTTATTATCTCTCAATATTATGTAAATAATTGAATCAAACAAGTACTAGCTTAATCTTTCTTATATTAATTATAAAATTAGAATACCAGTATTCTAACCTAATTTGTTTTTTGAATATCAAACATAGAAAATGAAAACATGGCCACAGATTACCTTTAAGGATAAAGTGACACTAACATAGGGGAGGAAAATAGATAAGGGATAATATGACTTCTTTTGGGACCAATAATATCTAATAAATAATAATTTTGTACCTCTAATTATTTGGTAATATACTGATAGTTATTATCATAGTTTTTAACAAAATAAAATATTGTTAGGGTTTATTTAATAAATATTCTTCACAATTTATTATATTATCTAATGTGGAAAAATCCCATATATTTATTTTCAAGATCAGCTATTATAATAACTGATGTTGAAAATATTGTGACTAATATTTTTAATGGTGATTAGTACTGTATTAAATGCTCAAAATGTCTTCAATGGAATATTTTAAATAACAATGCTAAAATTAAATTTGTTTTCAATTATTGAATAATTGATGTTTATAAAACCCTTTTTTAACTGCTGATCCTCAATCACTCCCCCTTAATCATCCAACATCCCTAAAACCAAATTTTACACTTTCCACTCGGCATTTATATGATTCAACTCAAAATCGGATGGTAATTCATAGCTAACAAAATAGTAATCGACATTACCAAGCATGTTTAAATAAATTCTTGATTTTTATATATTTATAGATTTTAAGTGTTTATTAGCATTTAATATAAACAATATAAGAATGCAGAAACCATAAATCCCAAGGATCTCTATGTGTCTGAGATTGAAACATAAAAATATAAATGAAGAATTTGCATGCCTTTCATCATTGTATTCTACTATGAATTCTCTTTTATGTTGTTTGATGATGATCTCTAAGGAACAACATAATGGTTTTACCCTCTCTGGTGTATCCATGGGTTGCTACAAATCATCCAAACTCTTTGGATGGGACATATTGCTTCTTTCATGAGATATTATACTATCTTCATGATAAATATGGAATGAAAGAGAGATCTTTTTAGAGGGTATATTTTTTTCTAAGAGGATCGCACACCACTTCCCAAGGGCATGGACTCCTTTATATTGGCTACAGGGAAGCTTATCAATCCATGTAACTACATTATAAAATTAATCATATGTAACAAAAACATGAGTAATGTATTCAGTTACATAATATGCAACTCTCTGCCATCACCTATACATTTGTGAATAATGATAGCTAATGTGTAGGGAGATTTATTGACCTACAGTGTGTAGCAGTTGTGATAAATGAATCATACCCAACGATTCATGGAACTAAAATTCACTCTTATGTGAAAAATAAAACCCCATGGTAGTTCATGTGGTATCCCCATATCACTAAATATGATTATCTCATATTCTATATTTCAGACCATTTTTTCTCAAGTGTTTCAAAATCTGTGATAAAGTTAATCATATTGTATGATATAAATCCGATTTTATGGAATATTCTTATTAATCTCCCACTTAGACTAAAACCATAAAATACTATTCATGTAATTTAACCTTATATAATATCTTATAAAGTAATTTATGAAATAATATCCACAATAATTTTGTTTTTATTTCAAAGAAATTTATGAAAATCAAATATTAACTTCATCCTATATCACATTGTATGCCATACTATGTGAAAATCTCATTAAAAAAAATTTGGAAGAAAATCTAAAATGGATTTAAAAGTAATATGAGTTAAACTAATTCATAATTTAGTCCACCATAAATTGTGACTACATGGTAATTTGTAGCATTGAATACATATATAAATCACTGGACCCAGAAATGTAAAAAAAATGATCGACCTATATAAAAGAATCAATGATACTCAGGATACAAAGATATCTTCCATGATCTCCAAGGAAAAATGTGTCCCTATAAATGTGTCCAATAGACACATCACATGATGACAAGAATTTCCATATATTCTATTTTTAAAAACATCAAGAGATCATTAGACAATGAATATGTCAATACAATATAGAATCCTAAAAAAAATTCTCAATTACCCAAATTAAAACTGACTAGATCAGTGTATACATCACATGTCATTCATCCAATAGATGTGTATATCACATTCACCTCATATAGGTTAAAAAACACATCATAATCACCGAATAAGTTTTTACATATAATTCCTTGGTCTATCTCAATTTAATTATGTGATTTCATACACTTCAAAGGAGAGGAAAATTCCAATCTTAATTGAGCTTAAAATGATTAAAGGATTAACTACATGACAAATAATCATCTAATTATTTATGAATCAAGGCATATAATAGAAGGGTGTGAATTTTTTGTGGCTACCATGTTAGTTATCTCACCAAATATTGGTGTTGGGACTGTTAATTTGTAAAATGAATCCCTAGTATGCCAAATACATAGCGTACGACAATCCATGTGGTATACCTCATGATACATCTAGTGCACAAAACACTTTTGTGCCATAGGATAATATTCCATATCTCTATAACAGAATCCAAATCATGATGGCATAAAATTTCATTATAACCTATAACAATCCTTGATGAACATCAGTTAGGGATAAATAAAAATCATACTTTGAGAGGTTAATTATCATTACATTACATAAATATATATCTATATAGACACATATGAAGCCAACATTGAAAAAAAGATAAAGTGTATTTTTCCATTATTTTTACAAGATGAATTATATATTCCTGAACTCCTCAATAATATTTAACAAAACCCTACATAAGAATATGTCTAACATATCATATATGATATACTACTTGATCATCCTTATGTTTTTTATACTTTTTGGGTTTTGTAAACACATTAAAACTATATATAATTATGTAAATATAAATATATGACCATAAAATAAAATTATCCCACTAAAATATTTAGTGAGTATCATTTTTAGAGTAAGAAAATTTGGATATTGGGAACACTCAGAAATAAAATTCAAAATGATCAACTCCTTGAACATATTTAATGTCCTTGACACCATAATATCCAATTTGTTTACATTAATAACATTCATTTCATACTTGTGACTTTTCTATAACCATCCCCACCATCCATAAAATTTTTCCTTTGAATTTTTCTAGTAAATAATCTAAAATTTACATTGAATAATTACCAATATATCCTAAACACCTTTAGGATTTGAATTATAATTCAATTTGTTATTGTAACTAATGTAATATTTATATTATTTCTTTAACAACACATCCCAATCCTTGTAGTATTTCTCGTGAAATTGATTTAGATATATTACTACAAAATTATTTAGGAAATAATGATTTTAAATTTTCACGGTGACTATATGTAACATTTAAATTTTTCCATCACATGTCCTAAACAATTTTGGATATAAATAGAAAAATAAATTTACCTTTTAGACTTGTGAAATATTTTATTACATTATGTTTTAACTTCTATATTGAAAATATAATCCCAATAGATTATTATAAACTATATTCTTTTAGGAATATCATTCAAAGAATTAAAAACTCCTTTTTGTTTGGAAATAACAAATATTCCATTTAGTGGTAATAATTAACAAATAAATAATTATTTCTATTTTATATATGGTATTATACATTCATTGAAATTATAATTTATAGAATAATTTATTGAATATGTCACTATTAATGATGAAATCATATTCCCTCATGCTCCAGGATAAACACTTTATCCTAGATAAAACTCTTTATATCTTAAACTAATTTTTTGTCGTGTTATAGAATTTATATGAATCATAAACCATGTGTATAAAAAGTATCCATCTAATTTATCAAAAAATAGTTGTTTAAAATCACTTTTGAAGATCAAAATGAGACAAAAAATATACATCATTTTGAAATTATTCCATTATTGAAGTTCTCATTATATCTAGGTTTTCAATGCTGCATTTCCATTCTCCAATACCATAAGAAAACATTATTATCATATCATTAACTCTTATTTTACTTTTAACCACTTATATATACACAAAACTTTTAATATATATTTGGTATCATATACACTTCAAAATATATAAATTAAACTCTATAACATAACACTAAAAGTGGAATCTTCATGGTGTTTTTAACACCCCATGTTTTAGGTAATGTAGGCTTTTATTATGTATTTTTATGTTACATAATATATGGCTTCATTTTTTGGATTTTGTGGATAGTTTTGTCCTATTTTGGATGGGTTTTTAATGGTTAATGGTCTGATCATTATTTGGATAAATTGTGAATCTTATCCATGAAACCGTGAAAGAGATTCTATGAGTTTCTAGTCAGGTTCTTGGTTGGTGCATGGATTCTCCAAATATTGTGGGTTCTAGGTGAAACTATGTGATTGGTGATTGAGGGAAAAAACAATTTTCGTGAATGGTTTGTAGAACCCAATGATCCAATTGTACAAGAGTAGTCGTTTGGATAAAGTATCATGTGCACAGTTAGTGAATGATTTCCCAAACATAGTTTCCTAACCATAGACTGTGAATTTATTACTCTAAAAATTAGATTTTTACTCAATTGTTATCCCAAAAACCCAAAAAAAAATTTCTCCTGTCTACGTATTTAAATCTCCTATCCTAACCTAAGAATTCATGGTAGATCTAAGTAAATTGGATCTCTAAAATCAACGATAAGTCTCTATTTTCACTATTTATCTTTATATATCCTCATATTGTCTCACCCGAAAAATTATATGTAATTTCTTATGTCTCTGTATATGATCCATGATTTATTTTTAAGAGATATTTATTGGATTTATTGAATTCTAGTGGTTTTGAACCCAAATCTAGAGGTTTCTTTGTATTTTTCTTTTGTTTTCATTACTTATTGAGAGGGGCTTATCTTCCACTACACTATTCTGGAACATGATGTCTTTGTTTTTCCAAAATCATTCCCTTATCTCATAAATTCATTTCAAAATATATAATAAAAGTCCTTATTTTTGAATTATTTCAAAATGATATTTTTGGAAATAAGGAAACAAAGTTATTGGCCAAGAAACCATGATGAAAATATGGTTTGAATGATTGCTTTAATCAGTATCTTAGCATAATTAGGGTTGAGTGTGTTCATTGGGAAAAATTATGATAGTAATGTACCATAATCAATTTGGGGTGGATAATGGCCAATAAGTACCAATGTTAATGTGAGACAGAGCATTGTTGTCTTGTTCCATCACCAAAGCTGGTCACCAAGAAAAAAATTGGAGATAGGATAACTCACCAATCATGAGTTCTGGGGTGTCCAAAAAATGTTGGTGTGTTTATGTGTGTGAAAATGGGATGGTTATCCCATGTGGTAAAAAATGGAGATATTATTGGATTAATGTTTTCTTATAATGAACACATTTATAGCTTTATATAAAACTGTTTATATTATTCTCATCCATTTTATATAAAATTTCTACACATTTTCATTTCCTAGTGTCTTGTGTTCAGAGGTCTATGGGGATTACCTACTATGTATTATACCTACCCCATTATTGTGAACTTTGTAGTGCTTTCATTTTTTACTGTTACATAAGAATGGGAAAGTTGGAATACACACTTGTACTACATATTGAGACATTGGAAAAGGCATATAGAGCTGGATCCTTGTTATAGATTAGGATATTATTTGGTTGATTCGACATGGGTGTCATAGACTCATGTTTTCTTTTGATCTTGTGGGATGATGTATCTTATTTCTTTTTCTACTCTGATTCCGGTACTATTTTGAGTATTATATTAAAATAGTGTTCTTATCATTCATTGTATAGATTTCATATATATTGTTGTTTTGTTATGTTGGGATAATTTTTTTCATTTAAAAATGGAAAATAATCCCCGAATATATAGGTAAGCCCTTCAAATTTAATTTCAATCATTGGTTTCTTGTGAACATCACCTAAGGTTAGTGGAATCTCTGACTCATCCCAAGGGAGGAGATGTTACAAATGCTATAAATCTTGGTTATTCTATCATCTTGGGATGTAATCAAGGTTATATAGATTTTACAATGTGAAATTTATATCATTAAAAAGACATAGATATCCTCTTCATATAGAAAAATAAGTTTATAGGGTGGTTCGGGTATACAAAATTCTTCTAAAACACTTCTTGGTGTGTTTTAATCTCATAATCATGGGTTTAGTTGATGAGTGTATCATATCCTGAAGTAGTAATGAGACATACCACTAGGAATGTTTTGTTCAAAATATATTTTAGGATTCTGGGATGTTATTTTTGTGACTATTTCTTTTGATGATTTGTAATATTATAATCCTTTAGTTTACTAGTGAGTGATGACTAAGTGTTGTTTTGATATTTTTATAGATAAAATGCATCATTTTGAGGACATAGAAACTTTCTAGAAGAGGTTTCAGAAAATATGGTTTTATCTTAGCCATAGGTGCACCAATAGGCTGTTAAGAGAATTTTTCCTTCTTTTCAAGTTTCTGGCATGGGAAATCAAAATGAAAAAACCAACACAAGTGGATCATTATGTACAATTTTATAAATATAATCCACCAATCGTACAGGGGTATTAAGAAGTAGAAAAGGAATAGATTTGGCTTAAAAGAATGAACCAGATCTTGGATTTCTTATTAATACATGTTAATATAATGGTAACGTTATTGTTCTATATAATGGAGGATCTTTCAAACTAATGGTGGGACTTATATATCGATGATAAAGTTGACCATGACCTTATATGGGAGGAATTAGAATAATTTTTCAACAAAAAATTATATCCACACACCTTAAATGTATCAATAATGATATATTTCATCATCCTAAAGTAAGAAAATCTATTAGTAATGGATTATACAGCTATGTTTTTGAACTTAGTTTGTTTTTCTCTAGAATTATATATTAGTGTATCCCTAGAGGAATTAATATTTTAGATGGTATTTTGATAATAAATTAATTCTATTGTATTTTTTTCTGTATTACTCATTATATAGAGATGGTTAATAGTTTTATATTAGACGAAAGGGGAACTGTTGGAAATATTACTGGAGGAAGTACATTTATCTCTATAAGAATATGTGGGAAATAAAATTTTGGAAACAAAGAAAAGAGAGACACTAACATCCAACGGGGTGGAAAATCTTAGAACTGAACAAATGAAATATCTACATTCTTCCATGACCCAAAATGATTTATGTATGTTTCCAATGTGGATCACTCAAGAATATCAAGTGAGAGTGTATGGAACCACCAAGAGTATGTCACAACTGTAATCAGATGGGACATGTTCAACCTTATTTCAATAGTGTTTATATGTCAACTACTAGAAATACATCTCATGTTTCTTATAAATATTATTCTTCGATAATACAATATCATAAAAATAGATCTCACCCATTGAACTAAGTGAACCATGGTGATTCTAGGAACACACCAACTCCTGAACCATTGAAATCACACGAAGGAGAAACTGAACAAGTGGTGTGAGTAAGAATTTGTATAGAGCGAGAAAATGATCAAGTAATACCAATCATGACCTTAAACAGTATGTGGTACCATTATTATAAACTTGAATTTTATGCGAGTTTAATTTTATACAGCTTCATTACACTTATTTTTTTCATTGTGTTTCATTGATCAAATGGGTTTTTCATATCGAGATAAGGTCACGTGTATCAAGTATCTAGACAACTCTTAGGAAGTGAGAGTGTTATGGATTAAATGTAAATATTATATTATGAAAATTTATGGAGTTCTAGTTTTATTATGATATTTCTATTTTAGAAATGGATGTCTTGGACTTGATTAGGGGAAGTTATTAGTTAGTTTATTTCAAGGACCTTATCTGTTTTTATGTTCCATAGTTATTGTATAAATCTCTTAATGGGATAGAACATGTCTTCAAAGGATTATATAATGATATGGATAGAAAAGTAGGACCTTTAGTACCAATGGTTGGAACTATTTTACATCAATTATCTATAGTCACTTGGGTGAATAATGAAATAATTGATACAGAAGATTTCCCTAACACTTTGGATTGATATCTAGAAATACTTTTCAAAGATTAAACTAGTTTTCCACCTGAAGGGGAAGTAGAATTTTTTATTAATCTTTTTCTAGGTAAGAAACATGTTTCAATTCCATCATATAGAATGGAACTGGCAGAATTAAAGAAGTTTAATCTTTAATTATAATAATTGAGAATAAATGGTTTATAAGACCATGTACGTCATCTTGGGATACTCTGATTCTTTTCATCATGAAGGTAGATGGTTCATTATGACTTTTTGTTTATTATTATAAGCTATATCATGTTGTGATAAATAATAGATATTCACTACATCATATTTACGACCCTGTTCAAAAATTAAAGAGATCCCAATGGTTCTCTAAAGTTGATCTACACTTAGGGTATCATAAACTCCAGGTTTGGAAAGAGGATATACCGATGATATATTTTCAGAGACATTATGGTCATTATGAATATGAGGGCTATTAATTTTAGTCTTAAATAACCACCATCACATTTCATGTAATTAATGAATCATGTCTTTTAGTGGTACCAAGATTCTTTGGTTGTGGAATTTTTGGATGAAATTCTAGTGAACTTTCAAACTCTGGAAGAGAATGATGAAAATTTAGAGATTCTATTAAGAATATTTTGGAGATTATTTGCTATATGAAAGTTATCTAAATTTTATTTATGGATATAATAATCATATTATATTGGCCATTTTATTTCTGATTAAGGTGTATCAGTATAACCTAGAAAAGATAGTAGTTGTTGTCTCTTGGTGACCACTAAAAACTGTATTTGAGATACATAGATTTTTGGGCATAAAAGGCTACTATAATCACTTTGTTTAGTAATTCTCTTGACTTTTATCCCCTATGAAAGAACTCGTGAGTAAGGGAATCTCACTCCATTTGAATTAGGATTTACAAAAATCCTTTTTGAGCATAAATCAAGGATAACTTCCACATCGATTCTTCTTTTTATAGAACCTAGGAAGGTTTATGTGATCTTTTTTATGCATATGGGTCTAGAATTATTTTTATACTAAGGAAATGAGATATTTTGGTAATTTATGAATCATTATAGTTTTGAATTCAAAAAAATAATTATCAAACCCATGATTTGGATTTATTAATGATAGTCCTTTCCTTGATAACATGGCCTCATTATCTTTGGGGGAAATTTTCACTGTATTCATAGACCATAAAATCATGAAACACATATTTTCACACATATATTTATACATATGAATAAATATTGGATAAAATATATTTAACTATTTGAATTTGAATTGTTAACTACAATGGGAAAATTTAATCCTATAGTAGTTTCTTTGATCCCAAATTCATATAATCGATTAGCCAAATAAAATTGTGATTAATGGAAATTGGTGAAAATGATAGTAGATATGGAATTGGATTACACTAAAAATAATGAGTTTGTAATTCTCTATATGGAAAATCATATACATAATTTGGATGAAATATTCAAGGATTCTGAAAGATCAGATCTCATTTCCATTGAAATAACATTAAAACTCAATTATGCATATACCATTGATAGATGTAAACAACACGAGATCTATATATTGATTTTTCATGAATAGATTATCGTTCCAAAAACTTATCATGAGCACCACATTTCTATTTACAACCACTCAAAATGGGTTATTTATCATGGAATTAAGAATATCTATATGAAATTTTGAACACATTTTTTAGTGAGATGACATGAAGACGAAATTGGTGGTGTACGTCTCAAGATGCCTCACTTGTAATAAGTTTTAAGGATATGCACTAATGACAAGATGTTATGTTGAAATTTTTACCTATACCTATATAGAAATGGGAGCATAGAGCTATTGATTTTGTCAAAATTCTTCCATGAATAGTTTAGAAACACGATTCTATATAGGTAATTATGAATCAACATACATTATCCCTATAAATAAATCATATGATATTGACTACTTTGATACACTATATGTTATAGAGGTTTTAAGGTTTCTTGTATTAGTAATTTTGACCATCTCTAACTTAGATCCTTATTTTACTTCTCATATTTGGTAATCTTTATAATAATATTTCAGTACTCGGAAATCAACGAGCATAGTTTTTCATCCCAAAATGGATGGACAATCATAATGGATAATCAAAACATTAGAAGAAATGATCAAAGCTTATGTTATGTATTTTTAAGGCTCGTGGTTTAATCATATACCATTAGTATATTTCTTTTACAATTACATCTATCATTCCTCAATGCATATGGATCCTTTTGAAGCATTTTATGCTCAAACATTCCTTTTATTACTTCACAACTAGAATTTCATTCTATTCTAATTCCTCTATACCAATGGTTTGATATAAAAATTGGTAAACAGTCACATCCAGTATTCTATACCAATGGTTTGAGAAAACTTTTGGTATAGAGAAGCCTATACAAATGGATTTTTTAAATTATGAGAAAAAAGAGGCATGACCACCCCTCCTCCACTCCCCACTCACAATCCCTAATCCTTCCTACCGCAAGAAACAACATACCCTCTCTTCTCCCTTAGTGATATCCCCTCAATCGTTGATTTTTTATTCTATTCTTCATCAACATCAAATTGGTGTATTCTAAATCCTTTATCTCTTCATGATGACTACCATTTTCATTTTTATCTATATATCAACACCTAACTAAGATCCTATTACAACATGATTCTTCGCTATTCATTGAGAAAATGATCACTTAGATTATTTTTTATTATTTTTCATAATAAATATGATCTTACTGTATATAAATATGTGTTTCCATAATTAATTGTTTTATAAATTTACATAAATACATTATAATTTTTTTTAAATATATATTTACTCATTTTGTAATTATTTATTATAGTAATTAATTTTTTAATGTATTAGGGGGATATGAAATTATTCATTTGATTGTTTTATTTTCATAATTGAATAATAAAAATTTCTACATAATTAATTTAGTCTTAATAGTTTGTATTAGTTTTTTTCTTATTTTATATCTTATAAAAGGATTGGTCCCTTACTAGTCTGAATCGATTATAGAATATGTCATCTCTTATTCATTGTTTGGATACCTACTAGTGTAGTTTGATGAAATTCCTTTTAAAATTAATATTTGTATTATCTAATTTGAAATTTTTTCACTTGTGTGTTACTAAATCATGTATTGATGATATTATAAATGTTTCCATGATAAAAACATATGTATCAAAGGCAAGAATTTTGATGTTGGATGAGTCTTCTTGTCATTACTGAGTAAATTTTTTCCACGATAAATACATATGTATTTAATTCAATTTATTTCATATTCAATATATATATGATTTTTAAAAATAATTTTTTTATTAAGACATATTTATTTAATTAGATTATGCAATTGTTATTTTCCCAATCAATTTTATATACATTTTTTTCTAACTTGTATGCATCTGTTATAACATTTTTCATTCGCATTATTCTTTTTTGGGATATATTCTAGTATTATTTGGTGTATAACATATTAAAATTGGAATTTTTATTATCCTACTGGAAGTTCTCTACAACCATTTATAGTAAATTATGACTTGATTGTATTATGAATGCTTCACTAATAAAAAAATATGTATCAATGATAAGATTATTCATGTTGGGTGGGAAATTATTTAATGATTACATAAGTGAGGAGAAAATGTCTATGTTGTGATAGTGTGCAGAAATGATTCTGGTCTTAAACACACTTGGATTTAACATAAAGCAATTATGTTGTGCCATTTATATTATATAATTATATAATTAATTATTGTTGTACTTTTTTTGTCTTGTGAATGTATTAAGGGAAAATAAAATTATTATTTTCAATGTTTTATTTTAATTTTTGAATGAAAATAATTTCTTTAAAATTAATTTTAATTTTATGGGGGTTAAAATTTGTGAATATTTATTTTTCTAATGAATAAAATTTCATTAAATAGTCACTCTTTAACTGATCCTAATCTAATAATTTTTACTATCCATCTCATATTCCATCTATTAAACAGAATATTTGTTGTAAGTAATTTTTAACTATTATTTAATATATTGAAATTAATATAACTTTTTATCCTATAACAGAATGAATTGTAACTGCATATATCATTCTAATCAGATATTATCCATGTTTCAAAATAATTTTAATTTTTTAGATTTTTCATTTATCAATGCTTCATATGGAGGTCTTATACATTTTCCTTATTATAATTAGGTTGGAAGACCTTTGTTTATTCAATAATAAGTTAGCTACCGTGTAAAAATAGTTGGATTGCAAAAAAAATATTATGTTTGGTTTCGTAGTGTTGAGACGAAGCAGTATTCTATTTTTTATGAATGAAATGAAAGGTTTTGTATAGAAAATTTGATATTTGATCAATTTCCATTTATGCATCATTAAAAGAATGATATTGTGCCAATAAAAGAAGGAAATTTTATCAATACACTTGAAGGAAATAATAAAAATTATGGTGTTGAATGAGTAAACAAAATAATGGATGATTCTTGGACTATTGTATGTCATGAATGTACTAAAACAACAAAATTGTAATTTTAACGATACCATATCATGGAATAACAATGTATGGAATTTATAATACCTCCATTGATTATGTTACTACCATTTTTCCAGAATTACTTCCTGATAAATTCGATATTACCTCAAATAATTATATTTCTTCCGAGTTAATTAACAAAATCGAATTTTCTACTAATTAATTCTAGGTTTTGAGGAAATATTACAGCTTTTTCTAGGAAGAAATAACAAACCAAAAAAACTATAAAGAATGTGGTAAAACTTTATGAAAGAAAAATTTAGATGGAATGACATCTCAGGTTCCATAAAAAGTTACATTTTACTTTCCATTTATTCCTATGATTCAAAATATATTCATTTTTTTATATTCTCAATGGAAATGTTATGTAATGATGATGAGAGAATTAAATCCTATAGATGGATTATCATGGAATACTTTTGAGGCACAAAAACCTAATTTTTCATCTAAGTTTTGTAGTTTTAGGTTTATTCTATCTAATAATGGTTTTAATCTGTTTGTTGAGATGATTACTTATCGCATCATGTGGCTTGTTTTTATTGACATTTATAATATTCCCCCATGGATATATATGAAAAAATAATTCAATTTCTTGATTATACTAATATATGTACCATATGATCTTAAAAATGATATATATGTGCACATAAAACCAAAAAAAAAGTTTAACTGGCTTTAGGATGTGGTTGTGCACATAGTTGAATCTTATTGAACAAATATATTTTAAATTCATGCAGTGATTCAATAGAAAATAAATGATTTATATACATATGAAATGATTCATGTTTGGATCATAAGGGGAAAACTATAACAACCTATTTTTATGAATAACACATGATATATATGATTAAATATTTTCACACGTTCAGTTTCATGGGTGGTCTTTGACTTTTACAAATGGATCATCCATACATGAAGAATCATCAAGTGATTGATAATACTATTTACACTGAAAAGACACCTAAATTATTATCAAGAATGGATGTGAGTAATGAATTTAAAGATGTCATTTTTTCATTAGGTAAGGGCCAGATGAAATATTAAAAGAGGATGAATTTTAGCATCGAATCCCCTAAAATTTAGAAAAGGAAAATTATCTTTTTTATTTCACCTATTGGTTATCCAATTTATTAGGTCATTTTTTAGACATAATTTAAATCGAGAAAAATATATGTTAAATTATGATTTCAATTATTCTAAATATCAAGGAGAATTCCAATGATGGATTATTATATTATAATGAATTGTTTGATAGGGTTATTAGACCAGAACAACATCCTTTGTGTATCAGTGAAAATAAATGGAATGTTCCATGAACTTATTATAGGATGAAACATTCATAGAAAAATAATTTTATTATGTTATTAGAGAATAAAAAGGTTCCTAACTAATATTTAGGCAACATATCTAAACGATTCAATATAAGAGAGTTGAAA
This sequence comes from Viscum album, assembly GCA_963277665.1. NCBI lineage: Eukaryota > Viridiplantae > Streptophyta > Magnoliopsida > Santalales > Viscaceae > Viscum > Viscum album. The sequence goes on along the minus strand of OY728120.1, from coordinate 2,063,198,630 downwards.
CTAAAATCCCAAAAAACTCATTATTATCACATCCTTCCTCATGAATTCATTCAAATTTAAATCTTCCATTAACTATCCAATAGTATAAGGGTGATGATGATTCAATGTTTTCATTTTTATTAATACATTGTTTCTTAAGTTCAACCAAGTCATTCTTGATAATAATGTAGGGATTGGTGCTATAACTTTTTGTTTGAGTTAGAGAAATCATTTCTTCCATCATTTTTCACTTGTAACATACAAATAACAGTCCACCTTCAATCTAAAAAATTTCTTGGAGGACATATTTATTTTTTGTGGATGTGTATTTCTAAAACAAATATGTGTACAATGAAGGTTTATGATTGGAATAAAATATTCTAAATGTTCCATTTTTAGTGGGTATCTATCTCAAGAATATATGGATTTTTGTTCAAAGTATTTTTCTGATGTGAGGATAAGATGTAATCATCCAATGAGAAATGAATATGATTAGTATTGGAAAATTAATCCCTCATTTCCTACTCTTCCCAAAACTGGATGATTTCCTAGGTCATATATATTATAAAGATTATGCCTTGATGAGCAGGATATGGAACGTCGCATAGACTTGTTTAAACATTGTTTTTTTATGACTATATCAATTATGTAATTTGAATATGTATATCTTTTCTCATACAATTTAATTTATCATATACCATAGTGTATTATTATCATTTTATATATGGAATTTAAAAAATAAGTGAATTTCATTATTCTTCTCCTTTGAGAATGAGATAGATTTTTCCTAGCAAAGAGTTTCCTTATAGCTTGAATTAATAGGTATAAACATTAAATTAATAAACATAAAATATAAATATTCTTTTAGGAGTATAATTACTATATGTTTTAGGTATTTAATTTACCTATTGACTATGTCTCTCAAACATTAAGATCATTGTATTTTGGTCCAATTTTTTTTCATCGTGATTAAAAATCATTTATAATCAGTCGGTATAAATTTGTTACAACTGACTGAGTGGTGAAAATCACAACAAAAAATGATGGAGTTATGTTAAATAAAATAATAGAATATTATACTAGTGCATAATATAGTAGTCCTCAATATGAAAATGTGTCTTATTATAGAGTTTTTAATAAAATAATGTTATTGTATTACAACACTCATGGTCATGTCATTATGATGACATTCAAATGGTTTGATTCAATAACATGACATGGTACATTTATTAATGACTAGGGATTTAGAGTTATTGACATTACTCACTTCCTAGACACTGATGAACCTTGTATTTTGGTATCAATGGAAAATAAGTGCTTTATATGAAAAAATATTTTGATACCTATTTAATATTTCATTATTAATGTAATCCCAAGAAATACTTTTGAGGATGGTGGGGATGAAATTGACACCTCTGATTCCCCCATTAGTGTAGGCCAAAATATTGAGTTTTATGAAAATAATAATACAATTTTCAGAATCTATGATAATCCTAATGTGGTGGTGGGTAATATATAGAAGAAACCAAATATGGTTGTGGTTAATTCAATGTTTCTTGACATGGTGTTCTCAGGATTTAACTATTTTAATTAATTTAATTTGGTTTCAGTTTGGAACTATACATTTTTTTATATTTTTAATTTTCATTGAATTTAATTATATTTATTTCAATTCAGAAAAGTATGTTTCAAATAGTTTTAAAAACACATGTTGGATTTAAATTATAGATTCTAAAACATGATCTTATATTTATGTCTATAAGAAAAATTTAGAACTAGTTTAAAACACTTTATCATAATTTCATTAAATGTGGTTCTTAAAACTATATAAAACCATGTGAGTACAATAGGATATTATGGTATTGTTGATTTCATGTTTTACATATAATTTTTATGGATGATATTTAAAAAAATTAAAAAATTATATTCAACTCTTATGTAGATTTTAAAAGATATTGAATAAATTTAAAGGAATATATTTTTTAACAATGATTTATCACTACATGACCTTGGGTTGCCTCCACTAGTTCCCATAGTATAATAATTGTAATATTTTTCTTCAAAATTAAATTAAATTTATTGTTATTATTATTTATCAAATTTATTTTAGGGAAATTTATATGAACCATAGTTTACCTCTACTAATCCTACTAGTATGGGTTAGAAACATGTCCAATTGAGTGGGGATGACACTAGAGCAACACTGGGCACCCATCGCACCCATTCATACACAAGATCGTCTGTAAACATCCCATCTACCACAATTTATTCCCCCACTTGAGCCTCTAGGAATTTTAACACTTAGGTGTCAATTATTCTATTATTTAAGATTTACTTCTCATATACCGTTTATATATACTAGGATATATCCTCATCCCTTCTATATTTATCCTGCCACGTCTATGTTTCCTCCAATTCCTAATAAAATTCATCTAGGATCGGATGAATACACTCCATAAAATTCTACTCCATACTATTTATATGACCCAGATAGTTTTTTAGGATAGGAATATCTATCATAGGAAATTGATCTTGAATAGCCCAGAGGCATATCATATAATAATGATCATCTTGGATTAGGTTTCTGATTATATGTGTGTTAACTTATATAACATAATTTTTGTCAGTTGTAATGTGTATTAATTCTACTTTTTTATTTAATTTTACTTGGTGGTACCCTCTAATAAGTGAAATGGGAAAACCTATATTCATGAAGTCTGTATCCTAAAAAATGTCATGGTTGATTATAATAAAGATAACTAAATGGTAAGTAAAATTATAGACAATATAGATGTTTCAAGGTTACTTTAGCCAATTAAAGAGATTTCATTTCACTTTATCTAGTATCATAGAGGCATAAAAATATTCATGTCAAGGATAATGTTTGGGATGAGATATGGGTTTGAAAATTTGTTAAATTGAAATATATATTATTGTTTGATTTATATGAATTAACATGTTCATTGTAAGTTCAATTTAACTATCTAGATGGTCAATCTAGGAAGGTGACATGATTTATTGAACTTCTGGAATTATGGAGATCATATAAACATGAGATATATGTTGGTAGAAATAGTAGATTCATCGCTAAGTTAGAGGGTGTGCCAATATTCAATGACTTTCCAACTACACAATACCAGGAAATGATCATTTATTGGAAGAGTAATGTGTTTATGGTATTCTTCAACTTTAAGGGTATGTGTTTAAAATTTAGTTTTTGTTATTTGGGATGAATTTTTGTTTTCATGATTCATTATATATAAATAAAAAGAACAAGGGTGATATGAAGTACTTCCACATTTTGGGGTTCCCTATAATTAGGAGCAAGAGACATGTGAGGTACTTTTTATAAATAATTGATTATTCCTAGGAAAAAATACAACTAAATGAAACCAAAAATTTATTGAACCGAAAAAATAGAATTTAGTCAAATTAAATTGATTAGAATAAAATATTATATAACCAATTAAACTATCTTGTTACTAATAGAATAATTCTCACCAAATGCAACCGAATAAATCCTAGATAAACCAAATAAACATTATATAATAAAAATTGAACCAATCATATCTAATTAAAACCACCCTAAAATGTATTGGACAAATCAAATGAAATAGGCCAAATTAATATTTAACTGAACTAAATAGAGCTTAATCAGTTTAAATAGAATAAAACTAACCCCGAGGTAAACAAAAATATAATAAATTTCCTAATAGAACAATTCCCACTTAAACCCAGTGGAGAAAATTAACATGACCCAAACATAACTAAACTTTTTCAAACTAATTCGGCACAAACAAGCCTACCATAAAAATATTTAAACTAAGACTATATTTTTTTAATTAAATAAAATTGAAATAATGTAAACTATATCGATTAGAACTAAACTAATAAAAAATTAATCTAATCTAATCATCAAGAAATGAATAAATGGTAAATTAACTGGATTATACTAAGTGGAAGGCATGAAAAACACATTGAATTGACATGAAAAAAATCAAACAAGATGAAACTAGACAAGAAAGAATAGAGTTGATCTACAAAAAACAATAAAAATCCAACTCAATTATGATAAAAATAAATAAAATTAATTCAAATAAAATTTAATTTAATTTAATGGAAGTAAACCCAACTAAAACATAAAAATAATTAACCAAACCAGACTAACTCAAATTGAATTTATTGAATCAATATGAATCAAAACATCTGAAAATGGCCTATATTTGACCAAATTGATTAGATTTGATCATACTTAATTCATCTAGATATAAAAGTGTGAAATAATTCTAAAAAATATTTCTTTAAACTGAACTAACTCAAAACTAGAAAAATGAATGAAAATAAAAACAATGATTAAAACTAAATTGAAGGTAAAATATAACATGACTTAATAAAAAATGGAAAAAAAAATTGAAAAAAAATTTAATAAAGTAATCAATTTTCATTGAAATTTAATTTATTTTCTTGGTTTTGATTAAGCCAATATTGGTTAGAATGAGTTTTTTTTATCAATTTCATATTATTGAATAATTTATTCTTATAGTAATCAATGCCATTTTCTATAAAAAACATAGAGTATTGATGGTAGTGTTCCTAAAGAAATTATTTTTCTCAATTATGAGAGAAAACGATGAAGTGATGTAAATGAAAAAAGAAAAGAAAATTTTATACGTAATATTACTATTGTATTAAAATATTGATACATAATTCAAAATTAAATATATTATTTATATTTTCAACTATGTTCCTCGAAGTCCCTAGATGAAAAATAATATGACTACTTCGAGAAAAATGATCATTTGAGATAGGTATTAGTTAAGTATCAAAAGGGAGAGTCTGATTTCATCCCTCAGTGGGCTTCATCCTTACTAAGTATTGGCCCTCATAAACTGGATCTGAAATATCTAGAGATAAAAACGCTCAAGAATAAGTATTTTTGGCCAGAGAAATAGTTATAAAATACAGTGAAATAGGTAAAATAGAAATCAAGCTACTGTTGAATGATATTGCATCTTTATTTCCATCACATCTACAAATTAATTTTATGGTTTTTGATTCATGTTATCAATAATGTGTTATTTTTATAATGAATCTAGTAACGGAAATGATTTTACTAGTGGAGGTCAAGGTGATGACACTCTTGGGGTGATGATGAAAATGAAATGACAATGATGGTGGGGATTTCCATGATGTGAGTTATGAATATAATAGAAGTGGTGGTGATGATAGAGATATTTAACCCCTCAAGTTTTTAGTTGAGAGTAATGAAACAATTGTGTGGATGGTGTTTAATAACTAAGAATGATTGATTATTTGGAATTTATAATAATATTCTAGTATTTTTAATGGTTATAAAACTATTAATATAGTTATTAGTGAGTTAGATTGTAAATATACTATAAGGACCCGACCATATTACATTAAATACTCTTGCATATATTAAAGAAATCACTTCCTTTCACTTTTAGGATGTTTTCATGTTTATAGATTTAGACATTTGGGACATAAAACATTTATAACATTAAACATTATTACAGAGTGGAAATCATAACAACAGTATTCATTTCTTGTAAAATATTAATATTTTAACATAAAACATGATTTATTTGAAAAATATTCAAGAATATAACTTGGATTCTTTATTTGTCTTAAACATACTTATAACCTATTAAAATCATTTAAAAACTTAGGATGAGCACAAAAATTCTAAGTAATGTATATAAAAAGAAGGAAAGGGCACTATAGTCCATGAACACTTGTAACGTATGAAATCATTTTCAAAAGACATACCTGTCAACTATATAAAATTTCTTTGTGAAAAAATAGATTTAAAAAAGATCATAACAAAACATACGAACATAAATATAACCATAAAATTATATTGGGATCATTACATACATAATATTGTAACACTCTCAGTTACCTTATAATTTGTAACCCTCACGGCTACATTAAAATTTGTGTAACCATCACAATTACACATGGAGTAACCATATAGATAACCTCCAACTTACACATACCGAATGAATTGGAGGGAGATATAGGTACCACCCTTCACCATAAAAAATTCCTTGGAATAAGAACACAATCATACAACATGAATAATTTCATAAAAACTTTTCCATTGAAATTTTGTAAAATGGAATTTTAAAAGACGATTTTAAAAGAAAATCCTCTTACATAAATCATATAATGGAAGAGAGACATAATAGAGTGGATGGAATATGTATATACACTATAAATATAAATAATTATACCTAATATAAACAAATCACATCATACAATCAATTTTAATACAACATAAAAATGATGTATAAGGTTAACCCAATGAAAGGAAATCCGGTTAAAAAGTCCCTTACCTCAAGCTTGTCTTACATAAAACTTGTTTAACCCTCCTGTATAATAGTTGAAAGGGTGTTATTTATATATTAAATAAACATATCCATATTTATAATAACTTATATGATCATTTAATTACATCATTTCACCCTTTAGTTGATAGTATTTTGTTCCTTGCACTGTTTTGTGTGAGTTCATTACATCATTTCCAGGATTGGTTCATGATGGTTTTTTCTAGTCAATTGGAAGTGAAACTCCCGAATTGGAATGGAATGGTATTAAAATATTTCCATAACCATAAATTATACCATTTATCATTTTTAATAATGAAATTAAGATGATTCATATGTTAAAACATTAATGATGCTCATTTAGATCATTTCAGTGATTCTTTGACAATAACAACCTAATTTTGTTTTATAAATTAAAACCATGTGTACAAAATAATTCAAGAACCATGGATGATACATAATACATATATTATAACCTATCACAACAATAAAAATGGTTTCATGACTATCCTTGAATGAATTAAATAAAATTAAAATCACATCTTCCACGATGTCAGTAATTCGACACATCACAGACAAGGTTTTCATTCCTTGACTGAGTGGGAGTGGAGGAGAAGAGTGATGATGAATTTTACCTGAACATGAGAAAAAAAATATATGAGATTTTTGAGATTTCATGACTCTTTTATATGAGGATGAGTGGAATGAAAAAGAAAATAAAGGAAATCAAAATAAAAGAATAGTTGAAAAATCCCTTACGAAAATCTGGTAGCCTAACGACGTCGCATAAAATTTCATAAAATATTTTGATAAGAGAAAATGGGTCTCTCATAATTATTAAATAATAAGGTAAGAAATTGGGGATATTGAATGAAATATCCCATCATAATTAAAATAAAAATAATAATAATAATATAAAAAAGAAATAAAATAAAGAAAACAAAATAGGATGTTTACCTCTTGATCTCTTCTCCTTGAGATCCTTCTTAAAGCCTTTGGTTTTGGCCTTTTGGTGAGACCATAAGCTCTTGGACATCGGGAAGATACTTGGGAGGATTATTAGTTAGAAATTAGTTAAGGATCAAGGATTTATATGTTTGAGAGGATTAGATAAATGAGGGTGGTATTTATAGTGGAGGAGAAGAGGTATTTTTCAATATTTTAATCATTATTATAATGTTTTTCTCACGAATATGAATATACTTTATTAATGTGACCCAAATAGTAATAATATCATGTGATTTTGAACCAAGTGGGCTTGAATCACTTATTATGTCATAAATATTGTATTTAACTGATAATTTGAATATATGATATTTTATTGTATTTCACTATTCATCGAAAATTCAAGAATTTCAAAAAAATCCCAAAAAAATCATTTGTACCATTTTTAATGTTGAAATTTCAAAAATGATATCCATTTTTTGGAAATTATTTTTTAAATATAATTAATTTAATTTTTAAATAAAATCATTCATATTTCAATAATTAATAATTTAAAAACTATTACTGCTTTTATATCACATGGAAAAATTAACCAAGATTTAATTATCATAAATCCTTAAGAAAATAAAATATTAATACAATTTATTATTCATTAGGGTCATATTACTATTCATACTAATATTCACAATGGTATGTTACTATTCACCAAAAATCAAGTTGGTACCATTAGACTCCAAATAACATACTGAATGTAATTACAGATGACCGTTTTTTGAAATTCAAAACATAGAAGTGGACAAAATTATTTATAAAGTCTAGTTATAAATATCTACTGAAAACAATGTTTCATGATTTTAAAATTATTTTTAAAACCTAGGTGTATTACATTATCCCCACCTTCTGGAAATTTCACCCTTGCAATTTTATTTTCTTATTAAACAAGGGATGGTACCTTTCTCTCATTACATTTTTAGACACCCATGTTACTTATTCTACTATGTGGTTTCACAAGAAAACCTTTTCCTGGTGGATTGCCTTCTTCAGCAATACCTGTTCCCTTCGATCAAGAATCTGAACTGGTTTCTTTTCATAATAAATTATCTCTTTCAGCTGAACTGCTTCAGGGATCAAGATATGTGATGAATCTGGACCATACTACCTCAACATTGAAACATGAAAAACATTGTGTAGCTGAGACAAACTCAGAGGCGAAGCTACTCGGTATGCAGCATGTCCATCTTTATCCAGGATTACAAAAGGACCAATGAACCACAAACTTAGCTTCTGTTTCTTACCGAAACACATCACACTTTTCTAAGAAGATATTTTTTGGAAAACATGGTCACCTATCCCAAAAGAGAATTATTTCCTTCTATTATCTTTATAACTTGTCCGCCTGCTCTGAGTTTTCCTCATGTGCTACAGGATCATATTAATTTTCTCTGCCACTTCCTCTACTAATTCTGGACCTATCAACTTTCTTTCACTTACATAATCCCAAAACACAAGAGTTTGACACTACTTTCAGTAAAATTATTCAGAAGGTGTAATCTATATACGGGAATAAAAACTATTATTATAAGAAAAATCAACTAAAGAAATATGTTGATCCCAAATTCCATGATATTTCATTGAACAAGATCGAATCATATCCTCCAAGGTCTGAATCATTCATTTTGACTGCCCATCTGATTGAGGATGAAAAGTTGCAATGAGATTTAATTTTGTGCCCAACGACTCATGAAGGCCCTTTCAAAAGTTATAAATGAACATCAGATCTCGATCAGATACAACAAAAAGAGAAACTCCATGTAACATGATAATCTCTTTGAGGTATAGTCGAGAAAGGTGATCCAAAGTCATTGTCTCCTGAATAGAAAGAAAAAGTGCATATTTTTTCAGCCGATTAACAATAACCCAAATCGAATTGTTACCTCAAGATGTCTAAGATAGTCCAACCATGATGTCCATAGATATATTGTCTCATATAAACTCTGGAACTGTAAAACAATGAATCATCCCATTCGGTAACCTCCGCTCTTCTTTAACCTATTGACATCTCAAACATTTCAAAATAAAATCAGCAATATCTCTTTTCATTCCATCCCACCAATAATACCTTTTGATGGTCTTTGTACATCTTAGTACTACCAGGATGAACTGAAAATGGAGAACTATGATCTTCACACAACAAATCATTCTTCAAATGAGAATCTCAAGGCACACACATCCTTTTTCCAAATCATAAAACACAATATATATCTTGTTTAAATTCTGGAAACTTACCCATTTTAACCAATTAAACCATTTTTTATATCTCATGGTCTTCCTTCTAAGAGTTCTTAATTCTATCTGATAATAATGACTACACTAAAACCTGCAACAAAATAGAGGTATTTCTTGCACCAACAACTTCTAAACCAAAATTCATCAAATCATTAATCAATTGATCATGTTCCAAATGTAACATTTTAAATGATGCATGATGTTTTCTACTCAACGCATCTGCCACTTTGTTTTCTTTTCTGGATTGGTAATGGATCAAGAAATCATAATACATTATCAGTTCAATCCATCTTCTCTGCCTCATGTTTAATTCATTCTTAGTGAATATATACTTCAGACTTTTATGGTCAGTATATATTTGAAATTTTGCACCATATTAATGATGACTCTAAATTTTCAAAGTAAAAACCACCACTACCTATTCCAAATAATGTTTGGGATAATTTACCTCATTAGTTTTATGTTTTCTTGAAGCATAATCAATTACCTAATCATTCTGCATCAGATCACAACCAATTACCTTCATACATGCATCACTATAGATGACAAACTCAACATTTTGTGAAGGCAATCCCAAAACTGGATCACTCAACAATATCTTCATAGTTCATAAAAACAATAATCAAATTCTTCTGTCCAAATAAATTTAACCCCTTTTCATGTTATATTAGTTATCAGGCTAGATAACCGTGCAAACTTCTTAACAAAATATTGGTAATAACCCGCTAATTCAAGAAAACTATGAACCATTGTAACATTTGAAGGTCTAGTCCATTCATCAAACACTTTTGTTTTGGCATGATCAACTATTATTCAATCCTTATTTACATTGTTCCTAGTAAAAGAAATATATTGAAACCAAAAATCCTACTTGCAGAATTTTCCATACAGTTTCAGTTCCTTTAAGGTTTGTAAAACAACCCTAAGATTATTTGAATTCTCATCTTTATTTTTAGAAAATAATAGAATGTATCAATAATCACAACCAAAAACATATCCAAGAACTCATGAAATATTCTATTCCTAAGATTCATGAATACAAAATGTTCAATAGTTAACCCAAATGGAATAAAAACAAATTCATAATGCCCATATCTGGTACAAAAATTTGTTTTTGTGATGCCATCCTCCTTCACCTTCAGCTGATGGAATTAGGATCTCAAGTCAATCATAATAATGTACTCAGCTCCCTGGAGATGATCAAAAAATTCATCAATATGACAAAGAGGATACTTTTTTTAACACTGATGTTATTCAAAGATCTATAATCAATGAAAAGTCTCATTGAACCATATTTCTTTTTAACAAACAAAAGAAGAGCTCCCCATGGTGATGTGTTAGTACGAATGAATCCTTTATCAAGAAAATCATGAAACTGATTTTTCAATTATAGAAGTTCTAATAGAGCCATACGATATTATGGGTTTTATATTGTCTTAGCATCAGGAACTAAGTCAATAGTGAATTCAACTTCTCAATCTGGTGTGACATTGGGTAACTCATCAAGAAAAACATCAAGGTATTCATTTACCATTGGAACATCATTAATCTGAAGAGTTACCTTGTTTTCATCAAGATGACAAAGATAACATTCATTTCCATTTTTTAATAGTTTCGCAGCTTCATCATATGTTATCAATTTTATGGGTTCGTTCTTATATAAAAACTTAAAATCTTTCTGAAAAAAAACATCTTTAGCTCTACCTTCAATCTTAGCATAATAAACCGAAATCAAATCCATTCCCCAAATAACATCAAACTCGATAAAAGGAAAAACGACAAGTTTTGTATGTAATTTCTTTCCAAAGACCACAATAGAAAGATTATTATAATTACAAATTGCTATAATATTTCTCATGGTGTTTTAACAACATGTTCTGGTCTCATTTGTTGAGTTGATATTTCCAATTTAGTAGAAAATTTCTCAGAGATGAAGGAATGTGTAGACCCCGTATCAATCAAAATGTTAGTGAAATCTGAGTAAAGAAACAAAGTTCCTGAGACAACTTCATTAGATGGCTCAGTATCTACTGATGTAGTCGCAAAATATCTTAGTATACCTTTTTATTTATAGTCTATGTTCTTTTTATCTTTTGGATCTCTCTTAGGGAAGGCATTTTCATAATGACCAATCTCACCATATTTAAAACACTTTACAGTTTGCTTATCATGAGTAGTCTTAGGATCATTTACATTAAAATCGTGAGCCATATGTCCAAACACAACACATAGAATACACTTCTCAGTTTTGGAAAGACATTCCCCAGGGTACTTCTTTCCACACATTTGACAAACTAGAAACTGGATTTTCTAACCATCAAATTTATTTGGTTGATTCTTACCCCAATATTTCCATCTGGACTGATTCTTCTCCTTGTTTCCAAAATGAACGTGATCATTCGAAAACTCCATCTCTTCCCTCTCATCACATCAGACAATTTTATCATAACTTTCGAATTCAAGGGAGGCCAACGCCCTTCGATACCTTGGCTTCAGTCCTGAGTAAAAGAGATTGATTTTTCTATCATGATCCAAAATATGATTTGGAGAATAACTCATCAATAAGAATGATTGCTTCATACACAACCACTGAATCTTCATACTTCTATTTCAATTCAATGAATTTCATCTCGAACCAATGTTGCACCACCTTAGAGAAATATTTTTCAAGTAAAAGACTTTTAAATTCATCCCACATTAAGGCCTAAAAATCCTCTCTATCCCTGATATTCCTTACCATTGACCAAGACTGATCTGCTTAACCTTAAAAATGATTAACAAAAAGTCTTACCTTTTGATTATCTAATCATCCCATACCATCTAATATCTATTCAAGGTATTTAATCCATCCTTCAGCCGCTAGTAGGTCAAAATATCCATTTAAAGCAGGAGGGTGTTGTCTCATAAAATGATCCACTGTTGTCATGTTCTGTTTGTCGTACCTCTATTATTTCTCTTGAATGGATGCCACCACAATTTATTAACTACTATCTTTGATCCATTATAATCGCAAACTGCTCAGTTCCAATCCCTACCATTCCGAGCTACACATTCAGAAGGATTTCATTCTGTCAGTGCCTCCCCTCTTCAGATTCCATGTTTCTTCTACGAACAACCATTCTGAACAAACATATCTTAGACGAAGCAACATGGAAATAATTAAATTCTATAACTTTTAAAATTTATCAAAGAGTAAAATCATTTATGGTATTCTTTTAACATCATCCTAAAGCCTAAAGGTATCTAAACCATCTTCTAATACCAACTATAAGGACTCGACCTTATTACAATACATACACTTGCATATAGTAAAGAAATCACATCCTTTCACATTGGGGATCTTATAAATTTTAGATATTGAGAGATTTGGGACATTAAACATTTATAAAATTACACATTATTAGAGAGTGGATACCATAAAAACAGTATTCATTTCTCGGAAAATATAAATCTTTTCACATAAATCGTGATTTCTTTGAAAAATATTCAAACATATTACATAGATTCCTTATTTGTCTTAAAAATACTTATAACCTGTGAAATTCATTTTAAAATTTGGGATGAGCACAAAACGAATAATACGTGATATAAGAAATAAAGAAAGAACACATTAGTCCATGAACACTTGTAACATACAAAATCCTTTTTAAAAGACATAATTGTCACTCATATATACTTTCTTTGTGAAAAATTAGACTTACACAAGATCCACCCAAAAAATAAGAACATAAATATAACCATAAAGGTATATTGGGAGTATTACATGCATTATATTTTAACCCTCTCATCTACCTTATAATTTGTAACCCTTACAGTTACCTTACAATTTGTGTAACCATCACAATTACACATGGAGTGACCATACGACCAAACTCCAAATTACGCATACCCAATTCATGGGAGGTAGATATAAGTCCCGCCTAAATCATAAAAAAAATCCCATGAACCATAACACAATCAAACAATATGAATAATTTCATTATCACATTTCCTTTGAAATTTTGTAAAACATAATTTTAAATGAGGATTTTAATAGAAAATCCCCATACATAAATCATATAATTGAATAGAGACTTAATAGAGTAGAAGGAATATGTATTCACACTGTAAATAGACATCATTAAACATAATATAAACAAACCCCATAACACAATATATTTTAATACCACATAAAAATGAATTACATGGTTAACCCAATGAATGAAAATCAGGTTAAGAATTCCCTTACCCCAGGATTATCTTACATAAAACATGTTTAAAAATCCTATATAATGCTTAAAAGAGTGTTAATAATATCTTAAAAACATATATATTATAAGTCCCCAGCCTTAAACCTTACTTAATCTTGAGTTATTACAAGATTACACATTGAGGATCTTTTCGGGTTTAGAGTTTTAGAGAATTAGATCATAAAACTTGCATTACATTCCACATATAAACAAAGTGGTTACATAAAGATAGTATTCTTCATTCCCATCAATGGAAACACATTTAAAATAAAACATGGATTATTTCTTGACACATCCTTGACTCTATCATCTTATCATGTACCTTTCCCTTGACCTGTGAAAAACATTTTAAAAAAATATGGGATGAGCATAAAAACTCAGTATGGGTTATATAAAAAAAACATGGAAAGGAAACATGAGTTCATATATACATAAGAATGAAATCATACTTTACCCATAAAACATAGGCACTTTAACATACCTCATAAAATCATGAATAAATCATAGAAATCATAAGACATAAAGGTAACATGAGGCATTCATAACATTCTTACGTAGGGAGTAACCCTCTTGGTTACGTTTGGAATACCCATCACAGTATATTCCCTAAATCTCTTCGGAGAAACCTTAACGTTTCACTCCTTCGCGTTACCCAATGAATTGGAGAGCTATAACGGGCTCACCCGCCCTTAGTTTATCACGGAACCACCCGTCTTCATAATAATGCCCAAGAACCATAACATAATCATATCACATAAAACAAGCATAAAGGAAACATAAAATTTCCAAATTTCAATCACGAGATATCAATACAACAAATTGATATAAAAACATTATGAAAACCATTTTCAATACCAAAATAAAAGAAAAGTAAAATGTGGTATTTATTTTTCTTTTAAAAAGAAGGTATGGCTTGTAGAGGAAGCTGAAACTCAAATAACGGTCATGACGGCGGAGAAGTCGTTGTCACCGCATACGTACGACAAAAACGTTCCCTTTTTTCGTTTAGTAAACGCTTCATATAAAAAAGATTCCTTTTGAATAAACGTAAAATTCAAAGTGGTTTATACACCGTATAAAAGAAAGTTGTGTATAAAATAAAATATGCCTCAATGAAAGGAGATTGAGACGAAGTCCCATACCTCGTATCCGACTTGACCCGACCGTTCTTTAATCTCCTGAATAATAAAATTGAGTTAATATCTACTTGCTTATGAACCTTTTTCAAGTTCATTATTCCTTTTATACCATGTTATGAACATCATGTAATCATTTAAGTTAATAATGTTCATTTTGTCGGTATTTGGTTCTTAAGTCAAAAATAGACTTCTTACGCTTACATGTTGTTAATTTGGTCAAAGGTTTGTTATATCCAGAATTATATTAATTATTTGGATAACATATATATCATATATATTCAGAATATACATGTATTTATAATATTACATCACATTTAGAGGTAAGAAATGAAATGCACTGTTCATGGAGACGGTAAGCCGTACGTACGCATGAACGCTAATTCCATTTCTATTTCATATTTCTGGAATGGAATCATAATTATATAAGAGTATATTATAATTCCAATATAATAACATATATAATTTCATTAACTTTATCCTTTACACATCCCACATATGGTATTAACGAATCAAATCACTTTCAGGGGGCGGTAGTCCGCACTTCCTAAAATGATGATATTCGTGTTTACCCATAATGGAAACCATAAAGGTATGACCAAAATGAAAAAAAAAACAGACGCTTAAGGAAAACATAAACATATTATATATCATATATAAAAATAGTGACATCATAATGGCCACCTTTGAAGGTGTTAAATGAGTATTGAACAATCATCGTTTCGGGAGGCAAAATTTCGCCATCCACGGAAACCGTATGTTCTTTAACCATTTTATGTAGTTGTGTGAGAGTGTAGCTCAAATAAATCTTATAACAACATCCTATTATATTGAAGATACTGGTGTTGTTACAAAAGAAGTAAATAAAAAGAGTTTAGGTGGTTGGAAAAGAAAAATAAAACAAATGAACATGAGAGAATGAATTACCTTTAAAAGTGTAACTCCTTTTGATTTGAGCCTAAAGGCTTCTTTTGAAAGGATTCTGCCCAAAGGGAATCCTCTATGATGAGGAGAGTTATGTGGAGAGAGTAAATGGGCAGGGTTTGGCCGAGCGAAATGCTTGAGGAGTGTGTCGAATGAGGTAGAGGTGGGGGCCTTTTATAAGAGGAGAGGAGGGGCACTTTTGGAATGTAAAGAAATATTACTTTATTTGAAAATGTGTTTCGGTTTTAAAAGGTCCCACATTGATATAATTCGGGGATACGGTGATAGGGGTTCGAAATACACTCATCCAATTGGTTTTGGACATGTTTAGTTCATAGATTTTGCATTATCTTTCCATTTTATTTAAATCGTCAAATAATGATGTCATCGCTGCATCATTATTATGACATAAATAATTTAATTTATTTATTGTCTAAAAATTATAAAAAAAATACTATGATGTAGGAAATCTTTTTATATTTCCAATGACTATTTATAATCAAAAACTGATCTTTATAACCCCATGTAAGAATTGTTTTCGTAAAACATATTATGTTTGTGTCATTTTTACTTTAACATTTAATAAAAAGTTATTTATGTCATTTCCCAACCAAAGTGTCTCCATGGGGTCCACAAGTTGACCCATGGCTTGTCTTGGTCGGCCATGACACAACCAATGAGGGTAGGACATGTTTCAAGATCATTTTATTTTATTAAAGCATTATTTTTACTTTAAACTACACTAATTACCACTAATCACGATTAAGAACTTAATAAGTTACTATTCACAAAAAAATTATTATAATCTCATTGAACCAAATTTTACTTCTTAATGACAACCATGTATGTCGGATTTTTGAAATTCAAAACACAATGATGGCAAAATTCCATTTAAACGGAAAAATCAGTTTTTATAAGTACTACTTAGTGGTTTCACTATTCATCAAAAATTGAAGTTTTCCAGAAAATTACCAAAAATTCACCCTAAGCTATATTTGATAATCCGAATTCAAAAATGAATTCTATTTTATAAAATTCAAAACATATAAGTCACATTAATTAATTTAATAATTAATTCCCGTTGTCAGAGCAAATATTGTGTTTTTATGAAACAATAAGTATCAAAAGATTGACACTAGTTTAAGTCTAATTTCAAAGTGAAATTGATACCAATGACCACCATTGGATAAAATGGTAAAAATATATTCATATTACACATTAATACCAATTCAAAAGATAATATAATCATATAAATAAATTAGATTAAAAAGTAGTTTTGATGTAAAATGCAGTATTTTTCACTTTTCATTAAAAAATGATCATTGTCAGAAAAATACCAAAAATTCACACAAAGTAAATTTTGATGTCCCAATCATAAAGAATAAGTTTATTTTGACAAACATAGTTTATAAAATTTTCAAAAGATAGATTTAAAAAGGGTTTTCCATCATAAGGTAGTAAAACAATCTTATAAGAATATTAGTGTATTCCATGCTTAAGATTGGATTTATTTTCATTTTAAGCCTCCAAAACACTATCTTAATCATTAATAGACATAGAAAAAAATATCTATTATTCATTAATTACTTGGTATGTTACATCCTTCCCCCCTTTAGAAAATTTCATCCCCGCAATTTATTTACTTATCAAATAAATGGGGGTACTTATCCCTCATTGCATTTTCAGATTCCCATGTTGCCTCTTCAATCATGTGGTTTTTCCACAAAACCTTTACCTGGTGAATCACTTTATTCCGTAACACTTGCTCCCAGTGGTCATGAATCTGGACTGGTTGTTCCTCATAAGATAGGTTCTCTTCCAGCTGAACTACCTCTGGTCTCAAAACATGAGATGGATCTGGCATATACTTTCTCAACATCGAAACGTGAAAAACATTGTGTACATGAGATAAACTCGGAGGTAAAGCCACTCGGTATGCAACTGATCCAACTCTCTCCAGAATTTTGTATGGTCCAAGGAACCTTGGACTCAACTTTCCTTTCTTACCAAATCTCATCACACTTTTCCAAGGAGAAACCTTGAGAAAAACATGATCACCTACCTCGAATGATAGATCCTTCCTCCGGTTATCCGCATAACTCTTCTGCCTGCTCTGAGCTGTTCTCATGTGTTTCTGAATCAGCTGAACTTTTTCTACCATCTCTTCTACCAATTCTGTTCCCATCAACTTCCTTTCACCCACTTCATTCTAGAAAGATGGAGTTCGACACCGCTTCCCATATAATGCCTGAAATGGTGCCATCTGTATACTGGAATGAAAACTGTTATTATATGAAAACTCAACCAAAGAAAGATGTTGGTCCCAACTTCCCTGATAATCCATAGAACAAGCTCATAGCATATCCTCCAATGTCTGAATTGTTCATTCTGACTGCCCATCTGATTGAGGATGAAAAGCTGTACTAAAATTTAATTCAGTACCCAACGACTTCTGAAGGCCTTTCCAAAAGTTAGAAGTAAACCTGGGATCACGATCCGATACAATGGAGAGAGGAACTCCATGTAACCTAACTATCTCTTTAAGATACAAACGGGAAAGTTGATCAAGAGAGAAAGTATCTTGTATAGCAAGGAAATGAGCAGATTTGGTCAAGCGATCAACAATAACCCAGATTGCATTATTACCTCGAGACATCTTCGGTAATCCAACAACAAAGTCCATGGATATATTCTCCCATTTCCACTCTGGCACTGGTAAAGGCTGAAGCATCCCTTTCGGTAACTGCCGCTCTGCTTTAACCTGTTGACATGTCAAACACTTCACAGTAAAATCAGAAATATCTCTTTTCATTCCATCCCACCAGTAATAATCCCGCAGATCTCTATACATCTTAGTACTGCCCGGATGAACTGAAAACAGAGAACTATGAGCTTCACATAACAACTCTCTCTTCAACTGTGAATCACAAGGCACACACAATCTCTTCCCAAATCTCAAAACACAATCACTATCATTGTTGAATTCCGGCAACTTACCTTTCTGAACCAGCTCTACCTTTTTCTGCAACTCACTGTCTTGCTTCTGTGCTTGCTTGATTCTATCTGATAGAGATGATCTCACAGATACCTGAAACAAAACAGAAGGACTTCTTGCACCAACAACTTCTATGCCAAAGTTCATCAAATCCTTAACCAAAGTATCACGTTCCAAACGCAACATTGTTAATGAAGCTTTACTTTTTCGACTCAATGCATCAGCCACTTTATTTGCTTTTCCCGGATGGTAATGAATTGTACAATCATAATCCTTTATTAATTCTAGCCATCTCCTATGTCTCATGTTTAACTCATTCTGAGTGAATATATACATTAAACCTTTGTGATCGGTATATATTTCACACTTTACTCCATACAAATGATGCCTCCAAATTTTTAAAGCAAAAACAACAGCAGCTAGTTCCAAATCATGTGTAGGGTAATTTACCTCATGAGTTTTCAACTGTCGTGAAGCATAAGCAATTACCTGATCATTCTGAATTAGGACGCAACTAAGTCCTTTGAATGAAGCATCACTGTATATAACAAACTCACCATTCCTGGAAGGTAGTGCCAAAACTGGAGCATTCACCAATCTTCTTTTCAATTCCTGAAAACAATCATCACATTCTTTTGTCCAGATAAACTTAACACCCTTCCGAGTTAGCTTAGACATTGGACTAGATAACCATGAAAAATTTCTAACAAACCTTCGGTAATAGCCCGCCAAACCAAGGAAGCTACGAATCTCGGTTACAATTGTGGGTCTTGGCCATTCTTCCACAACTTTTGTTTTTGCAGGATCAACAGTTATTCCATCTTTAGAAACAATGTGACCAAGGAAAGAAATTTGTTGCAACCAAAACTCACACTTGCTGAATTTCCCATACAATTTCTTTTCTTTTAAGGTTTGCAAGATAACCCTTAAATGTTTTTCATGCTCCTCTTTACTTTTAGAAAACAACAAAATATCATCAATGAAAACCACCACAAACTTATCCAAGAACTCGTGGAAAATTCTATTCATTAAGTCCATGAATACAGCAGGTGCATTGGTTAGCCCAAAAGGAATTACTACAAATTCATAATGGCCATATCTCGTACGAAACGCGGTCTTCAGAATATCTGCCTCCTTTACCTTCAGCTGATGGTACCCCGATCTCAAGTCAATCTTTGAAAAAAACTGAGCTCCCTGGAGCTGATCAAACAAATCATCGATATGAGGCATAGGATATTTGTTCTTAACAGTGATATTATTCAAGGATCTATAATCTATGCAAAGTCTCATAGAACCATCTTTCTTTTTAACAAATAAAACAGGAGAACCCCATGGTGATGTGCTAGGTCTAATGAAACCTTTCTCTAATAAATCTTTCAATTGCTCCTTCAAATCTAAAAGTTCAATTTGTGCCATTCGATAAGGGGTTTTTGAAATTGTCTTAGCATCAGGAACTAAGTCAATAGTAAACTCAACTTCCCGATCTGGTATTATTCCAGGAAACTCATCAGGAAAAACATCAGGATACTCATTTACCACTGGCACATCATTAATCTGAATAGTTCCTTTATTTTCAATGACGTGTGCAAGGTAACATTCATTTCCATCTTTTACAAGTTTCGCGGCCTCTTGATATGTTATCAAAAGTAAGGGTTCATTCTTGTAAACAAACTGAAAGTCTTTCTGAAAGGAAACTTCTTTAGCTCTACAGTCAATCTTAGCATGGTAAATAGAGATCCAATCCATACCCAGGATAACATCAAACTCTACTAGAGGTAGAACAGTAAGGTTTTCAAGTAGGTTCTTTCCACAGATAAGGATATGAAGATTCTTATAAATTCTTTTTGCATCAACATTCCCCCCAGGTGTTTTTACCAAAAGTTCAGGAGTCATTTCTTGAGATGGTATTCCCATTTTACTAGAAAAGGTTTCAGATATGAAAGAATGTGTAGACCCCGAATCAAACAACACACTGGCATAATCTGAAAAAACAAACAAAGTACCTGATACAACTTCATTTGATGGCCTGACATCTGCTGAAGTAGTTGCAAAGTAATTCACCACCCCTTTCTGCTTGTAGTCTAACTGGTTCCCATCACTCAAGCTCCTTTTCAGACACTCGTTTTCATAGTGACCCATCTCATTGCACTTATAACATTTCACTAACTGTAAATCAAATTTGTTCTTACCTTCACCTTGATCCTTTTCAGTGCAATCCCGAGCCTTATGTCCCATATTACCACATCGGTAGCACTTTCAAGAATTCAGAAGACATTCCCCAGCATGCCTTTTTCCACATTTATCACAAACTGGAAACTTAGTTCTCTTACCATCAGACTTTTTTGAAGAATTCTTACCTTTCTCCTGCCACCTCGGTCTCTTCTTCTGCTGGTTGTTATAGAACACTTGGTCATCGGAAAACTCCATTTCCTCCTTCTCAGCACATCGAACAAGCTTTTCATAACTTTTAAACTCACGAGAATCTAATGCCCTTCGATATTTTGGCTTTAATCCTGAGTAAAAACGATTGATTTTACTATCAAGGTCTTGGATAAATTTTGGAGCATACCTTGCCAATCGAGTGAACCTTTCTTCATAGGAAGCCACTGAGTCTTCCTCTTTCCTCAATTCCAAGAATTGCTTTTCCATCCTAAGTCGAACAGCCTTAGGAAAATACTTCTCAACAAACATACCTTTGAATTCATCCCAGTCAAGAGCATCAATCTCATCGGCGTCCCTGATATTTTTAACCATAGACCACCACTAATCTGCTTCACCCTCCAAACCGTAAATAGCAAGACTAACCTTTTGATTGTCTGAACACCCCATGACATCAAAAATCTTTTCTAGTGCTTTAATCCACCCTTTAGCTAGCACAGGGTCAGATGATCCTCTGAATGATGGTGGATGTTGCCTCATGAAATGTTCCACCACTAACATGTTCCTCTGCGGTTGATCTGGCTGATCTCGTGCATGGATACCACCACCATTTATCATTGAGTCAACTGCGCCATTACTGCAACAAACTGTTCAGTTCCAATTCCGACCATTTCTGGATGCTGATTCGGAAGGTTATTTCCTTCTGTATGCCTTCCTAGCACTGCTTCCCTGTTTCCTCTGTGGAAATCCATTCTGAACAAACATGTCTTAGATGAAGCAACATGGTAATCTTCAAATGCTATATCATTTCAAAAAAAAAATTATTTTTGGATAATCATTTAATAGAATTATAACTCCTAAAGTTATCTAAACCGACCTCTGATACCAACTATAAGGCCCCAGCCTTAAACCATACTTAATCTTGAGTTATTACAAGATTACACATTGAGGATCTTTTCGGGTTTAGAGTTTTAGAGAATTAGATCATAAAACTTTCATTACATTCCACATATAAACAAAGTGGTTACATAAAGATAGTATTCTTCATTCCCATCAATGGAAACACATTTAAAATAAAACATGGATTATTTCTTGACACATCCTTGACTCTATCATCTTATCATGTACCTTTCCCTTGACCTGTGAAAAACATTTCAAAAAAACTTGGGATGAGCATAAAAACTCAGTATGGGTTATATATAAAAAACATGGAAAGGAAACATGAGTTCATATATACATAAGAATGAAATCTTACTTTACCCATAAAACATAGGAACTTTATCATACCTCATAAAATCATGAGTAAATCATAGAAATCATAAGACATAAAGGTAACTTGAGGCATTCATAACATTCTTATGTAGGGAGTAACCCTCTTGGTTACATTTGAAATACCCATCACAGTATATTCCCTAAATCTCTTCGGAGAAACCTTAACGTTTCACTCCTTCGCATTACCCAATGCATTGGAGAGCTGTAACGGGCTCACCCGCCCTTAGTTTATCACAGAACCACCCATCTTCATAATAATGCCCAAGAACCATAACATAATCATATCACATAAAAGATGCATAAAGGAAACATAAAATTTCCACATTTCAATCACGAGATATCAATACAACACATTGATATAAAAACATTATGAAAACCAGTTTCAATACCAAAATAAAAGAAAAGTAGAACATGGTATTTATTTTTCTTTTAAAAAGAAGGTATGGCTTGTAGAGGAAGCCGAAACTCAAATAACGGTCACGACGGCGGAGAAGTCGTTGTCACCGCATACGTACGACAAAAACATTCCATTTTGTCATTTAGTAAACGATTCATATAAAAAAGACTCCTTTTGAATAAACGTAAAAGTCAAAGTGGTTTATACGCCGTATAAAAGAAAGTTGTGTATAAAATAAAATATGCCTCAATGAAAGGAGATTGAGACGAAGTCCCATATCTCGTATCCGACTTGACCCGACCGTTATTTAATCTCCTGAATAATAAACCTGAGTTAATATCTACTTGCTTATGAACCTTTTTCAAGTTCATTATTCGTTTTATACCATGTTATGAACATCATGTAATCATTTAAGTTAATAATGTTCATTTTGTCGGTATTTGGTTCTTAAGTCAAAAATAGTCTTCTTACGCTTACATGTGGTTAATTTGGTCAAAGGTTTGTTATATCCAGAATGATATTAATGATTTGGATAACATATATACCGTATATATTCAGAATATACATGTATTTATAATATTACATCACATTTAGAGGTAAGAATTGAAATGCACCGTTCATGGAGATGGTAAGTCGTACGTACGCATGAACGCTACTTCCATTTCTATTTCGTATTTCTGGAATGGAATCATAATTATATAAGAGTATATTATAATTCCAGTATAATAACATATATAATATCATTAACTTTATCCTTTACACATCCCACATATGGTATTAACGAATCAAATCACTTTCAGGGGGCGGTAGTCCGCATTTCCTAAAATGAAGATATTCGTGTTTACCCATAATGGAAACCATAAAGGTATGACCAAAATGAAAAAAAACAGAAGCTTAAGGAAGAAATAAACATATTATATATCATATATAAAAATAGTGACATCATAATGTCCACCTTTGAAGGTGTTAAATGAGTATTGAACAATCATCGTTTCGGGAGGCAGAATTTCTCCATCCACGGAAACCGTATGTTCTTTAACCATTTGATGTAGTTGTGTGAGGGTTTAGATCAAATAAATCTTATAAAAACATCCTAGTATATTGAATATACTGGTTTTGTTACAAAATAAGTAAATAAAAAGATTTTAGGGGGTTGGAAAAGCAAAATAAAACAAATGAACATGAGAGAATGAATTACCTTTAAAAGTATAACTCCTTTTGATTTGAGCCTAAAGGCTTCCATTGAAAGGATTATGCCCAAAGGTAATCCTCTAGGATGAGGAGGGGGATGTGGAGAGAGTAAATGGGCAGGGTTTTGCCGAGCCAAAGGCTTGAGGAGTGTGTCAAATGAGGTAGAGGTGGGGGCCTTTTATAAGAGGAGAGGAGGGGCACTTTTGGAAAGTAAAGAAATATTACATTATTTGAAAATGTGTTTCGGTTTTAAAAGGTCCCACATTGATATAATTAGTGGATGGGGTGATAGGGGTTCTAAATCCACTCATCCAATTGGTTTTGGACATGTTTAGTTCATAGATTTTACATTATATTTCCATTTTATTTAAATCGTCAAATAATGATGTCATCGCTGCATCATTATTATGTCATAAATAATTTAATTTATTCAATGTCTAAAAATTATAAAAAAAATACTATGATGTAGGAAATCGTTTTATCTTTCCAATGAATATATATAATCAAATATCTGATCTTAATAACCCCATGTAAGAATTGTTTTCGTAAAACATATTATGTTTCTGCCATTTTTACTTTAACATTTAATAAAAAGTTATTTATGTCATTTCCCAACCAAAGTGTCTCCATGGGGTCCCCAAGTTTACCCATGGCTTTTCTTGGTCGGCCATGACACAACCAATGAGGGTAGGACATGTTTCATGCTCATTTTATTTTATTAAAGCATTATTTTTACCTTAAACTACTCTAATTACCACTAATCACGATTAAGAACTTAATAAGTTACTATTCACCAAAAAATTATTATAATCTCATTGAACCACATTTTACTTCTTAATGAAAACCATGTATGTCGGATTTTTGAAATTCAAAACAAAATGATGGAAAAATTCCATTTAAACGGAAAAATCAGTTTTTATAAGTACTACTTAGTGGTTTCACTATTCATCAAAAATTGAAGTTTTTCATAAAATTACCAAAAATTCACCCTAAGCTATATTTGATATTCCGAATTCAAAAATGAAGTCTATTTTACAAAATTAAAAACATATAAGTCACATTAATTAATTTAATGATTAATTCCCGCTGTCAGAGCAAATAGTGTGTTTTTATGAAACAATAAGTATCAAAAGATTGACACTAGTTTAAGTCTAATTTCAAAGTGAAATTGATTCCAATGACCACCATTGGATAAAATGGTAAAAATATATTCATATTACACAATAATAACAATTCAAAAGATAATCTAATCATATAAATAAATTATATTAAAAAGTAGTTTTGATGTAAAATGCAGCATTTTTCACTATTCATTAAAAAATGAACATTGTCAGAAAAATACCAAAAATTCACACAAAGTAAATTTTTATGTCCCAATCATAAAGAATAAGTTTATTTTGACAAAAATAGTTTATAAAATTTTCAAAATATAGATTTAAAAAGGGTTTTCCATCATAAGGCAGTAAAAAAATCTTTTAAGAATATTAGTGTATTCCATGCTTAAGATTGGATTTATTTTCTTTTTAAGCCTCCAAAACACTATCTTAATCATTAATAGACATAGATAAAAATATCTATTATTCATTACTTACTTGGGATGTTACATATATCTTCATAATACCTTATATTATCATTTCATTACATCGTTTCACCCTTATATTGTTATTATTTTGTTCCTAGCACTGTTTTGGGTGAGTTCTTTACATGATTTCCATGATTAGTTCATGATGGTTGTTCTTGTCAATTAAAAGTGAAAATACAGATTTGGAAAGGAATGGTATTTACATATTTCTAGAACCCTAAATTATACCATTTATAATTTTTAATTATGAAATGAATATTATTCATAAGTTAAAACATTAATGATGTTCATTTAGATCATTTTAGTGGTTCTTTGATAATAACAACCTCATTTTGTTTTATAAATTAAAAACATGTGTAAAAAAGAATTCCAAAACCATGGATGAGAAATAATACATAAATTATATCCTAGTTAATCCATAAAAATGGTTTCATGAATAATCTTTATGGAAGTAAATCAAATTTAAATCTCATCGTCCATGATGTCTATAATTCGACACATCACGGACAATGTTTTTATTCCTTGAATGAGTGGGAGTGGAGAAGGAGAATTATGATGAATTTCACTTGAACATGAGAACTTATAAAATATAAAATATTCTATAGCTTTCATTTCTCTTTGATAATATGAGGAGAGGAAATAAAATGGAAAGAAATGAATTTTAAATAAAAGAAGAGTTGAAAAATCGCTTACAAAAATTCTGATGCCTAACGTCGTCGCTTAAAATTTCATAAAATATTTTGATGAGATAAAAGGGAATGTATTATTATTATTACATAATATGGTCATTTAGGAGGATTTTTAATGAAATATCACAAAATAATACAACAGAAAATAAAAAATAATAACATAAAATGAAAGAAAAGAAATAAAAAAAGATGATGTTTACCACTTAATCTCTTCTCCTTGAGGTCCTTCTTAATGCATTTGGATTTGGCCTTTTGGAGAGACCAGAAATTAGGTAAGTCTCAAGGATTGAGAGGTGGGGGAGGAAGACGTAAATGAGGGTGTTATTTATAGTGGAGGAGAGGATGTATTTTTCATTATTATAATTATTATTATAATATTTTACACAATACTATGAATAGTATTAATTAATGTGACCCAGAATTGTAAAAACGGCATGTGACTTCAAACCAATTGGGATTACATAATTTATGATGTCATAAATACTGTTTTAACTGATAATTTGAATATACGATATTTTACTGTACTTCACTATTCATCGAAAATTCAAGAATTTTAGAAATATCCCAAAAATTCACCATTAACATTTTTCAACGTTTAAAATTCAAATATGATGTCCATTTTTTGAAAATAATTTTCTAAATACTGATATTTTAATTTTTAAATAAATTCATACTTGATGCAAAAATTAATAATTTAAAAACTCTAACACTTTTTATATCACATTGACAAATTAACCAAGATTTAATTATATTAAATCCTTATGAAAGTTAAATATTAATAAAATTTACAATTCATTAGGGTCATATTACTATTTATAAGTGTATGTTACTATTCACCAAAAATCAAGTTGGTTCCATTGGACTCCATATAACTTACTGAACATCATCGTAGAAGAGTGTTTTTGAAATTTAAAACATAGAAGTGGAAAATTTATTTTTAAAGGATATTTATAGACATATACTTAAAAAATGTTTCATGCATTTAAAATTCTTTTTAAAACCATGGGGTGTTATATATACAATATATGTCTTTCGTGGGATGTGTAATATGATTGTAATTTTTTTATAGGTGGTGGTATTGATTTTGTAGAGCTTCTGGAAGGTATTTTATTGCTAGATGAAGAGAATATCCTATACTAATGGTTCATATGAACCATTGGTATAAATATATAGAAATGATTTATACTAAACCATTGGTTTTCAGAATACCTCATGGTATATACCAACAGATTCAATAAAAAAATTTAGTGTAGCCCAATACTAATGACTAATGACCCACATTTCATAGAACCTCTATTATACCTTATAAAAATAGTTATATGGAATATACCAATGGTTTTAAACAAATTATATATGTTATTTTTCATGTAGTGTATTTTTGGGTAGAGATCGGAAAATCTTTGTTGCTGACACCTAGTCTTGTTCAAGAGCCGACTATGAAAATTCTGATTATCACGAAAAGTATGGGATGTCTATGAGTCACCAAATATATTATGAAAAAATTATTTGATGGAACTTATCATTTTATGTGGGTGATCATGTTTTCTTTGAAATTATCTACATGGCTAAGGCATCAACATTTGGGTATGAATGTTAAATTGTCTCCTTGATTTATCATCTCATTTGGGATACTGCAATGGATTGGTGATGTATCTTATCTATTATATTTACCACAATCATCCATATATATATATACAATTAACTTTATCTATCTCAATTAATTAATTACCATCCAGATCCTACCCATGTGATTCAATGGGACCATGTTATTCTTGCACTAGATTCTACTTTAATACATCTACCGAAAAAGATTGTGGATAGATAATAGAATTTTATAAATCAATATAGTGTCTCTATAGTTTGAGTTTTATGGAGACATGGTCATATTTATGGTGATACATGGGAATTGGGAGACATTATGTTAGAGAAATGGACTTATATTTTCCAAAACACTTGAAATATCAATCTTTTCAAAGATGGAAATTCTATTGATGGGTAGAATTTAACACTATTGGAATTTGGAAAATTACTATTTTATTATTTATTTTTATGTTATATAATTCTTGGTGTGATTTTATAGAGTTTCTAGAAAGTTTTATCATGTTTTATAATGGTTTTAAAGGGTACATGGTTTGGGGAAACCATGAAAATTCTCCATGAAATAATATAAGAGATTTTGGGGGTCGCTAGGTAGGCACATGGTTCATCCAAACTATGTGGGTGGCATGAGAAAAATTGTGAGTGTAGATATAGGTAAAACATAGGTTTGGAACATTGTTTTTTAAACTATTTGATTAAACCATGTAAGGGGTGATTTGGAGATAGTATCATGCAAATAGTTTCCCAAACTGTGTGGCCTAACTATGCACTATGCATTTATTAATCTAAAATTTAGAGTTTAACAGTGTTTTATTCCTTAAAACATTAATTTTTTTAACATATCTTAGGTTATATAAATATTATCCTTATCTTGGAATTTTTGGTGATTTTTTTTTCTGTAAGGTGGTTTTCAAATATCTAAGTGAATTTGATCACCAAAATCAATGACAAGTCCCTTTTTCCTCACTTTATCTTTAGATATCCTCATCTTCTCTGACACAAAACATTAGATATAATCTATTATATATATATATATATGATATATTATGTGTTTTAATGATTTATTTATGGGATATATTTAAGGAAGTAGGTTTTAATCATGGATCCATTGGTTTCTTTTTGTCATTCTTCATAGTTGTCACTGGTTGAGAGGTAGGTGTCTTATCTCGCACTCTATAACTCTAGATCTTGATGGGTTTGTCTTTAATAAATCATTATTATGTTCTTAATAAGAATTACTTGTGGAATATTTAAAGAAAATCTATATATCTGAATTATTTCCATATGATAGTTTTGAAATAAGAAATCAATGTTTTGTTTCAAAAATTCATGGTAAAAATATGGTTTATGTGAAGGATTTAGTTTGTATCATAGAAAAATTGGTTAGGCAAGTGGTCATTAATATATATCATGTTGATTAAGTACCACAATCAATTTGGGATAGATAATGGTCGTGCAATACCACCATTAATGTGGGATATATCATGTTCATGAAGTACCATCATCAATGTGGGTCTCTAAGTGATCGCTTGGTGATAAGATGACTCACCGCTCATGAGTAAAGGGAGGTATGTGGCATGAATGTGTGTGTGTGAACATGGGATGGTTATTCCAATGGTAGGGAATAGTTACATACATTTATTAATGTTTTCAGATATGGAACTCATCAATGTATTTGTATAAATATTTTTATCTATTTATCATCTATTTAATAAAAAAATTGGATAACTTTTAATTTTACAAATGGAATGTGTTGGGAAGTATTTGAAGATTAGCTACTAATTGTTATCCTCAACACCTTCTTAGTCACTTTGGTGAATTTAAAAATGGATTTTACCCGGATATAGGGAAGGGAATGGTTTCATAAATATCTTTTGATGCATCAGGATACCATGGGAAATGAATTTGAAGTTAGAGATTGAATTTTTATCAGAAGATACTTGGGATAATCCAACTTTGGTTTCATAGAGTCATGTTTACCTTTTTTTATTATTTTTCATATCTTGTTTCCATTTCTACTCTAATTTTGGTTCTATTTTGAGTCTTATGTTAAAAAAAATGTTCTCATCATCCATCAAATAGATTTTAACTATCTTGTAATTTTGTTATGTCTTGCTGTTAATTTATTAGAAATTCATCTCCTAATGTTCAGATAATCCCTTGTAATATATTTCCATTCTTTGGTATCTTGGAAATGTCACCTACTGATAGTGGAACCACCGACTAGGCCCATGAAAATGGGATACATGGGGATATATTTGGTTTTCTTATAAACCATCAAGTATTCTAACCACTTCCTCTTCTAAGATCCAGTTCTTTTGTATTGAATGCACTAACCCTCCTTCATGTTCCTTAGTCTAAAGGTAATTGTGAACAATCCATGACCGATTTTCTTCTCTTTATAGAAAAAATTACTACCCTTTTTATTTTATTCCTCCGAAATAGACATAATCCTAGACCACCAATTTCTGGCTCAAATATTCCCAATATATTCAGGAGATCAAGTAAATATTTATTGAACTCATTCATATTGTATTTCACAATAATATATTGGAATATTTTCAATAGTGATAGTGTAATGAATTATGTGTCCAAATGAATACTAAGATGTGAACCCATACACTCCAATTCATTTACATATATAATCATATTGATAAAATTAGCTAATATTGACATTATTTCCACCATTTTACATCAAGACAATATTTTCTATGACTCATGCCTTATATTCATAGATTATTCTTGATGGAAGATTTTTATTTAATTTATCATCTTATAAGAATCAATGGTCTTGTGTATCTTTTACAACATAGCTTTAATGGGTTTAAAGAGATCATCAAATGGTCATTTTTAGTGGAAAACCCATGATTGAACTAATTTATCTTTAATAGTACAACACTTGCAATGAAATGAAGAAAACATAGAAATACCTAAAATGTAGAAAATTATATATTTTATTTCATGATTAAGAAATACTGATAAATATCACATAATCATAAAAAAAAATTCTCACCTTAATACGTGGTACATCATCCATGGATCCATGATCATATCATGAGGACTCCTGGTCCCCAAAATGCTGTGACGGAGAAAATATTTTTATATATTTCATTTTAACTTTAATTTTTTAAATTCTCATAATATTTTTAATTTACGGTTAATTTTAAAATTATTGATTAATAATTTAATTTGATAGAATTTTTAAAATGGAATGAAAATTAATTTCAATGTCTTTTTATTGATCATTGATATTAATAGAATTATTCAAAACCATATTCCTTCATTTGAGTGTTCTTTATTTTTTTAGTAATAGTATTTTTATAGTGTTTCATAATAAATTGTGATCAATGTGATCCATGAATGGTAGGAGATCAAGTCCACATACCATGATGCATCTATTAAATCATCACCAACGAACCTAGAATGGGATAACATGGAAAAGGCCATGATAGGTTGGCGCTAGTCTAAGGTTGCACGTAGTGTAGGTCAACACTATGTGAAAGATGCATAACACACTTATGCAAGGATGTAAAAGAGACCAATGGTTAGGGTCAACACCACTGGATTTATATAGTGTTATGCTTCCATGTAAAATGTAATGCACCATCCTTATCATGATCATTATTTATATGTAGGATGTGGAGTGCAGTGGAACTTATCACATTCTAAAATCCTACACTAAGATATGATGAAATGATGTTTTTTATGCTCGTCACCTCTACTCATGCTACTAGGGCTCACTAAAAGTGTCTTTCGCATTCACCTCTACAATGTCGAACCACCATGGAATCTTATGAAAGTGCAAGAAGAAATAGTTGGTTCCATGATGATGAAAAAACCTACAATATATTTTGGTGGATATTTGAGGTTTGAAAAGTTGTGTTTTAAGCTGATTTTGAGAACAAAATATTGATTACAATGATTTAGTGTAGGTGAGATTGTTCCATTTAGAAGTTTATGTATTGAAAATATTAACATCTCGATGTTATATTAAGAATGGTGGATGGGTGGATTCATTTGTGGATAAAATGGCAAGCCAAACACCCAAAAAAATAATTTTGTTTCATATTTGATGTTTAGGTCATGTTTTATGATGTTTAAAATGTTGATTGATATGTCATTGTGTATAAATTAATGGCTCATATGAATTTTGAAAATACAAAAAACCAAATCTTGTTCCATGGAGTTCTTCATGGTCACTTCATGTAAAGGTGGAACTGAAATATATAGTAACTATCTATATAAAAACACCCAGAGTAAAGGTTGAAATCTATTTTATAATGTAATGCACTAGTTCAATGATTTTTATGATTTGGTGGGGAAGGGTTTTCAATGTTTCAAGCGTCATGGTTATGTATAATTTAGAAAATTATTGTTCTATAACATGTTAAAGGATATCCATAAGTGATTCTGTCATGTATAAATTTTAAATAGTATTTTACAGGAACATGAGAGGTTTTCATATGTGTTTGAACATCATGATATTTTCATGGCTTGGAAGGAAATTTTAGGAATACATTAAAATTGATAAGGAGTAAATAATTTTTATAAATAAGAGAGATACTTGGATACATGGAGAGAGTTCACATATTGGATGCTAGGATGGGGAATTTTCACTGTAGTTTAGGATTTTTCTACTATTTTAAACTTTATTTCTCTTTCATTATGTTTCACACTTTTCATGATTTTAATAAATTATTCTCATTCTCTCTCTAGTATCATTCTATATTTCTTTATTCCCTCTTTTTTTCTCCCCATTCATTCTTCAAGGAGATATCCTATACACTTGGTTATGAGTAACTAACCAAAGGATCATCTTGGGGATGTATCTAGTGTTGATCCCAAGCCTTCACATAGTCATGTTATATTTTTTTATCTACTTTAGTTTGTTCTAGGGGTGATTAGTAGTGGGGTCCCATTACAATTTCCCTAGGTGTAGCATCTTCAACTGTGAAATTTTATATTCGATAAAGGATGTGGATATGCAATGTATTTTGAGATTATTGACTAAATTATATATTCACAACCAACGTAGAATAGTATTTTCACACATACAATGTAGTTTTTTCATTAAGTAGATTTGAATCTAGTTATGAGATAATGAATGTTCACTCAAGATGATTCTTTCAAGACAATTTCCATTGTTTCTAACTATATTCATTATATTCCTATTTTTCATTTTGTATTTATTTTTTATTTTTCACATTTTATAAAAAACCCAACATCTTTAAATTATATTTAATAAATAAAATATAATAAATATAATAAATGAATTTTGAATATTTAGTGATGGATTGAAATAGATTCTTAACTAAGATGAACCTATTCAACCATTATGTTGCACTAGGAAAATGAATAATATTTTTTTACCACCCTAATACATGTGTGATAAAACATGCAATCATTTTACGGGAGAGAATAAGTATTTCATTAATAA
Organism: Viscum album; assembly: GCA_963277665.1. Taxonomy (NCBI): domain Eukaryota; kingdom Viridiplantae; phylum Streptophyta; class Magnoliopsida; order Santalales; family Viscaceae; genus Viscum; species Viscum album. The sequence continues at coordinate 2,063,165,240 of OY728120.1, read as the reverse complement.
TTTAGTTTTTATTTCTTAAAAAATTATTTTTGATTTTCTAAAAACTAATAAAATCATGGTTTATTATATTTTAAACTATTCTGTACAGACTAACTGTAGCACCCCAGGTAAATAAAGAATATGACATTTTCATATTTATCCATATTTGTGAATAAAATAATAATATGACTTTAAAGGGGACGTTATGCTCGATGGCGTACCCAACACGCAACAACGAGTTTCTTGGGAATCTTACATTGCACTCTAATAATAAAATATTATTATTTTAAATGGCAGTTAACATGTAGTCGTTGTATTGGCGGGAATGGATATAAATAACTAAAATATGATTATATATGTTTTTAAATGTTTTTACATTTATCCAATAAAAGATAAAGGCTTAAAATACTGAAATAATTCAATTTTAGGTGTATATGCCTTAGTTTTCACTAAAGGTTCACTTATCTCCTTTTGATGGAGAAACGTCATTAAATATAGTTTTGTTTACTCTTATACATCCTTTTGGACCAAATAAAACTCTTCTTAAGAATTGGGACATCAAAATTTACTTTGTGTAACTTTTTGGTATCTTTCTAATAAAGTTCATTTTTTTAATGAATAATGTAAAATGTTGTATTTTAATTCGAAACCTCTTTTTAATCTAATTTATTTATATGATTATATTATCTTTTGAATTGGGTTTAAAGTTAAATTAGAATATATTTTTACCATGAAATCCAAAAGTGGTCATTGGAATTAATTTCACTTTGAAATCAGACTTAAAGTAGTGTCAATCTTTTGATACTTATTGTTTCATAAAAACACGCTATTTGCTATGACAGCAGGAATTAGTTATTAAATAAATTAATTTGGCTTATATGATTTGAATTTTGTAAAATAGACTTAATTTTTGAATTCGGAATATCAAATATATCTTAGGGTGATTTTTTGGGATTTTTCTGAAAAACTTCATTTTTTGATGAATAGTTAAACCACTAAGTGGTACTTATAAAAACTGATTTTTATGTTTAAATAAAATTTTGCCATCTTTGTGTTTTGAATTTCAAAAATCCTACATACATGGTTGTCATTACGAAGTAAAAATTTGGTTCAATGGGATAAAAATAATTTTTTGGTGAATAGTAAATTATTACGTTTTTAATCGCGATTAGAGGTAATTAGTGTAGTTTAAGGTAAAAATAATGTTTTAATAAAATGAAATGAACTTGAAACATCTCCTAACCTCATTGGATGTGTCATGGACGATCGGTAAAACCCATGGGTCAACTTGGGGACCCCATGAAGCCACTTTGGTTGGAAAATGACATTAATATCTTTTTATTTAAAGTTAAAGTAAAAATGAGACAAACATGAAATGTTTTACTAAAACAATTTTTACATGGGGTAATACAAATCATATTTTTGACTAAAAATATTCATTGAAAATATAAAAATATTTCCTACATAATCGTATTTTTTTATAATTTTTAGACATTAAATAAATTAAATTATTTATGACATCATGATGATGCAGCGATGACCTCATTATTTAACGATTTAAATAAAATGGGAAGATAATGTAATATCTAAGACCTACACATGTCCAAAACCTATTGGATGAGTGAATTTAGAACCCTTATCACCCTATCCTCGAAACACATCAATGTGGGACCTCTTAAATCTGAATACCATTTTCAAATAAAGTAAAATTTTCTTACTTTCCAAGAGTGCCCCACCTCTCCTCTTATAAAAGGCCCCCACCTCTACCTCCTTACCCACACTCCCAAAGCCTTTGGCTCGGCCAAACCCTGCCCATTTTGTCTCTACACTTCCCTCTCTTACTCCTTGAATCCTCACTTTGGGCAGAATATTTCCCAAGGAAGCCTTTGAGCTCAAACCAAAGGGAGTTACCCGATTTTAAGGTAATGTCTTCACTTGAGTCCTTTTGTTTTATTTTGCCTCTCCAACCCCCTAAACTCTTTTTATTAATTTATTTTTTAACAAATACAGTATCTTAAATATACTAGTATTTTTTTATAATAAGTATTCTAGGTACACTTACACACACCTACATCTAATGGTTAATGAACATACTGTTTCTGTGGATGACGAATTTCTGCCTCCCGAAACGATGATTGTTCAACATTCTTTTAACACCTTCAAAGGTGTCCATTAAGATGTCACTATATTTATATATGATATATAATATGTTTATGTTTTACTTAAGATTCTGTATTTTTCTTTTTGGGCATACCTTTATGGTTTCCATTATGGGTAAACGCGATATCTTCATTTAAGTAAGTGCGGACTATCGCCCCCTCAAAGTGATGTGATTCGTTAATGCCATATGTGGGATGTATAAAGGATGCATTTAAAGTTATTATATATGATTTTATACTTTAATTATAACATACCTCTATATAATTATTATTCCATTCCATAAAAATATGAAATAGAAATGAAAGTAGCGTTCATGCGTACGTACGGTTTACCGTCTCCATGAACGGTGCATTTCATTTCTTACCTCTTAATGATTATGTAATATTATAAATACATGTATATTCTGGATATATATGATATATATGATATCCAAATCATGAATATAATTCTGGATATAATGAACATTTGACAACACGAACAACATGTAATTGTAAGAAGTCCACTTTTGACTTAAGAACCAAATATCGACAAAACAAAAATTATTAACTTAAATGATTAAATAATGTTTATAACATTGCAATAAGTGATGTAAAAAGAATAATGAACTAGAAAAAGGTTCTTAATAAAGTGGAAATTAACACAAGTTTATTATTCAGGACGTTAAAGAACGATCGAGTCAAGTCGGACACGAGGTAAGGGATCCTACTCCTCTCTTTCTTTTTAAGTACACTCTTTTATGTCATTCCTTTTAAGCTCATCTTTCTTATAATTGGGATGTTCTTTTATATTAATCCTAATTTAATTCTTATTTTTATATGATGAGAGACCCTATTTTATCTCATCAATCCATTTTGGATGTTTTGAGTGGCGTCGTTCGGCTGCCGAATTTTCGTAAGAGATCTTACCTCTCTCTTTCTTTTTAAGTACTCTCTTTATGTCACTTCTTTTAAGATCCTCTTTGTTATGTTGGGGGATGTTATTTTATATTCCCAATTCTGTAAATTTTATTGTAATATGATTAGAGACCCTATTTGATCTCATCAATCCATTTTTGGAAGTTTTAAGTGGCGTCGATAGGCTGCCGAGTTTTCGTAAGGGATTTTTCATCACACTTTTATTCCTGTGAGATTTGTGCTACATTTGCCACCATTTCCTTTGAGTGGTATATGTACATCCCATTATTATACTCTTTGTGTAATATACATTAATTTATGAGTATTTACATCAATGTTCTATTGTCCTTCTTTCATGGGGTGTATGTTTCGAAAGATACCCAAGTCGGTAAGGGAACCATTCACCCTCCTCTTTTTAAAAGACTTATTTTGGTGGGTCTTTTAATTTACATATTGTAATGTTGGGATATGTTCTTATATATCCTTATTTATGAAAATTTTATGACCAAGTGATGAGATACCATTTATCTCTCTCATCAAATATTTTTCTAAAATTTTATGTGAAGCCGTTAGGCTGTTGAATTTTACCAAGGGAACTTCTTAACCCCTTTTCGATTTCTTTGGGTTCAACATTTAGTTATTGAATATGTCATCCTTTGAATATGTGTGAATGAACCTTGATTGTTTTACCCTCAATATCCACTTATATTGGGTGTATTTGTATTTTTCACACATAATTATGAGATTGATTTATCCTTGATTTAAGGATACCTTCTTTATTATGGATTTCATCTCATTTTACATTTATTTTGAGACTTCATTGTTTTTATGCACCAGTTCACTCTTATATGGTGTATATACTGTCCTTTGGAATATTATATCATGAATCCCCCTATTCTCATGATATTATAAAGTTCTAATTAAATGTTATTCCTTAATTATTGTATTCAAGTGTCTCTCATTTTGTTAAAAACACTTTAACAAAAATATCGTTTTAAATGTTTTAATGATTTATTGTTATAAATATTTCACATTAATATCCATGTTTTCAAAATGGTTTTAAGGATTTATTTATATGGATATTAATGGTTTAAAATGTTATAAGATTCAAAGTGGTATGGGACACTTTGATTCAAAAATATCTTTATTAAATGTTTTATATGGTTTGGAAAATGGTTTTTAGAATGGATTCATTTTTTCAATATCTTAAAATGTTATATTGTTATTACAATGTGGGAATGTTATCTTTTTTTGTGCTTAGTTTATTTTCTATGATTATGTTATGGTTCTTGGGCATTTTTATGAATACGGGTGGTTCCGTGATAAACTAAGGGCGGGTGAGCCCGATATAGCTCTCCAATGCATTGGGTAACGCGAAGGAGTGAAACGTTAAGGTTTCTCCGAAGAGATTTAGGGATTATACTGTGATGGGTATTCCAAACGTAACCAAGAGGGTTACTCCCAATGTAAGAATGTTATGAATGCCTCATGTTACCTTTATGTCTTATGATTTCTATGATTTATTCATGGTTTGATGAGGTATGTTAAAGTGCCTAAGTTTTATGGGTAAAGTATGATTTCATTCTTATGTATATATGAACTCATGTTTCCTTTCCATATTTTTTTTCCCTTACTGAGATTTTTTATGCTCATCCCAAGTTTTTAAAATGTTTTTCACAGGTCAAGGGAATGGTACGTGATGTGATGATAGTGTCAAGGATGTGTCAAGAAAGAATCCAAGTTTTATTTTAAATATGTTTCCGTTGATGGGAAGAATGAATCCTGTCTTTTATGTAACCACTTTGTTTAAATGTGGAATGTAATGAAAGTTTTGTGATATGAAATCTAAAACTCTAAACCTGAAAAGATCCTCAATGTGTAATCTTTTATTAACTCAATACTAAGTAAGGCATAAGGGCGGGGCCTTATAGTTGGTATCAAAGGTCGGTTTATATAACATTAGAGGTTAGGGTATTCTCTAAGCATAAGTGACATTACCATAATGGTTAGGATTTCAGAAAGAGTCCTAGTTTTAAATAAAGTGAATGAGTAAGTATATCTTAGTGTTTACCTTCCTCATTAGTACATGATGGTTTTTTGATATACTCACACTGACATTTCTATTTTTAGTGAATGGATGGATCTAGCAGGCACCAAAGAGACAACAGGTTTGAAGGAAACTATGGTGGTTCTATGATTAGGATACTAGATAAAATGGGGGATTCAATGAGGAAACTCGTGGTTGTTTTAAACCAACTATCATGGAGTCATGTTCAACCACTTGAACCTTGGTATGATCTTTAATGCATCATGTACGAGATGACCAATCGATGTGGATGTTCAGGTAATAATTATAAAGGTAACCATTAGAGTTTATATGATCCCTACTTTTGAGGTAATTATGGATTACTATATGTTATGATGGAAGTGAAAGGCATGAGATAAAATTGAAGATAAATTATCTTATGGTTATTTTTGATGATTTTATCCCTTTTTGGGGAATGATTTGAGAATTATATAGTTTTGGAAAAAGGACAACACGTAGACCGTGTGACAACCCGTCGCGTCGGACAAAGCTTTTGGAATTGAACCCACAACAAAAGTGCGACTGGTATTTATCGCCTACCACTGGACTACGTGAAATCCCTGGTTAGTTTGACTGATTCTTTTTAGTTATATGATTTTATGAATTAAGAGTAAGTTGATTTTGGGTTATTTATGAAAATGATTAACCTATCATGGAGGATATGTTATTAGGTTAATTACTTTTCAATACGAGACTTTAGGAGCAACTAATGTTGTTTGGAGATAAATGTTACGATTTAACTTGGAAGACTATGTGACTAAATCCTTCAAATATTTGGGTTTCAATCTTAGTTTGGTTTACTTTGAAGAATTTTATGGACAAATTGATTATAGAATGGTCCTCGTTGAACTTTGGGTTTTGTTGGACAAATTTCGGAGAATAAGAAAATATTTTCTTTTTATAAAGGGTTATCCTTTTCTGGATTATCTGATCTTGTACTAACCTTTTTGGTTTTGGTTTTGGTTAAATTCTAAAGACATGGGAATTATATAGTTCTCTTTTGTGGATTAGGTGACTCTCTAGATGTTGATTATAGTACTCTTAATGTGAACAAGTCTTCCTAAATACTCGCCTTTTTGGAGAAAATATGAGTTTGTGTAAGGAATCTAATAAAAGTTGAAAGTCAACATGATAAGTGATTATGTTTCCTTATGAATAAATTCATCAATAAAGAGTAACATAAAACAAAATTTTTGTCTATTAACTTTTCCTACTGGGGAATCAAATACCGTTTAACCCATCACAAGTTTGTGATTTTCTCATGGTTAACTTTCTCCTAAACATGTTTTCTTTCACTCTTCATCAGAACATGACCATATGTTTTCTCCTCCATGTCCATGTTTTCATACTTGGAATCCTAGTATGGGTTAACTCAGGTGACCTTTGTACTTATCTTTCATTATTTTAAAGTGATTTTTTTACCGACTCTTGTTCTGATGTGGGACTTTCAAGGATGTTTCCAAGCCCAATTTTAAAATTGCGAAGATGCAATTCCCAAAAGGGGGGAAGGATGTAACACCCCAGGTAAATAAATAATATGAAATTTTCATATTTATCCATATTTGTGAATAAAATATTAATATTACTTTAAAGGGGACGCTATGCTCGATGGCGTACCCAACACGCAACAATGAGTTTCTTGGGAATCTTACGTTGCACTCTAATAATAAAATAATATTATTTTAAATGGCAGTTAACATGTAGTCGTTGTATTGGCGGGAATGGATATAAATAACTAAAATATGATTATATATGTTTTTAAATGTTTTTACATTTATCCAATAAAAGATAAAGGCTTAAAATACGGAAATAATTCAATTTTAGGCGTATATGCCCTTGTTTTCACTAAAGGTTCACTTATCGCATTTTGATGGAGAACCGTCATTAAATATAGTTTTGTTCACTCTTATACATCCTTTTAGAACAATTAAAACTCTTCTTATGAATTGGGACATCAAAATTTACTTTGTGTAAATTTTTGGTGTCTTTCTGATAAAGTTTATTTTTTTAAGGAATAGCGTAAAATGTTGTATTTTAATTCAAAACCTCTTTTTAATATAATTTATTTATATGATTAGATTATATTTTGAATTTGTTTTAAAGTGAAATTAGAATATATTTTTACAATGAAATCCAATAGTGGTCGTTGGAATTAATTTCACTTTGAAATCAGACTTAAACTAGTGTCAATCTTTTGATACTTATTGTTTCATAAAACACGCTATTTGCTATGACAACGGGAATTAATTATTAAATAAATTAATGTGACTTATATGATTTTAATTTTTTAAAATAGACTTAATTTTTGAATTCGGAATATCAAATATATCTTAGGGTGAATTTTTGGGATTTTTCTGAAAAACATCAATTTTTGATTAATAGTGAAACCACTAAGTGGTACTTATAAAAACTGTTTTTTCCGTTTAAATGAAATTTTTCCATCCTTGTGTTTTGAATTTCAAAAATCCGACATACATGGTTTTAATTAAGATGTAAAATGTGGTTCAATGGGATAAAAATAATTTTTTTGAGAATAGTAACTTTTTAAGTTTTTAATCGCGATTAGAGGTAATTAGTGTAGTTTAAGGTAAAAATAATGTTTTAATAATATGAAATGAACTTGACACATGTCCTAACCTCATTGGATGTGTCATGTCCGACCAATAAAACCCATGGGTCAACTTGGGGACCCCATGAAGCCACATTGGTTGGAAAATGATATTAATATCTTTTTATTTAAAGTTAAAGTAAAAATGAGACAAACATGAAATGTTTTACTAAAACAATTTTTAAATGGGGTTATAAAAATCATATTTTTTACTACAAATATTAATTGAAAAGATAAAAATATTTCCTACATCATAGTATTTTTTTTAATTTTTAGACATTAAATAAATTAAATTATTTATTACATCATGATGATGCAGCGATGACCTCATTATTTAACGATTTACATAAAATGGAAAGATAATGTAATATCTAAGACCTAAACATGTCCAAAACCTATTGTATGAGTGCATTTCGAACCCTTATCACCCTATCCTCGAAACAAATCAATTTGGGACCTCTTAAATCCGAATACCATTTTCAAATAAAGTAAAATTTTCTTACTTTCCAAGAGTGCCCCTCCTCTCCTCTTATAAAAGGCCCCCACCTCTACCTCCTTACCCACACTCCCAAAGCCTTTGGCTCGGCCAAACCCTGCCCATTTTCTCTCTCCACTTCCCTCTCTTACTCCTTGAAGCCTCACTTTGGGAAGAAGTCTTCCCAAGGAAGCCTTTGAGCTCAAACCAAAGGGAGTTACCCGATTTTAAGGTAATGTCTTCACTTGAGTCCTTTTGTTTTTTGTTTTTTGCCTCTCCAAACCCCTAAACTCTTTTTATTCATTTAATTTGTAACAACTCCAGTATCTTAAATATACTAGGATGTTTTTATAAGAATTATTATAGCTACACTTACAAACACCTACATCTAATCGTTAAAAAACATACTGTTTCTGTGGATGACGAATTTCTGCCTCCTGAAACGATGATTGTTCAACATTCTTTTAACACCTTCAATGGTGGCCATTAATATGTCACTATATTTATATATGATATATAATATGTTTGTGTTTTACTTAAGATTCTGTATTTTTCGTTTTGGGCATACCTTTATGGTTTCCATTATGGGTAAACGCGATATCTTCATTTAAGTAAGTGCGGACTACCGCCCCCTCAAAGTGATGTGATTCGTTAATTCCATATGTGGGACGTATAAAGGATGGATTTAAAGTTATTATATATGATTTTATACTAGAATTATAACATACCTCTATATCATTATTATTACATTCCATAAAAATATGAAATAGAAATGAAAGTAGCATTCATGCGTACGTAAGACTTACCGTCTCCATGAACGGTGCATTTCATTTCTTACCTCTAAATGATTATGTAATATTATAAATACATGTATATTATGGATATATATGATATATATGATATAAAAATCATTAATATAATTCTGGATATAATGAACATTTGACCACACGAACAACATGTAATTGTAAGATGTCCACTTTTGACTTAAGAACCAAATATCGACAAAACAAAAATTATTAACTTCAATGATTAAATAATGTTTATAACATTGAAATAAGTGATCTAAAAAGAATAATGAACTAGAAAAATGTTCTTAATAAAGTTTAAATTAACTCAAGTTTATTATTCAGGATGTTAAAGAACGATCGAGTCAAGTCGGACCCGAGGTAAGGGATCCTACTCCTCTCTTTCTTTTTAAGTACACTCTTTTATGTCATTCCTTTTAAGCTCGTATTTCTTATGATTGGGACGTTATTTTATATTAATACTACTTTACTTCTTATGTTTATATGATGAGATACCATATTTTATCTCATCAATCCATTTTGGAAGTTTTGAGTGGCGCCGTTAGGCTGCCGAATTTTTGTAAGAGATCTAACCTCTCTCTTTCTTTTTAAGTAATGTCCTTTATGTAACTTATTTTAAGATCCTTTTTGTTATGTTGGGGGATGTTCGTTTATATTAATCTTGCTGTAAATTTTAATTTAATATGATGAGAGACCCTATTTGATCTCATCAATCCATTTTTGGATGTTTTAAGTGGCGCCGATAGGCTGCCAAGTTTTCGTAAGGGATTTTTCATCTCACTTTTATTCCTGTGAGATTTGTGCTACATTTTCCACCATTTCCTTTGAGTGGTATATGTACTGCCCATTATTCTAATCTTTGTGTAATATACATTCATTTATGAGTATTTACATCAATGTTGTATTGTCCTTCTTTCATGGGGTGTATGTTTCGAAAGATACCCAAGTCGGTAAGGGAACCATTCCCCCTCCTCTTTTTAAAAGACTTCTTTTGTTGGGTATTTTAGTTTACATATTTTAATGTTGGGATATGTTCTTCTATATCCTTATTTATATAAATTTTATGACCAAGTGATGAGATACCATTTATCTCTCTCATCAAATCTTTTTCTAAAATTTTATGTGAATCCGTTAGGCTCTCGAATTTTACCAAGGGAACTTCTTAACCCAATTTCGATTTCTTTGGGTTCAACATGTAGTTATTGAATATGTCATCCTTTGAATATGTGTGAATGACCCTTGATTGTTTTACCCTAAATATCCACTTATATTGGGTGTATTTATATTTGTCACGCATAATTATGAGATTGATTTATCTTTGATTTAAGGATACCTTCTTTATTATGGATTTCATCTCATTTTACATTTCAATTGAGACTTCATTGTTTTTATGCACCAGTTCACTCTTATATGGTGTATATACTGTCCTTTGGAATATTATATCATGAATCCCTCTATTCTCATGATATTATAAAGTTCTAATTAAATGTTATTCCTCAATTATTGTATTCAAGTGTCTCTCATTTTGTTAAAAACACTTTAACTAAAATATCGTTTTAAATGTTTTAATGATTTATTGTTATAAATATTTCTCATTAATATCCATGTTTTCAAAATGGTTTTAATGATTTATTTATATGGATATTAATGGTTTAAAATGTTAAAATCTTCAAAATGGTATGGGACACTTTGATTCAAAAATATCTTTATTAAATGTTTTATATGGTTTGGAAAATGGTTTTTAGAATGGATTCATTTTTTCAATATCTTAAAATGTTATATTGTTATTACAATGTGGGAATGTTATCTTTTTTTGTGCTCAGTTTATTTTCTATGATTATGTTATGGTTCTTGTGCAGTGTTTATGAATACGGGTGGTTCTGTGATAAACTAAGGGTGGGTGAGCCCGATATAGCTCTCCAATGCATTGGGTAACGCGAAGGAGTGAAACATTAAGGTTTCTCCGAAGAGATTTAGGGAATATACTATGATGGGTATTCCAAATGTAACCAAGAGGGTTACTCCCTACGTAATAATGTTATGAATGCCTCAAGTTACCTTAATGTATTATGATTTCTATGATTTATTCATGGTTTGATGAGGTATGTTAATGTGCCTATGTTTTATGGGTAAAGTATGATTTCATTTTTATGTATATATGAACTCATGTTTCCTTTCCATATTTTTATATCCCTTACTGATCTTTTTTATGCTCATCCCAAGTTTTTAAAATGTTTTTCACAGGTCAAGGGAAAGGTACGTGATGTGATGATAGTGTCAAAAATGTGTCAAGAAAAAATCCAAGTTTTATTTTAAATATGTTTCCGTTGATGGGAAGAATGAATCATGTCTTTTATGTAACCACTTTGTTTAAATGTGGAATGTAATGCAATTTTTATGATCTAATTCTCTAAAACTCTAAACCTGAAAAGATCCTCAATGTGTAATCTTGTATTAACTCAAGATTTAGTAAGGTTTAAGGCTGGGGCCTTATAGTTGGTATCAAAGGTCGGTTTAGATAACTTTAGAGGTTAGGGTATTCTCTAAGCATAACTGACATTACCATAATGGTTAGGATTTCAGAAAGATTCCTAGTTTTAAATAAAGTGAATGAGTAAGTATATCTTAGTGTTTACCTTCCTCATTAGTACATGATGGTTTTTTTGATATACTCACACTGACATTTCTGTTTTTAGTGAATGGATGGATCTAGAAGGCACCAAAGAGACAACAGGTTTGAAGGAAACTGTGGTGGTTCTATGATTAAGATACTAGATAAAATGGGGGATTCAATGAGGAAACTCGTGGTTGTTCTAAAACAACTATCAAGGGGTCATGATCAACCACTTGAACCTTGTTATTATCTTTAATGCATCATGTACGAGATGACTAATCGATGTGGAAGTTCAGGTAATAATTATAAAGGTAACAATTAGAGTTTATATGATCCTTACTTTTGAGGTAATTATGGATTACTATATGTTATGATGGAAGTGAAAGGCATGAGATAAAATTGAGGTTAAATTATGTTATGGTTATTTTTGATGATTTTATCCCTTTTTGGGGAATGATTTGAGAATTGTATAGTTTTGGAAAATGGACAACATGCAGACCGTGTGACAACCCGTCACATCTGACAAAGCTTTGGGAATCGAACCCACAACCAAAGTGCGACTAGTATTTATCGCCTACCACTGGACTACGTGAAAACCCATGATAGTTTGACTGATTATTTTTAGATATATGATTTTATGAATTCAGATTAAGTTGATTTTTGGTTATTTATGAAAATGATTAACCTATCATAGAGGATATGTGATTAGGTTAATTACTTTTCAATACGAGACTTTAGGAGCAACTGATATTGTTTGGAGATAAATGTTACGATTTAACTTGGAAGACTATGTGACTAAATCCTTCAAATATTTGGGTTTCAATCTTAGTTTGGTTTAATTTGAAGAATTTTATGGACAAATTGATTATAGAATGGTCCTCGTTGAACTTTGGGTTTGGTTGGACAAATTTTGGAGATTAAGAAAAGATTTTCTTTTTATAAAGGGTTATCCTTTTCTGGATTGTCTTATCTTGTACTAACCTTTTTGGTATTGGTTTTGGTTAAAGTCTAAAGACATGGGAAGTATATAGTTCTCTTTTGTGGATTAGGTGACTCTCTAGAAGTTGATTATAGTACTATTAATGTGAACAAGTCTTCCTAAATACTCACCTTTTTGGAGAAAATATGAGTTTGTGTAAGGAATCTAATAAAAGTTGAAAGTCAACAAGATAAGTGATTATATTTCCTTATGAATAAATTCATCAATAAAAAGTAACTTAAAACAAAAAAATTTTCTATTAAATTTTCCTACTGGGGAATCGAATACCGTTTAACCCATCACAAGTTTGTGATTTTCTCATGGTTAACTTTCTCCTAAACATGTTTTCTATCACTCTTCATCAGAACATGACCCTATGTTTTCTCCTCCATGTCCATGTTTTCATACTTGGAATCCTAGTATGGGTTAACTTGGGTGACCTTTTTACTTTTCTTTCTTTATTTTAAAGTGATTGTTTTACCGACTCTTGTTCTGATGTGGGACATTCAAGGATGTTTCCAAGCCCAATTTTAAAATTGTGAGGACGTAATTCCCAAAAGGGGGGAAGGATGTAACACCCCAGGTAAATAAAGAATATGACATTTTCATATTTATCCATATTTTTGAATAAAATATTAATATGACTTTAAAGGGGACGCTATGCTCGATGGCGTACCCAACACGCAACAATGAGTTTCTTGGGAATCTTACGTTGCACTCTAATAATAAAATAATATTATTTTAAATGGCAGTTAACATGTAGCCATTGTATTGGAGGTAATATATATAAATAACTAAAATATGATTATATATGTTTTTAAATGTTTTTACATTTATCCAATAAAATATAAAGGCTTAAAATACGGAAATAATTCAATTTTAGGCATATATGCCCTAGTTTTCACTAAAGGTTCACTTATCGCCTTTTGATGGAGAACCGTCATTAAATATAGTTTTTTCACACTTATACATCCTTTTTGACCAAATAAAACTCTTCTTAAGAATTGGGACATCAAAATTTACTTTGTGTAAATTTTTGGTATCTATCTGATAAAGTTCATTTTTTTAATGAATAGTGTAAAATGTTGTATTTTAATTCGAAACCTCTTTTTAATCTAATTTATTTATATGATTAGATTATATTTTTAATTGGTTTTAAAGTTAAATTAGAATATATTTTTACCATGAAATACAATACTGGTCGATGGAATTAATTTCACTTTGAAATCAGACTTAAACCAGTGTCAATCTTTTGATACTTATTGTTTCATAAAAACACGCTCTTTGCTATGACAGCGGGAATTAATTATTAAATAAATTAATGTGACTTTTATGATTTGAATTTTTTAGAATATACTTCATTTTTGAATTTGGAATATCAAATATATCTTTGGGTGAATTTTTGGGATTTTTCTGAAAAACTTCAATTTCTGATGAATAGTGAAACCACTAAGTGGTACTTATAAAAACTGATTTTTCCGTTTAAATGAAATTTTGCCATATTTTTATTTTGAATTTAAAAAATCCGACATACATGGTTGTCATTAAGATGTAAAATGTGGTTCAATGGGATAAAAATAATTTTTTGGTGAATAGTAACTTATTAAGTTTTTAATCGCGATTAGATGTAATTAGTGTAGTTTAAGGTAAAAATAATGTTTTAATAATATTAAATGAACTTGACACATGTCCTAACCTAATTGGATGTGTCATGGCCGACCGAGACAACCCATGGGACGACTTGGGGACCCCATGAAGCCACTTTGGTTGGAAAATGACATTAATATCTTTTTATTTAAAGTTAAAGTAAAAATGAGACAAACATGAAATGTTTTACTAAACCAATTTTTACATGGGGATATACAAATCAGATTTTTGACTAAAAATATTCATTGGAAAGATAAAAAGATATCCTACATCATAGTATTTGTTTTATAATTTTTATATATTAAATAAATTAAATTATTTATAACATCATGATGATGCAGCAATGACCTCATTATTTAACGATTTAAATAAAATGGAAAGATAAAGTAATATCTAAGACCTACACATGTAAAAAACCTATTGGATGAGTGCATTTCGAACCCTTATCACCCTATACTCGAATCACATCAATGTGGGACCTCTTAAATCCGAATACCATTTTCAAATAAAGTAAAATTTTCTTACTTTCCAAGAGTTCCCCTCCTCTCCTATTATAAAAGGCCCCCACCTCTACCTCCTTACCCACACACCCAAAGCCTTTGGATCGGCCAAAACCTGACCATTTTTTCTCTCCACTTCCCTCTATTACTCCTTGAAGCATCACTTTGGGCAGAAGTCTTCCCAAGGAAGCCTTTGAGCTCAAACCAAAGGGAGTTACCCGATTTTAAGGTAATGTCTTCACTTGAGTCCTTTTGTTTTATTTTTCCTGTCCAACACCATAAACTCTTTTTATTCATTTCTTTTGTAACAAATAAAGTATCTTCGATATACTAGGATGTTGTTATAAGAAGGATTCGAGCTACAATTACACACATCTATATATAATGATTAAATAACATACTATTTCTGTGGATGATGAATTTCTGCCTCTCGAAATGATGATTTTTCAACATTCTTTTAACACCTTAAAAGGTGGCCATTAATATGTCACTATATTTATATATGATATATAATATGTTTATGTTTTACATAATCTTCTTTGTTTTTCTTTTTGGGCATACCTTTATGGTTTCCATTATGGGTAAACGAGATATCTTTATTTAAGTAAGTGCGGACTACTGCCCCCTCAAAGTGATGTGGTTCGTTAATTCCATATGTGGGACGTATAAAGGATGGATTCAAAGTTATTATATATGATGTTATAATAGAATTATAACATACCTCTATATCATTATTATTCCATTACATAAAAATATGAAATAGAAATGGAAGTAGCGTTCATGTGTACGTACGACTTACCGTCTCCATGAATGGTGCATTTCATTTCTTACCTCTAAATGATTATGTAATATTATAAATACATTTATATTCTGGATATATATGATATATATGATATCCAAATCATGAATATAATTCTGGATACAATGAACATTTTACCACACGAAGAACATGTAATTGTAAGAAGTCCACTTTTGACTTAAGAACCAAATATCGACAAAACAAAAATTATTTACTTAAATGATTAAATAATGTTTATTACATTGCAATAAGTGATCTAAAAAGAATAATGAACTAAAAAAAGTTTCTTAATAAAGTGAAAATTAACTCAAGTTTATTATTCAGGACGTTAAAGAACGATCGAGTCAAGTCGGACCTGAGGTAAGGGATCCTACTCCTCTCTTTCTTTTTAAGTACACTCTTTTATGTCATTCCTTTTAAGCTCATATTCCTTATGATTGGGGTGTTCTTTTATATTAATCCTAATTTAATTATTATGTTTATATGATGAAAGACCCTATTTTATCTCATCAATCCATTTTGGAAGTTTTGAGTGGTGTCGTTAGGCTGCCGAATTTTCGTAAGAGATCTAACCTCTCTCTTTCTTTTTAAGTACTCTCCTTTATGTCACTTCTTTTAAGATCCTCTTTGTTATGTTGGGGGATGTTCTTTTATATTCCTCTTGATGTAAATTTTATTGTAATATGATGAGAGACCCTATTTGATATCATCAATCCATTTTTGGGAGTTTTAAGTGGCGCCGATAGGCTGCCGAGTTTTCGTAAGGGATTTTTCATCTCACTTTTATTCCTGTGAGATTTGTGCTACATTTTCCACCATTTACTTTGAGTGGTATATTTACTGCCCATTATTCTACTTTTTGTGTAATATACATTCATTTATGAGTATTTACATCAATTTTTTATTGTCCTTATTTCACGGGGTGTATGTTTCGAAAGATACCCAAGTCGGTAAGGGAACCATTCACTCTCCTCTTTTTAAAAGACTTCTTTTGTTGGGTCTTTTAATTTACATATTGTAATGTTGGGATATGTTCTTCTATATCCTTATTTATGTAAATTTTATGACCAAGTGATGAGATACCATTTATCTCTCTCATCAAATATTTTTCTAAAATTTTATGTGAAGCCATTAGGCTGTCGAATTTTACCAAGGGAACTTCTTAACCAAATTTTGATTTCTTTGGGTTCAACATGTAGTTATTGAATATGTCAACCTTTGAATATGTGTGAATGACCCTTGATTGTTTTACCCTCAATAACCACTTATATTGGGTGTATTTATATTTGTCACACATAATTATGAGATTGATTTATCCTTGATTTAAGGATACCTTCTTTATTATGGATTTCATCTCATTTTCCATTTCTATTGAGACTTCATTGTTCTTATGCACCAGTTCACTCTTATATGGTGTATATACTGTCCTTTGGAATATTATATCATGAATCCCTTTATTCTCATGATATTATAAAGTTCTAATTAAATTTTATTCCTCAATTATTGTATTCAAGTGTCTCTCATTTTGTGAAAAACACTTTAACTAAAATATCGTTTTAAATGTTTTAATGATTTATTGTTATTAATATTTCTCATTAATATCCATGTTTTCAAAATGGTTTTAAGGATTTATTTATATTGATATTAATGGTTTAAAATGTTAAAAGCTTCAAAGTGGTATGGGACACTTTGATTCAAAAATATCTTTATTAAATGTTTTATATGGTTTGGAAAATGGTTTTTAGAATGGATTCATTTTTTCAATATCTTAAAATGTTATATTGTTAATACAATGTGGGAATGTTATCTTTTTTGTGTTTAGTTTATGTTCTATGATTATGTTATGGTTCTTGGGCATTTTTTATGAATACGGGTGGTTCCGTGATAAACTAAGGGCGGGTGAGCCCTATATAGCTCTTCAATGCATTGGGTAACGCGAAGGAGTGAAACGTTAAGGTTTCTCCGAAGAGATTTAGGGAATATATTGTGATGGGTATTCCAAAAGTAACCAAGAGGGTTACTCCCTACGTAAGAATGTTATGAATTCCTCAAGTTACCTTTATGTCTTTTGATTTCTATGATTTATTCATGGTTTGATGAGGTTTGTTAAAGTGCCTAAGTTTTATGGGTAAAGTATGATTTCATTCTTATGTATATATGAACTCATGTTTCCTTTCCATATTTTTATATCCCTTAATGAGCTTTTTTATGCTCATACCAAGTTTTTAAAATGTTTTTCATAGGTCAAGGGAAAGGTACGTGATGTGATGATAGTTTCAAGGATGTGTCAAGAAAGAATCCAAGTTTTATTTTAAATATGTTTCCGTTGATGGGAAGAATGAATCCTGTCTTTTATGTAACCACTTTGTTTAAATGTGGAATGTAATGAATGTTTTATGATCTAATTATCTAAAACTCTAAACCTGAAAAGATCCTCAATGTGTAATCTTGTATTAACTCAAGATTAAGTAAGGTTTAAGGCTGAGGCCTTATACTAACTACTCTCTATTTCAAGAACATGAATAAGTTCATGATGAAAGAGAAGCTCATTTGTGGGAGATTAGATTAGATATGCAGGAGGTGACAAAAAAATGAAATGGATAAATGACTGTCTCTTGGTATCTCATGTGCAGCAACTAGAGAAATAACAAAAACTAGTGGGGGATGTTATTTCCACACTCATATTTTATATTAATTAACATGAGGAGGCATAGAATGAATTATTGGAAGAACTAATATCAAAACTCACTCATCCTTGGATAAAGGATGTTAATGAATAAAAAATTCTTTTTGATATACAATTGGTAGATCAATAAGATTTTGATGAATTTTGGAATTAATTTTTATGTATTCACTTGCAATATGATCATCCCATTATATAAGAAGAAACAACACCACTATATATTTATTTAGATGTTTAAAATAAGTCCACCACCAAAGTGGTGGAATTTGAAGAGAAGGTGGAGGATTGTGACTATTTAAATTTTTCCATGAAACCCAACTCTATTATGCATTTAGTATTGATGAAAAACATGAATACATAACAACTCAAGGATTAGATATTTTTTTAAACTCATTATCAATTAATTTAATTGAAATTTAATTGAGTATTAACTTCGACTATTTAAATTTTTCAGATTATTTCTTTCCATGCATTTCCATGGAGGATGGATAAGAAAAATAAATCACACCAAATGATAAATACATATATATCCCTAAACATGTTGAACATCTATTGGAGGAAGTAAAAGAAAAATTTCCATTGGATTTACCTAAATAAACCAAAGCACAAGTCATACACATTAAATGTGGGTTTGATATTGATTCGTCTTGTTGTAATATTATTCAAATACAATTATTCATTGAATTTTCGTTTAATAATAATATTGATGTGGAAAATTGTGAGGAAGATCTAGAAAATTAGAAAGTGACTAAATATGTAATAAAATAAAAGGATGAGGACCCATTATTTTCCCACCTCATCAATGCACGTTGTACCATACTTATATGGTGTTAGATTTCTTATACTCAATCCATGGTATCCTTTACATCCATTGTGAAAGAATATAAGCTGTATGGAAATATATACGGTGGTTCATATCAAATAAACTCTCTCAAACATCAATAAATATATAACTATTATGAAAACACTTGGATCTCTAATAATAAAATATTTATGAAGAAGAGTAAAAGGGAGAAAAAATAAAATAATTGGTAGAAGATCATGAGACAAAAAGATTTAGAAGGTTCATGAGAAAATACATGTGTCCGAATGGATGAACAATGTTTCACTAATTTTAAGGAGTAAATTATTTGAAGAATATCATGGTATGAAACCATATCTGAAAATAATTTTATAATGAAATGTGGTGTGTTAGTAAACTATATGACTATATTACTAATTTACTAATTAATTCCAAAATGCTATAATAACCAGTGGATGGAAGTTTATAGAGCTACAATGACCTATTATTGCTTCCTATCACATGATAGTATAGTGACATGTTCATGTACACACAACTATAGTTCCATATTGGTGTCATTGAATAGGTATTATTAAGTTGGTTAGAGGTGTTATGGTGCCGAAAAAAGACTAGTTTGGGGGATAAATCATGAGAGTTTCAGTTACTGTACAGTCAGGAATAATAGTAGTTGTCCCATATTCATCTAGTGGATCGAACTATACCATTCCAAAAATCACCGACTTGGATCCTGATCTAGTAAAATGACATCCTAATATGACTTAAACATAGATAGATTACATAATCTGAGCTCCTCTTCATTTTCTCTCTTCAATAGATTATTCTCGTAAAATAAAAATTTTAAATATGATAATTCAAGAAATACCATATAATTTTTCTTCAATTCTCTC
This sequence comes from Viscum album, assembly GCA_963277665.1. Classification (NCBI taxonomy): domain Eukaryota; kingdom Viridiplantae; phylum Streptophyta; class Magnoliopsida; order Santalales; family Viscaceae; genus Viscum; species Viscum album. Next base: position 2,063,145,322 of record OY728120.1, on the reverse strand, counting down.
ATGGTGTTCTCCCATATTCTACCTCTCATACAATATTCATGAATGGTGGCCAACAGTGGCACTATAGTTTCTCAACTTCTAAATCTCTATCCTCATTGTGAACCTGTTTTCTAGATTATTGGTTCTAAAAATCTTTTATCATTTCCATAAAACATACATTATTAATCCTCTAGTAAAATATTACATTAATTGAATATGATTAATTAGGTTTTAAAACAATGAGTTCTTTAAAAAAATTATATCACCGTAACTATCATAGTGCAATACATTTTCCACTTTCTTTATATCTTGATATTTGAAGATGTTCCTCAGCCAAACCATGTCATACATTGGTTCTGTTAAAGAAATGTATATTTTATCCATGGTAGAGGTAACCACCACCTTCATTAATATATATATATATATAACTCACTATAGTTCCTCCCTATGTAAATAGATTACTTTTAGTACTCCTTCTACTACTGACATCACCACAGACGTCATTATCCACATACTCTTATAATGATTTTCCATTCCCAAAGCCTTGAGATACTTCCTTAATTATTTTTAGATACCTCAATATCCACTTTACACCTACCCAATGTTTCCTTCTAGGGATATGATGTACCTACACAATATTTTCACTACATGATAAATTTCAGGTTGTGTGTATACCAAGTAATATATTAGCCTTCCATGAGTAGATGTGTATAGAACCATTTCAATGTACTCAACCACTTCTACTATATTCAATGATTTTTCCATTGATAATTTAATATGTAATTATAGGGGAATAGAAACTACCATTTCTTCTAGTATAATATATCTACTAAAAACATACCAATATAGTCAGTCTTTGATTACATTAATGTCCCAGTTTCAAATTCTCTCTTGATCTTTATCCCCAATACATTACCAGCTTCTCTAAGATATTTCTTCTCTAACTCTGCATCTAGATACCCTTTTATCTCATAGATCCTTTGCATGCATGATCCTACAATGATAATTTCTTCCACATATAGAAGGAATATATTTTATCCATCCATAAAATAATTGAAATAGAATCATTGACTCGTGCCATAATATTTGTATGATTTTTTTCCCGTGAATGCACCAAAAATATTATTCCATTGCCTCAATGCATACTTTCACCCATATAATCTCTTTTGGAGTTTGTACACTAGTTATTATTTTACGGACTCAACATATACCTCTAGATTATTCATATAAAAATCCTCATAAAAATCTCCATGAAGTAATGTATTCTTTACATCAAGATGATCATGATGAAAATACTCTAATGCAAAGGTACTAAAACAACCCAAATAGTTCTAAGCTTCACTATAAGAGAGAAAAATTATTTAAAATTCACTCCTACCTTCTACTAAAATTCTTTCACCACCAACCATGCATTGTATCATCCCTTACCATCATGTAATTCCATAACACTCTTTACCCATTTTTTCTATAATTATTTCTTTCCCTATGGAAAAGGTGTTAACTCCTAAGTATTATTTTCATGTAATAATAAAATTCCCTTATTCATAGTCAAGGCTATCTTTATTTACTCTTTCAACAACATTTCCTCTTCAAAAAATTCATTAAAATCATTATAAATAAATAAAAAAATAGTGTGTTAGGTTGATAAATGCATATTCTCATGCCTCTTACACTTTATGGTATACATAACATCACTAGATGGGAAAGCTTAACTGATTATGGGGTCACATACTCATGTACACTTTCTGGATCCACTTACTCTTGGAACATTGATTCATTATTCTAACCATTAGTTTCAACTATTAGGTATTTTTTGAAAATGAAACAATCCTTAAATATCACACTCTAGATTCTTATTATTATCTTATTATTATCATCCCAAAACCGATAACTAAACCCGTTAGCACTATATCTAATAAATAAACTTGATTTGGACTTAGTATCAATATTATACCATGAATTTTGATCTTCATACACGTATTCTAGACAATAAAAGACTTTTAAATAATATAATTTCCTCATTTCTTGACCGGATATCCCTAGGTATACATTCTCTCATTAGTATATATGGTATCCATTTTCTATGATATGTTATTGTATTCACTAACTCATTCCAAAAGATATTGGGTCACCCCAATTTTAGCCTCATAATCCTAGCATGTTTATTCAATGTCATGGTTATCCTTTCAGCAACACCATTATAATGTAGTGTACCTTGAAGAGTCTTCACTCACCAAATTCCAATATTACCAATGAATTCCATAAACTCTATACTTCCATACTCTCCTACATTGCTAAACCTCAAACATTTCATAATTTATCCTCACTCATTTTCCACCAAATTCATCCACTTATGATACATTATAAACACATTATATTTTATTTTCATAAATTTAACCCGTACATTCATTTTCAATTCATTGATAAATACCACATAATATTTTGATCCTAAAAGGGAATGTATTGGTATACGTCACTAAATATTAGTTTGAATAAGGTATATCTTCCCATACTTTGGTGTTTTACCTCTTTTTAAAAAGGATATCTTCTTATACTATCCAAAGATACAATATTTACATAAGTTAACTTCCATCAACTTCAACTCTAGTATTAATTAGATTGTTTCTAGCACCTCCATCCCATTCTCACTCATGTGACCTAATGAATAGTGTCACAGTTTTAAATCACCAAGATAATTTATTGTTTCAAGAATGTACATGAGATTTTATTTCATCTTACAATGGTTTCTATTGTTTACTCCATGAGATATAACCATAGATCCCTTGGATATTTTCCATCTACTTCTTGTGAATGTAGTACTAAAGCATACATTTTAAATTTTCCAAATATAAATAGTTTTTATTCTCAATATATGGATAAAACTAACATTATATAGAAATATAAAACTCCCACCATTGGTCTTGATCTATGAATTTTATTTTCTCATAATATACAAGGGTTCATCATCAGTAATATGTACCTTTCCAAAATTCCATGAAACATAATTATTCAAGATACCATTCCCCAATATGGAATTGAATGATTCCCATGACTCTAGATTCCAATACCCTATAAGGATATAATTTCCTAGCAGTAAAAGAATTAGTTCGTTTATATGTCTTTTTTATAGGGTTTTCGGGTGCCTTTGACTTTTTTGTACATTTCTACTTAACATGTCATTTCTTCCCACAAGTCTAGTAGGGTGGACTAGGACCATTTTACTTTTCTTGGATTTTTATAATGATTTTGATCATCCTATATAATTATATAACTACATTTATCTTCACGTTCCTTTCATATTCAGATAATAATATGAAAAAAAATGATTCTCTTCTTCTAACATTCTCACTGAGGATCAGGTCCCACCCAAATTTCAAAGCAAACATTATATTCCCCAAATAACTGCTCATGATTTTTATTGTTTCTCTAAAACTATTAGGTAATGAATAAAATAAATCTAGTGTACATACCTCATCATATAGGTTAATTTCCAATGATATTAATTAACTTGTGATGGTGTTGAATTCACTAACATGATCAGAAAAATATTCCCTTCAATCACCTTCATATTGAATTGGCATTGAATCAAGTACATTTTTTCAAAATATAAGGCTTATTATAAATATTCATTAGAGATTTGATCAACCAGTCATCATCTTTACTTATATGATTTTGAACACCACATTTTTTACAATGTAAGGTGCACAACTCCCTGAACATGTCAATCCAATAGCATTGACATTGTCTTCTCTACCTTTATTGGTTTTCCACCCAAAAGTGAAAAGTTTATATTTTTCTAATAAAGATGGTCTTTAATATGTATCCTATAGTTACTAAATTTACTTCCATTGAAATGATCAATCTTTACCTTGCCTTAATATATATCCATCATTATATTCCAGAAAACCAAACATAATCTTATGAACTTAGTCTCTAATACCAATTGTTTTGAAAAACACTAAGTTCTCTAAAGACCAATAATTATAAAATTATATTAAAACGAAGAGAAAATAACAAGAATAAGATCAAGAGACACACAGATTTATCATTATTGGTATAAAATATCTATATCCATAGAGAGTCAGAACATTTAACATATTTCAAGGATAAAATTAAAATTCTAATTTGAGGGTATACTTGAAATTAGATCATAAAGAATCATGGTGTTGTAGTAAACCATTATTCTAAAGTTCAATTCTACATAGTATGCCCACTATACTACTATAATAGGTGGCTAGAATTTCATTGAAATATAGTGACCTAATGATGTTATTAGTCACAGGAAACTAAAGTACCATGTCAATGTCCACTATATTGTAGTGGCATGTCAATTTCATCAGTAAAATTTGTTATAGTTTTTCAGAGATGTTAAAATTCCAAAAATTATTTTTTCTAAGGGCCAAATTATAAGATTTTCAGCCTAGTGTATAGTATGGGATACTATATGTTAGAAAAAATTCATCTAGTGGATCAGGATACACTATTTTAAAAATATCCAACTTGGACCATGATCTAAAAAACTAAAATCATTCCATCATTTCAACATAGAAAAATTACGTAATATGATATCCTCCTCTTATTCACTCATTCATGGGTTCTTTCTATCAAATAATTAATTTCAAACTGATGATTCATCAAATACTAGTTTCTTTCCCTTCCAGGATCCCATATTATTCTCCCATATTCATTCTATCATCTTCCATTCATCAATAAAGACTACAAAATTCACTGTAGATCCTCCACATCTCAGTAACCATCATATTTTTTAATTAAGTTTATCAAATTATTGGTTCTATGAATCTTATGAAATGTCGACAACCCATCTTGCATTAAGTCTCTAAATAAATGGTACATTAACTGAATGTTAATCATTAGAGCATGGAACATTCATTTCATCACATTATGTATAGATATATTACTATCAGAGGGTAATAAATTTTCCTCTCTCTTTTTATCATTCTGTTCTAAGAAGTTCTTCTTCCAGACCACATATTTCCCGAAGTATATTACAATAATGTATTCTACCACTATGGTAGAATTTACTGCTAACATTTACAAATGTAAATACATAACAAGTGGTATTCCCCTTACTATCAACATCAACTTTGAGGTAAATATACACATAGCCCTATAATGACATTCCTTTCCAAAATCATAGAGATAATTTCTTTATTCCGTTCATATACCTCAATATCCACTTAACAACTTCTCAATATTTATTTCTAGGGTCATCCATATACCTACTAAAAACTTCAATTTTATAATAAATATCATGTTTAGTACATTCCATGAAATATATTAGGCTTCCAATTGCTGATGTGTATAGAACCTTTTCTAGCTACTCAATCAGTTCAGCTGTATTTGGATCATTCCCCATTGAAAATTTAAAATGTTTTTTGGGGGAATATAAACTATATTTTATTCTAGCATACTAACTCTACTCAAAACCATACCAATGTAGTCATATTATAATAACATAAAGGTTCCCATTGTGTGGTCTTTCTTGATCTTCATCTGTAGAATTTTACTAGCTTTTATTATAACTTTCATCTCAAACTCCTTGGCTAGCTTCCGTTCAACTCATCATTATGTTTCATACGTGATCCTGTAATGATAATTTCACCATATATAGAAGCAATATAATATATCCCTCCCAAATAGACTTTATTTATCAGCATTGATCCATGTGATACTATTTTTATTCATTGTTTCTTATTAATTCATCAAACATGTTATTCCACATCCTTGGTTCTTTCTTTATCCCATATAAGATCTTTTACAATTTTTACACCAGACCATCCTTTCATGAATAAACATATCCCTCTAGATGTTTCATATAAAAGTACTCTAATAGATCTCTATGAAGGAAATTAGTCTTTATATCAAGGTACATAAGATTTAAATAAACTGATCCCACGATACTAAAAACCACCTAGATAGTGTTAATAATCACTATATGGGAAAAAATTGCATGAAAAACAAACCTTCTATATATTGAAATCCTTTAACCATTATTATTGACTTATATCTCTTCTTACCATCATGTTTATTCTTTGTATATTATTTACATTTGTTCTCTAATTATTTATTTCCTTATGGATAAGGTGTCATCTCCCAATTATTACTATCGAGTAATGAATAAATATCTTCCTTCATAGACAACTCCGACTTTATGGACTCCTTTTAACTACATTCCTTGTTAAAAAATACTATATCTCCACCTTCATTCAAAAAATAGTTTTAGGATGATGAATACCATTTAATATGCCTTCACATCCTTTTTTAAATCCTCAACTCCGCTTGGGGAGTAGGATCCACTGGTTTTGGTTCCACGTTCTCTGGTACTCTTTCATGCTCCACATTCTCATGGAACTATAATTCTGTATTCCCATCATTAGTTTAAACTACATGATACTTTTTGAAATTGACACATTTATTAATTATCACATCATGACTTCTGATGATCATCTTATTCTTATCTTCCCAAAACTAATAACCAGACTACTAAGAACCATATCCAATAAGGAAATATGATTTCGACTTAGAATCATGATATTCCCTTGTATTATCATCTACATTCAAATATTCAAGATAACCAAAGACACATAAATGAGACTCCTAACTCCTTTATTGACCAGATATCCTCATGTAGGAATTATATCATTGGTATAGATGGACTCTTATTGATGATAAATGTTTTCATGTTCACTACCACTTCCCCACAAGTTTTGGGTAACCTCATGTGTATCCTAATACTCCTGGTACAACCGTTAAAAGTCTTATTCATCATTTTATCTACACAATTTTGTTGTGTTATTCCATGAATAATCTTCTCCCATAGAATAACATTATTAACATAGAATAAAATATACAATTTATTTCCATACTCCCCACTTTTTCATACCTCAAGAATATCAACATTGATCCTGACATATTCTCCACTAAAATTCGTCCACTTTAGAATCATTATAAACATGATAGATGTTATTTTTAGAAATTAAACCCATACCTTCCTTGTTGATTCATCAGTAAATTCCATATAATATAACGACTTTCTAAGGAAATGAAGAGGTGAACAGATCCAAATATTAGTGTGAACCACATCTAGCTTACTAGACTTCAGTGTTCTACCAATTTTAAAAATGGATACCTCCTTCTACATTCCCAAGATACAACATTCACCTAAACCAGCATCGAATGACTTTATCTCATATACCACCCTTATATTTTGGAATGTATTTCATTAAATAAAAGCTTTGTTTAAAATGTTTCTCAACACACATCACAGATCTAAAACGTGTAATGAAGTATTTATTATTAAAAATATTAATAATTAAAAATCCTTTAGTAAATAAAAATTTATTAACCAATTAAATTTTTTTAAATTTAGATCTTATATAATTAATATGATTTAATATATAAAAGGATTTTCTATTCAATGATGACTATTTAATGTAATAATAAATTGAAATATATGACTTTTAAAAAAAGTTGTTTTTATAAAATATACAATATTTCATTATATTAACTAAGATATTAATATTTTAATGTTAGTAATTGGTATGAAATACTGTTATGGACACTTAATTTTTAAAATAGACATTTCTTAATAAAATCATTTTTCTTTGTAATTTCATTTTAAATAAAAATTTATAAATATATAAGTTTTATTTTTACAAAATTAAATTCATTTTTGAATTATATATATAAATATTTATTTTATTTTATTTTTTTTATATTTTTCAAAATAAATTGATTTTTAGGTGAATAGTGAAAAGTATCATTTTTACAAATAACATGAATTTAATGAAAATATCAGTATATAAGAATGAATTGGAAACTCATAAAACATTTTTTAATACAAGATATTTATTTTATAGTAGAATTTATTATCTTTGAAATATTGGTTTTAATTTATAAATCCATATATTATATTTTACGACTTAAGTTATATTTTTCAAAAAATTGTCTTTAATTTATTATAAATTTAGTATCTTAAAATTAATTTTTACCACTGTTATAAAATAAATATAATAAAATGGATTTAAAATTTGGAATAATTAGGTCTATATTTTTTAATACGGCCAAATTTATTTTCAATCCTAAAGTATAAATTATTTTGAAAAAAACTACATACCTAGATAAAAATCAAAAATGGGTAAAATGGATTAACCAAGCGGGAAAGGACACCAGATTTTTAAAAAAATGTTTGGTAATGGGTTTTTGGCACCATTATTTAACTTATCCCAATACCACTCCATTATTTATTATTATCTAGGAACATTCCTTTAGGGTGACTTCCCATTATTATATTGTTTTATGTATTTACAAAAATATCATAAATATTCACTAATAAAATGGGCACTCTTATCCTAACTTCCTCTCACACCACAACCCAAATAGTTTTTCCCTAAATTTACCCAAAACAGTCATAAATATTACGAAAAAACTTCAATAGGATTTTTTCTTCTAAAATTACCATCCCTCAAATGCTTAACCCCTCATTGTAAAGGAGATAATCCATGAAGTGTGGTATAAATTTTGAACTTCCCATTTCTCATATCTATTTTATAGGATCATTTATTCTTATTAAAATTTTATTAAACAATATTAAAATGAAAAATTAAGTATCTTTATAATAGTTTTATATTATTATAATAATATTTCAATAATTACCACCTTTCTCTTTTCTATTATGAAGAATGAAATCATTATTCATGTGTTGGGAGGACTATCATCTCCACAATGCAATATGTTTCAGTTTTTACTTCACATCCACACATTTATTTTCTTAATAGATAATTTAAATTTAAATTATTATATTTATGAAATATTTTGTTTTCAAAAATCATAAAATGTATTTAACTTTTTCTCTATTCTATAGAAAAATAAATCATTATCCATGCATATGGGTGGACTATTGTCTCTATAGAATGATCAATTTTTATGTATATTTTTATCTCTGCTTTAAAATGATGGTCATGACAATGGTTTTAATAGATAAATATTATTTTTATGAAATTATTAAGGTTTTTTAAAGATAAATTTGAAAACCATTTTACAGTTGGATCAATAAAAATTGTGTAAGATTAAACCGTCCCAAAGAGTGTTCTATGAGAAAAAACAAATTTCTCTGTATTATATAATAACTTCATATAGGATATATTATTCATATAAATATTTAAAAATATGATATATCCCACTAATAAACACTAAATAAGAACATTATTCTTAATTTATATGGATGTTGTAACAAAATCACTATATAATCATTCATTAATTATGGTATGTTCTTGTTTTTGTTGGTGTAACAAACTATATGAACAATAATGTAAATTTATATCATGGATGACTATGGGAATTTTAAATATTGGAATATATTTTATTTATAAATAAATAATGATATTTTTTTAAAAAAATTTAATATAAAAAATTAACTCATTATTTTAGAAAACACCCTTTGACTGCTAGGAATTATTAAAACATGCTCATCGCCAAATTCATATTTTAGGATAATAACAAAAAATACCATTGAATTAAATTATAAAATTTAAAATTATCAGAAAAAATTAGTTCCAATAGATTTTATAATCTGATAATGAATAAATTTGGTATAATAATATAGAAAGGATTTTTTTTATAGTGAAACAACAACAAAAGGATCAAGATTTCTCACACCCGATATTGCAAATAGATAATAGCAAACTAATATACATGTAGGTAATGATTGTAAGCGTAGGTTATATAAGTTTATATAAATGAATATGGTTATTAAATATGTTATAAATATTTTTATTACTACTATATAATAAGTTAGAGTGTGATCAACTCAGCGGGAATTCAAGGTAAGGGAATTTGTAACTGAAATTCTATTATTTGAGTTATACAATTTCTTAATAAAATTATTCTTCTAAGTATTTAATGATTTAATTATTCTATATATTTTATTTCAAGTGAAAATTATTTTTTGTTCAAAATATATTTCCATTAAATGTTTTATTTTCACATATTTTAAAAAATTGTTACTTTTTAAAAATAAACTATTAATTATGACTTTTACAATGATGAATACAAAATGATTTCAAAAAATAACATTTCATTATTATTTTTCATTACAATAAAATTATCGATCAATAATGGAGTTTTTTTTTCATGTTTCATCATATATTTTCATTTTATTGGGTGGTTATTTTGGATGATAAAGTTTTCAATATTAATTGATGTATTTCTAGATGTTATTTTTTTCTATTTGGATGTTTTATGGAACCCATTTTATTTCCATATGTTTTTTATAATTTTAAAAGTGACGGATTTTTAAATGGAACCCATATTAATGGATGATTATGGGTGTGGTCTTATATATCCCTTCAATGAATCATTATAAACTTACATCTCTTGAGCTCAAAATGTTACACAGGAGGATTTATCCTAAGCCAAATGGTCCACAGGTGATTTTCACCAAGACAAAAGTTACATGGGAGGATCTATCCCAAGCTAAATGGTACATGATAGGATTTCTCCCCAGCCCATTTGGTACATCAGAGTTTTATCCCAAGACCCATCATACATGGGAGGATTATCCAAATCCCAGTATAGTACATTGGTGGTTATCCTAAGCCTACTATGTAATTATGGTCTTGGTGGGTAGCTTTGACATATGGTTTCTATATTTATCTTTATACCACACTCTTATTTCATAATATTATGCTTGTAATTATTTTCTTGGAATCATTTTTAATGTCTCATGATTCCACACACATTTTTATAATATATATTTTTCATTTGAATTTTACATGTCCTTATATCAAGAATTTTGAAGAATAAGTATCATTCCCTATTATTTTTAATAGTTAATTTTTCCCAGGTATATATTTTAACATATTCTTATTATTTACCCATTGATGAATTATTAATAATTTTTCCCTTACTTGTAATTTTAGATCACCCCTTTCATATGTCATCCATTCTCTAGGTTATAATGATAAGTATAAATGGTTGAATGTATAGAAGAGAATCTAACATATTTTGATTTTGGAGAAATGATTATAGATTAAGATGTTTATGTAGCTATTATCTAAGACACTAAAACATTTGGTCCTTGGGTTACAAGACTATTTGGGAGATGTTTTATGTAAATAATTAATTTATTTTTTTTACTAATGTTATGTTTAGATTGGGTCACTTTAGTTTGTATGAGAAAATTGTTTAGATTATTTTTTGAGATTAGTTCATTCACCTATGGTATTTTGGTTATTGAACCTTATAAAAACCCTAGATATGAGTCTAAGTATATGATGATCTCCTGAAATATTGTTAAAGTCTTGAGTGGGTAGTTTTCCTAGAAATATATCTCCTTCTGGATACTAGAATGAGGATGAGTCTATAGCTCAGATGCAACTAGGGGTAATCATTCTAAAATGGGTTATTTGAGTATTGACTTGATCATCACTAAAATGCATGATTAGTGGCCCTAAGACTACATACCCAACTAAACACTCCCATGGATTCGCCATCGGTTCTATGCATGTTCTTCTGCATAGGACTCCTTGTCGAGGGGTCCTGTATCGGTGAAGACTTTTTATTGGTACACTTCCTGGGTTGGGGCGATCCAATTGTTTTTTTGGTTGTATGTGGTTTCTCACATTTCCATTAAAAGTGTTTTTAATAAAAAAAGTAATTTTCAGTCTGTCATATAGGTTGAACTAAACGAATAATGGGATGACATGGTGTTGTGAAAAGTTAAAAGGTTTTATGTTTGAATCCATTTTATGATATGGATTATGATAATCCCCCTATAATGTTAAATTTTTGTCACTATTGTTTACCCATTTTTTTTATAAGAGATAGATGAAACTAGAAAAAACTGAATTAACAATGGGTGTGAGGTACATTCTGACTGCTACACCAAAAAACAACCAAATAAAATGGGGGTTATAGTAAAAAACCTCATGGAAATTATCATCCAAATATCACATATATTTAATGTTAATTCAAATTTTATTGAGCTCTTAAATTCACCACGAAGTTAGAATCATGTTAGCGAGTCTGTCAATTGGAAACTTACACCCTCCTTCGGTGGCTCTCCAAATGCACTCATTTCTGAGAAATTGATCAATATAGTAGTAAATGATTTTTTTTCTACATAACTCGGAGCTTAAAAATTTTGTTTATTTATATATTATTTGGACGTTTAACTTGATCAATGGTTGTAAAAAATCAAGAACAAGATACAAAAGAATGAAATCGATTCTATGAAATGAGGAGAGTTAAAAGAATAATTCATTAGTAAATATTTTCCCTTAAATCATCTTACAAAAAATGGAGAGCTAATTCCATAAGTTCAGTCAAATATGAATATGAATACATTAGTACCTATGAAGAAAAAACAATAATAATTTTAAGTTGTTACTCTAGTTTCATCATTAACTATAAAACTAAGATTGATCATTTATTTAGTGGTTTAAATATGAGTCTCATAAAATCATTAGATATAAGTGATTTTGAGAGATATAAATATATTTTTATATCTTAAATTATGGTGGAAATGTAAATTATTTACTCTAGTTATTTTCATGTTTTAGGTTATAAAAAGAGAAAAATAGAATTACATGGAAATTCAAGTGATAAAATCCACAACGAAAATAAAATTCATCTTTTTTCATGATGAAAATATTCAAAGAAGAATAGGGGAGATAATATCTAAGGACTAAATAATTGAAGTATGTAAGAGAAGGTCATCGAAAACATTATTTTCAGAGAGATATGAAGAGGCAAAAAATTGAAATAGATATAGGTAATGTTCATATTAATTCAAAATCCTTGATATAAGTCATCAATAGTAAGGATTAGGGGCATTACATCAACAATCTCACTGAACCTAAGGTTTATGAAAATAATTAATGACAACATCCACCTAGTACATGGTCATAATGGAAATACTATACATTAACCATGTTCATATTATATTGTGATAACAAAGAAGATCATCATAATTAATGAACAATTATTCTCCACTTCATACTAGTCTATGTCTTATTTGATTCAAATTATAGAAACTCTAGTATATCTATGAATTTTACTAAAATAAAAAAATCAATACTCCATTGATTTGATATTATCAATGATGAACTTATCTTATTATTATATCCCTGGTTTTGGTTTACAAAATATGCTTTATGAAAGCCATATTCTCTCATCTCTAGATGAGTTTGATGCAATTTTAGAAATTTATTGGTTATCTCTACACAGAATCCATAATAATTAGTAGAATAGGGAAATCACATTTCATATTTTAAACCAACATATAATCATCTATTAGTGAAAGTATAAATATTTTCTCTCTCAGAAAACTAATTTTATTGTAAGAGTTATGAAACCTAATAATGAATGTTTTTAACTCAAAATATTAGTTAAAAATGATATTCAGATTTACCAATTCTGAGGGGAAATGATATACTTACAATGTTTATTGCTAAGAATCATGAAATTATATCATGAGTCATGAATATATCTTAGATAACCTTTGATGGTTTCACTATTAAGTAATAATTAAAATTATGATTATGTAATTTATTTAAGGGATTGAAGGGAATGCACCAATATTTTAGAATATGTTTCTTTAAATAAATACTTTTCTCAATAGCTTTCTCCCCACACAATACCAAACTAAAATGATCTATGACATATTTATTATTAATAAATTTTAATAATAAAAAAACACTAGTAAATAAAAATCTGTAAACCAATTAAAAATCTTGCATTTAGAGGATATATAACTAACATGATTTAATATATAAAAGGATTGAATATTCTCAAATAATTATTCAATGTATAATTAAATCAAAAGTGATCACTTTTAAAAAGATATTTTGATAATATATAATATTTAAATATATTATATAGAATATTAATATAATTATGTTGGGAATTGGTATGACATAGTATTATGAACACTTAATGTTTAAAAAGGTCATTTTTAATAAAAGTTGATTTCTTTTCATTTTCATTTAAAAGATAAATTTATAAATTTATAAAATTTATTTTTATATAATGAATTTTGTTTTTTATTTAAAAATATAAATATTAGTCTATTATTAATTTTTGGATTTTTTTTAAAAATAATGATTTTTAAGCGAATAGTGAAAAATATTGTTTTCACTAATAACATGAATTTTTGGACAGTATTAGTGTATATTTATAGAATTTAAATTTATGAAACATTTTTATAAGAAAATATATTTATTCTATAAGTGAATTTATAATTTTAAAAAAAATTCAAATTTTACAAAGTTATATTTTACATTTTTTAACATAAGTTACATTTTTAAGAAAAATGTTTTCTATACATTATGCATTTAGTAATTTAAAATTAATTTTCATCACTATTTTAAAATTAATGTAATAAAATGAATTTCTAATTTTCAATCATTATGTAAAAATTATTTAATTTGGCACAATTTATTTTCTGTCATAATATATAAATTATGTGGGTAAAAACTAGTTACCTTAGTAAAAAACCAAAGGGGTAAAAGGGTTTAACCGAGTGGGTAAGACCAGAAAATGTTTAAAACATGTATGGTAATGGGTGTTAGAGGAATTTATTGACCTTATCCCTGTATATGTACATTATTTTACTATTTTTTAGCTAAATTTCTTGACATTGACTTCCCCTTATTAAAAAGTTTTATGTTTTTACAAAAACATCCACTGTGTTTCACTTATAAAAGGGGCACTCCTCTCCTCACATACCCTCACACCACAACACATGTAGTTCATCCAAAATTTTACACAAAAAAACATATAAAAAATTTTACACAGCTTTAAGTGGTTATGTTCTACTGAAAATATCACACCTCAAATGCTTAACCCCCTTTGTAAAGGAGATAATCCAATAAGTAAGGTATAAATTTGTAACCGCTTATTTCAAATTTATATTTCTTTCTGTGAATTACTTATTCCTAAAATTTGATTATACTATCTTAAAATTATAAAATTAGTATCATTATCATTATTTTATTTTATTATAACAATGGTACAGGAATTAACCAACTTTACCTTTTCTATTAAGTAAAACATAATTGTCATTTTTGTGTTGGGCAGACTACCTCCTCCACGATGTAACATGTTTTATTTTCCTCTAACACATTGAAATTCTAGTCCTAATACATAATTTAATATATAATTATTAAAATTATTACATATTTTATATTATGAAATGATATACCATATGACACGTTTTCTTCATTCTATGGAAAATGAAATCATCATCCATGGGTATGTGTGGACTACCACCTTTGTAGAACAATCAATTTACATTTTTCAATTAATTATTTCAATACATGGATAGTCATGAGAATCGTTTTAATATATAAATATGATATTTATGAAATTATTAAGGATCCTTAATGATAAATTTTACATACTATTAACAACATGAGAAATAAATAACTATAGAATATTCAACCATCCAACAGAGAGCTCTAGGAGTAGAAAATTATTTCTTCCTATTATGAAATAACATTTTGTAGGTTTTATTATTCATCTAAGTTTTTCCAATCATGATATATCACAGTACTATGAACTAAATAATATCATTATTATTTTGGTATAATGATACTATAACTCAATCACAACATAACAAGCCATTAACTATTGTAAGTTCTTGTTTTGGTTAGTTTAACCACATAATTGAACCAGGCTATAAATTTGTCTTGTGGATGGATATGAGAATTTAATTTACAATAATATATGTCATAAATAATTAAATAACTATTTTTTTGTATTTTAATAATAATATAAATATTTATATCATTATTTAAGACATCACCTTTCGATCACTATGAATCATCAAATCATGCTCATCACCAAAATCCTAATAATGGATTGAAAAAAATCACATTGAATGATATTATAACATTATAAATAATTTTAAAACATCAATTATAGAACCTTTTATGATCTGTGAATTATGAAATTTTAGATTATAATGAAGAAAAAAATCACTATTATGAATCTTTTTCAAAACGATCAAGATCACTCACACACGATATTTAAAATAGTTAATAACTAACTAATATACATGAAGGGAATAATTTTAAAAGATGTTTATAAAAGGTCATATACATGTATAAGGTTATGAAATAGGTGATTAATATGGTAATTATTTTTATAAAATCGGTAATATTATGATTAAATAAGTAGGAATTCAAGGTAAGGGACTTGGTAACTCAAACTCCTTTCTTTGAGTTATATAATTTCTCATTGAACTCTGTTCATCTAAGAAATTCTAGTTAGAATGATGTTATCTATTTTATTTAACGTTCATTTTTTTTATCCAGATTCATTTCCATTAAAGGTTTTCATTTCAATTATTTTTAAAAATATGATATTTTTTAAATATACTCTTAGTTAATACTTTTACAATGATGAATAAAAAATGATTTAAAAAAAGATCTTTTCATGATTCTTTCCATTATCTTAAAATGATTTATCTCCAATGGATATATGTTTCTTGTTTCACCCTCAATTTTCCTTTTATTATGTTATTGTTTTGGGTTATCATGTTTTTTTATTAATTTATTTAATTCATGATGTTATTTTACACTATTTGGTCATTTTTTAGAACCCATTTTACTTTAATTGGTTCATTATGAAAAGTGAATGATTGTAATTTTGGAAGATTTATAAAACCAATTTTATTTCCATGTTTTTATTATGATTTAAAAAATGAATGATTTTTAATTGGAAATTTATGTATGGATGATGAAGAGTCGAGTAATATATCACCCTCCAATGAATTGGTTTACATTTATACCTCATGATATCAAGAAAAAGGGGTCTATAGAGGATTTATCAAAACCAAAAGGGTATACAAGAGGATTTATCCCAGTCATAAAGCATACATGGATGTTTTAAGTCTCATATATCACCCTCCAAAGGGTAAACATGACAATTTATCTCAAGAAAAAGGTGCATGAGCGGATTAATACAAAGACAATGGGTACACAACATGATTTATCCCAATCTGAAGGGGTACATGAGAGTTTTATACATAGCCCAACGGTATACATAATGATTATCCAAATCCCAATAATGTACAAAAGTGGTTATCCAATTCCTATTATGAGACGAATGTCTTAGTGGGTAGCCTTGACATATGGTTTATAAGATTGTGTTTATGACATAATCTTATGGAATAATATTGTTCCTACAATTATACTCCTTGACTTGTGTTTAATGTATCATGATTCCACACACTATTTCAATAGTATATGTTTATTCATTTTAGATTAAATGGTCTTCTATCATGACTTATAGATAATTCTCATTATTCCATGTTCTTTTTAATAATAAATTTATCCATTTCACATGTTTTATAATATGTGTATGATATATCCTTTAATGGAATGTTGATAAGTTTTCCCTTATTGAGCATTTGAGTTCACCCCTTCCATATGTTTTCATTTCCCCAGGTTAAAAATATATGTATAAATTGTGGAAACTCTCAAAGTGATTCTTGAAGAGTTAAATTATAGAGAAATTAATTTAGATTAAGATTTTTATTGGTTAATATACAACACATAAAACCTTTCAGTCAACGGGTTGTGCGACAATTTTTGAGCTGCATTATCTATATCATGAAATTACTATATTACTTAAATTATGTTTTGTTTCGGTTGATTTAGCTCAAGTATCATTCCTTTTGTTTTAAGAACCTTTATCACCTTCTCACTCATTTATCCTAACTAATAGTTCAAAATTGATAATCACCACCAAAATTTATTATTGCAAGCCTATCCGTTCATCTTTCTATCATATTATATTGGGTTTAAATCTTTTATCCATGAGCTCATACCATGTATACCATAGTGATTTTACATGCAACCCCGGTGAGTGTAGTGTTAAATCATTCATCATCAAGTTTCCCATTATAAATAATATTTTATCTCAATATATGGAAATACCTCACATTATAGAGCATGAGAAAACTCTAATTGTTATTGTTGATTTGTGTATAACCATTTTTTCATAATGTATCAGGGTTCATCATTAGTAAGATGTATCATCCCAAAATTACATAAAACATAATTATTCAAAAATCTCTTCTCTGATATGGAATGAAAGGATACCCATAACTCTAAAATCTATGATTACATAGGGTTATACACATTCAGTAGAAACACAATATCTATTCCATCATCTTTTTTGTTTGTTGACTTGGTTTTATGCGCCTTTTTATTTCCTCTTCACTCCTTCTTAATGTGTCATTTCTTCCTAAAAGTGTTGTGGGTAGAACCAAGCCGTTTTGCCTATATCTTATCTTTCCTCTATATTTTGATCATCCTATTTTTTATCTTATTGTACATATCTACCACTTCCTTCCACATTCAGATCAAAACCATAGAATCTACCTAATTCACTTCTCTATATATTCTCACTATGGACCAAGTATCTCACAAATTTCATGACAAAATTTATATTCCATGAAGAACTACCCATGAATATTATAGTTACTTCCCAATTATCATATAAGAAATTAAATAAAACCAATGCACATGCCTCAAAGTATATGATAATTCCCATGTACAAAAAATTGACTTATGGTGGTGTTGAATTCCGTGACAGGATCAATAATAATATTACCTTAAATCATCTCTAGATTGAATAGTCATTACATAGGTACAAATTCATTAATATTGGAGGATTATCGTACATATTCTTGATATATTTTATCAATCTATTTTATTCTCTTCTAGGATGTTGAATGCCCTATTTTATTCCAATATAAGGCAAAGAAATCCCAAAACCTATCAAACCAGTCACTACCACTCGGTTTTCTGCATATCCATTTGGTATTCACATAAATGAGACATGTATATTTTTTTGATAGTGATAGTGTTTGATCTAAAAGTTTCAGAAAATAAATATAGTTCTATCAAAATGATTGATCTTCACCTATCATTTTCCAATAGTCACTGTTCAATTCAAGAAAACTAATCTCAGTCTTCCAAAATAAGCATCTAATACTAGTTTTTATGAAAAAAATATATTATACGATGAAAAAAAATTCCATATGAAGATTAAAACAGGAAGGAAATAAGAATAATGAGATAGTAAGGCATAGATATTTATGTGGTTTGGTATAAAATCTCTACATCTATAGAGATGTGTAATTCTTCAATAATTTAGGGACAAAATTTTTGGGTTCATCTAAGGGTATGAAACCCAACCTTTAAATGATATTATAAATAAATTTAATGATAAAGTAAACCAAATTTCTATAGTTTCACTTTTTACTATAATTTTAATATGCTACAATAATATATGGAAAGAATTCCATGGAGTTACAGTGACTTTTCACTATCTCCATTCACATATTACTATAGTACCATGTTAATGTCTGCACTGCTACAATTCAATATCGGTGCTACCATTCATCTTATCTACTCTTATTCGATGTTTATATAGTGACTAAAAATTTGGTCTAGGAGTCATACTGAGAGAGTTGTGGTCTGGTGTATAGTCAAGGTCACTAGCAATTGGACTAATTTCACCTAGTATATTGGGATAAATCATTCCACCAATAATCACTAAAACAAAATTTCATGGGGAATTAAAACACTAGTACCCACTTGGTGGGTTCAAACTAATAATTTAACTTTTTATTTTCCATTTTTATTTATTTTTATTTTACCTTCAATAAATTTAATATGTTATTATTATTACTTATAGGTTTCGCATTGGGGGAATTTGGGAGACTGAAACAGTGATACCACTACCAAGAAATCAAGTTGTATAACTAAATTGTGCTTTATTTTTTAATTACCCAAATAAATTCTATTTGAAAATATGATGAAATCATCTTTGAATCAAAAAGGGTATATTATCAATTTAAATGTAGTGGAGTGGTACCAATATTTTTAGGATTTTAATGTTTTATTTTTTATAATTTTAATTTTTATAGTATTTTTAGGTTATGAATTTGATATTTAAATTTCAACCTATATTGTGAAAAATTCAATGCTATTTTTCATGATTTCAATAATTTTCAAGTTGATGAACTTATTTGATTGTTGAGTACGTTCTATTGAAACAATCAAGTAAATTGTATCTTTATAATTAAGAAATGATTGAGACTAAAAAAATTAAATGGAATTATAATTATAAACTATGGAAACTAGAATTTGGAACTCCATCTTAGGTAACTTGTCCATTGTGAAAATGAACACCTCTAGGAGCTAACTAAAAAGTAATTCATAGAATTTATTTAAAACCAATATTATAATGGGAAATTGGGAACCAAAAAAAGATATGATATATTGGGCACTAAAAAAGCGAAAGAAAAAAATATTAAAATAACAAAAAATAACTTAATATTTTAATTAAAATATAATTCAAAATCATCAAAATGGAATTGATTTGGTGAGGGGAAATTGAACAGTAGAGTAATAATGGGATAATTGACTTATAATATAATCATTTGGGTTGTATAAAGGAAGAGAGAAATTGAAATTTGGTCTAAGAAACCATGGAAAGAGGAATTTACAATATATTTAGTTGTTAAAATATTAAATATAAAAAATTATATTTTATTAAAAAACCAATAACTTTATATTTTGATTAAATTTTATTAGGATAGTGGATAGAAAATATTTAATTGGCATGATATTTTTAATGGTTAATAAATATTTTTCTCATTTATTTTCTGGTTTGTTTGTTTGAACCAAGGGTGGATAATTATTTTTTTAGTAAATTTCATTGAATTTCACATTAATGTAATGTTTAATTGTGTGGTAATTAACAGGTAAAATATTTCTATATATTTTACTTTGAATTTCAATGTTTTAAATACAAATAATTTAATGATTTAACAATAATTTTCTCATATTTAGACTAGATGAATGATTTTGAGTGAATTTTGATAATGGGAGAAAAGTATATTTTTGTGTTTTTTTTATCATTAATGAGAACTATCCATATCCATATTCCATCATCATTTGAGTGTTTTTTTAAGGATTATTTTTCAAGTGTTTGATAAAAAAATTTGGCTCAACTTGAGACAATAACCCTAGGAGAATAAGGACAACCACTAAGAGGTAGTCATCCAATCATCACCAATGTTCTTAGACTACGAGAGCATGAAAAATACTAAGTCAGTTCGGCCCAAGCTTTAGGGTTCATGTGAAGAAGGTGAGGAATGCATGAAATAAGTAAGATACACTCGTGTGGGGTAGCATGAGTGACCAATTATGAGGTTTGACACCACTGGATTTTCATAGTGGTTTGTTTTCATATATCAATTAATTAACCAGCCTCATCCTGATCATTCTCTTAATTTGGGATGTGGAGTGATGAAACGGTATTTAAATTTTAAAATACCATGCTCGAATATGAAAAATTGACATTATTTCTATACTTGTCTTCTCCACTTGTGCTACTAGGGTTCAATCTATCATGCTTTCCACATTAAACACTACATCTTAGAACTATCATGGATGCTTGTGATAGTGCATGAAGAAGTGTCCATCTCCATGAATGTGGAAATGAATATAATATTCCATAGAAGAGCTTTGATCCAATACAAGAGGCATTAAAATATGATCTATTGGATGAAACAGTGATTGTTGTGACATAGTGGAAGTGAGTGTATTTCATAGGGATGTTAAAATATTAAAACATTGATCATTTTGATTTGGTATTCAGTGTGGTGGATGGGTTCCTTCATGCATGGATAAAATATCTAACCAAATGCCTACATAAATAATGGTTTTCTGTGGTAGTGGTACTTTCCACACTTGATGATGTTTGAAACACAGAGTAGTATTTCACGAGGTTCAATTACATAGATTATAGACATTTAAAAAAACACAAAGCACATAATATTTTAGTGTGGAGTTCCCAATGTTTATTTTGTTTGAAGTAATAATGAATAGCTACAAGAACAATTTAATTAAAATTCCCATGGTAAAGGATGGAGGCTATATTGTGGGGTACTATATTGGTTCGATGTTTTATATGTCAGGGTGGAGTAGGTTTTTTGTTGTCACGAGTCTTTTGGTTCTACATACAGGAGAAAAGGAATGTTCTATAACATATCTATGATAGTTTACAAGAGATTCAGTCAAGTGGATATTTAAAATATTGTCTAATGGTATCTTAGTAGTTTTTTATAAGGGTTTCACCACTAAGATCCATGCATATCTTGTA
Organism: Viscum album; assembly: GCA_963277665.1. Classification (NCBI taxonomy): domain Eukaryota; kingdom Viridiplantae; phylum Streptophyta; class Magnoliopsida; order Santalales; family Viscaceae; genus Viscum; species Viscum album. The sequence continues at coordinate 2,063,123,137 of OY728120.1, read as the reverse complement.
AGGGTGTTTTAAGAAGAAATTAAAAGTGAAAAGGGGTTGGTATTTCTTATAAATAAGGGTATATATCATTTTCATCGAGGGGGTTTTCATGCTCAATGCTGGGATGAAGAATCCAAACTGAAGTTTACAATTTTTTCTCTATTTTCTACTTTATTTACCATTCACTATGTTTATCACTTTTTGTGATTTTAATAAATTTTATCTTTTAATCACTTATATATTTTGATATTTCATATTCTATATCATTCTCTCTCAATTCTCTTTCTTCAAAATGATCTCTAATACTCCTGGTCATGAGTAACTAACCTTATAAATAACTCAGAGGATGAATATAGTATTGAACCTATGTCATTACACATTCATATTCTAAATATTTCTTATCTAATTTTGGTTGTTCATATAGTGATATGTAGTGGTTACCTATTCAATTTCCATAGGTGTAGCTTATTCAACTGTTCTATTTTCCCTTTGATTAAGGAGGTGGGTGTGATGTTTACATGGTGATTTTTTATTACACTATATACTAATAACTGGGGTAGAGGATTTCAAAACATATAATTAAGTGCATTTATTAAATAGATTTCAGACTGGTTGTGATGTAATTATGGTTTACTCAAGTTAATTCTTTCAAGAGAATTTCATGTCCTTATAATAATATTCATACAATTTTTATTTTATATTTTATTTTTATTTTATAGTTTTTAATTCAATAACCAAACCCCATTTCTTTTTCTTAGTTTTGATGAATATAAAAAATTGATAATATAATACGTCAATTAGGAATAGTTAATAACTTTTTACAACAAATACTTAAGTGAGAAAACCCTTGTCAGCTACTATGTTGCACTATGAAAATAAATAATATATTTTTTACACCCTATGACATGTGTCGTAACGTTATAGAACCTTCACTAAGTAGAAAATGATGATCAATACAGATGAGAGTTTTTTTTTGGATTGCAAGAATTAGTTATCTACCAACAGAGTGATCTTATCACTTTTATAGACTCTCTTCATTTAATGAAGAGAGTCATATCTTGTATTCTATATTACACCATTACTACGCATTGATTCTTTCATTCATTGAACAATTCAATACAGGTTTTGAGTGTATGAAAAATATTTAAATGAACCGATATTATTAATGCATAACCCAAGAAACTATGGGGATAAGTTAGTTAGAAACCTGCATGGAATGTTGTATACTACATACTCAATCATACTCTATGATGGAAATATATCAAAAGTTATTATATAAAAATAAGTATGTCGATATTGAAAATTATAATCCATCTATATCATCTAATATGATATCCCTAGTTTAATGAATTTACAATAATCTCCCACTTAAAAAAATCGATTAAGGTATTAATGAAAAACATAAAAAATCTTTTTTAATGCATTAAAAATTATTTTGGATATAGTATATAAAAAAATATTCATATTGGAACAAAAAAAATTTCCTAAACATAATACCAAACTAAATTTTAAACTGTTTAACCTTATGGGTCTTAGTAGTGTTGAAAAAAAAATATGAAATCCATATTTCATATATAAAAATAATGTGTAGCTGCTAACAAAGATTCATTTCTACTCAAGCTACTAAGTGGTCTCATGTCATCTCCATAAAAAAATCTCATGTCTCTATATAAACTTGAACAAAAAAATATATATATTATACATATTATGTATACCTAGATAATCTCTTTTTACATGACATAGAGTCACCACTAGTCATAGAACAATGTCAACCTAGTATATTCCATCTCAAAACTTCCTGATTCTCCAAAAAAGGAAAACCAGGTCAATTAATAAATCACATGTTATTCATATTGAAGATGATAACATCATAATTATCTCACCCAAGAAGATAAACACATCATATGTTTCTCAATTTAGTAAGTCCATACATTTACTCAGTATAATTCAATCAATGTTCAATGTATTTCCTCACCATACAAGTGGATAAATTTTTTCTCAATTGAGCTCAAACTGAAGAAATCACCAAAAACATACCAAACTACTCCCAAAATATCTAAACCCCATTATCTTTCATAAGAAAGATATCAATGTTTTATGTTTCTAATTCAAGGAATCTTTCTATGTCAGTTAAAAAAGGATTTGTAATTAGAATACACCCCTAACTATTTCAATGATTGTATGAAATTCCATTGGATATACTTTAGTGGGTTGATCCAAATAATATGTTTACACTTATTATCTTTTTATTTCACTACTCATGATAATCTTAACATGTCGTTAATGAAAATACGCATAGAACATTGCTCATTGGATGTTCACCACGGGAAGATCACAATGGAGAAAATAGATCTCTAGGATGAATCTTTTGGATTTTAGTATACTGGAACTTGGAATAATTGTTTCACCCAAATCCCCACATTGATTTTTTACTCAATACTATTAACATTGACTCAAATAAATATATAGTTGATGTTACAAAAGGAAATTAAAGAAAGTAAAGAACACGAAAAACATTTAAACCATTCCAAATTTTATCCTAAATCCACAAAGAGAAGCATAACATTTCATTAGATTAGAAATACAAAGGTTCAATTCTCTTATGAATAGACAACCATGTACATCACTAACTAGTAAAACCATGAAACATCATAAAATTTTTATCCCACCCCCTTTATATAGAGGTTCATAGTCTATAATTTGGTTCCACCAACATCCTATATTTGTAGGAGTCCATCGATTGCACTATATAACCATTAATTCCCTATAGCATTCCTCATTTTGACTGTCTATAACTGAGGAAGAAAAAATGTTCCATAATCACAACTCTCCTCCTAAAAATTCAATGAAATGACTGATTAATTCTTATTAGTTTCTTTTATTTAGTAATAGAAACCCCTACTGAACTTCTGATGAATTGACCACCAACTTAGAATCCATTAGAAAATCAAATATTTTAAAAACCTCACTAACACATATTGAAGAATATTACCACTGATCTAATAGGGATGAAAGGTTCCCTAAAGTTCCTCCGCCCATTGAATTTAATCCATATCTTAAATATGATTCATATAATCCCAACAATCTCCCACTTTAATACTACTTCAAGGGTCCCACGGAATCCTCCAACACTTTGAAAAACATCAATCCCTATACTTTTTTTGCATGTAAGACTCCTCCATTCCTTCCCATTCACCCAAGTAAAATTGAGGCTCAATTCTACCTCAAACTCTCCTATACTAAATTCATTGTGAACATATCCACCAGGTTCTAATTCCCAGCTATCTTTTATATCTCTAACTATCCATATTTTATAATATTCTAGATTTAATGGAAATGTAGGCCAATATGCTTTATCCTTTCCTGGAAGACTATATTTTTGGTCAAGTGTATTGCACTCTAACCATCATTGTAGATAAATTATATTTTTTTGGATTCTTTAAATATCCTCAATTAGATGATTTAACTTCACAATTTTCTTTCTTTTTTACATTGTTTCCACATACATAGATTTCATTTAGGAGAATGAAATCACTAGTTAAAACCTCAATATCTAGATCTTCATGGTTTCACTGAAGGTAAATACAAACCTAGATTTACTTTTCCATTAATATGAGCCTCCTCCAAAGTCTGTGTAAACATACCCAACCAATAGGTCTAAATGTTTTGGCCACAACAGAAGTGCCAATGGTTAGTAACCTAATTTATTTTTTATTGTAATAAAGGAATAATCAAAGATGTATATGATAGATAATTACATGTACAATGAAATTAATTATAATATTAATTGAAATATTACTAGAATCAAGAATATGGGATCAGTATATATATTTTATAATTAATTTATCTTGATTAATAATTACCTCTCATTGGAATTCCTTGTTCGTTCATGTAACATCCCTATCTAGGTTCACATGAAATTGTAATTGGAATGTCTACCACTAGACCTAAGGTGTGTCTCCCCATATAATTGATGCTAACAACTAGTGGTGTGGGTATAATATGGTATCGTGGGGAGACTATAACCACATATCAGAGTTAAAAATTGTGAAAATAATCAAGAAATCAGATACAACATCCAAATAAATAATGAAGTAAATAAATGTTTAGTGAAGTACTAATATATAGTTAATCATAACCCATCTTATATTAAAATTATATTTTAAAATATATGTTCAGTTGTCATACAATATCAGAATTAATTTACTTCAAAAACTAAATAACTAAAATAAAAATTTTAAACTCCACCAAAAATAGCCCCAATTCAAAGCCTAGTCCCATACTCCCATGCTCCATCCTAGAATCACAAACATGAATCCATTATAGGGAGATTTCCATTGACCTATCTATAAAACATGAATGTCTACTTGGGTACCAATTTATTTAATGATCAGTGTGTGAGTACAACTCGATACTTCACAACCAATAGAGCATATTAGCATATCAAGTTTGATAAATATAGTGCATGGTGATTTTTATAATAAATAAAGGCATAATATAAAAGAACAAACCATTGAAGATCCTTGTGTTTTAAATTCACACAGAAGATTATACATACCTAATTTATCCTAAAATATATTTCTATATCCATAAAACCCATAAATTCACAATATAATCCATGGGACAACTCTCGAGTGTCCCATACTGGTAGTTATCCCAACTCTGAGAATCAAAGGCAACAGAACCTGAATCGATATCATACGTATGACCAAAAACATTTGTGGAGTGTTTCCATAGTATTCCAAAGTTTTAATCACCCTAATTTTTTTTGGGGATTACCCTTGGAATTCTAAATCAAAATCATATAAAATCCAAGGTGACAACACATTTTCATTCCAAACAAGAATCATCACAAATATTGGGAGTTCCCCTTGGAATTATAAATCAAATTCAGAAAGAATATAATGGGTACTACCCCATATCATTCCAAATAATAGTCACAATGAATCCAAGGGTGATTTATCCTTGTCATTCTAAGATGTGTGTCCTCAGGAACTCAAGGGGGTTACCACAAGGAATTCCAAGATAGAAAATATCATCACCGAATCTAAGGGGAATCACCACAAGGAATTCTCTAAAGTTATTATTAATTAAATTAAATGGAAAATTGAATATTAAATTTATTTAATTATATTTAATCAAGTGTATCTAAAAAACCATCCTCTCTAGATCAAATTTCATGCTTTGGAAATCACAAACCACATAAATAATAAATTTCATAATTCATGACACCCCAAAGGGTAACCTCTCTAATTTCAAATATTATGTATCAAGTAAAAACACCAAAGGTGGTGGATAAATTCATGATAAAACACCCATACCATCACATTTACTATCTAAGTCACTCCTAGGGTCTTATGTTTAATTTTACAACTAACATCACAATAATAGGTGAACCCCACGAGTGGTCAGGGTTATAGTATAAACTCACCAATGGTCTATTAGCATTATATGGGGAGGTTCCCTTATAGGATTTGGGTCACACATCAATTAATTATTTAATTCAGTTCATGTACATGGTATATATCCATGAACTCACATCATAAACATAATGGAAATGGTGAAACATTGACGGAAAACTTATAAACCACATACCTTATACTCGTAGATATCCACTTATCCAATATCAGCCTTTGATTCGATATAATCTATTAGAAATAAAAAAATTATAAGAAAAACCTAGAAATATGTGAAAATGAACATAAATGACGAAGAACCTAAATGAGAGTGAAATAAACATTGAAATAAAGGAGGTGGAATACTAGACCTACATCAAGCTTCCCACATAACTGAAAAAGAGTTATTTTCTTGAGAAATAAGGGATAAAACTCCATTAAAAGGGGAAGATAACAAATGGTGGCATATGTAGTGAACTACTAGGTACGAAGGTAATGCCACTTATATCTACTAGTTTCATGGTGTGAAGAAATGATTCGTGTCGTGAAACATGTTCAGAATAAAGCATTCCATTACAGACCCATCTATTCATATTTGACGTTATATCGATCCACTCATGAACCCCATAACTTCTACTACTAGGTAAAACAAACAGATAAAAATAAAATTCAAAAAAAATCTCATCTCTTAAAGGATTAAGATTTAAAACATACGCACCATAAGGTTGTTTGTACATAATCTATTCTCACAAAAAATCCAAACCGCAGTGGTAAAAATATTGTCTTCTAAGCCTATATATCTCACTCTTACTCTCAAGTTTCCCCCTATAAACATCTATGAAACCACTAAAATCATACTAGAGGAACATTCTCACAATGGAGACCATATTTTAACTTAGTATACTATACAAAATGGATATTCCTTAAAGTATTCATCATCAATAAGCTATGAATGATATTAGCGACCATTTACATAGGATCCTTCTTGTACCCATGAGTCATGGAATCGACTTTCATTGATTCTCGAAAACTGATTCTCAAAAAATTCACTTAAATAGGTTTCATCGCATGATTAACTACCTATATCATGTGAAAAAATTTGGTTTCACCTCTTTAATCAATCAAAAAAATAGAGTTTCACCAACTAAAATAATCGATGAAATATGTTCACGTCCAGAATCAAGTGACAAGATAGGGTTCTTCCACTTAAATATTGTCATAAACTAGATTTCACCACCTGAATCATGTCAAAAATTACTCAATATCTAAATAAAATTCTTGAAACAACATATTCCTACTATAGGTAGACGTCATCTATTTCTAGATTAACTGAGCAAGTTCAAAAGTCTTCTGCACAACCCGGTCATTTCTAAGTCACAAACCTCCAACCTATACTAAGGAAAACTCCAATAAATCCTTGTTGTCCTCCAAATAACCCACAAAACCTTGGAAACATGCTATAATCATGTTCTCTAAGATTATAACAATTCACATAGACTATCACAATCACTAAACCCAATGCACAATCCAAGTGGTATACATTTTTTCGATTATGGTTTTGCCAACAATACACCCAAACCATCTTGAGTCCTAAAAACCTCACCAGCCCACACATTGTAGAACTGATTATTTTAATGAACTCCACTATGATGTCACACGTATGTTTCCATGCATGAACTCCCAAAACTCCACATCACATCTTGTTGGATGATTCCACTTGTTCAAACATGTCCATTTCTTAATTATCCATTTCATCAGAACCTACATTCTCACTCCCAAGACTACATATAACACAAGTCCATGGCTCGTTATCCAGGTTGATTACCAAAGTCTCATAGACCCGATAACCAAATAAACCTATTACCTGATAATCCAACATAGTCAAAATACCTGACCGTAAACCCATATCTTGTAACTTTAAAAATCCAATTACACCAACTCCGTAAAATTTCATCAATTGAAACGGGTACGTAAGTATATTTCATTATCTATTATTAACTCAGACACTTTCAACCACACAAAAAAATGACTACAACAACCTCTATGTTGGTGTTATCAATATTTCACATTCAATATTTCACTACAAACTACTCAAAATTCATGTGATACACTCAAATTATCCATTGTGTTCTCCCCACTATAACACGTCCTTACTATTGATCTATAAGAATGATCCTTACTGATATCCACCATTAGAAAAAAAACATATTTAGGACCTGATCATATTAAATGAACATGTCCATAAATCAATTTCATCTTGATAATCTATTAATACAATGTTTCTCTATGAAATCATTTTCAATACTTACTAATAAACTACCACAATACACCTGATCTCAATAGTTACAACTCAAGTTCCATGAAATTATTCACCATTACATGAATATCATGTTCATTTTCACTATAGGACCTACCTAAACCCTATAAGAACTAATACCCATTTTCCAACTCACCATAGTTGAGAAACATCATGAGACCAAACTGTCATCACAAGCATTCCAATTTTCATAAAAGGTCACAACTCATCACTCATACGAGATATCCATTTGAACATTACATAACACCACATAACCCCATGATCAGTTCATCATAACTTATAAATACATTTCATGTGCCTCAGTCATACATCAATTCATTAACTTCATAAGATAGTCTATATTGGGTTATATCCAACAAAATATCTCTCTCTGACTATGATACATCAAACACCATGGGACTACACCCTCTTCCTCTACATTCCCAAACAGGGAATATCAAACCATCCGACCATAATTTTATAATGAATCATACAATTGTCCCATTGAAAAAAATAAAAAATCACTTTACAAGGATAGGAAAAACTACGGACTCTTAGACCCTCCAGAATATACTAGAATCTCATAAGGTCCTAACCCTAATGAGTTTTTATGGACTGTACACATACAACCCAAAATAGTATATACACCCCATAAGAGAACACAAAATGAATCCAAAATGAATTTATATCTTTTATCATGACCTCACCCCATGATTCACATTACTTACCCAACTCAATTTTTTATCCCATCTATTTATAAAAAACAATCCACCAACATGTCACACATTCCATTCAAAACCATCCAAATTAGTTTAAGCACAATGTTTACCTTTATAAGCATAATATTGCACTTTACAAAACCACCTAACATGTAAGTTTAAAAAAATACTCCAACTTAGTATAAGTTAAAATAGTATCTCATTTAACATTGTCACAATGGCCCTCAATGGCTCATGTTTCCAACCAGGCATACCCAACAAATATAAATCTCAGTGTCACTTTGTTGTGTGATCTGGGTCGACCATAAAAATTCATAACCCATACATCCTAGAATCACATTAATAATAAATCAAATGACCATAACACATTAATAGGTACAAGAATATAACCAGAAATTCTATTCAAAATCCAAACACAACCCATACTATCATAGCTGGGAATCTTCATCCATAACACAAATGGTGTCTTCATACCCCCTACAAGCATTTGTTATAACTTACCATGTAAAAATATCAACTTAAATAATATATCATGATCTTATCTTATGAGGAATAAATAATCCATCGATAACCCCTATCTTGTCTTATACACATATATAACTTTTATCACCACAACGGTAGGAAAATGTCCTGCTTCTCAGCCATAGTGTTTGGTTCACTGGTATCTCAATCCACATATCAACATCATAAGGTGAATAAAAATCCCAAACAACCACCTATATTGTTATAAAACATATATATATATATATATAGAATACAACATTTAATCTAACTCCCCACAGGAAGGTTAACCTCAACTCATTTTCATTCACATCATAGGAAAGGAAACTGATAAAAAAATACGTCTAACCACTCCACTCAAGCCCTATAACATAAGGTTCTCACATAAATGTTTGGGTCTATACCACTCTACCCACTATAGAGTCAACAATAACCCCACAAGGATTACCAATGGACATATCATCTCATTTTTCTCAAGGTCACAATTCAAACCAAATCAACGACAAACATATCACCCAGCTATCTCATACACCTCGCATCATAAAGGTCTCACATCCCAAGATCTCCCCCTAAACCCATTTTCCCATTATCAAGATTAGTAAATGTACATTATAACCCACCTCAAAGCACATTTCTATTAAATTTATCAACATCACTACTCAAGGAAAGTGATAACAAGCACAACACACCACTATTCCCAACATATTATATCACAAGAATCATATAACTCGGTCACTCTTGGTGGTCCTAAAAACTTTTATATAAGGTAAAAATAATATTAACATAATTTATAATTTTTATATATATATTTATAATTCACAATATAAAACTTTTCCATTTCAATTTAACCATAATTTATAAACAGGGCTCAATCAAATGAATTTCTAAATTCAATTTATAGAGGAAAGCACTTTGTAAGTTATGATTGGAATTTTATTTAACAGATTCCATATAACAGCCAAAAAAAGTTATCATGTAACACAAATTTAACTGATTAATTTAATGAACGTTTTTTTAAATAAGGGTTAATTAAATTAAATATAAATTACAAGTTGTTAGGGAAGATGCATTAGAAGTTGTAAAAGGAATTTTATTAAGTTGAAGCCTCATAATAATCAAGTTAATTGATCATATAACATGATTTTATCTATTTAGGATATTTGTTGACTAAGATTTCACTAGAAACTTATATAGGAAAAAATCATAAAAATTGTTGAGGAAACTATAAATAATATACCCAAATTACAGTTAGAGTAAAAACTCACATGCAATCAAGAAAATTCCAGGTGAATCCAACTTTCTTTGTATGATGCATGAATTCCAATGATCTTTCCATTCTAGTAAAGTTTTGAAATCCCAAAAATCAATAACTTTATAATCATTTGGGTTAGTTAAGGTTAAAATATGTAAATGGATAAAGATAAAATGAAGAACATCGTTATTATCCCTATAAACATGGAATTCCCTCATAAGTGGGGTGGAAACTCCCATGTACAAGTTCCATAAATTGCTCCGAAAACACCCTAACACTTTTATACATTGCCCAAATAGTCGAAAAAGGTAAGGGATCTGATAACACTATGTTAAATATCACTCCTAGTTGACTCATAAGAATAACTAGACTAGGTCTCCAATGTACCTCATGTGCACCTCCCCATGTGCCAGAGGATACCGACCGATAGAACAAGCCTACACTGGTATGGGGGTGAGACTATACTCACATATTAGAGTGAAACAATAGTGGAAATAATAAATAAATCAAAAAAATCATCAAGGTAAATATAGAGGTAAATACATATCCAAGAAAGTGTCAATAAATAGTCAACCATAATCTAAGATATATCAAAATAATAATGTACATTACATGTTAGGTAATTATACATCAGCAACAGTCATATACATAAAAAACTAAAGTATCAAATCATAGAAATTAGAAATACAAATAATATGTCCATAATCCCTAGCTTGGTACCAAACTCCTATAATCCATCCTTTCATCACAAATACATATTAGTCAATAAGAACTTCCCTTATATATATATATATATCACTAACTACAGTGAATATAAATCCATCACTGTGGTTTTAAATTTTAGTATGTGTCTCTTGAACAATTCCCCCATTAAAACTTTTTGATCAAGCTGGTTCATATGCCATATTTTGAATCTAGATCCAAGATTCCATGAAAAACATACATGTTCGAACTATCAAAAATATATATATATACTTATATCCTAGAAATACGGATTGTATGTTTAATACCTTTCTATATTCATGATTTTAATATCCTTACTAAATATAGGACAATTAACTGATATAGACATTTTTTCTTTTGATGTATATTAAATTTTGATGCCAAATTAGAAAATTATTATTATCATAAAACCTTAGGTTGTGTAATAATAGACTCTAAACATATCATAAATTATATGATATCCATTAGTCAATTTAGTTTTCATATGGTCTGTTGTTATGGTGTTATCCTTTAAGAGAGCTCTAGAAAGGTGTCATGAAATACATACAATATATATAAGACTCCCTATTGATCTACCTTTTTTGTCCCCATCTTCATGATGAGGTAATGTTAGTTTAAAAAATTTCATCACTCAAAATTTTATGATCAATCAATACATGGGTAAATATATTCTTCGATATACTATATCATAGAATCATGTATCTTTGAATGAGTGCATTCATTACTTTCACCTACCATTCCTAAAATTTTTTAAAGGAATTTAATAGAGTATATTAATTTACCTTTAGATTATCCTTGGAATTTTTCTCATTATGTAGTGCATCTAACTCCAAAAACATTATAGAATACATTTATTTCTAAAAGTGTATTGTCTAAAAATTGATAAGTATTTGTGTTTTTATACCTATTTTTTTGGCTCATAGAGCCCAAACACTCTTCAGGGTTTAAACTTGTGAACAATTATTAGTTATATATGAAAATTAATTATTATTTCCACAACTAGGTAAGAGTTTTATATATCTGATTTCAACATTTATTTCCTGGTTAGATATTTGTTATTCAGGAATTGGTGAACTACTAATTAAGTATGAAAAACCACATAAGAACATTTATTACAAAAATGAAATAATTTATTGTCATTTCTAATAGAACTTATAGATAAATATATAGGTGAAACTTACTGCAAAATAATACATCGATCAATCCTCTGGAAATTCTAAATTTGTGAATTTCTTACAATTAACATAGGAATCTCTATTACTCATCCACTAATAAAATTTTACATTGCATCTTGAATCCATGTGCTTCTCACTGCTGACATAAGAATCACCCTTCCTCATCTCCAGGGAGTAAGCGCCTTACTTATTGTAATGTTTTTATGCCCCCTCACTACTGATATAGTAATCACCCTTTCTTATACACTGTAGGGAAACACCATACTTATTTGCTTCTTGTATTAAAATATAAATTTATTAAATAACCAAGATGTAAGAAAAAAATATTACATACTATGTTGAATATATCATAAATAGATAAAACTACTTACATATTCTTCAATTTAATGTAATTTTTTTAAAGTTTCATTTCAATATATATGTGAAGAAAATAGATTCATATAATTTTCAATACCTTGAAAAAATTTCTTATTAAAATATTTTATAATGAAACCATTTACAATAAAATATTCATGGGATTTTTGAAATTTCTTTTTATGTTGTTCATAATAAGGATTATCAAAACTGAGTTCTTAGAAACCCTTAATTCCCTGGTGATACATAGTCAAAAGATTCATGAGTTGTTCATATATACTATTCATCTCATAATCTATATAAATTAGGAGAAGTTTTAAAGTAAGTATTTTAATAGGAGATTAATTGATAATTTTTTAACCTTGTGGAATCCCAGACATCGCTAACTAGCCAATGTACTTATGTATATTAAAGACAAGATCAATATTTAAGTACACTCTTCCATTTTACACTTGTATAGTATAGTAAAGATATCATTTCTCTAAAGCCTCTATTTATGCATTTGAAAATATAGGTGTTTACATGTCATGGTTAAGAAATCCATGTCTCTATATTGAATTATCCATTATCCAAACATAACTAATATCCCAATGCAACAGACAAATGGATATTACCCATTTACCTCTTAAGGTTTCATTCAAACCATATTTCTTGGTGTGGTGTTTGAATAAGTATATGGGATTCTACCGCATAGTATAATCTTTTTATATTTATTTTCAACATATAAATAGTTATAGTACCCTAGGAATTATGTGTCCCTTAGGGCATAGCATTTGTCCAAATGAACATAGTTTTACGATGATTTTGATTACCATATTATACATTAATTAAAATAATATTTATGTTTTTCCTTGATTACCAAAAGATATGATGTAATAATTTTTTTTACTCTCCCAATATTTTTTCAAAAAATGAATATCCATAACCATTAGTTTTGGAATATCCCATCGCATTAGATATTCTATCGTAAAGGATCCATATGTCCCTTATCATAAACGATAGGTTGTCCTATGAATCTATTAAAAATGTATTTAGATTTTGTAACCTTCCATCATCATTAAATAATAGCTCCTAAAAATTGGTACAATAATTAATTAATTATTACATAATATCTTTTACTAATAAAGATAAAATCAAAAATATTCTTTAAATTAATGTATAATATGGTATTCATAATCATCATAACACTGTGATCATTAGGACAAAGGTGATTTCCTCACCAGCACATAATTCCAAGGGTAGTACAGTTATTTATACACTAAAAACAATAGAAAAAAATTTATTCTATGTGTTAGAATACCATATACCTATTCAACCACCTCATCAAGAAAGAGAAGGTGTGAATGAAACCTATAGAGGTATGTGGGTTAGATCAAACTCTCTGTTGTGTCAGGAAATTAGTTATGTTTGGAGAACTAATAATTTAACATATGGAATTGGATTACATGATCATGACATATCATTTACTATATTTTCAAATGGATAATCATAGGCTTTAGATAAATGATATTTTCACTAAACAATACTAGTGTAAACTTCATGATGTTACTTAACTATTGATCTCATCTTAAATATACTTAAGTACATTGACTAGTTATAAATGTTTGGACTTCCAAGAGGATAAAATATTATCATTTAATATCATATGAAAATCCTTACAATAAAATTTCTCATAATTCATCATGATTATGAGATTAATATTAAAAATAAAAATATCATGAATATTTTGACTATGTTTCACCAGAGAGAAAAGGGTTTTTGGGAACTCAGTTCGATATCCCTTTTTGTGAACAGTGTAAAATGAAAGTTTGAAAATACAATGACTGTTTTATAGAAAATGGTGTCTTTATAATGTATTTTAATAATACTAAAATTTTAGAGGTATTTAAAAGGATATGAATCTATTTTATTCTCATGTAGATTGAAAAGAAACAATAAAAATTATTATAATAAATTGAAAAACATGTAATAAATTGTATCTATATAAAATATATTCATCATAATGTGTAATATATCTATCTTAGTTATTGGGTAGTTAAAAAATTTATATTATAATAAAAGAACCAAAGATGTAAGGTGTGTTCTTCCAGTGGATGAGAAAGGTTGATTCTTATATCAATAGTGAGGTGTACATAGAAACATTACATGAAGTAAGGAGTGTTCTCCCCAGAGCATAAGAAGGGTGATACTTATGTCATCAATGAGAAGCACATGACATTAAGAAGTAAATTTTAATTATATTCCTAGATGAATAAGGGTGATTCCAATATCAGTAATGAGAAATTGATAAACTCAAATTTCCATGTATATTGATCAATCAATTATTTTTCAAAAAGATTCACCTATACATTTACCTTTGTGTTATATTTTACATGACAAGAAATTGTTTCATTTATGTATTAAATGTTCGTATGTTTTCTATACATACCTATATGTTCTCCAATTGTCGAATTGAAAATATTTTACCAAGAAATCAATTATGAAATTTCAAATATAAAACTCTAACTTAGTTATGGAAAGGATAATTCTTTTTTATTTATAACTGATAATATTTCACAAGTATAAACCCCTAAGAGCATTTAGGCTCTATGATCCAAAACAATAGGCATATGAAAAAACATAATAATCAATTTTTAAACAATGAACCATTAGAAATAAATCTATTTAATAACGTTTTATGAATTAGTTAGACTATATAATGTGAAAAATTCCAAGGAAAATCTACAAGTTAATTAATATACTCTATTAAATTCATTTAATAAATTTTTGGAATTATAGATGAAATTAATTAATGTGCTCTTTATAATATAAAAGTTACTCTATTCTAGTATATATAAGAATATATTAACTGGGTATTCATTTATCATTAAATGTGGGGTAAAGTTTTTTTGTAAACTCGCATTACCTCATCAAAAAGATGGTAACAACAAAAGTTAGATTGATGATGAATCTTATATATATTTCTGTATTTCATGACACCTTTCCAGAACTCTCTTAAAAGATAAAAACCATAAAAACCAACCATATGAAAATTAAATTTACTAATGGATATCATATAAGTTATGATATGTTAAGAGTATATTTTTTCATAACCATATATTTCCAGATATGAATCATTTTCTATTTTGGAATCAACTTCAAATATACATCAAAGGAAAAAAAGCGTGTCTTAGTTAATTATCCTATAGTTTTTGAGGATATTAAAATACCCAAGTTAGAAAGTTATTAAACATACCAACTATATTTCTATGAGAGAAGGAAATATATTTTGATATAGTAGGCACATGTAAGGTTTCTAATGAATCTTGGATCCAGATTCACAAGTTGTCATAAGGACAAGTTGACACCAAAAGTTTTAATGGGTGTAATTATTCCAAAGACACCTACTAAAATTTAATCCATAGTGATGGTTTTATATTCATTATATATGGGGATATATATATTATTCCACAATAATAATTATTCCAATAGAAAGTAGTAAGTGGAAAACTTGTGATAATAAACACATTAATTTTTAATTAAAGATCGATTCCATGTACTAATTTCCATTTTCAAATGTTGGTTATTTCTTTAGTTAATATAAATATATTTATAGGTATTCAAGACAAATCATACATAAATGGTAAAGTTCAGACCAAGAAAACATTGTTGATTAATGAAAGTCTTATAATACTTAAACATAGTCTTTTATAATACCTTCTCATTATGAATAATTTTAAATTCCATTAAAATTTAGTTTCTCATAGATTTTCTATTATCATTATCTAGGGTATTTAATTTCAAGACCATGATCTTTAAAGGAAACATTTTTAGAGATGTATATGTAAAATAAACAAAAGGATTTGTGACATCAAGTAATACCAATATGATATATAAATTTTAGGAATCCATTTATGAATCTAAATAAACTTAATGATAATAGTAAATTCATTTGTAATGAATGTATTCCTAGGTGTATATAAGAGATTAGTGGGAGTTAAATACATTTCAAGGGAAATATGATTTCAAAACATATTGAAAACAAGTGTATAGTCTTATGGTTTATTAATACTAAAGTTAATTTCTAAAAACAAAAATTACTTAACAACACATGTCCCAGTTTAAAAATGTATACTACCCTATATTAATAGGGTTTTTTCATCAATTTTATCCTACATGATTTACATGGTCTTGAACAGTTCAATATGGGTGTATCACATGGTATTTTTTGATTTCGTAAATATATATTCCTAATATTACTTTTGAAATATATCTCACATTCCATGATATATACATAGTTTTAATATTGACTATGTATAATATATAAAAAAAATATCAATCGAGACTTGGAGAACAACATAGTTTAGCAGTCATAACTATTAAGTTGTGATTGATGAAAAAATTGGTTTAGTTCTTTAAAATTATAAAAATTTAAATAATAGATTTTTAGGGGATATAAAATAGTTTTTTTAGATTAGTCGATAAATTATCAAATTAAGTATTATATAATTTTGGGGTTAAGAATAATATAACCATTAGTTTTCATATATATTATATTAAGTATGTTGAGGCTTTTGATGCAGCTTAAGAAGAGTGTTCAAAGACATTTTTTCATTACTTATAATTATACCTGTATAGTAAAATTTAATAATACAATGATGACTTTTAAATATGGTATTATACAAGATGATAGGGAAAACAGAGACAATAATGATTATAATTGAAGATATCACAACATGATAGGTTTTCTCATTGGGACATGAGGTCACAATAAGAAGATCAACCATAGGTAGCATTGTGGGCTCCACAGCTATAACCATATCAAAATAAAAGCATGTTTATCATGTGAGGATAACCAGTTGGGTTGTTAGTAGATGGATCTTGTGCAAGTGGGAGTCTATTAAATTTAGTTCCCTAGAACTAGATACCACATACATTAGATCACCAAAATATTCATGATGTTTAATATTCATAAAACTCATGTCACATGATGATTGTTATTTTTCATTAAATCTATGTGATAATGTCCAAAGGATACTTGGCTCACAAAAAGATCATAATTATTCCCAACTATAATGAGAATCTAGAAGTTCTAGGATTGTATTTTTAAATACATGTTGTATAATATGATGATATAATTTTACAATATTAAAATGATATAATCAATCACTAATAGAGACTTGTATGGGTTTGCAACCCATCCCTTGGTATTTCTCAGAGCATGATTTTATAATATCTTTATTACCTGTAATAACTCCAAATTAATATGTGTCATGGGATATTCCTATATGTAGATTACTATAATGGTACATATAATATATTATTAATATTAATTCATATCATGATTCATATAAATTAATTCATTGAGAATAATCATGAAGACATATTTTCATGGTGTGGTATGATATGTTGGGTATTTCACGAGTGATATTACATTAATGAACAATGAGAGAAAGCATTTTCTCCGTCCCAGTTTAGTGAACTTGATATTTTAGGCCCTTTGAATGGATTGGGAATTCCTGATTAAGTTTTTTGTTATTATTTTCATTCAGCAAGTTCATTTTTGGAATGTCAATGAAAGATGCATCATGCACATAGTTTCATGACACCAACATGCAGCCTACTTTATTAGAGATGTCAAGATAACTGGATTATGTTACAGAGTGTATGTTCATATGTGGTAATTTTTATTGTGACATTTAACTTATTTCTCTATGGTAACCATGGAATGTTTATAGTTATTAACTTTTGAGTTTAGATTGTATTGTCTAATGTCACTGAGAAAGTGTCCTAGAGGGTCACAGACAAAGTGCATTTGGAAAACCAGTAAAAATTTATTGGAACTTAACATGTTCAGTAAATATAATTCCCATAAGTAATTTCAAAATTATTTATGTTTTATTGGTCACATATATTCAGTTACTAGTTGTTCAAGAGATCTCATGTGAGTTGAATATTAAATAATATTCATCCACCATGTAATTATAAATTAAAAAAGTTTATAATATTTATGTTTTCTAGTTAATTCACAAGGAAACAAATTTCTATTTATTTTACTACATTAATTTATAATAAATATTTATTCTCTAGTTTAGTGAATATAACACTTATTTATTTAAAATTAATAATTCTAGGTATTTATTTATTTAAATAACTATACATTATCTGTATTCTGATAAATATTAAAGAGGACTGACATACCATGTTTAATGGCCTAGTGATTAATGTCATATTAAATGTTTTTGGAATAAATTATTAAAGTAAATAATAATTAATTAAATTTGTATTTAACTCCTTTGAAGTAAAAAAAATATTATTATTATTATTTATACATGGGGCTCTTCATGAACTAAGAAAATCATAAGGTCCTATGTGTAATTATTATTCTCTAACCCTAGATCTTTTTAAACCAGATTATGACATTATATAACCATAGTCAGGCCATTCTAATTATTGTACACAATGTTTTCTAGAGAGAATTTTCTCAATCCCTATAGAGATATTATTCTAGAATTATCTCAAGAGCTGAGTGTGTTTTGCCTCCTCCACCACAAGAGTGTTTACTTCTCACCTAAATAGAATCAATTTTGATCAATAGAGGTAAATGAAAGCATTATAACATCCATATTAGCACTCTGACAATATTGTGGTGAAAATAAGTGGGTTTTTAAGCCTGTTTAGATCACCACTAGAGGGATTCTATCCTTGAATCCCCTCACTATAGTGATTGTAAACCTAGATGTGACTAATTTATTCATAAAATTTAAACCCACAACCATTTATGACATGATGATTTACATTAATTTTGATTGTATGTGTGTGCATGTTTCCTATTACAAGAAGTTATGGGGATCAAGAGACGCCCATGATGACTTTCTGTATGGTGAGGCGACTTTACAATGGAAATTTGTAAACAAAAAAGGTTTATGGAATAAATCATTATTTAATTCTGTGAAACTAACAGACATAGGGGAAGAACCCCCTACCCTAAAAACTCATGGTGTAACCCATCAGTTCTGGCCCTAAAACACTCCAACATATTTTTTAATTTTTTTTTTAATTTACTATTTAAATGGGTATTTTAAAATTGTTAGTGCCTTCCCTCCTCGGCAATTAATACTTGATTGATTCCTTCCCTTGTTCTCTTCCCCCTTATATAAATATTTCTCTCTTATTTCCCCACTAGGTCACCTCTCTTCAGTTATTTTGGCAATATTGAGGTTTATTTACAAATTTAATTCCTTTATTTTTAAATTTATTTCACTTTCATGCGCGTTCTCATTAACTATGTGTGTTTATCCCTATTTACAGGTTATTCTTATTCATTTTCTATTTATAAAATATTATCTTCAATCAATGGATGATTTTAGATGAGTTTAAATCTATTATTATAAGTTAGGTGGTTTATAAGCTTTTCCCTAAAAGTATAACCATTTCCATTGTATGTATGATATATGGTCACACTGACATATCACACACTTCATCTAAATTAAATAAATATATGATGAGTGATTTAAATCCTAAAAAAGGAAAATTTTGTTCTATTTCTACTCAAGTGGTGGAAGAATATACCAGATAAGTGGATTTTACATAATTAACTATCCATGAAAAGATAAAATTTACACATAATCTTATTTTTTGGATTTTATCTTACAGACTTGTTAATTATTTAATTTATGTGATCAGGAAAATGCTTCCATAAATAAATTAATCATGAAACTTGATAGAAATAGAATAATTAAAATGGTAAGATCATCAGCTTTTTATTGGTTATTTAATCTAGAAGATGATAAAATAACCCTCACCCCGATGGAAAAAATACCTTGAACCGAAACATGGTTCATGATTGAACCATACCATCTATCCTCCTATGAATCTCCTAGATTGGTTTCATTTTGTCTATGAACATAATGTGAAGAAAGTTAAGTAATCCCAATACTATGGTTTGAAATTACATGGAAATTGAAGGTACCCCAATAGAGATTGGTCAAGAACTTTTAAATAATTTTCTATTTCAACTCAAGTGGTGGAAGGTTATACGAGATAAGTGGATTTTACTTAAGTAATTAACCAGGTCGATATAAAATTTACACATAATCCAATTATTTTGGGATTTCATCTTACATACATGTTAATTATTTAATTTATGTGATAATGAAAATTCATCCTTTATGAAATTAATCATGCAACTTGATAGAAATAGAATAATAAAAATGGAATGATCAGAAACTTTTTTATTGATTATTTTATAAAGAAATCATAAAATAACCCTTAACCCTGTGAAAAAATACCTTGAACTAAAACTTGGTTAATGCTTGAAGTATCCCATCTATCCATATAAGAATCTCTTATATTGGTTTCATTTCATCTATGAACTTAAATAGAATCCACTCACCCGGGAGCTCAATTCATTACAAAATATTTAATTACATGCATGTGGGGAAATCCAATGGATTGGTTAAGTGGTTTACATAAAAGAAATTATAGGAATGTGGGCCCTTACAGAATGAGGGTAGGGGATGACCTGCATGCCATCATTTAATTTAATAAATTATTAAAAAATCATTAAATAATAATAAATGAATGAAACTATTAAAACATATAGGTTAGGTTTAAGATCATGATCATCCACACTCATTAAATAATTATATATTTTCAATCTAGAAATATTTGACTTTGATTAATTATTTAATTAAGATAAAACCCCTTTAATAAATATAATTAATTAGTTCATTAATAAATTAATTTAATTTATTCTAATTCTATCCAAATCATCCTAGAAATTCCCATCATTCATAATTTTAAACAAATTTCATTAATAAATTTTATTTAAAATTAATAAAGTACACATGTGTACTTTTAGGAAATTATATGTACTTATCCAGACTACCTGATATGGTAATTGTACTATGTGTTCACATGGATTCTAGAATACATGAAATATCACATAATTAAAAGGAATGTATTTTCAATAAATAATATACTATCATATTTAAATTACATGGCATATAATTTTATTAATGCACAGAAAGTACACTACAAGTAAACATCATACACATATTATAGTTTAGAAGTTATTGAAAAATGAGTTTAATGTTTAATTAATTAACCCATCCCAGGGGGATAGCATTAATAAATGATACAAAACACATATTAATTAAGTTAAATTATATCATTAATTTTCATTGGGATTTAAATTAATCTCATTGTGTAAAATGGGTTACACAATGTGTACTTGGGTTAGAATTTGTGTAATATATTATTCCCAAGTCTGTTACACATAACTGTAGACTTTTTCTATTTTATGGACACATACTTTGATGTGTTACATTTCATTCACACTGGATACATGTCGTGTGATATAAATATTGCATAAATGTCATTCACATGTATCATGTAATAAATACAAGAAGTTTCATTGACTATTCATTTTTTAGAATGAAAATATGTGGACTACACAAAATGCATCCTAGTTTCACTAAGTGTATTACCAAAGACCGTGTTATGATATTTCTTAGTCAACAAGCAGTTAGAATTTAATACACTTTGTGTGTATTTACTAAATGATAACTCGCATTTATCATGGTTCATTCTAATGTATTTTACAGATGTACATGGAAGTTACTAATGATCTACACATCATCTAGTATTATGTTATCCATCAAAATCCCTTGGAACCTTCTGATAGAGTCTTTAAATGTTTTTATGTATTTTTAACGTACTCTTGGTTATATGTGTGATAACACAGGTTTATAGGAGATTTTAATTTTTGGATTTAAAAAAATTAAAACTCCAATAATTAAAATAAAAAAAAATCATTTCATAAATAAATTATTAATAAATAATTATAAATTAATTATGTGATGACTCTAATACCACTTGAAGGTTTCTCACATAGTGTAAGCACCTATGGGTAGTATCCCACATGGTTTTTTTGTCATAATCAATTAATAATCCAAGATGTACATGACAAAGAACTTCATGTGTAATGACCAATGTAATTATGGGTTATAAATTTTGGAGGTTACTTGGACTTTTCATCTAGTGGACAACTTATTGAGAGAATCGGGTGGTTAAATGAGATTCTTGTAGTTTAAACATCTTTAATATGTGTTCATATACTATAAATGATGGTTTTTGGGAACTAAAATCTCATATTTCCAGTGGATGAGGATATTATAGCCACTATACAGTCGATTCCCCCCACATTCTTGTCAGTGGGGTATGAAGCATCCCTACTTCCTATAAGGACACACAAGAGAGTTGGTGATCCTACACTATGTGGCCAACAGGGTGTTCTTTGTAGTTTTAAGTGGGGCTGCTTTTGGTAACTTTGGCCACCAATCCTACTCGAGTTTAACCTACCTTGACCATCATTTTGAGGTTCATTTGATCATACCCTCCTATCCTCCTATATTCATTTGTTCTTTTTTATCCATGGTGGATCATGGTGAGATCCATTGGTTAATCGAGGAAACAAACTTTATTTTCTTTCATTCATGGCTCCCTTTTCCTCATGTGGAAGTGGATTGTTGGGTCATTAGTCATGGATGATTCATCTTGGTATGTATTAACACATTTCATCCCATGATGTCCCAATTACCTTATAATTATCTATATCCTTGTTCATCTAGATCAACAAGGGATATTTTTCATATTTCCTACAACAGAATTGGATGAAAATTCAATCATATCTTGGTGTAATTTTCAAATAATTATGGAGATTAGGATTTAAATGGCTTAAGGATGCCTTGTGATAATGAGAATGTTTCTTTTTGGGTGTTTCAATCATGTAATGACCCGTTGTTGTTCCATATATGTTTTTTGGATGAATAATGTTGGATAAACCATCATATCATGGAATTGAATTGGGGTTTTTTCTGGCCTTTAGATCAGGAGTCTGTAGGGAGTTGTTGAACTCTGTTAGACAACATTGAGGCTAAGGTGCGTCAAATGTATGAATACTACTTTAAGTTCAAATTTAATTATATTTAATTGGAATTTTTTTTGTTACTTGATATGGATCATTTTGAAAATTTATATTGAAAGGGTGATTTGAACTTCTTGAGGGTTGTTGGTCATGCTTACAGCTAGGCACTGATACCCAGTATGTATTTTGGAATGTATTTCTTTCCCTTTTATTATAAGTTTTATTATAATAATATAATTAGTTATAATTTAGTTATAATTAATTAAATTTTAATGATCATTCATGAGTTAGAACCTCATGGAGATTTATGGAGGTAAAATGGGCTTAGATGGCTTAGACAAGTAGTTTTCATTTTCATGGATGGGAGTTGGCTCTGGGATGAGGTATGTAGTCCCATGTGCCCTTCCATATTGTACTATTCATAGTTTATTGTGATGTTATATATGGTTTTCCATCTTGGTAGAAGGTCCCATAATTAAAAAATGTGTTATAAATAAAATATAATTCTGAATTATTTAGTGATATATTGGTCTTAACCAATTAAGGGAACCATGCCTAATGTAACTGAAAAAATGCTGAGGGCCTATATTGAACCTTGTATATTGTATTGACGCTGGTCACTAATGGTCAATGATTTATCACAAATGATTTCATTATATTATATAGATACCTCCATTAGGTGTTAGGTTGTGCTACATGAGACGTAGTTCCCATGAGACCATTTTTAATGCTTGATCATATTTGTGTGTGTGACCTATGAGACCCTTGTATGATGTTGATCACATGTGTGTGTGTGTGTGTGGCCTGTGAGACCCTTTTATGATATTGATCTCATGTGATGGTGTGTGTGTGTTTATCCCAGAAGAGCTATGTTTGATGTTTTCTCACATGTCAATTTATAATGATTATGATTATTTCTTTTCATGAAGTGATGTTTCATTTATCATTATGTTTCATTTATTTCAAGTGTTGTTACACTATTCCCAACAATAGGGTGTGTAGGTTTATCCATATGGCCAACCCCCTAAGAGGGATGTGTCAGACATTAGTCAGAATGTACATGGGTTATCCCTTCTAGATATATTTTTCAAATGTGTTTTTGTGATATCCTATAAGGGGGGATGTTTTAGACATTACTGATTGAGATTCCTTCTGTAAAAGAGCTGAAACAAGTACATACGGTGTTTATACTGGCTTAGTGGGCACCTAGCCGCTCATTATATGAGTTTTTTCATAATTGATCATTAGTGATTATATGTTCTGCTTTAATAGTTTATTTATTTCCAGTTTAATTTTTGTTGAGATTATCACATGCGTGTACGCTATATTTAGTATTTAGATACTATACTAAATTGGTGGTTCCCTAATAGGATATACTCACACCCTTCTCAAGTGGACATGAAACATGGGTACCCAAGAAGCCCCCATTTATTTCATGTAGAGGTTGGGATGATGCCCAGTTTTTATCATTGAGTGCGATATCTCTCTATGAGTTTTTAGACTAGGAGGTGGAGAGTCTTGGAGTTTTCTGTAGAACCTCTTTATACATTTATTATCATGTTATATTGTTTACATGATCGGCATTATAGGTTATTAGTATACAATATTCATGTTTTAGTTTTTAAAATTCATACTCTTTCTTTACAAATTATATGTTATTTGTTTAGGTATACTCTAATTGTATACTGTCACATGTTTTTGTTATTTATTTGTTGTTTTTCACTATATATGTGGGTATAGTCTCCCCTATATCTAATTAAAACCACACTACTAGTCATTAGCCTCTAGCATACATGGATACATGATTGAGGTCATGTGGCATTCTGACTCAGGCATGGTGATTCAGTTTAGGGTGTTAAAAGTTTTTGTCAAAGGTGTATCATTTCCCTGATTTGGGAGTTAGTGGAAAGGTGACATAAAAATGTGTAAGATATTATGATGAAACTCGGTCTAGTACATCAATAACACCTTCCTTGAGGGAATTCTAGGTTACCAGGGTATATGATTAATGTTCTTAGTATACGTTATTATGGTTATATAATTGCACATAATATGACGAACAAGGATTTTTCTGGTTTGGGATTTCATATGGGTTTGAATTGGGTTCATATTAGTAATATGTGTTTCATGCATTATATTTAGAATTTATGTTTAATTGGGAATATATAATGATTTTGTATGATTTTACTGACAATAGACAACTCAGTTGATTAGTGTAAACAACTTGTACTATATTTTCACATATAATTTCTTGACAAAGTTATATTTAGATAGACACTTATTCGTGTCTAATATTGATAATATGTCATGTGATACTATGGTGTGGTTTACCTGGGTTACAATGATGATAATGATGATGATGATGCAGTCCATCTATGCATTGATGTTGTAATGAACCATGATAGGTCATTGTTGAGGATTAATTTCCTTAATAAAAATCTTGTGTGAGTATCCATTATATGGATCTGGTTTATTATGTTTTCAATAATACTCTATGTTAAGTTATCCATGTAACACTCAGTGGATTTATGTTTAACCAAGCTTAGCATATTTTTCCTTGATGTGGATAATCTAATGGAGAATCAATCATGGATTATATATATATAATGTTCCTATATCAAATTTTGTGATTTCATACCCTTATTAAGGCCATGTTACAAGTTATACAGAAAAATCCATGCGGCCTTAGAGAATAAACTCTAGTTACTTGGGATTCGATGCTTCGTACTACATGGTAGTAACCCATGTGATAATTTCTCCATGGGAAGAAATAGTCAAGGTTATTTCATATGGGGGTATTTAACTGAAAAAATCCCTTATACATGTGAATAACCTTAGGAGGGATCTAAAAACAATTTTTAGATTCACCTCCAAACCTTGGAGTATAGATCATCTTGAGTACTAGTACTCATGATCTCAGGTTTGGGTTGAAAGGAAGTATATTTTGGTCACCAGGACATGTTACTTCTAAGTGTGACTTCGAAGGTGAATGTGAATGTAAGTCTATGCATGAGGTCCTAGAGTGATTCCCGAGTGGTGGTTGAACATGTGGTATATCATGTAATTAATGATATGCTCAATATTAAAATGGTTTGTTGAGGATGCTCAGTTTAGTGGATCTAGTTCTTTGAATAGTTTGAATAGCTAAAGATGCATGTGAGTCCATATTGGAGGTTCATGACTCAAGAGAAGTCACTCCTTATTGATAAAATATTGGTTTTATTATGCCTCACAATGAAATACATGATGTGTGTGAATTCATGTTGTGATTATGTGTGAGGTTAGTTGAATCAATAAAAATGGGGTAGTGAGAGGGCAATTGAGAATGTTTTAGGTTCAGTTGATCAACCTAAAAGGGTGAGTGGTGGTACTTCACTAACAAAACCGATTCAGGGTCACCCCTAGTGTCAATAACAAGTGTGTTTAGATTGAATCACATAGGTATAAGTATCTTATAAGTTGATGTTTGAAAATATGTGTTAATGGAATAATATGGAATCAGCCATTGATTTGGGTACCATTGTGTGGTTAACCCAAGTTTAACCTGATGGAGATATAATGGTTTAGTTAGTGTATTGAATGGGTGAATTAGAAACCTTTGTTAAAGGGATGTAACTCATGCATATTTTACTTGAGGATGTTACTCACATTAAGAATGTATCATTGAATCCAATTAACTATGTTCTAATAAATTCAGGTGTATATTTTTTGATTATTTTATTAAAAATTGGGTTTTAATGGATGGTCAAGTTTATTCATTGTGTTTGGTGATGAAATAGTCAGGGGTATTTTGGATGATGTATGAGTTGAAAGGTGATGATAAAGATACTCCTATTGTGAGGATTATCGATCTGGTCACATGTGTAATGACTCTTTTGCGGAAATGGTCATGGTATTACGTGACACTGATCCTTCGATGGTGATGGTGAATCTAGAAGACTGATGTGTGGTGTACCCAAGAGTATATGGTTCCCCTTTGAACTCCTTATGTTTATTTTAGATGAGTCATTGGTGGAGAAAATATTTCAGAATTAGAATCAAATATTTTTTGGTGAAATATAAGATTGATTAGGATCAGTGGTGCGTTAGTGCATAGTGGAGAACCTTATGGTCGGAGAAAGTGGTTGGTGAACCAATTGGGGAAATTCCACTGAATACTATTTGGACTTCGGCAAGAATGATTGATCAATTTAACGATGACTATTTGGCTTATGTTGTTTTTATCAGTGATGTCCTGGAACATCAGTTATTGAGGTCGGGTGCCTTCATAGAAAATTGTCCCAAAGGAAACTAACTGGTGTTCCCTTGTGAAACTGAATACATTGGATCAAAATCACCACAACCTCATCATATTAGGTATGTTGGAGGATTTTACAGAACTTTTAGGGCCTTTATGAAAATTTTATCATGTGAAGGTTATGTTTTTTTGGTAGATAATTGTTGGTTTGATTCAGAACCATGAACAAGGATTGAGTTTTTACTTTTAACTCGTTTTTTTCTTGATCAAGTGAGATAGAACTGAACTACACCAGGTGAGTTTTTGTACTATCAAAATATTATTCTGTATAGAAATAATTATTATAAGGAGCACTTTGATTCTTCGTAAAGAATCAATGTGGTGTGTTGAGTTCAAGGGATACAATGATTTCGGTCATAATGATCAATGATAGTGAGCTTTTCGATTGGATTCTAGTGTTCATGCTTGGAGTCAGGATGGAAGAGAACAATGGGAATTTGGGAATGAATGTGGCCTCGGGTGGGTGAGTTTTCATTTGAGGATGGAATAAAGAGAACTCGTTGTAATAGGTGATCGAGGAATATCGAGTCACAAATTATTTAGGATAGAACATGCTGTAGTTGGGAGACTGTAATGACTTGTATCATTATCGATTATAAATTTTGGAGGGAGGATAAAATTTTCATATATTGGATGTCCCATTCAGATAGCTGAATGATAAACCAGGATTATTCATGGATAAATATCTTTAGGATGTTTTTTATACTAAAAATCAAGCTTAGTGGGTGACTCAGAGCTCAGGTTTTTAGTGGAGGAGGCCCAGAGTAGCTGAGGATTCAGTTGTAGCCATCGACTAATTGGTGATTTGGATAGTATACCTACATCCCAATAGTATTCACCAACTATTTGGTGTCCCTACATCGAGTTGGTGGTGGTGTGTGTTGGGCAGTTTTTAATGGTGGTATTTTTAGTCAATTGGGCCACTGAGGTCCCTCGCGTTTAAGCTCCCCTAATCAAATTTCTTAGGACCATTCAGTTGTACCCACCTATCCTCCTCCCTCAATGACTTCCCATTGATCTAATGTGTATATGAGTGATATATTTTGTTAAATCAAGGTGATATCCTCAATTCATCATTGATCTTGGCTCCCTTCTTCCTCACATGGTGGTTGATCATTGTGTTATTATCTATAGATGATTTCTCTTGGTTTTGTAAACCTTTGTGATCCCTTTAGATCCCAATTATATACTAATTATATAAATCCATGGTCAGTTAGATCAATGTGGGGTCTTTAGCTTGTTTTTTATTAGTTAATTGGATGAAAATTCCACCTAATCATGGTGGAATTTCCCAATAATAATGGGTCTTGAGATCATCATGGCTAGATGATGCCATGTGACGATGAATGTGTGTCATTATTGGATGTTTTAATGAAGTTATACCCCTTTATATTCCATTTAATGGTTTTTAGTAAGATTTGGTTAGATATACCATCGTATCATGGAATTTAATTGGGTATTTTGCATGCCTTGGGATTGGGAGTGTGTCTAGAGTGTCCAAAATCTGTAGGATGATGTTTCGACTAAGGTATATCAATTGGATAAATTTATATAGAGGTTACAATGTAATTATATTATATTTGTATTTTTTTCTATGAGATAGGTATTTTTTTCACAGAATGATGATGAAAGGGTGATGTGAACCTTCCATGGGTGGTTGGTCATGGTTCCAGCTAAGCGGTGATACCTGGTAAGTCTTTCAAAAAGTATTACTTTCACCTTTGGTTGTAATTTTATATATAATAATTTAATTATTTATAATTTATTTATAATTAATTAAATTGGAATGGTTTAGCATGAGTTAGAACCACATGATGATTGATGGAGGCTGAATGCACTTGGATGAATTGGACATGCAATTGTTCTTTTCTTTTATGGGATTTGGATCCAAGTTGAGGAAAGTTTTCTCGATCCCTGTCCACAAAAGATATTTTAATAAAGTATGCGAGATAATGAACCCTATGTCCCACCTCTAATAGGCCTTGTGATACAGACTTGTATCGAGGGTATAAAAATTATGACAAATGGGTGGAATTAACCTCTATATTATAAAAGAGGATCAAGAGATAGGTTAAAAAAACACCAAGAAACTCTAGAAGATAAATTAAGTTAAACTAAAAACATCACACAATGCATGAATAAAGTAAAACTAATATATATAAAAGATTAAAATATATAAAATAGGTATTTTTGTTGTAGTGACCCAACAACATCTCTTTCCCAACTAGTAATGTCTAACTCGGTCCCCTAAGTCCTCTTAAAACCCTGAAAAAAGAATTTATATTCATATTGTGACAATACAAGTATACACAATATGGAAATAACAATGGTCTCAATTGAACATGTGAAATTAGCATACTAAGGGCTAATGAAAAAATTGTATAACCAACAAGCACCTATACATGTCAACTAACCAGAACCCAGCCTCTCCATGGCTCTCTCATCAAATCACTCATCCAATATAAAAATATATCATTGAGATAAAAATAATGAAAGGAGCCTTGTTTCCACCTCCCCACTGATTTTCTACTCTCACATCCCAATGTTGAACATCCTGTTCACTTATCCCTTCCATAAAAATCACATCACAACCACACATAACACATATCACCTTAAGACACATGGGTCATCTCTATTGTGGGTCAGGATACATCCCTACCAACCCCACCCTTCCGACGACCAGTATCTGGTGATAGTATCAAGTATTATCACATTACATCTATCCTATAGAAACCTAGACCGACACATATAAACTCATAGCTAGAGAGGTAGGGTATCATGATCATGATGGAAATCAATAGTGTGTCCTCCTCCTACCATGCATGGCCCTCATTACAAATCACATCACATCACTGCCTCATTACAACACACCTCACCTGAAAACAGATAGGCCAACATTGTTGGGTAATCTACAACATCAAACTGTATCACCACTACTCTTAATGGAAGATTGGGGAATAGGGAGTACTCATCCATTTGTTCTACCACCATCCTGGATGTTCAAAAAAACACCAAGACTGAAAAACCTCTGAGTGTTGGTAATGTTATCCCACTCATGTCTATTGTGTATAAAAATAACATAAAGATACATGACACATAGATAGCATAAAACACCCTAGACTATGTCTTCACAACCACTACACTAGAAAACACTACATCTCCACCACTACATCACATGTCAACTTGCACAATCGATCCCACTATTATATGAGACACATCACACAACCGCTACAAAAGCCACATGACTCCATTTTAATTTACTAAGACACTTCAATAACATTTAAACTTCCCGTTCATTTATCAATCGATGCATTTAAGTCATTTTACCACACATTTATTTATAGCCTATCTATTTTATTCACCAACCTATTTAATTTCATTTTATTAACAAAATGTATTCCATGGATAACCAGGAAACTAATACAACCACTCCATTCCATAACTAGCCCATATCACACAACTATCACCACAACACCTCACATCCAACATCATTATTACAAAACAACAGCCAAACCAACTCACCACAGCATGCACACATCGCAGATCCCAACCACACCACATAACATTACTTCTACTCACAAAAACCACACATCACCCCTAGAAATTATCACTACACATAATTATCACTACATAGAATATCACACAACTTCCCACATCAAATCCATGCTAACCAATAACATCACATCATCGCCCAATTCACTAAAAATCCTAGTCAAAAATCACCACAACTATAATGTTGCATGTAACACACAAGGTAACACAACAAGAAAACTTTACAAAATAATAAAACATTATATATTTTTCAAATTATTATGGGGAATTATCAAACTTACTTCTTTTTTTTAGCATGGGCATTTTCACACTAAGAAAATATCCTTGGAAATCCAATTATATAGCCAAACATACATTATTTATCCTTTTATTCATGGTAAATCACACAAAAACATAGAAACGGTCTCAACTCATACCAACTGTCATATAATAAAGGCTCCTAATAACCATTATTTTCATCAAATAAACAACATGGAATAAACTCATTAGAAACAAATAAAAAACATCAACACATGTGATTAATCCTCATCCCAATCAATTTTAGTTATTAAAATTAATTATATTTATTATTATAACCATTAATATCCACCAAAATAAAATAAAAGGCATAATAATCCCACAAATAGAACATAAAAAAGTGAGAGCATGGATCCCCTACCTCGAAGAAATTTTTTGATCTTGTTGTGCTCCACATGCCGAAGAAGAAATAGCCTAAAAACCACAACTATACAATAGAACATTTGATTAACCTAAACCACACAAAAGGGTTTTCAAAAACTGGTCCCAACATATATAAAATAAATCAAAAATACTGCATTGTGAAGAATACGGGTAATCCAGAGGATAACAGAGGGGAAAACACCACCAATCACCAACAACCAACCACTAAAACCCATGGATTAAAGAAGGATGAAAGTGGTTGGAATTTCTATGAAAACCAAATAAGGATCAACTAAAATGAGAGGGAGAGAGAGTGAAAACCAAATGATAAAATAATAATCTGAACAAAGGATATAATAATATTATAATTCTCTTAATTTATATTGTAAACCCCACATTTACAGTGAATTACCACGGATCCAAAAACTTATTCTGTAAAATAAACCATTATACTATAAAAACGTCAAAACCTAAACAACTTATTAAAAACATAGAATCTTGGTACTAAATAAATTATTCCATAATTTCCATTTTTATGATGTAAACCCATCTCATTTGGTATCCCCTCTCCCCACACAAGCCATAAAACATAGAATTATACCATAAACTCTTATTTTATAGTGTAAAAGGCTTGTTGCAATTCTACTAGAAATCCAACTCCATTGAACCTCCTCTAGCCTACTCTAATCACTCTCCAACCATAAAAGCATCAATATAATGGGTTGGGATGTCATGGAATATTACATTAAATACTAATCAAATAATTATTTCCCTTGGGAATAAAATCGAAACCTGAAAAGGAAAGGGGTTTGAACAACCACCCCCTGAGATACCTCTCAAGGATATCATTACTCCTCAAGCCCAACTATTAAAAAATATCAACTAAAATAATCATGAACACATCACACAAAAACAAAACCACACAACCCAGTCACCACTTGTCACAAGGAATAATAAAACATCATCTAGAATAATCCACTAATCACCACATTTCCACACAACCATATCATCCCCCAACATCCTAAGATAAAAATTATTGCAATTGAAAAATAGATCTTCCCCTAGAACTTGAATTATGGAATACCATATTATATTTCAATATATTATCCACATTGGGCAACACTAACATGTCCATATAGTTTTAAACACATTAAAGTATAATTCAACTTGATTAGGAATCTGGTCTTCAATTTCTAATATTCTACAATCTGTAACACGCATCACACATCAATAAATGGCACATCACATAAAATTAAAAGATCTATTATCAAGTCATCAAAAAAATAGGAAAAGTAAATATAAAAAACAAATCTAGGTACTGGGAATAAATTTACGTCTCTCACTCTTAAGAACTCTCCTCGAGGACACCATGCCACTAAAACATCAAAACGAAGGGAATGGATCATCCATGCAATACTGTCTCTTGAATATCCTAGATCACTAAATTTATCTCCATGAAACTCACTAAATATTTGATATCTAACTCTCCTAAGTCAATGAAATTGGTTTCATCATGAAGATACTTTTGAAGATGGGACATGTAGATGATTTCATGGATCCTCTCTAAACATGGTGGCGACACCAACTGATATTCCACCTCACCAACATGTCCCAACACCTCAAATGGGGCATTAAACTGAAGAGAAATATTACTCCACCTACCAAACCTATATTTACCTTACTGAGGGGAGACACTCAGGAATACATGGTCTCCAAACATGAACTCTAGGGGTCTCTTTCCCTTGAACAACATAACCCCTATGATGGTCCTACTCCACCCTCATCCTCTCTTCAACCAAATGTATCTTCTTAATCCTGATAAATAACACTTCGTGACTATGAACATCTAACTTCCCTATGGTCATCCATCACAATGGAGAATTACATGACCACTCGTACAACCCCTCAAATGGGTCCATGCCAATCGATAAGTGATAACTACAGTTTTACACAAACTCAACCAAAGGTATGTTCCTTACCCATGATCTTCTAATTGCATGTTGAAATCTCACAACATATCATCTAGTGTTGGGATGGTCCTCTCCCTCATCCCGTCTATCTGAAAGTGGAAAAAAGTGTTTTGAAAAACTAGAA
Organism: Viscum album; assembly: GCA_963277665.1. NCBI lineage: Eukaryota > Viridiplantae > Streptophyta > Magnoliopsida > Santalales > Viscaceae > Viscum > Viscum album. The sequence goes on along the minus strand of OY728120.1, from coordinate 2,063,089,230 downwards.
GCCAGAATCGTGTTGTAATACCCTCTTGAATCATGTGGTAAAACTAGGTTCCTGATCATAGTTGATTTTCCTTGGTACCCTATGATGCCTAACCGCATCATCCATATACTTCCTCACCAAGACATCCATGATGCTCAACTAACTAATGTCCAAAAATGATCTAACTTCATCATTTGGTCCACTATCACCCAAATCATAACAAAACCTCCATAATCTCAAGGTAACCCTATGAATTGATCCATCAAGATGTATTACAATTTCCACTTATGAATATCTAAGGAATGCAATAGGCCTCCAAGAACACAGTGCTCTGCTTTCACGAGATTAAATATATTACACCTCACCACAAATCTTCCACGGACCATTTGATCTCTGACCACGAAGGTTGTATCCTCAAGCCATGTTACTTCTTCATTACATTTGGATTTACCTCTAAAGGTTAGTTTTGAAACTCATGGACTCAATTATCTCCACCAAATTGAATAGATTCACAGGAAACAATATATATTTTGGAGTATCCTCTGACTATCCCTTAGGGGAATCGCCATGGCCGACATGAACATACATCAACTCTTCCCCTAAGTCTCCCCATCGAGACTCCTCTTCCTGCCACATTAAATATGAAAATATTGTTATCAAAAAATAAAAACTTATCCACTACCCTCCCAAACAACAAGATGCATCACTTAAACCTCCTCCATCGATTTCCAAACATCCATAGACTCCCGAACCACATCTCATTGGGACATCCTACTCAACGCATTGGTAACCACATTCTCCTTTCCCAAGGTTTAAGAGATCTAAAAACTATAATTATGAAGAAACTCCATCAACATCCACTAGCGTAGATTCATATCTCACTAATATAAAACATATGTTATGCTCTTATGGTCTGTGAAAACTATAAACTACACATTGATGAGGTAAAACCACAACAACTTTATAGAAAACACATCAACTTACAACTCCAAATCATCGGTGGCATATTAATTCTTGTGGGAACATAACTTCCTGGTCCCATAAGAGATCACATCTCTCTAGTGTATCAACATGTTTCTCAATCCCATATATAATACATCATAGAAAAAATCAATCAAAACACCCTCCTCAAACAACTAAAGTAGTATAGCATTGACAAAATTTTCCTTTAGGTAATCGAATGCTACCTAGAATATATCACTCCATGAAAAACATGTTCCTTATTTTATCAACAATATCATCAGGGATACAACTCAAGATAAATTGGTCACAAACCTAATATAATTGTCCATGAGGTCAAGGGAACACCGAACCTATTCCATATTCATAGGTTCTTCACAATAGATAACTAAATTAATATTTCATGAGTCTATTTCCACACCCTACTAGGACACCACATGTCTGATGAAATGAATCTCCAGCATGTAGAACATACACTTGGAAAACATTCCATCAATATAGTGGTATTGAAGGACCAGAAAAATAGATCTATGATCCTCAACATGCTCATCCTATGACTTCGAGTTGATCAAGATATATTCAATGAATATGATGAAAAAATAGTCTAAAAAATCATGTAAAATGGTTTTCATGATCTCCATGAACACAGAAAGTCCATTCATAACACCGAATGGAAAAACCATGAACTTCAACTTCCCATATCTTAATAAAATTATAGCCTTTGGGGTATCCTAATCTCTCAAACTCAAATAATGATATCCAGACCACATAGCAATCTTAGAAAACTTATTGGCCACTCTCGACTAGTCGAACATATCGTCGATCCTCAGAAGAGGGAAATGGTTCTTAAATGTTATCTTATTTAACCACATGTACAATATACACAACATCATACTACTTTTTTTATTTCTTGTATAAAACACTAGAGTACCCCATAGTGATACAGCAGGTCATATGAAACTCTTCTATATTAGATCTTCCACCTATGTCCACAACATGCACAACTCTCTAGGAACCATCTTGTAAGGATCCATTGAAATTTTTGTCTGGGTAAAACTTTGTCCTAATATCAATGTCATGTTGATAGGGCGGTTTCATAACCAACTTTGGAAAAAAATCCATGAAATCATTGACAACTCCTTAAACACTCACTACCTAGGATTCCACAATGAGCTCCACTAATGGAGAAAAAATAGGCCCCACATTCTAACCACCCATTTTGTAACCTCACTCACTAATGAATTCCACTCACTATCTCTCCACATTAAAAAATAAAGATTACTATTAAAGCATTCAACAACTGCATTAAAATAAAAAAAACAATCCCTAATAAGGAAATATCATATGGATATATCTAATGTAAGAAAACATACCCCACCCACTGGGGGATCCCCATCACTAGTCTACATCCCCATAACAAATCAAACAATTAAGCCTAACCTATAACTTGTATAGATAATACCTGGGGTATTAGAAGAATCTCTACATCTAGTCCTAAAAAATGGATCGAGGAAGGATAAAAAAGGTTTTTTAGGCTCCTAAATCAAAAAAATCATACAAAAGGGTAGTTGTTAAGTTGATCATACCTCAAAAAGCTCCTAGATATGTTGGTGTTGCTGCCCCTAAAACAAGCATCTAATCATGCCCATCTACACTATCTCTATTTTTTCATCCTCCATGAAAAAACTCTAGCCTAGGTTTATATGGATGAGGACCATCATAAGGATACCCTCTTATAACTCCACCAACTCTTGACTGCTAAACAAGCACTGGTAGTCCCTACTGCTGAAACTTCCTCAGAGGAAACTTAAACTACTTCTAAAAAGGATCCTGAACACCCATCTATAAAACCCCCCTCCCCAGTGTTTGGATATTAGGCTTGAATGTTACTATTTAATACTATAAGTAGTAAAAAAATGAAAGTCTCCTTTCAGATTATAAAAATCTGCCTACCCTAGAAGGATGGAAGGAGGTTTGTCATGGTCGGTTCCCCAATGATCAAAACCATGACTTCATAAATTCTTACGGACTGATGCCTAAAACAAAGATCCTCAATACACCCTTATGGACTCTCTCTCAAGAAACAACTCTCAAGGAAATCATCTTCTAAATAACCTTATCCTTTCTCTACACCACAATATATGCCGATAGAAAAAACAGAGTGACAGCATACCAGGTCATTGGGTCCAAAGCCTCATCTTGATGCCACAATCCAGAATATATCTAACAAGAACCTTTATAGGTCAAATAACACTAAACTATCCTCGCCACGGTTCTCCCACAAAATTATTCATCCAATATAATAATATAGCAATGGGATCATAACAAATTAAGGCACCTGTTCTGGCTTCCCCGGTGAGTTGTCTCTCTCATGCACCAATGACAAACACCTAATGCTCCCATAACTTCCATATAGAACATATCACAACTGAACACATCACATATCACCCAAAGACACTTGGCACATCTCTAATGTTGGTGAGGATGCATCTCTACCTACCGCACCCTCACAAGGTCTATCTTCTAGTGCTAGCATCAAGTATTATCACATCATGTCTCACTCATAGACACCTGGACCGATACATCTCATATCATATCCAGAGTAGTAGGGTATCATTAACATGAAGGATATCTTCTGTGTTCCCTCTTCCTACCACGCAAGACCCCCATCACATATCACATCACATCATTACCTCATTTTATCAAGCCTCTCCCAAAAACACCTAGTCCAACATTGTTGGGAAATCTCCAAAACCAAGAAACATCATCACTACTATTGAAGGAAGAGTAAGGAAGAGGGGGTAGCCTATCATTTGTGTCACCACCATCATAAATTTTGGGGAAAACCCCCATAACCTTTGATCATTTTCAATTTTATCCAACTTATGTGGGGCATGTATAGAAACAACATAAAGATACATGATATATATATCACACACAAAACCCTAACCTATGGGTTCACATCAACTGCACTAGAATTCACCACATCACTAAAACTAACACCACATGTAAACCTTCATCACCACTTCCACAACTATATGAAATACATCAAAAAACTTCCACACAAGCCACACTATTTTTCTTTCATTTACTTAGACACTTCATTCACATTAACATTTTCCATTCATTTTTCATCCAATTCATTTAATCCATTTTATCACACATCAATTTCCATCCAATCTCATTAACTCACTAGCCTATTTAATTTCTTTTTATCATCCTAATTTATGTCATGGATAACTAGGAAACTAACACAACCACTCCATTCCAAAAATGGCATGTCTCGTATAACCATCACCACAACACCTTTCATCCACTATCATCACCGTACCACTCCAACCAAACCAACTCACCAAAGAAAACACACATCTCACATCCCAATCACACATCACAACACAACCTTTGAACACAACAATAACACATCACCACCATGTGTCATCACCACACATCATCACCACTATACACCACATCACACAACTACCCACAATATATCCATGCCAAACAACCACATTGAAACACAACCCCACAAACTAAAACGACAATCTATTCATCACCACTACCTCAAAAAAGACCACAAAACTCAAGGAAACACAACAAGGAAACTACAAATAACAGTTACAGATTCAATTTTCTACAATTTATTTAGGGGCTTTAAGAGAATTACTTATTTCTATAGAATGTTTATTATCATACAAACCATATATCCATGTAATAACAATTACTTATCCAAATATATGTTATTTAGCCTTTTATTTAGGTTGAAATCACACAACAAGAAAAAAATGGTCTCCAATCATACCAACTATAGTGCAAGAACTTCTCATAATTGCTATTATTTTAAGCAAGGAAACAACATGACATAAAATCATTAGTAACATATAAAAAAGAATCATAACAAGTAATTACTCACCATTCCCATAAATTTCAGTTATTACAATTAATTATATTTATTATGAGACCCCTTAATATCTTCCCAAAAGAAATAAAAATCATAAAAATCCTACCAATAGCATAAAATATGTGAGAATGAGGATCCCCTAACATAAAGAAACACTTTTATCTCACTATGAAACATAGGTTGAAGAATAAATATCTTGAAAAACACAAATTCATAAGAAAATAGGTTATCAAACTGAACCACACCAAAGGGTTGTCAAAAATTATTCCCAACATATCTCAAACAAAACCAATAATACCATAGTGAATCCCCATGAGAAGAATAAAGGAAAACAAGGGGATAAGGGAGGATAAATCACCAATGAGAAACCACCAAAACCAATGGATCAATGATAGAGGAAATCGCATTGAAGATATCTACAAACCATCTATTTTTTCCTCGAAATGAGAGAGATATATAATTATAGACAAATGATAAAATAATATTATAAATAATTGATATAAATGTATATAAGTCACCTGATTTATGGTGTAAACCCCACATTTATGATGTAAAATCCATGGATTAGAAAACTAATGTAGTAAAACCAACCTTTAGGATATAAAAAATTCAAACATTCAACTTCCACTGAAAAACAATGGGTTTAGGGATTAATTAACTTATGTCTTAAGTTAAAATTTTATTATGTAAACCCAACTCACATGGTATCCCCTCACCAAACAGAAGTTGTAAAACACAGACATACCCTGAGAAACTCTACTATTATAATGTAAAATGTCTTATTTAGGTCTACTATAACATTATATCCCACAAAAACTCATCTACACTCCTTCAATCACTATCTAACCATATAACTAGAAATGTAATAGGTCATGAAGAAATTTATCATTACATAGGTGGATATGTGTTCTATACCATATGGTATTATTCATAGTTTATTGTAATGTGATATATGGTTATCCACCTTGGTAGAACAACCCTTAATTCATAAATTTGTTATTAATAACAAATAATATATAGTTAGTTAATGATATATAGGTCTTGACTAATTAAAGGAACCATACCTAATGTAACTAAACAAAGTAACCGGGGCCACGATGGACCCTTATGCACTGGTTCGATGTTGTCAATCGATGGTTGAGCCATGATCACTAATGAGTACCTTAGATTATATGGACACCCCCTTGGTTGTGTGGTTGCACTACATGAGTCCTATTTCTCATGAGACCATTTTTTATTCTTGATCACATGTGTGTGCATGTGTACCCCACGAGACATATGCTTGATGTTTGATCGCATATATATTTTTGATAATTATGAATCTTTCTTTTCATGATTTTATGTTTGATATATCAACTTGTCTATTTTATTTCATGGGTTCTACCATTGTTATAAACTATTAAGCATGAAGGTTGATCTATATGGACTACCCCACCCCCCTTAAGAGGGATGTTTCAGATATTGGTCAGTACGTACATGGGAAGTCTCTTCTAGAGGGATGTGAAAAATGTGTTTTACGGATATCCCATTGAGGGGTTTGTTTCAAACATGTCAAGTTTAAATTTTGTTTAATGTGGAGCTGTAGCAGGTACGACCAGGTTTCATGGAAGCTTAGTGAGTATGTGACCACTCTGTATATGAGTGTTTTTTGCTTACTTATTCATTAGTGATTAAATGTTATTATTTTTCAATTTATTTATGTCCTTTTTAATTTTTATTGAGATTATCACATAAACATACACTATATTTACTGGTTAGGTACTAGACTATGTTAGTGGTGCCCTACTAAATTGTACTCAAACCCTGCATGGGTGACTATGGCACATAAGTACCTAAGCAGCCCTTCTAGTCCTCAATATTTATCGGACTCTAAAAATATTTTTTTATTTAAATTAAAATACATCAAGACATTGATTTATGATAAATAAATATATCTTATATGTCTGAAATAGTGAGTATATATTCATTAAATATTTAGGTAAACAAATAATTAATTTTTTTCTGGAGAATGAACCATAATATATAAATATTATACATTCACATAATTAATAATTACCTAGTGAATGAATATTGATTTAATATTCAAATATAATATTATTCTCTTGAATGACTGGTGAATAAATATATGTGATCAAACAAACATAAATAATTATTAAACCATGTTTGGGAATAATATTTTTTTAACAAGTTAAATTCAAATAGAATTTAACTGATGTGCTCAATACACTTATTAAGTGACCCTCTAGTCCTTTTTCTCAATGTATTTAAGTAGTTAAACTTAATTTCCATGGTTATATTCTAATAACATGTCAAGTATCCCATAGAAAAAGAAGTTAAATTTCACAATAAAAATAACCACATACGAAAATGCACTTTGTAATATAATCTGATTATCAAAATATCATCAATATTGTAGGTTTCATGCTAGTGTAATCAACCTATGATTTTGATGTGTCTTTATAAGAATTTCTAAAAATGAACTTGTTCATATAATTTAATGGCCATAGACTTAATTAGGTAGTTCTTTTATTATAAAAGGGCCTGAAATATCAACTTTCACTAAATTGGGAAGCAGAAATCCTTTCTCACAATATTCATTAATGTAGTATCACTCATGACATATCCAATGAATCCTACCTCACTATGATATTATGTCCCCAATATTTTGGTCAATATATCAAATTAGACAACCCTTAATATAAATTAATAATAATATTAAATTTATAAATACTATTAAATTTGTTTGTTGATAGGAACATTCAATGACACATATAAATTTGTATTTCTTATTAGTGAGTTATGCTCTCATAATATCCTATTGTCAAAATTACCAAGGGCCTGCACCATGAGAAATTGTCCCAAAATCCGATTTGTATCCACTGAAGATATCATATATCATTTATTTCCCATAAAATGATATCATCCAACTATATAACAAGTATTTACGAATATTATCATAGAACTTTCATATTATCATCCTTGCAGGGAACAACTGTAACCTTTCATGATGATGGGTATCTATAAGAAATTATCATATAGATGTCATCAAAATGAATAATCATCATGTGATAATATATTTATAAATATTCAACACGATTAATATTTTAGTTATCCAACGTGAATAGTAGTTGGTTCTAGGGAACTAACTGAAAAAGACTCGTATTTTCACTAGAGATAATCGCTAACAACTCAATTGGTTAACCTTACATTATAGACATGCTTCTATTGTTATATGGTAATATCTTTTGACCCCACCATTATACCTATAGAGGATCTTCTTATTAGTACCTCATATCTCTCTAATAAAATCTTTCATGAGATAATATCATCGAGTATAGTTCTTTTTTCTTCTATCAACCTTGTCATCTTGATTAATACCATAGTTAAAATTCTTCATCATATGATAGAATTTTATAATCTGGTTATGACTCCAAAATTTTGAAAGAAATTTTTTTAAACATGCTTCCTAAGATGCATTATTAGCTTCAAATTTATTAATATAATTTAGATAGGGAAACAACTGGTTTGTATCAGGTGTAACCCTTTAACACTATTTAATACTTACTATGATATCAGATCAACTAGTCAAAATAAGACTACTTTTATATCCACTGGAAAACTAGTATTCCCATTGCTCGAATTTCTAGTAACAAAAACATTCCTGCTTCATAATGTATTGATTGACAGTTCTGACTTCTATCCAACGTAGTTCCCTAGTTCTAAATTAATATTTACATTATATTATTTATTAATAATGAATATAAAATATGTGTACATATCAAGGAATGTGAGATATATTTCAAAATTACTCTTAGCAATATGTAGTCTAAACATCACAATAATTCCATGTGAAACTTCGATCTTGTATTCTTCAATACAATGTTAGATATATAGGATGAATTGGATTAAGAAACCTAGTAGATCTATATAAGTAGATATTATTCCCAACATCATGGGTTTATACTTAAGTCATATTTGATAAATTAACTTTATTCTTAATAATCCACAAGATTATTCACTTGTTTTCTATAATGTTGTGAAAACATATTTTGTTTGAAAACTATAGAAATCCCACATAAGAACTTATAAACACTTGGGAAAAAAATTATTTCAAATTAATTTCTAGTTATCATTATTTTTATTTCAATCCATAAATGGATCATTGATACATATGTATTATATTTGTATTTATTTAAGTCACATGTCTATACCGAGGCACGTAGAGGAATCCGGTGGGTTGTGGATTTTAAAATTTTCATGACCAGAGTGACGAAACATCATCGTATCCAGTTATTCAAGCCTCAGAAAAGGAATGAGGATCTCAGGTGAATTTATTATGTATAAAAATCAAATAAATGATTACCTTATTTGAATTGGTAGTGTGTTCAAATGCAGCTCAATATCAGTGATCATTTCCTGATTAATCTGATGTGGAACCCCTCTATATCATCCACACATGGTTTAATATTCTATGTGAATGTTGATCATTGAATTATAGGTTCTACCACATAGCTTTGATGAATCCTTCAGTTTCATTATGATCACCACGATCTCGTTCATTTGATCTGTGACAGTGATCAAAGATCAAACTCCTTGAGTGGGGATCTCTCTCTCTCTAAGATGTGGTGATGAGGAGAGATGAGCTAACAAATTTGTGGGAATTAATAATAATAATAAAATTAGTTAGTCGTTGCTTATATAGTGGATGTTAAATACCTAGAAATGTTTCCCCTGACATTATATTTATAAAACCCACAGAATTGGTAATAAATGACATGTTATGATAAACTAACTGCAGCATAAATGTTATTTATATTTTATCACAACTTTTAACATACAATATATATTTACATGATAAAATCATGTTTTCAACTCTACCCATAATTCCCACAATATTAAATTAACCTTAAATACTAACATACTATTGTTTCCCATATAATATTTTTCCATGTATTCACTTAATAACTAGTGACTACATCTAAAAAATTAATTAAACTACAATTATTCTATATGTTAATAATTATTAATTTATTTATTCATTAGTGATCATTTAGTCTCCAACATTTCTAGGACCTAGTGTTGGGATGCACCATGTCCTATACTCCTATTGATGGAAATATGGAAGATTATTAAATAGGTTATTTTGTGTGACCTTGTTGGACTTTATCTTGATAGTAGTGAATATTATTCATATGCCAAGATTATAGTCTAGAAACCCATCAAGGCCCCAAAATATATAAGGAATATTTTTAGTAATGAAAACCTTCCTATAAACAAACACCATGAAATATAATATGTTTGTCTCACGATGTCTCATAATTAAGGGCACACACTTTGTAACATCATATTTTCATGCTTTGTTATTCATTGACCTAAATGGATGGACTTACCTTTTTCTAACATGGAAATTATTTTGATGAATGTACTACCATCCTAATCAAATAGCCCTAATATATCACTTCCTTAACTCAAAATTGACAATTTCTGTCTTGATTATTCAATCAATGTCATGCTAATAATGGAGCACCCAAAACAAGATACCTTGTGATGAATTTAATGAAATAGTTTTTTACATGAATCAAAGTGCACAATCAAATAGTATACATTGATAATAATGTCATGTCAGGATACCATTACATGGGTTCACAAATTGGAAATACCAATGACACTAAAAACATGTGGTGTTCTAATTGGTGGGTAAGTCATAATGATCTCATCTAATCTAGATAACCAAGTGTGAACTTCATGAGATGAGGTATCAATACTTATGATCCCCCATCACTGATATTCATACATTTTTTTGTCCATCAAGTATGACGTATCAGGACAATATGACTTATTCTTAAGATTAATTCCACAGTATCTCGATGTTCTCATTATAACTTGGGAACTTCTATTGTAAAGACCCAAAGCTTGACGTACATGGAAAATACATTACTTTTGCAGAATACATAATACAAGACAAAAACCAAAACTCATGGATTGTAATAGTTCAGTGTCTTTGGAAACTCGGAATATAATCTTCTAATCTTGGTGAATGATCTTCAACAACTCCCATAAAGATCTTCCCCTTTTGTTTTCTTACCAAAAACCATTCTTGAAATCCTGGGGAAAAGAAAACATATAAATGGTGACCTCAAATTCTTAGTAATGGTAAGCATGGAGAAAATAAAACAAACAATATACAATTAAACATAAAAACATGAACATAATGTTTAAACGTCAAAGTCATGATCAAAGACATAAATATTGGAAGTACGTAGGGTATGTATCATAATAGAACATCAATCTTGATAAAATATAATGGTAATAAAACATATAATTGTGGAAACCATTTATCAGCAGTTATAATTTCCACAGTAGCCAAGGCATTGCTTCCAAGACCATCTTAGTGGACAAAGTCCCTTTAGGAATCGAGTTCACTCCTCGTTCCAGTCATTTATCATTGAACCAGATTAACTTACCATTCCAGCCAGGTCTATCTCATGAGATATAAATCTTTACCCACTGAATTGGAGGGAGATATAGGTCCCACCCATATCATAATGAAATCATTCATAGTTGTGCCACAAAAAAACGTAAAATATTCATCATAACCAAAAGAATAAAATGGGTTTCATAAAATCATCCCATCATCACAGAATCCATATAAAATAAATGGGTATTTCTTCAAAAGAAAAGTGAAACCATGTAAATAATAGAGACATTATACTTGAAACATACACATATGAAATAATGTCATCTTAGATGGAAAATGGTTTTGATTAAACACTTGAAATGAATTCCTGAGGAAAATATCCATTCTTCTTCAAAATCATTTTATTTTCACAAAATTCTATGAAATTTTAAAAGAAATGTATTTTGTTGAAAATATTCATAAAATCTTGTAGAGTAATCTTCATGAAAATGAGGTGTTATGAAACTGAAAAAATTTGTTCATGTCGTATAAGTTAAAAATAACATTCTTCTCTTACTTTTGTCAGAAAACTCAAAAAGTTCCCTGTGTGGTAAACAAAAGTCATATTTATTTCATAACATGTGGTAAATTTCAGAAATGGGTAAAAAGGACTTTAAAAATACATGAAAACATTTTTAGAAAACATGGGCATGGATGATAACATTAACCCCAGTAAATACTTACGAATAACAATCTCGGATAAGAACGAGATTGGGAATAGTTATCCCTTACCTTATGTCTGATATGCATCATATGTTTCCGAACCTCCTATATAATGATTTAAATAATGTCATTTACTTATTACAGAATCATATTAATTGTTATGATATCATTTAAGGTTCAATTATGACTTTATATTACCCGTTCTTTTGTAAATTCCATATTAAAGCACTGTTTTGGGTAAAATCGTTTCATTTATCATACGAGTTTCGACTTGTTGTTCTTGATATTATTAATTATATCCTGATTTAAAAAATTACAAAATGTAAAACATGATTTATATATAATATATATTCATCATATAAATATATATGATAGATCGAAAAATTCAATGAAATACACCGTTCATGGAGACAGTAAGATGTACGTACGCATGAACATTGTTTTCGTTTCCTTATTGAATTGAATGAAATTAAGTAGATGACATACATATATATACATAAATCCAGTATCATTACTATGTCATATATTTCATTATTATTCATTATATATACTTTATAATCATTCATGAATGGTTAAAATTGATAATGAATCTTATCGCGTCGTGGAGACAGTAGTCCGTACGTACGCACGAGCGATGATATCATTCCCATGATCGGGGAATTGTATTGAAGTGTATGTATAATATTTCAGAATAAATATCACTTTACAATAGTCATATATAGTTATTTATTTACACCATTATACCCATCCATGTAAGGTGGTGGTCGAAAACATATTACACCATGGCGTGGAGACGGTATTCCGTACGTATGCACGCGCGGTGATTTTGTTTTCCATAGGATGGATAGAAGGTGAAATAGGGTTGTTTAATATTTATAATAACATATCAGTATATAAGTAATACTTATGTTATTACTTTATAATGAGAAAACTAAATAAAAAGAAGTAGAAGAAGAATGAAACTTGAGAAAATCAGAAGAAGAGATTACCTCTTCTTCGACACACCTCCTTTAAACATCCTCTTAAGGAAGTAGAGTTGGACTTTTGAGAAGACTAGAACCACCATAATTATTATAGGGAAGTGGATAAGAGAAAAGGGCAGGTTTTGGCTGAGCATCAAGGATCAAAAGTGTGTGGAGTGAAGAGGGAAGGGGTGTCCTTTTTATAAGGGAGGAGAGGGGAACCTTTGGAAAAACACAAAATATTATTTTATAATAAAGTCATATTCGGTTTATAATGGCTCCAAAATGATTTATTTCGAAGATAATGTGGGTAGGGGTCGAAGTCATCTCAAAAAATAGATTTTAGACAGGTTTGGGACATTATATTAACCTTATCTTTGATTTTTAACTCTTAGTTAATTAGATTGTAATTTACCATGTCACTTTGTATTTTTATAATATATAGTTAATAAACATACCATATACATCCAAACAACAACCAAGTGTTCCATTAATGATACACCTATAATGATATAAGTATGTTGGCCGAACCTTAGAGTTTTAGGAATATAACAACAATTAATAATATAATATTTGTTTTAAAAACTATTTTATGTCAATTTTGACACTATTTGGTAATTAATTTTGGTGAAAATCATAACAGCAAGATTATTTCGAAAAAAGTTAATTAAAAAATTAATAACATGTTATATTAACCTATAAAATGATTGTAATTCATTAAAAGTCTCAAATTACATTTATTTGGGTATTTATAACATCAATTATGTTAATATTTCATTAATAAGATAATTACTGTATCATCATTGTGTCATAATTAAATTAATGTATTTACTGTCTAAAAATCATAAATAAAATAATATTATATAGGAAATCTCTTTATATTTCTAATTAATAGTTATAGTCTAATTTATCTTATGTATAACCCTATATTAAAAATGATTTAGTTATTAAACTTTGATTATAACTATTTTAACCCTTCTTTAAATAAATTAATAATAAATGTCCTAATCTAATCCATGTGGACATAAATGGTCATATTTTATTCCTAAGGTCGTTTTTGGTCGAATTACACTTATCCAATAGAATTAGGACATGTGTTAGGGTAATACTAATATCATTTTTACCCTTAATTACTTTATTTACTATTAAAAGTGGTAAATAAAAATAAAAAGATACTATTCACCTAAATTTATTTTCATCTCATTGAACCACATTTTAGTCCTTGATATTAATTTTGTCTATCGGATTTTTGAAATTCCACTCACAGAAGCTGTAAAATTATGTTTTATGTGATTTTCCAAATTCATCAAGGAGGTGGGTAAAAGACGGTGAAAAGTTCAATAGAATTTTTATATATCTAAAATTATTATAAAATGACTCCAATGAATTACATAGAACATATATAGGTATTATGTATCAATTTTTACCTAAAATAAATTTAAATAAAATAGATAATTATTTAAATAAAAATTCGGTTTTTAAATAGTAACCTAGTGTTTTCACTATACATCAAAAATTGAATGGTTTTAGACAATTACCAAAAATTCACCCTAGGATAATTTTGATATTCCGAATCCAAAAATGAAGTCCATTTTGAACGATAAAATTTATAAAATTTCAAAAAGTGGGTATTACTATTTATAACGGCTAGTTCATAGTAATATTATAATAATATGTCGTTTAGTGAAACTCGGTATTGCGTACTACACACGCTATCGAGGAAACATCTTGATTGCGTGTAATTCAAGCCAAGTCAAGGTTGTGTGTAGTGAATGCTCTGTTTGGTGTTTCTTATAACATAATCAAAACTTAGTTCATTAAAACATTAAACAAAATCTATACTTAATGTTGTGTAGAATAATTTCCACAAAACGAATTTGAAATTGTGTGTAACACGAGCCAAGAATAGTGTTTTGTTTACTGCAAGCTAATATAGAGTTGCGTATAGTAAAATCTAATCTTGGTGTAGTTTATAATAGAAGACATCGAAGAAATTTAAAATAATATATCTCATAAAATCTCAGGGTGGTACATTCTACCCCCTTAAAATGAATTTCTCCCTCGAAATTCGTCAGGGTTAAAAATGGTTTATTACTTGAAAGTTTTCTTCATAGAAACCCACATTGTAAAAAAGAATACTAAAACTTCATTTGAAAAATGGAAGTTAGAATCATAACAGTCACCCAAAGTAACTCAGCACTAGGTTTCCACATAAGAAAACATAGGTGAAAATATGGATATGGAAGAGAAATATAACCATTAACTTTTTATGAAGAGTGGTAGAGGACATTGCTATGAAAAAGCCAACAATCACAAAGCCATAAATTTTTTATGATCTATGGTACTATCTGATTCATCAGATATAAGAGCACTAGGAAAACATTTTTGGTTATCAATATCATTTCCCTAAAGTTGAAAATTTTGAATTATAAGAAATACTTACTCAATTTTGGTACAATCTCACTGTTGTTTGTGCCTTGAACAATTTCCACTTCATCTCTTAAAGAAATGAAGTTGAATTTGTATTTCCTGAAGTGTTAACTGATCATGCAATAGAATGATAGGTCATTCCATTTGTCTCAAACATAAGGAAAAAGGTATATACATAAGTCCATCTATGGTGAGATTAATTATATATGGTTCATAAAATGGACATATACTTCGTATATAATACCACATAATAATTTGAAACTAATTTATACTAACCAAAGACTTCCTATAGGCCCGTGGTAGGTGATGAAGGCCTGTCACACTTCGGTTGTGGGTTTGATTCCCACAGCCTTGTCCGACACGACGGGTTGTCGCCCGTCCTGCAGGTCTTCCCATTTCTAAAACTACATTATAATAAAATTCCTTCAATAATACCTAAAAAAGTTCTAGCCCTAAACAATACTATCTTATTTCTAACTTAATTCATTCCAATCTTTAGGCTTATCCAAAATACATCTGTCCCAGCTCATCATATAATGAAAACAATTACAAGAAATGTCATCTACCGAGCATGTGACTACCATAATTTATCCCTCATATATCGTACGATATATCTTGTTGGTCACATTCAAAACATGTGAATACCTTAATCATGTATTCTCTTGAACCATAGTGAAAACATGAATGCTGTCACAAGATAACTCTTTCCACATACCAAAATCCCAAAAATTCTATTTACTCAAACCATGATATCACTTTTTTACTTATATGAGCTCATTAATACTATCAAACATTTCATTATATCCTTATCCCTGCTTTCCAAAAATATCTGAATAACCTTTCATGGTTACCGGTAACATTCAACATATACTTTAAAAAATATAAGGAAATACAGTAGTGTAATAATCCATATATGTCTCTTTATTACATAGTACCATGAGATTACATATACAACATTACTCTTGATAAACATGTAATCATTCGAATACCTTCTTAAACCATTGACCGAACTTGAACAATTCTATCATCTCATATATCATTTGTAGTCTCTTCATCATCAACAACAAAAATACTACCCATACGACTATGTTGATTCTCTTCCGGAGAATTTCAATTAAGGAATTGGTTTTCATAATGCACATACATTCCACATTTAAAACATTTAACTGTTGTTAATGTCTTAGAAATACCATTATCCTTGTTCATGGTGTTAGATGATCCTTTTCCTTTACACTTACTGGCTTTGTGTCCTTCTTTTCCACACCCAAAGTATCTTCCAGTTCCTTTGAAACATTCTCCCTGATGCCTCTTACCCCAAGATTTACATGATGGAAATTGCACTTTATTTCCTTTATGATCATCATGAAACTCCATATTTCTATTATTAGATGAGTCATGAAACGTCCCAAAGATGAGATTATTGATCATATTATGAGATTTTTTATTAGGTATAATAACGATATGCGGACCTCCATATCTAATTTCATTTGGTTTCTCATGAAGAATATCATTCCATTGTCCATCATATACTCCATTATCGTTAATCTTCCTGTTTCTAGCCATTTTCTAAAACCCAAAAAGAATAGTGTGAGAGGAAAAAATCATAATCAAGGGCGAGTAATTTCAATATTTAACATATTAGGTTTAATTCTAATATAGTTACCATAATTCTAGGACTATAACCTATACATATACTTAACCTTATGGACATCCCTAGACATACCATAGAAATATATCTTGGGATCTCACCAAAGCTCTCGCATCCTAGTTTCCAAAGGTTGACTAAACCATTCAACTGATACCAACTGTAAATACCCAAATATTGACATACATGGATAATATATTACTTTTTTGGAATACTTAATACATAACAAAAACCAAAACTCATGGATCGTAATAGATTAGTTTCTTTGGAAACTCGGAATACAATCTTCTAATCATGGTGAATGATCTTCAAAAACTCCCATAAAGATCTTTCCCTTTTGTTTTCTTAACTAAAACCATTCTTGAAATCCTGGGGAAAAGAAAACAAATAAAGTGTAAGATCAAATTCTCAGTAACTATAAGCATGGAAAAAATAAAACAAACCATATAGAATTGAATTTAAAAACATGAACATACTATTTAAACATCAAAATCTTGAGCAAAGACATAAATATTGGAAGTACATAAGGAATGTATCATAATGGAACATTGATCTTGATAAAATAGAATGGGAATTAAACCTGTAATTGTGGCAACTATTCATTACTTGTTACAATTTCCATAGTATCCAAGGAATTTCTTCCAATACCATCTTACTGGACAAAGTCCCTTTCATAATCGAGTTCACTCCTCGTTCCCGTCCTGTATCACTGAACCAGATTAACTTTCCTTTCCACCCATGTTTATCTCATGAGATATAAATCTTTACCCAATGCATTGGAGGGAGATGTAGGTCCCACCCATCTCATAATGAAATCATTCTTACTTGTGCCACAAAATAAACTTAAAACATTCATCATAACCCAAAGAATAAAATGGGTTTCATAAACATCATCACATATTCACATAATCCATATAAAACAAATGGATATTTCTTCATAAGAAAAGTGAAACCATGTAAAACATAGAGACATTATACTTGAAACATACACATAAGAAATAATTTCATCTTATATGGAAAATGGTTTTGATAAAACATTGAAATGAATTCTTGAGGAAAATATCAATTCTTCTTCAAAATCATTTTCTTTTCAAAAAATTACATGAAATTTTAAAAGAAATGTATTCTGTTGAAAATAGTCATAAAATCTTGTAGAGCAATATTCATGAAAATGATGTATTATGAAATCGTAAAAATATGTTCACACCATATAAGTTAAAAATAACATTCTTCTCATACATTTGTCAGAAAAGTCATAAAGTTCCCTCGTGTTGTAAACCAAAGTAAGATTCCTTTCATAACTTGTGGTAAATTTTAAATATGGGTAAAAATGAGTTTAAAAATACATGAAATCATTTTTAGAAAACATGGTCATGGATGATAACAATAACCCTAGTAAATACTTACGAAAATAGCAATCTCGGATAAGAACGAGATTGGGAATAGTTATCACTTACCTTATGTCTGATATGCTTCATATGTTTCCTAAACTCCTGTGTAATGATTTAAATAAAGTCATTGACTTATTAAAGAATAATATCCATTGTTATTATATCATATATGGTTCACTTATGACTTTATATTAGCCGTTCTTTTGTAAATTCCATGTTAAAGCACCGTTTTGGGTAAAATTGTTTCATTTATCGTACGAGTTTCGACTTGTTGTTATTGATATTATTAATTATATCCGGATTTACATAATTACAGAATGTAAAAAAAGATTTATATATTATATATATTCAGCATATAAATATATATGATAGATCGATAAATGGAATTAAATACACCGTTCCTGGAGACGGTAGGCCGTACGTACGCATGAACGTTGTTTTTGTTTCCTTATTGAATTGAATGGAATTAAGTAGATGACATAGATATATATATATACATAAATAAAATATCATTATTATGTCATATATTTCATTATTATTCATTATATATACTTTATAATCATTCATGAACGGTTAAAATGGATAATGAAACTCATCGCGTCATGGAGACGGTAGTCCGTACGTACGCATGAGCGATGATATCATTACCATGATCGTGAAATTGTATTGAAGTGTATGTATAATATTTCAGAATAAATATAAATTTAAAATAATCAGATATATTTATTTATTTACACCATTATACCATCCAAGTAAGGTGGTGGTCGAAAACAGATTACACCATGGCGTGGAGACGGTATTCCGTACCTACGCACGCGCGGTGATTTCGTTTTCTGTCGGATGGATAGAAGGAGAAATAGGGTTGTTTGATATTTTTAATAACATATAAGTATATAAGTAATACTTATGTTATTACTTTATAATTATACAACTAAATAACAAGAAGTAGAAGAAGAAAGAAACTTGAGAAAATCGGAAGAAGAGATTACCTATTCTTCGACGCACCTCCTTTAAACAACCTATTAAGGAAGTAGAGATGGTATTTTGAGAAGCCCAGAACCTCGATAATGTTTCTAGGGAAGTGGAGAAGAGAAATGGTCATGGGTTGGCCGATCTTCAAGGCTCAAAAAGGTGTGAAGAGAAGAGGGAAGGGGTGTCCTTTTTATAAGGGAGGAGAGGGGCACCTTTGGAAAAACTCAAAATATTATTTTATAATAAATTCATATTCGGATTATAATAGCTCCAAAATGATTTATTTCGAAGATAAAGTGGGGAGGGGTCTAAATCCTCTCAACCAATATATTTTAGATAGGTTTGCGTCATTTTATTAACCTTATCTTTTAGTTTTAACTCTTAGTTAATTAGATTGACATTTACCATGTCACTTTGTATTTTTATATTATATAGTTAATAAACATACCATATACATCCAAGAGACCCCCAAGTGGTCCCTTAATGATACGCCTATCATGATATAAGCTTATTTTCCTAACCATAGATTTTTAGGAATATAATAACAATTAATAATATAATATTTGTTTTAAAAACAATTTTATGTCATTTTTGACACTATTTGGTAATTGATTTTTGTGAAAATCATAAAAGAATAATTAGTTAGAAAAAAGTTAATTAAATCAATAATAACATGTCATATTAACCTATAAAATTATTTTAATTCATATAAATTCTCAAATTACATTTATTTGGGTTTTATAACAGCAATTATGTTAATATATCATTAATAAGATAATTACTGAATCACCATTGTGTCATAAATAAATTATATTATTTATTGTCTAAAAATTATAAATAAAATACCATTAAGTATGAAATCGTTTTATCTTTCTAATAAATATTTATAGTAGAATTTATCTTATGTATAAACCTATATTAAAAATGATTTAGTTATTAAACTTTGATTATAACTATTTTAACCCTTCTTTAAATAATTAATAATAAATGTCCTAATCTAATCCAAGTGGACCTAAATGGTCATATTTTATTCCTAAGGTTGTTTTTGGTCGAATTACACTTATTCAATAGAATTAGGACATGTGTTAGGGTAATATTAATATCATTTTTTCCATTAATTACTCTATTTACATTTAACCGTGGTAAATAAAAGTAAAAAGTTACTATTCACAAAAAAATATTTTCATCTCATTGAAACACATTTTAGTCCTTGATATTAACTGTGACTCTCTGATTTTAGAAATTCTACTCCCAGAAGCAGTAAATGTATGTTTTATGTAAATTTCCAAATTCTCCTAGGAGGTGGGTAAAAGACGGTGAAAAGTTAAATAAAATTTTTATATATCTAAAATTATTATAAAATGACTCTAATGAATTACATTGAACATATATAGGTATTATGTATCAATTTTGACCTAAAATAAATTTAAATAAAATAATTATTTATTTAAATAAAAAGTTAGTTTATAAATAGTAACCCAGGGTTTTCACTATTCATCAAAAATTGAATGTTTTCAGAAAAATACAAAAAATTCACCCTAGGGTAATTTCGATATTCCGAATCCAAAAATGAAGTCCATTTTGAACGATAAAATTTATAAAATTTAAAAAAGTGGGTATTACTGTTCATAATGGCTAGTTCATAGTAATATTATAATAATATCTCGTTTAGTGAAACTTGGTATTGCGTACTACACACGCGATCAAGGAAGGTCTCGATTGCGTGTAATGCAAGACAAGTCAAGGTTGCGTGTAGTGAAAGCTCCATTTGGTGTTTCTTATAACATAATCAAAACATATTTCATTTAAACTTTAAACAAAATCTATACTTAATGTTGTGTAGAATAATTTCCACAAAACGAATTTGAAATTCTGTGTAACATGAGCCAATAATAGTGTTGCGTATACTGAAAGCTAATACGGAGGTGCGTATAGTAAAAGGTAATCTTGGTGTACTGTATAATAGAAGAGACCAATGAAATTAAAAATAATATATCTCATAAAATATCCGGGTGTTACATCTATAACCTTTTTATATGAAAATTATTCTACCGAAATTACATTATATGGTGGATATAGAAATATTAGCTCTATTTTGGTAAGAATATATCAAGAATAAGTCACTGTATACATAGTCAGTTAATCAGGAATTATTGTTCGTTTTGGGTCTAGGGAACCAAATTTTCGACATCACAAACCTTTATATTGTGTCGTATAGACATCTCAGGCAATGTTTCCTTTAAAGAGATTTCTCTTTGAATTCAATTCCAAATAAAATGATCATAGAAAAGAAATGAAAAGTTAAATTTTAGTAGAAATTCATATCATGATTACTGAGAAGGTATTATCAATAATGTGACCTTTTTTAAAATTTTATTCCACATCATTTTTATTGTATTTATTTGTTTTAAATTCATAAATTAGTGTTAAAATGTTTCATTGTATATTTTAGATACTTTATAGTAGACTTAGAAAACTAGTGGAAATTAAAACAATTATTTTGTTCATGTTTAATTTAAAAATAGATCATTCTTTGAACCTATTTTTATTTTATTTAAAAATTTCCTTTGAAATGTGAAAATTTAGTGTTATTAATTATTTATTTGTCTCTATTAATTTAATAATTCATTTCATTATTATTTTTATTAATTAATTAATTAACAAATGTAATTTGGATTTCAATTATAGTATTTTATTTTTAACATTTTATCATTTTGGAAATGTTTATTTATAATTCTAACAATTTTTTAGCTTAGTCAATTTATCAATTTTTTCATTAATAAATTAATTAATTAATATAATTTGAATTTAATTATTTATTTAAATTTTATTGTTCTAACATTTTATATATTTTAACACATAATTGTTTTTTAAAATTTAGTTTAAAATTTTTAGATAAATTATTTTAATTTCATTGAATTTTATATCCATGAACATTTTATCTCTATGTATTGTTTTTGGTAAATTAAATTGACTATTCCTTTAAGCTAGAATCCATTATATATGAAAATGAAGATATTTTATGGCTAAGAAAGAATTTTACTAATGTATTTATCATTGGGAATTTGACTGAGGTTTGGATAGACTATGTATAAACTCAATTGACCACACCTTGAGTTGTGAAAGCTTCCAACAATTCCTCATTATATCAAGAAATTTTATGTTATAGGATCAACCATAACTAAATTGAGTGATGCAAACACAAAAAAAATCTAGAGTGACTGTACTAGAACAAAGACATTTCTCCTTTGTAATATTTTAATAAATTCAGTTGAATTATTATGAAACTAAATATAGGAATCTGTGGCCAAACTAAAATGGCTAGATAACTCAAGATTTGATGAAATCAAAGTCTGATTGAAATCAAATGTTTCAATGGATGTATATATCGAAGTCAAGCTTCAATGGACATCATCACATGAACCTAGACAAGTTGATTAGTGGCTGATTGTGAGTCTATGAGAATCACATGAGTTCATTATCAAAGTTCTAAAGCTAATAGTTAAACTAATTATCGAATTCAAGAAGAAATAGAGGTTATCAAGCTCATATTAAATGAGTGGGATCAAGACAAATTTAATTGGACCATTGACTGAGTAATCGAAGATAATAATTTATTTGAAGTTAGATATTAGGTTTTTTTAACTAACTCAATGATTAACAAGCATCTGATTCACATCATGTTCTATGTTGGAACAAGGATTGAATGATTGAGCTCATCCAATGAAGTATCAAAATGATCCCTATTGAAGATGATTTGAGGATAAAATACATTCCAATGTCCGAGTTTGATTTGAAAGAGTGAAAGGGGATCCCAATTCTCCTCTATATTGTGGCTAAGAATACAAAGATAAGTACACTATGGTTGTTTGAGGAAATTTCATTATGAAGATTCACAATGTATGTTTTATAAAGTAGGTCCATACCTAATTAAGGATGGGTAAGGATTATGTCAATTAATTAGAAACCAAAATAGGTTATGCATGATTCAATGGTGGTAAAGCCTAAAATACTGAACTACTAGAGGGTGGAGTAGGAATGAGCATGGGTATCTTGGATATTTTGTTTGATTTCATTGAAAATGTAACTTGACCACTTTATAAAGAAGTGTTAGTGAGAATTAAAATATCATATGATAGTTTAGAATAAAGAGTTAACAAAGTATGTGGCACATCGATACATTTTAAATAGAGTGTAGTTAATCTATTTAATTTAGTTTAAAGGGTTTTATTTGTGTCCCATATATGGGATAGTAGATCATGACCAATTCCATGTAGAGGTTGAGGGGGTGGAAACAGAAGATAATTCAATATTTTTTCTATTGAAACTATATAGGAAGTTGTTTCATAATGGATAAAAGAGTAAATTAATTAATTTTGGTCCCTGACACATTTTTGTAAAGACATCACCTATGATAGAGCATAACTAATAGGGCTAACATTAAATCCTTTTGGATCTATGAATATGATAATACTTCTTATATTGGGTGCTAAACCTAGGTAGAGGTAGTCCACATATAATATATATGATTTTTTTGTGTGTATTACTTCATAAAATCTAAAATCTAAAATAGTGGTGTTTATTTTCAGTTTATAACACACAAACTAGAAAACAAAATACACATGTCAAAATTTAAATAATACACAAATCAAGATTAAGTAAAATGATTTTATAGTAGTAATAAACCACACTAAGGTGGTGGATAATAAAACATTTATTACATTAAATGAAATTATCATTAACATAATAAAAAATTATGAACAACAAGATTTTATAAAATAGATTTGAGACAATGAGAAAATAATTCAGTATTCACATAAACTGTTCTAGAATAAAAAAACAGTGGTCTAGAATTAACCATGAGAAAACATAAAATGAATAATAACCAATAGAAAACACAAAAAACCATCCATAAAATATATTTTTCATTCATTGATTCGGGAATTAAGGGCCATTGGATCTCTCCATCAAGCTACGCTCTCTCTCTCTCTATCAGCAAAGATGATGAACTCTCCATGAGCTAATTCCACTCGATTCTTTGTATTTATTTGATTCATCTCTGATCTAGAAAATCAAGGATAAAAATTCAAATAGTGATTGAAATTGAATTATATATCTCAACAAACATGAGGGAATGAACTGATGGGAGCAATTCAACCTAATAACCTAATAAAATCAACATGGAAATTAAAAAGTTGTGTAGAGGTCAAACTATATAAAGGTCCCATGTAATGGAAAATTCAATGCATAAGGGTGTGAGTAAGGGAAACACTGATGTGTAAAGGTACATGTGTAAGGGTCACACCCATATTATGGTAACTACATAAGGTTTATACTCATGCCATGGTACCTATGTAAAGGTAATGAGACGCACACATAATGGTCAGGTCCGATGCATAAGGGAATCCCATAAGGGTATTGATCAAGTAAGGGTAGAAACCCTGATTGTAAGGGTACCGTTTAAGGGTCATAAGCCACTATGTAAGGGTAATATGCTCTCATATAAGGGTAACCACCAGTCTATGTAATGTTACATAGCTCATATATAAGGTAATGTTATATATCACATAAGAATAAAGAACCCAACACAATGGTCAATAATAAAGACTATAGTAGAATGAAATAATGGAATACAGTCATATTAAAATAGAAATTAAATGGGAAATTAAATGAAAACTAATCATTATAATTATGCATACTAAATTATGTATTTAATTAAAAAAATTGAATACCAAATTCAAAATTCTCCACCTTATAAATTAAAACTACTAACCACATGATGATTTTTCACCACCTATACTATAGTCAACATGGGAATAGCCCAAACATGAAACTAAAAAAAGGGGTGTGACTTAAACAATCATCCCTACATAAATTGAAATTGACATTTTCTTCCCAAAATTGAATAATATTCAAAATATTATGAACATTATAATAAGTAAACCATTATATAATACTTTCATGATAAAATTAATACATTCATTTACCTGTTTCCCTCTCTGATATAGTGACAATGAGGATGTACGGACTAGAAAACAACATTCCAACATGTCATTAGAACACCTCACCAATAACTGAAGAACACCAAAAAATATAGAAATATGAATCCTTATAAAATAACGGTATAATAAAAAGAATATGAAAACCCATAAACAATAGTTAAATCATATAAAAAAATTTATAAAATAATATCATAGAGTTAGAATTCATAGTAAAGTAAAATAACCAAAAGAGTCTCCACATAACCCCATAAAAAATTCAGTCATCCTAAGAGGGATCTATAATATTCAGCAAATGAAAATAATAACTAAATGAAAATAAAAAAGGAGAGATACTCAAACAAATAGAAAATTCAAGGATATGTGAAGGTAGTCCCAACATCCAAGGAAAACTCTCAAACACAAGAATAAGAGGTGGGGAAGCCATCTAAAGGTATAGGGGAAGACAATCCATCAAAAGTATACACATCTTAGTCCAATATTAAAAATGGAACATGGTTCTTAACATTAGGATTCCAAAAAAACTTATAATGGCGTCAAATAGAAACCAAAAATCTTGGTGGAAAACTATGAAATAAATAATGGCATTCCACCCACGAACTACCCAATCCCAAACATTGAACTCATTATAGGTCCATATCTAGATTCAAATGCCCTAAAAGGATGTAGGAAAACAAAACTGAGTAAATATAAGTTCAAATAAAAGTAAAATATTAGAAAATATATACCTAATACCCTGCCAACACAATACACTACAAACCAGCTCTTCGACATAGGCCATCCTCACAAAGAACCCTAACAAAACCCTGAAACTAGAGATCCACATAGGTAGAAGCTGCCAAAAGGCATCATTAAGGCTCTTATAGGAAAACATAATAGATAAATGGTATGGAAAACTATCATAAAATTACTGAAATTATACCCCAAGAGATCACAAGGCCAAGATGAATGGAAATAACAAAGAATGATGCAAAGAAAAAGCCACTAGAAAATAATTTAAAGCAATAAAAAATCATTTTAAAAGTATAATAATAAAAAATATAAACCCAATTTGGATCTAATACCACTCTATTATGGGGGATTCCCCTATGGTGTAGTATTATATATGTGAATGTCGAGATATTTTGGGTATTTAACTTTTTAAAATTCAAAACTGAGAACAAAAATGATTATTTTCAGTTTATAATATTCATAATTGTAAAAAAAAACACATTTCTTAATTGAAATAATCCAAACATCATGATGAAGTATAAATGATTTTATATTAGAAATAAATTACACTAAGGTCGTTGAAAATATAGCATTAAATACTTGAAATGAAACATTCATTAACAAAACCAAAAATTTAAACAAACAAATTCTATAAAACATAATTGTTATAATAAGGGAAAAAATCTAGATTCACATAAACAATTACATAATACACAATCAAAAATAAACTATTTACCATGAAAATTTATATAATTATAAAAAACAATATAGAGGTTTGAGCATCTTCTAATTTAAAAAATAAAATTTAAAAAAAATGAGTTTAAATTCAATAAGATAATGAATTTGATAAGAAATTGAATTATTTAAGAAATGTGTAAATAAAATCAATAAAGGGGGACTCCAAGATTTATGTTTTTCATCCATTTCCCTGTATGAATGGGGAATGATTATCATGATTTACTTACTATATATAAGTAAAAAAGGGAGTACAAAGGACAAAAAAGACCAGGAAAATTATACATGTTGAATAAATAGGCAGTAATCATTAAACCTTCAAAAAATGAAAAATAAATCCTTAATAGGATATAAACCCCCTTATTGGGGATTGTTTTAATTTGTTTCAAAGAATTAGGAGGAAGATATTGTAAAAAACATAATCATCAAGTTATCCAAGTTCTTATTTAGAATACAAGTTCATCATCATCCAAGATCCCATGCACAAGCCTCACGGGGGGGGGGACCCAAGGATCTGATAGAAAACATCATAAACCATCCATAAAATAGATTCTCCTCCAGTAATCCGAGAATCTAGAGACACTACAAATCTAACTCTAAGTTATACAATGTGTACCTCTATCTCTTGATGATGCTGAGGAGCTATACATGAGATGATTCCACTCCATTCTCAAGATTAATTTGATTCATATTTAATCTGGAAGAAGAAGTATAGAAATACCATGAGATCTTTCAATCAGTTTCAACAGCTCAAAAAACATGATATAATGAATGTATGAGATCAATTACACCTTAAAATCCTAATAAAATCACAAAAGAAATTAAAAAAATGTGTAAAGGTCAAGATAAATAAAGTCCCCACATAATGGTAAACTCAATGCATAAGGATACACATAAGGGTAACAAATATTCCTAAAGGTACCTATGTATGGACCAAACCTACATCAGGGTACCAACATAAGGGTAATACCTATGTTAGGGTACCTATATAAGGGTAATGAGGACCTCATGTAAAAATACGATCATATGCATAACAATAATCCTATAAGGGTACCATATATATAATGGTGGGACCCTACAACATAAGGGTACTACATATGGGTCATAATATATTATATAAGGGTACTAGGTGCACACGCAAGTGTAAGAACCCAGTAGTGTAAAGGTACATAGATCATATGTAAGGGTAAGGTAGACCACAAGTAAGAATAACACACCTAACATTGTGGTTATGTAAGGTTACTCAACCACTTACATAAGGGTAAAACCTATAAACCAATATCCATGTAAGGGTGCCATGGGACTTATATAAGGGTGAATGAGAGAAAAATACCCACATAAGTGTACCCGAGGGATTACATAAGGGTAATATGAATATCACAAGGGATACCTTAGGATATGCTAAAAATTATGTAACGGTCAAACGAACTTACGTAAGAGTAAAATAATGGATAAGGGACTTACATAAGGGTCATTAGAAACCATTATAAGGGTAAAAAACAGAACTAAAACTATGTAATGGTTAATAAAAAAGACCAAAAGAGGTTGAAAAAAAGGAAACCAAGAATATTAAAATAGAATTTAAATGGAAAATTTAATAAAAATAATTCATAATAATTATTCATAGTAAATAATTCATTAAAATAACAATAAAACTGAATATCAAAGTCACACTTTTGGGTCATAGGTAGGAATTCTAAGGAGGAAAAAAGTTGTATCTGAAGCATTGAGAAAAAATATTTGACTCGAGGAAGGAGATATTAATTTCTCCATTAATATTTCTTATTATGTTTCTCAATTTATCTACTCTCATGTTTTTCTTTTATCTTAACATGCACTATAGATGTATTTTGTAGGGAATTTTTTTTCTTTGTTGGATTATTCAATTCATGTTTTTATTTTCTAACTCATCTGGATGACTAATTATTCTTCATGTATTTTATTCTTTTGAAAATGTTATTGATATTATTCTTTGAATCGATAGATGAAGAGTATATTTAAGACTATTTAGACTGTTTTCCTAATGTAATAAATAATGATATTGAAATATAGGACTGGCTGAGTAAGTAACTATTGTTGAATAAAAGTTCTTTTAGCAGATGACTTTATTGTTTTATTGTTTATTTGATCTTATTTTCTTTAATAATTTAATTTAATCATCAAGATTCTCCAATTAAAATTATACTCAATATCACTATGCATTCAATTTATCATTAACATATTTTAAACCAAAAAATGACAACTCTTCATTTTTTCATCATTTTTACTTGATCATTCACATTTTTCATTTTTCTTATTATTGTTTTCTATAGAATATGTCAAAATAATCCCTTAGATCATCACATTGGTCTAACCTAGGAAATGAACATTCTTGCTATTGTACAAGTAGGAAATTATAAAATTTTACTTTTGTGAGTACATTAATTACAATGCCCATTAAATTTTTTGGTTGTTCCCAGGGAAGGTGCTGTGAGCATCAAGGGTTTTCCAAATTTTAAAAAAATAAACGAAAGTAGTATAAAGGTAAATATTAAAAATTATATTATTTATTTTCTTATTTCTAAATTTAATCATAAATTTATAAATATATTATTCTTCTTGTGTTTGATTGATCATTTTTTTGTTAATTTTTTTATTATATTTGAAATTTTTTACTATTTGTTGTTAACAATCAGTTGTTTGGGGCTTCAGATCACCAAAATTAGTTTTTTGTGTATTTTTCATGATTATGGGAACACTATATAGCATTAGGTCTATAACTATCCTTGAAAACCATTTCAATATGGGGATAACTATGATTTTTACGAGCATAAACATACAAATGATTCTATTTTAGAATAATAGATGATAAAAAATATAGTAAAATTTCACGAAATTGAGGAAACCCAAGAATAAATAATGAAAAAAATGAAAACCAAAACATGGAAAATTCACGAAGTCTGGAAAATAAAGAGTAAATATAATATAAAAGTGAATTAAAAGAGTTTAAAGACATTGAAAATGAGTAAGTAATGAAAATTGAGGAAGAAGAATCAACTTTTTATCTTGAAAAATATGTAATTTTAAAACAAATATTTTCCCAATTTATTTAAGTGGATTCATAGTTTAAGAAGAAGAATAACCTATTATCATTTTTTCACCTAAGTTTATTATTAAAGATAAAACCAATAATTTTCATAATTTTAAATTTATTGAGGAACAAGTTGAATTAATCAACTAACCTAATTAAGAATAAAATAATTTTTAATATGAGGATTCATTAAAAGAAAATGGGTTGTAGGATATTTAGAATCAACTTGAATTTTAAAAGTAATATACAAATATACTAATAGTCCCTAATGTAGAAAAGGTGTATTGGTATATGATATTTTAGAGTGTGATTTCTTGGTTCATGGAAAAGTTTGAATAAGAGGATATAAATCTTAAAAACACTACAAAAAAGTTTTCTACACTTTTGCGGAATGAAAAAATAATTTTTAGATGGGAAATTTTTGGGTGAGAATAAAAAATTGA
Source organism: Viscum album (assembly GCA_963277665.1). Taxonomy (NCBI): domain Eukaryota; kingdom Viridiplantae; phylum Streptophyta; class Magnoliopsida; order Santalales; family Viscaceae; genus Viscum; species Viscum album. The sequence continues at coordinate 2,063,058,915 of OY728120.1, read as the reverse complement.
ATGTATTTAATTATGAATTTCATGAACCAGATTTTAAAACTATTGTTCCATATTTTTAATGTTTAAACACAAAAATATTTGAAATTTTATTTGATGAAAAGTAAGGGATTGTGTTTTGAAGAAATATTTATTATTAATCCTACATTTCCTTTTTCTCTCACTAAATAATTTTAAAATTATTTTCACAGTGTAATGGAAGATGGTATTGACCAACTTCAAGAAAATTTATTAAATCATAAATTACTCAAATTGGATTTTCAGGAAGTTTAATTTGACAATTTTCCACACGAAATTGAACTGGAACACTAAATATAATTTTTTTAGAGGATTGAATTTCTAAAACTGATGTTAAAGGAGAGTTTGATCACACACTTTATAGTTTATGTAATGATGAATTTTTTAATGTAGTGAAGGATTATTTTCTATCATAAGATATGTAATTTCAAGAATATAATTATAATTTTGTGAAATAAAAAGTTTTAAATTTAAAAAATATTACATATTGTTTATTTTTAAATTTTTACATAAACATTCTCTTGTTCAAAATGTTTTTTATAAGATGAGAATTTATTTTTAGGGGAATTTATTTTGATTTCCAATGAAACCAAAATGGTCAAAAAACTATTGATACTTTTGTTATTGAATATTTTACTCAAAACTCATCTCTTTGTGAACATTATTTTGAAACTTTTGAGATTGAAAGTGGGTTAGGAAGTTGTTAAAATAATAAATCACCCCTATGATAATCCTACAAATTTTTATCCCTTAAATAAAATTACAATAATTTTAATCTTTTTCTAAGCTTTTAGTGTAAAATGAAGGACCCTAGAACACCCTGAGAGGGGAGGGAGAATCTAGATGTCAACATTTTATTTTAAAGTGAATGATCTTGTTCTCACGTTGTTGGGAACTTGGTAAATATTTCTGCTGGTAATGTGTAGTAATTTAAACATTCACATACAGAAGGACCACATAGAAATTTTACTTAGTTCACCACTAAGGCCTAGTCTAAGTTCTATACACTCACAGGTTGTTAGTCGTATAAAAGTCCACTAATCTTCACTAGTTGTGGATTAAAAACCTTTACCACATTCACTCTATGTTTGGTGCACTGCCTTTACAAGGTCATAGGAATATGACACTACGTCCCTTAGATCACTTCTATTGACTCCCCCTTGCTCGCTATGTTGGGAAGAATCTTAACTCGGTTTATCAACTTAAAGGTTTCTTCATTGGGTTGTAATTAAATCATCCATCCTCAACAATATATAGATGCTCTGTTGAAGTCCCATTTTCCCCCATGGATTTAATCTACTTTTCTGCTTAATGTTCATTCATGAACTCGTCCTCTGCTAACTGGCCTTCTTCCTCTGCATTCCTCACTTCACTGCGTACCACATAAAAACTCTTCATATGTCCTCTAAAAACTACAACAGTATAATTCCATAGAGAACTATGACCTCATACTACCTTCACCAACCTCATCCGCATATTGCTTCTTCTCTATGAACCAACTCCTCCTCTGCGAACTGTCTTCTAGGAACTGTCATTCGTGAACTATTCTGGACTTCACTGTATTTTTTCTGGATTTCTAATAAAAGTCTACATTGCGGGGTTTTCTTATCATGAACCACACCAAACTTCACCAAAATCTTCCAGAATCTTTAATGTGATTTATGTTCCCAAATGAAGGGATTTTTGCTCCTTATATAGGAAAAATTATCTGCATAATCTACTAAAATAAGATTTACCAAATCATCACTACCTACCATGCACCCATGAACTGTTCTTCCTTTTCTGGTCTACGTACTGCATTTTTTTCATGGATACTAAAATCACTATCTTGTTTTTGTAAATTACATGCCATACTTTGAAACATTTTCCTTTAGTGAACCATAGTCTTTCTCGCGAACCTCCTTCACTCAGTGAATCGTTCCTCCTACGTTGTCTACATACCGTTCTCATTTTGCAAACAATTCATTCATACATCCTTTGCAATACATGAACCTTAATTCATGGTCAGTGTATTTTTCACATTTATGTAGAAGATATTCCTTTTCCAAAAACCAAACCCCCAATTTTGAGGCCCAAAAATTTGGAAAACATTGGAAAATTATGCCACATTTAACACTTTCTTTGCCTTGTACTGTAAGATTCCTTGTCCTGAAAATCCCTCGATCAACCCAATATAAATTGACAAAAAAAACCATACTCGAGTTCTATTAATGAACACCCTTGGGTTCATAATAAAATACGCTTACCAAGGGTGATTCAGATGATTCTTATTGTGTTTATGAGACTAAGAGTATGTTTGAAGAACCTGAGTGAGTCCGAAAATCTTTGACTTAGTATGAATGTCTTTTTTCACTATGAGAGTTGGCTTGGGTGATGAATCTTCAATTCTATTATGATAATTCACTATGTAGACCTTTCATGATAGGGGTGTTATCAATGTATTTTCTTCATCTATTTGGGATGTTTAGTGTGTTATAAGTAGTCTTGGTGCCCATAAATTTCAATTTTCTATTAAACATTCATGGGAAAAACATATAGTGCTTCATACTAAAGAAAACCCAAAAACCAAGTGAATATGGTGATATTATAGGGATCATTTTTGGAGATGATAAATCTTGTGTTTCATGGAAGGAAACCCATGATTCAGTAGATTTATTTACATTATTATGAGTTTTTCTTTTCTTTTGAATAAAAATACATTATATCATTTTACACATACCAACCCATGTCCCTTATCACCTGGCTTGATACTTACTACCTTACACTCACACCATTTTGTAGTCATTTATTTTTTATTATTAATTTTTATTCTTAATTATAATTTATTTTTAAGTAATGTATTTTTACTTGATCATCCAATTTTAGCTTACAGTGTCACGGGGGAGTGATTTTGATAAAGTGACTATGCAGAAGGAGTGGGTAGGGTAGTTTGAGTAACTAAATGAAGATGTGTAACCAACAAGAAATAGGAGCTTCAATGGTTCCCCAAATTATGATGGAGATGCTTCTTGATAAAACTAGATAACACCTCCAGCCTCCGCATCGGCCACCTGTTGCCCTCCTGTTAGAGTCCTCTTGCACATGCCCCCGCTGGCCCGCACTAGCCTCCTACATCCAGTAGTGATTCCCCCTCGGCCTTCCTCGCCCATTCTGTGCACTAGCTATAGGCCATGCCTCTTCTTCAGTGACGAGCTACCCAGCAGCCCGCACAACCTACAGCAGGCCTCCTAGCTTTCTCTCTACAATAGCGCACCAACTTCCGCTTTGTAGCCCCTTGCAGTACCAACTTACAGCTCCACCTCACGCCCGACACCCTCCCCCTTTGCTGCAAGAGCCGTAGGCTCCTCCCACTGGCACCCACCAGTCATATCGGCGGTGCGTCACCCCACGGACATTCTGTATAGCCGCGCAGTCCCCGCGTGACCCCTTTATCGTTCCCTGTTCATTGCGTGGTGCCCCCGGACCCCATTTTTCATAAGAATATATGCATCGAGATGAGGTTCGCGCTTTACATGATTGAGTATCATATTTTTTTAATTTATTTAATTATTTTCTTCCTTTAAATATTTTTGCTGGAGTTCAGGGTGATTCATAGACGAGGTTTATGATTTTTCGATAAAACAATGCATGTTTTGGGTTCGATGTCATTGGAAGCACGGGCAGAGCACGATGCCGTGCGGTTTCACCCATGAAACTTTGTGGAATATCATTAATTTTTATTATTATTAAAATGATATAAATTCATTTATTATTTTTATTTTATTATTATCTTTATTCTTATTATTGTTATTATTATTATTATTATTATTATTCATTCTTATTTTTTTATTATTATCTTTCTTTTCATCTCTCTTTTATTGTTCCACAGCTGTTGTCCTCCCCCACATTGTACAGCCTAGCAGCTGCCTCCAGCCTCTGCACTGGCCACCTGTCTCCCTCCTGCTGGAGTCCTCTTGCGCACACCCCAACTAGCCAGCACTGGCCTCCTGCATCAAGCAGTGAAGTCCCATCGACCTTCCTCGCCCCTTCTGTACACCAACTATGGGCCCTGCCTCCTCTTTAGCGACAAGCCGCCCAGCAGCCCGCACAACCTACAGCAGGCCACCTGCCTTTCTCCCTACTACAGCGCCCCAACCTCCACCCAGCAGCCCCGCGCAGCACCGCCTTGCAGCTCCGACTCCCGCCCAACACCACCCCCTTCACTGTAATTGTCGTAGGCTCCTCCAACCATCACCCACCAGCCATATCGGTTGTGCGGACCCCTGTTCGGACTCATTTCTGGCCGCCGAACGCATCTCCAGCCCGGAGCACCTCCGTCTCGGCAGTTTGTCGCCCCTCGGACCTTTTGTCTAGCCACACAGTCCATGCACGACCCCATTGTCATTCCCTAGTCATTGCATGGTGCCCCACGACCCCGATGTTCAAGCGTATCTCTGCATCAAGGTGAGGTTCGCACTGTCCATGCTTGAGTATCATATTTTTACTTTAGAGAGTGTTGAGTTTATTTAAGTTGGTGCAAGTTTTTTTTATTTTATAAAATATTTGAGTTTGTTTAATTATATGGTGCGAGTATTATTTTTAATGTTTGTCCAGGTGGTTTTTGTATTATTATTTTTTGGATCATTTTAATTCCATGTTTATGTATTTTAGTTATCTTTTTTGTTACAGTGCACTGGCAGGATTTGTTTCTGTGATATTGTGGTCATCAGAATGTTGTGCATACTTGTGTGCGAGTGTGAGACATACCGTGTCCTTATAACCAAGCTGCAAGTCGAGGTAGGTCCCCCGCTGTACTCACCATTAAATTCAGAATTTATTAATAGAAATATATATTATTAATTTTAATAAATTTGAAATTATATAAGATAATTAGTTTTTAAATGATTATTTGGTGTAAAAAGAGCCATTTATTTTGTACACGACAATTGAAATATTTCTTTGATGAATGGACACCCCTTAGTGAAAGAATGCCTATTTGGGATTTAAACATAATTCACAGAATTTCAAATGTAGTTCTGGTTTATTTATAAATGATTTCTTTTGAAACGTGAACAAGTGTTTTGGTTCTCTAGAGAAATGAGTATTTTCTTTAAAATTGGTGAAGGCATGTTTATCACTTTAATAAAATAAATTATTTGGGGAAACTCTCTTTGGGGTGACTCAGGGGTGATATTGGGTGTACGTTAACTGTATTATTTGTGTGTGATGTTTTTTCTACTTGATTGAATTTGTTGACTCGCCCCTTTCTTTTTTAGTATACGTGTTGAAATGGGAACTTGTCATAGCCAGTGAATCTTTTGAGAACAATTGTTGCACTAGTATAGAATACACACTATCTTGTGACCCTTAGTATTAATTATACTCTACTATGGGAATGGGCCCCTCGGTTAGGACATGTAGGGAAACACTGAGCATTAGGGCGTTATGACGTCATTGTGTAGGGCATGCCTTCAGAATGAGTCACATGTATAGTATGTCCTGGATTGTTCATGAGCTCCTAGGTTTTACCCGTGTTCCCTTTAGTGTTTATTTGATTGTGGAGGACAATTGAGAGTTCTAGTTCAGTTGTTGGCCCCTTTTTACTACTTTTTCCATTTCCCTTAGTGTGTGTTTTTTGTAATGTGTGTTTTTCCTTCGGGCTAATAACTGAAACTTGAATTTTCTAAATTGTTCACGAAGATGGTTTCAATAATATAATTCACCTTCTCCATTAAAACATTAAACTAGTTTTTAAATTAAAAAGGTCAATGTACTATTACTTGTTCTAGAAATTATAGTGTGTGTGTGTGTGTAAACCCATATTTTGTATAATATAGTTCAAACATAAAATTGGTAAATTATTTATTTAAAGGTAGTGAATTAGGAATAGTCTGTTGGGAACACCTACTGAGCTTTAATTCTCACACCTATAGTGTTTTCCTATTTTTAGTTTTAATTTAGGTTTGACTCGAGTTTTCTCATCGTGGTCGAGAGTTGGTTGTAGTTTGGAGAGTGACTCTTGAGGTCATGATGAGTTGTAGTCATGGATAGGTTAGTTGGTTGTCGCTGATTGTTATTTCTTTTCAGTTTCATTTGTTTACTTTGCATTATTCTACATTTCTTTCTATTGCTTTATTTATTTTCACTAGCCGAAATCATTCCCAATTGTCCTCTATTGATGCCCTGGCACTTGTCACCAGCCTGGGAAGATCAGGAATGCCTCTCGGGTAATGTTGCGGACTGGCTCGAGTGATCAGTTCAGGGTCGACTCGGGTTGGTTCGTGATAAAATGGTATCAAAGTAGTTCGGCTCTTGAGGGGACCATGTTTTTCAAAGCACCCATTATTATTTGGGGTTGTCATGGTAGAAGGTTTATAATTTTCGGGACTCGAGGAATACGGATGAAAAGGACATCATGAACCCTTACTCATTCTAAACCACTGGTAACCATGGGGTGTTTGGGTTGTCGATGTATATGGATTCTTATGGTTTTTTTGGTATTCGGAAATGAGATGAGAGTTAGGAAAGTGACATCTGTGAGATCACATGGTCTGGAAAGCCATGTGGAGCCGGAGACTTTATCCTAGAATGCTCTCAGTGATGGTGGTGTGACTGGTGTATGGCTGTCAACCATATGGTCGAGTCAACCATCATGACTAGTTCCCCTCTTATAAATCATTTGGGTTTTCCTTATTTCTGAAAATCATTGTGAAAAGTGTTATTTTGGTAATTGAAATGATAATGACCATGTTTGACCCATCATCTTGTTTTCTTGTTCCTTAGTGTTCGCCCCCACGATGGATCGATGGATGCCCAAGGTGCAGCTTTGGGTGGTGAATCCTTAGAAAATCCTCCAGTTGAATAGTCCATGGACTACATCCTTGAGTTTCGGAAGTGGAACCCTCCCCAATATTGTGGGAAATCATATCCTCTGGACACGGAGGAGTGGTTGCAGAAGATTGAAATAAACTTTGGTTTCATTGGGTTTCCTGAGTCATTGAAGGTGAAGTTGGATACCTTTATGTTTGAATATCCAATCTGGAAATGGTGGAAGATTGTGTCTCCAAACAAGCCTCGAGAAGATATCACTTGGTAGTTTTTCAAGTTGTCGTTCATCCATAAATATTTCTCTGAGCTGACGAAGCTGATGAAGAGGATGGAGTTTTGCGGTATCCAGGAAGGTTTGGGATTAGTGTGGGAATTCTTTTGTCGTTTCATGGACTTGGCTATGTATGAACTGGGGTATGTTGGAAATGATCCCAAGAAAGCTCGGCATTTTGAGCTTTGATTACATCCAGTGATGCAGTCGAATGTGGAAGAGTTTAACATAATCACCTTTCCTAACATGGTGAGACAGGCTATCCTTGCCAAAGCTGAGTTAGCAGAAGGACATGAGGTGGTGAAACCTCCTTCAGCCTTGGGGAGAAGCGCAGAATATTGTGATAAGAAGATTGGGAGGTGGCCTGATGCTGGTGGTATTGGGGGAGGAATCAAGAGGCCTTTAGAACTTCAGTCATCTTCCTCCCAATGTAATGCCTTGATCTGTCACCAATTTGGTATGTGAGGGAACAAGAGGCCAATGTACTCAAATGCTCCAAGGCCCTGCCACACCAATGGGCGGTTGGGTTACATGCAACGATTCTGTCGAGGGGTTTCCAAGAAGCACGCTGAATCCAGACCTGGTGAATCAAAGGTCACCTCATCATATCAACAAGAGTAGGGTGATGTTTGGGAATCAGTTCTATGTTTTCTCTTTGTGTTATTTTTTGGATGTGGCATTCATCACCTATAGTATTTTGTGGTGTTTCTTTTCCTTCAGTTTTAAGAATGATTTTCAGGAACCTCTTTCAATCCTCTATTTTATTGGATGTACATTTGGTAAAATTCCGGTTCGTGTGTTATGATTGGGAATTTTTGAAACCTTACTGCGAGGAAATAGATTCTTCTATCATCAGTGCTCTTGCAATAGGTCTCGGAGTGAATCTGGAACGTAGTTAGGTGAACCCAAACATTGAAAAAGCGCCTTAGTTTAATTTCGGTCCTTAGTGTGTCATGGTCTATGTTCTTCCGAGAGCACGACGTTGTTGATATGATGATGGTGGGCCCTTCCCCTCTCCCCCTCATATTGAGGGTATTTGGAGCCTATGAAATGTTTTCATGTTCGGTTAATCTCATCAGTCCTTATGGGGGGGAGACCCATTACAGGTCTCGTTGAATTCAGTTGGCTTGTTTCCAATGGAGGGGAGTCTGCTTGGGCCTCCCCATGTCAAAATCAATGTTTCGTTTTAGGATTCGTTCTGGTGGTGTTTAAAGTGTTCATGTTTTGATGATAAGTTTCATGTCATGGGAGTTTGGTGTATGTTTGGATAGATCAACCAGAGTTGCATAAACATTTGGGGGTGTGTGACACTTAAGGAGTTACTTCATGGGTCTAAGTCATGTTGTGGCTTCCCGGGGAAGGGAAGCATTATGGTGGGGAGCATTGTCACACCCCGACCAATGCATTTAATTTATTTAATTATTTTCTACCTGTAAATATTTTTTCTAGAGTCCAGGATGAGTCTTGGACGAGGTTTCTGAGTTTTCGATAAAAAAATGTTTTTTTTTGTTTGACATCAATTGGACGCACGGGCGGAGTGCGACGTCACACGACTTCGCCCATGAAACTATGTGGCCTTTCGTTAATTTTTATTATTATTAAAATTAAATAAATTACATTATTATTTTTATTTTATTGTTAAGTTTATTCGTATTATAATTATAATTATTATTATTCACATTATTGTTATTATTATTATTATTTTATTATTTCTTCCTTTAACTTATTAACTATTTCTACTTCTCTATTTTGTTGTTCCACTGCCAGCGTAACCCCCCCCCCCCTCATTGCAGCGCCTAGTAGCCGCCTCTAGCCTATGCACCGTCCGCCTGTCGCCCTCCTACTGGAGTCCTTCTGCGCACGCCCAGGCCTACCAGCACTGGCCTTCTACGTCCAGCAGTGAATCCCCCTCGGCCTTCGTCGCCCCTTATGTGCACCAGCTGCAGGCCCTGCCTCCTTTGCAACAACGAGCCGCCCAGCAGCCCGAAAAACCTACAGCAGGCCGCCTGGCTTTCTCCCTACTCCGACACACCAACCTCCTCCCAGCAGCCCCGCGCAACACCACCTTGTGGCTCTACCTCAAGCCCAACACCCTCCCCCTTCACTGGAATAGCTGTATGATCCTCCTGTCGGCACCCACCAGCAATATCGGTTGTGCGCACCCCTGTCTAGACTCTTTTCTAGCTTCCGAACGCATCTCCAGCCTGACGCGCCTCCGGATCAGCGGTGCCTCACCCCGCAGACCTTCTATCTAGCCATTCAGTACCTGCTGACCCCTTTTCCGTTCCCCAGTCATTTCATGGTGCCCCAGGACCCCTCTGTTCAAGCACATATACTTTTCAAGGTGGGCTTCGTGTTTTCCATGCATGAGTATCATATTTTTACTTTAGCGAGTGATGTGTTTATTTATGTTGGTGCGAGTTTAGTTTTCTTTTTTAAAATATTTGAGATTCTTTAATTATATGGTTCGAGTATTTTTATTTTGAATTCTTATTGAGGTGGTTTTTGCGTTGTTTGTCTGTTTCGATTGTCTTATGTCTGTGTTTATGTATTTTATTTGTCTTTTCAGTTGCAGTGCGTTGGCAAGATTTTTCTTCCCTGATATTGAGGTCGTCAGCAAGTTGCGCGTACTTGTGCGCCAGTGTGAGACGTACCGTGTCATCGTAACCAAGATGCAAGCCGACCTAGATCCACCACTACAATCACCTTTAAATTCATAATTTATTAATTTCATGATATTTTATTAATTTTAATAAATGGGAAATAATATAAGATAATTAGTTTTTAAGTGATTATTTGATGTGAAAAGAGACGTTTATTTTATACACAACTCTTGAAATATTTTCTTGATGAAAGAACACCCAGTAGTGAAAGAATTCCAATTTGGCCATTAAACATAATTCATATAATTTGAAATGTAGTTCTGTTTTATTATTAAATGATTTCTTTTGAAGGGTGAACAAGTGTTATGGTTCTCTTGAGAAATGAGTATTTTTTAAAAAAATTGGTGAAGTCCCATTTGACACTTTAATAAAATAAATTATTTTGAAAAACTCTCTTTAGGGTGACTCAGGGGTGATATTTGGTGTATGTTGACTACATGATTTGTGTGTGATGTGTGTGCTACTTGATTGAATTTGTTGACTCACCCCTTTCCTTTTTATTATATGTTATGACACAGGAACTTAGCATAGTGAGTGAATATTTTGATAATGATTGCTGCCATAGTGTAGATTACGCACTGGCTATTGACCCTTAGTATGGATTATACTCTGCTAGGGGATTGGGCCCCTTGGTTAGGCCATGTAGGGAAACACCGAGAATTAGGTAATTATGATGTCATTGATTAGGGCATGCCTTCATGATGAGTCACATGTATAGTATGTGCTAGATTGTTCAGGATCTCCTAGGTTCGACCCATGTTCCCTTTAGTTTTTATTTGTATATGGTGGACAATTGACAGGTCTAGTTCAGTTGCTGGCCCCAGTGTGCCACTTTTTCCATTTCCCTTAGTGTGTGTTGTGTGTTATGTGTGATTTTCCTTTAGGCTAATAAATAAAATTTTAATTTTCTAAATTTTTCATGAATATGTTTTCAATAATGTAATGCACCTTCTCCTTTCAAACATTAAACAAGTGTTTAAATTAAAAAGGGCAATAGACTGTTACTTGTTTTAGAAATGAATGTTTGTGTGTGTGGAAACCCATATTTTTGATAATCTAGTTCAATCCTGAAATTGGTAAATTCTTTATTTAAAGGTAGTGCATTGGGAATAGTTTGTTGGGAATGCATACTGAGTTTTAATACTCGTGCCTATGGTGTTTTCGTATTTTTAGTTTTGTTGCATGTTTAACATGAGTTTTATCATCATGGGTGAGAGTTGGTTGTGGATTGGAGAGTGAATCTCTAGGTCACGAGGAGCTGTTGTCATGGTCAGGTTAGTTGGTTGTCGTTGACCGTTCTTTCCTTTCAGTGTAATTTATTTACTTTGCGTTATTCTACTTTTCTTTCCACTGCTTTATTTATTTTCACTGGGAGAAATCATTCCCAATTGTCCTATATTGATTCCCTGACGCATGTCGCCAGCCCGAGAGGATTGAGAATGCCTCTCAGGTCATGTTGCGGACCAGCTCGGGTGATCGGATCAGGGTCGAATCTTGTTGTTTAGTGAAAATTATCTTAGTTATTATTAAATATGTTTTTACAAAATATTAAATATTTTTAATTATCATTGTTTTTAAATTTTACAATTTTTTTACATTTTTTTATAAAATAAAATTCTTATAAATAAAATTTTATTGAACTTTTTTCTTTAAATTAATTTTATCATCATTATTAAAAATAAATCGATTATATTTAGACATAAAAATATTTAGACATACATATATACATGAACATGCGCCAAAATAATTATTATAAAAAATTATTATTATAAACAAATATTATTGTAAAAAAAATATTAAGCACACAAAAATATTATTATAAAATATTATTATGTGAAATAATTAACATAACAAAAATTTAGACATAAATAAATGTACGCGAAATAAAAAATTTAGAAGCAAGAAACAAATAAAAGGAATAATAAAACCAAAAAAAGAATAGGCAATAACTAATGGGTAAAATTATAATTACTTTACAGCAACCCTAAAACATGAAAATAAAATGAAATGAATCTATTTGTTGAAGAAATCAGTATATTTGAAAACAAATAAAAACTACCATAATATATTAATATTAATTGTACTCTTCATAATATAAAATAATAATGTTTCAAAAAACCTAAACAGCCAAAAGATATATACATTTTAAATATAAAACTTTGTGAAAAATGCATTAAATAAAATTAAAAAAATTTGTGTGCAATCAAAATACTAAAATTTGTAATATTAAATTTAGACTAACCCTGTATGTAAAATAAATCATCAAAATATGGAAAAATTTTAAACCTAGGTTTTCTAAATTTATCAATATAATGAGAATACATAAAAACAAACTTATGAATGATAGAAGAATAGTCCACACCATTGATATTTAGTGTGAAATCATCCAGAAATAAGAAAAAAGTAATTTATGGGGCTGCAAGAAGCGGGACAACCATTAGGGTTCCACTGTGTTTGGAAGAGGGAAGGAAGGAAGAAAAAACAAAGAAGAAGAAAGGAGTGGCACGAACATTTAAAACTTGATACTTTTTGCGATGGTATAATAGTGACAGAATTAATTCTATCACAACAAATGTTTTCATTGAAAATTATTTTCGAAGGATTATTCAATCTCTCGCAAATGCCTGTCACAAATGATTTTCATGCTTGGAGGCAGGAAATCCAACCAAAAATATTTGTGACGAATTTATAAATCTGTTGCAAATAGTTATTATCCCTGAAAAATTATATCTCTATCACAAATAGGTGTTGTCCATAGACTATTTGAGAAGGGAAATGTTTCTGTTGCAAATGTCATGTCGTAACTAATAGAAATTTTAGTAGTGTTATATAATTTTTTTTTGAGTTTCTTGAGTTTTTATTGAAATAAATTTCCAACACATAAGAGATTTTAATTTTATAAATTATATATCGAATTTTATAATAAATCGGTATAAATTTAAAAATAAATCTATCCTTAATTTATTCATAATGTATAAATTATCTTGGTTATAAAATTATTTACCTTAATAAAAACCAAAATCGTAAAAATAGGGAAACATAGAAGTTAAGGGATATCAGTACAAAAATGGGTTTATTTTTCTCTTTTAGAGTCTTTAGTTGCCAAAATAATCCCTTACCTACATTAGTTTTAAATTTTTTTACCAAAATAAGGTGATTTAGACCACTTATTAGTAAATACATTTGAGTATTTATAAGAATGCATCTACTCCTCAACTATAAAATAGAACTCACGCTCCCCCTTATTTGCACCTATAAATCTATTTTCCTTGACCAGAACCTATAAAAATAACTTATAAAACTCTCTAACCTAATCTTATATGTTTTAATTTTGGAATAAATCCAACGAAAAAAGTTCTTTGGTAAAAACCAAAAGCAGATACCTGAAGAAGAGGTAATGTTCATCAATGAACGTTTTTGTTTAATTTATTCCTCAAACACCTTCAATTATTTTATATCATTATTATATATTAAATATAATAATATTTTTTTATGTTAAGGTTACTTCCTACTACCACACACAGTTACATCAAATGAGTTATGAAATTATCTTTCTTCTGTACAGCGAACCACCACCTCGAGAACTGATGTCGTTCATTTTTCCATTATCACCTCTCAGGGTTGGTAATAATGCTGAAAATACTATTTATATATTATATATAAGATATTTATAATTTATTTATGATTATAGAATTATTTTATAAATCATAGAATCAGGATTTCCATTTTTTGGAATACGATAATGTTGTTCAGGTGTATAGGATACTACCGCCTCGCGGAGAGATGTGATTCATTCATTCTTTACATGGAATATATAAAGGATGGGTTTAATAAAAATATGTGACATATATGAAATAATATTTATACTAGATTTATATGATACATATATCATTTAATTTTTTTGAATATGACAACAAAATAGAAAGACCGTTCATGTGTACGTACGACCTACCGTCTCCACGAACTGTGTATTTCGTTTCATATCACAAACTTTTATGGGATGATATAAATGAATATATAATGTATTTATATGATATTTATATCATTTTTTAAATTCCATAAATGATGAAATCATGTTCAAATTAATTTTACAAGAAATAACAGGTCAAAACATATAAAAAACAAAGTGGTTATTACGAGAAACGTAACTTCATAATGGGATTGTTAATAAATAAGTTATATAAATTCATCAGAAAATAATATATGGTAGGATAAATGTATATATATTGATATATATATTAATATGGTTCTTTTAAAAATTTATAATAAACTTATATTCATTATACAAGACGTTTTTTACTTGTATGAAGAAATTAAAAACTAAGGGTAATGGAATTTCGTCTCACATTTTACTTTCATGAGACATATTCCACAATTACAACCTATTTATTTTATGTGTTGTATTTACTACCAATTAATTTATATTATAATTCTCCTAATAAAAAATATTTTGGTTTACCTATCTATTTTACGATTTCTCTTTCATGGAGTTTAGGGTTCGAAGGTTTAAAAATTGGTAAGGGGTTTTTGTCTCAATTTTCCTTCGTTGAGACACATGTTATGTTAAACACCTATATTATTTTGAAAGGTGTATATGTTTCCAGTTTGACATGTTATATCATGAATATACTTATTTTAATGATATTTTAATCTTTATTTAATTTTGTTCTTTAATTGGGATTATGGTTTCATGTTGCCAAATTAGTAAGAGGCTATTTCATAATCTCAATGTTTATTGGGATTGTTTATGATTATATATCCATTGATGAAATATTATGATCCATCTCTCAATAATTATAATTAATTTTATTCTAATATTGTTATTCATTATATATTAATCTAATGGTACCATTTTTTCACTCTTTGGAACTTAAAATAATTAAGAATATGTTTTCATGAAAATCATATTTTATTTCCCTCTTTTATTGGAAATTTTTTTTCTTTAAAAAAAATATTCAAAAAATGTTTTCAAATTTTTTTTAAATCATATCATATCCTCATTTTAATGAAAAATTATTTAGAAAATTTCTTATGTTAAAATATTGTTTTAAATATTTTTCAAATCTTACTTTATAAGATTTTAAGGATATTTTCAATGAAAAAGGTTTTCAAATGGTTTTACATTTTAAAAGGTTTTTTATAAAGAGGAAAGTATACTTTCATCCAAGGCTATTTTAAATCATATTTAAACTTAAAATATATGTTTTCAAATTGGTTTTCAAATAAAAGGATTTTGAAAATTCATTATGTTTTAAAAACTTATTTTCAAAGAAAAGTTTTTTCCTTAAGAAATGTTCTATGTGATATTTAATAATACTCCTCCATATAAGATGACATCCTTTTATATATTTTATACATTACATGTGATATAATCCAAGGAAACCATTCTTAAAATTTCTTTTAATGGTTTATTTTTAAGAAGAAAAGTTTTGTATGAAACCCGTTTCTCTTCCACAGGATAAACTAAGTTAAAATTCTTATGAAACCATCTTATTTTCAGGGGTTTTACTATGATGAAATGTTTATGAAACCTGTCACTTCTCCATGGGATATTATTTTATGTTTATGATACCTATTTAATTTCATGGGTTATGATATGATGAATTTAGATGATCTTGTGGAACACATATGTATGGTTTTCATTTTGTGATGGGTGGTACATATATCACCCTCCAATGAATTGGGTAATGATGGACCTATGATGAGTAAATATGTAATGTGTGAACCTGATTATATGCTCCAAATATAATGTGTGGACCTTATTACATGTTCAAAATGTTATGTGTGAACCTAATTACATGTTCACAACATTATGTTTGAACGTGACTAAATTTTCACAATGTTATGCATGAACCACATTATATATTCACAGTGTTATGTGTGAACCAAATTAAAATGTCACAGTGTTATGCATGAACCAGGTTACATGTTAAAAATTTAATGTGTGAATGTGATTTCATGTTTACAATGTCATGCGTGAACCTGATTACATGTTCAAAATGTAATACCTAAACCAGATTACATGTTCAAAATGATATGTGTGGTCATTTCTTTCATGTTCTCAATGATATTCGAGGATCTGTTTGCATGTACATAAGTTTATTTCAAGGGCCAGATTTCATGTTCTTAACATAATTATTTAAACCTATTTCAATTTATACATGTTCACAATGTTATAAGATAATTTGTATTCAAAAAATATATTACTTATGTTAATTATATTCAATCATGGATCCTGTTCTTTTATAATCACATGATTCTTGTATAATGAACTGGAAATTTTTATTTCATGACTTGGGATTATGATATCTGATTTACAAGTTCTTGTTTCCAAATGTTATGCTCATTTCATCATACACTTATTTCCCAATAATGCATATGTGTGTACTTTTTTACCCTTTCTAGGCATATGATCTCACCCTTTCTTATGTTTCCTTTCCCCAGGTTATGAAGAATGGTTTTATGTAGATTATGATTATGAGGAGTACTAAATGTGAAGATCTTTTTGGGAAAATTGAAGATCATTCAGAACATTAAAATATTTAACTCCATGTTTCAAAAGGCAATAAACTATTTTGGTCCTTGCGCATGTTCTTGTGTAATAAATTGAATATTAATCTAAAAATATATAATACCGATGATTGTTAAGTTTGGGTATCTATAGTTGGTATCATAGGAAAGGTTTAGTCAACATTTGGAAACTAAGATGAGGAATCTTTAGTGATATCCCTAGGGTTATTTCTAAGGATTTATCTAGGTAATTCTCTATAAATAAGTCTAATGATGAGTAAATTATAGGAAAATTTCCTAGAATTTTGGTAAAGGATTGAGTGAGTGGTTTCCTAGAAACACATACTTATCTTGATGGATCTAGAACATATGTACCGAGGGGTAACAACCCTAAAAACATTGTATTATGCTATACTCGATCAGGAATTGGTACACAACAATGGGCCTTACTACACACCTGGTTCGACTCTCCTAGGGGATATTATTTTGAAATTCATAAACTCTTTTTAATCCATCATTATAGATTTAAATATAAGATGACTATGAATAGGCTTGGATAAACCCAAGGTTTTATAGATTAAATAGGAATTTTTCATGATTTAAACATCCTATAAGTGATTTTTTAATGATTATATGGTTCTCCGATATTATTAGTGTTTATCACACTATGTTTTTGGTTTTATACAAAGGATGGAACCTGAAGGAACTATGATAATGAGTAATGCATTATACAATGTAATAATTTTGAACAAATCAACATTCTCAATCCATGAGTCATGCTAGGCTTCAAAATGATCAAAGGCGGGAAAGTTTTTTTATTGAATCCTTAATAAGGAAACTTCCACCTTCTTTTAGTGGAATGATCGATCCACTAGTTGTTGAGAAATGGATTTGTACCATAGAAAGGATATTTTTCATTCTCCATTATTCAAAACATAAAAAATTATTTTGGCTACCTATCTCTTGGATGGTGAAGAAAATCAATGCTGTACCTTTATCTAGAATATGTGGAAACATGATGAAATTGACTCCATTGAATGGGATGAGTTCAAGTACTTATTTTTCAGTAATTACCTTCTTCATATTCTCCATATGAAAAGGTAGATTAGATTTTCCCATCAATATCGTGGTTATGATAACAAAATTATGATATAATTAAAATGAAACTCTAAATACCATAGATAGAAGAAGATGATATTTCTTTTATGCACAAATAGTAGGAATAAACATGGAGGGAATTGTCTAAAGGGGACTAATTAATTTTTTAAGTATGGATGGAAATGCCATCGAGCAACTAGATGTTTAATTAATTGCAATAAAGAGAAATACCCACATAATGCTCCTTGTGAAATTATGTGTTTCAAAATTTTTGAGTTTGGTCATTATGTAAATAAATGTCTGTGGGGGAAAGATTCTTAAGAGAAATAGTAATGTGGTATGATTAATAGTTATACTATGGACAATGAAGAAACTACAAATTACATATGATAATAAAGAGGTATTGCGGAATAAGATGAGGAATCCAGATTAATGTATTAAGGATGAGTTGGAATAATCAAAGTGTTTATGTATTTGGATTCAATAATTATGCCATAAGGATTTTCAAATATATTAGGATTTTATGCTTTTCATTAAGGGTTTGAAAGAATATTTTGTAAGATATTGATACCCTAGAAAGGTGATTTAATAGAAAAGTGATATTTTGATTATGGAAATATAACCCTTAATATTTTCCTAAGGTCAAAAGAAAATGGTTTTTAATTTTGATAAATATAGGATTGTTGTTGAAAAATTAAATTTCATAGTACTGATTTCCTTAGAACTGATTAATTATTAGTTGACAAAGTTGTTTAAACTATCATTAATGGATTTTACATCATTTATGGATTTAAGGAATATATCTAATAATCTATGTACTAAGGAATAAGGAAGTATGTGTGTTTTTAATTTGGTTTTGTGGTAATTAAGGTTATTACCATGTACATGATGAAGGTAATCACATGTTTTTCATGTGACAATTTAGATCCACTTTATGATATATGTGGGATTAATGCTATGTTGGTTTAAGTGACATTATTTATAAAGATTTAATTTTAATCTTTTGAAATGTATGTAAGGATAAAAATTTATATAATGGATTAAGTTTGGTATTTGGATGATGTTTTAGAGATTAATTCACCATATAAAGATGTATCCATATTGGATAACCAGTTTAACATTTTTTAACTAGAGATATAAGGGATGGAATATCATTATATTATGGATCTAATGTTTCGTTTGTGATTTAAGAATAACAAACCGAACATCATTTACTATAGTAAGAGATGAAGTGTAAATTGATCAAGGAACAACCATAGGTTGAGATTATAGTTATTAAATTAAATGAAATCAAGTATGTGTATGAAAATTCTTCAAAATTAGGAAAAGGATCTTGGAATAAATTTTTTTTCTCTAATCATCATTTTTTATGATGTCAAGGACATTTTTCAAGTTTATTTTGGCTATGAATTTGTGATCATTAACCTTCGATTTACTATATTCTCCATAAGTATCCATCTATATTTGGTTGTTATTTTTATCTTATATGTACATGTTTTCCCTTCCCACCTATGTTATCCTATGTAGAAAAATAGTTATGAGTTAAATAAGGTAATCATTAAGCTTTCAAATTTATTTTTTCTAAAGGATGTTTTATTATTCATTTTTATGATGTGGGTTTATATGAAAGGAACTATAAAGTATTAAACATTTCATGACCTAGATGAATTTTGAGGTAAAATTTATTTGAAGGGGGCTATAATGTAACAACCCCTGTTTTATTGATTTTTTTCGAATAAATAAAAATTATTTGATGGATTGTATTGAACACTACACCAAGTTAAGCTTTAATTATACACAATACCAAGTTATGCATGAACTACATGCTATACTAGGAATATATTTTAGTACACACAACACTAATTTTGGTTTTTGTTACACACAATAACAATTTCCTTCAATGACATGCATTTCAAGCAAGAATTAGTTTTACCAAACTACAATGCACAATTATTATTATTATTTAATATAATACTTATCACCTAGCTTTTAGAATGGAGTGAATTAATTGGATTAAATAAATTATGAAAATATATAGTTTTCAAATGTATATTAGTTATCTATTGAGTAAAAATAAAATAAAAATAAATGCTTTATGAAAAAAGTGTCTTTTTTAAAAGACGGTTTGATCGTTCTTGGCATATATAATTTAAAATTCAATTTTAAAAATTTTAAAAACATTATTTGAAATAAAATCCTTTTTTATATAGGAATATAAAAATTATATTTGGTTTATTTTTTGTATTTTTCAATGTGGTTTCATTTTTTGTTGAATAGTGAAAAATACTTAATTTCAATTGAAAACTACCTTTTTTTTAAATAATTTATAATGTTACAGAATATTTGTGACATTTATAAAAGTAAAAATTGTTCAATTATTCATTTATTAATCCAATTTAGTTAATTTTAATTAATTTCATATTGAAATTGAATATAAAAACATTGTAAACTTATTGCGCTTTAAACACTCTCTTTCCCATCACATCGACAAGATTAATTTTAAATTAAATGGTGCCACATATTTGAATGGAATATGTAAAACTAGGTTCTAAATTTGAAAATAATAATAATATATAATGTCTAATATGTTCAACATAATTTTTGACCATAGTGATCTGTAAAAATAGTTAAAATTAATAGCAGTGATTAAGGTTAAAACAACTATACGTAGTGGTTAAACATACAATATGAGGTGTAAAATGACCTACCAACTTTTATAACACCCATTTTATGGAAATACTTATACCCTTAACACCTTATTATATATTCTTTTATTTATTGAGATATTATTCCTCGAAATTGACCTAAATAATAAGTCTTGTAAAGAAAAAGACAAAAAAGAATGTGTATTCCTTTCCTATAATATTTATAAAGTAATTCGATAGAGAGAAAACATAATATATTCAATTATGAATATTATTTTGAAATTTAAATGAGTTTTGTTTATCGTGAATATTTATTTTTATTTTTTTAGGTATTAAATAATATATTTTAATGCTTAAGATACAACAATGATAGAATTATTTAGTTAATTACTAACAAAAATAAATGATACTAAAAATATTAAAAGTGAAGTAAATTGAATGAATTATTATATTATATTATATTTATAGATAAATATATCAGGTTAAAACAAATATTTTTCCAATTTATTTGAGTGGATTCATATTTTAAGAAGAAGAATAACCTATTATCATTTTTCACTTAAGTTTATTATTAAAGATAAAACCACTAATTTTCATAATTTTAAATTTTTTGAGGAACAAGTTTAATTAATAAACTAACCTAATTACGAATAAAATAATTTTTAATATGAGGATTCCTTAAAGAAAATTGGGTTTTAGGATTTTTAGAATCAACTTGAATTTTAAAATCCATACACCATTATATTAATAGTCCTTAATGTCGAAAGGGTTTATTGGTATAGGATATTTTAGAGTGCGGTTTCTATGTTCATGGAAAATTTTGAATAAGATGATATAAATTATAAAAACACTACAACAAATTTTTCTACACTTTGGAGGAATGAAAATGAATTTTTAGACGGGAAATTTTTGGGTGAGAATAAAAAATTGAATGTATTTAATTCTGAATTTCATGAACCAGATTTTATAACTATTTTTCCCTATTTTTAATGTTTAAACACAAAAATATTTGAAATTTTATTTGATGAAAAGTAAGGGAGTGTGTCTTGAATAAATATTTATTATTAATCCTACACTTCCTTTTTCTCTCACTAAATAATTTTAAAATTATTTTCACAATGTAATGGAAGATGGTATTGACCAACTTCAAGAAATTTTCTTAAATCATAAATTACTGAAATTGGATTTTCATGAAGTTTAATTTGACAATTTTCCACACGAAATTGAAATGGAAAACTAAATACACTTTTTTTAGAGGATTGAATTTCTGAAACTGATGTTAAAGGAGAGTTTGATCACACACTAGATAGTTTATGTAATGATGAATTTTTTAAAGTAGTGAAGGATGATTTTCTATCTTATGATATGTAATTTCAAGAATATAATTTTAATTTTGTGAAATAAAAAGTTTTAAATTAAAAAAATATTAAATATTGTTTATTTTTTTATTTTTACATAAACATATTCTTGTTGAAAATGTATTTTAGATGATGAGAATTATTTTTTAGGGGAATTTATATTTATTTCCAATGAAACCAAAATGGTCAAAAAACTATTGATACTTTTATTATTGAATATTTTACTCAAAACTCATCTCTTTGTGCACATGATTTTGAAACTTTTGAGATTGAAAGTGGGTTAAGAAGTTGTTAAAATAATAAATCACCCCTAGGATAATCCAACAAATTTTTATCCCTTAAATAAAATTACGATAATTTTAAACTTTTTCTATGATTGTAGTGTAAAATGAAGGACCCTAGAACACTCTGAGAGGGGAGGGAGAATCAAGATGTCAACATTTTATTTTAAATTTAATGATCTTGTTCTCATGTTGTTGGGAACTTGGGAAATATTTCTGCTGGTAATGTGCAGTCATTTAAACATTCACATGCAGAAGGACGACACATCAATTTTACTTGGTTCACCACTAAGTTCTAGTCTAAGGTCTATACACTGACAGGTTGTTAGTCGTATCAAAGTCCACTAATCTTCACTAGTTTTGGATTAAAAACTTTTAGCACATTCACTCTATGTTTGGTTCACTACCATTACATGGTCATAGGGATATCACACTACGTCCCTTAGATCACTTCCATTGACTCCCCTTTTCTCGCTATGTTGGGAAGAATCTGAACTCGGTTTATCAACTTAAAGGTTTCTTCATTAGGTTGTAATTAAATCATCCATCCTCAATAATATATAGATGCTCTGTTAAAGTCCCATTTTCCCCCATGGATTTAATGTACTTTTCTACTTACTATTCATTCATGAACTCGTCCTATGCTAACTAGCCTTCTTCCTCTGCATTCCTCACTTCACTGCGTACCACTTACAAACTCTTCATACGTCCTCAAAAAACTGCAACATTATACAACCATAGAAAACTATGACCTCATACTACCTTCACCAAACTCATCTGCATGTTGCTTCTTCTCTACGAACCTACTCCTCCACTGTGAACTGTCTTCTGCGAACCGTCATTCGTGAACTGTTCTGGACTTCACTGTATTTTTTCTAGATTTCTAATGAAAGTATACATTGCGGGGTTGTCTTATCATGAACCACTCAAAACATCACTGAAATATTCCAGAATTTTTAATTTAATTTATGTTCCCTAATGAAGGGATTTGTGCTCCTAATATAGGAAAAATGATCTGCATAATATACTAAAATAAGATTTACCAAATCATCACTACCAACCATGCACCCATGAACTGTTCTTCCTCTTCTGGTCTACGTACTTCATTTTCCTTCCTGGATACTAAAATCACCGTCTTGTTTTTGTAAATTACATACCATCCTTTGAAAAATTTTCCTTCAGTGAACCATAGTCCTTCCCGTGAACCTCCTTCACTCAATGAATCATTCCTCTTACGTGGTCTACATTACATTTTCATTTTTCGAACAATTCATTCATACCTCCTTTTCAATCCATGAACCTTAATTTATGGTATGTGTATTGTCTACATCTATGTAGAAGATATTCTTTTTCCAAAAAACCAAACCTCCAATTTTGAGGCCCAAAAATTTGGAAAACATTGGAAAAATGTGCCACCTTTAATACTTTCTTTGGATTGTACTGTAAGATTCCTTCTCCTGAAAAGCCCTCGATCAACCTAATGTGGATTGAAAACAAAAACAAACCATTCTCGAGTTATATTAATGAACACCCTTGGGTTCATAATAAAATACTCCTACTAAGGGTGATTCAGATGATTCTTATTGTGTTGATGAGACTAAGAGTATGTTTTAAGAACATGAGTGAGTCCCAAAATCTTCACCTTCTTCTGAATGTCATTTTTTCACTATGAGAGTTGGCTTGGGTGATGAATCTTTAATTCTATTATGATAATTCACTGAGTAGTCCTTTCATGATAGGGGTGTTATCAATGTATTTTATTCATCTATTTGGGATGTTTAGTGTGTTATAAGTAGTCTTGGTGCCCATAAATTTCAATTTTCTATTAAAAATTCCAGGGAAAAAATATGGTGATTCAAACTAAGGAAAACAAAAAAAACCAAGTGAATATGGTGATATTATAGGGAAATATTTTTGGAGACGATAAATCTAGTGCTTCATGGGAGGAAACCCATGTTTCAGTAGATTTATTTACATTATTATGAGTGTTTCATTTCTTTTGAATAAAAATACATTATATCATTTTACACATACCAATCCATGTCCCTTATCACCTGGCTTGATACTTACTACCTTACACTCACACCATTTTGTAGTCATTTATTTTTTATTATTAATGTGTATTCTTAATTCTAATTTATTTTTACATAATGTATTTTTACTTGATCATCAAACTTTAGCTTACAGTGTCACGGGGGAGTGATTTTGATAATGTGACTATGTAGAAGGAGTGGGTAGGGTAGTTTGAGTAACTGAATGAAGATGTTCAACCAACAAGAAATATGAGCTTCAATGGTTCCCTAAATTATTAAGGATATGCTTCTTGATAAAACTAGATAACACCTCCAGCCTCCGCACCAGCCACCTATTGCCCTCCTGTTGGAGTCCTCTTGCGCATTCCCCCGCTGGCCCGCACTGGCCTCCTATATCTAGTAGTGATGCCCCCTAGGCCTTCCTCGCCCATTCTGTGCCCCAGCTGCGGGCCATGCCTCTTCTTCAGCGACGAGCTGCCCAGAAGCCCGCACAACCCGCAGCAGGCCTCCTAGATTTCTCTCAACAATAGCGCACTAACCTCCGCCTTGAATCCACTTACAGTACCGCCTTATAGCTCCACCTTACGCCTGACACCCTCCCACTTTGCTACATGAGTCGTAGGCTCCTCCCGCTGGCACCCACCAGTCGTATCAGCGGTGCGTCACCCCACGGACATTCTGTCTAGCCGCGTAGTCCCTGCATGACCCCTTTTTCGTTCCCTGTTCATTGCACGGTGCCCCATGACCCTACTGTTCAAGAGAATCTCTGCATCGAGATGAGGTTCACGCTGTCCACGATTGAGTATCATATTTTTTTAATTTATTTAATTATTTTCTTCCTCTAAATATTTTTTCTGGAGATTAGGGTGGTTCATTGATGAGTTTTAAGAGTTTTTGATAAAACAATGCATGTTTTGGGTTCGACATCGTTGGAAGCATGGGCAGAGCACGACGCCTCATGGCTTTACCCATGAAACTTGGTGGCCTATCATTAATTTTTATTATTATTAAAATGATATAAATTCATTTATTATTTTTATTTTATTATTATCTGTATTCTTATTATTATTATTATTATTATTACTCATTCTTCTTTTTTATTCTTATCTTTCTTTTCTTCTCTCTTTTATTGTTCCACTGCTGTTGTCCTCCCCCCATTGTAGTGCCTAGCAGCTGCATCCAGCCTCCACACCGGCCACCTGTCTACCTCCTACTGGAGTCCTCCTGCGCACACCCCGACTAGCCAGCACGGGCCTCCTGCTTCAAGCAGTGAAGTCCCCTCGGCCTTCCACAACCCTTCTGCACACCAACTGTGGGACCTGCCCCCTCTGCAGTGACGAGCCTCCTAGTAGCCCGCACAACCTGCAGAAGGCCACCTGCCTTTCTCCCTAATGCAGCGCACCAACCTCTGCCCAGCAGTCCCGCGCAGCACCGCCTTGCAGCTCCACCTCACGCCCGACATCATCCCCCTTCGCTGTAATAGTCGTAGGATCCTCCTACCAGCACCCACCAGCCGTATCGGCCATACGGACCCCGGTTCAGACTCATTTCTGGCCTCCGAACGCATCTCCAGCCCGGAGCGCCTTCGGCTCGGCAGTGTGTCACCCCGCGGACCTTTTTTCTAGGCACACAGTCCATGCATGACCCCTTTGTCATTCCCTAGTCATTGCATGGTGCCCCCCGACCCCGATGTTCAAGCACATCTCTGCATCAAGGTGAGTTTCGCACTTTCCATGCTTGAGTATCATATTTTTACTTTAGAGAGTGTTGAGTTTATTTAAGTTGGTGAGAGTTTATTTTTATTTTATAAAATATTTGTGTTTTTTTAATTATATGGTGCGAGCATTGTTTTTAATGTTTGTCCAGGTGGTTCTTGCATTATTTTTTTGGGATCATTTTATGTCCATGTTTATGTATTTTAGTTATCTTTTTGGTTACAGCGCATTGGCAAGATTTGTTTCTGTGATCTTGTGGTCGTCAGAAAGTTGTGCATACTTGTGTGCGAGTGTGAGACGTACCGCGTCATTGTAACCGAGCTGCAAGTCGATGTAGGTCCCCAGCTGCACTCACCATTAAATTCATAATTTATTTATAGCAAGATATATTATTAATTTTAATAAATTGAAAATAATATTAGATAATTAGTTATTAAATAATTATTTGGTGTAAAAAGAGCCATTTATTTTATACACGACACTTGAAATATTTCTTTACTGAATGGACACCCCTTAGTGAAAGAATGCCTATTTTGGATTTAAATAGAATTCACAAGACTTCAAATGTAGTTCAAGTTTATTTATAAATGATTTCTTTTGAAACATGAACAAGTGTTTTGGTTCTCTAGAAAAATGAGTATTTTCATTAAAATTGGTGAAGGCTCGTATAACACTTTAATAAAATAAATTATTTTGGAAAACTCTTATTGGGGTGACTCAGGGGTGATATTGGGTGTACGTTTACTGTATTGTTTGTGTGTGATGTTTTTTCTACTTGATTGAATTTGTTGACTCGCCCCTTTTTTTTATTATACGTGTTGACATGGGAACTTGGCATAACGATTGAATCTTTTGAGAACAATTGTTGCACTAGTATAGATTACACACTATCTTATGGCCCTTAGTATGGATTATACTATACTATGGGAATGGGCCCCTCGGTTAGGCCATGTAGGGAATACACTGAGCATTAGGGCGTTATGACGTCATTGAGTAGGGAATTCCTTCAGAATGAGACACATGTATAGTATTTTCTGGATTGTTCATGAGCTCCTAGGTTTTACCCATGTTCCCTTTATTTTTTATTTGTATGTGGAGGACAATTGAGAGGTCTAGTTCAGTTGTTGGCCCCTTTGTACTACTTTTTCCATTTCCCTTAGTGTTTGTTTTGTGTTATGTGTGTTTTTCCTTCGGGCTAATAACTGAAACTTGAATTTTCTAAATTTTTCACGAAGATTGTTTCAATAATGTAATGCACCTTCTCCATTCAAACATTAAACTAGTTTTTAAATTAAAAAGGTCAATTTACTGTTACTTTTTCTAGAAATGATAGTGTATGTGTGTGTGGAAACCCATATTTTGTATAATCTATTTCAAACCTAAAATTGGTAAATTATTTATTTAAAGGTAGTGAATTAGGAATAGTCTTCTGGGAATGCCTACGGAATTTTAATTCTCACACCTATAATGTTTTCCTATTTTTAGTTTTGTTGCAGGTTTGACTCGAGTTTTCTCATCGTGGGCAAGAGTTGGTTGTGGTTTTGAGAGTGACTCTCAAGGTCATGATGAGTTCTAGTCATTGTTAGGTTAGTTGGTTGTCGTTGATCGTTCTTTCTTTTCAGTTTCATTTATTTACATTGCATTATTCTACATTTATTTCCACTTCTTTATTTATTTTCACTAGCCGAAATCATTCCCAATTGTCCTCTATTGATGGCCTAGTGCTTGTCACCAGCCCGGGAAGATCACGAATGCCTCTCAGGTCATGTTGCGGACCGGATCGAGTGATCGGTTCAGGGTCGACTCGGGTTGGTTCATGACAAATTGGTATCAGATTAGTTGGGATATTGAGGGTACCATGTTTTTCAGATCACCCATTATTATTTGGGGTTGTCATGGTAGAAGGAGTAGCAATTTCGGGACTCGAGGCATACAGATGACCAGAAAATCATGAACCCTTACTCATTATGAACCACTGGTTATCATGGGGTGTTTGGGTTGTCGATGTATTTTGATTCTTATGGTTTTTCTGGTGTTGGGAAATGAGATGAGAGTCGGGAAAGTGACATATGTGAGCTCGCATGGTCTGGCAAGCCATGTGGAGCCGGAGACTTTATCCTAGAATGCTCTCTATGATGGTGGTGTGACTGGTGTATGTCCTCCAACCATATGGTTGAGTCACCCATCATGACTAATTACCCTCTTATGAATCGTTTGGGTTTTCCTTATTTCTGAAAATCATTGTGAAAAGTGTTATTTTGGTATTTGAAATGATAATGACCATGCTTTTCCCATCTTCTTGTTTTCTTGTTCCTTAGTGTTTTCCCCCACGATGGTTCGATGGATGCCCAAGGTGCAGCTTTTGGTGGTGCATCTTTTGAAAATCCTCTAGTTGATCATTCCATGGACTACATCCTTGAGTTTCGGAAGTTGAACCCTCCCCACTATTATGGGCAATCATATCCTCTGGACGCAGAGGAGTGGTTGTGGAAGATTGAGAGAAACTTTGGTTTCATTGGGTTGCCTGAGTCATTGAAGGTGAAGTTGGATACCTTTATTCTTGAAGGTCCAATCTAGAAATGGTGGAAGTTTGTGTCTCCAAACAAGCCTCGTGAAGATATCACTTGGTAGTTCTTCAAGTCGTCATTTATCCAGAAATATTTCTCTAAGCTGACGAAGCTAATGAAGAGGATGGAGTTGTGCGGTATCCAGGAAGGTGTGGGATTAGTATGGGAATTATTTTGTCATTTCCTGGACATTGCTATGTATGAACTGGGGTATGTTGGAAACGATCCCAACAAATATCTGCATTTTGAGCTTCGATTACATCCGGTGATGCAGTCGAATGTGGAAGAGTTTAACATAATTGCCTTTCCTGACATGGTGAGATAGGCTTTCCTCACTAAAGCTGAATTAGAAGGTGGACATGAGGTGGTGAAACCTCCTTCACACATGGGGAGAAGCGCAGAAGATTGTGATAAGAAGAATGGGAAGTGGCATGATGCTGGTGATAGTGGGGGAGGAAGGAAGAGGCCTTCATACCTTCAGTCATCTTCCTCCCAATGCAATGCCTTGATCTATCACCAATACGGTATGTGAGGGCACAAGAGGCCGATGTAATCGAATGCTCCAAGGCCCTGCCACACCAATGGGTTCCTGGGTTACATGAAGCGATTCTGTCGAGGGGTTTCCAAGAAGCACGCTGAATCTAGACCTGGTGAATCAAAGGTCACCTCATTCTGTCAACAAGAGTAGGGTGATGTTTGGGAATCATTTCTATGTTTTCTCTTTGTGTTATTTTTTGGATGTGGCAGTCATCACCTATACTTTTTTGTGGTGTTTATTTTCCTTCAGTTTTAAGAATGGTTTTGATGAACCTCTTTCAATCCTCTGTTTTATTGGATGTGTGTTTGGTAAAATTCTGGTTCGTGTGTTATGATTGGGAATTTTTGAAGCGTGACTGCGAGGTAGGAGATTCTTCAATAATAAGTACTCTTTCCATAGGTCTCGGATTGAAGATGGAATGTAGTTAGGTGAACCCAAACGTTGAAAAAGGGGCTTGGTTTAATTTCAGTCCTTAGTGTGTCATGGTTCATGTTCTTTCGAGGGCACGACGTTATTGATATGATGACGGTGGGCCCTTCTCCTCTCCGCCTCGCAGTGAGGGTATTTGGAAGCTATGAAATGTTTTCATGTTCAGTTAATCTCATCTGTCCTTATGGGGTGGAGACCCATTGCATGTCTCATTGAATTCAGTTGTCTTGTTTCCAATGGAGGGGATTCTGTTTGGTCCTCCCCATGTCAAAATCAGAGTTTCGGTTCAGGGTTCGTTTTGGTGGTGTTTAAAGTGTTCATGTTTTGATGATAAGTTTCATGTCATGGGAGTTTGGTGTATGTTTGGATCGATCAACCAGAGTTGCATAAACTTTTGGGGGTGAGTGACACTTTAGGAGTTACTTCTTGGGTCTAGGTCCTGTTGTGGCTTCCCGAGGATGGGAATTGTTATGGTGGGGAGCATTGTCACACCCCGACCAAGGAATTTAATTTATTTAATTATTTTGTACCTGTAAATATTTTTTCTAGAGTCCAGGCTAAGTCCTGGATGAGGTTTCTGAGTTTTCGATAAAAAATGTTCTTTTTTTGTTCGACGTCATTGGAAGCACAGGCAGAGCACAATTCCACGCGACTTCTCCCATGCAAATATGTGGCCTTTCATTAATTTTTATTATTATTAAAATTAAATAAATTCACTTATAATTTTCATTTTATTGTTAAGTTTATTCTTATAATTATTATTATTATTATTCATATTATTATTATTATTATTATTTTTTTATTCGTTCTTCATTTTTCTTATTCACTTTTTCTTCTTCTCTATTTTGTTGTTCCACTATCGGCGTCACCCCCCACCCCTCGTTGCAGCACCTAGCAGCCGCCTCTAGCCTTTGCACCGGCCGCCTTTCGCCCTCCTACTGGAGTCCTCCTGCGCACACCCAGGCCTGCCAGCACCGGTCTCATGCGTCCAGCAGTGAAGCCCCCTCGGCCTTGCGTGCCCCTAATGTGCACCAACTGTGGGCCCTACCTCCTCTACAGCGATGAGCCGCCCAGCAGCCCGCAAAACCTACAGCAGGCCGCCTGGCTTTCTCCCTACTCCGACGCACCAACCTCCGCCCAGCAGCCCCATGCAGCACCACCTTGCGGCTCTGCCTCACACCCAACACCCACCCCTTTCACTTAAAAATCTGTATGCTTCTCCCATCGGCACCCACCAGCTATATCAGTTGGGAGCACCCCAATATGGACTCTTTTCTAGCTTCCGAATGCATCTCCAGCCCGACGCGCCTCCAGATCGGTTGTGCGTCACCCCGCGGACCTTCTATCTAGCCATGCAGTACCTTCTGACCCCTTTTCCGTTCCCCAGTCAATTCACGGTTCCCAATGACCC
Organism: Viscum album; assembly: GCA_963277665.1. NCBI lineage: Eukaryota > Viridiplantae > Streptophyta > Magnoliopsida > Santalales > Viscaceae > Viscum > Viscum album. The sequence continues at coordinate 2,063,028,574 of OY728120.1, read as the reverse complement.
CTCTGTTCAAGCGCATCTCTTTTTTGAGGTGGTATTCACGTTGTCCATGCATGAGTATCATATTTTTTACTTTAGCGACTGATGTGTTTATTTATGTTGGTGCGAGTTTAGTTTTCCTTTTTAAAATATTTGAGTTTGTTTAATTATATGGTTCGAGTATTTTTTTTGAATGTTTCTTGAGGTGGTTTTTGCACTGTTTGTCTGTTTGGATTGTCTTAAGTCTGTGTTTATGTATTTTAGTTATATTTTCAGTTGCAGGGCATTGGAAATAATTTTCTCCCCTGATATTGAGGTCATCAGAAAGTTGTGCATACTTATGCGCCAGTGTGAGACGTACCGTGTCATCGTAACCGAGATTCAAGCAGAGCTAGATCCACCGCTACACTCACCTTTAAATTCAAAATTTATTAATTTCTTGATATTTTATTAATTTTAATAAATGGGAAATAATATAAGATAAATAATTTTTAAATGATAATTTAATATAAAAAGAGACGTTTATTTTATACACGACTCTTGAAATATTTTCTTAATGAAAGAACACCCAGTAGTGAAAGAATTACTATTTGGCCTTTAAACATAATTCATAGAATTTCAAATGTAGTTATGTTTTATTGGTAAATGATTTATTTTCAAGGGTGAACAAGTGTTTTGGTTCTCTTGAGAAATGAGTATTTTTTTAAAAATTGGCGAAGTACCATTTGATACTTTAATAAAATAAATTATTTTGAAAAACTCTCTTTGGGGTGACTCAGGTGTGATATTTGGTGTAAGTTGACTACATGATTTCTGTGTGATGTTTGTGCTACTTGATTGAATTTGTTGACTCACCCCTTTCCATTTTTTATACGTGTTGACAGGGGAACATGGAAAAGTTAGTGAATCTTTTGAGAATGATTGTAGCCATAATGTAGATTACGCGCTGGCTACTAGCCCTTAGTTTGGATTATACTCTGCTAGGGGATTCGGCCCCTCAGTTAGGCCATGCAGGGAAACACCGAGCATTAGGGAATTATGACGTCATTGAGTAGGGCATGCCTTCAGGATGAGTCACATGTACAGTTTGTTCTGGATTGTTCAGGAGCTCCTAGGTTCAACCCATGTTCCCTTTAGTGTTTATTTGTATATGGAAGACAATTAAGAGGTCTAGTTCGGTTGCTGGCCCCGGTGTGCCACTTTTTCCATTTCCCTTAGTGTGTGTTGTGTGTTATGTGTGATTTTACTTCAGGCTAAAAACTAAAAATTTAATTTTCTAATTTTTTCACGAAGGTGTTTTCAATAATGTAATGCACCTTCTCCTTTCAAACATTAAACTAGTTTTAAAATTAAAAAGGGCAATAGACTGTTACTTGTTTTAGAAATGAATGTTTGTGTGTGTGGAAACCCATATTTTGTATAATCTAGTTCAAACCTGAAATTGGTAAATTCTTTATTTAAAGGTAGTGCATTGGAAAAGTTTGTTGGGAACGCCTATTGAGTTTAAATACTCGTGCCTATGGTGTTTTCCTATTTTTAGTTTTGTTTCATGTTAAACATGGGTTTTATCATCATGGGTGAGAGTTGATTATGGATTGGAGAGTGACTCTCTAGGTCACGAGGAGCTGTGGTCGTGGTCAGGTTAGTTGGTTGTCGCTGATCGTTCTTTCTTTTCAGTGTAATTTATTTACTTTGCGTTATTCTACTTTTCTTTCCGCTACTTTATTTATTTTAACTGGGTGAAATCGTTCCCAATTGTCATCTATTGATGCCCTGACGCATGTCGCCAGCCTGATAGGATCGATAATTCCTCTCGGGTCATGTTGTGGACCAGCTTGGGTGATCGGTTCAGGGACGACTTTTGTTGGTTAGTGACAATTATCCTAATTATTATGAATTTTTTTTTACAAAATATGAAATATTTTTAGTTATCATTGTTTTTCAATTCTACAATGTTTTTACATTTTTTTATAAAATAAAATTCTTATAAATAACATTTTATAGAAATTTTTTCTTTAAATTAATTTTATCATCATTATTAAAAATCGATCGATTATATTTAGACATAAAAATATTTAGACATACACATATACATGAACATGCGCCAAAAAAAGTATTATAAAAAAGTATTATTATAAACAAATATTATTGTAAAAAAATATTAAGCACACAAAAATATAATTATAAAAAATTATTATATGAAATAATTAACATAACAAATATTTAGACATAAATACATGTACGCGCAATAAAAAATTTAGAACCAAGAAACAAATAAAAGGAATAATAAAACCAAAAAAAAGAATACGCAATAACTAATGGGTAAAATTATAATTACTTTACAGTAACCCTAATACATGAATATAAAATAAAATGAATCTATGTGTTGAAGAAATCAGTATATTTGAAAACAAATAAAAACTACCAGCATATTTTAATAATAATTGTACTTCTGATAATATAAAATAATAATGTTTCAAAAACCCTAAACAGCCAAAATATATATACATTTTAATGATAAAACTTTGTGAAAAATACTTTAAATCAAATTAAAAAAATTTGTGCGCAATCAAAATACTAAAATTTGTAATATTAAATTTAGACTAACCCTGCATGTAAAATAAATCATCAAAATATGGTAAAATTTTAAACCTAGGTTTTCTCAATTTATAAATCTAATGAAGACACATAAAAGAAAACTTATGAATGATAGAATCATGGTCCACACCATGGATATTTGGTGTGAAATCATCCAAAAATCATAAAAAAGGAATTTATGGGGCTGCAAGAAGCGGGAAAACCATTAGGGTTCCACTGCGTTTGGAAGAGGGAAGGATGGATGAAAAAACAAGGAAGAAGAAATGTGTGGCATGAACTTTTAAAACTCGATACTTTTTGCGATGGTATAATAGTGACAGAATTAATTCTATCACAACAAATATTTTCATTGAAAATTATTTTCAAATGATTATTCAATCTGTCGAAAATGCCAGTCACAAATGATTTTCATGCTAGGAGGCGGGAAATCCAACCAAAAATATTTGTGACGAATATATAAATTTGTTGCAAATAGTTACTATCCCTAACAAAATTCTATTTCTATCGCAAATAGGTGTTGTCCATAGAATATTTGAGAAGGGAAATTTTTCCGTTGGAAATGTCCCGTCGCAACTAATTGAAATTTTTGTAGTGTTATAGAATTTTTTTGTGAGTTTCTTGAGTTTTTGTTGAAATTAATTTCCAACACATACGAGATTTTAATTTTATAAATTATATATCAAATTTTATAATAAATGGGTATAAATTTAAAAATAATTCTAACATTAATTTAGTCATAATGTATAAATTAACTTGGTTATAAGATTATTTACCTTAATAAAAACCAAAATGGTAAAAATAGGGAAACATAGAAGTTAAGGGATATCAGTACAAAAATGGGTTTATTTTTCTATTTTAGAGTCTTTAGTTGCAAAAATAATCCCTTACCTACATTAGTTTTAAATTGTTGTACCAAAATAAGGTGATTTAGGCCTCTTATTAGTAAATACATTTGAGTATTTATAAGAATGCATCTCCTCCTCAACTATAAAAGAGAACTCACGCTCCCCCTTATTTGCACATATAAATCAATTTTCCTTGACCAGAACCTATAAAAATAACTTATAAAACTCCCTAACCTAATCTTATAAGTTTTAATTTTGGAATAAATCCAACCAAAAAATGACATTGGTAAAAACCAAAAGGAGATACCTGAAGAAGAGGTAATGTTCATCAATGAACATTTTTGTTTAATTTCTTCCTCAAACACCATCAATTATTTTATATCATTATTATATATTCAACTAAGTATATTAAATATACTGTTATTTTTTTATGTTAAGGTTACTACCTACAACCACACACAGTTACATCAAATGTGTTATGAAATTATCTTTCATGTGTACAGTGGACCACCACCTCGAGAACCGATGTCATTCATTTTTCCATTATCACCTCTCAGGGTTGGTAATAATGATGAAAATACTATTTATATATTATATATAAAATATTTATAATTTATTTATGATTATAAAATTATTGTAAAAAACATTGCATCATGATTTCCATTTTTTGGAATACGATAATGTCGTTCATGTGTATGGGATACTACCGCCTCACGAAGCGATGTGATTCATTCATGCTTTACATGGAATATATAAAGGATAGGTTTAATAAAAATATGTGACATATATGAAATAATATTTATAATATATTGATACGATAAATATATCATTTAATTTCTTTATTTTAATATGACAACAAAATAGAAACACTGTTCATGTGTACGTACGGCCTACCGTCTCCACGAACTGTGTATTTCATTTCATATCACTAAATTTTATAGGATGATATAAATTCATATATAATGAATATATATGATATTTATATCATTTTTTAAATTCCATAAATGATAAAATCATGTTCAAATTAATTGGACAAGAAATAACAAGTCAAAATATATAAAAAACAAAGTGGTTATTACGAGAAACGTAACTTCATAATGGGATTTTTAATAAATAAGTAATATAAATTCATCAGAAAATAATATATGGTAGGATACATGTATATATATATATTAATATGGTACTTTTAAAAATTTATAATAAACTTATATTCATTGTACATGACGTTTTTTACTTTTATGAAGGAATTTAATACTAAGGGTAATGGAATTTTGTCTCACTTTTTTACTTTCATGAAACATATTCCACAATTACAACGTATTTATTTTATGTGGTGTATTTACTTCCAAGGAATTTATATTATAATTATCCTAATAAAAAATATTTTGGTTTACCAATCTATTTTAAGATTTCTCTTTCATGGAGTTTAGGGTTCGAAGGTCGAAAAATTGGTAAGGGGGTTTTGTCTAAATTTTCCTTCTTTGAGACACATGTTATGGTAAACACCTATATTACTTTACAAGGTGTATATGTTTCCAATTTTACATGTTATATCATGAATATTCTTATTTTAATGATATTTTAAGCTTCATTTAATTTTATTCTTTAATTGGGATTTGGGTTTCAAGTTGCCAAATTAGTAAGAGGCTATTTCATAATCTCAATGTTTATTTGGATTGTTTATAATTATATATCCATTGATGAAATATTATGATCCATATCTCAATAATTATAATTAATTTTATTCTAATATAGGTATTCATTATATTTTAAACTAATGGTACCATTTTTTCACTCTTTGGAACTTAAAATAATTATGAATATGTTTTCATGAAAATCATATTTTTTTCCTCTTCGACTGGAAATTCTTTTTTCTTCAAAAAAAATATTCAAAAAATGTTTTCAAATTTTTTAAAATAATATCTTTTAATCATGTTCATGAAAAATTATTTAGAAAATTCTTTATGTTAAAATATTGTTTTAAATAATTTTCAAATCTTCCTTTATAATATTTTAAGGATATTTTCAAAGAAAAAGGTTTTCAAATGGTTTTACATTTTAAAAGGTTTTTTATAAAGTGGAAAGTATAATTTCATCCAAGACTATTTTAAATCATTTTTAAACTTAAAATATGTGTTTTCAACGAGGTTTTCAAATAAAAGAATTTTGAAAATTCATTATGTTTTAAAATCTTATTTTAAAAGAAAAGTTTTTTCCTTAAGAAATGTTCTTTGTGATCTTTATTAATACTCCTCCATATAAGATGACATCCTTTTATATATTTTATACATTACATGGGATATCATCCAAGGAAACCTTTCTTAAAATTTCTTTTAATGGTTTATTTTTAAGAATAAAAGTTGTGTATGAAACCCGTTTCTCATCCACAGGCTAAACTAAGTTAAAATTCTTATGAAACCCTCTTATTTTCATGGGTTATACAATGATGAAACGTTTATGAGACCTATCACTTTTCCAGGGTCTATTATATGATGTTTATGATACCTATTTAATTTCATGGGTTATGATATGATGAATTTTTATGATCTTTTGGAACACATATGTATGGTTTTCATTATATGACGGGTGGTACATATATCTCCCTCCAATGAATTGGGTAATGATGGACCTATAATGAGTAAATATGTAATGTGTGAACTTGATTATATTCTCAAAATGTTATGTGTGAACCTTATTACATGTTCACAATGTTATGTGTGAACCTAATTACATGTTCACAACATTATGTGTGAACCTGATTAAATTTTCACAATGTTATGCATGAACCACATTATATATTCACAGTGTTATGTGTGAACCTAATTAAAATGTCACAATGTTATGAATGAACTAGGTTACATGTTAAAATTTTAATGTGTGAATGTTATTACATGTTTACAATGTCATGTGTGAACTAGATTACATGTTCAAAATGTAATACCAGAACAATATTACATGTTCAAAATGATATGTGTGGTCCTATCTTTCATGTTCTCAATGATATTCGTGGACCTGTTTGCATGTACATAAGTTTATGCAAGGGCCACATTTCATGTTCTTAACTTAATTATTTGAGCCTATTTCAATTTATACATGTTCACAATGTTATAAGATAATTTTTATTCCAAAAATATATTTATTATGTTAATTATATTCACTCATGGATCATGTTCTTTTATAATCACATGATTCTTGTCTAATGAACTGGAAATATTTATTTCATTTCTTGGGATTATGATATCTGATTTACATGTTCTAGTTTCCAAATATTATTCTCATGTCATCATACACTTATGTCCATGTTATTCTTATGTGTGTACTTTTTTACCCTTACTAGGCATCTGATCTCACCCTTCCTTATGTTTCCTTTCCCCAAGTGATGAAGAAAGGTTTTATATAGTTTATTTCTATGAGGAGTACTAAATGTGAAGATCTTTTTGGGAAATTGAAGATCATTCAGCACATTAAAATATTTAATTCCATGTTTCAAAAGGCAATAAACAATTATGGTCCTTGGGCATGTTCTTGTGTAATAAATTGAATATTAATCTAAAAATATATAATAACCAAGTTTGTTAAGTCTGCGTCTCTATAGTTGGTGTCATAGGAAAGGTTTAGTCAACATTTGGAAACTTGGATGAAGAAACTTTAGTGAGATCCCAAGGGTTATTTCTAAGGATTTATCTAGGGAAGTCTCTATAAATAAGTCTAATGATGAGTAAAACACAAGAAAATTTCCTATAATTTTGGTAAAGGATTGAGTGAGTGGTTTCCTAGAAACACATCCTTATCTTGATGGATCTAGAACATATGTACCTAGGGGTGACAACCCTAAAAACATTGTATTAAGATATACTCGATCAGGAACTGGTACACAACAATGGGCCTTACTACACACCAGGTTTGACTCTCCTAGGGGATATTCTTTTGAAATTAATAAACTCTTTATAAACCATCATTATAGATTTAAATAAAATATGACTATGAATAGTCTTGGATAAACCCAATGTTTTATAGATTAAATAAGAATGTTTTATGATTTAAACATCCTATAAGTGATTTTGTAATGATTATATGTTTCTCTAATATGATTAGTGTTTCTCACACTATGTTTTTGGTTTTATAAAATGGATGGAAGCTGAAGAAACTATGATAATAAGTAATGCATTAGAAAATGTAATAATTTCGAACAACTCAACATTCTAAATCCATGAATCATGCTATGCTTAAAAATGATCAGAGGAGGGAAACTTTTTTTTATTGAATCCTTAATAAGGAAACTTCTACCTTCTTTTCATGGAATGATCGATCCACTAGTTGTTGAGAAATGGATTTGTACCATAGAAAGTATATTTTTCATTCTCCATTATTCAAAACATGAAAAACTTATTTTGGCTGCCTATCCCTTGGATGGTGAAGAAAATCAATGGTGTACCTTTATCTAGAATATGTTGCAACATTATGAAATTGACTCCATTGAATGGGATGAGTTCAAGTACTTATTTTTCAGTAATTACCTTCTTCATATTCTCCATATGAAAAGGTAGATTAGATTTTCCCATCAATATCATGGTTATGATAACAAAATTATGATATAATTAAATAGAAACTCTAAATACCATAGAGAGAAGAAGATGATATTTCTTTTATGCAGAAATAGTAGGAATAAACATGGAGGGAATTGTCTAAAGGGGACTAATTAATTTTTTAAGTATAGATTGAAAGGTCATAGAGCAACTGGATGTTGAATTAATTGGAATAAAGAGAAATACCCACATAATGCTCCTTGTGTAATTATGTGTTTCAAATTTTTTGATTTTGGTCATTATGTAAATAAATGTCTGAGGGGGAAAGATTCTTAAGAGAATTAGTAATGTGGTATGAGTAATGGTTATACTACTGACAATGAAGAGACTGTGAATTACAAATGATAAGAAAGAGGTATTATGGAATAAGATGAGGAATCCAGATTAATGTATTAAGGATGAGTTGGAATAATCAAAGTGTTTTTGTATTTGGATTCAATAATTATGCCATAAGGATTTTCAAATATATTAAGATTTTATGATTTTCATTAAGGGTTTGAAAGAATTTTTTGTATGATATTGATAACCTAGAAAGGTGATTTAATGGAAAAGTGATATTTTGATTATGGAAATATAACCCTTAATATTTTCCTAAGGTCGAAAGAAAATGGTTTTTAATTTGGATAAATATAGGATTGATGTCGAAAAATTAAAGTTGATAGTACTGATTTCCTTAGAACTGATTAAGTATCAGTTGACAAAGTTTTTTACACTATCATTAATGGAGTTTACATCATTTATGGATTTAAGGAATATATCTAATAATCTATGTACTAAGTAAGGAATAAGGAAGCATGTGTGTTTTTAATATGGTTTTGTGGTAATTAAGGTTATTACCATGTACATGATGAAGGTAATCACATGTTTTTCATGTGACAATTTGGATCCACTTTATGATATATATGGGATTAATGCTATGTCGGTTTAAGTGACATTATTTCTAAAGATTTAATTTTAGTCTTTTGAAATGTATGTAAGGATAAAAATTTATATAATGGATTAAGTTTGATATTTGGATGACGTTTTAGAGATTACTTCACCATATAAAGATGTATCCATATTGGATAACCAGTTTTAACATTTTTTTTAACTAGAGATTTGAGGTCTAACTTATCATTATATTATGGATCTTATGATTCATTTGTAATTTAGGAATAACAAACTGAACATCATTTATTAGAGTAAGAGATGAAGTCGAACTTTTTCAAGGAACAACCAGAGGTTGAGATTATAGTTTTTAAATGAAATAAAATCAAGTATGTGTATGAAACTTCTTCAAAATTAGGAAAAGGATCTTGGAATAAAATGTTGTTCTCCAATCATCATTTTTTATGATGTCAATGAACTTTTTCAAGTCTATTTTGGCTATGAATTTCTGATCATTAACCTTATCTTTACTATATTCTCCATCAGTATCCATCAATATTTGGTTGTTATTTTTATCTTATATGTTCAAGTTTTCCCTTACCACCTATGTTCTCCTATTTAGAAACCTAGTTATGAGTTAAATCAGGTAATCGTTAAGCTTTCAAATTTATTTTTTCTAAAGGAAGTTTTATTATTAATTTTTATGAAGTGGGTTTCTATGAAAGGAACTATCAAGTATTGAACATTTCATGACCAAGATGAATTTTGAGGGAAAATTTATTTTAATGGGGATATAATGTAACAACCCTTGTTTTTATGATTTTTTTCAAATAAATAAAAATTATTTGATGGATTGTATTGAACACTACACCAAGTTAAGCTTTCTTTATACACAATACCAATTTACGCATGAACTACATGCAATAATAGGAATAGATTTTAGTACACACAACACTAATTTTGGCTTTTGTTACACACAATACTAATTTCCTTTAATGGATTTCATTACAAGGAAGACTTATTTTTACCAAACAACAATGCACAATTATTATTATTATTTAATATAATATTTATCACCTAGCTGTTAGAATGGAGGGAATTAATAGGATTAAATAAATTATGAAAATATATAGTTTTCAAATGTATATTAGTCATCTATTGACTAAAAATAAAATAAAAATAAATGATTTCTGAAAAAAAGTGTCTTTTTTAAAAGACGATTTGATCGTTCCTCGCATATATAATTTTAAATTAAATTTTAATAATATTAAAAACATTATTGGAAATAAAATCCTTTTTTAAATAGTAATATCAATATTATATTAGTTTTATGTTTTTGTATTTTTCAAAGTGGTTTCATTTTTTGATGAATAGTGAAAAATACTTAATTTCAATTAAAAACTACCTTTTGTTTAAATAATTTATAATTTTACACTATATTTGTAACATTTATAAAAGTAAAAACTGTTCAATTATTCATTTATTAAACCAATTTAGTTAATTTTAATTTATTTCATATTGAAATTGAATATAAAAAATTTGTAAACTTATTGCACTTTAAAAACTCCTTTCTCATCACATAGACAAGATTAATTTTAAATTAAATTATGCCACATATTTGAATGGAATCTATTTAAATGGGTTCTATATTTGAAAAAATAATAATTTCTAATTTCTAATAAGTTCAACTTAATTTTTGACCATAGTGATCTGTGAAAATAGTTAAAATTAATAGCAGTAATTAAGGTAAAAATAAGTATACTTAGTGGTTAAACATACAATATGAGGTGTAAAATGACCTACCAACTTTTCTAACACCAATTTTATGGACATACTTATACCCTTAACACCTTATTATATATATTTTTCATTTATTGGGATATTATTCCTAGAAATTGACCTACATAATAAGTCTTGTAATGAAAAAGACAAAAAAGAAGGTGTATTACTTTCATTTAATATTTATAAAGTAATTGGATAGAGAGAAAACATAATATGTTCAATTATGAATATTATTTTTAAATTTAAATGATTTTTTTGTGAGTATTTATTTTTATTTTTTTAGATATTAAATAATATATTTTAATGCTTAAGATACAATAATGATAGAATTATTTAGTTAATAACTAACTAAAATAAATGATACTAAAAATATTAAAAGTGAAGTAAATTGAATGAATTATTATACTATATTATATTATATTTATAGATAAATATATCAGGTTAAATATTTTTTAACTTAATATATTACAATTTCATCATTTTCTTGATATTTGTCTGTTCATATTAAATAAATAATGTCAAAATTGGAATTGATGTTACTTTATAAAAAATGATATTTTATTATATTATATAAAATTACTAAAAGTAATATCTTCTTCCAAGTGACAATTAAATTTTAATAAATGTAAAATATGGTTCATTAATTGAAAAAATTATCATTTATAATAAACATATTGACCCCAGAATAGTGGAAACTTTTTTAGCATAGTTAGGGTTAAAGGAGTGTTTTTTCGAGTTACCTGTGTTTCTATTAAAATTAATTTCCAACACATATGGTATTTTTATTTTATAAATTAGATATAACATTTTATAATTAGTGGGTTTAAATTTCATAGTAACTCCCACTTTAATTTAGTCTTGATGGATAAATTATCTAGGTTATAAAATTAGTTACCTTAGTAAAAACCAAAATGTTTAGAATAGGGAAACATAGAAGTTAAGGAAGAATATAATAAAATGAATTTATTTCTCTGACTTAGAGGATTTTATAGAAAATATAAACCCTCAAACACCATATTATTTAATTTTGGAGACACATTTAGTATGGGAGACCTCACAATATTAAATACATTTGAGTATTTATAAGAATGTTACTCATCATCAACTATAAAAGGGAAATCACAATCACCATTTCTTCACACCTCTAAATCAATTTGGATCAACCAAACCCTACCAAAATCACTTACCAACCACCCTACCCTCATCCTAGAATCCATAATTTATGAATAAATCCATCTATGTAAGGACTTTGCAAACTAAAAGTAGATACCTGTATAAGAGGTATCGTTCATTAATGAACATTTTTGCTTTAATTTTTCCTCAATCCCCTTAAATTAATTTTATATCATGATTTTATAATAACCTAAATTTCGTACATATAAGGATATGTTTTTATATAATGGTTACTACCTACAACCACAAACACTTACATAAAATGGGTTATGAAATCATCATTGGTGTGGATTGAAGACTACCATCTCGCAAACCGACGTCATTCATTTTTTCATTACCACTTCTCATGGTGGGAATAATGATGAAAATACAATTAATATATTATATATATGATATTTATTATGTATTTATTCTTCTTTATTTGTCACGGCTTAACCCACATCGGGGATCAAGCTATAACAACCTCAAACCTGCCTCCATAGGCCAGGGGTGGCGACTAGCATCGAAGGAAGAACAATCTCAAGGAGGCCATTACCTAAGAACCTGTACATACACACACAACCAACTCAATGAAAATGTGCATAAGGAAAGGAAAAGATATAAAACTACTATATATAAACCACAAATATGCATCGACCATTAACTAGTACTAGTAGAAATAATTAAACTAAAAGGGAAAATGGGAAAAATACATGCCCAACATGAAAAGTTCCACAACCTGGAAAAAAGTGGAAAAGTAAAACATATGAGAGATCCCCACTTATAGATCCCATGCTATAACCAAAACACGAAATCCAAGGACCACTATCCCTAAGCTCCTCTAAAGGCATGATCAAATTGTCTGTTGTGAGAAAGGGAACACCAAGTGTGGGCAAGGCCTAAAAAGGAGTGAGTATATAAATACTCAGTAGGATGACCCGACGTCTCAAGGTAGCAGAAAAAGATGTACTAAATATGGGGAGAAGTAGATAGAACAAGGTATAGTAAAATGAGTGTAGCTCAACCCAATAAGAGGGTGAAGTAAACTCATCCAAAACACAAGGAGCTAGTAACGGCGATAAGATGAAATTATCAACGAGTCTTCGCTACCTGTGGTACAAGAGTATACTCATCCAACCATGAGATTATAGAAATGGAAAGGATGTTGCATACCCCATGCGTCTTCAACTCTCATAGATGGAGAGTGACCAAAACCCAAGGAGTGGGTACTGAAATTGGATACATGTATATGATCAGTCAAAGAATCCCTAATGAAAGAGAGCAAGGGTATCTTAATCTCATAGTTCATCCCAGGAAAAGATTCTCCAATAGTTCCAGAAGTAACCACCAATGATACACAACATCCTGTACATCTTCTCTGAACACACAAGTCAAGGGGACTCAATCACAACACCTTGATACTATCTTCCTTAGGTAGGTTTTTCTCAACTAAACAGTTTTAGTTCGCATTTCAAGGATGCGTCTTGTTGGGGAAATCTCCCATCTTACTCGTGATTCCAATGTAATTTCAAAGCATGCCTCACCACTGATCCACAACTGGAATGAGTAAACCCAATGTAGAGGAGCCAAACCCTAGTGTGTCTGGGGGATTCCTCTTTAATTATCATTGTAGATGACCCACACCTTGATGCATCAGGGGGATTCTACTTGTGTTCATCGAGGACTCTCTCCCTAGTGTGTCAGGGGGATTCCACTCAGAAGTAGCTGATATAGGACCCACACCCATGTCGATGGGGGATTACACTCTTATTTTCATAGAGTACACATTCCCTAGTGTTTCAGGGGTATTCTAATCTCATAGAAGTCGTAAAGTACCCACACCCATGCCGATATGGGATTCCACAGTTATTGTCATAGGGGACCCACACCCAACTTGGTAGGGGGATTCCACTAAGAAGGTATCGAGGAACTACACTATCTATCGCTACTAGATGGAACCTCTCAGAAAGCACTAATATGTCAGCGCTTGATCACTATTGTCATCGGGCAACGCTTAAATAGGCGTCACATCAGTAACATCTCACATCATATCTCTAAAGACACTACACAGGTCACCATCATGTTCTATGTAGAAAAATACCCAGGATAAGCTACTCATGGGCCAAAATCCAAGTCCAAAAGAAAAAGATACGAGAGATAGAAGATTCATAAAGTGGTACATGACACATGCCTGTCCCACGTGACAATCGACCCTGACTCATCACCATGTCATCAACATATCCATCCTTAGGTACTAAATTGTCATCATGTACCCCTAGGCATGGTACTATACTCCGAGAGTACATTACACCTCTAGCCAAAAAGGTTGATGAGTGCACGTTGTTCGTTGTTTATCTGAAGGGTGAAAAAGTAATTATAAAGGCAGTCCTCTTCAAATAGCTCTAGATAACCAAATGGATTACACTATCATGATCCTTTTGGAAAAACACATAGGATAGACGATTCATTCACCTGAATCGGACACCCATTGAAGAAACTGCATTTTGTAGCATTGTGAATGAATAGAACCTCATGGGTCACGTGTCTCGATATGAAAATAAAATATATGGATTGAAACATTGTGATACTTATAAAAACACAAAGTATTGACTATTAATTTCTCCAAAATGGACACTCGTTGAAAATGTCACATTTCACCAGAGCACGCCCAAACCGGACTTCGTGGGGTACGCACCTCGATCTCGATTTAAGTTCCAAAAATTGGTCTTGAAAAGTTCACCTTAATTTTTGCATCACAACATCACTAATGAAACATTGATTGTATGTCACATGCGGGAGTTATGGTGGGTAATATTTTTAATAATAATATATTATTTTTATTATTTGGCCATTTTGTGGACCTGATCAGCAATCCCAAAAAAGGCATCCAACATCAGTCTCAAAATGACCATCTCGAAAGCTGGGTCACACTGCCGCAAACATTTTGACAATCTAATATCATACGGAGGATTAATGTATGAATTTTGTATTTACAACCAAAATAATAATAACATTATAATAACATTATTATTATTATTATCTCTTTTTTTACACTCAATCAAGGAGGCACACATGAGCACCCTCCATACTTTTTTCCACATGGGTTGTGTTCCCCAAAGTCTTCCTCCCTCTTTTTTATCATTTTCCTTTTTTATTTTATTTTATTTATCTCTCTCTTATCTTTTTACTCCCCACATATTCATGTTGCAACCCTAATGATATCATCTCCTATACAGCACAACACATGCAACCCTAATCAGAAACACCTCCATCTTGTATCACCACTAATAACACATCACACATCCTCCTGAAAACATGCATGTGGTACGTAATATCACCCTATAAACCTCGGATCTCCCTCTCTTATCAACTATAAATTCTCCCAAATGGCCACCACCCTCTCCTCTGACGATTGCGGAACACTGATCACACTACCACCTTGGACCATAGGATGTCGTGCCACCTCCAGCTACTGTCTCTTGGTCTATCACCAGTGGTCAGATTCTAACCAACCAATCTACTTGAGAAACGCCATCTGAAATTCACACCTAAGCCTTTCCAAACTGAGTACAGAAACCCTCGAGTTGTCCTTCAATTCATTTCAAAAATCCCAACATCCAAAATCACTCCCCGTTTGATCACAAATCTATGTCCTTAAAATAATCTAATGTGTCAATGGTCAGTTTCACATCGATTCATTATCGGGTATTTGTCAAACCACCAACCACAATAAATGATAGTGATAAACAGATGAAGAACAAATAAAAAAATCATGATTAACAAATTTCATGAATAAATTCTACTATTGTTCGGGATATTCGTGATTCATCTCTGTTAAAATAATGAACAAAGAACAATGATTGTAATCAATAAATTATGAGGATCGTGCAATGGACAATGATCACAGATCAAAGGTAGGTAAAATCGATAATCAATATTTTAATCAAAAGGTGTGAAAAACAGCATTTGATGAGTCCTACCTTAAGATTGAATCTTTTTCTGGTGAAGAATACAATTTCCAACAAAGGAGGTGATCCAATTATTTGTCACTCATCAATTTGTCTCCATCTAATGATTTGTCATTGATCCGCCAAAAAAGGAAGGAGATAGATCTTCCTTCGATGGTGGAGGTTTTGAGGAAACCCTAGAAAATCCTAATAATCCTCTATTTATTATAGGTGATTATGTCAAGGGTAAATGAATAACTGCGCCTGCCAACGGTCGTGGGATCTAAAAATATGGTGCCCTCTACTTTTAAGTCGTGTTTAGGTAAAACACTACACTACAAACTCAACAGTGGTCTTGAATTTTTAAAATGAGTGTAACTTCAAGAGTTATTTAGATTTGTGATAAAAATAAAATAATTTTATTTCATAATTTTATTTACATTTATTCCATCTGTTTCTTTTTCTATAGATGACCCATGTTGAAAAAATTTATATCAAGCTTAGGTGGAACATCATGTCCTGGACTCAACTGTACTCTCAGATTTCAGATCTGAGCATTCTTTTAGGATATATTTGGGTTTGAGTTATTAAATGAATTAATTAATTAATTAACTCATACATTTAACATACTTATAATGAGAGAGGGGTTTGAATTTCATTCGCCGACTCATTTTATGTCACACTTAGGGTACACACCACCTTCTAGACCAAATTGTGGTCTCAGATTTCTGATTCAATCAACTGTTTGAGACATATTCCATTATTTTTTAAAAACTATTTGTGTGCATTAAAAATATACTAAATATTTTTATAAAATTAATTCTAGGCACACTGGGCCTCAGAATCGTGTATTTCCTTCGTACCTAACTCTGAAAATAATCTAGAAAATATTACAATGTATTACAGAGAAAAATCAAGGTCTCTGCATTATTCCCTTTTTAAATATTTTTTTCCCCAAAGAGCGCAAATTAAAAAAAAGTGGGGGAACTAAGCCTTCACATGGATCTTCCCTACACCGAGATGAATGACCAAAGGAGAATTTTGAAACTCTCTCATCACCACTCATTCCAATGTGACCAGAATCATAGTCCATCACAAAATTATGTGATACCCTTATTTAGAAAAATCTATTGGGTTATACTCCTAAGGATATATGGTCATGAAATAAATCATAGTTGATGTATCCCAGCTGATACTCTCTCACATGCTCAAGAAGAGAATGTGTCAACACCACCAATTGAATAAAAAATGTAATCTCTTTCTCTACTAGGGACAACTATCAAGAAGATACTGCTCTGAAAATTTCCACTCATGGAAAGCCTCAGACTTCATACTAAGGGAATCTACCACAACATTTCCCTTCCCTGGAGTATAGACTGTCTCAAAGTCAATGTCCTGTAGTAAGTTCTACCAGTTTCACCTCCTCAAGATTAAGTCTCTCAGAGTGATGATGTACCAGATACTTTGGGGGATTTAGTAAACCACAATGTGTTCACCCAAGAGGTAGCGCTTTCACATCCTCAAGGAGAAGGCTACTACTACTCGAACCAGGTAGTGAGTTTCATAGTTCTATTCATGGGGTATCCATAAACACAATATGTACATGATAAATTTTTTATCATGTTTTACATTAAGTACAAAACGTTCCACTGAATAGGGAAGGTGAGTAAACTCATCTAACTACAAGAAGCTAGATATGAAAATCACATGTCATACCCCATGTGTCTTTTCTTACCTTGTAAGGAGATTAATCCCCAAACTAGATACTATACTACACTCACAAGTGTAATCTCAAGAAAAAATGATTTTATGTAGAAGAAATCCACTGGAAATTCCAGGACTTGAGCCGACACTTCACTGAACAACCCTAACATGAACGCACATGTTAAAGGGACTCATCCACCACACCTCGATACTATCCAATTTGGGCGACACTTACTTTCCCTCACAGTTCTTCTCATGTCACAAAATGCATCTCGGTGGGGGAAGGACACCTCTTCCCCATGCATTCAAAGTTACACAGAACAACACCAAAGAAAGGATTCATTGAAACCCTGTATCCCCATTGTAAAACCTTGAGCAAGATACAGGGAGAAAACAGTACCTCCCCCATTTTCTAAAAAGTTCTACAGCAAAAATGTAGAAAAGATTCAGATCATATCTCTTATCATCTCATGAATTGTTGAATTATATACATCCATAACATAAAAATTCCAATAGCCCGAACTACCATCTACTTGTGCCTGACATGGGCCACCTGGTGGTGGTTGAAGTATCCCATAGTGTCTTCCACCAACCACAGTTTCTCATACTCCTCTGCCAAAACCGCCTCCCTGGGGATCACCCTATCCTCAGCTGGTTGATCTCCAATCATGGTGTTGTATCTACTGTGGTGGTTCATCTACCAACTACTTAGGAAGATCAGAACATACAATCAGGCACTGCCATTCTCTATGACGTTTGCCATCAAAATAATAGATCCAGACCATCCTAGGTTGTCTTGGTTCCCTATGTTGTACTGTGACCATGTGTATATTGATCATGGAGAGGCCTCCTGTGTTGAGGCACTATGAACTGACATATTTTTATTATGGATGATGTCTCAGCTTCGATGTGCCCACTGCTAAAACTGGCTTACTAAACTTTCAATGACATAAATATCTATGTCACCAATTCCCACTCCAACACCCCAACATATTTGGGGATTCAAAAGGGAACTATAATAGCACGGATCTCTCCACAGATTCCCTGCTCAAATTTCTATTCTCATAATTAGCTATCATGTATCATGTCCAAAGAGTAGCGTTCAAGGTCTATAAACCAAATCACATACTCAGCCACTTCCATCCCTCCCTACTAAAACTGACGGATATCCTAAATTCTGATGGAGTGTAAGTAGTAGGGTCATTAATCCTCATGGTACATCTATTGGAAGTCATCCCACGAGAGTACTGGCACATTATGTATCTAAGAAATCAGCCTCCACCAACATCAAGCTACTCTATGAAAATGACTGGCTATCAAATCCACCATCTGATCTATCAGTGTCCGAACAATATTGTAGTGGTGAACCACCAACTCTAGCCAAACCTCCACTACCATAGGGTATGGCTCACCATAGAACCTCAATGGTATCTAATGCTGGAACTCACGAAGCATACTCAACCTGTGCAAGTCCTCAGCTAGCTCTATTTGGAAAAACTGCTTCTCAATAGATGGAGATGCTTCTACCTTTCCATGTGGAGGAAGGTGGATCATATGATGGATCTTGAACTATGGCCTCATTTCTCATGGAATCATCATCACGATTCGGATCTAGTATCCTAGTTGGATATTTTCGTGGAGGCATCCTAAATGTTATTCAGGAGTACCTCGGTTAGATGAGTGTAATATATGCATATAATTATATATATATATATATCAAAAACAGTGGGGAGATGACTCCTGAAGGGAAATCAATGACTCAATCCTATATGATTCATGTAACAATGTTCCCTGCAACAAATATATGAGCATGTCGGGTCGAAAAGCAGGTAATAAGGGTCTTGGTGAATGGATACATCGATCGTTGCACAAACACTAGACTCCATGTCCTTAGAGATACTCTCGATACATGTTAATATAGTTTCCGTAAACACAACCAAGATCTTTTTATGGAAACATACAACAAACATCCCAATGATCAAACCACCCCTGTTCCCACTTTGTCACGACCCGACCCATGCTGGGCCTCGAGCTGTAACTACCCCATGCCCACCTCCACAGGCCAGGGGGTGGAGACTAGCGCCAAAGGCACAAAATCTGGGTCATGAATTTTCCTAATATCCTTTACACACACACACAACCAACTCAATGCAAAATCATAGTGGAAAAGGAAAAGATAAAACATTGCTTTATATAAACCAGAAATATGCATCGACCTCTAAACAATAATATTATAGAAACATAAAATGAAAGGGAAAAGGGGAAAAATACATGCCCAACCAAAAAAGTGTTACAATGTAGCAAGAAGTGGAAAAGTAAAATAGATGAGAGAGCCCCACTCCTGGATCCCAAGATACGACCATCACATTTGGTCCAAGAACCCATATCCCTAGGCTCCTTAGAAGTCATGATCAACATGTCCTTCATATGCAAGGGCACACCAAGTACGGTAAAATCCCAAGCAAGGGAGATTATAAAAATATTCAGTAGGATTCCACATAGGCTCATGGGAATAGAAAAAGATGTATTGAAGAGTAGAGTAGTAGATTGAACAAGGTGCATCAAAGGGAGTACACCTCAACCCAACAAGAGAGTGATGTAAACTCACCCAAAACACAAGGAGCTAGAAATGGTTAGAATATAAACTTATCATAAATACTTTTATACCTATATTAAGAGAGTATACTCGTCAAAACATGTGAAGCTTGACATGGAATGCACGTGGCATACCTCGTGTGTTTTTTCCTCTCTTGGATGGAGAGTATCCAAAACCCAAGGAGGGGGTACTGAAATAGGATACATACATATGATTTAGCCAAAGAAACCCAAATTAAAGAGAGTAGGGGTATCTCCATCTCAAAACTCAGCCCAGGAAAAGAGTCTCCAAGAGTTACAGAAGTAACCACTAACAATGCCTATTATCCCTCACATCTTACCTGAACACACAAGTCAAAGGGAATCAATCACCACACCTTGATACTCTCTTCTTTGTGTGGTTCTGTCTCGCCCACTGGGTTTTAGGCTATGTTACAAGGATAGGCCTCGGTGGGGAAATTTCCCCTCTTACTCATGAGTCCAATGTAACGTCATAGCGTGTCTCACAACTAATCTATAGCTGGGAAGAGTAAAATAAAATTATTGGACCCTTACCCTAGTGTGTTAGGGGTATTCCACTTTAATAATCATCGTAGAGGACCCACACCCATATGTGTCAGGGGGATTCCATTCCAGTTCATTGAGGACCACCGCCCTAGTGTGTCTGGGGTATTCTACTCAGAATTAGCTGATAGAGGTCTCATGCCCATGCTTATGGGGTATTCCACACTTTATTGTCAAAGATGCACCATGCCCTAGTGTGTTAGGGGGATTCACCTCTCATAGTATTCATAGAGGTCCCATAACCATACAGATGGGTGATTACACTCTTATTATTGTAGAGAAATCACACCCTATATGGGAGGGGGATTCCATTCAGAAGGTATCAAGGCACTACAGTGGTCATCCCTGCTAGATTGTACCTCTCAGAATGCACTGATATGCTAGCACCATATCACTACCGTCTTCGGACATTGCCTAAATAGGTTTCACATCTATAACATCCCTCATTTTATCACTAAATCCACTATAGAGGTCACCATTTCATTCTACGTGAAAAAAAACTCAGGATACACTACTCACATGCCAAAAACCGAGTCCCAAGGAAAAAGATACGATTGATAGAAGATTCATAAAGTGGTATGTGATGTGTGTGGGGTCCACACATTGTGTGACTACACCTCATCATATTTTCATGTACCTATATTTACTCAGGTACTAAAATATGATCAATTACCCCTATTCCTGCCAGTGTACTCACAGAGTACATTACACCTCTACCAAAATGGATGATGAGCGCATGTTGCTTGTTGTTTATCCGAAGAGAGAAAAAGTAATTCTACTGAAATTCCACTTCAAAAGGCTTTGGAAAACCAAATAGATCACAATATCATGATTCTTGTGGAAAAACACACAAGACAGACTATTCATTCCCCCAAATCAGACTCCTACTGAACAAACTGCATTTCAAAGTATTGCGCATGAATAGGGCCTCATGGGTCCCACGTCTTGATCCCAAAATAAAATATATGGATTTCACCATTGTGATCCGCATGAAAAAATTCATGGTATTGACTATTCATTTTTTTCAAAAAAGACACTCATTGAAAAGGTCACATTTCACTGCAGCTTTCCCTGACCGGGCTTCGTGAGGCACACACCTCAATCTCGATTTAAATACCAAAAATTGGTCTTGAAACATCCACCTTAATTTCAGGATCACAACACCACTAACGGTACTTTAATTGGTCATCAAATTCTAGAGTTATGGTGGGTCAGATTTTATATAATAATAATAATATATTATTATTTGGATGTTTCATAGACCCAATCAACATACTCAAAAAAGGCAACCAACGTCGGTCTCGAAATGACAGTCTAAAAAACTAAATCGCATTGCTGAAAACGGTTTTTCAATCTGATATCACAGAGAAGAGTTATGAATGAATTTTTTTTTTGAATCCCAAAATAATAATTACATTATAATAATATTATTATTATTATCTATTTTTTACACTCAATAAAGAAGGAACGCATGAGCCCCCTCCCCATTTATTTCCACGCACGTCGGGCGCCCCCAAATCTTCCACCTCTTTTTCTTATCACACTAATTATTTATTTTATTTCTCTTTATCTATCTCTTATCTTATTAATCCCAAAATATTCACATGGAAACCCTAATGGGGCAATCTCCTATACCACATTACATCAGCAACCCTAATCGGAAACACCTCCATCATGCGGCACCCCCAATCACGCGACACACATCCTTCTGAAAATATGCACATGGTACCGAATATCACCCTTCAAACCCCATATCTCCATCTCTTCTCAATCTTCTAATGAACCCCAGCCGACCATCGTCGTCTGCTTTGGTGACTGACGAATTCTACTCACACTGCTACCTTGGACCGTTTGATGTCGCACCGCCTTCGGCCACCATCGCTTGGTCTGTCACTGTTGGTCAAATTTCGACATCCTGATCATCTCGGGAAACTCCCGATGAATAATTATCACAGATCACAGGTAGTTAAAATCAATAATCAATATTTTAATCCAAAGGGGTGGAAAACCACAATTGATGAGTCCTACCACAAGCTTGTATCTTTTTCTAATAAAGAACACATTTTCCAATGGATGAGGAAATCTATTGATTCTCCGTGCTTCTATTTATCTAGATCCAAGGATTTTTCATTTATCCACCAAACGAGGAAAAGGATCGATCATTCATAAATGGTGGAGGTTATTAGTAATGCAATGGAAATCTTTATAATCCTCAATTTATAACAGATTATTAGTTCAAGAGTAAATGCTTAACTACAATGGCCAACAGTCGCGGGATCCGAACATCACATACGATGTAATATTAAATCACACTTAGGTAAAAAGTTGCACTATTGACTCAATAGTGGTCTTGGATTTCCAATCCAATTCCCCCATTCAGGATTTATTTATATTATCTCGAGAAATAAAATTATTATATTTTATTATTTTATTTAAGGTTTTTCCCTTAGTGAGTTTTTCTACAGATGGCCTGCACCGAAATTTTTTTACCATGCGTTGGGTAAAAGCCATGTCCCCGAGTCAACCATACCATTAGATTTATAATAAAATCTTTCTATTAGGTTATATTTGTTTTTGAACTATTAAATGATTGAATAAATAAATTAATTTTTTCTTTTAACATACCGTTGACGATTGAGGGGTCTGAATGTCCTGTGCCGACTTATTTTATGTCGCACCCAGGATAAACACCACGTTCCAGGCCCTACTATGGTGTCATATTTAGGATATGATCAACCCATTTAGATATTTTCCATTATTTCTAAAAAAAAGTGTGCACATTAAAACATAAACTCAATATTTTTATAAAATCAATTCCAGGCGCACTGGGCCTCAGAATCGTGCACTATCTCATTACCTGGCTCTAAACATATTCTTAGAAATAATCCAAAGTCTTATAAACAAAATCAAGGTCTCTAAATTAACTTTTATATAACACGTTCCTTCATTCTTTCCATTTTTTTAGAAAATGATAACATCGTTTGATTGTACAGTGGATTGTCGCCTTGTGAAGCGGGGTAATTCATTCTCGCTTTCGATGGAATGTATTAAAGATGAGTTTAATAAAAATATTTGATATATATGAAATAATAGTAAAAATTTAATGATTATATATATATATATATATGTGTGTGTGTGTGTGTGTGTGTTATTTACATTATTTTATTTAAAATGACAAGAAAATAGAAACAATGTTTAGGCATACGTACGACCTACCGTCTCCATGAACGGTGAATTTTGTTTCCTATCACAAAATTTATTGGGTCACTATAAATACATATATATTTAATATATATGATATTTATATAATTAATACATTATTGAAATGATTAAATCATGCTCAATATAAGAAGACTAGAAACAACAAGTCATAACTTATACAAAAAACAAAGTGGTTATTGCCCGAAGTGTATCTTTAACATGGGATTGTTAATAAAAAAGTAATATAAATTCATAAAAAATCATATATTAGATGATATATATTAATATGGTTATGTTATAGATGTATAATAAATTTATATTCATTATACAGGAGTTTTAAATGTGTACAAAGGAATCCAATACTTAAGGAATGGGAATTGCATCTCAGTTTTTACTTTCTTGAGACATATGCCATAATCCCCACCTATTTATTTTATGTATTGTTTTTACATTCCACGAATGTATATTATTATTATAATCATGAAAACTATTGTGTTTTACATATCCATTTGAGAATTTATCTTTCACATGGTTTAGGGTTCAATTGTTGAAAAATCAATAATGGAATTTTGTCTCAATTTGCCACCTTTGATACACATGTTATGTTACGCACCTATATTATTTTATGAGGCGTAGATGATATCCATTTGAAATGTTATATCATGAATATACTTATTTTCATGATATTTTAATCTTAATTTAATTTTATTCTTTCATGGGGATTAGTATTCAATGTTCCCAATGTAGTAAGCGGTTATTATTACAATCTCATCATTTATTGAGATAGTTTATCATTATACATCCATTGATGAAATATTATAATCCCTCTCTAAGGAATTCTCATGAAATTTCTCCTCCTATGGTCATTCATGATATATAAAAGTAATGTCACCATTTTTTCACTCTTTGGTACTTAATATAATTAAGAGAATGCTTTTATAAAAATCCAACTTTATTTACCACTAGTAATAGATATTTTTTCTTCCAAAACCATGTTTTCTAAAAATGTTTTCAATATTCTTTAAATTATATTTTAATCTCATTTCCAACGAAATTTATTTTTAAAATATTTTATATTTAAAAAGTGTTTTAAATAATTTTCAATGTTTCCTTTATAAATTTTCAAGGTTATTTTCAAATAAAAACGTTTTCAAATGGTTTTATGTTTTACAAAATGTATTTAAAATAGAAAAGTATATTTTCATCATGTAATGTTTTAAATGATTTTTAAATATTACTTTATAAGTTCTAATAGTGGTTTTAAAAGAAAAGGAGTTTGTAAATGCTTTTTTTTAATTGATTTTCTACGAAAGGTTATTTTCCTCAAAAAAATTTCCAAGTGATATTTCAAAATCCTCCTCCATATATGATGACATCCTTTCAATATTTTAGGATTTACTGGGGACAAAATATAGGAAAAACATTCTTATTATTTCTTTGAATGTTTTATATTTAATATAACATGATTGTTATGATACCAATTTCTCATTCACAGGTTATACCATGTTAAAATTATTATGAAACCCACATATTTTCACCAGTTATGCTATGATGAAATGATTATGAAACCTATATATTTTTAACAGGTTATGTTATGATGTTTATGATACCCATTTCATTTCATGGTTTATGATGTGATGGATTTTTATGATCTTGTGGAACACATATGTATGGTTTTCATTATTTGAGGGGTGAGACCTATATCTCCCTCCAATAAATTAGATAATGATGGATAAATTAGGAGTAAATATGTTATGAAAAAAGTTAATTACATGTTCAAAATGTTATGTATGATTCTTATTACATGATCAAAATGTTATTTGTGAACCCAATTACATGGCCACAATGTTATTCATGATCCAAATTACATGTTCACAATTGTCACACCCGGATTTTTCACTGCGTCATGTTTCTAATATTTATTTTTATCTTATAATTATATCTTCATACAATAATTATTCTACTTTTTATATAAAATGTGGTCTGATCCTGACTGGGTTTTTGCGCTTTTGCATTGATAAATGAGAGTTTTGTACATGATTGCGTTCTTCACGCCGTTGTCGAAGCCGCACGGCCTCGCCTAGGTCACCGAACAGCCTTGCCATGTTCCCCGCACGCTTGCCCAATGTTCAACTAATTAAATGATATGAATTAATAATGAATAAATAAAATTAAATGAGTAGTAAAATAAAATAAAATAAAATAAAATAAAATAAAATAAGAAAAATGATAAAGATTTAATAGATTTTTATTTAATAATAATAATATTGTTATTATTATTTGAGGATACTATTATTATTTTTATTATTAATACTTTAATTCATTTTTTAATATTAAATTATAACATTATTAACTTTTTATTATTAAAATTTTAAGTATGTTATTTTTATTAACATTAGGCTACTTTATGTTTTTTTAAGGTTTATATCAATTTTCCTCCTATTTTTCTTTTTTCTTTTATTTTTTTTTATTATTTCTCTCCTTCACATTCCCTCCCTCCCACTGGTCCATCACATTACCCAAGCCCCCCTAAATAGTACCTCCTCTCTTCATGTAGTCACTATCTACCCTTTCTACCTAGCTTGAAGCGCGACCCTCCCTGGCCTTAGTCCGCACATGCCCTTCCCCTCAACTACTTCAATGTGTGTCCTCCCTCAAACTATCGCCCTACAAGCATGTTCGGCCCTTTTCCTCTTCCCCTCGAGTCCTCCATGTCGCTCTTCCCTACTCCATGCCCATCCATCGCAGGACCTTCTCCCACCCTTGTTGGCCTTCGCACCCCAGATCAGTGACTCCCTCTCCTTTTCCAGCTTTTCATGCCCCCTCTTCCCCCTTTTGCTTCCCTCACACTACGCCCCTACCTCATGCACATCCCATGGCTACCCCCCCCCCCCCATGTCCAGCAGCTAGATCTTCAGCCGGCACCACCCTCTCCCTCACACAACATCCATGACCTCCCTCTTCCCGGCCATCCCCATCCAGCTGCTGCGCCGCCCCATCTTCCATTGGATGGTCTCCTTCTAGTGAACCCTTTCATCTAGTAATCCATATACCTCCTTTCATATTGTGTTTAATTTTTTTTAATTGCATGGATTGCGATGTTCTTTAGTAGAAGCATCTCCAATTCATTGTGCATCTTTTTTTTTTGTTTAACGGGTTAATACAGGGTAGAAGGACATATATGATAGCAATTAATTTATGTTTTTAGTCATGATGGGTTTTGTATTTAAGTTGTGGCTGAAAACCTCTATTATTAGATAGCCTTTCTAAGATTTTTTCTTGCGGCGGTTGTGGTCCAGATGAGGTTTTATACCAATTTCTGACAATGTCTTCCTATGAGGTAGGTGTTTCCATGCGTTAACATCCTTATATTAATTTCATTTTTATGTCTAAATTTATTAATGTATTCTTTGTTTTTATTATGTGACATGTTTGGTGTTTTCGAAATGGTTTGTGTTTAATTTTTGAAATCAGATTTCTAATATAGGGATAGGCCATGCTATGGTTTTTGATTTGTTGTAATGTTTTTAAAAATGGGTTTTGGGAGTTTATTGGGTGGCACGAAATGTCATCGGAAATATTTTTGACATGAACATGTGATATTGAGTCTTACCTTTCATATGAGCATTGTTGTGATTGTTCGTGGAAACATGAAATTAATTATTTTAGTTGAGAAAGATGTGATTTGGTAATAGTTTAATACCTAACTATGTTAGAAACGTATTTTTCTTGAAAAAAATGGGCTGTGTCATGCGTATCATATTGTAGTGTTTATTGAAGAAGGGTTTCCGATACTACCTTAAAAGGGAGAAATATTTTCTAAAGCACTTATGTTGAGAGTTCATAAAAACCTTTTATAGGAAAAATTATTTATTTTGGCATGTTGAACATTTTACGCACCTTTTTATTTAAATTTTAAATAGTTGGATTAGCGGAAAACATGTTTTGGACGGTTGTGATATACATTTGGTTTTAAAGTGGTGTTTTTCCATGAGATCGAGTGTGTTTTGGTGTAAACTATCATGTGTTAATATTAATGGTTTTATAAATTGTTTACATTTAATTTGATGTGTGGATGTGGTGTTTGATGGAGTTAAAGATGTTTTTTTTGTCGTTACTGTGTGAAAATTAGGCGTTTTTCATGTCAAACCCTTGATGTTCAAATTATAAATTTTCAATTAGTTAATTAAAAAAAATTTAAATTCATGCATGAGATTTGATTTATGATGTAAAATAGTTTTGGTGTCTGTTTGGTCCGAACAGGGGATTTTGTACATGTCCTCAAGTGTAAAGTTTTTCGGTGCCTTTGCAAATTGTTTTGGAATTTTCTTTTTTTGAACTATCAAATTGCATAAGAGGTGCGAGGTGTTTTTATAAAATGTTCTATTATATATATTGATCTAGAGTGGTTTTTGGGTGTGCAAGTGGTGGCACACTGTGTACCTTGTTTGTCTTTACTTTTGGGTTTAAATGTGTGGTGTTTGGGATTTGTAAATGTGAAATTTGTTTGACTGAAAAAGGGAACCTCGGGTACCTAGGTGGGTGGATTAGGACTAGTATGCTAGATGTTATGGAACTGGTCTGTACTGGTTTCATCTTTCATGATTGACATTACAACAATAACTAAACATTTGTGGTAATTAAATACCACAAGGTTATGGATGTGTTTCCCTACTAGTGTCTCTTGCATGAGAGTGTTGTTTATTGTGGCTCTTATTCCATGTTTACACCAAGTTACGCTGTCTCTAGCGCACCACGCATACTACCTTCCTTAGTGGATTTACCTACAGTGCTTTACTATTCATGACATGGTGCCTTCTTTCAGCATATGGAGGACCACTTGAGTATGTTCATGTTCTTTATAAAATGTCTCCTCCAATTTATAGAAGTATTAGTGAAATTGTTTTTTTTTCTTTCAGTATTCTTTTCTTTTCACTTTCAACTTTTGAATATTTTCCTTAAAATTGTTTTAAATGTATTGTTTTAAATATGCATGTTAAATTATATTTTGATGTTGTGTCATGGAAGCTTTTATTGGGTGGTATCCTACTGGGCTATTTACTCACACCCTACATAAACCTTTGGGTGTATGTAGATCTTGTCATTTGTGTATTCCAGGTTGGGGCATCATGCATAGTGACGGTGGTTTGGGATATCGATGGTTTTTTCCGTGTAGGTCTGATGATTGTGAGTGAAGGAGGTGTATCCTCATGTTACATGAATGTGAAAATAAATGTGTTAGTTTTCTTTTCATTGTAGTCTTCTTATAGTATTGAGTTATATTGTAATCCTTGAGTTTGGTCCAACATCAAGGGTTTGTTTGGTTATGTTTTACCACATTTTTTTATTTATCTTGTTAGTTGTTTTTCTATCTCTTATTTTGTGTAAAATTTTTCCCACATGTTACCCTTGATACAAAGGCACATGTGCCAGCCCATGGGGATCGGGAACGCCCTTCGGGCGATATCGTGAACCGGGTTGGGTGCCAGTTCGAATGATGACCCGACAAGGTTTGTGACAAAATGTTATCAGAAGAGGTTTTCTCTTTTGGGTTGTGTTCTTTTGGGATAGAGTCACGGTAGACTGGAGTTAAGGTTGTTGGGACTCGAAGACCGTGCTATGAGAAAGGTCGTGGCCAGCACACCTTGTGGTGCGACTCGAGTTACCAAAGTATGTTGAGGGTTGTATGGGTCTTTGGTCCATGATGTTAATGTTGTCTAGGGGAAATGAAAAGGGAGTAGGGCCAGTAGTCTAAGAGAGATAACAGGGTTTAGGAAGCCATGGGGAGCCAAGGATGTTGTCCTAGAATACTCTTTTTGGTAGTGGGGTGATTGGCATATAGCCGCCAACCATATGTTCCAGTTACCTACTGACACTAGTTTTCTCTTACACTATTCCTCATTTCATGTTTTGGAATTTTGTAAAATTATTTTTTATGTAAAAATGATTTGTTCTATGGAAAATGTTTTGAAATGAAGCACATTAAAAAGTAAATGATGTATGAGGTTATAAAGTTGTGGGTTGAATGTTTTGGTTTCAAAAAATGGAATGGTCTGGTTTTGATCATTGGTGTTCTTGTGGGCAGCCACATGCATGATTGTATATGAAATGAGAAGTGGTCAATGGCACGAGCAGATTAATTCCAATATAGATATGAGGTGGGTGCTAGTGTGGCATGAGAAAATGCTTGTGTGAGGCCCATGGGACACCATTGGTGTTGGTACAACCCACTAGCTTTGCTTATTTTCAAAAGGTTTTGTTAATTGAGAATTTAGTGTGTAAATAACTAGTGATTGTGTGGTGTGTCCATGTGTTTCAGAAATGTTGGATTTGATGTGTTTCGAGTAGAAAATCATTTTTGAATGATTTGCTTCTTGAGTTTTAACATTTATTTATAAGTTGGTGTCGAAGCGTGTGGTTAGTGAATTCTTTTGAAAAGTGCTTCGGAAAGCCCTTGTAGTGGTTCCCCCTGCACGTTTAGTGTTCTTTTATGGTATGTCTTGGCCATTGGACCAGTTTGATTAGGTCCATGGTTTTCTTTATTGACTAGTTCATTCCCCCCTCAAAAAGCACTAACATGCGATTGATGTGTGGCCATGGGTATTTCACCAGATGTGTTGTTAAATGATTTGTTGAGAACTAGTTCATTCCCCCCTCAAAAAGCACTAACATGAGATCGAAGGGAGTTTTTCTTTATTGACTAGTTCATTCCCACCTGATGTAATCACATTTAGTGGTCCTTATGGGGCTGGTTTGGGAAAATTAGTCTCAAAGATGAATGGTGTTCATCCAGGGATGTAGAGATGTTGGTTTTTCTTTGGTTATGGTTTTGATGCCAAATGGTTGGGCCCCTCCCTACCTGCCCTTTTGTTGGGGAGTTGGGTAAATGTCGGGAAGCCTCTGAGTTCTTGTGTTTTCATTGGTGCCAACGTTTGTGAGATCCATTGGGGGACTCTCTAAAACTCCTTGGAAAAATAAACGGATATTACCCTATTCTTATGATGGGGAGTCCTTTCGGGCATCCCCGTGTCAGTTTTCCAGTCTTGCCTTGGGCGTTGGTAGGTTCTTAATGGTGGGGAGCCCCTTCGGGCTTCCCTATGATGGATTTTTGGTTATGTTTCCTTCCATGATCAATCAACTAGGGGTGTTATATCTCTTTGGGGTGGGTGACACATATCAGACAGACATTTTATGAGTTTTTGTGGTTGTCATGTTAGTCACCTTCTCAGAGCATGGTGTGTTTGCCTCTTTTCATTTGATATTTGTGGGAATCCTCCTAGAACATTAAGGGGGTGTTGTTTTCTACTTTGGGGTTCGGTCCATGTTGTGGATTTCCGGGGATAGAAAGCTTTATGGTGGGGAGAATTGTCACATCCGGATTTTTTGTTGCGTCATGTTTCTAATATTTATTTTTATCTTATAATGTTATCTACTTCAAATTATTATTTTTCTTTTTGTATGAAATGTTGGCCAACCCTAACTGGGGTTTTGCACTTTTGTGCTGATAAATGAGTGTTTTGGCCTCGATAGCATTCATCGCGCCACTGTCGAAGCAGTATGGCCTCACATAGGTCACCGTGCAGCCTTGCCCGGTTCCCCACACACATGCCCGATGTTCAACTAATTAAATGAAATTAATTAATAATGAAGTAATAAAATTAAATGAGTAGTAAAATAAAAATAAAAAAAATTAAGAAAAATGATAAAAATTTAATGGATTTTCTATAATAATAATAATATTATTTTTATTTGAGGATATTATTATTATTAATAATATATTAATTTAGTTTTAAGTATTAAATTATAACATTATTATCTTTTTATTTTTTAACATTTTAAGAAGGTTTTTTTTAACATTAGGCTACTTTAAGTTTTGTAGGGTTTTGATCAATTTTCCTCCTATTTTTCTTTTTACTTTTCTTTTTTTATTCCTTATCTCCCTCACTTTATCTCCCTCTCGCTAGTCTATTTCCTAACCCAGGCCCCCCTAAACCCTACCTCCCCTCTTCACGTATCTGCCATCACCCCCTTCTACCTAGCTTAAAGCGCGACCCACCAAGGCCTTAGTCTGCGCGTACCCTCCCTCTCGGCCACCTCAATGTGCGACCTCCCTCAAGTAATCGCCCTACAATCATGTCCGGACCACTTACACTTCATGTAGTGTCTTCCATATCGCTCTACCCTACTCCATGCTCATCTATCGAGCGCCCTACCCCCACCCCAGCCGGTCTCGGCACCCCAACTCAACGTCTCCCTCTCTTTTTCTAGCTCGTTGTGCCCCCTCTTCCACCTATGCTTCCCTCTCGTTGCACCCCAACCTCATGTGCAGCCCATAACCAGACCCCCGCCCCCACCCCATGTCTTGCGGTTGGATCATCAGTCAGTTCCACCCTCTCCCTCACACACTATCCACGACCTCCCTCTTCACGGTCATCCCCAACCAGTTGTTGCGCCGACCCTTCTTCCATGGGCTGGTCTCTATCTAGAGAAGCCTTCCTTCCTATAATCCTTTTCCCTCCTTTTTTAGTGTATTTATTTTTTGTTAATTCCATGGATTGTGATGTGTTTTAGCAGAAGATTCTCCAATTCATTATGCATCTTTTTTTGTTCCACGGGTTAGTACTGGGTAGAAGGACATATTTTTTTAGCCATTAATTTCTAATGTGAGGCATGATGGGTTTTGTAATAAAGTCACGGGTGACATACTATAGGATTTTCTGGCCTTTCTAGAATTTTTTCATGAGGCGGTTGTGATGCTGATGAGGTTTTGTACCACTTTCTGAAAATGACTTCCTGTGAGGTAGGTGTTTCTGTGCCTTAGCATCCTTAGATTAATTTAATTTGTTTGTCTAAATTTATCAATTTATTCTTTGCTTTTATTATTTTACGTTTTTGGTGTTTCTGAAATGGTTTTTATTTAAATGTTTAAATCAGATTTCTAATAAATATATTGGCCATGTTTTGGTTTGTTCGTTGATGAAATGTTTTTAAAAAATGGGTTTTGGGAGTTTTTTGGGTGGTGCAAAATGTCCTTGGAAATATTTTTGACATGAACATGTGATATCGAGTCCTACCTTTCATATGAGTCTTGTTTTGTATGTTCTATTAAACATGAAATTAATTATTTTAGGTGTGAAAAAATGTTATTTGGTAATATTTTAATACGTATCTAAGTTATAAATGTATTTTTCTTGATATAAATTGGTTGTGTGTCATGTGTATGATATTGTAGTGTTCCTTGAAATAGGGTTTCTGGGCCTATATTAAAAGTGTGTAATATTTTCTAAAGCACTTAAGGTGAGAGTGGATAAAAAATGTTTAAAGGAAAAATTATTTGTTTTTGCATGTTGAACTTATTTCACACCTTTTTATTTAAATTTTAAATAATTTTATTAACAGAAAACATGTTTTGGAATGGTTGTGTTGTACATTCGGTTTAAAGTGGTGTTTTGGCCTGAGATCAAGTGTGTTTTTGGTGTAATCTATCGTGTGTTAATCTTAAAGGTTTTATAAATTTTTTACATTGAATGTCATGTGAAAATGTGGTATTTGACAGACATAAACATGTGTTAAATTTTTGGTGTCATTTTTGTGTAAAAATTATTCATTTTTCATGTGAAACCCTTGATGTTCGAATTAGAAATATTCTATAAGTTGTTTAAATAATTTATGAATTCATGCATGTGATATGATTTATGAAATAAAATAGATATGGTGTGTGTTTGGTCTAAAAGGGGGATTTTGAACATGACCTCGGTTGTAAAGTTTTGCAGTGCCTTTGCAAACTATTTTGGATTTTATTGAACTATAAAATTGCATAAGTGGAGTGAGGAATGTTTATCAAATGGTTTTGTATGTGTATGTTTTTATATTAGGGTTTTGGTGTGAAAGTGGTGGCACACTGTGTACCTAGTTTGGCTTGACGTTTTGGTGTAAATGTGTTGTGTTAGTGATTTTTAAATGTGAAATTTTTTTGAGCACAAAAAGGGAACCTCGGGTACCTAGGTGGGCAGATTAGGACTAGTACGCTAGATGTTATGAAATTGGTATGTCCTGGTTTCATCTAGAAGGATTGAATTACAACACTAACTAAAATTTTGTGATTATTAAATGCCATGACATTGTGGATGTGTTTCCCAAATAGTGGCTCGTGCATGAGAGTGTTGTTTATTGTGGCTCATATGCCACATTTACACCGATGTACAATGTCTCTAGTGCACTATGCATACTAGCTACCTGGGGGGGATTTACCCAAAGCGCTCTACTATTCATGACGTGGTTCCTTCCATCGGCATATGGAGGACCACTTGAGTATGGGAATGTTCTTTATAAATTTTCTCTTCATATTAATGAAGTATTTGTAAAATGGTTTTTTTTCTTTTAGTATTCTTTTATTTTCACTTTTAGCTTTTGAAATTTTACCTTAAAAGAGTTTTAAAATTATTGTTTTAAATAATCTTGTTAAATTATCTTTTGATGTTGTGGAATGGAAACTTTTATTGGGTGGTATCCTACTAGTCTTTTTTCTCACACCCTACATACACAATTGGGTGTATATAGATCTTTCCATTTGTGTATTCCAGGTTGGGGCGTCTTTCTTAGTGATGGTGGTTCGAGATGTCAATGGTTTTTTCCATGAAGGTATGATGATGGTGAGTGGAGGAGGTGGCTCCTCATGTTGCATGAATGTAAAAAAAATGTGTTAGTTTTCATTTCATTGTAGTCTTCTTCAAGTATTGGGTTGAATTGTAAACATTGAGTTTGGTCCAACGTCAAGGGTTTGTTTGGTTTTGTTTTATAGCATTTGTTTATTTATCTTATTAGTTGTTTTTTTGTCTCTTATTTTGGGTAAAATCATTCCCACATGTTACCCTTGAAATCCAACCACTTGTTCCAGCCTGTGGGGATTGGGAACGTACTTCGGGTGATGTCGTGAACCTGGTCGGGCACCGGGTTGAATGACAACCCGACCTAGTTCATGTCAACAATGTTAAGTGTGAACCTGATTACTTGTTCACAACATTATGCACGAACCTGATTACATGTTCACAATGTTATGTGTGAACCTTATTACATGTTCACAATGTTATGTTTGAACCCTATTACATATTCATAATGTTATGCATGAACCTGATTACATGTTTTCAATGTCATGCATGGACCTTATTTCATGTTCACAATGTTATGTGTAGACATGTTTTTCATGACCATAATGACATGCTTGGACTTGGCTGCATGTCCATATGTTTATGTGAGGACCATATTTCATTTACTTAACATAATTAGTGGACCTTTTTCTATTTATAAATTTTCACAATGTTATAAGATGATGTGTATGGAATAAATCTATATCTTTTTCCAATGTTATGCTCTCATAGCTCATGTTCATTAATTACCATATGATTCATATCTTATGAACTTCCAGTATTTGTTTCATGACATGGGATTATGATCTTTGACTTGTAGGTTATGGTTTTCAGATTTTATGATCATGTTATCATACACTTATGTCCATGTTATTATTATGTATATCCTTTATTTACCCTTACTAAAAATCTTAGATAATCCGTTCATATGTTTCATTTTCTCAAGTTATGAATACTAGTTTTATGTAGTGTATGTACATGAGGAGTACTAAATGGGAAGATATTTTTGGGAAATGATGAAGATAATTCACCAAATTAGATGATTGAGTTCTATATTTTCAAATTCAGTAAACTATTACGTCCCTCGAGCATGTGTTTGTGTAATTTATTGAATATTCATATAAAAATATGTAATATCCATGTGTGTTAATCTTGTGTCTCTATATATAATCCCTTTATCATGATATCTATAATCAGGTATGTTGAATACTTTTGTCATCATCCAATGTGCCCAATGTTTCTTTCTATAACTTTCTAAAAATAAACTTTATGATATAATTCCATGAACATTGAATTAATCAGGTAGTTATATTCCCATTAAAGGGCCTAAGATATCAACTTCCACTAAAATAGGATGGGAAAAATCCATTCTTATTATTCATTAATGTAATATCACCCATGACACACCTAAAATGTCCTACCTTTCCATGATAATCATTCATCATGGTTTTCATCAATACAGTAAAGTGTATGGCTCATGATATTTATTAATAATAATATTAAAGTTTAAGTATCGTTACAAACATGATTAGTTAAGAAGATCCAGAGAAACATATAAATATGGATTTACTACTAGTGGTTCATGCTCTCATAATATCCTACTCTAAAACTCACCAATGGAATATACCACGAGAAAGTCTCTCAACGTCCTATAGGTCACCACCCCTGATAGCCTATGTCATTTATGTCACATAAAATGATATCATCTAACTATAGGATATGTATTTAATAATATTTTCCAAAAACATCTAGGCCCTCATTATAGCGGGGAACTACTATGACCTTTCAGCGTAAATGGTATCCTTAAGAAATTATCACAAAGAATTCATGAAAATTAACGATCTTCATGTGATAATACATTTATAAATATTCAATACCATTAATAATATAGTGATCTAATGTTCAAAGTAGTTTGATATGGGGGACCAAATAAAAAAAAATCGCTTTCACTAGATACTACTGTAATCAACACAAATGGTTAGCCTCACTTGATAAACATGCTTTTGATTATATATAGTTATAGTTATTGAGCTGATTATGGAACACGTTATTAATCATCCTACTATGAGCTCATCTCACTCTGAGAAAGATCCCTAATGAGATGATATCATTGAGTATAGTCTGTTTATCCTCTATTATACCTAATTTATTTTGATAATACCATATGTAAAATCAAACATTATATGATTGAATTTTACTATTTGGGTATAACTCCAAAATCTATAACAACTGTTGCTAATCTTTCTTCTTAAGACAGATCAAAATTCACAGCATAATCAATCTAATGTAGATATAGAAACTATTTATTATAAAATAATTAACCATTTCTTATTATTTAATCTTTACTCTACCACTGGATCAACATATCCAAAAAAATATTTTTATATCCCTTATAAAACTAGTATTCCCATTTCTCTAATTTCTAGGATCTCATCCAGTTTTACTTCATCAAGAACTTTCGGATAGTTTTGACTATCATCCAATGTAATTCTCTTAGTCTCATGTGATATTTTCATTCAATACTTTATACATAAGAAATATCTTACATGTATATATATCATGGAATGTGAGATATATTTCCAATGTACCCTAAGGAATATGTATTATACACATCATAATAATACCATGTGATACTAGAATAATTCATGTGTATTGTTCCATCTTATATTTATTAATACCATTTCAGCTATTATTCCATCATATTGATCTATTATATTAGATATTATTCCCAAGAACATGGGTTTCTACATAATTCATATTTGAGAAATTTGATTTAGTATTAATAAACCATATGACTATCCACTTATTTTCAGTCTGTTGTCAAAAAATATTGTCCTTGAAATCTATAATGCCCCACTGACCACTTATATACACTAAGGAATATATTCATTTCAAATGAATATCATGTGATCATTATATCTGTTTCAATCTATAAATGGATCCTTGGTACTTATGTAACATATTGGTATGTATTTATGTCACCAACCCTTTTGGTTGTGTTATATATACATCTTCTATAATGTTTCATTTAATGAGAATGGTTTTGACATAAATACCCAATAAAATGATCGTATAAAAACTATGAAAATAGAAATTCGAATACAATTTCATATAAAAAATAATGAGAAGGTATTACCATAGACTATGTCATTGTATATTAATAATTTCTTAAATAAATTATGTTTTATTGATCAGAACATGACCATATTGTGTCTTTTGTAGACGACGAGTAGTTAGGCTGAGTTTTTTGGGAGCCAGGACCTGGTGGTACGTGGAGGAGAATGACAGACGAGGATTGCTGTGGAGGTGATATGTACCTACCCTTCAGTTAAGAACCTCTAAGTATGACCTAGTAGTTGTTTCCCTTTTTGTTTCAGTTATATTTTACTTTCAGTTGTACTTGTACTTTTATAGTTGGGCTTGTATTCCAGCCCCTTTTTACTTTCAAAACTCTTCTACTATAATAGTTTACTTCACAGTTGCTTCTTGTTGTGCTTTCGAACTGTGTGTTTGCACAGGTTTAAAGGCAATGCCTTCCTGTTTTAGGGAATATGCCTTTCAGTGCCAGTTTCCAGCCCCAGGCCTATGGAATTCGGGCTTGGGGTAGTCACGGCACGGGCCTCGGGAGACGGGTCATGACAAAGTGGTATCAGAGGAGTTTGATTTTATCAAAGAACTATAAATCTGATCTTTTCTATGTGGAAATTGTGTTAAGTGTTATGAGTGGGGTTTTAATTTTGGGGAATCCAATGTTGGGGCGATGGCCGACATATCCATACACCTGGACCATGAGTTCTGATTTCTAACTCAGCACACGAAAACACATATTGCGTATGTTTTTGAAAAGTTTTTCTTTGGAATTATTTGGAGTCACCTCACTAGGTATAACTTAATGACTATGGCACACCTATTCATTTTCAGGATTTCGCCTCTTAGAAAGTCACCTTGATTTCTAGAGAGAGTACGTGATGATGGCCCATGGAGTATTGAGGCCTCGGTGTCAGGCCCCATTATGGAATTGGCACCTTTAGGAGGTGTACCAGCAACACCACTAGCCGCTGGACAGAAGTTGCCACCAGCCCCACCAACAGAGGGTGCACACTAACTGATCGCGTTGCACGAGTTCAAACAGCACAGGCCTTCGAGGTTTTGAGGTGAGACGGACCCTCTAATGATGGATGACTGGCTGGAGGCTGTGTTTAGAGTTTTCCACCTAATTGAGACACCAGTAAAGAAGATGGTTATCTTAGTTGTTAGTCTTTTTAAGTGAGTGACCATGAGGATGGTCCTCATAGTGATGAGGCTTCGGTACGTGGACCATTGCTTGAGAGAGAACCTTCAGGTAGTGTTTCAGCCATATCACTGCCCATTGGTCTGTGGTTACAACCAGCAGTACCGGTAGAGCAAACATGTAGGATTAGTACCTTACATGTGTTTCAGCATCCAATACCCCTTCGTTTCCTAGGTGAGATCAAATCACAGGTGGCTAAGGACTAACTTGAGGAGGTGGATGAGAGTTTCCTAAAGCTTCTCACGTTCGGTAGGATGACATGTCGGTAGCTGAGTATTAATCAAGGCATACCGACCATCCTAGGTACTGGATGAATATAGTATGATCAGTGCTTCAGGGATCGGACCTCTGAGCGAGGTGTGTTTTTGGATATCCTAGCCAGCACTAATCCTCTATGAATTCCTACTTATGTTAGGATGCCAGAGAGAACCTTTGTGGTTGAATTTTATTTGGATGAGCGAATAAAACCAGTGAATGTTAGTAGTATGAAAGCATGAAACTGAAACCAGTCTTGAAGACTTGGGCGTGTTTAATGTTTCTAGATGAGGAAGTGATAGGGACAGATGAATCTGTGGGGAAGAAGACATGTAAGTGGAGTTAGGAGAGTAGCATGAGGTGGTATACTTTTCGACATGTTAAAACTCCCACCTCAAAGTGGTCCCCATCAGGATTAGGTAACTAGAGGACAGGGGAAGGGAGTAGCTGCATGTGGTCATGGAGTGTTACCTAAGGACTCTAATAATGGATAAGAGGTATGGTTTGTGTCTACTAAAACATGTTGTATCAATTGAAAAAGGTACCAATAATTCCTTCCTTCCATGAATCATGTCCAAGACCTAGAGTTCCCAGTTTAACTGTTGAATTGACCATAAAATCTGGAGATACCCTTGGGAGGAGACTCGATAATCACACTTACACTGATGGTGTGATCTGACCCTTGAGGTGAGAGTTTTTGTTGGAACCTCTTGGTTGCAGTGTTGAGGCCTTACGACGTTAGTTTGGTTATGGACTGGGCATCCACAGTTCATACATATATTGACTGTATTAGGAGAAAATGGTTTTGGTTTATCTACAACATGGTAATGGGGTTTTCCTTGGTCAGCAAAAAAGGAAACCCAAGAATAACAGGATAAACTCGTGCATAGGAGGTTGTAGCCGATCAGCCTTGAGTCAGCCAGCCTTACCTTTATGGCAGTGGAAGTTTTGGGTTTTCATTTCCCAAGAGTAGTGGAAGAGTGTGGGGAAATCTTTTCAAAAGACATTTCCAGGGTTAACTCCCCGAAGGGAGAGGGTCTTAGGTTTTGGAAGGGTACTACTGGAGATTAGAACTAGAATTCTCTAGGGTGGAGGCACCCTTGTTATCTTTGATGAAGAAGGGGGGCCTTTCCTGTGGATGGAGAAGTGACAGCAGATCTTTCAAGAGCTAAGACATAGACAGAAAATTAGAACAACATTAACCATGATCTGGAGTTAGCAGTAGTGGTATTTGCGCTGAAGATGTGGTGGCACTACTTGATGGATGAACAGTTTACTATTTACTATGATCACAAGAGTATCAGGTGTATCATCTCATAGAATGGCCTGAACCTGAGATGTCGATGATGGATAGAGTTTTCTTAGGACTATGACCTTGAGATAGTATATACTACTGGGAAGGTGAATATGGAAGAAGACACACTCAGTAGGAGGTCTAGTCTACAACTGCTGAGTGAGGCGTCAGATCAGCTAGACACACTACGGATATCCTTCTTGGATAAATATGGAGTATCTTACCTATAGTCTATGACTATCACTCCCCAAATTCATCAGAAAATTTGGGGGGGCGGCACAGCTTGACATGATGACTATGAGGCCCTACATGCTCAGATATACTTAGGATGGTCTCCTGAAGGATTTTCTGAAGATGGGGAAAACTTCACCCTTTTCAGAGGATGCACCATGGTACCAGCGACGCTTCGGAAAGATGTGTTGAGGGAGATCCATAAATCCCATTTAACGGTACATCCTGGAGTGGTGAAGATGTACCAGGACCATTGGTGTTAGTACTGATGGCCCGAGATAAAGGAAGAAGTGGAAGAGTATGTATCATGATGCCTCACTTGTTAGAAAATGAAAATTGCTCAGAGCATATAGAAGTCTTATGATGATAGGTGACATAGATCTTTGGTGTTCCCGGAGGGGGAAAATGTATTCTTGTGATTATCTCGCCGATGAGGACTATGGATATTAGTCCAAGGCGGCAAGTTATCACGGAGGTTTATCAGACCATTTCTGATACATCATAGGATAAACGTGGTGGCATACTGCTTGGAACATCCACTGTAGTTGGAGAGGGTGCACGATGTCTTCCATGTGTCACAACTGAAAAGTTGTGTGCATGATCCATTGCAAATTATCGACTAGGGAGAGTTGTACTTTAACTGTGGGGTGACTTTTATAGAGTTCTCGGTGGATTTTGAGGATTGACAAGAGTGAGTCCTTCATGGGAGTTTGATACCTCTTGTGCGAATTTTTAGGCAGCTTGGAAAAACTCTAGGAGAGAACATGGGAGCGGGAGGCTCCGATTCATTCTCAGTACCCCTATTTTTTCCGTAGTCTATGTTTTGGATTTAGGTTACATAAATCCCTAAGGTGGGAGAATGTATTGTCACGGAATTTCTGTATAATGTTTTTCATTATACGAAATTATTTCGACACCGCGAAATCTGACGGTGCATGATTTTGTGGCACGGAGTCCCAGGAATGATTTTTCAAAGTTTTGTTAAGCGTTAATTAGCATGTGTAATAATTTTTCCGGAAAAAGAGGAATAAATCATTAAACGATTGCTGGATTAGAAATCTTAGGGCACCGTTGCATTCAGGATGACGAGTTTACCGGAGGCGTGACTTAAGTTTAGTCGGTGTGGGCCTCATGTGAGAAAACATGAAAATGGCACAA
This sequence comes from Viscum album, assembly GCA_963277665.1. Lineage (NCBI taxonomy): Eukaryota > Viridiplantae > Streptophyta > Magnoliopsida > Santalales > Viscaceae > Viscum > Viscum album. The sequence goes on along the minus strand of OY728120.1, from coordinate 2,062,986,882 downwards.
CTTTAAATAAAATCATTAAATAAAGTTAATGTATTTGTTAAATTCTTATAACTCACGAATAGTAACTTGGATTAAAAATCTGAGACCACCACTGAACTAGTCTGGGTATACTCTCTTTATACAGATACTAACATTGATCGGCATGAGCCACTAGTGAAAGTTAGTTTTTGGCCTTAAATAAAATAATTAAGTGAAAATTATTTATTTTAAAATCCATAACTTCTAAATGGTAACTCATATTGTAAATCTAAGAGTACCATTGGGTTCATTAGGGCTTGTTTCACTTAGGTAGATCCTAACCTCAACCAGTGCTGGTCGAGGGGGACTGTTACTAATTACTGAACTTTTTTGGGTACATTGAGTAAACATGCGAGCGGTGTTTTCTAGATTTTGAACCATTGCTCGGATTAAAAATCCCAGGGCACCATTAAATCTGCAACACCAGGATTCTCTTAAGGGAGGATTCACTTCAACTGTAGTAGATCTGGAGAAAAAGTTAGTTTTTGGAATGTTTTAATAGAATAAATAAAATAACATTATTATTTTATTTTTATTCAATTTAGCCAATGTAAAAGTGGTAAGGTGGGACCGGCTATTTGTCAAGACATTAAATGGCTTGACCCTATAATCTTTGTAACAAAAACGTTGGGGGAAATTATGAAGCTTCCTAATTAATGAGACACCATTAAATTCAAACATCGTTATGTACCCTCCCCCTCTCCCATATATATGGAGCATGGGGGAGGTATCAGTAGTGCATTGCCACAAAATGAAGTGTTGAAGAAGCACTGTGACGGCAGACCCTTAGAGGATGGATCCGATCCTAGAGGCAGGTGACAGACAACACCGAACCACGAACTGAAGGATGACGTACAAGTGGAGTCTTTGGGAACCAATTGCGGGAATGAAGAACATCATCCCACCTTTATGTCATCGATGCTATCCAATGGATTTTTGAGGTAGGGGTTATTTTTTTGTTCATTTTTGATTCCCTCTTCCCCATTATTGAATAATATAATGAATTCGGGTCAACCGACTAATGGGTTTACCCACGATTCATTCGTCTTTACGGGAGGCTATAGTAGGGTATCTTTTCTTGTCTTATAATTCAATTGATTATTCAACCCCTTAATATCCTCCATAATATGAGTTAACATGGAGGACATGAGCATAAATAACCCAGATGGAACCCTCCACAATCTTGATATCCTTGCACATCCATGGAATACCATGAGTGCGTCAACGCATGCCGCAAGAGGAGGGTCGTGACTCGTCAGTCACGAAGAGAGGAGGAGCTATCCAACACGATGGTTGGTTGCGGGAAGGGAGGCAACACATCCCATATGCCGTCAGTGAATGGCAGTCGCGGCTGAAGCCACATAGAAGGCTGAACCTTCCTCTGGTGGGTTCCATGGCGACCAACCGGCACCCACGTGGCGCCACCACCTCACAAACTGAACGGCCTCCGGGCTGTTTGGGAATCCAAGAGACTGGGGGGTTACACCCTCGCGTCGAAACAAACTAGTATGCCACCCTCGAACCAGGCTGCCGCCCTCGCACTGGGTCACCAACCTCAGACAAAGTTTCCACCATCAAGCTAGGACACCGCCCTTGAGCTAGGACACCGCCCATGCCCTGGGCCACCACCCTCAGACTGGGTCGCCGCCCTCGCACCGGGTCGCCGCCCTCACATCGGGCCGCCGCCCTCGGACCGGGCCGCCGCCCCACGTGGGCCGGGCCACCACTTACAGGCCGGCCCTCTTCAAGACTAGACCAAACTTCAACCCAGTGGGCCGATACCACCTTGGCCCATCCCAGATCGGGTCGGGCTGGGTCGGTCCAACCGGGTGGGACCGGACTCGGGGCCATAAACACTCAAAGTACATTATCTTGAGAACCAGATGTCTGTTTGACAAACCGTCTATGGCGTTGGGACCCTTGGAGTGAGATGGTCCTTTTTACTTGCTCCATTAGAGTTTTGGAGAAACATGGAGTATGTCCTGGATGGATCACACCCGAATCCAGTCGGACTATCGGCACTGAAATGCCAATAACGCACAGACCGAGCATCCGATTGATGCACCGTCTATTGTGTTGGAACCGTTTGGACATGGTGGATCAATAGGTTACTTCGTTGTGAGACTTCGTGCTGGTTGAGATATGACTGATGGTTTCAAGAGTGGTTCTCCCAAACACACTACGTACAGAACCCTGCTCCTGGATGAGACCTGACGACAGCTGACATTTTGACTCAAAGGGATTCGACGACCATTGAATCCGATGGGGAGGAGTACCTCAGCAGGCCACGGTGGGGAGTGGTCGTGGTACACGATTGAGAGGAGTATCATAGCAAACCATGGTGGGGAGGGACAACACTGTGTGACCCAGCAGACCCACGGTATTAGTACTTCAGCAGGCCATGGTGGGGAGGGGACGCAGTATGTGATGGGGAGGAGTACCTTAGTAGACCATGATGGGGAGGGACGGCTCTGTGTGACCCGGAAGGCCCATGGTACATGATGGGGAGGTGTACCTCAGCAGTTCAGGGTTAGTGGGAAAAGCCTCCTTGTGACGTGGTACACCCACTGTATTTGATAGAGGAGGATTTCTCCAGTATCTAAGGCGTTTGATGATGTGACTAGGGTTGTTACTTGTTACTACACCTCGAATAAATCCTGGTGTGAGATGTATTTACTTTGTTCTTGTGAATGAAGTTATGTTATGTCGTACTTTACCTATGAGGTACTTTAACTTCATGGTGTTACCCTGTGGTTTTTCTTTGTGGAATTATAGGATACTTTTGGGGTATTGAGGTCCCTTTTGAGTATCGTTATACTCCCCCGTGCATGGTATTCACTTACACATTATTGTTTCTTATGCTGATGAAGTGCAGTTGGGCTGAGTTTTGAGGGAGCCAGGACATAGTGGTACCTGGAGGAAAAGGATAGACGAGGAGTCTGAGGAGGGGATCTATACCTACCCTTCAGGTAGGAATCTCGGAGGATGTCCCAGTAGCTGTTTCCCTTTTTCTTTTAGTTATATTGTACTTTCAGTCGTACTTGTACTTTAATAGTTGGACTTTTATTTGGGAAACCTTTTGTATTCAGCACTCTCACTACAACAGTTTGCTTCACAGTTTCTTATTTTAGGGTTCTTGTACAATGTTTTTGTATAGGTTTAAAGGCAATGCCTTCCCGTTTTAGGGAATATGCCTTTCGGTGCTTGTCGCCAACCCCTGGCCTTTGGATGACGGGCTTGGGGTAGTCACGAAACGAGCCCTTGGGGATGAGTCATGACATATATAATATAGATCACATAATATCACTTATAGAACACAATACAAACATCATAAATGTAGAATTAATAAAATAAGAGGTATTTATAGAAGTGGAGGAACCTATACCAATGAAATAGTAACATGACCATAGGAATAGTAATTTGGCCCTTATGAACAGTAAACCAACCAATAAAATTGTAACCCCCACTATTAAATTATAAATAAAATTTCGATATCCTATAAATGAAAATATGATATAATCATATCATGGTATAAATAAGTAAATATTTTAAAAATTACTACTTAAGTGTTGGTTTTTTTAAGTCACAAATATTTAATTATAATTTTATAATTAATAAAATGATTTAAAATAAAATTAATTTTCGTAAAATTTATTCATAAATCAATAATTTTTTTCTTATGATTTTAGGATAATTTAATGAGACCTTAGTTAATATTTTAAAGTGTTAAAAAATAAGTTATAATATTAAAAACTCAATTTTTTGGTAAATAATGATTTGAATTAAAAATTAAATTTCACATATTTAGAAAATTATTTTCATAAAATGGATTACATTTTTAATTCTAAACATTGAAAAATGATTAGGTTGAATTTTCTTTATTTTTCTAAAATACATGATTTTTTGGTGAATAGTAAAATATGGTAATTTAAGGTATAAATGCATTATAAGTTAAACACGTTACTCCTTGAGTCATGAATAATGTAAGAACAATAATCTAGAAAATACCTTAATTATTTCAATACATTTGATGATAATACTCTAACTATTCATATTATTGAACAAGAATAATAAACAAATGAATAAAATATTCAAAAAACACCCCTCTCCTCCACTATAAATACCACCCCTCACCACCACTTATCCTCACATCTCTAAGCATGGAATATTGTCAAAATTATACCTAATAATCTCCCCAAGACTCTCCCCTACTTCCAAGATCTCTTGGTCTTATCAAAATACGAAAACCAATCCCCTTAAGAATGTTCTCAAGGATATGTATTCAATAGGTAAAATCATCTTCCTTTTCCTTTTAATTTCTTTTAAAGTTCTTTTATTTAATTATTCACTCCTCAAATACTCTATTCAAATTATCATGATAAATCCAATATCATCAATATATTATAATGATATCATGTTAATGAAATATACTTCCTAAAACTCCTTTCTCTCTCTATTTTATTTTAAAAAAGAAATCGACATCCATGAGGTGTTGATTTACATGCTTTGTGGACAACAAATTTTCGTTCTTCAATTTATCCTTAAAGGATGGAAATGAAACCACTTTTATGGTTAAAAAAGACTAAAATATATTTATTATAACCCTTTTAATGTTATGGATGTAACATATTTACATAATACTAAATGATAAAAAATGGGTTTGTTATGATCAATAACCATCATAATAATCTAAATGGTTATCACTAAAAGTATTATCCAGTGATTCATCCTCATAGCATATAACCAAATGATATATATATATATATATATAACCATTGAAACATATATATGTTCATAAATGACATATAATTCCAATTCTATAATAATTATTCCCACTTTACATAAACTTCATTACTTATAAACAAGTGAACATATCATGAAGACCCTGAAAAAAAAATCCTCCCAAGAAATAAAATTGTATCTAATAACACATAAAAAAGGAAATAAATAAACATAATAAAATTATAATAAATAAAATAAATGTATATATGGTTTTTATTAATTAGTTAATGGATTTAATTTGATTATCTAGGATGTTAAGGTCAAGTGTTGAACTCATTTGGACATAAGGTAAGGGTTTTCTTCCTGAACCTTCATTTTCATTTGGGTTATGATATCATTCTATATAAACCAATTTAATTCTTCATTATTTTTATATAATTATTCTAAATTATATATAGATGTTATAAAATCATATATCCACATCAGTTCTTCATTCTTTGATGGGATGACATGGTTCCCTTCTCATTCCCAATACGCATGCCTCATTAAAGAAAATTTATCGATTTATTACCCATTTTAAATTACTATCAATAATATATTTTAAGACACATTTATTTTTATAAAATCACTAATTTTTTCCGAAAAAACAATATTTTTCATTTATCATTTTATTCAAACAATCTTGACAAATAAAAATGCCTTTTCTGAAGAACTCTTCTTTGAAAAGTAAAAAGGGAATTTCTATCAAAAAATCCATGATGAATTTATTAGAGTATTTTCATCTAATTCAAGACCTGTATCTAATTTTATTCTTTAATAGGGTTTATCTCTTAATTTTATCATCCCCTATATTTTATTCAATTGTTTATGATCATATTGACTTTGGATGTGCTATTTTGATACCCTTCAACGTACTAATCAGAATGGTTAGTGATTATGTTTACAGATTGAGGGATGTTATTTACATTTCATATATATATGTTTTTTATGTTTATATATTTTTATATAATTAATTAATTGGAATTATTATGTGATGGTTGGGTCCCACTATAGCCCCTTGATGCATCGGTTGGTCTCATGACTCAAACTAGACTGGAATTTTTCCATTTATAAATAGTGTCTTGGTCCAGGCCTTGATGGTATGATTATGATGTTCAGTATTATGAATTCCAAGATTATGAAACTAGTAATTGATTTTCAATGTGATTATTCAACTATTATAATATCCATGGTAATTTTTTATTATGGAATTATTTAATCAAATTTAAATTCCTTCCATTTTGTGCTCAAGATTATGTTTTAATGGCATGTGTACTTATAGTTATTTACCATGCTTTGTATTTATGCTTTCGTTGTATTACATACCCTTAATAACATCTGAGATCACACCTTCTTATGTTTTATTTTTTCCCTAGGATGCGATGATGAATATTATAAATTATTTACAGGGATAATATATTAGTTATGGATGTTTCCAATGGAATCTCTATATTTTTTTTCCTCTCAATGTGGAAATTGAAAAGTTATGTATGCATCCGGTTTTCCATTACTACAAAACTATTTGGTCCTTAAAAATTATATTTCTTGAAATAATACCAATTTAATAAATTAAGGTACTGACTCTGGTCTATTGGGTTTTAGGTCTCTAGAGAAGTGGTATAAATTAATATAAATTTAATCATGCACACGGGATGATAAAGAGATTTTTTGATGTAAAAATGTTCAAAATTTTGAAATTTTTTATAACCAATTTCAATGTTAAATTAGTTATAATGAACAAAATTTTATTAATTTGTGTTCAATTGATCTAATTATACATTAAAACCAAATTGAAATATAATTTAATTGTACAAATACATTATATGAAAAAGAATCTTTGAATTAAAATTCAGTATTTTTCATTAATCATCTAAAAATAATGTTTTTCAAAAAAAACCCTAAAACTCATGCTAAGATAATTTCCACATTGTGAATTAAATTTTTTATTTTATTTTATAACGTTAAATTTCTAAAATTTCTTAAAATTAATTAATTATTGTTTACAGTAGGACATAAAAAGTAGTTTATTTGAGGAAATAGTATTTTTAAACATATAATGAATTTATAAAAAAATATGTTTTATTGTCAATATGTTTTTTATATAAAAATATTTAAAACATATTTAAAAATTAGTAATTACTATTCATATTACTATGTTCAATGGCTATGTCATAACTATCTTGTTTTAATAATTATGATAATAAAATGTTGTTTCATAAGGACTCGATGTTGCATGTAGCGCAAGATTAACTTTTTGTAACATATAATGAAATATTAACTTAGTGTAGCATGAAACACAAGACATAAAATAAAAATTAATTTATTCAAAAAAAGTCTTAAAAACTCTGGTTGTTACATTTACCCCCCATAAAATTAATTTCTCCTTCGAAATTCTTCATTCTGATTCAAAAAAAATGATGATATGTCTTCTTCATCATATCCTAAAGTTCCCTTGTATCTTACTCCAACTGGTGCTTTCTCCAAAAAACATTGACCAAGTGAGTGGTCGTATTTCAAAACAACATCTCTGTATGATCTAGAATTTCAAATGATTTCCCCTAAAAATAAAGATCCTACTATGGTAGTATGACTTCTGAGATCAGTACATGTGAAGGGTTGGGTATGTACTTCCACATGAAAGATACAAGGAACACATCATGGACTTTAGAGAGATTTGGAAAAAGTTCCAAGTGATAGGTTACCATCATTCTGTGATTAAGAATCTCAAAGGGAGAGATATTAATAGGGATTAGTTTCCCTTTCTTCCTAAATTTCATAACATTTTTCTTTGGAGAGATTCATAGAAAAACATTATCAAAAACTTCAAATTCATGATCATGTCTATGGTTATCAGCATAAATTTTCTACCGAATTTTAGCTACCATGATATTCTACTAAATGGTTCTAACCATATAGGTTATTTATTTATTGATCTCAAGTCCTAATATATATATTTCTCCAACCTCATCCCAACATGTTGGATCTCTATATTTCATACCATATAAGGATTTATAAGAATACATACAAATTTTTGAGTGAATGCTATTTTTGTAAGAAAACTCAACTAGAGGAAGGTGGTGATCCCAAAAACCTTTGAAATCCAATGAAAAAGATTTAAACATATCCTATAGGGTTTGAATTGATCTTTCAGACTGACCATCTGTCTAAGGATGATAAGATGTGTTGAAACTCAATTCTGTGTCAAGTGATTACTGAAGACTTCACCAAAGCATTGAGTTAAACCAAAAATCCAAATCAGATACAATGGAATGTGGGACTCTAAGAAACCTCACCACTTCCTTAATTTATATCCAGTAAAACTGATCTATAGAGAATTATTCTTGGATATAGATCATGTGTGTTGAGTTAGAAAGGATATCTACTACCACCCATATACCATTAAACCCTTTAGAGTTTTTTGGGAGTCCAATGACAAAATCCATAGATATGTTATCCAATTTTCATTTTGTTATGGGTAATGGATGCGACATTCCCTTATACGTTTTTCTTTTAGCCTTAATTTGCTGGCATACTAAGAACTGAGATACAAACTTTGTGATATCCCTCTTTATTATATCCCACTAAAAGTATTCCTTAAAATATCTATACATCTTCAGACATCCAGTATGAATAGAGAATTAAGAACTATTATATTCCTTTAAAAATCCTTAAAATATGGTATGGTAGGAAAACATACACAGTTCCTAAACATTATCATTCCATCCTGGTCAATTTTTAACTTTGAAACATTTCAAACCTTCTTTTGCAACTCTACATCGTCCTTTTGCACCCCTTTAATCTTCACATGGAAAGTGGGTTAAAACTTCATTGGGAAAGATAATTTGTGTCCCCTTCCTTCAGGATTTATAAATCCATCATCTTAAGATAAAAAAATTGGATCTTTTGTCATCCTTATCATGGATAAGCTAGCATGATCCTTTTGGCTCAAAGCATTAGCCACCTTTTTCACTTTCCCAGGGTGGTAATGTATTGAGCAGACGTAATATTTAATCAGATCTAACCAGTTTCTATGGTATATATTCCAATCCTTCTATGTGAATAAATATTTCATACTTTTAAGATTGATATATATATATATCACACATTTCTACATAAAGATAATGCCTTTATATCTTTAATGCAAAAATTACAACTGATAACTCCAAACCATGATTTGTGTAATTTTTCTTCTGGATCTTTAATTTTCATGAGAAATAAGTGATAACCTTATTATTTTACATAATAAAACAACCCAATACATTCTTGTAAGAAACAATATATAATACAAACACTTCTCCACTATAGTGTAATGTAAGCATAGGCGCACTGACCAACCTTCTCTTCTTTTCCTTGAAATTTTCCTCACATTCATCTATCCAGAGGAACTTGGAACCCTTTTAAGTTAACATGGTCAGAGGATTAGATAATCATGATAAATTATCAAAAAATCATTAAAAATATCCAACTAAACAAAGAAAAATATGGATCTCATCCACCATGGTTGGACTAGTATAGCATTCAATGTCCACTATTTTGATGGATCTACTATTATACCATATCTTTAGATTATGTGACCAAAAATTGAAACATTTTCCAACCAAAATTCACACTTGGTAAATTTTTCATATAGATTATTCTTCTATAGGGTCTTTAGTATAAATCTAAAGTGGTCTTCATGCTCTTTCTAACTCTTTGAATAAATAAGGGTATCATCTACAAAGACTAACACAAAATGACCAAGGTAATCTCCAAAAACTCTATTCATAAAATAAATGAAGATAGAATGGGAATTAGTAAGATAAAGAGGCATCAGTATATATTCATAGTGTCCATACCTTGTAAGAAATTACATCTTGGGTATATCCTCTTTCATAACGCTCAATTGATGATATCCAAAACAAAGGTCAATCTTGAAAAAAGTATTGAGCTTTGTGCAGTTGATCAAACAAGTCATCAATATGGGAAAGAGGATACGTTTTATTGATCATGATCTTGTTCAAATCCCAATAATAAATTCAAAGTATCATTGATCCATATTTATGTTTTTACTAAGAAAAAAGGTGCACCCCAAGGTTACACACTTTGCCGAATGGATCCCTTATCAAGGTTTTCCCGGAGTTTCTTCTTTAATTAATGTAACTCAATTTGGGACATTCTATATGGAGTCTTTGAAATTAGTGTGAAAAAAGGTATGATTTATATCAAGAACTCAACTTCACATTTTTTTGTAAGGCTAGGAAGCTCTTCTGGGAACACATCTGCAAATTCCTGAAAAATAAGAATATCATTGATGACGGGTCTCTCCTCAACCATTTGAGATAAACATGTCTTATGAATGGGAATTAAGACCCATAAAATGGATTTAATCTCCAGAGTAAGTTTCTACATATATTCACATTGATAGAAGATAATAGTTTAGTTTGAAATTTAAAACATAACATCTAATTCTTGACAATTGGTGTGGTATTTATGATGAGAAATCCAATCCATGCCTAAGAAGACATAAAATTCAACCAAAGGTAGAATGATAATATTTATTGGAATCACATTCCCACAAATGTAAACTGGAGAGGAATCATATAGTTGAGATGAAATAATTATACCATTAGGGGTTTTCAATTATAATTCAACATCTAATCATTTGGGTTGAATCTTAATAGCTTTATAAAATTCTTTAGATATGAAAGAGTGGGTAGATCTAGAATCAAATAAGACAATAGAATTTTTAGAGTGGATGGTAGTGTATCCTTTGCCATGTTGTTATCATACCCTCATAAAAAATAGGGATCACATGAGATTTCCCCATTCACTCAGTTTAAGAGGTTACTGACTCTGATCATCATCACCAACCCTCGAGTTTGGGAACTAGTCAGAATAATGTCTATCCTCCTTACACTTGAAGAATAAAATTGTGAGAGGGGCATTTTGTGAAACATTCTCTCTATTTTCATCATTTTATAACTTCTTCCCATTAGTTTGGCAATCAATTTCCCTATGGACATCCCTTAAACACTTAAAAAATTATAAGACCCCATAAGACAATTCCCTCTATGCTTCCTTCCACACATAGAGCATAAATGAAGGCTCATCTTATTCTCTCCATGTTTTTTATATTTTCCTTTGAACTCCATATTATTTTTCATATTAAAACATTGAGATTTATATATAAATATAGCATTCCTTTCAACTTTTATTGTACAATGTAGAATCTCTTCACAACTACTATATTCTCTTTTGGTCAATGCCCTGATGAGATGTGGATTTAAGACAATGAAGAACCAATCAATCTTACTTTTTTGTTGGATGATAATACCAAAATTATACCTCGTAAGTCTTTGGAAATTATCCTTGTAGTTACTAATATATTCATCATCTTTTTTCTTCAACTCAAGGAACTTATTTTCAATCATTGTACAAATAAAACTAAGAATGTATATATTGAATAATATATTCTTGAACTCATACCAATCCATGGATTCAATTTCATCTTTATTCCTCATATTTTTGGTTAGAGTCCACCATTGGTTGTCTTGAACATCTAATAAATAAACAACCAGAATGAATTTCTTAGGTTCCAAACACTAGATAATGGAGAATACCTTTTCAGTGGTACCGGTCTATTGTTTAGTAACAATTGGATCAGATGATCTACAGAAATATGGGAGAAGATGACTCGTGAAGGACTCAGTAGAATTATTTTCCCTAATTTTCTCATTTTTAAGTCCATCATGATTCATAGATTGAGAAATTTCAGTTAGAATAGCTATGGTATTTTACATTCCAGCTCCCATAGAATTCGATTTATTAGGAGAAAAATCGTTGCATTGTCTATCACAATCACCATTAATGTGGTTCCTTTGAGTTCCATATGTTTAATAAAACCAAAAATTAGGGAGTAATAAATATTTTTCAATGCGAGGAACCACAAAATCATGAAGAACTACATATAGGATACCTAAATTATAGAACCTTCCTTAATATATGACAAATTAGGTTTATCCTAAGTTTTTCATAGATAAAATATATTTAAATCCTTCATGATGTTTCCTAATGAGCTTGTAAATTCCCAATGCACATCCCCCAGGTGTGCCAAACCATGTGTGCAGTAAGGCCCATTTTCATTCATTAGTTCCCAATCGATTATAGATCAATATTGTGTTTTTGAGTTTGTTACCCCAATTTACAAATATGTTATAGCCACATCCACTACTAGTATCTAGATGGGGATGTATTTTTAGGAAGCCACTCGCTATATCCTTTACCCAAATTCTAAAACATTTTCCTATATTTTTCCTCATCATTAGACTTACCCTTAGACATGTACTCAGGGTTATCACTATGGTTTTCTCATATTATTTTCCAAATGTTAACTAAGCATTTTCTCTAATACCAACTATAGTGAACCTCACATAACATAAATTAACATTACATCATTTTTGTGGAATACTTAATGCATCACACAAATAGGCACACAAAGACCATATTAGCTCAGTGTCTTTGGAAACCTATAAATATTAAACTGGTATATAAGTGAGATACATTATCTCAAACTATGTTATCTATATATATATCCATTATTAGAAATATCATATATAATACATGTCATCATAACCTATGGAAAGGACACATAAAATGGGTGAGCTTAGATGCTCAGTGAGGGTAAAAAAGAGATATATGTAAGCATAAAAATGGTAATAAGGGTATGATAACGTGATCATTACATTATAATATCAAATCCAATGTATCAAGGGGAATAAACACGAATCATGTCATAAATATTGTAATTCCATTAGACGTGAATCATAAGAGAATCAACATCATAATCTATGAAATCATAACATAGGAATAAGACATGGAATTTTGGAAGTCACGTGAACATATAATATCATACTGTATAAGTCAAGGATTATTTCAAAAAACTCATCACCGAACTTCATGGGGACTATACCCACCAGGTGGAACACACCACTATCCCCAGTCATAGTCCTTTACTTATAAGGGATCGGGTTTCCCCATCATCCCATAGTGGGTCAGGTTTCCACATCTTCCCATAGTAAAATAGGTTTCCCCATATTCCATATAGGATCAATCCCATCATCTTTATTCCCACAATTATCTCATGATATAAAAATCATTACCCAATGAAATGGAGGGATATTAGGTCTCACCCATCTCATAAATAAATCATGCATACATGTTCCACAAGATAATAAAAAATAATATCATAACCCATGAAATAAAATGGGTATAATAAAAATGTAATCATATCATAAACTATGGAAAAAGAGGTAGGTTTAGTAATCGTTTCATCAAATCATAACCCGTGAAAATAAGTGGTTTTCACAAGAATATAACTCATAAAAGAGAAATAGGTTTCATAAACAGCATTCCATCAATACTGAAACCACTTAGAAAAAGAATATGAAAAGGTCATTTAGATATTATCCTATAATTGGAATGAGTAACACCAATAGATAAAATCATAGATATAAAATAATTTGGAATGATTCATTAAAAACATTTTTTAGTAAAATATCCATTCTTCTTTGAAAAATGATTTTTAAAACATGAAACATTTTTAAACACTTTTTCTCTGAAAATAGATTATAAAACTTATAAATTAATCTTTTAAAACAATAGAAAAAATATTAAAATAGTTTTCCCTTGAAAATGAGCTTAAAATATAATTTTAAAAACATTTTTGAAAACATTTTGTTTGAATAAAATAGATTTTCGACCAAAAAGAGAAAATAGGTCGGATTTTAATAAAAGAATTTTCTTAATTTTCTTAAGTAAAAAATAGTGAGAAATGGTAATAATACATGAATAAATCATTAAAACCCATAGGATAATAAAAATAATCATCTTTATTTAAATATATATCATAATATTTCCTCAATAAAAGCATAATCATAGACATTCATGATAAACGATGAGATTGTTTCAATAAACTCTTAGCACGTGGTAACATTAAATCATATTCACATTGTAATAAAATGATATTAAATGATTCATAAATATAATTAAAATAAGTATATTCATTATATAATGTGTCAAATTTAATTTTATTCACCTATTATAAGAATATAGGTGCATAACAAGGCATGTGTCTCAATGAAGACAAATTGAGACAAAATTATTTTACAAGTTTAGTAATTTTTGAATAATAAAACCCTATGAAATAGAGATCATAAAATGGATATGTAATTAACCATAAATTTGAGGATAATAATCATAGAATACATAAATGGTAATTATATACACCACACAAAATAAACGAGTGGTGAATATGGTATAAGTCTCATAGAAATAAAAGAGAGACTAGAATTCCCCTTACCATATGTATTGGCTTTCTTCATACTCATTAAAAATTCATATATAATAAATATAATTTTATTATATATCTACCATATAACCATATTATTTTATATAATACCATATATGACTGTATATCACCCTCTTATTAATAATTCAATGTTAATGTTATGTTATGGGTGATATCTTCTTTGTTTTTCATACATGTTTTGACATATTATTATTGATCCTCTTACTTAGATCATGATTTAAATATTTTTAAAATGTAAACATGATATAAATAATATATATATATATATATATATATATATATTAAATACATAAATATTTATAATAATCAATAAAATATAGAAATTGGAAAGGTAATACACTATTCATGGAGATGGTAGGTCGTACGTACGCATGAACGTTGTTTCCATTTAATTATCATTTTCAACGAAATATAGTAAATGAAATATATATATATATATATATATTAATTATAGTATAATTATTATATCATATATATCATATAAATTTACTAAACTCATCCTTAGTATGTTCCATGTAAATTTTGAATGAATCACATCGAGTTGAGGAGGCGACAGTCCACACGTCCACAAACAAAGTTATCATATTTACACAAAATGGAAAGCATGAAATAAAATTTTATATAATAATTAAAAAATAGTAAATACATCATAAATATAATAAATATCATATAAAAATAGTATTTCCATCATAATTCTCACCATGATAGGTGTTAAAGTAAAAATGAACAATCATCGTTTCATAGGGTGGTAGTCCACCTTACACACAAATGGTATGTTTGTCACACATTAGATGTATGTGTGTATATGTGTAGGTGAAACCCTTATAATAAAAAATATAAATATATTTATTATACTTAGATTATTATATAAGCACATAATTATAATATTTTAGGGTGTGTATAATGAAAATAAAACAAAAGAACTTATGAAAGGATGCTACCTCCTCTTTAGGTGACTCCTTTTGGTTTGCACCAAAGGGATTCCTCGACTGGATTTATGAAAAAATAGAGGCTTCTAGGTTGAATATAGGTAATTTTATATTATATTTGTGCATGTTATTTCTGATCCAAATGGCTTTATAGGTGTGATTAATTTTTAGGGGTGATTGCATTTTTATAGTGGGGGAGGAGTGTCATTCTTGTATATTTTTGAAAATGGAATTCCAACCATGTTTTCTTAGGTCATGTGGCTAAAATAATAGTCTCAGTCAAAAAATAGATTATAGGGTATAAATATTAACATCCAATGTATATTTTTCATTTTTATAGGTCATTTTGATCCTTATGTTTAAGGTTTAGTCCTTTGTTAAGCTAATTTTTCACTTAATCGATGTAATTAATTTTAATCACTTTCACTAATGTTTTTGGTCAAAAACTAATTTTACATTATTGAAAACTATAAATTATTTTTAATCCAAATATATAATCTATTTCTAGAAATTAATGTCACATATGTGGAATAAATTAATTTAAATTTAAAACTTGTATACGGGATGAAAAAGCGAGTTTTTAAAATAAAAATGTTTAAATGTTTAAAATGTTTTTATATCAAATTTCAATGTGAAATTGGATAAAATAACCCAAATTGGATTAATTGATTTATATTTTATCTAATTATCCTTTAAAACAAGAATAAAATATAATTTATCTATATAAATACATTAGATGAAAAATTGGTTTTTAATTAAAATTCAGTATTTTTCGCTATTCATCCAAAAATGATGTTTTCCAAAAAAATCCATAAAACTAACACTAAGATACTTTTTAAATTATGAATTAAAAAAATTATGTTTATTTTATAAAATTAAATTTCTAAATGTTTATAAAATTAGTTTTATTATTGTTCATAGAAGGATATAAAAAGATGTTCATTTAAGGAAATAGTATTTTCAAACATATAAAAACTATACCAAAATTTATATGTTTTATTATCAATATGTTTTATTTATATAAAAAAATATAAATAATATTTAAAATTTTGTTATTACTATTCATATTACTAAGTTTAATGGTTATTTTAAAACTATCTTGTTTAAATAATTATAATAATAAAATTATGTTTTGTAGGGACTCGATGTTCTTTGTAGTAGAGGCTAAACATATTGTAGAGTATAATGAAAGATTGAATTAGTGAAACATGAAACAAAATACATCAAATAAAAATTAACTTTTTCAAAAAATGAGTCATAAAAACTTTTTCTATTATGACCTCTGTTCACATGAGAGGAGTGAGATTCTTTATTGATTTGAGGAATGTCATTGAGTGGGTTTACTTTCCGTGGCCCATCCCAGTTCACCTTTTGGGGGTGGAATGATCTAGTGCTTCACAACAGTGGGTAAGCTCGAAATAGAAAAGCTGTTTGGGCTTTAGATAATGGACCATGTTTATTTTGATAGTGTTTAGGAATAATTGTTTGTAACTATGAGGTGTCGTTAACCACTAATTATTTATTCCAATATATATAACTCAGATTCTCTCATCATTGGACAGAGAAGGAAACCCATTTTTTATCACTACTGCTACATATTTCGAAAATAATGTGTTTTATTTATCACCTCACACTTGAAACATACATTCACCAGAAGTTCTATTTAATGAAAGAGGGATATTATCAATTCAGTGTTACTACATTATCTTCTTCAAGTTATCATGGGTGACTGGTGCTTTTTCATGAGGCTATGGTGTCGAAAAATTTCTTTTTTATTTGTGACAATGTGGAGTACCTGATTTCCCTCATAAGATTTATAGGAAGGACATCCTCATTCATGGTGTTCTTGGATGGATATATCCCTTAGTCAAATCAGAGCTCAAATTATAAAAAATTACTACCATGATTCTACTATTACAGTGGATTCACTTCGCTAACATCTTAGATCTAGCGTTGGAAGTAGAATGTGGTGTCAGTAAGGTAAATGGAACCCGATATTCACTCATGGAAGTGTCATTTGAATGGTGGAAGTTGTGTTTTTGGGAGAAGCATCCAATCTCTAGTCTCTAGATTTTTATAAATCAAAGGGGTAATAATCATCAATGGAGGAGGAGTCTTCGGTTCTACTGATTTTTTCATTGAAGATGGATGCATAGGGTAAGTGGGATGTGCATGTAGTAAGTGTGCTTATCATGAATGTCAAGATCTGAGTTCAAACCGTAAGATGTATTTTTGAGAAGTGGACTCATGTTAGGTATAACTAATAAGATATTGGTGGCACAGTTAATAATATTCTTTATGATAAAATCTATTCCTACCTTTTTGTATTTTTTTTATCACACATGGTCAGTTGTTTTCACTCACTGTAGGCATGCATACCCTAACAATGGGGTGTGGTAAGGTGAAAAAATTACCATGAGTAGTAATCATGACACGTTAAAGGCATGGTCGGAATTCCTACCATGTGATGGTGGGTTCATGAAGGGGAAACACATGTCTAGTACCCACGGTAAGCATAGTGACCATGGATGTCATGGTCACTCTTAGGCATTGTAATTTTACACCCTAGAAAATTTCACATTCTTGATTAGTGTGATAATAAATTTCATCCTCATATTTCAAAGATAAATATATTCCTTTAAATAATGGATTCCCAATTTATATCAAAATATGTATATTAAAAAAATACCTTATTTAAATCCAATTTTCTAATCACATCCTAATTTCAGAAATTCAAAAAAATATACCCTCAACTCGAGATTTTGATCATAATGTGGTGTATATTAAATGATTAAAAGATAGTAAATGTTTAAAATTCAACCTCACATTTTTCATATATCATATATTTCATGTTATGTAGTAGATATTTCAAATATAAACATTATGGTAGGAAAATATTAGTTAAATCCAGGAGTACTTCATGGGATGAAGTTAGAACTATTTAATTGTACTTGAGAAATTATAAGGGGTATAAACCTAGTACTTATATAAGAAAGGAAACATGTTATAAAGGGAAATAGACTAGTCTTCCTATTGATCAATATGATCTAATATAGTAATTATACTGTGTTTATGAAGAATATAAGCTCATTAAATTCATTTGTATCTGTACTTATAAATATTGAGTATGTTGTGGCATCTGATGTAGCTAAATAAGCATAAAATACAAAATGATTTGACATATTTCATGGAATTGTACCAAAGGTGATAACAAATATTTCAAGATTATGAAATAATACAATAGGTTATACTCATTTATATCTTCTCTTGGGAATAATTAATCGAGCATGTTAATTCATAGATAGAAATGTGTCCATGTGAGGAAATGTGGAAGTCCTGATGACTAAATTCATTACTCAACAGAAACACGATCTAATCATGTGAGAGCTAACTAGTTGAATGTTACGAATATTGGATCTAGTGAATGTGGGAGTGCTGTAAAAGTGGTTTTCCTAGACCCAACCTGACTAGTATTTTTTAATTAACATATAATATATACATAGATTCAGTTTAGATGAAACATACTAAAGAGACATAGATAATGTCTTACTATTAGGTGTTGGGGGCTCATAATCATTGAGACTTCTTCTCATAATGTTTTCACTTAGTGATATAGAGTGGAAGAGATCATGATTACTAACCCACTAATTGGAACACCACATACATTGGGTGTCATTGGTTGTTCCTATTTATAGACACAGGTATTGGAAATTATACATGAGATCATTAACAATGTGTTCCATTTGACCACATACTTTGATTTGAGATAAAAAACATTAAATTTATGTTTTTAGGTATCATTTCGTTGGAACATCGTCGATGGTATGTAATTGATTTAATGTTCAAGAAATTTTTTGTCTCTTATGAAAGGCTGAGATATCTCAGGCCCAGTTGACCAAGATGGCTATACCTTTATTAAATCCATGGATATGGGGATTAAAGGTAATTCTATCTAGTAAGGTAATGAATAAATAAATAAAGTATGATGATAAGAATTTTTCATCCAAATTTATGAGATATATTGAGACAAGTAGATTATATTATACGGCGTGTGTTTGTAGGTGGTTGTAATTATTATGACTAAACCTTTCACAACCCATCCCAATGAGGCCTGATACACGACTACCCAAATCCCACCTCCAATAGGAAGGGGATGGAGACCAGTTTTGAGTATAAATATCACACACATGGTATTCCTTATCCTAATGTACCTATACACAAGCACACATATCCATGAACATGCAATGATAAAATTAAAAAAACAGATAACCATGCATGTATATATCCGTAATACTGAAATCATAGTACAAAAACTAGGTATTATAAGTAAGTTCCAAATATAATCCTACAAAAAGAAATTGAAAATAATAACAACTGTTAAATTATGAGAGGAATTTTTTCAGTGAAACCACTAGAAAACACTTTGGTCTATCTATGTCATTAAGCTCTGCCTAGTCCTAGTCCCTCTAGGACTCCATCCAAAGGTTGGTCATTTTCATAAGACAAAACCCTAGCAGGGGTATCCCATGAAAGGGTGAGTTTAACAATTCCCAATGGGAAACCCCAAAAACACTAAAAAAATAGCATCTGGAATAGTCATCTCATAATAAGGATATAATAGTCAATGCATAAACAAAACCTAGATATACATGGGAAGGACACTGTGCCTCTAGGTTGTCACAACCAAACTACCATCTATTGGATTATACTCAATGAAATTCCTTTTCTAGGAGAACCAACACCGTGAACCATGCTATCATTAGAGATAGTCATCAAAGATGTCATTTTCATTAGGCCACGCCCAATAAAACTCACTGATCTCATAATACCTTGATACTTATATAGTAAATCACACCCAAGACTGTTGGGGGCACCATAAACCCAATCTTGATCAACTCACTTTGTAGAGGATAATGTACCAATGATACCATGAACCCGACTAAAACTTCCTTCTAGATAGATTTTTAATGAACCATGCATGCAGGTCACTCCGATTCCCTGAAAACAACCTAGGGTATTAGAACGAATGATAGAGGATCACACTCTGGTCTCATGGAGGGACTCCAAAAAATCTATCTAAGACTCATCTTCTAGAGGGGATCACAATCAAGACATGTGGACATAATTATACATTGTACCCTTAATGGAATGGACTAGGGGAATACACTCAACTAATACTGGTCCTAACTGAATAAATAAAGATCTCTAAACACCCTTTAAGGGGGTACATGGCGTGTACTGGGTAATACCCAACATGTCTAGCCCACCCCTAGTATGCATGTTTGTTGAAACCTCACATGTTATGTAAATATCCATATACATGGCATGTATGTAAGTATACACAACAAGTAGAGATCTATCAGCACCATTTTTGTGTAGTTTTTCCATGCATGTGTACAATTGGTTGTGGTTGTTTACCAACTCATGTACACTTGGTCGTGCCCATGTACAGATGGATGTGTCCAAGTACACAACACTACCTATATACTTTGGTTGTGTTTACATATCTCATCATACCTATTCCCATGATTCTTCTGATATATACATCAATCCACTATCACCGGTCATAGGGTGTGTGATATATATCTCAAAGGGTGTGATCTTTCTCTTCTCCTCAAAATCCTTAGCACCACACAGGGGGTCCCACACGACATATAATTTTGGATTACATACCATGTAAGGTAGGATTTCATAGAACCTATGTATATTTCACACGTTTCCAAGTTCTTTATCCTCTGTTTTGAATCACACCTAAGAAATTTGGATCTAGGGTTGAGCGACCATGCTATCATTCGCTTTTCAGATTCTAGTCACCAAAATGGATCGAGAAATCCACCTCCATCGCTAGTGACTTTTTGTTATAATTATGAAAATGGAATACCTTCAGTCTAGTTTTGTTACTCTATGAATCTCCCATTATTTTCATTTTTCCTCAAATCACAACCTCAATCACAAGATATACCCACAGTAATGATCTTTTTCACTGAATAATGGTCCCAAAATGATCGAACACTATATAATAGTCAAATTGTTTTCCAAATAAAATACCAAATATGATTCAATGAAGAAATATAGAAGAAAACCATAAACCAAAAAAAATTAGGAATTTACCTTTTCATTTTTATCATTCATACTTGAACCATTTCTGAAGAAATAAATAAACGGAGAGGGAACAATTACCAATGAACAATAAATCAACCATAAATAATATCAGTCATCGATGTGTGAATAAATTATTATTTTTTAATTAATTCGTATATGACCAGGATAAAGGAAGGGATGAAGAAAAACATCACACCAGGAGATTGGATCAATCATTGATGAATAACGGTCCTATTTTTCCATCATTGGTGAGATCCATGAAATTTGGTGGTGTAATAGTCCTCAATCTCAATTTGATCTTATGTCGTTCACCAAGAACCCCTCCAATGCTTCTCTCAAATGGATCCTCTCAATTTCCATGGTTATGTTGATAACCATAAAAATTTTCAATAGAATAATATTTATAAGGAATCATTAGGTTTATCCTTTTAATAAAATAATTAAATAAAAATAATTAAATTTATTTCATTGTTCACCCAGGAAGGTGCTCAAGCCAATTGCCCAATGCCAACAAATATTATGTTATTCCTAGGGTAAAACCCATTCTATGAACTCAAAAGTGACCTCAAATTTATAATTCAAGTCTATATTTAATAGTCTTTAATATTTTTTAATTAAATTTCATCCGTATAATTTTATTAATTTTAATATTTTTCAAATATAAATTTCAGACTCACTGGGCCTTGGAATCTTATGTTTTATCAGTTCATGACTCCGAAAATAATCCATATAATATTATAATGTAATAAATTGAAAAATTAGAGTTGTTAAATTCTCCCCTCCTTAGTGATTCTCATCCCAAAAATAGAAAAAAGAAACTACAAAAAAATATGAGGGTATTGGGATTTCATATGGTTATCCTACTCTTAGGGTCTCTCCTGAAGATTCATGTGATTCCGCCGGACATGAACTAGAAGAATAGATCACCCATGATGTTTCATCTCTTGAAAATCCTAAATCTCCACTAAATAATCAGTAAAGATATATCCATATTCAATTTTCACGTTTCCCTAGTCTATAACTGTTTCCCTGGGAATTCGGGGATGACCTCCTGGATGGGAGATTCAAACGTTCTGATCGTTTTCTAACGTGTTTGTTCATAGAACCAGAAACATCCAATGATTCCACATCCATTTGGACCTACTTTCCAAAGGTAGGTGCTCATTAGCTTGTAGACTGATGAGGCTTAGGAATTTGCATTGGTCGAGAGGATGGGAGGTCGGACTCATCACACCTTTTTGAGAGGAATTATTTTCTATTCCGAGACTCTCTTTATAGATTTAAGTTATGTTCGTGAATCCCTTATTACATTACCAAGTATTAAATGATCTTTCCTTCAATTTTGACAATCAATGATTAAATATGCAAGAAATTTAGAGAATCTTTTATATGTATTCGAGGTTCTTCATCAATAGAGAATCATCTATATCTATTTAGAGATTCTTGGTCAATGGTAACCTTCAAAACATTCATATAAAAGTCTCTTGGTCATTATGATGACCAGGCTGGTTTAAATCCACTCAGTGGGGCACTTGAAGTTTATTGTCATTCATAAGGACATGAATTATTTTAGAGTTGGGATCAAACCCATAGATGGGCTACCTACGTATCCTTTGTTTTGGAAAAGGAATCAGAACCCACGTAGTTCGAAGGGAAGAGTATGATGTTTATGATTGAGGGCTCAAAGCATGATGTCACAATTACTTTTACACTCTAAGCTCACATGAGTCATGCTCGGTGTGAGAAACAAGAGGTATTGGTAAAAATTAGACAATTGTGCCATGAAAGATGCAATCATAAGAAATAATATGGGGCTTATATATGTATGACTGCCCAGAGGATTTACTTTAGGGAGAAAATCCGGGAACAGGGTCCATAAAGGTATATGTGCTTCATGGAGATTTGAATACTCTAACTTGGGAATTATTCCTAAAAAGGAAACCTAAATTAGGAGAGGATTGATAACTGGGTTTTACTCCTGAGAAGGAATCCCAGATCAAACATAAATTAGGACTGGTTAAAGATAATTTAAGGGACTTGGGGCTTATTCCTAAAAAAGGAAGCCCAAGATTTAGGACTGGGACTTATTCCTGAAAAGGAGACCCAGGTTAGGGGACTTGGGGCTTACTCCTGAGAAGGAAGCCCAAAATTATGACTGGGACTTATTCCTGAAAAGGATAGCCAGGTTAAGGATTAAGGTTTGGGGCTTACTTCTAAAAAGGAAGCCCAAATTAGAGGACTTATGACTGGGGATTATTCCAGAAAAGGAGTCCCAGGTTAAGGATTCTCTCATCTTAAAGGATGAGGTTGAATGAATGAACTCTCCATATTTAGTGACATAAGGATATTTAAATCACTAGGTTTTGAGAGATATTCCACAGAATTCCTTTCAGATAAGGAAGTCAAATCAAGAAATCATGCCATAAATGGATTTGAAGAGTGTCTTGAAGACAGAATCTTGAAAAGGAAAGGTGTAATGGCTTAAGAGGGGTGGAATGGGATGGAAAGGCACCCAAAAAGGAAGGGGCGCGCAAGTCTTGGAAGGCGCGCATGTATTGCGGGGGCACGAAAGTATTGGTCACGCAGGTATACCTGCGCGACACGTGGTGTACTTACGCGATGGTCAACCAGCATTGAAATACTTGAGCGACTCTTTATTAAAGTCTTTAGAATCCTCTTGAGGTTCTTCCAGAAAAGGGATGCGCAAGTTCTATCGAAGGTGTAAGGCAGCGCGCAAGTGTTACCACTTCCCGTAATGGATGGCCACTCAGGCGTGCAAGTGTTGATGAGTTTCAACAGTTAGGCCTTCCTCCCTCTCTTTAGATCTTTCGTTCTAGGTAAGAAATTACCTTAGAAGTGTTCTGGAAGCTTTGAGAAGAGACTTGGGCGTCGAGAGCTTCAATCCGAGTTTCTGGAAATAAGAAGATCCTCTCGAATGGGGGGCCCACATGTTCTATTTATTGGTAGGAGAAGACCCTGGGCGGTTACTTGGCGGTTATCAATTAGGTCGTGCAAGTCACTTGGACGCCATGTTGCGTCGCGCAAGTCCACTTGCGCGACCATTAGGAAACTTGCGCGGCCTATGGGAAAAGTTTTCCTTGCTCATCCCTTTGTCTATTTTTGATGTTTTCTTCAAAGGTTGAATCACTTTGAGCTCAGATATTCCCCTTTTCTGATTTTTAGATTCTGTGACGAAAGGAGCGTCAACAAAGTCCCCCCTCAGAGTTGGATCCGGAGAGAAATGAGGATTTGACTCTGAGGAAATCTAATACATCCAAAGGAAAAGGGGGCGTGCAAGTTCTCTCCTCGCAGGCCTTAAGCGCACTGGGTACGGTGCGAAGATAGGCTTCCTGGCCTATAAATACACATCTTTTGGTCGTGTAGAGCATCTGATCCCAAATTTCTCGATTTTCATCCCAATTTGTTATACTAGGACTTGGAGGTTTTGGATATGAAAAGATCCATGCCACGGTGAAACAGATCATTTTTAGGAGGGAGCAGGCTCAAAAAAGTCGCGAAGATCTTATCAGAGTGAAACTGTCAGTCAATATAGGCGAATTTGAGGCTACGGTATCCCAAGCTGAAGCTGATTATGCTGCCAAGATGAAGGAGCTGAAGGATAAAATCAAAGAAAAAGTTGTCCAGCAGGTGAAACTCCAGCAACAGTTAGATGCTGTTATTGGGGAACTTGATCAGCTTAATAAATCATTGGATGAAACTCATATGAATGGCATTAAATCCATCGCAGATGCTAAGTAGGCACTTCATCAAGCTGAAAAGAGTGAATCTGGTCAAGTGCATGTGATTCAAGTAACTGCTGATAAGTCTCAGGATTCCATAAATCAAATGAAGAGTTATGTTAAAATCCTCTTGTAATTCTTGAAAAAGAGAAGAGACTCCAGTCTGTGGATGTTCTTATAACACTTATGTATCAATGAAAAGCACTTTCATCTTCAATCATTTGTACCTGAATTCTTTCACTACCTTCTTCAAATTTACTTAAGCCAATGGGATTAGTAAGCATAGTTTGATTTTTACTAGGATTATTACAAATAACCCTACAAACTTTGAACCTTTAAATTTCTCAATATTACCTAAATCATACGAAAATGTATATTTAGTGAGTTGGAACTTGACTTTTATTCAGAATTCCTTTGTCTTTTGTGGGCAGTTTAAATTCATGCATGTCGAACATAAAGGTGCTAATGATTAAGGTCGAAATAGCTTTGACCAAAATGGATTAAAATTGATTCAATTCCTTGACAATTTATCTGAAAACATATTACCATACTCAAGTATGAGGAAAAAATGTAAACTATAACTTAAGAATATTTGAATCTGAGGAATGATATGAAAAATAGATAAAAGGCATTAGAAGAAGTAGTTTCCAAGAATGAAGTTACTATTATTTGACAAAAAACTCGTTAGGGGGTTGAATTATGCAGGGCCACCTAAGGGCATTGGCTGCATGGTCAAATAAATAGTATGTTTTGGCTTACAAGTCTGTTATGTGGACTGTTTATGCAAGGCCACCTATGGGCACGTGCTGCATAGTCAGGCAAAAAGAACACTCAGAAATTTACATTCCTAGTGCTAAAAGCCAGTGAAAGTTTATGGAGATTCAAATTTTCTAAAGTATAGAGTTTTCTGTATGGAAAGAGGTACTTGAATATGGAGAAGATATTTCCAGACAAGATTATCGAAGAACTGGATGAATATCACTCCTACGAAGGTCTGACCCAAACGTAGAGAAGAAAAATAAACCATAGACTTGAATACTTTCAGATAATGAAAAAGGATATGGGACAAATATGTTAAGGATGGCTATTTTTTTCTGGATCCCTACATACTGTTGTTTAAGACAAATAAGGACAAAAGAGGCATTCTTCCCAAGAATGAAGTTACCACTATCTGACAAACCCGTTAGGGGGTTGAATTATGCAGGGCCACCTAAGGGCATTGGCTGCATAGTCAAATAAATAGTATCTTTTGGCTAACAAGTCTTCTATGTGGACTGTTTATGCAAGGCCACCTATGGGCACGTACTGCATAGTCAGGCAAACGAATTCTCAGAAGTTTGACATTTTTGTGACTAAAAGTCATGAAAAGGGTTATGAAGATCTTAAAATATTTAAGGTTAGGATTATAACACATAAAGATGGGTATTGTCCAATGTATATAGATATACATAGGTCAATGATAACCATAATCATGTTGTGTCTAGGTCCTGAATTGAAATTTTTGACTTCACTATGTATCTCATAAGAATGGGAATCAAGCCATACGTAGTTCTTGAAATTCAGTTTAACGTCGTGCAGGACGAATGTATGAGAGATCTTAGTTTAGGGTCATAGAGTTCGGACCATAATAATGAATACACAGTGTGTGTTTTCATGAGGACTTTTCAGCCAAGGTACTGAAAGTGAAATTTGGGGTTAGGCCCAAAAGACCTGGGGATGGATTTGAGGGATACTCGAACGTTCCTACGTATCCCATAAGGATGGGAATCAAGCCCACGTAGTTCTAGAACTACCCTTTGTACAAATTTGGTTCGTACATGTGAAGGGTGAAAGGGGACTTTAGTGGAATGATGGTTTAACCTGAGATAAAAAGTTTAGGTATTACCATTTATGCACGTAGTCTTTTGAAATGAAACTTGATTGAAAAATCAATGTCAATAATAGTTCTCTCTCAAATGAGGAAATAAAAGAGTATTGTAGTTTATTGTTGTACTAGAAAAAAGTTTTGCATAGTTTAACGTCATATAACAAGGAAGAAAGTGAATCAATGTAAAGATATTGATTCTAGGGGCGGTTTCACAAATCAACATCATATGAGATGGTGGTGAACCGATGTGAAGAGATTGTTTTTGGGCTTGAACCCTGGGAGGTTTCCTACATACCCAGCCTGGAAGGCAAGGATCAAAGTCCGTGTAGTTCAATTAAAGAATGAATTAATGATCAAGTTTTTCTTGGGGACAACGATCTAAAAAAAATTGTTGTTGGGACTTATACATGGTTTGCAGCCCAAAGAGAGTGTTACGGTTGAGGTTTTCTCTAAGCTAACGTGATTCATACTCGGTGTGAGAAACAAGAGGTAACAACAACCTTAACGATGCATAGTTTAATGTCATGTAGGAAATATAAAGGGACTATGCAGTTTAAATTCTTGCAGTTAGGACTATTGGTGCTGCGCAGTTTAGTGTCATGTAGCAGGGACAAAATACAATTTAATGTCATGTAGGATGTATTATGAACATTCTGTACAGTTTAGCGTCATGATATTAGGACGATGGGAACAACAGATTTTAACGTCATGTTGGAAGAAAGGGGGACTGCGCAGTTTAATGTCATGCAGTAAGGACAAAATAACACACCATTTACGTCATGTTCGACGCATTAGGGATTTTTTTTCCACAGTTTAACGTCATGTTGGACGAAAGGGCGAATAGTTTAAGGTCATATGCATGGACCGTGGATGGTGCAGTTTAATGTCATGCTGGACGGTGGTGTAGTTTAAGGTCATACATGACCTTTGATGATTATGTAGTTTAACGTCTTTCTGGACGTAAGGGACTTTTATACAGTTTAGCATCATGTAGTTAGGACGTCACAGTTTAACGTCTTGCTGGACGTAAGGGACTTGCAAATATTTTAGGGTCATATGCATGTACCGTTGATGATGGAGTTTAAGGTCATACTAGACCTAGTTGCAGTCTAAGGTCATATTGGACCATTTAGGGAACTTTTTCACAGTTTAACATCGTGTGGGACGAAGTTGCAGTTTAAGGTCATACAAGACCATTTCTGTGTAGTTTAACGTCATATAGCAAGGACGAACTGGTGCTGCACAGTTTAGTGTCATGTTGCGGGGACATAATACAGTTTAGCGTCATATAGTTAGGACATCACAGTTTAATGTCTTGCTGGACGTAAGGGACTTGCAAATAGTTTAGGGTCATATGAATGGACCGTTGATGATGCAGTTTAAGGTCATACTGGACCTAGTTGTATTCTAAGGTCATACTAGACCATTTAGGGAACTTTTTCATAGTTTAACATCGTGTGGGACGAAGTTGCAGTTTAATGTCATACAGGACCATTGCTGTATAGTTTAACGTCATATAGTAAGGAAGAACTAGTGCTGCACAGTTTAGTGTCATGTTGCGGGGACATCTTGTGAATACTTTGTATTTTATACAAAATATTTCTTCAAAAATCTGGCATTAGTTGGAGTAGTAATGAGTTATCCATCCATCGAGATTAATGAATAAGCTCCATTGGAGTAGACCCAATGTATTGAATAAGGTCCCTCCCATTTTGGTTCAAGCTTGGGAGGTTTCTTTCCTGGTATCATTGGAGTTCTGAGAACTAATACCAATTCTCCCTAAATGAATGAACGAAGACGAACTTTTTTGTTAAAAGCTCATGCTATTCGATTCTGATAGACTTCCAAGTGGTGCAAAGTGCACAATCTTTTCTCATATAACCTTTCCAATTCATTCAATCACTTTTGGGATTTCTCATCTGTAGATAACTGATCACAAATGGCTACTCGGAGTGAGGGCAACTGAACTTCAATTGGCAAGACTTCTTCTGTTCCATATACCAATGAATATGGAGTTGACCGCGTTGCATTGCGGGTGGTAGTCCGATAAGCCCATAAAGCATGAAAGAGTTTATCAGGCCATGACCTCTTATCTTTATCCACCATCTTTTGCAGTATATTTGAAAGAGTCTTGTTAAAGGCTTTTATTTGGCCATTGGCTGCCGCATGATACTGAGACGAATGGTTGGATTTAATGTTGTATTCTTGATACAATTTCTTCACCTCAGAAGAACAGAAGTTGGTATCGTTGTCCGTCCATATGGTATGAGGGACACCAAATCTAGTAATGATGTTAGACTTGATGAAGCTAACAATTCATTTAGAACTGAATTCTTTGAGAGGTACTACCTCTGCCCATTTGGAAAAGAAATCAGTAGCAGTAAGAATGTACTTAAACTGCTTGGCCGTACCTGAAGGGTAAGGTCCCACCACATCCATTCCCCATGTGTCAAATGGCCATGAGTATTTAGCTGTATGAAGCAACTCTGGAGGTTGATGAATGAAGTTGGAATGTACTTGACATGAATGACACTTCTTTGTGAAATCAACACAATCTTGTATCATTGAAGGCCAAAAGTATCAAAGCCTTCGAATTTTATTAGACAATCTATGTCCAGACTGGTGGGCACCACAGACTCCTGCATGCACTTCATTCATGACATCCATTGTCTCTTCACCATCAATGCATCTGAAGATAACTCCATCAAAACCACGTTTGTAGATAATTTTCTCTAGGATTTTTGGGCCATCATAAAGAGTAAAATTGACCACACGTCGCCAGATTTGTTCTTTCTCGGATCTATCAGGTGGAAGTGTTCCATTTTGAAGGTATTCCCTGATAGGTGACATCCATCCAGTAGTATGACAATATGGTTCAGGAATCGGACTAATTTCATTAATTTCCTCTGTTCTGGATTGAACATAAGGTGAAATTGCACGACGGTGGGCAATATTGATGGTTGTCTCGTCCGGATTTGGATCTGCTAGAGCTGTGGCTATATTAGCCAGTGCATCAGCTTGAGCATGTTGTGATCTTGGCACATAAGAAATTGTCGGTTCTGAAGGGAATTAATCCATTAACTTTTTGACGTAATAATACAAAGGGATTAACACTTATTTTCTGATGGCATAATCCCCATTGACTTGTTTGATTACCAGGTCTGATTCACCTTTCACCTTTAAGGGATTCACTTGTAATTGAAGCGCTAACTCCATGCCTATGATAAGAGCTTGGTATTCGGCTTCATTATTGGAACCACCTTCCCACAATAAAAAGGAATAAGGTAACAATGCCTTATCTAGAGAAATGAGTACAATTCATAAACCAACTTTGTTGAATTTAGGATTTTCCATTTTCTTCCCTGTTGGACTTCTGGAAGCACCATCAAAATACATTTCCCATGTTTGAGGACACTCTTGAATAGAAAAAACGTCCTCATCAGGGAGTTCAATATCTGAAGACGTGTCTTCTACTGAAGGATGTTCAGCGAGGAAATCAGCCAGAGCTTGGCCCTTTATTGCCTTTTGAGATACATACTGACTGTCGAACTGCTGCAAAATAACCGCCCACCTTGCTAGACGTCCTGTAAGCATTGGACGACTAAGGATGAATTTGAGCGTATTATTGCGAGATACCAATTGGACCTTGTGATGTTGCAGGTAGTGTCTCAGTTTCTGAACTGCAAAGATTAATTCCAGGCAGCACTTCTCAATACTTGAATACCGAGTTTCTGCTTCAAGCACAGTTCTACTGAGATAGTAGAGGCTATTTTCATTCCCAACATCATTCTTTTGAGCGATAAAGGCACCCAATGATCACTCTAGAGTTGTCACATAGAGGATAAGTGGTCTACCTTCAATTGGTGGCATGAGTACTGGTGGACTCAAGAGGTATTTCTTGAGAACATCGAACGCTTCTTGACATTTTTCAGTCCACTGGTAAGTGACTCCTTTTTTCAATAATTTGGTAAAGGGTAAACTTTTGCCTGCCAAATTGGCGATGAAACGCTGAATATAGGCTAAGTGTCCTTGAAGTCCTCTTAATTCTTTCAAATTCTGAGGAGTTGACATACCAAGGATTGATTTGGTCTTCTCAGGTTCGACTTCAATACCACGATGGCGTACAACAAAGCCGAGGAATTTTCCTGAGGTTACCCCAAAAGCACATTTTAAGGGGTTCATCTTCAAATTATGTTGTCGAAGCTTGTGGAATATGACTTCCAAATCAGCCAACTGATTAGAACGTTGTTTGGATTTAACCACCAAATCGTCTACATAGCATTCAACAAACATCCCTAAGAAAGGTTTGGAGATACGATGCATGGCGCGTTGATATGTTGCACCTGCATTCTTTAAACCAAAGGGCATCACCCGGTAACAAAAAACACCTTGAGGGGATCTGAAGGCTGTAGATTCCTCATCTTCTGGGGCCATTCGGATCTGATTATATCCGGAATATCCATCCATGAAGGAAAGTACTTCATAGCCAGCCGTCACATCAATTAAGAGTTCTGTAATCGGAACTGTGAAATCATCTTTAGGACAATACCGATTAAGATCTCGGAAATTGATCCAAACCCTAATTTGTCTGTTCTTCTTCTTTACAGGGACAATATTAGCCAACCACTTGGGATACTGAACTTCTCAGACAAAGTTAGCTTTGATCAGCTTATCCACTTCAGCTTCAATTTTGGAAGCATAGGTTGGGTGTGTTCTTCTCGAGGCTTGCTTAAATCCTCGATGTTCTTTTGGTAAACCCAAATGGTGAGTAGCAATATCAGGATCAAGACCTGGCATTTCTGTATATTTCCAAGCGAAAAATATCTTTATTTTACTTTAGAAAAGAAGTATACATTTCTTTCTCTTCAAGGGTCATGGCCGCACTAATTAAAGTGGGGCGTGGATCTTTCTCTGTAACCAGATTTATTTCTTTGAGTTCATCCACAACGGTAGAGATACCCTCTTCAAATGCTGGAGGAGCATCTCTAAGATCTTCCTCTTCCTCTTCATCATGTTTTATTTCTTCCATTTCTACTTGCATAGTAGATGACAAAACGAAATTTTCATGATCAGAAGAGATGTCAAAATTTGCACATTTTGAAGAAGAAGCTTCTATTTCCGACCCTATTGATGATAAAGGGCCTCCTTTGGGAAATAAAGAGGAGATGATGGATTGAGAATTGACATCATTATTCACCTCCGATGTTGCTATAACTTCATTTGGCCTGATCGGTGAAGTATAGACTTGTTGGATTTCAGAAGATGAAATGAAGACGTCATCACTTGTGCTTTCATCACTGTTTGGTAGGTTACCAATTTCTCCCATGTTGTCTGGCTCAATTGCTGTAATTGACATTATGGATCTTTCCATAAGAGTATTTTGATTTGGGCCTATTTTATCAATTTGACTGATAGGTAACACATAATCTGTACTCACATGTGTAAATGGATTTATTGGAATTTTCTCCAAACCATATGGAGCATTAACTTTGGTAATATCCTTCATTGTAGATTTTTCTCTTCCCTTCATGTGATAAAATTCTGCCTCAATGTATTGAGACTCACATGTCTTGAACGAGGTCTTATCACCATACAATGTTCCAACTTGACCATTGAAACAGTATTTGAGACATTGATGGTATGATGAAGGAATAGTTGCATGCTGATGTAGCCAGGGTCTTCCAAGCAAGACATTGAAAGCTGAGTCTTGATCAATAATCATGAAATCCGAATTGGATACAAGATCTCCAAACTGAGTTCTGAGTGTAACCTCGCCTAGTGGTTCTTGTTCATTTTTATCATATCCTTGTAACATCATGGTAGAAGGAGATAAATCAAATTCCGTGAGGCCCAATCGACGAAGTGTACGGATGGGCATGAGGTTGACTTCTGAACAATTGTCAATGAAAGCTCTTCGGGTATCCACACCATTGACTTTTCCAGATAAGTACAAAGGTTTTATGTGCCCATGCACAACATCATCTTCATCTTTATCAGTAAAAGATATCACTGCATGGAATTCTGCAGGATTATTCTCTATGTGATAGACTTCAGCTGCAGCAATTTCAGCTTCAAATTCCTGAGGACTTGACAAAGCTTCGATGAGTGCTTCCCAAAGATCTTTTGACAGATTCAAAGCATCCAAAATTGATAACTTGGCTGGTACTTGGGCCAAGTGTTTCAATATATCATACTTTTGATCTAGAGGTCTTCGTTTCCCAATAGGAATATGTGGTTTTGCAGGTACCTTGGAAGCAGATGCTTTGGAAGCTAATGCATCTTGTATTGGGATAGAAGTTGGCAACATCCTTGGTTTTGGAAGCTTAGACCGATTAGATCCATTTACATGCTGAGATAAAGAAGATGGAATTTTCAATCGGTCTTCCAAAATAACTGTGCCAAGACTGAGTTGACTATTGGCAGAAGAACTTGCTTGTTATTTTTGAGCTCACTGAAGGGCTCTCCCACGAGTTTCTACTGCATACACAGTGCTAGCAGGGGTAGAATTGGAGTAGTGGCTTCAGAATGATCCACGTCTTCCCCTGTATCCTGAACCTCGGGAACTTCCTCAGATTCCCTTATTTGATACAGGGAATTCAGGCTCATCAAAATTGAAATTACAACTGGAATACGGATCTGTTAATTGAATCATATTAATAGAACCGAAGATTAACTCTTCGTCTAATAAAGACTCTTCCTGACTATCCTGTTTAGGCTGTGCCGTTTGATGGGGCGGTGCCCGTGGTTTTGAAGTAGATGGCATAAAGTCTGCCAGAGTCAAAGACAATTTAGGCTTTGACACATACTCATCTTCTTCTGATTCTTTTTCCTTCTTTGAATCAAACCGTTTCTTTGAGGACTTTCCCTCTGACAAAGAGGGGTTTACCGCAATATTCATGGCAGAAGACACAATTGGTTTCTTTAATTGTGTTCGAAAAATGGCATGAGTCCTGTTGATTGTCTTTCTGACCATACAATCATCATACTTCTGTGCATTTTTGATTTTGACTTCTTGCCATTCACCTTCCTCCTCTGGAACTGTAGCAGTAACACATGCTACCTGAGTCGAAGAACCTTTCAACTTGACATGTCCCAAGTCGACCATCTTTTGCAGGAGGTCTTTTAAGACAAAACACTCCTGGATAGGATGCCCCAACATTTGATGAAAGGGACAATAATTGGGATGATCTTCATCTCCTTCCTTTTTTGGCCTCTTGGGCACTGGTAATTGAACCAAATTATATTCCAGAGCTGAAATGAAGTAACCAGGAACTTGCTCATTTCAGTAGGAGTATGTTTTACTCTTCAAATCCTCAAATTTTTTTCGTCGTTGATCTCTTTGATCATTTGGATGAAACGGCCTTTGTTTTTGGCATTCAAGAGGTGGAGCCTTTCGAGAAGATGAAGGTTTTGAAGTAGAAATAGGTACAGGCGCTTGTTTAAGCATAACTGTAGCAGTTTCTTCTTTACCCATTCTCCTTCCTGAAGCTGATGGAATTACACGAGATTTAACCTTAGCCTGTATAAGGGAATCTTCAATCTACTGAGCGATTGAAGTAAGGTCTCGAAACCCTCCTGTGTATTTCATAGGGATCAATGGTGTGCATAATTTGTCATGCAAATTTTCCACATAGATTGGAAACAACTCTTCCTGAGGAAGTGCTAAACATAGGGAATACGTTACTCCCTTCCAGCGAGCAATGAAATTAGAGACTCTTTCATTCTCCCTTTGCTTGCAGTTTGTAAGATCGAAAACTGTCATTTTTGGCAAAGTTGAGCTGAACTGAAGAAGGAATTTTTGACGAAGATCCTCCCATCCGATGATTGACCAGGATTGCAAGCTTGTATACCAGACACAAGCTGGTCCTTGTAAGTTTCGCACAAAGCATCGGAGTTTCACTACTTCTTGCTGCTCTGGAGTTCCCATCATAGGATTGCAACAAGACACGTAATGCGTCAAATGTTGTTCAGGGTCGCCTGATCCATTGAAAGTAGGGAAAAAAGGGTTTCCAAAACTAGATGGAGGAGAAATTGAATCTACCCATTCAGGGTAAACTTTCTTTTCTGGTTCAACATGCGCCCGTTTCCCTTCCATAGATTCTAACCGAGCTGTTAATGACTCAATAGTAGTTATTAACTTTTGAGAAACATCAAGTTGAATTTGGTCTTGGGTAGGTGCAATGAATGGAGCTTGGACAGACATGGTGATTGGTGCTGCAACTGATGGTAGTACTGCCAACCTTTGTTGCGTTTGACCAGTAGGATTAGACCTCTGAGGGTGTACTAATAAAGGAGGATATTCCTGATCCATGTCAGTAGTTACAACAAATTCCTTCGGCTATCGGACTTCAGTATTCTTAAGAAGAAGACTACTCTGAAGTAGTTCTGCATTCAACCTTCTTAATTCTTTCATTTACTCCTCTTGTTGTGAAAACCTTTGCTCTAACGAGAGCGATTGACCTTCTCCAGAGGAAGGATATGTAACCTGATTCTTTCCCCTCCCTTTGTTCGATACTTTTTGGAGAGAAGGAAGTGGATTACCTAGGTTCTGAGTAATCCTTTGACTTCGTGTACGCACACCTTCTTCATTTGTATCGGCGCGTACATTTTCTTGAGCAGGACGCTCTTCATCTGAGTCCCCTGAGTGAGTCTCCTCTGGTGGATTAGCAACAACGACATTGATGACATTGATTTATGTATAATGCATTGCATCCCTTCTATCAACATTTCTGTGATATTGTCTTCTTTTATGTATTTGATGAGACATTGCCTTTTGATGATTTAATCTTTTAGGAACTTCTTGACGAGCTATAACTTGGAGGGAATCTCCTGATAATTTGGCTCTTCGTTCCTCTTGGGGATTCTTCCCCAATCGAGAAGAGACCGATATTCTCTGAGAAGGGGATTGATGATTTGAAAGAGTCCCCAGTCCCGAGAACTGGGGATGTTCCTGCTGCTTCCGCTCAACTCCTCGAATCCCATTTGTTGACTCTGAGGGTTGGGTTAAAGGAGTCCCCAGTCTGACAAGCTGGGGTGGCTCTTGACATGCTATATCTAAGACCTTCTTAAAAGCTCTCTTGATCTTGCGAATCTTAGTTCGGAAATTAGCTGGATGCATTTGCCTGTATCCACTTTTATCACCTGGTTCAACAGATCGTTGGATGATTTCCGAAACTTCTGTCATTTGATGATGTGTTTTCTCCATACGAGAGTCTTGTGCAATATTCCCGCCTGCTTGATGTAGGAGAAATTCAACAACTTGTTCTCTATATGCTTGATTTTGAGAGGAACTAGTTGAAGCCTGTTCTTGAGCAAGCTTTTGAATATGAACAAAGCCCATTGAATGTGGCCGGCTATGGGCAATAACATTGTATGAGACCATTTTCGGCAGGCTTTACTGACTGGAAAGCACTGTGAAATGTAGTGCTCCGTGAACACCCAATCCTCTAATATGAACACCAAATGGAGTATTGGTAATTAACTGACGCAATTTTCTTAGTGCGCCAAGGCATGAACGTTGAAGGGTTCTCTGTTTCTTTTTAGCCTTCGGATACCGAGAGACTGATAGAGATGCCAAATCAATCTGACGTTGTAGCCCTTCTATTATCTTAAGATGATTTTCATATTCATCATAAGATAATTCCTTCATCTTCAATTGAAAAAGAGTTTTCCATATGTTGAGACGAATATCATGGACTCCATCATCCGTCAACATCTTTGGAATATCATACTAGGAGTCAGCCAAAGGCCAAAAGATGACTAGTACCTCACTTTTCGCCAGTTTTTCCTCATGTTCAGCATTTCCTCATTATCATTAAATGAAGATTCTTCTACCTGTTTTGACCAGATTTGGTGTTTCCTTGTTGCTTCATCAGATTCAACAATATTGGTAGAAAGATCATTGATCAAACTAGAAGATGCATGACTTAGGGGTGGTTCGGAGAATGACCTACACCCTGGGATATCTTCTGATTGATAAAGTATTTCACTTGCTAGCGATAAAGAATCAGACATTACTGGTTTCGCATTTGAAAGTACCTCAAGATAAGAGGGCTTTCTTGGCACTACATTGTCCACTGGAGTATTTTCCAGGCAATGTGAATCACTACTACTGAGAGGACTTTCGCAGCGAAATTCATCATCATGGGGAGGACCACCATAATGGGTTACAACAAAAGATGAGATCTCTTGCTCCTTGGTCTTCTGACCACACAAAGGGTTCTTGTGTCTCTCATCTGAAGAAGAAACATCAAGATTGACCAAATTTTCATGAAGCAAGCCTTCATGTGGATGTGTCTGTTGAAGACATTCGGAATTTATGTTCTCGTTATTGGGAACTGAGGGAGTATAATCTTGAATTCCAACAGATAAAAGTCTGAGGGCTTCATGAACTCCAGCATCGAGCAAGGCCTTATTACAGATTGGCCTTTGATCTCCTGACTGTTCTGGGCGGATCTTTTTCTTAGATGCCTTCTTACTCGCTTTGGAAACCACTTGTTGATGAAAGTGGTTACTCTGAGCAGGTGTATGTGCCTGATCAGGAAAGATGGTCAGGTTATGCTGACGATCTCCACTCAAATCAGGTGTATGTGCCTGACTTGGTTGTCCATATGATATGGGGGAGTATGCCCCCAAACCCTCTTGGACTAGAACAGATGTGTGTGTCTGTTCCGGAGTGAATCGTTGATGTGTCACTCCACTACTAGGGATAGATTTATGTGTCTTTCCCTGAGATGATGCTGAAGTTGTTATGATATCCTGGCAAACATCCAGAATATGAGCAGGAATTTTCTTCTGCTCTTTCACCATGTACAAAATATGCTTGGTGACTTCAGCCGCCGGAACAGGGATATACGTCCATTCCGGGCTTGGAGTAGGTGTATGTGCCTGCTCCTGTCCTCCTTTTCCTGTCAGTGAATCCTGATAGTACTCAAGTGTGGAGGCAGAGAGTTGAGTCTGCCTCCTGTTTGTCATTGGAGCTTTCTGACTGACTTCTCCGTGTGCTACCAAGCGAGACTGTTGGTAGGCTTGATTAGTACTAGCAGGTGTATGTGCCTGCTGATTACACTTCCCCAAACGCGGTTGACGAGATCCATCATATGTAGTCAGGCGAGCCTGCTGACTAACTGATGATGTATAAGCAGGTGTATGTTCCTGCCTATAGTACTCCGCCGG
The DNA here is from genome assembly GCA_963277665.1 of Viscum album. Lineage (NCBI taxonomy): Eukaryota > Viridiplantae > Streptophyta > Magnoliopsida > Santalales > Viscaceae > Viscum > Viscum album. Next base: position 2,062,948,944 of record OY728120.1, on the reverse strand, counting down.
AATTTCCTGGCGGGATTGGCGTGATGCTGCCAGACGAGTCTGCTGGACAGCGAAATTAAAATGGACAGGTGTGTGTGCCTTCTCGTTGTTCTCCACCAAGTTAGGTTGGTGAACTTCTCCGGAGATGGCAGGGATGAAAACCTGTCCATTGTTAACCGGATTTCGTCTCTGGCGGTTCATCTTGCCTGCTCGGGTTCGTGGAACCTGAGCTGAATGCCTGGAGTCGGTACCCTCATCATGTTGAGGGCACACTTCCGCACGAGTCTGGCGGCGATTGTTGATGGGATCCCTCGGGAAGGACTCCTGTCTTTTTGAATTAAGGCCCTAAGGGACCTGATTATTCACTTCCTCAGAGTAAGGGAGCGAATGGAAATTGCGTTCCGGGGATAATGACCCGAAACGGTTGGAGACAGTAGTCAGCACCGCCTGCCTCTTGATCACTGGTCGTCGTTGTCCGGACGACCTGTGTGAGTTGTTCACTTGGAGGGCCTGTCGGGCAGCCTCCAAAGTTGGGATGGTACCGTGTGGACGGTACTCCTTAATCAGCACATTTGATACCCAGCGTTGAAGACGCTGAGTAGGTGATGTCATCCTCAGAGCGGATGATGATCCAGTAGGAATAGCAGCAGTGGTATTTGCAGCAGCAGTATTCACAGATGTGAATTTGAGAGCAGCCATTATGGAAATATAGAAGATCTTGGAAAAGAGTGCCTGTTTGATATTACAGACATAATCAAGATAAAATTCAGCCACTTCATCCTTTGGATGAGCACATATGTCAATGATTGTTTTTTTTGTTATCCCTCTTATTGAGTTTTAAATAGGGGCTTAACAAATAGGTAAAACATCATTTTAACTTGGTTAAGGATTCACGTCGGGTTCACCATTTTTTGTTTCCCTCGGAATTCGGGGATGACCTCCTGGATGGGAGATTCAAACGTTCCGATCGGTTTCTAATGGGTTTGTTCGTAGAACCGGAATCATCCAATGATTCCACATCCATTTGGACCTACTTTCCAAAGGTAGGCGCTCATTAGCTTGTGGACTGATGAGGCTTAAGAATTTTCATTGGTCAAGAGGATGGGAGGTCGGACTCATCACACCTTTTTGAGGGGAATTATTGTCTATTCCGGGACTCTCTTTATAGATATAAGTTATGTTTGTGAATCTTTATTACATTACCAAGTATAAAATGATATTTCCTTCAATTTTGACAATCAATGATTAAATATGCAAGAAATTTAGAGAATCTTTTATATGTATTCGAGGTTCTTCATCAATAGAGAATCATCTATATCTATTTAGAGATTCTTGGTCAATGGTAACCTTCAAAACATTCATATTAAAGTCTCTTGGTCATTATGATGACCAGGATAGTTTTCAATCCACTCAGTGGGGCACTTGAAGTTTATTGTCATTCAGAAGGACATGAATTATTTCAGTGTTGGGATCGAACCCATAGATGGGCTACCTACGTATCCTTTGTTTTGGAAAAGGAATCAGAACCCACGTAGTTCGAAGGGAAGAGTATGATGTTTATGATTGATGGCTCAAAGAAGGTTGTCACAATTACTTTTACACTCTAAGCTCACGTGAGTCATGCTCAGTGTGAAAAACAAGAGGTATTGGTAAAAATTAGAAAATTGTGCCATGAAAGATGCAATCATAAGAAATAATGTGGGGCTTATGTATGTATGACTGCCCAGAGGATTTACATTAGGGAGAAAATCCAGGAACAGGGTCCATAAAGGTATATGTGCTTCATGGAGATTTGAATACTCTAACTTGGGACTTATTCCTAAAAAGGAAACCTAAATTAGGAGAGGATTGATAACTGGGTTTTACTCCTGAGAAGGAATCCCAGATCAAACGTAAATTAGGAATGGTTAAAGAGAATTTAAGGGACTTGGGGCTTATTCCTGAAAAAGGAAGCCGAAGATTTAGGACATGGACTTATTCCTGAAAAAGAGACCCAGGTTAGGGGACTTGGGGCTTACTCCTGAGAAGGAAGCCCAAAATTATGACTAGGACTTATTCCTGAAAAGGATACCTAGGTTAAGGATTAAGGTTTGGGGCTTACTCCTGAAAAGGATGCCCAAATTAGAGGACTTATGACTGGGGATTATTCCAGAAAAGGAGACCCAGGTTAAGGATTCTCTCATATTAAAGGATGAGGTTGAATTAATGAACTTCCCATATTTAGTGACATAAGGATATTTAAATCACTAGCTTTTGAGAGATATTCCACATAATTCCTTTCAGATAAGGAATTCAAATCAAGAAATCATGCCATAAATGGATTTGAATAGTGTCTTGAAGTCTGAATCTTGAAAAGTAAAGGTGTAATGGATTAAGAGGGGTGGAATGGGCAAGAAAGGCACCCAAAAAGGAAGGGGTGCGTAAGTCTTGGAAGGCGTGCAAGTATTGGTCGCGCAGGTATACCTGCGCGACATGTGGTGTCCTTGCGCGATGGTCAACCAGAATTGAAATACTTGAGAGACTCTTTATTAAAGTCTTTAGAATCCTCTTGAGGTTCTTCCAGAAAAGGGATGCGCAAGTTCTATCGAAGGAGTAATGCGGCGTGCAAGTGTGACCACTTCCCTTAAGGGCTGGCCACTCAGGCGCGCAAGTGTTGATGAGTTTCAACCCATTGGCCTTCCTCCCTCTCTTTAGATCTTCCGTTCTAGGTAAGAAATTACCTTAGAAGTGTTCCGGAAACTTTGAGAAGAGACTTGGGCGTCGGGAGCTTCAATCCAAGTTTTTGAAAAAAAAAAGATCCTCTCGAATGGGGGGCCCACATGGTCTATTTATAGGCAGGAGAAGACCCTAGGCGGTTACTGGGTGGTTATCAATTAGGTCGCGCAAGTCACTTTCGCGACAAGTTGCGTCGCGTAATTCCACTTGCGCGACCATTAGGAAACTTGCGCGGCCTATGGGAAAAGTTTTCCTTGCTCATCCCTTTGTCGATTTTTGATGTTTTCTTCAAAGTTGAATCACTTTGAGCTCAGATATTCCCCTTTTCCGATTTTTAGATTCTGTGACGAATGGAGCGTCAACAATAACATGCAGTAGGTTGTGTACATACCTCCTCATATGTGACACGTGGGAGACATAATTTATCTAGTCTAATTGTAACTGTAGAGCTCAGTGGTACGTCACCTTATCAACTATATATAGTATTTATAATGGGTTAATTAATATCATTAATAACATGTGACCCCATCCAAGTCTCAGTAATCCACATCAAGGTGAGACCCTTAGGAATACATGGTATCCCTCCTCAAACTCTAAGGGCCTCTATCGTTGGTCCATATAGAAATTTTCATGTCTTTGTACAGTCCCATTCTACTCTTGAATGATATGAACCTTCTCTATCATATCTCAAACCAACTCTAGGACCATGAGTTCTAACTCATCTAGATTGGTCCATTAAATTTTTAAACTATAAGATCGCCTACACAAGGCCTAGAATGGTGTCTCACCGATGGTGGAATGATAGTTTTTTTATGCAAGATCTACCAGGGGTAGTTCATCCTACCAACTATATCCAAAGTCTAGAATGAAATCCCATAACATTTCCTCCATGACTTGAATGCTCCACTCAATATGGTCATCAGTTTAGGGGTGAAGCACCATGATAAAATGCAACTGAGTAACAAAGGCCTCATTAAATTCTTTCTATAATTGCGACATTATGTGAATGGCATGGTCTGAAACAATTATTGAGGGAACTCTATAGAGTTGTACTATCTCTTTATTGTATAATCTCTATAATCTATCCACTGAACTACACTCTCAAATATCTATGAAGTATGCGAACATGGTGAGTCAGTTTATGATTACCCATATGGGATCATGTCCCCTAAACATACATGGTAACCCAGTTACGAATTCCATGGGCATCAAATCCAACTTCCACTCTATCACCTCAATGTTTTGAGCTAAACCTGCAAGAACATGGTGCTTAGCCTTCAATTTCATACAAGTGAATTGTCAAGAGACAAACCCTACAACAAAACTCTTCATTCCTAGACACAAAAATGGATGTCATGAGTCCTAGTACATAATTTACCCACCTAGATGTACTAAAAAAGAGGATGTATAAAACTCCCTCATCACCTCATTCGACAGTATTAGTGGTACCACCATGCATCCTTTGAAAAAGATAACATGATCCCTACCTTTATAAAATTCATTAAAATCACATTCAATGAATGTCTAAGAATGTTGGTTTCACATTTAGTGTCTCCAAGTTTAGAATTACAAACACACTATAAAATTAGTGGGGTAACAACCAACGACTGAATATATAAAGCACCATCATTGTGCACTAAGGGAAACAATACTGAGTCTAACTACTCTAACTCCTCAACCAAAAAATGAGAACAAGATATTCTGCTAAGAGCTTCATCCACCGCATTCCTCTTTCCATGAGTATGTAAAGTCCCAATGACATAGTCCTAGAGTAACTCAATCCATATCCTCAGGCTCATGTTAAGATCCTTCAAAGAGAATATACACTTGAGACTATTTTTGTTAAAGTAGACAATAAACTACTCACCCATAAGGCAGTGTCCCCACATCTTTAGGTAAAAGACTACTTCTACTAGCTCAAGATCATGGGTAGTGTAGTTCTAATCAGTAGATCTCAACTTCCTGGACCCATAGACAATCTCATCATTCCTTTTCATTAAGACACAACCATGTTTTTCCCCTAAGGTATCATGTAATACTATGTACTCAACACCCTCCTCTAGAAATCTAAATATGGGGGCACAATTTATTCTCTACCTCAACTCCTAAAAAAACTATCGGAACCTTTCCATACACAAAAAAGGTTTCCCCTTTTAGGTAAAAGCTGTTAAAGGCTCCACCACTATGGAGAAATTGTGTACAAACCTATGATAGTACCCTACCAACCCAATCAAACTCCGCACCTCAGAAACACTCTTGGGTGGATCTCAATCTATCATTGCCTCTTCCTTCACTAGGTCCAATTCCACTCCTTCCTATATGATGAAATATCCATGGAAGTGTACCTATATAATCCAAAAATGATACTTCATATCTTCACATAAATCTAGTTCTCTGAGAGTGTATCCAGGACCATCCTCATGTTTCTCATGTGCTCCACCTCAAACGTAGAGTACACTAAGATATTATCGATGAAGACGACAAAAAATTGGTATAAGAAAGGATGAAAGATCTAGTTCACGAGTCCCATGAACCCTATTGGGGAATTATTCATATAAAAGGGAATCACCAAGTACTCATAGTGACCGTAGCAATGTTGGAATGATTTATTCATTATATCCTCATCACGTAATCATAGTTTGTGATATCCTAATATGAGGTCAATCTTCGAGAACCAACATGCCCTTATTAAATGATTAAATATTTATTCAATCCATGATATTGGATACTTTTCTTTACAATCAACAAGTTCAAGAACAGATAATCTACACGTAACCACATGTTCTCATCCGCCTTCATAGAGAACAACATTGGGGATGCTTGGGGGGAAACATTTGGTCTCATGAAGGCCTTACCCTATAAGTCCAATAACTGCACCATTAGATCATGAAACTCTATGGGTTCAATAATATTTGGTGTTATAGAAGTCAAGGTCATCCCAATTTTTAAGTTAATGTAGAATTCTAGCTCTTGGAGGGGAGGTAAGCCTGAATCATCGTCAAGAAGGATGTATGTGTACGCCAACACCACCCAGAGAAATTGATGTCTTAGAGAATCCAATACTCTAAGAGTCATGTTATCCATCTTGTGAGTGATTGGATATACTCTCCAATTCCTGATCTCATCCTTCTCTTCCAAGGTTTCCTTTTCTCCCACAAAGGAAAACCTCATCTCATCACTAAAAACTCACAGAACCGTCTACCTAAAATAGTTAATCTGGGCATGAATTGTGGATAGTCAGTCCAAGCCTAAGATGATTTCATAAGTTCTAATCACTTCCATAATGATATCCCATTTGATTCTATAGGCTCCAAGAATCATATCTCACTATTAGAAAAAGTGTTCAATCGTTTACCACCTCCTATTGGAGTCTCCAAGCATAGGGGTCGATCCAAAGTCTCAACTAGAGTCTCTAAGTCTTGAAACAGAGAATTGGAAAGAAATGACTGAATCACACATATGTCTATTAATACAATAGTTAAGGTTGAGAATACATAGATCATATCCCATGTCATCCATGGAGTCTCAGGGTCATAGGCCTCCATAGCCTAATGTTGTCCCCATCCCTGACCACCATCTCATTAAGCCAGACAAGGACCACTTGTTGGTGGTGGTGGTAATAGGTTAAACCTCAAACCACCTCCAAATACTCCACCAGCCCCTATGCTACATTTCCACCCGGTGGAACTCCCTAATCCTTCATCTACCTCTACCTCAGTGATCCCTCGATAATATCTTGATAAGTTGTATGACAGGTCTGGAAATAATATGAAAAGATGTCCCCGACATTCATAGGAGAAACAACACCTCTCCCTCAGCTAAATCTAGTCATCCTGATAGCCTTGAACCTATATCCTCTATATTTGGACCATCTCTTGAAATGTGTAACATGCCTAAATCATTATAACAACCATTGGATACCTTTTGTCTAGGGATTAACTACTGGGTTCCCACTACTATCACCCATTATCATCATTCGCTCTTCCATAAAGCTCTCGAACACTGAGGCCAACTCCAGCACTCCATCATATGTGGGAATACAGAGAGATATCACTAAATCCGTGATATCTCAATTTAATCCCTACCCAAAGGCCCGTTCTATGAATTAATAATCTCACAATATATCCAGAGAGTATCATGATAGACTAGTAAACCACATTGAATACTCATCCATGGCCATAGTTCCCTTCTTTATATACAGAATCTCATAGATGTGCACTGATTTCAATGTGGACAGTTAAAACTCCTCCCTAAAGAGATGCTCAAAGTCTAACCCATGGAATGTTTTCTCATTATGTGAATGAGTCACCAAAATATACCTTCTCCCAGAATATCCCTAAAGAAGACCCATTAGGAGGACCTCCATCTGATATGAAGGCACCCTCACAAGATGGAAAACTTGAGTGATTGCATCTCACTATTCCTCATCCACATAGGGATATAGATCACCCAAAAATGTGGGAGGTTGTTTCTTCAGGAACTCATATAGTTCACTCAGCCTATCTACACCCCTATTCAGTACTACCAATGTGAACTGTTTCTCAATGGGTGGTGGTATAGCTGATAAACCACCTGGAGGTACTATCTATGATATAAGTACTTGTATTAAATCTTTTTCACTCAGTAGATCGTCATTGTGATTGTGCAGTGGAATCCTAGATGCCTATCTTCATGGAGGCATCTCATAATTAATAAGATTTACCACAGTCAAAGATTTTATCAAGGGAGATGAATCAATAAGGGCATAGAAAATCATAAATAATTATTATATGATGCAACTAGTGTCCACAATTATTGAGTCAACAAGAATATTTTTAGAGTCCTAGTGAATGGATGTGTCGTTCTATACACCAACACTGGGGTCCTTGGCAAGAAAACTGGACTCAAAACATCTTAACATAGTTTCCTCAAAACCCAAACCATTCTCACAAACATCAGTCCTAAGTTATACTTGACTCCTATACTACCACTCTATCACGACCTAGTGTAACGGGCCCAATCCATGACTATCCCAATCCCACTCCCAATAGGACAGGGGTTGGAGACCAACACCAATTAGGCATATCACAAAAATGGGAGGATTTAGCTTTATTTACCTATACACACACACACACATCTCTAAGACCATAAAATACTAAAATGTAAAACAACTAATAACCATGTATCTATGCATCTATATTCCTGAAATAATAGTATGATAACAAGGTACTGGATGCTAGGGAAAAATAAAAGTCGACCAAAAGAAACTAAAAATAAGAAAAACCTATAAAGTAGGAGAGTAATCATATCAATGAAACCTCTAGAAAAAACCTTGGTCTATCTATTCCACTAAGCTATTCCTAGTCCCAATCGCTCTGAAAATCTTCAAAATAGTTGGTCGTCTGTATATGACACGACCCATGCAAGAAAATACAATGCATTGGTGAGTATAACAATACCATGTAGGAAACCCCAAAAACACTAAACACATAGAATTGAGAATATTCCTCTCATAAAAAGGATATTTAAATCAATGAATAAATAAAACCTACTTACGATTAGGAAGGACACTGCACCACCAGGCAGTCACAACCAAACAATCAGCCAAAGGATTTTTGTTGAATCAATGCATGTTTTCAGAGAACCCACTCCACAATCCATGCTATCATGAAATACACTCTTCCAATAGGTTGTGATCATTGGTCCCCACCCAATAAAACTCACTATTCTCATAATACCTTGATACTCGGATAAGGGATCACAAACAAGATCACTGAGGGGTACCAAAAACCCAATATGGATCAACCTGATATGTAGGATATCATATACCAATGTTACCGTAAACCCTACTAAAACTGCATGATATATGGGGGATCAATTCCCCACACATGTATGTCACTATGATTCAATAAAGTCCACCTAGATTATAATAAATAATGATATAGGATCACACTCCATCCTCATATAGGGAAACCAGAAACTCTATATGAGTGTCATACTCGAGATGGGATCACAATCAAGTGGTTTGGATGTAATGTTTCACTATACCCTCAAGGGGATAGACAAAAGGAACACACTCAACTGATATTTTTCCAAAATTAAGAAAAAAAGTGATCCAAACCCCTTCTAAGGGGGTACACGATATGTACTAGGTAGTACAAGACGTGTAAAAGGTAGTACATAGTGTGTCCAACCAACCCCTGGTCTTACTTTGTGGTTCCTCTTTACACAATATGTAAATCTATATATACATAGCATTTATGTAACAATACATGGTGTTTTGAGATCTTTTGGTACACGGCCCATGCTTTTTTTCTGTTCCCATGTACCGCTAGTCGTGCCCATGTACCAACTCATGTACACCATGTTGTGCCCATGTACACTTGATCATGTACAAGTATATGGTTATACATATGTACTCTAGTGTTATACATGTATCTCAATCTAACTATTCCCATGTATCCTCTGAGAAACACATAATTCTTCTAGCATAGGTCATATAGTGTGTGATATAAATCACATGATGTGGGATTTTCTCTTCTCTATGGAAACCATAGCACAACATAGGGGGTCCCACATGGCGTGTAAATCCGGATTAAATTTTTGGTAACATGATATTTCATAGAACCTTTTCCTTGTTCACGCATTTCCTGGATCTTCCACCTCTTCCATAAATCACGTCCAAGAACTTTGGATATGGGGTTGATGGTCCTTTCTATCGGCCACTCACTAGATTCTGACCACCAAAATATATCATTAAATTTTCCTTGATTGTTCATGTCACCATGCACCCCTTGGGAAAATGAAATACCTCTATTCTGGTCTCGTTACTCAATGAATCACCCATCTTTATTGTCGATCCTTAAATCACAACCTCAATCTCAAGTTGTACATGTGGTAACGATCCATTACACTAAAGAATAGTCATGCCATGATTGTATACTAGGTAACCATCAAACCATTTTCTAAATAAGATACCAATAATGATTGAGTAATTAAATAGGGGAGAAAACCCTAAACCACACAATGTGAGGAAAGAGCATATGCCTTTGTTCATTTGGCCTCAATACATTTTAAATTAAATAAAAAAACATAGAGGTAAAAATAACCAACAAATAATAAATAAACCAAAAATAAAATCAATCATCGATTTTTGAATCAATTCTTGTTCATGGAATTTATTTGAGTTTGACTAAGATAAAGGACTAGATGTAAAATACACAAATAAAACATCCTACCTAGATTTTGTGTTCGTCTCTAATAGAGAACAGTGTAACGACCCGAAATTTTGAATAAATCTTGTTTCCTAATTTTGTGTGTTATTTTTTTTACTCAAAAAAACTGTTTCATTTGATAACATAAGTATAATTAAAATGAGACCGTTGGGTTTTTACTGTTATATGACCATTGGTCAATATGACCGCTGGAAACTAAACATTTCAATTATTGTCTCTAAATACAAGTGATCTTGGTTAATTAATATAGAAAGAAGATTTGATGGCCTCACCCAGTAGTCTTGGACCAATCAGAGCCCATCTAACAGAACATGGGAAGGAAGTAGCACCACTAGGCTTTGCTCTGGACCAAACCCATGCTGAACTTCATCGTGTGAAGCTAGAACGGAATCGGCTTCGCGAGAAGTTCAAATTGATAGAAATTACTACTCGTACGATTGTTGGTCAAGCAACCCTGAGGTTCTCTCACCTTAGCACACCTTACACATAGGTTCTATGCTGGGGTTATAACGGGCTATGTAAGGAGACCGTAACTGCCTTGTGTAATCCATTGTTTTAAATAAAAACTGGGATTTCTTTTTATGATAAAGTTTATGAATTTTCAAATGACCGGATAAATATAGTATGCATATTTTTGATGAATTTTAGAAAAAGGATATTTTAAAAATGTTTATGTCAACCATAAATATTTAAAAATGTGTAATAATTTACAAAAAATGGTCTTCTATAATTATGTTCAGTACGAAATTTGGAGTCTAATAAAATCAACTTAAATTTTGATGAATAGTAAATTATGAATAGTGAATTTACACATAAGATTAGTAATGTGACCAAATGGATTAGTAATATCACTTAAAGAAAGTTTTAATATAATTTACACACCTTGATTAAGTAATGTGATTCAATAAAATGGGTAAATAACAGTTTCATAAATATTTAGCCAACTATTAGTTTTTCGGGGTGAATAGTGTTTTTTAATTAAAAATTAAATTCAAAATATTTATAAAATTATTTTTATAAAATGGACTTTATTTTTGAACTCAGAGCATCGATTTTATGTTATGGTAATTTTTTGGGATTTTTCTGAAAAAAATGAATTTTTAGTGAATAGTGTATTTATTTAAAAATTAAATTAAAAATATTTATAAAAATATTTTTTCAAAACGGAGTTCATATTTGTAATAAGACCATCGATATTTGGTTAAGGTGAAATTTTGGGATTTTTCTGAGAAAGATGAATTTTCAGTGAATAGTAAAAATGCAGTTTTAGGGTTTCAGTATGTTTACTGGCATCATAACTGTGTCATGATGATTTCATTAGATATTTTAAGGGTTTTCCGACCAAAGGTGATGAATTATTGTATTGGGGGCCCGATGTGGCCTAACTCCATGGGAAATACCTTGGGAGAGCCCATGGTTTTGAGAAAACCACTTGTGAGGTGTCCCTTGAAATTATTAAAGTATCACCTCACCTTCCCTATAAATACCCACCCTTTCCTCCTTTATTTTTCACTCCCAACTCTTCCCCAACGCAGATATTGTCTCATTACCTCCCAAGGAGTCCTCCCAAGATACCCCCAAGCCCTAAAGGTCCAAACCTTTGAGTTTTAAGAGTTACGTTTTAAGGTAAGGGATCCTACCTCTCTTTTTTTTTTCAAGTAATCTCTTTTATGTCATTTCTTTTATGCTTCGTGATATTATGTTGGAGGATGTAATTTTATATTCCTATTACTTCACATTTCATGTTCATATGATAATATACCCCCTCTTTCTCTAATCAGTTCATTTTAAGAAAGTTTGTGTGGCATCGTTAGGCAGCCGAATGTTTAAGGGATTCGTTCAACTTTCTCATTTTTCAAAGTTCTACTTTCATGTCAAGTCTTTCAAGTCCATTTTTATTATGTTGGGGTATGAAATCTATATCTACCATACTTATATTTTATGTTCATATTATGATAGAACCTATTTTATCTCGTCAATTCATTTTTGTTGAAGTTTGGGTGACGCCGTTAGGTTGCCGAATTTTTAAGGGATTCATTCACCTTTCTCATTTTTCAAAGTTCTACTTTCATGTCAAGTCATTCAAGTTCCTTTTTATTATGTTAGGGTGTGATCTCTATATCTATCATACTTATCTTCTATGTTCATATTATGAGAGACCCTATTTGATCTCTTCAATTCATTTTGTTGAAGTTTAAGTGACACCCTTAGGCTGCCGAATTTTCATAAGAGAAATCTTATTTTTGTCTTTCCTCCATGTTATTCATTTCATATGGTATGTCTTTAAAATATCATTAACATGTTATTATATCCATTACATTCTGTCCATATGTTGTTATTTGGATCATTTATGAGTGGGTGACCTATGTCCCCTCCCTTTTCAATATTTTCTAAAACCCCGAAGCATAGCCGTTATGCTGCAGAATTTCCATCTCAAATGTCACTCCCTTTTTCTCAAATTATTTTATTTTATTAAGTGAATGCTCAAATATATTCCTTCTAAAATGGTACTGACATATATACCAAAATGTTCAATTTTAAATTCTGGGATTTACATACATAAGACCCTCTTTCCTTTTCTGTGGGTTTTACGTGACATAAATATCATGTCTTTAAAGCAGTTTTTAAAACGTTATGATTATGAAATGAAACCCATTTCTTTTATGCTATATGGGTTGTTTATTAGATAATTGATGATGATATATGTGTCTCACATGATAATAAAGGCAAATTTAAGGGTGTTCCCTGGTAGCGCTCCAATGCATTGGGTAAAGACTTAATCTCTAGAGATGACCATTTAGACTGATACCATGGTGAGTAACCTTGGTAATTTTTATTGACACCTTGGGGATGGACCTTGGTGAAAAGGAAATGATTGTCTTTGTAAAATGTTATAGCCACATCTTCATGTTATGAAATACGTTATTTTTATTATTATATGCCTCATGATTTCTTTCTCATGCCTTAATGTTCTTTTTCATGACATTACTGATGTATCTCATGTTCACATGTTAAATGTTTCCCTTGTTTCCATTATTGGGCCTTTTTCTCACCCTTTACTTTGATGTATGCTCCCAGGTTATGAGATGATGTAATGAACTTAGGATGAAAAAATTAAGAAGCCAATCAAGTGTTTAAGAATAATTTTTTCCCTCATGTAATAAGTTCCTGGTTTCCAAGACACTAAACCTCAAAGATCCTCCGTTTTGTAAAATGTAATGAAAAGTTATGTTATAAAAAGGCGGGATGCTATAGTTGGTATCAAAGAATGGTTTATTTATTTGTGGAAATTAGTATATGAAAACATTAGTAAGAATCCTATAGAAAAGTTTATATATAAGAAACATTCTTGGTATTTTGGTGAGTATTGAGTAAGGGGTTTCCAAGAAAATACATCCCTGTCTGGATACGAGCTGGTAGAGGTGGCTCTGGCATAGATGTACATAAGGGTAAAACCCGAAGACACCGCTTTGATTTGGACTCAAATGGGAACTGGTACACGACAACGGGCCATGCTACACTCTTGGTTATGACACTCTCGGGGGATATGCTTTGGTAAATTCATAAGCTTTGTATGAGCCATTATTAAAGGAACAAAGATAAAATAAAATAAAGATTCACATAAGAATATATGATCATGGATAACCTAGATTGGAACCTAGGGGATCACAAGTTAGGGTATACTTTCCTTCTACAAGTTTATCCTTCTATGCTTAAAGTTTCCTTTTAATGATTATTGGATAAATATTCAAGCCCCTAATTATACTTTCTTTTCATAGTTAATTGCGGGAAATGGAAGAACATGTCCCAACAAAAAATGTGATAGGAAATGTGACGATTTCCCTATTGATATTATAGAGATAATGAAATATCAAGTTGAACATGTTGTGATTATGCCAAACCAGCTATCAAAAATCACAATTAATAATTGGTACCTAGTTGAATGCACAAATTCGTCAAGAAAGAAAAAGGTGAAGCCTCAGGGAGGTTCATCTGATAATGTTGATAAGGGAAAGAAGAGCCAATTTCCTTTGTGAAAAAAGTGTGGAAAGGGGCACCAAGGAGAATGCCACAAAGGAACCAGGAGATGTTTTAAGTGTGGGAAGATAGGGCATAAAGTTCCAATTGCTTTAAAAAAATGGATAATGTGTTCAATGGAGATAAGGTTCGATCTAATGTACCTTATACATTTCGATGTCATAAATGTGGAGATGTTAGACATTATCCAAGGAAATTATCTCTTGGAATGGGTGGGAATCATGATGAGAATCAACAATCTTCGAGGACAAGGGAACAATGCAAGTCCTATGCTGAGATGGATCATGATGACTGAAGTACATGTATCTTCTTGGAAATAATTGTCTATGTCTTGGTGTATTTTAGTTCATGCTCCAGGAGCATATCTTTAATTTTTTCTAAGAACATCGAGTCACTACCTATGATGGTTTTATATCATTAAGGAAAAAATCTATTTTTATGTACCACATGTTGATATAGTGAAGATGTTCTTCATTAAAAAAGGGTGATTAGGGGATTAAAAGATGATTATTATTTTGGAAGATGTTCACTATTTTGGGAACCCTATTTGATCGAAGTAAATAGATTACTATAGTATTTTCTTTGAGGAGTAAAGGTTGACTTATATTTTGAAGAATCGATTAATTTAAGGAAAACTTATAGTAATTTAGGTTACATATGGAAATGATTAACCTATCTTGGGGAAAATGTGATTAGGTTAGTTACTTTTGTTATAAGATGATAAGAGTGGTTGATGTTGTTTGGAGATGAACAATAAATTATATCTTGGAAGACTATGTTATGAGATCATTCATATAATTGGGTTTCAATCTTAGTTTGGTTTATTTTGAGGAAATTTAAGGACAGTTATTTATGGAATGGTCTATGATGAACTTTGGGTAGTACCATGGAACTTTAAAGATTTAAAAGTAGTTTCCCTTCCTATAGAATTCTTTCTTTTTCAAGAGTTGTTTTATCTTACCCTTTATGTTTTTAGGATAATGTTTAAAGATATAATAAATTGATAGTTAATCTTTTTTGGATTATGTGACTCTCAAGAAGATGATTCTTGTGTTTTGATGAGACCACGTGTTTTTGAATGCTCTTCGTTTGGAGAAAAGATCAGTTTTGGTAGAAACTTATTAAATTATGAAACTCTACTTGAAGGTAGGCATATTTCCTTATGTTTTTATTCTATGTAGTAAATGAATTCCACAAAATTATAAAAAGGAACGTAAAATAAAAACGTTGTTGGTTTACGATTCCTACTGGGTAATCAAAGACCGTTTACACACATTATAAGTTTGTGATTTTCTTGTGGTTAACTTTCTCTTAATCATTTTTTCTATCACTCTCCCTCAGAACTTGACCCTTTGTTTTCTCCTCCATGTCCATTTTTTCCTACATGGAATCCTAGTGTGGGTTAACTTGGGTGACCTTTGTACTTCCCATTCTTTTAAAGTAATAGTTTTACTGACTCCTTTTCCGATGTGGGGATTTCGATGAAATTTCAAAACCCAATTTTAAAAATTGCGAGGATGCAATTTCTTAAGGGGGGAAGATTATAACGACCTGAAATTTTGAATAAATATTATTTCCTAATTTTGTGTGTTATTTTATTTTTTATACTCAAGAAAATTGTTTCATTTTATAACATGAGTATAATTAAAATGAGACCGTTGGGTTTTCACTGTTATATGAAAATTGGTCAATATGATCGCTGGAAACTAAACGTTTCAATTATTTTTTCTAAATACAAGTGATCTTGGTTAATTAATATAGAAAGAAGATTCGATGGCCTCACCCAGTAGTCTTGGACTGATCGATGCCCATCTTACAGAACTTGGGAAGGAGGTAGCACCACTGGGCATTGCTCTGGACCAAACCCAAGATGAACTTCATCGTGTGAAGCAAGAACAGAATCGACTTCGTGAGAAGATCAAACTGATAGAAATTACTACTTGTGCGATGTTGGCCGAGCCGCCCTCAGATTCTCTCACATTAGCACACCTTACACTTAGGTCCTTTGCTGGGGTTATAAGGGGCTATGTAAGGAGACCGTAACTGCGTTGTGTAATCCTTTTTTTTAAATAAAAATTGGTATTTCTTTTTATGATGAAGTTTATGAATTATCAAATGACCTGATAAATATAGTATGCATATTTTTGATGAATTTTAGAAAAAGGATATTTTAAAAATGTTTATGTAAACCTTAAATAATTAAAAATGAATAATAATATTAAAAAAATGGTCCTGTAAAATTATGTTCAGTACGAAATTTGGAGTCTAATAAGATCAACGTAAATTTTGATGAATAGTAAATTATGAATAGTGATTTTACACTTAGGATTAGTAATGTGACCAAATTGATTAGTAATCTCACTTAAAGAAAGTTTTAATATAATTTAGACACCTTGATTAAGTAATGTGATTCAATAAAATGTGTAAATAACGATTTCATAAATATTTAGCCAAGTATTAGTTTTTCAGGTGAATAGTGTTTTTTTAATTAAAAATTAAATTAAAAATATTTAGAAAATTATTTTTATAAAATATACTTTATTTTTGAACTCAGAGCATCGATATTATGTTATGGTAATTTTTAGGGATTTTTCTGAAAAAAATGAATTTTCGGTGAATAGTGTATTTATTTAAAAAGTAAATTAAAAATATTTGGAAAACTATTTTTATAAAATGGAGTTCATATTTGTAATTATATCATTGATAATTGGTTAAGGTTAAATTTTGGGATTTTTCTGTGAAAAATGAATTTTCAGTGAATAGTAAAAATGCAGTTTTAGGGTTTCAGTATGTTTAATGACATCATAACTGTGTCATTATGATTTCATTAGATATTTTAAGGGTTTTCCGACCAAAGGTGATGAATTATTATATTGGGGCCCCATGTGTCCTAACTCCATTGGAAATACCATGGGAGAGCCAATGGTTTTGAGAAAACCACTTGTGAGGTGTCCCTTGAAGTTATTAAAGTATCACCTCACCTTCCCTATAAATACCCACCCTTTCCTCCTTTATTTTTCACTCCCAACTCTTCCCCAATGATGCTCTGGTCTCATTACCTCCCAAGGAGTCCTCCCAATGTTCCCCCAAGCCCTAAAGGTCCAAACCATTGAGTTTTAAGAGTTACGTTTTAAGGTAAGGGATCCTACCTCCCTTTTTTTCAAGTAATATCTTTTATGTCATTTCTTTTATGCTCCATGATCTTATGTTGGGGGATGTTATTTTATATTCATCTTACTTACCTTTTCATGTTCATATGATGAGATACCCCCTATTTCTCTCATCAATTCATTTTAAGAAAGTTTAAGTGGCGCTGTTAGGCTGTCAAATTTTTAACGGATTCGTTAAACTTTCTCATTTTTCAAAGTTCTACTTTCATGTCAAGTCTTTCAAGTTCTTTTTTATTATTTTATTGTATGATTTTTATATATATCATACTTATATTTTATGTTCATATGATGAGGGACCCTATTTTATCTTGTCAATTCATTTTTGTTGAAGTTTGGCTGATGCCGTTTGGCAGCCGAATTTTTAAGGGATTCATTCACGTTTCTCATTTTTCAAAGTTATACTTTCATGTCAAGTCTTTAAAGTTCCTTTTTATTATTTTGGGGTGCGATATCTATATCTATCATACTGATCTTCTATGTTCATATGATGAGATACCCTATTTGATCTCTTCAATTCATTTTGTTTTAGTTTAAGTGACGTCGTTAGGCTGCCGAATTTTCATAAGAGAAATCTTATTTTTTTTCTTTCCCCCATGTTATTCATTTCATATGGTATGTCTTTAGAAAATCATTAACATTTTCTTATATCCATTATATTCTATACCTATACTGTTCTTTGGATCATTTATGAGTGGGTGACCTATGTCCCCTCTCTTTTCAATGTTTTCTAAAAACCCGAAGCATACCCGTTATGCTATAGAATTTCTGTCTCAAATGTCTTTCTCTTTTTCTCAAATTATTTTATTTTATTAAGTGAATACTCAAAGATATTCCTTCTAAAGTGGTATTCATATATATACCAGAATTTTCAATGTTAAATTCTGGTATTTACATACATAAGACCCACTTTCCTTTTCCATGGGTTTTAAGTGACATGAAGATCATGTCTTTAAAGAAGTTTTTAAAACATTATGATTATGAAATGAAACCCATTTATTTTATACTATATGGGTTGTTTATGAAATGATTGATGATGATATATGTGGCTCACATGATAATAAAGGCAAATTTAAGGGTGCTCCCTAATAGCGCTCCAATGCATTAGGTAAAGACTTAATCTCTAGAGACGACCGTTTAGACTAATACCTTGGTGAATAACCTTGGTAATTTTTATTAACACCATGGGGATGGACCTTGGTGAAACAGAAATTATTGTCTTTGTAAAACGTTGTATCCACATCTTCATGTTATGAAATAAATTATTTTTATTATTATATGCCTTATGATTTCTTTCTCATGCCTTAAAGTTCTTTTTCATGACTTTATTGATGTATCTCAGGTTCACATGTTAAATATTTCCCTTGTTTCCCTTACTGGGCCTTTTTCTCACCCTTTCCTTTGATGTATGCTCCCAGGTTATGAGATGCTGTAATGAACTTATGATGAACAAATGAAGAAGCCTTTCATGTGTTTAAGAAGAATGTTTTTTTTCTCATGTAATAAGTTCCTGGTTTCCAAGACACTAAACCTTAAAGATCCTCGGTTTTGCAAAATGTAATGAAAAGTTATGTTATAAAAAGGCGGGATCCTATAAACAGTCATCGATTTCCATCATTGGAAATATCCACAAACTATGATGATTCAATGGTCCTTGATCATGATTATATTTGAGGTAGTTCACCAAGAACTCCTCATACACTTTTCTCCAATGGATCCTCTCAATTTGTAGTGTTATGTGGTTGACCGTTCAAATTTTCTATAGAAGCATATTTATATAGAATTTTGATGTTTAGGATTTTAATCAAATAATTAAATAAATATAATTAAATTTATTTAAATATTCACCCACAAAGGTTCTCATTCCCAACGTCTGATGCGAACATTTATTATATCATATATAGCATAAAACAATTTCTCTGAACTCAAAGTAGGCTTCATATTTCTAATCGGATCCACTGTTTAAGAGTTATTTTACTTCTTATGAAAATTTTATACACATGATATTAATATTATTAATATTCTTCACTTTTCAATTCCAGGCTCATCGAGCCTTGGAATCTCATGTCATCTTACCGCCTAGATCCAAAAATAATCCATATAATATTAAAAAGTAATACAAAGAGAAATCAGAGTTATTAAAAACCTTATAAATTTAAGGTACATGATGGTTTTCTATACTATACTCTTGGTTTATGAGTATCACCCACTGCTATCAAGATGAGGTCCAAGAAGGTAACACACAAATCATTTTAAGAATATTAACCAATCTTATTGAATTGGGGTTTATGAAATAGTGGGACTTGTGATAGTGTCCTGGTAATATCCCAATTTATCTGATCACAAAGGAAATAAATAAATTCAATATTATTCAAGTTTGATATAATAGTCACTGAATTTATTTTTTTATTATATCCATAAGTTATTCAGTGAATATAATGAAAACTATTTTTCGAATGAATATCAAATTTTTAATATTCAATGTTTGTTAAATATTCATGGGGAGGCGAGTTGAGTTAATAACTCAGAATTTATTAGGTAGTGTAGTTTTATTATTACATGTAAGTGAGAAATTACTTATGATCATTGCAACACATTTAATGTGGTTTTAAGTATTATTTTGTGTATTAAATGATGGTTTAACTTATTAAATTGATTAAGCGAAATCTTAATAAGTTTAATCCTAACTATAATGAAAAAAATAAGCCCAAATTTAAGGCTCTATTAATTCCTTCAAATTTGAGAGACTCTTTCCTCTATTTCCCATGTTATTGAGCAAGAAAGGGAGGTTTGTAACACCCATTTCTAAGATCTCTTCCCTGAATCAATGATACAGTGATCCTATACTCGTTGTGATATTGAAGATATAAATGTTACTTTGTGATGGCAGTTGAATCATGAATATCAACAATATACAAGTATCAGAAATTCATGTGGATGTTCTAGAGGGTTTTGGGTTTGGTTCCTTCAAGCGACGATCACCAATGACAAGAAACTTTTGTTTCTAATCGAAATTGGAATATGTGTTATTTAGTTTTTTTGTTTTTTAATTATCCATGCATATTTAATATTCACATGATCTATGGATTATTTTGGGATGGGGTATACCAAATTTGTTGTTTCAATATAAATCTCGACATAAATTTTTTTAAATAAAATTTTTCATGCTTTCGTAAATCCACTATTTCCTTCATACTGATCATTTAAACTTTTTATATCACCATATTTATGATGAGGAAATGTGACATTAGGAAAAATATTTACTCTAAATTTAATGATCATTGAATACTTGAATAATATATTCTCCAACATACCACCTCGAAGGATCTTGTATCTTTTACCAAGTTTATTCATTACTTTCATCTGTTATTCCTACAAAAATTAAATTAAATTAATGAAGTATGTTATTTTACCTATGACTTCGCCTTGGAATATTTCACACTATTTAGTTAAACAATCTTTGGAGTGTTTGTGTAATGCCTTTATTTCTAATGGTTTCTTTGCCAAAAACGTGATAAGTATGCTTTTCAGTATACCTAGTGTTTTATCTCAAAGAGCCTAAACACTCTTCAACGTATAAACTTGTCAACTATTATCAGTTATACTTGAAGAATTATTTTTACCAAAACTGGATATGTGTTTTATAATTCATATTTCATCATTGATTATTTGGTTAGATATATGTGATTAAATAATTATTGAACTGTTAGTTAATAATGAAAAAAACCAAACCAATATTTATCCCATAAATAAAATAATGTCTCATTATGTCCAATAAAAAACTTAGATAAATTTTTTGGCAACACATAATAAAAAATAATAGTTTAACTTGAATAAATCCTACAGGAAATTAGAATTTGGGAAATTTTCACTACTGACATAAGAATTACCCTTATTTATCCACAATGAGAATTCAACTTTACTTATTAAAGTATTTTAGTTCTCATTTATTAAATAGGAATAACCATTCTTCAACTCCTTAGAGAACACACCTTAATTCTTGTAATGTTTCTATGTGCTTCTCATTATTGATATTGGAGTCACCATTTCTTATCCACTAGAAGAAAACACATTAATTTTTTAGTTATTTTGTTAAAATAATTTTTTTTAAATACCCAATAAGTGAGATATAAACATTACATTCTATAATGAATATATTTAAAGTAGATGGAGCTGCTTGTGTATTCTTTAATTTATTATGATTCTTTTAAAAATGTCATTTTTATCTATATGAGAGGAAAATAGTTTCCTATCCTTCACACTACCTATAAATATTTTTTCTTATTGAAATACATTGTAAATACACCATTTACTATAAAATAGTCATGTAATTTTCAACCTTTCCTTTTACATTGTTCACCATAAGGGTTTTCAAACCGAGTTCCCCAAAAGCCTTATTTCCCTAGTGAAACTTAGTCAAAATATTCATGATATATTTATCCATATTTTTCACCTCATTATCTAGATGAATATGGAGAACATAGAAGGTGTAGATGATAATATGATATTAATTTATAATTTATTATCCATATATAATCCCAAATTTTTCTAATGGGTAAAATTACTTAAGTATATTAAATAAAAGATCAATAGATATGTACCCTCTTCTTGTTTACACTAGTATAGTGTAGTGAAAATCCCTTATCTATAAATCCTCTATTTATACTTTTGAAGAGATGGGGATGATATGTTATGGAATATAAATCTGTGTCCTTATGTTACTTTATCAATTATCTGGACATAACTATTATACTGACACAATGGATAGTAGGAGCATAACCATGTACCTCCTATAGGCATCATTTTCACCTTCACTTTCATTGTGAGGTGGTTGAACATAGTATATTTTTTTTCATGTTGTAGTTCAGTTTAAAAACAATTGTAATACCCTTGGAATTATTTTTTTGTGGGGACATGGGAATTTCACAAATTATTTCACTGTCACACAAATTTTGATATTCTACATTAATTAAAGGAAGATTTTATTTTTTATCTTGATTACCTAAATATATTATGTAATATTATTTTTATTAATATCCCAATATTTTATCGAAATAAAAATATACCTCACTATTATTTTCTCAATATCTTGTCTAATTATATATGTTAATGTCAAGGATCCATATATATTTTATTATAACCTAGGTGGAGGCCTGAAATATTATTTTAAGGTATTTAGGTAGGAAAAACTTCCCAAATTCATTAACACGCAGGTCCTTGATCTGTAGAGTGAACTCCCTAATGCTAAAATACTAGAAATTTATTTAATTAACACATTCCTACAAGTTTAACTTAGTCTCATGGAGGTGATCAACCCTTATTTTAAACTAGGTTAAGTCAACATAAAACTCAAGTTACAAATTCCCTAATAAATAAAAGTGAACCAATAGAGGTTGGTCAAGCACTTGTAACTATTTTTTATTTTAACTCTACCAGTGGAAGGCTATACCAACATAATATATTGATTTGAGTCATTTTTACTTTTATACATAAATTTACCATTTTATCTTATTATACACTTACTAATATTAAGTGGATTTTACATAAGTGACTAATCATGTATAGATAAAATTTCAACATAATCTAATTTATTTTAATTCCACAATGCATGATTGTTAATTAATTAATTTATGTGATCACTACAAAGCATCCATAAAAAAATTAACCATGAAACTTGATAGTAATAGAATAATAAAAATGGTATAATCATGAGTTTTTTTATGGTTAATTCATCTATCAGGTGATAAAATAACCCTCAATCCTAGGGGAAAATAACATGAACCATACCGTGGTTTCTACTTGAAACACCCCATCAGTCCACTTATGTATCTCCTTGTTGGTTTCATCTCAACTATG
Source organism: Viscum album (assembly GCA_963277665.1). Classification (NCBI taxonomy): domain Eukaryota; kingdom Viridiplantae; phylum Streptophyta; class Magnoliopsida; order Santalales; family Viscaceae; genus Viscum; species Viscum album. The sequence continues at coordinate 2,062,925,975 of OY728120.1, read as the reverse complement.
AACTTTAACTACCTCTACTTTCCTAGGATCTCTATAAATTAAAATCTCTTTAATCATAAGTAGGTGAGGGGAACTAAAGGATTGGTTAATGTGTTTACGTAAATAAAATTTGGGCATGTGGGCCCTTACATAATGAGAGTAGGAGATAGAATGCTATAAATTACTTAATTTAATACTTTATTTTGAAAACCATGAAAAAAATAATAATTTAAAGAAACCATTCACTTGCATAGGTTGGGTATAATCTCATGATCATCTACATGCATGCAGTAAATATACATCTGCAATCTAGATTGAATTAATTTCAATTGATTATCTAATTATGATAAAACCTCTCAAATTAATCTTATTACCTATTAGATTAATAAATTTATTCAATTTATCTTAATTCCATCCAAAACCATTATAAAAAATTATATCATTCATAATTTTCAAAAAATTAAAAAATTAAGTTTATTTAAAATTAATAAAGTACATATGTGTACTTAGAGACAATGGAATGTAACCATATAAACTACTTGGAATATTCCTTATAATGTGTATTCATATGGCTTCAATCATACATGGTTTGGAACATAATTACAAGTTGTGTAATGTTGATAAATGATACACATACACATGTAAATTTTTTGGTATGTAATACTATTAATGTGTGTAGAGAACTCTGAAAGTAAATAACATACATGGATTATAGTTTATAATTTAACACAAAATGAATTTGATGTATAATTAATTAACCTGTCACATGGAATGTACCATATAGAGACATAGTTTAATTAGGTTTAATTATATCATTAATTTTATTTCCATAGTAAATTAATCACATGAGATATAGAGGGTTACATGTCGTGCACTTAGGATACACACCATGTAATGTCTTCTACCCATGTTCATGACACACACCAAGTGACTTTTCATGTTTGGTAGCTGTGAAATTTTATGTGGTCTATAGCATGTACACCAGCTACACATCGTGTGATCTCAGTGTTTCATGGATTTCAGTCACATGTGTCATGAAACAAATACACGATAGGTGTTTTGCTACAAGTTTTTTATTGTGAAAATACATGTATGACACAATGTGTATATGATTTACATTGATAGTAGTCTGATGAACCATATACCAGTTGGGATTGGTGAACATGTAGTGTGAATTTAATAAACTCTGAAGATATTTATCGCATGATGACTCGGATTTCAAATGGTTCATCTTAATGAAGAATATATGTGTACATAGCATGTACCAATGGGATACACATCATGTAGCCATGTGTTATCTAGAAATATCCCTTGGAACCTTCTGATGGATTCTTTGAATGTTATTCATGTATTTTTTACCTTTTCTTGGTTATATAAGCAAAAACGAAGAAGGATAAGATAATATTTTGATGTTTAGAATTAAAAAATGAATAATAAAAACGTGAAAACTAATATTAAATACATACTATTAATAAATGATTAATAAATAATTATAAATTAATTATGTGACTTCTCAAATACCACTTGATGGTTTCAGGTACAGTGGAAGCACCTATGGGTAGTAACCAACACTTTTTTTGTCATAATCAATGAATAACATGAGATTTACATGACGAAGAATGTCATGAACTATAAAATTAATATTAATAATAGGTGATGTAGCATTGGAACCTAGAAGATAAGATCATCATTTACAATTTATAATTAATTTATCTAGTTAAATAATTCCAACTCATTATATTTTTTCTTCGTTGATGAATCAGTTGAACACTTCTTGGTGTGTTATCATTGCGAAGAGAGTATTCAAAGATAGAATCCCTCTAGTGGTGATCCACATGTGCATCAAAAATATCTAATCACCACTACATAATTCTATGGGTACTAAAGCAGATGTTGTAATGATTTCATTTAACACTGTTGATCGCAAAATAATCCTTTGATTTTAGAATGAATCACTCTAATGGTTTAGGATAAATACTCTTTATTCTTGAGACTGTTCTAGAAGAAGATCCCTCTAGGGATTGAAAGGATTATCTCTAGAATTAATTGTGCACAATGATTAGAATGTCCCAACGGCAATTACATAATGTCATAATCAGGCTTAACTAGAGCTATGGTTAGAGAATAAAAATTTCACATATACCCTTATAATTCTCTTAATCCCTAATGAACCCCATGTCTAAATAAAAATATTATTATAATTTTGTATGAAAAATGCACTAAAATCATGGATAAGAAAATATTATTTTCTTGAATAAATTAATTTATATTTATAAAAATTTTATTTAAAATTTTGTTCCTCATTGGACTATTAAACTCGGTCCCCCAATCCTCCTCGATATTTATCAAACACTAAATAATGTCAATTTATTTAAATAAATAAATGTCACTGTGTACTTTTTTGATAAATAATATATATTATATACACTAAACTATAAAATGCTATTTTTAAAATATTCACTAAATGAAATAAATAAATATTATTTACCCTGTGAATATACCAAAATAAATAAATATTATACATTCCCTTACTTAATAATTACTCATTGAATGAATATTTATTTAATATTCAATTTAAATAATATTCTCTTGAATAACTGGTAACGAATATATGTGATCCACAAAACATGAATAATTATTATGCTACGTATGATAATAATATTTATTAAATATGTTAAATTCATGTATAATTAACTAAAATTTTGAATACACTTAGTGTGTGACCTTGTTGTCCCTTTTATTAGTAACATTAGGAAATACAACCTAAAGTTCAAGGTTAGCATCTAAAAAGACACCAAGGGTCCCAAAGATAAATAATTTAAATGTTTCAACATTAATAACCACATACAAACGTACACTTTTTTATATAATCCCTTTTTGTTGGTATCCTTAATAAATCAATTTTCATACTACTGACATTAAACTTGGTGGTTTATGTCTCTTTCTTTAACTTTCTCTAAATCAACTTGTTGAAGGAAAACCATGGACATGGACTTAATCAAGATCTTCCATTCCCATCAAGAGCCCTAAGATATTAACATCCGCTAAACTGTGAAGGAAAAAATCCTTTCTGTCATTATTCATTAATGTAATATCACTCATGAGGCATATAATGTATCCTACCACATTGTAAGAATATTTCATCTTGGTTTTCATTAATAAATCAAAGTACACATCTCATTATATTTATTAATATTAATCATAAATTCTAAGTACCATTACACATGTATGTAGATAGGAACACCCAATGACATCCAAGTGGTAAAGGCTCCTTCTTGACATCCAAAAGCCCCATGATCAAATCTGGGCATGGATAAATTTCTGGGGTAACTATAGAAACACTATAGCAGGTAATGTGGTAATATAATAGTAGTGGAAAGACTGTAGTAGTGGTATCACTGTAGCAGTGAAGGCACTATAGTAAGAACTATAGTGGTGGCGGTACTGTAGCAGCATGGGTACTGTAGAAGTACTATTCATAGAAGGGCCGTTCAGGAAAAAAATGGACTTTTTGGCCTTGGGTTCAGACCACATGGTCTTGGTCATTCAGGCTATGTAATGGGTCTCCCTCTACATAGTTTGAAAGAGGTATTTTCTTTTAATAATAAATGAGGCTTCGGCCCCAACATTTAAAAAACACCCAATGACACATCTAAATATAGATTTCCAACAAGTGGCCCATGCTCTCATAATCTTCTCCTCCAAAAATTGTTATGGTAATACACCATGAGAAAGTGTCTCAAAGTACAATGAGTATCCACCTCTGATATCCAATATCATGTTTTCCTCATCAAATGTTATCATCCATCTAAAGAACATGTATTTAAGAATATTTCCATAACACTTCCATGTTCACATCACAATAGGGAACTGTTAGGACCTTTTAATGTGAAAGGTATCCTTGGGAAATTATCATATAGATGTAACAAAAAAATATTCTTCATGTGATAATATATTTATAAATATTCAACACCATGAATATTCTGGTGATCTGATGTTCATAGTAGTTGGTTCTAGGGAACCAACTTCAATAGGATCATCATATCCAAATAAAATGGTTATATCTTTCATTCCATTAAGACGTCTCATAATCCACTTCATAGATTCCCAATGTTCCTTCCCCATATTATAAATGAACCTAATAAAAAATCCTACTATATGAGAAATATCTGATTGAGTTCACACCAAGGCATACATGAGATTCTTATCATTCATGCATATAGTATTCTCTCCATATACTTTGCCTCTTCTATAATTTGTGGTTGATGATCCTTCAAGTGTTTAAAATGTATGTAAAGAGGAGTTAAAACTTATTTATATCTAGTCATCAAAAAAAATTCTAAAATATTCTATACGTACTCTTTCTAAAATAAAACCCAACTTATGGTATTCCTATATCACTGAATCCTCAAGCCTAAGATATCTTTTTCTTCAAAAATATAATTCATCTCAATCATCCTTGATATGTCCTTCACCAGCTACTGAATCTGTTAAATTTATAAACTCTCTAGAAGTATGCCATCTACATACATTATTATAATGATAAAGCCTCCATTATTGTACTCCTTCTAGTAACAAAAATGATCTCATTTTCTATTCTTGAAAAAATTCCCCTCCATAAATGGGTTGAAATTTTGGGTCCATTATCTTAGTTTGTGTTTCAACTAATAGAAAATTTTATTTAGTTTACACACCAATCCTTAATTTTGTTTATCCACGAGACTAGCTATTTTCTTCATACATATTTATTTTTTAATATCCCCGTGAATAAAATCCATCTCCACATTCATTTATTAGAGAGTCAAACCTCTAAAAGAAACCAAGTTGAACATTGTTAATATAGTAGTATGTTTTAATAACAAAGTTAAAAAATTTTAAAATTCAAGGTCATCATTTTGGTGACATCCCAAACCATCGTCCTCAACTTATTACTTTTACTTCTTTAAACTTCATATTTTAATTTGAAGAGAAAATTATTTTCAATTGAGCTATTTTTAGGTGGTAGTTCCCCTAAATCCCATGTTTTTTTCACATAAAATGAATCAAAATAATTTTTCATAGAAAAATCCCATTTTAAGAATACCTAAGGTGAACCACTTTTTTTGGGATTTCCAGTTCCCCTCCATCCATAAAAAGTAAAATATTCAGTTCAGTACCATATATATGTACTAGTTGTATGACCCTTATTGACCTTCATAACTTTGCCTATGATTATTTTACTTCCTAAAATGAAACATCCAAAATTTGATCCTATGGAACTCTAAACCAAGCCTCACTAGTTTTGGATGTTTTAGGTATACCTTTTATGGTAATGTTTTCTAATGCCTAATTACATTATACTTGCAGAAATTTTGAAAACGTTTTTCGATTTACTCACCTTCATTAGTTTATATCAAGCATTTCAACTTACATAATGTTTCCCTTTCAACCATATATTATTATTACACAAACACTCCAAAAACCTTTGACTTGTGTTTTAATAAGTACACCCATTCTTTCATCATGGATACATTAATTGAGGTCACAAAATTTTATAAAAATATATGAGATTTAACTAGGGTAGGTCCCTAGACACCTGTATATATGAGCTCTATCTTTTGGATTTTTAGTGATCTTCTACTCAAGTTATAGATCACCTTCCATTACTTACTGAGTATTAAAATATAACAACTTTTAAATTTTAAATGATTCATATTCATCTTTCCTTTCTCTAATATAATTTTTATACCATTATTACTAAGGTTCTCAGTCAAGAATTTCCAGAAATCTATAATTTCTTAAGTCAAATTTCATGAAAGTGTATCTCCAGCTTCCCTTTCAGTCAAATATAGCATGATATCTTTTACACCACTTTCTATGGCCAAATAACCCTGAGTGATTCTCCACACACCCATAAAAAGTTTTTTTCATATCCATCATTATCTAAATATCCTACTAAAATATAATTCTTCTGAAGACCTATAATATATCTGACTCCTTTCATCTTAATGATTTTTTCATTCTTCAACCGGATTTTTACATATCCCTTGTAATGTTATATACATTCTCAGTATATTAATTTTCCAATTTTGGTTTTTGGGGGTATTTTTAAGGAGTCTAAAGGAGGTTTCATGGTGGTTAAAGTTTCAATAGAGCTAAAATGGTAAATTTATATTGTTAAAAGGGTACACAATCTAAATTTGTGATTCATGTCTTGTGATGTCGATGAATTCATAGCTTGTGTTTGATTGAGCTTTACATCAAGAAACTTGTTTACATCATTGAATTTTAATTCATGACATTTAATTAATTCAAGCTAAGGTGATGTGAATTTCGGAAGAAGTTGTAAAAATGGGAATTCACATCGTGGATGTGTTACATTATGTGGAAGTGTCAGGTTCCATGTTATTTTATACCCCTTAATGATAATTTCATTTCATTTATCCATATATATATATATATATATCAGTTCAAATGAACCCTATGTTCCCTAAGTATAATTTCTATTCCTCTTCTACCATTCATTGATCCTTGGGTTCTAGAGGATGATCATTAGTTATCTATGGTGAGTTATCCTCTCTTTCCCATTGTTTTCCCTTCTGTTATTATTCATTGATCCATTATGGTGGTGAAATTTGTGTTTGGGGTATATATGGATGAGTATTTGATAACTCTATGGTGTGGTGTAGGTTTTTTTTCATGTTCCTTGTTGGTGTTGTTCTCTGGGAAGTTTCATCTTCATCCTGTGGTGCACAGTGAGATTAGAAAGCTTACATGATGTAGGGGGTTTTCTTCTCATTTCATTATGTGTTATGTATGAGATTACCATGTTTTTTCTTTCCTTGGGGTAGATAGTAAGGGTCTTCATAATAAATATAATTAATTGATGTAAATGAAATTAATGGGAATAAGATGTTTTCAAATACTTTAATACTTTGATATATGTTATTTCTGTTATTATGAGTTTTTGCTTCCAATTCAAAAAATAATAGTCTTTAGGGGCCCTCTGTGTTTTTTAGTTGTTATGTTATAATGACCCTAACTGTGTTACTGTGTGATCACACCCTGAATAAATGGTTAAATAATTTATATTTGGATAATAATTGGTTTCCCATGGACATGTAGTTTGTGTGATAATACCCATGTTAAATAAAGAAGATATGTGATAATTCCCATGAATAATTATGGAATCCATTTTTTTATTATTGCGTGTTTGTGCTTGTAGTGTTTTCCCTACGTGTTTTGGGATATTATGCACTGATGTTAGTTATTATATGGGTTGTGTAGTACGTAGGTTAGTGATGTGATGGTTAGTTAGCATGCATGCGATGCGGGAAATTGTGTGATGTGGTGTGATGAGGTTGTGACAAAGTGGTTGTGGCGCAGCGGTTTTGGTGAAGTGGTTGTGTCATAATGGTTTTGGCACATTGGTTGTTGAGTAGTGGTTGTGGTGTAGTGGTTGGGTAATAGTGGTTATAACGTAGTAGTTATGGTGTAGTGTTTGTGGTTGTGAAATGGATGAGATGTGTGGTTGTTGTGGTGAGATAACTTGTTAAATGTGATGTGATGATGGTGGTGGATGTGTGATTTTTTTGTGGTGGTTGTGTGGTTTGTTTTCATTAGTTTTCTAGTTATCCATGGGATGAACCATGATGATAAATGAAACAAAATATGCTGGTAAATACATAATTTGGACTGGAAACAGATTTGTGATAAATTTATCAAACAGAATTGAATGGGTGAATGAGTAGGGTAATGTGAAATAAAATGGATAAATAACAAATGTGTCAAAACATGTAGTTGAAAGTGGGAAAAAAATGGATTGTGTGGTGGTTGTGTGGTGTTGCATATAGTGGTGGTACTAGTTGAGATGGTTGATGTGGGGAATGTGGTGGTGATGTAGTGTGAACTAGTGTTGTTGATGTTAAATAATAGGTTAGTCATTGTGTTATATATATATATATATATCATATATGTTTATGTTATTTCATACGCACCCCAATCGATTTGGATAACCTTACTAATGTTCACAGCAACTGAGTTTTGGGTTTTTCCACCATCATTAAGGATAATAGTGATACTTATGGAAGGTTTCCCCCTCTCCACCACTCTTTCTTCAACAATAGTGATATGGGTTGGTGTTGGATATTAACCACTAGTGATTTGATAGCCTAGGTGTCTTCGAGTGGGATGTGATGTTTTGTCCCAGGTGTCTATGGGCCAGACATGATGTGGTGTGTTGTGATATGTGGTGGGGTCATGCTTGGTAGGAGGAGGGAATGAGGTTGGTGTCCTTCACATTCATGATACCCTGCTTCTTTGGTTTTCATTGTGATGTGATGTGTTTCCCTATCTGTCTGTGGGCGGGATGTGATGTGATGTGATGTGATGTGTAGGCTCCGGTGTCCATGGGTGGGATGTGATGTGATGTGATGTGTGTCCCAGGTGTACACATGGTAGGATTTGATCTAATGTGATGTGATGTGTGGCCCAAGTATCTATAGATAGGATGTGATGTGATGTGATGTGATATTATGTGATATCTATGGAAGGGATGGGAGTATTTGAAATTTGGCATTGGGGAGTGAGGGTAGAAAATCAATGGGGAAACGAAAACAGGGGGACAAACATTGTTATGATCTTGATTCTATAATATTATATTGAATGCTTCATTTTTGGATTAGGCCATATTGAGGCTAGTTTTGGTTATATGACCTGTATAAGTTCTTGTTGGTACTTTTTCTTTTCTTTGGTTCATTATCATGCTCTTTTCACAAGTACACTTGAGGCATTGGTTATGTGCCTACTGATTATACTTGTTATTCTCACCCTACATATATCAACTGATTTTCAGGTTTCCAAGATGACTTTGGGGAGAAAAATGGACATTACTAGCTGGGTTATAGTTATTTTGAGTCACTAACATAGACCAATCTTTTGATATTTACTTTGGATACAATTATTTGTATTAGTTTTACTTTATTCAGGTATTGTGGGATGGTTTTTTGTTTACCTTTATATTGTTTGCTAGGGTAATTTGGTGATTTTTCACCCTATCTCCAAATCATGATTCATTTATAGAGGGTAATTCTTTCCATACTATGATATTTTTTAGCCCTTGACACTAGTCTCCAACAAAGATCCTACTAGAGGCAGGACTCGAGGGGCATCATCTATCTCTCCTCATTGAAATATCATTCTTGGGAGGGGGTTGTGACAAAGCAGTATCAGGGGAAATGATTGAGAGATAGGATGGAGTTTGGAGTTAGGCATAGTGAGGATTGTATGGGTTGGTATGGAAACAATGTTATTTGACCTTTCTCATGACATAGGTCTGGGAGATTGGCTAGGACATGGGATTTTAGGTCCCCTCATAATCTAGTGCATAGGTTTTGAACTTATTGAACGACCAAGTAAGAAGGACCTTATTATGGGATAGAGACCTAAGAGAGGTACATGCATCATGGTTTTTTGTTTTCATGTATGAATTGGTTTGTTGTGGGAAATAGAATGAATTAAATAAATACGCTTTGATAAAATTCCCTGCTACCTTGTATAGGGTGTTCCCCTTGTTTTTAGGAATGGATATTTTTCATCATTCACATGTTGATCAGGTTGTTTAGGTTTGGTGTAATGATCTGTTTGATCATTAGAGGGTTAACTCAAAATAGGAGTATGAGGCATGGAAATTAGATTTTCATTCCTTTCAATGGAATATTTTAGTTAAATATAAGGGGAGTGTCTCAGATATAGAGACAGAGCACTGGATGGAGGACCTCGAGATACATTTTGGGTTGATCTAAGAACAATCTGATTTTTGGGTACCATTGGTAGTTATTTAGATGTGGGGATTTATAAATCAGGGGTGAATGTTGTTTCTTAGTGACCATAATGTGGAAGATGTGTTATGTCCATATATTCAGAGGGATTTATGTGTAGAGTTTCTACCATCGATGATGAGTAAATCCAAGATTCTGTATCTTATCTACCTTCATAAGGGGATTTAGAGTGTGTGGGATCTTGGTATTAGGTTTAAAAACCTCCACACTTTACTCCAGAGGCTTTCCCTTATGAGGAGTATATAGTGAAATATCTGGAGGAGGCTTTTCACCTAGGGATTATTGGGACCACATTAGTAGTTGAGTTGTATTTGTTTTCATTGATGTCAATGAATGTCAATGATGGTTAAATACACTCTCCTAAGTGAAATGGAGAACAAAAATATTATGATTGATGTATTGCTGCTATGATCAAAGAACTTGTATCATGGGTGATACAATGTTTACAACATTGAAGTAGCATCTTTTTAAGGATGAATGAATTACTTTGGAATTCAAGTTCCAAAAATAAATGGTGAAGAAGGGGATTGGCATTTGAAGAAGAAGAGGTTTGGACTTTGAGGTGGCCATGCACATATTTTAATAAGGCCATGCAATTCACTTATAAAGATTATTGTTGGACTACAAAAATTTGGCTAACCATAGAGGCCATTCGAGGTCCTCACCTGATGCTCATGTGGGACTCGAGGGCCAACCATGCTCTAGGGAACCCCTCAAGGCTATCCCCACATGAGGATGGGGCATGCAGGCTGTGTATAAGCCCGCAGGAGTGCATGAAAGCTGATCAACTAGTGTGCATGGATTCATAGTGGGTGCTAGGAGTGTGCTGGCGGGAGGCATGGGTGGGTGCATAAGCGCACCTGCAGAGAACTGGTTCGAGATGGCACCAGAGGGGGGAGATGAGAATTCTAAGTGATCGCTGGGAGAAGTTGATTGATAAACCGCACCTCTCCTGCATGTCTGTTTTGGTGTGGGACAAAATTTTAATAACGCATATGTAATCTCAACCACTCATCTCATCCCACATCTCGATCGACCATCCGATTAACTGCAGCAACCGATCATCTAATCTTCACCGCCCATCTATCCTGTGTTGTGTTAGTATGAACCAGATTCGTCTGATCCCCCTATGGCATTAAATCCATATCCTTCCATCATCTTCAACCTCTCGACACTACTGCCACACACCGGCGACAATTCTGTCACCAAAGATGAAGACCAACCACCATGGATGATCCCTATCCGTTGAAAAAGTGTATCATGAATGAACAGAGACAATGCATGCAATCTACGTCTTTCATGCATGATATCTTGAAAGAGGCCGAAGCAAACGGAGTTGCGAGGCCTTAATTTTCATCTGAGATATATAAAGGATCCATGCGAGATTCAAGCATGATAATCATGCATGAGGTCATGAATTCATGCACAAATATAGGAGCCTGCATTCGAAAAAAGGAAACACAGGATACTTGCGGCTTATCCTTGACCCAAAATTTTGAAATCTTGAAGGAAAATATCTCTGGTATTCAAAGACCTGATCTTAAAGGGAGATACATGGATGTTGAAAGCTAAAGAGGAGTTTCCCTCACCTATAAAAGGAGGAGCCTGGGATGAAAAATGACGCTGCTCCCACATACCTAATATCTCCTATTTCAAAAAATAGAGCATCTCCTTCTGCGTCATTTCACGAAGAGAAACCAGGTGTCCCTTGAGCTTTCTGCTCTACAAAGAAGAATTCCTACAATCCATCGATATGTTTTATGCACCCTATAATATCTTTACGAAGAACCAGCACCTACGAACACCTGATAGATTTTCTAAAAACCCTCAGTGTGTTTCGTGAGGAAGTTCCCACGGGTATAAAACAGGTGCAGCCACGCCCCTATTGTACTTTGTGAAAGTTAAATAACCATGCTCCTTATGCACAAAGAAGACCTCTGAATCTCATGACCATCCCAAAGGTGAGAACCATCTCATTTGCATCTTATCCCTTTATTTTTAGGGGTTCTAGTTTTAGTGAAGAAGGAAGGGAAGTACGTGTTTCATGCACCCATGTGCATTGATTGAAGAATCTCGAGTCCTTGAAGAAGGATTTTACACAAAAAAGTGTTATACCCTTTCAGGATTGATGATTCATACATATAAACCTAATGAAACACCCTAACTAAGTGCAAGAGAAGAAGACAAGAGAAAGATAAGAAGGGGTCAAATGTGTGTTTTCTCAGAAAATCAAACTTATTAAGGTTCTCACATAAGAAGAGGAAGAGGTGAATGCATGTATGTATGCATGCACATGAATATCTGAAGAAACTTAAATAAAATAATCAAAAAAGTGTGTACACATGTGTAAAGAATAATAAGAAAGGAAGGAAAAAATGTTCAACCTAAATTCCATATGAATGATCACATGCATACATGAACAAGAAGAAAAGAATTGATTCAGATAATTCCATGTGAACCGATCTTCATTTCATGACTAATCACATTGGTGTATGTTATTCTATACATGAAGAGAGAAGAAGTTTTATTGTAGTTGGTTGTTTCACTTTGAAAAATAAATAATAATTCTAGTGCATTTGGTGTTTCACTAGAGAATAAGTGAAAGAAAGAAGGAATAATTTCATGGATACTTCTTTGCAAGTAATCACATGAAGATCACTAAAGAAGACCAAGATTAGAACCTACCATTTTAAGACAGAATATGATTGTCTTCATAGGAAGTATAATTAACCAACTAGAAGCTATATGTTGGACTAGGCTATCACCAGTTCAGGGAAGAGGATTGTTCCACCCCCCTCCAAAGTGTAGGGGCTCACACTGGCTAGAGAATTGTTTTCCTAGCCACTCCAATGTAAAATAATATCACATTATATTGGAGAATCCATGCACCAGTCATACCCATTCATGGAAAGGACGTAGCTAATATTATTGAGTTGTGAACCTTTTAAAAATATCGTGTGCATATTTTTACTACTTTATATTATTTCATGCAATAGGGAAAATAGAATAAGAGAATCAAGATTCTAACAGGTCAATAGGTACATGGATAAAAAGTTGTAATTGGTTTCAAAAGTACCCAACACTAATTCACCCCCCCCTCTCAGTGTTTGGTATATCCCAAACTAGTCCTCCCAATTGGTATCAGAGGGAGGTTCACCACTGTTGGATTCTATACAGTGAAGTTAGTCTCTTTTGAAGACCTGAGTTTCTTTCCTGAGTTATCAATGAAGTACAATTTCATTGAATATTTTGTTATCTCATAGCAGAAGACTATATCTACTAAGACCTAGATGAATAGGAAAAATAAATATATGATAAAGTTGAGGAAGATGTCCCTCTTATCTAAATAAGACTAAGCATTTGGTTCTCCATATCTAGCTGACATTGAAGACACACCAAACATGAAAAGTAAAGAGAAGGTGGATCAAGCCCTCACAAAGAAGATGGACAAAATTCCTACCTCAAGTGATCAAGAGGTATGTGTTAGTACATTTGGAAATTATTTTCATGATCAAAATTCTTGCACAAGTGGTGATGATCAATCTACAAAATCTCAAGAAATATCAATTGATAGATTAAGAATGATTCTGCATGGTATTCCTTAAGAGATTACATCCCTGTTTTGTGGAGTATTTTAATGCATGTAGGAAAATATCATTCAGCTGGAAGAAGAAACTGATGTTTTGGAGAAAGGCTTACAAGAAAAAAATATTGAATGTCTAATGCTCTCTAAACAGGTTGGATCCTTTGAAGCAATAAAGAGGCGATTTGAAGTATGTTCTTTAAAGTGGCTCAAATATGTTGAAGAAAATGAGGGAGTCAACAAGAATCTAGAAGATGAGATCCATGACCATGAAGATGATCTGAAAAAGAGAAATGATGGCAAGAAGTTATATTTGGAAGATGACTCCAAGAAGATCAAAGAACATGACTCTTTGTTACAAAACAAAGTAAAGATGTGTGAAGATGAAGTTGAAAATTTAAAGAAGTCTTGTGAAGAGTAGATGACTATGATTTAATTCCAGGAAGTCATCCTCAATATGAGATGTCTAGAATTGGAAGCTGAGCTGACCAAACTTGAGAAGACACATATTGAGTCTCCTCAAAAGAAGGAAAAAGTTGATGTTAGTACTCAATGCTCACTGGAGGATTCCCCTGTTGAAATACCTCCAACATGTGATAAGAAGATCATGGATTCACACATTGATCTATCAGAAGAAGCTGATAAAGTAAAGGTACCATCTATAACAACATGTACTAATGTTTCTAAAATTGCTTCTATAAAAAGTGCATGTTGGAACAGAAATTATAAACATATATGGATGAAGAAAAGTGAGAAGAAACCTACCACCATGACTAAGGTGGATAGAGAAATAGTGTGGAAGATATCTCCCCATAGAAAGCACAGCATACCAAGAATAAGATTCAACAACCATATAAAGAAGACAACAAGAAGTCAAGGTTTGATGGTAAATGTTGGAGCTTTAATAAATTTGGGCATTTTCACTGTATTTTTGGTAAAATTCATTAAATGAAAAAGCACAGAGAAATCCCATCTCAAGGGGGAGAAATCCAGAGAAGAAGAAGACACATCCATAGATCCAGAAGCATCAGTATACTAAAAAAATATTTGGAATGTTAGATAACATCTTTGATGTATGCAGTAGGAGTGGTCACATGAATGGTGCATGTTCATTCCAATAGGTACCAAAAGATAATAATAAAATAAGATAACAAAATATGAAAGAAATTGGAAAGCTGAGAAGTCCTTGGATTCTATTTCCAAGAAGGTGAACGGTGGAGCATCCAAAAGAACCACTAAGAAGGATTCCACTCTGAAGAAGCCATGTAGAAGATCCAATATTTGTTGCCTTAGTTCTTAATGTCATATTGTTGGTTTGTCCAAAACATTTCGAAAGAATGAGAATGATGGAAGATGCACAAGATAATTCTAGTGATAAAAGAAAAAAATTATATTTTACATGAAGAAAAAGAAGTTTTGTGTGTGAGGTGTGACAAGCCTGGTCACACTGTTAGAAGATGCTTTGAATTTACTCCATCCCAACAAGCATTCCTTAAAAAGATGAAAGTTGACCTAGGAGATTCTAGTTCTTTTAAATCCCTCGAAGAAAGAAGATTCACACACAAATAAATGGAAGAAATAGTGAGGTCCACACAATCACAGTCATCATTGAAGATCAGTTGTGAAAGTGTAAAGAATGGAGAATCTGGGTTGAGAAGATCATCTCAAACTTGTTGTTCGCATTGATGGAGAATGGAGGATTCACATTATTCCCTTAAATATTTGAGTATTGTATTTTTTTCTTATCATATAAGGAATTAAATGTAAGGAAAGCTCTCAGTGGAAGAACTGGAGAATCAATGGTGACAAGTGTTCCCATGAGGGGGAGACACATCAAGAAGCTTCCAGATTCATTATCTCAATCGGTATCAACATCTGTTGGTATAAAATTATAACACTCTGAAGATTGTACGAAGATCATTTAATAGGAAAATTTATGTTATTTATTAATCTCTCATCCATGGTTACTCAAAATTAAGATCATTATACAAATGGATAGTAATTAAGTTACTCAGTTACATAAGAATAGTGGATGAGTTTTCATCTCATAAGGTGTCATATTCAGTGGGTAATGGAAAAATTTGTTGTCTAAATCAAATCATCTTGTTTTCTACACCAAGATTTGATCAAGTAGACATAGAGTGAAATTATTAATGGCACGGTAGTTAAGTATGAAATGATACTCTCTCTACCATGAACTTTTTATATCTTGTTAATAAGAGAGAGATAAGTGAAATGAAATTTTGAGAGAGAAATAAGTGAAGACTCACATTTACACATTAATTTAGTAGAAAAACTTTCGGTATTTCCAACAAATACTAAGGGGAGATTATTGGGAACACTTTAGTAATTTAGTTGTATCTGTTGTCAATGAGGTCAATGAATGTCAATGATTATTAAAGACACTCTCCTAAGTGAAATGGAGAATGCAAATCAAAAGATTGATTTGCTGCTCATAAGTTCAAAGAACTTGTATCATGGGTGATACAATGTTTACAACATTGAATTTGCATCCTTTTAAGGATAATTGAATTACTTTTGAATTCAAGTTCAAAAAATAAATGGTTAATAAGGGGATTCGAATTTAAAGAAGAAATTTTTTTTGACTTTGAGGTCGCCATGCACATATTTTAATATTGTCAATCATTTCACTTAGAATGTTTATTTTTGGCCCAAAACAATTTGGTTAACCTTGGAGGCCAGCATAGGACCCCACCTTAAGCTCATGCGTGACCAGAGGGTGAACCGCGCTCGAGGTAATCCCTCAAGGCTAGCCCTATACGAGGTAGGGGTCTGAAGGCCATGTATAAGCTTCCAGGAGTGTGCATACGGTGTTCAGCCCTTGTGCATGGATATATAGTGGGTGCTAGGAGCGCACCTACAAGAGGCATGGGTGGGAACAGAAGCACTCCCGAAGAGAACCGGTGCAGGGTGGCATCAGAGGGGGGAAAAGAGAATTATGAGCAGTCATCCGGAGGAGTTGATTTGTAAACTACACCTCTCCCTCAAGTCCATTTCTATATGGGACAACATTTTAATAACCCGGATGTAATCTCAGCCACTCATCTCATCCCGCATCTCGGTCGACCGTTTGATCATCTATGGCATCTGATCATCTGATCTCTACTTCCCATCTATCTCACACTGCGTGAGTATGACCTAGGGTTGTCCGATCCTCTTGTGGAATTTGAACCATCTTGTGTCATCATATTCAACCACTAAATGCTACTACCAGACATCAGCAACACTTATCTCACGGAAGATGAAGACCGAACACCATGGTTGATCCCTCTCGATCGAAGAACTGTCTCAAGATTGAACTGAGACCACGCATGCAATCTATATCTTGCATGCACGATATCTTGAAGGAGGGAAAAGAAAATAGGGTTGTGAAGCCTTAATTTTTTCTGAGACACATGGAGGATCCATGCGAGATTAATGAATGAGAATATTGCATGCGATCTTGACTCCATGCATGAAGATAGGAGCCTGCGTTCGGTAAAAGGAAACACCCAAGACACGTGGATTATCATTGACCCGGGGTTTCAAAATCCTGAAGCCAAAGATCTCAGGAATTCAAAGCCCCAATCTTAATGGGAGATACGCGGATGTTGATTTTGGAAGAGGATTTTATCCCCGCCTATAAAAGGAGGAGCCCAAGACGAAGAATTTCACTACTCCCACATACCCGAGAGCTCTTGTTTCGAAAAACATAGCATCTCCCTATGCATCATTTCACAAAGAGAAACCAGGTGTCCGGTGAACTTTCGGATCTATGAATAAGTATTCTCGAAGGCCTTTGATGGGTGTTACATGCCCTTGAATATCTTTGTGAAGAACCAGCACTTTCCAACACCTGATAGGTTTTATAAAAACCCTCGGTCTATTTCATGAGGAAGTTCCCACGGGTACACAATAGGTGCAGCCACACCCTTTTTGTACTTTTTGAAAGGGACAGAATCTTCCACCTTATTCAAGAAGAAGAACCGTGAATCTCATGTCCTTCCAAAAGGTCATCACCCATCTTTTTTCATCTTTATCCCTTTGTTTGCAGGTATTCGAATTTTAGTGAAGAAGGAAGTGCAGTACGTGTTGCATGCAACCATGTGCATTTTTTTGAAGAATTATAAGGCCTGGAAGAAGGATTTTTCACAAATTAAGGGTTATACCCATTCGATATTGATGATAAATACATATAAACCTATGGAAACACCCTAAATAAGTGCAAGATAATAAAATAATAGAAAGATAAGAAGAGGCCAAGTGTGAGTTTTCTCAAAGAATCATACCCATTAGAGTTCTCACACAAGAATAGGATGAGATGAATTCATGCATGCATGCATAAACATTCATATATGAAGAAACATAAATAAAAGAATCGAAAAAGTGTGTGAACATTTGTAAAAAATATAAATAAAGGAAGTGAAGAAAGGTTCAACCAAAATGCCATATTCACGATCTCATGCATGAATGAAGAAGAAGAAAACAATTGATTCAGATGATTCCAAGTGAACCGATATTCATTTCTTTAATAATAAAATTGGTTAATGTGATTCTAGCCAAGACTAGAGAAGATGTTTTTGTGAATTTGGTCGTTGCACTAAGACGAAGAAAGAAGAAGTCTAGTGCAGTTGGTGTTGCACTAGAGAAGAATAGAAAGAAAGATGGAAGAATTTCATGCCTACTACTTTGCATGTAATCAACTACAGATCACTAAAGAAGACCAAGAGAAGAACATACCTTTTGAAAAATTATGAAGAATGTCTTAATAGGTGGTATAAAGAACAATCTAGAAGCAATAAGTTGGACTAGGCTATCACCAGTATAGGGAAGAGGATTATTTCCCACCACTCTCCAAAGTGTAGGGAAAGAGTCACACTGGATAGAGGATTGTTATCCTAGCTCTTCCATTGTAAAAAAATCACATTATAATAGAGAATCTATGCACTGGTCAAAATCATGCATGGAAAGGATGTAGCTACTCTTATTGAGTGGTGAACCTTTTAAAAATATCATGTTCATATTTTTATTGCTTTCTATTATTTCATGTGACAGGGAAAAGAGAATAAGATAATCAAGATCCTAATATGTCAAGATTTATAGGGCTAAAAAGTTGGAATTGGTTTCAATGGTCCCCAACACGGATTCACCCCCCCCCCCTCAGTGTTTGGTATATCCCAAACTGGTCCCCTTAGTGATAAGGTTTATGGTCACACAATTTATGGTCCTGATATATATAGAGGTGTAGAAAAAGTATGAGGTTATTGATAGGATTCTATACATGGTATTTTAACCTCAACAGGATTTATTGTAGGGTGTTATAAGGATCAAATCTTTAGTTAGTGGTCCATGGGTGTTTAGGAAGTCAGGGTTCCATTTAGCGGGGAAGCGACAATTTCTTTCCCTACCATTAGAGAAATGTGTTTTCCAGGAACCATCCAAGGATTTAGAATTAGTGTTAAATATCTATGGGAGATGTGGGAATAACCAATATCAATGCCCAATCGCTCAAGGATGTATGTTTCAAATGGAATGTTCGACCACATTGTAGCAGCAATAGTTTCATTCGAGGTAGTTTTAGTGGAAGAGACTGTAGGATGTTGTTCATCAACTGAGAGCATGTGGAGTTGGCGTAGGGAATCCTTATGATGGTACTTTTCTATAGGGGGTAGTCTTGAGTGTGACCATGGAGGCCATAAATAGAGTAGTGGGGGCTAGGCGTGGTCAGATGCACAAGTTATAGGCAACAGAGCCGGTAGATTCATGAGTTTTTCGAGGTATGATCAGTTTTTCATCTACCAATGTGTGGGATTTTTTTTATTTATTATCCTCGAACTCCTTTCTTTATCCTAATTTGGTCCATATATTTGGACTAGACATGGAGAGGATTCTAGTTCCCATAGAGTTATCTACACCAATGGGAGGTCACGATTCTTCATTTGGCATGTTGTAGGGATGTAGACCGGTGATGGGGAACACCAATCAGTGGGGGACTTATTATTTAAGATACATTCATATGATATTATCATTGGTATAGATTGGCTTTATTTTGTGAATGAATTCATAGACTACTTTTTGTTAAGTGTTTTATTTCCTATTGTGAAGGTCTAATGAGTGACATTCATTGTTTAGTGAGGTTATTGGTTGGGTGGTAGGAATATGAATCTTCTTTTGTCATAGATGGTGGAGCTGTTAGTAGAATCTCATGTTGAGGGTGTTACTAGGGTGGAGTACAAGTTCCTAGATGTTTTCCAAAAGGATTTTATTACACTACCCCCTCAACATGATATCAAGTTTAGTATGGAGTTATAGTTGGGAGTATCTTTAATCTCAATGGATCTGTATCAAATGGAACCTTTTAAGTGGCTTGAGTTTAGGCTCTAGGTGTATAATATGATGTGGAGGGGTTTCATTTGACCTAGTGTGTCACAATATGGATCTCTAGTGTTGTTCTACAAGAAGGTGAATTATAGTTTGAGGTTTTGTATAGTCTACCGGATGTTGAATCTGGTAGTGGTCAGGAACCATTACAATCTTCCAAGGATAGATCATATGTTTGAACAGTTGAGATAAGCTAGTTGGTTTTTTAAGATTTACATGGGTTCTAGATATAACTAGTTGAGGTTGAAATGTGAGGATGTTCAGAATACTTCCTTCAAATGAAGGTATGGGTACTTCAATTTTTTATTAATGTCATTTGATGTTACGAATGCACTAGCTGTGTTTGTGAGGATTATTAACATGATGTTTTGTGAGTTCATGGACTAGTTCTTCTTCATATTCATCATTGATATCTTGGTCTAATCAAAGTCATAGTAGGATCTCTTTGATAATGTAAAATTTGTTTTTCAGTTCTTTCGACACCACCAGATTTATGTAAAGTTGTCCAAGTGTGAGTTCTGGATGCGATAAGTTCATTTACATGGATGTGTGTGTCTTGAGAGGCTATGGCAGTGGAAATATTTATGTTTTAAGTAGTTGTTTCATTTTAAACACCCAAGAATGTGGTAGAGTTTTGAAGTTTTCTCAACCTCATGGGCTATTATTTTATTCTTGTGCCTGATTTATTTTGAGTTATAGCCCCACTAGTAGATTTGAATTGGAAGGACCAAGATTTTTTATGGATAGATAAGTGTTAGAAAGCATCCAGTTACCTAAATTATAAGTTATTTACTGCTCTAGTGATTCATTTTCTAAATGAGGTTGTGTTGTTTGAGTTTTTATGTAACATATATAGTCTGGGATTGGGATGCATGTTGATGTAGCAGAGAGTAATGATCTCTTATGGTTCTAGGAGGTTAAATCCCCATGAGTGTAACTATACCACCAATGATATAGAGTTGTTAGTAGTTGTGTTCTCACTAAATTTGATGCAGAATTACCTCATAATTGATCGTTTCTTTTGTTTTCACAAACCACAAGAGCATGAGATATGTTATCTATCAATGGTATCTAAATCTATGCTAGTGTAGGTGGATATAGTTTCTTCAGGATTATGATTTTAATATATCTTACACTCCAGGGAAGAGTAATGTAGTTTCCAATGCATTTATTTAGATGTCCCGAGAGGATGTGTGTTGGGATTATGTGGATGTTTGTAAGGTAATGGAAGAGTTTTATATGATGCATGTTGATTTTGGGGAGAGTAGTGGATGAGGTTGTATTAATTAGAGGGACTTGGAGTGGGTTTTGATGTGGTGGTTGGGGGAGTCTTAGTGGGGATACTCAGAGGCTGAGGTGATGCATGACCATATTGGCCATGGTGATGCTCGTAAGGGATGGTCACTGGATGATCGGAACTAGGTGTTTTTTTAGGAGAGGTTATTGGTCACCTAGGTGATGAATGAGGGATTTATCCATGATTTTCAGAGACCACCCTTATAAGTACATCCTGGTGTGATAAATATGTTTCATGGATTGAGAAGAGACATTTTTTTGGTTGAGGATGAAATACTTAGTGGCAGAGTTTGTCGAAAAATTTCTCATTTGTTGGTAGGTGAATGTGAAGCACAATGTTCTAGTGGTTTATTGTAGTCCTTATATGTACCCAAGTGAAAATGGGAAGACATATCATGGTAATTTTTTATAAGTGTTCCTCAAGATCAGAGAGGATGTGATGCGGTTTGGGTGGTAGTGGACTGAATGATGAAATCAACTCAATTTTTAGGGGTCCATGAGTCAAGTGTCGTGGATGTTTTGGTAAGGTGGTACAAGGATGATGTTTTTGGGATTCATAGTGTATTGAGAACCATCATCTCTTTTTAGCGTCCTTGTTTTACCTCATGATTCTGGAGGGTATTATAGCATGTTTTTTATCCCAGTTTCACCTTAGAACTGCTTTCCACCCACAAACAAATGCGCAGATATAGTCGACCATCGAGACATTATAGGATATGTTGGGGGAGTGAATCTTTGACTTTGGTGGATATTGGGTATGAAACCAACATTTTGTTGAGTTTTTGTACAAAAATAGTTATCACCCATACATTGGTATTGATCTGTTTGAGGATTTTTATGGGATATTGAGTCATTATCTATTGTGTTACATGGAGTATAGGGATCCAGATGTTCTTGGACCTGATGTGGTGAAGGTAATGACTTAGAAGATCCATTTTGATTGTGATATGATGAGGGTAGTTCAAGATAATCCGAAATACTATGTGGATCATAGTAGGAGACCTCTGGAGTTCAAGGATAGAGGCCACATGTTCTTTAGTGTCTCCCCTAAGAGTTGGCTACTGAGGTTTGGCAAGGGGAGTAAGCTTTCTTCCAGGTTTATTAGGCCCTCTGAGGTGTTGGGGTGAGTTGGAAAGGTGGAATATCATTTGGTGTTTTTATAGGTTCTAGGTGCAGAATAAGCGTGAAATGGTCGATTCCCAACTTTAATTTTTCCATAATCAATGATCAATCCATGATCTATACGAAGATGAACATCATGATCCACAGAATTGAGTCAAAGAAATAGACAAATAATTTCACCAGAATCGAGAGATAAGGATCAACACATATTTTTTATAATTAATTTGATTATATAAATAATTACCTCTAAGGAATTATTTTTCCATTGATATTTTCGAAAACAGATCTGTGGTGCACCATCATTGCATTGTAGAAACCATGTGTATATTTCCTCTAGTGGTGATCCACATGTGTTTCAAGAATCTCTAGATATCGCCGAAGGAGTCTACAGGTGCTAGAATAAAAGATCGTTTTTTCATTCATCATTTGCCTTGATTTATTCAAGAATCACTTTCAAAGTGTTCTCCATAATATATTAGAGGAGGATTACTCACCGTTCTTGGGATTGTTCTTGAAGAATGCAACTCTCTAGGCTTGACATGATTCTGGTTGAATTGTTGTGTATAACCGAATAAGTTAATGAGAAAATAATATAATTGGGTTTTTATATTTCTATGGTTATAATAAAATAATTTCACAAGTTCCCTTATTATTATTTAATCGTAGAAAAACACCATGTTAAATAATAATAGTAATATTATTTTTTCTTGACATGAGCATAACATGTGAATTATAATTAAATATTATTTAATTAAAAAATATTCAATATTATCATTTTCACCAAACCATTAATCTCAGTCTTCCATTCCACTAAAATATATATCGGGCCTTGAATAGTGTCTATTTATTTATTAAATAAGTATCACTACATTATTCACAAATAAATAAATATATATTATATTTATTAAGTAGAAAATAAATATTTATATGCGATAAAGAATACATGAATAATTAATAAAAAATAAGAATAATATTTATCCACCATATTAAATAATAATTAATAATATATTATTTAATTGAGATTCTAGATAAACTTAGTGTGTGACCCTCTAGGCCTCTTTCTCAATGGCATTAGAAGAACCAGCCTAAAGTCCAAGGTTAGTGTCTAGAAACATGCCAAGTAACCCATAGAAAAATAATTTATCACTACAATGACATGTCACCTCATATGAATTCTTACCATGTAATATAATCGCTTTTTCACAATATCTCTTATCAAGTAGGTTTCATGCTAGTTTCATCAACCTATGTGTTCAATATCTATTTCTTTGATTTTTTATAAATAAAACATTCCTATAGAACATCATGGCCATGGATTTATTTAGGCCATATCATTTCAATCAAAGGGATTGATATATTAAGTTTCCTTAATAAAAAGAAGGGATAAATTCTTTCTCATGTGATTCGTTAATGCAATATTAATCATGATGCACCCATCCTATCCTACTTCATCGTGAACATATGTCATCATTGTTTTCTTTGATAAATATAATTGAATGACTCATTGAACTCATTAATAATAATATTTAATTCTTACAACCAATACACACATCCTTAGATAGGAACATCCAATGACACATACAGATGTGGATTTCTTACTAGTGGGTCTTGTTCTCATAATATTCATAATAGATATTACCAAGGGTGTACACCATGTGCCTAAAAGTACTATGAGTCTCCACCCCTGATATAATTTATCATTTTTGTCCCTCAAATTATATCGTCTGGCTATAAAACATATATTCAAGAATAGTATCGTAGCACTTCTGAGTTCTCATCATAATAGGGAACTACTATGACCTTTTAGTTAGACAGTTACACTTATGACATTATCACATACTATGTTATGCAGAAGAAAAACCATGATGTGATAAAAAGTTTATTAACATTCAAAATACATTAATACAGGTTTATCATAAAGTAAAAAAGAAGTTAGTTCTAGGGAACCAACTCCAGCAGTTTCCACCTCATTTGGAGAGAATCCATGAAATCTTCCTCTTGTCTCATATTCATAGGTATCTTCATAATGAATCCCACATTATTGATTTGGAAGAGTTGGATATCAAGGGAGAAATGATGTTGGTGGAGTGGCCAGTAGAGATTCAAGATAATCAAGACAATGTTTTGTGTGGGGAGAATATCCCCTTAGTTTTTGTGTTATAGAGGCATGGTGGCATGGAGGTGAGTACTTAGGGGTGAGAGACATATATGTGTTCCCAGTACCCAGGTCTGTTTTAAGTATTTCCTTGCTCTATTTTTCTTATGATGTGATGTTCATATCTTTCTATGTTATGATATGTGTCATTTGCCTTGAAGTTTGATGTGTAATAAAACCATAGAAATATAAAAAGGGTAGGACCTGAATCCTAATCAAGACACATTATTCTACGATATGATTAAAAATGTGTGGGTGAGTCAACTTCACCTATATCAGATAGTATCTTGAAATTGATGATGGAATTCTCTGATTTATGTGCTTAATGTGGTGTTTTGTGTTGGTTGTGCCTGTGGATGGTTTGGGTTTTGTAGGGGTTGGTGTGGTTATGTGTAAATGTGGTGGTTGTGGATGGTACCTGATGATGCACAGTAGTTCCCAGTGATTGGTGGTGATGTGTCTATGAATATGGAGTCATGTATGTTTTGTTTTGTGTTTTTGGATAGTGGAAGCATTAAAGAGTAACGAGATCCTTGAGAGGTATCTCATGGGGTGGTTTTTCCAACCCATTTTATTTTGGGTTTCTTTTTTATTCTAGAGGGAGAGAATCAGTTGACAGGTATCTATTAAAATGTACCATTCCTTCTCAATATAATAATTTTCTGATTTTAGGAGTTTAAGATGATTTAGAGGAGTCTATAGGAGGCTTTGTAGTGGTTGGAGGTGCAGTAGAGCTACATCAGAAAAATTCACATCATAAAAGTGATACACAACATGAATAGGTGAATTTTGGATTTTGAAGCTAGTGAATTCATGGAATGTGTTTGGATATGGTGTAAAATGTGGAATGTATTCATTTTGTGAAAGGTGAATTCATTATGTGTAATAAATTTGAGCTGAGGTGAAGTGAATTTCAACGGATGTTGGAAAAATGGGAATTCACATCGTTAATTTGTGAAATGATGTGAAAGTGTTAGGTTCCAGGTTATTTTATAACCCTTTTGTCTGATTTATTTTCATTTGAACATACCTATATCTCTATCTCATTCTATAAAAAGCCCAGGTTCCCTAAGGATACAACCTATACACTAATATTTTTATAACCTCGGTGCTGGTTTCCAACAAGGGGCCTTCTAGGGGCAGGATTCAGGGGGTCTTCAACTCTATCTTCTCATTGTGGTATCTTTAGTCAGAGGGTGTCATGACATCCTTTTCCCTATGATATCAATAACATTATCATCCACTATATGAATTCTCCCAAAACATCTAGAAACATACTCCATTATGTATCCATTTTCACTAGTGGAGTGGAAAGATGCACCTAAATCTATAATCCAAGATTCCACTAATGTGTTGATACTCATGAGTGGGTTGGTGATACTCTCAGTTCTTGGGTTCAAGGTGTTAAATCCTCAAGAATTTTATCTTCTATAATTTTCTTTGTGCTCATTAAAATACTTCTTAATATGATCTATTTTTCATAGTCCCAATAGGTTGTTCTGGTTCTGGTAGATTTACCTCTACTCCTCTCTCTTAACATTCCTTCTAATAATCTTTGACTTCTTTGAGGATGTGATCACCCTCTTTCATCTTCATTCCAAGTATATATTTTCATAATCATTACTTACTACTATCACAATTGAATCTTAAGATTCTATTGTTTAAGATAATAACAAAATGTCCTAGACATCATCCTTGAAAGTCTCCCTCACAAACCTGAGTGGGATTATGACCATATTGAAACCATTCACATGATTGATAGTAGATATCTCTTTTTATTTCCTCTCGATGAACAACTAACACATTAAACACACATTTATTTATTGTTCGGGGATTCTCACACACATATTTTATTATCTCCATTAACTCTTCCATAGCCTTCTTCTCCTAGATATTAAAGTTTACATTCTGATATAACAACATCCTCACCAAACCTAAATCCTTACAATCAAATTTTTCTCATTCTAATTTCTCCATTTCATTTAATTTAACACCTTTCAATGTAACTTCCGAAACATTCTAGATGATGTATCCCTCTATATACATCATCTATAAGTTGAAATCTATTCCATAAAATCCGTCAATTTAGACGTTTCTATATTTTGATTACATCACCTTCTGACAAAATGAATCCCACTAAATCAAAAAAATGCTTCAGCAAGATGAGAATATTACCTGAGTTGTTACTAAGAAAACAATTGATCCACTAAGAAAACCTTTATTGCTATGATTCCAATTTTTGAAAATCTTGTATGGAAATTCACTCAGAAAAAATATCCCTTCTAGAATATCATATTGGAGGAAATAAATATTTTGAAGGAATCCTCTAGATTTTATTGTACTATAACATGGAAGAATTACTTCACCCAAATCACCACACATAATTCATTAATATGTCCTATTAACTTCATATCACACTAACATTCAGCTAATGTTATGAAAGGAAATAAAAGCAAGTAAAGGACCTGATAAATTTCTATATGTTTTGGAATCTCATCCTATATCCACGGGAACAAGCATCACTTTTCATTATTAAAAAACTATAAAGGTTATAATCTCTTATGACTAGGTAACCACATAGAACACTAATAAGTAAGAACATTAAACCATAGAAAATTGGTTCCAACCCTTTTATATATAAGGTCTCACCTAGTCATCTAGTAGCACTGACTTCAATCATTTGTGCAAGTCTATTTGTTTCATTGTACAACCACCGATCCTCAATAGTTTTCCTCAATTTGACCACCCATGACCAGTAGAATAATAGTGTTCCATAATCCTCACTCATTTCCCAAATATTTCATGCTAATAATGACTTGAGTGAATACACTACTTCTTTTCGATAACAGTTTCACTTTCAAACATCCATTGAAATGAACACCAACTATGTATCCATCAGAAAAATACATCTTCCAACAAACTCACTAATTCATCATAAAAACTACATTCACTTCTATGAAAAGGCTGATGGATTCTCTGAAGTTCCTCTATCTTTTGAACTTTCTCCAACTCTTGAAGAGAGTTCACATAATCCTAAAAATCATCACAACCCATAATACTTTTTGATGATCATGGGTTAGCAAAAACTCAAATTTATACTTTAAGGGTATATTATCATTCCACTATTTATGTAAAGTAAATTGCAGCACAAATGAGTGAATGATAAATAGATATTTCTGTTTACTACAAAATAATTATACATTATCCAACCATTACAACAATATCTTATATATTGTATACCAAGAGGCTCAACATGACCCTCCTTATCCTTACACACTAATGGTTTTATCAGTGGATCCTCTACATTGTTTTCTGTAGCCACCCAACATATCATAACATTTCCCCCCTCAATGATATCTCTTATGTGATGGTTTTTTAAAAGGAAGTGCTTTGTCCTTTGGTCAGACCAAGGTTCCTTGACCTGAGAAATGGATCCATTATTTTCAAAGTAAATATTTATTTCTCCCTCAATGCTAGGAACCACCTCAAGTTCATTAATGAAATTCCTAATACAAATAGACTTCTTTAAAACATGTGATGTAGTGATGTACTCATCCTATAATATAGATATACCATAGTATCCTATTTGGAACATTTCCTACTAATAGATTCAAAATTTAGGAAAAAATAAAACTAAATTGATATTCCATATCATCTTTATTGAATTAGAAATGTACATATGTATAGCCATTTACATAGAGCTTATCCTCTCCTCTAAATATGAAGAACATATCCCCAGTGCTTCTAAAGTAATCAAGGCTGTTCTCAATAGAAATCCAGTAACTCTCATCAGGGTAGGATTGGTATCTACTAGTTATTATAATAGTGTATATGATATTAAGTGAAGTACATAGTATGGAATACATGATAGAGCCTATAGAATATGCATATGGAATTATATCCATTGTTCCTAACTCATTAGAATGATCTTCAATCTTCCTAATATTTATTCTATGTAATAATGGTAAACACCACTTTTAGAGTTCACCATCCTAAAATTATTTATCATTTTACCAATGTTTGTGTCCTGATTTAGTCTAAGAAACTTCTTAGATATATCTATATTGATCTTCATACCAAGTATGTATTCTACTTAACCCCTGTATTTCATCAAGAAGCATTATTGAAACCACATATTTATAGAATGTAAAGTTGGGATGTCATTTTTGATAAGTAGTATGTCATCCACTTACAACACCAAAAACACTACAAAACTTCCACTAATCCATTTATATACATAATAATCATTCACATTTTTCATGAAACCAAATTCATTGATCACATCACCATCCCAAATATTACAACTCCAAGAACCCTACTTCAATATATAAATATATCCTTATTGCTTCTATAACTTAATTGAGTCATTTAGCATTTAAAAACAATTGGGTTGTATCATATACACACCCACGACTAAGATAACATTAAGGAAATATGTTTTGATATACATTTAATATATCTAACAATCAAAATGATTTTTTATGGAAAGAAATATCCAAATATATTTTATAATTTCTATAGGTGAAAAAGGATTCTTCCTAACCAATACCATTAATTTACGTGTACCCCATTGCCACCGGGTGTGATTTATATATAGAAAATCTAACATCCATGTCAGTTTTATTATAGAAAAAACACTTTCACTATATTTATCTCACCCATTCAGGTGCATCCACCAAGTTTCAAACATGCATAGTGTAATACCCTGATATTTTCTAAAATATATTTTTTGAATTAATTTAATCTTTTTGATATTTTGAATTTCACAGAACATTGAAAATTATGTATCTTATATTAAAGCACCATGTTTAGATTACGTTATACACAATGCTAAGTTAATATATCACTAAAAAAATAAATTTTATCTTGCTTTACATGGAACATTGAGGTTAGCTTATGTTACACGCAAGTCTAAATTTCCTCAATGGCTTACGTAACACACAAGACTGAGTGTAGCTAAAAATAATATATTATTAAAAATATTACTATTTTATATAATAAGATATAACCTAGACATTAATTCGACGGTTATGAATAGGATTAAATAAATTATAAAAATATATGGTTTTATTCATTAGTTACAAATGAATTAAAATGGATATAAGAACCAAGTGAATATAAAGGGAAACTTTTTATATAAAACTATTTTTATGCTCACAAAGCTATTTTATCCTAATAAATTAAATTAATTGACATTAGTGAGTGATAATAATGTAATATATATATATATATATATATTATCCAATAAAATATTTATGATATTCATCCAATATATTTGATAAAAATAAGATGGGAACAAACCCAATTTCACACATAAAACCTATATTTTTATTAAGGTGCTTTTACTACCTTTTAATAGAGAACCTATTTTAAATAAAATTTTTGGATCTTTAATAAATATTATATATAAAAATATACGTAATATTTAAAATCACGACATAAAAATTAGGTTATAGTGAATTTTAGGTATTTTTTGTGATGTTTTATATTTTGATAAATAATGAAAAATATTGAATTTTAATTCAAAAATGTCTTTTAATATAATTTATTTATAAGGTTAAATTATATTTGAAATTGTTTTAAAAGGTAAATTATATCATATTTTTATCAATTAATACAATTTATGTCATTTTAATCAATTTTACTTTGAAATTGGTTATAAAATTCTAACAAACATTTGAATGTTTTTACTTTAAAAACCCACATTTTCATCACGTCTGCTGGATTAAATATGAATTAATTTCTGCCACTTCTGTGATTGTAATTTGGAAAAATGTATTCCATATTTATAATCAGAAAAATTTATAATTTATTTTAATTTCAATATAGTTTTTATCCAAAAATATTAGTGAAATTGATTAAAATTAATTACAATAATTAAGAGAAAAATTAGATTAACAAAGTACTAAACATTAAATTTAAGACCCAAAATCACCTAGAAACTTTTACAAGATTCATTTTATGGACATATTTAGACCCTATACTCCCTTTTATCTAATTATTTTCATTATTGGATCCACTTTACATGGGAAAAAACGTGGGTGGAATTCCTTTTCAATAAATTTATAAGAGTGTCACGCCTCCTCCACTATAAAGAGGCCTCCTCTCCTCCCAATTCCTCACACCTATCAAGACACTATGGATCAACCAATATCTGACCAAATATCTCCTCAACATCCCAACCCTAAACCTATAATCCTCAACATTGGAATAAATAAATCCAATGAATCTCTTTGGTGAATACCAAAAGGAGTTACCCAAAGAAGAGGTAAACTCCTTCCTCAAGATCCTTTATCTTATTTTCATTCTCTACCCCCTCAACTATACTTATTACATACATATAAATAACTAGTATAAATAATATATTGAGATATTTTTATGACAACAATTTAACTACAATTATACAAACTTCCATTAATGGGTAATGAACATATTGCTTATGTGTACGACGAACTATAGCCTCACGAAATGATGATTGTTTATTTTTCCTTTACTGCATCTCATGAAGGTAATTATGATAGAAAATATATTTATATAAAATATATATGATATTTATTATTTCTTAAATCTTCTATTATTATTTTACAGCACATATCCTTATACTTTCCATGTTGTGTAAATATGATAATTTCGTCTGGGGAAGTGTGGACTACCGCCCCCTCAAAGCGATGTGATTCATTCACACACTACAAGAAATGTATTAAGGATGGGTTTAGTAAAATTATAAGATATATATAGAATTATAATGATACTTTAATGATATTTTATACATATATACATATATTTCATTTTTTTTTCTTTCTTACAATGCGACAATAAAAACGGAAACAACGTTTATGCGTATGTACGACCTACCGTCTCCATGAAAAGTGTATTCTATTTTATATTTCTATATTATATATATTATTATAATACAAATATAATTAATATTAATGATATTTATATCATGTTTTACATTCTATAAATCATGATATATGTACAAGGACCAAAGATATAACAAATTAAGACACATTTGTAGAACAAAGCATATATTACCGAAAGTGAAACCATAACATCGAATTTTTAACAAGCAGGTAATATAAAGACATGATAAAAACATATATTATATTAGATATAAGAATATGTTTATTTTTTATATGTTTAATTAAAATATATTTATTAGATAGGAATTTTGTAAAAGTACGATGAGAGTCAGGATATAAGGTATGGGAATTTCATCTCCCTTATTATTTTCATGAGATTTATGCCTTATTCACCGCTCATTTAATTTGTGTGGTGTGTATACATACCATGATTTTATTATATGAATATTATTAACTATATGGTTATTTACTTATAGATTCTATGATTTTTCTTTCAAGGTGTTAATGTTTTAAAAGTTACCAAATCGGTAAGACAATTTTGTCTCAATTTTCCTTCTTTCAGAAACATGATTTGTTGTGCCCCAACCTTATTTTTCAAGGTGTATATAATTGAATTTTACATTTTATATCATTAATAACCTTATTTTAATGATATTTTAAGCTTTATATTATTTCATTTTCTTTCATGGGTAGTATGATTCCAAGTTACCAAGTGATAAGAATTTATTGAAACAATCTCATCGTTTATCGATATTGTTTAGGATTATACATTCATTGATGAAATATTATGATCCATATTTCAAGAACTCTCAATAGTTTTATTAACTGGTTATTCATGTTATATCCAAGTAATGGTACCGTTTTTTCTACTCTTTTGAAAATAATATGGTTAAGAAAGTGTTTTTAATAAAGACTGAATTTACCTCTCTCATTGGTTGAAAATATATGTTCCTTAAAAATCATATTTTCTAAAAGGATTCCAAAAATATTATAATAATATCTTATGATATTTAAATGAAATTTTTACCCATGTTTTAAAATTTTAAAATAATATGGTTTTTAAAAATTAATCTTTTTGTCATTTTATGATCGAGTCACTTTTCTAAACTTCTTACGATATAAAAGGAACATTTGACACGTATAGATTTACTCGCCATCATGACCAAGATTGCATTAAATATTCCATTACATGATTAAAAAGTTATTTTTTAAAATAATATTTTTTCCTAATATTCTGGAAATTAGTTTTTTTAATTATTTTCCAAGAAAATGGTTGGCAAAATATTTACAAGATTATTTTTTTAATTTTAAGGGAAAAGAAGGTTTTAAAAAAAGGTTTTCAAGACTCTTTAATATATTTTCAAGTAAATAGTTTTCCAAAATGTTTTCAATATTTCTTAATAAGTTTTCAACTTATTTTCAAATAAATGGTTTTCCAAACATTTTCGATCTTTCTTTATAAGTTTTTAAATTATTTTCAAAGAAATTATTTTCAAAACATTTTCAAGATTTATTTATAAGTTTTCATAATGTTTTCAAAGGAAAAAAGTTTTCCAAAGGTTTTCAAATATTCCTTTATAAGTTTTAATTTTTATCTTCGTGGAAATGGGTTTTATAATTTTTTATGTTTTTGAAAAACATTTTCTAAATAAGAAAGGATATTTTACTCAAGAAATGTTTTTAAAAATTATTTAAAAATTATTTCTCATCTCAGATGACACCTTTTGGTGTTACTCATGCCTTTATTGGGAAATTATTCAATGTCTCCATCCATATTATTTCTTTGAATGATTTGTGTTTTGATGGAATGATGTCTTGAAACTCATTTCTCTTTCATGGGTTATATGGTTTTAAAACCCGGTTTTGTTAATAGGTTATGGTTTTTATGAAATGATTATGAAACCAGTATCATTTTCCATAGGTTATGATATGATTACATGTTTATGATACCCATTTCATTTCATGGTTTTTGATATGATTTTTAATGATATTGTGGAAGATGTATGTATGATTTCACTATGACATGGGTGAGACCTATATATCCCTTCAATGCATTGGGTAAAGATTTATATCTAATGAGATGGACTAAGATGGTCTTGGGAGTGAACCTTGACTACTAATATGGCCATGGGAGTGAACCATTACTACAAATCTATTTTGAGGAGTGAACTCATTCTTCTAAGATGTTAGTGGGAGTAAACCATGGCTTCCAAGATGGTATTGGCAGTGAACCAATTCTATTAAGATGGCCTTGGCAGAAATACATTAACTTCTATGGAAATCAGTTTATGTGCTTTTGTGTTTTACACAATTCCATGTATTATTATTATGTTATGATTTCACGTATTATGTTCTTTATTTCCATGTGATTCATGTATTATGAACTCTTAAGCCTTATACCATGATTCATGTTTATGATATTTGATATGCAAGGTGTGATCTTTTAATGTTATGATAACGTTATCAAAACCCTATGCTTATGTTTATGGTTACATGTATCTCTTATTTACCCTTACTTTGAATTTAATCTCACCTAATTTTATGTTTATTTCCCCAGGTTATGAAGACATATTTCTTTTATGATATGTCTATGAGGGGTGTTAGTCTTGGAGAACCTTGTGGGAGATAATGTAGATTGGTTATGTACCAGTGTTTATGTTTCTATGTTTCCAAAGGCACTAAACTAATACGGTCTTTGGGTGTCCATTTTTATAATGTTTTAAGTATTCCACAAAAGTTATGAGATTTCTATATACATTAAGACTGTTTCGTAATAGTTATTATCAGAGGGAAGGATTAGTCAACCTTTGGAAACTAGGAAGAGAAAACTTTAGTGAGATCCCTAAGTATATTTATAAGTACATGTCTAGGGATGTCTCGAAAGGTAAGTATAAGGATCAGTTAACATATAGGAAAATGTCCTGATATTTTGGTAAAGGATAGATTTAGTGGATTCCTAGAAATATATCGATGTCTAGATACTACAAGTGGATGTGACTCTGGTACAGATGTACCAAAGAGTAATAACTCCTACATGGTGTGTTGGGCCTGACTCGATGTAACTTGGTACAGGACAATGGAACTTACTATAAACTTGTTTGACACTCCTGAGGGATATTATTTGGGAATTATCAAACACATTAGGAGTCATCATGATGGAATTAAATAGAATTTGGTTATGAATAACCTATCATAAACCAAATGTGTAATAGTTTAAGTAAGGTTTCATAATATGGACATCCTATAAGTATTTATTTTTCTTGATTATGTGGGTTTTCACTATGATAAGTGTTTCTCACAAAATTCTTTCTGGTTATATTCAGTGGAGGGAGCCAGAAAGAACTAGGTTAATGTTGAATTTGATGACAATTTTCTGATGAGAAGTCAAATGGGATGATCAATGGAGTTGTGGATGTTGTGATCATGCCTAGTTATTTTTCACAGAACATGATTAACAATGTGTACCTTATCCAACTATTAAACTCACCAAGGAAGATAAGGAGGGAATTTATTGAGATTTTAGGTAATAGATACCATGGACGAAATAAGATTCAGTTTCTTTGGTGCCATGAATATGGAAAGAACCACCGAAGTGAATGTCTTGGAGGAACAAGATGGTGTTTTTATTGTGGAAAAGGACACAAAGAAAGTGAATACAAAGAAACATTATAGAGTTTCGTTAAATATGTATATGGGAATATTTTACTCCATAATACATAATTTAAGGTTAAATGTTTTATGTGTGAAATTAATGGTCATTATGAAAATCAATGAGTCAAGTGGAAAGCTCTCGAAGAAAATCCGCAAGGTGCTACAAGTAATGGTTATGTTGCTGATGATGATGATACTACAGATGAAATGTGAAAGGAAATAGGTCTTAAGTAATAGGATGAGGTATCATTCTTATATATTATGGATGAAGTGAAATAATCAATGTTTTTATGTATTTTGATTCAGTAATTTTGTTATATTAATGGTGAAGTATACAAGGATTGTCCAGTTTATGTTTTTAAACAAGGAAATAAAAGATTATGTTGAATGTTTCTAATGGACTGGAAAAGTGATTTAAGGACAATGTGATAATTTTACTATGGGTAGATAACCCTTAATATGTTACTTATGTTAATATAATGTTATTTGGATAAATATATGTGGGATATTAATAAGTAAATTGGATGGTACTGACTACCTTGGAACTAAATAAGGACTTGTTGAAAAGTAGTTTTTTTATTTCATTGATTAAGTTAAAAAAAAAAATTAATTTAAGGAATAGATCCAATATAATTTAGAATATGGAACCATGAACATTTTCTATAAGTTTTTATGGTAATTAAGTTCATCACCATGTTTGAATAGAATACTTGATGAAGGTTTTCACATGTTTGGAATGTAATAACTAAGAAATACTTTGTGATATATGGGGGATCAATTTTAAGCTAATTTTAGTGACCCTCTTTATATTGTTTTGTATTTTAATATTTCATAAGGGTTATAAGGTTAACCATTCATTAAATGTTTAAGTTAAACTTCAGGGAAAGTATTTGTGTATTAATATAGTACTAAAAATATCGGTTAAAAATCTATTTAGTGATTAACCTTATTTTAAGGATATCCATCATATTTATTTTGTAAATTATATTTGTGTGGTTTTAGAAAATTAAATCATGTAACCAATCAATTCCGAGAAGGATACAGGTCTTGAACCCATGTTTGAAGGATGATAAGGGTTTCACACCTACCATTGTCCTAAGCGATGTCCATGTTAATGTGTAATTATTTTTTATGAATAAATATTAATGATGAACATGTAGAGTTACTTTTTATATTTAGAGATTAATGTATTAACCATATTGATTTTGAAGAATAATTAGAGAAAAATAGTAATACTTTTTCAATATTTTATGGGCCATAAGATTTGTTAAAAGTGTATTTTAGTAATTCAAGCATCGAAGTTAATTTATGAACACCCATTTCTTGAAGTAATGGGTGAATTGGAAATTGATAAAATCAAAACCAAAGAATTTTTTTTTATAGAAATATATCAATTATATTTCATTATATTCTTGTTCTATAAAATAATTACTCAATGTTAGGAAATGATCAAAAAAATCATCATAATACCATAATTTTTGTTGAACCAATTGTAACGCCCCGAACCAAGAAGCCTAGAGTCGATGCATTACTTTATTGCATTGGCATGATTACAAGGAATCAAATATAAAAGGACAAATTATTTTAGTAGTTATTTAGAAACTTCATACATACATGAATCCCATTTTACATTGGGAAAAAACAAAATATGATAAATAAAAAGATCTAATAACTGCATATTTGGAAACTCAATAAATGATCTATTCTTCATAACCTGGGGAAGAAAAACAAGTGAAAGGGGTGACCATAAATTCTTATTAAGGTTTGAATATGGAAGAAGAATGAATAAATAAAAAATAAATCATAATTAATTAGAAATAATCAATATGGCATTGTGAATATTTTAAATACACATGCCAACAACAAACTGTGAATGAAAATACATCCATCGATTTTGTCATAGTGAAAAACTCCAGGAAATTAATAAATGAATACTAAATAAATAGAATTATTATTATTTGGATGTCATATATTTGGCACATAAACCATTTTATCATCTACACAATTTATGTCTTTGGGTAGAAACCCATATGATCTTTTTAAACAAACTCGAAGGGTTTGTCGCCAACTGATTTGTATCATGAGACCTGTCGATGCATCGAGGGTCTATAGCGGGCCCCACCCATCATATTAAGTTCAAAGAATTATTTATTAAAATATTTAATACATGAACAATAGACCTTTTAAAAATCATTATTGAGTAGAGTATATATATTTCATCAATATTTCCATAGTTAAATTAGCATTTAAAATAAACACCGTATGTGAAATGGTATACGACTTAAGGAAATAATCATATCCATGATACAAGAAAATGGATATTTAATCAAATTATAATTTAAAATAAAAAATTATCTCAAAGGGGTAGTATATTAACCACATAATAATGATTAGTTGCACAATAACAAGTAAGTCTCAATGAAAATGGGAATTGAGACAAAGGCCCGTACCACATTATAATAAATCGAATCATATGAAAAAAAATAGTAATCACTAAATGAATAATATAATACCACTAATATAAATAAAATCATGATATTATATATCAAATTGAATTACAAATACACCACATGCAGAAAATAAGTGGTGAACAATGGAAATCTCACAGAATTAAAAGTGAGATGAGAAAACCCTTACCTTATGCCCGAATATGTACATCGATTGATCTTAATGACATGAATAAAAAATTTAGCTTCATTAATTAAAAATTAAAGAACCTCATTTAAATTTAATTAATTTATTTTAAACTTATTGTGTTCTTTCAGGTCCTTTTTCATGGGTTTAAAAGGTTCATTTTTTTTGTTTTGGATGCATTTTCTTCCTTGATTTTCATGATCAGTTTTCTTGTATTCATGAATGGATGTTCATTTGAAATGTGGTTAAACATAAAGAATTTTAAAAATATATTATTAGTGACATTAAAGAGATGTAAAGGATTCTATAATGTTTCTGGTAATATACCATGAGGATGAATCATTAGATAAAAGTTAATGATAAATGCTTGGATTAACTTGGAAGTTTTGTGCACAATGAACTTGTTTTGTATTATTATTTTATATTATGAGTGTGTAAGGATTTATATAAAATTACATAATATAAAATACATATGTTTTTATCTGGTTGAACTTTTTAAATGTTTTCATGAATAGTCTTGAAGATAGTAATGCAAATTGAAAACCGATTATCCTTGAACGTGATAAATTATCACATCTCAGATGGTGCTTTCATTTATAGTATAAAAGTATGGAAAAGAAGAGATGATGATAGAATATTCCATTATCATAAGAATGTTCTAGTACATATATGTTACTGTATTTTTTATAACATTTGGATGAGAAAAGGTGAGAATAGAAAAGATAACAAAAGAACTTGAAAAGAAAACAAATGAATTCAAAAGAGGAATTTACCTCTTGAATCCATCTTCCTTTGGGAGCCTCTTTAGAGGAGAGGATTTAGTATTTTGAGGAGTCCAAGGTCTGTTGGACGTGGAGGATGATCTTAGGGAGATATTTGAAAAGAATTTAGGCACATAATGAAGCTTTATAGGTGTGAAGAAATGAGAGTGTGCAGGGTGGTATTTATAGTGGAGGGGAGGGGGTTTTCTTAATATTATATTCATTAATTTATTATTTCTCCACAAGATAAGAAATAGTGAGGATTACATGACCTATAATAGTAGTAAGTTCATGTAAGTTCATGATTTGGGTTCTTACATCACTCATGATGTTAGTAATAGCGGATTTAAATTATAATGTATTTATACGGTAAATTAATGTATTTTACTATTCCCCCAAAATTCATGTATTTCTAAAAAATATCAAAAATTCACCCTAACCATTTTTAAATGTGTAAAATCCAAAAATGAACTTCATTTTTCAAAAATTATTTTCTAAATATGATAAATTTTATTTTTTTAATTAAAATCCTCATTTAATCAAAAAATACCAGTACTTAAAATATTCTTCTTCATTTTTAAGGTGCCTAGATTTTATTTACACTTTCTTGGGTAAGGTTACCATTCATAAGGGTCATATTACTATTCATAAGGGTATGTTACTATTCATAGGGGTATGTTACTATTCACTTAAGAATTAAGTTTATTCTATCATACACTAAATATCTTCTTGAATGCAACAATGTATGTCCATTTTTTGAAATTTAAAACATAGAAGTGGAAAAATTAAGTTTAATGTCTAGGTTATAACTATATTATAACAATATAGTGTTATATTTCAGTGAATCAATGTTGTTTGGATATAATCTATTTAATGAATTAAAATTATTATAATAAGAACATAACCATAAAATCATGGGGTGTTATACCTATAGCCTTTTAAATCGTCATAGATTTATGAATTTGAGTCCCTCAACTTTTCAATGATCATTCAATTGTTCGTGATTGATGACCTTAATCACTACTTATAAATATTTATGATTTTCCTCCAAGTCTATGTTTTCACTTTCCACCTATGTTTTCTTATGTGGAAACCTAATAATATGTTACTTAGGGTAACCATTATGTTTCCAACTTTCCCTTTTAAAAGGTTGTTTTAGGATTCATTTCTGACGATGTGGGTTTCTATGAAAGGAACTTTCAAGTATTAAAACTTTGATAAATAAGAATAATTTTGAGGGAGAAAGTCATTTTTAGGGGGTAGAATGTAACACCTTGTGATTTTGTGAAATATTTTTTTGAATTAATTTAATCTTTTTAGTATTTTTAATATCACGCAACATTGAAAAACAATTATCCTATATTAAAAACCTATGATTGGCATACGTTATACAAAACTCCATGTTAATTATGCACTAAAAACAACCTATTGATTAGTTTTATTTACACAAAACACTAAGGTTACCTTACATTACACACAATACTGACTTTCCTCAATGGCTTGCTTTACATGCATAACCGAGTGTTAACGAACAATAGTATATTATAAAAAATATTACTTTTTAATATAATAAGATATAACCTAGTAATTATGTTAATGGTTATTAATAAGATTAAATAACTTATAAAAATACATTGTTGAATTCATTAGTTGAAAATGAATCTAAAATGGATATGAGAACCAATTGAATATAAAAGGAATGTCTTTATAGAAAACTATTTTTATGCTCAGAAAGCTATTTTTTTTCTAATAAATTAAATAAAATAAAACTAGTGAGTTCGATTATTTTAATATACATATTATATATATAATAATGTTTTTATGACATTCATCCAATATATTTGATAAACATAAGATAGGAACAAACCCAATTTCACACATAAAAACCCATATTTTTTATTAAAGTTATTTTACCTCCTTTTAATGTAGAACCTATTTTAAATCCAATTTTTGGTTATTTTATAAATATTATATGTCAAAATAAACTTAATATTTAAAATAGATACATAAAAATTCGTTTATGGTGAATTTAAGGTTTTTTATGTGATGTTTCTTATTTTGATGAGTAGTGAAAAATAATAAATTTTAATTCAAAACTATCATTTCATGTAATGTATTTAAAAGGTTAAATTATATTTTAAATTGGATTAAAAGTTTAATTAGATCATATTATTATTCATTTATCCAATTTAGGTCATTGGAATCAATTTCATTTGGAAATTGGGTATCAAAACATAGTAAACTTTTGGATGTTTTTAATTTAAAAACTCGCATTATCCTCCTGCCCGCGGGATTAAAATTAAATTTATTTATGTCTCTTATGTGATTGGAAATTTAAAAAATAGATTAAATATTTTAAATAAAAATTATTTAAAATTTCTATTAAGGTAAACCTAGTTTTTGACCAAAAATGTTAGGGAATGTGATTAAAATTAATTGCAATTTTTAAGAGAGAAATTATGTTAATCAAGTAGTAAACCTTAAATATAGGACCCAAAACGACCTATAAACTTTTACAAGATCCATTTTATGGTCATATTTCTAAGATATACTTAATTATATAATTTATTTTCCATTATTGGATCCACATTCCATGTAAAAAACATGGGTTTAATACCTTTTCCCAAAATTTACAAGACTGCCATTCACCCTCCACTATAAAAAGGTCTCCTCTAATCCCACTTCCTCACACCTCTCAAGACACATTGGATATACCAAAATTGACCAAAATATCTCCTAAAAATCCCTACCCTCATACTATAATACTCACCTTTTCCATAAAGCAATCTAAGGATGCCCTTTGGTGCAAACCAAAAATAGTTACCCAAAAAAGAGGTAACATCCTTCCTCAAGCTCCTTTATCTTATTTTCATTATCCACCCCCTCAAATATACTTATTACATTATTATAAAACACCACCAGTATAATAAATATAACGATATGTTTTATTCTATGTTTTATACCTACACATACACACACTTCCATCTAATGGGTAACGAACATACTATTTACGTGAACAGCGAACTACCACCTCACGAAACGATGGTTGTTCGATTTTTCTTTACCAAGTCTCATGGTGGTAATTATGATAGAAAATATATTTCTATATAATATAATATATATTTTTAAATTATTCAAGATGATGTAATTATTTTACAACACATATATTTATACTTTCCATTTTATGTAAATACGATAATTTCGTTTGAGGAAGTGTGGACTACCGCCCCCTCAAAGCGATGTGATTCGTTCACACACAACATGGAATGTATTAAGGATAGGTTTATTGAAACTATATTATATATATAACATTATAATGATACTATAATGATGTTATATACATATATATCATTTTTGTTCTTTCTTCCAATACGACAATTAAAATGGAAACAATGTTCACGTGTACGTACAGTCTACCATCTCCATGAACGGTGTATTCCATTTCATAATTCTATATTATATATATTATTATAATACAAATATACTAAATATAAATAACATTTATTTCATGGTTTAATTTTTTTAAATTATTATATATCTATAAGTACTAAATATATAAAAAATTAAGACACATGCAAAGAACAAATCATATATTACCCAAAGTAAAACCTTAATACAGAATGCTTAACAAGTGGGTAATATAAATTTATAATCAGACCATATATGATATGATATATTAGAATATGGTTCTGTGTTATATGTATAATAAAATTATATTTATTTTATAGGAATTGTTTTTGAGAACGACGAGAGTCAAGGTATAAGGTAAGGAAATTCCATATCACTTTTTATTTTCGTAAGATTCATGACTTATTCATCGCTCATTTAATATGTGTGGTGTGTATACTGAACATGAATGTATTATATGAATATTATTATTAAATATATGGTTATTTACATATCCATTCTATGATCTTTATTTCAAGGGGTCAATGTTTCAAATGATACCAAATCGGTAAGACATGTTTTTCTCAATTTGCCTTCTTCGAGACACATTTTTTGTTTTCACCAACATTATTTTTCAAGGTGTATATAATTCTATTTGACATGATATATCAATAATCCCTTTATTTTCATGGTATTTTAAGATTCATATTCTTTCATTTTATTACCTGGGGAGTATGATTCAAAGTTACCAAGTGATTAGAGTTTATTATAAAAATCTCATCATTTATCAAGATTGTTTATGATTATACATTCATTGATGAAATATTATGATCCATATCTCATTAAATATCCACAAATTTATCACCCTCTTCATATTCATGTTATATCAAATAATTTTCTCATTTATACACTCTTTGGTTCATAATATGATCAAGAAAGTGTTTTTAAGAAAGTTTAAATTTACCTCTCTCTTCAGTCGGAAATCAATGTTCCTTCAAAACAATATTTTCTAAAAGGTTTCCAAAAATATTCTAATATTATACTATGATATTTAAATTTAATTTTTACACTTATTTTACATTTTTAATGTAAAAGGGTTTTAAATTTTTTTTCTTCTTTTCATTGTCTGGTACAGGAAATTTTCTGAACTTTTTACGGTACGAAAGGAATATTCGTCATGTAGAGAATTTCCCACTATCATGACTGCCATTCCATTGAATATTACATTATAATATTAAAAAATTATTTTTTCAAAGAAAATTTTTTCCAAATATTCTGGAAATTATTATTTTTTAAATT
Source organism: Viscum album (assembly GCA_963277665.1). Taxonomy (NCBI): domain Eukaryota; kingdom Viridiplantae; phylum Streptophyta; class Magnoliopsida; order Santalales; family Viscaceae; genus Viscum; species Viscum album. Next base: position 2,062,883,046 of record OY728120.1, on the reverse strand, counting down.
AGTTTTCATGAAAATGGGTTTCAGAATGTTTTCAAGATTATTTTATAATTTTCAAGGGAAAAAAGGGTTTTCGAAACATTTTCAAGCTTCTTTTATATTTTTTCAAGTAAATAGGATTTCAAAAAAAATTCAAGCTTCCTTTATATGTTTTTAAAGAATTTTCAATGAAATGTTTTTCTAAATTTTTTCTAAATTTTTCTTTATAAGTTTTCAAAGTATTTTCAAAGAAATGGTTTTCAATACATTTTCAATATTTTTTTATAAGTTTTCAACATATGTTCTATGAAATGGTTTTAAAAAGGTTTTCAAGATTTTGTTATAAGTTTTCAAGAAGTTTTCAATGGAAGAGGTTTTCAAAATGTTTTCAAAGCTTAATTTATAATTTTTAATCTATATTTTCCTTAAAATGGTTTTCAAAAGTTTGTATGTTTAAAAAAAATCCATATATGAAAAGATATTTTCCTCAAGAAATATTTTTAAAACAAATTTCAAAATTATTTCCCATATAAGTTGACATCTGTTGGTGTAACTCTTTTATTTTTGGGGAAATGATTCAATGTTTCCATGCATATTATTTCTATTAATTGTTTCTGTTTTGATGGAATGATGTTTAGGAAATATGTTTCTATTTCTTGGGTTATGTGCTTTTGAAACCTGCTTCTCTTCACGATTTATGGTTTTGATAAAATTATTATGAAACATGTATCTTTTTTCACATGTTATGATATGATTACATGTTTATGACACTCATTTCATTTCATGGGCTATGATATGATTTTTAATGATATTGTGGAACATGATTATATGATTTCACTATGAGATAGTTGGGACCTATATCTCTGTCCAATACATTGGGTAAAGATTTATATCTAATTAGATAGTCTAATATGTTCTTAGGAGTGAACCTTGGCTACTAAGATGGCCATGGGAGTGAACCATTGCTACCAAGATGGTATGAGGAGTGAACTCATGCTGCTAATATGTCCATGGGAGTGAACCATGGAAACCAATATTGTATGGAGAGTGAACCTAGATACTAATAAGGCCTTGTAAAGAATACCATAACCTCTATAGAAGTCTTATTATGTGTTTATGTGTTTTCAAAAATTCCATGTCTTTTTCCAATGTTATGCTTTCATAGATTATGTTCTTTATTTATTTATGATTGATGCCTTATGAACTGCCAATTTTTATGCCATGATTCATGTTTTCGATCTGTGATATGTAGGGTGTGATCTTTTAATGTTATGATCTCATTATCATACCCTTATTCTCATATTTATGCTTACATGTCTCCCTTGTTTACCCTGACTGAGCTTATGAGTTTGCCCATTTTTAGGATTCCATCCCTAGGTTATGAATATATATTTTTTCTATGATATGTCTAAGAGGGGTTCTAGTATTTGAGAACCTAGTGGGACATAATGTAGCTTGATCGTGTACCAATGTTTACATTTCCATGTTTCCAAAGGCACTAAACTAATACGATCTTTGGGTGTCCGTTTCTATATTATTTTAAGTATTCCAAAAAAGTTATGTAATGTCTATGTAAGTTAATACTTGGTATCTATTGCTAGTGTACATAAATCCCATTTTAAATTCAATGTCTTTTAACCATTTTTTGGAAATAGAACTCTTAATGACCTCCTGGTAGGTAGTAGGTTCATCTCTTAAGAATATTACTTAATCATTTTTTTCCATAAGAAATCTACATCTGTTAGGATCTTGATGTGTACTACTAAACCTTTGAGATTCTTTTGTATCTTTATCCGGTTCTTCTTCCATAACACTTTTTATAATTGGCTCAAATTCCACCGTGGTAACACTTCCAATTTGTTTTTCTTGAACTTCTCCATGTTCAAATTTCCTTACACTGGCTCCTCGAACAATGTAATATTTCTCAAGGAAAACACCATATCAAGACACAAACACTCTGTGTTTAGTAGGATTGTAAAAGTAATATCCTAAAGTCACTTTGGAATCACTAATAAATAATCATTTCCTAGATTTTAAACTAAGTTCATTAGAATCAAAATTTCAAACATATGCTTCACAACCCTAAATTTTCCTAAAATACATATTGTGAAAATTCCCACACCATATTTCATGAGGAGTATTTATGACTGATTTAGATGGAATTTGGTTTAGAAGGAATGCAATAATCTATTGAGCGTAACCCGATAATCAATCGAATCATGTCAATATGGTATGATCCATCCTCTCTGATACATCATTCCATTATAATGTTCTAGTGGGTGATTTTCAAAATAATTTCTCAATCTCTCATATGATCGGTGAATTTCTCGAGTATTCACCCTTGATATAATAGGTGAATCATAATAGTTTTTCCCAGTTAGTGTTTTACTTTGTTTTAAAATTCATTGAACTTTTCAATGGTTTCATACTTTTATCTCCTCAAGAACACATAACCATTTCAACTAAAGTCATGGTAAAACTAACAAAGTGCCTCAAAATACCACTTTCCAAAGTACTCATTGGTACACATATATCAACATGTATGAAATCCAAGAGTCCAAAAGCACTTTCACATTTTCTATTAAATTTTTTTTAGTTTTCTTTCCTAAAAAACAAGATTCTCATTTATTAAATGATTCATAATCAAATGGTTTAAATAATCCATCTCTATAGAGTATTTTGATGTGTTTCTCATTTATATGTCTAATGTGACAATTTCAATGGTGGGTGGGATAATAATCAACCCTAGCCTTCTTATTTTGAATATTATGGATAGAATAATCCATATCTAGAATGTATAAACTATTTACTATATTCCCAATGCCATAAAACGTCTCATTCTTATATATAGAACAACCCTTGTTCTTAATAATGAATGACAAATCTAACTTGTACAATCAAAATACAGAAATCAAATTTATGTTTATAGGGGGATCATAATAGTAGTTCTCCAATTATATAACTAAACTACTCAGTAAAGTCAAATCATATGTGTTGAATTCCAATGCACCAACTCTTGCTTCATTGTTGACATAAAGATCTATTTCACCCTTCATCAATTCCCACCTATCTCTGAGTATGTGTTTATCGGTAAAAATTTTTGATTCACTACCGGTATCCGATATCCCTGAACTAGAGTTGGAGAAATTGATCTATAATATTCACATTTAGATGCTTAGAATGCATCTTTTTGAGAAACTTCTAAACCTTAGATACCAATTTTGAACTATTTTATAGGTCAAACCTATAAAGATAGAGTTATGGGCATGTTTCACTTTCATTGTATGGGTTCAATTGTTGAAAACAGTAATGAAATATTGGATATTATTGATTTTAAAATCAATCAAAGGAAAAGTGGACTAACCCCATATGTCCCCTTATTATCCCTGTTAAATCATTATTCTCAAACAGCGGAACGCGCATCCAGACTTTGGTTCTTGCATGTCGCGACACAGGGCAACGACTCATCTTCCCCAAATCGACAGTGGCGGTTCTCTTCTCCTTCGGTTGCACTTCTCTAGTAGGCTTCCATAGTGGCAGGCCCGGCTGGATCTTGGGATCTATTGACGTACGGAAAGCATTGAACATACATATTTGTTCATGTTTTCTCAGCGGCGCGCATAGGATTCAGATATGGTTCAACTTGGTGAGCTGTAGGGATCTCTTGGTAGGAGCGAGCGCGGCGAGCTCAGTTTTTAGTAGCAAGGGAGGTGGGGTTTCATCGGCGGTGTCGGCATCTTCATCCACACGTCACTGAATCTTCGGTCTCCTCCAGTGGCCACGACTTCTTTTGTAAGCTTCAACAGGGGTTTGATTTCATCAGGGCAGTGTGCGCGGGAGAGGTTGGGGATGGTGCTCGCGGGTGCTCACAGTCAGCATACGACCGTGAGAGGAGAGGCATGGCAGTTTGTTGGGCACATGTTAGGTATAGTGACCTTGAGGGACATAGAGTCATTTCGGCCCTTCACGCATTTCAACCTATATTTCCAAAAAAATATAATTTTTACTGCATTATTTTTTTCTAATAAATTTAAAAATGATAAAACAATTAAAATTAGAATAATATTTTTTCAAATTCCAAAATTAATTAAAAAACTGATTTTGAAATGGATAAAATTTCCATAATTAAAAAAAACATCCAAAAAATACAAATTTTCAAAATAAAATCACAATTTCTTTTTCAATTTAAATTTCAAAATTTAGTTGTTTATTTCGCATCATTCAAAAAAAATGGAAGAAAGATTTAATACTTAAAAAAATAAATCCCTTGATGAATTTGAGTTCTAAAATCATATAATTATAATTTACAATTTTAAGAAAAAATGTATGGCTTCACAGTTTATATAAAAAGGGTTAAATCAATTAAAACCATATTTAAATCTTATTTTTCAATAAATTCCAAAATTTCAGAAATTATCAAAAATGAATGAATTGCCTGATATTTGAATTAATAATGAGGTTATTATCATTTAAAATCAATAAAAATTTTCAAAAAATTGTGCTCACATCACTCCCCCACACGTGAACTATATCACTCCTAGACAGTTTTATCATTGAAATCTAAAAAATATTGATTGATTGTTCTGTCTAACTTTAAATACACATTCATAATTGAATAATATCAAAGAATCCCTCAAATAAATAGTCATGCCTCATATGTGAATTTTACACACTATTTAACATTGATTAAAATCCAAATTCAAGTTCCATCAGTGAATGTGATACATTTAACTGTAATTGAAATTTTAACAGATAACACTTTCATTTTCCCCTCATTCTTAAGCTTTTTGAGGCAACGTTCTTTTTCACATTTCATTGATACTCACTAAATGAAATTTTTATAACTCAAATTCCACCTTCAATGGTTCAATATTTCCCTCACCTAAATGAATTCATTTTTTTATAGATGGACACATTATTCTTTTCTTTTCTTTTTTGAATTTTGAATTTTCTCAACCATGTATGTTCAAAACACTACGCAAAAACACTTATTAATATGTACTGGGGGCTACTCTCACACACACATTGTCATTATCTCGGAGATTTATTATGGGATCCAAATTCCCCAATTTTTTTTCTAGGTTCAAAGGACTTATATGAATTTATTTTATGAAGGCTCACTGAGGTTCTACTTAATTAACAAGGCTAATTCACTCGATATTGAGTTCAAAATTTCATTGTGCACATTTTATAATTCTTATTCCCCGATGATCTTTTCAGTTTTTACTCATTTTCCTAGCCCTCAAATAGAATATCCATACAACATTGGCCATGTTCACTTCTGCAGTCATTCTCATTCAGTAATTTAACATTCAATGCACTCCTCAAAAAATGGCATGGTATTTTAATTAGGCAAAACACATAAATGTTCAATTTTCCATCCTCTTTTTTTCTATTTTTCATTCATTTAAACTCCAAAAAAATATAAAAACAATAAATCTACCGAACCTATTTACATATTCCTAAAAAAGTTAGATTTTTTTTGTATATTTTTTAAAATCGTTTTCAAAAAACAGAAAATATGTGTATTTACATCCTACAACTACATTGACCATCTCCCCCACACTTAGTCTAGATGCCATTCTTGTAAAGTGGAACATGTAAATTTTTCAAGAAAGTAAAAAATTAAAATTGAATATATAGAAAAATGTGGAGGAAAGAAACAACATGGATATCTTTTGTTGATAGAGGCATTATGGAATTTGGACTACTCCATGGGCTCTTTCCAAGGATCTTCATATAAAAACATCTGATTTTGGCCCTTCACCTTGAAGGGGCCCTGTGAATCAGCACTCTTGATTTCAACTACACCAAATGGGAAAATGTTTGTCGCTGTAAATGGACTAGTATACTTGAAACCATTTTTATCAAACATCAGCTTCCTTATTGAATAGTGCAGCAGTACTTTCTCCTAATTTAATGTTTCTCCTTGGTTTGAGTCTGTCATGGACAAAACTGAAGTTTTCCTTGTAGGGTAGGGTGTTCACATATTCTTTTGGGCCTTGTTTCTTTATATATATCTTCTACAACTTCTTTGGGTTACCAGTTTTGGAAAATTTCAGGTTTACTGCATTGGTAGCCCAGTAAGCTTTTTCCTACAGCCGATAACTTTTATTATTCATTATAGACTACACATGTATGTTATATGTGTTGGTTGAAACACTGAGAAAATCCCCAAAATGTTTCTCACCAATTTCTTTACGTTTTTTAGTGCTTAAAATTGTTTCTTGATTAGTCTTTCTTTTAAAAACAGTTTCAACATAATCATCTGAAGTTTCCAAATCGATTTTTAATAAAATTATTTCATCCAATCCATCATTCAATTTTTCCTAAAAAATTGGAACATTAAAATGGTGTACAATGAAATTAGTTTGTTTCTAACGAGGATATTTCATTGAATCCAATATGTTAAAATCCACTATTTCTTCACCAAAGGTCATAGAAAGTGTTCCTTCATTGACATTGATTATAGTTTTTCCCATTTTGATAAATAAACTATCTTTAATGATGGGGGGAATATTATTACCTTTTTCTATCTCCATGTTTAGTATATAGAAATTGGCAGGGAATGTATAACCTTGTACACTTACCATAATGTTTTCTAAAACACCTATTGGGTAGACAATGGTTATGTTTTCAAGCTGCACAACTACTCAGATGTGTTTAAGGTCTCCTATATGTAGAGATGAATAAAATGAATAAGGAATATCATTAATTGATTCTCCAAAATCACATAATGCATTGGAAAATTTCATATATCTTATAGTACAAGTGATAGAAAAGAAACATTGATCTTTACATTTATGGGGGATTTGTGGGGTTATAAGGGCAAAAACATTTTTACTTATACTTACCTTTTCATTACCTCACAATATTCTTCTTCTGGTGCACATGTCTTTATTTAACTTCAGATAGAATAGAATTTGGCAGATGGCATCCAGTATGGGGATTTTGATTTCCACTTTCTTTAACACTTCCACTATCTATTATTTCAATGAATCTTCACTAGTTTTCTTAGGTTATTTCATTCTTTAAGAGAAGAGTGTTTGGGGAAAATATGGGTCTTCAAACTTAGCTTTACCATTATCTTCTTTCACATGGGGGTGTTTCCATAGATACCTATTATTGAAGTTCTTTTGCAAGGGTAAATTCATCAAGTTCATTTTAGTATTTTCTCCTATCATTTTGTTCGCATTATGATTCTTCACAGCTTATAAGATCATTTCCACTCCTTAATGTAATGGAAAAAACTTTTCCTCTAGGGTTGGGAATGGATTATATAGTAATATTTCCAGATATTTTTTTATTCATTTCATTAATGGAAATTATAATCTGGCCATTGGTCTCTACAAATTCTATCTGTAGGTCCACCAGTGAGGGATCTTGAGCTTGTCTTGGTCGGTTGTTGGTAAATAGTTGAGAATTCTATCTTTGGAATGGGTGTGGATGGAAATTTTATTAAAATCATTATTGAAAGGGTGGTCTCTAAAATTTCTGGTTTCCAACCCTATTCTAAATGTTATATTACACTCAGATTCCTTTATTTTAGCTTGGATGTTGTTGGTATGGTCTTTGGTACATGGATTGATAGCATTCTTGAACTTGAGGTTACCCATCTATGAAGTGTTACTGATAAAAGAGTGATGATAGACTCGAGTGGATTTGGTGGGTGATATATCATGCACTTTTTTCACAACTAGATTTTTCACAATTGAGGTTATTTTTTCAATTTTATAAAAAAAGCGATAGTTGTAATTTTTATCTTATGTACTTTAACATCCTAGTTAAAAAAGGTATGTACTCTTTTAAGGTTTGAGGGTTCGTTCTTCGGGTTTGGAGGGAGTGGGATATTATGGGACTTTATACAGGGGCTACTAGTAGGCATCAACTGCTAAGGGAATTCACATTGTAAATTCATGATTTAAAACATCAATTTTCTACTGGGAACAAGATATGAAAATTATTTAGGTTCTAAAATTAATTCACACCATAAACCCCTTTTATATTATAAATGTGTCTCTCAGGATAAATAAAACTGAGGTGAGGTGTTTTCATTGTATGCGAATTATGCTAGATTCATGTCATAAAACTAAGATTTACAATGCAAATCCCTCATTCTTGGTTGGTATTATTTACCGTTCATGTGACTCCAACATCTCTTATTGTGCAGTTGTCTCCCCTAAAACATAGGTTCCTTCAAATATTTTTTGGGTGTTTTAACCCCTCTGTATCGCTTTGTTTGGTTCATTTTATCTCTGGTGCGGTCGGTTTTCTCCCTTCAGGTATGTTTTACCTTTCACCTTCTGCATTACTCTTGGTTGTGGTATCATTATTGGGATGCATCTATGGGATTTTTTAGTCTTATGATGATTATTGTTTCATTCCTTCTAGATCCATTGTGTTATCATATTTTTAAGGTCATACCTTGTGTTGGTTGTGGTGTGGTGTATGAGTTCCTTGAGTTATTATTTGGTCTACCCTCTTTTCTGGTTGTTTTCCATATGTAATTCGACTCTGGGATATCGAAATTGATGTTAGGGCTTCTATTTGTTGTTTTGTGTTCCTCCTAATGTATGGATCCCACTACAGCTAGTGTATGACCTAAGATTCAGGTACTCATTTTGTCTCTCGCCTTAATTGGATGAATTGTAATTTCTCTTGGTTTTCTAATTTTTTTATAAATAAAAATTCATGATAGATTTGTGTACATAAATGGGTTTGTGATCAAAGAATGGGTTTCCCTTATTTTGGAATGATAAAAGGTGTTTTTAAAGCATTGTGAAATGGATTATGAAATTGGGTTTCAACGAGTGTTTTTTATTGAACAATGGTTTGTTTGGATTTTTTTGTGAAATGTGAATCTATTTGAAATTTATTTGAAAAAATCATCACACGATAAGCCTTGGGTACTTATGTGTACGGTTTAGTATTGGGCCTCATCTATTTTATTGTTGGGGGATCCAATAAAGGGGTGTTCCTCTACTGTCTAGGCATGTGTTCAGGGGACTTGATCATGCAATTTCTAGGGGCTTTACTCATGGGGTGTTCCTATAATCCTCAGGCCTATGTTCTAATGACTTGGGTTTACACTAGTCATTGATTTTGGTATGGGTAGTCTGTTACCCTGACTTTTATTTATTCATGAAACATTTACTACTGTGATTTGTGTTTTTGGATTTTTTTTATTCACATGCATAGAGAAATTTGGATTTATGATTTGAAATTTCATTACATGCCTTTGTTTTGGAACTGTGAAAAAATAGAAATATTTACTATGCTTTTGATATAAAAAACCAACAACTTATCATGACATGTTTTCTTTAAAATGAGAATATTGGGATTATATATACAATGAATTGATATGAAACACCTGGGTGGGATCCTACTGATCTTATTTATCTCACATCCTACACACCCATTCAGTTGTGTGTAGACCTGGTATTATCTTTTGATGGAAGAAAAGATAAGGTATCATAGTGAGGTGGTGAGGTTTATGTCAGCTAGGTATAGGTACCTGATGGTGATATAGAGGGATATTTTCTACATATCACATGGAGTAATGGTTGTTGGTTTATGTTTCCCATCTCATTTTTTTATTCTTGTACCTTTGGATTATTTAGATTATGAGTTGTATCACAATCGTTATTCCCCTCTGATTATGGACCATGGTTATTCTAGTTTTCTTCCATTATTTCTTAAAATTGTATATATTCCATGGATTTTGGTTTAGGGTTTGAAAAAACAATCCCTATGGTTGTTTTTTGAACCTCAAGTGCTAGTTTTCATCCCTTTAGGATCAAGAACGCCCTTTAGGTATGTAGAGGATCAGTTCTGGTTCCATTTTTGTTTGGTATTCTATGTCGGGTTATTAAAAATTGGTATCAGAGTAGGCTTTTACTGAATAGTCCTGGTCATGTGATGTTTGGTAGATAATATATAGTATTATTTGGACTTGAGAGGTAGGTTGTGGTAGGTATCTATCCATCTCTTACAATGAAGATCCTCATGTTAGCATGGGATGTCAGGATGTGTGTGTATCCTGAGTTGAGTTTTGACCTTGATCTGAGTTTCTTCTTTTTCATATATGGTTTAAATTGAGATTATCCTATTTTCCGATCGTTTCCTTCTGTTATGATGTGTAGAAACATTCCTCTCAGATTTCTTCCATAGTTTCCATAGAGAGTGTAGTGAGAGATTCTCTTCAAGGGAATCCTCCTCTGTATAAGATTCCTGTAGAGGATATCATGTTAGTAGTTTATAACATATAATAAAATATACAATGAGTTTAGAACCAATTGGATGAGGAACAACCAAGAGTTGGCGGATATAGGGATCAATCTTGAGATTTCCTTTATGAGAAAGGGTATGAATAATCCTCAAGAGGTTTAACACTATCTGGACAATATTGATTATATATTAAACTTCCTAGAGACTCCTAAAACAATCAAGGTAAATTGAGAGACAATCAAAATTGAGGGTCCCAACAACTGATGGTGGGGCTCTATGGTGTAGGCAGGTAGACATGTGGGATTTGATTGGAAGGGTTTCAAGACCCTCTTCTTTCATTAATTCTTCCTAGATTCCCCGATGATGGTAATCTCTAGAGTTACTCCGTTTTTATAAGGGAGAGAAATCTATGTCAGAGTGCACTAATCATTTTGCAGAGATGGTTCGTTATTTCTCCAGAGTTGGGGAGAAATGATCACCTAAAATCTTAGAAGTACTTACAGGTTTTGTGACCAGATATCTAATCATAGATGTATATGTTGGATCTTACCACCTATGTTGGCATGGTTGATAGTTCTATTATGACAGAAATGAGCATATAAGGAAATATTGGCTATTATACCCCTTCTCTCCCACCCAATGGAATCTTCAGTGTGACGTAGGAGAAATGGGGAAGTGGAATGATCATCATAAGGTTAGGGGTGGTGGTTCCCAGTATCAAGCCTCCTATGAACCATCAACATCTACCCTTATGGTGCCTTTGAATTTCTTCCACTGTGGTAAGGTCGGGCACTCCTGACATTCTTGCCTCACCCCCAAGAATATGAAAAATGTGTGTGGTCACCATGACCTTTTTAGAGGTTTTTCCCATCCATGTCTACACCTCATTATGGTTAGAGTTCTTTGACTCCAAAAGACACTACAACATATTTAAAAGCTTAAAAATCTATTGGGATCCTTACACAGGCCTTAGGAGTAAATCAACTTCATTCAATGGATGATTTTATAGTAGAGGTTGATGTAGGACCATTTATATTGAGAGGTAATATCTCTATTTCATCTTCTATAGTAACTTCTTTGTTTGATATAGGTGCCATGTACTCATTTATATCTACTCATTTTATTTATTTTCTAAAACTTCTATATGAGAAATGACCTTTTCTGTTGAGCCTTTGTCACCTCTTTGAAATATAAAAGAGTAGGGGTTTAATTTTCCATCTTGTTATCTATCGATAGCATATGCGTGGTTAGTTTAGGATTTCAAAGTCCTTGGCCTATATCTATTCGATGACATCATTGGGATAAATTGGATTGTTTCTGATCATGTTGAGTTTTTTTAATCATTTTCATGTTTAATTATTTATTTATGATGGAATCTCTTGGGTGTTTCAAGGAGAGTGGGATCTGAGGTCCGATCATGCATGACCTTCCCACCCAGAGCATACAAGTTTGTTGTATGCTATTATCAATTGATCCCAATTTCATTTCTTCTATTGGATATCTTCCCTTGGTTATTAGGGACTTCATGTATGTCTTCAAAAATGAATTATCTTTGTCTTCCTCTGAAGATGGAGTTAGGTTTCATGATTTATCTAGTGTTTGGTACACATCTAATCTCAATCCCATATTATTTTATGGAACTCCTTGAGTTAATATAGCTCAATATCCAATTGCATGATCTGATAGAGATGGGTCTTTTCCACCCTAGTGTTTCGATGTGAGAATCCCTAGTGTTATTTTCCAAGAAGGAAGATGGTTCACTTATTTTTTATGTAGCCTATTTAAATTTAAATCAGGTAACTTCTAAGAAAAACTATTGTTTCCCCATGAAAATTATTTGTTTTATTAGTTAAAGGAGGATAAGTTGTTTTTAAAGATCATTCTTTGTTCAGGGTAACATTATCTTAGGTTCGGGGAGACTAATATTACAAGCAACACTTTTAGGAGTAGGTATGGAAATTATGAATGTCTTTTGATTCTTTTTTATAACTAATGATCATATCATTTTTATGGCTTTTATGAACCAGATATTCCATCAGTGTCTTAACACCTTTTTTTGTTTTTTTTTGTGGATGATTACCTAGTTTATTTGAGATCTAAGCACGATCTACAAACCATATGAATTTGGTTTTAGGAATCTTGAGGAGCCACTAACTTTATGGAAATATTTCATAATGAAATGAATAGATTATAGAATCAAATTTATTTGGGAATGTGATTTCCAAAAATGGACTTCTAGTCGATCGTGAAAAGGAAAAAGTTATATTTTCATGGGAGTATCCATGGAAAAATTTCGATATATGGATCTTCTTAGGCCTTGTTGGATACTATTGGTAGTTTAATGATTTCTCAAATTTACCATCATTGTTGACTGATCTTACCATGAAATGGGTGATGTTTACATGGGATACAAAATTTAAAACTTCTTTTAATGAGGTGAAATGAATTCTGATATCAGATCCTATTTTGATCTTACCTGAGCTAGGTAAGGGATATATGGTGTTCTATAATGCTTCTGGTGCTAGTATGTGTTATGTACTTATGAAATATGATCATATTGTCGCCTATGGATATTTTCTTCTTTGGAAGCATGAGAAAAATTACTGCACTCATGATTTAAGGCTTCTCACTGTTATTCATGCGCTTAAGAGTTGGTGGTACTATATTTTTTGGGAGAGGCTCATAGTCTTTTCTCATCATAAGAGTTTAATATGTAGATTTTATTAGAAATTTTTGAATCTCAGATAGATATAATGGATGAAATACCTTCATATGTTTGAATTAAACATCACCTACACCCCGAGAAGGGGAATGTCATAGCCAATGCTCTTAGTCAGAATGTTCCACCATAGGTTGTCTTGGAATTAATGGAAGACTAGAACCTAATGGGACTCTTTTCTACGATTCATCTGGATGATTAGGGGGATGATTTAGCTATGGTTATGATCATTTCTCATTTATCATCATTTATCCTTCAGTATATTCTCTATATCCATCTACAAGAAGATGATTTTATTAGAATCAAAGATACCTTTTATGGTGGGGATACCATTCCTAGATAGTCTGTTAAGTCAAAAAGGGTCCTAGATACCCTAAGAGGGGGGGTGAATTAGGGTATGAATATTATTTTTGAAATTATTGATGCCCCACTGGATCATTACCTCTTTATTATAAAGGTCACTTTTTATTCTCTTTAGTGCTTATATTTCCCTGATTATTTCCAACTTTATCTAATGATTATGCGTACAAAGTAAAGCAGGAAAGAAACCACAAAGGCACATAGACTTTTACTTGGACCATCCTCACTGAGCTACGTCCAAGGATCATACAATGACAATGTGCCTATGTACCAAATTTACTAATGCTCTCCTCCAATTCAATGTTTGGGATATATCACTTATATTCCCATGATCACTACCTTTACATGGTTTAGGGATAACTCAATATCTTCCCAAGGGTCACTCTGTATCTCTCTTTCAATGGTTCACTATCAGTGGAATGGATCACCTTCTTCCTCTTACTTTATTTACTAATCTAGAAAATATTTGGAAATAGTTTATGGACATGTAGGTACCTTCATTATTAATAATTAATGATTCCTAAAATATATGTAGAAGTTAGGTTGAAGATATTTCTGGGTTTCTCCTTCACTTCTGTAAATAAACCTAGATGAAATACTTCCACTTTCCAGAAAACTGGAATAGACTTCTTTTTTACTTTATAAATAGTAATTACCTATACTTTGGAAATATCTTCAAGAGATGTCAAGTCTTCCATTAATTTCCTTGAATTTAGTAGTGAAAGAGATCAATATTCATGTATTGTTGAATGGTGTAGATTCTATGCCTTTTTTTATCCTTCCAAAATTTAGATATAAAAATGATAATGCTCACAGGATAATGTTGGAAGATATCCCCTTGTGAAAAACTCTAGTGTGATAACCCTTGATGACACCCTAGCACATAACCCATTGCGTGAGATCCTAGCATGTACCATAGCACGATATCCTAGCATGTTCCCTTGTGTGAGATCTTGGTCAATACCCTTGCACGAGATCCTGACATGTAACATGTTTGCATTTTTCATGAGATCTTGGCGCATACCCTATTCACGCTTTCTGCGAGATCCTAGAATGAGAACCTATTCACATTTTTTGCAAGAACCTAGTGTGTACCCTATTTTTGTTTTTGCGTGATATCTCAGCTCGTACCCTATTTGCACATTTTTCAAGATCGTGGTGTCAGACCCCTTTCCCACTTTGCACAAGATCCTGGTATGAGAACCATTTCATGATTTTTGTGAGACTTTTCTCAGATCATGCGCTACACTTATGTGATTTAAATCATGTATATTACTTCATGGGATCTCTCTACGGACCACCTTCATGAGATCTCCCTATGACCATCCTTCCAAGACGTCAATATAGATATGTAATTTAATCATAACTTCATCAGTATATAAGTATTGGTTGGGGTATTTGTAGGAAAAAATATACCACCTTAACTACACAAATCATAGAAAACCACCATTTCATCAGCATTACACACTTCGTGAACCTCATAGCATGAGATCAAAAGACAATATTGTGATGGTCAGTGATGTTGTCAACCATTGCATTGTGTGATCCATTGCAAGATCCAAAGACTATCATTAGCACTGTATGAGATCCCATTTCAAGATCCAAATACAATAAAGAGTGTTTCACATGATCCCATCATGATATAGAAAGACAATCATGCGCTTCATGAGATCTCAATGTGGGATCAGTTCAGACATTCATACTCTGTGAGATCTGATCAACATTCAGACTCCACGAGATCGAACATCTCTCCATATAGTGAGATCATACATTCACACTTCTTGCGAGATCAACCAGTTCTCCCTTGTCCTAGATCAGACATTCACGCTTTTTGTGAGATCAAATAGATCACCCTTGTGTCAGATTATACATTCACACATTCTGAGAGATCAAACAGTTCTCTATTGTGTGAGATTAGACATTCTCTCCTTGAAGAGATCATTCATTTAATGCTTGAGCAAGATTAGGTAATATGTTCTTTCAAGAGATCAAGTAGTTTTTTCTTGTGCGAGATCAGGTAGTTTTCACTTGCATGAGATCAAACAATCATGATTATTCCCAATGCCTTCTTTGAAAACTAGCCTTCATCAACAATCTCAAAAATTGTCAATAAACACATTCAACCAAAAACCACAATCATGATGGTTTTTTTTCGAACAATATCCCCATTTAGGTTTGTTGGAAACTCTTCACATTTTGATACAACATTAAATCTTCTTCTATATTCTACCAAAAATTCACTTCTTGCGATTCTGATAGTGATCAGAGATTTACTCAACACAAACTCAAAGCCCACAGGATCCATGATTAGTGTGAGAAATATATTTAGCATGAAAATTTAATTACTGAATCACTTCATTCCAAAACTATTCTACTAATTTCATAATGAACCCCTTCTGTCATGATATATAACATTTGATAAAACATCTTTAGTATCATCAGATTTAAAACTCCTCCTACTTCATTGCTCCCCCTATCAGATTCCCCCCTATCTAGATTAAGAGATTTTATCCTCTTTTATATCTACAATATATCTCCCCTTTTCAATGAACTGAAAGGTCAACTCGTCATGGTATGCAATAGGGTAAACAACAAAAATATTCACATTTGGTAGAACCACATCATACCACAGGGATAGGTGGTCCAACATCCATACTTTTTGAAGTTTGAGGAAACAAATTAACTCCAAGTGCCATTCAATGATGTTCAGACGATTCTTTGGGTATGTCCTTCATTATAATTTCTACAACCTGTTGTTCTGTAGGCACATACTCCAACTTCACAAGGCCTTGCTTCACATTCTTTTTGATGAGATGAAATTTTATTTCAATGCAATTTTTCCTTGAGTGGTGGAATGGATTTTTTCTAAGATTTATAGCATTTTAATTATCACAATGAATACCAATCATATTCTTCCTTTAAATCTCTCCCTTTCTCATAGAATTCAATAGGGTATTTATTCTATTATTAATTTACCCCCTTAGTCAATGATCTCCATTCATTTTATTTTTGATAATTCCCTTTGATTTCTCACTTATGTTTATCCCATGAGATATTATATATTGACATAAAAACACCACCATGCATTGTAAACAATATGAAATTTTTTCCATTGACTCCATTTACCAACTTCATATTGCAACTTTGAATATTTTTTCACTTTTCAATATTAGATTCAGATTATTATTTATAGCTACACACTACATAAAGTTTTTTAGAAAGTGAAATTACCACTTGAAATTGAGTAATTGATAGATTCTATAAACCTACTGAGTGAATAAAATTTGTAGGAAACATGAGTTTAATCCAATAAATACCAATAATTTCCATGTCAGTCAGTTAATTCCCTGGATTCTAGCAGCTTGAATTTCCTCAATTATTTAGAGGACTCTATTATCAGATGAGGCTATATAATTATGAGTGATTATCACAATATCTCCTTGAAAAACTTTCTTCTCCCCTAATTAGTTTTCTCTTAGTGAATAAATAAAACTTTGAACTATGGAATGATATTGATGGAAGAATATTCAATGAGACTTGGAACCACTGTATAATTTAAGTATATATTTTATAACACTTTTTTTTAAATTAGAAACTTCGTCATATAATCAAATTTTTCCACTGCACACATCCTTCAGAAACAGATTTGAAAAATAGATATGTTTTGTAAAAAAACTTTTTTAATCTGATATGATATGTGAATTTAAAGAGTTTATATTATTCTTGTTGCATCTATCTCATTCTATTAATGCACATGTTCCCTTTCAGCACACACACACACCCCTTGGATCATATCTCCCCCATATTACTACAGAACATCCAGTAGATATGAGAAAAATTTAATATACAGGGAGAGGGGTTCCTATGAAATCATCACGAAGAGTATTATAGTTGAGCTAGATGGATCTACCCTTTTATACTTTCTTGAAAATTACTATACTATTTTTGTGATTATTCCAACTGTCCAACCAACTTCAACTGTTCTGGACATATGACTAAATAATATTTATCCACATTCTAAGTCTTATTTTAATATTTGGGTTTTTTAGTGTTGGCCCTTTTCATAATTTTGGGGTTAAACCCATTTGTATAACTTCCTTTCTTTGATGCTCCGTCGATATTAAATTTTTCAGGACTCTTTCTTTGTGTAGGAATATTTTCACTGGTCATCTGATCTTACTTATTCCTCCATTGGAGGGCTATTTCTCTTTCCTTCACTTATTTCCATGTGTCATGACATGTGAATTTTTCAAGGAAATATTTATTAATTTTTCTATTATCAATTTTCTAAGTCACGCCACCCTTTCTTGTTGGCGTTGAGTCTTCCATTCAATTTAAATTATTCTATACAAAAAATGGAGCATCTCCTCCCTTTTTCTTCCAAATTCATTCACATTATTTCCAAGAGAGAAATTGGGAGTATAACAGATGAGGTGATTTATACTACTTTCATTGAGCTCTTTATGATTCATCTGAGGCTATAAATATATTTTTCAACATATCATGTTTTCATCCAATATAGTATTTTTTATTATACACTACTAGAGTTAGGTATCTCCTTATAGGTTTCTTTTCATTCCCTTATTTCATTGTACTTCAATTTCTTTCCAAATTAACCTAATTGATACATATAAAACATCTTCTATTAAATACATACATCATTTAATCATTTCTCATATGAGATATTGGTGCATCTAGAGTTCTTCTTCTGACATTGATCCCTCAAACATCATGACACAAACTCGAGATGTGTCCCTATCTTCTACAATAATAGAATTTGATGACTAATTTCTTCTAAGATAATTTCATTCATAATTTTCAATAATATTATTCTTATTCTAATATTTAAGAAATATTTATATTTTCACAATATAAAATATATTCCAATGCTTCAAAAAAATACTTGAAATATTACTGTTCATCCCAAAGAAATACCATATGTTTTCATTACTCCTATAAAATTATTTTTAGGTCACATTCCAGTATCTTCATGATTTTTCGTATTTGTGGAACTGTTCATGGATATATTCCTCTCATGCTTGAGAGAGGGTTTATCATATCCAATACTAGGTTTTCAATAAATGCATGGCCATTGTTATGAGACAATCATTTCTTGTTTTTCCTCTGAAGTAGCATATTTTATTTTCATTTCATTATCCCCTTCTAAATGATAATCAAATACCAAGTGCAATGAATCCTTCATTTTGGGCCGGCCTTTGGCATTAGATATCTCCACTTATTTCTTGAATGATTATATCTCCCCTTTGAATTATTTACTCTTCTTATCCCTTGATTCAAGTTGAGTATTATGTTATCTATTGATATTCATCCCTCTGGTCATATCATCTTCCAATTATCAGAAGATATTATCCATCATGTCATATTTATCATTTATTTTAGAATTCATATGAGCAATAAAATCATTACAACATGCATTATCCTGTTGCAACATTTTCTCCTCCTAAACTAGTTGAGATAACTGTGTAAAATGATGATTATTTTGAGCTTTAAAATTATGAATTTTATCTGAGCCTAGAATCTTTCTCATTTCATCTAATTTAAGTTTTTGTAGTTATTCGGATTGGGAATCATTCATATCTATTAAATCTACAGCCACTTCAATAATACTTTTATTAAATCCTTTTATCTTATTGAATTCAATTTCCTGAACTTAGATCAAGATATCTTTAAATTTAATTTCTTCATCCAATTTTTGATCCAATTATTTTGTTTCATGGAAAACTTCTAGTTTTTACCATCATGGAGTTTCTCCATCATCTGTATTTTCAGAATCACTTAGAATATCAGGTTCTTCATTCATTCCTGCATCATCATTGAGCGAGTATATATATTTTACTATCTGATTCATCCAAACCTTTCTTTATTACATTTTTGGTTTCCTTAAAAATAATCAAACTTTTTCCATAGACACTTGCACATTGAGTAATACCACTTGACTTATGCTTATTCTTTGTAGTTATTCCCTAGATGATGACACACAGAGATAAGATCAAATTGACACTTCAATTTCAACAGTATAGTAAACCATTTTAGAGAAAAAAATAGAAAAGTAACCTATTATCTAATACTAATTATTAATTTCAAAAGGGTCTTAGATACCCTAAGAGGGGGGTGAATTGGGATATGGATATTCTTTTTTAAATTATTATTTCCCCACTAGATCTTGAACTCTTTATAATGTGGGTAATTTTCTTTTCTCTTTAACATTTATATTTCTTTTAAACTTTATATGATGATGATGCATAGAAATTAAAGCAGGAAAGAATACACAAGGGAACATGGATTTTTACTAGGTTCATCCTCACTGGGCTACGTCTAAGGATCATATAATGACAAAGTTTCATATATACAAAATTTACTATGGCTCACTACCAATTAAAGGTTAGGGATATATCAATTCTATGCCCAAGATCACTTCCTTTACAAGGTTTAAGGATATCTCACTTCCATCCCAGGGGTTACTCCCTAACTCTCTTTCAGTGGGTCACTACCAGGGGAAAGGATTAGCTTCTTACTATACCTTTTCTCACCGCTCTAGAAATTTTTCACTCATATATTATGGACTATAAAGTCCCTTCATTATAAATAATGAATGCATCCTCAAATATATATAGATTCTCTGCTGAAGTTATTTCTGGGTGTCTCCTTCACTTATTTGAAAATACCTGGATGAAACACTTCCACTTTCTAGAAAACTGGAATAGACTTCTGTTTACTGTAGAAACAACAATTACCTCTACTTTGGAAATATCTTCAATAGATTTCAATTATTCCATTCACTTACTTGAATTTAGCAGTGAATAAGATCCTTCTGTAAGTATGGATGAATGGTGAAAATCCTTTGTCTTATTCTTCTCCATCAGAATTCATATATGACATTGATACATCTCACAGGGTAATATAGGCACGTATCTACTTGCACAAGACTCTAGAGTGATACTCCTACATGAGACCTTAGAGTGTAAACCCTTGTGTGAGATCCTAGCACATAGCATTGCATGATACCCTCAAACAGACCTGTGCACAAGGTCTTAGTGCATACCCTTGCACGAGATCCTAGCATGTACCATGTTAGCAATTTTCACCAGATCCTGGAATGATAACCTATTCATGCTTTGTGAAAGATCCTAGCATGTACCCTATTCAATATTTTTGTGAGATCCTAATGCATAACATGTTTTTGCTTTGCGCAAGATTAGGCTGCAAGTCCCATTTCATGCTTTTCACAATATCCTAGTGTGAGACCCCTTTCAAACGTTTCATGATTCTTTTTTCAGATCATGCACAACAATTACATGATGAAAATCATGTATATTCCTTTATGAAATATATCCAAGAACCTTCTTTCTTAGATCTCCTTATGATCCTCCTTCTTGATGTTGCGTTAGATATACATTTTAAATAAAAACATTGTTAGTATTTAAGGATGGGTTAGGGGGTATTTCTTGGCATAAAGCCACCATCTTAACTCCGCAAATCATATACAACCATCCATTCCATCGACATCATGCGCTCCACGAACCTCCTAGTGTGAGATCAAAATTCAATCTTGTGATAGTGAATTATGTTGTCTCCTTGTGCTTTTTGGGATCCATTGTGAGATCCAAAGAAATAATGTGCATTGTCCTAGATCCCATTGCGAGATCCAAAGACAATCATTAGTGTTGTGAAAGATCCAATAACAAGATCTAAAGATAATCCAACTCTTTGTGAGACATCAATGAGGTACCATTTAATACATTTGCGCTCCGTGAGATTAGTTCAACATTCTCGCTCTGTGATATCGGACATCTCACCCTAGCATGAGATCAAACATTCACACTTTTCATGAGATTAAACAGTTATCCCTTGTGAGAGATCATACATTCAAAATTATCACAAGATCAAATAGTCCAACCAAGAATGAGATCATACATTCATGCTTTGTGTGAGATCAAACAATTATCCCTTGTGTGAGATCATACATTCGAACTTTCGCAAGATCATGAAGTTTGATCTCACATGATATCAAGAAGTTCTTGATTTCATGAGATCAAGACGTTCGTGATTGCATGAGATCAGGTGGTTCACACTTTCTCAAGATCAAACAATCATTCTTAATCTTCATGCCTTATTTGAAAACCAACCTTAATAAAAAATGTCAAACCTTTTTAACAAACACAATCAACCCAAAAGTACTATAATGAGGGATTTTTTCCTAACATCCTCTCTCCCTTATGATGGTATTCTCCATTTTAGGAATTAGTTTATCATCCCATAATTCATGAGGGATTAAGCAGTGTATGATTGTCCTAGTTCTTCATGGTTCGTTCATCCAGGAACTATGAATATGTATTATGACATGATCTGGGGATTCTAGTGGTTGGGTATGAAGTAAGCCACCACAAATTTTGAATCCCACTATTAAAACTTCCAGTAAATAAAGGTAGAGAATCTAAACCCTTATGGTATTCCCAAACCTATTATGATACCGATTTTGAAATGGGATGAATTTTCCATGTTATTGTTTCAAATTTTCCGTGGACTCCCCAAGGGAAGAATGTTATCTGGGTGTTTATTGATCAATTAAAAAAATCAACCCATTTTCTTATGATCAGAGACATTACAAAAGTTGAAGATATAGTTAATCAATATATATAGGATATCATGAGGTTACTTTGGGTTACCTACCCCATTACCTTAGAAAAAGACCCTAGGTTCACTTACCTATTCTCTAATATCCTCCATGAGGTGATGGAGACTCTGGTTTGGTTGAGTACAACTTGCCACCCACATAAGGATGATGAGGTGGAGTGTTCTATTTAGATCCTGAAGGATATGATCCATGCGTTCATCTTGTGTTTCATTTGATTTTGGGATAGACATATAGTATTTGTTTATTTCACTTATAATAATAGTTTCTAGTTTTCAATCATAATGGTTCCCTAAAAGTATTTTAATGGTTTCCCATGAGGGTTTCCTATTTATTGGGTAGAGGTGGGTGATGCCTCTCATATAAGACATAGTCTTGTTTAGGAAACATCATAAAGGATTCAGAATATACATCAATAATTGGTGGCAACTCAAATTCAGAATAAATATTTTGTAAATCATTGACTTATTGCTTTTAATTTTTCCATTAGAGATCATGTTTTCAGGAAAGTTTCTCTGCATTTAAGACACTGTTATATTAGGAAACAAGGAAATCTGACTTTGAGATATGTTGGAACATTTGATATTAGTGAGAAGTTTTGTTATGTTTCTTATCAGTTATAATTTCCAGATCATATTAGAGTTATCCATGATTTTTCCACATATATCAACTTAGGAAGTACCATACTAATCATTCCCATGTTTTACTTTGGGAAGAGATTGAGTTGGAGATAGATGCTTCTATTGTGGAGAGACCAATGAGGATCATTGATTCCTAGGTAAAATTATTTTGTGATAATTTTATTCTATTGTTCAGAATGGTATTGTGTCATGGATCATATTCTCATGATACTTGGGGGGCATGAATTGTGGGTGAGGGAGCAGTGGGATCACCTTTTTCTATAGAAACCTTCTTCTGCGTGACTTCGCGATGATTGACATTTATATGGTGGTGAGATAGTAACATCCTAGTTAAACATTGACTCTCTCTTTTAATATTTGAGGTTTTATTATCCTAGTTTGCAGGGTATATAATAAGTTGTGGGACATTATATAGGGGATTCTATATGGTGCTAACTACATATGGAATTCACATCATAAATACATGATTTACATTGTCAATTATATAATGTGAACAAGCTATGGAAATAGTTTATGGTGTAAAATAAATTCTCACCATAAAACCCCTTTTATATTTTAAATGTTTCACTTGGGATAAATTATCCTGATGTGGCATTTTTTTATGTATGTGAATTATTAGATATTTACGTCATAAAACTGGGATTTATAATGTTAATCCCTCATTCCCAATAGATTTTTTATACCGTTTGTGTGACTCCATATTCCCCCATTTTTATGATGCATCCCTTGGAACCTAGAATTCTTATAGGTGTTTTAGATGTCTCAAACCCTCTATATCGCTTCATTTATTGCATTTGATTCCTTTCATGGTCAATTTTCTCCCTTTGGGTAAGTGTGGCATTTCTACTTATCTGTTTCTCTTGTTTGCGATAGTTGGGTTGGGATAAATCTATGGGATATGTCGGACATATGATGATACTAGATTGAAACCTTCTAGATCCATTGTGTGATTGTATTATGGGGGTCATCCCTTGTGTTGGTTGTGGCATGGCATGTGAGTTCCTTAAGGTATGTTTTTTATCTATCCTCTCCACCGACCATTTTTCTTATGTAATTAGATTTAGATATATGGGGATCAGGGTTAGGGCCTCTATTTTTTGTTCTTTATTCCTCTTAGTGCGTGGATCCCATTGTGGGTATTTTTTTCTCCGTGTTTGAGTTTGGTGGTACTGTCTCTAGACTACATTGGGTGAAACATAATGTCTCTTAGTTTTATAAACTGTTTTATAAATAAATTTTCCTGATTGATTTGTGTTCATGAATGGGTTTGTTATAAAATTTGGTTTCTCCCTTGTTTTTCTATGATAAAAATGATTTTTCAATGAATTGTGAAATGGGTTTTCAAAGCATGTTTTTTATTGTACAAAGGGTTGTTTTAGTTTTTTTTTTGAAATTTGAATCCCTTTGAAATTTATCTGATAAATGAAACATATGGGAAGCCTTGGGTACTTTGGTGGAAGTTTTATTATTGGGCCTCATCCATTTTATTATCAGGTGGTTCACTCATGGGGTGTTCGTATTATCCCTAGGCCTATATTCTAAGAACGTGATCTTGACATTGTCTGGGGGTTCACTAATGGGGTGTTTATTTTCTCCTTAAAAATGTGTTCTAAAGACTTGCATGTGCACTAGTTATTGAATTTGGTATGAAAAGATTTATAGCCAGAACTTTTCCAATCCTTGGCCCATTTACCATTGTGATATGTATTTGTACTATTTTTTATTTAATTTACATCCTGGGGAAATTTCGATTTATGCTCTAAAATTGTTTTACCTACCTTTGTTTTTTTTAAATGAATTTTTATTAAAAGAAACACAAAATCAAGGGGTGTTAAAATGGTACAAGACCAGGGAATTTATGCTTATAAAAGTGTTACAATCATTGGGAAGAGACCATATACTATGGTAGATATTTACGTTGTCTACGAGACTCCCTTTAATAGAAAGACAATCAGTAGTGAAGTTTCCCTCATTCTAGGTGTGAAGAATTTCCATGTCACAGTGTATCATGATGTTGAATCTTTTGATGATGTATGTTAAATACCATGGGGTACAAGATTTTTTTGAAAAATTTTAACTATAATATTGGAGTCTAATTTGAATATAGAAATGGTGATGTTGAGTTCTTTTCATAAAGAGTGTCTACTGAGAAAGGCTCTAGATACAACTATAGTTGCATTACTCAAACCATAATAGGTTGTGAATCCAAAAAACATGGATTACTTTCCTTCATTAACCAACCCACGTCCTTTAATAATACCCTGACCACAATATCCATCCATGTTGATATTAAGACTAAGTCTAGGGGGATTCCACTTAACCCACCTCCCTTGCACAGAGTTGTAGCTACTTGTAGAATCATGAGTTTGGAGGTGTCTATTGACCACCAAAGTCTTCTATCTATGAAGAAGAACACCATGTTCCTACAAAAAGGTAAGAAGGAGAACCTTTAGGAATATATAAGTGCTATGAGTTTCTTCGAACTCTTTGTTTCTCATCTCTAAAATGACCTATAAAACCGAAGAACAAGCCATGTGGCAGTTCTTGATCTCCCGAGGCCGGTTCTCTATTCCCTAGAACCTCAAGAAGAAGAAGTCTGACCTACTAAACCATTTCACCACACACTCCCTTTCTATGTTTTATAGACCAGGTATTGTATTTTGATGCAGAAAAAAGTAAGGTTCTACGGTGAGGAAGTGATGTTTATGTTAGCTACATACAGGTAGCTAGTGGTGAGATGGTGGGAGATTTCAAACATATCACATGAAGTAGTGGTTGTTTGATTCAGTTTCCCTTCTAGTTTCCTTTGACTTGTACAATTTGTATATTTGAATTTTGATTTTTATCACTACAATTTTTTCTCTCTTATTACATAACATGATTCTTCTAGTTTTCTTATATTGTTTATTATCATTGTATATATTCCATGTATTTTGTTTCGGTTTGCGGGAAATCATTCCATATGGTTGTTGTTTGATGCCCAGGTTATGGTCTCTAACCAATGGGGATTGGTAAAACCCTTTGGGTATATAGAGAATCAATTCAGGTTCTATATTTTTAGGGTTTTCTATGCTTGGTGGTTACATGTACTCCCTTTGTGGTAGTTATCATACTGAATTTTTAAGAATTATGGGTGATCCTTTTGATGAGGTCTTCGAATTTAGCAGGTGATTTGTTGAGCAGTTCTCCTCCAAATGATGATTCCAAAATATTATTTTTGTTATCCATAAATCCTTAGTAAAAGAATACCATGAAATGTTCCTCTTCATAGAGTTAGTGTGGGTAGGAGTTTTTTAATCCTTTTAATCTCTCCCAAAACTCATATAGGTTCTATCCACATACTTCTTTTATTTCATATGTATCCTTCCTCATATATAAACTCCTTATTGTGGGGATATAATTAGAGGGGAAGGATCAACACAGTTCATCCCATGTTTTGATCTCTCTTGGATGGATGTTTTATAGCCACTCTTTGGAAACCACTTCAAGAGATAAGGGAAACGCCTTCCAACTGATCTGATCTTTGGAGAATCCTCTAGGTTTGACTCCATTGAAAATTTCTCCAAATGATCATAGATGTCTATTGTGGTATTCTCCTAAAAAACCATGAAACATATGCATGTGAATTAGTATTACATTTTTAAACACATAATCTTGTTGATTATTTATACATAAATGTTGATTGTTGTTATTTAAATTAATTTCATAGATTTCAATTAATGTTTTGTTCAGTTAGACTGAATTATCTTCCATTTTTTGTTTCTTAATTTTGTTCTGGTGGAAGTAAAAGAATGGGATGGGGATTTAATAAATGGAATAGTGAATGAATCCTTTTTCACATCCTTTATGATTCACAAAGTACTCAGTATTTCTGGAAAATTTCACTCAACCTCGAGATCAAAACCAATTAGGCTTGATGAGTTTTATATGGTTATTTGTTAAATTCATTTTTTAAACAATAGTAAAACAAAAAAATTAATCATACCAAAAAAATGTGCTAGGTTTTATGAGGAACCTTCCACAGGGAACATATCAAAACAATTAAAAACCTGAATAAAATATAGTAGTAGTGGGACTTGGGTTTTTATCCAAAAAGGACAGATCTATGGTGGTGTTTCACTTTCATTTTATATCTTCAATTGTAAAAAATGGTAATAGAAGATTGATTCTGAATGGGTTTTATATAACATAAAATATAAGTGGACTAACCTCATATATCCCATTACCTTACCTATTAAATCATTATTCCATTTTTTACTCACCTTCTTTGTATCTAAGTGATTGAAATCTCACTCGATTACTCTCATATGGAATTTTTAGCTCAACTGGAGAGATTAAATGATCAATAAAACCTTCGATCGCACCTATCCCAATAATTAAAGATCTCCGATTACACTTTAATTAATCCAATTCTCATGATCTCAAGTAATTAAGAATACTTAAGTGGACTCTATGTGTGATCCAGTGAAAAAGAGAAGATAAATTCAATGTGAAATAAATAAGAGATATCCTAATGTTGTTTCACTTCGAATACATCTAAATATAGAATCAAATGAAATTAAATAATTGAAACTTATAATTCATTAACACATGGGTAGGGGGAGTCTTCTCAGTGTAGCCACTAAGGGCTTAGTGTTGGAGTTATTATAATAAAAAAATAAAGAAATCAATAAAGATGAAGTAGTGAGTGATCTTCTAAGAATGAGCGAGTGTGAGCAAGACTAAACCTCTTAATCAATTAAATACTTTATTATTTATAGAAGGATGTTCGGGAATCCTTGGGTTCTTTGTAATTCTCCATATGATCATCACAACCATTTTAAAATTCTTAAGAAATATTGCTCAATTTCTAAGACTAAAATTCATTAAATGTGAATTATTGGCATGTGTCCAACTTTAGAGTTGCAATGGATTTTTATTGGAAAAAAGAATCTTCCCAAACTGATTCATTCCACTTCCATGATCAATCTACATACAAGTTTGGTTTCACGTTAATTTAGTGATTCATAGCACAATAGACATCTCAAAGGAATATGATGTTCAATAATGAGATCTTTTATTTGGACTCAATTGGATCAAAAAAGGAAGATTAGTCATAGGCCTTGGATATCACTACAGCTGAGATTCGTCCGAGACTTGGGTGTCATCAATTTTGGGTTTTAAAAAAATCATAATAATTGTGTTAGTAAAATATATACAATTTAAAATGGTTTTATGTAGTGGTATCAATCATTTTTTTGATGATTCAAAATAAAGGTCGAGCTATGTTGGTGATCATAAAAAGTGGTTATTTGATGTTCAGGTTCTAAGTAGTCATCAAGGAAATATTTATTGAGAATAATGTGTGTATTTTTTTGAATCTATAGCTGCGACATTGGACTTGAATGAGGTCCCTCCTTATTCAAATTTCTACATAGGGATAATAAAAAAAATATGGAAAACAATTAATAATTTTTATTCTTGAATTTAAATAAGGGGTGTCACTCTGGGTTCATATTTTTATGAAGTGGTAGTGGAATCATTGATAGAGATATGGTCTTACAGGTTTCCAAATACCTAAACCATGAAAAAAATTAACCATAAAAATTATTAACTTGGGGAAATTTTTCAGAAAAGTCTCACATTGGGGTAGTGTGTTGAATCCATTATTTTTTATCTTCTTAAGCATCATGGATGAATCTTCCTCAAAATCACATATATTTTCTTCTCTAGCATAGTAGTAGTGGTTCTTCAACATCAAAAGTCATCTTCAATGGAGAGCATATCTAGTCTTTGGTCCTACAAATCACAGGATAGGGTGGTGATTTGTCTTCCCAAAATCTACGTCAGTTGTTCTCTTAACCTATATTGGATCTTCTCTATTTGGATTCTATAGTGGTGTTCTTAGTTGGATCTTGAAATCTACAGGAGCACAACAAGCTTCACACGTCCAAATTTTTTTAGGTTTTCTCATGGTGCACTCAACTAAATGAATTACTCAGTGTTTAAATTAATAATAGGGTTAATATCATTAAAAATCATTTATTTATTTTTAAATTTCCCTCAAATTAGTGAGTATCACGTTTTATATATTTTAATCAATGAATTTTAATGAAAATACTACAACAAAAAACGATGACCCCATGCATAATATCTATTTATTAAGCCAAAATCCATATTTCATCATGAATTACATTGGCATGGATATGAAAACAAGACATGAATATTTATGATAGATAAAATTTTAAATCTATTTTATATGATTCTTAGATAGTTTACTGAAAAACTCTTTATATAAAATCCACTATATGGATTAAATTAATTCTATTACTTGAGTATACTAATGGTTAGGGTTTCTTATCCAAGTGTGACCTAAAGAAAATTCCATGAATAAGGAACCTAAGGTTAAGGCCACCTTATCACTTGTTTTACAATATAAATATAATGACTATTATAAAAATAAAAGCTATAAAACCTACTTATACTAGATAGTAGTGAGTATGGTCAAACCAAAAAGAAGTAAAACTAGTGTGAATCTAAAAAAATTAAAAACAAACAAAAAATGTAAATAGAACAAATATAAGAAGTTGAGAAATTTGAATTAGAAAAAGGAAGTAATGTGAAATTGTGATGAAGAGAAAGTGAAATGTGTTAGAATTGTATGAAGATAAGTGGGAGAAAGTGGTAACCAAAGGGTGAAAAGGATACAAATTAGTGAAATTAGATTAATCTATATTGATTAATGATGTATATGCATGCCTCAATTGTAATAAAAAAATTTCCAAAGGCTCTGAAAAATGGGATTGAGTCACCTTATTGTAACATAGTTAACAAGCCATCTCAATTAACTCACTCCAAGAATGATTTTTAAACTAGTCCCAAATAAGTATGTTATTTATGGAAAAGATAAACAATAATATTTTCCAATTGAACTAATTTTTTAGATGGTTCTAAGTAAAATAATAAATTTGACATCCCTCATTGGTTCATTGTACAATGTAAAATTGGTGATCATGTACAAAAATTAACAAGATGTTAACACTTCTATTATACTAGTAAAACCCACCTCAAACTATTGAATATTGGTGAATAATAAAAGATTAATAACTACTATAAATATATTTATTCTCTAATTAAATTCTATTTATTTTTCATTAGTGTGTATTAAAATAAAATCAGTGAGTGAAATCTCAAATATATCAACAGAAAATAATGAAAAAAAACTTGATCAAGAATAGTGAATATACACAACCCGTTTTAATCCAAACCCCATAGAGAATTTAACTATAATTGTTTAATAAAACAAAAATACACAAAGATTAAATCTTGTAATATATAGAACAAATAAAATAATGGAAGGGAGAGAAGGATATTCTTTATTGATCTCGATAACCTCTATCAAGCTCCAAACACCTCTAAAAAATATCCTGATGCATTTATCCATGCCTATCATCCAATCCTCCTCTATGGCATGATAAATATACCACCTTGATGTGTATAAAAAATTTTAAATATAGCATTTTACCAAAAACATAGGAACTTCCAGCTTTATATCTCACTGGCTGTAACTCCAGTTTTGAGTCACAAGTTTTCATGTGGTGGAAAACCCTATTCAGTTTCTTCCTTACAGCGGCTTGAGAAAAATTACCCTATGAATATCACAACCTCATATGATTATTAAAGATACCCTTTGAATATTACTCTTGAGGATTTGATCTTCTCCACCGTGTCTTCTTTTTAGTTAAAAAATTCCACCATTTGTTTTAATTTTATGTGCAAAACTAAGGTCGGCATAGAATTTTTAATCCTACAGAGTGAGGTAACATTCTATAATGCCTCTGTGTGCTAGAAATTTCATAAAGTAAAATCAAATTCTAGGATGGATTTCTTCATTTTTAAACCAATTAACCTAAATCACCACCAGTCTTGATCCTCATCCATTCTTGATACATGTAGCTTCAATGCTTTGTCATTCTACAAATATTCCCATTGTTGTCTTATTTGATCAAGATCGAGCGTTTGTAGTTAATATTGTCTTGTTAAAAATACAAATTGGTTTCTAAAAAACCATATTAGGAAAAAAACACAACAATCATTGAGTAACCTTACTAAATTATTATTAAAATCATATTCATCATTGGCTCTGATTAATCATTCATCATTTTCATGAACCATTCTATAATGTCATCTAACCCAACACCTCACCTAGCCTATGGCATGACCCGAAGGGAACTCTCGATCCCCATGGGATGGAAACTAGTGTTTTGTCATTGAAGAACTTATTAGGTAATGATTTTACCATAATAATGAAACATCAACATTCATATGAAACAACACCCAATATGAACATTAAGCATCATAAGCATCATCCAAAATAGGGACATATAAAAGTTGCATGTTCACGCCGCAAGTTACATTTACATTTTAAACCAAAACTAAAATGATCAAAAAGTGGATTAGCCCATAATGAAACAAAATACTTCTTAGGATATATTCCACCATCAACACTTATCCCCAAAATGATGGAAACTAGTACGAGTATCCACCTCCCCCAAATGAGGCCTTGACTTTACTTGAATCAAACCAAACAAGGTCAATATATACTCATTGGTTATATGTAGGGTGTGACTTCACATGTTTAGTATGATCCCACCATTTTTTGATACACAAATATTATAATATAAATTAATGTGGTAGTTTTTTAAGTAAAGGAAAAAAATTTAAAATATTATTCAGTTTTTTAAAGTAATTTTAAAGATACAAGAGTAAATAAAAAATAGTAAAAATATAGTATAAGCATCATGGGAATCCCCAATGTAGCTAGGTTAGTGGGGTCCAAGGTAAATCATATCTCAGTGATCAAACATATCAATATCCCTTCCAATGCATAAGTATTTATAGGGGATACACCCAAGTTCCAATGGTAATAATCTATGTCATGTCATTTTGTTATTGTTGCAATGTAATCCTGTTAGTGAGACTGGGCCAAGGCCCTGAAAACATGCCTAGATACTAGTCCTAGCCTGCCCACCTAGGTCCCTAGGGTACCCATGTTCTTTGTTCAATTATCAAACTATTCCAATCCCATTTAACCACAAACATATAAAGATATGTAATTTCATGTATTTTTTTTATATGGGAATTTTACGAGTCCGCGAAAATTGAAAACGCATGATTCCAAGGCCCGGAGTGCCTGGAAATAATTTCTAAACTATTATTTATGTACTTTTGTAAACGTGCAATTGGGTTTTTGTAAATTTTGAACTGGTTCTCGGAATTGAAATTTGAGGGCACCATTGAACTTGTAGTTCTAATATTCTCTTCAGGGTAATTTCACCTCAACGACAGTAGGATGAGGGTGAAAGTTAGTTTTCGTGTTTTTTGTGTAAATAAAAGAAAATAAAGATCAATATTTTATTTTATTTTTGAAACCTATCTTTTATATTTATGGTGGTGGGGACTACCCGATCTAGAAAACCCCCATTTTGAATCTTGGTGGTGGGGACCACCCGAACCCCTCTTAATGGGGTAATACCTTTCAACTCTTTATTTAATTAATTGTGCCAACTAAAATTAATTAAATATGTAAGCTTTAATTGTTCCAACGTGGAATTAATTTGATAAAAATAATTCTATTATATTGGATCCTCATTACCTTTGGGAGGATTGGCTGGAAAAGGAGAATTGGGAGAGAGCCTTCGAAGACATTGAAGAAACACCTTTCTCCAACGAAGAATGCTTTCTCCAATGAAGAACGCCATCTCCAATGAAGAACGCCCTCTTTAATGAGGAACATCTTCAATGACAATGAACCAATGTCCATCTTTCCCTCCTCACCGACGTCAAAAAACCTTCGAGGTATGGGTGTGATTTTGATTTATCTTCGTTAATTTTATCTTACGTTGAATCTCTCCCCATGAGCCGCTTGCTACCGATCTAACGCAGAGGGTGTAGGCTAAACAAACATGGCCCCACCTCTCTAAAACCCTTGTGGTTTATGATGCGATATTATTAATGGAGGAGGATGAAGACTGTTGCTGGCGATTGGCACCGATGTGACTCCAGAGCGGCAGTGGGAACCACGGCCAGCCGCGAAGGTGGTGTCGGTGCAACCGAGCTGCCAGAGAAGGGTCGCAGCCCATCAGCTGTGGAGCAACCACGCCACCTGAGAGGGGCCCCGTCCCATCTGCCACAGCGTAACCGCACTGCCGGAGAAGGGATACTACTCATCGGCCTCACTGGAACAAGGGAGGCGTCCAGTGTCAATCGGCTGCGTGAAGGGGAGGAGGCGGTGCGCGTCTGCACCGCCAGGCAAGCAAGAGTCACGGGCTTGTGCTGCAATGGTGAAGGGAGGGCAGCCGAAAGAGCTGTCCTCCAGTGGTGGCCTGGCACGTGACCACACCCCGGGCCACCCCACCGTGGGTCGCCGCCCAGCGGGCCACCCAGTAGGCCGGGTTGGACCCAGTGGGCCGGGTTAGACCCAGCAGGCTATGAAAATTGACGGCGCATGATTCTGAGGCACAGAGTGCCCGAAATGAATTTATGAACCTTTTTTAGGTATGTTCAATAAACGTGTGAGCGGGTTTTGGTAAATTTTGAACTGGTGCTCAGAAGTGAAATTTGAGGGCACCTTGGAACTCGAAATGCTGATTTTCACTTAAGGAGAATTTCACCTCAACCACAGTAGGACGAGGGTTAAAGTTAGTTTTCGTGTTTTTCATGTAAATAAAAATAAAATAAAGATCAAAATTTTATTTTATTTTTGAAACCTCTCTTTTAGAGTTATGAAGGTGGGGAACACCCAGGCTAGAAAACCCCCACCTTGAATCTCGGTGGTGGGGACCACCTCATCCCCTCTTAATAGGGAAAACCTTTCAACTCTCCATTTTTTTAATTGAGCCAACTACAATTAATTAAAGGCGTCAACATTAATTGTGACAATGTGGAATTAATTTGATAAACCTATGTTTATTATATTGGATCCTCATTACCTTTGGGAGGATTGGTTGGAAAAGGAGAATTGGGAGAGATCTTTGGACAACATTGGAGAAACACCTTTCTCCAACAAAGAATGATTTCTCCAACGAATAACGCCATCTCCAATGAAGAACACCCTCTCCAACAAGGAACGTCTTCAATGAAAATGAACCAATATCCATCATTCACTACTCATCGTCGTCAACAAACCTTCTAGGTAGCAGTGTGATTTGTATTTATCTTTGTGAATTTTCTATTATGTTGAATCTCTCCCCATGAGCCGTTTTCGACTGCTCTAACACGGAGGGTGCGTGCCAAAAAAATATGGCCCGACCTCTCCGCATCCTTGGTGGTTTATGATGTGATCTTCACGATGGAGGAGGACGGGGACTAGTGTGAGTGATTGGAACCAGTGGGACTCAGGAGTGGAGGCTGACACCACAGCTGGCCGTGAAGACGGCTGCAGCGCAATCTCGCCGCCGGAGAAGGCTCGCGGCCCGTTGGCTGTTGCGGAGCAAGGACGACGGCCGACATTGGCCAACTGCACGAAGGGGAGGCAGCAGCGCACGTCTGCGCTGCTAGGTGAGTTGGAGTCCCAGAGGAGAAGGGAGGGTGGCCGGTAGAGTCGGCCGCCTGACCGCACGAACCGCACCGTGGGCCACCGCACTACAGTCCGGGTCGGACCTGGGTCGGACCGGTCCCGGACCAACATCTGCCTTTTTTATTATTTCGACCATATCTTGAGCTATGATCATCCATTTTACAAACCATCTATGGTGCTGGAAATCGTAGATCGATACGGTCCTTTTGGTATACCCCACATGAGTTTTGGATAAGGTTGGGGTACAGCCAGGTTGGATCGAACATGAATCCAATCAGGCCATTGGGACTAAAAGGACAATAACATACAGACCGGGAATCTAATTGATGCACCGTATATTGCATTGAGACCCCTATCACATGGGTGTCCTTTTGGATACTTCTTCAAAGGACTTCATGTAAATTGGATTATTCGACCTGTGGCTTGAGGAGCGGACCCTCCAGGAATCAAGTGAGCTTAGTACGGGAACCCTTTAGCTAGCGTTAACATGAGAAAAGGATCCTTTGTGGGTATGTGCTTTGGGATCCTATGTGGGTCCATTCTTGGGGATCCTATGTGGGTTTGTGCTTTGGTATCCTATGTGGGTCTGTTTTCGAGAGTTCCACATGGCTCCGCTCTCAGAATCCATGAGGGAAAACTCTAGGATCCTACGTGGGTCTGCTTTACTAGGATCCTACGTGGGTCTGATGATTTAGGATCCTATGTGGGTCCGCCTCTTAACAGATTAAGATGATTCATTAGTTACATCTAATCATCTTTACTACCATACCTAAGTTATACCAGGTGTGATCTGATTCTTTACCTTCGTGGTAATACCCTTGTGGTATTTTTCTGTGTGGCATAACTTTGTGGTACTTACCTTCGTGGTGATATCTTTGTGGTATTATTCTGTGTGGCATACCTTTGTGGTAATTACCTTCTTGGTGATACATTCATGGTATTTTTATATGTGGCATTACCTTCATGGTACTTACCCTTGTGGTGTTACCTTCGTGGTATTCTTTCCTATGTAGAACAATTGTACTTTGGCTAAGATTTGGGCCTTGTGTG
Source organism: Viscum album (assembly GCA_963277665.1). NCBI lineage: Eukaryota > Viridiplantae > Streptophyta > Magnoliopsida > Santalales > Viscaceae > Viscum > Viscum album. The sequence goes on along the minus strand of OY728120.1, from coordinate 2,062,847,863 downwards.
TCCTCATGAATGAGATGGGTATACTTGATAACTTAGGTATATGTATGGGAATATACCTAAGTAGTGTTTTCAGATGTTTTCATGATTTTTGGATATCCTTTGTGGGTTTTGTGAGACCTTAGAGGGTCTTGGGGTCCCTACTGAGTATCGTTATACTCACCCATGCATGGGCTACGCCCACACCTTGTTGTGTTTGGTGTAGATGACAGACAACACTGACTGAGGACGAGGGTACCAGGTCTGGAGGCAGCTTGGAGGTGGAACATAAATGAGTTGTACCTCAGAGATGACCATTCAATTGCTGTACCTACCCTTCAGGTAGGATCCTTGGCAGGTGTTCACAGGAGTCGTTTCAGTTTACATGTGCTTTTAATTTTTCTTGTACTTTCCGGTTGGGATTTTATTCTGGCCCCTTTTTCTTACTATACACACCTTGTTTACTATATAGTTTACATGTGTTCATAACATGCTATGTGCTTGGTTGTGTGCGTTTGCAGGTTATAAAGGCAACGCGTTTCCGGTTTTAGGGAATACGCCTTTCGGCTCTAGTCACCAGCCCCTGGCCTATGGAAGGTGGGCTTGGGGTTAGTCACGGAACGGGCCTCGGGGGACGGGTCGTGACAAAACCAACTCATCACAAGTCAATTATATCCTTTCCATCCATTTTCAAAGGGGATAAATCATTTACAAAGCCTTACACACACTAAAACTTTATAATTCACCCATCTTCACACACAAACAATTTTAAAACACATATATAAATAGAGTAAAGCACATTTAAATCATCAAATAATATCAAACCATGGAACACCATACCTTTTCCTTTCAAACTACCACCAACTGGTTAAAAACTAAAATCCAAAATAAGATGAGATCTTATGGAATAAATAACACCCCAAAAAAATAAAAACACCTAGAAAAAAAATGTCTATTAAACCCACTATAGTTCACCAAAACCACTAGAGAGAAGGAAACCTAATATATAAGGGAGAAGGAACCATGTGTAATGAAGAGGATGAACTTGCTTAGAGTTTCCTTGAAGACTCAACTTAAAACAACCAAATATTTTATTCCATGAAAGAGATTGAGGAGAGGGTATGTGAACCTAGGGATGAGGGGAAAATGGGGGAAATAGTGGGTGAAAGAGTCTTAAAATCAGAGAGGGTATTTTTGGAAAAATAATTATTTTCAAAACTGAGTAGGATGCATAGTTTGGCTGGATTGTATTCCAGGTTGTATGCCAACTATGTGGGTTCCTCTATCCCAATATGTGGAGGCTGCAAAAATTCGTCCACATTATTTCCAAAAACCTTGCGCCTAACTATGTGGGAACTCCATAGCATCTATTTGGGTAGTAAGGTATTCTAATGGCTAGCGCATGGAATCTAATAAAATCCTACCAACAATGTTTCTCCCTGTATCTCCTAAAAACCTTCCATTTTTTGAAGGAAAACACCCAAGAAATTGATGGAATAAAAAAATACCAAAAATTAATGAAAAATTCTTTAAAACAACACTATTTTTGTGACAATAATCCACTCAATTTAATATCTACATTTGAGTATGAGTTATAACCAAAATCACTAGGATTTTTCACTAGGAACATTCTATGGACACATATTTTTTTCAACTTCATGATATTTCAGAACTCAGAAACCCAACATCCTTATTGATTTGAACCTGAAATAAGGAAAAAATCCAACATTCAATAACTTGATTCCATCTTCAGCTCTGTTCAATAGTGTTTTCAGTCTTCATTTAAACGATACATCTGTCTCGGTGTGTTGTTCTTCAATAGGGACCAGATCCACTCTTAGAAATCATAGTGTGAGTTTGAAGAACCATATATAGCTTAGAATCATATTATTTAAAATCATTATTTGATTTGGAAATTTTTAATCCTCATCAACTGAATCATGATAATCATCTTCATCCACTAATGAAGATTCTTGTATAAGTCTCATCATACATTAATTGTCTCATTCTTGATGATGAATCTCAGTTTTTAAAATTTAGTCAAGAAAAACCTCAACACATATTCATTTGAGCTATCAGGAATCTGATCCTTATGGGAAAGATGATGATGTTTATGGAGGCTATAATTTTATACTTACATAGTGGAATTTAATCCTTATAAGATTTTGATGCTTCTGATGGGGCATTTCATCCTTATAATATTTTGATTCTTATGGTGTGTCATTTCAACCTTATAGGATTTTGATTCTTATGGTTGGAAAAAATCATTATTACACATCAATGATAATCATCCTTATAGAAGAATAGAATTTTAATTTTTAAAAAACTTTTTATCCTTCCATAAAAATCATAACATTCAAAAAATAATCCATTTAAAATATAAAATTAATTTTGAAACAGTTTTAACAAAAAAAATTCAAGACTAAAAATAAAACAATAAAAAATAAATTTTGATCAATAATATAAAAGATAAAACAAGGAAATTGTAAAATTCAACTTCAAAAACTATGTATACATTCTAAAAATCATATTCAAGAGAAGAATAACGGAATCTTGATAGAATTTATTTCAATAATTTAGAGACCCAAAGCTTGACGTACATGGATATTACATTACTTTTGCAGAATACTTAATACATGACAAAAACAGACGCCCAAAGACCGTATTAGTTTAGTGTCTTTGGAAACTCAGAACAAAATCTTCTAATCATGGTTAAAGATCTTCAATATCTCTCATAATGATCTTCCCATTTTGGTTTTCTTACCTAAAACATTTATTTATAACATGGGGAAAAGAAAACATAAAAAGGGTGAGCTCAAATGCTCAGAAAGGGTAAACATAGAGAACATAAAACAATCCATAAAAATTTGAATTCATGAACTTGAACATAAAATCTAAACATCAAAATCTTGAGTAAAGACATAAATCTTGGAAGTACGTAAGGCATATATCATAAAGGAACATTAATCATGATAAAATAGCTTGGAAATAAAACTTTTAATTGTGAAAAAACATTAAGCACGTGATATGATTTCCATAGTAGCCAAGGCATTGCTGCCAAGACCATCTTAGTGGACTTTGTCCCTTTCTGAATCGAGTTCACTCCTCGTTTTAGTCCTATAACACTGAACCGGATTAACTTACCATTCCCACCATGACTATCACATGAGATATAAATATTTACCCAATGCATTGGAGGGATATATAGGTCCCACCCATCTCATAAATAAATCGTTCTTACTTGTGCCACAAAATAATCTTAAAACATTAATCATAACCCAAATAATAAAATCAGTTTCATAAACATCATTCTATCATAACATAATCCATATAAAAGAAATGGATATCATTTCATAATAAGAAAAGTCAAACCATGTAAATAATAAATACATTATACTTGAAACATACACATATGAAATAATGTCATCTTAGATGAAAAATGGTTTTGATAAAACACTTGAAATGAATTCTTGACGAAAATATCCTTTCTTCTTCAAAATAATTTTATTTTCACAAAATGTCATTAAATTTTAAAAAGAAAAGGATTTTTTTGAAAATATTAATCAAATATTTTGGAGTAATCTTCATAAAAATAAGGCTTTATAAAACCGTAAAAATCCTTTCATACCATATACGTTAAAAAACATTCTTCTCGTACTTTTGTCGGAAAAGTCAAAAAGTACCTCGTATGGTAAAAAAATTAAGATTCCATTCATAACATGTGGTAAAATTAAAAAATGGGTAAAAGGTAATTTAAACATACATGAAAACACTTTTATAAAATATGGACATGGATGATAGAAATAACCCCAGTAAATACTTACGAATAAGAAATCTCGGATAAAATGAAACTCGTAAAATTATCCCTTACCTTAAGTCCGATATGCTTCGTACGTATCAGAACCTCCTGTATAATGATTTAAATAATGTCATTGACTTATTACAGAATCATATTCATTTTTATGATATCATATATGGTTCAGTTATGAATTTATATTACCAGTTCTTTTGTAAGTTCCATATTAAAGCAGTGTTTTTGGGTAAAATCATTTTATTTATCGTACATGTTTGGACTTGTTGTTCTTGATATTATTACTTATATCCTGATTTACTTAATTATAGAATTTAAAATATTATTTATATGTAATATATATTCATCATATACATATATATATATGACAAATTGATAAATGGAATGAAATACGTCGTTCATGGAGACGGTAGGCCGTACGTACGCATGAACGTTGTTTTCATTTCCTTGTTGAATTGAATGGAATTAAGTAAATGCCAAATATAAATATATACATAAATCCTGTATCATTATTATGTCATATATTTCATGATTACTTATTATATATACTTTATAATCATTAATGAATGGTTAACATGGAGAATGAATCTCATCGCGTCGTGGAGACGGTATTCCGTACGTACGCACGAGCGATGATATCATTCCCATGATCGTGAAATTGTATCTATGTGTATGTATAATATTTCATAATCAATATAAATTTTCAATAATCATATATAGTTATTTATTTACACCATTATACCCATCCATGTAAGGTGGTGGTGGAACAACTGATTATACCACGGCGTGGAGACGATATTCCGTACGTATACACGCGTGGTGATTTCATTTTCCGTAGGATGGATATAAGGTGAAATAGGGTTGTTTAACATTCATAATAACATATCAGTATATGAGTGATACTGATTTTATTACTTTATAATGAAACAACTAAATACGAATAAGTTGAAGAAGAAAGAAGCTTGAGAGAATCGAAAGAAGAGATTACCACTTCTTCGACGCACCTTCTTTAAGCCTTCACTTAAGGAAGTAGAGTTGGCCTTTTGAGAAGACCAGAACATCCAGAATGTTTCTAGGGAAGTGGATAAGAGAAATTTACAGGTTTTGGCCAAGCTTAAAGGCTAAAAAGGGTGTGAATAGAAGAGGGAAGGGGTTCCCTTTTTATAAGGGAGGAGAGGGGCATCTTTGGAAAAACTCAAAATATTATTTTATAATAAAGTCATATTCGGTTTATAATAGCTCCAAATTGATTTATTTCGAAGCTAAGGTGGGGATGGGTTGAAATAATCTCATCCAATAGAATTTAGATATGTTTAGGTTTCTATTTTAACCATATCATTTAGATTTAACTTTAAGCTGAATAATTTTACTTTTACCGTGTCTTCTTGTTTTCTTTAACTATAAGGTTAATAAACTTACTATAACAACCCAAAAAAAACTCTAATTTGTTTATTAGTAATATATATAACCTTATCTAAGTCATTTGGCCAAACTTTAGATTTTTATGAATAAAATAATAATTAATAATACAATATTTGTTTTAAAATCTATTTTATCTCAACATTGATACCATTTGGTAATTGATATTTGTGAAAATCATAACAGAATGATTTGTTCGAAAAAAGTTAATTAAATAAATACTAACATGTTATATTATCCTATAAAATTATTTTAATTCATAAAAAATCTCAATTTACATTTATTTGGGTATTTATAACATTAATTATGTCAATATTTCATTAATAAGATAATTACTGCATAATCATTGTGTCATAAATAAATTAAATTATTTAATGTCTAAAAATCATAAATAAAATAACATTATGTAGGAAATAATTTTATATTTATAATTAATATTTATAGTCCAATTTATCTTATGTATAAACCTTTTTTAAAAATGTTTTAGGTATTAAACTTTGATTTTAACTATTTTAACCCTTCTTTAAATAAATTAATAATAAATGTCCAAATCTATTCCAAGTGGACCTAAATGGTAATATTTTATTCCTAAGTTTGTTTTTGGTCGAATTAAACTTATAAAATAGAATTAAGACATGTGTTAGGGTAACAATAATATCATTTCTACCCTTAATTACCCTATTTTCTTTTAATAGTGGCAAAAAAGTAAAAAGTTACTATTCACCAAAAAATATTTTCATCTCATTAAACCACATTTTAGTCCTTGATATTAACTGTGTCTCTTAGATTTTCAAAATTCCACTCACAGAAGCGGTAAAATTATGTTTTATGTGAATATCCAAATTCTCCTAGGAGGTGGGTAAAAGACGGTGAAAAGTTCAATAAAATTTTTTTATATCTAAAATGATTATAAAATGACTCCAATGTATTACATTGAACTTATATAGGTATTATGTATCAATTTGACCTAAAATAAGTTTAAATAAAATAAATAATTATTTAAATAAAAATTCGGTGTTTAAATAGTAACCCGGTGTTTTAACTATTCATCAAAAATTGAAAGTTTTCAGAAAAATACCAAAGTTTCACCATAGGCTAATTTCGATATTCAGAATCCAAAAATAAAGACCATTTTGAAAGATAATATTTTTAAAATTTCAAAAAGTGTAAATTACTATTCATAACGGCTAGTTCATAATAATATTATAATAATATATCGTTTAGTGAAACTCGGTATTGCGTACTACACACGCTGTCGAGGAAGGTCGTGATTGCATGTAATGTAATCCAAGTTACGGTTACGTGTAGTGCAAGACTCCTTTATTGTTTCATATAAAAGAATCCAACCATATTTCATTTATACATTGAATATATATATGTACAATCAATGTTGCGTATAACATAATCAAAACTTATTTCATTTATACATTAAACAAAATCTATACTTAATGTTGCGTAAAATAATTTCCACAAAACATTCTTGAAATTGTTTGTAACATGAGCCAAGAATAGTGTTGCGTATATTGCAAGCTAATACAGTGTTGCGTATAGTGCAACATAATATTAGTGTAGCATACAAAAAAAGACATCAAAGAAATTAAAAAGAATAATTCTCATAAAATCTCGGGTTGTTACATTCTACCCCCCTTAAATTGAATTTCGCCCTCGAAATTCATCGGGGTTATAAATGGTTTTCTACTTGAAAGTTTCTTTAATAGAAACCCACATTGTAAAAAGGAATACCATAACATACCTTTAAAAACAAAAGTATGAAACGTAACGGTTACCGAAATTAACTAATCATTGGGTTTCCATATAAGAGAACATAAGTGAAAATATGGATATTGAAGAGAAATCAAACTGTCATGTTCTGATGGAGAGTGGTAGAGAACACGGCTATGAAAAACCCAACAATCACAAAGCCATAAATTTGTGATGATCTAGGGTACCATCTGATTAATCGGATATGAGGGCAATAGGACAACATTTTTGGTTTTCAAGATCATTTCCCTAAAGTTGAAGAATCTGAATTAGAAGAAATACATACTTTATTTTGGTAAAATCTCACCGTTGTTCATGCCTGGAATAATTTCCTCTTCATCTCTTTAAGAAATTAAGTTGAATTTTTCTTTCGTGAAGTTTTAGCAGATCATGTGATAGAGTGATTGGTCATTCCATCTGTCTCTAACATAAGTTAGAAAAAGTTATAAGTCCGTCTATGGGTTGATTTATCAGATATGGTTCCAAAATGGACTTATACTTAATTTATCATCCTGCATAATAAAATAAAACTAGTTTCTACTAACCAGGGACTTCCTGTAGGCCAGTGGTAGGAAATAAAGGCCTATCACACTTCGGTTGTGGGTTCAATTCCCACAGCCTTGTCCGACGTGACGGGTTGTTGCCCGTCCTGCAGGATGTCCGTTTTTCTAAAAAATTACATTATTATAACTTTCCATCAATAATATCAAAAAAGTTATAGCCTTATAAAATACTAACTTATGTCCCACATAATCCATTCCAATCTTTAAGCTTATCCAAAACACTGTCGTCTAATCTCATATTATAATCAAAATGATTACTAGAGAGTTCATATAATAAGCATGTTAATACAATTGTTTATCCCCATATATCATAAGATATGTCTTGTTGGTCACATTCCAAACATTCGAAAGCCTTAATCATGTATTCTCTTGAAAAATGGATACCCATTGAACCTTAGTGAAAACATAAATGCAGTTAAAAGTTAACACATTCCACATACCAAAATCCTAAAAATTATATATACTCAAACCATGATATCACTTAATCCTTATATCAATCATTAGCTCATAAATACTATCAGACATATTATTTCCTCCTTATCCATTCATTATGTGCATATCATCTTCAATTCAAAAATATCTGAATAACCTTTCATGGTTACCAGTAACATTCAACATATACTTTCAAATACTTTAGGAAAAACAATAGTGTAACAATCCTTAGATGTTTCTTTAATCTATAGTATCATTAAATTACCTATACAACATAACTCTTGATAAATATACAATCATTCCACTACCTTCTTAAACAATTAACCAAGCTTCAAAACTTCATTCATCTCATATATCATTTGTAGTCTCCTCATCATCATCCACATAAATACTACCCATATGACCTTGCTGATCCTCTTCATGAGATTTTCCCTTAGGGAATTGGTTTTCATAATGCCTATACATTCCACATTTAAAACATCTAATCGTTTTTGATGTCATAGCAATACCATTATCCTTATCCATGGTGTTAACTAAACCTTTTCCTTTCCACATATTGGATTTTTGTCCTTCTTTTCCGCACCCAAAGAATATTCTAGTTCCTTTGAAACATTATCCTTCATGCCTCTTCCCACATGATTTACATGATAGAAATTGAACTTTCCTTCCTCTATGATCATCATGAAACTCCATATTTCTCTTATTATTTGAGTCAGGAATCTTACTAAAGTTGAGATTATTGATCATATTATGAGATTGCTGATTAGGCATAATAACGATATGTGGACCTCCAGATCCAATTTCATTCGGTTTCTCCTGAATAATATCATTCCATTGTCCATCATATCCTCCATTATCGTGAATCTTCCCGTTCCCTGCCATTTTCTAAAAGCAAAAAAGAATAGTGTGAGAGGCCAAAATAATAATCAAGGGGGATTAAATTCAATATCTAACATATTAGGTTAAATTCTAAGATCGTTACCATAATTCTAGGACTATAACCTATACATATACTTATCCTTAGGGACATCCCTAGACATACCGTAGAAATATCTCTAGGGATTTCACTAAATTTTTCGCATCCTAATTTCCAACGGTTAACTAAACCTTCACTCTGATACCAACTGTAGAGACCCAAATCTTGACGTACACGGACATTACAATACTTTTGCGAAATACTTAATACATGACAAAAACAGATGCCCAAAGACCGTATTAGTTTAGTATCTTTGGAAACTCGGAACGAAATCATCTAATCATGGTGAAAGATCTTCAACATCTCCCATAAAGATCTTCCCCTTTTGGTTTTCTTACCTAAAACATTTATTTATATCCTGGGGAAAAGAAAACATAAAAAGGGTGAGATCAAATGCTCAGTAGGGGTAAACATAGGGAACATAAAACAATCTATAAACATTTGAATGCAAGAACTTGAACATAAAATATAAACATCAAAATCTTGAGTAAATACATAAATCTTGGAAGTTCGTAAGGAATATATCATAAAAGAGCATTAATCATGATAAAATAGCTTGGAAATAAAACTTGTAATTGTGAAGGAACATTAAGCACATGATATGATTTCCATAGTACCCAAGTCATTACTGCCAAGACCATCTTAGTGGACACAGTCCCTTTTTGAATCATGTTCACTCATCGTTTCAGTCCTGTAACACTGAATCGGATTAAATTTCCATTCCATCCATGTCTATCTCATGAGATATAAATATTTACCCAATACATTGGAGGGAGATATAGGTCCCACCCATCTCATAATGAAATCATTCTTACTTGTGCCACAAAATAAACTTAAAACATTCATCATAACCCAAAGAATAAAATGGGTTTTATAAACATCATTCCATCATAACATAATCCATATAAAAGAAATGGATATCATTTCATAATAAGAAAAGTGAAACCATGTAAATCATAGATACATGATACTTGAAACACACACATATGAAATATTTTCATCTTAGAGGGAAAATGGTTTTGATAAAACCCTTGAAATGAATTCTTGAGGAAAATATCATTTCTTCTTCAAAATCATTTTCTTTTCACAAAATGTCATGAAATTTTTTAAAAGAAAAGGATTTTTTTGAAAATAGTCATGAAATAATTTAGAGGAAGCTTCATGAAAATACGGCTTTATTAAACTGTAAAAATCCTTTCATTCCATATATGTTAAAAAAACATTCTTCTCGTACTTTTGTCAGAAAAGTCAAAAAGTACATCGTACGGTAAAAAAAGTAAGATTACTTTAATAACATGTGGTAAAATTCAAAAATGGGTAAAAAGGACTTTAAAAATACATGAAAACACATTTATAAAACATGTACATGGATGATAGCAATAACCCTAGTAAATACTTACGAATAAGCAATCTCAAATAAAAATGAGATTTGAAAAATTATCCCTTACCTTAGGTCTGATATGCTTCGTACGTATCCAAACCTCCTGTATAATGATTTAAATAATTTCATTGACTTATTACAGAATCATATTCATTGTTATGATATCATATAAGGTTCAATTATGACATTATATCACCCATTCTTTTGTAAGTTCCATGTTAAAGCAGCGTTTTGTGTAAAATCGTTTTATTTATCGTACATGTTTGGACTTGTTGTTTTTGATATTATTACTTATATCCTGATTTGCATAATTCCATAATGTCAAAAATGATTTATATGTAATATATATTCAGCATATACATATATAAATGATATATCGATAAATGGAATGAAATACGCCGTTCATGGAGACGGTAGGCCGTACGTACGCATGAACGCTGTTTTCGTTTCCTTATTGAATTGAATAGAATTAAGTAGATGAAATAAATATATATATACATAAATACAGTATCATTATTATGTTATATATTTCATGATTACTTATTATATATACTTTATAATCATTCATAAATGGTTAACATGGAGAATGAATCTCATCTTGTCATGGAGACGGTATTCCGTACGTATGCAAGAGTGATGATATCATTCCCATGATCGTGGAATAGTATATAAGTGTATGTATAGTATTTCAGAATCAATATATCTTTTCAATAATCTTATATAGTTATTTATTTTCACCATTATACCCATCCATGTAAGGTGGTGGTGTAAAAACTGATTACACCACGGCGTGGAGACGGTATTCCGTACGTACGCACGCGTGGTGATTTCATTTTCCGTAGGTTGGATAGAAGGTGAAATAGTGTTGTTTCATATTCACAATAACATATCATTATATGAGTGATACTGATGTTATTACTTTATAATGAAACAACTAAATAAGAAGAAGTTGAAGAAGAAAGAAACATGAGAGAATCTAAAGAAGAGATTACCTCTTCTTCGACGCACCTCCTTTAAGCCTTCTTCTAAGGAAGTAGAGTTTGTCTTTTGAGAAGACCATATCCTCCAGAATGTTTATAGGGAAGTGGATAAAAGAAATGGGTAGGTTTTGGCCGAGATATAAGGCTCAAAAGGGTGTGAAGAGAAGAGGTAAGGGGTGCCCTTTTTATAAGGGAGGAGAGGGTAACCTTTGGAAAAACTCAAAATATTATTTTATAATAAAGTCATATTCGGTTTATAATAGCACCAAATTGATTTATTTAGAATTTAAGGTGTGATGGGTAGAAATACTCTCATCCAATAGAATTTAGACAAGTTTAGGTTTCTATTTTAACCTTATCATTTAGATGTAACTTTAAGTTGAATAATTTTACTTTTACCGTGTCTTCTTGTTTTCTTACACTATAAGGTTAATAAACTTACTATTACAAGCCAAACGAACCCCAAGTTGTTTATTATTAATATATATAACTTTATATAAGTCATTTGGCCTAACCATAGATTTTTAGGAATAAAATAACAATTAATAATACAATATTTGTTTTAAAAACTATTTTATGTCAACGTTGACACTATTTGGTAATTGATTTTTGTGAAAATCATAACAGAATGATTAGTTAGAAAAATGTTAATTTAATCAATACTAACATGTCATATTAACCTAAAAAGTTATTGAAATTCATTAAATGTCTCAAATTTCACTTATTTGGGTATTTATAACATTAATTATGTCAATAATTAATTAATAAGATAATTAATGGATCATCATTGTGTCATAAATAAATTAAATTATTTAATGTCTAAAAATATTAAATAAAATACCATTACGTAGGAAATCTTTTTATCTTTCTAATGAAAATTTATAGTTGAATTTATCTTATTTATAAACCTATATTAAAAATTTTTAGTTATTGAACTTTGATTTTAACTATTTTAACCCTTTAAATAAATTAATAATAAATGTCCTAATCTAATCCAAGTGGACCTAAATGGTCATATTTTATTCCTAAGGTTGTTTTTGGTCGAATTACACTTATCCAATAGAATTAGGATATGTTTTAGGGTAATAATAATATCATTTTTACCCTTAATTACCCTATTTAATTTTAACCGTGGTAAAAAAAGTAAAAAGTTACTATTCACCAAAAATTATTTTCATCTCATTGAACCAAATTTTAGTCCTTGATATTTACTGTGTCTCTTGGATTTTCTAAATTCCACTCATAGAAGCGGTAAAGTTAAGTTTTATGTGAATTTCCAAACTCTCCTAGGTGGTGGGTAAAAGAGGGTGAGAAGTTCAATAAAAAAATTTTATATCTAAAATTATTATAAAATGAATCCAATGAATTACTTTGAACTTATATAGGTAATATGTATCAATTTTGACCTAAAATAAATTTAAATAAAATAAATAATTATTTAAATAAAAAGTCGGTTTTTAAATAGTAACCAAGTGTTTTCACTATTCATCAAAAATTGAATGTTTTCAGAAAAATACCAAAATTTCACCCTAGGCTAATTTCGATATTCCGAATCCAAAAATGAAGCCCATTTTGAAAAATAAAATTTATAAAATTTCAAAAAGTGGGTATTACTATTCGTAACGACTAGTTCATAATAATATTATAATAATATCTCGTTTAGTGAAACTCGGTATTGCGTACTACACACACTGTCGAGGAAGGTCGCGATTACGTGTAATGTAAGCCAACTTAGGGTTGAATGTAGTGCAAGACTCATTTGTTGTTGAGTATAACATATTCCAACCATATTTCATTTATACATTGAATATATATATATACACTCAACGTTTCTTATAACATAATAAAAAATTATTTCATTTATAAATTAAACAAAATCTATACTTAATGTTGCGTAAAATAATTTTCACAAAATGAACTTGAAATTGTGCGTAACATGATCCAAGAAGAGTGTTGTGTATATTGCAAGCTAATACAGTGTTGCATATAGAGAAAGATAATCTTGGTGTAGCGTATAACAAAAGACATAAAAGAAATTAAAAATAATAATTCTCATAAAATCTCAGGTTGTTACATTATACCCCCCTTAAAATGAATTTCGCCCCCGAAATTCATCGGGGTTATAAATGGGTTTCTACTTGAAAGTTTCTTTAATATAACCCCACATCATAAAAAGGAATACCAAAACTTACCTTTAAAAACTAAAGTATGAAACGTAATGGTTACCGAAATTAACTAATCACTGGGTTTCCACGTAGGAGAACATAGGTGAAAAGATGGATATGGAAGAGAAATCTAACTGTCATGTCCTGATGGTGAGTGGTAGAGAACATGGCTATGAAAAATCCAACAATCAAAAAGCCATAAATTAGTGTTTCTCTAGGGTACCATCTGATTCATCAGATATAAGGGCACTAGGACAACATTTTTGGTTTTCAAGATCATTTCCCTAAAGTTGAAGAATTCGAATTAGAAGAAATACTTACTTTTTTTTGGTAAAATCCCACCGTTGTTTGTTCCATGAACAATTTCCACTTCATCTCTCTAAAAAATGAAGTTGAATTTGTCTTTTATGAAGTTTTATCAGATCATGCGATAGAATGATAGGTCATTCTATCTGTCTCAAACATATGTTAGCAAAAGTTATAAGTCCATCTATGGTGAGATTAATCAGATATGGTTCCAAAATGGACTTATACTTAATTTATCATCCTGCATAATAAAATAAACTAGTTTCTACTAACCAGGTACTTCCTTTAGGCTAGTGGTAGGAAATAAAGGCCTATCACACTTCGGTTGTGGGTTCGATTCCCACAGCCTTGTCTGACATGACGGGTTGTCGCCCGTCCTGGAGGTTATCCTTTTTTTTCTAAAAAATATATTATTATAACTTTCAATCAATAATATCGAAAAAGTTCTAGCCTTAAACAATAATAACATATGTCCAACATAATCCATTCCAATCTTTAGGCTTATCCAAAATACTATTGTCCAATCTCATATTATAATGAAAACGATTACCGGAGAGTTCATATAATAAGCATGTTACTACCATCATTTATCCCCATATATCATGAGATATGTCTTATTGGTTACATTCCAAATATTCGAAAGCCTTAATCATGTATTCTCTCGAAAAATGGATACCAATTAATCCTTAGTGAAAACATGAATGCAGTTAAAAGTTAACACTTTCCACATACCAAAATACTCAAAATTCTATATACTCAAACCATGATATCACTTAGTCCTTATATCAATCATGAGCTCATGAATACTATCAATCATATTATTTCCTCCTTATCCATTCATTATGTGAATATCATCTTCTTTCAAAAAATATCCGAATAACCTTCCTTGGTTACTAGTACCATTCAACATATACTTTCAAATACTTTTGGAAAAACAATAGTGTAACAATCCTTATATGTTTCTTTATTCCATAGTACCATTGAATTACCTATACAACATAACTATTGATAAACATACAATCATTACACTACCTTCTTAAACCATTGACCAAGCTTCAACACTTCATTCATCTCATATATCATTTGTAGTCCCCTCATCATAATCCACATAAATACTACCCATATGACCTTGCGGATCCTCTTCATGATATTTTCCCTTAGGGAATTGGTTTTCATAATGCCCATACATTCCACATTTTAAACATATAATCATTGTTTATTTTGTAGAAATACCATTATCCTTATCCATGGTGTTAACTGAACATTTTCCTTTGAACTTACTAGATTTGTGTCCTTCTGTTCTGCACCCAAAGCATCTTCCAGTTCCTTTGAAACATTCTCCTCGATGCCTCTTACCATATGATTTACATGATAGAAATTGAACTTTCCTTCTTCTATGATCATCATGAAACTCCATCATTCTCTTATTATCTAAGATGGGAATCTTACCAAAGTTGAGATTATTGATCATATTATGAGATTGCTGATTAGGCATAATAACGATATGTGGACCTCCAGATCCAATTTCATTCGGTTGCTCCTGAAGAATATCATTCCATTGTCCATCATATCCTCCATTATCGTGAATATTCCCATTTCCAGCAATTTTATAAAACCCAAAATAAATAGTGTGAGAGGCCAAAAGAATAATCAAGGGGGATTAAATTCAGTATCTAACATCTTAGGTTAAATTCTTAGATCGTTACCATAATTATAGTTCTATAACCTATACGTATACTTATCCTTAGGGACATCCCTAGACATACCTTAGAAATATCACTAGGGATTTCACTAAAGTTTTCGCATCCTAGTTTCCAAATGTTAACTAAACCTTCACTCTGATACCAACTGTAGAGACCCAAAGCTTGACGTACATGGACATTACATTACTTTTGCAGAATACATAATACATGACAAAAACAGACACCCAACGACCGTATTAGTTTAGTGTCTTTGGAAACTCGGAACGAAATCTTCTAATCATGGTGAATGATCTTCAACATCTCCCATAATGATCATTCCCTTTTGGGTTTCTTACCTAAAACATTTATTTATATCCTGGGGAAAAGAAAACATAAAAAGGGTGAGCTCAAATTCTTATTAAGGGTAAACATAGAGAACATAAAACAATCCATAAACATTTGAATGCACGAACTTGAACATAAAATCTAAACATCAAAATATTGAGTAAAGACATAAATCTTGGAAGTACGTAAGGAATATATCATAAAGGAACATTAATCATGATAAAATAGCTTGGAAATAAAACTTTTAATTATGATATAACATTATGCACATGATATTATTTCCATAGTAGCCAAGGCATTGCTTCCAAGACCATCTTAGAGGACAAAGTCCCTTTCTGAATCAAGTTCACTTCTCATTTTAGTCCTGTAACACTTAACCGAATTAACTTACCATTCCAGCCATGTCTATCTCATGAGAAATAAATATTTACCCAATTCATTGGAGGGATATATAGGTCCCACCCATCTCATAATGAAATCATTTTTAATTGTGCCAAAAAATAATCTTAAAACATTCATCATAACCCAATGAATAAAATGGGTTTTATAAACATCATTCCATCATAACATAATCCATACAAAATAAATGGATATCATTTCATAATAAGAAAAGTGAGACCATGTAAATCATAGATACATGATACTTGAAACATACACATATGAAATAATGTCATCTTAGATGAAAAATGGTTTTGATAAAACACTTGAAATAAATTCATGAGGAAAATATCCTTTTTTCTTCAAAATCATTTTCTTTTCACAAAATGTCATGCAATTTTAAAAAAGAAAAGGATTTTTTTTGAAAATAGTCATGAAAAATTTTGGAGGGAGCTTCATGAAAATAAGGCTTTATAAAACCAGAAAATTCTTTTCATGCCATATACGTTAAAAAACATTCTTTTCATACTTTTGTCAGAAAGGTCAAAAAGTACCTCCTATGGAAAAAAAAGTAAGATTCCTTTCATAACATGTGGTAAAATTAAAAAATGGGTAAAAATGACTTTAAAAATACATGAAAACACTTTTATGAAACATGGACATGGATGATAGAAATAAACCCAGTAAATACTTACGAATAAGAAATCTCAGATAAAAATGAGATTTGCAAAATTATCCCTCACCTTAGGTATGATATGCTTCGTACGTATCTGAACCTTCTGTATAATGATTTAAATAATTTCATTGAATTATTAAAGAATCATATTCATTTTTATGATATCATATATGGTTTACTTATGACTTTATATTACCCGTTCTTTTTTAAGTTCCATGTTAAAGCAGCGTTTTGGGTAAAATCATTTTATTTATCGTACATGTTTGGACTTATTGTTCTTGTTATTATTACTTATATCCTGATTTACTTAATTACAGAATGTAAAACATGATTTACATGTAAAATATATTCAGAATATACATATATATATATATATATATGATATATCGTTAAATGTAAGGAAATACGCCGTTCATGGAGACGGTAGGCCGTACGTACGCATGAACGCTGTTTTTGTTTCCTTATTGAATTGAATGGAATTAAATAGATGACATAAATATATATATATATACATAAATACAGTATCATTATTATGTCATATATTTAATGACTATTTATTATATATACTTTATAATCATTCATGAATTGTTAACATGGATATTGAATCTCATCGCGTCATGGAGACGATATTCCGTACGTACGCAAGAGCGATGATATCATTCCCATGAACGTGGAATTGTATCTAAGTGTATGTATAATATTTCAGAATCAATATCAATTTTCAATAATCATATATAGTTATTTATCTACACCATTATACCCATCCATGTAAGGTGGTGGTGGAAAAACTGATTACACCACGGTGTGGAGACGGTATTCCGTACGTACTCACACGTGGTGATTTCATTTTTCGTAGGATGGATAGAAAGTGAAATAGGGTTGCTTGATTTTCAAAAAAACATATCAGTATATGATTTATTCTGATGTTATTACATTATAATGAAACAACTAAACAAGAATAAGTTGAGGAAGAAAGAAACTTGAGATAATCGAAAGAAGAGATTACCTCTTCTTCAACGCACCTCCTTTAAGCCTTCTCTTAAGGAAGTAGAGTTGGTCTTTTTAGAAGACCAGAACCTCCAGAAGGTTTCTAGGGAAGTGGAGAAGATAAATTGGTAGGGGTTGGCAGAGCTTCAGGGCTCAAAAGGGTGTGAAGAGAAGAGGGAAGGGGTGCCTTTTTTATAAGGGAGGAGAGGGGCACCTTTGGAAAAACTCAAAATATTATTTTATAATAAAGTCATATTCGGTTTATAATAGCTCAAAATTGATTTATTTTGAAACTAAGGTGGGGATGGGTCGAAATTCTCTCATCAAATATATTTTAGACAAGTTTAGGTTTCTATTTTAACCTTATCATTTAGATTTAACTTTAAGCTGAATAATTTTACTTTTACCGCGTCTTCTTGTTTTCTTACACTATAAGGTTAATAAACTTACTATAACAAGCCAAAAAAACCCCAAGTTGTTTATTATTAATATATATAACCTTATCTAAGTCATTTGGACGAACCTTAAATTTTTAGGAATAAAAAAACAACTAATAATACAATATTTGTATTAAAAACTATTTTATGTCAACTTTGGCACTGTTTGGTAATTGATTTTTGTGAAAATTATAACAGAATTATTAGTTCATAAAAAGTTAATTAAATCAATAAAAACATGTCATATTAACCTATAAAATTAGTTAAATTCATAAAAACTCTCAAATTACATTTATTTGGGTATTTATAACATTAATTATGTCAATATTTCATTAATAAGATAATTACTGCATCATCATTGTGTAATAAATAAATTAAATTATTTAATGTCTAAATATAATAAATAAAATACCATTATGTGGGAAAGATTTTTATCTTTCTAAAGAATATTTATAGTCTAATTTATCTTATGTATAAACCTATATAAAAAATTATTTTGTTATTAAACATTGATTTTAACTATTTTAACCCTTCTTTAAAAAAATTAATAATAAATGTCCTAATCTAATCCAAGTAGACCAAAATGGTCATATTATATTCCTAAGGTTGATTTTGGTCGAATTAAACTTATCCAATAGAATTATTACATGTGTTAGGGTAATAATAATATCATTTTTACCCTTAATTACCCTATTTACTTTTAACAGTGGTAAAAAAAGTAAACGTTACTATTCAGCAAAAATTATTTTTATCTCATTAAACCACATTTTAGTGCTTGATATTATCTGTGTCTCTCGGAGTTTTGAAATTCCACTCAAAAAAGCGGTAAAATTAAGTTTTATGTGAATTTCAAAATTCTCCTTTGAGGTGGGTAAAAGACGGTGAAAAGTTCAATAAAATTTTTATATATCTAAAATTATTATAAAATGACTCCAATGAATTACATTGAACTTATATATGTATTATGTATAACTTTTTACCTAAAATAAATTTAAATAAAATAAATAATTATTTAAATAATAAGTCGGTTTTTAAATAGTAACCCAGTGTTTTGACTATTCATCAAAAATTGAAAGTTTTCAAACAAATACCAAAATTTTACCCTAGGCTAATTTCGATATTCCGAATCCAAAAATGAAGTCCATTTCAAAATATAAAATTTATAAAATTTCAAAAAGTGGGTATTACTATTCATAATAGCTAATTCATAATAATATTATAATAATATCTCGTTTAGTGAAACTCGGTATTGTGTACTACACACGCTGTCGAGGAAGGTCGTGATTGCGTGTAATGTAAGCCAAGTTAAGGTTGTGTGTAGTGCAAGACTCCTTTTTTGTTGCGTATAACAGAATCCAACCATATTTTATTTATACATTGAATATATATATATATACACTCAATGTTGCGTATAACATAATCAAAACTTATTTCATTTATACATTAAACAAAATCTATACCTAATGTTGCGTAAAATAATTTCCGCAAAACGAACTTGAAATTGTGTGTAACATGAGCCAAGAATAGTGTTGCGTATATTGCAAGCTAATAAGGTGCTGCGTATAGCACAAGATAATCTTGGTGTAGCATACAACAAAAGCATTAATGAAATTAAAAATAATAATTCTCATAAAATCTCGGGTTGTTACATTCTACCCCCCTTAAAATGAATTTCGCCCTAGAAATTCGTCAGGGTTATAAATTGTTTTCTACTTGAAAGTTTCTTTAATAGAAACCCAATTCGTAAAAAGGAATACCAAAACTTACCTTTAAAAACTGAAGTATGAAACGTAACGGTTACCAAAATTAACTAATCACTGGGTTTCCATATAGGAGAACATAGGTAAAAATATGGATATAGAAGAGAAATATAACCGTCATGTTCTAATGGAGAGTGGTAGAGAACATGGCTATGAAAAATCCAACAATCACAAAGCCATAAATTTGTGATGTTCTAGGGTACCATATGATTGATCGGATATATGGGCACTAGGACAACATTTTTGGTTTTCAAGATCATTTCCCTAAAGTTGAAGAATTAGAATTAGAAGAAATACTTACTTTATTTTGGTAAAATCCTACCGTTGTTCGTGCCTTGAATAATTTCCACTTAATCTATTTAAAAATGAATTTGAAATTGTCTTTCGCGATATTTTAGCAGATCATGCGATAGAATGATAGGTCATTCCATCTGTCTCAAACATAAGTTTGCAAAAGTTATAAGCCCATCTATGGTGATATTAATCAGATGTGGTTCCAAAATGGACTTATACGTAATTTATCATCCTGCATAATAAAATAAAACTAGCTTCTACTAACCATAGACTTCCTGTAGGCGGGTGGTAGGAAATAAAGGCCTATCGCACTTCGGTTGTGGGTTCGATTCCCACAGCATTGTCCGACATGATGGGTTGTCGCCCATCCTACTGGTTGTCCTTTTTTTTCTAAAAAAATACATTATTATAACTTTCCATCAATAATATCGAAAAAGTTCTAGCCTTAAACAATACTAACTTATGTCCAACATAATCCATTCCAATCTTTAGGCTTATCCAAAATACTACTGTCCAATCTCATATTATAATGAAAATGATTACCAGAGAGTTCATATAATAAGCATGTTAATGCCATCGTTTATCCCCATATACCATAAGATATGTCTTGTTGGTCACATTCCAAACATTCGAAAGCTTTAAAAAGTATTCTATTGAAAAATGGATACCCATTGAACCTTAGTGAAAACATGAATGTAGTTAAAAGTTAACACCTTCCACATGCCAAAATCCTGAAAATTATATATACTCATACCCTAATATCACTTAGTCCTTATATCAATCATGAGCTCATTAATACTATCAAACATATTATTTCCTCCTTATCCATTCATTATGTGCATATCATTTTCTTTCCAAAAATATATGAATAACCTTTCATGGTTACCAGTACCATTAACAAATACTTTCAAATATTTTAGGAAAAATAATTGTGTAAGAATCCTTAGATGTTTCTTTATTCCATAGTATCATTAAATTACCTAAACAACATAACTCCTGATAAACATATAATTATTCCACTACCTTCTTAAACCATTGACCAAGCTTCAACACTTCATTCATCTCATATATCATTTGTAGTCTCCTCATCATCATCCACATAAATACTACCCATATGACCATGTTGATCCTCTTCATGAGATTTTCCCTTAGGGAATTGGTTTGCATAATTCCCGTACATTCCACATTTAAAACATCTAATAATTTTTGATGTCATAGCAATACCATTATCCTTATCCATGCTGTTAACTGAACCTTTTCCTTTGAACATACTGGATTTTTTTCCTTCTTTTCCGCACCCAAAGCATCTTCCAGTTCCTTTGAAACATTCTCCTTGATGCCTCTTCCAACATGATTTACATGATAGAAATTGAACTTTCCTTCCTCTATGATCATCATTAAACTCCATCTTTCTCTTATTATCTGAGTCGGGAATCTTACCAATGTTGAGATTATTGATCATATTATGAGATTTCTGATTAGGTATAATAACGATATGTAGACCTCCAGATCCAATTTCATTCGGTTTCCCCTGAATAATATCATTCCATTGTCCATTATATCCTCCATTATCATGAATCTTCCCGTTCCCAGTCATTTTCTAAATCCCAAAAAGAATAGTGTGAGAGGCCAAAATCATAATCAAGGTGGATTACATTCAATATATAACATATTAGGTTAAATTCTAAGATCATTACCATAATTTGAGAACTATAACCTATGCGTATACTTATCCTTAGAGACATTCCTAGAAATACCTTAGAAATATCTCTAGGGATTTCACTAAAGTTTTCGCATCCTAGTTTCCAAAGGTTAACTAAACCTTTACTCTCATACCAACTATAGAGACCCAAATCTTGATGTACATGGACATTACATTACTTTTTCAGAATACTTAATACATAACAGAAATAGACGCCCAAAGACCGTATTAGTTTAGTGTCTTTGGAAACTCGGAATGAAATCTTCTAATCATGGTGAAAGATCTTTAACGTCTCCCATAAAGATCTTCTCCTTTTGGGTTTCTTACCTAAAACATTTATTTATATCCTGGGGAAGAGAAAACATAAAAAGGGTGAGCTCAAATGCCCAGTAAGGGTAAACATAGAGAACATAAAACAATCTATAAACATTTGAATACAAGAACTTGAACATAAAATATAAACATCAAAATCTTGAGTAAAGACATAAATCTTGAAAGTACGTAAGGAATATATCATAAAGGAACATTAATCATGATAAAATATCTTGGAAATAAAACTTGTAATTGTGGCAAAACATTAATCACAAGATATTTTTTCCATATTAGCCAAGGCATTGCTTCCAAGACTATCTTAGTGGAAAAAGTCCCTTTCTGAATCAAGTTCACTCCTCGTTTCATTCTTGTAACAGTTAACCAGATTAACTTACCATTCCATCCATGTCTATCTCATGAGATATAAATATTTACCCATTGCATTGGAGGGAGATATAGGTCCCACCCATCTCATAATGAAATCATTCTTACTTGTTCCACAAAATAAACATAAAACATTCATCATAACCTAAATAATAAAATGGGTTTCATAAACATCATTCCATCATAACATAATCCATATAAAAGAAATAGATATCATTTCATTATAAGAAAAGTGAAACCATATAAATCATAGATACATGATACTTGAAACATACACATATGAAATAATGTCATCTTAGATGAAAAATGGTTTTGATAAAACACTTGAAATTAATTCTTGAGGAAAATATCCTTTCTTCTTCAAAATCATTTTCTCTTCAAAAAATGTCATGCAATTTTAAAAAGAATAGGATTTTTTTGAAAATAGTCATGAAATCATTTGGAGGAAGCTTCATGAAAATAAGGCTTTATAAAACCTTAAAAATACTTTCATGCCATATACGTTAAAAAACATTATTCTCGTACTTTTGTCGTAAAAGTCAAGAAGTACCTCGTATGGTAAAAAAAAGTAATATTCCTTTCATAAAATGTGGTAAAATAAAAAAATGGGTAAAAAGGAAATTAAACATACATGAATTTTTTTTATAAAACATAGATCTGGATGATAGAAATAACCCTAGTAAATAATTCCGAATAAGAAATCTCGGATAAAAATGAGACTTGCAAAATTATCCCTTACCTTATGTCCGATATTCTTCGTACGTATCCGAACCTCCTGTATAATTATTTAAATAATGTCATTGACTTATTACAGAATCATATTCATTGTTATGATATCATATATGGTTCACTTATGACTTTATATTACCCGTTCTTTTGTAAGTTCCATGTTAAAACAGCATTTTGGGTAAAATCATTTTATTTATCGTACATGTTTGGACTTGTTGTTCTTGATATTATTACATATATCCTGATTTACTAATTTCCAGAATGTAAAACATGATTTATATGTAATATATATTCATCATATACATATATATATGATATATCGACAAATGGAATGAAATACACTGTTCATGGAGATGGTAGGTCGTACGTATGCATGAACGTTGTTTTCGTTTCCTTATTGAATTGAATGGAATTAAGTAGATGTCATAAATATATATACACATAAATACAGTATCATTATTATGTCATATATTTCATGATTACTTATTATATATACTTTATAATCATTCATCAATGGTAAACATGGAGAATGAATCTCATCGCGTCGGGGAGACGGTATTCCGTACGTACGCAAGAGAGATGATATCATTCCCATGATTGTGGAATTGTATCTAAGTGTATTCATAATATTTAATAATCAATATCACTTTTAAATAATCATATATAGTTATTTATTTACACCATTATACCCATCCATGTAAGGTGGTGGTGGAAAAACTTATTACACCACGGCGTGGAGACGGTATTCCATAAGTACGCAGGCGTGGTGATTTCATTTTCCGTAGGATGGATAGAAGGTGAAATAGGGTTGTTTCGTATTCATAATAACATATCCATATATGATTGATACTAATGTTATTACTTTATAATGAAACAACTAAATAAGAATAAGTTGAAGAAGAAAGAAACCTGAGAGAATCGAAAGAAGAGATTATATCTTCTTCGACGCACCTCCTTTAAGCCTTCTCTTAAGGAACTAGAGTTGGTCTTTTGAGAAGACCAAAACCCCTAGAATTTTTCTGGGGAAGTGGAGAAGAGAAATGGGCAGGGGTTGGCAGAGATTCAAGGCTCAAAAGGGTGTGAAGATAAGAGGGAAGGCGTTCCCTTTTTATAAGGGAGGAGAGGGGCACGTTTGAAAAAAACACAAAATATTATTTTATAATAAAGTCATATTCGTTTTATAATAGCTAAAAATTGAGTTATTTTGAAACTAAGGTTGGTATGGGTCGAAATCCTCTCATCTAATAGAATTTAGATGAGTTTAGGTTTCTATTTTAACCTTATCATCTTGATTTAACTTTATCTTGAATAATTTTACTTTTACCGTGTCTTCTTATTTTCTTAAACTACAAGGTTAATAAACTTAATATAACAAGTCAAAAGAACCCCAAATTGTTTATTATTAATATATATAACCTTATCTAAGTCATTTGGCCGAACCTTAGATTTTTAGGAATAAAATAACAATTAATAATACAATATTTTTTTGAAAAACTATTTTATGTCAACTTTGACACTATTTGGTAATTGATTTTTGTGAAAATCATAACAGAATGATTAGTTAGAAAGATGTCAATTAAATCCATACTAACATGTCATATTAACCTAACAATTTAGTTTAATTCATAAAAAGTCTCAAATTACATTTATTTGGGTATTTATGACATTAATTATGTCAATATTTCATTAATAAGATAATTACTGCATCATCATTGTGTCATAAATAAATTAAGTTATTTAATATCTAAAAATCATAAAGAAAAGAACATTACGTAGGAAATATTTTTATCTTTCTAATGAATATTTATAGTCTAATTTATCTTATGTATAAACCTATATTAAATATGTTTTAGTTATTAAACTTTGATTTTAACTATTTTAACCCTTCTTTAAATAAATGAATAATAAATGTCCTAATCTAATCCAAGTGGACCTAAATGGTCATATTTTATTCCTAAGGTTGTTTTTGGTCGAATTACACTTATCCAATAGAATTAGTACATGTGTTTGGGTAATAACAATATCATTTTTACCCTTAATTACCATATTGACTTTTAAACGTGGTAAAAAAAGTAAAAAGTTACTATTCACCAAAAATTATTTTCATCTCATTGAACCAAATTTTAGTCCTTGATATTAACCTTGTCTATCAGATTTTCTAAATTACACTCACAGAAGCGGTAAAATTAAGTTTTATGTGAATTTCCAAATTCTCCTAGGAGGTGAGTAAAAGACAGAGAAAAGTTCAATAAAATTTATATATATATATAATTATTATAAAATGACTCCAATGAATTAATTTGAACTTATATAGGTATTATGTATCAATTTTGACCTAAAATAAATTTAAATAAAATAAATAATTATTTAAATAAAAATTCGGTTATTAAATAGTAACCCAGTGTTTTCACTATTCATAAAAAACTGAAAGTTTTTAGAAAAATACCAAAATTTCAACCTAGGCTAATTTTGATATTCCAAATCTAAAAATTAAGTCCATATTGAAAGATAAAATTTATAAAATTTCAAAAAGTGGGTATTACTATTCCTAACGGCTAGTTAATAATAATATTATAATAATATCTCGTTTAGTGAAACTCGGTATTTTGTACTACACACACTATCGAGAAAGGTCTCGATTGCATTTAATGTAAGACAAGTTAGGGTCGCGTGTATTGAAAGACTCCTTTGTTGTTGCGTATAACAGAATCCAACCATATTTCATTTATACATTGAATATATATATATATATACACTCAATTTTGCTTATAACATAATCAAAACTTATTTCATTTATACATTTAACAAAATCTATACTTAATTTTGCGTAAAATAATTTCCAAAAAATGAACTTGAAATTGTGTGTAACATGAGACAAGAATAGTGTTGCATATTTTGCAGGATAATATGGTGTTGCGTATAGCACAAGATAATCTTGGTGTAGTGTACAACAAAATACATCAATGAAATTAAAAAGAATAATTCTCATAAAATCTAAAGTTGTTACAAATAATCTGAAACCAAAAATTATCTTAAAAAATATATTTCAATTAATATTTTCTTCAAGTAACTAAATAATATGATCTTAAAAAATAAAATATCAAAAAAATAATTTAACACCAAAACACAATTTCATCATGATATTCAAGGATTCGTGATTTCTACAACAAATCATCTAATATTAAATAAATCTCCATTATAAGAAAAATTATTTCCTAAAAACATAATTAATTCACAAAGATATATATGGAAAACATTTATCAAATCAAATCCACATTATATTCACCAAAAAATAACTCATTTTCACCTAAGAAATTACTTCACCAAATAAAATGGATGAAACTTAATAAAAAAATTAATGAATTTTCATGACAATAAATAAGTTATTTTTGAGCAAATTTCCCCCATTAACTCCCTCAAGTAATAATGACTTATTTATCTTCCTAAAAGAAATCGTTCGACCAAAATATGGGTTCCAATTTTACAAAGATGACTGAATTTAAGAATTTTAAAATTATTTAAGATAACTTTACTTTCATTCAATTATTCCTTTATATTTATCATTTTCTCCCTAGTGAACATATTTACATAATTAATATATATAATAATTGGAAACAACTAAATGAATTAATGAATATAAATAATTAAAATGAAGTATAATTAACCCATACAACTATTTTAAATTAGAGATAAAATAATCAACCTAGAATTACGAGTGAATTTCCATAATGGTTGAATAAAATATTATTAGTTTAAAACCATACAATAAGATAAAATCCAATTGAAAATATAATACTTCTCCTAATATTTCAACAAAAAAAACTTTTTTCATGAACAAATATAAAATTGTTTATTGGATGAATCCATGGTTTAATAGAAATGATTAATCACCCGTATTAAAAAAAATACCTAAGTTTAACAAAACATTACAACCACCGAAAATGATAAAATAATATTGAAAATAGTAAAATTTGAAAATTTATATGGGTGTTTTTTATGTGAAATCCATGAAATAAATTTTTTACATTTAAGGTCCCTTACCCCACACTTAGAGCTCAATAATGTTCCCAATGATGAACTCTAAGATGGATGAGAATTTAAAAAATTTAAGATCAAACTGATTTGAAAATCTAGAACATAAATAATATTAAAGGGATATGATGTAGTTCAAACCAACATGTTTCCACAATTTTAAAAATATTTATGAGCATATTTTTCGGGTGTACATGATTTTTTTATAGAACATAGATATATTTAATAAGGATGAGAAAACAATATTTTAATCAGTGATCCTAGAAAGCAGTTTCATTTAAAAATGAGTGTTAAATTTTAAATAATTTCCAAGAATTTTTTATAGTGCTAAGAGAAGATTTTTATTCTTATTTATATTAATTTTTCAATAATATATAATAAAAAATGTCTAGATCCCCACAATTCTACCCAGATTTAGATTGAATTCAAAAACAAAAAGTTTGGTAGTCTCCCCCCACACTTAATTTATATCATGTAGAATAATTTTAACTAATGTAAACTAAATATTTATCTGAGTACCATTATTGGGTAAGCATGTTGTCAGATTTAGTAATTTAAATTTCAAGGTAGAGTGAAAACAAATACCCCCTGGTTTTTGGTGTTGTTATTTATTCTTAGGCATAAAATATATCTCCTTTAACACTTCAAGACCCACTTGGTTTATCTATTTCGGTTCCAAAATAGTAAAACCTATCAATATAATAATGAATCATTATCAACTGTTAATATGATACCATGTTTTAGTAATAGAATGTAGTAGTGAAGCTTCACGGAATTGATGAAAGATTGTTTTTCAATGGAAAGTTGTTTCCAAATTTAAATCAAAGATAAAGTGAGAAAAGGGATAAGGGGAGGTTGAACATAATAAGAAAATGATGGGTTTTTATTTTAAATTGAATAAATAAAAACAAAAACGTCCTTATTAAATCATGGGTTACCTCCCATGACACCTAGATTTAAAGTCCACATTCAGACTTACTCCCAAGAATGTATAACCATGATCACTATGAAAGAAATTTATATTGTTGGTTGGGAATTTATTATTGTATAAGACAATATTAAAAATAGTTACCAACTGTTATCAAAATACAATAGTAATAAAAATATTCTTATATCTCCCAATATGGAAGGAATTATTCTATTATCCACTTCTATTTTTTTCCTAAAACATCAAAATTGATTCCACTTCTAGAAATTGAACTAAAAATAGAATCAGAATCTTGAAAAACTATAGTATTGCTCCTGAAAATTTAAATTATAGACTCTAAATATAATTTATAGAGTCCTAACATGACTCAAGAGAAGTGAAACTTTCCAAAACAGTTTGTAAATCATTATACACAGCATCATTCACAGCAGGTAAGAAACTTTCAAAATAGTGGAATTTTTCATTAAAAACATGACTTAACCCATAATTTTATCCAATTTTTGATTCCTTTATACAATAAATATTTTATTATAAATTCTTATAATTTTTCTCATAGAACTCAGGATGAAGGATCTGTAAATCTAAATCCATGTGTGGTTCTTTAGAAGGGGTTTTCTCATAAATAGATGGTTATAAGTGTTTTATAAGATCCTAGGTGCTACTTTCTAAGTAGTATTTTTTTTGTTATTTATTAATTAATTAATGATTATTGGTAATTATCCGCTTAAATCATAACTCAAAACTTTTTAACCTTTCATGTTATTTTGTGGAATTAAGTATAAAAAATTGACCTTAAAATGTACATTAACTGAATTCTGGGTTATTTATCCACAAGGGTGATGATTGTACATCCTTATGTCATCTTTAAAAAAGTTATTTTAAAACATAAATAAACATGAAACTCACCTCTAGTGCATAATTCTTAAAAACATTAAACTCTTCTTGATTATCACTACCCTGAAAAATTAGTTTTCCATGAGAAACATCTTTTACATCTCCACTCATAGCTAGTAATATCCTACCAAAAATGATTAGAGAATTTTGGTCACACTTTATTTCAAGAATATTTAAATAATTGGGTTATTTGAGATTCCCTTCACTAAATAATATGTTATACATCCTTCCTATGGGTTGAGTGATGGATCTATCATCCAACTATAGTGAAACAAAATTGGATTTCAACTGCCCTAAACCCAATTATAAAAACGAGGAATATGAAATGAGGTTAACAGTATCTCCTAGGTCACATAAGAAATTGTTCTCTTCAATTTCTCATATTCGACATGTTATGACAAAGATTGTAGGGTTTTGATTTTGAAGGTAACTTTCTTAGTTGTACAACACTAAATTCCCCTATTAAATTAATGGTGGCCATTTCTTATAAGTTTATTTTATTAGAAAAAAAACTTTTGAAATTTTTTAAAAATGATGAGATTTTGTTTAAGGTGTCAGAAAAGGGCATGTTCATGTTAAGTGTTTTGAAAATATCATGTAATTTCAAGTAATCAGGTTCATCATTTGTTAACCCTTTGAGATAAGGTGATGAATAGGGAAGTGGTATAAAAAATAGGTTATCCCATTTCTTTTTCATCAATACCAACTTTATTATTCCCTTATTTTATTACCTCCCATTTAATTTTATTTTTTCCCATATATTTATCAAGGTAAAAATCATTATTCAACTTAATTTCATCCATTCTATCCACTTTTCCATATTTAGCCTTTTCCAAGATTTCATTTTCAAAATTAATTTCATCCCATCTTCCTAAAGTTTCACCTTAATATCCTATTACGTTTTCAAACCTGATATTATAGTGATTTCCATTAAATTTTATTTAGGGTTCATTTCAATTTTTCAATGTAGATTCCTATTTTCTTTTACATCTGGGTCTCTTTACATTGGGCTCATTTGGGTTTCTTGATTGTTTGTAGTAGATTCAAAGGATGAACTTTGAGATTATTTTTTTGTTATATTACTAGCATCAATAGATCTATTCTTCCAAAAATTTGGTTCATCATCCCTTATGGGTTTGCCTAATAATTTGAAGACTTATCCCTACATTGGGTTTGAGATGGTTGTCTCAACTATGGTGGTAATACAAGGGAATCAGTTGTTTTATAACTCATTAGTCCTTCTATGAAATGTTGGGGTGATTTATATATCTAGAGTTAATTTTTATTTGAGAATATGCCATTATATACCTAATTCCACCCCCTTATATTCCTCAAATTGGAAAATTTCATCCAATTGAATGGTTATATTAAAATTAAAACAATAGTTCCTTGAATTCTTAAATATTACATAATGGTTACACTGTTCTTTAAGTGATTTATCATTAAAAATTCTAGTAGATTGATTATTCGAACCGCTAATATGGCTGGTTATCCTTCTAGAACATTTATATTGAAAATTTTGAGCAATTTCATTAAAAATATATTTTAACTATTCAATTATCATATGTGAAAAATAACAATCTAAAGACTAGTCAAGAATTGTTTAGTGGTTAGGGGTTAGACCATTATAGAATGTATCCATTAAGATATTAAGAGAAAGATATTTATGAGGACACTACCTAATAAGTTATCTAAATTCATATTAAGTATCAATAAAATGTTCTCCCTAATCAAGGTAAAAACTAGTGATTATATGTCTCGTGGAGGAAACCATGTTCATGTGATAGAAATTCACTACAAATGAACTAAATACTTGGACCTAGGATTCAAAACATTCTTCATCCAAGTTTTAGAACCAACTTCTAGAATTTCCTTTCAAAAAAATTGGCACACTCTCAATGTAATCTCCTTATAACTAATACCATGAAAAGTTAACTACTAAAATACATTATAAAAGAATCTAAAAAACTAAAAATAATCCACATTGGGTAATTCATTACATGAGGGTAACATATAAGTGTATGCTTATTTCATATCATTGTTCCTAGACCTAGGTTATAACCTTATGCATTATGGGTTAATACAAACTATATAAAATTATAAATTCCTATGTCTAGGCCCTATAGAAATATGATTTCTAGGTTGAGTGGGAAAAAATTTTGATTTTAATTTTTGTTATAAACTCTATAAATATCAAGGTTCTCCATTTCATCTTTATTACTCTTCTTCCATTGGTAAGTGTAGTGTTTTTAAATTTCTTGTATTAAAATTTCATGCTCATATGCACTAGACGACCTAGTGTGCAAGGAATATTGAATAAAAATAGATCAAAATTAGTACACATAGTGAAATACTAGTAGTTTTTGAGAAAATTTAAAAAAACAACTATAAAAATATTTTTCTCAATGGTTGTTTTATTTTTTATAACTCAGACACACCTATATTCCTCACCAATGACACGATTTTTAATATGAGATCATTGAATATTATCAAAAAATTTTATAAAACCTACTTAATTATAGATAGTGGTGAGCATGTTCAACCTAAAAGGAATTGAAAATATTTTTAATCTAAAACAAATTCCAACAAAAAATGTCAACAGAATAAACACAATCAGTTAAGAAATTTGAATGTGAAAATAGAAAGTGATGTGATATTGTGAAGAATTGGAATTTGAAAGTGTTAGCAGTGTATTAATAAAGATAAGATAAAGAAGTAACCTAGGGGATAAAAATATATAGATTAAATAAATTGAATTGATTTGGATTGATTATGTTTTATTTTATTTTGTTAGTTCTAATCAAAATTGTACCAAAGTCTGGGAAAATTGGGATTGAGACACCTCAATGTTGCTCAATTTATAACTCATCTCAATTAACTCACTCAAAGAATAATTTTTCATCTATTCCCAAAGAAAGGTATGATTATTGAATGAAAATGATAAAAATAAGCCTTTTTAAATTTAGGTACTTTGTTTGATGCTTCTAAGGAAAATAATACGTTGCACATCACCCATCAGTACATAGTATAGTGTAAAATTGGTTCACATAACGAAAAAAGTTTTTAGAAAACATAAAAATAACAACAAATTGATATTATCCTTGTTAAAACCACCTAAAACTATGGACAATTGTTGAAGAATAATAGATTACTCACTATTATAAATATATGTATTCTCTAATTAATTTCTATAATATTTTCATCAAAGAGTATTAAAATAAAAGTAGTGAGTGAGATCCCAAAGATATTATCATAAAATCATAAAAAGAACATGAGAAATAATGGTGAATATATTCAACCCATTTCAATATAAAACTATAAGATAATTTAACTATACATGTTTTGTAACAACCCAAAAATCATTTCTATTATTAAAAAAATACATCACATGTCAAAAAGACTATTATATTATGTTTTGTAATAGAAGAACATAGATAAGACAATATATTTCATAATAAAATTTCACATCAGGTAATAATATTGATAATAACAACTAAGAATTGTATAGGGAGATAAACAACAAATAATAATGTATACATAAGGTTTAAATCCATAGGCTCAAGTTCTTCCATGAAGACCACTCCTACCATAAAAGTGTTAAAAAGAAAAATTAGCATTATGAATAAGATAAGAAATATTAAGGAATGTGTATAACCTTTATAAGTGAAATAGTGAATGATAAAGCATGATAATGGTGGAGTATATATAGTGTGTAATGGGAAAGTTACCATTAAAATATGAATGTTAATTAACCATTGAAATTTGATTAATATATAACTATCAGGCACCACATCTAATGGGAATCATGGATACTGTGAATTATGACCATCTGTAATATAGATGTGATAAATTGACTATTGGAATTATTATATATTATGGGTAATTATGAGAGATAATCGATGAAGAAGGTGGGGAATGATGGCCTCAACTAGTAGGATCATTCCTTATAAATCCCATTTATCTAAGCTTGGGAAGGAGGTAGCATCATTAAGGTTAGCCATTGACCAAGCCCATGTAGAGATTCAACAAACAAGTATTGAGAGTAATCCACTATGGGACAATTTCAAGTTAGTGGAGATTACCACCATATCATTATTAGTTGAACCATCAAATGAATGTGTCACCATTTCACATCTTACCCTTAGGGATTATGATCGTGTGATAAGGGGTTATGTATCAAGACCTTATATAGTATTAAGGTAAAAGATATTTTAGAAAAAAATAGTGGTTATAAAGATCCCACATTTTTATATCACCCTTATATAAATGATAAAACGCAAATAATTAAATGATGAATATGATAAAATATATTTCTAATATAAAGAAACTATAATTGAAATATTGGAAAGTATATATTTCTAATTTTCAGTAAAATACATTTTTATAGTAAATTTTTAAATTTCTAATAATTTTTTCTTTTCATAAAAAATTTAAATTAATAATACATATTCATATATAAATAATAAAATATTTTTTGTCAATCAAAAATATTTTTTCTAAGGGTTAGAAATTTGATTGTGTTGTAATGCCCTGAACCTAGTCACCCAGAGTCAGTGCATTATTACATAACATTTGAATGATCACTAGAGATCAAGTCTGAAACACTGATAAGTTTAGTAGTCTTTAAAGTACTAGATACATGCATACATTTTACATTACATCATGAAATAAAAAAACAACATTGTGTCCCCTTTGAACACACTAATATCTTTTGGACTATCCCTATAGGTTAATAATAATATACTTCTTCATATCTTGTGAAAAATAAAACATAAGAAGGGGGTGAGCTCAAATTCCCAGTAAGGATAAAAATATTGCAGAAACATTCATAAATAAGAATAAACATTTATGGCAATGTATCAGACTAAAACATATGCCTTTTAAATAGAAAATTCAGCATAATATGGAAAATATAAATCAAATAATTACATTTATTTATTCACATGGATATTTTACTAGTCTAATAATCACATTTAATATCAACAGTTAATTTCATAATGATGGAATGCATAATACTGGAAATCATAACCACATAGTGAAGGTCTCGTGACAAGACTACAAAAAAGATTTTTTCGAGGCCTTATACCAAGACACTAGTTTGTCTCATGAAAACTACCGATGTATCGAGGGGCTATAGTGGGCTCCACCCATCACTTACTAAGTCCAATTCATTCCTTATATGAAAACGTTGAAACATAACATAAACATTCGTATTAAAACTAGAATATGAAATGTTAATACATTAACCATAAACCATGAATGGTATAAAAATAACACATCCAAAGTCTAACAGATCAAAAAACCTTCAATATAATATGGAAGATTGTATCATTATAAATCAACTTCAAACAAGTGTAAAATCCATCAAAGGATGTTAACATAGATGAAATAAAATCTATTTGAGAGAAATATCTATTTCTATTTTGAAATCAATTAAAAGACACATAATTCTAAAGGAAAAAATTTATTTTTAAAATATTATTATAATATTGTAAGGGAAGCTTATAAGGTGTTATAATGGTGGAAAATAGCTTCACCCACTGTATATGTTAAAAAACATTCTTACCTTAATTTGTTGGAAGGGTCATAAATTACCTTGTTTGGAAAACAACGGAATGATTCCTTCAAAAACATTTTATAAAAATTCAAACAAGGGTATAAATGTCATTAACCCATATCATAAGAAATATTAAATTTGTTTTGAAATAAATATTTAAGAAACACGGATGTGGATGATAAAAAAGTCACAGTAGATACTTATGTACAGACAACCTCAGAAAATATAAAGATTGTAAAATTAACCCTTACCATATACATTAACTTAGTCGACGTAAGGTTAAACTCTTGTATAATGGTGGAATAATTGTTAATAAATTATACAGGAACCACATATATAAATATGATATCATATATGATCTTCTAATTTTGCTTTATTAATAATATTTCAGTAGTATCATCATTTAAGGTGTTAACTGATTTGTTTTCATCTATATGTTTTGTTACTTAAGACATGTTTATTATGAATAGGGTGTATTTGATTCATATACTGAATTATATTATGTTCTTAAACATTATTTTTAATCATAAAATGAAATTTATTCTTGAATGGTTACAATGGTGAATGAATATCTTCGTGTTCATAGAGAAGGTAATCTGTGCGTATGCACGAGTGACAATATCATTCTATTGATGGTAAAATCATATGTGATTGGATGGTATATAAGATATACAGAATCGTAAAAATATTATATTTATTTTTTATATAAATTATACTAATTATTAGATCCATCCAAATAATGATGTGTTGAATAACAAACTACACCACTACGTGGTGACGGTAAGCCATACGTACACACGTATGGTGACATTATCATTCATAGGGTGTATGTAGTAATGAATATGGTTGTACGATATTTATAGTAACATAACATTATATAGAAGGTAATATAGTTATTATTATTTTATAGAAACAATAATGAAAGAAGAAGTTGAAGAAGAAAAGAACTTTGAAAGAGGTGATGAAATTATTACCTTTTATTAGGTGTTTTTTTTGTATTTGACCAAAAAGGCTCCTTAGGTTGGATTTATAATCAAAGTAAGACATCTATGTTGAGGTGAGGGTAGATGGAATGATATTTTAGTAGGTTTTGTCCTGGCCAAATGGATTTGGTGGTGTGATTTTGAGAGGAGGTGAAGTACCCTTTTATAAGAGAGGTGAGGGTCACTTTAGGCAAATCTTGAAATATTATTTTATTGTAAAATAATTTTCGGTTTATTATGGTTAAAAATGAATTTATTTCAAGGATAAGGTAGATATGGGTCTAAATACTCTCAAATAATATGTTTTATGAATGTTTAGGTCATGATATTAACCTTATCCTTTAGATTTAACTCTTAGGTAAATAGTTTATCTTTTACAATGTTTTCTTGTATTTTTGTATTACATGGTTAATAAACCTACAATAAAATTCCAAAAGAACCACAAGTGGTTAATTAATGACATATTTATTATTATATAAGTCCTTTGTCTGAACCTTATATTTTTATGAATATTATATCATTTAATAATATAGTATTTCTTTTAAAAACTCATTTATGTCAATTTTGGCACTATTTAGTTTTTGGTTTTTATGAAAGTCAACCAAACATGATTACTTATAAAAAATAAATTAAATAAATATTAAAATGTCATATTAACCTATAATTTTTTTGGAATACTTCATAAGTCTCAATATACATTTATTTTTATATTTATAGTATTGATTATTTAAATCTTTCATTAATAAGGAAATTACTACATCATCATTGTGTCATAAATAAATTTAATTATTTAATGTCTAAAAATTATAAATAAAACACCATGATGTAGGAAATATTTTTTTATTTATAATTATTATTTATAGTAGAATTTATCTTATGTATAGCCCTACATTAAAAAAAATTTAGTTATTAAAATTTGATTTTTACACTTTTAACTCTTCTTTAAATAATATAAAAATAAATGTCCTAATCAAATCAAAGTGGATCAAAGAGGATAATATTTTATCAATAAGGTTGATTTTGGTCGAAATAAACTTATCCAATAGAATTAGGACATGTGTTAGGGTAATTATATTATCATTTTTACCTTTAATTACCCTATTTACTTTTAACTGTGGTAAATAAAATCCAAAAGGTACTATTCACCAAAAAATATTTTCATCCAATTGAATGAAATTTTACTCAATGATGTAAACCGAGTCTCTTTGATTTTTGAAATTTAATTCACAGAAGTGGTAAAATTACATTTTATGAAAATTTTCAAATATGCCTAGAAGGTGGGTAAAGGACGTTAAAAAGTTAAATAAAATTTTACACATCAAATCTTATTATAAAATGAATACAATGAATTAAATTGAACTAATATAGGTATTATGTATCTATTTTGACTTAAAATAAATTTAAATAAAATAAATAATTATTTAAATAAAAATTCGGGTTTAACCAATAATGTAGTGTTTTTTTACTATTCATCGTAAATTGAAAATAAAAAAAAACAAAAAAAAATCACCCAAATATAATTTTGAGATTTTAAATCCAAAAATTACGTCTATTTTACCAAATTAAAATCATTTGAGTTTCATTAATTTATTTAAAATTAATTCTTGTTGTCAAAACTAGAAATCCGGTTTTTGAGAAGTAAAAACTATCAAAAGTTTGATATGTTTTTATATCCAATTTAAATGTGAAATTACTTACAGTGACCAATATCGAATTAAATAATAAAAATATATTCTAATTATACGTTAAAACCATTCAAATGAATAATTTAACTCTATAAATTATTTTGATTAAAAAAAGTTGTTTTCAATTAAAATTTAGTATCTTTCACTATTCATCAAAATATGAAAGTTATCATAAAAAGACAAAAAATTTATCCAAAATAAAATTTTAATATACCGCTTATAAATAAGAAGTTTATTTTGTCATATTGAATATATAAAAGTGTGAAATATTGGATTTTAAAAAGGTTTTCCATTAAAAGGTGGAAAAATTGCATTTTTTTTAAAAATGCTTATTTTATCTAAAAAATTGAATTTTTTCTTATATTATGTCTATGAAATACATAATATAGATGTTAAAATTATATATATTATATAAAATTCAAAATTTAGTTAATACTATTCTTAACTGCATTTTCAACGACTAGTTTGGTAAGTCGTGGTGTGCTTGAACTCAGTGTTGCATGCAATGCAAGCTATTGAATTACTTTAAATAGATAACGTACTATGAAATCCAGGGGTGTTACATGTGTGATAAAAATTAATATTTATCAATAAATAAATTTTTTATTTAAAAATTAAATTTATCATATTTAGAAAATTATTTTG
The DNA here is from genome assembly GCA_963277665.1 of Viscum album. Taxonomy (NCBI): domain Eukaryota; kingdom Viridiplantae; phylum Streptophyta; class Magnoliopsida; order Santalales; family Viscaceae; genus Viscum; species Viscum album. The sequence goes on along the minus strand of OY728120.1, from coordinate 2,062,809,683 downwards.
ATAGAATGGATGTTTTTTTTGAAATCATCACATCTAAATTAGTCAATTGTGATGATTTCATAATTTTCTAAGTGAAATTTTTAGGTAAAAAGTAAAGTTAGAGAAACATATATGGTAACTGATATGACATAATAATGATGTAAAAATTATGTGACAAATATTATAATGTTTTTCTTAACCAAAATGGTTTCCCATTAAAATAATTTATTTTAAAGTAATAAAATTAATTTTACAAGCCTATAAAATATATTCCAAATCCTAATGTATATTTTAAAATTTTAAAAATATTTAATTATGATTAAGTATCTCTTCAAACTCCAAAATGATATTGTTTTATGGATTTTAGTTCTTAAACATTATAATACTAAAAACTAGTCTCTAAATCTCTAAAAACATGGTCTAAAACCATGGTAAGGCAAATGGTTTTACATTCTATATAACCTAGATGTCCAAAGACTATGATTATAAATTAATAAACAATTCCTCCTCATTTTTTATAATTAACTACCCATTCATCCATTAATCTTAAATCAAAATTCATTTAGCATGAAGTTTCTCTAATATTATATCTCTAAAGTCTCTCCAACTATTTTTTAAGGTCATAAGGAGATCTTCTCAAAAATTAATAATCTACCTTGAAAGGTAAGGGTTTTATTTCTCTTTACTCTTCTTTATTCATGTAATTAATTTATAATATGACTTTTTATTTCTAGTTGATTATGTTTTCATGATTTTATAATCATTCCATTACTATTTAATTATCCACTATTAATGATAGAATTCCATTATCTCTAATTAGTCTCATTCAATATCTGTAATGTATACTTGTTATGTAGTTGAAATAATTCAATTATTTTCCATGCCATGATTTTATATTGTTAATATCCAACCCTACTTTCATTCAAGGGTATTAATATAAATATTACGATACTTATTTTATTTGGGACTTCCATTTGTAAAACCCACTTTCCTTACTCAGGAGTTAAAAAGATTAAATGTATTATTATTATATATGATAAATATGGCACACATAAAGTTATAAATCTAAAGGGAGTGCCCTAATAGGGCTCCAATGCATTGGTTAAAGAATTAATTTCCTAATACAACATGTTCATGATGTCATGGAAGCACACCTTGTGAATGTTTCATGATACCTTGGTGAAAAACCATGGAATTTTTTTACAACACCTTGGTGATGAACCTTGGTGATGTGATTATGAATGTGACATTTTTATGTTGAAACCACATTTCCATGTAATGTTTCATATACTCATGATTATAATATTATTTTATACCTTATGTTATCTATGATAATCACTTACATTTTATTTCCTTTACTTATCCTCTTATTGAACTTTAGTCTCACCCTTTCCATGTGATTCATATCCACATGAAATCATTTGTAGTGAGGTGAGTTTGAATGGAATAATAAAGGATTATTTCAAGTGGATTAAATAAAGTTTTGTTTTTTGTAATCTATGTACTTTGTATATTATGGGCCTAGTTTCCAAGACACTAAAGCTCAAAATATCCTAGGAAGATATTAATGCAATATTTTGTTAAGGAACTATTTTTAAAATCATGTATTAAAAATATTGGACGTCATAGTTGGTATCAAAGAAAATATGAGTTATTTGAGAAAATTAGGACTCGAAAACATTAATGAAAACCCTACGGATAAGTATAAATATAATAAAACCTCTTTAATTTTGGTAAAGTATAGAGTGTGTGGATTCTTAGTAATGACATATTTTTTCAGATACAAACAAGTGGATATAAGCTCAATAATAGATGCATAAAGGGGTAATAACCCTATAAATGGTAGGTTGGGTATTAACTCAATCATCACTCAATGGATGACTAGTGGTACTAACTGCACATATGATTTGACACTCTTTAGGGATATGATTTAGTTGATTATATGATCTATTCAAACCATTATGAAGGATGTATATCTTAAGTAATTATTTCATTAGCATATTTTAGGATTTAACTCCCATTTATAATATTATTATAAGGTTTATAATAATACCAATTTTCTTATTTATTTTTTCTTCTTCTAGAAAAAATGGTAATAAATGTAGGGGCCCATGTAAATAACAGATGGAATGTAAAATTTAATGAAATCCATCTAAATATGAGAGAATCTATAGTAGAAAAAATCATGATGATTTTGAATTAGTTTTCTCATGTTATGAATAATAACATACCATGTGGAGCATACAAATTCACCATGGAAGAGACAACTAGTAGTTAAGTCCATCATGCATTAAAACCACTCTCTTTTAGTGGACACATCTAACCTTTTATCATTGAAATATGTATCAAATATATAGAAAATATATATTTTTCTCCATTATTCTAAGTAGGTTAAAGTTAATTTGGTATTATATCACTTATGGTGAGAATTATATCAATGTATCATATTGATAAAGATCACAAAAGAATGAAATTAAAGCCATAGAGTGGTAAGGGTTCGAAAAATTATTTTTTAACAGGTATTTTCATCATTACCTTTGAATAAAAATAAAAAGGCAATTTCAAAAATAAAGAACAAGGATAATGAATCAGTAGGAATTTAAGAGATAAAATTTACATGGATTTTGTGGTATGATTCCATATTTTTTATTGATTATGATGAAAATATCAATCAATTATTTTTTAGACTAAGACCTCACCTATGGAAATCACTAGAAATCCAAGACTTTGGGAGTTATGAGGAGATCCTGCGGTCTGATCTCAAACTATAAATGGAGTTTGGAGATGTGTATTGGTCTCATGGATTGAATGATAAGAAGATAAAGACAGAGAAAAATTTTGGGAATAATTTTTATCATTAAAGGGGAGGTAATAAAATATAACTACCCATGTGAAACAAGTGTGGGAAGAACTATTAGGGGAATTTTATATAAAGAATTATAAACTGTTAAAAGTGTAGAAAGGATAGAAAAATAGTTATAAATATTGTGGAGATGTAAATCCTTGAAATATGAATTAAAATATTAAAATAAATATAATGAAAGTGAAAAATATAGTACAAGGCTTCAAGTATAGAGATAATAGACTCTTTCCTAACCAATTTACAAATTAGAAGAAAATGGAGGGAAATTATCAACCACCCTAGTAGATTATTATAAAAAAAGGTCATGATTTTTTTATCATGGTGGATAAAACCAAGGATCCAAATGATGTGGTAGAAGGCATACTCATTGTGCAATAAAATCTATATAGTGCATTATTTCTAACAAGTTCCATGCATTTCATTATTTCATTTATGTTTAAAAATAATGTCAATTTGAACCATGAAATGTAAGAAGTTGATTTGATATTTAAAAATCTAGGAGGATATATTCTAGCATTAAAGGTATAAATACATTCTCCTATTAATTTTGTTTAGTATAATGGAATCTAAAACTCGGTGTCCATTCCAATTTTAGACTTGGAGATAATAATCAGGATAGATTTCCTCACAAATTAAAATACTAATACCAACTATAGAAGCAAGGAAATTCCAGTTGTATTGAATGTAAAACCTATAATTATATTCAAAGGAGATATATCCTAGGCTATGTATTCTCATGATCTATATCCTACAACATTATTTATGGAAATTATTGCTGAAGAAGAAAAATAAAGTGAAAGTAAAAAATAAAGGAAATTAACCCATTATTCATGAATATATTTATGTAATTACTAAAGAATTATCTTTAAAACCCTTATAGAGAGGCATACTTCTAAATTGAAGTAATACCTTGATCTAAACCAATATTAAAGACCCCTTATAGAGTGGAATTTGTGGAGTTAGAATAATTTAAGAAAATACTATGAGATCTTCTATAAAAGGTTTTATTCTATATAGTGTGTCTCTTGGGGGATCACTTATTTTCTTTGTGAAAAATAATTATGTATTAATGTAGCTATATATTCATTATAGGTAACTTAATGGAATTACAGTGAATAAAAAATACCTTCTTCTAAGGATAGATGATTTATTTGAACAGATTTGTGCACCTCAATTCTTCTCTAAGATTGACCACCAATATGGGTACAATTAGTTGGGGTGATGAAAGAGGATATATTAAAGACTATATTATAATAAATATATAAACATTAAGAGTTTTTCTATTCCCATTAACTTGACTAATACTAATGAAATATTTATGTATTTTATTAAGAAAGACATTAGGTACTATATTGATAAATTGATGGTGGTATTTATTGATGATATTCTAATATATTCCAAAATTCATAAGGAGCATGAGTACCATATAATGGTTATATTACAAATCCCAGGAAAATGTATATTTTTTCTAAATTTAGTATATGTGAGTTCTGGTTACAAAAAGTAGTATTATTGGGACACATTGTAACTAGTGATGGAATATCAGTTGATACAGTACTGAAAAAGGATAAATATGAGTGGCCTTGACCCACAATAGTTAATGTGATTCATAGTTTCCTTACTATTTCATGATACTATAGAAGGTTTGTGAAATAATTTTCAGGAATTTCTAATCCTCTAACCATGTTAACTCAAAAGGGAGTTAAGTTTATCTAGATATAAGTTTAAAGAAATTTTTTGAGAACTGAAGAAGAGATTGGTTAGTGAACATGTACTCACATTACCCTATAATGGGGAAGAATTATACATTTATAGTGATGCATCCTTGAAAGGACTTGGATATGTACTCATGTGGAATTGAATGGTGATTGTGTATGCATATCAATAATTTATGCCATTTGAGAATAATTATCCTACCCATGATTTGGATTTATCTATTGTTATCTTTGTAATAAATATATGGAGACATTATCTTTATAGGGATAATTGTGATACATACACCGAACACAAGATTTTGAAAAATATATTTACGTAAATGGATCTAAACACGAGATAAAGTATATGGTTGTTTCATATTAAGGAATATTATTGTTCCATTCATTATCACCATGGAAAAGAAAACAAAGTCATTGATGCATTGCGCATGAAAGACCATAGATTTCTTGCAATGATGATGATTTAAGGACATCCATTACTCAAGGACTTGGTAAAATGGTCATGGAAGTCATAAGAGAAAGGGAATCATTGATCCTGTTATAAATTATTTCCCAACCATAATTACTGGAAAAAATAAATAATTCTCAAAGAGAAAATCTTAGGATACAAAAGAAGATAGAATATATAAAATGGAATGTTTCCAAAGTTATTTATTGTCCAAGATGGAGTGTTGAGGTTTGGTTTAAGGATATGTGCCCTATATATTCTGAAGTTAAATAAAAAATTGATGGATGAAGATTATTATTACATCCCATAGCTCACACTCCTGGATATGGTGTTAAAATCCTAAACTTTACATTTCCAGATTTTATGCTGATAATTGTGACCCATTTTACCCATCCAAACATTATAACATCAAAATAAAAAATTGGATCACTTAAATTCTTGAAGACCTTTTAGGTTTAGTGTTTTATATAATTAGTAAAAACTCATACATAAATAATACCCAAGTCACCAAATGAAAAATTCTCCCACTTAACCTAGTTTTTCTTATTTCATATTAATTCATCCTCATAATTCATATGAAATCACTACTATAAAAAAATCATTCATCATCATTATTTATAACATGGGGAAAATAAAATATAATATTGGTTGTCTCAAATTATTAGTAATGTTAAACATAATCCTTAGAAAATGAATGATATCAATGAACAAAAGAAGTACATAAGGGTTTGATGACATAATCAGAGTTCATGAGAGAGTCATAAAATAAATCATACCCATCAATACCTAGATCATAAAATATGAAAACATGGAAAAGGAAAGAGTCATCAGAATCAATAATCATAATCCATGTGATATCAATATTGATCATAAGAAGCATTATAAACCCATATCAAGCATAACAAAAACATATTGGTATCTTGAAAAAATTTACTTTGTAACTCAAGTCAAAACCATGTCAGAAATAACTATAACTTAGTTAAATCCATCGGATAAACCCTTAGTTAACTCTCTATTTATTTCCTCTCAAGATAAGTTACATTACCCAATGCATTAGAGAACTATCTCGGTGCACCCATCATATAAGCTATAATGGGATCACTCAAAACAATTTGGGACACCCCATCATATAAGTTGTAAGGGTATTACCCTATTCTATCTAGGAAACCCCATTGTATAAGCTGTAACAGTCTCACCTGATGCAATCTATGCCACCCCATCATATAAGGTATCCAAGAAACACAACCTAAATAAAGTATATATAAATTTCATCATAAAACTCATAGAAACAATCATTATTATTTTATAACCTAATTAAAAATTGAAAGATAAATGGGTTTCATGTCAATATATTTGAAATATTATTAAACCATGGAAGGTAAATAGGTTTCACAACAATATCTTTGAAACATGATTAACTCTTGGAAAATAAATGTGTTCCATAATAATATCTTTGAAACAGTATCAACCTATCTAGGTAAAGAATGAGAATGGTATCATCAAAAGAATATCCCCAATAGAGCATATGTAATAGGGTGGTTTTTTTATTTTGATGAATGTAAATACCATTTAAATATCATTAAAATATTCTTTAGGGAAATATCATTTTCATTTTGAAAATCACTTTTATGAAATAAAAGATTTTAAAAATACGTTTCATTGAAACTCACTTTTAAAAACTACAAATTTCTAGATTATTAATAAAAAATTTTCTTTAAAAATAATCTTATAAACTTTCAAAATAATATTTAATGAAATGATAGTCATGTTAGCGGGTAATTTCATACATGTTGTACGAAATTTTCCTTTTACATTGTAAAATGGTTAGAAAAGTGCCTTATTCATAAAGTGATAAGAATATTATTTTAAAACTATTAGAAGAAAAAATGGTTAAAAATTTATTTAATAAATAATTTTTTAACGGTTTAAAACATTTTTTAAAAAAATTTACTGAATAAGGTCTTGAAAGAAAATAGATTTTAGAACGAAGAGAGAAATAAAGTTCAATTTTCTTAAAATATTTTCTCAATTATTTTAAGTATCAAGAGTTAAAAATTGTATTATTACTTGAAAATATCATGAATAAAAATATTATAATAAAATTATTGTTTAATGATATATTTATCTTAATATATCATCATTGGAATCATAATTATAAACAATGCCAAAAAACAATGAGATTGTAACATAAGACTCATACAACTTTGGTAACTTTGAATCATAATATCAATGAATGAATAAAATTAAAATAAATATTTAATTACATTAAAATAATTATATTTATCATATAACATTTCAAATGTGTATTATATACACCTCATAAATGAAGATAGACGTATAACAAAACATACATCTTAAAGAAGGCAACTTAAGACAAAAATACCTTTTCTCTTTGGTAACATTGAAACCATGAACCAAATGAAAGGAAGATCCTAAAATGGATATTTAAATACCCATAACATTAAGGATTATTATCATAAAATATATTCATGGTTATTATATACACCATAAACCAAAAATAAGAGGTGAATATGGCATATATCTCACAGAAATAAAACTGAGATGAGAAAACCATTACCTCACACTTACTTTTAGTTGATCTGGAGTTAACCTCTTGTATCATGGTTTTAACCATGTTGTTAACATAATTAATAACCATATTAATATTTATAATATTATATGTGATAATTTTATAACATCTTATAACCCTTTCATTAATAATATTTCATTATTTTCATTGTTCCATGTGTTAATTTCCTTATTTTCCCTTTATTGCTTTGTTATGAAAGTTCTGGTTCTTGTACATATTATATAGTTTCATAGTATCAATAATAATAATAAATAAATTATAATTTTTACATTTCAATTATACCTTTAAAAAAATCATGAATTATGGTTCTGAAAAATGAACTAATATTAGGATAATATATATGGTAGGTCATGCGTACCATGAGTAATGTTTATATTTTTCATTGATCATTATGGAAAGAAGGTGAGACATATTTTATCTTTAAATAATGTTAATTATATAATAAATAAAATATTATTTAATTATATATATATATATATATCATTTTTTTGATGTGGTGAAGAAAAGAGAGTCACATCGCTTTGTGAAGGTGGTAGTCCACACATAGACGAATGACATTATAACTTTTTCAGTGTGTGAAAAGGTAATAAATAAAACAATATATAATATTAAAAGAATTATAAATATTTAATTAAAAAATTAATATTTCATGTATATCACATATATTCATTACCATTACCCATGTTACTTTCTATGTAACACGTTAGTAAAAAATGAATCCCATCGCTTCGCAAGGGAGTAGTCCACCGTACACAAGAGCGACATTATCGTATCCCATATAGAATAGAAATTTAAAAGGTATAAATGATATAATTACTAAAAAAATATAATTATTTTTTAAATATCATATATATACTTTATATCCATCATCATACCCAACTGTGAGAGGGGGTAATGGAAAAACTAACAACATCGATTCACATGGCGGTAGTCCGTAGTAGACATGAATGATGATTTCATAAACCATTTGATGGAAGTGGAGATGATTGTAGGTAATAACATTATTATAAAAATATCTCATTATATTTAATAAAGTTATTTCATTATATTATCATGGTTGAATAATAATTTAAGGAGTCATAGAAAGAAATAAAATAAACATGCTCGTTGAAGAAATATACCTCTTCTTCGGGTATCCTCGTTAGGTTACCACCAAAGGCCTTCTTAGGATGGCTTTATGACCAAACTATGGACTCTAGGATGATATTAGGGAGGTTTATAAGTTATTTGTGTTATTATTCTTTGAACCAAATTTCTCAAGAGGTGTGTAGAAGTCAGCGTTGTGGTGTCCATTTATAAGTGGGGAGAGCGGAACACTTGTAATGTTTTGAAATAGAAAATTCAAAACATATTTTTTTCTTGTCAATAGGACCAAATAAAGAAAAAGTATCTATAATAGAAGTAATAATGTCAAAATATATAAATTAAAATGTGTTTGGGACAAGTAATGGTCCATTTTTACACCTTATATTTCATGTTTAACCATATAGTAAACTCGTTTTTCCTTAATCACTATAGTTAATTTTAACTGTTTTCACAAATAATTATGGCAAAAAATTAAGTTGAACTTATTAGAAAATATAAATTATTATAATTAAAAGTATTTAATACATTTTTCTAAATTAAACTCAAATAATTGGAAGAAATTAATTTAAAATTAATTCTGTAGATGCAACAAGACGACATGTTTTTAAGAAGAGTATTTGTTTTGAGGAAAAGATGATTCTATAATAACTCTATGACTAATAATAATAATTTTATAAAAATAAATTAATATTTAATTATATATAATATATAAATTTTATTTAAAACATTACCCATTTGGTACTATTTTAAATAATTAAAAAGGGTAAACCATATGCATTTTAAAATAGTTTTTTGAAAAACTCTTTTTTAAATTCAAAAACAATCTTATACTAAAAACTGATATAAAGTTGATTAAAATTAATTAAGTGGATTATATATAACTAAATAATACTTATTTTAATTTAAAACATATTCAAAACATATTGGTACTTTTAGATTACTTAATTTATTGAAAATAAAATAATATTTACAAAAATTAGTATTTTCACTATTCAATACAAAATCAATATTTTATGAAAATTCCAAAAAATATACCCTAAGTAAATTTTGATATTATAATTAAAAAAATTAGTTTAATTTTATAAAAAAAAATTTATAAAGGTTCTAAAAATTTATTATAATATTTTTTCATGAAAATCGATAAAAATCATATTTGAAGAAAACATATTTTTGACGAATAAAACCACTTTACTAAAAATTGATTGATTGTTTACTAAACAATTATAAATAATTTATATTGGGTAATAAATATATATTTCATAAATTAGTTAATATTATTCATACTCACCAATTTAATGGCTAGGTTATAAATGTAATATATATCATGGGTTGTATAAGTTTGGTAGTGCATGTTGAATATGCTATCGAACATAAAAAACATGGGGTTAAGTGTAGACCAAGATAAACTGAGTTTTATGTGTAATGAAAGCTAAATATATTGTTTCATAGAACACAAGATAAAATTTCTGTTTCCTATCCGTTATGCTATCGAATATAATTTTCTTCTTTTAAAATCATAAGGTATTACATCATCCCCCATTTAATAAATTTCATCCTCAAAATTTAAACTTTATCTTAGTAATCAAAGGTTGGACATTTAAAAATAATTTTTTTATTAAAAAATCAAAAAAGGGTTAATAAATTATTATCTTAATAATAGAGAAATGGAAGAAAAAAGGTTATATATAATAACACATAACTACATTTCCAAATAGGATAACATATGTGGGAATAGAGAAAAACTATAAATAATTATAGAGACAGATAGAGGTCATTGATAACAAGAGAGTGAATGATCAATATAAAGTTAAGTGCCTCAAAATGATAAATATGTGATGATAAAAAGACCCCAGATTCATTAAAAATTTAAGGCGCTAGGATAACATTTTTGTTTCATGATCCTTTTCCTATAGATAAGGAATTATCATACCATCTAAACTAAGATAATGTTGAAATATACTTAATTTATAAGTAAAATTCCATCTTTTAATCAATTTCAACGAAAATATCATCTTTTTTTCCAAAAGATTTGTATTCATGATGAATTTGTAATTCATGAAGCACTCAAATCAAATTTTAAAGGAATACATAATCCTTAAAAAAATAACAAGATATCCCTCTTGTATTTAAAAATTAAACAAAAATAAAATTGTTATCACATGGTAATATAATTCCCAAAATGAATAAACCTTTATACATTAATATCGAAATTTCAACATTAATACCCAATGTTCAAACCAAATCATTCCATAAATTATTATCCTTATAATTCTTCAATCATTTCCTAACTAAGTTCATAACCCAAATATTAGAAGGATCTGATCATATATTATTCCAAGATAAATCAACCATTATTCCTAAAATAAAATATCATATGTTTCCAAAAAAATATAATCTTTACCAATAAAAATATGACATACTTACCAGGAAATCATATAGGTCAGTGGGAGGCATGAAACCCTTATTGTCCTTCTATTATGGGTTCAAGCCCCATCACCTTACTATATGTGATGAGTTGTCACCTAGAATACAAGTTGTCCGTTTTTATCTAAGCATTACAAATAATCACTCCCTAAATAACACTTCATTTGGATCCTATGGGTTGAAAATACCTCAAACCAATAAAACATCTCTAGAAAATTCATTGATCACTTTGAGATCTCATCACTTAAATCCTTAAAGTGGTGTATAAGACTTCGAACATATGATAAAACATAATATTATAGACCTAATAATATATCCAAAACTCTTAATATATCCTCACATTAAAACATCATATTCTGAAAATTTATATAGATCTACCTTTGATACCAACTATAATAGCTCAGAACCCGCACTCCCAAATCCAGTGATAAAATTGTAAACCTTAATGTTTTAGCTTTGATACCAATAATTGTGACCCATTTAATCCATAAAAACCTTACAAAATCAAAAGGAAAAATTAAACATGTATATTGTTTATTAACTTTTAGGATTAGAGATATAGCGAATTACGAGAAACTCATACATAAACAATACCCATGTCATCAAATGAGAATTTCTCCCACTTAACCCATCTTTATTTATTTCCAATTAATTCATAATCAACATAAATATAAAATACAGTCTATTCATAAATAATTAAACCAAATTATTTATAACCTGGTTAAATGAAAATATAATACAGGTGATCTCAAATGCTCAGTAAGGGTAGACATAATCATTATCAATTGAATGTTATCAATGAACATAAGAATTACATAAGGGTATGATGAAATAATCATATTGATTGAGAAGATAATAAAATAAATCATACCCATAAATACCTTGATCATCAAGTATTAAGACATTGAAAAGTTAAGAGTTACCAAATCAATAATCATGAGCCATGTGATATCAATATTGATCATAGTAAACCTTAAAAACCCATAGAAATCATAACAAAAATGTGTTGGTATCTTGGAACATTTTTCTTCATAACTCATGTTGAATCCATGTCAGAAATAACTAGAGCCTAGTTACCATTGGATAAAACCTTAGTTAAATTACTACTTATTATATTTCAAGACAAGTTATATTAACCAATGCATTGGATCACTATCTGGGAACACTCATCGTCTAAGCTATAATAGGCTCACCCTGCACCATCTGGGCCACCCCATTATATAAGCTCCAATGGGCTCACATGTTTCTTTCTAGTCCACCCCATCAAATAATATGTAATGGGATCACCATGTTCTATTTGGGTTTCCCCAATTTATTATTTTCAACAGAATCACACGGTGCTATCATGGAAGCCCCATCGTAAAAGGTGGCCAAGAACCAAAACAGGAATAAAGTACATATAGATTTCATCATAAAACTCATTGAAACAATTGATATTATTTTATTACCTAATTAATCCATAGAAAATAAATGGGATTCATTTAAATCTATTTGAAACATGATTAACCCATTGAATATAAATGGGATTAATAATATTCTTTTTGAAACATGATTAACCCGTGGAAAAGCAATGGGTTCCAAAACAGTCTATTTGAAACAATATTAATCCATCTAGAGAAATAATGAGGATTGTATCAAAAAAAATCCCCAATGGAGAATATTTAACAACAATTATTGTTGACATTGATGAATGGAAATGTCATTAGAATAAAATTAAAACTTTCTTGAGGAAAATTTCCATTTAATTTTGAAAATAAATTTTTAAAAGAAAAAAAATTAAAACTATATTCTATGAAAACCACTTTTAAAAACTAAACATTTTTAGAATATTAAGAAGAAATTTTCTTTAAAAATACTCTTCTAAACTTTCAAAGGAATATTCAATGAAATAACGGGCTTATTGATGGGTAATTTCATACATTCCATAAAGAACATTCCTTTTGCATGGTAAAAAGGTTAGAAAAGTGCCTTGTTTATAAAGTGACAGGAATATTTAATTAGAAAAAAAGAATAAATGGGTAAAAATGATTTAATAAATAATTTTTAAAATGTTTAATTTTTTTTTATAAAACATGGTTTTGGAAGAAAACATATTTACAACCGAAGAAAGAAATGAAGTATATTTTTTTTAAAACATTTTACCATTTATTTTATGTACCAAAGAGTTGAATGATGGTAATATTTCATTAAAATATCACAAATAAACATAATATAAAAAAATTATGAGTTTCTTGAGAATTTGATCATAAAATCTCATCATTGGAAGCATAATCATAAATAGTCCTGATAAATGATGAGATTGTAACATAAGACTCTTACCACTTTGGTAACATGGAATCATAATAACCATGAATTAATAACAATAAATTAAACTTATAATATAATTATAATAAGTATATTAATTATCTAACATGTGAAATGGGTAGTATATACACCTCATAAAATAAGGTAGCTGTATAACATAACATACGTCTCAAAGAAGAAAAATTGCGACCAAAATCCCTTACAGTTTTGGTAACATTGAAACTAGAAAACCCATTAAATGGAGACCCTTAAATGGATATGTAAATCCATATAAATTTAAGGATAAAAAAAATATTCATGAGTATTATATACACCACACAACAAAAATAAGTGGTGAATATGGCGTATATCTCACAAAAATAAACGTGAGACGAGAAAACCCTTACCTCGCACTTACATTTGGTTGATTAAGATTTATAATCATGTATAGTGGTTTTAAACATGTTATTAACTTATCAAATTACCATATTAATATTTATAATACCATATATTATCCTTTTATAACATATTATCACTCGTTTATTAATAATCTTTCATGATTTTCATTGTTTCAGGTGTTAATTGCCTTGTTTTCTCTTTCATGCTTTGTTTGAAAGTAAAGTTCTTGTAAATATTAAATAGTTTAATCATATAAATAATAATAGTCATGAAATTATAATATTTATATTTAAATTAAACATTTTAAACCAATCATGAAAGATGATTATGAAATATGAACCAATATTAAGATCATGGTGACGGTAGGTCGTACGAACGTATAAGTGACATTTCCATTTTTCAATGATCATTATAGAAATAAGGTAAGTAATAATTTATCTTCATAAAATGATAATTATATCATAAATACCGTATTATTTAATTATATATACTTATTTATATCATTCTTGTGATGTGGTGAATAAAATAGTGTCGCATCGCTTCATGAAGGTTGTAGTCCACATGTATACAAATGATGTTATCACTTTTTTCAATGAGTGAAAAGGTAAAAAATAAATTGATATATAATATTCCCAGAATGATAAATATTTCATTAATATAATAATTGTTTCTTATATATCACTTATATTCATTATCAATACCCTTCTTACTTTACATGTAACGCATCAGTGAAAAATGAATCACATTTCTTCATGAGGTGATAGTACGTCACACACACGAATGATGTTATTGAATCCCCTATGAAATGAAAATATAAATTTTATATATGATATAATGAATCTAGAGCTATAATTATGTTATAAATATAATATATATACTTTATATCCTTTATCATACCCAACCCTGAGAGGTGGTCATGGAAAAACGAATGACATCACTTCGTGAGGAGGTAGTCCACCATACATATAAATGATGATATTATGTTAGTGTATAAGTTATTTTTTGTAGTTTTTTTATAAACCAAATGGATTTATATTCATGAATAACTAAGGAGTGTGGTGGCCTTTTATATGTTGGGTGAGTGGAACACTTGAAATATTTTTGAAAGAGTGAATATCACCCATATTTTTTCATTCAAATAGCCCAAAATAAAGGTAAATAATCAATAATATAGGGTATAATTTAGAAATATGGACATAAAATTGGTTTTGTAAAAGTGTTGGGTCATTTTTACACCTTATATTCCAATTTTAACCATCGAGTAATCTCGTTTTTACCTTAATCACTATAACTAATTTTAACTATTTTCACTAATAATTATGGTAAAAAAATTAATTAGACATAATAATTTAATATAAATTATTCTGATTAAAAATATGGAATCTATTTTTTCAAATTAAACTCTCAGAAGTTTCATAATTGTATTTAAAATTATTCCCGTAGACACGTGAGACAACAATTTTTTAAGAAGAGTATTTTTTTCAGAAAAAGATAATACTATAATAAATTTATAACTAATAATAATCATTTTATGAAACTAAATTAATATTAAATGATATATAATCAATAAATTTAATTTAAAACATTCTTCATTAGTTATTATTTAAATTAATTAAAAACGTGAAACATTATTCATTTTAAAATATATTTTAGAACAACCAGTTTTTAAACCCAAAAATAAATTTATACTAAAAACCAGTATATAGTTGATTAAAAGTAATTAAGTGTATTAAATTTAAATAAATAATACTTATTTTAATTGAAAAAAATATTCAAAATATATTGTGACTTTTAAATTTCTTAATTTATTTGAAATAAAATGATACAAAAATCAGTATTTTTCACTATTTACTGAAAAAATCAATATTTTATTGAAAGTACTAATATTTTACCCAAATTAAATTATCATATTTTTATTCTAGAAATGAATTTAATTTTATAAAATAAATTTTATAAAATCATCAAAATTTTATTATAATATTTTTCATGAAAATCAATTAAAATCATTTTTTAAGAAGTCATATATTTGAAGAATAAAACCACTTTACTAAAAATTGATTGATTATTTAGTAAATATTTTTCAATAATTTATATTGAGAAATACATATATATATATATATATATATATATCATAAATTAGTTAATATTATTCATACCCACCAATTTAATGGCTTGGTAATAATGGTAATATATATCATGGGTCATATAAGTTCAGTGTTGTGGGTTTGATACTCTTTGAAGCATAAAAATATCAAGGTTTTGTGTAACAGAATCTAAAATGACCGTTTCTTGTAACACAACATGTACATATTTTTTCATTCAATAAAATATAAACTCAGTGTTGCAATTCCTTTATGCTATGAAATATAATTTTCTTCTTTTAATGTATCTAGGTGTTACACTTACAACTCTACATTCTGTATACATCTTGGAAGAACCAAAATTTATAGAGATGTGCATGATCATTTAAGGTGGTATAACATGAATGTGAGGTTTATAATTATACTAAATGTTGTTTGGTATGTCAGCAAGTGAAGGTTACGTGACAACTTCTCAAAGGAGTACTACAACCACTACCTATATCTGTATAGAAGTGGGATAACATTACTATGGACTTTATTACTGTAATTCGTAAGACATCCAAGGGAAACAATTTCATATGGGTAATTATTGATAAATTAAAAAATTATAATCATTTTATTGTTATAAAATATGATTTATCCCATTAATTCCTTACTTTTATGTATATTTAAGAAGTTTTGAGATTTTATGGAGAACCCCTAACAATTGTTTTTTAATATGGTCCATGATTTACTTCTATTTGGTTGGAGCCTTCAAAAGGGAAAAAACCTAAGTAAAAGCCCATCATAATTAGACTGATGGGTAGTTTGAGAGGACTATTCAAGCACTTGAAGACATGTTAAGGGTAAGCTAACTTCATTTTAAGGGGAGTTGAGACCATCATCTTCAACTTATTTAATTCTATTAGGACAATTGTTTTTACTCGAGAATTCTAATGGATCCTTACGAATCACTCAATGGAAAAAGATTTAGCATGAAAAAATATTTGGATGAAGTTAGAGAAGGAAAACTTTTTGGAGAAAACATTGTGAAAGGAACTATAGAAAAGATACATGTAATCCAAAAAACATATCAAGGCTACTTAGATTTGACAAAATATTCATACTCATAATCAATGAAATGACTTATAATTTCTTGTCAAGTAACATTTATTCCACAAAATATCACTATATAAGGGACTCATGGGATTTGGAAATAAGGTAAAACTAATTCCAAGGAATATTAGAGGAGTTGATATTCTAGATCATATTAGATAAGTTTCTTATTAGTTAGAACTGCCTCCAAATTATTTCAATATCTGCAAAATCTTATACATATCCCTGTTAAGAAAGTATATGTCAAAAAAACACATATAGTTGACATAAATGGTGTGGAACTGGAACCTAACATATCATATGAAGAATAAATTAATCATGTTATTAACGAAAGGGAATAATTATTGAGGAAGAAAACAACATGACTCGTGAAAGTCTTATGGAGAAACCATATGTTCGAAGAAGAAACCTAGAAGACTGAAGAATAAACAAAGGGAAAATATCCTCATCTATTTTTAGGTAATACACACATTTAAAGTGTGAAATTTTTTAGGGGTGGAGTGTAATAGAAAAAAAAGCTTTTATTATTTATAAAAGTACTTGTGTTTCATAATGACTATTTTATTATACATTATAATATAAGAAGATATAAAACGAAAATATATTTCATAGGGATATTACACATCATGTAATAATATGAATGATAATAGTTGAGTAGAGTATATAGAGATAAACACGAAAGAATAACATGTGCATAATGTTAAACTGCATAGTCTCAATCTCTCCTATAGATATCACCCATGCTATAAAAATGGTAAAATAAAAAAGAAGCATTAGAAATATGATAAAAATTATCAAGGGAAGTGTGGAACCTTTTTAATTGATGTGATTGGTGAATTATGAGAATTTGTAATATATATAGTTTATAATGGGAAATGGGATCATTAGGATCTGACTATTACATAACTATTACAATGCAACTAATATATGATTTTTGGTCTTCATGACCATTGGGAATTAGGACCATCAAGAATTATGATCATCTGTAATATAATTATTATAAAATTACAGTTGGAGCTATTGTATATTAAGGTTAATAAGGATATATAATTCATGTAGAAGAGGAAAATGATTTCCTCAAAAAATAAGATATTTCCATTTGAATTCCATTTATCAGATCTCGGGATGGCGGTAACATCATTGGGTTTTTCCCTCGATCAATCCCATGAAGAGCTTCAATAAGTGAGGCTTGAGAGGAGTTGACTATGGTAGAATTTATAGTTAGTAAGGATTTCAACCAGATTAATGTTTAGTTAAACCACCCTTTAAAAGTACCAACATTACACACCTTACTCTTAGATATTGTTTTGGTGTGATAAGAGGTTATGTATATAGACTATTTGTAGTATTGAGATGTAAGTTATTTTAGAAATGAAATAGTTGTTACACTGATCCAATATTTCTATTTATTTTATCACCCTTATATAAAAAGTAAAATTTACTTGATTAGAGGATGAATATGACAAAATATATTTTTAATATAAAGAAACCATAATTTTTTTGTAAATTATATTCATATTATATTAATTAAAATACATTTTTAAAATAAATACAGAAATTTGGAAAAAAAATATTTCCTTCAAAAAAAATTAAACAATAATATTTATTCATATATTAAAAATATAATAATTTTATACAATAATTTATAATTTTTCTAAGGTTTATAAATTTGAAAATGTGATAAAAATGGGTATTTTTGAAAAATTAAGTTTTTAATTTTGAAATTAAATTTATCATATTTATAAAATTATTTTAATAAAATGGAAGGATTTTTTTTGAAATCGTCTTGTCAAAACATGCTTATAATGATTTTTTCATAACTTTTTGAGATGCGAAAATTTTGGGGTAAAAGGAAAAAATGCGGTATAAATATACGGTAAGTGTTATGTAATAATAATGGCTTAAAATTGAAGTAATAAATATTATTAAGGACTTATTATCCAAAAATGAACTTTTTCATTAGAATAATTTATTTTAATCTAATAAATTAATTTTCTAGACCTCTAAAGTATCTTTCAAAACCTAAAGTATAATTTAATATTTTAAAAAGAATTATTTATGAATAAGAATATTTTCAACCTCAAAAATAATATTATTTTAAGGATTTAGATTCATAACAATTATAATACTAAAATCCATTACATGTATTTATAAAAAAATTGGGTAAAACCATGGTAAGGCCAATAGTTTTTCATTTTTTATGACAATGATGTTTAGAAATTTACAAACTATTCCCCATTATTTCCTATAAATACCCCCATTATTCCATTACACTTTACTCCAAATCCAATGAGCAAGAAGTTCCTCTCATTTTTTCTCTCTATATTCCCTCTAAAAAAATTATAAGGTCCTACAAAGCACTTTTCCAGATTTAAGAAGCTACCTTGAAAGGTATGGATTCTCCTCATCTTTCCTCTTATCCATTCAAGTAATTCTTTTATAATAAGCCTTTTAATTTCCAAATGATTATGAATCTAAAATTATTCTTTTATTTTATATGACATACTTTTATATTTCTAATACCCAACCCTACCTTAATTAAAGGGTATTCATATAGATAGGGTTATACTTCTTTGATTAGGGACTTCTATGTATAAATTACACTTTCCTTAATCATTGTTTAAAATGATGAAATGCATTCTTGTAATGTGTGATCTATATGGCACACATAAAGTTAAGAATATGAAGGGTGAACCAATATATCACTCAAATTAATTGATTAAAAAATTAATCTCTAGACATGACAAGTTTATAATACATTAAGAATGTGTCTTGGTAATGTTTTATGATACCTTGGTGGACAACCATGATAATATATTTTATGAAACTTTGGTGATAAACCTTGATTATATGCTTATAAATGTATCATTTTTATGTTGTATCTACATTTCCATGTTATGTATCATATACTCATTATTATTCTCTTATGTAATGCCTTATGTTATTGATGATGAAAACTTCTGTCCCATTTCCTTTTTTATCCCCTTATTGGGCTTTACACTCACCCTTTGCTTTTGATATATGTCCCTAGGAAATTATTTTGAGTGAGGTGACCTATAATAGAATAATAAATGTGTCTTTTAAGATGATAAAATAGTGTTTATGTTTTTTATATATATGTACTTCGTGTATTACATACCTATTTTCCAATACAATAAACCTCAAAATATCGTTGGAAGTTATTACTGCAATATTTTGTCAAGGAACTATATTAAAAATCATGTATGAAAAATATGGGTCTTTATAGGATCAATACAGTGACAATAATAAAATTTTACACCTTATAACATCAATATCAATTCAAAATATATAAGGGAAATAAGGATCTTCTATACTGAGTTTGATCCCCTCCATCTAACTCTTTTCATCTCTAAACCACCACCCCGAGCACTGCCCCTGCCTCTCTCCTAGTCCTCCTCTATTACATGTTGAATGTATAACCCTAAAGATTATATACCCTATTAAATGTATTATTTCCTGAAAAATAAAGGAACTACAAGATTCCTAGCTCATAGTAACCCTAGTCTCAAGACACTAGTTTCCACGTGGAAAACATCACACGTTAGCTTCTTCTTTAAGGTGGCTCAAGCATATGTTCCCTTGCAAATATCTCATCCTTAAGTGATTCTTGAAACTACCCCTGTAATATTCCTCAATATTCATTAATATTATCTCCAAATTTATTTTTGAGTTCATAAATGACCCATTTTTACAAATTTTATTTGTAAATAGAGACTTAAATGGAATTTTTAATCCCACTTAGTGAGGTAACAATCTAAAATTCCTCTATGTGCTTTAAATTTTATAATAGAAAATCATATTTAAAGTTGTATTTATTCATTTAAAAATTTATTTAATAAAATATCCACCAATATAAAACTTCATCCATGCTCAACATGGGTATATTCAAGGCTTTATCATTCTATAAATATTCCCATGGTTATCTTCTTCGATCAGGCTTGATATTTTACAACTGACCTTTTCATGTTCAAAATCAAAATTGGTGTTTGTAACACCATCTCGGGACGACACCGAAAAAAATAATTGAGAAACCTTAATTAATTCTTTATGAAATCAGGTTCATATTTATATTTGATTAATTTTTCATCATCCCAACAATTTTAGCTTGACTTTCCAGGAGTAATATTCAAAATTACATGGGGATTTTATCAGGAACATGTAGTGCACTCGAATTTGTCTTCATCATTGCAGGAGTAAAGAAAATTGGACACCCAACATCTTCATCAACTTGATCATGCAATAGTGGACATACCCATCGATTAAAAACTTTATTCCATCTTTATCTCGGTTAATCAGTGTTTTTAATATTCATATGAATGTAAAATCAATTCAGTTCTATCGGTCTTTAACAATGTGAAGGTTCTCTCTTAGAGATTATAGTATGTGTTTGAAGAACCTTCTCCCTCTTGGAATCACCTTTCTTGACATCTTTATTTGATTAGATGGTGTTTAATCCACATAAACTGAATCTTGTTAGTCATCTTCATCCACTCGTGATGATACTCAACTCGGTTTTAAAAAACATGAGTTATCCCATCCTCAAATGCAACTCTTGGTTAGTAAATGTTAGTCAATATCAGGTGTATATATTCTTTATCTATGCTACTAAGAAGGTAATCCTTTTAATAATTGGGATGATGATTATAGATGCTATAATTTTATGCTTACAAAGTGGAATTTCATCCTTACTAGATTTTGATTCTCATCATCCTGTATTTCATCCTTATGGAATTTTGATTCTTATGGTTTGTTATTTCATCCTTATGGTATTTTTATGCTTATGGTTGGGGAAAAATCCTTACACTCCAAATAGAATCATCATTATGGTATAATGGGGTTTTCATGCTTATAGAATTTTTTATAATGCAAGATAATTCTAAACTTGTGAAAAATCATCCACTCAAAATGTAAATTTAAAATTAAAATGGTTTTGACAAAAAAATTAGATTAAAAATTAAAAATTAAACCCAAAAACTAAAATTAAAGTCAAAACATGGAAATTTTAAAAATAAACATCATAAATAAATAGTTTATCCCAAAAATTATATTCAAGATAAAAATAATGGGATATTTGAAGAAATAATTCCAATAATCTAAAATAAAAAAATATCTACAATAATAAGGTTTTTGAATTAAGATTTTCTTTAATCAACTAAAACATATGTTCTTAAAAATGTATAAAAATTAAAGCAATGATTATTTAATAAAATTATTCCCAAAAAAATAATTTTAAAAATATATTCAAAGAATCTCTATTTCAACGATAAATAAACTTATATTCAATAATTTTTCATTATAAGAACAATTTTTTCTTAAAAACATAATTAATTCACTAATGTAGATGTCTAAAATATGTATAAAATTGAGGACGCATCACTTTCATTACACAAGATAATCCATGAGAACCAAATGGTTATAGTCATCTATACTAAATGATCTAGGTTTTGATATGCTTATATTTAGAAGGAATATCACATTTAGTATAGAGGGGTTTTCTTTTAAAATAATCACAAGTTTAATATAATTCACATGTATATTTAACTCATTTCATCTCATACAATATTTATTCTCTCATATTTTATTCCTTTTTAATATATTCTTGTAATGATTTAATTTATAATACCAATTCCATCAACCAAATAAATTTTTTCACACTACATTAATTCATAACACTTTACACAACCCACAAATTTTTGTTAATAACTCAAATAAAAAATCCAAAAATATTCATACATATCTAAATTCATCTTATGAAAAAAGTATATAAACTATTCAAGTAAAGGTTTATAATTTTATGAGATATAAAATCTCCACATGAGTAATCCTGTAGCTAGAAATAGTCAACCCCCACCTTTCTTGAACAAGGCTCTAGTCTAATGGGAAGTTCGACCCCAATTCCCTCTCCCTTGAGATAATTTACTCTAGATAGAATCAAATTTATAATAACTCAAAATCCTAATATGAGAAAAGAATATCTAAAAATTATATTCAATTTCCAAACTTTAATAGAAAACCAATGTTATGATAGATGATAACTATATCTTATGAAATCACACCAAGCATGAAATTCATGCCTTGAAAAAATACTTCAATAAATTTATCTCATAAATTAATAATAAAAAAGTTTCACATGTCAAAAATAATTTATAAAAAATAATGTTCTAAAGGAATTGAAAAAAATATAAATAAATATTATTATCTTTCCAAAACATGAGTTATCAATATGAACTTTCCATAATTAATATTGGCCTGAAAAGTACCATTTTACATAAAAATCCCAATTTACAAGTCCAACCAATTAAAATTTATAATCATTTTATAATCCATAATAAAATATATAAAATATTAATTTTTTAATTTTATTTATATATAATATTTCATGATAGATAGTGGTATTATTTATCATAAACTCTTATAAAATGAAGTAGAAAATAGAACAAGGTAAAAATCTTACACATTGCTTAAGGTTTTTCCTATGTGTATGTTTTTTTAAAAGGTGAAAAACTTATTCAATACATATAGTTTTTATAAAAAAACTTATGCATCCAATAAACTTTTATGATTTTCTCATATCCTTAACGTTTTATGTTTCTATGTTTTTTTCAAAATTTGAGAATCTATCGTATTTTATGACATCAAATATTTTATCTTATGATGCATTTAAAATCCTCATGTTTCCTATAAATAATACCTTGTGATATATATTAGTTATACACTATAGATAACCAATATAAAATCATTTTTTTCATATCATATGTCACAATATCTGCATATATGCCATTATGATAAGAAATTAATTCAAAAAAAACAAAAGAAAGGAATGTTGATATGTCGATAAATAAGAATATGATACTGCTTGTGGGGATGTAACACCATACCTTATATAGACATGTATAATGTGACATCTATATGAACCTATCAAATCATTTCATTTCTGCAAATATTTTGGCATATAACTCTTGGAATCAAAATGAAGATTTTGGGTGAAGATCCATACATCATCACTGTTCATGTGTGAGAGTTCCCATGAATCAATTATCTCTTTAAAATTTTATCTCACACCAATTATGGGTTTAGATAGACCATCCACTGATTGTTTATAGTGGAAAATCCCATGATTTTTCTAATATATCTTTAATGGTTCAACATTTGCAATGAAATGAATAATAACATGGGCATACCAAAAATATAGTGACTTTTATATTCTCTTTATTGATGAAGCAGGATTTATAAATCTCATCTAATAAATAAATAAAATATTCATGACTCCATAGGTGGTACACCAGCCTTGGATTTATGATTATATTGTGTGGACTCCTAGTCATCGAAGGCGTACTAGCACCTTCATCGAGTGAAAAACAATGACCATGATCAAGGAGAGTTTTTACAAGGATTTCATGAAATGGGTACCCATTAACAGAAGGATTTAGCCATTTTAACTCTTTATATAATGAGTAGAGTTGGGGAATGTCTTCCATCTTATGGTGTTACTACCCATTGATGCTTACATTCATCGAACACTTCAATGAATGTGTTAAGTAAACATAATCTATAAATTGATCAATATAATTTATATATAACCAAAGAAATTATAAGGATAAGGTTTCCATATTCATTAAATCAATATCATATATTTTATTCCTCATCATACTCTATGATGGTAAAATACCCTATGTTATGATATAAACACCCTTATGCTTATATCTACAGTTAATATCTAGGGATATTATCAGATATGATTTTCCTGATTTTTTGTATTTCTAACAATAGAATTAGTATAGATACTTCCATTGAATCCTTTATATTCTTATCATAGGCATCTAATTTTTTTTGAAAAACTTCACCCATTGGTTTCTTAAGAAGGGATTACTCTAATGAATAGAATTTTCCTTCTTTCTTAGAAAATATTCTCTTGTTTTGGTGGTAGTTGTGGAAGTTACTACCATTTAGATTATACTTATCCAAAATTGATCTCATGGACAATATTTATCACAATTATTCCATTATTTATATCAAATATTTTATTATAAGATTATCATGTTTTATATTCATTTAAAAAACACTTTATTTAAATGTATTCCCACTAAAAAATGATAACCACTTAAATCATATCCATTTAGTAGTAAAAGATGCATATTTTACTAAGAAATGATACTTATTTTTCATTTTAAACACCCAGATATTTTATGATATAGTTATATATATATAAATTTTATTTCATTAATGACTTTGTTTACCTGCAACACTGAGTTTAAATGAACCACACTATACTATTGAAATATTTTTATTTAATTTGATAGTTTTTGCCTAGAAGATGGATTGGAAGGTAATAATAGGACTAAATAAATTATAAAACATTTATGGTTTACCCATGTATAAAAATAATTCATTGTTTTTCAATTGATTAGAAATGAAAATAAATAACATTTTAAATTATAAGAGATGTTTTTCTAAAAAAATATCAATATGTTTTTATCTTAATAAACTAAATAAATCACTATTTGTGAATTATTTTAATGAAATTATATATATTATATTCAATAAAATGTTTTATCATTTATCTTATATTTTTTCTACGAATGGAATAAGAATAAATCCATTTTTAGGCGTAAAATGTATTTATCTAAAAAACGGTTTTCTTCATGTTGCACACACTTATTTTAAAATGAATTACTTACACTTATAGAAATTGAATCATGAAAAATGGAAACTTTTTGTGGAATTAAGATATTCAAATTTATAAAATAGATCCTTTTTATTTTTTGTCATTATGAATATAAACCTTCGTAAATATTTTTCACCTTAATAAAGGTGAAATGAGTAAAAAGAGGAAAAAATTAGGTTTAAGGCCTAAAAATTACTCTGAAACTTGCATTTATACTATTGAATGAGTGAATTTTTGAAACTATCATACATGTCTAAAAACAATGGCCACTTGGTGCAATTTTTATTTAATTATTTCCTTTATATTATTTTATGAAAAGGATAAATGAAAAATGTACCTCTCTTGAGTTTAATAACTCTAAATTTTTATAATGAGAATAAAAGGAGGATAAGTTCAGTTATAAATGTCTATTTGAAAGTGGAATTAATTTTTGTTATGATAATTTATTTCTAATTTTTTGTGATTGAATAATTAACTTAAACACTTACGCAATGTCGGCATAGTATTTTCCCAATTAATAAAAAAATAATATAAATGATTTTAAAAATATTAAAAGTGATACATTTTGGGTGAATTGTTGTGTTCAAATAATTTTATAGACAAATTATAGCATATAAAATTTTTTTGAACGGTTTATAATCAAATTTATTTATTTTCATTTTTTATTTAAATTCAAAGAAAATGAATAGTGTCAAATATGACATTATTGATATTTTATGTTATATAATATTTTATTAAATTATTTAAAAACAGGAAAATATTAAAAGATGACAATTAGGATGATAAATGATCAATATTTTTATCCTTTGTCTATTTATGGAAATAAATTACCTTATAAGAAATATTATAACCCTTTAATATTAAAAAAGGAATTACCACATTTAAGATTAAAATTGGTTATTTAGGGGGTTAAATAAAATTATATGGGTTAAAATGACACAAATCCTATCTAAATTTAATTGGATAATGAAATTTAGACCTTATTATATTTATATTATAATATGTTTCTATTTATAAGAACATTTTATTGAGAATGAATTAATTATATTAAAAATATTTTTAGTAATTCCAATTGTTTCCTTTCCCTCCCTGTTAAATGGACAACCTTACCCATTTTCTTTACACCCCTTCGATTCTACTAGATCAACAAACCCCTGGTCAATTCTATTCTCAACTAACCTAGACAAAAATTTTATGTTCTATCCTTCTTAAAATTCCATTCAGATGTTCCTCATGAAAGGATATAAAATAGGACTCTCAATGATTAAGAGGTTAGAGAACCTTCAAAGAAAGTTGAACTTGAAGTAAGGGATTTATGTTTCAATATCATTTTAATCAAGATTATTTATGATTTAATTACCATTTAAGTAAATTATATGATGATATCCTAATAAATATCATTCATTTACTTCTCTTCTAGTTATTTCTTGAGCATGCATTTTTTTCTTTCATTTTCCTCTCTTTAAGTACTCAAGGGATAGAAAGAATGATTTTTAATAAAAAAATGAATTTATTTCTCTCTTTTATTGAAAATATTTTTTATTCCATTTCCATGTTTTCTAAAAATGTTTTCAAAAATGTTTTTAATATTCTCCTATGATTTTTTAATGTCATTTTTACCTGTATTTTACTTTTTACAAAACATTTTAAAAGGAATAATCTGGTTTTTTTTTGAATGAGTAATTTTTTTCACATTATACCAAAAATGTAGCCGGAATATTTGTTTTAACATAAATGGAATGAAAGGAAACTCTCAATATATTTACCACTCAATTATTTGAATCTTCATTTACAAATTTCTAAGATTATTTTTAATGAAATATTTTTCCTTAATATTTGGTAAATTTATAGATTTTAAATATGTAATTTTATAGTGGAAAGGGAATTTTCCTCAAGAAATTTTATAGTGATCTTTTAAATAATTTTTCATCATTGATAACAACATTTTTTTTAATCAGTCTTTACTGGGGATATGATATAATGATACTATTTTAATTATTTCTCTGTATGGTTTATGGTTATGATGATGAAATATTGATGAAACCCATTTTCTTTTCCATGTGTTAATTTATGATGAATGTTTTTACAATCTATTAATTTAAAAATTAATAGATGTATGATTATGTTATATGTGGGACCATATTTATATATGCCTCCAATGCATTGGGTAAAGATTAATGTTCTATAAACTCAAAGGGTACACAAGATATTATCCCAAGCCTGAAAAAATAGGATACACAGGAGGTTATCCTAATCCCAAAATATGGTACAAGGGAGGTTATGCCAAGCCAAAAGCAAGTACATAGGTAGTTATCCCAATTATTATTGTAAAAGTGGGTGCCCTAGATCCAACATAAATAATACTTTTTGATTACAATCATGTCCAAAATGATTTATACATGATGTATACTTACCATAATATTATTTATATTTCAACATCCACAATTTTCATGGTAATATACATAGATAATTTGTCATATCAAAAGGTTATAGAATCTTTCACGCTATAATGAGAACCTCAAGATACCATGACATTAATCTTAAACATATGATCTATGGTCTAGATACAACATATTGATTGGTCATAGGTTATTTCTAACTATAAGGTGTTGGGGGATCATAAGCATTGAGACTTATTCTCATTACCTCTCACTTGGTGATCTTGTGTAAATGATATCCTGAATATATACTCTCTAATACAAACACCATATGTTTAAAGTGTTATTGGTTGTTCTTATATGTGAAAACTTGTAATGGTCTCATAACATGATATTATTATCAATGTATACAATTTTATCACATACTTTAATGCAAGATAAAAACTACAGGATTAATGTCCCAGGGAGGTAGATTGTGTTGGGTGCATCATTGGTGGTCTTGTATTGATTGAATAATCAATATAGAAGTTTTCTCTTACAAAGGAATGTTATATATTGTCTCTAGTTGATATGGATGATTGCACCTTTACTAAATTCATAGTCATGGTAAAAGAAGGTAAGTCTATCCAGTTAAGAAAATGAATTATAAATAATGAATGGGTGATTACAAAAAAAATTCATCCTGATTTACGAGATATCGCGAGACAAAGAGATTATATTACATGTAATGTATTCATAGGAAAGTTTTCATTGCTATGATTTTTCCTTATCTCTTTAAGGGACTTCATGTGTTTCTAGAATTTACCCCTAGTATATGAATAGTTTTCACTACTATTTAGATAAGGTCCTAGAGGGTCACACACTGAGTATATTCAAAAGTCTTGCCTATTATGATGAATAGGACTTTAGGACATAGTGGGCCCCACCATGGCGTCCATGATATGACTGAGTTTGAACTAGCACCAATGAATAAATAATTTCATATTATTTTAGTATAAAATAATTCTTATTGAATTTATTTATTAAATTTTTCACTATATATTAAGTGAATACATAAAAAATATTATACGAACGAATGCCATTTTAATATTCAAGATTTATTTAACATTTTTGGGAAAAATTAATCGAGTCAATGGCTCATTTTTATCACGTAATATATTTATTATACCACCAGTATGTGATAAAAATATAGCTTATATTTATGACATGGTTAGTTGGTTGTAACACATCATTTATTTTTTATTTAGCAGGTAATGAGTATTATAGGGTTTGGTACCCATTTCTGGGTATTCTACACCTCTCTATATGAAGAGGAAGAGTCGATCTTGGGAGGAACTATTCATCCAATGATTTTGAGAGCATCCATCTTCTATATCATGCTTCCTAGAGAGATACTTATTTGTTCCAAGAAATTCATCAAAGATCTACTTCATGAATTGATGGAAAAACATAACGATGATCATTGTGATGTGAAGGCTACATCGAATCTCTTCACAAGCACCTAGAATTTGACTAAGGATGTTCTTGAATAATTTAAATGAATGGGTGGATGATCTATAGGGATCCATATTCGGTTCCATTGAGAAATGATTTCCAATGATGAGAAGTTGTCAATCACTGATTCATATCCAATGAGGTAATTTATACAATTTAATTTTATGATTAATTCATTAATATGAGATCCATGTGTTGTAATCAGGTAGTGTTTATACTAGCGATGATGTTACAATGTCGATCACAACATTAAAATTTTAAAATCCTGATTTTTTGGACTTTAACTATGTGCATGGTACCAACAATCCTAACATGTTATGAATGTCTTGGTGAATATCCTTAACATAATATTTCTATGATTATGATCATGTCAACCTTTAGTCCACTTTTTTATGAATGATAATTTGAAAATTTTATGTTCTCACAAATCATATTCATTGATCCCTTTATGATTCATGTCTTATGAAATTCCAAGATTTAGGTCATTGCTCATATTTATGATCTAATAATTTATGGGTATTATTTTCAAAGGATAAGATCATGTTCTCATACCCATTATTCCCATGTTATATTTAAATGATCATTGATATCACCCTTTTTTAACCTCATTGGGCATATGAGATCACCCCTTGTTATGTTTCATTTTCCTCAATATATGCATAAAAGTTTTAAGTATGATGTGTCTAAGAAGGGTGCTAGTTTTGAAGAACTAAGTGGGAGATGATGTAGATATTTTATGAACAATTTTTAATGTATCCATGTTTAAAAAGTCACCAAACCTTTACAGTTATGGTGTAAATCATAATTTTATGTATTCAATATTCCTTTAATAAGATGTGATATTTATTTATGAAATATATAGGTCACTATAGTTTGTATTAGATAAATTTTTAGTTACCTTTGAAAAATAGGATGAAAATTTTTTAGTGAGAACCATTAATATAATCCTATTTATAGGATAACATCCAAAGTTATTTTAAATAAAGGAGTATGGTTTTCTAAGAAAAACAACTCTTTCTAGATACTATATGTGGATTTGGTTTTTATATAGATACATCTATAGGTAATAACTTTGAAAATACTAGGTCAAGTATATTACATCCATTATTTTGGTGAATGGTGACTATTCCCTTATTGAGTACCTAATTTGAAACTCTTGGGGGATATACTTGCATTAATTCACATTTTCATTATAAAACATCCTGGTAGATTTGAATAGATTATGATCATGGATGATCTCAGTTAAAAATAAGGTGTAATATATTGAAAAGAAGGTACCATGATTTAGACATACCATAAATTATTTTTTAGATTATGTGGCTTCCCACTATGATTATTATTTCTCACAGTATGTTTTTTGATTTTATTTAATGGATGGAACCATAAATAACCATGTTAATGATAATCATTCCAACAAATTAAATGATTCTACTCCAAGGAAACCAAATTTTATGGGATATGGAATGAAAAATATCATTTCTATACTTATGAAACATCATCGATCAATGAATCATATTGAGATTCCAAATGAGAAAAGGATGGAACATAATTGTATTTAATTCCTTATGATAAAAAATACATCTTATTTTAGTTTATCAACTAATTAAATAGTTTTTGAGAATTGTATCAGAAAAATTTAAAAGATATTTTCCATTATCTGTTGTTTAGAGAATGGAAAATCCATTTTGGTCGTCTATTATTTGGAAGGAGAACCAGATCAATGGTAGACTCTCATTAAGAATATGAGGCAATTGGAAGTAATTTAATTCATAGAGTTGGATGTGTTTAGAAGTTTATTTTCAACAAGTAATTTCTTCATATTCTTAATAAAAAAAGTATATGGAATTACTTGATCCATGGAAGAAGGAAAATTAATCAATTAGTGCATGTGAGGAAAATTTTACAAGCCTTGTGAGGTATGCCTTTGGTATTATTATTGAACCCAAAAGTAAGATTGACCAATTCTTTAGTGTCATAAAACCAATTCTTTGAAAGGAATTGGACATAAGGAACTTTATTAGTTATGAATAAATTTTTTGATATGATACTAAGGGAGAAATAGAGATTGGAGTTACCCATCATTCTCATAGTTTTGATAAGAAAAGAAAGGTGGAATTCAAAAGAAATTATAATAATAGAAACCAGGAGGGAATAATATGATCCTTCCATTATGATTGATTTGTGGAAGGATACATGAATGGAATTTTTTTAAGGGGGTTATTAAATGATTTAATTGTAAAAATGAAGTTCATTAGGAAATTGAATACTGAAGTGATCAGAATAAGTTAACTAATGATGTAGGAAAATAACAATAGAATCAATCACCAAAAATACAATATTTTAAATGCAATAAGTTCATGAATTATGAAAACCAATAATAAAAATTGAAAGTTAAGGATGATGACCAATGTCATAAACCTCATAATCCTTGAGGCAAAGGGAAATATCATGCCATCACTCTTATTGATGAGGGGTTTGATAATAATGTGGTGAAAGGTATAATTACCATCAACTCTAGAACAGCTAATGTATTATTTTATTCTATATATACCCACTCTATTGTATATTAATAATTTTAAAATGTTGTCACAACACAACATCAATGATTTGATATTAAATTATAAATAAAAACACCTAATGGTAGGATGATCACATCTCAAGTATATGATACTTCTCTAGTTTATCTTTGTGGGAATATACTTCTTAAAAATATCATTATTCTACCTCTAGATGAATTTCATGTTATCATAATAATGGATTGGATTTATTTACACAAATCCTACATTAATTATCTAGGGAAGTCGTGTTTGATATTATGAACCAAATGATGATCATTTATCAGTGAAATGATAAATATAAAGTTCTGATGGAAATAAAATCCATCATATGGGTCTTTATTTCTATTCAAAAGGGATATAAATCTAAGATGGTTGGAGAAAAAGTCAACATAAAAGATATTCCTACTTTTATGGTGTTTTTTTGTGTCTTTCTAGAATATTTTCTTATTCCTCCACAAAATAGTGAATTTGAGGTGTTAATAGAACTCATAACTATTGATACATCTATTTCAAACACTCAATATCGAAAGGACCCGATTTAGTTTTAAGAATTGATGAAGTAACTTAGAGATAATATTTAAAAGGGATTAATTTAGACAAGTGTTTCACATTGGGGTGATATTATTCTTATTGTTAGGAAGAACAATGGATCAATGTGACTCTGCATTGATTATTTAGAACATAACAATATCACTATCAAGAACAAGTATCCTCTACCTCATATTGATGACTGTTTTGATCAACTGCACAAAGCTCAGTAATTTTAGAAGGTGGACCTTAATTATAGATATCATTAATTGAGGGTAAAGATGAGGATACACCCAATTAAACATTACATGCATGGAAGGGACGTTATTACTTTATAGTGATGTCATTTTTTCAGAATAATTCCCCCAATATCTTCAGGGATTTGATGAATAGAGTATTTAGATATTACCTTCATTGGTTTTTGGTATTCTCTATAGATTATATTCCTATTTATTAAAATTTAAAGGAAGAGTAGAATATCACTTGGGGATTGTACTAAAAACCCTAAGGTGGGAGAATCTATATGAAAAATTTAAAAAGTGTGAATATTTTTTCTACAAAAAGATATATTTTTTCGTCATATATTCTCAAACGAGGGTATATTGGTGGATCCATCAGTAATGGAAGTTATTGAATGTTGGCCCAGACCAACCACTATGAATGAGATCCACAGTTTTCTGGGTTTGGATGGATATTATTGAATTATTTTGGAAAATATTTCATGGATATCTAATCCACTCACCAAGTTAACTCAGATGGGAGCCAGGTTTCCTTGGATAGATGAATGTGAATAAAATTTCAAGGAACTAAAGATAATATTAGTTAGTGAACCTATGCTTACACTACCCTACTATGGAGAACAATTTTTGATCTTTAGTAATTCATAAAATAAGGTACTAGGATACATACTAGTGAAGAATGATAGGGTGATAGCTTATGCCTCATTCCAATTGAAGGATCGTGAGATAAATTAATCAACTCATGATTTGGGGTTAACTAGGGTAATGTTTACATTAAATATATAAAGGAATTATCTTTATAGAGAAATTTGTGATATATATATTGATCATAAATTCTTAAAAAATATATTCAACCAAAAATAGATGAATATACACCAGATAAGATGGTTGGGATTGATTAATGATTATGACGGCTCAATACATTACCACCTTGGGATGGTGAACAAGGTGGTTAATGATTTGAGATTAAAGGATCATGCCAGCTTACCTATGATGAGGGTCACAAAATATCCAATATTTCCGCATTTTCAAATAATGGATATTGATATCATGAATAAAGGGTGGAAATATTATATTTCCCAAATTTTTGTTCAACCATCTTTCCATTTGAGTATTAAATAGGCATTAAAGGAAGATGAGTAAATGTAGAACATGTTATAAATGTTCCTAAGTTCAAACATTATTATGATGGAATTATTGTTGAGTCAAAAGTCTTACTTTATACTTTTCCATTCTTTTAGTTTTGGAAATCCCAAATACCTTCTTAAAACAATGTTTAGTAACCTTTATATGTCCCAATTATTTTAGAATTTGTTTTATATAAAACGTTATTTTATATTGAATGATGAAATAGATCTAATATAATATTATTATAAACATCAATTACTCAATACAATCCATTGGACTGAAGGTGCATATAGTATGTCAGACCAACATTGGTTCTAAATAGTGGTTACAATTATGTCATGTCTATCGGACCAAAACAATTCATGACCATCAGACTGACCATGGTATCAATACATCGGTCTAATACTTATTTATTTAAGCAGATTGAAAAATAATAATAATGTCCATAAAACTATCAAAATTTTATAATAAGAGTATATAGATTTGTTTATAGATGATGGAATAAAGAATAAAATTGTAATTATGGTAAACAAAATGATGCTAGACATTCAGTAAATCTTGATCACTATGATATTTCAAGTGAAATTTATACAATTTTTCTGAAACTAACTCTGAAATATAACCATTATAGTATCTTTTATAAATACAAGTTCATTTGAAGAGGTGAGATGTGATTCAATTCAAAACTCAATTCATCTAAATATTTCTCTGCATGAACATCTTGTTCGTAGTCTTTGTAATTCTTTACAGAGTTGATGTTATAAGGAATATGAGTGAGGATTGTAAATTCTATATAATTATTTTATTTTTTATTCATTGTTGGATCATGTAACTAATCAAGGGATTCTAGGGATGGGAAGATGGTGAATCTTATCCATCATATCAATTGCTTATGGGGCTAGGAAGATAGAGACCAATCATTGCATCAAGTGGTTATGAGGATAGAAAGATAGATCCATACTGATCATCATATATAGGGATTTCTTGGTAAGGAAATATAAACCATATTGTAGGTATAGAACTATAGAGACCTTACAGTAGGTATAAAATTGTTGATACTTTTATTCAGGGTTTCTGTATACCTTAACACTTAAGGTTAAAGAGTAATTTTTTTTATGAAAACTTGTAAGTCATTATTACTTTTATAAGCTTGTTTTTTTTTCTTTTTTTCAATTTATTCATTCTTTGATTATATACTTAATAAAATTATGTTTTAATATACTTTAAAATATTAGTTTTATCATATTGAGAGTTATACCTATAATCTTCACTGATTATATCGGACTATTCCTGGTTCTAATTCCGAAACATCTAAAATCGAATGATTTACGAGTCCAATATTTTTACATAAATATGTAATGTGTTTTTTAGTTTAATTTTTAAACTTAAATTCACCCCCATATTATATCCATCATAAACTCTTACTATCCAATGATTTGTATCAGAGCATGTTTTACCGAAGACATGCTATGTTTTTACTTTCATTATCAATTATAAGTTTTATAAACTATTTTTTAATATTTTTTATTAAAATAATGTTTAATAATAGAAAAGATTTTCTATTCTTTATAAGATATCAGGGCTAAATTTTGGAACAATTCAAAATAAGAATCTGAGTACCCCACTTATCTTTGATGGTGTGGATTATGAGTACTGGAGAGATGAGATGAATAATTTCATTATCAATACAAGTGATGATAACATTTTTATGATTACTAGTGATTATAAGATTCCAAACATGGAAGTTACTACATTTTATCATCAATAAAAGAAATAATATCAACATAATTATAGATTAAAGAATACTCATTTATGTTCCATGATAAATAATATATATATAAAATTTTCTACATGTGAAGATGCTCATAGAATTTGGGAAAATTTATAAATCACTCACTATCATGACCTGTCTCAGAGGGGCCCAAGTCATGACTACCCCAAGCTCGCATCCAACAGTCTAGGGACTGGAGACTAGCACTGGGTAGGCATATCCAACAAATGAGAGGAATTTGCCTAAGTACATGCACACACACACACATCTCTAACCCCAAAACGCTAATAAGTAAAAACACTAAGTAAAAAATAAATGCATAGAATAAGATATGAACCATAGAGTATGAAATTAGGAAAACTAGAAATTAAATAGGGCCAGAATACAAACCCACCAAAATAAAGTGTTTGTCAAGTGAATGCACAAGTTCCTAAAACTCATCCGCAGAATACCCTACGGGAAGGGTAGGTGTATGAAAATTGTCTAATGATGTAAGAAAAACCACATGTCTGTCTGATCACTCTAAGAACCACCTAGTGTTGGTTCACCTAGGACACTGTCAATGTGTCGATCTTCTACATAAGACATGACACATTCAAGAAAATCTTGTTCAAGGGTGAGTAAAATAATAATTATAAGGAAACCCTGAAACCAAAAAGGCAATACTACTAAGAAATACATGAAGTATAACACAAAGGAAACACACAAACTACAATATAATGGAAAAACATGAAGTAAAGAACAAAGGAAACACATAAAGTACACCAGAAAGGAATCATACGAAGTATAGTAATTACAGTCAGCTCACACAGGTATAATTATAAAGTATAAAGTGAAGGATTTTTATTTCTAGTCCACTGATCTCTTAGTATCCATGAAACTAGAAGGTTCGAGGTAACATGGATCATCAATGGAAAACAAAGCATGGATGGCGCATGGAGCTTCGAGGTCACACAGAGGGTTGATAGAGAACAGAGCATTGATGGCGCATGGAGAATCGATGGCGCACAGAGCATCAATGGTGCATAGAGTGTCGATGGCACACTAAGCATCAATGGCTCCCAGAACGGCGATGGAGATTGGGGCCTTGATGGTGCATGGGGTGTCGATGGTTCATAGAGCATTGATGGTGCACGGAGAATTGATGACACATGGAGCATCGATGGGTCATTCATTCCCCTAGTCACGTAATCACCACAGTTACATTGTCCCAACTAGCCATAAGATTTTACTCATAGTGCACTTTTTTGGGAAGAACGTACTCCTCGATCCATTAGGTTGTAATCCAACTTAAAAAAACTATCTTAGAGTATTCCAAAATGATAGCCCCATTTCAAGGGTCCTAACACTATAGATGGCTTCTCAAACAAACATCTTATTTGTAAGATATGGTCAATTTAGTAAAAAGTGATAGGTTCGGTCTTGACCTGACCTGAACTGGCCCGGCCTGACGGGATCGTCCCATTGGGACACTAGGTAGCACGGTTGAGCCCACTGGTCCGCCGGATCGTCTCGGTTCTCCAACCCGGTCCATGTCGTCTGGACTAACTTTTCTCTACCATACATATCCTGCCATGACTACATCCCTCTGGTCCATGTGATTTCCCAACCACGTGGTTATCCAGCTCCCCAAGTCAATGTAGTTCTGGGCTACGTTTCACATCGCCAACACACCTCCTCTTCCTGGTATCAAGGCCTCATCATTTTCAAAGGGTCCCCTATCCGACGTGACTCTAAGTCATGTCCCAGCTGCCATCGTCATGGATTCTGGTCACCGCCTGTGGCATGTGCTTCCATGAGTCCCCACAATTTAATGTAGTCCCTCCTGGACCACATCCCGTCCCTGCCATCGGCCACCCAGCCAGTGGCCATTCCATTCATGCCCTACTTTTCCCAGCCGCCACACCCAGGTCGGTGCTACCTCTTCCGCTGACCACCCTACCAGTGGCCTTTCCCTGTCGTGCTCTTCTTGAACTTTCCAGAGTTGTCACCTTCAGCCGCCACCTGGCACCGTCGTGAGATCAATTTGATTCAGATAGGGTTTCCTAGGGAAAGGAGATGGTGAAAACACAAGAGATTCAACATAGAGAGATAAGGCACATGAACTCACAAAAAATAGATCTTGCCATTGTTCATGTTGGCCTTGATCCTTTCAGGTTAGCGGGATCACGAAGAAAACAACAGTAGACAAATCACCATGACATAATCCACTTTAAACCTGTGATAATTATCCCTCCTGCAAGAACGTTTGAAACACAAATCAACTAGTTCATGGGTTGGTCCATGTTCATTATTTGAATCTAATAATGAGAAAGAAATCACAAAGAGATTGACACCCTACATCAAGGTTGAATCAGTCATTGATAAAGAATGGAAGTCAGTGTCATCTTTGATCCTTGATCTATCGGCGTTCATCGACCAGCTGTGCTCCGATCATATTTTTGATCTTCATTTGCCAAAATTTCGGGATATCCTTATTCTCTCTTCCTCAGGGAGAATTAAGTGTTATGGATATAACCCTGGATTTTTGACATAGGATTGTTTAAATAAAACCTCCTCTACATCCAACAAAATATTTTTATTATAATATTTTAATGATGTTTACATCTAAAATTTAACTTTCACGGTCGACCTATACCAATTGATGTTAGGCCTCACCTAAGGTAAAGGTAGTTCTCTAGATGTAATGGTGCCCTAAATGTTTTTATTTGTGAACCTTTTTATAAATTATTCAAATTTAAATAAGAAATTTCCCATGTGCTTTATGAAAAAACATAACATTTTTTACCGTATCATTCTGGCCACACTGGGCCTTAGAATCCCATGGTGTCTCAGTTATAAGCCTCAGTATTTTCATAATTAATCTATAAAAATTAAACAAAACAGAATCCAAGTCATTACATTCCCCCCACCATAGGGCTTTACCTCCCTGAAATCCAAAACAAGGGCCAATCAACAAAAAGATGAGGGTAATGAGAAGGAATTTGAGCCTCCTACTCTCAAGTTCTCTCCTAAAAATTGTTGTTCTGACACAGAACACACACTAGAGGAATCTAACCCCCATGTAGTATCCACTCATTTCAATCATCAATCTCCATCGGGTGCTCCACAAAAATAACCTCATCATTAATGTCCAACTCACCCCAGTCGATGACATGCAATGGATCATTCATGTTCCTCCTCAGCTGCGACACATGGAATATATCATGCACTCGGTGCAACTACGGGGGTAGAGCTAGGCGGTATTCCACCTTTCCAACTGTACTCATAATATGAAAAGGTTCATTGTATCTTGGAGATAACTTTCTGCCTTGGAAAAATCTCTACAATCCCTATCGAGGTGAGACCTGAAGGAACACATGGTCTCACTCCTCTAACTCCAGAGGCCTCTTCCTTCTATAGGCATATGAATTTTGTCAACTCTATGCAATCTTTATCTGCTCTTGAATGATCTATATATTCTTAGTGGTAGCCTGCACCAAGTATATACCAATGAGTGTTGACTCCCCTGGGTCCATCCAGCATAGTGGTTACCTACATGGTCGCTCGTACAAGGCCTCGAATGGTGACATACCAATGGTGGAGTGACATCTATTGTTGTATGAAAACTCCACTAGTGTTATGTGATCCTCCCAACTATGGACAAAGTATAGGATGAAAGCATGTTGAATTTCCTCAAGAACATGGATGGTCCTCTCCATGTAAACATTGTGGTCAAGCATAGATGAGTCCGAAATTCCTCCTACAACCCCGTCCACAAATTGTATATAAAGAAATAATCTTGATACAAGACTATCGTCGATGGGACTCCATGGAGTCAAACTATCTCTTCCGCGTAGAGGCATACCAAGCTCTCTATTGAGATCTACTCGTAGATTTTTATGAAGTTGGCCGACTTGGTGACTCGGTCAATGATCACCCAGATTGTATTGTGCCCCTAGATGTTCATGGTAAACCAATCAAGAATTCCATTGATATCCCATCCCACATCCAATATGACACCTCATGTGGTTGGGTCAAACCCATTGGAACCTGGTTCCTGGCATTCACTTGCTAAAAAGTGAGGCATTTAGAAACAAAAATTATCACCAAATTTTTCATCTCTAACCAGCATAACTGACATTAGAGGTCCTGATACATCTTTTCCACTCCTGGATATACCTATAAAGGTTGTGTATTGAACTCCATCAAAACATCATCCCTAAACATATCTGGTACTGCTGTGCATCCTCTGAAGAGAATGAAAATCTTCCCACCATTTAAATATCCATATGGGGCATGCCCTATGGACATCTGAGCACGTAGGGTCTCACAGTTGATATCCTAAAGCAGTACCTCCCTGGATCGTTGAAAGAGTGGAGGGGTGATCACCATCTATCGGGGGTATGATTCTCCACCTCCATCCAAAAATGATTTTTACAATGAGGATAACTACTCTGATTCATTTTTTAGTATAGTTGTGAACTCAATCTCTAACTGAGAGCATTTTCCCCCATGTTTCCCTTCACAGAAGTATAGACTATCTCGAAGTCATAGTACTAGAGAATCTATAGCCAATGCCTCTATCTCAAGTTTAAATCCTACTAAGAGAAGATATAATTGATATTTTTTTGGTCTGATTAGAAGATAAATAACTATCCCATAAGGTAGTTTCACGATATAATTAATGCGAAGACTACTGCTAACAACTACAGATCTTGGGTTGGGTAGTTCTACTCATGTGGTTTCAACTGCCATGAACCATAGTAAATCACCTCTTTCCCCTACATCAGGACACAACCATTCCCAGTTCTTGAAGCATCACAGAACAACACGTACTCTACAACCCCCTCTCGAAATCTCATGATGGGAGCACTCGTAAATCTCTACCTCAACTACTAAAAACTCTCGCGACACTTCTCCATCCACAAAAAAGGATATCCATTTAGTGTCAGAGATGTCAAGGATGTTTATAATATTGAAAATTTGAGTACAAACCTCTGATATCACCCAACCAAACCCAAGAAACTCCACAGCTCGATAACAATCTAGGGTGGCTCCCAAGTAAGCGCTGCTTCAATCTTTATCAGATACACTGCCACTATAGCCTCTGAAATGAAATTTCCTAGAAATTGGCCCTCCTAAATCTATAACTAACACTTCAATCACTTCCCATAAATCTGGTCTTCTTAGAGTGTGTCCAAGACCATCCTCAAGTGTATCATGTGATCCTCCTTGGATATTGAGTTCATGAGGATGTCATCAAAGAATACCATGATGAACTAATCTACGTAAGGTTAGAAGATCCTATT
Source organism: Viscum album (assembly GCA_963277665.1). Classification (NCBI taxonomy): domain Eukaryota; kingdom Viridiplantae; phylum Streptophyta; class Magnoliopsida; order Santalales; family Viscaceae; genus Viscum; species Viscum album. Next base: position 2,062,768,647 of record OY728120.1, on the reverse strand, counting down.
CATGAGTCCCATAAACAATTTCAGGAAGTTCACCACCCCAAACAGCATCCCTAAGTACTCATAGTGGTTAAACCGAAATCTAAAGGTTGTCTTTGGTTTGTCCTCATCTTGTACATGAAGCTAGTGATAGAAATATCTAATGTCTATCTTCAAAAACCACCTCGCTCCCTTAAACTGACCAAAGAGGTCATCAAATCATAGTAGTGGATACATATTCTTCACAGTCACCATGTTCAGGAACCATAATTCCACACATAACCTCAATCTCCCATATTCCTTTTTGGAAAAAAAATGGGGCTGCCCAGGGTGAAACACTAGGTCTCACTAATCCCTTCATCTGTAAGTCTTCCAATTGTACCCTCATTAAATGAAGCTCTATGAAAATCATCCAATATGTAGGTGTTGATATTGGTGTCATAACTAGGTACAAATCAATTCATATATCCACCTCCCTGTGAGGAGTTAATCCTAGAACGTCTTTCAAAAATACATCCTCATACCCATCCACCACTATAGGAAACTAAATACTCATCACATACACTGCACTGAGGGTCATGATAGCTAACTGGTGTGTGATCGGCTACACCCTCCTATGTGCAAGTCCATCCTAAGATTCTTGGGTTTCATTTTTTATAATAAAGGAAAACATGTCCCCATCTCCATGGACACACCACACTATGTGTCTAAAATAGTAAATCTGGGCATGAAATGTGGATAACCAGTCTAAACCAAGGATGATTTCGTAAGGCCTTCAAGCTACCACAAAGAGGTCGCAACCTAAACTCTAGCCTCCAAGTGTAAGGTTACACTATTAGTAACATTGTTTGATCATTGAATATCCTCCTGTAGAAGTCTTTAAGTGTTGGGATCAACTCAACAGTTCCACTGGAATATTTGTGTCTTGAACAAGGGTCATGGATAGAAAAGGGTGACCAGAACCTGTGACTATAAATATTGATTATAGGGTTTAAAATACATAGATCATTCCTCTAATCATCCCTGGATACTAGGGTTCATAAGCCAAAATCACGTAAATTCGGCCTTATCCCTATCCACCAGCTCCCTAATCCCATGGTGGACCAGTTGGGAGTGGTGGTGGTAGTACCTTGAACCTCCGTCCACCACCTCCCACCCATCCAACTCCTCTGCCACATTCTCTTCCTAGTGGACCAAATTGTTCCTACCTTTTCCTCTACCTCAGTGGTCCCTCAACCATTTCCTAATCAGTCATATGATGGGTCGGATAATCTCTAGTCAGATGACCCCAACCAGCACATGAGTAACACAACCTATCTTTTGGCTGACTCTCTCTGCCCTGGGTGCCTCGCACCACTGAGCCCATGTCTTGGGGTCTTCCCATGAACTGTCTAATATGTTTTGATACTTGCACCAATTATCAGATACTTACTACCAAATATTCATCTACCTGATTCCTGGTGGTAGCTCCTACTGCCAATGTCTACTCTTCTATAAATCTCTCTACTAGTAGAGCTCACTCCAGTACCCCAGTATAAGTCAGAATGAAAAGGGATGTCATGGATGTTATGATCTCCCAGAATAGTCCCCTATCAATGTTTTGGGCCCTAAAAAATGGGTCATGAACCATATCAATGGAATAGAGAGAAACATCTATAAATCTCGTTGAGTACTCCACTGCTGTCTGGATGCCCTACTACATATACAGTAGCTCTTGTATACACACGAATCATAACATCATTGGAAAGAACTTCATCCTAAAGAGATTCTCAAATTATGTCTATGTTATGGTCATATCCCCTTGCATATAGATCAATAAGCTCTCCAATATCCCTGTTATTCCCTTTTGAAGACCCGCATCTAGGTCTTCCAACTGGTCGAGAGGCATCCTCACTAGGCATAAGACACACATAACTACCTCCATCCAATCCTTAGTTGGCTAGGGGTCTGGTACACCCCAGAAAATAGAAGGTCACTGCCTCTAGAACTCGTGAAACACACTCATCCTACATGCATCCTCTGTCAGCAGTGTTGGTAGTAATTTATCCTCTCTAGGTGGTGGTATCACTGGTACACCACTTAGGGGTGCTATCTCCGGTACTGGCCCCTATATCGACGCATCATTTCTAGGTGGATCATCCTCATGATCATGCATCAAAATCCATAATGGATATCTTTGTATAAGAATCCTGAAATAGATCATGATATACTATATTCAATAGAGTATACCAGGTAAGCTGACACAATAAGTACATGATAACACACTCAAAATACTATATGATTCATGTACCATTTATTGTCCTTGTAACTAGTGTTTGAACGTACCGAGTTGAAAATCATAATTCACAGCCCTAGTGTATAGATACGTCAGTCGCCGCACCAACACTGGAGTCCCAAATTTGAAAGCCAAATTCAAAACACTTAACACTATTGCCTCATACTAATTTCACAAACTCTTGTTTCATTAGGTATAATTGACCCTCCTCTAAAACAACTTTTTCATTTCCTATTCTAGAGGGGCCCATGCCGTGAATACCCTAATCCCACCTCTGATAGGCCTGGGGTATACGACTATCACTGATTAGGAATATCCCACAAATGGGAGGAATTTTCATATTTACATGTACACACACACACACATATCCAAGACCAAAATGATGAAATGTAAAACCCCTAAGTAAAAAATTCATGCATACACCAAGATACCAACCATAGAGTACAACATCAAGAAAATTGGAAAGAAAACAAGGCTAGAATTCAAGCCCACAAAAATAAATAGTCTATCAAGTGAATGCACAAGTTCCTGAAACCCATTTTAAGAAACCCCTACCTGATGGTAGGTGTAGGATAGCAATATGGAGCTATAGAAGCACCACATGTTTGTCTAATCACTCTAATCACCACTTGGTCCTGGTCCACTTATAACAACATCAAAGCATCGATTGTCGGCACAATACATGACACGTGTTGGAAAATACCATGCAGCGGTGAGTAAAAAAATACTCAGTAGGACATGAAGAAACTAGAAAGGTAATACCAATAATAAATAAATGAAGTATGCCACAAAGGAAACACGTGAAGTATAGAAAAAAGGAACACACAAAGTACACCACAAATGAAACATGCAAATTAAACCACAAAGGAAACACATAAAGTACAGTCAATATAGTCATATCACACATGTATAAGTCTATAAAACAAATTGAAGGATTTCCAGTTGTAATCCACAGATCTCCATGACACTAGAAGAGTCGACGACGCATAAGGCTTCGATGGCACACAGAGCATCAATGGAGCATTTAGCGTCAATGGCACATGGAGTGTTAATGGTGAAAAGAGCTGAAATAGTGCTTGGGGTGTCGATAGCACATGAAGCATCGATGGAGCATGAAGAATTGATAGCAATGATGGTGCATGAAGTGTCGATGGCATATAGTGCATCCATGGTGCACAGAGCATCTGTGGCGCAAGGAGAATCGATGGCGCATGGAGCATCAATGGGTCATATAGCCCCCAAGTAACATAGTTACCAAGATCATATAATCCTATCCACCCACAAGATTCTGTTCATAGAGTGCTTGTTCCAGGAGAACCTACTCCTCAAGCCATTAGATCATAAACCAACTTCCACAAACACTCACTTAGAGTATCCCAAAAGGACCATCTCATCACAAGGGTCATAATGACATAGACAGCTCATCAAATGGACCTCCCATTTGAAAGATATGGTTAATTTAGTAAAAAGGGTATGGTCCATGTCATACCTGACCTAGCCTAGCCGACTCGACCCAGTTCGGGTGACCTGACCTGACCCAGTAAGTCTGGACCGGCCTAAAATAGACTATTTCTCTAGACCGGCATGTATCGTGCGGGCCAAATTTCTCCATCGGACATGTCCCACCCTGGTTGCGTCCCTATATTCCATGAGGTTACCCAAACACATGGCTATTAGGTTCCCCTTATCAATGCGGTTCCAGACTGTGTTTTATTCAGGCAACCAACCACCTCCACCTGGTCTCACAACTTCACCACCATCGTGAGGTCCTCCATCCATTGTGACTTTGAGATACATCCCATCTGTCACCACCACGACATCCTTCCATGGCCCCTAGTTTCTTCCCATAACATGCGTCGTCACATGCCCCACTCTCTGATGCATTCTTTCCTGGACCACGTCCTGTCACCACCACCAACTGCCATATCGGTAGCATGTTACTGTCGCACCACGCCTTGCCTAGAAGCCCAAGCTGGATTGGTGCAACATCGGCCATCAGCTTCCCCACTGACGGCCTTTCCCTACCTCACTCCGCCTGAACCAACTGGATCCCCCGCCTTGCGCTACCACTGCCTTGCACCATTGCAGGATCATTTCAATTTAGATTGGGTTTCAGAGTTCAAGGATAAGGAAAAGAACACGTATAGAACTCATGAGATTAGGGAGGTATAGATATGGAATATGAACAATGAAAGAATAAATATAGTCCTTTTTTTTGTGTTAGCCTTGATCCATTCAGGTTAGTGGGATCACAAATAAAACAATAGTAGACAAATCACTAAATTTAATCCCCTTTAAACTCCCAATAAGTATTCCTCCCAATAGAACGATCGAACCATGGATCAACCTATTAGTGGATTGGTCCACATTCATCGTTTAAATCCTTAAGGGGAAAGAAATCAAAAAGTGATCGACACCCTACCTTGAGTTTGGATCATTCATTGATGAAGAACAAAAGTTTGTGTCGTCTTTGATCCTAGATCTACCGTAATTCATCAATCAACTGTGCTCGAATCATATTTTCAATCTTCTTTCACAAAAATGGTGTGGGAACCTTTTTCTCTCTACCTCATAGAAACTACAGGGTTATGAAGATAACACTATATTTATGAAAAATTATTCTTTAAAGATAATATTATCTACATTCAACCAAATATTTTAATGTTGTTTACATCCCGAATCTATCTTTCACTGTTGACCCGCACCAAACGATGTTAGGCCCCACCTAAGGTAAATTCGCTTCTCGGGACGTAACAGTTCTCTTTAATTTGTGACATGGGAACCCATTTAGAAGTTATTCCTATTTAAAGAAGAAACGACATTCATGATTTATTAAAAAAAATAAAATTTTTCACCGTATCATTCCGGGCACACCAGGCCTCAGAATCTCATGGCGTCTCAATGCCTAGCCTAATAATTTTTTCAATTAATTTCTAAAATTAAAACCAAAGAAAATAAGAGTCATTAAACATACTTTTTAACTTCCAAATTTATTAAGACTATAACATCTATGATGAGATCAAACTACGAAACCTTTGATTTCTTACTTAGAGAATCATTAGAAAAAATGCAGCAAATATTTATCATTATTATGAATAGTTTACATTCTCTTGGAGAGAAGGATATGAAATATTAAATTTTGGTTGAAAATATTATATAAATTATTCCTAATGAGTGTGAATCCAAAACGATAGACTTTTATGATAAAAGGAAGATTAAAAAACTAACACTTGATGATCTTATTGTAACTCTCGTGCAATACAAAGGCAGATTAATGAGAGATGCTGAAAATATGAAAAGAAAGAATGTTGGAATTTATTTTGAAACAACTTCTAATATTCATTCTAAAACTTAGTCTACTAAAAAAATTATGAAATATATAAAGAAAAAGAATGTTATTTTTGAATTAGATTTAAGTTCTACAATTCCATTTGAGACTTAGTTTTCAAATATTACTAAAATGACAAATAAAATCATCAGAAATAAATATTTTCATTATAGATATACTAAATTTTATAAAGATAAGAATTAAAATTAATAACCTTATAAATTAATATGTTATTAATTTAAGAATATAGGACACATGTGGCCAAATTATTCTAATATATAAAAGAAAATAAAAGAAAAGAAAGAGAGAAATACGGATAGAAATGAGAAGAAGTATTATAAATAGAAATGAAATAAAAGTCTAAAAGATTCTAACACTTTAAGTTCCAATGGTGGAGATAGTTCCTCATATAATTATTTGGAAAAAGGATTTTCTAGATATATGAATATTTTAATTTTTCTCAAATTCCTATTGTAAATAATTATATTATGGAAAAGGTAAAAATGTATAAATATCTTACAAACATTTCCTTAATTATTAACTATCTTGAAAGTGATAACGTGAAAAATTCTACATCATATATTGAAGAATATTCATAATCAAAAGAATACAATATTCTACATAGTTATGAAGAGTTATCTAGATTTTCAAAACATTTAGAAAATAGAAATTATAATGTTTTTAAAGAACTTGGGAATGCCCAAGTAAAAATTTTTAAAAAAAATTTGTGGATAAGTACACTTACTAATAAAATATCATATCTTTATAAATATCTTTATAAAAAAATCTGAAATATAAATTCATTCTTAATATCTTGAAAAACATTTTTTTGAGAAAATTAGTTAACAAAATGATTTTTTTGATCTTAATTCAAAAAATTCTATTACTAAGGATAAAGATTTAGTTCTAAAACTAGATTCTAAAATTTATATTTGAAATAAACTTATATATAAATTTACCCCTGATAAGAAAATATTTGATAAGATGTTAAAGAAAATTATAATTTGTATTTTTATTCATGGAATTTTTTTTTCTTATAAAAAACTAGTTTCTAATAATAACTATTTTGTTCCTAAAAGAACCCCATTTTTATGTGTCAATGTGGTGGAAATTATAAAAATAAGTACACTTAGAAAAAATTTCAATATCATTGTTTTCATAAATTTACTTTTTAAATAAAATTACATTTTCTCAACATAGTAATTTTGGTCAAATATTGATACCTAAAATAATATTTTTTATAATACTATACCCAAGAAGGTTTGGGTTCAAAAAAACTAATTTATTTGTTTTTTAGAAAATAGGGAAAGTGCTGCCAGTAAAAATATTTGGTACGTGGATAATGGTTTCTCCAAACATATAACTAGAAACAAATACTTCTTCTATAAGATTCTTAAGATGAAAGGTTGTAAAGTAACTTTCAAAGATAATTCTCAGGGAAATATTGTTGGTAAGGGTTATGTTTTTATTCTTAGAAAAGCCTTAATTCCAATTTTTTATTTATTTAGGAATTATGTACAACCCTATAAGCATAATCCAATTATGTGATGAAGGTTATCTTGTGAAATTTAGAAATGAAAAATTTATTATACATAGTTCAAAAGTTTAATTTATTCTTTCTACCAATCCGCATGATAATGTTTACAGTTTAAAATTAGAAGACCTTAAGATCTAAGGGATACCTTGCCTTAATCTGATAAAAGATCAATCATGGTTATAGAATAGAAGGTTAGGACACTGTAACCTTATAACTTTAGCTAAGTTTACTAAGAAATTACATTTTAAGGATCTACCTGAATATAGGTTTGATTAATTAAAAGTTTGTGATCATTTTCAATTTAATAATCAACATGAGTAAAGTTTTAAATATATTTGTGAAGTATCAACTTCTGATTATTTATAGTTAGTGCTCATGGACATATTTTTTCCTACAAAAATTGGAATTATTGGTGGAAAATATTATGTATAAGTTTTAGTTGATGATTACACTTGATATACATGTGTCTATTTTCTAGAAAAAAATTTGAATCCATTACTTATTTTAAAAAACAAATTAGCTATAATTAAAAATGGTAAAAACCTTTCCTTGATAACTATTCATAGTGATCATGGGGGAGAATTTGTAAATTATTATTTTGAAACTTTTTATGATACGAAAATAATTATATATATCATTTCAACACCTATAACTTCATAGTAAAATGGTGTTGTTAAAAGAAGAAATAGAGTTCTTCAAGAGACAACTAGAACTATGTTGAGTTATTACTGAATTGCTAAAAAAAATTAGGCTGAAGTGCATATTACTGCTTGTTATATAATAAATAAAGTTTTAATTAGACCTTTTATTAGCAAAACTCTTTATGAGTTTAGGATAGGGAGAAAACAAAAAAATTCTTACCTTAGAGTTTTTGGATGAGAAGTATTCATCTTGAATACTAATGATAATCTATATATGTTTTATCCAAATTCTGAGTAAGGAATATTTTTAGGATATTCCACAACTAGTAGTGATTATAATGTTTTCAATAAAAATACAAGTATTATTGAGGAAATAGTAAATGTTATGTTTAATGAAACTGATCCCTTTGTTTTCAAACAATCTCAACCCACATCCTCAGATGTTATTTCAAAAACTAATTTGAAACCTATGTTAGAGAGTTCTTATGATAAGAAAATAACCCATGAATATGTTTCATAAGTTATTCCAAAATAATATTTACAACCTATTATTGAATTATGGAATTTTGAAAATCCATGTAACCCGTTCTTTCTTAGGAATCATCCTAGTGATAATATCATTGGTGATGTAGATCACTGAGTTAGGAAAATAAGTTCATTGAGAAATTAATTTGATCATCTAAATTTCATATCCCAATTCAAACGTAATAATAATGATAAGGCTCTTGGTTATGGTGGCTGGATAAAAGCAATGAATGTTGAACTCAATTAGTTTTAAAGGAACCAATTCTATACTTTAGTTGAAAAAACAAAAGATGCTTATATAATTGGAGTAAAATGGGTTTTCCAGAATAAATGTGATTAAAATTATATAATAGTTATAAATAAAACTAGGCTTGATGCTAAGGGATATAACCAACAAGAGGTAATAGACTATGAAGAAACCTATGCTCTGGTAGCAAGAATTGAATCTATTCATATAACTCTAGCTTATGCAGTATTCTTAAATTTCAAACTATTTCATATGGATGTGAAGTATTATTTCCTTAATGTTTATTTTAAGGAGGGATTTTATGTAGAAAACCCATCACGTTTTGAAAATACAAATAATCCATAACACGTTTATAAATATACCCAAGCACATTATAGACTTAAAGAATCCCCTAGAGCTTAGTATAATAGTTTAACTGGATTCTTATTACAAAACAATTTTTTAAGGGAGCTACGAATCCTTAAATTTTTATAAAATAAGTTCATAAAAATATTATGAGTGTAGAAATATATATTGATGACATTTTATTTGGTTCAAATCAAAAAGATTTAAAAGATTCCTTTTTGAATCTTATAAATTTTGAGTTTGAAATTAGCATGATGGGTGAGTTAACATACCTTCTAGGTTTTAAAATTTTTCCAAAACTATAAGGATGTTTTATATCTCAACATAAATATATAAAATATTTACTTAAGAAATTTGTATATGACAACACTAAAATTTTTAGTCCGAAAATACTATATATCTTGATGAATCTAGGAATCTAATTGATTAAAATAATTTTAGAGGTATGAATAGATGTTTACTTTACTCAATATCTAGTCATGAATATTTAACATTTTTAGTATGCTTATGTTATAGATATAAGAAAATTCCCAAATAATACCATCTTAAATATTTTAAATGAATTTTTCAGTATATAAAGGGAACTATCGATTTGAGTTTTTCAATTCTTTTGGAAATTATTTTTAACTAAAAAATTTTTTGGATGATGAATTTGGTTGATGTATAATGGATAGGAAAAGTACATCCAGAACATGTAATTTCTTTTGAGACTTTTTATTTTTATGGTATTTTAAGAAAAAACAGTCATTATCAATTTCCACTACTGAAGCTGAATATGTGGTTGCTGTAAGTTTTTGTACTCAAGTGTTGTGAATGCAACACACACTCAATGACTATAGAATGGGTTTTACTAAAACTCAAATTTTGGGTGAAAACACGAGTTCTATTTTACTAAGTAAAATCTCACCACATCACTCATGTGATAAACACATAGATATATGAAACTATTTCCTTTAATATCACATACCTAAAGGTGATATTAATTTACAATTCATCATAACACAAGAAAAACTTGTTAATATTTTTACTGAACCCATTAATTTTGATAAATTTGAATATATTAAATAGTAGCTAGGAATTAATAATACCAATTAATTATTAATATCTACTTCTTGTTTACAAATATGTTTAAATTAATATACTCATTTTAAAAGGAGGAGTGAAAATGTTTTTTAGTATTAAAAACAATTGTATTAAATAAATATAATCATAATAACCTAATCAAACTCAAGTTTCTGGAGTCTCAATTCATTAAAAAAATTCAGAGTCAAAAATGATAAGGAGAATCATAAAGTTAAAATTTTCTAGACAAAAAAACATTTATAAAAGTTTCCAGACACTATTTATATAAATAAATCATAATTCGTTTTTGATAAAAACTATCATAATCATATTTTTTAAAAATCATCATAATCATTTTTTGATAAAAAATCATAATTGAATTTTTTAAAATATATTGTAATAAATTATTTAATAAAAACTATAGTAATTAATTTTAATTATAAACTATCATAACCTGTTTCTTTTATGAAAATGAAGAATAATAGGTTATTCATTCTGATGAAACTATTCTACTCTGAAAGGTAATCTTCTATTCTTTTAGTTTTTTCACTAATCCATTACTTTAGTTTATACATGTTATTGATTACTTATTATTTTAGATTTTATAATTATTTTTTGTTTTCAAACATAAATGTTTTTTGTAATCAGATTGATTCTCACTCTAATGAAATTTTTTCTTAAAAACATTAAGAGTTCAAAATTACATTTAAATTCATTCATTGATTAAATACCAACCGGCAGATTAAAAAGGTGTTTAATATGAGCCTTTGAAAATCAAGGAATATGAACCACCATTTCCCACACCTATATAAGGGTGGGACACCCCATGTCCCATATCGTCTCTAATTCTTTGTACTCCTGACACTCATCACTTCTTCAAGTGATCATTCTGATTGTTTGGATTTTGTACAACCACTGATACAAGACTCATTCAACTGGATACTATAGAATATTTCATGTAGTTAAAATTATTCTAAGAAATAATCTTCAAAAGAAAGTGTTATGAAAATAATGATTCTGTTTTTTTGATTATTTGATAAATTTAAGGAAAATTAACCTTGTAAGGTTTTTGTTCATTTGGTCAAAAACGATTAAGAATTCATTGATGAAATCCAAGATTATAGTGATTCCAAGTTTTATCAATAAGTTTCTTATCAATTTAATGGATTTTTTCAAGTTTGAAAAAAAATTATCTAATAAGTGAAAAGATTTCCTTGATTGGTGAAGAAACTATGTTAAGGATTAAATTAGTCTTTGATAAAAAGTAGAAAAAGTATTGTTAATAAAGTAGAGAGAATAGTGTCCAAAGCTCAACCATCCAATAAGGTATAGTAAGTTAAGGGGAAAATAATTTTTTTATCATCCCCACTAAAATAGAATAAGAATGAAAAGATAATGACAGATAAAGAATTAAATGAATTCATGGAACAAAAGGCTAATAAGAAACTCTGGGAACCTATTTTTGAGCAAGATGTAGCTGAGACCAAAGCTTTGAAATTTCAAATAGACAATGAATTAAAATAAATAGTGAAAATAAATAAACAAAACAATAGATTATCAAGGTAAAATATAGAACAAATATTATAGAAATATGTAGAGAGAGCTTCAGAGAATCCAATTCTTTCATTTTCACTATTTTCTATATCCCAGCCATGTCATCTCGACCAGTCAAATTAGGATGCCAGAATATAGTTTGAAGAAACTTTCTTAACTCCTAAAATTGTTCCTATAGTAATAAATAAGGGAAAAGGGAATGAAGTTACAGTTTCAGTACTGGTAGAAACTCTAGAGGTTATTGAGATGGAAAAATATATATCGGTTTCTAAAATTGTTAGAAAAAGAGTTCTCATAACTGTGAGGTATTTAGAGAAAGAAGAAGAAGGAGAATGCAAAAATAAAATACGAAGGAGAAATGGAAGGAGAGAAATAAGATCAGTAATAAGAATAATAAGATGATGATGAAGATAAAACAATGACATATAAAAATAAAAGTTCGTCAAAATCATCTACATCCTCAACACCTTTACCTTCCGAATTAGATAAGGATCCAAACATAGAAGGATCAGAAGAATAAAAATCATCATTAGAAGAGGAATTTAATTCATCTTAAAAGGAAGAATAAAAATATCAGTAATACCAAATGAATTTATTTGATAAGGCTAAATCATAATAGGTGGTTGACATAATACATGATTCAGAGGAGGTAAAAGCTTCTAACAAAGAAAAAGACAGAGTTTGGATCATTGAAATGCTATATGTCAGAACCTCCATAACGAATGCTCCTAAAGTTTTATCATATTCATCAGACTATTTGGGATCTATTTCATAGAAAGTTTTTTATTATATTTACCAAACCATAAATAGGTTATATGATTCCGATTTTTATCTACCTAACATTGAGGTGATGTGTAGACTGATTTAGAGTAGTCTTAATGAAAAATTAATGTCTCCAAAAGTATTGAGTAAATTAGTAGTAAACACTAAGGAATATTTTAAAATATTCATGGAAAATAAAATGGTACAAAAGAGATCATAAAGTCTAATGGTTATGTGGTCTAACCAAGTTGAAAGTGAACTCAGGGATCATGAAGAACAGTTTTTTCAAGTGAATAATATTTATTTAGAAATGGATGAATCCTTTGAAAAGTTATCTATGGGAGTTTCATACTGAGTGATGTTTTAGGAATACTTAAAATATAAAACTAATGAATTTAATGAATAATTGAAGGTTGTGAAAGAAAAAATTCACAACCTAGAGTTGGAGAATAGACTACATAGAATGTATGAAGATGAGATTTTTATGATAATGGATTTCAATAAAAATATCACTAAGGAAGTTGAAAAATTTAATTCATAAGTTCGGAAGCAGATAGTAATGGTGGGACAAATTGTAAAGATTAAATCATCAATATCAGTTTATTTAAAGGATCATGATGAGTTCAATAAAATAAATGTTATTGTGAAGAAGTTAATGAAGAAATGATAAACATTTGCTTTTGAAACGTTGATGTAATATTTTCAAACTTTTTGATTGAAATATTAATCTAAATGAATTTTAATCCAAATACATTGTTTCGGAATGTCTTCCAATTAATTTTGGATGTATTATATTTATTTTATTTTTGGATGATTAGTTTATTCAAATACAATTATTTTGAATTCTCTGTCTTTCTAACATTGCAGGTTATATATTTTCCTAATTATTTTGTAAAATCAAAAAGGGGGAGATTTTTTAATAAGATGTGACTAAGGGGTAAGATATGTTTAATGGGGAGATTTCTAAAAGGAATATAATTATTTGGGGTGAAGTTTTAAAATTATTTCCCAAAGTGGGAGTTTTTATCCGAAAAACAAGTTAATTTAGAGTCTTTATCATGCCTTACATAGAATTAAACAAATGACATAAACTCGTGGGGAGTTATGATATAAAGCATATATTCCAAGATCTAAAATAATAAATTTATATAAGTTTTATTGTTTTCATTTATTTGTTTTGTTTTATGATTTCTAAAAATGGGTATATTGTTGAGTAAAAAATATTACATTCTACTTTTCCATTCCTTTAGTTTTGGAAATCAAAAATACCTTCTTAAAACTATGTTTTCTATCTTTTATATATCCCAAAATTTTTAAGTATGTTTTTTTATAAAATATAATTTTATATCTAATGATGAAATAGATATAATATATTATGAATATAAACATCCATTACTAAATTTGATCCATCGAACTGAAAGGTATGTCGGATACAATGGATAGACCTAGGTTATAGCTAGTGGTTAGAATATTGTCATGTCTATTAGATTGAAAAATGTCTGGACCATTGGAATGACCATGTTACCAATATATCAAACTAATCCTTATTCAGTTTATCATATTGAAAAAATAGGGAAGTTCATCAGACTATATAATGTTTATAATCAAAGTATATAGATTTTTTCTTATTGGATGGAATACTGAATAACATTTTAATGGTGCTAAAAATGACATGAGACATTAAGTTATTCCATATCACTATGAGTTTTGAAGTGTGTATTGTCTGAGGCCATTTCAACTAACATTGAAATATGAATGTTAGAGGCTCGCCTATAAATAACATGTCATTTGAAGAGCTGGCAGCTGATGAAATTACTAACTAAATTCATCCAAATATTTCTCTATGTGAACATCACATTGTTAGTCTTTTTAGTTCGTTATATACATTATGTTATAAGGAATCTGAGTCAGGATTTTAAATTCCATATAATAATTTTATTTTTTATTTATTTTCTGATCGTGGTATGGGTTGAGGGCTTTCAGGGATATGATGATGTTAAATATGATCCATCAGATTGAGGGATTCCAGGGATAGGAAGATAGATACCAGTCATCGCATAGAATGATTCTAGGGATAAGAATATAGAGCCATACCGATCATCATATCAAGGGATTGCCTTGTAATGAATGATATACCTTACAGTAGGTATAAAACTATTGATACTTTTAATCAGGGTTTCTAGCTACCTTAACTTTTTAGGTTAAAGAGTAAATTATTTTATTAAATATTTTAAGTCATTATTACTTTTAAAAAGCTAGTTGTTTTACTTATTTTTAAAAGTTATACGTTCTATTGTGCATATAATTAAAAAATTAAGTTTTTTACTTAACTTTCATATATTATTTTTATCATTATGTTAGTTATACTGATAAACAAATCTGATTAAATTGGACCATTAATGGTTTTGATTCTGAAAAATTAATATTTAGATGATTCATGAGTCCGATCTTTTTACTTAAAGAGGTATTGAGTTTTATTTTAGTTTAATTTTTAAACTAAAATTTACCTCCCCCATTTAGGCATCATAAAATCATACAATCCAACAATGATATGGTTTCAAAACCTTTTATGTGTTCCATCTATGCTATATTCGAATGAATTGTTGGGTGAGTCTAGTAGTTCATTATTCTCTATTCATCATGGAAGTATGCAGATGTATAGATATTTGAGAGAGTATTTATTGTAGGATAAAATGAAATGATATATTTTAGAGTATGTATCTATATTCTTAGTATGTCTTCAAGTTAAGGTTAAAATAAAGGATTCTAATGGGATGTTACAACCATTACCCCTACCATAAATAAAAAGGGGGAAAATCACCATGTATTTTTTTCATCAGACTCCCAAAAACATCTAAAGGTCATACTAATATTTATGTTGTTGTTAATCACTATAAAAATTCAACACACTTAATTGATATTAGATAATATTTCTCTATTGGCTATCTTTCCATAATATACATTAAATAAGTGGTAAGGTTGCATGGATTACCACATTCTATTTTATTTGATTGGGATCTGAGGTTTAACTCGAATTTCTAGAAAAGGGTTTAGTAGGCTTTGGATATAGAGGTGAGTTTCAGTACTTCTTATCATCCTCAGACATATGGTAAGTATGTGTGAAAACATCCAAACACTAGAGGATATGCTGAGATTTTGGTCTACGGATTTGAAAGGTATTTGGGATCAACACCATCCTCTAGTTGAGTTTTCTTACAAAAATTGTTTTCATTCAATAATTTAGAGAGATCCTTATGAATCCATCTTTGTAAATAAGTGTAGAAATATAAAATACTAGGGTATAGTTGGAGATATAAAGTTATTGGGACTTGAGTTAGACGAGGAAATGGAAAAGAAAGTTAGATCCATTCAGCAACATATCATGATTACTTTGATTCAAAAAAAAATTAATGCTGATAATTGTTAGTGAAATATGAAATTTGATGTTGGTGAGAAGGTATTTCTATGAATTTATCTATGGAATCAGGTTATGAGATTCATAAAGGAATTAAAGGTGATACTGAGGTATATTAGACACTTCAATACTCCTAGTTGAGTATGGATGGTAGCTTATCAATTGGCACTTCCACTGAACCTCTCTAATGTTCATGATTTGTTCCATGTTTCTCTCTTAAGTAAGTACATACATAATCCATAATATGTACTAAATTTTTAGGTCATAACACTATATAATGATATTTCCCACGAAGAAAAATTAGTATAAATCATATATCATAGAGATAAAGTTCTATGGAATAATACTAATCACCAGGTTAAAGTCCTCAAGAGAAATACCAAATTCAAAAAAGCTACTTGGGAACACAAGGGTGTGACGTAACAGAGATATCCTCATTTTTTTGTATCTATATGATAGAATTTTGAGGAAAAAATTCATATTAAGGGGGGTATAATGTAATATCCCAAGAATATATGATATAGTTCAATATAAATACATATTATTTATTTGAAAACTTGTTTTCCATGCAATGGTAAGTTTAAAAAAATCATTATATACTATTGAAATATTATTATTTAATGTAATAGTTATCACCTTGCCTTTGGATTGGTGGGAACGAAAAGTACTAACTAAATTATGAAAAATATATGTTCTTCACATGTAATTATTGAATTCATTGGTTTTAAATTAATTATAAATGAAAATAAAATACTTTTAAAAGTAAACAAGATGTTTTATAAAAATTTGTTTCTATGTGCACAATATGTTTTTATCATAATAAATTAAATTAATCATTATTGATGAATGATTTTAATGAAATTTAGATTTTATATATTCAATAAAACATTTTAACATATATCCAATTTTTTCCAAATAGGGGATAATAATAAATCAAATTTTATGCTTAAAATGTATCTTTCAAAAAAAATATGATTTATGTCGTGTTTTGCGCACTTATTTTAACATTAATTCATACTACTTATAGAAATTGAAATGTGAAAAATAAAACCCATATTTGGAATCAGGATATTCAAATTTGAAAAATATTTTGCTTTTATTTTTAATCTATATGAATAATAACCTTGTTAAATTTTTATCACCTTAGTAAGGGTAAAACTAGAAAAACGAAGTTAAAACATTGGGTTAGGGATTCAAAAATTCCTCTAACAATTGACTTTATCCTAGTAGATGATTTTAGATTTAAATTTATCATACATGTCTCAAAAATATCGTCACTTGGTTCCATTTTTCATTAATTATAACATTTATATTATTTTGAGAAAAAGATAAAAACAAAATGTCACTATCCTGACTTTAAAAAATAGTAAATTTTTATTATAAGGATAAAATGAGGATAATTTTGGTTATAAATGATTATTTTAAAGATTAATTAATTATTTTTATCATGTTAATTTATTTCTAATTTTTGTTAATTGGATAATTACCTTACATTTTTACACAATGCTGAAATAATAATTAGAAAATTTATAGAAAAATAAAATAAATGATTTTAAAAAAAATAAATGTAATCAAATTTTGGAGAATTATTATTTTACACAAACTTTATAGATAAATATTATATAATATGAATGTGTTTAAGGTTTATATTCAAATTCAATTTTTTTCATGTTGTCTTTAAAATAAAATTAAATAATAGTGTCAAAAATGACATTTAGGTTAAATAATATTATATTAAATTACTTAAAAAACATATAATTCTTGAAAGAGGACATGTAGGGTGGGAAATGGTTTAAAATATAATTCTTTGTCCATTTATTATCTAATTTTTACCTTATAGGTAAAATTATAACTCTTTAATATTATAAAATTCATTACCATGGTTAAGATTAAATTGGATAACCAAGCAGTTAATCCAAAAGATAACATTCAAAATGGAACAAAAACTTGTCTACATATCAATGGATTATGATATTTTCACCTTAGCCTATTTATATTTGAATCTATGTCCATTTGGATGTTTTTTATTGAAAATTATTGAATTATATTATAATCTTTTTAGCAATGTATTAACGTCTGTTTTATCAGTTTAGTCCTTTGGATATATATATATATATATATATATATCAGAATTTTTCCTCATATTCAGGGATTTGTTTGAATGTAATGGGACCTTAGGATTAATATATTAGAAATATTAATATATATAAAAGCACGCACTTTAATATTATATGAATAATGGTTTTCCTACAGTTTGGGACTCTAGATGGAAAATCTGAGTCCAAGGTTTTTTCCAGGATGCAGGGTTTACCCTGGGTGCAACATAAGATAGGTTGGAATTGATTATTCAATGGAAGGAGACCATTGGAAGACATGATAGTGAATTAATTAATTAAAAAGGATCAAAATACTCATCCCCTCTCATTTTGGATTCCTTCACATAGAAGGTGGGAGAAGGTTTCTCCCTTGTGTGATAGATGAACCAAGTAAGGGAGAAGAAGCACTTTCAGGATTCTTCCTTGATGACGATCGTGACTGGATTGAGGTACAATGGCTTTTGGGAATGGATCTAGACCTGAAACTTCAACATTCTCACCATGAGGTAGGCATTTTTTTTGTTTCACCTCCTGATCCCCATAAATGCGTTTTAAGAGTTTTTTAGCCACTTTATGACAACTAAGGACCCCCCTGAGGGTCGATCTATGTGTAATTGATGGAAAACATGTGTTTCAGGATGTTTGAAGGGATATTCCATTTGGAAATACCGATCAAATGGAATATTTTGTAGGATAAAATTCTATGTGTTCTTCCCATCGCAGGAAGAATGATTTTGGGGATTAAACGCCGTGTACTTAGAGTAGATGTCATGTAGTGGGACTTGTCCATGTGGCAGAGTACATGGGAAAACACCCCATGTTAAGAGTACATGTTTGTGTTGTGGTATAATTCCAGACCAATGGTGTACCCGAGAACAACCAAGTACATGGGAATGAGGAAACTTACATTGGAACAAGCCTATATACACAGTCATAGGTTGGAGGACATAGGTACACCCCTTAGGCTGCCAAGACACATCTTGTACTCTATGTACACGTTGTATATACAGACTTGTCCAACCAAGTCTTATGTAGGTGAGGACATGCTCAGGTGTTCATGCGAGGTCACACATTGTGTGACCCGATGTACACACTATGTAATTAACGTTTACATGTCGAGTACTTTTAGGGGACATAACCAAGGTTTGGCCTTGAGAGACATTCCATGTACCCTAGGAGGACACATTGTGTACTACCCTCATATACTTATAACTTTTATATATCCTTCTTCTAGACTTAGATTTGGGCCCATGAGTAGCCTATCCTGAGTATCTTTCCATAGAAAATGTGTGATATCCTTTGTTTTGGAATCCAAGATATGACACGAGGTGATGCAAGTGGGAAAATTATTACATTAATTCTTAGTCGATTATAGTGATCGGATGTGATCACCAATGTGTTATCAGGGTTGGAAACCCCACTCTCGCACCAGGGTGTGGGTCCCCATACTATTTATAGGTATGTTTTGAGACCCACTAACAATATAGGGTGTGGGAACTCTATCTAAAAAGTGCCATCCCCACACATTTGAGCTTT
This sequence comes from Viscum album, assembly GCA_963277665.1. Lineage (NCBI taxonomy): Eukaryota > Viridiplantae > Streptophyta > Magnoliopsida > Santalales > Viscaceae > Viscum > Viscum album. Next base: position 2,062,749,348 of record OY728120.1, on the reverse strand, counting down.
AGTAGGGAATGGGTCCTCCACTAGAGATTTATGTACCTCAGTTATGGAGTGTATTGATGAGGTGTGGTCCCTCCACATGACTTCTAGTGAGTTTACATGAGTTTCAGGGCAAGGAGATTGATCCCCCTCTGTTGTGTCACAAATTGGCGAGGATAAGGGCCTCCACATTGTATCTGATGTGGACACACAAGTTGTTTGGAATTAGTGATGGTCCCATTTGAGTTGAAGGAGGACTTTTCATTCTCATCTAGGTTGTAGAGATAGAGATCCCCTTTTCGCTCTCACTTGGGGGTCTTTATGTACATATTAGTTGGTTTTGACTTTACCAAAAAAAAATTTGGTTTGAGATAACTATTATTTTATATGTTACATCATTTTCAGTTTTTGAGGAATCTCCTGGGTATGTATATACCCATTCATGCGTGGGTTTTTCCCACACATGTTGTGTCTCGTGAAGATGATAGGAAGATCAGTAGTGATATCAGTGGTCCATGGTTTTGTGGAGCTTAGCGGCTCTTGGTGCAGACTATGTGTGGTGTTCGGACGTAGATATTGTGATTCAGACTCTCTTCAGACCTCTTATTTCCCCAATGGTTTTAGTTTGGGACCACATTTCTAGTTGGGTGTGTATTTTTTCCTTTACACATTGTATTACACTATTGTACTCTGATGTTTTCCTAGATGTTGTTGTATTCATGGTTTACACTCTAGATTTTTAGTCTTCTTATTATTTCCCTTCACTTTTTCATAGAAATTGTTGTGTGTGTGATGGTATACTTATTTAGGATAAGGATTCATATATTCATTATTTTCTACTCTGTTCTTATCACTATACCCTAGCCTATTAGAGGTAGGCATACAGAGTCACAGTCAGGTGCCATCGTCCAAGCGAGCCCATTGTTTAGGTCATGATACAGTGGTATCTATATTTTTCTTTACCTGGGTCAGTGTGTGGTATTATACCTATGTGGGGTTTGGTTTGGGAAATTTGGGAAATGGTATCGAAATGTCTATTGTTCGGCTCTTGGGTCAGGCAACCTGGTGTTGGTGCGGTATCTGACATATCCATACAACAGGACTCTGACTACCTTTTGTCAACTAGGAATATCCATACATTTGTTTCATGGTACCTATAGTAAAATAATCATATAGGTTTGGGTCTTTTTAATTTCATTTACTTCTTGAGTTAGCTCCCCATATATGATCATCTAATCGTAGTACATCTTGATAACTTTCATGATGACTCTAAAGTGACAACCATGTATGATGTAGATACCAGATCATGATGATAATCCATTGAGATATGAGGCCTCAGTTTATGGACACACTCATGAGTAGTTTCCTCCAGGTAGGAACAGATTGGTGCCACCACCTTTTGAGCAGTGTGTGGATCCATCTCTAGTGGTTTGAATGGATGGTTAACTGCCTATTTCACAACTGATATCCCTAGTAGGTTAGGATAATTATACTCATAGTATTAGTATGATATGTGAGTTCTAGAATCAAATACCACATATTTTTCATAGATATCTTGACCCTTAGGTAGTTTTGGGCTAGATTAAGTCATTGGTCTGAGTCTTCATGCTTGTTCAAACCGTGGCAGATCATATGGTTTCACTTATATCTATTTTTATGTGTGTAGAAGTTGTACACTAGTGGATTAAGGTCACATAAACCTGTGATGATATGATTATATCATGGTTATACTTCTAGTAGTCTTTTTTCAATGATTAGTTCCCCTTGAGCTTTCACTTTTTCAGATTCAGGTTCCTCAAGAACTATAATAGGATGATGTGTCTATTGTAAGTATCCTATGAGGTTCACCGACCTCACATGTTACTCCCTTGATATGGTGTGAGATTTTTTCTTCTAAGCATATAATTTTGACCAGGGTCTTCATAGAGACATTAATTTTATCATGGTATCTATTTTCCAAACAACATATGTCAATGTACTCAAGTGATCTCTGGTAATAGAGAGATTCCTAGATTAGCGATGTTAGGTAGTAGGGTCCAGTAGTGGTATTCATGAGGCTGAGTTATTTTTAATAGCTAGAATGGAACAATTATTAAGGTTTCAGCATAGGAGACCTCCCCATTTCCAGGCTCATTCACTTGGGTCTATAGTGCATGTTTCCCATAGAGGATTCAATCATCGAGGAGAGAGGCTATGTTATTATTGTGATGGGAGAGACCATGTATCTTAAGATTTATTGGCCCAAATTGCTTATTAGGGTGTTAAAATAGTGTACTTACCACCATGGAATAGGAAAATACATGATTAGGGATCTCCTGATAATGGTTAGGGCATCCCCCAGGGAGGTGGGGCTGATAGAGGAGTGGGTGGAGCTCCGAAGGGATGAGTTATTAGTGGCAGGTGATTCTATATTCTACTTCCACTTCCAATATCTAGTGTCCCGCACCAAGAACATAGGGGTGGAATTTGATGCTATGGGAAGAAAAAATCTATGGAGGGATATGATCAGGCTACCCATGAGATGATTTGAGGTACGTTCTATGCATTTTATACTCTTTCTGTAGTACTTATAGACATAGTTTTGAGTCATTCATATGTCTTCATATCACTTTTGTGGGATCTATAACTTCTCTTTGAGACCTTATCCTAACATATATGGATAGAAGACTCTATTGGGAGAGATTATATTATATCACACTTTTCCCAGACATGTGAGTTAGTGTTTGGTGGTGAGAGTTTCTCATGGAAACTTTTATTCATCGTGATGAAACCTTATGATGTAATCTTGTGTGTGGACTAGTTTTTTATAGTATGTTCCCAAATATACTATCATCACAGGTGAGTTTGATTCCTAGGAACATATGGGAGAATATTATCCTTTATGGGTGAGAGAGATCTTATGGTTGAGTGAGTGGTCCTCATGAGCATGAATCTAAAACCCATCACCCATCAGTTGGCAGGTTTATTCCATGGTGAAACAATCTCTTTAGGCATATAGATTCTAGCTGTAGTTGTGGATTATATATAATTCTTCCCCAAAGATGGCCCAGGAGTATCTTCAAGGTGGGATAAAGAATTCTATATTGACTTACACCCTAGGAATACACCAATATCTTATATGGAATATTAGATCGCCCCAACCAAGAAATTATAGTTGAAGGTACAGTTGGAATACATTTGAAAGATTTCTTTTATTGGACCTGGTGTGTCGCCTTTTGTGGTTCTAGTTTTATTCATGAAAAGGAGGATATGATCTTGAGGATATTTGTTGATTATCATATCCTAAATCATATAACAATAATGAAAATTAACCCTTATCAATGATTGATGAACTCTCCAACCAATTGAGAGGGGTGATTTGGTTCTCAAATATTGATCTTAGGTTTGGATTCCACCATTTGAGGTTTCATGATGATGATATTATAAAAATAGAATTATATTATCGTTATGGACACTATAAGTCCTGGTGATTCCTTTTGGTTTGACTAATCCCCCCCTGGTGTATTCATAGATCTTATGAATCATATACTTGGACTAGTTTTGGTTGTCTTCATTGAAAACATTCTCATATACTCTATATTAGAGGAGGATCATTTATATAATTTGAGCAGTCTTAGGCTTAATCTGGGATCACCAAATTTATAATAATCTCTCAAAGTGTTATGTTTAGATATTTGATGTTCAATTTGTAGGGAATATCATCTCTAATAATGGTTTAGTTATGGATCTGATGAATATTGAAGAAATTCTTGCTTGAGATCCACCCAAGAGCATGCCAGAGGTGTATAATTTCCTTGATTTTTGGGGTTTTACAGGAGGTTCTTGGAAGAATTGTCCACGATAGAAACCTTTTTGACTACCTTGAATTGAAAAAAGGAAACTATTTGTCTATACTAAATAGTGTTGGAGATCCTTTGAGGAGTTGAGTCTGGGTTTTCCCATTGCTTATATGCTTATACTTCTGAAGGAGGGTATTGACATCATAGTCTTTGCGATGCATATAAGGCTGGGATCGATTTTGAATTGATTCCTTGTTAGGAATTTATTATTTATGGTTCGAGGTAGCTGAGACACTATGGGAAGAACTACATGACTTCTGACTTATAGTTAGTAGTGGTAGTCTTTTCTTGGAAGATGTGGAGGCACTATCTTCTTTGTGAGCATTTTATTGTTCACTCAAACCACCAGATTCACAGGTACATTTTCAAATAGAGAGATATTAACCTAATAAATCGATTTTTGGTGGATTTCATGAAAAACTAAGACCTTTAGGTAGTATATACTCCTAGGAAGGAAAATGCGGTGGTAGATTCCCTTAGTAGGGAGTATCGTTCTCACATGGGAGATAAGGCATCAGAACTATTAGCTTCATTGCAGTTAACCATGCTAGAGGAGAGGGATGATGTTTTTATTTAGTCTCCATAGGTAAATATTATACTACTTTAACATATGAGAGATTCATAGTTATGATACATTTACTGTGAGGTTCTATGTGGCTAGATATCCTTAATAGAAATTCCATACAAATTTTCTGAAGGAGTAGAACATGTCATCATTTTCTAGGGTTGAACGGTATTTCCAATCACATTATGTGAGAAGGTGATGTAGGAGTTTCAAACATATCCATTGAATATACATAGTAGTGTATAAAAGATGTATAGTGGCCTTAATTGGTAGTTTTGGTGGGATGGGATGAGGTAGAATATTGTGGAATTTGTCTCTCAGTGTCTTGAATGACAGTAGTTAAAGGCTGAACATCATGTAATTTTGATCCAACCCTTTGAGATCCCATAATAAAAGTTGCATGGAATATGGATGGATTTAATGATTGGGATTATATGGAAAATGATATTCCAAGATGTTATCTGGGTGATTTTTGACCGACTCACCTTTTCAGAACACTTTCTTCCCATCCATGAGTAGAGTTTGGTTGAGTGTCTAGGGTAGTTATACATATGGAATATCATTCGGATTTAGGGGGTACCCAGGTTGAATGTCTCTAACTATGATTATAGGTTTACATAACAGTTTTATATGGGCCTGTAAGAGGATTTTGGGACCCAGTTACAGAAGAACACGTCATTTCACCCCCATGGATGGGAAAACCAAGAAAAATATCCAAGTGTTAGAGGATATTCTGAGATCCTATGTCTTGGAATTGAGTTAGAGTTGGTAGGATAATTTCCCATTTATAGAGTTTGTTTATAATAATAATTATCACTATAATATTGGCATGGAACATTTTAAGGCCCCATATAATATACTATGCAGGTCACCTTATGTTGGACTGAGATTTTTGAGACATCTCTTACTGGACCATATATAGTAAAGGCAACAAGAGAGAAGTTTCAAGTGATCTGCATGCGTATAAGGATATCCTAGAACAGAAAGAAAACTTATGTAGATCAATGTAATAGGAATTTAGAGAGCATGAAGACCATGTTTTCCTGGGAGTCTCCCCATGATAAATATTGAAGAGATTTTTTCAAGGAAGAATGTTATCCCTAAGGTTAATAGGATCATTTAAAATATTCCATAGGGTTAGTGAGGCTGATTACCTCTTGTCCTTACCATCATATCATGATCGAGTGCACGATGTCTTCCAAGTGTCACAACTCATGATATATGTGAGTGATCATATACATGTCATTGACTATGGAAATCTAGACATCGAGAAAGGAGCCACCTTTATAGATTTCCCAATGGAGATCAAGGATTGACATGAGAGGATTCTATAAGCATGGATCATTCCATTGGTTTGAGTGATTTGGAAACACATGATCATGTAAGAGATATCCTTAGAGCATAAGATCCAGATTTGGGTTGGTACCCCTACCTTTTTGTTTTGTATGTTCTTTTTGAGATAAAAATCCTTAAATGAGGGGATAATGCCATTAATTTGGTTTCATAGGTTTAGTCCTTTGGATATTTATGTATATATATCAATATTTTTCCTCATATTCAGTGTTATTTTTGGGTGTCTCAGGACCCTGATATTGATATATTAAAAACATTAATATATATTAAATCACACATGCGTATATTTCCAAAATAATTATTTTTACGCTTTTTGGGACTTTGGATGGGAAATATGAGACCACTTTTTTTCAGAGATGTGGGATTTTATAAAGGCATGCGATAAAGTTTGTTGGAGTTGGGATTTCAGTGGAAGGTGACCATTGGAAGACCTGATAATTAGTTAATTAATTATAGTTAGTTAATTAAATAAAATATAAGTAAAAACCCCCCTCCGATTTTGGCATCCAGTATACAGAATAAGGGAGAGGATTTCTCCCTTGCATGAATAACATCGTCCTTGATAGTGATCAAGACCTAATCAAGGTGAAATGGATTTCGGTCATGGATTTAGACTCGAAGTTTTGGCATTTCCACCAATATGTATACAATTTTTTTTTGCATCTTGATACTTGTAGATGTGTTTTAAGAGTTTTGTAAACCATTTAATGAATATTAAGGACTCCTGAGGATTGATTTGTGTGTAATCAGGGGGAAAAGGATGTTTTTAAATGTTTTCAATGAAGTTATATTCATAAATCTTAATCACATGGCATGTATTTCAAGAGAACATGCCATGTGTTATTCCCATTGGGGGAAGAAAGAGTTTTGGGACTACATACTGTGTACATGGAGTACACACCATGTAGTGAGACTTAGTCATGTGGTCGATTACATGGGAAGACCCCCCATGTTAATAGAACATGTTAGTGTAGTGGTTTATGGTGAGACCCTTGGTGTACCTAGGAGTATCCAAGTATATGGGCTTGTGGTGATGTACATGGGCACAGTTTGATGTACATGAGAACAAGCTAGACAACACAAGCATACCCCCAAGATTCCAAGTAATGTTGTGTACTCCATGTACATGTCATGTTTTCCCACATGGATTGCCAATACATGTTCAAGTGAGGTCACACATTGTGTGACCCTATGTACACACCATGTACTTTAATTTTACATGTTGAGTACCATGAGGGGACATGGCTAGGGTTCGACCACTATAAACACATATTGTACCCTAGGAGGTGACACCCTATACTCCCCTCAGAGACTTTTTTCTTCTTATATACATATTTTAGACTTTTATTTTGGCTCTTTATGGTCCTATACTAATAATTTATTCATATAGAACATGATTATGGACTTCATTTTGGAATCAGTGATATTATGTGAGGTGATTCTAGCAGAATGCTTCTTTTAGCGATGCTTAGTTGGTGATAGTACTTGGATTTGATAACTGGTGTGTTTCCAGGGTCAGAAACCCCCTATTTCACCAAGGATAAAGTCCCCCATACTCTTTATGGGTATCTTTGGAAACCCCCTTACTACATAGGGTGTTGTTCCTCTATCTACAGAGTGGAACCCCCTATCTTCGAGCTCCGGTGGGGAGTGGGTCCTCCATTGTAGATTGATTCCCCCCGACTCTAGAACATAGTGATGAGGTTTGGGCCCTCCATTTGGATTCAAGTGAGGTTTTGTGATATATATGGATTGTATATTGAGCCCCATCATTTGTGTCACACGGTGGTGGGGAGTAGGACCTCTGCATTTTAACTAATTTTGACAGGTGGGTTGTTCAACATTAATGATGGGGCCTATAGAGCTGTAGGTAGACTCGTTGTTCTTAACTAGGATGCGTATATGGATATCTCATTTTCTCTCTCACTTGGATTTATTTATGAAAATATCAATTGGGATTCTCTTTACCCACTAACATTTGGGGTTAAGTTGACTATTCTTGTTTATGTTTCTCCCTTTTAATTTTTTTGGGTGCCTTCTAGGTATTTAAAAATTCACTCCTATATGAGATTTGTTCGCATATGTTCTGTCTTGTGTTGATGATAGGATGATCGATAATGATATCAGTGATCCTAGGTTCAATGGAGATTATAGGCTCTTAGTTTTGACTGTGTATGGTGGTCGATGTTAGAAATTGTTATTTGGGCTCTCTTCAGTCCTCCCCTTTCCCCAATGGTTTTCAGGTTGGGACCTCATTTCTAGTTGGGCATGTATTTTACCATTTACACACTACATTACACAACTATACTCTAATTTTTTTCTAGAGGATGTCTATAACACCCCATGACTTTTTTGTAATATATAATTTTTCAAAATAATTTAATCTTTTCAATATTTTTCATTACACGCAACACCGAGTTGAAATGAAACATGGCCTGCTATAAAAATATTATTATTCAGTATCATAGTTATCATCTAGAAATTGGAATGTCTGTTATGAATATGATTAACTAAATTAATAAAATATATGGTTTACACATGTATATAAAATTAATTCTTTGGTGTCTAATTAATTATAAAATGAAATAAAAACTATTTAAAAATAAAGGAAACCTATTTCTAAAAAAACTATTTTTATGTAAAAAAATGTGTTTTACCCCTAAAAATTAAACAAAACAATTCTATTGAATTATTTTTATAAAATTTAAATATTATATATTCAATAAAAAGTTTATCATTCATCTTATGTGTTATCTAGATGTGAGATAAGAATAAATCCAATTTTATGCTTACAAACTCCATTTTTCTAAAAAGAAAGTATTTCACAGTTTACGTACTTATTTTAAAAATAATTTTCAAAAAAATTGGAAACGAAATTTGAAAAAAAAAATATTACTTTTTAAAATAATCAATCCATGATTATCTTAGAGTGAATTTTTTAAAATTTTTTGAGAGGATAAAATTTTTTGATGAATAGTGAAAAAAATACTTGATTCTCATCGCATCTGCGGGATTAATTTTAAATTAAAATTTTCCACTTCTATGAACATAATTTAGGAAAATGAATTAAATATTTTTAATTAAAATATTTTATATTATATAATGAGTTCACCTTATTTTTTTTTACCACAATTAATAGTAAAAATAGTAAATATTATTTATCACGGTTAAGGTAAAAATGGGTTTACCATGGGGTTAGACTAAAAGAATGAGGGTTAAAAATGACCAAAACATTATAAAACTCTCATTTTATGTCTATATTTAGACATTATATATTATATTATCAATAAAATTTCATTTTGGATCTTTTTTTCATGATGAAAACAAGGGTACACCTTTTTTAGTTAAAAAACATACTAATATGTCACTCACCACACTTTTAAAAGGACACCCCCTCTACTCCCCTCATCACACATCCAAAATCATTGGTTAGGAACATAAATCCCAAAATCAAATCATCAAATCCATACTATCATCATATAATCCTTATTTTGGGCAAAAATACAACTTAATAAGCCTTTTGATGAGAACCAAAACGAAGTAGTCTCAAGAAAAGATAACCTCTCTAATTGAGAACTGTATTTCATTTCTTACTCCGGATACTTAAATTCTTATTAAAAAATTATTATATAATAAATTAATTATCTTTATTGTACTTATATGTTTTTATTTCAATCCCATTACCTACAACCATATTCTCTTCCATCAAATGGGATACGAAATCATCATTCATGTGTACGGTGAACAACCGCCTCTCGAACACATGTTATTCGTTTTCCATCACCACCTCTCATGAATAGTTATAATGATGGATTTATTATTTATATATAATATTTATTATATTCTTCTTCTTCTTGAATAATTATATAATATTTTCTTTCATACTTTACATTCTATGGTAATACGATAACACCACTGATGTATACGATGGACTACCACCTCATGAAGTGATGTGATTCGTTCACGCTTTACATGAAAGGTAATAAGGATGGGTTTAATGAAAATATGATATATATAAGAAATAAAAAATATTTTTTAATGCTATTATTTTTTAAAAATTTATTTCTTTCAACCCTTTGGGAAATTGGAAACAACGTTCATGCGTACGTACGATGCACTGCCTCCATGAACGATGTATTTCATTTTTTATCTATAACATTTATATATTTATCTAAATACATATATAATTAATCTATATTATATTTATAACATGGATAAAATTCTTTATTTTATTTAACCATGATCAAATTAATAAGGCTGCAAAAAAAAATATGCACAAAAAACAAAGTGGTTATCACCCGAAATGTGATCATAACAAGGAATTGTTAATAAACGATTTATAACTGATAATAAGTAAATAATATATGGAATAATATATATAATTATGGTTCTTTAATATATTTAATAATAATATTATATTTATTATACAAGAGGTTCTAACATGTATGAAGGAAGTTGGGATATCAGGTAAGGGATTTCTGGTCACTCTTTTATTTCTGAGAGACATATATATATTCACCACACATTTCTTTTGTGTGGTGTATATGATTTTCATTTGAAATGTTATATAATTAATCAAATTATTTTATTTATATTTAAATTTTCATTTTATGTTATGATTTATTGGGGCTATGATCCAAAATATTACAAAAGTAGTAAGAGGTTTTTGTCCCACTTTTCTTTTCTGTGAGACACAAGCCATATTCACCATGTGTTTCTTTTATGTGGTGTTAATACTTATCATGAATGTATTTAATGATTATTATTATTATTAAAATTATTGGTATTTACATATTCATTTTATTATCTCTCTTTCATGTGGTTTATGGTTCAAATGTCACCAAATCTTTAAGGGATTTTTGTCTCAAGTTGCTTCTTTGAGACCTAAGATATGTTATGAACATACCTTATTCAATGAGTTTTATATAATAAAAATTGTAAATTTTATATCATGAATTTAATTATTTTAATATTATTATAAGTTTTAATTAATGTTATTATTTCATTTATATTATGATTCATAGTTACCAAAGAGGTAAGTTTTTTATGTCGCAATCTAATCGATTATCAAGATTGTTTGTGATCATGATTACAATAAAAAAATATTTTAATTTATTAATCAATAAACTCATGAATTTTCTTCCCCTATGGTTACTTATATAGATTACATGTTTTCCCTTCATTTTCATCTCTTTATGTACTCAAGAGTTAAATATGATGTTTTTACTAAAAAACATCTTTATTTCTCTCTTATCTAGAAAACCCTTATCCTAACAAAACTATGTTTTCTAAAAATGTTTTTAATTTTTTTTACAATATAAAAATGATTTATTAAATTATTTTTTACTCATTAATTACTTTTAAAAAAATTAAAATAGTATTCATTTTATTTTCCAAACAATTCCCATTTGAATTTTATCGAAAATGTGAAATGAATCTATATTTAAACATGTACGATATAAAAAAATCCCTCTATCAATACAATTATTTTCATTGAATCTTACTTTATAAGTTTTCAAGGTTATTTAAAAATAATAATTTTCAAAATATTTTATGTTTTAAAAAGTGTTTTTTCAAATAGGAAATGATATTTTCCTCAAGAAATGTTTTGAATGGTTTTTAAATATTACCTTATAATTTTTTAAGGTTATTTTTAAATAAACATATTTTCAAAAAAAAATATATGTTTTAAAAAGTGGTTTTTCAAATAGGAAAGTATGTTTTCCTCAAGAAATGTTTTATGATATTTTTAAAGATTCCTTTATAAGTTTTCAAGTTTGATTTCAAAGAAAAATATTTCCAAAGTATTTTATGAATTTTTAATTTTAAAAAGTGATTTTCAAATAAAAGTTATTTTCATCAAGATTTTTTTAAATGATCTTTAAAAATTATTTTCCATCTAAGATGACATCCTTTGATTTTAATTTTTCTTTACTGGGTATATAATCCCAAGATACCATTATTATTCTTTCTATGGATGATTTATGTTTATGATAGCAAGATATTTGTAAAACCCATTTCTACTTTACAGGTTATTCAATGATAAAATGATTATAACACCCACTTGTTTTCACGAGTTATGCTATAATGAAATGATTATGAAACCAATCTCTTTTCCACAGGTTATGATATGAGTAAATGTTTATGAAATCCATTTCATTTTATAAGTTATGATATATAGAATGTTTTATGATCTTGTGGCACACATATGTATGATTTTCATTATGTTATGGCTGGTATCTATATCTCCCTCCTATGCATTGGGAAAAGATTTATATATAATGATATAGATAAGACTAGAATGGGAAGTGAATTTGATTCAGTAAGGTAATTTTTATTTTATGATGGTCTTAATAGTGAAACATGACTACTATTATTATTTGGGGAGTGAAAACATTCCACTATGATAGCCTTTGTGGTGATCCTTTGTGAATATGGAAATAATATTCTATACATATGTGTATTCCACAATTCTATGTATTATTCCAATGTTGTGCTCCTATAGATAACTTTTTTAATTTTCCTTATGACTTATGTCGTATGAACTACCAATATTTATTCTATGAACCAATATTTTGATCTTTTATATGAATGGTATGGTTTTATATGTTATTATCATGTTCTTATACTCTTATGCTCACATTATATTTTCATAGCTCCCTTGTTTACCATTAATGAGAATTTGAGCAGACCTTTTCTTTTGTTTTCTTTCCCCAGGTTATGAATAAAGGTTTTATGTATGTGATTCTTATATAGATTACTTAATGGGAAGATATATGTGTCATACATTTAAGATATTTCATGAAATAAGAAGATAGAGTATCTTGTATCCAAATACACTAAACCAATAAGGTCCTCGGGCATGTATTTATGTATTGTAATGAATATTCATCTAAAAATATGTAATATTTATGTATGAGAAGCATGATTCATTACATTTGGTATCAAACGAAAGGTTTAGTTAACCTTTGGAAACTAGGATATGAAAACTTTGGTGATAAGTCTAAGCATTTGTCTGAGGATAAGACTAAGAATGTTTCAATATATAGGAAAATGTCTTGTAATTTTGGTAAAGGTTTGAGGAAGTGGTTTCTAAGATATTACACCCCTATCAGCAAACTATATGTGGATTTGGCTCAATCATAGAGGTTCCTAGGGATAATAACTCTGAAAATAGTAGATTTCACTGGACTCGATCGTCACCTAGTGCATGAGAATATGCCTTACTTCACATTTGGTTTGACACTCCTGGGGGATATTCTCTCTAAAATCACAAAAATATTTATGAAACATCAAGAAGGATTTAAATAATTACCATGAAGGACCTAGGATAAGAATAAGTTTTTATATATTAAAAAAATGGTGTGATTATTTATACATCCTATAAGTGATTTTAATTAATTATGTGTTTTAACACTATTAATATTGTTAATCACACTATGATTTTTGGTTTTACCCAATGTAGAGAACAAGAAGGAAATTGATCTACATTGAATGTGATATAAAATGTCTTGATGATAAACCAAATGGGATGAAAATGGAGTTAAAGATATTGTGATTATGAGTAATCATTTATCATGATATATGATTAACAACTTTCACCTTAACCAACTCTAGAATTCACCAATGAATATAAGGATATAGTTCATTGAGATTTTGTGTGGTGGATACCATGGAGGAAAGAAGAGTTTTTATATATGTTAAGAATGTTGGAAGAATACCCTAATTTTATGTATTATAGGAATGGGAAGATATTTTGAGTTCAGAAAAGAAGGACACAAAGCAAGTAATTTTAGAGTAAGAATGGAAAGTTCGGTTAATGCAATGGATGAGAATAATGTTCTCATTAAGATGTCATAGATTGTTGAATGTTTAAAATGAGCAAATTATGGGAATTTTTAAAATTGATTTCCTAATGGGAAAGATCGTGAATATAATCATAAATGTGGTATGAGTAATAGTTATACTGTTGAATATGAGGATACTACAAATGAAATCTAAAAGTTATGGGTTGTTCTAACAATATTTTTTAAGTTAAACATGGTAATAATAATTAAATTAATATTGATAAATGTTAATACATGAATCATATTTCATATCGTAGAAAATAGGTATTAAGTAATAAGATGATGAAGCCTAGTTAATGGTTTGTGATGGAAGTGGGATGATTAATTTTTTTGTATTGGAATTCAAGAATTATGATATTTGAATCATGAAATATATAAGGATTTTTTAGTTTAAGTTTTTCATTATGTATTGGAAAAAAATATTTTTAACGGTGTTGAGGACCTAGAAAAGTGATTTAATGGAAATGTTGTATTTTAATTAAGGGAGAATAACCCTTAATATGTTCTTGATGTTGAGAAAATGGTGCTTAGTTTGGATAAAGAGATGATTGATATGAATAAAATAAATTGGATAGTATTGATGACCTTTGAACTGATTAATGATTTGTGGAAAAATTGGTTTATTTTATCATCAATGGATTATACAACATTATTGGATTTATGGAATATATTAAATAATATGTGGTTTTATTCGAGGAATGAGTAAGTAAATATGTTTTCATTAAGGTTTTATGGAAATTATACTTATTACCATGATTCAAGAAAATATATGACTATGGTATTCACATATTTGGTATGCGACAATAAAGAGATACTTTATGGTATTTGGGGGATTATTGTTAAGTTGATTTTGAAAAATTTAGTGTCCTTATTTATAAATTTAAAATTTTATACGGGTTATAAGATTAACCATTTATGGAATGTATTAAGTTAAATTTTGGATGAGGTTTTAGATATTAAATTATTATTTCACCATATGAAGATATATTCATAACTTTTTCTAACCATTTTTGGTTTTTATAATAACTAGAGATACAAGTAATGACATAACACTCTTTTATGGGTCTTATTTAGAGCTTCAAACATGAAAAAACCATCTCTTAGAGTAAGAGATTAAGTTTGAATTGATCATAGGCACAACCAATGTAACACCCCAAGCTTCCACGGTACACTTCTCTTTGAATAATATAGTAGCATGTGTTTTACGCAACTTCGAGTTCTAACACACACCACAACCAATCAAACTAGCCATTATGAATAGTAATTCCCACTTTTTGAAATTTTATAAACTTTATCTTTTAAAATGGATTTCATTTTTGGATTCGGAATATCGAAATTAGCTTAGGGTGAATTTTGGGTATTAATCTGAAAACATTCAATTTTTAATGAATGGTGAAAAACACTAAGTTATAGTATAAAACCAAAATTTTATTTATATATATATTTATTTTATTTAAATTTATTTTAGGTCAAAATATATAAATAATACCTATATAATTTCAATGTAATTCATTGTAGACAGTTTATAATAATTTTAGATATTTAAAAATTTCATTGAACTTTTCACCGTCTTTAACCCATATCCTAGGAAAATTTGCAAATTCGCATAAAACATAATTTTACCACTTCTGTGAGTGGAATTTCGAAAATCTGAGAGACACGGTTAATATAAAGGAGTAAAATGTGGTTCAATAAGATAAAAATAATTTTTGGTAAATAGTAACATTTTACTTTTATTTACCACGGATAAAAGTAAAAAAGGGTAATTAAGGGTAATAATGGTATTATTATTACCCTAACACATGTCCTAATTCTATTGGATAAGTATAATTTGAACGAAAAAAACCTAAGGAATAAAATATGTACCTCTTTGGTCCACTTGGATTAGATTAGGACATTTATTATTATTTAATTCAAAGAAGTGTTAAAAGAGTTGAAATCAAAGTTTGATAACTAAAACATTTTTATATAGGGTTATACATTAGATAAATTAGATTATAAATATTAATTAGAAAGATATAAAGATTTACTACATAATGATATTTTATTTATAATTTTTAGACATTAAATAATTTAATTTATTTATGACACAATGGTGATGCAGTAATTACCTAATTAATGAAATATTAAAATAATTGATATTTTAAATATCCAAATAAATGTAATTTGAAACTTCTAATGAATTACACTAATTTTATATGTTAATATGACATATTAGGGTTGTTTATATGAATTTTTTTTGATGTAATAATGCTGTTATGAATTTATAAAAAACAAAATACCAAATAGTGTTAAAGTTGACATAAATGTATTTTAAAAAAAAATATTATATTATTAATTGATATTCTATTCCTAAAAATATAATGTTTTTCCAAAGGACTTATATTAGGATAGTTTTATAATTAATGAACCACTTGGGTCTTACTTGGAAGTATATATAAATTATATTAAACATATAACGTAATAATACAAAGAGACATGGTAAATGTCAAACTATTTAACTAAGAGTTAAATCTAAAAGATAAAGTTAATATAGTGACCCTAACATGTATAAAACCTATTGGTTGGGTGGTTTTCGACCCATAACCACCTTTTTCTTTAAATAATCTCTTTTGGTGCCAATAGAAAACGAAAATTATTTTATTATAAAATAATATTTCTAGCCTTTCCTAAGGTGCCCCTCACCCCTCTTATAAAAGGGAACTCCCTGTAGATACCCAAAGCTTGACGTACATAGAAATTACATTAAATTTGAAAAATATATAATACATAACAAAAATAGACATCAAAGTACCGTAATAGTTTAGTGTCTTTGGAAACATGGAACATAATTTTATAATCTTGGTGAAATATCTTCAACATCTCCCATAAAGATCTTCCCCTTTTTTACCTAAAACCTTTATTTATATCCTGGGGAAAAGAAAACATATAAAGGGTGAGATAAAATGATCAATAAGGGTATTCATGGAGAAAAGAAAACAAACCATATACATTTTAACTTCAAAACATGAACATAATGTTTAAACATCAAAATCTTGAGTTGCGAGATAAATCTGGGCAGTACATACGGAATAGATCATAAAGGAACATCAATCATTATAAAATAGCACAGAATAAACCATTTAATTTCATAAAACCATTAATAACATGATATGATTTCCATAGTAGCCAAGACATTTATGCCAAGACCATCATAGTGGACAAAGTCCCTTTCTGAATCGAGTTCACTCCTTGTTCCAGTCCAGTAACACTGAACCAGATTAACTTATTATTCCAGCCATGTCTATCTAATGTGATATAAATCATTAAAAAATTAATTGGAGGTAGATATAGGTCCCACCCATCTCATAATGAAATCATTCTTACTTGTGCCACAAAATAAACATAAATCATTCATTCTACCCCAATAAATAAAATGGGTTTCATAAACATCATCCCATCGTAACATAATCCATATAAAACAAATGGATATAATTTTATCATAAGAAAAGTGAAACCATGTAAATCATAGAGAAATTATACTTGAAACATAGTCATACTAAATAATGACATCTAATATGGAAAATAGTTTTGACAAAAACTTGAAATGAATTCTTGGGGAAAATATCCTTTCTTGTTCAAAATCATTTTCTTTTCACAAAATGCCATGCAATTTTAAAAGAAAATTATTTTGTTGAAAATAATCATTAAATATTATAGAGTAAGATTCATGAAAATATGGTTTAATGAAACCATAGAAATCCATTCATGAAGTATAAGTTAAAAAAACATTCTCCTGATACTTTTGCCGGAAAAGTCAAAAAGTTCCTCGTATGGTAAAAAAAAGAAAGATTGCTTACACAACACAAAGTAAAAGTCAAAGAGGGGTAAACATGAGTTTAAACATACATGGAAGAATATTAAACACCTTATTAAAAACACTTTTATGGACAAGGATGAAAAATAAAACCCCAGTAAATACTTACGAATAAACAATCTCGGATAAGAACGAGATTGGAATAATTATCCCTTACCTTAGGTCTGATATGCTTCGTATGTATCCAAAACTCCTGTATAATGATTTAAATAATGTCATTGACTTATTAAAGAATCATATTCACTTTTATGATATCATATATGGTTCACTAATGCATTTATATTTCCCTTTCTTTTGTAATTTCCATGTTAAAGCAGTGTTTTCGGTAAAATCATTTTATTTATCGTACATGTTTAGACTTGTTGTTCTAGATATTATTATTACTTATATCATGAATTAATTACTTCCAGAATGTAAATCATGATTTATATATCATATATATTCAGTATATATATATTTATAATAGATATATAAATGAAATGAAATACACCGTTCATGGAGACGGTAGGCCGTACATACACATGAACGTTGTTTTCATTTCCTTATTGACTTGAATAGAAGTAAGTAGATGAAATATATTTATATATTATATATACATAAATATAGTAGCTTTATCATGTCATATATTTCATTATTATTCATTATATATACTTTATAATAATTCTTGAGTGGTTAACATGGAGAATGAATCTCATCGCGTCGTGGACACGGTAATCCGTACGTACGCACGAGCGATTATATCGTTCCCATAATTATTGAATTAGAGTGTATTGGATGATATAATATCTCATAATCAGTAAGATTTTATAATAAATATATATAGTTATTCATTACACCATTATACCCATCCAAGTAAGGTGATGGTGGAAAATAGATTACACCACGGCGTGGAGACGGTATTCCGTAAGTACGCATGCACGGTGATATCATTTTTCATAGGATGGATAGAAGGTGAAATTGGGTTTTTCTGATATTTATAATAACATATTAGTATATGAGTGATACTGATGGTATTAATTTATGATGAAACAAATAAAGAAGAAGAAGTAGAAGAAGAAATAAAATGGAAAGAATTGGTAAAGGTTATTACCTCTTCTTTGACGCGCCTCGTCTTAACCTCCTCTTAGGGCACTAAAGTATGTCTTTGAAGAATACCAGGACCTCTAGTATGTTTCTAGGGAAGTGGAGAAGAGAAATTGGCATGGTTTTTCTGATCTTAAAGACTCAATGTAGTGTGAGGAGGAGAGGGAGGAGGTGCCCTTTTATAAGGTAGGAGAGGGGCACCTTTGGAATTATAAGAAATATTAATTTATAATAAATTCCAATCCCAATTAAAAACCTCCAAAAATGACTCAAATCCAAATATTAGATGATATAGTGTTGTAATTTTATCAAGCAATAAAATTTATACAACTTGGGAATTTAATATAAACATTATCAACTTGATTTATCCTTATATAATCTATTTAATTTTATTTGTGGTAATAATATTCTAAATTTTAAATCATTATAAATAATTACATATATGTTGTGAATTATCCAAAATTGTATACTTTATTACATTTTAGAAAATATAAATTTTAATTTATAATTTTTAAATATTTGTGTGATTTTTAAAGAATTTTATAATATGTAATTTTTATAAAATAACAATAGTGTTTATTTTGACAATATTCATTTATTTGAATTTAAATAAAATATAAATAGAATATATGTTCTAACTAAAATATTTAATAGATTAATAACATGTCATATTTGTATATAAAATTAGTGGAGAACATTAAATAGTTTATATAATATTTATTTTAAAAATTTTAAAATCATTTATTTGATAATTCAATCAATAAAATAATTTCAACACTACTATTGTGTCATACTTAATGATAATTATTAAATCCCTAAAAATTATAAATAAATTCACATGTTTTAGATAATCTTATTAGCTTTATGTAGAATATTCATTTTCTAAGTTTCATGAAGTTTATCACTAAATTAAAATTATTATACTTATAAGATTTAAGAGAGTGACATGTTGTCACTTTCTTTGGTTTTAATAACAATTAAATTATTTTAATTTTAAAAAGTCCATAAAATGAATTTCTTCAGACCCTTAGCTGATATGGGTATACTTTTAGTCATCCAATAGAATTTTGGAAGGTTTTAGGGTAATTTTATAATCTTATTTTTAACCTTAATCACCTGATTTATCTTTAACTTCAGTAAATTAAAATTACCATAGTTACTATTCATAATATCAATAAAATAAAAGTAACCTATTAATATAATTTGGACCCACTGAATTAAAATATTGAATCAATTTTTCAAAATTACAAACAGATAATTTGCAGTAATTAATTTAAAATTTATCCTGTTGTTAAGAAAATAGGTTTTAAAAGTTAAAACATTGCCAAAGATTGAAATGTTTTTACCAATAAATTCAATGTAAAATAAATGGTAATGAAATAAATTATATTAAATGGTAAATAAATATTCTATTTATACTTTAAAACCATTCAATTTTATAATTTAACCATATAAATTATTACGATGAAAAAAGTTGTTTTTAATTAAAATATATAGTGTTTTTACTATTCATTAAAATATGAAAGTTATCAGAATAATATGAAAATTTTATCAAAAGTAAATTATTATATCCTGATTCCATAGAAGAAATTTATTTTTTCAAATTAAACTTATAAACATGTTAAAAACTAGATTTAAAGTGGGTGTGTCACTAAAAGGCGGCAAAGCTGCATTTTTTTATAAATACATATTTTACCTGAAAATTTTATTTTGTTCTCATACCATGTTCTAGAAAATGTGTAAGATAAATAATAATGTTTTAAAATAAAAAATGTAGTTAATAATATTCATAACGGATAGTCAAAAATAATATTATAACAGTATATCGTTGTTTAGTGAAACCATGTATTTCGTACTACACTCGCTATCGAGAAAAGTCGCGATTGTGTGTAATGCAAGCCAAGTCAGGGTTGTGTGTAGTGCAAGACTCCTTTTTTGTTGTGTATAACAGAATCCAACCATATTTTATTTATACATTGAATATATATATATATACACACACTCAATGTTGCGTAGAATAACTACTATCAAATGAACATGAAATTGTGTATTACACAATCCAAGAATAGTGTTGCATATTCTGCAAGCTAATACGGTGTTGCGTATAGAGCAAGATAATCTTAGTGTAGCATACAATAAAAGATATTAAAGAAATTAAAAATAATATATCTCATAAAATCTCGAGGTGTTACATTCTACCCCCCTTAAAATGAATTTCGCCCTCGAAATTCGTCTGGGTTATAAATGGTTTACTACTTGAACGTTTTTTCATAGAAACCCACATCATAAAAAGGAATACTAAAACTTAAATTTAAAAAGTGAAGTGTGAAACATAATGGTTACCCAAATTAACTCATCACAGGGTTTCCACATAAAAAGAACATAGGTGAAAATATGGGCATGGAAGAGAAATCTAAACATCATGTTCTGATGGAGAGTGGTTGAGAACATGGATATGAAAAATCCAACAATCCCAAAGCCATAAATTTGTGATGATCTAAGGTATAATCTTATTCATCAGATATGAGGACACTAAGACAAAATTTTTGGTTTTCAAGATCATTTCCCTAATGCTGAAGAATTTCAATTAGAAGAAATAATTACTTTATTTTGGTACAATCTTACCGTTGTTTGTGCCTTGAACAATTACCACTTCACCTCTTAAATAAATGAAGCTGAATTTGTGTTCCATGAAGTGTTAGCAGATCATGTGATAGAATGATAGGTCATTCCACCTGTCTCAAACAAAAGGATATCAAAAGTTATTAAATATACATAAGTCCATCTATAGTGAGATTAATCGTATATTCTTCCTAAAATGGACTTATACTTCATATATCATACCTCATAATACAATAAAACTAGTTTTTACTAACCAGGGACTTCCTGTAGGCTAGTGGAAGGCGATAAAGGCATGTCGCACTTCGGTTGTGGGTTCAGTTTCCACACCCTTGTCTGACGCGATGAGTTGTCGCCCATCTTGCAGGTTGTCCCTTTTTCTAAAACTACATTATTATAACATTCCAGCAATAATATAGAAAAAAGTTATAGCCTTAAACAGTACTATCTTATGTCTAACTTAATTCATTCTATTCTTTAGTCTTATCCAAAATACTTTGGTCCAAACTCAAAGTATAATGAAAATGATCACTTGAAAGGTCATATAACAAGCACTTGAATACCATCATTTACCCCCATATATCATAAGATATATCTTGTTGATCAAATTCCAAACATGTGAATACCTTAATCATGTATTATTTTGTAACATGAATTACCATAGAACCTTAGTGAAAACATGAATTCTGTCAAAAGTTAACTCTTTCCACATACAAAATTCCCAAAATTTCTATATACTCAAACCATGATATCAAATTGTCCTTATATCAGTCATGATATCATTAATAATATCAAACATGTCATTATCTCCTTATCCCTTCATTATGCGCATATCATCTACTTTCCAAAAATATCTGAATAACCTTTCATGGTTATTGGTAACATTCAACATATACATTGAAGGAAAAACAATAGTGTAACAATCCTTAGATGTATCTTTATTCCATAGTACCATGAGATTACTTATACAACAATACTTTTGATAAACATGTAATCATTCCACTACATTCTTAAACAATTGACCGATCTTGAACAATTCTTTCATCTCACATATCATTTTTAGTCCCTTCATCATCATCAACATAAATACTACCCATACGAACATGCTGATTCTCTTCATGATACTTTCCCTTAAGGAATTGGTTTTCATAATACCTGTAAATTCCATATTTAAAACATTTAACCGTTGTTGATGTCTTAGCAATACCATTATACTTGTCCATGGTGTTAACTGAACCTTTTCATTTACAATTACTGTCTTTTTTTCCTTCTTTTCTACACCCAAAGAATCTTCTAGTTCCTTTGAAACATTCTCCCTGATGCCTCTTCCCACGTGATTTACATGAGGGAAATTGAAATTTCTTTCCTATATGAGCATCATGAAACTACGTCTTTCTCTTTTTAGCTGTGTCATGAAACTTAACAAAGTTGATATTATTGATCATATTATGAGATTGATTATTAGGCATAATAACGATATTTGGACCTCCAGATCCAATTTAATTTGGTTTCTTATGATGAATATCATTCCATTGTCCATCATATCCTCCATTATCGTGAATCTTCTTTTTTCTAGACAATTTTTAAAACCCAAAAAAAATAGTGTCAGAGGAAAAAATCATAATCAAGGGGGAGTACCTTCAATATCTAACATCTTAGGTTAAATTCTAAGATCGTTACCATAATTCTAGGACTATAACCTATACTTATATGTAACCTTAGGGACATCCCTAGACATACCTTAGAAATATATCTAGGGATATCACTAAAGTTTTCGTATCCTAGATTCCAAAGGTTAACAAAACCTTTTCTCTGATACCAATTGTAGAGACCCAAATCTTGATGTACATAGATATTACATTACTTTTTCGGAATATCTAATACATAACAAAAACAGACACCAAAGAACCGTAATATTTTAGTGTCATTGGAAACTTGGAACATAATCTTATAATCTATGTGAAAGATCATCAACATCTCCCATAAAGATCTTCAACTTTTTTTACCTAAAACCTTTCTTTATATCATGGGGAAAAGAAAACATATAAAGGATGAGATCAAATTCTCAGTAAGGTTAAGCATGGAGAAAATAAAACAAACCATATACATTTGAAAGTAAAAACATGAACATAAAGTTTAATCATCAAAATCAGGAGTTGTGAAATAAATCTTGGCAGTACGTAAGGAATAGATCATAAATGAACATAAATCATGATAAAATATAATGATAATAAAACATTTAATTGTGGAAAACCATTAAGAACATGATATGATTTCCATAGTAGCCAAGGCATTTCTTCTAAGAACATCTTAGTGGACAAAGTCCCTTTCTGAATCGAGTTCACTCCTCATTCCAGTCCTGTACACTGAACCAGATTAACTTACCATTCCAGCCATGCCTCTCTCATGAGATATAAATATTTACCTAATTCATTGGAGGTATATATTGGTCCCACCCATCTCATAATGAAATCATTCTTACTTGTTCCACAAAATAAACATAAATCATTCATTCTAACCCAATAAATAAAGTGGGTTTCATAAACATCATCCCATCGTAACATAATCCATATAAAACAAATGGATATCATTTCATCATAAGAAAAGTGAAACCATGTAAATCATAGAGACATTATACTTGAAAAATAATCATACTAAATAATGACATCTTAGATGGAAAATAGTTTTGACAAAACACTTGAAATGAATTCTTGGGGAAAATATCCTTTCTTCTTCAAAATCATTTTCTTTTCACAAAATGCCATGAAATTTTAAAAGAAAAGGATTTTGTTGAAAATAATAATGAAATATTTTAGAGTAATCTTCATGAAAATATGGCGTTATGAAACCGTTAAAATCCATTCATGCAGTATAAGTTAAAAAAACATTCTCCTTGTACTTTTGCCGGAAAAGTCAAAAAGTTCCTCGTATGGTAAAAAAAGAAAGATTCCTTACATAACACAAAATAAAAGTCAAAGCGGGGTAAACATGACTTTAAACATACAAGGAAGAATATTAAACACCTTATTAGAAACATTTTTATGGAAAAGGATGAAAAATAAAAGCCCAGTAAATACTTACTAATAAATAATCTCAGATAAGAACGAGATTGGAATAATTATCCCTTACCTTAGGTCCGATATGATTTATATGTATCTGAACCTCATGTATAATGATTTAAATAATGTAATTTACTTATTAAAGAATCATATTCATTTTTATGATATCATATATGGTTCACTTATGAATTTATATTACCCGTTCTTTTGTAAATTCAATGTTAAAGCAGCATTTTGGGTAAAATCGTTTTATTTATCGTACATGTTTCGACTTGTTGTTATTGATATTATTATTACTTATATCATGATTTAATTACTTGCAGAATTTTAATCATGATTTATATATCATATATATTTAGTATATATATATATATAATAGATAGATAAATGAACGGAAATACACCATTCATGGAGACGGTAGGCTGTACATACACATCAACGCTGTTTTCTTTTCCTTATTGACTTGAATGGAAGTAAGTAGATGAACACACACACACACACAAATATATATATATATACATAAATCCAGTAGATTTATCATCTCATATATTTCATTATTATTCATTATATATAATTTATAATAAATCTTGAGTGGTCAACAGGGAGAATTCATCTCATCGCGTCGTGGAGATTGTAATTTGTACGTACGCACGAGCGATGATATTGTTTCCATAATTATTGAATTAGAGTGGAGTGGATGATATAATAACATAGAATTAGTATTATTTTATAATAACTATATATATTTAATCATTACACCATTATACCCTCCAAGTAAGGTGGTGGTGGAAAACAGATTACACCACGGCGTGGAGATGGTATTCCATACGTATGCACGCGTGGTGATTTCGTTTTTCGTAGGATGGATAGAAGGTGAAATAGGGTTGTTTCATATTTATAATAAAATATATGTATACGATTGATACTAATGTTATTAGTTTATGATAAAACAAATAAATAAGAAGAAGTAGAATAATAAATAAAATGGAAATAATCGGTAAAGGATACTACCTATTCTTTGACGTGCCTCTTCTTAACCACCTCTTAGGTCACTAAAGTTGGCCTTTGAAGAAGACCAGGACCTCTAGTATGTTTCTAGGGAAGTGTAGAAAAGAAATAGTCAAAGATGGCCGAGCTTGAAGGCTCAAAGTGGTGTGAGGAGAAGAGGGAGGATGTGCCCTTTTATAAGGGAGGAGAGGGGTACCTTTGGAATTATAAGAAATATTAATTTATAATAAATTCCAACCCCACTTAAAAACTTCCAAAAATGACACAAATCCGAATTTCAGATGAGATAGGGTGGTAATCTCATCAACCAATAAAATTTAGACACGTTGGGAATTTATTTTAAACATTGTCAACCTGATTTATCCTTATAAAATCTATTTTTATTTTTTTTGTGTTAATAATATTCTAATTTTTAAATCATTATAAATAATTCCTTATATGTTTTGAATTTTCCATTATTGTATACTTTATTACATTTTAGACCATATAAATTTTAATTTATAATTTTTAAATATTTTTTTGATTTTTAAACAATTTTATAATATGTACTTTTTATAAAATAACAATAGTGTCAATTTTGACACTATTCATTTATTTGAATTTAAATAAAATATACACATAAGATATGTTCGAAATTAAAGATTTAATAGATTCATTAGATGTCATATTTATCTATAAAATTAGTGTTTCACATTAAATAGTTCCTAAAATATTTATTTTAATACTTTTAAAATCATTTATTGATAATTCAATAAATAAAATAATTTCTACATCACTAGTGTTTCATAATTAATGATAATTATTTAATCCCTAAAAATTATAAATAAATTCACATGATGTAGATAATTTTATTAACTTTCTGGAGACTATTCATGTTCTAAGTTTCATTAAGTTTATAACTAAATTAAAATTATTGTACTTATAAGATTTAAGAGATTGACATGTTGTCACTTTCTTTGGTTTTAATAATAATTAAATTATTTTAATGGTCAAAAGTCCATAAAATGAATTTATTCCAACCCTTAGGTGATAAGGGTTGATTCTTAGTTATCCAATTGAATTTTTGAAGGTGTTAGGGTAATTTTATAATCGTATTTTTACCCTTAATTACCCGATTTACCTTTAACTCCAGTAAATAAAAATTACCGTAGTTACTATTCATAACATCAAAAAAAATAAAAGTAACCTATTAACATAATTTGGACCCATTGAATTCAAATATGGAATCCATTTTCAAAATTAATGGTAATGAAATAAATTATATTAAATGGTAAGAAATTATTCTATTTAAACTTTAAAACCATTAAATATTATAATTTAACCATATAAATTATTATGATGAAAAAAAAATTTAATTAAAATATAGCGTGTTTTTACTATTCATTAAAATATGAAATATATCAGAATAATATGAAACATTTATCAAAAGTAAATTTTTATATCCTGATTCCAAAGAAAAATTTAATTTTGTCAAATTGAACTTATAAACATGTCAAAACTTGATTTCAAGTGGGTGTGCTATCAAAAGGCAACAAAACTGTATTTTATGAAAAATACTTATTTTACCTGAAAAATTTATTTTGTTCTCATACCATGTTCTAGAAAATGTATAAGATGAATAATAATGTTATAAAATTCAAAATGTATTTAATACTATTTATAACGGCCAGTCCATAATAATATTATAACAATATATCGTTGTTTTGTGAAACCTGGTATTGCGTACTACACATGCTATCGAGGAAAGTCACGATTGCATGTAATTCATGCCATGTCAGGGATTCGTGTAGTGCAAGAATTTTTTGTTGTTGCGTATAATAGAATCCAACCATATTTCATTTATACATTGAATATATATATATATACACTCAATGTTGCGTAGAATAACTACTATCAAATGAACTTGAAATTGTGTGTAACACACTCCAAGAATAGTGTCGTGTATACTGCAAGCTAATACGGTGTTGCGTATAGGGCAAGATAATCTTGGTGTAGCATATAATAGAAGATATGAAAGAAATTAAAAATAATATATCTCATAAAATCTTGGGGTGTTACACTCCCCCTTCTCTCTAATGCACACCTTCAAAGACATTTGGCTCAGCCAACCTCTGCCCAAATACCCTTTAAAAATCCCTCACTTCATCCTAAAGACCTTCCTTTAGTCATAAATCCAACTTAAGGAGCCCTTTTGATCAAATAAAAAGGAAGAACCCGAAGAAGAGGTAATAATTTCACCACCCTCTTTCAAGTTATTTTCTTCTTCCCCTTCTTCATTATTTTTTATTTCCATTCTAAAATAACAAATCCAGAATCTTCTAGGTACTGTGATTTTTTTATAAATATTCTACATCCATATTCATTACTCTATCCATCCTTTGAATGACATGTCACCATACGTGTGTACGTACGGATTACCATCTCTACATCGTGGTGTAATTGTTATTCAATACATTATTATTTGGATGGGTATGATAATGATGTGTAATTAATGTACATAATAAATATAAAATGATAATTATTCTATATATATGATATAAAATCCAATTATATATTATTTTAATATCAAAAGAATGATATTGTCGCTCGTGCGTACGTAAGGATTACCGTCTCCACAAACACGATGACATTCATTCCCCATCGTATCCATTTGAGACTAATTTTCATTAGGTGATTAAAAATAATGGTTAAATACTTGATATCATTTTGGATATGAATAAGATACATCCCATCCATAGCCAATATGACTCACATAACAAAGAATATAAAGGAAAACAAATCCGTTAACTCCCGAAATGAGGATAATTCTAAGATATTATTAACAAAACAGTGTTAAAAGATCATATATGATATCATATTAATGTATATGATTCTTGTATAATTTAATAATAATTACTTCATCATTATACAGGATTTTAATCTACCCTCAACCAAGATAAAATACAAGGTAAGGGTTAATTTCACAATCTATTTATTATCCGAGGTTTTTTTACGTAAGTATCTACTAGGACATCTTTATCATCCACATAAATGTTTCCTAAAAATGTATTTCAAAACATTCTTACTATTTTATAGACTATGGGTTAGAGTCATGTATACCCTTGTTGGACTTTTTATAAGATGTTTATAAAGGAATCATTCCGTCGTTTTCCAAACAGGGTCCCTTTTAACCATTTCGACAGAATTAATGTGACACCCTAGGTTTTATGAACTAGTTCAAGTAAGAAATGTTATGCCTTTAATGACGTCTCTTGTTTTATTTGTTTTTATAATAAGGAATTAGAAATAAAATAAAACATGTATAATAAGGTAAACTGATATATATTAACATATTACATTGCAAAAAGACCCAACTAGTTGAAAATACCATGCACAAGACCTAACACAGCCACATCAAGACTACTAAGAACTATAACACGAGTAATCGGATAGTCCTCTTCTTCAGAGTCCATCAGTGTGAAGAATATAACAGCCAGGGCCAAGGCACACATGCTCACCGCCAATGGTATGAGGAGATCCATCCTTTCTGGTTCAAGTGTTTTGTTCTTGCAAAATACCCATGCTTTTATAATGGTCCTATGAATATTGACTGTTGCAAAATAGCCGTTGGATTTTCAAAATAACCTTTGGGTTTCTGTTGATAAAGTTTATCTTTATATTAAAACTTGTTTTTAATGCTCTTATAATTTTATAATAATATATCTAAAGTATGTTTCACAAAAACAATCATAGTTTTAAAATTTAAAGAGTGTTCTCGGGAATAAATCCTCTTGTTTTCAAAATTCCGATGGATACTTATATTAAAAACTAGGTATTATTTTTATAAAAGATATCTTTAAAGGGTATCAATAATAATATCTTTTGAGCTCTAAATTATGAATTTTTGAATTAACTAGTAGTCTTTTAGAATTTATTTAAAGATCCGAATAATTATAATGGTTTTTTATGAAAAGTATATCTCTTAAAAGATTTATATATAAATTGGAAAAGGGATTTAAATTTTAAAACTACTTTGTTGTTATAGTATGTTTACTCATTTTGTGCAAGAATTTATATTTTGAACTAAGCATACATAAACTTTTTATTTCAAAAGTCTAGACAAATTTCCTTTTTATAAATAAACTATGTTAATATGAAATATATTACATAAGCTATTAAAAGGAATTTAGATTTTTAACTAAAACTAATTGTCATAATTGAATGAACACACTTTTGTATAAATATTTATACTATACATCATTTTGAAAATAAGTATACTTATACTGATTGTTTTATAAATTTAAAATATGTTTTTTTTTTAAAAATAGGTTGGGGCCCGGCCAAGCCGAGGGCATCCCTTAACGGACAAGCCCTCTAGGCCGAGACCAAGCCCCAAGGGACCCGAGGTGCTGACCATCGGGGTCCCCAGGCGTTCAGTGGGTGTCCAAACCGTGTCCCGCCGTGCATAGGTCTCTCCAGTCGCGCACAGTCCGTGTGTAAGGCCGCGGTGCGCGGTGCGTAGGGGTGGGCCGAAGCCCGCATGGGGCCCGTGTATAAGGCCCCGGAGTGTGTGTTCGTGTTATTGAACCGAAGCCAGCGCGCTTTGGTTTATAAGCCACGCCTCAAACGTGTTTTGTTTCGATGTGGGAACATGATTTTTGGGTGAGACGTGATCGTGAACGTCGGATGCATCTCGCGCGATCTGAGCTGTCCGACATCATTTAAATGCCACGATATAATCCTCATCGTTGATCTGTCGATCCAGATCTCTCCCGCAGTATCTCTGAGCCATCCGATCTCTCTCGAGATCTAATCCTGACCTTAGATCCCTTTAAATTTTCCGCGCTCCTCCAGCCGTTCGATCTTCCCTGAGATCTAATCCCAACCGTCCCTTCTTTTACCACATCGACCCCCCGTCTTCTTCTTCCTCAAAACGGCACCCGACCAGTAGGCCTGCTCAAACGACACCTCGACCTCTCCTCCCCTGCACTGCTCCCTTGACTTCTGAATACCCCCCCCCTCCTAGGTCTCTGTTTTCCCGTCTTCCCCACGTTGGTCTACGCACGGGTCGAGTCACCCTTTGTGCACCAAATCCCTACTTAAACCCCCCTGCTTCGTTGAAGCCCCAGACAGCTCCTTCTCCTTCGGACCTCCTTCCGAATCCTCCAACAAGGCGAACGAACTCCCTATTGATCCGAGCGTCCTCCCTAATATATTTAAGGGTCCTTTCATACATTCTTTCTTTTAAAAACCCCTGTTTTATACACTCAGTATATATACAGTTTATTATATATACTTAATATAAAACCTTCGGTATTGTATAGCCTTCAAGGAGTTTGACCTTCATGATTCCAGCGGGGTGCATATGTAAGGGTCCTTGCATGCTTTTATTCCTTTAAAGAAACCTTCGGTATATACACAGCTTATATTTGTATATATATATTTGATATATATACACCTCGGATGGTATCACCTTCAAGGAATCGGCCTTCGTGTTTCCAGTAGGGTGCATGTGTAAGCATGGTTCCTTGTTTTGTTTTCCTTTGAAGAAACCCATATCTTAATACTCTCAGTATATATATATATATATATATATATAGTTTTTATATATGCATACATGAATATGAACCCCTCGGGTGGTGATCTTTTCAAAAATGATTTCTTTCCTAAAGTTTAATGCAATGGTTACAAATGGAAAAGAGCTATCTTACCTCGTTTTAAACCAACCCTTAAGAATATGTTTTGTATGTATATATATGGGTTACCTATTTATATATATATATATACACAAATGGATGGTATTTTTTTCCTTTTTTTGGGGGTTGAACTAGGTTGGACAGGGCATTTGGGTGTCAAATTCTAATTGTCCTCTTTCGGTTTTTGTTCATAAAACCCATACAGACACGAATATACAATTTTTTTTACTTTTTTTATGTATATAAAGATAATTATTACCCAAACTCTATCTATTTTCAGATTTCAAAATGATCCAGCACGTTATACTATGCATTAATGAGGGTTGTTTGAAACTGTTTTACCATGAAAACCCCTCATTATAAACTTGGTATCTATATATATCGATGTACTCATAAACATGTAGACCAATACAAATCAAATTTATGATTTCAAGGAGTGGGTACCAACCTTTAAGTAAATCCTTATTTTTTGCGAACTATGTTTTATAAAAGAAGCATGATGGGCATTGCTCATGATACGTTTTACCATAAAGGGTGTATTTTGGTTTGATTTAGGATGAGTTAGAGGATTTAAGATTTAATGGGTCATGATATCATGTTGTGTTCCTGTATTACCTTAATACATAATGAACCTACTCTGGTGAATTTATTAATTAATCAAGTTATGATTTAATTTATTTACAAGATCAAGGGCCTATTTATCACCATAACAAATTTCAAGAGTTTTCCTTAAGCACTCCTTTTCCATGGATTTATAATGACAAAGATTCATCATTTAGTATATCATTAATCATATTCTTTAGTGTAAAGGATGTTTTACTAAGCTATGTATGCCTTTTATTATTTACTGATACATTTTACAAGATTAACCATCATACCTTGTATTAGCACGATTTGTGGTGGTTCATTATTTATTTTTGTACATAATGCATGCTTATGACGTATCACTAAATGAACTAATAAATTAAATTACCCAATGTGGTATGGGAAACCTTGGGTAAAATGAAAATGAATGAGATATTCAAGGTGGTATGGGAAATCCTGAATATACATAACCATTTATGTAAAGCATGAACGATGTGGCTCACATGATGATAAAGAAAAATTTAAGGGTGCGCCCTGATAGCACTCCAATGCATTGGGTAAAGACTTAATCTCTAGAGATGACTGTTTAGACTGATACCTTGGTGAATAACCTTGGTAATTTTTAATGACACCTTGGAGATGGAGCTTCGTGATATGTTCATGATTTTCTAAGTTAAATGTTGATACCACATAATTCAAGTTATGTAACAAGTTCTTTCCAAGATAAAGTTCTTTCAAGAATTATGCCTTTAAAGTTTTCATAAAGTTCTTATTTCACTATTATAAGCTTGAAGCATGATTGGTGATTATTACTTAATAGAATAGTAACAAGCATGTGAAAATTTAGTTGTTTCCTTTTTTCGCAACTCTGAATATGTATTACTTTTAACTATTTAATTTATGCTTAAGTAAGACACATGTCGTACTTGTTTATGATAACCACTGTTATTCCTTCAATAATTAACATCATTGTTCCATGTTCTTATTGAAAACCTTGATTGAGCATTTTTATGTTATGTGGTATAAATTTTCCTTAATAAGTGTTCAATTTATTTTAAAAGAATGTTTTCAAATGTTACAGTGTTTTAATTTCCTTTAAAACCCACTTACTGAGTATTTCAATGCTCACCCTATGTTTTGATTTAAAATTTTCAGGTATCATCTTTTGAAAGATGAATTGTTTCAGAAGTTGTCGGTTTCCCAGAACCCGAACCGCACACGATCCTCTGTATGGGACATGATGTGTTGTTAACAAAGAGTATTTTATTTTAAGATAACACATCATGTTCAGAAGGCACCGAATCCTGGGCTTCTAGGGTCGGGGTCTCTACAGTTGGTATCATAGGTTCGGTTTGGATAACTCTGGAAAGCCAGAAACCGAAACAAATATATATATATATATGTATATGTATTTCAGTTTTATTAAAAGTTGGGTTTTCTTAAATTTCAGATGGAAAATGAAGGCACAAATATCTTATCTCTTCCCACAGAGGCCCTAGAGACCATTGTGTCTTTAGCTAGCCGTGAGTACTTTCTAAACTATGCCCATATCTGTATGACATGCAAACACCTTTACGGTGTATCCAATTCACCGCGGGTGCTTCAGCTACACCAAGGGGTAGGAATAGATTACCTCCTTATGATAATAACCCAGTTTCCCTCCTATGTACATCGAGGAAGGTACTATGAGGGACTTTTCCGGTTTTTCACGGCGGGTGAGAGCTTTGGCACTATGCTTGATAACCCTTTTCAAGAAGCTCCTGCTGACGGAGACCTCCGAGTAGGCTACTTTTTTCAGATTTTAAACTATGGCTTCTGGGCTCAGTTGTTGGACTTCGGAAAGTTAGAAGACGAGTCCACCCGACTGCCTTGCCGACAACAAGTGTATGAAAATGTCTCTAAACATCATACCCCTCATGCTAGACTCATAATACATCACAGGTGCCCTCATGAGTTTTCCCCTGAATGCTCGGCCTGAGTTTGGTTCGAGGAGTTACGGAGTTTTGCTTCTCTGTGTGGAGTTCGTTTAGTCAATGGATAAGGGAAACTCAAGAACTAATAATAATAAACGTATGTTTATTGAAATGTTTTATTTCCCCTTCCTTGTATTTTCTTTGTTTTTTTTCCTAGAATGACTTTCAAGTGTTTAAATTTCCATCTTAAAACTTTCAGATCAAAGGAAAAACCCACCTGTTATCTCTTCCCACTGAGATTTTGGAAATCATTACAGTCAAATCCTGTGAGGACGAGTATGACCCCTTCGCAAGTTTGCGGAGAACTTGAAAGCAGTGGTTTGAGGTAACAAATGGTCCAAAGATTCTCCGCACCTTCCAGGGGAATGCCTCCATCTATTACTGCATTGGCTCTACACAGCAAGCCGGACGTGAACGATGAGGAAGTTACCACGAAGGGCTCTTTCTATGTTGCACCCTAGGCCGAAACTACACGGCTAGAGTGAAATTTCAGGAGGCTGCGTTAGAGGTAAATCTTTATGCGGCTTATATGCTCCAACTTCTTAGCTTTATCCTGTTTGACCGTATCTCCGGCTTCGATATCCTCGATCGAGACATAATTCGGAAAGTCCTTCGTACTTTGGTCTGCAAAGACATTTCAAAACTTTGTACTATTCGAGCTTCCCTATGGAGGCCTGAAGGCCCGGAACATAAGTGAAACCCCTCCTGTCTTAGGTGTGTTTGGATTAGGGAGCTGGAGGAGTTGAGGATCACTACGGGGATTCCTCTAAATGCACCTGTTGACCCTATACGTTGGTGTAGGTGGTGAGAACGTTGCAAAACCTTGAACTGTTGTGAAATAAATTGCGAGGACGCAATTTTCTAAAGGGGGTAATAATGTGACGCCCCAGGTTTTATGAACTAGTTCAAGTAAGAAATGTTATGCCTTTAATGATGTCTCTTGTTTTATTTGTTTTTCTAATAAGGAATTAGAAATAAAATAAAACATGGAGAATAAGGTAAACTGATATATATTAACATATTACATTTCAAAAATACCCAACTAGTTGAAAATACCATGCACAAGACCTAACACAGCCACAACAAGACTACTAAGAACCACAACGTGAGCAATCGGATAGTCCTCGTCTTCAGAGTCCATCAGTGTGAAGAATATAATAGCCAGGGCCACGGAACACATTCTCAATTCCAATGGTATGAGGAGAGCCATCCTTTCTGGTTCAATTGTTTTGTTCTTGCAAAATACCCCTACTTTTATAATGGTCCTGTGAATATCGACTGTTGGAAAATAGCCGTTGGATTTTCAAAATAACCTTTGGGTTTCCGTTAATAAAGTTTATCTTTATATTAAAACTTGTTTTTAACGCTCTTATAATTTTATAATAATATATCTAAAGTATGTTTCCCAAAAAGAATCATAGTTTTAAAATTTAAAGAGTGTTCTTGGGAATAAATCCTCTTGTTTTCAAATTTACGATGGATACTTATATTAAAAACTAGGTATTATTTTTATAAAAGATATGTTTAAAGGATATCAATAATAATATCTTTTGAGCTCTAAATTATGAATTTTGGAATTAACTAGTAGTCTTTTAGAATTTCTTTACAGATCCGAATAATTATAATGGTTTTGTATGAAAAGTATATCTCTTAAAAGATTTATATATAAATTGGTAAAGGGATTTAAATTTTAAAACTACTTTGTTGTTATAGTATGTTGACTCATTTTGTGCAAGTATTTATATTTTGAACTACGAATACTTAACCTTGTTATTTCAAAAGTCTAGATAAATTTCCTTTTTATAAATAAATTATATTAATATGAAATATATTACAAAAGCTAGTAAAAGGAATTTATATTTTTAACTAAAAATACTTTTCCTAATTGAATAAACCCTCTTTTGAATAAATATGTATACTATACATCATTTTGAAAATAAGTATACTTATACTGATTGTTTTATAAATTTGAAATAAGTTTTTAAAAAAAATAGGTTGGGGCCCGGCCAAGACGAGGGCATCCCTTAAGTGACAAGCCCTCTAGGCCGAGACCAAGCCCCAAGGGACCCGAGGTGCTGACCATCGGGGTCCCCAGGCGTTCAGTGGGTGTCCAAACCGTGTCTCGCCATGCATAGGTCTCTCAAGTCTCTTACAGGCCGTGTGTAAGGCCGCGGTGCGCGGTGTGTAGGGGTGGGCCGAAGCCCGCATGGGGCACGTGTATAAGGCCCCGGAGTGTGTGTTCGTGTTATTGAGCCGAAGTCAGCGTGCTTTGGTTTATAAGCCACGCCTCAAACGCGTTCTGTTTCGATGTGGGAACGGGATTTTTGGGCAAGAGGTGATCGTGACCGTCGGATGCATCTCGCGTGATCTGAGTCGTCCGGCATCATTTAAACGCCACGATATAATCCTCTTCGTTGATCCGTCGATCCAGATCTCTCCCGCAGTATCTCTAAGCCATCCGATCTCTCCCGAGATCTAATCCTGACCCTCGATCCC
Source organism: Viscum album (assembly GCA_963277665.1). Lineage (NCBI taxonomy): Eukaryota > Viridiplantae > Streptophyta > Magnoliopsida > Santalales > Viscaceae > Viscum > Viscum album. Next base: position 2,062,713,414 of record OY728120.1, on the reverse strand, counting down.
TTTAAATTTTCCGGGCTCCTCCAGTTGTTCGATCTTCCCTGAGATCTAATCCCGGTCGTCCCATCCTTTACCACGTCGACCCCCCATTGTCTTCTTCCTCAAAGCGGCACCCGACCAGTAGGCCTGCTCAAACGACACCTCGACCTCTCCTCCCCCCCCACTGCTCCCTTGACTTCCAAACACCCCCACCCCCTCCTAGGTCTCTGTTTTCCCGTCTTCCCCACATTGGTCTACGCATGGGTCGAGTCACCCTTTGTGCACCAAATCCCTACTTAAACCCCCCTGCTTCGTTGATGCCCCGGGCAGCTCCTTCTCCTTCGGACCTCCTTATGAATCCTCCAACATGGCGAACGAACTCCCTGTTGATCCGAGCGTCCTCCCTAATATATGTAAGGGTCCTTTCATACATTATTTCTTTTAAAAACATCCGTTTTATACACTCGGTATATATAAAATTTATTACATATACTTAATATAAAACATTCGGTTTTGTATAGCCTTCAAGGAGTTTGACCTTCATGTTTCCAGCGGGGTGCATATGTAAGGGTATCAGCATGCTTGTCTTCCTTTAAATAAACCGTCGGTATATACACAGCTTATATTTGTATATATATACTTGATATATATACACCTCGGATGGTATCACCTTCAAGGAATCGGCCTTCGTGTTTCCAGTAGGGTGCATGTGTAATCATGGTTCCTTGTTTTGTTTTCCTTTGAAGAAACCCATATCTTAATACTCTCGGTATATATATATATAGTTTTTATATATGCATACTTGAATATAAACCCCTCGTGCGGTGATGTTTTCAAAAAGGATATCTTTCCTAAAGTTTAATGCAATGGTTACGAAGGGAAAAGAGGTATCTTACCTCGTTTTAAACCAACCCTTAAGAATATGTTTTGTATGTATATATACGGGTTACCTATTTTTATATATATATATAGACACATGGATGGTATTTTTTTCTTTTTTTTGGGTTGACCTAGGTTGGACAGGGCATTTGGGTGTTAAATTCTAATTGTTCTCTTTCAGTTTTAGTTCATAAAACCCATACAGATACGAATATACATTTTTTCTTCTTTTCATATGTATATAAAGATAATTATAACCCAAAATATTTCTATTTTCGGATTTTCGAACTGATCCATCACGTTATACTATGCATTAATGAGGGTTGTTTGAAACTATTTTACCATGAAAACCCCTTGTTATAAACTTGGTATCTGTATATATAGATGTACTCATAAACATGTAGACCAATATAAATCAAATATATGATTTCAAGGAGTGGGTACCAACCTTTAAGTAAATCATTATTTTATTCAAACTATGTTTTATTAAAGAAGCATGATGGGCATCGCTCATGATGCGTTTTACCATAAATGGTGTATTTTGGTTTGATTTAGGATGAATTAGAGGATTTAAGATTTAATGGGTAATGATATCATGTTGTGTTCCTGTATTACCTTAATACATAATGAACCTACTCTGGTGAATGTATTAATTAATCAAGTTATGATTTAATTTATTTACAATATCAAGGGCCTATTTATCACCATAACAAATTTCAAGTGTTTTCCTTAAGCACTCCTTTTCTATGGATTTATAATGACAATGATTCATCATTTAGTATATCTATAATCATATGCTTTAGTGTAAAGGATGTTTTACTAAGCTATGTATGCCTTTGATTAGATACTGATACATTTTTCAAGATTAACCATCATACCTTGTATTAGCACGATTTGTGGTGGTTCATTATTTATTGTTGTACATAATGCATGCTTATGACATATCACTAAATGTACTACGAAATTGGATTACCCAAAGTGGTATGGGACAACTTGGGTAAAATGAAAATGAATGAGATATTCAAGGTGGTATGGGACATCTTGAATATACATAACCATTTAAGTGAAGCATTAATGATGTGGCTCACATGATGATAAAGACAAATTTAAGGGTGCGCCCTGATAGCGCTCCAATGCATTGGGTAAAGACTTAATCTCTAGATATGACTTTATAGACTGATACCTTGGTGAATAACCTTGGTAATTTTTAATGACACATTGGGGATGGACCTTGGTGATAAGTTCATGATTGTCTAAGTTAATTGTTGATGCCACATAATCCAAGTTATGTAACAAGTTCTTTCCAAGATAAATTTCTTTCACGAATGATGCCTTTAACGTTTTCATAAAGTTCTTATTTCACTGGTATAAGCTTGAAGCATGATTGGTGATTATTACTTAATAGAATAGTAACCAGCATGTGAAAATGTAGTTGTTTCCTTTATGTGCAACTCTGATTATGTATTACTTTTAACTATTTAATTTGTGCTTAAGTAAGACACATGTCGTGCTTGTTTATGATAACCATTGTTATTCCTTCGAGAATTGACATCATTGTTCCATGTTCTTATTGAAAACCATGATTGAGAATTTTTATGTTATGTGTTATAACTTTTTCTTAATAAGTGTTCAATTTATTTTAAAAGAATGTTTTCAAATGTTACAGTGTTTTAATTTCCTTTAAAACCCCCTTACTGAGTATTTCAATGCTCACCCTATGTTTTGATTTAAAATTTTCAGGTATCAGCTTTGGAAAGATGAATTGTTTCAGAAGTTGCCAGTTTCCCAGAACCCGAACTGCACACGATCCTCTGTATGTAACATGATGTGTTGTTAACAAATTGTATTTTATTTTATCATAACACATCATGTTCATAAGGCACCGACTCCTGGGTTTCTGGGGTCGGGGTCTCTACAGTTGGTATCAGAGGTTCAGTTTGGATAAATCTGGAAACCCAGAAACTGAAACAAAAATATATATATGTATATGTATTTCAGGTTTCTTAAAAGTTGGGTTTTCATAAATTTCAGATAGAAAACGAAGGCACAAATCTCTTATCTCTTCCCACAGAGGCCCTATAGACTATTGGGTCTTTAGCTAGCCGTGAGGACTTTCTAAACTATGCCCATATCCGCATGACATGCAAACACCTTTACGATGTATCCAATTCACCACGGGTGCTTCAGCTACACCAAGGGGTAGGAATAGATTACCTCCTTATGATAATAACCCAGTTTCCCACCTATGTACGTCGAGGAAGGTACTACGAGTGACTTTTCCGGATTTTCACGGCGGGTGAGAGCTTTGGCACTATGCTTGATAACCCTTTTCAAGAAGTTGCTTCTGACGGAGACCTCCGAGCGGGCTACCTTTGTCAAGTTTTAAACTATGGATTCTGCGGTCAGTTGTCGGACTTCGGAAGGTTAGAAGACGAGTCCACCTGATTTTCTTGCCGACAACAAGTGTATGAAGATGTCTCTCAACTCCATACCCCTCATGCTAGACTCATAAGACGTCATATGTTCCGCCATGAGTTTTACCCTGAATGCTCGGCCTGTCTTTGGTTCGAGGAGTTAGGGAGCTTTGATTCTCTATTTGGAGTTTGTTTAGTCAATGGATAAGGGAAACTCAAGCACTAATAATAATAAATGTCTGTTTATTTAAATGTTGTCTTTCCCCTTCCTTGTCTTTACTTTGTTTTTGTCCTCGAATGATTTTCAAGTGTTTAAATTTCTGTCTTAAAACTTTCATATGGAAGGACAAACCCACCTGTTATCTATTCCCACTGAGATTTTGGAAATCATTGTAATCAAAACATGTGAGGACGAGTATGACCCCTTCGCAAGTTTGCAGAGAACGTGCAAGCAGTGGTTTAAGGTAACAAATGGTCCGGAGATTCTCCGCACCTGCCAGGGGAATACCTCCATCTATTACCACATTGGCTCTGCACAGCTAGCCGGACGTGAACGACGAGGAAGTTACCATGAAGGGCTCTTTCTATGTTTCACCCTAAGATGAAACTACACGGCCAGAGTGAAATTTTAGGAGGCTGCGTTAGAGGGAAATCTTTATGCGGCTTATATGCTCCAACTTCTCATCTTTAGACTGTTTGACCGTATCTATGACTTCGATATCCTCGACCGAGACATAATTCGGCAAGTCCTTAGTACTTTGGTCTGCAAAGACATTTCAAAGCTGTGTACTATTCGAGCTTCCCTCTAGAGGCCTGAAGGCCCAGAACATAAGTGCAACCCCTCCTGTCTTAGGTGTGTTTGGATTAGGGAGTTGGAGGAGTTGAGCATCACTACGGTGATTCCTCTAAATGCACCTGTTGACCCTATACGTTGGTGGAGGTGGTGAGAATGTTGCAAAACCTTGTACTGTTGTGAAATAAATTACGAGGACACAATTTTCTAAAGGGGGGAATAATTTGACACCCCAGGTTTTATGAACTAGTTCAAGTAAGAAATGGTATGCCTTTAATGATGTCTCTTGTTTTATTTGTTTCGCTAATAAGGAATTAGAAATAAAATAAAACATGGAGAATAAGGTAAACTGATATATATTAACATATTACATTGCAAAAAGACCCAACTAGTTGAAAATACCATGCACAAGACCTAACAAAGCCACAACAAGACTACTAAGAACCACAAAACGAGTAATCGGATAGTCCTCGTCTTCAGAGTCCATCAGTGTGAAGAATATAACAGCCAGGGCCACGGCACACATGCTCAACGCCAATGGTATGAGGAGAGTCATCCTTTCTGGTTCAAGTGTTTTGTTCTTGCAAAATACCCCTGCTTTTATAATGGTCCTGTTAATATAGACCGTTGGAAAATAGCCGTTGGATTTTCAAAATAACCTTTGGGTTTCCGTTGATAAAGTTTATCTTTATATTAAAATGTGTTTTTAACGCTCTTATAATTTTATAATAATATATCTAAAGTATGTTTCACAAAAAGAATCATAGTTTTAAAATTTAAAGAGTGTTCTCAGGAATAAATGCTCTTGTTTTCAAAATTCCGAGGGATACTTATATTAAAAACTAGGTATTCTTTTTATAAAATATATGTTTAAAGGGTATCAATAATAATATCTTTTGAGCTCTAAAATATGAATTTTTGAATTAACTATTAGTCTTTTATAATTTCATTAAAGATTCAAATAATTATAATGGTTTTGTATGAAAAGTAAATCTCTTACAAGATTTATATATAAATTGGTAAAGGGTTTTAAATTTTAAAACTACTTTGTTGTTATAGTATGTTGACTCGTTTTGTGCAAGTATTTATATTTTGAACTAAGCATACTTAAACGAGTTATTTCAAAAGTCTAGATAAATTTCCTTTTTATAAATAAATTATGTTAATATGAAATATATTACATAAGCTAGTAAAAGGAATTTAGATTTTTGACTAAAACTAATTTTCTTAATTGAATGAACCCTCTTTTGTATAAATATGTACACTATACTTCATTTTGAAAATTAGTATACTTATACTGATTGTTTTATAAATTTAAAATAAGTTTTTTTAAAAAAATAGGTTGGGGCCCGGCCAAGCTGAGGGAATCCCTTAAGGGACAAGCCCTCTAGGACGAGACCAATCCCCAAGGGACCCGAGGTGCCGACTATCGGGGTCCCCAGGCGTTCAGTGGGTGTCCAAATCGTGTCCTGCCGTGCATAGGTCTCCCAAGTCGCGCACAGGCCATGTGTAAGGCCGCGGTACGCGGTGCGTAGGGGTGGGCCGAAGCCCGCATGGGGCCCACGTATAAGGCCCCAGAGTGTGTGTTCTTGTTATTGAGCCGAAGCTAGCACGCTTTGGTTTATAAGCCGCGCCTCAAACGCGTTCTGTTACGATGTAGGAACGAGATTTTTGGGCGAGACGTGATCGTGACCGTCAGATGCATCTCACTTGATATGAGCCGTCCGACATCATTTAAACGCCACGATATAATCCTCTTCATTGATCCGTCGATCCAGATCTCTCCCGCAGTATCTCTGAGCCATCCGATCTCTCCCGATATCTAATCGTGACCCTCGATCCCTTTAAATTTTCCGCGCTCCTCCAAGTCGTTCGATCTTCGGTGAGATCTAATCCTGGCCATCCCTTCCTTTACCACGTCGACCCCCCGTCGTCTTCTTCCTCAAATCGGCACCCAACCAGTAGGCCTGCACAAAGTACACCTCGACCTCTCCTCCCCCGCACTGCTCCCTTGACTTCCGAACACCCCCCCCCCCTCCTAGGTCTCTGTTTTCCCGTCTTCCCCACGTTGGTCTACGCATGGGTCGAGTCACCCTTTGTGCACCAAATCCCTACTTAAATCCCCCTGCTTCATTGAAGCCCCGAGCAGCTCTTTCTCCTTCAGACCTCCTTCCGAATCCTCCAACAAGGCGAACGAACTCCCTGTTGATCCGAGTGTTCTCCCTAATATATGTAAGGGTCCTTTCATACATGCTTTCTTTTAAAATCCTCCGTTTTATACACTCAGTATATATACAGTTTATTATATATAATAATATAAAAACTTCAGTTTTGTATAGCCTTCAAGGAGTTTGACCTTCATGTTTCCAGCGGGGTGCATATGTAAGGGTCCATGCATGCTTGTCTTCCTTTAAAGAAACCTTCGGTATATACACAGCTTGTATTTGTATATATATACTTGATATATATACACCTCGGATGGTATCACCTTCAAGGAATCGGCCTTCGTGTTTCCAGTAGGGTGCATGTGTAAGCATGGTTCCTTGTTTTGTTTTCCTTTGAAGAAACCCATTTCTTAATACTCTCAGTATATATATATAGTGTTTTTATGTATGCATACTTGAATATAAACCCCTTGGGTGGTGATGTTTTCAAAAAGGATTTCTTTCCTAAAGTTTAATGCAATGGTTACAAAGGGAAAAGAGCTATCTTACCTCATTTTAAACCAACCCTTAAGAATATGTTTTGTATGTATATATATGGGTTACCTATTTATATATATATATATACACATGGATGGTATTTTTTTTCCTTTTTTGGGTTGACCTAGGTTGGACAGGGCATTTGGGTGTTAAATTCTAATTGTTCTCTTTCGGTTTTAGTTCATAAAACCCATACAGATATGAATATACAATTTTTTTTTCTTTTGACATGTATATAAAGATAATTATAACCCAAACTCTATTTATTTTCGGATTTTCAAAATGATCCAGTAGGTTATACTATGAATTAATGAGGGTTATTTGAAACTGTTTCACCATGAAAACCCCTCGTTATAAACTTGGTATCTATATATATCGATGTACTCATAAACATGTAGACCAATACAAATCAAATTTATGATTTCAAGGAGTGGGTACCAACCTTTAAGTAAATCCTTATTTTATGTGAACTATGTTTTATTAAAGAAGCATGATGGGCATCGCTCATGATGTGTTTTACGACAAGGGGTGTATTTTGGTTTGATTTAGGATGAATTAGAGGATTTAAGATTTAATGGGTCATGATATCATGTTGTGTTCCTGTATTACCATAATACATAATGAACCTACTCTGGTGAATTTATTAATTAATCAAGTTATGATTTAATTTATTTACAAGATCAAGGGCCTATTTATCACCATAACAAATTTCAAGAGTTTTCCTTAAGCACTCCTTTTCCATGGATTTATAATGAAAAAGATTCATCATTTAGTATATCATTAATCATATGCTTTAGTGTAAAGGATGTTTTACTAAGCTGTGTACGCCTTTTATCAGTTACTAATACATTTTGCAAGATTAACCATCATACCTTATATTATAACGATTTGTAGTGGCTCATTATTTATTGTTGTACATAATGCATGCTTATGACATATCACTAAATGAACTAAGAAATTGGATTACCCAAACTGGTATGGGACACCTTGGGTAAAATGAAAATGAATGAGATATTCAAGGTGGTATGGGACATCTTGAATATACATAACCATTTAAGTAAAGCATGAACTATGTGGCTCACATGATGATAAAGACAAATTTAAGGGTGCGCCCTGATAGCGCTCCAATGCATTGGGTAAAGACTTAATATCTAGAGATGACTTTTTAGACTAATACCTTGGTGAATAACCTTGGTAATATTTAATGACACCTTGGGGATGGACCTTGGTGATATGTTCATGATTGTCTAAGTTAAATGTTGATGCCACATAAATCAAGTTATGTAACAAGTTATTTCCAAGATAAAGTTCTTTCACGAATGATGCCTTTAATGTTTTCCTAAAGATCTTATTTCACTGGTATAAGCTTGAAGCATGATTGGTGATTATTATTTAATATAATAGTAACCAGCATGTGGAAATTTAGTTGTTTCCTTTATGTGCAAATATGATTATGTATTACTTTTAACTATTTAATTTATTCTTAAGTAAGATACATGTCGTACTTGTTCATGATAACCATTGTTATTCCTTCGAGAATTAACATCATTGTTCCATGTTCTTATTGAAAACTTTGATTGAGCATTTTTCTGTTATGTGTTATAACTTTTCCTTAATAAGTGTTCAATTTCTTTTAAATGAATGTTTTCAAATGTTACAGTGTTTTAATTTCCTTTAAAACCCCCTTACTGAGTATTTCAATGCTCAACCTATGTTTTGATTTCAAATTTTTAGGTATCAGATTTTGAAAGATGATTTCTTTCAGAAGTTGTCGGTTTCCCAGAACCCGAACCGCACACGATCCTCTGTATGGGACATGATGTGTTGTTAACAAAGTGTATTTTATTTTAAGATAACACATCATGTTTAGAAGGCACCGACTCCTGGGTTTCTGGGGCCGGGGTCTCTACAGTAGGTATTAGAGGTTCGGTTTGGATAACTCTGGAAAGCCAGAAACTGAAACAAAAATATATATATGTATATGTATTTCAGTTTTATTAAAAGTTGGGTTTTCTTAAATTTCATATGGAAAACGAAGGCACAAATCTCTTATCTCTTCCCACAGAGGCCCTAGAGACCATTGTGTCTTTAGCTAGCCGTGAGTACTCTCTAAACAATGCCCATATCCGCATGACATGCAAACACCTTTACGATGTATCCAATTCACCACGGGTGCTTCAGCTACACCAAGGGGTAGGAATAGATTACCTCCTTATGATAATAACCTAGTTTCCCTCCTATGTACGTCGAGGAAGGTACTATGAGGGACTTTTCCAGATTTTCACGGTGGGTGAGAGCTTTGGAACTATGCTTGATAACCCTTTTCAAGAAGCTGCTGCTGACGGTGACCTCCGAGCGGGCTACCTTTGTCAGATTTTAAACTATGGATTCTGGGGTCAGTTATTGGACTTCAGAAGGTTAGAAGATGAGTCCAACTGACTGTCTTGCCGACAAAAAGTGTATGAAAATGTCTCTCAACTTCATACCCCTCATGCTAGACTCATAAGACGTCATAGGTGCCCTCATGATTTTTCCCCTGAATGCTCGGCCCATGTTTGGTTCGAGGAGTTAGGGAGTTTTTCTTCTTTGTGTGGAGTTCGTTTAGTCAATGGATAAGGGAAACTCAAGCACTAATAATAATAAACGTATGTTTATTGAAATGTTGTCTTTCCCCTTCCTTTTCTTTACTTTGTTTTTGTCCTCGAATGATTTTCAAGTGTTTAAATTTCCATATTAAAACTTTCAGATGGAAGGACAAACCCACCTGTTATCTCTTCCCACTAATATTTTGGAAATCATTGCAATCAAAACCTGTGAGGACGAGTATGACCCCTTCGCAAGTTTGTAGAGAATGTGCAAGCAGTGGTTTGAGGTAACAAACGGTCCGGAGATTCTCCGCACCTGCCAGGGGAATGCCTCCATCTATTACCGCATTGGCTCTGCATAGCTGGCCGGACGTGAATGACGAGGAAGTTACCACGAAGGGCTCTTTCTATGTTTCACCCTAGGCCGAAACTACACGGCCAGAGTGAAATTTCAGGAGGCTACGTTAGAGGGAAATCTTTATGCGGCTTATATGCTCCAACTTCTCAGCTTTAGCCTATTTGACCGTTTCTACGGCTTCGATATCCTCGACCGAGACATAATTCGGCAAGTCCTTCGTACTTTGGTCTGCAAATACATTTCAAAACATTGTACTGTTCAAGCTTCCCTCTGGAGGCCTGAAGGCCCGGAACATAAGTGCAACACCTCCTGTCTTAGGTGTGTTTGGATTAGGGGGTTGGAGGAGTTGAGCATCACTACGGGGATTCCTCTAAATGCACCTGTTGACCCTATACGTTGGTGGAGGTGGTGAGAACGTTGAAAAACCTTGAAGTGTTGTGAAATAAATTGTGAGGATGCAATTTTCTAAAGGGGGGAATAATGTGACGCCCCAGGTTTTATGAACTAGTTCAAGTAAGAAATGGTATGCCTTTAAGGATGTCTCTTGTTTTATTTGTTTTTCTAATAAGGAATTAGAAATAAAATAAAACATGGAGAATAACGTAAACTGATATATATTAACATATTACATTGCAACAAGACCCAACTAGTTGAAAATACCATGCACAAGACCTAACACAGCCACAACAAGACTACTAAGAACCACAACGTGAGTAATCGGATAGTCCTCATCTTCAGAGTCCATCAGTGTGAAGAATATAATATCCAGGGCCACGGCACACATGCTCAACGCCAATGGTATAAGGAGAGCCATCCTTTCTGGTTCAAGTGTTTTGTTCTTTCAAAATACCCCTACTTTTATAATGGTCTTGTGAATATCGACCGTTGGAAAATAGCGGTTGGATTTTCAAAATAACCTTTGGGTTTCCGTTGATAAAGTTTATCATTATATTAAAACTTTTTTTTAACGCTCTTATAATTTTATAATAATATATCTAAAGTATTTTTCACAAAAAGAAACATAGTTTTAAAATTTAAAGAGTGTTCTTGGGAATAAATCCTATTGTTTTCAAAATTCAGATGGATACTTATATTAAAAACTAGGTATTCTTTTTATAAAACATATGTTTAAAGGGTATCAATAATAATATCTTTTGAGCTCTAAATTATGAATTTTTGAATTAACTAGTAGTCTTTCAGAATTTCTTTAAAGATCCGAATAATTATAATGGTTTTTTATGAAAAGTATATCTCTTAAAAGATTTATATATAAATTGGAAAAGGGATTTATATTTTAAAACTACTTTGTTTTTATAGTATGTTGACTCATTTTGTGCAAGTATTTATATTTTTAACTAAGCATATTTAAACTTGTTATTTCAAAAGTCTAGATAAATTTCCTTTTTATAAATAAATTATGTTAATATGAAATATATTACATAAGCTAGTAAAAGGAATTTAGATTTTTAACTAAAACTAATTGTCTTAATTGAATGAACCCTCTTTTGTATAAATATGTATACTATACTTCATTTTGAAAATAAGTATACTTATACTGATTTTTTTATAAATTTAAAATAATTTTTTTAAAAAAAATAGGTTGGGGCCCGGTCAAGCTGCGGGAATCCCTTAAGGGACAAGCCCTCTAGGCCGAGACCAAGCCCCAAGGGGCCTGAGGTGCCGACCATCGGGGTCCCCAGGCGTTCAGTGGGTGTCCAAACCGTGTCCCGCCATGCATAGGTCTCTCAAGTCGCGCATAGGCCGTGTGTAAGGCCGCGGTGCGCGGTGCGTAGGGGTGGGCCGAAGCCCGCATGGGGCCCGTGTATAAGGCCCCAGAGTGTGTGTTTGTGTTATTGAGCCAAAGCCAGTACGCTTTTGTTTATAATCCATGCCTCAAACGCGTTCTGTTTCTATGTGGGAACGGGATTTTTTGGTGAGATGTGATCGTGACCGTCGGATGCATCTCGCGCGATCTGAGTCGTCCGACATCATTTAAACGCCACGATATAATCCTCATTGTTGATCTGTCGATCCAAATATCTCCCGCAGTATCTCTGAGCCATCCGATCTCTCCCGAGATCTAATCCTGACCCTCGATCCCTTTAAATTTTCCACACTCCTCCAGCCTTTCGATCTTCCCTGATATCTAATCCTGGTCGTCCCTTCCTATACCACGTCAACCCCCCGTCGTCTTCTTCCTCAAAGCGGCACCTGGCCAGTAGGCCTGCTCAAACGACACCTCGACCTCTCCTCCCCCGCACTGCTCCCTTGAATTCCAAACACCCCCCCCTCCTAGGTCTCTGTTTTCCCGTCTTCCCCACATTGGTCTACACATGGGTCGAGTTACCCTTTGTGCACCAAATCCCTACTTAAACCCCCCTGCTTTGTTGAAGCCATGGGCAGCTCCTTCTCCTTCGGACCTCCTTCTGAATCCTCCAACAAGGCAAACGAACTCCCTGTTGATCTGAGCATCCTCCCTAATATATGTAGGCGTCCTTTCATACATGCTTTCTTTTAAAAACCACCGTTTTATACACTCGGTATATATACAGTTTATTGTATATACTTAATATAAAACCTTCAGTTTTGTATAGCCTTCGAGGAGTTTGAGCTTCATGTTTCCAGCGGGGTGCATATGTAAGGGTCACTGCATGCTTGTCTTCCTTTAAAGAAACCTTCAGTATATACATAGCTTATACTTGTATATATATACTTGATATATATACACCTCGGATGGTATCACTTTCAAGGAATCGGCCTTCGTGTTTCCAGTAGGGTGCATGTGTAAGCATGGTTCCTTGTTTTGTTTTCCTTTGAAAAAACCCATATATTAATACTCTCGGTATATATATATATATAGTTTTTATATATGCATACTTGAATATAAACCCCTCAGGTGGTGATGTTTTCAAAAAGGATTTCTTTCCTAAAGTTTAATGCAATGGTTACAAAGGGAAAAGAGCTATCTTACCTCGTTTTAAACCAACCCTTAAGAATAAGTTTTGTATGTATATATACTGGTTACCTATTTTTATATATATATATACACATGGATGGTATTTTTTCCTTTTTTTTGGGTTGAGCTAGGTTGGACAGGGCATTTGGGTGTTAAATTCTAATTGTTCTCTTTCAGTTTTAGTTCATAAAAACCATAAAGATATGAGTATACAATTTTTTTTCTTTTTATATGTATATAAAGATTAGTATAACCCAAACTCTATCTACTTTCAGATTTTTAAAATGATCCAGCACGTTATACTATGCATTAATGAGGGTTGTTTGAAACTGTTTTACCATGAAAACCCCTCGTTATAAACTTGGTATCTATATATATATATGTACTCATAAACATGTAGACCAATACAAATAAAATTTATGATTTCAAGGAGTGGGTACCAACCTTTAAGTAAACCCTTATTTTATGCGAACTATGTTTTATTAAAGAAGCATGATGGGCATCGCTCATGATGCGTTTTACCATAAAGGGTGTATTTTGGTTTGATTTAGGATGAATTAGAGGATTTAAGATTTAATGGGTCATGATATCATGTTGTGTTCCTCTATTACTTTAATACATAATGAACCTACTCTGGTGAATGTATTAATTAATCAAGTTATGATTTAATTTATTTACAAGATCAAGGGCCTATTTATCACCATAACAAATTTCAAGAGTTTTCCTTAAGAACTCCTTTTCCATGGATTTATAATGACAAAGATTCATCATTTAGTATATCATTAATCATATGCTTTAGTGTAAAGGATGTTTTACTAAGCTATGTATGCCTTTGATTAGTTACTAATACATTTTGCAAGATTAACCATCATACCTTGTATTAGCACGATTTGTGGTGGTTTTTTATTTATTGTTGTACATAATGCATGCTTATGACATATCACTAAATGAACTAAGAAATTGGATTACCCAAAGTAGTATGTTACACCTTGGGTAAAATGAAAATGAATGAGATATTCAAGGTGGTATGGGACATCTTGAATATACATAACCATTTAAGTAAATCGTGAACGATGTGGCTCACATGATGATAAAGACAAATTTAAGGGTGCGCCCTGATAGAACTCCAATGCATTGGGTAAAGACTTAATCTCTAGAGATGACTTTTTAGACTGATACCTTGGTAAATAACCTTGGTATTTTTTAATGACACCTTGGGGATGGACCTTGGTGATATGTTCATGATTGTCTAAGTTAAATGTTGATTCCACATAATTCAAGTTATGTAAAAAGTTCTTTCCAAGATAAAGTTCTTTCACGAATGATGCCTTTAAAGTTTTCATAAAGTTCTTATTTCCCTGGTATAAGCTTGAAGCATGATTGGTGATTATTACTTAATAGAATAGTAACCAGCATGTGAAAATTTAGTTGTTTCCTTTATGCGCAAATCTGATTATGTATTACTTTTAACTATTTAATTTATGCTTAAGTAAGACACATGTCGTACTTTTTTATGATAACCATTGTTATTCCTTCGAGAATTAACATCATTGTTCCATGTTCTTATTGAAAACCTTGATTGAGCATTTTTATGTTATGTGTTATAACTTTTCCTTAATAAGTGTTCAATTTCTTTTAAAAGAATGTTTTCAAATGTTACAGTGTTTTAATTTCCTTTAAAACCCCCTTAATGAGTATTTCAATGCTCACCCTAGGTTTGGATTTAAAATTTTCAGGTATCAGCTTTTGAAATATGAATTGTTTCAGAACTTGCCGGTTTCCCAGAACCCGAACCACACACGATCCTCTGTATGGGACATGATGTGTTGTTAACAAAGTGTATTTTATTTTAATATAACACATCATGTTCATAAGGCACCGACTCCTGGGTTTCTGGGGTCGGGGTCTCTACAATTAAGGTAAGAATTTCATTTTTAACTTATACTAATGGTGCAGCTATTTTACGCTGTTATAAAATTGTCAAAGCTTCCCTTACAAGATTATAAGAATATTTTCAAATTAAATGTTTTCTTTTATAATTATGTGACTTTTAAATGATTTCAAATAAATATATATTTCTCTCAAATAGTTTTGATTTCATCTATGTCAATATCCTTTGATGTATTTTAAGATTTTTTGAAGTTCATTTATTATGATACAAAACATCCAAATTATATTGAAGGGTTTGTGATATTTTTGACTATGTATGAGTTAATTTTATACCATTCATGGTTTATGGATAAATTATTGACATTTTTTATGCTAGGTTTAATACAAATGTTTAAGTTATGTTTAAACATGTTCATATGAGGAATGCATTGGACTTAGTAAGTGACGGGTGGAGCCTGCTATAGCTCCTCGATGCATCAATAGATCTCATGAGACAAAATAGTGTCTTGGCACAATGCCTTGACCAAATCTTATTTCTAGTCATGGCACAAGGCCTTGACTATGTTGTTGTGAATGTCTAGAATTATGCATTCCATCCTTATGAAAGTGGTTATTGATGTTACATGTGATTATTCAACCATTAGAATATCCATGTGAATAAGTAAATGGAACTATTTCATTTTATTTTAGCCATATTATGTTAAAGTTCAAGTTTTAAAGTCTTTTGTTTTAGGTATACATTTTCTTAAATGTTTATGCTTTTTTATGAAAGTTTCTGCTATATTGTTATCCTTACTGAGCATCTGAGCTCACCCATTTCTATGTTTTATTTTTCCAAGGATGTGAATAAGTATATTATGAATGACCTGCTGGGATAGTCTAAGGGGATATGAGTGTGGAATATGGAGACAATGTTGTTGTAGTTTTTCACTTTATGATGTAATATAAGACTTTCGAATGTATCTAGTGCTTCCAAGGCTACTAAACTAATCAGTATTTCGAGAATTGATCTTTTGTGATCATGATAATGTTATGTAAGAATTCACCGACTCTGGGTAACTTGGGTCTGGGCATTACAGTTAGTATTAGAAGAAGTTTAGTACAAACCTTGTAATCTAGATTTAGATAAACTCTGATTAGAGAACATAGACCTAAAATGCACTTTGAAGATTAGTATAGAAGAACTTTCTAGAATTTTGATATTGAAGAGATTTCGTGAGTGTTCCAAGTAATACACCCCTTTCTGGATACGACCAGGTAGAGGCGGCTCTGGCACAGATGTACCTAGGGGTAAAACCCGAAAACCCCGCTTTGAGCTAGACTCGAATTGGAACTGGTGCATGAAAACGGGCCTTGAGGCACTCTTGGTTACGACACTCCCGGGGGATATTCTTAGGATAATTATCATTTTCTTTACAAACCATTATGAAGGGTTCATGTGTATATACTTCCTTAAAGAATTTTTTTTATTATGGATTATATCCATAAACTGTTCAATTTATGTTAACTGTTTTACACGTTTGGATTTATGTATTGTGATTCATAAATGAATCTAGTGTATTCCATTGTTTAGAAATGGAACCTAGTGGAAGGAATGGAAACTGTATCAATGTACGTACTCCATGTAGTGATTTCCCTCCTGCTCAAGATAATTATAGTGGGGCTGGTGATGCAACTGGTGCTTATTAGCTAATCACCATACCGAGATAACTCACTCAGGTTATGAATAATAACCTTACCATTATGGAGCACCCCAATCTATGGTGTGGGGGATCAATGATAGATCTCTTCATGAGGAAACAACCACCAACATTCAATGGGGGTACAAATCCACAAGTAGTGGAGAAATGGATAAATTCCTTAGAGAAAATATTCCACGCCTTGGGGAGTAGCGAAAGGGAAAAGTTGTTATGGCAGTTTACGGCCTCACTGGAGATGCCGATCAATGGTGGTCATTGATTCAAAACACGGAGGAAGATGATGACGTCTCAAATATGGAATGTAGGGAGTTTAAACATATTTTCTTAGAAAAATACTTTCCTCATGACCATCAATCGGATATGGAAATACAATTTATGAGTCTGAGGAAAAAGGAGGACGAGAATGTTGAAAAGTATGATTCTAACTTTATAAGGTTACCAAGGGATGCTACAGAATATATACATAACCCAAGAAGTAACATTGATAGTTTCTTTGATGGGTTAAAACCATTTCTCCGTCGAGCTTTAGTCTCACAATCCTTCTCATCATATGATGATATTATCTCATGTGATATCAAGACAGAAAAAGAATTCTCTAAGTCTTACGACTTTAAAGAAAAGAAAGAGAAGAAGAGATATGTGGATCACTTCGGAAATGGAAATAAGGGGAAGAAGGTAAATGTTGAATATCCATCATGCATTAAATGAGGGAAGAAACACCATGGTACTTGCTTGAAGGGAATGGGAGTCTCTTACAAGTGTGGTGAAAAAGGCAACCAAGCTCATGATTTCAAAGGGAAGAAAGAAGCTACCGATGTTCAATGCTACAATTGTAGAGAGATGGGACATTATGAAAATGAATTTCCTAAGCATCAGGGGAACTTACCTTAGAAAAGTCCAAGGGATCAAGGACAAGCTTATGCTATCACCACCGCTGAGGTAGAAGCTCCGAAAGATGTGGTGGAAGGTAATTTAATGGTTTCCACAAGTTTAGAAAATTCATTATTTGATTCTGGATCATCACATTGCTTCATATCTTCCCAGTTTTCTAATAAAATTATACATTTCAAATTTGATTTCACAAGGGATTTTTCAGTTAAGACTCCTAAGGTAAGTATCATTGCTACGAAGTTCTGTGAATCAGTACCCATTAGAGAATATAAATGTTCTTTATCTGCTGATCTCATCATAATACCTATGATTTATTTTGATATAATCCTCAGTATGGATTGGATTTTGAACTATGATGTGATGATTTATTGTAAGAAGAAGGAGGTTACGATTTTTTATGATGATTATAAGGAACACCTTATCTTTAGAGAAGAATCATCACCACCTAATTCTTATCTAGGTCCACCCACAATAGCTGAACTAAATTCAATTATTGGGGAGAAGAGAATGAAATGACTTTGGGTGAGGAAAGGAATGTTCAAATAGAGGATGTACCTATTGTGAAAGAATAAATTGATGTTTTTCTAGAGGATTTACCTGGACATCCTTAAAAATGAGAAATTGAGTTTTCCATTAATTTAATTCCTGGTTCAAGGCCCATATTGAAGACCCCTTATAGAATTGCCACTATGAAATTAGTGGAACTAAAGAATGAACTAGAGGAATTGAGTAATAAGGGATTTATTCACCCTAGTGTTTCTTCAAGGGGAGCCCATGTCCTTTTTGTTAAGAAGAATGATGGATCTATGAGGTTATGTATCGACTATAGGGAGATCAATTCTATAAAAATAAATAACAAGTATCCCCTACCACGCATTTATGATTTATTTGACCAACTGTATGGAGATCAATACTTTTCAAAGATTGACCTTCAATCTGAATACCATCAGTTGTGTGTGAATAAGGATGACATTCTTAAGATATCTTTTCGAACCAGGTACGGGCATTACGAGTTTACAGTAATGCCTTTTGGGATGACTAATGCACCGTCTGTTTTCATGGATTTATTGAACATAGTTTTCACGGAATATCATGATGACTTTTTAGTGGTATTTATTGATGATATCTTGGTATACTCCAAAAGCATTGAAGATTATGAAAATCACTTGTGAATTATATTTAAAACTATAAAAAGACATGAATTATATTGGAATTTTAGCAAGTGTGAATTATGGCTTCATGAGATTTCTTTTCTTGGCCATATTTTCTGCAAGGATGGAATCTCTACTAATCCTTCTAAGACCAAGGAAATCCAAGAATGGCCAACACTGACGATTATAACTGAGGTACACAGTTTTATTGGCTTAACAAGTTTTTATCGATGTTTCGTCTAGAATTTTTCCCGATTGGATAACCCATTAACAAAGCTCACACGTAAAGGGGTTAAATTTTATTGGACAAAAGATTGTGAAGAATGATTCGAAGAACTGAAGATAATATTATTCGATGCTCTTATATTGACCCTACCATCGAGGAATGATGAGTTTGTTATTTATAGTGATGCTTCAAAGAAAGGACTTGGTTGTGTCTTTATGCAGAATGATAGGGTTATTGCCTATGCATCACAACAGCTAAAAATTCATGAGAAAAACTATCCTACTCATGATCTTGAGTTAGCAGCTGTAATCATTACTTTGAAGATTTGAAGACACTATCTCTATGGTGAAAAAATGTGAGATTTATACCGATCACAAGAGTTTGAAATATATTTTCCCACAAAAAGAACTCAACATGAGGCAAAGGAGATGGCTTGAACTACTCAAGGATTATTACTGCACGATATACTACCACTTGGGGAAGGCAAATAAGGTGGAATATACTTTGACCAGAAAGGTTCATGGAGTTTTGAACAAGATGAGATTTGAAAGGGATCCTATTTTCATGGATCTAGTGAAGATGGATATGGGAATAACCATGGAAGGTGAAACATCAATGCTTTTTCAAATGGTTTCCAAACCATCTTTACTAGAAAGGTTAAAGATTTCTCAGACCGATGATGAAGAGTATCAAAAGAAGATTAAAGTTGTGAATGATGGTAGATTGAGTGAATTTGTGTATGAAGATAGAATTTTAAAATTTGAGAAGAGGCTTTGTGTTCCCAATATACTTGATCTAAAAAGTGAATTGTTGGATGATGCTCATAGTTCCAATTTCTCTATAAACCATGGGATCACCAAAATGTATAGATATTTGAAGGAAAATTTTTGATGGGACAACATGAAGATGGATATTGTTGATTTTGTGTCAAGATGTATGGTTTGTAAAGAAGTGAAAGTTGGAAGGCAACATCCTGGAGGAGTAATGCAACCACTTCCTATACTGGAGTGTAAATGGGATAATATTTTGATGGACTTTGTCATGGGACTACCAAAGAATCCTAAAAGGAACGATGCAATATGGGTCATTGTTGATCATCTTACCAAGTCAGCACATTTTCTTACTATAAGGGAAGATTTTCCACTTGAACGTCTAGCATGACTATATATTAATGAAGTTGTGAGGCTTCAAGGAGTACCCCTATCGATTATTTCTGATTGTGATTCCCGTTTTACTTCAAGATTCTAGAAGAGTCTTTAGAAGTCCTTGGATAGTGAACTTCATTTGATCACTTCCTACCACACTCAAACAGATGGAAAATTAGAACAAACTATTCAAACCTTAGAAGACATGATGAGATCTTTCTCACTTTACTTTCATGGTATGTGGGATCATTATTTACCTCTGGTAGAATTTTCCTATAAAAATATCTTCCATTCGAGTATTTAGATGGCACCATATGAAGCGTTATACGGAAATAGATGTCGCACACCAACCTGTTGGGATGATATTGGTGACAGAAAACTCATAGGCCCAGAACATGTGGAGGAAGCTATATAAAAGGTGAACGTAATCCAAACCCACATCAAAGAAGATCAAATTAGGCAGAAGAGCTATGCCGATAACCGAAGGAAGGATTTGGAATTTTAGGTAAGAGATCATGTTTTCTTGAATGTATCTCCATAGAAGGGTGTTATACATTTCGGTAAGAAGTGAAAATTGAGTCACAGGTACATCGGACCTTTCTAAATTCTAGAACGAATTGGGGATGTAGCTTACCATTTGGAAATGCTGCCAAATCTATCCCAAGTTCACGATGTGTTTCAGGTATCACTATTGAGAAAATACATGCATGACCCAACGCATGTACTCACCTATGAGGAAGTAGAACTGGAACCTGATTTGTCTTATTGTGAAGAGTCTTCAAGATTCTTTATACTAGAGAACAAGTGTTGAGAAACCGGACGACTCGTCCGGTAAAAGGTCTATGGAGAAACCATAAGATGGAAGAGGCACCATGGGAACCTGAGAAACTTATGATGAAGAACCACCCGAGTCTTTTTATGCCGTAATACTCTATAAATTTTGAGGATGAAATTATTTTAAGGAGGGGATAATTTAACACCCCAAGCTTTCACGGTACGCTTCTCTTTGAATAATACAATAACGTGCGTTGAACGCAACTTCGAGTTCTAACACACACCACAACCAATCAAACTAGCTGTTATGAATATTAATACCCAAT
Organism: Viscum album; assembly: GCA_963277665.1. Lineage (NCBI taxonomy): Eukaryota > Viridiplantae > Streptophyta > Magnoliopsida > Santalales > Viscaceae > Viscum > Viscum album. The sequence continues at coordinate 2,062,692,648 of OY728120.1, read as the reverse complement.
TTTTGAAATTTTATAAATTTTATCTTTAAAAATGGACATTATTTTTGGATTCAGAATATCAAAATTAGCTTAGGATGAATTTTTGGTATTAATCTGAAAACTTTCAATTTTTGATGAATAGTGAAAAAACACTGAGTTATAGTTTAAAACAGAATATTTATTTAAATAATTATTTATTTTATTTAAATTTATTTTAGATAAAAATATATACATAATACCTATATATGTTCAATTTAATTCATTGGAGTCAGTTTATAATAATTTTAGATATATAAAAATTTCATTGAACTTTTCACTGTCTTTTACCCATTTCCTATGAGAATTTTCAAATTCACATAAAACATAATTTTACCACTTCTGTGAGTGTAATTTATAAAAACCGAGAGACACGGTTATTATAAATGAGAAAAATATGGTTCAATAAGATAAAAATAATTTTTGTTGAATAGTAAATTTTCACTTTTATTTACCCTGGATAAAAGTAAATAGGGTAATTAAGGGTAAAAATGATATTATTATTACCCTAACATATGTACCAATTCTATTGGATAAGTATAATTCGACCAAAAAAACCTTAGGAATAAAATATGGACCTCTTTGGTCCACTTGGATTACATTAGGACATTTATTATTATTTAATTCAAAGAAGAGTTAAAAGAGTTAAAATCAAAGTTTAATAACTAAAACATTTTTAATATAGGGTTATACATAAAATAAATTATATTATAAATATTTATTAGAAATCTAAAAATGTTTCCTACAAATTTTTATTTTATTTATAATTTTTAGACATTAAATAAGTTAAATTGGTTTATGACACAATGGGGATGCAGTAATTACCTAATTAATGAAATATTAAAATAATTGATATTATAAATATCCAAATAAATGTAATTTGAGAATTTTCCATAATTAAACTAATTTTATAGGTTAATATGACATATTAGGGTCGGTTAGATGAATTTATTTCGATGTAATAATGCTGTTATGAATTTAGCAAAAAAATACCAAATAGTGTTAAATTTGACATAAAAGAGTTTTTAAAACAAATATTATATTATTAATTGATATTCTATTCCTAAAAATATAAGGTTTATAAAAAGGTCTTATATAATGATATTTCTATCATTAATTAACCACTTGGGGTTCTCTTGGAAGTATATAGAAATTTTATTAACCATATAATATAAAAATAAAAAGAGATATGATAAATGTCAAACGATTTAACTGAGTTAAATATAAATGGTAAAGTTAATATAGTGACCCAAACCGTTCAAAAACCTATTGGTTGGGTGGTTTTCTACCCATCCCCTCATTAGCCTCTAAAAAATACCTTTTGGAGCCATTATAAACCGAAAATTATTTTTTCATAAAATAATATTTCAAGATTTTCCTAAGGTGCCCCTCACCCCTCTTATAAAAGGGCACTCCCCCTTCTCTCTAATTCAGACCTTCAATGCCAATTGGATTGGACAACCTATTCCCAAATACCATATAAACTTACCTAACATCATCATATAGACCTTTATTTAGTCATAAATGCAACTTTAGGAGCCCTTTTGATCAAATCAAAATGAAGAACCCGAAGAATAGGTAATAATTTCGCCACCCTCTTTCAAGTTCTTTTCTTTTTCCACTTCTTAATTCTTTTTTATTTACAATATAAAATAATAAATGCAGTATCTTCTATGTAATGTGATGTTATTATAAATATTCTACATCCATATTCATTTTTCTATCCATCCTTTGAATGACAGGTCACCATACGTGCATACGTACGGATTAACGTCTCCACGTCGTGGTGTAATTGCTATTCAATACATTATTATTTGGATGGGTATAATAATGATGTGTAACTGATGTAAATAATAAATATAACATGATAATGATTCTGTATATATGATATACCATCCAATTATATATTATTTTAATATCAAAATACTGATATTGTCGCTCGTGCGTACGTACGAATTACCGTCTCCACGAACGCGGTTAGATTCATTCCCCATCGTATCCATTCAAGAATAATTATCATTAGATCATTAAAAATAATATTTAAAGACTTTATATCATTATTTATATGAATAATATACATCCCATCCATAAAAAATAGGACTCACATAACAAAGAATATAAAGGAAAACGAATCTGTTAACTCCCGAAACAACGATAATACTAAGATATTATTAACAAATCAATGGTAAAAGATCATATATGATATCATATTAATGTATATGATTATTGTATAATTTAATAACAATTATTTCACCATTAAAAAGGAGTTTAAACTACCCTTTACCTAGCAGAAGTACAAGTTAATGGTTTATTTCACAATCTCTTCATTATCCGAGGTTGTTTATACGTAATTATCTACTAGGACATCTTTATAATACACATCCATGTTTCTTAAAAATGTTTTTCAAAACATTATTAATATTTTATAGACTATGGGTTAAAGTAATGTATACCCTTTTTTGACTTGTTATAAAAATTTTATAAAGGAATCTTTCCATTGTTTTCCAAACAGGGTCATTTTTAACCTTTTCGACAGAATTAAGGTAAGAATGTCTTTTTTAAATTATATGGCGGGTGCGGCTATTTTCCACTGTTATAAAATCTTAAAAGCTTACCTTACAATCTTATAATAATATTTCCAAAGTAAATGTATTCTTTTATTATTATATGACTTTTAAATGATTTCAAAAAAGAGATATATCTCACAAATAGTTTTGATTTCGTCTATGTCAACATCCTTTGATTGATTTTAAGCTTATTTGAAGTTGATTTATTATGATACAAAACATCCATATTGTATTGAAGGTTTTGTGATATGTTTGACTATGGATGTGTTATTTTTATACCATTCATGGTTTTTGGGGAAAGTATTGACATTTCGTATGCTAGTTTTAATACGAATGTTTATGTTATGTTTAAAACTGTTCATATGAGGAATGCATTGGACTTAGTAAGTGACGGGTGGAGCCTGATATAGCTCCTTGATGCATCGTTAGGTCCCATGAGACAAACTAGGGTCTTCGAAAAAGGCCTTGAAAAAATATTATTTGTATTCTTGGCATAAGGCCTTGACTATGTGGTTTTGAAAGTCTGGAATTATGCATTCCATCATTATGAAAGTGGTTATTGATATTGCATGTGATTATTCGACTAGTAGAATATCCATGTGAATAAGTAAATGGAATTATTTCATTTTATTTTTTCCATATTATGCTGATGTTCATGTTTAAAAGACTTTTGTTTTAGTTATACATTTCCATAAATGTTTATTCTTATTTCTAAAAGTTTCTGTTATATTTTTATCCTTACTGAGCATCTAAGCTCACCCCTTTATATGTTTTATTTTTCCCAGGATGTGAAGTATTATTTTATGAATGACCTTTAGGGATAGTCTGAGGAGATATGAGTGTGGAATATGGAGACTATGTTGCGGTATTTTTTCACTATATGATGTAATATAAGGCTTATGAATGTATCTAATATTTCCAAGGCTACTAAACTAATCATTCATTCAAGACATGATCTTTTTTTATCGTGCCAATGTTATATAATAATGCACCGACTATGGGTAACTGGGGTCGGGGCATTACAACCAAAGTTTGAGATTGTTCTTATAAAATGGAATGAAAATAATTAAGTTTATCTTCACATACAAATTTTCCAACATTAGGGAAATGACCTTGAAATAAAAAATCCATATTATCTTCATTTTTATGATATCAATGACCTTTTAAAAACTATTTTTTAATGTCTTTTGGGTTTTTAACATTATCATCACCATGTTCTCTATCACTCTTCTTCAGTATTTGGGTGTTTGTTTTCTATTATATGTCCATGTTTTCACTTCCCACCTTTGTTCACCTATTTTTAAACCTAAAATTTGGTATTAAAAATGATCCCCTTACATCCCTTTCTCTTTTTTTAGAGGAAGTTTGATTAACCCGTTTTATGATGTGTGTTTCCCACAATGGGATTTGAAAATGTCAAACCACTGCTTACTAAGTACAAGTTCAAATTGCATGGAAGAAATTTAATTAAGTTGCATAGAATGTAACACCACTATATTTTGTGAAATATTTTTTTTTTCAAATGAATTTAATCTTTTTGATATTTTGAGATACGTGGAACACCAAGTTTAAATGAAACATAACATATTATTAAAATATTATTATTTAACATGATAGTTATAACATACTCGTTCTAATGATGGTTCTGAATAGGATTAAATAAATTATGAAATATATGGTTTAAACATATATATAAAATAAATTCTTTGGTGACCAATTAATTATAAATGAAAATAAAAATCTATTTTAAAATAAAAGAAATATTTTTCTGAGAAAAATAATTTTATGAAAACAAATGGGTTTTACATTAAAAAACTAAAAAAACTTTTGGAGAATTATTTTAAATAAATTTATATATTATATATTCAATAAAAATTTTCAAATTCATCTTATGTGTTTTATAAATAAGATATATGAATAAATCCAATATTATGCTTAAATTTTTTTTTTCTAAAAAATTGTTTTCTCAACTTTTGTGAACATATTTTAAAAAAAATCGACATTTTTAGAAAATTTATTTGAAAAAATAAAGTTAATATTTAAAATCATTAGGTCAAAATTATCTTTGGATGAAATTTTCAGGATTGTTCGAGAAGATAATTTTTTTATGAATAGTGAAAAAATATTGGCTTTTATTAAGAAGTGTTATTTATTTTAAATATATTAAAAAATTATAAATTGTTTTCAGATGGTTTTAAAAGAAAAATTAGTTCAATTTTATATTTATTAATCCAATTTAGGTTATTGTAATCATTTTCTTATTGATTTTTTTATATTAATTTTTTTTAAAATTTTAAACATTTTCTCTTTTAAAACCCGGTTTCTCGTTGCGTCTGTGGGATTAGTTTTAATTTTTTTTATCTTTTGTGAAAGTAATTTGGAAAAATTGATTAAATATTTGGAATCATCATAATTTATGTAATCTAATAAATTCTTCATAATTTTTTTATCATAATGAATAGTAAAAATAGTAAAAATTATTTGTCGCGGTTAAGGTAAAAATGAGATTACCAGAGGATAAACTAAACATATAAGGGTTAAAAATGACCAAAACCATTATAAATATCATTTATAGATTTACTTTGAACATAAAAATTCTATTATAGATAACGTTCCCTTTCTTATCCTTGTTTCATGATAAAAAAGTGGGTACATCGTTTTCTTTTTAAAAAATTACCAGTGTGTCACTCACCTCACTTATAAATGCCACCCAATATCCTCTCCAGTTCACAATTACTAACCACATTGTTTATGAAAATACCTTCCAAAATAACATAATTAATTACCTAGAATAATCATATAATCCTTATTTTGTTCACAAAGGAAACCTAAGAATCCTTTTTGTGCAAACCAAAAGAAGTTGTTTGAAGAAGAGGTACCATCCCTAACCGCACATTTTATTTTATTTTTTCCTCCACATAATTATATTATTATTAAAACATGATTATATAATATCATTAGAATATTTAATATGCTGATATTTTTTAATGTTATGATAATTACCTAAAACTATATTATATTCAATAAAATTTGATAGGAAATAGTCATTCGTGTGTACGGCAGACTACTGCCTTGCGAACAGATGTTATTCATTTTACATCACCACCTCTAATGGAAGGATATAATGATGGATTTATTATTTATATATAATATTTAAAATATTATTATTCTTCTTTAATCATGATACCACATTTTACTTCTTACATTCCATTTTTTGGGAATACAGTAACGCTCCTCATGTGTGCGATGGATTATCGCCTCATGAAGCGATGGGATTTGTTCACGCTTTACATGGAAGGTAATAAGGATGAGTTTAATTAAAATATGTGAAATATATGACATAAAAATTATTATATAATGGTAATATATTATTTAAATTTATTTATTTCATACCATCGATGAAAGGGAAACAATGTTCATGTGTATGTACGGTATATCGTGTCCATGAACAGTGTATTTTTTTATATCTCTAACTTTTATAAATTTATTAAAATACATTTGTACTTAATATATATAATATTTACATATTTTTTAACATTATAGATATTATGTTACCATGATAAAATTCATAGGACTAAAAAAATATCAAATCCAAACATACACAATAAACAAAGTAGTTATTACCTGAAACATGATTTTAAAAAGGAATTGTCAATAAACGATTAATAAATGGTCATGAGTAAATAATATATGGTATTATATATATAATTATGGTTATTTAATAAATTTATAATAATCCTATATTTATTATACATGAATTTCAACTGTTTATGAAGGAATTTGGGTCATAAGGTAAGGGATTCTGAGTCTCTCTTTTATTTCTAGGAGACATATGCAAATCCACAACTTGTTTCTTTTTTTGAGGTGTATAAACGGTCTCATTGACATGTTATATCATGAATATCCATATTTTAACGATATTTAAATTTTCATTTTATGTTATTATTTATTGGGGCTTATGATCCAAAAGATTATTAATCGGTAAGGGATTTTCATCTCACTTTTATTTTATGTGAGACATAAGTCATATTCACCAAATGTTTCTTTTATATGGTGAATATAATGACTATGAATGTATTTTTTTATTATTATCCTTAAAATTATGTGGATTTACATATCTATTTTATAGTCTTCCTTTCATGGGGTTACGGTTAAAAAGTTATTAAAGCGGTATGGGATTTATGTCTCAAATTTCTTTCTTGGAGACCTAAGTTATGTTATGCACATATCATTTTCTATGAGGTATAAATATTTCCCCTTTGAAATTTTATATAATTAATATCATTATTATAATCATATTATAGGTTTCATTTATTTCTATTATTTCATTTGGATTATGATTCAAATTTACCAAAGTGGAAAGAGTTTTATTTCGCAATGTCATCATTTATCAGGATTGTTTATGATTATGATTAAAATGATGAAATATTATGATATATATCTCAATAAATTAATGATTTTTCATATCATATTATTATTTCTACAGAATAAATTTTTCCCTCCATTTTCCTCTCTTTTTGTACTGAGGTGCTCAAAATAATGTTTTTAATAAAAATCATCTTTATTTCTATCTTCTATCAAAAAGTATTTTTCTTCCAAAACAATGTTTCCTAAAAATGATTTCAATTTTTTTTTAATATTATAAGGTTTATTTATTAAAGACATTTTTACACATATCTTACTTTTTCAAAAAAAAATTGAAATCAATCTTCATGTATTTTTTCAAAAAAATGCTCATTTTCCTTTTACTGAAAATGTGAAAGGAATATTTGTTTCAACATTTACGACAAGAACGAAATTTTACATAGTCAAGACCATTATTTCATTTGAGGCATCCTTTTTAATTTTCAAGTTTATTTTTAAAAAAAAGTATGTATTAACAAGTTTTTTTCCAAAGTGGAAAGGATATTTTCCCCATGATATAATTTAAATGACATTTAAATCTACCTTTATATGTTTTCAAGGTTACTTTCAATGAAAAATATTTTCAGTTTTTTTAATGTGTTTTTTTCAAATAGAATAGGATATTTTCCTCAATAAGTGTTTTAAAATATTTTTAAACCTTCTTTTATAAGTTTTCAAGGTTATTTTCAAAGAAAGGTATTTATAAAATATTTTATGTATTTTTATTTTTAAAAAGTGATTTTCAAAGAAAAATTATTTCCCTAAAGAAATGTTTTAAATGATTTTCAAACCGATTTTCAATATAATATGACATAATATGCTTATAATTATTCCTTAATAAGGATATGATCCAATTATTACATTATTTTTCTTTCTATAGATGGATTATGTTTTTGATGAAAATATTTTTATGAAACCTTATTCTCATCCATGGTTTATACCATGATAAAATTCTTATGAAACTCCTTTATTTTTATGGGTCATTCTATGATAAGATGATTAAATTTATTATGAAACACGTATCTTTTCTTCAAGTTATCATATAATGAAATGTTTATGAAACTAATTTAATTTTATGGGTTATTATATGATGAATTTTATATGATCTTATAACACACAAAAGTATTATTTTCATTATGTGATGGGTGGGGCCTATATCTCTCCCCAATTAATTTGGTAAAGATTTATATATCATGAGACAGATAGGACTGGAATGGGGAGTTAACCCCATTTAGTAAGGGAAATTTTCATTTATAATGGTCTTGGGAGTGAACCTTGACTACTTTGATGGTTTTGGGAGAGAACACATTCCACTTTGATAGAGTTTGAAGTGAGTCTCCACTATTACAAGAATGATTTTATATTCTTATGTATATGCCAAAATTCCTTGTATTATGCTAATTCTATGCTATCATGGCCCATATTCTTTTATTTCCTTATGATTCATGTCTTTTAAACTACTGAACTTTATGACATGACTCAATATTTTGATCTTTGGTATGAAGGGTGTGGTTTTAATATGTTATGATCATGTTCTCATACCATTATTTTCTCATTATGTTTACATATTTCTCTTGTTTACCCTTACTGAGCATCTAACCTTTCCCTTTCTTATGTTTCATTTTCTTATGTTATGAATAAATGTTTTAAGTAGGGTGTGTCTATGAAGAGTACCTAATTGTAAGATCTTTGTGGGAGATATTAAAAATATTTCATGAAATTAAAGATGGGGTATCTAGTCTCCCAAAATACTAAACCAAAATGGTCCTAAGAAATGTATTTCTATAATGTAATGAATATTCATCTATAAATATGTAATATATATATGTATGAGAATCATGTTTCATTACATTTAGTATCGCATGAATGATTTAGTTAACCTTTGAAAACTATGATATGAAAACATTATTGAGAAATCTAAGTATATGTCGAAGGATAAGTCTAAGGATGAGTCAAAGTATAGGAAAATGTCTTGGAATTTTGAAAAAAAATGGAGAATGTGGTCTATAAGAAATTATATCCCTATATAGATACTAAAACTGGATGTGGCTCTTTAATATAGGTACCTAGGTGTAATAACACCAAAAGGACATATTGATCTGGACTCGATCATCACTTGGAACACAAAAATAATCCTTGTGTCACACCTCCTACGACAATCCTAGGGGATAGGCTTTAGAAATTAAAAAAATATTTACGATTCATCAGGAGGAATTTATATAATGACTATGAATGACATAGGATAAACCTAAGGTGTCATAGATTAAAAATAATATGTCTTGATTTAGACATCATATAAATGATTTTTGTTAATTATGTGGTTTCCCACTATGAATATTGTTACTCACACTATGATTTTTGGATTCAGTGAATGGCGGGAACTAGAAGAAACTATAAGAAACAAGGTTGTAAATGAGGATTCAGAGGAGGCACATTCACCAGAGCAGAGCTAATCAAAAATTATGGTGGACAGCTGACATCAAGATATATGCTTGGGAGGGGTAGTTCCATGTAATCTGTTGAGGATGAATTCCTCTAGGGACTTCAGTTTATGTAATGTGTCGCTAATCTAATAGGTCGTGCAAGGGTTCCCCTTCAACCCATAAAAGGGGGATTATAAAAAAATAATTTAGGAATAAGCACCAACATGAATGTATTAGATGAATAGGAAAATGTTTTGAGTGTGGAGGATGAAATAAATAAAGTAATTATAGGGGGAAAATAAAAAATTTGGTTAACGTAATTGATGAGAACAATGATATCTCTATGATATTATCAATGGTTTAATGTTTAAAATGTGGAAAGTATGGGATTAATGAAAATCGATGTTTTAATGAGAAAGATCATGAAGATAATAGGCATGGTGGTACAGGTAATGGATATACTGCATATGATGAGGAGACGACAAATGATATATGAAAGGTATAAGTTGTTCTAATATTATTGTTAATGTTAAATGCGTGAAGTATGATTAAATTGAGGTTGATGATTATTATTACATGATTCATATTTTATATTATAGGTAAGATTTAAAAATGAATAAGAATATTAATCCTAGTTAATGGTTTGATAAGTGTATTATTAAAGTGTTTATGTATTGTAATTCAAGAATTAAGTTATATGAATCATGAAATATATAAGGATCATTAATATAAGTTTTTCATGAAGGATTTATAAAAATATTTTAAATGATTTTGATGACCTAGAAAAGTGATTTAATGGAGATTTCATATTTTTATTAAGGTAAGATAACCCTTAATATGTTCCAAATGTTGACAAAATTGTGATTATTTTGGATAAAGAGAATATTGATCTGAATAAAGTAAATTGGATAGTATTGATGACCTTGGAACTGATTAATGATATTTGAAAAAATTGGTTTATGTTATCATTAATAAATTTTACATAATTATTTGATTTATGGAATATATTCAACAATCTTTGGTTTTATTCAAGTAATGAGGAAGTATGTATGTTTTTATTAAGATTTTATTGTAATTATAGTTATTACCATGATTTAAGAAAATATACGAATAAGGTATTCACATATTTGGTATGTAACAATCATGATCTACAATATGATATTTGGGTGATTAATGTATGTTTTATTTTGAGAAATTCAGTGACCATATATTTGAATTTTTAATTTTGGAAGGGTTATAAGGTTATCCATTTATGGAATGGTTTATGTAGAATTTTGGATGCGGTTTTAGATATTAATGTATTATTTCACCATATGAATATTTGTACATAACATTTGATAAATGTTTTTATTTTTGATAATATCTATAGATAGAATGGATGACTTATCATTCCATTATGAATATTATTTAGTGCTTTAGACATGAAAAATTAATCTCTTATAGTATTAGATAAAGTGGAAATTGATCAAGGCACAACCAAAGGATGAGATTGTTCTTATGAAATGGAATGAAATCAAGTAAGTATATTTTCTTATGAAAATTACCCAACATTATGAAAATGATATTGAAATAAAATTTAATCCTGGTATCATCATTTTTTATTATATCAATGGCCTTTTTCACACCTCATTTATTTAGGGATTTGTGGATGTTAAATTCATTCTGACCATGTTATCTATCACTCTCCATCAGTATTTGGGTGTTAGTTTTCAATTATATGCACATGTTCTTGAATTACCACATATTTTATCCTTTTTAAAAACCTAATATGTGTTATTCCATATGACTTTCACACATTCCTCTCTATTTTCAAGAAGAATTTTGATTAACCCATTTTATAATGTGGGTTTCCCACATGGGATTTTCAAATGTTAAACCCATTAATTACTTAGCACGTGTTTAGATTTCGAGGAAATAATTTATATAAGCAGTGTATAATGTAAAATCCCTAGATTTTTTAAAATAATTTTCTAAAATTAATATCAAATTATTGATATTTTTTGTTACAAACAACACCGAGTTTAAACAAATCAAGGGATGCTATTAAAATATTATTATTTAACATGATAGTTATCACCTATACATTGGAATGGAGGGTATGAATATAGTTAAATAAATTATGAAAATATATGGTTTACACATTTATTTAAAATTAATTCTTTGGTGACCAATTAATATGAAATGAAAATAAAAATTATTTTAAAATAATGGAAATATTTTTCCATACACTATTTTTATGCAAAAAAACGTGTTTTACATCAATAAATTAAACAAACCACTTTTAGTCAATTATTTATAAATAATTATATATTATATATTCAATCAAATTTTTAACATTAATATTATATGTTATCTAGACAAGTTATAAGAATAAATCATATTTTAGGCTTAAAACTGTATTTTCAAAAAATAATTTTTGTCATTTTTTCCAAATTATTTTAAAATTAATTTTTGAAATTTTTTGAAAATTTAAAAAACTTTATTTGAAAAAATAAATTTATTTATTTATATAATTATTTAAAAATTATCTTATGGTTAATTTTTGAAAATTTTCAGAGAAGATAATTTTTTTTGATGATTAATGAAAAAATACTCATTTTTATTAAAAATGTTCATTTCTTTTAAGGATTTTAAGAACATCCAAATTGTTTTAATATGGTATTAAGAGAAAATATTGTTCAATTATATATATATATATATATTAATCCAATTTATTTCATTGGAATAATTTTCTTATTTAATTTTAAAATAAAATCTTTTTAAACTTTTGAACATTTTCTCTTTGAAAACCCAATTTCTCATCGCGTCTACGAGATTAATTTTAATTTAAAACATCCCAATTATAATAATTTAATTTGGAAAAATAGATTTCATATTTATAATAATAATAATTTATATTATTTAACATGTTAAACATAATTTTTTTCAATAATGAATGTAAAAAATAGAAAAACAATGTTTACCGTGGTTATACTAAAAGTGGGTTTACTAAGGGTTAAACTAAACATATAAGTGTTAAAAATGACCCCAAACTTTTCTAAATACCATTTTATGGATATATTTAGAACTTATATATTCTAGTATCGATAATGGTCCATTTTTGAGACTTTTTTCTTAATAAAAACAAAGGTATACCTTTTTCTTTTCAAAAAATTACAAGTGTGTCACTTACCTCATTATATAGGGCCACACCCTATCATCTCTTCTTCACTCTTAAAAAACTCATTATATTGTAAAATTCCTGTCCAAATAACTTCCTTATTTCCCACATATCATCTTATAATCATTATTTTGTATATAAATACATCCTAATAAACCTTTTGATGCAAACAAAAAGAATTTGTATGAAGAAAAGGTAACATCTCGAGCTGAACATTTTATTTTATTTCTTCCTCCACCTCATTAAATTATTATTAAAACATAATAACAGTATAGCATAATTATAATCCATATAATTATATGTTTTCATGTTATGGTAATCACCTACAACCTTCTCATATTCAATCAAATGGGATACAAAATTATCATTCATGTGTACGGTGGACTACCGGCTCATGAACCAATGTTATTCATTTTTCATCACCACCTCTCACGGATGGATAAAATGATGAATTTAGTTTTTTTATATAGTATATATGATATTATTATTCTTTTTAATCATTTTATTACATTTTACATCTTATGATCCATTCTATGGGAATATAATAACGATGCTCGTTTGTACGGTGGACTACCGCCTCACAAAGCGATGTGATTCCTTCACGCTTTACACAGAAGGTAATAAAGATGGTTTTAGTAAAAATATATGATATATATTAAATAAAAATTATTTTTAAATGGTAATATATTCTTTAAATTTATTTCTTTCACCCCATCGATAAAATGGAAACAACATCCATGCGTATGTACCACATACCATCTCCATGAACTATGTATTTCACTTTCTATCTCTAATTTTTATAGATTTATATAAATACATATATACAAAATATATATTATATTTATATAATTGTTAAAATTATGGATATTATTGAACTATTATCATATTAATAGGACCAAAAATATAAAAAAATCAAAACATACACACAAAAAAAATTGGTTATTACCTAAAACGCGATTTTAACAAGGAATTATTGATAAATGGTTAATAAATATTCATAAGTAAATAGTATATGGTATGATATATATAATTATGGTTTTATAATAGATTTATAATAATATAATATTTATTATACATTAGGATTCAATGTTTACAAAGGAATTTGAGATATGATGTAAGGGATTTCTAGTCTCTCTTTTATTTCTAGGAGACAAGAAAATTCATCACTTGTTTCTTTTTTGTGGTATATATACTGAAATTTTGACATGTAATATCATGAATATAATTGTTTTAATAAAATTAAAGTTTCATTTGATGTTATTATTTTTTTGGTATTACAATCTTATAGATTATAAAAGTGTTATGAGATTTTCATCTCAGTTTTATTTTCTATGAGACAGAAGACATATTCGCCATGTGTTTCTCTTTTATGGTGCATATACTAACCATGAGTGTATTTTATAATTATTATAATTAAAAATACGGGGATTTACATAACCATTTGAGTATATCTCAATCTTGGGGTTTATAGTTTAAAAGATACCAAAGCGTTAAGGGATTTTCTGTCTCAATTTTTCTTCTTAGAGACCTAAGATATGTTATGCACCTATATTCTTCTATGAGGTGTATATACTATCCATTTTGCATGATTTATCATTAATATACTTTTTTCATGATATTATAATAATCATTTAATGTTTTTATTTTATATGGATTACGATTCAATGTTACAAAAGAGGTAAGAGTTTTATATTTCAATTTCATTATTTATCAGGATTGTTTATGATCATGCTTCCAATGATGAAATATTTTAATATATATTTCAAAAAAACACATTATTTTTCATCTAATATGGTTATTTTTTTCGAATAAAATATTTACCCTAATTTTCATCTCTTTAATTACTCAAGAGTTCAAAATGATGTTTTTACGAAACATTATCTTTATTTTTCTCTTAGGTCAAAAAATATTTTTATTTCAAAACCATTTTTTCTAAAAATGTTTTCAAAAATGTTTTTAAAATTCTAAAAAATTATTTATTAAAGAAATTTTTACCCATGTTTTTCTTCATAAAAAAATGTTTTAAATTGAATCTTCATGTCATTTTTCAAATAATTCTCATTTGGATTTTACTAAAAATGTGAAAGGAATCATTTTTTTAATGAGTACGACATGAACAGAATTTATTGTCATCATGACCATTATTATTTTTCCAAGATTCCTTTATAGTTTTTAACGTTTAATTTCAAAGAAAATTATTTTAAAAAAATATGAAATTTTAAAAAGTTTTTTTAATTAATAGAGGATGTTTTCCTCAGAAAATGTTTTAAATGATTTTTAATGATTCCTTTATATGTTTTCATTGTAACACCCCGAGATTTTATGAAATATATTATTTTAATGTTTTGTGTTGTATGCTACACCATGATTACATTGCGCTATACGCAACACCGTATTAGCTTGCAGTATACGCAACACTATTCTTGGATTGTGTTACACACAATTTTGATAATAGTTATTCTACGCAACATTGAGTATATATATATATATTCAATATATAAATTAAATATGGTTGGATTATGATATATGAAACAACGAAGGATTCTTGCACAGCACGCAACCCTGACTTGGCTTGCATTACACGCAATCGCGACCTTCCTTGATAGCGTGTGTTGTACGCAATACCGGGTTTTACTAAACAACGATATATTATTATAATATTGTTATGAACTAGCCGTTATGAATAGTGTCAACTAAATTTTTTATTTTATAACATTATTATTCATCTTACACATTTCAAGAACATGGTATAAGAACAAAATAATTTTTTTGGGTAAAATAAGTATTTTTCAAAAAAAAAGCAGTTTTGTCGCCTTTTGATGGCGCACCCACTTCAAATATAGTTTTTGACATGTTTATAAGTTCAATTTGACAAAATAAAATTGTTATTTTGAATCAAGATATAAAAATTTACATTAGATAATGTTTTGATATTTTTCCGATAACTTTCATATTTTAATGAATAGTAAAAAACCGCTATATTTTAATTAAAAACAACTCGTTTCATCGTAATATCTTATGTGGTTAAATTGTAATATAGAATGGTTTTAAAGTATAAATAGAATATATTTTTACCATTTAATATAATGTATGTCATTAACATTGATTTTACCTTAAATTTGTAGGTTAAATCAATTCAATCTTTTGCAATGTTTTAAAGAAAACCTCGTTTTCTTTCGACAACGGGATTAATTTTAATTTAATTTCTGCATCTCTTGTGTATTTAATTTGGAAAATGGATTCCATATTTGGAATCAGTGGGTCCAAATCATGTTAATAAGGTACTTTTTATTTTTGGGCATTGTGAATAGTAACTACGGTAAATTTTATTTTCTATAGTTAAAGGTAAATCGGGTAATTAAGGGTAAATATAAGATTATAAAATTACCATAACACTTGGAAAAATCATATTGTATGGATAAAAGTAGACCCATATAACCTAAGGGTCGGTTTAGATTCATTTTATGGACTTTTTTCCATTAATATAATTTAATTATTATTAAAACCAAAGAATGTGACAACATGTCACTTTCTTAAATACTATAAGTATAATAATATTAATTTAGTGATAAAATTCATGAAACATCGAACATGAATAGTCTCCAGAAAGATAATACAATTATCTACATCATAGAAATTTATTTATAATTTTTATGGATTAAATAATTATCATTTATTATGACACAAAGATGATGCAGTAATTGTCTTATTAATGAAATATTGACATAATTGATGTTATAAATACCCCAATAAATGTAATTTGAGACTTTTTATGACTTACACTAATTCTATAGGTTAATATAACATGTTATTGTTTATTTAAGTAACTTGTTTAGAACTTATCATTCTGTTATGAATTTCATAAAAATCATGTACCAAATAGTGTCAAAATTGACATAAATTAGTTTTTAAAACAAATATTATATTATTAATTGTTATTTAATTCTTAAAAATATAAGGGTCGGCAAAATGACTTATATATGGATATATATATTAATAATAAACAACTTGGGGTTCGTTTGGATTATTATGGTAAGTTTATTAACCATATAGTGTAAGAAAACAAAAACACACGGTAAAAGTTAAATTATTTAACTTAGAGTTAAATCTAATTGATAAGGTTAAAATAATAACCTAAACTTGTCTAAATCCTATTGGATGAGAGGCTTTCGACCCATACCCACTTTATTTTCTAAATATGACCCTTTGGAACCATTATAAACCGAATTTGACCTTAATATAAAATAATATTTTGAGATTTTTCTAAGGTGCTCGTCTCCTCCTTTATAAAAGGGAACCTCCTCCCTCTCCTCCTCACACCAATTTGAGCATTAAAGCTCGGCAATCCAATGCCAAAATCACTTATCCACTTCCCTAGTATCATCATAGAGGTCCTCGTCTTCTTCAAAGACCATCCTTAGTTCTTTAAGTGGAGGTTATGTGAAGGCGCGTCAAAAAGAGGTAATATCCATTACCGGTCTTTTTCAATTTCTTTCTTCTTCAACTTCTTCTTATTCAGTTGTTTCATGATAAAGTAATAACATCAGTATTTATTATATACTGATATGTTATTATAAATATGAAACAACTCTAATTAACCTTCTATCCATCCTACGGAAAAAGGAAATCACCGCGCGTGCGTACGTACGGAATACCGTCTCCACGCCATGGTGTAATTTATTTTCCTCCACCACCTTAATTGGATGGGTATAACAGTGTAATGAGTAACTATATATGATTATTATAAAGTGATATTGATACTGAAATATTATACATACACTTCAACACAATTCCACGACCATGGGAACGATATCATCGCTCATGCGTACGTACGGACTACCGTCTCCACGACGCGATGAGATTCATTCTCCACTTTAACCATTCATGAATGATTATAAAGTACATATAATAAGTAATCATGAAATATATGACATAATAATGATACTGGATTTATGTGTATATATATGTATGTCATCTACTTAATTCCATTCATCTCAATAAGGAAACGAAAACAGCGTTCATGCGTATGTACGACCTACCGTATCCATGAACGGTGTATATCTTTCCATTTACTGATTTATTATATAGATTTATATTATTAATATATATTATATATAAATATATTTTATATTCTGGAATTAAGTAATCATGATCTAAGTAATCATATGAATAATTACAAGTCAAAACACGGATGACAAATGAAACAATTTTACCCAAAACGCTCTTTAACATGGAATTTACAAAAGAATGGGTAATATAAAGTCATAAGTGAACCATATATGATATCATAACAATGAGTATGATTCTGGAATAATTCAATGAAATTATTTAAATCATTATACAGGAGGTTCGGACACATACGAAGCAAATCAGACCTAAGGTAAGGGAAAATATCACAATCTCATTTTTATCCGAGATTGTTTATACTTTGGAATTTACTGGGGTATATTTTATCATCCACAGACATGTTTACTCAATATGTAATATTATTTCCATCCAAATACAACTGTTTAAATCCAATTTTACCCTTCGTTGAGTTTTTAGTAAAGGATATGAAAGGAATCTTTTGTCGTTTTTCGTACGAGGTACTTTTTGACTTTTCTGACAAAAGTACGAAGAATGTTTTTTTAACTTATAAGGCATGATTGGATTTTTAAAACATTATTTCCAAGAATCTTCCTTTAAAAGTTTTCAAGTTTATTTTTAATCAACTTCTTTTAGTTTAAAATTGTATGACATGTTAAGAAAGGAAAAATGTTTTTGAATTAGAAAGGATATTTTCCTCAAGAATGGAGTTCAAGTGTTTTATCAAAATTATTTTCCATCTAAGATAATATAGGGTTCTGTTTATATCCCTATTATTACATTGATTTGATTATGTTGTGATGGAATCATTTTTATGAATTCATTTATCTTATATGAATTGTTTGATAATGTCATGTTGTTTAAGAATCCCATTTTTACTACATGGGGTATGCAATGATGTATGATTTATGATTTTGTGGCACACATAATAATGGTATCATTATGAGATGGGTGGGACCTATATCTACCTCCAATGCATTGGGTAAAGATTTTATATCTCATGAGATAGACATGGCTGGAACGGTAGGTTATACCAGTTCAGTGAAACAGGACTGAAACGAGGAGTGAACTCGGTTCAGAAATGGACTTTGTCCACTAAGATAGTCTTGGCAATGAGTCTTGACTAATAAGAAATGATTCTCTATGATTATGTGTGTATGCCACAAAGTTTCATTTTTTTATTTTATGATTATTGGGATTTCATTTCCCTGCTATGATTTATCCCATGTTTTGAAATTATGTAGGTTAATATTTCCAAAATGTTATGTTCTTATGAATATGATGTGATTGATATTTCTTTTGTTTACCCTTACTAAGCATTTGAGCTCTCCCTTTGATGTTTTCTATTCCCCAGGATATAAAGAAAGGTTTTAGGTAAAAAACAGGGAAGTTCTTTAAGGGAGATGTTGAATATCTTTCACCACGATTAGAATATTATATTCTGAGTTTCCAAAGACACTAAACTATTACGATCCTTGTGTGTGTGTTTTTGTTATGTACTAAGTATTCCGCAAAAGTAATGTAATTTCCATGTACGTCAAGCTTCGGGTCTCTACAGTTGGTATCAGAGGAAAGGTTTAGTCAAACTTTGGAAACTAGGATGCATGAACATTAGTGGGATCCCTAAAGATATTTCTAAGGTATGTCTAGAGATGTCCCTAAGGATAAGTATACGTACAGGATATAGTCCTAGAACTATGGTAACAATATTAGATTAAACCAAAGATGTTAGATATTGAAGTTACTCCCCCTTTATTATGATTTTTCTTCTCACACTATTCTTTTTAGGTTTTAGAAAATGGCTGGAAACAAGATGATTCACGATAATGGAGGATATGATGGACAATGGAATGATATTCTTCATGATCAACCAAATGAAATGGGATTTGGAAGTCCAAACATCATTATTTTGCCGAATCATCAATCTCATAATATGATCAATAAAGTAAAATTTGGTATGTTTCCTGACTCGGCTAATAAGAGAAAGATGGAGTTTCATGATGATCATAGAGGAAAGAAAGTTCAATTTCCCCTATGCAAATCATGTGGGAAGAGGCATCAAGGAGAATGTTTCAAAGGAACTAGAACATGCTTTGGGTGTGGAAAAGAAGGACACAAATCCAGTAAGTGCAAAGGAAAAGGTTCATTTAACACCAGGGTTGAGGATAATGGTATTGCTACGACATCAACAATGGTTAAATGTTTTAAATGTGGAATGTACGGGCATTGTGCAAAACAATGCCCTAAGGTAAAGTCTCATGAAAAGAATCAGTATGGTCGTATGGGTAGTATTTATGTTGATGATGTTGAAGAGACTACAAATGATATGTGAGATGAACGAATTGTTGAAGCTCGGTCAATGGTTTAAGAATGTAGTGGAATGATTACATTTTTATCATGTGTAATGTTGTTCAAGTAATCTCATGGTACTATGGAATAAAGAGACATCTAAGGATTGTTACACTGTTGTCTTTCCTTGAGTTTTGAAAGTGTATGATAAATGGTACCAGTATCCATGAAAGGTTATTAAGATATTTTTGGAATGTAGATGATATGCGCATAATGAAGGGATAAGGAGAAAATTAAATGTTTGATAGTATTCATGAGCTCATGAATGATATAAGGAGAAGGTTATATCATGGTTTGAGTATATATAATTTTTGGAATTGGGTATGTGGAAAGAGTTAACTTTTGACTGCATTCTTGTTTTCACTAATGTTCAATGGATATTCATTCTTCAAGAGAATACATGATTAAGGTATTCACATGATTGTAATTTGACCAACAAGATATATCTTATGATATATGGGGGATAAATGATGGAATTCACGTGATTGTTATGTGACATTTCATGTAATCATTTTTATACTATGAGCTTGCACCGAAGTATTTTGGATAATCCTAAAGATTGGGATGGATTATGTTGGACATAAGTTAGTATTGTTTAAGGATAGATGTTTTTTCGATATTATTGATGGGTTGTTATAGTAATATAGCTTTAGAAAAAGGACAACCTGCAGGACGGGCGAGAACCCATCGCGTCAGACAAGGCTGTGGGAATCGAACCCACAACCGAAGTGTGACTGGCCTTTATCGCCTACCACTGGCCTACAAGAAGTCCCTGGTTAGTAGAAACTAGTTTTATTTTTTTAAGCGGTATGATATATGAAGTATAAGTTCATTTTTGGAACCATATACGACTAATCTAACCATACGATGGACTTATAACTTTTTCTAACCTTTTGTTTGAAGGAGATGGAATGACCCGTCATTCTATCACATGATCTGCTAACACATCGCGGATAACAACTTCAACTTCATTTCCTTAAGGGATGAAGTGGAAATTGTTCAATTCAAAAACAACAGTGAGATTCTACCAAAATCTTGTAATTATTTCTTTTAATTCATAAACTTTAGGGAAATGATCTTGAAAACCAAAAAAAAATATGTTTTCCTAGTGCCCTAATATCCGATGAATCAGATGGTACCCTAGATCATCACAAATTTATGGCTCTGTGATTGCTGGCTTTCCCATAGCCATGTTCTCTACCACTCTCCATCAGAACATGATGGTTAGATTTCTCTTCCATATCCATATTTTAACCTATGTGGAAACCCAGTGATTAGTTTATTTGGGTAACCGTTACGTTTCATACTTTTGTTTTTAAAGATTGGTTTTGGTATTCCTTTTTACGATGTGGGTTTCTATTAAAGAAACTTTTGAATAGTAAACCATTTATAACCCCGACGAATTTCGAGGGTGAAATTCATTTTAAGGGGGGTATAATGTAACACCCTGAGATTTTATAAAAAATATTCTTTTAATGTCGTGTGTTGTATGCTACACCAAGATTACCTTGCGCTATACGCAACACCGTATTAGCTTGCAGTATACGCAACACTATTCTTGGATCGTGTTACACACAATTTTGATAATAGTTATTTTACGCAATATTGAGTATATATATATATATTCAATGTATAAATGAAATATGGTTGGATTATGACATACGAAACAACGAAGGATTCTTGCACAGCACGCAACCCTGACTTGGCTTGCATTACACGAAATCGCGACCTTCCTCGATAGCGTGTGTTGTCGGCAATACCGGGTTTTACTAAACAACGATATATTATTATAATATTGTTATGACCTAGCCGTTATGAATAGTGTTAACTAAATTTTTAATTTTATAACATTATTATTCATCTTACACATTTCAAGAACATGGTATAAGAACAAAATAAATTTTTCGGGTAAAATAAGTATTTTTCAAAAAAAAAAAACAGTTTTGCCCCCTTTTGATGGCGCACCCACTTTAAATCCAGTTTTTTACATGTTTGTAAGTTCAATTTGACAAAATAAAATTCTTCTTTTGAATCAGGATATAAAAATTTACATTAGAAAAAGTTTTGATATTTTTCCGATAACTTTCATATTTTAATGAATAGTAAAAACACGCTATATTTTAATTAAAAACAACTTTTTTCATCGTAATATCTTATGTGGTTAAATTATAATATTGCATGGTTTAAAAGTATAAATAGAATATATTTTTACCATTTAATATAATTTATGTCATTAGCATTGATTTTACCTTGAATTCGTAGGTTAAATCAATTCAATCTTTTGCAATGTTTTAAAGAAAAACCCGTTTTCTTTCGACAACGTGATTAATTTTAATTTAATTTATGCATCTTTTGTGTATTGAATTTGGAAAAATGGTGGAATCAGTGGGTCCAAATCATGTTAATAAGATACTTTTTATTTTTGGGCATTGTGAATAGTAACTACGGTAAATTTTATTTACTATAGTTAAAGGTAAATCGGGTAATTAAGGGTAAATATAAGATTATAAAATTACCCTAACACTTGGAAAAATCATATTGTATGGCTAAAAGTAGACCCATACAACCTAAGGGTCGGATTAGATTCATTTTATGGACTTTTTTCGATGAATATAATTTAATTATTATTAAAACCAAAGAATGTGACAACATGTCACTTTCTTAAATATTATAAGTATAATAATATTAATTTAGTGATAAACTTCATGAAACTTAGATCATGAATAGTCTCCAGAAATATAATACAATTATCTATATCATAAAAATTTATTTAGAATTTTTAGGGATTAAATAATTATCATTTATTATGACACAAAGATGATGTAGTAATTGTCTTATTAATGAAATATTGATATAATTGATGTTATAAATACCCAAATAAATGTAATTTGAGACTTTTTATGACTTACACTAATTTTATAGGTTAATATGACATGTTATTGTTGATTTAGGTAACTTGTTTCTAACTTATCATTCTGTTATGAATTTCATAAAAATCATGTACCAAATAGTGTCAAAATTGACATAAATTAGTTTTTAAAACAAATATTATATTATTAATTGTTATTTAATTCCTAAAAATCTAAGGGTCAGACAAATGACTTAGATAAGGATAGATATATTAATAATAAACAACTTGGGATTCGTTTGACTTATTATAGTAAGTTTATTAACCATATAGTGTAATAAAACAAAAAGACACTGTAAAAGTTAAATTATTTAACTTACAGTTAAATCTAATTGATAAGGTTAAAATAATAACCTAAACTTGTCTAAATCCTATTGTATGAGATTATTTTGACCCATACCCACTTTATCTTCTAAATATGACCCTTTGGAACCATTATAAACCGAATTTTACCTTAATATAAAATAATATTTTGAGATTTTCCTAAGGTGCCCCTCTCCTCTCTTATAAAAGGGAACCTACTCCCTCTCCTCCTCACACCAATTTGAGAATTCAAGATCTGCCAACCAATGCCAAAATCTCTTCTCCACTTCCCTAGTATCATCCTAGAGGTCCTGGTATTCTTCAAAGAACATCCTTAGTTCTTTAAGTGGAGGTTAAGTGAACGCGCATCAAAAAGAGGTAATATCCATTACCGATCTTTTTCAATTTCTTTCTTCTTCAACTTCTTCTTATTTAGTTGTTTCATGATCAAGTAATAACATCAGTATTTCTTATCTACTGATATGTTATTATAAATATGAAACAACTATAATTTACCTTCTATCCATCCTACGGAAAAAGGAAATCACCGCGCGTGTGTACGTACGGAATACCGTCTCCACGCCGTGGTGTAATCTATTTTCCACCACCACCTTAATTGGATGGTTATAACAGTGTAATGAGTAACTATATATGATTATTATAAAGTTATATTGATACTGAAATAGTATAAATACACTTCAACACAATTCCACGACCATGGGAACGATATCATCGCTCGTGCGTACGTATGGACTATCGTCTCCACGACGCTATGAGATTCATTCTCCACTTTAACCATTTATGAATGATTATAAAGTACATATAATAAGTAATCATGAAATATATGACTTAATAATGATACTGGATTTATGTGTATATATATGTATGTCATCTACTTAATTCCATTCAACTCAATAAGCAAAACGAAAACAGCGTTAATGCGTACGTACAGCCTACCATCTCCATGAATGGTGTATTTCATTCCATTTACTGATTTATTATATAGATGTATATTATTAATATATATTATATATAAATCATGTTTTATATTCTGGAATTAATTAATCATGATCTATGTTATCATATGAATAATTACAAGTCAAAACACGGATGACAAATGAAACGATTTTACCCAAAACCCTCTTTAACATGGAATTTACAAAAGAATGGGTAATATAAAGTCATAAGTGAACCATATATGATATCATAACAATTTGTATGATTCTAGAATAATTCAATGACATTATTTAAATCATTATACAGGAGGTTCGGACACTTACAAAGAAAATCGGACCTAAGGTAAGGGAAAATATCACAATCTCATTTTTATCCAAGAATGTTTATACTTTGGAATTTACTGGGGTATATTTTATCATCGACATCCATGTTTACTCAATATGTAATATTATTTCCATCCAAATACAATTTTTTAAATCCAATTTTACCCTTCGTTGAGTTTTTAGTAAAGGATATGAAAGGAATCTTTTGTCGTTTTTCGTACGAGGTACTTTTTGACTTTTCTGACAAAAGTACGAAGAATGTTTTTTTAACTTATACGGCATGAATGGATTTTTAAAAAATTATTTCCAAAAAGCTTCCTTTACAAGTTTTCAAGTTTATTTTTAATTAACTTCTTTTAGTTTAAAATTGTATGACATGTTAAGAAAGGAAAAAAAATTTGAATTTGAAATGATATTTTCCTCAAGAATGGAGTTCAAGGGTTTTATCAAAATTATTTTCCATCTAAGATAATATAGGGTTCTGTTTATATCCCTATTATTACATTGATTTGATTATGTTGTGATGGAATCATTTTTATGAATTTCTTTATCTTATATTAATTGTTTGATGAAGTCATGTTGTTTATGAATCCCATTTTTACTACATGGGTTATGCAATGATGTATGATTTATGATTTTGTGGCACACATAAGAATGGTATAATTATGAGATGGGTGGGAAATATATCTCCCTCCAATTCATTGGGTAAAGATTTTATATCTCATGATATAGACATGGATGGAATGGTAGGTTATACCCATTCAGTGAAACAGGACTGAAACGAGGAGTGAACTCGGTTCAGAAATGGACTTTGTCCACTAAGATAGTCTTGGCAATGAGTATTGAATAATAAGAAATGATTCTCTATGATTATGTGTGTATGCCACAAAGTTTCATGTTTTATGTTATGATTATTTGGATTTCATTTCACTACTATGATTTATCCCATGTTATGAAATTATGCTCTCTTTTACAGGTTAAGATTTCCAAAATGTTATGTTCTTATGAATATGATGTGATTGATATTTCTTTTGTTTACCCTTACTGAGCATTTGAGCTCACCCTTTTATGTTTTCTTTTCCCCAGGATATAAAGAAAGGTTTTAGGTAAAAAAAAGGGAAGATCATTATGGGAGATGTTGAATATCTTTCACCACGATTAGAAGATTATATTTCGAGTTTCCAAAGACACTAAACTATTACGATCCTTGTGTGTGTGTTTTTGTTATATACTAAGTATTCCGAAAAAGTAATGTAATGTCCATGTACGTCAAGCTTTGGGTCTCTACATTCATGGTTATTTTTGAAGAATATAATTTTCAAAATAATTTATGTTTTAAAAATAGTTTTTTTCATGTGGAAATGATATTTTCCTCAATAAAATTTTTAAATGATTTTTAAAGTTTACTTTATAAGTTTTTCATGATATTTTAAAAGAAAATTCTTTCCAAAATATTTTAAGAATTTTTCATTTTAAAAGTTTATGTTCAGAAAAATGTTTTCAAATATCTTTTAAAATCATTCTCCATATAAGATGGAATCATTTTATGCTACATATGTTTTAGTGGGGATATGATCCAAGGATGCAATTCATATTTTTTCTATAGATGGTTTACGTTTATGATGAAAATATTTTTATGAAACTCGTTACTCTTCCACAGGTTATAGCATGATAAAATGATTATGAAGCCTTATTTTTTCATGGGTTATGTTATGATTAAATGATGAAATGGTTATGAAACTTGCCTCTTTTCCACTTGTTATGATATGATTAAATGTTCAAAAAACCCATTTCAATTCATGGGTTATGGTATGATAAATGTTTTATGATCTTTTGGAACAAATAATTATTATTTTCATTATGTGATTGTTGAGACCTATATCTGCCCTAAATTAATTTGGTAAATATTTATATCTCATGAGATATATAATAATGAAATGGGGATTGAACCTGATCGAGTAAGATACTTTTTGCACAAAGATGGTATTGGGATTGAACTTTGACTACTATGACGGTTTGGGGAGTAAACATATTCCACTATGATAGCCTTTATAGTGAGTCTTGACTACTATGGAGATAATTCTCAATGCTTTTGTGTATACCAAAATTCCATGTCTTTCGCTAATGTTATGACCTCATGGATCATATTAATTGATTTTCTTATGATTCATGTCTTATGAACTACCATGACTCTATATTTTGATCTTTGATATATAGGGTGTGGTTTTAATATGTATGATAATGTTCTCACACCCTTATGGTCACATTATGTTTAAATATTTCCCTTGTTCACCCTTACTAGGAATCTACACACTCCCTTATGTTTCCTTTACCCATGTTCTGAAGACACGTTTTAAGAAGGGTATGTCTATGAAGAGTTCTTAATGGAACTATTTTTGTGGGATACATTGGATATATTTCCTGAAATAATAAAATAATGTATCTAGTCTCCAAAGACACTAAACCAATATGGTCCTTAGGCATGTATTTTTTTAATATAATAAATATTCATATAAAAAGATTTGATATCTATTTATGAGAATATTGGGTTGTTACATTGTTGTATTCATGTTTTACACTCAAGAATGTTCAGTCTTTTAATTATATCCTTGCACTATTTAACAGAGAGGGTTGTCTATTTTTGTGTACAAGTACTCTGGATAAAGACTCTCATATTAATTATTTTCTACTCAGTCCATGTTGTTTCCCTTAGCCTATTGGATGAAATATCGAGGAGCCACACTCAGTATGCCACTGGTTAGGCGGGCCCTGGTGGGTTAGGTCAAGACAGAGTGATATCAAAGGTGGTCTTTCCTTGGTATAGTTTTTGGCATTAAACCTATATGGGATTTGGTTTGGGAACTTTGGGAAATAGTGTTAGAGTATCTTGATGTCAGATCACGGTCCAAGTAACTTAGTGTTTATACATCGACTAATATATCAATACACCAAGACTTTGACTGCTTGCTTATCGACACAGCATATCAAGACATTGGTCTTAGGGGACCTATGGTACATTCATCATATAAGATTGGGTCTTTTTACATACATGTCATTCGGGATTTATATTCCCAAATATGTTCATCTAACAATGGTTCATCCTGATAACATCCATAATGCATCTGTGATGATAGCCATCTCGAATGCCAATATCAGATCATGATAATAATCTATTGGGAAATGATGGCTTGGTTTAATGAACCACTCATGAGGTGCTTCCTCCAAGAGGGCATAGAACAGTGCCTCCACCTATTGAGCAGTGCGTGGATCCACCATTAGTGGTGCTGGTGAATGAAATATTGGACGTTTCATAGCTGATATCCTCACTAGGTTGGGATGATGATACGTGCAAGCTTTGCGTGCTATGAAAGTTCTAGTGTCAAAGAAAAGTAAGGATTTGTAGTGCTCTAAACCATCAGGAATTGGAGGATTTTCTTGAGTCGATGGTTTGAGTCATAAATATTGTTCAGAACCTGGAAGATCATATGGTTTGGAATATGAGCAGTCTTCTATATGGATCAGCAGGGCACTAGTGGAGTCTGATCATGCAGACGCATGATGAGACAACAATATCATGGTTATAGTTCCAAAAGCTATTCCTTGATGAGTATTACCCATCAAGATTGCACTCTTTTTGGATTAAAGAGCTTCTCAAGATGCAACATTGTGATATGTCTGTTACTTGGTACTCCATGAGGTTTATCGGCCTCACATGTTACTCCCTTGATATGGTGTGAGATGGTTTATTCTAGGCATTAAAGATTTATCAGGGTCTTCATATATACATTTGATCTATAATGGTCTATATATTCTCACCCACATATGTTGGAATATTAGAGTTGGTTATATTAATATATAGCTTTCTTTCTGATGTATGTTGGGCAGTTGGAGTTAGAGGTGTTCACCATGAGGCAGAGTTTTCTGTAATGACTAGCGGGCGATAGTTGTCAGTTTTTTTGTGTAAGATACCTCGCAATTCTTTGACTCACCTATGTGTCTTTGTAGTGTTGTGTTCATGTAGAGAATTCAGTTTTCTAGAAGAGAGTAGATGTCATACTTGTGATAGGATAGGTCACATGGATCTAGATTTCCCAACCCGATGTGCTATGTATGGTAGGTAAACAATGGGTAGACCATCATTGTAGAGGAAGCGATGTGATCAGGGATCTTTGAGGCATGGTCAAGGCGGCCCCAGGGAGGTGGTGTTTATATAGGAGTAGGTGGGTCTCTAGAGGTAGGAGCTATTGTTGGACGACAACACTATGATCTACTTCTACCACCACCACTAGGTGGCCCATGCTAGGCCAATAGGGCTAGCGGTTGAGGACACGAGAAGTTGTATACTATAGAGGGATATGGCATGTCTGCTAATGAGATGATTTGAGGAATGATATGTGTATTTTCTACACTTTCCTTAGTACTATTAGACATAGGTTTGAGTCATTAATTTATCTCTCTATCCATTATGTGAGATTTAGAGATTCTCATTGAGACCTGAGCCCATCAGCTATGGATAAAGGTTCCTATTAGGAATGATTATTCTATATCACACATTTTCAAATATTGTGAGTTGGTGTTTGGTATTGAGAGTTTCTCATGGGAACTCTTGGTCACCATGAGAAAACATTATTTTTTCATATTGGGTATGGACTGGTTTTTCAAATGAGTTCCTTAATATACTATCATCATAGGTGAGTTAGATGCCTTCAGATGAATGGGATGAGATTATCCATTGTGGGTGAGAGATAACTTATGGTTGAGTGAGTGGGCCTCACAAGAATGAAATTTCATCCTATCACCTATTAGTTGTCGGTTTTATCCCTTGTTGTAGTTAGTTCTTAATGAATTAAGATTGTAGCTGTAGTGGATGATTATATGGACATATTTCCCCAAGATGTTCAGATAATACCTCCACGGTGGGAGACAAACTAGTTCATCATCTTAAACCCTGGGACTATAATGATATCTTATTCAACATATCTTATAGCCCAGAATAAGATTTAGGAGCTGAGGGTGTGGTTGGAATACCTTCAAGAGAAAGGTTTTACTAGACCCAGTGTGTCCCCTTGGGTGAATCCGGTTTGGTTCTTGAAAAGGGAATATAGGAGCTTAAGGATTTGTGTTGATTATTGTCACCTGAATCAGGTAATGATAAAGAACAGGTACCCCTTTCCGAGGATTTACAAACTCTTTTACCAATTGAGAGGTTTGATTTGGTTCTCAAATATTGATCTCAAGTCTGGACACCACTAGTTAAGGGTTTTCAAGGTTGATATTCCAAAAACATCATTGTGATTTCACTAGGGACACTATAAGTTCTTGGTGATGTATTTTGGTGTGACTAATTTCCACAACTGTGTTCATGGATCTTATGAACCAGATCCTTATGCCATACATGGACCAATATTTGGTTGTCTTCGTTGAATACATTCTCATTTACTTTGCGTCAGAGGAGTAGCATGCATAACATTTGGGGATGGTCTTAGACTTACTCCGGGAGAACCAACATTTTGGTTGACTTTGAAAGTGTTATAATTAGATCCATGGGGTTCACATTCAAGGGAATTTCATTTCTTATCATGGTTTAGTTTTAGATCCAGTGAATAATGATGCAGTGATTTCTTGGGAGCCACCCAAGATAATGTCGGAGATGCGTGGTTTACTTGGTTTGGTGGGGTACTATAAAAGGTTTATGGTATAATTTTGTGGGATAAAATCTCTTTTTACCACCTTGACATAGAAATGAAATCTATTTATCTAGACTGAATAGTGTTAGATTTCCATTTAGGAGTTTGGGTTTAGGTTTACTAGTGTTCTTGTGCTAAAACTACAGGAGGAGGGCTTTGAGTTCCTAGTGTTTTCTGATTCCTCTAGAGCTGTGATCAGTTGTGTGTTAATGCAGAGTAAGGTTGTGATTGTTATGGGTCAAGTTAGTTAAGATCCCAAGATTATATCTACATGACTCATGACCTAGTGTTGGATGTTCTATTATCCACACTGAATATGTGGTGGCACTGTTTTCTGGATAATCATTTTTTTGTTTACTCAGACCAGTGGAGTATCAGGTACATATTCGTACAAAGATATCACACCTAAGATAGATGAATTGGATGATGTTAATGTGGAACTATGCCTTTGAGATATTTTTTACTCCTAATAAGGGAAATGTGGTGGTATGTTATCTTATCAGGAAGTCTCGTTCTTTCTTAGTGAATGAGGCTTCTAAGCTATTGGATTCATTATAGATGACCTCGTTGGATGATAGAGGTGTAGTTTTTCGTCAATTGATAGTGGTGAATCCTCCACTACATCAACATGTGAGATATTCTCAATTTTGAGATATTGAAAATGTAGTTCTACATGACCAGATAACCATAGGAGATATTCCAAATGGATTTTTCTAAATAAGGGGAGTGTGTCAGCCTTTTTTGGGGTTGGATGGTAGTTCTGGTCAAATTGCATGAGGAGGTGATGAGAGAGTTTCAAACTTATCCCTTAGTAGTACATCTCTGTGTAAAAAATAAGTATAAAGACATTAATCGGTAGTTTTGGTGGGATGGAATGAGGGGGAGTATCCTTGAGTTTGTCTCTCAGTGTCTCATATGTCAGCAGGTAAATTCCCAACATCATGTTCTAAAGGGTTTGAATCAACCCCTTGAGATCCTATAATGGAAGTGGGATGGAATATCAATGGATTTTTTGATAGTTATTTCACAGAAATAGAGAGGTCACAATGCTACCAGGGTGTTTTTTGCCCTACATACCATTTCATCATAGTTTCTTTCCATTCAAGAGTGGAGTTCAGTTGAGAGTTTGGGGAAGTTATACACGCGGGAGATTATCGAGCTTCATGGGTTACCCACAATGAATGTCTCTTAAGGTTATTCCGATTTTTCTTCATGACTGTGGAGGGGCCTTTAGAAGTATTTTGTGACCGAAATACAGATGATCACAGTGTTTCACCCA
This sequence comes from Viscum album, assembly GCA_963277665.1. Taxonomy (NCBI): domain Eukaryota; kingdom Viridiplantae; phylum Streptophyta; class Magnoliopsida; order Santalales; family Viscaceae; genus Viscum; species Viscum album. The sequence goes on along the minus strand of OY728120.1, from coordinate 2,062,661,188 downwards.
CATACAGATGGGAAGACCGAGTAGACTATCCATGTGTTGAAAGATATGTGGAGATCATGTGTGTTGGACTTCATGAGAATATGGGAGGATCAATTCTCATTGGTAGAGTTTTCTTATAATAACATCTATAACATTACTATTATCATGGATCATTTTGAGGATCATTATAGAATAACATTCAGTTCACCCTTATACTAGACTGAGATTAGTTAGGCATCTCTTGTTGTACAAGATACAGTGTTGGAAACGATAGAGAAGGTTCATGAGATCCGCAAGCATATGAGGGAAGCTTATAGATAATTGAAATATTATTTATATCTACCTCATAGGCCTTTGGACTTCATGCTGGGTTACCATGTTTTCTTGAGAGTCCCCCCATTATGAGCATTGTGGAGATTTGGTTGAGTAAGAAAGATATCCATGAGGTTCATCAAACATTTTTAGATCCTCTGCCACATGATAATTAATTAATTAATTAATTTAAACAGAATAAAATACTCCCCCCTACCATTTTGGATTCCTACATACGGAATCAGGGATAGGTTCTCTCCCTTCACTGATGGATGAATGAAATAAGAGAGAAGAGGAACTTTCAGACTTCCTCCTTGATGTCGATCAAGACTAGATCAATGTTTGGTATCTTTCAGACGTGGATCTGCACTCAAATATTCTACATTTTTTCCATGAGGTGGGAGGATTTTGTGTTTTATGTCTAGATCCCAGTAGATGTGTTGTTTACGAGTTTTATATCCCTTTTACGATTTTGAAGGATCTTCTTAGGGTCAATATGTGTATAACCAGGGGGAATTGGGGGTTTTGAGATGTTTTTAGGGAAATTCCATTTGGAAATCCCAATCACACAATGTGTGGCTCAAGATCACATTCATGTGTTCATCCCATTTGGGGAAGAAATATTTTGGGTACTACTTCTCATGTACTCGGAGTACACGTCATGTAGTGGGACTTGGCCATGTGATCTAGTACATTGGAAGAAACCCCATGTTAAGAGGATATCATCATGTAGTGGTACACAGCTAGACCCTAGGTGTACCTGAGAATGAACAAGTACACGAACACAAGGCAACATACACGGGAACAGGCCAAAGGATACAAGCATAAACCCCAGGTTACCAAGACACCTCATGTACTTTATGAACACATTTTGTATAATTGAATGGCCATCTAAGCTATATGGAAGTGAGGACACGCCCAGGTGTCCATGTGAGGTCACACACTATGTAACACTAAATACACATCGTGTAATTTACTTTTACAAGCTGAGTACTATGAGGGGACACATCCAAGGTTCGACTACAATAAAAACATCACGTACTCTATGAGGACATCTTGTGTAATCCCCTAATAGAATTCTATATTGCGTATATCCTTCTTATGAACTCATATTTGGGACCTAGAGTAGTATATCTTGAATATTTTTCTATGAAGATCAAGAAGGTGGCATTCATTTTTCCATCAGAGATACAACATTAGGTGATTCTAGTAGGATGTTTTTACAGTGATGCTTAGTTGATTTATCATCTAAATTTTTATATACATATTGGATACATTTATTTAATGTTTAATCATTATTTAAATGATAATACACTATGTTTTGATGTGTTTTTATAGGAATTAATAATTTTATACTCAAAAGCGGAATGTTAGAAAAATAGGAAAATTGTGCACTACACATCATGAATATGATGCACACGATGTGTACACCATGACCAAACCACATTCCAGTTGAATTGAAAATTTTGAATCCTAAATACAAGGCATGAACCCAAGTACATGACGTGTATCCTGATTACAAATTTTGAAGGATTCTATGTCCAAATCTAAATATTATAAGGCGTTAACTCGTTGCACAATGTGAGAAGTTTAAAACCTAGTTACCATCAAATATTCATGCTAACGAATCCATGAAGATCCAAAATATTTGAAGGATTTGGTGGATCTAAAGTACAAAATGTGAAAAAAAGTTATATGTTACGTAAGTGTCAATGAAAAATCCACTTAAAGCAGTACATGATGTGAACAATTTACAAATCGTAGACCTTTCAGGCTTTATAAATGTTACAACACCCCTGACGTATAGGAGATCGCTCAAATTTTGGATGACTTTTCTGATTTCCTTCCATTATTCTTTGTTTTCATTATTTTTTCAATTTCATCTAAATCTACTACATTCGTTTATTAGTCTACTCATTCTTTTGTTTCCTCATTCAATTATAAGACACGTTTGTTGATCATTGTTGGTCCAACATTCCGTTTCTAGTCCTGTTTGTTGTGTATCTTCGATTTTTGTGGCATTATTCAATGTTTCTTCATCAAAATTAATATTTAATAGCTTTTTTCTTGATTTCTATTTTAAATTACTCTACTTTATATCAATTATTTGATATTCCAAACATGTTTCCTTCTGTTTCCCTATTTTTGATCAATTTATTCATGTGCGGCTAATCCTCTTAGGGTTAGTGGTCGAGAGTAGGGTTTTTTTTGAACCTAATGAATATATAAAATCTAAACTAGGTAACCCAATTACATGTAACCAGGTTTAAAACAATTTTTGATCTCATTATGTTGCACTATATCTGACCATTAGAGGTGAAAATTGAATAAACATGGCCTCGTTGGAGAAGATTGATCTAGGACCAATAGCTTGTAATTATTTCTGTCTAGAATTCACGATTCTTGCACGTATGTTGTCAATTAATCTTTTCCAAGGAGTATTTTTCAACATAGGTTGATCCAATCGATTAAACCAAGATCAATGGTCCTCTCTTATACCACTTTACAGCAAGTGCCATAGGTTTATCCTATGTTGGATTTATGATTAACCTTTTTTCTTTACACATAAATTGAACATGAATCCATCCTTGAAACTATTTTAAGACCAAATATAATTAGTTTTATCAATCCAAACCACAAAGAGTAAATGTGATGAATTCCACTAAAGGTTATGACCACTGAGTTTCTTTTCTAACAATCTGTCTTTATTGGTTTGATCTCAGACTGTCACTTACTACACCATAGAAGATGATTGTAGTTTGGGAAGTAAATATTTAATCTAATCAATGCCCAGAAGAATCAATGAAACATTATGGGCGTATAAAATTTTGGCATCATTTCTAGGGAATTTTTTACTTAGGATCGTTGACCAATTGAATGAACCTCAGAATACGTTTCCCCCTTCTTCTTTTCAATACACTTTTATTTTTACAATCAGTTTCACACGTGGTCTAGAACATGTGACCAATTATTTTCAAATTAGTTCATGTGTCAAAGTCCCCTAACACACTCAAGGATCCTATACACACCAGAACTAATTATTTTTTATCCCAAGATTGATATATCAATATCTACATACCACCGCTTCAAAATGGTTGAGCGCAATAATCTTGCGATGTCAAATAATCAAAACCCCCAATATACACCACCTAAAAACTAGGGTGAGCAACCAATGCTTCAAGATCACACCATAATGTACTACATATTTTCATCTATCAGTAGTGTCACACTGAGCATTATGCTCTCACCTATTCAAGAGCACACATTCAAGATCAAATCTGGACTCATTAATATGATCCAAAATATGGGTAAATTCAGTGGACTTCAAATCATAGATAAAAAAAGAGTGCATATCAAATTATATGGAATTTTGTGATACCATTCGCAACTAGGGAATATCATCAGACTCCATTCAGTTGATAGTTTTCTCATTCTCCTTATATGGGTTTTCTAAGGACTGGCATAAGATTCATGCACCCGAGTCCATTATGACATGGGGTGATATAGCCAAGAAATTATTCCATAAATATTTCCTACCCATTTCAAAAAGATGTTAAAAATTAAAATTAAAATTTCCAATTAGCTGGATGGAAAATTACCTCGAGAAGTGTGGGATATATTCAAGGAGCTAACCTTCAAGTTCCCACATCATGGGCTATATTTCTATATTCAATTGAAAGCATTCTACAAGGGACTCCATCCTACCTCTCATACTCTAATAGAAATCTCCACTAAATGAGGTATCATGCTAAAGACACATGAAGTCGGTAGATCCATTTTGTATGAAGTTTCAGAAAACTTCAACCTATGGAAAATTGATAGAGGATCACCTTGACATGGAATCCATATGGTGGAGGAGACTTCTTGGATGGTAGCCCAAGTATAGTCCCTTACTATGAAGATTGACCCTTTTTAGTTTCTTGTTGCTCTACATTCACCCCCTCATGCTCCTTCCACAAAGATTCAATCATGTGAGATGTGTAGAGGTTTGCACCCATACCAAGAATGAAGGGTGGGTATAAATGATCCTTAAGTACAATATTGTAATTACATCAATTATACTAAAAAAATTAGATGTACCAGCAACAAAAATAGTATTAATATAAATACTACCAGCAGAGGCCAGCTCAGCAACCACTGTAACAAAACCAAAGTTATTATCATGAGAGGAGTGGGAAAGTATTTCCAATGAATCAGAAACCACCTAGGTATCCTCAAAAAAATCCATTTCCTTGACCATAGTAATAGTTTAAATAATAACCTTTCCACTTGCTTGGTAACAACAATTCCATCATGCTCTTCTAATACCACGACAACAAAATCCACCCTAATAATCTAATCTTCTAAACCTTATCACTACCTTCGTGTAGACAGTAGATCAGATAATTTAAACCCAATTAATTGAAATGAAAAAACAAAAAGGTTCCCTACACAACCTTGATTACCAAATTGGGAAGATCTCAAAAACATTATTAAATCAATTACCCAGTACGTTGCCAAATAGTACTTAGATACATCTAAGAGAGGAGAAAAAAAATTTGGTCCATAGGATCAGAAAAATTCTAAATTTCTAGAATCCATGATTTGGTGGAGAAAATAATCTCTACGAACCTGAAAACATGATACAATCATCATTAATAATAATTATGATCACACAATTAAAGTTGATCAAGGGAAATTCCTAGAATCAGAACCTACTGCAAATGCTCCAGTTCAAGTGTAAACTAAAAAAGAAGTACACGTGGCACCACCAAATTAAAAACCCCATCTACCCCTTACAGAGTGGATTATACAAGACAAAATAGAGGAGTAATACATCAAATGGAAATATATAAAGAAATACACATCAATATCACCCTTGCATAAGCAATTGTTGATATTCCTATGTATGTCAAATTTTTGAAAGACCTGTTCATAAGTAAGAGGAAAATGGAAGACTTATGAGTTATCTCCTTAAATAAAGAAAGATCCATATTTTTTCAGTATAAGCTACCTCCCAAGATGAGATTCCCCAAAAAAATATATTTTATGAACTATAGGGACATGCAATTTCCGAAGACCCTTGTGAGATCTTGGCATGAAAATCAATCTCATGCCTGTGAGTGTCTTTCAAAAACTAGGGCTTGAAGAGTTGAAATCAACGAGAGTATCACATCAATTGGATGATTAATCTGTAAAGTACCCTCAAGGACTTCTTGAGGATATCTTATTCAGATTTGTAAAATTCATCTTCTCTATGGATTTCTTTATCTTGGACATGGAGGAAGAGGGTGACATTTTTATCATCCTAGGGAAACCATTTCTTTCCATTGTGAAGTCATTGATTGATGTGAATCAAGGGTGAATTATATTTAGAGATGGTAAATAAAAAGTAATATTTGACGTAAAAAAGGATACTAAGTAATGAGATGACTCATTTTTCTGTCAATCTATATTTCTTACTAGTAAGAAAGATAATTTTATGACCATTGTGGATAATAGAGGGACACAGTATCCAGATGAAAATTAATGTAGTGACAACAATGGAATAAATTACACTAAAAATGGTAAAAGGGATATTATACCACCATTGATACCATTGGTCATCAAACCAGCAATGTTGTAATTAAAACCTATGTTGATCACCCTAAAGTACTCATTCTTAGAGAATTCAGCTACACTTCCAGTCATTATCAATGCATAACTAAGCCATTTACAAGATGAAAAAGTCACTAAAGTATTTAAAAGTCACAAAAATTCAATTTTTTGTGGAGTGGATGAAATTAAAGGAATCATATACATTATATGAACCCATATTATTTTATTAGAGGAAGGATTTATTCCAAAAAGTCAACCTCATATGTGAATCACCCCTCCAATGAAGGAAGTAGTCAAGAAAGAAGTACTAAAAATTATCGACACTTCTATAATATTTTCAATCTCTGTAAATGATTGAGTGATTCCGCTACAATTCATCCCAAATAAATTTGTATTAACAGTTGTTAAAAATAATAAATAAGAGTTAATCTCAACTTGAACCATCACTATATGGGGGGTGTTCATTGACTATAGACACCTCAACACAGAAATTCGAAAGGATCATTTTATATTACATTTCATGGATCAAATTCTAGAGAGACTATTTGGGAGTTAATTCTATTGCTTCTTGGATGGCTACTCCAACACTATGTTTACGTGTTCTTTTGGAACCTTATCCTATAGAAATATGTCATTATGTATGTGCAATGTACCAGAAACTTTTCAAAAGTGCATTAAAAATAAATTTCACAATATAGAGAAGAAATTTTTTAGGATATTTATGGATTATTTATCTATTTATGGAAGATCATTCGAGGAGTACCTGAGCAATTTCGATCTAGTATTCTAACACTATGAAGAAAAGTGACTAGTATTCAAAAGGAAAAAATGTAAATTTATGGTCAAAGGAGGCTTAATCCTTGGGAAAAAAAATCCTATAAAGGCATGGAAATTAATCCATTGAAAATTATATTCATTAAAGTCTTACCTAATCCAAAAATTGTAAAATTCATAAGGAAATTTTTAGGCCACATAGGATTTTGTCACTACTTTGTTCTAGACTTTGCAAGAATTGTCCTCCCACTAACACACCTTTTTTCAAATTATACTACTTTCGAGTTCATGGATGAGTGTTAGTGGGTGTTCAACACTCTAGAAAATAACATGGTGTCTAATACTATCATAATATCGCTATATTGGGATAAGGAATTTAAAATAATGTGAGACATGAGTGACTTTGATGAGGGTTCTATTTTAGGAAAATGGATTGGACATATCTTTCGTCCAATTTATTATGCTAGTCATACACTAAATGAAGATTATGTTTACTATACAACTACTGAAATGGAATTTTTTTTAGTTTCCTAAGAGTTTAAAAAGGTTATTTCACAACTCAAAATGTCTAAAGTTGTGTTCTATAAATATCATGTAGCACTAATATATCTGCTGAGTAAAAAATGATTCCAAACAGAGGCTGATACGGTGGATCCTCCTATTATAGGAATTTGACATAATAATTAAGGATACAAAATGGACTGACAACATCATTTTCGATCACCTATCTAGGCTCCCACTACCCAACATTAATGATGGTGATAATATAGATATTAAAATGGATTTTCATGATGAAATTATTTATAACATAAATTCATGAACACAACTGTGGTTTTTTGATATTGAAAACTATGTTTCCATGGGATAACTGTACCCTTTCTTCTCCTACCAATAAGATAAGTGATTTTTGGTTGAGGCCTGACACTATTACTACAATGAGCCGCTACTATTTAAGAATTGTTCTAAAGGATTAATGAAACGTTACATCTCAGGGGATGAAATACAAAGTGTGATTGAGATGTGTCATACGTTGCTAGCTCTAGTACCTCAAGGGTATGAAAACATTTCAACTAAAATCCTACATAGTAGTCTTTTCTGTCCCACACTCAATCGGAATACAAGGAGAATTGTTCAAATATGTTATTAGTTCCATCAAATAGGTACCATGACAAAAGAAACAAAATTCCACCTAATCTCATTCTAGAAGTCGAAATCTTTGATGTATGGGGAATCAATTTTATGGATCCATTCCTAAATTCTTATGGTAAATTTACATAATGGTCATGTGGATTACGTTTCAAAGTGGGTGGAAGTCAAGGCTTCCACCAATGACACAACTATAGTGTTCATAAAACTCTTATGGAAAACATTTTTACAAAATTTGGAATCCCTTTATTTCTCATTAGTGATCAGGGAACTCACTTTGAAAATAACGCTTTGAGATATTTACTAAAAAAGTAGGGAATAATTTATTACACTGAAATTCCCTACCACCCACAGATATATGGGAATTTTTAATTGTTTAATAGGAATATTAAATAAATTATAGAAAAGATAGTGGATATAAATAGAAAGGATTGTGGCCTCAAATTGGATGATTCACTTTGGGAATATCTCACAGCTTATAGAACACCTATTACTACCACTCTGTTTCATCTTGTTTATGGGAAGCCATGTCACTTTCTAGTTGAATTAGAGAATCTTTCTTATTAGGAAATTATGAAACTGAATATGGACCCTCAAAAATAAAGGGAAGTTAGAATACTGAAACTCTATGAGCTAAAAGATATCATAAGGGATTCTTATGAAAATTCTCACATTTGTAAAGAAAAATGAAGAAATTTCATGACCAATGCATTTCATAGTGAATTGTCACACCCTGGGATAAATTTATACTTTTTAATTCCTCATAGAAACTATTCTCTAGGAAGTTAAAATCCCAATGATCGGGCCCCTTTAAAGTTGTCAAAGTATTTGCCTATGGGGAAATAAAAATTCAATAAGGAAAAGAACCACCCATCAAGGTCAGTGGATAGAGACTAAAAATTTATCAAGTACCATTTCACGAAGGGTATTCACTTTATTTATAGTCCATCTGATTCATTTTTCCATCCATATAGATGAATACATCATAATTAGTGCGTTATGGGAATCAAATCATGATTCTCTTTCTTTATTTTCAGTTATGTTCTTAGAGCCTGTGTTTTTTATTTTCTATCATTTTATATTCATCAATCATCCCAAAAATCATTGTATTTCATTCTATAATTTATCAACGTTGTTTTCTCATGTTATGACTATGTGCACCTACCTATTTATAAATTTACAAATTGATTAGCCCTTGTGGACTATTGGTTTATCTAGTGTAGGTATTTTCTTTTTAAAAATATTGTGCAGGTAGCAAGATTTCCAATCACATCCAACAAATTTCTTCATGGTATGAATTTTAGTATAGGGAGATATCGATTCCTTAATTTCAAATTCAGAAGTGTCAGTTCAATTTCCTCTATGCTATACTTTGTTTCTCTCCCATGATGCCTTCAAGAACAGTTAAGACATTATTTCATTTTAAGTGTGGGGGAGACATTCTTAAGCCTTATTATGGATACATGTGGATTATTTTCTGTTTTCATCATTATAGGTGAAATGTTTCATATAAAGCATGCTTTAAACAAGAAATCAAATTATACCCATTTAAAAAAAAGTCGAATTTTTTTTGAAACTATTGAAATCCATTTTTATTCCTATTTATAATTTTTATCATGATTGGTGATTTGAGTACATAAATTCAAATTTAAGATTATTTAAATTGATTTTCATTGACTTATCACTTGATACTATGACCTGATTTATTGCTAGTAATTTTTTACACTCTCATTCTCGAGAGGATTATAGACTTGCACTATCATATTATATTATGATCATATTTCTTGACATATTTATCAGACATGTAAACCTATTGTGACTTTCATTGAGATATTATTGAGGCTATGATGGAACAAATACACATCTAATATGATTTAGACAATCTTTGTGAGTCATTTTTTGGGATACCCACCTATATATATTTCTTTTTTAGCCTGTAATAGTCATGAATAACCTTGTTAGTATGGAACCATTTCAAACCTGTTATCCCTTAATACCTTGATCTTGGTATGATTATTGATTTTTCTTTGAAAAATTGTGGGAAAATATTCACTACTAATGGAAACAAGATGTTAATATTGAGGACACATTCAGTGACACTTTCACTAGATTGATGTGATTTGGTAAATGATTACTTTTGGTATTTTGTATGCCTACCATGTTCCTTTAAAAAATAAATATAAAAAATGATTTATGAGTTGTGTATTAGGAAGGTCAAAAATAACCATTACCAGACTGATGAATCCTATAATGGATCATATGTGGTCAGGTGATAGATCTGAGATCTGGTCTAAACATGATTTTTGAAAAATAAATAAAAATAAAATGAAAGGAACATGGTACATTCTTGACACTTACTTGATATATTCACGGACCCACTTTGAGATGTTTTAGCATGGATACATTTTTTTCTAAGAGGAGTTACTTAATTTCAATATTCAAATTTTTCTTGAATTATACTTAGTATATTACCATCTTATTTAAGCTTTATTTTTATCACATTCTCACTTGCCCTCAGCCTCAAAGACATTTGAACCTTCTTGCTTAACCCCTCATGATTAGTTTTATATTTTTATTTACGAGGTGGAGATATTAAAACCAATGCAAGATTATAGAGAGGAACTTGTATTTAGGTTATGGTAATATCTTCAGTTGCATTTTACCATGATTTATTAAAGAAAATTCATTGTGAGGTAAATTTAAAAAAAGGTATGGATTTTGAGGAATGGTAGTGAAATTATAATTAAAGGATGAAAGAACCTGAATAAATAAATTAACAATGAGGCATGATTGATTTTCTATGTGGGAGCGATTCTGGAGGACTTACTTTTTCCTCTTACACTTAGTTTTATTTTTCTGGTTGTAATGCATGTTTTCTGTATAAATATTTTGTGATTTAGAATCAGTGTTGAGATGTTTTTGGCTTGAGGACAAGTAATGGTTCAAGTGTGAATGAATTTGAAAAGTTGGATTTGTATAAACATATTGGATATATTTATTTAATGTTTAATCATGATTTACTTGACAATAAACTAGGTTTTGATGTGTTTTAGTGGGAATTTGGAATTCAAGACTCAAAGGAGGAATGTTAGAAAAATACCAAAATCACACATTACACATCGTGAATCTGAAGTACATGATGTGTACACCTCAAGAAGACTACCTACAATCTGAATTACATCTCTTAAATCACAAATACAAGGTATAAATCAAGTATATGATGTGTATCTTGATTACATTTCATGAAAGATTCTATGTCCAAGTCTGAATATTACAATGTGTGAATTCATTAAATGAGGTGAGAAGTTCAAAACCTTGATACAACTGATGATTCGAGCTACAAAATACTTGAAGATCCAAAATATTTGGAGGCTTTAGTGGATCTGAATTACATGATGTTAAAACTAGTTACACACCGTGTAAGTGTCGAAGAAGAATCCACATAAAGTAGTAAATAATGTGAAAAAATTACATTTCATTTACCTTTTAAAATATATAAATATTACAGCACCCCTGACATGAATTATATTGCATGGATTTCAGACATCTTTTCTTCTTCCCTTAATTTCTTCTCTGTTTTTATTCTGTTTTCAATTGTGTTTGTCTCTACTACTTTATTTTATATTATACACATTCATATTTTGTCTCTTTTAATTCCAAGCTGTGTTTTTTTGTCATTGTTGTTCCAATATTCTTTTTCCAATCCCATTTTTAGTGAAAGTATGATTATCATTGTGTTATTCATTGTTTCTTCATTCAAGTCAGTACTTAATTTGTTTTTGAATGATTTCAATTGTGAATTTCTCAACTTTATGTCATTTATCTGATATGAAAAACATATTTCCATCTAGTTTCCTATTTTTATTAAATTCCATCATGCAATACTAATCCGCATAGGGTTCGGGGTTTAGAGTAGGGGTGATTTGAACCTAATTAATATATAAAATCGAAACTGGATAACCCTATGGCTAGTAACCAAGTTTAAAATAATTTTCAATCTCATTATTTTACCCTATCCCTGACCATGGGAGGTGAAAATTGAATTATCATGACCTAGTTGGAGAATATTAGGCTAAGAACAATGGAATATAATTATCTCTTCCTGTAATCCATGATTTTTATTCTTAGGTTGTCAATTACTCTAGAACAAGGAGTCTGTTTTAGCTTAGGGTGATCTAATTGGTTGGACCAAAATCAATTAGTGACTTTTTCACTGCATTGCAGACTATACCATAGGTCTATCCCAAGTCAGATTTGGGGTTACCTATTTTCATCTACCTTTAAATGGACCCTAAAACCTTTATTTAATCTATTTTAAGACCCAATATATTTAGTTTTAGTCAATCCAAACCAAAGAGAGTAAACATGATGAATTCTTCAAAAGGTTCTAATGATTTGGATGCCTGTTTAAAAATCTGTCTCTATGGGTTCGACCACGGAATTCCACTTACTACGCCTCAATAGATGAGAATAGTTTGGGAAAATAAATATTTAATCTGATCAATTCCTGGAGGAATCAATGATTCTTTCTAGGGGAATCACTTGTGAAAAGGAATGTGTATGATCATCGGTGTGTTACCAGGGTTGGAAACTCCTCTGTCGTATCAGGGAAAAATCCATCCATACTCTTTAAAGGTAGGCTTAGATACCCGTTACTACATAGGGTGTAGATCCTCTATCTATGAAGTTCCCCTTCATCTTGAAGATATGGCGGGGAGCAGTTCCTCCACTAGAGATTGATCCCCCTTGTTTTTGGATTAAAGTAATGAGGTGGAGACCCTCCACATGGATTCTAATTCTGCTAATCAAGATGTATGGATAGGAGATTGAGCCCCCTCAGCTATGTTACACAGTGGTGAGGATAATTCCCCCCACATTGTTTCAAATGTGGGCACGTGGGTTGCTTCACATTAGTGATGGGACCCTTAGAGCTATAGGAAAACTCATCATTCTTAGATGGGTTATGGAGATGGAGATAACCTTTTCTCTATCACATGAGTTTCTTTATGAGCATATTCATTGGGTTTCTCTTTACCCAGTGTTTTTTGGTGTTAGGCTGATTGTTGTTGTTTCTGTTACACTCCATTCAGTTTTTGGGATGCCTATTGGGTATGTATATACTCACTACTACACATACTTTTCCCGCACATGTTGTCTTGTGTAGATGATAGGCATATAATCATTGATATCAGTGGTCCTATGTTCGATAGAGCTTATAGTATCTGGGTTTTGATAGTGTGTGGTGGTCATCCTTGGAGATTTTTATTTGGTCTCTCTTTAGACCTCCCCTCCCCCAGTAGATTTCCGATTCGTAGCTCGTTTATAGTTGAGTGTTTATTTTTTCCTCTACACATTGTATTACATTTTTGTACTCTGATGCTTTCCTATAGGTTGTTTCATGCATGTTTTACACTCTAGATGTTTAGTTTTTTATTATTTCCTTCCACTATTGCACGTAGATGGTTGTGTGTGTGTGCGTACATGTATTTAGGCTAAGGGATCCCATATTCATTAGTGTCTACTCGACATTGGTCGTCATCCCCTAGCCTATTGGAGGCATACATGGGGAGTCAGACATGGAATGTCACTAGCCATACATGCCTCAGTGGGTCCGGTCTAGACAAGTAATTCCAATTGTGTTTTTTTCCATCGGTTATAAAATTAAACCACTTCTCTCTTTTCTTTACATCACTTTGAGCTATCTAGCTCAACCAACCTTTGACCAATTCTCTTCTCAAATTTTCTATCCATAAAGTAGAAGTGTTTATATTATTAAAATACCAGTCCAAGGGTCCTTAAGAAAGGATCTTGAGGATTTCTCTTAATTAAGATGAGGTTAGAGCTCCTTTAAAGAAAGTCAAACTTGAGGTATGGGATTTATGTTTTAATCTCATTTTAATCGGGATTGTTTATGCTTGAATTTACATTAAAAAAATTTGTATAATATTTTACTGATAAATATATGTCATTTTATTCCCCTCTATTTATTTCTTCAAAATATATGTTTTCCTTTCATTTTCTTCTCTTTAAGTACTCAAGAGACTGGAAGACTTTTTTAAGAAAAATATGACTATTTCACTCTTTGGTTGAAAATCATTTTTCTTCCAAGTCTATGTTTTCTAAAAATATTTTCAAGAATATTTTTACTATTATCATATGGTTATTTAAATTTATTTCAACCATGTTTAAATTTTTAAAAAATGGTTTAAATGGAATATTCTTATCATTTTTCGAAAGATATACTTTTGAATTTTTATCAAAAATGTGGAAGGAATCATAATTTTAATGTACATGGAATAAATAGAATTTTCCATCATCATGACCACTCAAATATTCGAAGATTCCATTATATGTTTTTCAAGATTATTTTTAATGACAAATTTTCCTTAATATTTTGGAAAATTTTAGATTTTAAATAAGCGATTTCAAAGTGAAAATGGTATTTTCCTCAAGAAATGTTTCAATGATATTTCAAATAAAATTTTCATCTATGACAGTATCCTTTGATGTTACGTAGGTTTTAATGAGGATAAGATCTAGTGATACCATCTTAATTCTTTATATGGATGGTTTATGGTTATGATGATGAAATATCAATGAAACTCATTTTTTTTCATGTGTTAAGTTTTGATGAATGGTTTTATGGTCTTATGGTATACATATGAATGTTTTTATGATTATATGATGGGTCGACCCAGAATTATATATCCCTCCAATGCATTTGGTAATGATTAATGTTATATGAGATTAAAGGGTACACAGGAGGTTATCCCAACCCTGAAAAAAGAGGGTGCACAGGAGGCTATCCCAGAACTGAAAGAGGGTACATAAGAGGTTATCTCAAGCCCAAAGCAGGTACACATACAGTTAGACTGATTAGCCACTAAATGAGGCTAATATTCATTGTTAATATACATAATTTTCATGTTATTTGTTATTAATAAACACCATTTTAGTGAGTTTTACACTTTGAACATCATTTCACATTATGTTTGTAATACCTTCTTAAAATGCACTATTATGTGGTACATTTTTGAACATCATTTAAAGTACCCAATGATTCATCTGATTGCAAGGAATTGAATTTTACATATTTTAATTTTATATTTTTGGAAATTGATCTACACTTAAATATGAACATTTTTGATTCAGGGATCAGTGGAGAATTCATGGAGGATGATGGAGATATTTGGCAATGAAAGGAAGCAATTCTGGAGAAGGCAGATTGGACACCTTCCCACTGATTAGACTGTGGGGCCCAAAATACAGGCCCAATTAATCCCAAATTTCGGGGGATTCTAGAAGACATGTACAGGAACAAATCACTCTTCAGGAGTTAATGCTACTTCGGCCTCCAAGTTGCTCATTGAGGCGGCCCAATTTAGAGATAAAATTCTGGGCCAGATTCTAAGGCCCAGAAAAACAGTCCACCAAGTTGATCATATCTCTGAATACACAACTCCAAATGGGCCCAAATTTTACAGGCGGTTATAAGAAATCCGGAGCTCCATTTGCCTCTTCTATGGACCACCCTGATTCGGCCATCTAGAAGGTCATACAAACGCGTCTGTTCGGTGGATGAAATCTGGCTGCCACCTCGGGTCAAATGTGGAAAATTCCAAATTCCACAAACTTTCCACCACCCTAGGCCTACCATACTCAAGTGGGATGACTTGTACTGTTGAAGTCTCGACCCAAGGCTCCCAAAATTCCTATTTAAGGCAGTGGTGGTGAAGGAGTTGAGATTTGGGATGCTTTGTTCATTTGTAATGTTATGCTGCATTTTTGTTGCCTCAATTTTGTCTTTCACATGTAAGTTGTTCAAATCACTTTAGTTTCTTAATAAAAGTTTTTCTTCTCCTCTTATTCTGTTGTTATTAATATCACTTTGATACCGTTGGATCAAGGTGTGAATTTATTCACACCAACCCTTGTGAAATTATTCACACAACGGTGGAGTGATCATTTTATTTTTGTTGTTTTCCTTACTTCTCCATTTCCTCCCTCATGAGTCTACTTTCCGCTTCCATTGAAACCATGGGATCAATGGAGGGCTAACCCACTTATGGGTTGATCCAAGGGAGTAGAAAGGGGCTGTATTGGATGTTATTTATCACCTAATTAATGTATAATCACTTCTTTAATTGTGATTTTTATTTGATGATTTTTAAACTCCATCGTCCTTGTTGAATTTAAGGCCACACATTTCAAGTACTAATACGATCCTTTACCTTGAAGTGCTCAAAACTTTGATCCTTCAAGTGTATAGGTGATTAGTATTAGAGGGTGTAGGCATTAAACTAGTAAGTGATGATGTTGTTTTATCTCCTTAAATGAACCCATCTCAAATTTAAGAAGTTGAAATCATTAAAAAGAAAATACGTCCAATCCACCCGAGCGATAACCTAGGATCAACTAATTATTTTAAATTGAATCCACTTAAATCTATTAGATACCTTTAAAACCCATCCAAAATCAATCCAAGTTGGCCACTTCATATCCAAAAATCCATCCCTTAGGTTGTGTATCTTAGGTATCTTCTTAGGTCTCTGTGGAATCGACAACCCAAGCTACACCACAAGGACCGTTCTACCCTTATTCTCTTGGGTAAATTTGGGCGTGAACCAAATTTTGGCACCGTTACCGGGGACCTAAGTAATTTATCTTAGACACTATCATCCTTTTTTTTTCATTCCACTTCTATTTTCTCACTCCTCACTCCTATGGAATTTAATTTTGAACAAGTCCAAACATGGAAAACCTATCTGTACTTTGATCACCCAACCCCATGTACGATGTACAATGACCATCCTAATTCCTACTTGTGGGATCATCAAAAACCTACTGAATCACAATGTTTTTATTCATTTTATCCAGAATACATCCCAACATATAATGAGTTTCAATCACCACAAAGCCAATATGAACATCCCCCAGTGCAATTCCAACAACTTAATTATCCACCTAAAATAGACCATATTTCTCAACCCCTTACCCATCATGATCCACAACCGTTACTTTAAAAATTGTGTCAAAAAATGGAAATAATGAATTTTGAGGTTTCATCATTGAGGTTAGAACTACAAAGCATTAAAAATTGTGAGGAACCCATCCCTACACAAAATATCCCTTCCATAACCTTATGTGAAGTGTCTAGTTTCCCACAAACCTCTCATGAATTTACTGAAGAGAAAACCTTTGGATATGGGGAAGATGAAGAGGATCAAGGAATTGTTGATGGGTCTTTAAATCAAGAGGAAATTGACTTTTTGTATTCAAAAGAGGAGAATTTGACATCATGGATTGAGTCTCATGAATATAACTCTGTTGATGATTTTTCAAAAACACCAATCATTGAACCATTAAGAGAAATCACAATTTTTGAGTCCATACCCATTTCTAACACTGATATTTCCAATTTTGTGGTTGAATTTTCTATTCCAAAGGAACCAATTCTATTGATAAATTTTGAAAATAAAATTGAGATCGATCCAAATTCCCAACCTATGTCTAAAAATGTTAGTCTGCCTGAACTCGAACATGTGTCCTTTCCATCCTTTCTCAAGTTTTCATTCATTGAGGATATCCAAAACCATCATGTTTTCATTGTTTCTTCTCTTGATATAAATAAAATTGTAATGACCCTTGATGTATTAGGCAAGACTAGAGAAGCAACTAGATTCACAATTTCTGATATTCCTTGGATTTACCAACTCATTTTAAAACATAGGTTTGTGCATGAAACAAATTCTAAACATAGAATCAATCTCAAACTAGTAGAAGTGGTGAAACATGTGGTCCTTAAAATGTTGAAAGTTGGTATTGGATAAGTTGGGGGGGTTCAAGTCGAGCTAACGACGTTAAACAAAGCGCTGCATGGGAGGCAACCCATGGTTTTCAAGTTTCCTATCATTTTGTTGTTTTAATAAAATTTATATTTTAATTAATAATTTTATATTTAAAAGATATATAGACTGTTGACCTGTTCTTATATTTTGAGTATGGATGGGTATGAAAGGGGAGCACCGTATTCATCCGTGTCACATGGTGTGATCCTTGAGTAATACCTTACCCGGAAATTTAAGAAGAAGACAATGTATCATCAGTTTATTTTATTTTATATGTATACTTATATTTTACTTATATATATATATACTCTTTTGTTTTGTTTGTTTGTTTTACTTTTTTCACTAGGGATCTTTGCAAGCGACATGGAAATCAAAGGTCTAAATTTGAGCAGCAAGAACTTCAAACTTCATCCACCAGGTGACTTCATTCCATGACCCTCACTTTCAATTTTCTTTTTGAACTTTCATTCTCTACCTCTACCCCCTTCTAAATTTTCTTTTCTTTAAACACTGGGGACAGTGTTATTTTTAGTTGGGGGGGAGATAAAATAAAAAAATGGTTTCGTGTCAAAAAAAATGAATGATTTGAAAAAAAAAGTAAATGGAAGGAAAAATTCCTTTAACTTTGAACATGGTAATACACATTGCACACATTGAAACTGAATATCAAATAATTTAGCATGCACTGATTCTGATTTTAATCCTTGTATAATTTCATGAGCATATATTTTGGAAAGTGTGGCTGTCCAATGTGATATTTCATCGTTTATATTTTCATCCAAATAAAAAAAATGCTACAATGCACGTCCTCTAGACTGTGGGGTACTAATTTGAATTTTTGGGGTCCCATAATAAATAGAATAGGATGGTTTTATTTTTATGAATAATATGAGTATTCAAAAAAAATTAAAAAAAAAATTATTAAAAAATAAAAAATAAAAAATAAAAATAAAAATTTGCGTGTAGAGCAATGGATTGATAAAATGCGAGGATTTCGGCACTTGGGGATCGTGACTCCAGAGTTGTCTAGCCCTGAGTTTTTAAATCTATCTCTATTTATGGTAATATGAATTTGTTTTTGATTAAGTTAACTCGAGACGATGCCCGAGTATGTGGGTTTCACTTGGTGCCCTAAGGCCTTTGAGTCTGGGAGTCATCGGCAAAGTCTTGCTACATGGGTTAATTTGATTAATTGCAATCTCAATTACTATAGCAATATTGCAAAAAAATCAAAAAAAAAAGAGGGATGAAGAATACTCATATTAGGATTAAATGTGATTCCACCTAGCGCTTCCATGATTTTCCCCTTGAATGAAAATGAACCCCCATATCTATTATGATTCACAACACATCATTACACCTAATTGAGTTGGATGAAGTATGATGATGGATTTGATCAAAGGAATGGGCTTGGGATTGGGATCTGCTTATGAAAATATCTTGTATTAAAATATTTTGATGGGTTTCATGATTGTTTGGTATAAGGTTTTTTGGTGATCATTGTGTATTAAAATGTTTTTGAAAAAGGGAATTCGAATTTCATTTTTGATGAGATATATTTTGCTCGGGACTAGCAAAACTCAAGTTGGGGGGTGTGATTAGCCACTAAATGAGGCTAATATTCATTGTCAATATACATAATTTTCATGTTCTTTGTTATTCATAAACACCATTTTAGTGAATTTTATACTTTGAACATCATTTCACATTATGTTTGTAATACCTTCTTAAAATGCACTATTATGTGGTAAATTTTTGAACATCATTTAAAGTACCCAATGATTCATCTGATTGCAAGGAATTGAATTTTACATATTTTAATTTGATATTTTTGTAAATTGATCTACACATAAATATGAACATGTTTGATTCAGGGATCAGTGGAGAATTCATGGAGGATGATGGAGATATTTGGCAATTAAAGGAAGCAATTCTGGAGAAGGCAGATTGGACACCTGCCCACTGATGAGACTGTGGGGCCCAACATACAGGCCCCATTAATCCCAACTTTAGTGGGATGCTAGAATACATGTACAGGAACAAATAACTCTTCAGGAGTTAATGCTACTTCGGCCTCCATGTTTCTAATTTAGGCGGCCCAAGTTAGAGATAAAATTCTGGGCCAGATTCTGAGGCCCATAAAAACAGTCAACCAAGCTGATCATATCTCGGAATACACAACTCCATATGGGCCCAAATTTAACATTCGGTTAGAAGACATCCGGAGATCCATTTTCTTCTTCTATGGCCCACCCTGATTCGGCCATCTAGAAGGTCATCCAAACGCGTCTGTTCGGTGGATGAAATCTGGCTGCCACCTCGGGTCAAATGTGGAAAATTCCAAATTCCACAAACTTTCCACCACCATAGGCCTACCATACTCAAGTGGGATGACTTGTACTGTTGAAGGCTCGACCCAAGGCTCCCAAAATGCCTATTTAAGGCAGTGGTGGTGAAGGAGTTGAGATCTGGGATGCTTTGTTCATTTGTAATGTTATGCTGCATTTTTGTTGCCTCAATTTTGTCTTTCACATGTAAGTTGTTCAAATCACTTTAGTTTCTTAATAAAAGTTCTTCTTCTCCTCTTATTATGTTGTTCTTAATATAACTTTGATACCGTTGGATCAAGGTGTGAATTTATTCACACCAACCCTTGTGAAATTATTCACACAACGGTGGAGTGATCATTTTATTTTTGTTGTTTTCCTTACTTCTCCATTTCCTCCCTCATGAGTCTACTTTCCGCTTCCATTGAAACCATGGGATCAATGGAGGGCTAACCCACTTATGGGTTGATCCAAGGGAGTAGAAAGGGGCTGTATTGGATGTTATTTATCACCTAATTAATGTATAATCACTTCTTTAATTGTGATTTTTATTTGATGATTTTTAAACTCCATCGTCCTTGTTGAATTTAAGGCCACACATTTCAAGTACTAATACGATCCTTTACCTTGAAGTGCTCAAAACTTTGATCCTTCAAGTGTATAGGTGATTAGTATTAGAGGGTGTAGGCATTAAACTAGTAAGTGATGATGTTTTTTTATCTCCTTAAATGAACCCATCTCAAATTTAAGAAGTTGAAATCATTAAAAAGAAAATACGTCCAATCCACCCGAGCGATAACCTAGGATCAACTCATTATTTTAAATTGAATCCACTTAAATCTATTAGATATCTTTAAAACCCATCCAAAATAAATCCAAGTTGGCCACTTCATAGCCAAAAATCCATCCCTTAGGTTGTGTATCTTAGGTATCTTCTTAGGTCTCTGTGGAATCGACAACCCAAGCTACACTACAAGGACCGTTCTACCCTTCTTCTCTTGGGTAAATTTGGGCGTGAACCATAGACCAAGCCTGAAATGTTATGAATGTTTTGATGGGTATTCTTGATATATGATTTCTATGATTTTGATTATGTCATATTTTATGCCACTCTTTTATAAAGTGATCTTATGTTAATGTTATGTTCTCCTGGATCATGTTCTTTGATCTATTTGTGACTCATATTTTATGAACATCCAATATTTATTTCAAGACTCGTGTTTATGATCTAAGAATTGTTGGGTATGACTTTAAAAGGTTAAGATCAGGTTCTCATACCCTTTATGCTCACATTATGTTTAAATGATCATTGATATCTCTCTTGTTTACCCTTATTGAGCATCTGAGCTAACCCTTTATTTTGTTTTCTTTCCCCAAATATATGAAGAAAACTGTTAAGTTTGATATTTCTAAGAATATTATTAGTTATTAAGTACTATGTGGGATACAATGTAGATATTTTTGGAACTAGTTGTTCTTGTATCCACGTTTTCAAAGAAATCATATCTTTATGGTTCTAGCATGGATTGTAATGTTAAGTATTGAAAACTCATCTAATAAGATGTGATATTTTTGTATGAAAGGTATGGATCACTATAGTGTTCCACTCACCACATAGTTATTTAGGAAGGGAATCATCTCGATCATATGATATATGATTCTTGGATAGTTGAGTTGGAAACTCTATCCAATTTATCATATGGATTAACCCAACTTTATTCTCCTATTATATTAACCCTTACAGTTTCCTAGATAAATGTTACTCAAATCTCACAGTGGGATTTGGTTTTGGAATGGTGTAGTCCAATCATTTGGATGAAATTGGGCTGACTTGTAACAATTCATACAGCACACCAGAACAAAACTCTCACAGTTTGACCTCTAAGATGAGGTCGTTGGGGGCTTCAAGGGTAGCGTGCCCCTGCTAAGGGGTCCGGGGGTCGAAGGTCCCCGACCCAAATTTTTTGGGCATTGTATCAATGCCAAATCACTAAAATAGAGCTAACCAGCACTGTAATGGAACTGTAATGGTGAAAATGTGGTCAACACAGAACTATAAAAGCATAGAATTTGGTGACGATGGTATAATAGCTCTACAGACTTCCTACCACTAATAATTGTAACACATTGGACTTACCATGTGGTTGGTTGCACAATTGAATCATCTTCTTTATGAGATCGTTCGAGATAGGGTTTCTGTGTGTGTGATACTTTGAAATCACCCTGTAATTTCTTCCCCTCGATCTTAGTGAAGTGATTCTGAGATACTCAGTAATTTATTCTTCTTCATTATATATTTTATTTCCCTTTTACTCCCATTCCTGAGATCATTCATCGTTGTTACTCCTTATGGTTTTGCAACATTTGGTTACCTAATTTTAGGGTTAGTCATTTACACCATGTCTTTCACAAGATAATTCATGGGCATTCTACTTTGGTAGAACATACCTGGTAGAATATGATTGAGATCATTACATGTGTTTTCTTTGGAATGAATCTTAAACTTAGTATTTTGGAGGGTTTTATCTTAGAGTATCACTGACTCAATATACATCATGTTTATATTAAATTCATTAAATCACATGCAATCCTTTTTGTCTCATGTTATATTCCCTTATGTATGCATGTTTCTAACTATTTAGTTTTTATAATCATTATTCTGCCCCCCAGATTAACATGTTCAAATTATATTAGTGTGTAACTCTTTACACAACCCACCATTTTTTATTATTTTCATAAAAATAAAAGTTAAACGTATTCATACAACCAAATTCATCTCGTGCATAAGGTACATGAACTCTACATGTAAAGGTTTAAAAATATATGAGACTAACAATCTCCACAAAAGTAATCTTGAAGAAATAGATGGACAACACTCATATTTATAGAACAAGTCATAGTCTTTCCTGTTAGTGGGAAGTCTAATTCAAATACCCTATGCTCTGGGATACTTTACTAAGGTATAATTCAATTCATAATAATTCTAAAACCTAATATGAATAACTATATATAACAACTAACTCCAAGATTATAACTCCAATAATAATCTGTGATCAAGTAAGATAAAAACTAAATTCTATGTTTTTATGTCATGCATGGTGTGATAATTTCTAATCAGTTTATCTCATAACCAAAAGCATACATAATAGTTTATAATATAATAATTATATCTATGAATTAAAAAGGGAATAAGAAATACATGAACAATTAAATAATTTATCACGAGACAAACACTTATGAACAATTTATAAATCAATAATTATAAACATTTTATAAGTCATTGGGAATTCCAAAATAAAATAAATGTACACTTTTCATTTATTTCTAATACAAACTATTTAATATAATTTATTATATGAATTATATAATATATGATATTTCATGAAATATAAACCCGTTATATTTCAATTACTATTCTTTAAACATTTTACATAATCTAAATATAATATATTAATATTATGTAATCCTTTGACTATATCATATATCAAAACTTGTTTGATAAATTTGAAATAATTACTAAATAATGCTCCATCAATTTGAACATTTTCAATTAATCATTTCAAAAAAATCATAATTTTTTTAATATAAAAACTTTATATTTTGTCTTTTTTTATAATTTATTAACACTATACATTACGATTATAATTTTTCACACTTTATATTTATATTATAAGATATATCATACAAATTTGAAAAAGGTATTTCTAATATTAACACATAATTTAATAGAACATTTATTAATAAATGTTTCAAATGTATTTAATCAATTAATTATAAAAAATTATAATTAATTCATTGATTAACATTTTGTAAATTAATAAATGTACCAAAATATATTTTATCATTATTTATAAACTATTTGTAAATAATAAAATTAAATTAATAATTTAATTAAACATAAATAAGCATTTCCATGTTTAATCATATTTTATGATTCAAGTTGAATCATAGTGTGTTTGATAGCTAAAAAATTACGGCTTTCAGTTGTATTTTATGACTGATATTTGTGTCGTCTCCTATGATATCCCTATCACATTTCATGACTCACCAAGTTATGATAAGAGTGGTATAATGCTCTGTTTTCTAAAAGCTCTATATGGTTATCGTAAACAACAATATCTGGATGACATGCTCTATGAATAGTGAAAATCCATAGATTTAAACTATGACATGAATTATAACATCATATATCATGTCACAATACAAAACCTGAAAAATAATATAATATATCATATTTAACATCTTTAATACAACGTGAAATACGATAAGTAGAAACATCATTTCTCAAATATTTTCACAAATCAAATGGCATCGATTTTCTCTAATACCACTGATAGGTTTCTAAGAATTGATTAATGTTTAATATAAATAACAGAATTATCAATGAGGATATGGGAACAGTGTAATTCTAAGATGCTGCATTGGACAGTAAAGCCCTGCGCATTTGTTCAAAACATGCAAGTCCCATCTCTGTAGCCTCAAATCGATGTTGTTGTTCTTACAGAGAAGAAGTAGAGAGTCGGTTGCACTGATTTAATATCACTCAACAAGAGTGAGGAGACTGGTGTTTTTTTATGGGGATGGAAGCAATAGAGAATGGGAGAGGATAGGAGACAAGAAGAATGATGAGTAGTCACTCGTGCTCTACCACCTATCCAATGTGGGGGACAGGGGTTGTGGGGGGTGATCATTGGGATGGCTCATATTTTTGTGGTTGTGTGTTGCACCTCAAAGATGTGTATGTTATTAAAAAACATAAAATAATGATGATCTATACAAAAGAATCACATAAAAATCATAAATCCCAAGAATATCTATGCATATGATACTAAAAACATAAAAAAGAAAAATGAAGAACAAATGTATCTTTCAAAGTTGTCACCTAAACTTCATGTTTTCTGTTGTTTGATGTCGATCACCAAGGGAAAACCCAAAGGTTCTCCCATCCATGTGTATTCACAAGTTTCTATGAAATATGCATGTATTTTGGTTACATAGATGGAAAGAAGAGAGAGCCTTGTTGGACGCCTTCCTGGTTGGTGCACCGCGTAACACCTCCTCAAATAGTACCCAAACAGTTTCTCTATTAATGAGGTGTTTTTAATGTAGGTCAAGACCGTTTTAATTAATTCACATGGAGACCCATTTTTGACATGGCGGCACATCTTCACACTAATTTTTTTTCTATAAAGGGAGGCAGCGAGTAGGCTTTTACAAGACACCCACAATATAAAGAGAAGATCCAATTTGGTGACCACCTTTCATCGATGATCATTTCTTCTCTACATTGGAGAGTATTATTTTTCAAATACCTTCCATTATTGGGGAGTCTCTACCATGTACTTCTTCATGTTGGTGGATTCTTATTTCTAGACTAGGTCTCGTGGTTTTTCCCTTTTTGGGTTTTCCACGTAAAATTTTCCGGAGTTAATCTTTTACATTCTGCAAATTTACTTTTGGTCGATGCGTGTCCACTATAGTTCTTCAAGATTTTATTTTGAGGGAAAGATTTTATTTTTGTTGTGTGTTTGTCTTTTTAGTTGTTTCTATGTTCGTTGCTTTACTACCTTTCCCCACATCAGGTATCAAAGTGATTGGTTGAAGTCCTCGATTACAGAATGTGGCAGCAGACATCTGGTAGAGTAGTTTTTCAAGGACTCGAAGGACGTTATCAGAAGACAGTGGTGGTACCATAGGTGTTTCGGGGATATCAAAAGTCTGATTGACTAGCAAGAGTCATGAGGTTTTTTCTTTTTTTGATGATAGTTAGAGCTCAGTTTTGGATTTATTTTTTACAGGGGAGGTTTATTTTTTTATCAGAATTGAAAAAGGTTAGCAATGATCCCCACTTGAGTCGGATGGGTTGGTTTTTTGGTGCCTTCCCAGTTGGTGCACTGCATAACGCCTCCTCAAATGGTTCCCGAGAAGTTTCTCTATTAATGAGGTGTTTTTAATGTGGTCCAAGACTGTGTGAATTAATTCACACTGAGACATGTTTTTGAAGTTTCGACACATCTTCACACTGATTGTTTTTCTCTAATAAGAGGCATCTAGAAGGTTTTTACAGGACATCCACAATATCAATGGCATAGCCATTTTGGTGACCTCCTTTCAACAACAATTATTTTTCCTATGTATTGAAGATTATTATTTTTGGGATCACTTCCATTATTGGAGATTCTCTAACATGTACTTATTCATTTTATTGGATTCCTCTTTCTAGACTAGGTCTTGTGGTTTTCCCCTTTTTGGGTTTTCTACAAAATATTTTATGGTGTGAATCTTTTACATTCTAAAAATTTACTTTTGGTCATTGTGCATCCACTTTATTTCTACAGGCTTTTATTTGGAGGGAAAGATTTTATTTCTGTTGTGCCTTCATCTTTTCAGTTGTTTGTGCGTTCTTCACTTTCCCATCTTTCCCAACAAGCCTTGGGTATAGTTTTATCCAAGAGAATAGTGCGCCACTACCCAAAGGATCGACCACCTTTATATAGGCTAGGGATATTCCCCTTGAACCATGAAATCGAGTCATGAAATTACTCGTATGCTACAAAAACAAAAGACTAATGGCTTCAGTTACATAGTATGTAACTCTCAACCATCACTTACCGAGTAATTAAACAAGTATGTCAAACTATAATATAAAAGTTTCTGGAATTAAAATAATATTTAAAGTCTTCAATTTAAAATTATTAATCAATTTCCTATTGTAGCATCTATAAATTAACTTCCACCAAGTTTATTTTCGTTAGTAAATTAAACATCACATTCCAAAACATTCTCTATTTATATCCACTTCACACTCCAATCATATTCCCATAAACAAGAAGATGACCCAGAGCACACAAGTGAATTGAATGATTCGTTTTTTACTATTCCAAGAATTACAAAAACTACGCTTCCACTAGTCCATTCATACAACATAATCATTATATTGTTAATTTTGAATTATAAAAACAATACATCCATAAAATGAAAGAAACGAATAATTAAAAATTTTAAAAAAATTGAATGTGACTTTAAAGCATAAAAAAATAAAATAGGCCATATTAGAACAACTCATATACCAACATCATTTACATTAGTTGTCTATACACAATATAATTTAGCATTAACTAAAAAATACAAACTAATGATTGAGTTACATTCAGAAAAAAACTAGAAACTAGTCTTGAAAAGGAACAACCAACTTATGATAAGAATCATGTTAAAAGGGAATCATGTCAAACTACTTTGAGCATAAAGATGTGAATGGATGATAAATGCCATCACCTTCTACTGAAAAGAGGCCATGTACTCTTCTTTTGAGAATATATAAGGCTTTGAGAGAGATTAGATCTCCAATAGAAAAAGAAATTCTCACACCCATGTGAATACTGCTTCGATCAAACTCTTCTAATCTTCCATGGGTCAAGGAGTATGAGAATGGAATGATCCAGAATGAATTAAAGCTCAAGTGAAAAACTCACATGTTCGGTAGTCGAGGCATATCAAACAAACATGAATTGATAAAATTGGTTCTTGAATAAAACTATTAAGAGGAAAGTTTACAATCTGAATATAATCAGGTATAATTAAGAGAATATTTCATTGACTAGAAGCACCTTTGCATTCATCAATATAAAACTCCAGCCAAATAAAGCTTGGGAGACACAGTAGAAACATATTCTGTAATTGGAAGAGATAAAGAGAGGGGTTTCATTCATGAATTTTGATGACATAGATCAGGAATTCACAACTCCTGAAAGGGAAGGATCAAGGAGTTTTTGAACCATTCACTACACTCACCCATGGGATCGTTGATCAATGGATGGATCGCTAAAATTTTATACATTTTCACATTCAAGAATTAAATTATATAGAAACTACCAATTGACACTATGTTTTAGAAATGACCATCAAGATATATCTTTTTAAAATAACCATATTTAGATACCCTCGAAAACTACAATCCAGATTAACACCTGCAGAATTTGGAATTGTGAATGCAATGAAGTAGATCTTTCTTATAATAATATAACAAAATTAGTAAAATTAATTCTCAGAAATCATAATCTATGGTCCTATAAATCCAATAATTTTTCATTTGTACATTAGAGAGGTTTCACCACTGGGTATCAAAATTCTTATAAGATAAAAAATAAGTTCAAAGAAAAACTGAATGAATAGAGAATTTGTGATTTGGAATATAATTAAAACCAACATTTCCAGAAACTAATTCATCATTCAAAAAACATGACTGGAAAAAATGGAAAAGGTAAGGACATTACAAATAGAGATATCAAACATGTAAATGTTCTGTATGTATTTTTGTTTCCATTTTCCTTTCTTTTTTTGTCAGGATTTTTAAATGTGTTAAACCCTCTTTTATTATTTTGGATATTTCTGAGTCCCGCATCCAAATACTCCTGTATGTATTCCTCTTTATTAATCTATAAAAGAAGGTCTCCAACTCACCTTGAGGGAATGCGGTTTCCCATTCTACATGGTATCAAAGGGAACCTAATCACAAGCCCTCCCTCTTTTAGGTATTTTTTTCCTCCTTGATCTACCATACACGGTCACCCCTCCCCCCTCCAAGGAATTCCTTACACCCTTGACTACTCATATCCCAGCAGCTCCCTCCTACGGCTCCCTCCGGTGTTGATCCAGTGTCTCCCTCCATCACTGCACAACACGAAGCCCCTCCACTATGGCCTGCCCTGCCTCCTCCACTCTGTGCGGCTCCCGCTCCTCTATGCACATCTATCGCGACGAAGCCAACAGACCCCATCCCTCCCAATAAAATATCTCATCCCCAATAGCATACCTGCCTCCCACATGGCTCCCTCTGGCATCTCCCTTCGACATTTTCCTAGCATCACCACTCCGTTACGCCACAACTCAGTCACCCCTCCCTCCAATGACATCACTCTCCCATTTAGCCTCTCTCTCCTATGATTCCCCTCCCCAACAGATACCCTCCCTCCAGCATCACCTTCCTCCAGTGGCTGCCTGCTACAGTTCTCTCCCTTTGCGACACTGCCCTCTCTTCCAGCGATTCCTGCAATAGCCCTGCCCCGTCCTCCGTGCGGCCAACCAGTGCCAAACTGATCTTCCAGAACTCCCGTCGGCCCTCACCTAATAGAAAGACGCCTCCTAATCCGACGCCACCACCCATCCATCCACCTTTCTCGGTGCTTCCTGACTTCTTCCGGCCCCGGCCTCCAGCATCTTCTCAGCGACACCCCGCACCCACTCGATGCGGATCCCAACTCCCACGGCCATGCTGCTGGATGCGCCTCATGTTTCCCTTCTTCACTTATCCCCACCTCCCACGGCTATCCACCCACGCAGTCGCAACACTGTGTGCATGCCTCCTATCACCGACCTCCGGTACACCAATTTGACGCTACCCAGCCTGCCTCCCTATGCTCCCAACTCGCAGCACCCTCTTTCGGCCTCCCACTTTAGCCACCGTCACCAAAAATTTCCTGACAATCACAACACCCTCCATCTGCAAACTGAACATCTCTCCATGCAACTTTCACTTCCTACGTCATCTCCCAACTCATGAAACCCTCCAGCGATGCATCCTAACCCTTCCCTACTAGAACCACACTTCATCCATGAATTTTTCCTCTCACCCGAGATGTCATCCCTTGATTTTTCATTGACTCTGCAGCACATCCATTCTCTTTCATCTAGCACCCATTACATAATGAAACTCTTGGTAGAAGAAATTTCCTGGATACAATCTTATTGGGTGACTGTACCACCATCCTCTTCTCCAGCCCCCATTTCTCAGACTGACAGCTCTACCGCATGTGTATCTCAACAACCCACAGAATAGATGCTAGACCCTGGTGCATCGAAACATCTCATAGGGGACTCTAGTATGTTCACTACCTATCATCCGTACACCGGTGCCTCTCTAATTACTATTGCAAATGGATCAACAATACCCATCATAATATTTGGAACATACCCCTTAACCCCATATATTTACCTGGATTTAGTTTTTTATATTCCTCATAGTCCCTTTAATCTTCTCTCAATTAGAAAACTCACAAATGATTTAAATAGTGTTATGACTTTTACTTATTATGGCGTTTTTTCAGAAGTAGATGAAAAATCGTGATCCTGGTCGAGGTCATCATTGGAATGGGGTTTACATGTTGAATACCCCACCATATCTCATTTTCTCATCTACCTCAGCCCGTTCTCTTGACCTACATTCCTATATTGGTCATCCACTGGCTTCCATCCTCCATAAAATGTGCCCCCATTTCAGTTCCCACCTATCATTACATTGTGAATTCTACATGTTTTCTAAACATCATTGGGTAAAATATTATCCTCAATAGGAACCACATGTAGTTAATCCTTTTGACCATGTTCATACAGATGTATGTGGTCCTGGTAGGGTTCCAAGCCAGCCTGGGTATAGAAATTACATCACCTTTATTGATGAATACTCCCACATGACATGGATTTACATGCTTCATGATCGGTATTAAGTATTTACTACCTTTCAGACCTTTTACAATGAAATTCATACTCAATTCTCCATCACCATCAAATATCTCTGCTCCGACAATGGACAAGAATATTTATCAACTTGCTTTCAGCAGTTTCTCAAGGATCACAACATCATTTCTCAGACATCTTGTCCTAATAAACCTTAGTAGAATGGAGTGGCGGAGCGAAAACATCATCATATTCTGGAAACTTTTCCTGCCCTCCTATTCCACATGTAGGTGCCACTCTGATTTTGGATTGATGCCATCCTGACTCTAACCTACCTCCTAAACTGACTCCCTTCTTCTATCCTTCAAGAGGAGACTCTTTTTCAGACTCTATTCTCCTCTCTCCCACCTCACTCACTTCCACTCTGTGTATTTGGATGTCTCTATAATGTTCATGACACTCATCCCGGACTCTCCAAACCCTCTCCCAAATCTCTCCGTTACATATTCATCGTATATTCACACACTCAGTGCAGATACCGACTATTATTTGCAATCCTACGGAGTTATATCACCTTTACTGACATCACATTTGTTGAGAGTTATCCATTCTCACTTCGCTCTACCCGTCTAGATACTGACATAAGTGATTGTCTTCCACTCATCATCCATCCTCCTTCGGTGCTGCCTCCTATAGCTCATCGGTTTGGTACAGTCTACTCCCCTCACCCATCGACTGTTCCACCCATCTAGGCCAAGGATACCATTGTCCCATCTTCATCTGATGGTCCTGCACCGCCACCGACCAACCTTCACATTACACTACGGGAAGGTACTTGCTCTTTCCAGAACAATCCTCTATTGACATATTCATACAAAGGTTTGTCATCTCTGGAGACGATATCTATTCCACGCATAGTTGGTGAGGAAAAAATTCATCTTAGGGGGTTGAACACAATGAGAGATGAATTTCAGGCTCTCTAGGTCAATAATACATGGGATCTGGTTCCCCTCTCTACCAGTAAACATGCGGTCGACAAAAATTTGATTTACAAAGTCCGTCTGAATGCTGATAGGACTCTCCATCGACTCAAAGCCCGACTGGTGGCCAAGGGATTATCTCATATTTATGTTGTCAATTATTTTTACACCGACTCTGTAGATTTCAAGTTGGAATTTGTTCGATTATCCATCTCTTTGTCCGCTCATCATCGCTGGCTACTTCATCAACTAGACATCAAGAATACCTTCCTCTATGGATTTCTTGAGGAAGAGGTTTATCTGTAGATGCCACTGGCTTTTGTGCCTCCAACTACGGGTCCCAAGTATATCAAATACGCCGCTCTCTATATTGTCTCAAGAAGTCTCCTCATGCTTGGTTTGACTGATTCAGCACTGTCGTCACTGACTTTGGGCCCTCCCACAGTATGAAGGATCACACCATGTTCTACAGGATGACATCCACTAGCTACATCCTGTTGGTCAAATATGTGGATGATATCATCATCACCAGGAGTGACTCTGCTGGTATCACCCACCTCAAGGGGAATCTTCACCAGCACTTCCACAACAAAGATCTCAACACTCTCACATACTTTCTTAGCATCGTGGTCTCCCATTCTCTGGACACAATCTTCTTTTGCCAAAATAAATTTGCGTTGGATATTCTACAGGATGTTGGGATGACACATGATACCATTGTGAACACTCCTCTTGATCATGGGGAATTTTCCCTCTATAACACCTCAGAACCATATTCACACCAAGGGCGATATCGTCGACTGGTGGGAAAACTCAACAATCTCACAATGACTCGTCCTAATATTGCATACGTTGTTGGAAAATTGATCCAATTCATGGTGCATCCGACCACCTCTCAGTGGGTTGATGTACACCGAATCACCGAATACATAAAGCAAGACCCTGGCCATGGTCTTCGCTACTCTCACCATGGTCATCAGAATATTGAGGTCTTCTGTGATGTTGACTATGTTAGTTTCCCTGCTACCTGGAAATCAACTTCTGGGTTTTCCGGGTTCTTCGCAGGAAACCTCATCTCTTGGCACAACAAGAAACAAATTGTCATCTCCTGATCCAATGCAGAGTCTGAATACCATTCCATGGCCACTGTCACTATGGAGATCCTTTGGATTTGACAAATCATCCAGGATCTTGGATTTCTTTAGTTGACATCTGCTCAAATATGTTGTGACAATCAATAAGCCACCAAGATTGCTTCGAATCCCATCTTCCATGAATTCAAAAAGCATATTGAGGTATAATGGAACATTCTTCGATACCACATAGACCACAATAATGTCCACTTTAGCCACATCTCTACGGTGGACTAGCTTACTGACATCTTCATCAAAGGTCTCCCAGGGGCTCATCTGGAATCGCTCAGTTCCAAGATGGGCATCCATAGTATCTACGACCCAACGTGAGGTGGAGTTTGTCTGGCTTTTTCTTGAATCATCTTTCTTTTTTGTGGGACTCATGGTCCATGTTGGGCATGTCTATCTTAAGGGGGTGTGTTAAACCCTAATTTATTATTTTGGGTATTTTCGTGTCCCACACCAGAATACTCTTGTATGTATTTTTCTTTCTCAATCTATAGAAGATGGCCTCTGCCTCAACTTGAGGTAAGATGGTTTCCCAGTCTAAAAAATTAAAAATAGATTTAGAAACACATTGTTTTAATGTTTTCTCATAATTTCTGAATCACGTAACTTACTCATTTACTAGTACTACAACCTATGTTGTTTCATGGCACAAGATAGCAAGAAAATCAATGAAATCATAGATTTAATGAACAATACCTATAGAGAGGTGAAATATAGGAAGAGAAATAAATGGAAGAGTAAATAATATATAATTCCTAGAAAAAAACATAATCAGATAATTAAATAGTGATGTTGTGGAATCGTCTGGAATTGCAACGACATAAAAGAGATATGGAAAGAAGATGAAAAAAAATAAAGCACATGGAACACACAAATTTACATTGTTTGGGAAAAATACCTACATCCACGGAGAGGAAGAACTTCACTATGATTCGATAGCACAAATTATAGAAATTTCTCACAAAACTCCTTGCCGAAAATTGGACAAAAAAATGAGGAAGACGATCTGTTGTTCTACATAAGAATTCTGCATCGCTATAGTGAAAGGTGGAGAGCCAAGTCCAAAGTGCTACAGTGGCTACCAGATGGAAGTCCAAAAGGATACAGTTAAGTTGACTCTGAAGTCCACACTGCTACAATGCCCTATTAGTGTCGATCAGTCAGCTTTGCTATAGTGGTCAAAGATGCTACTGTGGCTGAAAATTTGGGTCATGGGTTCAAGGAAACAACATAACAATTGACATTAGTTCAGTCTATTCATGATTGCGAGTAAAAAAATGTAGTAGCTGTTTTTTTAATATTCTTATAGATGGTGTTATATGATTAAAATCACTTATGAATACATTACTTTCAAGAAAGTCTTCTTTATCAAAATCTTGAAAAACATTTCTTTACAGATAAAACAATTAGTAACCAAAATGTGAGAGGTGCTGAAAAGAAACAAACAATTAATTTTAACTGAAGTATACGGTTCATAACCATTCAACTACATTTCACTAATTTAGTTAATGAATTGTTTATGTAAATGATATATAAGGGGAATAGTAGAGGAAGAAACATTTTATGGAAACTAACATGTAATTTCAAAACATTGGAGGTCTGAAATAATAAGTAAATTGGACATTGGAAAACCAAATCCTGTAATAGAAAATGAAGTGAAGGAAAAACCATACGATGTTAAGAACCTGAAATATATCTAGTCGAGAGAATATTTTGGTGTATAATGAACCTAATATATATATCCAAAAACTTATATGATCAACAAAATTATTGTTAACCCTTTTTAATCATCTATAAAATCTCTCTTCCATTGAAATGGCTTGGTATTTGAAATTCATGCATGACATATTTGTAATGATTTGATAAGGAGTATAACACAATTATGGTATTAATTAATGTGAATATATAACATATTATGAAATAAAAAAACTGATTTTTTTTAATATGGATTGTGAATACTAATGTCAATATCCCATGTATTTAAATTTTTTGGAGTTTTCATCTCACCTCAAACCAAGTCCGATGTGGACTTTACTATTCATTATAAAAGAACCTCCAAGACTCATTTAAATGAGAACATTGGGGATTTGGTTCTCCTATATATCATTTCACATGGTATCAGAGGTGGTTCTCTAACCCAATCCCTCCTGTTTTTTTCCTATGCCCTAGGTTTTCTGTGTTTTCACCCCGTCGTGGGGGCGGCAGCACAAAGCTGACTGGGTCGGCCGCCCTCGCTGTCGGATTTCATCCCTCCCAAAAGATCCCTCCTAATGAAACCCTCCATTGCATCGCCCTTCTTGCATGATGGCCTCCTCCAAGTGCTTCTTCTCCCCATTCTTGCCAGATCCACCACCTCTAGTGCAACGACCCATCCCGTTTCACCCCTCCATCGACACCTTTGATGAATACCTCCCCTCTCGTCGTTGACTCTCTACCCGGGGTGCAAGACCATATCAATATGATTATAATGAAATATACGATAGGTGAATAAAAAATACACAAATATCATTAGACAAATTTTATGACGAAAATATATATTAATATAGCAGAATATACATTATACATATACCAAAAAATTGTATAATAAAAAGTGGATATACAATATGATTATACGACATATGTATACAAAATGTCATCCAACAAAATGAACTTTCAAAAATCTAAAAGAACATGAACACCAATAATTTAATGATGCGTCCTCTTGTGAAGAGAATTTCATACAAGATACATGAATCACTTACACCTAAGAATGCAGTGATCCATAAATGTCATCAGCATCATGCCCTGTGAGGACGTGTTCATTTATCATTCCCACCAACAAAAAGTCCACACTAAAGTAAAAGAATTCATAAAAATCATTTCACGTGAATTTAGAAAAATTAAAAACCATGGAATAATTATTTCTCATGTTTTTGAAATTAGGTCCCACCTTCTTTTAGCCACCATGATTTTGTCCCAAGAACTGAAAAAATAATACAACTTTATTTAAACTAATCCACTGAATGAAATGCTTGTTACTGTTTATGAGACCTCCAATCTATTTTCCCCAATACATTAACTTATTGACTCAATAACATTTTCATTACTATCCAATAGAAGATTGGATTTAAGATGAAATCATATCTATCAAAATAATACAAAATCCTGAAAATTCTGAAAATTATTATTATCGAAAGATATCCAATGATACCATATATCCATGGTGAAAATGAATCAAAATGTAATGAAAAAAATATAAGGTCTTATAAAATAGCGAGTTTTATTTCTCAAAAAACCTTCATGTATACATTGGACATGTTGGAGTTGAATAAAAAATTAGTGAAAGTACAAAAATAGTTCACTCATTAATCACATTCTAGAGAGTCGTCTCTTGGAGTAATGGTGAGATGGGAATGAACATTTTTATAGCATGAAAGATCATGTGGGGATGATGATACCACACCCTCATAGACCTAGGAATGTAAATGGAGACAACCAATAGATTTTTCAGCTATATTTAGATGCTTTGAACCAAAATTGTGATGATCTATTACTAGTTTCAAGGAGTTATGATTGGTGTTTCCAACATGTCATATTTTTATATAGTGATTCGGGTCCTGTGTGAATGGTGTGATAATAAAATAAAGAGCCATATTCAAAGGGAGAGTAAACATGTCTTGTGAAGGGCCTTCTAATATGTATTGAAAAGCCAGTGGTTGCTTCCTTATGAAATTTAATTGATTAAACAAATTCCATGAAAAAAATTGTGTAAATACATTCACATGGATAATAATTAAGGAAAAAACAAGTATAAAATTTCAGGAAGTTGATAGTGGTAATATGCCTGTATATTCAAATTTCCAAGTATCTTTGTTGGTGGTGAATATTAGCACACTGAGTAAAATAGAATAAGAAACCAAAATAGAACTACAGAGATAATGAATTAAGATTAAAAACTAATATTGATGGTAGAATTTAAAGGAAGAAAAACTAATGAAAATGAGAAAACTGAGATTGTTTGAAAGTACACATTTTCATATGACACCATCCAAATAAGATCCATTAGAAGCCCTATTGAGAAGTCACATATGTGTAGGATATAATTTTTATAACTCTGTGACGGTCACATTATGAAAGGTTGATGTGGTCGACTCCCACATTATTGGTGACTGTGAGGTAGACTAAGTGGTGATGGAAATGTATATAGGTGGGGAAATGAGAATAAGTATAGAATATGGAGATCCCAATGAAACAAAAACATGTTATTTATATAATAATGAATAAATGATACTGAAAAAAATGAAAACATGTTCTTTCTTTAGTGAAACAATTAAGAGGAGAATATAAAACTATAAAACAAAAAATATAGAAGATTTTTATTATGATATTACATTACTCAATAACATGTGTAAAAAATATTTTTTTATTAGTCAAACCCTTGTTAACATTAAAAAATTATTTTTTAATGAAGGAAAATAAATCTAAATATTTTCTTTTCATTACCAATTAACATAATGTTAACTATAAATGTATAGTGAAATATTATAATAAATAAATGCATAAAGTTATCACAAAAAATCTTCAATTTATTGGATGAAAATTTTAAAAAATGAATGTCACATATTTGCGTGGGATATAAAAAAGAAATAATCTTCAGACCTGTAGATGCAACATTTGTCTCATGATAAATGGATAATATACTTTGTAAGCTCACTTCCTTACATCTCAATTTCAAAAATGAAAGACATATGTGTCATCGCTGAATGATATGATAGGGGGATTGATGAAAATTTATAATTATTGTTTATAATATATTATATTTTATTCAGAACATAAAAAATTCAAATAATTATAAATTCAAAACTAATATAACTGTATATCTGATTGTTCAATGGAATTATAATATATTTAGTATTTATATTCATAATTTTTGGAGATATGGAAATGATCTATTGATGCAATGGCATTGAACTACATGTTCCAAAGATATAAAAATTAAATGTGCATATTAATAAAATTTGTTTAATGTAATTCCTGGTTAGAAACATGAAGATATGATTTTAAAATCAAATGAAAAAGAATTTTTTCATTCAATAGTAGCCAATATTTTCTAAATTGGAGAAAAAATTAGAACATTTCATCAATATCGGAGATAGTAGTCTAAAATTTCTAAGAATAAATAGAATACATTTTCACACATAATAAGATATACTTTTTACATACAAGAGGCAACTTACCATTACCTAGAAAAAGGAAATACTGATGAAGATGATATGTGAGGTGTTACCTTAGGATTAAATTCTATATACCCATGCTTCTAGATAAATTAATATGAGGACAGTAACTGAGAATTCTCACCTAATTTAAGAAAAACTATTTTATACTCATCTTATTGATTATGGTGATTGTTTCAATGCAGAAATCCTGAATGAGAATAAAGATCAGCAGAAGAAAAGAAAGGATTTTTTAAGGGGAAAATGAATGAAAAACATGGATATCATCGAACCCTAATTAAAATTCTTCATTAACAAGATTTCTAGATCCGAAAATTTAATAGGAAACAAAATGAAAAATAAAAAAAGTATTGACAAAACACATTAAGTTCATACCATAGAAGACAAAAATTACACTAATGTAATACATCATAATCAATAACAAATATGGTTTTTGATGGATATTATGTTGACGCCAAGGTGATGGTAAAATAATATATACAAAAAGTGATGAAATTGTCACAAATGAATAGATGAATATGTAATGATTTAAGTGCATAGTTGTATTGATTAATACAAAGTAAAAAAGAAATTTTTTAGAAATTGTCAAAACATACCAAAAATATATATTGAATATTTTTATACATATACAGAAGTAAAGTTGTAGAAATGGAAAAGATGTAGACCCTATACCCATGATGCACCTCTAAGGGAGTCCGTGAGGTTATTTTATAATGAATAACAAATACTACAAGTATGATGTGGGAAATAGACTCCAACACTCCCCCTCAAGCTAGGTCTACCTAGCTTGAATGCATAATTAAATAAAACAAACCAAATAAAACAAAGAAATCAGTAAACATTATATACACTCCCCCTTAAGCTGGACATACCCAGTTTGATTAAAATACAAAATGAAATAAAAAGAAATAATATGTGATTGCAGCTCCCCCTCACGAATAAAATAATAGATGATAGATGATGTTGCTGAAAAAGATGAGTCATTGAAGGAAAAATGCCAGTATGCACTGCCCACTAATCTTTCTCCACTAGTTGTGATTCCACCAATGGATTCAAAAGAAAAGAAAACCATTGTAGATCTCTCATGCTGACCTTCTAAGGATTACCCTATATTCAAGATTATGGATGAAATGATGACTAACAAATGGACTCAGAATGACCGGGTGAAATGGCGCCCGACATTGCAGACCTAAGAGGCTGGGTTAAACGTTGTCCGACTTCCGGACCCAAAAGGTCGGATGAAATGACGCATGATTTTTGGGAACTAAAATTGAATGATAGAAAGGTTCTAAAGAGAAATAGGGAGAAGCAAACTTGTTAGAGGCAACTAAGACATTTTCTGGAAAAAAGGGGGTTTCGGTAGAATAGTCAATGATAGCAGGTGGTGGCTTCTGCATGGATGGGCTGGTGTCAGGGTGCAACAGGGGAAGAGATGGAGATGCATCCACCAGAGATGCATTCAATATAGATTTTATCCTCTAATGATGGAATTTTATTGCACGGAATCATCACACCTGGAGGATCAGTGCTGCAAGAGAACGATGTGTGGGGGGAAGCGCCAAAGAGGTGAGGAAATGCAAGATCTGAAGGTGAGGAAGAGATCTCCATGCGGGGGTGCACGAGACGGATGGGATCCATCGTGATGGAGATAGCACGTGGTGGGGCACACTGAGAGAGATAATGCAGGGACCGTCATGCATATGGATGGGAGGCCGCTGCACTAAGAGCAGTGGAAGCAGGTTCCAGTAGGAGGCCGCTTAGGATGGGGTCATAGAGGGTCGTCACATGCACATGGAGGAGGTCGATAGGAGGTCGATGCGCAGGAGGGGCCCCATGGGGAGTGAGATGTCGGTATGGGGTGATGGTGAAGGACTTACAAATCCCTAGACATGGAGGCTACTGCCCCCCAACTGGGGTATATACCTTCGTTTCTTCCAAAAAAACGGACAACAGGACTAAGGTTAGGATATGACCTTCTTTCATACAACGTAGAAAGGAATTTTTTACATAATATTGATGAAGATTCCAATTATATTGAGTGAAAAGAGATATGGATAATCAGAAATATGTCATCTTCACAACTAGAGAGAAGGTATAAAAATAATCAACAGCATATGTCAAATAATATCCTTTTGACACAAGTCTGGCTTTAAGGAGATGAAGAGTGGAATCTGTATTTAGGCATACCATATAAATTCATTTGTTGTTGACCACCTATTTACCTGTCGGAATAGGGACCACACTGTTGATCACCAGTTTGGCATCGTCTACTCTACTCTCCCAATGAATGAGTCCCCCGTCTAGGCTGAGGAAAAGATTTACAATTTGGAGTAATCCGATATGGGACTGGGAAACACCCTTTACCCAGAAATACAATAAACCAGGTTTAACACTCCCCCTTAAGCAAGTACATTATAAATTGGAAAAGAGTCCCACAAAAAGAAGAAAAAACATCAACCAAGACCACACAATCCCCCTCAAGTTGGGTCAATGATGCCATGGATACCCTAGCTTGGTAAAAAGAGAGTCAAGTCGAGCTTTGGGAGGCATTTGGTGAAGATGTTGGAAATCTGAACAGTCCTCAGAATATAGCTAAAACTAACAAGATATTATTCAAGGTGATGGAATAGAATGTGGAAATCCACATTGATATGTTTTGTGCGTTCATGGAAGATGAGATTGAAAGAAATCTCTCTGGATGTCTGATTATCATACCAAATATGAGAAGATGACTTTGTAGAGAAACCAATCTCATGGAGAATATGATGAAACAAAATAATTTTAGTAGTGATCATGGTCATTGCACAGTATTCTGATTCATCACTTTACTGGGAGATGATGGTCTGTTTCTTGTTGTTCTATGAGATTAAGTTACCCACCAGAAAAATGGCAAATCCAAATGTAGATTTTTGGGTAGCTAAGTAGTCAGCACAGTCCATATCACAAAAGGACTTAATATTCAGATATTCCTGATGTGAATACTGAACACCACGGACATGTTCATTCTTAATGTACTTGGAAATGCAACGGATATCATCCCACAGAGATTTTGTTGGATGTTCCATGAATTGCCTACATTTCTCATAGTGCATGAAATTTATGGATGAGTCATGATAAGATAATTGAGCTTTCCCACAAGACGATGGTACCTATATGGGTGAGAATATGGTTTTGGGTTGTCATAAAGAGATTGTTCCCTAGGATCAAGAGGAGTGTCGACGACAGTTGCTTGAGTCAAACCATGTCACAAACCAAATTTGGTCTCCATAAAAACGGACGCAAAACCCAGCCCGTGAAAAAACCCGAAGAGTATTCTATATCCACATGGGATGGCACATGTTTCCAAGTAATAATAAATTTGGTTTGGGAATGATTTACCAGAGTATGAAATCCTAAAACATTAAAAACAATCAATAATTTGAATCTAAAATTTTCATACTAAAAAAGCCTTAACAGAAAACATATATGAACACATGGTTTTAAATAAATTAAAAGAGCTCCAAAAATAAATAATAACAACATCAAATCATCCACAAAGAATCCACA
The DNA here is from genome assembly GCA_963277665.1 of Viscum album. Taxonomy (NCBI): domain Eukaryota; kingdom Viridiplantae; phylum Streptophyta; class Magnoliopsida; order Santalales; family Viscaceae; genus Viscum; species Viscum album. Next base: position 2,062,619,892 of record OY728120.1, on the reverse strand, counting down.
CAATGAGGGGTCATCACCCCTGATCCGTCTCCACAATACTGCACCATAGGAGGGGACTAAAAACCCGAACCACCTTCCCTCGATGCTTTGCCATTACCTGTGTCAAAAAGAGTCATGTATACTTACACACAAGTGGGTTAAGTACGGTGTGAGACAAAGACCAATAGGATACCTTCCAAATATTCCAAAGAGTATGCAATACAAGGTTAAAAAGAATGTAGTTTTAATATGTAAGGAAAAGTGGTGATAAATTCCCTGAAAAGAAACATTCAATTGTAAACAGTTTTCAAAATAAAACATTAATAATGTTAAAATTTTTGATTAATAAATTATATATATTGTAATTTACATCCAAACACACCCAATGATAAGGGTAAACACCACAAATCCAATGAGCACTTAAATCAAGAACACCCCTAGGCACTAGATAAGTCTCGTGCCCTATGTACCTCGTACCTTGGTGTAAAATATCCTTTCCACAATCCTTTCCCATGCATGAGCCACTAGTAGGGAACATAACCATAACCTAGTGGTCCCTAAACATCATCCATATCGTCTAGTTAGAGTTTTTGTTATCCAAAATTCTAAGTGAAATAAGTATAAAACACATTCAGTTCACTAGAGTACTAGTACATATCAATCCACCTAGGTACTCGGGCTTCCCCCATTGTTCTCAAAAAATCTTAGCATACTAAATACATCCCTTTTCATATAAAAACACAAATAATGGTCACATACAAATTATATAGTATATGTACACATGTTATACCACTTAAAACAGAGAAGAAAACATTTTTATTTTCAACAAATCAACTTCTCAAAATCTCGCATTGTTTTGCACCCAAAACTCCTTAAAATTCCCACTTTTCACACAATTTTCACACCTATAAGTCACCAAAAAATGGAATCCCAATAACTTTCAACTAAACCATTAAATGAGTTATAAGGCATCCCCATATGAACCAAGAAGTGATATCATTGTAAAACCTCCATTTTCACACAAACATGGCACTTAAAGTTCATATGCATCACAAACACCATTACATTTTTTTAGAAACAACCAAAGGATATAAACATCCAAAACATTATTTTCATCCCTAATACATTTCAATAAAATCGACTATGTAGTTATAGGGCATCCCCAAATTAACCAATAAAATATTTCTATGAAAAAACTCTAATTTCACATAAAAACGACACTTAAACTTCATTTGATTTACAAATACCACTAAAACCAATTTATATGCCAATAATAAAATGATATAAACCTGAAAATATTATAAACACATAATTCTAAGTCCCAAGGATTTCATACACATGGAATATCCTACCAAAATTGTAAAACCTTTGAATCCTTTGTGCAAAAATCCTACGACACCATCGATGCACCACGAGGGACTTAGATCAAGCCTAAAACTAGAATAATAGACCCTGAAACCAAGTATCAAAAACTAGGTTTGAAACCCTTCCTTCTGGACACAATTAACCTCAATGATAGGAGAATAAACCCCATGCAAAAGGAGATAACTAAGAAAAAGATTCACTTACTTGAGGAAGTTTGAAGATTCTCCACCAAACCCCCCTTCAATATAGAGTTCCTAGGAGTTTTTGAGGTGCTTGGGAGGCTTCCATGGCTGAAATGGTAGAATGGGGGAAGAAAGGGGCGAGTATGGATAATTCATAGGAGGGAAAACATGGAATTTCAAGAATATTTTTAATGATATGGACACCCTGCATGGTTTGGCTGCACTGTTTAGTAAATCATGCGGCCAAATCGTGTGGCCTATTCTGGCCACCCAAAATGTGATGTTTTTCCTCCAATTTTAGGGGGGTCTGAGGAGGAAGCCAAGGGGTACAGATTGGAAAAGTATAAAGGAAATAATAGACAAAATAAATCCACCCCTTTACCCTAAGACTCATCCATCTCTAGGGTATAGACCACCCCCAATAAAATACCCCACAAGAGGTTCCACTAGTAGTGTCAAAATTTTGTTTCCAAAACACCTCATACTCATACCTTTGCTTTAAGAAAAGACATTTCCAAATACCATACAACAGTTCCAAGAATAATTACTTAGATCAAGAACACCCAATGCCCCAAATATAATTCTAGAACACCCGGAGGCCAAGAGAAAACCAAGAGCCAAAAGGGGATTTGAAACAAAGGATGGAAATTGAAAATCTGGTTGTGACAATTCTCCCCACCATAAAGCTTTCCACCCCCGGAATGCTACAACAACACCAGATGTAAAAACAATGCCCCTATGATAGACCAAATTGGACTCCCTTTCCACGTTTTCAACCACCTCTAAAAGGCCAAACACCTCTAGTTATTCAACCAAAGGAAGAGAATACTCTCACTAACCAAAATATAACCCACATACCTGAAATGATCAAACACATTCAAAATACATCCCAAAATAAAACACCTCAAACACTACCAGACGAAGATCAAACTGTCCACCTAAAACAAACAGCAAACCTGAATAACACAAACACAAACTTACTTAATCAAAACCATTGGGCGTGCTCCAATCACACATTTACCCAAGTAAGAAATTTGTGGCTAGATATACTTGAGCGAGACTACCTCCAACCAATAAAACAAAAAGGATAAAACCAATTCACTGATATGGGGAGACCCAAAGAGACTTCCCACCACAAGGGAAAACTTAATTTCTGATACAGAATCAGGACACCAATTGGAGGAGGCCCAATGGTCTCCCTAGCCTAAGGGGTAAACTAACATTAGTCTTTTTACAAAAGAACATATGTGATACCCATGATGGGTCTCCCCACCCTATGTACTAACCATCTTTACTGACTAGTTTGGGCCGACATGAAAAGACCCCAAAATTTAAAGAGTTGGCACGACTGTACTTTTAGTCCCACGGTTTGGAAAACTGTGTTCTAACCATGCAAATAATTCTATCCAAAGGTGAAGCTCCACATAGTTACATGGGCCGAGATGCATGACCATGTAGAGACCATGTTATAGCTACTGTCTGTTATCACAGTGTTTCCTATGTTGGCACATGGTTACTACTAACCATGCGAAAACTATTCTCTCAAATATGCCTAGCCCAAATTTCATCATTTTCTCTAAAAGTTCAAAGGAAAGCCAAGGTAATAAAATGAACTCAGGATATAACATGGAAACAAGGTCCTCCCCCCTCTACAACTGAAAGTGAAGAATAGGAACAAGATGACGACACCAGAGGTTTAAACATTTCCCATATTCCATACCGAGGATAAGACTTTGACCAAAGTTTTGAACGAATTTTGGATTTCCCTAGACTACACGCCAGCTTCACTTTGGGACCTATGGCTGGAGCTCAGATGATTGAAGCATCTCCTGCCTCGCAGTCATGCTTTAGAAACCCCTGAACGGAACTTCTTCTTCCAGTGCAACAAACAATTACACTCTGATCACAGTTGGTATCAATAAGACCTGACACACTTCAAACCCACTTTACCCCAACCCATCATTTTACTAAAACAAGGGATTAGAGGAAGCACACACATCACCCCTTGTTTCATCAGATGGGAAAAATTATAATGAATGGACACATAGAAACACATTCTTCTAGGACATAGGATTTTGGAATTCCCTAAAGGGAGACACACATCTAAAAAAACAGAGACTCTCATAAGATTGCACAACCTTGACCCTTAAAATCAAATGAACACACAACATCGCAAGGCGTCACTGAACATGACCATTGCGGCTAAAAAACACAAGGATAGGGAACTTATGTTGAGTCCCAAAAATCACATGATCCCAACAAGCGGCCACAACATCCACTCTTGGCCATATTTTCAACACTGGTGGACTAACATGAACTCTTTCTTCAATGTGACAGACAAAATACCCAACGACCATCATTCTACACATACAACCCTGAAATACATTCACCTTCGATGACTCAAGCAAAAAAAGAAACTAAGGAATATTTCAACCTCCCACAACCACTCTCCCTCTATAACGACCCATAATTTACATACACTGTTAGAACTTCAAAATTAAAGTACACTTATTACAACATATATCAAAACCATGAAAGGACCGTATAGGTATAGTGTCTTTAGAAACTGGTAAACATAAACAACTAGTTCAGAAAGCGTCTACACTATCTCCCATTTATTTCATCATATCTATAGTCCATTTTGGAATATCTTACTTAATAACCTTCTTCTTGACCTGGGTAAATAAAACATACAAAAGGGTGAGCTCAAATGCTCAGTAAGGGTAAACAAAAGAAATATCAATCACATCATATTCATAAGAACATAACAATTTGGAAATCTTACCCTGTAAAAGAGATCATAATTTCATAACATGGGATAAATCATGGTACTGAAATTTAATCACAATAATAATAACATAAAACATGAAGCTTTGTCTCATACACACATAATCATAGAGAATCATTTCTTATTAGTCAAGACTCATTTCCAAGACTATCTTAGTGGACAAAGTCCATTTCTGAACCGAGTTCATTCCTCGTTTCAGTCCGGTTTCACTGAACCGGTTTAACCTGCCATTCCAGCCATGTCTATCTCATGAGATATAAAATCTTTACCCAATGCATTGGAGGGAGATATAGGTCCCACCCATATCATAATGATACCATTCTTATGTGTGCCACAAAATCACAAACCATATATCATAGCATAACCCATGTAATAAAAATGGGATTCTTAAACATCGTGACATCATAAAACAATTTATATAAGATAAAGGAATTCATAAAAATAATTTCATCACAACATAATCAAATCAATGTAATAATAGGGATAGAAACGAAACAATTTATTATCTTAGATGGAAAATAATTTTGATAAAACACTTGGACTCCATTCTTGAGGAAAATATCCTTTCTACTTCAAAATTTTTTTTCCTTTCTTAACATGTCATACAATTTTAAACTAATAGAATTTGATTAAAAATAAACATGAGAACATGTAAAGGATGCTTCTTGGAAATAAGTTTTTTTAAAAATCCATTCATGCCGTATAATTTAAAGAAACATTCTTCTCGTACTTTTGTCGGAAAAGTCAAAAAATACCTCGTACGAAAAACGACAAAAGATTCCTTGCATATCGTTTACTAAAAACTCACCTAAGGGTAAAATTTTATTTAAAAAAATGTAGGGGGATAGAAATAATAATAAATATTGAGGAAACATGGATGTGGATGATAAAATATTCCGCAGTAAATTCTGAAGTATAAACAATCTCGAAAAAAAATGAGATTGTGAGATTTTCCCTTATCTTAGGTCTAATTTGCTTATTAAGTGTCTGAACCTCCTGTATAATGATTTAAATAATGTCATTGACTTATTCCAGAATCATAATCATTGTTATTATATCATATATGGTCATATTTTTATCTTATTATTAGTAATATTTCATTTCTACTTGTTATTCGGGTGTTTATTACTTTTTCTTCTTATGCGTGTTTTGTCTAATAAATTCTTATTCTTATTTTTAGGTTATAGATACCTCATTTCCAGAATGGTATTACTGTAATATATATAATATTTCTTCACTATATTCATTTATGTAATCATTATGCAATGAAAATCATGTAGAACGAGTCGCATCACATCGTGGAGACGGTATTCTGTACGTACGCATGAGTGATGATATCGTTCCCATGATCGTGCAATTGTATTGGAGTGTATGTATACTATTTCAGAATCAATATAAATTTAAAATAATAATATATATTCATTCTTTACACCATTATACCCATCCAAGTAGGGTGGTGGTGGAAAATAGATTACACCACAGCGTGGAGACGGTATTTCGTACGTACGCACGCGCGATGATTTCGTTTTCCGTAGGATGGATAGATAGTGAAATAGGGTCGTTTCATACTTATAATAAAATATCATTATATGAGTGATATTGATGTTATTAATTAATAATGAAACAACTAAAGAAGAATAAGTGGAAGAAGAAATAAAGTTGAAAAAATCGGTAATGGACATTACCTCTTCTTTGAAGCGCTTCTTTGAGACCTCCTTTTACGGCACTAAAATTGGTCTTTCAAGAAGACCAGAACCTCTAAGATGTTTCTAGGGAAGTGTAGAAGAGAATTTGGTAGATTTTGGCCGAGATTTAAGGCTCAAAGTGGTGTGAGGAAGAGAGGGAGGAGGTTCCCTTTTATAAGGGAGGAGAGGGGCACCTTTGGAAAAACTAAAAATATTATTTTATTATAAAGCCATATTGGGTTTTAAATAGCTCCATATTGATTTATTTCGAAGCTAAGGTGGGTATGGGTCAAAATCCTTTCATCCAATATAATTTGGACAAGTTTAGTTTACTATTTTAACCTTATCATTTAGATTTAACTTTAAGTTAGATAATTTTACTTTTACTGTGTCTTTTTGTGATCTTACACTATAAGGTTAATAAACTTACTATAACAAGCCAAACGAACCCCAAGTTATTTATTATTAATATATATAACCTTATATAAGTAATTTGGCCGAAACCTATATTTTTAGTAATAAAATAACAATTAATAATATAATATTTGTTTTAAAAACTATTTTATGTCCATTTTGACACTATTTAGTAATTGATTTTTGTGAAAATCATAGCAGAATTATTAGTTCTAAAAAGGTTAATTAAAACAACAATAAAATGTCATATTAACATAGAAAATTATTGTAATTCATAAAAAGTCTCAAATTACATTTATTTGGGTATTTATAACATCAATTATGACAATATTTCATTAATAAGATAATTGTTGCATCATCATTGTGTCATAAATAAATTAAATTATTTAAAGTCTAAAAATTATAAATAAAATATCATTATGTAGGAAATCATTTTAGATTTCTAATGAATATTTATAGTCTAATTTATCTCATGTATAACCCTATATTAAAAATTATTTACTTATTAAACTTTGATTTTAACTATTTTAACCCTTCTTTAAATAAATTAATAATAAATGTCCGAATCTAATCCAAGTGGGCCTAAATGGTCATATTTTATTCCTAAGGTTGTTTTTGGTCGAATTAAACTTATCCAATAGAATTAAGCCATATGTTAGGGTAATAATAATATCATTTTTACCCTTAATTACCCTATTTACTTTTAACCATGGTAAATAAAAGTAAAAAGTTACTATTCACCAAAAATTATTTTCATCTCATTGAACAACATTTTACTTACTGACGTCAACCGTGTCTCTCGGATTTTTGAAATTCCACTCACAGAAGTAGTAAAATTAAGTTTTCTGTAAATTTGAAAATTCTCCTAGGAGGTGGGTAAAAGACGGTGGAAAGTTCAATAAAATTTTTATATATCTAAAATTATTATAAAATTACACCAATGAATTACATTGAACTTATATAGGTATTATATATCAATTTTTACCTAAAATAAATTTAAATAAAAATTTAGTTTTTAAATAGTAACCCAGTGTTTTCAGTATTCATCAAAAATTGAAAGTTTCCAGAAAAATACCAAAATTTCACCCTCGGCTAATTTTGATATTCCAAATCCAAAAACGAAGTCCATTTTGAAAAATAAAATTTACAAAATTTCAAAAAGTGGTTATTACTATTCATAACGGCTAGTTTTAATAATATTTTAGTACCATATCGTTGTTTAGTGAAACTCGGTATTGCATACGACGCAAGATATCAAGGAAGGTCTCGATTGCGTGTAAAGCAAGCCAAGCTAGTGTTGTGTGTAGTGAAAGATTCCTTTGATGATTTATATAAAATAATAACAAAATATTTCTTATAAAAGTCTCGGGTGTTACATTATACCCCCCTTAAAAAGGAATTTCTCCCTCGAAATTCATCACTTGTAACAAACAGATGAGGATACCTCTCCCTCATCATATCCTCAAGCTCTCATGTAGCTTCTTCTAAATTGTGGTTCCTACATAAAACTTTCACCAAGCGAGTGGTCTTGTTTCATAGCACGTTCTCGCTACGATCCAGAATCTCTATCGGTTGTTCTTCATAAGAAAGATCTTGTTCCAGCGGTACAACTTCTGAGCTGAGTACATGTCAAGGATCAAGTATGTACTTTCTCAGGAGAGATACATGGAACACATCGTGAACTTGAGAGTGATTCGGTGGAAGCACCAATCGGTAAGCTACCTTCCCAAAACGATCCAGTATTTCGAAAGGACCGATATACCTAGGGCTCAACTTTCCCTTATTTCCAAATCTCATTACTCTCTTCCAAGGAGATATTTGTACGAACACTTTATCACCCACTTCAAACTCGATGTATTTTCTTCGGTTGTCGGCATAACGTTTTTGTCGACTCTGATCTGCTCTTATGTGTTGTTGAATAGATCGGACCTTTTCTGCCATATCATCAACAAGATCAGGTCCTAATAGCTTTCTTTCCCCAACTTCATCCCAGCAAGTTGGAGGCCTACATTTTTTTCCATAGAGAGCTTTATAAGGAGCCATCTGAATACTGGAGTGAAAGCTATTATTATAAGAAAATTCCACCAAAGGTAGGTGCTGATCCCAACCACCTTTGAAATCCATAGAGCAAGATCTCAACATATATTCTAGAGTTTGAATTGTCCTCTCAGACTGACCGTCTGTCTGAGGATGATTAGTAGTGTTGAAACTCAACTCTGTATCCAGAGTGTGCTGAAGACTTCTCCAGAACATTGAAGTAAACCTCGGATCCCGATTAGATATAATAGAAAGTGGTACTCCATGCAATCTTACAACTTCTTTTACATATATCCTGGCAAGCTGATCAAGAGAGAAATATTCTCTAATAGCAATGAAGTGTGTCGACTTTGTAAGATGATCAACTGTGACCCAGATATCATTATTTCCTTTGGATGTTTTAGGAAGTCCTGTGAAAAAGTCCATAGTGATGTTTTCCCATTTCCATTCGGGTATGGGTAATGGTTGTAACATCCCCTTAGACTTATGTCTCTCAGCTTTAACTTGCTGACAAACCAAGCATCGAGAGACATATTCAGCAACATCTCTTTTCATTCCATCCCACCAGAAGTACTCTTTCAGGTCCCTATACATCTTCGTGCTTCCAGGATGAATAGATAATGAAGAACTATTAGCCTAATCCAGTAGCTCCTTCTTTAATTCGGGGATGGGAGGAACACAAACCCAATTACTGAACTTTATTATCGCATCACAATCAAGGTTGAATTCAGGAAAATTTCTCACCTTATTTTGTAACTCTACATCTTCTTTATGTGCCTCTTTAATCTTAACATGTATAGATGGTTGAACATTCATTTGATAAAGATACAATTTTCCCCTTTCATTATAATTCCAAGATCCATCCTTTGTAAATCCATAAATATTGGATCTTTTGTGATCCTCGTCATGGATAAACTGGCATGGTCTTGTCGACATAATACATCTCCCACCTTGTTCACTTTCCCAGGGTGGTAATGAATTGAGCAGTCATAATCGTTAATCAGCTCCATACATCTTCTTTGGTGCATATTCATCTCCTTTTTTTTGAAAATATACTTTAAACGTTTTTGATCAGTATAAATGTCACACCTTTCTCCATAAAGATAATTCCTCCAAATCTTTAATGCAAAGATTACCACTGCTAACTCCAAATCATGAGTTGGGTAATTTTTCTCATGAATTTTTAACTGTCATGAGTCATAAGCTATCACCATATCATTTTGCATAAGAACACACCCCAATCCTTTCTTGGATACATCACTGTAGATCAGAAACCTTTCTCCACTACAAGGCAGTGTGAGCACAGGTGCACTGGATAACCTTCTTTTCAACTCCTTGAAATTCTCTTCACATTCCTCCATCCAAACAAACATAACTCTTTTCCGAGTCAACCTGGTGAGTGGATTAGATAATCGTGAAAAATCTTTCACAAAACGTTAATAATATCCATCCAAATCAAGAAAACTTTAGATCTCAGTTACTATTGTTGGTCTCGACCATCTTTCGATAACCTCTGTTTTTGTTGGATCCACAAACCCCTCTTTTGATTTTATGTGACCCAAAAAATGAAACTTTTTGAAGCCAAAATTCACACTTGGTAAATTTGGCATAAAGATTCTCCTTTCTCAGGGTCTTCAATATAATTCTCAAGTGATCTTCATGTTCTTCCTTTCTCTTTGAATATATAAGAATATCGTCTATAAAGACTACCACAAACTGATCATGATAGTCTTTAAAGACTCTATTCATCAGATCCATGAAGATAGTATGGGCATTAGTAAGGCCAAATGGCATCACTATAAATTTATAGTGTCCATACCTTGTATGGAATGCCGTCTTTGGTATATCCTCCCTTTTGACCCTTAATTGATGATACCCTAAACGAAGATCAATCTTGGAAAAGTATTGAGCTCCGCGTAGTTGGTTAAATAAGTCATCAATGCGTGGGAGAAGATATTTGTTCTTGATAGTGATCTTGTTAAGTTCTCGATAATCAATGCAGAGTCTCATTGATCCATCTTTCTTCTTAACAAACAGAACAGGTGCTCCCCAAGGTGACGCACTAGGGCATATGAACCCCTTATCAAGATTCTCTTGGAGTTGCTTCTTCAATTCCTGCAACTCAATTGGGGCCATTCTATAAGGTGTCTTTGAAATAGGTAAAGCACCCGGTACGAGTTCTATTGAAAACTCAACTTCACGATTTGGGGGAAGACCCTGCAATTCCTCCGGAAAGACATCATCAAACTCTCGTACAATGGGCATATTCTTAATCGTGAGTTTCTCACCAACCATTTGAGATAAATAACCTTCATTTAGTGGAATCAAGACCCATAAGATGGAAGAAATTTCCACTAGAAGGTTATGTTCATCCTTGCATCGATAGAAGATCAAAGATTGATCTGGAATAAGAAATGTGACTTCCCTTCTTTGGAAATTGATATGAGCTCCATATAGAAAAATCCAATCCATTCCAAGAATCACATCAAATTCCACAATAGGGAAGATCACAAGATTTACAGGAAGAAATTTCCCACAAACCTCAATCGGAGAAGAATTATAAACTTTTGATGCGACTGTTGTGTTATTAGGGGTTGTCACAGCTAACTCAACATCTAATTGTTGAGGTAATACGGTGATACCCTTATAAAATTATTCAGAAATAAAGGAGTGGGTGGATCCAGAATCAAATAAAACATTTTCTACTTTAGAGTGGATAGTAAGTGTACCTTTCACCACTTCATTATCGTACTCCACATCGCTGATAGAAATTGCATGTGACTTTCCTTTGTCTTTAGCCTTAAAAGTTTATTGACGTCGACCATCATCATCAACCCTTGGATTAGGGAATTGATTGGCATAATGCCCCATTTCCATGCATTAGAAACATTGAAGTGTATGAGGTTCATTCTGTGTATCCCTTCCTTTTTTTACATCATTAGACATCTTCTTCCCATTATTGCGGCATTCAAATGCCTGATGACCTTCCTTTCCACATTTGAAACATTTACTTATCCCTTTAAGACAACTCCCTCCATGTTTCTTTCCACACTTTGAGCATAAAGGAAAACTCATCTTCTTTTCTATGTGCTCTTTATATTTTCCTTTAAATTCCATTTTCCTCTTCTTATCAAACCCATATGTCTAATGGGTTACTCCAATCTCCATCTCAACATTGAGAGCACATCGAACAATTTCCTCATAGCTATTGAAGTCCCTTATGGATAACTCCCTTAGAAGGCTTTGTTTTAAGCCACTAAAGAATTGATCGATCTTACTCTTAGGTTGGATAATAATACCAGAAGCGTACCTTGAAAGTCTTGTAAAATTTGCTTCATAGTTACCAACAGATTCATCAACCTTTTTCTTTATTTCAAGAAACTCCTTCTCCATCATTGTTTGGGGAATACAAGGGAAGTACTTATTGAAAAATAAGTTCTCGAACTCGTCCCATTCCATGGACTCAATTTCATCTCTTGGCCTTGTATTCTTGATAAGATTCCACCATTGATCAGCATCACCTTCCTAACGATACACTGCTAAGATGTCTTTATCATGTTCAGAACATTAAAGAACTGAAAATATCTTTTCAGTAGTACTGATCCATTGTTCAGCAACTAATGGATCAGTAGACCCGCTGAATGAAGGTGGACGCTATCTCATGAAGGATTCAACTGAATGTTGCTCCTTCCTTTGCTCGTTTGGAAGTCCTGCATGATTCATAGATTGAGAAAGTTGTGTGAGCATGGCTACAAGATTTTTCATTCCAACTCCCATAACGTTTGGTTGCTCAGGGGGACAATCATTTCATTACCCATCACATTCAGCATTAACACGGTTCCTTCGGGTTCCAGCCATTGACTAAAACCAAGACGAATAGTGTGAGAAACACTAATTATAATAGGAAAACCACATAATCGAGAATAAAATTTCTCACTTAAGGTCTCATCCTAGGTTATTCATGGCCATTTCTAAAACACTAATATTGTGTTCTATGCTTAGACTTATCCTTAGGATTCTTACTAAGGCTTTCACATCCTGGTTTCCAAAGGTTGACTATACCTTTCCTATGATACCAACTATAATGACTCATAATTTACATACATTATTAGTACCTCAAAATTAAATTACACTTATTACAACATATATCGAAACCATTAAAGGACCGTATAGGTATAGTTTCTTTAGAAACTGGGAAACATAAACAAATGGTTCATAAAGCGTCTACACTATCTCCCATTTATTTCATCATATCTATAGTCCCTTTTGGCATATCTTACTTAATAACCTTCTTCCTGACCTGGGGAAACAAAACATACAAAAGGGTGAGGTCAAATGCTCAGTAAGGGTAAACAAAAGAAATATCAATCACATCATATTCATAAGAACATAACAATTTTAAAATCTTACCCTGCAAAAGAGATCATAATTTCATAACATGGGATAAATCATGGTAGTGAAATGTAATCAAAATAATCATAACTTAAAACATGAAGCATTGTTTCATACACACATAATAAAAGAGTATCATTTCTTATTAGTCAAGACTCATTGACAAGACTATCTTAGTGGACAAAGTCCATTTCTGAACCGAGTTCATTCCTCGTTTCAGTCCTGTTTCACTGAACCGGTTTAACCTGCCGTTCCAGCCATGTCTATCTCATGAGATATAAAATCTTTACCAAATGCATTGGAGGTAGATATAGGTCCCACCCATATCATAATGATACCATTCTTATGTGTGCCACAAAATCATAAACCATACATCAGAGCATAACCCATATAACAAAAATGGGATTCTTAAACATCGTGACATCATAAAACAATTCATATAAGATAAAGGAATTCATAAAAATAATTTCATCACAACATAATCAAATCAATGTAATAATAGTGATAGAAACATAACCCTTTATTATCTTATATGGAAAATAATTTTGATAAAACACTTGAACTCCATTCTTGAGGAAAATATCCTTTCTACTTCAAAAACATTTTTCCTTTCTTAACATGGCATACAATTTTAAAATAAAAGAAGTTGATTAAAAATAAACTTTAAAACATGTAAAGGAAGATTCTTGGAAATAATGTTTTTAAAAAATCCATTCATGCCTTATAAGTTAAAAAACATTCTTCTCGTACTTTTGTCGGAAAAGTCAAAAAGTACCTCGTACGAAAAACGACAAAAGATTCCTTTCATATCTTTTTCTAAAAACACACCGAAGGGTAAAATTGGATTTAAACAATTTTAGGTGGATGGAAATAATATTACATATTGAGGAAACATGGATTTGGATGATAAAATATTCCCCAGTAAATACTGAAGTATAAACAATCTTGGATAAAAATGAGACTGTGAGATTTTCCCTTACCTTAGGTCTGATTTGCTTCGTATGTGTCTGAACCTCCTGTATAATTATTTAAATAATGTCATTGACTTATTCTAGAATCATACTCATTGTTATGATATCATATATGGTCATATTATTAGCTTATTATTAGTAATATTGCATTTCTACTTGTTATTCGGGTGTTTATTACTTTTTGTTCCTATGCGTGTTTTGTAGAATAAATTCTTATTCTTATTTTTAGGTTATAGATACCACTTTTACAGAATGTTATTAGTGTAATATATATCATATTTATTCACTCAATTCATTTATGTAATCATTATGCAATGAAAATCATGTAGAACGAGTCGAATCACATCGTGGAGACGGTATTCCGTACGTATGCACGACTGATGATATCGTTCCCATGATAGTGGAATTGTATTGGAGTGTAGGTATACTATTTCAGAATCAATATCACTTTAAAATAATCATATATATTCATTATTTACACCATTATACCCATCCAAGTAATGTGGTGGTGGAAAATAGATTACACCACGGCGTGGAGACGGTATTCCATACGTACGCATGCGCAGTGATTTCGTTTTCCGTAGGATGAATAGATGGTAAAACAGGGTTGTTTAGTACTTATAATAACATATCAGTATATGAGTGATACCTATGTTATTAATTCACAATGAAACAACTAAAGAAGAAGAATTGTAAGAAGAAATAAAGTTGAAATAATCGGTAACGTACATTACCTCTTCTTTGAAGCGCTTCTTTGATACCTACTTTTAGGGCACTATAATTGGTCTTTGAAGAAGAACAAGACCTCTAGGATTTTTCTAGGGAAGTTGAGAAGAGAATTTTTCAGGGGTTGGCTGATCTTGAAGGCTCAAAGTGGTGTGAGGAAGAGAGGGAGGAGGTTCCCTTTTATAAGGGAGGAGAGGGGCACCTTTGGAAAAACTAAAAATATTATTTTCTTATAATGTCATATTGGGTTTTAAATAGATCCAAATTGATTTATTTCGAATCAAAGGTGTGTATGGGTCTAAATACATTCATCCAATATAATTTTGACAAGTTTATTTTACTATTTTAACCTTATCATTTAGATTTAACTTTAAGTTAGATAACTTTACTTTTACCGTGTCTTTTTGTGTTCTTACACTATAAGGTTAATAAACTTACAATAAAAAACCAAAAGAACCCCAAGTTGTTTATTATTAATATATATAACCTTATATAAGTCATTTTGCCGAATATTAGATTTTTAGGAATAAAATAACAATTAATAATATAATGTGTTTTAAAAAAACTATTTTATGTCAATTTTGACACTATTTAGTAATTGATTTTTTTGAAAATCATAACAGAATTATTAGTTAGAAAAAAGTTAATTAAATATTCACTAACATGTCATTGTAACATATAAAATTATTGGAATTCATAAAAAGTCTCAAATTACATTTATTTGGGTATTTATAACATCAATTATGTCAATATTTCATTAATAAGATACTTACTGCATCATCATTGTGTCATAAATAAATTAAATTATTTAAAGTATAAAAATTACAAATAAAATAACATTATGTAGGAAATCTTTTTAGACTTCTAATTAATATTTATAGTCGAATTTATCTCATGTATAACCCTATATAAAAAATTATGTACTTATTAAACATTGATTTTAACTATTTTAACCCTTCTTTAAATAACTTAATAATAAATGTCCTAATCTAATCCAAGTGGCCCTAAATGGTCATATTTTATTCCTAAGGTTGTTTTTGGTCGAATTAAACTTATCCAATAGAATTCTGACATGTGTTAGGGTAATAATAATATCATTTTTACCCTTAATTACCCTATTTACTTTTAACCGTGGTAAATAAAAGTAAAAAGTTACTATTCACCAAAAATTATTTTCATCTAATTGAACCACATTTTACTTACTGACAACAACTGTGTCTCTTGGATTTTTGAAATTCTACTCACAGAAGCGGTAAAATTATGTTTTATGTAAATTTTCAAATTTTCCTAGGAGATGGGTAAAAGACGGTGAAAAGTTCAATAAACTTTTTATATATCTAAAATTATTATAAAATTACTCCAATGAATTACATTGAACATATATAGGTATTATGTATCAATTTTGACCTAAAATAAATTTAAATAAAATAAATAATTATTTAAATAAAAAGTCGGTTTTTAAATAGTAACCTAGTGTTTTCACTATTCATCAAAAATTGAAAGTTTCCAGAAAAATACTAAAATTTTACCATAGGCTAATTTCGATATTCCAAATCCAAAAACGAAGTCCATTTTGAAAAATAAAATTTACAACATTTCAAAAATTGGTTATTACTATTCATAACGGCTAGTTTTAATAATATTTTAATAGCATGTCGTTGTTTAGTGAAACTCGGTATTGCGTACGACGCAAGCTATCAAGGAAGGTCGCAATTGTGTGTAAAGTAAGCCAAGCTAGTTTTGTGTGTAGTGAAAGATTCCTTTGATGATTTATATAAAATAAAAACAAAATATTTCTTTTAAAAGTCTCGGGTGTTACACCTTCTACATGGGGATCCACATAATCAAAAAAGAAGAGGGGTGAACTCAATCACTAAACCTCAAGAATAAAGTCCTTATGTTGATCAAATTGAGGGTCATCAAACAACAATTCACCATGGGCCACACATGAATCATACATTAACTCTTTATGGGGGCATCCCTTGCACCATGTACACATCTATACATACTATATAGGTCATCCTCATACGGATTATGGAGTTTTTGTACATGACTACTAGCTAGATGAGGCCTATACACCATGGACATCAATGTACAATCTGTGCATTATGATGCCTTTGGTGTTTTCCAGATCATTTTATTTGGGTTTCATATTTTATAAAATTAAAATTCAATTCGGAGTGTTATATTATATTGAATGTTTCATCACGTATCTCTTCATCATATGATATTTTAACAGATGTGTATGGAAAATGGTTTTCATTAGGTTTATAGACTTGGTTATAGGTGTGGGAATCTCCTATAGTATGTTGGGGTTAGTAAACCCCTAAAACACTCTTTATATGGTTTTTATCTACCTTATACATAGTGGAGTAGTTACCAACCTTAGTGATAGGGAATGAGCCCAAAATTTATAGAGTATATTACCCCCATTATTTAATGAAAAATATATGGAATAATACACTAGTCATATGAGTAATATATATTCAATGGAATGGTGACGTACACTTGTCTCGGGGCATAGAAAAAAACAATAATAATTTTTCATAGTGCAACACAGTGGCTGGTGATTTGGGAAGGAGGTGAGGACCTCCTTTTATAGGAGAAATTCTCCCCTACTAAATTTCTCATGTTTTTGACACATTAAATGTTCAATTCACTCGTGGAACCCTTAAAAATGAGTTTAGAAATGTGTTTTCCATTCACCCTCCAAATTTCAATTCATTTTGACACTAGATGAATATGTTGTGAATTTTTCATTGTCAGTTTCTTTTTTGGGATGCATGTTCCAGGAAGCTTCCTTCAACAATATATCCTACAGTGGTAGCTTTAATGACTTCAAAACACCCACAAATTTTATTTCGAGATGGCCTTATGTTTCCTCATTCTATCCGAGGTAAAAGCACCTCAATTTGATGTGTGAAGGCCATGTTGATGTTCTGTTATAGTGGTGGGGTACACACTGTCTGCCCGGAAAACTTTCCAACTTAAATAACTTTTTAGGACAACTAGATATTCAAATCATATCTAGGTATGGAAATGAAAGTTGGAGTAAATATAATCAGGATTATAGAAGAAATAATCACTAAATTTGGAATTATATTTTTTATGAAATGATAAAAATTCCCCTGTGGTAAAAATCTGTCTAAAATCCAGAATTATGCACTTTTCTCAATTTTTCTCATTTTCATTATAAAATTAAAATTAACCATTATTTTAATAAAACATGTAAATACAAGGGTTTTATCATTGAAAAACATATAAAACACTCATTATTTTTTTGAAAATATGCGCATAATGTTTCATTGTCAAATCCCCCACACTTAAAGCATTCTTGTCCTCAAGTATAAAATCTCAACATGGAAATCAGAGGACACCAATGTTACCAATATTCAAATTTCAAAGAAATAAAATGAAACTATTTTCAATATGAAATCAAATATTAAAAAATATGCCTAAAATATCAATTTAATTTCACATATTTCAAATAAACAAATAATTCACATAGTTTACTTTTCCCTTTTGAAAACTAATGGAAGTTCTCATTTCTTTCATTCAAGTTCCTTTATTCATTATTATTAAACATGCCACTTCATGATTTACCTCACTTTGGACCTTTTTTTCTCATCACTCATTATAAAATTCAAGTAGAGTAATGCTCATATCATTAGAACATTGTCCTTATCCATTAGATTGTAAATGAACTACTTTCTCCACTTTCTAAAGACAAAAGACACATAAAATCATGTCCATAGGCTTGTAAATGAACTACTTTATCCACTTTCTAAAGACAAAAGACACATAAAATCATGAGAAATTTCAATAAAGGTTCAAATGAATCTAAGGCTCAAGGTTTATAGGATTTTTTTCTTTAAAAATCATGGATCATTTAGGGTGATAATCTCTTAAGTAAAATGCATGATATAAAAAGTAAAATTATAATAAAATTATCCCCTTCAAAGTAGAAACTCCCAATTCCCATGACTCAAAGTAAGGTCATGATCAAATTATGCATAATGAATGATTTGTGCACCCTCTTTAATATTTTTTTTTTACTTTTGTACTTTTTTTCTTCTTTTGAATGTTATGATTAGATAAAACTTTACATCCATCACCTAACCACATACGATCAGCAGATTGTCAGTTTGGAAAATAATGATTTTTTGTTTTCACAAATCACAACGCATTTCCCCCTTTTTTGGTTCTTTTTGTCATTTTTTGTCATTTTTCATTTTTTTTAATTCAAGAGGGTAAAAAAAAATAGAATATAATGAATGATTTAATAACCTTTTCCAATTCCCACAATATCACCCCCACACTTCTTCCTTACAATGTATATCATCTCATCCACCATGATTGCCTTCACCCCCACACATCAGCTTTAAAATATCATGAAAATACCAAGAGTAGGGTAGGAATGGATAAAAATGGATTGAAACATGGATCATACCTAACAAGGTCATTCATATTCTCTATGGTCTAAATAAGGATTAAGGTAAAGATGTTATTCAAGGATAAGGGCTTTTAAAAAGATGCCTCAATAATTTTAAATTTGTTTTTCCATAGTCATTGCTTCGACAAGATCCATTGTATGTTTTGGTAGGTTACATGTCCCAAGACACTCAAAGAAACATGCTCAAGATAAATAAGAAGTACTTCATCTATAAATAATATTAGGAATGGGAAATATAACATTGGACAATCACTCATGGAAAGACTAATAATAAAAAATCAATTCACATGAACTTTATAAATTCAAATCATGAATGATGTTGGGAAATTTCATTTACATGAATCAATTAATTCCTTTAAATCACGGGTCATCATTTCAATATCCATGCTTCAATTTAAAAATTCAATTCTTAATTTCAATCATTTAATCATATAAACATTGAGATCTAAAACCTGGCATCGCTAGGTTCTTAAGAAACTCTTGTCTCCTGGAATACTTAAGTAAAGCATAATTGAAGTGTGGGAAAGAAATTTTATATTAAAATCTCAAAACATGTTGTGTACAAAAATGTAGAGAGTTTAAAATATAAAACACTAAAAGTGAACTCCCTTTTTTCATGAAACTTAGTCCTTCTCCATCACTATCTGGGGCTTCCTTCTACCATTATGAAACTATTAAAGAAAACAACTCCATTAAGCATAAGGATCATGTCATTTAAGATCAATAAAGATAGAGGGAGGGGGATGGTTGATAAATTATTTATTAAGAAATGAAATTAAAATCTAAATTATGAGAAAGCATGTAAAGATAAATATTTGTATGATCCCCCAAGTGGGACCTGGATTCTATTATTTTCTTCCAGAGGGCAGCACGAACTGTTGTCCAAAGTATGATGGTGGTTGGGGATTCTTTGACATGAACCAACACATTTGGTTTTTCTCATCATCTACTTATTATTTCTTTTTGAGGAGGACTCCATGGATATAGTACGTCCAATACTCCCCCTTCACAATGTATTATAGCTTGAAAGGTTGGGGTTTGATGAAGTATCGAACCTCCCCCACTATTGTTTCTCCTTGTGCAACAGTCTCTATTTATTTTTACTCCCTCTAGTGAATGTTAGTTGTCTTTAGGGTGCTCATCGGGTTTCTCAAAATGCACATCTTCTTTTGTCCCTTAATCCTCTCGGGCATAATAGGAGTCATCTGATTCTAAAAATTCAAAACAATTTGGATTTATCCTCGAATTCATTTCAAAAATATTAAAATAATTTTAGTTCAAGAATGTATCACCTCCCTAAGGTGGTTCATCTTGATTCTATTCTACGATGGAAAGTTCCTCTTTGATTTGATCATCATTGGATGGATTTAGGTAGTCAGGATCCTCCATTTTGAGTTCGGCCTCAACTTTATGGATGCCTTTAGTGAAATCTGGGAAGACTAGTGGCACTTCCTTCTTGGCCTCTAGTATTTTTTAAGTCATCTTGGAGTTCATCAACCATGGCCATCAAATCTTCAGGTGAGATCCAGGTTGCTATGCCCCTTTCTTTCTGCTTGACCATTATTAGAATCACATTAGCTCTTCATTGGATGGACTCCTCAGTGTAGTCTGTTTTTTGTTCTTTCACCTATGAGTAATTTTGAGTCCATGTAGAATAATAATAATTTGAATTCATCATGGAAAGATTTTTTTTCTATTATTTTTAAGATATGAAATTTAACTATGATGTGGAAATAGAAAAAATTAATGAGCTAATGATTGGCTCCCTGGTAATGACGTTCTTTTTGACACACACCTGTCATGGGGCGCGGAAAAAAAACTCTAATAATTTTTCCTTGTGTAGCATAGTGGCTAACCAGAGTCGTCTCTCTTGAGAAACCTTTCAGTGTGTTTACTTAATTTTTTATATATCAAATAAACTATATCTTTTTGTTGTTTTTATTATCTAATGAAAACAATGACAATATTTTTGTGTTTTTTATTTGATTATTTAAAATAATGACACGTAAAGTAATAATTCTAAATTTATAATAAGATGCATGTCTAAACCGAACGAAGCTATGAATAAAGTAATTAGTTTTGGGGTTCAATATTGAATTCAATCATTATTGACCTTTATGTGTTTGATTTTAGTTTGACAACACAAACATGAAATATCATGTTTGAATCAAAATTCATTTCTAGAATATAAATAGTTTGAGTTTCATGTCATTGGGGGGCATCACCCAATTGGGGACATTCGCCTCACCAATGCATGATACTCAAATATACCACAAAAAATAAAACAAACATTAAAGAAACTTCATGAATATCTTGACCTCCAACAAATCCAAGACTCGGTGTTAGCCCTAATTTCAAAGAGTATGAAATTACTTGGTTGAGTGGGTGGAATATGAGATAGAGAGGGATAAAATGAAATGAAGAAAAGTGGATGGAGAAACAAAAAATCATGGATCAATAAAACTAAAAAATAAATTACAATTTAAAATGAAACTAAAAGAAAAAAATGAAAATAAAAATAAAAGGAGAAATGAGGGGGAATAAAGGATCAGTAGTGGCATGTTCCTTGATGGGATCCCTCCTTGGCTATATGTGTCGAGCTAATGATTTGAGCAGGAGGCGAGGGCCTCCTTTTATAGGAAGAATTCTTCCATCCAAAAGTTTGAGTGTTCGTGACCCACTAAATGGACGATTCAAGAAGGGACCACTTAATAACATTTTTTGATCAATGTGTTGGCCTTTCACTCTCCAAATTTCAGCGCATTTTGACACCAAATAAAGGAGTTGTGAATTCTCATTATCAGTTTCATTTTCTGGATACATGTTCAAGTAAGCTTCCTTCAAAAATATATCCTCCAATGGTAGCTTTAATGACTTCAAAACTACCCCAAATCATTTATAGAGCCATAACTGTGTTTCCTCATGCTATCCCAGGTAGAAGAACCTCAATTTGATGTGTGAAGGCCAAGTTGTGGTTCCTTTACGGTGTTGAGGTCCACGCTATCTTCCCGGAAAACATTCCAAATTCAATGAATTTTTAGGACTACTAGATATTCGAATCAGCTCTAGGTCCTGAAAATAATGTTGGAGGAAATAAAATCAGGATTCTTAAAAAAATAATAAATAAATTTAGAATTATATTTTTTTAAGAAATGACAAAAATACCATTGTGGTAAAAATCTGTCCAAAATTCAAAATTATACACTTTTCTAAATTTTTCTCATTTTTATTATAATATTAAAATTACCCATTATTTAAAAAAATTTAAATATATTGGGTTTATCATTGGAAAACAGTAAAAAATACTCAATATTTGATTGAAAATATGTAGAAAGTTTTTTCTATGTCACATGTCCATGTAAAACATTTGTATGAAACAATCATTATGAAGTGTTCTTATTTTTAATGGTATTTCATGTTGGTTTTTTAGAGTTATATCATTTTATAAATCTTTACCTCCTTCCATTACCATGAACATTGTAACTTAGATTAAGGGAGTTCCTTTTAATATAGTCAATATAAATGCATGGTTTCTTTCATGCATACAATGTCACAGAGTCAACTATAACTGGATTTGGGATATATATATAACATCATTGAACATAAAATTGGGGGATTTCATGACCAATAAATCATTTTCTCTTCTATAAATTATTAGTTTCTTCTACATGTAAAATATATAACTTCTGATAAATGTTTTTGGATACCAGAACATGTACTTACTTTGAGAAGTGGATGAGCCTTCTAATTTGACTGGTTGTTTTTTTAGACCATAAAAACATTGATTTTATTTCATGAATGGATCATTATATTTTTTGAAATGATTAGTATATCATGTTTCATTGAAGAAACCATTTCACCATGAATATTTACTGTTTTCAACCTATATAATGTTCATTTCCTAATTTTTCATACATTACAAAGATGAACTGTTTGATTCCTAATTTCATTTATTATTTCTATTTGTATCCTATACAAAAAGGAACTGTTAGTATTTCATACTAAAACAATCAGTATTAGTATACACGCAGTATTGTCATTAATTATTATCATGTTTCATTTCTTGGGGCAATTTTTTGTTCAACTGTTAGGATGTACGGAATGTTGTGGCTATTACTTATTGCAAAATTCTGTTTCATTGATAGGATATATAAAATATATAAAAATTATTTTTCATGATATCTAACTCTTTTTTACATTGTCTATATTTGAGATACTAAAAATGTGGCCTTGTTTAAAACCTCTTTTCTTTCCTGTTTCCTATTATTATACTTCCAAAATAATCCATCTTTGTAAACTATAAAAAATTTCCATAATAGTCAGTATAATTACATCCCAATGTATGAATTTTTTATACTTTTTTATACTGTCCAATCACAAATATGTCTCCAGTTATGAATTAGGTCACGATATATTACAATCCTATGATCCCTATACTGGGCATTTCTAGAACATTTATTTCTATCACTACTACCATATTATATTTACCTATTACATTGGATTTTCCTATTTTAATAATAATTACTATTTATTAATGTATATAATTTTATTCTCATCTATAGGATGTATTTCCTAGATGATGATGAATTTGAATACATGTTAGAACCACACTATGTTCCTGCAGACTTTGCAACTTCAATTAGCTGCAACACAACTACAGACATGAACATCATAAAATATTTCGTAATTAAAAAATTTTTTTATCATTCTCTATTCAAATGAATCCACTGTGAAACTCACATTTTTTATTATTGCAATGACTCCTATAATGATTATGTCTTTTAGTTTGAATTATACACTATTCATTTCTCTTTATATAGAAAATGTTTTCACATGTGGTTGGATGAAGTCTGTAATAGTGTGTAGTTTAGGCTCTTGACCCACTATGGCCGACAAGCATGACATAAATTCTTATGCAAATGATTTGAAATATCCCTCAAAAATCAGTATTTACATTGTATATTTCTTTTCATTATTCAAGTATTTTATTGGTGTGTCCATAATCAATGGACTCTTGTACCATTATAATGTACCAATAATTTGTGACTAAAAATTTATTATCATTATTATTAAGTAACTTTTACAAATAGTATTCTCTTTTCAAGTAAAAATCATTAATTCAATATTTCATGCGCACACACGGGTGTGTAAAAGTATTTCTATGTTAACAACATTTTTAGAATATTCTTTAATGATACTAAAAACAATTATACAAAATATTGGTTTGTAATAAACATTTTCCAACATTATAGTTATAGTACATAAATTTTTAATTCAATTTATAAGCTTCCAGTTTCAATAAAATGAACAATTTTAAAACGTTCTAATATGAAATTCAGACAACTATAACTAAAAATATTAAGTATATATACAACATAATATAAAATCTTAAATTGGTGTATATGAATTTTAAGACAATCAAATATGTGTTTGGAGTAAACCTTGTAGAAAATATATGTTTAAACTAAGTGGTATTTACTCCAATGTACACTAGCATCACAATGTCATTCCATCAGCCAAATAATTTTAAAATCAAGGAAGTACTAATAAAAATATTACTAAAAACTAGTATTTATATTCACCTGAATGGCCTAAAGGCCTTCTTTTTTTATTTTATTATGGATAATCCCCTGTTAAGGGTGGAAGTGGAACATGTACATGACCTGTAGGCCCAAGGCACAAGGCTCAACAAACCCGAAATACATGACTCGAAGGCCCAGAGGCATACCATGCCCATTACATGACCCGTAGGACCAACCCACTAGGACTACCCCTCCCCAACGTTTGTGTCATTGATCACCTAGCTCTCCACCATGAATTGCTAATCGACTTGAATTTCCCCATACAAAGTTTCACGGTGCCCGGTCCTAATGGAAGCTTCCATACCCTCTCATTATTGCAATCCGGTTAGCTCTGCTTCTGTTGGCTTCTACTCTTGTTTCTATGATCCTCATCTAGGGCATGTTCTGTGTGAACTAGGATACTCTATGGACTCTATGGCCCGAAGGACTTTTATGACCTGAAGGCCCTTGAGACTCGTATTGGGGTTTTACTGCAATGTGATTTCATTATCACTAGGAAGAGAGACCCCCTGTTATAACTCATCTTATGGGTGTTTATTATACTCATTTGGAGTTCTTTATTTTTCAATTTTTCAATAACATGTTCCATGGATGGATTGTTAGGTTTTTGAAATACTAGGTCACCAATTCTGATCTCATAATCCTTGGGTTGATTCAACATTAACTCTTTTAATTGAGAACAAAGAACAGAGAAAACATTACCTCCTTGGTGACCTAGACTCTTACAATGGTAAACATGGTTGTGTTCAAAACAAAAGCCATGAACTTATCTTTTAGAGACCCAATAGTAAACCTTGAATCCTCCATTACCTCTCACTATTACTATCTTGGAATTATTATACTGATTCGGTAATCTATGGGAGGAAATTATATCAGGCAGCGGGGTATCGTTTGCGGGAGGCCATCCGCTCCGATAGCGTACATTAGTGAGAGAGAATTGTTCGTCGGGGGGAGAAACATTCATCAGTGGGAGGGAATTGTCCTGGCATTGTCCCGACATTGTCTGCAGAAGGTCATCATCTTGGGAAGAGGGTAATCAATCGGTGAGAGGGTTTCGTCTCAGGCGGTGATAGTCTTGCGAGAGAGCATTGATCAGTGAAGGTCATCATCTATGGCCAAGTTCATCAAAGTGAGGAATGATGATGATAGTGGCCGATGTTTGAAATCTCCTTGGATGTGGAAGCTCCATGTGTGAACTCAGGTTATTTCTTCATCTGTTTTGGAGAACTTTCATTATTAAAATCAAGATGTAAATCTCTTTATAAATAATATATGAAGCAAGTAGTTTGTGATAGTCAATACACTAAAAAAATTATATTTTTATGGTAACAAACCAAAAAAGTGTGCATAAAAATGAACTCCTTAACCATTTCATATTTTTGAACACATTGATTCAATAAATATTCCACATTAGTAAATACATTTGATAAGATACACTCAACTACAAAGCATGTAATAATATTCTCTTCTTCTCAAAATTAGAATCCCTCATAGTTCCACATTTTTTTCCATTATTAAAGAGGATTCCATTAAAATCACATCTAATAAGCAATAAACTGTTAGAAGAATTCTGCTTAACTCTATTATTTTGTTAGAAAGTTTGACACTTCAAACTATAAATTAAACATGAAGTTATATGTGTGAAAAATGAATCCCATAATGACCATGATATTTAGTATAGGGATAGAGTAAATTATTTTTTTTGAAGTAAATTTTTTATAAATAAATGACTTTATGATTTTTTGAGTAAAATGATAGAGTACATGAATTCTTTCTAAGCACCTTTACGTATGAAGTGGATATTGGAAAGTACATTTACCGATTGGATATTTCTCAATGGGAGGAGCCTCATGTATTAATATATTACCCTTATGTATGCAATAAGAAGTGAATTTAACACTTCTGTATTTAGGGTTTACTCTGGAATATGATGACAATTAGAAATTTGGAAAAGTATGAGGACTCTTGTGTATGAAGACTCCTATGTATTGAAAATTTGGAAAATTATGAACTTTTATATATGGATATTATTAAGTATGAACACACTTGCGTATTGAAATTTTTTAATGTGTAACTCTTATGTACGAACACTCTTATGCATTGAATGTTTGACAAAGTATGAACCCTTACACATTAAGATATTACCCTTAAATAAGTGGTCAAAATTAAAGTTAACTCTTATATATTTGTAATTTTTATATGTATGAACTCATGTGTATTAAAGGTTTACTCTTACATATGAAGTAGATATTGGAATGTATGTTTACATATTGGATATCTCTCAACGGGTGGAGCCTTACATATTAAGATATTACCCTTATGTGTGTAGTAATAAGTGAAGATAAATATTATGTACTTAAGGTTTAATCTTACGTATGATGATAGTTGAAATTTTGGAAAAGTATAATGATTTTTAACAAACCTTGTTGATTCATCTAGACAAGTCACCCGAGATGACCGCCACATGGTAACAAGAAAAAAAGAACCACATCAGTCTCATGTATGAAAAAAGAACAATCAAAGTACAAAGTGGAAGAAATAATACATATCCATGATACATACAATATCTAGCCAAACATGCTAAATGAGAAGATAAAACCAGATGAGACTTGACATGTCTCCACGTGACCTTCCATCACCACCAAACCATCTCACTATAAGGATAATGACAAAAAGAGAACTCAACATGCTACTTAATTTCCCTCCCTTAACTTAAGTATTGAAAAAAATCATATAAAAAATCCGAAAGGTAAAAGTAGGATGCGAGCACAAAGTATGGTTGGATTTCATCAAAGAATCTGTACATGCTCCAACACTAAGAATGCCTTAGCTCTAGCTTTAAACCAAATATAGTTTATAAAGAACTTTCATAATATGAATCCATTTTGTAAAAAATCCTTTGGTTTTTATTAAAACATACCATATTCACCTAATCCAAGAACATGTCAAGTACGAAAGAAAATAGGTAAGCAATGTTAAAAACCCACCATGGATACACCATAAGATAAACACGCGAGAAAATAACCACAAAAATACAATCATGTGATAAACCAATCATAAATGACAAAGTAGACCATTAGGGATCTAACCTACGAGGATACATACTAAACATGAAAGAAAATCTCTAATTTATGCCTAAGGTGGATCCCACCAATATAACCTCTAGTGTCATAATAGACACTAAAATGACCTAAAACCTCTTGTGACATTACATACACAGAGAGTGACAAGTCTATTTCCCAATGAACCCAAGGTTTCCCAATGTGTTGAGTTTGTAAAAATCCATTTAAAAACCATTATCCCATTTAATAAATCATTTTCACTTCAAATACATTCTACTTCTGGGCTTGAAAACCTATTTTAACAACAAAACCAACATTTAAGTATTTCAACAAACACTTGGTGTGCAAAAATTTGTTTTTAAATTTAAACCCATTTAAAAACATGAATCTCTTCCAATAAAATTATTATGACCAAAAATCAAATAATTTCATTGAATAACCTAAGGAATTTATAAGAACATAATGAAATTCAAGAATCAAACCTTTGTATAAGGACACCTAACTGAAAATGAACGGAAAAATAATTGCCTTCAAAAACTGAGACCAATGAAGAGTAGATCAGGTCCTCATGATCCCAGATCCATAAGAAAAAACATCAATACTCCATCAAACCAATTATATCTGACATACATAACCCAATTGGGTTCCAATGATACAAGATGGGAAGAGAACTTGTAAGGCTCTATAAGGAAGAGGGGAAACTTGATCAAAAACATAACATACCTCGAAGATATCTATCAAGAATGAAGGAATTCCACCAAGAAGACTAAGGAAAAATCCACTATTGTGCTGGATAATGTTTAGGTCAAGCCAAAAATATATTAGGGGGTGTTTTGGAGTTAAACCAGGGATCCTATGAATTTTTAAAATAATTTTTGAGGCATTAAAAATTGAACGCATGGTTTGATGAGTAGGGAAAAATGGTTAAAAAAATTGTCTACACTAACCATGTTCCCCTACTGGTCTTCTGAAGGGGGTGCATCGTTTGACCTCAAAATTAGTTTAACCATGATCCATACATGTAAACCTTCACTTTACAAGGGTAAATGATTTTTAGGGGTTATCCGTATTACAATCCTACTCTTTATTACACATTAATACTTGATAAATTACATATAATTACACTTGATACATCCTAAAATATCGATAAGTCTAGTGTATTTGAGAACTAGGTACATTATATAACAACATAAAATAAAGAATAAAACAACTATATTGAAATATTCTTTAACATTCTCAAAATAATCCTTTGAACTTAAAACTACATTGCATAACCTGAGGACATACATAAGAAAGGGGTGAGCGATAATTCACAATAAGGGAATAAACATGGAGTAAGTGATAAATTTTAGACATTAGGCATATCAATAAGGAATAAAAGGAACATTAACAATAAGGTATGATATATTAGGATAATTATAACATGGGAAATGTGAAAATAACTTAAAACACTGAATCATGAATATAGGTCAAGGCTAAACCGTCAAGACATAATGATGGACAAAGTCTCATAAAGGAATCAAGTAAACCTTTTTTTTAAAATGGCATATCATGATTCTAAACATTACCCAATTCATTGGAGCACTATATAGGAATACCGATCATAATTGTATCATTCTCATGCTTAGGTGTGCCATATAGATCATATAACATGGATTCATTCAACATCATAATTTATTCTATGATTAAGGAATATAGAATACATAAATTTAATTCCACAACCAATAAGTATATGTGAATAAAGGTGAATACCCTTGATAAAATAATGGGTATGGTATTAACTATACAATTGTTTTGGAATGGAAAATTGTGGTGAAATTTCAGTAGCATAACGACATTACATTAAAATTCATAAAAAATTTTGATGAGAGAAAAAGAGGTATCTTATTATTTAGACATCAAATGGGTAGTAATTGGACATGGACAATCATATCACAACCTTAGAATTTGTTAAAGTTGGTGTCCTAGAACTATCTATTTTTACTTTGATTACATGAATTTTTGATGTATTAAATATTAAATTAAACTTCTTATTACATATTGTTCATTTTTTTCATGAATTTAATGTAATAATGTCGTAGATTATTTTTCACATGTATAAGTTCATAGTAATTCCCAGCTATGATGAGAACCTTGAAGTGTTATAAAAATATTCTTAATATATTTTTCCAGTCTGATAACATACTATGATGGGATATATATTATATATACTGTTAGGCGCGAGTACTCGTAAGTATATGAGACTACTTCTCATAAAGTTTGCACTTGGTAATCTCCAAGATGGGGGATTATGAGAACAGAAATTCTAGTAAGTGTTTTACATGTTTTGGTGTCATCATATATTCCTATCTATGAGCATGTGTCATGGTCCTTAGAGTTTAATATTATCTTTATGCATGTCACGAATCACACACTTAGATTTGCTGATGAAAAACATCATTCCATATGTTGGCAGGATGTAGGGTACATTGAGTGCATCATGAATGACATGTTATTAATGGATAAGTTGAGGAAGAATTTTTCCCTTCTATCATTATGGAAGTTTACATCATGTCCCTTTGATTAAAATATAATTGTCACCCTAAATTTCATGTTCATGGGGTAATGATGAGTTTATTTCAGAGAGTCAAATAATGAAGTATCGAGCATATAGGTTGATGAAACCATCATGAAACCTACCAGATGAGATATTGTGACAAAGGTATTGTATTACATAGTGAGCATTCGTTTGTGGTTTTCATCGTTGTGACTATATGTTCTTTCTCTTGGGTGTCTTGACCCATTACTAGATAGTAATATTGGACTTTAGGTAATCCCACCCAATGTCAATGAGAATGAATCCAAGAGGGTCACACATTATGTGTTTATGTTTGTCTCGATTAAATTTTATTTGAATTTAATTAATGGAATAAATATTATTCTCAAGATTGAGGAAAAAGTTCATTCAAGTTATATTGATCGCATAAATTAAATAAATATTTATTCCCCTGATTTTGAATAAAATATATTTATTTATATTATTGAATATTTAATAAATATTTATTTACTAGTTTTTGAATAAAATATTTATTTAAGAGAAGAAAAAATTTATTTGGGAGTTTAATTAATTCAAGAGGAGTTAAAACAGAGCAAGACCATGTCTACTGATAAAATAATTATTTACGAGCCAATAAATATTATTTATCCATTTTTCACAAGTTTTCTGGCTCAAAATTATTATTATTATTATTATTATTTTGTGTCAAGGTATTTAATTAATGGTTATAATTATATTTAATGGTTGTTATGTAATTAAATTTTGTAACCAAAATCCCAACACTATAAATAGACAACTATGTCTATTGTGTAAAGAATTCGAAACCAATTCCATGTTTATGAATAAATAATTGTTTCCCACAATAAATTCTCTCTCATATCCTCCTCCTATCACCCTAAAAAGAATGAGAAACCCAAGACATAATTTCTTCAAGACTGAAGAATGAGTGATCAATAACAAACAATGCAAGACATTTGATTCTCTACGCTAGCACCTGGAGAATGAGTGACATTTCTCGGAGACCATTGGAGCACATGTAGATCACTGCTAGAGGAATTTTACCCTTAGATCCTCAAAAATATAATGAAGGAAATCTAGAAGGTCCTTTTCAAATGATGAAAAATCATCAATGAAGAAAGTTTATAAGCCCATGTATTTATTTCTTCAGATATTAAATAAATTAATAACAAATTTGTTGTGAAAGATCATCGATCTTGGTTTTGGTCAACAATTATTAAAAAAAATTATATATCACCCTCCACCACAGCAATTCATCTTCCCTTAAAACCAATCTGTTGTATCAATGTCTGGTTACATTTACACTTATAATTATTTATTTGATTGTTGATCTATGCACACTCGTGGTTAGATTTTCAATTCATTTTATTCATTATTTAATCCGATTTAAATAAACATGTGGTAGACATATTAATCATGTTCAATCATTGATTTATATTCTTAGATATTTAAGAACAAATGAAGAACGATCAGATATTCTATTAGGAAGTGCCAAATATTTGGCAAGTAAAAATGTGTTACACAGCGTGCGGCCAAAACACATGTCATATACCCATGTGCATTTTATCTAGATGCTCCAAGAAATTAAAAACATGTGGTGCTTTTATTTCACACCGCATATTGATTGGGACAACCTAGAATGTGACAAGAAAATACATGGTGTGTAGATTGCATGTAAACACCATGTAGTCTGGACAAGTTAACACGCTGAAGCCCTCAAGCGTGTGACATGGATATACGGTAACCAAGGTACATGGCATGTAGATAGATGTACATGACATGTACACTCCAATTAACTGAAAAAATTAAAATTAAATAAAATTTGAACATTTACAGCATCAAAACATTGTTTTATTTATTGTAACATTATTGTGTGTTTGACAATTTAATAATGGTTTTAAACAATTTTAAATTCTCAATTAATTTACTATAATAAATATGTCATTAATATTTCTAACATTTAATTTCATTGAATTCCAAATTAATGGGTATATCTAATTAAATTTTGATGATAAATAATTTTAAAGAGAATTAATTAATTAATTAATTAATTAATACAAGCGCATTCATGTTTATAATAAAGAACAAATAAGAAACGAATTCTAGTTAGTTACTTTTTTCATATTCATTGCATGTATGACCGATCATAAGATTGAACAAGACCTATTTATGTGTTGATAATTATTTAATTAAATTTATTCCATGGTTTTTCAAATATTTAATATTAAATTAAAATTTATCCAATGAGTCATCCCTCCCTCCATTATTATGTAGGGATAATGTGTCTAAAGATATTTATGTAATAACCTTTAAAATATATTTTGGTTCCATTCACCTACGTGTGAGTAATAAATATTGATAATTAATGGAGTATCCCAAGGCATGTGGAGACAGTTCAAGACAAACCCATAGTGATGCCAATTCAGTGATACATAGGTGGACATGTGGAATGTTGTAGCTCATGTCAGGTCCAGCATATGGAGTTATTTCCCTTAAGTTATAGGTTGATTTAATGTCCAATAATTAAATCAACCTGTCAGATAATCTCATGATGAGGTCATTTACTTAAGTTTTTATTTTCTATCTAATTCATTAAAAATA
The DNA here is from genome assembly GCA_963277665.1 of Viscum album. Taxonomy (NCBI): domain Eukaryota; kingdom Viridiplantae; phylum Streptophyta; class Magnoliopsida; order Santalales; family Viscaceae; genus Viscum; species Viscum album. The sequence goes on along the minus strand of OY728120.1, from coordinate 2,062,587,101 downwards.
TATTTATTGATGAAAGACCAAAATCACATAAATTAATTAATTGATATGAAAAAATGAAATTTGAATAAAATTGATTATGTATAAATGTTTTATCCAAACATGCTTAATTAATTAAGTAAAAATCCAAATAAATGTTAATAATCCATGTAAAGGATAAAACAAGATAAAAATTTATTGAAAATAAATAAAATCCTTCAATCTAATATTAAATCAGACTAAGCCTTCTGTTACTTGATTGGGAACAAAACTCATTAGAATAATGTTTTTGACCAACCCATGTTGGGACACCTAATTTTATAAGTGGAGTTATTATAATGTTTTCAGGTTGACTTAACCATTTTACACCAAGATGAGTATCCCTTTCGAGACATGTTGTAATTTGGAGGCAAGTGTTGAGAAAATCCAAGTAAGGATTTCTAGATTGGGAAGTTCACTCAACAGATCAAGGAGATGCAAGCCCACCATTGGGAAAGACTTTCCAACTTAAATACCTTCAAAATAGCTTGGCCAACCCTTTTGGGGGTTATGCGAAGGGGAATATGGATCCTTTCCATTAGAATATCCTAGAAACTATAAATTCCAAGTTCAATGGTGAGGGATATTGGGACTTGATAAAATAGTAGGAGATTTAATAAAATTAATTTATTTATTATTTCTCACAAAATTTTAATCAATAAAATTACTAATAATTAACTCTTTTAATTGTATAATAAAATGAAAAGATCTTCATCCACACTATCCATATGATCAATCTTGGAAAAGACAAAATCTTCACTGGCAGTAACCTCCAGGAGTGTTTTAGACACCAACGGGGTATTCTACATTATGAATGGAAATCTTACATTCTTGAATCCCCAATGCTTGATCCACCTCCTCAAAAGGCATGTGATGAAGAGTTACTAGTCTACAGAAAACATATGAATGATGAGATCAACATTCCATGTATGATTTTTTCATCTATGTCTAGTAAACTCGTGATGTCTCATGGAATGTTGATGCATATAGTATGTTTGAGAACCTCTGTGGTCTTTACCAGGAGAGAGATAAGTAGGATCAATTTGAAATTTCCAAGGCACTCTTTAATAGTAATCTTGGAGAGGGTTCCCCAGTTAGGCCTCATGCAGTCTAGCTCATTGGATATGTTAAACACCTAGAGGTTATAGGGTTTAAACTCCCTGAATAACTAGAAAGAAATCTCATTATAGCATGAATCTGTCAAAGCTTCTCTAGTTTTGTTGTGAATTTTAATATGAAAATTGTTGAGAAGTCTTTACCAGATCATCTTCTACTCCTTTTCCATGTAGATAATGATATAAATCACAAAAATACTTTTATCCTTATGGTGAATAAACAGAAAGGGAAAACAAAGAGTTTTAAGCACAAATATTCTGTACGCCCTTCCAAGAAGAAGAATATCAAAGGGGAAGTAAAAGAAAATGATGTTTTCTATTTTTCATGTGTTAATAAGGGACACTAGAAGAAAAAATGAACTCCGCTAAAGAAGAAAGGTGAAGATTCAGGTGTGTTTTTAATTGAGTATAATTTATCTATTTCTAAAAATTGGGTATTAGATACATCTTATGGTGATTAAATATGTATTAAAATATAAGAAGAAAGAAGATTTAGAAAAAAATAGACCAAGGGGAGGTAGATATACAAGAAACCAATGGAGCTAAAATTGTTATTGTAGATATCAGAGACTACCACCTCACATTACTAACCTGAATAATCATGGTATTAATGGGTTGTTATTATGTGACTTCAATTACCAATAACATTGTTTCTATATCCAGACTAGATACAGATGGATTCATTTTCAAATTAGGAAATAAATATTATTCATTTTATAAAGATATCATTTTTATGGTAATACACATTTACATGATTGTCTTTACATGTTGGATTACATGATCTAAGTAATGGAAATTGATAACGAAGTTTCTTCACATGACTCATACCAAACCCAACATTGGAATCACTCACTAGGTCATGTAAATGAAAAACACTTGAAAAAATTACATCAAGATGGATATTTAGATTCTTTCAAACTAAAACCACTAGTTTTATGTCACACCTATTTACAAGAAAAAGTGACCAAAACCCCATTTAGTGGGAAAGGTGAACGGGATAATGAGCTTCTTGAATTAGTTTGTATTGATGTGTGTGGACCATATCCTAATGAAGCAAGGGGTAGGTACTCATAATTCATAAATTTTACTGATCATTTTTGTAGATATAGATATATTTACTTAATAAAGTATAATTTAAATTCTTTTGATAAATTAAAGTAATATAAGAATGATGTTGAGATCCAGATTGATATGAAGATTAAGAAACACTACTCAGGCTGTGGGGGAGAATATCTTAATCAAGACTTCATTTATTACTTACGAGAGATTGGGATCCTATCCCAACTCAATCCTCCTTACACACCTTAGTGGAATGGTTTAAGAGAAAAGAGGAACCACGCCTTGTTGGACATGGTGAGATCAATGATGGGTTATCCGATTCTTCTATGATCCATTTGGAGATATGTGTTTCAAACATTGACACACATACTAAACCAAGTACCAACTAAAGCAATAAATGGTATTCCATAAGAATTTAGGAGTGGACGAAAAACCATGTTATCAAATTTACATGTCTGAGGAAGAAAATCATTTGTTAAGGCATCTTTAGGTAAAAAAACTTTCACTACAATGCACAAAGTGTACCATTATAGGATACCCTAATGAAATAAGAGGATATTACCTATAAGACACCTTGGATAAAAAGGTTATAGTGGAAAGACACTCTATATTCGTTGAGAGGGATCACTATACAAAAGGGATAGTGGGAACAAGATAAACTTTTATGAAGTCAAGGCTCAAGAAACAAAAGAGTTGGTACATGATCAAATTCCACAAAGCCCTGTAGAAGAAGAAATTATTCCAAAGCCACATGAACTGTGTAGGAGTACAGGAGAGGTTAGAAAACCAGAATAGTATGGTTTTCTAGTTACTATGGATGGTTACTAATTATTAGTTGATAATAATGGTACTCTAACCTATAAATAAGTAGTAAGTGGCAAAAATGTTTCCAAGTGGCAAGAATCCATGAATTCTAAAATGGATTCCTTATACTGAAACCAAGTCTAGATTTTGGTTAATCCTATAGTAGATGTAAATCCCATTGGTTTAAAATGGGTATTCATAAATAAAATGTACATGGAAGGATAATTCGGTACCTATAAGGTATGATTGGTTGTAAAAAGGTTTAAACGACGTCAAGGCATTGACTATGATGAAACCTTTTCACCAGTTGCAATGCTGAAATACATCAAAATTATACATTCCATTGTATCTTACCATGACTATGAGATTTGGAAAATGAATTTCAAAATAGCCTTCCTAAATGAGAACCTTCAGGAATATGTCTACATGACACAACCTGAAGGGTTTGTGACTCCAATGGATGCCAATACGATATGCAATTTTCAAAAATCCATTTGTGGACTAAATCAAGCATCCAGTTCATGAAACATTCATTTTTATGAATCCATATTTGAATTAGGTTTTATAAATAACAAATGTGAGCCTTGTGTCTACAAATGGTTTAGTGCGAGTGTCTTCATTTTCTTAATAGTATAATTTGATGACATATTACTTATTTGAAATAAAATAAAAGTCTTACAGTATATTAAGGTATTGTTGAATAAATGATTTTCCATGAAAGACATAGGAAAAGAAATATATATTCTTGGGATCAAGATCCAATGTGATATATCCAAGAGGTTTCTCGACCTAAGTCAATGTACATACATTGACTAAATATTGGAGAGATTCATTATGGAACAATCCAAGAGGGAATTTTTTCCAGTGTCACATGGAATTCATCTTCCCAAAAAAATGTGTCCTCTGAACCCGAAGGAAAGAAATATAATGGAATGGATTCCATATGCATCATTGAATAGGATAGTCATGTATGTTATGCTATGTACTAGGCTAGATATCACCTACACATTAAGTGTTGTTGTTAGATATAAAGTTGGTCCAAGTGACCGCCATTAGTTGGAAGTCAAGACTATCCTTAATTATCTGAGTTGTACTAAGGATTTGTCCTTGGTTTATAGAGAATATGAAGAACTAGTCAATAGAGGATATGCAAAATTCTATTTTCCAAACTAATCAAGATGGAATGAAGTCACAAATGGGATATATATTCACTTTGAATGGAGGTATTTTGAGTTAGAAGAGCTTAAAGAAGGTTGTGGTCGTAGATTCTATTATAGAATCTAAGTATATTGCAGCTTATGAGGTAGCTAAAGCAGTAGTTTGGATGCACAATTTCATATAAAAACATGATGTGGTACCTAGTTTTAAAGATCCCATCACATTCTATTGTCAAAATACTGCATCGGTGGCTCTCGCAAAAGAGACAAGGTCACATCAATAGATGAATCACATACTTCAGAATTAACATCCCTCGAGGGATTTTTCTTAGAGTGGTGAGGTTGTAGTGAGTAGTATTTCCATGGAAGATAATGTGGCATACCCTTTGACTAAAGCCTTAACTCAGTAGAAACATGATTATCATGTGAGGTCTAGCAGACTGAAAGTCATAGGTAGTTGCATCTAGTCCAAGAGAGATCTTGTTAGAGTGGGTGTCCTAGAACCAGTAGTTATTATTTTGATTATATCAATGTTCTATGTATTAATTTTAAAATTAAACATCTTATTACATATTTTTCACTATTATAAATGAATTTAATGCAATAATTTCCTAGATTATTTTTCACGTTGATAATATCATGGTAGTTCCCCTATATGATGAGAACCTTGAAGTAATCTGAAAATATTCTTAATATTGATTTTTGTTCAGATAACATACTATGATGGGACATATAATATATATATTTTCAGGTGAAATTACTCATAAGAAGATGAAACTTATTCTCATGAAGTTCACACTTGGTAATATCCGAGATGGGATATTGTGAGAATAGATCATCCAGTAGGAATTATTAATGTTTTGGTGTCATCGGATATTCCTATCTACGAGTGTGTGTAATGGTCTTTAGACTTTAATATTTTCATTAATGCATGTCATGACTCATGCACAGATATTTTCTAATGAAAATTTTCTCACCATATTTTGGTGGGTAGTATGATATATTGGATGCATCACGAATGAAATGTTATTAATGGATAAGTGAAGGAATGATTTATCCCTTCCATCATTATGGATGTTGATATCTCAAACCCTTGATTGAAATAGAACTGTCACCCTAAATCCCATGGCCATGGTGTAATGATAAATTTATTTCACATAGTCAAAGAATAATGTATTGAACATATAAGTTGATGACACTATCATGTAACCTACTTGAAGAGATATCTTGACAGAAGGATTATATTACACTGTGAGCATTCATATGTTCTCATCATCATTGTGACTTTAAGTTCATTCTCTTTGGTGGCTTGATCTATTGCTAGAATGTTATCTTGGATTTTAGAAAAGCCTGCCAAATTACAATAAGAAAGAATCCTAAAGGGTCACACACTAATTGTTTATTTTGGTCACAATAAAATTTTATTTGAATTTAATTTATCAAATAAATATTATTCTCAAGACTGAAGAATAATTTTATTAAAGTTATATTAATAGAATAAATTAAATAAATATTTATTCACAAGATTGTGAATAAAATATATTTATTTACTTTATTGAATATTTAATAAATATTTATTTACTAATTTTTAAATAAAATATTTATTTAAGAAAATAAAATACTTATTTAGGTGTTCAATAATTGAAAGAAGAGTTCGAACAGACCAAGACTGTGTCTGGTGATAAAATAATTATTTACAAGTCAGTAAATATTATTTATCCATTTTTTGAAAGTTGGCACAAAAAATAATAATAATATTATTATTATTATTATGTTTCATAATATTTTATTAATTATTATAATTACATTTAATAGCTATTGTGCAATTAAATTATGTAATAGAAATCTCAGCTCTATAAACAGACGAATATGTGTATTGTGTAAAGCATTTGAATCCAATTTCAAGTTTGGGAATAAATAATTTTTTTACACAAAGAATTATCGCTCAACTAATTATCCTTGCTCCTTATCAATAATGAGAAACCCATGAGATAATTTCTTCAAGGCCTAAGAACGGGCTATCAAGAACGAACAATGTAAGACATTCAATTCGTTGCGCTAGCACCTAGAGAATGAGTGGAATTTCTCATAGACTATTGGATCACATGTGGATAACTGATAGAGGGATTCTACCCTTGAATCCTCACATTCAAAATGAATTAAATCTGAAAGGTCCTTTTTATAGGATCAACAATCATCAACGAAGAGTGTTCCTAAGCCTATTTATTTATTTTTTCAGATATTAAATAAACTAATTATAAATTTGACGTACAAGATCATCATCCTTGGTTTTGGGAAATGTTTATTAAAAGAATTTTTAATATATCACCCTCCATAGCAACACTTCCACTATTCCCAAAACCAACCAAATGTTTTAAATAAAAGGGATGATGTAATGATGAAACATGAATAGTGAAAAGAATACTTATGAAATTTTGTCATGGTAATGGGTGCATATAAAGGATCATGGGAAGCAAAATGGGAGTGAAAGGAATCACTTATAATTTATAAATAAAATGTTCAGTAAGGGGAATATGCAATATCATATATCATCATAATCAAATGAAAAGTAAAGGACATTACATAAAATGAGTGCTTGATAAAAGGAGAGAGTGGAAGATTCCTGAAGGAATTTCAGCATAGTAACAACTTAGGTAAGGGTCAAAATGAGAGAAGATAAATGATCAATCACTCATATAAAATACAATTTATTGTATGCTAATGGTAATAAATGAATAATAATACAACAAATTGAAATTAAGGAGGCTAATTTCAAAGAATCTGCTTGAATTGAAAGGATGAAAGGAATGTGAGGATCCCTTACATGAGTGTGTGAACCCAAAGGCTTGAAAGGGGCTTCTTGAAAGCTTGGGGAGCTTTGTGAGGAATCTAGGTAGTGTAAGGGAGATTAGTTACATTCCCTAAGGAGTTTGAGTGAAGAGAAATGGGAGCATGGGTGGGTTTATACATGAAAAAAGAGAGATTTCCTTATTATTTTGGATTTGGCATCTACATAATAAAATATCCAAAACCACAAACCATACAATAGTTTTTTCCAAAGTTTTATACCAAAGGGGATTGTTTTTTATTACTTTATAAGCCCAAGGTCCAAAATTATCAAAATATTACCCTTGGTGATGTAGAGGTGAGTAACAATCTTAAAGAAATGATTTTAAAATATTATGATATTTATGTCATTGAGGATTCATAATGGATTTAAAAAATAAATTAAATAAACTTAAAATCACATTATTTTAAATGGAAACATATATTTTTTAGGGATCATGTTTTTATTATTTATTAAATCACTTTTTGGAAATTTTGATGTCATAAAACCCAAAGTATATTTATACTATATTTAATTTTTACCTGAACATTACACTATATCAGAAAATTCTAACAAATTCACAATTAGATAATTTCACTATCATGACTTGAAAAATAATTTTTATTTTATCAGCATAATTTTCTAAATATGTAGATTTTAATTATAAAATAAAAACTGTCATTTTTTGAAAATGATGGGGGTTTTTGACAATAAATTTTTTTAACCCTTATAAAAATTACATCTGACTTCATAAAAATTATATGATCATTTATATTTAATAAAAATTATTTAAAAATAATATTTCATTATAAAAACATTTATTTAAAAATCCATTAATCCCTAAATTTATTAATTTAATTTGAATATTATCCAAAAATACAATTTGAGCTTTATTATATCAATATAAAAAACATTTACAAAGTAAATATAATAGGATGAAAATATATTCATTATAATATAAAATGTAATATACATAATCATATTTATAGGTTCATGTTACATATCTATTTAATACACCAGCAAATTCCCTAAGGGTAAGGTGAACGATGGTGGGACTTTCATTGGGCTATTCAGAGAACATGATATGGTTCATAGTCTCGATTAGCTTGAACTTCTCCCGTAACTGATTTCGCTCATGATTAAGTTGTCAGATATTAGTTTGGGATTGGTCAAGGGAAAATCCCAGAAATTCTACCTCCCTTGGAAGCTCTGATAAATGGGATTCGTAGGGTAGGATTCTACTTGTTGATGTCATCACTTCCTTTTTCTATAATAATTGGATATGTTAAAACCCTATATTTATAATAATCTTGTATTCACTATAAAACAACTATATTATCAACAGTAATGATACATAATGGTCTTTTAAATCCAATTATAATAATAAGAAAAAAGGAGTGCATGTGTTTTATATAACTATATTATATAATAATACATTTAATAATATAAAATGGAAAATATTATTTATAATAGTTCGGGTCGTTACAATATCCCCCCTTAATAAATTTTACCCTTGAAATTTTTGATTCCCAAATAGATGAGGGTAACTTTACTTCATCACTTCCTCCATTTCCCATATTGCTTCTTCAAACTTGTGGTTTCTCCACAAAACTATGACTAGGGGAATTGTCTTATTTCATAGAACTGTTTTCTTTTCAATATAATATCTTCACCAACTAATCCTCATAGTAAAGGTCATTCTCCAAAGGTATCACCTCAAGATTAAGTATATGTGAGGGGTGTATTTTGTACTTTCTCTATAGGGATACATGGAATTCATCACATATTTTAGATAGGTTCGGTGGGAGTTCTATACAATAGGCCACTACTCTGATGCGATCAGGGATCTAAAAAGGGCCAACGTACCTTGGATTATTCTTTCCCTTATTCCAAAATCTCATTACTTTCTTCCATGGAGATATGCATAGGAATACCATGTCCCCAATATTAAACTCTAGGTCTCGTTGAAGATTACCATCATAGGTCTTCTATCAACTCTAAGCATCCATGATGTGCTTATGAATGGTATTAACTTTATCCCCAATTTCATTGACCATTCTGGGACATAAAATCTTTCATTACACAACATCATCACAACATATCAGTGTTATACACCTCTTCGCATAAAGGGATTGATAGGGATCCATTTGGATTCTCAAGTGGAAACTATTGTTGTAAGAGAACTCGAACAAATGATGATTGTTGGTCCCATCCTCCTTTAAACATTATAGATAATGCTATCAACATTTCCTCAAGTGTTTGGATAGTTCTCTAAGGTTGGCCATCAGTTTGAGGGTGATAAGTTGTACTGAAGTTTAGCTCAGTGTTTAGATAATGCTGGATACTTTTCTAAAACATAAAGGTGCATCTTTGATCTAAATCAGACCTAATTGATAGTGTTACTCCATGAATCATCACCACATCATTGATGTATATCCATACAAGTTTATTCAGTGAGAAATCCTCTTAATTATCAATGAAGTGTGAAATCTTTGTAAGATGAACCATAATAACTCAGATAGCAATGTTTCTTTTGGATGTCTTCGGAAGTTCAGTGATGAAGTCCATGGTGATGTTTTCCCATTTGCATTTTGGTATGAGCAATGGTTGAATCATCCCCTTATACTTCTTCCTTTCATCCTTCACTTGATAACATACAAACAACATTTATGTATATTTAGAAATCTCATTCTTTATGTTGTCTCACCAATAATGCTATTAGATATCATGATACATCTTTGTGTTTCCTAGGTGAGTGGAGAAATTTGAACTTTGTGAAACATCTAATAGTTCCTTATTTAACTCATAATCTGATGGAACACATTATCTTGACCCAAATTTCAAAATTTCTTCTTCATTAACATTCAACCCCAAGGATTTACCTTTCCTTATGGTTTTCGCATTTTTTGAAATCCCACATCATATTTTTGAGCATCATTTAACCTTTCAAGAATAGATGATTGAGAAATAATTTACGAAAGGATTGATGGTGTTCCTTACATTAAAATTCCCATGCCTATCCTCTTAAATTCTATTAAGATTATATCATTCTCAATTATTATCAATGATAAAATTATTGGATCCTTTCTACTTATAACATCCACCACATTATTATCTTTACTTGGATGGTAGTGAATTGAGTGGTCATAGTCCCGGATCAACTCTAGCCATCTTCATTGGTGCATATTAAGATCATTTTTTGTGAATATATATTTTAGACTCGTGTGATCAGTATATACCTCACACTTCTCCACATAGAGATAATGTCACCATGTTTTCAATGAAAATATCGCAACTCCTAACTCCAGATAATGTGTGGGATAGTTTTTCTCATGAACTTTCAACAGCCTTAAGTCATAGGCAGTGAATTTTTCATTCTTCATTAACACACAACCCAATCCCTTCTTCAAATAATCACTAAATACTATGAAAATCTCTCCACTTGGGGTTAGTGTGAGTAAAGAGGAAGTGATAAGCCTCATTTTTAACTCCTTAACACTTTCTTATCATTCATAATTCCATGAAAACTTGACTCCCTTCCAAGTTATATTGGTAAGAGGGTTCGACAATCAAAATAAATTACTCCAAAATCAGAAATAATACCCAGCTAACCCAAGGAAACTATAGATATCTATCATAGATGTTGGTCTCGACCATCCTTATATTGATTTTATTTTTAAAGGATCCACAAGTATCCTTTTTCTTATGAGTATATTCCCCAAGAATGATCCCTCATTCCATAATAACTCACACTTTTTGTACTTGGAATAAAGCTTCTCCTATTGTAATGTCTTTAGCATAATGTTCAAATGATCATCATTCTCCTCCTTGGTTTTGGAGTATATTTGGATAGAATCTATAAAGACTATAAGAAATTTGAGGAGGTAATCTCTAAAGACTTTATTCATCAAATCCATGAGGATTTCTAGAGCATTAGTGAGTCTTAATGGAATCACTATGAACTCATAGTACTCATACCTTTAATGAAAAGTGGTCGTTGGGATATCTTTCTTCTTCACCCTTACTTGATAATATCCCAGCCGAATATCCATCTTGGATAAGTATTGTGCTCCACATAGCTGATAGAACAAGTCATCAATCCATTGTAGAGGTAACATTTTATATATCGTGATCTTATTAAGATCATGATAATCAATGAAAAGGAGCATTGACCCATCCTTATTCTTGATGAAGAGGATTGGTTCACCCCATGGTGAAGCACTTGGGTGTATAAGACCCATATCCAAATTCTCATGTAGTTGTTTCTTTATATCATAAATTTACAAAATTGTTATACTATATAGAGTTTTGGATACTATAAATTCCCCAAGTATAAGATCGATTGAAAATTAAACCTCTTAGTTTGGAGGAAGTCTAGACAATTCTTCAGGAAACAGATAAACGTATTCCCTTATAATAGGAATGTCTTTGACGGTGATCCATTATTTAGACTAAATCATTTGAGCTAGAAATACCTGATCATAGGGAAATGAAATACATGCTTAAGATGATGGTGTTAAAGAAGATTCATCCTCCTCCTTGCACTTGTACATAGTCGGGGGTTGAGTCTCCATGCAAAAAAGTGATTTCCTTCTAACAGAATTTTATGTTGGCTCTATACAGGGAAAGTTAATCCATTCCCAAAATAACATCAAATTCCACCAAAATAAGTATGATAGGGTTCGCTGGAAATATCATCATAAAACTGGTGATAGGGAGGAGATACATACATGGGATGCAATAATTTCCCCATTTTTTTATTCACTGATATCTCAACCTTCATTCTTTTTTGTGGTGTTTGAAAAGTTCTACTAAAATTTCATGATATAAAGGAATTCATAGAACTATGGATGATAAAACTACCTTTCACTTTTTGATTCTGGTTATAATTTATGCAATATAGACTTAGGGATTAGTAATTTTAAACTATTAACCACATAAATGATAATCTAGTGACATTAAATGGATAACTTATATATTATATTTATCTTAATAACGTATGAGTTCTAGGCTTCAATCTATGTTATCCATGATCTATTTCCTAACATATATTCTTATAGGATGTTTTTGTTCCCTTGATAATGGGTCATAATGAGATTATGAATTTACCAAAGAATATCCACTGGGAGTGTCAAACTAGGTGCATAGTAATACTCATTTTCATGTACTAGGTTACCCTGAGTCAAGCCCAGAACACCTTTTTAGAGTTGTTACTCCTAGGTAAATCTGTTCCATAACCACATCCACTTATAGAATCTAGATAGGGATGTATTTTTTCAATAAACTACTTAATTTATACTTAAAAAAATTTATATTTTTTTTCTTATACTTAGTCTTATACATAATTCTTTCACTAGAGTTCAATAATACTAATCCAAAAAATATCTAAACTTTTCCTCTGATACAAAATATAACAACTCTACTCTTTATTACACATTAATACTAGATTTATTACATAAAATTACAATTAATACAACCCAAAATGTCGATAAGTCTAGTGTATTTGTGAATTTGGTACATTACATAACAACATAAAATAGGGAATAAAACATCTTTATTGAAATATTCTTTAACATGATCAAAAAACTACTTTGAACATAAAACTACATGGGATAACCTGGGGACATACATAAGAAAGGGGTGAGATATAAGTCCTTATAAGGGAATAAATATGGAATAAGGGATACATGTTAGAAAATATGATTGTCAATGATTAAAAAAATGAAAGTCAATAATGAGGTATAATATAGTAATATAATCATAACATAGGAAATGTGACATCAACTTAAAACATTGAATCATGAACATCGGTTAAGGCCAAATTACCAAGACTTCATGGTGGGAAAAGTCCCATAAGGTAATCAGAAACACACCTATCCCAACATGATGTATCAGGATAATAAACATTACCCAATGCATTGGAGTGATATATGTGTGTACACATCATAATCATTTCATTCCCATGCTTAAATATGCAATATAGATTATACAATATGGATCCATTAAACATCATAATTTATTACACGATAAAGGAATTTGGAATACATAAATGTAATTACCCAATAAAGAAGTATATGTATATAAAGTTGAATTCACTTTATAGAATAATGGGTATGGTATTCACTACACAATTGTTTTCTCATGGAAAAACATGGTGAAATTTGGGCAGCATAATGACTTTACTTAAAAACTCATAAAAATGGTTGATGAGAGAAAAAGGGGTATCTAATTATTTTTAAATAAAATGGGAAGTAATAGGGATATGTAAAATCATATCCCAATATTATAAATTTTGAAATATAAGGCATAAGGTAATGAAGAAACATGAATAGAGAAAAGAATCCTTATAAACATTCGGCATGGTAACAGGTATACATAAAAAATAATGGGAGTATTAGTGAGAGTGAATGGAATATATTATAATTTATAAAAAAATGGAATTTAAGTGTAATATTTAATATCATATCTCATCATAAGCTAATGAAAAGTCAATGAAATAACATAAAAGGAGTGCATGATAAAAAAAGAGAGTTGAAGATCCCTTACAGAATTTTGGTGTAGTAACGACTTAGGTAAGGGTAAAAATGAGAGAGGATAAATGATTTATAATTAATATAAAATCAATTTTATAGTAATTTAATGATTATTAATGAATTAAAATATATCAAATTGAAAATAAGAAGGCTAATTTCAAATAATGTGCTTGAATTGAAAGGGGGAGAGGAAGGTGATGAACCCTTACTTGAGTGTGTGACCACAAAGGCTTTGGGAGGGGCTTCTTGAAATCTTGGGGGTGAATTGGGAGGACTCTATGGAGTGGAGGGAAGAGTAAACATGTACTCTATGGATTTTTAGTGAAGATAAATTAGATTTTGGGTGAGTTTATATAAGAAAAAGTGAGATTTATTTATTATCTTTGTTCTGGATTCTATATAATAAAATATCCCAAACCACAATCCATCCCATGGTTTTTCCCTTGGTTTCTTCCAAAGGGGAGTGATTTTTATTATTTTATAATCCCAAGGTCCTAGCATATTAAAATATTTTCCTAGGTGATGCGAAGGTGAGTCACACTCTAAAAGAAATTATTTTAAAATATTAAGATATATTATAAATCTTGGAGGATTCATAATGACTTTAAAAAATAAATAAAATAAATATAAAATAACATTATTTCAAAGGTAAAACATATATTTTTTCATGGATCCTATTTTTATTATTTATTACATAAATTTTGGGTTATTTTGATATCATAAAACACAAAGTATATTTTTACGATATTTAATTTTTACCCGAAAATTCTACTGTCTGAGAAAATTATGAATAATTAACCATTGGATAATTTCGTTATCCTGATTAAAAAAATAATATTCATTTTATATAAATAATTTTCTAAATATATTATTTTTCACTTTAAAAAACCTACATTTATTGAAAATGATGGGTTTTTTGACATCAACATTTTTTTGAACCCCTATAAAAATTACATTTGACTTTATAAAAACTACATGATCATTTATATTTTATAAAAATTATTTAATAATAATAATTCATTATATTATTACTTATTTCAAAAATACATTAATTAATAAGTTCAATAATTGAATTTGAATATCAACCAAAAATACAATTTGTGCTTTATTAAATAAAAAATAATTTACAATTAATAATAATAGGATGAAAATATATTTATTATTCTATAAAAATTAATACACATAATCATATTACTAGGGCCTTGTTAAATATCCATTTAATACAGCAGAAAACATCCTAAGGGTAAGGTGCATGATGGTGGGACCTTTATTGGGTGGTTCAATGAACATGGTTTCAGTTGTGATCTCGATGAGCTTGAACTTCTCCAACAATTGGTTTCACTCAGGCTTATGTTGTTGGATCATAGCTTGGGATTGGTCAAGGGAGAAGTAAAAAAATTCTATCTCCCTAAGAGTCTCCTATAAATGGACTTCATAGGGTGTTATCCTATTGGTTGAGGCCATCACTTCCTTTGTTTGTGAAAATTGGATTGGTTAAACCACAATGTTTACACTAATCCTATATTCACTATTCAACAGTTGTGTTATCAAAGGTAATGATACATAATGGTATTTTAAATACATTTGTAATAATATTACAAAAGAATTTAATTTGTTTTCTATAACCATATTATACAATGATAAATTTAATAAAATAAAAAGAGAAATTTTATTCATAATGTTTTGGTTCATTACAAGATGCACAATTAAACTAATAATGTGACCTCTTCTAGTGACTCACAATAGGTTACATGATCTGTTGGGCCAAACCATACAGTTTTTCCTAACCATTAATGAGCTATGAACAACCCCACCAGGTTCCATTTTTTTGAAAAACTTCCGAAACGAACCCAAAGGAAGACCCAACAAAAGAAAGATCAAAACAAGTCATGAAATACCTAAAAACGTAACAGGGTGTTACAAAGACTTTTACATATTGAAAATTTGGAAAAGTATGAACTCTTATTTATGAAGACTCATGTTTATGAAGGCTCTTACTTATGAAAACTCTTACATATTGAAATTTGGAAAAATTGTGATTTTTTTCATATGAAGTCTATTAAGAATGAAAACTTTTTCATATTAAAAGTTTAAAAAATTATAAACCCTTAATTATTAAGATAGTAACCTTAATTTTTTAGTCAAAAGTGATGTTAACTATTATATAATGGTAATTTTGTAAAGTGTGAACTCTTACATATTGAAGGTTTACTCTTTTGTATTAAGTATAGATTGGAAAGAAACTTTACGTATTGGGTACTTCTCAATGGTAATGCCCATACATATTAAGATACTACTATTATATATATAGTAAAAAATGAATGTAAATCTCATGTGTTGAATGATTACTCTTATATATGATGATAGATAAAATTTTGGAAAAGTACAAGGACTCATATGTTACATTTTAAAATTTTAATAAAGCATGAAATCTTATGCATGAAGACTATTACATATTCAAATTTAGAAAAGTATAAACACTTTAATATTAAGATGTTACCCTTATGATTTCCCTTATGAATTAAATTCTCAACTCTTGCATAGTTTTGATCATCATTTTTAAAAAAATTAAAATGTGTAGAAGTTATAGTAACATTACATATAGCAAAGATATAAATTTAACTAAAAAAATTAATAATATAAGTAAAATTATTATGAAACCTTAAATATGAAAGATTAATGAGTAAAGAAAATGCATAAAGCAGCATTATAATGTGATTACATAAATAAAAATAAAGGTGAAGAGTAACAAAAATTATACAATGAATATTTATAGTAAAATAATGATTTTAAATATATAAAGAAACCAGTACCATAAATACAAGGTGAGAGGATATCAAAAACTTTACAAAGTTGTTTTTCACTACAATACCTGTGATGCAAAGGAAATAAGGTAAAAAAATTAGAAATATAAAATCACAGTTGAGATTTTTGGATACGTGCTAAAATAGGTATATCATATTGGATGATATACTTCAGTCAAAGCTTGCGATATGGAATGTAGATGTATCTATCATAAAATATGATAAGTATCTATCATAGTGTCCGATCAGTTGGAAATATGGGATATCAGGTGATTGGGAGTTTTCCTTGTCTTCAACAGGGTTCCCTTTCATTATGAATCATTAGGTTGATTCATGTATAACATGATAAATCCTTTGAAACATTAAAATTATAATAAACTCGATACACATATGTTATTTTAACGTGTGTCAGATATCATGTTCTTGTTGTCAATGTTCAATTCCCTTCATTAAATAATGGGATCCTATACAAAGTAATGGGATCCACCTGATGAGGTGACACGAAATTTTTAATCCATATTCTAAGCTCTCTCTTACTCTATGTTCACTATTCATCTTCATAGATAAATTTCTTGGACACTTTTAGTATCCAGCATCCTCTGGTAGCGTATGAGTTTCTTAGTGGTTAGTTTCATCCATGTGGAGGTAAGATTATGATGGTTGTTTCTCAATGATCTCCATCAATAAAATTTTGTTGTGTTTGATAGAGTTGGAGCTCACTATGATGAAGGTACACATGTTTTATGTTTATGTTATTCACTGTATTTTTTATGGTGATGATAGATCGAGCATATATATGGGTTTCTTCTACTGCAATGAACATATGACAATCCTCAAAAACCCATCAGTAGTACTATATCCACAATCATTAATTAATCAACACGTTATTTTATTGATTTTTTGAAGAACATGTGTATCGTAATTTAAAATAGGTCATATCATAATGTATGATATGATGGGATTGAGTGTTATCCATTAGATTAATCTACCTAGTTTTAATATATAGGATATCATAATGCATTATTCAGTTTATGTTTAGTCTTAGGGTGCGACTTATGAGTATCATAAAGTATGATATGTTGAAGACTAGTGGTTTTGATCTATGTTTTAATCTAAAATGAAGGAGATGTCACATGTTGTGATAGAAACTCGTGGTGTGTTAAAAAAGAGAATCATTTCATAATAATGATATAGTTTATATCACCAAATATGATAGACACATGAAAAGGGGTTATGAGAAGATATGTAAGGGTTACACTATATAAACCATTCTATGTGTGTGGTAGGTAACCTTTACATAGTCACAGTGTGATACATAAGGGTTAATTCCTTTATAAAATACTCCACATGTAACGGTTACACCACTAAAACTATTTGATAGGTAAGGATTAAGTGTGTAAGGGTTACATGCATAAGGATTACTCCACGTGCATGTGTTACATAACTGGAACTCTTCAAAACATATGTGTTATGGGCTTAAGGGATCCATACATAGTAGTCCTTAACTTTTCCACAAGATTGAAAGCCACTTACCGTAAAAAGTGGCAGGGCTTAGAGTCATAAAATATAGCTAATAATTCTTAAATTCATTAAAATCTACAAATCTATCAGCCATATTTTTCAATTCCTTGTATATCCCCAAATATGATTTTGAAATAAAAATAGTTTTTCTTAAAATTCATTTATGGATTGAATTATATAATCTATAGATTGTTTATAAATTATAATAAAAGGTATTTTAGGATATTTATTAATTTATAGAAGTGATTATAAACTAATTAATTATAAATTATTTATTATCCATAAATTAAATGTTTACAAAAAAAATTATTAATAATTATTTCATAATATTAAATGTTAATATTTAAAACCTTTTAGTAATATGACAAGACATATAATTTCAATATAAAATGTTCATATGAAAATTATAAGGGTAATTGGTAAAAATTTTATAAATTAAAAAGTATTGTTAAAATATAAGAGTCTTTATATTTAAAAATATGAATTACTCATAATTAATTAAATTGAATTTTTCAAATCAATGACCTATTTGGGAAATTATATAAATCATATAAAAAGTAAATTTTGATGATTTATTTGATCAAGGATTAAATAATGTTAAATGGATGATATTAAGATCCTGTAAATTGATTGCATAATAGAAATTGGATTATAAAATATTTATAACTTATTAATATCATATATTTAATGTGAATGTAATATATTGAATAATATGAAATAGTTCATATTAGGAAATAAATATAATGTTTTTGTATTCAAAATTATGCAATTTTTATAATGAACAACTAAATTAAAAGGGGTTTATTTTTTTAGGAGTTGTTTATAAATATTTATCTCATGTTTAAATTGTGAATTGAATATTTATATAAAATTTATTCCCTGATTTATTCATATATATAGTTATTATATTATGAATTTTTATGTATGATTTAGTTTATATTTTTTAAACTACATCCATGTTATCATGCATGCATCTAACGAGTAATATTCTAGGTATGATAATCAATATAATTTTCATCCACCCAGAATTATATTTGTAATTAAAGTTAATATCTTAAATTTAGTTGTTGGGTATAGTTTATACATATTATGTTTTAGAGTTATAATGGAATTTCTATCACTCTTGATTAAAGTATATATAGGAAGAAGAACCTTCGGTGGGAATTCCCATTATCCTAGAGGATTTTTCCTTGTTCTATAAAAGTGAGGGTTTAATATTTGTGGCTCTGAGATTACTTATATAGGTATTGTCAATTTCATAAAATTTTAAAACATTATAAGAAAAGTTCATATACCTTATGTATAGGATTCATTTGGATATGTGTAAATATTATTGTCTTTTATTTTGGGTGAGTAAAACAAATTGTGAGTTTTCTAAAGAGATTCAAACTAATATGGTTTCAACATATTAGTTTAATAGAAGGAATTACAAACTAAATCATTACAATATTGAATACATGTAAAGGGAATAAAGTAAGATAATATGGTGATATTAAATCCCCTTTAAAATACCATGTGTTATATTCCTTCCAATGAAACTTCTTTTAAGACCTCTATTATCTAATTGAGTGGGTAATACTAAATTCAGGCATCCATAAATTATCATGTGTAAGTAATGTAAGAAATAGATTAAAATAATTGTATTTTTTCCCATTTTTCGCTTTTTACTTGGGTTACACTTAGCCGGAAGCTTAATAGGATTAGGTTACTAGGGGAATATAGTTATTTTTATCCATATGATGGTTTAGGTAAAGAGTTGTTTGTTCAGATATCCAAGAGTAATATATGATATGATAGAGTTGATGTCCCACCTAGATATCTAACTAATGGGGGAAATTTTAATGTGACCCAAAGATTAGTGAAATATGGATCTTGGTCCTCTAAGGATATTATGTTTTTAAAAGTGGTCATCAATTTAGTGGGAGCTCATTTAATAAAAGTCCCTATTAAATGTTTGTAAAACATGATACCGAACAGATAAAATATTTTATTGTAGATAATAATATTATTATCATCAAACTTTTCTTTTAAATTAATCCTTTAAAAGGATAAGTCAAATGTAAGTAACTCTTCTGACTAGTAACTTATGAAAAGTTATTAAGCAAGAAAAATTACCTATATTAGAGAAAACCTTCATGTGTAACCAAGTATTGAAGTTGTTCAACAAGTGGATCTATATTCTTACTTAAGGATATAAAGGATTTAGATACAATTTGGATAAAAGTATCGTCAATTTCTACTAATATACTCAATATAATTGGGTATTTCAATGACTTGGTGAGACTAGAGGTTTCCTTAAGGCTTTTTCTGGTTATAGAATTCATGCTATGGGAATGTTATATAAATGTGAATGAGTTAAAAATTACCCTATTTTAACCATGTTTTGAGAATAGATAAATTGGGGCTTGTGATGACCAGGTTAGGGTGTTGTGTTGATAATAAAAGTGGGTAAAAGTTCAAATCAAAAGAAGAAAATTTAGTTGGAGAGTCTAACAATGTTTATTTAAATATCCAGTCAAGGTCATTAAAACCAAGAGTTATTAAGAAAGAGGAGTGATGTTTCCATATTATGGAAGTATATAAGATACCTAAATGATTTTTTTATACTCCATGAAATTTCCATGCCAATATCAGTATTATAGAAATCAATTCTTCAGTTTTGAATGGTTTATGATACCAAATGTATACTTTATAGAAGTTGTAATATGCATTAAAGCGATGAAGAAAATAGTTTATATATCAAATATTTAAATATAAAGGAATATATATATCTTATATTGTGCAGAGTAAAATATGTGTATAGCTATCTTTTTTTAATTATATGATAAGAGGAGTTGTTTGATAAAAAAATTATTGTTATAAACAACAAACAGTGATAGAATTAATAAAAATTATTTATGATTCATTAGATTCTATAAAATATTTTGAGAAAAGATAAGGATAAAAAATTTATTCAGGATAAAGGTGTTTATTTATATGTTTTTTAAAATATAAGGAATAGAAGTTCTTCCACCGTCAATGGAATATTTTAAAGAATAATATTTTTTTATGAAAAGTATCCAAACACATATGTTATATCGATACAATAGTGTATTTTTTTAATATTTAAACATAAATAAAGAAGTTATATTTCCTAAAATAAAGGATTTTTTATATCTCAACATCATATTCTAAAGAAAATACAGTACTTAAGAGGCTATTGAGAGTATGTTTAGACTTAGGAATGTTAAAATCTAACAAATAAAATATTATGCAAGTCAAAAATTATAGTGAATTTCACATAATATCCTAAAGAGTTTAGGGTATATCGATTGATAGTAATGAAATGTCTTACATTTAGTTACTATAAAGAAGTGAATATCACTATATCCTAAAATATTTTAGGATGTGTTGGTAAAGTAATAATTTAAGAGTTACATTAGTGACTAGAATATTTCAAGGAAATTTTTAATGGAATTGGTTCCAAGGATGATAAGATGAACTTATAAAGAGTTTAAATATACAATAGAATTTATCAATATTGTAACATTGGATGTTGTTATGTTAAAAAGGATGAATATGTTTAAGGAGTTCAACATTAGGAATATTATTACTAAGTCTCACCATTATTCAAATAATCTTGGCTTGTAGATGTTACTGACTAAAGAGTTCAGTATGAGGATTTTATCAAGTGGTCACATTGAGATATTCTAGGAATGAAATATAAATATAATGAGTTCAACAAAACCCTAAAAGTGTAGAAAACATAATATTAACTTGTAAGTCTATCATATAAGATATTATATACATGTACTTATGTATGATTTTTCTAAAATTATTAAAAGGAGGGTAAAAATATAAAATGTATCATTTTATACAAAAGGAAATATCTACTTTACCATTCATTCATGTTGGCTGTATATATTTCATGAAGTGAAATGTTAATTATCCCCTCAAAGAATGACTTTTATTTTTCTCTAGTTGATGATCATTGTGAAGTATTATGGTTTGTGATGATCTGTTATGATTAAAAATGGAAGAATATTACTATACAAACAGAGTATTATATACTATATAGAGAATATTATCATGAGATAATAAGTCAAGACTTATTATATGGACTGGCCTGCCAATGTATATCACATGGAATGTCATAGAGTCATTGATATACTTAGGGGTGTATACTTAATATGAATCACAATTTTATGACGTTAGTGAGATACCTAACATAAAAAAATTTATTCATTGACATTTATCTTATCGATGCCCTGATACTTAGTTGATCAAGGGTGGGTGGATATGTTTCTAATCATTTAATAACTTAGAGCTCAACCAATATGGGATATTTCAACTTGTAAGATAAGAAAATATATTTAGACCATTTAGTGAATTAAATTAAATATATTCATGACTATTCTTAGTTGAGTGACATGTGACATGCTCAACTACTTGGATGAATAACATTTTATGTATTCATTTATACCAGTTAGTCTATTTCAAAGAATCATAAATATATGAGTTGGCCTATACTATATTGAAATGTTTTATGTATAGTGGTCGCTGAATGTCATGGATAAAGCAATTATATTGGTAAAAATATGATGTATATGATATATATTGTGGTGTACATGTTCATATGTATATATGACTATTCTTGATCGTGATCAGGACATACCCTTTTGTAGAATGAGAATCACCAATATTTTACAGGAGGCTATACTTTTCTTATATATATAAAATCACGATTTCATATTTTTTTTGTCAACTCTATAAAAGTGTATAGGGTCACAAAGTAAGGCATTAGGATAAGGATTAAATTTTAGACAAATTGTTTTTTCTAAAATAAACAGTGTTTTATAAACTGTATCCAATGGAGTTTGGATAGATTCACAACAAGTTGTAAGGTTTTTCCTAAATTCCTTATGGGATTTTAGTGCAATGGTAGACTGTAGTAAATTCACTAAAATTTTTATATCATATTTTATGATATAACTAAGTAATAACCTATTATATGACAATCATATTTCACAATCATAAAATAAAATCGTAATCTAATGTAGTATATGACGGGATGGTGATATGGGATATCAGGTGCATGAGCTTTTTCAACATAATATACAAGGTTTAATTTAGTTATGAATCAATGATTTGATTCATTTATGGAATGACAATTCAATTAAAAAAATAAAATGATAATAAAATTGATATGCATACATTAATATAATGTATTTTATTTTTCAAGTATTTACAAATGAATCTTGACTCCCATTATTAAATAAAGGATACAAAGGGATGAGATTTCCCTATTGAGGTAACACAATATTGTTAATACATTGTTGAATCTATCTCTTCCTCCCTATTCACCATTCATCTTCATGAAAAAGGTGATAGTAAACCTTTTGTGTTTAGGGGCCTCTCAAGGTGTATGAGGATCTTAGTGGTCAGTGTCTATCATCCCTATAGAGTAAGAGTCTGATAGTGATTTTTCAGTGATATCTGTCAATAAAACTCTTTCATGTCTGATGGAGATGGATCTCAATATAATAGAGGTATTTATATTTTATATTTATTTTATTCATTGTATTTGTTATGTGATGATAGATTATACATATAAATGTATAACAACATTTATCATTACAGGTTGGAAATTCCTAGGGGAATTTTACTTTTTTATTTGGTGGAGGGTTCATTTTGAAAACAAGGACTCAAAAAGGGTTTGTGAGCATTTGAAAATCATAAAAATGCATCTTGGAAGAGGTTTAGGGATCTAGTGGTGTCTTTAGGGTTTTAGAGGATTTCAATGGAATATCTAAGTGGTTAAGATGTGGGAAAGTAATAGTTTTAGTTCCTTCATGATGTGAGTGGATCATTCACATTGTGAATAACATTCATAGGGTGAGTATAGGTTGTGAAAGTGGGGTTTGGGAGAAGGTGGAAACTACCCTGAAAGTTAAAGGCGTGAATTGTGGTTCTTACTATGATCTGGGTCAAATACTTGTAGTTCATCATGTTGAATCAAGGTAGGCTCTCCTCTTTCTCCTCCTCCTTTCTTAGCCTCTCCATTTACTATTTAGTTTGATTGAGATCATCTAGGGTTCAGATGAAACATTACACTAGAGAATGAAAAAATAATTATGCTTCATGGGGATTTCATATGCTACTTGTAGAGGACATCCTGAGAGTTTGTAAAGAAGTTTTAATTCATAGTTTTCCATGAGGTATGGTGCATCGTTGGTTTCTTTAAAGATTTAGATGAATTTGGGTAAAATGTTTCATTGAGTCCAGTTTTTAAATTTTTTTTTGTTTCAAAGGTTTAGGGGTGTGTTAGGAGTGGATCACACCTGGTTGTTCAGGATTTTGGCTTCGCTTCATTTCCCATTGAGTTTTTAGCCTATTGAAAAAACTTTGTGATGTTTTGTTTTTATCATTTTTTTTTGTATTTTTTGACACATAACCTTTTCATAAAAGAATGTTTTTATTCTTCAAGATTGAACTAAATAATTTTGATTGAGTTTTTGTAAGAAAGATGATAGTTTATAATTGTTTTAATCCAAACAAAATTGGGGAGAAAAGGTCTTGTCATTGAGAAAGTTTTTTTCCGAACACAGGTTTTCAGATTGGGCAGTACTAGACGTAGAAGGTGCAAAGAAGATAGAAGCTATAAGTTCTGTAATGTTGTTAATCAGATACACCATCAGACTCAAATCCATTTACATAATGTTCTAGATTCATCAGACTCAATATTGGTTATAAATTTATAATATATGGAGTGAGGAAGTAATAATGATGTTGAAGAGATTAAAGGATGATGATGATGTTAGGAGTTAGAAAGTTATTTAACTTTATAACCTAAAGTCAGATGATGATTTTCTAAAATTAAAGTTATCATAAATAATGAAAACAATCATGATAAATTATTTTAAATAATTGAAGGATCGTAAATGGTATATCAGTTCTAAGAATCAAGATAATTTTTTCATCTAATCGAGAAGTACAAGACACAGAAGTTTCTAGAATTCTGAATGACTTATAGATAATGAGTTTTAAAGAATTTCAAATTTACAAAGTGGGATTTCTATTCTAATGGGAAATTCCAACGTAATGATATTTCATCAGACTGAAACTGAGGAGTAAAGTCAACCAGATTGACTCTAAGGAAGAAAGTAAATTAGACTAACTCTGAGTATGAAATTCAAATTCTAATGAGTAGAGGAGGAATGTTAGACCGTAATGAGTAGAGGATGAAAGTCAGATCATAATGACCATAGGGAAAAAGTCATATCCCAATGATCAATGGAAGAAAGATATATCTTAATGATAAAATGAATAAAGTTATATCATAATGAGAAGAGTTATAATGTTATACCATGATGATCAGAGGAATAAAGTTAGGTTGTAATGGGAAGATTAAGAAATTCACATTGTAATGTATTGAGGAAGTTCTATCATACTGAATAAATGTTTGGATGTTGGAGAAGGGTAATTAATATAAAGAATCAAGATGATTCAAATCTTGAGATGGTTTGAAGCAATAAAAGTTAATGTTTAAATGTGATTTTTTGGGGATATTTTTAATTTGAGAAAGTGGGAAAAGTTTTTCAATTTCCCACCTTTATATTTATGTGATTCCTATAAATATAACCATAGTGAATTCATAATTTGAAACTTTTTCAACTGAGTAGAAAAGGTATAATGCTTCATAATTAATGTCAAAATTATATTTCCATAAATATATCTCATTAGAATATTAGATAACTAAATGTTTTCTTATCGGACTCAGGAAGATCAGACTAAGGAAGATCGGACTAAGGAATATCAGACTGAGGAAGATCGGACTGACCAATTGAGTATAGTTTGAGAAGTGTAGTTTGAGAAAATAGGTTATAGTACTGATTTTTTCATAATGAGTTAATAATACTAAGGAAATCGGACCCAGTGTCATCATACTGAGGTTCCAGACAGGGTTTTTTGGAGAAAATGTTTTTTTGATATTTTCTTTTATGGCTCAATTATTTGTAAAAAAACTTTGTAAACTGAAGGGCGTTAGTATAATAATTCTTACCAAGAGATATAAGGAGTGTAATGGGAGTTTACACAAGTTTTATTCACTTATTCATTATATTGAATTTCCATAGACACATATGAGTGGCTATGGCATGGATATAGGTTCTCACACTGAGGCTGAACATTTTAAATCTTGTGTGCTTTACATGTTTTCATACTTTTCATGCAAGAATATTTACTAAAAGATGATAAGGATATGAAATTTAAAATGTTTTAGGGGTTAGGTTATAAAGGTTTTGAAACTTATAAAAAACTGAACAATTGATTCAAACCCCACTATGAGTTGTTATTCGATCCTTTGGAACTTTAATTGGTTTCATAGGGAAGGGTCCCTTACTGAATTCTTATCATGGATAATCTCAATTCTATCAATAGTAGAGGAATTCCTACATTTAATGGAAAAATATTTTATGGATGAAAAAATAAGATGATTCCTTATCTCTTATCTCTTGGCATGGAATTTATTGATGATGCTATAATTGGGTTTCCACCTACTAAGAAAGATTCCCCTATGACATTTTCTGATAAGAGAAATGTAGAAGATTATGGAATGGCTAGAAATTCAATCATTTTGACCTTATCAGAATATTTTTAAATGAAGGTGATGTGTCTCAAAACATCCAAGAGTGTGTGGGACAAGTTGAAAATTATATTTGAAAGGAATATTAATGTGAAGGAAGCAATGCTAAAAATCTATCATAAAGATATAATAATGAGAGATGAATAATCATTTTATGAATACTTCATTAGAGTAAATAAAATTGTTTGCAACATTAGAGGTTTTTGAGATTTCTTGGAAGATTATAATTTTTTTTATAAACTCATGAGAAATTTTCCAGAGAGTTTATAATATAAAACTTTCTCATTATAAGATAACAATGATTTATCTCTTGATTAATTTCATAACTTTCTTATTGCTTATAAAATGAGAAAATCACTAATGTTCAAAAACAAGATGAAAGATGAAATGATTTTTGAATATATGAGAGATATGAAAACTCAAGATGTTGAATATGTTAATCCTAGTGATTTTTAAGATAAAGAGGATAATGCGTTGAATGAAAAAATCATGTCTCTTATATCTAAGAATTATCAAAGAGGAAGAAGAAAGTATGGAGGTAAACTTCCTCTTAAATTTTTTGAGTGTGGTGGAATAATACCCTTTTCCATGTATTTCCCCAAGATAAAATTTGGAGACTTTCAAGATGATTATAATGAGAACCCTTGATGAAATAAGTGGAAAAAAATTCTAAAGGAGAAAATTCATCCAAAAAATATAATAAAAATTTCACTGGAAAGAAAATGAGTATGTTGAGTAAGAAAGTTAAATCAGACTCAATTTAAAACAATGCTTTGTAATATGAAAGTTTATAAAAATTCATGAACCTTCATTTCAAAAGTTGAGAAAACAAAATATTCCCCATATTGTGGAGAAGGCGATGAAAAATCATGTAGAGAGTATCAACTCAAAACATAACTTGTTGCTTGTCTTTAAAAAACCAAAACTCTCAAGAAATAAATCAGAGTAATGAAGAATTATTGTGAATAATTTTATGAAGGAATAAAAGATTTCATCAAGTAGGAGGAAGAATACATTTATGAGATCTTACATTACAAATTAAGAGTTTCTAAATAAGGAAATATATTTGAATATCTTACTAATAAATTGGTATCTGAGGAAGAATAAGTCAATAAGTTTTAATCTAAACCACTTGAGTCAAAAAATAACATAATAAATATGAATGAAAATTTAAATAAAACTTAATAAATAAAATCTAATAATTTTAACATTGTTGAGAGATCTCAAATCAAGGATTCAGTGAAATCCTCACCCACCAAAAACAATGTTTCTTATGATTTTTATAAAATTTCAGGTTTTTAAAAAATTGTTGGGAAATATTTGGTGGAAAAAGGATGTGAGAAACCTATTTCAACTATAAAATTTTAAAACTCACTCAGGAAGAAAGATAGTCTGTGTCTAGAGATTTTTAGTTCAGGAATAAGTTATTATCCTCAAAAAAATTTCTAAAGAAAAAGACATTACATCAATAGAAAATAAATATTTTATGGTTTTCATTGGTGCTATGGAATCTATGGGAACATGAAATATAATTTGTTTCACAACATATCTATTCCCAGAATAAGTTTTGAGTAGATTGTAAGAAATATTGAAATTATACTGAGTAACTTTTCTAATGTACATAATGTTGAAAAGGTGAATTCTCATGATGTTTGAAATGTTCCAATGAAGAATCGGTTTGATGGTCTAGAATAAGTTTAAGGAATATTTGATCAACCAAGTAATATTGCTGATGAATGTATGATTATTCTTCCAGGATAAGTTTTGTATACAAAAAAATAAAAGGATGAAGGAAATAATAAAGGTGAAGAAAGAGCCTTTGTTGTTGAGACTACCTTGAAAACAAGTAAAAATAAAAAACCATTGATACTTGATAGTTTTTTTTTATTAACATATGAAATGTGATTTAAAATTTTTTAAACATTTTGAAAATCATCATAGAGGTTTTGTTACCTTTGGGAATGATTGTTCCTTAAAAATTAGAGGAATCATAATAACTAATATTAAACAAAAAAAGTTGAAATCTAAGGAAGTTTTATTTATTTATTAGTTAAAACATAACATACATAGTGTAATACAACTTTGTGAAGATGTAAAAGAAGTAATATTCAAAAAAAATATTCTTGTGTTATCAAAAGTGTGAATGATTAAAAAGTTATTACAAAATGAGAAAGATCCAGTAGGAATCTATTTTAAATATTAGAATTTAACAAATCCTATTAATAAAGTGATGAATATGAGAATAAGTTGTGGCACCTCAAACATGGAAACCTTGGAAAAAACATGACAAAACATTCTAAAGATGATATTGTATGAAATTTTCCAGAATTGAAAAGAACATAGGGACATATTTTTGTTACTTTTTTGAAAGGGGTGATGGCTAATAAAAGTCATAAGAAATTTGGAATTCAGTCTACCTGGACTCTTGAACTTATTCATTCCAATTTATGTGGGTCATTGAGTCATCAATAAAAATAATATTTATATTTTATCACTTTTATTTATTATTTCAATCAAATGAAAAATATCATGTTTATGAAATATAATTCATAGTATGTAGAAATGGTAAGGTTTTTAAAAAAATAAGTTGATAAAAAATTGGGGTTTATATAAAGAAGTTGAGAACATATAATGGTACTGAATTCCCAAGAAACACTTTTAGAAATTATTTAATAAATTATGGTATAAAGCATCAGTATAGTTATCCCTACACTCCACAACAAAATGGATTTGTAGAAATAAATAATAGAAGTTTAGTGGAAATAGGAAGGATAATGTTAGAAGAATAAAAACTTCCAAAGTTCTACTAAAGAGAAGTTTTTAGTATATCTGTACATATTCAAAATAGATGTTTGTTGAGACTATAATCCAAAATGACTTCTTATGAAATTTGGAATAATAAAAAACCTTCGTTTAAGTACATAATAGATTTTGTAAGCCCCTTTTTACTTAAAATAAAAAATATGGATATGGGAAATTTTGATGAGAATGATGAGGATGAAACTTTTATGAGTTATTAAGCCAATGGAAGTAGTTACAAATGATGGGAAAATGTTTACAAAAGTTTTTGGACTCATTTATTTTAAAAAATGAAAGTGAGAAATGTAATTTGCATGAAGATTTAGATGAATCATATGATGAGGAAAGTTTTGTAGAAAGAGGACCTCTAAAATTTACTACTTTACCAAAACATGTTGAGACTAAAAATATTCTTTGGATTCAGAAGCCTCTAGTTTATACTATAAGGAAGTTGAGATTAGAAAATAAAACATCACCCATTTAAAAATTTGAACCAGTATAGGTTTTAGAAGATATTCTACACAATGAATGGTTAAATGATATGAATGATGGGTTGGATCAAATTGATACAAATGAAACGTGGTAACTTGTTCCACATTTTAAAGGTAAAAATGTTATCAGAACCAAATGTATTTATAGAAACAAGTCAAATGAACATGTAGAACATTAAAGAAACAATGTCAGACTTGTTTGAAAAGGCTACTCATAGGTGGAAGGTGTGTATGTTGATTAATCCTTTCCCCCTTTGCAAGGTTAAAAACTATCAGAATGTTTATTGAAGTGGCTACTCACTAGAATTATAAATTATATCAAATGGATGCAAATTCAATGGTTCTTAAAGGATAAATTTAATATTAAGTTTACATTAAACAACATTGTGGGTTTCTACTTGATGAGGATGAAAAATAGTATATATATTTAAGAAATATTTTTATGGAATGAAATAATCTCCACATGCATGGTATTCTAACAATGAAAATTGTTTGAGAATGTTGATTTTTTATAAAGGAAAAGTTGATAGAAAATTATATGAGAAATATATTAACTTCAAAACACCAATTGTAATTTTTTATATGGATGATATAATTTTTTTAGGGATAAAGAATATGTTTTCCGAACATTTACTAAAGAAATGAAAAGGAAATTTAAGAAGTCAATATTTGTATAATTAACATTCGTTATTGGCTTACAAGTTCAACAAAAAGAAAAATAAATTTTCTTATCTCAAGAAATGTATGATGGGGAATTGTTACAAAATTTTGGCATGGAAGAATCCAAAAAAAATTCCACTCCTATATAAATAAGGATGAATTTGAGTAAAGATGAGTTTTGAAAAAGTGTGAATCAGAAATACTTTTAAAAGATGATAAGAAGTCTACTTTACCTTACAAGAACAAGGCCTGGTATTATTTATGTTGTGACATTGTGTGCTAGGTATCAAAGTAATCTGAAAGAATCACATATTTTTTAAGTAACTAGGACTCTGCGATATTTCTAATGAACATGTTCACATGTGTTTTTATATAAAATAAATTGTGAGATGAATTTTCAGAGTAATACTAATGTCGATTGGGCAGTAGATTATAATGATAATAAATTAACCTTAAGAGTAATATTTTTCTTAGATAAACGTTGTGTAAGTTTGAATAGTAAGAAATAAAGTTCAGTAACCTTGAGCATAGCAGAATCAGAATATGTTGTGTCTACTCAGGATTGTACTCAAATGTTGTGGGTGAAAGTTCAATTGAATGGTTTTAAAGTAAATGTTTCTAAACTATTGAAGATATTTTTTGATAATCATAGTGTAATTTATACTTCCAAAAATATTTTACAACATTCAAGATAAAAACACATTGACATAAAGTTTCACTTTATAAATGATAAAGTAGCTACTCTAGATTTTTTTTGGAATATATCTCAACAAAGTATCAAATTAAAGATATCATCACAATGGAACTTCCAAAAGAAATGTTTGATGAGTTGAGACTGCAAATTCATGTTCAGCCTCCTCCAATGAGTTTCTAAATCTCATAAGGAAGTCTCCCAATATTCTTTGGAATATGTTGAAAAATGGGGAGAGAAAGTAACAACTTTTTACTTTATACAAATTTTTTACTGATATTTATTTTTTGAATCTAAATATGTGGTTATTATATAATGGGGGAGATAAAAATGAAGGGGGATATAAAAAATTATGAGAAAAGATAAAAGTGAGGGGGATCTTATCTTTTCATGTTAAAAATTTTTTCTTATCACTAAGGAATGAAATTCCATTAAAAACATTACTTTATCAAGTAGTGTGGTGTTAGAACACTCTCTTTTAAGAAATGATATTTTTTTATAAATGTTTAAAACAATGAGTTGTTTCAAAACATAAGTTGAAAAAAAAATTCTAAGTGTTGAAAAAAGTTGTTAACAAGGTTTGTCAACAAATCCAAAGGGGGAGATTGAAGAACCTTTGTGATGTTTTGTTTTTTACAAATTTTTTCTATTTTTTGAAAAATTACCTCATTATAAAGGAATGTTTTCGTTTTTCAGGCTTGGACCCAGTCCGTAGAAATGAGTTTTTGTAAGAAAGATGAAATTCTCTGAATGTTCGAATCCAAACACATAGGGGGAGAAAAAAATTTCATTGAAAAAGTTGTTTTTCTGACATAGGTTTTCAGACTGATAAGTACCAGATATAAAAGGTATAAGGAATATGGAATTATAATGTTCTATGAAGTTGTTTATCAAAAGACCCATGGGACTCAGATCCATCGGTGTAATTTTCAAGATTCATCAGACTTGATGTTGGTTAGAAAATCAGAAGTTGCAGAGTGAAGATTTAAAAATGATGCTTAAAAGATCGAAGGAAGATAATGATGTCAAGAGTTATTAAGTTCATTAACATTTTGACCTGAATTCAACAGATTCTTTTCCAATCTTGAAGTTCTCATAAATCATGACAACTCTCATGATAAATGAATTTGATGAAATTGAGGAACCAAAAAGATTTTATTGGTTCTAGAGATCATAAAAAACTATACATAGGATCTAGAAGTACCAAAAACATAATTTTTTTGAAGTTTGAATGAGTTATAATAGATAAGGTTTGAATATTTTCAAATTTATAGAGTGGGATTTCTATCATAATGGGAAATACATCGTAATGGAAAACTACATCGTAATGATGTTCCATTGGACTGACTCTAAAGAGTAAATTAAATTTGACCGACTTTGAGGAGGAAGGTCAATAATAATGACACATAGGAGGAAAGTAGGATCGTAATGAGTAGAGGATAAAGTCATATCGTAATGATTAGAGGAAGAAAGACATATCATAATGAGTATAGGAATAAAGTCAGATTGTAATGATTAGATAAATAAAGTCATGTTGTTATGAGATGTGGAAGTTACATCATGCTAAAGAAAATTTTGGATGTTTTATAAGGATGATTACTAAGAAGTCTCAAGATGATTTAAATATTGGGAAGTTTTAAAGCAGTCAAAGTTGATGTTTAAATGTGATTGTTTTTTTAGAGATTTGGTATTTGATTAAGTGGGAAAAAAATTCAGTTTCCCACCTTTTCTTTTCAGGGATTCTAATAAATAGAAGCACAATACATTCATATATTTCAGATTTTTCACCAAAGTGGAAAAGGAAGAGAGATGAATAATTCATGTCAAAGTTATCTTTCCAGTTAAATATCTGGTTAAAAGATTAGAAAACTGGATGTTTTCTTACCAGACTGAGGAATATCATACTAAGGAAGATTAGTCTGAGTATTAGAGTAGATTTTTAGAAGTATAGTTTGAGAAAATGGGTCATCATAATGAGTGAATCATAATCAGAAACTTAAACTGATATAATCGGAACCATGGGCATCAGACTGAGACTCTGAATAATGTTTTTTAGAAAATATTTTTTGCAATATTTTCTCCATTTTCTCAATTATTTGTAAGAATACTTTGTAAACAAATGGGATTCAGTATATTCATTCCTAAAGGGAGATAAAAGGTCTCTAATTGGATTTGTAACAAGTTGTGTTCACTTCTTCATTATAGTGAATTTCTATAGACCCATGAGAGTGGATAGGGAAAGGATTTAGGTTCTCACACTGAGGTCGAACCTTATAAATCTTGTGAGATTTTATTTCATTCCTACTTTTTCATGCAAGAGTATTTACTAAAAGATGATATGTATATTAACTTTAATAGGTTTTGGTGGTTAAGTTATAAATGTATTGAAACGTATAAAAAAGTGAAAAACTGATTCACACCCCATCAGTTGTTATTAAATACTTTGGAACCTCACTTGTTATTCATTTTTTGATTTTTTTAATTTTTTAATTAATTAATTTAATTATGTTATGGATGATATTTGTGCTCTTGGACTTGAAAGAATTTGATACAGGCTTGGTATGGATTTGTGGACTATCAGATGATGTAGGGGGCCTTGAATTTATTTGGGGGTCTTGGTTATTTGGTGCTTTTATATTATTGTGCCTTCATTAGTATATCTTCCTACATGTTACATGATTTTTGTGATATTCCATAAGATTTGGATGGGTATGAATATACCTAATATTCAACATGAATGTATAGCTTTTCAAATAGTTCGATGGTTGTTCCCTGAATGAATGGGTGTCAATGTACCCCTTTATAGTTTTTCTTGGTGGCGTGCATTGAATTTCAAATGGAAAATGGTTTATTTTTAAAATATAATTTAAAATAGGGATTTTATTGAGATTAAATATTCCAGGGAAAATTATGATTTTCAAAATTAGTTTTGAAATGGTATTTCAAAATAGGAATGCGTTTTTTCTACAAGGAACCAACCTTAAAAATTACATAACATTGTTTTTTCAACTTGATTTAAATATCATATATTCCCAAAGATCTTTTTGGTTTAGAGTTTTAGAGAAATAGGTCATAATTTATACATGAAACCCCACAAGCATGTAAAGTGGATACTACTAAAACAATATCCATTTTTTCCATAATACAACTTTTATAATAAAACATGAATTATTTTCATGAAAAAATATTCACAGCATTTATCTTGACTTTTTATTTTATCTTAAAAATTGTTAAACCCCATGAAAAACATTCTAAAAACTTGGGTTGAGAACAGAAATATTAGTAAGGGATATAAAAATAAGGAAATAAAATGTTATTCAAGGTATACTTTTAAACATCTAAAATCATTTTCACAAATATATACTTCTCACCCTTAATGTATCATATAATTTGTTAAAAAAAGAAATTTCCATAAAACATAGAAAACATGAATAAACCATTTAGTTAAATTGGGGATTCATTTTATTACCATACATACTTATGACTATAACCCTCACCACTACCATATTATTTGTAACCCTCGTGACTACCTTATAATGTAACCCTCACATCTAACTTATAATGTAACTTCACAGTTACACTTGGAATAACCATTATAGTCAATTTCCAACAAACTCAATACATTGGAGGGCTATCACAGACCCAAATATATATATTTTATAATGAAACCACCTATTATCATAAACAATTCCCAAGAACCAGAACATAATCATAAAACATAAATATTTTCATCATAAAAACATCCCTTGAGGAAAATCACTTATTTTAAAATAATAATGAGTACATACATTGTAAAACATTTTATTTGATAAAAAACATGTAATATTGTAAAGAAAACATTAAAACATTAGGGTATTTTGAATTTGGGAAATACTTCTCATTATTTATATGTAAAAAAACCTTCTTTTTGAATTTGGTAAAAATATAAATTAAAATAGGATTTTTAAAGAAATGTCCATTACCACAGGTTCGACTTCATTTAAATGTTTTAAAACCAACATTATAATTGTTTAAATAGTTTTAAAAAGTTATTATAGAAATTTATTCATATTTATAATACCTTAAATTATCTTCTTATAACATCATTCCACCCATTTGTTAATAATATTCTGTTATTTCTACTGTTTCAGGTGTGTTTGCTTCATGGATTCATGGTTAGTTAATTAATGATTTTATTGTGTAATGGAAATAATAATACATAAGATAGAACATATATATATATATATATTAGGTAAATTTAAACAATTATAAGTGAATTTAAACTTTTCATGACCTCAGTAATGAGAAACAAAAACTCATCATCCATAAAGTCAGTTAATTAACACATTATGGACGACGATTTCGTTTTTACGAATAAAAGGAGAAAATTAGAGATTTTATGATGGATATAACATTAAAAGAATGAAATTTAAGTATATATATGATAATAAAGTTATCATGAAACTTTGAATAGGGGTTATGAAGGTATAAGTGAGAAATAATTTAAAAGAGAAGGAGGAATTTACCTCTGGGATATTTCTTCTTGAGAACCTCCTCAAGGCTCTTGGAATTGGTCTTTATGTGAGATTTTAAACACAAGAATGTGGAAATATATGAATATAAGGTAATTTAGAAGATTTTATTCAAGAAATATTGATTAAGGTGATGAAATTAAGTTATGGAATTAATCCCTTTATAGAATTGATGTGGGGGAAATTTAAAAATAAAAATATTAAAATATAATAAGTCTAATATAGGGGTAAAGACTTCAATAAGGCCTAAAAATTACAGGAGATAAATTTTTTTATATAATATTATTATATTTGGCCTTATTTAATATTTTTGTTATTTTTAAATAATTTAATAAAATATTATATTCATGAAATATAATTTTTCTTCAAATTTTACACTATTCATTACTATGATTGTAAAAACATAAAAAAAGTGTCAAATTCGAAACCAATATTTATTATATCTTTTAAATATAATATTAATATATATATTTCATTTTTTACCTTAAAAATATCAAATTATATTTATTTTAATATTTTTAATTTCTTTTATTCGATTTTTTCATTAATTAAATAATTAATGCATCATCATTGGGCAAGCCATTAATGAAATTATTTATTCCCTAAAAATTAAAAATAATTTTCAATGAAGAAGTTAAATTTCCTAAATTTAAAATTAATATTTAAGGTATAATATATTTTCTATAAAACCATATATTAAAATATTATACAAATAAAAACTATAGTGTGAACGAATTGACTTTCTTTTAAATAAAATGTTATAAGTGGTATAAAGTGATACATGTTGATCCAAAAGGTCCTAAATTCGAAAAAAATAATATAATTATAGAATGTTATGAATAAAAATGATTTATTCAAAATTTTATGTCATTTAATGGTTCTTATAATTTTAACTAAAATAATTTTATTGATTTTTCTTCTCCTTGCACAATCACTACATCAGCGTTTTAAAAGCATTAATGTTAACTATTTCATGTATAAAAATTAAAAATAAATTAATATAAATAAATAAATAAATATGGTTCAATATAATAATTTAGATTCGTTAATTATATATTTTTAATCATATCCATGTCAAGAAAATATCTTCAATTACTTAATTTGACTTTTATTACATAGTGCAAGCATTGCACAAACATTTGGATAAGATTCATGCTATATAACTCTAAAATTAAAATATATCAAAAAAATATACATTATATATAATAATTAAAAAAATCAATAAAATACTTTTTATCGCTCAATTATCATCTATAGGAACCCAAATTTTACTTTGTCACCATTACGCATGCACTGCATCGATCCTGACAAAGATTTTTATACTTATCAAGAAATAAATTATAATTTATATGTTTTGAATTAATTTTGGAAAATATTTATATAATAATGTCATAATTTATTCATTCCATAAGTTTAATAAATTTTATATCATAATTATGTCTTCACAATGTCACAATAAATACCGTATTTAAAAAAAATTGTATTTTTTACTATTTACAAAAAATACAATTTTTTTAGAAAATTATAAAAAATTCGTACTAAGTTAATTTTGATATGATTAATTCAAAAATGAAGTTATTTTTTTCAAATTAAAATTCTATAATTTTAAAATTTATCAATTAAATATAATAATATAATAAATTAATTTAATAAAATTATTTACTTTAAAAAATATTTACTGAAAGAATTGGATAACATAATGAATTTAACTATTTAATTCAATAATAATAATAAATATGAAAAAAAATCTATTTATACCTGAGTTGTTACATTCTCTCCTTACTTTTTGAAATTGTATCCTCATAATTTATTCACTTATTAAACAAATGAGGATACCTTTCTCTTCTAGCATTTTTAGATTACCATGTTGCTTCTTCAACAATATAGTTTCTCCATAAAACTTTAACCTAGTGAATTACATTTTCCTATAATACTTTCTCTCTATGATCAAGAATATTAATAGGTTTCTCTTCACAAGAAATGTTCTGTTATATATGAACTACTTCTAGGTTCAAAATATGAGATGAATCTAGCACATACTTTCTTAACATCGAAACATGTAAAACTTTGTATACCTGGGATAAACTTGGAGGAAAATATACTCAGTAATAAAATGGTTCAACTTGCTCCAAGATTTTATAAGCTCCAATAAACTATGGAATCGCTTCACTCGATTCTGTGACCCTGCTGTGTATCCTCCTTTCTCTGAGATTCAAATTGGTCCGAAGGTTCATGGCTTTCATAACGGAGACCTCATGGTTCTTATTTCGGTTCTGGAGATCTCGAAAGATGAGAGCCTCCTTGATTTGACCTTGATTGCTAGATTCAAGAATTATCGGCCTTCGGTGGACGATTTCGATAGGTTCGACTCAAAATCTTGGGGGGTTCAGTTTTAGCCAGTTGTTGGATTGCTGGATAAGCAGAGTCTGATGGTTCGTTTCTCTTCATCGAAGGACATGGTTGATGTGGTGTCGTTTTCTCCCAAGAAGTGTCGAAGTTATGAGTTTCATTTATGCAGATGCACCTTTGATTTTCCTATGAATCGTTATTCCCCATTCATTCCTGTATGGATTAGCTTTCCCCTTCTTCCCCTCTCCTTTCAAAACCCTATGATCATGAAGATGTTGGGGAACATGGTTGGTCACTTTCTATGTGTTGATTCCCGTACAGCCTCAGTTGGTCATCCGATTAACCCAAGGATGTGCATGGAGGTTGATACCACTAGAGCGTCAGAGGAGACGATTTGGATTGATGATGCCGAGGAGATTCAATTCAAGCAGCTGGTGATCTTTGATCAATAGATGGATTTCTGTTCGATTTTTCGTAGACTGGGACGCACTATGGAATGTTGTCGTCATGATGGTCACCAAAAGGCAGATGTTGTGAAGGCTAGAGATGTTTTTATGGTCAGTAATGGAGGAGTTCATGAACCTAGAGGAAATGGGTTCAGTATTGTTGAACACTCCTCACCTGCTACAGAGCAGGATGAAAATCCATCTGTGTCTAATGTTTTTAGCAGGCTCAAGGATGTTCTTAGGGATAATGCTTTAGATACTCATGTTGGTAGGGAGGAAATGGAACCCTCCTTGCAGATCCAATAAAATGCTAACAGTGATGGAAACAAATTCATGGGGCATGGTCTTAACCATTTAACAAGTGCAGATGATGCTGAGCAGTCCCTCTTAATCAGCACTAAAATGGCCAGTGCTGATCCATGCTCCTTGAACCGGTTCGTAGCCCTAGAGGAGGCTTTAATGTAGGGGAAAGGGATGGGAAGGCCGTTGCCTCCTTAGGTGACCATCCTCAGAATTTTAAAGACTCGGTGATCACTCCAGACTCCCCCAACATTGATGATAAATTGGCAGATCTCTCTCTGTCTATGTAGGAGGAAAATAGCTCCCAGTATCTGCATGAAACATCGTAGGAAGGAAATGAAAAGGGTATATAGATAATGGTGGGAGGTGGGAGAAGGTCTCAATTAAAGAAATAGAACATGATAGACAAGGACAAAAATCTTCATACAGTGATTTTTTCCGAGGTGAGAGGAAAAGAGCCTCTGAGGATAAGGATGACTGTTTACATAGAAAAAATGGGAACGATAAAGGGGGAGATTCTACCACTCCACCCAAGAGGAAACCTAGGAAAGAATATTCACACATATTGAGGACTGTCTCTACACAGTCATCAGTTAAGAATAGAAAATTGGAAGATAATGATCATAAGAAGGGATGGGGAAAATAGTGTAAATATCTGACCCCAAAGGAATTACATCACAGAAATCAGTACATCACTCTGAGGAATAGTTACGCTCATCAATCAGAATGGGAATTAGCAGGCCTGGAAGATTTCTAAGAAGATGAAGAAAAGTAAGGCTTCAAAACCTTTTGATTTATGCCTTGTGGGATGTGCTTATGTTCTTTCTCTTTCCCCATTTGTACCCTGCAGTTTTATCTTCTTTAATAAATTTTGGGGGATCGGGCTTCTGCCTAGTTCCGAACCTTTCTCATATCTTTCCTTTCTTACCAAAATTCATAACACTTTTCCAGGTAGATATTTTAAGAAAAACATGATCACCTGCCGCAAAAAAAAGTTCTTTCCTCTTATTATCTTCATAACATTTCTATCAACTATAAGGTATCCTCACATATTGTTGTATCATCATTCCTTTCTCAATTAATACCTTTACTAATTCTAGTCCCATTAACTTCTTTTTCCTGAATTCATCCCAAAATAATTGATTTCGACACCATTTTCCATATAATTCCTCAAAAGGTGTCATCTGTTTATTGAAATGAAAAATGATTTTATAAGAAAACATAACTAATGAAATATGATGATCCCAACTTCCCTAATAATCCATTTAACAAGAGCATAACATGTATTCTAATATCTGAATTGTTTGCTCGGTCTGTCCATCAGATTGAGGACGAAGAACAGTGCTGAAATTTAGTTCAGTTCCCAATAATCTTTAAAGGACATTACAAAAGTTAAAAATGAAGCTAAGATCAGGACCAGATAAAATAGATATTGTAACTTCATATTACCGAGCTATCTCTTTAATATACAACTGAGAAATTTTATCCAGATAAATAGTGTCTCAAATAGGATGAAAATGTGCAGATTTAGTCAGTCGATTGATAATAAACCAAATAGCATATTTACCTTGAGAAGTCGTTGGTAGTCCCACCACAAAGTCTACAGATATATTTTTCCATTTACACTTTATCCCTAGAAAAGGCTGAAGCACCGCCTTTGGTAGTCATCACTCTACATTAACCTATTGACAATTTAAACAATTCATGGTAAAATAAGCAATATTTCTTTTCATAATATCCCACAAGTAATACTCCTGAAGGTCTTTGTGCATATTAGTGCTACTAGGATGAACTCAAAACAAAGAACTATGAGATTCACTTAACAATTCATTCTTTAGATGGTAATCACAAGGAACATATAATATCATTCCAAATATCAAGACACAATATTTATCAACATTAAATTCTGGAAACATACCTTTCTTAACTGACTCTACCTTTTTCATTAACTCATAGTCTTCCTTCTGAGCATACTTAATTCTTTCTAACAGATATGATTACACTAAAACATAAAAAAATTCTAGAATTTCATACACCCACAACTTATATGAAAAAATTAATCAAATAATTAATCAAATTTTCATGTTCTACATGTAACATAGTTAATGATGCATGATGTTTTTGGATCAGGAAATATACCACTTTCTTCACTTTTCTGAGATCGTAAATGATTGTGCATTAATAATACTTTATTAGTTCCATCCATTTTCTTTACCTCATGTCCAATTCCTTATGATTAATATATACATTAAAATTTTAGGATCTTTATATATTTCACACTTGGATACATATAAATTATTTATTCAAATTTTTAAAGAGAAAACCACAACTGTTAATTCCAAATCATGTGTGGGATAATTTAATTCATGAGGTTTTAGTTTCCATGAAGTATAAGAAAATACGTGATCATTATTCATTAAAACAAAACCAAGTCCCTTCAATGAAGCATCATTTTAGTTGAAAAAATCACCACTTCTTGAGGGGAATTCCAAAACTGGGGCATTCACCAATATTCTTTTTTAATTATTAAAAAAAACCCTCACAATATTTTTTCTAGATAAATTTAACTTCTTTTAGAGTTAACCTAGTTATCAGTATAGATAACCATGCAATTTTTTATCATACAGTCAGTAATATCCTGCTAATCTTAGAAAACTATGAATCATAGTGACTTTTTTTGGTCTTGGTTGTTCCTCAACCACCCTTGATTTGGAAAGATCAACTATTATGTCATCAATATTGACATTGTGCCCAAGGAGAGAAATCTATTGTAACCAAAATTCACATTCGATAAATTTTCCATATAACTTCATTACTTTAAGAGTTTGTATGATAAAATTTATATTTTTTTCATGATCCTAATTTTTTTTAAACCAAAATATCATCAATAAAAAAACCAAAAACTTATCCAAATATTCTTGAAATATTGTATTCATAAGACCACTAATATAAAAAAACTTTTAGTGACTGCCAAAAGTCATCACATCAGTAAATGCCTATAGAATTAACCTAGTGTCTTCCAAACAATGGATGCTTTAGGCCCGTTGTAGTTGCCTATAGTGTTCACCATTTGGAAAATGCTATAGATGAAATTAGGATTAGCTATAGAGACTGCCATATGGCAATTTCTATAGGTACTTCTTGGATGTCCTATAATGACCACCATATGGTAGAAATTATATCCCCCTTCGAGATCAGATATAGTGGCTGATATATGGTGGTCGCTATAGGTCATCCAGGCAAGAACTATAGTGATCTCCATAAAGAAGATGCTATTGATATTTTTTATTTTGTCTAAAAAATTCACAAAAACATTAGAAACCCATTATATTTGAAAAATACAAAAAATATTCCCAAAATATCTAAAACCATGGGAACATAAATGTATTTGACTCATCATCTTCTAAGCTTCATATACATCATTGAATAAAATTGCATGGAAAATTTTAATAAAATATTTAGTACAAGAAAAATCCAAAAAAATAATTGAAATGAAATAAAATATTTCAATTAAATCTTAGAAAAACTTATCGAAGTTATTTAATGTTGAAAATATATTAATAATTTCTATTCATTTAA
Source organism: Viscum album (assembly GCA_963277665.1). Lineage (NCBI taxonomy): Eukaryota > Viridiplantae > Streptophyta > Magnoliopsida > Santalales > Viscaceae > Viscum > Viscum album. Next base: position 2,062,544,817 of record OY728120.1, on the reverse strand, counting down.
AAAAAAATTAAAACTGCTTGTTTTGTTGTTCCGCACAGACTGCACATTTTCATATTCATTCATTCTACACGGAATGCACATTTGATTGACATATTGTCTCCTCTTAAACAACATGAATAATAATAAGATGGTTTTCCTATGATTTCATGTCATTACAAGATCGTTTGATATAGATTTGACAACTAAACAAACGTTTTGGTGTTTTGTGACACTAAGAGTGCATTTTCAGACATCTTAGGAAAATACCTTCTCAAATTGATGTTCAGTCTACTCAAACATTTTAAAACTCACTCCATAGTTGTTTTTTCCTGATTTCATAGCACTCAGAGGTTTTTTTTCTATGGTTCTAACCGTTAAACATTATTTTGGTGTTTTATGACACTAAAAGTGTGTTTTCAATCCTCTCCAGAAAAATATAGCTCGAATTGACATTTGGTCTGCTCAAACATTTCAAAATTAATACTATAGTTGTTCTCGTCAAATTTCACAACATGTAGAAGTCGTTCGATTGGTTTTGACCACCAAACACGCCTTTTTTAAAGGGCGATAAATCTTTAAAACCCACACATTAAGTCATTCTGAGAATACCACATGATTGATTGATTTTTTTCTCCTAGTAAAAATCATGAATATTAATAAGATAGTTTTACTATGATTTAATGTCATTAATAGGTCATTTTCAATGCATCTGGCCATTAAATGCCCGTTTTGGTGTTTTATGACACTAAAATTGTGTTTTCCGTCATCGTAGTCAAATGACACCTCTGATTGATATATTTTCTTCTCGAACATTTCAAAATTAACTCGACAGTTTTTTTCTTCTGATTTCATGGAATATTGAGGTCGTTCGAATGGTTTTGACCACCAAACACATCTTTTTAAAGGGCCTCAAATATTTAAAAACCACGTATTCTATCGTACCATGTGGACAACATGTTTGACTGATGGTTTGTCTCCTCATAAACATCATGAATAATAATAACATGATTTACCTTTGATTTAAAGGAATCCATAGATCATTTGGTATGAATCTAACTGTTAAAAACGTGTTTTGGTTTTTTTTACAGTAAAAGTGGGTTTTTGGTCCTCCCCAAAAAATTCTAGCTTGGATTAATGATCTGTATTCTTTAAATTTTCAAAAATAACTCCATAGTTTTTTTTCATCTGATTTCACAGCATTTGGAGGTCGTTCAGCTAGTTCTGACCCCCGGACACACATTTTTAAAGGGCATCAAATCTATAAAAACAACATATTCAGCCGTTCCGCATAGAACACATGTCTGATTAATGTATCATCTCCTCTTACACATCAAAAATAATAATAATAAGTTTTTACTATGATTTCAAGTCATTACATGATTGTTTGATAAGGATTTGACCATTAAATGCACATTTTGGTTGTTTTATGACACAAAAAGTGTGTTTTCGGTCCTCTCAGGAAAACACTAGATCGAATTGATGTTCCATCTACTCTAAAATTTCACAATTCACTCCACAATTGTTTTCATATGATTTCATATCATTAAGAGGTCATTTGGCTGGTTTTGACCCTTAGACGCACCTTTTTAAAAGGCATCAAATCTTGAAAAACTATATATTTAGTCATTCCATGAAGTCTGTATGTTCTATTTATGTTCCGTCTACTCTTTCTCATCACGAATAATAATAATATGGTTTTATTTTGGTTTCTAGTAATTATGATGTCATTTTATATGGATCTAACCATTAAACATGCTTTTGGGTGTTTTATGACACTAAAAGTGCATTTTTGATCCTCCAGGAAGAAATCCAACTCGGATTGTTGTTTCATTTTCTTTATCATGCCAGAATTAATTCTACGGTTGTTTTCATCTAATTTCATATTATTTGGGTGTCTTTTGGTTGGTTTGGACCTCTAAACATGCCTTTATAAAGGATTGAAAATCCTTAAAAACCACACATTAATTTGTTCCAAGAAGACCACATGAATGATTGACATTATATATCTTCATACACATCAAGTATAATAATAAGACGGTTTTTCTATTATTTCATGTCATTCCAAGGTCATTTTCTATGCATCTGACCGTTAAACACCCGTTTTGGTGTTTTATGACACTAAAAGTGCATTTTTCATTATCACAGTCAAACGACACATAGGATTGACGTATCGTCTACTTAACCATTTCAAAATTCACTCCACAGCTCTTCTCATCTGATTTCATGGAATTATAAGGTAGTTCTCTTGGTTTTGACAACTGAACACACCTTTTTAAAGGGCCTCAAATCTTTAAAATCCACATATCCAGTCATATCGTGCCGACCAAATATTCAATTGACATGGCATGTACTTTTACACATCATGAATAATAATTAAATGGGTTTTCTTTGATTTCAAGTCATTTAGAGATCATTTGATATGGATCTGATCATTAAACCTACGTTTTGGGGTTTTATAACACTAAAAGTGGGTTTTCAGTCCTCCCTAGAAAACACAACATTGGATTGACGTTCCTTCTTCTCTACCATTTCCAAAATAACTCTATAGTTGTTTTTCCCTGATTACATGACATTTGAAGAGAGTTCAGTTGGTTTTGACCTCTGGACACACCTTTTTAAATGGTTTCAAATATTTAAAAACCACATATTCAGTTGTTCCATGAATACCACGTATACTATTATCTTACCATATCCTCTTACACATTATAAATAATAATAAGAGTATTTTATTGTGATTTCAAGTCATTCAAAGGTTGTTTGATATGGATTTGACCACTAAATTCATTTTTTAGTGTTTTATGAAACCAAAAGCTTGTTTTCAGTAATCCTAGGAAAATTACTACTTGAATTGATGTTCTATCTTCTAGACTATTTCAAAATTCACACTAAAATTATTATCAACTAATTTCATATAATTTGGAGGTCATTCAGCTAGTTTTGACCCCCAGACGCACCTTTTTAAAGGGAGTTAAATCATTAAAAACCACGTATTCAGTTTTTTCACTCAGAACACATATCCAATTGATGTTCCATATACTCTTACACATCACAAATTATAGTAACATGGTTTTACTATTGTTTAAGTCATTTTGAAAATTTTTTTCTATAGATCGGCCCGTGAAACACACTTTTTGGTGTTTTATGGCACTGAAAGTGCATTTTCCATCCTCCTAAGAAAAATATAACTCAAATTAATGTTTCTTATACTTGACCATTTAAATATTCAGGCTATGATTGTTTTCGTCTCATTTCATGGCATTCAGATGTTGTTCGGTTGGTTTTGACCTACGGGCACTCCTTTTTAAAGGGACTAAAATCTTTAAAAACTATATATTCAGTTAGACCACGTGGAACACACATATGATTGATGTTACATATCCTCATACACACGATTAATAATAATAAGATGGTTTTCCTATTATTTCATGTCATTATGAGGTTTTTTGTTATGCATCAGACCATTAAACAACCGTTTTGGTGTTTTACAACAATGGAAGTGCATTTTCCCTCATAACGGTCAAACGACACCTCCGATTGACATAATTTTTGCTTGAACATTTCAAAATTCACTCCATGGTTGTTTTAGTATAATTTCATGGAATTACGTGGTTGTTCGAATGGTTTTGACTACCGAACGAACATTTTTAAAGGGCCTCGAATCTTGAAAACCCACATATTTTAACAGACCGCATGGACTACATGTTCAATTGATGTGTTGTCTACTCGTACATGTCATGAAAAATAATAAGATGTATGTTCTTTGATTTCAAATCATTTTGAGATCATATTCTATGGATTTGTATTTTAAATGCACGTTTTGATGTTTCATGAGAATGGAAGTGCATTTTCCATCATCACGATCAAACAAAACATCTGATTGATGTACCACCTTCTTGAACATTTCCAAATTCTCTCCACGATTGTTGTAGTCTAATTTCATGTAATTCTAAGGATGTTTGGATGGTTTTTACCTCTCAGGGCACCTTTTTGAAGGGCCTCAATTATTTAAAACCCACAAATTCAATTGGCTATATGAACTGTGCGATCAATTAATTTGCCTTCTGGTCATACAAATCATGAATAATAATAAGAAGGTTCTGCTTGAACATTTAAAAATTCACTCCACAATTTTTTTAGTCATATTTCATGGAATTCAGTGGTCATTCGACTAGTTTTGACCACCAGACACACCGTTTTAAAGGACCTCAAATCATTAAAAAGCAAATATTCAGCCGGACCATGTGGACCGCGCATTCGATTTATGTGTTGTATACTCATACACTTCATAAATAATAATAAGATAGTTCTTATTTGATTCTATGTTATTCTGAGTTCGTTTTCTATGGATCTGACCATTAAACTCATGTTTTGGTGTTTTATGACACTAAAAGTGCATTTCCGGTCCTCCCCAGCAAACGTCAGCTTAGATTGATGTTTTTTATGCTTGATCATTTCAAATTTTAGGCTAGAATTGTTTTCTTCTAATTTCATAACATTTGGAGGTCGTTCTCCTAGTTGTGACCCCACAAATTCATCTTTTAAAAAAATGTCAAATTTTTAAAAGCCACATATTTAGTTGTGTCGAGAAGACAACACGTCTGAATGACATGTCATCTACTCTTACATGTGAAGAATAATAATAAGATGGTTTTAATATGATTTCAAGTCATTTAGATGTCGTTATCTATGAATATGATCTTTAAACGTGTGTTTTTGGGTTTTATGACACTAAAAGTGCATTTTCAGTACTCCCAGACAAACATCAACTCAGATTGATGTTCCACCTACTCAACCATTTCAAAATTTACCCTATAGTTGTTTTCATATAATTTCATGACATTCAGCTGATAAAATAGTTCACAACATGACCATGAAAGGTCATGACTATGATGGATAGTGGTGGGATTAAACAAAGTAACTATATAGAAAGTGAGATGCATGGGAATTAATGCTTGTTTACCAAATATTTTTTGGGAAAAAGAAATAAAACCCCAGAAGATATATGGTCAGATAATAGAAAACTCTCCATTATAGGTTTTTGGATTTTCTATATATGTTCAGGTTTACGATGCATACTAATCAAATATGGGCATGAAATCCAAGAATAATGTCTTTCAGAGATATGGGGAATATTTTTTCCATTGTGAAGCTTGTGCTGATAGAAGAATGTGCCATATTTTTCAAGAAAACAATATATTCAATTGGATATTGATCCTATCCTTAGACATCCCACAAATTCAATTTGGTCTGGTATGAACCAAAAATCCATCAGTAGTTAGGGAAATGTAGAATGATCTGAAAGTAATATTTTTTCAATGCAAAAAAATAGTTTGAAACATATATAAGAACTATTTTGGAAGAGAATAGTGTATTTAGAATAAAAACATTGTAACAATAGGTGAATCTGGTGCTAAATGGAGAAAATGATGTGTATAGTATTATACACTCATATATTAGTATGTTTTTCAAAATGGATTGGTTAATTGAAACTATAATGGGGATATGGATGACTTAAAATGTATAACAAAGGTAGAAAATAAAATCTACAATAAAGGTGTGCACCATAGGTAGTCTGGTTGGAGAAGGATGATTTCTCAAGTGAGATGTATCAGTTTAAGTTACTCTATACCCAAGAACCTTTAAATAATATTGAGTAAAAGTTATATTTAATATATAGGAATTTCATTATAGAAGTTGAGGCAGTGAAATAAGAAATTTAACTGATAATGAATGAGATCCAAAAAAAATGTAAAATTATTATACATGAGTTTTTTGAACAACTTGTTGGAATTATATGATTTTTTGTTTTACATGAATATGGGCAATAAGTTAACAATTTCATGAATTCACTCATTATTCATATGCATTGTATTTTTAAAAGGTTCAGGTTTTCAAAGAACTCAGCATGTACATGGTACAAGCAGTTTCAGAACTAAAAATAAACAAATATTTCTCAATAGTAAATAGAAATGAATGTATAATTGTTCATGTACAAGAAAATATACAATGATACATAAAAAAATATATAAAGCATGTAATGATATTTTTTATTTAAAAAAGGGTTTTATTGAATAGTATTGAGTTATTAAATTCTGAAAAACAAAATCCAAATATAATTGAATTACAAAATTTTAATAATTAAATATAATTTTTATATTTATAGATATATGAAAATTACGAAACACTTCATCACTGTCATGTCAAAATGTAAAACTTGAAATATTTTTTACTTTTCAACTAGTCAATTGAAGAAGCATAATAATGATTTCACACTTCAAAACTGTTGAATCTAGATTTAATGAATTTAATTTATTTCCTTTATAAAACCCTCTTTCACATATCTGAACACATGATCAATAAGTTCCCGCATTACATATTTATTGTCCATGGATTTGTTTTACTATTTCCAAATTTGTTTCTACAACCCTCACATGCTAATATATTTTCTAACACGAAATTGGTATCACATTGAGTAGATCGAATAGGATACTACTATGCCGAAGGTGCATGGTTAATTGAATAATCTATTTATCAAAAAAAATATCCTTTCATCTAGGTTAAGAAAATATTGAATTTAAAAAGTCTCACTATTGATAACTAATTAATGAAGAATAATTCATGAATTTTATATGCAGTTATCTTGATAGTGTATGAAAGGTATGGTTGATGTTCCAAAAGTTAAATTGGATATGGAGGTAGCATATCCCATAGTTGTTAATACATTTGTGGATGTAGTGATATTATTAGTAAATGTTTAGCTGAACATGAAAAAAAATATAGAAAATAGATTTATTTATAAAGAAAAAGATAGTAATTAAACAATTTATGTATGAAATGTTAACATATATAAAATTTTGGGAAATATTTACCTGCATCTTTTGGTTCCATTATAGTAAAGGGGCTCGCATTATATCGTCATGTTTGGTAATTTAAAATTTCATTGTTTTCTAAAACCATAAAATGATTAGCAAGATTTTAATCATTTTTCAACATAAAGATAATATAATATTGAGAGTTTTATAAGAAAGACAATTAACTAAACAATCCATGCATAGGAAAATTTGACAATGATAATTGAATTATACTCTCCAAGCATATATTTGTATACGACAGTGTATACATTCAAAAAAATTTCAAAAACATGGTATTTTGAGTTAAATAAATATGTGTAACTGAGATATAATAGTAAAATGTAATGTGTATATATTTGAAAACAACATGAGAAATATAATTTTACATGTATGCTAACAATTTTAGTAAAATAAATATTCACACAATAGTAATTATACCAGTATTTTTTTAGACATTGTTATTATCAATTGAAATCTCTCTTCCTTGGAATGTTGTTTGTAATTGGCACATATGCCTTACATCTTGTGTTGAATAATAAAGGATACAGTGAAAATATATTGAAAATAGTATACAGTGGATATAGAAGAAGTAAATAAAATTAATATAATAAATGGAAAATGTAAAGTAGATTATAGAGAAATATTAGAGAAAGTATCAAAAAAAATTCATAGGAAACAATGCTTTATAGTGATTAAAAGTGTAAAAAATATCAATTTTTTTAGTAGTAGATAACATATAACATAGATTAGTAGTTTAAATAATATTAAGAGAGGCATAGTAGAACATTTTTCACTAGTGTAAAAGTTATTAAATTCGGGGGAATTGGGAGACTACTTCCAATGACATGGATAAATATGCAATTGATTTACTCAGGATACAAGGGGAATGCTGAAGAGGATTGGGGAAAAATCAGACAAACGATGCAATAAAAAACCATGATAATTAGATGAGAAATAAAAATAAACCATACCCGAATATTAAATCACAATAATGAAACCCTCAAAAACAAAAACCATTTGTCGATATTTAGGATCGAAACTCAAAGAAATGTTCCTGGAGGAATATATACTTGAATTTAGATGTATAGTAAAAATGACTTGAAATAGATAAACCTGAGTGCTCAATAGAGGCAGGGAAACTTGATGGAAGCGAGGCAACTTGACGGTGTTGTGGAAACACGACGAGGGTGGGGAAACTCGATGAGGGAGGGGAAGCTCGAGTGGGGTGGAGAAGCTCAATGGGGGTGGGGCATCTTGATGGGCGTATTGGAGCATGATGGATGTGGGAAGCTTGAAGGTTGTAGAGAAGCTCGAAGGATGTAGGGCAGCAAGATGGAGATGAGGGAGGATGAGAGTATGATCGGGGAAGGATGGGGTTGTGGGGGGGGAGGATGGGGCCGAAGTGGTTCAATGGCGGTGGGATGGAGTACACGGTGGGGCATAGGTGGGGGTGGGGTGGGGTCAGGGTCACGGGGTCACTGGAGGGTGAAAGGGAGCAGGGTTGGGGGAGGATGGGGCTGCACAATAGAGGAAGAGGCAAGAGAGGTTCGATGGTGGTGAGATAGAGGATGGGGTGGCACATGGTGGGGGGGGGGGGTCGAGGTATCAAGGTCATAAGAAGGTTAAATGGAGGGGATGTGATGGATTTTGGGTTGGGGAGTGTACAAATAAAGAGACATCTATATAGTGGTCGCCCGAAACCCACCTCCAAAAATGCTCAATTTTCTACTAGTGGATCCATAAATATAGCAGGGAAATTTTTCAACTAAATGGAATAACAACAAACTTATAATGCCTATATCTAGTATAAAATTCGGTTTTTGTGATGTCATCCTTCTTCACCTTCAATTGATGGTACTCGGATCTGAAGTCAATCTTGGAAAAAAACCGAACCCCCTAGAGCAGATCAAACAAGTCATAAATATGTGATAATAGATAATTTTTCTCAACATTATTGTTACTAAAATCTCTATAATCAATTTAAAGACTCATGGAACCATCATTCTTTTTTAACAAAAAAACAGGATCACCCCATGGTGATGTGCTAGGATGAATGAAACCTTTTATCTATAAACTCCTACAACAGCCTTTTCAATTCTCGATGTTCTAATTGCACCATTTTAAAAGGGGGTTTTGAAATTTGATTAGAATTAGGAACTAAGTAAAAAAGTATATTCATTTTCTCGATTAGGTATAACATAGGGTAACTCACTAGAAAAAAAAACATCGAGGTATTCATTTACCATTGGTACATCATTAATCTGAATAGTTCCCTTTATTTTCAACAATATATGCAAGATAACTTTCATTTCCATCTTTTAACTGAGTCTCAGCTTACTGATATATTATCAATGGTATGGATTCATTATTGTATACAAATTTAAATTATTTCTAAAAACAACTTCATTATCTCTACAATCAAGCTTATCATGATAAATAGAAATCTAATCCATTCCCTGAATAACATCAAACTCTATTAAGGGAAAAACAAGGTTTTTAGGATTTCCACAAAAAAATAGGAATATTATTATAATTCCTTTTTTCCTTAATATTTCTCCTTGGTGTTTTTATCATAAGTTCTAGTTTCATTTCTTGTGGTGAAATTTTCATTTTACTCAAAAATTTCTCAAAAATAAAATAATTTGTAGGACCCATATCAAAAAAGGCATTAAAAAATATGAGTAAGAAAACAATGTACCTGGTACAACTTCATTGGATGGTCCAACATCTGCTTAAGTAGCCACAATGGATTTTGTACACCATTCTACATAATTTTTGGCTACTTACTATCATCCGGATCCTTCTTTGGGAAGGTATGTGCACAATTTCCCATCTCACCGCATTTAAAACACTTTACAATTTTTTCTTCAAAATTTAACATACCAACACTAAGATATTTTTCATTGAAATATCAGTCCATATGTTCAAATATACCACATCAAAAACACTTCCTGGATTTGTTAAGGCATTCCCCTGGGTTCTATTTACCACACTTCCCATAAACTAGAAATTGAATTTTCTCACCTTCAGATTTCTTGGATTTATTCGTACCCATTGATGTCAATATTGATTTTTTTTTTCTTATTTTCAAAGTACACATGATCATTATAAAACTCCATTTATACTTTATTAGAACATTGAAAAAGTTTATCTTAACTTTTAAATTCATTGGAAGCTAATTCTCTTTGGTATCTTGGCTTCAATCCTAGGTAGAAATGATTGATTTTACTATCAAGATCCTGAATAAGATTTGGAGCATACCTTGATAATAGAGTGAATTTTGATTCACACATGACCATTTAATCTTCCTCCCTTTGATGAAATTAAAGGAATTTATTTTCTATTCTACGTCAAACATCCTTAGGAAATTATTTTTCAAGGAAACAATTCATAGATTCATCCCATTCCAAGGCATCAATCTCTTCTCTTTCCATGAAATTCTGGACCATTGACCCCCACTAGTCGACTTTAAATTAAAAATGATAAATATAAATACTAAACATTTTTATTATCTAAAAACCCAACTAAATTTAATATATTTTCAAGGAATTTAATTTACCCTTTAACTACCACAGGGTAAGAAGATCCACTAAATATAAGAGGGTATTGCCACATAAAATGTTTCATTATCATCTTGATCCTTTGTGGTAGATCTGGTTATTCCCCTGCATGGATTACACCACAATTTATAGCCTATATAAAATTATCCATTATTGTCACATATTTCTCAATTCCAATTCTCACCATTCCAGGTTTTAGATTTAGAATGATATTATCCTCTTTGTGCCTTCCTACTTTAGCTTCCCTCTTTCTTTTGAAAAAAACCATTATGAATAGACATAATTTAGATGAATCAATATGGTAATATTCAAATTATATATCATTTCAAATAAACCATATGGTAAAATTAATTTATTTTTTTCTATTAATATCATCCTAACCAATGAAGTTATCTAAATTGTGTTCTTCTACCAACTATAAGGACCTACACATAAACATTGTGTTATCTAGTTAATTCAATTAGAACTCACTTTCATACATTCCCATAGATCTTTTTGGTATAGTATTTTATAGAATTAATTCATAATTCATACATGACAACCCAAAATCATGCAAAGTGGATACTACTAAAACAATATCCATTCTTTTCAATAATGCAAATGTTTTTAATAAAACATGAATTATTTTCGTGAAAACTATTCACAACATTCAACTTGGATTCTTATTTTCTCATACCCATCCTTAAAACCTGTGAATTATATTTAAAAAAACATGGTATGAGAATAAAAATCTTAGAAAGAGAAATAAAAATTAGGAAATAAACACTCAGTTCATTATTACTTATAAACATATGAAATCACTTCCACATAGATATATTTCTCACCCTTAAAGTATCATATACTTACTTTGTGAAAATATGAGATTTACATAAAACATAAAAAACATAAATAAAACATTTAGGTAATTTAGGGAATCATTTTATTACCATAATTACTTATGATTGTAACCTTTTTTGGATGCCTTACAATGTAACCGTTGTGGATACCATATAATGTAAATATCGTAGTTACACTTAGAATAACCAATACAGTCAACTTTCAACATACACAATGCATTAGAGGGATATCATGGAACAACTAGTATTTGGTTTATAATTTAACCACACATCATCATAAACAATTCCAAAGAACTAGAGAATAATCATAAAATATGAATACTTGTATCATAGAAACATTCCTTGAGGAAAATCACTTATTTTAAAAGAATACCAGGAACATTAAAAAGGGAACATTTTATTTGATAATAAGCATGTAATATTGTAAAAAACATTAAAAAATTAAAGATACATGAAATTTTGAAATTCCACTCATTCCTTATTTTTTAAAAAACATTCCTTTTGAATTTTGAAAAAAAATAGAATTAAAAGAGGATTTTTTTAAAAAAAAGTCCCTTAACTCGGGTCTAAATTTCTTAAAATGTGTTCAAACATTCTGTATAATGTTATAGAGAGTGTTATTAATTTATTATAGAACTATATTACTATTTATAACACCTTAAATGATCTTATAATAACAGTATTCCACCCATTTATTTATAATTTTTTGTTGTTTCCATTGTTTTGGGTGCGTTCGTTTCATGTATTCATAGTCGGTTCATTAATGATTTTATTATATAATGGAAATAATACTTCAAAATAGAGAACACACACACACACAGATATATATATAAATATATATGTAATTTTAAAAAATTATAATTGAATTTAAACATTCCATGAATGTGGTAATGAGAACCGAAAACTCCTCGTCCACAAGGGTAGTGAATTGACACACCATGGATGACGATTTCGTTTTAAAGAATAAAAGGAGAAAATAAGACATTTTATGATGGATATACCAATAAATTAATAAATTTATAGTATATATATGATACTGGATTTATCATGAAACTTTTAATAGGTGTGCTGAAGGTATAATTGAAAACGAATTTAGAAGAGAAGAAGGAATTTACCTCTTTAACTTTTCTCCTTGACAACCTCCTTAAGTCTCATGGAATTGGTCTTTTTGTGAGACCAACAACAGTATAATGTGGAAAGAGACGATGAGAAAGGAATTTGGAATATTATAGTTTAGAAATATGGCTTATGGTGATGAAATTAATTGGAAGAATGAGTTCTTGTTTATAATTATGGTAAGGGCAATTTGAGAGTTACAAAAAATATTAAAATATAATAAGTATAATATAGGGGTAAAAACATACAAAAGGACTAAAAACATATGAGATCACATTTTTGATATAATATTATCATATTTGTACTTATTCAAGATTTTTTTTGATTTTTATATAATTTAATAAAATTTTATATTCATGAAATATATTTTTTGTTAAATTTTACACAATTCATTACCATGACTTTAAAAACATAAAAAAGTGTCAAATACAAAACCAATATTTTATTATATCTTATAAATTTTATATTAATATATATAATTCATTTATTACCTTAAAAATCTCAAATTATATTTATTTTAATATTTATAATATCTTTTATTTGATTTTTTATTAATTAAATAATTACTACATCATCGTTGTGCAAGCTATTAAGGTAATTATTTATCTCCTAAAAATTAAAAATAAATTTCCATGAAGAATATAAATTTATTATATTTAAAATGATCATTTATGATCGAATATGTCTTCTAAAAATCATATATTAAAATATTATACTAATTAATAACTATAGTGTGACCAAATTTACTTTCTTTAAAATAAAATATTATCAGTGGAAAAAAGTGATCCATCTAGATACAAAAGGTCCAAAATTCTAAAAAATATATAATTACTGACACTTACTCATCCAGAAATATTTATTCAAATTTTTAGGCCATTTAATTATTCTTATAATTTTAATTAACATCATTTTATTGTTTTTTTTTCTACCCGCACAAACACTGTATCCGAGTTTTATAAGCATTAATGTTAATTATCTTATATATAAAAATTTAAAATAAATTACTAAAATAATAATAAATTAATTAGATTCAATATAGTCATTTATATTTTTTTCATTATGTATATTTAATCATATCTATGTCAAGAAAACTTCTTTAATTTTTTAATTTTACTTTTCTTACCTTACTCATGCATTGCACAAGAATTTGGATACAATTAATGTTATATAAGTCTAAAATTATAATTTATTAGAAAAAATAAATTATATATAATAATTAATAAAAAATTACACTAAATAATTTTTATCACTCAATTATTATCGATAAGGAACCAAATTTGACTTTGTCAAAGTTGTGCAGACACTACGTCAACATTCACAATGATTTTTATACTTATCAAGAAATAAATTATAGTTTACATGTTATGAATTATTTTTTAAAAATATTTATATTATAATATCATAACTTAATTATTCCATAAATTTAATAAATTTTATATCATAATTATTTCTTGGTAATTTCCAAATAAATTATTGTATTTAAAAATCTATATTTTTTACTATTCGCCGGAAATATAACATTTTCAAAAAATTATAAAAAAGTCATACTAAATTAATTTAGAAATTTTGAATTCAAATATTAAATTAGTTCTGTCAAATTAAAATTATTTAATTTTAAAATTAAACATTAAAATATAACAATATAAGAAATTAGTTTAATAAAATTATTTAATTTAAAAACTTATTTATTATAAGAATTACATAACATAATGAATTTAACTATTTAATTCAATAATACTAATAAATATGAAAATAAATTATTCAATTTTGGAATTGTTTGTTTCATTTTCAATGATTTTTCGTGGGTTTTGGTACATGGTCCTTGCATGAGTAAAGTAGCACGATATGCCTTTTAAAATGGTTTTCAAAAGAGTATTTGAATTGGTTTCCAAAGAAAAGCTTAGGTGGATTGGTGTGAGTTAGTTATGGTTCACATCACTATGTGTGTTAAATTCCCAAATTACTAAAACATTATGTATCTTATATGTTCACATTATAGTGTTTTACTTTCTTGATACTTGATTCATGATGATGCATGTCGTGTATGTAGCCATGTGAGAACTAGTAAGCATGATGATGCATGCTATGTGGGAAACCCTGTGAGAACATTTATTATGATATCAAAGTGACATTTAGTCCATATGGATGTGAAGGACCCCTTGGAGGGTTGATATGGGTTTCAAATGTGTTTGATATGTTGGATTATATCTCCATGGACTAGTTCTATAATGGTGTGTTGGTGAGGTTTGAGAAGGGTTGGATTCCATATTTGTTGTTTCCTATGTATGATTGATGAAGCCTCCCTAGTATATGTGAGGATGGGATGGTGTGCTTGATGTGGCCTCCTTAGTGTCTATGGGAATGGGTTGGTGTGCTAGATATGGACTACCTAGAGTCCATGGGAATGGTTTATTGTGATTGATAGGCCTCTCTATAGTCTGTGTGGATAAGCCAGTATGCTTTATTATAAGCTCCCTAGAGTCTATGAGGGGTGGTTCTGAGTGCATTTTAGACCTTTCCATGCGAGGGTTGGGATAAAAATCACTTTGAGGGAAAGGTCATGGGTTAATTTTATGCATATACAATGACATATCTCAAGATATAAGGGATGGTTTGAGGATTTATGGCATTTAATTATACCATATTCCTCTAGGTAGTGGGTCAAGGTTTGGATGATGCTCCACCCTGAGTCTTTGGGTGAAATCTGGAAATTGTTTGGTTGAAAACCTAAATAGAATATTTGGGTCTGGGTTGGGATGTGGTATGAGATTATAATATTTTGATATGGTGCTAAAGTAGGTATTTTATGGGTTATGATATAAGGTGACAACTTCCATCTAACACAATGCCGAAGAGGTAGGGTCATGTATTGTGGTGGCCATAATGACATAACTTACATGGTTGTGTGTGAATTGTGAGTTATGTTTCAAGGTGGATGTGTTATACGGTCACTACTACACCTTATATATGTATTATATGAACATCCACTTGATCACAAAAAAAAATCAGCATTGTTGAGTCATTGCAGATTCCTAATGGGTCTTTGGACTCACACCTATATAAGTACATGACTTGAGTTTCAATTCACATATATAGATCTTCTATTTTCCTCTTAAGATATTGCTATTTCATGGATCTGGACATGTGGTTCCATTAGAAAATCCTGGAGGTTGTGGATACGGGAAGATGGTAAGTGATCTGGTATAGAGGGAGGTGTATTTATTTTTAGATATAGTTCATCATGCACTAGCCATTGAGACTTTTATTTATATATTATATCTATTATTATTTTTTTCTCTACTACTACTGATATCTGTATATCATGCATGTATTTTATGGTGATTTTATATATTAATTTATGCATTTAAATAATTATTCATGCTTTTTTATGAATGGTTTAACTCATTTTGTGTGTTATAGAAGGATACAATAGATTATTGAAAATTGAGAAAAAAGGGAACTTCCAAGGAACATAACTAAAAAAACGAGAAAAAATAATGCTTCTGGAGTAGAAAAATGACATTACATATCGTGGACTAGTGAACATTGTGAAAGAGAGACATGTAATGAAGTGAAGATAAGGAACATGAAAATTTACACATTGTGTAATAATTTACACCCTGTGTAAATTTTTGGGATGATATTTTTACACACATATTCAAAATATCATCAACTATTGACATGTTTTATGACATGGGACCCACCCATGACAAGTTTTAGACCCTTACATTATGAAATTGATTAATACCAGATCTCATCTAAAGCCTGTAAATGGAGGGCTAGCCTATTTTGTTGAAGAGATCTTGGAGACCAGAGCTTAAATTGATAAGCTGCATTGTGTAGAGTCCTCCCTGAGTCCATCTCCCTTTTCAGTTATGCATTATTTTTCTTCTCTAATTCTCTATTATCCTCTCATTACAAGGATGAGGGGGTAGAACCACCTTGTTCTAGGGTAATGTAATAGAATGTGGAAGGTGTCATTGGACTTATTTATTTTTATTCTATTCATATATTTGGTTTGTCGTAATTTAATATTAAAATTCCAATCCATTTCTTGTTCTTTTATCACGACCATTGATATTTTAATCTAAAATGAACTTCAAAATTGTGCAACTGAAAACCCTAAAGGAGGCATAACCATTGTAAAATTTAGGGGAAATCAGGTTTAAACATGGTATCCAGATAAACTTGATTTGGAAACACCCTAAATTACCAGAACAATGGAAATAGAGGATTTACACATCAAGGAGGGGATACCATGACCATTAGATCACTCTCTTCTAAAATATAACACCAATCATGAATTAATCAAACTATTTTCTAAAAAGCCAATTTCACCTGAAACCTAGAATTAACAAACCCAAACACACTTATCAAATCCCAATCTCAACATATCAATCTACTTTGATTACATCTTTTTCTTTCTCAATATCAATCAAAACAAAATTTATCACCTATTGATTTAATCAAATAAAATAAATTCTTTTGAAAACCTAATAAAACTCATTCACCATATTTTTGGGTTCGATCAGGACCTTTTTCTTAACTAAATTTAATTAATTGGGTAGCATAATTTTGTTTTCATAAATTTTGTATTTTTATTGAACCGTTGGGAAATAACGACACCCTATGGGAATGTTAGACACTCTATTATGTTTTATGTATCATGTAGAATATTTATTACATTATATTCCATATTGTGAGGTTCTTGTTGGATCCATGTTTATATATACAAGTATTTGTGGGATTTAGGATATATGGATGGGTCATACTGATTTTTTATTAGATTTTTTTCAGGACCCTTATGATTTATTTGGAGGTCATGGCGTCCCCATGACTGTGATAGGCCATCACCTCTATTCGGCACCCTCTAGCATATAGGGAGGCACACCTGAGGTGTAGTGGCATCCTCCCACATGAGCTTTATTACATAGGCCAAAGTTGGGGCATTACAAAATGGTATCAAAGCATGTCTTTGGGTGAGATAATGATAGTTATAGGTGTATTTAGGTTGACGGGGCTTGGGAAGTAGATTGAGTGCATGCCTATCCAGCATGACATCAGTTAAAACTCATGTTTTTAATCGATGCCCAATTTTGGGATTGGGAACTCTAGGTTGAGTGAGGTGTTGGGTTGGACCATGAATCCCAATGTGGGATGGATGAGACTCCGGATGAGTCATAGGGCTCTGTTGGGAGACAGTGAGTCCTTCATGCATCATGATAGTGAAATGTTAGGGGCATGATACACATGCCGTTGAGCAGTGTTGTTTGGAATAATGCCTCATTAGAATCCATATTAATTGCAGAAAATTATAATACAAATGATGTTTACTCATATATATTATAAGGAGTGATTAGATTAATATGGATATGGGGGTCTTGGTTGATTTATTGTGATGTGATTATTTATCTCATTTTTAATAGAAAATTAGAATTTAAAAGAAAACCAATGTAGTGGAATGAGGTGTTCATAAAATGGTTTCGAAATATTGATTTACATGAAATGGACTATAGAGATGGTGATTTTGAAATGGTTTGGTATTTTTAGGTTTTTTTGAAAAATATAAGAAAATGGTTTTTGAAATTAGATTTCAAAGTGGTTATGGAAATTATTTTCAAAATGGATTTTTGAAAACAACATCATTTTTTAGGAAAGTGATTGTCTAGGAAGGGGTTTTTAGTAAAAACCCATAGATTCTGAGGGGTGTTTTTAATAAATATGGTGATTTTTGGAATATATAAAATTTTTTTAAAAGATTATTAAAAAAAATTGATTGGTGCCAATATAAACTATTTTTATTAAAAAAAATTATGCTTGGATGGGAGAAAACACTAGTGTAGAAAACGTTTTTTACGTCGGTTGTTTTTAATTTTTTACATCAGTTTCTAGCCGACGTTAATACAGGTGACGTTATAAATAACATTTTTTACGTCGGTTATTTAAAAACCGACATCAAAAACAAAAATCAGGATTTTTATCATGTCGGTTATTTAATAACCGACATGATAAAAGGCTTGGGAAATCATTTATCACATTGGTTATTTAATAACCGACGTGATAAAAGGCATGGGAAATGGTTTATCACGTCGGTTATTAAATAACTGACGTGATAAAAGGCCTGGGAAATTGTTTATCACGTCAGTTATTTATTAATAGATGTGATAACCCCCCCCCCCGGACTGGTTTATCACATCGGTTATTATATAACCACCGTGATAAACCGGGGAGGGGGGTTTATCATGTCGGTTATTATATAACTGACATTATAAACCCATCCCCCCCCCCTGTGTTTCACATCGGTTATTGAATAACCGACGTGATAAACTGGTCCGGGGGGGTTTCTCACGTTGGATATTTTATAACCGACGTTATAAACCCATTCCCCCCCCCCGTGTTTCACGTTGGTTATTGAATAACCGATGTGATAAACCGGTCCGGGGGGTTTCTCAAGTATGTTATTCTATAACCGCCGTGATAAACCGGTGGAGGGGGGTTTATCACGTCGGTTATATAATAACCGACGTCATAAACCCAGCCCCCCGTGTTTCAAGTCGGTTATTTAATAACCGACGTGATAAACCATTTCCCAGGCCATTTATCACGTCGGTTATTAAATAACTGACGTTATAAACCCTTTCCCAGGCCTTCTATCACATCGGTTATAAAATAATCGACGTTATAAACCCTTCCCATTTTCTTTATCATGTCGGTTATTAAATAACCTACATGATAAACCATTTCCCAGGCTTTTTATCACGTCGGTTATGAAATCACCGACGTGATAAACCCTTCCTGTTTTCTTTATCACGTCGGTTATAAAATAACCGACGTGGAAGCCAATTTTTTTAAAAAAAACAGAATTCAGTCATCTGCTCTCCCCCAGAATCAACCAGAAAACAAATCAAAAAATCGTACCATAAAAACAGAAGGAGATCAAATTTAAGCATTTACATTGATAACATATAAAACTTGCCCCACTAGACAGCCCCCACCCTCATCTATACCCCATGGACAGACCTCCCCCACCCCCATTGGAGCCCCCACCCTCATGTATACCACATGGACAGCCCTCCCCCACCCCATTGGATCCCCCACCCTCATGTATACCTCCTAGACAGCCCTCCCCCCACCCTCATGTATACCCCCTGGACAGCCCTCCCCCCACCCCATTGGATCCCCCACAACACCCATGGACTGCCCCCCGACCCCCTGGACAGCCCCAAACACAACTCAACAACCCCCCCCCCCCCCCCGACCCTCCTGAACAGCACCCCCTCACCCTCCCACCCCACTTGACAGCCCCCGCCACACCCCTGGACAGCCCCAAACACCCCTGGACAACCCCCCACCCTCATGTATACCCCCCACCCCCTGGACAGCACTCCCACACCCTTGGACCACCCTCCCACACCCCTGGAAACCACTCCCACCCCCTGGACTGCCCCCCTCACCCAATCGGACAGCCCTCTCATACCCCTGGACACCCCCAACCCCACTGAACACACCCCCATGCCCTTGGAACCCCTCCCCCACAGACCAAAACCCATACCAGAAAAACCATCACAAGTAGACCAAAACAAGAAGTAGAGAAAAATTTAACATTCACATATATAACATTCAAAACTTACACTGTCAACTTCAAAAAAAACTAAATCCAACCTAAACAACTACCAAATACTCAATTACAATGACAATATTCAAAATTACATTTTACATTACAAACAACTAAAATTCATTCAAACCTGTAAAATGATTTGACCACTCCACTTGTAAGTGTTTGATGTCTTCAGCATTATATGGTTGAGGGTCATCAAAAATCTATAAAGGAAAGTAGTTAACGTGTATAATGAATAAATCAAATTGAAATATTATGGAAAAGTTTAAGATGAAATCGTACCAGGTCAAAATTCAGAACTGTCCCAGTTGTTATTATTTCATACATAAATCTTAACATATAATATCCGCATTCGATGAGGCCTTGTTGTTCATGACAATTATGTTTGAATGAGTGTAAATTAAATATATTATTTTTATGTAATAAATCAAAACGTACAAATTATAAATGGATATTTCTCTTTGCATTTACATATTTGATATTTCCATTCCTTTTCTTTGTGTTTTTTCGAAAGTAGGCCCATGCACTGTTATAAAATAATACGAATGGGGTAAATTTACAATTCATTATAATATATAAAACTATTGAGAAATTGAAACTTACTTTTCCAATATATTCATAAAACTTTCCCGCACATCACTATGGGCAGAGCATATCCAATAAAGTGCTTTCTCCCTTGGGAAAAAAACCCCTAACATCCAATGATCACTGATAAAAAGAAATTAAATGTTAGTGGTTTTTTATGTTAAAAGATAATTAATTCTATGAGAGAAATGTGTTTCAAACCTCTCACAAAAAGGCATCATCCAACATTTTGTGACTATATTCTTTTCAAGTCTTTCAAAAATATAAACCATTCTTTGTTCCTCATTCAATGCACATGCTTCAGGGGAAATCAATTGTGGGTCCATGAATCCAAATACATCTGTCAGCTCATTCCTCTCACAAATTTTATAAAGATACCTAATACAAAACATACATAAGTATACATCTTTAATAAATATAATGCAAGGAAAAAGGTGTTAAGACTTACATGCAAAAAATTTGCACCACGTTGATTCCCAACTTATCTCCAGTAACAAGCTCCAAGATATCAGTGTTCATAATCCCCACACTTATTTATCGTCCACAAACATGAGCTTCCATTGGAAACTCATAATAACCCGCTAACAAATTTGAATATCTTGACAATCTGTCAAGACTACTAGAATTTGTATCTGATGTCATATCCATTTGTCTTTGTTGTTGTCTATACAGTATTTCTTTACCTTTAAAGTATTCCTGTAAAAATAAATTGAAAAATATATTAGTTTTCAAATGATAAAACAACTTTAATAAAAAAACAAAATAAAAGATATAACATTCATACCTCTATGGTAATGAATCGAAGAAGTCTGGATGGCCAAATTAAAAAATGGCCGATACTCTGTCCAACTATCGCCACCTCATCTGTAGGTATTGGTACCCTAGCTGATATATCTATAATATCCTGTACATTGACCCTCTAATTATCTACCTCTAATTGTTGATGATGAACTGTATCTCCTATACAGTATACCAACCCATATGCTACTATATGATGTTGAGAATCATCAACAAACAACTCGCAATAAGTAGGAAGCTACGGCGGAAGAGTAGGATAAAAAATGGGGTCCACAGGATGAGGTGGGGGAGTGGAAGCTACTGGCGGAGGTGGAGGATAAATAATGGGGTCTGCAGGGGGAGGTGGAGGTGTGGGAGCTGCAGCCTGAAATTATCTTTGCATTTCTGCAAACATAGACTACATCGACGCTCTAATCTTTTCCTCCATCGTCACATTAATATTTTGAACTTCAGCCTCCAAGGATTCTATTTTTTTATAAACCCCCTCAACATTAGAAGTTGAAGAAGGTGGAAACACTTTTCTTACAGATACACCTGCCAGATATCCTCTTACACGACCAGGATGTTCGGGCCTTCCCAATGCTGCAGATAAAATATCTTCCCTCCCAGTAGCTATAAATGTCCCCTGTGAACTCTGCTCCTCAAGAGAGTAATGTATTAATTAACTGAACATTTCTGTAATGATTTAAATTATATAAAGAAAATATTTAACTTAAATAAATAAAATAGATATCTTACAATCCTCTCAGCTACGATTCTCGATTCTTCCGAAAGATATTGCCCTTTTTTCCCTTCCGAGATCTCTTCCATTTTTCATGTCTAGATGGAGGGGATGGAGGGGAACCTCTCCAGAGCTTGAAGACTCAGCTCTTAGTTGTTGAAATTTTTCTGCCATCATTTGTTCTTCCAATAATGCATACCCTCCCCGAGATAAACTATGAGGGTATACATTTTTAGATTGGATCTCCTGATGAGCTTTCCTTGTTTTCTGTAATTTAAGAATAATAAATCATTAACAAAACATTAATAAAATCATTTATATATGAAAGTTTATAAAAGTTTACATTGCCCTTACCAGAAATGACTCTTTTCTTCTACTTTTAGAAAACTGTCTCCATGTGTCTGCATATATAAAAGGATATATACGACGTGGATTGTCATGACTCCTATGACCATAAATGAAATCATATGAGAGGGTTGATTTGAAATCCCTCCATCTCCTGGTATCCAACGATAAGCATTTTTTCCTGACTCCTCCAGTGTCTGGAATATCAAATATCATCTGATAAAGAAGAGGTTAAATATATTATATATACTAGAAACATTGAAAGAACAGTCAAACAATGACAAAAGATCTTACCAAAATCGTCTCCCATAACTGAGAGATTATCAATTTATCCACACTTCTCCAATCATCATACAGAATGCTTACTTTTCTCTTAGCCTGAGTTCCTACAAAACTCTTAAAATATTTTTCATTCGGACCTCTAGGAATATCATCAACATCAAACTCAATGACTATCCTCTGATCCTCCGTACGGGCAAGTGATAATTTTGGTAAACGTGTGCACCCACATTTACCAACCTTTGAACTCTTTGTCTTAATAGGATCATGTGAATTTTCATCCCCAGAGGTATGACCAGCAATATTCTCATCTCAAGAATCATGTGGTTGATCAACTAAATGATCTGTCATTATCCTTCAAATCAAAAAAACAAATGGCAGTTCACAAATATACAAATTCAAATATTTTAATACTACTGTAATCAGAATATAGAAAATTATACTAAGTTATGTAATAGTAAACATTGGTAATAAGGTAAGAATGTTAAACAATGGTAAAGATGGTCAAGATGGTCAAGATAGTCAAGATGGTAAACATGGTAAACCTGGTAAACATGGTAAACATGGTAAAGTAATTTTCACTGAACAAAAATAATAGATATATAATTCATGTAATGGTTATAAACATGATAAAGTAAACTAAACAAACTTAAAACAAACAAAAACTTATACTTATTTTGTTTTAAAACATGTTTTAATAAATAAAGAACTTACAAATATACAAATTCAAATATTTTAATACCACTGTAATCAGAAAATAGAAAAGTGTACTAAGTTACGTAATAGTAAACATTGGTAATTAGGTAATCATGTTAAACAATGGTAAAGATGGTCAAGATGGTCAAGATGGTCAAGATGGTAAACATGGTAAACCTGGTAAACATGGTAAACATGGTAATTTAATTGTCACTGAACAAAAATAATAGATATATAATTCATTTATTGGTTATAAACATGATAAAGTAAACTAAACAAACTTAAAACAAACAAAAACTTATACTTATTTGGTTTTAAAACATGTTTTAATAAATAAAGAACTTACAAATATAAAAATTCAAATATTTTAATACCACTGTAATCATAAAATAGAAAAGTGTACTAAGTTACGTAATAGTAAACATTGGTAATATGGTAAGCATGTTAAACACTAGTAAAGATGGTCAAGATGGTCAAGATGGTCAAGATGGTAAACATGGTAAACATGGTAAACATGGTAAACATGGTAAAGTAATTGTCACTGAACAAAAATAATATATATATAATTCATGTAATGGTTATAAACATGATAAAGTAAACTAAACAAACTTAAAACAAACAAAAACTTATACTTATTTTGTTTTAAAACATGTTTTAATAAATAAAGAACTTACAATATCTAACATTTATGAAAAAAAATAAATGTACACAGGAAATAAACATATGTTACCTGTAATTTTAGGGATGTACAAATGGATTCTTTTCCAAAATTCCTTTATCGTGATCGTTCCTTATGGCACAAACAATGTCTTCAACATGCTCATCATTATGTTCTGTTAATCTTTCCATGGAAGTAGGGATCTCACATAAATCAGCATCTTCATCAAGTTCATCCTCACCAACATATTGTTTTTTCCCTTGTAAAACAACAGCCCACTGCATATATGATTGATCTACTACATAGAAAATTTGTTTTTCATGTGTTGCCATTATAAAAGAATCATTTGTGTCTTCCAATCTATTCAGATTAACAAGTGTCATTCCAAATTCATCGTGTCTGACACTGTTGTTATCGATAAACCATTTACAGTTAAAAACAATAACTTTAATTTTAATGTAATCAACCTCCCATATGTCATTAATAACTCCATAATATGCACTTGATGCATAAATTGGGTTTTTCCCTTAGCACTCGAAAAATGCATCGCTTCTGCAAACACCAATACACCACTATTCTGAACTGCACTTCTATTGTCCTGAGCTTTCGTATGAAATGTATAACCATTAATGTCATAACCGGACCATGTTATCACATTTAAACATGGACCAACCACTATCCATTTTAATGCCTCGGATACATCTGATCTACCAAGCAAAGTATTTTTAATCCATGACAAAAAAGTTTTGTTGTGCTCATTCAAAATCCACATTTCTTTCTTCTTTGGATGACATTTTTTCAACTCATTAATATGCAATGTGATATACGGTTGAGCATCAGCTATGTTATTCAAGATGTATGATTCTAACTTCTTAATCTGTTCAACTGACAATGATTTGACTTTCAAGCCACGAATCCCCTTTCCCTCATTATTAACTCGTTCATGGCGAGATGGAGGCAAACCTATGTGTTGTGCCGCATCCAAGTAGCTCGTACAAAACTCTTCTACCTCCTCAAAAATATACTTTTCAATAATGGAGGCTTCAGGTCGATATGGATTTTTAACATACCCCTTTAATATTTTCATATTCCTTTCAAAAGGATACATCCAACGAAGATATACAGGTCCACAAAGCTTTATTTCTCGAACCAGATGAATCATTAAATGCACCATTATATCAAAAAAAGTTAGAGGAAAATACATTTCCAATTGACAAAGTATAAAAATTGCATCCTTTTCCAAAATTTTCAATGCATTCACATCAATCTCCTTGTTACAAATTGAATTGAAAAAATAACACAACTTCATTATAGTCTTTCTGACACGAATGGGCAATATTTCACGCAATGCAACTGGTAGAATTTTTTGCATCATGACGTGAAAATCATGTGATTTTAGACCTATCAACTTCAAGTCCATAAATGAGACAAAAAAATTTACCTTAGAGGAATAACCTTGAGGCACTATATCATGAAGACAATGACAGAAGCTAATTTTCTCCCTCTTCGATAATGTATGACATGCCGGGGGAATATATGTTTGTCTTCCATTAGGAGTGGGAGATAACTCCAATCGTATTCCCATTGATAGTAAGTCTAATCTTGCATTCAACCCATCTTTTGTCTTTCCTTTAATATCTAACAATGTTCCAATCAAACAATCACAGATATTCTTCTCCACATGCATGACATCAATATTATGTTTAACTTCATGATACCTCTAACATGGTAGCTCAAAAAATATTGATCTTTTCTTCCAAATATATCTGTCATTACTAGATTTCTGTGTCTTTCCCAATGTCACATCGAGGTTTTTCACCCTCTCAAAATACAGATCAGGGGATAAAGGTTTTGGAGCAGTATAAAATTCTTTTGAGCCATTGAATTCCTTTTTTAGTCTTTTATAAGGGCGGTCCATAGGCAAAAACTTTCGATGACCCATGTACAATGTTTTCCTCCCATGATTCAATTGACAATATGACGTCTGTTGTTCAAAAATTGGGCATGCTTTATGCCCTTTAACACTGTATCCAGAAAAATTTCCATATGATGAGAAGTCATTTATAGTGAATAGAAGCACTACATGCAGTTGAAAATATTCCATTTTATAATAATCATACACCCTAATACCATAAGCCCATAATAGTTTCAAATCATCAATCAAAGGTGACAAGTAAACATCGATATCATTGTCAGGTTTCTTTGGACCAGAGATCATTATACTCAACATGACATATTTTTACTTCATACAAACTTCAGGAGAGAGGTTGTAAATTACCAATAAAACAGTCCATGAACTATGTG
This sequence comes from Viscum album, assembly GCA_963277665.1. NCBI lineage: Eukaryota > Viridiplantae > Streptophyta > Magnoliopsida > Santalales > Viscaceae > Viscum > Viscum album. The sequence continues at coordinate 2,062,518,471 of OY728120.1, read as the reverse complement.
TGCTACTGAGGGTTTGTTATGGATTCACTCCATCTGTGCACAACCCTAGTCTGAGATTTCTAATTTCATTTCCAAATGTAGAATATTGCGCATCAATTTTCCTCCATTGTGGAAAATCAGATGGATGACGTAATTTTCCATCACGTACCCACACATCAGCATGCCATCTTAACCTTTTTGAATCATGTGAATTAGAGAATAAACGTTTGAAACGATGAAATATAGGAAGATACCAAAATACCTTTGAAGGGAGCTCTATAATCTCTACATCAGCCTATGATTTTTCTTTGACCTTATACCGTGATGTCCCACATTTAGGACACTCTGACAGAAATTCATATTCCTTCCTATATATAATGCATTCATTTGGACAGGCATGTATTTTCTTGTATCCCATTCCCATCGGGCATAATATTTTCTTGGCCTTGTAATGTGAATTTGGAAGATCGTTATCTTTTGGAAGAATGTCTTTCATCAATTGTAGCAGCTCTGTAAAACTTCTATCAATCCATCCATGTTTCACCTTCAGGTTAATCAATCTTAACACTGCCGAAAAAACCGTAAAATCTGTACAACCAGGATATAATGGTTTTTCAGCATCACCATATAGACGTGCAACTATCAGTTCTATCTCAATTTGTTCTGCTATAATAGCACGAATCATTTCTTCAATTCCATCGAAGTTACCATCTTGTGCATCATCATCATCTGTGACATTTCATCCAGTTTCACCATGCCAAATCCAAGGGCTGTAACTCAGATTAAAACCATGACATAGTAGATGATCTTTTATCTCTCTAACTTTCAACTTCATCATATTCAAACATTTTTGGCATGGACAGAAAAAAAATGTCACTACTTGGAACATTTCGTTTAGCAAATTCCAAAAAGGCATCAACACATTACTCATATTCATTGCTCATTCGATGTGCTGTAATCCAACTTAAACTCATTATTAACTATAACAAATATCAAAAATATATATATTTTTAAGATAAGACAAATATAAGTTTATATGAAAAAAATCAAAATTTTAAAGTAAAACAATTTTGAAATATAAAACAAATCTATGCGTATTTAAAAAGTATGCTTGAATAATATTATTAAAACAAAATACAGATACATATAACAGTTTTAAATTCCATTGAATAAAAAAAACCATGGAGCCTACATGGTTGATAGAAAATTGGAGAGGATGGAGTAAACCTGAGAATCAAATCATATTTAAAATAAAAATTCAGATGGAGAAAATCACAATGTAAATCCAAACACTCCTGGACACCCTCCAACCCTCTGGATAGCCCCCACCCCCCGGACAACCCCCAAAACCCTCTGGACAAGCCTCCACCCCCTTGGACAGCCCCCCACCCACCCCCCTAGACACCCCCAACCCTCTGGACAGCCCCCCAACCCCTTGGACAGCCCCCACCCCTCTAGACAACACCCCCACCCCTCCTGGACACCACGCCCACCCCCTACCCCCTTGGACACCCCGCTAGACAACCCCCCAACCCTTTGGACAGCCCCCCCCCCACCCCTGAACAACACCCCATCCCTTCAGACAGCACCCCTACCCCTCCTGGACACCACCCCCACCACTGACCCCCTTGGACACCCCCCTGGACACCCCCCAACCCTCTGGACAGCCCCCACCCCCCGGACAACCCCCAAAACCCTCTGGACAGGCCTCCACCCCCTTGGACATCCCCCCACACCCACCCACCCCTTGGACACCCCCCTAGACACCCCCCAACCCTCTGGAAATCCCCCCACCCCCGGACAACCCCCCAAACAATGGTTTACATATAAAACTAGGGATGGTGAACAACGAAAAACACATACATTTAATATGGCTACTTAAATGATCGTATGATAATTAAAAATGATCATTGATATTCAACTAGTAAAATGATCACAAGTTTCTCGATAACTAATATCATAATTTATTTCATCAAAAAAGTCACACAAAATAGTCCACAAACATGTTTCGCACCGACATCACAATTTAATAAAACAATTCCTCAATTTATAAAACATTCTGAAAATGTTTTACATCTTAAATAACCTCTTTACCTTTCAAAAACTCTTATTAGGTGAATAACATCGCCAAAATATTTCATTTACACCATTTTATCACTTTTTTAACTCACTAAATCATTTTCAATTTTCATAAAACAATCCCATGAGGAACAACCATGTTTTTCACACAAAAGACATTCCAAACCACCATTCAAGAAAAAAATCATACCAATACAAATCCAAAATATAAATTTCAGCTCAATACACATTTATTAAACCACCCCCATATTTTAATAATTTACCTCAAATAATGTCACAAACAATACACATGAAAAACAAACTTTTTCATAAAACACCTTTAAGAAGTGTGACATGGTTTTATACATAACACCCATTCAAAACCACCCTTTTGAGGACCACATGACAACAAAGAATTAAAAAACCATAATTGGATTCCCCTTTCAAAATTAATGAATCACTTTCATAGGTTATAAAATGAACCCAAATATTAACCTAAGAGTCACACATTAAAAGCACCCAATTTCAAGATAAAATGAATATATAAAATTAAAGACATATCCAAATCCATCAAAAAAAATTTGGGACCACAAAAAATATATGATGTAGGAAAAACAAATGAAAAAAAGAATACAAAAATATAGTGTTACAAGTTGAAGGCTTACATGAAATGGGGGTTTTGGAATGCCTTTTGTGTTGCGAGTTGAAAGCACACAAAACGAGTTGAGATGATAGATCCGAGAAAAAAAAGCACACAAAAATCAAACGAGTTGAAATCACACAAAACAAATGAAAAAAAGAACACAAAAATTGCAAAACATAAATATAGACTATCTGGGGAAAAAACGAACGAAATAAATTCGTTGAAGGCTTACTTGAGTGTTTCGAGTTTAGATGATAGATCCGAGGAGAGTAAAGATGATAAACGTTATAGGAAAAATGAGTTTAACAGCAAGATCGACGAGCCGATTAGGGTTTATTACGCGAGAGAGACGAGCCGCTAGACTGTCGAACGAAAATTTGTAAATGACAATCCTCGGGGATTGTTAATTTTTTAAATGTTTTCATAACATCGGTTATTTAATAACCGATGTTATAAACTATTTTTTACATTTATAACGTCGGTTATTATAATAACCGATGTTATAAATGCATCAGATAAGGATTTTTTTACATCGGTTATTCTATAACCGACGTAAAAAAGACCTCAGAATTCACAGTTTTTTATGTCAGTTATTTTATAACCGACGTAATAAACGACAGCACGTGCGGTTTTTTACGTCGGTTATTTGATAACGGACATAAAAAACGCGTAGATATCTAGTTTTTTACGTCGGTTATCTAATAAACGATGTAAAAAATCCCATGCACTGTGGTTTTTTACGTTGGTTAGTTTATAACCGACGTAAAAAATGGGTAGATATCTCATTTTTTACGTCAGTTATGTGATAACCGATGTAAAAAACCCATAGATATCTCTTTTTTTATGTTGGTTATCAAATAACCGACGTAAAAACCCCCGCGCTTTGATTTTTTACGTTGGTTATAACATAACCGACGTAAAAACCGAACACGAGCGATTTGTAACGTCGGTTTTTAAAATAACCGACGTTAAAAATCTACTCACCGCATTTGTTACATCAGTTATAAAATAACCGACATAAATAACCACGTTTCACAGATTATCACATCAGTTATATATAAACGACATAAAAATGGTGACATAAATAATGTTTTCTTCACTAGTGAAACCAGATGTTTGAAAATGCATGCTTGGTCATTGGGTAATTGTTTCCTGGAAACCACCAAGTGAGGTTGGTAGGTGTGATGTGATATGGTGGTATTTGTGGGTGTAGTGAATAGAAATAAATTGGTGCATGTGAAGATTAGTTTTATGGATTTTTTTATGGTTAGTCATGGGTGACTCAATTGTAGGTTTGTGTTTTTATTAGGTATGTCGTAGTTATTTCAAGAAAGCCTCTTATGGTGGGCTCATAAGATGAATGCTTTGTGGGAGCTTCTTTCAAAAGTCCAGTGGGTTTTTACATTAGAATTGAAGCACTACATAGGTTTTGGAGGGTTTAGGGATTGGAACCTTGATATGTGTTTTGATGTTTTCTTAGGTTAGACAACTTGATGTGAATTTTGATAGTTAAGTGCTCAGGACCTATTAAATTTTGTTTTATATAGGAGATTATTATGGTGGGAATCACCTCTAATTGGAATCATCCATATATAGTGTATTTTTATAGTGGGGAGACCCATAAGGCTTGGGATGTGTTGGTTGTTGACACTTCGGTGTTTCAAAATCAACAAGTGCAGTTGAGCACTATCTTGGTGTTAAGTAATTAGTGTTTTTTTGGAACCTCAGTGGGAGATATAGTGATTAGGGAGATGTTTTAGAGGTTAGACTGTGGTTCATGAAATGATTCATGGGGTGAACCGTGATTCATGACATATTTTAGGGGTAAATCGTGTTAGTAATCATATTGAAGGTGTCGTTTTAGAGTGCTTTATGAATTTTGTAGACCCAAATGAGGAAAGTTCTATGAGGAAAGACAGAACCTGTTTTTCAGATGTTGTGATTGCATGGATGTATCTAGGAGGATAGTTGGGTGTGAGAGTCAAAAATGCTAGTGTGTTGGAGGATCTGATTGATTAGGTTCCATGGAGAAAACCAGATTGGATATTCAGATGCAGTGTTGGATGGAATCCATGTACAACAACAGAATTAGGCTTGGTTTCTCGAGTTGGAAAAAAATAATCCGGATTGGGGTAGGAGTTAACATGATCCAAGGGTGGGTATTATCAAGAATTAATCAGTGCTCAGGGTGGAGTATGACATTGGATATATATGTTTGAGGATATAACCAAGGAGTTACACTAATTATCAAATTCAGACCTCGGTGTGGATGTTTGGATGATGTGGTGTTGCCCTTAGAGTTTAAGCATTGTATATTTGTGATCTGGTGATGTGTCAGTGGGTGAGGTTGAGCCGTTTTGGGGAAAATTTGGTCTGGGAAAGACTGATTGGTATTTCTGCATATATTTTGATGTGGTGAGTTGGGAAATTCATCAACATAATTTTTTGGGATGTGATTGACATAGTATGAGGATTTTATTAGATTTTTGGATGATCCAATTCATTTGGGCTTGGTGTTTGGAGTTATAAAGAAGAATCATGTTGGATGTTTGGAGATAAAATATAGAGCATTGGTGCTAATTTGATGGACAAGGAAGGTCCGGGCTCATGGTTTAAGGACTAAAATTACTTCTCTAGGATGATAAGTGTTATAGTGGGGATTTTGTAATGATCCACAGCATTACATGCTGAAATGTTTAGAGAGAATATTAAATTTTAGTTTGGTGGGGATCATTTTGAGTACCAAGACTCAGAAACAATTTCTGATCATTTTAAAAACCTTAAAAAAAATTGGATAAATTTTAATGCGCAGGTAGTGTAATGGGGGTTTAGTAGGATATGGGGAAGAGTTAGGTGGTCAGGCTACTATAAAGTAGCAGTTGCATTCCATTCACAGTTTGAATGGGTCATTAACACTGTGAATGGAATTCATGGGGTGAATACAAGACGTGAAAGGGTTTCTGATGGAGGGGACTATTTACTCATAAGTCCATAGTGTGAACTATGGTTTTCATCGTGAATAATGTGGTATGTTTTTTTAAATGGTCGAGGGGTTTATAAAATAAAACCCCCCTTGGGTTTCTTCTATCATACATCGTACACTCAAGTGGATTCTGAACCCCCTATCCTCTTCCATTCCCTTCAATTTAGGTAAATTATTGTTATTTCTTCATGATAATTCATGGTAGGATCTCCTATTTATACTCATATTTTATTCTCCTCTCAATCTACTATTGATTTCACTTTATATTTTCTTGGGTTCAAATAAAATATTTCACAATAGAATGAAAAAATCATTATTCTTCATGGGGATTTTTATAGGGCTCATAGAAGATGTTCTGAGGGGTAGTACAAAAATTTTCATTTATAGTTTTCCATAAGGTATGTTGTTTTATTGGTTTCTTTAGGATTTTGGAAAATTTTGGATAAAATGGTCTATCGATTCAGGTTTACAAATTATGGATTTTGTGTTACCTAGGTTCAGGGGTTCATTGAGATTGGATCACACCCAGTTCCTTGCAATTTCAGTTTCGTTGCATTTCCCAGTGAGTTTTACACCTATTATGACTTTTTGGGAAATTGATTTTATTTATTTTAGTTAATTAATTTAATGAAATTTATGGATTAGACAGGTTCTCTAAGACTTTATGGAAGCCAGTGCAGGCTTGGGATAGATTTATGGACCATCGGTTGAGGTAGGGGCCTTGAATTTATTTTATTTATTTGATTATCTTGGTTATTTAGTTATTTTATGTTTTTGTTCCTTCATTAGTATATCTTCCTACACACTACATGATTTTTGTGAGTTTCCATAATATTGGGATGGGATCATGTCATCCTAATAATCAACATTGACATATATCTTATTAAGCGGTCTCATGGTGGTTCCCTAGTAGAATGAGTGACAGTGAATCTCTTTATGGATTTTTTAGGGTTGTGAATTTGATTTCAAAAGGAAAATTATTTGTTTTTAAAATGAAATTTTAAAAAAAATTCTAATGCGATGTAAATTTTAAAGGAAAATTGTGATTTGTGAAATGGTATTTCAAAACAATCATGAGGTTTGTAGTGAGTTTTGATTGGTTTTGGGCCATGGTCCTTGAGTGAGTAATGTAGAATGAAATGGATTTTCAAATGGTTTCAAAAAGGGTATTGGAATTGGTTTCTAAGGGAAAGTCCATGTAAATTGGTGTGAGTTACTTTTGGTCCATTTGATCACGTGTGGGAATTGTTTAATTTTCTAAAGCATTGTGTCCCGTGTATGTTCCCCTTGTAGTGTTTTCATTATGTGATACTTTATGAATGATAATTTATGTTGTGTGTGTTTCCCTATGATAACATTTATGATTAATGATGTGTGTTTTATGGGTAAACCTTTGAGAACTGTTCTTTTGGTGTCATTTTGACAGTTGGTCTAGACGGACATGACATGTCCCTTGGAGGATTGAGATGGGTCTTGAATGTGTTTGAGATGTGGAACTAGATATTGAGGGACTAGTTTCCTGATGGTGATTTGATAGGTTATGAGATGGGTTGTGTGTCCTATTTTATGTTTCATATGTTTGATTTATGTGGCCTCTCTAGTGTCAGTGGGGATGGGATAGTGTGCTTGATGAACCTCCTTGGAGTCTATGGGGATGGATCGATGTGGTTCATTATGACCTCCCTAGAGTCTACAGGGATGGGTATGTTTTCTTGTTAGACCTTTCCATGTGATTCTTTGGTTTTGGTATTTCATTGGGGATAGGTCGTGGGATGATGTGACACATTGATGATGGACCTCCCTCAAGATATGAGGGGCGGGTTGAGGAATTTTTATGCATGATTGTGCCATGTTCTTTCATGTAGTGGGATGAGGTTTGGATGATTCCCTACCCCAAATCTTGAGTTGTGGGATGGATATCATTTGGTTGACACCCTACCTCGTATCTTTGGGTATGGGTTGGGTTGTGGTATGCGAAAACAGGATCCCAACATTGATCTCAAGAAGATATTGTATGGGTTATGGTATGAGGTGAAAATCACCTGAAGATACCAAAATTTCATTATATCTTTATTTAAGATCAATTTTCTAGTATCATGGTTAAAAATTAAGAATATCAATTATAAAAAAACACTTCTATAATTAAATCCAAACTACATAGAAATATATCAGTATAATACAATTTTTTTCATTTTTAACTAATTATAACACATTCAATTGAATATTGTTCTACAATAATTAAAAGAGGCATCGTTCGAGAATTTAATTACAATGAAACATTTACTAATAAGGCAAACACAAATTAAATTGATGGAATCATTAAAATTAATCTAATTAAGTCTAGACTTATATTAAATGAAAATTTCCATTTCAATTTAGACTAAATGACCCCTAAATCCAAAAAATATCAAATCATTCTAAAAAAGTCTTTATTAATTGAATCCCATTACACTAAAACATCAACTATCTAAAAACAAAGTTATGTAAACATCAAACAAGTCATAACAATCATAGGATAATAGAAGATAATTGAATAGATTAATCATAAAGTAATATGAAATATTCATCATACATAATGAGACAATATAAAAGATGTCAAATAATAAGAAATATCTATCACGCATGTAATTATTATTCATTGAGTTAAAGGTCTTGATGGATGTCATTTTTGATGACTTGAATGATGGTTTTATTAGTACAGTATTATAGATCAATATAGATGACATCATACCTTCGATAAATAATATTTTTCTCCCTATTAAGGAATCCATTATCAGGGAAACATTGTCATTATCCACTATTATACACTTTATGTCTTATTTTTTATAGATTGGATGTATTTTATCAGTATAATAGTTAAAAATAATATATGAATAATATTTTTTAATATGTTCCTTATTAATGTGAATTTAACTACCTAAAATTTGGGCACCATAGGTGGGAAGAGGGAAAGTAGGTGATGAGAAACATGACCAATATAGAGAGACTGAAGGTGGGGAAGGGTTGATGATTGTGAAAAATTACAGACTGAATGTTGTATTATCGATTAAATTATTATTTAATATGTCATTAATTAAAATATAATTTAGTTATTATATATATATATATATATGTATTATTATGTTATTTTGAAATATAGGAATCGTTTGTACTTTTTTGTTATACTAGCTGAATAATTTTTTGTGTATCTATTTTTTATGGGTAAGGTGTATTTGAGTGGCTACCTAGGCATTTATTGTTTTTATACTATAGCATATTTAGTGACATTTTTAACCACTGATAAATATAGAATATAATTTATTTAGTAGAGGTTATGTATACTGCCTCTAAATAAGTAGTTGTTGTTAAAAGGCATCATTGAATAGTATATTGGGTCTAACTATAGCAGTGATTATATAAAACGCCACTGAATATATTATCACCACTAAAAAGTAGATGTTGTCAAAACTGCCACTAAATAATGTAAATTGTGGATAAAATTATCAACAATTTTTAAATAATCACTAAATTTCGTGATAGTTTTATAAACCACAGCTAAAAAATCATTGTGACTTATTTTTTTGCGATAGCTAAGAAAAAGATTTGAGAATCAATTATTAGTGTACAACTAAATGATAATTTCAACCACCACTAAGGTTATATTTTCCATTAGTGAGATAATAAAAGTATTAATATAATTGGAATGATTTAATAACACAAATTAATAACGTAAGACAATCCATTAAATGAGTTTACAATATAATGGTTTATAATATAGTGGAGAACATGTTATGTATCATTGGGTAAACAGATGTTGATGATCTATTTCTAAAATCAGTTATTTGGGGGATTACATCATAAGAAACACCCTATAGGGAAAAAAATGTGAAAATAAGTGATATATAATGAATTATTATATTTCCATGAACATTCTATTAGTGTAACTCAATTGAAATTAAATTTTACTTCTTGTAATACTGCAAACAGGTATGGTGGTTATGCTTTGATTTGGTTTTCAGAATTGTAAAAATATATAATTTGTTGGGAATTATCTATAATTAATAGAACCATACAAGTATTTTATTTACATGATCAATGTTGCAGTTTTAAAGGTTATATTCTGAAATTTGAATAGTGATCAACACTAATTTATATTTTAATATGTACATCTCAGTTATAATCCTAACTCATAATTTTCTTATGATATAGAGATTTACTCTTGTGACACAATCTACACCATATTAAAAATAAATAGATAGGAAAATTAGTTAATTATCTAAATGATGATATATTTTATATTTGAGGATATTTTTTATATGAAATGAATGACCTGTTTATCAAAAAGGAAAATGGATATAGATCCATTATTATCATTGACTAATAATTACACTTGGTATCTGTAAAAATATAAAAAACATTTAGTGCATCTTAGAAAGGTTAATTATTATTTTTATATATTATAAATATTCTCAAATAAGTATATAAAATAGGTAGTAGTACCTTAGAATAGTTGAAATATTAAAATAACAATGAAAGTAAAAAAATCAAAATAAGGTTGAATAATATAGTAGGTTGAGAATGTACCCATATAATGAACATATAATGAGTAATATCATTAATGTAGTTTACTAACTGTTCAAGTCAAGAATGTTTTTCCATGTGATTAATATAAAATTAATATATTATATTTATCAAATTAAATATGAGTAATATATAGTTTCATGTAAATCAGTTTGTACATTGAATATTATTTTCAATTAATTGAGTATTTTTTAAAAGAATACAGTTTATAAACATTATATAATGTGATTTTACTTGTTTTTTTAATGATATTAATTAATAGAACTCAATTGTGAATTATTTCATAATATATTAATTAAAGGGTGATATTATTTGTAATAAATATAATGTTGCACTGGATGGACTATAATCCAATCAACCCAAGGTATGGTCCTCAACTGTGGTATAAGGAACCAATGTTTATGGACTATAACATTGATGGTTGTAGATGACTTGGGACCAGAGACCCACCCACCCTAACCACCCACATTTCACCACCTCAAGGTATACTCATGTTGGAAAACCCAAGAAAACAAGAAATTTAATGAAAAATAAAAAAAAAGATTGAACAGAAGGATTTATCATGGTTTAGAGGGTGTACTAATCTGCAAGAAACAAAAACTTCACTAAAGGTAAAAAAGAAAGATTACAATGGAAGAAAAACTCCAAAGAACAATTTGATAAAGGCTAAGCTCAAGTAAACCATTCAGTCACTCACACACACACCAAAAAATACAAGTGACCCCAGCCCCAACAAATATATTTGAAATCATTTGGGAATAATAGTTCCACCACCAAAAAATCTGCATGGACTATTTTCCATGTGTCTCCGATATTTATTATGATCAAATAATTTGGTCAGGGAAAATGATAAATGTATACTCAGCATAAATTCTTTATATTAAAATGCATTTATTATGATGATTTTATTGTTATTTAATGCATGTACACCTAATATTTTCCATATATTTTTCAGGATACTATATTTCATGGGAAATGATAAAAAGGAGTGGAAAAAGACAAAGAATTCTATAAAAAGACGGTTTTCCACAAAGAAAGATGATCATGGAGAGCTTCTAGGGCACAAAACTAAATAAATTAGGTGAAAAAAGGGTTTTGAAGATGAAAATATACTTTACCCATCATGTAATCACTACACATCATGAACTAATGCAAGGCTTGAAAGAAGTATAAGTCGTGAATTGGAATAAACTATCCCGGAGTGAAGATACCATGTTTCATTGTGTGAAAATTATGTTCACGCCATGAAAAATGTGAAGATGAACTAGAATTCATATAGTTTTTTAATTCCATACATTTGGTACAATAATTACTCATAATTTAGTCATTACACGATGTTAAAAGGTTTGGACGACCCAGAAATGGCTAGATTCGATGTATCAAGTGGAAAAGATCTATTTTATAGCCCTAGGACCACCCATGAATACTTTTTGACCCATAATAATGCCATTTTATGATACCTGAGCCCTAGGGATGTTTATAAATATTGGGATAAGCCACTACACCAAGGGATATTTGGAGACCAAAATCTAGGGCGAGAAGTTGTGTTGTTGCAGGAGCCTCCACCACTTTTCCTCTAGTTTTTCATTATGATATCATTTAATTTCATCCTTACCTATTATTATATAAACAATAGGAAAAGGAAGTAAACCCAACTGTTTCTAGGGTTATTTATTTAAAAGGGTGAAGGTGTTACTGGATTCATTGCTTTTTCGTTATTCATTTATTTGGTTTACCGTAATTAACTTATAAATTTTAATCTCTTTTTTCTTATTTCAATAAAAATTTAATGGACCCAAAATAAACCCTTTTAATTATGAAAATGGTTACCCTAAATTAAGGAATTTACTTTGTTTTATTCAGATAAACTAGGTTTAAATATGGTATTAAGAAATACTTGATTCAATAAAACCCAAATTACTGGACTAAGGGAAATAGAGGATTTCCACATCGAAGAGGGGATACCATGAACATTGGATCCACCTCATCTCAACTCTCACACCAAACATGGACTAATCAATTTATTTTCTAAAAACTAACTGAACCTAAACCCAAAAACTGCAAAACTATAGCTTTGTAATCCTTCCTTTTATTACATAAATATTTCATACCATGGAACAAAATAGAAGATCTTTTAAAGTTTAGTTTCCTGGAAATCAGGAATATAATGCATAAATACATAAAAAATTATTATAATACACTTGAAAGGATTATTCATGGGTTTATCATAATCTGCATTTACTGCATCTCATAACCTGGGGATATACATCAAAGCAAAGGAGTGAGCATGAGGCCTGGTAAGGGAATAAGCCAGAAGGACATATAACATGTAATCTTGAGACATATCAATAAGAACATGAGAAATAACAATAAGGTAAGAGAAAGAGGTATATAATAATCCAAATAACATGAATCATAACATGGAAATGTGGCTACAACATTTAAATGTGACATTCATAGGCATATCAGAATGGTTTTTCACCAAGGTGTTATAAATGAAAATTATCGAGATTCTTCACCAAGGTATCATATAACATGTAATCTCTAGAGATTAAATTATTTATCTGATGAATTGGAGTGATATCAGGGCACAAATTTAATATGTATTAATTAATATCATCCATATATATCATTATTACACATTTCATAAATAACCTATAGAGAATAAAGAATGAGTTTCTTATCAAAATCATGGCGTTTCAAAAGTTATTAAAGACTTGATCATTATATCATTTTTACCCACCGAACCGGAATGCAGTTTTCATGTATGTTAATCCATAAATAAAATAAATAATATTTACATCTAGGTTAATACCCAAATAAAATAAATATCTTTTCATATTAAGAAAATGAATATAAAATATAATTTATTATGTATAGAGAGAAATATTGAGGAGTAAATTCGGTAGCATGATGAGTATAAAATGTGGTTTTTGAAAATAGTAAATTGAGAAGGAAAAAGGGTATCCCATTGATTAAAAATAATTTGTAAGTGAGGTTACAATCAAACAGGTAAAAATTGTAACCAAAACATTTAGAATACATAAAAAAATATGTTCTTAAATTTAAGAGAAAAGTTGGATAATTTTCTAACTTGAAGAGTTACTCCTAAATACTGAGTAGTACAACCTTGGGGACTTGGAAAACCCATAGGAGTAAAAAATACAATAAATTCATGGGATATTGATTGGGATTTAAAGGAAATTGAGTAATGGGTGAGTATTTATAGAAAAAGTGATGGATTTGATTAATAATTTTTAAATATAGGCCTTAGAAATCTAGGCTGTGGAAGAAACCCAATGACTTACCCATGGGATTTTTCCCATGTTTTTGGACATTTGTGTCGTATTTGAAGTTATTTTAACAAACAAGAATAGATAATATTTTTTTTACTTTTTTTAGCATGGAAAATAATAGTTTCCACAAGGTAATGTTTTTAAGATCTAACTTTCCGTTTTTGACTTTGGAAAGTCATTTCTAGTATTGGAAATTTATTAAAATACATTAAAATATTTAATATTAATAAAGTAACATATTTTAGGTCGTGTATTGGGGTTAATTAATTATTAAATCATTATTAATTAATTATTAAGTCATTAAAAATTCCAAAAACCCAAAACATTATTTTTACGATTCATGAAAAAGTTAATGTATTTTAGAAAATTCTCATAAATTCACCCAAAACTAATTTCGATGTTCTTATTTATAAAATTAAGTTTATTATATCATAATAATTCTAATAATATGGGGATTTTAACTTTTAAATATAAAAAACCTTATTTATTAAAAAAAGATATTTTAAGGCATAGTCAAATTTCTGACACTTGAAAATTTCCTAGGACATAATAAAATTATTTTGTCATTTATATTTTAAAAATCCTATTTTTAACATACTATTTCATTATAATAAATATTTTTTTGAATACCATAGTTCATTATAAAAAACTATACCTTTTAAAAAAGTGAAATTTTTGTCTAAAAAATCAATTTACCAAATTCATCTCAATTAAACATATATTTTATTAAGAAAAAATTATTTTTAAAAAGGAATTAAGGGAAAAATATTTTTTTCTATAAAAAATAATTAAAATTTAAGTAACTTAGGCCAATACATGTAACCCCTTATAACACCCGCATACAACATTATGGTAAGGAGTGTGGTAGTGATAGATTCACAGGGAGGCTCAACTAACATTGACTGAGTGGTAATTTCCACCAACTTGAAGTTATCCCGAAGGTGATATTGTTCCATATTCACATATTGAAGCTCGGTCTGGGATTGGTCAAGGTAGAAACCCGGTGATGCTACCTCCCTCCCATATTCTGACAAATGGTCTTCATACGACATGACTCTACTGGTTGTGGCCATCACTTCTCCTTTCTTCATTAATTATCCATTACTATTTTTAAACACTAATTATAACAGAAGAATTATTACCAATGGGTATAGTTATCAATAGTCAAAACCCAAATATCACATTTCCATTTATACTCTATAAATAAAACTTCATTGTTTCATTGAATATTAACTAAAATCATTTTCTAATATATTGATTGGTTTAATAATATTTTGTTTTATTTTTTTAGTGTTGGGTTGATGATTCTAATAGATTTTAGCAACCCATATTTTCTTATTTTGGTGACTAAAGTATTGGTCATTATTAAAGAGATATGTTTTATTGTGTATAATATAATAGAACACTCATTTTCTCATTAAATAAATATCATTTAATAAAACTCAGATTGTTACATTCTTCCCCCCTTAAAAAATTTCTTCCCTGAAATTTTAAATGATTCTCTCAAATGTGAAAAGGTGAGGGTACCTCTACTTCATTGTTTCTTAGGGTTCCCATGTCACCTCTTTAAACTTATGATTTTTCCATAATAAATTTAAAAGGTGGGTAGTATTGTTGTGTAGTGCCTTGTATCTATGGTCCAAGATCTCCCTTAGCTTCTCCTCATAAGAGAGGTCATGTTCCAGTTGTACCACCTCCATGTTTAGTACATGTGGTTGATTAGGTATTTACTTCCTCAAGAGAGAGATATGGAATACATCACGAACTTGAGATATATTTGGTAGAAGTTTATGTTGGTAGGCCACAGATCCAATGCGATTTAGGATTTCATAGAGACCAATGTACCTAGGGCTAAGATTACCTTTCTTATTAAACTGCATGACTCTATTCCATGGTGAAATTGAAAGGAAAACATTGTTTCCCACATCAAACTCCAAGTCCCTTCGATGGTTTTCAACATATAACTTCTAAAAACTATAAGAATATTTTATGTGTTGTTGGATGAAATGAATCTTTTCTATCATCACTTTAATAAGATGATGCCCAAGAAACATTCTCTCACCAACTTCATGCTAATAAGTAGGTGTTCTACATCGCTTCCCATATAGATCTTCATAGGTTTCCATTTGAATACTTTATTGGAAGATGATTTGTAAGAGAACTAAACTAAATAGAGATATTTATCCCATCGACCTTTAAATTTGATTGATCATGTTCTCAACATGTCCTCAAGTGTTTTAATAGTCCTTTCAAATTGAACATCAGTTTGGGGTGATAGGTTATACTGAAATTAAATTTAGTATGTAGAGTATGTAGAAGTCTTTTCCAGAATTTGCAGTGATCCATATTTTCCCATTTTTGTGACTAAAGAATTGATCATTATTAAATAGATATGGTTTTATTGTGTATATTATAATATAACACACATTTTCTCAGTAAAAAAATATCATTTTAAAAAAACTTGGGTCATTACACTAGCAGGACTTTCAGATTTTATTTCAAACCAAACAATCAGTTATTCTTTTGTATTTTTCTTTCTTCAAATAAATCAAACAATACACTATAATTTTATTTATTATATCATTTTCCTAAAATGGTTTTTAAAACCAAAATTTCTTATTTCTTATTCTTCCCCCTTATTTAATCAATCAATAAATTATTTTTCTTTATAAAATAATTAAACTAATTCACTATCTCTGTGGGATCAATCAAGATCTTTTCACTATATTAATTTTAAATAATTAAGTATCATTGATCCAAGTTTTATAAATTTATATTTTTATTATTACCATGGTAAATAATGACACCCTTTTTTACCATCAAAACTGGTTCTATTTTCAGGGATGGTTACAAGTTAGTTTTTATGTTTCTTTATTTTTTAATTTTATTTTATTGATTTATTTCAATTTCCTTGATACACTGGGTGTTTCATGGTGCTGTTTTCAATATTTTAAATGTTAATGGAAGACCACAACATGCTCATAAAAGGTAAAGTAAATTTATAATTCAATTCCAAACCATAGAAAATAATAAGAAAGAGAGTAATTGTGTCCATTGAAGGTATAGAAATCAACCAACTTGTTGGGGTTAAACAAAGAGATCCACGGTTGTGAACGCTTGAGGACAACAGGTTGCCATCAAATATAGGATTGCAACTGATCATCCTAGAACCTACAATTATTTCAAACAACTTTGATATCATACCCACAATAATTAAAATGATACTGAACAATGTGAAATTCACTATACTACCACATGATGATCCTAACACACATATGGGAATCTTCCTCGATCTCTGCGACACATTCCAATTATAGAATGTTTCAAGTGATTTGGTAAGGATTTGAATATTTTTATTTTTATAATGAGAGATTGTGTGATATTTGATTTAAATATTTCCTACGCATTTCATCACTACATGGGATGAGCTAGCTAGTAACTTACTCACTCACTTCTTCCCACATTCCAAATCAATGGGCATATGGGTAAACATGGTAAAATTATGTAAATCTGAGGAAGAATCCCTATACTCTTCATGTGAATGTTTTAAATATATTACTCATAAATTTCACCATCATGGTGAAAATCTATGAGTGATAATCCAAACTTTTTATAAAGGTTTTTCATAGGGAAACATATCGATTCTTGGTGCTGCAGCTAGAGGATCACTGATGAAGAATTTTCTTCCTGAGAGATATAAATTCTTTGATAAAAGGGCGAGCAATATTTCCATAGTTAAGGAGAAGGGATACAACAAAAATGCATTCACACAATCAAAAAAAAATTCTTAATAGAATCAGGATGTATGAATAGAAATGATGAAAATAAAATAACAAGGCTGTTAAATTATAAAAAAGAAGAAAATTATTATAGTTACAATTATGGTAATAACTTTCAAGGTTAGCAGCAACAACATCAGAAAGAACAAGGATATCAACAATGCCAAAAAAAGCACCTAATGGGCCCGCACTTATAATCTTGGTCTATAAATTGGAGGAAACATTAAAAAAAATCATTACCACAATAGGGGATGTACTCAAGGAAATAAAGGAATAATCAATGAACCAAAAATATAGATTGTGGAATATGGAGCAACAGGTTAGCCAAATTTCTAAATAACTCATATAGAGACATAGATGAGTACTTCCATGATTCCTTAAAGTATTCCCTTGTGATGAATTAAAATATACACTACTTTGAAGTGGGAATAATAATAACAACCCATAACCCACACTCATAGATCAAGTGTTGACATCATAAACTCTACATTTCTAGCTCCGATGATGATAATTGTGACCAAAACTTTTTCCCATCCAAACCTTACAACATCAAAAGGAAAGCATGGATAACTTATATTCTCTAGGACCATTTAGGTTTAAAGTTTTATATAATTAAAAAAACTCCATCAAAAAAAATACTCATGTATTCAAATGAGCATTTCTCCCACTTAACCCAGCTTTTCTTATTTCACAATAAGACATTATCGTCATCATCAATTTTAAATCCCTTCTAGAAATAATCCTTTCATCCTCTTTCTTTATAACTTAGGGTAATTGAAAAATAATAAGGGTGAGATCAAGTGATCAGTAAGGGAAAATATAAGCATTAACAAATGAATGTCATCAATGATAATAAGAAGATCATAAGGCTATGATGACATAATCAAAGTGCATGAGTATAACATATGAATATCCATATCCATCAATCCAAGATAATCAAAACTAAAAACATTGAATAATGAATTAATAAAAGAAATAGTCATAAGAATAAATAATAATGATTTATGTGATATCAAACATTATCAAATTAAACATCATAAACCCATATTAGGAATAGATAAAACATATCAATATCTTGGAACATCATCTCATATAATCCTTATAGAACACATACAAATTGGAATAACCATATGAACAACTTCAATATAATTATTTGGAGAACATAATCATTACCCAATGCATTGGAGCACTATATGGGCACACCCATCATATAATCTAAAATGGGCTCACCCGGTATAATCTTGGAGCACCCATCATATATAATGTCCAAGAACCTATAAATAAATAAATTATATAGATATTTCATCATAAAACTCATATAAACAATCATTATTATTTTATAAACTGATCAACCCCTTGAAAAGAAATGTCTTTGATGTCAATATCTTTGAATAATGATTAACCCATGTAAAAAATGGGTTCTATTGAAATCTCTTTGAAACATGTCTAACCCTTATAAAACAAATAGGTTCAATAATAATATCTTTGAAACATGGTTATCCTATGAAAAAGAAATGGGTTCCATAAAAATCTCATTGAAATAATATTAATCCATCTAGAGAAATAATGAGGATGGTTTCATTAAAAAATATCATCATTGGAGAATAAGTAACAATAAGGGTTGTTACAATGATGAATATAAATACCGTTAAAATATCAATAATTTTTTACAAATAAAATACCCATTTCATTTTGAAAACCACTTTTTAAAATATAAAACCTTTTAAAAATAATTTTCTTCGAAAATACTTTGAAATATTATAGAGTAATATTTTAAAAATAATTTAAAATATCTTATGAGATAAATATACTTTCAACTTTTTAAATCACTTTTTAAAACATTTTTTGAAAAAAAATTACAAAACATGTTATTTGAATAAAAAATATTTCTGACTGAAGAGAGAAATGAAGACATATTTTCTTAAAAACACTTTGTAAACCATTTTAAGTACCAAAGAGTTAAAAATGGTAAAATTACTTAAAAATATCATGAATAAACAAAGTATAATAGAAATCATGATAATTATTAGATTCCATCATCTAAAACTTAATCCTGCACAATCCTGATAAATGCTGATATTGTAATAAAATAATATTACCACTTTTATAAAATTGAATCATAATCCACATGAAAGAATGAAATTAACTGAAACATAGAATATCATGAAAACAAGGATATTCATTATATAACATGTCAAAGGGGAAGTATATACACCTCATAAAATGAAACATATTATATTTTCACTATCTTATTTTTAAATATTATATGGATTGTTTTTTAGACCAGGCTCTGAGACAACATGGGATTCTGAGGCCCAATGTAACTGAAATAAATATTTTAAATATGTTTAATATATTTAATAGCACACACACGTAGTTTATATGAAAAATTTGAATAACTTATAAATGGGTTCCCAGATTAGAAATCAAAGGGAACCGTTGAGTTTAGAATGGTGTTTTTACACAACGCGTAACTTAACATTAGTCGGTGTAGGTCATTTGTGGAAAGGTCATCTTAGGCATAGAAATGAATAAAATTATTAAATAAAATTATTTTATTTCACTTCATTGACACAACGATTTTTCAATCCTTAAATAGATTGTTATTCATAAATATCAGGGTTAGCCACATAACCCTAGAGATGATGGAGGACCTCTAGAGAGAACCTTGGAAAATCCTCTCAAGGAAACAATGACAGATCATGGATCGATTGATCGACGCAACCTCGGATTCAATGGATATTTCCAATGAACATGATGTGGAAATATTTATTTATCTGCGATTGATCTATGGATTGTTTTTATTTTCATGATGGGTTTATTACAGGGTGATTTGGGAGGATTACTTTTAATATCTTCTATTTTTATCTTACAGGAATGAATTGAGATCAACCCGAACTTCGATTGAGGTTCTTTACTCTCATATTTTCTTGTTCTTCTCTCCCTCGGTTCTGTAATTCACCATAGGTAATCTTCATTCGTCCCAGGGTTCGACTATTCCCAATCAATCGATTATTGAACACCATTTTCTTGGCATAGTGATCTGATATTTTTGATTTCGGATCAAAACAACATGTCAGAGGTATGATAGTGGTTGTAGAAAAAAATAAGATGATGACGGATGCCTGATTCTTTCTTATTCAGTGTTCTTCAATACAAAATGACGAATGGTGCTTAGATCTTCTCTTCCAATAGATTTGATGCCAAATCATTATGATTGACGATGGTAAGACTCGAAAGAGGCTTCCCCTTGAGTTTCATGGAAAGGGGTGACTAGAATGATGGTCAGAGTAAGGGAGAAGATGACTAGAGTGCATATCCGTGATTTTGAAAAATCCCACAAAACATGTCGTGTAATTTGGGATTACATGACGTGTGGTTCCCCTTGGCCACGAAACTAGGGTTTGGAAGATTTAAGGATCACATGATGTGTGATTCCTATCACATATCATGTGACCTTCCTCGACTTAATTGACGTGTACTTCAGAATGGACATGGGTTGGAGTACATAGACACAGACATTCTGTGTACTTCCACACAAACATAGCTTTTCATACATGGACTGGTACATGAACATCAATTTGGTAGACAGACACAAAAAGGTGACATGGTTAGGAAACCATGTGTCTCTATACGCTATGTACTCATTATACTTTCTGTGCATATGGAGACTACATGTCGTTTGAGGCTCTTCCACACGGGAAGGACATGAGATAGCATAAAACATCATGTACCCCTTGGACCACACCATGTACTCCCATCAAGAGTTTTTTAGGCTCTTTATTTTCTTATTTTGGACCATTATTGGTTGATTTCATTCCCTTTGTCCTTTCCCTTGAGAGTACAATGTTTCATTACATATACATCACTGGATTGTTATCCTCTCTAGAGGCCAAGTCTCAGATAGAGTTGTGGTGTCCCTCTGTGAGACTGGAGTGTGATCCTCTATCATCCATAGTTCCCTAGATGAAGTTTTTGGAATTATCGTGACCTCCATGATAATTTCATCAATCCTACATTTAGTAGGATTGATCAGTAGGGTTTGTGTAATTATTTACGTATAACCCCCTACATAGAATTTTGATCCAGATTAGGTTTGTGGTGTCCCCTAGCAGTTATGGGCCTGACCCCCTATATGTGTATCATAGTATTCCTAGACCAGTTTTTTCTCTTTGGGTAGGGACCAATGATATATATCTATTCATCTAGTGTCTCTGATGATAGCATGTCTCGTGGAGTGATTTATCCCAAAACAAGATTTTATTAAAGCAGAATCCTATGGTTGATAGTTGGTTATGACTGCCTTATGACGTGGTCTCTTTCCTGAGTATATATAGGTTTTTTCTATTATAAATTTATTATTATAAATTTTATTGATGTGACCATACTTATTGATTTGTGTTTATTATTTTTAGGGTGTCCTACTGAGTATTGTTATACTCACCCCTATACGGGTTTTTCCCAAACATGCCATGTCTTGTATAGATGAAGAACCTTTTCACAATTCCCTATGAGGAAAGGGAGCATTTAGAACCTAAATGGATCTTGAAAGACTACATTGTTTACTGGGAGCATAATTTTGACTTTTTCCTTGCCCTTGGAGCAGGTTTGAATTCTTAGAGTTTTGGTTGGGCGTGTTTTCACCCCTTTTCAATTTTTAGTAATATACATTAATTCTCTGTAGTGAGATCTTAGATGTATGCATGCATTTTTTCAGTCGTTTTACATTTCATCATTGTGTGGGTTTGGAGATGTGAGTGTTTTTCCGTGTACTTTAGGCTAATTCATCCAATTTGTGGGATATTCCTACTCAGCACTGGTCTCCAGCCCCTAACCTATTGGAGGCTGGCTTGGGGTAGTCATGGGTTGGACCTCGATGGGTCAGGTCATGAGAGAGTGGTATCAGAGGAGGTCAGTTCTACTTTGGGACCTGAGTTGGTGAGATTGTTTTGGGGAAATTGTTTTTATTTTTTTGAGTTCGTCTTTCAGGCCAGGAATTCAAGTGTTGGTGTGGAATCCAATATATCCATACATGAGGGATTTGATCACCTACCTTTTGACTCAATACATCTAAACAATTGGGTATGTGGAAAGTTTTTGGTGCATGCATCATATAGGAATGGTTGTGTTTTCTATGTCCTTATTGAGTCAGCTCCCTAGATATACTATTTGGACTATGGTACATCTTGTTTTATTTCAGGATGCCTCCATGTAGATATCCAACTAGGATTCCACCATTTGATTGTGAGGATGATCCACCAGGTGATGAGGCATCATTACTAGATTTTGTACCATAGATAGAACATATGGGTGGTTTACTAGCTATAATTCCACCCATCATGCATCAGATAGCACTAGAATTACTAGCTAAGGATACACGCAAGTTGAGTTCATTCATGAGTTACAGTGGTAGTGACCTCCTAGGTTTCTGGGTGATCCAGACCCTTAGGTGGTTGAGGACTAGCTAGAGGCAATCACTTTCATTTTCCACCTTGTGGGAATACCTACATATTATATGGAATTCCTTATAGTGAGTGTTCAATAGTGATTTAAGGGTCGGTGGTGGAGCATGATGACTCAGTTACATGAGAAGATATCTCACTCTTGTACATACATTGAGCATCTTTTAAGAGAGGATTTCTACCTGGCCACGTTGTGATTAGTACGTATGCAGAAGCTCATACATATGAAACAAGGTAGTATTACCGTGGAATATTATTCAATGAGGTTTATTGATCTCTCAACATACTCCTTGGATATGGTACGAGACAAGTTATTTAGGGCTCATACATTCGAGAAGGGAGTTCTCCATGACATCAAGGTGTCAGGGGTATCACATAACATTTCCATCGATGTTATAGTTCCAGAGCGAGCCATGGTGGTAGAATGTTTTCTGGAAGAGTAGACACCAGAAGTGGGAGAAAAAAGTGGGCACCCTATATCTAAGACCTCAATTTCATGTAGCTTATAAAGTCATAGGAATCCAAGTGGGTAATACACTTTAGGAGGTGATCTCAGGACTTAGGGTCAGTGGTGCATGGATCTCAGGGTGGCTCAAATTAGATGAGGTATTGGTGATGTTACTTTTGAAAAGGTCAGGGACATCTGGAATGAGATTTCCCAAACCATCGTACAACTGATCAAGATATGATCAAGGGACCACTGAGATAGATATCGAGGCAGAAGAAGGCTGGTCCACAGGGTGATATATGTGGAAATGGAATCTATAGTGTAGAAGGAGGTGGTGAGAGGTTCCACCTATTACCACCCCACCCCCATGTGGTCCACACCAGTCTCAGACAGCTGGTGGGAAGGTATGAGGCCAGCTACAAGCTATGGAGGCCTATGACCCATGGCTCTAGGCGTGATAAGAGGTACGTTTTGTGTATTTTCTAGTTTTGATGTAGTATTAATAGACATAGGTTCTATACATTCCTTCCATCGCACTTCTCTGGTTCAAGACTTATAGATTCCAATTGAGATTTTGACTCAACCCTTATGGTTGGAGACTCTGATGGGCGGTGACTCGGTGGTTTTTTAGTTGTGCCAACAATGCATCCAAACTCTTAGAGGAAATATTTTTGTATGGGATCTTTTTATTATAGCAATAAGGCCTTACGAATTCATTCTTTCTATGGACTGGTTATCTATAGTTCATTCCCATATTGACTATTTTGGGTAGGGGATGCGGTATGTCTATAAGAACAAAATAAGGTTTTCCTTTGTGGGTGAAAAGGAAACCTTAGTGGAGATGGAAGAGATCTAGTGTAGGAGAGTATAACTGATTACTCACCCATTGGCCAGTATGACTCTGGGGTGGTGGATGATTTGGGATATTAGTTTCCTACAGTGGTGGTGGAGTATGAGGACGTCTTTCTTAAGGATGTACCAAATTTACCTTCCCGCTTAGTGGTATATTTATACATTTAATTTCATCCAAGTATGACACTGGTATCTACCCCATCATATCAGATGTCTCTCGTAGAGATTCGAGAGCTGAAGATCTAGTTGTAGGACTTAAAGGAGAATGGATTTATGAGGCCCATTATTTCCCCCTAAGAAACCCTAGTTTTGTTTTCCAAGAAGACAGATAAGAGATTGAGATTATGTGTGGATTATTGGTACAAGAACCAAGTCACCTTGAAATTAAAGAATCCACTATTGAGGATCGATGACCTCCTTGATCAGTTGAAAGGGGTGCGATGGTTTTTGAAGGTTGACCTCAAATTATGATATCATGAGCTGTGAGAAGGAAATGAGGATATACCGAAGACAACCTTCAAGTGTTTTTGCAGTCACAATGAGAACTTGGTGATGCTGTTTGGAATGAAAAACGCCCTAGAAGTGTTCATGGGACTCATGAACCAGATCTTTCAACCTTTCAAGGACTATTTTGTGTTAGTCTTCATTAATGAAAACATAGTGCATTCAGTGTCCTAGGAGGAGCACACGATATTCTTGTGGATGGTCCTAGACAAACTCTAAGAGCACCAACATTATAGAAAGATCTCTAAGTGTCAGTTTTGGATTGAAGAGGTCCATTTTCTAGGATGCAACATCTTAGAGGATGGGGTTGTAGTGGATCTAGAAAAGGATGAGGTAGTTCTTGTTTAGGATCCACCTAAGAATGATATCAAGGTATGTAGTTTCCTTGGATTGGTTGGGTACTATTGGTGGTTTGTACTCGACTTCTCCAAAGTGGTATCACCCTTGAAATTCTTGACATGGAAAGGGTTTCCTTTCATGTGGATGGAAAAGTGCCAATAATTCATTCACGATTTGATGTGGTAGTTGATGAGCGCTCCCATCTTAAGGTTACCAGAGGAGGGTGTCGAGTACGTAGTGTTATGTGATACATCATGGTCTAGACTTGGTAGTGTTCTAATGTAGAGGTGGGAAATTATTGTATATGGTTCATTCCAGTTGAGACCACATGAGCGGAACTATGTGACCCATGAACATGAGTTAGCAGTAGTAGTTTTCAATTAAAGATGTGGCAATACTACCTGATGGGTGAGTGCTTTATTGTATAATCTAACCACAAGAGTATCAAGTGTATTTTATCTCAGAAGGATCTTAACTTGAAATAGAGGCAATGACTATAGTTTCTCTAGGATTATGGCATTGATATTGCATATACTCCTGGTAAGGGAAACGTGGCGGAAGATGCGCTGAGTAGGAGATCTTATTCTCAGTTTTTTAGTCGAGGTGTTAGAACAGTTATCTTCAATGCAGTTTCCCTTTATAGATAGGGATAGTGATATATATCTTCAATATATGGTTGTTACCCAACCACTTATAAAATTATTTGGAGAGGCATAAATTGAGGATACCGATAGCGAGACCCTACATGCTCAAATATCGATTGGGTACACTCCTGAGGGGTTTCAAAAGGTGGGGATTATATCATTATTTTCAAAGAACACACGATGGTACTAGTGATGTTGAGGGAGGAGTTTTTTGAAAGAGTTTCATAAATCTTCCGTGGTTTTATATCCCAGTGTGGAAAAGATGTAACAGTACCTACGTCAACTTTTTTGGTGACCAAGGATGAGGAAAATAGTTTCATAGTTTGTCTCTCGATACCTTACTTTTCAGCAAGTGAAGGCTGAGCACCAAGTTCCATCCATTTAGATAAACCCCTGGAGGTACTGGAGTGGAATTGGAATGGTATATCTATGGAAATCATGATAGACTTACCAAATATGTCTAGGGAATGTGATTCCATCTGGGGGATCTTTGATTAACTCACCAAGTCATCCCACTTCCTAGCTATTCATGAACAGAGTTCAGTAGAGAGCTTGGGACACCTCTATGTACAGAAGATAGTTTGACTCCATGGAGTTATATCGATGATTTTTTCTTATTATGATTCTTGATTCACATCCTGGTTATGGAATGGATTATATGAGGTGTTTGAGACCCAATTACCCATGAGCAAAATGTTTCAACCACAAAATTATATCCATAAATAGATAACCATTCAAGTTATAGAGGACATGAAGTGAGCTTGTATGTTAGACTTTGGCTATATTTGGGAGGATCACCTACCATAGGTGTATTTTTCATACAACAATATCTACCATTCCACCATTGGTATAGAAACATTATAGGCGTTGTACAGGCAACTGTATAGGTCACCACTTTGATGGACTGACCTAGGAGATTCGACACTCGTGGTCCATAAGTTAGTGTAATCTACTACAGAGAAGGTGTAGATCATCCATGAGCATATGGAGACTACATAGAGCTATTATAAGTCTTATATTTAATTGTTATGGAGGCCTTTGGAGTTCAAGGAAGGAGACCATGTGTTTATGAGGGTCTCACATCAACATAGATTGAGGATATTTAGCTTTGGTGGAAGGCTATCTCTTAGATTCATTGGTCCTTTCCAGATACAATGTTGAGTTGGAAAGGTTCCATACCGTTTAGATATAAACCTGCAGTTAGACCATGCACACGATGTATTCCACGTGTCGTAGATGAGGAGGTATGTGCATGAACCATCACATGTTATAGACTTGGGTGATCTAGACATTGAGGATGGAGAAACCTTTTTTGAGTACCCAGTAGAGATCGGGGATCGGTATGAGAGGATCCTTTTTGGGAATTCATTTATTTTGGAGCATGTCTAGTGATAGCATGGGAACCTTCATGAGAGAACCTGGGAGTGGTAGACCAATATGCGATCCCAGTACCCCCATATCTTTGATTAGTTTTATCTTTTTGGGATGAAAATACCTAAGGTGGGGAGAATGTAACATCTCATATTTTTTGGGTAATATTTTTAAATATTATATGGATTGTTTTTAAGACTAGATGCTAATACGGTGTGCGATTCTGAGTCTTTTTTTTTCTGAAATAAATATTTGAAATATATTTAATAGCATGCATGCACAATGTTTCTAAAAAAGTGGAATAACATCTAAATGGGTCCCCATATCGTAAATTTGAGGGAACTATTTAGTTAATAATTGTGGTTTTACCCTTGGTGCGATTTAACATGTGTCGACATAGGTCATTTGTGGAATAGTTATCATGGTTGAAAAAATGAATAAAATAATTAAACAAAATTATTTTAGTTTATTTCTCTAATGCAATGATTTTTCAATATTTAAATTGATTATTAAGAAGAAATCTCAGGGTTAGCCGCATAACCCTGGAGACACTAGATGGACACTAAATAGAACCTTGGATAATCGTCTAAGGTTAACAGCAATGGATTATGGATCGATCGATCGACACAACCTTGGATTTGATGGATGTTGCCAACGAATGCGTCATGGTAATCGTTCTTCATCAGTGATCGAACCAATTGAGGTAGGATTTTTTATGTGGATTATTCCTCATTCATTATTGTTATGATGAATGTGGATAAATTGGCTAATGGATTGATCCATGGATCATGCGTATTTGTGGAATGAGTTTATTATGGGGTGATTTGGGAGGATCACATTGAATCTTTTCATTGTTTATCTTATAGAAACGAATCTAGATTGACATAAACATCAATCAAGGATCATTCTTCTTGATTGTTCTTGTAGTTCACTCCTTCAGTTATGTGATTCACCAAGGGAATTCTTTGTTTGGACTAGGGTTTGACTATTCCTAATCAATCGATCATTGGGAACATATTTCTAGGTGAAACAATGTGATGTTATAGATCTAAGATCAGCATTATTTTACAAAGGTGTGATGGTGGTCGCGGCAGCAAATAAGACAAAAAATGAGGCCTGATTCCTCATTATTTGGTGTTCTTTACTACACAATGATGAAAAATAATTAGACCCATTCTTCTAACATATTTCAGGTCATATCTTGATGATTGTCGATGGAGACACTTAGAAGGGGATTCCCCTTAAGTTTCCCAAAAAGGTGCAACTATAATGATGGCCGAAACAAGAGAGAATATGGTTGGAGCATGGATATGGGATTTTGGAAAGTCCTGCAAAATGTGGCGTGTAATCCAGGATTTCACAATGTGTGGTTCCCCTTATCTATGACACTATGGTTTGGATAAAGATAAGAATCAGACTATATGTGACCCCTGTAATAGGAATGCGAACTTCCATGATTGACTCGGTGTGTACTTAGGAAGTACACGGACACAGGTTAGAGTACAGAGGCATGGACACGCCATGTATTCCCACACAAACACAGTTTGGCATACAAAGACTAGTGCACAGACACTAGTTCAGTACACAAACATGAGTAGGAAAAATGGGTAGTATATAATGTGTCCCTACACACTGTGTACTCATTCTATATCTCATGTATATAGAGAATACATGTGGTGTGAGACTCTTCCACATGCGCATGACTTGGGATAGCTAGACATGCCTTGTACCCTTTGGAATTTGTCGTGTACTCCAATAAAGAGAACTTGAGGCTCCTCATTTACTTACTTTGGACCGGTATAGGTTCACTGAGTTCCCTTGGTCGTTTCCCTCGAGGGTACAGTGTGTAATTACATCCACATCACTGGATTTTGATCCCCTTAAGAGGTCTAGTCTCAAATAAAGTTGTAGTGTACCTATGTAAGACTATAGTATGATCCTCTATCATCCTTAGTACCCTGACTGCAGTTTGTGGAATCAATATGACCTCCCTGAGTAGGGAGTCAAACCTCCATCTAGTAGGCCACATCTGTAGGGTTGGTGGAATCATGGACATATGATCCCCTATGTAGTGGGTTGATCCTGATTGGGTTCGTGGTGTCCCCAAGAGGTTTTGTGCATGACCCTCTATTTGTGTATCATAGTCTTCTTAGACAGGTTCATTCTCTTTGGGCGGGTCCCAAGGAGCTGGACCTCTTCCTTGAGTGTCTCTAATGATAGCATGGCTCATGGAGTGAGTTCTCCCAGAATGAGTGTTGCTTCGAGCAGAATCCTATGGCTGACAGTTGGTTATGAATAAATTATAGCATGTCTCTTTCCAGAGTATATCTGGGTTTTTTCTATTATATATTTATTTTTATCACTTGTATTTAGCTTACTATACCTGGTGCTTCATGTTTAGTATTGTTGGGGTGTTTTACTGAGTATTTTTATACTCACCTATGCACGGGATTTGCCCGCATGTGTCATTTCTTGTACAAAAAAATTAACCTTTTGATAGTATCTTGGGAGGATGGGGAGTGGGTGGAGTGTATCTAGAGCATAACAAACCGAGGTGTTTACTGATAGCGTACATTTGACTTAGCCCTCACCCTTAGAGTAGGTTTGACTCCTTATAGTTTTGGTTGGTCTTGTTTTTAGCCCCTTTTCAATTTTTACTATTTTACTATCATACTCTATTGTGAAATATTAGATGTTCGCATTCACTGTTTTAGTTGTTTAATATTTCAGCATTATGTGGGATTGGTGATGTGTCCATGTGTACAGGTACTTTAGGCCAATGCTTCCCATTTATGGGATATGCCTGCTCGGTGTTGGTTTCAATCCTGTGACATATTGTAGGTGAGCTTGGGGTAGTCATAAGTTAAACCTTGGCAGGTCAAGTCATGACAAAAAAGAAGATAGGCATATAACTTAACATATGTCTCAAAGAAGGAAAATTGATACCAAAATCCCTAATATATTTGGTTAATTTAAAATTTAAACCCCCTGAAAAAGAGATCCTAAAATTCATATGTAAATTGTATTAAATTTAAGTATAAAATCATAAAATACATTCATGGTAAGTATATACACCACACAATAAAATGATTTCTGAATATGGAACATATCTCACATAAATAAAAGTGTGACGAGAAAAACCCTTACCTTGAGTCCAAATTGAAACGTGTATATTTATCTTAATGAATAATAAAATTATGTTAATTATTTAATTGATTTATAAAATTTTTATAGTTTATTATTATTTTTATTTCACTCATTATCATGTTATATATAATTATGTAATCGGTTATGTTTTTGTCAGATGTTTTGACCATATTCGGCTTATTTGACAAAAACAACTTAGGTGGGTTGACAATGGTCAAAGAGTTCATTATTTAAAGAAATAAAGAATAATTATACCGAAATAATTATCATATTTATTCATAAATTATACTTTTTAACCTCATCATGAAATATGGTTATGAAAAAAGGACTAACGTTATGATCATGGAGACAGTAGGTCATACGTACGTATGAATAACATTTCTATTTCTTAAATGATCATTATGGGAAGAAGGTAAGTACTATTTTATCTTTATAAAATGATAATAATATCATAAATAAAATATTTTTAATTATATATACTTATATATGACATTATCATGATGTGATGGTGAAAAAAATAATCACATCGCTTCGAGGAGGTGGTAGCTCACATGTCCACGGACGACGTTATAATTATTTACTTGAGTGAAAAGGTAAAAATAAAATGATATATTATATTTAAATAATTTTAAATATTTCATTAATATCATAAATATTTCATTTATATCACAAATATTTATTATATTTACTCTTATTACCTTTTATGTAACAAGTTAGTGAAAATTGAATCACATCGTTTTGTGAGTTAGTAGTCCACCGTACACATGAGAAACATTATCGTTTCCATTTAAGAATAGAGTGTAAAATATTATATATGATATAATTAATACATTGATTATTTATGTTAAAAATATCACTTATAAACATTAAATTCATCATCATACCTATCCTTGAGAGGAGGTAATATAAAAATGAATGACATCATTTTGTGAGGTGATAGTCCGTCGTACACACAAATGATGATCTCATAACCCATTTGATGGAAGTGTGTGTGGATTTAGGTCATAACCTTAAAATAAAAATATCTAAGCATATGGAATATATTGGGGTTAATATATCATCATGGTATAATAATATTCAAAAAAGGTATAGATAAAAGTAAAATAAAGACACACATTGAAGAACATTACCTCTTCTTCGGGTATCCTTTTTAGCTTTTAACTAAAGCATTAAAAGGTTGGATTTATGACTAAAATAAGGCTTATAATATTAGGGGAGTGAATTTGGGAAGTGATTTGGGTAGGGTTTGGATGATCCAAATGGATTTATAGATATGAAGAATGGGGGAGAGTGATTTCACTTTTATAGTTAAATCGGAGTGGCAATCTAGTAGATACTCAAAAGTATTCACTATTGGGATGAGAATATTACCTAATGTGGATAAAAAACTGATAATTTATGATTTTTAGGGATGTTATTTTCAATAAAAACAACCACCACACAATGAAACAAAGGTTTTAAACATTTCTTTCCTTAATTTCTATGTTCCCTTATTTTTACCATATTGGGTTTTCACTACTGTAACTTTTTTTATAAGCTAGTTAATTTATCCTTTAATACTAAATTATAGTGAGATTTATTAAAAAAATGTAGACCCAATTATTCTAAATATTATATTTAATTTATTGAATAAAAATCCTATGTGTGGTGAAAATTAATTTTAACACAAGCACATGTAACGCGCAAAAATACTGCTTTAACCTTAACTGCGCTAATAGAGTTTTTACAATTTAGGGGTCAATATATTCATTATAAATAACAAAATGGTCCATGAATGGAACATAGACGGTATTTATTAACATTTAAAAATCACTTTCAAGAATATATTATTTTTATTAATTTTAAATCTTTCATTAAAATATAATTTATCATAAAATTACATTAATGTGAATATTGACATTATTTATTTAAATTGAATTTAAAAATATAAAGAAAATTATGGAATTAGAATATATTTTGATCAAAATTATGTAATATGATATATTCATCTAAAAAATTAATTTAATTTAATAATTCATTTAGTTTATTATCTTTTAATATTTCTAGTATCATTTATTTTAGATAATTTTTAACTAAATAATTTATGTGTTGGAATTTCATAAGTTTTTAAAGTAATTAATTCATCTAAAAAACTAAAATAAATTATCAAGAAAGAAAATAATAATTTATATAGAAAAATAATATTTATAACAAGCCCTGTATTGATTTTCCCTATCCCAAAGCAATATATAAATTAAAAGGAAAAAATGTTTCTTTTTTTCTTTTACTGTACTTAACATATTGTATATGTTAATTTCAAAGAAAATTATCCAGAAAACTTTTAAATATAAATTAAAATGTCATAAAGGTATAAATATGGTAATAAAATGGATTTTTGACATGTTTATAGGTCATTTTCCCCTTTAGATTATTGTCTAATCCCTTTGTAAACTAGTTTTTACCACAACAGCTGTGATTAAATTTAACTGTTTTCACTAATAATTATAGTCCAAAATTGATATGGACTTATTATATATTATAAATTACATTTATTTCAAATAAGGAATCCATTTTTCCAAATAAAATTCATATAAGTGGAAAATTTTAATTTAAAATTAATCTTGCAGACGCAACATGAAAGAATATTTTTAACGTGAAAAAAGATCAAAAGTTTATAATGATTTTTATCTAAATTCAATATAAAAATGATTCCAATGAAATAAATTGGATTAATTTATATAATATTTTACTAATTTATCTTTAATACAAATTCAAAATATAGTTTAACATTATAAATTTTTGAAATGAAAAGGGTGCCTTCAAATAAAATTCAGTATTTTTCACTATTCGTCAAAAAATGAAATATTTCAGAAAAATTCCCACATATTCAACCTAAGATAACTTTGATATTAAGATTTATAAAATGAAGTTTATTTTATCATATAAATTTTCAATAATTTCAATATATATATATATAATATTTTTTTCATGAAATTAAATAAAAATCATTTTTGAAGAAAACATATTTTTGAAGAATAAAATACCTTTACTAAAAATTGAATGATTATTTAATAAAAATTAAGCAATAATTTATATTGAGTATAAAATTTATATATATATATATATCATAAATTATTTAATATTATTTATACCCTTCAATTTTATGGTTAGGTTATAATGGTAAAATATATCATGAGTCGTTTAAGTTCATTATTGATTGTTGAATACACTATAGAACATAAAAATATCGGGGTTGCATGTAACACAAGATAAATCGAGTGGTTTATGTAACTCAAGCTGAACATAGTGTTGTATATCCTTTATTCTATTGAATATAATTTTAAATTTGAAATTGAGGCCTCAATTTAATCATGGAATGGTGCCACGTAACATAGAAAAGAAGGAAACATACAATGGAGGGATGTATTAGTGAGACTCAAACTTAGACCTTGCTGAGACCCACAGGGGAAGATACCACTGAGCTCCACCCAAAGGGAAAGATATTGAATATAATTCTCTTCTTTTAAATCTTGTTTTGTTACAAGAAGACACATGGAAGTGGTTTATAATTTATTGAACAACAACTAGTGATATCAAGTGAAAAAAGAATTAAAAATAACAAAGAATAAGAAGCTAAAGAAAAACCACCACAGTACAAATAAATACCTCTATTTCCAAGTCGACTAGCATGAGATAAGAAAAACACACAGAAAGTTAAATTTCTAGAACACTTCTAATAATTTAATATTTATATCCTTTTAATAGAGGTTCCCAAAAACATGTTAACCTATACAAAATTAATGAATGTGATGGGAATAAATAAAGAGTTAAAAGAAATTGGCCCCATTCAACTCACATGAGAGTTTTCAACATTGGTATCAAGGTACCTACCTAAAAATAAGTGTGATCCAAGTATATTTTTAATTCACATATTTATCAAAGCTAAAAAAAAATTAAAATATTTGTGTGACTTTGGTGAGAGTGTCAATATCATTCCATACGTGAATTTTAAGAGTTTGGGACTAGAAGTCCTGGAGCCCACAAGAGTTTCAATTCAATTAGAATACTCAATAGTGATGTACCCTCAAGGGATTATTGAGGATATCCTGATCAAATTCAATAAATTATACATCCCCATTGACTTCATAGTGCTGGTTATGGATGAAGAGTGAAATCCACTCATTCTTGGGAGACAATTTTTAGCCACTGAACATGCACTGATTGAATTCCAAAGTGGATAACTCTATCTGAGATTTTGATGTGAACAATTAAGTTTCAACATCCACCTAGCAATGAATAACTACGTTGTGAGAGAATAAAATTTGTATTGAGATTAAAAACACCCAAATTTAAGGGTGACACTGAAATTAAATAGGTACATGATATAGTTGATGTTGTGAAATAGGATGATAAACTTAACAAAACTAAAAATAAGGAAGATAAAATGAAGGGTCGCACCACTAATATGAGTGGAGAAACCAAATACACCATAATTGAGAAAGGAAAAAAAGTTTAGATGGTACATGAAATTCCATTTAGTTC
The DNA here is from genome assembly GCA_963277665.1 of Viscum album. Taxonomy (NCBI): domain Eukaryota; kingdom Viridiplantae; phylum Streptophyta; class Magnoliopsida; order Santalales; family Viscaceae; genus Viscum; species Viscum album. Next base: position 2,062,483,885 of record OY728120.1, on the reverse strand, counting down.
ATCATAACTGAGTAAAAAATTGTCGATCATCCCAATAGAGATCAGTAGTTTATTTCCATCAAGAAGAATTAAGTTATTTAGAGAAGAATGATAGGGACCGATCTATGTGGATTAGATACAACTAAGACAATTTATAGACCTTGACAAGGTAAAAACTTTTCAATCATTTGTAACCTAAAATTAGGCTGAAGGATGTAGGGTCAGACCAACGATGGAAAAAAAATTCATTCAGAAGTAAATTCGTGGTTTTATATTTATATATATATACATACATACATACATACATATATATATATATTAGGGGCATTTTCTCTCACTCTAAATACATAAAAATTCATTTTTAATGGCCTATGATTTCAACTGTTTTTTTTGTAGGACCATCAAGACCAAGGCTGATAGTAAAAATCTGAAGCATAAGAAGAGGCCGCAGGAACAATAAACATCATGAACCACATTCAAATAATTAATCGAAGGAAATACATTTTCTGAAATAGGAGGAGGAAGAACCTATGTAACCAAATTAAATGAAAAATTAAAAAGGGGTGTAAGCATTTAAATTTATAATTTTTCTATTATATTCCCCACATTTAATTTATTTATAGATTTTAACTGCCAATTACATACACCATATTTTATTATTTCTTTAATCAACTGAACATGGTGACATAAACTACCTAGAATAATTACCATGTCAAGAATTTAAATTTATTTTTCAATAAATTATAATGAGAAGAATAGGTAAAATAATTATTAAGGATAATCATATGGATTAAGATTAGAAAAACCCATGATTTGAGGAGCATATTAATAATTGTAAATGATTTTTTTAAGATTTGGTTATGCCTTGAAATTTTTATATTTGTATTAACTTATATAATTATTCATATGGATTGTCATGAGTAGTTGTTCCAAAAATTCATTTCATTCTCAAGTGATCCTCTAATCCAATAATTCTCATTCTTTATATAGTATATTTCTTTTTAAACTCATACAAGTTATCTTCTATAACTTTATTTTCTTCTTATCAAATCTATGAATGAACATAATCACTTTTAATATGATTTAGAAATATTGTATTAAACCTTTATCCTTGGACCCACCTTACACTAATCCTTTTTAAGCCCATATAATCTATGAACAACTTTGTTAGGAAATGAGCTTACAAGTCTATCTTATCTATTCCAACATTCCTATGAATGTTTTCCATGATTTTTAAAATAATAAGTGTGGGGGGATATTTTCCATGGTATACATGGATGTAATGAAGTGAGAATATTTCATTAGAAATTTTCATCAAATCTTTGGAAGAGACCATTACATTTATCATTTTATTTTATTTTTCACCTCTCTTGACAAAAAAATATTTATTTATACCCAAAAAATCAAAAAAAGGGGTTCTGTCTTCGGAGGATAAAAATTCATCATTACCATATCAATGATATTTTATTGTATGTGGTTTACTAGTGGATGTGATATTTTTCTTAAGTATAGCATTCGAAAAGGAAAAATATATAAAAAAAGAAAAAAAGAAAAAAATCATGAGAGGTTTATTCATTTATTGTGCTCACATATATCATGGGCCAACTTTGAACACTTTTGGGGGAACAGAGAAATGAAATATGTGAGGGAAACTTATATTTGGATTATCTTTTGATATTATGTATTACACATTAGAGTCAAACTTCTTTTTGATCCTTATTTTTTAACATCATTTACCCAACTTCCCTAAAGCCTCAGATATATTTGAACCTAATGATGAAGATCTTGTGATTATTTGTGATTATAACTTTACATTGTGGAGATTCTAGATTCCTTACAATAATATGGTATGTGACATGTTCTTAAGGTATGTGTGTCACTATATTCATTCATACCATGATGATGAGTGAAAAAATTCACATGAGCTAATTTATAAATGTTGTGTATATTAATAATGAATTGAAAAATGAAAATGGATAATTGAAAAGGTTTGGATATTTCAAAAGAATAAAATTAAAATACATGAATGATTTGTGTTCTCTGAAAAATGAAGCCTTAATAAATTTTCTACATGTAATGATTGAACATTTAAACATTCCATTTGATAAATTAATTTTTTTTCATTGTGTTTAAATCATGTAGAGTAAACATACATTTTAGTATATTGAGATTGAATCTGTGAGGGAAATTGTGAATTCAAGTGTGGGGGATTTGATAAGTGTATTTACTGTATAAATTTTTCATTTTAAAATGAATTTATTACGATGATTTTATTGTTAATGTATTCTTGTATACCTGGTGTTTTATTTATATTTTTTAGGATGATATAAGTTACCAGAAATGCATAAAAGGAGTGGAAACAATAAATAATTCACTCAAAATATGGTCTTCCATAAATATGTATGATCATGGAGAACTTCCAGGGAATGAAACTGAATAACCATATTTAAAAAAGGGTTCTAGAGCTAAAATTGACATTACATTTCATGTAATCATTACACGTAATGAACCGATCCAAGGTGTGAAAGTAATACAAGTCATGAAGTGGAAGAAACCATCCTAGAGTGAAGATAAAATTTGTCACAACATAACATAAATGATCACTATGTGACACATGTGGAGATAACCTAGAAAGCCTGTAATCTGTAAATTCCTTGCACATGGTGGAACCTTTACACGTCTTGTAAACATTACATGATAACAAAAGGTCAATATGACCCATAAATAGCCATATTTGACATATCAAGTGGTGAAGACCTGTTTTATGGACACAAGACCACCCGTGACTACTTTTTGACATCTGATAATTCCATTTAATGATACCTAAGACCTAGGGAAGTCTATAAATAGAGGGATGATCTATCACACCAAGGGGGAGATACAGTGACCAAATTATAGGGTGAGAAGCTACACTACTACAGGATCCCCCACTAATTTCTCTTTATTTTTCCATTATACTTTCTTTTCCTTTTTCCCTCCCTCTTATTCTCTCATTACTAGGGCGAGGAGCCAAATCTTCCAGGTTCTAGGTTTATGTAGATAGAACAGGGAAGGTGATGTTGGATTCATTATTTTTTTCTTTATTCATGTATTTGGTTTTCCATTATTGACCTATAAATTATAATCACTTTCTTATTCTTTCCATGACCATTGAATTGAACCTAGAAGGAACCCTTTTAATTATGAAAATTTTATACTAAATTGAGTCATGAAAATTATTTCATTCAAGGAAACCAAGAGTAAATATGGTATCGAGACAAACTCAATTTGGAAAAACCCTAAATTACTAGACCAAGGGAAAAGGGGATTTTCACATCAATGAGGGGATACCATGACCATTGGATCAACCTCATCTTGAATACCACAAAAAACATGGATTAATCAATTTATTTTCTAAAAACCAATTACACCATAACCCTAAAACTATAAAATCACATAACACCTTTCAAATCTTATTTCAAACCAAACAATATATTGTGCATTTTTATTTTTATTTATTCAAATGAATCAAAAAATCTTCTATGCCTTTCTTTAGTCTCTCATTTTCCTAAAACACATTCCAAAACCCAAATTACTTCTTTCTTATTCTTTCCCTATATTTTATCAATCAATAAAATAGTTTTCTTTGCAACCTAAAATAAACTAATTCACCATCTCTCTGGGATCAATCTTGATCTTTTCTCTATATTCACTTTAATTAATTAAGTATCATTGATCCGAGTTTTATAAATTTTTATTTTGATTATACAGAAGGGGAATAACAATTCCCTTTGGGCCTGTCAAGAAATCACCACTTTAATTGAATTACCTAGTAAACAATAACTGTGTATGGACACTTTAAGGAATTCCTTTACATCTCCAACATCAGAGTCTGCTCATGCCCACATTTGGAAGAACTCATCCTCTTTCCCCATCACATACTTATTCTAACGCTTGATTCACTAATTTCTGCAGTTATGATATGACCTATACTTTCGGTTTTCTAAGGCGTTTTCTCCTATTCCTAGTATAATAATAAGGGTATAAAAAATTACACCTTTTCAATGACTTCATCACTAATAAATAAAATAGATTCTCACACAAAGCCTAATATTCTCCCACCTAAGAATTAGTTTTTAGGATTCAAAACCAAATCCACTGGGTTACATGAAACACCTTTCGTAACTCTTTTTTCAACTTAACACTTTAGTCACTTAGAGATTTTGAGTTTCTGGGGTCCTAAGAACTATTAGTTATCCAAGCCCCAATAAAGTGAAAAAATGATTAAAAATATATAAATTAATAGCTTTTGTTAGGATGTTCACTTGATTATATTTCCCTGAAATCTTTCATAGCTACAACACCCCATCACCCACAAGATTCTAGACAAAGTGGCACTTTAGTTGAATATCCTTCATCTGAAAGTGAAATGAAAAATTCTTGGCTAATTAAATTTCACTTAGGTTATCGAAATACAAGGCACGAATATCCCATCACCTTATAATTTCCTATAATATATGCTTCAACCACACTATTTACTTCCCTTATTTTTTATAATAATGTACTCAACTTCCATGGTTCATAGTGAAACTATGGGTTGTGACCATGACATCTAATTCATAGTTGTACCTCCAAAAGAAAACATGAATCTAGTGATGATCTTTTTTATGTTTGTATCTCCACGAAATTTGTTATCTAAAAACCTATGAAAGGGTTCATCCATCCTAAAAATATAAGGCAAGGCATGGTGTACCTTTGGGATACTCGAAGATCCACTTAACAATCTCCTGGTTCTCCTTTCCCAAATTCACCATGATACTGCTAATCACACTCACCACTTAATTAATATCAAGCCTAGTATAAACCATGGTGTGAATCATACTTCTCATAGTTGAGGATAAATAACATTCACCATGTACTCTACATTATAATCTATTTGAGGTGTCTTCTCCTTTGATGTTGGAAATGTCTAACAAGGGGGTACTCATAGGATTTGATTCACTCATAGCGAATCAATCTACTACCTTTTGAATATAATGTGATTAAGAAAATAATAGTGTTTTAGAACTAAAGTATATTCTGATCATTATACCTAATATTAACTTAGAGGAACCAAGATCCTTTATTTGGAAACACTATGATAGCTCACACTTCAACTCTTCCAACCTTTCCATCACATATCTAACCAAAATTTAGTCATAGACATAGAAAAACTACGAAAACTACCATAATCATACAACTTATGGTAGTATAAATGGTCCACATAAATCAAGATGAACTTGAATTCCATTATGAAGGAATAAAAATTTTGATTCTATTTTCTTGGTTCCTGCTTGATCACATAGATACTTCTCTTGATCTCACACACCAGACATTCATTCTGTTCTAATATGAAACCTCTTGTTTGATCCATGTAGATGTATTCCTCCAAAACTCCATGAAGGAACTCCATCTTGAAATAAATTTATATATGAAACAAACATTCCCTATAAATCAAATTGAATACTATTTTTAATTTTTATATTTCTCAATAAGAGAGAATATCTCATTGAAATCTTCTCCTTCATATTAGTGGAAACCATTCACAACCAACCATGCCTTGTATTGGATTCTACAATCTACTTCCTCCTTCAGATGACAAACCCATTTACTCAATAATTATATCTTACCTTCTAGAAGATGTATTATCTCCCATTTATCAGACACATTCAAAGAATCTAGTTAATTATTTATTTATAAGTCTCACTACAATGAGTCACTCTTACTTCTCTTCTCATTCGAGATTTTGGGTTCCACAATTTCTGTGAGAAGTAAAAAAGTGAAATTAGGAATAAAAAATTTTCATTAGTCACCTAACCCTAGAAGACCACCCCACCTTTATATGTTTTTATCTATCCACGCATCTATCTTCGGAAGCACTACCCCAGGATTTCATTGCAACGACAAAAAAAATTAGAACTTGTAAAACTGATGTCTTGTTCGACAATCTACACCCAATGTAGACAAAACAAAACTTATTAGAATATTTTTTCTAATAAATATATAATAAACACAATGATCTGAAACCATTAAAATTCATTACTTTTAGAAGATAAATAATTAATATGACTTAATATTGAAAATTTTATTTTCAATAAAATTAATTTTCTTTATATTAAGTATTTTATTTTTAAATATAAATCTAAAAATTATAGAATTTAAATTTTATAAAATAAAATTAATTATTGAATTAGAATATCAAATTTCACTTAGTATCAATTTTTTTGTTTTTTATGAAAAGGTTGATTTTTAGTCAAAAAATACATTTATTTATGAAAATTATAATTTTCATGATTTTATCATTATGTAAGTGTATCCTAGAAGATTAAAAAACTTTTAAATAAAAAAATATATATTTAAGGAATAAAATCATTCATTTTAAAATATTCTTCAAACTTATAAATCCTATGTATAACATTTTTAAAACTAATTAATATTTCACTTTAATAAAACTATTTTCAGTCTTTTCCTATAATTAAGTGTTTTGATTGTTTGGGATTTCATTGAAAGACACGTAATTTTTATATGATTTATAATAATTAAATTTATGTCATTAAAATTAGTAAAAAATTTAATTTTATATTATATATAAATTTAAATCTGAAAAAATATATTTTTTAAAAATTGGTTTTTACGTGATCAAGTGTGTTAATTTTAAATTTTACCTTTCACGCATTTAGAAATTTTATTTGATAAAATGGTTTTAAAATTTGAAATATGAATCTTAAAATTAGTTAATGATTTCAATTTCAATTTTTTTCATTAAACATAATTACTATGGTTAAAAATTAATTACCAAGGTAATGGAAAATTAGGGTCAGTACTGAAAAGAGGTTATACAAACGGTATGGAACCATTGGTATAGCCCCTCAGACCATTGGGTAAAACTGTTGGGGGTATGTATTCTGTTGAAAGACGTTCCAGTGCTAGGAATTAGTCCCAAACCATCCCATTTATAATCCAAATACTTTACCACTATGATATAACATATTATATGATCAAATATACAAAAACATATATATGAATGTTAAAAATAATTATTTATATTGGAGTATTTATTTTTATTTTTATTATTATGCATAAATAATGGCACTGCCAATACCAATTTTTTGGTCAAACCATTGGTATAAATGGTATTAAAAATATATATATACCAATTTTTTGACTAAAATATTTGTATAGGTGTCTACAAACCATACCTATACCAATTATTTTCTCAAACTATTGTTAAAGGTCCTTTGGTATATCTCATATTTCTAGTAGTGAATAAAAGTTAAAAGAAAAATATATAAAACACACTAGTTTGTGTATAAAATGAGTATATGAGGAGAATATATACCAAAAACACTTCCAATCCACTTTTTTGCACTTTATATCCATCTAAATTTTAATAGTAACATTACATTATTGAAAATGTAATGGTTACTTCCAAAACCACCCTTTTCTTCACTTATAAATAGGTAACACTTACACCAATTCAAGACTCACCTATACTTATAATTTATTTTTGAAAATATAACACTTTCTCATGATAGAAAAATATCACATTTCCATATTCTTCTATTCACCTTTAGTTTTCTTAAGGCCTTCATTTCCAAAGACTTTTCTTAGAGAAAACCCAAGCTTCCAACATGACTATTACTTTTACTGTCTCTTTTATTTTACTCTAAACCTTCCAAAATAATCTCTAACATTATTAAAATAGTGAAATAAATATAATTATTATACTAAAATTTCATTATATTAGTTAAAAAATAATTATTCATTAATTTAGATCCACTTAGAGATACCAAAACATCGATTGTGCATACATGCGGACTACAACCTCCACAAGACAATGGGGTTCATTTTTATCACCTCATATCAAGGTCGGTATCAAGGATTGATTTTATGAATAAATATATTTTCTATTCCACAAATAAAATTCTAAAATATTCATTTTTATATACCATCATTCCATATAATCATTGAGAAATGGAATTATTAATTGTATATACGATGGACTACCACCTCCAAGAATGATGAATTTAATTTTTCATCACCACCCATCATTGATGGTTAATAGAATTAATTCAATGATAATATATTATTATTATTAAATTTTTAGCCTTCTATATATGTGACATTATCATTTTATAAATACAACACCTTATTCATTTAACCATTATTATATGTTACCACTCGGGTCGATTTAACCTCCTATGTAAGAAATGTTAAAAATATTATGTCATGAATGATTATGAGATGTCATATAAGGGTAATATAATGTAATTATGATATATTTAATATTTTTTAACGATTTTGGAAAAAAAATTAATATTTAATCAATTTATTAATATATCACATTTCGATTGTTGAACATGTCAAAAACTAGTTCATTGCGATTTCTATTTTCATAATCCATATTCAAGTATTTCAGCTAATGAAAATGGGATTTAATTAATCATTGAAAAAAAATTATTATTCTATACTAAATGATCTTGTAATTTTAAATTTTAAACCACTTAGTAATAATCGATCCCAACCTCAAGATCTTTGAATGAAACAAACAATCGAACGTTCTAACACCTGATAATGAAAAAAACTACAATATGTTAATATATTTATAATATATGATTAAAAAATAATTATAAAAAGTAAATTATGTTTATATTAATTTTATTATATAATTTATTAGGATATTTATGTTCATAATATTGGAGGTTAGAGCACGACCGAGTAAGCCAGAAAACAAGGTAAGGGTTTAATCTCAAAATTTCCTCCATTGAGACACATTTTCTTTTATGAATCTAATTTAAGTTTAATGGAATGTATACTTTCATTTGGATATATAATATTATAAATTATATTTATTCATGTTATTTTAACTTCAAATTAAAGGCCTTTCTCCTTCCATGGTTTTTTTAGAATGTTTCTTAAGTCGTAAGGGTATTTCGTCTAAAATTTCTCTCTTCGAGACATATTTTGTATTATGAATCTAATTTGTCTTATGTGGTGTATATGATTCCTTAATTAAATTTTATATCATGAAATAAAATTTATTAATGGTAATTTTAGTTAAATTTAAATATTTCTTTCATTCAAGAGGTTCTGAATTAAATTCTCCTCGAATTGTAAGTTGTTTTTGTGACTCAAATATTTTCTTCAAGTTTTAATCACTCATATTTGACCATTAAATTTAAAAATTAAACTATTATAAAATATAATGATGTTATGTTATATTTACACCATATTTTATTGGTAAATTATTTTTCACATTGAATTCTTCCTCCTTGATGATTCTATTATCTCATGAAAATTCATTTTCGTTAAGAGTAATTCTCATTTTTTAATGGATTTTTCTTCCATATCCATATTTTTACTTCCCAATAATGTTATAATTTATGTAGTAGAAAATTAAAATATTTTTATATCTAATGGTACTTATATTCCCCTTTATTTTAATAAAAAAAATTTATCCTTTTAACAAAGTGTGTTTTCAAAAAAGTAATTTTAAAATATTTCAAAAGCTTTTCCTTTCAATGATCAAATATTATTCCCTTCCGCTCCACATTTTGACATAAGAATTATTTATTTTCATGGATTATTTTTTGGATTTTTTCTTGAATAATTGTTTTAATATGTCTTCTCTTCATTTAATAAATGGATTTTGGAAAGTTACTTGAAAATCACATCTTTTTTAGATGATGTTAAGAAATGATTTTTAAGAATTTTTTCTTTTGTGATTTCTATTCCATTTTCAAAGGATTATTATACAATGGATTAATGGTTAAAAAATCACCCTATATATGTTATATTGTTAAATAACCTTTTGAGTTTTTATTATTTTTATCAAATGATCATGTTTTTTTACCATGATACCATTTGGAAAAGTTTTGAAACCCATTTTCTTCCCAAGGGTTATTTATGATAAGACAAAAAATTGGATTTTTATGTCTTTCCATATGTATGGATTATTATGGGTGGGGTCCTATATATCCCTCCAATATATTGGTAATTTTTATATCTCATGATATCAAAATGGTACACGAGATGATTTATCCCAAGCCAAAGCGTACACAGGAGGATTTATCCCAATCCAAAGGGTGCACGAGGGGATTTATACTAAGTAAAAGGGTAAATAAGATGATTTAATGCATGGAAAGGGGTACACGTGAGGATTTATCCTAATATAAATGGATAAATGACGAGTTTTATCCCAAGAATAAGGTTATATGGGAGTATTATCCCAATCCCTAGAAGGTACACATGTGATTATCCCAGGTATACTATGTGCGGAATTTCGTGGTGGGTAGCCTTTAAATATGGTTTCTATGCTTATGTTTATGCGAAAAAATTATGATTATTCTCTTGAATATATTTTTCAATAATGGAATAAGTGTTCTATACCAACTATTCCAAAAATTATGGTATGGGTAATGTAAAAAATATATAATGGGGTTTTGATCCCTTCACCTCCTAGTTATACTTCAAGGACTTAACCACTAAGTTAAAATGACTTTTACAAACTTAATTTGATAAATATGTATATTAATATTGAAAATTAATATAAATTTGTAATTATTTGATGTTATTTGATAATATAATTCATAAAAAAATTAAAATATCCATGCAACGGTTCTCCAAAATTGTTAGTATAGTTCTGTACCAACAATTTTGGAGAACAGTTGGTATAAGTACCTGGATTTTTTGGGACCATATTAATGGTTCACTAGAGCCATTGGTATAGGTAACCAATAGGGTTATATAACAATAGTTATCTAAAGTTGTTGGTATAGGTAAAATTTATATTAGTTATTATTTTTATAGGGATCAAGTTTTGATTGAAGTGGTGGGATGGTTGGAATAGATTAATGGAATCCTCAATTCTTTAAAAAACCCTAAATTTTCCTAGGTGAGAGATGTTGTGAGCCTACTTGTTGGATATAACCATGTGTGGTGGGATTTTATGGAACCTTCTTAGTTTTTAAAATCTGTTTATTGTTATTTCTTCATGATGATGTTTATATTGTGGTTTTATCCTACGTTTATGAAGGTATAGTGAGCTCTTGAGTTCATGAGACTTCATTAAGAAGAACGATCTATGAAGGAGTATATAGATCACTTCTAAAAATTGGAAATATTTACTCTAAAGTTTTTTTTCAATGATTATAATAAATTTCATTTCTTTGTAGGGGTTCTTCACCTAAATATTATTTCATTTGTGTTTGTGTCTGTACTAAAATTTTTTAAGGAGGTCATTGAGGAGGCCATTTGGGTTGAAAACAACCTGTCTAGGTAGCCAATGTTGGGTGATTCCTTGATCCCATAATATGGGAACAAAGTTAACCTATATTGTGTGGATTATAAGTTTAATGAACATAAATTATAAGTGTAATACCCTCCCCACAAGAATAATATACCACTCATCTTCTTTCAGTGTGGGGATTCAGGGCACTCCAAGCCTTCAGTTTGAATTGTATATGTACTTGCCTTCATTGTAGATGTTTATATCCTATTCAGAAATTTTGTAAGTTGGGTTATTAAAATAAGTTTTTGGTTTGATATGTTGTGGATTATAGACTATTTTTGGTCCTTTTTTTGATGGACTTGGAACATTTTAACTTTTCTTGATTCTATTTTTGTATATTGGGAATATATTGGGGTGTTATTTATGGGTGCTCTTAAACATTGGTTTTACGGTTTTCTCATTGTTCTAATGTCTCTCCATTTTTATTTCTGGGTTTAATATGGTTGGTTGTGTAAGAATTTGAGGTTCCCATTAGTTCAGTATAAGGAGAGGCCTTGGGTGCATGTTTGGGTAACTAGGGTGGGTGAATCATCGGTTGAGATTACACTCTATCTTGTGTTTGGCTTGGACTCTTATATATTCACTATGAGATAGAGATTCATTTTGTAACCCCAGGTTGTCCTTGTGTTTTCTAGATCAATGTAAGAAATCATGTCATTATTTGAGTTTGTTTATAGATTTTTCTTCTTGATTTTTGGTAGTAAGTGGTTATAATTTGAGTATGGGTTTGTTTTATGGTTGTTCATGTGTCTTGAGGATGTTTTTCTCTATAGTTTACTTTAGTTCCACCGTGATAGAGGAATTATAAATGGTTGGAATAATATAAAATGCATCCTTTATTCATAGTATTATTATATCAAGGGTTGTTCTTTAAAATTTTTTGAGAGGTTATAGAATTTTTGGATGAACGGTTCAGCTATTTTGAGATTTTTAGATGAATGGTTTCCGGATCGAATCATATTGGGTGGTTTTCCTTGTTTTAGTCGTTTTTGAATATTTCTTCGACCCACCCAACTCTCGTATACTGTGTAGGGATTTAGTTTCTATTACCTTATATTTTCTACTGAGGATTTTTTTATGGATAAAGTAGTATGGTGGGAAGAATTGTAACACTCACATGTTATTGTAGTGGGTTATTTTGAATTATTTTATATTATTTTCAGATTCCATGAGTTTCAGTAATTTTTTGGCTTAAAATTTGGATTTTTTTATTGTTTTTTATTGTTATACAATTAGACCACACATTTAGCAGTAACTGTTCGAAAAGTGTGTGAGGGGTCTTATATAGTGATAGTGTGGTTTGCAAGATTTGTGAAAGGTTTTTTCAACCATGTGATACAATTGTATGTTATGTTATAGATTAAACAATGTCATCTACAATATTAGTGCATGATTTGGAAAAACATGCATACTATCATTGAAACTATCATAAACCAAGATGGGGTTCCATCTAACCTGACACCTGACCTGGTTCATGGCATGGACCAAGGGGAATTCCGGACCCCCATGGCCTGGAAACTAGTGAACAAGTATAAAAATAATTCTTTGGGTATGATTTTACCAGATTTTATAATCATGAAAAATGCACAAAAATAAATATCAAAAGGTTGAATAATCATAACCAAACAAGGCATTAAGAATTTGAGATTCAACATTTACAGCTTTAACCAAATCAGAAGATAAAACAATGAAAATGAAAATTACATAATAACCCAAATACCTCCAAAAGAATAGAGGGTTTTTACCCTTAATCCACTTCCACCAAACCTGTATGAGAGGAACTCTAGAAACCCAGATCCACCCACACAACACACCTTCCATTTACCAGATTCATACAAACAAATTCTACATACACATAAAGGTGTTTGTAGGGTGTGAGAGAAATCCCGGTAGGATTTCACCCAAAGAAAAAGATTCAATGCTATAACACTAGTAGAAAAACTAGCATGCACGTTTATAAAAAATCCTTGGAATCATATTAAAGAATTTTTTTAAGATAACACTTTTAAAAGGAGACTTTTACTAAGAGAAACTTACCTTAAAACTAAAACACACTCAAGGTCCATTGTATGCCGACAGATGACACCACATCACATAGGTCTCAACAGATCACCATGTTTAAATCCCTAGGGGTAATCTAGCACTAGTGAGACACAAGAACCTTATACCTCAGTGATAGGTGGAATAGTGACAACATCCATCAGATTTCTCTTGCATGAGACACTAGGAGGGGACACCCCATGGTTCTAGTGGTCTCCAATCATCATGAATGTTTATTTAGTGTTGTAATCATCAATCTAGAAAAGTGAAACTGGGAATTTCCACTTCTAAATAACTAGAATACTGGATATAGTTTGTCCACCTAGATACCTGATATTCCCTTGTGCTCAATCCCATTTCACATATTACCCAAATCACCAAGTTCACAGTTTAATCCCAAGTATTCCACCATTTTTCATAAAAAAACTTCCATTTCACACAAACCAAATCCATTTAAAAAAATTCACCACTTGAAAATTTCAAGAAAACCCCCTTGAAATTACCACAAGAAAGTCACATAATCAAATTAACCATTTCAATGGACCAAACCCCTTTTCAAATCAACACACCAGCCAAGTTCTCTCTTTAAAACAAGATTCTAATCATTCAAACAATTTTCACAACATATTTAAAGGTTACAAAAAAATCTGACCAACCAAACCAATTCATTTTCCTTTGAAAACCATTTTCAACACATTTTCACCTCAATTTCCCTTGAAAACACATTTTTCATGCCTCAAACAATTCATAAAATACTCAAAAGAAGTTCCACAACGAGGAACACATGAAAATGTAACTATTACCTTTAGAAAATTCACTTTCATCATATATTCATGTAAAACCATTTCCAAAACATATTTCGCACAATAAAAATCAATCATATAACATATTTATAAACTCAATAAAGCGTGATAAAATCATCTAAAAATTCTAAAGAATGGAACCCCCTACAACAAGTGTAGAATATTCTGAAAATTGATTCAAGACCGCTACCATACCACTACGAGACCCTAAAAAGGAAATATTGAACCAACGACATCAAGATCGAACCCTAATGAACAAAATTAAACCCTAAAATTTCACCCAAACTACTAGAGATAAAAACCCCAAAGAAGAACGAAAAAACCCTAGAAAATATGGGAAAACAAGAAAAAAGGGGACTTACTTGAGGAATATTGGAGAAAACATACCAAATCCACCAAATTAAGTGAGTTCAAGGGAGACAAGAGGAGGAGAGGGAGGCACCTAGGGATGGGGAGGCCAAATGGGTAGAGCAAAGGGGGATTTGGGGTTAAATACCAGAAGGAAACAAAGGGAATTTCCAAATTTTTATTGACCTGGATATCACACTTAGTTTTCCCACAAGGTTTTCCAAACCATGTAGAAAACATGAACCCCTCTCTATTTATGAGGAACATACTGTATGATTAAGCCGCACGACCTGACTTGCTGCGTGCAATTATTGTGGTAGCTACTACTAAAAAACTTTTAGCAACTACACAGTTTCCCTTAACAATGCACCAACCATGAGCCACATGTTGTATGACCCAAATTTCCCATTTTTCTCCAAAAACACCATGAAACCCCAAGGGGAAAAATTTAGACAAAAATTAACTAGAATATTACCAAAAACATTCAGATCGGTCACACTCGGTTCCTCATAAAAAAAACTGAGACCCTTAAATGAACCAAGTATAAGAATGAACTGAAAAACACAAGTGTGGCAATTCGGCACACCATAATGCTTTCTGCCCCCAGAAAAACAAAAAAACCTTTGATCTAAAAATGGAAACTGATACTCCTTCACAACATAAAGAGATTACCAACAACAACAACTAAGAATAATGTAAGAACACCAGTAATAGTGAAAGTGGTTCACAAGTTGAACTTGTGAGGCCATAATGGTCTCTCTACCACACGCGTTTCGCCACTGGAAAGTTGTGAAATATCCAGTTGATTGATCAAAAAAATGAATTCTCACAATCGCATAATCCAGCCTATAAATCCAAAACACTTCAGGTATTTCCAAACAATACTTACTCCTATAATCTGAGATGAACAAATAGAAACAAACTAATTATTGATGAATGCTCATGAAACCTTACTTCAACAACATCGCTGGGAACACTCCAACCCCAACATTTACTCAAGTAAGGAACTCAAAATTATATATATCTGAGTGATAGTACCCACTAACAAGAAAACACCATAAATTAAATCGAATTATCATTAGGGGGAGGCCGAAACTAACGACCCACCATTAGAAATAAACTAGCATTGATTTACACTAGAAGAAATTTTAGTGAGACCCATGGAGGGTATCCCCAGTATAGTAACCAACTAAATTAACCAACCAATATAGACTAGCATTGGAACCAGACTTGGTCCCACTTAAGAACTTACCATACAGAACAAACCCCCACCAAAAGGGGCCCAATGAAAGAAAATCCAAACCAAATGGAAAATACTATGCAATTCACCACTCCCATAGGAGTCAACCACTTCCAGATGAGCACAACCAAAACCAAAATTGATTTACATAGCTGACCAAACAAGGAAAACCACACATAGATTCACATACAAAAAGGTACAAACACTAGAGTTCAATAAAATGAGACAACCATGCCTCCTTATAACCAAGGAGGAAATCCTCCACCCATGTGGCCACAACTAAGAATAAGGCCATTACGACACTTCCAAAAAAATGGGACCCTTCCAAAATAAAGGAGTTACAATAGATGAGCTTGAATTATCCTCCTCCAACACTAGAGACCAAGATAGACCAAGGTCCCTCAAACCCCATTTTATTATCTACTGTATGCCAGCTTCACTCAAAGGCCTATAGTTGGAGCCCTGATGTCGGAAGTATCTCCAACCTCAAAATCGGGAGTTGAAGAGCCCCTGAGAAAACTCCTTATTTTGGTGCCACAAGTAGCCACACAATAATCTAGGCAGAACCAACAAAACACAACACACCATGGAACTCACTTCAACTTAACATTACACTTCACTAATACAAGGACATAGAATATGCACACACATCATCCCTATTCACCTCAAATGAAAAATGTAAAAATAAATCATACTGAAGACACCTCCATATAAAATGGATAAATTTGAAATTCCGAAATGGAAAACACACTTTTATTAAAACAGAAGTTCTATAAAGATTCCAAAACATCCAATTTTTCATTTGAAATAAGACACAACACCAAAAAACACCTCTAAACATGAAAATTTTCAAAAAAAAAATAAGCATTACAAAAAAATGGAATTTAAAATAGACCCCAAACAACACACTACATCTAAAAATAGGCATGTCAGCTTCTTACATTCAGATTTCCCACACTAAGGGAACGACATGATACCTTGATTAGAAAAAACCTATGAAATATCAAATGGTCTTTTAAGACCACAACCAACACCAATAGACTCAGGCCGCTTTCCACTCTTATCATTGGAATTACCTCCACCACTTATAGAAAGGACCTTCATGAATAAAGGTGCGAAAAACATACCTCTAACGACTCAGGAAAATCAAGGACACTAAAGTATCTTTTGACAATCCACATCCACCCTTCCACTTCGGTAGGATTTTCATGATCATAAAAGGCTGGATAATTTAACTTCTAGAACTCGAGAAGTGGTTTTATAGGTTGATCAATTAGAGGGTATACTAATGGTAAACCACTCGTAGCATCACTTTCAATATGCACCAATTATTTATGGGGGTGTACACTATCCAAAAAGGAAACTAAGGACTCCATAATACTAGTCCATCAGCCAAAACATACAACAAAAAAACACAGAACACACAAAGGGGACCAACTCAACGGCTTCCCAAAACACTTCTCAAAAGAACCTAATAACCATTATTTCAAAATAAAATCATCAATTAGTAATAAAACTTAAAACATAATTCAAACATGAAGAGTTATCAAACTCAAAACACCTCACAGGAAACATATCCAAATCATAAGAAGACACCCCAAACAACTATTGTTTTTCAAAACGCCACACCTTTTCTTAAAATCACTTTTTGAAAAGAAATCATGTTTGGTGGGTTGTACAATAACTAATGGTATTTCATGGAGCCTCACAAATTCATATCCTCATGCCAAATCAGGCACTCATAACCTCATGTCATTAACCATCCACACTTCCACATGTATCCATGCATGTGGTCACTCATTGAAATACCAAGGGTAAAAAAACTTTCCCATTTCAAAATTCATAAAACCTTTCAAAATATCACTCATAATTGAGTAAGAAATCAAATTAAAATCCCACACATTAAATCATTTTGAATTTTCTCAAAATCAAATTCTATGAATTTCATTAAAAAATCAAATTCATTCCACCCAAAATATTTTTAGTAGCATATAAAATCTCATTTCATTAATAATCACTTGATTAAAACTCATTTATTATTATTTAAAACAAATTTACAAAACCTTATTCAAAATAAATTTTTAGTTTTTTCAAACAAATATTTTCTTTTATAAACATTATATTTCAATTATAGAAATCCAATATCAGTAAACTCACCCACATTTCACCCATAAAATTATTTTACAAAAATAACCCATTCTAAATATTCCGCCAAAATGATTATGAAAATTCATTTTTTACCTTCTCAAAACCAAACCATCACCAATTTAAATCTAATTTTTGACAATCATGAGATAATACTTTTCAAAACAATTTTCAAAATCAAGAAATACCCAAAACAACTCACAAGGGGAAACTAGTGTTGGTGGAAGACATGGACACATGGTTGGTGGCCATACGCCAATTGCACCACCATCATAGAGAGTCTTATAGGACCATGTCCCCAACTTCACATCGCTTTACAAGCCCTAATATCTCATAGATATCACTAGACAAACTCCCTTTTCATCTCCCAAACATCAACAATGTAACGACCCAGACTTTTATTAATGAAAATTCTTGTTGATCTAATTAAATGTATTACTATGTAAAATTATTATATAACATATGACATTCCTTGGTTTTATGTTTTTTTATTTTAAAATACCGTTAAGAATTGGTATCATTCTTAATATATCCATTGAACAGTGACCACATGATTAGTATAAATATAGGTCTTTAAGAAATTCAATTTACTTAGACAATGGAAGAGATGGACTCATCTAGTAGAATTACTCCATAAAAATCGCATTTGTCAGAGCTCAGAAAGGAGGTATTATCACTGGGCTTCGCTCTTGACCAATCCCAAGACAAGCTTCAACGGAACTGCCTACGGGAGAAGTGGAAGTTAATGGAGATTTCGACCAAAGGGATGTTATCTGAGCCACAAAAAAAATATTTCCCCATCACACATCATAACCTTAGGTCTTATGAGGGTGTTATAAAGGGTTATGTGAAAATACCCAAGCACTATGATTTTTTGCATTTTTTTATAGAATAAATAATATACATTCATTTTATTATTGTAACTTTGTAAATAGTTTTTTAAGAACAAATAGTATTTTTAGATAATATTCAATTAAGAAATCTATTTTGATGAATTAATGGATTTTTGAATTAAATAATATTTTATAAAAATATTATTATTAAATTAATTTTTATTAAATATAAATGATCATATAATTTTTATAAATATAATTGTAATTTTTATTAAGGTTTGAAATATGTTTTTGTCAAAACCCATTAATTTTTTATAAATGTTGGTTTTTATTTTAAAATTAAAATGTATAATAATTAGAAAATTATTTAGATAAAATGAATATTATTTTTGGAATCAATATTTTTAAACTATCCAAAGGTGAATTTTTCATAATTTTCCAATACAGTGGATTTTTTGGGTAAAAATTATATATCGTTTAAACATATAATGCGTTTTATGACATCATAATGACCAAATAGTTTTTTAATTAAATAAAATAAATAGTATTTTATGCCAATATATTTTTTTACTTTAAAATAATGTTATTTTATGTTTGTTTGATTTATTTTACAAAGCCTAAGCGGACCCTCCGAAACATATAAAACGTTTTAATATTTTAGATTGATTTCCTTGAGATTGTGACTCACCTCCACATAAACAAGGATAATATTTTAATAAGTTCGGAAATTGGCCTTATAAAATAATTTTTTTCACTCCACTTTGGAAAAAACTTTGTTAAAACCCCATGGTATGGTTTTTGGTTTTGATTAGTTTAATGTGTGGTGTCCAAAACCTAAATAATAAAGAATTCCATCTCATTTCCTATATAAACCCACTCAATATCCCATTCCTCTTCACTAAAACCATTTAGATCTCGACCAACCCCTGCACTAATCTCTCAAGAATCCTCCAAAGTCTCCCCAATCTCATAATAAGCCCCTCTCAAGCCTCTCCCAAGCCTTTGGGATCACACTCCCAAGTAAGGGATTTCTTCCTTTCTCATTTTTTTCCAAATTTCTTTATGTAATTATGCCATTTTATTTTCAATTAAAAATGTTGGGGTATGATTTAAAAACTCCCCTATACTTCCCTACTTATTTTTCCATGATTTGATACCCCTTTATCTCTAATTTATTTCTCCCATGTACACTTGTTACCGTGCCGAAATTCTGTAAGGGATTTCTCTCTCCTCATTTACATTCAAGAAATTATTTTATATTATGAATCTAAATTCCATTAAATATGTTGGGTCATGTATCTATATGACCCTGTTAATTTACATTTCATGTAAATATTATGAGATACCACTTTCTCTCTCATCAACCCTTTTTATGAATTCTTATGTCACACTATTATGCTGCTGAAATTGTACCATGATTTTCCATGCCAGAGACATTGTGTAGTGAATACCATGCCCATTTATCTATCATGGGTATTCACCTTTATGCACATTTAATTATTTATTATATAGTTTCATGTATTTATTAAACATTCCTTTATCGTGGTATAAATTATGATGTTGAATGATTCCATGTTTTATGATCTATGTGGCACACTTATACATGAAATGAAATGATTAAGAAGGGATGTCCTTAATAGCGCTCCAATGAATTGGGTAAATATTATTATCATGATATGTCAAGTGAAATGAGGGATTACTCATGATAATTCATGTGAAATGAGGTGTTACTCATGATCCATATGCAATGATTCTCGGGTCATGCTAATATCGTGTTAAATGTTGTTGCCACATTTCCATGTTATGATAATCATGCTATATCATGTCTTTATGTTCATGTTTCTATTATGATCCATTGATATGACTATTTCCTAGCATGTACTATATTATTCATGTTATTCCTTTTTTACTCCCTTTCGGGGCTTTATAGCTCACCCTTTTCTTATGCATGTCCTCAGTTTATCCCATTCAATGTTAAGTACGAAGGAATGTGTGTGGTCATGTAAACGTAGTTTTCAATAAAGATGTGTATTTCATGTTTTATGTTATTAAGTATGGTTCCAAACCCCAAAAGACACTATACCTATCGATATTATAGGTTGAATCAAGTGAATATTTAATGTAATAAATTATGTTTATGTGTTAAATAAAGATCATGGTTGTTATAGTTGGTATCAGAGGATATGTTTAGTTATTTATTTGGATTAGGATTAGAAAACACAAGTGAAATTTATATGGATAAGACTAAGTTTAATAAAAACATACCAAAATTTTGGTGAGTATTGATTATGTGGTCTATCAAGAAAATACATCCCTATCAGGATACGAGCAGGTAGAGGTGGCTCTCTCATAGATGTATCTAGGGGTAAAACCTGAAAACACCACTTTGAGCTACACTCGAACATGAACTAGTGCACGAAAATGGGCCTTCCTCCTCTCGGGTTACGACACTCCCTGGGGATATGATTTGGTAAATTCATAAGATTAGTACGAACCATTATTAAGGGAATTAAAAACAATTCCCCTAAGAATATTTGTTGGGAATTTGATCATGTATAACATAGATAATTTAAGGAAATAAATGTAATTTATAAGTTATCACTTTATTCATTGGATTCCTCTTTATGTGTTACCCATAAATTTCTTTTTATTCCTTCCAATGGACGATAATAGGAGGACTTGGTTTCACAACTATTGTAAAGATCAATGTGGTGATTGTTCTAATGATATTCCCAATCCAATGGGAGCAGGAATCACAAACTTTGTCCCAATACTCTCTCAGTTAACTCAAGTTTTGAATAAAAACATGGGTCAAGATGAATTTTCAACCCCCCCCCCCCCCCTCCCCCAAGAAAGTACAAGACACAATTGATAGATTCAAGAGACAATGGCCTCCTACTTTTGATCAATCATCTGGTCCCTCAATTCCCGAACAATAGATCAACTCCATTCAAAAGATATTATCCATCCTTCAATGTTCTGAATAAGATAAGGTACTGATGGCTGCTTATTTTAGGGAGGGTGAAGCTAATCAATGGAGGACATTGATCAAAAATACAAATCCTGAGGAGGAGATCAAGGAATTGGAATGGAAGGATTTTCAAAAAATGTTTTTTGATAAATATTTTTCTCTCACCCTCCGACATAAGATGGAAAGGTACTTCATGGCCTTAAGAAAAAAGATGATGAATCCATCAGAGCGTATGAGGAAAAATTCACAAGGATTTCACAATATTTCATTGGATTTTTCATTACCCTCGAATTCAAGGTGGACTGCTTTTTTGGTGGGCTAAAACCTAGCCTAAATAAATCCCTAGTGATCTATGACTTCAAGAGCTATAAGGAAATTGCATGATGTGACCTAATTGTCAAAATGGAGATCGGGGGATCTTAGAGGTATCATGGGGGTAATAATCATAAGGAATACATTAATTCTGGTGGTCTAATGCATAAATCCAATAGTGCTAAGAAATTCCATCACCCCACTTTCCAATAGTGTGGAAAGAAGCACCCTAGAAATTTCTTGAAGGGGATAAGGAAATGATTTATTTGTGGAATAGAAGGGAACCTAGCCATTAACATCCGACAAGAAAAACCCATTGTTGCGATAGAGGATAGGAACCCTCCATTCGATGATCAATGCATTTTTCAGTTCTTCAACTACAAAGAACTAGGGAACTTTGCAAACCAAATCCCTAAGACAAGGGTTTCTGGAGGCAACCAAAAACCTCCAATATAGAAAGAGAAATTGTTTTCCATCACTACTATTAAAGTGAACCCCAACAATGAAGTGGTGACAAGTATGCTAGTTATTTATTCAATAATAGCAAATGTACATTTTTATTCTGGTTCAACACATTCTTTTATATCTCGAAAGTTTAGTAGAACTCTCCCAACACCAGAAAAAGTTGTGGAAGTAAAGATTTTGGTGAGAACAAAAAATGAGGCAATTATTGCATCCCATGAATATAACTCCTCCCTTGTCATATTTTTTAGATTCAACTTATCAGTGAACCTCATCATATTCCCACTGGTGGAATTTTATGCAATTCTTGGCATGGATTGGATTTCATTATATAGAGCCAACATAAATTTTCGTGACATGGAAATCACTCTCTGTATGGAAAATAGACCCCCGATTCTATGCAAGTTCCAGGAGGAGGATGAATCTTCTTTAGAACCATAATCTCATGAATCGATATTAATTCCCTATGATAATGTGTATATTTATTTGATGATTGATTCTAAGTAAGAAACAATCCTTGAATACATACCTATTGTGAGGGAATTCTCTAAAGTGTTTCCTGAGGAATTTCCTAGTCTTCCTCCTAGAAACGTTGTTGAATTATTAATTGATCTAATACCATGGGCATTTCCAATATCCAAGACTCCATATAGAATAGATATTGTGGAGCTTGAGGAGTTGAAGAAACAACTACAGGATAATATTTTTAAAGGGTTTATATTCCCAAGTGCTTCACCATAGGGTGCACCATTCCTCTTTTTCAAGAAGAAGGATGGGTCAATGCACCTTTTCATTGATTGATGTGATCTCAAAAAATCATGGTAAAGAAAACGTATCTTATACCACAAATTGATGACTTGTTTGATCATCTATGTGAAGCACAATACTTCTCCAAGGGGGGTCTATTGTTGGGATATTATTAAGTAAGGGTTAAGAAGGAGGATATCCCCAAGACTACTTTTTGTACAAGATACAGGAACTGTGAATTCATATTAATTCCATTAAGACTCACTAATGCTCTAGAAATATTTATGGACTTGATGAATATAGTGTTTAGAGATTGACTTGAAAAATTGGTGGTAGTATTTATATTTGATACTCTAATATACTCCAAAACCAAGGAGGAGCATGAAGAGAATCTAATCACTATACTATAGACCTTGTGAAAGGATAAGCTCTATGAAAAGTATAGAAAGTGTGAGTTCTAGTTGAAAGAAGTCTCATTATTGGGTTATATCATCACAAGAAATTGGATATATTTGGATCCCTCCAACACATATAAAATTGAGGGATGGATGAGGCCAACATCAGTGACGGATAATCATATCTTCCATAGGTTAGGTAGATATTATTGCTGATTTGTGAGAAATTTATCATGATTTTCCAACCCTTTTACCAAGATAACTTGAAAATGAGTAAAGTTTTTTTTGGAGTGATGAATGAGAAGATAGCTTCATGGGGTTGAAAAGGAGGCCTATCACTATGCCCATCCTCACACTACGCACAAGTTGATAACTTTTTGTGGTATTTAGTGATGCTTCAAAGAAGGGTTTGGGCTATGTGTTGATGAAAAATGACAAAGTAATTTCTTATGCTTCAAGGAGATTGAAGGTTAATGAGAAATACTATCCAACACATGATCTGTACTTAGATATAGTAATTTTCCCTTTGAAAATTTGGGGACATTACCTATTTGTGTAGAAGTGTGAAATTTATATGAATCAAAAGATCCTCAAGTATATATTCACACATAAAGTGATGAATATGCACCAATGAAGATGGTTAGAGTTGATCGAAGACTTCGAATGATCAATCCATTACCACCCTGGGAAAGAAAACAAGGTGTCAAATGATCTAAGTATAAAGGACCCAAATATTCTATTAATGATGAGAATTGAAAAGGATCCAATCTTCTTAGATTTAATGAAGATGAACATGGAAATTATAAAGCAGTAAAAATCATCAATCCTTTCACAAATGATTTCTCAACCTACCATTTAGAAAGGTAAAAGGATGCTCAAAAGGATGATGTGGAAATTTAGAACAAAAGTGGAAACTATTAGAAAAGGGAAATCCTCAGAGTTCAATGATAATGAAGAAGTAATTGTGAGATTTGGGAAAATACTATGTGTTACATCATGTCTGGAGTTGAAGAAATAACTTTCTGATGATTCACATAGTTCAAATTTCTCTATTCACCCAGGAAACACAAATTTGTATCAAGATCTGTGAGAGAATTATTTTTGGGATAAAATGGAGAAGGGGATCACTGAGTATACATAAAAGTGCATGGTATGTCAACAAGTGAAGGATGAGAGGAAGAAGTCCAAGAAGATTATGAAACCATTACCCCTACCAACATGGAAATGGGATAACATAACCATGGAATTTGTCACAAGACTTCTGAAGACATCCAAATGAAAAAAATTTATCTGGTTTATTATGGATAATCTTACAAATACTTCACACATCATTGAAATTTGATAGTATTTCTCATTGGATCAACAGGAACGGATATATATCAGAGAAGTGGTAAGGCTAAAATGAGTACCACTATCTATTATATCTGGTCGAGTTCCAAGATTTGCCTCTATATTTTGGAAAGTCTCCAACATTCTATGAATATTGATCTAAATTTCAGTACGGTTTATCATCCTCAAACTAATTTCCAATCTGATGAGACTATCAAAACACTTGAGGACATGTTGAGAGCATGCTCAATGGACTGAAAAGGAGGATGGGATCAACATATTCCTCTAGTTGAGTTCTCTTGCAATAATAGTTTCCACTCAATCATCCAAATGGATCCTTATGAATCCTTGTATGGGAAGAGGTGTGGAACACCGACATGTTAGGACGAAGTTAGGGATAGAAAGCTCCTATGTCCAGAAATGGTTGAAGAAATAGGGGATAAGGTTAATACAATTCAGCAACACATTAAAGCTGCTCAGAGTCAAAAAAAAGTGCTATGATGATAATGGTTGATGATACCTAGAGTTTGAGGTTAGAGACATGGTATTCCTCTGCATATCACCATGGAAAAGAGATATAATATTTGGGAAGAAGGGAAATCTTAGTCCAAGGTACATCATCCCTTTTGAGATCCTTGATCTCATTGAAGCAGTGGCTTATCGACTAGCACTCCCACCAAACCTATCTCAAGTACATGATGTATTCCATGTATCACTCTTATGTAACTACATACCTAACTCATCAAATGTACTCAATCCATAGGTGGTAAAATTGGAGAATGACCACTCCTATGAAGAGAAGTTGGTGAAGATCTTAGATCATAGGGAAACATTTATCCGAAATAATACAATTCCCCTCATCAAGGTGTTGTGGAAAAACCACAAGTTTGAAGAAGCAATTTGGGAATTATAGGAAGTGATGAAGCAGAGTTACCCTCATCTATTTTAGTGTGGGAAAGGAAATTTATAGCATGAAATTTATTAAGGGGGTAATATTGTAACGACCCAAACTTTTATTAATGAAAATTCCTCTTGATCTATTTAAATGTCTTATATTTTCAAATGGTTATATAACATATAAACTTCCATGGTTTGTATTTTTTTGGATTTCAAAAAACCATTAAGAATTTTTACTATTGAAAATATAGCCATTGAACAATGACAACATGATTAGTATAAACATAGGGCTTTAATAAATCCAATTTACTCAGAAAAAAGGAAGCGATAACCACATCTAATAGAATTTCTCCATACGAATCCCATTTTTCGGATCTAGGAAAGGAGGTAGTGTCACTAGGTTTTTCTATTGATCAATCCCAAGCTGATATTCAACGCGTTAAGCTTGAACAGAACCTCCTACAAGATAAGTGAAAGTTAATAGAGATTACCACCCGAGCGATGTTATCTGTGTCTCCCCAAGAGTATGTCACCATCAAACACCTTACCATTAGGTCTTATGTAGGTGTTATAATGGATAATTTATCAAGACCCTTGTAGTATGAATATTTGAATTATTTTTTTATAGAATAAAGAATATACATTTATTTTATTATTGTTACTTTGTAAATAGTTTTTAAAGAACAAAAAATATTTCTAGTCAATATTTAATTAAGAAATCTATTTTGATGAATTAATGGTTTTCTGAATTAAATAATATTTTAATTAAATATTATTACTAAATTATTTTTTATTAAATAAAAATGATAATATAATTTTTATTTATATAATTATAATTTTTATTAAGGTTTGAAAGTTGTTTTTTTCAAAACCCATAAATTTTTTATAAATGTTGGTTTTTATTTTAAAAGTTAAAATTCACATATTTGAAAATTATTTTGATAAAATGAATATTATTTTTGGAATCCGGATTTCAAAATTATCCAATGGTGAATTTTTTATAATTTTTTGAGATAGTCAAATTTTTGGGTAAAAATTAAATACCATTTAAATATATAATGTGTTTTATGACATCATAATGACCCAATAGTGATGTAATAAAATACTATATACAGGATGTTAAGACAATATATTTTTTACCTATAAAATAATGTGATTTTAAGTTTTTTTGATTTATTTTACAAATCCTTAGTAGACCCTCCAAGACTTATAAAGCATTTTAACATTTTAAAATGATTTCCCGGAGAGTGTGACTCACCTCCACATAATAAAGCCTAATATTTTAATAATTTAGGCCATTATAATTACAAAATAAATTTTTTACAATCCACTTTGGAAAAAACCATGGGCAAAAACCATGGGGTTATCGGTGGTTTTGATTAGTTCAATGTGTGGTGTCTAAAACATAAATAATAAAGAATTGTAACCCCTTTCCTATATAAACTCACTCAATATCCCATTCCTCTTCACTAAAACTATTTGGAGCTTGACCAACCCCTGACCTCATCTCTCTATAATCCTCCCAAGGTTCCTCAAGCTCCCAATAATCCCCTCTCAAGCATCTCCCAAGACTTTGAGATCACACTTCCAAGTAACAGATTTCTTCCTTTCTCATTTTTGTTCAAATTTCTTTATGTTGTTATGTTCTTTTATTTTCAAATAAAAATGTTAGGGTATGATTTAAAACCTACCCTATACTTCCCTCCATAAATTTTAATCATGATAGATCCCTTTCTCTCTAAATAATTCTTCCCATGTACACCCGTTAGCATGTTGAAATTTCGTAAGGGATTTTTCTCTCCTCATTTAAATTCAAACAATTCTTTTATATTATGCATCTAAATTCCATTAAATATATTGGGAAATGTATATATATGACCCCATTACTGTACATTTCATTTAAATATGATGAGATACCTTTTTCTCTCTCATCAACGATTTTTATGAACTCTTATGTGATGTCGTTATACTTCCAAAATTATACCGCGTTTTTTCAAGCCAAAGTCATTATGTAGTGAATACCATGCCCATTTCTCTATTAAGGATATTCTATATTACGCACATTTATTTATTGATTATATTGTTTCATTTATGTATTACAGATTCCTTTATCAAGGAGAAAATTATTATGTTGAATGATTTCATGTTGTATGATCCATGTGGCACACTTATGCATTAAATGAAATGATTAAGATGGGTGCGCCCTAATAGAGCTCAAATGCATTGGGTAAAGATTAGTATTAGGATACGTCAAGTTCAATGAGGGTTTACTCAATCTAATTCAATTAAAATGAGGGTTTACTAATGATCCATGTGCAATGAGCCTTGTCTCATGCAAATATCATGTTAAATGTTTTTTCCACATTTCCATGTTACGATAATCATGCTATATCATGCCTTTATGTTCATGTTTCTCTTATGCTCCATTGATATGCCTATTTCCTAAAAATAATTGTATTCTTCATGTTATGACTTCTTTACTCCCTTACTGGGCTTTATAGCTCACTCTTTTCTTATGCATGTCCTTAGGTTATCCCATGCAATGCTAAGTACGAAGGAATGTGCGTGGTTAGGTAAAATAACTTTTCAATAAATATGTGTATTACATATTTTATGTTGTTATTTAATGTTCCTAATCCCCAAATATACGAGACCTATCGATATTCTAGGTAGTATCAAGTGAATATTTTATGTAATAAATTATGTTTAAGTGTGAAATAAAGAGAAGTGTTGTTATAAAGAAGCCACAAATACCAAATAACCCAAATAAAACCAAACTTCCTATGGAAACTCGAGTCCTGACATGAGGTGTGATGTCCAGGTACCCAACTCACAACCTGAACCTCATGTTTCGATAGTTCTTACTCTGATATATCTTGAATCTTCCCCAAATAACATGACACAAAAGAGTGTGACTTCCTTTATACCATTTTTTCATGAACCAAGCCAGGGTTCCATCTAACCTGACACCCAAACCGATACATGGCATAGCCCGAGGGGCATTCCCGATCCCCATGGGCTAGAAACTAGTGCCTGGTTATCAAAAAATTTCCTTGGGATTTATTTTGCCTATTTTTATAATAATGAAAAACTCACAAAAATAAACATCATAGGGATGAATAATTATAACCAAATAAGGCATTACAAAATTTAGATTCAACATTTATATCTTTAACAAAAGCTCAAGATACAACAATTGAAAGGAAAATGAAAAAATAAACAATGAACTCCATATTAAGAGAGGGATTCCACCCCCAAGCCCCCACCATAAAACCTACACGAGAGGAACTCTAAAAACTCGGATCCACCCACGCTACACAACTTAGATTTACCTAAGTCAAACAAACAAAGTCTAAATACACCCAATGGTGTATGTAGGGTGTGAGATAAATCCCAGAAAGATTCAACCCAAATAAAAATATTCCATTCTATAACATTTGTAGACAAATTAATATGAACATTTATAAAAAATAATTTTAAACATTTTCAATAAAACATTTTAAGAAAATACTTTTAAAAGGATAATTTTACTAAGATAAACTTTCCTTAAAATGAAAACACACTCAATGTACATCACAGGCCGATGTATTGAACAACATCACATAAGAATCAAGAGATAACCATGGGTAAATCCCTAGGGGTAATCTAGCTTGAGTGTCACACTAGAACCCTGTACCACGGTGAAAGGTGGTATAGTAACCACAACCATCAGCTTTATCATGTACGGGCCACTAAGAGGGGACACCCCACGGTCACAGTGGTCTCCAATCATTATACATGTTTAGTTAGTGTTGTAATCGTTGGTATAGATAAGTGAAACCAGGACTTGGAACTTCAAAATCACTAGCATACTAGATCTAGTAATCCCACCTAGATACCTGGGATTACCTTGTGCTCAATACCATTACACATATTACACAAATCACAACATTCAAAAATTATTACCAAAAATTACACCCTTTTTCATAAACAAAAAAAATTCTATTTCACACACACCAAATCCATTTAAAAAACATTTTCACCACTGGAAAAATTCAAGAAAACCCCCTAGAAATTACCAAAAGAAAGTGACATAATAAATTTTACCATTTCCATGGGATAATACCCTTTTCAAATCAACACACAATCCAGGTTATATCTTTAGAACATGCTTCTCATCATTCTCATAATTTTTAAAACACATTTAAAGGTACACAATAAAATCCAACAAACCAAAGAAATTAGTTTTCCTTTTAAAACACTTTTTCAACACATTCACACCTCAAATGCCCTTGAAATTTTTTACATACCTCAAACAATTCATAAAACACTCCCAAGAAGCACCACAATGAGGCACACATGTAAAAATAATCATTCCATTAATAAAATAAACTTTCATCATATATGCATGTCAAAATATTTCCAAAACATACTTCAGGCCACAAAAATCAATCACAGAACATATATATAATCTCAAGAAAGCAAGTTAAAATCATTTAAAAATGAAAAAGCATGGAACCACCTACCTCAAGTGTTTAAACTTCTGGAAATTGGTGTGAGACTGCAACCACACCACCACAAGACCCTAACAAGGCAAGATTTAATCAACCACATCGAGATCAAACCCCAAAGAACAAAATACAACCCTAATAATACCACCCAACCCACTAGAGATAATAAAACATAAATAAGTAGACAAAACCCTAGAAAATATGAGGAAACAAGTATAAAGGTATCTTGCTTGTGGAATCTTGGAGAAACCACACTTAATCCAACAAAGGAAGGGAGCCCAAGGGAACCAACACTAGTGGTGAAATGATTTTTAAAATCAGTTTTTTTTCTTTTTTATGTTTGTTATTAGCCTCCGTTTTTAAAGGAAACATTGTAAATATGTCATTAACATTGGTTAAAAAATGAATGTTGTAAATGTATCATGGAACTAGTTTTTTACATCGATTATTAAATAAACAACGTAAATAAGTATCTTTTACATTCATTCCTATATAACTGATGTGAAAAGGTTTCAATATGAAGGATTTTTATGTCAGTTTTTTAGTAACTGACATAAAAAAGTATATTCCATGTCAGTTCCTATATAACTGACATGGAAAATATTTCAAATAATGGGTTTTTACCTCAGTTAAAAATAATTGATGTAAAAAACTATTTTCCATGTTAGTTTCTAAATAACGAATGTGAAAACGCAAAAATATAGGTTTTTAACATCAGTTATAAAATAAATGATGTGGAATTTATTTTTAAAAAAAGTATTTCATTTTAACCTTCCTCTCCACTGCCGACCAAAAAAACAAACCGAAATAAAAACAATAACAAAACAACTAGAAAATACATATTTATAATTACAACAATAAAAAATACAATATTAACTAAAAAAAGAACTAAAATCCAACCAAAACAACTATAAAATACACATTTACAATTAAAACATTCCTAATTACAATATTAACTATAAAAACTAAAATCCAACCAAACCTGTAAAATGATTTTCCCATTCCACTTGTATGTGTGTGAACTCTTGTGCACTATAAGTGAAAGATTCATAAAAAAGATTCAAATTGAAATGAAATTATTTAACTTGTATAATTAATAAACCAAATTAAATATTAAGAAATAGTTAATAAAGAAATATAACCCGATTGAACTTTATAACTATTCTAGTTGTAATTATTTTATACATAAATATTAACACATAATATCTGAATTTTTTCATGCCTTATTATTTATGAAAATTCTTTTTAAATGATTTTTTCAATTAAAAATATCATTTTTATGAAATATATCAAAAATTTATTAATTATAAATGAAATATTACCTTTACTTTTACATTTTTGATCTTGTCGCTCTTTTTCATTGTGGTGTTTCGAAAGAAATTCCATCCCTTGATAGAAAATAATATGAATCAAATAAATTTAAAATTCATTATAATATAATCAAATAATAATAATTTAAAACATATAGATCCAATACATTCATAAAATTTCCTTGCACATCGCCATGGTTGGTGCATATCCAGTAAAGTGTCTTCTCCCTTGAAAAAAAGCACCCAACATCCAATGGTCACTAATATGAAAGAAAATTTAATGTTATTGGTTATTATGTTAAAATATTAATAACAATTTGTGAGATATATGTTTCATACCTCTCAAGATAAGGAAACATCCCGCACCGAGTAATTTTATTCTGTTCAAATCTTTGAGCAATATAAACTGTTCTTTCTTCTTTAATCATTGTTCGCACTTCAGGTGAAATGATTTTTGGGTCCATGAATCCATATACATATGTCTTTTCATTCTCCTCAAATATTTTATAAAGATACCTAATAAAAAATAGACATAAGAAAAAAAATTTAATAAATTGAATGCAGGGAACGATTTATGTTACGACATACATGGAAAGAACTTGTATCATGTTGATGCCCAACTTATATCTAGTTTCAAGCCCCATGATATCATTTTTCAAAATACCAATAATCATTTCACGCCCAAATACATTAGATTCTATTATAATCTCATGAGCTCGTGATAACAAATTTGAATATCTTGACAATCTTTCAAGACTACTAGAATGTGTATATGAAGTCATAGCCCTTTGTCTTTGTTTTTGGCTATAAAATATTTATTTAACTTTAAAGTATTCCGCTAAATAAATAGATAAATATATTAAATTTCAAATGTTAAAAAAAATTAATACTAAAATTAAATAAAAGATAAAATATAATCATACCTCTATAGTAATATGTTGTAGAAGTCTATGTGGCCAAACTAAAAAGTGGATGAACTTTTTCCAATTGTCCTCACCTCATCTATAGGTAATGGTACACCAATTTATATATCTTTAATATTATAACACCCCAAACATTTTATGGAATTCTTCTCTTAAATACATTCAATTCATAGCCTATATTTCATAAATCACTATGTTCTGTTGAAACAACAATTGGTTATTTAAGAGATAGTCATAATCGAGACATTAAAAATAAATTTTCCACTTTTATGATTTCAATTTCAAAAAACGGATATCTAGAGTTGTGACCAGTAAGTTATTTAGAGTCTGATAGAACCGACTTGATTTTTTGATAAATAGTAACACACCCTTATGAATAGTATTACGAACCTTTTGAATAGTAAATAATGATAGTATTTTATTTTCTTAAGTTAATAAAATAATGAGATCTTAATAAATTTTTCAATGTGATATAAAACTAATTATACCTTTAAAATTGTTAATTTTTTCATTAATTATGATTTGATATAAAAATTAAATTAAAATTTATTAGAAATTTATTTTCAAAAAATGTAGTTCATTTTTTATTTCTACATGTTGAAAAATCTTTATGGTGAATTTTGGGATTTTTCTAAAATACTTGATTTTTTGGTGAATAGTAAAAACACAGTTTTGAGTTTTCGATAGTTTAATGTACATCATAATGATATAATAATTAATATAAAAGGTTGGCCGAATTTTTTACAGTAACATATGACATGATGTGTCCCAAGTGGCTGAAACCATGGTCAAATACCATGGGAAAGCACATGGTTTTGAGAAAACCACTAATGAGGTATCCCTTTTAATTAATAAAAAACTCCCTCTTAATTACTATAAATACCCACTAACCCCCATTCATTTTATTTCATTCAAAACTCATTATACTTTATGATATGGAATTATTAACTCCCTATAAGTCCTCCCAAGTTTTCCTCAAACCCCCATGGTCCCAACCTTCATGTTTTTGGACTTACTCTACAAGGTAAGAGAATCAACCACCCTTCTCTTTTCTTAAAGGTTTCATTTTATGTTTTCTATTTTATTTTCAACTATATTTTGTTGGGAAATTTCATTACATGTTCCCCTTACTTCTCATATTATGTAAGAGTTATGAGATACCCCCTTTCTCTCATCAAACTATTTTATAAAATTTTAAGTGATGTTTTTAGGCTGTAGAATTTGCGTGGGAGATTTCTCAATTTTTCTTCTATTTTGAGATCCTTTCTTTTATACTTATTTCCTCATCTCCCCTTATCCAAATGCTATAATAATTCCAATACCTTAAATTAATTGCAATTATTTTATGCTAATGGAATATTTTGTCATCATCTCTCTTTTCCCCTCCTCTTATGCTAAAAATGAAAACATTGTCTGAGATGTGTTTATTTATC
Organism: Viscum album; assembly: GCA_963277665.1. Taxonomy (NCBI): domain Eukaryota; kingdom Viridiplantae; phylum Streptophyta; class Magnoliopsida; order Santalales; family Viscaceae; genus Viscum; species Viscum album. The sequence goes on along the minus strand of OY728120.1, from coordinate 2,062,449,920 downwards.
ACATTCAAGGACGACAAGATCCCAATTTTTGTTACCATATTAAATTCTAGTGATGAACCCATTATTAGGGTCGAACCATATCATAATATATTTATTTCATCTCATTAATGTTATATAATCCCTACACACTCATAATATGGAATAATAATACAAAACAAGGCCATTGTGCACAAAATCGCCAAGCTAAATCCAAGAGTTTATCAATAACTTTTAACTAATGATTCATCCTAAAGTATATAAACCATAATCATTAAAAGATAATTTATATCTATTTAATTTCACTAATAATATATATTAACAATTCTATATGTTTAAACACATTTCAAATGAAATTTCATTCAGGAATACAATTAAACGAATCATGAAAACAAAGGAAGAAAATACTTCCAAAAAAATAAAATTGTACCTCTTAAACCCATAAAAAGGGCCATGAATGAACCAAATAAGGTTATACTAAATAAATTAAATGTATAGTTTGTTCTGGAATTATTAATTAATGAAGATAAATTTGATTATTCAGGTCATTAAAACAAACGAAGAACACACTCGAGCATAAGGTAAGGGGTTTCTCATCTCACTTTCATTTCTGTGATATTTTCATTGTTCACCACTTATTTCTTGTATGTGGTATATGTGTACTGAAATTTCATATATAATAACATTATTCCCTTTATATTAATGTTATTCAATGATTCATTTGATGGCTATTAACTTCTGATCATATGATTCGACTGATTACATTGTGGTAAGGGACTTTGTCTCAACTAACATTTTGTTGTGACTAACTTTGTATTGTGCACCTAATAATCCTTATGTGGTGTAACTATTGCCAATTTGAGATAAATTTTCATTTGAAATTATATTTCTATTAAATATTCATACACTCATATCATGGATATGTTTATTTTTTAAACTGTATATCATTCTACATATGGTGTTAATTTGGAATGTTATTTTAATTGTGGAAATATTGATGGATCTGTATCCCATAATCTATATGGATATTGAGAAGGCATATTGTAAATGTATTAAATCTATTTATAAAGAATTATATGTACTTGAAGTGGCATGTGGGGCCCTCTATAGCCCCTCGATGCAACGGTAGGTATCATGAGACAAATCAGTTGGCGACAAACCATTTGAGTTTGTTTCCAAAAATCAAATGGTTTTCTACTCGCAAAACTAATCTGTTTTAATGGTATTAGGGTATCATGTGCTATATACATGACGTACAATTAATAATAATTCTCTTTATTAATTATTAGTTATTACTATCCATGAGGTTTTGACTAGGAAAAAATATATGGTTGCAGTTTCATTATCAGTTTATTAATGGCATGAGTTTTTTATGTATTCACCATGCCATATTGATTATGTCAAATTGTTTAGGATTCAGTTATTATTGAATCACGATTCCTATATTTTTAACCCTTACTGAGCATTTTATCTCACCCTTTACATTTTTTTACCTTCAACAGGTGATGAAGAGGAGATCATTTATTGTGTTTATGTGGATGCAGTTTTTAGTTTTTATTATGTATTGTATTTTGTAAACTTTTCCAATGTAATTTGAGTTACATATATATATCTTGTTTCTTCAAGACTACTAAATGATCCTTACTTTGGTATTTTCATTACTTTTAACCATTCCAATGTAATTAGTAATGCACCAGCTTCAGTTTAGAGGGTTTGGGGCATTACAGTTGGTATTGGAAGAAGTTTAGTAGAAAACTTAGAAACTAGAATAAGAAATTTATTGTAGGAAATAGATCCATAATGTAGTATTTGAGGATAAAAGTACATGAATGTCCTGTTATTTTGTTAAGGAATATATTATGTGAATATTTCTAGAAAATACATCCTCATCTGGATATGAGCAGGTAGAGGTGACTCTGTCACAAATGTACCTCGGAGTGAAAGCTCTAACAAGGAGTTTCGGGCTTGACCTGGGGTATCCTGGTACACAACAATGGGCCTTGCTGCACTCTTTTTTATGAAACTCTTTTGGGATATTCTTAGGATAAATCATATTTTCTTTACAATCCATTATGAAGGATTGAAATGTAAATTATTCTTCCAAGAAACCATTTTTATGATTATGGGATTATCTATGTGTAGGATATCAATTTATGTTAAGTATTTTGTTAAGTTAAGATTATAAATTATGATTCATAACCTAATCTAGTGTGTTCCATTATTTAGAAATGGAATCTAATAAAATAATGGGAATCAATACTTGTGGTAAATGCTGGGATCTCCCCACTGAGAAAGTCAACACAATCAATGTTAGAGCAGATCAGATCGTGACCATAGTGGGACAACTTACCCAGGTTGTAATGAATAGTTATTATACACCTTTGTTGGATCGTTTCATGTGGTATAATCCCCCATATTTCAGCAAGACTACAAATCCAGTGGTTTTTGAGTAATGGATCAAGTCCCTTGAAAAGATATTCATGGCGTTAAGATGGAATGAAAATGAAAAGGTAGTAGTGGCAGTATATTTTCTCAAGGGAGATGATGATCAATGGTGGTCCTTGATTCAGAATACCACAGAGGAATAAGAAATATAAGATCTTGAATAGAGGACTTTTAAGGAAATATTCTTTAGAAAATATTTCCCTCTTGAGAAACGAACTGAAATGAAGTGGAGATTCATTGGCTTAGAGAAAAAGGAAGAAGATAGTGTTGTAGAGTATGGGGATACCTTCACAAGGCTAGCCAAGTATACCATAGATTATGTACGTGACTCGACGGAAAAGATTGATCATTCCTTTAAAGTTCTTAAGCAAAGTATTTGAAGGGAACTAGCTTCTCAAACATTTTCATCATATGATGAAATTGTATAAAGTTCCATCAAAACAGAGAGGGAATTTTCTAGATCAAATTTGTTCCATGGAAACCAAGATAAAAGTGGTACTCTAATAACCAAGGTAAATGTGAAGCACCAAAGAAGAATAAGTAAATAAAGAAATTCCCATTATGAGAGAAATTTGGAAAGAATCATCTCAGGAAATGCTTGAAAGGCACGAGAGTCTGCTATAAGTGTGGAGAAAAGAGTCATCTATCTAATGAATGCAAGGGGAAGAAACAATTTTATGGGGTACAATTTTAAAATTGTAGAGATATGGGAATATATGAAAATGAGTTTCCTAAGAACCAAGGAAACATATCTCATAAAATTCCAAGGGATCAAGGGAGAGCTTATGTGATTACAACCACAGAAGTTGAAGTTCCTGATGATGTGGTGGATGGTAATTTAATGGTTTCCTCAAAATTAGCCAACACTTTATTTGATTTTGGATCATCACATTCATTTATATCTTCTTATTTTTCTAAGAAAATTAGACATGTCCAATTTGATTTAGTAAAGGAGTTATATGTCAAAACTCCTAGGGGGTGCATCATTGCAACAAAGGCATGTCAACCAGTCCTTCACGTGACACAAAAACGTGCTTTAGTTTCTATCCTTATCATCATACCAATGACTAAATTTGATATAATTATTGGTATGAATTGGGTGTCAAACTATGATATGAGAATTTATTGCAAGAAAAGGGAAGATACAATTTTTGAAAATGGTGTAGAATCTCTTATCTTTTGAGCAGAGACCTTGCCATTAGTTTCTTATCTAGACCCACCCCCAATAGCTCTATTGAAAGAAATTCCTCTAGAGTAAGAGTACCCAATATCTATGGGTGAGGAAAGAAATATTCAAATTGAATAAGTTCATATACTACAAGAATACATTGATGTGTTTCTAGAGGATTTACATGGACATCCTCCTGAGCGGGAAATTGATTTTTCCATTGACTTAATTCCTAGTGAAAGACCTATATCAAATACCCCCTATAGAATTGCCAATATGGAGTTAGTGGGACAAAATAAACAACTAGAGGATTTGAGTGAAAAAGGATTTATTCAACCTAGTGTTTCTCTATGGGGATCCTCGGTCCAGTTTTTTAAGAAGAAATATTGACCCATGAGGCTATGAATTGATTATACAGAAATGAATACTATTAAAATAAAGAATAGGTATCCTCGACCCTATATTGATGACTTATTTGATAAACATCCAGGACCTCAATACTTTTCAAAGATTGACCTTCGGACCAGATATCATCAACTGCATGTGAGGAAGGAAGATATTCTGAAGACAACATTTCGAACCAGGTATGGGCATTACGAGTTTACAGTGATGCAGTTTGGACTGATGAATGAACCATATATTTTCAAGGATTTAATGAATATATTTTTCAAGAAATATCTTGATAACTTTTTGTGGTATTCATTGATGATATCCTCGTATACTCTAAAATCTATGAAGACCATGAGTGTCACTTGCGGATTATTCTAAAAACTCTTAGAAGAAACGAATTATATGGGAAGTTTAGAATGTGCGAATTCTGGCTTCAATCAGTTTCTTTTCTAGGTCACATTGCCTCTAAGGATGGAATCCTTGTTCATCCTGCAAAGACAAATTCAATCCAAGATTTACTCACACCAACAAACATAACCAAGGTACGTAGTTTTATTTGCTTAGTAGGTTACTATCAGCGTTTCTTTCAGAATTTTTCCCGTATGGCTAACCCGATAACCAAGATCACATGTAAAGGAGTTATGTTTGTGTGGAAAAAATAATATATAGAAATCTTCGAATAATTGAAAACAATATTGGTCAATGCTCCAATTTTGACTCTTCCATCTGTAAGTGATGGATTTGTAATATACAGTGATGCATCAAAGAATGGTTTGGGTTGTGTCCTTATGTAAAATGTTAAAGTTTTTTCTTAATCATCAAGGTAGTTGAAACTCATGAGAAAAATTACCCAACACATGATCTTGAGTTAGAAGCTTCAATATCTGCTATGATAATATGGATACATTATCTTTATGGTGAAAATTGTGAGATATACACATATCACAAGAGTTTGAAATACATTTTCACACAAAAAGAAATCAACATGAGGTAAAGGAGATGGCTTGAGTTACTCAAATATTACGATTGTTCAATACACTACCACCAAGAAAAGGAAAATACGGTGAAAGATGCATTAATCAGGAAAGATCATCGAATTCTGACTCAAATGAGTATTAATAGAGATCCTATATTCATGGATCTACTGAAGATGGATATGGGAATTGTTAAGGAAGGGGAAACATCTTTCCTCTTTTAAATAATTGTGAAACCATATTTACTAGAGAAGATAAAAATCTCTCAATCTGATGATGAACATCTACACAAGAAAATTATTGCTATTAAGGATTGGAGATTAGAAGACTTTGTATATGAGGAAGGAGTTCTGAATTTTGGGAAGTGGTTATGTGTTCCATCAGTACCTGAGCTAAAAAGGGAACTATTAGATGATGCTCATAGCTTAGATTTCCCTATACACCTGGGTAGAAAAAAAAATGTATATAGATCTAAAGGAATATTTTTGAGTGGATAATATGAAGCGGGAAATTGCTGACTACACGTCAAGGTGTCTAGTTTGTTAACAAGTGATGGAAAAAAGAAAACATCTTAGAGGAGTGATGCAACCTCTACCTATTCCTATGTGGAAGTGGGATAACATTATGAAAGATTTTTTCACTGGACTACCGAGGACACCTTGAAGGAATGATGAAATATGGGTAATTGTTGATCATCTCACAAAATCAGCACATTTCCTACCTATAATAGAGAATTTACCACTTGAGTGCCTAGAAAGAATTTATATTAATGAATTTTTATGTCTTCATGCTCTAACTCTATCAATTGTGTCTAATTGAGATCCCCAGTTTACATCAAAATTCTGGAATAGTCTCTAGAAGGCTTTGAATAATGAGCTTCGTATGAGTACTGTTTATCACCCCCAAACCGACAAATAGTCTAAAAGGACTATTCAAACTCTAGAAGACATGCTGAGGTCATACTCTATTGACTTTCAAGGTATGTGGGATCAATACTTTCCTTTGGTGGAATTTTCCATCAATAATAGTTTCCATTATAGTATTCAAATGGCTCCATATGAAACATTATATGGAAAGAGATTTCAAACTCCAAATTTTTGGGATGAAGTTGGTGAGAGAAAACATATAGGCCCAGAACTTATTGAAAAGACCACGACAAAGGTGAAGACAATCCAAGCCCATATTAAAGCAGCCCAAAGTAGGCAGAAGAGATATGCTGACAACCAAAGAAAGGATTTGGAATTCCAAGTGGGTGATCATGTATTTCTAAAAGTATCTCTATGGAAGGGTGTCTTAATGTTTTGTAAAAAGGGGAAACTGAGCCCCAGGTACATCGGGCCATTTGAAATTCTGGAAAGAATCAGAGCTATAGCTTACCGTTTAGCAATGTCGTCAAGTCACTCCAAATTCCATGATGTGTTCCATGTGTCATTGTTGGATAAATACATGCCAGACCCCATGCATGTACTCAACTATGAATAAATAGAACTGGAATCTGATTTTTCATACTCTGAAGAGCCTATCGTGATTCTTGACACAAGGGAGAAGGTATTGAGAAATCAGACAACTCATCTAGTAAAGGATCTTTGGAGAAACCAAAACATTGAGGAAGAAACATGAAAACCTAAGGATGTTATGAAGAAGAACCACCCACATATTTTTAGTGGGCTTTATACATAAAATTTTAAGGTTGAAATTTCTGAAGGAGTGAATAATATAACACCCCAAACATTTTATGGTATCCTTCTCTTAAATACATTCAATTCATAGCCTATATTTCAAAAAGCACTATGTTCCTTTGAAATAACACTTGGTTATTTAGGAGGTATTCATAACCTATCCATTAAACATAAATATTCTACTTCTATGTTTTGAATTTTGAAAAATGGTCATCTGGAGTTGTGGCCAGTAAGTCATTCAGAGTCTGATAGAACCAACTTGATTTTTGGATGAATAGTAACATACCCTTTTGAATAGTAATATGAATCGTAATATGACCCTTATGAAAAGTAAATAATGATAATATTTTATTTTCTTAAGGTAATAAGATAATGAGATCTCAATTAATTTTTCAATGTTATATAAAACTAATTACATCATTAAAATTTTTATTTTTCAAATTAATTAGGATTTTATATTAAAATTAAATTAAAAATACTTAGAAATTTATTTTCAAAAAATAGAGTTCATTTTTGAATTCTAAACGTCAAAAAATGGTTAGGGTGTATTTTTGGGATTTTTCTAAAATACATGAATTTTTCGTGGATAACAAAAATACAGTTTTGAGTTTTCAGTAGTTTAATGACATCAAAATGATATAATAATTAATATAAAAGGCTGGTAGACTTTTTTAAAATAAAATATGACATTAGGTTTCCCATGTGACTAAAACCATGGGCAAATACCATGGTAAAGTACATGGTTTTACAAAAACCCACTAATGAGGTATCCCTTTTAATTAATAAAAAACTCCCTCTTAATTACTATAAATACCCACTCACCCCTTCATTTTATTAAATTAAAAACTAATTATCCTCTAATATCTGGTATTATTACCTCCATATGAGTCATCACAAGGTTTCCTCAAACCCCCAAGGTCCCAACCTTTATGTTTTTGGAGTTACTCTATAAGGTAAGAGAATCAACCACCCTTATCTTTTCTTAAAGCTTTCATTTTATGTTTTCTCTTTTATTTTAAATTGGATTATGTTGGGATATTTCATTCCATATTCCTCTTACTTCTAATATTATTTAAGAGTGATGAGATACCCATTTTTCTCATCAAACTATTTTATGAAATTTTAAGTGACGTCGTTAGGCTACCGAATTTGTGTGAGAGATTTCTCAATTTTACTTCTATTTTGAGTTCCTTTGTTTTATACTGCTTTCCTCATCTCCCCTCATCCAAATGCTATGATAATTCCAATTCCATACAGGAAATTTTATTATTTTATTATAATGTAATACTTAATCATCATCTCTCTATCCCCCTCCTCTTATACTAAAATTGAAAACGTCATTTGAGATGTGTTAATTCAACACATTCAAGGACGATGAGTTCTCAATTTTCGTTACAATATTCAATTATGGTAATGAAACAATTTTATTGTTGAACCAGATCAGATTGTATTTATTTAATCTCATTAATGTTCTGGAATTCCAACACACTCATAATATGTAATAATAATAATACAAAACAAGTTCATTGTGCACAAAACCACCAAGCTAAATCCAACCGTTTTTCAATAACTTCTAACTAGTGATTCATACTCATGTATATAACCCAGAATCATTATAAGATACTTTATATATATTTAATGTCACTAATAATATATATTAACAATTATGCATGTTTATCAACATTTCAAACGAAATTTCATTCATGAATACAAGTAAATGAATCCTGAAAACCAAGGAAGAAAATGCTTCCAAAACAATAAAATTGAACCTATTAAACTCATAAAAAGGGCCATGAATGAACCTAATAAGGTTAAACAAAATGAATTAAATTTATAGAAGGTTCTGGAATTATTAATTAATGAATCTAAATTTGATTATTCAGGTCATTAAAACAATTTAAGAACACACTCTAGCATAAGGTAAGGGGTTTCTCATCTCACTTTCATTTCTGTGAGATATTCATTGTTCGCCACTTATTTCATGTATGTAGTATATCTGTAATGAAATTTGTTATATAATAACAGGATTCTATTTATATTCATGTCATTAAATGATTTATTTGATGTTTATTAAGTTCTGGTCATATGAATCGATTGATTACATTGTGGTAAGGGACTTTGTCTCAACTACCATTTCATTGTGACTAACTTTGTATGTGCACCTAATAATCCTTATGTGGTGTACCAACTGCCCATTTGAGATCAATTTTCATCTAAAATTATATTTCTACTAAATATAAATAGTATCATATCATCGATATGTTTATTTTCTAAACCATATACCATTTTACATACGGAATTTATTTGGAATGTTATTTTAAATGTGCAAATATTGATGAATCAGTATCCTCTACACTATACAGATATTGAGAAGGCAGATTGTACTTGTATTAAATCTATTTATAAAGAATTATTTTGACTTGAAGTGTCATGTGGGGACCGCTATATCCCCTCGATGCATCAGCATGTCTCATGAGACAAATTAGTTGGTGACAAATCTTTCGAGTTTGTTTCCAAAAATCAGATGGGTTTATACCCACAGAACTAAATTGTTTTAATGGTATTATGGTATCATGTTCCAGATACATGTCATCCAATTAATAGGAATCCTATTTATTCATTATCAGTTATTACTATCTATGAGTTTTTCACTATGACAAAATCTATGGATGTAGTTTCATTCTCAATTTTGTAATGGAGTGAGTTTTTCATTTATTCATCATGACATGTTGATTATGTCAAAAATTTTACGATTCAGTTATTATTGAATCATGATTGTGTTGTTTTAAAACCTTACTGAGAATTTGATCTCACCCCTTTTCATTTGTTTACCTTCAACATGTGATGAATAGGATATCATTTATTGAGTTTCTACGGATATAGTTTTTAGTTTTTGTTATGTATTGTATTTTGTAACCTTTTCCAATGTAATTTGAGTTACATCTATGTATCTAGTTTCTTAAAGACTACTAAACTGATAATTCATTTGGGATTTTCATTATATTTAACTATTCCAATGTAATTAGTAATGTACCGGCTCTATTTTATAGGGGTTGGTGTGTTACAGATATCCTGTATAGTGAACCTATTATGCTCTATCTCTAACTATTGATGATGAATGATATATAAAATATAATATATCATCCCATATGAAATAGTATGATACCGAGGATCATCAAAATATAACTCAGAGTAATTGGGAAGGTGTGGAGGAGGGGGTGTAGGAGTAGGAAAAAAAGTGGGGTCTACAAGAAGAGGTGGAGGAGTGGGAGCTACTGGTGGAGGTGGAGTGAGAGCTGTACTTAGAAAATTTCCATGCATGTCTGCAAATATGGATTGTACCTATGTTTGAATCTTTTCCTCCTTCATCACATTAATATTATGAAATTCATCCTCTAAAGATTCAATTTTTTATAAATACCCTCTGTTGAAGATATTGAACAACATGGTAACAATTTTCTCATTGATACACCCACCGGGTATCCTTGTACATGCCCCTGGGTGTTTGGGATTTCCCAATGTTGTAGATAAAATATACTACCTACCCTCAGCTACAAATACCCAATCTATTTTCTAATCCTCAAGAGAATCTTGTATGAATAATTTGAAAAATTCTTTAATGATTCAAAATATATAAATAAATTAATTAAGCTTAATAAATAAAAAATGTAAACATCTTACAATACTATCAGCTAAAACCCTCGAAACTTCTGTAAGATATTTCCCCTTTTTTCTCATCTGATACCTCTTCTATTTTTCATGTCTAGATGGGGGTGGAGGGGAAACCCCACCATATCTTGAAGACCCATCTCTCAGTTTTTGAAAAATCTCACCCATTATTTTTTCTTACAATAATGCATACCCTCCCCAAGATAAAATATGAGGGTATACATTTCTAGATTTGATATCATGATGAGATCTACTCGATTACTATAAATTAAGAATAAGAAATCATTAATATAAAAAACTTCTAAAAGTTTACATTACACTTACCAAAAATTATTCTTGTCTTATACTTTCAACAAATTGCTTCCATGTGTCTTCATCTATAAAATGATATATATATATATAACACATATTTTGATGTTGTTTATGCCCATAAATGAAATCAGATGTGAGGGTTGATTTGAAATCCCTCCATCTCCTAGTAGCCAATGATAAAAATTTCTTTATAACTCCTCTAGTGTCAGGTATATCATATTTCATATGATAATAAGTCTTAAAACATATATTACTATAAACATTTCAAGATTAGTAAAACAATAACAAATGACCTTACACAAATGTCCTACCATAATTGAGATAGTGTTACTTTTTCAACGCTTCTCCAATGATTAATCAAAATACTGACTTTACTTTTACCCTGAACTGATACAAAACTCTTGAATTGTCTTGCATTAGGACCTCTTGGAATATCATTCTCATAAAATTCTACCAATATACTTTGGTCCTAGATATGAGAAACTAATAATTTTGGTAAATGTGTGCTACCACATTTACCTACCCTTGAACTCTAGTTTGGCTCTATGGGAGTGTATGACTCTTGTAAATAAGGATATGGATCATCAAGAGGAGCATGTGTACGTTACTCCCCAGAGGTATTGGTATGATAATCTCCATAAGTATGTGGTTGATCATTTGATTGATATGACATTATCCTATAAATAAATGCAACAAACAATTAGTACAAAAATATACAAATTCATCATTCAATAATAATGTGAATAAAAAATGAAAAATTATGAAACACAAATGTAAACTAAAACATAACACATTATTATTCATATTTTTTATAGATAACTAAAATACTAACAATTGAAATTATATATGAAATTTCATGTAAATGAATGAAAAAAAAATCCAAAAGTGGTGTAGAAATATTAAAAATGGTCCAACCTAATAAGTAATTTTTAACACAAAAAAGAATATTTTCTCAACATACTCTTATAATTGTTTTGGTTTTTATTTAACATGTTAGATTTAAAATAATTGTATTTCAACAAAATCAATGAATACATAAGTTACTTAAGGGTAAACCTGGTAAACTAAACAAAACTAAACTAGTATAAACAAACATTTTAACCTATTAGTTTTAATAAATGTTTTAATAAAGAAACTAAAATTAACATATCTAAAATTTTAAGAAATTTATAAAATTAAATGAAAAGAATACATATGTTACCTGTAATATTAACAATGTACTAAAGGGTTTTTTTCAAATTCCTTCTTCATGATTGTTCCTTGTATCTCAATCCATTTCTAGGACTTGATCATCATTATTATCTGTTAATATTTCCATGGAAGTAGGGATCCCACATAAATTATCATATTCATCTAGTTGATCATCACCAACATATTGTTTTTTCTTTATAAAACAACATACCAACACATACCAGATTTATCAAGACCCTATATTTTTTTTCATGTGTGATATTATAAACGGATCAGTTGTGTATTTCAATCTATTCATATTAACAAGTTTCATTCAAAATTCATTGTGTTCGACATTGTTTTTACCAATAAACCATTTGTAGTTAAACACTAGAACATTAAATTTAATGCAATAAACCTATCATATTTCTTAAATGACTCCATAATATGCACATGATGTATAAATTGGGGTATTGTCTTTAGAACTAAAAAAATGCATTGCTTATACGAACACTGATACAACACTATTCTATACTCCACTTCAATTGTCCTGATATTTGGTATGAAATGTATAGCCATTAATTTCATACTTGAACCATGTTATCACATTTAAACATAGACCACCCTTTAACCATCTTAATGTTTCTAATGCATATGATCTACCAAGAATGGTATTTTTAAACCATGAAAAAAAAAGTTTTCTTATGCTCATTCAAAATCCACATATCTTTCTTCTTTGGATGAAATTGTTTCAACACATTAATATGCAATGTTATATATGGTTGAGCATCATCTATGTTATTAAATATGTATAAATGTACCTTATTTATCTGTTCACCTAATAAAAATTTGACTTCAGAGCCATGAATCCCTTTTCCCCATAAGTAACTTGTTCATGGAGATATGGAGGCAAACCAATGTGCTCCACCACAAACAAGTACCTCATACAAAATTATGCAACCTCCATAGAAATATACTTTTCAACAATAGAGGCTTTAGGTTGATATGGATTCTTAACATAATCCCTTTAATATCATGATATTCCTTTCAAAAGGATACATCCAACATAGATATACAGGTCCACAAAGCTTTATTTCTGGAACCAAATGAACCATTAAATTCACCATTATATTAAAAAAATATGGAGGAAAATACATTTCCAATTAACAATGTTTATAAATTTCTTCATTTTCCAAAATTTTCAAAGCATTCAGATAAATACCCTTATTACAAATTGAATTAAAAAAATATCACACCTCCATGATAGTCTTTATAACAGGGATGGGTAATATTCCACACAATGAAATTGGTAGAAGTTTTTGCATCATGACATGACAATCATGAGATTTCATACCAAGAAACTTCAAATCCTTTAAATACACAAAGTTTTTTTTACATTTTAAGAATAACCCTACAGCACTTTGATATCTTGAAGACACTAAAAAAAGATAGTTTTCATTCTTTTGCATAATGTATGACAAGTTGGGGGAATAAATTTTCTCCTTCCATCAAGAGTGGAAGAAACCCCCAAATGTAATCCCATTTAAAGTTCAATATTTTATTCAACCCATCATTAGTCTCTACTTTAATATCTAACAATGTTCCAATCAAGTTTTCATAGATATTATTCTCTATGTGCATGAAATCATTGTTATTTTTTTCACCTCATGATATCTCCAATATAATAGCTCCAAAAAAATTGACTTTTTATTTCAAATATTTCTATAATAACTAGATTTATGTGTCTTTATAAATGTCACATAAAGATCTATCACCCTATCAAAATACTGATCAGTGGATAAAGTTTTTAGAGAAATATAAAATTATTATAAGCCATTGAATGCCTTTTTTAATATTCTATAATAGTGATCCATAGAAAAAAACTTTTGATGGCCCATGTATATTTTTTTCTCCAATGATGTAGTTGATAATATGAAGTCTTTTGTTCTCAAATTGGACATCCTTTATACCCCTTAACACTATATCAAAAAAATCATATGATGGGAAGTCATTCATAGTGAACATAATCCTTGTATGCATTTGAAAATATTCCATTTTATAAGAATCATACTCCCTAATACCATCCTCCCATAAGATTTTAAGATCATTAATTAATGGTTAAAATAAAACATCAATATCATTTTTGGGTTGTTTTTTTCTATATATTAGTAAAATCAACATGATATATTTGTGCTTCATACAAAATTAAAGAGATATATTTTCAATTAAAAATAAAATAGGTCATGAACAATGTGTACTACTAAGACTTCAATATGAATTCATTCTATCAATTAACAGTCCAAATATGATATTTCTAACTTCATTTCCATATATAGTAAACTTCTTACCAATTTTATTCTACTGTTAACAATCATATAAATGATTTATTTCCCCATAACATATTCACTCATAAACATGACATCTTAACCTTTTTGCATCATATGAATTAGAAAATAGACATTTAAACTGAGGAATTATAGGATGATACCAAAATTCATTATAAGGGGTCTTTATAACCGCTTAATCAGGCTATGATTTTTCTTTCAACTTATATCATGATGTCTCACATGTAGGACACTTTTCCATAAATTCATACTCTTTTATATATAGCACACATTCATTCAGGCAGGCATGTATTGTTTTATACCCTAATCTCATCGGGTATAGAATTTTCTTCTATTTATAATGTGAATCATGAATATAATTGTCTTTAAGAAGAATATACTTCAACAATTATTTTTAATCAGTAAAAATCTTGTCACTACAACCATGTTTCACTTCAAGTTAAATCAATCTTAACACTGACGATAAAACCATAAATTCCATACAATATAGATACAATGGTTTTTCAACATCACCATATAGACGCACAATTATCGGTTCTTTATCAATTGACTCTACTTAAAAATCATGAATCATTTCTCTAACTTCATATGAGTTGTCATCTTGCAAAGCATCATTATCATTAGATCTGAAAATCTTCCCAATTTCACCATAACAAATCCAAGGGTTGTAACTCAGATTAAAAACAAGGAAAATTAAATGATCTTTAATCTCTATGCTTTTAAACATATTTAAATTTAAACATTTCAAGAATAGATAAAAAAACATTTCTCTGTTTGGAACATTTTGATTAGAAAATTAAAAAAAAAAAGAATCAACACCCGCCTCATATTCATCACTTATTCAATGTTCCATAATCCATCTTCCACTCTTTATTATCTATATAAAATATAAAAAAATAGTTTATCAAAATAATATAGTGGTGATAAAAGTGATAATAAATTAATCAAGTAAAACAAGGTTTATATTTATACCAAATATGTCATTATTTGAAAGTAACCAAACATTGAATTTAATATATGTGTGTGTGTGTGTGTGTTTGTATTTGAAAAGTTTGGTTATAAATTTTATAAAATAATCTAATATAAGTTTAAATATAATTGATAAATAGTATTTAAACCACTAATCAATACATAGAGAAATATTAGAGTGATTCTAATTAAGTATATAACATATAATAATGTTTTTAAGAGAATTATTTTTTTAATGGTTGGGGCCAAAATCTCATTTTTATTATTAAAGAAAAGACCTATTTTTATGATTGGGTAGAGGGGGACCCATTACATAGCCCGTAGTCTCGGGGCCATGAAAGCCCAAATACAAGGCCTGAAAGCCCATTTTTTGGCCTAAAGGGCTCTTCGGTGAATAGTACTCCTACAGTACTCGGGTTTCTATAGTCATGTTGCTGCTACATTTTCTATTACAGTTCCTCTACCACTATAGTGTCTCTACTACTATAGTCCCTCTACTACTTCAGTGCCTTGCTACAGTTCTGCTACTGTCCCCCAGAAATTCATCCCTACCCAGATTTGATCTTGGGTCTTTTAGGAGATTTATGAATACTATGTGATTTGTTATTTAATAAATTATGGACATTAATTTATAATAATAATTATAAAAAAATAATGTACATAACCAAATGTTCCACTAAATTTATGTTGTATGAAATTTAGTCACTGACATTTTCCCCCAATTGTTTCTATGTTGTCTATTATTCCACAAGTAAGATGATTAATAGAACACATTTATCATTATTATATAATGCATCATAAAGATTTAAATTTATATGATACTATATGTTGAGGAAAATAATTTTTTAAATATGTAACATATAAATAAAATTAAATACAAGATTATATCGACAACCATGTTAGGAACGGTTAAATGAGGCAACCAATAAATGGTATTTGTAATATTACTTAACAATGCACATTCAAAATGAAAATTATTATAATTATTTAAGAGATTGAAAAGAATTTACATTACACGAAACCACAAACAAGGTTTTCTATATGAATGTTTGATTTAATACTACATCAAATTTCAATAAACATCTGTCAAAAAATATAGTGCAAACACTCTTCCATACATAGAAACACTGGATCATTAAGAGATAATGCTTAAATTTATGATCTAACATATAACATTAAAATTTAATGAAATTAAAACCTTTATACTTAAATTAATGGATTACTAAGGTATACGATGATGGTAATCTGATATTAGAGATGAGTAGATCTATATAAAAAAGTGCAATGATGAGGCTGATGAAACCTGAGAAGTAATATGAGATTTGAGTAAATGTAATTGAAAAAAAAGAGATATGGTTCATGTGACTTTTAATGACCAAACTCAAGCGATAACGTAATGCCCCGACCATAGAAGCCTGGAGTGAGTGCATTATTACATTACATTATCATTATTACAAGGAAAAAAATCTTGAAGGACCATTTAGTTTAGTAGTCTTGGAAGTCCATATTACATACATGATATCGATATTATATTTGGAAATAGTAAATGAAATCCTAATACATAATAAAATGAAATAAATTGTTCCTTGAATGCTTATTCAAATATTTCTTCTTCATAACTTGGGGAAAGAAACATAATAAGGGTGATCTCAAATGCCGAGTAACGGTTTGTAAAGTGGAAGAAATAATCAACCAATGGAAGTAAACTAACATGATAAGATAAATAACTATTAACACATGAGATTTAATAACTAGATAAGGCTATTTCAATATGGAATGGTAAGAAACTGGAAACTCATGGCATTAAATCAATGAACTGAAAATAAAACTCTTCCATAGATAGGTCGACACAAAATCTCATGGGTAATTAATAGCTGAATTCTCAATAAAAGGAATGCTTATTTTTCGGATGTCTTGTTTCTCAGGCACATGATACCTTTACCTTCAAAAGATAGTTTAAACTATTTGGACAACTAATTAGCCTCTGGAGACTACTGATGCATTGAGGTACATTCCTTAACTAGTCCCCAACTCATAGGGATTTCCTTAAACGGCCCCCAACCCATGTATTTCATGTCCAAAACATTCCTCATATATCAAATAAGTAATGTTCCTTATCAATTATCCATATTGAATAAATAATATGGATTTATTAATAATACCACATAGGAGGTTATGTACAAAAAGGGTTTTGGAAATTAAAACATTCTTGAGGAAAAATAATATTAAAACATTCCAATGTGTCACATACCACATTGAAACATTTAAATCATAATTCTTATTGAAGTAAATAAAACACATAATATCATGAGAATAATTGTACTTCTAATATAACATGTCAAGGGTAAGTATATACACCAAATAAAAGTGAATTGTTGATATGATATTATATGGGTGTGTGGTATCTGTTGGTGAAAATTTTGAAACACAAGTGATGAAAGAAGGGGAAATGTAAATTAAAAGAAAATGCAAGGAAAATAAAATGGTAATGGGTTGATCAATTAGGACCCCAAGGATACTTCCCATTAAAATCCTAAATATAAAGTGTCACAAAGGTTTATCACTCATTTTATAATCTTTACTTGCATTTATTCAAGAACAGAAGAAACGCAACCATAATAAAGCCAAAAACACTCAAATTAGAAATTATCCTCCAAGGGGTACATCAAGGTGGATATTTATAACTAAATTAGAGAAATATATGTCAAAATACCTATCCCAAAAAAGTATAAATCCTATCTCACGAATTTGAATTTTTTACACATATCCATGAAATTAGGGGAAAAGATAACTGAAAAGAAGACATTTTGGAACCACCGCAAAGACATTGAAGATTCCCACCATGACCTTGGAGACAAGGGTCCCACCACTTTTTTGAATTTGGATATTTCCTTCATGCAAGTGGATTAAAATTCATAGAAGCATTTGGGTGGGATTTTTAGGTTCAATTTTTGGCATTAGTAGGTGTGATTAAAGGCCCATTTTCTCCTCTCATGCATGCATTTTGGGCCTCCACTTGTATATTTAAATTAGGGAAATGTAAAACATCTTTAATTCTCCTAATTCTTCATCTTGTCATTGGGCCACAAATCCCATGTCATGGGTCTTGTGAATTTTATGCTATATCCACCATTCATTCCATGATCACTCTCGAATCCTTGATGCATATACCCACCATGATTCTAAAAATTCCCTCCCTCTTCATAAATATTAGTCATCGAATCTTCATATTCAAAGGGAGAAAGATTAGTAACATTAAAGGTAACAATCACATTTTCATACCGATCAAGTAAGTTAGTCTTATTGTAATTATCATTGATCTTCTCTAAAACATGGAAAGGAATATCTCCTCGATGAATGGTGTTTGACTTTATTTGTTCAGGAAATCTTCCTTGTATCAGGTATTTCCATTACAAACCACTTGGATCAAATAGAAATTGATTCCAACAATTCTTTGCTCCATCTCCATATTCCTACAATAAAGTCACAATACAAGAGGGAAAATAATGGTGAAGTTTTTTAGTTGAAAGTTAATAATCCTTACTAATGAGTAAAAACACTTCCCCGCTCAATAAAGAACCTTTCACCTCACTTTTTCCAGAAAATAAACTCACCTTTCACTCAACACTCTTGTTTTGATCTCTCTGATTTCCCTCATTTCTTTTTATGTCACTCGTCTCTCTTTTTTCACTCTCAATTTTTCCACTCTTCTCATTATCTCTATTTTTTATCTCTTTTATATTTTCCTCAACTTAACAAACTCTTTTCTCTCACTCATTTTTACCTTTCTCGTATTCTCTTTCACTCTATTCTTTTCTCCTTTTGAAATATTCCTCTATCCTCATTTGATCTTCATTTTATGGTATGAGATTTAATGGAGTTGAAGCAATATTTTTACCACAAAAAAAAGATGGAGAAATAGCTAGCATGACCATCATATATAATCCTCCTATCAAACCACCATGGCCTCCCAACAGGAAAATGTCTCTCCTTCATTAGAGCAAGATCACAAACCACCTCCTCTTGAAATTTTTCGATGGAAGAAGAAACTATGGCTTTTTTGTGACACCCACCTCTCCACTAACATTAAACCACTTCTCATTGATGTGACATTTCATATGAAATTTTTTTACACACTGCTCCTCATCATGATGATCTTTTGATTGAATGATTAAAACACTTCCCGCCACTAATGTAGCTCCATGTATGGGTTCTTTAACTTCTACATCCAAACACTCCTCCAATGGTGGAATTTCAACCTCACTAGACCTCTCACTAATTGTTTCACCATTATATTTTTGAATTAGTATGTAAGAACTTGTTTTCAAACTATTATCTTTGTTTTGGAACAAAATTTGAATCCTTTGGTTTTGTTTCATTCCACTTAGAGGTTGATTTAGGCTCTTTTAAGTTATCCTTACAAAAATTTTAGGAACTTAATTTTCTCCTTGGAGAATGTAGTATCTTTTATATCCTAGCCGCATTGTTTATAAATTCCTCCATGTCAATTTAGGTTTAAAGTTCCACCACATCTCTAATTTCTGGATTCAATCCACTCATGAACCTGGCCATTATAGCTTATCAATCCTCCTCCAAATGGGCTCTAGTCATCGATATATCCATTTTATCATAGTATTCCACCACACACATGGAACCTTGTACAAATTTGTGTAACTTTAAATGAAAATATCGATAGTAATGTCTAGAAACGTACCTTTTATGCATTACTATCTTCATTTCTTCCAATGTTTCGATTGGCCTTTCGCCATTCCATCACCAAATTACTTGTAATTAGTCCCAAAAAACACATTAATAATCATAAAACTCAAGTGATTCCAAATTTACCTTCCTCCCCTCTGAGTAATTTTGATGTCCAAACACATGTTCAACCTTCACCTCCCACACCAAATAAAGTTCAGTGTCACTTTTCTTTTGAAAGGATGGAAGTGTAATTTTGATGCTTCTCAAGTCATTTTCTCTTCAAGAAACATGTTTTCTTCACCTAAGAATTGATTTTTTTCAAATCCAAAGTATGCATCCCCACCTTCATCAAATTCTTGCCTTCATGATTCCCTTGAAGTTGAGGAATTTTTCAAATCATCTAACCTATCATTAAACCTTGTATGTTGGTCAGTAAAATATTTCATTAATAACTTTATTTCCATATCATTTCCTTCACCTACACTCGCCATTTTTTGAAATCCTAACACACTCTTTATCTTGTTTTAATCTCTCTAGAGGTTCCTTATAATTTCTAGCACAAAAACTTGGTTCCTATAAGTGTTCATAAATATAATCAAGGGGAAAACTAGCAAGAAGAAAACAATTCATGGAAACATTAAAAAATATAAATTTTAAAAGGGGTTTGAAACAACTAATAGAGTCCAAGAAATATAGGAGGTACAGTGGAATGGTAGAAATGGTTTTGTTTGAAGGTTAGATATTGATGAAGTAATGGAGATGGTAGATAATAAAATTCAATCAAATTTGCATCTTAATGAGCGAACACAACGTTTCAAATAAGTAGTTTTTTTGTTTTTGTTTTTTGATTTTGTTTGATTTTTGTTTGATTTTTTCTGCTCAATAATCAAGAAGTGAGAGAAAAGGAGTTTGTTTTTTATGCTCAATTTATAATATATGATATATTTCAGAATGCTATAATCTAATTTCAATGATGTAGAAGGGTGAGATAGCATGAACATCAAACTTGATTGGAATCTGTTTTGGTGATAGTTAGATTTCACAATAATGAATCGGTAGCACGAATTGATTCATCTATAACTCCAAATATATCCATTGAATTTATGTTTCCAAACCTAGAATAATTATGAGATTATGAATTATTAAAATTACATATTTTACATCTATAAACTCAAAGAAAAAGAAGACAAAATGGTAGAAGAATGTTGCACCCAGAAATGGGGATGGCCAAAGAAAATGGAAGGAGGTGGAAAATAATGGGAGAAAAATATAAAAAATTGAAGAAATGGATTTTCATTTCCTTCTTATGTCACCAAAAGATATGATACCATATGGGCGTATGACATCCATTGGTAAACATTCATAAACATAAGTAATGGAATAAGGTGAAATGGAAATTAAAATAAAATGAAAGGAAAAAAGGGGAAGGGGATGATCAATTAAGACCCCAAGGAGACTTTCCCTTTAAAACCCTGACTATAAAAAGAAAAAAAATATTGATCACTATATTGATAATACTTACATTCATTCATTCAAAAACATAAGAAACATAAGAATAATAATTCTAGAAAACACTCAAATTATAATTTAACCTCCAAGGGATACAATGAGGTGGCTATTTATAGCCAAATGAGAGGAATACATGTCAAAATACCAATCCCAAAAATGTCTAAATCCTATCCCTAGAATTTTCCTTTGTTTATACATGTCCATGGATATAGGGGACAAGATATCTCAAAAGAATAATTTTGGAACCACCCCAAAGACTATGAATATTCCCGCTATGACTTTTCAGACAAGGCCCCCACCAATTTTTGACTTTGGAGATTTCCATCATGCAAGTGGATTAAAATTCGTGGAATCATTTGGTTGGGCCTATTAGGTAAAATTTTTGGCCTTAATAAGTGTGATTAAAGTCCCATTTTCTCCTCCCATGCATGCATGTTGGGACTCAACTTGTAGATTTAAAGTAGGGCCATGTAAAATATCTTTAATAATTCTAATTCTTCCTATTTTAATTGGGCCACAAATCCCGTGCAATGGGTCTTGTTAAATTTATGATCCATTCAAAATTCATGACATGATCGCTCTCGAATCCTCTTTTCATATTCCTTCCTTGTAACACCCCGAGATTTTATGAAAAATATTCTTTTAATTTCATTGATGTCTTGTGTTGTACGCTACACCAAAATGATCTCTCACTACACGCATCCCTGACTTGGCTTTCTTTACACGCAATCACGACCTTCCAGGATAGTGTGTGTCGTACGCAATATCGAGTTTCACTAAACAACGATATGTTATTAAAATATTATATAAACTAGCTGTTATGAATGTTAATACCCACTTTTTGAAATTTTATAAAGTTTATCTTTCAAAATAGACTTCATTTTTGGATTCTGAATATCAAAATTAGCCTAGGGTGAATTTTTGGTATTTTTATGAAAACTTTCAATTTTTGATAAATAGTAAAAACACTGGGTTACTATTAAAAAACCAACTTTTTTTAAAAAAATTATTTATTTTATTTAAATTTATTTTAGGTCAAAATTGAGACATAATACCTATATAATTTCAATGTAATTCATTGGAGTCATTTTATAATAAGTATAGATATATAAAAATTTTATTGAACTTTTCACCGTCTTTTACCCGCCTCCTAGGAGAATTTGCAAATTCACATAAAAAAAATTTTACCGCTTCTGTGAATGGAATTTCAAAAATCCGAGAGACACGGTTAATATCATGGACTAAAATGTGGTTCAATGAGATGAAAATAATTTTTTTTGGTGAATAGTAACTTTTATTTTTTTAACACGGTTATAAGTAAATAGGGTAATTAAGGGTTAAAATTATATTATCATTACCCTAAAACATGTCCTAATTCTATTGTATAAGTGTAATTCGACCAAAAACAACTTTAGGAATAAAATATGACCATTTATGCCCACTTGGATTAGATTAGGACATTTAATATTATTTTATTTAAAGAAGAGTTAAAATAGATAAAATCAATGTTTAATTACTAAAACATTTTTAATATAGGGTTATACATAAGATAAATTATACTATAAATATTCATCAGAAAGATAAACATATTTCATACATAATTGAATTTTATTTATAATTTTTAGACATTAAATAATTTAATTTATTTTTGACACAATGATGATGAATTAATTATATTATTAATGAACTATTAACGTAATTGATGTTATAAATACCCAAATAAGTGAAATTTGAGACTTTTTATGAATTAAACTAATTTTTTAGGTTAATATGACATGTTAGTATTAATTTAATTAACTTTATTCTAACTAATCATGCTGTTATGAGTTTCACAAAAATCAATTACCAAATAGTGTCAAAATTGACATGAAATAGTTTTTAAAACATATATTATATTATTAATTGTTATTATATTCCTAAAAATCTAACGTTAGGTAAAATGACTTAGATAAGGTTTTATATATTAATAATAAACCACTTGGGGTTCTTTTGTCTGGTTATAGTATGTTTATTAACCATATAGTGTAGGAAAAAAAGAAGACACGGTAAAAGTTAATTTATTTAACTTAGAGTTAAATATAAATGATAAGGTTAAAATAGTAATCTAAACTTGTCTAAAACCTATTTTTTGAGAGGATTTATACCCACAACCACATTATCTTCGAAATAAATCAATTTGGAGCTATTACAAACCGAATATGACTTTATTATAAAATAATATTTTGAGTTTTTCGACAGGTTCCCCTCTCCTCCCTTATAAAAAGGGCACCCCTTACCTCGTCTCTTCACACCCTTTTGAGCCTTGAATCTCGGCCAATCCCTGACAATTTCTCTTATCCACTTCCCTAGAAACATTTTTGAGGTTCTGTTCTTCTCAAAAGACCAACTCTACTTCTTTAGAGAAGGCTTAAAGGAGGTGTGTCGAAGAAGAGGTAATCTCTTCTTCTGATTCTCTCAAGTTTCTTTCTTCTTCTAATTATTCTTCTTTAGTTGTCTCATTATAAAGTAATAACATATGTATTACTTATATATTTATATGTTATTATAAATATGAAAAAACCCGAATTCACCATCTATCCATCCTACGAAAAACGAAATCACCGCGCGTGCGTACGTACGGAATACCGTCTCCACGCCGTGGTGTAATCTGTTTTCAATCACCACCTTACTTTGATGGGTATAATGGTGTAAATAAATAACTCTATATGATTATTGTAAAGTTATATTGATTCTGAAATATTATACATACACTTAATTACTATTCCACGATCATGGGAATGGTATCATCGGTCGTGCGTACGTACGGACTGCCGTCTCCACGACGCGATTAGATTCATTATCCATGTTAACCATTCATTAATGATTATAAATTATATATTTAATAAGTAATAATGAAATATATGACATAATAAGGATACATGATTTATTTATATATATATGTATTTCATCTACTTAATTCCATTCAATTCAATAAGGAAACGAAAACAGCATTCATGCGTATGTACGGCCTACCGTCTCCATGAATAGTGTATTTCATTCCATTTATCGATCTATCATATATATATATGTATATGCTGAATATATAATATATATATAAATCATTTTTTACATTCTATAATTATGTAAATCAGGATATATGTAATAATATCAAGAACAACAAGTCGAAACACATACAATAAATGAAATGATTTTACCCAAATCGTTGCTTTTACATCGAATTTACAAAAGAACGGGTAATATAAAGTCATATGTAAACCATATATGATATCAAAACAATGAATATTATTTTGTAATAATTCAATGACATATTTAAATCATTATACAGGAGGATTGGATACGTAGGCATCATATCATACCTAAGGTAAGGGATAATTATTCCAATCTCATTCTTATCCGAGATTGTTTATTCGTAAGTATTTACTGGGGTTATGATAATTATCCATGTCCATATCTTCTCAAAATGTCTTTATAAAATTCTTACTTTTCTTCCATGTTTTTTTAAAGTCATTTTTACCCTTTTCTACTTTTACCACATCGTATGGAAAGAATCTTTCTTTTGTTTACCATACGAGGTACTTTTTGACTTTTCCGAAAAAAGTACGAGAAGAATGTTATTTTTATCTTATACGGCATGAATGAATTTTTACGGTTTCATAATGAATTATTTTCATGAAGCTTACTCTACAATATTTCATATGTATTTTCAACAAAATCCTTTTCTTTTAAAATTTCATGGAATTTTGTGAAAAGAAAATATTTTTGAAGAAGAAAGGATATTTTCCTCAATAATTCATTTCAAGTGTTTTGTCAAAACTATTTTCCATCTAAGATGAAATTATTTAGTATGATTATGTGTCAATTATAATGTATCTATGATTTACATGGTTTCACTTTTATTATGATGAAATGATATCCATTTGTTTTATATGGATTATGTTATGATGGAATGATGTTTATGAAACCCAATTTATTCTTTGGGTTATGATGAATGATTTATGATTGTTTTGTGGCACATGTAAGAGTGATTTCAATATGAGATGGGTGGGACCTATATATCCCTCCAATGCATTGGGTAAAGAATTATATCTCATGATATAGACATGGCTGGAATGGTAAGTTAATCTGGTTCAGTAATACAGAACTGGAACGAGGAGTAAACTCGATTCAGAAAGGGACTTTGTCCACTAAGATGGTCTTGGAAGAAATGCCTCGGCTACTATGGAAATAATATCATGTGCTTAATGGTTACCACAATCACATGTTTTATTCCCATGATATTTTATCATGATTGATGTTACTTTATGTTATATTCCTTACGTATTTCCAAGATTTATGTCTTTGCTCAAGATTTTGATGTTTAGATTTTATGTTCAAGTTTTGGCATTCAAATGTTATGTATTGTTTCATGTTCTCTATGTTTACCCTTACTGAGCATTTGAGCTCACCCTTTTTAGGTTTTATTTTCCCCAGGATATAAATAATGTTCTTAGGTAAGAAAACAAAAGGGGAATATCATTATGGGAGATGTTGAAGATCTTTCACCATCATTAGAAGATTAATTTTTCCGAGTTTCTAAAGACACTAAACTATTACGGTCCTTTTGTGTCTGTTTTTGTTATGTATTAAGTATTCTGCAAAACTAACGTATTGTCCATGTACGTCAAGCATTTGGTCTCTACAGTTGGTATCAGAGGAAATTTTTAGTTAACCTTTGGAAACTAGGATGAGAAAATGTTAGTGAGATCCCTAGAGATATTTCTAAGGTATGTCTAGGGATATCCTTAAGGATAAGTATACGTATAGGATATAGTCCTAGAACTATGGTAACGTTCTTATAATTTAAACTAATATTTTAGATATTGAAGGTATTCTTACTTAACTATGTTGTTTTCCCTAGCATGATTTTTTCCTCTCAAAATATTCTTTTTGGGTTTTAGAAAATGGCTGGAAATAGGAAGATTCATGATAATTGAGGATATGATGGACAATGGAATGATATTCTTCATGAGCAACCAAATGAAACAGGATTTGGAAGTCCAAACACCGCTATTATGCCTAATCAGCAATCTCATAATATGATCAATAATCTCAACTTCGGTAATTTTCCTGACTCAGATAATAAGAGAAAGATGGAGTTTCATGATGATCATACAGGAAAGAATGTTCAATTTCCCTCATGTAAATCATGTGAGAAGAGGCATCAGGGAGATTTTTTCAAAAGAACTGGAAGATGATTTGGGTGCGGAAAATAAGGACACAAATCCAGTAAGTGCAAAAGAAAAGTTTCAGTTAACACCATGGACAAGGATAATGGTATTTCTACGACATCAACAATGATTAGATGTTTTAAATGTGTAATTTATGGTCATTATGCAAAACAATGACCTAAGGGAAAATCTCATGAAGAGAATAAACATGGTCATATGTGTAGTATTTATGTGGATGATGATGAAGAGACTACAAATGAAATATGAGATGAAATAAATGATGAAGCTCATCCCGTGGTTTAAGAAGTTAGTGGAATTATTGTATGTTTATCAAGAATAATGTATGGTAATATGGAATAAAGAATCATCTAAGGATTGTTACACTATTGTTTTTTCTAAAGTATTTGAAAGTATATGTTGAATGGTATTGGTAACCATGAATGGTTATTCAGATATTTTTTGAAAGAAGATGATATGCGTATAATGAATGGATAATGAAAAAAATTAAATGAATCATGATTGATATAAGGACTAAGTGATATCGTGGTTTGAGTATATAGAATTTTTGGGATTTTGGTATGTGGAAAGAATTAACTTTTGACAGAATTCATGTTTTCACTAAGGTTCAATGGGTATTCATTTTCCAAGAGAATATATGATTAAGGAATTCACATGTTTGGAATGTGACCAACAAGATATATTGTATAAATGATGGTATTCACGTGCTTGTTATGTGACCTTTCAAGTAGTCGTTTTCTTTATACTATGAGATTGGACATATGTATTTTGGATAAGCCTAATGATTGGAATGGATTATGTTGGACACAAGTTAGTATTCTTTAAGGCTGGAACTTTTTACGATATTATTGATGGAATGTCATAATGATGTAATTTTAGAAAAAGGAAAACATGTAGGACGGGCGAAAACCTGACACGTCGAACAAGGCTATGGGAATCGAACCCACAACTGAAGTGCGAATTGCCTTTATCGCATACCAATGGCCTACAAGAATTCCCTAGTTAGTAGAAACTAGTTTTTTTATTAAGAGGTATGATAGATGAAGTATAAGTTCATTTTTTGAATCGTATATGATTAACCTCGCCATAGATAGACTTATTTATATTTGATAACTTTTTCTAGCCTTTTGTTTGAAACAAATGGAATGACCCATCATTCAATCACATGATCTGCTAACACTTCACGAATAAAAAATTCAACTTCATTTATTTAAGAGATGAATTGGAAATTTTTCAAAGCACGAACAACAGTGAGATTGTACCAAAATCAAGTAAGTATTTCTTATAATTCAAATTTTTCAACTTTAGGGAAATGATATTGAAAAATAAAAATATTTTCCTACTGATCTTATATCGGATGAATCAGATGGTACCTTAGATCATCACAAATTTATGGCTTTCTAATTGATGGATTTTTCATAGCCATGTTCTCTACCACCCTCCATCAGAACTTGATGGTTAGATTTTTCTTCCATATCCATATTTTCACCTATGTTCTCCTATATGGAAACCCAGTGATGAGTTACTTTGGGTAATCATTATGTTTCATACATTAGTTTTTAAAATTAAGTTTTAGTATTTTTTTTACAATGTGGGTTTATTTGAAAGAAACTTTCAACTACTAAACCATTTATAACCCTGACGAATTTCGAGGGCAAAATTCATTTTAAGGGGGGTCAAATGTAACACCCCGAGATTTTATGAAAAATAGTATTTTAATTTAACTGATGTATTTTGTTGTACACTACACCAAAATGAGCTTTCAATACACACATCTCTCACTTGGCTTTATTTACACGCAATCGCGACCTTCCACAATAGTGTGTGTTGTACGCAATATCGAGTTTCACTAAACAATGATATGTTATTAAAATATTTTATAAATCAGCTGTTATGAATAGTAATACCCACTTTTTGAAATTTTATAAAGTTTATATTTCAAAATGGACTTCATTTTTGTATTCAGAATATTGAAATTATCCTAGGGTGAATTTTTTGTATTTTTCTGAAAACTTTCAATTTTTGATGAATAGTGAAAACACTGGGTTACTATTTAAAAACCGACTTTTTTTAAAATAATTATTTATTTTATTTAAATTTATTTTAGGTAAAAATTGATACATAATACCTATATAAGTTCAATGTAATTCATTGGAGTCATTTTCTAATAATTTTAGATATATAAAAATTTTATTGAACTTTTCACCGTGTTTTACCCACCTCCTAGGAGAATTTGCAAATTCACATAAAACATTATTTTACCGCTTCTGTGAATGGAATTTAAAAAATCCAAGAGCCACGGTTAATATCAAGGACTAAAATGTGGTTCAATGAGATGAAAAAAAATTGGTGAATTGTAACTTTTTACTTTTTTTACCACAGTTAAAAGTAAATAGGGTAATTAAGGGTAAAAATGATATTATTATTACCCTAACACATGTCCTAATTCTATTTGATAAGTTTAATTCGACCAAAAAAACCTTAGGAATAAAAAATGACCATTTAGGTCTACTTGGATTAGATTAGGACATTTAATATTATTTTATTTAAAGAAGAGTTAAAATAGATAAAATCAAAGTTTAACAACTAAAACATTATTAATATACGGTTATACATAATATAAATTCGATTATAAATATTCATTAGAAAGATAAAAATATTTCCTACATAATTGTATTTTATTAATAATTTTTTTACATTAAATAGTTTATTTATTTATGACACAATGATGATACAGTAATTATATTATTAGTGAAATATTAACATAATTGATGTAATAAATACCCAAATAAATGTAATTTGAGACTTTTTATGAATTACACTAATTTCTAGGCTAATATGGCATGTTAGTATTGATTTAGTTAACTTTATTTGAACTAATCATGCTGTTATGATATTCACAAAAATCAATTACCAGATAGTGTCAAAATTGACATGAAATAGTTTTTAAAACATATATTATATTATTAATTGTTATTATATTTCTAAAAATCTGAGTTTCGGCCAAATGACTTATATAAGTTTATATATATTAATAATGAACCACTTGGGGTTCTTTTGTCTGGTTATAGTAAGTTTATTAACCATATAGTGTAATAAAACAAGAAGACACGGTAAAAGTTAAATTATTTAACATAGAGTTAAATATAAAAGATAAGGTTAAAATAGTAACCAAAACTTGCCTAAAACCTATTGGTTGAGATTATTTCGACCCATCCCCACATTAGATTCTAAATAAATCAATTTGGAGATATTATAAACCGAATATGACTTTATTATAAAATAATATTTTCTGTTTTTTCAAAGGTGCCCCTCTCCTCCCTTATAAAAAGGGCACCCCTTCCCTCTTCTCTTCACACCCTTTTTAGCCTTTGATATCAGCCAAAACCTACCAATTTCTCTTCTCCACTTCTCTAGAAACATTATTGAGGTTATGGTCTTCTCAAAAGACCAACTCTACTTCCTTAAGAGAAGGCTTAAAGGAGGTGCGTCGAAGAAGAGGTAATCTCTTCTTCTGATTCTCTCAAGTTTCTTTCTTCTTCTACTTCTTCTTCTTTAGTTGTCTCATTATAAAGTAATAACATATGTATTAATTATATAATGATATGTCATTATAAATATGAAACAACCCTAATTCACCATCTATACATCCTATGAAAAACGAAATCACCGCGCGTGCGTACGTACGGAATACCGTCTCCACGCCGTTGTGTAATCTGTTTTCGACCACCACCTTACTTTGATGGGTATAATGGTGTAAATAAATATCTATATATGATTATTGTAAATTTATATTGATTCTGAAATATTATACATACACTTCAATACTATTCCACGATCATGGGAATGGTATCATCGTTCGTGCGTACGTACGGACTACCGTCTCCACGACGCGATGAGATTCATTCTCCATGTTAACCATTCATGAATGACTGTAAAGTATATATAATAAGTAATCATTAAATATATGAAATAATAAGGATACTGGATTTATGTATATATATGTATTTCATCTACTTAATTCCATTGGATTCAATAAGGAAACGAAAACAGCGTTCATGCGTACGTACGGCCTACCCTCTCCATAAACGGTGTATTTCATTCCATTTATCGATCTATCATATATATATGTATATTATGAATATATAATATATATAAATCATTTTTTATATTCTTGAATTAAGAAAATATGGATATAAGTAATAATATCAAGAACAACAAGTTGAAACACATACAATAAATGAAACGATTTTACCCAAATCGCTGCTTTTACATCGAATTTACAAAAGAACATGTAATATAAAGTAATAAGTAAACCATATATGATATCAAAACAATGAATATAATTCTTTAATAAGTCAATGAAATATTTAAATCATCATATAGTAGGATCGGATAGGTATGAATCATATCGGACCTAAGGTAAGGGATAATTATTCTAATCTCATTCTTATCCGAGATTGTTTATTCGTAAGTATTTACTGGGGTTATGATTATTATCCATGTCCATATGTTCTCAAAATGTTTTCATAAAATGTTTACATTTCTTCAATGTATTTTTAAAGTATTTTTTACCCTTTTCTACTTTTACCACATTGTATGGAAGGAATCTTTCTTTTGTTTACCATACGAGGTACTTTTTGACTTTTCCAACAAAAGTACAAGAAGAATGTTATTTTTAACTTATATAGCATGAACGTATTTTTACGATTTCATAATGAATTATTTTCATGAAGATTACTCTACAATATTTCATAATTATTTTCAACAAAATCCTTTTCTTTTAAAATTGCCTGGAATTTTTTGAAAAGAAAATGTTTTTGAAGAAGAAAGGATATTTTCCTCAAGAATTCATTTCAAGTGTTTTGTCAAAACTATTTTCCATCTAAGATGACATTATTTAGTATGATTATGTTTCAAGTACAATGTCTCTATGATTTTCATGGTTTCACATTTCTTATGATGAAATGATATCCATTTGTTTTATATGGATTATGTTATGATGGAATGATGTTTATGAAACCCAATTTATTCTTTGGGTTATGATGAATGTTTTATGATTGTTTTGTGGCACACGTAAGAATGATTTAGAGATGAGATGGGTTGGACCTATATCTCCCTCCAATTCATTGGGTAAAGATTTATATCTCATGAGATAGACATGGCTGGAATGGTAAGTTAATCCGGTTCAGTAATACAGGAATGGAATGAGGAGTGAACTCGATTCAGAAAGGGACTTTGTCCACTAGGATGGTCTTGGCAGCAATGCCTTGGCTACTATGGAAATCATATCATGTTCTTAATGGTTTTCACAATCACATTTTTTATTCCCATGCTATTTTATCATGATTTATGTTCCTTTATGATATATTCCTTACATACTTCCAAGATTTATGTCTTTGCTCAAGATTTTGATGTTTAGATTTTATGTTCATGTTTTTGCATTCAAATGTTATGGATTGTTTTATGTTCTCTACGTTTCCCCTTACTGAGAATTTGAGCTCACCCTTTTTATGTTTTCTTTTCCCCAGGATATAAATAATGGTCTTAGGTAAGAAAACAAAAGGGGATGATCTTTATGGGATATGTTGAAGATCTTTCACCATGATTAGAAGATTATTTTTTTTGAGTTTCCAAAGACACTAAACTATTACGGTCCTTTTGTGTCTGTTTTTGTTATGTATTAAGTATTCTACAAAATTAATGTATTTTCCATGTATGTCAAGCTTTGGGTCTCTATATTCCTTTATTCTCATCAATTGGTGCATAATAAATGTAAGTCTCAATGAAACGTAAATTTAGTTGAAATCCTTTACCTTATCCTTCCTTTTTGGTGTGTGGTATTTAGACTCGTGTGTAGTGTTTTAAAATATGTTAATAACTAATAAAAGAACAAAACACATATTTATAATATCATATAATAACTTATTAGAATATTTTATTACCCATTTGTAACACTCTTTCATTATTTTAAATGTTTTGGGTGTTAATTGCCTAGTTTTCTCAAGTACGTTTTGATTTTTTATTTGTTGTTATTATTAAATAAATCACTGTTTCATCATCTACAGAACATAAAAACTGAATAAATTATTTTTTATATTTAATACATATTTATTTATAATATTTCATAATATTTGGAGATTTTACATGAAGTTCAATGTTCATGGAGACGGCAGGCCATACATATGCATGAATCCTACTTTCATTTCTTTGTTGTATTAAAATAATTAAAACTAAATGATACATATGTATATTATAATTAAAGTTTAAAATATATGTTATATATGTAATATAAGTTTATTAAAAACATCTTTTATACATTCCGTGTGTGGCATGAACTAATCATATCGCTTTGAAGTGGTGGTAGTCCCCACTTCCTCAAACGAAATTATCGTATTTATCAAACATGGATAGCATAATGGTATGTTATAAATAAAAATATAAGAAGAATAAGACATAATAAATAACTTATATATCATATATAAATGTATTTTTCATCATAATGGCCACCATGATAGGTGGTAGGAAAAAATTGAACAATCATCGTTTCGTGATGTAGAAATTCACCATACACAGAAACACTTTGTGTGTCACTCATTAGATAAAGATGTGTGTAATTTTAGGTCAAACAATTATCCTAAAAACATACTAGTATATTGGGGATTCTGGTTTTGTTATGTAATCATATAATAAGAACAGTATAGGGAGTGGAGAATGGAAATGAAATTTCAAAGCATGAGAGAATATGTTACCTCATAATCGGGTATCCTCTTTGGGTTTGTACAAAAGCATCATTGAATTGATTTATGACCTAGGGGAGATTTCTAGGTATATGGTTGGAATTTTGGGATATTATTTGGACATATATTAGATGATCCAATTTGGATTGAGAGGTGTGAGTAAGGGGTAGAGTGCCTTCATTTTTATAGTGGAGGGGGA
Organism: Viscum album; assembly: GCA_963277665.1. Classification (NCBI taxonomy): domain Eukaryota; kingdom Viridiplantae; phylum Streptophyta; class Magnoliopsida; order Santalales; family Viscaceae; genus Viscum; species Viscum album. Next base: position 2,062,416,449 of record OY728120.1, on the reverse strand, counting down.
GTGGCTCTTCTGTAAATACCAAAAGGTATTCACTATTGGGGGTCAATATAACCTAAAGTGCCTCAAAAATTGAAAAATAATGGATTAAAAGAGGAAAATTTTAAATAAAAACCTCGTACACATAAAAAATATATGTATTTTAATTATTTGGTTCCTTAACTTCTAGATTCCCCAATTTTATCATTTTGGTTTTTATTAAAGCATCTAGTTTTCTAATCTAATTAATTTAACTATTAAGACTAAATTAAAGTGAGATATATTAGAAAATATAGACCCACTATATTATTAATATTATATCTAATTTATGAAATAAAATTATCATGTTTTTGGGAAATTAATTTAACAAAAAATCTCATATGATGCGCTAAAACACTGCTTGAACTAATACCGTGTTGACAACATTTTTATAGTATATGGGTCAATATATTAATTATAAAAGATTAATTGGTCCATTAATATACCGTATTTAAAATTTATTAACACTTAATAATCACTTTTTAGAATATAGGATTTTTTTTAATTTTAAATCATTTAAAAAGATTTATTTATTGTAAAATAACAATAATTTCAATTTTGAATATATTTATTTAATGTTAATTTTAAATTATAAATATTATATTGGAATTAAAATATATTATTTTTACAAGTGTTTAAATAGATATATTCATATAAAAAATAAATAAATATTACAATTCAATCAATTAACTTCACTTTTAATATTTATAGTGTCATTTATTTTAGTTAATTATTAATTAAAAAAACACTACATGGACGTTTCTTAAGCCTTTTATGTACCTAAACCATATATATAAAATAATAATAATTTATTATGATAAAAACCCATATATATTTAAAAATTATATCTATAACTGAAAATATTATGTTTTTTATATATCTCAATGTTTTATAAATGTTAAATTTAAGGAAACTTTTGTTTTTGTCTTTTTCCTTACTTACCCTTTTATATTGGGAACTTCCATTTAATAATATCACAATAACCCATATATTTAAAACCAAGTGGAGACATGGTCAAATTATTGGTATACAGTGGATTTTGGACATGTTTCCAAGTCATTTTGGTTCTTAATATTAAGGTTTAGTTCCTTATTATGCTTAATCACTCCTTAATCACCGTAATTAATATCAATCACATTAACCAATCATTTTGGTCAAAAAAATTAAGTTCATATTATTAGACGAAAAATATCATACTAATTACATTCTTGTATGTCTAATTTTCATAATTGTAATCACATAAGTAGGAAAATTAAGATTAAGGCTAATCCTACATAAGTGGTGAAATAACCAATTTTTAAAGTACAAAAACATTCAAAAGTTTGTTATGTTTTTATATTCAATTTCGAAGTAAAATTTATTATAATGAAATTATTTATTTAAATAGATGTATAATTGATATAATATTACTCTAAAACAAACATTAAATTTAATTTATCATTAAAAATTATTTAAACGAAAAGGGTTGATTTTTAACTAAATTGTAGTAATTTTCATTATTCATCAAAAAATGTTGTTTCTCAGAAATGTCCAAAAAATTCAACCTAAGATAATTTCAACATTATAAAATCAAAAATTATGTTTATTTTTAAAAATTAAATTCATAAAATTGTCAAAATTTAGTTTTAAAATAGGTTCTCTATTAAAAGGCGGTAAAACTCAGTCTTGCGTGTAACTTAAGTTAATTCAGTGTCGCATGTAGAATAAGTTTAACATTATTCATAATGTATTCCAATAGAAAAATTATATTTAATCAAAATGAAAAATATTGTAATGTCTCATAGTTTCACATTCTCCCAACCTTAATTAAATTGTGTCCTCGCAATTTAAACTGGATCTCAGTGATCAAGGGATTTAAAATAAACTATTATTGAAATACCCACATCATAAAAAGGATTAATACCACATATTCTTAAAATGAGGGAAAGAAAATCACAATTTTCATGTAACTAGGTTCCCTCGTGTGAGAACATAGGTTGAAAATTTAATCATGGATATAGAATAAAAATCCAAAAATCATGTAATGACCCAAACATTTATTAATGAAAATTCCTCTAAATCTGATTAAATGTCTTACTATATAAAATGTTTATATAATACATATCCACTTCCTTGTTTTTAAATTTTTTGGATTTTAAAATACCGTTAAAATTTGTTATCATTTCTAATATAGTTGTTGAACAGTGACCAAATGATTAGTATAAATATAGGGCTTTAACAAATCCAATTTTCCCAGACAAAGGAAGTGATGGCCTCATCCATTATAATTTCAACATACGGAGCCCATTTATCAGATCTTAGAAAGGAGGTATCATTTCTAGGCTTCGCTCTCAACCAATCCCAAGCTAATATTCAACACGTTAATCTTGAACGGAATCGCCTACGGGAGAAGTGGGAGTTAATTGAGATTACCAACCGAGCGATGTTATCTGAGCCTCCCCAAGAGTTTGTCACCATTGCACACCATACCCTTAGGTCTTATGTGGGTGTTTTGTTACATTACTCTAGCACTATTATTATGTGTATATATTTTTTATAGAATAAATAATATAAAATCATTTTATTATTGTTACGTTGTAAATAGTTTTTAAAGCACAAATAGTATATTTAGTTCATATTATATTATGAAATCTATTTTGATGAATTAATTGATTATTTAATTAAATAATATTTTAATAAAATAATTTTACTAAATAATTTTTTACTCAATATAAATGATCTTGTAATTTTGATGAATAAAATTGTAATTTTTATTAAGGTTTGAATGCTGTTTTTGTCAAAACCCAAGAATTTTCAATAAATGTAAATTTTTATTTTAAAAGTAAAAATTCACATATTTATAAAATTATTTAGATAAAATTAATATCATTTTTTGGAATCAGGACATCTAAATTATCCAATGGTGAATTTTTCATAATTTTTTGAGACAATCGAATTTTTGGGTTAAAATTAAATACAATTTAAATATATAATGTGTTTTATGACATCATAATGACCCAATAGTGATGTAATAAAATACTATAAATCGTATTTTCGGAAAATATATATTTTTACTTTAAAATAATGTGATTTTAGGTTTTTTTGATTTATTTTATAGAGCCTCCAAGACTTATAAAACATTTTATCATTTTAAAATGATTTCCTTGAGAGTGTGACTCACCTCCACATAAGAAAGCATAATATTTTAAAAAGTTCGGCCATTTGACATATAAAATAATGTTTTCTACCCCAATTTGTAAAAAAACATGAGCAAAAACCATGTTATGGTTTGTGGTTTTGATTAGTTTAATGTGTAGTGTCCAATACCTAAATAATGAAGAATTCCCTCAGTTTTCTTATATAAACCCACCCAAGATCCTGCTTATCATCACTGAAAACCTTTATATCCTGACCAAACCCTTACAAAATCTCTTTATAATCCTCAAAATAAACCCCAAGATCCCAATAATCCTCTCTAAATCTCTTTTCAAACCTTTGGGATCACACTTCCAAGTAATGGATTTCTTTTTTTCTTCTTTTTTTCCAAATTTCTTTATATTGTTATACCTTTTTGTTTTCAATTAAAAGTGTTGGGGTATGATTTCACACCTCTTCAATACTTCCCTACTCATGTTTTAATGATTATATACCTCTTTATCTCACATTAATGCATCTCATGCACACCTGTTATTGTGCCAAAATTTCGTAAGGAATTTCTCTCTTCTCATTTCAATTCAAGAAATTATTTAATATTATGCATCTAAATCCCATTACATATGTTGAGAAATGTTTCTAAATGACCCCCTTTCTATAAATTGAATTTACATATTATGATAAACCTCTTTATTTCTCATCAACCATTTTTATAAATTCTTATGTCACGTTGTTATGTTGCAGAAATTGCACCGCGATTCTCCAAGCCAAAGTCATAATGTAGTGAATACCATGTCCATTTCTTTATCAAGGTTATTAACCTTTATGAAAATTTTATTATTGATTATATAATTTCATGTATGAATTAAAAATTCCTTTATCTTTTAATAAATAATGATATTTAATGAATACATGTGGTATGATCTTTATAGCACACTTATACATGAAATGAAATGATTACGAAGGGTCTGTCCTGATAGAGATACAATGCATTGGGTAAAGAATAGTATCATGATATGCCATGTACAATGAGGTTTTACTCATTATAATTCACATTCAATGAGGGTTTACTCATTATCCATGTGTAATGAGCCTCAGATCATACTAATATCATCTTAAATGTTGTTGCCACATTTCCCTGTTATGATAGTCATGATATATCATACCTTTATGTTCATCTTTCTCTTACGCTCCATTGATATTCCTAATGCCTAAAATGTACTATATTATTCATGTTATTCCTTTATTACTCCATTAATGTCCTTTACAGCTCTCCCTTTTCAAATGTATGTCCTCGGGTTATCCCATGAATTGCTGAGTACGAGGGAATGTTATGGTCATGTAAAAGAAGTTTTCAATGAAGATGTTATATTTTTATATTCTAAGTTTTTATGTAATGTTCATAATTTCCCAAGACACTAGACCTCTCAGTCCTCAGAGTTGTCTTAGGTGAATTTTTATGTAATAAATCATGTTTAAGTGTTTAATAAAGAGCATGGTTTTTATAGTTGGTATCACGGGATATGTTTAGTTATTTTTGGGATTGGGATTAGAAGACCCTAGGGAAATCCTTAGGGATAAGACTAAGAATATTAAAAACATACCAAAATTTTGGTGAGTAATTATTAAGTGGTTTATCAATAAAATACCTCCTTGTTTGGATATGAGAAGTTTGAGGCGGCTTTAGCACAAATGTATCTAGGTGTAAAACCTAAAAACACCGCTTTGAGATAGACTTGAATGGGAACTGGTGCACAACAATGGGCCTTTATTCACTCTTTGTAATGACACCCTTGGGGGATATTATTTGTTAAATTCATAAGCTTATTATGAACCATTATTAAGGGATTAAAAAAACTACCCTAAGAATTTATTTTGGGAAGTAGATCATGGATAACATTTATTAAAACCTATAAATTAATAAGTTAAGTAAATAATTGTAACTTATAAGTTATACCTTTTTGTATTTGGATTCCCCGTAATGTGTTACTTCTAAATTTATTTTTATTCCATCTAATGGGTTGTAATATGGGGACTCGGTTTGACAACCTATGTGAAGAACAATGTGATGACTATTCTAATGAGATTCCCAATTTGATGGGATCAGGAATCACAAACTTTGTCATGATACTCTCTCAGTTTAACTCATGTTTTGAGTAGAAACATGGGTCAAGAGGAAAGTTCAACCCCCCCCCCCCCCCCTAATAAATAACAAGCCTCAATCGAGAGCTTCATGAGACAAAATCCTCCTACTTTTAATGGATCATCTGATCCCTCAATCGCTGAACAATGGATCAAATCCATTGAAAAGATCTTCTCCTTCCTTAAATGTTCCAAACAAGATAAGGTTATTTTGGATGCTTATCATATGGAGGTTGAAGCTGATCAATGGTGGGCATTGATAAAAAATATGAAGCCTGAGGAAGAGACTGAGGCATTTTAATGGAAATATTTCTAGAAAATGTTTTTTGATAAATATTTTCTATGCACCCTCCGACTTAAGATGGAAAGGTACTTCCTTGAACTCAATAAAAAAGATGATGAATCCATCAAATCATATGAGAAAAAGATCAAAATCATTGAAAAATATGCCTCCAGCAATTTAGTTACCCCTGAATTCAAGGTTGACTTCTTCTTTGGTGATCTAAAACCTAGCATATGGAAAGCCCTAGCGATCCGTGACTTCGATTGTTATGATAAAATTGTCTGATGTAACCTAAAAGTTCAAATGGAGATCAGAAAATCTCAAAGGTATCATGGGGATAAGAAGAGTAAGGTGGACATTAATTTTGGTGGTCCTATGGATAAATCCAACGGTGCTAATAAATTACAGCACCCTACTTTCCAAAGGTGTGGAAAGAAGCACCATGAAAATTTCTTGAAGGGGAAGAGGAAATTATTTAGGTGTGGAAGAGAAGGGAATATATCCATTAACTACTGATAAGAAAATTCTGCTGTTACGACAGAGGAGGGGAATTCTCCATTCAACACTCAACATAGTGTTCATTGCTTCAACTGCAAAGAACCAGTGCACTTTGCAAATCAGTTCCCTAAGCCAAGGGTCTTCAGAGGCAACCAACAACCTCCAAGGTAGCATGGGAGAGCATTTTCCATTACTACCACTGAAGCTAATCCTGACAACGAAGTGGTAACAGGTATGCTAGTTATTCAGTCTATAATAGCAAACGTACTTTTTTATTCTAGTTCTATGCATTCATTTATATCCCAGATGTTTAGTATAGAAATTTCAATACCACCAAAAACCAGGGAAGTATAAATGTAGGTGAGAATGAAAAATGGGGAAATCATTGAATCCCATGAATATAAATCCTCCCCTATCACAATTTCTGGTTTGAACTTCCCAATGAACCTCTTCATACTCCCTATTGTGGAATTTGATTCAATTATTGACATTTATTGGCTTTATTCCTATATAGATCCAATATAAATTGCTATGAGAGGGAAATCACTCTCCAAATGGAGAATCGACCCCCGATTATATAAAATTGAAAGGTTGAGGATGAATCTTCTTTAGAACCATCATCTCAAGTGTGGAAATTTCTGCCCTATGAGCATGAATATCTTACTCATATTCTTGAGTCTAAGAAAGAAATCATCCTTTAAGACATTCCTATTGTGAGGGAATTTTCTGAACTGTTTCTCGAGGAATTGTCTGGTCTTCCTCCTAAAAGAGATGTTGAATTATTGATTGATCTTATGTCAGGGGATTTTCCAACATCCAATACTCTATATATAATAGATGTTGTGGAGATTTAGGAGCTAAAGAAACAACTATTGGAGAATATGGATAAAGGGTTTATACACCTAAGTACTTCACCATGGGGTGCACCAGTCCTCCTCATCAAGAATAAGGATGGGTAAATGCAACTTTGCATTGATTATTGTGAGCTCAAAAAAATAATGATAAAGAACAAGTATCATCTTCCATGAATTTATGACATGTTCGATCAGCTACGTGGAGCACAATAATTCTCCAAGGTTGATATGCAGTCGAGATATTACCCAGTAAGGGTGAATAAAGAGGATATCCCCAAGACTGATTTCTGTACAAGATACAAGCACTATAAATTCATAGTAATTCCTTTCAAACTCACTAATGCTCTAGAAATATTTGTGGAATTGATGGATAGAGTCTTTAGATATTACCTTGAAAAATTTTTTGTAGACTTTATAGATGATATTATAGTATACACCAAAACCAAGGAGGAGCATGAAAAGAATCTAAGCACTATACTAGAGACCTTGTGAAAGGATAATCTCAATGAAAAGTAATACAAGTGTGAGTTCTGGTTAGAGGAAGTCTCATTCTTGGGTCATATCATCATAATCAATGGGATATCTGTGGATACCTCAAGGATAACTACAATTGAGGGATGGATGAGGCTAACATCGGGGATGGATATCCATATCTTCTCGGGGTTAGGTGGATATTATCACCGATTTGTGAGAAATTTCTCACAATTTTCAAACCCTCTTACCAAAATAACATGGAAGGGACTCATGTTTTCTCGGACAGATGAATTCAAAGGGATATTAATTGATTTGAACAGGAGGCTTATCACTATGCCTGTGCTCACATTACCCACAAGTGGATAACTTTTTATGTTATTCAGTGATGCTTCAAAGAAGGTTTTGAGCTGTGTTTTGATATAAAATGACAAAGTCATTGACTATGCTTCAAGGAAATTAAAAGTTCTTGAGAAAAACTATCCAACACATGATCTGGAGTTGGCTGCAGAAATATTCACTTTGAATATTTGGCGACATTACCTCTTTGGGGAGAAGTTTGAAATATACACAGATCACAAAATCCTCAAGTATATATTCACACAGAAAGAGTTGAATATCTTCCAATTAAGATGGCTAGATCCAATCGAAGACTATGACTTCTCAATCCATTACCACCCAAGGAAAGAGAACAATGTGGAGGATGCTCTATGTAGAAACGACCCAATTATTCTATCATTGATGAGAATTGAAAAGGATGAAATCTTCTTGTATTTAATGAAGATGTACATGGGAATCATAAATAAGGGAACATCATTAATTATTTCACAAACGATTACTTAATAGTCTCTTTCAGAAAGGTTAAAGGATGCTCAAAAGGATGATGTGGGAATTCTAAAGAAATTGGAAACTATAAAAAAAGGGAAATCCTCAGACATCATTGTTAATAAAGAATGAATTTTGATATTTTCAATAAGACTATGTGTTCCATAAAATATAGAGTTAAAGAATAAAATTTTGGATGATGCACATAGTTCGAATTTTTCCATTCATCTAGGAAACACAAAGATGTATCAAGATCTCCTAGAGAATTATTGGTGGGATAACATGAAGAAGGAGATCGCTAAGTATACATCAAAGTGCCTGGGATATCAAAAAGTGAAGGTAGAGAGGCAAAATTACAAGGTGATGATGCAACCATTACCCATAATTAGATTGAAGTTGGAGAAAGTCACCATGGACTTTGTCATCGGACTTCTGAAGACATCTAAAGGAAACAATGCTATATAGGATTTCATGGATCGTCTTACAAATACTGCACACTTCATTGCAATTCGAGAGGATTTATCATTGGATCAATTGGCACAGATATAAATCAGAGAAGGGGTAAGGATGCATGGAGTACCACTATCTATTATATCTGATCGAGATCCAAGATACACCTCTATGTTCTGGAAGAGTCTCCAACATGATCTGAATACTGACATGAAATTCAGTATGACTTATCATCCTCAAACTAATGGCCAATCTGAGCATACTATCCAAATACTTGAGAACATTTTGAGAGCATACTCAATGGACTTCAAAGGAGGATGGGGTCAATATCTTCCTCTGGTTGAGTTCTCTTACAACAAAAGCTTCCAATCAAGCATCCAAATGGATCCTTATAAAGACCTGTATGGGAAGAGGTGCAGCACTCCATTATGTTTGGATGAAGTTAGGGATAAAATATTCCTAGGTCCAAAAATGGTCAAAGAAATTGTGGAGAAGTTTAAGACTATTCAGTAGCACATTAAAGTTGCTCAGAGTCGACAAACGAGCTATGATGATAATTATCGACGTGACCTAGAGTTTTATGTTGGAGACAAGGTATACCACCACATATCACCGTGGAAGAGAGTTATGAGATTTGGGAATAAGGTAAAGCTTATTCGAAGGTACATTGATCATTTTGAGATCCTTGATTGCATTAGAGAAGTGGCATATCGACTAGCACTTCCACCAAACCTATCTCAAATATATGATGTATTCCATATATCACTCTTGAGGAAGTACATACCTAAACCACTACATGTACACAATCTAGAGGTGGTACCATTGGATAATGACCTCTCCAATAAAGAGAACCTGGTGAAGATCTTAGATCGTAGGGAAAAGGTTCTACAAAATAAGACAACGCCCCTCGTAAATTTGTTGGGGCGAAACCACAAGTTTGAAGAGGCAACATGGGAATTAGAGGAAGTGATGAGGCATAATTACCCATATCTCTTTTAGTGTGGGAAAGGGATATTCTGAGGGTGAAATTTCTTAAGGGGGGAAGATTGTAACAGCCCAAACTTTTACTAATGAAAAGTATTCTTGATTTGATTAAATGTATTACTATGTAAAATGGTTATATAAGAATTATGCACTTACTAGGTTTTATGTTTTTTGGATTTTAATATACCATTAAGAATTTTTACCATTGCTAATATAACTGTTGAATAGTGACCACTTGATTAGTATAAATATAGGGCTTTAACAAATCCAATTTACTCAGACCAAGGAAGCGATGGCCCCATCCTGTAGAATTTCTCTATATGAAGCCCATTTTTCGGAGCTTGGAAAAGAGGTAGTGTCACTAGGCTTCACTCTTGACTATTCCCAAGCTAAGCTTCAACACGTTAATCTTGAACGTAACCACCTACAGGAGAGGTGGAAGTTAATAGAGATTACCATTCAAGCGATGTTATCTAAGCCTCCCCAAGAGTCTGTCACCATCGCACACATTACCCTTAGGTATTATATAGGTTTTATAAGGGGTTATGTAATAAGAGCCTAGAACTATGATTATGTGTATTATCTTTTTTTATAATAAATAAGATACATTCATTTTATTATTGTTATGTTGTAAATAATATTTAAAGCACAAATAGTATTTTTAGTTAATATTCAATTAAGAAATATATTTTGATGAATTAATGTATTTTTTAATTAAATAATATTTTAATTAAATATTATTATTAAATTACATTTTATTATATATAAATTATTATGTAATTTTTAGGAATACAATTGTCATTTTTATTAAGGTTTGAAAGTTGTTTTTTTCCAAACCCATGAATTTTCCATAAATGTAGTTTTTTATTTTAAAAATAAAAATTCACATAGTTATAAAATTATTTAGATAAAATGAATATCATTTTTGGAATCAGTTCTTCGAAATTATCCAATAGTAAGTTTTTCATAATTTTCTGAGACAATCGAATTTTTGGGTAAAAATTAAATATCGTTTAAATATATAATGTTCTTTATAACATCATAATGACCCAATAGTGGTGTAATAAAATACTGTAAATGGAATGTTTGGAAAATATAAGTCTTAAATTTAAAATAATTTGATTTTAGTTTTGTTTGATTTATTTTACAAACCTTTAGTGGACCCTCCAAGACTTATAAAACATTTTAACATTTAAAAATTATTTCTTTGAGAGTGTGACTCACCTCCACATAAGAAAGCATAATATTTTAAAAAATTCGGACATTAGCCATATAAATTACTTTTTTCCAATCCACTTTGGCAAAAACCATTGGAAAAACCATGGGATGGTTTGTGGTTTTGATTATTTTAATGTGTAGGGTCCAAAACCAAAATAATAAAGAATTACCTCCCTTTTCCTATATAAACCCACCCAAGATCCCACTTCTGTTCACTCAAAACATTTGGAGATTGACCAAACCCTTCCCTACTCTCTCTATAATCCTTCCAGGGCACCCCAATATTCTAATAAGCCTCTCTCAAGCCTTTGGTATCACACTTCCATGTAAGGGATTTCTTGTTTTCTCATTTTTGTCCAAATTTCTTTATATTGTTATACCCTTTTGTTTTCAATTACAAATGTTGAGGTATGATTTTTCACTTCCAGCATACATATATCCTTTTTTTATGAGAGACATATTTCTCTCTCATTAATTCCTCCCATTCACACCTGTTACCATGCTGAAATTCCATAAGGAATTTATCTCTACTCATTTGAATTCAAGATATTATTTTCTTTTATGCATCTAAATTCCATTACGTATATTGGGACATGTATCTATATAACCCCCTTAATTTGAATTTCTTATACATATGACGTGACACCCCTCTATCTCTCATCAATCATTTTTATGAATTATTACGCCACGTCATTATACTGTTGATATTCCACCGCAATTATCCAACCCAAAGTCATTGTGTAGTGAATACCATTCCCATTTCTCTATCAAGAGTATTCACCTTTATGTGCATTTTCTTTTTGATTATAGAATTTAATTTATGAATTACAAATTCCTTTATCATGTAATAAATAATGATGCTTAAGGAATCCATGTTGTATGATCTTTGTGGCACACTTATGCAGGAAATTAAATGATTAAGAAGGGTGCGCCCTGATTGTGATCAAATGCATTGGGTAAAGAATAGTATCGTGATATGCCATGTACAATGAGGTTTTACTCATGATACATAATGTATAATGAGTTTTTTACTCATTATACATGTTAAATGAGTCTCATCTCATGCTAACATCATGTTAATTGTTGTTTCCACATTTCCATGGTATGATAGTCATGATATATCATGACTTTCTGTTCATGTTTCTCTTACGCTCCATTTATATTCCTAATTCCTAACATTTACTATATTATTAATGTTATTCCTTTATTACTCCCTTACTAGGTTTTATAGATCACCCTTTTCACATATATATCCTCAGGTTATCCCATTCAATTCTAAGTATGAGGGAATGTTGTGGTCATGTAAAGGAAGTTTTCAATAAATATGTTTTATTTTTATGTTATACGTTGTTATGTAATGTTCCTAATTTCCCAAGACACTAGACCTCTCGATCCTCGTATTCATATTAAGTTCAATTTTATGTAATAAATCATGTTTATGTTTGTAATAAAGATTAGGGTCATTATAAATCAAGTTCAAATAGAGAGTGCTAGAGAACATGTCAAGATGAAAGTTTTATCCCACAAGACCATAAACCATAGGTGTGAGTGAAGGTCATTGATATCATCAAAAATGATGATAATAGGAAAAAATTGTATTAAAACCATTTTTCTATAGTTGAAGAATTATTTATCTGTTTAAGAATGTAAGTAAATATATATTTCTATAAACAAAATCTTTTCCTTTAATTAGACCTCAATCTATTTCTACTTTATCTCTTAGAACATGATATAGTGAAGTAATACATTACCCCCTAAAATCTCATCCAATGATAATATTAAACCATTTTATTCAAGGTTAAATTTTCCAAAATATTATGATCCAATCACTTATGAATGAAAGTCACTGAACTTCTAATGTGAACTTATCATTATCCTTTAATCTATATGAAGCAGCTTTTAATTTTCACATTCCAAACATGTGAAAAAACTTCATCATGTATACTTTTGAAATATGGGAATGAATATAATGACCATAAAACCTTATTAGAAACATGAATTATTCCTTATTTCAAAATTAATAAACATGTTATTAGATATATTCCTTAAAACCAAATGTGTTGTAAATTCCATCAATGATATCACAGACCATTTATCCATAAGTCATTAATCAGTTTCATGGTATTTAGAACTCATAAAATAATTTATTTATTCATCATTATATTAACATCATGAAACTTTTATGGGTTTTCTTTCTCTCAATAATTTTTTTACCAAAACGTTTTAAATTTCTACTGAATATATCTTCTTGTTACCATTAAACATATGGTCTCAAATCCTTGATGAAAAAGTATTGTAGTAAAATCCTCTTATATTCTATAATTCTTATAACCAGTACATCAATAGTAAAATACTAAAACTATATAATTATTGAATAATAATATTAATCATTCCCCTTAATATGGGGAATTATCATAACTTCATCACTATCCAACAGAACAATATGAGGTATATTCCTTTGACGCTTGGAAAATTGATTCGCATAGTGTCACATCTCCTTGGATTTAATGCATTAAACGTTGGAAACAATTTTCTTACCCTTTCAATCACAAACTTGGTTTACTTTTTCTCTACACTTAAAACAAACTCCAATTCACTTCAAGAATTTTCTAGGGTGATTCTTTCCATAGATATCACATGTGGGGAAATCCTTCTTTCCTTTCTTCCTTTTATCCATATTTTTCTATGTCATCCTCTTGTTCCCTTAAAATCCATAGGAATCATAGATTTATTTACTTATCTTGTTAAACCTTGATACTATTTCCTCATATTATGAGAATACATGGGAGACTATTTCTCTTATAAATGTTGGCTTAAGACCGGGAATGATATGATCCTTCTCACTATTTGTGTCATGTGCATTGGTTGAGTTCACATTTCTTCTTCTAGGCTCCATTTCTAAACATTTCCATATACTAGACTAGCTTATGAACTTCCTAAAACTCTAAAAATAGTATATCACAAAACATAAATTTATTCATCATAAATTCTATAACCACAATCTTTGTCTACTTTGGGGAAATCATTACTTCTAAATCCTTCATAATTGTAGGTAAATAAAATGTGAATTATCCTAAGCATATCCCCTAGGAGTGTTAAACCAGGTGTGCAGTAAGGGCCATTTTTGTGTACCAAGTTACCCTGAGTTAGGCCTGAAACACCTTATTGTTTTTGTTACTCTTAGGTACATATGTTCCAAAACCACATCCACTTGTAGTATTCAGACAGGGATGTATTGACAGGAATACCCACATAATATCTACCTTACCAAAATTCTAGGAAGATATTTTATACTTATTCTCAATTTCAATCTTAGGGTCATGCTCCCTAATCTATGTTTTCTAAATATATTTTCCAAGGTTGTTTCTAAACTTCCTCTAATACCAACTATAAAACCCCGACCCTAGAATTTTAGAGCCAGTACATTATTACATTACATTAGCATTATTACATGGATGAAAATCCTGAAGGATTTTTCAGCTTAACAGTCTTGGAAAGATAGATTACTTATATGATAACCATAAAACATTTGTAAATATGAAATAAAATCATGATACAATATAAAATAAAATAAATTTCATCCTTGAATACTTATTCAAATATTTTTTCGTCATAAACTATTGAAAGAAATATAACAATGGTGAGCTCAAATGATTAGTAACGGTAAGTAAAGTGGAATCAATAATGAATCAATGAAAGTAAACTAACATGGAATGGTAAATAAATGATAACACATGACATTTAATAACTATATAAGTTGATGTCAATATTGAAAGGTAATAAACTAGAAACACATTTCATTAATCCAATGAACTGAAAATAGAACTCATCTATAGATATGTCGTTGAAAAATCTCATAGATAATTAATAGATGAATTCTCAATAAAGGAAATAATTATTTGTAGGAATTTATTTTACCTAGGAACATGATACCTTTACCCTCAAAAGACAGTTTAAACTATTTGGCCACCAAATTCTCCTCAAGAGACTATCGATTCATTGAGGGGCATTCATTACCTAGTCCACAACCCGTAGGGCTTTCCTTAAACGGTCCCCAAACCGTGTATTGAATGTCCGAATCATTCCTCATATATAAAATAAATAATTTTCCTTATCAATTATCCATATTTAATAAAGAATATATATTTATCAATAATACCTCATAGGATTTTACGTACAATAAGGGTTCTTGACATTAAAACATTCTTTAGGAAAAATAATATGTAAACATTCTGATGTGACCCATTCCATATTGAATCATTTAAATCATAATTCCTCTAAAATTAAATGAAACTTATAATATCATGATAATAATTGGATTCATGATATAACATGTCAATGGTCAGTATATACACCATATAAAAGTGAATTTGTGCATAAGAAAAGTAAATCTCAATGGAACGTTAATTGGGATGAAATCCCCTGCCATATCCTTCTTTTTTGTTGTGTGGTATTTAGCCTCTGTTATAGAGGTTTAAAATATGTTAATAAATAATACTATAACAAAACTCATGTTTTTAATATCATATATTAACTTATTACAATATTTTATTACCTTTTTGTTAACACTCTTTCATTATTTTAACTGTTTGGGTGTTAATTGCCTAGTTTTCTCAAGTACGTTTTGACTTGTTATTTATTGTTCTTATTAAATATATCATGGTTTCATAATATAAAAAATGTAAAACATGACTAAATTATCTTATATATTCAGTATATATTTATTTATAATGTTTAATACTGATTAGATATTAGACATGAAGTGCACCGTTCATGGAGACAGTTTGTCATACGTACGCATGAATGCTACTTTCATATAATTATTTATAAAAATAATTTAAACTAAATGATACGTATTTATTTTATAATTAAATTATTATATTTATGTTATATATGTTATATAGGATTATTATAAACATCCTTTATACGTTCCATGAATGGAATGAATGAATTGTATCGCTTTGAGGGGGGCGGTAGTCCCTACTTCCTCTAACGAAATTATCGTATTGACAAAATTGGATAGCATAAAGGTATGTTATGAATGAAAATTACATAATAATGATACATAATAAACAAATTATATATCATATATAAATATAGTATCCATAATAATGGCTACCTTGAGAGGTGGTAGGGAAAATTGAACAATCATTGTTTCGTGATGCAGTAATTTGTCGTACACAGAAACACTATGTTCGTTACCCATTAGATGGAGGGTTGTGTAAATTTAGGTATAACCCATATCATAAAAACATACTAGTATATTTAGGATACTGTTTTTGTTACATAATCATATAAAAATAATAGTATACATAGTGGATAATGGAAATTAAATTATAAAGCATAAGAAAAGATGTTCCCTCTTAATTGGGTAACCTCTTCTGGTTTGTACCAAAAGTATCCTTGAATTGATTTATTATGAAGTGTTGGCTTCTAGTTTTGGGGAGGTATTTTTGGATACTATTTGAAAATACATTATATGATCCAATTTGGCTTGAGAGTTGTGAGTAAGGGGTAGAGTGCTTGCCTTTTTATAGTGGAGGGGGAGTGGATCTTCTATAATTACCAAAAGGTATTCACTATTTGGGGGTCAATATTACCTAAAGTGACTCCAAAATGAAAAATTAATGTAGTAAATAAGAATAATAGTCGATAAAAACCTCATAAACACAAAAAAATATGTGTATTTTAATTATTTAGTTCCTTAACTTCTATGATTCCCAAATTTTATCATTTTGGTTTTTATTAAAGCATCATGTTTTCTAATCTAATTAATTTAACCATTAAGACTAAATTAAAGTGAGATATATTAGATGATATAGATAAAATTAATTATTAAAATTATATCTAATTTATAAAATAAAATTTCAACGTGTTTTTGAAATTAATTTTACAAAAAGAACATGTGATGCACTAAAACACTACTTGAACCTGAACCATGTTGACAATGTTTTTATAGTATATGGATCAATATGTTAATTATAAAAGATTAATTGGTAAATTAGTATACCATATTTAATATTTATTAAAACATAAAAATCACTTGTAAGAGTATATTATTTTTATTAATTTTAAATCATTTAATAAAATTCATTTATTGTAAAATTACAATAATGTCAATTTTGACATTACTTATTTAATGTTAATTTTAAAATATAAATCTTATATTTGAATTAAAATATATTAGGTTTAAATTATTTTAACATGATATATTCATATAAATAAATAAAGATAGTAATTCAATCAATTAACTTCACTTTTAATATTTATAGTATCATTTATTTTATTTTATTATTAACTAAATAATCATTACATTGATGTTTCTTATGCATTTTAAATTCCTAAACCATCCCTAAAAATTATTGAAAATTTATTATGATAAAAATAACCCATATAAATTTCAAAAGGGTGTCTATAACCGAATATATGATGATTTTTTCATATCTCAAAATTTTATAAAAGTTATAGGTAAGGAAAGATCTCTTTATGTCATTTTCCTCACCCTTTTATATAGGGAACTTCCATTTAATAATATTAAAATATCCCATATATATCAAAACAAGGGGGGAAATGGTAAAATTATCGGCATCCAATGGATTTTGGACAAATTTCCAACTCATTTTGTTCCTTAATATTAAGGTTTAGTCCTTTATTAAGCTTAATCATACCTTAATAACTATAATTAATTTTAATCACATTCACCAATAATTTTGGACCAAAAATTAAGTTTATTTTATTAGAACATGAATATAATACTGATTACATTTTTTTATATCATATTTTAAAAATTATAATCATATAAGTGGGAAAATTAAAATTAACGCTAATCTCGCAAATGGGGTGAAATAACAAGTTTTTAAAGTAGAAAATCATTCTAAAGTTTGTCAAGTTTTTATATTCAATTTCAAAGTAACATTTATTATAATGTAATTAATTGTATAAATATATGTATAATTGATCTAATTAAACACTAAAAATTTATAAAATACAATTTTTCATTGATAATTACTTAAATGAAAGGGGTTTTTTTAAAATAAATTGTAGTGATTTTCAATATTCATCAAAAAATGATGTTTCTGAGAAAAATACCAAAAATTCACCCAAATATAATTCCAACATTACAAATTAACAAATTATGTTTATTTTTAAAAATAAAATTCATAAAATTTTCAAAATTTGGTTTTAAAATATGTTCACTATTAAAATGCGGTAAAACTCGGTCTTACGTGTAACGTAAGTTATTTTAGTGTCGTATGTAGCATAAGTTTAAAATTTGGAATAATGCATGCAAAAAAGTAAAATTAAATTTATTCTAAAACGAAAATATTGTAATTTATTGGGGTTTAACATTCTCCCCACCTTAATTTAATTGTGTCCTTGCAATTTAAACTTGATCGTAATAATCAAGGGATTTAAAATAAATTATTGTTGAAAGACCCACATCGTTAAAAGGGTTAATACCGCATATTCTTAAATAAAAATTACTCTTGAATAAAATGAAACTTATAATATCATGATAATAAATGGACTCATGATATAAAATTTCAATGGGTATTATATACACCAAATAAAAGTGAATTGGTGAATAAGAAAAGTAAGTCTCAATTGAACGTAAATCTAGGCAAAATCCTTTACATTATCCTTCCTTTTTGTTATGTGGTATTAATCCTCCCATATAGTGGTTTAAAATAAGTTAATAACTAATACTATAACCAAAATAATGTTTATAATATCATATATTAACTGATTACCATATTTTATTACCCATTTGTTAACACACTTTCATTATTTTAACTGTTTTGGGTGTTAATTGCATAGTTTTCTCAAATATGTATTGACTTATTATTTTGTATTATTGTTAAATATATCATGGTTTCATCATATAAAAAATTGAAAACATGACTAAATTATCTTATATATTAAGAACATATTTATTTATAATCATTCGTAATATTTGGAGATTAGACATGAAGTGCAACGTCTATGGAGACGGTAGGTCGTACATACGCATTAACACTACTTTCATTTCTTTGTTTTATTAAAGTAATTAAAACTAAATTATTCATATTTATATTATAATTATAGTATCATATCTATGTTATATATGTTATATAGTTTTATTAAAAACATTCATTATACATTCCATGTATGGCATGACTGAATCATATCACTTTGAGGGGCGGTAGTCCACACTTCCTCAAACAAAATTACCGTATTTACACAACTTGGATAGCATAAAGGTATGTTATTAATAAAAATTTCAGAATAATGAGACATGATAAATAACATATATATATATATATTATATAAATATATTTTCCATCATAATGTCCACTGTGAGAGGTGGTAGGGGAAAATTGAACAATAATTGTTTTGTGTGGCAGTAATTCACCGTACACAAAAACACTATGTTTGTTACGCATTAGATGGAGGTGTGTGTAAGTGTAGCTATAAAAAATTTCATAAAAACATACTAGTATATTTATTATACCTGTTTTTTTACTTAATCATTATTAAGAAGAGTATAGGGAGTGGAGAATGGAAATGAAATTAGAAAGCATGAGAGAAGACATTACCTCTTAATCGGGTAACCTCTTTTGGTTTGTACCAAAAGCATCATTGAATTGGTTTTTTACCAAGGTGAGGCTTATAGATAGAGGGTATTTTTTTTGGAGACTATTTTTATAGATATTGGATGATCCAATATTAAATTAGAGGTGTGAGTAAGGGGTAGAGTGCTTTCATTTTTATAATGGAGGGGGAGTGATTCTTTTTTAAATACAAAAAGGTATTCACTATTGGGGATAAATATTACCTAAAGTGCCTCCAAAATGGAAAAACAATGGATTATATGAGAATAATGGTCGGTAAAAACTTCATACACACAAAAATATGTGTATTTTAATTAATTGGTTCCTTAACTTCTAAGATTCTCTAATTTTATCATTTTGGTTTTTATTAAAGAATCTAGTTTTCTAATCTAATTAATTTAACCATTAAAACTAAATTAAAGTGAGATATATTATAAAATATATATCCCCTTAATTATAAATATTTTATCTAATTTATAAAATAAAATTCACATGTTTTTTTGAAAATTAATTTTACAAAAAGCGCATGTGATTAGCTAAAATGATGCTTGAACATGGACTGTGTTGAAAACATTTTTATAGCATATGGTTCAATATGTGAATTATAAAAGATTAATTGGTACATTAATATAAAATATTTAATATTTATTAACACTTATAAATAACTTGGTAAAATATAGGATTTTTATTATTTTTAAATTATTTAATGAGATTCATTTATTGTAAAATAACTATATTGTCAATTTTGACGTTATTTATTTAATGTTAATTTTAAAATATAAATATTATATTGGAATTAAAATATATTAGGTTTAAATGTGTTCAAAATTATAAATTCATATAAAAAAATAAAAAAAATACAATAATTCAATCAATTAACTTCACTTTTAATATTTATAGTATCTTTTATTTTAGTTAATTATTAACAAAATAATAACTACATTAACGTTTTTTAAGAATTTTATGTACATAAACCATATCTAAAGATTATTGATAATTTATTTTGATGAAAATAACCCATATATATTTCAAAAGGATATATATAACCGAAAATCTTATGTTTCATACATATCATAATGTTTTATAAATTTTAATGGTAAGGAAAGTTCTCTTTTTGTATTTTTCCTTACTTACCCTTTTATATAGGGAACTTCCATTTAATAATATCACAATAACACATATATTTCAAACCAATTGATGAAATGGTAAAATTATTGGTATCCAATGGATTTTAGGCATGTTTCTAAGTCATTTTGGTCCTTAATATTAAGGTTTAGTCCTTTATTAAGCTTAATCATACCTTAATCATCCTAATTAATTTTTATGACATTCAATAACCATTTTGGCCAAAAAATTAAGTTGAACTTATTAGAAAGAAAAATATCATACTATTTAAATCCGTTTATGTAAAATTTTCAAAATTCTAATCACATAAGTGATAAATTTAAGATTAAAGCCAATCCCACAGACAGGGCGAAATAACTGATTTCTAAAGTAGAAAAACATTCAAAAGTTTGTTAAGTTCTTATATTAAATTTCAATGTAAATTTGATTATAATAATCTTAATTTTATAAATAGATTTATAATTAATCTAACACGACTCTAAAAAATATCTAAATTATAAATTATCATTAATAATTATTTAAACAAATAGTGATGTTTTTAACTAAATTGTAGTAATTTTCACTATTCATCAACAAATGATGTTTCTTAGAAAAATCCCAAACATTCACCCTAAGTAAATTTAGAAATTATAAATTCAAAAATTATTTTTATTTATAAAAATAAAATTAATTAAATTTTTAAAATTTAGTTTTAATATAGGTTCACCATTAAAAGGCGGAAAAACTCGGTCTTGCGTGTAACGCAAGTTAATCTAATGGCGTATGCAGTGTAAGTTTAACATTGTGTATAATGCATGCCAAAAAATTATATTTATTATTAGAGTAAAATATTTTAAAGTATTAAGGTGTCATAGAGAATCAAATTGTGAGACTTACTTGAGAGTTTAGAGATGAGAAGATCAAATGCAGACAGCTACCCGATGAAACATGAGGATTTATAATGAAGGAAAATCAAGATTTTAGGCCACTAGATACAAAAAAGAGCTTACGGTTTCCATGTGTGAGAGAGATATGTTTTCTTTCACATGATCAAATAACACAGAAATTTATCAAATCATGAATTCATAAAATTTTAAATGGTTTATCAAGTCAGTTATATAATAACTGATGTGGTGAAGTATTTTTTTTGGACTTATCACATGAGTTAAAAAATAATCAATTTGATAAAGAAAATATTAATGCTTTATGACTTCGGTTATATAATAACCTACGTGATAAAGCTGGATACCAGATTTTTCATGATGGTTATATAATAACCAATGTGAAAAAGTGTGGTACTTTCTTTTTGAAATAAGTTATTATAGAACAGACGTTAAAAATCTATACAAATGGATTTTTCTCAGTTCTTATAAATAAAAAAATACATAAAGATAATGTGAAAAATATAATTTTTACTTTTGAAAGAGGAGGATATGGAGGCACCTAGGTGTGGGGAGGCTGAATGGGTTGAGAAAAGGGGGATTTGGTTTTGAATCCTAGAAGGACACAAAGGGAATTTCCTAATTTTTAATTAACTTGACATCACACAAGGTTTGCTCGTACGGTCTTCCAAATCGTGTGGGAACCATGCACCCCTCTCAATCTAAGAGGCACCTACTACATGTTCAGGCCACATGTCCTGACATTACATGCGCAAGTCACGTTGTAGATACAAAATGAAAACCCCAACCTACTAAAAGGTTACATAGGTTGCGGCGCATGGTTTCCCCTAACCATGTGCTAACCGTGTGCCATGTGCTATATGGACCAAATTTTCCATTTTTCTACAAAAAAAACCAATAAAACCCAAGGTTAAAATTTATAAAAAAATAAATAGAGTATTACCTTAAAATTTCATACTCGTCACACCAAGTTCTTGAGAGAAAAACCGGGACCCTTAAATAAATTGAGTCCAAAAACGAAATCAGAAACCTGGGTGTGACATCAACCGACCCAGTTCACTTAAAAAGTGAAATTAATATGTGTTGCCTCCTCTAATTTAACCCTTAGAACCCAAAACCTCATCTCACTAGTACCATTCACCCCTACGCATGACTCCCTCTTGGTCATGTTCACCTCCATGGAATTTCTCAAGGATCTCTTCCATGTTTGAGCTTGGTTACTCAAGGTGATCTTTTTTAGACCTCTATTTCTCCCTTTATTAACTTTTTATCTTATCTAAATCTTCTCCCATAAAACCTAGAAATATTATAGGATTATTTAGGGTTTGGAGTGGACCTAATGTTGGGAATATATATTTCTAAGGATTGTAGAAATTTTCACTTTCCATGTTTGGGTGCTCACCATAGAAGGCGACATGTTTTGGATTTCTTAACATGGTTTTTACTTGTTTAATGTCATTAAATTGATTAATTTTTCATTTAATTATATTCTTGAGTTTTAAAAATCCATATTTTAATTAAAAGTATGATTATATGTGATATGAAGGTGGTATTTCAAAAAAATTTATTTGAATTCTTGGGCTTGGTATAAACATTTTACCTTATGAATTTCATGTTTTTATTTGTGAAGTTCATGTTTTCATTTTCCAAGACTTTTTAAAATGGTTATGAGGATTTTTAAAGTTATTTCAGTGAAATGAAGGAATAAAGACATGTTTTAAAGTGTTTCCTTGGATTCAAGGAGAGTGTTTGTTTTCAAAAGCGGCTTTAAGGAAGTGTTTTAAAGAGAAGATTTCACATTTTGTGTGTGTGTAAACTTAAAGGTACGTATGGAACTTGCAAGATAAATTTTTTATATCATGAGAGATAATAATTGATTATCCCCTTGTTGTTTCACTTGGTGATGTGTTATTAATTATTATGTGGTGTGTAAAGGGGTTGTTCTATGTGAGAGAATTGGAAGTGAGTGACAGTTATTATTTGTGCCTTATTTATTGATCTTGGATTGACTTTTCACTCCACACAAATTAATTTTTATCATGGTAACTTAGGAAATAAAGTGAGAGATCTAGATTTATGTTGCACTAGTTGGTACAGACATTTCTATTACCCCATTTTGAATGAGATAGGGCTAGGTGGGAGGTGTCATCTCGATGATGTTGTTACAGGCTATATGAGTGTCCTGTAATGGGTTAATATAACATAGGCTGAATTTTTTTCATAATTTGGTTTAGTAAAGTCTATAATCATTTCACATTAGGACCTACGGTAGATCCCATGACAAACATTCTTTTAACAATGGTTTATATAGGGGATTCTCAACATATGATTTAGTATAACCCCCTTGATTTTAATGCTTTTGGAATCCTTTATCTATTTATTTTCATTATATTCCTATTTAATTATGGAGCCTTCTCTATAAAAATCATTAAAATTTTCATTAGGTTTTTTTATTCTAAATGTTTTTCAAAAAAAGTTTGGGAGACTATTTTGAATTAAAGATTATCATTTTGTATTTTCAAAGTGGCTTTATGTAACACCTACATATTTTAAAAGCGAAACATCATGTTTGGTAGCGTGGATGACACAAAACAAAAATATTATAAGAAAATATAACACCTCAAGAATTGATTATATATTTCATTTTAGTAAATTCATTCTCTTTGATAGCTAGTGATGCACACAACACCAATTTTGAATGAAATGTGATACTCTATTAAAATATTATTAATTTAACATGACCATTATAACCTAGACATTAAGTTGGGAGGTATAAATAGTAATAACTAAATTATAAAAAATATATTTTTTTAACATTTATAAAATAAATTCAATAGTTATATATCTATTAGAAATTAAATAAGATCTATTTTAAATAGAAAGAAATATTTTTGGAAAAACTGTATTTTTATGAAAGGCGAATTAGTCATGCTTTGAGAACATAATTTAAAATTAATTTTTACCATTTTTAGAAACATTATTTGAAAAAACAAACTTAATTTTTTAAATATATATTTCAAAACAACCTTTGGGTTAATTTTTTAGAATTTTATAAAAAAATATTTATGAATAGTGAAAAATATTATTTTAATTGAAAATTGACTTTTCGTTTAAAATATTTACAAAGACAAATTATATTTTAAATTGGTTTTAAAGTAAAATTAGTTCAATTATACTTCAATCTATATAATTTAGGTCATTTTAATCAATTTCATATTGAATTTTGATATTAAAACATTCTGTACTTATGAGAATTTTCTCTTTGGAAAACCACTCTTTCGTCGCATCTGTGGTTAACTTTTAAATTAAACTATGCTACTCATATGAGTTTAATTTGGAATATTTGATTCCATATTTCAAATAATACAAAATTATCATTTATAATAATTTCAAATTATTTTTTTACCATAATGAATAGTGAAAATAGTAAAAATTAATTACCATTGTTAAGGTCCAAATGGGTTTACAATGAGGTTAAACTAAGAATATAAGGGTTAAAATGATCTTAAACTTGTCCAAAACCCATTTTTTAGCCATATTTTGACCTTATCAAATATATGGTCCAATAATGACTCATTTGGGAGGATTGTTTCGTGATTAAAATGTGTGTATCTCTTTATCTTTTTAAAAATTAATATGTGTCCTCTCCCTCAATTATAAAAGGCCACCCCTCTCCTCCCCTCTTCACACTTAAAAACACTTTGGTTCAGAAACTAGGTACTCAAATAACTTAATTACTTACCTAAAAATATTCTAGAGGCCTTATCTTGATTATAAATCCCTCCAAAGGCAACTTTAGGTATAAATCTAATGAGGCTCTTCGAAGAAGAGGTAAAATTCTTAAATGTGAATATTGTATTATTTATTCTTCCACTTAATTCAAAAATTATTCAAATATGTTAATATAATAAAACTATTATGTACTATATATTGAGATAATATTATGTTAATATAGTAACCTATATCTATCTCCACTTCTATCAAATGGGAAACAAAATCGTCGATCATGTGTACGAAAGACTACCCCCTCACGAACTGATGTAATTTGTTTTCCATAAAAAAACATTAAAGGATAGATAATATGATATTTATTAAATTATTAAAATTATTTAATCATTATATCACATTTACCTTCTTACTTTTCATTTTTTTGGTAGATATGATAACATTTCTCGTGAGTACGGCGTGCTACCGCCTCACGAAGCGTTGTGATTTTTTTTCACATGCGATTTACATGAAATACATTAAGTTTAAATTTAATGAATATATGTGATATTTATGATCTAAAAAACTTTTTTAAATATAATATCACATATTAATTATTACCTTCCAATCCATCAAGAAAATAATAACATCGTTTGTGTGTATGTGTGGACTTTTGCCTCCACATAACGTTGTGAAATGTTTTTCATTTTAATTTTTAATGGATAGTATTAAGGATTTATTTTATTAATATAAATTAAATATATGAAATATTTATTTTTATTTAATGTTTAATTAATATTTATTTTAATTTTTTTTTCATCCGTTGAGAAAAATGGAAACGACGTTCATGCGTACGTATGGACAACCATCTCCATTAACGTTGTAATCCATTTTCTATCTCTAACATTAAAAGATTAATTTAAACACATATATAAAGAATAAATATGATATTTATATCATGGTTAAAATTATGGATATTATGTATCCATGATCAAATTAAAATTTCCAAATTTACGAAATTAAAACATACATGAAAAATGAAGCAATAATTAGCTGAAATAATTATTTTAATAAAGAACTGTTAATAAATAGGTGATAAAAGACTATTAGTGAATAATATATGGTAAGTTAAATTTCAGTATGGTTATTTAGTAGATTTATAATAAACTTATATTTATTATATGGTTTTTTAGGATGCATACAGAGGATGTTGAACCTAAGGTAAGGGTTCATCATCCCACTTTTAATTTTGTGAGACATATGACATATTCACCTGATTTTTATTTTTAGTGGTGTATATACCACCTATTTTATATTTGATATAATTAATATATTTATATTAATTGTATTTAAATTTTAATTTGATTTTATTTATTTTATTGGGCTTATGATCCTTAATTTATCAAAGTGGTAAGGGTTTATTTCACAATCTCATCATTATTCGGGATTGTTTTTGTGTAAGTCTCACTTAGTGGAATTATTTGATATTTTTATTTTAAAATAAATATATATTCCATTAATCTACTTATTCATGAACTTTTTCAAGTAATAGTACCATTTTATCACTCTTTGGTAATTATATTGAATGATAAAATGTTTTTGAGAAAATCTGACTTTATTTCTCTCTTTAGTCAAAAATCATTTTTCATCAAAATCCATGTGTTTCTAAAAATTTTTTCAATTTTGTATCCTTTTAAAAAGTATTAATTAAATAAATTTATAATTATTTGGACTTTATATTGTTTTTAAATGAATATTCATGTCCTTGTTTTACAAGAAGGCCCATTTTTTTACCAAAATTGTGAAAGGAATATTTGTTTTCACGTACAAAACATTAAAAAAATGTCCCACTATCATGACTAATAAAATTTTTAAATATTATTTTTCAGTTTTAAAAGATTAATTTAAAATATTTTTTTTTAAATTTTTTTTTGAACGTTTTGTTTTAAAATTTTATTTTCAATGTTTAAGTGATAATTTCCTCAAGATTATTTTTATAACATTTTTATGGTATTTCTATTCATTGATGACGTCAACACTTTATTATACATATGATATTTTAGGGATATGTGGTAATGATATCATCCTTATAAATTATTTTTATGGTCTATGATAATTTTTACTGAGGATATACAATTTTTTTATTATTCACCATATTATCCTAGATCGTTTATGATTATGCTTTTTTGATTGGGTAAATATTAAAATTTCATATGCTAGTTTTTCAATATGAATGTCTATGTTGATTATGTTTCACCCCTTTGATATCAGGAATGAATTGGACTTAGTAATTGATGGGTGGGTCCCTATTTTAGAAAGTCCCTCGATGCATAGACGGGTGTCATGAGAAAAATCAGTTAGCCAGATTAGAGGGGTTTCTACACAAAGATTTAAACATTCTTATAATTGGTCTTCAAATTATATTTCTCATGTCCATCGTTATGAATTACATCATTATGAGATCAGTTATTGATGTCCTTGTGATTATTCGATTATTTTGAATATCCATAGATAAGTTTCAATATTATGTGATTATTTATATGGCCTTATTTGATCATCATTTATTTCTTCCATATTATGCTCAGTTTATTAATTAAATGGTATGTGTTTTAGTTATTCACCTTTCCATATTGATTACACTTATTTAGACATGATAGCTTCTATTGTATTCTTACCATTACTGATCATCTGATCCCACCCCTTTCTTATGTTTTATTTTCCTCCAGATACCAGGAAGTGTTTTGTGGTTGATATGAAGGGATATAATATGTGGAATAATAGAGTTATCAAAGAATAAACTTTTTTTATTTTATGATTTCAATTTAAATATTAATTTCAATTATATATCTACTTTACCAAGA
This sequence comes from Viscum album, assembly GCA_963277665.1. Taxonomy (NCBI): domain Eukaryota; kingdom Viridiplantae; phylum Streptophyta; class Magnoliopsida; order Santalales; family Viscaceae; genus Viscum; species Viscum album. Next base: position 2,062,388,414 of record OY728120.1, on the reverse strand, counting down.
CTAATAAATAGTTTGGTATTTTGGGATATGATACTTTATATCTGGTGCTAATGTAATAAAGTAACTATTAGCTCCAGGTTACTTAAGTTGAGGTCGTAATAGTTAGTATTAGGGGGAGATTTAGAAGAAACCTTGGGAACTAGATTTAGAAAACATAGATTAGGGAAAATGAACCTATGATAAAAATTGAGGATAAGTATATAATAACATACTAAATTTTTAGTAAGGTAGATATTATATGGATTTTCCTATCAATACATCCATGTATGAATACTATAAGTGGACACAGTTCTAGAAAAGATGTACCTAAGGGTAATAAATCCTAAGAAGATATTCCAGGATTGACTTGATAATTACCTAATACACATTAATGGGACTTATTGTGCATTATTTTGAAACTCCTAGGGGATATTCATAATACAATTAACATTTTATTTACAAACTATTATGAAGGGTAAAAAAATATTTTTATAATTTGAATACAATCCCAAAGAAACCATTTTTATGATTATTAGATTATTTATGAATAAAATGTTTTGTTTATGTTATGTATTTTAGTAGTATTTGGATTATACATTATGTTTCATATTGTTATGATATAATCTAGTGTATTTCATAATTTATAAATGATGCCTAATGGAAAGAATATGAACGGTATCAATGCATGTAATATAAAGAGTAAGAATGGTCATTTCTTTGATGGTATTAAACCAATATTTGGAAGGGAACTACTCTCCAAAACATTCCCATCATATGAGGACATGGTATCATATGCTATCAAAATATAGAAAAAAAAATTATATGTATTATGGCTTCTAATGGAATAAATCAAATAAGAGGATGATAGAGAAAAGTTGAATAAATAAAATAAGGGAAATAAGGATTTCCCAAGATGAAGGGAATATACCCCGGGAGAAGTAAAGGTATCAAGGTCAATCTTATGTTATTGATATAGCTGAAGTGGAATGATTAAAGTTATTTCATTTGGATTCAATAAATATGTTGTAGAATAATTATATCAATGATATTATCATTATAAGAATCATAAATTTTATAAGGATTGTACTATAGTATATTTTCTTTAAGGATCCGAAAGCATATAATGAATTGTAATGATAACCAAGAAAAGTGATTCAGTGGTGATTTGATAATTTTGGAAAACACATAATTGAGGGAAGATAACCCTTAAAATTTTCTTGATGTTGAGGTAATAATGATAATGTTATGTTTTTAGGATTGTATTGGCGACATTGAATTTGGTTAGTGATTTGATGGTTTATGTTATCTTTGATAAAATTTACTACATGTTTTGATTTTTGGAATATATTTGACAGTATGAGCATTTTTTTGGAAATCATGCATGTTTTCATTAAGTTTTTTATGGTGATCATGGTACTCACATATTGGTAATGTGAAATTAATAGCCACTTTATATTGTTTGGGGAATATAATATTGTTATAGATAACTTCATTAAAATTATTTTGACTTAGAATTTGGATAGACATATTTTAGATGAGTATTAATTTTAACTATATATGTAATAGATTAAGTTTAACTTTAGGTGTTATTGGATAACTTGTGCTAACCATTTTTGTTTTTGGAAAATATCAATAGAGAGGAGGAATGACTTGTCATTCTAATGATCTATTAAATGTGATTTAGGAATAAAAATTCATTTTTAGATATTCATTTCTTGGAGTAAGAAATGAAGTGCAAATTTATTGAATAACTACCAAAGGATGAAATCATTCCCATGAAATAGAAATATATCAAGTATATTTACTTATGTTCTTAGTCTATATGGTAAAGGAATTTCTCAACTTTAGGAAAATGATCTTGGAACAAAAATGTTATCCTATTACCTTCATATTCAATGAATCAATGGTCTTTTTACTCATTACAGATTTATGGTTTTTTGTTTGTTGACTTTCTCTTGATCATTCATATTCTTTTGATTAATTACCTCTATCACCCTACATAGTTCTTTGGGCATCACTCTTTTCTTCCATGGCCTTATCTCCACTTCCCACATATATTCCCCTACATGGAAACCTTATTATGTGATTATTATAGATGACATTTGAACTTACCTATATCTCTTATCAAGAGGATGTATTATTAACCCTTATCACTATGAGGGATTAAAATAAGGGTATTTTGAAATGTCAAACCCTTGAAAATAGAGATAATTATTAAATTGTGAGGACACAATTTATTTAAGGCGTAGAATGTAACACCCTGAGATTTTGAAAGAGGAACATCATTTAGATAGCATAGATAACACAAAACACCAATCTTAGGAGAAAATATAACACCCCAAGACATTATGATATGTTTATTTTAAATAAGTTCATTTTTTTGATAGTTTTCAATGCACGCAATGCCAGGTTTAAATGAAATGTAATACTCTATTAAAATATTATTATTTAAAAATGCCCATTATAACATAACTGTTAAGTTGGAGTGTATTAATTGTAATAAATAAATTATAAAATTATATGGATTGAACATTTATAAAAAAAATTAAATGGTTATTAATTTATTATAAATAAAATAAGAACTATTTAAAATAGAAATAAATGTTTTCTGAAAAACTATATTTTTCTAAAAGGTGGATTAGTCTCCCATTTGTAACATAATTTAAAAATATTTTTTACCATTATAGAAAATTTAAGTGAAAAAATAAACTTTATTTTTTAAATATGCATGTCAAAATTATCTTTGGGTGGATTTTTAAATTTTTTTTTTTGAAAAGATTAATTATTTTACTGAATAGTGTGAAAAATACTAATTTTTATTGATAACTGACTTTTAATTTAAATTATTGACAAAGAGAAATTATATTTTCAATCGGTTTTAAATTAAAATTAGTTCAATTATATAAAAATTTAACTAATTTAGTTAATTTAAATTTATTTAATATTTAATTTTGATATTAAAACATTCTATACTTATGAAAATTTTCTCGTTGGAAAATCGCTCTTTCGTCACATTTGAGGTTTATTTTTAAATTTTATTTTTCCACTTATATGAGATTAATTTGTAAAAATAGGTTCCATATTTTGAATAATCATAATTTATATTATATAATAAATTTAACTTATATTTTTACCATAATGAATAGTGAAAACAGAAAAAACTAATTACCATAATTAAGATAAAAAAAGGTTTACCAAGGGGTTAATCTAAGATGGTAAGGGTGAAAAATGACCTAAAACTTTTTAAAAACCAATTTTATGGAAATATTTAGACCTCATAAACTATATGGTTTGATAATGACTCATATTTCATGGTTTTAGAATGAGAAAAATATGGGTATCACTTTATTTTTTCAACAATTTCATGTGTGTCGTCTCCCCTGCTTATAAAAGTCTTCCCTATCATCCCCTCATAACACTTCAAAAACCCTATGGTTTAGAAAATACATGATAAAATTAATTCATTTATTCCATACTCACATTATATAGGACTTATTTTTATTATTAATCCCTCCTGATAAGTCTTTAGGTATAAACCGAAAGAGGCTCTCTAAGAAGAGGTAGAATTCTTAAACATGAATATTTGTTTTATTTATTCTTACACCTATTTAAAACCTTATTAAAATATAATTATATAATAAAACAAGTATCTAATATATAATTAGATGATATTATGTTAATTTAATAACCTATATTCGTCTCCACTTCTATCAAATGGGAAATGAAACCATCGATCGTTTGTACGATGGACTACCGCCTTGTGAACCGAAGAAGTTTATTTTCCATCACCACCTTTCGAGGATTGATATAATTATGGATTTAATATAATTATATAATATTTATGAAATTATTATAATTATATAATTATTATATCATATAAACCTTCTTACTTTACATTTCTTGGGGGATACAATAACATTTTCTGTATGTACGGAGGACTGCCGTCTCGCGAAGCGATGCAATTCATTTTTCATTTATGCTTTACATGAAAGGTATTGAGGTTAAATTTAAGGAATATATATGATATTTATGATCTAAAAATACTTATGTAAATATAATATAAAATATAAATTATTATATTCTAATCTTTAGGAAAATAATTACGTTGCTCGTGCGTACGTGTGGACTACCACCTCCACATAGCGATGTGAAATGTTTTTCATTTTATTTTTATAGGGATGGTAATAAGGATGTATTTTATTAATATAAATTATATATATAACATAATAATGATTTTATAAATATTAATTAAAATTTATTTTCCTTTTGTTTCATCCGTCGAGAAAAATAGTAATTGCGTTCATGCATACATACGGCCTACGGTCTCCATGAATGGTGTAATCCATTTTCTATCTCAAAATATAATAGATTACTTAAAATAAATATATAATGAATATATATGATATTTATATAATTTTTAAAATTATAGATATTATGTTACTATTATTAAATTAAAATGACCAAAATTATGTAATTAAAATATACATGACAAATTAAGAAATTATCACCTAAAACAGCGATTTTATCAAATAATTGTTAATAAATAGTTGATAAAAGACTATAAGTAAATAATATATGGAATGATAAATATGAGTATGGTTATTTAATATATTTATAATAAACCTATATTTATTATATAGGAGGTTTAGACACATGCAAAGGAAGCCGAACTTGTGGTAAGGGTTTCTCATCTCACTCTTTCTTTCATGAGACATATGCCATAATCACAACTTATTTAATTTTTTTGGGTTTATATAATGATCATTAGATATTTTATATCACAAATATCTTCATCTTAATGTAATATAAAGTCTCATTTTATGTTATTTCTTTTATGGGATTATGATTTATATTTTTTGAAGTAGTAAGTGTCTATTTCACAATCTCATCATTAATCAAGATTGTTTTTATATAAGTATCCCTTAGGGGAATTATTTGATAATTATATCTTAAAATAAACATGTTTTCTCCTCCTATGTTTATTCATGAAATTTTTCAAGTAATAGTACCATTTTATACTATTTGGTTAAAAAATGATTGAGAAAATGTTTTTATGAAACCCTGACTTTATTTCTCTCTTCAATCCAAAATCCTTTTTCATCAAAATTTGTGTTTTCTAAAAATGCTTTCAAAAATGTTTTTAAAATTTTTGAAATTATTTATTAAATAAATTTTTACCTATTTTTAACTTTTTACAAAAAAAATTGAAAGAAATCCTCATGGTAGTTTTAAAACAAGGTCTATTTGGATTTTACCGAAAATGTAAAAGGAATATTTGTTTTAACGTGTATGGAATAAATTGAATCATCTATAATCATAACCACTCAATGATTTAATTTTTTTTATACATTTTCAATGTTTATTTTCGAAAAAAATATTTTCAAAAAAAATTATGAACTTTTTGTTTTAAAAGGTGATTTTCAAAGTTCAAAGTATATTTTCCTCAAAAATGTTTCTATGATAATTTTATGTTATTTATATTCATAGATGAAGTTAAACCTTTATTTTACTTATGATACATTTGGGATATGTTGTATTTATATCATCCTTATTCTTTATTTGGATGGTTTATGATTATTTTGACTGAGAATGTACAATTTTATTACCATTCACAATATTATTTTGGTTGGTTTATGATTATGTCTGTTTGATTTGGTTAAGTATTAATATTTAGTATGTTAGTTTTTCAATACTAATGTTTATGTTGATTATGTTTCACCCATTTCATATGATTAATACATTAGACTTATTCAGGGAAGGTTGGGGGACCAATTAAAAATAACCCTGTGATTCATCAAAAGGTCTCCTAAGACCAATAATTTGGAAAAATTAGATGGGTTTCTACCTAAAAATTAAAACTGTATTGTGAAATGTATTAAGATTTTGTTTTATATGTTCCAAATTATGATTTCCCTCATTATGGGATCAGTTATTTATGTCTATATTATTATTCTATTAGTTAGAATATACATGGATAGGTTTCAAGCTTATGTGGTTATTTATAATGGTTTTTATCATTATTTATTTATGCCATATTATGCTTACTTTATTGATTAAATGTAATATGTTTCAGTTATTTACCTTGTTATATTGATTATGATTATTTATTCATGACATCATCTACTGTATACTTACCCATACTGAGCAACTAAGCTCATCCCTTTCTTATATTTTTTCCCCATGATACTAGGTAGGGTTTTGTGATTGATATGTAGGTATACATTATGAAGAATAATGGTGTTATCAAAAAAAATTATTTATTTTATGTATTCAATTTTAACATAAATTTAAAGTATGTATCTATTTTACCAAGACTACTAAACTATTCTGTCTTTCAGGATACAATACCATGTATCTAATGCCAATGTAATAAAGTAATCATCATATTTGGGTTACTGGAATCAGGTTTGTTAAACTTTTAAAATGGGTATATTGAATGAAAAGTCTTAGGCTGAATAGATTCTTTAAAAGTGATTGTTTTCATTTAAATAAAAATAAAAGGAGAGTTTGACATTGTATTTCATGTGCTTTTTTTTTTTGAAAACCCATTTTATAATTATATTTAAAACTAGAATTTAGGAATTTAATTAGGAAATAAATTGAATAGATTCTTTGGTGATATCCTACTAGGCCTGTTAAATAACACATTTATTATATATTCATGTGTGTGTGTATAAAAGTCCTACTTTATATATTGGTTCTCGGTTTTTCCTTTGTCTTGGTCATCTCTTGGTTGGTCATCGATGGGTGAGTGGGAATATGGCATGAAACCCAATGTTTCATGGAGGAGATCTGGTGATATTGGTTCATTTTATTTTATATAGGTCTAGAGGATTCTATCGACCAATTCAGCTTAGTTCATGTTTGATTATACTTCTGATGAATTTTATTTATGTGATTCAATTATAATTATTTTGTATTTTTTTTCATTTTTATCCAAATGGGTTGAATTATTATTGTTGTTTATGACAAATTTGGATTGGATATTTTTTTATCATGTTTACTATGCTTCCTAGGAATACAATGTATGAATGGTGCCTACTATAATTTGTACAAAAGATCTATTTTGTATGGTAACTCTAATTTGGGGGTGAAACCATTCTCAAAGGTGTTTTCCTCGATGCCAAAGAACTAGTTGTTGTCTTTTTTGTATTGGAAGAACTTTTTGGGCCTAGTGGTGAGCTGAGTTAGGTTATCCTAGGCCAGTTCATTACATCCTCGCTTTTGAGAGCACAAAACACCAGGTTCTAATACTTCCAAGGGATCTCTTCATTAAAGTGGACATTCCATACTCTGATAAAATTCCCCTGATTATTATCCTGAATTCTAAAACCAATTATTTTATCACTCTATCAAACAAGGAAACATATCTGGGACTAATCTTATAAATTTTTCCTTTCCTTAGCATCGATAAGGATATATGTGGTATAACTGAAAACTCTTAGGTAAGTGAGGTCTAGAATAAATTCATACCAAAGTTCTTCTATAATATGTTGTGACATAGGCTCAAACGGACTCTAATTAATTAGATGATCTACACAGTTAATTGCCTCAAGCCAAAACTCCTTCAGGAAACCAAAACATAACCTCATGTTCTTAGCTCCCCCATTCAGCATCTGATCCATTTGTTCTACTACACCATTCTACTCATGTGTCCTAAGAATATTTGTATCTATATAGATACCACTCATCCTATGTAATATCTATAACTCATTTACTTTATACTTACCTCCATTGTCTGATCCAATTCATTTTAGCTTTATCCCATTCTCGAACTCCACTATGTATATCTATTTGATGAACGCTTAGAAGACCTCAAACTTGTCTTTGATGAAAAACACTCATACCTTATATATGGAATCATCAATTAATGTAATGTAATATGATGTTCCTATATGATATCAAAACATTGATGGTACCCATGAATCCCTATAAACTATCTCAACCTTTTGAGTCTAAGGTTTTATTTCACCCAAACTAATCAACACCTTCTGTTGTTTTCCTTGGATAGAACCCTCGCATGATCCAAAATCCTAGTGATTGGGATTCAATAATTCTTTATAAGTTTGGGTCCATAGACCTTTCTCACCAATGTGACCAAGACAATAATTCCCCATATTTGTTGATCAAGAAGAAATTCTAGAGGATGTTTCTCCAGTATGCATGATACCTTCTAGTATAATAGCCAGTTATAATGTTTCATCTTTCACACTATGAGCCACCACCATAAAATCTTGTGTGATTTTTCATTCAACATATAAAACTATGATGAAATACCTCACATAATCAAGTTATTCTATGAAAATTAAATTATTCTGTAGACCTTGGATATGTTAGGTGCTTTGAAAATGCAACAAGAATCCATAATCCATATGCACACTCACATTTCCTTTTCTAACAACTTCAAGAGCCTCTTCATCCTAAGGTGAACCTTGAAAAGTCTTCCAAACACATAGTTGTGCACGAATCCTCTATTATAATCTGAATTAAATAAATCACCAAATTCAAGAATATATGATACAACGGACCCATGACACTTAAAACCAAAGTGGACCCTTCCCATTTAACCTTGGAGTTTGCATAAAATCTAGAAGCAAACAATCTAGAGTTTACAAGACTCTTCAGGAAGTCCTTCCATAGATTTCCCTTCTTTTCACAGTACCAACACACATAGTCACCAAGACCAGTTAACTTTTCACAACTCTCCACTCTTATATTTCCTCATATGTTCCTTCGAATCGTCCAAGCCAAGCATCCCCTATCATATAAGAAGTTAAAAAAATTCTAGACATTGATGAAAACTCTTTCCTCCAGACCTGTTCATTCAAGATCAGATCACATATCCCCTCAAAGACCAAGTCATTATTCCTATTGAAATTAGTCATAGTGGTCACCAACACATCACGTGATTCCGGAAGTGATGATAGGAGAATTAAACCTCATAAAACTTAAATAAATTTGACATAAATGAACTATAGCCTTGTCTAGATCATGTTAACTCCATTTAGTTGATTAACCCAGACCTTCCTTCCAACATTATCATAACTACGAGTCACCCTAATATAAATAATATTTTCATCACAGAGGGATTCTCACACATGTATACAATATTATATATCAATTGTGTGATTTTATTCCCTCCATGGATTTTGAAAGCCACATTCTAAGATAGAATCATATGAATAACACCAAATGGATTCCTGCCAAGATATTCCCATTTTTTCTATTCCATTACTTTTGGATTACACCCAATCAACAACAGATTATAATCCTTTTTGAATAAGTGTCCATATACTTTCATTTTCAAAAATCCAAAATCCAAGATAAAAAAGTTTCTAGCCTCAACTTGTTCTCTTTCACCGCTATCTTCCTAAAATGGAAAAATCACACTAAATTTGAAGAGGTTAAAAAGTAAGTACCTCTAACTTTCCAAAAATCATTGTCTGGACAACTCTTTTCAACTCCAGACCAAGATCCAATACAACTGTTGTACTAGATGTACTATCATCTATTCAACCCAAGGTCTGGTCCTCTACTATAAAACAAGGAATTGAAGTGTCTGAAAAATACCAGTGCTAGCAGAATATGCCTCAAGACCAGAAATCCACACACCCTAACCTCACACCTTCTATCAACATCAAGAGATAGTCGAAATAGAAAAAATAGTCAAGCATGATTATAAAAGGATAATAAAACAAAAACAAAGGAAAATAAGGATTTAACATGTTTCAAACTCTATTCTAATCCACGAGAAACAAAAAACATCACTAGAAGAAAACAATAGATATTAAAATGAATTAGAAACACCAAAACACATACGAGAAGAAGGTTAGATCAATTAAATCATTCAATCACACACACTACATGGTACAAGTGATCTCATCCCCCAACATATATATCCAAAACCATTTGGTAATCTGAGTTCTGCTTACAAACAGTCTTCACAATATGTTCATCTCCTGTCTCTAGTATTTGGGGTCATTAAATCATTTATTCAAGGGAAATCAACACCTCAACTAGATTACCTTTTGGATATTATTCGCACTGGGATACTTAAAGAAATGCCTTTATGTCTATTGTATCATTATCCACTAATGACCATTTCTAGAAGAACTCATCCACCATCCCCAACACATGCTTCTTCCAATGCTTGATCCATTTAATGTGGTCACTACAATATGTCTTGGACTTTCTGTGTTTTTAGAACTTCTACCCCTACATTTGGTAGAATAACATGAGCATTGAAATTTTCACCTTTCAAATGAATTAACCACTCGATTGGAAAATGAATTCTCATACTGAGCCTAACATATAATGAGTTTGGAGTATACCATCTTAAGGAAATTTGAAATACACGAATTCATATAATTTTATTCATTTTTAGAAATATGAAATAGTAAAACATAGTAGTTTTTGAGTAGAATTAAAATAAAACCAATGTTTTCTAAGGAGGTATAGATGTAACTATTAGATATTATGTATTTTCCATAATTATCATGACTGTTGTAAGGATAAAAATTTGAAAATTTCAGGTATGAATGGTCTAAAGTATTATTTGTATCTGATAGAAAATGATATATAGTCAGCATATTGAAAACTGTTGAAAAATAATCCATAATAAAACAAAAACTAATCAAATATGATTGTATATTTAAATAGATTAATGTAAGTATGTGTTCTTAGAATTTCCATTTTTGTGCGATTTGAAAATTTATTGATCTCACAATCCCATATAACACAATGCGTTAGTAGCAGTTGTGATAAATATCATCAGACAATATGTATGTAACAAAATAGATATGGAACAATTATGTTGATAAGGAAATTTGGTATTGTATTACACTAATATAAATTCGATTATATGTATTGTTATTAAAGGCACACCATCTTCACTAATGAAGTTGAACCAATGAATAATATTTATTTTTAATTATTTCCTTAAACATATTCATTTAAAATATTATTTTTTAGTGATTTAAAATTTCAAAAATAGGTTAGTATATATACAAAACTAACCTAAAGGTATAGTAAATTAATGGTCACTCTCTCAATGAGAACTTGGAATTAGAACTATCATATGAAAGTCTTTTAACTGCAGGGGATTGTGGAATAATATTTTATAGCATGAATCAAAATAGTTTTTCCATTCATTTAAGGTGGATAGTAAAATACCATGTGGTTCTATTGTTTAGATGATTACCTATAGAAATAATAACCAATTAGTAGTATAATTGAAAAAATAGTAAAGTGTATTATAATTGTAAAATAAAAGAGTGATGAAAATGGTTGGGGTAAAACATATAATGTTTATTTAAAATTATAAAATAAATTATAGGGTTAAGAAAACCATATACTATCAATTCTGGTGATGGAAATCGACAAGGAATTTTTATTCTATTGTCACTAAAAGGCATTGAATTTATGCCATCAAAATTCAGTTTTAGAGCCCCAACCTAGATTCCACTTAAATAGTTCTCTATGTTAGTGTGCCTTTGGTCATTAGGTGCACCTCCCTGTAAGCCAAAGTCTATTGACTAGTTGTGAGGGTGTAAAGAGGTTATAGTTGGGAGACTATACCCTCTAGTGGTGATAATAAAAATAGTCTATAGATAAATATAGCAGCATAAACAAAGACCATAAAAAGATGGGACAAGTTACCCACCCTAGCAAAAGTAAGCAACAATAATAATAATAAACAATCTCTGATACCATTTGAATAATTAAAACATCACAAGATATCATTTATAGAACATGCATCGAAATAGGTCAAAAAAGATAATAAATAATGTAGGGTGACCCATGGACAACCATAATATATACATATATAATAATTTTGTTACAAAATAAAGACTCAAAAGAGTAACTATAACTGATGTAAGAACCTCAAGGTCCCTTCCCATCCATCCATAAAAATGTATTGAAACAATCACTATGATCTATATCCTAATCCTGAACCTTTACCTGATCAAAATTACATTAATTCTACATGCATCCCAAAGGTCCCATGAAGGGTGTGAGAAAGAATTTGAGTAGGTCACCAGAAACATGTGCCTATCTTACATATGTGATTTAGAAGGTGTACTAAAATATGAACAAAACAACACATGAAAAACATATAATATAACATGCCTCCCTTATTCTCAACAACCATAAGGAAGTAATCACCTACTTTAACCTTTTACGGTATTAATGTGTTGGGAGGATCCTTATAATATATCCCCAGGAATCCACTGATGTAAAGAAAGCTAGAGAGCCCTCCGGTGCCTCCTATATAAGTGTCGTCGGAACCTCATTCCAACTTAAACCTTGTGTCATAATCAAGAAACCATGGTCCTGAAGGCATGACCCATCAAGTACATGGTCCTCATACCTCAACACGAAAGAATTCCTATCATCTAGAAGCCCAACATATGAGGCACGTTGATATATGTCCAAAAAATAAATCTTCACCGAACGACCTCAATATATGGTGAGCCTTAGTCCCCAACTAATGGGCGCATCATTGTTAACCAATGGATCCTCACCATCCCTGTGGAGTTCTACCTCAAACACCTCCAACAATACTGATGGTTGACACCATCCTCAGACACATCTAATGAAGGCCTCCACCCATATGAGTGGTTAACATCACCTTATCATCTCAGTCCTATTTGTATGAAAACTACTTCAATAGTTCATCAACCAATTATAACAAGAGACAATCACCAACCAAGTACCTAATTCATATCCTCCCATCACCTCATGCACCTATTAATGTGTCACTCAATCTGATGGGCAACATCATCCAATATCACACAAACCATGCTCGTAACCTAACAACCTCATCACCTCAATCTGATGACCATGTCTCCCAACCTAGTGATGAATCACCATCCCATAAGCCTTAGTCCAAACATAATTTAACGAACCATGTCACCTATAGTTAGGTGGTAATAACCACCTCAATCCTCAGGCCAATCCCATCACATTCCCTTAGAACCATATCAAGAAAAGTATACAACTCAAGCAATTCAATTTAATAATGAACACACCTGGCCTAACTACCCAAGTGGTATCAAGCCCCATACCCACATTAGTTATGAAATAAATGTCTAGGAAATTATTAGAGGCATCCCACATGGTCTCAAATTTAATTTAAAGGAAAGGCGTGAATTAATTAGGGTCTCTTTTAGACTACCCAACAGAGCACTCATGAACGCACCCCTAAAACAACCTCAAAATCATGGAGAAAGATAAGAACCACCTACCTTAGGCTCTTATATGATTTCAAATACAATATCAACCTCTAAATCAATACAATTTTAAAGAAATCTTCGTTTTAGATGAATGCCTTGAAAATAGGGTAAATTGGCTTGCACGGATTTAGCACTTAGTATGGAGAGAGAAAATAAGAAAGGAAGAAAGAGGATTAAATCACTTACTGATGTAACTGGTTTGTGTATAATATTTTCATACATATAATTGAGAGTAAAACCATGTTTTCACCAAATATTATCTATTTTATGGACAAAATACTTTGAGTGGGTGATTTTGGTTACTTTTAGGTTTTTTAAGGATAAATACACAAATCAGGAAAATGCTGAACAAAAATTTCAAACTACATGTCATCTAGTTTCATATACATGTCGTGTATATCCCTTCCATAAGTTGTTGGTGGCCGAAGAAGATTGTACACAGTGTGTGTGTCGGTGCTACACGTTGTGTGTTCCCTTCTATAAGATATTTTGAGGTAAAAATTAGGATATACACGGCGTGTGTGGCAGTGGTATATGTCGTGTACTCCACCGATGCATTAAAAATAAAAGGAGGAGGCACAGACTCACCTAACCAAGAAAAATACCTAGCCAAGTCATCTTGACCTAGGTACATAGTGTGTACTTTTGATACACGATGTGTATTTTACAAAAGTATAAAAAGAGGTTTTGGCCTCCAATTTTTGGTAGCGAAGTGAGGAGGGATGTTCTAGGGATTATCCAGAGAGGGAGAAGGAGAAAAGATAAAAGGCTCTACCACCTAACCTTTCCAACAATCCTCAACTGAAGAACTCCGAGATGGGTGCATCTGGTATATTTGGTTTAATTTCATTATGCTAATCTATGGGTAGCTATATTTTACATGCGTTGGGGTTGTGGAAAAATAAGGGTTGTTATTATTCTATTGTATTTTTATAATTATGTTTTTGGGGTAATTCATAAATTCCTCTCATTTATCTTGTTTTTATTCTGTTGGGAATCCTGTATCGGACCCAGAACGGGACTTCTAGGGACCATCAAGAGAATTTGTGTTAAGTTCATACATGACCATTGAGAACACTTAACATATGAAACAGGGTTCTAACTTAACAAAAACCATAAGGAATCAATTTTCGGACCAAGAAATCGATAACATAATGTCTTAAGTGAAACCTCATCATACCAAGGGGGTTTCAGTACATTCAAAACCTAGTAATTATGAATTATTATGAACAACAAAAACTTAAAAATCAATTAATTAATTAACAACATTAAAAATCCACAACCTCGATGCATCTCTTCCTCTTTCACAAAAAAATTTCCACGCCAGTTTTTATCTTTTTAATAGTTAATTTAAAAATTAAAGAATCAATTTTTCATAAATTAATCAAAAAAAATAGACTCTAAACTCCAGCAAACCTTCACCTAATTAATTTCAAACAAAAGTAAAAAAACAAACATCTTTCTTTCTATGTATCAACCACATGCTTGCACTATACTAGTAATAAGGTCAGGGAATTACAATTTGGGTAGCTGAACTTAACACCTCGACTAAGAATGGCACCAAATTTTGGCGTCATTGTCGGGGAGTCAAGGTAATAGCATTTTGTTAAACTCTATTTGAAAAAATTAATGTGGAAATAAAAATTAGTAATTCTAAAAAAATATGTTCTTAATCTCATTAATGTTTATTTTTCATTTTCCCTTTTAGGAATGGTCTTTTACTTTGTGTTGTGCAGACTCATAAGTTTATTAGTAGCTGACTCACACGTTCTAAGAGCACCAAATCATCGAAAGTTTTTCCGATTGACTCGAAGATCGAAAGAATGATCCTTAGGAAATGATGAAAACTTGTGGAAACACTCTACCACATCATCACCGTGTCAAAAAAAATAGAATAAGAACCAGCTACTACAGCTAGTCTAGAATATCTAGTTGTCCTTGGCCTCCATAGAGACCAAAAACCTCCCGCTTCTGGTGATTCGGACCAACCTCTACTGGTAAACTTCATGGAATTCCTACCGAGGAACTACCAGAGGCCGCCACAACCACATCAAGAGTATTTCCAACCCCATGAGCTAGAAAAAATCTTTCAATGGACATATGTAGCCCCTCAAGAGAAGCAATACATGCCACCTCTACTCCCTCAGCAACCACCTCCATGCCATACTCTCATGGAGTACAGTCTTCCATCTATTCATGGAGTTGACATAGGCATCGTCCTTCCACTGGTGTAGGCCCAACACTTCGAGATCAAACCAGTCATTATGTCGTTGATCCAAAACACCGTTTAGTTTGGAAACCTGCCCAACGAGGACCCCAATTCCCATCTCTCTAATTTTATCGAGTTTTGCGACACATTCTTCTTCCATTAAGTGTCTGAAGATTCCATTTTTCTTCCCCTTTTCCCATTCTCTCTCAGGGATAAGGAAAAATACTAGATTAATGGTTTGTCGTAGTAATATATCCTCACCCAGGAGGAGCTTGACCAGGCTCTCTAGTCAAAATAATTCCCACCCTCAAAGATGGTGTCTTTGCGGAACAAAATACAAAACTTCCAGCAGCACGACTCGGAGTTATTGTACGAATCATGGGAGGACATCAAGGAGATGTTGTGAAAATTTCCACACCACAGACTCCCACTTTGGACGCAAGTCAAAACCTTCTACAGAGGACTGGTGAAGATTACAAAGTCCACAGTGGATGCTGCTGCAAGAGATACAGTTATGAGGAATTCCTCTGAAGAGATTTTTGAACTACCAGAAGACATGTCTTCCAACAACTTCCAGTGAAATCCAGATCAGCGAACAGAAAAATGTGGTGTACATCATATCCATGCTAATACTATTCTTGCTTCCCAGTTGGACACTATGTCCAAAATGATATATGCGCTCAATCTGAAGGGCGCATCCCAAGTACATGCAGAAAACCATCTAGCGTGTAGTGAATGTGGTGATAACCACATCATGGGAGAATGATCGGGACCTATATGTGGCCCTTAGATGACCAAGGTGAGCTATGTTGCTCAATCCCAAAGGACAAATTAGTACCAGAAGTACCAAAACCCAACAGGGAATGATCAACAGAAAATAGGCTTGGGCCAACATGTAGAGACTCAAAGCTTGATGTACATGGACATTATTTACTTTTTCAGAATACTTAATAAATAACAAAAACCAACACACAAGGACCGTAATAGTTTAGTGTCTTTGGAAACTCGGAACATACTCTTTTAATCAGGGTGAAATATCTTCAACATCTCCCATAAAGATCTTCCCCTTTTGTTTTCTTACCTAAAACCTTTCTCTATATCCTAGGGAAAAGAAAACATATAAAGGGTGATCTAAAATACTCAATAAGGGTAAGCATCGAGAAAATATAACAAACCATATACATTTGAACTTCAAAACATGAACATAATATTTGAACATCAAAAAAATTTGAGCAATGACATAAAACATGGCAGTACGTAGGGCATAAATAATAATGGATCATCAATAATGATAAAATAGCATGGGAATAAAACATGTAATTGTGGAAAACCATTAATCACATGATATGATTTCCATAGTAGCCAAGGAATTGCTTCCAAAACCATCTTAGTGGACAAAGTCCGTTTCTGAATCGAGTTCACTCCTCATTCCAGTCCTGTAACACTAAACCGGATTAACTTACCATTCCATCCATGTCTATCTCATGAGATATAAATCTTTACCTAATCCATTGGAGGGAGATATAGGTCCCAACCATCTTATAATGAAATCATTCTTATATGCGCCACAACATAAACATAAACCATTCCTTATAACCCAAAGAATAAAATGGGTTTCATAAACATCATCCCATCAAAACATAATCCATATAAAACAAATGGATATCATTGCATAATAAGAAAAGTGAAACCATGTAAATAATAGAGACATTATACATGAAACATACACATATTAAATAATGTCATCTTATATGGAAAATGGTTTTGATAAAACACTTGAAATTAATTCTTGAGGAATATATTCTTTCTTCTTCAAAATCATTTTCTTTTCACAAAATGCCATTCAATTTTAAATGAAATGGATTTTGTTAAAAATAATAATGAAATCTTGTATAGTAATATTTATGTAAATAAGGCATTATGAAATTGTAAAAATACATTCATGTCGTATAAGTTAAAAAAACATTCTCCTCATACTTTTAAAGGAAAATTCAAAAAGTACCACGTATGGTAAACAAAAGAAGGATTCCTTACATAACACAAAGTAAAAGTAAAATAGGGGTAAAAATGAAATTAAAATACATGGAATAATATTAAACGCTTTATGAAAAACATTTTATGGGAATGGATGAAAAATATATCCCCCGTAATACTTGAGTATAAGCAATCTTGGATAAAAATGAGATTGCAAAATTATCCCTTACCTTATGTCTGATATGCTTAGTACATACCCAAACCTCTTGTATAATGATTTAAATAATGTCATTGACTTATTAAAGAATAATATTCATTGTTATTATATCATATATGGGTCACTTATGATGTTATAGTGCCCGTTCTTTTGTAAATTTCATGTTAAAGCAGCGTTTTGAGTAAAATCGTTTTATTTATTGTACGTGTTTGGACTTGTTGTTCTTGATATTATTATTACCTATATCATGATTTAATTACTTATATAATTTAAATAATGATTAATATGTCATATATATTCAGTATAAATATGTATAATAGATAGATAAATTAAATTAAATACACCATTCATGGAGACGGTAGGTCATACGTACGCATGAACGTTGTTTTCCTTTCCTTATTAACTTGACTGGCAGTAAGTATATGACATATATATATATCCAGTAGATTTATCATGTCATATATTTCATTATTATTAATTATATATACTTTATAATCATTCTTGAGTGGTTAACATGGATAATGAATCTCATCGCGTCGTGGAGACGGTAATCCGTACGTACGCACGAGCGATGATATCGTTCCCATATTTATTGAATGAAATTTTAGTGGATGATATAATATATTAGAATCATTATGATGTTATAATAATCATATATAGTTATTATTTACACCATTATACCCATCCAAGTAAGTTGGTGGTGGAAAAAAGATTACACCACAGCGTGGAGATGGTATTCCGTACTTACGCACGTGCGATGATTTCATTTTCCGTAGGATGGATAGAAGGTGAAATAGGGTTGTTTCATATTTATAATAACATATCAGTATATAATTAATACTTATTTTATTACTTTATAATTAAATAACTAAAGAAGAGGAAGTAGAAGAAGAAAGAAACTTGAAAGAGACGGTAGAAGAGATTACCTCTTCCTCGACGCACCTCCTTTAAACTTCTTCTTAGGGCACTAGAGTTGATATTTTGAGAAGAGAATAACCTCTATGATATAACTAGATAGGTTTATAAGAGTAATTGGTAGGGTTTTTCCGAGCTTCAAGGCTCAAAAGGGTGTGGATAGAAGAGGGAAGGGTGCCCTTTTTATAAGGGAGGAGAGGGGCACCTTTGGTAACAAAAGAAATATTAATTTATAATAAATTAAAACTCAATTAAAAACCTCAAAAAATGACTCAAATCTGAAGATTAGATGAGATAGGGTTGTAATCTCATTAAACAATAAAATTTATACATGTTGGGAATTTATTTTAAACATCATCAACTTGATTTATTCTTATTTAATCTATTTAATTTTATTTGTGGTAATAAGATTCTAATTTTTAAATTGTTATAAATTATTACTTATGTGTTGTGAATTGTCTATAATTGGCTAATTTATGACATTTTAGACCATATAAATTTCAATTTATAATTTTTAAATAGTTTTGTGGTTTTTAAACAATTTTATAATATGTTATTTTTAGAAAATAACAATAGTGTCAATTTTGACATTATTCATTTATTTTAATTTAAATAAAAGCCTCACAGAGGATATATTCTAAAAAAATATTTAATAGATTTATGACATGTCAAATATATATTTAAAATTTTTGGATCACATTAAATAGTTCATATGATATTTATTTTAATATTTTTAAAACCATTTATTTGGTATATTTCTTAATAAAATAATTAGTACAACATTTTTGTATAATTATTTAATATACTTATTTGTTGCATAAAAATTAAAAATAAAATTATATGATGAAGATAAATATCATATCTTTTATAATAATACTTTTACTCGAATTTATCATCTTAAAATCACAATATGTAAATTGTTATATTTAATAAATTATGAAGGTGACAACTTTGGAATCATTTAAAATAAAATAATATAAGTGTCCTAATCTTATTTATAAGGATACAAATGGACACCAATTCGGAAATTGGATGATTAGGGTTTATAGATACACTACCAATAAGTCTTGGTCAGGTTTTTGGGCCTTTTGATGTGTATGATTATTTCAATAAAAACTATATTATTGATTTTTTACTAAATAAATAATTTCGGCATCATTGATGTATAAGCTAATAAGGTAAATAAATAATTCTTAAAAAGTAAAAATAAATTACCAAGATAAAAAAACATTTTATCTTTCAAATTAGTATTTATAACCGAATTTATATTCTGTATAACCTTATATTAAAAAAAATTTAATTATTAAAGTGTGAGTGAGACATATTTCACTTTCTTTTAAATAAAATAAATTAACAGTCTT
Organism: Viscum album; assembly: GCA_963277665.1. NCBI lineage: Eukaryota > Viridiplantae > Streptophyta > Magnoliopsida > Santalales > Viscaceae > Viscum > Viscum album. The sequence goes on along the minus strand of OY728120.1, from coordinate 2,062,368,524 downwards.
AATCACATCCAAGTGGGTTCCAATGGATTCCACTTCGACCAAAATATGACATAGGAAGAAATATAATCATTCAATTATATTAAGACAAGTGTTACGGTAATTTTATAATATTATATTTACCCTCAATTACCCGATTTACCTTTAACTATAGTAAATAAAATTAACCGTAGTTACTATTCATAGTGCCCAAAAAAAGTAGCCTATTAACATAATATAGACCTACTGATTCCAAATATATTAACCATTTTTTCTAATTCAAATCACAGAAGTTGCAGAAATTAATTTAAAATTAATCTCATTGTTAAGAAAACGAGTTTTAAAAGTTAAAACATTGCGAAAGATTGAAATGATTTTACCTATGAATTCAATGTAAAATCAATTCTAATGACATACATTATATTAAATGGTATAAATATATTCTATTTATAATTTAAAACCATTAAATATTATAATTTAACCATATAAATTATTATGAAGAAAAAAGTTGTTTTTAATTAAAATATAACTTGTTTTTAATATTCATTAAAATATGAAAGTTATCAGAACAATATGAAAATTTTATCTAAAGTAAATTTTTATATCCTGATTCCATAAAATAATTTTATAATAAACTTATAAACATGTAAAAAACTATATTTAAAGTGGTTGCGCCATCAAAATGGGGCAAAACTGCATTTTTTTTTAAATACTTATTTTACACAAAAAAATTTATTTTGTTCTCATACCATGTACTATAAAATGTGTAAGATGAATAATAATGTTATAAAATTCAAAATGTAGTTAATACTATTCATAACGTCTAGTTTATAAAAATATTATAACCATATATCGTTGTTTTGTGAAACCCAGTATTGCGTACTACACACGTTATTGAGGAAGGTCGCGATTACGTGTAATGCAAGCCAAGAATAGTGTTGTGTATACTTCAAGATAATACAGTGTTGCCTATAGTACAAGCTAATCTTTGTGTAGCGTACATAACAAGACATCAAAGAAATTAAAAAATAATAATTCTCATAAAATCTCAGGTTGTTACATTCTACCCCCCTTAAAATGAATTTCGCCCTCGAAATTTGTCAGGGTTATAAATGGTTTACTACTTGAAAGTTTCATTCAAAGAAACCCACATCATAAAAAGGAATAATAAAACTTAATTTTAAAAAGTGAAGTTTGAAACCTAACGGTTACCCAAATTAACTCATCACTGGGTTTCCACATAGGAGAACATAGGTTAAAATATGGATATGGAAGAGAAATCTAACCATAAAGTTCTGATGGAGAGTGGTAGTAAACATGGTTGTGAAAAATCCAAGAATCACAAATCCATAAATTTTTGATGATCTCAGGTACCATCTGATTCATCCGATATAAGAGCACTAGGAAAACATTTTTGGTTTTCAATATCATTTCTCTAAAGTTGAGAATTTTTAATTAGAAAAAATACTTAGTTGATTTTGGTACATTCTCACTGTTGTTTGTGCCTTGAACAATTTCCACTTCATCTCTTAAATAAATGAAGTTTAATTTGTCTTCTTTGAAGTGTTAGTAGATCATGTGATTGAATGATAGGTCATTCCATCTATCTCAAACATAAGGTTAGAAAAATTTATATACATAAGACCATATATGGTGAGATTAATCGTATATGGTTCCTAAAATGGACTTATACTTCATCTATCATAACTCTTAATAAAATAAAACTAGTTTCTACTAACCAGGGACTTCCTGAAGGCTAGTGGTATGCGATAAAGGCATGTCGCACTTTGGTTGTGGGTTTTATTCCCACATCCTTGTCTGACACGACGGGTTGTCTCCCGTCCTGCAGGGTGTCCTTTTTCTAAAACTACATCATTATGACATTCCATCAATAATATCGAAAAAAAATTCTAGCCTTAAACAATACTAACTTATGTCCAAAATAATCCATTTCAAATCATTAGGCTTATCCAAAATACTTCTGTCCAATCTCATAGTATAAAGAAAACAATTACTATAAATTTCTTCTACCGGGCATGTGAATACCATCATTTATCCCTGATATATCTTGTTAGTCACATTACAATCATGTGAATACCTTAATCATGTATTCTCTTGAAAAATGAATACCCATTTAACCTTAGTGAAAACATAAATGCTGTCAAAATTTAACACTTTCCACATACCAAAATACAAATATTCTATATACTCAAACCATGATATAACTTTGTCCTTATATCAGTCATGATCTCATTAATACTGTCAAACATTTCATTTTCTCCTTATCCCTTCATTATGCGCATATCATCCTCCTTCCAAAAATATCTCAATCAATTTTCATGGTTACCGGTAACATAAAATTATTGAAAACCACAATATACTAATACATAAATATTCTAATATTCCACGATACTCTATACAACATTATTTTGGAGTCCCATTACATAAACACTTAATCATTCAACCACATCGTTGTCATATTCAACATCGCTAATAGTGAACGCATGTGACTTCCCTTTGTCATTTGCCTTAAGTGGTTACTCATGTCGATCATCATTAACCCTTGGATTAGGGAATTGATTAGCATAATACCCCATTTTCTTTCACTTGAAGCATTGAAGTGTTGGTGGAGAATTCTTTGTAATTTTTTCTCTATTCACATCATTAGCTACCTTTTTCCCATTACTTAAACACTCAACTGCTCGATGACCTTCTTTTCCACACTTAAAACATTTTCTAGTACCTTTTAGGCAATCTCCACCATGCTTCATTCCACACTTTGAGCATAAAGAAACATTCATCTTCTTTTCACCATCGTTCTGAGATTTCTCCTTGAACTCCATCTTTCATTTCTTGTCAAAACCATGAGATGGATATGTAACACCAACTTTCATTTCTACCTTTATAGCACAATGCACAATTTCTTCATAGCTATTGATGTCTCTTATAGCTAATTCCCTTCGAAGACTTGGTTTTAAGCCACTGAAGAATCGATCAACATTACTTTCATGTTGGATGATAAAGCCAGATGCATACCTTGCAAGCCTTGTAAAATTCGATTCGTATATACCAACAGATTCATCATCAATTTTATTAATCTAAGCAAACTCCTTCTCCATCTTTGTTCAAAGAATACGAGGGAAGTACTTATTGAAAAACAAGTTCTTGAACTCGTTCCATTCCAAGGATTCAATTTCATCTTGGGGCCTTGTATTCTTAATTAGAGTCCACCACTAGTCTGTTTCACCTTCTAAACGGTAAACAACTAAAATGACATTTTCATGTTCTGAACAACGAAGTATGGAAAATATCTTTTCAATGGTACTGATCCATTGTTCAGCAACAAGTGGATCAGAAGACCCATTGAAAGAAGGTGGATGTTTCCTCATGAAGGACTCTATAGAATATTGTTCCCTTATCTGCTCATTCGGAAGTCCAGAATGATTCATAGCTTGTGTAAGTATAGAAATAAGATTTTTCACTCCATATCCCATAAAATTGGTTTATTCAGGAAGACAATCATTTTATTTCCCATTACATTGATCAACCTAGTTCCTTCGGGTTCTATCCATCGTCTAAAACCCAAAAAGAATAGTGTAAGAGGCAAAAATCATACTAGGAAAACTACATAATAAAGGGGGAGTACTTCCAATATCTAACATCTTAGGTTTAATTCTATGATCATTACCATAATACTAGGACTATAACCTATACTTACAATCAACCTTAGATACATCCCTAGACATACCTTAGAAATATCTCTAGGGATTTCACTAAAGTTTTTGTATCCTAGTTTCCAAAGGTTGAATAAACCATTCCTCTGATACCAAATGTAGAGACCTAAAGCCTAACATACATGGAAATTACATTACTTTTGCAGAATACTTAATACATAAAAAAACCAACACACAAGGACTGTAATTGTTTAGTGTCTTTGGAAACTCAGAAAATAATCTTATAATCATGGTGAAAGATCTTCAACATCTCCCATAAAGATCTTCCCCTTTTGTTTTCTTACCTAAAACCTTTCTTTATATCCTAGGGAAAAGAAAACATATAAAGGGTGAGATAAAATGCTCAGTAAGGTTAAGCATGGAGAAAATAAAACAAACCATATACATTTTAACTTCAAAACATGAACATAAAATTTATACATCAAAATCTTGAGCAATAACATAAAACGTGGAAGTACGTAGGGCATAGATCATAATGGATCATAAATCATGATAAAATAGCATGGGAATAAAACATGTAATTTTGGAAAACCATTAATCACATGATATTATTTCCAAAGTAGCCAAGACATTTCTTCCAAGACCATCTTAGTGGAAAAAGTCACTTTCTGAATCGAGTTCACTCCTCGTTCCAGTCCTGTAACACTGAACCGGATTAACTTACTGTTCTAGCCATGTCTATCTCATGAGATATAAATCTTTACCCAATTCATTGGAGTTAGATATAGGTCCCACCCATTTCAAAATGAAATCATTTCTCTGTGTGCCACAACATAAACATAAATCATTCATCATAACCCAAAGAATAAAATGGGTTTCATAAACATCATCCCATCATAACATAATCCATATAAAACAAATGGATATCATTGCATCATAAGAAAATTGAAACCATGTAAATCAGAGAGACATTATACTTGAAAGATACACATATGAAATAATTTCATCTTAGAAGGAAAATGGTTTTGATAAAACACTTGGAATGAATTCTTGAGGAAAATATTCTTTCATCTTCAAAATCATTTTCTTTTCACAAAATGCCATTCAATTTTATAATAAAAGGATCTTGTTGAAAATAATTATGAAATCTTGTAAAGGAATCTTTATGTAAATAAGGAATTTTGAAACCTTAAAAATCCATTCATTCCGTATAAGTTAAAAAAAACATTCACCTCGTACTTTTAACGGAAAAGTCAAAAAGTAGCACGTATGGTAAACAAAAGAAAGATTCCTTACATAACACAAAGTAAAAGTCAAATAGGGGTAAACATGACATTAAAAATACATGGAATAATATTAAAAGATTTATGAAAAATATTTTATGGGCATGGATGAAAAATATATCCCCAGTAATACTTAAGTAGAAGCAATCTTGGATAAAAATGAGATCGCAAAATTATCCCTTACCTTAGGTCTGATATGCTTCGTACGTATCCGAACCTCCTGTATAGTGATTTAAATAATTACATTGACTTATTATAGAATAATATTAAATGTTATTATATAATATATGGGTAACTTATGATGTTATAGTACCCATTCTTTTGTAAATTCCATGTTAAAGCAGTGTTTTGAGTAAAATCGTTTTATTTATCTTACGTGTTTGGACTTTTTGTTCTTGATATTATATTTACTTATATCATTATTTAATTACTTCCAGAATGTAAATAACGATTTATATATCATATATATTCAGTATACTTATGTATAATAGATATATAAATTAAATGAAATACATTGTTCATAGAGACGGTAGGTCGTAGGTACGCATGAACGATGTTTTCCTTTCCTTATTGACTTGACTGGAAGTAAGTATATGACACACACACACACATATATATATATATATAAATCCAGTATCATTATCATGTCTTATATTTCATTATTCTTCATTATATATACTTTTTAATCATTCTTGAGTGGTTAACCTGGAGAATGAATCTCATCGTGTCGTCGAGACGGTAATCCGTACGTACGCACGAGCGATGATATCATTCCCATATTTATTTAATGGAATTGGAGTGGATGATATAATATATTAGAATCATTATGAAGTTATAATAATCATATATAGTTATTCTTCACACCATTATACCCATCCAAGTAAGGTGGTGTTGGAAAACAGATTACACCACAGCGTGGAGACGGTATTTTGTACGTACGCACGCGCGATGATTTCGTTTTCCGTAGGATGGAAAAAAGGTGAAATAGGGTTGTTTAATATGTATAATAGCATATAATTATATAAGTAATACTTATGTTATTACTTTATAATGAAACAACTAAATAAGAGGAAGTAGAAGAAGAAAGAAACTTGAAAGAGTCAGTAGAAGAGATTACCTCTTCCTCGACGCACCTCCTTTAAACTTCTTCTTAGGGAACTAGAGTTGGTCTTTTGAGAAGAAAAGAACCTCTATGATATAACTAGAGATGTTTAGAAGAGGAATTGGTAGGGTTTGGATGAGCTTCGAGGCTCAAAAGGGTGTGAAGAGAATAGGGAAGGGGTTCCCTTTTTATAGGGGAAGAGAGGGGCACCTTTTGTAACATAAGAAATAATAAATTATAATAAATTAAACCTCACTTGAAAACCTCCAAAAATGACTCAAATATTAATATTAGATGAGATAGGGTTTTAATATCATAAACCAATAAAATTTAGACATGTTGGGAATTTATTTTAAACATTATCAACTTGACTTATTCTTATTTAATCTATTTAATTTTATTTGTGGTAATAATATTGTAATTTTTAAATTATTATAAATAATTACTTATGTGTTGTGAATTGTCTATAATTGGATAATTTATGACATTTTATACCATATAAATTTTAATTTATAATTTTTAAATATTTTTGTGATTTTTAAACTATTTTATAATATATTATATTTATAAAATAACAATAGTGTCAATTTTGACATTATTCATTTATTTTAATTTAAATAAAATACACACATAGGATATATTCTAAAAAATATATTTAATAGATTCCTAACATGTCAAATTTTTATATAAAATTCGTGGAGTGCATTAAATAGTTTAGATGATATTTATTTTAATATTTTTAAAACCATTTATTTGGTATATCTCTTAATAAAATAATTAATACAACATTTTTGTATAATTAGTTAAAATACTTATTTTCTGCATAAAAATTAAAAACAAAATCCTATGATTAATATAAATCTCATAGATTTTATAATAATACTTTTACTCGAATTTATCATCTTAAAATCACAACATGTAAATTTTTATATTTAATAAATTATGAAGGTGACAACTTTGGAATCATTTAAAATAAAATAATATAAGTTTCGTAATCTTCTTTATAAGTATCAAAATGGTCACCCATCAGGCCATTGGATGATTAGGGTTTATATATACACTAATAATAAGTCTTGGTCAGGTTTTTGGGCCTTTTGATGTGTATTATTATTTCAATAAAAACTATATTATTGATTTTTCACTAAAAAATTAATTCATGCATCGTTAATGTATAAGATAATAAGGTAAATAAATAATTCTTAAAAATTACAAATAAATTACCATGATAAAAAATCATTTTAGCTTTCAAATGAGTATTTATAACCGAATTTATATTCTGCACAACCTTATATTAAAAATAGTTTAATTTTTAAAGTTTGAGTGAGACATATTTCACTTTCTTTAAAATAAAATAAATTAAAGGTCTTAATCACATCCAAGTGGGTTAAAATGGATTCCACTTCGACCAAAATATGCCATAGTACGAAATATAATCATACAATTATATTAAGAAAAGTGTTAGAGTAATTTTATAATATTATATTTACCCTTAATTACCCGATTTACCTTCAACTATAGTAAAAACAATTTGCCGTAGTAACTATTCATAGTGCCCAAAAATAAAAAGTAGCCTATTAACATAATTTGGACCTAATTATTCAAAATATGGAATCCATTTTTCCTAATTCAAATCACAAAAGTTGTAGAAATTAATTTAAAATTAATCCTGTTGTTAAGAAAACGAGTTTTAAAAGTTAAAACATTGCAAAATATTGAAATGATTTTACCTATGAATTCAATGTAAAATCAATGGTAATGACATAAGTTATATTAAATGGTAATAATATATTATATTTATAATTTAAAACCATTCAATATTATAATTTAACCATATAAATTATTATGATAAAAAATGTTGTTTTTAATTAAAATATAGCTTGTTTTTACTATTCATTAAAATATGAAAGTTATCAGAATAATATGAAAAATTTATCCAAAGTAAATTTTTATATCATGATTCCAAAGAAAAATTTTATATTGAACTTATAAACATGTCAAAAACTAGATTTAAAGTGGGTGTGCCCTCAAAAGGTGGCAAAACTGCATCTTTTGAAAAATACTTATTTTACCCAAAAAAATTATTTTGTTCTCATACCATGTTCTAGAAAATGTGTAAGATGAATAATAATGTTATAAAATTAAAAATTTAGTTAATACTATTCATAACGCCTAGTTCATAAAAATATTATAACCATATGTCGTTGTTTAGTGAAACTCGGTATTGCGTACTACACATGTTATCGAGGACGGTCGTGATTGCGTGTAATGCAAGCCAAGAATAGTGTTGTGAATACTTCAAGATAATACAGTGTTGCATATAGTACAATTTAATCTTGGTGTAGCGTACAACACAAGACATCAAAGAAATTAAAAAATAATAATTCTCATAAAATCTCAGGTTGTTACACAACATAAGCAGAATCCTCCACCCCATTAACCACCTAGATATGGTCAAACTCAGTATCAGAACCAGTACCCAAGGCAACAATAGCCCCAGTAGGGCTTTTATCAGTAGAAAGGGTATCAAAACCTTTGCCTTTAGCCGCCGCAGCATCCACCACCTCCACCAGCTGCACAACCAGCTCAGCAGGAGAACACCACAAGGTTAGAGGACCTCATGAAAAAGTTTGTATATACTACTGAGAACAGATTCCAAAATATGGAGGCTTCAATTCGAGGCTTGGAGAACCAAATTGGCCAGCTGGCCAACCAACTATAAGGGGGGCGGCCCAGTACACTTCTGGGTAACACTGAGAAGAACCTAGTGGAGGAGGCCCATGATGTCACACTACGGAGTGGAAATGAGCTACAACAGAAGGAAATGACATAGACAGGTGCACCTACAGCCCATACTGATGAAGATGATACAGTTACAGACCCCTCCTCATCTAATGGACCACCAAAAGAGGTTTCAAAGTGTAAAGGGAAATAGGTTTTCAAACCATTCGAGACTGTCTTACCCTTTATTGAGAGGATGAAGCAGAGGTAGCTAGATCACTAGTTCAGAAAGTTCATGGAAGTATTTAGGAAGTTGCACATCAACATTCCTTTTGGAGAGGCACTAACACAGATGCCCATGTATGTCAAATTCATGAAGGAGATACTCTCTAACAAAAGAAAGATGGAGGATCTGGGCACCATTTCACTGACCAAGGAGTTATCATTAGTCATAAACAATTTGATTCCTCCCAAGATCTAGGATCCATTTAACTTCACTATTCCATGAACTATTGGACCATGTGAGTTTGGGAAGGCCCTCTGTGACCTTGGGGCTAGCGTAAACCTCATGCCACTAAGAGTTTTTAAGAAGCTAGGGATCAACGATCTGAAGCCTACCCAAGTATCCCTTCAGTAGTCCAACATATCCATCAAATATCTGAATGGGATACTGGAGGACATGCTGGTCAAGATGGACAGACAAATCCTCCCTAAAAATTTCATCATCCTCAACATGGAGGAAGACTAAGAGGTGCCTCTCATTATGAGAAGGCATTTCTTGGCCACTGGAAAGGTACTAATCGACGTGCACCAGGGGGAGATAATTTTTAGGGTAGGACATGAAAGAGTCACCTAAAATGTTTTCAAGGCCATCAATAATGTATCATTATCAAATAATGAGGGCCTCTATGTAGTGACCACCACATATGATCACTTGAGTAGAGAAGGGGATGATCTAGTATGTTCTTTCACCTCAGATGACTTGGTTTTTCTAGACATTCCAGATGACAAAGCACTATAAGATCTAAAATTCCTTGATGGATAGGGCATCCACTACTGGAAGCATGCTATTATACCTGATATTCTAGAGTGGGCAGAGGTGTAACCACTTTTACCTTCGATTTTAAAGGTGCCTATATTGGAACTGAAGACTCTTCTGTCTTCTCTGATGTACGGGTATTTGGGATACAATTAGACATTTCCCATCATAGTTAGTGTAGTACTATCATAGGAGTAGGAGGATAAACTTTTGCATGTTTTGATGAGGTATAAGAATGATATTGGGCAGACAGTTGTAGATTTATTGGGCATCAGCCCTACCATTTTCACCCACAAGGTGATGCTCGAAGAAGGACCGAAACAATCTCAGCAACCACAGTGATGCCTAAACCCCCCATGATGGATGTTTTTAGGAATGATGTAATTATGTTGATAGATGTAGGCATCATATACTCCATATCAGACAGTTCGTGTGTGAGTCCCATGCAAGTGGTACCCAAAAAGGGGGGTATCACAGTGATTTCAAATGAAAAGAATGAGCTCATCCCCACATGCACTGTCACTGGTAGGAGAGTATGTGTGGACTACACAAATATGAACGATGCCACAAGGAAGGATCATTTTCCCCTGCCCTTTATGGATTAGATTCTATAGAGTCTTGAGGGCATGATTTTTACTACTTCCTTGAAGGCTATTTCGGCTACAATCTGATTTTCATTGCCCTAGAGGATCAACAGAAGAGCACATTTACTTTCCCCTATGGTACGTTTTCTTACCGGAGGATGTTCTTTGGCATGTGAAATTCTCCCTCCACCTTCCAGCGATGAATGCTGGATTTCTTCCATGACATGGTAGAACAAATCCCAGAGGTATTCATGGATGATTTTTCCATTTAAAGAAAATCATTCACCACTTTCTTATTGTACCTAGAGCTAGTTCTGGAAATATGTGAGAACACTAACCTAGTTTTTAAATGGGAAAAGATTCATTTCATGGTGTAGAGTGGAATTTTCCTTGGCCACAGAATCTTGGTGATGGGGGAAGAGGTGGACCCGACAAAGATAGAAGTCATTTCACAACTTCCTATTCCGACTTTTGTTAGAGCCATCCGCCGCTTCCTGGGGCATGTAGGTTTCTACAGATGGTTTTTCCTCAACATATTGAATATTTCTAATCCCCTCACCAACATTCTGACCAAGGATACCATTTTTTAGTTCAATGATCCATACACTATAGCATTTGATCACCTGAAGCAGCGCTTGGTGGAAGCTCTAGTGATGGTTACTCCCAATTGGGAGGAACAATTCGATGTGACCTGAGATGCATGAGACTACGTAGTGGGAGCAGTCCCAGGCCAGTGGCTTTACTGAATATTCCGACCCATCTATTATTCTAGAAGGATGCTTAATGAGGCACATATGAACTACACCACCATAGAAAAGACATGCTGGAAGTGGTGTTCGCTTTTGACAGGTTCTGTTCTTACTTAGTGCTATCTAATTTTATTGTTTATACTGACCATGCAGCACTAAAGTACCCATTGAACAAGAAATATGTGCAGTCACGGCTGATCTGATGGGTACTCCTCCTACAAGGATTTTATCTAGAGATCCGAGACAAGAAATGGAGAGAGAACATTGTTGCTGATCATCTCTCCCACCTAGAGATGCATCATTTGGAGAAGGAGGAAGATCGAGATATTAGGGTGGATTTCTCTGATGAGAACCTCTTTTCAGTCAAAGAAACACCTAGACACCAGTATACAGATATTGCTAATTTTCTGGTTACAGGTTCCCTCCACCCCGACCTCCCCTTCCAATAGAGGAATAGGTTTCCCTTTAATTTCAAGAGGTCATTCTGGGAAGATCCTCTTCTATTCTGGTCCTATGTAGATGGGGTGATCTGACGTTGCATCCTGAAAACTGAAGTTCATGGAGTCCTGAAATTCTACATTGCCTCCCCGGTTGGGGGACATCATGGGCCAGACATTACTATAATAAAGATCATGTAGTCTAGGTTTTTCTGGCCCACCATTTATAGAGATTCTCGAGCCTTTGTTTCCCATTACTATCGATGCAAAGGAACTAGTAATGTGGCACATAGATCTAAGATTCCCTATCACCCCATCTTGGAGGTCAAGATCTTTGACGTCTGGGGTATAGACTTCATGGGTCCATTTTTTCCATCTTTTAGGAAAGCTTACATCCTGGTATGCATCGATTACATCTCCAAATGGGTAGAAGTCGCTGCTACAACACACGACATGAAGAAGGTGGTCATGGGATTTCTAAAGAAACACATTTTTAGTAAGTTTGTCATACCTCATGTACTAATTAGCAACAAAGGGACCCACTTCGCCCACACATTGATGAAAGGAGTACTATCGAAGTATGGTATAAAGAATCATAAGGGGGTGCCATATCATCCTCAGTCCAGTGGACAAGTGGATATCTCCCACCATGAGCTCAAGAAGATTATGGAGAAAACAGTGAACAGTTCGAGGAAAGACTGGTCCAAGAAGTTGTACGATGCTTTGTGGGCATATAAGACTGCTTTCAAGACACCGCTGGGGATGTCCCCAATCCACCTCTTCTATGTAAATCCATCCCATCTGACAGTAGAGTTGGAGCACAAAGCTTACTGGGCCGTCAAGGCCCTGAAATTTGATTTGAAGGCAGCTAAAGAGGACCGAAAGTTCCAATTGTCTGAACATGATGGAATATAACTAGAGTTGTATAAGAATTCCAAGATGTACAATGAGAAGATGAGAGAAATCCATGATGGGATGATTTCAAGAAAATATTTCCAACCGGGTGATCAGGTACTCCTTTTTAACTACCATCTTCGACTATTTCCAGGAAAGCTAAGATCAAGATTTTCGGGACCATTCCGAGTCATACGAGTATTCCATCATGGAGCGATGGAATTTTCTGGAGAGGAAGTTCAACCGTTCAAGGTGAATGTATAATGACTAAATACATACCATCACATGGAATACATGGTGGGAACACTGTCCACCATACATCTCAGGTGAGCAGAGGTAAGTCGGTCAAGCCAATAACCTAAAACAAAGGTGCTTCCTGAGAGGCAACCCATTAGATACATGTCGTGTACCACCTATATACACAGTGTGTACTGATTTCTTTTCATTTATATTCTTACTATTATAAATATATATATTAACTAGTAATAAACATGGATGATGTCGATGTCGATGGTAAGGTCCCTGGAGTTATCTGAGTCGTCACCGGTCTGAATCCCTCCTGACCTACCTTCGGTACGGGGTTCCTACTTTTTCTTATCGTGTTTTTATACATGGTATGTGTGGTATTTTTCATATCATATATATATATGTTCATAATAAAACCCATGATGAGGATGGATCGGTTGGCCAGAGATGTAACCTTGTTCCAAAAGACTCGGGTTCAAATCCTGACAACCGCCTCATTTCCATCATTTTTTCCTTTTAATAAAACCACACGACATGTATTTTGATATACGTCATGGGAATTATGTTTTCATTAATCATTGAAAATATTTTCTCGATAAAGGAATACATGCAGGTGAAGTTGGAAGATTGGCAGAGTCTCGGCCCTGGATCCAAAAGACATGGGTTCGAACTAGGTTAATCTCCCTGCTTCATCCCTTTTTGTCTAATTAAAAACCACACGCCAGGCATTTTCTTTATCCCATGTATTATAGGCCTTGTACATTAAATATATATAAGTAATAGATATGAGAAGGATTTTAACCTTTTCTCTAGTGGTTGAGGGCTTCCATTCGGAATGGCTGATCACAGGTTCGAACCTTGCCCCAAGCATCAGACCAAAGGTTGTACTTCACCTCTTCTAATTTTAGAACGCAAGAAGTGTATTTCCCGATACATTATGTGTATAGTTTTATTTTTGGTGAAATATATATTTATAAATTGATAATTTTATTTTATTTTAATTATGAATAATAATTATTATATAGTTTAATATATTAATAATCTTAAAAAAAACAAAAAAAAAAGATATACACTACATGTATAACTGTTACATGCCATGTAGTCTGACTATAAAATCTAGGGTGCCCTACCCGAGCACACCCCGTGTTGACCCCCACCTCTCTTCATGTTTCCTTATCCTGCACGCCATCACCCTCCCCCACTTCCAATCTCTATTTTTTGTTCATTGCAACCTTTGATTTCTTACACATTTTGATCCTTACATTAGGTATGTTGCTCTTCACCCTCTATATCAATTTTTTATTTTCTTTTCTCTTGATTTTGGATTAGAGGACTGTTCGAGTTCCCACAATATACACGGGGTGCACGAAGAACACATGTCATGTAAAGATTGTACACGGCTACGCACGGGTTGTCCCTCCAATTCAAACTGACACACCGTGTCCGTTCAGTACATGGCATGTACAGTCTCTCTTCTGCTGCTTTTTTATGAACCCATGTACAAAGAGTCACACATACATGGACACCATGTAAGTCCACACGGGATGTATTTTTGGTACACACCATGTTCTCCTTCCCATATACAGTTTGTGTGATCAAATCACACGCCATGCACCCCATGTCCCCATACACGTCGTGTGTCTCATATACACAGTTTGTCCCAATTGGCTTGACTCATTTTACAGCCGAGCCATGTGAAGACAAGTACACGACCACATGCCCATGTAACACAACACAATGTGTTCATTCGGCACACGCTGTGTACTCTATTTCTAGAAGAAATTCATGTGAGGTAGACACTCCAAGGCTACCCATGAGCATATACATGGCTTGTATACCTTACACATGGAGTGTACAGTTTCTCTCATACTTGAGTGTGTCCGTGTCTATCCACTACATGGCCTTGACCCCATGCTCTCATACACAGTGTGTCCTCTTACAAACACGTCGTGTATTCTCTCAAATAGAAATATTTCCCACTCGATGTGTCGTTCTAAATTACATGGGTTCCTCACCATAATCCACTACAAACTGTGTACTCTGGGTTTACACGCTTTGTATATATATTTTCTTATTTTTCCCACATTTTCATTGTTTTTCTTCTTTCTTTCCTTTGTTGTTTTATTTTTCATTTATGGCCGGTGATGATCTTGCTACTGGGAAGTGGCTCGCTTCTACAGCTGAGGGTGAGTACCTAGTGCTTTGCTGGATCCACCTCTGACCTTCCAGGACACAGGCCACAGACCTTCCTACCCATTAGCCACCTCCATTGGCGATCATTCCCCCACCATGAATGACTGGAACGACTCTAGAGCATGTTTTCCCTATTGCAGATGAGTCATCCACTACTATGCCAACTGGTCCACCCACCTCCACAGCTCTACCACCCCTTCTGCCAGCTCCTTCACCTACCGAGCCTTCCACGATGACCGGGAGTTCCAATACAGCTGCGACTCCATCTAGTGTGGTTCCCACATAGCTTTCCACATCTGCGGCAGCCCCAACTGAGTCCTTACTACCACCTACTATAGCAGCTCCTCCTCATCTTTCTCTGACACCACCTCAGCCTTCTCCAGCCACTGCACTTCCTTAGCCGTATCCCTATCTTATCTTCACTAAGAGGCTCCTTGCTGCAAATCGATTACGGTTTTTTTCCCTCCGAACGATCCAGTTGAGCGTACATTTCCTGGACACATCGGTCCACGAGAATTTAGGCATTTGTGAGGATATTGAGGAGATTTTGGGTCATACACATTTTCTTGAGGGGCTCCAGGTCATTACTCCCACTTACAGAGACTTATTTTTGGAGTTCGTAGTGAATTTTGAGTTTGATGGGCCTTCTTATCTCCATACGCACACAGATACTGCTACACTGGTGCACTTTCAGCTAGGCATCCATCCCCATAACGTGACTATGACTAAGTTTGGCCTAGGGTGTGGTTTCTACCCCCATCCTTCCACCCCACCCCCTATTTCCAACCTCACTCTCCCCAAGCACTCTGATCTTGTGGCGATGTGGTGAGAGTTTGTTGGGCTAGACCACAGGTTTCCCCCACATCCCAGAAGAGTACATTAATTATTTCTCCACCCCTTAATTTCATCCACAGGTGCTTTAGCTCCATTCTCTTTCCCCATCACGAGGAAATGAGGATTGTTTTCGGCTGTGATATAGAGCTCCTTACCTGTGTGGTTCGGGGAAACTACCCTGACCTCCCTTTCCTCGCTTCAACATACTTTCACTCTATGATCCATGGTCATCAGGGAAACCTGAATGGTGGATTCTAAGCCACTCAGTTATTGAATTTTTTGCGGGTTTTAATCCCTCTCTCCCTCACGATCACTTGGGTTCTACACAACATATGTACTTCCTCATTATTATTCGCATGTGATTGGTCGAACGTCGTGGAGAGCGCATTGTGCTTATGTAGGCTGCCATGGCTCTTGCTGAGGTGATAGATGACCCAGCTGCTCCTTCTGGTGTTGCTTACCCATACCCACCACATCCACTAATGGATGTCCCCTCCCCACCCCACCCCACTTCTTCTGGCCTTCCTTCTTATTCCTCCATCCCTTTTTCTTCTAACCCTTCCACCTCTCTACCTCCACCCGTACCCTCGACTGATCTTTCCGCCACACTCACCTTGTTTGAGATAGTTCACTTCCTAGCCTCTCTGGAGCACTAGAAGGTTCTGATCATGTAGATGTTGGGCCTAATTCTTTAGCACCAAGGCCTACAGGTACCCCCAACACTTGCTCCACCTTCTGTTCCTCTGCCTTCTCCAGCCCAGCCACCATTGACGACACTGGTTACAGATTCCATTCAACTATCCACTGTCGGATATTCTGTATCTACTTATCTAACCCCAGTAGCTCCCCCTACTACCAGTACTAGTGGGCCGACTGTGCCTCCTGATGAAAATCCTGGGTCTGAACCTCCCTCATCTCCAGTGCCTGAAACCCTACTCTCTAATTCTGTTGTATCAGATGATGCCTCTTCTGAGGAAACTCAGTGATGTATTTTTTCACCTTAATTTCATGTTATATATATTCGTTCTCTCTTGTGCCTATGATGTGTTGTCAATGCTTGTAGTTTCTATTTTCATGACAATCATAGGTACACTGTCCTTCTTGGGAAATCCTTTTTTCCGCTCACTATCATTTTTACCTAGTTCCCAGGGGAGTTTTCTTTTTCTAAATTTCATTCTATTTTTCTCTTTGTCTTACTTATTTCACTACTCTCCTCATTCTGGTCATTTCAATTGTGTCCCGATTTCCTCTTCTCCACCTATTTTTAGCACTTGGGGGACCATGTGTCATATTATGTGTGGGGGAGAGTCTCCACCTATATTGGTCTTTTTCCCTTGAGCTACTCTAGGAGACATCATGGGTAGTTTAAATATTTTAGAATGTGGATAATTTTTTTATTATTCATTATAAATATTAAAAAAATAGCAGGTTATATTAAAGAGTTAAATGCTTATTTTATATCTTTACAGTATTTTAAATTGAATATTGATATAGTTTAATTTTAAAATTTAAAATCTTGTCCATGTACATTTATTAGGATAATCATTTATATGCATTTCATGACCCGATTGACCCTTAATCTATTCCCATTCTCAAGAGGTATTCTAAGCCATTTTGGTGTATTCTTATTATACCCTCTTCCTTGAGAGATTCTCGGGATATGCATAACTACGAGAATTTGCGAGTTATTCTCTTCAAAGCATTAAGATTTTTTTGAAACACATTTAAAATGATTGAGGCGTCTGATTATTTTTTAGCCCAAAAATTACTTTGAGGCTTTCCTTACATCTGATCATTCATTAAGCCCATAGAAACCATGAACTGCCTTGATAGGTAGCTATGTTACAAGCCTATTTTCCATTCCTACCCAAATTCTTTGATAATATTGTAGGATTATTTATTTGAGCATCAAAGAGGTATTTTGGTGATTCAGGGTGCATTTCAATGAAGCAACCATGGAATTAAGTGTGGGGGAGAGTGCCTCTTGTTTATTTGGGACAGAGGAGCCCAAAACCACCATTCATGACATTCTCGGTGGTCCCTTTCTTTAAAAAAATAAAAATAAAATAAAATAAATAAAATAAATAAATTGCACAAAAAGGCACTTGATTTATATTTTGAACCTTCTCAATGGTTATGGATCCATTTTAAGAATGGTCCCCTCCTGTGTAATGGAAATATTTGGAAAGATGTTGTTGGGGATACATCTCCAGTAATCTTTATGTTGAATATCATGCAGTAGGGTTTAAGAATTCATCCTCCTTTTTCAAACCTCTAAGATTACTTTTAATATCATTACCTACCAACCCTTAGCCACAGAATCATTTGAACCTTAATAAAATACCTCATGATTTTTTGTGATTTAATTTTTTAAGGTGGAGAATGAGATTTCTTGAAAACCTATGGATAGAATTCATAAACTTGTGAATGATCACAACTCTAATTACCATAATCTTGAGTAATGAGTGTGGTACTTTATAGTGAGGTAAATAATCAAGTGACATGTTTATATATGAGAATTTAAACAATATGAATGAAATAAGATGACATTTTTAATTAAATTATATAAGTGGCATGATTAGAATACTTTGTAAATTGAAATTTATTTTTTGCCTTCTTAGAATCCCTTATTATGACTTTAATATTTATAAGGATCATTAATTAAATGTTTCCCTTTTTCTAATACGGATTATATTAATTTGATGTGGAGATTTTTTCTTGATGGAAAGCAAATGACTAAGTGTGGGGGAGTTTGATGTACCTTATTTTTTTATAATACTTTCATACGTATCATTGAGAGTAAAACTATTTTTTTACCAAATATTATCTATTTTATGGGAAAAATACTTTGATTCAATTATTTTGGTTACTTTCTGGTCTTTTAAGGATAAATACACAAATCAGGAGGATGCTGAGAAAAACTTTCAAACTACAAGCCATGTAGTCTCATATAAATGTCGTGTATATCCCTTCCAGAAGAAGTCGGTGGCTGAAAACATTATACATGTCATGTGTGTCAGTGTTACACACCATGTGTTCCCTTATAGAATATATTTTTCTTTAAAAATGCAGATCTACATGGATTGTGTGGTGGCAGTATATGTCGTGTACTCCACTGACGCATTAAAAATCAAAGGAGGCGGTGCAGACTCGCCTAACCTAGAGAAAGACATGGCCAACTCATCTTGACCTAGGTACATGCCATGAACTTTTGATACATGACGTTTATTTTCAACAAGTATAAAAATATGTGTTAGCCTCCCATTTTTGACTGCAAAGAGGGGGGTAAAGTTCTAGATATTATCCAGAGAGAGAAGGAGAAGAGAGAGAAGGGTCTACCACCTTACCTTTCAAACGATCCTCAACCAAAGAACTCTGATATGGGTGCATCGGGTATATTTTTCTTGATTTCATTAAGCCACTCCATGTGTATCTAACTTTTCCATGTGTTGGGGTTGTGGAATAATAAGGGTTGTTATTATTCTGTAGTATTTTTGTAATTTTCTTTTTTGTGTAAGTCATAAATTCATATCTTTTATCTTGTTTTTATTCTTCTGGGAATCCCATATCAGACCAAGAATGGGACTTGCATTGACCATCAAGAGTAATTGTGTTAAGTTCATCCATGACCATTGGGCACACTTAACATCTAAAACTGGGTGAGAACTTAACAAAAACCATAAGGAATTGATTTTCAGACCAAGAAATTATTAACCTAATGTCATAACTGAAAACTCACCAGACCAAGGGGGTTTACCTAAATTTTAAACATAGTAAGTATGAATTATTATGAACAAAAAAACCTCAAAAATCAATTAACTAATTAACAACCTTAAAAATCCACATCCCTGACACAACTCTTCCTCTTTCATAGAACCAACTTCCACGTAGGTGTTTATCTTTTTAATAGTTAATTTAAAAATTAAATAATCAATCTTTTCATAAATGAAAGAAATACAATTGACTCTAAATTCCATAAAACCTTCACCTAATCGATTTCAAACAAAAGTAACAAAATGAACATCTAGCTCCTTGTGGATCGGCCTTGTTTTGGCACTATACTGGTAACAAGGTCTGGGAATTACAATTTGGGTAGCTAAACTTAACACTTTGGCTAAGAATGACACCACTTTCCAATATGGTTCCAATGCATCCGACGATGGATGGATGAAATGTAGGATAAAGTATTGATCTCAACACCTAGAAGAGGAGGAGAAAGAGGGTTCTCATCTACTATGAATGGGTGGAGGAGGAGAAATGATGAGGATAATGGATAAATTGAATGGAGGATAAAATGGTGATTTTTACTATTTAATGAGTCTCATGGTTGGACCACACAGTTTTGATAACCATGTGCCAAACATGAGACACCCTATATATCAAGGGGTCACCTTACACAGTTGTTCGACATAGTTTTCTAAAACGGTCAGAAACTTTGTGAATCACCTATACTAAAAATTTAAGAAGTGTCACAATGTTGTGTTTCCCCTCTAGAAATGTTTGGAAAACAATGCTGAAAGCACTTGGAGGGCAGCATGGTTTTTCCTAGGAGGCATCATGGTTTGATAAAACCATGTGCCTTAACCTATGAACTTTGAAAAGTTGGGTTTCTAGGCTTTTCTTCACTTGAAACTAAATCGAAACCCCAATGAAGTTTTCGAGAATTATGAATCTTCTAAAAGAAAGTCCTTCGTTCAAAGGAAAACTCAGAATTAAGTTCTGATAATCAAGAAAAGAGTTTTTCTACTCACCAAACTCTGAAAATTCAAACGGTTTATGTATTTTGACCTGATCCAAAAAACCCAAGACATTACAATCACCCCACCTTAACATAACTCATCCCAAATCTATTGAAAATACTAGTATATAGTACAAAACATACCCATTTCTTTAAAATCACCCCATTCTTAAAGGAATTGGTCAACTGCCCATGTCAATACCCATCTTAAGATTTACCTACCATGGTCGTTTCCTGACCCAAAACAAAAATAAAACTGATGGTCCACTGACCATCCCAGGACTCGATGTCCTCCTATGACACATCCTCAATCATGATCCTCATCAGTTTATAATATCATGCATGTGTCACATCCGACACCCACCAAATACAACATCTCATCATATGCCCGCCTCATGCCCATGTCACACATGGAACCTATGAGGTCCCATATCCCATCAGATTCCCCTAAGAAGTCTTGGTGCCCCACACCTCTCATCGATCCCACCTCACATTGATGCCTAGATGCCCACACACCTCAATTAATCCCACATAACATCGATTCCCATAGAAGATCTTGGTTCCCCACACCTCATATATATATATATATATATATATTATGCATCTGAGTCAATTCCAACCTACTAACCAACATATAGTTAATCCAAAAGTACATCTTGTGCACCTTATGTACCCAAAAGAGACATTCCTAAAAATGGGGCCATGAAAAAATAAAAATAACCCTAGTCACACTCATGACATACCTTTATCCATCATCGGTTCACTAGTCTACTCTGACCCTAGAAGCTCAACAACATGAACCTGGCTAGAAACCTGACTGCATGAAGCCTGACCTCCCTGCGGTGTTGTACCAACCACTAGCCACTGACCCTACTATTAGGCCCCACTATTTATACCACATTCTTTACATGTAGCTGAATCATGGCTACTAGCTCCTAGTACCACTCTCGGTCCAACCTTAGATGATTAAGTATGCCCTGATCCCTGACTGTTATCTAATAAAGAAGGTTTCTTACACAACCTTTTGAGATGTTTGACCTATTATCAAGCTTGCAAATCCTTCAATTCCAAATCACACAACATCCACACATGACCCAACTACCCAAATTGGGATCACGCTATTGACAACCCAATCCTTAGTGGTCTTCTCAATTCTATGGATGGAAAACACTACTGAGAATCATCTTGGTCTCACTTATTACTATTTTATGTATCACCACTGTAATCACATGACACTATCACCCAGATCAAATAAAATTGGTCCATCGAGTTTCCCTTGGCTATAAATGCCTAGTACATGGCCTCTGAGAATGAGTCCAACCTAAAGATGTTTACCTGCACCCTGATGGTATTTCATAGCCCATCCTCGAAACATTTTACCCTCAAGGAATCATCACTCACCATACTCTATGTGAAACGAGACAACCCTCTTAAGTAGATACATAGTCCTTGACAGAAATTTCTTTCTACTATAGGCTCAAGAAAAATCAAGCTCTCACTACCCTCGACTTCTATGGAAAGAAGTGCTCAAAGAACCTCACCTCAAAATCTTTCCAGGCCAGTTTCTCATGTATGCATAGCTGAACCTACACATCCCACGAGCACTTAGCTAGTCCTCTTAGCATGTATGTAGCTATCTTCACACTTTGATATGGGGGTGTATAAAGATGTTATAAGATAATTTTAATTGGATTTATTCAATTCTATGTTGCATGTGGTCCAACCTCACCTTGAAATAGTGGTGGGTGATGCGACTGGAACTCTCAAGTCAGATACGCCATGGATGGATCAGCTCCTCGAGCTCCCCTGTCAATGCCACGGATGACACGAACCAAGCTTTCCCCGAGATACTAATCCATCCATGGCCCAAAAAATTTCAAATCATGCAGCTATTCGGATGGTACCTATGACTCATGATCTTCCTAGATCTTCAGGGCCTCATCCCAACCCTCAGGGGTATCAACCTTTGCACACTCCTCTAGCACCAAGTCACTACCCTCTTCACACTCCACTGGATCCCATCTAGGTGGAATCCTATTGAATACCAATACATGGTTATAAAACTATAATATATATATATAACTCCCTAAGTATTTTATTATCTGTCTATATTTAAATTTAATCTTTTCAAAATCTTACATTGCACACAACACCCAGCTTAAATGAACAATGAAATATTATTATAACCAAATCATTAAATTGGTGGGAACGAATAGTATTAAACACATTGTGGTATTTATATATTATATTTTCAATATAATTTTTAAGAATAATATTATGTGTTTTCTAAACATGATATAAAAATAAATCCACTTTTACGCAAAAAAAATCTATATTTTTCTAAAGGCGGTTTTGTCGTCTTTTGATGGCGCACTTGTTTTAAAACTAAATTTTGACATTTTTATAAATTAAACTTGAAAAAATAAACTTAATATTTTAGATTAATATAAAAATTTACTTTGGTTTAATTTTTTTTATTTTTCTGATATGTTTCATTTTTTATGAATTGTAAAAAAATAATGCATTTTAATTGAAAGTTGACTTTTCATCTAAATAATTTATAATGTTAAATTATATTTTAAATTGGTTTTAATATAAAATTAGTTCAATAATATATTTAATGATCCAATTATGGTAATTTGAATCTTTTTTATATTGAATGTGGATATAAAATCAGTTCAAACTTTTTCACATTGTCACTCTAAAAACTCGTTTTCTCACCCCATCCATGAGATTAATTTTAAATTAATTGTATCCAAATATGTGTTTTGAATTTTTAAATATATATTTAATATTTGTAATCATAAGGTCCAAATTTATTAAATAGTTCCCTTTTATTTTTGTCCAAAATGAATTGTAACTTTAATAATTATAATTATCACAGTTAAGGGTAAATCGGGTAATTAAGGGTAAAAATAATATTATAAATATTAGAAAATTACCCTAAAACATATCTTAATTTTATTTTATGAGTTATCTTCAACCAAAATCTTCTTTGGGATGATTTTTTGAGCTCTTGGAGCCACTTTTATGACTTTAATGCACTTATAATTTTTTATTTTAAAGAAAATTCAAAGATGTCATACTTTTGTTTTTAACAAGTAAAATATTCTAAATTGGGTTTACCTAGGGGATATATTAGACTATAAATATTATTTTTAAAGGTAAAATTTTTATCTTAATCATTGTAATTTATTTATAATTTTTAGTAAATAACTAATTAACTTATAATGGCTTTCATAATGATGATGCAGTGATTATTTAATTAATGGAAATATCAAATAAATGATATTAAAAATATTAAAATAAATATAATTTGACATAATTAATGTAATAAAAGAATTTTATATATACTTTTTACATGTTAGTGATGTGTTAAAAGAGTTTTTTCGAAGATATCTTATTTTTATTTATTTTTTTAAAAGTCAAAGTAATGAGTAGTGTCAAAATTGACATTAATGTTATATTAAAATAAATAAGATTTTATTAAATGATATAAAATTTATAAAAATAAAAATTCTTCCAAATTATTGAGATAAGGTTTAAAAAACATCCATGATTATTTTATATCTCGTTTTACATTTTATACTAACCATATTAACCCTCAAAAAGTAACAATTCATGTCAGCATGGTAAGAGTTAAAGGTGTTAAAAGGGGTTAAAACAAAGAGATAAGGGTTTAACCATGACCTTAACTTGTAAAAAAAATATTGGATGAATATTATTTTACCATTATCACCTTAAGATAAAATTTGAGTTGTTTAATGGACACCTTTGAATGAAAATAACTTATATATTTTTTAAATCAAAGATAGTTACAAAATGTCACACCATTTATATTTAATATATTTTATGTGTCCATATAGGACAAAACTGAGATATGAATGGAATTAAATGTATAATTTGATCTCAATGAAAACTTATTCATTACAGAAATTTATTTTTAATTTTTATAAATTATATAATTACCTTAAATGCTTCTGCACTACTAAATCTATATTTATTTAATTAACAAAAAATTAAATAATTGATTTTAAAAGTATTACCTTGGATATATTTAAGATTATTTAATGTTTATAATTAATATTCTAGGTATATAGAATATATTAGTGATGTGTCAAAAAATTATATTCTAATTACCACTTTATCTTGTTGTATTTGAAGTCAAATTAAATAAAAGTATCAAATTTGACAATAATTATATTTTATTGAGTTAATATTTTATTAAATGATTTAAAATAATATAAATATTTTATAAGGACAAAGGGGATAATATGTGGTCGTAAATGTATTATAATATTTATTTATAGGCCATTTTGAAGTCTTTGTCTGTATAATATCCTTATTATATTTTAATATTTTGAGGAATTCTGAAAGTGACCCTCACCCCAATTATAAAAGGGAACCTCCTCCATCACTTCTTTACACCACATTGAGGAATCTAGATTGACCAAACTCTAATTATTTGTCTTCCCAACATCCTTATACATGTTTTTTAGGTCCCTTTTCTTCCAAAATACCTACCCTAGATCCCTTAAGAGAAGTTATAAAGGAAGTCTATCAAAGAAGAGATAATCGTCTTTATTGACTCCTTCAAGTTTGTTTCTTATTAAACTTACTCTACATGGGTTGTTTCCATGATAAAGTAATAAATACCGTATCATATATATAATGATATTTTATTATGATTATGGGATAACCATATTCCACCTTTTATCCATCCTTTGAAAAACGAAATCATCGTCTGTGTGTACATACGACTTACCATCGCCATGGCGTGGTGTATTTTATTTTTCATCACCACTTCACATGGATGGGTATAATGATCAAAATAATGGATATATATGGTAAATATAAAATTATATTGATTCTTTAAAAAAAATATACCATAAACTTCTTTACCCTTTCACCATTAATGGAATGATATTGTTAGTTGTGTGTGTGTATGACAAATTGTCTCCACGGTGTGATGTGATTCATTTTCCATTTTCACCATTAAATAATGATACTAAAAATTTATATAATAAATAAATATGATATATATTACCTTAATATCATTATTTATATGAGAAAACTATATCCTATGCACAATAACTGGGACTTACATGACAAAAAATGCATAAAAATTAAGTAGTTAACACCCGAAACAAGGGTAATAACAAAATATTATTAAAAAATGGGTGATAAAATGAAATAAGAGAATAGTATATGATATAATAAATATGGATTTTATTCTGTTATAAATTAATAACATGCTTCAAACCATTATACAAGAGGTTAAATCACATTCAACTAATGGAAAGGGAATGGTATGGGACTTCGTCACAATTTCCATTTCATTGAGACTTACTTGGTATTATGAACCTAATAATTTTTATATGGTGTATATAATACTCTTTAAAAACATTTTCCATTTAATATCCATATTATTTACATCATGGATATAAGAATTTCCTAAACCATAGACCATTTTGACATATGGTATATACTTTGAATGTTATTTGATTAATTGGGAAAATATTAATTAATAAGTATCCTTTACTCAATATAGATATTAGATGTTAATGAATATTGATTCATGAATTAAATTGATTATTTTATATATGAGGAATGATTTGGACTGACATACATGGGTGGGGCTTGGTTATATACATTCCCTCAATGAATCATGATGTCTCATGAGACAAACTAGTTGGTGAAAGACCCTTCGCATTTGTTTCTAAGAAGAAACAAATGGGTTTCTACCCAAAGACTTAAACTCTCTTGAGAATAGGTCTTGAAAGTATAGTGGTTCATGTTCCAGATACATGATGTCAAATAATTAGGAATTTCCTTCATTAAGTATTTAGTTATTATTATCCAGGATATATCACTATGATAAAATCTATGGATCCATTTTGTTCTAAGTTTATTAATTAAATGGAATATGTATTTAGTTATATTCCATGACATGTTGATTATTCTCATTTATTCATGGTAGTTTCCATTTTACTAAACCCCTTACTGAATATTTAATCTCACCCTTATTTTATTTCCTCTTCCAATGTTATGAAGAAGATATCTTTGAAAGAGTTTTCAAGGGTTAGGAGAATTTAATTTTGTTAAGTATTATGTTTTATTTCATATTCCCGATGTAAAAAAGGGAACCATGTATGTATCTAGTTTACCAAGAATAATAAACTATTTGGTCCTTCGGGATATGATTCCTTGCAGTCATGCTAATGTAATAATGTAACGCACCACCTTCAAGCTACTAGGGTCTGTGTATTTACATATAATGAGGATAGGGAAAGCTGTAAAAAGTAGTGCAATTATAAAATAATGGCACGTGCTATGACCAAAGATTCTCCATCACTGTTAATGTCTATTGCTCAACCCCTCCCAAATTTCTGACCTCTTCCTACAGAAGTGCGAGGCATATTGTATCAGAGATCCTTTGTTTTTGTTTTTGGTGGTAAATATTTCATGTTGCTCCATGTCGCCATCGACTTCGAGGAGGTCGATGAATTGGTGGTGATTCGTCAAGTTGGCTCAAGCCTTGGTCATCCAGTCTTTCCTCCTCGCCTCCACATTGTTGCTCATTCTCAAGCTTGATCGTGCTGTTTTTTACTCATGGTGGTTCATTCGTGTTCATTTTCCTTTCATTTCTTTTCATGTTAACATGGAAGAAAGTTACATTCTGTTCTGTGCAATTTGTTTTTTGAAAACATCCTAATCGATAATGTTGTGTGTTGTGACCAAAGGTACTCAATCGCTGCTGATTTCCATTGCTCAACCCCTCCCAAATTCACGGCCTCTTCTTGAAGGAAGCATGAATCGCAGGGGATCAAAGTTTGTTTATTTGTTTTTTGATGAGTTTAGTTTGTGTCTTCAACATGCATATATTGTTGGGTTTTTCTTTTTTGAATATCTAGTTTATTCAAATTCAAAATCTTCACTTATGTGATATACATGATATTTTTCATTGGATGAAGGATTTTTAGGTTTCAGTTACTAGGGAATATAAAAATGTGAGAGGCAGCAACCCAACTGGTGGGGGAATAAAATCATAGAGGTGGTGTGCATCAGATACTTGAGGGATAGTTTTTGGATGTGGGATTAATGATAAATCAGGTTGTTCAATGAATTGATGAAACTATACCACATGTTCAGTTTTGATCTCCAAAGGGTTACATATTATCTTGAGACTATTATGAAAGAGGCGACAGAGGCATATCAGGGCATGGATTTTTACACATGTTTTTCTATGCTGATTTTTCAATTCAAGTATCAAGGTTTAATTGGATTTATTTGTACTCTATGATTCATAGTGAATTTTATCTAAATTTCCCCTTGGTTTTTTAATCTTCCTCATTGGAGGGTTTTTTCACATTAAAATCGGTATCCCCATTTATTATTCTTCTATTTGGTTTTACGCTTCGTTTCATTGAGTTTCTCAAAAATTGTTTCACAAGCAATTTTTATCTCGAGATCGGGAATCTCCCCCAACAACTAGTATTAAAGGAATTTATTCATGATTCCTACTGGTTTAATATGGGTTATTCAAACAATATAATTTTTGTCTACCTGAAATTGTTTAATAGAAAAAACGATTTTACACTTTGACAATAGAGTTAAAAATATTTGGGTCTATGAGAAGGCAATGAAGACATTGAAGAAACAATCAGATAAACTGGAGATGATGAGCGGTGGTGATTGGAAGGATACAAAAGAGATGATGAAAAACATGATTTAGATGTATTGGGGTGATAATAATCTATGGGAAGTGATGAATCTATCAAATCCAGAGGAGATTTGAGTGAATCATGAAAGCAGGTATAAATCGAAATCTCTCACGCTATAAAAAAACAGCAGATTAATAGCCATTTTTTAGAAGGGGTTATGCACATCCCCCTCTAAATTCATTTTATATGGGGTTATGCACAACCCCTTCTAATCATCAAATTTATAGAGGGTTCATAACCCCCTCTAAATTTTTTAGCGTCATTTTTTTAATATTTGGTTTGATTTTAGAGGAGATTATGTCAAAACCACCACTAATTTAATAATTAGTGACACTATATATTATATTGGAATTTAGAGAAGCTATGTATATATATATACATATATATAATTTGTTTTTAAAAAGGAAATAGTGGGGGTTCACAACCCCATCTAATTTAAGATATTATAGGGGGTTCATGAACCACCGCTAATCTGTTATATTAGAGGGGGTTTTGAACCCCTTCTAATTGATAAAATTATAGGGGGTTGTGAACCCCCTCTAATTTATGAAATTAAAGAGGGTTTTAAACTCCCAATAATTCATGAAATTAAAGGAGGTTTTTAACCCCTCTAATTTATGACATTAGAGGGGGTTTTGAACTCCCTCTAATTGATGACATTAGAGGGGGCTGTAAACTCCCCCTAATTAATGAAATTATAAAGGGTTTTGAACCCCCTCTAATTTATGGAATTATAGGGTGGTTGTTAACCCTCTCTAATTCAAAAAATTTGATGGGGTCCATGAATCACCGCTAATCCCTCTGATTAGAGGAGTTTTTAAACCCCCTTTAATTATTTATTTATTTTATAAAATAAATCTCATAAAAATTCAAATTTTAGATTATTTGTGTGTGTGCACATGTGTGTGTGTGTATATATATATTACATAGACACGTTATATAAATGTATTTAAATACATTATAAACACATATATATAAGAACATTATATAAATACTTTAAATTAATACTTATACATATAAAAATGTATACATATATAAATATTGGTATACATAATATAAATGTAATTATAAATATATTTATTAAAATTTATAAAATTTATATATGGTTTTATGAATATTTTACATTTATATTATGATTTATATTATATATAAATTATGAAAAATACATTTTTATTTTATATTTATGTATAAATACATATTTATTATATTATGTATACAAATATATATAATATAGACAAAATTAAATATAAAAACACACATATATTTTATATAATTATATTATATATATAATATTATATATATTTAATTATATATAAATTTATATATATATATATATATATCATTTAATTATATTATATATTTCCAATTATATGAAAGTATTTAGTTTTATGTGTACATATATATATGATAAAATGTAAATGTATATAATCATAGTGTAATGACACGGACCCGAATAGCCACCTGGATAGTGCTAAATGGGTTGGGTGTTACTACCTTAGGTGCACCTCCCCGAACGCCAAAGGCTTCCGGCTAGTAGCAAGGGTCTGATAGGTATAGTGGAGAGGTTATACCCTCTCATAGGATAACAATGGTACTGGTTCGAGCAATAATATGTAACATGCAGCAGAAATAAACGACTCAGCAGACTCGAACCAAACCCGTAGTGCGAAAGCATATCCAATAAAAATAAACAGTGGAAGCAATATATAATCTGGTGCAGCAGAAAGTGAATAGAACAACATGTTGAACACCACTTAAAACTACTAAACAAACCAAACATGCATCAATAGCAAGTCAACACATAAAAGGGCGCCAATGGCTAACTAACAGTAGCTACCATAAACAAGGAAATCATGATGATACAGGAAAGAAAGCAAGACAAAGTAAATTCTAGTTAAGAAAGACCTTGAGGTCCATACCATCTCTAGGAAATAGTTAAAACAGTCCATCTCCTAAAGTTGATCTCTTTCCTACACGCAAATCCGTAAATTCTATAGGCATCTCGAAGGGCCCATGTAGGGTGTGAGAGGAATCTCAGTAGGAAACCACCCAGTGGTGCATACCTAATATAAGTGTTTAAGCATAAATGTAGTTATAAGGAAAAAATTAAATAGTATGATACACAAATAAACATAAACTCCATTGGTACTCAGCAGCCACCATAAAGTGTCACCTGCTTCAGCCAATGTTGAAATCTCTATCATGTAACGCGGAACCATGTGCCACCTGGCACCTCATGTATCTAGTACTGACATCCCGAAGGCATGTCCAAATAGTACTAACGTGGAGGAATAATGATGTCTGTCCTAAAATGAGTAACCAAAGAGACAATGATTTCTACCCTCAAATAAAGTAACAATTGGAACAACGATGTTTGCCCTCAAACCACGGTGAGACTCTACCCCCAACACGATAGTCTCAAGCTATCCCCTGAAGGCTCCTCACCTTCCACATGGAAAACAATGACAAGCACCCTCAAACCAATAGTACCTAAACTGCAACTAACAGGGGCCTCTACCCACATGAGTGGTCAAAACCACCTCATCACAGAGTCACTGTGTGTGCACACTACTCAAAGTTCTAGGTGAGTGGTAATCACCAAAATAGTACCCACTCCACAATGTCTCGAACACCTCGTGTTCCAGCGACAATGTCGCTCAAGTCCGAGGGTCTTGTCATCCAAGTAATCTGAACCCTGGCCAGCGTGACAGTCACACTACCTCAAGCTCACATCCATGACACCCTATCTCGTGGTTAGAACCACCCAATGTAACCCAGGCCAAGCCCAACCTATGTTCAACAGCACTCAACAGCACCCAGGCCATGTCCAGCACAACCCGAAGGTTCCAGTATATGAAATATCACACATCACATATATATATATAAATATATAATCATTGGAAATACTTAAACATGCAAAACCAAACAAAACAGTTGAATTTCACTAGATATGTGTTGTCCCAAACCAACACCAAGTTCTTGTAAGCCTTTACCAATTCATATCATCTTTTAAAAAATTTGTTGAGCCCTCTGGAAGATTGTTGAATTCTTCCTATGATTGTTGTTTTAATAATCACAAATCATCAATTACTTAATCCGGTTGGATTTCTCATATACATAATCACAATCTTTTAGTGAATCTGTGTATATTGGTTGGATCATGTTTTTATCTCTTTGTTATTGATTTACAAGTATTTTGGAAGTGCTTTTGATCAAAGGACAACGGTCGCACCGATCCATATCAAAGGACAACGGTCGCACCGAACCATATCAAAGGACAACGGTCGCACCGATCCATATCAAAGGACAACGGTCGCACCGATCCATATCAACGGACAACAGTCTCACCGATGATGATCAAATGAGTCACTGATCATGACACACCGATGCAGATCAAATGAGTCACCAAAGATGTCTCACCGATGCAGATCAAATGAGTCACCGAAGATGTCTCACCGATGCAGATCAAATGAGTCACCGAAGATGTCTCACCAATGCTGATCAAATGAGTCACTGATCATGACACACCGATGCAGATCAAATGAGTCACCGAAGATGTCTCACCGATGCAGATCAAATGAGTCACCGAATATGTCTCACCGATGTTGATCAAATGAGTCACCAATCACGAATCACTAGTGCTGATCAAATGAGTCACCGATCATGTCTCACTGATGCTGATCATCTGAGTCACCGAAGATGTCTCACCGATGCTGATGCTGATGACCTACCGATCACTTGACTCACTGATAGTCATAAACAGCTGTTTGAATTTCTTTATCTTTATTTAATCTAACCAATGGTCATATTAGGAATATTTTAATACACTGAAATTTATTTAATGTGTGTTGTTGGATGTTAGGGAACCGTACCTCATACCTGCAAAAAGAAATCATTTCTTTTACTAGAGCTCGTTCCATAAATACAAGAAGCCCCCGCTGGTGCATATACACGGGAGTAACAACGACAAGACTTAAGAGCGCACAAAGTGTGGTGGATGAGATAGTTGTATAAAAACACAGAACCTCATACACACTCAAGCTTACTCAATAAGAGTTATGTACTTCCATGAGGACATTGAAGAACCTCATTCACTACATTTCTCACTATCTTTGATTCTGGATGCCAAGAAGACGACACTCTGTTTTTCAGACAACAACCAGACGAGGACTCAGAATCATCTCTGATCAAACTCAAGGAGTCCAAAGCTTCATTGAAATCACTAGAGCCATTTCTAAACTCTACATCTCTGCTCTGTGATTCATTATTTCACATTTTGAGCAGTGTTTGTTATCTACTGCATTTAACTCACACACTGTCTCCTATACTTTAAATGGAGGATCTGTAAATCCTCACTCAAACACTTACATCTTCTATTCCCCACTGAGATAGTGGTAGAGGTCGTGTGTGACCTGGACAGCTGGTTGTTGTTGTTCTGTTTCCCACGAATAACAGTGGTAGAGGTCTTGAACCTGGACAGTTGTAAACTGTTGTGAACCCTGATCCAGGGTGTGGATCAAATTTATACAAATTGTTGAGAGGAGTAGGTCTCGGCTTGAGACTGAACCTCTTGGTTATATCTGTTGTGCTATATCTTTCAAAGTTATTCTTTTATTCTGCTGCTAATTTCTTTAAAACCAAAACTGTTTTAAAGTCACTTTGATAATTAAATTCGTAAGTGTTTATATTAGTTGTAAATCAGTAAGTTGGTATCAAAAGTTAATCAACCTTTCTGTTTTGATTAACTAGGAAATAATCAATCCCTTGAGAGCCCAACTCAACCCTTACTTTGATATAAATTCACTACAGTTTAATTCAGTATTTTATTTGGGGGTTTTTAAGACAAAGTTTTTAAAACAAAAATTTTAATTGGAACTCAATTCACCCCCCTCTTGAGTATCCACTTCGACCAAAAATTGGTATCAAAGGAAGATTTAAATATTTTCTAAAAGTACTCTATTTTTCAACTGTGATTTTAGTTTTATTTTAAAGTTCTTAAAATTTCTGTTATTTCTAAATTTTTATCTCTTTAAAATCTTTTCATTAATTAATCTATAATGGATAATAGACTTGAAGGTGCTACTACTAATAGACCACCATTTTTCAATGGCACAAACTATGATCAGTGGGAAATCAAGATGAAAATTCATTTAGAAAGCACGGGTTTTGATATTTGGACTGCTATAGAATCAGAATATAAAATTCATACTACTGTTAGAACTACTTGGAATGAAGCTACTAAGGCTACCTACAATAATAACTGAAAAGCTATGAATGCCTTGTACTATGCTTTAGGAGATGAAGAATTTAATAGAATATCTTCTTGTAAAACTGCTTATGAAATTTGGAATACCTTAGCTGTTTCTCATGAAGGAACAACTAATGTTAAGGAAATGATATTGAACACTTATACTATTAAGTATGATAATTTTAAGATGAAGCCTGATGAACCCATTTCTGACATTTATCTCAGGTTTAATTAAATTGTCAACAAAATGACTTCTCTGGGAAAGGATGTTCCATCAAAGGAACAAATTATGAGAATTTTGAGATGTCTACCTGAAAGATGGAGGGTAACTTCTGTCTCAATTAGAGAATCATGTGATATTGGTGAACTAACAATCAATGAACTAATTGGAAAGTTGATGATGTATGAAGAGGAACTCAAGTTTAACAAAGAAGAAGAAGATGAACCTAGAAGGAAGTCTGTTTCCTTCAAAACTACAACCTCAAAGAATAAGGATAAGGAAAAGCTTCGAGCTATCAATGAAAGTTCAAGCTGTGAAGACAGTGAGAGTGATTTTGACAGTGATGCTGAAATGGCTCACATTGCTAGAAGGTTTAAGAAATTTTATAGGAAGAAGAAGTTTTTCAGAAAGTCAAACTACAAAGGTAAGTATGACAACAAAGGACATTGGAAAAAGAATTGGAAGAAATCTGGCAAATCAGATGAATTTTCCTACTATGAGTGCAAATGAAAGGGACACATAAAAGCAGAATGTCCAAAGTTGAAATACAAGAAGAGGTATGATTACAAGGATAGTAAGTAAAAAAAGGCTATGAAGGCTACTTGGAGTGCTTCTGAGGATAGCACCACTGAATCTGAAGTTTCTGAAACTGAGCACAGAAATAAGGCAAACATGTGTTTTATGACAAACACTTCTGAGGTAACTTCGGAAACTCCTGCTTTAAATACATATTTTTCTGAAGGTGATTCTGACTCAGAAAACATGTCAAAATCTGAACTATTTGAATATTGTGATATGTTAGAAGAAACCTATAATGATCTGAAATACAAATACAAAGTTTTAAAGAAACAGTATTCTTTAACTATTAAACATATATCTGATCTTGATATTGAAGTAGAAAAAAATGCTCAGTTTCTTAAAGTGAATACTGAACTAAAATTATCCAATGAGAAACTCAAGAAAGACTTAGAGAAATTTACAAATGGTAAAGATACTCTTACTCAGATGCTAGGTAAGCAAATAGCACCTAGATACACTACTGGTATAGGATACCAACCTGGACAAAGGAAGATTACCAAAACTAAATTCATTCCTAAATCTGAACAGAATGTAGATAGTTCTGAAACTTCATATGCTTCAACTAGATATATTCATATTTATAGATCTAATAAAGTTTATATCTCAAAGTCTGTTGATTCTACAACTTTAATGAGACCCATAAGACAAATTTGGGTACCAAAAGCTCTGATCGCTAACCTCTCTGGACCCAAGAAGATCTGGGTTCCAAAATCATTTCCTATCTAAATCTGTTTTGTAGGGAACCTATTTAAAGAGATCCTGTATAAAGCCTTGGTATTTGGACAGTGGATGTTCGATACATATGTCTGGAGACTTATCATTCTTTAAAAGCTTAGTTAGAGTTGATGGAGGTTTTGTCACCTTTGGTGATAATTCTAAAGGGAAAATCATCGGCTTAGTCCAGATTGGTAACACTGACTCAGTACTAATTTCTAAAGTTTTATTTGTTGATGGACTTAAATACAATTTTTTAAGTATTTCTCAGTTATGTGATGATGGTTTTTATGTTAAATTTTAAAATGATTCTTGCAATGTTTTTAATTCTAAAAATGCTTTAGTGTTTTCTACCTTAAGAAATGAAAATGTTTCTGCTGTCGATTTAAATTCTTTAGCTATGAAAAATATTACTTGTTTAAATGCTTTTCATAAAGAGTCTTGGCTTTGGCACAGAATATTAGGACACTGCAATGTGCATTCACTTAGAAAACTTGCTAGGAAAAACTTAGTTAGAGACCTACCCAAACTTGAATTTCCAGCAGACAAAGTTTGTAATCCCTGTCAAAAGGGAAAGAAACATAAAGTTTCTTTTAAATCAAAGAAATAAGTTTCAACTTCTCAACCTCTCGAGTTGGTTCACATGGATTTATTTGGACCTACTAGAGTTTCTAGTTTAAATGGGAAGCATTATGTCTATGTTCTTGTAGATGACTTTTCTAGATATACTTGGGTATATTTCTAGCTCACAAAAGTGAAGCATGTTCTTGCTTTGTAAAATACTCCAAGTCTGTAGAAAACCTTAGTGGACTTAAGATTAAAACTCTGAGAAGTGATCATGGCCGTGAGTTTGAAAATCATGAGTTTGAATCTTACTGCTCACACAATGGCTATAGTCACAATTTCTATTCCCCTAGGACACCTCAACAGAATGGTGTAGTGGAAGGGAGGAATAGAACCCTACAAGAAATTGCTAGAACTATGCTTAATGAGTATGACCTACCTGTTTATTTTTGGGCTGAAGCTGTAAATACAGCTTGTTATGTTATCAATAGAGTCTTGATCAGACCTGTTCTAAAGAGGACCCCTTATGATTTGTGGAACCATTGGAAACCTAAGGTTAACTACTTCAAAGTTTTTGGCTGCAAAGTCTTTATTCTTAATACTAAAGAAAATCTTGACAAATTTGCATCCAAGAGTGATGAAGGAATTTTTCTAGGTTACTCAACTTCCAGTAAAGCCTATAGAGTTTTCAATAAAAGAACCAAATGTGTGGAAGAATCTGTTCACATCAAATTTGATGAAACTAATCCATATGAACCTAAGACCTCTCTTGAAAATATTGAAGATAATATCTCTGGTTTGAACCTTAATGATAAAAACAGTGGACCTGTAGTTAAAACATCCAGTTCTGGAAGTTTTCCAGACCCTACTTCTGTTGAACCTCAACCTGTAGATGAACCTGAAATCTCGATCCCTACCTTTTCTAGATTAACTAGAATTATGAAGAATCGTCCTTTAGATGCTGTTTTAGGAAATCTTGATACTGGGACACAAACTAGAGCTTCTCTTAGAAATCAGGTTGAACATCAAGCCTTCTTGCCACATCTATAACCTAAAAATATCAATGATTCTATCAATGATGAATTTTGGGTAATGGATATGCAAGAGGAACTAAATTAATTTGAAAGAAACAATGTCTGGAAATTAGTAGAAAGACCTAAGGACACTATAACCATAGGCACAAAATGGGTGTTTAGAAACAAAGTTGATGAATCTGGAAACATCATTAGAAACAAAGCTAGGCTAGTTGCACAAGGTTACAATCAATAAGAAGGAATTGACTATGAGGAAACCTTTGCACCTGTAGCTAGATTAGAGGCTATTAGGATCTTACTTGCCTATGCATCACATCTGAATTTCAAATTATATCAAATGGATGTGAAAAGTTCTTTTTTAAATGGATTTATTGTTGAAGATTTTTTTGTAGAAAAACCACCTGGTTTCAAAAATCCTCATTTTCAAAATCATATCTTTAAACTTTCTAAAGCTTTATATGTTTTCAAACAAGCTCCAAGAGCTTGGTATGAAAGACTTTCAAACTTTCTTATTTCAAATGGATTTACAAAAGGAATAGCTGATCCCACTCTTTTTATAAAAAGGATTTCAAAAGATGTGTTAATAGTACAAATCTATATTGATGATATTTTTTTTGGATCTTCTAAAAATTCATTATGTACTGAATTTTCAAAGGTTATGCAAAATGATTTTGAAATGAGCTTAATGGGAGAGCTTAAGTATTTTCTTGGATTTAAAATCTTTCAAACTAAAGATTGTATTATTCGAAATCAAAGTAAATATACTAAGGATTTATTAAAACGTTTTGGTTTAGATAGTATTAAGGAAAGTGATATACCTATGAGTACTACCTGTAAATTGGATGTTGATGAAACTGGGAAACCAGTTGATCAAACCTATTACAGATGCATGATTGGGAGTTTACTTTATCTTACTGCTAGTCGACCGGATATTATGTTTAGTGTGTGTATGTGTGCTAGATTTCAAGCTAATCCTAAAGAATCGCACTT
Organism: Viscum album; assembly: GCA_963277665.1. NCBI lineage: Eukaryota > Viridiplantae > Streptophyta > Magnoliopsida > Santalales > Viscaceae > Viscum > Viscum album. Next base: position 2,062,330,984 of record OY728120.1, on the reverse strand, counting down.
ACTGGATGTTAAAAGGATTTTTAAATATCTTAAGTATACTGTGAATTTAAGTTTGTTTTATCCAAAAGGACAATCATTTGACCTAACTAGTTATTCAGATGCTGACTATGCTAGATGCAAGTTAGATAGGAAAAGCACATCTGGAACATGTCATTTTCTTGGAAAGTCCCTAGTATCATGGTGTAGTAAGAAACAGAACTCAGTTGCATTGTCTACTGCTGAAGCAGAATATATTGTTGCTGGTAGTTGTTGTGCACAGATTCTGTGGATGAAACACACTTTATTGGACTATGGATTTGGTTTTAAACAGGTTTCAATTAACTGTGACAATACTAGTGCGATAAACATATCTAAGAACCCTGTGTCTCACACTAGGACTAAGCACATTGATATCAAACATCACTTTCTAAGAGATCATTATCAGAAAGGTGATATTTCTCTAGAATTTATTAGTTCTGAACATCAATTAGCTAATATTTTTACAAAGCCTTTATGCTATAAAAGAATGAGTTTTATTAAAAAAGAATTGTGTATGATAGATCTGTGAAACTAATCTGTGAAACTGATCTGTGAAACTGATCTGTGAAACTGATCTGTGAAACGGATCTGTGAAACGGATCTGTGAAACTGATCTGTGAAACCGATCTGTGAAACCGATCTGTGAAACTGATCTGTGAAACTGATCTGTGAAACTGATCTGTGAAACTGATTTGTGAAACTGATCTGTGAAACCAATCTGTGAAACCGATCTGTGAAACCAATCTGTGAAACCGAACTGTGAAACTGATCTGTGAAACTGAACTGTGAAACTGATCTGTAAAACTGATCTGTGAAACTGATCTGTGAAACTGATCTGTGAAACTGATCTGTGAAACTGATCTGTGAAACTGATCTGTAAAACTGATCTATGAAACTGATCTGTGAAACTGATCTGTGAAACTGATCTGTGAAACTGATCTGTGAAACCGATATTTCTTTATATTACTTTTTATTTTGTTGTGATTAATTAACTACTTTTATCTTTATTATGGGAACCCTAAATGATGAAATAAATGATACGGGACTATTTCTATTCCCCAAACCGTCGACCTTTCATTTCTTTCCCGCCAAACCTTATTTCCTCTCTTTTCCTCTACTTCGAACCTTCGAACTCCTGCTTTCCCCAAAATCGTCAAATGGCTAAGTAGAAGAGACTGAGAAAAGGATCAGAAAGTCATGTACCTTCAAAGCGTGCTTGAGGCGAGTAGAGTAGTACCACTCAAAGATCAGTAAATCCAAACCTGGAAACTCGGATTATTGCTGTAGAAAAGGAAGTCAGCTCCGTCTGGCTTTTGACAAGTAAGTCACTGTTGTTACAAGTTTTAGATTCGCAAGGATGGAAATCCTAGTTCTCCGATAACACTCGTGTATACTACCCAAAGCTAGTGCATGAGTTTTATATAACTCTTCAAGTTACTTTAGATGGTGTCGAGGCTGCCAGAATGTCTTCTGTAGTGAAAGGACTGAAAATATCTTTTTTGTCTAAACAATGGGCTGAATATTTGAATGTACCCCATGAGGGTCGGTATGAGGATTATGCTGGAAACATTCCTCCAACCACTGAATACTTCTCTTATGAGTTAGCTTTAGAGCTTTTTACTGGAAAGAGAGAGTTAAGGAGAATCATTGTATCAGAGTTGGATGGTGAATGTAGACTTCTCTTTAAATTTATTCAGCACCAAATTTTCCCCAGGAAAGGAGATTTTGCTGCTGTAAGATACCAGGGTTTTTTTCTATTGTTTTTACTAAAGACCCGTGAGAAGATCAATTTTTGTAGATATCTAATGGTGCACATAGCTATAATGGTGAAACCTTCTAAGAAAGCCACTTCCCTGTTCTATTCCAAAATGATCTCTACTATGTTAAAGAATCTGGAATGTGTTGATAAAGCTGATGAGATAGCTGAATCTGATAGTGCTTTTTGTATTAACAAAGAAATTTGTAAATGGATGAAAATAAACTGGAACCCATGGAAGAAATGTTGGGTTGCTGATGAGGACAAGTTGTATGAATCTTACAATCCCACTGATCATGGAAAGAGGCCAAAGGGTTTGAGAGACCCTGGTTTGAAATCAGATGAGGAGCCAATTTATTCTGATGATGAAGAAGAAGTAGATGTTGAAAGGAATAAAGACACTGAAGAGTCTGGTAAACAGGGGATGGAAGAAGCTGAAATAGAAGAAGGAAGTATGTCACCTCCTGATTATAGGAGTGATCCTGATACTATGAGACCTAAGAGAAGAATATACTTTGGATCTGCCAGTCCACCTTTACCCTTACCTGAATCAGAACCAGTTCTTGGTGATGAAGAAGCTAGTGACACTGAAGTATCTGACAGTGACGTTTCTGTGAAGAATGGAAATGAGAATGGAGATGATGATGATAATGATGATGATGGTGATAACCGACCAGTGGATGGTATTGTTGTACCTCCAACAGAAACACATCAAACTGTACCAGAAACAAATGTCAATGGCAAGAGAGAATCTCTTGAAATCAGTGGAAAAGCAAGTTATGATAAACCGAAATATACTCTGTGTGATGCTGTCTGGGATGATTACCATGGTTTTGTTGTTTTGGGTTTAGAGTATTCTGAAGAAGAAGAAGAAGAATCATAATCTACTGTGGTTATGATGGAAAGCCAAACAGTTGAGGCAAGGTCTGCTCATGTTGTTGATGCTGCAGGTGCTCATCTACCTAGTTCTACTGTCTCTCAGTCTGATTTTGATAAGTTCAAAAGTGAGTTGCTTACTACTGTAAGAGATACAGTAAGAGAAGAAATTTCAAATGCTATTAAACCAGACCTGGCCAATACTGGTGAGTTTATTGGCAGGCACATAGCCACTCTAAATCAAATTCTGAAGGATCTACAATCTGAGTTAGTTTCTTTATCCAACGAATTTAGATCCACTATCTCTGGTATTATGGAAGTGTTGAGAAATCTGATTGAACATCTTAAGAAGTCTGATCTGAGAAAGTTGAAAGCTGAGATAACTCAGATAGTTGCTCAAGCCGGTATAACCAAAGTAACCAAGATCACTACTCGTGAGCTAGAGGCTCTAAGGCAGATTGTGCATGATGAATTGGCCGCCATTAGGCAAGTTCTTGATTTGGACTCGTTGAGGAAGATGAAGGAGCACAGTGATCACATTCATAAGATGGTAACAGTATATTCAGCAGATTCCACTAAAGCTCGGAGAGAGATCAAGGAAAAGGTTGATCACTACTTTTCAAAAATCTATACCAAGCATGAGATGACCGCGAATTTCAAAGTGTTAGCTGACAATCTGAGACTACCTCCAGTCACTCAAGCTTTCAAGACTCAAGTTCGACAGTTGCAATATTTTACTCCAACCTTGGAACGGTTCATGGAGAATAAGGATGATTTTGAGAAGGCTATGCAGTATGGTGCAGAAGTTATTCAGAATTTCATAAATCTTTTGAAGCCTTATCTGAATGCACAAGCCACCGCCATTGTGCTTCCTACTGCTGACCCTCTCGGTGCCTCTGATGTTGCTCCAAATCAGATCTCCGTTGCTCAAGCTCTCTCTCAACTCCGACCAGTTCCTCAGAAATCTTCTCAACCAGCTCCTACAGCTCCACAGCAAATCCAGGTGGCATCCTCTCCTCCAACCTCCAGAGTCATCTTACCACCGTTTCAAATTCGCCCAGTTCAACCTGCCTCCAAGCCTTCCAACTTACCAACCATTGATCCTTCTGACAAGGGCAAAGCCCCGTTACATCCCCAAAAATAGTTGTGTGTTGTTTTTGATAGGGTGAACCCTGTTGTGATTGTACTGTGATGTCTTATAAACTTTATTCTCTTTTCTTTTTATTCTCACTGATGCCGTCTTTTAATGTCTTATTTATCTTCTTTCCCTCCTTTTTGATTATCCCAAAGGGGGAGAAATCTGTATATCTATGGATCTATGGGAGATATGGGGGAAATGGGAGGAATCTGTATATCAATGGATCTATGGGGGATATGGGGGAGATGAATCTCTAAAGGGGGAGATTTATATCTTTTTATAGAAATTCTTGCATAAGTATTTAAAGGCCTAAATTCAGGGGGAGATTTATATCTCATTATGTTTTAATTCTTATTATGCCTTATTATTGATGATATATTATATTTATTTATGGCTAAGACTTGTGATTGGCTAAAATTTGTGATTATCAAAAAGGGGGAGATTGTTGAGCCCTCTGGAAGATTGTTGAATTCTTCCTATGATTGCTGTTTTAATAATCACAAATCATCAATTACTTAATCCGGTTGGATTTCTCATATACATAATCCCAATCTCTTAGTGAATCTGTGTATATTGGTTGGATCATGTTTTTACCTCTTTGTTATTGATTTAAAAGTATTCTGGAAGTCCTTGGATCAAAGGACAACGGTCGCACCGATCCATATCAAAGGACAACGGTCACACCGATCCATATCAAAGGACAACGGTCGCACCGATCCATATCAAAGGACAACGGTCGCACCGATCCATATCAACGGACAACTGTCTCACCGATGCTGATCAAATGACTCACTGATCATGAAACACCGATGTAGATCAAATGAGTCACCAAAGATGTCTCACCGATGCAGATCAAATGAGTCACCGAAGATGTCTCACCGATGCAGATCAAATGAGTCACCGAAGATGTCTCACCGATGCTGATCAAATGAGTCACCGATCATGACACGCCGATGTAGATCAAATGAGTCACCGAAGATGTCTCACCGATGCAGATCAAATGAGTCACCGAAGATGTCTCACCGATGCTGATCAAATGAGTCACCGAACATGACTCACCGATGCTGATCAAATGAGTCATCGATCATGTCTCACCGATGCTGATCATCTGAGTCACCGAAGATGTCTCACCGATGCTGATGCTGATGACCTACCGATCACTTGACTCACCGATAGTCATAAACAGCTGTTTGAATTTCTTTATCTTTATTTAATCTAATCAATGGTCATATTAGGAATATTTTAATACACTGACATTTATTTAATGTGTGCTGTTGGATGTCAGGGAACTGTACCTCGTACCAGCAAAAAGAAATCATTTCTTTTACTGGATCTCGTGCCATAAATACAAGAAGCCCCTGCTGGTGCATGTACATGGGAGTAACAATGACAAAAATTAAGCGCGTGCAAAGAGTGGTGGATGAGATAGTTGTAGAAAAACACAGAACCTCATACACACTCAAGCTTACTCAAGAAGAGTTCTGTACTTCCATGAGGACATTGAAGAACCTCATTCACTACATTTCTCACTATCTCTGAATCTGGATGCCAAGAAGACGACACTCTGTTTTTCAGAAAACAACCAGAAGAGGACTCAGAATCATCTCTGATCAAACTCAAGGAGTCCAAAGCTTCATTCCAATCACTAGAGCCATTTCTAAACTCTACATCTCTGCTCTGTGATTCATTATTTCACATTTCGATCAGTGTGTGTTATCTACTGCATTTAACTCACACACTGTCTCCTATACTTTAACTGGAGGATCTGTAAATCCTCACTCAAACTCTTACATCTTCTATTTCCCACTGAGATAGTGGTAGAGGTCGTGTGTGACCTGGACAGATGGTTGCTGTTGTTCTGTTTCCCACGAATAACAGTGGTAGAGGTCTTGAACCTGGACAGTTGTAAACTATTGTGAACCCCGATCCAGGGTGTGGATCAAATTTATATAAATTTTTGAGAGGACTAGGTCTCGGCTTGAGACTGATCCTCTTGGTTATATCTGTTGTGCTATATCTTTCAAAGTTATTATTTTATTCCGCTGCTAATTTCTTTAAAACCAAAACTGTTCTAAAGTCACTTTGATAATTAAATTATCAAGTGTTTATATTAGTTGTAAATCAGTAAGTTGGTTTCAAAAGTAAATCAACCTTTCTGTTTTGATTAACTGGGAAATAAGCAATCCCTTGAGAGCCCAACCGAACCCTTACTTTGATTTAAATTCACTACAGTTTAATTCAGTATTTTATTTGGGGTTTTTTAAGACAAATTTTTTAAAACATAAATTTTAATTGGAACTCAATTCACCCCCCTCTTGAGTATCCACTCCGACCAACAAATTTAAACGTAACATTTTAATCAAACAAAAATGACTTATACAATCTTCGCACCCCCATCCAAAATGCCCAAAATGAGAAACAACCCCTCACCCATCCCCGCTAAATCAAAATAGGAAACAGGTAATACCCAAAGGCATCCCATATGTAACACCCCATGATTTCATAGTACGTTATTTCTTCAAAGTAATTCAATACCTTTCACTACACACAACACTGAGTTCAAGCGCACCACGACTTACGAAACTAGCCGTTCAAAAGTGGTTATGAATAATATTAACTGAATTTTGAACTATATACAATCCTTATAATTTTAGAATCCATATTATGAGTTTCTTAGACATAATGTAAGAACTAATTCATTTTTTTCAGATAAAAGAAGTATTTTTCAAAAAATTCACTTTTACTGCCTTTTAAAGGTGAACCCTTTTTAAATCCAATATTTGAAAATTTTATATATTCAATTTGATAAAATAAACTTCTTCTTTATAATTGGGACATAAGAATTTAGTTTCAATAAATGTTTGGTGTTATTCTGATAACTTTCATATTTGGGTGTATAGTGAAAAATACTATATTTTAACTGAACAGAACTTTTTTAATCAAAATAAGTTATAGTGTTAAATTATTCAATTTAATGGTTTTGGAAGTACAAATAGATTATATTTTTACCATTTAATCAAATTCTGGTCATTTTATGTAGTTTCACTTTGAAATTGGACATAAACAAGTGTCAATCTTTTGATAGGTATTATTTCTTAAAAATTTGTCTTTTGGTTTTGACAATGGGAATTAATTTTAAATTAATAAATTAAACTTATATGTTTTTAATTTGGTAAAATATACTTCATTATTTAATTTGGAATATCAAAATTATCTTAGGGTTAATTTCTGATATTTTGCTGAAAACCTTCAATTTTTGATAAATAGTGAAAAAACACTGAGTAATTGTTTAAAACCAAATTTTTATTTTAATAATTATTTATTTTTTTAAAATTTATTTTATGTCAAAATAGATACATAATACCTATATAATTTCAATGTAATTTATTGGAGTAATCTTATAATAAGATAAGATATATAAAAAATTTATCGAACTTTTTACCATCTTTTACCCACCTCCTAGGAGCATTTGCAAATTTACATAAAACATAATTTTACCGCTTCTGTGAGTTGAATTTCGAAAATCTAAGAGTCACAGTTAATATCAAGGAGTAAAACGTTGTTTAATAAGATAAAAATAATTTTTGGTAATAGTAACTTTTTACTTCTATTTACCATGGTTAAAAGTAAATAGGGTTATTAAGGGTAAAAATGATATTATTATTAACCTAACACATGTCCCAATTCTATTGGATAAGTTTAATTCAACCTAAAACAACCTTAGGAATAAAATATGACCCTTTAGGTCCACTTGGATTAGATTAATACATTTATTATTATTTTATTTAAACAAGAGTTAAAAGAGTTAAAATCAAAGTTTAATAACTAAACTATTTTTAATATAGGGTTATACATAAGATAAATTAGACTATAAATATTAATTAGAAAGATATACATATTTCCTACATAATGGTATTTTATTTATAATTCTTATAGATTAAATAATTAAATTTATTAATGACACAATGATGATGCTATAATTACCATACTAATGAAAAAATCAAATAAATGGTATTATAAATATTAAAATAAATATAATTTCAAAGTTTTTTTGACATCCACGAATTTTATAGTTTAATATGACGTGTTATGATTGATTAAATTTATTTTTTTTTTGAATTAATCAAGCTTTTATTATTTTAACCAAAAACAAATACCAAATAGTGTCAAAATTGACATAAAATAGTTTTTAAAAATATATATTATATTATTAATTCATATAATGGTCCTAAAAATATAAGGTTCGGCCAAAATACTTATATGATAACATATATGACATTAATGCACCAATTGGGGTTATATTGGCAGTATATAGTAATTTTATTAAGCATACAGTGTAAGAATACAAGAATACATGGTAAAAGTTAAATTATTTAACTTTGAGTTAAATCTAAATGATAAGGTTGAAATGGTAACCTAAAATTTCTAAAACCTATTGGATGAGATTATTTCAACCCATCCCCACCCTATCCGGGAAATAAGTCGCTTTGGATCCATTATAAACCTAATATGAATTTATTATAAAATAATATTTTAAGTTTTTCCGAAGGTTCCCCTCACCCCTCTTATAAAAGGGAACTTCCTCTTCTCTCAAATTCACACCTCTAAAGCCATTTGGCTCGGCCAAATCCTTCCCAAATATCCTCCCAACTATCCTAAATTCATCCTAGAGGCCTTAATTTGGTAGTAAATCCAACCTAAGGATCATTTTTGATCAAATCAAAAGGAAGAACCCGAAGAAGAGGTAATGATTTCACCACCCTCTTTCAAGATCTCTTAGTCTTCCACTTACTCTTTCTTTGTTGTTTCTATTTTAAAATAATAACTCCAGTATCTTATATATACTATGAAGTTATTATAAATATGGAACAACTATATTAACTATTCTATCCATCTTATGAATGATAATGCCACCATGCGTGCGTGCGTGCGGCTTACCATCTCCACGTCGTGGTGTAATTTTCTATTCAACACTATGTTATTTGGATGGATATAATGATGAGTAATATGTATATAAATAATGAAAATAACATTATAATGTCTCTATAAAATTAATATACCATGAAATTCCATACCTTTAATGAAATGATGTTGTCGCTCGTGCATACGTACAGATTACCGTCTCCACGACACGATGAGATTCATTTCCACATTCACCATTCATCGACGATTATAATAATATATATTACTAATAAGTATGTAATATATGACATAATAATTCTACTAGAAGTATATAAATATATATATATATATATATATATTTACTTACATATATTTTATTCACTTAATTTCGTTCAATGCGAAAGGAAAACGGAAATAGCGTTTATGCGTACATACGAACTATTGTCTCTATAAATGGTGTTTTTCATTTCATATATATGTCTGTAATACATATTTATATTCTAAATATATATGATATATAAATAATGTTTTATATTTTAGATGTATTTAAATCTGGATCTATGTGATACAATCAATATTAACAAGTTAACACACGTACGATAAAGAAAGCAATTATTACCCAAGATGTTAATTTAACATAGAAATTATTATTAAATGGGTAGTGTAAAGTCATAAATGAATCATATATGATATCATAAATATTAATATGGTTCTGTTATAATTTAATTACATACTACAATCTTCATATATGTGGTTAAACATACCCTCAACTAAAGGAATTTTCAAGGTAAGGGTTAATTCCTCAATCCCATTATTATCCGAGATAGTATATGTGTAAGTATTTACTGGGAAATTTTTATCATCCAAGTCCATTTTTCATAAAAATGATTTCAAAATGAATATTTTAATGATTTTTCAAAGGTAATCTTTATCAAGATAATAATTTTAAAGGTTTTAAAGATATATCTTTCTAATTCTTTTTAATTAATGTCCATGTTTTCAAAATGATTTTAAGGATTTATTTATATGGACATGAATTTTTTGAAATGATAATTATTTTCAAAAGTTTAAAAGTGGTATGGGACACTTTGATTCAAAAATATATTTTAAATTACTTCCTTTATAAATGTGTGACTTTTAAATGATTTTACAAAAAGGATATTTTTCTCAAAAAGTATTACTCATCATTTTCAACTATGTCAGCATCCTTTACAGGATATTATTTTTGATTGATCTTGATTTAGTATGATACAAATCTTCCATATTGTATTGAAGGTTTTGTGATATGTTTGACTATGAATGTGCTATTTTTATACCATTCATGGTTTATGGGTAAAGTATTGACATTTTTTATGCCAGTTTTAATATGAATGTTTATGTTATGTTTAAACCTTTTCATATGAGGAATGTATTGGACTTAGTAAGTGACGGGTGGAGCCCGCTATAGCTCCCCGATGCATCAGTAGGTCTCATGAGACAAACTAGTGTCTTGGCATAAGGCCTTGACAAAATATTATTTGTTGTCTTTTCACAAGGCCTTGACTATGTGGTTATGATAGTGTGGCATTATGCATTCCATCATTATGAAAGTGGATATTGATATTGCATGTGATTATTCGACTAGTAGAATATCCATATGAATAAGTAAATAGAATTATTTTATTGTATATTTTCCATATTATGCTGAATTTTAAGTTTAAAAAGTCTTTTCTTTTAGTCTTATACATTGCCTTAAATTTTTATGCTTATTTATGAAAGTTTATTCTATATTGTTATCCTTACTGAGCTTCTGAGATCACCCCTTTCTATGTTTTAATTTTTGCAGGATTCCAAGAAGTGTATTATAATTGATAAGCAGGGTTAATCTAGGGGATTAATGGCATTCTCAAAGGATCATTTATGTTGTGTTTTATTTTCTAAAGTGTAATGTAACGTCCATGTATGTAATCTATTTTCCAAGACTACTAAACTGATCGGTCTTTTGGGACTTGATTCCTTGTAATCACAACAATGTATTAAAATAATGCACTGACTCAGGGTAACTGGGGTTGGGGCATTAAAGTTGGTATCAGATTAAGTTTAGCAATAACCTTGGAAACTAGATTTAGATAAAATCTGATTTGATAACATTACCGTAAGATAGTCTTAGAATATTAGTATTGAAGAACTTCCAAGAATTTTGTTAATGTAAAGATTTTGTGATTTTTGCAAGAAAATATGTCCATGTCTAGATACGATTAGGTAGAGGCGGCTCTGGCACAGATGTACCTAGGGGTAAAACCCGAAAACACCACTTTGAGCTAGACTCGTACGGGAACTGGTGCACAACAACGGGCCTTGCTGCACTCTTGGTTACAACACTCCCGGGAGATATGCTTAGGATAATTCTCGTTTTCTTTACAAACCACTATGAAGAGTTTATGAGTATATACCTCCTCAAAGAATACAATTTTGTGATTATGGAATATATCCATAAACTATTCAATTTACGTTAGGTATTTTACATGTTTGGAATTATGAATTGCGATTCATAAACTGACCTAGTGTATTCCATTGTATAGAAATGGAACCCAATAGAAGGAATGTGAACTCCAGCAATATGTATGATCCAAAGAGTAAGCAGGATCATATCTTTCACGGTATTAAGCCAACATTTAGAAGGGAAATAGTCTCCCATATATTCTAAACATATGAATAAATAGTATCATGTGTTAATAAGATAAGTAAATAATTCTATGAGTTTTATGGATTTGAAGGGAAGCAAGAGATGAAAAGGACGGAAGAGATAAAGATGGATAAAGGGAAGAGGGAAAAGAAGGATTTTCCCATATGTGACAACTATGGAAAGAATCACCATCGTAAATGCTTGAAGGGAATGGGAGTTTGTTATAATTGTGGAGAAAAAAGGACACCAAGTACATGATGGCAAGGGTAAAAAAATTCAAATGTACAATGCTTCATCTTCAAGGCGTTGGGACACTACACGATTCAATGTCTCATTCATAAGAGTATACCGCAAATGATTTTATTGGATAATAATCATGTTATGATACAACCTCAGATGAAGAGGAATGACTGGTGTTCTTATGTTGTTATTATATAATTATTTAATTTGAGTGTCGTATCAATAGTATACTGGTTACATGAATTATGGAGATAAATAAGGATTGTACTGCAGTACTATTTTATTGAGGATTTGAGATTATATGGTTCTAAGAAAAGTGAATTAATAGTAAGCTACACTTTTTTGGAAATTACATGGTTTAAGGAAAGGTAATCCTTAATATTGTCCAGATAATGAGGTAGTGATTTTGGAATAAGAGATGGTTGATTTTGGTAATTCAAGATGTTGCAGTGTTGTAAAAGAATACATGATGAAGGCGTTCACATGTTATTACCTGGAAAAAAGGATCCTCATTATGTTTTACTTCTTATAAATTTTGTACTCAGAGTTTGGATATAATTATTTTGGATAATTCTAAAGGCTAGAATGGATTAAGTTTGAAATTAGATACTATTGTTAAGTTTCTTTTTGGATTTCCATAAAAAGGACAACCCGGATGTCAGGCGACAACTCGTCGCGTCCGGCAAGGCCGCGAGACTTGAACCTGAAACCGAAGGGAGACAAGGGTATATCACCTATCATGGAACCATGTGGTGTCCTGGATTGAATAATGTAGTTTTTTAAAGGGTCTGGTAGATGAATTAATAATTCATTTTTTTGGAAACCTAAACGAATAGGATAAATAGAATATTTTGTTTATGTTATATTATCTTTTAGAATGAAAGATGAGTTTGTGGAAGAAATTAGTTAAAATATGGAACACTACTTGTCAAGTATATATATTCTTTTTCTTCTTTTATTATATGAAGAAATAAATTCTTAAACATTAGGTAAGGCATCTTAAAACTAAAAATGTGTTATCCTAATACCTTATGTTTTGTTGAACCAATACTATTTTAAATCATCATATATTGATGGCCATGAGGCCCTCAATTCTACAATTGTTTGTAACTGATGACCACAATCACTCCCAATAAATATTTACATTTTTCCTCCAATTATGTGTCTCTAATTACCACCAATGTTCTCCTAATCGAGATCATAATTTGGTGGTGACTTTTTCAATCCCCTTTTCCTATTATTAAGACAAAATTTTATTAACCCAATTTCCAATGTGGGTTTTCCCACAAAGGTATTTTCTTTTTTCAACCTTTTATTTTTGAAGAACAATTTCAAATTTCTAGGATGCAATTTATTGAAGGAGGGAAGAATGTAACACCCCAAGATTTTATAGTATGTTATTTCATCAACGTAATTCAATAAGTTACACCACATGCAACATTGAGTTCAAGTGCACCACGACTTACCAAACTAGCCGTTCAAAAGCTTTTATGAATAATATTAACTGAATTTTGAACTATATAAAATACTTATAATTTTAGAATCCATATTATGAGTTTCTTAGACATAATGTAAGAACTAATTCATTTTTTTCAGATAAAAGAAGTATTTTTCAAAAAAATCACTTTTACCGCCTTTTAATGGTGACCCATTTTTAAATCCAATATTTGAAACTTTTATATATTCAATTTGAAAAAATAAACTTCTTCTTTAGAATCAGAACATAAGAATTTAGTTTCAATAAATTTTTGGTGTTATTCTGATAACTTTCATATTTGGGTGAATAATGAAAATACTATATTTTAACTGAAAAGTACGTTTTTAATCAAAATAATTTATAGTGTTAAATTATACAATTTAATGTTTTGGAAGTAAAAATAGAATATATTTTTACCATTTAATCCAATTTTGGTGATTGTAAGTAATTTCACTTTGAAATTGGACATAAACAAGTGTCAATCTTTTGATAGTTATTATTTCTTAAAAATTTCCCTTTTGGTTTTGACAATGGAAATTAATTTTAAATTAATAAATTCAACTTCTATATTTTGAATTCGGTAAAATAGACTTCATTATTGAATTTGGAATATCAAAATTAGCTTAGGGTGATTTTTTGGTATTTTTCTGAAAACTTTCAATTTTTGATGAATAGTGAAAAAGCACTGAGTAATTGTTTAAAACCAAGTTTTTATTTAAATAATTATTTATTTTATTTAAATTTATTTTATGTCAAAATATATACATAATACCTATATATGTTCAATGTAATTAATTGGAGTAATCTTATAATAAGATTAGATATATAAAAATTTTATCGAACATTTTACCGTCTTTTACCCACCTCCTAGGAGCATTTGTAAATTTACATAAAACTTAATTTTACCACTTCTGTGATTTTAATTTCAAAAATAAAAGAGACACGGTTAATATCAAGGAGTAAAATGTGGTTCAATAAGATAAAAATAATTTTTGGTGAATAGTAACTTTTTACTTTTATTTACCACAGTTAAAAGTAAATAGGGTAATTAAGGGTAAAAATGATATTATTATTAACCTAACTCATGTCCTAATTATATTGGATAAGTTTAATTCGACCAAAAACAACCTTAGGAAAAAAAATATGACCATTTAGGTCCACTTGGATTAGATTAAGACATTTATTATTATTTTATTTAAAGAAGAGTTAAAAGAGTTAAAATCAAAGTTTAATAACTAAACCATTTTTAATATAGGGTTATACAAAAGATAAATTAGACTATAAATATTCATTAGAAAGATAAAAATATTTCCTACATAATGGTATTTTATTTATAATTCTTAGAGATTAAATAATTAAATTTATTAAGGACACAATGATGATGCTGTAATTACCATATTAATGAAGGAATCAAATAAATGGTATTATTAATATTAAATTAAATATAATTTCAATGTTTTTATAAAATCCACGAATTTTATATTTTAATATGACATTTTATGATTGATTCAATGTATTGGTTTTGAATTAATCATGATTTCATTATTTTAACAAGAAACAAATACCAAATAGGGTCAAAATTGACATAAAATAGTTTTTAAAACAAATATTATATTATTAATTGATATAATGGTCCGAGAAATATAAGGTTCGTCCAAAAGACTTATATAATAATATATATGATATTAATTAACCAATGGGGGTTATATTGGCAGTATATAGTAAGTTTATTTACCATATAGTGTAAGAATACAACAAGACATGGTAAAAGTTAAATTATTTAACTTTGAGTTAAATCTAAATGTTAAGGTTGAAGTGGAAACCTAAACTTCTCTAAAACCTATTGGATGAAAGGATTTATACCCATCAACACCCGAGCCTTGAAATAAGTCACTTTGGAGCCATTATAAACCGAATATGTATTTATTATAAAATAATATTTTAAGTTTTTTCAATGGTGCGTCTCACCCCTCTTATAAAAGGTCACTTCCCCTTCTCTCAAATTCACAACTCCAAATCCATTTGGATCGGCCAAAAACTACCCAAATATCCTCCCAATTATCCTAAATTCATCCTAAATGCCTTAATTTGGTCATAAATCAAACCTATGGAGCCCTTTTTATCCAATCAAAAGGAAGAACACGAAGAAGAGGTAATAATTTCACCACCCTCGTTCAACTTCTCTTATTCTTACACTTACTCTTTCTTTGTTGTTTCCATTTTAAAATAATAGCTACAATATATTATATATATTTTGATGTTATTATAAATATTTAACAACTTTATTAATTATTTTATCCATCTTATGAATGATAATGTCGTCATGCGTGCATACGTACGGCTTACCGTCTCCACATCGTGGTGTAATTTGTTATTCAACACTATGTTATTTGGATGGATATAATGATGAGTAATATGTATATAAATTATGAAAATGACATGCTAATGTCTCTGTAAAATTAATATATCATCCAATTACACACCTTTAAGGAAATTATATTGTCACTCGTGTGTACGTACGGATTACCGTCTCCACGATGCGATGAGATTCATTTACACGTTCACCATTCATCGATAATTATAAAAAAGTGTATTACTAATAAGTATGTAATATATGACATAATAATGCTACTGGATATATATATATATATATATATATATATATGTACTTACATATATCTTATTCACTTAATTCCGTTCAATAAGAAAGGAAAACGGAAATAGCGTTTATGCGTACGTACAGACTACCGTCTCCATAAATGGTGTTTTTCATTTCATATATATGTCTATTATACGTATTTATATTCTAAATATAAATGAAATATAAATCATGTTTTATATTCTAGATGTATTTAAATCTTTATCTAAGTGATACAATCAAGATTAACAAGTTAAAACATGTACGATAAAGAAAGTGATTATTACCCAAAATGTTAATTTAACATAGAAATTATTTTTAAAATGGGTAGTATAAAGTCATAAATGAATCATGTATGATATCATAAATATTAATATAGTTCTGGTATAATTTAATAACATACTAATATCTTCATACAGGAGGTTAAACATACCATCGACTAAAGGAATGTTCAAGGTAAGGGTTAATTTTTCAATCTCATTATTATCCTAGATTGTTTAGGTGTAAGTATTTACTGGGACATTTTTATCATCCATGTACATTTTTCATAAAAATGAATTCAAAATGAATATTTTAATGATTTGTGAAAGGTACTTTTTATCAAGATCTGAATTTTAAATGTTTTAAAGATTTATCTTTCTAATTCTTTTTAATTAATGTCCATGTTTTCAAAATGATTTTAAGGATTTATTTATATGGACATGAATGTTTTGAAATGATAATTCTTTTCAAAATTTTCAAATTGGTATGGGATACTTTGATTCAAAAATATCTTTTAAATTACTTCCTTTATAAATGAGTGACTATTAAATGATTTTACAAAAAGGATATTTCTCTCAAAAAGTTTTTTTCATCATTTACAACTATGTCAGCGTCCTTTACTGGATTTATTTTTGATGGAGGTTGATTTATTATGATACAAATATTCCATATTGTATTGAATTTTTTGTGATATGTTTGACTATGGATGTGTTATTTTTATACCATTCATGGTTTATGGGTAAATTATTGACATTTCGTATGCCAGTTTTAATACGAATTTTTATGTTCTGTTTAAACATTTTCATATGAGGAATGCATTGGACTTAGTAAGTGACAAGTGGAGCCTGATATAGCTCCTTGATGCATCGGTAGGTCTCATGAGACAAACTAGTGTCTTGGAACAAGGCCTTGACAAAATCTTATTTGTAGTCTTGGCACAAGGCCTTGACTATGTGGTTATGATAGTCTGGCATTATGCATTCCATCATTATGAAAGTGTCTATTGGTATTGCATGTGATTATTAGACTAGTAGAATATCCATGTGACTAAGTAAATTGCATTATTTTATTGTATCTTTTCCATATTATGCTGAAGTTTAAGTTTAAAAAGGCTTTTGTTTTAGTCTTATACATTGCCTTAAATGTTTATGATTATTTATGAAAGTTTCCGCTATATTGTTATCCTTACTGAGCATCTGAGCTCACCCCTTTCTATGTTTTAATTTTCTCAAGATTCCAAGAAGTGTATTATAATTGATAAGCAGGGTTATGTTAGGGGATTAATGGAATTATCAAAGGATCATTTATGTTGTGTCTTATTTTCTAAAGTGTAATGTAACGTCCATGTATGTAATCTATTTTCCAAGACTGTTAAACTGATCAGTCTTTCGGGACTTGATTCCTTGTAATCATGCCAATGTAGTAAAATAATGCACTGAATCTGGGTAACAGGGGTCGGGGAGTTACACCATAGGTCAAATAAACAATTTAATATGCAGTAGCAGGTAAAACTGGTTCATGCACAAAATACCCAAATATGATCTAAAGGTTGCACCAACCAGATGACTACAAAAACACAAAAAGAGGTTTTCACCACCTACTTGAGACTCGTAGACGTAGTCACGTCAGATATCGATCTCTAATTCAAAGCTGATCTTCTTAGTACATTTTTGTCAAATCCGGTCAATTCCACTCAGATGGAAACTGTGACATATGGGGAAAAGGATCAAGAACCGAATAGTGTAAGCGAGTTTAGCCTCGCTGATGTGATCCCACATCCATTAAAAATTGAATAACGGATTTTGGATAAAGAATCTAGAAGAAGAAACATTTTCAACCTCCTGGAGTGTCAAGGTTCGAAAACAAGGAATAAGAAGTTATTTTCTATAATAATACATGACTCTCTTTCATTTAAGCAAATAAAAATAAAAATACATGGCGTGTAAAAAGAAATACATGTCGTGTAGTGGCCTTGCCTGTACTCCTACTTAAGAGGAGGTAGCCATGTGGCTTGCACACACCACACTAGTTGACACACGGTGAGAACTCATCCGGTATGCGGAAATGAGAATACACAGTGTGTCAAGAAACACTACACTCTGTGTAGTAGGAAATTCTTATGTGGTAATCACATGACATGTAATCGGTGAGCATGCGGTCAGCACATGCCTTAAGAAAACATGACGTGTACTTTGGAGAACATGATGTATAATCTGGAAATTTTCAGAACATCCCATATTTTCCCAATTTTCTCTGAAACAAGTCAAAAATTCAAATAGGGTCAGGATTTTGACATGTTCTAAAAACCAAGGTTCCTAAAATCTCCCCACCTTAACATAGCTCATCCACAAACTATCAAATGAAACCTAGATATGGCACCGAACATACCACCCTGATCAAAGTAACCCAAACTACCCTGGTCAAAAAAGTTCTAGAAAAATTCTTCAAGGGGCTCCCCACCATAGGAATTGCCTAACATTGTCTCCACCTGACAAAACTCAAATCAAGAAAAGTTTCACTAAACTTTTTTTGGACTTATGGTCCTCTTGTGATGCATCGTCACCCACTCACCTCATTCGTGCTCCTGTGTCATTTTTGACACCCAAACGTATCCTGCACTACATTGGTGTCTTCCTACATGAGGTCATGCATCCCATGGAATTTCAAAACGAACCTGGTGCCTAACACCTCACGTAACCTGCATCCTTGATGCCCTGATGCCCATGACACCTCAAGTATCACACATCCTCGATTCTCTGATGCCCTCATTACCTCAGGTATCCCGCATCCGTGATGCCCCTGATGTCACGTATCTCATACATATATAAATATATCACACACCTGATATGGTATCAATCCCACTGACTAGAATCTAGTCAGTCCAAATAAATCATCTGCAAATCATGCATCAAAAGCAGATATGCCTCATCATGACATTCCAAAGAAAGTAAAAACAAAGAAGATAATGGACACACACACAGTGTACCTCTAACCGCCATAGTCTCACTGGCTCGCTCAGCCTCTGGCAGCTCCACGGCATGCACCTGGCCTAAAGTACAACTGTCTGATGCCTAGCCTCCCTGCGGTGCTGCTCTAGTCACCGGCCACTGACCCCTCAACTGGATCCCACTATCTCTGTCACGTCCTATGCATGTAGCTAAAGCATGGTTACCCTCTCCTGGTACCAAACTTGAAACAACTCCAAATGTCACCATCTGTCATGGTCCCTACCTTCTGGCTATTTCAGAAGGCTACCTTCATAACATCTCAAGATGCCTGAACTATCCACATGCCTGACACTCCTTTGGAGGCATATCACATTGAGTCCGAACATGACCTAGTTGTCCACACTGAAATCAAACCACGGAAGAACTACTATGAGGTGGTATAGTTGATTCCTTGGCCTAATTGCTGTGTTGGAACTCATCCCATCCTCACTTCCTACAATCTAAACCATCACCTGAAGCCAACGCCTGACCAACCTTGGGCCCATCCCTCCAGTTACCCTCTACTATGAGCACCTGATTCACCGCCTCTATGAATGAACTCAGCTGGAAGATATTCACTGGATCTGAATGGCATATCGTAATCCATCCTCGAAGTGACTCACCCTTGTCATGTCATTGCTTACCGTACCAGGTGCAAATCGAGAAAACATAATGAAAGTAGCTGCATATTCCATGATGGACATGTCTCCCTATTTAAGGCTCAAGAAATCCAGAGATCTCTTTTCCCTCAGTGTCTATGGGTAAAAGTGCTTGAATAACCTATCCTTGAAGTCTCTATATGCTAGTCCCTCGTGCCTACGAGCATGAACATACAGATCCCACCAGTGTTTCACCAGTCCTTGCAGCATGTAGGTCACCATATTGAAACTCCGCCCTAAAGGCATCTCATGCTTCTTGAATATCATATGCATGCTCTTTATCCTATTCTCAACCGCCTGCGGACCACCCTCACCCTAAAAAAGTGGCAGGTGCTACAATTGTAACTCTCACATTAGACATTACATAGATGGATCTATACCCTATTTACCTCTCTCGATCCCCTAAAAGACACTTACCAAGTAAGCTCAGAGGTTCTCATTGAGCCATGGTCCAAATGTTCCCAAACCCGGCTATTGTCCTACCTGCACTGGATCCTGGACCTGTTCATATCCCTGAGCCTGTACCTGCAGCTCATGCACTGCCTACACTAGATCCTGAATCTGATCCTTCTCCTGCGGTACTGTTCATCTCCCGCCTGACGCTCCATATGAGTCGTTAGAAAGGAACCTGCTGAATACCATAAATGGTCAACAACCCATATATATATATAATAATATATTCTCTCAGATAGGAAAAGTAATAAAAGGAGGCACATAACTACTACCCTTAATCTCCCCCACCTCATCCCATACCCACGGCATCCCGGCCTCATAGACTCCTTACCCACCCTCAACAAAGACAGGTATCAAAAGTACCTCAAGCCATGCCCATCCTGAGAACCAACATTGCCTCAAACCAATGACTGAGTTGGCCAATCCTGATGATCAAAATCACCTCAACCATAGTATCTGCCTGCTCTTATAAGATCCAGACTCAAATATCCTGCCACATGAAATTATAAAAATATATAAAGCATGGAATACTTCATTGCAATAAACAATAAATTCTATCCGGAATTTCACCTATTCAATTTTCAAATCATAAAAGGCATGGAAATTGATATTATTCACATGGAATTATCACTTCACAAAGAATACATGTAGTTATGAAATTGAAATACCCTAAAAACATACCTATTAAAATCCAAGAAATCCCTC
The DNA here is from genome assembly GCA_963277665.1 of Viscum album. Classification (NCBI taxonomy): domain Eukaryota; kingdom Viridiplantae; phylum Streptophyta; class Magnoliopsida; order Santalales; family Viscaceae; genus Viscum; species Viscum album. The sequence continues at coordinate 2,062,310,209 of OY728120.1, read as the reverse complement.
CATTCTATACCGGGCCAAGGTCAAATTCTCCCTTATCGCACTAGGTCAAGGGTTACATATCACAATCAATAACATCACACACCAAATGAGCCTCCAAGGTAGAAAACATATAAACTATAATCTGAGAAAAATACAAACAGTAATTCTCACCCAAGGCAACTTGGTCTATCCCTCATACCTGGGGCTACAGGCACCCAAACACAAGCTAGAAACCCAATTCCAATTATAACCTATCTTCAGTCTACCATATCCCAAATAGTAAACCAACAAAAATAAAAATATATAACTCAATATCATTAGTATCTAGGAAAACACTGCTACTAAATCCCTATCAAGAACTCCTCTAATACCACTTTGTAACAACCCAGACCAAAATAACCACCCGAACAGTGCTAAACGGGTCGGGTGTTACTACCTTAGACGCACCTCCCTGAATTCCAAAGGCTTACAACTAGTAGTGAGGGTCTGATAGGTATAGTGGGGATGTTATACCCTCTTCGAGGATAACAATGGTATTGTTCCGAGTAATAATATATAACATGCAGCGGAACTAAATAACTCAGCAGACTCGAACCAGACCAGAAGAGTGGAAGCATATCCAATATCAATAAACAGTGGAAGTAATATATAAACATTTGCAGTAGAAAGAAAACAGAACAACATGTTGGATGCCACTTTCAACTACTCAACAAACCAGGCATGCATCCATACCAAGTCAATACATAAAAGGGCGCCAATGGATAACCAACAGTAGCTACCATAAATAGGGAAAGCATGATGATAAAGGAAAGAAATCAATGAAAATTAAACTCCAGCTAGGAAATACCTCGAGGTCCATACCATCTCCATGCAATAGCTAAAATAGTCCATCTCTTAAAGCTGATCTGTTTCCTACACACAAATCCAATAAGTCTACACACGTCCTGAAGGGCCCATGCAGGGTGTGAGAAAAATATCAGAAGGATACCACCCAACGGTGCCTACCTAATATAAGTGTTTAAGCAGTCATGCAGTTATAAGGAAAAAATCAAACAGTATGATGCAAAAATAAACATAAACTCCACTGCTAATCAGAAGCCACCATGTAGTGTCACCTGTGTCGGCCAATGCCAGAATCTCTGTCATGTAACCTAGCACCATGTGATACCTGACACATTGTGTATCAAGTACTGATGTCCTAAAGGTACACCCAAATAGCAGTAACCCAGAGGAAGAACGATGTTTGTCCCTAAATGAGTAACCAGAGGGGCAGCGATGTCTTCCCTCAAATAAAGTAATCGGAGGAACAACAATGTCTTCCCTCAAACCACGGCGAGCCTCTTCCCCCAACCTAATAGTCTCAAGCTATCCCCTGAAGGATCCTCACCTTCCATGTGGCTTCCTACGACAAGCACCCCCAAACCAATTGTACCTAAACCGCAACTAACGGGGTCCTCTACCCACACAATTGGTCAAAACCACCTCATTACGGAGTCTCTCTGTGTGCACACTACTCAAAGTTATGGGTGAGCAGTAATCACCAAAATAGTACCCAATCCACAACATCTCTGACACCTCGTGTCCCTGTGACCATGTCATTTAAGTCCGATGGCCTTTCCATACAAGTAGCCTAGGCCATGCCCAACCTGACAGTCACACTACCTCAATTCAATGTCCATGACACTCAATCCCGTGGTCAGAACCACCAAATGTAACTCTGGACAAGCCTAACATGTGATCAACATCACTCAACAGCACCCAGGGCATGCCCAGCATAACCCGAAAGTTCCAGCATATGCAATATCACACATCACACACACACACACATATATATAATCAAAGAAAATACATAAATAGGGAAAACAAACTAAACATTTGAATTTCACTAGATATGTGTTGTCCCATACCAGCACCAAGGTCTTGGAATCCTATAACAATTCATATCATCTTTTAACAAAATAAACTTATCAGTCTAATCAAACAAAAATGACTTATACCATCTTGGAACCCATGGAAAAAATGCCCCAAATGAGCAACGAACCTTCACCTGGCCCCGTTCAAGTAAAACAGGAAATAGGGCATACCTAAAGGCGTCCCATAGGTCCAATAAACAATTTAATATATAGTATAAAGTAAAACAGGGTCATGCTCAAAATACCCAAATACGCACTAAATAATATGCCACCCAAATGACTGTGAAAACACAAAAAGAAATATGCACCACCTACCTGAGACTCGTAGACATAGGAACAATTGTTATAAAGAACCAATTCAAATCTGATCTTTGTAGATCTACATTTCCATCAAATCTTTTCAATTCCACACGGATGGAAACTACGACGTGTGAGGAAAAGGATCAAGAATGGAATAGGGTGCATGGGTTTAGCCTCGCTGATGTAATCCAGTAGCCACCGATGGATTGAAGAACAGATGTCGGATGAAGAATCTATAAGAAGAAACATTTTCGGCCACCTGGAGCGTCAAGGTCCGAAAATGGGGAAGAAGACGATATTTTATAGAATAAGACACAACGCTCTTTCATTTAAGAAAATAAAAATAAAAATACACGTTGTGTACAAAGAACTACATGTCGTGTACTGGCCTTTCCCATAATCCTACTTAAGTGGAGGTATCCACATGGCTTGCACATGCTACACAAGTTGACGCGTGGCTAGAACTCAGCTGGTATGCGGAAAGAAGAATACACGGCGTGTCAAGAAACACTACACGTTGTGTAGTAGGAAATTCTTACTTGGTAATCACAGGGCATGTACTCGGTGAGCACAAGGCCGACACATGCCTAACGATAACACGGCATGTACTTTGGAGTATACGAGGGGTAATCTGTAAATTTCCAGAACATCCCAGATATTCCTAGTTTTCTTAGAATCATGTCAAAAATTCAAATAGGGTCCGAATTTTTACTCGGTCAAAAAACATGAGTTCTTAAAATCTCCCCACCTTATCATAGCTCTTCCCTGAGCTATCAAATGAAACCCAGATATGGAACCGAACATAGAACCCTCATCAAAGTAACCCAAACTACCCTAGTCTAAAAAAGTTCTAGATTAATTCCTCAAGGGGCTCTCCACCTTAGGAATTTCCAAACACAGCCTCAACCCGACAAAACTCAAATCAAGAAAAGGTTCACTATCCTATTTTCAGGAATTATGGTTCTCTCATGACACATAATCACCCCTTCACCTCATCGGTGCTCCTGTTTCATTTCTGACACCCAAACGTATCTCACACTGCATTGGTGTCCGCCTCCCTGAGGTCCTGCATCCCATGGTTTCTCGAAATGAACCTGGTGCCTAATACCTAAAGTAACTTTCATCATCAATGCCCTGATGCTCACGACACCTCAAGTAACCCGAATCCTCAATGCCCTAATGCGCTCGAGACCTCAAGTAACCTGCATCCTCAATACCCCTGATGTCACGCATCTCATACATATATAAATATATCATAGACCCGATATGGTGTCAGCCCACTGACCAGCATCTAGTCAGTTCAAATAAATCATGTGCATCTCATGCACTCAAAGAGGACATGCCCCTAACAGGCCACACCAAAACAAGTAAAAACAAAATAGGTTGTGTCCACACCTGTGGTGTACCTATAACCGTCATTGTATCAATAGCATGCTCAGCCTATGGATGCTCCATGGCTTGCACCTAGCCAGAAGTACGATTGCCAAATGCCCGATCTCCCTATAGTGTTGCTCCAGTCACCAGTCACTGACCCCTCAGTTGGGTCCCACTGTCTCTGTCACATCCTCTATGTGCTGCTGAAACCCGACTACCCTCTCATGGAACCGAACATGAACCAACTCTAGATGCCACCATCTATCCTAGTCCCTACCTACTGGCTATCTGAGAAGGCCTCATGAAGAACCTCTCAAGATTCCTGACCTGTCCACATGCTTGGCACTCCTTTAGAGGGCTATCACAATGAGTCCAAACATGCCCTAGATTTCCACATGGAAAGAAAACCACTGAAGAACATCTATGAGGGGGTCTAGTTGAGTCCTTGGCCAGACTTTCCTACTGGAACCCATCCCTTCCTCTCTTTTTGTTATCTAAACCATCACCTAAAGTCATCGCCCAACCATCCTGGGGCATGTCCCTCTCGTTACCCTCTGCTATGAGCGCGTGATTCACCGCCTCTGAGAATAAACCCAGTCTAAAGATATTTACCTAGATCCTAATATTTTTTTATAATCCATCCTCGAAGCACCTCACCCTTATCATGTCATCACATACCGAACAAGGTGAAAATCGATACGGATCAGTGGAAGTAGATGCATAGTCCATGAAGAACATGTCTCCCTACTAAAGGCTCAAGAACTCCTGAGCTCTCTCTTGCATCAGTGTCTTTGGGTAAAAGTGATTGAAGAACCAATTATCAAAGTCTCTACATGCTAATCCTTCATTCCTACGAGCCTAAACCTGCACATCCTACCAGCGCTTCACCGGTCCTCACAGCATGTACATTGCCAGCTTGATCCTCCGCCCTAGAGGCATCTCGAGCAGCACGAATATCATCTACATGCTCACTATCCAGTTCTCAGCCACATGCAGACCAGCCTCACCCTAAAAAAAAGGCTAGTTCTATGACTAGAACTCCTACGTCAGATATCCCCTAGATGGATCTGTACCCTATGAACCTATGTTGATCCCCTGCAAGACACGTACCAGGCTAGCTCAGAGCTGCTCATCGAGCCATGGTCCGAACATTACCAAACACGGTTTTTTTCTTAACTTTAGTGGATCCTGGACCCTTTCATTTCCTTGAGCCTATACATCTGGCTCATGAACTACCTACACGGGATCCTGAATCTGATCATACTCTTGCGGTATTGTACCATCTCTCACCCGATGCTCCATCTGAGTTGTCAAAAAGGAACCCATTGAATACCATAAATGGTCAGACAACCCATATATATATATATAACAATATATTCATGTGGATAGAAAATGTAGTACAAGACAACACATAACTACTACCCTTTCTCTCCCCCACTGCAACCCATGCCCATGGCATCCCGGCCTCATGGCCTCCTTACCCACCCTCAACAAAGCCAAGTATCAAAAGTACCTTGGGCTAAGCCCGTCCTGACAATCAACATCACCTCAAACCGACGACCGAGTCACCCAATCCCGATCATCAAAATCACCTCAACCATAGCACATGCCGTCTCTTATAAGAGCCAGACCCAAATACCCAGCCACATGCAATTCTACAAATATATTAATCATGGCATAACACATTGAAATAAACAATAAATTCTATCAGTAATTTCACCTATTAACATTTCAAGGCATACCAGGCATGTAAATTTATAATATTCACATGGAATTATCACTTCACAAAGTAAATGTGTAGTTATGAAATTGAAATACCCTAAAAATGTGCCTATTAAAATCCAAACAATCACACCTTGCCATACCGAGCCAAGTTCAAAGTTCTCCCTTACCGCACCGGGTCAAGGGTTACATATCACAATAAAAAATATCACACACCATGTGAGCCACAAAGGTGGAAATCATATAAATTGTAAACTAAGAAAAATCAAAAGAGCAATTCCCACCCAAGGAAACTTGGTCCATCCCTCGTACCTGGGGCTGCAGGAAACCTAGCACAAGATAGAAACCCAGTTTCAATTACAACCTATCTCTAGTCTACCATATCCAAAATAATAAACCAGCAGAAATAAAAAAGAGAAGTTTCAATCTCATTAGTAGCCAGCAAAACACTACTACTAAATCGCTTTCAATAACTCCACTGATACCACTTTTTATTAACCTAGATACAAATAACCATATGAACAGTGCTAAATGGGTCGAGTGTTACTACCTTAGGAACACCTCCCCAAACACCAAAGGCTACCGACTAGCAGAAAGGGTCTAATAGGTATAGTGGGGAGGCTATACCCTCTCAGAGGATAACAATGGTACTGGTCCGACCAATAATATATATAACATGAAATGAAAATAAACAACTCTGTGAACTCAAACCAGACCCGCAGAGCGGAAGCATATTCAATATCAATAAATAGAAGAAATATAAAAACAAGGGTAGCATAAAGCAAACAGAACAGCATGTTGAACACCACTTGCAACTACTAAACAAACTAAGCATGCATCCATAGAAAGTAAATACATAAAAGGGTGTCAATGGCTAACCAATAGTAGCTACCATAAACAAGGAAAGCATGCTGATACAGGAAAGAAAGCAAGATAGAGTAAAATCCAGCTAGGCAAGACCTCGAGGTCCATACCATCTCCATGTAACAACTTAAATAGTCCATCTCTTTAAGTTGATCTCTTTCCTACATGCAAATACATAAAGTCTACATGCATCCCGAAGGGCCCATGCAGGGTGTGAGACGAATCTCAGTAGGATACCACCCAACGGTGCGTACCTAATATAAGTGTTTAAGAAGACATGCAGTTATAAGGAAAATAGTAAAAAGTATGATGCACAAATAAAACTAAACTCCACTGGTGCTCAATTGCTACCATGAAGTGTCACCTGCTTCGGCCAACGGTGGAATCTCTATCATGTAACCTGGCACCATGTGCCACCTAACACCTTGTGTCTCAAGTACTGACGTCTCGAAGGAACACCCAAATAGTAGTAACCCAAAGGAACAATGATTTTTGTCCTCAAATGAGTAACTAGAGGGATAGAGATGTCTTCCCTCAAATAAAGTAACCATAGGAATAGTGATGCCTGCCCTCAAATCACGGTGAGCATATGCCCCCAACCCGATAGTCTCAAGCTATCCCCTGAAGGCTCCTCACCTTCCACGTGGCTTCCTATGGCTAGCACCCCCAAACCAATTTTACCTAAACCGCAACTAATGGGGGCCTCTACCCACATGAGTGGACAAAACCACCTCATCACAGAGTCTTTCTATGTGCACACTAATTAAAGTTTTGGGTGAGCAATAATCACCAATATAGTACCCAAGACCCAATGTCTCTGACATCTCGTGTCCCTGAGACCATGTTGCTCAAGTACAATGGCCTTTCCATCCAAGTAACCCAGGCCATTCCCAACCTAACAGTCACACTGCCTCAATCCAACATCCATGACGCCCAATCCCATGGTTAGAACCACCCAAAGTAACCCGGGACAACCCCAACCTATGATCAACATCACTCAAGAGCACCGAGGCCATGCCTAGCACAACCTAATGGTTCCATCATATGCATTGTTACACATCATATATAAATATATATATATATATATATAATTAAAGGAAATACTTAAATAGAAAAAACAAATTAAACAGTTCAATTTCACTAGATATGTGTTTTCCCATACCAGAAACAAGGTCTTAGATGATTATACCAATTCATATCATCTTTAAACAAATTAAACTTAGCAGTCTAATCAAACAAAAATGAATTATACCATCTTGGCACCCCCGGCCAAAATGCCCCAAATGCGCAACGACCCCTTGCCCATCCCTGCTCTAGAAAAATAGGAAACAGAGCATACCCAAAGGCATCCCTTTGGTCAAACAAACAATTTAATTTGAAATAAAAGGTAAAATAGGGTCACACTCAAAATACCCAAATACACGCTAAAGGTTGCGCCACCAAAATGACTATTAATACACAAAAGGAGGTATGTACCACCTACCTGAGACTCGTAGATGTAGGCATGTCAGATATCAAGCTCCAATTCGAAGCCGATCTTCATAGACTTGCATTTCCGTCAAATCCTAGAAATTCCACTCAGATGGGAACTGAAAAATGTGAGACAAAGGATCTAGAAAAGAATAGGGTGTGTGGGTTTAGAATCACTGATGTGATCCCACAGCCACTGATAGATTGAATAATGGATGTTAGATGAATAATCTAGGAGAAGAAATCTTTTCAGCCTCACAGAGCGTCAAGGTCTGAAAACAGGGAAGATGAAGTTATTTTATAGAATAAGTCGTGATGCTCTTTCATTTAAGCGAATAAAAATAAAAATACACATCGTGTAGTGTCTTTATTTGTACTCCTACTTAAGCATAGGTGGACACACGGCTTGGACATGCCACACAGGTCGACACACTGCTAGAACTCAGTCGGTACGCCGATAGAAGAATACACAGTGTGTCAAAAAACACCACACGCCGTGTAGTAGGAAATTATTACATGGTGATCACACGACATGTGCTCGGTGAGCCCGTGGTTGGAACACGCCTAATGAAAACAAGGCATGTACTTTGGAACACACGGCGTGTAATCTGGAAATTTCCAAAACTTCCCAGATTTTCCTAGTTTTCTCAGAAACAAGTCAGAAATTTAGGTTCGGGATTTTGACCCATTCAAAAAACTTTGGTTCTTACACACATACATAAATATATAATATAAATGTATTTCCTATAAAATATGTTTAATATAAAACATAAAATGTGTAAATGTATAGTCTTTATAAAACCAACATATAATTTGTATACTTTAAAAAAATGTTGTAATAATAATAATAATTAATATTAATATTGTTACACACACACATACATATATAAAAATACATAAAAATGATTATATATATATATATATTATAATTATATCATATCTATAAATATCATATAAATACATAAACACACACACACAAATATAAATGTATTCATAAATATATGTATAAATATATATTTATATATCTAAATATAATTATTTATTCATATATATTATACACAAATATATATATATATTATATAATATATACACAAATATATATATATATATATTATACATATATTATATTATATGAAAATATATATATATTATAATATACACAATAAAAAAATATTATATTATTTATACTTCCATAAACATGTATATATATATAATATACAATATTTTGATATACAAATAAATATAAAAAATTGTATACTATATATCAAAAGCCTTACATCATAGTGGAAAGCTTGCTGGTCTTCGTCCAGACGATTGGGTGTTCGACACTCAGTCGTGCCAAATATTTTTACCATGGACATGGGTCGAGCGGTCCTCCTGTGGTTCTGGGCTGATGGATGATTTTGGGCCCTTAGGCCAGGTGGGGTGGTCCCCGCATTGTTTTCCACAGTGTGGGGTGTTCCCGGGTCCCAGTGTCTCTTAAGGTGGGTGTCAAGGTGGCTATCCAGGGGTGTCAAGGTGGGTGTCAAGGTAGTTGTGCAGGGCTGTCCAGGGGTGTCTGGGTGGGTGTCAAGGTGGTTGTCCTGGGGTGTCAAGGTGGGTGTCTTGGTGGGTGTCACGGTGGGTGTCACGGTGGGTGTTATGGTGGGTGTTAAGGTGGCTTCTAGGGGTGTCAAGGTGGGTGTCACAGTGGTTGTCTAGGGGTGTCAGGGAGGGTATCAAGGTGGGTGTCAAGGGGTCTTGGTGGGGTGTGTCAAGGTGTCCAGACGGCTGGCAAGGGGTGAGGGTGGGTGTTAGGGTGAGGGTGTCAATGGTGACTGGGTAGTGTCTCGGGTGTTGGGTGAGAAATATATATATATATATATATGGTTGTTTAGGGGCAGTTATAGAAACCACCCTTAAATTTGGTCCCCCCCCTTATAGTCAAATAGGGGCGGTTAAAATCTCCCCAAATCTACCGGAATATAATGAATTCTTAGCGAAATTAGAGAGGGTTAAAACCCCCTCCAATCTAACCTCCACAAAACACATGCACAATTTACCCACGCTTACCCATAACCGCCTCAAAATGGAGTAGGCTACCACTTTAGCAATGGTTATGGGTAACTGCCACTAAAGTATTTAGAAGGGGTTAAAAACCCTTCTAATAGCCCTATTTTTTTGTAGTGACAAATCATTTATATCTGAAAAATGGTTGTATCATTTATGAATGCTAGAGAATGGATATTTAGGTAACCATCTGGATGATTTTACCAAAATTTTGATGGAGCTGTCTTTGATGATGGTCAAGATTGATGATAAAGGTATCATGATACCTTTTGAAATGGAAGAAGAAGACAAGTCTTTGTTTCTCTTGGGTTCGTTAATTGATTCATATGATAACCTCGTCACCAAATTGCTATTTGGGAAAGGTGCACAGAATTTGTATGATGTGATTTCATCATTGTTGTTAAAAATGACTCAGAGAAGGACCAATGATGGTGAATATTTAGATAATAGTGGTGTTCTAGATGTGGAAGATGAGAAAGGTAATCAGATAGGTCAGTAAAAGATAAGAAGAAAGGTCAAGTTCTTATTTTGCGAAAAGTAGATTCACATGCAAAGAAACTTCTATTAATTGAAAAATATTAAAGAAGAAAATAAGGTGCATGAAACTGATTTCGAGGATACTGGTATAAGTATTATTCAAGGTGATGGGGATATACATTCAATTGATTTTGATTTTCATAGGTCAAATTTGTACACCGAATAGGTAGTGGATTCAGTCTTGTCGTACCATATTACACCAAAGAGGGAATTTTTTTCTTCATACGAAGAAGGAAAATTTGGTATGTTGAAGATGGGAAACCAAGATTCTACTAATTTCATTGGTGTTTTTGATATCTGTATCACTACAAATATAGGTTTAATGATAACATTGAGGGATGTGAGACATGTTCCAGGTATACACCATAATTTTTTATCAACTTATACTCTTGATAATGATGGATTAAGGAGTTCGTTTGGTGGTGGAACATGGACTTTTTCCATAGGATTAATGGTTTATGCACAAGGCAAAATGGATTAAATACTTTACATGAAATATGTAAAGGCATGAAATGATGTGATGAATGCAGTTGCGAAGATGACTTTGTCATATTTCTGGAACAGGAAATTGTCACGCATGAGTCGAAAACTATCGACTAGGACGAAAAAGGTTTGGAAGCCAAAGAATTCCAGGTCAGTTGTTTCAGGCCTTACACCTAATTTTTTTCTCTCTATATAGTGATACTTGTGAAGAAAAAATTAATATCAAAGATCAGGGTGATGCGTTGAGAGTTTCATACTGCTTAGAGGATGTTGATTATAGGGAGAAATTAATTCCTACATGTGATCCAGATTATGTGGGGATCATAATTATGGGGGACCCAGATATTGTTTATTCTGGTATTGACAGTGCAGACACAGGTATGATGAAGAATTCAACATTTGAATTTCTTTTATAGGGAGATCTTTCAGGTTTCCTCTAGAGATGCAAAAGAGGGATGTCATATTTTCTATAGAGGTTGACAGTTGGTGTGATGTCAACCAATTTTCATTCCAACTAAAACTGTTGGATGAGATCTCATTATTTGATGGGGTGAAGGGGGATATTGATGGGTTTAGACCGCATTTTCATCCCATGTATGTTGTCGGGTTTTTATTTTTTTAAGACTTTGTTTATTACGTAGGTTTCAGGCAGAGTGGAAGCGTGTTATGGGCGGTTCCCAAAATTGCTTTTTTCCATGATCGATGATCAATCCAAAATCTATACGATGTTTAATCATCATGACCAATGTAATTCAATCAAATATATACAACATTAATTATTCTATAATCGATATAGAGGAGATCAACACATATTTTTTATAATTAATTTAATTAGATAAAGAATTACCTCCAAGGAATTATTTCTTCGTTGATGTGTCCAGTGACAGATCTATAATGCATTATCATTGCATTGTATAATACAAGCACGGATTTCCTCTAGTGGTGATCCACACATGTTCCATAACTCTTCGGACGTCACCGAAGGTTTCTTCAAGTACTAACATGAATGTTCCTTATGCTTGTGTCATCCACCTTGGATCACATCAAGAACCACTTTCAAAGCATTCTCCTTCATCTGGTGGATGATTATTGATCTCCATTCTTGAGAGCGTTCTTGGAGAATAGATATCCTTAGGCTTGAGAGGTTTTCTCCAAATCCGTTGTGCACAACTAAAATAAGTTTTGAAAAAATAACATAATTGGGCATTTACATTGTTAGGGTTAAAATAAAATAATTGTACAAGTTCCCATATTATTTATTTAATCCTAGAAAAAACCCATGTAAAATAATAATATTATTATTTTTTTTTCTCAACATGCGCTAAACATGAGAATTATAATTAAATATTATTTAATTAAATAATATTCAATATTATTATATCTCATCAGACCATTAAACTCGGCCTTCCATTCCTCCAAAATATTTATCAGACCTTAAAAATTTTATATTTATTTATTGAATAAATATCACTGCATTATTCGCCAATAAATAAATAAATATTATATTCACCAAATAGAAAATAAATATTTATTAAATATCCTTCTCACAATAATTTCTCTAGAATAATTAGTGTTGAAATAAATGTGATCAATCATATATGAATAATTATTAAACCAACTATGTGAATAATATTTATTCAACCTGTTAAATAATAATATATTATTTAACTGAGATTCTAGATACACTTATTGTGTGACCCTCTAAGTCTCTTTCTCAGTGGCATTAGGTGAAGTAGCCTAAAGTCCAAGGTTAGTGTCTAGCAACATGCCAAGAAACCCATAAAGAAAGAAGTTAATGCTGCAATGACATGTCACCTCATACGAATTCTTACTATGTAATATAATCCCTTTATCACAATATCTCAAATCGAGCAGATTGCATGTCAGTGCCATTAACCTATATGCTAGATATCTCTTTCTTTGACTTTATGGAAATTAAACGTTCCTATAAAAAACCATGACTATGGATTTATTTAGTCTATATCATTTCCATAAAAGGGCATGAGATATTAACTTCTATTAAATAATGTAAGAGATAAGTCATTTCTTGCATTATTCATTAATGCAATATTACTCATGATGCACCCAACGTATCCTACATCACTACGAACATCTGTCATCATGATTTTTGGCAATACATATAATTGTGTGACTCATAATACTCATTAATAATAATCTTAAAGTCCACGGATCAATACACACATTTATAGATAGTAACATCTACTAACACATAGAAATGTGGATTTCTTACTGGTGGGTCTTGTTCTCATAATATCCATACGAGATACTACCAAGTGTGTACACCATGAGAAGGTGCCTAAAAGTCCTATTAGTCTCCACCCCTGATATCCTATATCATTTGTGTCCCTCAAATGATACCATTCAGCTATAGAACATATATATTCAATAATTTTGGCATAGAAATTTTGGGTTCTCATCATAGCAGGGAATTGCTCTAACCTTTTAGTAAAACAACTACTCTTAGGACATTATCACATACTATGTTACACAGAAGGAAAATCATGATGTAATAAGGTGTTTATTAAAATTCAAAACCATGAATACAATTTTATCATAACGTACACAATAAGCCGGTTCTAGGGTACCATCTCTAACAGACTTCCACTTACACTATAGCAAACTACTAACAACCTTTAATCCTCTAGATATCACATGAAAATCATGCTTCTGCTAAGATAGGCCTTTAATCAAGGGGTATACCACGTTCTCAGATTTGGGTACTATGATCGCTACAAATTCACCCCTATGATAGATCTCCCTCAAGAGGAAATACTTCCGGAGTATATTCTTTTTCCATAGGTGTGACCTTGTCTCTTTTTCAAGATCCACCACTGCATTATTATCACATTACAATGTGATAGATTCATTACTTATAGGTACAACATTAAGCTTCAAGAAAATGTTATGAATCCAAATGAATTCCATGGTTTCATCAGAAGCTGCTATATACTCAGACTCTACTATAGAATCAATAATAACTAGGTGCTTTGAACTATTCCAGATCACAACTTCTCTGTTGAGATAGAAAACATATCCTCTTTGTGACTTCAAATCATATTGATCTATCTAAAACCCAACATCAATATCACCTCTGATGACCAAATCCTCATATCCTCCATACACCATGAACATATCCTATGTTCTTCTCAGATACTTAATGATAGACTTAAGAGCTATCCAATGTTGTTCTCCTGGGTCTTCTTGATATCTTCCTACCTTGCTCAGTGCATAGGAAACATCAAGACTAGTACATATCATGGCATGCATGATTTATCCTATTGATGAAGTGTATGAGATATTACTCATTCTCTCTTTCTCTTGTTGTGTATAGGGAAACATTTTCTTAGAAATATGTAAACCATGTGACACTAGAACTAATCCCTTCTTGGATTGTTCCATACAAAATATATTTAGTATCTAGTCAATATATGTACTTTGACTTAGTCTAAGAAGCCTCTTGGATCTACCATGAATGATCTTAATCGCTAGAATATAGGTTGCTTCACCTAAGACCTTCATGGATAAACACTTGTTTAACCGGTCCTTAACTGATTGTAAGACCAGCATGAAATTTCCAATAAGTAATATGTCATCAACATATACTACTAGGATAACAATTGAATTCCAATTAAATCTTTTGTAAACACATAGCTCACATTAATTCTTAATGAAACCAAATTCTTTTATGGATTCATCAAATCAAATGTTCCATGACCTACATTCTTTCTTCAATCCATTAATAGATCTCTACAAATTGAATTTTTTTTTGGAAGCACTTGGAGTCACATACCCTTATGGTTGTGTCATATAGACATATTTCTGAAGGTTCCATTTAAAGAATTCCATTTTGAAATCCATTTTCAAAATCTCATAGTCATGGTAAGATGCTATAGAAAGTATGATTTTGATGGATTTAAACATGGAAACTAGAAAAAAGGATTCATCGTAGTCAATTCCTTGATACTATTTAAAACCATTATCCACTAGCCTTGATTTATAGGTACGTACTTTACCTTCCATGTCCAATTTCCTCTTGAATACCCATTTGATACTAACAGGATTTACATCAACTCGCGCATCAACCAAAACCCAAACATGGTTCTAATACATGGAATCCATCTTAGAATTCATATCTTATCCATCTTACAGCTTCTAATCTCTCTATTCTATCCTTATAGAATATAGGTTCATCATTGTCAACCAATAATGAGTCACCATCCTTAGTGACAAGAAAACCATATCTCCATGGTTCCCTTACCCCTCTTATGCTCAAATGTAGTAATTGTGTTTTAGGAACTTCTTCTTCCCTGGGGACTTGTGGAATATATTCTTGTACCAAATCTTGTGTATCTTGAGCATCAACTTCATCAAAGTCAATCTTTGTCCTACTATCCTTTTTGAGGATGCGCTCTCTCTCAAGAAAGATGGCTTGTCGAGTGATATTCACTTTCTTTTTAGAGGATTTGTATAGATAATATACCTCTATTTCCTTAGGAAACCCTATAAAGATACACCTCGTTCCCCGAGTTTCTAGTTTGTTTCCTGAGAAGACCTTAACAAAATTCATCACAACCCCATACATGTGTATGTGACAAAATGAGTTTCCTTCCACTCCAAACCTCGAAGGGAATTCCCTTTGCTGCTTCAGTTGGTACTCAGTTTAATGTGTATGCTGCAGTTTTAAAATTCATATCTTTGAAATGATAATGGATGATCTGTATGACTCATCATCGACCATACCATATCTCACAAGGTACGATTCCTCCTTTCACTAACACCATTACACTATGATGTATAAGGTGGAGTGAGTTGAGATAAAATTTCAAACTCTCATAGAAATTTAATGAACTCTTGGTTAAGATATTCACCACCTCGATCTGATCAAAGCTTCTTTATCGTCTTACCATGTTGATTCTCTACTTCATTCTTGTATTCCTTGAATTTATCAAAGGAATTAGAATTATTCCACATCAATTAAATATAACAATATCTACTCAATCCAATAGTAAAAGTTATGAAGTAAGAATATTCACCTTTATGTTTTATTGGAAATGGTAAACACACATAAGTGCGTACCAATCATAGAAGTTATGTGGCCCTTTCACAATATCCACCTAATTGTGGTTTGGTCATTTTTCCTTGTAAACAATCATGAAATATATCAAGTGGTTTAATCTTAGAAGATTCTAAATACACATCTTGACAGATCTTGGTCAAATGCTTCTCGATTACATGACCAATATGGTGATGTCACAGTGGGGTGTTATAAGATTCATGTGAACATGATTCATTATCAATTTACAACACTTTTTTTTCATAATTTAATACATAAATATATTTATTTAAATGTGTCATACCATAACAAATGTTATCCTTATAAAATAAAAAAAAAGTTATTTCCAAATTTGAAAATAAAACCATCTGTATCTAAACATGACACATAAATTATGTTCTTGGTAACTGTAGGTACATAATAACAATATCTAAAAACCAAAATAATTCTCGTTGACAATGAAAGGTGGTAGTCACCAATGTCTAGGGAAGCCAGCCTTGCACTATTGGTATCTCGTAGATTCACCTCTCCTATGTAAATCTTTTAGAATCTACATGGTTCTTATATTTGAATATAGGTGTGAGAACCAGAAGATGTATCTAATTCCCAATGTGTAGAAATGGAAAGATTTCACTCGATAATGAATGCACCTTTAGCTTCCCCTTGCTTCTGGGTGCAGTTCCTCTTCCAGTGTCCTGGCTTTCCACATGAGAAACATACTAATTCCTTTTCCTTTCCCTACCTATGGATCTTCTTCTTCTTGTAAGAATGGTGCTTAGGAGTATTGTATTATATATTAGTATTGGTACCCTTTTCCTTGTTCTTCATTTTCTTATTCCTCATAAAGAATGTGGTTTTATCGCACCCAATATCCTTATCCACTTGGTGAATCAAGGTTTAGATTACCGAAAGTTTCTTCTAATTATTTATCATATTATAATTCACAATAAAGATAGAGAAGGTCTTGGGCAGTGATGAATGTACGAGATCTATACACAAATCAACTTGGAATTTAATCCCTAAGATGTCCAAGTGTTCAATGAATCTAATAAGAATGACTACATGAGGCCCATCTGGCATAGACTCTCCATGCATAGTTGTGAACAAAACATTGGAGATCTCATACCTCTCTTGTCTTGCCTTCTCTTGATAGAGATCCTGAAGGTGATATGTCATGTTATAGGCATTCATATCCTCATATTTCTTTAAAGTCTCATTGGACATGGATGATTGCATGAAGCACTAAACTTATATAGCATCATTCAGATGTTTCTCATAGAGAGATAACTCTTCACCACTTTCCTCATTTCCAGGCACAACCGGTAAAGGTTCTTCTAGTATAAAAAATTTCCTTTCATGGTGAAAGATTACTTGGAGGCACATTTTCCACTCCTAGAAATTAGTGACAGCGAGAAGGTTTTCCTTCTCATGTATGGATCACAATGATATGTTTGATTTCTTTTTATTGTTGTTTCTAAAAAATAATATAGGCATAATTTTAGTACTTTATCTGATAAATTTAGAGAAATAAATAAATATTATATTTATTAGAGGCGACAGTAGAGGCATGATGTTGAATTATTTTTAATTTTCAAATTTTGAAATGGTATTTTTAGTGGCGGCATTGTCGAGTCAAGGAGGTGGTGGGCTGCAGTTATTTGAATTTTTAAACTCGTAGTCCTAGTTTGATGGAGAGTTTAGTAAGCAGGTAGTGGTGGTTTTTTTACTGATGGTTTTATATGGTTGGAACTTTTTTAAGGTTCACACTTTTCCTTTAAAAGTTTTATTGGAAAATGAAAAAATATGGATTGTGGGATAAGTGGAAAGCATCCAAATTTCCCTTATCAATACCCCAAATTTGGTTGGTCAAGAAACTTGAATGGTTTTAGGTAGGCATTCCAAATTCCAAAATCATTAACTCACAGTTCCTTAATCTTCTGAGTGGACTCCCCAATCCTAAAATCATTAATTTATATTTCCTCAACCTTTTCCTCTTAGTTACACCAAGTCCTTCTTTCGCAGTCAACCCTTGATGTGAACCAAGTTAAGTCAACCCAAAACCTCATGTTAGAATTCCTCAATAATTGAAAGCACCCTAACATTGGTTGGTCGATCACTTTGAACTATGGTTTGATTCTAACTGAATTAATGGAAGGCTATACCGACATAATATTTTACAGATGGAATTTATCCTTTATGCATAATTTTACAATTATTATCTTTATTACATGCTTGTTAATATTAAGTGGGATTACTTAAGTGATTAACCATGTATTATATAATATTTATGCTTATGAATGTTTATTTTAGTTCCATCTTACATACTTACTAATTCATTAATTATGTGTTCTCAACAATACATCCCTAATGAAATAACCATGCAACTGACAGAAATAAAATAAAGGGTGTGATTACGAGCTTGTATTAGTGGTTAGTTTATATTTCAGTTCATAACTAACCACTAACCTAGGAGAAAAACACCTTTAACCATTGAGGTTTGTCTTGCAGCTTTCCACCTTTCCACCTATGTATCTCCTTGGACTGGTTTTGCCTCATCTCCTAACTTGAACCACCTCTACTAGCTTGGGAGCTCCATCCATTAAATATACATTTTACTCACACACAGGTGAGGAGGAAAAAGGGTTTACATAAAATAAACCATGGGAATGTAGACACTACATAAAAATGGGGAGGGAAGGAATGCAGACCAACAATTTTAATTTAATAATAAATTAAATGAAACCAATCACATACAAAAGGTCTGTTCTAAATCAAGATCATACATATTCATGCAATGAATTGCACATTTAATAAAAGTATCATTAAATTATTCATCATTATTATTTAAGATAAATCACACTCGAATAAATTAATTATTATATTTAATTAATCCATCAATTTATCTTAATTATTATATGATTTTTTTTGAGATTCTAATCCATTATAATTTTAAACAAATTAAATAAATTCATTTAAAATTAACCAGGTACATAAATTTACCTTGGAGGAAACACGGTGAATACCTATCCAAATCTACCCAATATGTATTATACTCGTATACTGTTTTAATTTTGTGACATATGAAATACATTACTTATCACATACATTCACGATATTAAATACATTACTTATCACATACATTCACGATGTTTACTTCACAGATGATTACATGAATTACATGATTTCTAAATCATGTGTTATGGTTTAATGTACGTAGAGTAACAACAAGAAATAAAACTCAAACATGATATGAAGATCAAAAAATATGTAGATATTAATTAAATAATTAAATATTTATATATTTTTAAACCTATCCCATGGTGTTTCATATCTTTATGACCACATGCAAGTACATGTATCACTGTTTACATAGTAAAATAAATAAATTCTAAATATTCAAAATATGGTAAAATTACATGACATATAGATCTAATATTTAAGAAATGTGGACCCTTTACCATCTATCTGAGGTACACACCTAGGGACTTAGCATATAAAATGTATCTTAGAAAATTTAGAGTACATGGAATTTCCAATGGGCCATATGCTGCGTTGACTCCGTGTTACAAGGTTACCGGTCAGGTAGACCGTTTATGGAATACACAGCCCATTTCTGACCCAAAGGGACAACATGCCATGTCCAATGGGCCACAACATGTAGTCTGACTGATAGTGTGCCAATATATCCGAGTCAACATGTGATGTATGAATTAAATACATTGTGTCTCATTAATGCACATGGATTGAGTAATTTCCAAATTAACTTTTGGTGCATTAAACACAACTACATGGCATGTAACTCCAGTTACACGGTGTGTACTAATGTGTTATCCAAGAAGAATCCTTGGAACCTCTGGATGAGTTCCTTGATTTTATTTTAATCATTAAATTAAATATCTTGATTTGATCTACGAGAAACGGATGAAGAAACAGGTTTTTCAGTTCAGATTAAAAGAACGATTAAACTTGAATTGAAAACTAAATTACAAATGTGTAAATCACCAACAATCTTAAATAATTTTAAAAAATTATGTGCCCCCTCTAACACCACTTGTAGTTTCTGAGTGTAGTGGAAGTGTATGATGGGTGGTGCCCAACATTTCTTTTTCGCATGATCGATGATCAATCCAATATCTAGACGATTTTTAATCTCCGTGATCAATAGAATTGAATCAAAGATATACAACATTAATCACATAGGATCTAAGATAGATGATATCAACACATATTGTTTATAATTAATTTAATTAGATAAAGAATTACCTCAATGTAATTATTCCTTCATTGATGTGTCCAGTGACAGATTTTTAGTGCATTGTCATTGCATTGTAGAAACCAAGTGTAGATTTCCTCTAGTAGTGATATAGACGTGTTCCTTGAATCTTCGGACATCGCTAAAGGAGAATCCGAGTACTGCCATAGAAGATCCTTGCGCTTGAGTCATCCACCTTTGATCGCCTTGAGAACCGCTTCCAAAGTGTTCTCCTTGATTATGTGGAGGAGGATTGCTCTCCGGTCTTGAGAGCATTCTTGTAGAATAGAAATCTCTAGGCTTGAGAGGTTTTATCTAAATCAATTATGCACAACTGAATTAGGTTTTGGGAAAATAACATAATTGGGTATTTATATTTCTAGGATTAAAATAAAATAATTTCACAAGTTCCCATATTATTTATTTAATCCTCGAAAAACTACATGTCAAAGAATAATAATATTATTATTATTTCTCAACATGCACTGAACTTGAGAATTATAATTAAATATTATTTAATTAAATAATATTCAATATTATCATTTCTCACCAGACCATTAAATTCGTTCTTTCATTCCTCCACAATATTTATCAGGACTTGAATGATGTCTATTTATTTGTTAAATAAATACCACTTCTTTATTCACGAATAAATACATAAATATTATATTCACTAAATAGAAAATAGATATTTATTAAATATTCCACCCGCAATATAGTCTTTCGAATAATTAGTGACATAATAAATTCGATCAAGCATACATGACTAATTATTAAACCACATATGAGAATAATATTTATTCAACACATTAAATAATAATATATTATTTAACTGAGACTCTCAATACACTTAGTGTGTAACCCTATAGGCTTATTTCTTAGGGGCATTAGATGAAGTAGCCTAAAGTCCAAGTTTAGAATCTAGAAACAAGCCAAGGAACCCATAGAGAAAGTATTTAATGCTTCAATGACATGTCACCTCATACAAATACTTATTGTGTAATATAATCCCTTTATCACAATATCTCAAATCGAGCAGGATGCATTCCACTGCCATCAACCTATATGCTCGTTATCTCTTTTTTTGACTTTCAAGAAATTGAACTTGCCTATAGAACACCATGAAAAAGGATTTATTTATCCTATATCATTTCTATCAAAGGGCCTGAGATATTAAATTCTGTAAAATAACAGAAGGGATAAATCATTTCTCACATTATTCATTAATGCAATATTACTCAAGATGCACTCAACATATCCTACCTCTCCGCAGGCATCTATTGTCGTGGTTTTCATAAATAAATCTAAGTGCATGACTAAAAATACGTGTTAATAATAATCTTAAAGTATAATGAACAACATACACATTCATAGATAGGAACGTCCAATGACACATAGAAATGTGGATTTCTTACTAGAGGGTCTTCTTCTAATAATATCCATACTAGATATTACCAAGGGCGTACAGCATGATAAGGTGAAACAATGTCATATGAGTCTCCACCCCTGATAGCCTATATAATTTGGGTCCCTCAAATTATATCATTCGACTATATAATATATATATTCAAGAATAGTTTCATAGCACTTTCGGGTTCTCTCACAGTAGAGAACTGCTATGACATTTTAGCGTGACAACTACTCTTAAGACATTATCACATACTACGTTACGCATAAGAACAATCATGATGTGATAAGGAGTTCATTAATATTAAACACTATGAATTCAAGTTTATCATAAAGTACACAAGATGTTTGTTCTAGGGAACTAACTCTAACATATTCAAATTCAAAATCTCCACATACATGAGATGAGATATATTTTTCTTTATATCTATTCTAAATATGTTGTGGGTTTCATTTATTAGGGATTATAAAAGGTGAGAGGTAGAAACCCAACCAGTGGGGGAATAAAATCAAAGTTTCATAATAGGTGGTGTGAAACATATATGTGGGTGACGGTTTTTGGGTTTTGGTAACATCGAGCAATGAAAAATAAGGTTGTTCCATGACGTCTTGCAACTAAATCGTGTGTTCGGTTTTGATCTCCTAAGGGTGATGTTTTGTCACAAGACTATTATCAGAGAGGTGATAGAGGCATATCGAGGTGTGGATTTTCAAATAGGTTTTTCTATGATGTTTTTTCAATTCAAGTGTTAGGATTCACTTATATTTTTTTATACTCAATGATTCATAGTGGATTTTCATGGAGTTGCCCCATGATTTTTTAATTCTCTACATTGAAGGATTTTTTCACTTTAAAATTCTTGTCCCCATTTATTATTATGATATTTGGTTTTACACTCCCACATCAGTTTCAAAAATGGATTTCCACTCACATATTATCTTGGATGAAAAATTCCTTTTAGCACCCATGATTTTTAGAATGGAACCTCATAAAAACTTATGTTTTAGGCCTGAAAGACCTAGGGATGGAGGAAATGGATCCTGGAAAGTGTTATTTGAGTCATGGTGCAACCTAGATGTAATTTGAATGGCCCCAAACTTGTTTGAGAATGATAATGATGGATTTGGTTGGAGCATGTGGATCCATGGTAGTGGCTTGTATCGAAAGTTCATTTGATAACAGTGGGAAGACGACATGTACTAGTAGAGAGAGAAACAATGGTGAAAGTGTAGAATTTGGATTTGATGGATTATAGTAGAAGGGAATTCCCAATTGTATGGTATTTGGTTTGAGGGGGTGGGGATTCTTGGGTGCAAACCCAATCCCACAACTATTTTTGCAAAGGATGATGGATCACATATAAGGATGTATCGAAAATTCATTCTAGGCCCATGAGTTTTAGGATAGAACCCAGAAATACTTATGTATTGGACATGAAAGACCTAGAGTTGGAGTGAATAGATCCTGAAATTTTTGTGTTTGGAGGTTATGATTTTGTGTTGCCCCATTCCACCATTGACTTTGAGGAAGTTGATGAAATGGCAGTGGGTCTCCAAGTCAGATCAAGACTTCCCCCCCACTCCTTCCTCCTCACCTTAACATTGTTTCTAGTCCTTAAGATAGATCGTGTTGCTTTTTACTCCTGGTGGTTCAACCATGTTCATTTCCCTTTTATTTTTTTATACTAGCTTGGAATAAAGTGCAATTATATTCTGTGCAATATTTTTTCACCATGTGTTTGTGTTCTTACCTTAGTTCCAAATCAAATAGTAACATTTACATTATTGGACCAGAATTTATAAAATCCTCTCTCTTATTGGTCAATCATTTCTCTATTTAATTTTTTAAAATAATGAACCATTTAAATTGTTCCTTCTTCATGTGAATCAGATTCTTGAATATTCATCTTATGTTGATGGAATTTTTTTATTTGAATTCCATGAGTCAGTTTACGCTTGGTTGAGACTATCTAGTTTTAATTAGCTTACCACCCGCTCTTTGGAAATGGTATGGTGAACATTGATTTCAAGTCTATGTTTCCTAATCTATTCCCACACCCTTCTAATTGGTTATCATATTCCACATAAAATTCCATAGAGGTAATCTTCATATGTTAATTTTTGATGCTCTTTTCTGAGCTGCTTTTTTTTCTTCTTTTTCTTAATGTGTATCAAGATACTGGTTATGTTCTTAAGGCATCCTTTATCATGGAAACAATCAGTCTTACTATGGATGCACTCTGAGTACTTTTAATTGAGTATTGACCTTTAATAATATTTTTTTCAATGGTTTCCTCACTTATAGGTCATAATTACATTGGAGGTTGCATCAATGAACTTCTAGCATGCCCAGAGATGGAACAAAGGATGGCAGTCATGGGAAATTCTCTATTTTACCCAATAACTTCACCTTATGTTTGTTCTTTGGGATATGGGGTGATATTGTTATTTTTCCTACTCGGATTCAAGAAGAAGGAACTAGGATTTGGGAACTGTTATTGTTCTTATAGGCATATTACACTTTATCATGTTTTTAGCTGCTAGGTAATAAGGGTTTCTTTCTAAATATAAGAAACTTTTCATAGTATCATATGTGTTTCAATGAATTTTATTCTTAATAGACTTATTGAATGTTTAATCAGTTTATTTTAATTATTGTCATCTTATGTGGAAAACATTTGACCTTGTATTGCAGGATCATTTTTTCCACTTTGGATATTTTATACAGTTGCTGCACTGGGAAGATTCTCTTTACCTGATCCATTAGTTCCACATAATCAACATGTATGGTAGTGTGGTACTATGATATATAGTTATATGTTTTATTTCTCATGTTATTATGATTCAGACTTGATTTTATGTCATCTTATTTTATGGGTAGTGGGTACCATGTCATGTTGTTGTTGCTGCACCCACTACTAAAAAACAGGGTTTTATCAGTGCTAAAAAATAACTTTATCAGCCCTAAAAAAGCGCTGATAATTGAGGTTCTATTAAAAGGGGGTTCCTTTTATCATATCTAAAAAAAGTGCTGATAAAAGGGTCCTTTATCAGTACATTTTTTAGCACTGATAAAAGTTAAATATAATTGAAAAAAAATATTTCGGAAAATAGGAGGGTTTTAACAGTACTTGACCCTTACAACTGTGCTATGTGAATCCCCCCACCCCTACCAATATGTCCCAACCACCCCTACCCACATGTTTAATCCACCCCCACCCTTTAACAGTGTTAGCCCCAATTTTACCTACGTGCATGCCCCTTTCTACCCCAGGATTTGAACTTGAGACCTCCCCTATATGCGCATGGACCCTTTACCGCTCCCCCATATTGCTTTGTTCTCTATTTAACGATATATGTATTTATTTATTTATATACAGATAGTTATATTTATTTTTATATTATTATAAATTCATATTAATATACATTTAGTAATATTAATATAAATATTTATTCGGATATTAATATATATATATATATTAATATATATATATATATATTTACATATATAGTTATATTTATATATTTATATATTTATTCGTGTAATAATATATATTTAAAAGATCGATTTTAAATATGTTAATAAAATATGTTTTCTTTGTGTGTGTTTATAAATAAATAAATGAATACATATCTACAACACACACACACACACATACTTGTGTGTGTGTGTGTGTCTGTAAGTAAAATTATACATATTTATATATATTTACAAATATCATATATTAATATGTATATACATCTATTAGAATATATAAATAATATATATCAGTTTGTTAATACAAACACACACAAATACACACACACACACACATTATATAGGTATATAAATATTCATGTATTTTTATTTTAAATAAAATGGAAATTAGTTTTTATTTAGATAAGGCTTATATATTGAGAAATATATTTTATATGTAAATATGTTTAATTATTTATTTCTAAAATAAAATTTTTTATGTGTGAATATATAAAAATATGTATATATTGATATAGATTTGATTATAAATATCATTACATTGTGAAAAATTATAAAATTTCAAACCCATAATATCGATATGAATGTAATCCATCGTAATAAATTCAGTCCCCATTGAAAAATGGCAAAAATACCCCCTTAAATAAGGCTGAAATTCCATCAAATGTTAAAAAATTGGGGTTCCTTGACTAAAAACTCGGTTTTTGAGGTATTTTGGGCCTTTTGGGCTTAAAACAACATTACATAGGGTTTACCCTAAGTCACTAGGGTGTATAGCTCATCACATGTTTTTATTTGATATGTGGTAGAGCCCAAACAGACACTCACATCAAAAGTTAAGTATGTTTGAAGTTTGAGTTACGATTTCATCTTATTTTAGATCTTCTATTGATTTTTTGATTTTTTGTCTTCCAATTGTTATGAAATGAGTATTACTCAATAATAATTAGTAAATTATTAATTAATAATATTTCTTAAAATATTTTATAATCCATTTTCACATGATATCTTAAATATTAAGTGTAAATGTCTATTTATACTTATCTAAAACATAGTTAAAAAATATATATTATATTTATATCAATATAAATATATGTATATATCCATATATCCATATATTATTTTGAATGATTTTCTTTAAATATACCATTTATCAGCACTAGTAAAAAAATCACTGATAAAGACCTCCCTTTGTCAGCACTGCTAAAAAAGCCCTGATATAGGGGGTCCCTTTAACAGTGCTAAAAAAGAACTGATAAAGGGTGTACCTTTATTAGCACTAAAAAAATCACTAATAAAAGGAAATTTTTAATGGTGTTTTTTTAGCATTGTTAAAAGTACCATTTATAAATTCTTTTTTTGGCACTGTTAAAGGGTAGGGCTAAAAAAACCCATTTTTGTAGTAGTGACCATTTCTTGTCTCATTTGAACTTCTGTTTTGTATATTTTTTGAGATAATTTATGGTATATTAACTTTTCCATGTCATTATTACTCAGTAAAACTAATAATTTACCTTCATTTTTCTCAATTTTTTTGCCTTTTTAAATTTGGTTTCTTAATTTTTTTTCCTTTAATTTTCTTTCAATTAAAATAAGATTTAGTTCCTTAGTGTTTTGGTAATTTTATTCTTATATCCATGGTCTGAAAGTGTTTTTATTTCCATTCTATTTTTTAGATAATCTCTTACATTGGTTTTAAATAAATATCAGAGTTGGACCTCCACTAGTTGAAAAATTGAGTTGAATATGATATTGTGTCTATTTTTTTGTACCAATCCAAGGAATGAAAATTTTCTTATTTATTTTCTTGGAATTCCATGTAATTTAGGTTGTGAAAAAATCTGAAAGTGATTCACTTAGTGAATATAATATTTGAAAAATAAACTTGTTTTTCCTCTTGGACACCACCAACCTTCACTAGTGTGATGGTGGCTAGAAAACTTCAAAGCTGACTGCTTGACGTGTCCACCTATTGCACCAGATTCAAGGGATTTTATTTATGTCCATCTTTAGATTTTCTAGGTTTTTGTATCTATTTAAATAATGTGTGATTTATACATTGTAAAATAATTTTATTTAAAGAAATAAAATTAGTTTTTTTTTTGACAGTAATTTTTATTGCAATCAACTCCAGTGATTTGTGTTCATGTTTAACATTCAAATGTGATTTTTCTTCTTATGTGAGGGTTCTGTCTGATCCACTTCCCATCAATTAATGCAGTGGAGACAAAGAATATGAATAGTAAATACTATTACAAATACACGTGATATTGACATCATTTTTAATTTTCATTTTTCTTTTCCACTTTTCAAAAGATAGATTGTAAATTTGGAAAAGTGGTTTTATATTTTTGTCCCACGCATCCCCCAATTTTTCTAGGGGTTTGTCTCCCCCTATCTCCTCCCATCATCACACATCTCACCTTTCATTTTCAAAAAAAACCTTTTGACCTTTATTAGACTCCATACCCACCTCTCCATTGAAAAAAATCCCAAACTGATTTTCGTCCACACAGTTTCCCCCTTTTGTCTCCAGATACAAAAAAAAATTACTTCCATTCATTTGTATTGTGAAAAAAACCATCGTCTGCACTTCTGAAAAAATTAATTGTCTACAATATTGAAAAAAGTAGAATGCATCTTCCATTTTCCCATAAAAAAAATATATATTTATTGAATCTTAATGGAAAACGTGATTGTACAAGATTTGATAGTGGAGCTAATAAAAGAGAATTATGACAATTTTTGCATCAAAAATTGAGCACTCCTTGGAATAAAAGATGTTATGGACATTGTGGAGGATAGTTACATTGAACTAAAATCCATAGTAACGATGAATTATATTCCAGATGTTCAAAATATCACTCTTCGCCAGAACAGAAATGATACTACAAGACCAAAACCATCATCTATCAAGTCCTTTATGATGCCACTTTCAATATAATCGCTTAATCAAAATCATAAAAGTATATATGGGAAAAGTTTCACAAATTATTCAAAGGTTTCGAAAAAGTGAATCGGGTATGACTTAAATCTCCAAGAAGTGAGTTTGAATCCCTATTTAGGAAATATTCTGAAATCGTTGTTGAGTATCGTACTCATGTAATGGTTGTGGTGAACCATCTAATAAGAAAAGAATAAAATATTTTCAAAATGAAGATATGTGAGAAAATTTTGTGATCCTTAGATCCAAAATTTGATCACATAGTCATTTCCCTGGAAGAAACTAAAGACCCAGAGAATATTTCTATTGAAGAACTCATGGGATCTCTATAAGCCCACAAATCGAAGGTAAATCACCAGAATGATACCAATAGAGTGAATAATGACCAACAATCAAATTTTTATCTTAAAAACTCAAAAAAGAAGAAATGGGGGACATTTTTAAGAGGCTAAGTCAGAGGATTCCATTTAAAATAATAAGATTCAAGAAGAGGAGGAAAATGTGTAGGAATCCCAAATTGTGGAGGTTATGTAAATTAAAATTATAATCCTTGAGAATAAAGAAAATGAAGGAGGGTAAGATTCAATAATCGGAAACCATCAGAAAAAAGAAATATTCAATGTTATAATTATCACAAATATGAACATTATAGAAATGAATGTTGGATTAAACAAACTTGTAGTATGACATTGAAGAGGAAAATATCATTTAAGATGGAAATATTTTTGGAGAGTCCCATGTGTCGACGACACAGACATCAACACAAAATCAAGGTATTTAGTATCTTGACTTTGGAGCTAGAAACCACATGACATGTCACAAATAATTATTTACAAAACTATATGAGAGGGTTTGAGAAGAGATTTCATTTCATGATCTATCAATAATATCATTCCAAGGGAGAGGTGATATTTTGATCATGAAAAAAAGATGACAATCATGCTTCCATCTCCAATGTCTACTATGTACCTAACAACAAATATCTTTAGTCTCAGGCAATTGGTGGAAAATATATTTCTCAAAAGCCTATAAAATAAACAAATGGAGATTGTCTATTGAAAAGGAAGTATCGTCACCAAAGTACTAATGGTAAAGAACCACATTTTTTCACATATGATCCAACCCAACATACCATGATGTTTGATGATAGGTACTTGATGATAAAGATTGACTATGACATCTTAGGTTCAAACTTTTAAACTTTGAAACATTATGATTATTAGGAAGCAAGAAGACAGTGAATGATTTCCTATCATTAGACACCAGAACCAAATATGTGAAAGTTGTGTTCTAACAAACAATATAGAAACAATGTTTTAGTGAAGGACAACTGGAAAGATGTTGCGCCATTGGATTTAGTCCACACCAATGTGTGTGGTCCATTGAATCCAAAATAAAATGAAAAAAGGAGGTACTTTCTAGAATTTATTGATGATTGTAGTAAGAAAACATAGATATAATTTCTTAAGATGAGTTCATAAGTGTTTGGATTATTCAAAGAATTCAAGGCATTGGTGGAAAATCAAAGAAACCATCGCATACAAACATTGCAACCTGATAGAGGTGGAGAGTATACCTATGATGTTTTTCAAGATTACCTCAAGTAACAAGTAACTCAGTACCAACTAACTCGTAATTATGCACTTCAACTTAATGGAATACCTGAAAAGAAAAAATCACACCATTTTCAACATGGCAAGAAGCATGTTGAAAGAAAATGGAGTGCCCGTGGCATTCTAGGATGATGTGGCTTTGTGCGCGGTACATCTACTAAATAGATGCCTAAAAAATCCTAAATAAAAAACACCACATGAATCATGGAGTACTCACAAACCAAGTTTAATATATCTTAGAGTTTTTTGTTCCATTTCTTATGTCTATATCCCATAGGAAAAATGATAAAAACTCAATGTCAAAGGTATGAAGTGTGTCCATATGGGATACAAAGATTGAGCAATGGGTTATCTCTTGTATAATCCCATAACCAAGAAGATTATTTTCAGTATAAATGTTTTCTTGGAAGAAAAAGTATCTTGGAAATGGAATCAAGATTATGATTCTAGAGAGGTTAAACTCACTCTAGAAGATAAAGAAAGCGTTGAATAAGTACCAATGGAGTAATGATGAATTGAAGAACCAATGCCGCTATCACCAAATTCTTTTAAATATGAATAAATTGAATGATAATTTTCTTATATATATCCCAAAAATTTTATAACTATTGTGGATATATATGACATAATGGAACCAATAGAGGTGTATGTAAATGTGTATTATTTCTCAGTGACTTCTGATCCATTTAGATTCGTGGAAGTTAAATTCCATGAAATATAGAGGCAAGTGATAGATGAGAAATTACATTTCATCAATATAAGGACCCAGCCTTAAACCTTACTTAATCTTGAGTTATTACAAGATTACACATTGAGGATCTTTTCAGGTTTATAGTTTTAGAGAATTAGATCATGAAACTTGCATTACATTCCACATTTAAACAAAGTGGTTACATAAAAGACAGTATTCATTCTTCCCATCAACGGAAACATATTTAAAATATAACACGGATTCTTTCTTGACACATCCTTGACACTATCATCACATCATGTACCTTTCCCTTGACCTGTGAAAAACATTTCAAAAACTTGGGATGAGCATAAAAAGCTCAGTAAGAGCTATAAAAATATGGAAAGGAAACATGAGTTCATATATACATTAGAATGAAATCACAGTTTACCTATAAAACAAAGGCATATCAAATCATGAATAAATCATAGAAAACATAAGACATAAATGTAACTTGAGGCATTCATAACATTCTTACGTAGGGAGTAACCCTCTTGGTTATGTTTGGAATACCCATCACAGTATATTTCCTAAATCTCTTCGGAGAAACCTTAACGTTTCACTCCTTCGCGTTACCCAATGCATTGGAGAGATATATCGGGCTCACCCGCCCTTAGTTTATCACGGAACCACCCATTTTCATAACAATGCCCAAGAACCATAACATAAATGTATCACATAAAACATGCATAAAGGAAACATAACATTTCCACATTTTAATCACAATATAACATTTTAGTATATTGAAATAATGAATCCATTCAAAAGAAACCATTTACAAAACCATTTGAAAAATTTAATAAAGATATTTTTGAATCAAAGTGTCCCATACCACCTTGAAGCTTAAAATTTTAAAACATTAATATCCATATAAATAAATCCTTAAAACCATTTTGAAAACATGGATATTAATAAGAACAAATAATTAAAACATTTAAAACGATATTTTGGTTAAAGGGGTTTTACCAAAATTAGAGACACTTGAATACAATAATTGAGGAATAAAATTTATTAATAACTTTATAATATCATGAGAATAAATGGATTCATGATATAATACTCCAAAGGACAGTATATACACCATATAAGAGTGAATTGGTGCATAACAACAATGAACCCTCAATAGAAATGTCAAATGTGATGAAATCCCTTGTAAAGAAGGTATCCTTAAATTAAGGACAAATCAATCTCAAAAATATGTGTGACAAATATAAATACACCCAATATAAGTGTATATTAAGTTTAAAACGATAAAAGGTCATTCAAACATATTCAATGGATGACATATTCAATGACTACATGTGGAACCCAAAGAAATCGAAATTGGGTTAAAAAGTTCCCTTGACAGCCTAACGGCATCACATCAAAATGAGTTGATGAGAGATAAAAAGTGTATCTCATCACTTGGACATAAAATTTAAATCAATAAGGATATATGAGAACATATCCCAACATAACAATATGTAACTTAAAAGACCCAACAAAAGAAGTCTTTTAAAAAGAGGAGGGTGAAAGGTTCCCTTACCGACTTGGGTATCTTTCAAAACATACACCCCAAGAAAGAAGGACAATAGATCATTGATGTAAATACTCATAAACAAAATTATATTACAAAAAGAGTAGAATAATGGGTAGTACATACACCACTCAATGGAATTTGTGGCAAATGTAGCATAAATCTCACGGGAATAAAAGTGAGATGAAAAATCCCTTACGAAAACTCGGCAGCCTAACGGCGCCACATAAAACTTCCGAATATGGATTGATGAGATAAAATAGGGTATATCATCACATTACAATAAAATGTACAGAAAGAGGAATATAAAAGAACTTCCCCCAAAATTACAAAGAGGATCTTAAAAGAAGTGACATAAAGGAGAGTACTTAAAAAGAAAGAGAGAGGTTAGATCTCTTACGAAAGTTCGGCAGCCTAACAGCGCCTCTCAAAACTTCCAAAATGGATTGATGAGAGAGAATAGGGTCTCTCATCACATGAACATAAAAATTACAGTAAGTGTAATATAAAATATCATCCCAATAACAAGAAATATGAGCTTTAAAAGGAATGACATAAAAGTGTGTACTTAAAAAGAAAGAGAGGAGTAGGATCCCTTACCTTGGGTCCGACTTGACTCGATCGTTCTTTAATCTCCTGAATAATAAACTTGAGTTAATTTATACTTCCTTAATAACCTTTTTCAAGTTCATTATTCCATTTATATCACTTATTACCATGTCATAAACATTATGTAATCATTTAAGTTGATAATATTTGTTTTGCTGATATTTGGTTCTTAAGTCGAAAGTGGACTTCTTACAATTACATGTTGTTCATGTGGCCAAATGTTTATTATATCCAGAATTGTATTCATGATGTAGATATCATATATGTCATATATATCCAGGACATTCATGAATTTATAACATTACATAATCATTTATAGGTAAGAAATGAAATGCACCGTTCATGGAGACGGTAAGCCGTACGTATGCATGAATGCTACTTTCATTTGTATTTCATATTTTTATAGAATGGAATAATAATGATATAAAGGTATATTATAATTCCAGAATAATATCATATATAATATCATAGTTCTATCCTTTATACGTCCCACATATGGTATTTAACGAATCAAATCACTTTGAGGGGGCGGTAGTCCGCACTTCCTTAAATGAAGAAATCGCGTTTACCCATAATGGAAACCATAAAGGTATGACCAAAATGAAAAAAAAACATAAGATTAAGGAAAACATAAACATATTATATATCATATATAAAAATAGTGACATCATAATGGCCGCCTTTGAAGGTGTTAAATGAGTATTGAACAATCATCGTTTCGGGAGGCAGAATTTCGCCATCCACGGAAACCATATGTTCTTTAACCATTTGATGTGGTTGTTTGAGAGTGTAGCTCGAATAAATCTTATAACAGAATCCTAGTGTATTTAAGATACTGTTTTTGTTACAAAAGAAGTAAATAAAAAGAGTTTAGGGGGTTGGAGAAGCAAAATGAAACAAATGAACATGAGAGAATGAATTACCTTTAAAAGTGTAACTCCTTTTGATTTGAGCCTAAAGGCTTCCTTTGAAAGGATTCTGCCCAAATGGAATCCTCTAGGATGAGTAGAGGGATGTGGAGAGAGTAAATGGGCATGGTTTGGCCGAGCCAAAGGCTTGAGGAGTATGTGAAATGAGGTAGAGGTGGGGGCCTTTTATAACAGGAGAGGAGGGGCACTTTTGGAAAGTAAGAAATATTACTTTATTTGAAAATGTGTTTCGGTTTTAAAAGGTCCCACATTGATATAATTCGTGGATAAGGTGATAAGGGTTCTAAATCCACCCATCCAATAAGTTTTGGACATGTGTAGTTCATATATTTTACATTATCTTTCCATTTTATTTAAATCGTCAAATAATGATGTCATCGCTGCATCATTATTATGTCATAAATAATTTAATTTATTTAATGTCTAAAAATTATAAAAAACTACAATTATGTAGGAAATCGTTTTATCGTTCCAATGACTATTTATAATCAAACATATGACTTGTATAACCCCACTTAAAAATTGTTTTCGTAAAACATATTATGTTTGTGTCATTTTTACTTTTACATTAAATAAAAAGTAATTTATGTCATTTCCCAACCAAAGTGGCTCAATGGGGTCTCCAAGTTGACCCATGGCTTGTATTGGTCTGCCATTACACATACAATGAGGTTAGGACATGTGTCAAGTTCATTTCATATTATTAAAACATTATTTTTACCTTAAACTACACTAATTACCTCTAATCGTGATTAAAAACTTAATAAGTTACTATTCACCAAAAAAATTATTTTTATCCCATTGAACCACATTTTACTTCTTAATGACAACCATGTATGTCGGATTTTTGAAATTCAAAACACAAAGATGTCAAAATTTCATTTAAACGGAAAAATCAGTTTTTATAAGTACCACTTAGTGGTTTCATTATTCATCAAAAATTGAAGTTTTTCAGAAAAATCCCAAAAATTCACCCTAAACTATATTTGATATTCCGAATTCAAAAATGAAGTCCATTTTACAAAATTAAAAACATATAAGTCACATTAATTAATTTAATAATTAATTCCCGCTGTCAGAGCAAATAGCGTGTTTTTATGAAACAATAAGTATCAAAAGATTGACACTGGTTTAAGTCTGATTTCAAAGTGAAATTAATTACAACGACCACTATTGGATTTAATGGTAAAAATATTTTCTAATTTCACTTTAAAACTAATTCAAAATATTATCTAATCATATAAATAAATTAGATTAAAAAGAGGTTTTTAATTAAAACACAACATTTTACACTATTCATTAAAAAAATGAACTTTATCGGAAAAATACCAAAAAATTACACAAAGTAAAATTTGATGTCCCGATTCTTAATAAGAGTTTTATTTGGTCCAAAAGAATTTATAAGAGTGATCAAAACTATATTTAATGGAAGTTATCCATTAAAAGGCGATAAGTGAACCTTTAGTGAAAACTAGGGCATATACGCCTAAAATTGAATTCTTTCCGTATTTTAAGCCTTTATCTTTTATTGGATAAATGTAAAAATATTAAAAAACATATATAATAATATTTTAGTTATTTCTATCCATTCCCTCCAATACAACGGCTACATGTTAACTACCATTTGAAATAATATTATTTTATTATTAGAGTGCAACGTAAGATTCCCAAGAAACTCGTTATTGCGTGTTGGGTACGCCATCGAGCATAGCGCCCCCTTTAAAGTCATATTAATATTTTATTCACAAATATGGATAAATATGAAAATGTCATATTCTTTATTTACCCGGGGTGTTATATCCTTCCCCCCTTTTGGGAATTGCATCCTCGCAATTTTTAAAATTGAGCTTGGAAACATCCTTGAAAGTCCCACATCGGAACAAAAGTCGGTAAAACAAACACTTTAAAATAAAGGAAGATAAGTACAAAGGTCACCCGAGTTAACCCATACTAGGATTCCAAGTATGAAAATATGGACATGGAGGAAAAAACAAAGGGTCATGTTCTGATGGAGAGTGATAGAAAACATGTTTAGGAGAAAGTTAACCACAAGAAAATCACAAACTTGTGATGGGTTAAACGGTATTCGATTCCCCAGTAGGAAAAGTTAATAGACAACATTTTTGTTTTAAGATACTTTTTATTGGGGAATTTATTCATAAGGAAACATAATCACTTATCATGTTGACTTTCAACTTTTATTAGATTCCTTACACAAACTCATATTTTCGCCAAAAGACGAGTATTTAAGGAGACTTGTTCGCATTAAGAGTACTATAATCAACTTCTAGAGAATCACCTAATCCAAAAAAGAGAACTATATACATCCCATGTATTTAGGCTTTAACCAAAACCAAAACCAAAAAGGTTAGTACAGGGTCAGATAATCCAGAAAAGGATAACCCATTAAAAAGAAAATCCATGCTTAATCTCCAAAATTTGTCCAACAAAACCCAAAGTTCAACGAGGACCATCCGATAAACAATTTGTCCATAAAATTCTTAAAAGTAAACCAATATAAGATTGAAACCCAAATATTTGAAGGATTTAGTCACATAGTCTTCCAAGTTAAATCGTAACATTTATCTCCAAACAACATCAGTTTCTCCTAAAGTCTCGTATTGAAAAGTAATTAACCTAATCACATATCCTCTATGATAGGTTAATAATTTTCATAAACAACCCAAAATCAACTTACTCTTAAAAAAAAGAATCAGTCAAAATAAACAGGGACTTCACGTAGTCCAGTGGTAGGTGATAAATACCAGTCACACTTTGGTTATGGGTTCGATTCCCGCAGCTTTGTCCGACGCGACGGGATGTCACACGGTCTGTGTGTTTTCCCTTTTCCAAAACTATATAATTCTTAAAACATTCCCCAAAATGAGATAAAATCTTCAAAAATAATCATAACATATTTTAACCTCAAGTTTATCTCATTCCTTTCATTTTCCATCATATCATAGAGTAACCCATAATTACCTAAAAAGTAAGGATCATATAAACCCTAATGGTTACCTTAATAATTATTACCTGAATTTCCACATCGAGTTCGCCATCTCGTACGTGATTCATTAGGGAACTCACCAAGGTTGAAGTGGTTGATCATTACTCCTTGATAGTTGGTTTGGAACAACTATGAGATTCCTCATTGAATCCCCCATCTCATCCAGTATCTTAATCAGAGAACCACCACAGTTTCCTTCAAACCCATTGTCACTTTGGTTCCTGCTAGATCCAGCCATTTACTAAAACCAAAAAGGTCAGTGTGAGTATATCAACATAACCATCTTGTATTAATGAGGAATATAAACACTAAGATATACTTACTCATTCAATTTATCTAAAACTAGGACTCTTTCTGAAATCCTAACCATTATGGTAATGTCCCTTATGCTTAAAGAATACCCTAACCTCTAAAGTTATCTAAACCGACCTCTGATACCAACTATAAGGTCCAAGCCTTAAACCTTACTTAATATTGAGTTATTACAAGATTACACATTGAGGATCTTTTCATGTTTAGAGTTTTAGAGAATTAGATCATGAAACCTGCATTACATTCCACATTTAAACAAAGTGGTTACATAAAAGACAGTATTCATTCTTCCCATCAACGGAAACATATTTAAAATATAACACGGATTCTTTCTTGACACATCCTTGACACTATCATCACATCATGTACCTTTCCCTTGACCTGTGAAAAACATTTCAAAAACTTGGTATGAGCATAAAAAGCTCAGTAATAGCTATAAAAATATGGAAAGGAAACATGAGTTCATATATACATTAGAATGAAATCACACTTTACCTATAAAACATAGGCATATCAAATCATGAATAAATCATAGAAAACATAAGACATAAATGTAACTTGAGGCATTCATAACATTCTTACTTAGGGAGTAACCCTCTTGGTTACGTTTGGAATACCCATCACAGTATATTCCCTAAATCTCTTCGGAGAAACCTTAACGTTTCACTCCTTCACGTTACCCAATGCATTGGAGAACTATATCGGGCTCACCTGCCCTTAGTTTATCACGGAACCACCCGTTTTCATAACAATGCCCAAGAACCATAACATAAATGTATCACATAAAACATGCATAAAGTAAACATAACATTTCCACATTTCAATCACAATATAACATTTTTGTATATTGAAATAATGAATCCATTCAAAAGAAACCATTTACAAAACCATTTAAAACATTTAATAAAGAGATTTTTGAATCAAAGTGTCCCATACCACCTTCAAGATTAAAATTTTAAACCATTAATATCCATATAAATAAATCCTTAAAACCATTTTGAAAACATGGATATTAATAAGAACAAATAATTAAAACATTTAAAACGATATTTTGGTTAAAGGGGTTTTACCAAAATTAGAGACACTTGAATACAATAATTGAGGAATAACATTTATTCAGAACTTTATAATATCATGAGAATAAATGGATTCATGATATAATACTCCAAAGGACAGTATATACACCATATAAGAGTGAATTGGTGCATAACAACAATGAACCCTCAATAGAAATGTCAAATGTGATGAAATTCCTTATAAAGAAGGTATCCTTAAATTAAGGACAAATCAATCTCAAAAATATGTGTGAAAAATATAAATAAACCCAATATAAGTGGATATTAAGTGTAAAACTATAAAAGGTCATTCAAACATATTCAATGGATGACATATTCAATGACTACATGTGGAACCCAAAGAAATCGAAATTGGGTTAAAAAGTTCCCTTGAAAGCCTAACGGCATCACATAAAAATGAGTTGATGAGAGATAAAAAGTGTATCTAATCACTTGGACATAAAATTTAAATCAATAAGGATATATGAAAACATATCCCAACATAACAATATGTAAATTAAAAGATCCAACAAAAGAAGTCTTTTAAAAAGAGGAGGGTGAAAGGTTCCCTTACCGACTTGGGTATCTTTCAAAACATACACCCCATGAAAGAAGGACAATAGATAATTGATTTAAATACACATAAACGAAATTATATTACACAAATAGTAGAATAATGGGCAGTACATACACCACTCAATGGAATTTGTTGCAAATGTAGCATAAATCTCACGGGAATAAAAGTGAGATGAAAAATCCCTTACAAAAACTCGGCAGCCTAACGGCGCCACATAAAACTTCCGAATATGGATTGATGAGATAAAATAGGGTATCACATAACATTACAATAAAATTTAAAGCAAGAGGAATATAAAATAACATCCCCCAACATTACAAAGAGGAGCTTAAAAGAAGTGACATAAAGGAGAGTAATTAAAAAGAAAGAGAGAGGTTAGATCTCTTACGAAAGTTCGGCAGCCTAACGGTGCCTCTCAAAACTTCCAAAATGGATTGATGAGAGAGAATAGAGTCTATAATCACATGAACATAAAAATTACAGTAAGTGTAATATAAAATATTATCCCAATAACAAGAAAGATGAGCTTTAAAAGGAATGACATAAAAGTGTGTACTTAAAAAGAAAGAGAGGAGTAGGATCCCTTACCTTGGGTCCGACTTCACTCGATCGTTCTTTAATCTCCTGAATAATAAACTTGAGTTAATTTCTACTTCCTTAAGAACCTTTTTCAAGTTCATTATTCCTTTTATATCACTTATTACCATGTCATAAACATTATGTAATCATTTAAGTTGATAATATTTGTTTTGCCGATATTTGGTTCTTAAGTCGAAAGTGGACTTCTTACAATTACATATTGTTCATGTGGCCAAATGTTTATTATATCCAGAATTGTATTCATGATGTAGATATCATATATCTCATATATATCTAGTACATTCATGAATTTATAACATTACATAATCATTTAGAGGTAAGAAATGAAATGCACCGTTCATGGAGACGGTAAGTCGTACGTACGCATGAATGCTACTTTCATTTGTATTTCATATTTTTATAGAATGGAATAATAATTATATAAAGGTATATTATAATTCCAGTATAATATCATATATAATATCATAGTTCCATCCTTTATACGTCCCACATATGGTATTTAACGAATCAAATCACTTTGAGGGGGCGGTAGTCCGCACTTCCTTAAATGAAGATATCGCGTTTACCCATAATGGAAACCATAAAGGTATGAAAAAAATGAAAAAATAACATAAGCTTAAGGAAAATATAAACATATTATATATCATATATAAAAATATTGACATCATAATGGCCACCTTTGAAGGTGTTAAATGAGTATTGAACAATCATCGTTTCGGGAGGCAGAATTTCGCCATCCACGGAAACCGTATGTTCTTTAACCATTTGATGTGGTTTTGTGAGAGTGTAGCTCGAATAAATCTTATAAAAACATCCTAGTATATTTAAGATACTGGTTTTGTTACAAAAGAAGTAAATAAAAATAGTTTAGGGGGTTGGAGAAGCAAAATAAAACAAATGAACATGAGAGAATGAATTACCTTTAAAAGTGTAACTCCTTTTGATTTGAGCCTAAAGGATTCCTTTGAAAGGATTCTGCCCAAAGGGAATCCTCTAGGATGAGTAGAGGGATGTGGAGAGAGTAAATGGGCAGGGTTTGGCCGAGCCAAAGGCTTGAGGAGTGTGTGAAATGAGGTAGAGGTGGGGGCCTTTTATAACAGGAGAGGAGGGTCACTTTTGGAAAGTAAGAAATATTACTTTATTTGAAAATGTGTTTCTATTTTAAAAGGTCCCACATTGAAATAATTCGTGGATAAGGTGATAAGGGTTCGAAATCCACTCATCAAATAAGTTTTGGACATGTGTAGTTCATAGATTTTACATTATCTTTCCATTTTATTTAAATCTTCAAATAATGATGTCATCGCTGCATCATTATTATGTCATAAATAATTTAATTTATTTAATGTCTAAATATTATAAAAAAATACTATGATGTAGGAAGTCGTTTTATCTTTCCAATTACTATTTATAATCAAAAATATGACTTGTATAACCCCACTTAAAAATTGTTTTCGTAAAAAATATTATGTTTGTGTCATTTTTACTTTTACACTAAATAAAAAGTAATTTATGTCATTTCCCAACCAAAGTGGCTCAATGGGGTCTCCAAGTTGACCCATGGCTTTTCTTGGTCGTCCATTAAACATAAAATGAGGTTAGGACATGTGTCAAGTTCATTTCATATTATTAAAACATTATTTTTACCTTAATCTACACTAATTACCTCTAATCGCGATTAAAAACTTAATAAGTTACTGTTCACCAAAAAAATTATTTTTATCCCATTGAACCACATTTTACTTCTTAATGACAAACATGTATGTCAGATTTTTGAAATTCAAAACACAAAGATGTCAAAATTTCATTTAAATGGAAAAATCAGTTTTTATAAGTACCACTTAGTGGTTTCATTATTCATCAAAAATTGAAGTTTTTTCAGAAAAATCCCAAAAATTAACCCTAAGCTATATTTGATATTCCGAATTCAAAAATGAAGTCCATTTTAAAAAATTAAAAACATATAAGTCACATTAATTAATTTAATAATTAATTCCCGCTGTCAGAGCAAATAGCATGTTTTTATGAAACAATAAGTATCAAAAGATTGACACTGGTTTAAGTCTGATTTCAAAGTGAAATTAATTTCAACGACCACTATTGGATTTAATGGTAAAAATATTTTCTAATTTCACTTTAAAACTAATTCAAAATATTATCTAATCATATAAATAAATTCGATTAAAAAGAGGTTTTTAATTAAAACACAACATTTTACACTATTCATTAAAAAATGAACTTTATCGGAAAAATACCAAAAAATTACACAAAGTAAAATTTGATGTCTCGATTCTTAATAAGAGTTTTATTTGGTCCAAAAGAATTTATAAGAGTGATCAAAACTATATTTAATGATAGTTCTCCATTAAAAGGCGATAAGTGAACCTTTAGTGAAAACTAGGGCATATACGCCTAAAATTGAATTCTTTCCGTATTTTAAGCCTTTAGCTTTTATTGGATAAATGTAAAAACATTAAAAAACATATATAATCATATTTTAGTTATTTATATCCATTCCCTCCAATACAACGACTGCATGTTAACTACCATTTGAAATAATGTTATTTTATTATAAGAGTGCAACGTAAGATTCCAAAGAAACTCGTTGTTGCGTGTTGGGTACGCCATCGAGCATAGCGCCCCCTTTAAAGTCATATTATTATTTTATTCACAAATATGGATAAATATAAAAATTTCATATTCTTTATTTACCTGGGGTGTTACATCCTTCCCCCCTTTTGGGAATTGCGTCCTCGCAATTTTTAAAATTGAGCTTGGAAACATCCTTGAAAGTCCCACATCGGAACAAAAGTCGGTAAAACAAACACTTTAAAATAAATGAAGATAAGTACAAAGGTCACCCGAGTTAACCCATACTAGGATTCCAAGTATGAAAATATGGACATGGAGGAAAAAACAAAGGGTCATGTTCTGATGGAGAGTGATAGAAAACATGTTTAGGAGAAAGTCAACCACAAGAAAATCACAAACTTGTGATGGGTTAAACGGTATTCAATTCCCCAGTAGGAAAAGTTAATAGACAACATTTCTGTTTTAAGATACTTTTTATTGGGGAATTTATTCATAAGGAAACATAATCACTTATCATGTTGACTTTCAACTTTTATTAGATTCCTTACACAAACTCATATTTTCTCCAAAAGACGAGTATTTAGGGAGACTTGTTCGCATTAAGAGTACTATAATCAACTTCTAGAGAATCACCTAATCCAAAAAATAGAACTATATAAATCCCATGTATTTAGGCTTTAACCAAAACCAAAACCAAAAAGGTTAGTACAGGGTCAGATAAT
This sequence comes from Viscum album, assembly GCA_963277665.1. NCBI lineage: Eukaryota > Viridiplantae > Streptophyta > Magnoliopsida > Santalales > Viscaceae > Viscum > Viscum album. The sequence goes on along the minus strand of OY728120.1, from coordinate 2,062,268,104 downwards.
CCAGAAAAGGATAACCCATTAAAAAGAAAATCCATGCTTAATCTCCAAAATTTATCCAACAAAACCCAAAGTTCAACGAGGACCATCCGATAAACAATTTGTCCATAAAATTCTTCAAAGTACACCAATATAAGATTGAAACCCAAATATTTGAAGGATTTAGTCACATAGTCTTCCAAGTTAAATCGTAACATTTATCTCCAAACAACATCAGTTTCTCTTAAAGTCTCGTATTGAAAAGTAATTAACCAAATCCCATATCCTCTATGATAGGTTAATAATTTTCATAAATAACCCAAAATCAACTTACTCTTAAGAAAAAGAATCAGTCAAACTAAACAGGGACTTCACGTAGTCCAGTGGTATGCGATAAATACCAGTCACACTTTGGTTATGGGTTCGATTCCCGCAGCTTTTTCCGACGCGACGGGATGTCACACGGTCTGCGTGTTGTCCTTTTTCCAAAACTATATAATTCTTAAAACATTCCCCAAAATGAGGTAAAATCTTCAAAAATAATCATAACATATTTTAACATCAAGTTTATCTCATTCCTTTCATTTTCCATCATATCATAGAGTAACCCATAATTACCTAAAAAGTAAGGATCATATAAACCCTAATGGTTACCTTAATAATTATTACTTGAATTTCCACATCGAGTTTGCCATCTCGTACGTGATTCATTAGGGAACTCACCAAGGTTGAAGTGGTTGATCATGACTCCTTGATAGTTGGTTTGGAACAACTATGAGATTCCTCATTGAATCCCCCATCTCATCCAATATCTTAATCAGAGAACCACCATAGTTTCCTTCAAACCCATTGTCACTTTGGTTCCTGCTAGATCCAGCCATTTACTAAAACCAAAAAGGTCAGTGTGAGTATATCAACATAACCATCATGTACTAATGAGGAAGATAAACACTAAGATATACTTACTCATTCAATTTATCTAAAACTAGGACTCTTTCTGAAATCCTAACCATTATGGTAATGTCCCTTATGCTTAAAGAATACCCTAACCTCTAAAGTTATCTAAACCGACCTCTGATACCAACTATAAGGCCCCAGCCTTAAACCTTACTTAATCTTGAGTTATTACAAGATTACACATTAAGGATCTTTTCAGGTTTAGAGTTTTAGAGAATTAGATCATGAAACATGCATTACATTCCACATTTAAACAAAGTGGTTACATAAAAGATAGTATTCATTCTTCCCATCAATGGAAACATATTTAAAATATAACACGGATTCTTTCTTGACACATCCTTGACACTATCATCACATCATGTACCTTTCCCTTGACCTGTGAAAAACATTTCAAAAACTTGGGATGAGCATAAAAATCTCAGTAAGAGCTATAAAAATATGGAAAGGAAACATGAGTTCATACATACATTAGAATGAAATCACACTTTACCTATAAAACATAGGCATATCAAATCATGAATAAATCATAGAGAACATAAGACATAAATGTAACTTGAGGCATTCATAACATTCTTACGTAGGGAGTAACCCTCTTGGTTATGTTTGGAATACCCATCACAGTATATTCCCTAAATCTCTTCGGAGAAACCTTAACGTTTCACTCCTTCGCGTTACCCAATGCATTGGAGAGATATATCGTGCTCACCCGCCCTTAGTTTATCACGGAACCACCCGTTTTCATAACAATGCCCAAGAACCATAACATAAATGTATCACATAAAACATGCATAAAGGAAACATAACATTTCCACATTTTAATCACAATATAACATTTTAGTATATTGAAATAATGAATCCATTCAAAAGAAACCATTTACAAAACCATTTGAAAAATTTAATAAAGAGATTTTTGAATCAAAGTGTCCCATACCACCTTGAAGCTTAAAATTTTAAACCATTAATATCCATATAAATAAATCCTTAAAACCATTTTGAAAACATGGATATTAATACGAACAAATAATTAAAACATTTAAAACGATATTTTGGTTAAAGGGGTTTTACCAAAATTAGAGACACTTGAATACAATAATTGAGGAATAAAATTTATTAAGAACTTTATAATATCATGAGAATAAATGGATTCATGATATAATACTCCAAAGGACAGTATATACACCATATAAGAGTGAATTGGTGCATAACAACAATGAACCCTCAATAGAAATGTCAAATGTGATGAAATCCCTTATAAAGAAGGTATCCTTAAATTAAGGACAAATCAATCTCAAAAATATGTGTGACAAATATAAATACACTCAATATAAGTGGATATTAAGTCTAAAACGATAAAAGGTCATTCACACATATTCAATGGATGACATATTCAATGACTACATGTGGAACCCAAAGAAATCGAAATTGGGTTAAAAAGTTCCCTTGACAGCCTAACGGCATCACATCAAAATGAGTTGATGAGAGATAAAAAGTGTATCTCATCACTTGGACATAAAATTTACCTCAATAAGGATATATGAGAACATATCCCAACATAACAATATGTAAATTAAAATACCCAACAAAAGAAGTCTTTTAAAAAGAGGAGGGTGAAAGGTTCCCTTACCGACTTGGGTATCTTTCAAAACATACACCCCATGAAAGAAGGACAATAGATCATTGATGTAAATACTCATAAATGAAATTATATTACACAAAGAGTAGAATAATGGGTAGTAAATACACCACTCAATGGAATTTTTGGCAAATGTAGCATAAATCTCACGGGAATAAAAGTGAGATGAAAAATCCCTTACGAAAACTCGGCAGCCTAACGGCGCCACATAAAACTTCCGAATATGGATTGATGAGATAAAATAGGGTATCTCATCACATTACAATAAAATGTACAGCAAGATTAATATAAAAGAACTTCCCCCAACATTACAAAGAGGATCTTAAAAGAAGTGACATAAAGGAGAGTACTTAAAAAGAAAGAGAGAGGTTAGATCTCTTACGAAAGTTCGGCAGCCTAACAACGCCTCTCAAAACTTCCAAAATGGATTGATGAGAGAGAATAGGGTCTTTCATCACATGAACATAAAAATTACAGTAAGTGTAATATAAAATATCATCCCAATAACAAGAAATATGAGCTTTAAAAGGAATGACATAAAAGTGTGTACTTAAAAAGAAAGAGAGGAGTATGATCCCTTACCTTGGGTCCGACTTGACTCGATCGTTCTTTAATCTCCTGAATAATACACTTGAGTTAATTTATACTTCATTAAGAACCTTTTTCAAGTTCATTATTCCTTTTATATCACTTATTACCACGTCATAAACATTATGTAATCATTTAAGTTGATAATATTTGTTCTGCTGATATTTGGTTCTTAAGTCGAAAGTGGACTTCTTACAATTACATGTTGTTCATGTGGCCAAATGTTTATTATATCCAGAATTGTATTCATGATGTAGATATCATATATGTAATATATATCCAGGACATTCATGAATTTATAACATTACATAATCATTTATAGGTAAGAAATGAACTGCACCGTTCATGGAGACGGTAAGCCGTACGTACGCATGAATGCTACTTTCATTTGTATTTCATATTTTTATAGAAGGGAATAATAATGATATAAAGGTATATTATAATTCAAGAATAATATCATATATAATATCATAGTTCCATCCTTTATACGTCCCACATATGGTATTTAACGAATCAAATCACTTTGAGGGGGCGGTAGTCCGCACTTCCTTAAATGAAGATATCGCGTTTACCCATAATGGAAACCATAAAGGTATGACCAAAATGAAAAAAAACATAAGATTAAGGAAAACATAAACATATTATATATCATATATAAAAATAGTGACATCATAATGGCCACCTTTGAAGGTGTTAAATGGGTATTGAACAATCATCGTTTCGGGAGGCAGAATTTCGCCATCCACGGAAACCGTTTGTTCTTTAACCATTTTATGTGGTTTTGTGAGAGTGTTGCTCAAATAAATCTTATAAAAACATCCTAGTGTATTTAAGATACTATTTTTGTTACAAAATAACTAAATAAAAAGATTTTAGGGGGTTGGAGAAGCAAAATAAAACAAATGAACATGAGAGAATGAATTACCTTTAAAATTGTAACTCCTTTTGATTTGAGCCTAAAGGCTTCCTTTGAAAGGATTCTGCCCAAAGGGAATCCTCTAGGATGATTAGAGGGATGTGGAGAGAGTAAATGGGTAGGGTTTGGCCGAGCCAAAGGCTTGAGGAGTGTGTGAAATGAGGTAGAGGTGGGGGCCTTTTATAACAGGAGAGGAGGGGCACTTTTGGAAAGTAAGAAATATTACTTTATTTGAAAATGTGTTTCGGTTTTAAAAGGTCCCACATTGATATACTTCGTGGATAAGGTGATAATTTTTCTAAATCCACCCATCCAATAAGTTTTGGACATGTGTAGTTCATATATTTTACATTATCTTTCCATTTTATTTAAATAGTCAAATAATGATGTCATCGCTGCATCATTATTATGTCATAAATAATTTAATTTATTTAATGTCTAAAAATTATAAAAAAAATACTATGATGTAGGAAATCGTTTTATCTTTCCAATGACTATTTATAATCAAAAATATGACTTGTATAACCCCACTTAAAAATTGTTTTCGTAAAACATATTATGTGTGTGTCATTTTTACTTTTACATTAAATAAAAAGTAATTTATGTCATTTCCCAACCAAAGTGGCTCAATGGGGTCTCCAAGTTGACCCATGGCTTTTCTTGGTCGGCCATTACACATACAATGAGGTTAGGACATGTGTCAAGTTCATTTCATATTATTAAAACATTATTTTTACCTTAAACTACACTAATTACCTCTAATCGCGATTAAAAACTTAAGAAGTTACTATTCACCAAAAAAATTATTTTTATCCCATTGAACCACATTTTACTTCTTAATGACAACCATGTATGTCGGATTTTTGAAATTAAAAACACAAAGATGTCAAAATTTCATTTAAACGGAAAAATCAGTTTTTATAAGTACCACTTAGTGGTTTCACTATTCATCAAAAATTGAAGTTTTTCAGAAAAATCCCAAAAATTCACCCTAAACTATATTTGATATTACGAATTCAAAAATTAAGTCCATTTTACAAAATTAAAAACATATAAGTCACATTAATTAATTTAATAATTAATTCCCGCTTTCAGAGCAAATAGCGTGTTTTTATGAAACAATAAGTATCAAAAGATTGACACTGGTTTAAGTCTGATTTCAAAGTGAAATTAATTCCAACGACCACTATTGGATTTAATGGTAAAAATATTTTCTAATTTCACTTTAAAACTAATTCAAAATATTATCTAATCATATAAATAAATTATATTAAAAAGAGGTTTTGAATTAAAACACAACATTTTACACTATTCATTAAAAAAATGAACTTTATCGGAAAAATACCAAAAAATTACACAAAGTAAAATTTGATGTCCCGATTCTTAATAAGAGTTTTATTTGGTCCAAAAGAATTTATAAGAGTGATCAAAACTATATTTAATGACAGTTCTCCATTAAAAGGCGATAAGTGAACCTTTAGTGAAAACTAGGGCATATACGCCTAAAATTGACTTCTTTCCATATTTTAAGTATAAGGCCCCAGCCTTAAACCTTACTTAATCTTGAGTTATTACAAGATTACACATTTAGGATATTTTCAGGTTTAGAGTTTTAGAGAATTAGATCATGAAGCTTGCATTACATTCCACATTTAAACAAAGTGGTTACATAAAAGACAGTATTCATTCTTCCCATCAACGGAAACATATTTAAAATATAACATAGATTCTTTCTTGAAACATCGTTGACACTATCATCACATCATGTACCTTTCCCTTGACCTGTGAAAAACATTTCAAAAACATGGGATGAGCATAAAAAGCATAGTAAGGGTTATAAAAATATGGAAAGGAAACATGAGTTCATATATACATAAGAATGAAATCATACTTTACCCATAAAACATAGGCACTTTAACATACCTCATCAAACCATGAATAAATCATAGAAAACATAAGACATAAAGGTAACTTGAGGCATTAATAACATTCTTACGTAGGGAGTAACCCTCTTGGTTACGTTTGGAATACCCATCACAGTATATTCCCTAAATCTCTTCGGAGAAACCTTAACGTTTCACTCCTTCGCGTTACCCAATGAATTGGAGAGCTATAACGGGTTCACCCGCCCTTAGTTTATCACGGAACCACCCGTCTTCATAATAATGCCCAAGAACCATAACATAATCATATCACATAAAACATGCATAAAGGAAACATAAAATTTCCACATTTCAATCACGAGATATCAATACAACACATTGATATAAAAACATTATGAAAACCATTTTCAATACAAAAATAAAAGAAAAGTAAAATATGGTATTTATTTTTCTTTTAAAAAGAAGGTATGGCTTGTAGAGGAAGCCGAAACTCAAATAACGGTCACGACGGCGGATAATTCGTTGTCGCCGCATACATACGACAAAAACATTCCCTTTTGTCGTTTAGTAAACGCTTCGTATAAAAAATATTCCTTTGTAAAAGTCAAAGGGGTTTATACACCGTATAAAAGAAAGTTGTGTATAAAATAAAATATGCCTCAATGAAAGGAGATTGAGACGAAGTCTCATACCACCTTGAAGCTTTTAACATTTTAAACCATTAATATCCATATAAATAAATCCTTAAAACCATTTTGAAAACATGGATATTAATAAGAACAAATAATTAAAACATTTAAAACAATATTTTGGTTAAAGGGGTTTTACCAAAATTAGAGACACTTGAATACAATAATCGAGGAATAACATTTAGTCAGAATTTTATAATATCATGAGAATAAAAGGATTCATGATATAATACTCCAAAGGACAGTATATACACCATATAAGAGTGAATTGGTGCATAACAACAATGAGCCCTCAATAGAAATGTCAAATGTGATGAAATCCCTTATAAAGAAGGTATCCTTAAATTAAGGACAAATAAATCTCAAAAAATATGTGTGACAAATATATATACACCCAATATAAGTGTATATTAATTGTAAATCAATAAAAGGTCATTCACACATATTCAATGGATGACATATTCAATGACTACAAGTTAAACCCAAAGAAATCGAAATTGGGTTAAAAAAGTTCCCTTGACAGCCTAACGGCATCACATCAAAATGAGTTGATGAGAGATAAAAAGTGTATCTCATCACTTGGACATAAAATTTACATCAATAAGGATGTATGAGAACATATCCCAACATAAAAATATGTAAATTAAAAGACCCAATAAAAGAAGTCTTTTAAAAAAAAGGAGGGTGAAAGGTTCCCTTACCGACTTGGGTATCTTTCAAAACATACACCCCATGAAAGAAAGACAATAGGTCATTGATGTAAATACTCATAAACGAAATTATATTACACAAAGAGTAGAATAATGGGCAGTACATACACCACTCAATGGAATTTGTGGCGAATGTAGCATAAATCTCACGAGAATAAAAGTGAGATGAAAAATCCCTTACGAAAACTCGGCAGCCTAACGACGCCACATAAAACTTCCAAAATGGATTGATGAGAGAGAATAGGGTCTCTCATCACATGAACATAAAAATTACAGTAATTTTAATACAAAATATCATCCCAATAACAAGAAATATGAGCTTTAAAAGGAATGACATAAAAGTGTATACTTAAAAAGAAAGAGAGGAGCAGGATCCCTTACCTCGGGTCCGACTTGACTCGATCGTTCTTTAATCTCCTGAATAATAAACTTGAGTTAATTTATAATTCCTTAAGAACCTTTTTCAAGTTCATTATTACTTTTATACCACTTATTACCATGTCATAAACATTATTTAATCATTTAAGTTAATAATATTTGTTTTGCCGATATTTGGTTCTTAAGTCGAAAGTGGACTTCTTACAATTACATGTTGTTCGTGTGGCCAAATGTTTATTATATCCAGAATTGTATTCATTATGTAGATATAATATATTTCATATATATCCAGTAAATTCATGCATTTATAACATTACATAATCATTTAGAGGTAAGAAATGAAATGCACCGTTCATGGAGACGGTAAGCCGTACGTACGCATGAACGCTACTTTCATTTCTATTTCATATTTTATAGAATGGAATAATAATTATATAAAGTTATATTATAATTCCAGTATAATATCATATATAATATCATATTTCCATCCTTTATACATCCCACATATGGTATTTAACGAATCAAATCACTTTGAGGGGGCGGTAGTCCGCACTTCCTTAAATGAAGATATCGCGTATACCCATAATGGAAGCCATAAAGGTAAGACAAAAATGAAAAATACAGAAGCATAAATAAAACATAAACATATTATATATCATATATAAAAATAGTGACATCATAATTGCCACCGTTGAAGGTGTTAAATGAGTATTGAACAATCATCGTTTCGGGAGGCAGAATTTCACCATCCACGGAAACCGTATGTTCTTTCACCATTTGATGTAGTTGTGTGAGATTTTAGCTTGAATAAATCTTATAACAACATCCTAGTATATTTAAGATACTGGTGTTGTTACAAAATAAGTAAATAAAAAGAGTTTAGGGGGTTGTAGAAGCAAAATAAAACAAATGAACATGAGAGAATGAATTACCTTTAAAAGTGTAACTCCTTTTGATTTGATCCTAAAGGCTTCCTTTGAAAGGATTCTGCCCAAAGGGAATCCTCTAGGATGAGTAGAGGGATGTGGAGAGAGTAAATGGGCTGGGTTTGGCCGAGCGAAAGGCTTGAGGAGTGTGTTAAATGAGGTAGAGGTGGGGGCCTTTAATAAGAGGAGAGGAGGGGCACTTTTGGAAAGTAAAGAAATATTACTTTATTTGAAAATGTGTTTCGGTTTAAAAAGGTCCCAAATTGATATAATTCTTGGATAAGGTGATAAGGCTTCTAAATCCACTCATCCAATAAGTTTTGGACATGTGTAGTTCATAGATTTTACATTATCTTTCCATTTTATTTAAATCGTCAAATAATGATGTCATCGCTACATCATTATTATGTCATAAATAATTTAATTTATTTAATGTCTAAAAATTATAAAAAAAATACTTTGATGTAGTAAATCTTTTTATCTTTCCAATGAATATTTATAATCAAAAATATGACTTGTATAACCCTACTTAAAAATTGTTTTCGTAAAACATATCATGTTTGTTTCAATTTTACTTTTACATTAAATAAAATGTTATTTATGTCATTTCCCAACCAAAGTGGATCCATGGGGTCCCCAAGTTGACCCATGGCTTGTCTTGGTAGGCAATGATACAACCAATGAGGGTAAGACATGTGTCAAGCTCATCTCAATTTATTAAAGCATTATTTTTACCTTAAACTATACTAATTACCACTAATCGCGATTAAAAACTTAATAAGTTACTATTCACCAAAAAATTATTTTAATCTCATTGAACCACATTTTACTTCTTAATGACAAACATATATGTCGGATTTTTGAAAATCAAAACAAAATGATGGCAAAATTTCATTTAAACGGAAAATCAGTTTTTATAAGTACCACTTAGTGGTTTCACTATTCATCAAAAATTGAAGTTTTTCAGAAAAATCCCAAAAATTCACCCTAAGCTATATTTGATATTCTGAATTCAAAAATTAAGTCCATTTTACAAAATTCAAAACATATAAGTCACATTAATTAATTTAATAATTAATTCCCGCTGTCATGTCAAATAGCGTGTTTTATGAAACAATAAGTATCAAAAGATTGACACTAGTTTAAGTCTGATTTCAAAGTGAAATTGATTCCAACGAACACTATTGGATTTAATGGTAAAAATATTTTCTAATTTCACTTTAAAACCAATTAAAAATATAATCTAATCATATAAATAAATTAGATTAAAAAGTGGTTTTGAATTAAAATACAACATTTTACACTATTCATTAAAAAAATGAACTTTATCGGAAAGATACCAAAAATTTACACAAAGTAAATTTTGATGTCCCGATTCTTAATAAGAGTTTTATTTGGTCCAAAATAATGTATAAGAGTGATCAAAACTATATTTAATGACGGTTCGCCATCAAAAGGTGATAAGTGAACCTTTAGTGAAAACTAGGGCATATACGCCTAAAATTGAATTCTTTCCGTATTTTAAGCCATTATCTTTTATTGGATAAATGTAAAAACATTTAAAAACATATATAATCATATTTTAGTTATTTCTATCCATTCCCGCCATTACAACGGCTACATGTTAACAACCATTTAAAATAATATTATTTTATTATTAGAGTGCAACGTAAGATTCCCAAGAAACTCGTTGTTGCGTGTTGGGTACGCCGTCGAGCATAGCGTCCCCTTTAAAGTTATTTAAATATTTTATTCACAAATATGGATAAATATGAAATTTCATATTCTTTATTTACCTGGGGTGTTACATCCTTCCACCCTTTTGGGAATTGCGTCCTCGCAATTTTAAAATTGCGCTTGGAAACATCCTTGAAAGTCCCACATCGGAACAAAAGTCGGTAAAACAAACACTTTAAAATAAAGAGAGATAAGTACAAAGGTCACCCGAGTTAACCCATACTAGGATTCCAAGTATGAAAATATGGACATGGAGGGAAAAAAAAGGGTCATGTTCTGATGGAGAGTGATAGAAAACATGTTTAGGAGAAAGTAAACCACGAGAAAATCACAAACTTGTGATGGGTTAAACGGTATTCAAGTCCCCAGTAGGAAAAGTTAATAGACAACATTTTTGTTTTAAGTTACTTTTTATTGAGGAATTTATTCATAAGGAAACATAATCACTTATCATGTTGACTTTCAACTTTTATTAGATTCCTTACACAAACTCATATTTTCTCCAAAAGACGAGTATTTAGGAAGACTTGTTCACATTAAGAGTACTATAATCAACTTCTAGAGAATCACCTAATCCAAAAAATAGAACTATATACTTCCCATGTCTTTAACCAAAACCAAAACCAAAAAGTCTAGTACAAGATCAGATAATCCAGAAAAGGATAACCCTGTATAAAAAGAAAATCTATTCTTAATCTCCAAAATTTGTCCAACAAAACCCAAAGTTCAACGAGGACCATTTGTCCATAAAATTCTTCAAAGTAAACCAAACTATGATTGAAACCCAAATATTTGAAGGATTTAGTCACATAGTCTACCAAGTTAAATCGTAACATTTATCTCCAAACAACATCAGTTGCTCCTAAAGTCTCACATTGAAAAGTAATTATCCTAATCACATATCCTCCAAAATCAACTTACTCTTAATTCATAAAATCATATAACTAAAAAGAATCGGTCAAACTAACCAGGGACTTTACGTAGTCCAGTGGTAGGCGATAAATACCAGTCGCACTTTGGTTGTGGGTTCGATTCCCGCAGCTTTGTCCGACGCGACGGGATGTCACACGGTCTGCGTGTTGTCCTTTTTCCAAAACTATATAATTCTTAAAACATTCCCCAAAATGAGATAAAATCTTCAAGAATAATCATAACATATTTTAACCTCAATTTTATCTCATGCCCTTCATTTTACATCATATCATATAATAACCCATAATTACCACAAAATTAAGGATCATATAAACCCTAATGGTTACCTTAATAATTATTACCTGAATTTCCACATCGAGTTGGCCATCTCGTACATGATGCATTAGAGAACTCACCAAGGTTCAAGTGGTTGATCATGACTCCTTGATAGTTGGTTTAGAAAAACCATGAGATTCCTCATTGAATCCCCCATCTCATCGAGTATCTTAATCAGAGAACCACCACAGTTTCCTTCAAACCCATTGTCACTTTGGTTCCTTCTAGATCCAACCATTTACTAAAACCAAAAAGGTCAGTGTGAGTATATCAACAAAACCATCAAGTACTAACGAGGAAGGTAAACACTAAGATATACTTACTCATTCACTTTATCTAAAACTAGGACTCTTTCTGAAATCCTAACCATTATGGTAATGTCACTTATGAATAAAGAATACCCTAACCTCTAAAGTTATCTAAACCGGCCTTTGATACCAACTATAAGGCCCCAGCCTTAAACCTTACTTAATCTTGAGTTATTACAAGATTACACATTGAGGATCTTTTCAGGTTTAGAGTTTTAGAGAATTAGATCATGAAACTTGCATTACATTCCACATTTAAACAAAGTGGTTACATAAAAGACAGTATTCATTCTTCCCATCAACGGAAACATATTTAAAATATAACACGGATTCTTTCTTGAAACATCCTTGACACTATCATCACATCATGTACCTTTCCCTTGACCTGTGAAAAACATTTCAAAAACTTGGGAGGAGCATAAAAAGCTCATTAAGGGTTATAAAAATATGGAAAGGAAACATGAGTTCATATATACATAAGAATGAAATAATACTTTACCCATAAAACATAGGCACTTTAACATACCTCATCAAACCATGAATAAATCATATAAAACATAAGACATAAAGGTAACTTGAGGCATTCATAACATTATTACGTAGGGAGTAACCCTCTTGGTTACGTTTGGAATACCCATCACAGTATATTCCCTAAATCTCTTCGGAGAAACCTTAACGTTTCACTCCTTCGCGTTACCCAATGCATTGGAGAGCTATAACGGGCTCACCCGCCCTTAGTTTATCACGGAACCACCCGTCTTCATAATAATGCCCAAGAACTATAACATAATCATATCACATAAAACATGCATAAAGGAAACATAAAATTTCCACATTTCAATCACGAGATATCAATACAACACATTGATATAAAAACATTATGAAAACCATTTTCAATACCAAAATAAAAGAAAAGTAAAATATGGTATTTATTTTTCTTTTAAAAAGATGGTATGGCTTGTAGAGGAAGCCGAAACTCAAATAATGGTCACGAAGGCGGAGAAGTCATTTTCGCCACATACATACGACAAAAACATTCCCTTTTGTCGTTTAGTAAACGCTTAGTATAAAAAATATTCCTTTGTAAAAGTCAAAGGGGTTTATACACCGTATAAAAGAAAGTTGTGTATAAAATAAAATATGCCTCAATGAAAGGAGATTGAGACGAAGTCCCATACCACCTTGAAGCTTTTAAAATTTTAAACCATTAATATCCATATAAATAAATCCTTAAAACCATTTTGAAAACATGGATATTAATAAGAACAAATAATTAAAACATTTAAAACGATATTTTGGTTAAAGGGGTTTTTACCAAAATTAGAGACACTTGAATACAATAATCGAGGAATAACATTTAGTTAGAATTTTATAATATCATGAGAATAAAAGTATTCATGATATAATACTCCAAAGGACAGTATATACACCATATAAGAGTGAATTGGTGCATAACAACAATGAGCCCTCAATAGAAATGTCAAATGTGATGAAATCCCTTATAAAGAAGGTATCCTTAAATTAAGGACAAATAAATCTCAAAAAATATGTGTGAAAAATATATATACACCTAATATAAGTGTATATTAAGTGTAAAACAATAAAAGGTCATTCACACATATTCAATGGATGACATATTCAATGACTACAAGTTGAACCCAAAGAAATCGAAATTGGGTTAAAAAAGTTCCCTTGACAGCCTAACGGCATCACATCAGAATGAGTTGATGAGAGATAAAAAGTGTATCTCATCACTTGGACATAAAATTTACATCAATAAGGATGTATGAGAACATATCCCAACATAAAAATATGTAAATTAAAATACCCAATAAAAGAAGTCTTTTAAAAAAAAGGAGGGTGAAAGGTTCCCTTACCGACTTGGGTATCTTTCAAAACATACACCCTATGAAAGAAAGACAATAGGTCATTGATGTAAATACTCATAAACGAAAGTATATTACACAAATAGTAGAATAATGGGCAGTAAATACACCACTCAATGGAATTTGTGGCGAATGTAGCATAAATCTCACGGGAATAAAAGTGAGATGAAAAATGCCTTACGAAAACTCGGCAGCCTAACGGTGCCACATAAAACTTCCAAAATGGATTGATGAGAGAGAGTAGGGTCTCTCATCACATGAACATAAAAATTACAGTAAGTGTAATATAAAATATCATCCCAATAACAAGAAATATGAGCTTTAAAAGGAATGACATAAAAGTGTATACTTAAAAAGAAAGAGAGGAGCAGGATCCCTTACCTCGGGTCCGACTTGACTCGATCGTTCTTTAATCTCCTGAATAATAAACTTGAGTTAATTTATAATTCCTTAAGAACCTTTTTCAAGTTAATTATTACTTTTATACCACTTATTACCATGTCATAAACATTATGTAATCATTTAAGTTAATAATATTTGTTTTGCCGATATTTGGTTCTTAAGTCGAAAGTGGACTTCTTACAATTACATGTTGTTCGTGTGGCCAAATGTTTATTATATCCAGAATTGTATTCATTATGTAGATATCATATATGTCATATATATCCAGTACATTCATGAATTTATAACATTACATAATCATTTAGAGGTAAGAAATGAAATGCACCGTTCATGGAGACGGTAAGCCGTACGTACGCATGAACGCTACTTTCATTTCTATTTCATATTTTATAGAATGGAATAATAATGATATAAAGGTATATTATAATTCCAGTATAATATCATATATAATATCATATTTCCATCCTTTATACATCCCACATATGGTATTAACGAATCAAATCACTTTGAGGGGGCGGTAGTCCGCACTTCCTTAAATGAAGATATCGCGTATACCCATAATGGAAGCCATAAAGGTAAGACAAAAATGAAAAATACCAAAGCATAAATAAAACATAAACATATTATATATCATATATAAAAATAGTGACATCATAATGGCCACCGTTGAAGGTGTTAAATGAGTATTGAACAATCATCGTTTCGGGAGGCAGAATTTCACCATCCACGGAAACCGTATGTTCTTTAACCATTTGATGTAGTTGTGTGAGATTGTAGCTCGAATAAATCTTATAACAACATCCTAGTATATTGAAGATACTGGTGTTGTTTACAAAAGAAGTAAATAAAAAGAGTTTAGGGGGTTGGAGAAGAAAAATAAAACAAATGAACATGAGAGAATGAATTACCTTTAAAAGTGTAACTCCTTTTGATTTGAGCCTAAAGGCTTCCTTTGAAAGGATTATGCCCAAAGGGAATCCTCTAGGATTAGGAGAGTGATGTGGAGAGAGTAAATGGGCAGGGGTTGTCCGAGCCAAAGGCTTGAGGAGTGTGTTAAATGAGGTAGAGGTGGGGGCCTTTAATAAGAGGAGAGGAGGGGCACTTTTGGAAAGTAAAGAAATATTACTTTATTTGAAAATGTTTTTCGATTTCAAAAGGTCCCACATTGATATAATTCGTGGATACGGTGATACGTCTTCGAAATCCACTCATCCAATAAGTTTTGGACATGTGTAGTTCATAGATTTTACATTATCTTTCCATTTTATTTAAATCGTCAAATAATGATGTCATCGCTGCATCATTATTATGTCATAAATAATTTAATTTATTTAATGTCTAAAAATTATAAAAAAAATACTATGATGTAGGAAATCTTTTTATCTTTCCAATGAATATTTATAATCAAAAAGATGACTTGTATAACCCCACTTAAATATTGTTTTCGTAAAACATATCATGTTTGTGTCAATTTTACTTTTACATTAAATAAAATGTTATTTATGTCATTTCCCAACCAAAGTGGATCCATGGGGTCCCCAAGTTCACCCATGGATTTTCTTGGTCGGCCATGATACAACCAATGAGGGTAAGACATGTGTCAAGCTCATCTCATTTTATTAAACCATTATTTTTACCTTAAACTACAATAATTACCACTAATCGCGATTAAAAACTTAATAAGTTACTATTCACCAAAAAATTATTTTAATCTCATTGAACCACATTTTACTTCTTAATGACAACCATGTATGTCGGATTTTTGAAAATCAAAACACAATGATGGAAAAATTTCATTTAAACGGAAAATCAGTTTTTTTAAGTACCACTTAGTGGTTTCACTATTCATCAAAAATTGAAGTTTTTCAGAAAAATCCCAAAAATTCACCCTAAGCTATATTTGATATTCTGAATTCAAAAATGAAGTCCATTTTACAAAATTCAAAACAAATAAGTCACATTAATTAATTTAATAATTAATTCCCGCTGTCATGTCAAATAGCGTGTTTTATGAAACAATAAGTATCAAAAGATTGACACTAGTTTAAGTCTGATTTCAAAGTGAAATTGACTCCAACAAACACTATTGGATTTAATGGTAAAAATATTTTCTAATTTCACTTTAAAACCAATTAAAAATATAATCTAATCATATAAATAAATTAGATTAAAAAGTGGTTTTGAATTAAAATACAACATTTTACACTATTCATTAAAAAATGAACTTTATCGGAAAGATACCAAAAATTTACACAAAGTAAATTTTGATGTCCCGATTCTTAATAAGAGTTTTATTTGGTCCAAAAGAATGTATAAGAGTGATCAAAACTATATTTAATGACGGTTCGCCATCAAAAGGTGATAAGTGAACCTTTAGTGAAAACTAGGGCATATACGCCTAAAATTGAATTCTTTCTGTATTTTAAGCCATTATCTTTTATTGGATAAATGTAAAAACATTTCAAAACATATATAATCATATTTTAGTTATTTCTATCCATTCCCGCCATTACAATGGCTACATGTTAACTACCATTTAAAATAATATTATTTTATTATTAGAGTGCAACGTAAGATTCCCAAGAAACTCGTTGTTGCGTGTTGGGTACGCCGTCGAGCATAGCGTCCCCTTTAAAGTTATTTAAATATTTTATTCACAAATATGGATAAACATGAAATGTCATATTCTTTATTTACCTGGGGTGTTACATCAAGCCTTTATCTTTTATTGGATAAATGTAAAAACATTAAAAAACATATATAATCATATTTTAGTTATTTCTATCCATTCCCGCCAATACAACGGCTACATGTTAACTACCATTTGAAATAATACTATTTTATTATTAGAGTGCAACGTAATATTCCCAAGAAACTCGTTGTTGCGTGTTGGGTACGCCATCGAGCATAGCGCCCCCTTTAAAGTCATATTAATATTTTATTCACAAATATGGATAAATATGAAAATGTCATATTCTTTATTTACCTGGGGTGTTACATCCTTCCCCCCTTTTGGGAATTGCGTCCTCGCAATTTTTAAAATTGAGCTTGGAAACATCCTTGAAAGTCCCACATCGGAACAAAAGTCGGTAAAACAAACACTTTAAAATAAAGGAAGATAAGTACAAAGGTCACCCGAGTTAACCCATACTAGGATTCCAAGTATGAAAATATGGACATGGAGGAAAAAAAAGGGTCATGTTCTGATGGAGAGTGATAGAAAACATGTTTAGGAGAAAGTTAACCACAATAAAATCACAAACTTGTGATGGGTTAAACGGTATTCGATTCCCCAGTAGGAAAAGTTAATAGACAACATTTTTGTTTTAAGATACTTTTTATTGGGGAATTTATTCACAAGGAAACATAATCACTTATCATGTTGACTTTCAACTTTTATTAGATTCCTTACACAAACTCATATTTTCTCCAAAAGACGAGTATTTAGGGAGACTTGTTCGCATTAAGAGTACTATAATCAACTTCTAGAGAATCACCTAATCCAAAAAAGAGAACTATATACATCCCATGTATTTAGGTTTTAACCAAAACCAAAACCAAAAAGGTTAGTACAAGGTCAGATAATCCAGAAAAGGATAACCCATTAAAAATAAAATCCATGCTTAATCTCCAAAATTTGTCCAACAAAACCCAAAGTTCAACGAGGACCATCCGATAAACAATTTGTCCATAAAATTATTCAAAGTAAACCAATATAAGATTGAAACCCAAATATTTGAAGGATTTAGTCACATAGTCTTCCAAGTTAAATCGTAACATTTATCTCCAAACAACATCAGTTTCTCCTAAAGTCTCGTATTGAAAAGTAATTAACCTAATCACATATCCTCTATGATAGGTTAATAATTTTCATAAACAACCCAAAATCAACTTACTCTTAAAAAAAGAATCAGTCAAACTAAACAGGGACTTCACGTAGTCCAGTGGTAGGCGATAAATACCAGTCGCACTTTGGTTATGGGTTCGATTCCCGCAGCTTTGTCCGACGCGACGGGATGTCACACGGTCTGTGTGTTGTCCTTTTTCCAAAACTATATAATTCTTAAAACATTCCCCAAAATGAGATAAAATCTTCAAAAATAATCATAACATATTTTAACCTCAAGTTTATCTCATTCCTTTCATTTTCCATCATATCATAGAGTAACCCATAATTACCTAAAAAGTAAGGATCATATAAGCCCTAATGGTTACCTTAATAATTATTACCTGAATTTCCACATCGAGTTCGCCATCTCGTACGTGATTCATTAGGGAACTCACCAAGGTTGAAGTGGTTGATCATGACTCCTTGATAGTTGGTTTGGAACAACTATGAGATTCCTCATTGAATCCCCCATCTCATCCAGTATCTTAATCAGAGAACCACCACAGTTTCCTTCAAACCCATTGTCACTTTGGTTCCTGCTAGATCCAGCCATTTACTAAAACCAAAAAGGTCAGTGTGAGTATATCAACATAACCATCATGTACTAATGAGGAAGATAAACACTAAGATATACTTACTCATTCAATTTATCTAAAACTAGGACTCTTTCTAAAATCCTAACCATTATGGTAATGTCCCTTATGCTTAAAGAATACCCTAACCTCTAAAGTTATCTAAACCGACCTCTGATACCAACTATAAGGTCCCAGCCTTAAACCTTACTTAATCTTGAGTTATTACAAGATTACACATTGAGGATCTTTTCAGGTTTAGAGTTTTAGAGAATTAGATCATGAAACTTGCATTACATTCCACATTTAAACAAAGTGGTTACATAAAAGACAGTATTCATTCTTCCCATCAACGGAAACATATTTAAAATATAACACAGATTCTTTCTTGACACATCCTTGACACTATCATCACATCATGTACCTTTCCCTTGACCTGTGAAAAACATTTCAAAAACTTGGGATGAGCATAAAAAGCTCAGTAAGAGCTATAAAAATATGGAAAGGAAACATGAGTTCATATATACATTAGAATGAAATCACACTTTACCTATAAAACATAGGCATATCAAATCATGAATAAATCATAGAAAACATAAGAAATAAATGAAACTTGAGGCATTCATAACATTCTTACGTAGGGAGTAACCCTCTTGGTTACGTTTGGAATACCCATCACATTATATTCCCTAAATCTCTTCGGAGAAACCTTAACGTTTCACTCCTTCGCGTTACCCAATGCATTGGAGAACTATATCGGGCTCACCCGCCCTTAGTTTATCACGGAACCACCCGTTTTCATAACAATGCCCAAGAACCATAACATAAATGTATCACATAAAACATGCATAAAGGAAACATAACATTTCCACATTTCAATCACAATATAACATTTTAGTATATTGAAATAATGAATCCATTCAAATGAAACCATTTACAAAACCATTTAAAACATTTAATAAAGATATTTTTGAATCAAAGTGTCCCGTACCACCTTGAAGCTTAAAATTTTAAACCATTAATATCCATATAAATAAATCCTTAAAACCATTTTGAAAACATGTATATTAATAAGAACAAATAATTAAAACATTTAAAATGATATTTTGGTTAAAGGGGTTTTACCAAAATTAGAGACACTTGAATACAATAATTGAGGAATAACATTTATTCATAAATTTATAATATCATGAGAATAAATGTATTCATGATATAATACTCCAAAGGACAGTATATACACCATATAAGAGTGAATTGGTGCATAACAACAATGAACCCTCAATAGAAATGTCAAATGTGATGAAATCCCTTATAAAGAAGGTATCCTTAAATTAAGGACAAATAAATCTCAAAAATATGTGTGACAAATATAAATACACCCAATATAAGTGGATATTAAGTTTAAAACGATAAAAGGTCATTCAAACATATTCAATGGATGACATATTCAATGACTACATGTGGAACCCAAAGAAATCGAAATTGGGTCAAAAAGTTCCCTTGACAGCCTAACAGCATCACATCAAAATGAGTTGATGAGAGATAAAAAGTGTATCTAATCACTTGGACATAAAATTTACATTAATAAGGATATATGAAAACATATCCCAACATAATAATATGTAAATTAAAAGACCCAACAAAAGAAGTCTTTTAAAAAGAGGAGGGTGAAAGGTTCCCTTACCGACTTGGGTATCTTTCAAAACATACACCCCATGAAAGAAGGACAATAGATCATTGATGTAAATACACATAAACGAAATTAAATTACACAAAGAGTAGAATAATGGGTAGTACATACACCACTCAATGTAATTTGTGGAAAATGTAGCATAAATCTCACGGGAATAAAAGTGAGATGAAAAATCCCTTACGAAAACTCGGCAGCCTAACGGCGCCACATAAAACTTCCGAATATGGATTGATGAGATAAAATAGGTTATCTCATCACATTACAATAAAATTTAAATCAAGAGGAATATAAAAGAACATCCCCCAACATTACAAAGAGGAGCTTAAAAGAAGTGACATAAAGGAGAGTATTTAAAAAGAAAGAGAGAGGTTAGATCTCTTACGAAAGTTCGGCAGCCTAACGGTGCCTCTCAAAACTTCCAAAATGGATTGATGAGAGAGAATAGGGTCTATAATCACATGAACATAAAAATTACAGTAAGTTTAATATAAAATATCATCCCAATAACAAGAAAGATGATCTTTAAAATGAATGACATAAAAGTGTGTACTTAAAAAGAAAGAGAGGAGTAGGATCCCTTACCTTGGGTCCGACTTGACTCGATCGTTCTTTAATCTCCTGAATAATAGAATTGAGTTAATTTCTACTTCATTAAGAACCTTTTTAAAGTTCATTATCATTTTATATCACTTATTACCATGTCATAAACATTATGTAATCATTTAAGTTGATAATATTTGTTTTGCCGATATTTGGTTCTTAAGTCGAAAGTGGACTTCTTACAATTACATATTGTTCATGTGGCCAAATGTTTATTATATCCAGAATTGTATTCATGATGTATATATCATATATGTGATATATATCTAGGACATTCATGAATTTATAACATTACATAATCATTTAGAGTTAAGAAATGAAATGCACCGTTCATGGAGACGGTAAGCCGTACGTACGCATGAATGCTACTTTCATTTGTATTTCATATTTTTATAGAATAGAATAATAATTATATAAAGGTATATTATAATTCCAGTATAATATCATATATAATATCATAGTTACATCCTTTATACGTCCCACATATGGTATTTAACGAATCAAATCACTTTGAGGGGGCGGTAGTCCGCACATCCTTAAATGAAGATATCGCGTTTACCCATAATGGAAACCATAAAGGTATGCAAAAAATGAAAAAAAACATAAGCTTAAGGAAAAAATAAACATATTATATATCATATATAAAAATAGTGACATCATAATGGCCACCTTTGAAGGTGTTAAATGAGTATTGAACAATCATCATTTCGGGAGGCAGAATTTCGCCATCCACAGAAACCATATGTTCTTTAACCATTTGATGTGGTTGTATGAGAGTGTAGCTCGAATAAATATTATAAAAACATCCTACTATATTTAAGATACTGGTTTTGTTACAAAATAAGTAAATAAAAAGAGTTTAGGGGGTTGGAGAAGCAAAATAAAACAAATGAACATGAGAGAATGAATTACCTTTAAAAGTGTAACTCCTTTTGATTTGAGCCTAAAGGCTTCCTTTGAAAGGATTCTGCCCAAAGGGAATCCTATAGGATTAGTAGATGGATGTGGAGAGAGTAAATGGGCTGGGTTTTGCCGAGCCAAAGGCTTGAGGAGTGTGTGAAATGAGGTAGAGGTGGGGGCCTTTTATAACAGGAGAGGAGGGTCACTTTTGGAAAGTAAGAAATATTACTTTATTTGAAAATGTGTTTCGGTTTTAAAAGGTCCCACATTGAAATAATTCGTGGATAAGGTGATAAGGGTTCGAAATACACCCATCCAATAAGTTTTGGACATGTGTAGTTCATAGATTTTACATTATCTTTCCATTTTATTTAAATCGTCAAATAATGATGTCACCGCTGCATCATTATTATGTCATAAATAATTTAATTTATTTAATGTCTAAAAATTATAAAAAAATACTATGATGTAGGAAATCGTTTTATCTTTCCAATGACTATTTATAATAAAAAATATGACTTGTATGACCCCACTTAAAAATTGTTTTCGTAAAACATATTATGTTTGTGTCATTTTTTACTTTTACATTAAATAAAAAGTAATTTATGTCATTTCCCAACCAAAGTGGCTCAATGGGGTCTCCAAGTTTACTCATGGCTTGTATTGGTCTTCCATTACACATACAATGAGGTTACGACATGTGTCAAGTTCATTTCATATTATTAAAACATTATTTTTACCTAAAACTACACTAATTACCTCTAATCGCGATTAAAAACTTAATAAGTTGCTATTCACCAAAAAAATTATTTTTATCCCATTGAACCACATTTTACTTCTTAATTACAACCATGTATGTTGGATTTTTGAAATTAAAAACACAAAGATGTCAAAATTTCATTTAAACGGAAAAATCAGTTTTTATAAGTACCACTTAGTGGTTTCACTATTCATCAAAAATTGAAGTTTTTCAGAAAAATCCCAAAAATTCACCCTAAGCTATATTTTATATTCCGAATTCAAAAATGAAGTCCATTTTAAAAAATTAAAAACATATAAGTCACATTAATTAATTTCATAATTAATTCCCGCTGTCAGAGCAAATAGCGTGTTTTTATGAAACAATAAGTATCAAAAGATTGACACTGGTTTAAGTCTGATTTCAAAGTGAAATTAATTCCAACGACCACTATTGGATTTAATGGTAAAAATATTTTCTAATTTCACTTTAAAACTAATTCAAAATATTATCTAATCATATAAATAAATTAGATTAAAAAGAGGTTTTGAATTAAAACACAACATTTTACACTATTCATTAAAAAATGAACTTTATCGGAAAAATACCAAAAAATTACACAAAGTAAAATTTGATGTCCCGATTCTTAATAAGAGTTTTATTTGGTCCAAAAGAATTTATAAGAGTGATCAAAACTATATTTAATGACAGTTCTCCATTAAAAGGCGATAAGTGAACCTTTAGTGAAAACTAGGGCATATACGCCTAAAATTGAATTCTTTCCGTATTTTAAGCCTTTAGCTTTTATTGGATAAATGTAAAAACATTAAAAAACATATATAATCATATTTTAGTTATTTCTATCCATTCCCGCCAATAAAACGACTACATGTTAACTACCATTTGAAATAATATTATTTTATTATTAGAGTGCAACGTAAGATTCCCAAGAAACTCGTTGTTGCGTGTTGGGTACGCCATCGAGCATAGCGCCCCCTTTAAAGTCATATTATTATTTTATTCACAAATATGGATAAATATGAAAATTTCATATTCTTTATTTACCTGGGGTGTTACATCCTTCCCCCCTTTTGGGAATTGCGTCCTCGCAATTTTTAAAATTGAGCTTGGAAACATCCTTGAAAGTCCCACATCGGAACAAAAGTCGGTAAAACAAACACTTTAAAATAAAGGAAGATAAGTACAAAGGTCACCCGAGTTAACCCATACTAGGATTCCAAGTATGAAAATATGGACATGGAGTAAAAAACAAAGGGTCATGTTCTGATGGAGAGTGATAGAAAACATGTTTAGGAGAAAGTTAACCACAAGAAAATCACAAACTTGTGATGGGTTAAACGGTATTCGATTCCCCAGTAGGAAAAGTTAATAGACAACATTTTTGTTTTAAGATACTTTTTATTGGGGAATTTATTCATAAGGAAACATAATCACTTATCATGTTGACTTTCAACTTTTATTAGATTCCTTACACAAACTCATATTTTCTCCAAAAGACGAGTATTTAGGGAGACTTGTTCGCATTAAGTGTACTATAATCAACTTCTAGAGAATAACATAATCCAAAAAAGAGAACTACATACATCCCATGTATTTAGGATTTAACCAAAACCAAAACCAAAAAGGTTAGTACAAGGTCAGATAATCCAGAAAAGGATAACCCATTAAAAAGAAAATCCATGCTTAATCTCCAAAATTTGTCCAACAAAACCCAAAGTTCAACGAGGACCATCCGATAAACAATTTGTCCATAAAATTCTTCAAAGTAAACCAATATAAGATTGAAACCCAAATATTTGAAGGATTTAGTCACATAGTCTTCCAAGTTAAATCGTAACATTTATCTCCAAACAACATCAGTTTCTCTTAAAGTCTCGTATTGAAAAGTAATTAACCTAATCACATATCCTCTATGATAGGTTAATAATTTTCATAAATAACCCAAAATCAACTTACTCTTAAAAAAAATAATCAGTCAAACTAAACAGGGACTTCACGTAGTCCAGTGGTAGGTGATAAATACCAGTCGCACTTTGGTTATGGGTTCGATTCCTGCAGCTTTGTCCGACGCGATGGGATGTCACACAGTCTGCGTGTTGTCCTTTTTCCAAAACTATATAATTCTTAAAACATTCCCCAAAATGAGGTAAAATCTTAAAAAATAATCATAACATATTTTAACCTCAAGTTTATCTCATTCCTTTCATTTTCCATCATATCATAGAGTAACCCATAATTACCTAAAAAGTAAGGATCATATAAACTCTAATGGTTAACAAAATAATTATTACCTGAATTTCCACATCGAGTTTTCCATCTCGTACGTGATTCATTAGGGAACTCACCAAGGATGAAGTGGTTGATCATGACTCCTTGATAGTTGGTTTGGAACAACTATGAGATTCCTCATTGAATCCCCCATCTCATCCAATATATTAATCAGAGAACCACCACAGTTTCCTTCAAACCCATTGTCACTTTGGTTCCTGCTAGATCCAGCCATTTACTAAAACCAAAAAGGTCAGTGTGAGTATATCAACATAACCATCATGTACTAATGAGGAATATAAACACTAATATATACTTACTCATTCAATTTATCTAAAACTAGGACTCTTTCTGAAATCCTAACCATTATGGTAATGTTCCTTATGCTTAAATAATACCCTAACCTCTAAAGTTATCTAAACCGACCTCTAATACCAACTATAAGGCCCCAGCCTTAAACCTTACTTAATCTTGAGTTATTACAAGATTACACATTGAGGATCTTTTCAGGTTTAGAGTTTTAGAGAATTAGATCATGAAACTTGCATTACATTCCACATTTAAACAAAGTGGTTACATAAAAGACAGTATTCATTCTTCCCATCAACGGAAACATATTTAAAATATAACACGGATTCTTTCTTGACACATCCTTGACACTATCATCACATCATGTACCTTTCCCTTGACCTGTGAAAAACATTTCAAAAACTTGGGATGAGCATAAAAAGCTCAGTAAGAGCTATAAAAATATGGAAAGGAAACATGAGTTCATATATACATTAGAATGAAATCACACTTTACCTATAAAACATAGGCATATCAAATCATGAATAAATCATAGAAAACATAAGACATAAATGTAACTTGAGGAATTCATAACATTCTTACGTAGGGAGTAACCCTCTTGGTTACGTTTGGAATACCCATCACAGTATATTCCCAAAATCTCTTCGGAGAAACCTTAACGTTTCACTCCTTCGCGTTACCCAATGCATTGGAGAGCTATATCGGGCTCACCCGCCCTTAGTTTATCATGGAACCACCCGTTTTCATAACAATGCCCAAGAACCATAACATAAATGTATCACATAAAACATGCATAAAGGAAACATAACATTTCCACATTTCAATAACAATATAACATTTTAGTATATTGAAATAATGAATCCATTCAAAAGAAACCATTTACAAAACCATTTAAAAAATTAATAAAGAGATTTTTGAATCAAAGTGTCCCATACCACCTTGAAGATTAAAATTTTAAAACATTAATATCCATATAAATAAATCCTTAAAACCATTTTGAAAACATGGATATTAATAAGAACAAATAATTAAAACATTTAAAACTATATTTTGGTTAAAGGGGTTTTACCAAAATTAGAGACACTTGAATACAATAATTGAGGAATAACATTTATTAAGAAATTTATAATATCATGAGAATAAATGGATTAATGATATAATACTCCAAAGGACAGTATATACACCATATAAGAGTGAATTGGTGAATAACAACAATGAACCCTCAATAGAAATGTCAAATGTGATGAAATCCCTTATAAAGAAGGTATCCTTAAATTAAGGAAAACTCAATCTCAAAAATATGTGTGACAAATATAAATACACCCAATATAAGTGGATATTAAGTGTAAAACAATAAAAGTTCATTCACACATATTCAATGGATGACATATTCAATGACTACATGTGGAACCCAAAGAAATCGAAATTGGGTTAAAAAGTTCCCTTGACAGCCTAACGGCATCACATCAAAATGAGTTGATGAGAGATAAAAAGTGTATCTCATCACTTGGACATAAAATTTACATCAATAAGGATATATGAGAACATATCCCAACATAACAATACGTAAATTAAAATACCCAACAAAAGAAGTCTTTTAAAAAGAGGAGGGTGAAAGGTTCCCTTACCGACTTGGGTATCTTTCAAAACATACACCCCATGAAAGAAGGACAATAGATCATTGATGTAAATACTCATAAACGAAATTATATTATACAAAGAGTAGAATAATGGGAAGTACATACACCACTCAATGGAATTTGTGGCAAATGTAGCATAAATCTCACGAGAATAAAAGTGAGATGAAAAATCCCTTACGAAAACTCGGCAGCCTAACGGCGCCACATAAAACTTCCGAATATGGATTGATGAGATCAAATAGGGTATCTCATCACATTACAATAAAATTTACAGCAAGAGGAATATAAAAGAACATCCCCCAAAATTACAAAGAGGATCTTAAAAGAAGTGACATAAAGGAGAGTACTTAAAAAGAAAGAGAGAGGTTAGATCTCTTACGAAAGTTCGGCAGCCTAACGGTGCCTCTCAAAACTTCCAAAATGGATTGATGAGAGAGAATAGGGTCTATCATCACATGAACATAAAAAATACAGTAAGTGTAATATAAAATATCATCCCAATAACAAGAAAGAAGAGCTTTAAAAGTAATGACATAAAAGTGTGTACTTAAAAAGAAAGAGAGGAGTAGGATCCCTTACCTTGGGTCCGACTTGACTCGATCGTTCTTTAATCTCCTGAATAATAAACTTGAGTTAATTTATACTTCCTTAAGAACCTTTTTCAAGTTCATTATTCCTTTTATATCACTTATTACCATGTCATAAACATTATTTAATCATTTAAGTTGATAATATTTGTTTTGCTGATATTTGGTTCTTAAGTCGAAAGTGGACTTCTTACAATTACATGTTGTTCATGTGGCCAAATGTTTATTATATCCAGAATTTTATTCATGATGTAGATATCATATATGTCATATATATCCAGGAAATTCATGAATTTATAACATTACATAATCATTTATAGGTAAGAAATGAAATGCACCGTTCATGGAGACGGTAAGCCGTAGGTACGCATGAATGCTACTTTCATTTGTATTTCATATTTTTATAGAATGGAATAATAATGATATAAAGGTATATTATAATTCCAGTATAATATCATATATAATATCATAGTTCCATCCTTTATACGTCCCACATATGGTATTTAACGAATCAAATCACTTTGAGGGGGCGGTAGTCCGCACTTCCTTAAATGAAGATATCGCGTTTACCCATAATGGAAACCATAAAGGTATGCCCAAAATGAAAAAAAAACATAAGCTTAAGGAAAACATAAACATATTATATATCATATATAAAAATAGTGACATCATAATGGCCACCTTTGAAGGTGTTAAATGAGTATTGAACAATCATCGTTTCGGGAGGCAGAATTTCGCCATCCACGGAAACCGTATGTTCTTTAACCATTTGATGTGGTTGTGTGAGAGTGTAGCTCGAATAAATCTTATAAAAACATCCTAGTATATTTAATATACTGGTTTTGTTACAAAAGAAGTAAATAAAAAGAGTTTAGGGGGTTGTAGAAGAAAAATAAAACAAATGAACATGAGAGAATGAATTACCTTTAAAAGTGTAACTCCTTTTGATTTGAGCCTAAAGGCTTCCTTTGAAAGGATTCTGCCCAAAGGGAATCCTCTAGGATGAGTAGAGGGATTTTGAGAGAGTAAATGGGCAGAGTTTTGCCGAGCCAAAGGCTTGAGGAGTGTGTGAAATGAGGTAGAGGTGGGGGCCTTTTATAACAGGAGAGGAGGGTCACTTTTGGAAAGTAAGAAATATTACTTTATTTGAAAATGTGTTTCGGTTTTAAAAGGTCCCACATTGAAATAATTCGTGGATAAGGTGATAAGGGTTCGAAATCCACCCATCCAATAAGTTTTGGACATGTTAAGTTCATAGATTTTACATTATCTTTCCATTTTATTTAAATCGTCAAATAATGATGTCATCGCTGCATCATTATTATGTCATAAATAATTTAATTTATTTAATGTCTAAAAATTATAAAAAAAATACTATGATGTAGGAAATCGTTTTATCTTTCCAATGACTATTTATAATCAAAAATATTACTTGTATAACCCCACTTAAAAATTGTTTTCGTAAAACATATTATGTTTGTGTCATTTTTACTTTTACATTAAATAAAAAGTAATTTATGTCATTTCCCAACCAAAGTGGCTCAATGGGGTCTCCAAGTTGACCCATGGCTTTTCTTGGTCGTCCATTACACATACAATGAGGTTAGGACATGTGTAAAGTTCATTTCATATTATTAAAACATTATTTTTACCTTAAACTACACTAATTACCTCTAATCGCGATTAAAAACTTAATAAGTTACTATTCACCAAAAAAATTATTTTTATCCCATTGAACCACATTTTACTTCTTAATGACAACCATGTATGTCGAATTTTTGAAATTCAAAACACAAAGATGTCAAAATTTCATTTAAACAGAAAAATCAGTTTTTATAAGTACCACTTAGTGGTTTCACTATTCATCAAAAATTGAAGTTTTTCAGAAAAATCCCAAAAAATAACCCTAAGCTATATTTAATATTCCGAATTCAAAAATGAAGTCCATTTTACCAAATTAAAAACATATAAGTCACATTAATTAATTTAATAATTAATTCCCGCTGTCAGAGCAAATAGCGTGTTTTTATGAAACAATAAGTATCAAAAGATTGACACTGGTTTAAGTCTGATTTCAAAGTGAAATTAATTCCAACGACCACTATTGGATTTAATGGTAAAAATATTTTCTAATTTCACTTTAAAACTAATTCAAAATATTATCTAATAATATAAATAAATTAGATTAAAAAGAGGTTTTGAATTAAAACACAACATTTTACACTATTCATTAAAAAAATGAACTTTATCGGAAAAATACCAAAAAATTACACAAAGTAAAATTTGATGCCCCGATTCTTAATAAGAGTTTTATTTGGTCCAAAAGAATTTATAAGAGTGATCAAAACTATATTTAATGACAGTTCTCCATTAAAAGGCGATAAGTGAACCTTTAGTGAAAACTAGGGCATATACGCCTAAAATTGAATTCTTTCCGTATTTTAAGCCTTTATCTTTTATTGGATAAATGTAAAAACATTAAAAAACATATATAATCATATTTTAGTTATTTCTATCCATTACCGCCAATACAATGGCTACATGTTAACTACCATTTGAAATAATATTATTTTATTATTAGAGTGCAATGTAAGATTCCCAAGAAACTCGTTGTTGCGTGTTGGGTACGCCATAGAGCATAGCGCCCCTTTTAAAGTCATATTAATATTTTATTCACAAATATGGATAAATATGAAAATGTCATATTCTTTATTTACCCGGGGTGTTACAATCAATGTCGCCATATACTACAAGAAAAAGGAATACAATGGCAATGGTGAAGTATTTAAACTCATTGATCAACCACATGGGTATGTGATGAAAGATGATTAAAATACCATGTTCATGAGGAAAACATGTTTAATGGGGGATGTTGAAAAAATCAACTTGTTTTCCCTATTGGATAGAACCAATATTCACTACTGTAATAGAGGCTGGGAAACTTCAATTGTGAATTCTTGACGTGTCTTTCTTCAGATGATTGGGTGACAGCTACTGCAAAAGTCCATGGACTATTATTTTTGTTTATTTTAATCATTTTATTTTACATGTGTTTGTATCCTTATAAATAATTTTTGTTGTATGCGTTGTAAAATCATCAAATTTGAAGAAATAAAATCATTTTGTTTTTGGTATAATTTTTATTGAAATCACCTCTAGTGATTTGCATCTGTGTTTACTACTGAAAAATACACCTTCAATTTCTAGGCCTATATTTCATTTTAAAATATTAAATTATTTGTTCCCTTATCCCAGAAAAAAATTATGAGGTAAATACATAGGTGAAATTAATTCTTAGTACATTTAATTATCAATGTTTAGGGTTACTACTTTTTCTTATTTTACAAAATGTGTAAGGCTATTACGTCTACTGATAATGAAAGAATTAGCGATAAAGAAATATGGTATATTCTTCCTGTAAGTTTAATTGAATTAAAAAGGATTGTGATTTTGGTAGTTTTGATGTTTGAATCAATTACACCACTGTGAATTCAATAATATTAACAACTGAAAAAAAGTTTCCTGGTTCTAAAACATGTAATAAGTATTGATGGAAATTTGTAAAAGATATGTACCATTTTGATAAAAATTATATTAATAAAAATAAAGAATCTAAAGTAAAATTTAGTTGCAATATAGTTTCATTTTCCAATCAAAACATGTGGAATTTCCCTTCTACGTACACCCCACTATTCACAAAGTGGGTTTTTGATAATTAATTAAAATAAAAAATGCAAAAAATAATTTTTCTTATAAATTTAATAAACTGAATTGAGGTTTCAAACAAATGAAATATCTTATGGAGGATGTTTTTAACATGATTTATACCAATTTTGAAAAAAATATATCAATAAAAATCATGAAGTAGAATTGGGATGTATGATCATTTTATTTTCAAGTATGAACTATAAAATTGACACTCTACATAAAAACCATGCATAAAAACAATATAAAAAATAATTTTAAAGGGTTTATAAACCAGAATGTGTCAGTTTCACATACTTCATATAAGTCTGATTTTTATTTCTTTCTTCAGCAGAAAATTTCACTTATATTTTTTATGGGAGATCACTACTATATAAGTGGATTTTAAAAGCACAAAAAAATCCTTTATCTATGCTAAAAAGTGTGGTTTATCTGAGAATCATTAAAGGTGGGACACTTTTATCCCCTCTAGAAAAGTACTGATAACAGTTTCCCTTTATCAGAGCTAAATGAAGCATTGATTAAGGACATAATACTATAGTGCACTAATAAAATTATAGTACACTACAATAGAAAATACACTTGTAAATGGAAAATTCATAATTTAATTGAAAAAAAATACATCACAAATATAATAAAAAACACTGTACTATAGACATTTAAAACATTTTTTTGTATAATTACATTAGAAAGTACTATCCAAAACATTTAAAAACATCAATGGTTTCATTGTCTTTAGCACCTAACCCCCTCTCAAAAATTTCCAATCATGTAATTAGTTGCTGTAAAAACCACCCCAACTCAAGAAAAATAATCCAAATTTATAAGAAAACAATTCTTATGTTTGTAATACTATAAAGAAATAAATTTAATTGAAATATGAAACAATACATTAATAAAATGTAAATTTTAAATAAAAGGACACACTTAGAGTCATACCAGTCACACTATGTATCAGATTGATGTGAGGATGATTCCTACGCATCAAAAATGACTTAAGGATCATTTTCTTAATGTATCAAGATTATCTGAATATGTTTTCTCAGTTTTGAGTACGTCACATGTCTTTTTTACTAAAATGTAATTTTAAACTGAAAACATGCACTTTGAATCATGCTGGTTACATCATGTGTCATTTTGATGTGAGATTGATCCCTACACATAACAAATTAATTATGAATGATTTTCCTAAATTATCAAGGAAATAATATCATGTTTTCTTAGTTTTTAGTGAGTGACCCATTTTTTGAACTAAATTGTCAATTTTAAACTGATAACTAACACTTTGAGTCATACCGAGAACACTGTGAATTAGATTTAGCTGCAGTTGATTTCTACACATCAAAAATCACTTATGGATCATTTTCATAAAGAATCAAAATAATATAAATGTATTTTCTTAGTTTTTAGTTTGTGAAGTGTGTTTTAAACTAAAATGTCAATTTTAAATAAAAAGGCACACTTAGAGTCATACCAGTCACACCATGCATTGGATTGACATAATGATAATTAATAGACATCTAAAATGACTTAAGGATAATTTTATTAAAGATCAAGACAACCCAAATTCATTTTATTAGTTTTTAGTACGTCACATGTCTTTTTTACAAAAATGTCAATTTAAACTGAAAAAACGTACTTTGAGTAATATCGGCCACATCATATATTGGTTTGATGTGAGACTTATTCCTACACATTAAAAATTACTTATCAATAATTTTCCTAAATTATCAATACAATCAGAGTGTGTTTTCCCAATTTTCAATGAGTGACACTTTTTGAACTAAATTTTCAATTTTAAACTAATAACAGAAACTTTGAGTCATAGAGGACACACCGTACATCATTTTGAGTTGAAACTGATTCCAACACGTCAAAAATGACTTATGTATCATTTTCCTAAATTATCAAAACAATCGAAAGGACTTTCCTTAGTTTTGAGTATGTGATGTGTGTTTTGATCTAAAATGTCAATTTTAAATAAAAATACATACTTAGAGTTATACCGATCACACTGTGCATTAGATTGAGGTGAAACTAATTCCTACATGTCAAAAAAAGACTTATATATCATTTTACTAACATATTAAAACAATCTGAATGTTTTTTCACAGTTTTGAGTATGTGATGTGTGTTTTGAACTAAAATGTCAAATTTAAATAAAAAGACACACATGGAGTTATATTGGCCACACCATGCATCAGATCGAGGTGGAGCTGATTTATACATGTCAAAAATGACTTATGAATCATTTTCCTAAAGTATCAAAATAATACGAAGGAATTTTCTTGTTTTTGTGTATATCATGTGTCTTTTTACTAAAATTTCAATTTAAATTGAAAACAATCACTTCAAGTCATACTGGCCACATCGTGTATCAATTTGATGTGAGACTAATTCCTACATGTCAAAAATGACTTATGAATCATTTTCCTAAGGTATCAAGATAATCCAAGAATGTTTTTTTGGTTTTCAGTGAGTGACATATGTTTTGAACTAAATTGGAAATTTTAAACTGATAATAGACACTTTGAGTCATACCAATCACACCATGTATCAGATTGAGATGTGGTTGATTCCTACACATCACAATTGATTTATGGATCTTTTTCCTAAATTAGAAATACAATAAAAATGTGTCTACTCATTTTTGAGTATGTGACATGTGTTTTGAACTAAAATTTCAGTTTTAAACTAAAAACATGCACTTTGAGTCATACTGGATACACAATGTATCAAATTGAGGTCAGGTTTATTCCTACATGTCACAAAGAATTATAGATCATTTTTGTAAATTATAAAAACAATATAAATTTTTTTCTTGGTTTTGAGTGTGTGATATGTATTTTGAACAAAAATGTAAATTATAAACTAAAAACTTACACTTCAAGTCATACCAAGAACGTTGTGTATTAGATTGAGGTCTGGATAATTGAGGTGTGGCTGATTACTACACTATTCAAGTCAACATTTATAATAGATCTTTTGGGAAGTCATACTTTTCCATTCAACTATTGAAAAATACCTTGGTAGATGCCTCCTTATGAGTCACTTCATTTTTCAGGAAGAATATGGTTTCCTCTTTCATTCGAAAGAAACATTTTCTCTCTTTTACTTCTTATTTTAGATAGTTTAAAGAAATGTATGACTTCCCAAAATATTTGTGAAAAAAATTAAATAAGTATCATATAAAAATGAATAAGGGAATTAACGTAAAAATAATCATAAAATTATGAAAAAATTAACTAAATAGGTAGTATAAATTCACATTTTCATTATGTATGTATACATTCTTTACCCATTTCCATATCCCCATTATCTGAATTATATCCTTGAAGTCCAATCTTTCTCATCACAAGAAGTTTAGAACATGTTAATAGCTCTATCATATCAGGCACACCGTGTATTATATTGAGGTGTGATTAATTTCTACATGTCACAAATGACTTACGAATCATTTTATTAAAGTATCAAAACAATATGAATGTGTTCATTCAATTTTAAACAAAAATGTCAATTTTAAACTAATAACATAAACTTTGAGTCATACTGGGCATACTGTGTATTGGATTGAGTTATAGTTGATTCTTACACATCACACCGTGACTTTTCATTCTTTAATACATCCAAAATTCAAGTTTATCTAACAATATTACTATTTTTTTAAGGTTGGGGCCAAATCCTCATTTTTATTATTAAATCAAAGAAAATACCTCTTTCAAATGGGTAGAGGGAAACCCATTACATAGCCCGAAGGCCCAGTGGGCTTGTAGACCATTACATAGCCCATAGGCCCAAATATATGGCCTAATTCACATTCTGTAAATAGTAACTTGCCTTCTACAGTACCGCACAGTACCGCCGCTGCTACAGTGTCCTGCCGCCACTACAGTACCCGCTGATGAACAGTGTCTCCGCTGCTACAGTCCCGCTACAGTACCTGCACCCAATGGGTTTTGAACCCCCATTTTTCATGTAGGATTACGGGGTGCTTACCACTAAGCCAAACCCCAACTACATCTAACAATATTTCTATTTTATAACCCAAAATATTGAATTCATTTAATAATAAAAATAAAATTGAATCATCGTGAGTGAATCATCCCCATAGAGTGCATAATCATATTTCAGGCATGCATCATGAGTGTATCATCCTTCTTCACGATCTCCAAGAAAATTAACTAAACAAGTGTCAGATAAAATGATAAGAAAATTATTTTAAAAAATAGATAAAATGATTATAAAATTCATTAAATATGTAGTAGAAAGTCAAATCTTCATGATGTCTATATAAAATCCGAAACCATGCATTATACCCATTCATTTCTAAAAAAATCTATTTCACAATACCCATTCATTTCTAAAAAATCCATTTCCTCTTTTGAATATTAGGAATGTTGACAATACAAGTAGTATTGGAGAAATATAAATAAATAAAAGATTATTAAATGTTTTAATTGAAATTGTAATTATCATAAAAAATACCTCTTAATGGATGCTAGTTTATTGATTGAATTTGATATCTTTCATAAATTGGAAAACATAATAAGCACAATCTTTTCCATTCATTTGTTTTGGGAAATAGAAAAAACTTAAATAAAAATAAGTATTTTTTTATATATATGTTTTGAAAGTGGGATGTATTTATATATATCCTAAAAATTATCAATTTGTAGAAGTTGATAGGCTTTGTGTGCTCATGAACTATCCCCATGTCATGACATTGAATATATTAAAACACTGCCCATTGATAATATAATTTTCATTAAAACATAATATAAAATGTATAACTTGAAGTTTATAAAATATTGTATGTAGTGTATTATAAATTGATAAATTTCATCAAGTGTGGTTGGTTTGTTGGGTATTCATGCATTGAATCCCAAAAAATAAATCTTTGAAGAATATAAAATGACTATAATTAGTAACCAATATAGCCTAAAAAGTTATAAGTAATGAAATGAACGAAAAATATATTTTATATGACTAAATTATCGATTTTTACCCCTAAATTGTGGGTATTAAGAAGATTTTATCATTGGTAAGTTTGATTTCAAACATTGTGGCCACTTTTTCCACTATTAATCCATATATATTTGGTTCCAATGAGAATAGTTGTGTAGAATTTATGTGAGGACTAATGAGTCCAAATTTATGTTCATAGGGTTTTACCCCACTAGTACAAAAAGTTTTTTTCATGTTGGAATTTTCATGTCAGTTATTTATAACTAATGCACGGAGTCATATATATTGACTTTGCATGTCGTTTATTCTATAACTGACATCATAAAGCATGTTTTTTACATCAGTTATAAAATAAAAGATGTTATAAAGCAAATATCATTACTTTATAATATTGGTTATTTTATAACCAACGTGGTAAGTCAATATATCATTTTGGTTATAAAAAACCAAAGTGATTAATCTAATTAACATTTATTCATCTCATAGTTTATGTAATAACTGACATGATAGATCATTTAAAATTTTATGAATTCCTATTTTGAGTCATTGTTGTGTTTTTCAATTGGGTGATGATAGGCTTGGTTCTATCTCATGTGAAAACCCTAAGATCATTTCTTCAATCCCTTTCCCTCCAACCACATTTTATAGCTTCATTCATCCTCT
This sequence comes from Viscum album, assembly GCA_963277665.1. Classification (NCBI taxonomy): domain Eukaryota; kingdom Viridiplantae; phylum Streptophyta; class Magnoliopsida; order Santalales; family Viscaceae; genus Viscum; species Viscum album. The sequence goes on along the minus strand of OY728120.1, from coordinate 2,062,231,313 downwards.
TTTTCATCGACACATCTATTTGATTGACTCAAAACTCTTAAGTAAGCCTCAAATGCCTCGATTTCAATCGTTCAATTTATCTGATGCCCGAAATCTCCATTTTTCGATTTCAATTACTAAAATAGTGCATTACTATCTTGTTTACTCTTCTTGTGTTATTTCATTTCATATTTATCTAGAACATGGAATTGTCTCAATACAATATCATCATTTTCTCCTACAATCCACAATAATGTTATATTGTACTTCAAAATGTCCATGAACATTCCTTGATAATTGTTTCATGGGTGAAAATTGATTGGTTTTATATGTTTTACGATACAATTTATCATTAACACGTGATTTTTAGTTTTAATTTCAGTCATGAAATTCATTTTTTACAATTTTATTGGTCATAAAATATCATATTTCATTCTTTTATTTCATAGGATTTTCATTCAATTTGATGGGTTCTGTTATATAGATTTATACATACAACCAATATATTTCAACATGGTATATTATCATGTTTCATTTATTAAATAGTGTCTTATAAACTATAGTATTTTCATAATAAATATTAATAAATACTTCAAACAAAGTATCATATACCCATGGTAATATGTTTAGATTGTAGCATTTGAGAAAATTTGTCATTTTAAATTTGTGTTTCATTGAGTACAGTTCCTCACCCCATTAAATTCATATCGATGAATAGTGTTATGATAAATTATAGAAGATGATTTAAATGTGGTATCCCTAGGACAATATTCATATACCACATCTTATATAAATATGTTAAACTATAGTGTGACATAAAATGTGGGTGAATTATTATATGGATTCAAGGGTTTTATTCTTATGTGTTGAGTTTTCCATGTGTTACATTGACACAAAAATTTGTGATCGGTTAATAATACATCACCCTAGTGGATAGTGATTTATTTTTACATAGTGGCTTTCTATCTTATTGCTCAAAAAATATCATTAAAATGTGAGTGAATTAATATAAATAATTAGTTTAGTTAGGGAAATATCATTAAATGTATAAAAATTAGCATATATTTTCGATCCCCACACCAATTTCATTTTCATTCCATAAGGTTATGTAATAGGCCCGACCTCTCCAGTCTATTCCTTTTTGAAAATATGGGGTTTTATGTGTTTTGGGAGTTCAAGGTGACTTATTTCTAACACTTTTCCAATTTTCTAGTTTTTTGAATAGTGTTTCTAGGACGGTAGGTAATTTATCAGTAGGTGTGTAGTGTTTCCAAATCAGTATGTGTATAGTGTTTCTAGAATAGTGAGTCGCATTGAGAGTCACGCCGGTGAGTCGCGTCAGTGACTCACGTTGGTGACTCCCATTGGTGACTCGTGTTGGTGACTCACTTCGGTGAATTGCATTGGGGACTCGCATTGGTGACTCGCATCGGTGACTCACGTCAGTGACTCACATCAGTGAGTCGCATCAGTGAGTTGTCGATGAAAAATGTTTCCAATATCCTACAGTTTCTCCCCTTTAACATTATCTCTGATGTAAAATGTATTCAAAGCATTATTTTAATGTATTTAAATCCGATTAAAATCCCATAACCCCTATCTTAATTTTTTAAGGGTCTGGGTTCTTTTACTCAGTCAAACCACGTAGTCTTGATATATCCATATTTAATGGAAAATATAAACCATATCTAAACTAAAACATTGTTTTAATTTTCAAAATCCTGAGATACATTCCGCCTATTTCTTCTATCTTGTTTTAATTGGTATAGGATTCCATATACATTTATTTACCAAGGAGTTCTGCAATTTTGGTGTGGACCTTAAATTGTGTTTTCCCAAGAGTTCTTCCTAATGCATGCACACCCCCTATTTTTGTGCAACCAGGAAGTGTTGATCCGTCTTCGATATAAGGTATGTTCTACCTCTGTTCTTATGGGTTCCCTGATCTATTTCTTCCCATTTATCCTTCCCATTTGATGGAAAGTGATCTCCGTATTTCTAATGGACCTTTCTTGGTTGTTGTCTCATGTGGTTGTGATGCAACGTCCTCAGGTGGATGCAGCAGTTGAGGGAGAGGTGATCATGATTTGTTGTGTTAGACCATTCTCATGGAAAGAACATCAGAGAACTTTTAAGGTAGGGGATTCATGGATTCTAAATTCTTTTTATGTACAGTCTTAGAGTCAGCATATTTTATCCCACCAGATCACAATGAAATTGACATAATAAATATTTTAATCGGATTAAATAATTGGAATCGATCGTATGTTGTTACTTTATACCATGAAAATAGGTTTCCTCTTGATTTTATAGATAGTGTGATATCTATGCTTTATTTTTTTATCATGTAGTTCTTTATGGAATATGGTAAATAATGTATAGTCAGGATTAATTTTTAATTAATTGGGAAACGATAAAAAAGGCATGTTTAATGAATCTGGTTGCTATTGGTGTGATTTGACAACAATCAAATGGATGCAGTTATGCATGTTTAATTGAATCATTTAATTAAATATGGAATAATGAATCGGTTGTGCGAAAAAAAAAATCCTTCAAGGGTTCTGAGTTACCCTCTTATTTGTAACGTCGAAGTGCCTTGTACTTTGGAGTTGTGAGTTCTCATTGTGTGTCAAGGTCGAATTCTTTTTTTATGGATAAGAGCCTAGTTGTTATGTTGTTTGTTTCCAGCTGCTTTTGTTATGGTGTGATCCTAGGATAGCTGAGCCTAGAGGGATGTTGTGGTATGTGGGGGTAGGGAGGCCCAGTGATTGTGGCATTCGTTGAAAACTGGAGTGGAGATATGCATCGGTTTATGCATGAGGGTGTCAGGTATGACACTAGGGATGATGGAATGGGTTGAATTTGAGCTTACCCATTGATGTGAAAGTGGTTTCTATTGAATTTATTGTTTTTTTATCTGCTTTACTTTCCCCACTACTTGAGGCAGCTGGTCTTTTACAACCTCCTTCCAAAAGAGCTGAAGACGCGCGGGGTGTGCCATGTGATTTATGTGTTTATATTTTCAAGGATGGATGGGTATACACTCCTACTATAGGTGGAAAAGACTCGATGGGTAGTTCATCTACTCACTATGTTGATCCCCTTGTGTTTGGTAGCTTAGATTGATTTAATAGAATACCTTGAATTAGGGAAAAATGGAAATTTTTTAAATAAATGAATAAATGATGTTGAACCCATGGGGTTGGAGCTTGTTGGGATGAAATGTTGAGGTTATACTTCTGAGGAACTGTGGACTCAGTTTGGTTATATCTAGAGGGCATGGAAATTTGTTGTGATGCTAATTAAATGTAACATGGAATTGATAATTATTAATTAATAATTAATTAATTAATATAAAGTCAAAACTAATAAAAATGGATAAGGTAACTTAATATGTCTCTTTGAATGGTTTTGTGCTTATAGGATATCTAGTCTTATTAGTGATATCCAATTTTCTGAGAGACGTTAGCTATAGTTGATTATAAGACTTGGTTTTTCCACTGTGTAGTTGTGAGCTATATTTTACCATGTACTTTTTTGGTTTCTATATGCTACTCCACCCAATTAGTTTGGGAAACTAACACCCCAAAGATTCTAAGCCCTGGGGGGTGTTTTCTCTAACATCTTGATGGGAGGATGGATGGCTGATTACCTCCTTTGGTCCCGCTCTCTTCTCTTGGTAGTTACTTGTTCTAGTATGCACAATGGTTATTTTTTCCCATATATGTTTGTAGAGTGTTGTAATGTCTAATAGTTATTTTGCACACATATATTATAGATATGATTTCCTATGGGACTATTATAGGTGTAACATGTATAGGCTCTGATGGATTGAGGATCCTTACTCGGTGTATGGGTTGGGATGACTTGAGGTATAATACTCGATGTATGATACATGTTTGGCGAGCTGTGGTGGTTCCTAGAAATAACCCAGTTACTTTGGTTATGCGGACGTGGTGGTGTGATGCACAAGGTGCGTGTTGTGGTGCTTCACCCATGTGTCTGTGGGCAAGCCTTTTTGGAGAGAGATGATCACAATGTGCAGCGTTGGGGAAATGTGTAAAACCAATGGGGAAGTGGTAGTGGGGTAACCTTGATATTCATTATTATATTATATACTCTTGTATGGGATACTTGGTGAGAGGACTCATGATGAGGTTGGGATCCTAGTATACCTATTTAGGTGAGGATTTAGTTTCACTTTTTATTCATTATACTTTAGCATTCTTTATTTACATTTTCATGAGAGGCTCCAGGGAGGATCCTATTGAGTATATTGTTATACTCAACCTACATTATATAAACTATTTTTCAGGTTTTTTAGAGCAGGTTGGAGATCAGGCTGGTTACTACTAGCTTTGGGGTTTTACAGGAGTTGTTTGGGCTCCGTGGTTACTACCATTTTACTTTCTTTTGGTAGTTACAGTTTTCCCTTTCATTTGTAGTCATCTTTGAATGACATTACATATGTGTACAATGGTTTTATTTTATATTTTACTCTAAGAAGGAGTGGGTTGGTGTCTATATTATCTATCTCTTTCACAAGTCTTCTCTTACAGGGTAATGCCTCCCATCTATGTGTTTTCTATACCCTCGGTGCTAGTCTTTAACCTGGGGCCTACTGGAGGTGGCACTTGTGGGTCATTATCTCTCTTCTCACATTTCTGGACTAGATGGGGTACACTTTGTGGGGTGTTGTGAAAGATTGGTATCATAGGTATATTTGAGGGATATGATGGAGTTTGGAGTTAGCAACATGTGATGTTTCATGGGTTGGTAGGGAAACAATGTTAGTCAAGTTCAGCACGCACTGTGAACACAAAAGACCAGCTAAGTCACAAATATTTAGGACCTCCTGTGATTTAATGCATGAACAATTAAGTTAAATTGGCTACTAAATTAGTTTATACTTGTTGTAGGGTAGAGATATAAGAAATGATCATGCATCATTCTTATTTTCACATATGTTTGAATGGTTAGTCCTTGGGATAGGTTAACCAAAAATGAATATAATAAAACAATTAATTAATGTTAAATTCTTCCATGTTTTAGGTTTAAGAGATCTAAATGTTATTCCTTTTGCAGGTATGGATCTAGGTTGACTCCTCATCAGGTTCGCACAGAATATGTCCTATAGGCTGTGCTAGTAGATCACTATAGAGTAGAGGTTGATGATGAAAAAAATCGGAGGAGGACACTCTGAGATTTTCATCACCAGAGTCTGTAAAATTATAAGGGCTCTGTTTCAGATGCAGTCACAAAAGACTGGTTGGATGAGGTTAAGATAGCTTTCAATTTGATTCATTCTTGGAATGAGCATTGGGTATCATTGGTTGTGATAAATCTGTGTGGAGCAGCGAGGAGTCGGTGGTTCTTATTCCTCAGAGACTGTGCAGAGTCAATAGTCTCATGGGAGGAGTTGTGAGACTAGTTCAGAGTCGAGTATCATTATTTGACCATTAAGGTGGCCAATCACTAAGAGATACTTACCCTTTGGCAATGGTGCTCTAGTGTGTGAGAATTTGGAATCCATTTTAGGAACCTTTTTCAATATGATTCTGACCTGTTCTCAGATGAGGAGGCCAGGAAGAGGCATTTTGAGGAGGATTTGCATCCAAAGATCCGGCGCCAGGTCACCCTATTTTTTATGAATACAAATCTTGAGGTGCTAGAGAGGGTAGAGGTCATTGATATGATGTTATCCATAACTAGATCTTCATGAGAGAGAGTCTTCAAGATTACTCATGAAGTAGAGTTGTGGTCTGGGGTTCCTAGTTTTTAGGGTCAAGGAGGTTGTGGATCAAGTCATGGTCATCTTCATGCACTGGCATTGCCAGTTCCAGGTGAGCCTGACATCATTATAGGTACCCTTTGTTTTTTTTATACTTGGGTGCATTGATTTTTTGATTCAGGAGTGACGCATTCATTCATATCACCTTCCTTTTACGTGCTTTGGGACTTGAGGTATAGAGGATTTTTGTGCCCTTGGTGTTGACTACGCTAGTTGGAGGCTGATATGACTTGTTTGAAGTATATAGATAATGTGAGCTAGTGATTGGGAAGCACTTATCTTGGAAAGATTTCATATGTTTAAATATACAACCATATGATTTCATCCTAAACATGGATTAGTTGAATTTCTTGCAAGCTGTCGTGGATTACTTCTAGAGGTAGGTGGTGTTCTTCGATGTTGATAAAGATCCAATGGTGTTTTTCGGTGAGTGAGACCCTCAGATGGGTCAGAGGTGTGTTATGTCCTTGTCATCCTTGATGATTGAGATAATTATGAGTTTTTTAGAGGATAAATAATTATCATTTCCTCGAGTCGTAGAAGAGTACCCTGGCGTATTTCCAGAATAGGTTATAGTGGTACCCCCTCGATGGGAGATCAAATTTGGGATCAAACTATAGCCAGGTGTGTCTCCTATCTCGATGTCTCCATATAGGATGGTGCCTTATGAGTTTCGATAGATGTGAATACAGCTTTATAGTCTATTTCAGTGTGTTTTTGTTTATCCAAGAGTGTCATCGTGGGGTTCACTAGTTTTGTTCATGAAGAAGGCTGGTAATAGTTTGTTGTGGTGTATCAATTATCGTCACATGAACAAAGTGACAGTGAAGAACCACTATCCTCTACCATAGATTGATTATTTATTTGATCAATTGAAGGGTGAAATTTGGGTCTCAAAGATTGATTTGCGCTCAAGATGTCATCAGATGCGGGTGAAGGATGAGGATATCCTGAAGTCTACATTCCATTGTCATCATGGGAATTATGAGTTTTTTGCGATTCTATTCGGTGTGAAAAATTCTCCATCTATGTTATTGGGGTTGATGAACAATGTGTTACATAAGTTCCGGGATAATTTCTTAGTAGTTTTCATCAACATCATCCTTATGTAATCCACGTCCAAGGAGCATGTAGAGCATCTGCGTGCTGTTTTGGGAGTTCTTTGTCAACAATGGCTATTTTGGGAAGTTGTTGAAGTTTGAGTTTTTGGCTTGAGAAGTCTGTTTCATATGAAATTTTATATACCATTAGGGAGTATCTATGAATATGTCAAATATAGAAGCATTTGTGTCTTGGAAAGAACCCAATATAGTGGTAGATGTGTGATGCTTCCTTGGTCTTGTAGGTTATTAATGGAGGTTCGTAGCTGATTTATCTCAGGTTTTAACACCCATGATAGCATTGACCAGAAAGGATAATGTGTTCGTATAGAATGATTAGTGTCAGGAAGATTTTGACTATCCAAATGAGAATTTGGACAATGCTTCAATTCTTTTTCTTCCAATAGAAGGAGTTCAATTTGAGGTTTTCTATTATGCTTCACATCTGGGGTTAGGTTGTGTTCTGATGTAGTGGATATCGATCATTTATTATGGGTCTCGGCAGTTACTTCCCCATGAATATAACTATTTTACCCATGATCTTGAGTTGTCAGCAGTGGTTTTTTCCCAGAAGTTGTTGAGAAATTACTTCATTGGTGAGAATTTTGTGGTCTTCACTAATCATAAGAGCATGAGGTATGTTTTCTCCCAGAATGACTTGAACTTATGATAGTGTCAGTGGATTGAGTTCTTATAGGATTAGGACTTCAAAATCTCGTATACACTTAGTAAGGGGAATGTTGTAGCTGATGCACTGAGTAGGAAGTCACATAGTGGTGAAATGAGTGAATCAGGTGATTCCTAGAGATTAATGGAATAACTTTCAGCATTACATCTCCATATGGGATAAGTTTGGGGAAGAAGTTTTCTTTTACAGATGATAGTTCAGTCATCTATGATGCAGCAAGTAGAAGAGTCCCAATCGGGGGATCTTGAGATGGAGGTCTGGAGAGACCGAGTTGCATTTATTGAGGCCCATGATTGCTGGTCTGAGGATGAACAACACCAGGTGTTATTTTAGTGGAGGATTTTAATTCCATTGGCATTGCGTGAGATGGTTCTCATAGAGTTAAATAGTTCACCCTTTGCAGTACACCCTGTCATGAATAATATGTACCAATCTATGAGGAGTTAGTTTTGGTGTCCTAGGATGAATCATGTAGTTGGAGGGTTTATGTCTCGATGTTTGGTCAGCCAGAGGGTGAAGGTAGAGCATCATGTTCCTGGTGGGTTACTCCATCCATTAGATGTTCCTCAGTGGAAGTGGGGGGACATCTTAATGGAATTTTTTACCATTTTACCTCGATCTGAGGGATACCATGATGCTATATAGGCATTAGTTGATCGTTTGTTGAAGTTAGACCACTTTATAATGACTAAAAAGTTGAGCTAAATAGAGGTTTTTTTCGAGGCGGTATCTAGAGGAGGTGGAGAGACTCCACGAAGTCCCGAGGAAGATCATTTCTAATCGAGATCCTTGTTTTACCTACAGTGTGTGGAGAGGTCTCTAGTGGGCTTTTGTTTCTCAACTATGCCTTAGTATTACTTTTCATCCACAGACAGATGGTCAGACAGAGTAGACCATTCAGAATCATAAAGACATGTTGTGTTCTTTTATCTTATATTTTGGAGTTTTTTGGATGAGGCACCTTCCCTTGGTAGATTGCACTTACAAAAATAGTTTCCAATCCACCATCGGTATGGAACTGTTTGAATCCTTTAATAACCAAACATTCCATTTTCCATTGTGCTAGACTGGGGTTAGAGAGTCAGCAATTCTCGGGCAAGAACTGGTAAAGAATACAAAAGATATGGTTCAATTGATTTGCGAGTGGATGAAGGCAAGATAAGATTGTTAGAAGTCCTACACCAATCATAGGAGGAGACATTTGGAGTTTGACTTTGGGGATCATGTGTTTCTGAAGGTGACTCCTCATCATGGGCAATGAAGGTTTGGTCATGGGATTAAGTTTTCTCCCTGGTTTGTTAGGCCTTTCAAAGTGTTGGATCGTATTGGAGTTGTGGCGTATTGGGTAGAACTTACCTCATAGATGAGCAGGATATAGAATGTTTTTCACACATCGCAGCTCCATAATTATCTTCATGGACACTCTCACATCATTGATAGGGGTGAGATCGATGTTGATGATGATGAGACCTTTTAGGAGCAGCCTATAGAGATCTTGTACCACAAGTAAAAGGTTTTGCACATGCGTGTGTTCCCCTTGGTTCATGTCTTGTGGCAGCATGGTGATGTGGAGGAGAGTTGATAGGAATGTGAGTCATAAATACGTGCTCGTTACACTAGGTTTTTTTATGTTTATCTCTTCTCTTGTAACATTGTACATTTAGTGGTTGTATACCCTTTCCGTTTATGAGATGTCTTTCTCTTGTGGCTTCTTAAGTCTTGATCTCTTTTGATAGGTATCTCCCCCATGAGGGTGTTTAGGATATGGTTTTGGTTTTCACGTGGTTTCACATTGTTCTTTTTATGAAGTGGTTGAGCTCTTGTGGTGGTGAGATCCTTGATAGGTTTCTCATAGGGTGGATGTTCTGACGACCCCTTTTCTATTTCCTCTCTAGGTTGGTTTGGGATTCTAAAGGATGAGAATGTTTTGAGAGCTATCTAATGTAATGTCCCGAACCTCTCTAGTATATTAATTTGTAAAAATATGGAGTTTTAAGTGTTCTGGGAGGTCTAGGTGACTTATTTCTAACACTTTACCAAATTTCTAGATCTATGAATAGTATTTCTAGGACGATAGGTCATCTATCAGTAGTTCATCTATCGGTAGGTCATCTATTGGTAGGCCATAAATTGGTAGGTGTACAATGTTTCCAAATTGGTAGGTTTACAATGTTTCTAGAATTGTGAGTTGAATCATGAGTCACCTTAGTGAGTCACATCGGTGACTCACATTGGTGTCTTGCATCGGTGACTCATGTTGGGGACTTGCGTCGGAGAGTCGCGTCAGTGATTCATCAGAGAATAATGTTTCTAGCATCCTACAGTTTACCTCCTTTAACATTATCTTTGATGTAAATGCATTCAAAGCCTTTTTTATTGTATTTAAGGCTGATTAAAATCCCATAACACCTATCTTAATTTTCTTAAGGGTCCAGGTGCTTTTACTTTGTAAAACCGTATAGTCTTGACAGATCTGCCTTTAATGGAAAATCTAAACTGTATCTAAACCACAACTCTGTTTTGGTTTCCAAAGGTTGAGATACATTTATCATTGTTCTTCCTTATTTTTTTACTTGGTATGGGATTCCCAATTCATTTCTTTCTCAAGGATTTGTGTTATTATGGTGTGGACGTTGGATCATGTTTTCCCTAGAGTTATTCCTACTCCATGTGCACCACCTCTTTTGGTGAAACTAGGAAGTGTCGATCCCTCTTCAATATAAGGTATGTTATACCTATGTTCTTATGGGTTCCCCGATCTATTTCTTCACATTTCTCCTTAACATGTGATGTCATGTGATCTCCATGTTTCTAATAGACCTTTTATTGGTGTTGGGTGATGCGGTTGTGACACGACATCCTCTGGTGGATGCAGCCATTGTGGGAGAGGTGATTGTGATCCATTTTGTTGGCCCATTCTCATGAAAAGAATGCCAGAAACCTTTTTAGGTAGGGAATTCCTGGATTATCTATTATTTTTACATTCAGTCATAGAGTTAGCATGTTTTAGCACACTCGATCATAATGAAATTAACGTAATAAATATTTGAACCAGATTAAGGAATTGGTATTGATCTTATGGTGTTGCTTTATACCATGAAAATGGGTTGCCTCTTGATTTTATAGATAGTGTTATATATATGCTTGATTTTTTTAGCATTTAGTTCATGGTGTAATTTGGTAAAGAACCTAAATATGGGATTAATTGTGATTTAATTGTCTAAATATAAAGTGGCAAGTTTAATAAATCTGGTTGTTTTTTCCGTGATTTGATGATAATAAAATGGATAATGTTATGCATGTTTAAATGAATAGGTTAATTAAATATATAATAAAGAATCAATTGTGTGATAAAGATAATGCCTTGAAGGGTTCTGAGTTACCCTCATGTTTGTAAAGGCCAAGCGTCTTATGCTTTGGAGCTGTGAGTGCTCGCTGTGTGTGAAGGCGGAATACCTTGTTTAAGGCCAAGAGCCCAGTTTCTATGTTGTTTGTTTCTTGCTACTTGTATTCTGGTGTGAACCTAGGACAACTGATCTTAGAGGGCTGTTTTGGTATGTGGGGGTAGGGATGCCCAAGGATTGCGGTAGCAGTTGACACCTAGAGTAGTGAGATACATTAGTTTATGCCTAAGGGTGTCGGGGAGGACACGAGGGATGATGGAACAAGTTGAAGTTGATATTACCCATTGATGTGAAAGAGGTTGTTGTTGAATCTGTTTTTTGTTTATCTACTTTACTTTCCCCCCTTATTGAGGCAGCTTGTATTGCTTACCCTCCTTCCAAAGGAGGCGAAGATGCATGAGGTATTCCAGATGCTTTCCATGTTTAGATTCTTGGGGATGGATGGGTCTATGCCCCTAATATAGGTAGAAAATACTAGATGGGTAGTTCATATACTCACTGTGTTGAGCCCCTTGCATTTTGGTAGCTTAGATTTCTTTCATAGAATAACTGGAATTTTGGAAAAATGTTAATGTTGTAAATAAATGAAAAAATGGTGTTGGACCCCTGGGATTAGAGCTTACTAGGATGCAATGGTGAGGTTATACTTCTGAGGAATTATGGACTCAGTTTAGTTATTCTTGGAGGGAATATAACTTTATTGTGTTTCTAATTAAATGTAATGTGGAATTGATAATGGTTAATTAATAATGTTTTGCCAACGAGCATGTACCTGAGTGGTAGAGGCTCTTTCTTGGCATCCAAGATACCAAAGATCAATTCCAAGTGGGGGTGAATGTCTAGGTTACTATAGCAGTACTGTAGTAGTTATTGTAGCAGGTACTATTCGATATTGTAGCATCCAACATTATTAATCTGATTTGGGACTTTAGGCCACTGATTTGGGCCTACGGGTCTCAGGGACATCAGGACACCAAAGGCATTTGGGAAATAGGGATTTTGGGCGGTAAGGGCCTTCGGGAAACCAATGGCCTTCAGGCCACAGGACTTTCGGGCCACAGAAAAGACCAATCAGGTAGACCACATAGGAGAAGGACCAGACAAGGATTCATAGAAAAAAATATAAACCACTAGAGCAGAGCTAATCGGATTGGTAGAATGAGAGGGTATGAAAACTGCCATCGAGACTAGGCACCGTGTAACTCTGCACGTGGAAATGCTAGCTGATTAGTCATGCGAGGTGGGGATCTAGGATCCTTTAAGATTCAGATGTTAGGGAGGGTCTATTGCAAGTGTGTCTGGTCTTGGTCCTTTAAGGTCATGTATTGAGTCGTGTATGGGCCTTGTTCCTTGGGCCTACAGATCATGTAAGGGTTCCCCTTCGACCCTTAAAAGGGGGATTATGCAAAAATAAATAAATAAAAAGAAGGCCTTTAGGCCATTCAGGATTAATTAAGAATGAATTAATTAACATAAAGTGAAACTGATAAAAAGGGATAAAGTAACTTAATATATCTCTTTGTATGGTTGTGTTCTTATAGAATATCTAGTCATAATAGTGGTAGCCGGGAGTCCGAGAGACGTTAGCTATAGTTGATTCTAAGACAAGGTGTTTTCCATAGTGTTGTTGTGAGCTATATCATACCATGTACTTTTTATGTTTCTATACACTACTCCACCTTGTCAGTTATGGAAACTAACACCCCAGGGATTCTGAGCCCTGGGGGGTGTTTTCCCCAACATCCTGGTGGGAGGATGGATGGATGACTACCCCCTTCATCCCTGCTCTCTTCTCTTGGAAGTCACTTGTTCCATTATGCATGGTGGTTATTTTTTTCCATATATGTGTGTAGAGGTCTGTAATGTCCTGTGGTTATTTTACACACATATATTATGTGTCTAGTTTCCTATGGACTACAATAGGTGTAATGTGTATAGGCTGTGATGGCTTAAGGATCCTTACTCGTTGTATGGGCTATGATGGATTGAGGTATAATACCTGATGTATGATACACGTTAAGTGAGCTATTTTGGTTACTAGAAACTACCTAGTTACCTTTGTTACATGGATTTGGTGGTGTGATGCATGAGGTGCATATTGACTCATGAGGTGTGTGTTGTGGTGCTTGAAATAGGTGTATGCAGGCAACCCTTTTTTGAGAGAAATTCTTAGAACGTGCGACGTTGGGGAAAAGTAGAAAACCAGTGGGGAAGTGGTAGTGATGTACCCTTGATATTCTTTATTATATTATAAAATCTTGTATGAGATACTCGGTGAGAGTAGACATGGTGTGGCTAGGAACTTATTATACCTATTTAGGTGACGAGTTGGTTTCACTTGTTGTTAACTGTGATTTAGCATGCTTTGTTTACTTTTTCACAAGATGCTCCAGGGAGGATCCAACTTAGTCTATTTTTATACTAACCCTATGTTATATAAACTATTTTTCAGTTCCATTAGAGCGGGTTTGAGATCAGGATGGTTACTACTAGCTTGGGGTTTTTGCAGGAGCTATTTGGGATTTGTGGTCACTCTCATTTTACTTTTTTTGGTACATGTAGTTTTCCTTTCAATTGTAGTTTCATTTGCATGACATTACATATGTGTACTTGGGTTTTATTTTATATTTTAGTCTAATCAGGAGTTGTTTAGTTTCAATCTTATCACTCTCTTCAGCATGTTTTCTCTTAGAGGGTAATGCCTCCCATATGTGTGTTTTATCTACCCTCATTGCTAGTTGCCAACTCAGGGCCTACTAGAGGTGGTACTTGGGGGGTCATTATCTCTCTTATCACATTTCCAGCCTGGGAGGGGTACACTTTGTGGGGAGGGGGTCATGACAGGTTCCCTTACTGAATCCATTACCGCAAAACAACTTACAACCTTGATTAATGTGCATATCTAATATCCCAATTAGTATGTATATTAAATGCCAAAATTTATTCTAACTATATTTTTTTTCTAAATTATTTCCATGAATATATTTCTATGATTTATCTTTTATATTTAAACTTATCTTCTATTATTGTATAGAATTAATAATTATAATTTTCAAATACGCATATATTTGTTTTATATTTCAAAATTATGTTACTTTCAAATTATGGCATACTTTATATAAATATAAAATTGGATTATCCAGCTACATTTTATTTTTTAAATTATTTCCATGAATATATTTTTATGATTTACCATTTATATTTAAACTTATCTTCCATTATTTTATAGAATTAATAATTATAATTTTCAAATACACATATATTGGTTTTATATTTCAAAATTGTGTTACTTTAAAATTATGGCATATTTCATATAAATATAAAATGATATTATCTAATTATATTTTCTTTTTAAAATTATTTACATGCATATATTTTTATGATTTATCATATATTTAAAATTATCTTCCATTATTGTATAGAATTTATAATTATATTTTTCAAATATGCATATATTTGTTTTATATTTCAAAATTGTCTTACTTTAAAATTATGACATATTTAATATAAATAAAAAATTTGATTGTCTTAACAAGATATATATTTTATATATATTTTATAGGTAATAATGAGTCGAAGTTTGATTATGGCACATCAAATGAGTGATAAATATGAGGAAGGTGTTGATTCTTTTTTGGAATTTTCTAAACAAAATGTTCCAAACAACAACATGTTTTTCTATCCATGCAATAAATTTCTAAATATAAAAAAGTTGAATAGTATAGAGATTAAAGATCATTTAATTTTTCATGGTTTTAATTCGAGTTACATCCCTTGGATTTTACTTGGTGAAATTGGTTAGAATTTCAAATCTATTGATGATGATGCTTTGTAATATGGTAACACTAATGAAATTGAAGAAATGATTTGTGATATGGAAACAAAAGAAATTGAGAATGAACTGAAAATTGAGCATCTATATGGTGATGTTGAAAAACCATTGTATCCTAGTTGTATGGATTTTACAGTTTTAGCATCAGTGTTAAGGTTGATTAACTTGATGTCAAAACATGGTAGGAGTGACAAAAGTTTTTTAGATTTGCTACAATTTTTTAATGATATTTTTTCTAAAGATAATAATCTTCTTGATTCACATTATAAAGTGAAGAAAATACTATGCCCAATGGGATTAGGGTATAAAAAATGCATGCCTACCTGAATGACTATGTTCTATATAGGAAGTAATATAAATTTTTGTTAGAGTGTCCTAAATGTGGGACATCATGATATAAGATGAAAGAAAAATCATAGTTTGACTTAGAGGTTACAGAGACCCCTACCAAGGTATTTTGGTATATTTCAATAATTCCTTTTTTAAAATTTTTATTTATTAATTCACATGATGAAAAAAAGGTAAATATGGCATGCTGATGAGCGGATATGGGATGGAGAATTATGCCATCCAACTTATTGTATATAGGGGAATAAAATTGATAACGAGTTTTGTACATTTAGAAATGAAGTTAGAAGTCTCAGACTTAGATTGTGCATGGATGGAATGAATCCATATCAAAGATTTAGTATCACACTTATTTGATGGCCTAATTTATTATTAATTTACTACTTATCTCCGGAATTTTGTATGAAGCATAAATATGTCATGTTGAGTTTAATGATCTTTGAACCAAAATAACTTGTAAATGATATTGATGTTTTCCTATCACCATTAATTTATGATCTGAAACTCTTATGGGAGGATGGTATTAGCATGTATTACTCTTATAAAATGGAATATTTTCAACTCCATACAATGATTATGTTCACTATAAATGACTTCCCATCATATATAAATTTGTCTGGATATAGTTTTAAGGGGCATAAAGCATGTCCAATTTATGAAAAATAGACTTCATATTATCAATTGAATCATGGGGGAAAAGAAGTATACATGGTTCATAAAAAGTTTTTTTTATGGATCACTATTATAGAAGATTAAAAAAGGTATTCAATGGAAAAAAAGAATTTTATATTTCTCCAAAACCTTTTTCCACTAATAAATATTTTGAGAGGGTGAAAACCCTTGATGTGACATTTGGAAAGACACATAAATTTGGTAATCATATAAATAATTTGAAGAAACGGTAAATATTTTTTGAGCTACCATATTTGAGATATCATGAGGTGAAATATAACATTGATGTAATTCATTTGGAGAATAAAATCTGTGAAATATTGATTGGAACATAATTAGATGTTAAAGTAAAGACTAAAGATAGGTTGAATGTAAGATTTGACTTACTATCAATGGTAATATGTTTGGAGTTAGCTCCCATTCCTGATGGAAGGTGAACATTTCTTCCCTTGGAATGTCATACATTACTGTTGGTAGAAAATACCTCAATGTGTCCTCTCAATATGTTTTGGGTGAAGTTGTGTTTGTTGACAAAGCCAGATGACCACAATTGAATATGGTTGGTATTTTCTGAAGACAGATTTTTAAGGAGGTGAGCTTCCCAGTGTTTGCCAAAATTTTGGGCCTCAAAAATCAAGAATTTTCATTTTGAAATGTAAGGTTTTCTTCATAGGATTGGACACTATGAAGAATGGTGAAAGAAATTGGAAAAGGAAGGGAAATATAGAGCCTGGTCGATGGATCACGTACCATGTCTGGGAAGAGTATGGAGAAGCGTACCAGGCAGCGAGAATGGTACATGGGATCAGTTGGCGAAACTGAATACAGTTTACGGATGAAGGTGATGCGATATGTGGATGGTTTTTCATCAGTAGCAGAGATCGAATGTGTAGGTGCAAAGAAAGTACGCATATCACATATAAAAATGGTTTTTAGGAAGTATTTCAGTTCACGATAGTAGGAGGATCGGTATATAGTAGAGGCTATACTGAATCAATGATTTGGTAAATCTTGGATTAGTGGATATCATAGATATCTTTTCCTATATAATAATCTCTAATCCCACCAATATTAGTGGAAAAAATATCATTAGTGAACATATTTTTTCTCCGGGAATTCGGAGAAGTCTGAAGGAAGTTTGTGAGGGAGAATTTTGCAAAAGATGAAGTGGTTCACATGGATGAAATTTTTCCAAATGTTTTTGCGGAGTACTGTAACCCATAAAGGACATTGTATGCGGAGTAAGAAGGTTTGGTACATATGCGGTTTGCGAAGGCAGTATGCGAACAGAGAACAATTTGTAGAAAAAGGTTGTTCCAAAGAGGAGGTTCACAGAGTCGGTACGTAGAGGCGGTACACAATATTGAAGGTGGAGGAAATTGGAGAATGAAGGGAGTTTCGTGGAAGCAGAATCAGTACATTAAGGAGGTGTTCTATGTACCAAACCTGGTACTCAATACATGGGAGAAGAAGGTGGTTCGTGATTTACACAAGGAGGCTTTTGAAAGCTTTAAATTAGTTTGAGAAAGTAGTTTCCAGTATCTAACAGTACTCAGGAAGGTGGACGTCATCTACAGGAGAAAAAAGTAACTTCAATAGGGCATATTCCTATAGTTAAGGATGTAGGAATTCATGAAAATTATGGGTCCTACATGTCCATAAACTATGTTTGACCTACAAGTTGATAAATTGTGTGTGGATTCCATTCCAAGAGCAATGAGCATAGGAAGTGGAAGATGGTGACCCTTTCCACCGGTAGTGATCCAAAGAAAGAGGCATAGGGAGTGACCCTTTGGAATGTAGTGAGGAAACCCTAAACCTTGTAAAGGGAGTTATCCTGGGAATAGAAGATCTAGCCTGAAAATTGAACTCATTATAGGTAGTGAGCCTTAGTGAATTTGGTACATTGACACGCCATTATTGTATAATCCTTGGACGTAGGCCATTGAGGGTGAACCAAGTAAAAATTGTTCTGTCCTATCCATTATTTCATATATATTTATATATTAGTACATGAAGAAGGGATAATTGAGTTTTTTTAACAACAAAACAAGATTCATAGGAGAAATTTTTTTAATCTATCATAACCGGATTCACCCCCTCCCCCAGGGTATTCAACCTAGTGGACCAAATAATTATCCAAGAGGGTGAAAATTAGCTTTTGTTAGTGTCTTCATGATATCAAAGTTCCATAGGTTTATTCTTCAAATGTAAAAAAGTTTGTGTCTTTAAATGATTTGAGGTTGATAGGTATGAAATCTCATGATTTTCACATCATGATGAAATAAATTCTATCGGTTAAATTGTGTGGAATATTTCCCATATATGTCAGAAAGACTATCATGAAGGTGTGTTATTTTTTCAATTCAATTTCTAATAAGGGGACTGATATGAATTCTTTGAACATTTTGGAAAAAAACTAAATTTATGTACATTTTCAATTGAAAATGTATTTTCCTCCATCTTTTTTTGATATAATTGTCCATTTAATGGTTCATTTGGTTTGAGAAATAAATATTTTTGGACCTATATATCTAAATTGGATGTATCATTTTGAAAGTTAAATAAATATATTGAAGGGGTATTGACGAAGCGTTGTCTTGTACGCTCTCAAAAATATTTATAGATAAGTGCCACACAGGGGCTAACCTAGGTCGATATCTTGAGGAGTTGTCGTGGTCAATCACTCACTAATTCTAATTCACTTATATAAATATATAATAAAATGTTCAGAAATTAATATTGAGAATTGAAAATTATATACTAAAATTAAACATGCAATGCAATGCAAACAGAATGATGTTAGAAAGAAAGCAGACATTCCCGAGAGAATCACCCAGATTAAACCTTCATCATCTCATTATTAGTTTCAAATTTAATTAATAACCACACTCCATTGTATGTGTGACTATCCTCTTTTATATGTTTTTGTGAATATATAGTGCTCTCAACGATTGCCAAGAGACCGCACATCCACCTCCTCGATCGAGGGAAAATATTATAAAAGAGAAAGTTAAGTCTCGAGTGGCAAGTGGAGACACAAAGGCACCTTACCCACTAAGATCCCCCTAGACCTAAATCTAATTAAATAAGAAAAAATTAATATGAATGTGCAAAGACTTTGGTTCAACCTTGGATTGATCCCCCGAGAAGTTCCACGGGTTAGCTACTCATGATCACAAGTAGAAGAGATCACGGTGGAGAAGAATGGGGTGGCAAAACAAAAGATAAAAAAAATGAGAATAAGTTGAAGAAGAGAAAAATATATTAAAAATGCATAATACTATTACAATGGAAATAAACTACAAACAATGGAAAATGGCCACACAGAAGTTCTGATTCCTTGAGAAGAGGTGATGATACATATTTATAGGGATATGAGGTGAAAGAATCCTCTCCAAAATAATACTTCTAATGATTCTGTGTGGATGTCCCAATAAATGGCCGAATTTGTAACTTATTTCTTCACCAAACTGTTCCATAATGTCTCCTACGTTCACCCTCCAAATATGAGATTTATTGGCGCTAGGATGTAGGAGTTATGGCCAATTTAATGAGATACATTTAATCTGTCTATTTGACCCGCTGAAGTTTCAATTCTTCAAATTTCTATGACATTATTTCCCTCCAAACCTTCGATTTACGTGCTTCTTCGTTCACAGAAGTTGTTCCCCATGTAATTTCACGTCCCTCCACAAAATCTGAGCCATTTTGGATGAATTTTCTTGATTCTATGAATTTATTACCCAATTGACCCGTTTCTACCAGGTGAGACGTTTCGTCTTCCACATATTGTGAGCATTCCCATAATGCCTTAATGAGGTTATTGTGACTTTAAATTCATCATGGACATGCCTTATTGAATTATCTTTCCTTTACAGCTTAAATCAATTCATTTTGAGATGTGTGCGCCGAGTTATGCTTCTATTACTTTGGTGGGTCCCATTCTGTCCACCCGGAAACTTTTCAACTTCATTGAATTTATACAGACACTAGATGATCGATTCAGCCCCTGGTCCAGCAGACAAATATGAAGAAAATTAAATAAGGATTCTACCAAAATTTTAATCATAAAATTTGGAAATATATTTAATGATAAATGACCAAAATACCCTTGTGATGACAATCTGTTAAAATTGCAGAATTAGGTCATTTTTGCATGTATGCTCAAAATAACACTAAAACCTAAAAATGTGACAATTACCCATATAATAACATTATGAGCCCTTGATATGATGATTGACTTTGATCTATCTGCCTAACCCTAAAAGCCCTCGATTTGAAGATCAGATCTGTCTTGCTATCCCTATTAGACCTCGATAAATAAGATGATCAGATCCTCTTTCTTCTTATCCTTGTAAACCCTTAATAATAATCAATACAATTTGACACATAAGGCAATTATGAACTCTATAATATTACAAGGACAAGGAATAATAAATTAACTCTTGTTAGATTCAGATCTCTCATAGAGCAGCAAAATTAGCATTGAATATCTACATGTGTCTACGTCTTCTTTGAAATCTTAAAATGACTAGGTATTTATAGGAAAGCATCCCAATAGTTATCATGATCTCCAATAGTCATATTTTCTACATGATTTTTACAAGGACCTAGACACTTGACAACTCAATGGTCATATTATAACTGAATGCACGACATCGTTTTGTTTACTCATACTCTAATAGAATACACAAAATTGTTTTGACAATACACCATCAGTGTGTTAAGAGTAAAATATTCCAATACAATAAAATAGTTTTTTGTATTCAATATTAAACCAAAAGTCAATCTAATGGATTTATTTTCATATATCATTACACTTAATTATCTGGATATAAATTCAATTGTTATTAGTTTTAGTTGATTTGATTATTCTTTGTTCTAGGTTGATTATGATAATCATAATGGTCAATGTAGTTTTGCTTTCTTAAATACTTTAAAACTATTTCAAAGTATGGTAAAATATATATGTTTTCTATAAAAACATTGTAAAAATACTTTGATCATAAAATAGTTAGATATTAAGTATTTAAGAAAGAGATTGTGATTTCCAAAACAAAAGGAATAGAAAAGTCAAAATGATACTTTTGACTCAATATTGACTTTAAATTAGTCATTTTCATGATATTAATGATATTTTATGAATACACCTCTGAAAATTTACATCATTCAAGAAGTTGAAAAACTGATATATCTCTTTCTTGGAAAGATTATAATCAACTAGAGGAAGAAAAATCCATTTTATACTCTTCACTAGAACCAACTCTTCCCATATCCCCATGTAAATCATGTAAAACCTAGCCTTAATTCCATCATTTGTTTTTCCAGGCTTATTTAGTAATGTTCCAGTGAAACTATCATATACATTTTTTTCTTCATACATTACACATCAATAAAATTCCTAACGTACAAACAATTATGGTATGGTAATTAAAAAATACTGATCCCTTTTTCCAATTGGGTTTTGTATGGTTTTTTTAATAAGGTTTACTAATTCATTCCTGTCATGGGGAGTGGAAAAATAAAATTTTTAAGCTTTTCCTAATGATGCACAATGGCTTACTAGGGTCATCTCACTTTAGGAGCTTCACGGTTTATCTACTTACTTAATATAATTCACCTAAGACTACTTATTTTTTTTTGTTTTTATTAATATATGAAAAAAATTGAATTTGGTAAAATATATGAAATACTAAAAATTAAACATGCAATAATAAAATGTGATTAGAAAAGAAAGAAATTGGAATTTGGGGTTTGGTTTATGGGTTCCATCATTATTTTTGTTGTTTTTTAAATTTAGTTTGATTTCTAAATTATAAAATATAACTATTAAACTACTATTACTTAATTTAGTTATTGTGAAATATTGAATTCCTGTATAAAACTAAATTACACCTCCTCCTATAATCAAGGTTGATGGAACACCTAAATCGAGAGTGTGAAACCTTCCAAGACCCAGCTCTATCATATTCAGTTTCATCCCTTGAATGAATCAAATCCATTATGTGAAGAGATAGTGTTTAAAGGAATCAGGGGAAAAATTAAAATAATGGAATAGAAATGAGTTTGAGTTAACTTCCATGGTGGGAAATCACTACACACATAAAACTCAGTATTCTCACCAAAAATTTAAATAAAACATATAAATTGAAGAACATAATGAATGTAAACACCACTTAACTCCCCTGAGACAAGTCTCGAGTTAACCTCTCATTTTTTTAGGCTAAGAGATCACAGCGGTGGAAAGAGGGAAAAAATATAAATAAAATAAAAAATAGAAGAGATCGAGATTGAAAGAGATAGAGAAAAATAATAAAATAAAATAAAATAGAAAAATTAAAACACATTAAATAAGAGAATAAAAGAGAAGAAGAATCGGAAAAATAAAATAAAATTTCAGAATGAAGAAAAAAAATAAATAAATAAATAAGTGAATAATTAAAGAGGGAGAATAGGGTGGATAAATCACTTGTTTAAAACAAAAATTCATGTATCATTTTATTAAAAATTAATTAATTTAAAACTATAAACGTCAAACTAAAAGAATAAAACAAAAGAAGTGAATGTACAACATCTTGGCCTGGCCTCCCACCGATAGTGGCCTCCCTCTCAGCCTACAGCCCCTTAGGTGTGAACCCCCTTCCTGGAGAGTAGCCTCCTATTTTTATAGGATACCCAAGCAATAATCCCCCTATAAGATTTATTCTTCAAGGTTTTATCTTCATTAAGGAACAATTAGATCTCCATTAAAATACATTAAAAGAACTTTCTAGGATCATTGGTGTTTCCCATTTTGTAGTGGACCAAGTCCAGTGGGGTAGAGAATTCTCACTTGCAAGGATTTTGTGTTTGGATGAAGGGAAATGATAGTGGATTAGTGGATGTGGTAGTGGAGAAGGAAGCATTATGGCACAACATTGGACTTCTCTTAATCCTCTAACACACATAGTGGCTGGAGGGAGCTTTGAAATGTTCTCATTGTAGTCAGATGGGGTCCTGGACGCGATTCCTGGTTGTCATAGACATCAGAAGTGGTGTGTAGCTCGAGATCGAGCTCTTTGAGTGGCAAAGATGGTGATCTACGATGCTACAGTGGTGGTCAGAGTTATCAAGGGGTATGGTAGGTGGAAGAGGACAACGACATGTTATATCCGAGATTCAGGGCATGAGCGATGAACGAAAGGACAATGTATTAGTAAATGAGGAATAATACTTAAGGACTCATTGTCATATATTAGAGTGAAGAGTAGAGAGGCACTCACATGTATCTCAACTTATGGTTGATACTTTGTAGAAACCTGTATTGGGGTGCGCACATGGATACACATGTACACCTAAAAATGTGCCATGCCACCCCACCTGGACCACTCTGGTTTAATCCCAACCAATGCACATGCGGTCCTCCACCCAGAATTTCTCTTTCCATCCTATGCAGGCTCTCCTATGGCCTTCTTGGAAAGTCAACCCCTTCATGGGGCTAACTATGTGGATGTCGGTCTTCATTTGAGGGCCTTCTAGTCTTGGCCATATTTTTACCTAAAATACATTCAAAATGATTGTAAAGTTTCAAAAAAACATTCAAAAAAACATTCAAAATTTAATTAATTAATACTTAATAAGACGATACATTGAAAACCACTATTTAAGTTCATTTCAATTCTTCATTTTCAAATCCCACTATTAGGAATAAACATTTAAATATATGAAAAATGAGTGAAACCCATTGAAAAAAATTAAGAATAAATTTAAAAATACGCATTAAAATATGAGTGTGTTAAATAATCCCACACTTAAACTATTCTTTACCTCAAGCATAAAATCTCAAATTTGAATTCTAGAAGTGACCAATTCTATCATTCTTCAAATTTCAAAATAATTAAATAAAATTATAATCAATGTCAAATTAAATTTTCAAATTCCACATAAAATATCAATTTAATTTATAAATTTTAAAATAAATAATTAGTTCAAGAATTTTACTTTCTCTCTTTTGAAATCGATGGAACTTATTCTTTCATCCATTTCGGCTCTTTATTTTATTATTATTAAACATTACAAACCATGATCTAGTTCTCTTTTAAATATTTTTTCTCATTACTCATGGTAAAATAAAAATAGGGTTATGATCATATCATGAGAACAAGATCCACCTCCACAGGAATATAAAGGAACTAATTTCTCCACTTTGTAAGGAAAAAATAAGCATAAAATCATGAGGACTTGCAATAAAGGTTCAAATGTCTATGAGACTTAAGGTTGGTGCGAATTGATGTGAAAAATTAAGGCTCAAATAATAGGATCATCTATTAAAATCTAATTCATAATATCAAAAGTAAAAGTGTAATGACATTCTCCCATTCAAAGTATCAATTCCCACTTCCCAATATTAAAGTAAAGTTTATGGAAAATGAAATCATAATGAATAAACTATGCACATTCTTGCATTTTTCCCTAATTTTATTCTTTTTTTAAAGTAATTTTTTTCACTTTTTTGAAAGTTATTTTTAGAAGTAATATCACATCCACCACCTAACCACATATAATAAAAATCATCAGTCTAGTAATGATGATTTTTTATTCTTTAAAGTTAAAACCCACATTTTTTTATTTTATTCAAGAAGGGAAAAAATAATCACAATGAATGAATTAACAACCTTTCTCAGAACCCACTATTATAATCCCCACACTTTTTCCATAAAATATATTTTATCCCTTTCACTATGAATAACACAACTCCCAGACTTTAATTTTAAAATATCATGAAAATATTAAGAGTAGGGTAGGAATGGATTAAAATGTTTTAAAATATGAATAATCCCTAACAAGTTCATTCATGGTCTATATAGGCTAAATTAAGAATGATTTATTAGAGGTATCAAGGATAAGGGATTTTCAAAAGATTCATCAATCACTTTTATTTTGTTTTTTCATATTCATTAGCTTTGAAATGTTTAAATATAAGTTCTAGAAGGTGGTATGTCCCAATATCACTTATGAAATATGATCAAGAATAAATAACAATTACTTGGTATAGAAATACACTCAGGAATGGAAATATGATTTTTGACAATCACTCATGACATGAATAATAATAAAAAAATTAACATGAATTTCCAAAATTCAAAGCATGAAGAATGGTAGTGAGATTTCATTTACATGAATCAACTAATTCCATCAAATCAAGAGTCAACAATTTAATATCCATGCTTCACATTAATAATTCAATTATTTATTTTAGTCATTCAATATTCTTATTATTGAAATATAAAACATTGTATCAAAAGATTCCTAAGAAACTCATATCTCCTAGATAATTAATGTAAAGCGATAATTCAAAAATATCCATAAAATTTCCACTTTAAAGATCAAAATAGTTTTTTATAAAAAAAAATTAGGGAGTTTAAAAGATAAACATAAAGAATTTAATAATGAAATCTCTATTCCATGAAGCTTATTCCTTCTTCCTTCACTGTTTATAGGCTAGATTGTGTGATCACAAACCTATAAAAATAAATTAATCAATTAATCACAAGGTTCATGTCATTTAAGTTCAAAAATAATAGAGGTAGTGGGGATGCATGAAAAACTAATCATAAGAATGAAATTAAAATCCTAGAAAGAAAATAGAAAGATAAATCATGGTATGATCCTAAAAAAGGCCTTGACTTTTTACTACCACCATAAATAATTACCAGGTATTATCTATAATCTGATGGTGGGTGGATCTTATTGGATTTGAACCACCACATGTGGCTTTTCCAAAATTTCATTTCTTCCTTCATGTAGAGGAATGATTCATGGATAGAGTATACCGAATACATCCCCTTCACAATTAGGTATATATTGAATGGTGGGGATAGGATGAAGTGTGGATCATCTTCCTTCCCAGTTTCTAGTTTTTCAACCTCCTCCTTGCTTAGTTCTTTCTCAATAGGGGTTTGATGAATTGAATGATCAAAGGAAAAGTTAGCAGGAAGTTTCACTTGAATGAAATTAAAATCAAAATAAAAATTATTCCTTTCAAAATGAGAAGCCTATGTATTTTTTTCCTTAGGATTAGCTACTTTGAATTCTTTATGGGCTTCCTCAAATGTATGTTCATCCAAATTATGGAGTTTTAAGTGTTCCTTAGAAGGTGCATGTTCAGTTTCTTTATCTTCCTCTAAGGAATAACAAATATTATTAGAATCTAGGAAATTAATACTCAATTTATATTTAATAAAATAAAATGAAATCAATTTTTAGATAATATTAACTCCCTTAGTTTTTTTAGTTTCAATCTCTTCTTCACCGATTAGTGCCTCTTGGAGTTGGATGGTAGTAAGTGTAGGTTGGTAGTCGGGCTCCTCCATCTTTTCTTGAAATTCCACCACATGGTTGGTGTCTTCTTCTGGGGATAGATAGATATGAAATGGTGTAGTATCATATAATTTTTAGGGAATTGGGAGATCAAGTTGTACCTCACACTCATTCGAGAAGTCATGTCGATCTTCTTAATCTCTCACATGTAGCTCAATAGGAAAGTCTCCCCCATCATGAATTCACTCTAGCTCATCATGTTCATATTGGATTTTATTATTCAAATGGTTGGTTTATATATACTCCTTAATCATGGACTAAAATACTTTTATTTCCTCTGAAAAATCTTGGAAGACTAAGGGTGTTTCCTCTAGTTCAGGTTTAGGTTTCTTGAGGGATACCCTGAAATATTCAATTATCCAATCCATTTTCAATTTAGGTCATATACCATCTCTTCCATATACTAAATCTCTTATTGGAGATTTTTTTTATCCACTTGTTCTTAAAATTTCACCCAAGGAACATATTTAGAAATTTTGATAGGAAACAAGGATGACTCTACTTGTGTCTTGGCTGCTTCTTGATAAAAATTCAGGAAGTACTCCTAGAGTTTAGTTAGTTATTTAGGCAATCCTTAGACTAATGGTTGGTTGATGGTATATTTATGTTCCTGGATGAGGCCCTTGAATTTATACTCTCTGATTATTTGGATCCAAGTTCCCTAGATCTGTCTAGTAAATAAAGCAACACTATCTTCTGTAGATCAGGTTGATTCGATTGCTGATTCTGGAACCTAAAATTCATTAGTCCATGAAGAATAATGATTATTTGAATACATATTTGAAAAATAGTTTTTATGATTTTTTAAAAATGAAAACTATCTACTATATGAAAAAGAAAAAACATCAATAAGCTCCCTAAAAATGTTTCCAGTTTTGATGCATTCCTATAATGGGGTGTAGAAAATAAAATTGTTTTTCCTAATGTAGCATAGTGGATAACTAGGGTTGTCTCACATGAGGAGATTTAAAGTTTATCTATTCACTTCCACTAATTTATCTAAGACTAATTTTATTATTATTATTATTTTATGAAAACTATTGAATTTTATAAAATATATGAAATGCTAAAAATTAAACAAGTAATAACAGAATATGATTAGTAAAGAAAGAACTTGGCCTTTTTGGTTTGGTTTATGGGTTCTATCATTCCTTATGTTGCTGTTTAAATTTATTTTGATAGTTTAATTATGAAATCTCAATCTTAAAATACTATTATTTTATTTAGGGATTTTAAAATATTTAATTCTTGTAGAAAACTAAATTCCACCTCCTCCTATAATCAAGGTTGATGTCACACCACAATAGAGAGTGTGACGCCTTCGAGGACCTGGATCCATCATATTACATTTCATACCTTGAACAGACAACTCTATAATGTGAAGAAATGGTGTTTAAAGGAAGGTAAAAGATTAAAATAATAGAATATAAATTAGTTTGAGTTCGGTGTCGTGGTAGAATATTTTCACACTCATACCCCTTACTCTTACTCAACACAAATGTAAATAAAACATATGAATTGAAACATAGTATGAATGGAAACACCACTTACCTACCTCAGGTCAAGCCTCAGGTTAACCTCTCATTTTCGAGGGTAAGGGATCATAATGGTGAAAAGAGGGAAGAGAATAAACATAAAATAAAAAGAATAAAAGGCATAGAGAGAGAGAGGAAGAGAGATAAATAGAATAAAATAAAATAAAACTAAAAATTAACACATGAAATAATAAAATTAAAGAGAAGAAGACTAAGAAAAATAATATAAAAAGTCATAATGAAGAAATAAGAAGAATAAATTACAAAATAAGAGAATAATAAGAATAATATAAAGATAATAGGGTGGAGAAATCACTTAGTCAACACAAAAATCTATGGATCATTTTATTAAAATGGAATTAATTTAAAACTCCAAAAACATGAAAATAAAAAAAGAAAACAAAAGAAATTAAATTGAAGCATCTTGTCCTAGCCTCCCTCAGAAAGTGGCCTCCCTCTTGGTATGTAACCCCTCGGGTGTGAACCCCCTTCTTGGTGGGAAACCTCAACTTTTTTATAGGTAACCCAAGAAGAAATCCACATTCGTCCTTCCTAGATTGAGGTTTTATCTTTGTAAAATAATATTCAGATCCCCATAAAAATACATTCAAATATCTGTTGAGGATCATAGGTTTTTCCTATTTTTTAGGTGACCAAGTCCATCAGGGCAACAAATTCTTACGTTCATGGATTCGGTAAATGTATGGAGGGTCGTGGTAGCGGCTTAGTGGATGAGGTAGTGGAGAATGAAGCATAGCAGCACACAAGTGGTCTTCCTCCAATCCTTCTGCCTTCATTATGGCCAAAAAGAGATTTGAAATGTTTTCAAGGTGGTCAGATGGGGTCCTGGAGGTGATTCTTGGGGGTCTCAACCTTCGGTAGTGGTGTACAGCTCAGGACTGATCTCTCTATCCAACAGTGAAAGGAATATATGGTGTTTTAGTGGTGGATGAATTCATTAAGGAGAACAATAGGTAGCAGGGGATGGTGGCATGTTATATCTGAGACATGATGTGTAAGTGATGCACGGAACAATGAAGTATCAATAAATGATGAACATTACCTAACAAATTATTGTCCAACATTAGAGTGGAGAGTGGAGAGGCACTCTCATATAACACAACTCATGGTTGCTGCTCATAATAATCTCGCAAAGGGGTGGGCACTTGGATACACACACAAACACAAACGGGTCATGTCGGACTACCTGGACCATGTGAACTTAGGTCCAACCCATGCATGTACAGTCCTCCATGTGGAATCACTCTCAATGGTCCATGCAGGCTCTCTTGTGGCCTACTTAGAAGGCTCGCCCCTTTATGGGGACAACTATGTAGTTGTGGGTATCCAGTTGAGGGAATAATAGGCTTGTCCAAATTTTTACCTAAAATAAATTTAAAAGGATAGAAAAATTTCATGAACACTTATAAAATAACATTAAAAATTCCATTAATTAATTCTTAGTAAGATGATCAATTAAAAATTACCATTAAAGTTGATTTCAATTATTCATTTGAAAATCACATAATTTTTGAATAAACATTGAAATATATGAAAAAATTAGTGAAAACCATTTAAAACCATTAAGAAAACATTTAAAAATCTGCACAAAAACAAGAGTGTGTCATTTACCAAAAGAAGTGTCTATATATTTTACTTTCTAAAAAAGTTGATCACCTATTAGTGGATATAGTGTTGTGTGTTATTTTGAACTCCCATCGAATGATATCATCCAAGATTGGTACTTATGTATTTGGGGTAGAAATATGTGATTTCCTAGAAACATTGTCTTTGATTAATGTTTCAACCTAATTGATTGGGTACCTTGTTCAAAAATGGGATAACCTTGAGTTCCTTTAATTCCATATCTTAAAAAAATTCCATAATAGGAAATTCATTTATCATCCCATAAAATATAGATCTAAACATTAAATATTAATTTGTATAAGAATCATTTAACATAACATCAAGATCCTATAGTAATTTCAAATATTCGATTAATGGAGACAAATAAACATCAATATCATTACCTGATTGTTTTAGTTAGGATATAAGTAAAGATATAGTAATTTATTTTCCTTTCATGCATAACCACGACATAAAGTTATAATTTACCAACATAATAATCCATGTAATGTGAGTGATGATTTTAAAACCAAAAAGATTCACTCAATCTGTAGATAGTGGACGATGAAGGTTTCTCATCTCGTTCCCAAATTCAAGATACTCGTGATCAGTTATTTTCAACTGAGAAGAGTCTACCAGGTGATGAATTTTCACATATTTATGTCTTGTATCTTTATTCCACATCAATTTTCTTACAATTTACTCACTTTTATATAGGCACATAAACCTTGGATTGATTGGAAAGTACCATACAAATTTTTGAAGACCCGATTCATCTTTTTTGTATCGAGAAACACACACTTTGAAAAATATTTATATGATTTATGGTCCTTACAAAGTAGTATAAATTCATATGGATAGACATGTATTCTTTTAGAGATCATACCCATTGAACATATAATTCTTTTAGAGTCACACGTTCAATAAGGAAGCTCATTATCTTCTAGGAGAATATCATTCAAGAGATCAAATAGTTCAGTAAAACTAGAGTCACTCATTCCATTTCTAAAATTTAAACTATATAGATTTAAAATGGATGAAAATGATATATATTTAGTACAACTATAATAAAATGACATCTTTTCATAACTCTTTAACTTCTCAAACAATTTCAAGAAATCACAATGTTAATCTTCAACTGTAATTTTCATCTCCTCAATATGATCTTCATCATTGTCCACACCAATAATAACAACCTCAATACAGTATTCATCTTTTTTCACACATGTAATCATATTATATGATCCATATAACTTAGTATTAACCAAGTCACTAGCTACATTCACTTTTATCCATGTTTAGTCCAACATTTATAACTTCGATCTATTCTATGATAGATCAAGTGTTCTTATAACTCCTGTGGACTAATTAGTCTTGAATAAAAACTACGTAAACACAAAGGATTTTATAAGGGTCATATACACGATCTTTTTCAAATATGATAAAATCTTTCACCCTATCCTCATATTCTTTTGCTATACAATTGAAATCCATACATTTTTTTATTCATATCCATCCTATTTGATTCAGTAATATTAATTTAAAAAAAACATATTCTGAGCTTGGAAATCATAAAAGGTCATTCTTAAAGAATCATTTATTCCACATGAATTCATTTTTCTGAGATAATAAGAGTCTAATGATGGGTATTCATATTGTTTTATAGTGGTGGAAATAATTTAAGGAAAGGAATGTGTGATATTTATAATCTTGAAATGAAACTAATTAAATTTTCATCTATTAAAAAACACAAATATATTTTTTATTATTGCTTTAATGATATCTAATATGATTAAATAGACCTATAAGATCTTGAAAAAGCAGTGAAAATTTGAAATTAATAAAAGGGATGATTTGGTGTTTATTCATTTCTTCACTTGGTATGTGGTGAACCAGGTGGTGTTTCAGTGATAGGATGCTTATGAGATGAATTTTAACCTTTTATGTAACACCCTAAGCTTCCACGGTTTGCTTCTCTTTGAATAATACAGTAGTGTTTGTTGTGTGCAACTTCGAGTTCTAACACACACCATAACTAATCAAACTAGCCGTTATGAATAGTAATACCCACTTTTTGAAATTTTATAAATTTTATATTTCAAAATAGACTTCATTTTTTGATTTGGAATATCGAAATTATCTTAGGGTGAATTTTTGGTATTTTTCTGAAAACTTTCAATTTTTGATAAATAGTGAAAAACACTGAGTTATAGTTTAAAACCGAATTTTTATTTAAAAAATTATTTATTTTATTTACATTTATTTTAGGTTAAAATAGATACATAATACCTATATAAGTTCAATTTAATTCATTGGATTAAGTTTATAATAATTTTAGATATATAAAAATCTTATTGAACTTTTCACCGTCTTTTACCCATCTCCTAGGAGAATTTTCAAATTCACATAAAACATAATTTTACCACTTCTGTGAGTGGAATTTTGAAAATCCAAGAGACAGGGTTAATATCAAGGACAAAAATGTGGTTCAATAAGATAAAAATAAATTTTTTTGAATAGTAAGTTTTTACTTTTATTTACCACGGTTAAATGTAAATAGGGTAATTGAGGGTACAAATGATATTATTATTACCCTAACACATGTCCTAATTCTATTGGATAAGTATAATTATACCCAAAAAAACCTTAGGAATAAAATATGAACCTCTTTAGTCCACTTGGATTAGATTAAGACATTTATTATTATTTAATTCATAGAAGAGTTAAAAGAGTTAAAATCAAAGTTTAATAACTAAAAAAAATTTAATATTGGGTTATACATAAGATAAGTTCGATTATAAATATTCACTAGAAATATAAAAATATTTCATACATAATGATATTTTATTTATAATATTTAGACATTAAATAATTTAATTTATTTATGACACAATGGCGATGCAATAATTACCTAATTAATGAAATATTTAAATAATTGATATTATAAATATCCAAATAAATGTAATTTGAGACTTTTTATGAATTACACTAATTTTATAGGTTAATATTACATATTAGGGTTTGTTAGATGAATTTTCTTCGAAGTAATAATGCTGTTATGAATTTAGAAAAAACAAAATACCAAATAGTGTCAAAACTGACATAAAAGAGTTTTTAAAACAAATATTTTATTATTAATTGATATTCTATTCCTAAAAAAGTAAGGATCATAAAAATGACTTATATAATGATATTTTTATCATTAATTAACCACTTGGGTTCGTTTGGATGTATATAGTATGTTTATTAACCATATAATATAAAAATATAAAGAGACATGGTAAATGTCAAACTATTTAACTAAGTGTTAAATATAAATGATAAGGTTAATTTAGTGACCCAAACCTATCTAAAATATATTTTTTGAAATTATTTCGACCCATACCCACCTTATCCTCGAAATAAGTCACTTTTAAGTCATTATAAACTGAATATGAATTTATTATAAAATAATATTTTAAGTTTTTCCTAAGGTTCCCCTCACCCCTCTTATAAAAGGGCACTCCCCCTTCTCTCAAATTAATACCTTCAAATCCTTTTGGCTCGGCCAACCCCAGCCCAAATATTTTTTCAACTTCCCTCTCTTCAACCTGGAGGCCTTATTTTGATTATAAATCCAAACTAAGGAGCCCATTTTATCAAATCAAAAGGAAGAACCCGAAGAAGAGGTAATGTTTTCACCACCCTCTTTCAAGTTCCTTTCTTCTTCCACTTCTTCTTTATTTGTTATTTAAATTATAAAATAATAACTCCAGTATCTTCTATATACTGTGATGTTATTATAAATATGGTACAACCATATTTAGTATTCTATTCATCCTTTTAATGACATGTCACCATACGTGTGTAAGTACGGCTTACCGTCTCCACGTTGTGGTGTAATTGTTATTCAAAACATTATTATTTGGATGGGTATGATAATTATGTGTAATTTAAGTAAATAATAAATATAAAATTATAATGATTCTGTATATTTGATATACCATCCAATTATAAACGATTTTAATATCAAAAGAATGATATTGTTGCTCGTGCGTACGTACGGACTACCGTCTCCACAAACGCGATGAGATTCATTGCCCATTGTATCCATTCAAGAATAATTCTCATTTTATGAATAAAATTAATTTTTAATGACTTGATATAATTATGTATATGAATAAGATACAACCTATCCATAACAAACACTAATTACATAACAAATCATATAAACGAAAACGAATCAGTTAACACCCGAAACAACGATAATACTAAGATATTATTAACAAAGCAATGTTAAAAGATCATATATGATATCATATTAATGTATATGATTCTTTTATAATTTAATAACAATTATTTCACTATTATATAGGAGGTAAACCAACCCTCGACCAAGGAAAAATACAAGGTAAGGGTTAATTTCACAATCTCTTTATTATCTGAGGTTGTTTTTACGTAAGTATCTACTAGGACCTCTTTATCATCCACATCCATGTTTCTTAAAAATGTATTTCAAAACATTATTACTATTTTATAGAATATGGGTTAAAGCCATTTATACCCTTGTTTTACTTTTTATAAAAATTTTATAAAGGAATCTTTCCGTCATTTTCAAAACAAGGTCCTTTTTAACCTTTTCGACAGAATTAAGGGAAGAATGTATTTTTTAACTTATACGGAAGGTGAAGCTCTTTTCTGACATTATAAAATCGACGAAGCTTCCCTTAAAATCTTATAAGAATATTTTTAAATTAAATTATTTAATTATGTGTGTTTTAAATGATTACAAGAAAAGAGATATTTCTCCCAAATAATTTTGATTTCATCTATGTCAAAATCCTTTGATGAATTTTAAGCTTATTTGAAGTTGATTTATTATGATACAAAACTTCCATATTGTATTGAAGTTTTTGTGATATGTTTGACTGTGGATGTGTTATTTATATACCATTCATGGTTTATGGAGAAAGTGTTGACATTTCACATTCTAGTTTTAATACGAATTTGTATGTTATGTTTAAACTTATTCATATGAGGAATGCATTGGACTTAGTAAGTGACGGGTGGAGCCTGTTATAGCTCCTCGATGCATTGGTAGGTCTCATGAGACAAACTAGTATCTTGGCACAAGGCCTTCACAAAAAATTATTTGTAGTCTTGGCACAAGAACCTGACTATGTGGTTATGATAGTCTGGCATTATGCATTCCATCATTATGAAAGTGGTTATTGATATTTCATGTGATTATTCGACTAGTAGAATATCCATATGAATAAGTAAATTGAATTATTTCATTTTATCTTTTCCATATTATGTTTACGTTCAAGTTTAAAAGGATTTTTTTTAGTTATACATTGCCTTAAATGTTTATTTTTATTTATGAAAGTTTCTGCTATATTGTTATCCTTACTGAGCATCTAAGCTCACCGATTTCAATGTTTTAATTTTTCCCAGGATGTGAAAAAGTATTTTATGAATGACCTACAGGGAATGTATGAGGGGATATGAATACAAGATGTTATTGTAGTTTTTTCACTTTATGATGTAATGTAAGACTTATGAATATATCTAGTGTTTCCAAGCCTACTAAACTAATCGGTCTTTCGAGACTTGATATTTTGTGATCCTGAAAATGTTATGTAATAATGCACCGACTCTGGGTAACTGAGGTCCGGAATTATAGTTGGTATCAGAGGAAGTTTAGTACAAAACATGGAAGCTAGATTTAGATAAACTCTGATTAGAGCATATAGACCTAAGATGGACTTTGAGGATTAGTGTAGAATAACTTCCTAGAATTTTGGTATTGTAGAGATTTTGTGAGTTCTCCGATAAGTAAATACCTATCTGGATACGAGCAGGTAGTGGCAACTCTGGAAAAGATGTACCTAGGGGTAAAACCTGAAAACACGGCTTTGAGCTAGACTGAAACGGGAACTGGTGCACAACAACGGGCCTTCCTGCACTCTTGGTTACGACACTCCTGGGGGATATGCTTAGGATAATTCTCATTTTCTTTAAAACCCATTATGAAGGGTTTTGAGTATATACTTCCTTAAAGAAAACATTTTTTATGATTATGGATTATATCCATAAACTGTTCAATTTATGTTAAGTGTTTTACAAGTTTGGAATTATGTATTTCGATTTATAAACTAATCTAGTTTATTCCATTGTTTAGAAATGGCACCTAGTGGAAGGAATGAAAACCATATCAATGCACGCACTCCATGTAGGGATTTCCCTCCTGCTCAAGATAATTATAGTGGAGCTGGTGATGCAACTGGTGCTGATCAGCTAATCACTATACTGGGACAACTCACTCAGGTTATGAATAATAACCTTACCCGTATGGAGCACCCAGATCCGCAGCGTGGAGGATCAATGTTAGATCGCTTCATGAGTCAACAACCACCAACATTCAATGGGGGTACAAATACACTAGTAGCTAAGAAATTGATAAATTCCTTAGAGAAAATATTCCACGCCTTGGGCAGTAGCGAAAGGGAAAAAGTTGTCATGGAAGCTTACTGCCACACTGGAGATGCTGATCAATGGTGGTCATTGATTCAAAACATGAAGGAAGATGAAGAAGTATCAAATATGGAATGGAGGGAGTTTAAATATATTTTCTTAGAAAAATACTTTCCTCATGACCATTGAGAGGATATGGAAATACAATTTCGGAGTCTAAGGCAAAAGGCGGTTGAGAATGTTTCAAAGTATGAGTCTAACTTTACAAGGTTAGCAAGGCATACTGCAGATTATACACATAACCTAATAAGTAAGATTGATCATTTCTTTGATGGGTTAAAACCGTTTCTCTGTCAAGCATTAGTCTCACAATCCTTTTCGTCATATGAAGATATTGTCTCATGTGCTATCAAGACAGAAAAAGAATTATCTAAGTCTTATGACTTTAAAGCAAAGAAAGAGAAGAAGAGATCGGTTGATCACTCTAGAAATGGAAATAAGGGGAAGAAAGGAAAAGTTGAATATCCATCCTGTAGTAAATGTGGGAAGAATGACCCTGGTACTTTCTTAAAAGTAATGGGAGTATGTTACAAGTGTGGTGAAAAAGGCCACCAAGCTCGTGATTACAAGGGGAAGAGAGAAGCTATCGATGTTCAATGCTACAATTGTAGGGATATGGAACATTATGCAAATTAATGTCCTAAGTTTTAGGGAAACTTACCTCAGAAAAGGCTAAGGGATCAAGGCCAAGCTTATGCGATCACTACTGCTGAGGTTGAAGCTCCGAAAGACGTGGTGGCAGGTAATTTAATGGTTTCCTCAAGTTTAGCAAATGCATTATTTGATTCTGAATAATCACATTGTTTCATATCTTCAAAGTTTGCTAAGAAAATTAGAAATTTCCAATTTGATTTAACAAGGGAGGTTTCAGTTAAAACTCCTAAGGGAAGTATCATCGCAACAAAGTTTTGTGAATATGTTCCCCTTAGAGAATATAAATGTTCTTTATCTACTGATCTCATCATCATACCTATGATTGAGTTTGATATAATCCTCAGTATGGATTGGATTTCAGACCATGATGTGAAGATTTATTGTAAGAAGGAGGAGGTTACGATTTTTGCTGATGATGATAAGGAACACCTTATCTTTAGAGCAGAATCGTCACCACCTAATTCTTATCTAGATCCACCCCTAGTAGCTCAACGAAATTCAATTATTGGGGAGGAAGAGAATGAAATAACTGTGGGTGAGGAAATGAATGTTCAAATAGAGGATGTACCTATTGTGATATAATATGTTGATGTGTTTCCAGAATATTTACCTGGACATCTTCCAGAACAAGAAATTGAGTTTTCCATTGATTTAATTCCTAGATCAAGGCCCATATCGAAGACCCCTTATATAATGGCCACTGTGGAATTAGCTGAAATAAAGAAAAAACTAGAGGAATTGAGTAATAAGGGATTTATTCGCCCTAGTGTTTCTCCATGGGGAGCCCCTATACTTTTTTTAAGAAGAAAGATGGATCCAGGAGGTTATGTATCGACTATAGAGAAATAAATGCTATAAAATAAAGAACAAGTATCCCCTAACTCACATTGATGATTTATTAGACCAAATTCATGGAGATCAATACTTTTCAAATATTGAACTTCGATATGGATATCATCAGTTGTGTTTGAAGAAGGAAGACATTCCGAAGACAGCATTTTGAACCAGGTACGGGCATTACGAGTTTACAATAATTCCTTTTGGGTTGAATAATGGACCCTCTGTTTTCATGGATCTAATGAATAGAGTTTTCAAGGAATATCTTGATGACTTTGTAGTGGTATTTATTGATGATATCTTGGTATACTCCAAAAGCTACAAAGATCATGAAAATCACTTGCGCATTATATTGAAGACTCTGAAAAGACATGAATTATATGGGAAGTTTATCAAGTGTGAATTCTGGCTTTAGGAGATTTCTTTTCTTGGCCATATTGTCTCTAAGGATGGAATCTCTGTTGATCCTTCTAAGACAAGAGAAATCCAAGAATGGCCAGCACCGACGAGTATAACTGAGGTACGCAGTTTTATTGGTTTAGCAGTTTATTATCGGCGTTTCGTCCAGAACTTTACCCAATTGGCTAACCCATTAACAAAGATCACACGTAAAGGGGTTAAATTTTTTTGGACAAAAGAGTGTGAATAATGTTTTGAAGAACTAGAGAGAAGTTTAGTCAGTGCTCCTATATTGACTCTACCATCGTAGAATGATGGGTTCGTTATTTATAGTGATGCATCAAAGAAAGGACTTGGTTGTGTCCTTATGCAGAATGATAGAGTTATTGTCTATGCATCACGACAGCTGAAAATTCAGGAGAAAAACTATCCTACTCATGATCTTTAGTTAGCAGCTATAATCTTTGATTTGAAGATTTGGAGACACTATCTCTATGGTGAGAAATGTGAGATTTATACAGATCACAAGATTTTGAAGTATATTTTCTCATAGAAATAAATCAACATGAGGCTAAGGAGATGGCTTGAACTAATCAAGGATTAGGATTTCACAATACACTACCACCCGGGGAAGGAAACTAAGGTGGTAGATGCTTTGAGAAGAAAGGATCATGTAGTTTTGAAAAAGATGAGAGTTGAAAGGGATATTATTTTCATGGATCTAGTAAAGATGGATATGGGAATAACCAGGGAAGGTGAAACATGAATGCTTTTTCAAATGGTTGCCAAACCAACATTACTAGAAAGGATTAAGAGCTCTCAACCCGACAATGAAGAGTTTCAAAAGAAGATTAAAGTTGTGAATGATGGGAGATTGAGTGACTTTGTGTATGAAGATGGAATTCTGAAATTTGGGAAGAGACTTTGTGTTCCAGATATACCTAATCTAAAAAGGGAATCTTTAGATAATGCTCATAGCTCCAATTTCTCTATACACCCTGGGAGCACCAAAATGTATAGATATTTGAAGGAACATTTTTAGTGGGACAACATGAAGAGGGAGATTGCTGATTTTGTGTCAAGATATATGGTTTGTCAATAAGTGAAAGTTGGAAGGCAACAACCTGGAGGAGTCATGAAACCTCTTCCCATACTTGAGTGGAAATGGTATAATGTCACGATGGACTTTATCATGGGACTACCAAAGACTCCTAGAAGGAACGATGAAATATGGGTCATTGTTGAACATCTTACCAAGTCAGCACATTTTCATTCTATAAGAGAAGATCTACCACTTGAACATCTAGCAAGGAAATATATTAATGAAGTTGTGAGACTTCATGGAGTACCCCAATCTATTGTTTCTGATCATGATCCATGTTTTACATCAAGATTCTGGAAGAGTATTCAGAAGGCCTTGGATACTGAACTTCGTTTGTGCACTGCCTACCACCCTCAAATACATGGACAATCAGACTGGACTATTCAAACCTTAGAAAATATGTTGATATCTTTCTCACTTGACTTTCAGGGTATGTGGGATCAATATTTACCTTTGGTAGAATTTTCCTATAATAATAGCTTCCATTCAAGTATTCAGATGGCACCATATGAAGTGTTATATGGTAAGAGATGTCACACACCAACCTATTGGGATGATGTTGGTGAAAGAAAACACGTAGGCCCAGAACTGGTGGAGGAAACAATGGAAAAGTTGAAGGTAATCCAAAACCACATCAAAGCAGCTCAAAGTAGGTAGAAGAACTATGCTGATAACCGAATGAAGGATTTGGAATTTTAGGTAGGAGATCATGTTTTCTTAATGGTATCTCCATGGAAGGGAGTTATACGTTTTGGTAAGAAGGGTAAATTGAGTCCCATGTACATCAGGCCTTTCGAAATTCTAGAACGAATTGGGGTTGTATCTTACCATTTGGAAATGCCGCCAAATCTCTCCCAAGTTCACGATGTGTTCTACGTATCACTATTGAGAAAATACATGCCTGACCTAATGCATGTACTCACCTATGAGGAAGTAGAACTGGAACCTGATCTATCTTATTGTGAAGATCCTGTTAGGATTCTTGATACCAGAGAATAAGTGTTGAGAAACCGGACGACTCATCTGGTAAAAGTTCTATGAAAAACCATAAGATGGAAGAGGCAATGTGGGAACCCGAGGAACTTATGATAAAGAACCACCAGAGTCTTTTTATGCAGTAATATTCTATAAATTTCAAGGATGAAATTATTTGTAGGAGGGTAGAATGTAACACCTCAGGCTTTCATGGTACGCTTCTCTTTGAATAATACAATAGCGTGTGTTGTACGCAACTTCGAGTTTTAACACACACCACAACCAATCAAACTAGCCGTTATGAATCGTAATACCCACTTTTTGAAATTTTATAAATTTTATCTTTCAAAATAGAGTTCATTTTTGGATTTGGAATATCTAAATTAGCTTAGGGTTAATTTTTGGTATTTTTCTGAAAACGTTCAATTTTTGATGAAAAGTGAAAAACACAGAGTTATAGTTTAAACCGAATTTTTATTTAAATAATTATTTATTTTATTTAAATTTATTTTAGGTCAAAATAGATACATAATACCTATATAAGTTCAATGTAATTCATTGGAGTGAGTTTATAATAATTTTAGATATATAAAAATTTTATTGAACTTTTCACCGTCTTTTACCCATCTCCTAGGAGAATTTGCAAATTCACATAAAATTTAATTTTACCGCTTCTGTGAGTGGAATTTCAAAAATCCGAGAGACACGGTTAATATCAAGGAGTAAAATTTGGTTCAATGAGCTAAAAATAATTTTTGATGAATAGTAAGTTTTTACTTTTATTTACCACGGTTAAATGTAAATAGGGTAATTGAGGGTAAAAATGATATTATTATTACCCTAACACATGTAATAATTATATTGTCTAAGTATAATTCGACCAAAAACAGCCTCATTAATAAAATATGAACCTCATTGGTCCACTTGTATTAGATTAGGACATTTATTATTATTTAATTCGAAGAAGAGTTAAAAGAGTTAAAATCAAATTTTAATAACTAAAACATTTTTAATATAGGGTTATACATAAGATAAATTCGATTATAAATATTCATTAGAAAGATAAAAAGATTTATTACATAATTATATTATATTTATAATTTTTATACCTTAAATAATTTAATTTATTTATGACACAATGGTGATGCGGTAATTACCTAATTAATGAAATATTAAAATAATTGATATTATAAATATCCAAATAAATGTAATTTGAGACTTTTTATGAATTAAGCTAATTTTATAGGTTAATATAACATATTAGGGTTGGTTAGAAGAATTTTTTTTGAAGTATTAATGCTGTTATGAATTTAGAAAAAACAAAATACCAAATAGTGTCAAAATTGACTTAAAAGAGTTTTTAAACCAAATATTATATTATTAATTGATATTTTATTTTTTAAAATCTACGGTTCGGCCAAAATACTTATATAATGATAGGTGTATCATTAATGAACCACTTTGGGTTCTATTGGATGTATATAGTAAGTTTATTAACCATATAATATAAAAATACAAAGAGACATGGTAAATGTCAAACTATTTAACTAAGGGTTAAATATAAATGATAAGGTTAATTTAGTGACCCAAACCTATCTAAAATCTATTTTTTGAAATTATTTTGACCCATACCTACTTTATCCTCTAAATAAGTCACTTTGGAGCCATTATAAATTGAATATGAATTTATTATAAAATAATATTTTAAGTTTTTTCTAAGGTCCCCCTCACCCCTCTTATAAAAGGGCACTCCCCCTTCTCTCAAATTCATACCTTAAAAGCCTTTTGTATCGGCCAAACCCTGATAAAATATTCTCTCAACTTCCCTCACTTCAACCTAAAGGCATTATTTTGATCAGAAAGTCAACCTAAGGATCCCTTTTGATCAAATCAAAAGGAGGAACCTGAAGAAGAGGTAATGTTTTCACCACCCTCTTTCAAGTTCCTTTCTTCTTCCACTTCTTCTTTATTTGTTATTTCCATTATAAAATAATAACTCCAGTATCTTATATATACTGTGATGTTATTATAAATATGATACAACCATATTCATTATTCTATCCATCCTTTTAATGACATGTCACCGTACGTGCATACGTACGGCTTACCGTCTCCACGTCGTGTTGTAATTGTTATTCAAAACATTATTATTTGGATGGGTATTATAATGATGTGTAATTGAAGTAGATATTAAATATAACATTATAATGATTCTTTATATATTACATACCATCCAATTATATATTATTTTAATATCAAAACAATGATATTGTCGCTCGTGCGTACGTACGGACTACCGTCTCCACGAACGCGATGAGATTCATTCCCCATCGTATCCATTCAACAATAATTATCATTTTATTATTAAAAGTAATTTTTAAGGACTTTATATCATTCTTGATATGAATAAGATATAACCTATCCATAACAAACACGGCTTACGTAACAAAGCATATAAAGGAAAACAAATCAGTTAACACCTGAAACAACGATAATACTAAGATATTATTAACAAAGCAATGTTAAAAGAACATATATGATATTATATTAATGTTTATGATTCTTGTATAATATAATTACAATTCTTTCTCCATTATAAAGGATGTAATCCAACCCTCGACCAAGTAAAATTACAAGGTAAGGGTTAATTTCACAATCTCTTTATTATCCGAGGTTGTTTTTACGTAAGTATCTATTAGGACCTCTTTATCATCCACATCCATGTTTCTTAAAAATATATTTCAAACCATTCTTACTATTTTATAGACTATGAGTTAAATTTATTTATACCCTTGTTTGACTTTTTTTAAGATGTTTATAAAGGAATATTTCCTTCGTTTTCAAAACAAGGTCCTTTTTAACCTTTTCGACAGAATTAATGTAAGAATGTCTTTTTTAACTTATACGGTGGGTGCAGCTATTTTATGCCATTATAAAATCGACAAAGCTTCCCTTAAAAGCTTATAAGAATATTTTCAAATTAAATGTTTTAATTATGTGTCTTTTAAATGATTTAAAAAAAGAGATATTTCTCTCAAATAGTTTTGATTTCATCTATGTCAACATCCTTTTATGGATTTTAAGCTTATTTGAAGTTGATCTATTATGATACAAAATTTCCATATTGTATTGAAGGTTTTGTGATATGTTTGACTGTGGCTATGTTATTTTTATACCATTCATGGTTTTTGGAGAAAGTATTGACATTTTTTATGCTAGTTTTAATACGAATTTTTATGTTATGTTTAAAATTATTCATATGATGAATGCATTGGACTTAGTAAGTGACAGGTGGAGGCCGTTATAGCTCCTAGATGAGTCGGTAGGTCTCATGAGAAAAACTAGTGTCTTGGCACAATGCCTTGACAAAAACTTATTTGTAGTCTTGGCACATGGCCTTAACTATGTGGTTATGATAGTATGGCATTATACATTCCATCATTATGAAAGTGGTTATTTATATTTCATGTGATTATTCAGCTAGTAGAATATCCATGTGAATAAGTAAATGGAATTATTTCATTTTATCTTTTCCATATTATGCTGAAGTTCAAGTTTAAAAGGATTTTGTTTTAGTTATACATTACCTTAAATGTTTATGTTTATTTATGAAAGTTTCAGCTATATTGTTATCCTTACTGAGCATCTGAGATCACCCCTTTCAATGTTTTAATTTTTCCCAGGATGTGAAGAAGTATTTTATGAATGACCTACAGGGAATGTATGAGGTGATATGAATACAAGATTTTGTTGTAGTTTTTTCACTTTATGATGTAATGTAAGACTTATGAATATATCTAGTGTTTCCAAGGCTACTTAAATAATCGATCTTTCGAGACTTGATCTTTTGTGATCATGCCAATGTTATTTAATAATGAACCGACTCTGGGTAATTGGGTTTGGGACGTTAAATTTTATCAAATGATGAAAACAATGATAGAACCTAATTACAAGGTCTTGATAACCCAATATTTGAAGAAACTCTTGAATTTAAATCAAATGAACCAGAAGTCTCGAGCTAGGGGTACCATATTCCATTCCCAATTCAGAAAGTTCACATTTTATCAATCGATCCTTTAAACAACCCATTATAAGAAATTAAATTCATTAAACACCACATGACACTTTAAAATATTACTTTTCTTAAATCAAAGTAAAAATTCTAAACAACCCAAGGGGCATAAAAACAATCCATATCATCATAACACGGATTTAAACAATTAAATCACCTTTTATAAAACATGGCATGATAGTAAAATAAGACAACCATGTTACTTTAATTTGAGAGGATTACTAAATTTTTAAAATTCCATTTGGAGAATCCCATTTTTAAGAACAACATTTAAAAAAACAAGTTCAAGATATAGAATTTGAGTTCTTGAACCACCCTTTGTCCTTACACATGTATGCATTTATAAATATAGATACCACTCATCCATTTGAACATATTCACACATCATTATGTTACGATATTAAATAATTTATCTATATTTATATCTATTTTGTCTTAATTTAATTCATTCATTGACAAGCAATGCAAAAAAAACTTTTTTCCTTTGGCCTGGTAAATCACTGTATAATTTCACTATCATTTTCATGAACAAAAAAATACTTTG
This sequence comes from Viscum album, assembly GCA_963277665.1. Classification (NCBI taxonomy): domain Eukaryota; kingdom Viridiplantae; phylum Streptophyta; class Magnoliopsida; order Santalales; family Viscaceae; genus Viscum; species Viscum album. The sequence goes on along the minus strand of OY728120.1, from coordinate 2,062,186,877 downwards.
TGACTGCATCAAGCACCTTTAAATGAATTAAAGTACCATTAATGGTTAGATAATAATGAAAAATATGAATAAGATAAACCATGTAAAATACTCATCATGTAGTATAGTAGGTTTGAGTTCAAAAAATGGTGGATGAGTTGAGAATCACAATGTTGATTATGTTGGATTGATTTTCTTAGCTACGTTGGTGTTGGAGTAATGACATATCTTGTATCGACATAGTTGTACTTTATTGGTGGTAATGTAATATGTGTTGGTTTGTGATGTAATATAAACATCTGATGGCATGTAAGAAATTGAAACCACTCATGTTATGGTTATGTCATAATGTCAACTTCTTTCATATGTGATAGTTCAATCTGTATATAACCTAGTATAATCTCTTGACACAACCTGCGATATGTTGATATCATAATAGTCATTCTCCAATTTTCATGGTTGGTGTAATACAATATTCTTAACATTTGATTCAATAGCCTCACTTGATCTTTACTTACACAGCAGTCATTTTTCATGCAAGCTTCTTATGCACCATTAATATCGCATGTACTGATGTCCATCCATAATTCATGTGCATAACCCATGTGTTCATTCCATGTCACATGTGTAAAATATATAACAAATAGGTATCCATAAAAAATATAATACAAATGTTAAATATTTAAAAATATAAAAAATATAAGAAACTTATTAATTCCACAACAAGATAATATTATTAAGGAAAAAATTAAAATAAAAAATAAAGCATATAAAGAAAGAGTATGCATATAAGTATCAAAATTATCATGAAATAATTTTTATCAAAAACTATAAATATAAAAAATTGGAACAAATTATACAAACTAAATTAAACCCATTTCATAATTCTTATAAAAATTATAAACAAATTCGATGATATTAAAATGATTGGGGTTCTTCTGTTTGGTAATGGAAGAAAATGGGTTGAATTATTTGATTTTAATCGATGGGGGCATGAGAGATACTTGGAACATGGAGCTGAATACCATATTTACACAAAAAAAACTCTACCTACTTATCATTTACAGTCAGCGCCTTACATGATAAGTATGAAGGGTTTTGCGGAGCACAACTAGGATCTCCATGCAATCAGAGTAAGACATAATGATGAATAAGTGAAATGAACATAAATTTGAGGTAGAGGGTGAACCAAAAATGGATCTAGAAGAGGTAGATTGGGTAGAGAATAAGTGAGGTAGATCAAGGAAAAATAAGATCATTCATGCACTCCATTCAAACCAATTTAGAAAATTAAAAACAAACAAAGATGTTAGAGAGGGAGAAACAGATCACAAGTGATCACATACCTTGGCTTTTGAAGGTGTCGAGTCATCTGATTTGATTGAGGGAGAGAAATGAAAGAGATTCGGTTCTGAGAGATCTGGAATGGTGTAAGCGAGAAGAACTCTATTATGGTTATATTTAAATGATCAAGAAGGGTTTTATGAGTGCTTTTAAAAAATCACTCATAAAGAGTGGTTTTATTAGAACTAAAATAATAAGCACTGATAAAACTGATCTTTATTACGGCTAAAAAAATGTTGGTAAAGGCTTCATTTTAATAATATAATTAATATTATTAAAAAATTTAAATTTAGATAATTATAAATAAGTATAAATATATATAATTATAAATAAATATTTATGTTGTTGTAAATAAATTTAAATAATTGTAAATATGTATTTATAAATATAACTATAAGTAAATATAAATATATATAATTATATATAATTATAAAAAATAATTATTTATATAATTAAAAATATATTAAAATAATTGTAAATATGTATTTATAAATATAATTATAGATATATAATTATAATTATAATTATAAATAAATATATTTATAAGTATTTATATATAATTATAAATATATTTATATAATTATATATATAATTATATAAATTTATTAATATATAAATAATAAAACTATAAATCAAATAAATCTATTTTTTATTTAAATGTATTTATTATAATTTAATAATTATTTATATATATATATTGAGGTTTCAATATCCATTATTGATACTATGGATGCTTCCAATCTTCCCCCAAAGAAGGATGGAATTAATGTTCTTTCACATAAGAAGGTTTTAGTTTGCTCAACCTCAAATCTGGGTGATTCTGGGAAGAATCCAATCAAGGGTGATTTGGGGAAGAATATAATCAAAGGTGATGGTATTGTTTCTTGTGATTAGATAAAAGTTTACGTTCATGAGATTCTTGTTGTGAAAGGCATCACTGCTTTGGTTCATGATTTGATGCAAGGTTGTGGTTCTTCTTCCAGATTCTTTGATGATATGCATTTTGGTTCTTCTACATCATGGAGATTTATGAAAAATAGTTCATTGACTTTAGATAATTCCCTTATCTCACAATGAATTTCCAAGTGTATGAATTCTATTATATCTTAGTTGGTGACCTGGTAGGGGGATCAATTCATGGAAGTTTGACATCATCGAAGTTGTCTTATTCAATTATGGGGTTTCAGAGATTGGAAGATGGAATATCTTGAAAAGGGGTTATTTCACGTCATATTCCCTTATTTTGATCTGAATGTGAGATCCCAGGGAATGGTATGTATTCCTCTCAAACTTTGTTTCCTAATATGTCATGATTGGGATCCTAGTTCAAACCCAACATCCGCTAGCAACTCGAACACTCGGGTATGGATTCGAGTTTTCAGCCTTAGTTGGTATATTTGGCATCCACAAATCTTATGGGATGTTTCATTTTGGGTGCCAATAAAATTAGATAAGGTAACATAATGAGAAATATTTGGATGTTTTCTCGTATTCTAGTAAAGATTGATATGTTCTTAACTCTCATTGACATAATGTTACTAGTATATGAGGATTTTCATTTTCAGTTTCATATTGATGTTGAAAACATACCCAATTTCTATCATAAGTGTTTCAATGTTGGACACTTTATTGAAAATTTCAAAAAAAAGATTGAGATGTGATAATTTTAAGAGGTTCTATCATGTGATTGAGAAGTGAAAATTTAAACTTCCAAATTCAAGAATTGTGAATGTGAGAGATAGTGTTTCTAATGGTGGTAGGAACCTTGTTAATGGATTTAGAAAGGATGCTACCAGTACTGGGGTTCCTATTTAAGATCCTTATCCTATTTATGTGTAGGCCACACAGGAGAATGGACAGGTTTCAGAAAAGACTATATAGGAGATTAAAATTTCCTCTTCCTACAAAGATAAAAAATCAATTTCTACTGACTCTAGATTTGATGCAAAGGCTCCTCTTCAAGATCCTGATCCTATTGATGTGCATTCCACATAAGAGAGTGGATAGGTTTTGTAAAAATCTATGCAAGGTATTGAAGTTTTCTATTATTACAAAGATGAAAACCCCATTTCTATTAGCTCTGGATTTGCTTCATAACTTGTACCATATTTTGTTCAAAACGTTATTCCATATATGTCTGATATTCAGAATCCAAATTTTTATGTATCTTCTATTCAGGTGGATGTTTCTCTTTCTATGGTTCTTCCTCGTGATTATTTTAAGGCTCGTGTATTAGGTGTTTTTTATAAATAGCAGGTTGTTGATATGAGTCATTTGGAGGAAGAGTCACCTTATGTGGATGCTAGAGGTTTTGGAAAGTTTTCTAGTTGTGAAAACATCAATATGGATTCCTCCAGTGTAATGGACACTCCATTGGCTTCAGCTGATGATTTGGTTGCTTGGAATATATATGGGGCCTCTATTTTCATAAAATAGATTAGGACTTGTTCTTAAGGATCTGGCAGTATTCAGACTGATTTTTATCTTAATGAGGAGTTAAGGATTTCTTCTCCTTCTACTACTTCTCATATTGGTGCAGGAGATGTTGTTGTTTTGAAGGAGTCTATGGAGGTAGTGAGCTCTTAAGATGAATTTCATGAGCCATAAAATAGAGAGATGTCTTGGAAACAAGGCCAAAAACCACATGGAAGACCCCCTCATGGTAGGGGTGGGTGGGGTCCTAACCTTATACATGTTGTTGATTTTCAATATTTTTAGTTCATTTTTAGGATATTTGTTATTGGATTCATTTGACATCTTTTTGTTCTTATGTGGGTTGTTTTTTCATAGTTGTACTTCTACTCTTTGTTTTTCCTTTTTAATTGATGGGTTTGGACCTTTGTCCCATATATATAATTATAAATAAATATATTTATATAATTATATATAAATATATATTATATATATTTATTAATATATAAATATATATAATTATAAATATAAAAATATATTTATTATAATTTTATAATTATTTAAATAAATATATTTATAAATTTTTTTATATAATTATAAATATATTTATATAATTATATATATTTATAAATTTATATATATATATATATATATTTAAAAGGTAGGTACAAATCCCCTTTTATTAAAAGTAAAAAACAGATAATAAGATGGGTTCAGACATGGAATTGCTGCCCCCATCAAATAAACACTCAAAGACCTAAATTTTATCTAATATTAGCCTCGATCCTACGTTACTTGTCATGCATAACATTCCAATTAATACTTCCATTCCCATGGATGTGACCCCTGGGATTCCAACCTCTCCTCCAAGATTTTTCTTATTACAAAATTCTTTCAATGTCACTACCCTCTATGTCCATTCTCCCAACATCTAAATGAGCCTCCATCCACTTAGGAGGGTCATCAAGAAATATATATTTAGTTATTTTATTTTTGGTGGACTGAATCAAATTAACCTAGTCTCTGTCTATTTGAACATCATCACCCTCTTTCATATTTGGGGATCAAGACTGCATATTTATGGAATCCCTCCTTTTTATTACCTTACTTTTCATTACATTGTACAAAAAAATAGGATCTTTTAAAGTTTAGTTTCTTGAAAAGAAGGTACATAATACATGAAAAAATAAAACATTATTATATTACACTATAAAGGATTATTCAAGTTTCATCCTAAGTACATTACTTCATCTCATAACCCGGGGACATACATCATAGGGAAGGGTGAGCATAAGGCCTAGTAAGAGAAAACAAGGGAAACAATTTACTTGTGATCTTGAAGAATATCAATAAGAACTTGAGGAATTACATAAAAAAATGATAAATGGAAGAAGATTAATATCATAATAAAAATAACATGACTCATAAAATGTAAATGTGGATAAAAATTTAATTGGGTCATTTATTATCATATCACCAAGGTTTATCACTCGGGCGTCATAAAAATTACCATGGTTGTTCACTAAGGTGTCGTAAAAAAATTCATCTCTATAGATTAAATTTTTTACCCAATGCATTGGAGAGATATCATAGAGAAACCTTCATATTTATTAATTAATTTTATCTATATATATCATAATAAAACATTTCATAAAAAACTAATGGGGAATAAAATAAATAGGATTCATATCAAAATCATGACATTTTTAAGAAGTTCTTAAAGACAAGTTATGTCTTTTTAAAACCCACAGAAAAGTATAGCAGGATTCATTTATGTTAATCCTATAATGAAATAGATCATTGTCACATATATTTGAGTACCCCTAGAGAGTAAATTGGTTTGGTTATTCACAAAAGAAAATAAAATAATTTCTTGAGAAAAAGAGAGAGATTTTGAGGAGTAAAATTGGCAACATAAAAGGAATAAAACATGGTTCTAGAAAAAATTATAAAGATAGGGTAAAAGGATATCCTATTAATAAAAGACTCTTAATATATTAAATGGATATAATAAAATGTACAAAAGAACATATTATTGAAATTTTAAATACATACCACATAAAAAGAGAACTTGAAAGGAAAAGAGAAGTTGAAATTTCCCTTACCTTGAAGAGTGGCTCCTAAAACTAGAATATCGGGACCTTGGGGGTGTGAGGACACCTTGGGAGGTAATAGTATCATAGATTAATGGAGGATGAATTTTTAATTAAAGTAAATGAATAAATGGATGGGTATTTATAGTAAAACTGAGGGAGTTTTTTATTAATTTCCTTGGACACCTTAGTAGTGGTATTTGCAAAACCATGGGATTGCCTATGGTATTTTCCAATAGTATTGGCCAAATGGGACAAATATTACATTATTTTAATCCAAAGGAGTCGACCATAATTTAAAATACTCATTACATCATTATGGAATAGTTATGATTTCATTAAACATACCGAAAAACTCAAACTATATTTTAATTGTTCATGAAAAACTAAAGTATTTTATAAAATTCTCATAAATTCACCATAACATAATATAGGAATTATAATTTCAAAAATGAAATTTATTTTATCATAATAATTCTATAAATATGACAAAATTAACTTTTAAATATAATAATACATAATTATTAAAAATAATAAAGGAGAGAAAATTCATATTAAAATACATTGTAAAATACATTGTAAAATTTTCTACACTTGAAAAAAAAATTATTTTATCATTTGTAATTAAAAAAGAGTGTTTTGATAACACTATTTCATTATAATAAAAATTAATAAAAACTTAATTTAATATAATAATTTCTATCTCTCCGAAAAGTACAATTTTTACCTGAATAATGAATTTATCAAATTCCATCTCAATTTTTAAGCAAAACTATTCTTAAAACAGAAATGATGGAATAAAAATTTTATTTAAATAAAGTTATTACACATTAAGTGACTAAGTCCTTGAAACATAACCCCTTATAACACCCGCATATGACCTAAGGGTAAGGTGAGCGATGATGATAGACTCTTGGTGTGGCTCGGATAAAATCGCTCGAGTGGTAATTTCCACTAACCTTAATTTCTCTCATAAGTGATTCCATTCAAGCTTAACATTTTCAATCTTGGATTGGGATTGGCCAATCGAGAATCCTAAAGATTCCACCTCTCTCCCATGTTCTGACAAATGAGCTTTATATGACATGAATCAACTTAATGAGGCCATCGACTCTTCTTCTACATTAATTAATCATTATAATTTCTATTAATAAACAATAATCATAAAATTAAGAGTATAGTTTCCAATGGTCATATTGACCAATGATCATAAATGACCAACGGTCATAATTTAACATCTTTCATATAATGGTCAAAACCCAATAGTCACATTAAAATATACTTACTTCATTATTAATGAGATATAATTTTGTTGTGTAAGATAATATAACACACATTTTCAAAAAAATATTATTAAAAATCTCAAGTCATTACGTTATTACCCCCTTAAGAAATATCATCCCTAAAATTTCAACTCATTCTCTCAGTTGAGAAGAGATGTGGGTACTTATGCCTCAATGTTTCCTCTGGTTCCCACATCCCTTCTTCATATTTGTGGTTCCTCCACAACACTTTAATCAGGTGGGTATTCTTTTTGCATAGAACCTTGTCTCTATGGTCCAAGATCTCCACCGAATACTCCACATAAGATATGTAATGTTCTAGTTGTACTACCTTAGGATTCAATACATGTGAAGGTTTAGGTATGTGCTTCCTCAAGATAGATACATGGAAAACATCATGAACTCATGCTATATTTAGAGGAAGTTAAAGATGATAATCCACAACTCCAAGGTGATCAAGGATTTTATAGGGTCCAATGTACCTGAGGTCGAGAATCCCTTTCTTTTTAAACCTCACGACTCTCTTCCAAGGTGAAATTAGAAAGAATAAATAGTCACGAACATCATACTCCTAGTCCATTTGACGGTTGTTAGCATAACTATTATGTCAACTCTGGGAAGCCTTTATGTGTTGTTGGATGGAATGAACCTTTTCTATCCTCTCTTGCACATGTTCAGGCCCAAGAATTTTTCTCTCATTAGATTCATCCTAACAAGTACGAGTTCTACATCACTTCCCATATAGAGCTTAATATGGTCTATTTGAATACTCAAATGGAAGTTTTTGTTGTATGAGAACTCAAAAAATGGGATATATTGATCCCATCCACCTTTAAATTCCATTTACCATGTTCTCAGTATATACTTGAGTGTCTGAATATTCCTTTCATATTGGCCATCAGTTTTATAGTGATAGAACATATGGAAATTCAATTCAGTATTCATAGCATGTTTAAGACTTCTCCAAAATTTTGATGTGAACATTGGATCATGATTAGATATGATAGAAAGTGGAACTCCATACAACCATACCACTTCCTTCACATATATCTTGGCATGTTGGTCAAGAGATAAATATTTCCAAACATAGATAAAATGGGTAGTCTTGGTGAGATGGTCCACTATAACCCATATCGCATTGTTTCCTTTGGATTTTTTTTGGGAGACCAGTGAAAATTATCATAGTGATATTGTCCCACTTCCATGCTGGTATGAGTAGATGTCGTAATACCCCTTTAGGAAGTTTTTGCTCTGCCTTCACTTGTTGACTTTCCAGGAACCTTTTAGTGTACTCGATAATCTCCCTTTTCGTTTTATCCAACCAATAATGAACATGAAGGCCCCTGTACATTTTAGTGCTTCCAAGATGTATAGAGAAATTAGAGCTATGAGATTCATCCATAAGCTCATTCTTTATTTTCAGGATAGATATAACACATAGCCCGATACGAAATTTCAGTACAGCTTCTTGATCAATATTGAACTCATGAGACTTCTCATTATTCACAGCCTCTATATTCTTCTGTAACAAAGGATCTTATCGTTGATATTTCTTGATATTATCTAGTAATAATAGTTGAGAAATCATTTGGGATAGGTTTTTTAATTTCCCCTCCCTTACGATTCCCATGTCTACTTTAACTAGGTCTTTGATCAGATGATCATTTTGAATCCTCATCATTTCCTACACAACAGGGTCTTTCCTACTTAATTCATCAGGGACTTTTTTTCTCTTTCGGGATGATAATTAATTGAACATTTGTAGTCTTTAATAAGTTCCAACAATCTCCTCTATCTCATGTTCAATTACTTTTTCTTGGAAATATACATCAAACATTTATGGTCTATGTATATATCACATTTCTCCCTTTAAAGGTAGTGCCTCTATATCTTCATAGAAAAAATGATCACATCTGGCTCCAGGTCATGCATAGGATAGTTTCCCTCATGAGGAATCAACTGTCGAGATGCATAACCAATCACCTTTTCATTTTTCATGAGGATACACCTAATCCCTTTTAGAGATGAATCGCTAAAAATAATTAATCCTTCTCTGATGGACGGTAGAGTTAACATGAGTGCAGAAACCAATCTCTTATTAATCTTTTGGAAACATTATTCACACTACTTTTTCTAGATGAACTTTACCCCTTTTGAGTTAACATGGTCATTGTATTATAAAGTTACAATTTTTTTTCAAAAACCTCCTATAATATCCTTCTAATTCAAGGAAACTATTAATTTCATTTACTACTATAGGATGAGGCCACTCCTCTACAAACTTTGTCTTTTCAGGTTCAACTGAGATTCCTTCATTGGTTACAGTGTGTCTCAACAAAGCATCTTTTTTTAACCAAAATTCATATTTGATGAACTTTCCAAATAGCCTCCCCTTCCTCAGTGTTTTCAATATAACCCTTAGATGATCCTCATACTCCTCAATGATTTTAAAATATATCATAATTTCATCAATAAAAACTACCATAAAATTATAAAGGTAGTCCTTAAAGACTCTATTCATAAAATCCATAAAAATGGAAGGAGCATTAGTCAAACCAAAAAGCATAACAACAAACTCGTAATTATTATATCTTGATCAGAAGGAGGTCTTTAGAATATCTTCTTTCTTCACCATCAATTGATGATAACCAGATCAAGGATCAATCTTAGAGAACAATTGAGCCCCATGAAGCTGGCCAAATAAATCATCAATTCTTGGAAGCGGGTATTTTTCCTTCACTGTGATCCCATTAAGTTCTCTATAATCAATGTATTACCGCATTGATCCATCCTTCTTCTTCACAAAGAGAACATGTGATCCCAAAGGAGACACACATGGCTGGATAAACCCCTTATCCAAAAAATCTTGAAGTTTCTTCTTTAATTCCACTATCTCCACATTTTCTATTCTATATGGGGTCTTCGATATCAGCATCGATCCTTTCATAAGTTCAACATAGAAATATACCTCTCTTTTTGGGGGTTTCATAGGTAATGCCTTAGAAAATACATCAATGTATTCCTGAATGATGGGGACATTCTATATTCATATAAATTCATTTACTTCTACATATTCACTATTCATTTTCATAAATAAGGCTATAGGTGGTTCTTATAGACAAAGATTAGGTTGAGATAACTCTCCTTTGAAAACAATTAAAAGTTTCCCATTCAAGACTACTGATATTTCCTTTCTTTTTCATTTGATCTTAGCATTATACATTGAAATCCATTCCATCTCCAGTATAATGTCGAATTGCATCAACAGATTGACTACTAGAATTATGATGAGATTATTCTCACCAAAGTAAATACTAGAGAATATATACACTGTTGATGCTTGGATAATCCCTCCAACAGTCATGACTAATAACACTACATATAGAAGTTCATATATTGATTCTATATTCTTTGAAAACTTATAGAAAATAAAGGAATGTGTAGAACCATAATAAAAAAATTACTTACTAGTTTTGAGAGAACAATGAGAGTACCTTCCACCACATAATTTGGAGCTTCAACTTCAGCCATCGTGATAGAAAAAGCATGACCCTGCTCCCTTTTCCAATGTTGAGGCTAAGGGTGATTCCCCTCCACTGCCTGCATATTTTTACACTGATAGAAAACCTGTCCAAGCTATACAAACTTAAAGAATTAGACTTCAGGAAAATCACAAACCATATTCCATTTATTGTTTATGTTGATAAGTTGAGGCTTCACTTCACTATGATAGTTCTGAGCAATATGACCATCTCTTCTACACATGTAACACTGCTTTCTCCTGAGTAGGAACTTCCCCAAATACTTATTCCCACTTTTTTTGCATGTGGAAAGTTTCGATTTCCTTCCTCATCTTCCTTGATCAAATATCCTCCTCAAGTTTATCACCAAAGATTTCTTCTTTTCATTCTACTTATGAGACCATTTCATCTCACTAAACTCTGGTTCAACTTTCATAGCACATCTCACTCTCTCCTTGTAGTTTTCATAGTCTCAATTGGAAATATTCTTCCATAGATGGGATCTTATTCCATATAAGAATATATCAAACTTACCATTAGGATCCATGAAAAGGCTAGAGGTGTAGTGAGAATGTATTGGGAAGTGTATCTCATAGCTTCCAACAAATTCATTTTCCTTATGTTTTAGCTCTAGGAATACCTTCTCCATTTTCATTCGCATTGAACAAGGGAAATATTTTTTGAAAAGGGTTCCATTGAACTCAGACCACTCCATAGATTCAATATCACCTATTGGATTCATATTTTTGATCAGTTCCCACCGATGAAAAACTTCTCCCTCTAAGTGATAAATATCCAGGGTGACTTTCTCTTGTTCGAAAAAATGGAGTACAAAAAATATCTTTTTGATAGATCTTATCCACTTTTCAGAAATCAATGGGTCAATATATCTACTAAAAGATGGTGTTATTTGATGCATAAAGGGCTCAATGGAAAAAATTTCGCTTTATAGGGAATCTGATCTCTCATATTGATTCATTTTATCTCCCATAACTTGAGTTAGTTGATTCATCATTCACATGAAGGTTTCTATTTCAGCTTCCATCGGAAGGTTGTCAGCACCGGATCCATTGTGATAACCAAATATGTGGTTTCTCCAATTTCCCTCCATTTTCTAAAAGAAGATAACCTTAGTAAGAAACATGTTTCATTTAATAATATTATAATTCTAATGGAATTTCATGTATTAAAACATTATTCTTAAATATTTTATTCTTTAACAACAATTATATTTTCTAAAAATCACTTATAATGGTTCATAAAAATCTTATGATTAACTAAACTTATCCATTGTGAGTGTCAAACTGTGAGAGAATAAAGGCCCATTTTCATGCACCAATTCCAATTCAAGTCTAGTTAAAATTTTTGTTTTCGGGTTTTACCCCTAGATACATGTGTTCCAGATCCAAATCCACTTGTTTGTATCCAAACAGGGATTTATTTGTTCGAAAACAACTTACTTAATATTTCACCAAAATATGTGGTTGTTTTCCTATGTTTAAACTTTTCTCTAGGGTTCTACCTAATGTTTTAAAATCCTAAATTCCACAAATAACTAAACTATCCTTTCATACCAACTATAACATCTTACCTTTTTGTTACATAACATTTAATTACATTGTACAAAAACAGAGGATATTTTAAAGTTTGGTTTTTTGAAAGAAGGTATATAATACATGAAAACATAAAACAATGTTCTATTCCACTCAAAATGATTATTCAAGGTTTATCTTAAGTACATTTATTACATCTCATAACTTGGGGAAAAACATCAAAGGAAAGTGTGAGCATAAGGCCCAGTAAGGGAAACACTTTGTGATCTTGAGGAATATCGATAAGAACCTGAGGAATTACATAAGGAATGATAAATGGAAAAACTGGCATATCATAATAAAAATAAAATGATTAATAACATTTAAATGTGTCTAGAACATTTTATTGAGTCATTCATAAGCATATCACCAAGGTTTATCATGGAGGTGTCATAAAAAATACCAAGGTTATTCCCCAAGGTATCGTAAAACATGTCGTCTCTAGAGATTAAATTCTTTACCCAATACATTGGAGTTCAATAAGGATGAACCATTAATATGTCTTATTTAATGTGAAAAACCTTTATAATAATATAAAAATTCATAAATAACCTATGTAGAATATAATAAATGAGTTTCATATCAAAATCATGATGTTTTTAAGAAGTTCTTAAAGACAAGTTCATTAGGTCATTTTAAAACCCATGGAAAAGGAAGGTGGGTTTCATGTATGTTAATCTCAAAATGAAAATAATTTTTACATATTTTTTAATACCCTTGGAGATTAAATATTTTTGGGTATTCACAAAATAAAATAAAACAACTTCTTGAGAAAAAGAGATAGAATTTGAGAAGTAAAATGGGCAACACAGCGGGTATAAATCATGGTTTTAGAAAACATTAAAAAGAGAGGGGGCAAGGGTATCCAATTCATAAAAGAATATTAATATATTAAAGGGGTAGAATAAATTGTAAATAATAAGTATGTAAATTTGAAATAAATACCACAAAAAAAGAGAACTTGAAAGGAAAAGAGAAGTTGAGATTTCCCTTACCCTGAAGAGTGACTCCTAAAACTCGATGATCGGGACGTTGGGGGATTGAGAAAACCTTGGGAGGAATCCATGGGAGATAATAATATCTTATATTCATGTAGTATTAATTATAAATGAATTTAAATTAATAAATGGGTGGGTATTTGTAGAAAAATTGAGGGATTTGTTTTTAATTTCCTTATATACCTCAGTAGTGGTATTTGCAAAACCATGGGCTTGCCCATGGTATTTTCACATGTTATTGGACACTTGGGACACATATTAAATTATTTTTATCCAAAAGAGTCTAAAATAAGTTTATAATAATACTTACATAATTATGAAATAGTTATGATGTCATTAAACATACCGAAAAACTCAAACTGTATTTTTAATATTCATGAAAAATTGAAGTATTTTATAAAATTCTCATAAATTCACTATAACCTAATATATATGTTATAATTTAAAAAATGAAGATTATTTTATCATAATAATTCTCTAAATATGATAACTTTAACTTTTAATTATAAAAATACTTATTTATTAAAAATAATAGCGGATAGAAAATGCATAGTAAAATGCATAGTAAAATATTCTACACTTGAGAAAAATAAAATTATTTTATCATTTGTAATTAAATAAGAGTGTTTTGATAATACTCATTCATCATAATAAACATTAATAAAACATTAGTTTAATATAATAATTTATATCTTTATGAAAATTAAAATTTTACTCGAAAAATGAATTTAACAAATTCCATCTCAATTTTTAAGAAAAACTATTCTTAAAATTGAAATGATGGAATAAAAATTTTATTTAAACAAATAGATTACACATTAAGTGACTATGGCCTTGAAACATAACCCCTTATAACACCCACATATGACCTAAGGGTAAGGTGTGCGATGGTGATAGACTCTTGAAACAGCTCAGATAACATCACCCGAGTGGTAATATCCACTAACTTGAACTTCTCCCATAGACGATTTTGTTCAATCTTAACATGTTAAAGCTAGATTTGGGCTTGGTCAATAGAAAATCCCAAAGAATCCAACTCCCTCCCAAGTTCTATAAAATGATCTCCGTACGATACAAATCTATTAGATGAGTCCATCAACTCTTCTTTCTACTTTATTTGATCATTATCATTTCTATTAAACAATAATCATAAAGTTAAGAGTATAGTTTCCAATTGTTATATTGGTCAATGGTAAAATTGACCAATGATCATAATTTAAAAATGGTCATATAACGGTTGAAACCCGATGTTCACATTAAAATATAATTACTTCATTATTAATGAGATATATTTTTTGTGTGTAAGATAATATAACACACCTTTTAAAGAAATAATTATTTTGAAAAAGTTTGGGTCATCAAATTATTCTGCCTTAAGAAATTTAGTTCCAAAAATTTCAACTCATTCTATCAGTTGAGAAGATATGTGTGTACTTCTTCCTTATTGTTTCCTCTGGTTACCACATCGCTTCTTCATCTTTTTGGTACCTCAACAACAATTTAACAAGGTGGGTTGCCTTTTTGTATTAAACCTTGTCTCTACGGTCCAAGATATCCACCAGATACTCCTCATAAGAGAGTTCATGTTCCAGTTGTACTAACTCAGGATTTAGTACATGTGAAGGGTCAGGTATATACTTACTCAATAGAGATACATGGAAAACATTATGAACTTATGCTAGATTTGGAGGAAGTGAAAGATGATAGGCCACTTATCTTAGGAAATCATGGATTTCATAGGGGCCAATGTATTTGTGTATGAGCTTCCCATTCTTCCCAAACCTCATTACTCTCTTCTAAAGTGAAATTTGAAGGAATAATTGTTCACTAACATCAAACTCCAAGTCCCTTAGACGGTTGTTAGCATAACTATTTTTTTGGATATGATTATCTTTCACATGTTGTTGGATGTAATGAAACTTTTTTGTCATCTCTTACACAAGATTAGGCCTAAGAAGTTTTCTCTCACCAACATCATCCCAAAAAGTATGAGTTCTACTTCTCTTCCCATATAGAGAATCATAGGGTTCCATTTCAATGATCTAATAAAAGATATTTTTGTGTGAGAACTCATCTAATGGGAGATTTTGATCCCATCCACTTTTAAATTTCATTAAAAATGTTATCAACATGTCCAAGAGTTTCTGAATAGTCCTTTCTAATGGTCCATCAATCTAAGGGTGATAGGTCATACTGAAATTCAATTCTGTATTAAGATCATGTTGAAGACTTATCTATAATTTTTATGTGAACCTTAGATCCTGATCAGATATGATATAAAGTGTAACTCCATTCATCCTTAACACTTCCTTCACATATATCATGTCAAGTTGGTCACGATAGAAATATTCTCTAATAGAGATAAAATTAAAAGTATTTGTGAGATAGTCTATTAAAAACCATATCGCATTGTTTACTTTCAATGTTTTTGGGAGACCAGTGACAAATTACATAGTGAAATTTTCCCACTTCCATGCTAGTATGGGTAGTGGTCGTAATACCCCTTTAGGAATTTGTTGCTCTTTCTTTCACTTATTGACACACTAGGAACCTTTTATTGTAGTCCAAAATCTCCATTTTCATGTTATCCCGCCAATAATGATCATGAAGGTCCCTATAAATTTTAGTGCTTCCGTGATTTATGGAGAAAGTGGAGTAATGACCTTCATCCATCATCTCCATATTTATTTCTAAAATAGATGGAAAAAAAATTTGTGTATGAAATTTCAGTACACCTCTTTGATCAATATTGAACATAGGAAACTTCCCATTATTCACATCCACTATATTCTTCTATAAAAAAGGGTATTATCTTTGATATGTCTTGATCTTCTCTAGTAATAATGGTTAAGAAATCATTTTTGATAGGGTTGATGATGTCCCTTCCCTTACGATTCCCATTTTTAGTTTTACTAGATCTTTTATCAAAGGATCCCTTTGAATCCTCGTCATTTCCATCACAATAGGGTATTTCCAACTTAATGCATCAGTTACTTTGTTTTCTATTTTGGGATGATAATGAATTGAACAATCATAGTCTTTAAGAAGACAAAACCATCTCCTCTATCTCCTGTTCAATTCCTTTTGCATGAAAATATACTTCTAACATTGATGGTCCATGTATATATCACATTTATCCCCATATGGATAGTGCCGCCATATCTTTGGAGAAAAACAACTGCAACTTGCTCCAGGACATGGGTAGGATAGGTTTTCTCATGAGGCTTCAACTATCGAGATGCATAATAAATCCATTTATCATTTTACATGAGTACTCACCCAAGCATTTTTAGATATCCATCGCTAAAAATAATGAATCCTTCTCTGATAGAGGGTTGATTTAACATGGTTGCAGTAACCACTCTTCTTTAGCTCTTGGAAACTTTCTTCACACTCCTTTATCCAGATGAACTTGACCCTTTTTTTAGTTAACTTAGTTAGTGGAATAGAATTTCATGAATTTTTTTTCACAAACCTCTTATAATATTCTGCTAATCCAAGGAAACTATGAATCTTAATTACCATTGTAGGATGAGGCTACTCCTCCACAAACCTTTTCTTTACAGGTTCAACTGAGATTCCTTCCTTGGTTACAATGTTCCCTAAGAATGCAACTTATTCTAACCAAAATTTAAATTTTTTAAACTTTCCAAATATTCTCTCCTCCCTCAAAGTTTTCAATATAACCCTTAGATGATCTCGATGCTCTTCGCGAGTTTTGGAATATATCAGAATTTCATCAATAAAAACTACCAAAAAATTATCAAGGTAGTCCTTAAAGACTTTATTCATCAAATCAATTAAAATAATAGGATAATTAGTCAAGAAAAAAGGAATAACAAAAAACTCATAATTCCAATATATTGATCGGAAGGCAGCCTTTGGACTATTTTCTTTCTTCACCCTCAATTGATGATAAATAGATCAAAGATCAATATTGGAGAATAATTGAGACCCATAAAGTTGGTAAAATAAATAACTAATTCTTGGAAGAGGGTACTTATTATTCACTGCGAAACTATTACGTTCTCTATAATCAATTCATAACCCCATTGATCTATCCTTCTTCTTCAAAAAGAAAACAGGTGATCCCCAATGAGACATAATTGGCTAGATAAACCCTTTCTTCAAAAGATATTGGAGTTGTTTCATTAATTCCTCCAGATCAACTTTTTCCATTATATACAGGTTCTTTGATATCGGCTTGTATCTAGGCATAAGTTCAATGGATAAATTTACCACTCTTTATGGGGGAGGCCTAGGTAACTCCATAGGAAATATGTCAATGTATTCTTAAATTATGGGGATATTCTCTACTTGTATACTTTGATTTCCTTCTTCATCTTCACCAATAATTTTCATAAAGAAGGATACATGTGGTGCTTCTAGACAAATATCAGATCGAGATATATCTCCTTTGAAAACAATTATAGGTTTCCAATTCAAGACTACTGAGATTTACTTGCTTCTACATTTTATCTTAGCATTATAATTTTATAGATAGTCGATCCCTAGTATAATTTCAATTTCTAGCATGGGAATGAATAATATATTTGTGATGAGATTATGCTCACCAAATTAAGTACTAGAGTTTCTATACACTTTTGATGCTTGGATAATCCCTAAAAGAGTCTTTAATGATAACTCTACTTCTATAAGTTCATTTATTTATTATATATTCTTTGTAAACTTGAAGAAAATAAAGGAATTCATAGAAAAATAATCAGACAAAGTACTTGATATATTTAAGAGAACAATGAGAGTACCTTCTACCAAATCATTTGGAGCTTCAACTTTGTAACGACCCGAAATTTTCAATAAATCTTGTTTCCTAATTTTATGTGTTATTTTATTTTTATACTCAACAAAAATGTTTCATTTGATAAAATGAGTATAATTAAAATGAGACTGTTGGGTTTTGACTGTTATTTGACCATTGGTCAATATGACCGCTGGAAACTAAACGTTTTGACTATTGTCTCTAAATACAATCAATCTTGGTTAATTAATATAGAAAGAAGATTCGATGGCCTCACCCAGTAGTCTTGGACCGATCGAAGCCCATCTAACAGAACTTGGGAAGGAGGTAGCACCACTGGGCTTTTCTCTGGACCAAACCCAAGCCGAACTTCATCGTGTGATGCTAGAATGGAATCGCCTTTGCGAGAAGTTCAAACTAATAGAAATTACTACTCGTGCGATGTTGGTCGAGCCTCTCTCAGATTCTCTCACCTTAGCACACCTTACACTTAGGTCCTATGCGGGTGGGATAAGGGGCTATGTAAGGAGACCATAACTTCCTTGTGTAATCCTTTGTTTTAAATAAAAATTGGGATTTCTTCTTATGATGAATTTTATGAATTTTCAAATGTCCGGATAAATATAGTATGCATATTTTTGATGAATTTTAGAAAAAGAATATTTTAAAAATGTTTATGTAAACCTTAAATAAATAAAAATGTGTAATGATTTTCAAAAAATGGTCTTCTACAATTATGTTCAGTACTAAATTTAGAGTCTAATAAGACCAACATTATTTTTGATGAATATTAAATTATGAATAGTGATTTTACGCTTAGGATTAGTAATGTGACCAAATGTATTAGTAATTTCACTCAAAGAAAGTTTTAATATAATTTAGACACCTAGATTAAGTAATGAGATTCAATAAAATGGGTAAATAACAATTTCATAAATTATTATTCAAGTATTAGTTTTTTCGGGTGAATAGTGTTTTTTAATTAAAAATTTAATTAAAAATATTTAGAAAATTATTTTTATAAAATGGATTTCATTTTTGAACTCAGAGCGTCGATATTATGTTATGGTAATTTTTGGGGATTTTTCGGAAAAAAATGAATTTTCGGTGAATAGTGTATTTATTTAAAAATTAAATTAAAAAAAATTAGAAAATTATTTTTATAAAATGGAGTTCATTTTTGAAATCAGATAATTGATATTTGGTTACGGTGAAATTTTGGGATCTTTCTGAGAAAGTTGGATTTTCAGTGAATAGTAAAAATACAGTTTTAGGGTTTCGGTATGTTTAATGACAACATAACTGTGTCATGATGATGTCATGAGATATTTTAAGGGTTGGCCGGCCAAGGGTGATGAATTTTTGTTTGGGGGGCCCCATGTGGCCTAACTCCATGGTAAATTCCAAGGGAGAGCACATGGTTTTGAGAAAAGCACTTGTGAGGTGTCCCTTGGCCATTAATGTCTTGTCCCCTCACTTTCCCTATAAATACCCACCCTTTCCTCCTTTATTTTTCACTCCCAACTATACCCCAACGAAGTTAGGGTCTCCTTACCTCCCAAGGAGTCCTCCCAAGGTGCCCCCAAGCCCTCAAGGTCCAAACCTTTGAGTTTTAAGAGTTACGTTTTAAGGTAAGGGATCCGACCTCTCTCTTTCTTTTCAAGAAATCTCTTTTATGTAATTTCTTTTATTCTCCATGTTCATATGTTAAAGGATGTTCTTTTATACTCCTCTTACTTCCCTTTACATGTTCATATAATGATAGATCCTCTCTTACTCTCATTATTTCGTTTTATGAAGTTTTAAGTGGCGCAGTTAGGCTGCCGAAATTTTTGTAACGGATTCTTTCTCCCTTCTCATTTTTCAAGATCTATTTTCATGTAAAGTATTTCAAGTTACTTTTTATTATGTTGGGGTATGATATATAAATTTATCATACTGATATTTTATGATTATACGATGAGAGACCCCATTTGATCTCTTCAATTCATTATTTTGAAGTTTTAAGTGGCGCCGTTAGGCTGCCGAATTTGTAAGTGGTTCTTTCACCTTTCTCCTTTTTCAAAGTTCTAATTCCATGTCAAGTCTTGAAAGTTCATTTTTATTATGTTGGGGTATGATCTCTAAATCTATCATACTGATATTTTATGTTCATATGATGAGAGACCCGATTTGATCTCATCAATTCATTTTTGTTTAAGTTTAAGTGGTGTCGTTAGGCTGCCGAATTTCTAAGGGGTTCTTTCACCCTTCTCATTTTCAAGACCTACTTTCATGTCAAGTCTCTCAAGTTAATTTTTATTATTTTGGGGTATTATATCTATATCTAACATACTGATATTTTATTATAATATGATGAGAGACCCTATTTTATCTCATCAATTCATTTTTGTTGAAGTTTAAGTGGCGTCGTTAGGCTGCCGAATTTCTAAGGGGTTCTTTCACCCTTCTCGTTTTCAAGATCTACTTTCATGTCAAGTCTTTCAAGTTCCTTTTTATTATTTTGGGGTATGATATCTATATCTATCATACTGATCATTTATTTTCATATGATGAGATACCCTATTTGATCTCGTCAATCCATTTTTGGAAGTTTTAAGTGACACCGTTAGGCTGCCGAATTCTCATAAGAGAAATCTTATTTTTGTCTTCCTTTCAAGTTCTTCATTTCATATGTTATATCATTAAAATTTCATTAACATGTTCTTAAATACTATATATTCTGTTCACTTACTGTTTTATGTATCATTTTTGAGTGGGTGACCCATGTCCCCTCTCTTTTCAATGTTTTCTAAAACCATGTATCGTAGACGTTATGCTGCATAGTTTTCGTCTCAAAATGCCTCCCTCTTTATCTCAAAATTATTTTATGTTATTAAGTGAATACTCAAAGTTCTTATTTCTAGAGGGGTATTCGCATATATATCAAAATGTTCTATTTTAAATTCTTGGATTTACATGCATGAAACCCTCTTTCCCTTTTCCGTGGGTTTAAAGTGACATAAAGATCATGTCTTTAAAGCAGTTTCTAAAACGTTATGATTATGAAATGAAACCCATTTATTTTATGATATATGGGTTGTTTATGAAATGATTGATGATTATATATGTGGCTCACATGATAATAAATACATGTCAAGGGTGCGCCCAGATAGCGCTCCAATGCATTGGGTAAAGACTTAATCTCTAGAGATGACTTTTTAGACTGATACCTTGGTGAATAACCTTGGTAATTATTAATGACACCTTGGGGATGGAACTTGGTGAAAAGAAATGATTGTCAATATTAAATGTTGCAGCCACATATTCAATTTATGAAAAATGTTATTTTTATTATGATGTATCTCATGATTTCTTTCTCATGCCTTAAAGTTCTTTTCATGTCCTTATTGAAGTATCTCAAGTTCACATGTAAAATGTTTCTCTTGTTTCCCTTACTGGGCCTTCTGCTCGCCCTTTATTTTGATGTATGTCCCTAGGTTTGAGATGCAGTAATGAACCTAGGATAAACATGAGGATAATCCTTTCAAGTGTTTAACAAGAATGTTTTATGTTTTCATGTTTTATGTTCCTGGTTTCCAAGACACTAAACCTTAAAGATCCTCAGTTTTGTGTAATGAAATGAAAGTTTATGTTATAAAAAGGCGGGATGCTATAGTTGGTATCAAAGGATGGTTTAGTTATTTGTGGAAATTAGGATATTAAAACTTTAGGAATAACCCTATAGAAAAGTTTAAATATAGGAAATATTCCAGATATTTTGGTGAGTATTGAGTAAGGGGTTGTCAAACAAATACATCCCTGTCTGGATACGAGCAGGTAGAGGTGGCTCTGGAAAAGATGTACATAGGGGTAAAACCCGAAAACACCGCTTTGAGCTGGACTCGAACGGGAACTGGTACACGACAACGGGCCTTGCTGCACTCTTGGTTACGACACTCCCGGAGGATATGCTTTGGTAAATTCATAAGCTTAATATGAACCATTATTAAAGGAACAAAGATAAAATAAAATAAAGATTCGCATAAGAATATATGATCATGGATAACCTAGTTTGAAACCTAGGGGATAAAAACTTAGGGTATACTTTTCTTCTACAAGTTATCCTAATATTCTTTAAGTTCCTTTTCATGATTATTGATTAAGTATTTAAGCCCCTAGTTATACTTTATCTTCTTAGTTAATGGTGGGAAATGGAATAACATTTCCCAACGACCAATGTGATAGAAAATGTGACGATTTCCGTATTAATATGACATAGATGATTAGGGGATTAAAATATGATTATTATTTTGGAAGATGTTCACTATTTTGGGAACCCTATATGATCGAGGTAAATAGATTACTACGGTATTTTCATTGAGGAGTAAGGTTGACTTATATTTTGAAGAATCGATGAATTTAAGGTGGACTTATAGTAATTTAGGTTACTTATGGAAATGATTAACCTATCTTGGGGTAAATATGTTTACGTTAGTTACTTTTGTTATAAGATGTTAGGATTGGTTGATGTTGTTTAGAGATGAATGATAAAGTTTACCTTGGAAGACTATGTTATCAAATCCTTCTTGTATTTGGGTTTCAGTCTTAGTTTGGTTTATTTTGAGGATTTTTAAGGACAGTTATTTACGGAATGGTCTATGATGAACTCTGGGTAGTACCATGGAACTTTGAAGATTTAAAATTAGTTTCCATTCCTATGGGATTATTTCTTTTTGAAGAGTTGTTTTACCTTACCCTTTCTGTTTTTTGGGATAATGTTTAAAGATAGATGAAATAGATGGTTAATCTTTTGTGGATTATGTGATTCTCCAGAAGATGATTCTTGTGTTTTGATGAGACCAAGTTTTTTTGAATGCTCATCGTTTGGAGAAAAGATTATTTTTGGGTAGAAACTTATTAAAGGATGAAACTCTACATGAAGGTAGGTTTATTTTCTTATGTTTTTGTTCTATGTAGTAAATGAATTCCTCAAAATTATGAAATGGAACGTAAAACAAAAACGTTGTTGGTTTATGTTTTCTACTAGGTAATCAAAGACCGTTTACACACATCATAAGTTTGGGATTTTCTTATGGTTAACTTTCTCCTAATCACGTTTTCTATCACTCTCCCCCAGAACTTGACCCTTTGTTTTTTTCTTCCATGTCCATGTTTTCTTACATGGGATCCTAGTATGGGTTAACTCGGGTGACCATTTTACTTCCCTTTCTTTCTTTTAAAGTAATAATTTTACTGACTCCTTTTACGATGTGGGACTTTCAATGAAATTTCAAAACCCAATTTTAAAAATTGTGAGGACGCAATTTCTTAAGGGGGGAGATTGTAATGACCTGAAATTTTGAATAAATCTTATTTCCTAATTTTATGTGTTATTTTATTTTTATACTCAACAAAAATGTTTCATTTGATAACATGAGTATAATTAAAATGAGACTGTTGGGTTTTGACTGTTATTTGACCATTGGTCAATATGACTGCTGGAAACTAAACGTTTTGACTATTGTCTCTAAATACAAGCAATCTTGGTTAATTAATATAGAATGGAGATTCGATGGCCTCACCTAGTAGTCTTGGACCAATCGAAGCCCATATAAAAGAACTTGGGAAGGAGGTAGCACCACTGGGCTTTTCTCTGGGCCAAACTCAAGCCGAGCTTCATCGTGTGAAGCTAGAACGGAATCACCTTTGCGAGAAGTTCAAACTAATAGAAATTACGACTCGTGCGATGTTGGCCGAGCCTCCCTCGGATTCTCTCACCTTAGCACACCTTACACTTAGGTCCTATGCTGGTGGGATAAGGGGATATGTAAGGAGACCGTAACTGCCTTGTGTAATCCTTTGTTTTAAATATAAAATTGGGATTTCTTCTTATGATGAAGTTTATGAATTTTCAAATGTCCGAATAAATATAGTATGCATATTTTTGATGAATTTTAGAAAAAGGATATTTTAAAAATGTTTATGTAAACCTTAAATAAATAAAAATGTGTAATGATTTTCAAAAAATAGTCTTCTACAATTATGTTCAGTATGAAATTTAGAGTCTAATAAGACCAACTTTATTTTTGATGAATAGTAAATTATGAATAGTGATTTTACGCTTCGGATTAGTAATGTGACCAAATGGATTAGTAATTTCACTCAAAGAAAGTTTTAATATAATTTAGACACCTAGATTAAGTAATGAGATTCAATAAAATGGGTAAATAACAGTTTCACAAATTATTATTCAAGTATTAGTTTTTTCGGGTGAATAGTGTTTTTTAGTAAAAAATTTAATTAAAAATATTTAGAAAATTATTTTTATAAAATGGATTTCATTTTTGAACTCAGAGCATCGATATTATGTTATGGTAATTTTTGGGGATTTTTCTGAAAAAAATGAATTTTCGGTGAATAGTGTATTTATTTAAAAATTAAATTAAAAATAATTAGAAAATTATTTTTATAAAATGGATTTCATTTTTGAAATCAGAGCATTGATATTTGGTTAAGGTGAAATTTTGGGATCTTTCTGATAAAGCTGAATTTTCAGTGAATAGTAAAAATACAGTTTTAGGGTTTCGATATGTTTAATGACATCATAACTGTGTCATGATGATGTCATGAGATATTTTAAGGGTTGTACGGCCAAGGGTGATGAATTTTTGTTTTGGGGGCCCCATGTGGCCTAACTCCATGGTAAATGCCAAGGGAGATCACATGGTTTTGAGAAAAGCACTTGCGAGGTGTCCCTTGGCCATTAATGCCTTGTCCCCTCACTTTCCCTATAAATACCCACCCTTTCCTCCTTTAGTTTTCACTCCCAACTCTCCCCCAACGAAGTTCTGGTCTCCTTACCTCCCAAGGTTCCCCCAAGCCCTCAAGGTCCAAACCTTTGAGTTTTAAGAGTTACGTTTTAAGGTAAGGGATCCGACCGCTCTCTTTCTTTTCAATAAATCTCTTTTATGTAATTTCTTTTATGCTCCATGTTCTTATGTTAAAGGATGTTATTTTATACTCCTCTTACTTCCCTTTTCATGTTAATATAATTAGAGATCCTCTATTACTCTCATTATTTCTTTTTATGAAGTTTTAAGTGGCGCCGTTAGGTTGCCGAAATTTTTGTAATGGATTCTTTCTCCCTTCTCATTTTTCAAGATCTATTTTCATGTAAAGTATTTCAAGTTCCTTTTTATTATGTTTGGGTATGATCTCTAAATTTATCATACTGATATTTTATGATCATATCATGAGAGACCCCATTTTATCTCTTCAATTCAGTATTTTGAAGTTTTAAGTGGCACCGTTAGGCTGCCGAATTTTTAAGTGGTTCTTTCACCTTTCTCCTTTTTCAAAGTTCTCATTCCATGTCAAGTCTTGAAAGTTCCTTTTTATTATGTTGGGGTATGATATCTAAATCTATCATACTGATATTTTATTTTCATATTATGAGAGACCCTATTTGATCTAATCAATTTATTTTTGTTGAAGTTTAAGTGGCGCCGTTAGGCTGCCGAATTTCTAAGGGGTTCTTTCACCCTTCTCATTTTCAAGGCCTACTTTCATGTCAAGTCTCTCAAGTTCATTTTTATTATTTTGGGGTATGATCTCTATATCTATCATAATGATCTTTTATGATCATATGATGAGATACCCTATTTTATCCCATCAATTCATTTTTGTTGAAGTTTAAGTGGCGCCATTAGGCTGCCGAATTTCTAAGGGGTTCTTTCACCCTTCTCGTTTTCAAGATCTACTTTCATGTCAAGTCTTTCAAGTTCCTTTTTATTATGTTGTGGTATGATCTCTATATCTATCATACTT
Organism: Viscum album; assembly: GCA_963277665.1. Taxonomy (NCBI): domain Eukaryota; kingdom Viridiplantae; phylum Streptophyta; class Magnoliopsida; order Santalales; family Viscaceae; genus Viscum; species Viscum album. The sequence continues at coordinate 2,062,161,087 of OY728120.1, read as the reverse complement.
ATAATTTATGTTCATATTATGATAGACCCTATTTTATCTCTTCAATCCATTTTTGGAAGTTTTAAGTGATGCCGTTAGGCTGCCGAATTCTCATAAGAGAAATCTTATTTTTGTCTTCCTTTCAAGTTCTTCGTTTCATATGGTATATCATTAAAATTTCATTACCATGTTCTTAAATACTATATATTCTGTTCACTTACTATTTTATGTATCATTTTTGAGTGGGTGACCCATGTCCCCTATCTTTTCAATGTTTTCTAAAACCATGTATCGTAGACATTATGTTGCATAGTTTTCGTCTCCAAATGCCCCCCTCTTTATCTCAAAATTATTTTATGTTATTAATTGAATACTCAAAGTTTATATTTCTACAGGGGTATTCACATATATATCAAAATGTTCTATTTTAAATTCTGTGATTTACATGCATGAAACCCGCTTTCCCTTTTCCGTGGGTTTAAAGTGACATAAAGATCATGTCTTTAAAGCAGTTTTTAAAACGTTATGATTATGAAATGAAACCCATTTATTTTATGCTATATGGGTTGTTTATGAAATGATTGATGATGATATATGTGGCTCACATGATAATAAAGACATGTCAAGGGTGCGCACAGATAGCGCTCCAATGCATTGGGTAAAGGCTTAATCTCTAGAGATGACTTTTTAGACTGATACCTTGGTGAATAACCTTGGTAATTTTTAATGACACCTTGGGGATGGACCTTGGTGAAACGAAATCATTGTCAATATTAAATGTTGCAGACACATATTCAAGTTATGAAAAATGTTATTTTTATTATGATGTATCTCATGATTTCTTTCTCATGCCTTAAAGTTCTTTTCATGTCCTTATTTAAGTATCTCAAGTTCACATGTAAAATGTTTCTCTTGTTTCCCTTACTGGGCCTTCTGCTCACCCTTTCTTTTGATGTATGTCCCCAGGTTTGAGATGCAGTAATGAACCTAGGATGAACATGAAGAGAAGACTTTCAAGTGTTTAACAAGAATGTTTTATGTTTTCATGTTTTATGTTCCTGGTTTCCAAGACACTAAACCTTAAAGATCCTTAGTTTTGTGTAATGAAATGAAAGTTTATGTTATAAAAAGGCGGGATGCTATAAACTTCATCTATCATGATAGGAAAAGCATGACCTTTCTCTCTTGGCTAGTGCTAAGGCCAATGGTGATTCTCCTCCACTTCCCTTGTATTTGGATAGTTATTAGAAAAGTGGAAAATATGGACACACTTGAAGCATTGTACTTCTAGAAAAGCATGAACCATAGTCCATTTATTGTTTGTATTGTGAAGTTGAGGATTTAGTTCACTACAATATTTCTGAGCGATATGGTCATCTATTCCACACTTGTAACACTTCCCACTCTTGAGCAGGTAGTTCCCCGAATGCTTCTTCCTACATCTGTTTCATGTGGAAAGTTGAACTTTCTTTCCTCCTATTCTTTGGTCAAAGATCCTCCCCAATTTTGGATCCAAATATCCCTTATTGTCATTATATTTGTGAGTCCATTGTGTCTCACTGAACACCTATTCTACTTTGATATCACTTCTCATTATCTTCTCATAGCTTCCATAGTCTCGATTGGAAAGATTCTTTCATAGATGGGGTCTTAGTACACCAAAGAATCTATAAATATTACCATTAGGATCCATGAAAAATCTATAGTAATAGTGATAAATTCTTGTGCAATTCATCTCATAGCTTCCCACATATTCATTTTCCTTATGTTTCAGTTCTAGGAATTCCTTCTCCATTTTTGTTGACAATGTACTGGGGAAAGATTTTTTGAAAAATGTTCCCCTGAACTCATCCCACTTTGTAGATTCAATATTCCCTATTGGAATAGTATTTTTGATCATCCCCCAACACTGATCAACTTCTTTATCTAAGAGGTAAATAGTGAGGGTGACTTTCTCTTCTTCTGAATAATGGAGTATAGAAAATATCTTTTCTATAGAGCTTCTCCACTTCTCAGAAATCAATGGGTTAGTAGATCCACTGAAAGATAGTGGTTGTTGATTTATAAAGAAATAAATAGAATTTTTTCCCTTTGTGTGGAATCTGGTATCTTTTATTGATTCAAGTTATTCCCCATAATTTGAGTGAGTAGATTCATCATTCTCATGATCATTTCCATTATGTCTTCCATCAGAAGGTCTTCAACACCTAGTCTATTTCACTCACCATTTATGTGGTTTCTCCTATTTCCCACCATTTTTTAAAAGAAGAAAACATTAGTGATAAACATGTTTCATTTAACAAAATTATAATTCTAAAGGAATTTCATGTCTTAAAACATCATTCTTAAATATGTTATTCTTTAACAACAATTACATTTTCTATAAATCCTTTATTATGGTTCATAAAAATCTTGTGATTAACCAAACATATCCCCTGGGAGTGTCAAACCAGAAGTGCAGTAAGGCCCATTATGGTGCACTAGTTCCAATTCGATTCCAGCTCAGAGTGGTGTTTTTTGGATTTACCACTAGATTCATCTATTCCAGATCCACATCAACTTGTTCATATCTAGACATGGATTTATTTGTTCGGGAACCACTTACTTAATATTTCACCATAATACTAGAAAATTATCCTCTATTTAAAATTTTCTATAGGGTTATTCCTAAATTTTTAAGATACTAATTTCCACAAATAACTAAACCATGTTTCAATGCCAACTATTACATCCCGCCTTTTAATCACATAACTTTTCATTACATTGTACAAAAACATAGGATCTTTTAAAGCTTAGTTTCTTGGAAAGAAGGTACATAATACATGAAAATATAAAATAATATTTTATTACACTTGAAAGGATTATTCAGGGTTCATCCTAAGTAAATTTATTGCATCTCATAACCTAGTTACATACACCAAAAGAAAGTGTTAGCATAAGGACCAGTAAGGGAAAACAGGGGAAATAATTTACTTGTGATCTTGAGGAATATTGATAAGAACTTGAGGAATTACATAAAGGCATGATAAATGGAAAAATAGGCATATAATAATAAAAAATTAACATGATTAATAACATTTAAATGTGGATAAAACATTTAATTGAGTCATTCATAATAATATCACCAAGGTTTATCACTGAGGTTTCATAAAAATGACCAAGGTTATTCACCAAGGTATCATAAAACTTATCATATTTAGAGATTAAATTATTTACCCAATACATTGGAGAACTATTAGGGAACACACTTCATATGTATTAATTAATTTTAACCACATAGATCATAAAAAAACATTTCATAAAAAAACCCATGGAGAATAAATGAAATGGGTTTCATATCAAAATAATGACATTTTTAAGAAGTTCTTAATAACAAGTTCATTATGTATTTTTAAAAACCAAGGAAAATGAAGGTGGGTTTAAGGTATATTAATCACAGAATAAAATAAATAATTTTGAAATATATGTTAATACCCATATATATTAAATAGGTTTGGGTATTCACAAAATAAAATAAAATAATTTCTTGAGAAAAAAAGAGATAATTTGAGAAGTAAAATTGGCAATATAAAGTGTATGAAACATGGTTTTAGAAAACATTAAAAACAGAATGGAAAAGGGTATCCCATTAATAAAATAATATTAATACTTTAAAGTGATAGAATAACATGAATATAAAAACATATTATAGAAATATGAAATGCATACCACATAAAAATTAGAACTTGAAAGGAAAAGAGAAGTTGAGATTTCCCTTACCTTGAAGAGTGACTCCTAAAACTAGAAGATCGGGATCTTGGGGGATTGAGGACACATTGGGAGGACTCCTTGGGAGGTAATAAAATTATAGATTTGTGTAGTTTGAATTTTTAATGAAAGTATGTGAATAAATGGGTGGGTATTTATAGCAAAAGTGAGGGAGTTTTTTATTAATTTCCATGGACACCTCAGTAGTGATATTTGTAAAACCATGGGCTTGACCATGGTATTTACCGATGGTATTGGACACTTTGGGCATGTATTACATTATTTTAATCCACAAGATTCGACCATAATTTTATAATACTCATTAAATCATAATGACTTAGTTATGATGTCATTAAACATACCGAAAAACTCAAACTGTATTTTTAATATTCACAAAAACTAAAGTATTTTACAAAATTATCATAAATTCACCATAACCTAATAACGACATTCTAATTTCAAAAATGAATTTTTTTTTTATTATAAAAATTATCTAAATATGATAAATTTAACTTTTAACTATAAAAATACTTATTTATTTAAAATAATAACTGACATAAAATGCATAGTAAAATTTTAGACACTTGAAGAAAATAAAATTATTTTATCAGTTGTAATTAAATAAGATTGTTTTGATAATAATATTTAATTATAATAAACATTAATAAAACCTTAGTGTAATATAATAATTTATATATCTCTAAAAAGTGCAATTTTTACTTGAAAAATGAATTTATCAAATTCCATCTCAATTTTAAAAAAAAACTATTCTTAAAATGAAAATGATGGAATAACAATTTTATTTAAGCAAAGTGATTACACATTAAGTGACTAAGGCCTTGGAATATAACCCCTTATAACACCCGTATACAACCTAAGGGTAAGTTGTGTGATGGTGATAGACTCTTGGGGTGACTTAGATAACATCACCTGAGTAGGAATCTTTACTAACTTGAACTTCTCCCTTAGAAAATTTCCTTCAAGCATAACATGTTGAAGCTCAGCTTGGGATTGGTCAAGAATGAAGCCCAAAGATGCTACCTCCCTCTCAAGTTCTGACAAATGGGCATTGTATGACATGAATCTACTGAATACGCCCATCTCATATTATTTCATCATTAATTAATCATTATAATTTCTATTTATAAACAATAATCATAATTTTAAGAGTATAGTTTCCAATGGCCATATTGACCAATTATCATATTGACCAATGATCATATTTGACCAACGGTTATATAATGGTTGAATCTCGATGGTCACATTAAAATATACTCACTTAATTGTTAATGAGATATAGTTTTGTTGTGCAAGATAATATAACATACATTTTTTGGAAATAATTATTATTAATAAGTTCGGGTTGTTATAATCTTCAAGGAGACCGCCTGGACCTCCTCTTCCTGAGATTGAATTTTAACTTCATTGAGCACATAAAGCCCTCCAAAGAGAATGGAGGTTGACACCTGTATTTTTCTTAAACTTCCCAAAAAATATACATTTCTGATTGTAGGGTCCTCTGATGATTCTGGAAAGTCAGAATTATCCATCCTATAAGAAGTAGATTTTGATGGAAGCCATGTCTGAAGAGGAGACACAATAGGGGTTAGATAAATGTAAACCGATATATCAGAAGGAGAAACCTGTCTATGAACTAAATAAAGTGGTACGGACTTCCTAAAAGTAATAAGGTGGAATCCATATTTATCCAAAAAATATCTTCCCTTGAATGAAGACACATTCCTTTCTTCTGAACCACAATCCCTATGGGCCTCCACACTAGCAGAAGAAATGTCACTACCTTTAGGGTGATCCAACTTGGGATCAAGATCCTTACTGGTAGGAGGGTAACTTATCATTTCATAGGGTCTTATTCCATCATCACCACCCAATTATGTCTTCATTAGATAGGTATATACAACCCCATCAGTATGGGAAGAATTAACCTGCTAAAAATTAGTATAGTCCACCTAGTTTTTAAGAGGTGGGAATCTAGCAAAATCCAAATTTTCCATGTCTGAAACCTTCGTCTTCCTATGAAAACTCTCTTAAACAATTTCAAGAGATCACTAATTCTAAAAATTAGGCCTTGATTACTGATTTAACACTTCATAAAATTTTGGTTTCCCTTTTTTAGTTCTTGATGCTATCATATTCTCTTGTAAGAGTTGTTGATCCACCAATTCCTATATCATTTCCTCATCAATTGAAACATCATCCCCAGTCAACCCATCTTCCACAATTTTTACCCATGACCAACTAATATTCATCCAAAGAAAATTAATGGAATACTTCCCTTGAGGTTCTAAGGAATCCAAGACATCAGTATGGAATGATTGGAAATGAGTAATTCCCTTAATTAAAGGAATAGAATGAGTTAATTGAGTATAAAAAGTATCTTTCACACCCTGAAAAGGATCACTACTGATCTCTACAGCCACCTAAAGTACATGGTTATTCTCCCTTGCATCATTATGTTGAACATGATTAACATGAACATGATCTATCAAATAGAGATTGTTTTTAAAACATTATTTTTCATCATGTCCTCGCACAGAATAAAAAACACAGACAATAGTTATTTTTCAATTTAAACTATCATGTCCTATAACCTTACAATTCATACAGAATCTGAGGACCTTTTCATATTCAATTCTCAAATCAATTTCATCATCATCTGTTGTGACAATAACTCTATACAATCAGGGAGAGCATAAGTTCACTTAAACTAGAAATCTAGTAAAGTGACCAAATATATCCTCCTCCATTTATCTATCCAATTTGATGGGTACATAGATGGACATAATAATATAATAGAGTATCCTAGGATTCCAAATAATCCATCTTAAGCCATATAATTTGACCCATAGTTGCGCAGAAGAGTTTTTGACCTCCATAGGGTTAAAAATTTTATCCCATTCCTGAATATGTAAAAATTCAGGCTTGAGAAAGATTGAACCAAAGCCCTAAGAATGAAATTTCATCTCCTCATAATGGAATAAAAGGTTAAAAAAATCACATCCTAGAGAAACACAATTCCAATTTGTGAAACCCCAAGTTTCTAAAAATCGAGAAACCTAGTCCCCTAGATTCCTTGTCTTGGATCCCTTTAGAAAAATAAGTCAATAATGATGTAATTCTTACCAGTTTTTTGGCACTCTGAGTCCGAAATCAGAACAACCTTAGCATGGGAAACACTTCCATTTCTATGGATTCCTCACATCATTGAACCTTTGTAGATAGAGAATGAACTCTTAAACTCATCAGTCAAGGAATCCATGATGATCCTTCCATGAGAAGCATTATGTATTTAGGATTCATTACCCTCATATCTACAAGAATTTTAGTGACATTTTTCAAAGAGTAAATAAATGAGAAGAATTGTAGTCAAAGGATCCATTATCTTGAATCCCTAATCACTGAAGAGGTTTTATGAGAGAAGTTATCATGATAGAACCATTATCCTAATAAATATAAAATTATAAATATAATAAATATAATTATAAATATATGTATACAATTATAAAAAATATATTTATTTATTTATGAGTTGGTGCATATGTCTTCTACGGTTCCTAAATGGATTTTACTAGGGAAATCGAGCTTGACTTCCTGGTTGGGGGGAACCTCACGGGTCCCTTAATGAAATCTAGGTTTGATTATTTCTCGAAGGTGGTTGTTTTTTTATCCTTTACCTTGGGTGGTGAAAATAAGAATTAATCCTCTATCAATTATGTTTCATCTAAGTGAATTATAAGGAGGGGAAAAATTTCCTATTTTCTTTCCAACAAGGTAGAAATCCTAGATAGATTCAGAATTTATAAGTACTCGATTATTGAGATAGTGGTTTTTCCCTTGGGCCACAAACTATGGAGATAAAAATAACTAGAGCGTTGACTTTATGAAGTATAGGGATTAAAATATTGGATGTTCATTCCTATTGGGTGTAGATACTTTCACATCTTGTTTCCTTCTGATGAGTTGAATAAAATAGCTTGGGTTCTCGTTTTGATCTCCCTAAAACTTGGTACAATTTGTATTCAAGAATTAGATCCATGCTTCAATCCATTTATTGTTCTTAACGCTATAACTCAAGTCAAGGTTTGAATTTTTTGTTTTAATTAGATCATGTGGCACCCTTATATTCTTTTTGAAATCGCATGAGTGATTGGAATCCCTATAAAATAGATAAATTAATAGAAGAGGCTCACTTTGGGTATTTTTCATCGATTCTTGTGGAGGTGGATCTTAACTCCACTCGAATTGATAAAGTGGTTCTATCCAATTCATATGTTAATATGGATTTTTTTATCAATTGTGATATTTTTCATTCATTATGTTCGTATTTCTAGATAATCAGGAATAAAAAGGAAAAGTGATGCAAGGATGTTTTCTATTCTTCTTGTAATTGAAAGGGGCATTATGTTTCCAGATACAGGAAAATGAAGGGTGAACCAAAGCCTACTCATCAACTAATGGATTCCAATGAAGCTTCTCAAGGAGTAGAAGAGGCTCTAGGTGTAGGTACTTCTCTGAAGACTCCTTATGAATAGAGGTAGAGTGTAGTGGAAACTATAGAGGATGGGGCAGTTAGTGCTGCTATGGAGGACATTGAAAATAGGTCATGTGATGAGATAATAGAAGAGGGTATTTCCCATTAGAAAGGGGTAGCACTTAATGGTGAACCCATTGAGGTGAAATACACTGAAGTAGTGGATGTACATGATATTTTGTATCCTTAACATAGTCAGGAGTAGTTAATTTCTTCAAGATCCCATAAAGGCAAGAAAAAAATGGACGATGAGGCGCCAATGATTTCTAAGCCTAGTAATTTCAATAAAAATAATAATTTTATGATTGAAACTACCTTGGAGATGGGGATATCCATGTTGGACCATTCTAAATGTTTCAACGCTCCTAATACTTCTAGAGAAAAGGGGGAATATGTTAAAATTTTTGTTGGTTTGAACCTGGTGCTGAGGTTCAAAACATCCATGAAAACAGAGAAGATGACCTATCCAGGAATGGTGGTTCTAGACATGTCAGTCTAAAGGAAAAAAAATCCTTATAGAGGAGATAGATGGGTATAGAAAAAAATGGTCCCGGATTTGAATCAAGGGAAATAAAAATTCTTTTGCTACCACCATGTCTGTTATGCAATCATCTCTTATTTTGGTTGCACAAACTGAGGATATATTGATCAAAATGGAAGCCAACAAGCTCGAGTAATAATTTATAGGAAAGTGAAAATTGAGGGATATACCAATGATTCTCCCTTGATCCATGTTCAATGGAAGGTAAGGAAGCACTCACTTACTCTGACTGACATTTTAAATAGATCCAATAGCACAGAGGTTTTCCTTAAGAAATTTGGCAATCCTCATGGGAATATTCAAGTTAAAGGACAATCCTCATGCACTAAAAATATAAATTAAAGGGTCATTTCTAATATGAATATATTATCGGAGGGCTTAAGTCCAACTAGAGAAAAATATCCTCAACATTTTAAGGATCCCACCCCCCCCCAAATAATAACATTGACCCTCAAGATGATGATGATAATACATGCAAAAATCCCAAAACCTAGAGGTGGGGTTATCATCTGAGTGGTAGGGGTGGGGGCCGATCTCATTTCAATAAATGAAAAATCATTTCTTGTTTCTTGGGCAACTGCGTGCTTTGATTTTTGTGGAAATGGATTTTCACTGCTCTCCACATTCCATCTCCCCTTGTAATTTGTGTTTGTCTAGTTTTTAATAAATTTCATGATCACATGTTTTAGTCCATGTTTTGTTTTGTTTTGGTATATATATATATATATATATATATATATATTTATTTATTTATTAATATATAAATATATAATTATAAATATAATATATATATGTATTATAATTTTATAATTATGAAAATAAATAAATATGTTTATTTATAATTTTAATTACAAAAAAAATATTTATAAATATTTGTATATAATTTTAAATATATTTATATAATTATATATATTTATGTAATTATATATATATTTATTATTTTATAAATAATTTTTAAAAAATTTATGTATATTTATAATTTTATAATTAACTATTTAAATTAAAAATTTATTAGAAAATTCATTTAAATAGATTAATTATATAAATTTCAAACATATTTTAAATGTTAAAACTTAATAAACAAAAACAAATAAATATTATTCATATAAACTACAAACATATTGAAAATATTATGTGTATAGTAAATAAATATATGTATAAATAAATATTACTAAATGATTAAATTCAAACAAATATAAAAATAACTAATATTAAAAATGAATAAATAATATTAAATGTAAGAAATATTAAAAATGAATAAATAGAATTTAATAGAAAAAACTATTTTACAAAAATAACTCATATAATATTAAATACTTGAATTTTAAACGCGTACAAAAATGAAGGTAATATTTAAAAATGCATTTAAATAACTTAAGTATATAAATCTCCAACATTTTAAAAATATTAAAATTTAATTAATAAAATTAAATAAATATGTCTAATCATATAAATTAAAAACATATTAACAATAATACTTAGTAAAATATAACTATGTATAAAAAAATTAATAAATTCCAAAAATATTATAACAAAAATGAAATATATATATATATATATCAAATGTGAAATAAGTATATTCCATACATACACATGTACACATGTTATATATATATATATATATATATATACCCAACATACATGTGAACATATACATAAATATACATGCATCTATACACACACAAAATCTATATATACACATATAATAAATACACACACACAACATAATGCACACACATATATACAAAAAGACATTGATATAAATATATAAGTTCAAATATAACATATTAACAATACATCATTTATAATTATATAATTTTTTGAATTATTAAAATATATATATTAATATATCATATTGATATTAATGATATACATGAATTTTGTAATTAATTTATATAAATAAACATTATTTTTTTAATATAAATGTAATAATTATATATATATATTAATATATTTTTATAAAAAGTTTTCATCAATGCTAAGAAAAGCACTGATAAAGATGCGCTTTTATTAGTGATAAAATATGTTCTCATAAAAGGTGAACGTTTATCAACAATTTTTTTAGCACTGATAAAAGTTACCTTTACTAGTGCTTTTAGCTAGCACTAATTAAGGTTGAGCTTTTATCAACGCTTTTTGTTTAGTGTTGATAAAATCCAACATTGGATAAAGCATGATCTATGGTAGTGGATTTAATTTTAAATTATGTAGGTCAATATTTGATCTCATCTTACATTGAAGTTTCACTCACTCTTTTTTCTCCCCTCACATCTATAATTTAGAACTTTTGGTTCATGATCTCCATCAAATTCTTTATTGCTACTACACTATTCATCCTTTTTAAACTTAGAGGTAATATTTCATTTTTTCTATGATTTCTTTTGTAATTATTATTTATGAAACTTATTACATGTCAAATGTTAATAATTTTATCAACTAAGAATTTTTTGGTGAATATTCAAGTAAATTTACATTAATTAGGTCCACTTGAGTGTGTTTCTTAATTTTTTCTAATTGGTGAAATTTATATGGTAAATGGTCTTTTGTTGGAATTAATATTTGAAGGAAAGCCTTAAATGAATCTAATTTTTTTAATTTAATTCTTCTAATGTATATTTGTTTACATTCATCGTGATTTGGATGTTTATTGATAACAAATTCTATCAAGGTTGTTGTAATTTTATTTTTTGTTATTTGTGTGTGGAGTGGCTAATGATTCCTAAGATTTTTAAGACATGTTAGTCAATTACAAAAAAACGTGTGGTTGAGATACATCCTATAATTCAATTTATATAAAAAATAAATATGATCAAACATTTTTTTCATGAGCATAGGAATTTAATAATGATTTTATTGGTTTGTATCATTCATTATTTTACTATTTCCTTAATAAATAATTATTTATTTCCATGCTATTTCCCATTATATTAGACATTGTGATTCCTTTTTTGTGAAATAATTTTAGATAATGTTATGCTATTTTTTTAATCTCTATGGGTGGTGTTTACTAGTCACATCATCTCCATGAGGAATAATGTGTATGCACCTCTATATTGGTTTCTTTGTGTAAACCATTACTCAAAGCATTCAACTATTACTTTATAGGTTTTTCACACAACAGAATCCCCTTTTGGGAATGACTAACTTGACTTTTTGTCTTAGTTTATGAATAATATAAGATATAAATGACAAATTTTTTCATGAAAAATGAATTTAAATCATATATTAATCGAATTTTTTAAAAACCAGAAAAAGAATAAGATCATCACATGTAATTTATAATTAATTTATAAGAAGATCTAGAATTTGCTGAACTTGTAATTCATTCCTCATTGATGGTTTGGTTGACTCAATATCATTGTACTACCATCCCGTCATATGATCCAAGTGTATATCCCTCTAAAAGTGATCCACACATACACTATATTATCTGAACATCATTGTAGAATATTCGTGTGCTAGCATAGTTGATCTCGATTGCTTGCATCATTCGTGGTTGATCATAGAAGAACTCAATTTTAGGATAAATAATTATTGGTGTTCTCTTGTTGTCTCGAGAGAGGATAATTATAGAGTATACTCTAGATCTCCAGAACTCTCTCTAGGGTGTTAAAATTTCCCTCTATCCATTTTTCACAACAAATCTCACTTAGGAAAGAGAATAGCCAGTTATATATTAAGGAAAGTTTAGGGTTACCAATTTTCATATAATCCTCCTTACCAATTCCTTAACTCTCATTGTAGTCCATGTCCTTATAATAATATAATTATTTTTAAATTGACATGAACAACACATAATAATAAATAAATATCATTAATATCATTTCCAATCAAACCATTAAGTGTGGTCTACTTTTCCTCCCCAACATTTTCCAAACTTTGAATAATGACTGTTTATTTAATAAATAAATATCACTTTATTATTCTTAAATAAATATAATAAATTTTATATTCTCCAAACCTTAAAAATAAATATTTATTTTTATTTAATTCAAATATTCTTTTGTATAACTTTGGATTAAATCTTTATGATCAATCAAACCTAAATAATTATTAAACTACAAATCATAAATTATATTTATATTCACTTGTTAAATTCAACATTGAATTTAACTGAGATTCTTGATACACTTAGTTTGTGACCCTCTAATCCTCTTTCTTAGTGGAAATAGGAAGAGATGGCTAAATTCCAAGGTTATAATCAAGAAACACACCAAGGAAATCATAGAGAAATAAGTTAATGCTACAATTACATACAACCTACTATGAATTTCCACTATAATATAATCCCTTTATTATGATATCTACAATCAAGCAGGTTTCATACTGATGTCATCAACATATATGTTCTATGTCTCTATCATTGAATTTTTTGGAAAGAACATGCCCATAGAATAGCATGACCATGGATTTATCTAGGTATTTCCATTCATATCAAAGGGTATAAGATATAAACTTCTATCAAGATACAGAAGGAATAAATAATTTCTTTCATTATCCATTATTGCAATATCACTCGTGGCACACCCAATATATCTTACAAAGCTTTGAGCATTTGTTGTCATGGTTTCCATCAATACACTTAAGTACACGACTCATAATATTCATTAATGATAATGTTAAAGTCTAAGTATCAATACACACATATGTAGTTAAGAACATCTAATGAAACATATAAATGTGGATTTACTACTAGTGGGTATTATTCTCATAATATTCTGCTCTAGAAATTACTAAGGGTGCATACCATGAGAGGGTTATTGAGGATTCCTATGGTTCTCCACCCCTAATAGCATGTATGTCCTATAAAATTATATCATCCATCTATAGAATATATATTAAATAATATAGTCATGATACCTCTAGGTTCTCATCATAATGAAGAACTACTATGACTTTTTAGTGTGATAGATATTCTTAGAACATTATCACATACTTTTCATGTAGAGAAACAATCATGATGTGATAAGAAACGTTATTAATATTCAAGATAGTGAATACATTTAATAATCAAGTACTTAGAATTTTGTTCTAGGGAACTAACTCCAACAAACTCTCACTTACACTAGATTCATCTATTAACAACCTTCATTCTACTAGCTCTCATATTATACTAATGTATCTACTGAGATAAATCCTTTTTCAAGTGGTTTTCCATGTTTTACTCTATGGATAATATACTCACTAAAACATTACCTCATTAAGAAAAGTCCCTAAATAGATTAAACTTCCAAATTATATTCTTTATCCTTTAATGAGACCATGGATTTTTGGAAAGAGCTACCAATGTAGTGTTATCATAAAAAATTGTAACATGGTCTTGAATAATTTTCACCACATAAATCTCTTAGAAAAAGTTGTGAATCCAAACCACTTACTTATCTATATAAGAATACACAATATATTTTAATTCTACTATAGAATCAGAAATAACTAGATTCTTTGAACTCTTTCATCTCATAGATCCTCTATTATGACTGAAGAAATATCTTCAATGTGACTTTAGATCATTTTGATATATCTAAAATCTTGCATATATACAGGACTAGCTAACTAGATCCCCATCTCCTCTCTACAACATGAATGTATCCTTAGTTTTCCTAAGATACTTAAGGATGACCTTAATAGTAGTCCAATGTTACTCACCTAGATCATCTTGATATCTACCTACCATGCTCAAAGAATAGACAACATCAAGCCTCTTACATAATAATAATTATATTATATATCTTATTATATAGGTGTATGAGATCTAACTCATTATCTATCTTTCTTGTTGTGTTAAGGAAACATCCTCTTAGAAGGATGTATACCATGTGACATTGGAACCAATTATCTCTTGGATTGTTCTATACTAAACCACTTTAGTATTTGGTCAATGTATGCACTTTGACTTAGTCCAAAAAACCTCTTTGATATATCACATATGATCTTTATCCCTAAAATGTAGTCTATTTCGCCTAAATCCTTTTTAAATAATCAATTTCTCAACATTTCCTTAACTTATAGTAAGGTTGATATCTTGTTTCCAATTAGTAGTATGTCATAAAAATATACTACTATGAAAACAACTATACTCCCACTAAACCACTTTTAATCAAATTAATAAAAAAAATTCTTAATGAAACCAAATTATTTTATAGTTTTATTGAACCAAATGTTCCATGACATGGATGTTTTATTTAATTCATAAATGGATATCTATAACTTGCATACCTTTTTAGCATTCCCAAGAGTCACAAAACCTTTTGGTTGTGTCATATACACATCTTCCTAAAGGTTCCCATTAAGTAATTCAATTTTGACCTCCATATACCAACTCCCATGGTCATGGAAAGAATATATGACAATAATAATTCAGATGGATTTATGAATGAAAATTGGAGAAAATGTTTCATCATTGTTTATAACCCTGATGTTGTCTAAGCCCTTTTTCCACTACCCCTTCTTCATAGGTACTGACCTAACCTTCTATGTCTAGCTTTATCTTGAATACTAATTTTCACACAATGAGCTTTATATATACTGGTGTATCAAAAAACCCATACTTAGTTTGGGTACATGGAATTCATCATATAGTTCATAGATTGATTCCATTTTTCATATTATAAGATATCTACCACCACCTTATAGGATATAGGGTCATTAATTTCAACCAATAATGAGTCACCATCTTCTATGAATAGAAAACCATATCGTTCTAGTTCTCTAACCTCTATGGTGCACCTATATAGTACTTTTCTATCAATAACTACATCTTTCAAAATAACTTGTAGACTCTGTTACAATGCCAACTCTTGTGTATCTTGAGCATCAACTTCCTAAAGGTCAATATTTCTCATAATATCCTTCTCATTTATGTGTTACCTTTAAATGAATACAACTTTACTAGAACTATAACCTTCTTATATAAGGAATCATATAGGTAATATCCCCTCATTTCCTTAGGGTAACATATAAAGATACACTTTGTACCATGGGATGTTAGTTTGTTTCTTGAGCCATACATAATAAACACCTCGCACCCCCATGCATGAATTTGTGAAAAATGAGTTTCTTTCCACTCCATAACTCAAAGGGAATACTTTATGACACTTTAATTGGTACTCGGTTTAGTATGTATGTTGTTGTGTATAATTCATATCCTCAAAAGGATAATATAAGTCTTGTATAACTCATCATTAAATTTACCATGTCCAATAAGGTAAAATTTCTAATTTCACTAACACCATTCCATTTTGGCATATTAGGAGGTGTGAGTTGAGATAAAATCCCCTAATCCCATTGAAAGTTGATAAAGACTTGGTTAATATATTCACCACCTCGATCCCATCTAAGTTTATTTATCTTATTTAAAAACTAATTCTTAACATAATTTCTTAACACCTTGAACTTCTCAAATGATTTAGAATTATACCGCATCAAATAGACATAACTATACCTGATCAATTCATCAGTAAAATTCTTGAAGTATGAGAATCCACATCTAGATTCTACTTAAAAAGGTTTGTGCAAATCAATCTATATCAATTCTAGAAGATCCATTCCCCTTTCACCTTTTCCACCAAATAGTTATTTGTTCATATTTAATTTTAAAAAACCATGAAATCTTTCAAGTGGTTTAAGCTAAAAAGATTTTAAGTTACTGTCTTGATAGATATTCATCAAATGATTATCGTTTATGTGACAAAGATGGTGATTCCACAACTGGTTGTGAAATGAGTTGAATGAATTTGATTTTTTATCAATTGATAATATTTTTCTTCATAATTTAACACATAAATACCATTATTCAACTATATCAAACCATAACATATGTTATATTTATAAAAGTAGAAAATATTATTTACAAAACTGAAAATAAGTCCATCTATGTTTAAACAAGATAATAGTTAATGTTTCTAGTAACACTATACACATAATATCAGTTCGTTAAAACCAAAATCATCCATTTTTCAACATAATGTGGTAGTCTCCAATGGATAGAGTAGTCAGCCCCCCCCCCCATTGATAGCCCATAAATCCTTCTCTCCTTTAGAAATCTTATAAAATATACTTTCTTCATATATTTTTATACAAATGTGATAACCACATGTAGTGTCTAATACCCATCTTATAGATATAGAATTATTACACTCGATAATGATCACACCTAAAGATTTACCTTATTTGGTTAGGTGTAGTTCCTCTTCCAGTGGCCTTGCTTTCCATATGAAAAACACACCCTGTTTTTATCCTTTTCTTGTTATTAGATCTTCTTCTTCATGGAAGGACAGTTCTCTGAAGCCTTCGACTTGGAATGATTCTTTTGTCAATTTTCCTTATTATTCCTTTTCTTATTTATCATAAGGATCATTTATTTTTAATTCCCCTTGTATTTATCAACTTGGAGAATAAGAATAAGATTTTATAAAAGAGTCTTCTTCTATTGTTCATATTATAATTCACAATAAAAATGGATAAGGTTTTAGGTAGTGAAGACATAATGAGATCTGATCAAAAATCATTAGGGATATTAAACCCCGAGATTTATAATAATTCTATATATCTAATTATCTTGATCACATGATGCCTTCATGAAGTCTACTCTCTAATCTTTCACATGAATAGTGCATTGGAGATCTCATACCTCTCTTGTCTCACCTTCTAATAATGATCACAAATGTGAGAAATGATGCTATATGAATCTATATCCTCATATTGTTTTAGAAATTCACTAGATGTGTAGGATAACATGAAACATTGGACATTAGTTGCTTCTTCAACATGTGTCAGGTAGAGAGATACATCTTCCCCGCTAGAATCTTTAGAAATAAACTTAGGAAGTAGGGTTTCCAGAAAATATAATTTCTATTTATGGAATAATATAACATGTAAACACCTATAACATTTCTGTAAATTTATTCCTATGATATAGTTATCATTCTCTAGTATGGATCATAGGGATATAGTCTAAGTAATTTGGTTTTTCATTTCTACAAAATTAAGAAAAGATTATTAGTACTTCCTTGATTAATAAATTAGATCAATAAATTTAAATTTTATTAACCTCCCAATATTTTTTTTGAAACCTAATAACCCTGACTATTATTTTCAAAATATCATGTTTCATAGATATTCTAGTGACAATGACCAATATTTCCATTTTCATAACCCAGACTTGGGGTTGACAAGTCATTTGAAGGGTTTTTGGTAGAAATAATTTTCCAACTACATTAACTTGAAGTTAATTGATATATTGACTAGAATATCCAATCATAAAATCTTAGATAAATATTTCCTCAATGATTTCCAACCATATAAACCAATTCCTACTTTTTTAGTCAACCCTTGATGTGATGCAAGTTAATTCAATCCAAAATTTCAATCCAAAAGTTCCCTGATAATTTAAAACACCCCGACTTGGGTCGGTCAATCACTTTGAACTATTATTTTGATTATTACTTAAGTAGTGGAAATATATACCAATATAATATATTAGTTGAAGTATTTTTATCCTTAATCATAAAATACTAGTTTTATCTTATCACATTCCTTGTTAATATTAAGTGGATTTTACTTAAGTGATTAAATATAGATGATAAAATTTATACATAATCTAGTTTTATTTTATTCAATATTTCATGATTGTTAATTTATTTATTAAATGATCATGTATCATCCACAAAAATAAATAATCAACCACAAAACTAAAAAAATAAAATATAAGTGGCTTTACTATTATTATGAATGTGGGGTGTCTATCTGTGCTGATGATGGGTGGGGATATATGTGTACAGTTTCCAAGTTCTAGTGATGTAATTTCATTATTTTAGGGGTTGTGATAGTAGGGTAGGTAGAGTATAGGACTTTTTTGGTATAATAAAAAGTTATAACCAATAGATAGGTGGGTACAAATAATTTTTAGGAGTTCTTCTTGGAAATAGCTAGGAGGTGGTCTTGGGAGGATTTGGACTTATCTCTCGGAATATTGGTATTCTTCCCTAGGTTTATTATACCTAATTCTTCTTTTAATTATATTTTACATTTAATTCATATATTTATACTAGAAATTATTCTTATAAATATGTATTTTATGCATCTCCTTCAACCGATTTCTATTGTGAGACAATCTGTTAGGTTTGAAACCTAACATTCGGTGCTTTCATTGAGAGAGATTTTACTAGTGAGTAGCTCAAGAAAGCATACCATGTTATCATTATTTATCATTGGAAGTTTTTTGAGGTATGAAATCAATAAAATGGTTCTTGATTATGGAAAAATGAAAGTTCACGCACCAAATGGTTTTTTGTTGTGGTAGGAACTTTTACAAGTTGAGAGAACACAATCGTTGTAGAAGACCCTTAGTGTTGGACAACCACTATGAGTAGTATCTCTAGAAAATTAGAAGAAAATAAAATCAAGAAGGGTGCTGGTGGAAGAAATTGAGTTCGTTGGGAATGAAATGGAATTTTCTATGGAAGCGTGCGATCAGAGAAGACAAGAAAGATAAACATGAGGTTTGGACATTCACTAAGAGACGCAATGCTATTGAAGAAAAAACAATTGGTCAATTTTTTGTATTTCCATGTAGGTTAAGTGTTCTAACAAGTAGTGAGGATGAAAGAAACTTGAAATATGTTGAATCCATCTGAGCTTTATTTTTTTTACGTCGACCAAAATGGAGTTACAGGATCTTACAATAGAGTAGATGAGCTCATTATTGAAATAGTTATTTCATGCATAGACTCCATAGTTTCTAGAGGTTAAAATTTCAGTGAGTGTATTTTTTTGATTTTTGGGAAGATAATTCAAGGTATGATTGAGAATAAAAACAATATTTTTTTTGTAAAAATATGGGTGATTATACAAGATTGGAAAGGAATGGCAGAGATTTCCTTACCCACCAATCTTTTGGATAAAAACAATTATTGCATCTCTATTGGATTGTGTTGCAAGATTTTTAGTTTCGAGAAAGACATATCCACTACTTTTCTATAAGACCAAAATTATGGATACTACATTGATGTTCTTGAATAATTAAATATAGGTTCTACAGAGGGAGATGCTAAAAGGAATATGGGAGTTTTCATTTTTTATGTTTAGTTCGAATACAAGCAACATTATATTGCTGCAAGAAGTGAATATCATTTTTGAACAATTATGAGTATAGTGTATTCTTTGGAGTACGTTTTCAATATGGATAAAAGTATTTTTAAGGAGCAATGGAATGTACCGGTGACTTGGGTTTTTTTTCATACCAGTCATGTAGCTACTGGTTGATCTACTATTAGATGCTGAGAAGGTGGAGGAAGGTTATATTGAGGATATCGTTAATTCTGTATTACCAGGGAGGTGTAAATTATTATCTAGGTTGATGTTCAATACACATGAAAAATTTCTAAAAAATCCCATGGAAAAAGTTTCATGGATTCTTAAGCCAACTCCAAAACTACCATTGGGGGTTGTCTTTCAAGTGAGAAAGAAGTGGATTCCATTCCAGACCCCCCTTGGGGAAAGGTTAGTTATTAAGGGGGTCATAATGTTAGTAATGTTGGGTGACTACTATTGTTGATGATGGTTGGGTATGTTTGTGTAAAATTTCTAAGGGGTAGTGATGTCCTTTCATTCTTTTAGTTTTTTTTTGTAGTGTAGGTAGGGGTTTGTTTTGTAGTTGTTGGGATAATAAATATAGAATAGTAGATATGGGGAGGGGACATGATTCATTTATAATTTCATCTATATGTTTTTGGTAGGTAATTAACTTGGGAGGGTTATACTAGCTCTTGGGAGTGGACTTCTGTGAAGAAACTCTCTTCTTAATACCCTTCTTCAACTTCTTCTTCTTATATTGTACATCTAATTCATCTCTTTCTACTAAAAAATTCACTTACCAATATTAATTTCATGTATATCCTTTTACCTATTTCTATTGTGATGATTTAAATTAGGTTTTCAACCTAACTATCATGATATTATCTAATGGTTAGTTTATTTAGAGGACAATAAACTAACCCTCAACCCTAGGGGAAGACATCTTGAACTATAGCTTGGTTCATGTTACAACATTCCACCTTAGCTCATATTTATTGCCTTAATTGGTTTTGCCTCAACTCTGGGACTCTTACCGCCTCCTCTCATATGTGATCTCAATCCTTACATATTATTTTACTCACATGTAGGTGAGGGGATACAATGGATTGGATAAGGGGGTTTATATAAAAGAAACTGTGGGTGAAAAAATGCTAACATAATAAGGAAGACTGGATGATACACAAACCATCATTTTAATTTAATAATAATAAATTAAAAGTAATCCAATCACATACATATTTTTGGTCTAAGATTATGATCATCCACATAGCATAAAACAAACACACATTTTAAATCTAGTTATCAATTACTTCGATTCATTATTTATTTAAGATAAAACTCTATAAATTAATCCAATTAATTCTATTTATCTTAATCCCATCCAAGAATCCTTGAATTTACATCATCCATAATTTTAAAAAAAATTAAAAAATATTTTTTAAAAAAAAATATTAAAATACACAAGTGTATTTAGAGGAAACAACATATACTCATCCAAACTACCCAACATGATCATTATGCTTATGAATTTCCTTACAATCCAATATAAATACATGGTAGGTAATTACATGGCATGTACTATGAAACAAAGGACACATGAAACACATATAAATTACACTTCATGTGATTATCTTGATGTGAATGGAGTAAAATATAAGTAAAGACCATACACAACTTGTAGATTTATAATTTAACATGAAAATTAATTTTATATATAATCAAAAATCTTATGAAATGGCATGTATTGTTAAATAAATCAAACAAATAATAAATGTGAATAAGTTTAATTATATAATTAATTATTATCTCCACATTAAATTAATCACACTGGATACAACACACTACATGGTATGTACTGGGTTACATGATATGTAATCTCTTCTTACCATGTCTATGGAATATGCCTAGGGACTGGGTTTGTTCCCTTGTCACAGATATGTAAGAGGTATACAATGTGTAATCTTCCTATATGATGTGTGGTTTCAAAGTTTCATGGATTTCTAGTAATCATGTATTTTAGAGGATACATGATACGCTTGGACCCCCCGTGTTATCCATCACAAGAAAACGAGGACTAAATGTCGTGTATGTGAGTTACATGATGTTTAGTTGTTCACAACTGCTTGAATTCTAGTCCACATATGTATAGATCCACTTTTTTGAGATCTGGTTCAATATCATCAAACTGGTATGATAACTATGAAATACACACACTATTTATATAGTTATATGAAATGTAGTTTAGTACATGATGTGTAGTCTTCTGTTATCTGACCAAAAATCGTGTCATCTCTATATGGTGTTTTTTTATGTTTGTTCATTTTGATTTAAACCATTTATTGGTTATGTGACTGATAACAAATAAAGTGAAGATAAAACAATGTTCGTGGGGTAATAATGAACATATATGAAGTAAAAAATCACAAACTCATACCATTGAATCAACAATTAATAAATAATTATAAATTAACCATGTGAATATTATGATACCACTTTTAGTTTCCAGACACAACATGTAACACTCTAGATTTTTGATGAGGTATGAATCCTTTCAATTTTAGTTTTAATATCTTTTTTTCTATAATAAAAGTTCCTAATAACTTAAGGAAGATTTTGGGGGCATTTGGGTATTGTTTTGAGCCCAGAGATCTGGTTTTTGGGAGAAATGGGTGAGAATCACAATTTTTGATAACTGTGCACCTCAACAGTATGGGATCTAGAGGGTTCCATATATTTTTTCAAACCTTGCACCCTAGGCTTCATGACTGTGAAAATTATTACAGATGGGATTTAATGGTGATCTACATGGTGTGTGCATGAGTTGTCTAACCATGCGTAAACTATGAAAGGGGTGTGTTCCATGGGATAGTGATGGTTAATGGTTGGTGCACGGTTTGGCCAACCATGGGGCTAAACTGTGTTCCCCTTAAAAAGAGGGTGAATTTACAATTTTCCCTCCTTCCACTTAAATTATAATTTCTCTTTATCCATTCTTCAATTTCAGTGGGCACCACACTTTGGATCTCCCTCTTCTCCATCTTCTAAGATTTAAGCCTCCTCCTCTATATAACATTGAAATTGCTCACCATTCATCATGTTGAATCGACATAATTAAGCTCTTTATTCTTATTACTTCATTTCATAATTTCTTTTTCCATATAGAATGCTAAATTTGTGCGAGTTAATATACCCTATTTTCAGGGTATTGGTATATTTATTTTATTTATTCCATTTTATATTGAATCCAAAGCTGATACCAGACATGGATTTATCTACCATGCAAATGTAGGTGGCCTAGTTCCCCCCCCCAAAAGTTTCAATCTTTATATTATGTGTCATCATTCTGTGCACCATAACTTCCATGAGATGCCTCCTAAATGTATAATTAATTAAATATATGGATGTTATCTTATTTAGGGTAGTCATAGAAACCTAAATTCATTATTCAATATTATCTACCTAGATGTGATCCACTGCTTACGGTGTGTCGCTTTTAAAGACCCATGAGCCTTATACTTGGAAAATAAATCAAACCACCAATTAAGGTGTGTTGATTTGGACCTTATGAATGAAATTTAATTTAAATTAAACAAAGGGTAAATGGATATCCCATATTCCTAGTCCCTTATTTCTTCACACTTATAGCTTTAGTTATCCCTCTAAATTAAAAGGATAATTAAAATAAGTGAATTGTTAACTAGTACAGATTTAATTACAAGATGATAACCATTCAATATGAGATGCCAATGGTGATACGGGGGTTCTGACTTAGAATTACATGGATGAGATCATCTATAATATTTAATTAAATGAATTTTATATGGATTATATCACCTGAGGTGATACATTGATTCTTAAATGGAATACCTTGGATGGGATCATCAGGCAGATGGATTAATATTATGCCCCAAGAGATACTTGGTTCCCTAAGTGGTATAACATGGAAGGGATTAAGGGGGGAATGACATGACACCATGTCAGGAGTGAAACTTGGTTACCTATATGGAATACCTTGTATGGTATCATAGGGAATTGTATTTATTCCATTCCTAGAGTGATACTTGAGTTACTATATGAAACACCTAAGATGAACTCTTGCAGTGATGGGATTTTATAGTATACTTGGAGTGATAACAGGGTTCCCTATGTGGAACTCCATGGATTGGATCATGCTTCCAATTAATTAAATGATGAATGTTCCGAGTCAAAGAGCATACTAAGATTTGGTTATTGTTTTACATGCATGATGACCTATCCTTATTTCCTTCTTAAACCCTAAATTTCATGAGAATTATGGAACCTCATATAAAATTTACCTTATATGGATGACAAGGTGGTACACCTTGTGTCCCATATTTATTAATATAAATTTAAATGGTAAAATTATTATAGGAATTATCATCTTTGGACGAAGTAGTTAGTGTGAGTTGGGTGTCCCACAAGGGACTCAGACCGATGTGATTTACTTTATTTATTTACTACATTACCTTGATTGTTACCTCCACACTATTCATAGTATATTCACATACTACATAGTGATAGACACCATTGGTGGTGGCCTACTGAGTTTTACTCACATCCTATTCAGACCTCTAATTAGTACCTGGATAGATTTCATTGATGTAGGTAGGAAGAGGGGGAAGAGTTCAACTTTGGGCACTTGAGTTTATATACTAGGATGGAGTATGGGGGCATAAGACTAACATTATTCCTGTTATTCTATTGGAGATAGATTTTATCTTTTTTTAATTCTTTATATAGAATGTTGTATATTTTTGTTTCTCTATTTCCCTTATATTTTCCATTTTCTATAGCATACAGACATGAAATCATTTTATATATCATATTGGATTATTGTAATGCATGTCTGATTACTGGATCTGGATGATCTATATTTTTGTTGTTCATTATATTTATTATGATATCGGTTTATCTATATATTTAACCAATGTGATCCACTTTTATCATGAGGGTATAGTTTCCCCGCTATACCATTACAGACCCTTGATGTTGGTCGATAGACTCTAATATATGAGGGGGCACACTTGAGGCTATGTGGATAATCGGGTTTAGTTACTTATGAGTGAACTAGGTCCCAGATGTTACAAAGTTATATTATAGTCTTTTTTACTTTTGTCTTACCATTTGGGTTATTAGACAAGAGACTAGGAAGATGTTAAGATTTGGTTATGAGCCTGTTCCTAGGAGTAGTTAGCCCACATACAGGTAAAAATCCATTTTCTTGGGATAGGGACTTGTTGTTCTGTATTATGCCAATTACAGTTTTATTGATTTCACCATAGGGTGACACACACGATTTGTGGAATTTATTATTATTATGAATTCTATTATACCCTTAACTTAATACAGAAAATAGGTATTGATCATGCATCATTATATGCACATAAGGATTCATATTCCAAACATATTACATGCCATATTTATTTTATTACATACATTGCGTACAGTATGTTGTAGTGACTTGATTGATATATATGCCATCTGAATAACATTTCTTTATGGTAAATAAGATAAATAAATAGTTTCATTAAGCATTTTCAACAAACTAAATGGTGTTTTCCCACATAGATTGATGGTGGAACATTAACTAACCAATTATCACATGTTTGAACCATGAACCATTAGATGCATGGGATGAAATGTTAGTGTAACACCCGAGACTTTTATAATAAATATTTTATTTTTATTTTATATAAATCATCAAATGAATCTTTCACTACACACAACACTAGCTTGGCTTTCTTTACACGCAATTGCGACCTTCCTTGATAGCTTGCGTCGTATGCAATACCGAGTTTCACTAAACAATGATATGCAATTTAAATATTATTAAAACTAGCCGTTATGAAAAGTAATAGACACTTTTTGAAATTTTGTAAATATTAATTTTTAAAATGGACTTCGTTTTTGGATTCGGAATATCGAAATTAGCCTAGGGTGAAATTTTGGTATTTTTCTGGAAACTTTCAATTTTTGATGAATAGTGAAAACACTGGGTTACTATTTAAAAACCGACTTTTTATTTAAATAATTATTTATTTTATTTAAATTTATTTTATTTCAAAATTGATACATAATATCTATATAAGTTCAATGTAATTCATTGGAATAATTTTATAATAATTTTAGATATATAAAAATTTTATTGAACTTTTCACCGTCTTTTACCCACCTCCTAGGAGAATTTCCAAATTTACATAAAACTTAATTTTACCGCTTCTGTGAGTGGAATTTCAAAAATCCGAGAGGCACGGTTGATTTCAGTAAGTAAAATGTGGTTCAATGAGATGAAAATATTTTTTGGTGAATAGTAACTTTTTACTTTTATTTACAACGATTAAAAGTAAATAGGGTAATTAAGGATAAAAATGATATTATTATTACCCTAACACATGTCCTAATTCTATTGGATAAGTTTAATTCAACCAAAAACAACCTTAGGAATAAACTATGACCATTTAGGCCCACTTGGATTAGATTAGGACATTTATTATTAATTTATTTAAAGAAGGGTTAAAATAGTTAAAATCAAATTTTAATAAGTAAATAATTTTTAATATAGGGTTATACATAAGATAAATTCGACTATAAATATTCATTAGAAGGATAAATAGATTTCCTAAATAATGGTATTTTATTTGTAATTTTTAGACATTAAATAATTTAATTTATTTATGACACAATGATGATGCAGAAATTATCTTATTAATGAAATATCGACATAATTGATGTTATAAATACCCAAATAAATGTAAATTGAGACTTTTTATGGATTACACTAATTTTTTAGATTAATATGACATGTTATTATTGATTTAATTAACTTTTTCCGAACTAATCATTCTGTTATGATTTTCACAAAAATAAATTACTAAATAGTGTCAAAATTGACATAAAATAGTTTTTTTATTCCTAAAAATCTAAGGTTCGGCCAAATGACTTAGATAAGGTTATATATATTAATAATAAACAACTTGGGGTTCGTTTGTCTTGTTATAGTAAGTTTATTAACCTTATAGTGTAAGAACACAAAAAGACACGGTAAAAGTAAAATTATCTAACTTAAAGTTAAATCTAAATGATAAGGTTAAAATAGTAAACTAAACATGTCCAAATTCTATTGGATGAGAGTATTTAGACCCATCCCCACCTTATATTTGAAATAAATTAATTTGGGGCTATTTAAAACCGAATATTTCTTTATAATAAAATAATATTTTCAGTTTTTCCAAAGGTGCCCCTCTCCTCCCTTATAAAAGGGCACCTCCTCCCTCTCTTCCTCACACCACTTTGAGCCTTCAAGCTCGGCCAACCCCTGACAATTTATCCTCTCCACTTCCATAGAAACATCCTAGAGGTCCTGGTCCTCTTCAAAGACTAATTTTAGTGCCCAAAAGGAGGTCTCAAAGAAGCGCTTCAAAGAAGAGGTAATGTCTGTTACCGATTCTTTCAACTTTATTTCTTCTTCCACTTATTCTTCTTTAGTTGTTTAATTATGAATTAATAACATCAGTATCACTCATATACTTATATGTTATTATAAGTATGAAAAAACCATATTTCACCATCTATCCATCCTACGGAAAACAAAATCACCGCGTGTGCGTACGTACGGAATACCGTCTCCACGCCGTGGTGTAATCTATTTTCCACCACCACCTTACTTGGATGGGTATAATGGTCTAAATAATAACTATAAATTATTATTGTAAAGTGATATTTATTCTGAAATATTATACATACACTCCATTACAATTTCACGATCATGGGAACGATATCATCGCTCGTGCGTACGTACGGAATACTGTCTCCACGATGTGATGCGAATCGTTCTACATGATTTTCATTCAATAATGATTACATAAATGAATTTAGTGAATTAATATGATATATATTACACTAATACCATTCTGGAAATGAGGTTTCTATAACCTAAAAAGAATAATAATAATTTATTCGACAAAACACGCATAAGAACAAAAAGTAAAAAACACCCGAATAACAAGTAGCAATGAAATATTACTAATAATAAGCTAAGAATATGACCATATATGATATCTTAACAATGAGTATGATTCTGTAATGAGTCAATGAGATTATTTAAATCATTATACAAGAGGTTTGGACACTTACGAAGCAAATCGGACCTAAGGTAAGGGAAATATCACAATCTCATTTTTATCCGAGATTGTTTATACTTTGGAATTTATTGGGGTGTATTTTATCATCCACATACATGTTTCCTAAATATGTAATATTATTTCCATCCACATAAAATTTTTTAAATCCAATTTTACCCTTCGGTGAGTTTTTAGTAAAAGATATGAAAGGAATCTTTTGTCGTTTTTCCTACGAGGTACTTTTTGACTTTTCCGACAAAAGTATGAGAAGAATGTTTTTTTTAACTTATATGGAATGAATGGATTTTTAAAAAATTATTTCCAAGAAGCTTACCTTACAGGTTTTCAATTTTATCTTTAATCAACTTCTTTTAGTTTAGAATTGTATGACATGTTAATAAAGGAAAAGTGTTTTTGAAGTAGAAAGGATATTTTCCTCAAGAATGGAGTTCAAGTGTTTTATCAAAATTATTTTCCATCTAAGATAATAAAGGGTTCTATTTCTATACCTATTATTACATTGATTTGATTATGTTGTGATGGAATTATTTTTATGAATTCATTTATCTTATATGAATTGTTTTATGATGTCACGATGTTTAAGAATTCCATTTTTATTACATGGGTCATGAAATGATGTATGATTTATGATTTTTGTGGCATACATAAGAATGGTTTAATTATGAGATGGGTGGGACCTATATCTCCCTCCAATGCATTGGGTAAAGATTTATATCTCATGAGATATACATGGCTGGAACAGCAGGATAATCTGGTTCAGTGAAACAGGACTGAAACGAGGAATGAACTCGGTTCAGAAATGGACTTTGTCCACTAAGATAGTCTTGGAAATGAGTCTTGACTAATAAGAAATGATTCTCTATTATTATGTGTGTATTCCAAAAATCTTCATGTTTTAAGTTATTATTATTGTGATTACATTTCACTACCATGATTTATCCCATGTTATGAAATTATGATCTCTTTTGCAGGGTAAGATTTCCAAAATGTTATGTTATTATGAATATGATGTGATTGATATTTCTTTTGTTTACCCTTACTGAGAATTTGAGCTCACCCTTTTGTATGTTTTCTTTCCCCAGGTCAGGAAGAAGGTTATTAAGTAAGATATGCCAAAAGGGACTATAGATATGATGAAATATATGGGAGATAGTGTAGACGCTTTATGAACCAGTTGTTTATGTTTCCCAGTTTCTAAAGACACTATACCTATACGGTCCTTTCGTGGTTTTGTTATATGTTGCAATAAGTGTACTTCAATTTTGAAGTACTAACATTTTATGTAAAGTATGGGTCGTTATAGTTGGTATCAGAGGCAAAGGAGGTAGGAATGTATCTGATCCCTGGGAACTCTCACATGTGAGCGTTGGACGAAGCATGGATCTTCGCCCAAGGTCTTCATGAGGAAATGGCTGCCACTGGGGATGGTGGTGTGTCCCGCCCAGGGGGTGTAGCTGCCCATAGAGTTCCCTGATAGGTATCAATTATAGTCCACTGGAAGTAATTCCAGACCGTTATAGTTGGTATCAGAGGAAAGGTATAGTCAACTTTTGGAAACTAGGATGTGAAAGACTTAGTAAGAATCCTAAGGATAAGTCTAAGCATAGAACACAATCTTAGTGTTTTAGAAATGGCCATGAATAACCTAGGATAAGACCTTAAGTGTGAAATTTTATTCTTGATTATGTGGTTTTCCTATTATAATTAGTGTTGCTCACACTATTCTTCTTGGTTTTATTCAATGGCTGGAACCCGAAAGAACCGTGTTAATGCGGAATGCGATGGGAAATGAAATGATTTTCCCCCTGAGCAACCAAACGTTATGGGAGCTATAATGAAAAATCTTTTATCCATTCTCACACAACTTTCTCAAGCTATGAATTATGCAGGACTTCCAAACGAGCAAATGAAGGAGCAACATTCTGCTGAATCCTTCATGAGATAGCGTCCACCTTCATTCAGCGGGTCTACTGATCCATTAGTTGCTGAACAATGGATCAGTACTACTGAAAAGATATTTTCAATTCTTCAATCTTCTGAACATGATAAAGTAATTTTAGCAGTGTATCGTTTGGAAGGTGATGCTGATCAATGGTGGAATCTTATCAAGAATACGAGGCCAAGAGATGAAATTGAGTCCATGGAATGGGACGAGTTCAAGAACTTATTTTTCAATAAGTACTTCCCTCGTATTCTCTGAACAAAGATGGAGAAGGAGTTTCTTGAACTAAAACAAAAGGATGATGAATCTGTTGGTACCTATGAAGCAAATTTTACAAGACTTGCAAGTTATGCTTCTAGTATTATTATCCAACCTGAGAGTAAGATCAATCGATTCTTTAGTGGCTTAAAACCAAGTCTTCAAAGGTCCTTAGCCATAAGGGGCTTCAACAGCTACGAGGAAATCGTTCGATGTGCTCTCAAAGTTGAGATGGAGACTGGAGTAACCCATCAGTCATATGGGTTTGATAAGAAGAGGAAAATGGAATTCAAAGGAAAATCTAATGAGCACACTGAAAAGAAGATGAGTTTTTCCTTATTCTCAAAGTGTGGAAAGAAAAATGGAGGGAGCTGTATTAAAGGGACAAGTAAATGTTTAAAATGTGGAAAGGAAGTTCATCAGGCATTTGAATGTTGTAATGATGGGAAGAAGATGTCTAGTGATGCGAACAATGAAAAGGATATACAGAGTGCACCTCTTAAACTTCAATGTTACAAGTGTAAGGAAATGGGGAATTATGCCAATCAATGGCCTAATCCAAGGGTTGTTGATGATGATCAACGTCAACAAAATCTTAAGGCTAAAGACAAAGGAAAGTCACATGCAATTTCTATCAGTGATGTGGAGTACGATAACGAAGTGGTGAAAGGTACACTTACCATCCACTCTAAAGTAGAAAATGTTTTATTTGATTCTGGATCCACCCACTCTTTTATTTCTGAAGAATTTTCTAAGGGTATCACCGTATTACCTCAACAATTAGATGTTTAGTTAGCTGTGACAACCCCTAATGGCACAACAGTCGCATCAAAAGTTTATAATTCTTCTCTGATTGAAGTTTGTGGGAAAGTGCTTCCTGCAAATCTTGTGATCCTCCCTATAGTGGAATTTGATGTGATTCTTGGCATGGATTGTCTTTCTCTACATGGAGTTCATATCAATTACCAAAGAAGGGAAGTCACGTTTCATATTCCAGGTCAATCTTTGATCATCTATTGATGCAAGGATGAACATAACCTTCCAGTGGAAATTTCTTCCATCTTATGGGTATTGATTCCACTAAATGAAGGTTATTTATCTCAAATGGTCGGTGAGAAACTCAGGATTAAGAATATGCCCACTGTACGGGAGTTTGATGATGTCTTTCTAGAGGAATTTTTGGGTCTTCCACCAAATCGTGAAGTTGAGTTTTCAATACATTTCCAAGATTGATCTTCGTTCAGGGTATCATCAATTAAGGGTCAAAAGGGAGGATATACCAAAGACGGCTTTCCTTACAAGCTATGGACACTATGAATTTATAGTGATGCCATTTGGTCTTACTAATGCCCCTGTTATCTTCATGGATCTGATGAATAGAGTCTTTAGAGACTATATTGATCAGTTTGTGGTAGTCTTTATAGACGATATTCTTGTATATTCAAAGAGCAAGGAAGAACATGAAGATCACTTGAGAATTATATTGAAGACCCTGAGAAAGGAGAAGCTTTATGCCAAATTTACCAAGTGTGAATTTTGGCTTCAAAAAGTTTCATTTTTGGGTCACATAATCTCAAAAGAGGGGATATATGTGGATCCAGCAAAAACAGAGGTTATCAAAAGATGGTCGAGACCAACAATAGTAACTGAGATCCGAAGTTTTCTTGGTTTGGCTATATATTATCGACGTTTTGTGAAAGATTTTTCACGATTATCTAATCCACTCACCAGGTTGACTCAGAAAGGAGTTAAGTTTGTTTGGATGGAGGAATGTGAAGATAATTTCAAGGAGTTGAAAAGAAGATTATCCAGTGCCCCTATGCTCACACTGCCTTGTAGTGGAGAAAGGTTTGTGATCTACAGTGATGCATCCAAGAAGGGATTGGGGTGTGTTCTTATGAAAAATGATATGGTGATAGCTTATGCCTCACAACAATTGAAAATCCACGAGCAAAATTACCCAACTCATTATTTGGAGTTAGCTGTGGTAATCTTTGCATTAAAGATTTGGACGCATTATCTTTATGGAGAAAGGTGTGACATTTATACTGATCATAAAAGTTTAAAGTATATTTTCACACAAAAGGAGATGAATATGAACCAAAGAAGATTGTTGGAGCTGATTAAGGATTATGACTTCTCAATTCATTACCACCCTGGGAAAGCAAACAAGGTGGAAGATGCATTAAGTCGACAAGACCATGCCAGTTTATCCATGATGAGGATCACAAAAGATCCAATATTTATGGATTTACAAAGGATGGATCTTGGAATTATAATGAAAGGGGAAAAATTGTATCTTTCTCAAATGAATGTTCAACCATATATACATGTTAATATTAAAGAGGCACAAAAAGAAGATGTAGAGTTACAAAAGAAGGTGAGAAATGTTCCTGCATTCAACCTTGATTGTGATGGGATAATAAAGTTCAGGAATCGGGTTTGTGTTCCTCTCATCCCCGAATTAAAGAAGGAGCTACTGGATGAGGCTCATAGTTATTCATTCTCTATTCATCCTAAAAGCACGAAGATGTATAGGGACCTGAAAGAGTACTTCTGGTGGGATGGCATGAAATGAGATGTTGCTGAATATGTCTCTCGATGCTTGGTTTGTCAGCAAGTTAAAGTTGAGAGACATAAGTCTAAGGGGATGTTACAACCATTACCCATACCCGAATGGAAATGGGAAAACATCACTATGGACTTTGTCACAGGACTTCCTAAAACATCCAAAGTCAATAATGCTATCTGGGTCATAGTTGATCGTCTTACAAAGTCTACACACTTCATTGTTATTAGAGAGGATTTCTCTCTGGATCAGCTTGCCTGGATATATATAAAGGAAGTGGTAAGATTGCATGGAGTACCACTTTCTATTATATCTGATCGGGATCTGAGGTTTACCACAAAGTTCTGGCGAAGTCTTCAGCATACTCTGGATACAGAGTTGAGTTTCATCACTGCTTATCATCCTTAGACAGACGGTCAGTCTGAGAGGACAATTCAAACTCTAGAAGATATGTTGAGAGCTTGCTCTATGGATTTCAAAGGTGGTTGGGATAAACACCTACCTTTGGTGGAATTTTCTTATAATAATAGCTTTCACTTCAGTATTCAGATGGATCCTTATGAAGCTCTCTATGGAAATAAATGCAGGACTCCAACTTGTTGGGATGGAGTTGGGGAAAGAAAGCTATTAGGACCTGATCTTGTTGATGAGATGGTAGAAAAGGTCTGATCTATTCAACAACACATAAGAGCATCTTAGAGTCGACAAAAAAGTTATGTTGACAACCGAAGAAAAGACTTAGAGTTTGAAGTAGGTGATAAAGTGTTCTTACGAATATCTCCTTGGAAGAGAGTAATGAGATTTGGAAAGAAGGGAAAGTTGAGCCCTAGGTATATCGGTCCTTTCGAAATACTGGATCATGTTTGGAAGGTAGCTTACCGATTGGAGATTCCACTGAATCTCTCTCAAGTTCACGATGTGTTCCATGTATCTCTCTTGAGAAAGTACATACCTGATCCTTCACATGTACTCAGCTCAGAAGTTGTACCGCTGGAGGAGGATCTTTCTTATGAAGAACAACCGATAGAGATTCTCGATCATAGTGAAAAAGTCCTACGGAACAAGACCACTCGCTTGGTGAAAGTTTTATGGAGGAACCACCAATTAGAAGAAGCTAAATAGGAGCTTGAGGATATGATGAAGGAGAGGTATCCTCATCTGTTTGTTACAAAGTGACGAATTTCGAGGGTGAAATTCATTTTAAGGGGGGTAGAATGTAACACCCGAGACTTTTATAAGAAATATTTTGTTTTTATTTTATATAAATCATCAAAGGAATCTTTCACTACACGCAACACTAGCTTGGCTTTATTTACATGCAATCGCAACCTTCCTTGATAGCTTGCGTCGTACGCAATACCGAGTTTCACTAAACAACGATATGCTATTAAAATATTATTAAAACTAGCTGTTATGAATAGTAATAACCACTTTTTGAAATTTTGTAAATTTTATTTTTCAAAATGGACTTCGTTTTTGGATTCGGAATATCGAAATTATCCTAAGGTGAAATTTTGGTATTTTTCTGGAAACTTTCAATTTTTGATGAATAGTGAAAACACTGGGTTACTATTTAAAACCCGACTTTTTATTTATATAATTATTTATTTTATTTAAATTTATTTTAGGTCAAAATTGATACATAATACCTATACAATTTCAATGTAATTCATTGGAGTAATTTTATAATAATTTTAGATATATAAAAATTTTATTGAACTTTTCACCGTCTTTTACCCACCTCCTAGGAGAATTTGAAAATTTACATAAAACTTAATTTTACCGCTTTTGTGAGTGGAATTTCAAAAATCTGAGAGACACGGTTGATGTCCGTAAGTAAAATGTGGTTCAATGAGATGAAAATAATTTTTGGTGAATAGTAACTTTTTACTTTTATTTACCACGGTTAAAAGTAAATAGGGTAATTAAGGGTAAAAATTATATTATTATTACCCTAAAACATGTCCTAATTCTATTGGATAAGTGTAATTCGACCAAAAACAACCTTAGGAATAAAATATGACCATTTAGGCCCACTTGGATTATATTAGGACATTTATTATTAATTTATTTAAAGAAGGGTTAAAATAGTTAAAATCAAATTTTAATAAGTAAATAATATTTAATATAGGGTTATACATAAGATAAATTCAACTATAAATATTTATTAGAAAGATAAAAAGATTTCCTACATAATGGTATTTTATTTGGAATTTTTAGACATTAAATAATTTAATTTATTTATGACACAAAGATGACGCAGTAATTATCTTATTAATGAAATATTGACATAATTGATGTTATAAATACACAAATAAATGTAATTTGAGACTTTTTATGAATTACACTAATTTTATAGGTTAATATGACATGTTAGTATTGATTTAATTAACTTTGTCCAAACTAATCATTCTGTTATGATTTTCACAAAAATCAATTACAAAATAGTGTCAAAATTGACATAAAATACTTTTTTATTCCTAAAAATCTAAGGTTCGGCCAAATGACTTAGATAAGGTTATATATATTAATAATAGACAACTTTGGGTTCATTTGTCTTGTTATAGTAAGTTTATTAACCTTATAGTGTAAGAACACAAAAAGACACGGTAAAAGTAAAATTATCTAACTTAAAGTTAAATCTAAATGATAAGGTTAAAATAGTAAACTAAACTTGTCAAAATTCTATTGGATGAGTGTATTTAGACTCATCCCCACCTTAGCTTCGAAATAAATCAATTTGGAGCTATTTAAAACAGAATATGTCTTTATAATAAAATAATATTTTTAGTTTTTCCAAAGGTGCCCCTCTCCTCCCTTATAAAAGGGCACCTCCTCCCTCTCTTCCTCACACCACTTTGCGCATTCAAGCTCGGACAACCCCTACCAATTTCTCCTCTCCACTTCCCTAGAAACATCCTAGAGGTCCTGGTCTTCTTCAAAGAACAATTTTAGTTCCCAAAAAGGAGGTCTCAAAGAAGCGCTTCAAAGAAGAGGTAATGTCTGTTACCGATTCTTTCAACTTTATTTCTTCTTCCACTTATTCTTATTTAGTTGTTTCATTATGAATTAATAACATCAGTATCACTTATATACTGATATTTTATTATAAGTATGAAACAACCCTATTTCACCATCTATCCATCCTACGGAAAACGAAATCACCGCGCGTGTGTACGTACGGAATACCGTCTCCACGCCGTGGTGTAATCTATTTTCCACCAACACCTTACTTGGATGGGTATAATGGTGTAGATAATAACTATAAATTATTATTATAAAGTGATATTTATTTTTAAATAGTATACATACAATCCATTACAATTTCACGATCATGGGAACGATATCATCGCTCGTGCGTACGTACGGAATACCATCTCCACGATGTGATGCGACTCGTTCTACATGATTTTAATTGCATAATGATTACATAAATGAATTGAGTGAATAAATATGATATATATTACACTAATACCATTCTGGAAATGAGGTATCTATAACCTAAAAATAAGAATAAGAATTTATTTGACAAAACACGCATAAGAACAAAAAGTAATAAACACCCGAATAACAAGTAGCAATGAAATCTTATTAATAATAAGATAAGAATATGACCATATATGATATCATAACAATGAGTATGATTCTGTAATGAGTCAATGACATTATTTAAATCATTATACAGGAGGTTCGGACACTTACGAAGCAAATCGGACCTAACGTAAGGGAAATATCACAATCTCATTTTTATCCGAGATTGTTTATACTTTGGAATTTACTGGGGTGTATTTTATCATCCACATACAAGGTTCCTCTATATGTAATATTATTTCCTTCAAACTACAATTTTTTAAATCCAATTTTACCCTTCGGTGAGTTTTTAGTAAAAGATATGAAAGGAATCTTTTGTCGTTTTTCGTATGAGGTACTTTTTGACTTTTCCGACAAAAGTATGAGAAGAATGTTTTATTTAACTTATACGGCATGAATGGATTTTTAAAACATTATTTCAAAGAAGCTTCCCTTACAAGTTTTCAAGTTTATTTTTAATCAACTTCTTTTAGTTTAGAATTGTATGACATGTTAAGAAAGGAAAAGTGTTTTTGAAGTAGAAAGGATATTTTCCTCAAGAATGGAGTTCAAGTGTTTTATCAAAATTATTTTCCATCTAAGATAATGAAGGGTTCTGTTTCTATCCCTATTATTACATTGATTTGATTATGTTGTGATGGAATTATTTTTATGAATTCATTTATCTTATATAAATTGTTTTATGATGTCACGATGTTTAAGAATTCCATTTTTATTACATGGGTTATGCAATGATGTATGATTTATGATTTTTGTGGCACAAATAAGAATGGTTTCATTATGAGATGGGTGGGACCTATATCTACCTCCAATTAATTGGGTAAAGATTTATATCTCATGAGATAGACATGGCTGGAACGGCAGGATAATCCGATTCAGTGAAACAGGACTGAAACGAGGAATGAACTCAGTTCAGAAATGGACTTTGTCCACTAAGATAGTCTTGGAAATGAGTCTTGACTAATAAGAAATGATTCTCTATGATTATGTGTGTATTATACAAAGCTTCATGTTTTAAGTTATGATTATTGTGATTACATTTCACTACCATGATTTATCCCATGTTATAAAATTTTGATCTCTTTTGCAGGGTAAGATTTCCAAAATGTTATGTTCTTATGAATATGATGTGATTGATATTTCTTTTGTTTACCCTTAATGAGCATTTGAG
The DNA here is from genome assembly GCA_963277665.1 of Viscum album. Classification (NCBI taxonomy): domain Eukaryota; kingdom Viridiplantae; phylum Streptophyta; class Magnoliopsida; order Santalales; family Viscaceae; genus Viscum; species Viscum album. Next base: position 2,062,123,502 of record OY728120.1, on the reverse strand, counting down.
CTCACCCTTTGGTATTTTTTCTTTCCCCAGGTCAGGAAGAAGGTTATTAAGTAAGATATTCCAAAAGGGACTATAGATATGATGAAATAAATGGGAGATAGTGTAGACGCTTTATGAACCAATTGTTTATGTTTCCCAGTTTCTAAAGACACTATACCTATACGGTCTTTTCGTGGTTTTGTTATATGTTTTAATAAGTGTACTTCAATTTTGAAGTACTAACATTGTATATAAAGTATGGGTCGTTATAGTTAGTTCATTTTGATTACATGAAAATAAATTATAATTTATAAAGCTATTACCTATATAAATTGGGAATGATTATTCATCTAATAGAATCATCATATATGGATTGTCACATCTTAATGTTGTATTTAAGGGTCTGGTTTCAGTTACATGATGTGCCAATTAAAAATTATAAATATTATGACTTTATAACTTGGGAATGGTGACTCATCTAACTAGACTGTGATATATATACATATAAATGAGCATGAAATTTAAAAAAATAAAATCTTAAATAAAATGGTTTTCATTAAATGGGGATTCTAATTGAAACTTAAAGAGTGTTTTCCTCTATACCTTGAAATTGGAACTCCATTTACCAGAACCTTTGATATGGGATATGGGACCTTATCCCTGACCCGACCTTAGTATAGGGCAGTAGGGAGTGTATCTTATGATCCTTTATGTTCTTTTGTGTCACCAAGACCTAGATTTAGGAGCAGGCCGAAGGTGTTTAATCTCATACTGGAAGGCTATATACATGTCTTGTTTTTTTATTATGACATCTATTCTATTATCAAATTTTATTTTATGGTGTGCATTTGACATTGTAGAAATATTCCACCATGAAGATCTTAGGTCGTACACCAGGAATGTGTAAATGACCATGCTCTGGAGGTGGTGGACCTTAATCCATTAGTAGTACCTCATGTAGTACCCCTTTTGTTACCTTCTACTATTCCTGATCTGGGCACTGATTCTCATATCTGAGAGGGTTTCATGTGACTAGTACGGTCTATACACGGAGTCCTATGACCTGACTCAACTATGGTAGAGCTGATGTTATAATTCCAATAGCAACACCCTCTTAAATTTTTGGGAAAGGGTGGTCCTCAATATGATGAATCATGGTTAGAGTCCATGTTATCTATCTGCAACAGTTTGGAGATTCCTTCATAGGGGAGGGTCAAGATAGTGACCTATATGCTCCATGATTCTTCCAAGAATTGGAGGGATGTTATTAATTAGGTATATCATCATAAATATATTGTCTAGAGGAACTTTTAAACTATATTCTATGATTAAATATTCTGACATACATTTAGAGATGACCGTTCTAGAGAGTTTATGCGACTGCGTAGGGTGTTATATCCATGATGGATTATTCAACTCATTTTACTGATATTCAACACTTCACACTGAATCTTTCAAGTGATGAGTTGATAATAATGAGTCAGTTTGAGGATTGGATTTTTTATTTCATCTAATTCCATGTGAATGTTTTTTGGTTTACAGCCATTTCTGAAATAGAGAACCAATCCCTTATCATTGAATAGAACCTGAGGGAATATGACAGTGTGGGCTAGGGTAGTTCAACATAGAGAGAAGAAATTGGTTCTTCTAGTAGGAGGAAATGTTTCCTTCAGTCTACTCATGGGGACAATATTAGTTAGACAACATGAACTGATAGTTATATTGTATGTCACCAGTGTGGTAGGTTGAGCCATAAGAAGACATGGTGTGCTAAGGACCCAATTAAGTGTCAAGATTGTGGAAAGATGATACATATTCAATATTTTTTTAAATATTTTCCTCTAATTCCTATTGACAAGGGGTATCCACCGAAACCATATTCAAGAGTAGGATCATTAGTTATATATGAGGCAAAGAGGTGTACTACTATTGAGTGATCAGGTCGAGGAGGTTGATGAAGTCGTGGAAGCCAGTCATATGAGATGTATCACTTGCAGAACGAGTCTATTCAGGGTATTTAGGCTATAAATTGGGTCCATGCATCTAAAAATCAATATGTAGTACATCTTATATCATAGGAGAAAAGTATCGGACCTTCTATAGTATGAGATACAATTTTGGTATCCGTTACTTTAGTGTATGATTTATTTGACACTGATTCTTTGCATTCTTTTATATCTATAAAAATTGTAGAAATCCTATGGATTGAGATTTTATATTTTTGTGGAGAGATGACACTTAAAACCCCACTTGGAATTAAATTAGAAAGTGTGTTCCAATGTAGGGAGTTCCCCATAGATATAGGCGGCTACCATTTAATATGGAACCTCTTCGTCCTCAAAATGACAAGTTTTAACATCATTCTTAGGATGGGATGGTTGGTTCTTTACCATGATCATGTTTATTACTATTGTCAAAGGGTGTACTTCACATCACCTGAGGGTGGTATTTATATTCATATGGTTGAATGGAATTTATAGGTGATTCAACTTGCACTCGAGTATCATGGGATGGGTGGAGTGATAACTCGTATTTCTAGTTTTTATCTAGATGATCAAGGCACACAACATACATATTTTCCTCCTATAGTGGAGAATTTTAGGGATATCTTCCCTATTGAATTTTTTATACTACCTCATGAGAGAGAGGTAGAGTTTATTATTGAACTAATTCCATGATCATCAATAGTACCAATTCCTCTTTATAGGATGGATACTAATGGGTTGTAGGAGCTCAAGGGGAAGATAAAGGATTTTGGATACAAGGGGTTTATATAACCTAATACTTCACTGTGGGGTTCTCTTATACTTTTTTCCAAGAAGTCGGATGGGACCCTCAGGATTTTCATGGATTATAACTAGTTGAATTAGTTTATAATTAAAAAATGGTATCCACTGCCTCTTATATAAGACCTATTTGACCAACTCTGAGGAGAAAGGGTTTTCTCCAAGATTAATTTGAGGTTAGGCTACCATCAAGTATGATTCAGGACTTTTAATATAACACATAAAACATTTAGTAGTATATATGGATTGTATAAGTATTTAGCAATGTTTTTTCTATGTTGAACTCACCGAAAAATTTTATGGTCATGTTGAATTGAGTTTTCCACCCGTAACTGGATTCATTTATGGTAGTTTTCATGGATGGCATCTTGTTATACTCACAAGCTCAACACAATCATGCCAAACATATTGATATTGTTTCGAGAACACTAATAGAGAGCATAGGTTGTATGCTAAGCTCCCAAATTTTCAATTCTAAATTGATAAGGTCTACTTCCTAGGTCACATTATCTCATGGATTAGAGTATTCATAGACCCAAAAAAGGTGAGATTCATTGTTTCTTGGAAGAGTCCCAAGAACATATTTTATATATGTAGTTTCTTAGGACTAGATGGTTATTAAAGGAACTTTATATAGGATTTCTCACATATCACAACACCACTTACAAGATTTACCAATAAAGGTGTAAAGTTCACATGTTTAAAATCATGTGAAAAAGAATTTCAGGATTTGAAAGGATGGTTGACATCAACATTGATCTTGATTTTACTAGATCCATATAAAATTTATATAGTTTATTGTGACACTTTATTCATTGGTCTTGGAGTAGTTCTCATGAAATTAGATCGAGCCATGGTATACAGGTCTCTTCAGTTGATACTTCATGAGCATAATTACTCGATGAATGATCTCAATCTTGCTACGGTTGTTCATGTCTTGCATTGTTCGATACATTATCTATTGGGTGAGTGATTCATAGTTTACAAAGACCATAAAAGTATCAAATACATCTTCACTCAGTGGTACTTGAATCTGAGACAATGAAGATGGATTGAATACCTACATTCACTTGATTTTAAGATTTCATATAGGCCTAGAAAAGGCAATGTAGTGGCTAACACTCTGAGTCGAAAGACTCAAACAAAGGCTCTTCAAGAGACCAGTAGCGAGTTGTAGTTGATGGCCATGTTTTATGAGATGCAGTTGGAGGGGAAGTACTATCTTAATAAACCTATACATGTATTGTTATCAGTGACCTTTTCACTTTTGGATCTGGTGAATATAAGGCATCTTTCAAATCTCGATGGATTTGTCCTAAGGGAAATTGTTTCAAGTTGGGACCCACCACCTGGTTGGGTCGTTGATGGGAATGAGACCCTGAATATTCATAGATGGTTTTGGGTACCCAAGTTCATATGGGAAGAGTTTATGTGAGAGTTTCATGCTCTTCATGGGAATTACATATTGGTCTCACCAAGATGTTCTATGATATAAGCTGCTAGTATTGGTGGTTAGGGATGAAAAGAGAGATATCTAGTTTTGTTACTCAGTGTTCCACTTGTAAACAAGTAAAGGCATAACACTAGTGAATAGTATGGATTTTACAATTGTTTCCCATTACTAAGTGGAAATGAGATTATTTTATGATGGGTTTTATGATGGATTTACCTAGGTCCCCTTGAGTTAGTAATGTAGTATGGGTTATCATTGACCAACTGACAAAGGTCTCAAACTTCTTACCTATTTAGGAGACCTTTTCAGTGGACAATCTAGGGATTCTATATGTTAGGGAGATCATACACCTCACAAATTTCCATGTACCATAATCTTAGACAGGGATTCTTGTTTTATGTAATGGTTATGGAAAATTTTATAGACGGATCTGATAACACAGGTGCTTATGGGAATAGCCTATCACCCTCAAACTGATGGGTAATCTAAGCATATGTTACAAGAGTTAGAGTACATTCTTCGGCCATACATTCTTGAGTTTGGAGGTTATTAGGAAAAAACATACATCATTCGGATTTTTCTTATAATAACATCATCCAAGTGACTATACAGATGGATCCTTATGATTCCCTATACAATATTCTATTATGTTTATCATTGTACAGGTTATAAGTAGGATAGTCAGTTCTACTAGGATCTCATCTCATTCAAGAGACTTTGGATTAAGTAAAAATTATCATAAAGCATATGGATACAACTCATTATAGGAAGAAATATTATTATAATCACCATTAATGAACTCTAGAGTTTGAGGTTAGAGATCAAGTCTTCTTACATGTTTTAGCTAGGTTGGGGCATAAACAAATTCAAAGAAAGGGTAAGATTTCACCTCGATTCATCGAAACTTTTTTGGTTTTAGAGAAGGTTGGATCAGTTTATTATTTTTATAACTTCCAAAAAAGTACATGGGAATTCATGGAGTCTTCCATTTATCTCCTCCTTACCATTATCATTCCATCCCATCTCATTCTTTTGATCCCATGGAAATCCAGTTGGAGGTCGTGCTTCTTTTGAAGAGTATAAAGTTCATATCATTGATCATATCATGGAGGATCTACGAGGAAATAACATTCCTCTAATATGGTTTATATGGAACCATGAACATGTACAAGATAATACCTAGTAAAGAGAGGCTGATGTATATGAACAGTGGCTAGAACTATTCATGGATGATGATCAACCACCCTCTGGGAAACTTGGGGATGAGTTGTTTTAAGGAGGGGAGGTCATAACACCCTAGATTTTTAATGAGGTATGAGTCCTTTAAATATCAGTTTTAATATCTTGTTTTACTCCAATGAATGTTCCTAAGAACTAAAGGAAGATTCAGGGGCGTCTGTAGCTTGTTTGGAGCTCGGAGCTCCGGTTTTTGGGAGAAACCGGTGAGGTGGATAGTTAGCACACAATTTGTGCTAATCATGAACATCAACCATATGGGCCTTAGAGGGGGTAAAATTCTTTATCAAACCATGAACCCTAGGCCACATGACCATGTAAATTGGTGCAGATGGGTTGAAGAGGTAATCTGCATGGTGTGCGCACAGCTTGTCTGATCATGCACAAATTGTGTAGGGGTGTGTGCCATGGAACGGTTTTGGAACACTGTTGGCATATGGTTTGGCCAAATGTGTGCCCATTAAAAAGTTTCTGAATTTATATATTTTTTCCTTTCCTTCATCTTAAATTATAATTTATAATTCTCCCTTCATTATTTCTAGTCACCACTATGTTGAAATTCGGTTCCCTAGATCCAAATTATATATATACTTTGATTTTCATTACATATATATAGTTTGAAATATACATGTTATTATCTTATCAGTATAGTATTTATACTTCTACATCCACTATACTTATGTTAATGGCCATATATTAATTATCGTATGAAATGGTCATAGCAGATCCCAGACAATAATGAGAACCTCAAGATATTATGACATTAATATTAAATAATATGTTGTTGGTTAGAGTGAGTATATCAAGAGGGTGTGAATTGAGTACCCACTAATTTTTTTTCAAAAATAGATTTAAATAAAATCACCCAATTAATTAAAATATCCTATTTAATAAAAATAGCAGATCGATATAAGTTTTGACCTTTTAACAGATTTCCCAAATATTGATTAGGTATCAATTAAAAAAATATGAAAACTATTTTTTCTTTTAAAATAAATTTACTTAATTAAAACCTTATATAAATACTAATTAAGACTAACTATCAAATTAGTGGTATTGTTTAATGTTTAAAAAATATTTAGTTTTAAATCATGGAAATAAAACAAATCAAAACACATAGTAGAATAAATACTAGAGGTTCAATCTCAATCTAAGACTTAATCCTCTCCACATGGAAATCACCTGCTAAAAAGATGTTTATATAAAATAATCTATGATCCACAACCTGGATCGGGTGCACAATAGAAAAGATGTTCAGGCCACATAGGGACCTCTTCCACAAAACTCATGGGAATAGAACAAAGACAGGCCACACAAAGACATCTTCCACAACACCAGGGGATAAAAAGTAAAGTGAGTTTGAGAAGATATCTATTATGTTCCACATAAAGCACATGAGTCAGTGGGTTAAATAAATATATTAAATCAGAATGATCAAAATGTAATGTAAATAGACAGAAAGAGAAAATAAAAGTATATAAAAGGATTGTGTTGCTCTGTTTTATAAGCTATGCAGTTTGTGAATCCTTGAGTGTAGGTTGAAATGAATATTGAGTTGTGTTTCTTAAATTCACATTATAATAGAGTGTCACAAAATCTTTATTATTCTGGAAGTAAGATAGGATATGAATGATCGTGAAGAAAAACTTTATCATAGCTGTGTGTAGGCTAGATGCAGTGTGTAATCTCTCTTCAAGTGTCACTCTTCATGTGTCAATGAATATCTATGTGTATGTCCACATGTCTATTATCTCTCCATTGTATCCACAAGAGGAAGTCTACTAGTTCTTTTAATAACATCATGAAAGAAGAATTGTCCTAATCTTCTGTATCCTCATACTCAGGGCTGACACATTCTTTACTGCATCTCTGCAAAACAATTTAGAAAAATTGTAAAAATAAGTCACAAAATTAAATTCAATAATGTAGTAGTTAGAAATGTTTAATTAAAAATAAATAAAATAGTGGTGGTGAATCCTTTGAACAGTGACACAAAATTTGGTGTTGAGTCATCCTAATGGTGACTTAAGTGGGTGGTGAGATAGGCTAGTGGTGACATAGGCTGGTGGTGAGCTATCCCAACACTTTTCTAATTTTCTATTTTTGTAATAGGTCGTCTACAATGATGACTCAGGTCTGGCAGTAGGTTTTTCTGAAACTTATCCAAATTTCTTGTCCAATAGTGATTCATACTCTAAAGGCAAGTCTTTCCCATACTTTTCCAAAAATCCTTTTTGATGATGACACATAGTTTACGGTAGGTGTTTCCATTACTTTTTCAAATTTTCGTTTTGGTGGTCAGACGTAGCTAATGGTGAGTCATCCTTGGTTGTGAATCTATCCCATACTTAACCATATTTTCACCTTGACAGTGAGTCATCCCCAATAGTGAGTCATTATTGGCGGTGACTCAACCTTAATGGTGAGTCATACATAGATAAATTTCACCAATCTTCCTTATAATGTAAAATGATACCATAAAAAATAAAACTCAATAATATCATAATAAACATGATTTTTTATCAATAAAATAAGGGTCCAAAAATCTCCCCCATTTTTATGATAAAAAATCATGGCATTTTATAGACATTATATCAAAGATAAAGAAAGGACACATGGTATTAAAATTAATTATATAGTAAAAAATATCAAAGAAAAGATAGTACCCAATAAATTTATTTACACATATAAGGAAATGAATATTAGTATTAGTATAGTATCAAAGAAGTACTGATATAAAAGGAATACGACTATATAAAATATGAAATAAATTCCATATAGTCTTCTCCCCCATTGGGGATTATTAAAAATAAATAAGAAAATAGGAAATTCAATAGAACGAAATATGATTAAAAGAATTCCCATTAAAAAATTCAATGAATGTACAACAAAAAAGTTACAAAAAAAAAGATAGAAAACATGACTCATCAATGAAAAATAATATAATCATCCATTCTTATCAAGATGTTTGGAAGAAATCAAGGGTGTTATTCCTTTCCCTTTTTCTCTAGTACAAGGCTCAACGGGTGAAGCTGAAGGAACTCTATGGAAAGAATGAGGAACATTAGTTTGAGAAAGAGGTTCTTTGATATTGATTAGCCTGATGTGATAAACATATTCCTTGGGAGAGAGTGAAAAGGTTGGAAATGAGCTGGTGGAGAAGCATTAGGGTCTTTGGTGATACTGGGATAGAAGTACTCAGGAGAAGAAGCCGGAGGTGTAACACCCTAAGATTTGTAAAATAAATTTAATACTGAATAAATGAAACACTAATTCTCTAAAAAACACCACTTATTTATAACCTAGACAATAAACATAAATTTTCCACCTCTGTGATTTGAATTTCGGAAAACTGATGTACACAGTTGCGCTCAGTAAGATATTTAGAGTCTGATAAGATCAACTAACATTTTTAGTGAATAGTAACTCCACCCTTATGAATAGTAACATACCCTTAAGAACATTAATATGACCCTTATGAATAGTAACAACACCCATGAATGTTTAAAAAAAATTTGACACCTTATAAATAAAATAGAGTATTTTGGAAGTTAATATTTATGTATTGGTATTTTTGTGAGTAATAAATATTTAATTACAGTTTAAAATTAATAAATTAATAAAATTATTTTTCATAATAATTATTCCTAAATAAATATTTTTTTGTCTTATTATTTTAGGATAATTTTATGAGACCTCACTTAATTTTTGAACATATTATAAAACTACTTTTAAATTTAAAATCTGTATTTTTCAAGTAAATAATGATTTTATTTAAAAAATTAAACATCACATATTTAGAAAGTTATTTTAATAAAATTGACTTCATTTTTTGGATTCTACATGTTGAAAATGGTTGTGGTGATTTTTTGAGTTTTTTCTAAAATACTTCAATTTTAGGTGAATAGTAAAATATGATAATTTACGATAAATACTAAATACATGATTTAATGATTCATAGGTGATGTAAGGCTGATGTAAGACCACATGGATCGAACTAAAATTCAAATATTACTATTATTTCTTAGAATAATCAATACTATTAGTTGTCTTTTTAAAAATAATAAAATTATGGGAAAACCCTCCTCTCCTCCACTATAACCCCCCCCCCCCCCCACCCCTCACTCACTCTTCTCTTAACTCATCTCAAGACTTTTGCATTGCCTAAATTATACTAAAATATCCTCCCAAGATCCTACCCCATTTCCATATTCCCTTGGTCTCATAAAAAGGCCAAAACCTCTCCCCTAAAGAGGTTATCAATGAAGATTACTTCAAGAGGTAAATTTCTCTTTTCATTTATTTTCTTTTTCTTTCCTCGTCTCCTTTCATCCAAATGTTGTGATCACTGGAATACCTTACATGTAATGGATTTTTTTATGATAAATTAAGAATTATTCATCATCTCTCCTTTCCTCTTCATTTATACTAGAAATGAAAACACCATCTAAGATGTGTTAATTTATCACATTCAAGGAAAATGGGTTTTAAATTTCTATTATCATATTCAACTATAGCCATAAAGTCATTTTTGTAAAGTCTCGTGTTATTAAACCAGGTTAAAATATGAATGTTTTTGAATTTTTTTAGTTTATCAACGGGTCATTTTTCTAACTGAGCTCTTAAATTTTATTTTGAGTGTTGGAACACCTAAAGGTGTCATTTTTGGACTTGCGTAATTACCAGATAATTTTCACAGGTGTCCCGATGAGTCTCAGGAACACCGATTTCAGAAAATTCCACTTTAATTGATCTGAACAGGCACCGCACGGTTGCGTTCCAACCCGTTTAGTTTACCCTATTTAATAAATTATTTAATTTAATTAAATAATATTATATAAGAGTTTGTAATTAATTAAAAGAAAGTTTTAATAATAATAATAATGAATTTATTATTATTATTATTGTGGTTGTTTAATTAAATGAATGTTAAGTAATTAATTAAATGAAAATTGAAGAAACTAATGTGGATTATGGGTTTATTGAAGAACCATTTTATTTAAATGAAGAGTTTCGGAATTATTAAAGGAACATTTATTATTAAATGGAGAAATGTGCTAATAATAATAATGTTATTATTATTATTATGGTGTCATAAATTATTTTGATGCGTTGATATTTTAATTACATGTTAAAGGAGTATACTATTTATGAGAATTTAATGACGCTTTTGAGATTCTCAAAGAAACATTTAATAAAATGAGGAGTTTTAGATTTAATGACGCATTGTTATTAAATAGTGGTGTTAGGTTTATCAAAAGTTTGAAAAATAATAATAATGAGATTATTATTATTTTATTTTTATGAATGTAATAATTATTATTATTATGTAAATTAAATTATGGGTTATGGGTTGGTGTTTTTACCATATTAATGATATTGTAATAAATTGGGAGTTTCATAATTAATTATGAAATGTTTATTAAGATAATAATGAATGAAGAAGTGTTTTTAATTAAATGGGGTGTAACATTTATGTTAAAAGATTTTAATTGGATGTTTAATGAGGTATAATATTATTATGAAATTAATTAGGATTTTGGGTATCTCAAAGAAATGTCTAATTAAATAAGGAGTTTCATAATTAATAAAGAAGTTTTTTTATTTAATAAGAGGTGTTGGGTTTTATCTTAGGTTGAATAATAATAAAAATAATAACGAAGTTATTATTATTATGGTTTTATGAGTGGTTGTTATTATTATTAGGAATAATAATAATAATGGATTTTTTGGGGGGGTTCATTTAATTAAATTAAAGGACAACAAGAATTTAATTAATCTCTACGAACCAGAGGTTTTTATTTTATTAATTTGTGTTGAGATAATTAATTAAATAATGATGATTTGGGCATTATCGAATAAGGGTAATTTTAAATGGAAATATTAAATAAGGAATAAATGTGGATTTGTGTTTAATTTAATTAAACCATTTTAAATATAGATATTGGGTTGTGCATGGGTAGTCAAATGGTGCGGGTCAGCTGTGCGGATATCCAATTTCTAAAATGATTTATTTTTATTTTATTTTAAATAAAATAAATATTTAATAATAATAATAAGGATATTATTATTATTATTATTATTATTATTATTATTATTATTATGGTATTAATTTGATTGGATGATTAATGGGGGTTTTCAGAATTAATTGTGAAACATTTATTTAAATGTTAGTTAACGAAGTAACATTATATTAAATAAGAATAATAAATGTTATTATTATTATAATAAGACTATTAGTTTATCATGGGTGTAATTGATAATTGGTTGAGAGAACATGAGGGTGGTGCACCACCATATTGGAGGAACAAAAAAATGCACCAGGACCCTCTTTTGAGGCACGCTACACCACCCTCACCGGCTCCTCTTAGCATGATCAAATCCTCCTGGTGTCTTCCCGAATCTGGTCTATCTCAGTGAGGTGAGTCCATATTCATTTGTTTTCTGATTCACATCAGTTGTTTGGCTCCTCCCTCACCCTGTTTCTTCATAAAAATCATGTGCTTTGGGTTTTATTGGATTTCCTTGTTTCTTCAGTTCTAGGGATGTGCAAGAGGCTCCTCTAGACCCTTTGGACCGTATTCCGGCATCTGCCGACAAAGGCGAGGTAGATGAATTCATTTTCTATTTTCCGTCATTTTTCGAGAAAGGTTATTTAACCGTAATATTGTTTCACATCATTCAATTAAGGGTTTGATAATTTATGAGTCCCCGGTACCTAGTTAGAGGTGTGTTGGTCCTTACTGCTTTGATTATAAGTACCTGTTTTAATATTTTGAATTTTATATATATTGTTGCAGGGCATGAGCATGAATATATATATGTTTGTGCGTGTAATAAATATATATATATATATATATATATATATATATAAGGTGTGTGAGCCTGTGATTGTAGACCAGTTATAGAATGGTTACCGCCAAGTATATTAAAGCCATTCGGATTAAAAATGGGTCCACACCAAGGTAGGGTCCCAAATCCCTATCAATTTATTTAAGAATTATAGCGTCTTTAAATAAATTGAGAATGTGAGTTTCATTTATTATGATATGTCTATGCATGACACTTTTGATGTTATTAAATGATACCGCCCACGTGAGATAAATGAGGACTTGAACATGTGTTGATTTTAGGCATGTTTTTCTAATTTGGTTAAAGTGATATGATTAAATAGTTAAATGATTTGAATGGGTAGAATGGGAAATATGGTAATTAATTGTAAAATTAATTATCATGTCATGAGTTGGAATAAAAATTGTGGTTATTACTGATTATTGAGAATATTGAATATTTGAAATGTTCAGAATATAAATTGGAAACTGGTAATAATTAATGGATGGATTAATTATTACATGATAAATGGAAAATGGTTAATTAATTTATGAATGGTTAAAGTGATAAGATTTAATTAATTAATTTTTGAATTAATTAATTTGAATGCATTAAATTAAGATTGTGAATTAATTGTTTGTTATGAATGTTGGCCATGGGTACCTTTTGATGCATGTTAGATTTTCATGAATTAAGTTTCCTTGGATGGAGTTGTTTTATATTATGAGATGCTATGTGAGATGGTTTCTAAATATATAGGCTTTGTCCAGTATGTTTTTTGATGATTATGTCATGCATGTAAATTGTTAAGTCCTGGATGAATCACTGTTTGAGTGGATGGGTTCATACTTGTTAATGAATTTGGATAATTATATGTTGAGTTAATTATTTATTTGGATTACTAAGAATAATTAATTTTTAATTAATTATTTACTATTGATATGTTGAATGGTTAATTAATTGTTGACTTTTAACGGGCGATTTATATTGTTAATTAGTTTTTGAATTAATTAATGGATGGTTTTGGGGTATTAGACATGGAGTTATACACCAATGATAAATATATATGTATTATTGATAAACGGGTTGTGAGATAGGTACTAATGCTCCAAATACTCACAGGGTGCTAGACATGGTGTTCTACACCTAGCATGCAAGAAAATATTCTTTTATGGGTCAAGGATTGATGCTCTAAATACCTATGGGTTGTGAGATAAGGACTGACACTCCAAATACTCATGAGGGTGCTAGACATGATGTTATACACCCATTAATTGACATTGGACTATGGGTCCAATTGGTCATACATGAAATGAATTAATTGGTTAATGAAAACTATTGTGACATTATGATTTGTGAATTGAATATGAGAAAGGATTCATACTTATCAATGAATTGGGCGAATCACTATAAGTGGATGGACCCAGGAGTGAATCGCTATTTTTTAATTTTATGGGCTTAGATATAGTATATGAATGATTAAATTGAATATCTTATGATGCATTATCCAAGACAAAGCACAAGCTTGTATTTGGTCTTAACTTTGATTACTTAGATGGTCTTTAGAGACATCTGTGGTGAGTGACTTATACAGGGAATGTGGGGCTTAGTCCAAATCATGAGAATTATATAGTTTAATGAGGTTTGAATAATTGAAAAATGAAAATGATTGTGTAATGACTATTGTGTATGCATGAAAAATGTATAATACAGGTTTAGACACCAAGTGAGAGATGAAGCAGGTACTTGGGTATAAAGTTACATTGTACTACTTACCTTAATTATGCATGCTTGAACTGTTTAAATTATTTATTGAATGTCAGGATTTGGGGTAGAAACTGGTGGTCCTATCCTACTAAGATTTATATCTCACACCCTACTCAGGCCGCCATTGCATTGGGGTACCCGAGTAGATTCTATTTGGTTACAGGATTGTGTTGTTTGTATTTACTTGGATGATAGGAGCAAAGGACTGAGTGGAAGATCAGGATGCTTGAGGAGACTTCCCTCGGGGCATGGAGTCATTGTTTATTTATTTTTGTAATGGAATGTTCAGAATGAAATTTTGTTCATTATTTTCCATTTTTGTATCATTAGCATGCCATGCATGCATCTTCTATATAATTGATGTTGGCCATTTGTTTGTACAAGATTTATAAAATCTACCTTCCACTACTTTATCATTTATTTGACTAGTTCCGTAATTTATTGCCATTTTTTGTTATTTAATTTGATATAATTCTATACAAATCATATAATAGGGTATAGTCTCCCCACTAACTATCCTTAGACCCTCGCTGCTAGTCGACAGCCTCTAGCGTACGTGGAGACGCACTTGAGGTCATGTGGCGACTGGTCCGTCCACTGGTTTAGTGGTTAGCCGGGTCAGGAAGTTACAATTTTGATGATTGAAAAAGACTATAATATATGTATTATAACTTATTTAATGTTCTGGAATCTTTTTTTACACATGATATTAATTTATAAATCAAAATGAGTTCTTTGTGATCAAAAAACCACCAATTAACCCAAAAAATTATCATTAATGTTTTATTTAATGATTCATCTTCACTTCCAATAACCAAATGAATTTTATAACCATGTAATAATATATATTTTCACTAATAACATACAACTTCTATTTTGGGAAACCATTCTCATTCTACATATTTATCCATACATGAATATAAGTAAACCGATCAAGAAAACCCCGAAAGAAAACGTTCTCAAACAATGAAATTGAAAATATTAACCCATCAAAATGCAGTAAATAAACCTAATAAGGTTATAATAAATCAATTAAATGTAGAGTATGTTCTTTATTCATTAATTTTTAAACCTAGATTTTATTATTCAGGTCATTAAGATCAATTTAGCAACACCATCAGACTTAAGGTGAGGGTTATCCACCTGAACCTCGATTTTCATTCGGGTTACTTTTATTATCTACTTACCTCAATTTAATTCTTATTCATTCATATGTACTCATCATAATTTCCGTGTGATTATTATATATATTTTTTTCAACTATAATCATACATTCATTCATAGGGAGTTATATGTTTTAAATGGATCTTTCAAAAATTCTTCCTGAAATATAATCCCATTTCAAAGGAATTTCTTGAATCCATACCTATTTTCAAGGTCACCCTATAATATGTTTTAAGAAACATTATTTTTATAAAATCACTCATTTTATTATGAAAATTATATCATACTTAATTTATGGTTTTATACAAATACTTTTCCAAAAGAACTCCTCTTTTCAAAGTAAACGAGTATTTATCTCAAGAATTACTCGATGATTTTATAAGAGTATCTTCATCTGTTTCAACACTCTTGTTGATTCTTATGTATTTTTGGGATTAATATTTTATGATATCTACCATATTTAATTTAATGTTTTATGATTATTTTTAATGTGGATGTTCTATCTTAAAACTATTCAGCAATTTACTCTGAATGGTTAGTGTTTATGCTAAATGTTCGGGGAAAGTTATCTACATTTTCTATATTAGTTTCAATATGAATGTATATCTTGTTTATGTTTTTTCCCATTCATATGAGGATTGAATTGGACTTATTATGTGATTTTTGGGTCCCTCTATATCCCCTCGATGCATCGGAAAGTATCATGAGACAAATAGATATGGACTTGCCTGAGGCCTTGCCCGTTTTTTTATATGGTTTTGGTCGAGGCCTTAATCATTTTTATATGTCTTGGTTGAGGCCTTGACAGTATGTTTTAGAATGTCTAGTATATGCATTTCCCTCATTACGAAGCTATAAATTCATAGTTCATGAGGTTATTGGACTACTATAATACCCATGATTATGTTTTATTATGGAAATATTTACTCAGATCATATTCCCGCCATATTATGTTCGTGTTTATTTTTAAAGGCATGTGTTTTCAATTATTCAACATGCCTAATGTTTATGTTATCTTATGCAATAATTTTTAACCTTACTGATCATCTGAGCTCACCCCTTCTTATGTTTCATTATTCTCAGGACATGAAGAGGTATATTATGATTGACTTGTAGGGATAATCTTAGAGTGGTGGATGTTTCCAACGGAACATATATGTTGTTTTTCATTTCATGTTTTAATGTTAAACTTATGTATGTATCTTGTTTAAAATTCTACTAAACTATTCATTCCTTTAGGATACAAATTTCTTGTAATCATTCCAATGTAATGTTATAAGGAACTAACTCCAGGAAACTGGGGTCGGGTCTTTACAGTTGGTATTAGAGGAAGTTTATTAGAAAACTTGGAAACTAGATTTAGAAAATGTAAATTAGGGAACAACCCCCTAAGATAGTATTTGAGGATAAACATACAAGAACATCCTATAATTTTGGTAAGGAATATATTATATGGATATTTATAGAAAATAAATCTTTGTTTGGATACTACAAGTTGATGTGGTTCTGGCACATATGTACCTAGGAGTGAAAACTTTGAAAAAAAGTTTCAGGCTTAACATAGGGTATCCTGGTACATGACAACGGGCCTTACTGCACACCTAGTTTAAAACTCCTAGGGGATATGATTGGGATAATTTACATTTTATTTACAATCCTTTATGAAGGATTTAAATGTGTATTTTTCCTCAAAGAACCCATGTTTATGATTATGGGATTAGCCATGCATAGGATTTCAATTTATGTTAAGTATTTTTTCTAAGTTGAGATGGTACATTATGATTCATAACCTAATCTAGTGTATTAAATTATTTATAAATGGTGCCTAGTGGAAGGAATGGAAACCACATGAATGTGTGTATCCCATGTAGGGATTTCCCTCCTATTCAAGATAATTATGTTGGATTTTGAGTTACGACTAGTGAGGAGAAACTTATAACTATACTGGGATAACTTACTCAAGTTATGAACAATAAACTTACCTGTATGGAGCATCCAAATCCACAATGTGGAGGAGCTATGTTAAATAACTTTATGCCACAAAATCCTCTATTATTTAATGGGTCTAAAAACCCATTCATAGAGGATCAGTGGATATGTTCCTTAGAGAATATATTTCTCATCTTGGGAAGTAACGAAAGGGAGAAGGTTTTCATGGCCTTTTATCATCTGTCAGGAGATGCTGATCAATTATGGTCAATAATTCAAAACACAAAGTAGGAGGAAGAGATAGAAAACATGGAATGGAGTGAATTTAAAGAACTTTTCTTAGTGAAATAATTTCCTCATGAACAGAGAGCGGATATAGAAAGGAAAATTTAGAATCTAAAGCAAAAGGAAGATGAGAAGATTGGAAAGTTTGAAGCTAACTTCACAGGGTTAAAAAGCATGATTTGGACTATATATGTAATCCAAGGAACAAGATTGATTGATTATTTGATGTCCTAATTCCATTCCTCAAGCGATCACTGGTCTGCCAAATTTTTTCATCATACAAAGATATATTCTCATGTACTATCAAGATGAAAAAGGAGTTCTCTAAGCCTTATGAATTTAAAGGAAATAAAGAGAACAAGAGGGATACTGAAAAATCTAGAAAATGAAATAAGGAAATGGGGAAGAATGGAAGATCTGACTTTCCACCCTATGATAATTATGGAAGGAAACACCCTAGTGTCTGCTTAAAAGGAAAAGGGGTGTGTTATAAGTGTGGATAGAAATTACATCATACTGGTGTTTGAAAGGGGAATAAAGAAGTTATTAATGTTCAATTATATAATTTTAGGGATATGGTACAATAAGATAATTATTTTCCAAAGCGCCAAGGAAACATGCCTCAGAAAAGGATAGTGGAGCATGGATAATCTTATGTGATCATAACTGCTGATATTGGAGTTCCTAATGACATGGTGGTTGGTACATTAATTGTTTCCTCAAACTTAGCCAATGCTTTATTTGATACTATATCGTCTCATTCTTTCATATCTTCCCAGATTTCCAAGAAAATTAGGTATTTCCAATTTAATTTAATAAGGGAGTTTTCGGTCAAAACTATTAAGGGAAGTATCATTGCAAAAAAATTATTTCAGGAAGTCCCATTATTGAATATAAATGTAATTTATCTATTAATTTTATTATTATACCCATTACTGGCTTTTATATAATCTTTAGTACGGATTTTCTTTCGAACCATAATGTGAAAATTTATTTCAAGAAGAAGGATGTTACCATTTTTAGGATGATGCGGAATCCCTTATCTTTATATCAAAAACATCACCATTTGATTCTCATCTAGATCCACCCCAAGCAGCTCTACTGAATTCAATTATTGTGGAGGAATGGAATTCCATAACTATTGGCGAGGAAAATAATTTTCAAATAGAGTATGCACCTATTGTTAAAGAATATGTTGATGTGTTTACAGAGGATTTCTTAAGACATCCTCTAGAGTGAAAAATTCAGTTTTCCATTAACTTAATTATTAATTCAAGGACTATATCGAAGACCCATTATAGAATGTACAATTTGGAATTAGTGGAAATTAAGAAACAACTAGAGGAATTGATAGATAAATGATTTATTCTACCTAGTGTTTCCCTATGGGGAGCCCCTGTTCTTTTCATTAAGAAGAAAGATGGACCTATGATGTTGTTCATTGACTACAAGGAGATCAATGATATAATAATAAAGAACTAGTATCCCCTACCTCATATTGATGATTTATTTTACTAGCTTCATAGAGCCTAATATTTTTTGAATATTTATCTTCGATATGGATATCATAAATTGTGTGTTAGGAAGGAAGATATTCCAAAGACAACATTTCAAACTAGGTATGAGAATTACGAGTTTACGGTAATGCCTTTTGGACTGACTAATGCACCCTTTATTTTCATGGATTTAATGAATAGAGTTTTCAAGGAATATTTTGATGAATTTTTGGTGCTATTTATTGATGATATCTTAGTATACTACAAAATCTATGAAGATCATGAAATCACTTGCGCACTATTCTGAATACTCTTAGAAAAAATGGATTATATGGGAAGTTAAGAAAGTGTGAATTTTTGCTTCAATCAGTTTCCTTTCTTGACCACGTTGTCTCTAAGGATGGAATATCTATTGATCCAGTGAAGAAAAAGGTTGTGCAAGAATGGCCTACTCCAAAAAACATAACTGAGGTACGTAGTTTTGTTTGTTTAGTAGGTTATTATCTACATTTAGTTCAAAACTTTTCTTGTTTATCCAACCCAATGACCAAGCATACATGTAATGGGGTTAAGTTCGTATGCACAAAATATTGTAAGAACTATTTTGAACAATTGAAGAGGAGATTAGTGAATTCTCCGATCTTAACTCTACCATCGGGGAATGATGGGTGTGTGATCTATAGTGATGCATCAAAGAAAGGAATTGGTTGTGCCCTTATGTATAATGATAGATTTATTTCATATGTTTCAAGGTAGTTAAAAATTCATGAAAAAAACTATCCTACAAGTGATCTTGAGTTAGCAGCTATAATATTTTCTATGAAGATATGGAGACTTTATCTCTATGGAGAAAAATGTCAGATATATACGGATCATAAGAGTCTAAAATATATCTTCTCATAGAAATAACTCAACATGAGGAAATGTTGATGTCTCAAACTACTCAAGGATTGTGATTTTTTCATACACTTCTACTTAGAAAAGGCAAATAAGGTAGTTGATGCATTGATTAGGAAGGATCTTGGAGTTCTCAACAAAATGAGGATTGAAAAGTATACTTTGTACATAGATCTAGTGAGGATGGATATGGGAATTATCAAAGAAGGTGAAACATCACTATTTTTTAAAATGGATTCCCAACCATAATTATTGGAAATAATTAAATCATCATAGTCTGATGATGAGAATATTTAAAAGAAAATTAATGTTGTGAAAGATGGGAAGTTGGCTGAATTCATGTGTGAAGATGGAATTTTGAAATTTGGGAAGAGGTTATGTGTTTCATTTATAACCAAGATGAAAAGGGAGTTATTAGATTATTCTCATAGCTCAAATTTCTCTATACACCCTGGTATCACTAAAATGTATAGAGGTTTGAAAGAAAATTTCTGGTGGGATAACATGAAGAGGGAAATTGATGATTGTGTATCATGATGTTTAGTATGTCAACAAGTGAAGGCCGAAAGAAAACATCATAGAGGATTCATGAAACCTCTACCTATTCTTACATGGAAATGGGAAGACATAACCATAGATTTTGTCACTGTATTACCCAAAACTCCAAGAAATAATGATGCAATATGGGTAATTGTTGAACGACTTACGAAATCTGCACATTTCCTCTCTATAAGGGAGGATTTTCTACTGGATCACCTAGCACGACTCTATATCAATGAAGTTGTGAGAATTCATGGATAACCTATCTCAAATTGTTTCTGATCATGATCTAGTATTTACATTGAAATTATGGAAAAGTCTTCAGAAAGCTTTGGATGCTGAGCTTCGATTGAGTACTTCTTATCACCCACAAACTGACAGAAAATCATAAAGAATTATCCAAACCTTAGGGGACATGTTGAGATCTTGTTCACTTGACTTTAAAGGTATTTGTGATTAATATTTACCTTTAGTGGAGTTTACCTATAATAATATTTTCCATTCAAGTATTCAAATGGAACCATATGAAGCATTGTACGAAAAGAGATACCGTACACCAACTTGTTGTGATGAAGTTGGAGAAAGGAAGCTTAGGGGCCCAGAACATGTGGAGGAAAAAACGGAAAAGGTAAAGACTATTCAAGTCTATATCAAATCATTTCAAAGTAGACAAAAAAACTATACTGATAATCGAAGGGAGGGTTTGTAATTTCACATGGGAGATCATGTTTTCTTAAAAGTATATCCCTGGAAGGGTGTTATAAGATTTGGGAAGAAAGGTAAACTGAGACCTATGTACATAGGACCTTTTGAAATTCTGGATAGAATTAGAGCTGTTTCATATTGTTTGGCTATGCCATCTAGCCTATCTAAAGTACACAAAGTGTTCCATGTCTCATTGCTGAAAATGTACAAGCCAGACCTAACGCATGTCCTCACTTCTGAAGGTATAGAATTGGAACCTGACCTATCTTACTATGAAGATCCTATCCACATTCTAGACACTAAAGAACAAGTGTTGAGGAATTAGATGACTCGACTGGTAAAGATACTCTGGAAAAATCATAAAATCAAAGAGGCACCATGGGAGCCTGAGGAGCTTATGATGAAGAACTACCCGAATCTTTTTTTAGGTAACATTGCGGTAATTTCGAGGAAGAAATTTTTGTAAGGAGGGGATAATGTAACACCCCAATATTTTTCAAATAAATTTAATTTTTAATGCATGAAACAATGATTCTCTAAAAAACACCACTTTGTTATAACCTAGCCAGTAAACATAATTTTTCCACCTCTGTTATTTGAATTTTGAAAAACTAACATACACAGTTTCATTCAGTAAGATATTTAGAGTCTGATAATATCAACTAACATTTTTGTGAATAGTAACTTAACCCTTATGAATAGTAACATACCCTTATGAATATTAATATGAATCTTATGAATAGTAATCACACCCATGAATGTTTAAATAAAATTTAGATGCCTTGTATATAAAATAAAGTATTTTAGAAATTAATAATTATGTGTTGGTATTTTTGTGAGTAATAAATATTTAATTATTTTAAATTAATAAATTAATAAAATTATTTTTCATAAAAATAATTCCTAAATAAATTTTATTTTGTCCAATTATTTTAGGATAATTTTATGAGACCTCAGTTAATTTTTAAACGTATTATAAAATCAGTTTTAAATTTAAAATCTATATTTTTAAAGTAAATATTGATTTTATTTAAAAATTAAATTTAACATATTTATAAAATTATTTTAATAAAATGGAATTTATTTTTGGATTCTAAACGTCAAAAATGGTTATGGTTAATTTTTTTTATTTTTCTAAAATAATTCAATTTTAGGTGAATAGTAAAATATGATAATTTACGATAAATACTAAATACATGATTTATTGACTCATAGGTGATGTAAGTCTGTTGTAAGACCACTTAATTAGAACTCACATTCACATATTTCTATTATTGTTGACAATAAATAGTTCTATTGTTTTTCTTTGTCAAAATAATAAAATAATGAGTAAAATAATGGGAAAACCCTCTTCTCCTCCACTATAAAACCCCACCTCACTCACTCTTCTATTCACTCCTCTCAAGCCTTTTACCTTATCTAAATTCTATTAAAATATCCTTCCAAGTTCCTCCCCCACTAAAATAATATCTTGGTCTCATAAAGAGACCAAAACCTCTCCACTGAAGAGGCTCTCAAGGAAGATTACTTCAAGAGGTAAATTCCTCTTTTCATTTCTTTTATTTCAAGTTCCTTTCTATTATTTTTCTTTCCTAAACTCCTTTCATCAAAATGTTTTGATAACTTAGATACCTTAAATTTACTATAAATAGGTTATTATAAAGTAATAATTCTTCATCATCTCTCTTTTCCCCATATTTTATACAAGAAATGAAAACACCATCCGAGATGGTTAATTTATCACATTCAAGGAAGACGGGTTTTCAATTTCTATTAACATCTTAAACTCTAGTCATTAAACCATTTTTATGGTTTAAATAGACTATAATATATTTATTATAAATTATTTAAGGTTATGTAATCTTTTTTTACATATTATATTAATTTATAAATCAAAATGAGTTATTTGTGATAAAAACGCCAATTAACACAAACAATTTCATGAAAATTTTATATAATGAATCATCTTCAATCCCAGTAACCAAACAAATTTTATAACCATGTAATCTTATATTTTTTCACTAATAACATACAACTTCTATTCTAGAAAAAAATTCTCATTCTACATGTTTATCCATACATGAATATAAATTAATTGATCATGAAAACCAAGGTAGAAAACACTCCCAAACAATGAAATTGAAACTCTTAACCCATAAAAAGGACATGAATGAACCTAAAAAGATTATAATAAATAAATTAAAAGTATATTAGGTTATTTAAACATTAATTTATGAACCTAAATTTGATTATTCAGGTCGTTAAGATCAAGAAAGGAACACCTTCAGACTTAAGGTAAGGGTTTTCCACCCGAACCTCCATTTTCATTCAGGTTACTTTTATAATCTACTTACCTAAATTAAATTATTATTAATTCATATGTACTCCTAATAATTTATGTGTTAATTTTATATATATGTGTTCCAACTAGAATCATACCTTAATTTATTAGGAGTTATATGTTTAAGGATCTTTAAAAAATTCTTCATGAAATACAAGCCCGCTTCAAAGGAATTTCCCGAATTCTTAACTATTTTCAAGGGAACTCTATAATATATTTTAAGAAACCATTATTTTTATAAAATCACTAATTTTATTATGAAAATACTATCATACTTATTTTATGGTTTTATATAAATACTTTTTCAAAATAACTCTTCTTTTCAAAGTAAAATAGTATTTTTCTCAAGAATTACTCAAGGATTTTATAGGAGTATCTTCAACTATTTCAACACTCTTGTTGATTATTATGTATTATTGGGATTAATATTTTATGATATATACCATATTTTATTTAATGGTTTATAATTAGTTTGACTGTGGATTTTCTATCTTAAAACCATTCACCAATATACTCTGAATGGTTAGTGTTTATGCTTAATGTTCAAGGAAAGTTGTCTATATTTCATATATTAGTTTCAATATGAATGTATATTTTGTTTAAGTTTATCCATATTCATATTAGGAATTAATTGGACTTATTATGTGATGGGTGGGTTCCGCTATATCCCATTGATGCATCAGTAGGTCTCATGAGAAAAATAGATATGGACTTGCCTGAGGCCTTGCCCATTTTTAGATGCGGTTTTGGTTGAGGCCTTAATCATTTTTAGATGTCTTGCTCGAGTCCTTGATGGTATGTTTTAGAATGTTTGTAATATTAATTTCCCTCATTATGAAGCTATAAATTCATAGTTCATGAGGTTATTAGAATAGTATAATACCCATTATTATGTTTTATTATGGAAATATTTTCTCAACTCATATTCCCTCCATATTATGTTCATGTTTATTTTTAAAGGAATCTATTTTCAATTATTCACCATTCCTAATGTTTATGTTATCTTCTACTATAATGTTTACACTTAATGATCATCTAAGATCACCCCTTCTTATGTTTCATTTTTCTAAAGACATGAAGAGGTATATTATGATTGACTTGTGGGGATAATATTAGAGTGGTGGATATTCCCAACAGAACTTATATGTTGTTTTTCATTTCATGTTATAATGTTGAACTTATGTATGTATCTTTTTTCCAAATATACTAAACTATTAATTCATTTGGGATATGAATTTATTGTAATCATGTCAATATAATGTAATAAGGCACCAACTCCAGGCAATTGGGGTCGGGTCTTTACAGGAGGAGTCATATGAGCTATAACTGTTATGGCGTCCTGAGCCACCATAGTAGTTCTAGAAACATGTATAAATGGTTTAAAAAGATTTATGAAATCCATAATTATATCTCAACATCTCACCATAGCACTAAATAAATACTTATTTTCATCCATAAATAGATAAAGTATTGGATTGATGACCTTTTACCGATTAACATTCTCTTTAAATTCTTGAGTCATAGGAGGCATCCTCAGATTTTCAACAATTAAATTAAAATGGGAATTAATATCATGCTTATTATATATCCTCAGTTGATAACAATTGATATCTTTTTTTATGGAATCTCTATCAAACTTCATGTATTTCATATACTCCATAAGCATCATATGAACATGGTCACTATTATGCATGATTTTTCTTAATGTCTCTAAAGGTAGGTCAAGAACGTCACTTGAAGTAGCTTGAAGCTATTCTATCACAACATATCTATTAATCTCAAAATCAACATGAGGATTATGAGGTTTACTTGATGAATAATCCATATAATTAAGATTCTCTATCCACACTAGAAAAGAATCCAAGTAATCCATGAAAGAGGACCTTGTTTCATCCATTGTGGCTCTCATATCTTCCATATAACTTACCAACCTTCTATTTTACACTTACACTTCTCTAATATGGAGCATCATATCATGATGGATATGTTGAATTACAATTTATAAGAAATTACTTACCTCCTTATCACTAAGATTGGTAACCAAGGTATATTTATTTTTCAACAAAAAACGAACATCTGAGAGAATATTTTCTCTGAAAGAATTCAAGTCACCTCTAGTGACAAGATCAAAAAAAACTGAAGTAACAAAAGGGATAGGTAAGGTTGAAGCATGTCATACCCAATAGTCTCATCATAATAAAATCTCTCTAATTTAACCACAACATCAATCTGATCTACTAAGGATTCCTCAGGGGCCCTCGCTTCACCAATAGTAGGTCCACCATCCTTTGGTGGACTTCTAGGAAACTTATCCCATTCCATGAACATTGGTTATATACAACCAACATAATACACACCAATATATTTTAAACCTTGAGAACCAAAAATTTTAGACACAACCACAATAGGTAAAAAAACTCAACTTCTCAACAGATCTCTACACATCACCAATTTTCTCAATTGTAGGAGGCTCAACATCCACCTTCTCACTGACTAACTGTTCAAAAACAGTCTACTCAGCATCCTTCAATACATTTTTAGACTCACTGAGGTCTCCACCAATAGTTTTTTGACTGTCCAAACTTGAGTATTTCTCCCCCTCAACTGATTCTTCTTTCTATTCTCTAGTATCCAGGTCCATATATTCAACTAGTCTTGGTCTCACTTCTGATATAGAAGCTAATAAAAGTTTAGAAGAGATAAGAACCTGAGGAATCTCAAAATCCTTAGTTCTAATGCATCCACCAAGACCATTAAAACCTTCATCACTATCATATACATTTCTATTTCCATTTCCATCAATTTCATTTCCATATTCCTTATCTTCTCCTCCTCCTTCCTCTTTATCTTCATCACCATTTTCACCATTTTCTTCATAAGACTTGGAAGTTCTTTTGAATTGATCTTCACCTGAAAATTTTATTTCTTACTCATCACTTCCTTATTTTAAGAGTTTCTCTCTAACAAGGAGATACCTTGGTGGACTAGGAGCACCAAAAGATATAGCATGGGATCTCTAAGGTAAATCTTGGTCACTACCTTCATCCATAGAAAATTATTTTTCTTCATCACTAGAGGAAGTGGATCCTCTTCCTCTATCAAACTACTCAAAAATTCCATCTGGCTCCAAGACATGGTCCGCAATGTCCTTTGGTCTAGAAGGATGGTCAACCAGATTTAGGTCATCATATAGCCTTTCACCATCATCCACCCATTTCTTCTTCCAAGTATTCCAACTAATTTTCATCCTTTTAAAAATAACTCTAGTGATGCAGAAACCTCCATAGTAAATTATTGATTCTTCACCTTGATGAACAGGACCTTTGTCTTCTAACACAGCAAAAATAAACATGGGGTAAATTAAAGAATTTGACCTTGAATATGGATTTCTCATTTCCATCATGTGATTAATCATATATATAGAAAGGTTAGCCTTTTCTCCACTTTTCATGAGACACAATAGATACACATATTGATACCTCATCGTGGCAAAGTCACATTTTCTCAAACAAAGCATATGCTGGATAAACTTAAAAAAATGTGACATTCACCATCAAGTTCTCTAGAAATTGGAATTATTAGAATCCCTTCTCCAATCAACTTATCTAAATAATATTTATAAAAAAAGTATCACAACTTTCTAGAATAGTTACTTGAAAATCATTTGTAACACCCTCATGAGGAACCTTTAAAAAAACTCCCACTAACATGAAGATAAAGATACATTATGTCCATTTACTCTACTCCTCACCCATTCTTCTTTTTCTTCGAAACTATAATCAAAAAATTGATAAAACTAATACACCAAACAATTATATAAGGGCCTCTCGTTAGAAAAAAACCATTCTAACCAACCTTGGTTGTGTAGGACTTTTAGCACTAATGACTTGTCTAACATTAACCATTCTTCTTGAACTTCTTTCTCGGGTACAACTATTCTCTTAGAAAGCTCAGGGTTCACTAGATCATCTGAATCAAGATGAATCATCCCATCTTTATGCTTCTTTGAAGGAAATGAATTGTCTAATAGTGACTCAGGTTTCACCCTATAAAATTTGTAATATTCCTACGAATAATTCTAGATCTAGGCGTGGAGACGAAATGCAATTCTATAGCTCGGTATGCACAAAATAAATTTTATAAAAATATTAAGTATTTTTATAATATTCACATGGAGGAAACATTTAATCTCTCAAAAACTATCTCAAATCATAAATCTAACAGCACAGTTGAGTTGGGAGCATGTTGTTTACCCTAGGTGGGGTATAAATTTTGTTGGCGCAGACCTTCTGTGGAAAATTTTTTCAAGGGAGTTTTCATAAATAAATAAATTTATTTATTTATGGACGTTGGATCCAATAGCATAGGAATATGGACATACATTGAAATTATAAGACTTCGGTTGAGTCCAAAATGTCGTGTTTACCCTAGATGCGACATAATCTTTATCAGCACCGGGTGTCTAGTTGAAGGCGAGTCGGGCTGGGAGGTTAAGCGGATGATTGTTTTAATAAAATTAAAACAAATCATCCCCTATCCCACCCTTGGTATGAAAGGAAAGAGTAGAATCACCCCTTCCTATTCTTCATTGATGAACTAGTGGAATCTAAGGAACAAGATGTTGTCGGACTCAGATCTTGACGACGATCGTTCATGGATCGAGCAATGGCAACAGCGGAGCGCAGATCTAGCCCTGAAGCGTCGACGTTTTTCCTTAAGATAGGTGGTTTGAGATTTGATCCCACCCATATTTATGCACCATTTTTATTTTATTTTTCATCAATTCTATGTAGACCTATTCTCGAGGGTCCCAAAACAGGTCTCAGATTGATTTTTGGACCCCTAGAGTGGTCCTGGTAGTCTACAGAAGCTTCGACAGTGTTTTTTGGTGAGGCATGGTGGTTTTTGGTGAGGTGGAAACTCCGGAAGTTGTTTGGATAGTAGTGGTGGAGGTTTGTTCAGGTGGAAGTGGTAGAATACGGTCAGTAGATGGTGGTCTGGCATGCGGCGGTAGCGGAATCTGGCGAGAGGGCGGTGGTCCGGCCAGTTTTGTCCTGGGGTTTTTAAACCACCGTTTCTCACAAACCGAGTGTCTGATTCAAATGTCGTCTGCAGTGGCATGAACCCTGCTTTGAGGAGGAACATTTGAGGCCCCTTTGAGAACTTTTTGTGTCAGGATCAATGCTCAGTGGCACAAAACGTCCAAAAAATAATAATAATATTTTAATTATTATTATTTGACGATTCTAGTATTAGACGTATCTCCAACCTCTAATGCTTGTTTGATGTTTCTTAAAAGGTATTTATAACCTAAATTAAAGGAGGAAGTTTTGAGAATGATATTAGGTGCTAAAACCAAAATCGGGGTGTGGTCCCCATGAGGCACGTTTTGGGCCTTTGTGGCGAAATGTGCCTTTTTCGCCTTCTGTCTATTTTGGGTGAATGAGTAGTCAATCCCATGTGTTTTTCTAAGAGGATCTAAATAGTGTGGTCCGCTCAATGTGTTCCGAGATTGAGGCATGGGCACCATGTGACCCTTTTGGGCTTTCTGCATTGAATAGTTCCCCTTTCACCTATTTTTCATTTTGGGAAAGTAAATATCCTATCATACATGTTTTTCTATGTAAAACGCAACGGTGTCCTGTGTTATGGTGTTTCGAGACACGAGGTGGCATGAATTGGGAAAGACACTTGTGGAGCAGTGCTTGGGATGATATTGGATATTGATGGTTTGTGAAGATATTCATTGGGTTTGTTCCTCCCCTTTGGCACCAGGGTACGGGTTTCCCTTACCTCTCTACTTAGGTAGAGATGAGACTCCCTACATCTTGGGAATAGTTCTGTTACATTTGGGTAGTTTCATTCGGGGTTTTTACTCCCCTGATGGATTAGGGTGCGTGCTTCCCCATGAAATTCATGCAGTTGGACTACTCCTCTACCGTGACAGGGCGCGGTCTCTCCAATCTCATTGGATGGTAGGGTTGGTACTCCCCTATAGTGATAGGTAGTGGGTCCCTTATCCTTCCAGTGGTTCTCCCCTACCATGTTAGGGTGTGGGATCACATTTCACATAGTGGTGCTCCCCTACCATGAGTGCGGGCTCACATTTTCTAGAATGGTTTTCCCTTACCATGTTAGGGTGCAGGCTCATATTTCTCAGTGTGGAAGTCCTATTTCATGCCAAGGTGTGGGTTCACACCTGTGGAGTAGTGCTCCCCCATGTTCACATGATAGCAGGGATTGGGCCCCTCCACTTGTTACACGCGCTTCCTGGTTAGGAGTTAGTGCTCCCTTGATGGACTGAGGCGTGTGCCCCTCCAGATAAAAGTGACATTGGGATCGTGGATTGGTTTAGGAGCTATTTTTTCCTCGACTCTAGGGTAGTGACGATGTGCAAGACTCTCCATAGTCCTTTTGACCTTGCACTGGGCACATGTTAGTGTTGGTATGATCTCTTGAGCTAGGCACTAGAGATGGGCTCCAGAGGTGGGCTTAGTGCATTGTTACCGGTAGAGCCTTGAGTAGAAATTATCACTAGAATTGAGGTCGGACCCTCATGAGGCTTGGAGCCTGAGTCAAGTATATCTTGTTGATTTATGGTTTTCCATTGTGGTGTGGTCACATATTCGATGGCACACCCTATGGTTTGAGCTAAATAGTCATGTTTATCCAAATATGGTCTCAAGATGGAGTTTCTATCTCATTTGGGTTCCCTTGGGATGGGATGAGCTAACTTTTTTACTTTAGTTTCTACATTTATTTTGAATTTTTTGGGGCTCCTATTGAGTATCTTTATAATCATCCCTATGAAAGCTTTCCCCGCACATGTCTTGTGTCTTTTGAAGACCACTGGCCTTTCGAGAGAGTCCTATGAGGACCCAGAGCAGGTGGAGGTTAGTGAGCAAGACCGAATGTGGTGTTACCATAGCTAGTATGAGGATATTTCTGGTGGGTCCATTTGACGGTGATCCCCTTCTTCTGAGCAGGTTGGATGCTTTTGCAGTTTTCTTATGGTGGGCCCTATATTTTCCCTTTTTGTATTTCTTTTGTACTCTATTTTTCATTAGATGTATGCATGAATTTCTATTCAATTGTATATATCTCATCACTATTTCATATAGGTTTGTATTGGTGTTTGTTTGTGTGTGTGTCTATGTATGATAGGCTAAGGCCTCCCATGTGTGTGATATCCTACTTGGGACTAAACGCTAGCCCCTGGCCTATTGAAGGTGGGATTGGGGAGTTGCAGCTCGATCCCTATTTGGTCGGGTCATGGTAGAGTGGTATCAGAGTGGGTTCCACTTTGGGACCACATTCATGAGCTTGGGTTGGGTTTCATAGAGACAGTGTTAGAGTGTTTCGAGTTTAGCTTTCAGGCCAGGGACTCCAGTGTTGGTGCAGCAGCCGACATATCCATTCACAAGGACTATGATAAATTTCCTTTTGACTCGGGACATTAAGACACTAGTAATGGGGGAAATTAATTTTACATGCATCATATAGGATTGGGTTTTGGGTTTTCCTTGTCCTTCTTGAGTCAGCTCCTCATATATACTCTTTGACTGTGGTGCGTCTTGATATGATTTCAAGATGCCTCCATAATGATAGCCAGATAGGGTTCTAAAATGGGATTCTGTTGATGATCGACTTAAATTAGAGGCTTTGGATCAGGTAATGGGTTCTATGGTTGTACCTTTAGGTGGTCTGTAATTTGAGCCACCACCTATCGAGCAGGTAGTTAGTCCAGTAGTGTAGGATGAGGATACACGTAGGTTGATTGCACTGCACGAGTTCTAGAGGCAGTGACCTCTAAGGTTCCGAGGTGACCTAGACCCACAGTTATCTGATGAATGGATTGCGGTATTCACTTGAGTTTTTTGCTTAATTTGGACACCTATCGATCATATGGTGGTCCTAGCAGCAAGCCTTTTTCATGATTCAGTCGGTCGTTGGTGGAGTCTAGTGACACCGAACCATGATGAGGAGACACTCACCTGGGCTGAGTTTGAGTGGATCTTTTGGGAGGATTTTAATCTATCCACACTGAGTTTGGTGAGAATCCATGAGCTTCTCTTACTTCGTCAGGGTAGCATGACCATGGAGGAGTACTCAGTGATGTTTACTGACTTGTCACACTACTCCCGAGACATGGTTCGGGACCCGTTTTTCAGGGCCCAAACTTTTAAGAAGGGCCTCTACAGAGATGTATGAGAAGGTGTAGTATTCTTTGTTCCTTCCCACCTATGAAGGGGTACTAGAGTGAGCTCTGGTGGTCAAGAGCTTCCTGGCAGAGGGAAAGGTGTATCTGGCCCATAGCGGAGTTTTTTAGGCTGAGGTGTCTTCCATATCTTGGAGACATTAGGCATTTGGATCGAAGCACAGGAGGAATACCCATGCCCAAACTCAGGCATGTGGGTATGAGGGGTAGGATTCAGACCAGGGCTCTGGTCATTAGTAGGAGAGGTGCTGCTACGCTTGTGAAGGCCGAGGACATTTTTTCAGAGATTTTCCGACCCACTGTGCTACAGAGAGGGAGGCGGTCGACAAAACTCATTTGTAGAGGCAGTGTTTCGAGCAAAGAGTTATGAAGGGTGGAAGATGTGGTATATGAGTGGGTGTAGTAGCAGGAGGTCGTAGGAAATATGAGTTTCCACCACCAACACCCCCAGGTGGTCCATTCTAGGATCAGGGAGCTGGAGGATAGGGGCGAGGAAAACATCAGGCCTTAGAGGCTATTGTCCTAGAGGATTCGTGGATAGATAGAGGTATGCTCTGTGTCCTTTCTACTTTCCACATTAGTTTTTATATACAATGTTATGAGGTACTCTTTCATTTCTGTTTCTTGCTTGAGGTTTGTTCAGGGTGTCGGTAAGACCCTGTGTTGGTGTTGTTCGACATGATTTTAATGCACGAGGAAGAGGGATCCTTCCCCCACCGAGACGTGTTTTTGTGATGCGACTAAAACTTTGTGGGTGAGTCAGTTCCTCCCGAATTGGATAGTGTCAATTTTTGGTTGAATATTCTCTCTGGATTGTGTGTTCTGGGGGGTTGTGTAATGGGAAGTTTTCACTAAGGTCCTTGGGTCTCCCTGAGTGTGTTCTTGTTAGCAGCACGGGAACCCTTGGTGTCTTTGTTGTTGTTTTTGGTGAACTCACTAGTGTGGGATACCTAGTTTAGAGTTTATTTTCATTCCCTCATGCCTATGTATTTTTGGGGATGAAAATTATTATGGTGGGGAGGGTGTTGCGACTCAGGTTTTGCCCTGTCAAACTTAGGAATATTCCTACGAATAATTCCAGAGCTAGGCGTGGAGACGACGTGTGATTTCATGGACTGGTGTGCTCGGAATAAATTTTCTAAAAATATTTAGTATTTTTATACTATTAACATGGTGGAAATGGGTTATCTCTCAAATGGTAGCTCGTATCCAAAATCCAAGAGCACGGTTGAGTCCAGAGCATGTCGTTTTCCCTAGGCGGGGTATAACTTTTGTGGGCGTAGGTTTTCTGTGGAAAAGGTTATAGAAAGAATTTTTGTAAATAAATAAATTTATTTATTTATAGAAATCAGCTTGAATAACTTATAAATGGGTATCAGATTGAAATTCTGAGACAGCAGTTGAGTTTAGATTGTCGTGTTTACCCTAGGCCTGCCATAATCTTCGTCAGTGTCGGGAGTCGGTTCGGAGGCGAGTCGGGCCAGGGCAGGAGGAGAAGCTCCCTCCTTCCACTTCTTGATTGAAAAACTGGATAAATTGAATAAAAAAGGTGTCATCAGACTTAGATATTGATGTTGATCATTCCTAGACTGAGCAACGATAATAGAGGAGCACGGATCTAGCTTTGAAGTGTCAGCGTTTCATCCTGAGGTAGGTGGTTTGAGCTTTGAACCCATCCACCCCCCCCCCCCCTTATGTGAATTTTTTCTTCAATTTATCATTTATTATATGTGGATATTGTCCTGAGGGTCCTAGAACAGGTCTTGGATTGATTTTTGGACCACTGGAGTGGTCCTAGTGGTCCACGGAAGCTTTGGGGGCATTTTCCAGCGCGCTGCGGTGGTTTCCAGTGAGGTGGCGGCTCAGGCGATGGTGGTTGTCTTGTGAGTTGGTGATGGTGGAATATAGAGAGTGGGAGGTAGTTCGGAAGGTGGCGGCAACGGAATCCGACGAGCGGGTGGCGATCTGACAGGCGGAGGCGGTGGTCCGGCCAGTTTTGGTCCGGGGATTTTTAAACCCCAGTTTCTCGCAAACTGGGTGTCTGATTCACATGTTTTCAGCGTCGACATGACCCCTACTTCAAAGTGGACCTTTTGAGGTTTATTTTAAAACTTTTTGAGTTGGTATTGATTCTTGGTGGTATGAAACGTCCAAAAATAATAATAATATTTTAATTATTATTATTTGGTGATTATTGTATCAGACGTATCTCCTGCGTCTGATGTCTGTTTGACGCATCATCAGAGGAATTGAGACCCCGACTTAAAGGTGGAAATTTTGAGACCTATTTCGGGTGTCGAAACTAAAATTGGGGTATGGGCTCCACAAGGCACATTTTGGGCATTTGTGGTGAAATATTCCCTTTTCGCCGAGTATCCGTTTTGGGTATATGATTAGTCAATCCCGAGTTTTTTTCAAGAGGATCACAATAATGGGATCCGTTCGATGTGTTCCAGGATCAAGGTGTGGTCCCCATATGACTCATTAGGGCATGATGTGGTGAATAGTTCCATTTTCACTAGTTGTCCATTTTGGGCGAGTAAATAGCCTATCTTGCATGATTTTCTGAGTAGAACATGGTGGTGGCCTCTATTATAGTGTTTCGGGACACGAGGTGGTTTGAATGACCAAGAAGCTTGTAGAGAGGTTCTTGGGATGATGTTGGAAATCAGTGGTTCATGAAGAGATATGTTGGTTCACATCCTCCCCTATGGAACTAGGGTGCGGGTTTCCCTTACCTCTCTGCTTAGGTAGATATGGGACTCCCCACATCTTGGGTGCAGGTCTGTTACCTTTGGGTAGTTTCTTATAGGGTTGTCACTCACATGATAGATTAGGGTGCAGGTTTCCCCATGATGTTCATGCAGTTGGACTGCCCTCCTACTGTGTTAGGGTACAGACTCTCCAATCTCATTGTATGGTAGGTTTGGTACTCCCCTGTCATTATAGATAGTGGGTCTCTTATCCTTGAAGTGGTGCTCCCCTACCATGTTCGGGTGCAGAATCATGCTTTAAAAAGTGGTGTTTCCCTACCGTGAGTGCGGGATCACATTTTCTGGAATGGTGCTACCCTACAATGTTAGGGTGCGGGTTCAAGTTTCTCAGTGTGGTACTCCTATTTCGTACCAGAGCGTGGGTTCACACCTGTGGATTAGTTCTCCCCTATGTTCACACTGCAGCTGGGATAGGTCCCCTCCACTTGTTACATGTGTTTCATGGTTAGTAGTTTGTGCTCCCGCAACGGACTAAGGCGCAGGCCCCTCCAGATAAGAGCGATAAAGGTTTAATGGGTTGGTTTAGAATATAGTTCTCCCTTGAATATGGGGCAGTGATGAGGTGAGGGACTCTCCATAGTTCTTTCGACCTTGTGCTAGCTATAGGTAAGTGTTGCCATGATCTCTTGAGATGGGCGCTAGAGCTGGGCTTAGCATGTTTTTATCAGTAGAGTCTCAAGTAGAAATTTCCGTTGGTGATGTGGTCGGACCCTCATGATGATTGAATCGTAAGTCAAGTATATATTATTTATTTTTGGGTTTCCCTTGTGGTTTGGACACATCTTTGATGAAACACCCTATGGATTGAGCTGACTAGTCATGTTTAGCTGAGGATGGTCTCAAGATGGAGTTTCTCTCTCTTTTGGGTTCCCTCTGGCTGGGATGAGCAGACTATTTCCTTTCAATTGCTCCTTTTCTTTTGGGTTTTTTGGGGTTCATACTGAGTATCTTTATACTCACCCCTTAACGGGCTTTTCCTGCACATGTCTTGTGTCTTGTGCAGACCATAGGCCTTTCAACAGAGTCCCAGATGGACCCGGAGCAGGTGGAGCTTAGTGAGCGAGACTGACTAGGGTTTTTCCATAGCTAGGCAGATGATCTTTCTGGTGGGTGCATTTGACGGTGATCCACTCCTTCTTAACAGGTTGTATTCTTTTGTAGTTTTCTTTTGGTGGGCCCTATATTTTCCCTTTTTATATTTTTGTTGTATGTTGTTTGGGATTAGATGTATGCATGCATTTTCTTTTCAATTTTATTTATCTATGCATGTTGCATAGAGGTGTATGTTGGTGCATGTTTATAGGTACAATATTCTAAGGCCTACCATGTGTGTGATAGCATACTTTGAACTAGATGTGATCCCCACGCATATTGGAGCTAGGATTGGGGAGTTGCGGCTTCAGCCCTGTTGGGTTGGGTTGTGACACATATGAAGATGAAATTACAGGTTTGTTCACTCTAGAAATGATGATCGGATCAGATGGTTCAAGTGAAGGAAAGGGAAGGTAGATGGTCAGGAGATAAAGGGTCACAACACCACTCGAGAGAAAATGTGCGAGGAAGAGAGTGTTGGAATTTGAAAAATGTATAATTTATATCATTTTGGGATTTTATGGATTCATAAAATCAAAATAAAAAAAAGAATAAAAATTTTAATCAAATTAAAAAATAAATAAATAAATAGTTAATCTGAAAAACAAAAATATCAATGGTGTCTTAAACAAAAACAGTGAAAAAATAATAATAATGTCAAAAAGAGATTCTGACAGTAGGTAAATTTCAATGGTGAGTAAAAACATAATAGTGAAAAAAACACAACGGTGAATAAAAACTCAATGGTGAGAAAATCAAATGGTTAGTAAACTTCCAATGGTGAGTAAACTCAACAATGGGTAAAACTAAATGGTGGGTCCTAGACAATTAAACTTAGCCAAATTTTATCATGCCTAATTCATGTTTGATGTAGTTCATTCAATAATAATTCAAGGGCTTCCTAAAAATATCAGCAAGTTGATGTTTTATACCAATGTATTCAATAGTTATACTACCCTTTTGAAAATGATCTCTCAAAAAGTGATGTATTACATCAATGTATATTTTTATTGGGTGAGAAAAAGGGTTCTTAGAAATGTTTATAGAACTTGTGGTGTCACAATTTATGGGGACATGCCTGAATTTATCTCCTATCATGACCCACCTTCACCAAGATGAGGGAAGGGACAACAAACTACCAGACCATTTCCTTCCTCATGTTGAAAGAGAGATAATGACCCCCGATTCCTACCTTTAATAGG
The DNA here is from genome assembly GCA_963277665.1 of Viscum album. NCBI lineage: Eukaryota > Viridiplantae > Streptophyta > Magnoliopsida > Santalales > Viscaceae > Viscum > Viscum album. Next base: position 2,062,086,807 of record OY728120.1, on the reverse strand, counting down.
CCTCAGAGTGGCAACTATAACCAAGGGTATAGAATATCACATAGTATGGAAGGCATTACCCTTTTTTAGAACAAGATTGGGATATAAGATGGTAAATCTCAAACAACTCCAAAGACTGAAAGTAAAAGTAAATCCAAAAACCCTTTCTCCACATGCATGTTCAAAATAAAGTGTTACAAAGCATAAGAATACTCTGAAGGAAAGTACCAAAAGAAATAAAAGTAGTAACGACAATTGTCCGGGCGTCCGAGCTAGTAAGGTCCAACATGGTCCTCAAAGTCCTCCTGGAAACCTGAAAGTAGTTTTATATACGTTGGGTGAGTATACAAGTATACTCAATAGGGAAACCAAACACTCTAGTGCACAAGTGGGGAGGCATTCTAATGCCCCATGAGAAAGTAAAGGTAACCAAAACACCTAACAAGGAAAACTATCCACCTAGCCTCACCATGGAACACTCCCCAAATAACGTAGACCATGTAAAATAATAGTAATAGCACATAAATATTTGGGTACCCTGCACCACTTTCCCACTGGTTATTTAAAACATCCTATGCATCGGACCTCCCCCATAAATCCCACTACAGTCCCACTGCCATCCCAACCACAACCCCATGGGCCATCCCAACCACACATCTATCCCGCTCAAAAACACCTAGGCCACCACAACTACACATAACCATGCCCGCAGACACCTGGGCCACAACAACCACCACCATGCTTGAAGACACCTATGTCAGGACAACTACCATGCCCGAAGACACATGTGCCTCATCCCAAAGACACTTGGGAAACAAACCTGCCCGCAAAAACTTGGGCCAACCACCACAACACACCCTACCTGAAGAGTCTTGGGACATAATGAACCTTAGGCCGTCATAGCCTGCCTAAAGGGTCTTGGGCTACCTGAGAGAGGGAGCAGAAAAGAGCTAATAACCAGTCACTCATAGGAATGTTGGGGAAAACACCCTCACTCGTGAAATGGGGGTGTTCGGCACGAAGTTCTCAACATGGGTGGGGTGCGTATAAGAAACACAAGAACTAAATATTATACATATAGGTAAACAAGCACTCATCCCAACCTAAGGATTCTGAAATAGACAACCAATCTATACACAACCACTCTTGATGTTATCCCTACATGCACAAATATACAACAGCCACAACCAAAGTACAGCCCATTTCTGGAAAGCAATTCCCCCATAGTACCCATTCTCGTTATTATGTTAAAGTGATTCTTTTTAAACTTTCCTTTACTACTGAGCAACTAATAGTCATACCCATAGGCCAAAACAACAACTGAAGGAAAATATCCAAACTGACATTTCAGCATTCACACTTGGTTCTCTTGTTAAGTAACAACATCGAAACAGATCCATGAGATCCATCGAAGTAATGGAACCAAACAAAGACCCAACATACTGGCTCCACATAGCCTTAGATTCACAGGCCAACAACTTCTCAACCAGAACATCCCATCCCCTTTTTAAGTCACGCCGTAAAAATTTAAATAGAGAAACCATGCATATTACCAGAACAGAGAAAGGAAGATTTCAGATTTAGCCACACCATTCATTAAGTTCCTTCTTTCTGTTTTTTTAACTAGGGTGATCACACATGGGTTCTTATTCATCGATCATCCATTGATCAACGAAGTTTACGTGGTTAATCAATTTTTCACATTACAGCCTTTCAATCACAAGATTATCCAGAAAAATAGATCTTCATTAGTGCACAAGAAAGGACCACCAACGGCCATGATTTTCAATGGACATAAGCCCATACAATTCATAACATAAAAACAAAGGTAAAACATTGCAACATCATCAACTTTCCCCACCCCTTCATTCTTTAACAGTCTATTTATTATCTTCGTTTGACCACACGGCTGGGCAGTTTCACACATTAGAATTAATTTAGATTTAATAATTATCCTTGGAGATGGGGAAGATAGACTAGAAGATGTATTTGAGTTTATAGAATCCCTTTAAATGGAGAAAAACACATAACATGGGTGAAACTGGAAAACACAAGAAGTTGGAAAATGCGGCAAAGGGTGTGGCCCCGAGGAAAAAGGCCACACGTTTTGGTAAATCAAGGTCTCCCCACTAGGGGATTTAGTATATCATTTATGGTCTTTAAAACAGTCTTAAACAACTTAATAAAACATAAAAGTGGCTTTATGGGAAAACTAGGGGAAGAAACCCTGACACCCCTATGTGGCATCATTCGGGTACAACACCGATCTGTGAGACCGATCGGTGAAACCATAGCGACACCCTACCACCAACACTGATGCCCTCCGAAATATCTAATGGTGTCTAGGACACCCCAAACACCAGAATTTGGATAAGTAATAGACTAGGGGGTCTATCCCATTACATCAGATACCTCTCAAACTATTCTCTCCCTTGAGAATCAAGAGTAAACTCGAAGGAGATGGGTCTGAACAACCACCTCGTAAGATACCTATCAGGGAAAAACTACCCTATAGTTATTCAAAAGCAGGAATAAAACCTCGACATCCAGAAACACATCTCTCATATATCTTTTGAAAAACTATAGGAACACTAAGTAACTATACAAACACAAATTCACATCGTCCAGACATATAGATTAGGGGGTTTCTTCCTATATGTTTAGATACTATCCACTTTGGGAGGTACTGACTCGCCTGCATGGGTTTAATCACATCCACATTAAGTCATCTTGATTAGGGATCAAGTTCTCCTCTCCCCATAGTCAGGACTTCTGACACAAAATAGAGAATAGGAAACAACTTATCATACAGTAAGCAGGTTTAATAGTTCATCATAAGTAAGACACAAATCAACATAATATCTAAACTCAGAAAAACTCTGGGTACTAGGCACACATATGTGCCTCCCATTCCCAAGTACTCTCCTCGAGTCCACCATGCCTCCACAACACACAAACCAAGGGAATGGTCCATCCATGAAGCACATTCTCCCTACGATCCTCGATCCTCACCGGTCACTCCATAAATGTCACATCATCCTCGATATCCAACTTCCCACGGTCGAGAACGTGGGAGTCTTCAGGTAGATACCAATGGATTTGAGATACATGGAAGACATTGTGGATCATCTCCAACTGCGGTGGAAAAGCCATCTGATACGCCACCTCACCAACTCATCCCAAGACCTCGAAGGGTCAGATGAACCTTGGAGAAAGCTTAATCCCCCTTCCAAACCTCCATTGTATACACCGAGGGGAGACCTTTAAGAAAACTTGGTCCCCAACCTCAAACTCCAAGGGTCTCCTCCTATGGTTGGAATACAACTTCTTCCGGTCCTGAGCGGCATTCATCCTCTCATGCACAAGTTGAACCTTCTCTTTTGTGATATACACCACATCTAGTCCAAGAAAACCTGCCTCCCCTACCTCTATCCAGCACACGGGTGAACGACACGATCTCCCAAACAAGGCTTTAAATGCTTCCATGCCAATGGTAGAGTGATAGCTATTGTTGTAGGGAAACTCTACCAGAGGAAAGTTTCCTACCCATTATCCTCCAAAGTTCAGAACACATGCTCGCAGCATGTCTTCTAATGTCTAGATGGTCTTAGATGTCTTCCCATCTATATGAGGGTGAAAAGCAGTGCTAAGGCATATTTGGGTTCCAAAATCATGTTGTAATCCCTTTCAAACTTGTGAAGTAAAGTGTGTATCCTGATCCAAAATGATAGTCCCAGGAACTCCATGCAGTCGTATAACTTCACCCACATACTTATGTACTAATACATCCACTGAACTCGACTCCTTAACCACCAAGAAGTGAGCTGATTTCATCAACCGGTCCACCACTACCCATATGGCATCATATCCTCCCTCAGCCCTGGCTAGTCCTATGACAAAATACATCGAGACATCATCCCACTTACACTCAGGAAAGTCAAGGGTCTATAACAGACCGCTGAGAACATAGTATTTATCCTTTACCTACTGACACATGAGGCACTTTTCCACAAATTCTGCCACTACCCTCTTCACTCGGGCCACCAAAACTGACCTCTCAAGTCCTGGTACATCTTGGAGACTCCTGGATATACCACTAGGGGTGAGTTGTAGAAATCACCAAGAACTCCCTCGCGCATCGCCACTAGGAAAAACAACTTCCCACATAAAAGCATCTCATTCTGATCATCCTTCAACTTTCCCTCCAGAGCATCACCCAGGCTAACACGATCACGCATCACTTCAACCTATGAGTCTCCCCATTGAGGCTCCTCCACCTATAATACCAAGGAAGACTACACTACCATCTGAAATAGACAGCCTCTACCATCCTCCACTATCACACCTAGATGCAAAGAATCCAACTCCTCTATTGCCTTCTAAGCATCTATTGACTCCCAACCCGCATCCTTCTGTGACTTCATACTCAAGTCATCAGTCACCACATTCCCCTTTCCTAAGGTTTAGGAGATCTCAAAGTCATAGTCCTAAAGAAACTCCATCCACCTCTGCTTCCACAAGTTCAGGTCTCACTGGGAGAAGACATACCTCAAGATTTTTTGATCTGTGAAGACGACGAAGCATTCACCGATAAGGTAATGCTGCCACAACATCAGTGTGAACACAAATACTACAAGCGCCAGATTATAGGTGGAATAGTTACATTCATGATGACGTAACTCTTTGGACCCATAAGAAACCAATCCCCACTACTACATCAGCACACACCCCAAGCCTAGACTGGAAGAATCACAAAACTCTTCAAATGTTACCCCTTCCTCTAGAAACCTCAGCACTAGGGTATTGACCAGCTTCCCCTTTAGATAATTGAAAGCTTCCCTGCACTGCTTTCTCCACACAAAAGCCTAGTCTTTATTGGTTAAAGATTTAAAATGTGTTGTAACTCAAGAGAAGTCGAGTATGAACCTCCGATAGTAACCTTCCAGTCCTAGGAAACTATAGACCTATTTCGCGTTCTTGGGTGCTACCCACAAAACAACCATTTCAACTTTAGATGGGTCCATCGCTATTCCCTACTAAGACACCATATGTCTAAGGATGTGTACCTCTCGTGTCCAGAACATGCACTTAGACAACTTTCCATAGAGTTGGTGGTGTCAAAGGACCGCCAAAATAGTCCCTAGATGCTTGGTGTGATCCTCTTCTGATCTTGAGTAGATCAGGATGTCATCGATGAACACGACCACGAACCGGTCTAGATACTCATGGAAAACAAATTTCATGATCTCCATGAACATAGATGGTGCGTTCCTAATGCCGAACGACATGACCACAAACTCAAAGTGCCCATATCCACACCTAAAATCAACCTTCGAGATGTCAACTTCCTTCACCCTCAACTGTTGATACCCAGACCATAGGTCGATCTCTAGGAACCAACCTACTCACTTCAACTAGTCAAAAAGGTTGTCGATCCTCAGGAGGGGGTAACAGTTTTTGACCATCACCTGATTCAGCCTTTGGTAGTCTATGCACATACTGAGACCACTGTCTGCCTTCTTTTCAAATAATATTGGATCACCCCATGGTGACACGATTGGCTAGATAAAACCCTTTTTCATTAGGTCATCAACCTGAATCCATAACTTCTGTAACTCAAAAGGTTCCATCAAATAGAGAGCCATTAAATTCGGATGGGCACCGGGTTGTAAGTCTATCCTAAACTCAACATCATGTCAAGGGGGTAGAGTCACAGCCTTTTCAGGGAAGACCTCCAGGAACTCACTGACGATCCCCAAAACTTCCACCATCTCTGAGTCTGCCGATTCCACTAACAGCTCACCTAACAAAGAAAAAAGGGGATCCACATGCCTGATGCCCTTCTAGCAACCCCACTCACCACTGAAAGCTACACGCTAGCTTCCCATGTCTGAGAACATGACCCTTCTCCAGAATCATCCAATAACAGTGTGCATGTAAAATAGCCATTCGATGACTAGGATGACATCATATGGATGCATATTTAGTAGAAATAGATCCCCACTAGACTAATGCAGTCTCAACATCAGACTGCATCCTTGACAAACATCAAACAGGCTGGTCTGACCTCCAACTAGCATAATCAACACCAGTGGAATGGAAAGTATCTCCACATCTAGACCCAATTCATGGGATATACTAGGTTCAAAAAAGGAGTGTGAAGCTAATAAATCAAACAAGGAACATATAAGAGTGTTAAACAAACTGATCGTACCTCGAACGACCTCTGGATCTGCTGGAATTACTACCTCTACAGCGTGAAACTGCCCACGCCCATATCCTCTACCCCTCGGATATTGGACACCTCCCTGACCAAGCCCTATTCTATTTCCCTAAGGTGAACCGTAAGGTCGGCCTCTTCTAGCATCATCTTCCCTCGATGGAGTTGGAGCTCACTTCCCCTACTGCTGCTGCTAAAAAGGTCTGGTTGTAAACTGGTGTTACTAAGGTGGGAGATGAACCTTCCCACCTCCACCATAATGTAGTTGGTTAGGGAACTGATTTCATATATTCCCAAGGATTACATAGATAAATAACCTAAATCCTAGGTCCATGGATAAAGGGCGAGGACCGGGATACTGGAACTGAAATTGTTGAGTCTTGCTTTCCATCGGTTGAAACCTGGAAGGCCCTGATGCTGGAGGCTTACTACTGATGACCATCCCCTTTGATGAGCTCAGTTGGCTCCCCTGTCACAGCACACCTCCCAACGTGTGCATCCCCTACACTATTTAAGCCTTCTTCTGAACCACTAAGTACGTCAATAGAGTAAAGGAATTAACAACATACTGAAGAGAAGGTCAGAGTGCCCCCTCTAAACATCTCGCACAAGACTCCTCATCTGGAAAGAGGTTTGAAGAGAAATTAAGGAGATCCTTGATCTTGATCCCCAACTCCCTCACTGACATACTCCCCTGAAAGAGGTAGAGAAACTCCTGCCTCTTTTTGGCCTTCATCTTGGAAAAAAGGAATTCCTTCCGGAAGTCCTTCTCAAAGTTAGTCCAAAAAACCTCAGCTTCCTTCTTCTCCCCAAGATAGAGCATCCACCACTGACATGTTGCTCCCCTCATCTGGCTCATATCCAAAGGAACCCAGTAATATTTTAGAGCTTATATCAAGTTAAAAGTTATCACCAACTCCTTGAGCTAGCTTTCCATCTCCATGTCTGAGATGCTTCCCTTGTACTTCCTGAGGGTCTGCCTCTAAAAGGAACGAATCATCTTCTGCCACTAGTTTTCATCCTCCTCTCGATAAATCCTCTGATGATCAACCAAATTAGCCTACTTGGCCTCAATCACTTGCATTACTCGTGGAAGTCATCCAGGTTCCATAACTGTACAGTAAGCAAGGAATTCCTAAGCCCGAGTAGTGTGTAAAATTATCTTTAACTTATTCTAAACATTTTATTCATTTTATATTCCCAAAACACCCAAAACACACATGAACACAATTCATTATGATGCATGGACCTTTTCCTAGGGTCTCTACCCTAAAATCAGTGCAGCCTCACTTGGTCGTTCGGTAGGTCCAGAGCCCTTGCATTGGATCACAGGGGGCCCTAAAATCCCATGTCCTAGTAGGTCTTCCCTAGCCTATTTCATGCACCAATATTTCCCAACACGGTTTCCCTACCATCCCATGCAATCCTCATTATTCCTAACACCGAACTCCATCCTATCTCTCAACCTGGCCTCTGATACCATTTTTTCACGACCTGCCTTCACCAAATGAGGGAAGGGAGAGAAAACTTCTAGACCCTTCCTTCCTCAAGTTAAAGGAGAGATAATGTCCCCCCACCCCCCAAGTCCCGCTTTTAATAGGCCCTGGAGTGGTGACTAGCACCAAGGGTATAGAATCTCATGTTGTATAAAAGGAATTACCCTTTTTGTAGAACTAGATTGGGAGATAAGACGGTAAATCTCAAAAAACTCCAAAGACTGAAAGTAAAAGTAAATCCAAAAACCCTTTTTCCACATGCATGTTCAAAATAAAGTGTTACAATGTACAAGAAAACTCTGAAGAAAGTACCAAAAGAAATAAAAGTAGCAAAGAAAATTTTCTCGATGTCCGAGCTCGTAAGGTTTGGCACGGTCCTCAAAGTCCTCCTAGAAACATGAAAGTAGTTTTATATACATAGGGTGAGTATACAGGTATACTTTGTAGGGAAACCAAAAACTCTCAGGCATAGGTGGGGAGTCATTCTAATACCTCATGAGAAATTAAAGGTAACCAAAATACCTAACAAGGAAAACTATCCACCCAACCTCACCAAGGAACACTCCCCAAATAACTCAAACTAGGTAAAATAATAGTAATAGCACATCAATATTTAGTTACCCCGCACTGCTTTCCCACTGGTTATTTAGAATATTATACGCATCAGACCTCCCCCACAAATCCCACTCCAGTCACCCTACTACCCCAACCACAACCCCATAGGCCTTCCCAACCACATGTCTATCCCACTCACAAACACCTAGGCCACCACAACCACACATAACCATGATCGCAGACACATGGGATGCAACAACCACCACCACGCCCGAAGACACCTAGGCCAACACAACAACTGCCACACCTGAAGACACATGTGCCTCATCCTAAAGACACTTGGGAAACAAACCTGCCTGCACACACCTGGGCCAACCACCACAACACACCCCGCCCAAATATTCTTGGTCCATAATGAACCTTAGTCCATCACAGCATTCCCTATGAGTCTTAGGCTACCTGGGAGAGGGATTAGAAAGGAGCTAATAACTATCCACTCAAAGGAATGATGGGAAACACACCCTCCCCCATGAAATAGGGGTGTTCGGCATGAAGTGTTCAACATGGTTGGGGTGAATATAAGAAACACAAGAACTAAATATTATACATATAGGTAAATAAGAACTCATCCCAACCTAAGGGTTACGAAATAGAAAACCCATCCATACACAACCATAATTGTTGTTATCCCTACATGCACAAATACATGACAGCGACAACCAGAGAACAACCCATATCTGGAAAGAAATTCCCCCATTATACCGGTTCTCTTTATCATGTTCAAGTGATTATGTTTAAACATTCCTTCACTACTAGTAAACTAATAGTCATAACCACAATCCAAAACAACAACTGAAGGAAAACATCCAAAAAGACATTTAAGCATTCACACCCAGTTCTATTGTTAAGTAGTAACATCAAAAGGGATCTGTGAGATCCCTAAAAGTACTAGAACTAAACCATTACCCAACATATCAGCTCCACATGGCCTCAAATTCATAGGAAAACAAATTCTCAACCAGAACATCCCATCCCCTTTTTAAGTCACCCATAAACATTTAAATAGGGAAACCGTGAATATTACCAGAACAGAGCAAGGAAGTTTTTAGATTTATCCACACCATTCATTATTTCACTTCTTCTCATTTTGTTAACCGGAGTGATCACATAGGGGTTCTTATTCATCGGGAATCCATTAATCAACCAATTTTACATCGTTAATTAGTTTTTCACGTTACAACCATTCAATCACAAGATTATCCAAAAAATAGGGCTTCATTAGTAAACAAGAAAGGACCACCAATGGCCACGATTTTTAGTGGACATAAGGCCATAAAATTAACAACATAAAAAAAAGGTAAAACACAACAACATTGTTAACTTTCCCATGCCTTCATTCTTTAATAGTCTATTTATTATCTTCATTAAATATTTTTTTCATCTGTGTCCTGAAGGATCATCATCATAACCACCGCTCATGATGAAAAATAAATAGAGATGAAGTAAAAACCCCTAACTAGATGATCAAGGATCGATGTTTCCTTATTATTCCAAGAACATGGATGACGCTGCAGGAAACTCCAAGAAAAATCAAATAGGAGGGCTCACATAGGCATGAATCGTCTCTGGAAGAGGGACTCCAGGTGCACCAAGGAAAGGAAATAGACCAAGTAATAAGAAGATCTGTGTGATAAAGGCTTGATCCTATAGTTACAGGATGTGCAATCCTGGAGTGCTGAAAAAGTGGATGGGGGTTTGACCATGTGGATGGGAGGTTTCACACATTGGAATTAATTTAGATTTAATAATTCTCCTCAGATACGGTGAAGATAGACCAGCGGATGGCTATGAGTTGATAGATTCCCTTTAAACGGAGAAAAAAACATAACATGGGAGAAACTGGAAAACACAAGAAGCTAGAAAATACAGCAAAGGGTGTGGCACCGAGGAAAAAAGCCACACATTTTGGTAAATCAAGGGTCGCCCCACTAGGGGATTTAATATATCATTTATGGGATTTAAAATGGTATTAAACTACTTAATAACACTTAAAAGAGGCTTTACAGGAAAACTGGGGAAAGAAACCCTGACACCCCTCGGTGGCACCATTTGGGTGCAGCACCGATCAGTAAGACTGATCAGTGAAACCATGACAACACCCTGCCACCAACACAGATGCCCTCCTGACTCTCTGATGGTGTCCAAGTCACCCCAAACACCAAAATTTGGAAAAGTAATGGAACAGGGGGGTCTAGGCCATTACATATACATATTCTAGTAATGTATGTTTCATCCACAAAATATGATCACAATAGCTACCTGTAGCAATGTATTCAACTTCAGCACTAGATAACGAAAAAAAATGTTTCTTACCACACCAAGAAACAAGAGACTTTACCAAAAGGTTAAATGTTCTAGATGTTCTTTTTTCATCTAGCTTACAACCACCTAAATCATCATTTCAATAACTAACTAGTTGTCCTCTTGGATATAATAGTCTTAAATTGGTAGTATACTATAGGTATTTGAAAATCTTTTTTACAGCAACTAAGTGGTACTCTTTTGGGTTTTCCTAAAAACGACCACACATACACGTACTAAACATAATATCTGGTTAACTAGTAGTTAAGTAGAGATGACTTCCAATCATACCTCTATAACTAGATTGATCAATTGATTTTCCAGCTTCATCAGGATCCATCTTAAAGGTGGTACTTATATAAGTATCACTACTCATAGTGCTATCAAAATTTTAAAAAAAATTAAATATTTTTTAATATATTTACTTTGATTTAAAATAATTCCTTCTTTATTTTGAAAAATATGAAAAATAAATAACGAATTTCAGTTCACCCATTAAACTTATTTCAAATTCATTTTTCACCATTTTTGAAAAGTCAGTACATAACGAATTTTTAGAAGATCCAAAAATAGTATCATCTATATAAATTGGAACAACTAAAACATCTTTTAAAATTCTTTGTATAGAAAGAGTAGGATCATCTAAACCTTTTGAAAATATTTTTGAAATAAGAAAATATTTGAGCCGATCATACCAAGTTCTAGGAGTTTTTTTAAACAAAACAAAGATTTTTTTAATATAAAAACATTATTTGTAAAATGGGGATTTGGAAATATAAGGGGGTTTTCAATAAAAATATCTATAACTATATACCCATTTAAGAATTCAATTTCAACATCCATTTGATATAGTTTGAAATCTAGATGTGTTTTGTAGGAAAGAATTATTCTAATGGATTTATGTTTGGCTATAGGTGAAAAGGTCTCTTCATAGCCTATAACCTCTTCTTAATTATACCCTTTTATAAATAGTCTAGCCTTATTCCTTACTATTGTGCCAGATTCATCAACCTTGTTTCTAAATACCCATTTAGTTTCTATAGTCAATGTGTCTTTGGGTCTATCAACTAGTTACCATAATTTATTTATTTCAAATTGGTTAATTTTTTCTTGAATAACCATTACCCATAATTCAAAATTAATTGAATCAATGATGTTCTTAGGTTCAATCTGTGATAAGAAATCTTGATGTTCAACCTGGTTTTGTAGAGAATCTCTAGTTTGTGTACCTCTATATAAGTATCCAACAAAAGAATATAATAGATGGTATTTAAGATCCCTAAAATCTCTATAAAAAGAAGGGTTGGTAACCATAGAGTCCTCTACAAGTTCAAGTTAAGGCTCTTTATATTCCTCTGAAATGGATGATTTTTCAGCATTTTTTACATAAAAATAATATAATTTGGAATTTAAGTTCAGAGTGGATAAATAATACTAAAGATTTTCTAAAGGAGTCTTAGATTCATGTGGATATTCCTCATCAAACTTGACATGGATAGACTCTTCCATAGTCTTGGTTCTTTTTGTTAAAAACTCTATAGGATTTACTAGAAGATGAATAACCAAGGATAATTCATTCATTATTTTAGTGGAAAAGTTCTCAAGGTTATACTCAGTGTTAAGAATAATTAATTTACAACCAAAAACTATAAAGTAATTACCTAAGGCTACCTATTATTCCAAATTTAGAACTATTTTTTCTTCATGATAGGTCTAATTAAAACTCTATTGATTATATAACAGAATGTGTTCACATCCTCTTCCCAAAAGTAGATAGGTAAGTTATATTCATTACGCATAGTCTGAGTTATTTCTTGAAGTGTTATATTTCTTCTATCTATAACTCCATTATATTAAGGGGTCCTAGGAGAAGAGAAGTTAGGACTATATCCATTCTGTGAGTAAAAAGATTCAAAGTTTTGATTTTCAAACTCATGGCCATGGTTACTTCTTAAGGTATTAATTTTAATTCCACTCAGGTTTTCTATAGATTTAACATACTTGGTAAAATAAGAATAATCTTCACTTTTGTGAGCTAAAAGAAATACCAAATTATACCTAGAAAATTAATCTTCAAGTAAATAAACATAGTTCTTACCATTTAAAAAAGAAACTATGGATGGTCCAAACAATTCCATGTGTACCAACTCAAGAGGTAGAAAATTTGATACTTCTTTATTTAATTTAAAAAAAATATTATGTTGTTTCCCTTTTTAACAAGGGTTATAGAATTTTTCATTAGGGGGCTCAAGTTTAGGTAGATCCATGACCAACCCTTTTCTAGTAAGTTTTATAAGTGAGTGAATGTAATAGTGGAATAGTCTTATATGAAAAATACAACATTCTCTATGAAAGGCACTTAAGTAAGAAACATTTTTGAGAAATCAAAGAATCGAGATTAACAGCATAAACATTATCACTTCTTAAAGTAGTAAACACTAAGAAAATTAGAATAAAAAACATTACAAGAATTGTTTTCAAACATTACATGAAAACCATCATCACATAATTGTGAGATTCTAAGAAAGTTATATTTTAAACCATAAAAAAAGTAATTTAGAAATTAAAACTTAATTTGTGTTACCAATTTGGACAAGGATAATGATATTTCCTTTAAAAGTTTCAGCGAAGGTGACATAACCACAATCAAATTTTATGAGGTTCTTTAATGTAAAATTTTCTTATATCATATCTTTGGAGAAGTTGTTGTCTAAGTACCATAGATTTCTATAAGAGATCTTCAAATAGTTTTCATACAAAACAATGTTCATACTAGATATTATTTTGGTACCCATATTTTATTGGATCTAGATATGTTAGTGATTAGGGATTTAGGAACCCATATTTTATTAATAGGTTTCCTATAAAAAGATTGAAAACTTTTTGAAATAAAAAAATTATTTAATTCATTTGATAAATAACTAATAGTATAATTTCCTGAATTAGACCTATAAAAATATGTTCTCTTAACTACTTTTATCTATATTGGTTGATAACCTATATTTTTAAAATATTTAGGATCAATTTTTTTCCAAATATTTGAGTAAGAGTTCACCTACCATTTTCAAACCTTACCAAGACTTTATTAATTGTCTCTTTTGAAATTTTTATTTCATTATTTTCCTATGATAATTTAAAATTTTTCTCTTTCTCTACAAAAATATCAGTTTCAACATTAGCTGAAAAAATATTTTATTTCTTCAAAAAATTATATTTTACATTGAGTTCATTAAAAGTATCCTCAAGCATGTTTAAATATTAAAAAAAATTATTATTTTAACATGTTATCTTAATTTTCATTTTCTATGTGATCATAATTAAGTACTAGAGATATAGTAGGTACCTCATATATGTTTGTCATGAAGATCATATTATCTCTATTAGGATTATCTTCATGAGTTGAGTCTGAGACATTGGAGCTGTCCTCAGAGGAACTACATGTGGATTTAATATCTTTTTTTTTGTCCTTTTCATCCTAATTATTTTTTTACTTAAACTTAGGATAGTCTTCCTTAACATTTCCTTTTCATTTACATTCAAAATAGGTTACCTCATTTGAGTTGTCATCTCTTTTCCTATCCTTTTCCATGTTCCTCTACTATCATATTTTTCTTTATAGCTTTCCTTCCTAAAAAAATTATTCTTATTATATAATTTCTTAACCCTTATGGCTAGATGGTCCATTTCCTCATCAATATGCGGTGGTGATTCATCATCACTGGATCTTTCAAATTGTACCTTTTCTTTGTCTTTTTTTTAGCAGTAGTATTAAAGGCTAAATATTTTCTATTAGGTTCATCATATTCTTCATGATTTACCTTGATTTCTTCTTCATACATCATCAAATTCCCAATAAATTCCTTGAAAAGTAGTTTACTGATATATTAGGATTCCCTTATTTTCATAGATGTCCCTATCCATCTCTCTAGAAGACATCTCAGTAGTCTCATGATTTGATATTTTTCAGACACTAGATTCCCTAAGGATAGCATTGTATTAACTCTGTCATTGAACCTGAGATATATATAAGAGATTAACTCATCAGGTTTCATTTTAATGAATCTTATTTTATTTTATAAGTATTCAATCTCATTTATTTCACATTAGTGTTCCCTTCATGTGAAATAGATAAAGTATCCCAAAATTCATAGGCAGTTTTACTAGAAGATGTTATATTGAATTATTCATCTCCTAAGCCATTGTAAAGAGAATTCATATCTTTGAAATTATTATTATAATCATTTTTGGTATCACCATCTTAAGTATTTCTAATACACTTAGGTAAATCATACTTATCCTCTGTAGAAGACCAAACTTTAAAACCCATACTTTTTATATGATTTTTCATCTTTATTTTCCACTGAGCATAATTTTTCCATAAAATAAAGGAGTTTTGTTAGTAGCATAACCTTCTTGTCTATTATCCATTTAAAGAGATAAATTTAGAATTTATAGAAATTTAAGATCTTTAAAACAACTAAAATCATAGTTGAAATGATTTTTAAAATACTTTGATACCAAATTTTGGTTGGAGTGAGTATCAAAAGAGGGGTGGGGTGAATTGAGTACCCAATAAAATTTATATAAAAAATATGTTTAAATAAAATCCCAATATTAATTAAAATATCCTAGTTAATCAAAATAGCAGATCGATATAAGTTATGATCTTTTAACAGATTTCTCAAAGATTGATTAGGTTCTAGTTAAAAAAAATTATGAAAACTATTTTAGCTTTTGAAATCAATTTACTTTATCAAAACCTTATATTAACACTAATTAAGAATAACTATCAAAGTAGTGGGTTTGTTTAGATTTTAAAATGTATTCAGTTTTAAATCTTAGAAATAAAACAAAACAAAACACACAATGGAATTAATAAAACATGTGTATTCTCAAGATGATACTTAATCCTCTCCACTTGGAAATCACCCGCTTATAATAAGATTATATAAAATAATCTATGATCCACAACCTAGATCGGGTGCACAACAAAAAACCTATCCAGGACACATAAGTACCTCTTCCAAAAAAACTATGGGAACTAAAAAAGATAGGCCACATAAGTACCTCTTCCACAACACCATGGGAAAAAAAGTAAAGTGAGTTTGAGAAGATATCTAGTATATTCCAGATAAAGGGGAGGAATTAGTGGATTAAATAAATAGAGTAAACCACACTGCTCAAAATATAAATTAAATAGATAGATAGAAAAATAAAAGTATGTATAAGGATTGTGTTTCTCTATCTGATAAACTATGTAGCTTGTGACTCCTTGAGTGTAGCATGAAATGAATATTTATTCATGTTTATGAAATTTGTAGTATAATAGAGTGTTGCAAACACTTTCTTATTTTGACAATATGAGAGGATCTAAATGATCATGAATCTTTACTTTCTCACAGTCATGTGTATGTTACACTACTACAAAACCATCCATTAACAAGGCTAAAAATGGATTTTATCACTGCCAGAGAAGCACTGACTATTGGAGCGAGATTAAAAGCTTGAGTATTTTATTATTGCTAAAAAAGTGATGATAAAGGGGTCCTTTATCAGTTCTCACAGAAGCATTGATAAAGGGGTATTTTATCATCACTTTTAGAAGTGATGATAAAGAAAACATTTATTATCACTTAAAAATGTGTTGATAAAGGGGCATACTGTGGTGGGTTGTTACAACACATTGCAACACCAGTGCAGTGTGCTTTAACAGCACACCATAGCACCAAAAACACCACAAAATCAGAAAAATAAAGTAAAAATATAGAATTTAAATGAAGTGAAAACAATCTAGGATCATTTTCTCAGTTTTGGAAATGTGATGCGCATTTTAAACTAAAATGATACTTATGTATTGAAAAAAAGAACTTAGAGTCATACCAGTCACACCGTACATCAAATTGAGGTGTGGATGATTCTTAAACATCTCAAATGACTTATGGATTGTTTTTATAAAGTATGAAAATAACCTGAATGTTTTTGCTCAGTTTTGAGTACGGCATTTGTCTCTTTTACTAAAATGTCATTTTAAACTAGAAACATGCACTTTGACTCATACCAGTCACATCATGTGTCCTTTTGATGTTATACTGATTCCTACATGTCACAAATGACTTATGAATAATTTTCCAAAATTATAAATACAATCTGAGCATGTTTTCTTGGTTTTTAGTGAGTGGAACCTTTTGAAATGAAATATTGATTTTAAATTGATAACGGACACATTGAGTTATACCAGACACATCATGTATCAAATTGAGGTTCGGATGATTACTTCATGTCAAAAATGACTTATGGATCATTTTTCTAATGTATCAAAACAATCTGAATGTGTTTGATCAGTTTTGAGTAGGTGAGTTGTCTTTTCTACTAAAATTGATGTCAATTTTAAATAAAAAGACACACTTGGAGTCATATCAGTCACATCGTGCGTCGGATTGAGGTGTGGATAATTCTTAAATGTCCCAAATGGATTATTTATTTTTTTAATAAATTATCAAAATAATCTAAATGTGTTCACTCAGTTTTGAGTATGACACTTTTCTTTTTACCTAAAATGTCATTTTAAACAGGAAACACGCACTTTGAATCATACCGATCACATCGTGTATCAGTTCAATATGAGAACACTTCCTATAAATAAAAAATGACTTTTGAATCAATCTCCTAAATTATCAAGAAAATAAAATTTCGTTTTCTTGGTTTTTAGTAAGTGATATTTTTTGAACTAAACTGTCGATTTTAAACTGATAACGAACACATTGAGTCATATCGAGCACATCACATATCATATTGCGGTGAGGATAATTCCTACATATCAAAAATGAATTATGGATTATTTACCTAAATTATCAAAACAATATGAATGTGTTTTCTTAGTTTGGAGTAGGTTAGTTGTCCATTTTATTAAAATTGATGTCATTTTTAAATAAAAAGACTCACTTGGAGTCATACCGGTCACACCATGCATCGAATTGAGGTAAGACTAATTTATAAACGTCTCAAATGGAATATGGATCATTTTAATCAACTGTAAAAACAATACTAATGCATTTTCTCATTTTTCAGTTGGTCAGTTGTCCTTTTTATTAAAATCGATGTCATTTTTAAAAAAAAAGATGCATGTGGAGTTATACCAGACACACCGTGATTGATATTCAGGTATAAATGATACCTACACATCTCAAATGACTTATGGATCATTTCCCTAAAGTATAAAAACAATATGAATGTGGTTTCTTGGTTTGGAGCAGGTTAGTTGTCCTTTTTATTAAAATTGATGTCATTTTTAAATAAAAAGACTCACTTTGAGTCATACAGGTCCCACTGTGAATAAAATTGAGGTACAATAGCTTTATAAATGTCTCAAATGACTTACAGATCATTTTCATAAACTATCAAAACAATCTGAATTTTTTTTTCTCAGTTTTGAGTAGGTCAGTTGTCCTTTTTATTAAAATTGATGTCATTTTTAAATAAAAAGATGCACATGGAGTTATAGCGGTCACACCATAAATCATATTGAGGTATGGATTATTCCTACATGTCTCTAATTAATTATAGATCATTTTACTAAATTATCAAAACAATTTGTATGCATTTTCTTGGTTTTGAGTAGGTAATTTTTCCTTTTTATTAAAATTGATGTCCTTTTTAAATAAAAATTTGCACTTGGAGTCATACCTGTAACACAGTGTGTTGGATTGAGGTATGTTTTATTCCTACACATATCAAATGACTTAAGAATAATTTTCCTAAAGTATCAAAATAATTTGAATTTTTTTTCTTGGTTTTGAGTACGTCGCTTGTTTTTTTTACTAAAATGTCATTTTAATCTGGAAACATGCACTTTGACCTATACTTATAACATCATGTATTTTTTTGATGTTAGAAAGATTCGTACACATCAAAAATGAATTAATAATCAATGTTCTAAATTTTTAATAAAATACAAGTACATTCTATTTGTTTTCAATGAGTGAAATTTTTTGAACTAAACTGTCAATTTTAAACTGATAATGGACACATTGAGTCGTAGCGGTCACACTGTGTGTCGAGTTGAGGTGTCGTTGATTCCTAAATGTCTCAAAATTAATTATGAATCATTTCTCTAAAGTATCAAAACCATTAGAATATGTTTCCTTAGTTTTGAGTCTGTCGGTTTTCCTTTTTACTAAAATTAATTCGAATTTTAAATAAAAATAAACACTTGGAGTCATATCGGTCACAGCATGTGTTGGATTAAGGTGTGGATGATTCATACACATCACAAAGTCTCAAGACAATCCTAACTTCCAATTTTATCATGTTTTTATTTTATTTTTATGTTGAACTTCCAACAATTCATACTGACTCGATGTTCTTAGTTGAAAAACCATTCTCATTATTGAAAGTCATAAGAGAATAGACTTTCAACAATGGGAAATGTTTTTAGCTAATAACATCGAATCAATATACAGTATAGGAAGTTTGAAAAATAAAGGAAATGAAAATGTAAAACATGGTGACATTGGTAGAAAGAATCATTTTATATCTTTTGTGGCTTATTGTAGATAGTTGAAATCAAAATATGAATTCCTAAAAGATTTGTGAAAAAAATAAATAAGTATTCGATAAAAATGATATGGAAATTAACTTATAAATAGTAGATAAAATGATTACAAAATTAATTAAATAATTATTAGGAATTTCCATTTTCCTAATGGTTATATGCATTCTTAACACATTTCCTTATTTTCATTATCTCAATTGGGGGCTCGAAGTCCAATCCTTCACGAGCATGGAAAGCTTCGAACAAACCATCCCAAATCGAACAAAAGAATCTACTTGTACAAGAAAAAAATATTATATGAGTAATACTAAAAATAAATAAAATAATCAAAAATATTAAATTGTACATTAATTCTATGTATAATGATTTTAATTTGAAAACATTATTGACCATAGGGATATGCTAATGACAAAGAAATAATGATGATAAAAAAATGAAAATAGATATTGCGAAACAATCAATCAAAGAGTGAGGAGGATGAGGTGAAAATAATATACATTAGATTGAAGATTTGAATCATTTTAGAGAAATTAAATATATCCTATTGGGTTTAAAAAAATATTCATTTTTTACAATATATAAATAAATACACATAAGATATTCATTATCAAATGTGAATGCCTCCCATTTGTGATAATTACATGGATGGTAATCATATATTCCTAAGGGTGGAACCATAATACAATGTTAAAGAATTATATGTTTTTAAATGGATTAAAGTAAAACATACATAGTTTTTATTAGATGTGTGATAAAAGAAATGAATTAATTTTTAAAAAGTAGTAATGATTGATTTATCATTTCAAATATGACTATATTTTTATCAACTACAAGAAATAAAATGAATAATGAAATCAGTGAATAAAATTTCATTGGTGGTCAGAATGTTTCGGTGGAAACTTAAAGGAGTAAGACTCTACAAAAAACATGTTTTACCAAAAAGAGCCTAAATCATTTGGACAGACTGACAAGGATGAGAATTGGATTAAATCTAGGCATGAGGAGCTTGATCAAAATAAGAACAATGTGACATGAGGAGCTTGATCCGAATAAAAATAGTGAAGGCTTATTATGGATCAATTTGTTGCATATATTTTTCCAAAAATTGTCCATTAGTTTAAAAATACATGAGTTTTTTAGGTAATTGTTTGTCCTAATTTTTTAAAACTCTTAACATAAAAGTTCATGGTAATTTATTGTAATGAAAGATTTTTTTATGTCATGTAATTGAGATGGTCGCATCTAAGGGGCATCATATTACCACTAGAAGGACATAAAAAAGAATTTAAGATTATGTTAATAAACCATAAAATTTAATAGAATTAAGAATCCATAGTGAACATATAATTTCATTAATTTATTAAATCAAAACTAATAAAGTTGACTTGAAGTGGTATTATAAAGGTGTAATGATTTTATCTATGAAAAATATTTTTTATTTCAAAAAAACAGATTCTATTAAAACTTATTTATTAAATTTACATCAATCAAAGTTAATATTTTATTTTATCAAAATTATTTAAATATAGTGGTATAAGATTTATTCTTGAATGATTTAAAACATTCTTTTAAATTTAAATAATAGAAAAAAATTCTCCTTAAATAAGTTACATTTAAAATAAAATATCAAATTTAGAAAAATTTTGATCAATCGTGAAGGATTGAGAATAATAAATTCTATCAATAACGTACTCTTCTTCTACACCACATAATGAAACATTATTTTGTTTCTTAAAACACCAGGATGTTATGGTTTTTCCTAGAAAATGACTCAATCCAATTTTTTATTTTCTGGCTATATTTCAACAACCGAAATCAAAATATCAATTACATTTATCTCAAAATCATTTTTCCTTTATAATGTAGTCCAAGGATTATAGAACCATAAACCTCTTTGTTTTCTCTTTTTATAGAACTTAAGTCATATTATTTAAATTCAATTTGAAATATTTCAAAAATAAAAACTGAAAACATTATATTTTTTCAAGAAGTAGTTTAATAAATAAGATAACAAATCAAAAATATATAATGTTTTTTATCATCTGATTTTACAGATTCATCAGAATCATTTAATTGTTACATTTAATAAGTGAACCCTAAATATATCCAGCCTCATGAAATAGTTCATAGTAATCATAAATAAATCCATTAATTTTACACCATATTTTATTGCTCATTTCCTAGGAAAAAAATTCATGAAAAAAATCATTATATAGTTGTCCCCATGTGTCAGATATTTCATCATCCTTTTTTTGGAAACAACTTTTAGAATTACCTTTAAAATAGAAGAGAATAACCCTATATCTCATTTCCTCCTACCTCAACCCTCTCAATTCCAATAATTGCATGACCTAACATAATACCCCAATGATGTCATATATTTCATCATAAAAGTTATTAGCAATGTAGTATTCCAAAGCAATGACAACACTAACCACTATATGGATGAATTTTTCAAAAGTTGATGATTGAAAAGAGGTATATGCCATGTAATATAGGTATTGGGAGCCTATTATACCTCACAAAAACATGACCAAACATTGGGTTTGGCATATTTCAAGTCACGCAATACCAATGTTGTCCCAAGAAGACCCACATGATACTAGTGAACACGATACTTCAATATATCTAAAAAACAATGAATTTTGGGTTGTTTTATTATAGGATAGTGAAACTAGACTTGTTGGGATACACAAATGTGGGATAAGAAGGTTCAATGGATAACCAACGGAAATTAGAGATATTGAAAAACCTAGATTTTGTTCGCCCTGTGGTTGCATTCAACCCTTGAATCGCTCGAGATTTGGATAAAAGCCTTGGAATAGCTAGAGACTTGATTCTAGCCTTGATTTAAGTTTGGATTCAACAATAAGGAGTTTCAGCAGTAGGTCACTTCCATGGAGAGATTTTGATATCGCAAACTAGTTCTCAATGGTTAGAGTTATTAAAATAGATCATGACACTTTTATCAGTGCTTTAAAAAAATTGATGATAAAGATACCTTTTATCAGTACTAAGTTAATAAGTGACGACAAAATGAATCTTTATTAGCACTTTTTTTAGAGCTGATAGATACTTATAATAATTTTAAAAAAAATACTTTTTAAAAAAATTATAATTATTATATATAATTATGATTCTTATAATAATACTTTTTATAAAATAATAATTTTATAATTCTTTAAATATATAACTATTTATTTATAATTATATAAATATTTTTTAAAAAAATAATATTTATATCATTATATATATTTATCTAATTATATATATATATAACATAGTAAATATATTCATTATTAAAATAAATTTATTATAATTTTATAATTATATATTTATAATTATATAAACACTTTTTAAAAAATATTATTTATTTATTTATAATTATAAATGTATAAAACAGTAAATATACATTTATAAATATATTTATTTCTAAATATTTTTTTCAAATGTATTTTTAACTTTATTAATGAATATTTAATCTTAAGTTCATGTATGTTAAAAATGAGTAAAATTGATTGATTAAAAATGATTATAATATATTGAAAATTTGGACAAGTTTGATTAATATAGCTCATTAAAAAAAGGTTATATATTTAAATAAAGATGAATACATATTGAAAATATTTAAACATCTTAAATAAATATATATAAAATAAATAATAAAAATTGATTAAATTCCAAAAAAAAATATTTGAGTGTGTGCATATGTATATACAAATTCATTAATTTTGTACATGTGGAATCATTATAATACATTTGATCTATGTTATAAATTGAAAAATAAAACGACATTCAATTATGTCTATTACTCGATACAATTAGTTAGTATTTTTAATTCATATTAATTTTTAATTATAAACCATTATTCACTAAATACATTACTGTTTAATTTAAATCATAGATAATATTTTGTATTATATAAATCATATTTATATACATTAATATATATCTATATATTTAATATATACAATTTTTTAACACTATCAATAAGCATCTAATTAATAAAATGTTTAATATTTTTCTCAATTTACTTATTTTTTTATTTTAATTTGTTTAATTTCCATTTTTCATATATCTATATATTTAATACATAATATTTATTGGTATTTATAATTTATATATATTATAATCAATTTATTCATTTTTATCAATAATTATTTAATTAATAAAATTTGTAATATTATTTTTAATAAACTCACTTTTTATTTTATTTTTTCATCTTTTTATTTAATTTTATTTATTTAGACATTTATCAGTGCTAAAAAAGAATTGATAAATGATTCCTTTATGAGTGCTAAAAATAAAGCACTGATAAAGTGACACTCTATCTGCACTAAAAAAAGAACTGATAAAGGGTTACATTTATCAGCACTTTTTTTGCGCTAATAAAGATTCCATTTATCATCACTTTTTTATAGTGCTGATAAATTCTAGTGTTGTTAAACACATGTTTTGTAGTAGTTCTAGATGTGGTGTGTAAGCTCTCAGCAAGTGAAACTCTTCACATGTTTGTGAATATCTATGTGTATGTCAACATTTCTACTAGATCTACATTATATCTACACAAGGGAACCTTTTACTTCTTTTAATAGCAGCATACAGGAAGAATCATTCAGATCTTCTATATCCTCATAATCAGGGATGAAACATTCTTTAATGCATCTCTGCAAAATCATTTAAGAAAATTTATTAAAAAAAGTCACAATATTAAATTTGATAATATAGCCATTATAAATATTTTATTCAAATTGAATAGAATAGTGGCAGTGACTCTTTTGAACAGTGACACAAACTCCAGCGGAAATTCATCCTAACGGTGACTTAAGTTGGGGGTGAGACAGGCTGTAGTGACTTAGGATAGTGGTGAGTCATCCCAACACTTTTTCAATTTTCCATTTTGGTGGTAGGTCATCTTCAATGGTGACTCAGGTCTGGCAGTAGATATTTTTGACATATCTTAATTTCTGGCCCAATGGTGAGTCATACTCTGACGATGAGTATTTCCTATACTTTTCTAAAAATACATTATGATAGTGACACATCGTTGATAGTATGTGTTTCTTGTACTTGGTCAAATTTTCATTTTGGTTATGAGACATAGCTGATGGTGAGTCATCGTTGGGGGTGAATCTATCCCATACTTAACCATATTTTCACCCTGACAGTGAGTCATCCCCAACAGTGAGTCATTGTTGGAAGTGACTCAACCTTAATGGTGATTCATATTTATCCAAATTTCACTAATCATCCTTATAATGTTAAACGATACCATAAAACATAAAACTTGTTAATATACTAATAAACATGATTTTTTGATCATTAAAACAAGGGTGGAAACATATGTCCTATGATCTAGATACATCATACTAACTGGACACAGTTGATGTTTGACTATCAGGTGCTGGGGGTTCTTAATAATTGAGACTTATTCTCATGAAGTTCTCACTTGGTGATCTCTAGTAGGTTAGATCATGAGGATAAACACACTAATAGGAACACCACATGTTTCAAGTGTCATTGGTTGTTCGAATCTATGGACTTGTGTAGTGGTTTCCTGACTTGAGATCATTATCAATGTGTTTTATTTGATTGCATACTTTTATGCAAGTAAATAACCATGAAATGGAATTCTTATAATTGTAGTTTGTGTTGGGTATGTCTTTGGTTCCATGGCATTGGTTGAATGGTCAAGATAGAATTTGTCTCTTCTGATTTGAGGAAGTGATGTCTCGGGCCTAGTTAACAAGGATGGTAGTAAATTCATTAAATCCATGGCCATAGTAGTCAAAGGTAAATCATTCTAGTTAGATTAACAAATAATAAATCAATAATGGATGATGACACCAACAGTGCATCCTAGTTTATGATATATTGCATGACAAAGAGATTATATTACACAATGAGTTTTCGTAGGCTGGTTTTCATTACTATAACTATTCCTTGTCTCTTTAAAGGCCTTGATGGGTTGCTAGAATACAATCCTAGTATACGAATAGTATTCATGGCTATCGAGATAAGGGCCTCAAAGGTCACACACAGTAGCGTATTCAAGAGCCTGCCCTATTCTGGTGAGTAGGTGTATAGAATATGGTGGGCCCCACCACATGTTCCAAGTGTTTTCCAAGTTTTAATGATCACCAATAAATAAATAAATTATTATTATTTAAGTATAGAATGATTGGGTTGAATTTATTTATAAAAAGTATTTACAAGATTTTATGTAAATACATGGAATAATATTATACGAATGAATATTATTTTTATATTCAACGTTCGTTTAATATTAGTAGGAATTACGAGTCAAGTTATTATCTCAGGTATATCATATAATATATTTAATATATATATATTACAATTATGTGATAAAATATAAATAATATTTATGACATAGTTAGTTTGTCAAAACTATTTATTTATTGCTTATTTAGTGGATGTTAAATATACAGGGGTCGAGGAACCCTATTCGGGCATTTCTAACATCCACTATATAAGTATGTAGGATATCATTTCTGTTGTGCGGTTTATTCCAATGGATTGATAGATTCTCTCTCCTCTATTATCCTAGAGAGATAAATGCTCTATTTGAGTGAATGATCCAAGAACACCTTCACAGATCGAAGGAAGGATATCGAGGCAATCGTCGCAACATCGAAGGAATTTTCAAAGCTCCACACTAGCACTCAGAATTGGATGATTGGAATCTGCATTGATTCTTGAAGCATGTGTGAAAATTTTAGAGGGGTTCAACTTTGGATCCTTCAAGAAATGATCACTTTAAATATGTGACAGATGAAAGCTTCTTCGATTTTAATGAGGTTCTTGTTAATTTAATTTTTGTGCTTTGAAATATTCATGCGAGATACTCAAACCTCTACCAAGTCTCAGATATATGAATATGATGAAGTTACATTGCTTCGATGATTAAAATTTTTAATCCCCCATCCCATTATCTTCCACTGCATGCCCAAGTACCTTTAATTAGTATCAGATCAATTGTGTAAATTCTCTAATCAAAGGGAAAAAAATTATTAAATTAATTATTGGGATTTAATTCGATTCCAATGGAATGGACCATACATCGATATGATTTTAGATGATAATGTTATGTCCTTCCACAAATTTTAGTATGGATTTAGAAAATGGGTTTTTTGGGTTAAAATTTTAAGTAAAATATATATTTATATCAATTTATTTTTTTATTTTATTTTATAGTGATCCAGTTCTGACTAGGTTTTGATTGAAACATTTTTTCCTGGTGAGAATTCTGCTTATCATGGAAGCTTTATCAAATAAAAAAGGTGTAAATCAATGCTTCCTATCAAAGATTTCTCAAAAAAAATTATTATTTTTTTGTTTCTAAAATCCTACAAGTATGATTTACTAAAAGTGGTATTTATCTATATATTTCACCATTTTGTTCCACTTTGAACATGGCGATATAGTCTCCCCACTGTACCATCATAGACCCTCACTGCTAGTCACCCACCTCTAGAATATAGGAAGACGAACTTGAGGCCATGTGCACAACTGAGCTTGGTTACTTATGAGTAAACCAAGTCCAGAACACACTATAAGAAAACGGCCATTTAGCGGCGGTTTTTCCGCGGTGGTTTTTAAAATCGCCGCTAAACGCGTTTCGGGCCGCCATTTCGCGGTGGTTTTTAAACCGTCGCGAAATGCCAAACAATTTTTTTTTATTCGAGGATTAGTGGCGGTTTCTTAAAAAACCGCCGTGAAATAGCGGCAGTTTCGGTAAAACCGCCGCGAAATGAAATGAAAAAATAAAAAAAAACACGAGAAACCCCGAAATCACTATAACGACCATAACTTTTGATCCGGGCGTCCGTTGAAGCGCCAAGACCAGTCAAATCGAAGATCATGAAGAGATCTAGAGGCACATATAATCAAAATCATGAGACGGTCTAAGGTGCGGAAGATATTAGAGTTATAAGAAAGTTGAAAAAAGTTCTCCAACTTCAAACGGCCATAACATTCGTTCCGGGTGTCCGTTTGGGCTCTACCACATATCAAATCAAATCCAGCAAAGAGAACTATGCACCAAATTGACAGAAGTGAACTTCTGTCATGTTTTTCGACCCCAAAAACCCCTCTGAAGGCCTCCAAAACCCTGTTTCCGTCACCGGTGTCTCGTCGAACTTGTCTTCAAACGGACCTAACTTTCGATCCGCGTTTCAGTTCGGCCTCCACCACCTTCCAGATCATAGCTCGTTCCATGAGCTTCAGTTTGACTGGTCGCGGCGCCCACATGCACTCCTAGATCATATGTTATGGCCTTTTTAGTGGGTATCAGGTTTGTTATGTTTTTCAACGCCTCGTTTCTAGCACCCGTTCCCCATCAGCTTTTTTTAAAATGGTCGTAACTTCTGATCTGCCTGTCCATTCGGGCTCTTTCACCTTTCAGGTCGAAGATCATTTCAGGATCTTTGATTTGACAGGTCGCGGATCTAAAACGGACTCTCAGATCATAAGTTATCTCTGTTAATGTGAGTCCAATGTTTTTGTCTCTTTATGGCCATTTTGACGGGTTTTAACGGTTGCTCCATTTATTACTGTTTATTTGGGTTTCCATGACTTGTTATCTTTATCAATGGTTTTTTGTGGGTTATTATGATGATTATGTTGAATTATTAAGGAGTTTTCCAGAGTTTTCACGAGTTTTCATGCGTTCTCATTCTTTCTAATGCCTCATTCTTCATATGCTTCTCCATCATTTTTCATGCGTTTTCATGATTTTTCATCCCTTATCACGTCTTTTCATACTTTTTCATGTGCTTCCTTTATTATTTATTATTTATTATTTATTATTTATTATTTTTATTTATTTATTATTTATTATTTATATTTACTTATTATTTATTATTTATTAGTTATTATTTATTATTTATTATTAATATTTATTATTTATATTTATTATTTATTTATTATTTATTTATTATTTATTTATTATTTATTTATTATTTATTTATTATTTATTATTTATTATTTTTATTTATTTATTATTTATATTTAATTTTTATTTATTATTTATATTTATTTATTATTTATTATTTATATTTATTTATTATTTATTATTTATTATTTATTTAATATTTATTATTTATATTTAATTATTATTCATTATTTATTATTTATTTATTATTTATTATTTATATTTAATTATTATTCATTATTTATTATTTATTATTTATTATTTATTATTTATTATTTATTATTTATTATTTATTATTTATTATTTATTATTTATTATTTATTATTTATTATTTATTATTTATTATTTATTATTTATTATTTATTATTTATTATTTATTATTTATTATTTATATTTATTTATTATTTATATTTATTTATTATTTATTATTTATTATTTATATTTATTTATTATTTATTATTTATATTTATTTATTATTTAATATTTATTATTTATTATTTATTATTTATTATTTATTATTTATTATTTATATTTATTTATTATTTATTATTTATTATCTATATTTATTTATTTCTTATTTATTATTTATTATTTATTATTTATTATTAATTATTCATTATTTATCATTTATTATTTATTATTTATTATTTATTATTTATTATTTATTATTTATTATTTATTATTTATTATTTATTATTTATTATTTATTATTTATTATTTATATTTATTATTTATATTTATTATTTATATATATTATTTAGTATTTATTATTTATTATTTATTATTTATTATTTATTATTTATTATTTATTATTTATTATTTATTATTTATTAT
Organism: Viscum album; assembly: GCA_963277665.1. NCBI lineage: Eukaryota > Viridiplantae > Streptophyta > Magnoliopsida > Santalales > Viscaceae > Viscum > Viscum album. The sequence goes on along the minus strand of OY728120.1, from coordinate 2,062,057,858 downwards.
TTATTATTTATTATTTATTATTTATTATTTATTATTTATTATTTATTATTTATTATTTATTATTTATTATTTATTATTTATTTATATTTATTTATTATTTATTATTTATTATTTATATTTATTTATTATTTATTATTTATATTTATTTATTATTTATTATTTATTATTTATTATTTATTATTTATTATTTATATTTATTTATTATTTATTATTTTTTATTTATTATTTTTATTTATTTATTTATTTATTATTTATTATTTATTATTTATTATTTATTATTCATTATTTATTATTTATTATTTATTATTTATTATTTATTATTTATTATTTATTATTTATTATTTATTATTTATATCTATTATTTATTATTTATTATTTATTATTTATATCTATTATGTATTTATTATTTATTTTTTATTTTTTATTATTTATATCTATTATGTATTTATTATTTATTATTTATTATTTATTATTTATTATTTATTATTTATTATTTATTATTTATTATTTATTATTTATTATTTATTATTTATTATTTATTATTTATTATTTATTAAATATTATTTATATTTATTATTTATTATTTATTATTTATTATTTAAATTTATTAATTATTTATGTTTATTTGTGTTTATTTATTATTTATTATTTATTATTTATTATTTATTATTTATTATTTATTATTTATTATTTATTATTTATTTATATTTATTTATTATTTATTATTTTTATTTATTTATTATTTATTATTTATTATTTATTATTTATTATTTATTATTTATTTATATTTAATTATTATTTGTTATTTATATTTATTTATTATTTATTATTTATTATATCTTATTTATTATTTATTATTTATTATTTATTATTTATTATTTATTATTTATTATTTATTATTTATTATTTATTATTTATTATTTATTATTTATTATTTATTATTATTGAGCTTATATCTATTATTTATGTATTATTTATTTTTTCAATTAATATATATAAGTATATTAAATTCTGTTTATTAACCATATAGTGAGCTTGCTGGAGTGGTAAAGTCTTTAGAAAATATGTCAGAGGTTAGGGGTTCAAATCTCACCAAACGCAGAATTTCTATAAATAAATAAATAAAATAAAATAAATACGAAATAAAATAAATAAATAAACACGAAATAAAATAAATAAACAAACAGAATTTCTTTATATTGCATGGGCATGGGCAAGGGCAAGGGCATGGGCATGGGCAAGGGCAGGGGCATGGGCAGGGGCATGGGCAGGGGCACGGGCATGGGCACGGGCATGGGCACGGGCATGGGCACGGGCATGGGCACGGGCATGGGCACGGGCATGGGCATGTGCATGGGATGTGGATGCATGGATAAATAAAGTAAATAAAATAATACGAAATAAATAAATAAATAAAATACGAAATAAAATAAATACGAAATAAAATAAATACGAAATAAAATAAATAAATAAATAAAATAAAATAAATAAATAAATAAATTAAATAAATAAAATTAAATAAATAAAATTAAATAAATAAATAAAATAAAATAAATACGAAATAAAATAAATAAATAAAATAAATAAATACGATAAATAAATTAATTAATTAATTAATTAATTAATATATAAAATTAAAAATAAAAAAAATTAAAAAAATAACAAAAATAACAAAAAAAAATAAAAATAAAAAAACCGCCGCTAAATCATGTAGAGGCGGTTTAAACCGCCGCTAAAAACCCGTCGCGAAACGTTCTGTGACGGTTTTGAAAACCGCCGCGAATAGTTTCCCGACGCACGATTTCGCGGCGGTTTTTCAAAACCGCCGCTAAAAAACCGTCGCGAAACGTTCTGTGACGGTTTTGAAAACCGTTGCGAATAGTTTCCCGACGCACGATTTCGCGGCGGTTTTTGAAAACCGCCGCTAAATGCCTTTTTTGCTGTAGTGACATTACAAAGAAGAAGAACCTTTTGGGCATAATCAACGTGACTTTTATTCTTAATTTATGAATAATAAGAGGTATTCATGATGAATTATATCATAATAAACTAATTTAAATCTTATATTACTTGACTTGTTTAAACACCGGAACCAGAATAGGAGTATTATCACATATAGTTTATAATTAATTTATAAGTAGATCTAGAATTATATTAACTTGTAATTATTTCCTAATTGATATATAGTTGAATCTATCTCATTGTATTATCATTGCATCACAATATCCAAGTATGTAATCTTTTTAGAGGTGATCCACACATGCACTAAAACCTATGAACATCACCATAGAATCGCTAGGTTCTAGTATGCTCAATCTCAATCAGTTCCATCATTTGTGGTTTATTATTGTAGAATGATCTTCAAGGATGAATAATTCTTGGTGTTCTCTCAATGTATTAAGAGAGGTGGAGAAAACACACTATATATCTCTATAACTCTCTATAGTGTTTTAGAGACCTTGTCACAATCCTTTGTGCATGAAAAATATCTCTTAAGAAAGAGATATGGAAAGATATATATTAATGAGAGTTTAGGGTTTCTTATCTAAATATAAGACTCCTTATCAATTCCTTAATTCTTAGTGAACCCATGTCTTAATAATAATATAATTATGATTCAACTGATATGTGCATCATCTAAGAATAAATAAATATCATTAATATCATTTCTAATCTGATCGTTAAACTCAATCCTCATATCCTCCTTAGTATTTACTGAACCTTGTGTAATAAATATTTATCTAATAAATAAATATCACATCATTTTTCATTAATATATATAATAAATAATATATCCTCCAAACCTTAAAAAAATAATATTTATTATTATTTTATTCATATTATTTTGAATAACTAGTGATTAAATCTTAGCAATCAACCAAACCCAGATAATTACTAAACCACAAAGAATGAATAATATTTATCCTAACTTATTAAATTAAAAGTTGAATTTAACTGATATTTCAGATACACTTGGTGTGTGGCCCTCTAGGAATCTTTCTCAATGTTAATTGACAGAGACTTTTAAAGTCCAAGGTTAGAGTCTGGCAACACGAAAAGAAACCCATAGAGTAGGAAGTTAATGTTGTAATGACATAAATCCTACAAAAAATTCCCACAATGTAATATAATCCATTTATCATGATATATCTAATAAAAAAATTTGCATAATGGTGTCATCAACCTATGTGATTGATGTCTCTTTCTTTTACTTTTCATGAAATAACATACCCATGGAACACTATGACTATGAATTTATCCAGGAAATTGCATTCCCATTAAAGGGAATGAGATATCAAATTCTATTAAAGGATAGAAGGATAAATTCTTTCACACATCATCCCTTAATGAAATATCACTCATGATGCATCCAACATATCCCACTTCTCTATGAGTATATGTCATCACAGTTTTCATCAATATATTAAAGTATGTGACTCATGGTATTCATTAATGATAATCTTAAAGTCCAAGGATCAATAAACACATCTGTAGATAGGAACATCCAATGACACATTTAAATGTGGATTTCTTACTAGTAGGTTTCATTATCATAATCTCCTACTTTGGAAATTGCGAAGGGTTCATACTATGAGAGAGTGCCTCAAAGTCTTATGAGTCACCAACCCAGATAGATTATATCATTTTTTTATTTTAAAATTATATCGTTAAACTATAAAATATATATTTAATGAATTTATTTTGTCACCTCCAGGTTCTCATCATAGTGGGGAACCACCAAGAGCTTTTAGTGTGGCATATATTCTTAGGACATTATCATGTACTATGTTATACAGTTGAAAAATCATGATGTGATAAGAAACTTCATTAATATTCAAGAAAATGAATACATTTAATCATCAAGTAATTAGAAGTTGGTTGTAGGGTACTAAATCCAATAGAGTTGACTTACTAGATGTGTTTTATATAGTTGAGGAAATGAGGAAAACTAGAAAGGAAAGATTTAATCCCTTGGGTGTGAGACTCAACCTCTATTTAGCAGTGAAAGGGATAGGATATTGGAGCATCATATAATTTCTGATCTAAGAGAATACTTGGGTAAATTCAACACATTGGAGTTTTTTTGTGCGTCGATATTTTTTTTGGTGTTGAGTCATTTTATAGATGGAAACCCTTGAATACTTTTATTTTGATAATACAACATATGATTTGTATAGGTTTAAGAATTTCTAATTATTTTCTTGTGAGTTTTATGAGAATTGGAATGATAGGGTTCAAAGAGAAAATGAGACAAAGATATATGGACCTCTATTATTTACAGTAAGAAATGTATAAGTATTATACATGATTCAGTATATGATGTGGGAGAAGAAGAAGAAATGGAGGAGGATGAGAGCTCCATGGGAGGAACTGCACCCAAAACTGAGGCCTAACCCTCTGAGATCTTCTAGTGAAATCCAAAATCTCGAATACCCTTCATAATCCCCCTCTCATACCCCCCCCCCCATCCAGATTTAATGGGAGGTGTAATCATCTAGATATCCTCCCTCCCAGCAGATGGAAAGTACAACTATTAATATCCATACAAATGGCACACCCAATTAGTAACCAGCAACAACCCAACTAATACCTATTATGGTATTACAAAAAATCCCCTAGAATTATTATGAGATACTCTGCCTAGAAGCCCCTATCCCCCTACACTACAACACCATAGTCACAATCCCCATTCGCAACACCCCATCACTCCAACATCATAGCTCCAACGAACATGTCCTACCCCTCCAACTTCCTATCATTTACATCCCCTTAAAACCACATTTCCATTAAGGTGATTGTTTGGTGGGTTAGGGGGTGGCCTTGGAAACATCAGGACTTTTTCATGGGTCTTTTTATTTATCACAATATCCCCACTTCTGATTGTCATATACAAGTACTATAAGATAATTTTCTATAAAGCAAGAGTCATCATCCGCTTTTTCTACCATTATTCTAGAAACCCTTCCTTGAGAAAATTCCTTTCAATGTGGTAGTTTTAAATCCACTAAACATCATCAATGGCCTTAAACTATGATAGTTGTAATTATATTTGAGGTTACTTTTGGTTCATTTCCCCCACATCAACTAACACCATCTTTCACATCTAGTATGTAAACCAAAAACAGAGGCCAACATATGTGGTGTTCTACCAAGTCAGAAATAACCATTGGCTACTAATAAACTAAGAGATGAACCATGAACACTTCCATTGGACTTGAGAAACTCAAAGAAGTTGGATGAGTTTAAATTTCAACCAACACACATACACAAGTTTCAGCAAAGACTGTGATGGCTCCATTTTCTTGGAGATCGCACACATCTCCTCCCATTTGGCAGCACATGACCCCTTGCAGAAAGACACAGTCGCATAATATAGCCTAATGTATTTGGTGTTCTATTTGATAATGTTTTATCCCTTAAAAAATGACATAATTCCTATTATCATCACCTAATATTGAATGAACCTCATGTTTCTTTATCATCAACAACTTCCCTTACTATTGTTGTCGATTTATCTCTAGAAGTTTATCATCGATTACTTCTACAAACCGATATTTCTGAGTAGATGAAGCTTAAACTATTTCAAATGTTGTGGATATATATTAATTCAACTATAGTTTGGAATGAAACACAACCAGTGACTGAATATCCTACTTCTGACACTTTTCAAGTTCCCAGTGGCACTCTGTAATTACCTATGCCATTCATTCGAGGACAACACTTAATTTATCCTGTAAAGCTTCATGAAACTACATGAACGTGGTCTTAGAGGTTCTAGATTCATAAAAAATTAAATATTTTCCTATTCCTCATAGTAGATTTATATTATCATCATTCTAGAGAACCTCTTTTCTCTAGTAATCCTCATTCAATCTCCTCAAGATGTTGCATCAGCTTGGTTCACATTTTATCTGAATTTTTGTTTCTTTTTTCCCACTAATACATCTTGATTATTTATTTCTTATACTAATATATCATGTCTGGTGTATTTTTTATACCCCCAGCTATGAAGCGTTCCTTTTTTTCCACTATTTTGGTTTCCCTCTAGTGCGCCTAGAATTTATAGCTATAGTTCTTTTAATAAATTGATGTTGAATCTTGAGTTGCAACCAAGTCTCTATTATATGGATATCTCTCATTAAACTATTAAAAAAGAACAAAATGATTGGTTTTAGAGAGAAAATGAGATAAAGAGGATGTGGAAGAAGAAGAATAAAGAATAGATAAGAAGAATAAGTGTTCCTTGGGAGGCAGTTCACCCAGAGTTGAGGCCTAACCCTATGAGATCTTCCAATGAAATCAAAATTACAAAATACATTTTTTTAATATACTTTCCCTACCCCACATCCATCTTTAAAGGGATGTGGAATATTATAGATATCCTCCCTCCTAACAACTATAAACTAAGTCTATTAATATCCATACAACTACCACACCTGATTACTAACCACTAAGAACCCACTTAATACCTATTGTGGTATTCTCCACAATTCCCCTGACAATATTATTAGATACCCAATCTAGCATCCCCTATCCCTCTACACTATAACACCCCAGTCCCAATCCCTATTTGTGATCCCCCTTTAGTCTAGTGGAATAACTCGAATGGAAAGTCTCTACCCCTCTACCTTCATATCATCAAGCATAAAGGAGAAAAGGAAAAGTTGAGTCTCGAGAGAAATTCATTTCAACACGAAAACCACACTGTGTTAGGTAAAAATCACATTGTGATTAGCTCTGATAGATGATGGTGGGGGAAGTGTTTTTTGTTATAAAAATATGAAGACTAATGTAGTTACTAGTTGACATGAATTGGGAAACACTTTATGGATAGTTTAAACATGTCAAGATTTATTTGGAGATGTTTTAGTTCTTGATTATGGTTTGGAGGAAAATTTAGTCCAATTACTAGAATTTTGGGTCAAATAAACATGAAATGTTTTAATAAAAATGTTCCATGGTGAGTTATGATCAGATATTGGGGTTTCCGGATGGTTGACTTGAGGAAGATGGCATGTCATGGTTTTAGAATAATTAACTAAACACACCATAGATAATTTTAATATATTGTGTTAGAGATCTAACATGTGTGAATTTAATATGTAAAGTGATTACATATTGTATAAAGGGGATAAAAAGAATGTTTTAAAATTTGGATATGAAATTTACTGGTAAAAAATGATTTGTTGGATGTGGGCACATTGTGTTTTTTGGGAAGTTAAATTAAAAATATTTAAAACCACCCAAAATATTCATATTTTCTCTTAAGACTTATTCTTGAATTTTGAGAAGACATTTGAGATAGTTGGGGAATATTTTTGAGGTTATTTGAATTCCATTAGTGGATTTATTCATGGATTTTATTGGATAGAATCATAGATCAATGATATTTGAATAATTAGAGTATGTGATTGATGTATGTTTTATGAAGGATTCAAACTTTAATGTGGAAGGGGGATATAATCAATATATTTTACATGTATAATGAATTTGTATAATACTACTAATGTGTTGATTGGTAATTATTCTCTTCATATTGAATTACTATTAGTTAACATAATTGACGAAACTATGAATGGAAATTGTAAATTTAATTGGAATGGAATAATGATGAATGTGGAATGATAAGGGAGAATTTATTGATATAATTGGAAAACATGGAATTGATTACTAGTTTCAATTTCATATATGGTGATGATAGGTGAAGCATGAGTCTTTTATATTGATTTTTTTAGTTTTGAACTTTGAAAAATTATTGAATAATGATTCAAGGGGAATAATGAAGTGATACGTGTTACATTAATGTGTAGTGATGGAGAGTTTGAGGGGAATTTTGGTTTGATTGTGGATTGTCAAAGTTTATTTTTCAAGGACATGTGGATGTTAGTGTATATTTCAGAATGGATTAAATGATAATAGGGGAGGTCAGTTGATTAATGTGTTTTGAATATTGATATATAGTAGATCAACACATGTGATATAAAAAATAATTAAAAAATGAATTTCATTATACAATATAATCCCAAATTATATCCTTGTGTCACCTTTTTCCATGAATATATCCACCTTCTCAACTACCTGATATGGGGGCCTTCCCCTTATATGGATCTATGAAAACAAGGTTTTCACACACACCGGGATTCCCATGCAAGTTTTGGGTATAAAAACTAAGTAGGACACCACCAATTGGCCCTTATCATAAGTGTGAAAATATATCTGAGTGTATGCTTTGGTAGAGAAAAAATAAAAACATGCACCCATACAGGTCATCATGCACTAACTAGGCCACCAAATACCCCTACAATACCATTTATAGACAATGCTGGAGGGAAAGAGTCACCCCATACCAAGAAACCATCACTAATAACATAGGAATCAGAACCAAGGAGGGTGTAACATGGTTGTAACATCCCTACCCAACCCATTGTCTTGGACCAGGTCAGAGGTGATAATAACCTTAGGTGATATTCCCTAGACACCAAAGGATGATAACAAATTCTATGGGTTTAAAAAAAAGATCATAATGGGGGAATTATTTACCCTTTTTATGCACACCCACACCCATCACATAATAAAACTAAAATAAATAGAACCAAGGAAATTGTGTAAATGATGCATGAAAAAAAATCCAACAATAATAAATGTGACTAAACCAATAATAATTAATTAATCAAAGGCCAATATCTGAGTAACAACAAGACAATATAAAAAAAAGATTAATAAAACTCCAAAGTAGTAAAATACTATGAAACCAAGGTGGCACCACTCCAGACCAATACATGAACTACTCCATGTTCCATCTCCACGAACTATGATAGTGACATCAATGAGAATCGATATAGAAGTAAGAAACCCACCCCTTTCCTATATCACAGAAAAGAACATCTTCATACACACCAAAGTGCATATGTAGGGGGTGGGTAATCATACCCAGTAGAAAACCTTCAAGAAACATTTCCCACATGCCACTAAGACTAGAAACAGGTTATCTCATAGGTTTATAAAACATGTAGAAGAATATCAAGGAAATTTAAATAAGTTTCTCATAATATAAATAAAGAATATGAACACACTAAAAAATATTTAACCTTTTCCAATTGGGACATATATGTTGGTAAAATTATATTTTCTATTGTTAAAACATTTTAGCAATAGATATGCCCATCTAACTAAATTTTTGGTAAAAACTATATCGCTAAACATTATTGTGAAATGTAAAATAGTTCTTCTATAATTATAATAATACCAATACATAAAATATATGATTTTCAAAAAAATTAGTAATATATTCATATGAAAAATTTATCTATTGATAATATTATTACCAATATTTATCTTACTATCAATAATATTATTAATAATATCATTTTATCTATTATTTATTATAATCAATACCAACAATTAATATATATTTTTAAATTATTTTTTAATGAAATATTATGTGAGAGTATTCCAATATGAGTTTCTAAAATTTTATATTTTTTTAAATGGCTGATGTTCAATTTCCCTTTATTGAATATAAAAAAATATAGAACCTATTTCAGTACTCGGAAAGAGGGAACCCATTACAAGAAGGTAAAATTACTTAAAAACATCAATATCCAAGAAACATGTTACAAACATGTTCAAAATTTAAGTGAATTTACATGAAACTCGACCAAACATCATCTACAATCGGTTTCCCACATCAGGGGTTATTATCACTGTCACTATTCACACTAGCGGTGGGATGCATGTATGCATTTTACCCACTCAGTCATGATATGATGTTGATCACCTATAGTAGTCTCACATTAGAAGTATGAAGTAGGTCATTACCAATTTTTGATGCAGGTAACACTCATTAGTGGCCAAAAGCAGTTGATTATCCCCACTAATATAAGAAGGTCCCCTATCTGTATTTCATCATAGTAACACATGGAAAAAAAGAAAAAGCATGTGATGTAAAAAATAGCATCACAAAAACAAATCCAAACAAATTAATCATGAATGTAGACTCAGTGGAAACAAATATTACATACATCATAAGGATCTATGATCTATATATCCCTAAAAAATGGAATGTTTGGAGACTTCTTGCACATAAATATACAAACCTAATATTTCACTTAGGTCAAAAGACATAGTAAATAGTAATAATTGGAGGAAGAATCTTTTTTCCCTGTGAATACAAGGTCTCCAAATTTTTATGCATGGAGTTATATGAATTCTTAGAACTAAATAAATCTTATTTCGAATAGACACCACTTATTTATTTCAAAATGTTTGTCATAAATGATAATTTCTATAACCATTTTTTAAAAAGTGTTGTTATATGAAAACCCTGATCTTTTATTACACAATTAAACATAATTTATTACAAAAACTTCACTTGATACAATATAGAAGATCGAGAGGTATAATGTATTTGTGGATTAGGATCATTACATAACAACTTAAAACATGAAATACAATATATTTATTGAAAAATTCCTTTACATGACCACTACATTCCCTCATACTTAGCATTGCATTGGATAACCTGAGGACATGCATAAGAAAAAGCATCAGCTATAAAGCCCAGTAAGGGAATAATCATGGAATAACATGAGGAATAAAATAAATGTTAGACAATAAGCTTATCAATATAGCACAATATTATAATAAACATAAAGGCATGATAAAGCATGATAATCATAACATGGAAATGTGGCAACAACACTTAACATGGAATTAGCATGAGCCAAGGATCATTGCAGATGAAGCATGAGTAAATCCTAATTGCACATGAAGAATGAGTAAAACCTCATTGCACATGAATTATAATGAGTAAAAATCCATTGAAAATGATGTATCATGATACTATACTTTACCCAATGCAGTGGAGTGCTATAAGGGTGCACCCTTCTTAAACATTTCATTTCATGCATAAGTGTGCCACATTGATCATATATCATGGATTCATAAAACATAATCATTTATTCCATGATAAAGAAATGTGGAATTAATACATGAAACTTTATAATCAATAAGTAAATGTTCATAAAGGTGAATACCCTTGATATAGAAATGGGCATGTTATTCACTACACAATGACATTGGCTTGGAAAATCGGTGCAATTTCGGCAGCGTAACGGCATGACGTAAGAATTGATAAATATGGTAGATGAGAGAGAAAGGGGTGTCTCATAATATATACATGAAATGGAAATTAAGGGGGTCATATAGATACATTCCTCAATAATTGTAATGGAATTTAGATTCATGATACAAAAGAATTGCTTGAATGTAAAAGAGGATAGAGAAATTCCTTTCGCAATTTCGGCATAGTAACGGGTGTACATGGGAGGCATTTAATGAGGGATAAGGGGGTATACTGCCATTCAAACATAAATAGGGAAGTATGGGGGAGGTTTTAAACCATAACCCAACATTTATAATTATAATTAAAAGGGCATAACAACATTAAGAAAATTGGACAAAAATGAGAAAGGAAGAAAATCTCTTACTTGGAAGTGTGCTTCCAAAGGATTGAGAGAGGCTTGAGAGAGGATTATTGGGAGATTGGGGCACCTTGGGAGGATTATATAGAGAGTAGGGAAGATTTTTGACGAACTAAAAAGGATTTGAGTGAGGAGGAAGTGGGAGCTTGGGTGGGTTTATATAGGAAAGGTGAGGGAATTCTTTATTATTTAGGTTTGGGACACCTCACATTAAACTATTCCAAACCACAAACCATCCCATGGTTTTTACCCATGGTTTTTGGAAAAGGGAATTAGAAAAAAATATTTTATAAGTCCAAAGTCTGAACTTCTAAAAATAATGGGGTTGATTATGTGGAGGTGAGTCACACTCTCAAGGAAAACAATTTAAAAAGATAAGATGTTTAATAAGCCTTGAAGGGTCCATTAATGCTTTGTAAAATACATCAAACAAACCTAAAATCACATTATTTTAATGGTAAAACATATATTGGCCGAACATAAGGCTTATAGTATTTTATTACATCACTATTGGGTCATTGTGATGTCATAAAACACATAATATATGTAAACGGTATTTAATTTTTACCCCAAAATTTGACTGTCTCAGAAAATTATGAAAAATTCAATGTTGGATAATTTTGACATCATGATTCCAGAAATAATATTTATTTTATCGAAATAATTTTATAATTATGTTAATTTTCACTTTTAAAATAAAAACCGACATTTATCGAAAATTCACGGGTTTTGACAAAAATGGCTTTTAAACCTTAATAAAAATTACAATTGCATTCATAAAATTATACAATAATTTATATTTAATAAAAATTAATTTAATAATAATAATAATATTTTACTAAAATATTATTTAATTCAAAAATTTATTAATTCATCAAAATAGATTTCTTAGTTGAACATTAACTAAAAATACTATTTGTGATTTATAAACTATTTACAAGGTAACAATAATAAAATGAATGTATATTAATTATTATATACAAAAATAATGCACATAACCATAGTGATAAGTTATTGTTACATAACCCCTTATAACACTCGCATAAGACCGAAGGGTAAGGTGTGTGATGGTGACCGACTCTTGGGGTGGCTCGGATAACATTGCTTGGGTGGTAATCTCTATCAACTTCCACTTCTCTCGTAGGCGGTTCCGGTCAAGCTTAACATATTCAAGATTAGCTTGGGCTTGGTCAAGAGAAAATCCCAAAGATGCTACCTCCTTTCCGATCTCTGACAAACGGGCTTTGTATGGGGCACGTCTACTAGATGAGGTCATCGCTTCCTTTGTCTGAGTAAATTGGATTTGTTAAAGCCCCATATTTATACTAATCATGTGATCACTGTTCAATGGCTATATTAACAACAGTCACAATTATTAACTATATTTTAAAATCCAAAAACATAAAACTAAAGAAGTTTACATTTTATATAAACATTTTACATAAAGAAACATTTAATTATATCAAGAGGAATTTCCATTAATGAAATTTTGGTTCGTTACAATCTTCCCCCCTTAAAAAATTTCACCCTAGAAATTTTCTTTTCTCACACTAAAATAGATGTGGGTAACTCTGCTTCATAATTTCCTCTAATTCCAACGTCACTTCTTTAATCTTTTGGTTTCACCACAACACCTTGACAAGGGGCATTATCTTATTTTGTAGAACTTTTTCTCTACAATCTAAGATCTTCACTAGTTTCTCCTCATAAGAAAGATCATCCTCTAACTATACCACCTCTGAAGAGAGTACATGTGAATGGTCTGGTATGTACTTTATTAAGAGGGATACATGAAATACTTCATGTACTGTGGCCATGGTAGTTGGAAGTGCTAGTCGATAGGCCACAGCCCCAATACGATCAAGAATCTCGAAGGGGCCTATGTACCTTGGACTAACTTCCCTTTATTTACAAACCTCCTAACCATCTTCCACAGAGATATGCGTAGAAATATCATGTCTCTAACTTTAAACTCAAGGTCTCATCGACGGTTATCTGCATAACTCTTCTATCGACTCTAGGCTGCCTTGATATGCTGCTGAATGGTTTTCACCTTCTAAACCATTTCTTCGACCATTTCTGGTCCAAACAGCTTACGCTCACCGACCTCATCCCAACATGCCAGTGTTCTGCACCTTTTCCCATAAAGGGATTCATATGGTTCCATTTTGATGCTCAAGTGGAAACTGTTATTATAAGAGAACTCAACTAGAGGAAGATGTTGATCCCATCCTCATTTAAAGTCTATTGAGAACACTCTCAACATGTATTCAAGTGTTTGGATAGTCCGCTCGGATTGGACATCAGTTTGAGGATGATAGGCCGTACTGAAGTTCAGTTCAGTATTCAGAGCATGTTGAAGAATCTTCCAAAACTTAGAGGTAAATCTTGGATATCGATCAGACACAATAGATAGTGGTACTCCATGCAGCCTTATCACTTACCTGATATATATATGTTTCAGTTGATCCAATGAGAAATCCTCCTGAATAGCAATGAAGTGTGCAGACTTTGTAAGATGATCTAAAACAACCCAGAATTCATTGTTGCCTTTGGATGTCTTCGGAAGTTTGGTGACAAAGTCCATGGTGATGTTCTCTCATTTCCATTCTGGTATGGGCAATGGTTGAATCATCCCCTTAGACTTCTGCCTCTCTGCCTTCACTTGCTAACACACCAGGCACTTTGATGTATATTCAGTGATCTCCTTCTTCATATTATCCCAACAATAATGCTCTCAGAGATCTCGATACATATTTGTGTTTCCTGGGTGAATAGAGAAATTTGAACTATTTTTATCATCCAAAATTTCCTTCTTCAGCTCCATAATTGATGGAACACATAGTCTTTTCCCAAATCTCACAATTCCTTCTTCATTAACATAAAACTCGGAGGATTTCCCTTTTCTGATAGCTTCCACTTCTTCCTGAATTCCCACATCATCCTTTTGAGCATATTTTAACCTTTCTAAAAGTGACGGTTGAGCAATAATTTGTGAAAGGATTGATGATGTTCCCTTATTTATGATTCCCATGTCCATCTTCATCAAGTCTAAGAAGATTAGATCATTTTCAATTCTCATCAATGATATAATCATTGGGTCCTTTCTACTTGGGGCATCTGCCACCTTGTTCACTTTCCTAGGGTGGTAATGGATTCAGTAGTCATAGTCTTTGATCAGCTCTAACCATATTTTTTGGTGCATGTTCAACTCTTTCTATGTGAATATATACTTGAGGCTTTTGTGGTCCATATATATTTCACACTTCTCCCCAAAGAGATAATGCCACAAAATTTTCAAAGTGAAGATCACTGCAGCCAACTAGAGGTCATGTGTCGGATAGTTCTATTCATGAACATTCAATTGCCTTGAAGCATATGCAATGACTTTGTCATTTTGCATCAATAGACATCCCAGGCCCTTCTTTGAAGCATCACTGAATACCACAAAAAGTTCTCCACTTGTGGATAAAGTGAGCATGGGTGCAGTGATAAGCCTCCTTTTAAACTCCTTGAAGCTTTATTTGAATTCATCACTCCAATAAAACTTTACTCCCTTCCGAGTTATCTTGGTAAGAGGGTTGTAAAATCGTGATAAATTTCTCACAAATCATAGATAATATCTAGATAACCCCAAGAATCTACGGATATCTGTTACCAATGTTGGCCTCATCCATCCCTCAATTGCATCTATTTTGGAGGGATCTACAGATATCCCATTACTTGTGATGATATGTCCCAATAATGAGACCTCCTTCAACTAGAAATCACACTTACTATACTTTGCATAGATCTTATCCTTCCGCAAGTTCTCTAGTATAGTTCTTAGATTCTCCTCATGATACTCCTCGGTTTTAGAGTATATCAAAATATAATCTATAAAGACTACCACAAATTTGTTGAGGTAATCTATAAAGACTCTATTCATCAAGTCCCTGAAGATTTCTAGATAATTATTGGGTCTGTAATGCATTACTATGAATTCATAGTGCCCGTATCTTATATGAAAATAAGTATTGGGGATATCTTCCTTCTTCACCCGTACTTGATAATATCCCGACCGCAAATCCACCTTGGAGAAGTATTGTGCTCCATGAAGCTGATCAAATAAGTCATCAATTCATGGGAGAGGATACTTGTTATTTATTGTGATTTTGTTAAGCTCGTGATAATCGATGCAAAGGCGCATTGACCCATCTTTCTTCTTGAAGAAGAGGACTGGTTCACCCCATGGTGAAGCACTCGGGATTATAAACCCTTTATCCAAATTCTCATGTAGTTGTTTCTTAAGCTCTTCAAGCTCCACAATAGTCATTCTATATAGATTCTTGGATATCAGTATTGCCCCAAGTATAAGTTCAATTGAGAATTCAACATATCTTCTAGAAGGAAGACCAGGGAAACACTTCAGTGAATTCCCTCACAATAGGCAAGTATTCTAGGATGGTTCCCTCCTTGGACTCAATCATCTAAGCTAGATACGTGTAACGGCCCGAAACTTTGAATAAGTCTTGTTTCCTAATTTCATGTGTTATTTTATTTTATTTTTATACTCAACAAAAATGTTTTATTTGATAAACATGATTATAATTAAAATGAGACCATTGGGTTTTGATTGTTATATGACCATCGGTCAATATGACCACTGTGAACAAAATGTTTTGATTATTGTCTCTAAATACAAGTAATCTTGGTTAATTATTATAGAAAGAAGATTCGATGGCCTCACCTAGTAGTCTTGGACCGATCGAAGCCCATCTAATAGATCTTGGGAAGGAGGTAGCACCATTGGGCTTTGCTCTGGATCAAATCCAAGCCGAACTTCATCATGTGAACCTAGAACGGAATCGCCTTCGTGAGAAGTTCAAACTGATAGAAATTACTACTCGGGCAATGTTGACCGAGCCGCCCCAAGATTCTATCACCCTAGCACACCTTACTCTTAGGTCCTATGCTGGTATTATAAGGGGCTATGTAACGAGACCGTAACTGCCTTGTGTAATCCTTGTTTTAAATAAAAATTGGGATTTCTTCTTATGATGAAGTTTATGAATTTTGAAATGACTGGATAAATATAGTATGCATATTTTTGATGAATTTTAGAAAAAAGGATATTTTAAATATGTTTATGTAAACCCTAAATAATTAAAAATGTGTAATGATTTTCAAAAAATGGTCTTCTGCAATTATGTTCAGTACTAAATTTAGAGTCTAATAAGATCAACTTGATTTTTGATGAATAGTAAATTATGAATAGTGATTTTATGATTAGGATTACTAATATGACCAAATGGATTAGTAATCTCACTTAAAGAAAGTTTTAAAATAAACTAGGCACCTTGATTAAGTAATGTGATTCAATAAAATAGTTAAATAACGGTTTCATTAATTATTATTCAAGTATTAGTTTTTTCAGTTGAATAGTGTTTTTTAATTAAAAATTAAATTAAAAATAAATATAAAATTATTTTTATAAAAATGACTTTATTTTTTAACTCAGAGCATCGATATTATGTTATGGTAATTTTTGGGGTTTTTTCTGAAAAAAACGAATTTTCGGTGAATAGTGTTTTTATTTAAAAATTAAATTAAAAATATTTAGAAAATTCTTTTTATAAAATGGAGTTCATATTTTTAATCAGAGCGTTGATATTTGATTATGGTGAAATTTTGGGATCTTTCTGAGAAAGTTGAATTTTCAGTGAATAGTAAAAATGCAGTTTTAGGGTTTCGGTATGTTTAATGACATCATAGCTGTGTCATGATGATGTCATGAGTTATTGTAAGGTTTGGCCGGCCAAGGGTGATGAATTATTGTTTTGGGGGCCCCATGTTGCCTAACTCCATGATAAATGCCAAGGGAGAGCACATGGGTTTGAGAAAAGCACATGTGAGGTGTCCTTTGGCCATTAATGCCTTGTCCCCTCACTTTCCCTATAAATACCAAGCCCTCCTCTCATCCATTCGACTCCCCACTCATTCCCAACAAATTTCTGGTCTCATTACCTCCCAAGGAGTCCTCCCAAGGTGCCCCCAAGCCCTCAAGGTCCCAACCTTTGAGGTTTAAGCGTTACATTTTAAGGTAAGGGATCCGACCTCTTTCAAGTAATCTCTTTTATGTCATTTCTTTTATACTCCATGTTCTTATGTTGGAGGATGTTCTTTTATATTCATCCTACTGCCTATTTCATGTTCATATTATGAGAGACCCCCCTTTCTCTCATCAATTCGTTTTAAGAATGTTTAAGTGGCGCCGTTAGGCTGCCGAATTTTTAAGGG
The DNA here is from genome assembly GCA_963277665.1 of Viscum album. NCBI lineage: Eukaryota > Viridiplantae > Streptophyta > Magnoliopsida > Santalales > Viscaceae > Viscum > Viscum album. The sequence continues at coordinate 2,062,040,096 of OY728120.1, read as the reverse complement.
ATTCTTTCACCTTCCTCGTTTTCAAGTTCTATTTTCATTCAAGTCTTTCATGTTCCTTTTTATTATGTTGGGGTATGATCTCTAAATTATCATACTGATATTTTATGATCATATGATGAGAGACCCCATTTGATCGCTTCAATTCAGTATTTTGAATTTTTAAGTGGCGCCGTTAGGCTGCCGAATTTTTAAGTGGTTCTTCACCCTTCTCGTTTTGAAGTTCTACTTTCATGTCAATTATTTCAAGTTCCTTTTTGTTATATTGGGATATGATCTCTATATATATCATAATGGACTCTTATGTTAATATTATGAGAGACCCCATTTGATCTCTTCAATTCAGTATTTTGATGTTTTAAGTGGCGTCGTTAGGCTGCCGAATTTTTAAGTGGTTCTTCACCCTTCTCGTTTTGAAGTTCTACTTTCATGTCAATTCTTTCAAGATCCTTTTTGTTATATTGGGGAATTATCTCTATATCTATCATACTGAACTCTTATGTTCACATTATGAGAGACCCTATTTGATCTTTTCAAATCATTTTTGTTGATGTTTAAGTAACGCCGTTAGGCTGCTGAACTTTCATAAGAGAAATCTAATTTTTTTTCTTCCTTCCATGTTTTTCATTTCAAATCGTATGTCCTTGAAATTTCATTACCATGATCATGTATCCTTCTTATTATGTCCATGTACTATTTTATGGGTCATTTATGAATGTTTGACCCATTTTACCTCTCTTTTAATGTCTTCTAAAACCTCGGAACATTGCCGTTATGCTGCAGAATTTCTGTCTCAAAATGTATATCTCTTTTTTCTAAAGTTCTTTTATTTTATTAAGTGAATACTCAAAGCTCTTTCTTCTAAAGGGGTATTCACATATATACCAAAATGTTCTATTTTAAATTCTGGGATTTACATAGATGAGACCCACCTTCCTTTTCTGTGGGTTTTAAAGTGATATAAAGATCATGTCTTTAAAGCAGTTTTTAAAAAGTTATGATTATGAAATGAAACCCATTTCCTTTATGCTATATGGGTTATTTATGAAATTTTTGATGATGATATATGTGGCTCACATGATAATAAAGACAAATTTAAGTGTGCGCCCTGATAGCGCTCCAATGCATTGGGTAATGATGTAACCACTAGAGATTACAATTTTCACGATACCTTGGTGAATAACCTTGGTAATTTTCAAATGACACCTTGGGGATGGACCTTGGTGATATGTTCATGATTTTCTATGTTAAATTATGTAGCCACATCTTCAAGTTATGAAAAAAGTTTTATTTTTATTATTATATGCCTCATGATTTCATTTTCATGCCTTAAAGTTCTTTTCATGACTTTATTGATGTATCTCAAGTTCATATGTAAAATGTTTCACTTGTTTCCCTTGCTGGGCCTTCTGCTCATCCTTTCTTTTGATGTATGTCCCCAGGTTATGAGATGCAGTAATGAACCTAGGATGAACTTAAGGAGAAGCCTTTCAAGTGTTTAAGAAGAGTGTTTTTGTTCTTTTCATGTTTTATGTTCCTGGTTTCCAAGACACTAAACCTTAAAGATCCTCGGTTTTGTAAAATGTAATGAATGTTTATGTGATAAAAAGGCGGGATTCTATAGTTGGTATCAAAGGATGGTTTAGTTATTTGTGGAAATTAGGATATGAAAACTCTAGGAGGAACCCTATAGAAAAGTTTAATATAGGAAATCTTCCTGGTATTTTGGTGAGTATTGAGTAAGGGGTTTCCAAGCAAATACATCCCTGTCTGGATACGAGCAGGTAGAGGTGGCTCTGGCACAGATGTACATAGGGGTAAAACCCGAAAACACCGCTTTGATCTAGACTCGAACGGGAACTGGTACACGACAACGGGCCTTGCTGCACTCTTGGTTACGACACTCCCGGGGGATATGCTTTGGTAAATTCATGAGCTTAGTATGAACCATTGTTAAAGGAACAAAGATAAAATAAAATGAAGATTCACATAAGAATATATGATCATGGATAACCTAGATGGGAACCTAGGGGATCACAAGTTAGGGTATACTTTTCAACTACAAGTTATCCTTATATGCTTTAAGTTTCTTTTCATGATTATTGGCTAAGTATTTAAGCCCCTAATTATAGTTTCTTTTCTTAGTTAATGGCGGGAAATGGAAGAACATGTCTCAACAACCAATGTGATAGGAAATGCTACGATTTCCGTATTAATATGACAGAGATGATTAGGGGATTAAAATATGATTTTTATTTTGGAATACATTCACTATTTTGGGGACCCTATATGATCGAGGTAAATAGATTACAACGGTATTTTCATTGAGGAGTAAGGTTGATTTATATTTGAAGAATCGATGAATTTAAGGTGGATTTATAGTAATTTAGGTTACTTTTGGGAATGATTAACCTATCTTGGGTTAAATATGTTTAGATTAGATACTTTTGTTATAAGATGTTAGGAGTGGTTGATGTTGTTTGGAGATGAACAATGAAGTTTATTTTGGAATACTATGTTATCAAATCCTTCTTGTATTTGGGTTTCAATCTTAGTTTGGTTTATTTTGAGGAATTTTAAGGACCGTTATTTATGGAATGGACTATGATGAACTTTGGGTAGTACCATGGAACTTTGAAGATTTAAAAGTAGTTTCCATTCCAATGGGATTCTTTCTTTTTGAAGATTTGTTTTACCTTACCCTTTCGGTTTTTGGGATAATGTTTAAAGATAGAAGAAATAGATAGTTGATCTTTTGTGGATTATGAGATTCTCTAGAAGATGATTCTTGTGTTTTGATGAGACCAAGTAGTTTTGAATGCTCATCGTTTGGAGAAAAGATTAGTTTTGGTAGAAACTTATTAAAGTATGAAACTCTACATGAAGGTAGATATATTTCCTTATGTTTTTGTTCTATGTTGTAAATGAATTCCTCAAAGTTATTAAAAGGAACGTAAAACAAAAATGTTGTTGGTTTACGTTTCCAACAAGTTAATCAAAGACCGCTTACACACATCATAAGTTTGGGATTTTCTTATGGTTAACTTTCTCCTAATCATGTTCTCTATCACTCTCCCTCAGAACGTGACCCTTTGTTTTCTCCTCCATGTCCATGTTTCCTACATGGAATCCTTGTATGAGTAAACTCGGGTGGCCTTTGTACTCCCTTTTATTTCTTTTAAAGTAATAGTGTTACTGACTCTTTTTCCGATGTGGGACTTTCAATGAAATTTCAAAACCCAATTTTAAAAAAAATTGCGAGGACGCAATTTCTTAAGGGGGGAGATTGTAACGGCCCGAAATTTTGAATAAGTCTTGTTTCCTAATTTCATGTGTTATTTTATTTTATTTTTATACTAAACAAAAATGTTTTATTTGATAAACATGATTATAATTAAAATGAGACCATTGGGTTTTGATTGTTATATGACCATCGGTCAATATGACCACTGTGAACAAAATGTTTTGATTATTGTCTCTAAATACAAGTAATCTCGGTTAATTATTATAGAAAGAAGATTCGATGGCCTCACCTAGTAGTCTTGGACCGATCGAAGCCCATCTAACAGAGCTTGGGAAGGAGGTAGCACCATTGGGCTTTGCTCTGGATCAAATCCAAGCTGAACTTCATCATGTGAAGCTAGAACAGAATCGCCTTCGCGAGAAGTTCAAACTGATAGAAATTACTACTCGGGCAATGTTGATCGAGCCGCCCCAAGATTCTATCACCCTAGCACACCTTACTCTTAGGTCCTATGCTGGTATTATAAGGGGCTATGTAACGAGACCGTAACTGCCTTGTGTAATCCTTGTTTTAAATAAAAATTGGGATTTCTTCTTATGATGAAGTTTATGAATTTTGAAATGACCGGATAAATATAGTATGCATATTTTTGATGAATTTTAGAAAAAAGGATATTTTAAATATGTTTATGTAAACCCTAAATAATTAAAAATGTGTAATGATTCTCAAAAAATGGTCTTCTGCAATTATGTTCAGTACTAAATTTAGAGTCTAATAAGATCAACATTATTTTTGATGAATAGTAAATTATGAATAGTGATTTAATGATTAGGATTAGTAATATGACCAAATGGATTAGTAATCTCACTTAAAGAAAGTTTTAAAATAATCTAGGCACCTTGATTAAGTAATGTGATTCAATAAAATAATTAAATAACGGTTTCATTAATTATTATTCAAGTATTAGTTTTTTCAGGTGAATAGTGTTTTTTAATTAAAGATTTAATTAAAAATAATTAGAAAATTATTTTTATAAAAATGACTTTATTTTTGAACTCAGAACATCGATATTATGTTATGGTAATTTTTGGGGTTTTTTCTGAAAAAAACGAATTTTCGGTGAATAGTGTTTTTATTTAAAAATTAAATTAAAAATATTTAGAAAATTATTTTTATAAAATGGAGTTCATATTTGTAATCAGAGCGTTGATATTTGATTATGGTGAAATTTTGGGATCTTTCTGAGAAAGTTGAATTTTCAGTGAATAGTAAAAATGCAGTTTTAGGGTTTCGGTATGTTTAATGACATCATAGCTGTGTCATGATGATGTCATGAGTTATTGTAAGGGTTGGCCGGCCAAGGGTGATGAATTATTGTTTTGGGGGCCCCATGTGGCCTAACTCCATGATAAATGCCAAGGGAGAGCACATGGGTTTGAGAAAAGCACATGTGAGGTGTCCTTTGGCCATTAATGCCTTGTCCCCTCACTTTCCCTATAAATACCAAGCCCTCCTCTCATCCATTCGACTCCCCACTCATTCCCAACTAATTTCTGGTCTCATTACCTCCCAAGAAGTCCTCCCAAGGTGCCCCCAAGCCCTCAAGGTCCCAACCTTTGAGGTTTAAGCGTTACATTTTAAGGTAAGGGATCCGACCTCTTTCAAGTAATCTCTTTTATGTCATTTCTTTTATACTCCATGTTCTTATGTTGGAGGATGTTCTTTTATATTCATCCTACTGCCTATTTCATGTTCATATGATGAGATACCCCCCTTGCTCTCATCAATTCGTTTTAAGAATGTTTAAGTGGCGCCGTTAGGCTGCCGAATTTTTAAGGGATTCTTTCACCTTCCTCGTTTTCAAGTTCTATTTTCATTCAAGTCTTTCATGTTCCTTTTTATTATGTTGGGGTATGATCTCTAAATTATCATACTGATATTTTATTATCATATTATGAGAGACCCCATTTGATCGCTTCAATTCAGTATTTTGAAGTTTTAAGTGGCGCCGTTAGGCTGCCGAATTTTTAAGTGGTTCTTCACCCTTCTCGTTTTGAAGTTCTACTTTCATGTCAATTATTTCAAGTTACTTTTTGTTATATTGGGATATGATCTCTATATATATCATAATTGACTCTTATATTCATATGATGAGAGACCCCATTTGATCTCTTCAATTCAGTATTTTGATGTTTTAAGTGGCGCCGTTAGGCTGCCGAATTTTTAAGTGGTTCTTCACCCTTCTCGTTTTGAAGTTCTACTTTCATGTCAATTCTTTCAAGTTCCTTTTTGTTATGTTGGGGAATTATCTCTATATCTATCATACTTAACTCTTATGTTCACATGATGAGAGACCCTATTTGATCTTTTCAAATCATTTTTGTTGATGTTTAAGTAACGCCGTTAGGCTGCCGAACTTTTATAAGAGAAATCTATTTTTTTCTTCCTTCCATGTTTTTCATTTCAAATGGTATGTCCTTGAAATTTCATTACCATGATCATGTATCCTTCTTATTCTGTCCATGTACTATTTTATGGGTCATTTATGAATGTTTTACCCATTTTACCTCTCTTTTAATGTCTTCTAAAACCTCGGAACATTGCCGTTATGCTGCAGAATTTCTGTCTCAAAATGTCTATCTCTTTTTTCTAAAGTTCTTTTATTTTATTAAGTGAATACTCAAAGCTCTTTCTTCTAAAGGGGTATTCACATATATACCAAAATTTTCTATTTTAAATTCTGGTATTTACATACATGAGACCCACCTTCCTTTTCTGTGGGTTTTAAAGTGATATAAAGATCATGTCTTTAAAGCAGTTTTTAAAAAGTTATGATTATGAAATGAAACCCATTTCCTTTATGCTATATGGGTTATTTATGAAATATTTGATGATGATATATGTGGCTCACATGATAATAAAGACAAATTTAAGGGTGCGCCCTGATAGCGCTCCAATTCATTGGGTAATGATGTAACCACTAGAGATTACAATTTTCACGATACCTTGGTGAATAACCTTGATAATTTACAAATGACACCTTGGGGATGGACCTTGGTGATATGTTCATGATTGTCTATGTTAAATGATGTAGCCACATATTCATGTTATTAAAAAGTTTTATTTTTATTATGATATGCCTCATGATTTCATTTTCATGCCTTAAAGTTCTTTTCATGACTTTATTGATGTATCTCAAGTTCATATGTAAAATGTTTCACTTGTTTCCCTTGCTGGGCCTTCTGCTCATCCTTTCTTTTGATGTATGTCCCCAGGTTATGAGATGCAGTAATGAACCTAGGATTAACTTAAGGATAATCCTTTCAAGTGTTTAAGAAGAGTGTTTTTGTTCTTTTCATGTTTTATGTTCCTGGTTTCCAAGACACTAAACCTTAAAGATCCTCGGTTTTGTAAAATGTAATGAATGTTTATGTGATAAAAAGGCGGGATGCTATAGTTGGTATCAAAGGATGGTTTAGTTATTTGTGGAAATTAGGATATGAAAACTCTAGGAGGAACCCTATAGAAAAGTTTAATATAGGAAATCTTCCTGGTATTTTGGTGAGTATTGAGTAAGGGGTTGCCAACCAAATACATCCCTGTCTGGATACGAGCAGGTAGAGGTGGCTCTGGCACAGATGTACATAGGGGTAAAACCCGAAAACACCGCTTTGAGCTAGACTCAAATGGGAACTGGTACACGACAACGGGCCTTGCTGCACTCTTGGTTACGACACTCCCGGGGGATATGCTTTGGTAAATTCATGAGCTTAGTATGAACCATTGTTAAAGGAACAAAGATAAAATAAAATGAAGATTCACATAAGAATATATGATCATGGATAACCTAGATGGGAACCTAGGGGATCACAAGTTAGGGTATACTTTTCAACTACAAGTTATCCTTATATGCTTTAAGTTTCTTTTCATGATTATTGGCTAAGTATTTAAGCCCCTAATTATAGTTTCTTTTCTTAGTTAATGGCGGGAAATGGAAGAACATGTCTCAACAACCAATGTGATAGGAAATGCTACGATTGCCGTATTAATATGACAGAGATGATTAGGGGATTAAAATATGATTTTTATTTTGGAATACATTCACTATTTTGGGGACCCTATATGATCGAGGTAAATAGATTACAACGGTATTTTCATTGAGGTGTAAGGTTGATTTATATTTGAAGAATCGATGAATTTAAGGTGGATTTATAGTAATTTAGGTTACTTTTGGTAATGATTAACCTATCTTGGGTTAAATATGTTTAGATTAGATACTTTTGTTATAAGATGTTAGGAGTGGTTGATGTTGTTTGGAGATGAACAATGAAGTTTATTTTGGAATACTATGTTATCAAATCCTTCTTGTATTTGGGTTTCAATCTTAGTTTGGTTTATTTTGAGGAATTTTAAGGACCGTTATTTATGGAATGGACTATGATGAACTTTGGGTAGTACCATGGAACTTTGAATATTTAAAAGTAGTTTCCATTCCAATGGGATTCTTTCTTTTTGAAGAGTTGTTTTACCTTACCCTTTCGGTTTTTGGGATAATGTTTAAAGATAGAAGAAATAGATAGTTGATCTTTTGTGGATTATGAGATTCTCTAGAAGATGATTCTTGTGTTTTGATGAGACCAAGTAGTTTTGAATGCTCATCGTTTGGAGAAAAGATTATTTTTGGTAGAAACTTATTAAAGTATGAAACTCTACATGAAGGTAGATATATTTCCTTATGTTTTTGTTCTATGTTGTAAATGAATTCCTCAAAGTTATTAAAAGGAACGTAAAACAAAAACGTTGTTGGTTTACGTTTCCAAAAAGTTAATCAAAGACCGCTTACACACATCATAAGTTTGGGATTTTCTTATGGTTAACTTTCTCCTAATCATGTTCTCTATCACTCTCCCTCATAACGTGACCCTTTGTTTTCTCCTCCATGTCCATGTTTCCTACATGGAATCCTAGTATGAGTAAACTCGGGTGGCCTTTGTACTCCCTTTTATTTCTTTTAAAGTAATAGTGTTACTGACTCTTTTTCCGATGTGGGACTTTCAATGAAATTTCAAAACCCAATTTTAAAAAAAAATTGCGAGGACGCAATTTCTTAAGGGGGGAAGATTGTAACGGCCCGAAATTTTGAATAAGTCTTGTTTCCTAATTTCATGTGTTATTTTATTTTATTTTTATACTCAACAAAAATGTTTTATTTGATAAACATGATTATAAATAAAATGAGACCATTGGGTTTTGATTGTTATATGACCATCGGTCAATATGACCACTGTGAACAAAATGTTTTGATTATTGTCTCTAAATACAAGTAATCTTGGTTAATTATTATAGAAAGAAGATTCGATGGCCTCACCTAGTAGTCTTGGACCGATCGAAGCCCATCTAACAGATCTTGGGAAGGAGGTAGCACCATTGGGCTTTGCTCTGGATCAAATCCAAGCCGAACTTCATCATGTGAAGCTAGAACAGAATCGCCTTCGCGAGAAGTTCAAACTGATAGAAATTACTACTCGGGCAATGTTGACCGAGCCGCCCCAAGATTCTATCACCCTAGCACACCTTACTCTTAGGTCCTATGCTGGTATTATAAGGGGCTATGTAACGAGACCGTAACTACCTTGTGTAATCCTTGTTTTAAATAAAAATTGGGATTTCTTCTTATGATGAAGTTTATGAATTTTGAAATGACCGGATAAATATAGTATGCATATTTTTGATGAATTTTAGAAAAAAGGATATTTTAAATATGTTTATGTAAACCCTAAATAATTAAAAATGTGTAATGATTTTCAAAAAATGGTCTTCTGCAATTATGTTCAGTACTAAATTTAGAGTCTAATAAGATCAACTTGATTTTTGATGAATAGTAAATTATGAATAGTGATTTAATGATTAGAATTAGTAATATGGCCAAATGGATTAGTAATCTCACTTAAAGAAAGTTTTAAAATAATCTAGGCACCTTGATTAAGTAATGTGATTCAATAAAATAGTTAAATAACGGTTTCATTAATTATTATTCAAGTATTATTTTTTTCAGGTGAATAGTGTTTTTTAATTAAAAATTTAATTAAAAATAATTAGAAAATTATTTTTATAAAAATGACTTTATTTTTTAACTCAGAGCATCGATATTATGTTATGGTAATTTTTGGGGTTTTTTCTGAAAAAAACGAATTTTCGGTGAATAGTGTTTTTATTTAAAAATTAAATTAAAAATATTTAGAAAATTATTTTTATAAAATGGAGTTCATATTTTTAATCAGAGCGTTGATATTTGATTATGGTGAAATTTTGGGATCTTTCTGAGAAAGTTGAATTTTCAGTGAATAGTAAAAATGCAGTTTTAGGGTTTCGGTATGTTTAATGACATCATAGCTGTGTCATGATGATGTCATGAGTTATTGTAAGGGTTGGCCGGCCAAGGGTGATGAATTATTGTTTTGGGGGCCCCATGTGGCCTAACTCCCTGATAAATGCCAAGGGAGAGCACATGGGTTTGAGAAAAGCACATGTGAGGTGTCCTTTGGCCATTAATGCCTTGTCCCCTCACTTTCCCTATAAATACCAAGCCCTCCTCTCATCCATTCGACTCTCCACTCATTCCCAATGAATTTCTGGTCTCATTACCTCCCAAGAAGTCCTCCCAAGGTGCCCCCAAGCCCTCAAGGTCCCAACCTTTGAGGTTTAAGCGTTACATTTTAAGGTAAGGGATCCGACCTCTTTCAAGTAATCTCTTTTATGTCATTTCTTTTATACTCCATGTTCTTATGTTGGAGGACGTTCTTTTATATTCATCCTGCTGCCTATTTCATGTTCATATGATGAGAGACCCCCCTTGCTCTCATCAATTCGTTTTAAGAATGTTTAAGTGGCGCCGTTAGGCTGCCGAATTTTTAAGGGATTCTTTCACCTTCCTCGTTTTCAAGTTCTATTTTCATTCAAGTCTTTCATGTTCCTTTTTATTATGTTGGGGTATGATATCTAAATTATCATACTGATCTTTTATGATCATATGATGAGAGACCCCATTTTATCACTTCAATTCAGTATTTTGAAGTTTTAAGTGGCGCCGTTAGGCTGCCGAATTTTTAAGTGGTTCTTCACCCTTCTCGTTTTGAAGTTCTACTTTCATGTCAATTATTTCAAGTTCCTTTTTGTTATATTGGGATATGATCTATATATATATATCATAATGTACTCTTATGTTCATATGATTAGAGACCCCATTTGATCTCTTCAATTCAGTATTTTGATGTTTTAAGTGGCGCTGTTAGGCTGCCGAATTTTTAAGTGGTTCTTCACCCTTCTCGTTTTGAAGTTATACTTTCATGTCAATTCTTTCAAGTTCCTTTTTGTTATGTTGGGGAATTATCTCTATATCTATCATACTGAACTCTTATTTTCACATGATGAGAGAACCTATTTGATCTTTTCAAATCATTTTTGTTGATGTTTAAGTAACGTCGTTAGGCTGCCGAACTTTCATAAGAGAAATCTATTTTTTTTCTTCCTTCCATGTTTTTCATTTCAAATGGTATGTCCTTGAAATTTCATTACCATGATCATGTATCCTTCTTATTATATCCATGTACTATTTTATGGGTCATTTATGAATGTTTGACCCATTTTACCTCTCTTTTAATGTCTTCTAAAACCTCGGAACATTGCCGTTATGCTGCAGAATTTCTGTCTCAAAATGTCTATCTCTTTTTTCTAAAGTTCTTTTATTTTATTAAGTGAATACTCAAAGCTCTTTCTTATAAAGGGGTATTCACATATATACCAAAATGTTCTATTTTAAATTCTGTGATTTACATACATGAGACCCACCTTCCTTTTCTGTGGGTTTTAAAGTGATATAAAGATCATGTCTTTAAAGCAGTTTTTAAAAAGTTATGATTATGAAATGAAACCCATTTCCTTTATGCTATATGGGTTATTTATGAAATTTTTGATGATGATATATGTGGCTCACATGATAATAAAGACAAATTTAAGGGTGCGCCCTGATAGCGCTCCAATGCATTGGGTAATGATGTAACCACTAGAGATTACAATTTTCACGATACCTTGGTGAATAACCTTGGTAATTTTCAAATAACACCTTGGGGATGGACCTTGGTGATATGTTCATGATTGTCTATTTTAAATGATGTAGCCACATATTCAAGTTATGAAAAAGTTTTATTTTTATTATGATATGCCTCATGATTTCATTTTCATGCCTTAAAGTTCTTTTCATGACTTTATTGATGTATCTCAAGTTCATATGTAAAATGTTTCACTTGTTTCCCTTGCTGGGCCTTCTGCTCATCCTTTCTTTTGATGTATGTCCCCAGGTTATGAGATGCAGTAATGAACCTAGGATGAACTTAAGGAGAATCCTTTCAAGTGTTTAAGAAGAGTGTTTTTGTTCTTTTCATGTTTTATGTTCCTGGTTTCCAAGACACTAAACCTTAAAGATCCTCGGTTTTGTAAAATGTAATGAATGTTTATGTGATAAAAAGGAGGGATGCTATAATACGCATGCTCAAAGGAAAGTAATATCCATGCTTGAGATGATGGAGCTAAAGAAGATTCATCTTGCTCCTTGCACTTGTAAAGAATCGGGGGGCGATTCTCCACATGGAGTGTGATTTCCCTCTCACGGCAATTTATGTTGGCTCTATATAAGGAAATCCAATCCATGCCAAAAATTGCATCAAATTCCACCATAGGGAGTATGAAGAGTTTCTCTGGGAAGTTAAATCCACATATTATTATAGGGGGAGTTATATTCATGGGATGCAATGATTTCCCCATTTTTCGTACTCACCAACATCTTCACTTCCATGATTTGTGGTGGTGCTGAGATTATTCTACTAAACTATAGAGATATAAAAGAATGTGTAGAACCTGAATCAAAAAGTATGTTTTCTATTCTTGAATGAATAACTAGCATACCTATCACCACTTCATTTTCAGGGTTCACTTTGGCAGTAGTGATGGAAAAATCTCACCCTTTCTGCCTTGGAGGTTGTTGGTTGCCTCCGAAAACCCTTGGCTTAGAGCACTAATTTACAAGATGTCATGGTTCTTTGCAGTTGTAGAAATAAACAACGCGTTGAGGTTTGAGCAGAGTGTTCCTCTCCTCTGTTGCAGTCGCGGGTCTTTCTTGCTGATAGTTAATAGCTACATTCCCTTCTCTTCCACACCTAAAGCATTTCCTCGTCCCCTTCAGGAAATTTCCAGGGTGATTCTTTCCGCACTTTTGGAAAGTGGGGTGCTGGATCTTCTTAGCACCATTGGATTTATCCATAGGAACCCCAGCATTGAAGTCCACCTTATGCTTATTATCCCCATGATACCCCTGAGACTCTATGATCTCTATTTCAACCTTGAGGGCACATCGGAAAATTTCCTCATAGCTGTCAAAGTCACGAATTGCCAGTGCTTTCTGCAGGCTAGGTTTCAGCCCACCAAAGAAGCGGTCAACCTTGCATTCAGGGGTAACGACAATGACGGAAGCATATCGTGCAAGCCTTATAAAGTTTACCTTTTACACTCCAATAGATTTGTCGTATTATTACTTGAGGTCAAGGAAGTCCCTTTTCATCTTAAGTCGGAGGGTGCACGAAAATTATTTATCGAAAAACATCTTCTAGAAATCCTTCCATTCCAACTCATCGATCTCCTCCTCAGGCTTTGTATTTTTTATCAATGTCCACCAATGATCAGCTTCACCCTCCATATGATAAGAATCCAGAAGAACCTTCTCTTGTTCAGAACATTGAAGGATGGAGAAGATTTTTTCAATGGAGTTGATCCATTGTTCGGCATTTGAGGGATCAGATGATCCATTAAAAGTAGGAGGCCTTTGTCTCGTGAAGCTCTCAATAACGACTTTTTCTTTCTTATGGGGGGTTGAACGTTCCTCTTGACCCATGTTTCTATTAAAATCTTGAGTTATCTAAGAGAGAAGCATGATAATTTTCGTGATTCCCGCTCTCATTGGATTGGACATCTCATTAGTACAGTCATCACATTGATCTTCACATAGATTGTTAGCCCGAGTCCTCCTATTACCGGACATTGGATAGAATAAAAGGAAAGTTAGGGGTAACACATAAAGGGTAATACAAGGAGAAAACTGATGACTTATAAATAACTCTTATTTCCTTAACATATGAATATATTGGCATTAGTCTATGTTATCCATGATCTGCTTTCTAACATATATTCTTAGGGAATTTTTTGTCCCTTAATAATGGTTCATACTAAGCTTTTGAATTTACCAAAGAATATCCCCTAGGAGTGTCATAACCAAGAGTGAAGCAAGGCCCGTTCTTGTGCACCAGTTCCCATTTGAGTCTATCTCAAAGCAGTTTTTTCGGGTTTTACCCCTAGGATACATCTGTGCCAGAGCCGCCTCTACCTGCTCGTATCCAGATAGGGATGTATTTCCTTGATAAACCACTTACTCAATACTCGCCAAAACATAGGGATGTTCTTATTATACTTAGTCTTGTCTCTAAGGCCTCACTAGGGTTTTCTAATCCTAATCCCAAAATTAAATAAACCTATCCTCTGATACCAACTATGACAACCCTGATCTTTTATTACAAAATTAAACATAATTTATTACAAAAACATCACTTGATAAAATATAGAATATTGATATGTCTAGTGTATTTGGGGCTTAGGATCATTAAATAACAACTTAAAATAAGAAATACAACATCTTTATTGAAAATTCCTTTACATGACCACTACATTCCCTCGTACTTATCATTGCATGGGATAACCTGAGAACATGTATAAGAAAAGGGTGAGCCATAAAGCCCAGTAAGGGAATAATCATGGAATAACATGAGGAATAAAATACATGTTAGACAATAGGCATATCAATATATCACAAGAGAAGCATAAACATAAAGGCATGATAAAGCATGATAATCATAACATGGAAATGTGGCAACAACACTTAACATAGAATTAGCATGAGCCAAGGCTCATTGCACATGGAGCGTGAGTAAATCCTCATTGCACATGAATCATGAGTAAAACCTAATTGCACTTGAATTATCATGAGTAAACACCCATTTCACATGATGTATCATGATATACTTTACCCAATGCATTGGAGCGCTATAAGGGTGCACCCTTCTTAAACAATTCATTTCATGCATAAATGTGCCACATGGATCATATAACATGGATTCATAAAACATAATAATTTATTACACGATGAAGGAATGTGTAATTCATACATTAAACTTTATAATAAATAATTAAATGTGCATAAAGGTGAATACCCTTGATAGAGAAATGGGCATGGTATTCACTACACAATGACATTGGCTTGGAAAATCGGTGCAATTTCAGCAGCGTAACGACGTGACATAAGAATTCATAAAAATGGTAGATGAGATAGAAAGGAGTGTCTCATCATATGTTCATGAAATGGACATTAAGGGGTTCATATAGATACATGTCCTGATAATTGTAATGTAATTTAGAGTCATGATACAAAATAACTTCTTGAATGTAAAAGATGATAGAGAAATTCCTTTTGGAATTTCGGTATAGTAACGGGTGTACATGGGAGGCATTTAATGAGAGAGAAAGGAATATCACATCATTAAAACATAAAGACAAAAGTATGGGGGAGGTGTAGAACCATACCCCAACATTTATAATTGAAATTAAAAGTTCATAACAACATTAATAAAATTGGACAAAAATGAGAAAGGAAGAAAATCCCTTACTTGGAAGTATGCTTCCAAAGGCTTGAAAGAGGCTTGAGAGAGGCTTCTTGGGAGCTTGGGCACCTTGGGAGGATTATAGAGAGATTAGATTAGAGGTTGGATGAACTCAAAAGTCTTTTAGTGAGGGGGAAGTGGGAGCTTGGGTGGGTTTATATAGGAAAGGTGAGGGAATTCTTTATTATTTAGGTTTGGGACACCTCACATTAAACTAATCCAAACCACAAACCAGCCCATGGTTTTTTCCCATGGTTTTTGGAAAAGGGAAGTGGAAAACAATATTTTATTAGTTCAAAGTCCAAAATTCTTAAAATAATGGGGTTTCTTATGTGGAGGTGAGTCACACTCCCAAGGAAAACAATTTAAAAAGACAAGATGTTTAATAAGCCTTGAAGGGTCCATTAATGCTTTGTAAAATAAGTCAAAAAAACCCAAAATCACATATTTTTAATGATAAAACATATATTGGCCGAAAATAAGGCTTATATTATTTTATTCAATCACTATTGGGTCATTATGATGTCATAAGACACATAATATATTTAAATGGTATTTAATTTTTACCCAAAAATTTGACTGTCACAGAAAATTATGAAAAATTCAAAATTGGATAATTTCAACATCCTGATTCCAGAAATAATATTTATTTTATCTAAATAATTTTTAAAATATGTTAATTTTTACTTTTAAAATAAAAACTGACATTTATCGAAAATTCCCGGGTTTTGACAAAAATGGATTTCAAACCTTAATAAAAATTACAATTACATTCATAAAATTATACAATAATTTATATTTAATAAAAATTAATTTAATAATAATAATAATATTTTATTAAAATATTATTTAATAAAAAAATCCATTAATTCATCAAAATAGATTTCTTAGTTGAACATTAACAAAAAATACTATGTGTGCTTTAAAAACTATTTACAAGGTAACAATAATAAAATGAAAGTATATTCATTATTATATACAAAAATAATTTTCATAACCATAGTACTAAGGACTTGTTACATAACCCCTTATAACACCCACATAATACCGAAGGGTAAGGTGTGCGATGGTGACCGACTCTTGGGGTGCCTCGGATAACATTGCTCGGGTGGTAAACTCTATCAACTTCCACTTCTCTTATAGGCAGTTCCACTCAAGCTTAACATATTCAAGCTCAGATTGGGCCTGGTCAAGAGAAGATCCCAAAGATGCAACCTCCTCTCCAAGCTCTGACAAATGGGCTTCCTATGGGGCATGTCTACTGGATGAGGCCATCGCTTCCTTTGTCTGAGTAAATTGGATTTGTTAAAGCCTTATATTTATACTAATCATGTGATCACTGCTCAACGGCTATATTAACAATGGTCACAATTCATAACTATATTTTAAAATCCAAAAACATAAAACCAAAGAATTTGACATTTTATATAAACATTTTACATAAAGAGACATTTAATTAGATCAATTGGGATTTCCATTAATGAAAGTTTGGGTCGTTACATGTTAAATAGGGATTATATCTAATAATTATTATCCAAAACTTAAGATCCATAAGAAAAACTATAGAAATATTTACTAAAAAAATAGAAGTGAATGTAATATACCATTCCTCA
This sequence comes from Viscum album, assembly GCA_963277665.1. Classification (NCBI taxonomy): domain Eukaryota; kingdom Viridiplantae; phylum Streptophyta; class Magnoliopsida; order Santalales; family Viscaceae; genus Viscum; species Viscum album. The sequence continues at coordinate 2,062,023,483 of OY728120.1, read as the reverse complement.
GTCAAAAACAACATGTTTATGGTTTTCTATAGTAAAAACGTTCATATGATTATTATTAGTTTTAGGAAAATCCTTCGATTTTAAAAAATTGTTCAAAAATTATATCCTAAAATAGAATTATATTATTTCATATCAATTAATTCATGAGAAAAAATTATAAACATTAAAATCTTATAAAAAAATTTAAAATTTAAAAGTAAACAGTGGTGAAGAGAAGAAACATTGTGGGTTATGTACTTATAATACATATCACATATGCACTTTAAAAAAATATGTGATGATTGTTCTATGTTTAAAAAACAACATGAACTTAAATTACAAGAAAATAACACCCAAATAAGTAGCATTAAAACAAATTCAACAAGAAAACTAAAAAAATGCATATACACTCCTCATAAGTGATTTTCTTCTAAAATTTAAGTGAAATTATTATTTCACTCATCATAGTGAAAAGTGGTGATTTTTATATGTTACAGGACATGGTATTTCCCCACAAAAAAACTCCCACACCAATTTTGCGTGCTTGCATTGAATAGTGGATGCTAAGCTCCTCACGTTAATACCTCCCTCATTAATTGGCCTGGCCATTCTTCCCCAAGAAACCTTGTGTCTTTTTTCCTCCGAAGAAACATCCCATATGAAACCATTCATGATTTTATCGATAGTTCTAATGAACCCTTTTAGAACATTGGTGGACATTGTTACATGCACTGGGATTGCTGATAAGACACTGTTAACCAGAGCAATACAGCCCCCCATGGATAGAATTTGATTCTTCCAGTTGAACACATGGCTCACGATCCTGCTCACCACGTGATCAAAGTCCCTAATTCTCATCCTTCTTGGAGAGATAGGAGTTCATAAATATTCCATAGGAAACTGGCCGCATTACATGCCCAGGCTATTGCTAAGATGCACTACTCTCCTGGTCGTGCATTTGTTTGAAATGTAGAACTTGATTTTGTCTTTTTTAACTACTTGGACACTCTAGAGACAGTATTCAGTGATAATTCTAGTGATACCTATCACGACCCGTCCTCGGGGCCCATACCGTGACTACCCCAAGCTCGCCTTCCATAGGCCAGGGGCTGGCGACTAGCACCAAGGCGTAAATCCCAACAAAAAGGGAAGGCATTGCCTTTGAAAAGTAAACAAGCACCACAGAGTAAGCAAGCGGAAAAGTAAACACTAAGTAAAACTATACAAGCTGTGCTGAAAGTAAAAAGGGGCTGGAAATACAAGCCCAACTGTAAAGTACAACTGAAAGGAAAAACAGCAACTAAAAAGGGAAAATTGCAGCGTCGAGCCGTCCTCTGGAAGTCCCACCTGAAGGGTGGGTACATATAGCCTCCACTGCTCCTCGGGTCCACCTGACCGCTCCGAGTACGTCCCGCCCAGTGGTCCACCTCTAGGTACTGTCCTGCTCCGCACGCCTCCTCCACGATCAGCGCTGTCCGTCGTCTGCAACCAACACCACGAAGTGCGGGCATAGCCCGTGCAGGGGTGAGTATAAGCTACTCAGTAGGGACCCCGAGACCCCCGAAGGTCTCCCGAAATCCACAAAGGATAAATCACGAAGAAGAGATACAATCACGAAGTAACATCTGACACGGCTTAGGTATATGCCCATACATATACCTAAGTCATCAATTCCCCGATCGGCTCCAACGTCCGAGCCCAAGCACAACCCAGTCCACACAGGAAAGCAAAACGCATACCCACGTAGGATAGAACAACACAATCCACAAAGGAGAGTAACACAAGATTCAGCTCACACAGGTATACTTCTTCGGATGACGATAAAGATGATCATTGAACCATCTAAGTCGTCGGACCCACAAAGGATCGATAGGTACTAACCTTGCAGTGACCCACACAGGATCGGGCCCACGCAGGACCTGTAGGAGTTGGCTCACACAGAACCGCTGAGAGATGACCCACACAGGATCGGACCCACACAGGATCGGGCCCACACAGGACCGGGCCCACGCAGGACCTGTAGGCGTTGGCTACACAGAACCGCTGAGCGCTGACCCACGCAGGATCGGACCCACACAGGATCGGGCCCACACAGGACCTGTAGCACTGATCCACGTAGGATCACTGAGTGCAGTAGTCCTCGCAGTCCGCTGAGGATCTCTGCACAGTCGTCGCCGCAGTCCACTGAGGATCTCTGCACGGTCGTCGTCGGAGTCCACGGAGGATCTCTGCACAGTCGTCGCCGCAGTCCACTGAGGATCTCTGCACGGTCGTCGCTGTCGAAGTAGCAGTCGCAGCCAGCACTAGGGTTCCCGCACACAGCAAGCTCGTTCGGGAGGGTCCGCTCCACGAGCCGAGAGGCTGATACATCAACTGACACAAAGTCCGAAGTTGATGTATCCAAAAGTTCCGTATCGTCAACAGGAACTCAACGTCGCAGACGGTGCGTCAATCGGACGCCCGGTCTGAGAGATATTGGCATTTTCGTCCCAGGGGCCCGGTTGGTTTTTAAGGAAAAACCAACCCGACCGCACTCCACCTGCGTCCAAACCTCGGGCAGAGTATGCCAAAAGATACGTCTCACTTAGAGGAATTCAACAAAGCTGACGACACGTCAATCGGACGTCCGTAGCTCAAGATATGAGCATTTCCGCTCCGGGGGCCCGGTTGGTCTCGTGTACGAACCAACCCGGCCAAACTCAAAGTATTCTGAAACCTTGAGTGCGATATACCGAAACGACCGTCTCGATCCAAGGATCGTGTTCCCGCTGACGGCGAGTCGTTTGGAGGCACGAAGCTCAAGTTACGGGCGTTTGAACGAAAACGTCCGAAGAAGGGGGGTACGGGCCCGGGCCGACCCGGCCCGACCCCCCCTGGGTCGGCCCGAACCGGGTTGACCCGAACCGGGTCCGACCCGGTTGGCCCAGCCCGGCCCGGCCATGGCCGGTCCGGCTCGGCCGAGCGGCGCAGGTGGAGGCCGCGGGCGCCGACCCGCGGCCTGAGGAAGAACCGCGGCCCGCATGCGGGCCGCGCTGGTGAACCGCGGACGCGGCTCTGCCGCGTCCCGCCTGGACGAACCGGACCCGCGCGGCCGCGGGTCCGTTGGCCGCCGCCGCCTCCGGCCGCCGGCAACTTTCGCGGGCCAACGGCGTCGCTCCGGTGGCCCGTTTTCCTTCCCGTCTGCGCCGTTGCTCCTCCCGGGATCTGCTCTTTACTGCGGGATCGTCAAACACCCGTTGCAGCATGTTCCGTCGTCGCCCGCCAAATCCGCACAAAACGAAGAACGGCGGAGGGTCGTCGGGCCGTGTTCGTTTGGCCCGCACCCTCCGCGTTAGAAATAAACAACCGGGAGAAATTGTTCAACACATGAACCAACAATTTTAATTTTAATAAAATAAAATTGTTTCCTTGAATCCGGTTCTTTAATTTTTAAAGAAAGTTCACGGGAATAACAAAGAGGGGTATTCCAAAATTATAAAATCCCTACCTTGATGATCGTCGCGCGCGGGCGTTCTTCGCGGATAAGATCGTCGCGGAAGAGAGGGATCGTCGCGTCGTCGCGGGGAGGCGTCGCGTCGTCGTGGATTCTGGTGTTGAGTCGGCGAGCTCAAATGGTCGGTGATCGGAGATCGGAGATCGGAGATCGGAAGAACGTCTCGGACGAGGGCGTCGTCGATTTCCGGGTTCGGCGTTCTTCGCGTTCTTTGCGTTCTTCACGAGGGAGAAGAAGTTACGAGGGTTCTCTCAAATATTCTCAAGCGCGAATAACCAGAGGTTGAGCGTTGGCCTTATTTTATTATTACGCCAACGAATTTGAAAAACTGGTTAAGAAACGATCCATCAATTCGTTGAATTAATTCAACGAAAGAAACGACCCATTTAATTCATGAAAGAAACAGCTCATTTAATTCACGAAATAAACCGCCCAATTAAATGGTCTGTTAAGAATTTAGAAAACGCGTCAGTTGACTTTCATTAAGACGGGTTTTCACGGGTGCGTTTCTTAGTGGAAAGAAACGGCGGGGCTCGTGCGGGCCCCACCTCACAAATATCCTACCAAGGGGGTAGGATATTTATGGATAGCATCCTATCCAGTTCAACTCAGTTCAAGACGCCTTTAAGTGGCTTCAAGTGGCTTCCAAGTGGCTTAAGTGAAATAAAATAAAGTTGTCGCAAAATTATTTTATTTCTTAACTTTAAGCCTGAAAATTAAAAACCACACCCGAGCAAACGCAACTCCGGAAGAGGCGTTTCTAAGAGAATACCGGCGCTGCGATTTCATCGGTGCCCTCAGAATTCGATTCCGGGCACCGGTTCAAAAGTTAGAAAAACCCGCTCGTCCGTTCACTGAACGTACCCGAGCCAAACTTCGGAAAATGATTCCGGGCACACTGGGCCTCGGAATCAGGCGCCGTCAGAAACTGCGTTCTTGTAAAATTCCAAAGAAAATTAAGAAAAAAATTTCCTTGAAATTTACGGGTCTTTACATTACTCCCACCTCAGGACTTTACGTCCCCGTAAAGATACATCAAAAACTAGGGAAACAAATGTGGGTACTGAGCATGCATCTGAGCCTCCCGCTCCCAAGTGCTCTCCTGGAGGTTCCCATGCTGCCATCTGATGAGCACAAGAGGAATCGATCGCCCATGTAGGACCCGCTCCTGTCGATCCTCTATCTCCACTGGGACCTCCGCAAAAGTCGCTCCATCATCCACGTCTAGCTCCCCATAGTCAATGACGTGCGTCGGGTCGTGCACGTATCTCCTCAGCTGGGATACGTGGAAGACGTCATGCACCCGGTGCAACTGAGGTGGCAGAGCCAGGCGATAAGCCACCTCTCCAATCCTGCTGAGGACCTGGAAAGGCCCGATGAAGCGTGGAGACAACTTGCCGCCTCGGCCAAATCTCCGCAAACCACGTCGTGGTGAGACACGCAAGAAGACGTGGTCGCCATCCTCAAACTCTAGTGGCCTCCGCCTCCTGTCAGCATATGACTTCTGCCGGCTCTGTGTTGTCCTCATCCGCTCCTGGATGACCTGGACCTTCTCTGTCGTGGCCCGGACCATCTCCGGTCCCACAAGTGCTGACTCTCCAGGGTCTGTCCAGCACAAAGGAGATCGGCAAGGCCTGCCGTACAACGCCTCGTAGGGTTCCATCCCGATGGTGGAGTGGTAGCTGTTGTTGTACACAAACTCTACCAAGGGTAGGTGGTCCTCCCATCTGCGACCAAAGTCGAGGACACATGCGCGGAGCATGTCCTCGAGAGTCTGAATGGTCCTCTCCGTCTGACCATCCGTCTGAGGGTGAAAGGCGGTGCTCAGACGTAGTCGCATCCCGAACGCCTCCTGCAACCCCTTCCAAAGCCGGGAAGTAAAACGAGCGTCCCGATCGGAGACGATAGTCGATGGCACACCGTGAAGTCATACAATCTCCTGAACGTAGAGACGCCCCAAGCTCTCCACTGAGCCCTGCTCTCGGATGGGTAAGAAGTGTGCCGACTTGGTGAGTCGGTCAACAATCACCCAAATGGAGTCGTGACCTCTGGAAGTGCGTGGAAGTCCAGTCACAAAGTCCATAGATATCCCATCCCACTTCCACTCCAGGACCTCCAAGGGCTGTACCAAACCTGCTGGTACCTGATGCTCTGCCTTCACCTGCTGGCAGGTGAGGCACCGTGAAACGAACTCTGCCACAACCTTCTTCATGCCCGGCCACCAGTGCTGTCGTCTGAGATCCTGGTACATCTTCGCCACTCCAGGATGTATCGCCAAAGGAGAAGTGTGAAACTCTCTCAGCACCTCCTCTCGTAAAGCGACTGGTACCAAGGTACGTCCTCTGAAAAGGACATCGTGCTCTGCTCCAAGGGAGAAACCATCAGGTGCCTGTCCCGAGGATATCTGTGCACGCCGTGTCTCACAGTCAACGTCCCCATGCTGTGCCTCTCTGACCCGCTGAAGAAGTGGAGGAGAGACTGTGAGAGACTGAAGGAAGGCTGCTCCGTCTCTATCCACAAAGGATACCTGCAAAGCGGCTAGCTGCTTTGTCGCCTCCTCAAGTAGCTGGATGCCCGTCCTCCTGCTGAGGGCATCAGCCACCACGTTCCCCTTCCCAGGAGTATAGACTATCTCAAAGTCATAGTCCTGGAGGAACTCGAGCCATCGCCGCTGTCTCAGGTTCAGGTCCTTCTGAGAGAAGATGTACCTGAGACTCTGGTGGTCAGAAAAGACTATGAAGCTCTCGCCCATCAGATAGTGTCGCCATGTCTTCAGGGAAAAGACCACTGCTGCCAACTCCAAGTCATGGGTAGAGTAGTTCTGCTCATGAGGCCTCAACTGACGTGATCCGTAGGCAATCACGGCCCACTCCTGCATCAGGACACACCCGAGTCCGGTCCCTGATGCATCGCAGTAGACTACGTATCCAACTCCCTCCTCAGGCAACCTCAAGATAGGTGCGCTGGTCAACCTCTGCCTCAGCTCCTGGAAGCTCTGCTGACATCTGTCTGACCACACGAAGGGTTTCCCCTTCTTCGTCAACGCTGAGAGTGGGTCCGCAACTCTGGAGAAGTCCGGCACAAATCTCTGATAGTATCCGGCTAGGCCCAAGAAACTCCGCACCTCTGTCACGCTCTTGGGTGGCTCCCAAGCTAGCACTGCCTCGATCTTCGCGGGATCCACTGCAACTCCCGCCTCAGAAATGAAGTGCCCCAAGAAGTGGAACTCACGTAACTAGAACTGACACTTCGATAGCTTTCCATAAAGATGGTGCTCTCGGAGTGTGTCTAGTACAACACGCAGGTGGTAGGTGTGCTCCTCCTCCGTTGTCGAGTACACCAAAATGTCGTCGATGAAGACCACGACAAATTGATCGAGGTATGGCTGGAAGATCCTGTTCATGAGGATCATGAACACTGCTGGAGCGTTGGTCACGCCGAAAGGCATAACCAAGAACTCATAGTGGCCATACCGACACCTGAAGGTCGTCTTCTGCACATCCTCGTCTCGAACTCTGAGCTGATGATAGCCTGAACTGAGGTCAATCTTCGAGAACCACCGTGCTCCCTTGAGCTGGTCGAAGAGGTCATCAATCCAGGGTAGCAGATACTTGTTCCTCACTGTCACCTGATTCAGGCGACGATAATCGACACACAGTCGCAAGCTCCCGTCCTCCTTCTTGGCGAACAAAATCGGGGAAGCCCAGGGCGAAACACTGGGTCGGATGAAACCCTTTCCCTGCAAGTCCTCCAACTGTACCCGCAGCTCTCGAAGCTCAGCGGGGGCCATCCGATATGCTGGAGTGGATATCGGGGCTGTCCCGGGGTACAGGTCAATATTAAAGTCTACCTCTCTGCGAGGAGGTAGTCCTGGAACGTCGTCGGGAAAGACGTCCGCGTACTGATCCACCACTGCAGGAAAACTGGGACTCTGCACGTCAACTGCTCCCAGGATGAGGCTAGCCAACTGATGAGTGATGGGCTGACCTCTCCTCTGCGTGAGTCCATCCTGTGCTGCTAAGGCTCCCTTCTCGCCGGTGAAGGTGAACCTGCTCCCGTCGGTGCGCACACATCGCACCTTGCGCCTAATACAGTCAATCTGAGCATGGACCGTAGATAACCAATCCATGCCCAAGATGACGTCGTAAGGCCTCGACGCTGCTACTAGAAGATCCCAGCCAAAGCTCTCGCCTCCTAGAGTAAGCTCACACTGCCGGCACCAGTGCGTAATCATCGAGTCTGCTCCCGTAGGAGTCTCTAGCCGTAAGGATCGAGCCAACGGCTCCGTCGGAATCTCCGAGCTCCGAACAAGGGCAGTGGCTATGAAAGAGTGACTCGCTCCCGTGTCTATAAGAACTGCAGCAAGGGTGGAATAGACACAGATCGTACCTCGAATCATCTCTGGCGCGCCGTGGTCGTAGGCCTCCGCTGCCTGGAGCTGAGCATGTCTCTGCCCGCCAGCTCCCTGTGGTCGGGGCGGGCCTCCTGGTGGTGGTGGTGGAAGAGCCTCAAAGCGTCGCCCACCACCTGCTGCTCGGCCAGCTCCTCTGCCTCGTCCGCCTCCTCTCTGCGGACCGCCATGGTCGACCCTCTGCCTCTGCCTGGGTGGTCCCTCCACCGTCTGCTGCCCCTCGGTACGACGGGTCGGGCAGTCACAAGCCATGTGGCCCTGCCCGCCGCACTCGTAGCACTGTCTGCCTCTCGGAAGGCTGGCTCCGGGCCGGGTGCCCTGCACTGCTGAGCCAGTGTCCCGAGGTCGCCTACCGGAAGGTCTGGTCCGCCTGGAACCCTGAGTCATCCGCCGGCTACCAGCTGCCGAAGACTCCGCTATCTGCCGCCCTGCGGTAGGTCTCGCTGTGGACTCAGCCAGGAAGCTCTCGATCAGGAGGGCTCGCTCCAGTACTCCTGCCTGGGTCGGGATGCTGAGGGGGATCAGCGATGCCCTGATCTCGTGTCTCAAACCCTGCTCGAAGGTCCGGGACCGGAAGAAGGGGTCCCGTACCATGTCTGTCGAGTACCGAGAAAGGTCGGTGAACCTCGCCGCGTACTGAGCGACCGTCAAGCTACCCTGCCGCAGCTGAAGAAGCTCCTGGATGCGCACCGCTCGGAGGGTGGCCGGGACGAACTCTGAGCGGAAGAGGCTCTAGAAGTCCGTCCAGATGAGGGTGGCCTCATCGTGTACCTAGAGAATCAGGCTCCACCAGCGTCCGGCTGCTGCGTGTAGTAGGCTCGCCGCGAGGATCACCATGAGGTCTGCTGGCGTCCTCACTAGCCTGAAAACTCGGACGACCGCCTCCAGCCAGTCCTCGGCTGCCTGGGGGTCCGACTCCCCACGGAACCTGGGTGGTCGCTGGCGCTGGAACTCGTGCAGAGCTCCAAGGCGTCGTGCGTCGTCAGCTGCCAGTGTTGGAAGCATTGGGGGCTCAGCGGGTAAAGGTACCGCCGGTGCCTCTGCTGTCAACGAGCCCTGTACCGAGGCCTCGTCGCTCGGCGGGCTGTCGTCATGCCCTACTCTGGGAACCCTAGCTGGCTGCTGTCGTCGTGCCATCCTGAAAAGGAAACAAGTATGCCATGGTCAGAACAGTATACCTGGTGAGATGACACAAGAAATCACAAAGAAAACTTGAAACACACATGCAATCAATGTTTTCGTGAATTAAGTCGGAAATCAGAAGTCAGGGTCCTGGTGTATGGATACGTCGGCCGCCGCACCAACACTGGACTCCCTGGACTGATAACCACACTCAATACGCTAAACACTATTGCTTCACATAGAAGAAAGATCAGAGTCCGCGGTAGAACCGACCACCTCTGATACCAATTTGTCACGACCCGTCCTCGGGGCCCGTGCCGTGACTACCTCAAGCCCGCCTTCCATAGGCCAGGGGCTGGCGACTAGCACCAAGGCGTAAATCCCAACAAAAACGGAAGGCATTGCCTTTGAAAAGTAAACAATCACCACAGAGTAAGCAAGCGGAAAAGTAAACACTAAGTAAAACTGTACAAGCTGTGCTGAAAGTAAAAAGGGGCCGGAAATACAAGCCCAACTGTAAAGTACAACTGAAAGGAAAAACAGAAACTAAAAAGGGAAAACTGCAGCGTCGAGCTGTCCTCTGGAAGTCCCACCTGAAGGGTGGGTACAGATAGCCTCCACTGCTTCTCGGGTCCACCTGACCGCTCCGAGTACGTCCCGCCCAGTGGTCCACCTCTAGGTACTGTCCTGCTCCACACGCCTCCTCCACGATCAGCGATGTCCGTCGTCTGCAACCAACACCACGAAGTGCGGGCATAGCCCGTGCAGGGGTGAGTATAAGCTACTCAGTAGGGACCCCGAGACCCCCGAAGGTCTCCCGAAATACACAAAGGATAAATCACGAAGAAGATATACAATCAGGAAGTAACATCTGACACGGCTTAGGTATATGCCCATACATATACCTAAGTCATCAATTCCCCGATCGGCTCCAACGTCCGAGCCCAAGCACAACCCATTCCACACAGGAAAGAAAAACGCATACCCACGCAGGATAGAACAACACAATCCACAAAGGAGAGTAACACAAGATTCAGCTCACACAGGTATACTTCTTCGGATGAAGATAAAGATGATCATTGAACCATCTAAGTCGTCGGACCCACGAAGGATCGATAGGTACTAACCTTGCAGTGACCCACACAGGATCGGGCCCACGCAGGACCTGTAGGAGTTGGCTCACACAGAACCGCTGAGAGATGACCCACACAGGATCGGACCCACACAGGATCGGGCCCACACAGGACCGGGCCCACGCAGGACCTGTAGGCGCTGGCTACACAGAACCGCTGAGCGCTGACCCACGCAGGATCGGACCCACACAGGATCGGGCCCACACAGGACCTGTAGCACTGATCCACGTAGGATCGCTGAGTGCAGTAGTAGTCGCAGTCCGCTGAGGATCTCTGCACAGTCGTCGCCGCAGTCCACTGAGGATCTCTGCACGGTCGTCGTCGGAGTCCACAGAGGATCTCTGCACAGTCGTCGCCGCAGTCCACTGAGGATCTCTGCACGGTCGTCGCTGTCGAAGTAGCAGTCGCAGCCAGCACTAGGGTTCCCGCACACAGCAAGCTCGTTTCGGGAGGGTCCGCTCCACGAGCCGAGAGGCTGATACATCAACTGACACGAAGTCCGAAATTGATGTATCCAAAAGTTCTGTATCGTCAACTGGAACTCAACGTCGCAGACGGTGCGTCAATCGGACGCCCGGTCTGAGAGATATTGGCATTTTCGTCCCAGGGGCCCGGTTGGTTTTTAAGGCAAAACCAACCCGACCGCACTCCACCTGTGTCCAAACCTCGGGCGGAGTATGCCAAAAGATCCGTCTCACTTAGAGTAATTCAACAAAGCTGACGGCACATCAATCGGACATCCGTATCTCAAGATATGAGCGTTTCCGCTCCGGGGGCCCGGTTGGTCTCGTGTACGAACCAACCCGGATGAACTCAAAGTATTCTGAAACCTTGAGTTCGGTATACCGAAACGACCGTATCGATCCAAGGATCGCGTTGCAGCTGACGGCGAGTCGTTTGGAGGCACGAAGCTCAAGTTACGGGCGTTTGAACGAAAACGTCCGAAGAAGGGGGGTACGGGCCCGGGCCGACCCGGCCCGACCCCCCCTGGGTCGGCCCGAACCGGGTCCGACCCAGTTGGCCCAGCCCGGCCCGGCCATGGCCGGTCCGGCTCGGCCGAGCGGCGCGGGTGGAAGCCGCGGGCGCCGAGCCGCGGCCTGAGGAAGAACCGCGGCCCGCATGCGGGCCGCGCTGGTGAACCGCGGACGCGGCTCTGCCGCATCCCGCCTGGACGAACCGGACCCACGCGGCCTCAGGTCCGTTGTCCGCTGCCGCCGCGGCTTCAGCCACGGCGGACTCGTCCGGCGGCGCGCCGGGGCGCCGCCGCCTCCGGCCGCCGGCAACTTCCGCGGGCCGCCGGCGTCGCTCCGGTGGCCCGTTTTCCTTCCCGTCTGCGCTGTTACTCCTCCCGGGATCTGTTCTTTACTGCGGGATCGTCAAACACCCGTTGCAGCATGTTCTGTCGTCGCCCGCCAAATCTGCACAAAACGAAGCACGGCGGAGGGTCTTCGGGCCGTGTTCGTTTGGCCCGCACCCTCCACGTTAGAAATAAACAACCGGGAGAAATTGTTCAACACATGAACCAACAATTTTAATTTTAATAAAATAAAATTGTTTCCTTGAATCCGGTTCTTTAATTTTTAAAGAAAGTTCACGGGAATAACAAAGAGGGGTATTCCAAAATTATAAAATCTCTACCTTGATGATCGTCGCGCGCGGGCGTTCTTCGCGGATAAGATCGTCGCGGAAGAGAGGGATCGTCGCGTCGTCGCGGGGAGGCGTCACGTCGTCGCAGATTCCGGCGTTGAGTCGGCGAGCTCAAATGGTCAGTGATCGGAGATCGGAGATCGGAGATCGGAAGAACGTCTCGGACGAGGGCGTCGTCGATTTCCGGGTTCGGCGTTCTTCGCGTTCTTCGCGTTCTTCGCGTTCTTCGCGTTCTTCGCGAGGGAGAAGAAGTTACGAGGGTTCTCTCAAATCTTCTCAAGCGCAAATAACCAGAGGTTGAGCGTTGGCCTTATTTTATTATTACGCCAACGAATTTGAAAAACTGGTTAAGAAACGATCCATCAATTCGTTGAATTAATTCAACGAAAGAAACGACCCATTTAATTCACGAAAGAAACAACCCATTTAATTCACGAAATAAACCGCCCAATTAAATGGTCTGTTAAGAATTTAGAAAACCCGTCAGTTGACTTTCATTAAGACGGGTTTTCACGGGTGCGTTTCTTAGCGGAAAGAAACGGCGGGGCTCGTGCGGGCCCCACCTCACAAATATCCTACCAAGGGGGTAGGATATTTCTGGATAGCATCCTATCCAGTTCAACTCAGTTCAAGCCTCCTTTAAGTGGCTTCAAGTGGCTTCCAAGTGGCTTAAGTGAAATAAAATAAAGTTGTCGCAAAATTATTTTATTTCTTAACTTTAAGCCCGAAAATTAAAAACCACACCCGAGCAAACGCAACTCCGGAAGAGGCGTTTCTAAGAGAATACCGATGCTGCGATTTCATCAGTGCCCTCAGAATTCGATTCCGGGCACCGGTTCAAAAGTTATAAAAACCCGCTCGTCCGTTCACTGAACGTACCCGAGCCAAACTTCGGAAAATGATTCCGGGCACACCGGGCCTCGGAATCAGGGGCCGTCAGAAACTGCGTTCTTGTAAAATTCCAAAGAAAATTAAGAAAAAAAAATCCTTGAAATTTACAGGTCTTTACAATACCCTACATGGATATCCTTCCTATATTTATGAAGATAATGGAATCATCAGCAAACATGAGATGCAAAACTGGCGACAAGCTTTGTTTTCTTCAAAAGGGAAGGATGTCTCCATTCTAAATCCCTCTATTAGTCATTTGACTTAAATTATCTTGCAATAAGACAAAAATACTTGGATATTAAGGGTCTCCTTGGAAAAGTCCTCTCATAGCCTTGAAAACCTATATGATCTACCCATAAAAGAAACAACAAGCTAGGGGTAACTAAAACATATGAAGAATAAATTGCTTTCCCATGCAGAGAAACCCATATACATCAGCACCTAGTTAATAAAACCCCATTACACTCTATCATATGCCTTTCTCATATCTAGCTTAATGATTATATTAGACCTATGATGACTGGTGTTGATCTCCCTAATCATATCCTGAGAAAGATCCATTGTGCCTTGGATCGATCAGCACCTAGTTAATAAAACCCCATTACACTCTATCATATGCCTTTCTCATATCTAGCTTAATGATTATATTAGACCTATGATGACTGGTGCTGATCTCACAAATCATATCCTGAGAAAGATCCATTGTGCCTTGGATCGATCATCCTTTCACAAACCCATGTTGTTCAAGGGAGATACAATGGGGTAACAAATTAGATAAACTCGTGTTGATAATACAAGCCAATATCTTATAAGGGAAATTTCACAGGCTTATGGGCCAATAGTGATCTAGGGAAGAGGGATCTTTAATCTTTGGGAGCAAAAATAGGGAAGTATCACATGCCACCCAGGGAAGGCCTCCTCCCCGAAAGAAATCTTTAATCGCCTTAATGAAGTCCCCTTTAATAATTTCCCATGAGACTCTATAGAAAGAGCCTAGTATCTTCTCTGGGCCTGGAGAACTATTAAGATTAAGATTTATTATGGCACCATATATTTATTTTTCCTATGGCTGATGAACCAGAGATTCTTTGCTCAGAGCAAACACAACATTCAAAAGTTATCCCAAAAAAAGACTCACTCCCTATCAGATGGATGTTTGGAATTTATGAGTTAGGCCCAACCAATAGGTCTTTGAAAAAATTATGTGTCATCCCTCCAACCACATCTTTTTCATCTTTGAATTTACCATCTTCCAGCTCTATATTTGGATTGATGATCTGCCTCTTCTCCTTAATGCATGCATGGAAAAAATCTATGTTTTTTCACCCTATCTTAGACACTTGATCTTGGAAGCCTCCCTAGCCATTTTATCCTAAGAAAGAATCAAATTAGCTAGATCATTCTTCTAATCCATGAGCTCAGAGAAAAATGACTCATCCCATGTCTCCTCGAGGCTGGTATCCAGCCGCTCCACTGCCAGCTTCAAGTTCTCTATAACCTAATATATTGGAGGTATATTCCTCACCAACTAGTGGAACCTCTATTTCAGCTACCTAAACTTGTTATGTAGGGCCACCCAAGTATAACCACAAACTGGTTCCTCCCATGACTCCCTAACCAGTTCCTTATACCATGAATCCTCTCACCACTGGCTACAAAATCTGAAACTATCAAAGTTGTTCTGCACTAGGGACACAGAGATCAGCAACAGAGAGTGATATAACATTACATGCACCAAGTGTATGACCTTCATTTTGGGAAACATGGAGAGTGTGTGAAAGTTGTAAAGGCAATGGCCTAAATGGCTCTAGAAGCATCTGCTCCCTCGTTTATTGTTGCACCATGTGAACCTGTCACCTGAGTAACCCATGTCCATTAGACCCTTTCCATCCATAAATTGAACAATGTCCAAACTAGCCTACCTTGGAATAGAACCCCTCCCTTTCTTCTCCTCTGGATCTGCTACAACATTGAAGTCTCCTCCTATTGTCCAAGGAAAGTCCCATGGATCGAAGCCAGAATGCTCATGCCAAAGCATCTCCCTCCTTTGGTCATCACATCTTCCATAAATGAAGGAAATAAAGATAATTCCCACGACACTTGTGATTTTCATGGTGATGAATTTATCCCCCGCTTGATCAAGTCTTATTTTATACACTTTCTCTAGAATAACCAAATAAGAATGTTAATAGGGTCTACATGCATGAAATTCTACTTTTTAATCTTGTGAGAGAATTCCCTAATTTTAGCTAGTTTCTATTTTTGTTCGAGCATGGATACCAACCGATTCTTGTTATTTTTAGATTCTAAAGAAACACAATTAGTTTTAACCCATTATCCTAAGGCACAGGCATTCCATATCAACATGGGTATCATTGGAAAGAGAGAGGCTTGGATTTGTCCCCAGGTGACAAGGTCTCTGTGAAACGGGAAGGAGAACACTCCCAAAACTATTGAAGCTTAGAAAGTGATCTTGTACATATCCTTGGTCTTAGGTCTAAAGGCCTTGGAAGTGGCTGAGGGGATTGAATAAAGATCTTAGACTATCTCCCCTTCCCTGCTCTCGGTAGTGACTTGTACGTACACCCATGCTCCTCTATGATTCCAACAACATAAGGAACCAATGAGGTAGACTAAGTGCTACTAAGATCTTCCTTAGGTCGAGCGTCCCCCAACTCTATAAGATAGAAAGACTTATTGATAGAACTCTCCATATTACACTACCCTTTGATAGCAGATGGCAGCCTTGAGGATTCAAGGTTAAGAAGAAGAAGACCCATTAGGGACGAAGAGAACCTGAGGAACCTCTCCAAAAGAACCCCATTCAATATCCACTAAGAGGGAATATAAAAACTCCCCAGGCCTTCAAGGGTCACTGGATTATAGAAATGATTACCAGAAGGAACTATCACCTTGCTTGAAGGGACCTCCCTCTCCTGAGGAGGAAGATGGGAGGGCTCTGAGACTGATGAATCCCAAACTAAACCATCTTTATCACTGGCGAAGGACAAATCCTTCAAAAGGGCTCTATCCGGACTCAGCCTCACTGGAGGAAGATGAGGGACTTGAGCTGGAGCTACTCGATCATCCTGGGACCTTGGTTCCTGATGCCTCTTCCTATAATTATGTAAGGAATGGCCTTGAAGAAGGCTTGCGGAGAAATAATAGGGAAGAGTAGGGTAAATTATGTCTTGAATCCACTTGAACGATTAATGAACTTTCTGTGAAATTTTCTCCGAAATGGGAAATGAAAGGTAAATATCAACACAAATATGAGCTTCCATGGTTTCCTCTCCTCCTCAGGTCTGATCATCCATGTAGATAAAACCTCCAATTGAATCTCCAATATCCTGAAGAAGAGAAACATTCTGAAATGGAAACGGAAGGCCAGGCAAGCAAATCCAAATAGCTGCATGAGGACTCTCCTTCCCCTTGTGAACCTCTATGGACCACCAAGACAAATTGAAATGCCACCAGACCTAGGAATTAAGGGCTTTTCACCATGCTATAATGATGTCTTCCTTCGATGCCAATACAGAGAAAAAAATATTGGCGATGGATTACAGAGATGCGAACTGGAGCAGACAAACCCCAGGAGTCCACAAAGTGCTTGAAGGCCAGTATAGATGGTTTCGCGGATCCAAACTGATCCACACGGATCAAATTCAATATTCTAATAGAGTCACTAAATGCCGAAGCTAGGAAAACCACCAAAACCTGAGATCCATCCCTTAAGACCAAAGGAGAGACCATACGAGCCGTCGCGAAGTAGGAAAACTAAGGAACTCTTGGAAATCCGCACAAGGAATCCTTAAAGAACAAAGCCTCACCCCAAAATTTTAGGAGAGGACCTGGAGACCCCCATGCACACAAAGGACCTTTCTACGGATGAACCAATCCTGGATCGAAGGGAACTGGAGTCAGAATCGCCACCGGTGAGCAGGCCGATGAGGGCCTAACGGTCGACAAAATTTGAAAACCCTCAGGCGCATAGGGCACATTCTCAGACTCAACGAGAGGAGCCATCTGAAATTTCCAAGTCCATAACTCATACATAATAACTCAATATTACAAAGTAAACACTTCTACTCACTTTTAAATTTTTTTATAAAAAAGAAAAATGTTTAAAAATAAACATGGTTTAGTTTTATGTTTAAACTTCAAAACTTTTCCTTGATAATATTCTTAACTCTATTCTCCTTTAAATACTGTCAAAAACATTTCAAAACTTGGGATGAGCATAAAAATCTCATTAAGGGATACACAAAGAAGGAAAACTGTTCAGCTTTTGAAAACATGTAAACCATGAATAATTTATCATAAAGTAATAATTTTCACCTTAATGAATTACTAAATAATCTTCACTGAATATAAGCTCAGTTCTTACCCTTTTTGTAAACAAAATATTACCATAAAACTCATAGAAAGAAACATATTACATATAAAGGTAACTTGGGACATAATAATATTTAAATGGAATAATCATATGGTTGACTTCCACACATATCACTAAATGGAATAGTCATACGACCGATTTCAATACCCAATGCATTGGAGGTTATAATGTAACCAACTATCCTTGGTTTATCATGGAACCACCCATATTTGGTTTATCATGTAACCACCCTTCTTTGTCTTGTCACATAACCACCAATAAAATGTCCAAGTTTCATTATAAAATCATAACATATAAGATATTCCAATTATTAACATTTCACTCATAAAATTTCATTTGCAATCACAAGAAATCATTTCAAGATATTGAAATAGTCAATCCATTTTCAAAACAATTTTTAATACCAAAATACCCATAAAAAGGTAATAAAGGATTTCATTTTCTTTTAAAAACATTAATTCTTATAGAGGATTCCAAATATCAAATAATGGTTACGATGGTGGAGAAGTTGGTGTCACCACATATGTTAAAAACATTTATTTTTTTCATTTATTGAAATGATTTGTCTAAAAATATTCTCTTTTGAAAACCATATAATGAAATTAAAAGTCAAAGGATTGATTATAAACTATATAAAATAAGGAGGTGTATATTATCAAAATATGCCTCAATGAAAATAGATTGAGATGAATTCCCTTACAAAGATCATATCATTAGATTAAGGATAAATCAATTACATAATTATGTATGGAAAATATAAATACACCCAATATAAGTGGATATTCAGTGTAAAAAAATAATATTCCATTCACACATATTATTTTAAAAACAAAACCAATGACATGGATATTTAACTCAATGAATGGATATTGAGTTTAGATTTCCCTTACCTTGAGTCCGACTTGTCTCATACGTTCTTTATTTTTCTGAATAATAATATTAGTTTAATTTATACTTTCTTGAGAACATTTTTCAAGTTTATTATTTCTTTTATATCACTTGTTAACATATTATGAAAATTACAAAACTATTTAAGTTCATATAGTATGTTTTGTCGATATTCGGTACTTGAGTCAAAAATGAACTTGTTTTCATGTAAGTTGTTCATGTGGTAAAAATTACATCATCTCTATAATAGTATTCGTGATTTAAATATCATATATATCTAGTATATATTTATTTATAATAATCCATATTATTTTGAGATAATAAATGAAATGCATCATTCATGGATATGGTAGGTCGTACATACGCATGAACACTACTTTCATTTCTTCTTCATATTAAAAGAATAATAATTAAATGATATAAATGTATATTATAATAACAGTATTATATTAATTTCATATATGTCTCATAGGTTTAATAAAACCATCCTTTATATGTTCCATGTATAGCAAGAACGAGTCATATCGCTTTGAGGGGGCGGTTGTCCACACTTCCTCAAAAAAAATTATCATATTTACATAACATGGAAAGCATAAATGTGTGATCTAAATAAGAATTTCTGAAAAATAGAGACAATATAAATATACTATATATAATTGTTAAAAATGTCTTCCATTATAATGGCCACCATGAGAGATAGTAGTGGAAAATTGAACAATCATCATTTCGTGAGGCAATAGTTTTCCATACACAGAAGCAGTGTGTTCGTTACCCATTAAATGAAGGTGTGTGTAAGTGTAGATTGAAACCTTATCATAAAAACAACCTATTATATTTAGGATACTGGTTTTTTTATTTAATCATACAATAATAATATTTTATAGAGTGGAGAATGGAAATTGAACTAAAATGTATGAAAGAAGGTGTTACCTCTTAATCAGGTAACTTATTTTGGTTTATACCAAAATGATTCTTTGGGAGGCTTTCAGACCAAATAGATTCTTCTAGTATGGTGGTTGGGATTCTATTAATATTTTTGGTCAGGATTTTTTCTAACCAAATGGTTCTTTAAGTGTGAGTATTATAGAAGATAGGGTACCTTTTTATAAGAGAGGGAATGGTCACCCTTAAAAACTCTTAAATTATCAAATTAATATATATTAATTTTTTAATTAAAAAGGATCTAGCTAGAGATATGTATAATATAAGATGGGTATAGTTTTAAATCCTCTCATACAATAATTATTATATAGATATTTATTTTCTTTTTAACCTTTCCTTTTCGGTTTACCCTTAATTATTCTCTTTTAATTTTAATTTTGGTAACAACATTTTAATTATTAAGAGGATTTTAATTTTACTTATATGGGATAAATTTCCTATAATTGGACACTTAATAAAATTTTAGACCTTATAATATTAAATTTTTTATTTTAAATTATTTTTGTTATTTTTAAATAATTTAAAAAATTTCTATTTTTATAAAACATCAATTATGTCAATTTTTACACAATTCATTTCATTGAATTTAAATAAAATTTATAAAGAGAGATAAATTCAAAAAAACCACTTAACAATCTTATAACATGTCATATTCACCTATAAAAATCTTGGATAACATTAATTATGTTAAATAATATTTATTTTAATATTTATAATATCATTTATTTGATTCCTTCATTAATAAAGCAATCATTGCATCATCATTGTATCATAATTAAATTTAATTATTTCATGTCTAAAATTTATAAATAAAATACCATTATGTATGAAATATTTTTATCTTTATAATTAATATTTATAGTCGAATATATCACTTATTTAAATCCATATTAAAAAATTTTTATAAAGAAGATATATGTTTATAACATATTTTCCTTTACTTTAAATTAAAATTTATAAGTGTCATAATCACACCCATGTGGCTTCCAAAGGAAAAATTTTCAGATAAAGGGTTTTATTGGTCTTAAAAATCTTATAAAATATGATTATGATAAGTGTTAGTATATTTTTATATTATTATAATATTATTTTACCCTTATTTACCTGATTTACCCTATAACTTGGTATATAAAAATAATTACTAAAGATGCTATTCAAAATGTCTAAAAATAAAAGGGAAGTATTTACATAATATTTACCCTATTATTAAAAATATGGAATCTGTTTTTCCAAATTCAAAATAAAAAATTGGAATAAATTAATTTAAAATTAATTCTCGTTGTCAAAACGAGAAAACGAGTTTTAAAAAGTAAAAACAATCAAAAATGACATGTGTTTATATAAAATTCCAAAGTAAAATTACATAAAATAACCAAAATTTAATTAACTGATAAAAAGATACAATTAAACTTTAAAACCAATTAAAATGAAAATATAACTATATAAAAAAATTAGATGAAAAGGTAGTTTTGAATTAAATTGCTGTATTTTTCACTATTCATTAAAAAAGAAATTTTATCAAAAAAATACCAAACTCTAACCAAAGTAAATTTTTATGTCCCTATTAAAAATAAGAAGTTTATTTTGTCACATATAACATATAAAATTATTAAAAACTAGATTTAAAATGGGTTCCCCATCAAAAGGTGATAAAACTTTTTTTTTGAAAAATACTTCTTTTATTCGAAAAAATTAATTTGTTCTAATATCATGTCTAGAAAATAGATAATATGAATTATAAATATTACATTGAATATATTACATATATATTTCATTAATAAAATCCATAAAGAGTGATTTAATTATTTTATAAACTCACTTACTTGAATTTAAATAGTTTTTCAAAAAAAAAAATCCTTTTAATTAAAAAAATGTTTTATTTTCATTTATATATATTTTTTCATAAAAGAGTTTATTATATACATGTGTAAAAAATATTTTCATAAATGAATTAATATTTTTCATTCCTTCTATTTTAACATCTAGGTTATAGTGTATTATAATAATATTTAGTTGTTTTCTTAAGCTCGATGTAGTGTATCATGTATGTTATTAATCATAGTGCTTATTTCTTAAAACTTGGGATTTTACATACTCCATCCTTTAATAAATTTCATCCTTTCAATTTGAATTTTGGGTTAGTAAATAGGGTATGACTTTTCAAAATACCTTTATTTCAATCCCACATCATAAAAATGGTTAATAAAACTACCACTTTAAAAGAAAGAAAGAGAAGTACAAAGGTAACATGAGATAATACATACTAAGATTCCATGTAGAAAAACATGGATATAGAATAAAAACTAAGTGTCAAGTTCTGATGGAGAGTGATAGAAAACATAATTAGTAGAAAGTTAACACTCATAAAACCATAAACTTGTGATGGGTTAAACCGTCTTTGATCTCGCAGTAAGAAAAGTAAACAGAAAATGTTTTTATTTTAATATCATTTTCATAAAGTTGGGAAATTTATTTACAAGATTAACTAATAACATAAGGAAACATATTTACTTTTCAAGAAGAGTTTCATACTTTAATAAATTTCTACCAAAACCTCATCTTTTCTCTAAATGATGAGTATTCAAGACGACTTGGTCACATGTGAAGCACTAGAATCAACTTATAGAGAATCACATAATCCACCAAATATTAACTATCTATTCATACTATCTTGAAATATTAACCAGAACCAAAAAGATTAGGATAAAATCAGATAATTCCCACAAAATAATAAACCATTGTATGAAGAAAAACTACTTTTAATCTACAAAATTCAATACTAATACCCAAAGTTCAACAAAGACCATTTGATAAATAATTGTCTTTAAAACCCTCAAAATAATCTAAACTAAGATTAAAACCCAACAATTAGAAGGATTTGATAACATATTCTTCCAATATAAATTGTAACATTTATCTCCAAATAACATAAAACACTCTTAACATATCATACCAAAAAGTAATTAACCAATCACATTTTCTCCAAGATAGATTAATCACTTCCATAAATATCTCAAATAGCCAGAAGTCCTCTATAAAAACATATATTCTTTCAAAATAAAATTCAACCATTACCTCTCAAATAAATTCCCATAGTATTCTATTTTCCTTAGGCATATAGGGTTCCAAAAATAGTGAATGTCTTATAAAATAACATGTATCACTCAATCCCCATATCATTTTCCAATACTAAGGATATCTATTTGATAAAATGTAAGTCCCCAAAATAAACTTCATCTTATTCCACAAACTAGTTTAACTATAAAGAAAAATTCTTACTAACCAGGGACTTCACGTGGGCTAGTGGTAGGCAATTCACCCTTATCACCCTTCGGTTGTGGGTTCAATTCTCGTGGCCTTGTCAAGCGTGATAGGTTGGTACCCATACTACTGGTTGTACTTTTCTAAAACTATATAATTCTTATAATAATACAAAAATATTATAAAGTCCTCAAAAATAACCATAACATGTTTTAACCTCAAAGGTTATTTCATACCTCACATTTTGCATCCCAAAAACTAATAACCCATAATTTCTTCAAAGGTGAATGTCTCCAAAAATACCATTAGTCGCCTTAATATTTCAGATCATAAAGCCTAAAAAGGGGTTTATAATACATTCAACTTATAATAAACCTTTAAATTATAAACCCATGATGATATCCATAACTCTTAAGAAAAAATCCTAATCTCCAAAGTTGTTTAAACTATCTTCGGATGCCAACTATAAGGCCCTGGCCTTAAACAATACTTAATCTTAAGTTAAGTCAATAATTTGAATTTATTTCACATTGAGTATATTTTCATGTTTATATCTTTAGAGAATTAGGACATAACTCATACATAACAACTAAATATTACAACGTAGACACTTCTACTCACTATCAATTTTTTTTATAAAATGAAAAATGTCTAAAAAAACATGGTTTTATTTCATGTTTAAACTTCATATCTTTTACTTGATCCCATTCTTGACTCTATTATCCTTTAAATCATGTGAAAAAAATTTCAAAAATTGTGATGAGCATAAAAAGTTTAGTAAGGGATTCACAAAGAATGAAAACTGTTAGCCTTGAGAAAACATGTAAACCAAGAATAATTTATCATAAAGTAATACTTTTAACCTTTATGAAATAGTAAATACTCTTTAATTAATATAAGCTCATTTATTAGCCTTTTTAAACTAAAAGATTACCATAAAACCTATAAAATGAAACATATAACATATAAAGGTAACTTGGGACATAATCATACTGAAATGGAATAACCATACTATTGACTTACACACATATCACTAAATAGAATAGTCACACGGCCGACTTCCATACCTAATGCATCAAGGTTATAATGTAACCACCAATCCTTGCACTACGTGAAAAATGGGTATTTGCGACGGGTTATTTGCGACGGGAATAAATCTCGTCGCAAATAGTCCCGTTAAAAACTTATTTGCGACGGGGGTCTTTCCCCGTCGCAAATAAGTAGTCTTTTGCGACGGGATAGGCTTCCCCGTCGCAAATAGTTTTCCCGCGATTTGGCGCCAAATCGCGGGAAAACTATTTGCGACGGGGAAGCCTATCCCGTCGCAAATAGTTTTCCCGGGCTTTGGCGCCAAATCCGGGGAAAACTATTTGCGACGGGGATGCCTTTCCCCGTCGCAAATAACCGGCGGCGGTAAAAGGTATTTGCGGCGGGAAAGTATTCCCGTCGCAAATAGTATGTTATTTGCGACGGGTCCCGTCGCAAATAACTATTTACCGGTTGACCGTAATAAATGCGGGCGAAGGTATTTGCAACGGTGCCCGTCGCAAATAATACTATTTACGACGGGATTCCCGTCGCAAATGGACCCGTCGCTAATAATCTAACCTATAAATACCCACATCCGTTTTTCTCAAATCATTCTCATTCTCCACCTTCTTCTGCTCTAAAATTTCTATTTCTAAATTTGAGTTTTTGTTCAGTTTAATTTTTTTCTTCGGAGCTATTATTAAAGTTTTGAAGAACGATCAGAGCTCATCAATTTTCAAGGTATTTATGTTCATTTTAATTTAATATTTATTTTTAATTTTGTATTAATTTCAATTATTTTTGATTAGTTGTAATTTAATTATGTTTATATTGTTTTCTTACTTAATAAATTTAAATTATTAGTATTGCTCATAGTTAATGGTAATTAGGAATAATTTGTAATAATTTTTAATAATTAAGAATAAATATTAATAATTAGTAATAATTACCAATAATTAGTAATAATTAGTAATAATTAGTAATAATTAGTAATAATTACCAATAATTAGTAATAATTAGGAATAATTAGTAATAAATAGTAATAATTAGTAATAATTAACAATAAATAGTAATAATTACCTATAATTTGGAATAATTACCAATAATTAACAATAATTAGTAATAATTAGTAATAATTGCCAATAATTGCCAATAATTACCAATAATTGCAAATAATTAGGAATAATTAGGAATAATTAGGAATAATTAGGAATAATTAGTAATAATTAGTAATAATTAGGAATAATTAGTAATAATTAGGAATAATTAGTAATAATTAGGAATAATTAGTAATAATTAGGAATAATTAGTAATAATTATCAATAATTAGTAATAATTACCAATAATTAGTAATAATTACCAATAATTACCAATAATTAGCAATAATTAGTAATAATTAGCAATAATTAGGAATAATTAGCAATAATTAGGAATAATTACCAATAATTAGGAATAATTACCTATAATTTGGAATAATTACCAATAATTTGGAATAATTACCAATAATTTGGAATAATTACCAATAATTTGGAATAATTACCAATAATTAACAATAATTAGTAATAATTTGTAATAATTACCAATAATTTGTAATAATTAGGAATAATTAGTAATAATTAGTAATAATTAGTAATAATTAGGAATAATTACCAATAATTACCAATAATTTGTAATAATTAGTAATAATTAGTAATAATTACCAATAATTACCAATAATTGCCAATAATTAGTAATAATTATCAATAATTGCAAATAATTAGGAATAATTGCAAATAATTAGGAATAATTAGGAATAATTAGGAATAATTAGGAATAATTAGTAATAATTAGTAATAATTAGTAATAATTAGGAATAATTAAGAATAATTACCAATAATTACCAATAATTACCAATAATTGGTAATAATTACCAATAATTGCAAATAATTGCAAATAATTAGGAATAATTAGTAATAATTAGTAATAATTAGGAATAATTAGTAATAATTAGGAATAATTAGTAATAATTAGGAATAATTAGTAATAATTAGGAATAATTAGTAATAATTAGGAATAATTAGTAATAATTAGGAATAATTAGCAATAATTATCAATAATTAGTAATAATTAGGAATAATTAGTAATAATTATCAATAATTAGCATTAATTACCAATAATTAGTAATAATTACCAATAATTAGCAATAATTAGCAATAATTAGTAATAATTAGCAATAATTAGGAATAATTAGCAATAATTAGGAATAATTACCAATAATTAGGAATAATTACCTATAATTAGGAATAATTACCTATAATTTGGAATAATTACCAATAATTTGGAATAATTAGTAATAATTTGTAATAATTACCAATAATTTGTAATAATTAGGAATAATTAGTAATAATTAGTAATAATTAGTAATAATTAGGAATAATTAGTAATAATTAGGAATAATTAGTAATAATTAGGAATAATTTGTAATAATTAGGAATAATTAGTAATAATTAGGAATAATTAGCAATAATTATCAATAATTAGTAATAATTAGGAATAATTAGTAATAATTATCAATAATTAGCAATAATTACCAATAATTAGTAATAATTACCAATAATTAGCAATAATTAGCAATAATTAGCAATAATTAGTAATAATTAGCAATAATTAGGAATAATTAGCAATAATTAGGAATAATTACCAATAATTAGGAATAATTACCTATAATTAGGAATAATTACCTATAATTAGGAATAATTACCTATAATTTGGAATAATTACCAATAATTTGGAATAATTACCAATAATTAGCAATAATTAGTAATAATTTGTAATAATTACCAATAATTTGTAATAATTAGGAATAATTAGTAATAATTAGTAATAATTAGTAATAATTAGGAATAATTAGTAATAATTAGGAATAATTAGTAATAATTAGGAATAATTAGTAATAATTAGGAATAATTAGTAATAATTACCAATAATTAGTAATAATTACCAATAATTTGTAATAATTAGTAATAATGACCAATAATTGCCAATAATTACCAATAATTACAAATAATTAGGAATAATTAGGAATAATTAGGAATAATTAGTAATAATTAGGAATACTCACGAATACTCACGAATACTCACGAATACTCATGAATACTCACGAATACTCACGAATAATCACGAATACTCAGGAATACTCAGGAATACTCAAGAATACTTAGCAAAAAAAATTATATTATCAATATTTATGAAAAAAATATTAATATTATTAAAATAATAAAAATTTATAAAATATTAAAATTATCAATATTCACAACAGATTTTGCTCTATTCTTAACATGTTCAAATCTTAAAGGGTCGCTAATTGTTAGGTCATGCGCAATAAAAAGTTTGTGTCAGCCATGTCCAATGTAAACTCTATAATTGTCCTTGCATGGTCGATCACCTCAAAAGTAATGTTGCAATCAGACAAACCAAGTCATTCCCTTCTTATCTATAAGAATCATCTCACATGAACCTTTACATAGACCATTCTTCCTTGAAAATTTAAGGGAAAAATAATGATATCCCCTCAAATTTTTAAGGAAGAAGGATCTATGTAAAGGTTCATGTGAGATAATTCTTATAGATAAGAAGGGAATGACTTGGTTTGTCTGATTGCAACATTACTTGCGAAGTGATCAACCATGCAAGGACAATTATAGAGTTTACATTAGACATGGCTGACACAAACTTTTTATTGCGCATGACCTGACAATTGGCGACCCTTTAAGATTTGAACATGTTAATAATAGAACAAAGTCTGTTATGAATATTGATAATTTTAATATTTTTTAATTTTTGTTATTATTTTAATAATATTAATATTGTTTTTTCGTAAATATTGATAATATTTTTTTTATTACTAATAATTAGTAAACGAAATCTGCTTGGATAATGAAGGGAAAATTTATAATCATCTCCACAACGATGATTACCAAATTTCCTTTCATTATTCAAGCAGTTTTCCTTTTGCTAAGTATTGCTAAGTATTGCTAAATTAGTAATAAATAGTAATAATTAGCAATAAATTGTAATAATTAGTAATAAATTGTAATAATTAGTAACAATTAGTAATAAATTGTAATAGATTGTAATAATTAGGAATAATTAGGAATAATTAGGAATAATTACCTTATTACATGTGGAGACAGAATGTGAAACACACAGATGAAAGGAGAATTGTATATAATATAAAAAATTATATTATTTTAATATTAATAACAAAATATACTAATAATGTAATGATGTTATTATTATATAATTAATATTTATAAAAAAAATTATATTAGTATTATTAAAAAAAATAAAAAATCAATATAATATTAAAATTATCAATATTTGTAACAGGTTTTGCTTTATTCTTAATATATTCAATCCTTGCTTGAGTGTTTTTTCTAACAAATTATTCAAAACCAGTAATGCTTTTATATTTTATAGAAAAATATGGAACAACGAGGTCGTCAACAGTCATTATTAGATGACCGCATATGGATAAATCAACGTAGAAATCCAAATGGTTCTAGTTTAAATCCAGTATATATAGAGGGTGTGGAGATTTTTTTATCATTTGCGGCATCAAATTCAGAATTTGTTTCAGAAGGAAAGATAAAATGCCCTTGTAGAAAATGTGCATTGAGAACGTTTGACACGTTTGACAAAGTGGGGGAACATCTCTTGCGTTTTGGTTTTCAAGCAGATTATGTTTTTTGGTATCAACATGGTGAACGCAGTTCCAGAGCAGGTGATACCAACTTGATTCCAGATCCATCCCGGTTTCAAGATTTAGTACATGATGTTGCAGGTTTATCTGTTCAACATACAGAAACTCCGGCTGATATAGCTTCAAATCCTGAGTTGGGACCGTCTGAATTTTATGAGTTGTTGAAGTCTGCTGAGGATGCATTATATCCTGGCTGCAAGATGAGCAAATTAGAAGCAGTTGCAAAATTTATGGCTATCAAATCAGATAACGGAATGTCAAACACATGTTTTGACCAGATATTTTCATTGCTGAAAACACTGTTACCCGAAGGAAATGTTTTACCTGCAAATTACTATGAAAGTAAGAGGTTGGTTCGAAATTTGGGACTTACTTGTCAGAAGATTCATGCATGTTCAAATGACTGCATTTTATATTCAGGGGAAAATGAGTCGTTGGATAGTTGTCCCACATGTGGGCAACTGAGATATAAAGAAGGACAACACGGGAAGTCTGGTTTGATTCCTGTAAAACAGTTGAGATATTTTCCGCTTACATCCATACTTCAGCGTTTATTCATGTCTAAGAATACAGCGACAATGATGTCATGGCATAAAGAGAATATTTCAACCGATAAAAGCTTGAATCATCCAGCCGATGGTGATTCATGGAAACATTTTGATAGAGTGCATCCATCATTTGCTTTAGAAGCTAGAAATGTTCGACTGGGCCTTTCCACTGATGGTTTCTGTCCGTTTGGATCTTATGGTAGTCAATATTCATGTTGGCCTGTTTTTTTAACTCCGTATAATTTACCTCCATGGATGTTGATGAAGGAGCCATATATCTTTTTGACTTTACTAATTCCAGGACATCCGAAGAAAAATATTGATGTTTATTTGAAGCCATTGATTGATGAATTAAATTTATTGTGGAGTACTGGTGTCAGTACATATGATGTTGCAACGAAACAGAATTTCATACTGAGAGCAGCATTGATGTGGACAATAAGTGACTTCCTGGCATATGGGATGTTATCTGGCTGGAGTACACATGGTCAGAAATCATGTCCTTACTGTATGGGAGAGAACAAAGCATTTATGCTCATTCATGGAAAGAAACCTTGTTATTTTGACTGTCATCGCAGATTTCTTCCAGCTGATCATCCTTTTCGCAGAAACAGATCTCATTTCAGAAAAGGAACAGCTGAAAGGGATGGACCTCCAAAAATGCTATCAGGTTCGGAGTTAAAATCGGTTGTATTTTCATTACCTCCCATCACTTTTGGTCCCACAATAAACCAACAGAAAATTTCTGGTTTTGGGAAAGAACACAATTGGATTAAACGTAGCATATTTTGGGATTTTCCATATTGGTCTGATTTGTTGGTCCGACACATGTTAGATGTCATGCATATTGAGAAGAACTATTTTGATAATTTGTTTCATACAGTTTTGGATACGCCAGGAAAGAGCAAAGACAATGTAAATGCACGTTTAGATCTTGCCCAAATTTGCAGGCGTCCAGAATTGGAACTATTTGAGAATGTCAGAACAGAAAGGTTACTGAAACCAAAAGCAGCTTATACACTGTCTAAAGAAAACCGTTTATTATTTTGTCAGTGGATTGCAGATTTGAGACTTCCAGATGGCTGTGCTTCCAATTTGGGTAGATGTGTAAAGAATGGTCATATTACTGGATTGAAAAGTCATGATTTTCATGTTATAATGGAGAGACTTATACCCATTGGATTAAGAGGTCTGTTGAATTCTGTGATTTGGGATTCCATAACAGACATGTCTCATTTTTTCGGGAAATTTGTGCGGCTACGGCAGATTATGATGCTCTAGGAAAACTTGAAAAAGATGTTGTTGTAATTATATGTAAACTGGAAAAAATATTTCCGCCGTCTTTCTTCGACTCAATGGAACATTTGATGTTACATTTGCCATATGAAGCCAAATGTGGAGGTCCGGTACAGTTTCGATGGATGTACCCATTTGAAAGATGCATGCAAAAATTGAAAAGAAAAGTACGCAACAAAGCATCTGTTGAAGGATCTATTGCAGAAGCTTATTTGCAAGAGGAAATATCTTTTTTCTGCTCCCATTATTTTGAATCTGAGTATCCTTCAAAACACAACCGAATGGGACGGAATGAGAGGAATATTGATGAAATCGACAATCAATTATCTGTTTTCAACCAGTCAGAGCTTGGTTTTGGTGGAGTTTCTGAACGCTGGCTTTCAGATGATGAACATCATAGAGCTCATACGTATGTTCTGCTCAACTGTGAAGAGATGACATCAGTTGTACTGTAAGTGTTTATATCACTTATTCTATCATTTATGTTACAGTAAATAACTTTGGTTTTTATAGGTTGTATGATAATCATATCAAGAAACAAATTCCACAAATTACAGCAGCTGCTCTCGAAGAACGTCGACTGAAAAATTTCTCTCAGTGGTTTCAAAAACTGGTAACATAAATTCTTTATCATTTAGCAACTCATTCAATGTATAGTTTACTATATTGATAATTATTTCACAAATCTTCAGGTGTCTCGACATGCTGATAAAATTGACAAACGGCTGTGTGTATTGAGTAACCCACCTTCCAAACTTGTTAAAACTTATAATGCATATGTGGTGAATGGATTTCGATTCCACACACATGCATATGGGGAATCGAAAAAAACAATGAACAGTGGAGTTAGCTTGAGAGGATCTCATCATCGAGAAAATGAAGTTGACTTTTATGGCATACTTGATGAAATCATTGAACTCTGTTATCTTGGACAACATTACATAACCATGTTCAAATGTCGGTGGTTGGATACAGAGAGAGGCGTGCGTGTTCATCCGACTCATGGAATCATCGATATTAAATGTAAAAGTGTTCTCGCAGTAAATGAACCATTCTTATTAGCTCAACAGGCATATCAAGTTTATTATGCAAAGTACTGTGCAACATCAAGAGACTTGACTGATTGGTGGAGTGTAATAAAAATCAAAATTCGAGACAATCAGTTTAGTCAAAGTGAATGTGCTTTCACTGATGTGCAAAGAATTGAAGTTTTTCAAGAGAGTACTCAAAATCAATCTTTTTTACAAAGAGATATGAGTATCGATGATGACACCCCACATTTAAGAGTCGGTGATGACGATGATGTTAATGATGTCACACATGAATTTTAAATGGTAAGAGATGAAGCAACTGCAACTCGAATGGATATCGATGATGTTGAGGAGGAATATGAAGATGACATTGACATATATGAAGATGATGATGAAGATGAACACTTATAGAATTCCATGGTATTTATATACAATCATAATATGTATATATGTATATATAATAGTAATTATCAATTATTTTCTAATATTAACATTTTCTGTTTCAGATGGACGAGGCCACATTTCGTGAGTTGGCGGAGGCTGACCTGCCTTTCGATGCGGATGAGTTGCTGGCAGATGACCCTCAGCCTGCAGGCGCTCCAGGGAGTACGCGGAGGGGGAGCGGTCTTGCACGATTGATGATTCCTGACCCCGTCCCCGAGCGACGTCCACGTCTTGGGTTTGATCCGCGCACCCGGAGGTGTGATAACCTGTGTAATAACCTGTGAATTTGACTAAGATTTCATTAATCTATTCACATAATAAATGTTTATTATTTTTTCAGTTTTTCGCATATAGCAGTCGGACAGGGCAGCGCTATTTTGCGCAACTATTTCTCTTAGCCGTGGACCACATGGGAGCAGATTCCCATTGATGTGCAGCAGGCCATGTTCGGCCATTGGTTGGTACGTACGTAAATAAATAATTTTTATTTTGAAAATTATTTCATTTCTAACTTGATATTTTGATTTATTTGTAGGGTTTATGGTATCTGATCGAGGATACCATGCGTGACGCCATCCACGAGGCATGGGAGGTGGCCATGCATGATCGCCTTCGTCAGTTTTTGCACAATTTAAGAAAATCTGCGATGAAGAAAGCAGGAGTGTCAGATTTTGATGAGTCATGTAGAGCACACCGACCAGAGTACATTTCATCCCATGTATGGGATGGATTATGTGCGCACTGGTTGAGTGGTGCCTTTCAGAGGAGATCATCGGTGGGGAGGCAGAATCGGGGGAGGCAGGAGGTGACTCATCGAGCTGGGAGTCGTTCTTTCAGTACTCATAGACAGCATCTGGTACGTACATTATTTATAAATATTTTATATAACTATAAATATTAACAGTTTATTTTTTATTCTTATAGGCTGTCGAGCACCCCGATATTACAGAGTACGACGTATATCGGAGGATGTATAGTGATTCTGCTACTGGGGAGCTCATAAGTGATCGTCAGCATCACATCGTGGTCAGTATTATTTGTTTTCAAGTTTAAAAATTAACTGCATATAATATATTCACAATTTTAATTTTAAATTGCAACTATAGGAGTCATATGAGGCTGCAGCGGCACAGGCCCGGCCTGAGAGTCAGGCCGAGGCATCAGATCAGACCACTGCCCGTCAGTTTGATGAGGCGGCATGGATGCAGGCCACCCAGTATGCCTTCGAGAAGGGTCGGGTAGTTGGTATCGGCTCTCGACTGACTCCCGGAGATTATTATGGCAGTGCTGCGATGTCGGCGTCCAGCTCGAGAGGAGCTCGTGCATCTTCTTCTACACAGTATGAGGAGCAGTTGCGATCTCAGACTGCACAGATAGAGAGTCTCCGACAGGAGCAGGAGCAGATGCGTCAGCAGCATGAGGAGGAGCGTCGACGCCAGCAGCAGCTGTACGAGGAGCAGACGAGTCGGTGGCAGCAGCAGCATCAGGAGCAGATGGAGTACATGCGCCGACTCACTCATGCTTTAGGGATGGAGTTTCCTCCACCACCATCTGCAGATCCCCCACCTCCCCCCCCCCCTCCCCCCCCTCCTACAGATTAGAGTTTGTATTTCTGTTATAAAATTTGTGAAATCAAAATATTTTTTTTTCTATTCGTAGTTTCTGTCTCATTATAAAATATTAATAATATTATATTTTTAAATAACAATATTAATATGAATAATAATAATATTTATATTTTATAATATTAAATTTTATATATATATTAAAATTTTATTTATATAATAAAATTTTATATATATATTAAAATTTTATAATATTATAATTTAATTATTTTTTTGTAATACTTGAATTATTTTAATATTTGAATGTAAAATAATTCTATTATTTTTATATTAATTAAAATAACTTATTAATATTTTTTTATTTATGAATTATAATTATAATATTATTATATTAATTAAATTATTTATTAATATTCTATTATTTTTATTTTTGAATTATAATTCTACTATTATTATAGTAATTAAAATAATTTATTATTTTCATTTGTAAATTATAATTCTATTATTATATTAATTAAAATAATTTATTAATAATTTATTTTTTTTATTTTTTTTATAGTATTTGCGACGGGATACTATGCCCGTCGCAAATACTAGTATTATTAATAGTTTTTTATTTTTTTTAAAAGAGTATTTGCGACGGGTCCCGTCGCAAATACTAGTATTATTAATTTTTTTTATTTTTTTAAAAAAGAGTTTTTGCGACGGTTCCGTCGCAATAACTGTTTAAAAAGTTTTTTACAAAAATACGGAAGACTATTTGCGACGGGGAGAATGCCCGTCGCAAAAAAAGGCTTTAGCGACGGTCCCGTCGCAAATAAGTTTAGTTGCGACGGCGTTTTCAGCAACGGGCTATTTGCGACGGGACCCCGTCGCAAATACCTGCTTTTCTAGTAGTGTTGGTTTATCACAGAACCCCCCATATTTGGTTTATCATGTAACCACCCATCTTTGTTTTATCATGTAACCACCCATCAAATGTCCAAGTATCATTATAAAATCATAACACATAAGAGATTGCAATTATCAACATTTCACTCATAAAATTTCATTTTCAATCACAATAAATAATTTCAAGATATTGAAATATTCAATCCATTTTAAAATCCATTTTCAATACTAAAATACCCATAAAAATAGAATAAGTGAATTCATTTCCTTTTAAAAACATTAAATCTTATAGAGGAAGCCAAATATCAAATAATGGTTACAGTTGTGGGGAAGTCATTGTCACCACATATGTTAAAAACATTCCTTTTTTCGTTTAGTGAAATGATTCATAAAAAAATATTCCCTTTTGAAAACCATGTAATTAAATTAAAAGTCAAAGGATTTATTATACACCGTATAAAATAAAGAGGTGTATATTATCAAAATATGCCTCAATGAAAAGAGATGGAGACGAAGTCCCTTATAAAGATCGTATCATTATATTAAAGATAAATCAATGACATAATTATGTGTGAAAATATAAATACACTAAATATAATTGGATATTAATTATAAAATAATCAAATTTCATTCACACATATTATTGTAAAAACAAAACCAATGACATGGATATTTAACTCAATGAATGGATATTGAGTTATGATTTCCCTTACCTTGAGTCTGAATTATCTCGTACGTTATTTATTTTACTGAATAATAAACTTAGGTTAATTTATAATTGCTTAAGAATATTTTTCAAGTTTATTATTCCTTTTATATCACTTATTACCATGTTATGAAAATTACATAACTATTTAAGTTCATATCAGACGTTTTGTCGATATTCGGTACTTGAGTCAAAAATGAACTTGTTTTGACATAAATTGTCCATGTTGTCAAAATTCCATCATATCCAAAATATTATTCATGATTTAAGTATCATATATATATATATTATATATGTATTTATAATATTCTATAATATTTGGAGATAAGAAATGAAATGCATCATTCATAGAGACGGTAGGCTGTACATACTCATGAATACTACTTTCATTTCTTTATCATATTAAAAGAATAATAATTAAAGGATATAAATGTATATTATAATACCAATATTATATTAATTTCATATATGTCTCGTAGTTTTAATAAAAAAAATCCTTTATACATTCCATGTATAGAGGGAACGAGTCATATCGCTTTAAGGGAGTGGTAGTTCACACTTCCCCAAACAAAATTATTGTATTTACAGAACATGGAAAGCATAAATATATGATCTAAATCAAAATTATAGAAACATAGAGAGAATATAAATATAATATATATCATATGTAAAAAATATATTCCATTATAATATCCACCATGAGAGGTGATAAGGGAAAATTAAACAATCATTGTTTTGTGAGGCAGTAGTTCGTCATACACAGAAACAGTATGTTCGTTACCCATTAAATGAAGGTGTTTGTAGGTATAGATTTAAAACTTAATGTAAAAACATCCTAGTATATTTATGATACTGGTTTTGTTATTTATTCCTAGAATAAGAAGAGTTTATGGAGTGGATAATGGAAATGAAACTAAAAAGTATAAGAGAAGGTGTTACCTCTTAATTAGGTAACTACTTTTGGTTTATACCAAAAGGATTCCATGGGACTCTTTCTTATCTAAGGGATTCTTCTAGTATTAAGTGTGGGATTCTGGTAAGAGGTTTTGTTAGGTATTGTCCGAACCAAAGGGTTCTTAAAGTGTGATTATTAGATAAGAGATGGTACCTTTTTATAGGAGAGGGAAGGGGCACCCTTGGAAACTCTTAAATTATTAAAATAATATATATTACTTTTTAATTCAAAAGAATCCAAATTGAGATATTTATAAGATAATATGAGTTTATCTCGAAATCCTATCATAAAATAATTTTTATACATGTATTTATTTTTTTTAAACCTTATATTTTTGTTTTACCCTTAATTATCCTCTTTTAATTTTAATTGTGGTAACAACATTTTAATTATTAAGAGACTTTTAATTTTAATTATATGGGGTAAATTTCCCCTAATTTGACAATTAATGAACTTTTAGATCTTATCATAGTCACTTTGTGATTTTAAAAGATTTTTATGATTTTTAAATAATTTAATAAATTACTATTTTTATAAAACATCAATTATGTCAATTTTTACACTATTCATTTCATTGAATTTAATTAAAATATAAACAGAGAGATAACTTAGAAAAAAATAGTTTAATAGACTTATAACATGTCATATGCACCTAGAAAAATCATGGATGACATAAATTATGTCAAATAATATTTATTTTCATATTTATAATTTCATTTATTTGATTCCTTCATTAATAAAGTAATCACTACATCATCATTTGAAAGGTTGGGGCCGAAGCCTCATTTATTATTAAATAAAAGAAAAGACCCCTTTTAACTGGGTAAAGGGAGACCCATTACATAGCCTGAAGGTCCAATAGGTAGTTAGCCCATTACATGGCCCGTAGACCCAAATTTTTGGCCCAAAGCCCATTCTGTGAATAGTACTGCTACAATACCCGCCTGCTATAGTACCGCACAATACCCAGCCGCCGCTACAGTACCCTATCACTGCTACAGTGCCCGTCATTGGTACAGTGCCGCTACCGCTACAGTACTACTACAGTGACCTGCGCCCAATAGGTTTTGAACCCCCATTTTTCATGTAGAATTATGGGGTGCTTACCACTAAGCCAAACCCCAACTACGAATCACTGCATTATCATTATGTCATAATTAAACCCATATTAATTATTTAATGACTAAAAATTATAAATAAAATACCATGATGTAGGAAATACTTTTTTATTTATAATTAATATTTATCGTTGAATATATCACTTATATAAACCCATAAAATATCATGCTACAATACCCGCCTGCTATAGTACCGCGCAATACCCAGCCACCGCTACAGTACCCTGTCACTACTACAGTGCCCGTCGTTGGTACAGTGCCATTACCGCTACAGTACTACTACAGTGACCTGCGCCCAATGGGTTTTGAACCCCCATTTTTCATGTAGGATTATGGGGTGCTTACCACTAAGCCAAACCCCAACTACGAATCACTGCATTATCATTGTGTCATAATTAAATTTAAATATTTAATGACTAAAAATTATAAATAAAATACCATGATGTAGGAAATAATTTTTTATTTATAATTAATATTTATTTTTTAATATATCACTTACATAAACCCATATTAAAATTATTTTACTAAGAAGATATATGTTTATAACATATTTTCCTTTACTTTAAATTAAAAGTTATAAGAGTCATAATCACACCCAAGTGGATTCCAAAGGCCAAATTTTTATCCCAAGGATTTTATTGGTCAAAAATATCTCATCCAATAGTATTAGGACAAGTTTTAGTGTAGTTTTATATCATCATAATATTATTTTTACCCTTATTTACCTGATTTACCCTTTAATTGTGGTAAATGAAAATAATTACTAAAGTTACTATTCATTATTTCCAAAAATAATAGGGACCTATTTACATAATTTTGACCCTATGATTCCAATATGGAATCCATTTTTACAAATTAAAAACAAATAATTCTCAGAAATTAATTTAAAATTAATTCTCGTTGTCAAAACGAGAAAATGGGTTTTTTAAAAGTAAAAACCTTTAAAAGATTGATGTGTGTTTATATCAAATTTAAAAGTGAAATTACTTCCAGTGAAAAAAATTGTATTAAATGATAAAAAATAATCCAATTAAACTTTAAAACCAATTAAAATAATAATCTAACTATATAAAAAAAATAGACGAAAATGCGATTTTGAATTAAAATGTAGTATTTTTCACTATTCATTAAAAAATGAATTTTATCAGAAAAATACCAAAATTAAACCAAGGTAAATTTTGATGTAAAAATTCTAAATAAGAAGTTTATTTTTTCAAATAGAACATATAAGATGTTCAAAAACTAGATTTAAAATGGGTTCTCCATCAAAAGACGATAAAACTGCATTTTTTTTAAAAAATACTTCTTTTATTCAAAAAATTGAATTTGTTCTTATATCATGTCTAAAAAAATATAAGATGAATTTTAAATATTAAATTTAATATATTAAATATATATTTAATTAATCAAATACATCATGAGTGATTTCATTATTTTATAAACAAACTTATTTTCATTTAAATATTTTTTCAGAAAAACATTCCCTCTTAATAAAAAAAAGTTTTATTTTCATTTATAAATAATTTTTCACAAAATAATTAATTATATAAATGTGTAAAAAAAAATCATAATTAAAAAAAATACTTTTCATTCTCTCTATTTTAATAACTATGTTAGAGGGTATCATAATAATATTTAGTTTTTTTCTTAAGCTCGATGTAGTGTATCCTGTACGCTATTGAACATAGTGTTTCTTTCTTAAAACATGGGATGTTACAAATAGAGGTATCAACAATAAAAATATTTATACATCTTAGCATCAAGATAAATTGAAATGATTCCTGAAGAAATATTTATTAGATCGGACGTTTTCTTTTGAAAACTAGGTTCACCAAATTCCATATATGAATAGTTAACACAATGATAAAAAATAAAAAAATTGATATTTTAAGATGTAAAGACATGAAAAAAATAGTGAAAATGATATATGTTTGGAAAAAAAAGAAAATTACCTTTATAGATTGTGAAAGTAATAAATGTTTGGAAAATAAAAAAGAAATATTTTTTTCATGTATAATGAAAAATGTGGCATACATCACATTATTATTTTCTAATATAATATAATATGTTTTTTGATACAACAATATTTTAAAAAAACCCAACATTAATCTTCTTTTTTACATGAATCAAGAAGAAGCATCAATAACACCAGTGAGTTCGAGGAGAAAATATAAAGAGATGCAACAATTCCTCATAGACTTAGAACCAAACACAAAAGGGGTAAATCATTACAAAAATTATTATCTTGGTATGGTTATTTTAGCTTATATATTTAAATTTCTAGAGATTATAAGTGTAAAATCACTATATTTTGGAGTTGTGATGAAAATAAATTGATGTTTTAATTGATATAATAATCATTTTTTAATTAAATTCATTAATTGATGAATTTTATATCCATAATATATACCAAGTGATTTAGGTTGTATTAATAGTGCATAACTAGAATTTACTTAATATCATGATCAATTGAATGTGGGGTCTGACACATCTTTTGGATTCTCTCCAATCATTTATAATTGAGTTTATTTCCAAATTCTAGATTAAATTTATGGTTTGAGGATTAGTGTTGAATGAAGGGATAATAACTCATCTGAAAACTGTTGATGAAAACTTCATATGGCACTTATCATCTATAATAATTGGGTTTTTATGTGTTTTTATATTACTTACTGAAAAATTATTTTTACTACCCTTTATTCAAGTGGTTTTCTTCTTGAATTTAAGAGTCTGTTTGATTGAACTTCTTGTTTTTTCAAACTGATTATCATAAATGATAATATCTATAATATATAATGACACCCTATAGTGATTATCACTTATCATAAATGTTTAAACATAAACATATCAAGATTATTTATTGAAAAAATGTTTCCTTCCACTTTGGTGGGATTCTTTTGGTATTTAAGTATAGTATTTTACTAGCAATAGGGAACACAATAATTTTTTTTATATATGATCTTCCGTAATAGTAATAATAGAACACATGGTACGTATTTTTTGAAACTATTTATTATAAATGATAAATAACATAATAAATTTCAATATGTGGTATCAAAAAGACCCTACATACAAGTGTTTTTTCAAGAACATTACAATCACAACATATTTTTCAAAATGGGTATAATAAGTGATGGGTGCAATGAGAAGTTGTTAATTAGTGTTACAAAAAAGACCCATATCAACTAGATTTCATGTATTATAGACCTAGAATGCATTAATTATCAACTATTTCAATAAAGTTTGTGTTTTCATTAGTTTTCATAGATAAAAACTACTCTGTTATCATTATTCTCACTAATTGGGGGTGATCATAGGTCCCAGATTCATTATTATTCATGGTATCAGCTCTATGAATGAAAGAATACGTAGTACTGACCTAGATTTTTGTGGTAGTTGTCAACCTCTCTAGGTAACCAGATAGATGAAATTTTTCAAATTTGGAATACAGTAATAATATCTCTAAGAAGAAAAATTTATAATCACTATTATTAATCAAAATCAATGTAATTAATACTGTATAGATCTTTAATGAGTCATTTATTTGTTAAGGATGTAAATAGTTATAAAACCTAGATGCAAATTCACAAGGAAATTCAAATTCAGATAACTGAGTTCTATATAGTTTAAATATAGAGCCTGTAATAGATATTCAAATGATCAATACATGATGCGAGGTTGAATAAAGTGTTGTGAGTTGGTTGCCTAGATCCAACTTGTCCCATCCATATTTTTGAAATAACTTTATTTTGTTATTTTATCTGAATTTGAAATATTTTGTCGAGGTGTGGGTCGAGCCTAATTGAATTTTTTTCATTTTTGCTAATAATGGAATATTTTGGCCTTGGAAGCATCCAGCGCACGGGTAGGGCACAGTCAAAGCTACACAGCTTCACCTGGGTCACCATGTGGCCTGCCCGACGTTCGAGTCAAATAAATAAAAATGAAATTATTAATAAAATAAGGATAAAGTAAAATAAGAAAAATAAAATGAAGTTTAACAAATTATTTAAATAATAATAATAATGGTTATTATTATTATTATTATTATTGTTGTTGTTGTTGTTGTTGTTGTTGTTGTTGTTGTTAATGTTTTAATTAAGTTATTATTATGGATATAATTAATATCATTATTATTATTAATTTTTCAATTTAAGAATATTGTTATTATTATCTTTGTTAATATTTTAATTAATATTAATATTATTACTATTACTATTACTATTATTATTAAATTATTAATTTTATTAAAATTATTATCATTTAAGATTATTATAATTAGGTTATTATTATTATTTAGAACATTATTATTATAATTATTATAATATTCATTATTATTAATTTACTTTTATTTTTATTTTCATTTTAGTTACGGTTTAAAAAAGGGGGGAAGCCATACTAAGTGTGACCCCCCCCTCTCCCCCGTAACCCTACCCTAGCATGACCTCCCCCCTCCCCTTATCCTACCAGCCCGTCACACCCTACTCCCTTGACCAGCCATGTCGCAACCAACTCTCCCTCCCGACCATCCATGTCATGCTACCCTCTCCCTCCTATCTAGCCATACCGCACCACCATCTCCCTCCCGTCCATCCAGCTTGTGTCACCCTCCCCCTGCTAGTGCAACCTCGGTGACTATTTCTAGCACAGCTCCTTTCTGGAAACCCCCTCCTCGCGCGTCAGCCTCTCAGACCCCCCTTTCTGCTCCTCTTCTTTCGCTGTAAGTTTGAACCACTTGGGTAACCTTCCTTCCTCTTCCTTGGGTTTTTCGGTTGGGGCATATATTTTTTTGGGTTCTATTTTCATGTTTTTTTGTCTGAATTCTTGATTTGGTGTCTATTTTGAGTTTGATTACAGTGTTCTTGGTGTGCAATTGGAGTTCCGCTTTGAAATTTGGGGTTTTCCTACACCAAGGTAGGTGGTTCCATTCCCTAATATCACTAGATGAATTTTAAAATGTTTTTTTATGTTTATAAATGTGTTAATTGGTTTTTTTATGTGGTGTGTATGGTGTTTTTGAAGTAGTTTATGTGTTTATAAGTTGGAAATTGATTTTTAATAAAGAGAATGGTTGTGATTTTGTGTGTGGTTTTGTTTAATGTTTCTAAAATGGGTTTTAAGGGTTATTTGGTAGGTGAGAAATGTTTTTTCAAGTCACTTTATGTGCGTTTGTATTTAAATGGGATTTTCATTAGAAAATGAGTTATTTTTGGCAGTTTAGAATTTTAGTGCATCTTGAGTTTAAATTATAAAATATTTAAATGGTGTAAAGATTATTTTGAAAATGGTTTAAAAGCATGAATGTTTTTCTGAAGGGTACTAGGCCCATTGTTTTGGTTGGAATTTATTGTGTGTTTTCTTGTGTTACAAAAAGGGAATTTGAGAAACTATGAAAGTAGTGGTAAAGGTATTTGGGTGAGGCTTCTCCTTGGTATGTGTAAAATGGTAAATGTGTGTCCTGTGAAGTAAAGTGGTTTCCTTGAAATATTTTTCCTTTTTTTTGTGAAATTGATTGTGTGTGTGGCATGTAAACATTAACTCTAGCACAAGGGAAACCTCGGGTATCTAGGTGGGTGGACTAGAACTAGTGCGCTAGTGATGCAGAAGTGGTTCCTCCCAGATTCACTTAGAATGTTTGACGAATACAACACTAACTAATCTTTTGGATGAATATTGGAGTCCAATAGGTTATGGGTGTGTTCCCTACTAGTATATTATGCATGAGAACATAGGTTTTCATGGTTCCTATACCACCTTACACTGAGGTACGAGGTTCTAGGGTCCCACTCGAGCTAAATGAACCCTAAGGGGTTTACCTTTGGTGCTCTATGATACATGACATGGTTCCATCCATCATCATATGGAGTACCACTTGAGTTTGTATGTTATTTATAAATTCTTTCCCCCATTTTAATGTAGTGTTTTTGTAATGGTTTTCCTTTACAGTGAATTTTTTTAAC
The DNA here is from genome assembly GCA_963277665.1 of Viscum album. NCBI lineage: Eukaryota > Viridiplantae > Streptophyta > Magnoliopsida > Santalales > Viscaceae > Viscum > Viscum album. The sequence continues at coordinate 2,061,981,036 of OY728120.1, read as the reverse complement.
TATTCACTTGTAATTGTTTTTGTTGAAGTGTTTTAAAGGCATGAATTTGAATAAGCATGTTATATTATCTTTCTGATGTTACGACATGGTGTCTCTTTTGGGTGGAATCCTATTGGGCTTTGGCTCACACCCTACATACACCTTTGGGTGTATGTAGATCTTGTTACCTATTTTTTTCTGGTTAAGGAAAGGCATATAGCATTGGAAGTTTAGGTTTCTTGTGGATGATGTTATGGATCTTGGTGGTGGTGGCTTGAGGACATTCTCCTCATGTTTCATGGAGGTTAGGGGTGATGTATCATTTTCACTTTTTTCCATTTTCCATTTTTGGTTTGTTTTATTTTGAAAAACCTATTTTTTGGGTAATTATTAAGGGCATGTTTGGTAAACAATTTCAGATCTGAATTTTTAATTATTATTGGTCTTTTTAAAAAAAATTAAATTCAGTTAAATAATTACCATGTTTTTTTTTGATACTCGTGAACTTGTTCCATCCCGTGGGGATAGGTAATGCCCTTTGGGCCTTTCCACGGACAGGGTCAGGTGCCGGGTTGGATGGCGACCCAGCTTGGTTCGTGTCAAAATGGAATTAGAGGAGGTTCACTCTTTTTGGGTCATGTTCTTTTGGGAAAGAGTCTGGGTAGACCGAAGTTAAGACTTTTGGAACTCGATGTTCTAGTTACGATTAAAGTTCCTGGTCAGCACACCTCGTGGCGGGACTTGAGTTACCAGGGGAAATTGGGTTCCATCTAAGTCGTTTAATCCTTATGGTTTCTCGTTGTTTGGGAAATGAAATGGGAGTTGGGTCAATAGTCTTTGTGAGCTTAAAGGGTCTAGAAAGCCATGTGGAGCTAGGGATATGGTCCTAGAACACTCTCTATGATGGTGGTGTGACTGGCATATGGCCACTAACCTTATGTCTGAGTCACCCATCGACACTAGTTTCCCTCTTTTGAGAAGAATCTTGTGTCTCTTGGAGTTTTGGAAATTGTTTTTAAAATCCCTTATTTTGGAATCATGGAGACATGGTTTTAAAGTAAAAATGACTTGGTTTTAATAAATGTGAATTTTTGTGACATGATTTTCCAATAAAACGGAAATGGGTTGATTTCTGAAAGGGTGGAAATGAATTTTTGTGAATTTTTTGAAATTTATTTTGGAAATCATGAATACGTTGAAGTGAAATTTTAAAATATGTTTCAAATAAAAAAAATTAACTATTGAAAGGTGTTTTGAAAGGGATGGAGTGTTTTTGAAGTTATGTGTGGACTTTAGAAATGGACTTTTATTTGGTAACTAGTGAGCATTTGAAAAGTTTTATGAATATTTGGAACCTTGTTTTAAAATGAGAAGAGTTGCATTCTTAATTAAATGGTGATTTATGAAATGGGGTATTTCATAAAATTGTAAGTGTTTTGAAATGGGGTGTAATGTTTTTGAAATTAATGTGTAAGACTTGAGAGTGAGTTTTTATGCAAATGGTTGGTGATTTTCTGAAAAGGTTTGTAAAATTTTAATTGAGTTTTGATTTTGAGGTTAGCAGTTTTGAGAAAGAGAAAGTGTGGGTAGAATGTTTTGATTTTGAAAAGAGGAAAGGTTAGATTTTTGGTATTTGTTATCCTCATGAGTGACCACATTAATTGGTTTACATGGGAAGAAGGATAGTTAATGTCATGAATGTATGAGTGTCGGGGTGGATATGAGGAGGGTTCCCAGTGTGTCACAGAAACATGCATGTGTGAGGCTCATGGGATACCATTGGTAAATGTGATAACCGTTGACCCCATTTACTTTAAAAGAAATGATTTCTTTTAAAGAAAATTTGATGTTTTGATAACCAGTTTTTGGGTGGTGTGTCTTATGTGTTTTGGGAATGTGGTTGTGGGACATTTTGAGTTCTAGAACCCCTCTTGTTTGAAATATGTTTTGGGTTTGTGTTTCGTTGGTAAGTTGGGTTGAAGTGTTGTTCAGTGGTATTTTATGAGAAATGTTCCGAGAATCCATGTTGGTGGTTCCCCTCATAAGTTCAGTCATGGTTTGTGGTGTGTTTTGACCAATGGACCAGCTTGGTTGGGTCCTTGGGTTTTCTTGTTGGCAGGTACACCCCCCCCCCAAAGGAGTTAATGCACGATGGAAGTGCGGCCACGGGTGATTTGTTGTTGGAAAATATTATAGTTGATCAACATAAGGAAATTCTTCTTGAACTTTGTAGATTGAGTCTAACCATATTCTCTTTTGGTTAAGTAGATCCTTTTATAGTAGGAGAGTGATTGTGGAAGTTTGAAATAGACCTTAGTCTCTTAAGTTGCTTGAGTCGTCAAAGGTGAAGTTTTACATTGTTGTGTGTATAGGCTCTATTTGGAATCGGTGAAGGGAATTCTAGTGAGGAAAGGTAAATTAGTATAGAGCTTAAGATATTGGTTGTAGTCTTTAAGGGCCTATAGGTATTTCATCAGTATATTTGAAGAAAGGGTTAATGTTAGGCCACTAGTGTAGAAAATCTGGTTGTTCGAGGCTGTTATGGATGCTTGTGGTAATCTCAGGTTGCTTGGGACATGGTTCAATTTCACACTCCTTTTATTGACTATATGAGTTTCTAGGGTCATGTTCAAAGTTTTATTGATTTTTTGTATTTTCTTTTAATGGAAAAGTTGGATGTTGTGGAACTTTTTTAGGACTCTCTCTTAAATGAAAGCTTTTTTTCTTCTGAGGATTCTTGAAATTCTCTATCCTAAATGAAGGTGTCTTACTTGTATTCTTTCTTAAATTATTTATTGTTAGGGGTGAAAGGGGAAATGCATGGGTATATTAGAGGCCCTTGTCTTGGTGAAATTTCTATGTTAGATTAAAGTGGTCTTCAGAGTGTGTTATGTCCTAATAGTTTTGTCTAAGAGGTGATGTGGTTGCTTGTGGCACTAGAAAGAGAAGTTTTGATAGGGGGGTTTTCAACACCTGACTGTGAGGAAGCTGATTATTCAATAATATGAACTCCATCCTTGATCCCTAATTGAAGCTGAAGCATGGTTAGGAAACCCCCATGGATGTAAAGGATCTTGGTTTAACTTCTGTCTCCGATGTGAGAGGTGGGACAGTTTGAGGTTTCGATGAGGAAGTTTCATTTCAAGTTTTACGGTGTGGTGGGAAGGGACATGTGGACCCCATCCCTCAGGGTTGTAATCCATGTCAATGAAATATCCCACCTTGGTTACAAGGAGGCGGGTGGTTTTGTCTTTTCAAAACCCCAGTACTCGAACCCTTTTGGGTACGACTCTTACTATGGTTGTTCATGTATGAATAACCTTGTAGGTCCATTTTGATCTCAACTTTGGTTAGACTCATCTGAGTTTGGTAATGCTCATGGGAGTGGTGAACCAAATAATGTCTCTGTTGGTTTGGAGTTTTTATGAATGGTCCTCTTGTGGTGGGAGAATAAGTTATGCGGGAAGCACCCAAGTTAGCCCATGTTGGGTTTCTTTATCAGTCTGTGTTGGTTGGTTAAGATGGTTGGTTATTATGGTGGGGAGACCCACCTTAGGTCGCATGTAAGTTATTTTAGAATAAGAATAATTTTATTCTATACCTTATGGTGGGGAGTCTGTTTAGTTCTCCCTGCATCAGTAATTCAATTGTGTTCCTAGTGTTGGCTTGGTGGTAGGTAGTCTTGTTTGGAGTTATCAAACCATCAACTTCTTTCTTGGGAAAACATCGGGATTGGAATGAACCCATCAGTTTTATTGAAGTAAGGTTGTGGTAACCTCATTCGAATTTATCATTAATTTTATTTGGACTATTTGAGCATCTCAAGAATGTCTAAGTTTCTTGTCTCAGGAAGTTGGTTTGAGTACAGTGAGAGTATCCTTCCTTTGTTTGATCAACTGGAGGTGTTTTGGATTTTGGGGGTAGGTGAAACTTAGCGGGGGGGGTCCATATTGGTCTCCCAATTTAGCTCATGCCTCTTTCCTCTAATTGGTAATGTTCTTGTTTTTTTTCACTTGGCATTCATTGGAAACCCCCTTTGAACATGGAAATGGTATCGGTTTTGTTTTGACATTTGTCCATGTCGTGGATTTCTGAGGATAGAAAGTTTCATGGTGGGAGAATTGTCACACCTAGAGTTTTGAAATAACTTTATTTTGTTATTTTATCTAAATTTGAAATATTATGTCGAGGTGCGGGCCGAGCTCGATTGAAATTTTTTCATTTTTACTGATAAAGTAATATTTTGGCCTAGGCAACGTTCAGCACACAGGCAGGGTGTGATCGAAGTCACGCGGCCTCTTGGGTCACCATGTGTCCTTCTTTATGTTCGATTCAAATAAATAAAAATGAAATGAATAATAAATTAAGGACAAAGTAAAATAAGAAAAATAAAATGAAGTTTAATAAATTATTTTAACAATAATAATAATGGTAATTTATTATTATTATTATTATTGTTGTTGTTGATGTTTTAATTAAGTTACTATTATGAATATCATTAATATCATTATTATTGATAATGTTTCAATTTAAAAATATTATTATTATTATATTGGTTAATATTTTAATTAAGAATATTATTTTTATTATTATTAAATTATTAATGTCATTAATATTATTATCATTTAAGATTATTATAACTAGATTATTATTATTATTATTTTTAAGAACATTATTATTATTATTATTATTATAATCTTCATTATTATTAATTTACTTTTATTTTTATTTTTATTTTTGTTGCGGTTTAAAAAAAGGTGGAAATCCATACTAGGCGCAACTCCCCTTCTCCTATCAGCCTGTCACACCCTGCGCCCTTGGCCTACCATGTTGCATCCCAGCTCTCCCTCCCGGCCAACCATACCACTCCACCCTCTCTCCCCCGACCAACCATCTCGTGTCGCCCTCCCCCTACTGGCTCAACCTCTGGTGTCTATTTTCTATGTGGCTTCTTTTTAGCAGCCCCCTCCTCACACCACACCCTCCTGGACCCCCCCCCCCCTTGTGCCACTCCTCCTCTTCCTTCACTATAAGTGTGAACCACCTGGGTAACCTTCCATCCTCTTCCTTAGGGTTTTGTGTTAGGTTTTTTTTTTGGGGGGGGGGGTTTATTTTCAGGTTTTTTGTTTGAATTATTGATTTAGGGTCTATTTTGAGTTAGATTGCGGTGCGCTTGGCATGTGATTGGAGTTTCGCTTTGAAATTTGGGGTTTTCCTACACTGAGGATGGTGGTTTCGCACCTTAACATCACTAGATGAATTTTAATATGTTTGTTTAAGTTTATAAATGAATTCATTGGTTTTTTTATGTGGTGTGTATGATGTTTTTGAAGTGGTTTGTGTGTTTATAGGTTGGAAAAGGATTTTTAATAAAGGGAATGGATTTTTTTTTGTGTGTGCTTTGGTGTAATGTTTCTAAAATGGGTTTCAAGGGTTGTTTGGTAGGTTCGAAATGTGTTTTCAAGGCACTTTAGGTGTGTTTGTATTTAAATGGGGTTTTCATTGGAAAATGAGTTGTTTTTGTAAGGTTATATTTGTGGTGTATCCTGAGTTTAAATTGTAAAATGTTTAAATGGTGGAAATCTTGTTTTGAAAATGGTTTAAAAGCATGAATGATTTTATGAAGGGGGATAGGCCCATTGTCTTGGTTGGACTTTAATGTGTGTTTTCTTGTGTTATGAAAAGGGAATTTGAAAAACTATGCAAGTGGTGGTAAAGGTATTTGGGTGAGCCTTCTCCTTAGTATGTGTGAAATGGTAAATATGTGTTCTATGAAGTAAAGTGGTTTCCTTGAAATATTTTTCATTTTTTGTGAAATTGATTGTGTGTGTGGCATGTAAACATTAACTCAAGCACAAGGGAAACCCCAGGTATCTATGTGGGTGAACTAGAACTAGTGTGCTAGTGATGAAGAAGTGGTTTGTCCCAGCTTCGCTTAAAATTTTTTATGTCTACAACACTAAATAAACTTTTGGGTAATGATTGGAGACCACTAGGTTATGGGTATGTTCCCTACTAGTGGCTCGTTCATGAGAACGTAGGTTTTTGTGGTTCCTATAACACCTTTCACTGAGTTATGAGGTTCTAGGGTCCCGCTCGGGCTAGTTAAACACTAAGGGATTTACCTGTGGTACTCTATGATACATGACATGGTTCCATATGTTGGCATACAGAGGACCAATTGATTTTGTTTGTTCTTTATAAATTCTTTCCCCCATTTTAAAGTAGTGTTTGTGAAATGGTTTTCCTTCACAGTGACTTTTTTTAACTATTCACTTGAAATTGTTTTTCTTGAAGTGTTTTAAAGGATTGAATTTGAATAAGAATGTTATATTATCTTTTTGATTTTACAGCATGTAATCTCTTTTGTGTAGCATCCTATTGGGCTTTGGCTCACATCGTACATACACCTTTAGGTGTATGTAGACCTTGATACATGTTTGCTTCAGGTTAAGGTAAGGCATGTTGTATTGGTAGTTTGGGTTTCTTGTGGCTCGTGTTATAGATCTTGGTGGTGGTGGCTTAAGGACATGCTCCTCATGTTTCACGGAGGTTAGGGGTGATGTCTCAGTTTTCCCTTTTTTTCGTTTTCCCTTTTTGGTTTGTTTTAGTATGTAAAACTATTTTTTTGGTAATTATTAAGGGTGTATTTGGTAGAATTTTTCAAATATGAATTTTTAATTATTGTTGTTCTTTTTAATAAAATTAAATTCAGGTAAATCAGTATCAGGTATTGTTTTTGATACCCGGGAACTTGTGCCAGCCCGTGGGGATTGGGAACGCCCTTTGGGACTTTCCATGGATCGGGTCGGGTGTTCGGTCGGATGGCGACCCGGCTTGGTTCATGACAAAACACCTTTATATAATTTGATTACCATTATATGTATATAGTTTGATATATACATGTGTTTATTCTTACCATAATAGTTTTGATAATTTTTCATCCATTGTTTACATGGTAATGTCCTTATATTTTGTGTCTTATCAAAATATTATAATAGTTTCCAGTTATAATGATAACCTTGAGATACTATGAATTTAATATTAATCATATGTCTAATAGTCTTGATACATCATACTAATAGGATACATAAGATACCTAACTATTAGGCATTGAAGGATTATAATCATTGAGACTTATTCACAAGAATTTCATACTTGGTGATCTCAAGTAGATGAGATCATGAAGACGAACCCAGCAATAGGAACACCATATGTTTTAGGTGTCATTGTTTGTTTCTATCTATGAACATGTGTATTGGTATTTGTACCTAATATTTTTATCAATTTTTACCATTTGATTTCACTCTTTGATGCTAGAAAAAAAACCTTTACATTGAAGTTTTGGTGAGGTAACTTGTGTTGGGTACGTCATTGGTGGTATGACATTAGTTGAATGATCAAGATATAATTTGTCGCTTCCAAGTTAAAGAATAGATATATCATGGGCCTAGGTTGACCAGGATTGTAGTACCTTCATAAATCCATGTCCATGTTATAAGAAGGTAAGTCCATCCAATAAGGTCATGAAATATATAATGTAAAAAAGGATAATGATACAAGTGTGTATCCTGCTTTATGATATATCATGAGACAAAGAGATTATATTATACAGAACCTGTTCATAGGAGGTAGTCATAGCTATGAAATTCCTTATCTAATTAAGGTATGTGATGGTTTTCTATTTTCTACTCTTGTCTTGTGGTTGGACTCGTTGCTATCAAGATAAAGACCTAGAGGGTCACACACTAAGTGTATCCACAAGTTCCACCTATTTGAATGAATATTAGTTTAAGATAAAGTGGGACCCATGTGTGGGAGATGATGAACGTCAAAGTATGATCAATCACAAGTAAAATTAATTAAATTGTATTATTCAAGTTTAAAATAATGATTATTTAATTTATTTCTCAACGTATTCACATGTCGTTTGATCATAAAAGTGAATATGGGAAAATATAATTTTTCGAATGAACATAGGATGTTAAAGGTTAATTAAATTATTTGTGGATCTTACGAGCCAAGTTAATGGTATTTATTGTATCATATAACATTTTATAGTGTTAATATTGAGTGATAAAATATTTTTTACATTTATGACATTCTTATTAAGTCATACATGTGTGCAAAGGTCTAAAATGAAGGTTATTACTTTCTAGGGACCAAAGTGAAATTTTGGAAAGTATAAACTATGTATAAAAGATCATTTTAGCCTCTTCAATAATAATATACACTATTTGGAAGAATTTAGTGATAGAATCTCTCTTCTCCTATCCTCTTCTCTCAAGTCCTTAGAGAGGTATTTTGAAGAAAAACAAGGTCGGATCGATCTCGTCTTCTCAATCAAGTTTGTGTTCTTCACATGACCAAAGGGGTGTCATAAAGATATTATATTTCCCATTACATCACTTAAGAAATGTATACCAATGATCCATGGGTTTTGGTGCATGTTTGGATGATCTATAGGACTCTTAGCTTGGCGCCTTTGAGCCACAACACATCAACAGTGAGTGAATGAAACTGACGACTTCAAACGAACAAGGTACCATTTATGATTTTGTTTAATTTTATTTTTCATTCTTAAATTTAATTACATGAAATACTTTATGAAATATAGTAAACGTTTTTTTTAGTGTTTTGAACATGAATTCAAAACCAAAATTTTAAATTGTGTGTTTTTCACGCTTCCACTGCACCCTGGGTTCCTTCTATTGGTATCAGAGAAAACATGTAATTATTTAAGTAAAAATATTTGAATTTTTAATTAAATTTGTTATGATTTGTAAATTGGGTTTTGATATGGTCCCAACACAACTAACAATGCATATATCTAAGTTCATATCTCTAAGATATGGATAATCGAAGATCGGTGAGTTTTGTATAAAAATTACTATGAAAATTAATGTTTTATTTTTTGATTCACTTAAATGGCTACCAGCGTGACATATTTTTAGCTAGATCACAATGTGAGTACATTTCGTGTTAGAAAAATATATAATAATTCTGTTGGGGTAGTCCATTGGTAATATAAGCTTACTGCGGAGGCTAGATTTAGTTTCCAAAAATTAAAAAAAAGGGAACCTAAAGATTCCATGGGAAGCTTACCCAAAGTTTCCATGAGAAGCTTACCCAAAGCTTCCATAGGAAGCTTATTCAAATATTCCAAGGGAATATTATACAAATATTCCATGGGAATATTACAAAAATCTTCTATGGTAATATTATAAAAAAACATGGCATGTTTTGACTTATGTGTGTGTGTGTATATATATATATATTATTTTAAAAGGATGCCTAATTTTGGGTCGAACCAATTCAGTTTGTGTCCAACCAGCCTAACCCATTTAACTCATCACAGGACCTAAAATTAATTTATATAGATCTTCTTTAGGTCTAAATAGACCCAAAAAATTATTTTTTTTAGAAATTATATTTAATTATCTGGGATTTTATAAAATTGTTTTGGGTTCTGTGGGACATATCGATAATTAATTTAAATTATTTTAATGTAAGTTAATTCATTGAAAATACCCTCAGGTTTAATTTTAAAAAATTTAATTTTTCTTATGCAATATAATTTCATATTGATCGATCGTGGTTTAATACCAACTCGTGCATGTTTCATTTATTATTAATTTAATTTAATTATTGCATTTATGTTTTTTAAAATGTAATAATTATTTTATTTTCACAATCTGCATATCAACCCTCCATATTTAATTTGTATAAGGTCTTGTGTGTCTATATTTAAGTGATAAAATTTAATTTCACACCCTGATTTCCCTCACTTGCATGTGAGTGTACATTTTATAGATCAGAGTAGTTCGAGGAAAAGTGGTTCGAGTTGAGAGATGGCATGGACCAAACAAGTGAAATGCATGGGATTTGTGTGTGATACAATTCTAGTCAAGTGTTGACTTAATTAATTCCCCGAGGGTCCGATTAATCCATTATTCACATGATGGATTAACCAATAGTTAATATCTCATAATCATGTCATTATTAATTTATTTTATCATGTATGTGGTTTATTATTTTTTGAATGTCTATTTATTATATGTGATAACATAGTATAATAATAAACAAGCATGAAAAGATAAAATGAATATGTATAGTGAATGTTTTCTATTTAAAAGAATGGTTATGTTTTGAGTATGATCAAATAGAAAAAACATGTTAAATAGAAAAGAATTTTATTTTCTGAGATTAACTTACCAAATCCCTTAAAGAAAATATTAAGTCATTAAATTCCTTCCATCACTTGAATTTGGACAGAGCCAATTCTTTGAGGTGATCGTCAACCCTAGTTGAGGGTGCCTCTTACTACTGGGGAGTTCTTATGAGATTCATGGGTCGACTTAACTAAAGTTGGAAGCAAAGGAGTATCCATAGATAGTTTGTTGCAACTTTAGAGGAAAAGAGTTAAGAAATTCGAAGTAATTATATGTAAGAGATGATACTCCACTCAACAAATCAAGGAGCTGAAAGATAATGTGGTTTTATATTTTGATTCCTACTTTGAAATTATATAAGTAGTGGAATAGTTATAGCTTATAGACTATGTGGATAGGTTTCAAGGATCACTTCCACTAGAATACTTAAGTGATTGGGTATTCTGAATCTAGTAGTTGAGGGCTAATAAGATTTGATAAAATAGTGGGAGAAATTTAAAATTAATAATTTGAAAATGCTTATTAGTAATAAAGATAAAGTAATAATCTACTAATTTATTTATTTTAGATCAAATGGAAACCAAAACCAATTCAATTTCACTATGATCAATATTGGATAAAGAGAATATCTAGACCACTATAACTTCTAAATGTGTACATGATCTTCCACATAGTACTATGCCAATAGAGGAATCTTTATATATTGGAGTCCCCACTTCCTATTTAACTCCCTTAGGAAAAAATAAAGATAGATAAATATAAATACAATAAGCATATGAATGATTCACTAGATGTTCAGTTCTTAATTTTTTTTCATCTATGTCGAGTGAGATTCATAAAATTCATGATGACAAAGATGATTTCCAATTGCCATCTTATCTCCAAGAATTATACCAAGATAGAGCTCAGTAAGAAAGATATGAGATATCTAGCACTCTCTATAGATTCAGGCTAGAATAAGGAAATCAAGAAGGACCTCATGTACTCATAATAATCAGGTACATTGAGAGACTTGAGTCCCTTAGGTTCAAACTGAACCAGGATCTAGAAACTGATCTCATTCATGCATCTTTAATGCATAGGTCCTTGAATTTCATTATTAATTATAATATTATTATCATAAATAAGTATCTCACAAATTTTTTGTATTTAGTTTTCTAGTCATTTAAGGATATGGAGAATTACAATTCTTCGATCCTTAAGGGGAACAAGAATGGGAAAAGAAAGGATAAAGTGTCAAGGGATAAGTCTATGTCAAAGACACTGATGCACTACACTTTCAAGAAGAAAAAGATATATGGGGATAGAAATGAGAAGTATGAAGACTACTTTTCATGTGGCAAGAAAGGTTAGTAGAAGAATAATTGCATAGCTGGGAAGAATAAGAAATTTGATTCTTCTGCTTCATTTATTTTTGTCATTGAATGTAATATTTCTATTTCTACAAGTTGGGTATTTGATAATACATATGTCTCATGCATTTTTATTCAAATATATGAACAATGTAGATTCAATACAATTGTAAAAGGTAAAGTTGATATTTGATCTGCAAATGGTGTGATCCTACCAGCCTTGATAGTGAGAGATTATCATATTACTTTTCACAGTGAGATGGTTCTTATAATAAATAATTGTTATTATGTACCATCTGTTACTAGAAACATAATATTTTTGTTGATTTTAGACACTATGGGATTTTATTTCAAGTTTGGAATTTTTTTTATCATATATATAAGGATAATATATTTTATGGTATGTCACATCTTAAAAATGGGTTGTATATACTTGAACTAGAAAATTTAGTATTGGAAATCAATGAAAAATCCAATGAGAATGAATCATATCCTATACTCCTATAAAACTTCATGCTATGTCATGTAAATGAAAATATTTTATGTAAACTACATAAATCAAGGTATTTAGACTCCCTTGATTTAAAACCCTTAGATGTATGTCACACTTGTTTACAAGGTAAAATGAACAATGTACCTTTCAATGGGAAAGAAGAAAGAGATAAAGATCCATTGAAATTGGTTCATACTAATTTATGTGTTCCATTTACAGTAGAGGAAAGGGGTGGTTTTTTCTTACTTAATTAATTTTACCGATGACTATAGTAGATATGGATATATCTACTTAATGAGGTATAAGTCATATTCCTTTAACATGTTTAAGGAATATCAAAATGAATTAGAGAATATTCTTGGTATGAATATTATGAAATTCCACTCATACCATGGTGAATAATATGTTAACCAAGATTTTATCGATCATTTAAAGGAGTATGGGATAATTTACCAACTCAATCCTCCTTACACACCTTAGTGGAATGGTGTTAGTAAAAGGATGAATCAGAACCTTTTTGATATGGTTAGATCAATGATGAGTTATGAAATTATACCATTATCCTTTTGGGGATATGCACTACAGAATATGATATATACACTAAACCAAGTACCAACTAAAGAAATAAATGGGATTCTATATGAGTTGTGGTATGGAAATAAATCAAACCCATCACACATACATGTGTGTGGATGCGAGGATTTTTTTCAAGACTATATCTAGTGAAAAATTATCATATTGGAGCATGAAGTGCATCATTATATGTTATACTATGGAGACTATGGGGTATTACCTATATAATCCTTCATATAGAAAAGAGGTTGTAGTAACACATGATATATTTCTTGAAAGGGAATACATTTTTAATGGAATTATTATGAAAAAATATTGAATTTGATGAATTTGATTCCCCAGATGCACAAAAGTTAGTATGGGAAAAATCTTCACAGGGGACAGTGGGAGTGAAAGATGTTTCCAAGACACAAGTACTATGTAGGTCTACTAAAGAGGTTAGAGAACTTGATAGATATGAGTTTATTATCACCGAGTTAGGTGACACATTACTCATATATAATGATGAACCTCTAACCTATAAGGAATATGTAACAACCCGATATTTCATGATAAGTATTCTTTTTAATTTATTTGATGTCATGTGTTTTATTCTACCACAAGATTATCTTGTGCTATACGCCACAATGTATTAGCTTGAAGTATACGCAACACTATTCTTAGATTGTGTTACACACAATTTCAAGTTCGTTTTATAATAGTCATTCTACGCAACATTGAGTGTGTATATATATATATATATATTCAATGTATAAATGAAATATGGTTGGATTCTGTTATATGAAATAATAAAGGATTATTTCACAACACGCATCCCTGACTTGGCTTGCATTACACGCAATCGCGATCTTCCTCGATAGCGTGTGTTGTACACAATACCGGGTTTTACTAAACAACGATATATTATTATAATATTATTATGAACTAGCCGTTATGAATAGTATTAACTAAATTTTGAATTTTATAACATTATTATTCATCTTACACATTTTCTAGAACATGGTATAAGAACAAAATAAATTTTTCGGGTAAAATGAGTATTTTTCAAAAAATACAGTTTTACCGCCTTTTGATGGCGCACCCACTTTAAATCTAGTTTTTGACATGTTTATAATTTCAATTTTACAAAATAAAATTATTATTTGGAATCAGTATATAAAATTTTACCTTGGATAAATCTTTCATATTATTCTGATAACTTTCATATTTTAATGAATAGTAAAAACAAGCTATATTTTAATTAAAAACAACTTTTTTCATCGTAATTAATTATGTGGTTAAATTATAATATTGAACAGTTTTAAAGTATAAATAGAATATATTTTTACCATTTAATATAATTTATGCCATTAGCCTTGATTTTACATTGAATTCGTAGGTTAAATAAATTCAATCTTTTGCAATGTTTTAAACAAAAACCCGTTTTCTTTCGACAACGGGATTAATTTTAATTAAATTTCTGAAACTTATGTGTATTGAATTTGGAAAAATGGATTCCATATTTAGAATCAGTGGGTCCAAATTATATTAATAGACTACTTTTTATTTTTGGGCTTTATGAATAGTAACAACAGTAAATTTTATTTACCATAGTAAAAGGTAAATTGGGTAATTAAGGGTAAATATAATATTATAAAATTAGCCTAATACTTGTCTTAATAAAATTGGATGATTATAATTTTTCCTAAGTCATATTTGGGTCTAAATGGAATCCATTAGAACCCACTTGGAGGTGATTAAGACCTTTAGTTTATTTTATTTAAAGGAAAGTGAAATATGTCTCACTCAACATTAATAATTAAAGTATTTTTAATATAAGTTTATACAAAATATAAATTCTGTTATAAATACTCATTTGAAAGATAAAATTTTTTTATTTGTAATGGTAATTTATTTTTACTTTTTAAGAGTTATTTAATTACATTATTATCTTATACATTAATGATGCATAAATTATTTATTTAGTGAAAAATCAATAATATAATTTTTATTGAAATAGTAATACATATCAAAAGGCCCATAAATCTGCACAAAACATATTATTAGTGTGTATATAAAACTTAATCATCCAATGGCATAATTGTTGACCATTTGGATCCTTATTAAGGTGATTATGACACTTATATTATTTTATTTTAAATGATGCCAAAGTTGTCACCTTCATAATTTAATAAATATAAAAATTTAAATATTGTGATTTTAAGATGATAAATTCTAGTAAAAGTATTATTGTTAAAGGTAATAGATTTATCTTCATCATAGGATTTTATTTTTAATTTTTATGCAACAAATAAGTATATTAAATAATTATACAAAAATGTTGTAGTAATTATTTTATTAAGAGATAAACCAAGTAAATGGTTTTAAAAATAATAAAATAAATATTATATGAACTATTTAATGTGATCCAATAATTTTATAGATAAATATGACCTTTTATGAATCTATTAAAGCTTTTATTTCGAACATATCTTCTGTATATATTTTATTTAAATTCAAATAAATGAATAGTGTCAAAATTGACACTATTGTTATTTTATAAAAATAACATATTATAAAATTGTTTAAAAATCACAAAAATATTTAAAAATTATAAATTTATACTTATATGGTCTAAAATGTTATAAAGTATCCAATTATGGACAATTCACAACAAATAAGTAATTATTTGTTATAATTTAAAATTTAGAATTTTATTACCACAAATAAAATTAAATTGATTAAATAAGGATAAATCAAGTTGATAATGTTTAAAATAAAATCCTAACATGTATAAATTTTATTGGTTGATGATATTAAAACCCTATCTCATCTAATATTTGGATATGAGTCATTTTGGATGTTTTTAAGTGGGTTTTGGAGTTAATATAAACTAATATTTATTATATTTCCAAAGGTGCCCCTCTCCTCCCTTATAAAAGGGCACCTCCTACCTCTCCTCCTCACACCAATTTGAGCCTTAAATCTCAGCCAACCCCTGCCCATTTCACTTCCCCACTTCCCTAGAAACATCCTAGAGGTCTTTTTCTTCTTCAAAGACCAATTTTAGTGCCCTAAAAGGAGGTCTCAAAGAGGCACTTCAAAGAAGAGGTAATGTCTGTTACCGATTCCTTCAACTTTATTTCTTCTTCTACTTCTTCTTCTTTAGTTGTTTCATTATGAAGTAATAACATCAGTATCAATAATATACTGATATGTTATTATAATTATGAAATAACCCTATTTCACCATCTATCCATCCTACGAAAAACGAAATCACCACGCGTGCGTACGTACGGAATACCGTCTTCACGCCGTGGTGTAATCTATTTTCCACCACCGCCTAACTTGGATGGGTATAATGGTGTAAATAATAACTATATATGATTATTTTAAAGTGATATTGATTCTGAAATAGTATACATACATTCCAATACAATTCCACGATCATGAGAACAATATCATCGCTCGTGCGTACGTATGGAATACCGTCTCCACGACGTGGTGAGATTCACTCTCCATGATAACCATTCAAGAATGATTATAAAGTATATATAATAAATAATCATGAAATATATGACATAATAATGCTACTGGATTTATGTATATATATATTTATGTCATCTACTTAGTTCCATTCAATTCAATAAAGAAACGAAAACAACATTCATGCGTACGTACGGCCTACCGTCTCCATGAACAGTGTATTTCTTTCCATTTATCGATCCATTATATATATGTATATTCTGAATATATATATTATATATAAATCATGTTTTACATTCTGGATGTAAGTAATCATGATCTAAGTAATCATATGAATAATTACAAGTTAAAACACGTACGACAAATGAAACGATTTTACCCAAAATGCTACTTTAACATGAAAACGGGTAATATAAAGTCATAAGTGAACAATATATGATATAATAACAATGAATATGATTATGTAATAAGTTAATGGCATTATTTAAATCATTATACATGAGGTTTGGGTACGTACGAAGCATATCGGACCTAAGGTAAGGGATAATTTTGCAAATCTCATTTTTATCCGAGATTTCTTACTCCTAAGTATTTACTGGGGTTATTGAAATCGTCCATGTCCATGTTTTATAAAAGTTTTTTTATGTATGTTTAAAGTCCTTTTTAACCATTTTGACTTTTACCCCATGGAATGGAAGAAATCTTTCTTTTATTTACCCTACAAGGTACTTTTTGACTTTTCTGACAAAAGTACGAGAAGAATGTTTTTTTTAACGTATACGACATGAAATGATTTTTACGGTTTTATAAAGCCTTATTTTCATGAAGCTTCATTCAAAAGATTTTATGACTATTTTCAACAAAATCATTTTCTTTTAAAATTGCATGACATTTTGTGAAAAGAAAATGATTTTGAAGAAGAAAGGATATTTTCCTCAAGAATTCATTTCAAGTGTTTTATCAAAACCATTTTCTATCTAAGATGACATTATTTCATATGTGTATGTTTCATGTATAATGTCTATATGATTTACATGGTTTCACTTTTCTGATTATGAAATGATATCCATTTCTTTTATATGAATTATGTGATGATGGGATGATGTTTATGAAACCCATTTTATTTGTTGGGTTATTATGAATGATGTATGTTTATTTTGTGGCACAAGTAAGAATGATTTCATTATGAGATGGGTGGGACATATATCTCCCTACAATGCATTGGGTAAAGATTTATATCTCATGAGATAGACATGGATGAAATGGTAAGTTAATCCGGTTCAGTGTTACAGGACTGAAATGAGGAGTGAACTCGATTCAGAAAGGGACTTTATCCACTAAGATGGTCTTGGAAGCAATGCCTTGGCTACTATATAAATCATGACATTTTCTGAATGGTTTCCACAATTACATGTTTTATTCCCATTATATTTTATCATGGTTGATGTTCCATTATGATATATTCCTTAAGTACTTCCATGATTTATGTCTTTTCTCATGATTTTGATGTTTAAATTTCATGTTCAAGTTTTTTCTTTCAAATGTTAATGGATTGTTTTATGTTCTCTATGTTTGCCCTTACTTAGAATTTGAGGTCAACATTTTTATGTTTTCTTTTCCCCCAGGATTAAAAGAAAGACTTTAGGTAAGGAAACAAAAAGGGGAAGATATTTATGGGAGATGTTGAAGATCTTTCACCACGATTAGAAGATTATTTTTCCGAGTTTCCAAAGACACTAAACTATTACGGTCCTTGTGTGTCTGTTTTTGTTATGTATTAAGTATTCCGCAAAATTAATGTATTGTCCATGTACGTCAAGCTTCGGGTCTCTACAGTTGGTATCAAAAGGAGGTTTAGTTAACCTTTGGAAACTAGGATGCTAAAACGTTAGTGAGATCCCTAGAGATATTTCTAAGGTATGTCTAGGGATGTCCCTAAGGTTAAGTATAAGTATAGGTTATAGTCCTAGAATTATGGTAACGATATTAGATTAAACCTAAGATGTTAGATATTGAAGTTACTCCCCCTTGATTATGATTTTTGTCTCTCTCACTATTCTTTTTGGGTTTTAGAAAATGGCTGGAAACAATATGATTCACGATAATGGAGGATATGATGGATAATGTAATGATATTCTTCATGAGAAACCAAATGAAATGGGATTTGGAAGTCCAAACATCATTATTATACTAAATCAACAATCTCATAATATGATCAATAAACTCAAATTTGGTAAGTTTCCTGACTCAGCTAATAAGAGAAAGATGGAGTTTCATGATGATCATAGAGGAAAGAAAGTTCAATTTCCCCTATGTAAATCATGTGAGAAGAGGCATCAAGGAGAATGTTTCAAAGGAACTAGAAGATGCTTTGGGTGTGGAAAAGAAGGACACAAAGCCAGTAAGTGCAAAGGAAAAGGTTCAGTTAACACCATGGACAAGGATAATGGTATTGCTATGACATCAACAATGATTAGATGTTTTAAATGTGGAATGTATGGGCATTATGCAAACCAATGCCCTAAGGGAAAATATCATGAAGAGAATCAGCTTGGTCATATGAGTAGTATTTATGTGGATGATGATGAAGATACTACAAATGAAATATGATATGAAAGAAATGATGAAGCTCAGTCAGTGGTTTAAGAATTTAGTGGAATGATTGTATGTTTATAAAGAATAATGTATGGTACTATGGAATAAATAATCATCTAAGGATTGTTACACTATTGTTTTTCCTAAAGTATTTGAAAGTATATGTTGAATGGTACCGGTAACCATGAAAGGTTAATTCAGATATTTTTTGAAAGTAGATGATATGCACATAATGAAAGGATAAGAAGATAATGAGATGTTTGATTGTATTCAAGAGCTCATGACTGCTATAAGGACTAAGTGATATTATGGTTTGAGTATATAGAATTTTTGGGATTTTGGTATGTGGAATGTGTTAAAATTTAACAACATTCATGTTTTCACTAAGGTTAAATGGGTATTCATTCTTCAAGAGAATACATGATTAAGGTATTCACATGTTTGTAATTTTACCAACAAGATATATATTATGATATATTTGGGATAAATGATGGCATTCACGTGATTGTTATGTGATAGTTCAAGTAATCATTTTCTTTATACTATGAGCTTGGACTGAAGTATTTTAGATAAGCCTAAATATTGGAATGGATTATGCTGGATATAAGTTAGTATTGTTTAAGGATAGAACTTTTTTTGATATTATTGATGGGATGTTATAGTAATGTAGTTTTAGAAAAAGGACAACCTGCAGGATGGGTGACAGCCCATCGCGTCGGACAAGGCTGTGGGAATCGAACCCACAACCGAAATGCGACTGGACTTTATCACATACCATTGGCCTACAGGAAGTCCCTGGTCAGTAGAAACTAGTTTTATTTTATTAATCGGTATGATATATGAAGTATAAGTTCATTTTTAGAATCATATACGATTAACCACACCATAGATTGACTTATGTAAATTTGATAACTTTTTATAACCTTTTATTTGAAACAGATGGAATGACCCATCATTCTATCACATGATCTGTTAACACTTCATGAATAACAAATTCAACTTCATTTATTTAAGATATGAAGTGGAAATTGTTCAAAGCACGAACAAAAGTAAGATTGTACCAAAATCAAGCAAGTATTTCTTCTAATTCAAAATTTTGAAATTTAGGGAAATGATATTGAAAACCAAAAATGTTTTCCTAGTGCTCTTATATCCGATGAATCAAATGGAACCTTAGATCATCACAAATTTATGGCTTTGTGATTGTTGGATTTTTCACAGCCATGTCCTCTACCACTCTCCATCAGAACTTAATGGTTATATTTTTCTTCCATATCCATATTTTCACCTATGTTCTCCTATGTGGAAACCCAGTGATTAGTTAATTTGGGTAACCGTTACGTTTCATAATTTAGTTTTTAAAGTTAAGTTTTGGTATTTTATTTTACGATGTGTGTTGCAATTAAAGAAACTTTCAAGTAGAAAACCATGTATAACCCCCGACGAATTTCGAGGGAGAAATTCATTTTAAGGGGGGTAGAATGTAACAACCCGATATTTTATGATAAGTATTATTTTTAATTTATTTGATGTCATGTGTTTTATGCTACCACAAGATAATCTTGTGTTATACGCCACACTGTATTAGCATGAAGTATACGCAACACTATTCTTAGATTGTGTTACACACAATTTCAAGTTCGTTTTACAATAGTCATTCTACGCAACATTGAGTGTATATATCTATATATATATATATTCAATGTATAACTGAAATATGGTTGGATTCTGTTATACGAAATAATAAAGGATTCTTGCACAACACACAACCCTGACTTGGCTTGCATTACACGCAATCGCGACCTTCCTCGATAGCGTGTGTTGTACGCAATACCGGGTTTTACTAAACAACGATATATTATTATAATATTATTATGAACTAGCCTTTATGAATAGTATTAACTAAATTTTGAATTTTATAACATTATTATTCATCTTACACATTTTCTAGAACATGGTATAAGAACAAAATAAATTTTTCGGGTAAAATAAGTATTTTTCAAAAAATGCAGTTTTGCCGCCTTTTGATGGTGCACCCACTTTAAATCTAGTTTTTGACATGTTTATAAGTTAAATTTTACAAAATAAAATTATTATTTGGAATCAGGATATAAAATTTTACCTTGGATAAATTTTTCATATTATTCTGATAACTTTCATATTTTAATGAATAGTAAAAACACGCTATATTTTAATTAAAAACAACTTTTTTCATCGTAATAACTTATGTGGTTAAATTATAATATTGAATGATTTTAAAGTATAAATAGAATATATTTTTACCATTTAATATAATTTATGTCATTAGCCTTGATTTTACATTCAATTCGTAGGTTAAATAAATTCATTCTTTTGCAATGTTTTAAACAAAAACCCATTCTCTTTCGACAATGGGATTAATTTTAATTTAATTTCTGCAACTTCTGTGTATTTAATTTGGAAAAATGGATTCCATATTTGGAATCAGTGGGTCCAAATTATATTAATAGACAACTTTTTATTTTTTAGCTTTATGAATAGTAATAACGGTAAATTTTATTTACCATAGTAAAAGGTAAATTGGGTAATTAAGGGTAAATATAATATTATAAAATTATCCTAATACTTGTCTTAATAAAATTGGATTATTATAATTTGTCCTAAGTCATATTTGGGTCGAAATGGAATCCATTAGAACCCACTTGGAGGTGATTAAGACCTTTAGTTTATTTTATTTAAAGGAAAGTGAAATATGTCTCACTCAACTTTAATAATTAAAGTATTTTTAATATAAGTTTATACAGAATATAAATTCTGTTATAAATACTCATTTTAAAGATAAATTTTTTTTCTTTTTCATGGTAATTTATTTTTAATTTTTAAGAGTTATTTAATTACCTTATTATCTTATACATTAATGATGCAGAAATTATTTATTTAGTGAAAAATCAATAATATAGTTTTTATTGAAATAGTAATACATATAAAAAGGCCCAAAAATCTGCACAAAACATATTATTAGTGTATATATAAAACCTAATAATACACTGGACGAATTTTTGACCATTTGGATCCTTATTAAGGTGATTATGACACTTATATTATTTTATTTTAAATGATGCCAAAGTTGTCACCTTCATAATTTAATAAATATAACAATTTAAATATTGTGATTTTAAGATGATAAATTAGAGTAAAAGTATTATTGTGAAAGGTAATAGATTTATCTTCATCATAGGATTTTATTTTTAATTTTTATGCAACAAATAAGTATATTAAATAATTATACAAAAATGTTGTAGTAATTATTTTATTAAGAGATAAACCAAGTAAATGGTTTTAAAAATAATAAAATAAATATTATATGAACTATTTAATGTGCTCCAATAATTTTCTAGATATATATGACATTTTATGAATCTATTAAAGCTTTTAGTTCGAACATATCTTCTGTATATATTTTATTTAAATTCAAATAAATGAATAGTGTCAAAATTGACACTATTGTTATTTTATAAAAATAACATATTATAAAATTGTTTAAAAATCACAAAAATATTTAAAAATTATAAATTTAAATTTATATGGTCTAACATGTTATAAAGTATCCAATTATGGACAATTCACAATAAATAAGTAATTATTTGTTATAATTTAAAATTTAGAATTTTATTACCACAAGTAAAATTAAATTGATTAAATAAGGATAAATCAAGTTGATAATGTTTAAAATAAATTCCTAACATGTCAAAATTTTATTGTTTTATGATATTAAAACCCTATCTCATCTAATATTCTGATATGAGTCATTTTGTAAGTTTTTAAGTGGGTTTTGGAGTTAATATAAACTAATATTTCTTATATTTCCAAAGGTGCCCCTCTCCTCCCTTATAAAAGGGCACCTCCTCCCTCTCCTCCTCACACCAATTTGAGCCTTCAATCTCGGCCAACCCCTGACCATTTAACTTCCCCACTTCCCTAGAAACATCCTAGAGGTCTTTTTCTTCTTCAAAGACCAATTTTAGTGCCCTAAAAGGAGGTCTCAAAGAGGCACTTCAAAGAAGAGGTAATGTCCGTTACCGATTCTTTCAACTTTATTTCTTCTTCTACTTCTTCCTATTTAGTTGTTTAATTATGAAGTAATAACATCAGTATCACTCATATATTTATATGTTATTATAATTATGAAACAACCCTATTTCACCATCTATCCATCCTACGGAAAACGAAATCACAACGCGTGCGTACGTACGGAATACCGTCTCCACGCCGTGGTGTAATCTATTTTCCACCACCACCTTACTTGGATGGGTATAATGGTGTAAATAATAACTATATATGATTATTGTAAATTGATATTTATTCTTAAATAGTATACATACACTCCAATACAATTCCACGATCATGGGAACGATATCATCGCTCGTGCGTACGTACGGAATACCGTCTCCACGACGCGATGAGATTCACTCTCCATGATAACCATTCAAGAATGATTATAAAGTATATATAATAAATAATAATGAAATATATGATATAATAATTATAATGGATTTATGTATATATATATTTATGTCATCTACTTAGTTACATTCAATTCAATAAGGAAACGAAAACAGCGTTCATGCGTACGTACGGCCTACCGTCTCCATGAACGGTGTATTTCTTTCCATTTATCGATCCATTATATATATTTATATTATGAATATATATATTATATATAAATCATGTTTTACATTCTGGATGTAAGTAATCATGATCTAAGTAATCATATGAATAATTACAAGTTAAAACACGAACGACAAATGAAACGATTTTACCCAAAACGCTACTTTAACATGAAAATGAGTAATATAAAGTCATAAGTGAACAATATATGATATAATAACAATGAATATGATTCTGTAATAAGTCAATGACATTATTTAAATTATTATACAGGAGGTTTGGTTACGTAGGAAGCATATCGGACCTAAGGTAAGGGATAATTTTGCAAATCTCATTTTTACCCGAGATTGCTTACTCGTAAGTATTTACTGGGGTTATTGAAATCATCCATGTCCATGTTTTATAAAAGTTTTTTCATGTATTTTTAAAGTCCTTTTTAACCATTTTGACTTTTACCCCATGGAATGGATGAAATCTTTCTTTTATTTACCCTACAAGGTACTTTTTGACTTTTCCGACAAAAGTACGAGAAGAATGTTTTTTTTAACGTATACAGCATGAAAGGATTTTTACGGTTTTATAAAGCCTTATTTTCATGAAGCTTCCTACAAAATATTTTATGACTATTTTCAACAAAATCCTTTTCTTTTAAAATTGCCTGACATTTTGTGAAAAGAAAATGATTTTGAAGAAGAAAGGATATTTTCCTCAATAATTCATTTCAAGTGTTTTATCAAAACCATTTTCCATCTAAGATGACATTATTTCATATATGTATGTTTCATGTATAATGTCTCTATGATTTACATGGTTTCACTTTTCTGATTATGAAATGATATCCATTTATTTTATATGAATTATGTGATGATGGGATGATGTTTATGAAACTCATTTTATTTGTTGGGTTATTATGAATGATGTATGTTTATTTTGTGGCACAAGTAAGAATGATTTCATTATGAGATGGGTGGAACCTATATCTCCCTCTAATTCATTGGGTAAAGATTTATATCTCATGAGATAGACATGGCTGGAATGGTAAGTTAATCTGGTTCAGTGTTACAGGACTGAAACGAGGAGTGAACTCGATTCAGAAAGGGACTTTGTCCACTAAGATGGTCTTGGCAGCAATGTCTTGGCTACTATAGAAATCATGACATGTGCTAAATGGTTGCCACAATTACATGTTTTATTCCCATTATATTTTATCATGGTTGATGTTCCATTATGATATATTCCTTAAGTACTTCCACGATTTATGTCTTTGCTCATGATTTTGATGTTTAAATTTCATGTTCAAGTTTTTGCTTTCAAATGTTAATGGATTGTTTTATGTTCTCTATGTTTGTCCTTACTGAGCATTTGAGCTCACCCTTTTTATGTTTTCTTTTCCCCCAAGATTAAAAGAAAGACTTTAGGTAAGGAAACAAAAAGGGGAAGATATTTATGGGAGATTTTGAAGATATTTCACCACGATTAGAAGATTATTTTTCCGAGTTTCCAAAGACACTAAACTATTACGGTCCTTGTGTGTCTGTTTTTGTTATATATTAAGTATTTCGAAAAATTAATGTATTGTCCATGTACGTCAAGCTTCGGGTCTCTACAGAATAAGTATATGGAAAGGATGATGCTAAATAAAAGGAATCCATGCATTATGAAAAGGATTCCATGAACTAAAATCAAGTTTAGATTTTGGTATACCTACTAGAAAATGTAAAGCCTATTGGTTGTTAATGGTTATTCAAGAAAATTTGGATATGGATGGTCAAGTGATCCATGTGTCTATAATAAGGTTAGTGGAAGTTTCATCATTTTCCTAATATTATATGTTGATGAAATATTTTTAATGGGAAACAAAGTGAAAGTCTTATAGTCAGTGAAGACTTGTTTAAATGAATTCTTCTCCATGAAAGACTTAGTTGAATCATCCTATATTCTAGGGGTCAAGATCTACCGAGATAAATCTCAAAGTATGATTGGGATAAGTCAATGTATATATATTGACAAGGTAATAAAAAGGTTCAATATGGAAAAAAACCAGGAGAGGATTGTTTCCAGTGTCACATAGCTTTAATCTCTCCAAGAAGATTTGTCTATAAAAATAGGAGGAGATTGAAAGAATGAGTATAATCCATTATTCTTAAGAAATGGTATCTATCATATCATGTTATGTACTAGGTTTTATGTGGAATTTTATTTAATCATAGTGGGAAGATATCAAGATAATCCAAGAGAGATGGATTGGGTAGTTGTAAAAACTATCCTAAAGTACTTGTGATATATAAGGAATATTTTCCTTGTTTATGGAGGAGATGAAAAGCTAATCATGAGGGGATACACAAATTCTAGCTTCTAGATAGATCATGATGATATGAAATCATAGGCACGCTATGTATTTTTCTTTAATGGTGGTGCAGTGAGTTGGAGGAGCTCAAATCAGTCCTTGGTTTCCGATTCTACATCAGATTCTGAGTATATAGAGGCTACTGATGTAGTTAAGGAAGTAGTTTGGATATGCAACCTTGTTTTTGAGATTGGTGTTATACATAGTAGTGTAGACCCTGTTACATTATACTATGATAATACTATGTTCATGATGCTTTCCAAAGAGCTCAGGTCACACCTGAGGACAATGCATATATTCAAAAATTTCATCTATCGAGGGATTTTACTCAGAGAGGTGAAGTCAAGGTTAACATATTAGCCACATATGGTAACGTGGCAGACTCCCTGACCAAAGACATATTTTAGCAGAATCATGATACTCATGTGACAGCTAGAAGGTTGACAATTATTAGTTGTTGGATCTAGTGCAAGTGGGAGTGTTGTGAGTGGGTTCCCTAGATCCAACTCTTTTATGTACTTTGATTACCATTAAATGTATACATACATGTGTTTATTACTACCATAATAGTTTTTATACTTCTACATCCATTATTTACATGGTAATGTACTTATATTAAATATTGTATCAGAAGGTTATAGCAGTTCCTAGCTATAATGAGAACTTATAGATAATATGACAGAAATATTAAACATATGTTCTATGGTCAAGATACATCATACTGACAAGACACATATAATGTTAGACTATCAATTGTTGGGGGATTATAATCAATAAGATATATTATCATGAATTTTTCACTTAGTGATCTTGAGTAGATGAGATAGATCATGAGGATAGAACCTCTAATAGGAACACAACATGTTTTGGGTGTCATTTTTTATTCCTATCTACAAACATGGTATTGGTCTCCAGACTTGAGATTGTTATCAATGAGTACCATTTTATCACACACTTTGATGTAAGGAAAAAACTGTGACATTTAAGTCATGGTGATATAGCTTGTGTTGGGTGCGTCATTGGTGGTATGGCATTGGTTAAATGATCAGATATAATTTTTCGCTTTCGAGTTGAGGAAGATATATCTTGTGGGCCTACGCTGACCAGGATGGTAGTATCTTCATAAATCAATGGTCGTGGTATAAGAAGGTAATTCCATCCAGTAAGTTTGTAAAATATATAAATCAAAAAAAGAATGATTGCACAAGTGTGCTTTTTTCTTTATGTGATATCACAAGACAAAGAGAATATATTACACAAAACATGTTGAGAGGAGGTAGTCACAACTATGGAATTCCTTATCTCCTTAAGGTCCATGATGGGTCAATATACTCTACTCTTGTTCTATAGTTTAGACTCACTACTATCGAGACAAGTATCTAGAGGTTCACGCACTAAGTTTATCCACATGTTCCGCCTATTTGAATGAATATGAGTTTAGGATGAAGTGGAGCCCATGTGCGGGGGTTGGTGAACATCCAAGTATGATCGATCGTAAGTAAAAATAATTAAATTATATTATTAATGTTTATAATAATGATGTTTCAATTTATTTCTCAAGGTATTCACATGTTGTTTGATCATAAAAGTGAATACAAGAAATCATAATTTTTTGAACGAACATTGGATGTTCATGGTTTGTTAAATTATTTGTGGAGATTATGGAATGAGTTAATTGTTAGTATTGTATCATGCCACATTTTATAGTGTTACAAATGAGTGATAAAATATTTGTAACATTTATGACACATTTGTTAAGTCATACATGTGCACAGGGGTCTAAAATAAAGGTTATTACTTTTTAGGAACCAAAGTGAAATTATGGAAAGTATAACCTAGGTATAAAAGATCATTTTAGCCTTTTAATAGTTATATCCACTATTTGGACGAATTTAGTGAGAGAATATCTTCTAAAATATCCTCTCAAGTTCTTATATAGTGATTCAAAAGAAAGAATAAGGTCGGATCGACCCTGTCTTCTCGATTGACTCTGTGTTCTTCACACGATCAAAGGGACATCTTAAAGATCTTAGATTTACCGTGCTAGAACCTGTAAAAAATATATCTATGATCCAAGAGCTACGGTGTATGTGTGGATGATCTAGAGGATTAATAGATTATCATCGTTGATCCAAGACAGGTTAATGGTGTGTGAATCAAACCGATGAATTCAAACAAACAATGTACTATTTATGATTTCATTTGATTTTATTTTTCATGATTAAATTGAATTACATGTGATCCTTTATAAAAGTAAGATCAAGGGGTTTTGTTTATTTAGTATTTTGAACATGAATTCAAATCCAAAGTTTTAAATTTTGTGTTTTTCATGCTTCCGATGCGCCTTGGGTTCCGTCACAAAGAACCAATCACCTTACTAGAGAAAACTCACATCTAAACCAAAATTGTGTAGCATACTCAGCTTTTTCAACCTACCATGTTTGATTATTATATTCTGATAAATAAAATGCCCCTTTCTAATGGTATTTTCATTTACTTGTAAAATATCATTTTTTAGAGATTGAGGTTTAGGAATTGGAATTATATATGGACAATAGACAAATCATGAGTTTGAAAAGTATCAATTGAGAAATGGAAAACTAAAGACCAGTCAATATTATTTTAGGACATAAATACGGAAGGGTATTGAAAGAATATCATAGAACATGTTTTATATCATACCAATACCACAGTCACTGATTCTAGACCTACTAAGATCAAGAAATTTTAAAAATGGATAGGTTGAAGAAATGGCAGCAATAAATGCATTAGTGATTTATGATCCAAGCATCCATAGATGTATCTGCAAACTCATAAAGTTATTAGTCCCTAGAATAAGTATAAAACCTTGAGATAGATAGAATGAAGTAACATGTATGTTCATTGATGTTGGTAAACTCCTTCCCAGACCATTAGTATTACAATTTTCTAAAGTAAAAAAATCTAAAGGGAGCACCCTCAAATTAGGGCAGTTGATGACTAATTTTTACAAGGAGTGAAGATTCGAAAACAATGGCTAGAAGAACACATGTTGAAACCCATGATATTACCATACCCTTCCATATTATTTCATGAAAAAAAATGTTTATTATTAACAAAGAAAACCAATTCATCCCTAGTTATCTGATTGAGATTTAATGGCATGGTTCCATTTATGTTGTACATTTGAGTGTCTGGTAAAAGAAATTAACTATCACCCCTTATGTTGTGGGAAAAGAATATCCTAGGGAAAAAATAAATAAAATGGATGAATGTATACCTAGTTTTATTAGTTCAAAAAATGTACAGTTGAAATTGAACCACGTCAGGACATAGGGAAAATGATCAGTGAGTAAGGGAAATAGAGGTAGACCCGGGAGAGGGACTGATAGGGACACTAGTAGGGGGGATGCTGACATGTGGGGATAAGAAATATGGTGTGTGGGGGTTGGATGATTGTGATCTGAGTTTGAGGAGTCTAGGAGGGGGATCGAGGAATTGTGAGCTTCAGTGGAGCTAGGCATGCATATTGGAGATGTGGGGGACGCGGTGAATATCTGGGCAAGAAGAGGGGATGTAGGGAAAACCTGGGAATGTAGGAGGGTAAGATAAGAGTAGTGGCAGTATATTGGGGAGGAACAAAGGATGAAGGGTGGTGGGGAAGGTGGGGAGGTAGATCAGGTTAGTGGGGCGGTGGTGGGGAGGGATTCCAGTGTTAGAATAATTTTTGTTATGGACCACACATCTGAAAAAAATCATTGTTTTAATTTTTTTCTTAGATTTAATCTATATTCTTCTATATAAAAATTATTGAATTATCAATTTTTAATTTAATATATAAACATATATTTTTAGTTAATAATTTATAAGTATTTATTAAATAATATGTAAATATATATTCAGTTATTGGAAAATGATTAATTGATATAGAATAATTTATTATGATGTGTATTTTTTATGGTAAATGGTTTTTTGGTAAAAATACATAATAAAAATAAATTCATTTATTGGTAAAATAATTATTGGTTATTGTATGATAAAGAAACAAATTTAATTGTTAATAAGAAAATTGTTGGTATTGAACAACAAATATCAATACGTATATTTTTTTAGTAAAGTGAGTTGTTGGCACCTATAAATAATACAAAAAATATAATATTTATTGGAATTACTAATTTTTAATAAATAGATATATTATCTGACATAAAATTTCTGTTGGTACAAGTCATTTAATTCACTTTGGCATACCATCCATGATTTCACACACACACACACACCCGTGCATTCCTAGTGACAACTCTATGCTCATGAGTGGTGATACATCCTCCACCAAGCTGTCGTCTGGTGGAAATCCTATGTGTTCCTTTCCATTCAGAACCAATCACCAAGTATATTTCAACAAGGCCCCATATAATGAAAATCATGAATACACACAAACCATGTGCCCTTCCAATTGGCACCCACAGCCTAGTTATGCCAATAAAATGTGTCAAAACCATATTTCTTTTAAGAAATCCATTTCTTTAAATTTAACAAAAATGTTGTGGGAAACCCCCACAACCCAGTATCTAAGCCAACCCATATGAGAGAAATCCATCAGAGTTTTAACAGGGTAAAATCATTTAAAAGTAGAAGGGATTTATTTAACAAAACCAAGAACCTTTATATTCCAATAAAAGTGTAAAAAGGAAGAAACCACCCACCTTGGATATGTTCGACACAATGATTATTAGATGATACCATGGATTTGGACCCTTCCTTTCATTTATCTAACAAAACCCAATACATACTGATCAAACCTCATCTGATTCCATAGATCCAGGTATAACAATGTTGTAATAGTGGGTTCCCTTGATCCAACTAAATATTACTTTTTGATTACCACACTATGTATACAGTGAGTTATATATGATGTACTTTTACCATTATAGTGTTGATATTTATGTTTCTACTATTTAAACGGTAATTTTCATTGATTATTTGTTGTATAAAAATGTTATATCAGTGTTAGGACTATAATGAGAACCTCAAGATACTATGACATTAATATTAAACATATTTTATATGGTCTAGATACGCCATACTGACTGGAAAGAGATGATGTATTACTATCAGGTGATGGAGGCTCATAAGCATTGAGACTTCTTCTCATGAAGTTCATACTATGAGATATCTAGTTGGTGATATCATAAGGACGAAACCAACAATAGGAACACTAAATGTTTTGGGTGTCATTGGATGTTTCTATCTATGAACATGTGTATTGGTCTCCTAACTTGAGATCGTTATCAATGTGTATCATTTGATTGTGTAATTTAATTCAATGAAAAAAATTATGAAATTGAAGTCATGGTGAGTCAGCTTGTGTTGGATTCATCATTGGTGGTATGACATTGGTTGAATTATCAAGATAGAATTTTTCATTTTCGAGTTGATAAAGTGATATCTCGGACCTAGTTGATCAGGATGGTAATACGTTCATAAATCCTTGGCTAAGGTAGTCGAAGGTAAGTATGTCCAGCTGATCAAAAAATAATAAAGTAAGAATGAACGATGACACAAGTGTGTATCTTGATTTATGAGATATCACTAGACAAAGAGATTATATTACACAGGCTTGTTCGTAGGGAAGGTTGTCGCTGCTATGACTTTTCCTTATCTCTTTAGGGGCCTTGGTAGGCAGCTAGACTTCACTATTAATCTTTGAATAATATTTTCTACAATCGAGATAAATGCCTATAGGGTCACACACCATAGCGTATTCAAGAGTCTGACCTATTCTGGTGAATATGATTATTGGACATGTTGGGACCCACCATGAGGTCTGAGAGTTTTCCAAGTAATTGATCACTGATGAATAAATAAATTCAATATTATTTGAGTATAGATTAATTGGATTGAATTTATTTATTAAAATTATTCATAAGGTATTAAGTGAATATTTGAAAAAATATTATACGAATGAATATTAATTTAATATTCAATGTTCGTTTAATATTATGGGAATTGCTAGTTGAGTTATTGACTCGGGTTTTATTACGTAATATATTTATTATATATTAAAAGGAGGTGATAAAATATAAATGATGTTAATGGTGTATTTATTTCATCATAATGTGTTATTTACTGCTTATTTAGTGGGTGTTTTATTTTTACGGGTCGGGGAACCCTATCCAGGTATTTTGAGCAATCCACAATATAAGTTGGAGAGAAACTCTATTCCAGTAATTGTTCATTCCAATAGAATTGAGAGCTCTTATCTCCTCTTATATCCTATAGAGAGAAAATTTACATCCGAGCGAGTGATCCAAGAACACCTTCACATATCAAAGGCATAGGATCGAGGTGATTTGTTGCGACGTTGAAAGAATCATCAGAGCTATGTGCTAGCAGCCATAATTCGATGATAGGCGTACGCATAGACCCCTGAAGCATGTGTGAATGATCTATAGGGGTTCAACTTCAGATCCTTCAAGAAATGATCATCGATGATGAGCTATAGCTGAATGCACTATCGATTTGAACAAGATAACCGTTCGGTTTTATTTTTGTGCTTATTAAATTCACATGAGATCCTAAGACCTCTATCAGGACTCATATCATCATAGACGATGAATTTATGTCTCTCTGGTGGTAAAGATTTTAAATCCCTGACCCACCAGCTTCCATTGTGTTCCCTGGTACCATTAATTGGTATCAGATCAATAATGTTAATTTTCGAAATTAAGAAAAAATTAATTTTCTTTAAATTAAGTAGAGGGATTCGTTTTAGTCTTAATAAAAAACTACTTGCCGATCTGATATTAGATAACCAAGTTACGGCCATCTGGAATTTTTGATACGGATCATTTTCAGTTTTTTTACAGGTTAAATTTTTGAAGAACAATATAATATGTGTGTGTGTGATGTATTGTTTCATGAATTATGGTTACCTAGAGCGGTGGTTGGAGTTGTATCCAGTGACCTAGTTCAAGGTAGAACAGTTTTTTTTTTTGAACGGATATGCTTCCACCATTTATAGAATTTCAAACAATAAAACAATAAATATATATTTTATTAAAATAGATAATCCCTTGGGCAACTGTTTGTCCAACAATTGGACAAAAGAAGGGAAAAAGGGTAATTGAAAGGGGGTGTCACTGACCCGGGAAAACATTTTTTTTTTTTTGTTTTTTGCAAAAGCTATTGATAGGATTTGTTAAAAATTAAAAATCTGAGGGTCTCTTTCCCAGGGTTCGCCGCGAGCTCCATCGGCCTTATTCCTCTACCGCCATAGCCTCCCTCGTTGGTCGCTGATGTCGGTTCCTCCTCCAAGCTCGATTGTCAGGGGTCGCTGCAGCCATGCCGAGCCAGCACGCCGGTGTCGTGCCGCCTCCACTCGCCAGATGCTGCCCCCTTGTCAGTCTTCGCTCCGCCTTGCCATCTTCTACGACCCACACGACCTCCTCATCGCTGCCAGGTCCTGTTCCCACAGGCATCGTCTCACCCGACCACCGACCTCCCTGGATTTGCTGCCCTTAGGTTTTTGGTGCACCGCTATGCTCCGTTGCACCTCGACCCCCTGGACAACCAATTCGACCCGGCCGACGGAGTGAACCCCAGTCGTTAGGTCCTCCCGCAAACCACTCTGCCTTGTACCGATGCGCCCTGATCAGGCTCTCCTTCGGGACTCCCACAGGTCCTATCTGACCAAATCTGCCAGGCAATGTTTTAGGGGGATATTTCCAACTCGAAATGGGTCAGGGTAGGTGGGCCCAACCCAGAAATTTCCTACACGGGGTTTTTCAGCCCAAAAAAATCATAAATATCAAATATTAATTTATTAATATTTGAAATATAAATAATAATAATAATAATTTTATTATTATTTTTAAAATTAATTTAATTTTGGTATAAAATTAATTTAACTGATTAATTTAATTGTGGGATAAAAAATTAAATTAATCATGCAACTGAATGAAATTAAATTATTTGAATTTAAATAATTCATTTACTTTATCAAATACCCCAACACTTCAATTTATTGCATTTTAATTTTATTATTAGTTTATTTGAAATACTAACTGGTCTTAAGCAGTGATCGAGAATGTCTATGTTTTATTTATTTAATTATTTATTTAAATTGTGTGTAATGTTTGTAATATTTAATTATTTTTATTGACAGTCTGTGCATCATCATTCATTATTAAATATGTACGAAGGCCTGCAATCCCATCAGTATTTTTTCATGTACATTGCGCTTCCTGATACCCACTCACCCGTGTGTGAGTACATTTGCATTTTGATGATGACGATTTAAGCTGCAGACCATGCCAAGATGAGACAATTTACCACACAAGAAGAAAAACACTGGATCAGGGGCTATCTGCATCATGAGTCAAGACCTGACTCAGGTATGATTCTACTCGGTCACAGTTGATCCATTAAGTTTAAATGGATCAACCAATAAGAGATGCTCAAGATCAATCGGGTAATTATTTACTATATGTATTATTTATTTATATTTTCATTTTCATGATAGCAGAAAACACATAAAATAATAAACAAGAAAAATACATAAAGAAGCAATGAATGTATTCTATTAATAAATGTTCATTTGTGAGAGTAACAACATAGTATGCACATATTTAATAGAAAATGATTATATTCGTCGATAAATATTAAAAACCCTCAAAGAAATATTAAGTCGCAAATGTTTTCCATCATTTGAATTTGAACAAAACTGGGTGTATGGGGTGCTCATCAACCAAAGTTGAGGATGCCACATACTATCAGAGTGTTATTATGAGAGTGATGAGTTGACTTAACTGAAGTTGGTAGAAAAGAAGTAACCAAATCTAACTTGTTGCAACTATAGCGACAATCGTTGAGTAAATCAAGTTTATGATTTTATAAGCTAGGACTTCACTCGAAAGATCAAGGAACCATGAGTTAATGTGGTTGTCTAGTCAAACGTCTACCTTAAACTCTCCACGTAGTGGTGTAGTCATAATTTGTAGACTATGATGATAGGTTTTAAGGGTCCTTTCCACTAGAATACTCAAGCGAAATAGTATTCCAATTCTAGTACAAAGGGTTGCTAGTGTTCAATAAAATAGTGGGATACATTTAATGATTTAATTAATTAATCAATAATGTCTAATTAGTAATCAATATAAAATTACTAATCTACTAGATTTTTTTAGTAAATGGAGTGAAATATCACAAGTACACTGTGATATCTATTGAACAAAGAAATTTCCAAACCGACATGATTTTCCAAGAGTGGTATAGACACTCACACAAAGTACTATATAGGAAATTCAAGATACTGGTGTCCCCAATACCTGTTAAGACGCCTTAGGAAGAGAGGGTGTAAAAATTATTATAGGAGACTCATGTATGATTCATATGATGGTTTTACATGTTGTCTCATCTTTGAGAATCTGGTGGGGAGAAAGTGAAACAAGATATGAATGGGTGTCAATTACACTGATTACGTGTAAATATGAAAGATGTATCACGATCTTTCCATACATCTCATTCTTATATCTTTATCATCCATTTAATCCATTTTTGTTTTATATTACAAAAAAAGGTGTGGAAAAAAATTCTTTACTACCTTTTAGGTATGGTTCACCAAGTAAATAAGGACTTAAAAGAAAGTCTTAGTTCATATGGTGAATAAGTTGAAAGAAAAGGTGAAAAGTCCAATGGAAAGTGTAACATAAAAGGAAAATTCATAACATCCTTCAAAGAAAAGAGGCTGATTATCATAAAGGAGGTAGTTTTCTTCACATGTCACATGATAAGACTATGGAAGTACAAATGTAATGAATTGAATTGAAGAAGTAAGTAGTTTCATCTTCTTTAGATATATTCATCAATTGTTTGTGATGTAACACTTCTTGGTTATTTAATACAATATTCCTTTCACATATGTGTAATCAAATATAGTAACCAAGTAAGAAATGAAACATTATAACAAGTAAGGTGTGTTCTCCAAGTAGCTGAGAAAGGGTGGTTCCTAAGTTAGCAGTGAGAAGCACACAACTTCTAATTTCCAAGTAAAAGGTTCTATTTGAACTTTTGTTAAGGATCACCAAAATATTAATCTCACGTGTACATTGGATACAAGGATACATTATTCCATTTTTGTAATGAATATTTTTTGTGGTGTTTAATACTTAACACACAGTTCAATAATGATTAAATCATTGGCAATACCTAATGAATATAAAATGTAAGACTTATATACCCAATTGTGGTAAGATAATACTTTGTCAAGAAAAACAAATGATTTATCAAGGGTATACCCAGTATGGTTTTAGAATCTTTGGATTTAAATACCTTAGGTATTATCAACACACTTATGTACATAGTTTTGGACAAATAAACCTTTTAAAATAAAGGCGAGTCACAAATCATTCAAAATTAGTTTAGCTAGAGAGCATGAACTATTCTAAGGGTAAGCTAGTGGTAAATATACTTTATAAGATTCCTTTTAAGTGTTTATTAAGGAATGTGAAAATGAAGTATGGTATATGCGTGGTCAGAAGATATGTGTTACTTCAGGCCCACGTGCTAAAGAATATCTTGACCAAGAATTCATCTATCATTATTATGTAGCATGGAGTAATTCCTAAATGCACATTGCCTTATACACATCAAAGCAATGATGTTAATGAGGATTGATGGAGAGTCTTACATGTTAACATTGATCAATATAATGTATCATAGAGTAATTCCTAAAAGCACATTTATTTATAAATATCAGAGATATGATGTAAGTATAAGGAGAATCAATATTGAGATATATATGCATTGTAGAAACTTCTATTATATTTCAATACATGCTTCACAAATAAAAGTGTTATACCATAACCATATGTCAAATATATTTAAAAATGGATATCATATGAATTATAGTATGATATAAATCCATTATTTCATAAGAAAATGTGTTTTTATTCAAAGAGTTTGTTAAGGATATAAAAAAACTTACATAAAGCAAAACAGAATGTGCATCTAAAGTAATTATCCTAATGTTTTCGAAGGATATTATAGAAATACCTATGATAGAAAAGTGATAGTCAAATTAATAGAATATATTTATATATAAGGGTGAATATATCTATTTGAGATAATGGAAGAAAGATTGACTTAGATTTTGTCAATGATGGAGATGTCCAAGTGCATATGGAAAGAGAATATTCCAGAGACACATATTGTGTATGATGGATAAAAACATGGTGGTGGTTTTATATTCACCATATCTAGTGATACATTATTCATTAAGAATAATAATTCTTACAAGTAAGAAGTATACGAAAATTATCTAAAATTGACAAGATAAATTAAAATTCAATAATGGATTCCATGTATCAAAGTACATAGGGATTATTATTTTGAATAATGTGGTGGGTATTCAAGGGAAACTATACATGGATGGTACAAGAGTGGTACCAATGAGGCATGATTCATAACACCAAGTCATTATGCTTAGATCCATTAGAATTTTACTTGTCATGGTTACTTTCTATGATCATTTTATTGAGAATTGGATGTCCAAACCACCAATCATGGAAGGTTTCTACACGATGCAACCAAAAAGGGATAGTGACACAATAGAATGCCAATAAGGGGTGAAAGTTACTAAAATCCAGTTTAGGATTAAAGAAAGTAGTAAGATCAAAGAATATTAATTTGGAATGAATTTTTCCATGTGTCTGTAAGAGGTAAGTGGGAGTGCCACTATTTTATAAGTAAAATATTTTTTAAAAACATATGGAAAACATCTATCAGTATTATAATTAATTAAGACCAAAATGAAAGTATATATCTAGAGATTGACTTAAATTTGAAACAAAGTTTTAGGGGACTTAATCTATTGAGGTGGATCTAAAGGTTTCTTAGACCAAGTCAAAGTATATATACAACAAGGTATTGAAAAATACAAGTTAGAAAAATTTGAGAGAGATTTGCTACCAGTGTCACCTGACATAAATCTCTCCAAGAAGACATGCATTGGACATAAGAGGAGATTAAAGTGGTGAGTTAAATTCCATAGGCACCTGTAATGGATCTATCACATATTTTATGTTATTTAATATATCTAATATTTCTAACATATACTTTATGGTGGGAAAATATCAATTATATATAGGAGAACTACATGAGAATTAGTCAGAACTATCCAATTGTACTTGAGAAAGTACAAAAATTATGTACCTGTTATGCGGAGAGGAAGAGATACTAGTTATAAGGGGACACAAACTAGTCTTCCTATATATTAATATGATAAAATATTATAGTTTGTATAAGGTAATGAGCAAGAAAAGATCATAACCATATCTAAAAATACTAAGTTCATTACAACTTTTGGGGTAACTAAAGAAGCAGTGTAAAATATGCAATGATTTGTCCCTATTCTTAGAATCATGCATATTATGTAATGATTTTACATTATGATAATTCTATTACTATTACTATCCAAGATGTAAAGTTTAGACAGTGGAAAAAAGGGATATCCTTAGGGTTTATATCTCTTGAGGAGACTTACTCAAGAAGGTGAGGTCGCATATAGTAGAATAACCACGCAACAGAGACATGGAAGGCCCATGACTAAATCCACAACTCAGTAGAAACATGATCTTATCATGTTAGATCTAACAAGAATAGTCAGTAAGTTGTCTATAGTTCAAGTGGGAGTGTTGTAATAGTGGGTTCCCTAAATCCAACTAAACAATAATTTTCAATTACCATACCATGTATATAGTAAGTTATACATGATGTACTCTTACTATTATAGTGTTTATATTTTTATGTCCACTATTTAAATAGTAACACCTATAGATTATTTGTCATATCAAAAGTTTATAGCAGTTCCCATGCTATAATGAGAACCTCGAGA
The DNA here is from genome assembly GCA_963277665.1 of Viscum album. Lineage (NCBI taxonomy): Eukaryota > Viridiplantae > Streptophyta > Magnoliopsida > Santalales > Viscaceae > Viscum > Viscum album. The sequence goes on along the minus strand of OY728120.1, from coordinate 2,061,942,542 downwards.
TACTTTGACATTAATCTTAAACATATGTTATATGGTCTAGATACACCATACTGACTAGACACATATGATTTATTTCTATAAAGTGTTGGGGGATCATAAGCATTGAGACTTCTTCTCATGAATTTCTCACTTCATGATCTCTATTAGATGAGATCATGAGGACTGACCCGCCAATAGGAACACCACATGTTTTGGGTTTCATTGGATGTTCCTATCTATGAACATGTGAATTGGTCTCCTGACTTGATATCATCATCTTTATGTACCATTTGATTGTGTGCTTTGATGCAATGAAAAAACTATTACATTGAAGTCCTAGAGAGGTATCTTGTGTTGGGTACATCATTGGTTGAATGATTAAGATAAAATTGTTCACTTCTGAGTTGAGGAAGTGACATATCATGCCTTGTTGATCGGGATGGTAGTACCTTCATAAATCATTGGAAAAGGTAGTAAAAGGTAAGTATTTCTAGTTAGATCAACAAATAATAAAGCAATAATAGATGATGAAACTAGTGTGCGTCCTTCTTTATGATATATCACAATACAAAGAGATTATATTACACAGTGCCTATTCATAGGAAAGGTTGTCATTGTTATGAATTTTCCTTATCTCTTTAGGATCCTTGATGGGTTGCTAGAATCCACTCTTGATTTGTGAATAGTATTCACTACTATTGAGATAAGGGCCTAGAGGGTCACACATAATATCATATTCAAGAGTGTGTCGTATTCCAATGAACGAGAATATATACATAGTGATACCCACCATGGGGTCCAAGAGTTGTCCAAATAATCGATCATCGATGAATAAATAAATTCATTATTATTCAAGTACATAATAATTAGTTTGAATTTATTCATTAAAAGTATTCACAATGTATTAAGTGAATTCATTAAAAAATATTATACAAACATATATTAATTTAATATTCAAGGTTCGTTTAATATTGAAGGAATTACGAGTCAAGTTATTGACTTGATTTTTATCACATAATATATTTATTGTATATTACAAGGAGGTGATAAAATATAAATGATGTTAATTAAATAGTTAGTGTGTCATAACCTTTCATTTACTACTTATTTAGTGGGAGTTTTGGGGGGGGGGGCTAGGGAACCCTATTCAGGTATTTTGACCAATCCACATATAATCAATAGAGGAGATCTATTTCAGTGATTGTTCATTCTAATGGAATTGGGGTCTCATTTATCATACCTCATACTAGAGAGAGAAAGTCTCCATCTAAGTGAGAAATCCAAGAACTCCTTCACAGGTCGAAGGCATGATATCGATGTGATCATCACAACATTTAAGAAATCATTAGAGCTTCATGCTAGCCTCAGGAATTCGATGATCAACATATGTACAGACTCTTGAAGCATATCTGTACAATCTATATGGGTTCATATTTGGATCATTTGAGAAGAAATCATCGATTATGAGATGCATTCGAACACGTCATCGATTCAAATTATTTAACCATTCATTTTTATTTTTGTGCTTATTAAATTCATGTGAGATCCCCATACCTCTAATGGGGCTCAGATTGTTGGTGATGATGAAGTTACATCTCTCTAATGATAAAAATTTTAAATCCCCAGCCCACCATCTTTCACTATGCACCCGAGTACCATCAAATTAGATCTATCTATGTTTTTGTTTAAGACAAACTAAGGATATCCTAGAAGAAAAGTAAGAACAAGGTGCTAACCTGTGATTCCCATGATCAAATACTCAAAGAATCATTAGAATCAGAGTCATGAAACCAAAGATTATTGAAAATCACACAGGGGGGCCTAAAAATTGAGATCCTAGGACATAAGAGGAAGAATAAGAGTTTCCAAGAAATTTTCAGGTAAAAAATTGAATTTCTATATAATTTATTTCCCATCACATGGTTAGTCCGCACAGTTTGACAAATAGTGCGCTAACTGTGAAAATTGACTCTTTCATGAAGAACTCTGAGTAGCATGTTAGCCACACGGTTTTTCCAAATCGTGCAACAAATGTGTGCCTTCCTAGTGACCCCCAAACCCCTCACATGATTTCATGGACACATGTTCATGATTTTTACTAACCGTTCTCAAACCGTGCACCTCTAAAAGGATTCCAAAAACTTCCAAAATTATCTAAAAACATCCCAATCCATTACCCTTACATTCCATAAATTTAAATAAGAAATAAAGTATGGGAATACCTCAAATTGAGGGCATTATAATGAACTAAACTTTACATATATAAATATTACATCTTATTAGATGAATATTCATTATACATCATTAAGATCCAAGCCATAACCACAAAGGTTATGTTTCTTTGGAAACATGGATACATAAAAACCGGTAAATAAAATATCTAAATCATTTACCATTAAGTTATTTATAACTAGAACCATTCTTAGATATATCATACTTAAAACCTTTCTTCATAATCTGAGGAAAGGAAACCTAAGAAAGAGTGTGCTCAAATGCTCGGTAAGGGTAAACATAAGAGATATCACTCAATGATAAAACTTGAGCATAATATAATTATAAGGGTGTGAGAACATGATCATAACTTACAATAATCTTACCTAACTATTCAATGATCAGTAATCATAAATCATGGAATAAGGTTTTTTCACAATAATAGACATAAATCATAACTGTGAGGAATCATCAATAATCAATCAGGTTTGATGAGAATGTTTCATAAGAATAAGAAATAATTTCATGTTATACACATAAGCATTTAAAAAAACTTCCTTAGTCATGGTTCACTCCCAAGACTATAATTGTGGAAAAAGTCCAATAATGGAAATTTCTACCTAGTTTTTTCTAATATTCTCTTAGGAGTTACTTCCATCTAGTTAACTCCATAATCTATTAGGAGTATATTAACTCCATTGTATCTTAATATTTTCTCAACTCCATCATCATTACCTAATGTATTTAATGGATTTAATAGAACCACCAACTGTCATGATCTATATCAGGATCACTTGTCATATAATCATAATCCAAACATATGAGTACCACAAGATCATAAAACATTCATCATTTCATCATATCATAACTCATGGAAAGAAAATAATTCTCATAAACATTTCATCATTATAATCATTAACCATCCAGAGAATGAATAAATATGGTAACATTGGATCATATACCCAATAAAGAATAAGAATCATCAAATGATGTTTTTATAGGTGAAAATATTTTTAAAATATCACTTGAACATATCTTGAGGAAAATACCCTTTTCATTTTGAAAAATATTATTTAAAATTTACAAAAATTCAAAATATTTAGGAATATATTTTATTTTAAAATAACCATAGAAATTTATAAATAAATCTTCAAAGAAAATAAAATTCATGATGGTGGTAAAATACATTCATACAATGTATATTAAAAAAATGATTCCTTTCACATTTTTAGTAAAAAATGAAAATCACCACATTTGGAAAATGATAAGAAGATTCCTTTTAAATATTTTTATAAAAAGTAAAATATAGGTAAATTTTTCTTTAATAAAATTTTAGAGAATAGTAAAAACATTATTGAAAATATTTTAATGAAAATATATACATGGATGAAAAGATTCCTATACAAAGAGAGAAATAAAGTTAGGTTTTACTTAAAAATGTTATTTAGGTATCTTGAGTGTTTAAAGAGAGGAAAATGAAAGGAAAACATTTAATATCCAAAAAATAACCATAATAGATGAAAAAATATTATTTTATAGATATATATGAGATAATTTCATCCTTAAAAATTTAAGCATAAAAAAACCAGTAAAAAAGAGATTGTAACATAAAACCCTTACCATTTTGATAAATTTTGATTCATGACCCCAATGAAAGAAATGAATTAAAATGAATAATTAAATACCATTAAAATAAGTATATTCAGGATAAAACATATAAAAGTGGAAGTAGTTACATCTCACAAAATAATATTGATGTATAACATAACATATGTTCCAAAGAATACAATTTAAGATGTTAAACCCTTACCACTTTGGTAGATTTCAAATAAAAACCCCTTGTATAAAATAATTTTAATTTTAAATTTAAATACCAAGAATTAATAAGTATCCATGATATTACATGTAAAAATATTAGTATATACACCTCATAAACATAAATATGTTCATAATATCAAACATGTCTCAATGAAACAAAATTGAGATGAAGAACCCTTACCTTATGTATGAATTGATTCATAAGCACTATAGAATCCTATATAATAAATTTAGATTAATTATAATTCTATAAAATAACCATATACACAATTATAATATCATATATGATCCACTTATAACTTTTCAACACTCGTTTATTTATAATTCTTTATTAAAATTGTCGTTTCTAGGTGTAAACTGTTTCATTTTTCATGTCTATTTCAGTTCGACAGTTACATTCCTTGAAATATGATCATAGTTACATATTTATAGAATCTTAATCATGTTATATGTATCATATTTAATCATTATATACACTTTTATAACCAGTCATATAAAGCGACGACGAACAATGAATTATATCACTTCGTCGAGATGATAATTTGTATATACACATGAGTTATGTTTCCACTTTTTGATGGATTGAAAGAAATAAAGATAAATGATCATTCATATTTAAAAATAATTATTATATTATAAATATAATATATATTTATTAAATCTATCCTTATTACCATCCAAGTTATGAGAAAATGAAAAAAAATCACATCGCTCTATGGAGGTGGTAATCCACATGTACACATGAGCGACACTATAATTTTCTAATGGATTGTAAGGTAATAAGGTAGATAAGATATTATAATTACAAAAGAATAATTATGTCATAAATATCATATTACAAATGGTTGGGGAGGGGGTATTCCACACATACACACAAGTGGTACTTTCATTTCCCATTTGATGGAAATGAGGTGGGAAATGGTTGTGTCATCATCATAATAACATATCAATATATTTATGATACTAAATTCATCATGTTTTTATAAATAAAAAATGTTTAGATAAGTTAGAAGAATAAATAAAATTTAAAGTGCTCGGTTAATATTTATACCTCATTTTGAGAGACCTCTTTTGGCTTACACATTAGGCCTTGAAAGATTGGTCTTAGGAGAAGACCAAATTATATAGGATGAATGACAGGAATATATAAAGGTTTCTTAGTAGGTATTGGAAAATCTATAAATATTAAATTATGTGAATCACGGAGGAGAACATGTTCCCATTTATAAGTGAGGGTCAGAATACACATGAAACTTCTTAAAATATTTCAATAATATAAGGTCACTTTCATGTGTGAGTAGATCCAAATGGATAAGGATTAGAAGTTAGGTTAAGATAAGGTTGAAATATCTTCAACCAATAAGGATTAGACATGTAACATAACTGGACCAATACTCCCTCATATGATCATGGTGGGTTGGTTACGTGACCTCAAGCATGCCTCCCTATACGCCAAAGGCTGCCAACTAGTAGTGAGGGTGTACGAGACATAGTGGGGATACTACACCCTTTGGTACAAATTTGAACTAATATAGGAATTAATATAAATAATCAATCATGAAACCAAATATAATAAAAGGGAAAACCCAAACTATCCAAAAAATAATAGAAACCATGTAATGATAGGTTGAATGTAACTAAATGACGTGTTAAAAGTCATAAAAGTAAAGGACTAAACATACTCGATAAATAAAACTCAAAATATCTGGTCCTGAACCCCATGCCATTACCATCTCCAAGATCGAACCCATCTTGAAATCAATAATCAAATATAGGTTCCTTTAACCTTGTCCATACCTGCAACTAGGAAGTCTTCTCGGGTACCAAACAGTGACCCAGACAGGATGTGAGTACAACTCAGTAAGTCGACACACATGGTGTCTAAAAAATATTGTATGAATATATGTAGTGCATGAAATAATATGATAAATAGTGGTATTAATTTATAAATTAATAAAACACATTAAATAACCCTGCCAACGCTTGAGCTCTGGTTTGAAACTCAGGGTCAACCAAACCTACTTTGGCACTATGTTTGATATATCTTGTCAAGTGGTGGATCCTCCTGTGTAGGAAGAATCACCCAAAATATTGGATGATTCTACTATATAGGAAGAATCACTAGTATCATACCACAAGTAACCAAACTAGGATCCATGCGTATGTCCCCATGTTGGAGTCTCTTATGTGTTCCCATGGCGCATGTCACCAAGGGAAATTTAACCATCTCACTGGGATCTATGTGTATATCCCCATGATGGAGTCACTTAAATCTTCTCAGGGTGAACATCACTAAGGGGAATGTAACCATCACATATCAATTGGTGTATTCTACTACCTAGGATGAATCACTGGTACCATATCTCACAAGAAAAGGAATCAACCCCTCATGCATCATAGAAAAAACATCAATAAAATCAATGTTATCATAAGACATATTAGTCAATTAGTCCAATTTCCAATTATCAACTCATTAATTCTTAATTGGTAGATTCTCCTATCAAGGATGAATAACCAAAGTCACATCATTCCAAGTTATCATTTATCACATTTCATATGTTTTTCCATGTTCACAAGGCTAATCCAATTCTCACAATTTCCATTTAATCAAGGGTTAGAACACCTCTCGGGTGGCCTCAAGTCTCGGTTATAATGCCAAGAGATCCAATGAGTCCTTGTGAGGTCTATACATATGAATTTCCATCAATGTATTGGATTTACAATTTATTTTGGTCACATGCACAACATGATTGTGAGATCACACTTATTTCACATACTATACGAAAAGAAATACAGAAATTAGGGAGTTATTCTAGACCACCCACCTCAAAAGAAGAGAAGATGTAGAAAATTCCTCAACATCCAAGGTAGTGATTATATTCTTCTTCCATTCCCTTCAATGAATAATAAGAATTGTATCAAAATAGTTTGGTCATCCTGAACTAGGATTACCCAAGTAAAACAATAGATTGAGAAGGAGAAGAAAAACTACAAGGCATACCTTTGATCTATAGGATTTGAAACACCCAGATCTAATGAAAATGTACTTTTAGTTTGGAGAGAATATCTCATAGGTTGTCTATGAAAGGGTTACAGTCAAGTTAAGAGGGTGAATGATATCAAAACCACATGAAACTAGTGTTTAAAAGGAGGGCTAGGTGTGGCACATTCATGATGTGAATGGGGAATTCATGTTATGAATGGTTTATTTTCCATATATACCGAGAAAATAGATGCTTCATCTAAAAACCCATAAATAGCCACTTTTATGTCATGAGTTACTCTCACATCATGAGTTTTCATTTAATGGGGCCTTCTAATATCCTATCATGGTATGAATGAGGTTCATGGAGTATACACTGATTATTTCACATTGAAAATTTACAATTAATGACGTAAACTCTTTCTATAGACAAATTCCATACCCCCTTCCCACTTCTTACACCTTTGCAACACTTACCCATTAGGGTAGAAGTTTCTATGACCAAGGGTTAAACGAAAACAACTAAACTTAAGGAACTCCAGGAGGATTTACCAAAAACTAAAAATGGGGTTTCTTGTAAAAAGACAGGATCATGCAACCACCCCACTATATAACAAATCATCCCCAAACTATTCTCCAAAGCATATATAGGGGTAATTATAAAAAATTATATCCACTATGCTCGTATATTATATTATCTCTACTAGGTCTCCTTTTGCACATGCCCATGCTGCCACTACACGCACTAGAGGCATGATCCTCCCTCAGAGATCCTTTTCACCATGGTCCAAGATATGAATTATATTATCCTCAAAGGATTTAGTAACATCCAACTCAACATCATCAATATCTATCATGAGATAAGGTTCAATATGATATCTCTGAAGCTGTGACATGTGAAACATGCCATGTATGGCATTGTAGAACCATAGAAGGGACAAGTGGTACACTACTGTATTGAAACTCTCCACTACCTCAAATGACCTGATAAACTTGGGTGCTAGGTCCCCTTACTTCCAGATCTTCCAACTGAACTTTCAAATCACAAAAAGCTGTTGCTTCCATACTATAAGGTAGGATATAAACTGGATCAACTCCCAACACTAACTTGATTATGAACTCTATCTCCCAATATGGTGGTAAGAAAAAAAATTCTTCTAAAAATTCAACCTAAAAATAGTCCACCACTAGAGGAAATTCATCCTATTATATTCCACCATCATCCAGAACAATGCCTTCCATCTAATCCATGAGGTAATCCAATATACACTAAACCAGTCCTACATGACCAGCCTAAATATCCCACTCACTTTGGTGATAATAGCCACCCCTTCTGAATATAGAAAGATAAATATACTTCAATAACAGTCGATATGATCTAATAAAGAACTAGCTAGTCCATACCTAGAATCAAATTAAATCCCATCATTTCTAGAAAGAACATGTCCCAAAGGAAATTGTAGCCACCAATTTCAATAGAATATTCCTTAAATCATTTGATACCCTCTTTCCTCACTCTGAATGATGTATTGATGGTCATAAAACCATCTAAGTGATCCATAACCAACCCCAAACCGTTTACAAATTGATTAGATAAAATTAATGTGATGCTCCTATATCAAGAAAATCATAGGAAAGGGTAGATGATATAATAAGTATACCTATGACGGTAGATAGTCCTGTATATAGACTAGTTGGAGTAGACTACATAACATGAAGCTAAATCAACCCTCAAACCTAGGTTCTATTCTGACACCCTTGTGTTTCTCCCTCTGGTTGGTATTGTCGCTCCTGAGCTGGGGTAACATGTCCCCTACCTTGGTCTAAAAATCTAGTGGAACTCCAGCTACTAGTTTGTTATGGGGTAACTATGTCCTTCCCAGACTCTAGTGCCTATACCGATCCCCTTCCACTACTCTAATATTTTTTCTCCTATAGAACCTCTGAATATTTCCCATCCCCCCACAAGAATGGCACTCCCTAGCAGGAAAAAAAAATAGAGGCATCTATGTCCAACCATTCCACACTGAAATAAATCCACTAGGATATGATTTTGAGATGGATTTCCATTACCTTGGCTGATCTATCCATTACTTCCTTGGTGACAAACTTCATAGAGATTCTTCCTGCTTCCAGAAGAAGAGCTCCCTAATCACCATGTTGAAACTACCTAGACACCACTTGGGACCTTTCACATATTCCCTTCCATGATGAGATCGTAATTCATCATTTACAAAAGAATTATTAGGAAAGATACATTTTCCCATGAACTTATCTCATAGTGATTCCTGTCCTAGAAACATTTCACCCTAGAAACATCTTCAGCTACCAAGTATGGAGAAAAAAACTTCAGGTCAGTGAAGCAGCCAATATAGTATATCACTGAATTTCCCTCCTACATAATGTAAATGAACTCATGAGCCCTATCATCCCTTTACATCTCTAGATAAAAGTGGTTAAAGAGATTCGTCTTGAATTCCTTCCAAGATATCTCCTACTATTGAATAGTTTTCTCCATAATGTCCGACCAACACATGGTTGGTCCTCATAACATGTAATAATCAAGCTTTATCCTCCTATATTCAGGTGTCTTTAAGTGATTAAAGATCATTTATATAGACTTGATCCATAACTCAAATTCCTAGGGGCCTCCCTCCCCAGTGAATGTAGGTATATTCTATAGCTAGAACTCTCTTTCCAGATCATACATTGAAGAAAAAGTGTGAATAACCTCCCTATCCATAGATTTCATGACCCTTATGATGTTTTTGTGGAGCTAATCATACATATGATTATATGGAGCTACAGGAAGTTTTGGCTCAACTACATTAGGAGTGTGATTATTACCACTCTGCTGATGCTCAACCCTAAGATAACAAGGAGGAATTTTCTCTATAGGGGTCAATGCACTACTTATAACACAAGAAAAACATCAAGATCAACCTCAAAAGGCGAAAAAATAGAGCACCACTGGCTCAAGGTTCCTTAGGACTTGTCTTAACAAGTGAATTGGTAAAAAAAATCTTTCATTTATTTTACTAATATAAAAAAGGAATTCATTTTCACATATTAAATAGGTAATTATACCACATGGGATAAATATGTCCCTAACATGAACAATTCATGTCAACATATATTTCTATGTGTCTACCATGATGCATGTATAATTATTTCATGTCATTATATACCATGAGTAAAATATCAATAAGTAGTAACATAACACAAAAAATGAATCACTCTAGGTGAAGTAACATCAAAATGGTAACAAGAATACAATAATAACAACAATCCAATCATTGTTCACTAAGGTTTCCCCCCACACATGGGTTAGCTACTCCCATGAATAAGCTCATTAACAAGCCTCAACACATCTTAATATCCATTTTACATTTCCCAAATAGAAAATAAACCTACTATGATACCACTTTTTAATATCCTCAGATTGGTACTCCCTCACATGACCATGCCGGGTTGGTTACATGACCTCATGCACACCCCCTCCCCCCGTACGATAAAGGCTGTTGACTAGCAGTGATGGTGTAAGGGACATAGTGGGGAGACTATAACCTCTGGTAAAGAGTTGAAATAATATTGGAAGTGATATAAATAATAAATAATGTAACCAAGCATAAGAAAAGGGAAAACCCAAACTATCCAAATAATAATAGAAACTATGTAACGATGGGTTGAATGTAACTAAATGACATATTGAAAGTCATATAAGTAAAGGACTAAATAGTCTCAATAAATAAAACTCAAAATTTCTAGTCTCGAACCCCATGTCAGTCCCATCTCTAAACTCCAACCCATAGAGCAAGCAATAATCAAATACAGGGTCCCTTTCCCTTGTCCATACCCATAACCATGAAGTCCGTTTGGGTACCAAATGGCGGCCTAAATAGGGTGTGAGTACAACTCAGTAGGATGAAACACATGGTGTCTAAACAATCTAGTATTAATATATATTGTGCATGCAATAATATGATTAATAAGGGTATTATTTAATAAATTAATATAATATATCAAATAAGGATTCCTACCCTCAAGATCTGAGTTAACACCTAGGGTAATCCAAACCTGATTTGGATCTATGATGGGTATCTATTTTCAAGTGGTAGATTATCCTGTATAGTATGGATCACCCACACCGTTCGAAAATTATCCTATATAGGATGAAGCTCTAGTATGATGCCACAAGTAACCACACTGGGATCCAAGTGTATATCCCCATGATGGAGTAACTCACAAGTTCCCATGGAGAAAATTTCTAAAGGCAACTATCTCACTGGAATTCATTTGTATATCCCCATTTTGGAGTCACTTATGTATTCATAGGGTGCACGCCACCAAGGGGAAAGAAACCATCACATATAAATTGGTGGATTTTACTACCTAAGATGAATCATTAGTATCACATCTCATGATTTAATGAATCAATCTATCAGGCATCAGGAAATAAAACATAAATCAAGTCACTTGTTATTATAAGCCATATTGGTCAATTATTTCAATTACTAATTATCAAGTCATTGATTCTCAATTTGTGGATTCTCCTATCAAGGATGAATCACTGAATTCACATCATTCCAGGTTACCATTTATCACATTTATCATGTTATTCCAAGTTTACAAGGTTAATACAATTATCACAATTTCTATTTAATAAAGGGTTGGAAAATCTCTCAGGTGGCTGCAAGTCTTGGTCATAACACCAGGAGACCCAATAGGTCCTTGGGAGGTCCAAACATACGAATTTCCATCAAAGAAGTGGATTTAAACTTTAGATAGTTTGAACACATGACATGATAGTGCGATCATACTTATTTCACATACTAAAGGAAAATAAATACATACATTAGGGAGTTGTTCCAGGACACCCACCTCAAAAGAAGAGAAGATTTAGACAATTCCTCAATGTCCAAGGTAGCAATCAAATTCTTACCCCCTACCATTTAATGAAGACCAAGAATTCTGTCAATGAAATTTGGTTATCCTGAACTAGGGTTCCCCAAGGAAAATAATGGATTGAGGAAAAGAAGAAAAAATGCAAGGCATACCTTAGATCTCTAAGCTTCAAAACACCAATATCTAAGGGAAAAGTGCTTCTGGTTCAAAGAGAAATCTCAAAGGTCATATATGGAAGGGCTACAGTCAGGAGAAGAGGGTGCAAAATATCAGAACCACACAACACTGGAATTTAAAAAGGAGGTTTGGGGGTAGAATATTCCTAATGTGAAGGGGGTATTCATGTTGTGAATGGATCATTTTCTACATACATCTATAAACCCAATTCTTTGGCTAAAAACCTAGAAATAAACACTTTCACTTCTTAAGTTACTCCCACATTATGAGGCTGTGTTTTATGGGGTCTTCCCATATCCACTCATGATGTGAATGAGTCTCATAGAGTATATAAAGATTATTTCATTTCATGAATTGAAAATTCACAGTATGAACCCTTTATATTTACAGACTCTATCTCCCCTTCCCACTTCTTGCACCTCTGCAATACTTACCTAGCAAGGTAGAAGGCTTGAAAACCAAGGTTTAAATGAAAATAACAAAACTCAAGAAACTCAAAGAGGATTTACAAAAATATAAAAAGGGAGGTACCTAGAAAAATGTGTTTTTTTACAAGATAGTTGTGGGTGGAATTCCTACCCTTATCACTTGGTTTAACCTCCCTAATAAACTCATTTTAACCTTAACTGTGGTAACAAAATTTTACTATTTTTATTAATCACTATGAAAAAAATAAGTTAATACTATTATATTGTATTAATTATAGTAATTTAAAACAAGGAATCTATTTTACAAGATTCAACTTCTATAAGTGGTAGAATTTATTTTTAAACAAACACACAAAATGCAATGAAAATTTGTTTTCGAAAAATGAATTTTAGGCATAAAATCGAATTTACTTTCATTATTTCCCTTTTAAAACTATCAAATGAATATTATAATATATTTATAAATGTATAATATATAAATTTAATTAATAAAATTAATCAATATATATTAATTAAATTTATTAATATAAATACATAATGTGCCCATAAAAATAGTTTTTAGAAAAATGTATTTTATAGCTCCAAAATGAAATTATACCAAAATCAAGTATAATGATGATTACAATGTAATTAATTAAATTATTCATAATTAAAGGAGTATTATTTTACTTCAATATCAAATTCAAAACATAATGACTATTCTACTTGATAATAAAGGACAGTTTTACAAAAAATTGGCATTTTCACTATTCATAAAAAAATGAATATTTTTAGAAGAATCCCAAAAAATCACCCTAACATAATATTTAAATACTAATTTAAAAAATTATATTCATAATATAAAATAAAATTTCTAAAAATGACATAAATTAATTATAGTTTCCTTGTCAAAAATGTAATAAAAACTATTTTTGAATAAATCATATTTTTGAAGCATAAAAAGACATTACTAAAAATTATGTTCTTATTTATTATGAATCAATAAATAAATTTTCATTATTTAAAAACTTTATACATATTTTTCATAATTTTTTTATTAATATTCATACCTACCAATTTAATGGCTATGTTATAATGGTTATATTTAAATATTATTATTTTTATTATATATCATAGTTCACTTAAACCTCAGTGTTGTGTGTTAAAAGAGATATAAAACATAGTATTCTTTTAAAACAATTTTTTTGGGTGTTAAATTATCCCCCTTTAAATAAATTTTGACCTCAAAATTTTTATATTAGTAATCAAGGGTTTGATATTTGAAAATATCATTGTTAAAAACCCACATCGTATAGAGGGATAATAAAACTTCCTTTAAATAGGGAAGTGGGAAAAATAAAGGTTACCTTAAACAACACATAACCAGGTTAAAAAATAAGGATAACATTATTGGAAAGTAAAAATTTGGATATGTAGGATAATTATAACATCTAATGAATAATAATGATATAGAACATGGTCATGAGAAAGTTAATGACCACAAAAACATAAATCAATGAGGAGTGAAATAAACCATCAATTATTTAGAAATAATTGTAAAAATGAAAACATTTTAGTTTTTAAGGTCTTTTTTAGTTGAGGGATTTTATTACATCATGATATGTAACATGAGAAAATGTACTTACTTGATTTCTTTCAATTTGATAAACATAATTTCCTCCTTTGGTCATGTTTCATTGAATTTACACTTCAATATCATCTTTTACTCAACAAAATGAACATTCAAGATGAATTTTTCATGCTCAACGCACTAAAAATAACTTTTAATGGATCATATGATCCATAAAATAATGAAAATTCATTCATTCTATCTCTAGATATTTACCAAAACCAAAATGGTTATCACAAGTTATCCAATATGGATAAATATTCATATGATGAAATAATAAATTAATATCTAAAATCTAAAAAATAACAACCAAAGTTAAACTTAGAAAATTCCATAAATAGTTAACCTTACAACTCCTCCAAAATACGTTTGATCAAATTCAAAACCCAAAAAAAATACAAAGCATTTGATCACTTTTTTTTTTCCAATATCACCTTTAATATTTATCCCCAAACAATATAAATTTTCTCATAATATTACACACAAAAAATGTGAATAACATGATCATATATTCTATTAAAACATGATAATAATTTCCTAAAATAACCTTAATCACCAAAAAAACCTCAATGGAAACATGAATTATTCTAAATATTTACTCTATCCATATTCCTTAAATAAAATCACAGATTATCCAATATATTCCCTGAATCCAAAAATGTAATAAAATTCATCATAAAATAAATTATCATAAAATCACTAATCATTTTAATGGTCACTAATACTATCCAATTTACTTTATCAATATCAAACATATATTTATATCAACTAAACATTATTACCTCAATGTCAGACTGTAAGATCTTGAATTTCTCCATAATGTATGTTTTTGTTTTTTGTTTCATTTTAAGTCCCTTATTTTGGTTAGATACGTGTTTTCCAAAGATCATGAGGAGGCTTAGGGGTGTTTCAGGGGTTCAGGTCATGAAAGAGGAGGAAAAAGGAGTTTCTGGGTATATTGCACGATTTGCGCATGGTTAGTGAAAACTGTGTGGAAAACCCAGGTAACCGTGCAAGGGGGTGTTTTTGGACAGTAGCATCCGCATAGTTTGCATATGGTTTGGAAAAATGTGTGGGTAAATCATGTGGACCAAAAAAGTTATGAAATTGAAAAAAATGCCATTACAGGATTTTTATGCTCCACTCAAGATTTCCTCTATTTCTCCTCCATTGAGCCCTAGAAATGAGTCAAACTTCCAAGATATTCCAAGAATTGATTCTCCTTAGATCCTAGGATATTTTGATTGTCTTCAGTTGTGGATTGAAGATCCAGCTAAAACTAATCCCATCATTGCTTCCTTTTCTTGATTAGGGTTTGTATCTTTCTCTTCTCTCTATCGGAAGCTCTAAAACGCTTCTTTTTCAGTGAGATTTAGGGTGAGTCTTTGAAGGGGGTTTAGATCGATATCTAAGGCCTTGATTAAGGATGTGTTTTCCAATGAATTTGAGGTAGGTTTTCTATAAGTTATCTCCCATAGTTTTTATTTAGATTTGTGCATGTGTAGTTTTATTCTTTCGCTCTTATTGGTGTGTTCTTGGTTCCGTTGGAATAATGTGATGTATTGAGTGTCTAAATACCCAAATTAATTCCTCATGATCCCCATGGGAAGCATAGAGGATGTTGTGACTTATTTTAGGGACACCCATGTGGTACGCCGACCCTTCCAAATGGGCTAACAGAAATGTAAGGTATGAATTTGACTCATGATTTAGTAAATTCTTAGCGAATGTGCTAATTGGGTTTTGTAATGAGTTAGAAGGGTTGTGGATAGTTGTGTATAATGTGGTTAAAGGCTAAGGAATTGTTTGGTTGGCATGTAAATGTGATAAATAGGATTAATGAGAATATGTTAAGAGGCTATGTTTGTGCTTGAATATGCTTAGTGAGATAGGCATGGGAATGGGAAATGGGGATAAATGGTTATGGGGTATTAATGATGAATGTGTTAATGGATTGTGGCATAACTTTAATTTTACCATTTATTTGATATTTTTGTGATGGTGACAATGATATTGGATATACTTGGTTCTAATATGGTTGTTGAGGAAATGGATAAATAATCATGTGCACATGTCTTGGTAGAGTGGGGTATAGAAATGAGGTTTTATGCCCACAGGTCGAGTTTGACTAAGGTTCTAAGATCCGTCCTCTAAATACACAGGTTAGGGAAGGGGAAAAAGTTCTATTACCCTAACAGTTGCATTCCACCTGGACTAAGGCTTTGAGGTGAGGATAATGTGGTTATTGTGATGTGATTCCTAGTGGGATTAGAGTGGATTTATTTTTATATTCTTTAAGAACATTTATCGTGCATAATCCATTGAACACATGAAAAAGGGTTAACTAAACCATGATATTCTTAAGTAGTGAACCTGACTTAGGGGTAGCGTAACATAAAGGAACATAATCTAGAATGGATTATTGAACAATTTTCCTTTAGTTTCCATTATTTACCACTTGCATGAACTATCTATTTGACTGGATATTTTGTATACACCATTGGTGGTGGCCTACTGAGTTTTACTCACACGCTTCTAAGGCCACCATTAGGTACCTGAGTAGATTTTATGGTTGTCGGTCAAGAAAGGAGAAAGTGCCTTATGCTATAGAAGTGAGTTGGGTTTGGTATGTGCACGAATGAGGTCTGGGACTTAGATCAAGGACCATTTTGGGGATTCATCTGTTTTTATTTCTTTTTGGGTTTTGTTCACTTGGGACTTTAGCATGACATGGCATGTTTACTATTGGATATGGTTTGTACCCAGTTGAGGGTTGGTTATTTATTCATGTTCACCATTTTGTTTATATTTCTTCTGTTATTTTTTTTATATTGTTCATTGTGTCTTACTCTGAAAGAGAGGGTATAGTCTCCCTACTTGACTCTTAGACCCTCATTGCTGGTCGGCAACCTCTGGCATACATGGAGGCGTGCTTGATTTCATGTGGTGACCTGGCTCGGGGCACCAATTTAGTGGCTCTCGGGTCAGGGACATTACACAGACACATATTATGGGTTTTTTCCTCAATCACGTGTTCTAAAAAAATATCAACTTACCACTAAATCACTTTTCTAGGTTATCAGTACCATTCAAAATATTCTCAGAAATACTTAGAGAAAAACTAATGTGGAACAATAGTTAGATGTTTCATGATTCTTATAACTGGGATATCATTGATAAAACAATTTTTAAATATTATTCCCAAATACCAATATATAAATACTTCAACCATTATATTTCATTCATAAACCATTAACTAGGATTCTTCATCTTATTTCTTAATGCTTCCTTCTATTTTTCATTTGTAGTCTCTTCATCATCAATAGTAAAATATTTACTTATACAACATTGCGGATCCTTTTCTTGAGATTTCCCCCTAGTAAATCGATTTTCATAATTCTTATACTTTCCACATTTAAAACATTCAACCATTGATGATACCTTATAGAAACCATTATTCTCATCTACTGAGATAACCAAAATTTTCATTTTTCCTTGGAAATTACTTTCTCTATGTCCTTATTTTCCACAACCAAAACATATTTTTTTGTTTCATTAATACATTTCCTTGGGTTATTATTCCCACATTCTTGAAATGTAGGAAGGTGGATCTTCTTTCCTTCATGTTCTTAATGAACCTCCATTTTTCTCTTATTTAGTTCATCAAAAATGTCTCCTATGTTCAGGTTTTTAATCATATTTCAAGATATTTGGTTAGGTATAATCATAATATTTTGCATTTCTTCCCCCGTTTCATTTGATTTCTCATGAATAAAATCACGACATCATCTTTCACATTAAATTTTAACACAATTCCTTCTAGTTCCATCCATTTAATAAAACCAAAGATCATAATTTTATAAAAAAAAATCATAGTGATAAATCATGTAATCATAAATTTTTTTCATAGGATATCTAAATCATGACACATTATTTTCAATCTATGAAACATTAGGTTTATCCTAGTTCATCCATGATAATTATCTATTTAAATCCTTCATAATAGTTAATAAAAAAATGTGAATTAACCCAAGAATATACCCTGAGTGTGTCTAGTAATATGTGCAATCTTAGGCCCACTCATCATATACTAGTGTCAATCAAGTTAATACCCAATTCACCTCATTCAGAGTTGTTACCCCTAGATGCATCTATTCCACAACCACATCCACTTACTAGTATCTATATAGATATGTATTTTCTAGGAAAAACATACTCCTTTCATTACCATATATTAGGATGTTCTTCTATACATATCCCTATCCTAAGGTTTCTCACTAAATCATTCTCATCCTAGTTTCCAAAAATAACTAAACCCTCCTCTAATACCAACTATATCGACCTAAAATTTACAAACATAAATATTACACCTCTATTTGATGAATATTCATTGAAAATCATTATGATCTATGCCATAACCATAATGTTTTAGTGTCTTTAAAAACATGGATACATAAAAAATTGGTACATAAAATATCTACACCATTTTCCATTAATTTCTTCACAACTAGAACCCTTCTTCGACAAATCACACTTCAAACCTTTATTCATAGCCCAGTGAAAGAAAACATATGAAAGAGTGAAATCTAATGCTCAGTAAGGATAGCATAATAGATATCATTCAATGGTCATAAGTGATCATAAGATAATAAAAAAGGTATGAGAACATGATCATAAATTACAATAATCATATCCAATCAGTTAAAGATCACTAATTATAAATCATGGTATAAGGATTTTTCACAACAATAGACATAAGTAATAAGTGTATGTAATCATCAATAATCAATCATGATCTATGAGAATATATCATAAGTATAAGAAATAAGTTCTTGAAATACACATAAACATATAAAATCACTTTTGTGGTCAAGGTTTACTTCCAAGACTATCATTTTGGAGAGAGTCCCATAATGGAAATGCTTACCTAGTTATTTCAAAACTTATTTTTTTAGAAAATAACACTTATTTACTTTAATGGTAACATTAGAAAACAAACTATTAAAATCCACATTTTATTATCTATTATATGTGTTGAGGGATTTATTTTGAAAAAATATTTTATTCCTTAAAATATTCCACTTTAAGGTGGTGGAAAACTCTTTCCTTCATATTTTAATAAATATTTCAGATAAACTCTTTTATCTCAGATAAAACTCCATTTATCCCTACCTCCTTTTCAAACATGTAATATTTTTTTATGAATCATAAACCATGTGTATAAAACCACCATCTCATATTATTCAAAATAACTCATTGGTAATAAATGGATTATCTTATCATATAATATAAATTAGATATCTATACACATTATTTACTAAGATCCATCCAATCTTGAAATATTAATTTTCATTTAACTCCATGATTTAGTAACCCTTTTATTCATAATTTGAATACAAACTACAATCTCCATCAATTATTTCCATGAGTTTGAATTCTTGTATATTCACAACATTTTTAAAATATACATTTGGTATCATATACCCTTGATAATTGAAGTATATATTTCTATAACACTAATACCTAACTTGGAATTTCCACAGAGTTTCACAAACCCATTTATGTAGCCCAAATAATTTACATCTTATGGAAACATTTTACCTCCCTCTCGACCCCTCCTTAGGGTTTCAATGACCTTGACTAGCTATTTAAAGAATCATTTTTGGTCTTTCCAAATAACATTTATTCTTATAGTTTTAACTTTTACCTATTTGTACTATTAGTACAGCACCAGAACATGGAAATGACATGCCACAGTTCATCTATCCTAAAAAATTTGAGAAAATAGGGTAAACATTTATTTTACTCTTCACATTGTCTGAACATTTCTGATGACGATTCTAGAATGAATTCAATATCTAGATCAAGCTTTAAATAATATCCTCAGTCTCCCAAATTAATTTCTAAAGATCCTTTGGTCATTTCACATATAATGCCTTTTAAACCTCATATTAATCCATCTTTTCTTATAATAATCATCTATATCCAACAATTGAAAAAATTCAACATTTTGTTACTCAGGATGGGGTTGCTCAAACGCAAAGAATTTTATCTCTTGCTTAAGAATGATTCGTAAGTGTTTCACTAGTCTAATGAGTTTATTACATTAAGATTCTTTTTTTTATATATGATTTATTTCAAATGTACCCAAATTTATTTATGAAGATGAGATTATAATTTATTTCAATATTAAGGAAATTAAATATGTATTGGACATAATGGATTTGCTTCCATCATAAATAGAAAATGAAGAGGAAGTGTTGTTGCAACCTAAAGATCTTGGAACTATAGCTTTAATGTAGTAAAATTGAAATGAAATGATTGTGTTGGGAATGTGAATATTGGTTTCATTTCACTGTAAGTTTGTTCAATGAATTTAGGATATCAAAATTAAAATCATCAGAAGTTAGATCAGTGTGGTATGTATGAAACGTTGTTGAGTCTTCTCCTTGGGAAATAATATCATAAAAATTTTCATCTTTCAATGATGTTTTGGTGAAGCGTTGAAGGTATGGAAGTTTATAAAAGATAAAGGGTCACTATATTGGTAATAAAGATGAGGAAGTCATGCTTAGTGATCCATGATTTCAAGGGTGCAGGTATTACAAGGTGACCAGATGATTCTTAGTATATAAATATTAGGATCTCAATACTAATAGGTAGACAAACACACAAATATAGAGATTCATAATGGTATATATTTTGTATATTACTTATACTTATTGATAATGATTGTAATTTCTTGTATCTTCTGATTATAATAAAGCAATAGTGGTGTTTCTCCCATGCAGATAAGACTCATTGTCTAAAACACATTAATCTCTTGTCTTCATTTCTTGTTTTTTTAATTTTCATTGTATTTTTTTTATATTTCCTTAAATTAATGTGATTTTTCTTGTGTGGTTAAAGAATTAATTTGTGTGGTGAGTAGGGTGTTATATATATCTACTTTTGGTACACTCATTCATAGGGGAATGAAATTTCCAAAGGTTACATTTCTATTACATAGATCCTTTAGTGTGTAAAGTTTTGGTGGACCAAAGATCCTCCTCTTGGTGTTTTTATCAGAAGAATGGATTGGGGAACCCCCAATAAGTGGTATGAGAGCAAAAAATTCAAGTAGATCAATTTTCTTCACTATTTCAATGATAATATATCGATTTTGGTGAGAGTTCACTATTTTCAGAAGATATGGCATCAGATAATTGAAAGGTTTAGGTGGATAGGTTTAATAGTTTATATTTTATTTTCTAGAGAATGCAGATGGAGTATCATCTTATTCATAAGGACCTTGATAATCCACTTACTGAAACGTGTTTAGAGAATTTTGAAAATGTGGAATGAAAATAGATGGATAAGAATGTCTTGGTGCTGGTGAGGATGTCTTTAGTAAGGAATGTTTCATTCAAATTTCATGAAATAAAGACAATGATAAAAGTGATGAAAATGTTTATGGATATAAATGAGAAACCTACAACATTAAACAAGTTTTTGTGATGTGGTGACAGTCCATCATAAGATTATCAAAAGGAATACCAAAAGCAGATCATGTGAATAATTTCAATATGATCTGATGGAAGCTTCAATTGGTGAAGTTTAAGTTCACAAATGATGTGTGAGCACTCCTACTACTATCACCACTTCTGAAGAGTTGGTATGTAATGGTCACTACCATTAGTAAATTCATCAGAAAAATAGACTTAGTGATTGATGACATTAAAAATCTAATTCTCAATAAATAACTTCATCATAGGGAGTCCAAGAACCATCAGGTAATGTTCTTAATGATTATAAATGAGGATGATTGCCTCAAAATAATTAAGTTTATCAAAATAATCCATCGGAAGATTAAGCCATGAGAGAAGAGATAAGGGAATTCAGTTGTTCCAAGCCCTATATGTTGGAAGTGAAGGAAAAGAGGACACTCCAAGAAGGACTATTGGAGTCATAATGGATGTTTTGGGAGACTATAAACTTCCAAAATCTCAAATTCTATTGGTACTATAGAAGAAGGAGGTGATTTTTTTTCTTAGTTTCAATATTCTTATGGATTCATGAGTGGTTGACTAAGGTGTGTCATTCCATTCAATGGGAGAGAAGAGATGCATGATGACTTATATATACAGAAGATTTAGCATGGTATATTTGGTGGATGATAACGCTCTAGAAATTGTTGGAAAAAGAGATGTGAATATCCATATGAAGAATGAGAGAGTCTTGAAGCTAAAAGAAGTTATATATGTCCCAAAGCTGTAGAAGAGCCTAATTTTAGTTGGATAACTGGATGAGGTAAGGTATGGAACTACCTTTTCCAATGGAGTATGTAAAGTTACTTGGGGTTCCATGTTGGCTACAGAAGAATTAAAGTATGGGACATTGTATTTGACTAGAATTTCATACACAATTTCATTGGTAATAAGTTTATAAAATCTTTAGGTATCACATTGTAGACTTGATCATCACAGTGAGAAGAACATGAAAGTTCTAATGATGAAAGACATATTGAAATTTGATAAAATGGACATCAAAATTTATGAGAGCTAGATGATGGGGAAACAAATAAGGTTTTCATTCTTTCTAGATAAATGAAATCCCAAAGCCTATAATTAGAATTGGTTCAAGCTATTGTTTGAGGACCTATCCCTATTCATCCCCTCAGAGGGTCACTTTATTTTGTAACCTTTATTAATATTATTACACTGAATGTTTTGATTTAATTTCTAAAGTACAAGTCTAATGTTTTTAGGCTTTTATTCAATGGAAGTCCCTGGTGGAAAGGGAGTGTTCTCAAAATCTAAAATGCTGACACACCGACAACAGTGGTGAGTACACCAGATATAACTTCTAGAACTTTTGTAAGAAGAAAGGTATAATCCATTGGAAGATGGTTCCTATAACACTACATTATAATGAATTATATGTAATAATGAATTGGATATTGAAGGTTGTATTCGGGAATATTTAAGATAATTTGGGCAGAGGTACTTAACATAACCTCATATCTAGTCAACAAAAGTTTAGTGTTGGAAGTTGGAAAAGAAATTTTGGAGGATCTATGGTCTTGTAAATGACCAAAAGTTATCCACCTTAGAGTCTATGAAATATTGAAATGCATATTGATGCTAAATAAAAATAAAATATTATAGATAAGTCCAAAGCTTTTTATTTTGTTGTGTATAGAGATGAGAAATTTGAATACCGAGTATGGGATGAAGAAAAGAGACAAGTCATCAGGAGAAGAGATGTTTAATTCAACAAAGGGGTTATTTGGAAAAACCATAAATTGACAGAGAAAGAATTTTTTGATAAATAAAATATCAAAGTCAAAGTTAATCTGAGTAAGAGAACTAGAAGTGATGAAATTTTGAAGAACTTGGATGTGTGCACCAGAAGTTGATAGGTGAGACTAGTGAAAGATGTGATAAAAATTTAATGAAGTGATGAATCTTGAGTGGGGGTACCATAAGTTTAGGTATATGAAGTTAGAGAAAAGGTGAGTAGTATAGTACAATCAACTCATTTGAGGAGATCAAACAGAGTTAGAAATACAGTCAAGAGATTTAGGGATTATATGAACTTTACTCTCCTAAAAATGCAGGAGAGTCAGTAAATCCAAAAGAGGTTATTGAACTTGATGATGCCAAACAGTGGAAGTAGTAAATGAATAAATAAATGGGTTCATTGAAGTTTAAAATATCTTGGGAATTAGCTAACTTATCAAAAAGGAAAAAGGAAATTGAAAACATGTAGGTATTCTGGATAAAAGAAGAAGTTGATGAAAAAATTGATATAAGGAATGACTATTGGAAAAAGGTGTTTCAATAGAAAAACGTGTTGATTTCTCAAAAAAATTCTCATCAGTATCTAAATATACAACTATTCAAACAGAATTAATCATGGTTGCAAAGAAATATCTATACCTCAAACAGATGGACGTAAAGAAGACCATCCTTCATGGTGAGTTTTAGGAAGAAATTTACATGAAACAACCAATGATATTTTTAGAATATGAAGAATATAATTTGGTATATAAATTAAATAAGTCTTTTGGGGATGAAGCAATCACCACCATAATGGAATCAGAAATTCAAATCATTTTTTATCAGAAGAAGGGTATGATAGGTGCAATGTAGATCATTTTTATTACTAGAAGTAATGGGAAG
This sequence comes from Viscum album, assembly GCA_963277665.1. Classification (NCBI taxonomy): domain Eukaryota; kingdom Viridiplantae; phylum Streptophyta; class Magnoliopsida; order Santalales; family Viscaceae; genus Viscum; species Viscum album. Next base: position 2,061,918,269 of record OY728120.1, on the reverse strand, counting down.
ATGATAAATTCATTATATTACTATTATATGTGGATGATATATTACTTGCTGGATTTAACAGAGTAAGAATCTATAAGATAAAAAGTGACTTGGATGAAGGATTCAAAATGAAGGATCTAGGATAAGCCAAGAATATTTTGGGGATGAAGATCGAGAGAGATAGGAGAGTTGGAACTTTGGTTCTATCTCAAAAGGACTACATTCAAAAGGTGACCTAAAGATTTGGAATTTACATATACAAGTTGGTCTCGACTCATTTGGATGAACACATTAAATTGAATAAGGTAAAATTATCCAAATTGCAATTTGAGTCCAAGTACAGGGAGAAATTTCCATGTGCATTAGTGGTAGGAAGTTTGATGCATGAAATGATTTGCATAGGGATAGACATTGATTCTGCAGTGAGATCTGTAAGTCAATTCATGTTGAATCTAGGAAAGGTACATTGGAAGACATTCAAATGGATCCTTTGTGTAATTACTTTATTTTGTTCATTGTAAAACTTTATAATATTTTCAAGAATATTTTTGAAGCAAAGTGTTGAGTCAACATGAGATTTTGGGGCCTGAGGAGGATCATTATTGATATAATAAAAATATTAAATATATGATATCATGTGCAAATACTTTTTCTAAAATAATGGAATGACTCTCAAAGGGATTATTGGAGGGTAAATATAATTCTTCCATTAAATATGGAATGTGGGTTTTACCCTAGGCATGATATAACCTTTGTGCACGTCAGGTGTCTGGATTATGTGTGGTCATGGGTGGATTAGTGATTTAATAAATAAATAAATATATATATTATTTATTATATCACCTGACCTAATTTTCTCTATATAATCCCTCTTATGGAAAATCACCAGGATTAACAGGATAACACTTGGGATTTCAGAGGAGTCATTGGAGGAATGTTCTTAGATGAACAATAATAGATTGTGGTGTAGCGATCGATGTGCCAAAGGAGTTCATGGATATAACCAATGATAGTGATGTGAAACCATTTTTCATCAATGATCGATCAAAAATCGAGGATGGGAATTTGTTTTATTTAGATTAATCCCATTTTTATCCTATATCAAACAAAAATCAATTAACCTAACAATAATTGATTCATGGATTGATGGTTGATTACAATTTATGATTTCATCTTCCTAGAATTTGGAATTTATATTGCTTTATTTTTTTCCTATGTTCATCAATTACTTCATCAATGAATGGAAGAAAACCCAAACAATGTTCTATATTAATTACTCATATTTTTGTGTGGATTTCCCCCTATTCATTTTGCATTCATCATCAATATTCCTTTTAGACAATATTCAATAAACACCTGCTGAATGATCATTGTGCAATAATTCTTTGGTTCAACAGATAGTTACCATGAGTTTGGATTCAGAATTGATCATAAGATTGAGGTTAAATGATGGTGATATATGATCAAGTGATGGATTAAAGGTGGTTGGTTCATGGATTTGGCATTTTGGTGATGCAGAGTGATGAAAGATGATTTCTGAGCAGATTGGATTGTTGGAATCCATACACCAGTGATAGAAAGGATTGATCAACTCTATATTTGGGTTCTACACCATGAATCATTACTAGAATATAGGATAAGAATGTGTGGAGTAAAGGTTCATAAATGTTATGGGATTTTGGAAAATCCAGACATACATGATTTATAGTCCGAAGAACATATTCCATGTGGTACCCTAGCTGTGGTGACTAGGGTTCCAAAAAAAAAATATCACACACCATGTGGGATCTACCACACATCGTGTGAACTGTGCCTGGAGAATTGGATTATACCCTTGGGGTACATGGGAACAGACATGAATAGGTACATAGGTACAATCAGAGTACATAGAAATAGACTGATACTTAGAAATGACCAGAGTACTAGAAAATGGCCAGGTACATAGGTGCAGCTAGAGTACACAGGCACGACCTGATACCCAGACACAACCTAGGTACCCATACATGGAAAGGTACATGGGTGTGACCAAAGTACATGGGCATGATATAAAGTACACATGCATTGTATGAATTTCATGGGAAGACCCAAGGCATGCAATACATGCCATGTATACCCCTATACACATCATGTTCTTTTTACAGGGCAGTTTGAGTCCCTCATTGTATTTAGCATAGAGTAGTATCTTTAGGGTGTGGCCCCTCTATCTATACCTAAGAGGGTATAGTGAGGCATCACATATTGAGCATAGGATGTGATCCCCTCCCCAATATTAGTCATAACTAGTGTTCAGAAATCCCTCCATGTGGCCCAGTGTGCGATCCTAAACCATTGTCTTACTCCCTAGGCCGGGCCAGGAATCAGATGACCTACGTACTAGGATATTTGATACCCTACCCAATGGGTTATCCAGTTAGGGTTTTTAATCCCCATAGGCCCTGGGTGAGATCCCCTATCTTCATATTGCAACATTTAGTGTTCAAGCATGCACTTTTTCATGGAGTGGCCCAATAGGAATGACCTCTCATATGAGCACTGATAGTGTTATCAGACTTGTGGAGTGAGTTCCCCTATATGAAAATTACCTTCAAACCTCAATAAAAATCCTATTATGGTTTTATTATTATAGATTTACCTAGATAATTAGTGTCTATATTGAGTATATATGGATTATTATTATTATTGCTACTCATTTTCTAATTGACATTCCTTTATGATGACGAGATGAATACTCTCTTGATGCTTTATGTTTGGTGATTTTATGGTGTCCTACTGGGTATGTATATAATAACCATTTCATGGGATCTTCCCACACATGTCATGTATTATGCATACGATGAACCTTTTGATGGAGCTCTAAGTAGATCAGGAGAAAGCGGAGCATAGTTTATCTAGAAAGATTGTGGTTCATATTAGGTGTTTCATTTGACAATAGTCTCCACATTCCTAGAAGGTTAGACTCATTTTACAGTTTTGGTATCTTGTATTTTTCCCTTATGCTTTCCAGTACTTGTGTTATACTCTAATGTGGGATATAAATATATGCATGCATTATGGTATCAGTTGTATTTTACCTTTCAGTATTGTATGGGTATTTTTAGATGTGTGAATGTGTATGAGAACCCTAGTCTAGGGCCTCCCATGTGTGAGATATTTCTACTCGGTGATGGTTTCTAGCCTCTAGCCTATTAGAGGTGGGTCTGGGGTGTCTCACTTGGCTTACCGCTAGCCAAGCAGGCCCTGATGGGCCAGGTCATGACCAAGTGGTATCAAAGGAGGTTCATCTTAGGACCAAAGTTTGTAGATTTTCTAGAAGTGAGGTTTGTTTTGGGAACTAGGGAAATGGTGTTAAAGTGTTTTTCATTTGGCTATTAGGCCACGGAATCTAGTGTTGGTGCGATATCTGATATATCTATTCATCAAAAATCTGATAACCTGCTTGATGACTCAGTATATATAGTCACTAGTTGTATAGAAGATATTGATGCATGCATAATTTAGGAATGGTTTTTGGTTTTCACGTCCTTCTTGAGTCATCTCCCTAGATATACACTTTAAACATGGTAAGTCTTGTCAATTTCATGATTCCTCCACAACAAAAAGCTATAATCCCATAGTAGGATCATAAGGATGATCTGTTGAGTGGTGAAGCTTCAGTACTGGGTCATGTGCATGATGTGGTTTCCAGACTTAATACCACCCATTGAGGAATGGTTTGATGCCATTACATGAGTTTTTTACCTAGTTAGTACACCTACTAATTAGATGGTAGTCATTTTGGAGAGTCTTATTCATGGATTGGTAAGGAAATAGTTGATTCTGGTGAGTCAGGTTTATGAAGAGGAGACTCTTTCATAGATATAGGTCCAGCATCTATTTTGAGAGGAGTTTTATACATCCATGTTATGATCAGTGCATGTTCATAAGCTTCAACAAGGAAGCATGACTGTGACATAATATTCATCGAGGTTCACTAACCTCTCATGATAATCCATGGATATGGTCTAAGATGAATTCTTTCGAGAACATAATTTTGAGTTTAGACTCTTAAAAGATATTAGGGATGGGGTGGTATTTATTTTCATTCTTACTTATGCTATAGTGATTGAGAGGGATTTGGTAGTGGAGATATTCTTGGTAGAGTAGTCGCTGAAATCTGGTTCTAGTAGTAGTTACCCTGGAGTTGAGACTTCGACATCTGGTAGCTGATGTCGGGCTTAGGAATCCAGGAAATCTAGGAATTTCTAGAGACTGTCTCAAGATATAGGGTCTACAGTTTAGGGACCCCAAGGATATTTTAGTCAGCCGAGGGAGAGGTAGTGCTACTCTTGAAATGGTCAGGGACATCTCATGTGGGATTTTCTAACCCGACGTGCAACTGACATAGAGAAAATAAATGGGTTACCTAGGTAGAGGCAATGACTAGATAAGGGAGGTCCATAGGGAAGTGGGCATGGAAGAAGAGCTAGGAGAGTATAAGAAGGTGGTCAACATTTTTATCTTTTTCCACCACCACCCCTAGGTAGCCCACACCAAGATTAGGGAGTTAATAGTCAAGGAAGAGTAAAGTTGCAGACAGTGAAGGCCTATGTCCTAGTGGATATGGGGATAATTCAAGGTATAATATGTGTCTTTTATAACATAACTATAGTATTTATAGACACAATATTGACCCATTCCTTTCTTTCCACATCCCTTGTTCATGATCTTGAGATTCTAGTAGATCCATTAGCTCGAACCTTGTGTTTAGAGACTCCTTCCAGAGGAGATTAAGCGATCACACACTTCTTCTGATAGTGTGACCTAAATTGTGGAGGAGATAACTTATTGTGGGGTTTTTCATAGAATTAATGAGGTTTTATAATATCACCTTTATCATAGACTGACTCTCTACAGTTCATGCAAAGATCGACTATTTTAGGTAGAGGATTGGTTTGTCCACATAGATGAGATGAGGTTTTCCTTCATTAGTGAGAAGGAAACTCAGGTAGAGACGGATGATCCCATACATATAAGGATACATCCGATTACTCATTAGTTGGATAGTATTACCTTTGGATTATTATATTCTATGGGCTTTTAGCTTCCTATAGTGGTGGTGAAGTATGAGGATATCTTTCTTGAGGACATGCTGGGATTAGATCCCCATTGAGAGAATGAATTATGCATAGACTTTAACCCATAGAAAACCCTAATATCTATCTCATCATATCATTTGGATCCTTAATATATTTATAAGTTGAAGGTGTAGTTGGAGGAGTTGCAAATGAAGGGTTTTGTTTGACTTAGTTTTTCCCCTGGGCAACCCCAATTTTTTCCAAAAAAGTGGATGGGAGCTTGAGGTTATGTGTGGATTACCGTCACATAAATTAAATTACTATCAATAATAGGTATCAAATACCTAGAATCAATGACCTATTTGATTAGTTGAAATGGGTGAGATGGTTCTCAAAGATTGATCTCAGGTCGGGCTGTCACCAGCTCCGAGTTTGGGATGAGGATATATCGAAGATGGAATTATAGTGTCTTTATAGTCACTATAAGTACTTGGTGATTCCTTTCAGCATGATGAATACTACAATAGTGTTTATGGGACTCATGAACCAAATCTTTCATCCCTTCTTATATCAGTTCATGGTAGTCTTCATCATTGATATCCTGTTGTACTCGATGCTTGAGAAGAAGCACACGAGACACTTGAGGATGGGTTTGGAAGTACTTAGAGAACACTAACTTTATGGGAACCTCTAAAAGTTTCAATTATAGATTCATAGGTCCACTCTCTATATAATTTCATCTCATAATATGGAGTAGCAGTGGACCCAATGAAGTTTGAGGCAATGCTAGCTTGGGAACCACCCAAGAGTGTGATTGAGGTATATAGATTCCTTGGGTTGACATACTACTATAGGAGATTAATTCCCAATTTGTCAAAGATTTTGGCACCCTATACTTCTTAGAAATGAAATGGATATAATTTCATGTAGATGGAGAGGTTCTAGTAGGATTTTCAGGATATTTGGTAGAGGTTGAAAAGAACCCCCATCTTGAGACTTCTAGAGGAGGGTGTTGAGTGGGCAGTGTTCTATGAATCTTATGGAACATGTATTGGATGTGTTTTTATGAATATGTAGGAAGTGATTGTCTATGGGTCCTAACAATTGATACCACATGAGTATAATTATGCAACTCATGATCTAGATATGGAATCAATGGTCTTCGCCCTGAAGATGTGACGATATTATCTTATGGGTGAGTAGTTTATCATCTATTCTGATCTAAATAGTCTCAATTATATCTTCTCATAGAAGGATCTTAACTTGAGATAGAGGAAATGGATAGAGTTTATATAGTATTATAACTTTGAGATAATCTATAATCCTAGGAAAGGGAATGTTGTGGCAGATTCTCTCAGTAGAAGATATTGTTCGTTGTTTCTAAGTGAGGTATCAGAGCAGTTGGTCTCATTGTAATTATATTTATTGGATGAGGATGGTGTATATTACCTCCATAAGATAGTTGTTACCCATCCAATTCTACAATGTTTCAGGGAGGTTTAGCTTGGAGATACTAACTATGAGACCTTATAGGTTCAGATATCTACTGAACATGCTCCGGATGAATTTTTTAAAGGTGGGGAGCATGTCATCCTTTTCTAAGAATGGAACATGGTACCAATGATTATGTTTCCTAAGTCAGCATAATATTTTGAGGATCAAGGAGGATTGATATTGATATAATAATAATATTAAATATTTTATGTCACACACACATGTTTTTTATAAAATAATAGAATATCTTCTGAATGAAATCTCAGAGGGGAAATCTAAGACATATATTAAATACAAATGTGGGTTTTACCCTAGAAGTGATATAACCTTTGTGTGCATTGGGTGTCTGGATTAAGTGTGGTTGTAGGAATATTAGTAATTTAATTAATAAATAATTAAATTGATTATTTATTATATCACCAGACCTAATTTCCTCTATAAAATATCTCTCATGGAATATCCTTAGGGTTATCCATATAACCTGATGGATTTGAGAGGATCTGTTGGAGGAGCATTCTTGGATGAAGGAAACTGAATCATAGTGTAGTGATTGGTGTGAAAAAGGAGTTTTTGGATATCACCAATGATAATGAAGTGGAACTATTCTTCATCAGTGATCAATCCAAACTCAAGGCAGGGTGTTTGTTTTATTTAGATTAATCTACTTTTTTATCCCATGTCAAATTTTAATCAAATAACCTAAAAAGAATTGATTCATGGATTGATTGTTGATTACAATTTTTGATTTTATCTTCCTAAAATTGGGAATTGATATTTCTTTGTTTTTTTCCTACATTCGTCGATTTCTTCATCAATGAATGAAATACAACCCAAACAATGTCTGGGGTATATTCCACACATTTGTGTTTTATGGATTTATTCCACCCATTATTCATGAATTCATTGTCAAAATTATTTTTGGTTGATTATTAGATAAATACCTAGTGGAACATAATTTCATAATCATTATTTAGCACAATAGATCATTACCACGGGTTTGGGTTTGATATTGATGGTACAATCAAGGTTTGATGGTGATAAAGGATGATCTGGTGATGGATTAGAGGAGGCTGGTTCATGGGTTTTGAATTTTGGTGATGTGGAGCGACGAAAAATGATTTTTGAGTGGATTGGATGGCCAGAATATGGCCAATAGTGATGAAAAGGCTCAGTCAATGCTAAATATAGGTTCTACGATGTGAATAAAAACTAGAATGAAGGATTCATCCACATAGTATGAAAAAACATGAAGGTTTTTGGATTCTAGAAAATACCGACATACATGACGTGTAGTCCAAAGAACACACACTGTGTACTACGCTAGCTGCGATAGTGAGGGTTTTAGAAAAATAAAATATTATATGCCATGTGGGACCTACCACACTCTATGTTACCCATTATTGGTGACTTGGAATATACCCTTAGGGTACATGGGAATGTCCAGAGTAAACGATCATGAACTAGTACTTAGACATGACCAAAGCACCTAGACACGACCAGGTATATAGGTGCAACCAGAGTACACAAGCATGGTGTAACATCCCAGATTTTCTAAAAGGTAAGGACCATTAATTTTTATTGTAATTCCTTTAAACAACCCTAAAAATGATGACTAAAGGGTTTATGGATGTCTTGGGTGAATCTAAGGCTTGTTCGGAGCCTAAATCCCCAAAATGGGAAGAAAAGATTGGGTTTCACAGTGAGGAGAAACTATACCACCCAGCCCACAAAGTTTCTCTAAACCATGCATTTACAGATAGTGGGCACTTGGGGGCTGCACGATTTGTCTAAAACTGTGCGACCTAGGGTGCATGACCATGTGATGCTACCTACTTTTGGGATAATGCGTTTATGCATGGTTTGTGCACAGTTAGATAAACAGTGCACCTAACCATGCGAGGTGCCCTCTTAAAGAAGAACCTTGTGCACAATTGGTGCATGGTTTGGCCAACCACGCACAATTGTTTTTTTGGGTAGATTTATGTTTTATCCAACCCTTTAATGATTTTTAAACCTTCCTTATTCTTTCTTACTTTCTCTCCAGCAGATTTCTTCCTCCTCCCACACATGAGGATCCTCCTTCCCTTTTCATAGGTTTTCATATAACTCCTCAAAACAAACTGATTTGTTCATTGTTAGATCCATAAGAAAGTTAGAGGTGAGATATTTAATCATCTTTCTTCTATTTCAAGTTCTTATTTCTATCTGTTATGTTATCTCGATGCAAGCTCATTTCTCCCATTTTATAAGCATTTGACAGTTCTTCATTTTCTGCCAACCTAGCTCGAATGAAATGTTGACGCTGGAAGAGGGAAGATCTATAAGGCTAAGGTAGGTGGTATAGGATATTTCCCTTTGTTTAATTGCATTATATAAATTACGTTGTTGTTTTTCAAGCCAAAATTTTCTGTCATCACCTATAATTTGTTAAATTAAATTAAAATGGAATCCTTACCATACCTTTGGTGACCCAAGCTGGTGGAAAATCAACCCCTTGGGTTGATCGCCTTGACCCATGCCAACCAAATGGGAGTGCTTAGCCTTTAAGGATTAAATGACCTTTATGATTTGGATTTTTGATCACCCCTAAGGGGTTTAAACTCATAATAAATTACATGGGTTATAAATTAAATTGATTAGGGCGATGACCATTGAGTTAATTCCTCACACCCTTTTCCATAAATGTGTTGGTTGAATTAATTGAGTTTTCTAGGTACTTATGTCTTATTCCTTATGGATTAAATGGATTTTCCCAATGAAATGAATTGACTAATATTCCTAATGTTATCAAGTTTCTTGAATTAAATTGAATTTCCATCCAATTAAAATTTATATATATATGTGATGTTTTTCTGACTGCTTCACCTTAGTACTGAGAGTGATACAAGGGGTTCCGATTTAAGGACCACTTGGATGGACTCTTGTGCCTTTCTGTTAGAATTTTTAATGCTTTATAAATACATTGGGGGAGATATCAGCTATACTTGAGATGGGATTGTCATGCATTATCTATTTTTGCCTCCATATGAGTGACCCTAGTTCCTTAGGGGATACCCCTTGGATGAGCTTGATGACACGATTGGTTGTACCATGCCACAAGAGAGACTAGAGCCCCTACATGTGATACTAGATATGAACTCAGAGGTCTATTAGTCTTTAATTTTATCACACAATGATAGGCATGATACATGGGACTTCATCCTTGGTTCACCTTGGGCAGGCTCCTGGGCATTGGACTTTTATCGAGCCCCTCAAGCGATACTAGGAAAGTCTTCTTGAATTTCCATGGATGGGATCAAGGTGTCTCGATATATTTTTTAAATGGATTATAAAATGAGTTCAAAGATAAATAAATGTTTTAAATGATAATTTATTCATTGGGTGTGAAAACATAGGGATGTGTCCTCCAATCCCAATCACAAGCTTGGAGACAGTCTATCTTCTTACACATTACCTCACCCACTTTACCATTGCAGGATCTTCTAGTTCAAACTCACCGGCTTAGGCCAAAGTAGGTAAATTGGAAGGTTCTACAAGTTTAACCCAATCTAATTTAGTAATTTATCTATTCTATGTTGTATTTAAATGAATATGGTACACTGATTATTTTATAACGCATGTTCTAGATTGGTCTAGACACCATGGGTTCTAAACTTCTGCTATTGTATCTCACACCCTGATCGGGTGTCATTGTTACCCGAGTAGACATTATGGTTGAAGGTTTTGATAAAGGTAAGAAGAAATATTTCAATTATTAATTGATTGTTCTAGGATGGATCTTTGAGCAGAGAACCAAGCCTATGCACGAGATGCTAGTCTTAGCAGTTTTTATCCTTTTTGTGTATTTTTTAGCATGTTGTATATTCTTGTATCCCATGACCCTTTCATGATCATTTTTGTATAGTTATAGTTCCATGATCATTATATTGTATCTTATGATTATTCAGCTTCCACTTATCATTTATTTATATCTTGCATGATTCTTTATTTCATTTTGTTATTGTCAACTTCTATTTTCTTTGTTCCATATTGTATTATATATATATTTTTTTTGCTCCACTATGATCAATGAGGGCACAATCTCCCCATGTACTTACCTAAGGACCTCTATTCTAGTCCGAAACCACTAAAATTTGAGGAGGTGCGCTTGAGGTCTTGTGGTAAACCATCTCAGGGCACAGTTATGTGGAATTTGAGGTGGGACACTACAAAGTGTTATCAGAGCTATTTTACTTTTTTGTCTTACTATTTGGGTTATAAAGGATAATAGGAATATTGGAATATTGTTATGAGCATGTGACTCAAAGTAGCTACTACACATATAGGGGAAACCCAAATTACCTAGGATGGGTAACTGCTGTTATTATTTGCACCTGTTATGGTTTCACTAGATTTTACCATTGAGTAAAGCACTTGTTTTGTGGAATTATTAATATTGATGTTATTAAAAAAAATTAGACTTTTCCCAATGATATGAGGGGAAAATGAATCATGCATCATACTAGGCACTATAACAATTAAAATTCAATGCATTATGCCATGCCATATCTATTTTCTACATGCATTGCCTGTTTCATATGTGATTGTTGTTGTGCCTATATGTATGCCATGAAATGTGTTTTTTTCTCTATGATGAAATAATTGGTTTAGTTGCCTAATAATGATGCATTGGTTGGTTTGATTAGCAAGTTCCAACGGAAGATGGTCTGATCAAATCACAACTATTTCCTGTTACACCCATGGTCTAGTGTAAGGGCCCGAATATAGTCGGTTGACATGCCAATTTCAATTTATAAGGTGTATGGACCATTATAAATTGGAATTTGTGACATAATTAACTGGGTTGTGATGCTAATAACCAATTAAATAATAATGAATCAAAATAAATTAAAACGAATGAAAACTTTAAATTAAATTAGTAATCTTATCTGGAAAAAATTTGTGAGACCATAGCCTGATCTGAACATAGTAGTGGGTTATAGGTTTTGTCTCCTATGATACTTCTATGAATCGTCTCTCCTACCTAGACCTGTATCCAAGAGAAGACAGAGGGGTGTTTTTCTTTAGTAGGATGGCCAAGTGTTTATCTTTTCCTTACTGAAATCCCTATCATTTATATATTCTATCTGAGGCACGTGATTGGAAATTGTAGAGCTATTCCACTATGAGGACCTTGTGTTGTATGCTAGGAGAGTGGAAATGATCATACTCATCAGGTGATGGGACCTGAGACACCCGTGATACCTCCTGTAGTTCCAAATGATTCACCTCCATCAGATCTTCCATTGGGCGTTGATGCTCAGTTTTGGGATAGTTTCCTTCAGTTTAGGCAATCGGTTTAGGGTGAACCTCAACCTACCCCTTCTATGACAAAGCTAACCAGGGATTTCTAGTAGTATCATCCTCCCACCTGCTCGAGGTATGACATACCTTAGGCTACTGAGTCTTGTTTAGAGGCTATGGTGTTAATATTTGATCATATCGAGACACCTACAGAACAGAGGGTCAAGATCATGACCTATATGCTGCATGACTCTACCAAGTGTTGGTGGGATGTTTTGACTCAGGCTGGTTAACATCAAGTTATGGTCTTGGTGGACTTCCAGAAAACCATCTTCGACTACTTATTCCCTCAGACCTTGAGAATCGGTCGTGTTATGGAGTTCATGCACCTTGAGAAAGGTGACATGTTGGTGATGGAATATTCAGCTTGTTTCACTGAATTTCAACACTTCACACCGACCTTGACTGGTGATGAACTAACTACCAAGAGACAATTCAGGGATGGGCTTGCATATTCCATCCACTTGTAGGTGAACATATTTTTCCCATCCACTATTTAAGAGATAGTAAACCACACCCTCATCACTAAGTGAAACCTAAGGGAGTCAATCAATGTGAAGTGGGATAATTCAAATTCTATAAAGAGAAATATTTTATCCAGTGGTAGGAAATGACACTTTAAGGTAACACACAAGGCAGTACCATCCAGGTTGCACAAAAAAAACAGCTTTGTGGTGTGTCACAAATGCAATGGTCCATGCCACAAAAAGACCCAGTGTATGAGGAACCTGATCAAATGTTGGGCATGTGGTAGTAAGGGCCACCTTCAGTGTTTCTGTCGATCTTCTCCATTAGTGATAAGTGAGTGAGGTTCCATTCTATCACCACCTTCAAGTGAAGGATAAACAACTCCCCTTTATGTAGGAAGCTGGTCTTCTATAGGTTGTTCGAGTTGAGCAGGTGGTCATGGATGAGGCAGTCGGGTTTCAGAGTTTCTTCATCAGCATAGTGGACCTGCTCAAGGTAATCAGGCAGTATCTCAAGGCCTCAGTTCATGCCATATCTATGTAGTGTAGCCTACGCCTATGGAGTAGAGTCCATGGATATCTATAGTTAGAGGTACTATCTTAGTAACCTCTACTTTAGTATCTTTCTTATTTGATATAGGCGAATCACACTCTTTTCATTCAGCTTCAACTATGGGAAGTTTGGGCCAAGTGAAAGAGTACTCTAGTGGTGTTATGACCCTTGAAACACCGTTAGGAGTTCAAGCTGAGGGTATACTCAAGTGTAAGTAATGCTTCCTTAAAATAGGTGGGTATCGTTTTCTGTGGAGTTTCTTTGTCCTCGAGATGACTGGTGTTGACATCATTCTCAGTATGGACTGGCTTGTACCTTATCATGCCCAAGTGAATTGTTATCACCATCGAGTTTCCTTCACATCATCTGAGGGTAGAACGTATATACACAAGGGCGAATGAGATATCCATGAAATCTGAGCTGGTCCAAAACATACTGGGCTTGGTAGAGTGACAAATCAGTTGGTGAGTCTCTTTATGAGCGATCAGGAAATGCAGTCAGTAGAATTCCCTCTTATTTTGGATCGGTTCAGGGATGTCTTCCCTGATGATTTCTCTGGCTTACCTCTTGATAGAGAGGTTTAGTTAACCATATATCTAGTGTTAAGTGTGGAACCAGTGTCTGTTCCTTCTTATAGGATAACACCTATAGAGTTACAAGAACTCAAGAAACATCTTGAGGATCTTGAGGCTAAGGGTTTTATTAGACCCAACACATTGCCATGGGGTTCACCAGTCCTTTTATACAAAAAGTTGGATGGTACCAATAGATTGTGTGTGGATTACCACCATTAGAACCAGCTCAGGGTGAAGAAACAATATCCATTTCCTTGTATCAACGACCTCTTCGACCAGATCCAAGGAGAATCTATTTTCTCCAAGATCTATTTGATGTTGGGATACCATCAGGTTCATGTGAGTCCATCATACATACCACATACAACTTTCCAAAGATGGTATGGCTTGTACAAGTATTTGGTTATGTAGTTTGGTCTAAATAACACGCCAAAAGTCTTCAGGGATTTAATGAATCAGATTTTCCACTAGTATCTTGATTCCTTTGTGGTGGTATTCATAGATGACATCTTAGTGTACTCGTTTACCAGACACAACCATGAAAACCATCTTGAGAAGATGATGAGTACACTAAGAGAGCACCGGTTATATGCGAAGCTCAGTAAATTCCAATTTTGGATTAGTAAGGTTCAATTATTAGGGTCATATCATATCTGAGGAAGGTGTATCAGTTGACCCAAAGAAGGAGAGTGACATAGTTTGTTGGGAGATGCCCAAAAATGTGTTTGTCATATGAAAATTCTTGGGGATTTCTAGCTATTATAGGCGATTCATCCTGGAATTTTCATTCCTAATAGTGCCACTTACGGGATTGACCAAAAAGGGTGTGAAATTTCACAGGAATAAAGCTTGCGTGATAAATTTTTAGAATCCAAAAGAAGGACTCACTTTAGCACCGATCATGATTATTCCTGAGTCAGGAAGAAGTTATACAATATATTGTGATGCTTAAGGAATTGGGATAGGTATAGTTCTGATGTGAGGTGATCGAGTCGTGGCATATGGATCCCTCTAGTTGTGACCTCATGAGCAGAAATAACCTATACAAGATCTCGATCTAGACGTCATGTTTCATGCTCTACATTGTTGGAAGAACTACTTGTTGGGTGAGCGATTTGTTTTTTACATGGATCATAAAATTCTCAAATACATCTCTACTCCAAGAGACTTGAATCTGAGGCAGCGTAGGTGGGTGGAGTACCCGCAATAATTTGATTTTGATATTGCTTACAAACATGGAAAGGGTAATATTGTGGCTGATTCCTTGAGTCGCAAGACTCAGATGCATGCCGTCCAAGTATCCAACAGTGATGGAAAATGATGGCTCTGTTTTATGAGTTACATCTGAAGGTTTGGGAACAACACGGGAAACTGGTCTTAGCATCTCTGGTTGTGACATTATATCTTATGGGGAGAGTACGAATGTGATAGCTATCTGATTCTGAGGGAATTGTTTTGAGGGAGAGAATCATAGGAGATAACCCAATTCCTGGTTGGGTTATTAATGGCCATGAAACCCAACTCTTCTGTGGTTGTGTATGGGTGCCTATGGATGTATGGGAAGAACTGATAAGGGGATCAGATGAATCTATGTGGGCAGTTCATCTGGGTCTTACCAAGATGTACATAGATATATATTGTCAGTATTGGTGGTTAGGTATAAAGAGGCATATAGCAGACTTCATCACTCAGTGCTCCACCTATTATCATGTGAAAGCAGAGCAACAACAACCTTCTATACTTCTAAAACCTTTTTCCATTCTTGAGTGGAAATGGAATGATGCAAAAATGGATTTTTGTGATGGGCTTGTAGAGATCCCCTCAAGGCAGCGATGAAATATAATTGATTGTCGATAGATTGACCAAGGTTTCACACTTCCTACTGATCTGGGAGACCTTCTCTATTGATGAGTTGGGAAGGATTTACATCTGGGGAGATAGTGAGACTTCATGGTGTTCCACATTCTATCCTATCAAACTAAAATGCCCGGTTTACTTCGCAGTTCAGTCAAGGGTTGCACAATGAACTAGGTTCATAGGTTCTCTTGAGTAAAACATATCACCCTCAAGCTAACAGGCAGTCCGAGTGGATGATATAGGTTTTAGGGGATATTCTTTGGACCTGCATTCATGATTTTGGAGGTCTGTGGGAGAAGAATAATCTTCTCATTGAGTTTTCCTAAAATAATAGTTTTCAGACAACAATTAAGATGGCACCAATTGAGGCCCTTTATGGTAGGATGTGTCATTCATCTCTATTCAAGTTAGAGGTAGGGGAGGTAGCTCTACTGGGTCCTCATCTCGTTCGGGAGACTTCAGAGCAAGTCCATCCGATTTAGAAGCATGTGGCTACAACTCAATATAGGGAGAAGTCATATACTGATCTTCATCATAGACCTATGGAGTTTGAGGCGGGACATTGGGTCTTTCTGCATGTATCACCTAGATTGGGTAACAGATGAATCTAGAGATAGGGAAAGTTATCACCTTGATATGTCGGGCCTTTCGAGATAGTGGAGAGAGTTGGACTGGTAGCCTTTCGGTTGTTGATACCTCAGAGATTCCATGTCATGCACAACATATTCTACATATCTCTGATTCAATAGGATCATCACAAACTGTCTCATTTTTTTGACCCTGAGGATATCGAGTTGGAAGTGGATGCATCCTTTAAGGAGCTTCTGGTACGTATCGTTGATCATAGTTGAAAGGCTCTCTGAGGTAGGTCAGTTCCTCTAGTCCGGGTGCTATGGTAGGATAGACACATACATGATGATACATGGGAGAGGAAATCCTATGTACATGTGCAGTGGTCAAAACATTTCTCAAATAACATTCCACTACCCTCGGAAGGGAAACTCGGGGATGAGTTGTCTTATGAAGGGGAGGTTGTAACGTCCCATCTTTTCTAAAAGGTACATACCATTATTTTTTTTCTAACTCCTTTAAACGTCTATAAATATGATGTCTAAAAGGTTTAAGGAGGTTTCAGGTACGTCCAAGGCTCATTTAGAGCCCGAAGCCCCAAAATGGGAAAAAAGGTTGGCCCACACGATTAGGAGAAACCATGCAGCCCATCCCGTACAGTTTTCCTAAACCGTGAAATTGTAGGAAATGGGAACTTGGGGGCCACACGATTTTTCTACAACTATACGACCCAGGGTGCATGACCATGCAACGCTACATAGTTTTGTGACAATGTGATTCTGCATGGTTTTCACATGGTTGGATAAACCGTGTGAGGTTCCCTCTTAAAGATGAACCTTGCGCACAATTGTCCCACGGTTTGGCCAACCATGCACAATAATTTTTGTGGGTGAATTTATGATTTTCCCCATCTTTAATGATTTTTAAACCTTATTTATCCTTTCTTTCTTTCACTCCATCAGATTTATTCTTCCTCCCACACACGAGGCTCCTCCTTCCCTTTTCATAGGTTTTGATATAACTCCTCCCAACGGAATCCGATTCGTTCACTGTTGGATCCATCGAAAATCTAGAGGTGAGATATTTAATCCTCTTGCTTATATTTTTAGTTCTGCATTCCATCTCTTACTCTATCTCAGTGCAAGATCATTTTCCCAATTTTCAGGGCATTTGACAGTTTCTTCATTTTATTCTAACCTAGCTTGAATCAATGGTTGATTATGGATGGGGGAAGCTCTATGAGGCTAAGGTAGGTTCTCTAGGATCTTTCCCTTCATTTCATTACATTCCATAAATTTCATTGTTATGCTGTGAGCTGGACCTTTTCAATATCACCTCTAATTTGTTAAATTAAATTAAAATGGAAGCCTTATCATACCTTTGGAGACCCAAGCTAGCAGAGAATCAACCCCTTCAGTTGATTGCCTTAACCCATGCCATCCAAATGGGTGTACTTAGCCTTTGTGTCTTAAATTAACTTTATGAATTGTATTTTTGATCACAATTTGGGGTTTTTACCTTATAATAAATTTCATGGGTTATAAATTAAATTGATTAGGGTGATGACCCTTGAGTTAATTCCTCACACCCTTTTCCAAAAATGTGTTGGTTGAATTAATTGAATTGGCTAGGTGATTATGCCTTGTTATTTATGGATTAAATGGATTTTCCCAATGAAATGACTTGATTAATATTCCAAATGTGATCAATTTTATTGATTTAAATGGAATGTAATTCCAATCAAACTTGTTATATTTATGTGATACTTGTCTGACTACTTCCCCTTAGTATCGAGGGTGATATAAGGGGTTCTGATTTAAGGACCCCTTGGATGAACTCTCGTGCCTTTCTGTTAGAATTGTTAATTCATTGTAAACATATCAGGAGAGACATCGGTTATTCTTAAGACAAGTTCATCATGCGGTATCTGCTTTTTCCTCCAAATGAGTGACATCAGTTCCCGAGAGGAGACCCCTTGAATGGGATAAATGACACCATTTATTGTACCATTCCATGGGAGATTCTTGATCCCCTAAGTGCAATACTAGGTATGGACTCGGAGGTTTGTTAGTCTCAAATTTTATCACAACATGCCAGGAGTGATACATGGGACTTCATCCTTAGTCAATTTGGACGAACTCCTTGGAATTTGACTTTTATCGAGCCCGTTGAGTGATACTAGGCAAGTCTCCTTGGATTTACATGGATGAGATCAAGGTTTCTTGATATTTTTTTATAAAGGGATTTTAAAATGAGTTTAAAGTTAAATAAATGTTTAAAATGAGAATTGATCCATTAGTTTTGAAAATGTAGGGGCTTGTCCTCCAAGCCCAATCACAAGCTTGTGAACAATCCATCTTCTTACAAATTACCTCACCCAATTTACCATTGCAGGATCTTCTGATTTAGACTCACCGACCTAGTCTGAAGATGGTAAATTGGACGGGTCACCAAGTGGAACACAATCCAATGTAGTAATTTATTTATTTTGGGATGCATTTAAATGAATATGGTACACTTCTTATTTTATAATTCATGTTCAAGATTGGGTTAGACACCATGGGTGCCGGACTACTGAGATTGTATCCCACACCCTACTCGAATGCATTTGGTACTCAAGTAGACTTTATGGTTGTAGGTGTTGATAAAGGGAAGCCTCCATCTTCCAATGATTGATTGATTTTTTTATGTTGGAGTTGGGAGCAGAGGACCGAGCCTATGCTCGAGATGCAAGTATTAGAATGTTTTGTCATTTTTTTGTATTTTTTTGCATGTTGTATATGATTCTATCCTCTACCCCTTGCATGCACATTTTTTGATAGTTACAGTACCATGATCATCATATTGTATCTTTTTATTATTCTGCTTCTGCTTATCGTTTATTTAAGTCTTGCATGATTCTGTATTTCATTCCACTGTTGTCTACTTCTGTTTATGTTGTTCCATATTGTATTATATATATATATATATATATATATATATATATATATTTGTGCTCTAATCCTATCAATGAGGGCATAGTCTCTCCACTGACTTACCCAAGGCCCTTGCTGCTAATCGGAAACCTTTGGCGTTTGGGTAGGCGTGCTTGAGGTCTTGTGGATAACTTTCTCGGGGCATAATTTCATGTGTGGACTAAGAATATTATTATAAATTATAATTTCATCATAAAATTGTTGGGAGGAGATGGTGTTAAACCTATGGAAGATAGCTGGAATCCAAAATCTAAAAAGACATGTTTACCAAGGAAATGACTCAATAATGTTTGAGAAAACATTGTGTCTCAGTGGGGATTGGGTAAACAGAAGGATAAAATGGAGACCACTACCAGTTGCAAAGAAGGATGTTTGGTGAAGTATGGAGAATTTCCAAGGTTCCATGAAACAAGCCTTTAAGTGAGATATTTTTGGGAATGTGAAGCCCAAGTTCAGTTCACTAGAAGTTTGTTTAATGGATTCTAGTAACCGGAATTTAGAGTAGTGTAGTGTGTAGACAACGACAAGGAGTCTTTACCATGGGTAGAAGGATATTGGAGTATTTTATAAGACATGAAATTTTATAAGATATCTTGAGTATGAAATATGTCTGCATACTCATAAGATATGTTATCCGGTGTTTTCGGACACTAAAGCTAGTAAGATACTCGATGCATAAGAAAGTTTGAGTCACATAAGATATCTAAGCCGTGTAAGATATTTTGCATGCATTTGATATTCATACTTCTTAAGATATGTAAATTTCATAAGAAATAAAAAATTCATAAGAAATGTGACTTTGTAAGATACTGGTTTTCATAAGTGATGGGAGGTTTGTAAGATACCTCAGTTTCGTAAGATGCTGGAAGTCACGTAAGATACGCACTATTCTTGTAAGATATGCTTACTTTATAAGATATTGTACTTGGTGAAAAACTGAGAATCTATAATTATATATTTTGAAGAATGATAAATTTAAGTGATGCTACTTCACTATTATTAAATGAAATATAGATCACGATAAGAGTTTGTGATTCAAGTTGAGATTGAAGAAAAACCAATTGAGGAAGAAGCAGAAGTTTGAGAGTACCACACCAAAAGAGAAGTGCCACATCATGAAGCTACATGCTACCATGAATGTGTAAGATCTCAAAAGAATTAAATGCACAAATATTATGGAGAATAATATTGTGATATTTAAATATCATGTGAGGAAAATCAACCAAAGTCTTAAGGAGGATTTTAAGGAAGACCTTGACCAGGAATTTATGAGATTCAAATTGAGAAGATCGTCTTCCCTTGAGAATCAAGAAGTTTCCATAATTTAATATGGAAATAATATTTTCATGATATTCTATGAATATAAAATGATTATGGTGATGAAGAGGAAGGAAATGAGAATTTTATACTACTTCTACAAGAATAACATCTATGTATCGAAGGTGAAGTTGACCACACCTAAGAGAACTTGCACATCAAAGAAGAAGAATGAAAAGTAAGAACATCATCCTTGCGATATCTCAATATCTTAGTAGAATACCACTAGAGATGATTGAGTGGTGAATAGGTCTGACACACCACTACACAAGAAGATAGAGGGACTTAAAGGCATGTTCATGAAGGTTGTGGAGGAATCTTGAAGAAGATCATTTCAATTGCGAGGATTGAGTAGTGCGAGACATTGAAGAACCAGTGGGAGGCTGGAAACCCTGTGATGCAGTATAAAGAACCTTTAGTGGGATGTTGAAGTGCATGTTGGGATATCATGTAAGCATAGTTTGAGGCTATTTTGGGTATCCCCTTCCATCAGTAGTTGAAGAATCTATGATTGAGACGTTCAACCAATCATGGCAAGGAGTAGGCTTTCGAGGTAAAAGCTTGTTAATCATTGTGACTTGTGCCTTTTATTTTCTGCATATTCAATTAAGGGTGATAATTGGTAAGAGGAGTGAATCAATAACTTAACCATTCATAGTGGTTGAATTAAATAGAATAAATTCATAAAATAAATGGATCTTTTTTAGCACTTCAACTAACAAAAACGTCACATGACTGATATTAGGTAAAAAGAAGAGAACAATCAAAATGTTTTTTTTCGGTCACTACAAAACAATAGTTCATGTATAGTAGAGAGGTAGTGAGACAAAATTACAGTTGGGGCGAAGTAGAAGAAGGATATAGAGGAAGAAAAAATAAGACCACTCTCTTGAATCACCAAGCCAAGACCTCAAAAGATCTATCTCCCAACAACCAGATAAAAAATTCTAAATTTAATTATATCCCTCCCCCATAGGCTTCTACCTTATTTAATACTCCAACCAACCAACCAACAACTCCTGCCCACTAAAACCAGCCCCAAAAACTATCTATATCAATTTAAAAAACTTCCCTTAGCAGTTACCCACACATATCCAAACCCTAGATCCCTAATGAACCCCACTATAGAGATATCCAGCCTTACCCATATTGGCCAACACTCCTATGGTCCACCTCTTTGGAAATTTTGGCCTCACCAACCACCTTCCTAATACTAAATCTCTCTCAAAAAACCACATTTTTCTTAAGGTTGACCTCCCAAAACATGACTCAGCTTCTTTATCACTGGAGCAATATCCCCTCACCTTCGAATATTGGGGAACACTTATTCCAGCACCAACATCATTCCTGGAGCCCTTTAAAATTATTTACCAGAAATAACTTTTTTACTCTCAGGACATTATATGACCATCTATTTATCAAAATACACTACTCTCTCAAGCATGAAAATATTTGAACAAACATCTTCTTCAACAACCTTGAAGAGGAAGAAGCTACTACCAAAGACCTACTGACGGAATGGAACAAGAAAATCATATGCCTTTTATATCAACATCCTCATTGCCAATATCATAACCCTCGAATAACTCATGTATATATTGATGAACCAAGTGTTTATCCTCCAGTTCATAATGTAACCCTGTCTCTAACTTGAATAAACTTAAACCTTTCACTAAAAATTGATCTTTCAAAGTTTTTGATACTGATATAGGATTAACACTTGAAATTTTAGCATGATTATCATTGCTTAGATGAAATGGAATATCCAAAACCACCCAACCATTTCAAACAAATGCAATTTGATGCTATTCCCTTATATACAATCTATCAGTTCTCTAAAAAATTTCATCAGCAACATCCAAAAGTCTAATCAATCTTGAAGTATGATTACAACAAATATCTTCCCATAAAGAATTAGCTAACTGAAGACAAATTGTTAGAATAATGCAATCCTGCCTAATGAAGATTTAAATGTCTGAATGACTGTGAGATAACCAATAAAGAATCTGTGCTCATAGGATAAGTGGATTATCCTTCAATTCCTTACCAAATAGTGTAAAAACAATACAACTGACTCGAATCTAAGCATCACCATTGGAGTTAGAAGGTGACTGGGTAGATGCTAAATCGTATTTCCTAATTGTCTGAAGTAGTACAGAATGATTTGAACCATGTTTTATACATGATGGGTATTCAATGGACCTAGATCTATGGTTTACCATAATGGATTCATCCTCAGGGCCATCCAAATCAATATAAGTGTCATTTAAATCAAAATCATTCAAATTATTTCTCTCAATTGTATTGTATCCAAATTTAGAGTAAGCCTAAGTGTTATACTTTATTCTAAATTTTGAAGAGGAACAAATTTTTACATCACCAATCCTATCATTAACGTCATGAACACACTGCGGTGGGGCTATAGATTCAAGTGTTGAAAAAATTCGACCATTTTCTTTGGATAGACCTAGGAGACCATTTGCAAGAAGAGCCCCTGAGTTCCCAGCAGAGGAATTGTTATTATGAAAATCATTAGTTCCCTATAAAAGTCGGGACATATTTTGTCCAACATCATTCAAAAGACTTTAAAAGACAAGATAACAGGCCAAAAACTTAATCTGAATATCTTTCCCGCTGAACCACACACCAACAAAAAAATATGGTTGTATATAACCTGCCAAAATGAGAAAAAATAAAAGGACCCAAGCATCATTGGCCTGTATCACAAGATTCTGGTAGCATGAAACATTTAATTCAATAAATTAATATCCAAAATTAGGTTTCATGTTATGATACTCATAATCAATGAAGGATTTCATCAAAATACCTAAATATATTGGCATTCAGTGCCACTGCAGCCACAAGAAATGGGGAACAACTCAACAACATCCAACATACAAATGATCTCCTCAGTAGTTGTTGCAATTGTTGCTTACCGAACAATATACTTTAATCTTCCTAAAAAACACTATGATCACAGCTAATTTGAGAAACTATAGTGGAAGATCCTAACTCCCTAACAACACTACTGCCTGTATCTATAACAATGTCCTCTATGGAACCAACATCAAACACTTTCAGAACAAAAGGCTCATGTCCTATAAACATAGGTTACCAAAATTCCCTAGGAAATTTTTATAATCCCTCTGCCTAGATTCATTATTAATGATTCATGATAGGATACCACACTTGTGTAGCTTCCATATGCTCAGACTCATCTCTTATGCAACTAGAGATTCCGAAGATCCATAAATTCATTATTGTACAGACACCTTAGTAAATTCCCATAACCATACATTTACAAACTGAAAGTCCTCATGACACTACCTCACGTCTTCATGGTACTGTCTCACATTCTCTTGGTTGCGGAGATCAAGTGGCATGTCCCGGTTGTAATGATCGGCGGTACATCAAAATGGTATGTTCATGGGTGTGGGTGCATTGTAAAAATTCCTTTGGGTGTGGTGTTGTAAAAATTCCTTCGGGTGGAAAAATCCTTCGGGTGCTGTGTAAAATTCCTTCAGGTGATAAAAATCCTTCGGGTGAATTATGTGGTGTTTTACGACTGCTTCTACTGCGATGTCGGGCTCTGCTCCCCAACAAGTGGTATCATAGGAGGTTGGTTCGTGCTTGCAGTTTAACGTGATAATTATGGAAGCTTCGAAGAGGATCATAGATGCGTGCGTGGAGTAGAATAGAGTTTGGAAATTAAAGTAGGTTAAGAGAGGTGATACACATGTCCGCTCATAGGATGTTGAGCAGGGGGAGAAGTTTATTCCTGAAGGTGCTCCAGATTATGTGGTAATCACTATTATGGGGGAGCCAGATGTTTCTGGTTCTTGTCTTGTTCAGTAGGATGAGCAGGATGGTGCATATACAAATGTGACGAAGATTTTGGCGTTTGATTTTCTTTTTGCAGGGGGAGCTGATATTTTTTTTATCAGAAATGAAAAAGGATGTCATCATATTTTCTGCAGTTGATGATGGTTGGTGTGATACTGACATATTTTGTTTCCAACTGGGTTTTTTGGATGGTTCCATTCATTAATGTGATGAAGGGGGAGATTGTTGAGATTTATCACATTTATTGATGAGAGAGGAAAATTATTAATGTTGAGATTTATATCAAAATTAATTGAGGATTTTCTCCCAACATTAATAAAGAGTTATTCCCAATATTAATTGGTGGAATAATGATGGAATTGTGAATGTTGACCGCATTTATTGGAGATATGGGCTGTGTGTCTATATAAGAGGAAGCAATAGCATGTTTTGGAATGTGGGAAGACAAAGATGTAGCTTCCAAGAGAAAAACGAGGAAGGGGTTTCTGCATTTGCGGTAATCGGTACGAAGCGAAGATGATGATGGAGAATGAAAGTGTGCATGTGAAGATGATGACGTGCGATGATGGAGAGAGAATTGTTGATGACGGCGTGCAAATAGATTCATGAAGATTCCATGTATCGAAAGTCCTCTTGGTTGTGGAGATCAAGCGGCATGTCCTGGTTGCGATGATCAGAGGTACATCAAAATGGTATGTTCATGGGTGTGGGTGCGTTGTAAAAATGCCTTCGGGTGTGGTGTTGTAAAAATTCCTTCGGGTGGAAAAAAATCCTTCGGGTGCTATGTAAAATTCCTTCGGGTGATAAAAAGACTTTGGGTGAATTATGTGGTGTTTTATGACTGATTATGATGTGACGTCGGGCTCCGCTCCCCAACAATATGTTTGAAGCTTCTGCAACTTATCCACCCAAAATTTCACAAACCATTCCAGTTCTGATGCCCCTATAGCAACTCCCATCTCTATTCCAGTTTTCATCCAGTCTGGATAAAGGTCCTGTCAAACTCCCTATGTTTATCCTGATATGATCACCAATACCTCCCAACCACCTAACAATGACCGACAAGCAAATATTATCCTTCTCAACATGTGTGTTCCCAATATACCGTGTCTCACAGGTATATTTAACTCTCTCATTGAGTTGGACACTCCTTAATTTTTATCTCTATAAATTATACTCTCTCATTCTGGTCATTGCATGATAGCTGTGTATAGTAGAGAGGTAGGGAGGTAGGTAGAATTATAGTCGAGGGAGAAGTAAAAGAGGGTGATGGAGGAATAAAAAACTCCCGGAGAAGTTTTCTCTCTCAAAGCACCAATCCAAGACCTCCCAAGGTCTATTTCCCAACAGCTATCTGAGAAATTCCAAATGTAATTATATCCCTCTCCCACAGGCTTCCACCATATAAAATAGTCTAACCAAATAACCAACAACTCTTACCCACTGAAACCAGACCTAACAACTATCTATGGAAATGTAAAAAATTGCCCCTGGAACCCACACACATTAACACCTCAGCTCCCTAATGAAACCCACTATGAAGATATTCAGTCTCACCCATACCGAGATACGCTCCTACTGCGCACCTCATGAGAAATAGAAACCCCACCACCCACCTTCCTAAAAATCACTGATTCACCCCATCTCCCTATTAGGGATCCAACAGAACCTGGGCACTTCAAGTGGTGTTAAAGGTAACCAGATTCCATCTGAAATATTCAAACATGACTGAAGTTGATCAGTAAACAACCTGAATTCAATTAGTATTAGGGCGAGTCCCTATATTTTATGTTAATAATTTCTATGGTTGTAAAAATAGGATTCTCCCTTATCTCTCATCACATGTCCTTGAATTTAGTGATGTTGTTACAGTGGGTTTTAATCCACTTGGAAGAGAGGTTCCCATGACATATGCTGATAAGAGGAATCATGAAGTGGATAGAAAGAATACGAATTCTATATTGTCGTCTTTGTTTGATGAATTATACACCAAGGTTATGAGGCTAATACCAACCAAGGATATGTGGGATAAATTGGAAAAAATGGATAGATGGAATGTAAATATTCAGGAAGCCAAACTTAAGATTTGGAGAGAAAATTTTAAAGACATATGAATGGATGATGAGTAGATATTTGATGACTACTTCACCCGAGTAAATGAGATAGTGAGTCGTATCAAAGGCTTTAATGATGCTTTATATGATTCAATTTTTGTAAAGAAGATGATGTGAAATTTCCCCAAACCTATCCAAGTATATCTATCCTGGAAGAAAATGGAGATATATCTCTTAATGAGATTCATAATTATTCTCAATTATGAGAAGAGAAAAGCATCGACATTTAAAAAGATTGTGAAGGAAGAAATGATATTGAAGGTCATGAGAAAATTGAAAATGAGAGATGAATACTAGAACACTTCTAGTTAGAGGAAAAATATGAGGACTATAAGAGATTTATATTTCTCATATCAATGATGTTCAACGGGGTGAAATCAACGTACATGCCTCCCACATTGGTGGTACAAGTGTATAAGTGATGGATACTTTTATTTAAACTACCCAGATAAGAGGAATGTTGAATATGAGTTAGAATAACAAAGTGAAGAAACCTCTAGAAGTGAGGACTTATCCAGAAGAAGATATATGAAAATTAGGAAAAGTGATTCTAGAATGAAAAATTGATCTTCAAAGAATACTAAGAAAAATCTGATGAGAAAAGAAGGTTATGAAGTCTCTTTGTCATGGAGTTAATCTAAGAATGAAGGTATCTCTCAAAAACAGAAAACTATCATAGAAAAAGTCATAAAACATATAGATACTTCAAGAATTGATGATTAAGGTGAATAGACCTATAATGAACATATGTTGAGATCTGAACATGAAGTATATATTGATAAAAACACTCAGCTCAAGAATAAAATCAAATTGTTTGAAAAGATAAAAGGAATTCATGATGAAAAGGAGAGTGATTTTATCAAGGAGATCAATGCTTCCAAGGTAACAATTGCAGAATAATATAAAATGCTAAAAGAGATTAATATAAAGTTGTATGTAAAGAAAGAACTGAATGAGGCAAAATGTCAATGTCTTAAACCTAAAAATACCTGAAATAAGAGGAAACTCATGAAATAGTTAACAATTTTCAAGTTGAGCCATCCAAAGTTGCTGTGTAGTCCATCCCAAATGAATTTATAATGTTTCGGGGTGTGGTGAGGAAATAACACCCCCAAAATGAATGTACATTTTGCAGGAGGAGGTTGTGGAATTGTGGGGTCCACTCCAATTTTGGGAGTCTCCTTTGTTGGAAACTACTCCACGCTGCAAGTGCTTCCATGGTGGGCAATGCAGTGGATGACAACCGACAAGGTGGAATGAGCAGCAGACGATGATGATTTTTCTCTTGGGTAGATGGACCAACCCCAATCACCGAAGAATAATTGTTTTTGTTCTTATTTAAAATGGGATCAACTCCCATGAGATGAAGGGTTTAATATTTGGTGATCCTCCGATGTGTTTTTGGAGAGATAATTGAGTTGGGCTCTGTTTCTCCTGTGGATGTAGGCATCAAGACGAACCATATTAAAAATCCATGTGTTCATTTTTTTCCCGTTTTTGTGTGATTTGCAGTGCCACGCACCACTGTTGTGCCCTTACAAGTGGTATCAGACGGATCCGAAGCGAGCAGAGTCGAAACGGAGAACTGACAATGAGTTTTCCGGTGACCAGAAAATTGAAAGTGGTTGGAAAATTTTTATGAGCCCAGATCCTTGAAGAGGATGAAGATATGATTCTAATGGCGCAAGCGACGTTGAAAACGAAGTTGAAATGAGGAGATAAACTCGGTCAAAGTTTCTTCAAAACCGCGGGTTAACAGTAACCCCGTGCAGGAAAAGACGATACTATTCACGCCACTAGTGAAAATTCCGGTGAAATTCCAGTAGCTGCTCCATCATGCCACATCAGTGCCATGTTATCGCCACATCAGCAGGCGATCTAGACCGTTGAATTTGTTTTGGCGATATCTCGGCCAATTGGACTCCATTTTTGCTGATCTGGGAGTCGATTCCGACTATTTCTACCGTTCCGGACACATATTTATGGTTAGTTTTTCAAAATTAACACTCAATAAGGTAGTTTTATAAGGGTGTGACATTGACGATGGAGATCGTGTTTTGCGACAATGATGATGGCTGGTGTCGGAGTGCTTCCAAATTTTGAGATTGAGAAGTTCGATGGTCGGAACAACATCGGCTTGTGGAAAAGAATGGTGAATGATATTCTTGTATAGCATGTCATGGTCAAATCGCTTATCGGAGAAAATATTGAGACAACAGTTAATGATGATTGGGAAAAGCTCGAGATGCGGGTCATCAGCACAATTTGACTATGTCTGGCGACTGAGGTAAAATACTCGGTGTTGGACGAGACCTCACTGAAGGAGATCTGGAAGAATTTGGAGCAGCGATATATGGAAAAATCGCTCTCCAAAAAAGTATTAACGAAGAAGAAATTGTACCAGTTGTGGATGGATGAGGGAACAAATTTGTTGGATCACACCAAAAAATTCAATAGGATCCTGATGCAATTATTGGGACTTAGTGTAAAGGTTGGAGAGGAAGAAAAATCACTTTTTCTTTTGTCATCACTACCATGTTTATTTGATGGACCTATGACTGCATTGCTCGTGGGGAAGGATAAATTGAAATTGGATGATGTGATGGCATCAATTCAAGATTTCGAAGCATTCCGAAGACCCGTGACACATTCAGGTGAGAAAATCATGGTGATGCGAGATGATCAACGTGGTAGGAGCGGACATTGGAAGTCAGGAGGTAAATAATGACGGCCAAAATTGAGAGGACGTGATCCTAGTGAAATCACGTGTTTCTGGTGTGAGAAAAAATTTCACTATAAAAGTGACTGTGGAGAGTGCAAATAGTATGTTGCTGGGAAAGAGAAAGTTGAAGAGAAGGATGCAAACATCTTAGAATTATTGGCAGATGATGAAGTCTTCGTGACAATGGGAAGATTTCACTTAGATTAGAGAGTAGAACAGGGAGAAATGTAGTGTCATTACAACAAAAGATACGGGCACATGAAGTGGGAATGTCAATTTTTAAAAAGGAAGAACGAGCAGGATCAAAATCCAAAGGAAGACCGATGAGTTTTGGATTCAAGGAGCTCGACACACCTATGCACGACCAAAGGTGCATTTCATACCTTTCAGTTGGTGCGAGATCCGATGAGACCTGGTGATGGGTCAACATGCAAGGTTCAAGGAGTCAGGATGGTGAAATTATAGACACCTGATGGAGGAGTTCAAAAACTGCTTGATGTGAAATTCGTTTAGAGGATGAGATGGAATGTGGTATCATTAAGTAGGCTCGATGCGAGAGATACAAGATTTCCATAGCAGGTGGAGTGCTAGAAGTCTCACGTGGGGATGAAACGATTCTTACTGGGAAGGAGTCCCAAGGGTTGTATTATTTGATGGGGACCGTAGTCAGCCTGAGATCGATTGAAGATAATGGAAGTGCCACATCATCTGGCGTGAAGAAGCGTGTTTGATTTGCTGATGAAGTTTTCAACACCTATAGGGAGACTACAGGTGAAGATTCTACCCCAAATTGGTCATGAGGGGGAAATTTTTGGGCCCCCTCCCATTTTGGGAGTCTCCTTTGTCGGTAACTTCTCCATGCTGCAAGTTCTTCCATGGTGGGCAGTGCGGTGGATGACAACCGACAATATGGAATGAGCAGCAGAAGACAATGATTTTTCTCTTGGGTAGATGGACCAACCCCAACCATTAGATAAGAGTTGATTTTTCTTCTTCTTTAAAACAGGATCAATTCCCATGAGATAAAGGGTGTAATATTTGGTGATAATCTAACATGTTTTTTGAGAGATAATTGAGTTGGGATCTTTTTTTCCAGTGGATATAGGCTTCAAGATGAACCACGTTAAAAATACATGATTTATTCATTTTTCTCCATTTTTATGTGATTTGCGGTGCCACACACCTCCACTATGCCCTTACAGGAATAACACCCACCATAAAATGGCCTTTTTGTTTGTAGGGGAAGATGGGGATTTAACACTCCCCATGAAATTTTTTAATTTATTTGTAGTTCGAGGCATCCCTTTCACCACCCCGCAAACCAAAAAATGTCACGTGGATAATGATTTTATCTCTCAACCCCATGGAGCCAAGTATGATATGCGGCCAACTAGCTATCCTAGTAAAATGATTATTTACCATGCTTATAAATGCCCGGTCTTCGAAGAAGAAGAGGGAACATAAACGAACAACAAATAAGATTATAGAAGACTCCTCCATGTTATTCACCTACCACATATCATGAAGGAGACCCAGAAAATGGATGCTTCATGAGAGGACCTATCTAGGCACCCACAAATGGTTTCATTGTTCTTGTGAACAAAGCACACCCTAATGTAGTCTCATTTGCAGAACCCTTAACGGACCCCACCCTGTATAGAAAAAAAAATTGCAGAATGGGGTATCCTTAGGTTCTTTTTCCCTTCTGGCCTTAGTTCCCTATTTCCACATAGTGTTTAGATCCATACTAGTCCTGTCATGAACTATACATATGTCTTCACATCTCACCTACTAAAACCTGGAATGATTCCATTAAGACCTATGCCACTACCACCTGACTCATTCGACATTGTGAAAGGACACACCAGCATGTCCCCCATCCATCCTTGCATTCCCATGGTAATCAAATCCCTAAATTTAACCTCCTTTGTGGGTTGGATAGTCAAAATGTAAAGATTTTTAATTATCATGGTAATTAGGGTCCCGACCATAGGGATGGTAAAAGATATCTCGCTGAGAAAGGCTCTGATATTTGCTGCATGTAGCTCCACCCTCGTCCTCTCTTCCATCTATCTAGGGGGGGGGGGTCTTCTAAAGGGATTCCCTCCCAGAGTAATCCCAGAGTCTTTATTTCAGAACATTCATGCACCTTCCATATCTTTTCCCTCATCCACCAGTGAACTAAGGGGATTGTGCGGATTTCTAGAACTTCCACTTCATCTTGTTTCTGACATATAACATGACTTACATGGGCTTAAAGGTTAGTAGAGATCATATTATCAGTTCGATCAAATATCCACCCAATCATCTTATTTGGAATAAGCCCCAATTATTTCACCACCACCTCAAAGTGACATATTCTCAATGAGAAAACCCACTGGGCCTCTTACATAGGTGTAAGCCTCAACCTCTCAAACTATGTTGGATTTGATTTCTATACAAGCATGATATGTTGGAAGCCTCCCTAAGGTTTAAACCCATCACCCCAAACTCACCCTAATATTTTATGCTCCATATTCCCAGTAGGATCATATTAAAATCGGAATTTCATATTCATTCAATGTCCTTTGGTCCATTTCGGCGTAACCCCCACACCATCTTTTTCTAGGAACCTTACACCTAGATGTCTTTTCCACACAACATTAAACTACATAGTTTGGTCATCGTCACATGACCTTAAAAGGTATAATGTGTCTCGTTAAGTGGAAGTGAACTACATTGGTTATAATTCCTTTCACAAGGATATGTTAGAATCCTTTCTTATGGTCTTAATCCTGACATCAAGACAACTCCCATCTTCCTGGATAATGATAAATTTTCATATCACCCTAATGCATGTATTAAAACCTGCATTATGATAATAAATGAAATAAGAATATTTAATCCATAAAAATGGTACCATCGATGGAGAAACTCTGGTATATATAGATGTATCCATAAATGAAGAACCTCAAGTATATAAAGATAATTTTAAAGCTAATACATACTTAAAATTTATTTTTAATATAAGGGTTACCCATTCTATATTTTGGATTTAATAAAGAATCCATGAATTCATGTTAAATTTATAAGATAGTCTCATATTAGGTAATAATTCTCCCCAAAAAGGTATGATGGGACCAACCTCCCATCCACTCGAATAATGTAAATCTCTAAGTGTTGTTGGAACCATTTCCCAATGACCACCTTCCATTGGAAAGAAGGTTCATGAAACATCGTGAATAATGGAACCATTGGGTGTTTCCAGTTCCACAAATAAACCCCATTAAAAACCACCTAGAAGGAACATGGAAATAAAAAGGTGTGTCTGGCGTGAAGGGACATGCCACCACTACCACAGGATTCCATTCAAATCCCACTTGATTTTTTTGTGTGAAACAAAAAATGGCATACCTAACATGAACCTTGCAGTTATAAAAGTAAGCATGTTTTTTCACATTGGGCCATTTTGTTATCACCTTTCTGAATGAAACAAAAAATGGTGAACCCGACATGAATCCTTATCCAAAATGATTGTTTTTCACATGTGAGGCCCATTTTTCATTCTAAAAAAATGAAAGAGCTCCAAACATAGCTTTCAGATAATTTATTACACATGTATTAATTTATTGAGATGCTGCATTGATGGGTTTTTCTTATTTGTGTTTGTCATGTATACTTGGGAACTCTCATTATAACTCCATTCAATCCAAATGGAATCCTTTCAACTATCCCAGACTTATGAATTTACTGCTACACAATTAGGATCCTCATTAAATCAGAGGATAATGTCACCTAGCCAGCACGGAAGATGTTGGGTATCAAATGCATTAGTTCAGGAGTACCATCCAAATGGTACTATACCGACCCTGGAGGCCACTCGCGAATCCCTCCAAGGAATGAAGTCCTACCAAACATCCACCCAAAAATAGTTGGTGTAAAATAAGAAGATGACACACATCGCTATCAAAAAATGTTTCAGGAGTCTATCCTCATAACACAATTGCAAGTTCCTCCCTTATCTTAGGGAGGCATATCAAGAGGTCACCGACTACCTCATTATAATAAAATATGTGTCCTACAAAAGGGATCATACCAGTAGATTCCTCCCCCAATTACATGTAGAATCAAACCCTCATCTTAATTACGGTGCTACCCTTGAGTGTCCTACCTAGGTCACTTAAACTTGGGTACCCATGATAGCCTGTTAAGGATAACAATCATGTAACAAGGAACATTACCATACCTCTGTTTCCTTTAGAGAATCCCACCATTAAAATACATCGGTAAAATTCGAGTAGGTGCACACACCTTCCCACATCTAGCAGTCCTTCTAGTCCATCTTGGAAGCAATTAGAGAAACCAACTAGTGAATCCTAACAAAAAATAGGGGCAGACCCATGTCTCTGCCCCCCCAAAAAATTGTTGTTAGTACATACCAATAGGAAATGGAGGATAGGGGTAGGAATAAATCCCTTCTCCAACCATGGAGTTGGCATATATCCCTATTATGGCCACTGAAGTCACCCAATCTAACTTGACAACGATGAAGGGGCAGATGAAAATCCATTCCAAATTCCTACAAACCTACCAAGATATAATGACAGCAGTGGCTATGGTTAAAGGGTGGGAACATAAACTCACCCTCACAATTGGGGTGACTCATCAACATAATTAGAGGGTCACTCTAGAGTAAATGTATATCTCTTATCCCATCTAGGAGGGTCATTCAAAAAATACCATGATAAATGAACAACTGGATTTGGACCATATCCCCGTTCTAACTAAAGGTCATCAGTTCATCCCAGTGGCCACTCCATGGATGACTTATATCCTCATCAAAATTATAGAAATCTATCAGAACATTTTGACAAAAACACGGGAGATACTCAAAAAACCCCCTTTATATGAAACATGTTATCTATAGAAGACAACCCTAGTCACCAATAGGATAGCTTCCAAAAATAATCCTCACCAAAGGCGATTATGAAATGAAGATACAGTCTATGATCCTCTTGGATCAATGATGGTTTTCATGAATCCCTAAGACATTTATTTATGGTGTATCGGGATCCTACTCATCCATCACCAAATTATAGAGATAATAGATAAAATTGTAAAGTCCCCCTGAAACTTTAGTGTCATTGGTTCCATAGGTCCTCCCCAAACATCTAACCATGAAGTCTTACTTCGTGTCCACAATTTTATTGATCACGAGATCCCATCTTCTGATGAGTGCCTCAAAAACCTTCCTCTTGGCTAGAAGACTGGATAGTAAGAAGGACCTCCCCATTCTATCATCCACCTCGAAGGACCTCCCCAGGGTATACACTTCAAAAAATCCCCTTGCAGTCGAATGTCAATCCATGATGGTAGTCCTCTTCATAATGGAATTCACTGTGAATTTCCTCCCCATAGTGACATTTTATTTCATCAAAAGGTCCTCCCTTTTCTTAATCAACTACAATAAATACCTCCTATCATGAAGTTCTTGAAAAAATGATGTCATTCATGCAAGATCCCTTTTCATTGAAAAGTGAAAGTCTTTCTCAATCGAAAGATAGCCAGAGGCAATAATCATTCCACAAACCACCCTTGGATCGCCTTCCTTCCAACATGATAGAGTAAATACCATCTAACCCTACTGTTTCCAACAAATCAGTAGGGAAACATCCATTTTGTCATATCTAGTTAAGGAACCTCTTACAGAGGATGAAGAATACATATTTCTCATGGGAATATAGTTGGATAAAGAAAATACACTAGTCATGTTCTAGCCTTTAGCCACTCTTTAATACAACATTCTAGAGGAATTATTAGAATAATTTGTGCATGAAAACCCCCTAAATTTATGGAATACTCTTAATCACCTAAAAAAAGTATTTCATTATGATTAATACTCAAGTCATGTCGAAGTAATAGAATAGATACAATGTCAAATCAAATTAGAAGCCCCTCTAGATATGTGTAACTCAATATTGGGAAAACAGTAAGGAGTCCTTTACCTAGCATGTCTCATTTCATTAAAATAGTTTCATTATATGATCATAAAATACCCATACAATGTTCATATCAAGGTATGGGGAAAACATAGGGAATTTCATTTCACCTATCCCCAACTATAAAAGTCTTCCCAAGGTGATATCATGTAACATCATTTCCATGAATCAACTTAGAGAAATAGGATATGCCCACAATAGATGGTATGCTCAACAAAAACCATCCTTGGACAACTCTCAAAGACATCTGTCTAGAAGAGAGTGAGCCATAAAAATAATCTTTCATCAAGCGTATGAAAATATTGAGCAAGACTCTTACTCACGAGAATCCAATCATTAGGAAGTGCTAATATATTTGGAATAAAATGGATTAGGTGAAAATCATGAAATCCACCCAACCCATTTTCAAATGAAGATCTCTAAAATCAATAGAGAAAGTGTAAAAACTTTAGCCATGGAAATATAGGGGGAAACCCTACCCATAATATTGTGATCACTTTTACCTCAACTTCCTCTTAAATTAAAGTCAGTATTTTCTAATTTAGGGGGAGTTCCGCAAAGTGAATCCTCTTATTTTTCCCTAAATCATGATCCAAATTCCTCACCAAGAACACACAAAACAAAACTATTTGAAGATTCCCTTCAGATAACCATCATCAAGCTATTATAATAGGACTAGTGAAGGAGATAATGAGAAATTATGGAGGGCACAAACAAAAGGAATCTCATAAGAGTATGGAATCTCTAGGTGATTACATTTCATTTGGAAGATATCCTTGAGACAACTGACCATCTTATCACTTTGGTACTAATGTGACACCTATAACGTGTTATGAATTGGAGAATGTAATTAGAACCTCCCCTATAGATTATATAAAACATGAGGCTGATACAAAGTAATTGGAAGAGGAGGTTTCTATTTTTAATACAATCAGCACTGAAATTATTAAAGAATGCATGTGTACCTAAAACCATAGGCTTATATGAATTTGGGTATTCCCTCAATTTATCCACCACAACAAACTCAGAGAGAACATACTAAGGAAAAGGGTAAAGGTGTGACCATATCTCACCCACCACCAGAAGAGGTTGATCCTCTCCCACTCGAGGAAATATTTTCTCAGCATGAGGAAGAGAAGAAGGAGTTGAGAAAAATCAATGAAGAACTACTCCGAGGAAATATCCATACTGGATATGTTCTTCAAACATAGCCTTATCTCGTGCTCTCAGCTGACATACCTGAACAAAGAGGGTTTTTTGTAGCAACTGAAATGGAATTAGAACATCCGCTCAATGTGGGGTACTGAAAACCAATATATTTGGAATTTATGATGGAAATATATTAGGAGTTACCTTCATTGGTTACATGACTAGATATAGATCAAACACATCCTCATAGGACAACCCTTGTAGGTTACCTAACAGGAGTACAAGAAGAGCCACCACACCCGGCCCAGCCTTCCATTCCCCTTATTCAAGATCCTTCCTATTTGGCCATTCTTCCCAAGCTCATTAACACTATTGAGTCACTGTTGTCTCTATTAGAAGCTATTAAAGGATGATTTGCACCAGTACAACCAAATAGGAAGCCTTAACCTAAATGGGTGGATGCAAATCTTCCCCTACCAAACATTGAGAATCCTACATTCCAAATATTAAATGGTTCAGGTGATCTGGAACAGCAACTGACACACATCATGTCTTAGTGTGTCCCCATAATGGGAAATATTGATCCGTAAGAGGTAGCTAAGCTCAGATGTTTCATATATAATTTAGATGGACTAGTCTTTACCTGGTATACCAGTCTACCAGTCACATCAATAAAGGGGTGGGATCTTCATCTCCAAAAATTCCTATATCAATTTAGATCTATGTTGAAGAATAAAATAGTCTTTGATCTCTCAAAATTTAGATAATAATAAAATGATATGGTTTCAAATTTCATTGCTAGGTGGATGATTTTGACTTATTCATTGAACTTATAGCTTTATCAAGACTATTTGTTGGGTATTTTTATTTAGAATATTCATGATGAACTATGAACACCACTTATCCTAATAAACTCTCTAGGCGTCTTTCGATATCTTTCCATTGCAGCACAAAGGATGGAAGATTCCATTTTACGAACCAAAGCTAATTCCCATCCCATGATGGAATCTTAAGGGAAGATGATGGGTAGAGTGTAAAATTAAACTATTACTTTAAAACCGGCCTCTAGGGAAACTCAAACTTTAAATCTTATACCTCCTCACATGGAACTCCTCTTGAGCAGAAACATCAGAAGCAATATCCCTATTAGGATGAGAGAAAGGAACCTAAATTAACCTAGTTTGGAGACTGATAGAACAAATTCCACTCCTAATATGAGCAGGTTCCTGGATATATCTTAGAATCCTTGGAAAACAACCTATTAACACTACCAGAACCCAAGAGACCAGACTAATTCAGCCTTGATGATCACCATAATTATTACCCCTTTTATTGAATATTGGGGAACACCATCTAGGATTGTTTTGTTTTCAAATATGTCCTACAAAATATGGTTTATTCTGGGAAAGTGAAGATGAGAAAACCACCATCATAGGTAGAATGTGTTTCTAACTCCACTCAAGAGGAAGAAGATGAATGGTAGGAAGTTACCATCACAAATGCAAAAAAAATCAGTGATTAGATGACCAAAAACATAATCAACCAAACTCATGAAATCCTCCAAGAACATTTAAAATAACTAATTTCTCCCCCAGTCACTTCCGCTATGGAACATCTGACTCTATCAATGCAAAAACTCTCTAAAGGACAGTATTCTATGAAACAACATGGATAGAATAGTAAAAAAATATAGGAATATAAAACTACAATGTGGAAAATTTTTGACTAAACTCTCACAAACTTCATGCCTTCAATCCTAAGATAATGGTCGATGCTGCACCAAATGGTATAATGGGTTCCACCCCACTAAATGGTACAATGGAAACCAACCCAACAAATGGTACTATGGGAATCATCTTTCCAGATGGAATCCTCATAAGATAAGGAATTAATTTTTGGTTCCATTAATTTCATTCACTTAATGGACCATTTATGTAATGATAAAGAGTCTTATGAAATCAAATTCCCCGTGACATGTTGGGAAACCCCATGTAGAGGTTGTATAAGCTAGGGAGGAAGGGGAAGATGCAGTCATGGTCTAAACTAATATCCCAGCCACATCCCCACTAGGGCCATTTATGCTACTGAGACTCATGGAAGAGAATTACAAAGAGCATTAGAAGTGAAAAGAAATGACTCCAAATTCATAAACAATATTTTGGGTCCAATCATTCTAAAATATTGACTGGAATGGGTGAGGCAGTCCTATAATCCTAGATTTTTAGGTAAGCCAAAATAGTCTAATATAGTAGAAAAGATTCCCTCAACATCTATGCAACCACCCAACACATCTACCTCAGGCATCTTAGTCCCTACAGTTCTTACTAGGGAGAAGCTCCCCATAAGAAAATGCACGACTTTAATATAAAAATATGATATCTTATTGCCTTTGGACATGGTTCCGATGGAACATTCAATTTTTGATGACATCAATATGTCAAAAGATCTATGAGAAGCACTTGTAGAGGCTCTGTTGAGACCTCAAGAGTTTGAAGCTGAAGTCACTACTAACGAGGTGTATCATGCCGAGATTGACTCTGCATAATGTCATATGGTAATATCATTCAAATAACATGATATATATACTATTATATAGGGACACATTATACCCTTGCATGTATCTGACATATTAGATGGAATTTACATTCATCAAGCATTCATTGAAAATGGACAAGGGGTAAACCTCATTTCAATCGGAATGCTTTGATGAATAGGATACACTGAATATAATTTTCCCCTTCCACTATAATGATTCAAGGTTATGGTAAAATCAAATAGAAACCCCTTGGACACATTAATCTTAAATCTAATTTTGGAGATTTGTTGTCCATCTTTGAATTCATGATCGTTCTGAAAGATACAACTTTCAATGTCATTCCAGGAAGGCCTTGGCTACACCAACATGCAACGATCCCTCCATCATATCATAAATTCCTCAAATACTATAGAAAGGGGAATATTGGGACATTATATAGTGATAAATATCCATTTGAATCTTGTGAATCTCAAAATATTAATGAAGGATTCTAATGGAGTGATGGGAAAAACCATAAATGATGGTGTAGCTCGGGTTACCACCCAAAATGGTCTATAAATGACCCCGATTAACCCATTCAAAGAACTTGGTGATGAAAATATACTGCCCATCATTCATGTCAAAGTCATAATATCATATTAAAATATTTCCTCATTGGTCTTCATGATATAATCCACATCAGTTTCATATGATGTCACTAAAGAAGTTTTTTATTTCCTCATTAGTGGTGGTAAATCAACTGAAAATGCCTCAAATTCATCCCCAAAAACGTCATCAGGTGTCCAAATCATCAGAAAAATATGAGGAAGTCATTATATTTCCATTGTAAGATGGTTCTCAAGACACTGACCTCCCCCATAACCTTAATAGTTACCAGCATCCATTTCAAAATGGGCACAGAGGAAGAGGAGGAGGAAGAGAAAGATGAAGGAGAGGAAGAAGATGAACCGAGTGATGCTCCTCTAGAATTCAAGGAATGATTATCCTCCACTGTTGATAAACCTCGATAGATAATTCATGGTATATAGGAGGATCCATGGTCGACATTGATTTTGCAACTATTCCCCTTGATGAGTAGCAAATTTACACATATTTTCAAATGCTACATCCAAACATGCTTTCCTATAATTACAATGAAATTCTAGGACTTGATCCCAATGTGGATACCCATCACTTGGGTCTAACAAAAAACAATCATGGCTATAAGTAGGTAGCCCGAAGTGTAGGTTCTGGGAACAACAGAAGCGCGTTGCTGGGTGTACACAACTTTGATTTTTTCCGTTAACAACGATCAATCCGAGATCCATCACATAAATAAAACACTGGATCTTTGGGATTGAACAAAGAAAAAAAGAAATAAAGGGAGTCCCATAACCATAGTGAGGATATTCATATGATGGTTATAATTAATTTAATTAAAATACAAGAATTACCTTGATGGAATTCTCTCTCCGTTGATGTTTCTGGTCACGATCCGATGTGATCCATCGTTACATCGTAGAATCCAAGTGTGGGATTCCTCTAGTGGTGATCCATGCATGCTCCATGTATCTCTAGATGTTTCCAAATGGATCACTAGGTTCTATCATGGAGGAGCCTTCACTTGTGATGTCTTCCTTCAATCGCCTTGAGAGCCTCTTGCAAAGCAGTCTCCTTGATCTGGTGGAGGAGGATCTCTCTCATAGCTTGAGGGCGTTCTTGGAAGAAAATAATTCTATATTGGATTGAGATATTTCTCTTGATCCATTGTGCACAACCCCAAAAATTTCTAGGATAATGAGAATTATATAATTGGGATTTTAATTACATAGAATAATAAAATGAATTAATTACCTGAAATAATTTATTCATTTCATTTAATTCTTAGTAAGACCCCATATCTAATAATAATAGTTGACTATTATTATTACTTCACATGCGCCCAACGAATTACACCTAATATTATTTAATTAAATAAATAATATTATTTCTCAAGAATCCACAAAAAAACTACACGACATGTATATTAATATATACGGCGTGTACTTTCTTTTTACATTTTCTTTATTTCCTCCACCACATTTATGAGACCACGAATAATGGCTATTTATTTCTCAAATTAATATCACTGCATTAATCGATAATAAATATATTATTTTGCCCATAATATATTCTCTCGAATAACTAGTGTTGAAATAAATATGATCAGGAATCCTTGAATAATTATTAAACCACAATCAAGAATAATCTTTATTCAACTTGTTAAATTAATATTTAACTGAGATACTTGGACACACATAGTGTGTGACCCTCTAGGCCTCTTTCTTAGTGGCATTAGGCAGATCCTGCCTAAATTCCAAGGTTAGCATCTAGCAACACTCCAAGGCACCCATAGAGAAAGAAGTTAACACCACAATGACATGTCACGTCCTACAAACGCTTACCGTGTAATATAATTCCATTGTCTCCATATCTCGAATCAATCGGGTTGCAAGCTAGTGCCATCAACCCATGTGCTCAGTTATTCTTTCTTTGACATTCTGGAATTGAACTCTCCCATTAATTACCATGAACATGGATTTATTTAGGCTATATCAATTCCATCAAAGGTCCTGAGATATCTTCTTCCGTTATGGAACATAAGGGATAAATCCTTTCTCGTATTATCTATTAATGAAGTATTAATCGTGATGCACCCAACATATCCTACTTTTCCGCGAACAGTGTGTCATCACAGTTTTCTTCAACAAAACTAAGTGCGCAAGTTATGATACCCATTAATAATAATAATCTTAAAGTCTAATGACCAATACACATGCACGCGGATAGGAACATCCAATGACACTATAAAATATGGATTTCCTACTAGAGGGTCTCATTCTCATAATATCCTCTTGGATATTACTAAGGGAGCACACCATGAGAAGGTTCTTCAGAGTTTTATGAGTCCTCACCCCTAATGTACTGTATTATTTATGCCCCTCAAATAACATCATCTATCCATAGATTATATATTCAAGAATAGTGTTATGGCACTTCCGGGTTCTTATCATAGTAGGGATCCTCTATGACCCCTTAATGCGACAACTATCCATAGGAAATTATCACATGAATTGTCACATAGAAGAACAATCAAGATGTGATAAAGTATTTATTAATTAATAATGTATAAAGTAGTTGGTTCTAAGCCACAAACTCCAATAGACTCCCACTTGTACTAGAGACAATTGCTAACAACCTTTAACCTTCTTGCTTTCACATGGTATTCATGCTTCTGCTAAGATAGGCCTTTAGTCATGGGGTCTACCACGTTCTCTTCCATGGACACTCTGCTTACTGCAACTTCACCCATTTGATAGAAATCCCTCAAAAGGTGACACTTTCGGAGTATGTGCTTTTTCTATTGATGTGACCTTGGTTCTTTTTCAAGATCCACTGATACAGTATTATCACAATACAATGTGATAAGATCTTTACTGATAGGAACCACATCATGATCTTGGAAAAATTTCAAAATCCAGAGGACTTCCTTGGCTACATTAGAAGATGCTATATATTCATAATCCTTTGTAGAATCAGCGAAAACTGGTTTCTTTGAACTCTTCTAGCTCACAGCTCCTCCATTGAGATAGAAAACATATATAGATTGTGACTTTATATCATTCTGATTTGTCTGAAAACCAGCATCATAATACCCTCTGATGAAAAGATCCTTGTCTCCTCTATACACTAGGAACATATCTCTAGTTATTCTCAGATACTTAAGGATACTCTTAACAGAAGTCCAATGCTGTTCTCCTGGATCTGCTTGATATCTTCCTACCATGCTCAGTGCATAGGGAACATCAAGCCTAGTATATAACATGGCATACATGATGGATCCTATAGACAAATAATATGGGATCTTACTCATCCTATCTTTCTTATATTTTGTTTCAGGACACATTTTCATAGATTGATGTAGGTCATGTGACACTGGAATCAATCCCCTCTTGGATTTTTCCATACTAAATCTCTTTATTATCTGGACAATGTATGTATCCTGAATTAGTCCAAATAGCCTCTTGGATATATCACTAATGATCTTGATCCCTAGAATTTAGGTTGCTTCACCTAAGTCTTTCATGGAGAAACACTTGTTCAACCAGTCCTTAACTGACTGTAAGACTGGTACATTGTTTCCAATAAGCAATATGTTGTCAAAATATACTACTAGGATAACAAATGCATTCACATTAAAATTCTTATAAACATATGGATCACATTATTTATTAATGAAGCCAAATTCCTTTATGGATTCATCAAATCGAATGTTCCATGACCTGGATGCTTTCTTTAATCCATAAATGGATTTCTGAAACTTGGAAACTCATTTGGATTCACCTTGTGTTACAAAACCTTCTGGTCGTGTCATATATACATCTTCCTGAAGGTTCCCATCAAGGAATGATGTTTTGACATACATTTTCCAAATCTTGTAGTCATGGTAAGATGCTATGACAAGTATTATTCTTATAGATTTCAACATGGAAACGAGCGAGAAGGTTTCATCATAGTCAATTCCAGGACGCTGTCTGAATCCTTTAGCCAATAGCCTTTCTTTATAGGTGATAACTTGACCATCCATGTCTAGTTTTCTCTTGAATACCCATTTGTATCCAATAGGCATTACATCAACTGGATCATCGACCAGAAACCAGGCTTGGTTCTAATACATGGAATCCATCTCAAAATTCATAGCTTCAAGCCATTTTGTAGCTTATGAATTTTCAACTACTTCCTTGTATGAGGGAGGTTCATCATTGTCCAACAATAATGATTCACCATCCTCAGTTAATAG
This sequence comes from Viscum album, assembly GCA_963277665.1. Lineage (NCBI taxonomy): Eukaryota > Viridiplantae > Streptophyta > Magnoliopsida > Santalales > Viscaceae > Viscum > Viscum album. Next base: position 2,061,874,924 of record OY728120.1, on the reverse strand, counting down.
GAAACCAAATCTCTCTGGTTCCCTTACCTCTTTTGAGCTCCTACACAATACTTGTTTTTCTGGAACCTCTTCCATAGGGACCTATGGAACTTGTTCCTGTACCAACACCTGTGTACTTGAGCATCAACTTTTTCAAAGTCAGTATTTATCCCACTATCCTTTTTGAGGATGTGATCCCTCTCAAGAAAGACGGTTTTTCTGGCGACAATCACTTTATTGTCTGAAGGGTTATATATGTAATATCCTTTCATTTCATTGGGATATCCTATAAAGATACACCTCCTTCCCTGAGGTGCTAGTTTGTTGCATGAGAAGTTCTTAACAAACACATCACATCCCCATACACATGTGTGTAATATAATGGGTTTATTTCCATTCCATATCTCAGAGGTAATTCCATTTTCCACCTTAGTTGGTACTTGGTTTAATGTGTATGTTGCAGTTTGTAATGAATATACCCAAAAGTACAATAGAAGATTTTCATGACTCATCATCAACCTCACCTTGTCCAATAAGGTGTGGTTCCTCCTTTTACTAACACCATTCCACTATGGTTTATAAGGAAGAGTGAGCTAAGATAGAATTCCAAACTCCCATAGAAGATCGATGAACACTTGGTTCAAATATTCTCCACCTCGATCTGATCAAAGCCTCTTTATCTTCTTACCAACCAGATTCTCTACTTCATTCTTGAATTCCTTAAATATCTCTATGTATTTTGACTTATACCTCATTAAGTATATATAATCATATCTACTCAAATCATCAGTAAAAGTATTGAAGTAAGAATATCCACCTCCATCTTATACTAGAAATGGTCCACACACATCCGTGTATACCAATCCAAGAAGCTCTATGGCCCTTTCACCCTTTCCACCAAAAGACAACTTGGTCATTTTACCTTGTAAAAAAGAATGAAATCTATCAAGTGGTTTTAACTTAGTAGAGTCTAAATAACCATATTGGAAGAGCTTTGTCAAGCGCTTCTCATTTACATGATCGAGATGGTGATGCCACAACTGGGTGATGTATGAGTCATGTGAGTTTGTTTTGTTATCGATTTACAATACTTGGTTTTTGTAATTTAATACATACAAACCATTATTTAAATTCGCCATACCATAACATATGTTGTTCTTATAAAATAAGAAACCCTTATTTCCAAACATGAAAATAAATCCATCCATATCCAAACATGATACATAAATTATGTTTTTGGTAACAATAGGCACATAATAACAGTTATGTAAAACAAAATTCATCCTAGTTTGCAATGAGAGGTGGTAATCACCAATAGATAACACAGCCAGCCTTGCACCATTGGAAGCTCAAAGATCCACCTATCCTCTAGAAATCTTTTTAAATCTACTTGTTTCCTGCATTTGAATACAAATGTGAGCCCCAAAAGCAGTATCTAAAACCCAATGTGTAGAAATGGATAGATTGACCTCAATAAAAAACACACCTTTAGTGTCCCCACAATTTTGGGTGAAATTCCTCTTCCAGTGGACTGGCTTCCCACATGCAAAACACACTACCTCCCATTCCTTTCCCTGCCTCTAGATCTCCCCATTCTTGGAGGGACGGTGATCGGGGGCTTCAGACCTTTTATAAGTCCTTGGCCCCTTTTCCTTGTCCTTCCTTTTCTTATTCACCATAAGGACGAGGGTTTATCAAGCCCCATGTCCTTACCTACTAGGATAATTAAGGTCAGAAGTTCCGATAGACTCTTCTCATTTTTCTCATGTTATAGTTGAAAATAAAGCTATATAAGGTCTTCGGAAGTGATGGTATGATGATATCTGTATGCAACTCTTCTGGGAACATAATCCCTAAGATGTCCAGGTGTTCAATGTACCCAATAAGCTTGACTACATGTGGCCCAGCTGGTGCATCCTTTCCATTATTAGTTTTAAACAAAGCATTGGAGATCTCATATCTCTCATGTCTTGCCTTCTCTTGATAGATATCCTTAAGGTGAGACATCATGTTATACACGTCCATGTTTTCATGTTAATTCAAGAGCTCATTATACATGTATGATAGCATGAAACATTGTAAATATATGGAATAATACATATATTTCATATAGAGAGATAGTTCCTCATCACTGGCCTCTTTTTTAGGTACAACTAGAATAGGCTCTTCCAGCACATACAATTTCCTCTCGTGGTGAAGGATGACGCGTAAACGCCCTTTCCATTCTTGGAAATTGGTTCTGGTGAGAAGGTTTTCCTTCTCGAGTATGGTTTACAAAGATATGTTTGAAGTCATTTTTCTTTCCGTTTCTACAAATTAAGATGAGAAAAGGTTCAGTACTTTATCATGATAAAAATGAGACAAATAAATAATTTAATACTTATTAGTCTCCCACTATTTTATCAAAATCCAATAGCCCTCACCATTGACTTCGGAATATTCTATTTCCTAAATATTCTAGCATAAAGGATCCATATTGACCTTAACATTACCCAAAATAGGGTTGATCAAGCAACTTGAAGGGTTTTAGGTAGGCATTCCAAATGCCAACTGCATTAACTCTCAACTTCTTGATCCACTGAGTGGAATCCCCAATCTTGAAATCCTTTTTATTTTGGATTTCCTCAACCTTTGCCTCTTGGTCACACCAAGTCCTGCTATGAAAATCAAACCTTGATGTGAACCAAGTCAATTAGACCCAAAACCTTGAATTATAATTCCCTGATAATTGAAAGCACCCCAACTAGGGTTGGTTAAGCACTTTGATCTGTTGTTCGATTCTAACCAAGATTATGGAAGGCTATACCAACTTAATATTTTCTTTGAGGGATTTTATCCTTATATGTAAATTTTCATTTTATTATCTTTGATTACATGATTTTAAATATTAATTGGGATATACATATGTGTTTAACCATGTATAAGATAATATTTATGCATAAGATGGTCTTATTTTAGTTCCATCTTGCATGCTTTTTTAATTCATTAATTGTGTGATCGTGACAACACACCCACAATAAATAAACCATGAAACTGACAGAAATAAAATAAATGGTATGATCATGATCTTGTTATATTGGTTAGTTTATCTAGAAGTTGATAAACTAACCCAAGACTTATGGGAGAAACACCTTGAACCTTTTGGGTTCATGTTTAGAGCTTTCCACCTATCCACCTTTGTATCTCTTTGGACTGGTTTCACCTTGGATCCTAACTTGAGCTACCTCCACTAGCTTGGGATCTCCATCCATTACATATGCTTTAATCTCATTATCATGTGAGGGGTAACATGGGGTTTTAAATAAAAGAAACCTTGGGTACAAAATCCCTAAATATTAATGAGGATAAGGCTCATAGGCCAACAAATTTAATTTAAATAAATAAATTAAAAGAAACCATTCACAGACAAATGTCTTGGTGCAATGATATTTATGCATAAATAAAACTATAATTCAATTCTTTAATCATTATTGTCTATGATAAATCATGCTTGAATCAATTAATTATCTTTAATTAATCAATATTTTTATCTTAAAACATTTTTATGAATTTCCTTGAGATTCTCATCCATCATAATTTTAAACAAATAAATTCATTTAAAATTATTTTTGTACGTAACTTGTACCTTGGAGGACACCCAATGAATTATTTTTCATAACTACCCAATGATTAGAAATGAACATTATGCAAATTTTAAATTAAACACACATATATAAAACACCTATCACGTGTTTTGCCTCAGCTTTATGCCCACACTATGGTACACATATCAAGGGTTTCAATAATATAATAATAAATTTTAATAAATCTGCGTAATTTGGATGAGTAAACGACGTGTAGTTCTGACTACACGACGTGTACTTTTGTTCACCATCCATCCAAAGTACATGCCCGGGGACATGGCATGTAGATGTACTTCATAAATCTTCGGAGTACATGACATGTTTAGTGGAACACACGCCGTGTAGTATCCGAGTTACACGATTTCCAGCCAGGCAAGTCGTGTACGGGGTACACGGTCCCACCCTAACTCGAAGGGAATACACGTTGTGTCTAGTGGACCACACGACATGTAATCCAGAAACTGTGTGCCAATTGTTCCTTGTCAACACATAGAGTCATTTAAGACTTAGAAAGACTCCAACACAAGGCATGATTTGGAGGACTGGTCCGATGCATTGAATCTTGACTACATGGTGTGTAGTGCCGAATACATGTCATGTGTTGTTGTGTTGTATGGCCATGAATGTTTGACACCTCTGGATGAGATCCTCTATTTTATTTTAATAAAATTAAAAGAAAAGATCATTTCTGTAAGGTGAACGAGAAACAAGAGAAGACAAACAGATCTTGATATTCAGATTTGTAGAACAATTAACTTGAATTGAAACAACTAAATTATTAAATGCATAAATCATTAACAAAAAACTAAATAATTATAATCCATGGAATGAACACTATGATACCACTTTTAGGTTATGGGTGCAGTGGAAGAACGTTGGTGGGTGTACCCAACTTTGATTTTTTTCTTTAACAATGATCAATCCGATATCCATCACGATAATAAAATGTTGGATCTTTAGAATAGAATGAAGAACAAAAGAAAGGAAGGGACTCCTGAAACCATAAAGAGGATCCTAATATGTTGATTAAAATTAATTTAATTAAAATACAAGAATTACCTTGATGTAATTATTTCTCCATTGATGTTTTCTTTCACAATCCGATGTGATCCGTCGTTGCGTTGTAGAATCCAAGTGTAGGATTCCTCTAGAAGTGATCCACACATTCCTACAAATCTCTAGACGTCACCAATGGGATCTCTGAGTGCTAGTGCAGAAGTGACTTCACTTTCAATGTCCGCCTTCGATTACCTTGAGAGCCGCTTGCAAATCACTCTCCTTGATCTGCTGGAGGAGGATCTCTATTGTAGCTTGAGATCATTCTTAGAAGAAAATATTTCTCTCTTGGCTTGAGAGATTTCTCTAGATCCATTGTAAAAAACCCCAAAAATGGATAGGCTAATGAGAATTATATAATTGGGATTTTAATTACATAGAATAATAAAATGAATTAATTACCTGAAATCATTTATTCATTTCATTTAATTCTTAGTAAGAGCCCATGTATAATAATAACAGTTGACTATTATTATTACTTTACATGTGCCCACCGAATTACACCTAATATTATTTAATTAAAAAATAATATTATTTCTCAAAAATCTCCAAAAAAACAACATGGTGTGTATATTAATATACACAACGTGTAATTTTGTTTTTTCATTTTCTTTATTTCCTCCACCACATTTATTAGACCTTGAATATTGGCTATTTATTTCTCAAATAAATATCACTGCATTACTCGCTAATAAATATATTATTTCACCCACAATATATTCTCCTGAATAACTATTGTAAAAATAAATTCGATCAGGAAATATTGAATAATTATTAAACCACAATCAAGAATAATCTTTATTCAACTTGTTAAATTAATATTTAACTGAGATACTTGGACACACTTAGTGTGTGACCCTCTAGGCCTCTTTCTCAATGAAATTAGGTAGATCCTACCTAAATTCCAAGTTTAGCATCTAGAAACACACTAAGGAACTCATAGATAAAGAAGTTAATGGGACAATGATGTTTCACCTCCTATGAACGCTTACCGTGTAATATAACCCCTTTGTCTCGATATCTTGAATCAAACGGTTTTCATGATAGTTCCATCAACCCATGTTCTCGATTATTCTTTATTTGAATTTCCAAAATTGAACTCGCCCATTCCGTACCATGGCCATGGATTTATTTAGGCTATATCAATTCCATCAAAGAGCCTGCGATATCTACTTCTGTTATAGAACTGAAGGGATAAATCCTTTCTCTCATTATCTATTAATGTAGTATTACTCATGACGCACCCAACATATCCTACCTCACTGCGAACAATGTGTCATCAAATTTTCCATCAATACATCTAATTTCATGAGTTGTAATACCCATTAATAATAATCTTAAAATCTAAGGACCAATACACACGTCCGCATATAGGAACATCTAACGACACTATGAAATGTGGATTTCCTACTGGAGGGTCTCATTCTCATAATATCCTCCTTGATATTACCAAGGGCGCACACCATGAGAAGGAACCTCAAATATTTTTGAGTCCTCACCCCTAATGGCCTGTATTATTTTTTCCCTTAAATAACATCATCTGGGCATAGAACATATATTCAAGAACAATGTTATGGCACTTCCGGGTTCTCATCATAGTAGGGATCTTCTATGACCCATTAATGAAACAATTATCCTTAGGACATTATCACATGAATTGTCTTACAAAAGAACAATCAATTTGTGATAAGATATTTATTAATGAATAAAGTACAAATTAGTAGGATCTAGGCCACCAAATCCAACAAGAAGGACACATCCAACTCATTATTCCAAGTTCAAAACTGAAATTGAGAATCTTTTCAAATCCAAATTCATTTGGGAAGTCCAGTACTAAAAATTGGTTTCCAACATTATCCCCATCAAAAAAAGAACAAGTAGATCAGTTTTTAATCGATTTTGAAGACCTCTATCAGAACTATCCAAAAGTTAATTTCTTAGTTCCAATTATAGAACTTATTATCGATGTAATGTATGGCTATAAATACATCCCTTTCATTGATGTATATTCAGGATAAAACTAAATTTAAATGACCATATAAGTTTAATAATCCACTACCTTTATCCCCCTAAGGAATATTATACTATTGGGTTATGCCCTTTTCTTAAAAGAATGATGTCTCTACTTATGAACATGCCATGAATCATATCTTTAAACCCTTCATGGGAAAATTAATCAAGTGTTTTTTTGACCATTTGGTGGTAAAATCACAAAAATATTCTGATAACCTTTACGATTTGGAAATAATTTTTGATAAACTAAGAAAACATAGTCTTAAAATGAACCCCTTGAAATGCACTTTTGGTGTTACTTCAGAAAAAATTATTAGTTTCATAGTACACCCTCATGGAATCGAAGTTGAACCTAAAAAGTCCAAGGAAATACTAGGTATTTCACCCCATAGAAACCTCAAATATTTGATAGGAATATAAGGACACCTTTCCTACAATCAACTCTTAATAGAAAACCTCACATGAAAGTGTTTTCCCTTCATTAAGATGATTAAGAAAGGGATAAAATTTTAGTGGACTGATGACTAATAAGAATAATTCGATAGCCTCATGAAATATCTTCCAATCCCACCAGTGTTAATGCCACCAGTTGAGGGAAAGATTCTTATATTATATGTGATAGATCTGGAACAGTTTGTGGGGGCCTTACTCACACAAAAAAAATGATGTTGGTAGTGAAATAAACCTTTATTATCTTAGTGTACCATGATCAACCCTGTGACTTGGTATTTTGATATTAAGAAGAACTGTTTGGCACTGAATTTTGCAGTTCATAAATTAAGACACTATCTTCAGCACCATGAGATCCATTTGACCTATCAAAATGACCAGATCAAATATATCCTTAGTCATCCCATATTGACTATAAATTTGGAGTAATGGGTGGTCATTGTGAAATAGTTTGACATCTGGTTCATACCATAAAGGGAGATAAAAGGGTAGGACTTAAAAGAAATTCCTAGAAGAACATCCCTCTGTAGAAGAAGTGATGATGAGTACTGATCTACCAGACAAGAAGATATTATCTATTCAGGACTCTACCAAAATATAGGATATGTAATTTGATGGTGCATCAGGAATCCCAACTAGAAAGAGGATGGAAGACCCCAAGCTCAATAACGTTGGGTTGGGAGTTATTCTCATTTCTCTAGAAAAGAATGTTCTTCCCTACTCCTTCATTTTATCAGAAGGCTACATTAATAATGAGTCTGAATACCAAACTCTCATTGCAGGCCTAGAATTAGCCTTTCAAATACCAGTGACTCACTTGAGAATCAAATGTGACTCCAATTTGGTGATTAAGTAGACCAATGGTGATTATGCTGTTAAAAAATAAGATCTTATACCCCCTTTTAATTATGTTCGAGTGTTAATGGAAGAATTAACCTTTGAACCAACACTAACTCACATCCCTCATTCACAAAATGATCAAGTAGACACATCAGAAAACTTAGCTATAACTTTGGAAAATCTGAATAGAGATTAAATAGTCATCAACATTTTATATCGTAGAATGGTATCATTATTTGTTCATATCATCATGGAAGAGATCAACAAGGTCCATTCTACCCTTGAGATGGATAATTCTAGAAATGGTTGGACAAAAACCATCCTAGAATACCTCCAAAATGGGACACTTCCATTAGATGGAGTTGGAAAATAATATATCTGATGATGGGTAGTGAATGTCATCATCTATGAAAACCCTAGTCATGAGAAGACCCTTTATAAATGAATATTTTACAAAATTATCCTCAGATTCATTGATGGAGAAGAAACTATCAACATTACTAGAGAATTCCATGTGGGTTCTTGTGGTGATCACCAGTCAATAACCATGAATTCTCACCAAATTAGTATTCTTAGATATTTTTGGCCTTCGAGGACACAGAATTTCACCCAATTCACCAAAAAGTGTCATCCCTATCAAGTGCATTAAAATTTCATCCATCGACCCTCAATGATATTTTCCCCTACCAAATACTCTTGAACATTCATCATATGGGGAATGTATATTGTGGGATTATACCCTCCCATCACAACCAATAAGTTCAAATAAATCCTTACTTATAACAACTTCTTCTCTAAATGGGATGAAGTGGTACCTTTTAAGGGATTTAGGACCAATAGTATCATCAATTTCATGAAGTCAAACATCATCATTGGATTTGATTTCCCCCACACAATACTAATAGACAACATCACCAACTTCTATTCTTATGAATTTAAGAGGATGTACAAGGAATATAATATTGAGTCCAACCATTCATCTCATTATCATTTAGCGACATGGAAAAATAGAGGTTTTCAACAAAATTCTATCGAACATACCCCAGATAATAGTGTACAAGTATAAGAACTCCTGGCCTGAAAAACTTCTACCAGACCCGTGGTCCTACTATACGACAACTTATACTGTAACACAAGCAACATCGTATTCATTAGTATACAGGACAAAAGCAGTTCTAACCATAGAAGTCCAATTAACTTCACTATGTACTTCCATTTGTGATCATTTTTCTATACATGAGTAGTTCTATAAGTGTTTGTATTAATTATAATGGATGGATGAGAAAAATACTTTGTACCTTAAATCATTTATAGGTTCAACAAAACCTAATAGTATGATCCTTCAATTAGAAAATTTTTCTTCATTAATTACTTCAAGGAGAGCTGTTTTTAGCTCTTAAAACCCCGATGATACCTAGGAATAAACCTCTAAAGCTTGAACCAAAGTGGGAGGGACCTTAAATTATACATAACTTCAATCCCAATATATTTTACTCATTAATCACCATGGATGTTGATAATACTATCCCCCCTACCAATTTAATATTTATCAAGGGATACTTCATGTGATTAACACTCCAAAGGTCCTAGTCATATAACCTTAAAAGGAATGTCCAAATGTCCTAGTCACACAACCTTAAATGGAATGACCAAATGTCTTAGTCACATGAACTTAAAAGGCATGACCAAAGGTCCTAGTCATATGACCCAAAACTATAAGACACAAAGGTACTAGTCGTACAACCTTAAAAGGAATGACCAAAGGTCTTAGTCATATAAACATAAAAGGTATGACAACCATCCTTGTCATAAGATGTTAAACTATAATACCACATCCTCACTATATGACATAAAATTTCATAGTTCACGTCCCTGTCGCATGACGTAAAATTGCGTAACACTTTGGTCCACACCTAAGAGGTCCCCAATCTTAGTGTATATCTTCTAATTCACCACAAGCCTATATATCCTCATAAATACATATGTATTGATTCTCAATTTGATGAGATATGTAGTAAATCTTGGGGCATTTTCTTATAGAGAACCCCAATTCCACCACATTACAAGATCAATTTCACCATACTTTGTCCCCTGAGGAATATCTTCATGATGGGTTAGTCACTTGTTGGTTGATGAGGAAGTATTTTCATCCTCATATTGGTCAAAGATTTATGACCTTAAAAAATAGAAACCCAACGGTCCTAGTCATAAGTCCTTAAACTATAAGGAATATTGGTCCTGGTCATATAACCTAAAAATACAAGACAATTTAGTCCTTTCTATATGATTATAAATAGAATAGGGATCCTTGTCATGAAACTACAAAAGGAATGACTTATTTATCTTGGTCACGTGATGTTAAAATTCATAGAAACATCCTTCTCACATGACTTTAAACTACATAATTCCTTTGTCCCTCACTAGATAGGATGCCTCCCCTTTAGTGTTGGTTATCCTACCACACTATGTTTATAACTACGCATGGATTGATTCACATTTTTTTGTTATACGTAGTGAATCCTATGCCTTTTTTCTCTGTTCTAGCTAAAAATTCTCTTAACATTTGGATTTTCGGCCCTTTTATCACTATGTGTAATTTCCTTGTAAATTTGTGTGACACTGGGTCTCTGTTTTCCCCCTCTTCACATCGGGTTATTACCTTCTACGTGTCATTTGATTCTCCCCAAAGCACAAAAACTAGTGGTCTTGGTCACAAGACCTTAAAACTATAAGAATTCCTTTTTTTCCTTACAACACAATGTTGAACTACAAGGAGTGGTACATGCCATACAACCCTAAAGTGCATGGACCATATCATCCCAGTCACAAGATAGTGAACTGTATGGTGATGTCTTCCACAAATGATGTTAAAATATAGTCTTAACATATGTACCTAGAATGGTATTCCTTGGGAAACTATCTCAGGAATATTCATGTCACAAACATGGGATTCCTCTCATGAGATGGTTTCTTGAATTCTTATATAGTTTTTATGGGGTATCATGACTTATTTTTCAGATCAGGTAACATTCTCCCTTACCACATGACATTAAACTACATAGTTTAGGTCCCTCTCATTCGATGTTAAAATTATACCAAAACTACATGTGGATGGATTCTCATCATGATGGGATATATAGTGACTCTTAGACCCTATATCCTGGTATAACTATAATATGATAAAAATCCCCCTATCCTTTATTTTGATCGCTTCTATATGGTTAATGAAACCCTTTCTATTACTTGTTTATCAAACTGAGCATAGATCACATGGGATTAAGAACTGTGGTAAGGGATTCCATACATGGTCAATATGTATCAATTCACATCAAGGATATCATAGTATTGGATTCAATACCATAAAAGTCACACAAAACATCTTTATCGCATGACTTTAAAACTGCATGGTTAATGTATCTTGCATGGCATAAAACTGCACATTGTTATGGCCCTCGCTCAAGAGGAACACTATCCTTGGTGTTGGTACCCCACAAAACCTCCATTCAAGAACTATGTGTGGAATTATTCTCATCCTAATGGGATATGTAGTGATTCCTAGATCCTATATCCTAGTCCAGATTCAATATGATAAAAATTCCCCCTCCATGCACAAGAGCTCGATCAGTTTAGGGAATCTATTTTAGAGTTATATATGACTTGATTCCTATGAACATAATATATGTAGTGATTCCATAATCTAAAATACTAGATCCATCAATAATATAAATTCCCCCCCTCCCTGTGTTTGTATCAGACCTATGCGAGGAGTTTTCTATCCTATTACTATGTATGGATTGATTCCTGTCACCGCATGATACATAGTGACACCCAAATCTCAAAAACTGGGTTTAGTAACAAATTTCCCCTTTTATATATATGTGTTAGACCCATTTAAGGAACAATCTACCCATTCCTGTTCAATTACAGCCTAAATTCACCCTTCATACTCAAGCATGTTCCATTCACAGAACATAATCCTTAACTTGAGAAATTTGGATCTCCATAATATCTCCTTAAACTATCAGTAATAGGAGTGTTCAACTTTGAGGGACACCTTTGTTTTGACTATGAATAATATACCTTAATGTGGATTGAAATAATATGTTCCCTAAATGTGGCCCATTAATGGGAGGAAACTTCATTCTTAGGAGGAAATCCTCTTATCTTCGTATGCTCTAACAACATTTTAATGGGAACTGCTTTTTGAAAAAGGTCTATAGTCATCCCTTACTTTACTGTTCCATCCAACCACATAAAATTTGAGGAACCCAAGGCCACATATTATAACTTTCCCCTCAATGTTTATAGAATATTGAATCTTTTTTTTGCTGGATCGCCTTGAAATCTATGGTCCTTGATGCATGAACTTAAAAGGCACATCAGATGTCCTTGTCACTTGAAATTAAACATAATAAAAACATCCATTTTCATGATGTTAAATTTCATGGTTCATATCCATATAGTATGACATAAAAATGTGTGTTTTTATAGACACTCATCAAATATTGGATTCGGAACTACACACGGCTTGATTATCATCTCAATAAGATACGTAGTGACACAAGAATTCCTTATTTTAGGCCCAACCACCCAAAAATATGTATGTCCCAATCCATGCAAGTAATCCCAACACAGTTTCCTCTCACTTTCATACTAATTATTGGAGAAAAATTCTTCCCTTCCTTAAAATCAAGTTTTCATAAGAAGATCCACCCCTGGACAATGATGAATGAGATGATTCCCATCACACTTCTTGGATGAATCCCCTATTTCAAAAACCCAAATCAATTATCTTGGAAAAAAATTGAATTTCCATAAACACTCCTTGACTATCAGTGGTAAGAACATGTGACTCTGAAGGAAACATTTATTCTGACTATGCATAATATTCCTAGATAATTCTCTTCATAATTTGTTCCCTAAATGTGCCCCATCAACCATAGGCATCTTCATTCTTAAGAGAGGATGATTTTGTTTCTATAAACCTTAACAACATCATAATTAAGTCCCCCTTTCGAACATGGTCCATGGACATTCCTTTCATACATTCCCATGATATCCTTTCTATATTTTAGAGCCTTGAGATTATGGTTTATGATTCCTCTCCCCGCATCCCAAAGATGTTTAGTTATTCATAACTAGTAATCTTTTTCTTAGTACTTCATAATAAAATATGATCAAAATAAAACGACAACTATATTTTTCCATCTTGTAAGAATTTAAAATACCAATGGAAGGAAACATAAAAATCATCAGGTAGAAAACCCACAAAGGGAGACCTAAGTAAAAGTTGAGTCTCACCTTCTAAGTCCATTTCACATCAAACATAGGAAAAAGTTAGGCAGTGATAAAAGATACATAATGTTTTTAGGGACTGTCATGTGAACCTAGAAAAAGTCAAACTATGCTCTCTAGGTCCCCCAACCTAGGAAAAAATTAGACCACAAAAAACATCTGTTTACAACATTTCAATTGAGATATTCCAAATGTTCGATATAAGATCATTCATTCTTTCAAAAAATCTTACTATGATGTTATGGATATGGTAATCATACCTACATAGTTTATGCCAAAAGAAAAAGAAATCGAGTACATCAGCCAAAATGTTCATGATTAAAACCAATTTTGTTAGTCGATAGTCAAATGATTTGGTATATCTTGATTTTACTCTTTTAAAACCCTACAATTTTATATGAGGTGATAGAATGAAAATAAAAAAAATACATAATTGAGAACAACTAGGTTTCCATTCATTGATTTTTTTTGAGAGGTGTAATGTATACACCCTAGAGTCTCTCCTTAATATTATGGAGTAATGAGAAACAAATGAAATAAATAAAATGAACACTGACTAGATTTGTTCAAAAGATTGACTAATGCCTGATGTGTGGTGTTGAGGAACAACTTAAGATTGGATCTCTTTCCATATTTAGCTTCAACTAATGGACACATTTCCCTAAATAAGGCATCTAGATCTTGAACTTTTTATCTGATGGATTCCAGATCCATATTTTTTTATGATAGTTGTTCATTCATTCAAACTATGCGAGCCTCATATTCTCACAACCCTGCATTTTTTATAGAGATCCAATCATGAAGTTTCAGTTCATAAACAACTAAATTATGCAGCTTAGTAGCATCATCCTTCAAAGATTCCACATGGTAGTTGGAAAGATTAAACTAGATAAGACCGAAATCACGAGCAACCAAATCCCTCTATGAAATAAGAATCTGATGAATAAGGATATGAAAATTCCAATAATCAAACCCACCCATTCCCAAACCAAAGAAAATATGATGAAGTTTGTCCACTTTATCAATAATATTATCTAAAGGAGTCTACATGATGATATTGTAAACTTGAAACCAAGCCCAATTTCACACAACCTAATGTTAGATGAAATCATTGGGATCTAGACCTTACTCACTAGCTACAATTGGTATATAATCTGGGATCACATTCACTACAGATAGGCTTGATAAAAATTATGGCATGACGGTAGGAAAGTCCTCCACAATCACCTCCAATTTGATTTTTGGGATTGATATGGTTTGTCTGGTGTCTTTAAGTGATGTTCCCAACACCATTTCACTAGGACCAATGTTAGTGGGCTGGATAATAGTTTTAGCTAAAAATGTTTGGTCTGCACCACTCCCAGCGTAAGGGGTATTATAACCCTTTTCTTTATTACACATAAATTCATGATTTATTACAAAGGAATACACATGATACAACCCAAAATATCAAGAAGGCAAGTGTATTTGGGTAATTAAGTACATAACACAACAACTTGATACATGGATAAAAAAACATTATTGAAAAATTCCTTAACATGATCATATTATTCAATCATTCTTAAAATTGCACGTGATAACCTAGGTACTTACATAAGAAAGGGGTGAGCTATAAATTCCAGTAAGGGAATAAAAAAATCATAACATGAAGAATGTATTACATGTTAGAAAATATTCATTTCAATATAACATAAAATGTATGAGAATCATAAACATAAAAAATATGGCATGATATAACATGGTAACATAAAGGAACCATGGGAAATATGAAAAACAATTTAAACATGACATCATAAACATAGGTAAAGTATAACCACCAAGAAATAATAACATATTGGAAAAACTTCCATAATGGATTGGGTTCACTCCCTAATCTCATACATGACATCTCATGAGTCTAAAAAATTAACCAATTCATTAAAGTGCTGTATATTTTCAGGTGCTCCTGTTTCTTTCATATCATGTACATGAAAAAGTGTTCCACATAGATCATATAACATAAGAACATATTTCATAACATTTAATCCCACGATTAAGTATTTTTTATTACATACATGGAATACCTAAATCAATGAAGTATTGGAGTGGTGACATCATATTCTTCCCTGATTTCCCTATTCTAGAATTTTATTTTGGGAACCCTCTGGTTAGCTAGATCTTATTCACTTGACACTTGAATACCAGTAATAGGAAACCTTTGATAATATCATATTTATTAATGAACCCAATAGATGTGTTTTATCTATCTCAATGTCTAGGTGTTTTAATGGAAGATATTTTCATGAGAGAATTCATTTAAGGAGTGGAAATGATGAATCAACATCAATAATCTAGTGCAGATGGATACTGAAAAAGATGAACTTTTTTCTATAGTGTATGCAAAACCGTGATCTTATAACAGAGGATAACATCTAGAAGAAAGATATTTCACTGGCTTCCCAGTGCTGGTGTTGTGCCTCTCCCTGGCATAAATAAACATGGTATATGTTTTTCAGAAGTGATTGGGTGATGGGTATATGGAGATTTATTAGAAGATACATGGGTGTGACAGGATGGGAGGATTCTACTGTGGATTTGTTGGTGACTTGGTTCTAGAGGGTTGATTCAAACAATTGGGAGGCAAAGGAACATATCATGATTTTTACACTAATTGTTGGGTCATATAGTAAGAAAAAAACAAACCATGGGAGGGAAGTGTTTACTCCTAATTATTTATCTAGTTTTAGGTGAGATCATTGGTGGTGGAGATCGATAGTATCCAGCCTTGTGGGTAAACCTCAACATATCTATGGAAGATTATCCCAAGGGTGGTGATGACTGCTAAGGGAAATGTAAGAAACAACAAGGGGGTGTGGGTGTACTAGAATGCTCCCACAATTGTGATCAAACTAAATATGGATGGATCTTATGTAGCAGGGTCCATGAAAGGTAGAGATCTCGTTCATGATGGAAGAGGATCAATATTATTGGGTTTTAGATCATTCTATTGTACAAGTAAATACCTTGGAGATGAAGTAAGGGAATTAATCAATGGGCTCTTGTTGTGAAAATTATACAACATTACTCTTAAGGAGGTGGAAACATACTCCAAAGTGCTAGTTAGGTTGCTGAAAGGAAGGGCTAGTCCTCCATGGGAGATGGTTTATTTCATTATAAAGGGAAGGATGATGCATGATTAGCGTATGAAGGTTGGGAATACATGGAGAGAATGAAACTTTTATGAAAATTAATTAGCTAGTAAAGGATTCCCAGATGAGGTGATCATTTTATATTTTGTTATGGGATCCCTATCAATGGATTGTGATCTTATTGTTAAGGGCGACACCATTGGTCTTCACCATTTTCGACTACTATGACTCTTGTGTTTTTTTCCTAAACTAATTAAAAATTTAATTTATCAGTCTCAGACAAATCAATAAAGTATAGGTACAACTAAGTGAATACCCTTGAGTGGAAATGGGTACCGGTATACACCTAACAAATGTTTGGCATGTAAAATTGCAGTAACATTTCGACAACATAATGACAATACATGAAGAATCATAAAATGGTTCAATGAGAGAGAAATGAGTCTCTAATAACATGGAAGTAGAAATGAAAGTATGAGGGATATGTAATAACATAATCCAACATTAAAATTTGTGAATTAATAGGCATAATTCAAGGAGGGTTCCTAAATAAAAACTTTTCATGAAAAAATCATAGGATAATTTCGGTAGCGTAACAGGGGTACATAATGAATCATAGGAGGGATTAATGAGAGTGAAATGAGACACTAATCACTTTTAAATAATATGTTAAGTAATACGGATGTGTAATATAATATCCCATCAATAGTAATTGGATGAAAAAGTGCATTACATAAATAAGGCGCTTGAATAAAGAGGAGAAAGAGAGAATCCCTTACTAAATTTCAACGTAGTAATGAATTAGGTAAATGATATAATGAGAGAGGATACATTATATATAATTATTAGGAAATAAATTGGACAGTATAGGGATCATTATATTTTCGTGGAAACATATCCAATTGATATTCAAAAGGATAAATACAAAGAAGGTGCTTGAATTGAAAAGAAGAGAGAGAGGTCCCTTACCTTGAGAGGGTGATTCCAAAAGCTTGGGGGAGATTATTGAAAGATTTGGGTCACCTTGGTAGGATATTAGAGAGTAGAGTTCATATTAAATACCTGATCCAAGATTTTTTAGTGAAGAGTAATGGGAGTTTGTGGGGGGGGGGGAAGTTATTTAGGAAATGATAGGGGAGTTCTTTATTATTTCCAAAACATAGTTTTTAGACTTTATAGAGTAAAATAATCAAAACAACAAACCAAAACAATTATTTTTACCCATGTTTTCTTCAAAATAGGAGTTTTTTTAATTATTTTATAATTTCAAGGTCATAAATCATTAAAATATCACCCTTACTGATATGGAAGTGAGTCATGTTTATAAAGAATTTATTTTAAAACCTTAAAATATAATATAGGTTTTGGAAGATTCATAAAGGCATTATAAAATAAATAAAATAAGATAAAAAATATTTTTTAAAGGGGAAACATATATTTGGTTGTGTATAACCTTTATATCATTTATTACATCATTTTTGGGTAATTATTATGTCATAATACACACCGTATATTTATACTGTATTTAATTTTTACATTAAAATTCATCTATCTTAGAAAATTACGAAAAATTCAATATTGGATAATTTTGATGTGCTAATTCCAAAAATAATATTTATTTTATCACAATAATTTTCTATATATTTGAATTTTCACTTTTAAAATAATAATCGACATTGATTGAGAAATGATGGTTTTTTGTTAATAATAGTTTTCAAACCCTTATAACAATTACATTTGAATTCATCAAATTTATATTATAATTTAAATTTAATAAAATAATTTAACAATATTATTTTATTAAAATATACTTTATTTTTAAAATTCATTAATTCAACAAAAAGGAATGTCTTAATTTAAATTTCTTATTACACAAAAATAATATTTGTGTTTTATCGTATCAGAATTTAATTTTTAAAATCATTTCTTAATTATTTATAATGAAAAAAAGAATAATTATTATATTGAAAAGAAAATATAAATTTTAATACTATTAGGTTTACTTTGTTTATAGTCCTTTTTAAATTATTTTTATCCTTAATTAACCTATTTTTCTTTTACCATGGTAATAAATATTTACTATAGTTACTATTTATATTGTCCACAAATTAGGTTGAAGTTATTACCTAATATTAATTATAATTATTAATAATATGGAATCCATTTTATCAAAAAATATTCAAATAGGTGGAAGAATTTAATTTACAATATGATCTGAAAGTGTGATGGAAATCAAATTTTTCAAAAAATGCAATTTTCATGGAAAAGAAGATTTTAGATTAATTCCATAACTAATAATATTCAATCTAAGAATTTCAATCAATAATGATAGATATGTGATCTATAAATTTAATTTAAATAATTCCCCATTAGGGGTTACTTTTAATTAATTAAAAAGTATAAACATTATGAATTTAAAACAGTTTTCAAAAAAATGTGTTTTCAAGACTAAAAATAAAATTATACAAAAATCCAGTATAAATATTATTTAAATTTAATTAATTGGATTAAATATAATTAAATAATACTTATGTTAATTTAAAATATAATTAAAATAATAATGGTACTTTTAAAATGACATTTTTACAAAAAAAAAATCGGTATTTTTCACTATTCATTGAAAAATAAATATTTCCAAAAAATCTTAAAAATTTCACCCTATGTTAGTTTTGATATTATGATTTCAAAAATGATTTTAATTTAATAAAATAAATTTTAAAAATGTTGAATAAATTAATTACAATAATTTTTTCACAAAAAATTAAAATAAAAAATAATTTATAAGAAAACATATTTTTGAAGAATAAAATGACATTACTAAAAATTGAGTGATTATTTAATAAGAATTTATAAGTATATTTATGTTGAATAGCAAATTTATATGCATATTTCATAATATAGTTAATCATATTCATATATGAAAATACAATGGCTATGTTAAAACGGTCACATTTAAATAATCATTGTCTGTTTGGGTTCGTTGTTGCATATCGCATACGCTATCGAACATAATTTTATCTTTTAAAAACTCAGTGAGTTATAAGGGGAACATAAATACAAAACTTATATAGAATTTCTACACTATGGGAAAACTGATTTTTGAGACGGGTTATTTGTGATGGGAATAAATCCCGTCACAAATAGTCCGTCGAAGAGGTTATTTGCGATGGAAGAATCAACCCGTCGCAAATACCAGGAGGTGATAAATACTATTTTTGATAGGTCCTGTCACAAATACCCTGTGGTGGTAAAGACTATTTGCGACGGGATGTTGTTCCATCGCAAATAGTGTGTCGGCAGGTCACTTTTTGTGATGGGACCCGTCGCAAAATACTCTTTTAACCGTCGACAGTAATTAATGCGATTGAAGGTATATGTGACAGGTCCCATCGCAAATATTCTCGTCGTAACTAATTTAACATATATATACCCCCATCCATTTTCCTTCCCCTCAATCCATATTTTCTCTGTCTCTCTAAACTCTAATTTTAGAGTGAAAATTTTTCTGAGTTAGTTTTTTACGAGGAAGTTGTGAATCATCTACAATTATAAGAGATCAAGTTTAAAGGTATTTATGTTCTATTTAATTTAGTATTTATTTCATTTTTTATATTAATTTTAATTATTGTTGATCAGTTGTAATTAAATTAGATTTAAATTGTTTTGTCAACAGTATTTATTTGTAAAAATAAATTGAAATTATTAGTACGAATTCTTAGTAATTAGTAATAATTAATAATTATTAACGATAATTAGTAATGTATATAAATAATTAGCGATAATTAATAATTTGTAGCTGTAATTTGCAGTAATTCATAGTAATTAACTCTAATTAGTTATAATTAGGAAAAATAGTAATAATTAGAAAAAATAGTAATAATTATGAAAAAATAGTAATAAATATTTATAATTAGTATTAAATACTAATAATTAGTATTAAATAGTAATAATTAGTATTAAATACTAATAACTAGTAATAAATACTAATAATTAGTAATAATTAGTAATAAATAGTAATAATTAGTAATAAATAGTAATAAATAGTAATAATTAGAAATAAATAGTAATAAATAGTAATAAATAGTAATAAATAGTAATAAATAGTAATAAATAGTAATAAATAGTAGTAATTAATAATAAATAGTAATTAATAGTAATAATTAGCAATAATTAGTAATAAATTGCAATAAATAGTAATAAATAGTAATAATTAGTAATAAATAGTAATAAATAGTAATAAATAGTAATAATTAGTGACAATTAGTGATAAATAGTGATAAATAGTAATAAATAGTAATAAATAGTAATAATTTGTAATAAATAGTAATAAATAGTAATAAATAGTAATAAATAGTAATAAATAGTAATAAATAGTAATAAATATCAATAAATAGGAATAAATAGTAATAAATAGTAATAAATAGTAATAAATAGTAATAAATAGTAATAATTAGTAACAAATAGTAATAATTAGTAATAATTTGTAATAATTTGTAATAATTAGTAATAATTAGTAATAATTAGTAATAAATAATAATAAATTGTAATAAATATTAATAATTAGTAATAAATAGTAATAAATAGTAATAAAAAGTAATAAACCGTAATAAAAAGTAATAAATTGTAATAAGTAGTAATAAATAGTAATAAATAGCAATAATTAGTAATAAATAGTAATAAATAGTAATAAATAGTAATAAATAGAGATAATTTGTAATAAATAGTAATAAATAGTAATAAATAGTAATAATTAGTAATAATTAGTGATAATTAGTAATAATTAGTAATAGTTAGTAATAAATAGTGATAAATAGTAATAAATAGTAATAAATAGTAATAAATAGTAATAAATAGTAATAAATAGTAATAAATATTAATAAATAGTAATAAATAGTAATAAATAGTAATAAATAGTAATAATTAGTAATAAATAATAATAAATAGTAATAAATAGTAATAAATAGTAATAATTAATAATAATTAGTTATAATTAGTGATAATTAGTAATAATTATTAATAATTAGAAATAATTAGTAATAATTAGTAATAATTAGTAATAATTAGCAGCAACAGCCGCACAAAGAGGAGATGCGTCAATGGCAGGAGCAACGACAACAACAACATGAGGAAGAGATGCGTCGATGGTCGGAGCAGCAACACGAGTGGATGGAGTAAATGCACCATCTAACTCGTAGTTTAGGGATGGAGTTTCCTCCATCATCCCCTCCAACTCCTCCACCTCCTCCAGAAGACTATTCCCCAGTGATTTTTTTGTTATTTTAAAAACATTTTAATTCAAAATTTGTTGTAATATGAACTATTTACAGTTTTTTTCTTTTATATTGGTGCAGATATTGCATATTATTTTTTATTTTTTATTACTTTTAATATTTTATTATTTTATTATTTATTATTAGTATTATAATTTTTAATGTTTGTTAATTTTACTACTACTACTACTAATAATAATATTTTAAGATTTTTTTATATTTTTTGCGAATATTGAGAATTTTAATATTTTTAATTTTTTAATTATTTTAATAATATTAATATTATTTTTTCATTAATCATAATTTTATTAAATATTTTATTTTATTTTATTTTGTATTAGCGATGGGACATTTTGCGATGGGTTCCTGTTACAAATAGTTTATATATATATTTTTTAAAAAGGTATTTGTGACGGTAAAAGGACCCATCACAAATACTTTTTTGTGAAGGGCCCATCGGAAAAGGTTGAAGTATATATAACCTATATACACGAAGAAATATTTACGACGAGATGACGATCCCATTGCAAAAATTACTATTTGCGACACCGTTTCTTACAACGGGCTATTTGCGACGGGACCCCGTCACAAAAGCTCATTTGCGACGGGATCCCATCGTAAATAGCTCATTGCAAATACCTCAAATTCCATTAGTGCTAGAATATTTTGACACAAGATTTTCTTCCTTAGAAGCCGACAATGAAGGCATGATAAGCAAAGAACATGGGGAATTCATAGGTTTATTCACCCGTCTGACCGATTTCCTCAACATTCCATCTGGATAGTATTCCACATGTGTCTTGGAATAACTCCATGAAAATTTGGTTAGATAATTTTAGGAAGGTACATTAATTTCCAATGTGGATTCCTCACACATTAGAATTCACCATAATTAGCAGAGGATGATTGGGTGTGATTCTTTCTTAATCTCAATGCGGGGTAAGGACGCAACCTGTTGGAGACATCTGAATTGTTGAGCAAACCTATATGAAGCATAAGGTTCTAAAATGGGAACTCCATATATCCTAGTATCCATATTACAATATATAAATGATACTATATAGGATCATTGTCCTGAAGTTCCTCCACCATTATCTATCACCACTCCAAAAGGTGCTGAATAAGGAACGAAATAAAAATGGGTGGGATCCCTTCGAAACTACATAAACTTATCAACGCCTAGGAATTTCCAAAAGAATGATATAAATGTTTAGAATTTTGGGGTAAATGGAATAATGAGGAATCATCATAGTATAAAAATACTCATAACATCAATGATTTTCTACTACCCAACCCTAAAAAAATTGGAGGGGTCCACTAAGGTAATGTAGGGATATTCCCTCTTGTATATGACCCAAAAAATCATAAATATGTGAAAGGGCTGGTTCATATTGGTTGATAGGTTGTTTCTCCAACAACATGGAAACAATCATCAAGGTTTATACCCTAAAACTAGTATAAAAATCATGATATGGAAAAATCCATCCACCAAAAAACATGGAAAAAAATCCTACCAGCCCAAAGTCTAGAGATACATCTGGCCAGATCTTGTAGCCCCACATGGTATATTGGCCTGCCTCGAGAGTGGCCTGTATAAAACTAGAACATCTCAATATTTTTGATTTCTATGAGTTCTGGTGTACCAATCATTCAGCCTCAACCCACTAGCTTGCAGAATAGCTTTATCTATTCACTAAATAGAAAAATTGAATGGGTGTGAAGGGGATGAGCTAATGACTTCTATGTCGTGATCATTATGTCTCTCGCTAATGGGGAAACCTAATCATTTCTTTCCCATGTGTTTGATGTAGGAAGGAACTAATCATACATGTTACCAAGAATGGGAATTCCACCTAATTGGTAGATATCCCACAAACCTATCCTGACTTCTCCATGCAGTCGGTGAAAGTTATGGGTACTCGAATACCAATGACTGATTAATTCAGGTAGGATCCGGGTTGGTGAATACACTAAAAATTGGGAAATCCATACTCCTTGGTATAAAATTAAAACTTCCAACCTTTCATTAAATTCCATGAAATTATAGTGCGCCCAGAATTCCTAGGTTCATTCATTAGAAAAAATCCTTCCAGACTAAAAATCCCACTTTGAGCTCCACCCTCTGGTGGAATAACCTTTTGAGAGATTAAAGATGGATAGAAAAACATGAATATTGGAATTCAAGGATATGTTGTTATAATTATTGTTTATTTGAGTCCATAAATAACCATTTATAATGAATACCTTCCCTTAACTTGATTTAGTAGTGGTGTGGCTCCCAATAGAAATGTTCAATTGAACGTGACCTGAGGGCACTTCAAACCAAGGAGATGGATGTTTATTATTAGAAAATAGAATTGGAGAATCTTTTTGAAGCATAAAATTTTATAGAGTTAGTTTTTTTTCCAGAAAATAGATAATCTAGAAGCTCTGGAGAAAGAATAATCTTTAGAATACCTTCCAGATGAATGATATAATGTCAGGGGTTGACTTTTATGTTTTCGGCAATAGTAATTCTCTTCTAGATCGAGGTCTCAATCGCAATTATCGAAGAAATCCTCCAATGATATGACATATTTTTTTCATAAATCATTTTATCCATATTTAAATAAAAGTCACGAAAAGATATCAAATTTATCAAAGTGAAATATCCTACATAGCATAGTGCATGATCCGTATAACAAGTTATATAAACTGCTTAACAAATGAAATCACTATGACTATTACCCATTTCTATGTGGAGATCATTATTACATGAAGAAAAGTAATTATTTCATGGGAATACTAGTTCTAAAATGACAAGGATTCAGTATGCAGAAAAGTCCATTCTCAAAGGAAAATCACTATACAGGGAAGGTTGTAGATCCATGAGCTCAGGGAGATTCCCAAAGCACTTGTAGGTCTCTAGGTGACAAATGAGTCAACCAGACACCTTTTATAGGTGTAGGCCATCCTTTGAGTCCACATGAACCCCACAAATAATTCAACCAGGATGACTTCTTCCTTGGAATTTAATCCCATTCATGTCGACCAGACACCATTCTAATGGGGGTATTTGTTGTCCCTGGTAAAATTCGAAAATAATATGATAAATCTATGAAAAATTTGAGAAATACAAAAAATTAAATTTCCAAGGAATTCATGGTGTTTAAAATAAATAAAGTTAATAGAACCACAAAGCATCCCATCCCTCCCACATAGTGTACATGCTACACGAGATCACTATTCTACATGACACTCCCACAAATAAAAAGAAATCATTTATAGGCCTAGGAGGTGGAATAATGACCCACACAAATGAATATCCATTATGGGGGGGGGGTGAATTAGTGAAATAACACCCCTCACAAATGAAATTCCTTTTTTTCAATGTGAGGCAGATAAATAATTCCCCCCTCCATAAAAAAATGTATGCTTTTCGGGAGCAGGCAATGAAATAATGACCCTATAAACAACCTTTTCATTTGTAGGGGTTGATAGTGATTTAATGCTCCCTATTTTTTTAATTAATTTACATCATGATTTATTCTTTTGATAGAACTAGTTATGCTATACAATCAACCAACTATCCTGGAAACCAAAAAATGTCATCCATATGATAGTTTTATCACTCAATCGCATAGAACCAGGTATGTTATACAATCAACCGACTATCCTGGGATTATAGTTATTTACTCTGACTATAAATACCTAGTCTTTGAAGAAGAAGTCGATGAATAGAATAACACAAAAGAATACTAGAGAATACTTCTACAGGTAATTAACCTACCACATACCATGAAAGAGACCCCAAAAAAGGATTCTTCGTGAGAGGGCCTATTTGGAAACCTATAAAGGGTTCCCTTGCACCCAAAAAAGAAGCTCACTGTGAAGTAGTCTCCTTCGTAGAACAATTTTTTGTTCCCCACCCCACATAAAAAACTAGTATTCAGAATTGGGTATCATTAGGTTCTTTTTCCCTTTTGTCCTTGATGCCTTATTTCCACCATGCATTTGGCCCCATATGGTCCCCTTAATGAAATGTATAAATTTATTCACTACTCTGATAATAGAACTTGGGAAGGATTTAATTAATACCCCCACTATGGACACATGACTCATTCGACCTAGGGAAAGGACACACTAGCATGTACCCCATATAATCTTTCATTCCCGTGGTAATAAAAGACTTGAATTTAACTACCCTAGGGGGTGGGATCCTTATAATGTTCATGATATTTATTTATTATGGTAATGATGGTCCCAACCTTAGGGATGGTGGCATGTCACAACCCACCCCAACGAGGACTGTGCTGTGACAACCCCAATCCCTCCTCCAATAGGACAGAGGCTAGTGACCAGTGCTAAGTAGGAATACCACACACATGGTTGGACTTAGCCTAATGTACTTGAACACACACACACACACACACATATCCAAGCCATTACAATGATAAAATGTAAAATAACTGATAACCATGGATGCATAAATCTAAAATACCACCATCAAATTATGACAACACGTAATATAAAGGAAAAAGGGCCAAATAAAATATTTCCACAAAGAAAGTAAGAAAAAGTCCAACATGTAGAGTGGGTGAGGACTACTGTCAAATGAAACCATTGGAACACACCTCAGTCTATCTATATCACTAATCTCCACCTATTCCTAGTTCCTCTAGGAATCTATAAAAAGGACAATCATCTTCATAAGACATGAAATGTGTGGGAACAACCATGTAGGGGTTTTTATAACAATAACTAGCAGGAAAAACCAAAATCACTAAGAATATAACATCAAGAATAAAAATCATCTCATTATAGGTATATGTCATTAGAAAATAATAAAATAATATCCAGATATACTCAACAAATATTCATAGTCTCAAGGTAAGTCAAAACTATAATTGTAGTCTAGGATTTCTACTCAAAGGTTCCACATAGCACTCTTCCAAGAGAACACATTCCAGGAGTCAGATAGAACTAATGACTTCCATCTGATAGGTCATGCTCATCAAATCTCTCTATAAGAATTACATGCTAGAAGTATGAAGAGAATGATACATATATGGGGATTACACCCAAGTCCATGGGGTATAACAATAACAAAATCTAGATTAATCCACTAAGTAGTGGATCGACACCCATGTAGTGTTGGTCAAGATGATACCAAGAAATCCACCAAGGGAAAAGATGATGATAGAAGATATCACTGCATGCCTCAATGAAGGATTCCAAAAAATCTATACAAGACTAAATTCCCTATAAAGGGATCACTATCTTATGTATAGGATGTAATTACTTACTAAACCATCAGGGAAAGGATCCAGGGAATGCGCCCTAAAAAAATTCTACAAGATGAAGAGGAAAAGGGATCCAAGCCATATTTGAAGGATTTCATGGTGTGTACTGGTAATGCACAGTGTGTTATTTCGATATCGGGTCCTACCCATGTATCATGACCCGTGCCCATGTCCATTCCTGAGTACACAGCATGCTCGAGTTTGTGTACTCCTGGACATGTCCATGTCCTACTAGCCATGTCCATGTCCAACTAGCCATGTCCATGTCCAGATAGTCATGATCATGTCTGTATACCTCCTCGGGTACACACCAAGGATCCAAGGAATGTTCACACACCATGTGCCAGCTGTCACATGCCGTGTGATATTTATCTTCTCTAAAAAACTCTAACACCACATAAGGGGGTCCCACATAGTGTGTGATCTGGGATGATTCGTTGTGTAAACCATAATTTTCTTGAATTACAGATTCTTCCTCCATGTTCACTCAAGCCACTGTCACCTTCAGTTCCACTAATGATCTCTCTCTGATATCATAGATATAGTCTGACTAAGCCTTTTTGTCGCTTGATCACCAGATATCATGCCCTGATCTTCTTAGATACTATCCATCGAGTATCACCATCATCGCATGCCAAATATATGAAGAATGGGTATCCATAAATCCATCATTAACCAATAATACATTATTCACATCATCGCAACTCAATCCCGTTGTTGATCTGACCCCGCATATACAATAACAATCTTTTTCACCAAGAAACGAGCGTGAAATGATTGTTTATCTAATATTTTTCAAACTGTGGGCCTATGGAATTTCCCGTGATAAATGAAGAATAGTGAAGGAATATCCACAACAAAAAAATTTAAGGAATGTACCTTGGAAAATGTTCATGTTGGACTTGATTAATTCTTCTTATAATGAAAAACATATAGATATAACATAATCAATAAGAAATCCACAAAATAAGATAATATCTATCCCATACCAGCAATACGCACAATCCATGAATCAATTCGTTAGTTGATTGATTTTTTTTCATTGTAGGTAAAAATCAACGAGAATAAATCCATATTAAAAAACATCCTTCCTCAATTGGATCAATCACTGGTGAAGAAAAATTGCATGTCGCTATCATTTGAGAGATCCACATGTCCCTCTAGTACACCGATTATCGATCTAAATCCAATCTAGTGTCATTTACCAAGATCTCATTCAATTATATCTATCTTTCTCTCAATTTATAGGGTTATTCCACTAACCCTTAATTTTCTCCATAGAATCATATTTATATAAAGATATTCGGTCACTGCATCATTTTAAAAATAATTAATAATTTAATTGGTTTATTTTATTAATTCATCAGCAATGACACTCAAACCAAAAGTCCTATGTGAAACAATTTTAAGCCACGCCTAGGGTAAAATCTATGATTTGAACTCAATGATAGCCTTATATTTCTAATATGATCCTCCAATTAAGTTCTATTCCTCTTTTTTTCAGGAAAACCACACACACATGATAATTAATATATTTAATATATTTCTAATATTAATTCCGAGAACCCAAGGCCTCAGAATCTCACATTGTCTCAACACCTATCTCCATAAATAATATATATAACATTCCAAAGCAATAAATTAAAATATCAAAGTCATTAAATTCTCACCACCTTGTGGATTTACATCCCGAGAATCCAAAACTAAAGTCTACACAAATAGATGTGGGTATTGAGCATGCATATGGTTCTCCCTCTCCCAAGTTCTCTCTTGAAGATTCCTATGCTATCGTAAGACGTGTAATTGGGGAATTGATCACCCATGAAGGATCCTTTGCAACCATTCCTCGATATCTACCGATTACATAGTAAAAGTGGCTCCATTTTTGATGTTCAACTCATCCCAGTCGATAACATGCGACGTGTCATGAACATACCTCCTCAAATGTGACATGTGGAAGACGTCATTTACCCGATATAACTATGGTGGTAGATATAAGCGACAATCCAACTCGCTATATCTATGTATTATCAAGAAAGGTTCAATGAATCTTGAATATAGCCTTCCACCCATGCCAAATATCCATAATCCATGTTGAGGTGAGACCCTCAGGAATACATGGTTTCCCTCCTTGAACTCCAATGGCCTCCTTCGTCAATCCACATAGGTATTATGATAGCTTTGTGCAATACTCATCCACTACTATATGATATGTACCTTCTTTTTAGTGACCCAAAAAAACTCTGGTCCCATAAGTTCAAACTCTCCTGGGTCGGTCCAACATAGTGGTGACCTACAGGGTCACCAGTACAAGGCCAAAAATGGTTCCATACTAATGGTGGAATGGTAAATATTGTTGTATTAAAACTCCACCAACTGTAGGTGATCCTACAAACTAAGAATAAAGTCTAACATGCTATCCCACAAAATTTCCTCCAAAACATGAATGGTCTGATTAGTTTTTCCATCAGTCTGTTGATGAAATATCATGATCAAGCATAACATAGTCACAAAGACCTCATGAAATACCTTCCATAACCAACATTTGAAGAAATAATCACAATAAAAATTTATCATCAAGGGATATGCATGGATTCAGACTATCTCTTTCATGTAGAGGAATCCTAATCTCTCTATTGAACTTTTCTATCAAATAGTTAGGAAGTGGGTTGACTTGGTGAGTCATTATACAATCACCTAGATAGAATCATGTAATTTTTACATATGTGGTAAACCCATAATGAATTCTATAGATATACCATACCAATTCCACTATGGAACCTCAAGGGGTTGAGCTAAACACATAGGAACCTTTTTCTCCACCTTCACTTGATGAGAAGTGAGGCATAAAGAGACAAACTCTCTAACTCCCTTCTTCATCCATGGACACCAAAACTGACATCAGAGCTCATGATACATCTTTTCCACACCTAGATGTACCAATAATGGATATTTATGAAACTATATTAGAACCTTATCCTATAACATCATTGGTACCATCATGTTTCCTCTAAAAATAATGATATGCTCCCAAATTTCAAAAAATCCATCGGAAGCATGTATAGTGGATACCTGAGTACATAGGATCTCATAGTTGGTATTCACAAGATGTGATTCCATGCATCACTATAAAATTTTATGGGTAAAAACCATTGATTGGAGGTAATATTCTCCATTTCCATCCATAATGGATAAATATATCAAGTCCAACTACTTTGAGGCCTCACCAAGTAACTGCGAACAAGATCTCATGCTAAGGGAATCTGATACCATTTCCCCTTCAAAGGAGTATAGAAAATATATAATTCATAATCCTAAAGAAACTATATCCATATAAAATATCTCAATTTAATATCCTTATAAGAGAAGATATATTTAAGACTCTTATGGTCAGAATAGATGAAAAACTACTCACCCATCAGGTAGTGTCACCACATATTCAGTGCGAAGACTACCACTGCTAACTCAAGATCATGGGTCACGTAGTTCTTATCATTTGGTATCAAATGATGTGAACCATATGTAATCATATACTTCATTTAAATCAGAACACAGCCATGTATGGTCCCTAATGCATCACAGAACACTACATACTTTACACCCTTCTCTTACAATCTCAAGATGGGAGCACTTGTTAATCTCTGCCTCAACTCCTAGAAATATTACTAGAACCTCTATGCCCACATGAAAGGATACCCCTTTCATGTCAGAGATAACAAGTGAGATAAAATAATAGGGAAATTGGGTATGAATCTCTGATAGTAGCCTTCCAACCCAAGGAAGCTCCACACCTCTATCATGCTCTTGGGAGGATTCCAAGATAACACCGTCTAGACCTTCACTAGGTCCACAACTACACCATTTTTTGAGATAAAATGTCCCAAAAATTGGAACTCCTGAACCCAAAACTGACACTTCAAGAGATTACTGTAAATCTGGTGCCCTATGGGTATGTCCAGAACCATCCTCATGTGTCTTGCATGATCCTCCTCCGATGCTGAGTACACTAGGATATCATCGATGAATAATACCATGAATTAGTCTAAGAAAGGATGGAATATCTGGTTCATGAGTCCCATGTACACTGATAGGGTGTTCATCATGCAAAATGGGACCACCAAGTACTCATAGTGACCATAACGACATCTGAATTTTGTCATCAATATATCCTCATCCTGTACTCGCAACCGGTGATAGCCTGATCTGAGGTCAATCTTTAAAAACCATCATGCCCTTATCAAAGGATTAAAGAGTTCATCGATCCTCAGTAGTGGATACTTATTCTTTAAGGTCACTTATTTTAGGTAATAGTAATCCAAACATAACCTTAAGATCATGTTAGCCTTCTTGGTGAACAATACTGGGGCTTCCCGGGGTGAAACACTGGACCTGAAAAATAGCTTCCTCTATAAGTCCTCCAAATGTACCCTCATCTCACAAAGATTTTTAGGATACATCCAATATAAAGGATTAAATATCGGGGCTATCCCAGGGCGTATTTCAATGAAAAAATCTATCTCTTAGTGGGGAGATAAGCCTAGAACATCCTTAGGAAGGATGTCCCCATACTCTACCACTACTATAGGAAACTGAAAACTCATAGAATCCACTACACTAAGGGTCATTATAACCAAATGATGAGGAATTGGATATACCATTCTATGCATCAGTCCTTCCTACTATTCCTGGGTTTCCTATTCACCCACAACATAAAAACTTGTCACATCATAATAAACACACCACATACTAGGCCTGAAATAGTCAATATGGGCATGAATTATAGATAACCAATCCATACCTATGAAGGCATTATAAGGCCTCATTTTTACTAAAAATAGATCCCAAAAGAAACTCTAACATCTAAGAGTCAGGTCACACTATCATCATAAGTGAGTGATCACTGAGTTATCTCATGTTGGATTCTATAAGAGTAAGGGATGAGCTAAAGGATCCACCTAAGCACATGAGCCTCAGCCCAGTTGGTGAGCACTATTTAAGTGCATCCATAAGACCCAAGTTTGAAACTAGGTGGAGGCATATTTCTAGGTTACTATAGTAGTTACTGTTGCAGGTACTGTTTGGTACTATAGCAGCTAGAACTATTCACCTTGGGCCATCAGTATTGGGCTTAGAGTCCTTAAGGCCTTTAG
Source organism: Viscum album (assembly GCA_963277665.1). Classification (NCBI taxonomy): domain Eukaryota; kingdom Viridiplantae; phylum Streptophyta; class Magnoliopsida; order Santalales; family Viscaceae; genus Viscum; species Viscum album. The sequence continues at coordinate 2,061,842,838 of OY728120.1, read as the reverse complement.
GCCACCCAGACCTTTGGGTTAGTAAGGATTTTAGGCCACCTTTAAGGCCATCAGGCCACCATAAGGCCTTCGGTCCACATGATCAGTGTAGTTAACCAAGACAGACTCTACAAAAAAGGAGCATCCCTAGAGGAGGATTCAGAGAAAGTGCACTCACTAGAGGAGAACCAAATGGATTTGGAAGAATGAGAGGGTATTACTACACCACAAAGACCAACCTGTGCTTATACGGGAAGCCATTCCAGATGCCCATGTGAAGGTGGAGGGCTACCATCACGATGCAGATGCTAGGGAGGGGAAATTCCTTATAGTTATAATCTGGTTGAATTGCCTAATACCATTGGGTCATGTAATCTCTTAAGCCTACATGCCATGTAATATCTAAGACTACGGTCCTTGTAAGGGTCCCCCCTCATCCCTTGAAAGGGGGGTTATCAAAAATCAATAAAAATGAAGGCCTTCGGGCCATTCGGGTAAAGGCTTAACCTAAATCTCTAATTATCAAATCAGATAAGTGGAAATAAATTAATGACTTTCACTTTTGTCTATAAGTAATAAAAATAAGGTATAAAATACATATATCATTCCTCATATCATCCTTATAACCTCTGGGTCATAAGCCTCGACTACCAGCAGCTTCCCTCGCCCCTGTCCTCAATCTCCCTCAGCCTGGAACAGACCTCCTAGGGGCGGTGGTGGTAACAAGTAATAAAATCTACCACCTAAAACTTATCTCCTAGATCCTTAGACACAACTTCTTCCCTTAGATCCTTCCTTCTCCCACCTATATCTCTACCTAGGCATCCCATCCACCATCTCTTTGTCCTATATATAGTGGGTCAGACAATCCCATATGTGATTTCCCATATCATCGTATGAGTAACACTACCTCTCTCTTAGATAACTAGATCCATCCTATGGGACATGAAATGCCAAACCTCTGTCTTTGGATATCCTATTAAAATTTCATGCATGTCTAGGTCCATATTCCAATTATCAGTTACCTTTTTTCGAAGACTTAACTCCTTAGTACCCACTTCCAGCACCAACTATCTATGTCTACTCATCCAAGAAACTCTCGACCACCAAAGCATTCTCTAGCACCCCAACATAGGAATCAATTCATGGAGGTATCACGGTGGATCGGATGTCTTTGTGTATTCCTCACTTGAAGGTACAATTACAAAATAACTACTCATGTACCATATCCATCGAGTACTGAGAGTGGTTGGTGATGAATACTCATCCACAGTCATTGTAGCCTGCAGAAGTTGTAGAAGCTTTATGACGTGAATAAACCTCAATGTAGTTGGAGAAAAATCATCTATGAAAAGTAAAAAAAACTTAGACCATGCTATATTCACCTCATTTTTTGATTGGGTCACTAAGCCCCAACATTATCCTGCAGATCAATGAAGAAGTCTAACTGCTATGATCACCGTATGGTCTTCCGGTGTCCAAAAAAATAGAAGACTCACATAACTGCCTCAAGCTAGTCCTCATCCTCCTATGGGTCGGTCTCACCTCATAACTTGAGGGGTCACTATCACCAAAACTCATGAAGCATGGTCAGTATATGAACCTCATCCACTGGCACTTCTGATACCATCTTCTACTTGAAAGTTTGTGGTAAAACTAGTACACCACCTGGAAGTAACACCTCCTGAACATGTTCATGTTTCAAAGACTCATCATTTAGTGGATAATACTTATGAACATGATGATAATTACAATTTAGAAAACATCATGGATACATATTAAAATAGACATTATGAACCACGATCAATGATTATATTTTGAGACCTGACTCAAGAAGGATATGGAAACCACAACCCATTCCTATATGATGAAACCGATGTCTATATATAACAATTCAATAAACATGTTTTCAGATTCATAGTGTATGGATACATCATTCATTACACCAACCCTGGAGTCCCTGGCTAGAAAGAAAAACTCGAAACACTTAATAGTATTTCCCAAAACCAATCTCACATACTCCCATCCTATGTTAGAACCAAATCCTATGATACCACTCTTCCACAACCCATCCCAATAGAGTTCATGTAATGACTACCCCAAAACCACCTCTAATAGGTTAGGGGTTGGAGACCAGCACTGAGTAGGAATATCACACACATGAGAGGCCTTATCCTAATGTACATATACACAAACACCAATATCCAAGCCCATACAATACTGAAATGTAAAAAAACTGATAACCAAGCATGAATACATCTAAAATCCCACTATCAGAGTATGAAAACAGGTACTAGAAATAAAAAAGGTCCAAATACAAGCCCACCACAAAGAAATTGAAAACAATTCCAACCTGTAAATGGGTATGGACTTCTATCAAATGTAATTACCAGAACACACCTAGGTATTTTTGGATCACTAATCTCTATATGTCCCTGGTCCCTCTAGGACTTCATCAAATGGTTGATCATCTTCATAAGAAACAACATGTGCAAAAAAATCTAATGCTTGGGTGAGTGTAACAATATCCAGTAGGACACCCTTAAATCACTAAACATATAACACCAAGAATAACAATAATATCATCATAAGTATATGTCAAAAACACATATAATAATAATATCTAGATATAATCAACAAAGACAAACAATCTCAAGGTATGTCACAACCATAATGTCAGCCAAGGGATTTAAGGTTCCACATATCACTCGTTCAAGAGAACACACTCCACGAGTTAGATAACACTGATGTCGTCCATCTGAGAGGTTGTTATCATCAATTCTCCATATAATAAGTACACACTAGAAGTTTAATGAGAATCATACACAGATGGGGATCACACCTATGACCATGGTGTATAACAAAACCTAATCCAAATTAACCCACTAAGTAGAGGATCGATGCCCGATACAAAGAACTCCAACAAGGGAAAATATGATGATACATGATCTCACTCGGGGACTCAATGAAGGATTCAAAAAACTCTATCCAAGACTGAAGTCCCTATGAAGGGATCACCATCCTATGTATAGGATGCAATTCTATACTAAAACCTTAGGGAGTGGATCCAGGGAACACACACTAATGAAACTTGTACATAATGAAGAGGAAAAGGAATTCAAGACATATTTTATTAAGTACACAACATGGTAGAATAAAAAATGTACCTTTGGCACTGGGTCCTACCTGAGTATCATGGAACATTTCCATGTCTATGTCTATTGATTAGTACATGGCGTGCCCATGCCCGTGTACTATGGGCCGTGTATGTCTCCGGATAGCCATGTCCATGTCCGAATAACCATGGAAATGTCTGTGTACCTCCTTGGGTAGACTCCAATGCACCAAGAAATGGTTAAATTCCATGTGATAGATTTCACACATCGTGTGATGTTTATATTATCCATGGAATAGTAGCGACATACTATGGGGACTCACACTATGTGTGATCCCTAATGACATCCCTTGTAAATAATAATTTTTCATAATTCTAGATTCTTCTTCCACCTTTTATCATACCAATGCCACCTTCAGATACACTTCTAATATTTCTCATAGATCATGGATCTGGTTCGATCGAGACTCATCATCACTTGATCCTCAAAGATCATGACTTGATCTAATCAGAAACCATCTGTTGAGCTACACCCTCTTCATAATACAAATATATGAAGAACGAGTATACCTAAGTCCATCCCTGACCAATCATCCATTGTTTCCATTGTCGCAACTTGATCCCATCATTGATCTGAATTCAGATCTACGATAATAATATGTTGTTCCATGAAACGGGTGTGCAATGATTGTTTATCCGGTATTTGTAACTGTGGGCCAAAGGAATTGTCTATGATGAATGAAGAATGGGGAAGGAATAAGAACAATACACAAATGTGGGTAATGAACCTCATAAAATGTTTGTGTTGGAATCAATTCATTACTATTATAATGATGGATGAAGAGATATAACATTATCAACAAGAAATCCCCAAACCCAGATAATATTTATCCCATACCCACAATACGCATGATATGTGAATGAATTCATCAATTGATTGATTCAAATTCATTGTAGGAATAAATCAACATGAATAAATCCACATTAAACAATATCCAATCTTGATTGGATCAGTCACTGGTAAAGAACGATCACACATTGGTATCATTGGTGAGATCAACACATCCTGTTGGAACACTAATCCTTGATCCTGATCTGATCTGGTGTCATTTGTCAGAATATCCTTCAATGATCTCTCTCTCTCTCTATATATATAGAAGGTTATGCGACTAACCATAAAAATTATCGAAAGAATCATATTTATAGAAAGTGATCAGGCCATTGAATCACATTAAATAAAATGAATAATTTAATTTTTTAATAATTCTTATATGACGCCACTTAAACCAACCATCTGACGCGTTCCAAGGTTATTTTTTTCCTAGGGTAAAACACATGCTCTAAACTCAATAGAGGACCTATATTTCCTTTATAATCCTTCGTTTAAGTGTTATTCTATTTTTTTAGAAAAAATACATACATGTGATATTTAATATATTTAATATATATAAACAATTAATTATGGGAACACCATGCCCCATAATATCATTTCATCTCAGCACTTAGCTTTATAAATAATCCATATAATATTCTAAAATAATAAATTGAAAAATTGGAGTTGTTGTATAGTAGATGGACCTTTCGGATGGGATATGACATCTGTTTCCTGTAGCCCCACCCTTTTCCCCTCTTCGAGCCATGTAAAGGGGAGGTGAGGGGGGATATTTGAAAGGGAATCCATCCTAGAGTAATCCCCTAGTGTTTCTTGAAGTACATCCTCCCACCTTCTATATATTCTCCCTCACCCACTAGTAGAAAAAGGGGATTTTTTGGTTTTCCAAATATTCCATTTCCTCTAGTTTCTCACACTAATCATGACTCACATGAGATTAGAGGTTAATGGTAGTCATGTCATTAACATGATCAACTATCCACCTTGGCCACCTATTCGGTATAAGCACTAACATGTCATCACCACCTCAAAATGACATATTCCCAATAAGGAAACTCATTGGGCCTCCTCCATAGGTGTAAGCCACCACCTTTCAAACTACACGGGATTTTATTACTATCCAACCATGATAGATAAGAATCCCCCTTGAGGTTCAAACCCATCACCTCAAACTCACCCTAATATTATCTGGGATTTATTCCTAGTAGGGTCATATTAAACCCAGAATAATATATTCCTTCTAGGTCCTTCAGTCCATTTCAATATAAGTCATGCACTATCCTTTTCTAGGAACCTTTCGATTAGATGTCCTTGATGCACAATGTTAAACTACACCGTCTAGTCCTCACCACATTCCCTTAAAAGGTATGATGTGTCCCATTAATTGGCATCAGACTACGTGAGTTCTGGTTCATTTCAAAAATATATATAGGAAGCCCTTATCATGGGCCTAATCCTAACATCAAGAACACTCCCATCTTCCTAGATTATGGTAAATTACAAAGAACCCCACTACATGGATTAAAACCAGAAACATGATAATAAACAACATAAGAATATCTAATAAATATAAATGGTAACATCTATAGAGAACCTTGGATACATACAGATATCTCCATCGATGAAGAACCTAATATACATACAGATGATTCGAAATGCAATACATGTTAACAATTGATTGTTAATATAAGGGTAACCCATTATATATTTGGGATTTAATAAAGGATTCACAAATATGTATTAAATATATAAGATAATGTTGTATTAAGAAATACCCCCACCCCCCAAAAAAAGGTAAGATGAGACCAAACTCTAATCCTCTTGACCAATGTGAGGCCCTAGGTGTTGTTGGAACCGTTTCTCAATGACCACATTACTTTGGAATGTAGGATCATGAAACATCACGAATAGAGGAACTGTTGGGTGTTTCCAGTTCCAAAAATAAACCCTATTAGAAATCTCCTGAAAGGGATATGGAAATAAAATGATTTGTCTGATGTGATGGTTCGTGCCACCACCACCACCAAAATCTATTCAAACCCTATTTGATTTTCCACATGAAACAAAAATGGAAGACTTTACGTGAACCTCATAGTTATAAAAGGAAGAATTTTTATTCAAATCATTCCATTTTATTCTCATATTTTTTAATGAAATAATCTCAAATGAATTATGGTTCATTTTCTGAAATTTTTAAAACAATCAAATCTTTTTACTCAGTTCTAGACATGTGACTCACATTTTAAACTAAAATGACATTTTTATAATGAAAGAATTCATATTGAGTCATACTAAACACATCATGTGCTGGATTGACATGAGGTATATTCCTATACATAAAAATTAATTATCGATAGTTTTTCTAAAGATTGAAAACAATTTGAAAATTTTTCTTGGTTTTGACAACATGACATGAATTTTAAACTAAAATGACACTTTTATATTAAAACAAACACTTGGAGTAATACTAGAAACATCATGTATTGGATTGACATTTAGTAAATTACTACACACAAAAAATGAATTATGGATTATTTCCTAAAGTTACAAGATAATCAAATATCCTTTAATCAGTTTTGGCTATGTGAAATGTGTTTTCCACTAAAATGCCACTTTTATATTTAACGCATGTACTTTGAGTCATACCAGCCACATCATGTGTCAGATTGATGCGTGGTCAATTCCTACACATCAAAAATGAAATATGGATCGTTTTCCTAAAGCTTCAAGACAATATGATCTCATTTTATTAGTATTTTTCATGTGATGTGTGTTTTAAACTAAAATGAAACTTTTATAATGAAAATAGAAAATTTGATTCATACCAACAACATCATTCATTAGATATATGAGAGATTAATCCAAATACATAAAAATAAATTATTGAATATTTTCTTAACGTTTTAAAATAAACTGAGCTCATTTTATCAGTTTTAGATATTTGATATTCATTTTAAAATAAAATGAAATTTTTATATTAAAAACATGAAATTTTATTCATACCAACCACATCATGTGTCAGATTGAAATGTTTTCAATTCCTATAGGTATAAAATAAAATATGGATCATTTTACAAAATTACAGATATAATATAATATTTTTTATCAGTTTTGGCTATATGTAATTTATTTTAAACTGAAATGAAACTTTTATATTAAAAGCACACACTTGGAGTTATACCGACCACATTGTGTGTCAGATTGAAATGTGGATGATTCCTAAACATCACAAATAAATTATAGATCACTGTACTAAATTTTGAGGAAAATCTAATCTCATTTACATGGTTTTGATAATGTGAGGTGCATTTTAAACTAAAATTACACTTTTACGTTGAAAACATGCACTTGGTATAATTTTGGGCACATAATGTGTCAAATTGATATGAGGTAAATTTCTACATGTCATAAATGAATTATGGATCTCTGTCCTAAATGTTAAAAATAATATGAGCTTGTTTTCTTAGTTTTGATAATGTGACACAGGTTTTAAACTAAAATGACACTTTTATATTGAAATCGTTAAATTTTCATCATACCAGCCACATCATATATTAGGTTGATATGTATTCAATTCAAAAACATTAAAAATAAATTATGAATCACTTTATTAAAATTTAAAAACAATATGAGCTCTTTTTCTCTATTTTGAAAATGTGAGATGTGTTTTAAACTAAATTACCTTGTAGATACCAACAAGCATCTCAAAATTTTCAAATTCCTACACTAGTTCAAAATCTTTCCCAGTTAATTACTCATTTCAACTTTTAATGTTGGATTAGTAAGTGGGTGAGACATATCTATTAGTATTCACTACATCTTTAATTACTATATTTTGGTTTAATCAAACATGAAAGTAAAGGAATTCATCTTGTTTCTTCATCATGGAGGTGTAAGTTATTGTAACAAGGCCCAAACTATTTTTACTAACTCATAAAAAGATAACAAGAAAAAAATGAAAATAATTAAGCTAAGAGAATAGAAGTTCCTTCCTAGTAGTTGGTAATATATCTTTAGATTTTTGGGTAGAAGGATCCTTGTCCCATTCCACTATTTCCATTATCTTAGCTGTAGCATCAAAGTCTAATCTCTCTCGAGCATGAGTAGCTTCAGACATGTTACTATCTGTTACAAAATCTATAGAGTATAACCCTACATGATACTTCTCCTTTATAAACAACTCAAATATTTCATTATTTATAATTTCACCACCAAAACATTTTATAGTTTCTACCAACTCATACTAACCCCTAAAGGAAATAAATTATTGAATAGTTGGATAGAAATTCATGATCAATTGGGTAATGAGAATATACCATTTAGAATCATTTAAAAATTATAGTCACAGTAGTAATATTTAATTACTCACATTAGACGCAAGTTTATTAAATATATATGGAAGGTTGAATTGAATATGGACTTAATTAATAGATTTTGGTGGATTTTAATGTATCTGAAATGATTTTCCATCAAGTTGTGGCTTTTTATCAAGATTTTTTTTCTACTGCTCCTAGATGAAACACCCTCAATCAAAAAATTTATACTATTATCATTGGTTGGGGGAACCATAAGTGTGTGTGTGTGTGGGGGGGGGGGGGTTATTGTAAACTCTGTACCCTCACTCAATATGGGAAAAAATTATATTTTGGGGTTTGAATTCCTATATAATAATGGGAGGATCAAAGTTAAAAAAATGTTTTGATGGAAATTTCAAATTCAAGATTAGAATAAAAATATAACTAATAGATTTACAATAATACATAAATTTTATTTTTTAAAAAATAATATATAACCATTATGATACTAATGAATCAAATACCAAATGTATCTATGAGGTCATAGATTATACTAGATTATAGGCATAATAGGTAATAAACTTAAATTGATGTTTATAAACATTCAGACACCATGTAATCTGCTCAATAATCTCTTAAAAAATTTACTTCTTATTTTGAGTAAATAGACTATTGACCATATTGATAGGAGTGAGAACATATAGACAAAAAAACAATTAGTAGATATTTTAAATGAAACTCTAATACCCTTATAAAATTACCTGTTCAACAATTCTAGTTTTTTGATGATATATAATATCCTTCATAAATTTTCAAATGTAATATCCACAATAGCTATCATTATTTTGTTTCAGATAATAAATAAAAATTGACCAAAATAATAAAATTGTTTTGAGATATGTTTTGATAGTTAAATCATACTATATATACCTTAATCTGTTTCCATTTGAATAAATCCCCAAGATTTTTGTGTTCAGTCACAAACCACATACCATTATTTATCCAATATTTATAAATTTCCATATCATAAAAAATTCTTGTTAAAACAAAAAATAAAACATATAATTTGACGTTTATATATAAAATATTTATTGAAGTTCATTACAAATTCCCAATGGATATCATGTGTTGTCATTTTTTTTAGAAATCCATGCTTTGTATCCAAAAAATAAATATTCGTGGTATACAAATTGATTGATTTTAGTATCCAGTGCTTCATAAAAAAAAATAATTAATGGAAAAAATAAAAATATATTTTATATTATTATATTTTAGAGTTTTACCACTTCATTATAGGAATTAAGAGGAGTCTATCACTAGTTATTTTCTTTTCAAATGTTGGGCTTAGTTCATCTTTTTTCTTTTCAAATTCTTTCAATTACAAACAATATTTTTCCATGGAAATGATTAAGGGATTAATGGGTCCAAATATTTATTCATAGGGTTTCCATTTATATAGTAGTAACATATATTCCTATATGAAATATTAATAGTTAATTGATCATTTTTTGGAAAAACATATTTTTAAAATGTACCCCATATATTATTCACAACTAAGACTCCCAACCATTAAAACTTGATAATTTCATATATAATATTAAGTCCAACCATGAATTTAGTGGACTCTCCAAATATTTATTCTTCATATTAAATGTAGGAAATATTTTCACCTCTTAATATTATATTCACAGGAACTTGTAATGTGAATATATGTGGAAATGGAACTGGTGGGGTAAAGCAACTCTTAGAAGATTCTTTTGATTTATTGGTTGACTCACTATATTTCCTTGATCTGAACTTATATTTCCCCTTGGATTTATCCATATGTAATACCATAATACATTTCAAAACTTGTTTAAAAAACTATTAAAGGTTTTTTATTTTAAAAAAATTGTTAAGTATATACCTCATGTATCTTTATAGTATTAAATGGCCATGTTATGAAAGTTAAAATAGAATTATCAACTAAGGCAACATCTAGATCATTAATCATAAAAAGAAACTCAGCACTCGGATCATGATCTACTTCAATCCCCACATTAACATGATATTTTGGGAGTTTTTTTAGTTTGTATCAGGTTTCCTGGGATATTATACACCATACCCCTCACAATAAATAAACGAAAGGGTGTTTATAGATATAAATCACATACAATTTCACCCTTTAGAATTTTTGTAGAATAAAGGTATCAACATTCATTTAATTCACATTTAAGAGAAAGAGTTATGAAACAATTGATTACCTCAGGTAAGGTAGGTGGCTGAGGGGAATGTCTATCCTCAATTCTAGTGGGGGTAATGTGGCTCTTTATGTACTAATCATTCTTTTACTATTATTTTTCTTTGATCATTTATAATATAGTAGTATACCAAACTTGATTGGACAATAATATATTTTAAATCATATATCTATGCCTACAAGCCTTTAATCATGTCATATATATCTCCTTATATATTTTTCTTCTCGAAATATGTTTGAAGTGATACTAAAAAACCTACACCTCTAACTCAGCCATATTATTCCAGTGGCTTCAAAGATACTAAAATAAGTATTTCTTAAGTGATTCAAATTTTTATTTATACATAAAATAAAAAACATATGAATATAAATAGAAATTTTTATTTAATACTATTAAAAATAATAACAAACTACTATTATATCATACCTACATATGATTCTAATACTAATTTTGTGTTTTTATCTATTAGTTTTCCCTATTAATTTACACAAGACTCCTATAGCACATGATTTGGGATAGAAGTGTCTTTGGATTATGATTTATCAATATACATGTAAGAAAAGGAATATATATTATTTTATATCACATAATAATTATACAATTTATTTAAAATTCATTCCATTTTCTTTCCAAGTGAAGCGTACCATATCCTTGCATTATGGTAGGGGTACAGTGGTTTTGAAGCACACTACTTATTTTTAGTAGTCATTTGTTATATTATAAATTCACAATTATTGATTAAAAGTAAATAAAATAAATATTTTCAAAAAAAATATTATTGATTACAATGAACTTGAAATGATTCCTCATTGTGGTGACTAAGGAAATATTTCCAAGTGTCCTGGTTTATAATGTGTGAATACATAGCTTGTGGGTGGGGTTTTCTTTCCCATTAATATCCCCAAGATGATTCTTTATCAAAAGTTTCCAAAAGGTTCTATGAGATTTTCCAGTGACCATTAAGGAATATTTCTTATCGAAAGCATCTAAAATAAATGAACTTTATAAGGGATAATGAAAAGGGAATCAATATTTAATTATAATTTTTTAGTAAAATAGAGAATTTATATTGTAACATTACCCTAATATCACCCCCACATTATTGTATTCAATATAGGCATGAAATTGTACCATGTATCTATATCAATCAACACATGAATTCTCATTGTGACACAAATGTAACTAAAAAACATTGACTTGTTGGGGTCAATAGGTTAGTTGTGTTGATTCCATACAACCTCAAATTTAATACCTTTACTTATTTCCTTGATTTTTTTAGTTAACACAACGATTCTATTCCATATTTGTTTTTTTCATCTTCATGTTGTTGATCCCCTAATAATTCCATAGTTTTCACATCAACTGTGTGTTCTTCCTTGGGATTGATAACATTAGTGTGTAGAGAAATATTTATTTGAATTAGTAGTTAAATATCTAATTTATAGTAGTTAAAACCTTTAACATGTCCATTGAACTATATTTTTAAAGGTTAAAGGGATTTGGATCCTCTATAAAGTATCCAAATACATTCTTTATGTTCCCATATAACATGAAAGACACTATCAACATTGGGACATATAATGAACAAACCAAGGTCAACCTAAACTATCATCCAATATGGTGTGCCACAAGGCCTGAAGTGCATTCCTGATCACCACAGACTGGTGATAAGCACCAAGCATGGTGAAAAACCTATTAGGAATAGTTTTCCCATGATAAATAGGCATGAAACATCTGTAGAATGGGATGACCACACCAATAACATTAAAGTTAGTGGAATAATAAATAAATAACCTGAGAAATGCAACAAATAATAAAGATATTCCCTAACCAACAACATACATAATATACAAAGCCTGCCATACTAGTTTATATACATGGTATCTAAATTCAATATCTAAAAACTAAAAAAGAATGGGAATACGAAAAAATAGGGCCCGTACATACATCCTAAAGAATAAGTCTCTAAAATTACTCCACATGAGACAAAACATGCAATACCACATCCCCTAAAACAAAACAATGAACATCAATAATGAAGAAGAGCCCCAATGTACATAACACCCTTTTCTTTACATGTTTCCCACAAAACAAAGTCTACATACACCCAAAGGAACATATAGGGTGTGAGGAACATATCCCAGAAGGGTAACACCATGGATTTATTTAAGTATTTTAATCAATGAATAACAATAAACTAGTTTGAAAACTCATTTTCAAAACTAAACCACTTTAAAAACATTCCACTTTCAAGAAACCTTTGAAATCCATTTGGTTTCCCTTTTGAAAACAAAACATGTTTTTAAAATCAATTCCTAACATGGATCAAATAAAGAAACATGACCAAATGGAACAACATGCTTAATATATCCAACAAGGCATAACAAGGGTGAGCATAAACATCATCATCATATAACCATATAAATGGAAATGGGAATATAACATGATATCATTTAAAAAAGGAACTAATAAATTTCATATAAGTATAAAAACCAATCTAGAATGAGTAAAGTGAACTAAGGTCGCTAACCACAAGGTTATAATTTGAGTGAGACCAAATAAAGTTTTCTTGCTAGATAAACAAAGTAGAAAATTTCTTGGTCTTACCCAGGGCCAACTCCAAGAGATATCATGGTATCTTGGACAAAAAAGTGGAAGATTTCACAGTATTACCACCAAATGCTCTCACGGTCCCATGAAAAAACAATATATTCTCTATCAGTATTCCTACCAAAGGTTTTTATCATCCCTTGGACAACCCTGACTCACACCCTAGGTATTCCCATGTGCTACTCATTGGAAATAAAAATCACATCACAAGTTCTATACATGAAAATTTATTTCACAAGAAATTTTCATAAAAAAACATTAAAATTTTAATAAATCACCTTCCTAAATGTAAAAGCATTTCTAAAACCACTTTATAAATCAATTTGATACTATAAAAACTATGATTAATTTTATCAAACACATGGAGTGCACAAAAACCACTCCCAATTTAAAAACAAACATTAAACACCAAAAGTTTTGAACTAAGACACAAAACACATCAAGAATATGATAAAAATCAACCATAAACCAATAAAATGGAAATTTGATAAATATAAATCAAAGGAGATCATGAATTTAAAGGTATGACATGGGAAAAACACTTAACTAGGCCTACCACAAATTTGGTTCCATCCTTTTTTCTTTTGATGAAAACTACCTGAAATATGTTTAAGAGGAAATCAAACACCTAATAAAAAAAAAATTCTATATAAAAACCCCAGCTTTGTTCAACACCCCCTCTAGGGTTCACACTTTCCATGGAAATAGAATAATAAAGGGGAGGAAGGGGAAGGGATGAAGAAATCTTGAATATAGGGAATTACCTCCAGACAAACCACCTTGGATACAAATAGAAAACCCCCAAAATGAGAGGGGATAATCTTCTAAGACAAAGAGAAGGGGATGAAAACAAAATGGAGGTGAAATGAGACCAAGGGGTATAAAAAATGATAGGTGCATTTTGGTAAAAAGATATTTTTTAGTGTACTGAAAAAACTACATGATTTGGATGCATGGTTAGGAAAACCACGTGGGAGATAATGCCAACCCCAAAATTGGACACATGGTAATCCCTTGGGCTTGTTCAGTTTGAAAAACCATGCTTAAACTGATCAAAATCCTTTTGTACCAAAAACCATCCTTTTTATGGTTATTCACACAGTTAGAATATCTATGAGACAATTTTTTACCTTGGTCTCTTTCTAAAAAAGTCCAATTTCTAATTCCTAACACCCGAGAAGTTAAAAGGTAAAACAAAGGTAAAATAAAACTCAATATTAGACATAACAGTAACCCTACTGGCATAAAAAACTCCCCATCATGCCACTTTCTGCCCCTAGAATTGTCGTAGGATTCATAAGAAGAAAATCGGTGAGAACAATACTCTCTTAAAAAATATTCCTACTCCCATGCCTCATGGATATCACAACCATGTTTCCAGATAACACAAACTAATGGGATAGAATTACCATGTAGCACTTTGTTTTTATAATCTAGGATATTAATAGGATGATCCAAAATGGTGACATCTGGCTCAACCTCCAAAACTTCCCACTCCAATACATGATATAGGTCTGGATGGTATCTATTTATCTAGGAAACATGAAAGAAATCATGGATCGAGGTCATATATGATAAAAAATCCAAACGATAGGCTACCTTCTAAAAATGAACCACAATAAAAAATAACCCGATATTACATGGCTCCAACTTTACCTGATTTCGCAATAGACAGTGTCCCAATTGAATAGACACCCGAAGAAATACCTAATCACCAAATTGAAACTCCAACAGGTGACAACATTGACCTGTCTATGAATTTTGGTGAATCTAAGCTTTCACAATCTATTTTTGAATCTGCTAAAATATCTCATTAGTCTCCTAGATGAAACTAGTTACTACCAAGGATCTCTCACCCATCTCTTCCCAACCCAATGGTGATTGGAATAGTCACCTATATAAAGTATCAAATGGGGACTTCTTGATTGAGTCCTTATAAATATTTTTATAGTCAAAATCTTTAAATGACAATTTCTTTTCCAAAGAACCCCCAAAATAAAGCACACATGCTCACAACATATAGTCAAGAATCTGGATGGTCATCTTAGACTGAACATCCATCTATGGTTGATACATAATGATCAACTTTAATTCAATTCCCAAAGCCAATTGAAGTCCCTTACAAAATTGAGAAGTGAAATGGGAATACTAACTTGAAACTACAATTTAGGGAACTCTATGAAGATGAAAAACCTCTAATACATATAGGTGTCTAGGATCCTATACCCTTGTCAACTCCTTTATAGGAAGAAAATGAGTTGATTTCATACAACAGTTAATAATAACCCATATAAAATAATTACCACTCATAGTATGAGGTAGAAAAATAAAGAAATATATTGAGATCTCATCCCACTTCCATGCTAGAATGGGAAGTGGCTGTAACAACCTGGTTGGTCTATGATTCTATACATTGATCCCATGATAGGTCAACCACCTAGAAAAATAATTTTCCACAACACATCACATATCAGGACACCAGTACCAACCTCTAAAGGTGTAAAATATCTCTGTTTTATAAGGGTAAATGACCCATCTAGAATGATATGCCTCCCAAATCACCTACTTCCTCAATCTCAAAGGAACATCCATCCATTTTCTAAAATGGATAGACCCATTGGGAGATCAAGAACAATCAACCAAGATCACCCCAATATTTATAGCACTACTTATTTAATGGCACTTGGGGTCAGATACCTACTCATTCCTAGCTTGATCAATGAGATAATGTGTGACCTTCATAGTGGCTAGGAACACTTTCTCTCTATTATAATCCCTTATAGATATATATTATTGAACAAACTCATCAAACCCCACTAATCCGCTGATTCCCACAAAACCTTCACCAAAAGATTCATTCTCAAAATGTTGATGACTACATTTCTCTTCCCAGGCATATAAGATATATCAAAATCCAAATTTCAAAGATATTACAAAAAACATATCTGCGTGAGGTTTAGGTCCCTTTGGGTAAAATATACTTTAGTCTCTTATGAGGTTAATAGACCATAAAACTCTCTCTGAACATACAATACTGGAAAATATTCAATGCATTCATTATAGATTCCAATTCTAGGTAACAGGTAGGATAATTCCACTCATTTGGATGTCACTATCGAGAGACATAGGGAACCAAATAGTCATCCTATATCACCACACACCCAAAATCCAAACTGAAAGCACCAAAATACACAATATAAGCCTTCCTGAGGAATAAAAACTATTGAAAATGTCAAACAGTCCTGTAACTACTCAAAAGAGCATTGAAAATTATCATCCCACTCAAAATTCACCCCTTTTAAAGTCAAGGTTTTGAAGGGAGAATATAGTCCGGAGAAGTACTGGATGGAACATCTATAATACCCAACCATGAAACAAAATCTACAGATCTCAAACACATTCTTGGGATGCTCCCAAGACATGACTCCTTGAACATTATTTGGATCCACTAAAAATCCTACCTTAGAGATCATGTGCCCTAAGAAGTTCACTTCCCAGATCCAAAACTAACATTTTGGAATCTTGGAATATAGATGGATATCCCTCAAAACATACCAAAAAACATCAAAAATTTTCAAAATGCTTCTCGTATATCTTGTAATACACTAATATATCTTCAAAAAACACAACAAAAAAGGAGTAAAAAAGAGTTGGAATATCCAGTTCATCAATTCCATAAAGAATATAGGTTAATTGATTAAGCCAAATGGAACAACCAAATACCCAAAATTTCTATACTGGATTCAAAAGAAAGTCTTCAAAACATCATATTTCTGAACCCTCAATTTGTGGGACCCAGATCTAAAGTATATTTTCAAAAACCATAAAGATCCTCTAATCTAATCAAAGATATCATCAATTCTAGGTAATGGGTATTTATTATTTTACTATCACCTAATTAATCTTATGATAGTTTATGAAAAGTCTGAGGCTTCCATCAACCTTCTTCATGAATAGAACTGGTGAAGTATAAGGTGACCTGATGGGATGGATAAATCCCTTACCCTCAAGTTACTCTAAATGAAATTTCATCTCTTTTATCTAGGAAAGAGACATATGGTGATATGGTAGAGAAATGGGTCTCATCCCTAGGAAAATAATGATAGTAAAATCAACCTCGTGCTGGGGTGGAAATCTTGAAAAACCATCTGGAAAAAACATATGGGTATATATCCATGACCACAAGAAATTTTCCACAGAACTATGATAAGAAGAATCAAGAAACAACCTAGACAACTAGCATGAGATCAAAACCAAATTAGAAGAAACTATTCTTTCACTTACTTATCATGGATCTTACTCACCTTGAAAGACGTGGGTGGTCTCATCAAGAGTGAGAAACTGGACCCTATGGTGATAATAGTCAAGAAAAACCTTGAAGCTAATTAACTAATCCATGTTTACAATGATGTTTAAAATATCCAGGTCCAATATGAGGAAATTATAAATGACTTCCATGTTAGAAATTATAACACAACACTCTGAGCACTTGATTCCCTTATCTTTCTTCCTACCCAATAGGGTTGAAAATCAATATAAAATGGAATCAACTCCACCAGTGTACCCAAAGAATCAATTAGTTTAAATTAAATGAATGAATGGGATTCACCCATGTAAAATAGGATATATTCCATAGAATAAGTAGTAAACATTATACCTATCATTGTGGTCAACTTGAAGTCTAAGTCTTTTGGATTAACCTCTACTATATGGAGACACCCAAGATCAAACCCACCATGGTCCGGCTTCAACGAGTGAGAATACACCTTTCTTCAAGTGTGATATCCTATAACCTTGGAATCCTCAGACTAAACTAGAGATACCTTGGACAACATAGAGCCCACCCCACTCCCTCATGATTCCAACTAATAGAAGTGATGAAGATTCCCAGGTTCCCATATTGGTGGAACACCCTCAAAGTCTCTAGGAAACTAGACCTAGTTTGTCCACCCATCCTACACTTATGGTAGACTATCAAATTATGCCCCATCAAAGAAAAATAAGCTATATCTGAAGACTGCTATACATTCTTACCCCTTCCTTGATGATAATCTTACCACTTTCTCTTATTACTGAAGGAATAACTCTGGATAACTCCCTCTAAAAGTACACCACTAAGACTAGTCTTTCCATTCATATATAACTATTCCATAGATACCTATTCAATCACCTCTGAATAATTAAATAGATAGTGATTAATAATCATAGATCTGATCTTCATTTTTAATCCCATCTCAAAATGTTGAGCCTTAAGGTAATCATTCACGGGGTGATCCAGAGATATTTGAACCAAATTAGTAAATTTGGTCGTATACCCCATCATTGAATGGTACCCTTGATCCAATATTAATAAATAATGGGCCTTTACTACCCTCAAGGACTTTAGGTAGAATTTCTGATTGAAATCCACCTTAAAAGTGGTCCATGTGAGATCCTAGTGCCTCCTTGTAAGAACCATTTACTCCCACCACTTCATACCCATCACTTCTATAACATACATGGATAATCCCACTTTATAGGTCTCATGGGTCCTTATAAACTCAAATATCCACTTAATAAAATCCAACAATTCCTCAGGCTTGTTTGGTACCTTGTCACTATGGGACACCAATGGATTTTTTATCGTAAACTCCTCAGCATGGTCCACCATCCGTGTCAGATCTTGACCACCCACCTAACCTAAGTATTTTATTTTATGGATCAATGACCCCACGAGATCTAGATTAAGAGTAGGTTTCACCTATGGGGTATTCTTCGCAACACTATCTCTATGTCCAGATGAGGTTCTTTTCTGAGGAATTGTCTATAAGATAAAAAACATAAGCTCAATTAATTTACCATTCAATATAAAACCACATCAAAAAACCAAAAAGGTACCCCAATCACATGTCTGAACAAGTAGTGTAAACATAAAAATCAACTCTAAGTAAAAAAAGAGTGAAAATATCATTTTTTTTGAATATTTCCCCCATTGAATGGTTTGGGCACACAATTAGGTAAATCATGTAGGTTTCAGTTGAGGTTGGTAGACAAGTCTGCACAGTCTATGCATGATTATTACTAATAATGTTCCTTAACCATGCTCCTCCTCCATTCCTCCATGTTTCACCCCAAAACACAAAATACCCCCTGTACCCACCCATGGAATCAACATCAACTAAGAAATTCCTTGAAATATCATAAAAAACCCATAAATAGGTTCAAAACATAAATAAAATCCCAAACCACCCATGGAAACTCAAGGTTAGACATGAAGAAGGGCTAGCAATGAACTCCCCCACTCCTAACTCTCAAGTCTCAACGGTCCAATATCAATTATACAACTAACTCCCAAATAAATAGAGTGGCTCTAATACCATTTTTTAATAAACCACCTCATCACCCATGTTGGGGTACCATAAGGACCTGAGTGGATTCCCGATTATCCTAGGCTAGTGAAAAGCATTGGGCATGATGAAAAACCTCTTGGGAACAATTTTTCCAATGGTAAACTGGAATGAACCATCCATGGAATGGGAGGGACACAACAATATCAATATAGTTAGAAAAATAATAAATAAAAATCTATAACAATGAATAAAAGAATAAATAAATACACTAACAAACAATATAGTCCAATCTATTTTTTTTTCATTTTCAAAAGTCGGTTAGAGGGAACCGGTACCCCAACCTGGTTTGAGGAAAACCGGAAACCTCACAAATATACCAGATGATTCAGCAGAATTAAAATTCAAAATTAAAACATAAACAGGAACCATCATGCGCAGTTGCCTCGATCCACGAGCCACGTGTCCCGCCTCGAGCCAAGATCCATCATCAAGCGTTAGTCACTGCACAGACGCCTCAGAATGCGCCACCAATCATGTCGCTGGCAGGGCACGCCAGACTGACCACTGTTCAACAGACGTACTTGTCGGTGAGCATCACCGGTGACAGACAACCACCGACCATTCCACCCTCTTCATCACGCCCACCAGAGAACAGCAGGGAAACCGCATCAACCGGAACGAAGATGAGCTTCACCAACGTCCGACAACATCACCTCACCTGTGATCAAGAGCTAACCGCCGTGGAAGACGCCGACACACACAAAGAAGGTTCCAGAGCGCTCCGAAGAGTATGCCGTTGGACGAACCGGTCTTACACCCATAGATCCAACCAGGAGCGCTGTCAATCTCACCGTAGCTGATAACCATCAACCATCAGGAAAAAAATCCAACCCCGACTAGAAAAAACCAGATACAGATCCAGAAAAAAAAAATCACACGTTCAGAGAAACAAACACAAACCATTAAACCCTAATCACGAGGGAACAAGAAACCGTTGCAAGCAGAGGAAGTCCGCAACCCAGATCCCATCACCGCCGTCCTTATCGACCTCAATAGTCGCCGCAAAACCCCAAACGCCCACGCCGGAGCTTTGAGCTTCGACCGCTCCTCCAACAAAAACCCTAACCAGTGAGAGGACTCGGGCAAGCAAGCTGGGAGAGCCGGAGAAAACCCCAAATCCACCGGAGCTGAGGGAAGGAGACTGCGAGAACCAAGGGAAGGAGGCAGTGATGAAGAGAGCTCCCAAGAACCGCAGCGCCCCTTACGGGCTCATAAATCTATATCCTAACAAATTTATATACATCATATAAAAAACATGCCACAACAGGCCATATACATGGTATCTCAAGTCAAGATCTTAAAACTCAAAATAATGGGAATAAGACCAAATAGGGCCTATGCATACATCCTAAAGAACAGGGCACCAAAAAAACTCCACACAAGAAAAACCATATTATAACTCATATCCTTTAACAAAACAACACACAATATTAATCAAGAAGATCCACCAATATACATAGTTCCCTTTCCTTTAATTTTTTCCTATGAAACAATGTCTACATATGCCCAAAGTCACATGTAGGGTGTGAGGCACAAATCCTAGTAGGATAACACCATGAATACATTTAAATATTTTAATTCATGGAAACCAAAAAAAATAGTTTGAAAACTCATTTTCAAATCTAAACCACTTTGAAAAAATTACATTTTCAACTATGCTTTGAAATACCTTTGGTTTCCATTCTGAAAACAAAACAATTTCCAAATAAATTCTAAACATAGATCAAATAAAGAAACAAGGAAAAATATAACAACGTACTCAACATATCCAAGAATTCATAATAAGGGTGACCATAAACATAATTATCATATAAATATATAAATGTAAATGTTCATAACACATGATATCACATCAGTAAGGAACTAAAAAATTTCAGAAAATCATACAAAACAGTCCATCATGAGTAAAGGGAAATAAGGGATCTAACCATAATGTTCTAGTGTGAGTGAGACAAAATAATGTTTTCAAGCTGTCTAAAAAACTATAATCTCCCATAGTATTCCTCAGTACCAACTCCAAGAGCTCTTACAGTCTCATAGACTGAAAAGTGGAAGCTCTTTGATCTTTCCACCAAAGGATATCACAATCCCTTAGACAACTAATGAAACCTATCTTTGTCTTCCAACCTAAGGCTCTCATGGTTCCTTGGACACCCCAACTCACACCCTAGGTATTCCCATATTCTACTCAATTCCAATGACAATCACATCACAAGCGTTATACATGAACATCCATTTCACAAGATCTTTTCATAAAAAACATTAAAATTTTAATAAATCACCCTCCTCAAGGTAGTTATTTCCTAAAACTACTTTATAAATACATTTGAAACCATAAAATCTCTTTAAGACATTTTATCATACACTTGGAGTGTACAAAATCCACTCCCATTTGGAAAACCCACATTAAACACCCAAATTTGAAAAGTATCCACAAAATATATCATTCATAGAGTAAACATCAACCATAAATAAATAAAATAAAAATTTGATAAAAATTAATCAAATATGATAATTAATTTAATGTTAATTCATGGGTAATGCCCTTAAATTGAGACACATACCTTATATTTTGTTCCAACCTTGTTAACATTGAAAATAACCACATGTAATAGTTAGAATAGTACATTACACACCTAAGACACAAGAAAAAAACTAAAACCCCCATAAAAACATCTAGGTTTGGTTAACACACCATATAGGGTTCACATATTCCATGTAAATTGAAGAAAAAAGGGGAGGAAGGGGAAGGGAAGAAGAAATTATGATGAAAATGGGCTTAACTCGATCCAAAAACCTTTGATCCAAGGAGAATCCACAAAAAATGAGTGGGGAGAAGCTTCCAAGCCTAGGAGGAGGGGATTAAAGTGTATGGTAGGAAAAATTAGGTGAAGGGGTATAAAAAATAATAGGGGTATTTTGGTAAAAATACACATTTTTAATGTGCTAGACAAACCACATAGTTTGGTTACAAGGTTAGGAAAACCATTCACTGACCATATGGGAGCTACTATACCCCCAAAAACAGGCCTCAAGATTATCTATTTGGATTATATGGTTTCATTAACCATGACTAAACCATGGAAAATACCTCTACCCTAAAAATAATCCCCTCACATAGTTATGCACATGGTTAAACAAACCATGCTCCAACCGTGTGACTTGGGATCTCTTCCTAAAATCTACAATTTCTAACCCTTGAAAACCATAAAATCCAATGGTAAACCAAATGATAAATATATCTCAAAATTATATGTACCAGTGACCTGGAGGGTGTCGTATGACTTTTGTGAAATGATTATGATCTCCCAATGAAAGGGCCATCCTCAATTAAATTTTCATCTAAACCTATAGTTGTTTTAGTCACCAATAGAAAAATTGACCAATTATTGTTTGTTTGATTTTGGACATATAATACATGAATTAATTTTGATTTTTTTATTAACAATTCATCCTTATACCCTTCCACACTTAAATTCACCTTTATGAATCCCAATTTATCAACTTTAAGCGTAGTCCTATTGTCAACCAATTTTTAATGGAAAATCAACACTTGAAATGTTGTATAATCAAAATAATATATCTACTTGATGATACCAAAATATGACACATTAATATAATTTTTTTTATCCTTAGAACCATATATGTTCATCACTTCTTCCAAAATCATAACTCCACTATTTTTCATCATAATACATTCATCTTGTTCCTTTATATAGAATGTATAACCATTAATTAAAAAATTAGTGTATGACATAACATTTAAATTTGGAACATGAATAGCCATTAAAGTTGTCCAACAATTGAATTTGTATATTTAGATAACTTCTTCTAAATATGATCTCTGAACCATCCTATAAACTATTTATTATGGGTATTTGATATCCATCATTCAACCCTTGATGGATTCAAATGTCTATGAATTACATTATGTTATTTAAGATATGGAGAAGCCTATTCCCTACCATGTTAAATGTAAATGTGTTATTGTTCTTGCTATGTAATGGTAATTGTAACAATATCTCTTTTGGAAATACCTTCACCCATATTGTGTATGCTGTGATGAGATTTTTGGAGACCAATGCTATAAACATTTGATAGGTATTTCATAAAAAATTTAACAACTTATTTAACAATATATCACTATATAATACAACCTTATGTCCAACATTGATTCTTGACATACCCTTTTAGGATCATCATATAATGTTCAATGGGGTACATCCATATACAATGTACAAGACCACATAGTTGAATCTCTCTAACCAAGTGAGCCATTAGGTGGATCATTATATCATAGAATGATGGTGGGAAGATCATCTCTAATACACATAATATGACTGAAATTTACTTATTTATGATTTCAAACTTCACCAGGTTTATAAATTTACTTCATATGAATTTGAAAAAAAAAGACATGTTTGGTTAATTTATGACTTGATTTTTTAGGTAGAATGAAATATAAAGATATAGGCATTAAATATTTCTTTAAAACAAGGCAATCATGTGATTTTTGACCCTGTAGCTTCAAATTATTCAATGAAACGACATTATTGGTATTTTTTGAATATACATATAGAAATTTTACACCATTAATGAAGTTCAATAATTGAAAATTTTATTTTCCGGATAGAGTCTGAGTTGTTATAGGAAGAAAAGTTCAACTTTCACCATTCACTGATGCCAAATATTCCCTTATCCCCATGTAAATCATGTCCAACCTAGCCATAATTTGATCTTTTTTTATCTGGTACATTTTGTAATGTGCGAATAATGCTATCAAATATATTTTTCTCAATGTTAATGGCATCAAGAAAATATATTATGTACAAAAAATTTAGTATGGTAATTAAAATAAAATTGATAACTTTTCAAACATGATTTTATAAGTTTTTTGGCAAAAGGATTACTAAAATTTGTTTGAATATATTTTACTTTCTTGAATATTTGATCACCTGTTAGTGGAGATAGTGTTGTACCTTGTCATGTATTTCCATCTAATGATATAATCCCATATAGGTATTTATGCCATCAAGGTAAAAATTTCTAATGCCCAAAAAACATAGTCTTCAAGGAATGTTTAAAACTAAATGACTGTATACCTTATTCAAAAATGGTATTCCTCATAATTCCTATAATGCAATAGAATAAAAAATTTCAATAACTAGAAAATTCATTTATCATCACATACGACATGGCTCTCAATGAGAACTCTTCACTTCTATAAGAATCATACAATGTAACACCTATATACCACATCAATTTCAAATCTTCAATAAATGGAGCCAAATTGACATGAATATCATTACTAATTTTTTGGGTATAAATATAAGAAAATACAACATAATGTATCTTTTCTTCATGCATAACCAGGGAAGAAAGTTATAATTTACCTACATAACTGGTTATGGGTACACTAAATTGATTTATTCTATCTGTAGATAAAGAAAGACAGAGGTTTCTCAGCTCATTTCCAAATTTAGGATACTCATAACCAATTTTCATCCACCGAAGAGAGTATGATGAGTGATGTAGTTTCCCAAAATCAATTATTGTATTTTATCACCATGTTAATTTTCTAGAGGTATCTAGACATCCATATAGTTGTCTAAACCTTGTAATTATAGGAATGTTCCATAAAACTTTTGAAGAACATCATTCATCTTTCTTATATCAATCCACATCACACTTAAGAAATTTTCCATGCGATTTATGGTTCTTTTCAAATAGTATAAAATCAATTGGACATGAATAATTTTTTTTAGAGATTATACCCATTGGACATAGCATTTGTTTATCATCAAATTTTCGAAAAAGAAGATCATTTTCTTCAAATATATTATCATTTAGGAGAACAAGTGGTTTTGTAAAAATAGTGTCACTCCATTGACAGCCAGCCTTAAAATTATATGACTTCAATACAGTTGAAAATGTTGTATATTGTGTACATATGACATAAAATGGTCCCTTTTCATACTTATTTAACTTCTAAAAAAACTATGGACAATCATGAAGGCCATCTTTAATTGTTATTATCATTTCTTCCATATGATCTTTGTAATAATTTACACTATTATTCATATAAAATGATCCATAAATCACAGAATCATCCCAGCCAGTATGTACATTATGATTTTTCCCATGTTTAGTCCAACATTTATAGATTTGATCTATTCTGTAAAAAATAACATGTTCTTCAAAATCTTTAGGATGAATTCATATTGAACAAAAACAATGTAAACCCAGATAAATGATTTGAGAAGGGTTGAATATATGCTCTATTGAATAATTAATGAACCCTTTGACTCCAACTTAATAATACTTTGTCATATGATTAACATCCATCCATTTTTGATTCATATTCATCCAATATGGTTCAATAATATTCGTTTTGTACAAAAAATAAATAAATACACATAATGCATACACATAATGTATGTAGTATGCAAAAATATTATTAGAATTTGAGTGTATGCACACTAAATTTTTGGAATGTTTATATAGATTGAATATGTTTAAAGTCACTATTCTAAATCTATTTCTCATTTTCCTTAAAATATGAATTCTTCCCTTTTCAACCCTCTATCAATCTTTAATTTGTTTTTCATTCTTCAAACCCCACTGTTTCCAGACTTGTTTGCCAATAAAAATATTTATTTTGAATTAGATTATAAATATGTTTTCAATAAATCCAATTCTATTAATTTTGAACCAATTAATATTTTAAGTGACAAAGAACTCAAATAAAAACCTCCTTTGGAGACAACTTAGGAAGACTATATTACATTCCTAAGTAAAAAAATATTTTGATTACCCAAAACCTTAAGAAATCATATTAATAATATTAAGAAATCACATAAAGGAATCACATGTTAATAATATGTATATGGATTTATTTTTCTGTATCCACTAGGTAACATGTTAATAATATAGTCTTTTCACACTCTAATACCATGTAATGAAATAAAAGTTAATGGAAAGTTTAATGCACATATGAGAGAAAATAAAATAGATATTTGACCAATTGATTTCCATATACACTCAATTTTTAGAATACAAATGACCTATATTAATCCTTGTGGACTCTAAATAATCTTTCAATCAGAATGAAATGGTTCAGGCCCAAAATATACCACTATTCCAAACCCGCAGTCGTATATACGTCAAATATATATATATATATATATGTATATATGTATATTGATATATGTGTGTGTGTATACACACACATATATATATATTCACATATATATATATATATATATTAATTTTTATATTTCATATGTGAATGTGTGTGCCCATATATATTTTATACATTCATAAGTATCAAAAAAATTAAATCAATGTTAAAATATAGTATATATATGTTATTTCATTATGATAATTTTTTAATTGTTAATTTTTAACAAAAAAATCAACTTCATAATTTCATTGTCATTTTCGTTTAAACTTTTCCATAGGTAACTATAAACATTCCCTAGAAATTCTACTAATACTATGTTAAGATCCACTACAAAACTTGAAAAATGAAAAACACCCAAACATTGAGTATCCAAACCCTTTGGAAATCAAAAACGGTGGTCGTATGGTACATGGGAAAGCCACTACAGTGACCATATTCCAAGAGGAATGAGGGTCATATGGTACACATGCAAAGAAAAATTAAAAATGGTGAAATAATGGAAGATTGACTAAAAACGAGTAGAAATAATCACTTACCTTAGGATTTAAAAGGGTCAATTCATCCAAGAAGTTCGAGGGGGAGTAGTGAAATGGCGGAGTTTCACGAGAGCTTGAACAACGTGAGCAAGAGGGGTTATCTGTTATAGTTGTATTTAAAAGTCCGAAAGGGTTTTATCAGTTATTTTTAGAAGAGCCGATAAAAACTATTTTAAATAAATTTAAAAAATATTAAATTTGAATATATAAAAAATGAATAAATTAAAAAAATTAAAAAAAATAATTAATAGTATTAATGAATAAATAATCATAAATTCATGAATGTCATAAATGGGTAAAATTTAATAACTAAAAATGAATTATCTTTAACAATATTAAAAAAATTAATAAGATTTATTAATTATATAAATAATTAAAAAAATTTAAAAAAAATATATATTAAAATGAAGATGAATGTATATTAAATATGTAAATTACAACCATTTAAAAAAATTAAATGACAATTAATAAATATGTATAAATAAATACTAAAAATTAATAAATTACAAAAAAATTAAATGAATAAATATTAAAAATGAATAAATTATAAAAAATTAAAAAATATGTAACATTATTAGTGAATAAACAATTCTAAATAATATTAAATGAATGAATGTTAGAAAAGAGGGAAATATAATAATTAAAAAATAAATAGATTTCAAAAATATTAAAAAACGAATAACTATTATTAATTATATATGTTATTAAAAATATTAAAAATGAATATATGTTAAAATATAAACGAATACATATAAATTATATAAATTACAACCACATTAAAATCATTAAATGTTAATGAATAACTATATATAAATTAATATTAAAAATGGATAAAATGAAAAAAATATTGAAAAAAGAGAAATTGAAAATGAATAAATTATATTTTTTAAAATAAAATTATAATTGAATAAATAATATTAAAAATGAAAAAATTAGAAAAAATAATAAAAAGTTATAAAAAATATATTAAATATAAATATAAAAATTGAATAATATTTACCGATTAAAAACATAATACAAATTAAATATATTATGTTAATAAATAAAATTCTAAAATTAATATTAAAAATTGAATGAATTATAGAAATATTATGCATATGTGTGTATGTTTCTATATAAAATTGCCTAATTACATATATGTGTGTATAAAATTAACGCAAAACAAGTTTGATATTTGTTAAAATGAAAAAAATTTGATATTTTATTTAAGATCCATTACTCGATAGTAATTATTCAATATTTTGAATTAATATTTAGTTTTAATTGTAAAACATTTTTCACTAAATAGATGACTTATTAAACATAAATACATATTTTGTATTATATAAATCACATGTAAGGAAATATTACATATATTGATATATATATATATATATGAATATAAATATATTTCTATATTAAGAATATTAAATATATTAGTGAATAATTATGTATAAAAAACAATAAAAATGAATAAATTAGAATAATATTAAATGAATAAATACTAAAAATGAATAAATTAGAAAAAAATAAAAACACTTAACATTAACGAATAAATAATATTAAATGAATAAATGTTAAAAATTAGTGAAATTTAATTAAAATGTGAATAGATTAAAAAAATATTAAAAAACCATTATGAGTTATTAATTATATAAATTTAAAAAATAAAAAACAAATACATGTTAAAATGAGAATGAATACATATATTAATTATATAAATCACAACAATATTAAAAAAATTAAATGTTAGTCGATAAATACTATTTATGAATAAATAATATTAAATGACTGAATGTTAATAATTAATTCAATTTAATTAAAAGATAAATAGATTGAAAAAATATTAAAAAAATGAATAAGAGTTATTATTTATATAAAAATTTAAAAAATTTAAAAATGAATATATGTTAAAATTAAAATAAATACATATATTAATTATTAAAATTATAACTATATTAAAATAATTTAATGTTAATCAATAAATATAAATAAATATTAAAAATGAATAAAATTACAAAAAAATTAAACAAATAAAAATTAAAAATGAATAAATTACAAAAAAATATTAATGAAATAAAAATTTATAAGAGATTGAGGATGGGGTTTGGGATCTTCTCTTTGGGAAACCATGGTGGTGATAACTAGGGTTCTCTTTGGGAATAGATTTTCCTCATGAAATTGGTATTGATCTTCTGAAAAGTAGCAATTTAGCTTTGTAGGTGCCCTAAAAAGTGGCTGTGAATGATTCTTTAGCTTCACACGGAGGAATATTGGTTAATCATGGTGTTAATTGAAGGAATTTTTCTTATGTAAATGAGGAAGGTCTTTTTCATATTTTTCAAATGGGGTTTATGACCCACTTAGTAGTGAATCAGGATGCTATTTTTGAAAGGTTTGATCTTTATAAGTTTTTTATATCATAACTTGGTTGGTTTTTCCCATTGAAAATAATTCATGGGGGTTGGAAGATATTTTTTGGAATCTCTTAGTAGCATGGGATTTTTCAAACTGGACTTGCATAATGATTTTAGGGGATTCTTTCATATATTTTTTTTCTCTAAATAATTGAAGAAACATGCCTGGGGACATGATTATGTCACCTTGAAACTAGTTACAATCAGTATTAAAGGATGGGATTACCAGTGTAATCCCTTCAAGATAAATAAATCGGATCTCAAATATGGATTAAAATCAATGGTTTAAATTGGATTCTGTGGCATCCTCATATCCTGTTTGATATTTATGTCTTGTCTAGGATTCCCATCAACATAGATAAGGTAACTAAATAAGCTTGATTTAGGTACTATGACCATGTCCTTTTGGAAGTTTATCTTTCCTATACTCTTGTTGATAAGGTGGTTATCTCCACTTAAGATTATGATTTGAATTTATAGATTGAATAAGAAATAAATCCACTATTTTTTGTTAGTTTCTAGTGTATTTTCCACACTCTAAATAACAAAACCAAGTATGTAGTCTTCTATTTTTATTCATTAAATGGGTATGACATAAAAAACATAGAAGGTATAATAAGAGGGATAAATAGAGACAAGGAAATATTGATATTGTTAATGATGGCTAGGGAATTTCTCATTCTGATTCTATGGTAGTGGAGAAATCCAACATTTAAGATATTAATGAGAACCATTCTCAGAAAAAATAAGAGCACTCTCATGGGAAATCTACTACTGAAAATGAAAGTTAATAGGAGTAGGGGTTTTCCCAAAATTATGATATTTATGTGCATTATGGTGAGGGTCTACCAAATGCATGATCTGAGGTGGTTGAACCATGGCCATAGGCTTAAGAATAGGTGGTTTGCGAGGAAAATTTTGGTCAAAAGAATATGGAGAAATGATCACAATGAATTGATAGTTTGTAATAAGACTTTTCAATCTTAAGAAATTTTGTATCTTATATTTAGAATGAGATGTAGTCAAAATAGTATCCTACAATATCCAAAGGGTTATATGATATAACCGTAAATTTTTAAAATCCATATGGTAACTAAGCTAATGATAAACCTCCTCATACAAATGATTAAGATGACCATGATGCTTTGGAGATGGAAGTTCAAGTTGAGGTAGATTAGTAACTACGGAAAGAATATATGTTTTTGGAAGATTGTAGGCATAAAGGAAAATTGAATATAGAGGATTCACCAACTTTTAAGGGTGATTTTCTAGGCCTACCAGGATACAAGGGATGTAAAGACAAGGATGTTGAGTCTACCCTAGGTAAGGTGCTCATCCTGGTTGTAACTTCCAACACCTTCATATCACTTGATACTCATGAGGATGTGGACTCTGGTTCTAGAACTCTTGACTCAAGGAAAGATAATTCCATTTTGGGGAAGGATATATCCTATACCATTTATCTTTATAATAATTCCAAGGAATCTTATTCAAGAAATGTTTAGGAATAGAACTCTAGGTGGAAGAACAAAGATAATAATGATGGGGAGGATTACATTGATGTTTCATGTAGATCTGACAGTGCTTAATAGTGTATGAAGTTGTGGAGATGGGGTACACATCCTAGGGGACAAGGTCATAAATGAGTTCAGATTAATTAGGGGACTCATCATAATGAGATCTTCCATTGTCAGGCTGAGGATTTGAAAGATCTTAGTTTGTGATTCTCTTTATGGTTCATGAATTTTAATGATGAGGGAGATCTTGTTTTGTTTGACCCCATTATTTCTGTCATTTTTTCTAGTATTTTAATAAATGGGCACTATCCCTAACTCATTTATATAAATAATAATAAAAATAAATATATATATATACATATTTAAAAGTAATAAATAGTATATATTAAATAAAAATATAAAAAATGAATAAAATTTAATAACTAAAAACATAAGATATTAAATAATAAATATTAATAAATAAATATATAAAATGATAATATTGACAATTTGTTATATGTGTATGTTTGTTGCTATAAAATTGAATTAATTTTGTATATGTACGTGTGAAATTATAATAAGACATATTATGTGTATCATAGACAATTTTTTAATTAAAAATTAAATATTTATTATTTGATATATATGTCAAATTGAAAAAACAAATGAAATTGATAAAAAATGTTATTAAATGTCTATTAATATTAACTAATTAATATTTTTAATTAGTATTGATTTTAATTAACTTATAAACCATTTTCACTAAATATATGACTTATTAATATAAAAATATTTCTATATTGAATATAATTTATAAATATATATTTAGTATTATATAAAAAATGTTTAATAAAATTATATATATATTTATATTAAATTTTATTTTTAATAATATATAATTTTTTCTAATTATTATATAAGCCATTTTTTACTAAATATCGTGTATATTAAGTTTAAATGTATATTTAGTCTTATATAAATCATATTTAATATAATATATCATATTTATATCAATATCAATATATTAATATATTTTCTTTAATGATATAATTTCTTATGAAATTCTGGAGAACTCATATATAAGCACCAGAAGTCTATAGGTGAGATAAGTGAAAGATGATCTAAAAAGATCGAGAAGTGTTAATGCTCGGGCTTGGGTGCCATAAGTTCATGTACCAGATGATAGAGTATGGCCGAGTAGTATAGTACAACCAAATTAGTTGAGAATACCAAATATATTTAGGAATTCAATTTATATATTTAGGACTGATATGGATATTATTATTCTAATGGATGTTGGAGAGCCAATAAACCTGGAAGAGGCGACCAAACATGCTGATGCCAAACAGTGGAAGTTAACAATGAATGAAGAAGTGGCTTCATTAAAGTTCGATGGATCTTGAGAATTAATGAACTTACTGGAAGGCAAAAAGGCACATGAAAACAAGTGGGTATTCTAGAAGAAAGAATTAGATGATGGCATGATGCGATATATGGCGTGATTGGTGGAAAAGGGATTTAAAAAAATGTATTGATTTATTGGAAATATTCTCACCTATAGTATAACATACAAATATTAATATTATATTAATGATGGTTGAAATGAAATATCAATACCTCGAACATATGTATATAAAGATGACCTTCCTTTATAGAAATTTTTAGGAAGAAATTTACATGAAACAACCAGTGGGTTTCACAGAAGTTAAATACCAGAATTCAGTATGTAAATTAAAGAAGAATATTTATGGGATAAATAAAACACCACAATAATGGAATAAAAAGTTAGATTTATTTATATCAGAATAATGGTTCAAAAGGTGAAATACAGATCATTGTGGTTACCAGAAGTAGTGAGAAGATGAGACATTTATTATATTACTATTATATGTGGATGATATATTGATTTCCAGATAGGATGGAGGAATAATATGGAATCTAAAAAGTGACTTGGTTAGAATATTTGAAATAAGGAATCTAGAATAATCCAAGAAGATTTTGGGATTAATATTGAGAGAGATATGAGAGTAGTAAATTTGGTTTTATCTCAAAAATACTACATTTTAAAGGTGATTCAAAGATTTGGAATGTATGGATACAAGTCGATCTCAACTCCTTTGGCCGAAAACTATAAATTGACTAAGGGTTAATCACCAAAAATGGAATTCAAGGTCAAGTACATGAAAAAATATCCATATGCATCAGCAGTCAGAACTAGGATGTATGAAATGATTTTTACTCAGCTATACATTTATTTTTTAGTGAGAGTTGTAAGTTGATTCAAGTCGAATATGGGAAATGTATATTAGGATGTTTTCATGTGGATATTTAGATATTTTAATGTAATGAAATATATGACCATATTATATGGAAAAAATGATCCATTATGTTGATATGTTGATACTGATTTTTCCAGATATTCAAACACCCAGAGGAGAAGAAATTTTTTATGTTTATCTATGAAGGAAAAAATGGCTAGATATATGTCACGAATTTAGATGCTTATTCCGTTAAGTATAATGGAAGTTGAGTGTGTAGCTCCAACTAAAGCTGGGAAAGAAATGGTTGTGTTAATTAGATTTCTAAAGGATCTTGGAAGGTGTCAGAAAGGATCCAGGATGAAAAAGTTCTTTATGAAAACCATAGTGCAATCCACTAGGCTAATAATCTCATGTTTCATGTGAGGACTAAGAAAATTGGCCTGAAATTTCATTTCATTTG
The DNA here is from genome assembly GCA_963277665.1 of Viscum album. Taxonomy (NCBI): domain Eukaryota; kingdom Viridiplantae; phylum Streptophyta; class Magnoliopsida; order Santalales; family Viscaceae; genus Viscum; species Viscum album. The sequence goes on along the minus strand of OY728120.1, from coordinate 2,061,808,986 downwards.
AAATTTTCTAGAGGAAAAGATGTTAGAGCTATGGAAGATAGTGGGAAGCTAAAATATCATAGATATGTTTACTAAGGAAATGACTCAGGAAAGTTTGAGGCATCATCATGTCTCAGTGGGGCCTGGGTAAACGAAATGTGAAAATAAAGAACACTACCTAATGCAAAGAAGTATGTTTTCTAAAGTATGTAGAGTTTCCAAGATTCCATGAAACAATCCTTTAAGTGAGATATTTTTTGGGGGTGTGAAGCTTGTTCAATGGATTTAGGCCACCAAAAGTTGGAGTGGCATGGTGTGCATACAACATTATCTACCATTACATATGATATTAAGACTTTGTAAGATATGAGATTTTTTTAAGAAATCCAAATTTCATAAGATAAGATACATTATAAGATACTGGTTTTCATAAGAGATGGGCAGTTTTTAAGATACCTAAGTTTTTTATGATACTGGAAGTCATGTAATATATGCACTGTTCTCATAAGATATGATCACTTCATAATATATAATACATGGTGAAAACTGAGAATCCATAAATATATATTTTGAATAATAATGAATTTAGGTGATACTGTTGTACTATTCTTAAATGAAATAAAAATCACAAAAGGAGTTTGTGGTTCAAGTTGATATTGAAGAAAAACCAACCGAAGAAGAAGTTGGACTTTGAGGGTGGCATGGTATAGAGGAGGTGCCACATCACAAAGTTTTATGTTTCCATACACACATAAAAGATTTAAAAATAATTAAATGCACAAATATTTTGGAGAATATGTTTTTTATATTAAAATATCACATGAGTAAAATTAACTCGAGTCTTAAGGAGGATTTGAAGGAAGTTCCCTACTAGGATTATACACTATGGGAAAAAGGCCTTTTGCGATGGGCCCATCACTCGCCGCAAATAGTCCATTGGAAAAGACTATTTGTAACAAAATTCATTTCCCATCACAAATAGTTGTTAAAAAACACTATATGTGATGGGAAAGTTTTCTCATTGAAAATACCTTTGGCACGCATGACGTTCCAAACCCCCGGAAGACTATTTGAAATGTGAATATACCTCCATCACAAATAAACTGTCGGAAAGAATGTATTTTCTATGTGTCTAATTACAAATAATTTCCATCAATATTTTTTATTTGGGACAAATTATCTACCATCACAAATAAACTGTCGGTAGAGGGTATTCACGATAGACCCCATTTAAAATACTCTTATCACCACTGTAATTAATAACGAGGGTTCTATTTACAATGGGATTCCCGTCCCAAATTATCTAACCTATATATACCCCAACCTTTCATTTTTATCATTGTATTATTTTCTAAACTCCCATCCCCTCCTCTGAACTCATATTCTCCTACTTAAAGTTTTCAAAGTTATAAATTTTACAGGGGAGCAACATTCAAGCTTTGCATCTGTTGAAAGATTTTGTTTTAATATATTTATTTAAAGCTTCTATTTTTTTACTTTACTTTATTTTATATTATTAATAATTATTATTAATTATCAGTAATTATATTTACTTAGAATTAGTTAGTTTTATTTATTGTTAATTAGTTTTAAGTAATAATAATTATTTTTAATTACAAGTATTTAGTTATAATTATTAATAATTATATTTAATCAGATGTATTTAGTGGTATTTACTTTTAATTAGTAGTAATTAGTAATACCCAGAAACAATTTGTATAAATTAAGTAATATTTAGTGGTGATTAGTAATAATTTGTGATAATTAGTAATAATTAGCCATAATTAATAAAAATTAGTGGTATTTAGTAATATTTAGGGGTAATTAGTAATAATTAGTGGTAATTAGTAATGATTAGTTGTAATTAGTAGTAATAAGTAATAATTAGTAATACACTACTAGAAATTTAGGCTATAGCCCCAGTTTCAAACCGTGTCTATAAGCCCAAAAACTGTGGCTATAGGTTATAACCATGGTTCAACGGACCATGGATTGTATTAGCATGGCCATAGGGATATTTACATGGTTTGAAACTGTGGAAGAACTTTCAGCCACATAGGTCCTATAGCCACAGTTTAAAACCGTGGATATAGGTTATCCCATTTCATAAAAAAATACCCCACAACCCCCACCACTCCCCCTATATCCCCTCCCCCCTTTCACCCTTCCAAGTGTTCTTGAGTACGAATTTTTACATGAAGACTGAATGACAGTCTGAGCATATGATTTAAGCATTACTTGACATGTTTATGGATTTTTCCCTCCCCCCTTGCACCCTCCCTAGACAGACCCCCCCTACTGACCAACCTTGCACCCCCTGGACAACCCCCCTCCCTGGACAAACCCCCCTTTCACCCCTAGACAACCCCCCTGAACAGACCCCCCTGAACCCCTCCCCCCTTGCACCCCCCTGCACACCCCCACTCTCCCCCTGGATAGACCCCCCTACTAACCCACCTTGCACCCCTTGAAAACCCCCTCCCTTCACAGACCCACCTTGCACCCCACTAGACAACCCCCTCACCAGAAAGACCCCCTAGACAGACCCCCCTACACCCTCCCATCATGCACCCCCCTACACACCCCCACTCTCCCCCTGAACAACCCTTGGACACCCTCCATTGTACCCCCTAGACATCCCCTTGGATAACCCCTGGACACACCTACCCCCTAAACACCCCTCCCCCCTAGACACCCCCTAGACCCCCCTGTACACCCCCTGGACACCCCCCTGAACACCCCCTAAACACCCCCACTGGACACCCCCTAGAAACCCCCTATACACCCCCTGGACCCCCTAGACACCCCCTGGACACCCCCATTGGAAACCCCCCTGGACACCCCCTGGCACCCCCTGGACACCCCCTGGACACCCCTCCCCCTAGACAACCCCCTGGACACCCCCCATTAGACCCCCCTGGAGACCCCCTGGGCACACCCTAGACCCCCTAGGAGACCCCCAGGACTCCCCCTCCCATAGAAACCCTCTGGAAACCTTCCTAGACACCCCCATGCTTTCATATACATGAGAACATGCATATTAGGGAAATGAAAGAAGAAAAAGGAAAAAAACTGTAAACTGAGAGAATGTATAAAATATTTTTTCTAAAAAAATATAAAGGTATAGGATTCAAAATTGCTTACTTGGGGATCAAATATCCTACCATGATATAGAGAAATGTACATAAGATAAAATATTTAACAATAAAGAGTAAAATCGAAATCATCAATTCTGCAAGCATGGTGTATGCTAGGTCAATTTGATTAAAAACACAACAGATGGTTATTAATGTCTTGAAAAAAATGGTATAAAATAACCATTAATGCTGGAATTTTATATTCACATCAATCCTAGTTGCAAGTCAGGGAAGAAAATCAATTTCATTAGCTATGTTTTGTTGCTGGTTATCTACATAGCATGAATCCCTATCCTTCATACCAATACAAGTCATCAAAATTGAAAAATTATCAAAAAGGAAAATCCACCAGGAATCCAAAAACAAGAATCCAAACTATCTTATTAGCACTTTCGCCTGCACCCCCACACCCCCTGCACCCTGCACCCCACACCCCCTGTCCCCTCCCCGACTGAGGTACACTGCACCCAACTGCCTTCACCTCCTCCTGGACAACCCCCCTTTCCCTACACCCCCACACCCCACACCCCCTGCCCCCTCTCTGCCCCCTACACACTGCCCCAACCCCTTTCACCCCCTGAACACCCCTAGACATCCCTCTTAGATATCCCCCCTGCACCCCACACCCCCTACCCCCTCCCTTCCCCTACCCCTCCCCCTGCACCCCCAGCACACAACCCCACTATCCCCCTTCACCACCCCATGGACACCCCCAACTTGGACAGTCCGCCTCCCCCTACACCCCCTACCCCTGCACACTTCCCCCATCCCCCTTAACCCCCCTCATGGACACCCCCCTCCTAAACACCCCCCATAGACACCCCCACCCCCTTAGAAACCCCCTCCCCCTGGATACCCCCTCCTAGACACCCCCCTACACCCCACACCCCTGCCCCACCCCAACCCCCACCCCACCCCCTGCCCCCTACCCCCTTCACCCCACTTCCCCTAGTACACTGCCCCCTCCCCCCGTCACCCCAACTTCCCCCTAAAATCACCCCCACTTACCCCCACCTACACCCCCACTACCCCCTCCTGAACCCCCTACCCCTTCCCCTTCCCAACCCCTTATACATCCCCCCCTTCACCACCACACCCCTTCCCCCTCCCTACCCCCGCCCACCCCTCCCCCCTCATTGACCCCTACCCCCTCACCCCCCTTCCCCCACATGCACCCCCACTTCCCCCACTTGCACCCCCATTACCCCCATCCTGAACACCCCCACCCCCTACACCCCACACCCCTGCCCCTACCTGCCCCCTGCACACTACCCCCACCCCCTTCACTCACACTACCCCCCTACACACTACCCCTACCCCCTTCACCATAACTGCACCCAACCTTCACCCCCACTACCACACAACATATACCCCCACTCTCTCCATTGGGCATACCCCTTGCTAACCCACCTTTCACCCCTGGACAACCCCCCCAGACAGACCCCCCCTGCACCCCTCCCCGTTTCCCCCCTGCACACCCCCACTCTCCCCCAGACCCCCCTACTGACCACCTTGCAACCACCTAGACATCCCCCCTCCCTGGACAGACCCCCCCCCCCCCCCCCCGTGCACCCCCTATATAGTCCCACCCCTTGGACAGACCCCTGGACACCCCCATACCCCGTCCTGGACACCCCCTGGATCCATCAAACTGGTATTGAAACTACATATTAATGTTATGAAACCAGAACATAATAATATGTAAAACATTTCAATTTTTACATTAATTTATAGTAAACAATACCATTCAAGAGATGGTAAAAAAATATATGAAAAAGGAAACTATTTACATTGTATAGAACACAATACTTCGATGCTAGAACTTCTTATAGAAGAAAAAGAAAACCATGAAATTCCCAATAATCCGCCTCAGCTGTATAAAATCCCTAAAAAAGAAAAAAGTAGAACATGTGAAATCAGAAAGGGTCCATTTGTGCCTTATATGTGTTTCTACGCATTCTGTGTAGACTTTAATAATTATGTGTGACATATGGATGTAAAAAGATTGAATACCAAACTAAAAATAGTTCAAGAAAATATAGCTCTTTCTTTACTTGGAATTTTTTTTGTGAATAATAGGTAATAATTTAGGAGTTCACCACCTAAAAAATCATCCAACATGTGTATCTGTAGATATAATAATGTTTAAAATTTTGAATACATACTAATAAATTTCCATGGATTATTGCATTTAAAGAATAATAACGAAAAGTAAAAGTGCAACAGTAAACATGTTTTAACTGTAAATATACACATACATTCATATATAATAATTATTAATGTAGATACCTTCCCCCTACACACATAAATTGTACTTACAGTATTGTCCAGAGGAGACATACGTTGTTCATTTCTTTTAATTCTTCAATTTATTCTAGTATCATCATATTCAGGAATTTTGACCTAGAAATTTAAAATAATATTCTCTAATAAATATAATTAATGAAAAATGTTAAAATATACTACTCAATTTGATATCATGTATGGATGTATAAAAAAACACATACAATATTATGATACTGTCAGGTAAATACTTACAAATGTGTCAATTTTATGTGTGCTTTGGGATAATTTCTGGTTCAAAATCTGTTCTAGCAATTGAATTATCTATATCATCAAATGAAACATTAGAATAAATACCGATAGTTTTATCCACAACATCATTGTCATCCATTTATTCATCAAAAATATGTTTAGGAATGACATCAACAATAACACCAAATTGTTGTTGTAACGGGTCAGTTACATAAAACACCTGTCTAGACTATGATGCAAGAATATAAGGTTCATCAATATGAAGTTGGAGGTTCATATCAGACACTCTAAATCCATAGTTATTAATATGAATTCCATGTCATGTCATTTAATCAAACCACTTACATTTCATCATTGCAACACGACCATGTGCATAATAATCTAATAAAATGATTCTTTCAACAACACCATAATATGATATATTTTCTGACTGAGGTTTCCTATCTGATACACTCACATAAAAATATGTTGTGGTGCTTATCGTGACATAATAATGCTATTTTCCATTTTTTGCATAGATATTTATAACAAATTTAAATATATTGACAACCATTACTTTAAAATCACGTACCACATCATTTAGACCAAAGGAAAACACTCTTACTTCATTTGATACTTCATTAATTGGTAGAGTTAAAACCTAATAGATACCAAAATATATTATTAAACATAGACATGCGATTATGTTATGAGAAGAAAAAAAATCTATTACCTTTGACTTTAACCAAGAAACAAATTTTTTGCTGTGCAACAGTTTCTTCCTCTTAATAGATAGAGAGCAACATATATTTTTTATAATTACTAATGTTCTATAAAAATATGAAAGATTTAAAATGTTATAAGATATTAATAAATAAAATAATGAAAAAATCATATTTATTAGATTACTTACTTGATATAATCATCAAACACACCATAGTTGGATAATATTGTATGATGAGCCATTTCCTACTCTTCCCTGCTTAATGTACACAATGAGTATGATCCATATGTCCCCCCTATTTGGGGCAGTGAAGGAAATGCAGGATCAATGGTATCATATTTCTCATCTTCAGTTCTCATTAGTCGATTAGACCTCGTAGTGATGTTAGACAAGTACGATGAAAATAAATCCTTGCATTCTTGTGCTCAATAACATTTCAAAATAGATCATTCAGGATGAAATTTATTTCTCAATATTATTTCAATGTAAACATCATTCTTTATGTTGGATACATCCACCAACTCTAAAAAAGACCACCAAAAAGAACTTCTATGGGAAGATGCACAGTGAGATGTAATATACATGTGAAAAATTATGATGGGAAATTTTTCTCCAAGTTGCAAAGAATAATCGATGCATCTCTCTATAATTTTTAAATAACACTTCTACTCAGTCATTTAGAATAATGGCCTCGTTAAAAATGACATAAATTAATCACAAAAACTCTATCATTATGTGAAAGTAAATTCTAAATGGAAACATGAATCAACTCATGTAATAAGACATGGTAATCATGGGTGCTAAGAGATTTTAGTTTTACATCTTGTGTATTAACCCTTTTCAAAATATTACTTGAATAACCACCTAGAACCCTCAAACTTTCCAAGACCTGAAGAAATTGTTTCTTCTCCACATTTTTCATAGAATAACAGGCAATAAAAACTTTACACTTATTTTGACCAATTAACTTAGGATGAATTTTTTCTCTTATACCCCAATCCATCAAATCATGACGAGATTGAAAATTGACTTTTGTTTTTCATTTGAAATTTCAAATAGTCGAAAGTAACATCTCAAAAATGTTTTTCCCGATATGAATTACATTTAAACAATGATGCAATAAATTTGATGACCAATATAAAAACTCAAAGAATACGATTTTCTTTCTCCAATTGCTATTGGAATTTGAATTAAAATGTTTTTGCTTTCTGATATTCGATTGAATTTTTCCAAGAACATAATTCAAATCATCAAGTTCTTTAACAATATCATTCTCTGACATTTATTGAGGTGTCTCATATGTCTCAACAACATTATCAAACTGTCACTAATTTTTCCTATATGGATGATCCATCGATAGAGTTATCTGATGCCCTATGAAGTTGAATGTTCATAAAAACTTTAATCTTTGGGAAAAAATATTTTTCATAATAATAGGGAATGATAATTTTCCTTTAATAATCCAACCATAGATCATTTTGTATGCAGGTAAATCATTTATCATTCATAATAAAGCTGTACGAAACATAAAGTATTCCTTCTTGAATGCATCGTATGCTTGTGCACCAACAATCCAAAGCTCCTTTAACTCCTCTATTAATGGATGAAAGTATATATCAATATAATTTATAGGATCACTGGGTCCATATATCAACATACTCATGATAGTAAATATATTTTTCATACACTTCCATGAAGAAAAGTTATAAATGTGAATAAAAATAGGCCAAGTGTTGTGTCCAGTATGCATTTGGAGAAATGGTTTGAAACCATCACAGGATAATCCCAATCTAACATTTCATGGGTCTGCTACAAAGTAAGAATGTAACCTATCAAATTTCTTCCAAGATATCCCATCTACATGATGCTCTATTTCATATTCATTCCATATCATATTCTTTGCCATTTGTTCTGACATAAAAAGTTTTTGAAGCCTAGTAATTAAAGGTAAGTTCCACATAACATTCTCTGGTTTGCAAGATTTAGTTCTGTATTTATTAGTCTTCCACCTTGATGTGCCACACTATTTTCACTAAATCAACTTTGCATTTTCCTTCTATAATTGACTACAATATTTGGGGCAAGAATGAATCTTAATTGATGAAAATCCAAAATTTTCAACCAAATTTGATTCCATGTAATAATTTTCTAGAATAAATGCATCATCAGACATTAAATACTTAATAAATGTAAGGTGATAGTCGATCACGGTATTACTAAATCCATACATTGTTTTCCCATGATATAATAACATTCAAAACTCTTGTTTGCCCATTTTTCCACATGCATAATATACTGGGGTATTTTCACCTTCCACCAGATTTCTAACACTCTCAAAATCATCATCCAAATTAATAGATGAAAACTCTATTCCGGTATTTATTTCCTCTTTCACTGGTCTATATGAGGAGATGGCTTTAGAAACAAAGGGAAACTGATCGAAAATAAGATTTTTCATACCAATCCTTTCTGCTGAATCAATGTCATTCACCACTTTTACTTTTTTTCAATTGTGATACCACACATGATAATTTTTTTGGAAACCATATTTAGTGATATGGTAACTCACTTCCTGATGAGCTAACCATGGTCTTCCAAGATAATCTAAACACGAACATTGAATCAATCCGCTATCTGAATCATTAGTGAATGCAAAGACCAAGAAATATCGAAACTCCTTATGAAATTCATTAGTGATCTGATCAATGTTGTACATCCAGTATCTATACATTCTGAGGCATATAAACATACATTAATGAAATAATCAAGAAAATGAATTAACATTATATGTATTGTTTCATAAGAGAATAAGTAACCATCAATAATATGTTAATAAAAAAATAAAAATAAATATTATGGTTAAGGTAATTGATAAATGTTTCAAATTATAAAAAATAATGAATAGTCACAACTTTCTATGACCACATAAGGTTATTTTGGTGTACTTGAAACACCCACATTAAAACTTAGATGTTTGAAAAATGACTTATTATGTTTTTTATATAATTATCTTATGGAAACCCCCTCCTAAACACTCTCCAGGACACCAACCCTTCTAGACACCCACCTGGACCCCCCCTCCCACATGGAAACCCCTCCCCCTCCCTCCTGGACACCCCCTCCTGAAAACCCCCTCCTTGAAACCCCCCTCCTAGACACCCCCTCCAAGACACCCCTCACCCTCCCTCCTGTACACCCCGGGACACCACCCTCCCTCCTGGACACTCCCCTAGACACCCCCCTTGACCCCCTCCTTGGAATCCCCGTCCCCCTGCAACCCACACCCCCTACCCCTCCCTGCCCTTTTCATAATGCCCCTCCAAACCCCTTCACCCCCCGGACACCCCCTCCTAGACAACCCCCTACCCCTCGGACCCCCACACCCCCTGCCCCCTGCCCCATCCCTACCCCCTACACCCACATCCCCTGTACCCCAAACCCCTTGAACACTACCCCAAAGCCCCTTCCCCCTGGACACCCCTCCTGGATAGCTCCCCTACCCATGCACCACCCGCCCCCTGCACACGGCCCTCCCATCCCCCTTAACCTCCCTCCTAGACACCCCCTAGACACCCCTCCACTATGGACACCCCACCCTCCCTCCTGGACACCCCATCCAAGAAAACCCCTAGACACCCTTCCCCCTACACCCCTGCACCTCCTTCCCCCTACACACTACCCCTACCCCCTTAGCCCCTACTACCCCCTGCACACTACCCCCTTCCCCCTTCACCCCAACTACCCCCCAACCTTCACCCCCCCATTTCCCTCACCCACCTTCACCCCCACTACCCCCCATCTGCACCCCCTACCCCTTCACCCCCCTGCACACTACCCCCCTGCCCCCACCTACACCCCCACTAACCCAACCTTCACCCCTTCAATATAGTAATCATTATAAGAAAAATCCTATAGAAATCTCATCAATGAATAGAAAGGTAATACAAAAGTATAAGGGAAAAAATAATTTCCCAAATATAATGGAAATGGAGTCCTGAACCAAAGAATAACTATAAAGGAAGTAGAAGGGTATAGATTGTCTTAGGTTACTAGGATCTGACCACCAAACATGTTCAATACCACCATGAATTGCTAAGGTCCACAAATACCGGGTCTACTAAATTCAAATCCAATATTTCTACCATCTGCAAAAGACATGAATTATATAGGAAAAATACCATGTAGGTATGTGTATATACATACCCCATTCAACAACCAATTAATGAAGAGGGAAGCAACAAAATAAAAGGTTGTCTTAACCCATAAGGTAAGATGGTAATGAAACCCAATTCCAACAGCTATCCGACACGTCAAATCCAATGCCTAAATCATAACCATAATCTATCATGAATCCCATCGCTAAGACTTACCCAAACCTCTCATAAACAATCCCACATATCTCTTAATGTCTTACACACCTCATCCTAAGACACATATAACAGAATTACCCTAAAAATGAACATTTTTCCCTCTCTTCTTCCCTCAATATTCTCACTACCCAACCAAAAACTGAAGGACATCGTCCTAGGGGAGGTAAAAGGATTAAAAAGTAATGAATACTCTCAAGTGACTGTTAGAAACTCATAATATCACATAAGTATGATAATTTTAGCTCATATAAACTAACAATTTTAAAACTAAATGAAGGATCTATCATTATAAGCATGAACCGGTCCTCATATTCATTTCAAGAGAACAAGCCTTAGAAAAACATTTCCATGTTATTGAATCTATAGTTCCTATATTTATTTTAATTTACATTATATTACCATTATTAAATCAATTCTTGTTACAAATATGATTAAATATAATATCATCACCACAACATTGCATCATATATTCAATAAATAATAACTTAAGATAGTATAATGAAGAATCCAGTTAAAATGTCATCTTTATATACACTTCATCATCATTCTAGATTTTAGTTCATCAATTATTTTTCAAAAATACTTTCCATATCCCATAGGAAAACACATAGTATTGGTAGTATATATATAAATTCATCATTTCATTATAATATATTGGCATGTATATCATGATTATAAAGAAAAAGTTAAAGTAAGAAAACATTACAACAATAAAGGCATGATATAACTAACAATGTGGAATTAAAAAGAATCATAAACATACAACATCCACTACCCTCATGAATATGGAAGATGAGTCTAAAGTGGAAGAAGTTTATAATTGTAAGTACCGTGGTAATTATGCATTAGTTAATGTTACCGATAGAAAATTAATTGACAATAGTGATAGTAATAAAAATGATTTATTGGGGTGAGTTGATCAGAAAGTGTTGTTTGAGGTATACCTTCAATAACATCACAAATAGAGGGATAAAACCATGAAATAAAATGTATTATTTCCTAACCAAAATATCTATATACAAAAATAAGAGGTTGATACATAAAAAATGATATCATAGATTGAAAAATTGAAAATTGGAATTTTTGGTAACTTAGAAAAGGAGTAGATATCAAGATCAATGTGGAGGAATGAGTGTGAATCAATGATGGTTTGGAGAATAATGTAAAATAATAGGTTAGGAGGGATGAAGAAAATGATGTAGAAGTAAGGGTTTGGTGGTGTAGTTGAAATGAGTGTCAATGACTCTTTACACCTGGCATGAAATTTGGTTACTCAAAGAAACAAGTTCTAGCTGAAGAAAAATATATCCTAGGATTTTTTTTTCTAAAGTGAGTATTTCCATTCCAAAGTTGTGCCACCATAAAAACAAATGGAAATATAATATGTAATGTGATAAAATGGAGTATAAAACCACACCTCATGCCAGAACATGGGCCTAAAATATCTAGAGGAAAGTGAAATTGGGATAATCTTAATAGCCTAAATATAAAGTTGTCCAAAATGGGAGAATGACACAAAATATTAGGTGTTTTATTGTAAAAAATTTAGAGAAATCCAATATGATTTCTACATGGAAAATGATTTTTTAGAGAGGAAAAAAACAAAAGAATAGGAAATATTTTTTCCATCATAATCTTATTATTTTAATGGTTATTGTTTTTGGTGCGATAGATATAGACATAAGGATGCCTGCTATGCCACTAGGGTACAACGAGAGGTGACTCCTGAGACCCATAAACGAGGATATCAGTAGCTTAAGACATCTTCCAACACATATATTTTTTTTTTAGTTTTCATGATGAAAGGGAGTGTTCTGAACAAAAAGATCCTCATAAGTATCAAACATCAGAATAATTTACTCAATGGTCGTAGAAGAAGATGAACTGGTATCCGAAGGAAAATGTATCTAATGTTTCTTTGAATGATATATACATTCCCAATTTTTGGTTTTTGGATAGAAGATGTACCTCACACAAGACCTGAAATTAAAATATTATTATAGATATAAAATAAGATAAATGTGTATTGGTTCTGTTTTCTAGTGATAAATAAATCATGATAGTTTGGTTTCAAATGGAAAAATTTATAGGAATAGATATTTGGAAGACAAGAGTGTGATTCAAATCATGATCGTTTAGACTATAGTGATCTATTGTGACAACAGGAGTGAGATTGAAAACATAAATAAAACCATAAAATCCCGTAGAGGGTGGCTTTGATTGGAAGCATCAGGGAGGAGGGCACCGTAGTGATAGAGGTAATTGGGGAGGAGGGAATTGTGGTGACAGAGGTCTTCGGGGAGGAGGCCACCATGGTGAGAGAGGTCTTCAGGGAGGAGGGTGCCGTAGTGACAAAGGTCGTCAGGTAGGAGGGCGTTACTGTGAGAGAGGTTGTTGGGGAGGAGAAGAGGTCTCTGAGGAGGAGGGTTGCACGGTGATAGGGTTGCAGATCGAGGGAGGAGGAGGATCCCAATATAGATTGAGAAAAAAAAATGATAGCCGCGCTATGAAATGGATATAGCCACGAAGGTTTAATTAAACTGTGGCAATAAAAAAGCTATATCCACGGACCGATAAAACCATGGCTATAGGTATGTAGCTATAGCCTAAATTTATAGTAGTGATAATTAATGGTAATTAGTAATAATTAGTGGTAATTAGTAGCAATTTGTGGTAATTAGTAATAATTAGTGGTAATTAGTAATATTTAGAGGTAATTAGTAATAATTAGTGGTAATTAGTAGCAATTTGTGGTAATTAGTAATAATTAGTGGTAATTAGTAATAGTTAGAGGTAATTAGTAATAATTAGTGGTAATTAGAATTAAATTGTTATAAACTAATAAAAATTAGCAATAATAAGTGGTAATTATGGATAATTAATAATAATTTATGGTAGTTAGTGATAATTAGTGGTAATTAGTAATAATTAGTGGTAATTAGTGTTAAATAGTAATTATTAGTGGTAATTAGTAATAATTTGTGTTAATTAGTAATAATTAGTGGTAATTAGTAATAATTAATGGTAATAAGTAGTAATTTGTCATAATTAGTGATAATTAGATATGATTAGCATTAATTGGTAATAATTTGTGGTCTTTAGTAATATTTAGTAGTAATTTGTAATAATTAGTGGTAATTAGTAATAATTAGTAATAAATTGTCACAAATAAATTAAAATTAGTAAAAATTTATAATAAATTTGTAAAATTAGTAATGAATTTGTAAAAATTAATAAAAAATTGTTATAAACAAAAAAAATTTAGTAAATGGATATAATTTACAATAAATTATATAAAATAATATAAATTATTATAAATTAAAAACATTTCTTATAAATTTTAAAAAAATTAAACATATAAAATTTGTATAAATTAAATGAAAAATTTATATCAGTATAATTTATTATAAATTATTATGAAAAAATAAAACTTATTATAAATTACTAGAAAAGTGAAAATGAAATAGTTCATCAATTTCTAGGTGATGAGTAGTGAAAAATTTGGACATAGTTGGAATAAATTGGTTTCATCTCCTGATGATTGTAAAATCTTTGATTTCTAGCTTTTTAGTAATTTATAATTTATTTTATTACTTTATATTAAATTATACGCAAAATTAGGGGTAATTAGTGGTAATTAGAAATAATTACCACCAATTACCGCTAATTTTGAGTATAATTTAATATAATGTAATAAAATAAATTATAAATTACTAAAAGGTGAAAATCATAGAATTTATAATCTTCACGTGATGAGAAAAGACCAATCTGTGCCGACCATTTCCAAATTTTTCATTAGGTAGACATAATTGGGGCAGGAAGGATATGATACGTCGATGGTAGGAGGAGGAGGAGGAGATGTGTCGATGGTAGGACCAATAACATTAGCAGCTGATGAAGTACACGTGATAGTTATTATAAATTAGAAATATTTATTTTTAATTAGCTGTAATGTTTTTAATTAATATTATATAGTTTTAATTTTTAATAATTTGTTTTAATTATCAGTAAGTTGGTGTTCTTAATATTAATTACTTATAATTGATAAATAAATAGTATTAATTAATAGAACTTAATAATAATGGATAGATCTTAATAATAAGTACTAATAATTTATAGTATTTTTTAACAAATAGCATTAATTAGTAAAAATGAATGTTGAAGCACTATAATTATTAAAAATTAGTAGCAATTAGTAAAAATTAAAGGAAAATCACTACAACTTTAAAAAATTAGTGTTATTGGTGAAAATTAGTAGCAATTAGTAAAAATTAACAATAAATAACATTATTTTTTAAAAGTTATCTTTATTAGTAAAAATTAGTGTTGATTAGTAAAATTTAGTAAAAATTAGTGGAAATGACTAACAATTAGTAAAAATTAGTAGCAATGACTAAAAATTATTAAAAATTAGCAGTGATTAGGAAACATTAGTGAAAATTTGCGGTAAACCCATATATTTAGTAAAAACTAGCAGTTATTTGTAAAAAATAATGATAAATCCTTATTATTAGTAAATATTATAGTAAAGTAGCAGTAATTAGTAAAAATTAATGGAAAATAACTATAATTATTAAAAATTAGTGGTAATTAGATAAAATTAGTAAAAATAGTGATAATTAGAAAAGATTAGTAAATAAGAACATTAAATCACCATAATTAGTAAAGATTAACCATAATTAGTAAAAATTATAGCTAATTAGTAAAAATCAAAAGGTAAATTGTAAAAATTAGTAAAAATTAATAGTAAATTAGTAAAAATTAATGTTAAATCTCTATAATCAGTAAAAATTTGCTGTAATTAGGAAACATTAATGGTAAGTCACTATTATTATTAAATATTAATGGTAATTAGTAAAAATTAGTAATAATTAGCATTAATTCGTAAATATTAGTAAAAATTAACATTAAATTACTATAATATGTAAAAAATTAATGGTAAATAGTGAAAATAAGTTTTAATTAGGAAAAATTAGACATAAATCACTATAATTATAAAATATTACCATTAAGGTAGCATTAATTTGTAAAAATTACTGATAAAGTAGCATTAATTTGTAAAAATTAATGGTAAATCATTATAATTATTGTAAATTAGTGGTAATTAGAAAAAATTAGTATAAAATTGCAGTAATTTGCAAATATTAGTAAAATTGAACATTAAATCACTATCATTAGTAAAAATTAATGGTATTTAGTAATTTTTTTAGTAATTAGTAAAAATAAGAGTTAAATAGAAAAAATTGAAAACATTTACATAAAAATTATAATTTTCTAATTTTATACTCTTTTTTAGATCGTATTTTTCTTATATAAAATTATTCATAAAAAATTTATTTATTTTATATTTTTAGAGAAAAATAGAATAAAAAAGTCAACAAAAATATTTATTTAATAATATTGATAGGATAAATCCTCATAGAAATCCAAACAGTTTTTGGTATAAATTTTATATATATTGAGGGTGTTAAAACTTTTTTATCATTTGCATCATCAAATATAGAATTAATTTCGTAAGGGATAATTAAGTGTCCATATAAGAAATATGATCTGAGAAGGTTTGAAACATTTGACAATGATGGGGGTCATCTTTTGAATTTTGGGTTTTGAAAAGATTATCTTTTTTTGTATCAACACAGTGAAAGTTTGAGAGAAGATACAAATAATTTGGTTTGAGATCCATCACAATTTAAAAATTTAGAACATGATGTGGCTATTCCATCTTTTCAACAAACTAAAACTTAGGATGATATTGATTTAACTCTTGAGATGGAACTATCTCAATTTTAATTGTTGTTGAAGTCTATTAAGGATGCCTTATATTCTGGTGGGAAGATAAGAAAATTAGAAGTTGTTGAAAATTTTATGGCTATTGAATCAGATAATAGAATGTCGAATAGCTGTTTTGATTAGATATTATCTTTTTTTAAATCACTATTACCTGAATGAAATTTGTTTCCTATAAATTTATATGAGAGAAAGAGGTTGGTTCCTAATTCGGGACTTGGTTATCAGAAAATTCATGCATGTTCAAATGATTGAATCTTATATTATGATGAAAATGAGTCATTATTTAGTTGTCCTACATGTGGTAAATTGATATAATGAGTCATTATTTAGTTGTCCTACATGTGGTAAATTGACGTAAACTTTCCTAATTCAGGACTTGGTTATCAGAAAATTCATGCAGTGTTTATTTATATCTCAAAACACAACATCCTTGATTTCATGGAAAACAACCAATATTTCAACCGGTAAAATCCTAAATCATCCTTGTGATGGTGATTCATGGATTTTTTTTTGACCAAATACATCTATCTTTTTCTTCAAAATCCCAAAACTTGTTATTGAGTCTTTCTACTGATGGGTTTTGTCTATTTGGTTCTTAAAGTAGTTAATATTATTGTTAGAACATCTTTATAAATTCATACAATTTACCTCATTGGATTTTGATGAATGAAATATATATCTTTTTTACCTTATTAATTCCCAGAAATCCAAAAAAGGATATCAATGTTTATTTGAATTCATTTATTAATGAGTTAAATTTATTATGGAGTAATGGTGTTAGTACATATGATGTTGTTTTGAAACAAAATTTCCTAATGAAAGATGCATTAATGTGGACAATTAGTGACTTCCCAGCATATTACATGTTATCTGGATGGAGTACCCATGGTTAAAAATCATGTCCATATTGTATGAGATAGAAAAGTTTTTATGATCATCAATGGAATAAAACCTTGTTTTTCAACTATAATTGACGATTTCTTCCTACCGACCATCCTTTTTAATGGTAAAAATATCATTTTAGAAAAGGTAAAATTGAAAGAGGTGCACCTCCTATAATTATATTAGGTATTGAGTTACAATAAATTGTCTCTTAATTACCTACCATTTCTTTTGAGCCAAATATAAACCAATAAAAAATAGATGTATTTGGGAAGGAACCCCATTGGATAAAACATATCATTTTTTATGATCTACCATTTTGGTCTGATTTTTTGGTCTATCACATGTTGGATGTCATGCATATTGGGAATAACTATTTTGATATTTTATTTTATAATGTTTTGG
The DNA here is from genome assembly GCA_963277665.1 of Viscum album. NCBI lineage: Eukaryota > Viridiplantae > Streptophyta > Magnoliopsida > Santalales > Viscaceae > Viscum > Viscum album. Next base: position 2,061,791,185 of record OY728120.1, on the reverse strand, counting down.
ACACACTTGGTAAGACCAAAGATAATATAAAGGCCTCATTAGATATTTTCCAATTTTTTTCAGTGATCAGAGATTGAACTATTTGAAAATGATAGATCATAGAAGTTAATGAAGCCAAAAGAGGATTATATAGTTTCCAAAAAAATCATTTACTATTTTGTTATTGTATTGTAGATTTGAGGTATCTAGATGGTTGTGTTTTGAATTTGGCTAGATGTATCAGAAATGGTCATATTACCAGATTAAAAATTCATGAATGCCATGTTATAATGGAAATACTTATAGCAATTGGGTTTAGAGGTTTGTTTAATTATATTATTTGGGATGAATTAATAGAAATATCATATTTTTTCTAATACATTTGTGCAGAAAAAATAGACTACGATGAACTAATTATATTGTAAGAAGATTTCATTTTAATTTTATATAAATTGAAAAAAAATTCTACTGACTTTCTTTGATTCAATGAAAAATTTTATATTACATTTTAAAAATAAAAAAAATGTGATGGGATGGTACATCTACGATTGATGTACCCATATGAGAGATGAATGTTAGAAATTGAAGAAAAAATTATGTAATAAAGCATCAGTTGAAGGATCAATTGTAATAGATTATTTTTAAGAAGAAATTTATTTTTTTTGATCTCATTATTTTCAATATGAATATCCCTCAAAACATAACTGGATGAGACATAATGAGGGAAATGTTGATGATGAAATGAAAAATCAATTATCAGTTTTCCATCATCCCAAACTTAGATTTGGTAGAGTTCATGAATGATAGATTTTAGATGATGAACATCACATGGATCATATATATGTTCTTCCCAACTATGAAGAAATGACACCATTTGTACAGTGATTGATACTACCACTTATTCTATATTTTATTACAAGTAAATTAATATTATTTTATTTTTATATTATATGATAATCATATTAAAAAATAGTTTCCATAAATTACAGTAGCTTCTCTTGAAGAACGTTGGTAAAATAATTTTTCCCACTATTTTCAAAAATGGATAAAGTTAATTATTTATGATTTAACATATAAAATCGATTAATTACTTATTTTATTGATAATTGTTTTTAAAATTTTTAGGTATCTTAACATGATGATAAAATTGATAATCGATTATGAGTATTGAGTAACCCACCATCCAAAATGGTCAAATATTATAATTCATATGTGGTGAATGATTTTTTTTATTTTATACACATGCATATGGGGTATAAAAAAAATGAAAAAAAATGAATAATGGTGTTTTCTAGAGAGGATCTAATCATATAGAAAGTGAAGTATACTTTTATGGCATGATGGAAGAAATAATTGAACTGTGTTATCTGGGAAAAAATTATGTAATGTTGTTTAAATGTTATTGGTTGGATACTGATAGAGGATTTCATGTTCATCCACATAATGAAATTGTTTATATTAAAAATAAAATTCTTTTTATAGTAAATAAACCATTTTTATTGTCTTATTTTGGATATCAAATTTATTATGAAAATTATTGTGCTTCTTCAAGAGAGTTAAGTGATTGGGAGAGCATAATAAAAATGAAATCTCATGAAAACCAATTTATCCAAAGTGAACGTGGTTCTGTTGAATTGAAAGGAAGTGAAATTTTTTAGGAGACAACTCCAAATCCGTCCTTTTCATAAAGAGACATGAATTTCAATGATGACACCCCATAATAATGGGTTGATGGTGACAATGAAGTTATTGATGTAACAACTGAATTTTAAATAAAAAGAGATTATAAAGGTGAAACTCTTATGGAAAATGATGATATTGGGGAGGAATATGAAGATATTGACACCATCATATACAAAGATGAGGATGAAGATGAATATTGACACAAATAAATACTGGTTATAATCATATATAATATATATCTATATATAATACTTGTTTTTAATTATTTTTTGACAATAGTCATTTCATGTTTCATATGGCCAAAGACTGTTTATCTGATCTGTTCTGTGATTTGGATGAGGCTACACTACTTGGTGATGAGCATAATGCTACATCATTTGACCCTCAGATTGTTGGTAGTTCACTGGCGACTCGAAGGGGTCATGGTCTTGTGGTATTTATGATTCTTAACCCAATCCCTGAGTGACGTCCATGCCTAGAGTTTGATCCATGCGTGTGGAGGTATGTTTAGTTGTTTATTTTAATTAGTTTTAATTAGTTTTCATTAATTTATTTATATACTAATCATTATATTAATTTTATATTTTTTCACATCATTTCAAATATAATTATTGGAAATGGGAGTTCTATGTTGTGGAATTATTTTTCTAGAGCATGGGTGACATTTGATCAAATTCATATTGAGGTTCGACATTGCATGTTTGGTCATTGGATGCTATGAAAATAAATAATTGTTATTTCAAAATTTATTTAATTAGTAACCTGATATTATTAATTATTTATAGGGTTTATGTTATCCCATCAATGATAGCACAAATTCCTCTATCTAGGAGGATTGGGAGGTCTGTATGCGTGAGAGTTGATGTCAGTTCTTTCCCAATATGAGGAGAATAACCATGAAGAAAATGGGAGTAACATATTTTGATCAGTCTTGCTACGCCCAACAAATAGATTGCATCTCATCTCAGGTTTTGGATTGATTATATTCATAATATAAGGGAGTTAGTTTTCAAATGAGAGAATAATTATATTGAAAGAATCGAGGGAGGCGTGAGGTGATGCATCGAGCTGGTAGTCATACATTTAGCATGAATTGATGACATATGATAAGTACTTTTTTTAATAATTTATATAACTTTAGATGTAAAATGTTTATTTTATACTCATATAGGAAGTTCAAAATCCAAATATTACAAATTTTGACATTTATAAGAGGATATAAAATGGTCCTACCACTTTATAGATTACAGGTGGACATCAACATCATATTGTGGTAGTATAATTTTTTTTAGATTTAAAATTAACTACAATTAATATTAAACTATTTTAATTTAAAATTGAAATTGATAGAGTCATATGAGGTCAAAAATTCTTAGAAATAGGATGAGATTTAGGCCGACACCAAGGAATAGATCACTAGTGAAATAGTATTTGATGATGCAGCATGGATGCAATTAAATCAGCATGCCTCCAAGAAATGTTGAGTTGTTGACATTGACTCTCAATTAATGCTTGAGAGTTATTATAGTACTAATGCGATGTCATTTTCCATCTCGAGTAGAACTCATGAAGAGTCATCATCATCTGCTACATAGTATGAGGAGTATCTACAAGATCAGGGTGATCTTATAGAGACCATGCATAGGGAACTAGAAGAGCTCCATCGAAATTCGCAACAACAGAATGAGGAGATGTGTCGATGGAAGGAGCAGCGGTACTAGCAGAATATAGAGTACATGCGACATCTGAATCAAGGTTTAGGGATGAATTTCCCTCCACCACCTCCTCTAGATGACCTCTCTCAGTGATTTATGTATTTTTTGTCACATTTATTTTTTATAAACATTTGAATGTACATATGTTTTGTAATATTTTTATTAATTTATATATTTACAGTTCTATATAGTGTCTTTTTATATTGTTTCAAATATTTTTTTAAATTTTTAAATTTTTTTTCTTTTTTTATTATAATTATTTTATATTTTTTTGTGATGGAAAGATTCACCCATCGCAAATAATTATTTATGACGGGTGAAACTTACCATCACAAAAGACCTTTTTTATATATCAGAAAATATTATTTGTGATGGAATACCTACTCATCACAAATAATTTTTTTGCAATGACCTGTTGAAAAAAATTTATTTGGGATGATATTTTCAACAATGGTTCATTTAAAATAGTACCCTGATGTAAATGATTATTTGATATAGGATCCCATCACAAATGAACCATCACAAATAATTCTTTTTCCACTAGTGATATGAGACTCAAATTGAAAAGATCATTCTCCACTAAGAATAAATGAGTTTTAATAATTAAATATAGAAATAATATCCACCTGATATTATATGAATATTAAATGATTCTATTAATGAATAGTATGGAAATATTGAGAATTCAATACTACTAATACTACTACTACTATAAGAACATCTATCTATCAAAGGAAAAGTTTGTTGCATCCAAGATAACATTTGCATGAAAGAAGAAGAGTGAGAAGTAGAAACATAATCCTCCCTTAAAATATATTAATATCTTAATATAATAAAACCAAATTCGATTGAGAGGAGAATAGGGCTAACAAGACACTACAAAAGAGGATGATTTGATCAGAATGATATTTCTTGAAGGTTGTAGAGAACCTTGGATGAACTTCATTAAAATTGTGAGGACTGATCTGTATGAGATAGTGAAGAACCTGCAGGAGGCTAAGAATTGTGTTATATAGTATAAACACCTTCTAGTAGGATATAGAAGTATGTGATAGTATTTCATGTAACCCCATTAATTAATAGTGTAAGAATCCATGGTTGAGGAATTTAATCAATCACAATAAGGTGTAGGCTTTCGAGGTCAAAACTTGCTAATCATTGTGTATTATGCTTTTTATTTCTGCATATTTGAGTAAGGATAAGAGATAAAAAGAAGAGTGAATCAAGATATTAACCAGTAATAGTGGTTTAATTAAATAAAATAAATTTTTAAAAAAATGGGATCATTATTATCAATCCGTATTACCAGAACATCAAATGACTGATTTTAGTTAAAAAGAAGAGAATAATCAAATTGTTTATTTTGGTCATTCAAAAAAAATAATTCTTGTATAGTATAGAGGTAGTGAGATATAATTATAGTCTAATGAGAATTAGAAGAATGATATAGAGTAGAATAATCTCTTATAGAAGACCAATCTCCTGAATCACCAAGCCAAAACATTCTATGATCCAGCTCCCGATAGCTAGCTGAAAAATGTGAAATGTAATCGTATCCCTCCCCCATAGGCTTCCACATTATTTAACACTCTAATAAATCAACCAATAACTCCTAAAAACTAAAAAAATATCAAAAAAAATATCTATAGTAATGAAAAAATTTCCCTTAGTAGTTACCCACCCATATCAACACCCCAACTTCCTGATGAACCCCACTCTAGAGATATACATCCTCACCAATGTTATCCTACGCTCATACTAACCACCTCATGAGAAAATATGGACTCACCACCCACCTTCCTAACACTAACTCCCTCTAGAAAAACCACATTTTCCTTAATTTTAACCCCTAAAAACATTACTCATATTCTTTAACAATAGAGTGAGATCCCCTTCACTTCAAAGATGGTGGAACACTTGTTCCATCACCAACATCTTTCCTCAAACCTCCTTTTTAATTCTTTTATAGAAATAAATTTTTTACTCTTAATAATTTTTATGGAAATATCTTTATAAAAACCCATTTCCCTCTTAATCATGTGAATCTTTGAAGAAACATTTTCCTCAATAACTATAAAGGGGAATAAACTACTATAAAAGACCTTAATTTCAATGAATCCCCTTCCAAGAACTAATGGAATGGGAGAATAAAAACATAGGACTTGTTAATAAATAACCTCCTTTACAATATCATCATCCTTCTACAACTCACATGTATCTCACTGAACCTAGTTTTCAACCTCATGTCGACAATGTAACCATTTCACTGACTTGAACAAACTAAAACATTTCACTAAAAATTGATATTTCATAATTGTACATACTGTGATAGGAATTTTTTTTATCATGATTATAATCAGTTAGAAGTAATGGAATATCTAAAACTACCCAAAATTTTTAAAAAATGATATCTCATGTTTCACCCTAATATACAACCTACCAGTTCTCTAAAAAATATCATCAGAAATATCCAAAATATTACATTAGCTTGAAGTATGATTACATTAAATCTCTTTCCATACATAACCAGCCAACTAAAGATAAATTGTTTGAATGTTGCAATAAGGCCTAATGTATCTTTCAGTGCCTGAAGTACTATGAGATAACCAATCATGAATCCATGCTCACAGGATAAGTGGAATATCTTTCGGTTCTTTACCAAATATTATAAAACCAATACAACATGTTCAAATTTGGGCATCCCCATTGGAGATAGAAGGTTACTAGGACAATGTTAAATATTATTCCCCAATTGTCCTAAGTGTTTTAAAATGATTTAAACTTTGTTTTATACATGATGGGTAGTCACTATACCTAGTTCTATGGTTTACCACAACAATTTCATCCTCGTGGTCATCCAAATCAATATAAGTATTATTTAAATAAAATTTATTCAACTTAATTCTTTCAATTTCACAATCTAAAATTTAAAAGTAAGTTTTGGTGTTATTCTTGATTCCAAAATTTTAAGGGGTTGTAAATTTTTTTTATTTTCAAGCCTATCATTAACATCATGGAAACACTGTGGTGGGGTCACAGATTCATGTGTTGAAAGAAATTCAACTGTATACTTTGGAAAAACCTTGGGGACCATTTTTCAATAAAATACCATGAGTTACCCACATATGTTTTTTCATTAAGAAAATCATTAGGTCCCTGGAAAATTCTGGACATATATTTTCCAACTGAGTTCACAAGAATTTTTAAAAGATGAGATAACAGATCCCAAACCTTAATCTAAATATATTTCCCACTGAACCATGAACTAACAAACTAAAATGGTTTTATATAACCAACCAACATGAGAAAAATTGAAATGATCCAATAAATAAGATATTTTATCACAATATTCCGGTAGCATGACACATTAGTGACAATAACAGTATATTGAGAATCAGGTTTTGCATTGTGCTTCTTGTAATAAAGGAAGGATTTCATCAAACCTATTGGAGTTGGTATTCTAGGACCAACTATTTTTATGTTGGATTCCATGTAGTTTCAAATATTTTAATACTAATAAAATGTATTATTACATATTTTTTATTGTTCTGCATGAATTTAATGTAATAATTCCCTAGAGTATCTCTTGTATTGATAAGGTCATAAAAATTCCTTTCTATGATGAGAAACTTGATATTACATGATTATATTATTAAATATAGTTATATAGTAGGATAACATACTATTATGGGACACATAGAGTGTTTTCTGATAGGTGTGAGTATTCATATGAAAATGAGTTATTCTCACAAAATTTGCACTTGGAAATATCCATGTCATGAAATTATTAGAATAGATCAACTTATACAAATTTTCATGTTTATATGTTATTAGATATTCGTATGTGTGATCATGTGTAATGGAACTTAGACTTTAATATTACTATTAATGATTTTAATGACTTTATTACTTTAATGTATTGATTAAAACCGTGATTTCATGTGTTTGTGGGAAGTTTTGTATGTTGGGTGCATCATGAATGATATGTTATTAATTAATAAGATGAGGAAGGGTTTGTAACTTCCATATTAATGGAATTTTATATCTCATCCCCTTGATTGAAATGGAACTATAACATTAAATTCTATGTATATGGTGTAACAATGAGTTTATTTCAGTTTGTCAAAGAAAGACGTATCAAGCACATAGTTTGGTGACACAAGTGTGCAACCAGATTAATGAGATATTGTGAAAAAATATTATACTATATTGTAACATTTTTTTTGTGGTTTTTTATTTTGTGACATCAAATTATCTCTCTTGGGTTCCTTGACCCATTGCTAGATATTAATCTTGGACTTTAGGAATGTCAACCTAATGGAAATGATAAAAAATACTTGATGGTCTCATAGTAATTGTTTTCATTGATCTACATAAAATTTTATTTGAATTTAATTATTGAAATAAATAAAATTCTAAAGACTGAGGCAATATTTTATTCAGGATTTATTGATCAAAAATACCCACAAGTTAATAAATAAATATTTATTCATTAATAAATAATTTATTTTACAACATGAATAATTAATAAATAATAATTTTCTTGACTTTGAATTGAATATTTATTTTATTTATTGAATATTTCATAAATATTTATGTTCCATACCATGAATATAATTTTTATTTATGAATAAATATTTATTTCAGGTATTAGATAAATATCATGGAGTATTAGTGGACCAAGATCATGTCATGTTATAAATATTAATTTCCAAGTCGGTACAATATTATTTATCATTAAACTCGATAACACATGCCATAAAATAATAATAATAATAATAATATATGGAATGGGGTTAGATAAGGTTTATTATATTATTTAAGGGCCATTATTCAATTAAATAATATTTAACCTGAACCCTAATAGTATAAATAGATTAATATGATTTTTATGTATGCTAAATTGAGAATTGAGAATCATTATGAAGAATATATTTTTCTCCAGATTCATCCTTCTCTTATCTTCTCAAGAATGAAAAGAATAAGTGAGATTCCTTCAAGCCAAAAATAACTTGAAGTGATCAAGATGAACAAAACAAGATGATCCATCCACCGTGCCTACACCCAACATTCCATCAATGTTGTTCAAAGATCAAAGGACTACATGTGGATCATCACTAGAGGGGATCTACTTTGGTTCCTCCCTACACAATGAAGGTAATCAAAAAGGAGGTTTGGATTATCAATATCTTCATCAAAAAATGATCCTAATACAAGGAAATATTTCTTCATATATGATTAAATTAATATTAAATTTAACATAAAAAATATCCTCTCTAGGTTCTGGGATTTCTAAGCCAATATTGAATAAAAAAATTTCATTTGTCATGAAGTTTACATCTTGCATAATTGGTGAATGATCCTTATAATTTTACAAAAACCATAATGGTTATTTTACCAAAAGGATCATTCGCTATGTAGGTAACCTTCAAGTGGTACCAAAGGGGTCACATTTAAATATATCATTATTTATTTAATATTGATCAATTATGCACAATAGTGGTTAGATATTTCATTTCCAAATTGTTCATTATTTAATATGATGTTTAATTAACATGATTTTGAAATTACAATATTCATCATTCAAGATTCATATTTTCTTAAGGCTGAAGAATCAGTAAAGAATGATCGAAGATGCCATCAAGAGGTTCCAATGATTCTTCTTGGTAGATTTGGTTACATGGAATATAGCCAACGGAAATGCTGTGTACCCAATATCGCTACACCAAGATGTGTCATGGTATACATGACATGATGAGCAGTAATTATATGTGGGGTATTTATTGTACACTGTGTGTTAACTTGGATAATATGGAACATGGTTTGTTAGATGAAACGATGTGTGGCTACCATACAGATCATGTAGACTCCATGGTATAATGGTGAAATTTTTTCTTATTGTGTTGTCAAATAATCAGTTTCTAATCACATGAGACTAACATACTTTCTGTTTGGGCTGACAGGTCTTAAGGGCTTCGCGTCACCAAGGCTTTCAACCACAGGGATTTTGGGCCACTAAAAGGCCATAGGGCCAGAGGGCCTTCAGGCCACTGGGCCTCTAAGCTAAAAAAGACCATGAATCAGCTCGGGCAGAACACATAGGAGTAGGCCCTAAAAGATGATTCAGAGCAAGTAGAATCCACTAGAGCAGAGCTTACCAGATTAGAAGAACCATAGGGTATGCCACTTTCCATCGGTACCCAGCATGATGCAGCTCTGCACAAGAAAATTCTAGTCAAGCATCCATGTGAGGTGGGGATCTAGGAATCTTCAATGATGCAAGATGTAGGGGAGGGTCAGTTAAAAAATTGGATTCAGATCTTGGGCCTTCAAGAGGTCATGTATTGGACCTTGTTCCTCTGGGACATCGGGTCTTGTATGGGCCTTGTGTCTCTAGGCCTACGGGTTATATAAGGGTTCCCCATAAACCCTTAAAAGGGGGATATTCAAAAAATAAATAAAAATATAAGGAATTCAGGATTTCATAGTGTAATTCATTAATTCCCATGTTCTAAGATCACACCGATTAATTAAGCACATTGTTCATACACATAACAAGAATAACACACAACATGTAGCTAGTGTATATGTCGTGTGGTTCCGTATTCGAAGAACACACTGAGTCAACATTGGGTTACCGAGACACACTAAAAGAGAAACACATAGTGCATTTCTGGTTAGTACATTCCGTGTAGTATAACAAAAATACACACTGAATCCCCATATTTTTGTCCAAGATACATGTAAATCGAGGAACATGGAATTTATCTTGTAGGAACATACCATGTAGTATCCCAATAAAGAAAAAAATTAAATTACACTAAAATAATTAATTGCAACATTAAAACCTAATTGCATAATTGGAACCAAATGTGTTTGGAAATGTAATAAAGGTTTTTGAAGAATTAATAAATGCTTAATTAATTTATTATAATAATATATAATTATTGGTTATGATATTTTATTTTACATGAATGCAATAATTATGGGTATCTCTAAAAAAATTCAGAAGGTCATTAAGATAAAAGGAAATTAATTAATTAATTAATTAATACAAGCACATTTATCTTAATAATAATGAATGAGTTTAAGTGAATGCTAGACAATATACTTTTTCATATTTGTTTCATATATATAACCGATCATGATCTTTGACCAAAATTGTGTACGTGTTAGTTTCATTCCATTTAATTCATTGTATAGGTTTTTCAATTATTTATAATTAAATTAACTTTGATGGAATGTGTTTCATCCCTCCCTCTTTTATTATGTAGGACTTTCACATTCAAGGTTGTTTATGTAATCCCTTTTAACCAATCCTTTGGTTCCCCTCAACCTCATGTAATTTATAAACATATGTAATAAAAGGAGTATCCCAAGACACATGGAGGAAATTTAAGACAAAAATGAGACAAAACCAACCTATGTGATACATAGGTGGAAAAGTAGAACGTTGAAACTCATGCTAAGACCAAAATAAGTAGTTTTACCCTAGGTTCCTAGGTTGATTTATTTTCTGCTCAATAAATCATCTGTTAGATAAGATCATGATCGGGTCATTTATTTATTTACTTATTTTTGACTTATTCATTATTTATTTTATGGATGCAAGGCCACAATCACATAAATAAGTTGATTAATATGCAAAGGTGGAATTGAAATAAATGGATTATGTATAATTTTTTTATTAAAACATGGTTAATAACTTAATTAAAACCCACTTACTATTAAAAATACATTTAAAGGATAAAATAAGAAAAAATTTATGTATAATAAATAAAGTACATCCACAAAATATTAATTCAGAGTAAACCTTACATTACATGATTAGGATTTAATTCCATATGACCAAGGGTTTGACCAACCCTTGTTTAGACACATACTTTTTTCATGGAGTTATTATGAAATTATTGTTTTTACTTAACCAATTTACATCAAGATAAGTAACCTTAAATAGGATTGATGCAAGTAGGAGGAATGTGTTGAGGAAATATGTGTAAGGGTTTTTGGATTGGGGAGTCCACTCAAGGAATCAAGGAGTTTCATGACCATAGTTGAAAAAAACCTACCTACCTAAAAAACTTTTAGTAATTGATTGATCCCTCACGTGTGTTATGAGAAGTTGTATATGGATCCTTTCCACTAGAATTTATGAGAGACTAGGAATTATAAATCTATTGGTGAGGGATGTTGGAATTTGATAAAATAGTTAGAGTATTAATAAAATTAAATTCATTATGTCTAATTTAAATTATAATAAATTAAATTAATAATAATAATATAATCTTCATAATTGTAGAATAATGGAAATTTCATCAACCACATTATTTCTATGATCCATCTTAGATAAATACCATCTTCTTATTGGAAGTAACTTCTAAGAAAGGTTCAGATTCCTATGATAAGTGTTTCACCATGATTGAAAGTACTATGATCGAGAATCCTCACTACCTGATCCACCTAATACGGAGTCAAGTGATGAAAAGTTCTCTATCTATGATAAACACTTGAGAGATGTAGTGAGCATTCAGTGTTTAATGCTTTCCTCCATGTCTAATAAACTCATTAAGTACATGAAGGAGTTGATTCTTATAGAATGATATAACATATTCATGGTCTATATCTCGATATAACTTGATAGGAATAATTTAAGATATCCAAGTTTATATTTTAGAGTAATATTGGAGAAGGTGTGCCAACTGGGCCTCATGTAGTCAAACTCATTGGCTATATTGATCACCTAGAGGTTCTAGGTTTTAAATTTCTTGAATAACTATGCACCAATATTATTCTTACACTAATTCTCTAGATATTATTTATATTTTTTGTAATTTTTAATATTAGTAACATAGATAAGTCTATTCCATATCTTCTCACACTACTTCACCATGTTGATAAGGTGAAAAAGTGTGAAAATCCTTCTATCCTTATGGTGAATAAAAGGAAAGGACATATGAAGACCTCAAAGTCCAAATCATCTTCACAATTCCCTTTTAAGAACATAAAGATCAAGTGGAAAGTGGGTTAATAGGATGATATCTATTTTTCAAGTGGAAATCAGGGACACTAGAAGAAAAATTTCTCCCAAGAAAAGAAGTAAGGGGAACATTTAGGTGTTTTTATCATCGAGTGAGATCTACATGTTTCTAAAAATTAGTTATAAGATACAACGTGTGGTTCTCACATATGTATTCAAATAAAGGTACCATGTTGATTTTAAAATATTGACCAAGGGGAGGTAGATAATCCAAACCTACAGATGTGACTATTGGGGACTACACCCTTACTTTGACAATGATAATGATCTTGGTTTTAAAAGACTCTTATTATGTGCCTTTTGTTACCAAAAAAATTAATTCTAGGTCCATACTCGATATATATGGATTTATTTTCAAATTTAGTAATAAATTCTATTTATTTTATAAATAAATCAAATTGTATGATAAGTAATATTTAAATAATGGTCTCTATGTGTTGGATTACACAAACCAAGTAATGAAAATCAATAACAAAACTAACTCACATGATTCATACCACAACCAACTATAGAATCACCATCAAGATCTTGTAATCAAAAATAATTTGAAAAAATTACACCAAGATGGATATTTTTATTACTTTTAAATAAAACCAATTGGTGTGTGCCACATATGTTTACAATGAAAAATTAATAAAGTCCCATTTAGTGGAAAAGGTGAAGGGGACAAAGGGATTCTTGAATTAGTTCATACTGATGTGTGTGGGACATTTATAGTTGAAGTAATGGGTGGGTATTCATACTTCATAAATTTTATTGATGATTTATATAGATATTAATATGTCGTTATAATGAGGTATAAGCCTGATTCATTTGATATATTCAAGGAATATAAGAATGAAGTTTATAAACATCTTGGTAATAATATTAAGAAAATATTCTCAGAAGATGGTGGAGAATATATTAATCAAGAATTCATTGATTATATACAAGAGTTTGGGATTCTATCCCAACTCACTCCTCCATATACACCATAATGGAATAGTGTATGTTAAAGGAGGAACCACACCCAGTTGGATGTTGTGAGAACAATGATGATTCATACAAGTATTCCATTATTATTTTTTGGATAAAAATTATAGAAAGTAGAAAAAAATACTAAACTAGGTACCAAATAATGTGTTATATGCTATTCCATAGTAATTGTAGAGTGTATAGAAACCTGTTTCTTAATATTTTCATCTGCGATGTTGTGAAGTGTTTGTTAAGGATTCTTTATGAAAACACATTTCAAACTGAGGTACAATGTGTACCTTTATAGGATATGTTGGAGTTTGTGCCATAGAACAAACGTCTTTATACTTTATGATAAACTAATATTCATGGTTTTGAATATTAATAAATTTTTTTATCACATCATGATTGTTCTTTTGCATAACATAACATGTGAAAATGTCCCAAGAGTATCTATCACACTAAAAGGTAATAGCAGTTCCCCACTATGATGAGAACCCAGAAGTTTCATGATACTATTGTTGAATAAATGTTCTATGGATGGATGATATCATTTGAAGGGAAAAATGATACAGGCTATCAAGGGTGGAGATTCATATGACTTTGCGGAACCTTCCCATGGTGTAAGTCCCTGGTAATATCTAGTAGGATATTATGAGAACAAGACCCGAAAATAGGAAATCCACATTATAAGTGTCATTGGATGTTTATATATGTGGATGTGTGTATTGGTACTTAGATTTTAAGTTTATTATTAATGGATATTATGAGTTTTACACTTTGATGTATTGGAAAAAACTGTGGTGACATATGATCATGGAAAGGTAGGATACTTTGGGTGCGTCATGAGTAATATTGCATTAATGAATAATGTGAGAAAGGATTTATCCCTTCTGTTCATTAACAGAATTAAATATCTCAGTCCCTTTTATGGAAATGATATAGACTAAATAAATCCATGGCCATGGAGTTCTATAGGCAAGTTCGTTTTCCAGAAATTCAAAGAACGAGTTATCGAGCATATAGGTTGATGAAACTAGTATGAAACCTACTCGATTGAAGATATTGTGATAAGGGGATTATATTACACGGTAAGAATTCATAGGAGATGATATGTCGTTGCAGCATCAACTTCTTTCTCTATGTCTGCCTTGTCATGTTGTTAGATGATAACCATGGAATTTAGGTAGGCTGGCCTAATGCCACTGAGAAAGTGGCCTAGAGGGAAACAGAGTAAGTGTATCCAAGAATCTTAGTTAAATAATTTATTATTCAACAAGTTGAATAACTATTATTCTCAGTTGTGGTTTAATAATTATTCAGGTATGCCTGATTACATTTTATTTATTTATCGATGAATAATGCAGTTAGATTTATTTATTTATTTAATAAATAAATAGTCATTATTCAAGGTTCAATAAATATTTCAGAGGATGGGAAGACAGATTTAAAGGGTCCAGTAATAAAATAATATTAAATATTATTTATTAAAATAATATTTAATGGTAACTTGCAAGCTAAGAAAATTTCTTGGAAATAATGGTATTGCTGTTATTAATTGATTTGGGGGTTTCACAGGGAATAATAAAATAAGTAACGACACTTGTGATAATTATTTATTACTACCTAGATAATTAAATTCCTAGTTACATATTATTCTCTTATTATCCAAGGGGGTAAACCAAAGGCTAGAGATCCAATTTTGGTTGTGCACAAAATTTTAGAGAAAATTATCTCAAGCCTCGAGAGATCCTTTTTTCTCTAAGAATTCTCTCAATAATGAGAGTGTCCATCCTCCATTGTATTAGAGAATGCTTTGGAAGAGACTCTCAAGGCGATCGATGGGGGACAATGCAAGCGCAAGGACCTTCCATTGTAAAACCCAGAGACTCCTTAGGTGATGTCCAGAGATTCACAGAGCACGTATGGATTACCACTAGAGGAGATCTATTCCTAATCTCTACAAAGCAACAAAATTCTCATCATAGATATGTGGTCAAACACATTAATGAATAAAGAAAAACTTGGAGGTATTTCTTTAATTAAATTAAATTAATTATAAACAAAATATGTTGATATTATCTCAAGGTTCCAAGATTTTTTCTACTTTATCTAAATCTATGATTTTATTCTGTGCATACTGGCGTTCACCATCGTATTGATCCTAGAATAATCATTGATCATGGTAAAATTTAAAGTTGGCTGCCAGCCCAACCATGCTTCCGCTGTGCCCAAAACCTACACGTGGTATTAGATAGATCATATTTTCATTTATAATTATTTAAATAATTCGTTGATGATTTACATTTTAATAATTTAGTTTTTCAATTCATGTTTAATCATTCTTATAATTTTGATTTCAAGAACCATTCTTCCACTTTTATTTCTCATATATCTAATAGAAATGAATAATTTTATGATTAAAATTAAATTGAGGATCTTATTAGGAGGGGTCGATGATTCTCTCCAGGTAAAACAAAAGTACACACCATGTATTTAGAGTTACACACCGTATAATCTTCCATGCACGACGTGTAATCTGGATCAAACACTGTGTAGTTGTGTTCAATGCATTAGGATTAATTCAAAATTACTCATTATGTGTGAATTAATGACATGCTGTGTAGTTAATTCTTACACCACATGTTGACCCGAATAGAATGGAGTACGGTTAGCCGGACTACACACTATGTGGCCCCACTAGACACAATGTGTATTTCCTTTGGGTGTAATGTCCCTGACCTGGAAGTCACTAAACCGGTTCTCTGAGCTAGGTTGTTACCTGGCCTTAAGCGCACCTCCTCGTATGCTAAAGGTTTCCGACTAGCAATGGGGGTCTGAATAGTCAATTGGGGAGACTATACCCTCATTTATCAGAGTAAGCCACAATAGAAGATAAAAAAATAGTAGAATAACAATCAATAATAGAAGAACATGTATAAAAAACCATTCCCCCAAACGGAGTACAACTAAGTCCAACAGTAAATATGCCATTCCATGCTACAAGTTAAAAGTGAACAAAACCCCAAATGAAGACAAACAAAAAAATCCCCAAAATGGCCTTAACACCATGTCTGGGTCCTCCTCCACGTACACCCATGCCAACCAAACTGCCTAACAAGTTACTTTTCACTTCTCCTGGCCTGAAAACATGAAGTCTACTCGGGTACCAAATGGAGGCCCGAGAAAGGTGTGAGTACAACTCAGTAGGACACCACCAACAGTGTATACAAAATATCCTGTATAAACAATTGTGTATGAAAAAGGGAAATGATTAATAAATGAAAAGGAAAAGATTAAGTGCCTTAGCCAGTTTAGGTCAATTGTCAACATTTATTACCATTTCCATATCTTACCTTTTCAAAACATTTATTAGGGGTTTATTAAACACAAAATTTACACGACTTAAAGTACACGATCACATACATGAGGAAAACATAGAGTTTTCCTATCTCACTAGGACCAAATTCCCCATTCCAACCATATCCTCACCTAGAATCATTAGTTCGAGTGGATGTCAACAATATCCTCACCTCTAAGCATCAGTCCGGGTGGATGAAACTGATAGGGAAACAAAGAATTAGTCATATCCCTACCCTATGCATTAGGGGTGGATTTTAGAGCCTGATTCCAACTCGACCCGTGGGTGTAGAACCTCAATCAATACCACACACTATCAAGATATGTGCACATTATATACATATATGTAAGCATTAACCATTTACACAACAACACAACCATTTTCCAAGGAAAAAATAAACCATAATAATAACATGAGGGTTAACACCATGCCTTAACCCATTAAGAAATTTACCACACTTCACCTCATTTATCTATTTAACCCAATTCCATTTCATTTTTCTTATCTAACTAATCATTCATTCGTTGTGACTATATCACTATACTTTGTTCATTATGCCTAACTCACTAGGCTTTATTACCATGCTCATGACCTATTCCATTTTGGTCTTTAGACATTTACACATCTTAACTAAATATCCCATAGGTTATTATCAAGACTAGGTGGACCACCTAGATTTTAACCCAACACACAAAACTACACAAAATTTTTTATCAGGGGGTCAACATAAATACTCAACAATCTCACTTGATCTTCAAAAATCCCCAGGCCCAGGAAAGTCGGCTCACCCAATGGGTGGCCCTAGTTTAGTCTCATCACCCTCAACACATCCCATGGGGATCTTTAGGGTTCACCTTTACCCTTTTAATAACCACTTTACAAAAACATTCCATGGGTAATCAAAACATACCAAGAGACACCCAAGAACAAAACCACACATGAGAAAATCCTCAAATAAACCATGGGATATAACATGTAGACCACCTAACTCAATTCCGTGGGTGAACACACTCTTAATCAGGACTATAGATTCCACTTCGACCTACCTTTGAATCATCAACCTAAATCTCACCCAAAGTGTGGGGTATTAGAGCTTCAGAAGGAGACGATAAGAACTACTAGAAATAGGGGCTTTTGAGCCCCTTTACCTATAGCGACCACCAATGGCGGTCACTAGGTTTTCCTAAAAAAAACCGGCATCTCCCCCCCCCCCCCGAACCCTTCCTCCCTCCTCTCACGAAGCCCCCCTAACCCTTCCTCCCGTTTGCCGCGCGTCCTCCCCATAGCCTCCATCCCTGGTCGTTGCGCGCCCTGCCCCGCTGCCGCGCGCCATCCCCGTCGCCGCGCGCCCTCCCCATCGCCGTTATCCCTGGTCGCTGCGCGCCCTGCCCTGCCGCCGCGCACCATCCTCGTCGCCCTTACTCCCTCCGCCAGACGCCCTCCGCCCTCCACCGGCCGCCCTCCGACCGCCCTCCTCCGGCCGCCCTCCGTCTCCCCGCCCTCCGCCGGCCTCCCTTCGGCCGCCCTCCGCCCTCCGACCGCCCTCCGCCCTGCCCTCCGGCTGCCCTCCGCCCTCCGCCGGCCACCCTCCGCCGCCCCGCCCTCTTCCGTCCTCCCTCCGCCCGTCCGGCCGCCCTTCGGCCTGCCTATGCCCTCGGGCCTCCCACCACCCACCTCCGACAGCCCTACAGGAGCCCTCGGGCAGCCCTCCGACTGCCCTCTAGCCTTTGGCCTCCAGCCCCTCCGACCTTCGACCTCCGCCCTCGACCCTCTGCCCCCTCGTCCCTCCCCCCCAGCACCCCGAACACCTCCCACCCCCCACACCCCGCCAACCCCCATCCCCTCTGTCTTCGTCCCCTCCCTCGCTGCACCACCGCCACCAGTCCCCTCCTTCACCGTCCTCTACCTTGTCGCACCGCCGCCGCCCGATCCCCTCTCTCCCCGCACGACCGCTACTCGTCCCCTCGTCGCTGCCGCCCGTACACTCCAGCTCCCCCTATCCTTGGTCCCCTCCCTCTTCGTCCCACCCTCGCTGCACTGTCGCCACCTCACCACCTCCTCTCCTCTGGCTCCCCGTCGCTGCCGCTGCCCGTCCCCTCCCTCGCCGCACAAGAACTGGCTCTGACTCCCTACCACTGCCTCTCCTCTCCCTTGCAGCACCACCTTTGGCTCCCCTCTCTTCCAGGTTTGTAGCACAATCAGGTATGACATGGGCTTTCACATACATTATTATTTTATAAATGGTTCACAAACAATTAATTAGTATTTATTTTAAATATATTTGATATAAAAATGAAAATGTAATAAGTCTTGTGTAAATGTTTGTTATAGGGATCTTATTATGGATAATAGTTGGATTGATCTTCCAAATCGAACATCTAGAGAGTATTTCAATGGAATTATGCAGTTTATTAACTTCACCAGAGGATTTGAAAGTGACTATATTAGTTTTCCATGTAGAAAATGTGCTAACAGATATCCATTCACACGAGATACTGTGAGGGAGAACCTATTATTTAATGGAATTCTGAAAAATTATAAGAGTTGGACTCGTCATGGAGAAGAATATGTTCATTGTTAAAATACGGATGTAGTTCAGATGGATTTTGATGCAAGGATGAATGATCCAATGCATGAAATTCTTACTGAAATGGTACGTGGGTTGGATCCTGAAGGCATTGACATCCAGAATCTTGATACTGGTAAGATAAATCTTCGCTCTAGTGCAGATCGTGATTTGAGGAGGTTTTATGAAGCAATTGATGATGCAAAAACAGAATTATATCCTGGATGTACTTCTTACAATAAATTGTCGTTTATCACGGAGTTGTTGCATTTGAAGAATTTGAATCATTGGTCAGACACATCATTCGACATGCTGTTGGTGTTATTGAAAAAGGTTCCTCCTGTCGACGCTAAGATTCCCGAGTCGTATTAGCATGATCGTAAGCTGACAGAGAACTTAGGTTTTACATATGAGACCATAGATGCATGTGCAAACAACTGTATGTTGTTTAGAAAGAAAATTGCCCATTTGGATATTTGTACGGTTTTTGGTGCTTCCAGGTGGAAAGAGAATAGGGGAAATCAGACTCATCGAAGTCAGATTGTGATACAGGGGAAACCAATTGCCGTAAATCAAATGCGTTACTTTCCCCTTAAAAAAAGGATGAAAAGATTTTTTATGTCATCTAAAGTTTCTAATTTAATAAGATGGCATGCAGAAAGAGTTCATGAAAGTGATATATTAACCCACCCAGCATACTCTCATGCATGGAAGGATTTTGATAAGAGACATCCCTAATTTTCCAAAGATGTTTGTAATGTCCGATCGGGATTGGCATCAGATGGTTTCAATCCATTCAAGACTATAGTTGGTGCAACTCATAGCACATGGCCCGTGGTGTTGGTTCCGTATAATATTCCTCCGTGGCTTTGTATGAAGCAACAATTTATATTACTTTCCACTCTTATTGATGGACCTAAAAATCCGGGGGATAAGATTTATGTTTACCTTCAGCTATTGATTGATGAGTCGAATGAATTTTGGGGCGATGGTGTGATGAATTATGGCTATGAAATGAATGAAATGTTCAAATTGCAGGCTTCTTTATTGTGGACAATCAATGACTTCCCAGATTATGCAAATTTATCAGGCTGGAGTACGAAAGGGGAATTTTCTTTCCCTTGTTGCAACAAAAGTAAAAAATATGTATGGCTTAAGCATTCCAAAAAATGGGCATATATGGGTCACATATGTTTTCTCCCCCCTCAGCACAGGTTCAGAAAGGACAAAGTGACATTTGATGGTTCTAGAGAGTTCATCCCAGCACCAAATATCATGACAGGAGTCGAAATGTTATCGCAGATTGAGGAAGAAAACATCCGTACGGTATATGAAATTCAGGATTTGGTGGCTCCTCCGGTACGTAATATTCGAGCTGCGGGTAGGCAGCACACTCACAATTGGAAAAAGAAAAGTATTTTTATAGTCTTCCGTATTGGAAAACTAACATGCTGAGGCATAATTTGGATGTCATGCACATTGAAAAAAATGTTTGTGATAACATATTGTGGACCATTTTAGGTGTTAGTGGGAAATCAAAGGACCATGTTAATGCACGCCATGATTTGGAAGAAATGGGTTTAAGGAAACAGTTGCATTTATAGTTAGTTGAGGGAAACAAGGCATATATTCCTGCTGCACAGTATACGATGACTACAAAGGAGAAAGAGACATTTCTTTCCATTTTGAAGATTCTCAAGGTGCCTGATGGTTACTATTCTAATATTTCAAAGTGTGTGAATTTGAAGAGCAAGACATTGCAAGGGTTGAAAAGTCACGACAATCACATACTACTTCAGCAGTTGATTCCAATCACAATTTGTGATTGTTTATCCCCCAATATTGTTCAGCTGTTGATTGAGATGAGTAATTTTTTTAGACAGTTTTTTTAAGAAATCAACGAATGAGTGATTTAAAAAGTTTACAAGACCGAATTATACTTACACTTTGTCACTTTGAGAAACTATTTCCCCCCTCATTTTTTGATGTTATGGTCCACTTGACAGTGCACCTAACTGATAAAGTAATGGCTACTGGTCCAGTGCAATTCAGGTGGATGTATCCTATTGAGCGGTATTTGAGTACATTGAAACTATTTGTACGCAATAGATCTCGTCCGGAGGCATCAATAGCCAATGGTTATTTGATGGACGAGTGTACTACTTTTTGTGCAGAATATCTTACGGATGTTGAAACAAAATTAGATAAGACCTCTCGGATTCAGGATGGTCCAGTTGGAGAAGGAACCACATATGATATGGACAACATCAAGTGGATACAAGTGCATCGATATATGTTGTTCAATACTCCATCAGTTGCACCATTAATGCAGTAAGTATCTTATCACTTTTATTGTTTAACTTTTACATGTTTTGTTTTCATAAGTTGATCATTTAAACATCACGTTATCATTTGTAGAAAACACATTAATGAGATAAAAGAAGAGATGTATTGCGCGACTGAGTTGCAAATTCAATAGTCTCATTATGCGTCATTTCATGATTGGTTCAAGGATTATGTACGTATAAATTGTTTTTCATTATGAGTGAAGTATTATACTAATTTATTTCTTCATATATCATTATTGAATTCTATGAATTATGTAAGTTCATAAGCTGAGGGAGTTAGGGGACCCCATGCTAACTGAAGAATTTATTCAACTGGCTGAGGGTCCATCTATAATGGCTCATCGTTATAAATCTATATATGATAATGGTTTTAGATTTCGCATTAAAGATGTTGACGACAAACGAGAAACACAAAAAAGTGGCATCGGTTGTCCATTTTTCGATTCTGGTTATTACTATGGTCAATTGATAGACATCATTGAAGTTGTATACACACACGGGTTGAAGTACATATTATAAAAGTGTAATTGGGCTGATCCATTGCGTGGATGTAAAGTCGATCAATATCAGTTTTCATTGGTGAATTTTAACTATATGTTATACAGAAATGAACGAGTTGATAATGAACCTTTCATTTTGACATCACAAGAGGAACAAGTATTCTTCGTTACTTTGCCTTCAAATCCAAGTTGGGAAGTTGTTGTCAAAATGTCTCGGCAAGGAGTGTTTGTATTTGAACAAGATGAACCCGAGACTGTTCCTTTTGTTTCCCAAAAGCTTGATCAACATACTGTAGTTCAACGTGAAGAAGATATTTATTGGGTCAGAGCGTCTATTGAAGGAGAAACGGTCGATTTGCATGCTTAATGAAAGTTATAATTGTTTTCCCGCTATTCAGCCTAAGATATCATAAATTATCTAAACATTTTATAAATCCTTGTAAGTTTTAATCCTCACTTTTGGAAGTTTATTCAGTTATAAGTATTTAGGGTGATTTAACTCATGTTATATTGATGTTATTGTCGGTGTATCTTCCCATTGAGGTATTCTTCATTTGGTTCATGTGCTGCTTGAATTTTTATTAATTCAATTTGAAATTTGGCTATGCATTGATTGGTTTTGTACATAATTTGTATATCTGTTTTGTGAACTTTCTGATTTTTTAAAATTCATTCACAACTAATTATTCAATCCCTTTTTGTCTGATTAATAACTGTACAAGTCTGATTTTTTTTAAAAAACAATCCAATTTATCATTTGGACACTTTGGATAGTCCCCTTACTAATGTTTTCCATGATTGCAGGCATGTCAGAGGAAGAGGCAGAAGATCCACATCATCCATCTGAGGCATCTACGTCTCAGGGTCGAGGTATGTTGGAATGTCATTGTTTCTATTTTTTATGTAATTAATAAACATATATATATATATATATATATTTATAATATCTGTCAATTTGTATATAAAATTGTTTTCAATAGGATCAGACTCGACTGCTTCTTCCTCTCGCAGGAGAGGCCATGGTCGTGGCATATTATCATGGAATTCCTACACGACTTTTGATGTTTCATTTGATGAGGTATTTCATCATGTGGGATGGAATTACCTTGCATTTATTCATTAGTTGGGTCATATCATACGTGATCCACATCGATTTCCATTGACCACGCGTGACTGGGCTTCTATCCCTCAGGAAACATTAGATCGTCTTTGGAGGGAGGTTCAGGTAAGAAGACCATTTTACTTTATTTCCTATGTATAAACAATAATAACATATGTGATTTTTTTCTTTAATAGAAAAATTTGAAAGTATGTCCTGAGGAGTTTCGGCCAATGTGTATGATCAAATGTTGTAAGATGTGGAAAGACTATAAAGGCAAAGTCAAGAGGGACCACTGGGTACCAAATGTGGGTGCCCCAGACATTCTAGAAAAAGTACCGAGAGGTGTCCTCCTGGATCAGTGGCGTGATTTAGTTGCATATTGGTCTACTAAGGGTGTTGTGGCTTGTATATTTATTTTTGTATATATATTTTCAAGAATGTGTGATTTGTTTGAAATTTGAATGAATTGAATATAGGAGGTGTCAACATGCCATTCTGAGAATCGAGCGTTGCAGGGACCACCTCACAGGCTCAGGACTCGTCACGTGTCTCAGATCCTACATGAGGTATTTATTATTCAGTTTTTAATTTTTTTAATTAATACAGTTTTGTGTTTATATTCTATTCATATATAGTTGCGGGAGCAAGATGCACCAACTGATAAAATGTCGGTGTGGATGAGGACTCGTGATCACAATGATCCAGAGGCCGCAACATTGATAGTAAGTACTTGTACTCATTACCAATACTTACATAAAATATGTATATTAATATATGTATATATATTTAAATATTTCACAGGCTCAATTTGGAGCTGAATTAGAACATCTTCCAGAGGACCAGCGATAACTTCCCATGCGAAGGGATGAGATCTTTCATCGCATCATTGGTCGGGACGGGCATGGATATAGTTTGACCTATGGAATAGGGATTCCTAGTTCTGTAGTGTCATGCACTATGGTTGTCGGTCCTGCTGTTGCTCAGATGACACAACAGTTATCAGATTTCGAGGCACGACTGTGGGCTTCTGAGGAGGAAAATGCGCAATTGGCTGCTGAGGTTAGAGCACTGCGGGAACACGCATGACACATCATATTCACGAGGTGTGTTTCTGATTTTAATGGTGGGGTTGTTATTGATATTTATGTTGGGTTTCTAGTGAGTTTTTTTTTGTGATTTGGGGGTATCATGTGTGTTTTGGACTCACGCAATGTTTGTGTGCACGAATTGAGAAGTAAACATGAAACTGATTATTGATTTGGATATTTTTTGTTAATTTAATTTTCAATGTTTTGAATTGCATGTTCTGTAATATTTTTGAAAAAAACACATGATTCCTAATATAAACCATTAAAATTGTTTTTTATGAATGAGATGAGTTCACTTTTTGTAGTCCCCGACCTACCCCAGACAACCCTCCCCGCACTCCGGACAGCCCTCCCCGCACCCCGGACAGGCCCCCCGCACCTAGGACAGCCTCCCCGCACTCCGGACAGCCCTCCCCTCACTCCAGAAAGCCCTCCCTGCACCCGGGACAAGCCCCCCCACATCGGATAGCCCCCCCCCCCCGCACCTCGGACAGCCCTCCCTGCACTCTGGACAGCCCTCCCCGCACCCCAGACAACCCCCCGCACCTAGGACAGCCTCCCCGCACTCTGGACAACCCTCCCCGCACTCCGGACAGCCCCCCCACACCCCAGACATGCCCCCCACCCCGGACAGCCCCCCCGCACCCCGGACATCCCTCCAAGCACTCCAGACAGCCCTCCCCGCACCCCAGACAGCCCTCCCGCACCCCGAACAGCATGCTCGCACTCCGGACAGCCCTCCCCGCACCCCGGACAGCCCTCCCGCACCCCAGACAACCCTCCCCGCACCCCGGACAGCCCCCTCGCACCCCAGACAGCCTCCCCGCACCCCAGACAGCCCTCCCCGCACGCCGGACAGGCTCCCCGCACCCCGGAAATCCCCTCCCCGCACCCCAGACAGCCCCCCACACCCCGAACAGCCCTCCCCGCACCCCAGACAGCCCTCCCCGCACCCCGAACAAGCCCCCCGCACCTAGGAGAGCCTCCCCGCACCCCGGACAGCCCTCCCCGCACTCCGGACAGTCCCCCCGCACCCCATGAAACCGTACAACAACAGCCATTGTGTGATTTGTGAAATGGTCGTGCCGACGACACGTCAATCGGAGGTGTTGTTTGATGGTGGTGACCGGAAACGCGTTTCCGGTGTCATAAAACACCAAAAATGGCATGAGACGGTCAAATTCAGAGAAAACGTTATCCGAATGACCTGAAACCACACAAAAACATTAGGAATATTATTCGTGACGTGTAGGAGGAGAAGATGCGCCCATCAGACGTGCGGTGCGCTGTACAGCCGATTGTGTCGTTTTCAACAACTCGGCGCGTGCTAAAATGGCCCGTTGGGGGGGTCAAAACCACCCGAATGACCTTATAATGCCATGAAACCGTACAAAATCATCCGTTGTGTGATTTTTGAAATGGTCGTGCCGACGGCACGTCAATCGGAGGTTTCGTTTGACCGCGGTGACCGGAAACGTGTTTCCGGTGTCATAAAACACCAAAAAACGGCGTGAGACGGTCGAATTAGGAAAAACGTGCTCCTGATGACCTGGAACCACACGAAAACATTAGTAATATTATTTGTGATGTGTAGGAGGAGACGACGCGCCCATCGGACATGCGGTGCGCGCGGTACGGCCGATTTTGTCGTTTTCACCAGCTCGACGCGCGCTAAAATGGCGCGTTGGGGGGTCAAAACCACCCGAACGACCTCAGAATGCCATGAAACCGTACAACATAATCCGTTTTGTGATTTTTGAAATGTTCGTACAGACGGAACATCAATCAGAGGTGTTGTTTGACGGCGGTGACCGGAAACGCGTTTCCGGTGTCATAAAACACCAAAAACAGCGTGAGACGGTCGAATTCAGAGAAAACATGCTATAAATGACCTGAAACCACACGAAAACATTAGGAATATTATTCTTGATGTGTAAGAGGAGACGACGTGCCCATCAGACGTGCGGTGCGCGCGGTACGGCCGATTGTGTCGTTTTCAGCAGCTCGGCCAGCACTAAAATTGCACGTTGGGGGGTCAAAACCACCCGAACAACCTCGGAATTCCATTAAACCGTACGACATAAGCCGTTTTGTGATTTTTGAAATGTTCGTGCAGACGGAATGTCAATCGGAGGGGTCATTTGACCGCAGTGACCGGAAACGTGTTTCCGGTGTCATAAAACACAAAAAACAGCGTGAGACGGTCGAATTCAGAGAAAACGTGCTCCGAATGACCTAAAACCACACAAAAACATTATGAATATTATTTGTGACATGTAGGAGGAGACGACGTGCCCATCGGACGTGCGGTGCGTGCGGTACGGCCGATTGTGTCGTTTTCAGCAGCTCGACGCGAGCTAAAATGGCGCGTTGGGGGGTCAAAACCACCCGAACGACCTCATAATGCCATGAAACCATACGAAAAAAAAACCTTTTTTTGATTTGTGAAATGTTCGTGCCGACGTAATGTCAATCAGAGGCGTCGTTTGACAGCGGTGACCGGAAACGCGTTTTCGGTGTCATAAAACACAAAAACGGCGTGAGACGGTCGAATTCAGAGCAAACATGCTCTGAATGACCTGAAACCACACGAAAACATTAGGAATATTATTCGTGGTATGTAGGAGGAGATAGAATGCCCATCGGACGTGCGGTGCGTGCGGTACGACTAATTGTGTCGTTTTCAGCAGCTCAGCGCGCGCTAAAATGACGCGTTGGGGGGTCAAAACCACACGAACGACCTCGGAATGCCATGAAACCGTACAAAAACAGAGTTTGTGTGATTTGTGAAATGGTCGGGCCGACGGCACATCAATCAGAGATTTTATTTGACGGCGGTGACCGGAAACGCGTTTCCGGTGTCATAAAACACCAAAAACGGCGTGAGACGGTCGAATTCAGAGAAAACGTGCTCCGAATGACCTGAAACCACACAAAAACATTAGTAATATTATTCGTGACATGTAAGAGGAGACGGCGCACCCATCGGACATGCGGTGCGCGCGGTACGGCCGATTGTGTCGTTTTCAGAAGCTCGACGCGCGCTAAAATGGTGCGTTGGGGGGTCAAAACCACCCGAATGACCTCGGAATGCCATGAAACCGTACGACAATAGACGTTGTATGATTTTTAAAATGGTCGTGTAGAATTCACGTAAATCGGAGGTGTTGTTTGACGGTGGTGACCGAAAACGCGTTTCCGGTGTCATAAAACACCAAAAAACGGCGTGAGACGATCGAATTCGGAGAAAACGTGCTCCGAATGACCTGAAACCACAAGAAAACATTATGAATATTATTTTTGACGTGTAGGAGGAGATAGAACGCCCATCAGACATGCGGTGCGCATCGTACGGCAGATTGTGTCATTTTCAACAGCTCGGCGCGCGCTAAAATGGCGCGTTGGGGGGTCAAAACCACCCAAACGACCTCAGAATGCTATGAAACCGTATGACAACAGCCATTGTGTGATTTGTGAAATTTTCATGCTGACGGAACATCAATCGGAGGTGTCGTTTTATGGCGGTGACCGGAAATGCATTTTCGGTGTCATAAAACACCAAAAACGGAGTGAGACGGTCGAATTCGGAGAAAACATGCTCCGAATGACCTGAAACCACACGAAAATATTAGGAATATTATTTGTGATGTGTAGGAGGAGACGTCGCTCCCATTGAATGTGTGGTGCGCGCGGTACTGCTGATTGGGTCGTTTTCAGCAGCTCGGTGCGCGCTAAAATGGTGCGTTGGGAGGTTAAAACCACCCGAATGACCTCGGAATGCCATGAAACCGTACGAACACAGCTGTTGTGTGATTTGTGAAATGGTCGTGCTGACGGTACGTCAATCAGAGGTGTCGTTTGATGCCAGTGACCGGAAATGCGTTTCCAGTGTCATAAAACACCAAAAATGGCGTGAGACGGTCGAATTTGGAGCAAACGTGCTCCAAATGACCTAAAACCACACGAAAACATTAGGAATATTATTCGTGACATTTAGGAGGAGACGGAACGCCCATCGGACGTGCGGTGCGTGTGGTACGACCCATTGTGTCGTTTTCAGCAGCTCGGCGCGCGCTAAAATGACGCGTTGGGGGGTCAAAACCACCCAAATAACCTCATAATTCCATGAAACTGTACGAAAATAGCCGTTGTGTGATCTGTGAAATGGTCGTGCTGACGACACGTCAATCGGAGGTGTCGTTTGACGGCGGTGACCAGAAACGCGTTTCCGGTGTCATAAAACACGAAAAACGGCGTGAGACGGTCGAATTCGGAGAAAACGTGCTACGAATAACCTGAAACCACATGAAAACATTAGGAATATTATTCTTGACGTGTACGAGGAGACGACGCGCCCATCGGACGTGCGGTGCACGCGGTACGACCGATTGTGTTGTTTTAAGCAGCTCGACGCGCGCTAAAATGGCGCGTTGGGGGGTCAAAACCACCCGAACAACCTCAGAATTCCATGAAACCATATGAAAACAGTCGTTGTGTGATTTGTGAAATGGTCATGCCGACGGCATGTCAATCAGAGGTGTCGTTTGACGGCGATGACCGGAAACGCGTTTCTGGTGTCATAAAACACCAAAAACGGCGTGAGACGGTCGAATTCAGAGAAAACGTGCTCCAAATGACCTGAAACCACAAAAAAACATTATTAATATTATTTTTGACGTGTAGGAGGATATGGAATGCCCATCGGACATGCGGTGCACGCGGTACGGCCGATTGTGTCATTTTCAACAGCTCGATGCGCGCTAAAATGACGCGTTGTGGGGTCAAAACCACCCGAACGTCCTCAGAATACCATGAAACCGTATGAAAACAACCGTTGTGTGATTTGTAAAATGGTCGTGCTGACATATCATCAATCGGAGGTGTCGTTTGATGGCGGTGACTGGAAACACGTTTCCGGTGTCATAAAACACCAAAAACGGCGTGAGACAGTCGAATTCAGAGCAAACGTTCTCCAAATGACCTGAAAACACACGAAAACATTAGGAATATTATTCGTGATGTGTAGGAGGAGACTTCGCGCCCATCGGACGTGCAGTGCGTGTGGTACGACCGATTGTGTCGTTTTCAGCAGCTCGCGCGCGCTAAAATGGCGCGTTGGGGGGTCAAAACCACCCGAACGACCTCATAATGCCATGAAACCGTACGAAAACAACCGTTGTGTGATTTTTGAAATGGTTGTGCAGACGGCATGTCAATCGGAGGTGTCGTTTGACGGTGGTGACTGGAAACGCGTTTCCGGTGTCATAAAACACCAAAAACGGCGTGAGACGGTCGAATTCGGAGAAAAAGTACTCCGAATGACCTGAAACCACACAAAAACATTAGGAATATTATTCGTGACAAGTAGGAGGATACGGAACGCCCATCGGATGTGCGGTGCGCGCGGTACGGCCGATTGTGTCGTTTTCAGCAGCTCGGTGCGCGCTAACATGGCACGTTGGGGGGTCAAAACCACCTGAACGACCTCGGAATGCCATGAAACCATACGACAATAGCCTTTTATGATTTTTGAAATGGTCGTGCTGACGACATGTCAATCGGAGGTGTCGTTTGATGACGGTGACTAGAAACGTGTTTCCGGTGTCATAAAACCCCAAAAACGGTGTGAGACGGTCAGATTCGGAGAAAACGTGGTCCGAATGACCTGGAACCACACGAAAACATTAGGAATTTTATTCGTGACGTGTAGTAGGAGACGACGCGCCCATCAGACGTGCGGTGCACACGGTACAGCCGATTGTGTCGTTTTCAGCAGCTCGGTGCGCGCTAAAATGGTGCGTTGGGGGGTCAAAACCACCCGAACGACCTCAGAATGCCATGAAACCGTACGACAATAGCCTTTGTGTGATTTGTGAAATGTTCATGCTGATGGAACATCAATCGGAGGTGTCGTTTGATGGAGGTGACCAGAAACACATTTTCGGCATCATAAAACACCAAAAACGGCGTGAGACGGTCGAATTCGGAGAAAACATGCTTCGAATGACTTGAAACCACCCGAAAACATTAGGAATATTATTCGTGACATGTAGGAGGAGACGGAATGCCCACCAGACGTGCGGTATGTGCGGTACGGCCGATTGTGTTGTTTTAAGCAGCTCGACGCACGCTAAAATGGTGCGTTGGGGGGTCAAAACCACCCGAACGACCTCAAAATGCCATGAAACCGTACAACAACAGCTGTTGTGTGATTTGTGAAATGGTCATGCTGACGGAACATCAATCGGAGGTTTCTTTTGACTGCGGTGACCAGAAACGCGTTTCCGATGTCATAAAACACCAAAAACGGCGTGAGACGGTCGAATTCGGAGCAAACGTGCTCCGAATGACCTGAAATGATAGCATTTCTTAAATTGGGGGTTTTAAATTATTATAGCACCATGATTTGATGTCAGATTTAATTTTATTATATGTATATAATAACTGAATAATTATGTACAATTTACGTTTTTTTTGTTTTGTTTTGTTTTCTCTTATTGTAGGTTTATTGAACCAGAAGATTGAAATGGATAGACCTGCTCGGATCGTTGAAGCACATTTATCATTTATTGTTTATGACGATCTTGATGTTTATGCTATTTGAAATTGTTTTCCATTTTTTATTATTTTTACCTTGTTTTATCTCTGATTTTGCACAGTGAAGAAAAAAAAACACAATTCTTACATTTCATTAAAAAAATGAAAACTATTTTATTTAATATTATATATATATTTATTTAATATATATATATATATTAAAATATTTAAAAAATATTATATATATATATATATATTTAATGTATTTTATTTAATATTATATATATAAATATTTTCTTTAATATA
This sequence comes from Viscum album, assembly GCA_963277665.1. Taxonomy (NCBI): domain Eukaryota; kingdom Viridiplantae; phylum Streptophyta; class Magnoliopsida; order Santalales; family Viscaceae; genus Viscum; species Viscum album. The sequence goes on along the minus strand of OY728120.1, from coordinate 2,061,760,009 downwards.
TATATATATATATTATTTAATATATATATATATATTTCTTTCAGTAGGAATTTAAAAAAAAAATTCCCAGGGTACCGACCGCCAATGGCGGTCGCTTAAGGCTGGAATTTCGGCAACCTATAGTGACCGCCATTGGCGGTCACTATTGGCCTACAACGACGAAGCTGAAGCGACCACCAATGGCGGTCGTTGGGCAGCCTCTATAGGCCTATAGCGACCACCAATGGCGGTCGCTAATGCCCGATTTTTTAGTAGTGTAAGATACAAACCATAAACTCAAAAGAGAAGCAAAGATTGGGTTAGAATTACCCAGAGATTTGATCCACAACCAATGAAACAAAAAATTCCTTATAAATGAGGGATATTGATCTCTTTGATCTCTTGGGAGATTTGGTTCATCACTAGGGTGAAGAGAGGAGAAATTGGAGGAATTACAGAGTTAGGGTTAAAAATCCCGAAGTGGAAAATTGTAAATTTTTTAGAAGATTCTGAGCCACACGGTTTACCTATACGGTTTTCCAAACCATGTGCAAACCGTGTAGATGTTTCTATCCCAGAAGGCCACCTCACATGGTTTGCCCACATGGTTTTCCAAACCGTGCCCAAACTGTGCAAGTGCTTCTGCCCAAAGGATCCCCCTCACACAATTTAGCCACACGGTTTGCCAAACCGTGCACAAACCGTGCGTAGGCTACTGTCTGAAAAACTTCCTCTTCTACAGTTTACTTGGGATATCCACACAGTTTGCACTAACCGTGTGCAGACCATGCAGCCTACCCAGAAAACCCATTTTCTCCACTTTTTGTGTCCCAAACCCTTAAAAAACCCCCAAGAATCCTCTAGGACTTGCATAAGCACTTAATTAACCAAAATAAGGTATCCAAACTAAAACATAAATGAGAAAAAACCCTTCCAATATCCGTGATCTTACAACCTCCCCACCTTATAATGGCTCGTCCTCGAGCTGAGCTCCCAAGATTTACTGCACTTCCAAGGAAAAGAGATCGGTCCACTGAGCCCGTATATCTGATTCCTGTTCCCAAGTTTCTTCCTAAACAATCCCATGCCTCTATAGTAATCGCACCAATGGAACAAACTTGCCTCTAAAGACATTCTAACTACGATCCATGACCTGAACTAGATGATCCTGAAAGGACGTATCAGCCTAAAGCACAACATCCCAAACATCCACCACGTGAGTCAGGTCAGGTTGATACCACTGAAGATGCAACACATGAAAAACATCATGCATCCTATTATACATCTGTGGAAGATCTAATCAGTATGCCACTGGCCCGATCCTCTACACAATCTCTAACGACCCACATACCTGGGCTCTAACTTTCTCTGCTTCTGAATCTGTCAATTACCCAACCTTGGAGACACCTGAAGGAACACACTATCTCCCACCTCGAACTCAAGAGGTCTATGCCTCTGATCTGCATACGACTTCTTCCTACTCTGAGACATTTCCATCCATTTACAAATCAACTCAACCTTATTCAATGTCTCATGCATGATACTTGGTCCCAACAGCTTGGTTTCACTAGCCTCCAACCAACACAAAAGAGATCTACATGGCCTCCCATAGAGAGCCTCAAACAGTTCCATCTAAACCATAGCTTGAAAACTGTTTTTGTAGGAAAATTCAACAAGCGACATGTGCTTCTCCCAGGAACCACTGAAATCCAAGACACAAACCCTCAACATGTATTCTAACACTTGGATTGTATACTCCAACTTCCCATCAATCTGTAGGTGGAAATTCGTACTCAAAAGAACCTGAGTACCCAGTACCTTCTGCAAACCTTTCAAGAGACACGATGTGAAATGAGGATCCTGATATGAAACTATATTCTGCAGTACACCATGAAACCGTACTATTTTCTAAACATACAATTCACCAACTGGTCAACTGTGTAAGTCTCCTGAATCGGTAAGAAATGAGCCACTTTCATTAGTAAATCCAAAACTACCTAGATTTCAACATTCGTCCGAGGCATCCTCTAAAGACCCACCCCAAAAATCCATCATCACATTGTCCCACTTCCATTATAGAATGGGAAATGGATGTAATAGTCAACTTATGTGTTGATGCTCAACCTTCACCTATTGATAGGTAAGGTACCATGCGACAAAGACCACAAATTACTTTTTCATTCTTGGCCACCAAAACTACCTACATAGAACACGACACATCTTGGTCAAACCAGGATGAACTGCCTATTTTGATGCATGGAACTCATGAAACAACTCTTCCCTTATTCACACAGGCACAACCACATGATCATGAACACAAATAGCCCCATCCACACCGATGGCCCAACCTGAAGGTGGCTCCCCACCATTAAGTCTTTTCTTCATGGTAAAACATTCAATATTTTCAAGATGACTTCTCTTAAAATGGCTCAAATAAATCGATTCATAAAACAAGGAAACAAGAGTCACCTGCCCATTTTCATCCCACACCTCTAGGTGCATCTCTGCGAACAAGGCCATCACCTTCCACTCGGTGCTGGATTCCTGAACCAACTAGTTCTAAGCCTTCCTACTCAAAGCATAAACAACACTATTCCCTTTTCCCAGTGTATATACCATCTCAAAGTTAAAATAATAGAGATACTCAACCCACATTCACTTCTTAAGATTCAAATCCTGTTGTGAAAAGATATAGTTTAAACTCTTGTGGTTGGTATACACTGAAAACCGTTCCCCCAACAAGTAGTGCCACCGAAACTTTAAGTCATACAATACTGCAGCTAACTCTAGATCATGAGTGGGATAATTCCACTCATGGGGTCTCAATTTCCTTGACCCATAATCCATAACCCGCCCATCTTTCATTAACACATCCCCAAGCCCGATAGGGGATGCATCACTAAATAGGACATACTTTCTACTTGGCTCGGGTAAGATCAAGATTGGTGTGGTCATCAATCTATTTTTCAACTATTGAAAGGAACTCTCACAAGACTCTAACCACTCAAACCTGATTCCATTCTTGGTCATGCCCGATAGTGGTTCTACCAAATGAGAGAAATCATGAATGAAGCTCCAGTAATATCCATCCAAACCCAAAAAACTCTAAATGTCTGAAACACTCTTCTACTGCTCCCAAGACTCAATAGCCTACACTTTCTCTAGATCCACTGACACACATTCCTCATAGATTATGTGACCCATAAAATTCACTTCTCTAATCTAGAACTGACACTTTGAAAACTTAACATAAAGCCGATTCTCTCTTAGTGTAATCAAGACGATGTCAAGATGTTGGGCATCATCGTCATGAGTTTTCGAGTACACCAAGATGTATTTAACAAAGGAAACCAAAAATGGATCCAGATAAGTTTGAAATACTTGTTTTATGAATTCCATGAACCCTGCTGGTGCATTGGTTAAGCCTAAAGGCATCACCACAAACTCAAACAACCCATATTGACTCCTGAAAGCCGTCAGCGGTATGTTAGAAGGCATCACCCTAAACTGGTGATAACCTGATCTTAGATAAATATTAGAAAACAACTATGCAACCCTAAATAGGTTAAACATTTCATCAATTCTAGGAATAGGGTACTAATTTTTCACGGTCATCTGATTTAACTTCCGATAATCAACGCAAAACATTAATGACCCATCATACTTATTTTCAAAATGCACAAGAGATACCTAAGGAGATGTACTAGGACATATGAACCCCTTGAATTCCCACTCCCTCAGAAGAACCTTTAACTCCTGGAGTTCTGCTGATGCCATTCAGTATGGCGGAATAGAAACTAGCTCCACTCCCGGCAATAACTCGATCGTGAACTCAACATCCCTATTGGGTGGAAACCCCAAGAAATACTCAAGAAACACATCCTGAAACTGATACAATACTGGATGGAATATATACTATTCCCCTATTTCATCATTAAGAACAATACAAGATACTTCAGCCATAAGCCATTCCAACTTCTGACAAAACGGCCCCGCATGACCTGCTCGAACATCCCACTCTACACGATGGACATAAGCGTCACCCCCAAGTGACCTGAATGATACCCTGTGATGGTAATAGTCTACATGAACCCAATGAAACACTAAGAAATCCATACCAAATATTATTTCAAACCCCATAATATTCATAATGAACATGTCCCACAAGAAATGATACCCATCGAATTCCAGAGAACATCCCTTGCACAACCAGATTTCCTCATTACGCACCCCCAACGGAGTGTCAATCGATATAACCCCACACACATCCTCCACAAGAAAACCCAATACTACCACAAGCTGAGAAGAAACAAAAGAGTGTGTAGCACCAATTTCAAACACCACACTCATAAGTGTAGAAGCTACAATGATTGTACCTCGAACCGTTGATGCCCCAACCTCGCCCTCACCAGGTGCAGACTGAACTGCATGAAGCTGACTGGCCCCTCTACACTGGGCTCTAACCTGCATGCCCTGAACTGTACTTCCCTATTGACATGGGCGATCCTTCCTTGGAGTTCCACATCTACCGCCCCTGCTTGTACGACCCATGGAGCTCGAACTTACTGCCTGATATGGAGAAACTGACCCCTTTCCTCCACTGGGCATCTTCCTGACACCAACATTCATACTCTCCTACTTAGGGTTCCTGTAGAACCTCTGCACATGTCCCAATACTCAGAATGACCAGAACTCAACTAGAGGTCGACGACACTGGCCGTGCATGTGCCATAACCTGCCACACTAATAGTAGAACACCCGATCACCACCATGAGAGGATGACCCCTCTTCTGACCACTTTGTAAACTTATACCCTGCTGAATACTTCCTAAATGACTCTTCCAGCCCTTGGAAGCTACACCACTTGTCTGCCCAACTGGCATGACAATCCCTCTACCTGAAACTCTCTTCAGGATCCCTGTTGAGATCAAATCATGATCCACTAACTCTATAAACCTCTTCAAGAGAATTATATTCACCATATACCTGATATCATGTCTCATCCCATCTTGGAAATGCCTTGCAACTGCTGCCTCATCCACCACCAATGCTGGAACAAAGAATCGTTGGTCTGTGAAGGAGCTATCATACTCTATCACCGACATCGATCCCTGAGTCAGGCTCATGAAATTTGCAATATTGGTCTTTCCTCAAAGTCTCTGGGTAGAAATTCTCCAAAAACATTTCCTAGAAATCATTCCACTACATCCCCTCAGCTAGATCGGTTTGAGCCAGGATGTCCCACCAATTCTTTTCCTAGCCCTGCAACATATAGGCTACAAACTTAACTCGCTTCACATCGGGAGTCTTTAGATGATCAATTATCATCTAGATAGACTCTATCCAGAACTCTGCTGCCTCTGGACCACCCTCTCTGGTAAAGGTCGGAGGGTGATACAACTAAAACTTTATGGTCATCTTAAATATACTCAGTGAAACCCACTCTAGGTCCTGATCCATCATTTACATAAAATGATCCAATTTATCTCAGAACTGGTCTTTCCCACTTTCCTACATCGCCACATTCTCTTTCCCCTCTACTGGAGTAGTGTTTTCAGCATCATCCTCTTATTTACCAACCGGCGCTCGATGTCGTGGTGGAATTTTTCTACATTTCAAAACATGATGTTTAGAACACATGCCAAAGATCATTCAAAATTTCACATCAAAAAGGATCTTCACCCGCCACAACAACCCACCATACATGCACCATCCCAATAAATCTTAGTATTCTGAAAACATCACCCCGACCATCCCTACCACGGGCCATGGTCCAAAAGGGGTAAACAACCATACACCACCACAAATCTCACACAATATGTTACAACAACATTTTCAATTCATTACAACCCTTAACTACACATATTTCATTTTTCATCACTTATCATTCGTTTATCTTAACCCACATGCATTTTTTCGTTTACCACATTTTCTAATTTCAATTATCAAAATGCAAGGTTCATTCTTCCTTTCATGTCTCACACACCAAACCCGTGTGTTCCTACCATGATGCATGTCAACTACCTATCTAGGTGTCTACAATTATGCATGAATGAAAAAACTCATGCCATTGAGGCCACAAGACAAATATCATAAAACAATCACATCACACAACATGTGCATCACCCAATGGTGAAATCTCATCAACTGTAACATCACACAATCAAGAACAACAATCCTTGCCCATGGTGACTTAGATTTTCCCTCATACATGGGTTAGCTACTCCTAAGAACAATCTCATTACCAAGTCCCGAAACATTCTAACTTCCATATACCATCCCAAATAACAAGATTTCAGAGTAGGAAAAAAAACCTTCCACTAATACCACTTTGTAACGTCCCCAGTGTAGAAGCCACTAAAACGGTGCTCCGAGCCAGGTTATTAGATGACCATAAGTGTGCCTCCTCGTATGCCAAAGGTTACAAACTAGCAGTGGGGGTCTAAATAGTCAATTGGGGAGACTATACCCCATTTTATCAGAGTAAGCCATAATATAAGTTAAAAAAAATAGTAGAATAAAAATCAATAATACAAGAGAATTCATAAACAACCATTCCCCCAAACAGGGTACAACCATTTCCAATAATAAATATTCCATTCCATGCTACAAGTGAAAAGTGAAAAAACCCAAAATGAATAAAAACAAAAAAATCCCCAAAATGGTCCTGACACCAAGTTTGGGTCCTGCTCCATGTACAGATATTCCAACCCAACTTCCTAACAAGGGTCTTTTCCCTTCTCTTGACCTGTAAACATGAAGTCTGGTCGGGTACCCAATGGAAGCCCGAGTAGGATGTGAGTACAAGTCAGTGGGACACCGTCAATAGTGTCTACAAAATATCCAGTATAAACATTTGTGCATGGAAAAGGTAAATGAATAATAAATGACAAGGAAAAGATTAATTTCCCTTAGCCAGTTTAGGTCCATTAACAACATTTATTACCATTTCCATATCTTACCTTTTCAACACATTTATCAAGGGTTTATTAAACAGAAAATGTTACCCAAATTAAATTATACAATCATAAACATGAGGAAAACACATAGTTGTCTTATATCACTAGGAAAAACTTTACCATGCCAACCATATCCTCACATCAAATCATCAGTTAGGGTTGATGTCAACCATATCCTCACCTCAAAGCATCAGTCCGGGTGGATGATACCAATAGAAAAATAAATCATCATTCCTATCCCTACCCCGTTCATTAGGGGTGGATTTTAGAGCCTCAATCCAACTAGACCAGTGGGCATAGAACCTCATTAAATACCCCACACTACCAATATATGTGCACATTCTCTACATATATGTAACCATTAACCATTTACACAACATCATAACCATTTACCAAGGAAAACATAAACCATAACAATAACATGAGGGTTAACACCATGCCTTAACCCATTAACACATTTCCCACACTTCACATCATTTATCCATTTAACCCAATTCTATTTCATTATGATTATCTCACTAATCATTCATTCATTGTGCCTATCTCACTAGGATTTTTTTGTTATGCCTAACTCACTAGGATTCATTACCATTTTCATGACCAATTCCATTATGGTCTTTAGTAATTTCCACATATTAACCCAATATCCCTTAGGTTATTATCAATCCTAGGTGAACCACCTAGCTTCCAACCCAACACACACAATGAAACAAACATGTTTATCAAGGGCTCTTCATAAATAATCAATAATAACACTTGTTCTTCACAAATACCTAGGTTTGGGAAAGTCGCCTCACCCCATGGGTGGCCCTAGTTTGGTCTCATCACTCTCAATTCATCCCATGGGGATCTTGAGGGTTCCCCATTACCATGTTAATAAACATTTTACCAAAAAATTCCATGGGTAATCAAAACAAACCAAGAGACACACAAGAACAAAACCACACATGCAAAAATCCTCAAATAAACCATGGGATATAACTTGTGGACCACTTACCTCGATTCCATGGGTGAACACACTCTTAATCAATCCCTTAGAATCCACTCAACCAACATTTGAAGCTTCAAACTAAATCTCACCCAAAGAGTAGGGTTTTAGAGCTTCGGAAGGAGAGGAGAAGAAGATACAAACCCTAAAATCAAAAGAGAAGCAATGATTGGATTAGTATTACCCAGAGATTTGATCCGCCACCAACAGCACAAAAAACACCTTAGAGATGAGGAAGATTTCTCCCTTGGAGTTATTGGGAGATTTAGTTTATCCCTAGTGTGAAGAGAGGAGAAATTGTAGGAATTATCGAGTTGGGGTTAAAAATCCCAGAGTGTCAAAATTGTAAATTTTTAGAAGTTTCTGGGCCACACGGTTTACCTGCATTGTTTGGAAAACCGTGCACAAACCGTGCGGATGATTCTGTCCCAAAGGGACCCCTCACATAGTTTACCCGCACAGTTTATGCACATGGTTTGCTAACCATGAACAAACCATTGGGACAATTCTTCCCGAAGGAGCCCCCTCACATGGTTTTCCAAACTTTGCACAAACCAAGCAGAGGCTACAGTCCAAAAAACTTCCTCTTGAATAGTTTACTTGGGCTTTCCACACAGTTAGCACTAACCGTGCGTATACCGTGCAACCTACCCAAAAAACCCCATTTTCTCCACTTTTCATGTCCTGAACCCTCAGAACACCCTCGAGATTCCTCTAGGACTTGGGTAAGCACTTAATTAACTAAAAAAAGGGATTAAAACCAAATTTGAAATGAGAACATACCTTTCTAAGATCTTGGATATTACATCGGTTTGGGGTCAAATCATATATCTAATACATGGATTTCCTGACTGGTGACCGTGTAACGTGGATTCTACACAGTGTGCAACCCACTGGACATGCCGTGTACTCCAAATATTTCCAAAGTATACCTCACATGACATTTCCTTAGGCGTGTACTTTGGATGGATGGTGAGGAGGGTACACACCGTGTAGTGAGATCTTCACGCCGTTTACATTTTTCAGATTATGTAGATTTAAAAATTTATCATTATATTATTTAACCCTTGAGACATGTACCTTTGTGTGGGTGTAAATATGGGACAAAACATATGATAGGTGTTTGATATACATATATATATATATATATGTTTAATTAACATATGCATAATGTTCAAATATTTTCACATCATGTATGAGTTGTTTTACAATTATAATTCTGTGTGCATGAAACATGTTACAAAGAATAACATGTATAGAAGTATAATACATGTTGGGTAGTTTTAGACGGACATTCATCGGGTTTACTCCAATGTACAAGTTATGTCCACAGTTAATTTTAAATGAATTTATTAATTTTTTTTAAAATTATAATGGGTGAGAATCTCAAGGAAATTCAGAAAAAGGATTAAGATAAAAGGATTTATTAATTAAAGATAATAATTAACCAATTAAAGCATGATCTATCTTAATAAGACTGATTAAATAATTTAATAATAGTTTTATTAAATGCATAATTCATTTCATGATTGTGGATGATCATGAGATAGACCAGACCTTTACATGTGATTGATTTACTTTTAATTTATTTGTTAATTTAAAATTGTTGGTCTACATTCCTTATCCTCATTAATATGTAGGGCCTATATTCCCTTGACTTGTTTTATGTAAAACCCCACTATTCCTCACCTGTGTGTGAGTTAAAAAAATATGTAATGGATGGAGAACCCAATCTAGTAGAGGCGGTTCAATTTAGGAGATAAGGAGAAACCAATCCAAGGAGATACAAAGGTGGGCAGACGGAAAGCTGTAAACATGAAACTTAAAAGGTTCAAGTTGTTTCTTCACAAGGTTAGGTTTAGTTTATCAACCTATAGATAAAAAAACCATTAGAAAATTTCATGATCATACCCTTTATTTTATTTTTATCAGTTGCATGTTTATTCATTATGTATGTATTATCAGGATCACACAATTAAAATAAATAACAATAATGCAAGATGGAACTAAAATAAAATGGATTATGTGTAAATATTATCAATACATGGTTAATCACTTAAGTATATCCCACATAATATTAACAAGCATGTGAAAATATAATAATAGTAAATTAATGCGTAAATGATAAATCCCTCAATAAAATATTAATTCGATAATCCTTCCATTACTTATGTTTGAATCGAACCAATAGTTAAAAGTGCTTGAAAATCCAAAGTTGGGGTACTTTCAATTATTGTGGAATTATAATTTGAGGTTTGGGGTTAACTTAACTTGGTTTACATAAAGGGTTGACTACCAAAGCAGGACTTGGTGTAACTGAGAGGTAAGAGTTTAGGAAATCTAAAATAATGATTTTAGGATTGTGGAGTGTACTCAACGGATCGAGGAGGTACAAGTTAATGTAGTTGGAATTTGGAATACCTACCTAAACCATTCATGTTTCTTGACCTTCCAAAGTTGGGGTGATTATAATTGAATATGGATCCTTTACAGTAGAATATCCAAGCAATAGAATATTCCAAATCCAATGGTGAGGGCTATTGGGTTTGATAAAATAGTGGGAGACTAATGAATATTTATTTATCTTAATTTTATCAGATAAAGTACTAAAAATATGTTCATATTATTTTTAGAAACTACATTAAAAATAAAATCAAACATATCATTGATATCCATACATGAGAAGGAAAACCTTCTCACTAACACTAATTTTCAGAAGTGGCAAAGGCACCTTCGGGTCATCCTATGCCATGAAAGGAAACTATATGTGTTGGAAGAACCTTTACTAGTTGTGCTTGGGAATGAGGTGAGTGATGAGGATCTATCTATGTTACAGAAAAATATGAATTATGCTATGAATTTTTAGTGCCTCATGATATCATATTTGAATAATGATCTCTTGAAGAAACATGAGGAAATGTATGTATATAGCATGATGTCTCACCTTTGGGATCTCTATCAAGAGAAGGTGAGACAAGAGAGGTATGTGATCTCCAACACTTTGTTCACTAATAATCTTGGAGATTTTGCGACAACTAGACCATATGTAGTCAAGATTATTAGCTATATTGAGTGTTTGTACATATTAGGGATTAATTCCATGAATGAGTTTCATAATGATCTCATACAATCATCACTTCCCAAGGACTTCTCCATTTTTATTGTGAATTATAATATGAGAAATAATGAGAAGAGATTATCATAACTTCTGACCCTGATTCTCCAAGTGGACAAGGACATGGGGCGTGAAAAACCAGTAGTCTTTATGGTGAATAGGAAGAGGAAGGACAAGACAAAGGGTCCTAAGATTTATAAAAAGTATAAATATCTCGAGCACCAACCAACCAAGAAGAAGAAGAATACAAAGGAAGGGTAAGGAAAAGACAAAGTATGCTTTGCATGTGGAAAGTCATGCCACTAGAAGAGGAACTACACTCAGAGGAAAGGGGAAGACAAAGGTGCATTCGTTATCAAGTGAAAAATTTCATTTCTACACATTGGGTACTAGATACAGCTTATGGTGATCACATCTGCATTCAAATGCAGGAATCAAGTAGATTTTAGAAAATTTATAGAGGAGAGGTGGATCTATGAGATACTAATGGTTTGAGGCTAGAATCTCTTTCCATTAGTGACTACCACATTTTGTTTCCAACAAGGATGATTTTTGGTTTTATGAGACTGATATTATGTATAAAGCGTTACCAAGAACATAATTTCATTATTGAGTTTATATACATATGGATTTACTTTCATGTTTGGAAATAATTTTTTTTCTTTTATAAGGAAACTATATGTTATGGTGTGGAACATTTAAATAACGGTATGTATGTATTAAATTATGAAAACCAAGTGTTGGTAATTGATAATGAATCAGGTTCACATGAATCATATAACACCAAGTTGTGGCATCACCACCTTGGTCATGTAAATGAGAAGCACATGACAATGTTCTTTCAAGATGGTTATTTATACTATTCCGAGTTAAAACCACTTGATAGATTTCACACTTTTTTAAAAGGGAAAATAACCAAAAATAATTTGGTGGAAAGGGTAAAAGGTCCATAGATATTATAAGATTGTTACACACTGATGTGTGTGGACCATTTCCACTAGAAGCTATAGCTGGATATTCTTACTTCATAACTTTTACTGATGACTTGAGTAGATATGGATATATTTACTTAATGAGGTATAATTTCAAATTATTTGATAAATTCAAGGAATTCAAGAATGAAGTAGATAATCATCTTGGTAATAAGATAATGAAGATTTCATTAGATCGAGGTGGAGAATATCTAAACAAAGGGTTCATCAACCTTTTATGGGAGTTTGGGATTCCGTATGAATTTACTCCACCTTATAAACCATAGTGGAATGGTGTTAGTTAAAGGAGGAATCGTACCTTGTTGGACATGGTAAGGTCGATGATGTGTCATGAAAATTTTGCATTATCTTTTTGGGGATATTCATTAAAAACTATGACATGAACATTAAATCGAGTACCAATTAAGGTGAAAAATGGAACCCCCTTCGAGTTATGGAGTGGAAAGAAACCCGTTTTGTCGCATACACATGTATGGGGTTGTGAGCTGTTTTTTAAATGTTTATTAAGAAACATACTAGTACCCCAGGGCACAAGGTGTATCTTTATAGGGTGTTTCAAGGAAACAAAGGGATTCAACCTATACAACCCCTAAGACAAGAATGTGACTGTTTCTAGACCTACTATCTTTCATGAGAGGAAGAACATCCTCAAAAAATATAGTGGAAGCAAGATTGACTTTGATGAAGTTGATGCTCAAGATACACAAGAGTTGGTACAAGAACAAGTTACATAAGTCCCCATGGAAGTAGTTCCTGAAACAGAAGTACTGTATAAGAGTGTAAGAGAGGTAAGGGAACTAGAGAGATATGGTTTTCTTATTACCAAGGTTGGTGACTCATTATTGTTGGACAGTGATGAACCGATCTCCTACAAGGAGGAAGTAGAGTGATCATAAGCTGCAAGATGGATAGAAGCTATGAATATTGAGATGGATTCGATGTATTAGAAGTAAGTTTGGGTTCTAGTCGATGTGCAAATTTATGTAAAGCCTAATGGATGTAAATGGGTATTTAAGAGTAAACTGGACATGGAAGGTAAACTAAGTACCTATAAAGAAAGGATAGTAGCTAAAGGTTTTAAAAAGCATCACAGAATTGACTATGATGAAACTTTTTTGCTAGTTTCAATGTTTAAATCCATCAGAATCATACTTTCCATAGTAGCTCACCATGACTATAAGATTTGGAAGATGGATGTCAAAACAAAATTCCTTAATGGGATAGTTATGGAAGATGTCTATATAACACAATGAGAAGGGTTTGTGACACTATGTGATTCCAAAACGGTTCTCAAGTTTCATAGATCCATTTATGGATTAAAGAAAGCATCCAGGTCATGGAATATTCAATTGGATGAAGATATAAGGGAATTTGAATTCATTAAGAATGAATGTGAGACATGTGTTTAAAAAAGGTTTAATAGGAATACAGTCGTTATATTCGTAGTATATTTTGATGAAATATTACTTATTGGAAATGAAATACCAGTCTTACAGTCAATTAAGGACTGGTTGAACAAGTGCTTATCAATGAAAGACTTAAGCAAAGCAGCCTATATTCTAGGGATAAAGATCATTCGTGATATATTCTAGAGGCTTCTTGGTCTAAGTTAGAGTACATACATTGACCTAATACCAAAAATACTTAGTATGGGACAATCCAAGAGGGTATTGGTTCCAGTGTCACATAGCAGACATCTTTCTATGAAAATGTGTCCCCACACACTACAAGAGAAAGCTACAATGAGTAAAATCCCATATGCTTCAGTGATAGGATCAATCATGTATGCCATGCTATGTACTAGAATTTATGTTGCCTATATACTGAGCATGGTAGGAATATTTCAATAAGATCATAGAGAACAACATTGGGCTACTGTTAAGGCTACCCTTAGGTATTTGAGAAGAACTAAGGATATATTCCTTGTGTGTGGAGGAGATGAGGATCTTGTAATCAGAGGGTATGATGATGCTGGTTTTCAGATAGACCATAATGATCTAATGTTTCAATCAATATATGTTTTCTTTCTCAATGGAGGAGCTATGAGCTGGAGGAGTTAAAAGTAGCCAGTTGTCACTAATTCTACAGTGGAGTACCAATATATAGCGGCGTTTTATGCACCAAGTAATCCATCTGGATTTGGAAAATTATCTAGGATCTTGATGTAATACCTAGTAGTAGAGACCCTATAACATTATATTGTGATAATACTATAGTTGTGGCTCTTTCAAAGGAGATAAGGTCACATCAACGGATAAAGAACATACTCTGGAAGTATCACCTCTTGGGGGAATTTCATCATATGGGTGATGTTGTAGTGAGAAGAGTGTCCACAGAGGAGAATGTGGAGGACCCCTTGACTAAAGTCCTATCTTAGAAAAAGAATTAATATCATGTGAGAGCTAAGGTTATTAGTAGATGGATCTAATGTAAGTGGTATTTTGTTGGAGTTAGTTCCCTAAAGCCAACTTCTTTGTACTTTATGATAAACTTATATTCATGGTCTTGAATATTAATAAATTATTTGTCACATAATGATTATTATTATGCATAACATAGCTTGTGATAATGTCCCAAGAGTAGTTGTCACACTAAAAGGTCATAGTAGTTCTCTGCTATGATGAGAACCCAGAAGTTCCATGACACCATTCTTGAATAAATGTTATATGGACAGATGATATAATTTGAAGGGAAACAAATGATACATGCTATCAAAGTTAGAGACTCATGGGACATTAAGGAACCTTCTCATGGTGAACACCCATGGTAATATCTAGTAGGATATTATTAGAATGAGACCCGATAATAGAAAATACACATTATAAGTGTCATTGGATGTTCCTATTTGTGGACATGTGTAATGGTACTTAGACTTTATGATTATTATTAATAGATATTCTGAGTCATGCACTTTGATGTTTTGGTGAAAACCATGATGAAATATGCTCATGGAAATGTAGGATATGTTGGGTGCGTCATGAGTAATATTGCATTAATGAATAATTAAACAAAGGATTTATCCCTTTTGTTCATTAAGAGAAGTAAATATCTTAGTCCCTTTGATGGAAATGATATAGCCTAAATAAATCAATGGACATGGTGTTATCTAGGAAAGTTCTATTTCCATAATGTCAAAGAATGATTTATCGAGCATATATGTTGATGACACTGGCATACAACCTGCTTGATTGGAGATATTATGATAAAGAGATTATATTACATGGTATGAATTCTTATGAGGTGACATGCCATTACTGCACTAACTTCTTTATCTAGGGGTTCCTTGGTAGGTTTCTAGATGCTAACCTTGGACTTTAGGTAGGCTCACCTAATTCCATTGAGAAAGAGGCCTAGAGGGTCACAAACTAAATGTATCCAGAATCTAAATTAAATAATTTATTATTGAACAAGTTTAATAAATATTATTCATGGTTGTGGTTTAATAATTATTTAGCTATTCCTGATCACATTTTATTTATTTATCAGTGAATAATTCAGTTATATTTATTTATTTATTTAATAAATAAATTGTCCTTATTCATGGTCCCATAAATATTTTTTAGGATGGGAAGATCGAGTTAAAGGGTCTTGTGAGAAAATAATATGAAATATTATTTGATTAAAATAATATTTAATTATAACTTGTAAGATAAGAACATGTCTTAGAAATAATGGTATTTCTGTTATTATTTGATATGGGGGTTTCACATGGAATAATAAAATAATTAACGACACTTTTGATAATTATTTATTATTACCTAGTGAATTAAGTTCCCAATTACATATTATTCTCTTATTATCCAAGGGGGAAACCCAAAGGCTAGAGAGACAGTTTTGGTTGTGCGCAAAATTTTGGATAAAAATATCTCAAGCCTCAAGATCTCCTTTTTTTTCTCAAAAAATGCTCGGAATAACAAGAGAGTCCATCATCCACCGGATCATAGAATGCTTTGGAAGCATCTCTCAAGGCGATTGAAGGTGAACGACACAAGTGCAAGGACCTTCCGTGCTAGCATCCGAATACTCCTTCGGTGATGTCTAGAGATTTAAGGAGATCGTGTGGATTACCACTAGAGGAGATCTACTCTTGATCTCTAAAAAGCTACCAAAGGCTCACCGCAAATATGTGGTTAGACAAATAAATGAAGAAAGAAAACCTTGGAGGTATTTCTTTAGTTTAAATAAACTAATTATAAATAAAATATGCTGATCCTGTCTCACGGTTCTGAGCCTCTTTCTTGTTTATCAAAATATTTGATTTTATTATGTGAATACTGCTGTTCATCATCGTATTGATTATGAAATAATCCTTGATCATGGTAAAATTTAAATTTGGGTGTCGGCCTAACCACGCTTCCACTACACCTAGAACCTATAGGATACCCCAAGGAAATAAGGGGATATTACCTGTACGAACCCTCATAAAAAAAGGTAATAGTAGAAATATAGGCCATATTCCTTGAAAGGGAGAATATCTCTAAAATAGATAGTGAGAGTGTTATATACTTTGATGAAGTATAGGCTTAAGGTATACAAGAGTTGGAATAGGAAAAAATTCCACAACTCTTTGCGGAAGAAGTTTTAGAAAAACATGTACTTTATAAGAGTACAAGAGAGGTTATATAACCTAAAATATATTGTTTTATATTCACCAAGTATGGTGACTCATTAATAGTTGATAATAATGATCTTGTAACATTCAAGGAAGAAGAAAGTGAAATAGATGTTTTGAAGTGGGAAGAAGCTATGGATTATTAAATGGATTCCATGTACCGAAACCAAATCTAGATTTTGGTATATCCTAAAGTGGATGTAAATATAATTGGATTCAAATGGGAATTCATGATGAAACTGGACATAGATGGACAAGTAAGTACTTATTGGGAATTATAGGTTGCAAAAGATTTCAAAAATCATTAATGAATGGAGTAAAATAAAACATTTTCACCAGAATTCATTAAAATTCATAAGAATTCTACATTCCATAACCATGAGATTTGAAAAATTGATTTCAATAGTGTCTTCTTTAATGTGAACCATTAGGGAGATTTCTATATGAAACAACCTTAAGGGTTTGTGACTCTAACGGATTCCAATAAGGAATAAAAATTGCAATGATCCATTTATATATTAAAGCACACCTTATGGTCATGGAGCATTCTATTTTATGAATCCATAATGGAATTTGGTTTCATAAAAAATGATTGTGAGACTTGTGTATATAAATGGTTTAGTGGGAGTGTAGTTGTTTTCTTGATAGATTATGTCAATGAAATTCTACTTATTGAAAACTAAATACTGTTATTATATTATATTAAATCCTAGTTGAATAAATACTTCCCCATGAAGGACTTAGGTGAAGAAACATATATCCTTAGTATCAAGATCCATCATGATAGATCCCAGTGGCTGATTGGTCTTAGTCAAAGTAGATATATTGACTTTATACTAAATAGATTCAATATAGAAAAATCCAAGAGGGGATTTTTTCCTATAACATCCCAACCCAAACCACTGGATTCAAGCCGAAAGGTCACACAACCTCATGAACACCACCCCATATGCAAGAAGTTACTAACCAGAAGTGAGGGAATGCATATGAAAATGGGCATACTATACCCTATGTACCATGTCAAAGTACAATAATAAATAAAAAACAATAATAATAAATAATTAGATAAATCTCGTAGAATAATAAATATGGAATACATGTCGTATAATAAATGGACACTTAAGGTGGAAAGAATGTCATGTGTACAAAGAAATAGATAAAGTAAATAAATAAATAGAAATTCTTATGGAATCTATCCTAGTATGATACAAGCACCATGATCCTCTTCTTAGCTGTACACCACATGGACCTTTCTCTTCAATTAATCCATTAAGAAATCTACAAGTGCATAGAAATGCTTGAGTATGGTGTGATAAAAAGACTTAGCAGGACACCACCAATTAATTCTCAACCTTCTTTTCTCAATTATAATAGTTAATTCCATAAAAATAATAAATGTGCATTATGAATAAACATACAATTCAAAAATGAGAAGTTGTGTCCTAACCAAGCCCCCAAAAACCCCTGGACGTACTTACTTCATCTCCATGCTGGAAAGATAAATCATGATGGGTGTTATGCGTAACCAATCTATCCATAGGGATACTGAAATAGTTTCTTGTCATCCACATGGAATCATGAATACATGAAACTCAACATCCCCAAGGCCTCAAGTACAACATGCTACTTGGAATAAAACCAAGCATTGAGCACACCGCTTAGCAGTTCACTGGGCATTGAAAAATATTCTACTCGGCATAACACTAGGCATCTAAAATGCTTCTCAATAGTTCCTTGGGAATCAAATAACATGCTACTCTGCATAAAACCAGGCATCAAGCACAATACTTGGAATCTCACTAGTCATTGAGTAACATGTTACTTGGAATCTAGGCATCGAGTGCATCCTAAAAATGGAAAGTCCATGGAATTATCATATCTCCACCATGTGCTTAGGTTTAACATTGTCGTAATCTCATGTCATGCGCACAATCCCTCTAAGGGATAAACTTTTTCATGAAGGTTCACCTATTTTAAACACTAATAATGATTCCTCATAAGGCATGGTGACATAAAATAAGTTAGATAATACAAGGTAAGAATAATATAGAATAACATCATGAGTATTAGTAGAAATAAAAAAACACAAGTGATCATCATTGAACCTGGAATAAAAATCTATGTAGGTATATTTATAGAAATAACATCAAAAATGGACTCACTAAAAACACTCACACCAACATGAAATCACTACCATGAATGGTCAACAAGTCATGCTAATATAGGTATCATATCAAGGCAATAACGAACATGTAAATAGAACATGAAAAACATCATGAGTTATGCCAACTACACACGTGATCAAAATTAGACATGGTCAATCAGGATATCGAAGAATACTCATAGAATAAATCAACACACATGGTCTCATGGATCTAGTTCTCAAGTAGAACAACATCACACATCAAGAGGTCCATGTAGTTTAATACACTCATATGTGATCAATCCTTGTCCATCAGTGGCCAAAAAACAATCCATCACACAAGGTCCAATGTGGCCCTTTGACCTTGCCAATTTATTAGGATTCATTCCTTTAATTAATTAAGTCTCAAACATCATTTATTAATTAATCATTATTATTATTCATGAAAAATCATGAAATAATGGTCATTCTCCCAAATTGGATAACCTTATATCTCATGCCAATAAATGTGCATAAAAAAGGGTAGAGAACATGAGACCACCTGCACACACACATATCCACATGTGATCATAATCTAATATTATTATAAATTATGTATACACATAAATTATAACATGGAAACTTGTATAAATAAGTTCCTAAAAAGGTAAGGAACATCCCACCATAGGTGAAATAATGATTTGATGATAAATTTTGACATATGATTTTAATTTCACCATCGAGAGGTGTTTCTTAATGATATAAAAATTATTAAAATTAATGTTATCTTCAATAATTAAAATGTGGATAAATATTATTTTTTTAAAAATAAAAATAATACTTTTTTACCTTTAAAAAAAACTTAGGGTTAAAATTATATTAATTGAGATGAATCCAATGACACTAATGGAGTGTCAATATGACCACTATCAACAAATATATTGAGGATAGATTTTTTTAGAATAAAAATAAAAAAATAAAAAATATAATATATGAGAGAGAGGGAGAGGGAGCTATGGGTGTGATGTGAAAAATGGGGAGGAATCCCCTGTGCCTTACACACCAACACTCAAAATGATTTTTTTTATATTATTATTTTTTCCTCATTTTATTTAATATAATTTATTATGAAGTTATCTCCCCTATCAAATCCATGCAACACCCATACCACTTACACGTTTTTTATTCTTCTTTAATTGATCAGTTTTTTATTTCCCTTTTTAAATATATTAACACAACTATTAATAGGTATTAAAAAGTAATCTGTATATATATATATATATGTGTGTGTGTGCGTGTGTATTTAAATCTATCATTATGTGTACACCTCATATATATATATACATATAACCCCCCACACATATAAACTCCCCCCCCACACACACACACACACATATATATAACTAATATAAACATGTTATATATATATATATGAACATCTTAATGTACACCCACACATGTATATATATGCATACATACATGTATATATAAATATTCTATACACATATATATACCATTTAATTTTCCACAAACCAATATTATTTACCAAATTTATAATAATAATAATATTTTATTATCATTATTAAATATATTTCATCATTATCACTATGAATATTTCATCAATAACATTCATTAAAACTATGTAGTTAATAAGTTAACCACACAATTGAATTTATATAGGACAATTAATAATTTTACTACTATTCTCAAACCCTCCATTAAAAAAAATCACCCATGGAGAAACGTCGCTCATTAATTAAGTGAAAATTAAAAATAATTAATTATAGATGTATTTTTTATTTTTTCAAGACAAATAATAATAATAATAATATAAATATTATCACCATTACATGCAATGTAACCAAACACTCGATGAACACAAAGATTATATCACACCTAGGCTAAAACCAATATTCGTTACCTAATGGGTGTCTCATATTTCTCACATGATACACTGTTTGGGAGATATTAAATTATTTTCAGAAAACATAATATAAAAATATTAAATAAATTATCCTCACATGTGATCTTTATAAATGTACAACACACTCAAAAGTTATGCCCTTCCTAGGGTAAACCCCAAATCTCAGATCTAAATGTGGTCTTATATTTCTCATATAACTCACTATTTAGGAGATATTCAATTATTTAGAATAAAATATTGTACATGTCATATAATATATTTAATGTTTTATTATGTATACACCGAGGCACTATGGGACTCTAAATCCCATTATTTCCTAGTACCTAACTCTGAAAATATTCCATTGAATATTATAAAGTGTTAACTAGTATTTTACCTTTTCACAACCCTTAAATAATATATTAAGTGATATTTATTGAAAAATTACATTTTTCACATAAAAATAATCATAAATTAATATCAATGAGGGTTTTTATTGTCTTTAAAAATACAAGGCATTACAATTCTCCACCCATTTTTACTTATTTTCAACAAGACGTATCTCTAGTGGTATTGATCTAGCAATTTAGACAAATGATCTTGAACGTTAGACTCACACTATGATGTGTCATCTGAGATCTGTCCATTATACCACAAAACTAGGAGTAGTGGTATCATTTTCCCTTCGAGTAATTTCACACTCTAGTCTGTAATCTACACTGGAAACTCTTTATAAGATGCATCGGGTTCCAACTAAATATTCTCACAATCTGTAACATGCATAGGATCAGGCATGTACCATTGAAGATAAGAAACTAGGAACATATTATGCATGACTCATTAACATAGAGGAAGGTCCCAATGGTATTCCAATATCCCCACTCATTTGATGATCTCAATTGGTCTCAAAAAATTTGGAGTTATCTTACCTTGATTCTTTAAATGTTGGTTCCGCAAATGAGGATTCACTCATATGAAAAACTCAATCGCTTAAAAGGAACTCCAAATTAATCCTTATATAGTTGGTCTATGATATATTTCTTATTTGAGAAAGGATCAACCTCTTCTGAATTATCTTCACTCTCTTAGAGGTCTCTTGAACCAAAACTAGTCCCCACAACTCCTACCTCACCCGCCTCATGCCATCAAGGCAGTGAATAAAGCGACCTCCTGTAAAGAGACTCATAAGGTTCCATCTAAATCGAATCTTGACAACTATTATTGTATAAAAACACAACCAAGGATACATGATCATACCATACTCCGCCTATGTCTAGAATGAAAGATCAAAACACATCCTCCAATATGCCTATAGTCCACTCGGACTATCCATTGGTCTGAGGATAGTATTTTGTACTCAATCTCAGCTGATTCCCTAGGGATTTTTGCAAGCCATACCAAAATTGTGATGTAAAACATGTATCTCTATATGAAATGATGTTCAAGGGAACCCTATGAAGTTGTGTGATCAATTATACATTGATCTTTACCAACCCCTCCAGTAAGTGAGTCTCTCTGATCTCTAAGAATAGCCAATCGACAATCCCACAGACCTTTTAATGACTCCTCATGGTCCTGGTTAACTCATCTACAAATTCCATCAGTATTTCATCCCACCTACACATGGGAATTTTATGTGTATGGAGAAACCCATCAAGATGTTGGTGCTTGACCTTTACCTTTTTTCTAGTAAGGTATTGGAACACAAACCATGTGATGTTCCGCTTTATTCCTGACCACTAGAATTGATTCCTAAAGTCATGGTATATCTTCATCATACTAGGATGTACCTCCCATATAGAGGAATGGTAATATATCACCATCTCCGATTTGGTAGAAGTAGGGACTACTACTCTCCCATGTACCCAGATCGAATCATCATCTTCCATCAACCATCTAGGTACTATGTCAACAGCAACTAGTTGTTCCCTCATTACAGAACACTCTAAGTACAAATTCTATTCAAACTTTACCTGGTCCACAAGTTAAGATGTGACTACCCAGGGTACACAAGTTATATAACCTTTGTCTTATGATGCATCCATCCTCCATTCATCTGATAAGCTCTTCAATCACCACAACTTCTTTGAGGGCCTCCTATAAATCCATTTCTCAGACCATGTATTACAATTAACAGAATTTGCAACAACATTACGTTTTCCATGTGTATATATCATATCAAAATAAAACATAAGAAGATAATCAACACAACACCTCTGTCTTATATTTAGATACCTATATGTGAAGATACAATGAAGGCTTTTATGGTCCGTATAAACAATAAATATCTCACCTAATAGATTGTGTTTCTAACACTATAGATCATGTACTGAATTTTCCAGATCCAACTCATATAGGTGTATCTTGAGATCCTTCATCTTGTTTTTCACCATACGATATGGGGGTATCCAACTAGCTATGCACCTGACATGAGCTTTATCTTAGCTCGAGTTGTTGATCCTCCAGAGTATCTAATATGTAAATGATTCTCTCAAAGATTTAATTCAATTACTTAGTATTTAGAGGGCCTCTCATTCCCTACTAGGATGGAGAATGATGAAATTTAAATTCACGACATGTTTGAGCATAGGTCTATATTCCAATGCATAGGTTAGTCGTAAAGTGAAATAATTCTAATTGAAGTAGACTTTATACCCTAACCACATATCAATTGTAGGAGGATGATCTACTATATTCTATTACCCTTCTAGTGGTAAAGTAGAATCCTACGCCCATGTGGAATTATTCCATCCTTCTTCACAATTAGTTCCCTAAGAATATTTCAATGTGACATCTTCTGAAACATGAAGGAACATTAGGAACATAAACAAATCTTATTTAGTATATGGGATTAAACAAGGTTATCTTATGAGTCTACCCTTAACACATGGTATTCCCCTCCTATGAATAACCCTTGTTCTGTCCCTAAAAATTTGTCATAATCATCATATATATGATAAAACAAAAACATTATCAATTCAAACAATCAATAGTAATATAGATATACCAAAATAGAATAAAACACAAATATATATCACATAAAGAAAAACTATGTCGAAAAAATAGAAAAAGTAATAAATTTAATTAATAAACTACTATACAACACAAGATCAAGTATATATATGGCATGAAAACCAACATTCCTAGTCATGATTCATGAACACACCTGAAATCTCATAAATCACATATCAAAATCATGTGAATCACCCAAGAAAAGTTTAATAAAAAATAATAAAAAATCATAAATTCCCCACTTTATGGAAACTAAGAGGTCCACTATACAATGATGGACAAGCACTGTCATCGCTCCCCTGCCTTAGTCCCAACCATACTATCTTCTATTTATCTTATCCCATAAAAAGGAAAAGAGAAGAAACAAGTTAGCGAGTCCTGATACTCTGATACCATTTTGTAACATCCCAACTCAAACCACCAGGTCCAAGATGGATGGTCACATGACCTCATTCATGCATCCCCATATACAAGAGGCTTTTGACTAGAAGTAAGGGTATGATTCCAATAGTGGGGGAAATATACCATCCACATTGAGTCCTATAAAAATAATAAATAAATAATAATAACATTAAATAATTTGAGTAATCATATAGAATAATGAAGATGGAATACATGTTAGATAATAAAAGGTGTCCCAAGGTGGGAAGTCTGTCCAATGTATAAAGACAAAATAAAGTAAATAAATAAATAGTAAGACCTCTAGAGTCCATCCTAGTCTGCTACTAGATCTACCCTTCTCGACTTAGATATCTACCACAGGGCCCTTTCCCTTCATCAAATCCCTCATGAAATCTACAAGAACATTGAAATGCCTGAGAAGGGTGTGAGTATAAGACATAGTAGGAAACCAACAGTGGGTCCTCAACTCAGTGTTCTCAAGTATAATAGAATATTCCATAATAATAATAAATGTGTAACCAACATAAAAATAAAATCCAACACCAAGCGGTTATGTGATAACCAAGCCACCACAAAACCTCGACCATACCTTCATTATCTCTATGCCAAAAGGATAAATCATAATGGGTTTTAGGAGTAACTAAACTAGACATGGGGATGATGAAAGAGTTGCTTAACATCCTCATTAAATAATGTGTACATGAAACTTGTCATCCCCTAGGCCTCATGTGAAACATGCTACTCGGTATAACACTAGGCATCTAGTTCACTTATTGTTAGTTCACTAGACATCAAATAACATGCTACTCAGCATAAAACTAAGCATCAATCATGCTATTGGGCAGTTCAATGGGAATATAATAACATGCTACTCCTCATAAAACCAATCATTGAATGGACTAATCATTAGTTCACTAGTAATGAAGTAACATGGTACTTGGAATCCATGTATCGAGTGCATACTCAACTTAGAAAGTCTATGGAATCATTGTATCTCCACAATGTTCTCTGGTCCATTGTCTCCATAATCGCATGTCTTGCACACACTCCCTCTTAGGGATAAACTTTTCATGAAGGTTTACATTTTCCAAAGACTAAGAATGATTACTTTGAAGGAATGGTAACATAGAACAAGGTATATCTTACAAGGAAAGCATAGTATGGAATAACATCATGAGTATTAGTAGTATTAATCAAACACAAGTGATCATCATCAAACATGAAAGAATAATGTACACATGTATAGTCATGAAAATAACATCATAAAGGGACTTAAGAGCTACACATGTATATGATCACTATCAATAATCTTTAACAAGTCATGCTCATATAGGTATAATATCATGGAAAGAGTGCACATATAAACAGAGCATGACAAACATCATGAGTTACACAATCTACACATGTGATCAAAATCAAACATGGAAAATTAAGCTATCTATGAAAACTCATGGCATAAATTAACACACATAGTCTCATAGATATATGTCTCAAGTATCATAAAAAACACCTTAAGGTTTCTATATAGTTTATGGCACTCTTATATGATCAATCCTCTTCCATTAGCGACCAAAGAACAAGCCAACACATTAGGTCCAATGTGGCCCTTGGAACCTTGACAATTTATTAGGAATTATTAATTTAATTAATTAAGAATCAAGACACATTAAATAATTAAGTATTTTTATAATTCATGACACAAAATGAACTAATGGTTGTTCAACCAAAGTGGAAAACATTATATCTCATGCTAATAAATGTTCATAAAAAAGGTACAGAATAAGGGAACACCTACACACACACATCCACATGCGATCTTAACAAAAAAACTAGAAATTATATATAAAAATAAATTATAACATGATTAATTGTACAAACAAGATCCCAAATGGTATGTAACTTCCTACCATAGGTTCAATAATGACTGATGATAAACATTGACATCTGAGTTAAATTTCACCACCGAGAGATGCTACATAGTGATAGAAGATTTTATTATAATTATAAATATCTTCAATAATTAAAACATAGCAAAAGAATAATTTATTTGAAAATAAAAATAATACCTGTCGGAATTTGAAAAAAAAACTTAGGATTAAAATTCTGCTCATCGAGATGAATTCAACCGAACTGATGACTCATTAATCCGACCAATATTGAAAAATATATTGAGGATAAATGATTGAAGAATAAAAAAATATCAAAAAGAATATATGAGAGAGAGGTAGATAAAGATATGGGTGAGACATGAAAAATGAAAATGAGGCCCCTACACACCATGTACAAATTCCCCAAATTCCTTTTTTTATATTATTATTTTTGTTATAATTTAATTTATCTTCATTTATTATATATGTATATATCCTATCAAACACATGCACCACCCATACCTCTCACACATTTTTATTCTTCTTTAATTCATGTGTTTTTTATTTACCTTTTTAAATATTTTAAATCAAAAATTAATATATATTAAAAAGTTATATATATATATATACATATATCCGTCAATATGTATACACCGCACACACACACACACACACACACACACATAAATACCCAAACCTATATATACATACCCACACACACACACACACATATATACATATATCTATATATAACCAAAATATATTCATTATATATATATGAATATCTATATGTACACCCACACATGTATATATATGAATATATATTTATACCATACATATATATAAGCCATTCAATTTTACACATACCAAAATTTATTTTCCAAATTTAAAATAATAATAATAACAAGAATATTTTATTATCCTTATTAAATATATTTCATCATTATCACCACGAATATTTCAATAATAGCTTTCATTAAACCCGTGTAGTTGATAAATTAACTATACAATTGCATTTATGTAGGTTAAGTAATAAATTCACTATTATTATCTAACCCCCCAATAAAAAATTTCGCCCATGATGAAACGTCTCTCATTAATTAATAGAATTAAAAAATAGTTAATTATAGATGTTTTTTTTAATTTTTTCCAACACAAATAATAATAATAACATAATTATCATTACCCTTACATACAATGTAACCAAACACCTGATGCACACAATGATTATATCGCACCTAGGGTAAAACCCATATTTCAGTTTAATGGTGGTATCAAATTTCTCATAAGATTAAACATTTGGGAGATATTAAATTATTTTCTGAAAATATATAATAAAAATATTAAATAACTTATCATCATGTGTGATATTACCAAACATATGATGTGCACAAAATTTATTCCCTTCATAGGGTAAACCCAACATCTCAGACCTAACAATGGTATCTGATTTCTCATACAACTCACTGTTTGGGAAATATTCAATTAATTTGGATAAAATCATGTACATGTAATATCATATATTTAATATTTTTATTTTGTGTGAACTGAGGCTCTACGGGCCTTGGAATATCATTCTTCTTAGATCCTAACTCCCAAAATATTCTACAGAATATTAACTGGTTTAACTGGGATTTTACCCTTTCACAACCCTTAAATCATCTATCAAGGGATTTTTATTGAAAAATTACATTTTCAAATAAAACATAATCATAAATTAATTAAAAAAGGGTATTTATTGTCTTTATATATTCAAGGTATTAAAATTATCCCCCTATATCCACTTCTTGTCCCCAAGAAGTATTTGTAGTGGTCTTTCTCGAACAACTCAGACCACTAAGCTCAAACATTAGACTCATGCTCTAACATGTACTCCTAGATCTGCCCATACTACCACCAAATTTAGATTAGTGGTATCATTTTCCCTTGCAGGATTTTCCTGCTCTGGTCTATAATCTGAACTGGATACTCCACATAAGATGCATCGGGTTCCAACTAAACATCATCTCAATCTATAACATGTAAATGATCTGTCATGTACCTTTGAATATAAAATTTTTGGAATACATCAGGCATGATTCAATGACATAGAGGAAGGTCCAAATGGTATTCCACTATCCCCACTCATTCGCTAATCTCAAAGGCTCCCACAATACTTGGTGATAACTTACCTTTCTTCCTCAAACATTGGTTGCCCCAACTGAGGAGTAACTCATATGAAAAAAATCAATAACCCATAATGAACACCAAATGTATCATTACATGGTTGGTATAGAATCTATGTCTTCTTTGAGTAATGACCAACCTCTTATAAATTAGTTTCACTCTCTCAATGTTCTTCTAAAACAAAATTAGGCCCCACAATTACTGCATCAACTGCCTCATCCCATCAAGATGGTGAACGTTACAACCTCCCATAAAGATCCTCATATGGTTTCATCTAAATAGAAGCCCAGTAACTATTATTTTAGGTGAAACTAATAAATTATAGGTGATTATCCCATACTCCACTAAATTATACCATGAAACCACAAACCATATCCTCCAATATGTGTATAGTCCACTCAAACTATCCATTGGTCTTAGGATGGTATGTCGTACTCAATCTTAGATATGTCCATAGGTATTTCTATAAGACCTACCAAAATAAAAATTTAAAACATTCATCTCTATATAAAAAAATGATCAAGGGAACTCCCTGAAGACTTATGATCTCTCATACATAGATCATTCTCATCCCTTCTAGTGAGTGAGTCTCTCTGATCTCTAAGAAAAGAAAAGACTTTGTTATCCAATCGAAAATCACCCAAACTATGTCATGGATCCTTGGGGTCTAGTTAGACCCATTAAAATTCCATTGTGATGTCATCAAACTTCCACACAATCATTGGATGTCACTGGAGAAACCCATTGTTATGCTAGTGCTCGGACTTTAACCTTTAATAGGTAAGGAAACAAAACACAAACCATGTGGTGTCTCTATTCATTATTGTACTCCAAAACTATTGTCTGAAGTCGTGGTACATATTTTTCACACTAGGATATACCTACCATCTAGTTGTATGGTAATGAATCACCATCTCCTCTCTCATTGAATCATGGAATACTACTCTCCCATGTACCAATATCAAATCATCATCGTCTATCAAATATTTGGGTATTGAGTCACCACCCACTAGTTGTTCCCTCATTACAGCACACTCTGAGTCTAACATAATTTAAGCCTTTACATGGTCCATGAGTGAATATGTGAATACCAAGGTAAAATAAGTTAAGGATCCCAGGTCCTCTGATGTATCCATCCTTTATTCATCCAATAAGCTCATCAAGTGTCACAACTAATCTGAGGGACTCTCACCAAGATCCTTCCTAGCCTATGTCTCATGGTTAAGAGAATCAGCAATGATATTACCTTTTCTAAGTGTATACATCATCTTAAAATCGAATGTATGTAGATAATCAACCCATAATATCTATATTAGATTTAGGTCCCTCTATGTGAAGATATAACGAAGGATTGAATGGTTTGTATAAAAAATAAATCTCTCACCAAAGAGATAGTGCTGAAAACACTATAGAGGGTGGACCACATATACCATCTCTATGTCATCTAGCTATACCTTGAGATCCTTTAGCTTATTTTGTGTCATACTATGTAGGGGTATCAAGCTGGATATGCACCTGATATGAGATTTATCTCATCTTGACCTGATGATCCTTCATAGTCTTCAATGTGTCAAAGAATCTCTCATTGATTTAAACCCATTACTCAGTATCCTAAGGTCTTATCATTTCCTAGTAGGACAAAGAATACCGAAATTTAAATTTACGACATATTTGACTATAGATATAGGCTCTAATGCCTAGGTTAGTAACTAAGAAAAATAATTCTGACTGATGTGACCCTACTACCCTAACCACAAAGCATGTGTGGGTGTATGCTTAGCTATATTCTTCTATATGTCCAGTTGTATAACAGAAACCTCCTCCCTTGTGAAAGTGTTTAGGACTTCTTCCCTAGTAGTTCCCTAAGAATACATAAAGGTGACATCTTCTATAACATGAAGGAATATTAGGAACATAAAAAGATCTTTTTCAATATATGGGATCGTACAAGGTTATTCTAGGAGTTTACCCTTATCCCAAGGTATACCCCTCCTAGTACTAACCCTTGTTTCCATCCCTGCACATTATTCATGGACTTAAAATATATGTTAACACAAAAAATTTCTTAGTTCAAATAATTAATTCCAATAAAGATATATCACAAGAACATGAAAAACATATATATCAAAAAAAGAAAAACTATCCAGTAAAGATTGAAAAATCAAGGCATGTAATTCTATTACTAATATGCATTATAACATCAAGTTTATATTTGGCATGAGAAATTACATGCCTAGTCATGATGAATGAATGCACCTGAAATACCATGAATCACATATCAACATAATATGAATCACCCAAGGTGATTTTAATCAGTAGTAACAACAAAACATAAATTTCCCACTTTATGGAAACTTAGAGGTACACTATACAGTGATGGACATACACTGTCATAGCTCCCCTGCCAGAGTCTTAATCATCCTTTCTTATATATATCATATCCCATTCTAATCTAAAGAGAAGAAACAGTTTAGAGAGTCATGATGCTCTGATTCCATTTTGTAACATCCTAGCATGAACCACCAAGTCTGATCCAGAAGGTCACATGACCTCATGCAAGCCTCCCTATATGCAAGAGGCTACTGAATAGTAGTAAGGTTTTGAGTCCAATAGTGGTGAGGATATACCTTCATATAAAGTCATAACAAAATAAAAAAAAATTAATCAGATTAATCATGCAGAATAATAAATATGGAAAACATGTTAGATAATAAATAGACTCCCAAGGTGGAAATATTTTCTCGTGTATAAAGAATAAAAAAAGTAAATAAAAAAACAGTGGGACCTACGAAGTCCGTCATATCATACTACTATATCCATGCTCCTTTTTTTAGCTATCCACCAAAGGATCCTTTCCCTTTTTTAAATCCCTCATGAAATCTATAAGCACATCGAAATGACTGAGTAGGTTGTGAGTAAAAGACCCAGCAGGACACTACTAATGAATCCTCAACCTAGTTTTCTCAAGTATAATAGTTTATTCCATAATAATAATAAATTCATAAAAATACAAAACATAAAATCCAAAACCAAGAGGTCATTTTCTAAACAAGTCACCACAAACCCTTTTCCATACTTGATTGGGATCCATGACTGAAAGATAAATCATAATGGTTGTTAGGAGAAACCAAGATAGCCACCGAGCTGGTGAAACAGTTTCTCAGCATCCTCATGGAATCGTGCATACATGCAACTCAAAATCCCCTAGGCCTCAAGTTCAACATGATACTCAGTATAAAACTAGGTATTAAGCGCGCTTTTTGGCAGCACACATGACATCAAATAACATGGCACTCGACATAACACTAGACATCGAGTGCACCACTTGGTAGTTCACTAAGCATAGAATAACATGCTACTTGCCATAAAAACAAGCATCAATCACACTACTCAGTAGTTCACTGGGAATCAAGTAAAATGATACTTTTAATCTATTCATCAAGTGCATCCTCAACACAACAACTCCATAGAATCATGATATCTTTACAATCTGCTTAGGTCAATCATCGCCATCATTTCATTTCATGCGCACACTCCCTCTAAGGGATAAAATTGTTATGATGGTTCACCTATTCCTAACACTAATAATGATGCCTCTCAAGGATTGGTAACATACAACAAGGTAGAGAATACAAGGAAAGTATAGTTTGGAATAACATCATGAGTATTAGTAGAAATAAACAAACACATGTGATCATCATTGAATATAGAGTAACAGGCTACACAAGTATAGTCACGGAAATAACATCATAAAGGGACTCCTGAGATACACATACAAAATAATTAGATCAATATTAAGCATTATAAAAAATTCATGCTAATACATGTATCATATCATGGAAAGAGTGAAAATATAAACATAACATGAAAAACATATGAGTTACACCAGCTACACATGTGATCAAAATCAAACATGGTCAATCATGCTTTATAAGCATAATCGTGGCATAAATAGACACACATGGTCTCTTGGCTCTATGACTAAAGTTGTACAACAACACATCTCAAGGTTTCCATGTGGTTTAATGCACTCATATGTGATCCATCCTTGACCATTGGTGGTCGGAAAACAAGATAGCACACAAGGTCCAATGTGGCCCATGGAACCTTGTCAATTTATTAGGAAAACTTCCATTAATTAATTAAGACTCAAGACTCATTAATTAATTAATAATTATTATTGTTTATGACACAACATGAACTAATGGCTGTTCAAAAAAAGTGTAAAAACTTATATATCTTTCCAATAAATGTGCATAAAAAGGGTAATGAACACAAGACTACCTATTCACACACATCCACATGTTATCATAATCAAACATGATTATCAAGTATGTATACACATAAATTATAGCATGAAAACTTGTATAAATGATATCCTAAAAGGTAAGGAACTTCTTATCATAAGTGAAACAATGATTTGATGATAAAAATTGAGCTACAAGTTTAATTGCACCATTGAGATATGTTTCCTAGAGATAAGAGATTTTATTATAATTATAATTATCTTTAATAATTAAAACATGGGGAAAATAATTTATTTTAAATTGAAAATAATACATGTCTGCCATTGAAAACATACTTAGGGTTAAAAATTTTCTCATTTAGACGAATCCAACGACATTGAAGGATTATCAATCTGACCAATATAGAAGAATATATTGAGGATAAAATTCTAAGAATAAAAGAAAAATAAAAAATAAAATAGAGGTAGGGGGAGGGAGAGATGGGTGAGATGCGAAAAATGATGGGGTATCCCCTACACACAACACCCAAATTCCCTAAATTCTTTTTATGTTATTTTTTTCTCATTTAATTTAATATCATTTATTATATATTTAGCTTTCTTATGAAACCCATGCACTACCCATACCTCTTATATGTTTTTTATTATTCCTTAATTCAAGTGTTTTTTATTTCCATTTTTAAATATATTAATTCAACCATTAATATATATTAAAAAGTAACACACACACACACAAATATATATATATATGTCTATTTAAATCCATCAATATGTGTAGACCTCATATATATATATAAACACACATATATATATACCCACAAACATATATATACATATATCTATAAATAATAAATATATATGCATTATATATATATGCACATCCATATGTAGACCCACAAATGTATATATCTGCATATATATTTAACCCACACACACACACACAAATATATATATACCATTTAATTTTCCACAAAAAATATTATTCCCAAATTTATAATAATAATAATAGAAATATTTTATTATCATTATTAAATATATGTCATCATTATCACCATGAATATTTCAACAAAAACTTTCATTAAAATAGTGTAGTTAATAAATTAACCACACAATTGTATTTATGTAGGACATGTAATAAATCCAATATTATTATATAACACCCCAATAAAAAAATTCCCCCATGGAGAAAAGTGGCTCATTAAGTACATGAATTAAACAAATATTTAATTAAATATGTAATTTATATTTTTTTAACCCAAATAATAATAATATAATTATTATTACCTTTACGTGCGATGTAACCAAACACCTGATGCGCACAATGATTATTTCACACCTAGGGTGAAACCCATATTTTTAACCTAATGGTGGTATCCTATTTCTCATAAAATTAACTACTTGAGAGATATTCAATTATTTTCAGTCAATATATATTAAAAATATCAAATAACTTATCCCTGCATGTGATCTGACCAAACGCCCAACACACACAAAAGTTATGCCCTGATTAGGGTAAACCCCACATCCTGGACCTAACGATGGTATTAGATTTTACATACGATCAATGTTTTGGGATATATTTAATTATTTTGGATAAAATTTCACATTTATAATATAATATATTTAATATTATAATTCTATCTGTGATGAGGCTCTATAGGCTTCATAATACCATGATATCTCAGCGCCCAACTCCAAAAATATTACAGAGAATGTTCCAAGGTGTTAAATAGGATTTTAAACTTTTAAAAATACCTTGAATAATCTATTAAAGTTTTTTTATTTAAAAATTACATTTTCCCATTAAAAATAATAATCATAAATTAATATCCACAATGGTTTTTATTGTCTCTAAATATTCAAGGTATTACAATACTAATGTCATATGGAAGTCATCTTTAAAAAAAAAGTTTCCTTAGACACATGATGAAAGATAAAATATGGAAAGTAATCTATATGAATAAGTGATTGATTCAGTCATGTATGCTATTATATATACTATTCCAGATGTCACTTATGCCTTATGTGTGGTAGGAAGATTTCAAGATGACCTAGATGACTGCTATTGGATGGAATTCAACAATATCCTTAGGTATACGAGGGGTACTAAGGATATGTTAATAGTTTATGGAGGTTATGAGGAACCAATAATGATAGGATATGAGAATTATAATATCAAAATAGATCAAGATAATTAGAAAGATCATACGAGATACATCTTCACTCTTAATAGAGGTGTTGTAAGCTGGAAGTGATCAATGAAAACTATGGTGATATATTCTACAGAAAATTACAAGTATATTGTTTACTATGAGGAAACAAAAGAAGAAGTTTGGATATAAAACTTAATCCAAGATAATGAAGTGTTTTCTAGAAGTAATGACCGTATCACACTTTATTGTGATAATACTACAGTGGTGGATATTTCAAAGGATCCAAGGTCACATCAGCGGACGAAGAACATACATTATAAGTATCATATCATGATGGATTTTTCTCAAAGAGGTGAAGTTGTAGTGATTAAAATATCCACGTAAGACAATGTGGTATACCCCTTGACTAAAGCCTTAACTCAGCATAAACACGAGCATCATGTGATTTATAGCATATTGAAATTCATAGGAAGTTGGATCTAGTACAAGTGGGAGTCTATTGGAGTTGGTGTTTTAAAACCAACTATTTTTTACTTTGGATTACATGTATCTTAAATGATTTTAATATTAATAAAACATATTATTACATATTGTTCACTATTGAGAAAGAATTTAATTTAATAATGTTCCAGAGTATCTATTTCAAGGATAAAGAAATAACAGCTCCTTAATATGATGATAACCTTGAAATTCCATGATGATTTTCTTAAATATATTTTTATGATAAGATAACATAATATGATGGGACACAAAGAATATTTACTATTAGGTATGAATAATCATATGATGATTATCCTTCTTCTCATGAAGTTCACATATGGTAATCTCCAAGTCAGGATATTATGAGAAAAAAATCCACCTATAGAAATACCACCTGTTTATATTTAATCAGATATTTCAATATTTAAGTGTGTTTAATGGTCATTAGACTTTAATATTATTATTAATTTTTCCATGGCTCATGTACTTCTATATACCGACCAAAACTGTTATTGCATATATTTTTGGGAAGTAGGTTATGTCGGGTGCATCAATAATGACATGTTATTAATTAACATGTCTAGGAATGATTGTCCCTTCCATATTAATGGAAGTTTATATCTAATAATTTTGATTAAAGTGAATCCATTATATTAAATTTCATGGCCTTGGTGTAATTATTAGTTTATTTCATATTGTCAAACAAAAATTTATCAAACTCATAGGTTGGTGAAATGAGTGTGAAACTAGTTTTAGGAGATATTGTGACAAAAGGATTATATTGAAGAGTAATCATTCATATGTTTTTTTACTTTATGAAATTAAATTATTTCTCTTGGGTTACTTGATCTATTTCTAGACAATAATCCTTGACTTTGGGAAAGTATTCATAATTCCAATGAGAAAGTATCCTAGAGGGTCACAGAATAAGTGTTTATATTGATCTCAATTAAATTCTATTTCAATTTAAATATGGAATCTTATTTTTTATTACATAAATTTTCATTACATTGTAAAAAAATGATCTTTTAAAGTTTAATTTCTTAGAAAAAGGGTACCAAATACATGAAAACATAAAACATTATTATAATGCACTTGAAAGGATTCTTCATAGGTTCATCATAAGAACATTTAATTCATCTCATAATTGGGGTACAAACATCAAAGGAAAGGGGTTTGCATAAGGCCTAGTAAGGTAATTAGCAAGGGAAACAATTTACATGTGAACATGAGGAATATCAGTAAGAACATGGGAAATATCATTATAGCATGAGCAATGGAAGAAGAGGAATATAATAATAAAAATAAAATGAGTCATAACATGGAAATTTATCTACAAAATTTATTTTATACATTTATAATAATATCACCAAGTTTATTCACTGAAGTGTCGTAAAAGAAAAATAACAAGGTTATTCACCAAGGTATCGTAAAACATGTCATATATAGAGATTAAATAATTTACCCAATTAATTGGAGAGATATCAAGGTAAATCTTCAATATGTATTAATTTCATGGGATCCATATACATAATAATAAAAAATTTCATAATTAACCCATGGATAATAAAAGAAAGGGTTTTCATATAAAATCTGGGTGTTTCCAAATGTTATTCAAAACATGGTCATTATGTCATTTTCAGACCACAAAAAAGAAATTAGGGTTTCATGTATGCTAATACTAGAATAAAATAAATCATTTTTATATCTAGGTTAATACACATTGAAAATAAATAGGTTTTGGTATTCACAAAAGGAAAATAAAAGAGAATTTCATGGAGAGAAGAAGGCAATTTTGAGAAGTAAATTCGGCAGCATAACCGGTATAATACATGGTTTTGAAAAAGGGTAAATTGAGAGAGTAAAAGGGTATAACAATTATAAACATAATTTGGTAGTAGGTATATGAACAAAAAATGAAATATAAGAGAGTAACCATAACATTTAGAATACATATGCGATAATAGGTTCTTGAATCGAAAAGAAAAGAAGGATTGATCCATTACCTTGAAAAGTAACTTATAAAATGTGAGGGTTGGGACCTTGGGGGATTGAAGACACATTGGGAAAAATAATTTGGAGGTTAAAATACTAGATATTCATATAGTATATATTTTTAGATAAATAAAATGGATAAATGGGTGGGTATTTATAGAAAAAGTGGGGGATTTTTTAATAATTTCCAAATATAGGCCCTAGAAATCATGGTTGTGGAAAATGAGAATCCATGGGATTTAACATTGTTTCAGCCCATGATTTTGGTCATTTGGGACATATATTATGTTATTTTATCCCACAAGAACCGAAAATATTATTATATTACTAAATTTTTGCAAGGAAAAGTAATGTTTCCATAGAATAATATTTTTAATGTCAAAGTTTCCATTTTAGACATTGGAATGTAACTTTTAGGTTTTAAATTTGAATAAAACCCATTTAAATAATTGAAATTAATAAAATAACGTATATTAAGTCCTGGATTATGTTTGATTAAGTATTATATCATTATGAAATAATTATGAAGTCATTAAACATACTAAAAAGCTCAATTGTATTTTTACTAATCATGAAAAAATAATGTATTTTAAAAAATTATAAATATTTAACCAAAACCTAAATTCAACTTGATAATTTAAAAAATTTCCTTTATTTTATCATAATAATTCTCTAAGTATGATAATTTTAACTTTTAATTATAAAAATACTTGTTTATTAAAAAAATAGTGGGTTGAAAATGCATAGAATATTTCTGACACTTAATCATTTTTAAGGACATAATAAAATTAATTTATCATTTATATTTAAATAAAAGTGTTTATATCAAAAAATTTAATTAAAACAAGTAATATTAATAATAAATTTGTTTATTATGAAGATTTATATCTTTCCTAAAAAATACAATTTGGGTCTGAAAAGTCAATTTATCCAATTCTAACTCAAATAAACCTATTTTTATTCAAAAACTATTCTTAAAATGGAATTAGTGGAATAAAAATTTTATTTATTAAATGTAATTAAACTTTAAAAAACTATGTCCTTGACACATAACCCCCTATTACACTTTCATATGCCATTAGATTAAGGTTTGGAATGGTGGTAGTTTCATGGGGTGCCTCAACTAACATCAAAAGAGTGGTAATATCCACTAACTTGAACTTATCCCGTAGGATATTTCTTTCAAGATTCACTTGTTGAAGCTCTAATTGGGATTAGTTAAGGTATAACCCCAATGATGATACCTCCCCCCCAAGTTCCATCAAATGGGATTCAAACGACACGGCTCTACTATTTGAGGCAATCGATTCTTATTTTTTGTATCAATTGTCCATTTTCATTTCTACATAAAAACACCAATTATAATGTTAAAATTATTACCAAGATTATAGTTTTCAATGGTCATATTTTACAACAATCATTATAGACCAATGGTGATATAACGGTCAAATCTCGATGGTCAAATTTCTCTTTATACCCACTTCATTAATAAAGAGATATAGTTTTTTGTGTATAATATAATATAAAACAAATTTTCAGGAAAAAAACATTATTAAAAAAGTATGGGTCATTAAATTATCCCCCATTAATAAATATCATCCATGAAATTTAAACTCATTCTCTCAATTGGTAAAAGGTATGGGTACTTCTATCTCATTATCTCTTTTGGTTCCCACGTTTCTTATTCATATTTTTGGTTTCTCCACAAAACATTGAAGAGGAAGGTAGTTTTATTGAATAGAAAATTGTCTCTACAGTTAAAGATCTCCACCAGATGTTACTTATAAGAGAGTTCATGTTCTAGTTGTATAACCTAGAGATTTAGTACAAGGGAGGGATTAGGTTTTTACTGCCTCAGGATAGATACATGAAATACATCATGAACTTGAGATAGATTTTGTGGGAGTGCGAGATGATAGGAAACTACACCTATGAGATCAAGGATTTTATAGGGGCCAAAATACCTATTACTATACTTCCATTTCTTCCCAAACTTCATGAATCTATTCCATAGTGATATTCAAAGTGACAATTTTTCACCAACACCAAACTCCATGTCCCTTCAACAGTTGTCATCATAGCTCTTCTTCCGACTCTAAGAAGCCTTTATGTGTTGTTGGATAACATGAAACTTTTCTATAATATCTTTCACAATATGAGGCCCAAGAAACTTTATCTCACAAACTATATCCCAACATATAAGATTACTACATTGCTTCATATATAGAGAATCAAAGGGTTCCATTTTAATACTCAAATGAAAGATTTTATTGTGTGGGAACTCAACTAAGGGGATATGTTGATACCATCCACCTTTAAATTCCATTGAGAATTTTCTCAGCATTTCTAAAAGTTTTTGAACAGTTTTTTATGATTGTCCATCAGTTTGGGGGTGATAGGCCATACTGAAATTCAATTCGGTACTCAGATCATGTTGAATAATTCTCTATAATTTTGATATGAACCTTGGATCATGATAAGAAATGATAGAATGTTGAACTCAATGAAACCTCTACACTTCCTTTACATAAATCCAGTTAAGTTGGTTAAGAGATAAATGTTCTTGAAAAGTGATGAAATGCGTAGTCTTGGTGAGTCGATCCACTATAACCCATATCACATTGTTTCCTTTGGACGTTCTTAGGAGACCAATGAAAAAGTTTATAGTGACATTTTCCCACTTCCATGTTGGTATGGGTAGTAGTTGTAGTACCCCTTTAATAAGTTGTCATTTTGGCTTCACTTGTTGACATTCCAAGCACCTTTTAGTGTAGTCGACAATATACCTTTTCATATTATCCCACTAATAATGATCACGAAGGTCCATATGTATTTTATTGATTCTAGGATGTATAAAAAATGTAGATCTATGAGCTTTATCGACCAGTTCTTTCTTTATTTAGGGAATATATGGGGCACATAGCCTTGTATAAAATTTTAGTACACCTTATTGATCAATATTGAACTTACAAAACTCACCATTCTTCATATCCTCTATCTTATTTTGTAAAAAAGGATATTCTCTTTGAGTTTTCTTGATCTTCTATATTAATTATGGTTGATAAATAATTTGGGATAGGGTTGATGATTTACCTTCCCTTAAAATTACCATGTCTAGTTTTACTAGGTATTTGATCAAATAATCTCCTTTAATCCTCAACATTTCTAACAGAATAGGGTCTTTCCTACATAATGCATCCGTGACATTGTTTGCTATTCTAGGTTGATAATGAATTGAACAATCATAGTCTTTAAGAAGTTACAACCATATCCTTTGTCTCATGTTCAATCCATTTTTCATGAAGAAATACTTCAACCATTGGTTGTTAGTGTATATATTAAATTTCTCCCCATAATGATAGTGCTTCCATATTTTCAGATCAAAAATAACCATATCTATCTCTAGGTCATGCATACGATAATTCTGATCATAAAACTTTAACTGTCAAGATATATAATCAATCGCCTTGTCATTTTTCTTGAGGACGAACCCAACCCTTTCAGATATGCATCGTAAAAAATAATGAATCCTTATTCGATAGAGGGTAGAGTTAATACATTTTCAGTAACCAATATCTTCTTCATCTCTTGGAATCATTCTTGACACTCCTTTTTCTAGATGAAATTAACCCATTTTCAAGTTAACTTGGTTAGTGGATTAGGAAGTCATGAATTTTTTTCACAAACCTTCTATAATATCCTAATAAACCACGAAAACTAAGAATCTTAGTTACTATTATTGGATGAGGCCACTCCCCCAAAACTGTTGTCTTGGCAGGGTCAACTGAGATTCCTTCACATGTTACAATATTCCCCAAGGAAGCAACTTGTTCTAACCAAAATTCACATTTACTGAACTTTAAAAATAACCTCTATTTACTTATAGTTTTCAATATAACCCTTATATTATTCTAATTATCCTCTTCAATTTTGGAATATATCATAATATCATCAATAAAAAATACCAAAAATTTATCAAGGTAGTCTTTAAATAATCTTATCATTAAATCCATAAATATAGCTGGATAATTATTCAAGATGAAGATAATAACAACAAAATAAAAATTCTAATATCTTGATCAGAAGGTAGTCTTTTTAATATCTTCGTTCTTCACCATTAATTGATGATAACCATACCAAAGATCAATCATAGAGAAGAATTGATCCCCATGAAGCTGGTCAAATAAATCATCAATCCTTGGGAGAGGGAACTTATTCTTCAATAATATCTCATTAAGTTCTCTTTAATAAATGCATATATTCATTGATCCATCCTTATTATTCATAAATAGAATGGGGGATCCCTAAAGAGACATAATTGGCTAGACAAAACCCTTATCCAAAAGATCTTGAAGTTGTTTATTTAATTCCCCCAGGTCCAAATCTTCCATTCTATATGGGGTCTTTGATATCAGTTTGGATCCATGTATAAGTTCAATGGAGAACTATACCTCTCATTATGGGGGAGGTCTAAGTAACTCTTTAGGAAATACGATAGTGTATTCTTGAATGATAAGAAAATTTTATATTCTTATACTTTAATTTCCCTCTTCCTCTTCACTGATCATCTACATAAGGAAGGCTACGAGAGGTTATTCTTGAAAAATATCAGGTTTCAATATCCTTCTTTTTAAAATAACTATAGGTTGTAAATACAAGACAATTGAGATTTCCTTTCTTCTAAAATTGATCATATCATTATACTTTCATATCTAATCTATCTCTAGTATAATATCTAATTCCACTATAAAAATGACTACTAGATTTGCGATGATATTGTGCTCACCGAAGTCAATACTAGAGTTTCTATACACTGTGGATGCTTGAAAAATATTTCTAGGAGTCTTGAATAATAAACATACTTCTAGAATTTTAGGTATTGATTCTATATTCTTTTAAAATTTGGTGGAAATAAAAGAATTCATATAACCAGAATCAAACAAATCACTTACTAATTTTTAGAAAACAAAGAGAGTACCTACCACCACATCATTTGGAGCCTCTAATTTAGTAATTATGATAGATAATTCCAAAAATGTGTCCCTTAGACTATAATGAGGTTGATGGTTATTTATATCTATTATCTTATGATTTGGTATGTGATTGGAAATGTTGAAAAAATGTATACACATAAAGCATTGGACTTCAAGCTAGGCTTGTTCCATCTTCCCGTTTTCATTTGTTTTGATAAGTTGAGACTTCAACTCACTACCGGAGTTCCATGCTATATTGACATATCTTCTATACTTGTAACATTTTCCACTCTTGAGAAATAATTTTTTTTTAAATTATTCTACCCACATTTGTTGCATGTAGGAAGTTGCCCTTGCTTTTCTCCTCTACCATGATCAAAGTTCCTCCCTTATTTTGGATCCAAATATATCTACTTTTCATTTGATTTGTGTGACCACTATGTCTCTCTGAACTCTAATTAAACCTTCATAGCACTCTTCAATATATCCTCATAGCTGTCATAGTCTCTATTGGCTATATTCCTCCATAGATGGGGTCTTAGTCCACCAAAGAAACTATAAATCTTTCTATTAATATACACAACAAAGATAGGGGTGTAAAAAGAATGTATTGTAATGTTCATATCATAGCTTCCCATAAATTCATTTCCTTCTTCTTCAGCTCTAGGAATTCCTTCTCCATTTTTTCAAATTTAATGGGGGAAATATTTTTTGAAAAAGGATCCCTTGAACTCTTCCCACTCCATATAAATAATATCCCTTATTGGAACTATGTTTTTAATTAGTTTCCACCACTGATAAAATTTTCCCTCTAAGTGGTATACAACCAGAGTGATTTTCTATTATTTTTGAAAATTGAGTATAAAAAATATATTTCCTATAGATCTTATCAAATTTTCATCAATCAATGGGTCAGTAGATCCACCGAAAGAAGGTGATCATTGACGCATAAAGGACTCAATGGAAAGACGTTCCCTTTAAGGCCAATATAATATCTTATCTTGATTCAAGTTATTATTCATAACTTGAGTTATTTGATTCATCATTTTCCAGAAGTTTTCCATTCTGTCTTCCATAAGAGGGTCGTCGACCCATGGTTTATTACACTCACCATTCACACAGTTCCTCCTATTTCCCTCCATTTTTGAAAAGAAGAAATCCTTATTAAGAAATGTGTATCATTTAAAAATCTTATAATTATAAAGTAATTTTATGTCTTTAAAAATCATTTTTAAATATGTTATTATTATCAAAAGAAAATATTTTCTACAAATCCTTTATAATGGTTCATAAAAAACATGTGATTAAACAAAAATATCCCTCGGAAGTGTCAAACTAGGAGTGAAGAAACTCCCTTTGTCATTAACCATTTTCCATTCAAGTCTTGATCACAGCTATGTTTTTTGGTGTTACCCCTAGATACATATGTTCTAGAGCCACACCCACTTTTTCAAATCCAGATAGGGATTTCTTTACTTAGAATACACTTACTTAATATGTCACCAAAATACAAGTATGTTTTCCTATATTTAAACATTTCTATTTGGTTCTTATTTATGTTTTAAAATTTTAATTTCCCAAAATAACTAAACTGACCATTGATACCTACTATGGAATCCCACTAATTTATCACATAACTTTTCATTACATTTTATAAACAGAGGATCTTTTAATGTTTAGTTTCTTTGAAAAAGGGTACATAATACATGAAAACTTAAAAAATTCTTCTAATCCATTTGAAATTATTCTTCATTGATTCATCCTGAGAACATTTACTGAATATCATAAACTTAGGACATACATCAAGGGAAAGGGGTGAGAATAAGTCCATATAAGGGAATAAATAATGAAAACCATTTACATGTGATCT
This sequence comes from Viscum album, assembly GCA_963277665.1. Taxonomy (NCBI): domain Eukaryota; kingdom Viridiplantae; phylum Streptophyta; class Magnoliopsida; order Santalales; family Viscaceae; genus Viscum; species Viscum album. The sequence continues at coordinate 2,061,716,174 of OY728120.1, read as the reverse complement.
TGAGGAATATCAATAAGAAAATGAGAAATATCATTATGGCATGTGAAATCGAAAAACTGGAATATCATAGTAAAAAAACATGATTCCTAACATTGAAATATGGATACAAAATTTATTTTATACATTCATAAGCATATCACTAAGGTTATTCACCTAGGTGTCGTAAATGAAAATTACCAAGGTTATTCACCAAGGTATCATAAAACATGTCATCTCTAGAGATTAAATTATTTACCCAATGAATTAGAGCACTATAATGGAAAAAACTTAAGATGTATTAATTTTATGTGATACAAATATATCATAATAAAACAATTCATAAATAACCAATGGATAATAAAATAAACGAGTTTCATATCAAAATCCAGGTGTTTCTAAAAGTTCTTAAAAACATGATCATTATGTCATTTTATTCCCACATAAAAGGAATAAAGGGATACTTTATGTTAATATCAGAATAAAATAAATAAATTTTATCTCAATGTGATTACCCTTGGAAAATAAAGAGTCTTTGGAATTTATAAACTAAAAATAAAATAGAATTTCTTGAGGAGAAGAGGTAAATTTTGAGAAGTAAATTCAGCACCATAACGGGTATAAAATATGGTTTTGAAAAAAGGGAAAACGAGACTAGACAAGGTTCTCCCTTTGATAAAATTTAATTTTTATTATGGGTATGATAAAAAGGCAATATAAGTGATTAACCATAACATTTATAAGATATATGTGAAAATAGGTTCTTGAATCGAAAGGAAATGAAGGATAATTCCCTTACCTTGAAAAGTAACTCCTAAAACATTAGGACTAAGTCCTTGGGGAATTTAAGACACTTTGGGAGGAATAATTGGGAGGTAAAAATACCATAGATTCATGGAGTATGGATTTTGGGTGAAAGGAAATGGAGAAATTGAGGGGTATTAATAGAAAAAGTGGACGATTTGTTTTATAATTTCCAAATACAGGCCTTGGAAGTCTAGGTTAAGGAAAATGAAAAAGCATGGGATTCTCCATGGGGGTTTCCCATGGTTTTGAAAATTTGGAAAATATTTTATTTTATTTTAACCCACAAGAACCGAACATATTATTATATTACTTCTTTTGGAAAGGAAAATTAAAGTTTCCACAAAATAAGTTTTTTAATGTTAAAGTTTCCATTTTAGACTTTGGAAAGTAACTTATAGGTTTATAAATTGATTAAAATATATAAAAATACTAGAAATTTATAAAATAATATATTTTAAGTTAATAATTATGTTTAATCAACTATTACACCATAATGACATAATTATGAAGTCCTTGAACCTACTGAAAACCTCAAATGTATTTTTACTATTCCTAAAAAAAAAGTATTTTTAAAATTATAATTAATTAACCATAACCTAAATTCAATGTTATGATTTCAAAAATGATCATTTTTATCATGATAATTATCTTAGTATTATAATTTCAACTTTTAAATATAAAAATAATTATTTATTAAAAAATATAAGGTTGAAAATTCATAGTAACATTTCTTATACATAAAAAATTTTGAGGACATAATAATTTTTTGTCCTTTATATTTAAATAAAAGTGATTTTATCTTAATTTTTCATTAAAATAATTAATATTCATAATACCTTAGTTTATTATAAAGATTTATATCTTTTATGAATAGTACAATTTGGTTCTGAAATGTCAATTTGCCAAATTATATCTCAAATAAAACTATTATTATTATTAATAAAAAATGTTATTAAACCCAAAATGATGGAATAAAATTTTTATTTATACAAAGTAATTACACTATAAGTAACTAAGTCCTGGAAATGTAACCCCTTATTACACCTACATATTCCCTAAGAGTAAGGTGTGTGATGGTGGTAGTTTCATGGTAATCCTCATCTATCATCGACTAAGTGGTAATCTCCCATAACTTGAACTTGTCCTATATGATATTCCATTCAATATTCACTTGTTGAAGCTCAACTTGGGCTTGGTGAAGGGTGAAACCCTGTGATGATACCTCCCTCCCAAGTTCTGATAGATGGGATTAAAATGGCACAACTCAACTGGTTGAGGACATCAATTCTTCTTTCTGTACCAATTACCCTTTGTCATTTCTACTTATAAAAACTAATTATAATGTTAAAATTATTACTAAGAGTTTAGTTTTTAGCGGTCATATTGGCCAATGGTCATAATTGACCAACAATCACATAACTGTCTAATATCGATGGCCACATCTCCCTTTATACTCACTTCATTAAAAAATAGATATGGTTTTGTTGTGTATAATATAATATAAAAAACATTTTAAAGAAACAAAACATCATTTAAAAAGTCTGGGTCATTACATTAATTATTAAAATAAATATTATTCTCAAGACCGATGAATACTTTTATTCAAGATTTATTGATTGTAAATATTCTCAAGGTAATAAATAATTATTTATTCATTAATAAATAATTTATTTAATTACGTGAATAATTAATAAATATTTATTCTCCAGACTATGAATAGAATATTTTTTTACGAATAAATAATTAATAAATACTTAGTCAGGTATTTGATAAATTTGGAGGAGGATGAGCAGACCAAGATAATGTTCAGTGATAAATATTAATTTGTATGTAGATAAAATAATATTTATCATTACTCCAGATAACACATACCATAAAATAATAATAAAAATATTATTATATGGAATTTGTTTGGATAATGTTTATTATATTATTTAAGGGTCATTGTGTAGTTAAATAATATTTTAACCCAAAACCTAGTTCTATAAATAGATTTATATGTCTATAGTGTAGGTTTAATCGAGAATTATGAATTGTTGTTGAAAACATATTTCTCTCTATATTCCTCCTTCTCTCATCCTCTCTTGAATATTAAGAACAAGAGAGATTCCTACAAGCTTGAAAAAACATGAATCGATCACGGCAAAAAAAAAACAAAAGATGATTGATTCTTCGTACAAGCACCTGACATTCAATTGGTGTTGTTTGGAGATCAAAGGAACACATGAGGATCATCTCTAGAGGGAATATATTTTGTGTCCTCCCTATATAATGATTGTAATCTGAAAAGGTTTTTTGATGATCAACATCTTCATCAGAGAAATATCTTAATATGAGGTAATCTTTCATCATATTTGATTAAATTAATTATAAATTTAACGTGTAAAAGATCCTCTTTGGGTTCTGATCTTTCTATTTCAATGTTTAATGGAAAAATTTCACTGTTTATGATGTTTAAATATTTCAAAATTGGATAATTATCCATCAAATCTAACAAAAACCATATTTTTTATTCATCCAAAAGGTGTTTCCACTATGTCTGGATCCTTGAAAATATACATAAATATGTCGGCCTTCAGTACCACAACAACAAAAAAATGGTGAACTTAAAATTTCAAATTTTTATAGCTCATGGAAAAAATGTCAGTACATCTAAAACTATTCTAGAATAGTTTTAGATTTAGCTCGAAAATGATCTCCTCAGTAGTTATTGAAATTTTTTATTATTGAACGAGATACTTGCATCTTCCAAAAAAATATATTTATAGTTAATTTGAGAAACTATATTGGGATACAAAAACTCACTAACAATAACACTACATGAATCTATAATAACTTCCTCTACAGATCCAACATCAAAAACTTCTATAAAAAAGGATCATTTTCTATAAACACAAGTAACACAGGTTCCTTGGGAAAATTGTATAAGTCATCCACCTAGATTTTTTCTTCAGGATTCAATATAGGATACCACACTTGTGTAGATGGTGGTATGATCAAACTCATATATTGTATAGCTAGATATTACAAAGAGCCATAATTTTTTTATTGGACAGATACCTCAAAAAATTCTTATAACCATACCCGCATGAACTACAAGTCCTCACGACACTGCCTCACATCTTCATAGACCTACCTTATGTTCTTTTACAGAAACCTAGGAAAAAATTTCATAGGTGTTTAAAGATTCTATAACTTATCCATATGTGATTTCATAAACCATACGAGTTCTGACACTCTTGTAGATACTCACATCTTTGTTCTGGTCTACATCATGGTTGTATGACATTCCTATCAACCAACCTATGTTTTTCATGCTAAGATCATAAGTACCTCTCGACCACATAGCAATTAATGGCAATAAATATTTTACTTATAAATACACACACTCCCTTGAAACCATGTATAATAGGTATATTCAACTTTTTTCCTTGAGTTCAACACTCCTTGATATTTCTCTCTATGAATGAAAATCTCCCAACGAAATCACCAATTTGTTAGAAATCCAACTAATAAGAATTTTGGATGATGGATATTAGGTTGAAAAAAGAGAAAAATAAAATTATTTATTCAGATCACTGCACAATATCCATGTACACTAGAGTGGTAGGGATGAATAATTGTAGTTGTGGTAGAAGTAAAATAATGAGATAGTGGAATAAAAAACTCCTTGAGAAGACCACTCTCTCGAAGTTCCAAGCCATCACCTCCCGAGGTCCAGTTCCCAGTATCCAGCTAAAAATATCAAATGTAATTGTATCCCTCCCTTACTGGCTTCCATATTATTTAATACTCCAACCAACTAACCAATTACTTATAACCACTAAAACCATCACCAAAAACTATATATATAAATGTATAAAATTTCCCCTATAATCCATAAACATCAATTGTCATGATGCCCTCCCACCAAAGATACCACAATGAAGGGAGAGAGATAATAACCCCAGAGTACCACCTTTAGTAGGCCCTGGGTTAGAAACTAGCACTTGGGGTATAAATAACTCAAAAATAGAAGGAATTACCCTATAAAATAATACAGAATCGAGAGATAGGATAAATCAACATCAAGAAACTCAAATAAATAATATAAAATAAAATCCAAAAATTCATCCCATAATGTGTGTATATATAAAATAGGTATAGATAAAGTTATCCAAAGTAAATACCCAAAATAGAAGCTAAAGCAATGACATAAGAAAAAACCAGGGGTCTGAAATAGTAATGTCCTGAACGATCCATGTAATCCTCTTAGAAACCAAAAAATCAATTTATATTCATAGGGTGAGCAGACAAGTATACTTAGTAGGTAAATAAAAGTCTCTCATGAACATGTGAAGGAATCATACTAACGAACTCATGATAAAACAATAGAACCAACATCACCTAAACAAGTCAACTATCCAACCCAAACCTCACGAAGGTACACTCACCAAAAAACACAATCCAAGTATAATAACATAATAATAAGCATATCAATAAAGGGTAACTCAAACCAATTTACCACTGATTTTCCACTCTCACACCCAAAAGATGTATGTCCTAGTGCTCCCATCTCTTTCGTATAACATATACCACCACCCCACTACATGGTAATAATACATCCCACATACAGAAACCTAGGCCATCACATCACAACCATAACTAGAGTAGTAAGGAATCATGAGCATGAAGGAAATCAATCTCATTCCCACCTCCCACCATGCAAGATCCTCACCATAAGAATCCCCACAACATGGTCATAACTCATCATGCCTGAAGACATATGGGCCATCATCTAGTGAACTATCAGATCTCTAGCCATCTCATCCTAGGAAAATATACTCGCCTAGAAGAGATAATGGGAAAGAGAGGATATAAAACCATCCATCCTCACTATCATGATATTGGAAAAAACACCCCCATATATATAATATATGGATATCAAACCATGGTGCTTAATATCGGTAGGGTGAGTATATTAAATCACAAGGAACATAAAAATTATATATTTAGACCACACATAAGGCCATTTTATGGGTTCATAATAAGAATTGAAAAACTCAAAACATTACCACTTTTCTACCACCACAAAATGAAGAAAACTACATAACAATCACAATACAGAAGACAATTCCCACTTTTCATTAAAATCATTTCCAATTTCATTATCCATCCCATTCATTTCATTATTAATCCATTTTCAATTTTAATCGTACTTCCCATTTTAGTTCAACATTCATTATCCATTTCCATCCCGTTTACCAAACTAAACCCCAACCATTTCAATTTCAAAATTAGGATTTGATTACAATACTACCCAGGTATATACTACAACACAACCAACCTCATATCATCCACCACACAACACAAACACACGTCACCTCCCCAAAGAATGACCTCATACCAACCACACATTGATTACCTATAACACGACCTCATACCAACCACACATTGCTATCCACAATCACAAAAAACATTTCCATCCCATAGAATGACCACATATTAACCACACATCACCATCCTGCATCAAAACCACACATCTACACAACACTTCAAAGACTCATATAAACCAAACATCCCCAAACATTACATTATTCATATTTAAGGAAAATGGGTTTTCATCACATTGTACTTATTTATTTTAAGGGTATTCTCACACAAACAATATATCCATTGGAAACCATTTTATTAACTGAAAATAAGTGGTTAACCAATTTCCATTTTGGGGTGATATCATAACGACATGCAACAAGGTTTCTATATCATAACAACTACAGTGCAAACAAAGGCACCCAACAACCATAATTTTTAGTAGGTTATCAAGACCGTCAATCGAAAATATAAATATAATAATATCAAATTTGTAAAAACATTAAAAACAATCCCCATACGATTATATTTTTATTGAATTATTAATTTATCTTGATTAGGCTAGAACAAACCATCTCACATACATAAAAAAGTGAAATACACTGCCATATGATACAAAAAAAGTGATAAATGAGGGATTTACAACCTAAAAGAAGTTTTCTCATATAACTACGCATGAAAAGGAATAGAAGAAATGACCACAAACAAAAACCACAAAAAGAACATGTGGATCACCATACATCACATTAAAGGATCATCAAAACATAGCCTAAATTTCCCCCCAAACCATGGAAACACCACCATGGAAGATATCTGGGGTAAGAACGCAAGAAAAAAATTAGTAAATGTGAATAAACCACATCAAATCACCAAAATTAAACCACCATAACCCAAGGATCGAAGGAGGATAATGGGGGATATAAGATCCTTCAAAATCACCTAGGGTTACTCTAAAAATGAGAGAAAGTGTTGTTGGGTGAATGGGAATGAATCAGCTTAAAAAACTATTTACAACCTATAAAATGCTTGAATTATGGCATAAATTTCCATTTTAATCCACAAGTTCCACAAGATATGGATTATATGATATAAAACCCAACTTTTAACCATAAAACCCTTAAAATTCTGAAACATACCAAAAAAAAATGGCCCCTAGGGATAAAATTAACTTATACTGTAAATCCCTCTCTTACGGTGTAAAACCATTTTTCATGCCCATCCCCTAACCACATACATGCTGTAAACCATAGTTCACACAAGTTGTTAACAACCAAATTACAACATAAATCCATCTTTTTCACCAGAAACCTTTCTGCTATTACACAACAACAACTCTAACTCCATAGAACCTCCCCTAGCCTTCTCCAAACACTCTCCGATCCAAATTCTATTAAAGTAACAAGCTAAGAAGACACATATTATTAAATTAGATAACTCTCAAATGATTCTATCCCAAGAGAATCAATTCCAAACCTAATGAAAAGGAATGGGAGTTGAATAAACACCCCATGAGATACCTCTCAAGGATCTAGTTACTTCTCAATGATACCATCATCCAAACATTCCAAACTGAAACACCCAAAACATATTCCACATAACCACATCACCACCTCTCACTGGGAACAACACCACATCATCTTACATGAGCCACAAACCACCTCCTTTCCATATATCCATATACATTAACATATCAACCTACACACAACCAAATCTAACCACTTCCACAACCAACAAAAAAACTTCCCCAGTCACATAAATTAGGAAATTATATCTTCCATGTTAAGATATTATATGCTTGGGAGACAATGACTCACCCACATAGTTCTAATCATGTAACAGTATAATGAGTCTTGATTTGGATTTATATCCTCCCCTTTTTATATGTAAAAAACATTATCACCCACCACACATCAAGAGAAATAGTACATCTCATAAAACAACAAGGTCCATCATCATAACATTAATATAGAATAGATCATGGAAAAACTAAAAATAGATCTACGTATTGGGCACACAAATGAATTTATCACTCCCATGTACTCTTCTAATAGCCACTATGCCTCCACAAAATGCATACCAAGGTAATGGTTCATCCATGAAACACCTTATCTTGAAGATCCTAGATATCTACTTTACTATCCATGAACTTCGCATCATCCTCAATATAAAAATATCCCCAGAAAATGATGTGGGAGTCATCATGAAGAAATTGATGAAGCTGTGACATGTGGAAGACGTCGTGGATCCTATACAACCACGGTGGAAAAACCAATGGATATGTTGCATCACCAACTCAAACCGACACTTAAATGGGCCCAAAAAACTGGGGAGAGAGTTTATTCCCCTACCAATCCTATGCTTCTCATGTTGAGTGTAGACTCTAAAGAACACATGGTCTCTAAAATTGAACTCTAAGGGCCTCATCATACAATAAAAATAATAATTCTGCTAATCCTATACTAATTTCATCCTATCATGAACAAGCTGAACATTTTCCTTCATTCTCTACACTACATCAAGTACAAGAACTACTGCCTCCCAAACCTCCATCCACCAAAACATATAATGAAATGAACACATATATAAAGCCTAAAATTGGGCCATGACTATGGTTGTGTGAAAACTGTTAATATAAGAAATATCAACCAAAGAAAAGTTTCATTCCCATGATCCAACATAGTCTAAGATTCATTCCTATAACATATCCTGTAGTGTTTGGATGGTCTTCTAAATCTGCCTATTTGTTTGAGGGTGGAAATAAGTTATGATGTGAAACTAGGTTCCAAAATATTGCTTCATTCCCCATCAGAATCATGAGATTAAATGGGTGTCCCTATATGAGACAATGGACCTCATAACTCCATTAAATCACACTAACTCATCCACATATCTCCTTGAAAAAACATCCACAGAACTTGACTCCTTGATATCTATTGTAATGCCCTGACTCCAGAATCCCATAGCTGGTGCATTATTTTAATAAATTAGTAGGATTACAAGGCATCATGTCCCAATGGATGGATTAGTTTAATATTCTTGGAAAATAGATTACATACATGAAATTTACATCACAATTTCTAACATAAAACACATCATATATAATCTTTTGAGAATTCAATTATTCCCGAAGCTTAACCCAACATATAAATCATATAACAATTATTATTATCCTTGGAAAATAAAGCATAATAAAGGGGTGAGATTAGATTCTCATTAAGGATAAACAATACAGCAGAAGCTATCATAAATAAGGACAAACTTTTAAGGCAATGTATAAAACTAAAACATAAGAATTTTAAACATATTATTCATCATAATATGGAAAGAATAATTCAAATAATTCCATTAAACATTCACATGGATATTTTAATTTTCTAATAATCACATGTAAAATCAATAAATAATCTCATAACGAGGGAATGTATAATGCAAGACATCTCAAACATACCATCAAGGCTTCTACGAAGAAACCATAACTAATTGAGTAAGACATTTTCCAAAACCCAAACATAATTGTATCAGGAGACTACCGATGCATCAAGGGGATATAGTGGGCCCCACCCGACACTTACAAAGTCCAATGCATTCCTCTTATGAAAGGGGTAAAACATAACCAACATAAGAATTCATATTAAAACTAGCATGAAAAATATCAATACATTAACTATAAACCATGAATGGTATTAGAATAGAACATCCATAGTCAAAGATATCATAAACCCTTCAATATAATATGGAATATTTTATCATAAAAAATAAACCACAATCTAGCATAAAATCCAACAAAGGATGTTGACAAAGATGAAAATAATAAAATACTCTTTGAAAAAAATATATCCTTTTTTACTTTGAAATCATTTAAAAGCATGTGAAATTATAAAAGAAAACGTATTTTTTTTTAAAATAACCTTGTAATATTGTAAGGTAAGATTAAAAACATTAAGGAATCATGATGGTGGAAATATTTTCTCATGCTATATAAGTTAAAAAATATTCTTTCCTTAATTTGTCGAAAAGGATACCATGTACCTTGTTTGGAAAACAAAGAAAATATTCCTTTCAAAACATTTTATAAATACTAAAACTTGGGTAAAAATGACTTTAATAAATTTTCAAGGAATTGTAATAATATTTTTAAATAAATTTTTATGGACGTGGATAATGGTGTCCTCGTAGATATATATAAACAACCTTGGATAATAATGAGATTGTGAAATAATCCTCACCTTAGGTCTGATACTCTCCGTACGTGTCTGAAACTCTTATATAATGTTTTTAAACATATTATTAACTTATATAAGAATCATAATAATATTTAGGATATAATATATGATTATTTTAAGACTTTATATTATCTTTTAATTAATAATTCCATGTTAAATTCAACATTTCGGGTAATAAACACATTGTTTATCGTACGTGTTTTGACTTGTTATTCTTGATCATATTACTTAGATCGCAATTTACTAAATTCAAGAATGTATAATATGATTTATATATCATATATATTCATAATATAAAAATTTATAATATATAGACATCTGAAATGGAATACACCATTGTTGGAGATGGTAGGCCGTATGTACGAATGAACACTGTTTCCGTTTTCTTATCGTATTGAATTGAAGTAAGTGAATGAAATATATGTAAATACATAAATACATACATACATACATACATATATATATATATATATATTATTCTAGTATCCTTATTATGTCATATATTTTATAATTATTCATAATATATATATATTTTTATAATCATTCTTGGATGGTGAATGTGGGAGATGCGTCTCATCGCGTCATGGAGATGATAAGCCTTATGTACGCTCGAGGGATGATATAATTTATTTAATGGTTAAATGGTATTGAATTGGACGGAATGTAAATTTTACAGAAATAATATCATGTTATATTTATTAAATAATACATTTATATTCATAATTATTCCTGTCGAAATAATGTATATATGAAAAATAGTTTACACCACAGTGTGGAGACGGTTAGCTATACTTATGCACACATGGTGATATTATTTTTCAAAGGATAGGTATAAGGATGAATATGGTTTTCCCATAATCATAAAAAAATCTCATAATATATTATATTATGGATTTATTAGTTTATTATGATAACAACTTTGTAAAAGGTAGTAGAAGATGAAATGAACTTTGAAAGAAGGGATAAAACAATTACCACTTATTCAGGTGTCTCCTTTTGATTTTCACAAAAGGACTCCTTATGTTAGTTTTCGGCCTAAATAGTTGCATGTAGGATTACTTTAGGAAAGTTGGAAGGATAGTTGGGTAGGGTTGTCCAAGCCAAAGGGCTTCATAGGATTGAATAAAAGAGAAGGAGAAGTTCCCTTTTATAGGAGAGGTGAGGGGAACTTTAGGAAAGTTTTTAAATATTAATTTATCATAAATTTAATTTAAGTTTATAATTGCTAAAAAGTGAATTATTTAAATTTTAAGATGATTATGGGTATAAATCCTCTCAAACAATAGGTTTTAGAAATGTTTAATTCATGAATTTAACCTTATCTTTTGGATTTATCCCTTAGTTAAAATCATTAACTCTTGCCATGCCTTCTTGTATTTTCATAATATATGGTTACTATAGTTACTATAAAATGAAAAGAGGAAAAAAAGTGGATCATTAATGAAATTTTAACATTATATGATCCTGTTGTATTAATCTTATATTTTTAGGACTATTATATCATTTATTAAAATAGTATTTTTTTTAAAACTCATTTTTGTCAATTTTGACACTATTCAGTAATTTATTTTTGTTAAAGTCATAAAAACTGAATTAATTAGAAAAAAGGCCTTAAATAAAATATAATATGTCATAATCATCCATAAAATTCTTGGATGGAATTAAAACTTTCAAAATATATTTATTTTAATATTTAAATATCATTTATTTCATTCCTTCCTTAATAAGGAAAACATTGTATCATTATTGTTTCATAAATAAATAAATTATTTAATGTATAAAAATTACAAATAATATAAAATGATGTAAGAAATATTTTTATCTTTATAATTAATATTTATAGTTAATGATATCTCTTATATTAAATTAATTCAAATTGTTTGAGTGATAAGACAAATATTTATGTTATATTTCCCTTTACTTTAAATTAATTATTATAACATGTCATTTTCACACCCAAGTGGATCCATGGGGTCCTAAAATCGACCTAAGGATTCTAATGTTAATTAATATATCATCCAATAGGATTATGACACATTTTGGGAAGTTTTATATTATTATAATATTATTTTTACCCTTATATACCTGATTTAACCTTTAACCACTATAAATAAAAATAATTACTGAAGTTACTATTCATAATATACAAAAATAAAATGTACCTATTTAAAAAATTTATAAATTCTAATTAAAAATATGTAATTCATTTTAACAAATTCAAAAAATAAATTGGAAGAAATTAATTTAAAATTAATTCCCGTTGTCAAAACTAGAAACCAAGTTTTTAAGAAGTAAAAACTATCAAAAGATTGACATTTGTTTATGTTCAATTTAAATGTGGAATTATATCCAATTACCTAAATTATATTAAATGTTAAAAAAATAATCTTTTTTTACTTAAAACCGAATTAAAAAGATAATCTAACTATATAAATAATTTAGATGAAAAAGCAAGTTTGAATTAAAATGTAGTATTTTTCACTATTCTTTAAAATACAGAAGTTATCAAAAAAACACCAAAAATTTATCTAAACTAAATTTTTATATATAGATTTTAAATAAAAATTTCATTTAATCACATTTAATATATAAAAGTATCTAATATTTTATTTATAAAGGGTTCACCATTAAAAGGTGGGAAAACTATATTTTTTCAAAAAATACTTCTTTTATCTAAAAAATTGAATTTTCCTAATATTATGTCAAATAAACACATATGTTTAATGTTAAAATTATATGGGATATATAAAATTCAATATGTGGTTAATACTATTCATAAACGCCTTTTAAAAGTATAGTTTAGTTGGTCGTGGTGCGCTCGAACTTGATGTTGTGTATATCGCACACTATTGAATTATTTAAAAAGGAAACGTATCATGAAATTTTGGGGTGTTACATTATCCACTCCTTCAATTAACCACATCCCCACAATTCAAACTCATGATTGAAAACTAGGGGTTTGACATTTCTAAATCTCTTAGTTTAAATCCAACATTGAAAAATGGATTAATGAGACCTCTCTTTTAAAATAATGAAAGGTAAGTATGAAGGTTACTGGAAATAACATAGACTAGGGTTCCATGTTGGAAAACATGGAATGAAAGAAAAATCTAACCATCTTGTTCTAAAGGAGAGTGATAGAAAATATTATTAGGAGAAGGTTAACAATCTAAAATCCATAAATCTATGATGACCTAAGGGACCATTTGATTCATCACAACATAATGTACTAGGGAAACATTTTTGGTTTTATGATAATTTCCCTAGAGTTGAGGAATGACTTCATAGACGAAGAACACAAGGAAGTATACTTAATTAACATGTAAAGTTTCATCTATTAACTAATTCCTACCACAAACTCATATATCTCTTCAAAATATAATAAAACTAAAAAAATATTATATTTTTTATAATCATATAAGGTTAAAAATATAAAATTATACCATTTAAATAAAGAAAACTATGTTATAATAACTAGGGAATTCCTATAGGACAATGGTAGGTGATAAAGCCTTGTCACACTTTAGTTGTGGGTTTGATTCCTAGAGCCTTTTTCGACATGATGGGTTGTTGCCCGGGCTACGAGTTGTCATTTTTCTCAAACTATATTATTATACCTTTCTAGAAATAACCTTAATAAATGTTTTAACCTTAAAAAATACTATACAAAGTTCAACTTAATCCATTACAACCTTTAGAGTTATCCAAAATACTTTTGTCCAAACTCTTTCTAAAAGGTCTCTAAATTTACAAAATCAATTGTAACATCATATTCTCCAAACAATGTAAGGTTGATCTTATTTTTATATACTGAATATATTATTACCTTCATAATATTAAAACATTAATGAAAACAAAAAGTACTGCAATATAATCCCTATATATATCACATTCTTCTTATATCCAGAATATAATTCTTCAATTCAAAAACCCAAATACATTAATTATTCTACTTCAACCGTAGTAACAATATAAGCTTGAACATGATCCATTTTCTTCTTATGGGATATATTTCATTAATTCTTAGTAAATTCATGTTCATAGTGTCCCATATCCTTGCAATTGAAGCACTTCAAATTACCATCTTCTTTCTCTCCTTTGCAATCATGAGAATGATAACCTTTTTATCCACACTTATAAGAGGATCCTATCCCTAATAAGAATGTCCCCGGATGATAATTTCTATATTTATTGAAGGATGGAAAATCAACCTTTCCATTCTTCCCCTTTACTTTGTTTCCTTTCTCAGAATTCTCAACATCCCTCTTCTTCTCCTACTTCCTTTTAAAGTCATAAGAATTAAATAATTCCTTCTCTGTCTTGATGGAACATGAGACTATATCTTCATATGATAAGAATGTTTGGGAGACCAGTTCCCTTTAAAGGAATTGTTTTAACCCATAAAAGAAACAATCAATATTACTTCTTTGGTTATGCATGTATTCTTCCACAAATCTTGCTAACCTTGTAAAGTTATCCTCATAAATTGAAACATTCACATCTTCTTATTTCATGAGATTTTGAAATTTCTTTTCCATATCAGCTCGTTATTCAAGAAGAAAGTATTTATCTAGGAAAATTTATTTAAACTCCCTCTCAACCATATTTTCTACTTCTTTATCCTCCTATGTGATTTGAATTAATGACCACCATTGATCCGCATCTTTTGAGAGATGGTAAACTGCCATGACAACTTTCTCCCATTTGTTACTTCACAAAGAAAGAAATATTTTCTATAATGAACTTATTCATTTATTAGATAGAAGTGTATTTTTAGTCCCATTGAATGTTGGAGTTTTTTGTCACATTAAGCAGTCTAACATTGATCCACTATGTTGTGGATCAGTGTGCTCCATACAGGTATGTTTATTATTCATAATCTTAGTCAGCTGTCCCAGTATGGTTATAAGTTCTTCACCACTAGTTGTATCTCCATCTCCACTATAATTATATTTCATAGGAGGGAAATAACTACATGGATTAAGTTCATTGATATGGGTTTCATTACTTCTACAGGGTTCAATTTATAAAAAATGGCATACACTAGATTAGGTTATGAATCACAATTCATATTCCAAACTAGTAAAATACTTAACATAAATTAAAAAATTTATGCATATCTAATACTTAATCATAAACATGTTTCCTTTGAGGAAATATTTACTCATAAATCCTTCATAATGGTTTTTAAAGAAATTATGAATTATCCTAAGCATATCCCCTAGGAGTTTCAAACCAGGTGCGTAGTAAGGCTCGTTGTCATGTAGTAGGCTAGCTCGAGTCATGCCAAGAACACCTTTTCGGATTTTTTACACCTAGGTACATCTGTACCAAAACCACTTCCACTTGTAGTATATAGATAGAGATATATTTTCTAGTAATACCCACATAATATCTACATTACCAAAATTCTAGGGGGATCTTCTATACTTATCCTTAAAGTATATCTTAGGGTTATGATCCCTAAGCTATGTTTTCTAAATTTATTTCCAAGGTTGTTTCTAAAATTCCTATGATACCAAGTGTATTCCCCGACCCCATATGTATGAAGTTGGTGAGTTATTTTAATATATTGGCATGATTACAAGGAATCATGTCCTGAAGGACCGATCCGTTTAGCAGTTTTGGAAAATAGGTTATACACATGAAGTTTACATCATAATTTATAACATAAATCACAACATAGATAGTCCTTTAAGGGATCCATTATTTACCTACCTTAATCCTGAATATAAATGGAATCATGTAAAAACAAAACATAAGAAAGGGGTGAGCACATATTCTAAGTAAGGATAAACAATATAGTGGAAGCTATCCTAAATAAGCACAAACATTTAAGGCAAGGTATAAAACTAAATCCAAAGCCTTTTAAACATATTATTCAGTATAATATTGGAAGAATAAATAAAATAATTCCATTTAAACATTCACATGTATATTATACTAGTTGAATAATCACATGTAAAATCAATAACTAATCTCATAATGAGGGAATGCATAATGCGGGACACCTTAAACATACCATCAAGGATTCGACCAAGACACTATACCTAATTGGGTAAGACAATAGCCAAAACCCAAACATAAATATCTCATTAGACTAAAAACTCATTGAGGGGCTATAGAGGGCCCCTCCTGACACTTAAAAAGTACATTTCATTCCTCTTATGAATGGGGTAAAACATAACCAACATTAGAATTTGTATTAAAACCATCATACAAAATATACATAGTTTAACCATAAACCTTGAATAATATTAGAATAGAAATTCTGTAGTCAAAAATATCATAAACCCTTCAATATAATATGGAAGATTTTATCACAATAAATCAACCTCAATCTAGAATAAAATCCAAAAAAGGATGTTGGCATAGATGAAAATAATAAAAAAACTATTTGAGATAAATATCACCCTTTTTTTACTTTGAAATCATTTAAAATAATGTGAAATTATAAAAGAAAACTTTTATTTTTTTTAAAAAATAAAATTTTAAGATTTTAATTGAAGCTTCAAAACATTAAGGCATCATGACGATGGAAATAGTGACTCATGTCGTATAAGTTAAAGAACAATCTTTCCTTAATTTGTCGAAAAGGTTACAAAGGACCTTATTTAGAAAACAATGAAAAGATTCATTTCAAAATGTCTTATAAAAATTAAAACTTTGGGTAAAGATGAATTTAACCAATTTTTATGGAATAGTAATAATATTTTGAAATACATTTTTATGGACGTGGATAAAGGTTTCCCAGTAGATATGTATACAACCTCGGATAATAATGAGATTGTTAAAGCAACCCTTACCTTAGGTCTGATACTATCTGTATGTGTCCGAAACTCCTGTATAATGTTTTTTAACATATTATTAACTTATATCAGAGCCATATTAATATTTATGATATCATATATGATAATTTTATGACTTAATATTCCACATTTATTAAAAATTCCATGTTAATTCAATATTTCGGGTAAAAATCGCTTTATAGTATGTGTTTTGACTTGTTATTCTTGATCATATTACTTAGATAATGATTTACTTACTTAAAGAATGTATAATATGATTTATATAACATATATATTTATTATATAAAAATGTGTAATAGATAAATATATAAAATGGAATACATAGTTCATGGAGACGGTTGGTTGTACGTACACATGTACGTTGTTTTCATTTTCTTATCATATTGAATGGAAGTAAGTGAAATAAATATATGTACATACATACATACATACATACATACATACATACATACATACATACATACATACATACATACATACATACATACATACATACATACATACATACATACATACATACATACATACATACATACATACATACATACATACATACATACATACATACATACATACATACATACATACATACATACATACATACATACATACATACATACATACATACATACATACATACATACATACATACATACATACATACATACATACATACATACATACATACATACATACATACATACATACATACATACATACATACATACATACATACATACATACATACATACATACATACATACATACATACATACATACATACATACATACATACATACATACATACATACATACATACATACATACATACATACATACATACATACATACATACATACATACATACATACATACATACATACATACATACATACATACATACATACATACATACATACATACATACATACATACATACATACATACAATTATAGTAGACTTAGTATTCCATATATTTCATAATTTGTCATTATATATATATATATAATCAATCTTGAATGGTGAACGTGGGAGATGAGTCTCATCCCATCGTGGAGATGGTAAGCCATACGTACACATGAGTGAAGATATCATTTCCTTAATGATTAAATGGTATGGAATTGGATTTGATATGAATTGTAAATAAATAATATCATGTTATATTTATTACATAATTCATTTATATTCATTATTATACCCATAAAAATAATGTATAGATGAAAAACAGTTTACACCACAGCGTGGAGACGACAAGTCATAAAAACCCATGAATGGGGATGCTGTTTTTCATAGGATGGTTAAAATGATGAATATGTTTGTCCCATAATAATAAAAACATCTCAAAATATTGTAAATTCTGGAGTAATTATTTTAGTATGGTAACAACTTAGGAAGAGGAAGTAGAATATTAAAAGAACATTGAAAGAAGGGTTAAAATGATTACCTCTTCATCGGGTGTCTCGTTTTGATTTTCAAAAGACTCCTTAAGTGGGTTATATTCCCAAAGGGTGGCCTATAGGACCAATTTATGGATTTTTTTGGAGATATGAGAAGTGGTTGGATGGGAAAAAGGGATTTGGAGGTATGAATAAAGTTTAGGAGAAGTACCCTTTTATAGGAGATGTGAGGGGCACTTTAGGAAATTCGTGAAATATTATTTTATCATAAATTGATTTTCCATTTATAATGGATAAAAAGTGAGGTATTTCTAGTTAAATATGAGTATGGTTCGAAATACTCTCAACCAATAGGGTTTAGAAATTTTTAGTTCATTAATATAACCTTATCTTTTGGATTTAACCGTTAGTTAAAAACATTAACTCTTACAATGTATTCTTTTATTTTCATAATATATGGTTACTATAGTTACTATAAAATGACAAGAGAACAAAAAATGGATCATTAATGAATTTTTTAACATTATATTATTCAGTTGGATGAATACTATATTTTTAGTACTATTATATCATTTAATAAAATAGTATTTATTTTAAAAACCCATTTATGTCAATTTTGACACTGTTTAGTACATTCTTTTTGTTAAAGTCATAAACACGTGATTCATTAGAAAAAAATGCATTAAATTAAATAAAATATGACATAATCATCCATAAAATTTTTGTATGGATTAAAAACATTCAAATTACATTTATTTTAATATTTATAATATCATTTATTTGATTCCTTCATTAATAAGGCAAACACTGCATCATTGTTGTGTCATAAATAAATTTAATTATTTAATGTCTAAAAATAAAAAATAAGAAACCATGATGTAAGAAATAATTTTATATTTTTAATTACTATTTATAGTTGATGAGTTCACTTATATAAATTGGATTAAAATTGTTTTATTAATAAGATACATGTTTATATTATATTTCCCTTTACATTAAATTAATTATTATAACATGTCATTTTCACACCCAAGTGGCTCCATGGAGTCCTAAAATACACCTAATGATTATTATGGTCATACATATATCATCCAGTAGAATTAGAAAACATTTTAGGGTAGTATTTTTTATTATAATATAATTTTTTTACCCTTATATAGCTGATTTACCCTTTAACAATGGTAAATAAAAATAATTACCGAAGTTACTATTCATAATGTTAAAAAATAAAAGGTACCTATTTAAAAAAATTTAACCTTATGATTATAAATACGGAATCCATCTTTTGAAATTCAAAACATATAATTAGATGAAATTAATTTAAAATTAATTCCCGTTGTCAAAACCAGAAAGCGAGTTTTTAAGAAGAAAAAACTATCAAAATATTGACATATGTTTATGTTCAATTAAATTATGAAATTATATCCAATGAACAAAATTATATTAAATCATAAAAATATAATCTAATTATAATTTAAAACTATCTTAAAAGGTAATCTAACTATATAAAAAATTTAGATGAAAAAGTAGTTTTGAATTAAAATGCAGTATTTTTCACTATTCATTAAAATATGAAAGATATCAGAAAAACACCAAAAAATTATCCAAACTAAATTTTTATGTCCCTATTCTAAATAATAATTTCATTTTATAAAATTGAATATATAAAAGTTTCAAATACTAGATTTAAAAAGTGTTCTACATTAAAAGGTGAAAAAATTTCATTTTTTGAAAAATTATTCTTTTATCTGAAACATTGAATTTTCCCATATATTATGTCTAAGAAAAAAATAAGTTGAATGTTAAAATTATATGGGACATATAAAAATAAAAATTTGTTTAATAAAATTCATAACTGATTTATAAATAGATAGTTTGATAGGTCATGGTGCGCTTGAACTGGGTGTTGCGTACATCACAAGTTGTTGAATTATTAAGAAAAGAAGAATTCCATGGAAGATTGGGGTGTTAAATTATCCCCTAATTAAATTAATTGTGTCCTAAAAATTTAAACTCGGGATTGAAAACTAGGGTTTTGACATTTTAAAATATCTTAGTTGAAATGCCGCATCGAAAAATGGATTATTGAGACCTCTATTTTAAAATAAAGAAAGGTAAGTACGAAGGTTACCAGAAATTAAAAATACTAGGATTACATGTAAGAACACATGGACATGAAAGAAAAATATAATCATCTAGTTCTAATAGAGTGGGATAGAGAATATTATTAAAAGATAGTTAATAATCTGAAATCCATAAATCTGTGATGATCAAACGGACCATTTGATTTATCACAAAATAATGTACAAGGAAAACATTTTTTCGTTTTTTGATAATTTCCCTAGAGTTTAAGAATTACTTTATATACTAAGAATACAAGGAAACATACTTAATTTACATTTAAAGTTTCATCTCTTAACTAATTCCTACCACAAACTCATCTTTCTCTTAAAAATATAATAAAACTCAAATAATATTATATTTATCATAATCCTATAAGGTTAAAAATATAAAATTATATCATTTAAAGAAATAAAACTATGTTATACTAACCAGGGACTTCCAGTAGGTCAATGGTTGGAAATAAATCCTTGTCGCCCTTCGTTTGTGGGTTCGGTTCCTATAGCCTTGTCTAACGCAATGGGTTGTTTCCCAACCCACAGGTTATCCATTTTTTCAAACTATATTATTACAACATTCCAAAAGTAACCTTAAGAAATGATTTAACCTTAAAAAATACTATCCAATGTTCGAATTTATTCATTCTAACCTTTAGAGTTATCCAAAATACTTCTATCCAAACTCTGTAAAAAATGTGTCTAAATTTCCAAAATCAATTATAACATTAGATTTCCCAAACAACATAATGTTTCTCTTATTGTCACATATTGAATATATGATTACCTTCATCATATTAAAACCTTAATAAAAAATTTACTGTAGTAAAATCCCTATATATATCACATTCTTCTTATAACCAGAATATAATTCATTAATATAAATACACAAATATATTAATTATTTCATTTCGACCATAGTAACAACATAAGCTTGACCTTGATCCATTTGCTTCTTATGAGGTATAATTACTTGACTCTTAGGAAATTCATGTGCATAGTATCCCATATCCTTGAAATTAAAGCATGGCGCATTACCAGTTTCTTTCATTCCTTTGAAATCATGAGCATGGTGGCCTTTTTCTGCACACTTGTAACAATATCATGTCCCCAATAAGCATGTTCCAGGATGTTTCTTTTGACATTTATTTCAAGATGGAAGATAATACTTTCCATTTTTCCCATTACTTTGTTTCCTTTCTCATAATTCAAAAAATCCCTCTTCTTCTCTTGCTTCCCTTTAAAGTCATAAGAATTAGATAATTCTTTATTTGTCTAGATGGAACATGAGACTACATCTTAATACGATGAGAATTTTTGGGAGACTTGCGCCCTTCGAAGGAATAGTTTTTACCCATCAATGAAATGATCAATCATACTTCTTGGGTTACCTATGAATTTTGCAGCATATATTGCTAACCTTGTGATGTTATCCTCATACTTTGCGACATTCTCATCTTCCATTTGCTTTAGACTCAGAAATTGCCTTTCTATATTAGCTCATTATTCCCAAGAAAATTATTTCTCTAGGAATATTTCATTAAACTCCCTCCATTCAATTTTTTCTACTTCTTCATCCTCTTTAGTGTTTTGAATTAACGACCACCATTGATGTGCATCTCCTGAGAGATGATAAACTGCCATGAAAACATTCAACCATTCTATACTTCCCAAAGCAAGAAATATTTTCTATGAGGAACCTGTCCATTGCTCAAAAAAATGGATTTTTATTCCCATTTAATGTTTGATGTTTTTGTCTCATGAATAATTCTAACATTGATCCTCTACGTTGTTGATCAGGGTGCTCTAAATGGATAAGGTTGTTATTCCTAACCCGAGTCAGCTATCCCAATACAGTTATAAGCTGTTCAGCACTAGTTATATTTCTAACTCCACTATAATTATCTTGCATAGGAGTGAAATCCCAACAAGGATTACGTGCCTTGATACAAGTTCCATTCCATCCACTAGGTCCCATTTCTAATCAATGTCATACAGTATATTATGTTATGAATCATAATTCATAATTTCAAACAAGTAAAATATTTAACATAAATTGAAAATTTTATGAATATATAATCCTTAATCATAAACGTGGTTACTTGGAGGAAATATTTACTCAAAAATCCTTCATAATGGTTTGTAAAAAAAATATGAATTACCCTAAGAATATCCCCTAGGAGTGTCAACCCAGGTGTGCAGTAAGACCCATTATTGTGTACCAGGGTACCCTGAGTCATGATCCGAAAATCTTTTCGGAGTTTTTACTCCTAGGAACATCTGTTCTAGAACCACATCCACTTATTGTGTCCAGACATGGATTTATTTTCTAGTAATACCCATATAATATCTACATTACCAAAATTCTAAGGGGTTCTTATATACTTATCCTTAAAGTCTATCTTAGGGTTATGATCCTTAATCTATGTTTTCTAAATTTATTTCCAAGGTTTTTTCTAAAAATACATTAATACCAAGTGTAACACTCTAACCCCTGAAACCCAGTGCCGATTCATTATTTTAATACATTGGCATGATTATAAGAAATCATGCCCCTAAGGACCGATCAGTTTCGCAATCTTGGAAAATAGATTACATACATGAACATTACGTTACAACTTAAAGCATAAAACACAGAATAGATAATCGTTTGAGAACACCATTATTACCTTATCTTAACCCTACATATCAATCATAAAACACTTCTTGGTATCCTGGGAAAATAAAACATAATAAAGGGGTGAACTCATATGCTTAGTAAGGATAAACAATATAGCGGAAGCAATCATAAATAAGAAAAACAATTTATGGCAAAGAATAAAACTGAAACACAATACATTTAAACATATTATTCAGCATAATATGGAATGAATAAATCAATTAATTCCATTTAAAAATTCACATGGATATTATACTTGTCGAATAATCACATGTAAAATCAATAAGTAATCTCATAATGAGGGAATGCATAATGCGGGACATCTGAAACATTCTGTCAATTCTATGGCCAAGACATCATACCGAATTAGGTAATAAATTAGCCAAAACCAAAACATAATCGTATCATGAGACTACCGATGCATCGAGGGGATATAGTGGGCCCCTATCAACAGTTACGAAGTTCAACACATTCCTCTTATGAAAAGGGTAAAAAATAATCAACATAAGCATTCTTATCAAAACTAGCATACAAAATATCAATACATTAACCATAATCCTGGAATGATATTAGAATATAACATCCACAGTCAAACATATCATAAACCCTTCAATACAATATGAAATATTTAATCATAATAAATCAACCTAAATCTAGCATAAAATCCAAAAAATGTTGTTAATATAGATGAAAATAATAAAAAACTCTTTTAGAGAAATATCCACTTTTTTACCATGAAATAATTTAAAAGCATGTGCAATTATAAAATAAAACACTATTTTTTTAAATAACCTTGTAATAATGTAAGGAAATATTCAAAACATTAAGGATTTATAATGGTGTAAATTTATTCTCATGCCATATAAGTTAAAAAAATATTATTTCCTTAATTTGCCGAAAATGTTACAAAGTACCTCATTTGGAAAATGAAGGAAAGATTACTTTCAATTTTTTTTATAAAAAGTAAATCACAGGTAAAAATTAATTTAATCAATTTTCTAGGAATAGTAATAATATTTTTAAACACATTTTTATTGATGTGGATAAAGGTGTCCCAGTAGATATGTATAAACAACCTCGAATAATAATGAGATCGTGAAAATAACCCTTACCTTAGGTCTGATACTCTTTGTACGTGTCTAAAACTCATGTATAATGTTTATAAACATATTATTAACTTATTTTAGAATCATTATAATATTTATGATATCAAATATGATTATTTTAGTACTTTATATTACTCGTTTATTAATAATTCAAAATTAATGCAATATTTCATGTAATAATTGCTTTGTTTATCGTTATTGTTTTGACATGTTATTTATGATCAAATTACTTTGATCATGATTTTTTTACATATATAATTTATAATATGATTTATATTGTAACACCCCAAGCTTCCACGGTACACTTCTTTTTGAATAATACAGTAGCGTGTGTTGTACGTAACTTCGAGTTCTAACACACACCACAACCAATCAAACTAGCCGTTATGAATAGTAATACCCACTTTTTGAAATTTTATAAATTTTATCTTTCAAAATTGAATTCATTTTTGGATTCGGAAGATCAGAATTAGCTTAGGGTGAATTTTTGGTATTTTTCTGAAAACTTTCAATTTTTGATGAATAGTGAAAAACACTGAGTTATAGTTTAAAATCGATTTTTTATTTAAATAATTATTTATTCTATTTAAATTTATTTTAGGTCAAAATAGATACATAATACCCATATAAGTTCAATTTAATTCATTCAAGTCAATTTATAATAATTTTATATATATAAAAATTTTATTGAACTTTTCACCGTCTTTTACCCATCTCCTAGAAGAGTTTGCAAATTCACATAAAACTTCATTTTACCACTTCTGTGAGTGGAATTTCAAAAATCCGAGAGGCATAGTTAATATAAAGGAGTAAAATGGGGTTCAATAAGATAAAAATAATTTTTGGTGAATAGTAACTTTTTACTATTATTTACCACGGTTAAAAGTAAATAGGGTAATTAAGGGTAAAAATGATATTATTATTACCCTAAAACATGTCATAATTCTATTAGATAAGTATAAATCGACCAAAAACATCCTTAGGGATAAAATATGAACCTCTTTGGTCCACTTGGATTAGATTAGGACATTTATTATTATTTAATTCAAAGAAGAGTTAAAAGAGTTAAAATGAAGTCTTAATAACTAAAACATTTTTAATATAAGGTTATACATAAGATAAAATCAATTATAAATATTCCTTAGAAATATAAAAATATTTCCTACATAATGGTATCTTATTTATAATTTTTAGACATTAAATAATTTAATTTATTTATGACACAATGATGATGCAGTAATTACCTTATTAGTGAAATATTAAAATAATTGATTTTATAAATACCCAAATAAATATAATTTGAGACTTTTAATAAATTACAAGAATTTTATAGGTTAATATGACATGTTATTATTGATTAAATGAATTATGTTCACATTAATAATGCTTTTATGAATTTAGCAAAAACAAAATACCAAATAGTGTCAAAATTGACATTAAAGAGTTTTTAAAACAAATATTATATTATTAATTGATATTATATTTCTAAAAATATAAGGTTCGGCCAAAAGACTTATATAATGATAGTTTTGTCATTAATGGACCACTTGGGAGTCGCTTGGAAGAATATAGTATGTTTATTAACTATATAATATAAAAATACAAAGAGACATGGTAAATGTCAAACTATTTAACTAAGAGTTAGTTCAAAAAGATAAAGTTAATATAGTGACCCAAACCTGTCTAAAACCTATTTTTTGAGTGGTTTTTGACCTATAACCACCTTAACCTTTAAATAATCCACTTTGGATCCATTATAAACCGAATATGAATTTATTATAAAATAATATTTCTAGCTTTTCCTAAGGTGCCCCTCACCCCACTTATAAAAGGGAACTCCCCCTTCTCTCAATTTCACACCTTCAAAGCCTTTTGTCTCAGAAAAACCCTTCCCAAATATCCTCTCAACTTCCCTAAATTCAGCCTATAGGCCTTAGTTTGATCAGAAAGACAACCTAAAGAGCCCTTCTGATCAAATCAAAAGGAAGAACCCGAAGAAGAGGTAATGTTTTCACCACCCTCTTTCAAGATCCATTCTTCTTCCACTTCTTATTTATTTGTTAATCCCATTATAAAATAATAACTATAGTATATTCTATATAATGGGATATTATTATAAATATGGTACAATCATATTCAGAATTCTATCCATCCCTTGGATGACATGTCACTATACATGCGTACGTATGACTTACCGTCTCCACGTCGTGTGTTAATTGTTAATCAATACATTATTATTTGGATGGGTATAATAATGATGTGTAATTCATGTAAATAATAAATATAACATGATAATTATTCTTTATATATGCTACACAATTTAATTATATATTATTTTAATATCAAAATAATGATATTGTCGCTCGTGCGTACGTACGGACTACCGTCTCCACGAACGCGATGAGATTCATTCCCCATCGTATCCATTCAAGACTAATTTTTATTTTATGATTAAAAATAATGTTTAAGGATTTGATATCATTATATATATGAATAAGATACAACCTATGGATAAAAAATATATCTTATGTTAAAAAAAATATAAAAGAAAACGAGTAAGTGAACACCCGAAATGACGATAATACTAAAATATTATTAACAAAGAATTATTAAAAGATCATATATGATATCATATTTATGTATATAATCCTTGTATAATTTAATAAAAATTATTTAACTGTTATAAAGGAGGTTAACCTACCCACGAAAAAGGAAAATTACAAGGTAATGAGTTTCTTATCTCACTTTTAATTTCATGAGATTTCCATTGTTCACCACTTATTTATTGCATGTGGTGTGTTTACTGACCATGATTGTATTCATTGTGTAATATAATTTAATTTATGTATATTTACATCATCATTGTATGATCCTTATGTCATGGGTGTATGTTTCGTAAGTTACCAAATCAACAAGGGAATTTGAAATTTCAATTTCCACTCATTCGGCTTTACGCGTACTTCATTGATTATTTTACTCCAAGATTATGTGTGGAACAACTATTAATTTTCTTATGTCATAATTTCCACTCCCCTATTTGTGGATATACTTTTGATACACAAAATCAGTCCATTGATAAATTCTCAAGTCATCGATATGAACTTGATAAGAGTAATTTTAACTCAATCTCCATTTGTTGAGTTAAATATCCAATTCATTGGTGTTGTTTTTACAAGAATATGTGTGAATGTCCTCTGATTGATTTAAAATCAATATTCAATCATATTGAGTGTATTTATATTTGTGACACATAATTTTTTCATTGACTTATCCTTAACCTAAGGATACAGTCTTTATAAGAGATTTCATCTCAATTTACATTCTATTGAGACTTTTTTGTTGTTATACACCAAATCACTTTTATATGGTTTATATAATGTACTTTGAAAAAGTATATCATGAATCCCTTTATTCTCATTATATTAAAATGTTTTTATTACCTCAATTATTTGTATTCAAGTGTCTCTCTTTTGGTTAAGAACTCTAACTAAATTATTATTTTAAAATGTTTTAATGATTTATCATTCTAAATATTTCTCATTAATGTCCATGTTTTAAAAATTGTTCTAAGGATTTATTTATATGGAAATTAAAGTTTTAAAATTAAAATTCTTTTTAAATGTTTAATTGTGGTATGGGGCACCTTGATTCAAAAATCTGTTTTAAACAGCTTCTTGATAAATAGTGAGACTTTTAAATGTTTTAAAGAAAAAGGGGGATATTTCTCTCAAATATTTTTGATGATTATTTTCATATATGTCAATATCCTTCATTATTCTCGATTGAGGTTAATCTGTTACAATGAAATCTTACATATTGTATTGAATGAATCATGTTTGACTATGGATGTGCTATTTTTATACCATTCATAGTTTGTGGTTAAAGTATTTCCATTTCGTATTCTAGTTTTAATAAGAATTTTTATGTTATGTTTCAAACTTTTCATATGAGGAATGCATTGGACTTAGTAAGTGATGGGTGGAGACCACTATAGCTCCTCGATTCATCGGTAGGTATCATGAGACAAACTAGTGTCTTGGCACAAGGTCTTGAAAAAATCTTATTTGTAGTCTTGGCACAAGGCCTTGACTATGTGGTTATGATTGGCTGGAATTATGCATTCCATCATTATGAAAGTGGTTATTGATATTGCATGTGATTATTTGATTAGTATAATATCCTTATGAATAAGTAAATGGAATTATTTCATTTTATTTATACTATATTATGCTAAATTTTAGGTTTAAAACACTTTTATTTTAGTTATACATTGCCTTAAATGTTTATGCTTATTTATGAAAGTTTCCGCTATATTGTTATCCTTACTGGGCATCTGACCTCACCCCTTTCTATGTTTTATATTTCCCATGATGTGAAGAATTATTTTATGAATGACCTGCAGGGATATTATGAGGGGATATGAGTGTGGTCTATGGAGACAAGATGTTGTTTTATTTTTTCACTTTGTGATGTAATGTAAACATTATGAATGTATCTAGTGATTCTAAGGCTACTAAACTAATAGGTCATTAAAGACTTGATCTTTTGTGATCATTACAATGTTATGTAATAATTCAAAGACTCTGGGTAACTAGGGTCGGGGCATTAGCATTGGTATCAGTGGTGATGGCTTGAACTACTCAAGGATTATGATTGCACGATACACTACCACCTGGGGAAGGAAAATAAGGTGGAAGATGATTTGAGTGGAAAAGATTATGGAGTTTTGAACAAAATGAGAGTTGAGAGGGATCCTATTTTCATGGATCTAGTAAAGATGAATATGGGAATCACCATGGAAGGTGAAACATCGATACTTTTCCAATGGTTTCCAAACCATCTTTACTAGAAAGGATACAAAGTTCTCAGAATGGTGATGAAGAGTTTCAAAAAAGGATTAAAGCTGTGAATTATGGGAGATTGAGTGACTCTATGTATGAATATGTAATTTTGAAATTTGGGAAGATACTTTGTGTTCTCGATATACCTGATCTAAAAAGGGAATTTTTAGACGATGTTCATAGTTCCAATTTCACTATACACCCTGGGAGAACCAAGATGTATAGAGATTTGAAGAAATTTTTTGGTGGTACAACATGAAGAGGGATATTGATGATTTTGTGTCAAGATGCATGGTTTTTAAACATGTGAAAGATGGAAGGAAATAGCCTGGAGGAGTCATGAAACCTCTTCCCATACCTGAGTGGAAATGGGATAATATTACGATGGACTTTTTCACGGGACTACCAAAGACTCCTAGAAGGAACGATGCAATATGGGTCATTGTTGATCATCTTACCAAGTCAGCACATTTTATTTCTATAAGAGAATATCTACCACTTGAACATCTTGCAAGACTATATATTAATGAAGTTGTGAGACTTCATGGAGTACCCCTATCGATTGTTTCTGATCATGATCCCCGTTTTACTTCATGATTCTGGAGAAGTCTTCAGAAATTCCTGGATACTGAACTTCATTTCAGCACTGCTTACCACCCACAAATAGATGGACAATCAGAACAGACTATACAAACCTTAGAAGGCATGTTGAGATCTTGCTCACTTGACTTTTAGGGTATGTCGGATCAATATTTACCTCTGGTAGAATTTTCCTATAACAATATCTTCCATTCAAGTATTCGTATGACACCATATGAAGCATTATACGGAAAGAGATGTCGCACACCAACCTATTGAAATGACTGTGGTGAATGAAAACTCGTAGGCCCAGAACTGGTGGAGGAAAAAATGGAAATGGTGAAGGTAATCCAAAACCACATCAAAGCAGCTCAAAGTAGGCAGAAGAGTTATGCTGACAACCGAAGGAAGGATTTGGAATTTCAGGTAGGAGATCATGTTTTCTTGAAGGTATCACCATGGAAGGGAGTTATACGTTTCAGTAAGAAAGTTAAATTGAGTCCCAGGTATATCATAACTTTCGGAATTATAGAATTAATTGGGAATGTAGCTTAAAGTTTGGCAATGCCACCAAATCTCTCCAAAGTTCACGATGTGTTCCACGTATCACTATTGAGAAAATACATGCCTAACCCAACGCATGTACTCACCTATGAGGAATTAGAACCAGAAGCCGATCTGTCTTATTGCGAAGAGCCCGTCAGTATTCACGATACCAGAGAACAAGTGTTGAGAAACCGGACGACTCATATGGTAAAAGTTCTATGGAAAAAACCATAAGATGGAAGAGGCAATGTGGGAACCCGAGGAACTTATGATGAAGAACTACCCAAGTATTTTTATGTGGTAATATTCTAGAAATTTTGAGGATGAAATTATTTAAAGGAGGGGAGAATGTAACACCCCAAGCTTCCACGATACGCTTCTCTTTGAATAATACAGTAGCGTGTGTTGTACGCAACATTGAGTTCTAACACACAACACAACCAATCAAACTAGACATTATGAATAGTAATACCCACTTTTTGAAATTTTATAAATTTTATTTTTCAAAATAGACTTCATTTTTGGATTCGGAATATCGAAATTAGCTTAAGGGGAATTCTTGGTATTTTTCTGAAAACTTTCAATTTTTGATGAATAGTGAAAAACACTAAGTTATAGTTTAAAACCGAATTTATATTTAAATAATTATTTATTTTATTTAAATTTATTTTAGGTCAAAATATATACATAATACCTATATAAGTTCACTGTAATTCATTGGAGTCAGTTTATAATAATTTTAGATATATGAAAATTTTATTGAACTTTTCACCATCTTTTACCCATCTCCTAGGAGAATTTGGAAATTCACATAAAACATAATTTTACCGCTTCTGTGAGTGGAATTTCAAAAATCCGAGACACACAGTTAATATCAAGGAGTAAAATGTGGTTCAATAAGATAAAAATAATTTTTGGTGAATAGTAACTTTTTACATTTATTTACCACGGTTAAAAGTAAATAGGGTAATTAAGGGTAAAAATGATATTATTATTATCCTAACACATATCCTAATTCTATTGGCTAAGTATAATTCGACAAAAAACAACCTTAGGGATAAAATATGAACCTCTTTGGTCCACATGGATTAGATGAGAACATTTATTATTATTTAATTCAAAGAAGAGTTAAACGAGTTAAAATCAAGTCTTAATAACTATAACATTTTAAATATAGGATTATACATAAGATAAATTCGATTATAAAAATTCATTAGAAAGATAAAATTATTTCCTACATAATGGTATTTTATTTAAAATTTTTATACATTAAATAATTTAATTTATTTATGACACAATGATGATGCAATAATTACCTTATTATTGAAATATTAAAATAATTGATATTATAAATACCCAAATAAATATAATTTGTGACTTTTAATAAATTCAACTAATTTTATTGATTAATATGACATGTTAGGGTTGATTAGATGAATTAGGTTCGAAGTAATAATGATGTTATGAATTTAGAAAAAACAAAATACCAAATAGTGTCAAAATTGACATAAAAGAGTTTTTAGAACAAATAATATATTATTAATTGATATTCTATTCCTAAAAATATACAGTTTGACCAAAGGACTTATATAATGATAGGTGTATCATTAATGGACCACATGGGGGTCTCTTGGAAGTATATAGTAAGTTTATTAATTATATAATATAAAAATACAAAAAGACATGGTAAATGTCAAACTATTTAACTAAGAGTTAAATAAAAAAGATAAAGTTAATATAGTGACCAAAACCTGTCTAAAACCTTTTGGTTGAGATTTTTTCGACCTATCCCCACTTTAAACTTTAAATAATCCACTTTGGATCCATTAGAAACCGAATATGAGTTTATTATAAAATAATATTTCTAGCTTTTCTTAAGGTGCCCCTCACCCCTCTTATAAAAGGGAACTCCCCCTTGTCTAAATTTCACACCTTCAAAGCATTTTGGATCAGCCAAACCCTACCCAAATATCCTCTCATATTCCCTCACTTAAACCTAGAGGCCTTAGTTTGATCCTAAATCCATCCTAAAGATCCCTTTTGATCAAATCAAAAGGAAGAACTCGAAGAAGAGGTAATGTTTTCACCACCCTCTTTCAAGTTCCATTCTTCTTCCACTTCTTATTTATTTGTTAATTCCATTCTAAAATAATAAATCCAGTATATTCTATATACAATGATGTTATTATAAATATGTTACAACCATATTCAGTATTCTATCCATCCCCTGGGTGACATGTCACCATACGTGCGTACATACGACTTACTATCTCCACGTTGTGGTGTAATTGTTATTCAATACATTATTATTTGGATGGGTATAATAATGATGTGTAATTAATGTAAATAATAAATATAACATGATAATTATTCTTTATATATTATACACCGTCCAATTATATATTATTTTAATATCAAAAGAATGATATTGTTCCTCGTGCGTACGTACGAACTACCGTCTCTACGAACGCGATGAGATTCATTCCCCATCATATCCATTCAAGACTAATTTTGATTTTACGATTAAAAATAATGTTTAAGGACTTGATATAATTCTGGATATGAATAAGATACAACCTATGGATAAAAAACACGGCTTATGTAACAAAACATGTAAAAGAATACGAGTAAGTGAACACCCGAAATGACGATAATACTAAAATATTATTAACAAAGACATATTAAAAGATAATATAAGATATCATATTTATGTATATGATTTTTTATAATTTAATAAAAATGATTTAACTATATACAGGAGGTTAACCTACCCCCGACCAAGGAAAAGTACAAGGTAAGGGGTTTCTTATCTCACTTTTAATTCTATGAGATTTCCATTGTCCACCAC
Source organism: Viscum album (assembly GCA_963277665.1). Classification (NCBI taxonomy): domain Eukaryota; kingdom Viridiplantae; phylum Streptophyta; class Magnoliopsida; order Santalales; family Viscaceae; genus Viscum; species Viscum album. The sequence continues at coordinate 2,061,682,914 of OY728120.1, read as the reverse complement.
TTATTTATTGCATGTGGTGTGTGTACTTCCCATGATTGTATTAATTGTGTAATATACTTTAATTTATAGATATTTAAATAATAATTATATGATCCTTATTTCATGGGTGTATGTTTCTTAAGTTACCAAATCAATAAGGGAGTTTGAAATTTTAATTTCCACTCATTCAGCTTTACGCATACTTCATTGATTTTTTACTCCAAGATTATGTGTGGAATCACTATTCATTTGATTATGTCATAATTTCCACTCCCCTTTATTTAGATATACTTTTGACACACATAATAACTCCATTGATAAATTTTCAAGTCATCGATATGAACTTGATAAGAGTAATTTTAACTCAATCTCCATTTGTTGAGTTAAATATCCAATTCATTGGAGTTGTTTTTACAAGAATATGTTTGAATGTACTCTGATTGATTTACACTCAATATACAATAATATTTAGTGTATTTATATTTTTCACACATAATTATGTCGTTGATTTATCCTTAACCTAAGGATACAGTCTTTATAAGAGATTTCATCTCAATTTACAATCCATTGATACTTTTTTGTTGTTATACACCAAATCACTTTTATATGGTGTATATAACGTACTTTGACATAGTATATCATGAATCCCTTTATTCTCATGATATTACTTTTTTTATTACCTCAATTATTTTTATTCAAGTGTCTCTCTTTTGGTTAGGAACTCTAACTAAATTATCATTTTAAAATGTTTTATTGATTTATCATTCTAAATCTTTCTCATTAATGTCCATGTTTTAAAAATGGTTTTAAGGATTTATTTATATGGAAATTAATGTTTTAAAATTAAAATTACTTTTAAAAGTTTCAAAGTGGTATGGGACACTTTGATTAAGAAATCTATTTTAAACAGCTTCTTGATAAATAGTGAGACTTTTAAATGTTTTAAAGAAAAAGGGGGATATTTCTCTCAAATAGTTTTGATTATTATTTTCATCTATGTAAATATCCTTCATTATTCTCGATTGAGGTTAATATGTGAAAATAAAATCTCTCGTATTGTATTGAATGAGTTATGTTTGACTGTGGATGTGCCATTTTAATACTATTCATGGTTTGTGGTTAAAGTATTGTCATTTCGTATTCTAGTTTTAATAAGATTGTTTATGTTATGTTTCAAACTTTTCATATGAGGAATGCATTGGACTTAGTAAGTGACAGTTGGAGTTTGCTATAGCTCCTCGATGCATCAGTAGTTCTCATGAGGCAAACTAGTGTCTTGGCAGAAGACCTTGACAAAATATTATTTGTAGTCTTGGCACAAGGCCTTGACTATGTGGTTATGATAGTATGACATTATGAATTCCATCATTATGAAAGTGGTTATTGATATTTCATGTGATTATTCGATTAGTAGAATATCCATGTGAATAAGTAAATGAAGTTATTTCATTTTATTTCTACCATATTGTGCTGAATTTCATGTTTAAAAGGCTATTGTTTTAGTTATACATTGCCTTAAATGTTTATGCTTATTTATGAAAATTTCCTCTATATTGTTATCCTTACTAGGCATATAAGCTCACCCCTTTCTATGTTTTATTTTTCCTAGAATGTGAAGAAGTATTTTATGAATGAATTGTAGGGATAGTATGACAGGATATGAGTGTGGTCTATGGAGACAAGATTTTGTTGTAGTTTTTCACTTTATGACGTAATGTAAATTTTATAAATGTATCTAGTGATTCCAAGGCTACTAAACTAATCGTTCTTCCGAGACTTGATCTTTTTTGATCATGCCAATGTTATGTAATAATGCACCGACTCTGTGTAACTGGGGTCAGGGTGTTACATATATATCACTTATATTTATAATATAAATATATATAATAGATATAAATATGAAATGGAATACACCGTTCATGGAGACAGTAGGCCGTACATACGCATGAACACTATTTCTGTTTTCTTATCTTATTAAATGGAAGAAAGTAAATGAAATATATGAACACACACACACACACACACACACATATATATATATATATATTACTTAGTATCCTTATTTTTTCATATATTTCATAATTATTCATAATTTATATATTTTTACAATCATTGATGGATGGTGAATGTGGGAGATGAGTCTCATCGCATCGTGGAGACGGTAATCCATACATACGCACGAGCAACAATATCATTTCCTTAATGGTTAAATGGTATTAAATTGGACGGAATATGAATATTAAAAAAATAATATCATGTTATATTTATTATATTAGTCATTTATATTCATCATTCTACCCGTTGAAATACTGTATAGATGAGAAATAATTTACACCATGGTCTGGAGACGGTAAGCCGTACGCACTCATGGATGTTGATATTGTTTTTCATAGGATGGGTAAAAGGATGAATACAGTTTTCCTATAATCTTAAAAACAAATATGAATATAGTATATTCTGTAGTTATTTTTTTAGTATGGTAACCACTTAGTAAGAGTAACTATAAGAATAAAAGACCTTTGAAAGAAGGGATAAAACAATTACCTCTTCTTCGAGTATCTACTATTGATTTGCACAAAATTAAACATTAAGTTATTTTTATTCCCAAAGGGTGGCCTCTAGGATTAATTTAGGGAATTTTGGAGGAGATTTGGGTTGGTTTTGTTCGAGCCAAAGGGCTGTGGAGGGTGAATAAAAGAGAAGGAGAAGTCCCCTTTTATAGGAGAGGTGAGGGGAACTTTAGGAAAGTCTTGAAATATTAATTTAGTATAAATTTATTTTCGGATTATAATGGATAAAAAGTGGATTATTTCTAGTTTAATATGAATATGGGTCAAAATCCTCTCAACCAATAGGTTTTAGGAAAGTTTAAGTCATGAATTTAATCTTATATTTTGGTTTTAACCCTTAGTTAAAAACATTAACTCTTAGTGTGTTTTCTTATATTTTCATAATATATGGTTACTATAGTTTCTATTAATTGATAGAAGAACCAAAAGTGGATCATTAATAACATTTTTAACATTATATAAGTCATTTGGACGAATCATAGATTTTTAGGACTATTATATCATTTAATAAAATAGTATTTTTTAAAAACTCATTTATGTCAATTTTGAAATTATTTAGTAATTGATTTTTGTTAATGTCATAAAAACCTTATTCCTTTGAAAAAAAAGAATTAAATAAAATATAATATGTCATAATAATCCATTAAATTCTTTTTAGTCTTAAAAACTTTCAAATTAAATTTATTTTAATATTTATAATATCATTTATTGGATTCCTTCATTAATAAAGAAAACACTCCATCATTATTGTGTAATAAATAAATTTGATTATTTAATGTATAAAAATTAAAAATAAAATACCATGGATTAGGAAATATTTTTATATTTCCAATTAATATTCTTTTATGACATAACTTATATAACTTGAATTGAAATTGTTTTTGTAATAAGATATATGTTTATGTTATATTTCCATTTTCTTTAAATTAATTATTATGACATGTAACTTTCACATCCAAGTGGATCCATGGCATACTAATATTGACCTAAATATTTTAATGGCCATACATATATCATACAATAGGATTAGGTCATATGTTAGGGTAGTTTTATATTATTATAATATTATTTTTACCCTTATGTACCTAATTTACCCTTTAACCATGGTAAATAAAAATAATTATTGAGCTTACTATTAATAATGTACAAAAATTAAAGGTAAATATTTACAAAATTTTATCCTTTTGATTCCAAATATGGGACCCATTTTTACAAATTCAAAACATAGAATTGGAAGAAATCAATTTAAAATTAATTCTCGTTGGAAAAACCAGAAAGCAGATTTTTAAGAAGTAAAAACTATCAAAATATTGACATATGTTTATGTTCAATTTAAATGTGAAATTATATCCGGTGACCTAAATAATATTAAATGATAAAAATATATTCTAATTATACTTAAACTAATTAAAAATATAATATATCATGATAAATAATTTATATGAAAAATAAGTTTGGAATTAAAATGCAATATTTTTCACTATTCATTAAAATATGAAAGTTATCAGAAAAACACCAAAAATTTATACAACCAAAATTTTTATTTCCCACTTCTGAAGATTTATTTAATTTAATGAAATTGGATATATAAAAGTGTTAAATATTTTATTTAAAAAGGGTTCTTCATTTTAAGGCTGAAAAATTTCATTTTTTAAAAAATACTTATTTTATCTGAAAAATTGAAATTTTCCTTATATTATGCCTATGAAAAAAATAAGTTTAATGTCCGAATTATATGGGATATATAAAATTCCAAATTTGGTTAATAATATTCATAACCACTTTTTAAATGGATAGTTTTATATGTCGTGGTGCGCTTGAACTCGATGTTGCGTACATAGCATTCTATTGAATTATTTGGAAAGGAAGCGTACCATGGAATCTTGGGGTGTTACATTATCCCCTAGTTCAATTAATTACGTCCTCACAATTTAAACTTAGGATTGAAAACTAGGGGTTTTATATTTCAAAATATCTTATTTGAAATCCCACATCGAAAAATGGATTAATGAGACCTCTATTTTAAAACAAAGAAAGATAAGTATGAAGGTTACTAGAAATAACACATAATAGGGTTCCACTTAGGAAAAAATGGGAATGAAAGAAAAATATAACCATAATGTTTTGATCGAGAGTGATATAGAATGTTGTTAGGAGAAAATTAACAATATGATATCCATTAATCTGTGATGATCCAAGGGACCATTTGATTCATCACAAAAGAATATACTAGGAAAACATTTTTGGTTTTATGATAATTTCCATAGAGTTGAAGAATTATTTAATAGACCAAGAACACAAGGAATCATACTTAACTTACATGTAATGTTTCATCTGTTAAATAATTCCTACCAAAATCTCATATTTCTCTTCAAAAGATAAGAAAACTAAAAAAAATATTCTATTTATCTGAATATTATAAGGTTATGAATATAAAATTATAATATTTAGATAAAGAAAACAATGTTATATGCACTAGGGACTTCCTATAGGAAAATGATAGGTGATAATGCTTAGTCGCACTTTGGTTGTGGGTTCGATTCCTGTAGCCTTTTCTGACACGATGGGTGGTTTCCCATCCTGCGGGTTGTCCTTTTTCGCAAACTATATTATTATAAAATTCTATAAATAACCTTAAGAAATGTTTTAACCTTAAAAAACACTATCCAAAGTTCAACATAATCAATTCTAATCTTGAGATTTATCCAACATACTTTTGTCCAAACTCTATCTAAAATGTCTCTAAATTTCCCAAATCAATTGTAACATCAGATTCCCCAGACAACTTAATGTTTCTCTTATTGTCACATATTAAATATATGATTACCTCCACCATATTAAAACCTTAATTAAAAAAATTACTTCTGTAAAATCCCTATATAAATCACATTCTTCTTATAATGAGAATATAATTCTGGAATCTAAAAACCCAAATATATTAATTATTCCACTTCAACCATAGTAAAAAAATAAGCTTTACCTTGATAAATTTTCTTGTTCTGAGCTATATTTCCTTGAATCTTAGGAAATTCATGTGCACATTGTCCCATATCCTTGCAATTGAATCACTTCACATTACCATCTTCACTCTTTCCCTTGAAATCACGGGCATGGTGGCCTTTTTTCTCCACACTTGTAACAAGCTCCTGTACCTAATAAGCATGTTCTGGTATGTTTCATTCCAAAATTATTATAGGATGGAAAATCAACCATTCCCTTATTCCCCTTTACTTTGTTTCCTTTCTCAGAATTATCAATATCCCACTTATTCTCTTACTTCCCATTAATTTCATAAGACTTAGATAATTCTTTCTCTGTCTTGATGTCACATAAGACTATATATTCTTATGATAATAATGTTTGGGGGACTAGCGCCCTTTGAAGGAATGGTTTTAACCCAAAAAAGAAACAAAAAATCTTACTTATTGGTTTACATAGGTATTCTGCGACATATCAAGCTAACCTTGGGAAGTTAACCTCATATTTTTCGAAATTCTCATCCTCTTTTTTCCGGAGACTCACAAAGTTCCTTTCCATATCACCTTGTTGTTCCTGAGAAAAGTATTTACCTAGGAAAATTTCTTTAAACTCCCTTCATTCCATATTTTCTAATTCATCATCCTCCTTCATGTTATGAGTTAATGACCACCGTTTATCTGCATCTCCTGAGAGATGGTGAACTGTCCGGACAACATTCTCTCTTTCATTACTTCACAAAGAAAGAAATATTTTATCTAAGGAACTAATCCATCGCTAAAAAAATGGATTTTCAGTCCCATTGAATGTTGGAGGTTGTTTTCTCAGGAAGCGGTCTAACGTTGGTCATCTATGTTTGGATCAGAGTGCTCCATATGGGTAAGGTTGTTATTCATAACCTGAGTCAGCTGTCCCAGTACGGTTATAAGATGTTTAACACCAATCATATCCCCAACTCCACTATAATTATCTTTCATATAAGGGAAACCCCTACATGGATTATGTGCATTGATACAAGTTCAATTCCTTCTAGTAGGTAAAATTTCTAAATAGTGGCATACATTAGATTAGGCTGTGAATCACAATGCATAACTCAAAACTAGTAAAATAATTAAAATAAATTGAAAAATTTATGCATATCAAATCCTTAATAAAAAATATGGTTCGTATGAAGAAATATTTTCTCATAAATACTTCATAATTATTTGTAAAGAAAATATTAACTATCCTAAGAATAACCCATGGGAGTGTCAAACTAGGTGCACAGTAAGGCCCATTGTCATGTACCAGGTTATCCCAAGTCAAGCTCAGAACACCTTTTCAAAGTTTTTACTCTAAGGAACATCTATTCCAGAACCCCTTCCACTTAGTATCCAGACATGGATTTATTTTCTAGTAACACTCACATAATCTATACATTACCAAAATTCTTGGGGGTTCTTCTATACTTATCCTTAAAGTCTCTCTTAGGGTTATGATCCCAAATCTATTTCCAAGGTTTTTTCTAAACTTGATTTTATAACAATTGTAATGCCCTAACCCTAGAAGCCCAGAGCCAGTGATTTATATTAATACATTAGGATGATTACAAATAATCATGTCTCGAAGGACCGACCAATTTAGTAGTCTTGGAAAATAGATTACATACATGAACTTTACATCATAATTTCTAACATAAAACACATCATAGATAATCCTTTGATAATTCCATTATTCCCCTACCTTAACCCTGAATATGAATCATAAAACACATATTGGCATCCTGGGAAAATAAAACATAAGAATGGGGTGAACTCAGATGCTCAGTAAGGATAAGAAATATAGCGGAAGCTATCATAATTAAGCACAAACATTTAAGTCAAGGTATAAAACTAAAACCCAAGACTTTTAAACATATTATTAAGCATAATATGGCAAGAAAAAATAAAATAATTCCATTTAAAAATTCACATTTATATTCTACTAGTCGAATAATCACATGTAAAATCAATAACTAATCTCATAAAGAGGGAATTCATAATGAAGGACATCTTAAACATACCATCATGGCTTCGGCCAAGACACCATACCTAATTGGGTAAGACATTAGCCAAAACCCAAACTGAGTTATCTGATGAGAGACTAACAATGCAGCGAGGTGCTATATCAGGCCTCACCCAATACTTACAAATTCCTATTTCATTGTAACACCCGAGACTTTTATGTTATATAAATCATCAAAGGAATCTTTTTCTACACAACACTTTCTTGGCTTGCTTTACACGCAATCGCGACCTTCCTCGATAGCTTGCGTCGTACGCAATACCGAGTTTCACTAAACAACAATATGCTATTAAAACTAGCCGTTATGAATAGTAATAACCACTTTTTGAAATTTTATAAATTTTATTTTTCAAAATGGACTTCATTTTTGGACTCAGAATATCGAAATTAGCCTAGGGTGAAATTTTGGTATTTTTCTGAAAACTTTCAATTTTTGATGAATAGTGAAACCACTAAGTGGTAGGTTAAAAACTGAATTTTTCATAAAACTTAATTTTACCGCTTCTGTGATTGGAATTTCGAAAATCCGAGAGACACGGTTAATATCAAGGACTAAAATGTGGTTCAATGAGATGAAAATAATTTTTTGGTGAATAGTAACTTTTTACTTTTTTTTACCGCGGTTAATAGTAAATAGGGTAACTAAGGGTAAATATGATATTAATATTACCCTAACACATGTCCTAATTCTATTGGACAAGTGTAATTCGACCAAAAACAAACTTAGGAATAAAATAAGACCATTTAGGCCCACTTGGATTAGATTAGGACATTTATTATTAATTTATTTAAAGAAGGGTTAAAATAGTTAAAATCAAAGTTTAATAAGTAGATCATTTTTAATATGGGGTTATACATAAGATAAATTCGATTGTAAATATTCATTAGAAAGATAAAAAGATTTCCTACATGATGGTATTTTATTTGTAATTTTTAGACATCAAATAATTTAATTTATTTATGACACAAAGATGATGCAGTAATTATCTTATTAATGAAATATTGACATAATTGATGTTATAAACACCAAAATAAATTTAATTTGAGACTTTTTATGAATTACACTAATTTTCTAGGTTACTATGATATATTAGTGTTGATTTAATCAACTTGGTTCGAACATATAATTCTGTTATGACTTTCACAAAAATCATATATCAAATAGTGTCAAAATTGACACAAAATAGTTTTTAAATCAAATATTATATTATTAATTGTTATTTTATTCCTAAAAATATAAGGTTCGGCCAAATGACTTAGATAAGGATATATATATTAATAATAAACAATTTGGGGTTTGTTTGGCATGTTATAGAATGTTTATTAACCATATAGTGAAAGAAAACAAAAAGACACGGTAAAAGTTAAATTAATTAACTTAGAGTTAAATCTAATTGATAAGGTTAAAATAATACCCTAAACTTGTCTAAATCCTATTGGTTGATAGGATTTCGACCCTTCCCCACTTTATCTTCGAAATAATACCCTTTGGAACCATTATAAACCGATTTTGACTTTAATATAAAATAATATTTTGAGATATTCCTAAGGTGCCCCTCTCCTCCCTTATAAAAGGGCACCTCCTCCCCCTCCTCCTCACACCAATTTGAGCACTCAAGCTCGGCTAACCCCTGCCATTTTCCCTTCTCCACTTCCCTAGAATAATCCTAGAGGTCCTGGTCTTCTCCAAAGACCAATCTTAGTTCCTTAAGTGGAGGATTCAAAAAGGCGTTCCAAAGAAGAGGTAATATCCATTACCGATCTTTTCAATTTCTTTCTTCTTCAACTTATTCTTCTTTAGTTGTTTCATGATAAAGTAATAACATCAGTATTACTTACATACTGATATGTTATTATAAATATGAAACAACCCTAATTCACCTTCTATCCATCCTACGGAAAAATGAAATCACCGCGCGTGCGTACGTACGAAATACCGTCTCCACGCCGTGGTGTAATCTATTTTCCACCATCACCTTACAAGGATGGGTATAATGGTGTAATGAGTAACTATATATGATTATTATTAAGTAATATTGATACTGAAATAATATATATATATACTCCAATACAATTCCACGATCATAGGAACGATATCATCACTCGTGCGTACGTACGGAATACCGTCTCCACGATGTGATGCGACTCGTTCTACATGATCTTCATTTCATAATGATTGTATAAATGAATTTAATGAATGAATATGGTATATACTACACTAATACCATTCTGGAAATGAATTATCTATAACCTAAAGATAAGAATAAGAATTTATTCGACAAAACACGCATAAGAACAAAAAGTTATAAAGACCCGAGTAACAAGTAACAATGAAATATTACTAACAAGAAGCTAATAATATGACCATATATGATCTCATATCAATATGTATGATTCTGGAATAAGTCAATAACATTATTTAAACCATTATACAGGAGCTTCGGACACGAACAAAGCAAATCGGACCTAAGGTAAGGGAAATATCACAATCTCATTTTTATCCAAGATTGTTTATTCGTAAGTATTTACTGGGGTGTATTTTATCATCCACATCCATGTTACCTCAATATGTAATATTGTTTCCATCCACTTGAAATAGTTTAAATTCAATTTTACCCTTAGGTGAGTTTTTAGTAAAGAATATGAAATGAATCTTTTGTCGTTTTTCCGTACGAGGTACTTTTTGACTTTTCCGACAAAAGTACGAAGAATGTTTTTTTTTTAACTTATACGGCATGAATGGATTTTTAAAACATTACTTCAAAGAAGCTTCCTTTACAAGTTTTCAAGTTTATTTTTAATCAACTTCTTTTATTTTAAAGTTGTATGACATGTTATGAAAGGAAAAATGCTTTTGAAGAAGAAAGGATATTTTCCTCAAGAATTCAATTCAAGTGTTTTATCAAAATTATTTTCCATCTAAGATAATAAAGGGTTCTGTTTCTATCCATATTTTTACATTGGTTTGACTATGTTGTGATGGAATTATGTTTATGAATTCCTTTATCATATATGAATTGATTTATGATGTCATGATGTTTCAAGAATCCCATTTTTGTTATATGTGTTATGCGATGATGTATGTTTTATGATTATGTAGCACACATAAGAAAGGATTCATTATAAGATGGGTGGGACCTATATCTCCCTCCAATGCATTGGGTAATGATTTTATATCTCATGAGATAGACATGGCTGGAACAGAAGGTTATTTCGGTTCAGTGATACAGGACTGAAACGAGGAGTGAACTCGGTTCAGAAAGGGACTTTGTCCACTAAGATAGTCTTGGCAATGAGTCATGACTAAAAAGAAATGATTTTCCATGATTATGTGTGCATGCCACAAAGTTTCAAGTTTTATGTTATGATTATGGGGATCTCATTTTCACTTCTATGATTTATTCCATGTTAAGATATTATGATCTCTTTTGCAGGTTTTGATAAAGATATGATATGATTTTTATTTCCTTTATTTGCCCTTGCTGAGCATTTGAGCTCACCCTTTTATGTTTTCTTTTCCCCAGGTCAGGAAGATGGATATTAAGTAGAATATGCTAAAAGGGACCCTAGATATGATGAAATAAATGGGAGACACTGTAGAAGATTTATGAACCAGTTGTTTATGTTTCCCAGTTTCTAAAGACACTATACCTATACGGTCCTTTGTGGTTTTGTCATATGTTGTAATAAGTGTGCTTCAATTTTGAAGAATTAACAATGTATGTAAAGTATGGGTCGTTATAGTTGGTATCAGAGGAAAGGTATAGTCAACCTTTGGAAACTAGGATGTGAAAGCCTTAGTAAGAACCCTAAGGATAAGTCTAAGCATAGAACACAATCTTAGTGTTTTAGAAATGGCCTTGAATAACCTAGGATAAGACCATAAGCATGAAAATTTTATTCTTGAATTATGTGGTTTCCTATTATAATTAGTGTTGCTCACACTATTCTTCTTGGTTTTAGTCAATGGCTGGAACCCGAAGGAACCGTGTTAATGCGGAATGCGATGGGCAATGCAATGATTGTCCCCCTGAGCAACCAAACGATATGGGAGCTGGAATGAAAAATCTTGTAGCCATGCTCACACAACTTTCTCAAGCTATGAATCATGCAGGATTTCCAAACGAACAAAGGAGGGAGCAACATTCTGTTGAATCCTTCATGAGGCAGCGTCCACCATCTTTCAGCGGGTCTACTGATCCATTAGTTGCTGAACAATGGATTAGTACTACTGAAAAGATATTTTCAGTTCTTCAATGTTCTGAACATGATAAAGTCATCCTAGCAGTGTATCGTTTGGAAGGAGATGCTGATCAATGGTGGAATCTTGTTAAGAATACGAGGCAAAGGGATGAAATTGATTCTATGGAATGGGACGAGTTCAAGAACTTGTTTTTCAATAAGTACTTCCCTCGTATTCTCCGAACAAAGATGGAGAAAGAGTTCCTTGAACTGAAGCAAAGGGATGATGAATCTGTTAGTACCTATGAAGCAAATTTTACCAGACTTGCAAGGTACGCTTCTGGTATTATTATCCAACCTGAGAGTAAGATCGATCGATTCTTTAGTGGCTTAAAACCAAGTCTTCGAAGGGCGTTAGCCATAAGAGACTTCAATAGCTACGAGGAAATCGTTCGATGTGCTCTCAAAGTCGAGATGGAGATTGGAGTAACCCATCAGTCACATGGGTTTGATAAGAAGAGGAAGATGGAATTCAAAGAAAAATCTAAAGAGCACACGGAAAAGAAGATGAACTTTCCCTTATGCTCAAAGTGTGGAAAGAAACATGGAGGGAGTTGTCTTAAAGGGACAAGTAAATGTTTTAAATGTGGAAAGGAAGGTCATCGGGCATTTGAATGCCGTGATAATGGGAAGAAGATGTCTAATGATGCAAACAAAGGAAGGGATACAAAGAATGAACCTGCTACACTTCAATGTTTCAAGTGCAAGGAGATGGGGCATTATGCCAATCAATGCCCAAATCCAAGGGTTGATGATGATGGTCGACGTCAACAAACTCTTAAAGCTAAAGACAAAGGAAAGTCACATGCAATTTCTATCAGCGAGGTGGAGTACGATAACGATGTGGTGAAAGGTACACTTACCATCCACTCTAAAGTAGCAAATGTTTTATTTGATTCTGGATCCACCCACTCTTTTATTTCTGAATACTTTTCTAAGGGTATCACCGTACTACCTCAACAATTAGATGTTGAGTTAGCTGTGACAACACCTAATGGCACATCAATCGCATCAAAAGTTTATAATTCTTCTCCGATCGAAGTTTGTGGGAAAGTGCTTCCTGCAAATCTTGTGATCCTTCCTTTAGTGGAATTTGATGTGATTCTTGGCATGGATTGGCTTTCTCTACATGGAGCTCATATCAATTGCCAAAGAAGGGAAGTCACATTTCATATTCCAGATCAACCTACGATCGTCTATCAATGCAAGGATGAACATAACCTTCCAGTGGAAATTTCTTCCATCTTATGGGTATTGATTCCACTAAATGAAGGTTATTTATCTCAAATGGTTGGTGAGAAACTCACGATTAAGAATATGCCCATTGTACGGGAGTTTGATGATGTCTTTCCGGAAGAATTACCGGGTCTTCCACCAAATCGTGAAGTTGAGTTTTCAATAGAACTCGTACCGGGTGCTTTGCCTATTTCAAAGACACCTTATAGAATGGCCCCAATTGAGTTGCAGGAATTGAAGAAGCAACTCCAAGAGAATCTTGATAAGGGATTCATACGCCCTAGTGCGTCACCTTGGGGAGCACCTGTTCTATTTGTTAAGAAGAAAGATGGATCAATGAGACTCTGCATTGATTATCGAGAACTTAACAAGATCACTATCAAGAACAAATATCCTCTCCCACGCATTGATGACTTATTTGACCAACTACGCGGAGCTCAATACTTTTCCAAGATTGATCTTCGTTCAGGGTATCATCAATTAAGGGTCAAAAGGGAGGATATACCAAAGACGGCTTTCCGTACAAGGTATGGACACTATGAATTTATAGTGATGCCATTTGGTCTTACTAATGCCCCTGCTATCTTCATGGATCTAATGAATAGAGTCTTTAGAGACTATCTTGATCAATTTGTGGTAGTCTTTATAGACGATATTCTTGTCTATTCAAAGAGCAAGGAAGAGCATGAAGATCACTTGAGAATTATATTGAAGACCCTGAGAAAAGAGAAGCTTTATGCCAAATTTACCAAGTGTGAATTTTGGCTTCAAAAAGTTGCATTTTTGGGTCATATAATCTCAAAAGAGGGGATATCTGTGGATCCAGCAAAAACAGAGGTTATCGAAAGATGGTCAAGACCAACAACAGTAACTGAGATCCGAAGTTTTCTTGGTTTGGCTGGATATTATCGACGTTTTGTAAAAGATTTTTCACGGTTATCTAATCCAATCACCAAGTTGACTCGGAAAGGAGTTAAGTTTGTCTGGACAGAGGAATGTGAAGAGAATTTCAAGGAGTTGAAAAGAAGGTTATCCAGTGCACCTGTGCTCACACTGCCTTGTAGTGGAGAAAGGTTTGTGATCTACAGTGATGCATCCAAGAAGGGATTGGGGTGTGTTCTTATGCAAAATGATATGGTGATAGCTTATGCCTCACGACAGTTGAAAATCCATGAGCAAAATTACCCAACACATGATTTGGAGTTGGCTGCGGTAATCTTTGCATTAAATATTTGGAGGCATTACCTTTATGGTGAAAGGTGTGATATTTATACTGATCATAAAAGTTTAAAGTATATTTTCACACAAAAGGAGCTGAATATGCGCCAAAGAAGATGGTTGGAGCTGATTAAGGATTATGACTGCTCAATCCATTACCACCCTGGGAAAGCAAACAAGGTGGCAGATGCATTAAGTCGACAAGACCATGCTAGTTTATCCATGATGAGGATCACAAAAGATCCAATATTTATGGATTTACAAAGGATGGATCTTGGAATTATAATGGAAGGGGAAAAATCTTATCTTTCTCAAATGAATGTTCAACCATCTATACATGTGAAGATTAAAGAGGCACAGAAAGAAGATGTCGAGTTACAAAAGAAGGTGAGAAATGTTCCTGAATTCAACCTTGATTGTGATGGGATAATAAAGTTCAGGAATCGGGTTTGTGTTCCTCCCATCCCCGAATTAAAGAAAGAGCTGCTGGATGAGGCTCATAGTTCTTCATTCTCTATTCATCCTGGAAGCACGAAGATGTATAGGGACCTGAAAGAGTACTTCTGGTGGGATGGCATGAAAAGAGATGTTGCTGTATATGTCTCTCGATGCTTGGTTTGTCAACAAGTTAAAGCTGAGAGACAGAAGTCTAAGGGGATGTTACAACCATTACCCATACCCGAATGGAAATGGGAAAACATCACTATGGACTTTGTCACAGGACTTCCTAAAACATCCAAAGGCAATAATGCTATCTGGGTCATAGTTGATCGTCTTACAAAGTCTGCACACTTCATTCCTATTAGAGAGGATTTCTCTCTAGATCAGCTTGCCAGGATATATGTAAAGGAAGTGGTAAGATTACATGGAGTACCACTTTCTATTATATCTGATCGGGATCCGAGATTTACCTCGAAGTTCTGGCGAAGTCTTCAGCATACTCTGGATACAGAGTTGAGTTTCAGCACTGCTTATCATCCCCAGACAGACGGTCAGTCTGAGAGAACAATTCAAACCCTAGAAGATATGTTGAGAGCTTGCTCTATGGATTTCAAAGGAGGTTGGGATCAACACCTACCTTTGGTGGAATTTTCTTATAATAATAGCTTTCACTCCAGTATTCAGATGGCTCCTTATGAAGCTCTCTATGGAAAGAAATGCAGGACTCCAACTTGCTGGGATGAAGTTGGGGAAAGAAAGCTATTAGGACCTGATCTCGTTGATGAAATGGCAGAAAAGGTCAGATCTATTCAACAACACATAAGAGCAGCTCAGAGTCGACAGAAAAGTTATGCCGACAACCGAAGAAAAGACCTAGAGTTTGAAGTGGGTGATAAAGTGTTCTTACGAATATCTCCCTGGAAGAGGGTTATGAGATTTGGAAAGAAGGGGAAGTTGAGCCCTAGATATATCGGTCCTTTTGAAATACTGGATCGTGTTGGGAAGGTAGCTTACCGATTGGCGCTTCCACCGAATCTCTCTCAAGTTCACGATGTGTTCCACGTATCTCTCCTGAGAAAGTACATACCAGATCCTTCACATGTACTCAGCTCAGAAGTTGTACCGCTGGAGCAAGATCTTTCTTATGAAGAACAGCCGATAGAGATTCTGGATCGTAGCGAAAAAGTCCTACGAAACAAGACCACTCGCTTGGTGAAAGTTTTATGGAGGAACCACCAACTTGAAGAAGCTACATGGGAGCTTGAGGATATGATGAGGGAGAAGTATCCTCATTTGTTTGTTGCAAAGTGACGAATTTCGAGGGAGAAATTCTTTTTAAGGGGGGTAGAATGTAACACCCGAGACTTTTATGTTATATAAATCATCAAAGGAATCTTTTTCTACACAACACTTTCTTGGCTTGCTTTACACGCAATCGCGACCTTCCTCGATAGCTTGCGTCGTACGCAATACCGAGTTTCACTAAACAACAATATGCTATTAAAACTAGCCGTTATGAATAGTAATAACCACTTTTTGAAATTTTATAAATTTTATTTTTCAAAATGGACTTCATTTTTGGACTCAGAATATCGAAATTAGCCTAGGGTGAAATTTTGGTATTTTTCTGAAAACTTTCAATTTTTGATGAATAGTGAAACCACTAAGTGGTAGGTTAAAAACTGAATTTTTCATAAAACTTAATTTTACCGCTTCTGTGATTGGAATTTCGAAAATCCGAGAGACACGGTTAATATCAAGGACTAAAATGTGGTTCAATGAGATGAAAATAATTTTTTGGTGAATAGTAACTTTTTACTTTTTTTTACCGCGGTTAATAGTAAATAGGGTAACTAAGGGTAAATATGATATTAATATTACCCTAACACATGTCCTAATTCTATTGGACAAGTGTAATTCGACCAAAAACAAACTTAGGAATAAAATAAGACCATTTAGGCCCACTTGGATTAGATTAGGACATTTATTATTAATTTATTTAAAGAAGGGTTAAAATAGTTAAAATCAAAGTTTAATAAGTAGATCATTTTTAATATGGGGTTATACATAAGATAAATTCGATTGTAAATATTCATTAGAAAGATAAAAAGATTTCCTACATGATGGTATTTTATTTGTAATTTTTAGACATCAAATAATTTAATTTATTTATGACACAAAGATGATGCAGTAATTATCTTATTAATGAAATATTGACATAATTGATGTTATAAACACAAAAATAAATTTAATTTGAGACTTTTTATGAATTACACTAATTTTCTAGGTTACTATGATATATTAGTGTTGATTTAATCAACTTGGTTCGAACATATAATTCTGTTATGACTTTCACAAAAATCATATATCAAATAGTGTCAAAATTGACACAAAATAGTTTTTAAATCAAATATTATATTATTAATTGTTATTTTATTCCTAAAAATATAAGGTTCGGCCAAATGACTTAGATAAGGATATATATATTAATAATAAACAATTTGGGGTTTGTTTGGCATGTTATAGAATGTTTATTAACCATATAGTGAAAGAAAACAAAAAGACACGGTAAAAGTTAAATTAATTAACTTAGAGTTAAATCTAATTGATAAGGTTAAAATAATACCCTAAACTTGTCTAAATCCTATTGGTTGATAGGATTTCGACCCTTCCCCACTTTATCTTCGAAATAATACCCTTTGGAACCATTATAAACCGATTTTGACTTTAATATAAAATAATATTTTGAGATATTCCTAAGGTGCCCCTCTCCTCCCTTATAAAAGGGCACCTCCTCCCCCTCCTCCTCACACCAATTTGAGCACTCAAGCTCGGCTAACCCCTGCCATTTTCCCTTCTCCACTTCCCTAGAATAATCCTAGAGGTCCTGGTCTTCTCCAAAGACCAATCTTAGTTCCTTAAGTGGAGGATTCAAAAAGGCGTTCCAAAGAAGAGGTAATATCCATTACCGATCTTTTCAATTTCTTTCTTCTTCAACTTCTTCTTCTTTAGTTGTTTCATGATAAAGTAATAACATCAGTATTACTTACATACTGATATGTTATTATAAATATGAAACAACCCTAATTCACCTTCTATCCATCCTACGGAAAAATGAAATCACCGCGCGTGCGTACGTACGGAATACCGTCTCCACGCCGTGGTGTAATCTATTTTCCACCATCACCTTACAAGGATGGGTATAATGGTGTAATGAGTAACTATATATGATTATTATTAAGTAATATTGATACTGAAATAATATATATATATACTCCAATACAATTCCACGATCATAGGAACGATATCATCACTCGTGCGTACGTACGGAATACCGTCTCCACGATGTGATGCGACTCGTTCTACATGATCTTCATTTCATAATGATTGTATAAATGAATTTAATGAATGAATATGGTATATACTACACTAATAACATTCTGGAAATGAATTATCTATAACCTAAAGATAAGAATAAGAATTTATTCGACAAAACACGCATAAGAACAAAAAGTTATAAAGACCCGAGTAACAAGTAACAATGAAATATTACTAACAAGAAGCTAATAATATGACCATATATGATCTCATATCAATATGTATGATTCTGGAATAAGTCAATAACATTATTTAAACCATTATACAGGAGCTTCGGACACGAACAAAGCAAATCGGACCTAAGGTAAGGGAAATATCACAATCTCATTTTTATCCGAGATTGTTTATTTGTAAGTATTTACTGGGGTGTATTTTATCATCCACATCCATGTTCCCTCAATATGTAATATTGTTTCCATCCACTTGAAATAGTTTAAATTCAATTTTACCCTTAGGTGAGTTTTTAGTAAAGAATATGAAAGGAATCTTTTGTCGTTTTTCCGTACGAGGTACTTTTTGACTTTTCCGACAAAAGTACGAAGAATGTTTTTTTTAACTTATACGGCATGAATGGATTTTTAAAACATTACTTCAAAGAAGCTTCCTTTAAAAGTTTTCAAGTTTATTTTTAATCAACTTCTTTTATTTTAAAGTTGTATGACATGTTATGAAAGGAAAAATGTTTTTGAAGAAGAAAGGATATTTTCCTCAAGAATTCAATTCAAGTGTTTTATCAAAATTATTTTCCATCTAAGATAATAAAGGGTTGTATTTCTATCCATATTTTTACATTGGTTTGACTATGTTGTGATGGAATTATGTTTATGAATTCCTTTATCATATATGAATTGATTTATGATGTCATGATGTTTCAAGAATCCCATTTTTGTTATATGTGTTATGCGATGATGTATGTTTTATGATTATGTGGCACACATAAGAAAGGATTCATTATAAGATGGGTGGGACCTATATCTCCCTCCAATGCATTGGGTAATGATTTTATATCTCATGAGATAGACATGGCTGGAACGGAAGGTTATTTCGGTTCAGTGATACAGGACTGAAACGAGGAGTGAACTCGGTTCAGAAAGGGACTTTGTCCACTAAGATAGTCTTGGCAATGAGTCATGACTAACAAGAAATGATTTTCCATGATTATGTGTGCATGCCACAAAGTTTCAAGTTTTATGTTATGATTATGGGGATCTCATTTTCACTTCTATGATTTATTCCATGTTAAGATATTATGATCTCTTTTGCAGGTTTTGATAAAGATATGATATGATTTTTATTTCCTTTATTTGCCCTTGCTGAGCATTTGAGCTCACCCTTTTATGTTTTCTTTTCCCCAGGTCAGGAAGATGGATATTAAGTAGAATATGCTAAAAGGGACCCTAGATATGATGAAATAAATGGGAGACACTGTAGAAGATTTATGAACCAGTTGTTTATGTTTCCCAGTTTCTAAAGACACTATACCTATACGGTCCTTTGTGGTTTTGTCATATGTTGTAATAAGTGTGCTTCAATTTTGAAGAATTAACAATGTATGTAAAGTATGGGTCGTTATATTCATCCTCTTATGAAAGGGGTAAAACATAACCAACATTAGCATTTGTATTAAAATTAGCATATGAAATATCAAACCTTTAACCATAAACCATGAATGGTATTAGAATAGAACATCCACAGTGATATCTTAAACCCTTCAATACAATATAGAAGATTTTATCATAAAAATCTAACTCAATCTAGAAAAAAGTCTAACAAAGGATGTTGACATGGATGAAAATAACAAAAAACTATGAGAGAAATATCCCCCTTTTTACTTTGAAATCATTTAAAATCACATGAAATTATAAAAGAAAACATTTATTTTTTTAAAATAACCTTATAAGCTTGTAAGGGAAGCTTCAAAACATTAAGGCTTCATGACTATTGAAATATTTTCTCACACCATATATTTTAAAAAACCATTCTTTCCTTATTTTTTTGAAAAGGTTTCAAAGTACCTCATTTGGAAAACGATGGAAAGATTCATTTCAAAAACATTTATAGAAAATAAAACATGGGTAAAAATTAATTTAACCAATTTTCATGGAATAGTAATAATATTTTTAAATAAATTGTTATGGACGTGGATAATGTTTTTCTAGTTGATATGTATAAATAACCTTGTATAATAATGAGATTGTGAAAATAACTCTTACCATAGTTCTGATACTCTCCGTACGTGTATGAAACTCCAGTATAATGTTTTAAACATATTATTAACTTATATAAGAATAATAATAATATTTATGAAATCATATATGACTCTTTTATGACTTTATATTACCTTTTTATTAATAATTCCAAGTTAATACAATATTTTGGGCAATAATCGCTTTGTTTACCGTACGTGTTTTGGCTTGTTATTATTGATCATATTATGTAGATCATGATTTACTTACTTAAATAATGCATAATATGATTTATAAACATATATTAATAATATAAATATATATAATAGATAGAAATATGAAATGGAATACATCGTTCATGCAGATAGTAGGTTGTACGTACGCATGAACATTGTTTTTGTTTTCTTATCATATTGAATGGAAGTTAGTGAATGACATATATGTACATGCATATATATATATATATATATATATATATTACATTATCCTTATTAATTCCTATATTTACCAATTACTCATAATATATACATTTTTATAATCATTCTTGGATGGTGAATGTGGGAGATGAGTCTTATAGCGTTGTGGAGACAGTAATCCGTACGTACACACGAGCGACAATATCATTTCATTAATGGTTAAATTTTTTGTAATTGTTTGAAATATTAATTTTACAGAAATAATATCATGTTATATTTATTATATAAGTCATTTATATTAATCATTATATAGGTAAAAATAATTTATAGAAGAAAAATAGTTTACACCACGGCGTGGAGACGGTAAGTTGTACGTACACACAAATGGTGATATGGTTTTTAATAGGATGGGTAAAAGGATGAATATAGTTGACCCATTGTCATAAAAACATATAAAAATATAGTATATGATGTAACTATTATTTTATTATGCTAACAACTTAGGAAGAGGAAGTAGAAGGAGAATAAAACTTTGAAAGAAGGGATAAAATGTTTACCTCTTCTTCAGGTTTCTTCTTTTGATTTTCACAAAAGGACCCCTTAAGTTGGTTTTATGCCCAAAGGGTGGATACTATGATTAAGTGAGAGAATGTTAGAGGAATTTTGGGTATGTTTTGTCTGAGACAAAGGGCTTTGGTGTTGTGAATATAATATAAGGATAAGTTCCCTTTTATAGGAGATGTGAGGGGCACTTTGGGAAAGTATTGAAATATTAATTTATTATAAATTGATTTTCAGTTTATAATGGCTCAAAAGTGAATTATTTCATGGTTAATATGAGTATGGGTATAAATAATATCAAGAAATATGTTTTAGAAAAGTTTAGTTCATGAATTTAACATTATCTTTTGGCTTTAACCCTTAGTTAAAAACACTAACTCTGACCATGAATTCTTATATTTTCATAATATATGGTTAATATAGTTTTTATAAAATGACAAGAGAACCAAAAGTGGATCATTAATGAAATTTTCAACATTATATAAGTTATTTGGACGAATATTATATTTTTAGGACTATTATATCATTTAATAATCTAGTATTTGTTTTAAAAACTCATTTATTTCAATTTTGAAACTATTCAGTAATTGATTTTTTTTAGAGTCATAAAAACATTATTTCTTCGATCAAAAGGTATAAAATCAAATATTAGATGTCATAATAATACATAAAATTATTTCATGGATTAAAACCATTCAAATTACATATATTTTAATACTTATAATTTAATTTATTTGATTCTTTCATTAATAAGGCAAACACTGCATCATTATTATGTCATAAATAAATTTAATTACTTAATGTCTAAAAATTAAAAATGAAAAACAATAATGTATGAAATATTTTTATCTTTCCATTTATTATTTATAGTGTAAAATATCACTTATTTAACTTGAATTAATATTTTTTATTAATATGATACATGTTTCTATTATATTTCCCTTTATTTTAAATTAATTATTATAACATGTCCTTTTCACACACAAGTGGCTCCATGGGGTCCTAAAATAGACCTAAGGATTATCATAGTCGACCATATATCATCCAATAGGATTATGAAACATGGTATGGTAGTTTAATATTAGTATAATATTATTTTTTACCCTTATATACCTGATTTACCTTTTAACCATTGTAAATAAAAATAATTACTGATGTTACTATTCACAATTTCCAAAAAATAAATGGTAAATATTTACATAATTTGGACCTTCTGATTCCAAATATGGAATCTATTTTTTTAAATTCAAAACAAATAATTGGTATAAATTAATTTATAATTAATTCCCTTTGTTAAAACCAGAAAGTGAGTTTTTAAGAAGTAAAAACCCTCAAAATATTTTCATAGGTTTAAGTTCAATTTAAATGTAAAATTACATAAAATGACCTAAATTATATTAAATTATAAAAATATAATATAATTATACTTTAAAACCAATTAAAATATAATCTAACTATATAAATAATATAGATGAAAAAGCATTTTTTAATTAAAATGATGTATTTTTCACTATTCATTAAAAAATGAAAGTTATGAGAAAAAGCCAAAAATTTATCCAAACTAAATTTTTATGTCCCAATTATAAATAATAATTTAATTTAAAAAAATTGAATATATAAAAGTGTCAAATATTGGATTTACAAAGGGTTCTCTATTAAAATGAAGAAAAACTGTATTTTTTGAAAAAAACATCTTTTATCTGAAAAAATGAATTTGTCCTTATATTATATTTATGAAACACATATGTTGAATGTTATAATTATATTGGATATATAAAATTTATAATTTGGTTAATGCTATTCATAACGGCTTTTTAAATGAATAGTTTGATAGGTCATGGTGCGCTTGAACTCGGGGTTGCGTACATCACATGCTATTGAATTATTTAAAAAGAGTAATGTGGAAGCTTGATATGTTACATTTAATAAGTGAGATGATTTCATCAACTGATCCAAATTACCTAGATAACATCAAAACCTCATTGAGTTTGGGATATCCCTATGATTAAATAAATATATATTTCATTCTAATTCCATTTGGTAACATCCAAAGTTCATAACAAACCATAATGAACATGATTGTAAACATTTATCTACTAGAAAACAAGACATTTAGCTATAGACTCCACTACTACTCGTTTCATCCTGGGACACTAGAACTATGTCCTATAGAAAGGACAGTTCTTAAAAACTCTTAGGTGTATCACCATAGGTGAGTTATGAAACTCACACAAAAATCCCTTGTGCATCACTGCTAGAAAAAAACATTCACTGAAATATCATCCTATTTTGTCCAACCTATGACCATCCCTTTAGAGAATCATTATTGTCAAAATGATCACACATCACCTCTAACTCTGAGTCTCCCCACTAATACTATTCCACATATTTTATCAGATAATACTTGACCATCATTCGAAACAAACAACACCAACTGTCAACCACCCTTACATCAAAGTGAAGGGCTTCAAACTCCTCCATTACTTTACAAGAATACTCGATCTCATGAGAAATGTCCTTCTATAAACTCATAGTCAAATAATCATCCACAATATTCCACTTTAATGAGGTTTAGGATATATAAAAATTATAATCCTAAAAAAACTTCATCCACCTCCAATCCCTATAAATTTAGATCAAATTAGGAAAAGATATACCTCTAGATCTTGTGATATGTAATGATCCCAAAGTGCTCTCTAATTAGGTAATTCCTCCGAAACTTTAGTGAAAACACAAACGGTACTAGATTCACATCAGGGGTGGAATAGTTATTATTGTGGGGATATAACTTTCTAGTCCCATAAGATATCACTACTCTCTCCTACATCAACATGCATACCAAACCAGGATAGGAAGTGTCACAAAACACCTCAAACATTATATCTTACTTTAGAAATGGGAGCAATGTATCACTGAAAAATTTCCCCTTTAGGTAGTTGAACATGTCCGAACATTAACCAGTCCACAAAAAATGATGTTCCATTCTAGTTAACATGGTTAATGAGGATGAAAATTGATATAAATCAGGCATAAACCTCCGATAATATCTTGTAAGACCATGTAAACTACATACCTTTGCCACATTCTTCGATGTTTCCCAAGAAAAAAATACCTCAAACTTTGAAAGGTCCAATTCCACACCCTTTTGATACACCACATTCCCATGAAAATGTACCTCTCTTATCTAAAACTTTCACTTGGATAACTCTATATTGATCTAGTGGTGTTAAAGAACCTGAAAAAAAAAACTATGAGATGATTTGCATGTTCCCCCTATAACTTTGAGTAAAACAATATGTATTTAATGAACATGACTACGATGTGGTCCATGAATTCATGGAACATATATTTCTTGAGTCCCATGAACATATATGGTGAATTTTTGACACCGAATGACGTAACCATGAACTTGAAGTTCCTACAACTGCATTTGAAGGTAGTATTTGGGATATATCTCTCCTTGACCATCAACTGGTGATACCCATACTATAGATAAATCTTAGAAAACCTAATAGGCCATCTCAACTAATAAAAAATATCATCTATCCTCATAAGAGGGTAAATATTCTTGATCATTACCTGATTCAACTTCCAGTAGTCTATACACAACCTCAAACTACCATCCACCTTCTATTAATACAACATTGGAGAACCCCAAGTCGATACACTGGGTCAGTTGAAAAATTTCTACAATATATTATCTATATGAATTATCAAATCCCACAACTCATAAGGTGTCATCCTATAAAGAGACATTGAAATCATAGAATCAATCGGTATCAAGTCTACCCCAACCTCTACATCACATTGAGGGAGTAAATCACAACATCCTAAAAACATACCTATACTCCCAAATGACCTTGGGAACCCCATCATCCTAGAATCCACCAATTACAAAGACAATTTAGCTATAAAATAAATAAGGGGATCTACATGTTGACTTCCCACCTAACAATCCCACTTTCCATAAAAAGCAACACATTGTCCATCCAAATCTGAGAACATGACTCTCTTCCCGAAGAAGACGATAACAACATGCATATAATACAACTTGTTGATGCATAGGATGACATTGTATGAATACAAATATTTAAGAAAATATATCAATAAGACTAATGTGTCCTCATCATTAGTCTACACCCTTGACACACATCAAACAAGATGGTTTGGCCTCTTATTGGAATAGTCAACACCAGGGAAATAGGAAGACTCTCTACAAATAGTCCAAAAAACTAACTAGAGTGGGTGATATAAAGGATTGAAAATATCCTAAACCAAAAAAAGAGTAAATAATGGTGTTTGAAAAGCTGGGCATGCCTCAAACGATCTTTGGACCCTATGGTGCTGCTGCATCCATTGATTTTAACTAGTCATTCCCCTATCCCCTATCCCTCTACTGATAGCCACATCTATTACTATGATTGGTTCAAGGACCCTAAACATGAGGAACATCCTGGGGTTAGCCTCTACATACTCTATCTACCCTCAATATATTATAATCCAACTTCCCCTAATGCTAAAATGGCCTTAATGGAAACTGCTACTATGGATAGTGTTAAACCTGACTTCCCCCACAAAAATGATATCGAAGATCTACTAGGCACTGGTTTTAGTGATGGGAATGAACCCCACATAAAAAACACACCATTATGAAGTCCCTAGGAAAATCATAAAAACCATTTACCTTAGAAGGCTAGAATAGATATTGCTGAGGTTGACTCCTCACTGGTCAAAACCTCGAAGGCCCTGGTTTCTTAGAACTAACCCTAACAACCCTACTCCTTTAGGAACCTTGCTGGATCCCCTATTTTTGTAAAACTCATCATGAGTGAATCAGCTCAATCACCTCCACATTTTTCTGAGCCTCCAAATAAATTGAAATCATAAAAGTAGTAACTGCATGATGGATTGTAGGATAGAGTTCTTTATCAAGATGTCTCACATGAGTCACCACATACAAAAAAATCATTGAGGAAAATGCATTGGTCCTTGAAATTGATTCCTAACTCTGAGACTGAAAACTCCCATGATGAAGGGAAATAAGCCATTTTCTCTTCACTACCTTCATGGTTGATTAAATTAACTCTGTCTGAAACTCTCTATGAATGTTTATCCAAGAAACATCTGCCTCCTTCCACTCACATAGATACAATGGAGACCACTAAAATCATCTCCTCACATCCAACTAACTACCAAAGGCACCTAGTACCCCATCAAGGCCTGAATCAAATTAAAGGAGACCCTAAGATCCTTTTACTAGCTCCATTTATCCATATCCAAAACACTACCCTTATAACTACACAAATACTTCTATCAAAAAGAACGAAATTCCCTCTTCTACTAATCATCTTCCCCAGTCCAATTAACCCTACGATGATCAACTAGATTATCCTGTTGAACCTCAAATGCCTAAGGCACTCACAAATTATGAACATGATCCATTCCTGAAAATAAAGGAGAACATCCTAAGCCCAGTAGCATAAAATTTTATTAAGATTTATATTAATTATTTTTAACTTCCCAGAACTAAGACCACCCAGTTCAAACAAGAACACAAGTCATCATGATGCATTTACCTCGCCAAGGTCTCTACCCTATAGGTATGAAAACTTAACTTGGTCATTTAATAAGCTTATAGTCCATGCATTGGATCATAGGGGGGGATACCAAGTCATAACCAGTCTCTCTAGCCTATTTCATGAACCAAGGTCAACTAGAACCATTTCCATACCAACCTTGGAAATCCTAATAATTCCTATATCTAAACTTCATAATATATATCAATCAACACCTATAATAGCACTCCTTCATGAACCCCTACCACTAAAGATACCACAATGAAGGGAGAGAGATAATGACCCCTCGAGTCCCACCTCCAGTAGTCCCCGAGTTAGTGACTAGCACTGAGGGTATAAAAATATCATAAATAGGAGGCACTACCTTCTATAATAATATAGGACCATGAGATAGGATGAATCAACCTTAAGATACTCAATGAACTAATATAAAAATTAATATGAAAACCATCCCTCAATACATGTATATATAAAATAGTAATAGATAAATGTCTATAAAGTAAATACCAAAAAGAAAAGCTAAAGTTGAGCCAAAGAAATAGTACAAGGCTCCAAGATAGTAATATCCATCTCTGTCCACATAATCCTCTTGGAAACCTAAAAATCAGTTTATACAAATAGTGTGGGAATACAAGTATACTCTGTAGGAAAACCAAAGTCTCTTGTGAACATGTGAAAGAGCACACTAATACATCCATGAGTAAATAGAATAATCGATAACACCTAAATAAGTCAACTATAAAACCCAAATCTCACCAAGGCAAGCTCACCAAATAATGCAATCCAAGTATAATAAAATAATAAGAAGCATATTTATAAAGGGTACCAGTCACTGCTTTCCCACTAATTTTTTTCTCTCACAACCCAACATCATATGTCCTAGAACTCCCATATCTTCCATATAACATATACCACTACCCCATAACTTGGTCCTATCACATCTCGCATGTAAACTTATAGTCCATATTATCATAACCATAAATAAAGTAGTAGTTTATTGTGAACATAAAGGAAATCAACCTCATTCGCAACTCTTACCAAGCATGAAAACCACCATAATACAACCCATAGTATAGTCATATCACATATTGACCGAATACACCTTCTCCATCACATAGTGCACTATCATACCTCTGACAATCACAACCTATGCATATCTAATATTCTAAAAGAGAGAGTGGTAAAGGGCGCATAACCATCCATCCGTCCTCACCACTGGGATGTTAGAAAAAAACCCCATATATAGAATATATGGGGTTCGACACCAGGTGTTCTACATAGGTTGGGTGAATATAGAAATCAAAAATAACATGAAAATTATATATATACCACACCTAAGCCCATCATATGGGTTCAAAAAAAGCACTGGACAACTCACAACATCACCAATTTCACTATAACTAGAAAATGTAGAAAAACACATAAAAATAAAAATCCATGAGAAACTTACTACTTTTCATTATAATAAAATACAATTTAATTATCAACCCCATTAAATTAATCAATATAGAATTTTAAATTTTAACCACAAATCCCATTTTAGTTCAACATTCATTGACCTTTTTTATCCTATTTACCAAACCGAATGCCAAACATTTCAATTTCAACATTATCATTTAATTCCAATACTACTCAGGAATCTACCACAAAACAAACAACCTCATATCATCCACCACATAACACAACCACACATTATCACCCCACAACATGACCTCATACCAACCACACATCACTGCACCAAAACATGACCTCATACCAACCACATATTTTCATTCCACATCACAACCACACATGACTACCCCCAAAAATGACCTTATACAAACCACACATCACTATCACACATCACAACCACACATTTCATCCCCAAATCATGGACGCATAACAACCACACATCAAAAAACATATAATTATTTATATTTAGGGAAAATTAGGTTTTCAACACATTACAATACTTTATTTTAAGGGTATTCCCACACAAACCATAAATCCAAGGGAAACCATTTTATTAAACAAATTCAAATATTTATACAATTTCCATTTTGGGGTGATATAAAAAAAATAGAAAAGAAAGTTTCCATATCATAAAAACTAAAATGTAAGAAAAGGATCCCAATAACCATGATTTTTAGTAGGGAATCAAGCCCGTCAATCCACAATATCAATATAAAAATATAAAATCTAGAAAGCCATGAAAAATAATCCATGTAACTTTAAATTTCAATTGAATGATTAATTTATCTTGATTAGGCCAGAACAAACCATCCCCCATAGATAAACAATAGAATATCCTCCTACATGATACACATAAGATAAAAAAGAGAGGTTCCCTACCTCAAAGAATATTTTTGATCTCACTACACACCGAAGGTTTTACAAGAAACACATGAAAACCACAACCGCACAAATAACACACATATCAACTTACACCAAATCAAAGTATCATCAAAACACATACCAAATCATACAAAAACCATGGAAACACTACCGTAGAAGATCTGCAAGGGAATAATGTAAGAGAAGAAGCAAGAAAGGAGGAGAACCCACCTTGGATCACCAAAACTCAACCACTGAAACCCAAAGATCAATTTTGGAGATGGAGGGATAGAATATCCTTTAAAATATCCTATGGGTTCTCTAAAAATGAGAGAAATAGGAAAATAATTGTTGGAAAATAATTGTTCGAACAAACTTATTTACAACCAATAACATGCATGGTTTACAACGTAAATTTCACCTTTACACTGAAAGTTCCATAGTCTACAGATTTTACCCGTAAAACCAAACTTTGTATCGTAAAACCCTCAAAATTATAAAACACATTGAAAAACATGGGCTTAGGTCTATATTTAACTTACACCTTGAATCCCTATCATACAATGTAAATCCATTTTTCATGCCCAACCTCTCACTATATACAAAGCATAAAACATATCACACACCAGCCGTAAACCTACAACATGCAACATAAATCACTATTTTATGCTGTATACTCCCTAATACTGCACAAATGTATCTCCAACTCCACAAAACCTCCCCTATCCTTCTCTTAATACTCTCCAACAAAAAAACTAGCAATGTAATGGGATGGGAAGGCACAAAATGTTACATCAACACCCAATCTACCTAACAAACCCTACTCTGGAGATATCCTACCTCACCCATGATGGCCTATTATCCTACTAACCACCTCCTAGGAAACTATATCCTTACCTCTGACCTTCATTACAATAAATGATTCACCACCTCTCTCTCTTAGTGATCTAACAGAAACTGGCCTCTTTAAGTAGTGTTTAATCTAATCATGTTCCTATGAATGATTCAATATTTATTGAATTTTAACATAAGACAACCTGAATTCAGTTAGTGGTAGAGGAGTCCCTATCTTTGATGTCAAAAATTTCTATGGTTTGAAAAATAGGATGCTCTTTTTCTCTCATCACAAGGCCTTGAAGTTAGTGATGTTGTTACAATAGTTTTTAATTCACTTGGAAGAGATAATCACATGGAATATGTTGACAAGATGAATATTAAAGTGGGTAAAAAATCTAGGAATTCCATTTTGTAATATCTGACTGATAAATTATGCACCAAGTTTACGAGACTAAGAAAATACAAGGATATGGGAGATAAATTGGAAAACATGTATGGGGGGAATGTAAAAATCAAGAATGATGAATAAATGACTTGGAAAGTGATGTTTCAAGACATAAATATGGATGATGAGGAGACATTTAATGACTACTTAACCTAATTCAATTATATAATGATTCATATCGTAGGCTTCGATGAAAATTTAGAGGATTTAATTATTATGATGAAGCTAATGAGAAATTTTCTTGATAGACTGGATCCAAAGACATATATCCTGGAAGAAATTAGAGATCTGTCTCTTTATGAGCTTCATAATTCTTCTCAACTATGAGATGTGAAAAGCTATGACGTTTAAAAAGATTTTGAAGGAAGAAAATAAATTTAAGGGCCTGAAAAAATTGAAAACAAGAGATGAAGATAATTATACTTCTTGTGAGAAGACGAAGATAATGACTATCAGAGAGTTATAGTTATCATATCAAAGATGTTCAAAAAGGGATAGAGAAAGTAAAATCCTTCCACATATGAGTAACAAATGTATAGGTATGGGATACATTGCTGTAAACTACTTAATGAAGAAGAATGTTGAATACAAGTTAGAAGAACAAAGAGAGGAAACCTCTAGAAGTGAGGACTTATCTGAAAAATGATATAGAAAATTTTGAAAAGTTTATTTTAGAAAGAAACGGATATATTCATGGAATAATAAGAAAAATATGATGATCAGAGAAGGTTATGATGTCTTTTTTCCTTGGAGTGAATCCAAGGATGAAGGTATCTCTCAAAAACACAAAACCATCATAGCCTAAGTCAGAAAACAAATAGATACTTCAATCAGTGATGAGGAAGATGAAGATACCTAAAATGAATATATGTTGAGATCTGAACATGAAGTATATCTTGAGAAAAAAACTCAATTATAGAAGAATATTAAAAGTTTTAATAGAGAAATGGAATTAAAGATGTGAAGGAGTGTGAACTCATCAAGGAGATCAAAACATCCAAGGTAATAAATACAGAATATGATAAAATATCGAAATTGCTTAATATAAAGATATCTTCAAAGGAAGAACTGAATGATGTACAATAACAGTGACTTAAAGATGAAAATACCTTGAAGAAGATGAATTTTATGGGAAAGTTAAGAATCTTCATGTTGATCCATCCAAATCTACTATGAAGTCCATCCTAAAGAAAAGGGTACAAATTATTTATAATTTTTCATCTGATACCAAATATATCTCATTTAAAAATGAAGATAATGAATTCAAAACAGGAGGTGTGTTGGATGAAGGAGTTTGCAAAAATTATTCACCAATATCAAGAAAAGATGGAGTTAAAGAAATAAGAGAAAAATCCATAATAAAAAGGAAATAATAAAGTTGTAATAAACATGGATAGTAAGAATAATTTTTTAGATAGAAGACATATATTTTGAAGGATCAATTTTCAAAGGATATAGGAGGATGTAACATAGCCAACCTCATGAAAAAGCCTTAACCATCCTGCAACATAGATTAACCACATACCTAGTGCTCCATTGGCCATCCATCCCACTCCCACCAATTGGTCAGTGGGACTCTAAGGGCTACAGAGCCCCAAGAACAGCCACTAGGTGCCTGGCCCCAACTACCCCTCTTTGAAATGATGCCAACTCCCAACCCCTTAAAAACATGACGCAAACCAACCATTATAAATTAAAATATATATAAAAATAAGACGTGAATTTTACCTTGAAATTCAAGGGTCATTACATAGATTTATCCTTGATGACGTTTCATGTTATCATTGTTCAATTATTATCTACCTCACATACTACATGTATCAAACTTGATGGATTTTTTATATATGTTTTTTATAAAAAATTTAATAAAATAATCCTCTGTTTAAAATATTTAAAAAAAATCTGCAAAGGTGTTACCCCCATTAACACCTGGGGTAAAAGCCAAAGGCATTATCCCTATTAATGTCATTGGGCTGAACTATTTTTTTAGTTTTAAAATTTTTATTTTTATTTTATTTTGCTTTGTATATATATATCTATATATAATAATTTTTTTTCATAATTTTACTGTTATTTAATATCCAACATTTATGTAATTAAATCTGTCTAGAGTTATGACATCAACCTTTACCGAGGGCTCCATTTTATAGTGAGGTTTGTTCTAGAAATCCTTATGGATTTACATTACAGGATTCTGGTTCCTCGTTTCCTATGCAAAAATAATAATATATTATTCTTAATAATTAGTAATCAATTAATAATAAATATTAATTACTAATTAATTACTAATAAATAATAATAATAACAATACCTAAATAAAATTAACTATTGTCATTTATTATTAAATACTAATTACCAATAAAAAATATTAATTATAACTAAATAATAAATAATAAATATATAATATATAATAACTAACATTAATAATTAGTAACTAAAGAATAATTTTAAATATTTATTAGTAATTAATATTAATTAGTAATTAATATTCATTATAAATTAATGTCATTAAATAATAATCAATAATAATTTAATAATTTAATTATCACTATTAATATTTAGAAACTAAATAATAGATATAAATATTTATCAGTAATTAATATTACTAATAATACATATTTATTAGATATTATATTATTAAATATTAAATAATATTATTTAATTAATGTTTATTAGTAATTAATATTTATTAGAAAAAATTAATTAATTAATTAATAGTAATTTACTAACAATTAATTAATATTTATTAATTTATTAACTTAATCATTATTATAAATATTTAGTAACTAAATAATAATTTTAAATATTTATTAGTAACTGATAAATAATAATTAATAAAAATTATTAATTAATTAAATTATTAGTAATTAATATTAATAATAAGTAATTAAATATTACTTAATTACTAATTAGTTATTAACTAATAGTTATATTATTTTTATTAATTATTAGATGCTAAATAATAATTTTAAATATTTTTTAATAACTGATTTTGATTATTAATTAATATTTATAAGCAATTTATATTAGTAAACAGTCAATAATATTATTAAATTAAGATTTTTTAGGAATTAATATTTATTAGTAATTAATATTAATTAGAAATAATTAGTTAAATAATAAATATAAATTTAATAATAAAAAATTAATAACTAGTAATTTAATAATTTAGTCATTACTATTAATATTTATAAATGAATAATAATTTCAAATATTTATTAGTAATTATGTAATAATAATTAATTAATTAATAATTAATCAGTTTTTAATTAGCCATTAAAATCATTAATAAGTAATTAAACATTGTTTAATTACTAATTAACTAATAACTAATAATTCTATTGTTATTATTATTATTTAGTTGCTAAATAATAATTTTAAATATTTATTAGTGATTAATATTTATTAGAAATTAATATTATTAAATAGTAAATATTGTCATTTAATTACTATTTTTTTAGTAATTGTTATTTATTATTAATTAACACTAATTTACAACAATTAGTTAATTTATTAATACTAACTGAACAATATCTAATTAATAATTAATAATTTAATAATTTAATCATAATTATTAATATTTAGTAACTAAAAAACATTTTTAAACCATTATTACTAAATGTTTACTAATAATTATTTACAATTAATAATTAATTAATAATTAATTAGTTAATTAGTAATTAATAATATTAATATGAAATTAAATATTGTTTAATTACTAATATTTAATAAAAATCGTTAATAGATATTTTTTATTTAGGAACTAATATTATTTACTTGTAATAAATTATTAATTAATATTTATCATTAATTAATTACTAATAAATAATTGTAATATATTATTAATTCAATGCAGGTAAGGAGGAAGCAAAATCCCACATTGGAAATCCATAAGGATTTCTAGGACAAGCCCCGTTATAAAAGGGAGCCCCGAGTGAGTGTTTCTGTCATAAATCAAGACTGTTTTAATTACTGTAATGATATATATTAAATAGTAATTAGATTATACTAAAATTTTTGTTTTATTTAATTATATATATATATATATAAACAAAACAAAATAATGATTTTAAAACTAAAAAAATAGTTAAGTCCAAAGGAGTTAAACAAGAAACCTAGGAGAGTATAGGAGCATGATGGAGTTGGAGAAGTCATACATCATAGTCTGTGTGGTTTTTAATGGTGGATTTTACAATGGTAAACATGGATATAGATCACTAGAGGTGATCATAGGGACAAAAACAGAACAAAAACACACTGGATTTTATTGATTCCACTTGGAATGAATTACAATGTAAACTACACACCATATTTATAGGGATATAATCAAAAAACAAAAAATGATGAAAAAAAAGAAAAAGAAAATTCCATAGTTTAGTGTAGTAGCTTTTACCCAAGCATTTGAAGCCCAACATGCCAAGCAGGATAAGTTTGAAATCTAAAAGCCTCCATTGTAGTAGTGGATGTTTGGTGCCCTCCAAGGGATAATAGGGTCATCTTTCCAATATCCACCTTTAATTTTTTTTTCTTTTTACCTAGATATTTTCATCGTCATCTTCTGGGTGGTTGTTCAATGGGTGCAAAGTATCAACCATATTAAACTTCTTCCTTTTGTTTACAACCTTAAGCGACATCGATGGAATGGATTTCTTCGTATACCTCTTTCTTTTATATTTCATCGGTTTTTTATTCTTCAAAGCTAACTAAATTAGAAGTCACTAAGAGACAATAAAAATTTACATAATCCTCCATTGGTTTTATTCTATCATATATATCCACAAGACATAAAATGTTTTGGGAGAATATATGAGAAATTTATCATTCAATTTCTTTAGATGTAGGAGTATTTGGTGATGGCGTCATTGGTTCTTCAATTCCTTGATCATCCAATGGTACTTTTTTCAACGATTTCTTCTTCTTCTAGATTGAGTCATGCATCTCTTGAATCATCATCTTGATTCCATTTCCAAGACTCATTTAAATCAAATATAACCTCTCTACTATAAATAATTTTCTTGGTGATGGGATTATACAAGTGATATCTCATTGCTCAGTCTCTATATCCCATAAGGACACACTTCAGTCCTTTTTCCTAAAGATTTTTTTGTTTTTCCTATGAGATCCTGACATAGGAAATAGAAACAAAAAATATAAGATATATTACTCTTGGATTATGATTACTCCAAGATTCATATAGTTTCTTTGATTCAATATTTTTTGTTGGACATCTATTGAGTAAATACATTTCACACAAATATGATTCTACCCAAAAATTCACTGACACTCCTAAAGGACCCCGGGACACCCTGAGAGGGGAGGGGTGAATCAGGGTGACCACTTTTTCTTCTAATTTGTTGGATCTTGTTCCCACGTTGGTAGGAACTTGTTGAACCTGTATGATGATTACGATCAAAAAGAAAACATTCACATGCACAGAGAAGACACAGTCATTTTTACTTGGTTCACCACTAAGGGCTACGTCCAAGGAGCATACGCCGACAGGTTGCCGGTCGTACCTAAATCCACTATGCTTCACTAGCTGCGGATACAAAAGTTCGGGTATAGACACTCTGTCCCAGGCTCACTGCCTTTACAATAGTTCAGGGATAACTCACTGCGTCCCTCGGGTCACTCCCGTTGACTCCCCCTGGCTCACTGCCGTTGGTGAAGTCCCACTCAGTTTATAGACGTGTTGGTCTCTTCTTCATTTTCATAAGAGTGCATCCTTTGTTGAATGTAGATGCTCTATTGAAGTCCGATTCTCACCAGAAGAAGAATATCACTTTTCCTCGAATGAACCGAGTAGTTTCTCGGCTTTCGTGCAGCTCCAGCAAGGCAGGCGTGCTTCAATAGTGTCTAGGTCTCCTTTTCAGGCCCGGCGCGCAAGTCTCCCGGCGGCGCGCAAGTCTCAGGCGCGCAAGACTAAACTGGCGCGCAAGTGTCACTGAAGCACCTGCGTGACACTGCCTTCTTGAACTAAATACTTGCGCGATCCACTTCCTTTCTCTTCCAAACTGCCTTGGGAGAACAGCCAAACACCGGCGCGCAAGCTCTACTTGCGCGACAAAACAACCACCTGCGCGACTCAACCACCTGCGCGACGAGAGCTCGAACAATCTCTCGGCCTTGAACTCCGTCCGAAATGAGGAGGGGTGGTCCAGTATTTATAGGCAAACTGGACCCCCTGCGCGGCGGCGCGCAAGTCCCTCGACGGCGCGCAAGTCCTGTCTCCAGATCCTCTGTCGCGCAAGTTACTTGCGCGACCCAACCAACACTTGCGCGACCTTCTTTCCTTAGCCAAATTGTGATGTTCTGATCCTCAAAAACATATGGCGCGCAAGTCTTTCATCCTCCAAGAGCTCGGCGTGCAAGTATCTTTTCCAAAAACACTTTACTTTATTTACGGATTTTTCAGGCCCAAAAATTTGGCAAACACTGGGAAACAGCGCCACCTTCACTACTGTTTTATTCCTGAACGGTATGATCGCTTTGTTGGTTCACACCCTGAACTTCCACTGAGGATTGACAACAAACACAAACCATACACCAAATCATGCTTTGAAGAACCTGGTTCCAACAACTCCTTTATCATTTCATATGCTTCTTGTCATGTTGAGAACAGTTCAATTATTTCTTTCATCTACTCTATTGAGTTGGGGTGTGTAAGCCGACTTCAGCTGGTGCTGAATTCCATATTTCTTGAGATAATATTTAAGATCATCATAGGTGTACTTGCCCCCTAGATCAAATCTTAGAGTTTGTATTTGATTGTTTCTTTGATTTTCCACCAGCAAATTGAGTTATTTGAAGATGAAAAAAACTTCTGACATCATCTTGAGAATGTATATCCATGTATTCCTGCTATATTCATCAATAATGGTCATAAAATACCTCATTTCCATTTTATTTTGGATTCAATGGAAAAAACACATTGCTGTGAACTATCTCTAGTGGCGCTGAAACTTTCCAGTCATCCTTGACTACAAAGATGTTTATTTTTTATTTGATTAGAATAAAACATACACATATTCGATTCAGGTCTCAAATGATAGGAAGTCCATCCACTATTTTATTTCTCCCTTAGAATGTTAAACTTTCAAGATTAATACACCCAAACACGAGATGCCATAACTAGTCTTTATCATCATGTAATGTGATCACGAACTGTGGTACATCAGGTTGGATCACAATCGGAAACATGAGGTTTTTCACAATCAGTACATTTTTTGTCTTTCCTTTTCATTAAAAAGAACCTTTTTTTAGTTTTTAGGCCTATGTGAAATCCTTTTTCCACTGATTTCTCAAGACT
Source organism: Viscum album (assembly GCA_963277665.1). Taxonomy (NCBI): domain Eukaryota; kingdom Viridiplantae; phylum Streptophyta; class Magnoliopsida; order Santalales; family Viscaceae; genus Viscum; species Viscum album. The sequence goes on along the minus strand of OY728120.1, from coordinate 2,061,645,188 downwards.
CAAGATATTGGTCTTTATATCATGCATATAGTAAATGTCATCAATGAAATAATGATTTCCATATTTTTTCTTGATCAGAATATCTAATCTTCCATGGAAAAATATTATTTAGAGATCACCAAATAAAATCTATCCTCAAATCCTCTCATGTTAGTTCATAAACAAATTCTTGTGACCTATCATGTGGTTTCTATCTCTAGATTCATGATAACACATACCTTGATTGTGTGTTAATGTTTGTGCCATCAACACATGGGACTAGCCAAAAGTATCACTTACTTGTCATTCTCCATTGGTTTCTTACTCTAACATTAATTGTAATAATGTCCATATTTATAAAAATTATAGAATTGGACATTTCTTTTTTCTGGTTATCTACTGTTGAATGCTCCTATTCTTCCATGTCCTAATTCTTGTGGAGTATGGTTTTGATATGTATGAACTCCAAGATTTCAACTTCTTCCACCTTATCCTCCTCTTATTGGATCACATTCTTATCCACAGAATCCTCTACCTCTGCTTCTTTGAGATTTACCCCTTCCACTATTTCAAAGTTGTTGAGATAAAAATTTGATTATAGGGAATGCTCCACTCCATTTGTATCACTATGATGATTCTCCTTCAATTCATGGTATTATAAATATCCCATAAGTTCTTTGATTTAAATCATCTCCAGGTCTTTAGTTTCTTCCTGGGAAATGACTATGTAATCAAATTTTGGATATTAGGATTGAAAAAATTTCTCACATACCCGCATGTTGGTAATATTTTTTCCATTTATTCACAATTGGTTCACCCAAACCACTACATGAGTATGATAGTTGGAAATGGTTTTAGAGGATTTCAAAAATTGGGATTCCAACTCACCACACATACATTAAAATTGAATCTGATTCACTTTATTAGCACCTTTAAATGATTTTAAAAGGTTATCCCATATCTCCTTTGATGATATTGATGAAAAAATTATTTATAAATTAACTTTGTCATGGAATTGATAAATGATGGATTTTTCCTTGTATTATTTCTTCTTTTCTTCCTGAAGAGTGTACTTTTTATCATTTGGAAGAGTAGACTCTGCTTCTTTGGATTCCGAATTGGTGAAACTATCTTCCATGATATCCATGACATCTTGGGTGCCATAGAGAAATCTAATTTGTATGAAAAAAATTTCATAGTTTTCCTTATTCATATTTGGGATCTATGTTTGTTCAGTCCCATTCACTATAGATATTCAAAAAAATTTGGAAAAAAATGGAAAATGAAAACTGATTTTTTTTTGTAGTGCATGATGCGATATTTTTAATAATTAAAGACTCCTTTTTTTGAATTATAGTCTACCAATATTTTTTTAGAATTTTATAATTCCATTTTTTCATAAATTAGAGTACAAATGCATAGACCTAGGAATGTGAGATCAATTCAAAAATGATTTCTATATTTTTTTACAATGATGGACTAAGATGTGGTGATATATGGGACTTGAATGAGAAAAAATTTCATGGGGAAAGATGTATGGGGTAATTGAGACTTGTTGGTGGGATTAGAGATGTGTTATTATAAGACTAAATCAACTTACCAAAAGTGACATGGAAAATGGGGAAAGGTAAACAAAATTTGGACAATTAAAATCACCTTTCTTTTTGAAAAATTGAGGATCCCAAATACAAGGTGGGAAAAATTATCACACAAGATTTAGAATAGTATAATCTATTTGTCATCTTCCCGGATGCTACAATTTGGTAGCAGGTTCAATGATACTCTTTCACAAGAATCAGAAGCACCTTCGACCTCTAATATCACTGAAGGTGGATATTTTTGTGGAAGCACAGATCCGGATCACTTGAAGTGATCATAGGAACAAATAAAAAATGAAAACTCATCGGATTTTATTGCTTCACCATATAATGAAAAATATAACACACAAAAAAACCTATTTATAAGGATACAATCTCACATAAAAAAATTTATGGGAACAGAGAAAAATAAAAGTCTATAGTTAGGCATAGTCAGTCACAACCAATCATCCAAATCCAAACAGTTCAAGAAGTCCATGTTTGAAATCCCTATGCCTCCATTATAGTAGAGGATGTTTGGAATCATTCAAGAAAAAAATTGTTTTATATTTCCAATAGTTTTTTTAAGTACATCACCTACTGAACTAACTATGTGATAACTAGCATGTACATAATTTAACCATACTGTTGCATTACATCTCAGTACAACATCATCACATGTTTTATCTTCACATAATTTTGTATGAGAGAAGTATTACTGATGTTTTTATGATATGAAATATTATATGATTTTAAAACTCAAGTAAACATTTAGTTATTCAAAAAATATTAAATAAACAATTAAAAGGATTTTTATAATGAATTTTATTATGGTTGTTTTAATGTTATAAAAAGAGGAGGAAGATCACTGGAGGTGATTGTAAGAAAAAAGAATAAGTAGCACGAAATAAATTTATTTCTTCTTTGTGATGAAAAAAAACACACACCACTATATATTTATAGGGATACTATAATACAGTAAAAGGAAGGATCAAAATATAATAAAAAAGGAATGTCCAAAAATTGGTTTTAGTATGTTCCATCCAAGCATCCGAAGCCAGAAACGTCAACCAACCTTCATTTGAACTATCCAAGATTCCATTGTAGCAGTGTATGGTAGGTTTCATACAAGGAAAAAGGGTTTATCTATCAATATCCCCACATAAAATTTCTTTTTTTATTGGCCAATAAATCAATATCATAAATGTGTGGTTGATCAACAGGTACAATGACTTCACCATATTCAATGCCTTTTGTTTTCTTTTAGCCTTTGGTGGTGTTGAAGGAATGGTTTTTTTCATCTATAACTTTCCTCTATATTTTATCTGTTTTAGAATTCTCAAATATAATTTGATTAGAAGTCACTGAGAGACAATAAAAATTAACATACTCCTCCATTGGTTGCAATCTCTCATATATATCCACAAGGATTCAATTTTTTTGGGGATTTATATGAGAAATTTATCATTCAATTCATTGAGATATATGAATATGTGGTGATGATGTCATTGGATCTTCAATTTATCATTCCTCCATTGGTACTTCTTCAATTATTTCTTCATATTCGGGAGTTAGCCGACCCTCTCTTGAATCATCATCTTGATTCCATTTACATTATTCCTTTTCATCAAATATAAAATATATACTAAATATAATATTGTTGGTGATCTGATATCCCATTGTTCAATATTAATTTCCCTTAAGGAAGCACTTCACTCCTTTTTCTTCATAATTTGTTCAACTTTTCTCTGGGATCCTGTCATAGGAAATGGAACATAAGATTATAAGAAGGATTACACTTGTCTTATGAGTACTCCATGCTTCATGTGGAGTATTTTCTTAAATATTTTTATTTGGGAATCTATTTTATAGATACACCACGCTTGAGGTCACTTCATCCCAGAATTTCACAAGCACTCCTTTGTTTTTCAACATGCTTTTTCCATGTTAAGATGGAGGAAATTTTTTATTTTAGCTACTTCATTGAGATGGGGTGTATAATCTTGATTCAGTAGGTGTTGAATTACATGTTTATTGATGTGATCTAGAAAAAAATCATAGGTGTACTCCCCACATTGATCAGATCACAAAGTTTGTATGTGATGATTTCTTTGATTTTACACTAGTGCCTTAAATTCCTTGAAGATACCAAACACTTATGAATTAATTTTGAGAATATATATCTTTTTTTCCTCATATAATCATCAATAAATGTTATATAGTACCTCATTTTTCAATTTTATTTTGGATTTAATGGACCACAGACATCATTGGGGAATAACTATAGTGGTGCATCTTATTTCTAGTTGGACGTTGTTGTAAAACTGTTTTTATGTTATTTGTTTAGAACATAGGTTTCACATATTTGATTGGGGTGTCGAATGATTGGAAACCCATTCAATATCTTATTTCTTCCTAATAATATTAATCTTTAAAAATTTTAAATGCCCAAAACTGAGATACCATATCAAATATTTATCATCATATACCGTCATTAAACACTATGGTACTTTGGGTTGGGTCAAAAGTGAAAACATATGGTTCTTCGCCATCAATAATTTTGTGATCAACCTCCCTTTTTCACCGAAAATAATCTTTTTTTTATATTTCAGGAATATGTGAAATTCTTTTTCCACCAATTTCACAAGACTCAAGATTTCAGTCTTCATATCGAGTACATAGTAGACATCAGATACAAAAGTATTAATGATGTGGTTTTTCTTGATCAGAATATATCCCCTTCCATTGAAAAATATTATTGAGAGAAATAAAAATAAAATATCCCCTCGAACCTGCTCTTATAGGTTTGTAAATAATTTATTGTGACCTATCATGTAATTTCCAGATCCCGAGTCAATATACCACATACCTTGATTTTTTTTAATGTTCATGGAATCAACACATGTGACTCACCAAAAGTATATCCTATTTTGATGACATGTTCCTCCTTGGTGTCATTCTCCTTGGGTTTCTTATACCAACATTCATTTCTATAATGTTCATATTTCTAAAAATTATAGTATTGAACATTTATTTTTTCCGGTTGGTGATTATTTAATCCTCTCCTTTATAATCCTTGTTTTTATGTAGTATATTTTTGATATCCACAACTTTCTCTATGTGAGATTCCTCCACCTCCTCCTCCTCTTCTAGGATCAAAATCTTGTCCATGGAATCCTCTACCACAACCTCTTCTAAATTCCTCATATCTCTTTTCCCGAGTTGTTGAAATACAAATTTTATTACAGTGAATGCTCCACTCCATTCATTTCACTCTGATAGTTCACTTTCTATTCATGTTCTTGTAGAGATACCACAAGTTCTTCAATAGAATATTTCTCAAGATATTTTGTTTCTTCTAAGGAAATGACTTTGTAGTTAAATTTTGGATCTAAGGATTAGAAAATATTATCACATACCCTTATGTCGGAAATATTTTCTCCATTTATTCACATTAAGTTCACCACAACCATTAAAAAAGTATGATACTCAACAACTATTTTAGAAGATTTAATAAATAGGGATTAAAACACACCTCACAAAGATTGAAGTCAAATCTGCTTCACTTTGTCAGTTCCTTTGAATTATTTTATTAGATTTTCCCATATCTCCATTGAATATTTTGATGAAGTGATTATTTCTAAATTCACTTAACAAATTCCTTGATTAATGATAGTTTTGGACTTGAAGTCTCGCTTTCATTTCACCCAAAGAGTGGCTTTTTGAACCCATAGATGAAAAATCTCCACTTCTTTGGATTCTAGTTTGGTGTATCTATCCTCTATGATGTTTATGTCATACTGGATGCTGAGGAGAACATAAATTTAGATAAACCAATTATTATAATTGATCCTTGGTAGAATTAAGATCAAATATTTTTCAATCACACTCGTCCTGGGGAAAAAATTATTTTTTGATTTAAAATGGAAAATGAAAACTATTTTTTTCTCAGTTAGTTCAGATTGCTATTTTTTTCATAATCACATAATTATTTTCTTGTTGAATTGAAGACTAATTTTTTTTCAAAGTTGAAGATGGAATTTGTTTTGGTAATTACGGAATGATTTTTTTTGGGATCAGAGGCTGTCAATTTCTTTTCAGAATACAAATTAATGGAGATTTTTTTGTATCTAAAGGCAAGAAGGGGGAATAATTATGAATCTAAATTAGCTTGGGAATAATTTTTTCTAAATGGAGTTGTAAGAGTGGTGGATAGAAAAGGATAAATGAGTTTTTTATGGGGTGATTGATGTGGATATGAAAAATTATGGGAGGATTACAAAATTAGGATAGAGTTTTGATGATGGTAGAAGATAAGAAAGTATCATGGGAGGTGGAAATTACAAAAAGCCTTCTAAAAAAATTTAAAACAAAAGAAAAATAAAATTTGGGAAAAAATAAAAATGGAAATATCATGATTCAAAATATATAGGAAGACTATTCATTATCTTCCTCCTCCATTTCTCTATAATTGATTAGAAGTAGATCCCTAATACAACTGATGGGAACACATTCCAACTCTCTGATAACACTAAAGGTTGTTTTAGCAATAGTAAAGGAGGATAAATAATTGGAAGCGATCAGAAGAATAAAATAACATTATCCTTAAAAAAATTTATTTCTTATCTTGAATGGAATAACAACACACACCACACACCCTATTTATAGGGATACAAACGTACAAAAAAATATCAAAATAGAAGAAAAAAAAAGAAATTATAAAAATTGTTTGCAGTAGGTTCCTAAAAAACCTATGAAGCCAGATTGGTTATGAATCCTTCATTTGAAATATCGAAGCGGTGGATGGTAGGTTCTGTCCAAAGAAAAACAGGTTTATCATTCAATATTTGATACAAAATTTGAACCATAAAAGTCTAGATAACATGTAATTTCAAAATGGTTCATAAAAAATGGAGCATCACAAAATAATTTTGATATATATATATATATATACATTTCAATAGAACTAAAAATGAAGAAACTTCAATGACCTGTCATCAACTTTGGATAAAACCTCAAACATCAATTTTTTTTCCTTAGGTCTAGTTAAAGAATATTTATAATTCTGTTACCTTTCCAACAAAAAAAAGGTAACTAAAATATGATTACTATATCTAATTATATCATCAAAAATCAGAGTCAAACATAAACTACAAAATTCATCAATGTTACAGAAATATATCAGTATATTCAGAGAAATTTTAGAACACTAAAAGGACCGATTAATCGATAATTTTAGTTAAATAAAATATAGATAAATTCATTATATTTTCAAAAAAAAATAAGAATCTACCAATTACAAGTTATGTGGGTTTATATATTGAAAAAATATAATAGGTTTCTATAATATTTAAAGAATATACCACACTTGATAATATCCCATCACAAATTACTCTTTAGTAAGTATATAAAAATATATTTAAGCCTTAAATAAATTATTTAAACTATTTTATCATCATGAAACAAATTAATAATGTTCTTGACTATGTAAACATGAATATTCAAGTAAAATGAAGCTTATAAAAATCAAGATAACAAGCTTTATTAAACATATGATATCAGAAATTCTGGATCATATAACAAACTAATATAAATAAGATGAGGGTTTTCTAATTACTGAAGCAAATAAAGCCCAAAGGGTTGAGGTTATAAGAATTATACCTTTTTTGATAATTATAATAATTTCATAAAAATTTCTATTTGTATTCTTCAAATTTATTAAAATAATAAAACACAGGAAATGATGGTAGTCATGAGACAAACTTTTCATGTATTTATGGAGAATCACTTCCAAAAACAAAAAAAAAAATAATGTTAGTAAATGAAATAATCATACTAGAAACAAATAAATCTCTAATCCACATAAAAGGAGTAAAAAATATAATAGTGTTTATTTACCCCCTTACAATAATAATTTCACAATGAAATTTTATAGATACACTAATAGAAATATGATCATTGGAGGGAGGATTTTGGAGACCGACATTTGAAAGTCATAGAAAAATTTCCCTTTCCCCACTGTCCCCCTCATGTCCTACTTCCCCCTCCCAAGTATAAACTATTTCCCCTCCCACATCAATCCCCCACCCCCACCTACGCCATTATTTCCCATGGTGGATCACCCCCACCATGGTGTGTAGTCGAGCGCACCCCCACTACCCCCCTCTTCACATCCCTTTCCCATTGCCAATCACTCCAACCCTGCCCATATGATATTTCCCACTATCAAGACCCCCAAAACCACCCTTTCCTTCTGTCCAACACCCCAAACCTTACCATAGATCCCCCCTCCTTCACCATCAATCCCCCTTCCTTCCCCTCCCTTTCTTATTGATCCCCCCTCCCGCACCATCGAAACTCTCATTACTTCAATCCCCCATCATTGCCCACCCATTCCTATCGAGCCCCTCCCCCCATATTCACCCCTTTATGCTACTGATACCTAGTCCCCCACCAATAAGCTCCACTTTCACCCCAGTCCAACCCCTCCCTCAACACCCAACCTCCCTTTATTGATCCCTCGACTGAGCCCCCATTTGGTCAAGTATCCCTCCCCAAACTTCTAACCCAGTGCTACCGATCCTCCCCGTCTGGCCGCCCCCATGCTCCGTATATCCCCCAAAAATTATGATATTATTATTCTCACTCTGATTTGGTATAGAAAACACCAAGAAATCACTATTTCTTGAAGCATAATGATGAGGATAACCTCACCATCTTCATTCACTTGAATCACTAGCCTCACCTTTTTTTTTTTTTTTGATTAAAAAATTTATCATTGATTTTGAAAGCCCTTTCCATTAGGCTCTTCTAATTTCTAAGAAAACATCACCATATATATTCCCTCCCTATAAATTAATTATTTAAACCGATTCTATACCTATTATTTAAATTCATGTAATGAATTTTCAACCTCAATTTCAATTCAAGTACCAGGTCTTCAGTTTTTTAGTTAGAAGTGTAATAATTATTACTTAAATTTTTTAGAACCACTCCTTTAGATTATAATAAAAATAGGATTTAATATTCTATTTTTATTAGTTCAATGTGAATCTAAGTGTGCTAACCAATTTTTCCAGGAGTCATATTTTAACTTCAGTTCCTCTTAGCGGAAAAAATTCTACGTAGATTAAAGATGGTTAAAGAAATAAAATAAACCTATTTTGATATATTCCACATGTCATTTTACCAAATTTATAGAATAAATAATTTCTATATAGAAATATGATATTTACATGTTTTATGGATATATTTTATTACTATTTAGATACGAAATCCATGAATTTCCTAACATAAATTTAGGGTTTTGTCTATATTTATTTTATTTCTTAAGTCATTGCATAAACATTATGAATTTTTTCATTAAACTATCTAGGTTAATTAAATTTAATATATTCCCATAATTATCCAAATATTAGATAATATTAGTATGAATTTTTTCTTCATCCATATCAAGGTTTTACCTTTGTTTTGTATTTCATAAACCTTTGTTATTTTAGGAAGATTAGTTTTTCTATTCCATATAATAATTCATAGAAATATGTTATTTTTTATATGTCGAATATATAGAAAAAAACCTTTATCCTTCTTTTTACATAGGGAAGAATCTTTTCCATCGTTTGAAGAAAATTTATCTATAAATAAGGGAGAAGTTCAATAAATTATAGTTGTTGAGAAACCTAATATATCTTAAGTAGAAAAGGGGTAGTATGTAAAAAATGCCATTTGGTGTGGGTTATTGCATCAATGTTTATAGGTATGAAGTTATATATGTGGACTTGTTTAATGAAACCATGATAATTTTTTTTGTTCTAGGGCACTTTAAGATATATTTGATCCAAGTGAGATCTTATTATTCTCACTCTTAATTAGTATAGGACAGACCGAGAACTCATTATTTATTGTAGTCCAATAGTGAGATAAACATCACCTTCTTCAATGAGTTGAGGTACCAGCCCCACCTTTTTTTGTTTTGACTAAAATTATCATCGTTGAATTTTAAATATTTTTCTATTAGGCTTTATAAGTGCTATACCAACAACACAATTTATATTCCCTCCCATTAAACAATGTTGTAAACTGATTATGCATATGTAATTGAAATTCTTACTAGGAATTGTCATGTTGAATTTCAATTTAGGCAACAAGTCTTCAGTTTTTTAGTTAGAAGTGTGTTAATTATTACTTCAATATTTCATAACCACAATTTTAAATATAATCTATATCTATTATTGATTATTTTTTCTATCAATTTATATCATTCTGAAAATAAATGCTTCACTGACTACAATATCAATCTACTTACCAACCATCATGAGCTTGGTATTTGATTTTATTTAATTAAAAATTATTTCTTTATGTGATTTACTTGATTTTTTCCCTTTTCCATAATTATAAAATATATTCTTACCTCATTGTAACTAGTTTTTGGTACAAGTATGAGATTGGGGAAATCATAGTAGGGTGTGCTATTTGGTTAGATTACCATGAATAAATTCAGTAATTAGTGAATTTATTAGATTCTATCAATGAATTGATATTCTTTTCTTGATTATTCAATCAATAATATTTGAACCTTTTATCTTTTAATATTCTTTAATATTCATGATATATGATCTCTTGATTTATCATTGTAAACAAATCAGTAGTATTAATATTTGGGTTACTCCAAAATGATGAATGGTGGATATCAGTATTATCAAAGATATGGTTTGATGCTCTCTTAAATTAATTATTCTAATGGTATTTAGGTTAAAACATCCTTGCATATTTTTTATTCTAATTCTAAGATAAAATTCACTTCTTTTTGGAATTGTTATCTCTGGAATATGGTAAACCTAATTATGTAATTTTACAGTCTTTTTTTTCAATGTAAATTCTTTGAATATATCTTGTTTTATTTTTGAGAATAAGTGCTGATATGGAGTGTGATTATGAGGCCTGATGAGCCTAAAATTTATGTTTCAAATAAATTAAATATATCAATTGCAGGTGTATGCATTTTTCTTGGATAAGTGAAATAACTCCAAAATAGGGACTTGGATTAGAACTCCGAGTTCATCATTGAGTTCACATCATGAGATTTACTCTAGTCATGACATAACCTTAGAGAGAGTTGGATGCTCGGGTTTAGTGCAATCACATGCAGATTTATAAATAAATAAAATAATTTATTTATCTTATTAAAACAATTTCATTTACCTAACTATTGTATATAAATATACTGCTATAGAAAAATTTTAGGGTTAGTCGCATAACCTTAGAGATTTAATTGGGAGAGTTGTTGGATTGTTCTCAGAAGAACAACAACTGGATCGTGGATCATCGATTGGCGTGCAATGACTCTCTAGGATCTCACCAATGAAAAAAATTGGGATTCATTATTCTTTAGAGATTGATCCAATCCAAGGTAGGATGTTTGTTTTATTTGGATTTATCCCCATTTTTTTTGTTAATGAACATGAATCAATCAACTAATGAATTGATTCATGGATCGAGCATATTGTAGGTACAAGTTAAATTTATCTCTGATTCCATATTTCTATTATTTATTATGTTATATCTCTCAGTTATTAATTCTAAAAACAATGAATTGAGTCCAATAAGAACATTGGATGAGGTCCATTCCTCATGTTTGTATTTTTTGAATTTCTTATTCTATTCTTTTCATGTTCATCACATAAAATTTATTTGGATCATGGTTTGATGAATACCTAGTATTTGATTTGATTATGACTGTTATCCAGCACAATAAATCAATACCATGGGTATAGATGCAATCGAGGCTGTGATTACGAGGCACGACAATAATAGATGATCTATCTGTCAGATTTTGCGATACCCATTCATTATGTTTTTGGAATGTGATGACGATGCAATAATAAAGTTGTTTTATGAAAAGATAGAGGGATGGTTTTTAGTGAGAATATGGGGGTGTGGCTTAGTCGAACCAGATCCACAATCTTTGGGTGAGATCGGTGGAAGAACCAGAGCTGGCGGTGGTGTGGGAGAATGGGGAGGAGGAACTGTGGGTTTCGAGAAATATCACATTACATAGTGTGTAATTAGAAATCACAAACCATGTGGGGACTAGTTGTGGTGCAAGGGTTTCCATAGAGAATAAAAGTATCACACCATGTGACATGTATCAAATTCTAGGTAACCCTAACAAGATGGATTGGAACATACCCCGAATGAAACAAAAACATGAAAACAGTCAGGTACACAACATGGATAGAGTACACGAGCTGATTCGTGTACTCATACATGGCCTAGTACATGTACATGACCAAGTACATGGACATAGATAGGTTTAAATTGGAATAAAAATGGGCACATGCCATGATACGTGGGTATACTCAGTGCCAAAGGGACACACTATGTACTAATAAAACAGACCATGCAATTGTTCAAAGATAGATTGAAGCCCTTATTCCCATCAGTTGGGACAAGTTTTATTAGGGTGTTTACCCATGATCCTTTACCTAAGGGTTTATTATATAATCATGTCATGTGGAAAGCATTGTAATCCACTATGAGGAACATCAATATCAGATAGAGTTGTGGGAATCTCTCTATGAGGCCTAGAGTGAGATCCTCTATCATCACCAAACTTAGGTGGGGTTCTCAAAATCATCATGACCAACACTAAGTGCATGTCGATCCTATTCATATAAGGTTAATTCATATTGAGATCTTGGTATAAATCATGGACATGGGTGTGAAACCCATCTATGTATCATTCTCTTCACACTTCTTATGTGTAATTATTATGATGAGATCCAATGAGAACTATATCTCAGATATATTACATTATTTTTTTTGGAATCATGGAGTATTCTCTCCTATATGAGTGTTATATAGAACATATTTCCATGAATAGTAGGATAGAAATGATGGTTATGACCTTACATTGAGATCACATGTCTTCTAGAAGTGTATATGGACATTCATGTTATGTATTCCATTAACACATACCTATGATGAAATAAATTATATTATTTATTCTTTATACTTAGTGTTTTCAGGGTGTCTTATTGGGTATTGTTATACTCACCCCTACATGTGATCTATCTACATGTGTTGTGTCTTATACAGATGACCTATAGTTTGATGGGGTTCTTGAAGGAACCGTAGTAGAAGGAGGATAAATTTAGGCTAGACATATCGTGGTTTTTACCAAGAGTCACAATTGATTGTAGTCCCCTCCTACTATTAGGTATTACTTCTCTAATTTTTTATGCATTAGAATTTATCCCTTATCACTTTCTAGTATTTTTTTATACTATGATTTTGGGATTTCGATGTGTGCATGTATTTCGTATTAGTTTTATTTTAAATTTCAACATTTTATGATCTTGGAGATGTGTATGTGTAAGAATAGGTACCTTAGGATATGGCCTCCCATGTGAGTTTCATTCCTACTCAGCACTATTCACCAACCCCTAGCCTATTGGATGCGGGGTTAAGGTAGTTACACTTAGCTTATCTCTATCCAGCTGGGCGCCAGTAGGTCATGTCATGAAAGAGTGGTATTAGAGTGTGGCTCCATATTAGGATTAGAGGTTTGGAGTTTTTTATAGTAGTGAAAATGGTTTTGGAATTATGAAAATAGTGTTAAGTGTTTTTATTTTGGATCTGAATCTAGGGACTTCAATGTTGGTGTGGTGGCTGACTTATACATTCAACATGACTCTAAATCCATGTTTTTCTACTCAGTATATGTAAGAAATTATTTTGGTGAATTTTTTTGAACATGCATCATATTGGAATGGGTTTCGGTTTTTATGTCCTTCTTGAGTCAGATTTCTAGATATACTCAATGGGCATGGTACATCATGTCTATTTTAGTATGCCTCCATGAAATGTTATAGCTAGGATTCTGTAGTATGATTCGAAGGATGATCCCCTAAGTGATGAGGATTCGATATAGGGACCTATTATGGAGGTGATACCTTAATGTGGTCCACTATTCTTACAACCGTCTTTTGATATGAATATAGTAACATCATATGAGGTTCGTAGGATGAGAATGCCTCAAGAGTTTTAGTGAAAATGAACCCTTAGGTTTTGAGGTGATCCAAACCCCTAAAAAGTTGAGGATTGGACTGAGTTAGTGACATGAGTCTTTTTTCTTATCAGGGAACCATCAAACCAGATGGTGGTCCAGGCAGCAAGCCTTCTCCAATGCTCTGTAGGATAATGGTGGGGGATTAGTTACTCAATCATAAGATGAGGTGACTCATGCATGGTCAGAGTTTGAGTTCCTTTTCAGATAGGAGTTTTCCCTAGCTACATTGGGGGTATGAGTATCCAAGAGATTCTACAACTTTATTATGGTAGTATGACTGTTGTTGGGTATTCATCAAGGTTCACCAACCTCTCTTGGTACTCGATGAATATGGTGCATTAACAGTTATTTTGGTCTCGAACCTTCGAGTGAGGTCTATGCAGAGACATCCTAGCTAGTGTGATATATTTATGCATTCCTACCTATGATGGGATTATATAGAATGCTTTGGTGGTCAATATTTTTCAGGTTCAGAAGAAATAGATAGTTGGTGTCGACATTCGGAACACGAGAGATGAGACTTTGATAGAAGGCTGCCAATGATAGAAATAGGGACCTTGACATGCGATACATTTCATGAGGTGATCCCAGGATAGAGGGACTATAGTTAATGGCTCACAATATGGATCTATTCAGCCTTGTGAGAGGAGGTTCTACTATTATGACGATAGGAGACATCTTGTATGGAATTTTTCGACCTTCCATACGGCTGATTTAGAGATAGTGGATGGACCACCTATGAAGAGGGAGTGGAAGAAGAAGGTAGGTAAATAGGGTAGAAGAAGTGTTTGAGGAGCTGGGATAGTGGCTAGATGTGGCATATATTTTTAATTGTAACCATCACCACCCCTAGGTGATCTGCACAAAGCTTAGGGAGATGGAAGATAGTGGCAAAGAAAAATGCAGGCGGTCGAGCCTTATGGACCATAGGCTCCAAGGAAGATATGAGGTATGATATGTGTCTTCTATAATCATATCTAGTATTTATAGACATGGGTGCAAGACACTCCTTTCCTTCCACTACCCTAGTTAGATACTTTGAGATTCTGGTTGAGCCCTGGGCTCAACCCTTGCACATGATGACTCCTACTGGAGACAACTCAGTGATCACACACTTCTTATGATAGTGTGGAATAAATCTTTGAGGTGAGAGTTTCTTTTGCTGTCTATTCATAACAACAATGAGGCCTTATGGATTCATCTTATACATGGACAAGTTATCTATATTTCATTCACAGCTATACTGTTTCAAGTGGAGGATGTGGTGTGTCTGTAGTAATGGGATGAGGTTTTCCTTTGTTGGGGAAAATTCAACCTATGTAGAGTTGGATGGACTCATGAATAGGAGGGATAAGATAATTACACACAAGTTATAAAGAATGACCCTTGGTGAAGTGGATACTATAATTTTTGAGTTTCCTTTAGTGGCGGTGGAGTACAAGGATGTCTTTCCTAAGGATGTTCCAGTTTTGCCTCCCCATCGAGAGATAGAATTATGAATTGATCTACACCCTAGGATGACCATGATTTCTACATAAGAATATTGGATGGCTCCCATAGAGATATGCGAGCTGAGTGTGTTATTAGATGACTTATATAGTAATGGATTTTTCATACCAATTGTTTCACCTTGGGAAACCCCTATGTTATTTTCTAAGAAGGAAGATGGGAGTTTGAGGTTATGTGTGGATTATAGTCAGCTAAACCCAGTGATCATGAAGAAAAACTATCTGCTACTATGTTTTGATGACCAATTTGATTAGTTTAGAGGGGAACAATGGTTCTCGATGATTGACCTCAGATCAGGATATCAGCAACTACTAGTATGTGATGAGGATATAGCGAAGATGACTTCCTGATAACTGTATGGTCACTATGATTACATTCTTATTTCATTTGGAATGATTAATTCACTAGAAGCGTTCATGGGAATCATTAAATGTATTATTCATCCTTCCTTATATTAGTTTTTGGTATTATTATTCGACGATATCCTAGTGAACTCGAAATATAAGGAGTTGCATGCAGGACATTTGAAGATGGTCCAAAACATACTATAATAAAACCCGCTTTATGGGAAGATCACAAAGTGTCATTTCTGGATTCAAGAGATCCAATTCCCAAGATATGTTATCTCGGTAGAAGGTGTAGCACTGGACTTGACAAAGGTCAAAGAATTGTTAGCTTGGGAGTCACCCAAGATCATGAAAGAGGTGTGGCGATTCCTTGGGATGGTAGAATAATATTACATATTCATACCTAATTTCTCTATGATATCATCCGCATATATATCTTTTACTTGAAAGGGGTGGTGTTTTGTAACGACCCAATGTTTTTTATGGAAATTCCCTTCTTATAAATATGCCATAAATCACATAATAATGAACTACTAAGTGATAAGTGATCTTTAAATACAATTTTGTCACTTTTGTGTTTGGAATTTTGAAAATCTGACATACACGGTTGTGTTAAAGATGTTTTTTGGAGTCTAATGAAAAAATAATAATTTTTGGTGAATAGTAACCTACCCTAATGAATTGTAACATACCCTTATGAATATTGATATACACTAATGAATAGTAACCTCCCCTATGGTGGTATAAAAATAATATTTAAGTTGGACGTACGATATACCTATATTTTAGAATGAGTTAATGAATGTTTTAAAAATGGTTTTGATAATAAATTATTATTTTAATTAAATATTAAAATAATCATAATTTAAAAAATATTTTCAAAAAATTGACTTCATTTTTGGATTCTACACATTGAAAAATGGTTAGGTTGAATTTTTGAGATTTTTCTGAAATACATGAAATTTTGATGAATAGTAAAATACGGTAATTTACCGTATATATACATTATAAGCTAAATAAAATATTCCTAGAATCATGGCTGATGTCAACACCCATGGTTTGAATTCACATGACCCATTTACTATTCTTGGTCATATAATACTTACTATTCTTTTTCTTGTGAAGAAATAATAAACTAAGGATTATAATATCCTGAAATCCCTCCTCACCTCCACTATAAACCCCCCCTTCACTCCCTCTTCTCTCCACTACTTTAAAGCTCCAAGACTTCTCTAAATTCGGACCAAATCTCTCCCCAAGGTCCTCCCACACTTCCAAAAGCACTAAGCCTCCTCAAAATACCAAAAATTCTCCCTTTAAGAGGTTCTCAAAGGAGGAAGTCTCAAGAGGTAAATTCCTCTTCCTGAATTTCTTCTTTTCTTTTTAATTTCTTTCCTCAACTCCCTTCACCATAATAGTATGATCAATCTAGTAGAATACATGTACTGTAATGTCTTAATTCTAGTTTTATATTTAATTATCTTCTCTCTTTTCCCCACCCTTTTATTTTAATGAAATGAAAGCACCGTTTGAGATGTGCTAATTTAGCACATTCAAGGACAACAGTTTATCAATTTCTATTTTATATTTAATTCTGGTCATGAAACCATTTGAGTTATGGTTAAACCAGATTATTATATATGAAATATATCCTTTTTTGGTTATGTAATCCTTTGGTAGAAATGGAATTATGTTATAAATCAAAATACATTCTTTGTAATGAAACCCACCGAATAACAAAAACAGTTATCACTAAGGTTATATATGTAATAATTCAACATCAATATAAGTAACCTAATTAAAACTAAAACCATATAATATCCTGAATATGAACTAAATAATATAACTTCAAATCTGGAAAACCACTTTCATCTTTCATATAATCCAAATGTGAATATAAGTGAACAGATCTTTTAAAGCCAAGTAAACAAATGAGCCCGAACAATGAAATTGAACCTTGTAACTAATCAAAAAGGAATTGAATGAACTAAACAGGGTTATAAAAAATAAATTGAATATAGAATAGGTTCTGGAATTATTAATTAATAAGACTAGTTTGTTTATTCAGGTCATTAATAATAAGTGGATAACACCAACAAATTTAAGGTAAGGGATCCTCCCCTTTTCACTCTTAATCAAGACTGTTCTCTATGCTATGTTTTTTTTGTGTAATACCAAGTGATGGGGTATGTTTATACACATTCCCCATACTAACCTAATGTTTTTATAAGTTATGATAAACCCCTTCTCTCTCTCATCAAGTCATCTTAGGTACATCTGACACCATGCTGGTAAAATCGTAACGAATTCTACCCAAACCTTCTTCGTTCTTTCAGGTTGCCTTATCATTATTTCAAAATGGTGTTATCATATCTATTTATGTGAATCTTATGAATTCTGTATAGTTGTGAAATATTCTAATATCAATACCCTTTAATCACTTTCTTTTGGGGATATACATGTTTTTGAAAGATTCCCTCCTTAGAACTTTTTGATAAGCAAACCTATTCTAAGGGGACTTCCCTAATTTTACCCCAAATTTAAAGTTAACTATATCCTATATTTTAATAAACCATTATATTTATAAAATCAGTATTTTTATTATTAAAACATTCTCGGAACACTTATGGTTTTATATAAAAGAATTTCCTCTTTTCTATTTGAAAATCTCTAGAGTGTTTTCCATAAAACCGCACAAAAATGTTTTAATGCTAATGTTTCTAAAATACATTTTTTATATGTTGTCACTTATATTTGACACAACTTACCATGTTATATTCCTATTTTACCCTATGAATTTCCATGTATGTTCTAATCCTTTCTTTTCATGGACACTTTCATGATACACCCATTGGATATGTTTTATGTCATGACTGTGGTACCAAATTATTTCCATGGGTACCCTTATGTTTATGTATGGTTGAGTATGTATGATTGTGTATGTGGTAAGAATATTTATGTGGAAATAATATACATGAAAGTTTTTCGATGGGTGCTCCCAGATAGCACTCCAATGCATTGGGTAAGGATAAGTCTCATGAGATGTGATGTGAAATGGGATTGGCAGTTAGCCTTGACCCATACCAAAATGGGAAACGGGATTAGTGGTTAGCCTTGAACCGTACTAAAATGGGAAACATGATTGGCGGTTAGCCTTGACACATACTAAAGATATGATTTATGACTCTGCCCCATTTATACGATTCCATGCTTATATGGTCCCATGCTTATATTAAATGATTTCATAAGTTTCATTCTTTGGATATCATAATTTCATTCCTCTTAACTCATGTGCTTGAGATGTATCCTTATGTTCATTCCCTTACTGGGCATTTTGAGCTCATACCTTTGTTCATGTGTTCCCCAAGGTACCCTATACAGATGTAAGGGCTCGAAGGAATTTAGGAGCTCATTATGGAGATTAAATAAAGAAGTGTTTTTTAGACCCATATTTTAAGTTATATGTACCTAGTCTTACAAGAAACTAGACTTAACGATCCTTGGCTTGTACTCTGATGATTAATTATGCTTAAAATAATGAAATGTTATATGTAATAGGCTCGGGTCGTTACATGTTTTGTGAGGATAGAGAGGAGAAAATAGGATTTATATGAGTTGAGGTAGAGATTGAAAATCACTCCCATCTTAAGATATCTTGAGGATGGTGTTTATTACATAGTGTTCTATGATGTATTAGGTATTGGGATTTTTTGTGTTCTAATGAATAGATAGACAATGATTTCCTATGGTTCATTCTAGTTGATACCACATGAGTAGAACTACATGACCCATGATATTGAACTAGTAGTTATTTTCTTAATACTAAAGGTGTAACGAAACTACCTTATGAGTGAGAGATTTATCGTCTATTCTGAACAGAAGATTCTCAAGTATATCTTCTCTAAAAAGGGTATTAAAATTAGATAGAGGATACTTCTAGTGTTCTTACAGGACTATGAATTTGATATTTTCTATACTATTGGGTTGGGTAATGTGGTAAAAGATGCTCTCAGCAAGATGTCCTGTTTATAGTTACTGAGTGAGGTGTCAGAGCAGTTCTCCTCGTAACAGTTTTCCTCGATAGTTGGAGATAGTGAAACATACATCCAGTTAATGGTTGTTACCACATGGATTCAATATTGAGTTAATTATTCTCAACATAGAGTTACAAACGATGATACCCTACATACTTAGATATCCCTAGATGTGCTTCTGATGGATTTTATGAAGGTGGGGATAATTCCATCCTTTTTAGTTGACACATGATGGTACCAGAGACATTATGGAAGGAGGTTCTGATGTATTTTCACACATATCCTTTATTGGTACATCTATGTGCAGAAAAGATATATCAGGACATACAACGTTAGTTTTGGTGGCTAAGGATGATGAAGGGAGTTGCAGAATTTGTCACTTGATGCCTTACTTGTCAGCATGTGAAGGCTGAGTACTAGGTTCCATTGGGTATTGCTCATCCCATTGAGTGGATAGAGTGGAAGTTTGAAGTAATATCTATGAAATTCATTATGGGGATTCCACATATGTCGATATAAAATGATTCCATCTGGGTGATCAATTACTGGATCACCAAGTCAACCCACTTCCAAGTTATCAGAGAGTAGAGTTATGTTGAAATCATGAGACACCTCTATGATTAAAAGATTGTCTATATCACTAAATTTCCCTTTAAAATCATTTAAGATCATGATTCTCACTTCACTTATCAATTATGGAAGGTATTACAAGAATCCTTTGGGAAACAATTGCGTTTGAGCACAACTTTTCATCCCCATACTGAGCAGACCATTCAATCCCTGGAGGACATGATTGAGGATTTCATATTTGACTTTGGACATATTTTGGAGGTTCAACTAACCATTATGTAGTTGTGTTTAAAAAAAGCCAACCATTCCACCATTGGCATGACACCATTCAAGGCCTTGTACAGGAGACCCTGATGGTCACCATTGTGTTAGACCAATCCAGGAGAGTAAAAAATTATGGGCCCATAGTTGGTGTGAGCCACAATAGAGAAGGTTCATATCATCTAGGATTGGACGAGGAATGCACATATCCATCAAAATTATTATGTAGATAGATTATGGAGGCCTTTGTAGTTAGAGGGTGAAGACCATGTGTTCCTATAGGTCTCAACTTGATGTGGGTTCTGAAGATTTGGATAGGGCAGAATGCTATCTATGAGATTCATTGATCCTTTATAGAAACTAGGTAGAGTAAGTGAGGTAGTGTACCACTTCTCTCTACCCCCATAGCTTGACTGGGTACATGACGCCTTCTAGGCATCACAACTGAGGAGGTACATGCATGACATGATTCATGTCATTTACTAGGGAGAGATAGAAACCTAGGATGAAGCTACATTTTCAATGTACCATATTGAAATTGAGGACAAATAGTAAAAGATCCTAAATGGGAAAGAGATTCCTTTAGTGCATGTTTGGTGGCATCATGAGAATTTGTAGGAGAGTACTTTGGTGTGGGAGACCCAGATGTGTGTTTAGTACCCACAAATATTTGTGTAGTGTTTTTTTCTTTTCAGGACATAAATCCCAAATGTTGGGATAATGTAACGTCTTTTTTTCCATGTAATGTCTTCAAATATATATAGTGATATTTTTAGAACATACGCTGATACAACGTGTGATTCCATGGCTCGATGAGGCCGAAATAGATGTTTTAAATATATTAAATATATTAATTTCAAACATGTTATGTTCTCCATAAAAAGTGTCATAAATCCAAAAAAAGGACTCAGATCAGAAATCCAAGGCTTCTGTTGAGTTCAGATCATGTGTTTTACCCTAGGCACGACATAACCTTAGAGCACATCAGACGTTCAGGATGAGAACATTCATAGGAGGATTAATAAATAAATAAAATAAATTATTTAATTTGTTAAAACAATTGTTGTGACCTAACCATTGTTTATAAATAAATATTTATTGAAAAATCCTTGGTTTTTCCACATAACCCTAGATATTTGGGAGAGAGACTTGGAGGATCATTCTTAGATGAACAAAATTTGGATCATGGATCATCGATCAATGTGAAATGACTCTTGAGGATATCACCAAGGACAATTAAACATATTCATTCTTCACCAACAATTGATCCAAATTGAGGTAGGATGTTTATTTTATGGGGATTTATTCCCATTTTATTTTTCCTATGACGAATGTGAATCAATCAAAAAATAAATTGATTCATGGATTAAGAGTATTGTGGGTACGGGTCAAATTTATCCGGGATTGGGGATTTTTATGTTTGATTATATTAAATATCTTTTTTTCATTCTAAAAGAAAAAAATTGAACCGAACACAAATATTGGATAAGGTTCATTCCTCTTGTTTGTGTTTTGTGTATTTCCTCCCCCATTTTTCACATGTTCATCGCAGGAAATTCCTTTGGACCTCAGTTTAACGAATTCCTAGTATTTGATCATCTTGCGACTGATTTTCAGTGAAAAAGATCAATACCATGAGTATGTATGTGATTGAGGTTATGATTTTGAGTCATGAAGATTATGGATGTTCGATCGATCATATTTGGAGATACCCATTCTTCACGTTTTTATTGTGAAATGATAGTGCAACTCGACATATGATTTTTTAGCAGATCGAGGCATGGTTTTTGGAAAGTAGGGGAAGAGAGGCTCAGTTGGACCAGATCCACAATCTATAGGTGAGATCAGAGGTAGAACCTGAGGTAGTGGTGGTACAGGTGTACACAAAGGAGGAACTATGAGTTTCTAGAAATCCTGCGTTACATGATGTACAATCCAGAATCATATTCCATGGGGGATTAACTTTGGTTCTAGGGTTTCTGTGGAGAATAAAAGTATCACATGAAATGTGACACATGTCACACACAGTGTAAAACTTACCTAATAGGTTTTTGTATTTCCTAGAGGATATACATTCATAGAAACGGTCAGGTACATGACACAACCAGAGTACACAGGCTGAGCTGTGTACTCAAACATGGCCTAGTACAAAGACATGGCCAAGTCCATGGACATAGGTAGGTGTACACATGCATGGACATGGGTAGTAGATGTGATACATGTGTAGAATCTATGATGAAGGGTCACACTATGTACTTCTTTAAAGATGTCTTGAAGTGTTTATTCCCATCAGTTGGGAGAAGCTTAGTTAGGGTGAATTACCTTGATCCTTTCCCTGAAGATTTATTATATAATCTTGTTTTGTGAAAAGGATGGTGATCCCCTCTAAGGAACTTTAGTCTCAAGTAGAGTTTTTAGAATCCATTCTTGAGTTCCAGATTGAGATCCTATTTCATCATCGACCCTATATGGGGTTCTTGGAATCATCATGACCAACACTATGTGGGCATCAATCCCCTACTTATTGGGTTAATCCATATTAGGTTATTGGTATACCCCATGGACTTGGGTGTGATCCCCATCTATGTATCATTCTCTTTATTCATCCAACATGTACTTATTATGGTGATACCTGGTGAGAATGACATCTTTTAAAGACTCTATAAGTGCTATCTGACACGTGGAGTATGTTCTCCCAAACAATTGTTATATGAATACTTTAAATATGAACCTTGGGTTGGAAAAGATGGTAATGAAATTACTGAAGGAATCGAGCATGCAATGAAATCCCCAAAAGGTGGGATTTTAAAAACATTCACTAATGATCGACATAATCTTGTTGATGTCATAAAATAGCTGCTCGGTTAAAGATGAGGATCTTGTGTGAATAGTTTTTTGCACAAAATCAAAAACATAAAATACCTGGTTTAGATTTGAATCCGCACACAATATTTACCCGTCAATAGAAATTTCTGGTCGAAGAATTTGAAGCTGAATTCCTCTATATTGTCCAAAAATGCTACCTGAAATCCATGGTAGTGCCAATTATTGAATTCTGGGTGCTAGCACTGAGATCCGACAACACCTTCGACGCTCTGAAGATCATCGCATCGCTTCGCCAATGATGCCTGAGAGAGAACTCGATCCGACCTCCTTGGATCTAGAGCTTCTCTCTATAGATCATGGGAGAGATGATAGGAGAGATAAATCCCATGAATAGTCTTTGGTGAATGCCCCACCGCCTCTATTTATAGTGTTTAATGAAAATACCCAGTATTGCCTCTCCAACCCCTGAATACTTAATGCACTATAAACAACATGTCATGACAACAAATATGAGTCATAAATATTATTATCACTATATTATAATATATTAAAATATTACCTGATAATAAATGAGTCCATAAAATGACTCTTCATTCCCATGCATATTAATTGAACCTTTAATAGTTTAATATTCATTCAAATAATATTTTTTCATGTATTTACCTAAAACATGTAAATAAATTTAATAAATAAATTCAATACCAATTATTCATAACATGAATAATATGAATTTATTTATTTCATTGGTGATCATGTCTCCTTGGAAAAATCATGACCCCCTCTAGTGGGGATCACCATGTCCAAAACTCATATTCTACTGAATAGGGAATATTCTTGAATACGCTATTGTGTGTGACCCTCTAGGACATTATCTCGATAGTAGTGAATTGTATTCACATAACAAGAGTGGGATCTATCAACCCATCATGGCCCCTAAAGGGATAAGGATTGTCACAGTAATGATAACCAACCTACAAACACTTACTGTGTAATATAATCTATCTGTCTTTAATATCTCATATAGCTAGACAAACACATATTCCATCGTCCTTTTCTTTTTTATTAATTTTTGATTTAACTAGACAGATTTACCCATGAATTCTATAGCCATGGTCTTATGATGGTACTACCATACTTATATACATGGCCTGAGATATATTACATCCATAACCCAAAAGCAACAAATCCTTTCTTGACCATTCGACCAAGGTCATTACATCAATGACACACCCATCACAAACTACCTCACCACGATTTCAACATCCTAGTTTTCATCTCGCATCAAAGAAAGTGATCAAATGACATATAATGGGAATAATATCATGTCAAGAGACCATTATATATGATCGTATATAGGAAAATCCAATGACACATGACACTTGTGGTGTTCCTATTAGAGAGTATGTCCTCATGATCTCACTACTAGAGATCACCAAGTGCGAACGTCATGAGATGATGTCCCAATTCTTATGAGCCTCCATCACCTAATAGTCAAACATATACTATGTCTGATCAATAAGATATACCTAGAACATAGAAAATATATTTAATATTAATTTTATAGTATATTGAGGTTCTCAATATAACCTGGGATCTACTATAACCTCTCGACATGACAATTAATCTATGGACATTACCATTATATATCAGATGCAAAAATATTTATACTATAATTGTAAGAATACATCATTTATAACTATATGTACACATGATATGGTAATCAAATGAACTTAATAGTTAGTTATAGGAGACCCAATATTTCGCCACTCCCACTTGCACTAGAGACAACTTTCTAACAAAACTTATTAGCTACTCACATGATTAACATCATGTTTCTACTGTGTAACAGCTTTAACTACTGGGCCCACCACGTTTCTACTGTGTGGCTATTCTACTATTGCGACCTCATAAAATTGAGTAAAAATACTCAAGAGATGGTATCCCAAGTATATCCCACTTGTCCACTGATATAACTTGACATCTTGTCTAGTAAATATAACATAATTTACATTATGATGATACTTTTCTAAGTAGGTGTGATTCCATGAACTGGAACAAATCATTTCATGTAATAACATCTTCTTAGCTACCTTAGAAGATACAATGTACTTGGTATTTGTACGTATGGATACCACTAGCTTATATGATCTTGAATTTCTCGTCATCTCTAGACTAACTGTGATATTTACCTCTTAAAAATAGTATCATTTCTTCTCCACTTACCAAGAACATATTATTTTGTACTTGTTAAAGGACAAATGAATAGTTCTTACTGCTACACTTGTAGTGCTCCAAGATTTAACTGATATTTTCCTACTATAAAATATACCTTGGAAATATTAGTTCTTGTACATATCATGGAACACATGATTAATCCATCTCTTTGACATATGGATTTAACTCATTCCATTTATCTCCTCCTATGTCTCAGAAATTTCAACCTAGAGAGATTATACAGTGTGACATAGGAAACAATTCATCTCTTTAATTATCCCAACTTTTATTTTTCAATGCTATGTCACTATATGTGTGATTGAAAAGGTTTAAGAAACCTATGGATCTACCTCAGCAGATCCTATTCCCTAGAACATAGGTTGCTACTTTAAGGAAATCACTGGAGAATATATTTCATCTTGGTCTTAACTAACTGTAAAACTAATGTTTTCTTTCCATATTTTTCCAAACATAATTTTCTTGGAAAACTTTAGCGCTCCCAGTAACTTTTGGTAAACACATGGAAAACAATTTTTTCAAATGTATAATCTATGATCCTATTCTTTTCTTAAATATTATACTGGATTTTAGTAACAAGAAACCTATATTAGCATTATGTGATGTGACCATCCCTTTATGGTTGCGTCATATAAACACCATCCACAATTGGTGGTCATGACCTCAAATGGTTAATACAATGATTATAGAAATTAGCTATGGCAAGAAAAATTCTAATGGATTTAGGCATACCTACTTTGTATAACCAATTGTGCCTTATCGGTAAGGTGATTGTACCATCCATGTATCAACTCACTTGAAAACCCACTGTAGTATTCAATTTATAATCTCTATTGTAATTTGATTCATGGAATATTTTATTAATTTTTTATTTTTCTTATCAACCTTAGCTATTTTCCACACAGTTCTTACTTGTTGGAAATATTATTTTTAATGAATAATTGGTCACCGACCATGATGAATACATAAAACATCACTATGGTTTTATTCTTCTTATGCAGTTAGTGTCTCTGGAACATACTTTGTTCCACATGAACCAGTGGAACTAGTTCCTATGACAACTATTTTTGCATCTGAAGCATTGAATAATCTCAAGTCATTATTTCTCCCACTATCTCTAATAGATAATTTAACCCTTTTATAGAACTTTGGTCTGTCACTTGATTACATCTTTTCTATCTAAGGAATTTGTGTAACATCCTATGAAACTGTTAGGATGATTACAAAATTTCCACAATGTGTTTATTCATGATGAAAGTTTGTTTATGTAAAAA
This sequence comes from Viscum album, assembly GCA_963277665.1. Lineage (NCBI taxonomy): Eukaryota > Viridiplantae > Streptophyta > Magnoliopsida > Santalales > Viscaceae > Viscum > Viscum album. The sequence continues at coordinate 2,061,618,509 of OY728120.1, read as the reverse complement.
CTCTTTGCATCTAAACACATGTCCTTATTAAATAATATATTTACATCATACTATGACTCATATTATATACATTTTTCATTATAGTTGGAATATGGTTGTGATATTTCACTATTACTTGCAAATAATTTCTTGAAATATAATGGAAGTTGTTGTGGGTTGTGACATTGATACTCCATACATCATGACTATGATGTATAAAATGTGTGTTTAGGAAATACTACACACTACATTTTTTTGATCAATGTTAACATGTAAGACTTCATCATCAATACTCCTTATTAACATCAAGGTCACGTTGTAGATAAGGTAATATTTTCTTAGGAATTACTCTATGCTACATTATGATAGTTGATTGTATAGTCAAGATATATTTCAGCATTCCAGCTAGAAGAAACTCATATCTTTTGACCACGCACTTACTTCAATTTACCATTCCTTATGTACTTAAAGGAATCTTATGAAGTAAATATATACCTCTATCTTTGGCTTGAAATATTTCATACTCACTTAATAAACTAATTTTGAAATATTTTTGACAAACCTTTGTTTCTAAAGGTTTCTTTGTCCAAAATAAATACGTTAATAATACCAATGTTGTTTAGAATTTCTGAGCCTAAATACCATACTGGGTAATTTTCTTAACGTCCACTTTTAGTTTTATTGGGAAATGAAATATCTTTCCACAACTAGGTATAAGTCTTACATTTTTATATTCATTGGATATTTCCTATGATTGATGTATTACTGAACCGTTGTTTTTTTTAATAGATTACAAAAACAACATTCATTCCAAAACCTAGAGTAATGTCTCCTAGTGTTGAAAGGGCATGCGATATAAATTTTTTTATAATCAATATTAGTTCTACATGAATCATTCACTTAGCAATATGGAATTCATATAATTCTCACAACTGGCCTAGGTATCACCCTTTCTCAGCCACATAGAGAATAAACCCTACTTCTAAAAATATTTTTATACTTACATGGTTATTGTATTATAATAAAAATATTTCACCATCATATTGTATTTAATACCCAAGTAGTGAAACTAAAATATTACAATCAATTAATATTTTTGGAATATGAAGTGGGTAAATTTCTTCTTTAATTCAATTTATTTCTTTTAAACTTCTATTGTTTTATTTTATAATATGGAATGAAAATAACCTTTTTTAATACCTTAATCATTGAAGGAAATTGCGAATGTTCCATTGTAATTACTTTCATTTTGGACTTTTCACCTTGTTTTCAATTTATTTTCTATAATAATTAAAAATAAAACTGTCTTTGATATTCTTATTCACTTGGAAAACCATAACTAAATAGTTAATGAAGCGTTTACTCAATACATGTTCATTTTATAACTTAAAACAAAACATGAGTAAAAGGATGAAATTGATATGATAAAGGGATCCATTTAAATATCATGATCCATCTTTCAATTTACACATGCTGATGTAAGCATCTCCGTATGTATACATATCTTTGCTTCAATTTATCCTTACAAACATATCAGAGATGAGACTTCATGTTTTTATCATCCATGTCTTGATGTAGCGACCACAACTAACATTAGACATTGGTGAAATCATAATAACATAACCATCATATGAAAGGTACATAAGTCTCTAATAAGAAATTTCACTCTCACTTACTGAGGTAATATAATAGGTGTTGGGGATACTTGCACCATGAGTTTCCTATATCATAGTACTATGCACACATTCCTATACTCTTCGTGGATTCTCGTGTCATTGAGAACACTTACTTTGTCCAATATTTATCACATTTTTAATCTTGTGGTATAAATTTAGATTTTTCTATAAAAATAAATTTTAGTAGATTAGTACCTTTTTATCTGGATTACCGGTTTAGGAATTTTGATTAAATAATCAAAGAATTAAATGTCTCCCATAATTTTTTATCGAGTTATAGGAACCCTATTTTCTAGAATTGGAATACTCTTTCACTATATTATTCTAGTGTAAAAAATCCCAGAAAAACCCCTCATAGTCTATAAGCTATGGCTATTCCATACTTGGAGGGATCAAGGTAGGCTTTTGGATGGCTATCCGCATGAACTCCTAGTTCCTTGATCTGTTGAGTGAAGTCCCAGCATCTAAAATCAGAACTTGGTTTACTCAAACCTTTCCTCTAAAATTATAGAATGTTATCTATGGATAATCCTTACTATCACTTTAGTTAATTCGACCCATCACTCTTATAAGGACTCCCCAGTAGTAAGAGGAACTGTTAGCAATGACATGACTGACACCCCAAACACCCAGTTTTGTCCATATTCAAATGACAGAAGGTGATTATGACATAATATATCATTGAGGGTTTTATTATTTTTAATGTAATTAAAGAAATAATTTTCTATGTTTATAAGAACATATTATGTGATCGCACTCCCAAATTACTATGCAAGAAATAGAAAACATCATTACGTCACATGTTCATTTTATCTTGCATGCTTGTTTATTATAATTCCATGTGATTGCGCTTTAACTACACATTAACAAAAATAATAATCCATGAAAAACAAAAAGATGACCTGATCATGATCTGGTACTAATGGTGGATCCGTTGAGTGAATAATGGATCAACTGAGACCCTAGGGGTAATACTTTATGTTGCGTGGCTTGCAACTCAAATAGTAATGTCTACACATAAAATGCATTCAATTCGTATCTAGTGCGTCACCTTCACTTGGCATGAACTGTGTAACTTGTTGTCTCGTCACTATAAAACATTACTCACACATAGGAGAGGGGGTCCTGAGGTATGAAAAAACAACTCTGAGAATGGGCATGTAGGCCTTTATACATATAATGATTATGAGACGATGCATAAATCACATTTTAATTAAAATAACTATTACAAAAACATTGAAATAAATGAATAATTAAATAATCAAGAACCATACATGCATTGGTCGGTCTCAAACTCATGATCATTATACACATTAACTCTGGTATCTCAACTAAATGAAGAATAAAAATTAAACATGCATTAAATAAATTCAGGGGCATTTAATTGAATTCAAAACATCACTCAAATTTTTAATTCAATATATTAATGTTATTCGGTCCCGGTTAATTAATTTAATTAATGACTATATTAAGTTAATTTACACCGCATTCATTATTAAACCAAAAATTAATATTTAATTATTTAATTATCAAATATAATTAAATTAATTATTTTAATTAACTTTTGATTAAATTATTTTTTTCGAGTTCGGAAAACCCCAGGCAGGACCTGTGTGGGTTGGGGTGAACCCGTGCAGGCCCATTTCGGGCTATCCCGGCCCATTGTAGTGCATTCTGGACCAGGCGTGTCTGCCCAAGCCTGTTTTAGGCTGGGCAGAACCGTCCAGACCTATGTTGGGGCAATATAGAAACACACAAGAGGTTACCTCTGGCGGGCGGGTGCACGACCAATCTGGGACACCCGGTGGAGGTAGTCACCACCACCAGATCTAGACAACGACACTAGAGACCGAAAACGGCACGATACAGGAAAAGCTAGAGGTGGATGGGGTGCTACCCTGGGGTGGGTTCAGGGGTGGCATCGACTGGCTTGGCCCCGTGGTAATTTAGTGGGAGGATCTCAGGCCATATCTAAACCAGGAGGAGGCCGCGAGGTCTGGCTTGGTTGGGTCCGGCAAGTCAGAGTCTGTTGGAAAAAGACTGTGCGCGCAGGAGGGTAGAAATAAGGGAGGTTTGGGGGGAGGTAGTCGGCCGTCTGGGGTTGCTGCTATGAGGAACCGCTGCAGAGGTCCGGGACAGGGCCATACTTGCGCATCATGATGTAGGTGGCGCTTCCAAGGGGGTTCCTCAGGGCAGTCAGGGGAGAATCCGACAGCGTGGTCAGGTCCGGCCGGGGTGGCTGGTACGGGGCGACACACTACCTCGTTGCTGAGGAAACATGGGGGGGGGGGGGGTGCTCATCCTCCCAAAAAGATGACCCCTTTTACCTTTTTTTGTTTTGGGTTTTATTTCCCATCTTAGAACTGTTATAAGACCGAAAATCCATTTTTTATAGCCCGAACCAAACTTTCATTTTATCATTTTCTAAAGCCTATATAGGGTTGGAAATAATAATACTGTAATAATAATAAAATTATTATAATAATAAAATTATTATAATAATAAAATTATTATTATAAAATAATAATAATAATAGTAATAATAATAATTATAGCATCAGAAAATAATATTCCTTCCCCCTTAATTGATCAGAATATAATTTTTTTATCAAAAATGTTTTCCGAAGTTATAACAGCCACAAAAATTATTTCAGTCAAAATCCAAAACATCAGATGGCCGTAAAATGGACATCCGATTTCTGATTCTGAATCCATCTATGGCATTGGAATCGAAACAACACCCTATAGGATATTTTATGTAAATTTAATTGTTTCTTGGCTTAAAATCAACACGTGTCACTTTGAGAATACATGAAGGAACTATTAATGCTGTAGAATCCCCCAAAATGTCGGGTTTTAAAAAAATTCACCGATTATAAACGTAATCTTGTCGATGTTGGAAAATAGCTTCCCGGTTAAAGTCATGGATCTCATGTAAAGAGTTATACACAAAAAATAAAATCCATAAAATACCTAGGTTTGATTTGAAGTCGTGCACAATGCAAGCTCGTAATTGGAGATCACTACTCGAAGAATCCAAATCCGAATTCCTCTAGATTGTCAACATGTACTTTAAGAAATCCGCAAGGGCACCGATCGTCGAATTCCACTTGATAGTGTGAATATTCGACGATGCCTTCAACACTCTAACGATCATCACATCGCTTCACTTGAGATTCCTAAGAGAGAGCTTGATCTGAGCTCCTTGGATCCAGAGCATCTCTCTATAGATCATGGGAGAGATAAGAGGAGAGAGAAATCCTATGAACAATATTCAGTGAATTCACCTTCTCCTCTATTAATAGTGTGAAATTAAAATACCTGGTATTGCCTCTCTGATCCCTGAATACTTAACGCATTATAAATGACATGTTATGACTACTAATCTGAGTGATAAATATTTTTATCACTCTCTTGTAATATATTAAAATATTATGTGATAATAAATGATTCCATTACATGAATCATCATTCCCATGAATATTAATTGAACCTTGAATAGTTTAACATTCTTTAAAATAATATTTTTCTATGTATTTACCTAAAACATGTAAATATATTTAATAAATAAATTCAATACACATTTTTAATAACTTGAATAATATGAATTTATTTATTTCATGGGTGATCGTATCTCCTGGAATAAATCCCAAACCCCTCTGGTGGGGCCCACAATGACCAAAACTCATATTCAACTGAATAGGGATGATTCTTGAATAAACTATTATGTATGACGCTCTAGGACCTTATATCTATAGTATAGAATAGTATTCACCGAAAAAGAGCAGGATATAGCAACCTATCATGGCCCCTAAAGAGATAAGGTTTTTAATACTAGTGACAACCAACCTATAAACACTTAATGTGTAATATACTATCTTTGTCTTTAATATCACATTAAGCTGGATGCACACATGTTTCATCATCCTTTTATTTATTAATTGCTGATCTAACTCAACAAATTTACCCTCGACTTCCATGGCCATGGTCTTATGATGGTACTACCATCCTTATCATCATGTTCTAAGATATATTACTTCCATAACCCGGAAGTGACAAATCCTTTCTTGACCATTCAACCAATGTCATGACATCAATGATGCACCCAAAACAAACTACCACACCATGATTTCAACATTCATGGTTTTCATCTTACATCAATGAACACGATCAAATGACATACATGGGAAATGATCTCAAGTCAAGAGACCATTACATATGATCGTAGATAGGAACTTCCAATAACACCCAAAACCTGTTGTGTTCCTATTAGCGGGTCTATCCTCATGATCTCACTACTAGAGATCACCATATACGAACATCAAGAGAAGAATTCTCAATGATTATGAGCCCCCAAAACCTAATAGTCAAACATCCAATTTTTCTGATCACTAAGATGTATTTAGACAATAGAACATGTATTTATGATTAATGTCATAGTATATCGAGTTTCTCATTTTAACCTGGGATCTCTTATAACCTATCAACATGATAATTATTCAATGGAAATTACCATTATATAGTAAATGAATCAACATCTATGCTATAATGGAAAGAATACATCATGTATAACTATATATACACATGGTATGGTAATCAAAAGCACTGAATAGTTGGTTCTAGGGTGCCCACTATTTCAACAATTACCTTGAGACTGTTCAAATATGAATATATTTGAATATTCATGTTATATATGCTATTGAAATTTTCTTGTAATGAGATGACCGATATTCTTGATGCTTTGTACATAGTGTTTTTGGGGGTTTCCTAATCGGTATTGTTATACTCGCTCTTTGATGGGCTATTCCCACATGTGTCGATTTTTATACTGATGATCAGTCATTCGATAGGGTTCTTAGTTGACTAGGAGTAGATGGATATTAGATTTGGGATAGACAGACTATGGTTCATACCAATTTTCTTGTTTGAAATTATTCCCCTCTTTTTATTAGGTTTTAATTCATTATAGTTTTTGGTGGGATTGTATTTTCCCCTTATCAGTTTCCAAGTATTTTTTTATACACTGATTGTGGGATTTAGATGTGTGCATGAATTTAGTATCAGTTGTATTTTACATTTTTGTATTGTATGGGTTTGAATATGTGTATGTGTAAGTATATGTACCATCTGATAAACCCTCCCATTTGAGTTTTATTCCTACTTAGCACTAGTCTCCATCCCCTAGCCTATTGTAGGTGATCTTGGTGTAGTCACAAATGGATTATCAATGGACAAGTGGGCCTCAGTGGGTTGGTTTGTGATAGTAATTATTCAATAATTTATAAGAACATAAAAAATATTATGGTTTCATGTAATAAAGATTTGAATGAAATTTAAACAGTTGTAAGTGGCTACCATTACTCAATATTTTTTATATATTCCTCTCCCTTTGGTTATTTTGTTACCATACACATTTGTTGATTAATTTTCTATATTTTCCTTTTTGAACATATTTTCAACATGGTTGCAATTTCAGTGAACTTTAATTACACTCTCATAATTCCTGAACTACATAAAACTTCATTTTGGATTGATCTCAAGTGAATTTATTATCAAATATAGAGATCATGATCTATTTTTTAAAATAGGATTAATATATTAGTTTTCCAAGTAGAGACTTCAATGAAATCGTCATGAGTTCTTGGGTGAGCCATATGATGATGCACCTAATACATGTGGTATTTTATGTTACCATTTTAATATTTAATATTTCATTTTAGATGAATATTTTATGTGTCTTATATTTTTAAATTGTTATAAAAAAGAAAAAATGTATCTTATATTATACCGTCAGAGTAAAAACTCCACATATGATCTTAAATTGATGTGAAATCAAATGAAAACAAATATAGAGTCATATGTGAAATGTTGGAGAAGATGAAACACTAATCAGACATTTTGTTTTCTCTCGATGACCGAAAACACACTTTTAGTGTTTCAAAACCACTAAAATGTGTTTATAATAGTAAAAACACTTGAAAATAACCTTATAATTATGTAAAATCATAGGAAAATCATATTTTTATTTTTTTTGATGTTTATGAGTAGACATAATATCAATTGGATGTGTGGTCTACTAGGAATGATTGAATAAGAACATTTTAATGGTTTGACACCCTTTAAAAATGTGCATCAAGATGTCTAAACCAACTGAATATCTAAATACTATGAAATAATAGGAAAAACATTGTATGGTGAATTGTGAAAGGGTTGAGAAGGCGGAGTGTCAATTTGTGGTGTATTTTCCCCAAGATGTATTGAAACACACTTTTATTGTTTAAAACATTAAAAAATATATTTAATGGTTAGGTCTAATAGAAATGAACTCGAAATGAAGTGAAATAATTTGACAAACCATATTATTATTATTTGTGATGTGTATCAAAAGTCGACACATAAATTGGATGTGAAAGATGCCTGAAACGACTGAATAAAATGTTTTAAAAGGTATTGATGCCCTTTAAAAATAACCATCAGAGGTTCAAAACCAACAAAAAAGCCTTCAAATGGTGTGAAATCATATGAAAAACACTATAAAATGTGTTTTTAAATGGTTGAGTAGAAGGAATATCAATATGATGTGTCTTTTTCTCAATATGACCCGAAACAACTTTTATTATTTTAAAAAATGAAAATGTTCATTTAATGGTCAGATCCATAGAGAATGATCACAGAATGATTTGAAATCATAGGAAAACCATAATTATATTATTTTTGACATGTATGAGTAGACAACACTTCAATTGAATGTGTGTTCTTCCCATAATGTCTAAATAAGTAGTTTTAAAATATTTGACACCCTTTAATAATATGAATTAGGTGGTCAAAACCAACCGTACGACATTTGAATTCAATGAAATTAGAAGACAAAAAATGTACATTGTTTTTTAAAATATTTGAGTAGGTTGACCATAAATATGAAGTGCCATTTTTCATAGATGACCAGAAATAAACTTTTATTATTTTAAAACTCTAAAACTTTTTTTAACAGTCATATTTGTAACATACACCCCTAGAATTATATAAAATAATAGAAATAAATTTTTGTATTATTTTTGATTTGTATGAGTATAATGAACATTAATCGGATGTGTTTTATAACAAAAATGACTGAATAATCAATTTTTCAAGTTTTGATCCCCATTAAAAACATGTGTTAGGGGGGGGAAACCAGATAAATGGCCTCTAAATTCTATGGAATCAAACAAAAATATTTGTATTGTGATTTTTGATATGGTTGAGTAGAAAAAAATTCCAATACGAGTTGTTCTTTTCTATAGATAACTAAAAACACACTTTTATTGTTTTAAAACATTAAAATATGTATTTAAGGGTCAAATCCATGAAAAATGGCCTCAGAATGATAAGAAATCATATAAAAATTTATTATTATTATTTTTGATTTGTAAATGAAGAAGGAAAGTTAATTGTACATGCAACATGCATGAAACAAAAAAATGTGAATTTTTGAAAGGTTTAACATACTTTAAAAACATGCGTTGGGGGGGGGGGGGGTGGGACCAACCAAACTACCATAGAATTTTATGAAGTCAAAAAAACAATTGTATAGTAAATTTTGATATGGTTGAGTAGATAGAATGTCAACTAGAGGTGTAGTTTTCCCAAGAGGACCTGAACCATACTTTAATTGTTTTAAAACACCAAAACATGCTTTTAATGGTCATATCTATAGAGAACAACCTCATAATCATGTTAAATCATAAAAAACCATGTTTTTATTACTTGTGACATGTATGAGCAGACCGAACATCAATCAGATGTGATTTATTCCTAAAACGACATAATAATAATATTTTAAATGTTTGATTCCCTTTATTTACATGAATCATGGGTCCAAAACCAACATAACAACCTCTAAATGTTGTGAAGTTAGATAAAAACAATGGTAAAGGTATTTTGGAAATTATTTAGTTGAAAAAATATCAATCTAAAATGTTGTTTTACCAGGATGACCAAAAGAACACTTTTATTGCTTTAAAACATAAAAACATGAATTTAATGGTCATATCCATATAAAAGGAACTCATAATAACTTGAAATCAAATGAAAACTATATTATTTTTATTTTTGATGTGTATGAGCAGACAAAACATCAATCAGACATACGTTCTTCCAAGAATGACCGAATACACTATTTTTATAGGTCTGACACCCTTTAAAAACATGCATTAGGGGGTTAAAAGAAATTAAACGACCTTAAAATTACATTAAATAATAAGTAAACTACTATAAATTTATTTATAACATGTTCTAGTAGACAGAACATCAATCTGATGTGCTATTTTCCCGAGATGACCAAAAACACACTTTTAATTTTTTAAAAACATAAAGCATTTTTTAAATAGTTAGATCCATAAAAAAAGATCTCACAATGACATGAAATCATTGTAAAACTCTATTTGTATTATTTTTTATGTGTACGAGTAGAACACATGTCAATCGGATGTACGGTATGCCCAGAATGACTGAATAAGTAGTTTTTAAGGCTTGACACCATTTAAAAATGTGTGTTATGGGGAAAAACCAACTAAAAAACCTCCAAATTAAATTATATAAGATGAAAACAAACACATATTTATTTTTTAAATTTTCAAGAAAAAAACATCAATATGAGTAATGTTTTTCCTAGTATGATTGAAAAATACTTTTATTCTTTCAAAAAACCAAATTGTGTGTTTAATAATCTAATCCATAGAAAAGGAACCTATGAATGATTTAAAATTATAAGAAAACCATATTAGTATTATGTTTTACACATATGAGTAGACAAAACATCAATCTAACATGCAGTATGCCTAGAATGACTAAATAAGTAGTTTTTAAAGGTTTGATTCCCTTTTAAAATGTGTGCTAGGGTGTTAAAACCAACTGAACAGTCCCTAGATGAAATCAAAATAAAAAAACCATTAAATTATTTTTAAAATGGTTGAGAAGAAAAAACATCAATATGAGGTTCTGTTTTCCCTAGTTGAATGACAACAAACTATCATTATTTAAAAAATGTGCATTTAGCGGTCATATCTATAGAAAACAAACTCAAAATGATGTAAAATCATTAGAAAATCATATTATTATTATTTGTGAAGTGTAATATTAGAATACCCATAAACTTGATGTGCAGAGTGCCCATAATTATTAAATAAGTAGTTTTATTGGTTTGGTACCCTTAAAAAATGGCATTCGGGGGTAAAAAAAAAATCAAACAACCTTCAAATGCTATGAAATCAGATGAAAACTACTCTACCATGATTTTTGAAATGTTTTAGGTGAAAAAACATCAATATAAGGATCCATTCTCTCAGGATGACTGAAAATGAACTTTTATTAATTTAAAACATCAAATCATGCGTTTAATAGTCTAACCTATTTAAAATGATCCCATAATGATGCAAAATCACAGTAAAACAATATTAGTATTATCTATTTCATGTAATAGAATAAAACATTCCAATAAAAAGTGCAATGTTCTGAGAAGGACAAAATAAGTAGTTTTAATGGTTTGACACCCTTTAAAAATGTGTGTTAGGAGGTAAAAACCAACCAAACAACCTTAGAATTCATGAAATCATAGGGCAATAACCTTACAATAATTTGAGAAGTGGAAGAGTGGATATAATTTAAATTTTAGGTTTTCGTTTCCCAATATTACTGAAAACACTCATTTTTTATTTTAAAATAACAAAACACATGTTTAAAGGTATAATCTATAGAAAAAGACCACATAATTACTTGAAATCATAGGAAAACCATATTAGTATTATTTGTGATATTCATGAGAAAACAAAACATCAATTATATGTGTGGTCTACTGGGAAGGACCAAATAATCTATTTTAACAGGTTTGAAAACCATTAGAAACATGCATGAGGGGATCAAAAACAACTGAACGACCTATGAATTCCATGAAATCAGGCAATAACAGACAATGTTAATTAAGAAATGGTTTAGGATATAAAACGTCAATCTTAGTTATTGTTTTCATGGGATGACTGAAAAAACACTTTTATTGTTTTAAAACACCAAAATGTGTATTTAATGGTTAGATACATAGTGAACGACCTCAGAATGTAGTGAAATTATTGGAAAACTATCTTAGTATTATTTATGACATGTACAAGTAGACGAAACATAAATTATACTTCTAGTATCTCCAAAATGACCAAATAAGTAGTTTTTAAAGGTTGAGAGCCCTTTAAAAATGTGTGTTATGGGGTAAAAACCAACCAAATTACCTTTTATTGCCATGAAATTAGATGATAACAGATATATATAAATTTTTGAAATATCAAAGTAGATATAACATCAATCCGATGTTCCGTTTGTTCGGGATGATCGAAAACACATTTTTATTATTTTAAAAATAAAAGACATTCATTTAACAATCTAATACATAAAAAATTTCCACATAATTATTTGAAATCATAGTCAAACCATATTATTATTATTATTATTTATGTGAATGAGTAGATGAAACATTAATTGGATTTGCGGTGTTCCTAGAATGACCAAATAGGCAGTCTTCAAAAGTCTTACACCCTTTAAAAATGCATGTTAGGGGTAAAAAATAATCAAACAACCTCTGATTGTTGTGAAATCTTATGGTAACAACTGTAAAGTGATTTTGATATTTTCTAGAAGACATAATTTCAATCCATGGATCATTTTTTCTAGCATGTTGAAAAACACACATTGATTGTTTTAAAACAACAAAACATGCATTTAATGGTCTAATATTTATACAATGACCTAAAAGTGACCTGAAGTCATTAGAAGAAAATATTATTAGCAATAATTTCATGTATGAGAAGCTGAAATTTTAATAGGATGTTATGTTTTCCCAGAATGGCTGAATAAACGATTTTTAACGATTTGATGCCCTTCAAAAACACCTGTAAGTGGATCAAAACTATATGAAAAACCTCCAAATTATATTAAATCATGTAAAAACAATTTTAAATTGATTTTATAAATGGTTATGTAGATATACCATCAATTAAAGTTTCATATTTCCTAGGATGACCGAAAAAACACTTTTATTGTTTTAATATAACAAAATGTGCATTTAATTTTGAGATCCATAGAAAGAAACCTTATAATGATATGAAATCATTTGAAAAATATATTATATTTATTTTTGATTTTTATGAATAGATATAATGTTTATTGAATGTGTGGTGTGATCGAAACGGCTGAATATGCACTTTTAATGGATTTATTCCCTTTAAAGATGTGCGTCAGGGGGTCAAAACCAACCAAATGAACATCAAGTTTGATTAAATCATATGGAAACATCCATATAGTTATTTGTGAAATGGTCATATAGAAAAAATATCAATCTAATGTTTGGTTTTTCTGGGATGATTGATTTTTTACTCTTTTAAAACAACACAACAAGCATTTAACAATCTAATACATAACAAATGATCTGAAAATGAACTAAAATCATAAGAAAACTATATTAGTATTATTAGTGATTGGTACATGTAGAATATTGATTAATCTGACAATTTTTCATCCTGAAAGGACTAGATAAGTAGTTTTAAAGGTTTTATTCCCTTTAAAAACATGCGTGAGGGGGTCAAAACCAACCGAACGACCTAAAAATGTCATGAAATTAGATAAAAACAACCTTTCAAAGAAATATAAAATGATTGAGGATATTGAACTTCAATTGGAGGTTTTTTATTATTGGGATGACCCAAAACACACTTTTATCAGTTTAAAATACCAAAACATGCATTTAATAGTCATATCCATAATGAACAGCCTCAGAGTTATTTTAAATCATAGAATATGGATCTTAGTATTATTGTTTACATGTACGGGTAGACGACATGTTAATAAGATGTGTGGATTACCTGGAAAGACCAAATAAGCTGTTTTAATTTTTTTAAAATGATAATTAACTATTAATATATTCAAAATAAGATAGACTTAGACTATTGTAGTGAGTTTTAATTAAAATATTCTACTACATTTCAATTATTATTTTTTGTTATTTTTTTATTGAAAAAATATTTTATTAATTTTTTTTCATATACATTTTTATTCGATGATGGCTGTAGAGATTGGAATATGATTGGATAAATATATTTACTATCTTGTGATTTTATTTATAATGGAGTTATTTATTGAATTTTTGAATTGATGTCATTTTTATTTTTTTTTAATTTGAATATGATTTTTTCAAAAAATAAAAATTAAAAAATTTATAAGTGTCGCCATATGGAGGTCACTATAGGTTAGACTAGGAGACCCATATAGAGACTACCATTTAGCCGTCACTATAGTTGTGTCCAATATCTCCCACCAAATCGTGGTCGATACAGGTTTCCTTGGTTTGGCCAATAGTGGTATCCATATGGTAGTCACTACAGGTAATATCTAATAGCCAAAAGCATCCACCATTTGGTGGTCACTAGGAGGACACTATAAGCCATTAGCGATGGATTTTGGTAGTCGCTAAAGACCTTTTTTCTACTAGTGATATCGAGAATCAAAGTAAGATCGTGGGAGTGTTTAATTTCTCCTTTATAAAAGAATATAACAATTAAATCATAAAACAGAATATGACATTGAAGTTCATATTGTATAACAGTACTATAGATCACGTGATATTCAATGCTGACCTTTGTCAGCGCTAAACGAACAGTGCTGATAAAGTGGTGACTTTTATCACCGCTAGAAAAAATCACTAATAAAGGTGAATTTTATCAGTAATAAAAAACATTGACAAAAGGGTATCCTTTATGAGTTCTTTTTTCTTGTGATGGTAGAAGTTCCCCCTTTATCATCACTTTTTGTTTAGCACTGATAATGTCATAGTGAATAATTTAATTTATATATATATATTTATTTATATTTTTGAAATATATATATATTACAATAAGTATATATATGTAAATATAGTATATAAATATGATTTATATAAATTTTAGTAAAAAATAATAATTTTATCTTCATAATTTTATATATAAAAAATTAACAAATTTATATTAGTCAATATAAAGGTTCAATAGTATAATTATATATATTTATAAAAAAACGTGTATATAATTAATATAAATATGATATATTAATATTTTATTTCAACAATTATATAATATATAAATTAAAATATTTATTTAAATACGTGATTCATATATGAATTTATATATTTGTATTCATATTAAAATATTTTAAAATATATGTATATGTATCTGTATGTGTATGTATGCATGTGGATGTATACCTGAGTCTGTATGCGCACTTGTATGTATGTGTTGTATGTTTATGTATGTGTTGTGTGTGTGTGTGTTTTGTGTGTATGTGGGTGTGTGTATGATTATGTGTATGTGTATTGTATTTATGTGTGTGTATGCATATATGAATATACGCGTATGTAAATGTATGTTTATGTGTCTATTTGTGTATGTGTACATGTATGTATATAGTAAAAAATAAGTATGTGTATGTGTATATAGGTGTATGTGTTTGTATATATATATGGGTGTAGATGCATGTATATCTATTTGTACATATTTATGTTTTTGCGTATGTATGTGTGTATGTGTATGTGTATGCATATGTGAATGTGTATGCATGTGTATATGCATGCGTATGTGTATGTGTATGTGTATATGTGTATGTTTATGTGTGTGTGTATGTGTGTGTGTGTGTGTGTGTATGTGTGTGCATGTGTGTGTATGGGTATGTATGCGTACATGTATGTTTATGAGAATGTATGTGTGTAAGTATTTGTACATGTGTATGTGTATATGTAGATGTTTATGTAGTGTGTGTATGTATATATGCATATGTATAAATGTGTATGTATGTGCATACATGTGTATATAACTGTATGTATGTGTATGTGTATAAATATGCATATGTATAAATGTGTATATATGTTCATGCATGTGTATGTAATTGTCTGTATGTGTATGAGTATGTGTATGTATATACATGTATGTGCATATATGTGTACATATGTATGTTTACCCATATGTATGTGTGCATGTGTATGTGTATGTGTATGTGTATGTATATATGTGTATGCGTACATGTATGTCTATGTATATGTATGTGTGTACGTGTATGTCCGCTTATTGATTTAATATTTTTTTTAATATCTCTCCATTTTTAGTATTTTCTGTAATTTATTCCTTTTTTAATATTTATTCGTTTTTAATATATATTCATTTAATATTTTTTGTAATATAATCAATTTCGATAGTTATTTATACATTTATAAATATTTATACATTTAATAAAAATATAACCATTTTAATAATTATTAAAAATTCTAAAGGTTAATAATTAACTATATTTTCAATATACAATCAATATAGTGCATTAATCAATAATTAGAATTATTATTATTATTTATTTATTAATTTTTTACGTGCTTTCAACTTATGTAATTAATGTTATGAATTAACTTTTTAAGAATATATTTATAATATATTTACTTTTATATATTTATTTTAATATTATTTCATTTAATATTAATTTTTTATTTTTTATATTTAATAATTTAAAATATTTTTAGAATTTATTAATTTTTTAAAATTTAAACATATTTATTTAATATGATTCAATATTTTAAATATGTTTTTGGTTTATATGATTAATATTTATTCATTTTTATTTATTAATTTATAATATTTATAATATTTTTTAAATCTATATAATTGATCCTTATAATACCATCTTCAATCCATGCCATTTTGGCATGAAATTGAACCCCAATATACACTATCCCAAACACCATTTTGGTGTTTATGTAGTTAGTTATGTTATTATATCAAATTCATTTTTTAATATATAAAAATTAAATATTATTTAACTAATTATTCATATTTTTTACTTAACTAATCAAACCATGTAATCATATTCATTTTAATTTATTAATTCTGAATATATGTGTGTGCATTTAAGTAAATTGGATTTAATTTAATTATTCTTTTTGTATAGTCAATACAATTCATTTTTAATAATTTTATTATTTATATATTAATATTATCTATTTATTTAATTATAAAAAATTTTATGTGTTTTTAATTCCCATAACTAATGATACCAATTGTCTTTATCAGGTATTTTTGTAATTAATTCAATTTTAATGTTATTTTATTTAATATTATTTATTCATCTGTATTATTTATTAATTTTTAATTTTTTTAAAAATTAATACGTTTAATAATATTTATAAATATAATTATTTACCTAGTTTTAATATTCCTAATATGTTTATAATTATTTGATTAATATTTTTTGGATTTCATTTATTGAGATGTAGTGTTTTTAAAATGTTTTGAATTTATATAATTAATTTATTGAAATGTATTTTTTTAACATTCTCTTCATTTTTACATGTTTATAATTAATGCAATTATTCTTATTAATTATACATAATTATTTACTGTGTTTTAATATTGATAATATGGTTTTAATTTATATGATTAATATTCATTCAATTTTATTTATTAAGTTGTAATATTTTTAAAATGTTTGAAATCTATGTAATTAATAAATTTAAATGCATTGTTAATAATTTATTCATTTTTGTACGTGTTAACAATTCATGTAATTAATCTTACGAATTCTTTTTTTGGTACGTGTTTACTATGTTTTAATATTTTCAATATATATTCATCCTCATTTTAATATATATATATATATATATTAATTTTTAATTTTTTTATTAATTTATATAATTAATAAAACTTATAATTTTTTTAATATTTTTGAAGTCTATTCATTTTTAATTAATCAATTTCACTCATTTTTAACATTCATGCATTTAAGATTGTATATTCATTAATAATGTTAATTATTTTTTAATTTTTCTATAATTCGTTCATTTTTAGCCCAACAAGTCTACTCAAAAGCAAAGCTTCTGACCATTTATTAAAATGATTGAAAAAGTACATGGGAAGCTAGCGAGGTCAAACAAAGGGGATTTCTCTCATCTATAGACAAAAGAAAAGTCATAGATCTTAAAAAGACATGTCATTTCCATACTCGGATTCATCAGTAGTTTCCCACTCAGATTGGGAACTACTTATATCGAAGATCTTCAAGATTGTTGCACTTTCTTTGTTTGATAATTTATTTTAATATTATTTTATTTTTTAAGTAGTTTTTATCCACACTTTCCAAAAAGCATTGATAAAAATATAGTTTTTCGGAGTTAAAATACAAAGTGTGGATAAAACCAATATTTACCAGTGCTAAAATCATAACACCGATAAAGATAGGTTTTATCAGTTCCTATTAATTTAACATTGCTAAAACTCATATTTATTAGCATTTTTCAGAAAGTATTGATAAAACCCTTTCTCGATCATATAAATTCATCCCTAAGAGAACTTAATTCTTCATTGCATTCAAGCTCTCTAACAAGAATTCAACCTCTACCTATGATCCCCTTCAAACTTCTTGGATGAATTTACCCTCTAAAACCCTAAGCTACGTGATTTATTCTCATGGAACTGCTTGCACTTTTTTTATTACGCATTGTGAGCCAAATTATTCTTACGAAATTAGTTTGGGCTTAAAAAATTCCTTACTTCATTTTTCATATGCTCTTTATGAAGAAAATTTCTTATGAAAATATTTTGTAAAATTATTTTCTCTGGCATGAGTATTGATGGATGTTCTCATATGAAAGCCTGGATGAATCACATGCACAACATAATAAAACCCAATCAATTCCGACCTAATATGTAAAACTGTATCAATAATTCTAATTTAAATACATTCGATTACAATTTAACATTTCTGTTTCGTTATAATTTTCAAAAATGGAAAATTACAAATTATTATTAACTATTTATTTATTAAAATAAACAGACCATTTGAATATTTTTATTCAACAAATCCAACTTCAAAAACCATCCTTGAATTAGAAATGAAATATGAACATACTAGTTCAACATCATAAATAATGCCTTGTTACTCTAAAATGAATGTGTCCAAGCATTGTTGAGTTGCAGTAAGCCTGCCAATTAAAGGATTATCATCACCTAAATTTATTTCCCTCATAGGATGGGGCCTTTAAATTTTCAGTCATAGTATTTTCTTTCCCATGAATACCCCATTTAGGATTCCTTGAACTCTCATTCCAACCTCAGATCCAGTTAATTAGTGGGTATTTCTTTTGAGGGTGTTCTTTCTCTTGGCCCTACTTTCACTCATACAGACAACCATTGGATTTCCTTAAGTCACCAATGTAAAGACCTGAATTTTTCCCTGTATTTTTTTTAATTATATGGGAATATTACAAGACCTTTAAAATTGACGGTGCGTGATTCTGAGGCCCGGTTTTCTCGGAATGAATTTCTGAACTTTTTTTAGGTACGTTCAGTAAACGTGTGAGCGGGCTTTTGTAACTTTTGAACTGGTGCTCAAAATTAAAATATGAGGACAATTTTAAACTCGTAGCGCCAATATTCACTTAGGGATACCTTCACCATGATCGCAGTAGATCGAGGGTGGAATATAGTTTTCCAGAATTTCGTGCGAGAGTTAAAAAAATAATAAAATAAAACAAAGAAATTTTATTTTATTTTAATGAAACCCCCCAATTGATTTTTTTTGGTGGGGAACTCCTGACTTGAACTCCCCCTTTAATGTGTGGAACTCTTGGTTTTCCCCCAATTAAATGTGCCAATAATTAATTGATTTAATTGAATTAATTTAATAAGTTTGGCACCTCATCTCTTGTGGGGAGGATTTGTGTTGGGAAAGGGGAGGTTTTGTGAGAGCTTTGGTGGAGAACTCTCAAAGGAAAAATTTCCTCCAACGAAGAACGTCCTTCAGATTAAGACAGAGGAACCAACTTTGAAGTGTGTTGTGGGAGCAATGGATGATGACGTCTTCACCATCTTCATCTCCTTCCTCACAAGATGTTCAATGAACGTCAAGGTAGGAATTTTTTTATATTTCTTTGTGGTTTTTAGATCGATTGGAATCACATAAACCGCGTTCTATTAGTCTAACATGGAGTGTGCATGCCAAAATATCATGGCATGATCCCTATGTAATCCTCCTTATTTGACGCTTTCTTTGCGAGCCACGATGATGGCGGCGGAACAACCGCACCGCCGAAGGAGTCCGCGGTCCGTCAACCCCTGCAGAGAAAGGTGGTGGCTGGCACCCCAACCGACCGCGTGTAACCGGGGCGACGTGCGTCCATGCCACTGGTAGAAATGGAGGCCGCAGAGCATTGGCCGCGGTGGTGGGAGGACGATACCTGGAACACCGGTCGGCCGCGTGAAGGTGGGGCGGTGTGCGTCCGCGCCGCTGGTAGAGGAGAAGGCCGCGGCCTGTCGGTCGCGGCTATGCACCAAGGTGACCGGAAACCGGCCGACCGCAAGAGGAGTGGCGTGCATCCACTCCCCTGGAAGGAGGTCCGAACATTCCGACCGACCACGTCGCACAGAGCGGGACCGCTCTGGTGGGTCCCACGTGCTAGCCAAATGGTCCGGTGGACCATTTGGGTAACATGAGAGGGGTGGGGGAGGGCATCACTCGGGTGTCGGTTAGGGCGTACCCTGCCATGGAGGGCCGCACCTAGCGCAGGCCAGGTCATGCCTAGTGGGCCGGGAAACCCCCTTCACGGGCCGGACCGTGACCTAGTGGTCCGGACTCGGACTGGGTCGGACCGGACCCGGGCCCATCTAGACCCAGATACGCTTTTATAGAAATATCTTGAGAAACAGGTGTTCATTTGATGGACTATCTACAACACCGGGATCCTTGGATCGAGATGATCCTTTTGGTATACTTCATTGAGTTTTGGATAAATTTGGAGTACGACCGTGTTGGATCGAACCCGAATCCAGCCGAGCCCACGAAACAGAAACACTAATAACTTAAAGACCAAGCATCCGATTGATGAGACACTAGTTGAATTGGGTCCCTTAGGACGTGAAAGACCTTTTGGATACTTCTTCATGGGACTTTATTTCAGTTGGAGTATCGACCAATGGCTGGAGGAGCGGAACCTCCAGGAATCAAGCATGCTTAGTGCAGAAACCCTATGGCTGGCTATACTTGGAGAATATTCTGATCCTGTGTGTGTAATCTTCTGATCCTATGTGGGTGTTCCGCATATCCAGTGTGGGTTATCACTTAGCAATCCTATGTGGTTCAGCACATACCAATCCTATGTGGGATAGAGCTCAACGATCCTGTGTGAGTCAGCGCATGCCGATCTTGTGTGGGTCTGTGCTCAGGGATCCTGTGTGGGTCAGCGCATACCGATCCTGTGTGGGTCAGATCCTATGTGAGTCAGTGGGGGTTAGTTACCTATCTATCATCTGGGGGTAAGATTGGGTTAGTTACCTATTGATTCTGTGTGGGTCAATGGGGGTTAGTAACCTATCGATCCTGTGTGGGTCAGTGGGGGTTAGTTACCTATCGATCCTGTGTGGGTCAACAGCAGTGCTTGATAACAGAATAAGGTGATCTAGTTTATGAATAATAATTTTTACTTTTGTACATATTTTATACCTGGTGTGAGCCGAGTATTTACCTCCATGGTGATACCTGTGTGGTATTTTTTTGTGTGGTGTTACCTTTGTGGTACTTACCTTCGTGGTGATACCTGTGTGGTATTCTTCTGTGTGGCTTTACTTTTTTGGTACTTAACTTCATGGTATTCTTTCCTACATGGAACAGTTTTTAATTTGGTTAATTAATTGAGACTTTTTTCCTCATGAACGTGATGGGTATGCTTGACAACTTAGGTATATGTATGGACATATACCTAAGTAGGTTTGACTGTTGTTTTCATACTTAGTGGTTTATCCTTTGTGAATTCTAAGTGACCTTAGGGTGTCTCAGGGTCCCTAATGAGTATTTTTATACTCACCCTTGCATGGGATACACCCACACCATGCTGTTTCTTGTGCAAAAGATGGACAATGCTGATCTTTTTTATGGGTACCTGGACTGGAGGCTAAACAAAGGTGGACCTTAGACGAGGCGTACTATAGAGACTGTTGTTCGAGAGTTCTACCTACCCTTTAGGTAGGATCCTTGGTGGGTGTTTGAAGGAGCATTTTTTCAGTTTTACTTGTACTTTCCAGTTGGGCTTGTATTCTGGCCCCTTTACTTACTATACACACTCTTTTTTAGTATACAATTTTTCTTTGTGCTCATATCTCGCTGTGTGCTTGGTTGTGTGAGTTTATAGATTATAAAGGAAATGCCTTCTTGGTTTTATGGATATTCCTTTCTGGTACTAGTTTCCATCCCCTGGACTATGGAAGTCAGGCTTGGGGTAGTCACAGCATGGCCCCCGGGGGACGGGTCGTGACAAATTGGTGTTAGAGGAGTTCGGTTCTACCGATGAACTTGGACTCTGATCTTTTAATCAGCAATAGTGTTAAGTGTTATGAGTGTGGTTATCATTTTGTGAAATACAGTGTTGGCGTGGCAACTGACGTATCCATACACCATGACCTTGACTTCTTATTTCCGACTCAGTGCATGAGAACACTGATTGTGTGTGTGTTTTTGAAAAGTTTTCTTTGTGATCACTTTCAGTCAGCTCATCAGGTATAACTAAATGACTGTTGCACACCTATTTATTTTCAGGATGCCTCCACGCAGACAACCAGCCAGGGTTCCAGGTAGAGTATGTGATGACATCCCATTGAGTGACGAGGCTTCGGTGCAGGGACCCCTTTTAGTAGTTGTACCATCAAGTGGTGTACCAACAGCACCACTACACATTGGGCAACCGATTCCCACAACCCTTGCAATAGAGGGTGCATGAAGCTTGAGCGCATTGCACGAGTTCTAGCACCAGAGGCCACTAAGGTTCCGGTGTGAGACGGATCCACAGGTGGTTGAGGATTGGCTGAAGGCCGTGGTTAGAGTTTTTCGACTGCTAGGGACACCAACTGATCTCATGGAGATCCTTACCGCCAGTCTTCCTCAGGAAGCAGCACGAAGATAGTGGAGTTTGATGCTCCAGGTTCATGATGTGGTGACTCTCATCTGGGTGTACTTTGAGAGCCTTTTTAGGGCAGAGTTCGTCCCAACGACCCTACACTTAGTGTGTTTATAGGAGCTTTTCCACTTGAAGCAGAGTAGCATGACCGTGGATCAGTATCCGGTGAGGTTCACTAACCTCTCACGCTACTCCACTGACATGGTTCAAGACCCTTTCTTCAGGGCCCAGACCTTCATGTAGGGGCTCAGATGGTAGATTAGATCTTCGATGATTTCTCTCAGCATCCTGACACATGCGGTGGTGTTAGAGAGACCACTCTTAGTGGAGATCTTCCTTGCTGAGAAGACACCAATAGTGAGACCCACCATTGGACACTATGTATAAGAGACATCTGTAGCTAGAAACAAACAGATGATGCATAGGTCCAAGAGGACCAAACCTACAGGTGGACGACTGCTGGATACAAGGTTGGTTGTGCAGGGCTCTCAAGACAAAGCATGCCCGACAAGGAACATGTTGTGTTTTTCGTGGGGCGGGCAGGGTCACTTGTCTCATGACTACCCAACCCACCATACAGACATCTAGTAGATGGTTGATCGACCGCTTGGGCATAGGTGAAGATTCGATTAAGGAGGTTTGAAGGCAGGAGTCAGACATGGCAGAGGAGTAGGACGTGTAACAGGCGGGGGGCGGCGATTCGAGGTTCTACCGCCACCAGCACCAGGTGGTCCACCCCGACCATAGGGAGAAGGTGGATAGGGATGAGCTTAGATCTAGGTAGTTGAGGCCTACGACCATAATGCTCTAGAGATGATACGAGGTACGATCTATGTCCACTCCACACTAGTTGTAGTACTTATAAACACAAGTTCTAGTCACTCTTTTATTTCCATGGCTCTCGCTCAGAGCTTAGATATTCTGTTAGAGCCATGGGCTTGATCCATACAGATAGAGACTCATATAGGAGAGGATTCAATGATTCCACACTGGTTCCAGTAGAGGGAGCTTACTCTAAGAGGTGAGAGCTTTAGTTGGGATCTTTTAGTAGCGGCGTCGAGGCCTTACTATGTCATCTTAGGTACGGATTGGTTATCTATAGTTCATGCTCATATCGACTGTATTTGGCACAAAGTGTAGTGTGTCCACATGGATGGGACTAGGGTTTCCTTCACCTGTGAGAAGAGAACCTTTACAACACAGGATGGATTTACCCGGAGAAGGGTGAAACCGATCACACATCAGTTGGATTGACTTATTCTCAGAGTGATTGATGTTGAGAGTCCGAGCTGTCCTGTAGTGGTGGACCAGTATGATTTTGTTTTCCTTAATGATGTTCTAGGTCTAACTCCTCACAGAGAGGTGATATTTTATATCCATTTGTACCCCGGGATGACATCGATATATACACCATCATATCGGATGGCTCATGCATAGGTTCAAGAGCTATGAGTACAACTAGAGGATCTGTAGAGGAAGGGGTTCACTAGGCCCAGTATTTCTCCATGGGAAGCCCCAATTTTGTTCGCCAAGAAGGCAGATGGGATTTTGAGACTCTATGTGGACTATCGGTGCCTGAACTAGGTGACCGTGAAGAACAAGTACCCACTCCCGAGTATTGATGATCTCTTTGATCAGTTGAAGAGAGTGTGGTGGTTTTCAAAGATAGACCTCAGTTCAGACTATCAACAGCTCAGAGTACGAGATGAGGATATGCAGAAAACAACCTTTAGATGTCTGTATGGCCATTATGAGTTCTTGGTTATTCCATTTGGTGTGACCAATTCCTTAGTAGTGTTCATGGGACTGATGAATAGGATCTTCCAGCCATACCTCGATCTCTTTGTGGTAGTCTTCATCGACGACATGCTGATATACTGAGCTACGGAGGAGGAGCATGCCTATCAACTCCAGATAGTTCTAAACACACTCTGAGCACACCATATTTACTGTAATCTCTCGAAGTGAAAGTTCTGGATCTGAGAGGTTCACTTCCTGGGTCACGTCATCTCAAAGGCTGGAGTTGCAGTGGATCTAGTAAAGATCATGGTTTTTTTTCTTGGGAGCCACCCAAGTGTGTGAAGAAGGTGAGAAGTTTCCTAGGTTTGGCCGGTTACTACCAGAGGTTTGAGCCTGACTTTTATAGAGTTACAACTCCCTTATCAGCATTGATTGAGAAAGGTAAACCCTTCCTGTGGTCGAAGATATACCAGTAGAGTTTCCAGGAGCTAAGGAAGAGACTAACAGGTGCCTCTATATTGAGGCTACCGGAGGAGGGCGTTGGGTACATAGTCTATTAAGACACATCGAGAACCAAACTGGGATGTGACCTGATTTAGGAGCGAGTAGTGATCACATATGGTTCTTGACAGCTGAGGCAAGATGAGTAGAACTATGCTACCCATGACCTGGAGTTAGCAATAGTGGTCTACTCGTTGAAGATGTGGTGACATTAATTTTTGGGAGAATTTTTTAAAGTTTACTTTGATCACAAGATCCTCAGGTATATCTTCTCTCAGAAGGACCTGAACCTGAGATAACATCGTTTTCATGAATTCCTACAGGACTATGACTTCGAGATAGTCTATACTCCTAGAAAGGAGAATGTAGTAGTAGATGTGATTAGTAGGATATCTATTATACAATTTATTAGTGAGATGACAGAGCGGCTTGACACATTGCGGATACCCTAAGTAGATTGAGATATAGCAACTTATCTACAGTCTATGACAGTCACCCCCCACTCCTTTAGTGAGTCATGGAGGTGTAGCTTGGGGACACTGACTGCGAGGCCCGACATGCTCAGATATCCATTGGCCGACACCTGATGCATTTTCTAAAGGTGGGGAGCATGTCATCCTCTTAAGAGGGCGTACTATGGAACCAGTGGCACTATGAGAGGAAGTGTGAGGGAGTTCCATACGACCCCTCTAGCGGTACATCCAGGATGGGAGAAGATGTACCAGGACCTCCAGAGTCAGCATTGGTGGTTGGGAATGAAGAAATATATAGTAGAGTTTTTCTCTCAGTGCCTCACTTTTTAGTAAGTGAAGGCATAGAATCAGGTTCCAACAGGCTTAGTACAACAACCAGATGTGCCGGAGTGGAAGTGGGATAGAATCTTCATGGAATTTGTGACAACACTTCCACACACGTCCAATGGGTATGATTCCATATGGGTGATCATTGACCGACTCACCAAGTTGGGCAACTTCCTACCTATTATAGAGCAGTGACCAGTAGAGGGCTTAGGATGCCTCTAAGTGTAGGAGATTGTGCGACTTTATGGGGTTCCATCTACGATTGTCTCTGATCATGATGCATGTTTTACATCCCAGCTATGGAATGGGTTTTAGGAGGCATTTAGGACTCAAATTCAATTGAGCACTACCTTCCATCCTTAGACGGATGGTTAGACAGAGCAAACCATTCAGACCCTCGAAGACATGCTACATGATGGTGCCCTTGATTTTGGACGTAGCTAGGAGGATCACTTTCCCTTGGTGGAGTTCACGTACAACAACATCTACTACCCCACCATTGGTATGACACCATTCGAGGGGTTGTACGATCAACCATGTAGATCACCTCAGTGCTGGAATGACCGAGGGGAGTCAGTACTCATGGGACCAGAGATGGTAAGAGCTACCATAGAGAGGGTACAGATCATCCATGAGAGGATAAAGACTACACAGAGAAGACAGAAGTCCAATGCTGACAGGAGATGGAGACCTCTTGAGTTCGAGGATGGTGACCATGTATTTATAGGGGTCTCACCTCAACGAGGTTTTCTGATATTTAGACGGGGTGGCAAGTTATCTCCGAGGTTCATCGGACCCTTTCAGATCCTCAGCAGAGTTGGAAAGGTGGTGTACCACCTATCTATTCCCCCTCAGTTGCATCAGGTGCATGATTTGGTCCACATATCCTAGCTGAGGAGATATGTGCACAACCCATCTCATGTCATTTACCATGGAGAGTTGGACTTAGATGATGGGGCAATGCTTTTGGAGGTTCTTGTAGAGATTGAGGATCGATTGGAGAGAGTCCTTTGTGGGCGATCGATACCTCTGGTGCATGTACGTTGGCAGCACGAGAACCTTCAAGAGGGAATATGGGAGCGGGAGGCTCATATTAATGCTCAGTACCCCCACTTGTTTCCCTAGATTGTGTTATGGATTTCAGAGATGCAAATCCCTGAGGTGTGGAGAATGTAAAGACCCAGATTTTTCCATGTAATTTTCTTTAATTATATGGGAATATTAAGAGTCCATGAAAATTGACGGCGCATGACTCCGAGGCCTAGTGTACCTGAAATGAATTTATGAACTTTTTTTATTTACATTCAGTAATCCTGTGAGTGGGTTCTTGTAACTTCAGAATCAGTTCTCGGAATTGAAATCCAAGGACACCGTTGAACTTGCAACACTGATATTCGTTTAGGGAGACCTGCACCTTGACCACAGTAGGTCGAGGGTGGAAGATAGTTTTTCGGAATTTCATGGAATAGTTAAAAAAATAATAAAATAAATCAAACTTTAATTTTATTTTAATGAAACACCACAATTGAATTTTGGTGGTGGGGACCACATGACTTAAACTCACCCTTTAATGTGTGGAAACTCTTGGTTTTCCCTTAATTAAATGTGCTGACAATTAATTGATTTAATTTACTTAATTAAATAAGTTTGGATACTCAACTCCTATGGGAAGGATTTGTGTTGGCAAAGGGGAGGTTTTGGGAGAGCTTTGGTGGAGAACTCTCAAAGGAAGAACGTCTTCCAATGAAGAACTTCCTCCAGATCAAGAACGAGGAAACAACTTTGAAGCGTGTTACAGGAGAAATGGACGATGATGTCTTCAACGTCTCCGTATCTTTCCTCATGAAATATTAAATGAACGTTTAGGTAGGGATTTGTTTATATTTTTTCGTGGTTTTTATGCCGATTTTAATCACTTGAATCGCCTTCTATCAGTCTAATGTGGAGGGTGAGGGCCAAATAAACACGGACTGATCACTCATTATTTGATGCGATCTTCACGACCCTCGATAATGGTGGTGGCACAACCGCATGTCCAATGGAGTATTTAGTCCATCGATTATGACAGAGGAAGGTGGCGGCCGACACCCTGACCGACAAGGTCGAACCGGGGCAGCGCGCATCTGCGCCACCAGTAGCGAAGGAGGCCACGACCCATCAGTCGTGGTGGTGGGAGGACAGTGGCCAGCACACCGGCCGTCTGTGTGATGATGGGTAGGCATGTGTCTGCGCCAATGGGGACCATCTGGTCCCAGAATACGTTTTTATAGCCATATCTTGAGAACCAAGCATCCATTTGATGAACCGTCCACAACACCAGGATCCTTGTATCGAGATAGTATTTTTGGTATAATCCACTTGAAATTTGGATAATTTGGTGTATGGTTGGGTTGGATCGAACCCGAATCCAACCAGACCCTCAAAATGGAAATGCTAATAAGATACAGACTGGGTGTCTGATTGACACGCTACCAGCTACGTTGGGTCCCTAATAAAATGATAGACCTTTTTGATTCTTATTTGTGAGACTTTATGGAAGTTGGAGTATCGACAGATGGCTTGAGGAGAAGAACCTCCTGAAATCAAGTAATCATTGTGCGGGAACCCTGCGGTTGGCTGTACTTGGAGAATCTTTAGATCCTATGTGGGTCATCTTCAAATCCTATGTGGGTAATATTTAGATCTTGTCTGGGTTTGTGCTCATCAGTCCTATGTGGGTCAGCGCATACCGACCCTGTGTGGGTCAGTACTCAGCGGTCCTATGTGGGTTAGCGCATATGGATCTTGTGTGGGTCAGTGCTCAGCAATATTGTGTGGGTATACGCATACTGATCCTGAGTGGGTCACATCCTGTGTGGGTCAGTGGGGGTTAGTTACTTATCAATCCTGTGTGGGTTAGAATGGGTTAGTTACCTATCGATCTTGTATGGGTCAAAATGGGTTAGTTACCTATCTATCCTGTGTGGGTCAGCGGGTGTTAGTTACCTATCGATCCTCTGTGGGTTAGCAGCAGTTCTTATCATCAAAATAAGATGATCCAGTTTACAACTAATCATCTGTACTTCTGTTCTTAATTTATAACTAGTGTGATTTGAGTATTTACATTCACGGTTATACCTGTTTGGTATTATTCTGTGTGGCGATACCTTTGTGGTATTTACCATTGTGGTGATACTTGTGTTGTATTATTCTATGTGGCAATACCGTTGTGGTACTTACATTCATGATATTATTTCCTATGAGGAAAAATTGTGCATTTGGTTAAAGAATTGGGCCTTTTTTTCCTCATGAATGTGATGGGTAAACTTGAAAACATAGGTATATGTATGGGAATATACCTAATTAGGGTTGACTATTGTTATCATACTTAGTGGTTTATCCTTTGTGGATTCTAAGAGACCTCAGGGGGTCTCGGGGTCCCTATTGAGTATCGTTATACACACCCCTACACGGGCTACGCCTGAACCTTGCTGTGTCTTGTGCAGATAATGGACATCGCTGATTGGGGTCGAGGGTACCAGGAATGTAGGCTATACAGAGGTGGACCTTAAACAAGGAAAACCGAGGAGAATATTTCTCAAGAGTTGTACCTACCATTTAGGTAGGATCCTTGGCGGGTGTTTGCAAGAGTTTCTTTTTTCAGTTTTACATGTACTTTCCAGTTGGGCTTGTATTTTAGCCCCTTTACTTACTGTACACACTCTTTTTAATATACAGTTTTACTTTGTGCTCGTATATCGTGGTGTGCTTGGTTGTGTGAGTTTATAGGTTATAAAGGCAATGAATTCCCAATTTTAGGGATAAGCCTTTTCGGTGCTAGTCGTCAGCCCCTAGCCTATTGAAGGTAAGTTTTGGGTAGTCACGGCATGAGCCCCGAGGGACGGGTCATGACAACCAGTTTGATCTCTTTTTCTTGTTGAATTTATTGGTTCATATAAGAGTTGTTTTCCTAGAACCAACTGGTTGTACATTTATTACATGAATATTTAATATATTTTAATATTAAACATATTATTACATATTGTTCATTGTTCTGCATGACTATATTGTAATAATGTATTGGAGTATTTGTCGCATTGGTAGGGTCATAGTAGTTCCCTGATATGATAAGAACCTTGAAGTGTTATGAAAATATAATTAAATATAGTTGTGTGTTTGGATGACATACTATAACGGGACACATAATATACAGACCGTCAGGTGTGAGTATGCGTAAGCAGATGGGACTTCCTGTCATGAAGGTCATACTTGGTAATCTCCAAGATGAGAGATTATGAGAACAAACCTACCAGTAAGAATTATTCATGTTTTTTTTCATCATATATTCTTATATGTGAGCATGTGTAATGATCCATAGACATTAAGATTACCATTAATACATGTCATGACTTGCACACATTGATTTACTGACGAAAACAGTCACACAGACAGTTGGTGAGAAGTAGGGTACGTTGGGTGCATCAAGAGTGGCATGATATTAATGGATAAGACGAGGAAGGATCAGTCCCTTCCATTTATGGAATTTGATATCCCGACCCTTTGATTGAAATAGAACTATCACACGAAATTCCATGGCCATGGTGTAACAATGAGTTTATTTCAGGTAGTCAAAGAACGATGTATCAAGTAAAAAGGATGATGACACTATCATGAAACTCGCTTGATTAGATATTGAGACAAAGGGATCATATTACACGGTGAGTGTTTATATGTGGATTTCATTTTGGTGAATTTAAGTTGTTTCTCTTATGTGTCTTAACCCGTTGCTTGAGAGTACTCTTGAAATTTAGGCAAGCCTGTGTAAAGCCGATGGGAAGGAATCCTAGTGGGTCACACACTATGTGTTTCTAGTGGTCTCGATTAAATTCTATTTTGAATTTAATTAATGGAATAAATATTATTCTCATGAAAGTGGTATAATTTTGTTCAAGTTAAAAGGATTTCATAAATTAAATATATATTTATCCACCAGATTGTGGGTAAAATATTTTTATTTATTTTATTGAAAATTCAATAAATATTTAATTAATAATTTGTAAATAAAATATTTATTTAAGAGAATAATTTATTTATTTATTTATTCTGGTGTTCAATAAATGGAAGTGGAGTTCGAGCGGACCAATATCGGTCCGATAGTAAAATTATTATTTGCAAGATGGTAAATAATTATTTATCTAGTTGGCACAAATTAAAATAATAATAACGCTACTATTATTTTGTGACACATAATTTTATCCAGTTTTTCACAAGTTAACACACCATAAATAATGATGTAGTATTACTATTAAAATCATGTGTTTTCTCTAAAGTTATGAATGTATTTAATTACTGTTACACAATTAAATATTGTTACTGAAGCCCCATGTTGATAAATAGACACATATGTATATTGTGCCATGTACCGAACTGCATGCCTTGTAAATTGAGAATTGTTGAGCTAAAAAATTTCTCTCTCGAATCCTCTTGCGTCCCCTCTCAGGAATGAGAGACATTCTTCAAGGTCGAAGAAAAATAGATCATGAATGATTGAAACAAGACACTCACTTCGCTGCACTAGCACTTGTAGAATGAGTGGTGTCGATCGGGGGCCATTAGATTACATGTGGATCACCGCTAGAGGGATTCTAATTTGGATCCTCCAAAGAATAATAAGATAATTTGGAAGGATTATTCTAAATGATCAGCATCATCAAAGAAGAATATACTAAAGATCTAGGTTTTTTAAAATTAATTAAATTAATTATTAACATGATGTGAAAGATCCTCTCAAATGGTTTTAGGCCTCCTCCTTCCTTATCGAAAAATTTGATTCTATTCTACAGAGACTAGTGATCATAATCGTATTGATTCCAGAATAATCAATGATCATGGTAAAAATTAAAGTTGGGTGTCGGCCCCTCTCTTCCAATGTGCCTGGAACCCACAAGTGGTATTAGAGGGGTTACATCATAGTTTATAATTATTTAAATAATTCATTGATGATTTATGGTTTAATAATTTTGTTTGATAATTCATGTTAATCATTCTAAAAATATGAATCTCAAGATCTGCTCCTCCTCTTTAGTTTCTCATTCACCTTATAGAAATTATGTTTTATTTTAATTTTGGTTAAAATAAAACAGAGGATCTCATCTAGAGGTGGTAATGGATCCTTGCCATACAACACCAGAATACAAGACGTGTAGTTGGATTCACATGTTGTGTATCAAGGTTCATTGGATTGGGACTGGTTCGCCAAACCAAGTTGTGTCATTGGAGTTTGTCTAATTCTTAAAGACTCCATGTGTTGACTAGGAACAGGTGGAACATGGTTTCTGGATTACACTCCATGTGGACCACTGGACATGACATGTAGTCCTTTTGAGTTAGGGTTGGACCATGTAACTCGTACACGGCTTGCCCAGTTGGAGACTGTGTAATGCAGATACTACACGTTGTGTGGCCTACTATACACATTGTGTAATTGAAGGACTTCTAAAGTACATATACATGTCGTGTCATCGGGTGCGTACTTCAGATGAATGGTGAATGATAATACACTTCATGTAATAGGAACTACAAGCCATGTACTTATCCAAATTACATAGATTTATTAAAATTTATTATTATATTATACAAACCCTTGAGACATGTACCATGGTTCATGAGTAAATATGGGGAACAACATGTGATAGGTGTTATATATATATATGTGTGTGTGTGTGTGTGTGTGTGTTTAATTTAACATCTACGTAATGTTTATTCCTACTCATTGGGTAGTTATGAATGGGATTTCACCAAGTTTCCTCTAAGGTACAAGTTATTTACAAAGATAATTTTAAATGAATTTATTTGTTTAAAATTATGATGGATGAGAATCTCAAGGAAATTTAGAAAAAAGGTTTAAAATAAAAGGATTGATTAATTAAAGATGATAATTAATTGATTTGAGCGTGATTTATCTTAAACAATAATGATTAATGAACTGAATACTAGTTTTATTAAATTTGTAACTTGTTGCGTGTATGTTGGTGATCATGAGCTAGACTACGACCTTTGTATGTGATTGGTTTGCTTTTAATTTATTTATTAAATAAATTGTTGTCCTGCGATCCATATATACTCATTAATATGTAGGGCCTACGTGTACATGGTTCCTTTTATGTAAACCCCTATTTTTACCCCTCACCTATGTGCGATTTAAAAAAATCATATGTAATGGATGGAACTCCCAATATAGAGGAGGTGGTTCAAGCTGGAGTTGAGACAAATCTAGTCCCAGGAGATACAGTGGTGGATAGGTGGATAGTTGTAAACACGAACCGAAAAGGTTTAAGGTGGTTCCCCCCTAGGTCAGGGTTAGTTTATCAACCTCTAGATAAACTAACAATTATAAAAGCTTATAATCTTTCCCTTTTTTTAATTTTATTTCTTTCAGATTCCTGGATTATCATTATGAATGTGTTGTCGCTATCACATAAATAATGAATTAAACAAGTATGCAAGATAGAACTAAAATAAAATAGTCTTATGGATAAATATTATCAAGACATGGTTAATAACTTAATTAAGTTCCACTTATTATTAACTATCGTGTGATAATGATAATAATAAATTCACTCATAAGAGATAAAAATCCATCAAATAAAATATTATGTCAGACCAAGCATTCTATTACCCGATTAAGGGAAATACCCAATAAAACAATGTGTTTGACCAAACCTTGTTGGGAAACTTAATTTTATATAGTAATCCATTATGAAAGGTTTCAAGTTGACTTAACCATATTACAACAAGGGGAGCAGACCTTGCTTGACATGGTGTAATATTGGAGGCAAGTGTTGAGGAAATCCAAAGTCAGGATTTCAAGATTAGGGAGTCCACTCAAAAGATCAAGGAGTTGCAATACCATAGTTAGAAAATACCTACCTACCTAAATAACTTCAAATAGCTTGAACAAACCTTATTGGGGTTATGAAAAGGGTAATATGGATCCTTTCCACTAGAATTTCCTAGAAAGTGGATAATCCACGTTTAATGTTGAGGGCCATTGGGACCTGATTAAATAGTGGGAGACATAATAAAATTAATTAATTATTTCTAATAAAATGTAATAAAAAAAGTACTAATGATCTAATCTTTTAATTATAGAATAAAATGACAAACTCTTCAACCAAACTATCCCCATGATCAATTCTAGGTAAATACAACATCCTCACTGCCAGTAACTTCTAGGAATGGTTTAGATGCCTTCGGACTATTCTACACCACGAATGAAAGTCTTACGTGATGGAGTCAGTATTACCTGATCCGCATTACCATGTGGTGAATGATGAAGTGTTCTTGTTCTATGAGACATAGATTAATGATGTGGTTGAATTTCAATGATTGATGTTATCATCAATTTCTTGTGAGCTCATGAAGTCTCATGAAAACATGGATGCCTATAGCATGCATGAGAAAATCGGTGGCCTTTACTAAGAGAGAGAAAGACAAGAACAGTTCGAGATCTCCAAGTCACTCTTTCGGATTATTCTTGGAGAAGGTTATCGAGCTAGGCCTCATGTAGTAAAGCTCATTGGCTACATTGAGTTCTTGTAGGTTCTACGGTTCTTTTGTGTTGGATTACACAAACCAAGTAATGGAAATCAATAACAAAGATACTTCACATGACTCATACCACACCCAACTTTGGCATCACTGGCTAGGTCATGTAAATGAGAAATTCTTGATAAAGGTACATCAAGATGGATATTTAGATTATTTAAAACTAAAACCACTTGGAGTATGTCATGCATGTTTACAAGGAAAAATAACCAAATCCCTATTTAGTGGAAAATGTGAAAGGGATAAATAGCTTCTTGAATTTGTTCTTACTAATGTGTGTGGACCATTTCTAGTTTAAGAAATAGGATGGTTTTCATACTTCATAAATTTTATGAATGATTTTAGTAGATATGGATATATCTACTAAATGAGGTATAAGTTAGATTCTTTTGATAAATTCAATAAATACAAGAATGAAGTTTAGAACCATCTTGGAAAGAAGATTAAGAAACTATGCTTAGACCGTAGTGGATAATATCTTAATCAAGACATCCTTTATTACTTATGGGAGTTTGGGATCCAATCCCAACTCACTTCTCCTTACATGCCCCAATGTAATGGTGTGATTGAAAGGATGAACCACACCTTCTTAGACATGGTTAGATCAATGATGATCCATACGAGTCTTCTATTTTTCTTTTGGGGATATGCATTACAAATAACGACGCACATACTAAAACAAGTACCAACTAAATCGATAAATGGTATTCCATAATAGTTATAGAGTGGAAAGAAATCCATGTTATCAAATTTACATGCGTGCGGAAGCTCTATTTTTGTTGAGGCCTCTTTAGGTAAAAAACATGCACCCTCAGGCACAAAGCGTACCTTTATAGGATACCCCTAGGAAACAAGGTGACATTAACTATACAACCCCTCAGAAAAAAATGTTATAGTGGAAAGACAATCCATATTATTTGAGGGGGAGAACATATCCAAAAGAGATAGTGGGAGAGAGATTTACTTTGATGAAGTTGAGGCTCAAGGCACACAAGAGTTGTTACAAGAATGGATTCCACAAAGCCTGGTGGAAGAAAGAACTTTTCCATAGACACAAGAACTGCGTAGGAGTACAAGATAAGTTAGAGAACAAGAATGGTACTGTTTTATATTTAATAAGGATGGTGACTCATTATTAGTTGATAATAATTATCCTCTAACCTAGAAGGAAGAAGTAAGAGGAACAGATGTTTCCAAGTGTCAAAAATCCATGAATTCTAAAAAACACTTGAAAAAATAACATCAAGATGGATATTTAGATTCTTCTAAACTAAAACCACTTGGTGTATGTCACACATGTTTACAAGAAAAAATGACCAAAGACCCATTTAGTGGGAAAGTTGGAAGGTCTAAAGAGATTATTCAATTAGTTCATACCGATGTGTGTGGACCATTTCCTATTGAAACAAAGGGTGGGTACTCGTACATCATAACTTTTCATTATGATTTTAGAATATGTGGATATATTTACTTATTGAGGTATAATAGATATTATTTTGATAAATTAAAGGAATATAATCATGAAGTTGAGATCTATATTGGTAGAAAGATTATGAAACTCCGCTCAGACCATGGGGGGAATATCTTAATCAATAATTCATTGATTACTTACAAGAGTTTGAGATAATATCCCAACTCAATACTCCTTATACACCTCAATTTAATGGTGTATGTGAAAGGAGGAACCACACCTTGTTGGACATAGTGAGATCAAGGATGAGTCATGTGAGTCATCCATTATACTTTTGTGGATATGTGTTTCAAACATCAACACACATA
This sequence comes from Viscum album, assembly GCA_963277665.1. Taxonomy (NCBI): domain Eukaryota; kingdom Viridiplantae; phylum Streptophyta; class Magnoliopsida; order Santalales; family Viscaceae; genus Viscum; species Viscum album. The sequence goes on along the minus strand of OY728120.1, from coordinate 2,061,582,482 downwards.
CTATACCATGTTCCATCGAGATTAATAAATAGTATTCCACATGAATTTTTGAGTGGAAGATGAACTATGTTATCAAATTTACATGAGTGGGGAGCAAATAATTTTTAAGGCCTCTTTAGGTAAAAAACATTCACCCCTACACACAAAGGGTACTGTTATAGGATACCCTAATGATACAAGGGGATTTTACATATAAGACCCCTTGGAAAAAAGGTTATAGTTGGTGATAGTCCATATTATTTGAGAGGGAGATCATATCCAATATAGATAGTGTGATTTAGATTAAATTTAATGAATTTGAGGCTTAAGGAACACAAGAGTAGGTATATGATCGGATTCCAGAAAGCCCCATGGAAGAAGAAACTGTTCTGGAGACACAAGAATTATGTAGGAGTACAAGAGAGGTTAGAGAACTAGGAATGTATGATTTTCTCATTACAAATGATGGTGACTCATTATTAGTTGATAATAATAACCATATAACCTAAAATCATGTAATAAGTGGAATAGATGTTGACATGTGGCAAGAAGCCATGAATTTTGAAATGATTCCATGTACCAAAACCCAGTCTCGATTTTGGTATATCCTCTAGTTTATGTAAATCCTATTGGATGAAAATGAGTATTCAAAATGAAACTAGACATGGAAGTACAAGTTAGTACCTATAAGGACTGACTGGTTGTAAAAGGGTTCAAGCTGCTTCAAGGCATTTCATATGAAGAAACCTTTTAACTAGTTTCAATGATGAAATACATCCAAATTATATTGGTTATTTACTTTTACCATGACTATGAGATTTGAAAAATGGATGTCAAAATATCCTTCCTTAATGGGAACCTTCAGGAAGATGTCTACATGAGACAACCTGAAGGGTTTATTACTCTAAAAGATGCCAATAAGGTATGGAAGTTGCATAAATCCATTTATGGATTAAAGAAAGCATCCAAGTCATGTAAAATTCATTTTGATGAAGCTATAATGAAATTTGGCTTTATAAAGAATGAATTTGAGCCATGTCTCTACAAACGATTTAGTGGGAGTGCAATCGTTTTCCTAATTGTATATGTTGATGACAATTTACTTATTGGAAATGAGATACCCGTCTTACAATCTGTTAAGGCATGGTTGAATCAATGCTTCTCTATGATGGAATTGGGCAAGGAAACAAATATTATTTGGATAAATATCCATCATGATAGATCCAAGAGATTTCTGGGCGTATGTCAAAGTACTTACAATGATAATATACTAAAGAGATTCAGTATGGAAAAATCTAAGAGGGGATTGTTTCTAGCATCACATGGCATTCATAATTCCAAGAAAATGTGTCCTCAGACCCATGAAGAAAGAAATATAATGGAAAGGAAACCATACACATCGAATATTGTGTTAGTCATGTATGTCATGCTATGTAGTAGGTTGGATGTCACCTACGCATTGAGTGCGGTAGGCAGATATCAAGATGACCCCAGTGACCACCATTGGATAGAAGTCAAGATTATCTTAAAGTATCTAAGGTATACTAAGGATATGTTTATGGTTTATGGAGGAGATGAGGAACTAGTCATCAAAGGATATGCAACTTCCAGTTTCCAAACTCGTCAAGATGACATGAAGTCGTAAACAAGATACATCTTTTCTTTGAATGGAGGTGCAGTGAGCTAGAATAGCTCAAAGAAGAGTGTGGTCATAGATTCAACAGTAGAGTATGAGTATATTTCAGCTTCTGAGGAAGATAAATAAGTAGTTTGGATGTCAATATTTATCTAGGATCTAGATGTGATACCTAGCTATAAAGATCCCATCACACTTTTACTATGATAATACTGCAGCGGTGGTTCTCGCAAAAGAGCCAAGGTCACATCAGTGGACGAATCACATACTTCCAAAGTATCTTCTCTTGAGGGTTTTTTCTCATATAGTTGAAGTTGTAGTGAGAAGTATTTCCCAAAAAGACAATGTGGATGACCCCTTAACTAAAGCCTTGACTCAAATGAAACTTGATCATCACATGAGGTCTAGAAGACTAAAAGTCGTAGGCTATTGGCTCTAGTCCAAGTGTGATTTTGTAAGAGTTAGTGTCCTAGAACCAAGTAGTTGTACTTTTATTACTTGAATAGTTAATATATTTAAATATTAAGCATCTTATTACATATTTTTCATTGTTCTTCATGACTACAGTTTAATAAAGTCCTGTAGTATTTGTCACATTGACATGGTTATAGAAGTTCTCCACTATGATGAGAAACTTGAAGTGCTATAACAATATTCTTAAATATAGTTCTACGGTTGGATAACATACTATAATGGGACACATAGTATATAGACAGTTAGGTGTGAGTACTCATAAGCAGATGAGACTTCTTCTCATGAAGTTCATACTTGGTAATCTCCAAGATGGAAGATTAGGAGAACAGACCCGCTGGTAGGAATTCTATATGTTTTGGTGTCATCGAATATTAATATATGTAATTGTGTGTAATTATCCTTAGACATTAATATTATCATCAATACATGTCACGACTTGCACACTTTGATTTACTGACAAAAAATGTCATGAATATAGTTGGCGAGAAGTAGGGTACGTGGGGTGCATCATGAGTGGCATATTATTAATGGATAAGCCAAGGAACGATTTCCCCTTCCATTTATGGAAGTTAATATCTTTTCCCTTTGATTGAAATAGAATCGTTGTGATAAATTCAATGGTCATGTTGTAACAACAAATGTATTTCAGGTAGTCAAAGACCGATGTATCAAGTATAAAGGTTGATAAAACTATCATGAAACCATCTTGATGAGATATTGAGACAATGATATTATATTACATAGTGAGCATTCGTATGTGGATGTTGTTTTTGCAACATTAAGTTCATTATATTTTGTGCCTTGACCCATTTCTAGACATTACCCTTGGACATTAGGCAAACCCACCTAATGCCAAAGAGAAAGAATCCTTGAGGGTCACACACTAAGTGTTTCTGGTGGTCTTGGTAAGATTATATTATGAATATTATTAATGGAATAAATATTATTCTCATAAAAGTGGAATAATTTTATTCAAGTTAAAATGATGGCATAAATTAAGTAAATATTTATTCACCAGATTGTGGGTGAAAGATATTTATTTATTTTTTCGAACATTTAATAAATATTGTATTGACTAATTTGTACATAATATATTTATTTAAGAAAATAAATTATTTATTTATTTGTTTGGGTGTTCAATAAATGGAAGTGGAGTTAGAGTGGACCAGGACTGGTCCGATAGTAGAATAATTATATTAAATATGGTAAATAATTATTTAACTAGTTGCCATAAATTAAAATAATAATAACACTGCTATTATTTTCTAACACATAATTTTAATCCATTTTGTGAAAGTTGGCACACCATAAATAATGACGTGGTATTTTTATTAAAAGTATGGGTTTTATATACGGTTATGAATGTATTTAATTTATGTTACATAATTAAATATTGTAATTGAATCCCCATGTGGATAAATAGAAATGTTTGTCTATTGCGTCATGTACCGAAATGCATGCCTAGAGAATTGAGATTTACTGAGATAAAAAATTTATCTCCTGAATCCTCTTCCTAACACTCTCAAGAACGAGATATGTTCTTCAAGGCTGATGAACAAGCGATAAATAATTACCAACACAAGGCACTCGATTCATCGTGCTAGCACCCATAGAACGAGTGGTGTCGATCGGAGGCCATCAGAGCATGTGTGGATCACTACTAGAGGGATTCTAGTTGGATCCTCAAAAGTCAAACGAGATAATCCAGAAGGGTCATTCTGGATGATCGACATCATCAAATAATTAAATACTGAAGATAAAAGTATTCATTTATTTATGAATTAAATTAAATTAATTATAAAAATGATGTGCAATATCCTCTCTAAAGGTTTCAGGCATGTTCCTTCTTTATCTAAATATTTGATTCTATTTCATGGAGATTGGAATTCATCATCGTATTGATCTTGGAATAATCCTTAATCATGGTAAAAATTAAACTTGGGTGTTAGCCCAACCGCGCTTCTGCTTCACCCAGAACCTACAGTTAATTCCATTGATATAGACCCAAAACTTTATTCATCAAACACCAATTAAATTCAAGAGTTCTTTTAAATGTTGTGTTCTTAATCACTGGTGATTGGGCCCTATCAACATTTTCATCATCTGAAAAAAGAACAACTTCCGCACCTAAGAAACCTATCAACAAAACAACATTGGGCCCTCTACATATGAAACACCATGGGATTTTATGAAACATATTTATCAAATAATTTTAATTTTTTTGATAGCTTTCATTACACGCAACACTGAGTTTTAAATAAATTGTGATATAATATTCATATTATTATTTATACACGACTGTTACTACCTAAATGTTAAATTTGGATGTATGAATAAGAATAATCACATTTTATAAATTAATTATAAATGTTTCATATAAAAAATATATTTATAAATAAGTAATTAATTTTTAGTGAAGTGTTTATATGCTTCGAAAATACTTTTTTTCTCAAAAATAATAATTATTTATTTTTTGAAAAAAATTAAAATATTAAATTTTGACCCTTAAAAAATGTATTTAAAAAAACAAATACATTTTTTGAGTCAAAATGTGAAAATTATCTTAGGGTGGTTTTTTTGAGAATTTTATGAATAGATAAATGTTTTTTGGGAATCGTGAAAATACTGTTATTTATTAAAAATTTCCCTTTAATTTCAAGAATTTACAAAGTTAAATTTTGTTTAAAAAGGTTTTAAAAGTAAAATTAGTAAAATTATGTTATTATTAAACCAATTTATTTCTTTTTTAATAAAATACATTTTGACTTTTTATATTAAAACATTATATACTTTTGAAAATGTTCTATTTGGAAAAATCACTATTTCATCGCATCTACGAGTTTAATTTTATATTAAAGTTTACCAATTTTGTGAATGGAATTCAGAAACTTGGATTCCAAAATTTAGAATAAGAATAATTAATATTATTTAATAATGTCAACTTTATATTTGGTCAAAACGAATAGTAAAAATAGTAAAAAATAATTACTATGTTTAAGGTTAAAACGGGTTTACCAAGGGTTAAACTAAAACAATAAGGGGTAAAATGACCTAAATGTTTTCCAAATCCAATTTTAAGGATATATTTGTACCTTATACCATATAATATTTTATAATTATCCTTTTCAGATTCTTTTTTCATGTTTAAAATGCAGGTATACCTTTTTCTTTTCATAAATTCGAAATGTGTCCTCTCGCCCACTTATAATTGGGAACCCCTATCCTCTTTTATTCACACTTAAAAAACCCTTTGGATCAGACAATAAATTACAAAATATATTCATTAATTCTATAACCACATACTAGATTCATTATTTTTATTATTAATCCTTCCTAGGAAGGTTTTTAGTGCGAACCTAAGGAGGTTGTCTGAAGAAGAGGTATTGTTCTTAACTGAGTTGTTTTTATTTTATTTCTTCTCAAACTCATTAAAATATAAGTAAAATATGATGATATAATAAATTAAGTATCTGAAATATAATTATATATAATTATGTTAATGGAATTATCTAAATCCATCTCCTCTTCCATCAAATGGGAAATGAAACCTTCGATTGTGTGTATGAAAGACTACCGCCTCGCGAATCAATGTAATCCATTTTCCATCACCACCCATAACAGTGGGAAAAGATGAGAGATTTAATGTTTAAATGTTAAATTTATGATATATTTACACTCTTTAAATTATACAATCACATCAACCTTCTTACCTTCTAAACCATTTGAAAATAATAACATCGCTCGTCCGTACGTGTGGACTACCGCCCCCACAAGGCGATGTGATACATTTTAATTTTATTTTAAAATGTATTGTATAAAGATATATTAATTAATATATATGATATATATTATATATAAAATTATTTTATAAATATTAATTAATATTTACCATTCTTTTTTTCTATCCGTTGGTAAAATGGAAACAATGTTCATGCGTATGTAAGACCTACCGTCTCCATGAACAGTGTAATTTATATTCTATATCAAAATTTAATGGAATACAATAAAAATATATTTAATTAATATATATTATATTTATATCATATTTAAAATTATGGATATTATGTAATTATTATCAAATTCAAATAACCGAAAATATCAAACCAAAACATGCATGAAAAACAATGTAGTTATTTACAAAAATTTGATTTTAATAAGTAATTGTTAACAAATGGGTAGTAAAAGGTCATAAGTAAATAATATATGGTAATATATATATGAATATATATATATATATATAATTAACCTATAATTAGTATACATGAGGTTCTAATGTGTACTAATAAGGTCAAGACTTGATGTAAGATGATTTTTGTCCCACTTTTATTTTCAAGGGACACATGCCATATTCACCACTTTTATCTTTTTTATGGTTTATGTTATTCCTATGAATATTTTTTAAGATGATTATTATAAAAATTATTGTTATTTATACATCCATATAAGTTTCTTTCTTTCATGGTGATTACGATTCAAACATTATCAAAGTGGTAAATTTTTTATATTACAATCTCTTTGTTTATCAGGATTGTTTATGATTATGATTCTGATTATGAAATATTATGATATATATCTCAAAAAACTCATTAATTTTAGTATCCTATGGTTATTTTATGAAAATACATTTTCCATTAATTTTACCCTCTTTATATACTCAAGGGTCTAAAATATTTTTTTTTATGGAAAACCAAATTTATTTCTCTCTTCTATCAAAAAGCCTTTTTCTTCCATATAGACGTATTTCATAAAAACATTTTAAGTAAATTTTTTAATATTATTCAATTATTATTTTAAAAAAATTTACCCATTTTTGAAATAATAAAATGGTTTAAAATGAATCTTCTTTATTTTTTCAAAATAAGGACCTTTTGGATTTTACTATAAATTTGAAAGGAATATTCATTTTAACATGTACAACATGAATGATATTTTCCATCTTAATAATATCTCTATGATTTACGGATTTACATAAAATATTACAAGGTTATTTTAAAATATATATTTTAATATTTGGGGAATTTTTATATTTAATTAATTTAATTTAAAGATAAAATGATATTTTCGTCAATAAATATTTCATGTCATATTCAAGAATCATTTTCTATCTAAGATGAAATCATTTGATGTTATTTTATATTTACTGGGGATATAATCCAAGGATAACATAATTAATATTTCTATATAAGTTATATGTTTATGAAACCTATTTCTTTTCCATGGGTTATGTTATGATGAATGATAAAATGTTTATTGAACTCATTTCTTTTCCATAGGTTATGCTACAAAGAAATGTTTATGAAACACATTTAGTTTCAAGGGTTCTAATATAATGAATGTTTTATGACCTTATGACACAAAAATGTATGTTTTATTTCAATGGTGAGACTTATTTTTCCCTCCAATTCGTTTGGTAAATATTGATATCTAATTAGATAAACATGATTGGAATGGGGGTGAACCCAGTTTTATAAGGGAATTTTTCAACTATGGTAGTATTAAGAGTGAACCTTGACTAATATAATGGTTTTTGGAGAGAACCCAATCTATTATGGCAGTATTGGGAGTGAAATATGGCCACTATTATGGGTGGGGGAGTGGTCCCAATCCACTATGATATTATTGGGAGTGAACCATGACTACTATGATGGTTTGGGAAGTGAACCTAATATACTAAGATAGTCTTGGAAACAAGAATTGACTACTAATGAAATGATATTCTATACTTATGTTTATGCCAAAATTCTTTGTATTATACCAATATTATGCCTTTAAGTTTTATGTTATTTGATTCCTTTATGATTCATGTCTTATGAACTGCCAAGATTTATGCCATGAATGATGTTTAGGATCCATGATATAAAGGATATGGTTTTCAAATATTATTTTCACATTATTACACACTTATTCTCATGTTATATATTATCTAAGAAAATGCTCATGTTATATTTATACATCTCTGTTTTATCCATACTAAGAATCCGAGCTCACACTTTCTTATGTTTCATACACATAGGTTATGAAGAAAGGTATTATATATGATATGTTTAAGAAGGGTGATATTTATGAAGAAATAATGGGAGATAATATCGTTCACTTATTAATGAGTTGTTCATGTACCCATGTTTCCAAAGGAACCAGAAATAAATGATTATGTCATGGATCATTATATTATTTTACATATAATAATCTATTAAAATGTAATATTTATGTATAAAAAGTATGGGTCATTATAGTTGGAATTAGAAAATGGTTCAGTTAACATTTTGAATCTTTTATGAAAAAACTTTTGTGATAACAAAAAGGAATAGTCTAAGTTTTGGCAAATATCATTGAATTTTGGTGAAGGATAGAGACAGTGTTTTACAAGAAATTACACCATGTATGGATACTGTAATTTTATGTGGATATAGTATATTCATACTTATGGGTAATAACTCTAAAAATGGTTTGTTGAGATGGACTCTGTCATGATGTATCCCCTGAGGCCTGTGCTGTGACTACCCCAAGCCTGCCATTCATTGGCCAGGGGCTGGTGACTAGCATAAGAAAGGCATATACCAAAAAGGTAAGGCACTGTATTTAAACCTATACAAACACAGAAAGGGAAAACCAAAAAATGAAAACACAAAGGAAATAAAGTAGTAAAACCACTAAAAGGTATCACCACTGAGAGTAAAGTGTGTAATCTAAAAGTAAATGGGCAAGAATACCAGCCTTACTGGAAGAAAAGTACATTTGAGGAAGTAAAAGTTCTAGAGGTTATCCGCTGAGGGTCCTACAAGAATGGTAGGTACAACTCTCTTCCAGATGTAACAACAACAAACCACATCTATCGATCCACCTCTGAAGACCATATAGTCCTAGCTCCCCAAAGTCTCAGTCAATTCTATCCATCATCTGCACAAGACACAATAGGTTCGGGGGAAGCCCATGCATTGGTGAGTATAATAATACTCAGTAGGGACCTTGAGACCCTCAAAGGTCTCTCAGTAATCCAAAAAGGAAAACACCACAATGGAAATTCCATATATGTAACACCACCAAGAAAGATCTCAAAAACATAGCACAAACTAAAATAAGTATCTCACACTAGGTATAACTTATGTATATAAGTAAAGATGATTAGTCGTAAAGATAGATCATCCTATTCTGTCAGGAGGCTCTGCTGCTGATCCACATATGGTCGCTAGGTGATGACCCACAAAGGATCTCTCAATGTTGACCCACACAGGATCGCTCGGTGCATGCCCACATAGGATTTCTAGGTACTGACCCAAATATGATCGCTACATTATAACCCACACATGATTGCTAGGTGCTAACCCACATAAGATCGCTATTTGTTCATCACTTCAAAACTAGCCACTAGATTCCCGAACATAGAACACTTGATTCTGGGAGGATCCTCTCCTCAAGCCATCAGTCATACCTCAATCACCACTAAGTCCCACATAGAGTAACTCCAAAGGATAGTCTCATTTTAAGGGTCCCAACACAACAAACATCACTTCAAAAGGACGTCCGGTCTGTAAGATATGGAAATTTTTGTAAAAAGGGCCTAGTTGGATTCGAGTTTGATCCAACCCGACCGTATCATAACTTCTTCCAAAACTAATTTAGAGTATCCCTGAAGGAAAGACACACTGGAAGGGTCCCAACGCCACTGATGACACATGAATCGGACGCCCGGTTTGAGAGATACAAGTGTCTTACTGAAACGGGGGCTGGTTGGGTTTGGGCCCAGTCCGACTTGGTCAGACCGACCCAACCAACCTGGACCAGTGGTCCCACATACCATAGTTTAATTCGACTGACTCAACCTATCCCGGTTTGGGTCTGGGTCGGACCAGTCCGGCCTAGCCAATGGGCCAGGCTCAGTGGGCCACTCTGGACCAGGCCCGGTTTGGCCAAGGGTCCTGCCGGATGGGTTGCCCGGTGACCCAGTCTTGTCCAGCCCATCCCGTAGGGTGTGGGTCCATCCCACTAGGTATAGGTCTGAGCCTCCAATGCGGATATTGCCCGATGGGAACGGGTGCGGCTCGTTGGGAAAGGGTGTGGTCTGATGGGTGCAGGTGCAGACCACTAGTTGAGGTTGTGACCCGCCAGCCTGAAGCCCAACAACTTCGGTGGCCAATGGGGTGCCATCCAGTAGGGATGAGGCTGGGATCCACCACTGGCCTCAACTGCCCCGCGAATGCTTGAGGTCCTCCTTTTGTGGTCGAGGGACCCCTGCTTACCAGCCCCCTGAACGGGTCGGATGGCCCAGACATAGACCGTCCCCCCATGTAGCGCCAGGCTAGCACCACATCTCCCTGAGACCACCACGACGCACTGATGAGCGCACCACCCCCTACACACACATCCTCCGCCATGTTCCACTGCTGCCACTAGCGTCGGCACACCGACATATTGTTCGGTGGACAACTGGACACGTTCCGTTTGTCCGTTCTTCATGCCACCTCCACCTGTGCTCTTCAGGGAACACCCTCTTCACTGCAAAGGTCCCAGAATCATCTTTCCTCCACTTTGAGAGTGCAACCACAAATAACGCACACATCGGGGGTGCTCGGGCCTTGTTCGTGTCGTCCCACGCCCTCCGATTTAGTGGTTTAATGTACGGAAATGTCCATAGGGTTTTAGTTCAGTCAAAACATGTGATGTTTGAATATCAGATAGAGAGATCCTGAAAAAAGTTACCCTCCCACTAAAACGCACATTTCACAGATCAACCTGTTCATGGGTTAATCTGTGTTCATCATTTGGAATAAGAATGTGGAAACCGTAAAATCAAATAACCCATACCTCTTTGATGTTCTTTGTAGCAACGTTATGTCCTCGCGGTTTCAAGAAATTGAAATCATTCGTCACTTTCGACTCCATTTTTTGAGGTGCATCGAATATGTTTGACATTCGTCGGCATTTTTCATTCTTCATTAGGGAAGAATATCATTGTATTTTTTTCAAATAATCCTCACATTTTAATTCCACTTTCCACGAATGGTTTAACCAAAATAAAAGGAAAACACATCACAATGTTTCTGTTACACTGCGACATTCTGTTGTTACGCTGTTTCATTTATGAAACATCGTAGTCGTTACATTTACACAAAGTGCCACTAAGGGTATTCCTTAATTATGCCTCTTCATCACCTCGTCAGTGCACCGCAGCGTCATCGTCCACCACTCAATGGTGCAAAAAATGGTATTTTATTATTTTTCTAAAAAGTCCTAAAAATTAACTTTTCTATCTGACAAATTCCATTAAAAGTTAAGTACTTTATTGAAAAATCCCAACATTCCAAGATCAACAGTACCCTTATATTTTTGATCTGATCACTGGTTTAAAAGACAGAAAATCCAGCTCACACTTTTACTGAATGTACCTTAAAAAAAGTTCAAAAAATCAATTCCAGGCTCAGCAGTCATCGGAATCACATGTCATCAAAGCATGTGGTCTCTAAATAATTCCATATAATTAAAAAAAAATTACATAGATATTCCATGACATTACATTCTCCCCAACTTAGGGCTATAAATCCACGAAATCCAAAACAAGGATTCCATGCTTCTCCCCAATTTGAGCCTCCTGCTCCCATGAGCTCTCCTAGAGGATGCCATGCTTCCACCAAAATAAAAACAGAGGAATTGACCACCCATGAGGGAACTGCTCCTGTTGATCCTCTATCTCCACCAGGTACTCCACACACATCAACATGTCCTCAATGTCTAGCTCCCCCCAGTCAACGACGTGTGATGGATCTTACATGTAACTCCTTAGCTGCGACACGTGGAAAACATCATTCACCCGGTGCATCTGTGGGGGAAGGGATAGGTGGTACGTCACCTCTCCCACTCTTCTCAGGATCTAAAAATGTCTGATGATCCTTAGATATATATTATTGAACCATCCAAATCTCTGTAATCCTGTTTGGGGTGAGACCCGATGCAATATATGATCTCCCTCATAAAACACCAAGGGTCTCTATCTCCTATCAGCATAATACTTCTACCTACTTTGTGTAGTCCTCATCCTATCCTGGATGATCTGCACCTTCTTAGTGGTAGCCTATACCAACTCCAAACCCATGTGTTCCAAATCCCCTAGGTCTGTACAATATATGGGTGATCTACAAGGGCGCCCATAAAAGGCCTTAAACAGTGCCATGAAAATTGTGGAGTGATAGATATTGTTGTATAAAAACTCCACAAGTGGAAGGTGGTCCTCCCAGTTGTGACCAAAATCTAGAAAACAAGAATGAAGCATGTCCTCAAAGGTTTGTATTGTCCACTCTGTCTGACCATACGTCTAGGGGTGAAAATTTATGCTCAAGCGCAATTGAGTCCCGAATGCCTCCTGCAACCCCTTCCACAATCAGGATGTAAAGCATGAATAACAGTCCAAGATGATCTTTGAAGGAACCCAGTGAAGCCGCACGAGCCCCTGGATGTAAAGTCTTCCCAATACCTCTACCGATACCTTCTCTCATATGGGTAGGAAGTGAGCCGAATTGGTGAGTCGGTAAATGATTACCCAGACAGAATTGTGGCCCCTAGACATCTGTGGTAACCCCGTCACGAAGTCCATGGAGATATAATCCCACTTCTACTCTGGTACCTCAAGTGACTATGTCAAGCCTTCCAAGACCTGATACTTGGCCTTCACTTACTGACAAGTGTGGCATATAGAAATGAACTCTGCCACTGCTTTCTTCATCCTTGACCCCCAGTATTGACGTCAGAGGTCCTGGAATATCTTTTCCACACCAATATGTACCACCAAAGTGGATGTATGGAACTCTCTCAACACCTCCTCCTGAAATGTTACTGGTACTAAGGTGTGTCCTATGAAAAGGATTACATGCTCCACACCTATCTAAAATCCATCAGGATCATGTCTCGAGGATATTTGAGTATGTCGTGACTCAGAGTCAACATCCAAAAGGTGTTCCTCCCTAACTTTCTATAAGAGTGGGGGAGTGATAGTCATAGACTATAGGTAAGCAACTCAATCACTATCCAAAAAGTATATCTACATCAGGGCCAGCTGCTCCATCGACTCACTCAACAATTGTAAACCAGACCTCCTGCAGAGTTTGTCTGCCACCACGTTCCCCTTCCTAAGCGTATAGACTATATCAAAGTCATAGCCCTTGAAGAACTCCAACAATCATCATTGTATCATGCTCAGGTACTCTGTGAAAAGATATACCAGAGATTCTTGTGGTCGGAGTAGATAGTAAACCATTCATCCATCAAGTAGTGCCTCCACATCTTCAAGGAAAAGACCACTACTGCTAACTCTATGTCATGGTTCACATAGTTCTGATCATGCTTCCTCAACTTCCATGAGATGTAGGTGATCACTGCTTGCTCCTACATTAGGAAACAACCCATTCCGGTCCCTAATGCATCACAATAGACTACATACCCAACGCCTTATTTTGGTAGTCTCAAGATGGGGGCACTTGTCAATATCGGCCTCAGCTCTTGTAAACTCTTCTAACAACTCTCCTTAAACACGAAGGGTTTTCCATTATTTTTCAAAGCTGAAAAGGGTGATGCTTCTTTGGACAAGTTAGGTATGAACCTTCAGTAGTACCCTTCCAGCCCCAAGAAACTCCTCACCTCATTCGCGCTCCAAGGTGACTCCCAAGGAAGAAATACCTCCATCTTCATAAGATCCACTACAACTCCAGCCTTCAAGATGACATGTCCCAGAAAGTGGACCTACCAAATCCAGAACTGGCACTTAGAGAGCTTATCATAAATCTAGTTCTCTCAGAGTGTGTCATAGACTATCTGTATTTTTGTAGTGTGCTCATCCTCTTACGTTGAGTACACCAAGATTACATTAATGAAGACTACAAATAAATGATCGAGGTAAGCCGAGAATATCTTGTTCATGAGTCCCATGAACACTTCTAGGGAATTGGTCACACCGAAAGGCATCACCAAAAACTCATAGTGGCTATACCAGCATCTAGAAGCTTTCTTTGTTATGTCTTCATCCCACAACTAAAGATGATGATATCCTTATATGAGGTCGATCATCGAGAACCACCTTTCACCGTTCAGATGATCGAAGAGGTCATCAATCCTCGGTAGTGGATACTTGTTCTTCACAGTCACCTAGTTCATGCATCAGAAGTCGAAACATATCCTCAAGATCATGTCTTTCTTCTTGGAAAACAACACCAGGGCTGCCCATGGAGTAACACTGGGCCTTACAAACCCCTTCTTCTGCTAGTCCTCCAACTGTACCCTCAACTCACAAAGCTCTGCAGGATCCATCTGATATACAGATATAGATATTGGTGATATCATTTGGCATAATTCAATGTAGAATTCAACCTCTCTATGAGGAGGTAGTCCTTGGATATCTTCTAGAAAGATATCCTCATACTCTTCCACTACTATAGGAAATCTCAGAATCCCCTCATCCACCATACTGTGTATAAGGCCAGCCAACTAGTGAGTGATTGGATTCCCCCTCCTCCATGAATTTCCATATTATTATGAAAAGGTTCCCTTCACATATATGAATGAAAAAATGGTCCCATCCTCACAGAAACACAATAATTTTCACCTAAAATACTCTATCTGAACAAGGACTGTGGATAACCAGTCCATACCCAAGATGACTTCATAAGGCCTTGATGATACTATTAGGATATCCCAGCCGAATCTCTCACCTCTTAGAGTAATCTCACACTACTGGAACCAGTGTGTAATTGTGAAATCCTCTCCTGTAGGAGTCTCTAATCAAAAGGATCAAGCCAATGACTCCAACGGAATCTCCGAGCCTCGAATGAGGTCTATGGCAAGGAAAGAGTGACTGGAACCTGTGTCTATAAGAACTGCATCTATGGTTGAGTAGATATAGATCGTACCTCTAATCCTCTCTGTAGTGCTGTGGTCATATGACTCCATTGCCCAAATCTGGCCCCGCCCCTCTCCACTTACTCCCAGATCTTGTGGTGAACCTCAAGGGGGTGGTGGTGGTAATACCTCAAACTGTCGTCCACCGCCTACCATTAGGCCTGATCCCCTACCACATCCAAAACCCCATGGAGCTCCTCGCTTGAACCTCTATCACCATCTTAGCGGTCCCTTGACCGCCTTCTGGTCATCTGTGCGATGATTTAGACAATCATGAGCCATGTGCCCCTATCCACCATAAGAGTAACAAACTCAAGAACACAGATTACCTCCTATACCTTGCGAGTTCCACACACCTTATCCTGCATGCTAGGTTTGTCCTCTAGAAGGTATGGACCATTTGGGCCACTACGTCATCTGCATACTACCAGCTCTAGATGACTCGGTCACCTTTCATCTGATGGTAGCTCTCACTGTTGGTGCCTATGCGGCTAAGAAGATCTCCACGGGTAGAGCTCACTCTATCACACTAGCCTACATTGAGATGATGATCGAAATTATCAATGCTATAATCTCCCATAAGAGCTGCCGTTGAAAGGTCCATGCCCTGAAGAAAGGGTCCCTTACCATGTCAGTGGAGTAGTAGGAGAGGTTGGTAAAGCTCGCTGAGTATTGGGCCATAGTCAGGATTCCCTACTGTAAGTGTAGTAACTCTTCAATATGCATTGAGAATAGTTTCAATGGTATGAAATCTATCCTAAAGCAGATCTCAAAGTCCATCAAGATAAGGGTTGCCTCCTCGTGTTCCTGGAGCATCAAGCTCCACTATCTCCCTACCGTGCCCTAAAAAAGGCTAGCAGTTAGAACCACCATCTAGTTTGTATGTTTCTCCACCAAGAGAAAAACCCAAGTAACTACCTCCAGTCAGTCCTCATATTCTTAAGGATCTGTCTCACTTTGAAACCTCAAAGGACTCTGTCTCTAGAACTAATGCAATATGCGTAGTCGATGGACACTATATGCTAGTGGGGCTAGTAACAACTTCTTCTTTCCGGGTGGTGGTACTGCTGGTACACCACATGAAGGTTCTATAGATGTAAGTGGTCCATGTACTGATGAATAATTAATTGGTGGACCATCATCATGATGTATCAATAGAATCCGGGCTTCTTGTCTTTGTGGAGGCATCCTGTAGAGAAACAAGTGTTCCGCTATCAATAAGTTATACCTGGTGAGCTGAATCGAAATACATCTAGAGAAAAACATTCCCAAAACACATGAAACAAGTGTATTTGTGTACTGAGTTGGAAAATAGAATCCTGGGTCCTAGTGTTTGGATACGTTGGCCTCCACACCAACAATGGACTCCCGAGACTGAAAGTTGAACTCAAGACACTTAACACTGTTTCCCCCATTGAAAATATAGACTCTTAGTTCTTATAGTAGAACCGACCGCCCTCTGATACCACATTGTCATGACCGATCCCCAGGGGCCCATGCCATGACTAAACCAATCCCACCTTCCAATGTCCAGGGGCTAGTGACTAGAACCAGAAAATTATATCCCAAAAAAGGAAGGAATTACCTTTAAACCTATACACACACAGATAGGGCATGCCACACAAAGAAAACCAAAAAGGAAATAAAGTAGTATAACCACCACAAATTATCAATACTGAGAGTAAATTTTGTAAACTGAAAGTAAAGGGGCCAAAATACAATCCCAACTAAATGGAAAGTACAGAAAAAATGTATAAGTTTCGTTGGTTATGAACCAAGGGTCCTTCCAAAAGTGTAGGTACAACTCTCTATCGTATGTCACTGCAACACAACACGTCTATTGACCCACCTCTGATCACCTTCTAGTCCTAGCTCCCCAAAGTCCCGATCAATGTTTTCTGTCATCTGCACAAGACACAATTGGTTCGGGTGAAGCCCGTGTAGGGGTGAGTATAAAAATACTCAGTAGAGACCTCGAGACCCCTGAAGGTCTCTCAATAATCCACAAAGGAAACCCCACAAAGGAAATACCACATACTTAATACCTCCAATAAAGATCTAAAACACATAGAACAAATTAAAAGGATCATATCTCAAAAGTTATAACTTAAGTACAGAAGTAATGATGATTATTCGTAAAGCTAGATCATCTTATTCTATTGAGAGGCACTACTGCTGATCCATACAGGGTCACTAGGTGCTGACCCACAAAAGTTTGCTTGGTGCTGACCCACACATGCTTGATAGGTTCTAACCCACACATGATATCTAGGTGCTGACCCACATAGGATTGGTACGTGCAGACCCACACTAGATCTCTAGGTGCTGACCCACACAGGGTCGCTATTCATTCTTCACATCACAACCAACCACTGGATTCCCACACTTAACACGCTTGAATCTGAGAGGATCCAATACTATATCCAACAGTCATACCTCAACCTCCACAAAGTCCCACATAGATTAACAACAAAGGACTGTCTCGTTATAAGGGTCCCAATGCAACAGACGATGCGTCGAACAGACGCATGGTCTGTAAGGTATGGGCATTTTGGTAAAAAGGGCCCGGTTTGATTCGAGTACAATACAACACGACCATACACCAAAATCCAAAAAAAACTCATGTAGAATATCAGAAAAGGACCTAATTGTCGCAAGGGTCCCAATGGACTTGACAACGTATAAATCAGACTCCTGGTTTGAGAGATACTTGCGTTTTCGTGAAACGGGGGCCGGTTGGATCTGGGAGTTGTCTGACCTGGTCATATCAACCCCATCAACCCAGCCTAGGGGTCCCACATACTCCAGTTTAATTTGATAGGCTCATCCTAACTCGGTTCGGGTCTGTGTTGGTCTGGTCCGGCCTGGCCTGTGGGCCAGGCCTAATGGCCATTGGTGGACCTGACACGGTTTGACTGAGTGACCAGTATGTCGGGTTGTCCGGCAACCCAGTCTAGTCCAGCCCTGTCCAAAGTGCTTGATTACACCTTACAGTGTGGGTATGGCCCACTGTGTTTTGGTTTGGCCACCTAGCACGAGTCTGGCCCACCGGCACGGGTCCGGCCCGCTGGGCTGTGGGTCCGGCCCCATGGCTGGGGGCATGGCCTTCCAGCCCAAAGCTTGACCGCATGGGTGGTCGAGTGTTGGGTCCATCCTCAGCTACCACATGGACACACATGACCCTCTTACCATAGTCGATGGACCGCATCTTTCCAGTCGCCCAGACGGCCCGAACGCGGGTCGTCCCTCCACGTGGCGCCAGGCGCGCACTATGTCTCCCTGTTGCCGCTGCGGCAGACGGTTGTGACTTTCTACTACTGCAGTGCAATGATGAGCGCACCATTGCCTCCACCCGCAACCACTTTCATGGGACATCACCCATATTTCCGGTGCCGGAACACCAACAGATTGTTCGATGGACCACCAAACACACTCCAATGGTATGTTCTTCCCACCTCCTGTACCTGCGCTCTCTAGGGAACATCCTCCTCACCGTAAAAGTCCTGGAATCATCTTTCCTTCACATTGAGGGTGAAACCACAAATAATTCACATGGAAGAGGTGATCAGGCCATGTTGGTGTTGGGCCGTGCTCTCCACATTAAAGGTTTAAAGTAGGGAATGGTCCAGGGGGTTTTAGTTCAATCAAGACAAGTGATGTTTGAATCGAAAATAGTGAAATCCCAAATAAAGTTACACTCCAAATAGAATGCATGATCCATGGATTAAACTATTCATGGTTTAATCCAAATTAATTGTTTGTAATAAGAAAAAGGAATCTTTAAAATCAAATAACCCCTACCCCTTTGACATTCGTTGCTGCAACGTTACATCCTCGAGGTTTCAAGATGCCAATGTCGTTCGTTGCTTCCGACTCCATTTTTTGAGGTTCATTGAAGATGTTTGACATTCGTCGATGTTTTTCATTCTTTGTTGGAGAGTAAGTTTTTTAGAGTTTTGTTAGATAATCCATGTAGTTGAATTCCAATTTCCTCTAATGTGTTAACCAAAATAAATTAAAAATGCATTGTAATGTTTCTGTTATGCTACAGTGTTGTGTCGTTGCACTATTTCATTTATGTAACAGTGTAGCTGTTATATTTTCACAATGACGCATTAAGGGGGTTCCTTAATTTCACCTTGTCGTCACCTCATCGCCGTAGTGCATCATCGTCGTTCGCCTCTCAACGGTGCGAAAGAAAAATAAAATAACTTTTTTAAATTTATTTTTTTAATTTTCTAAAAATTCCCAAAAATTAACTTTTTCGTCCAACCCTTTCCGGTTTATGTTAATCCATTTATAGGAAAATTCCGGTGTTCTGAGTTCAATTATGCCCTCATATTTTTGATCTGAACACCTGTTCAAAAGTTAAAAAATCCCGATCGCGTGTTTGTTGAACATACCTTAAAAAAAGTTCAAACAATCCATTCTAGGCTCACTGAGCCTCAGAATCATGTGCTGTCAAAGCATGCAGTTAATAAATAATTACATATAATAAAAACAAATTTATATGAAAATTTTGAGACATTCTAGACTCAATCATTACTTGATGTATGACAATGGGCCTTACTGCACACCTGGTTTGACACTCCTAGGGGATATGCTATTGAAATTAATAATATATTTAGGAACCATCATAAAGGATTTGAATAATTACCATGAATTACCTAGGTTAATCATATGGTGTCATATATTAGAAATAAGGTGTCATGAGTTAGACATCGTATAAGGGATTTTTCAGGATTATGTGGTTCCCCACTGTGACTATTGTTCCTCACACTATGTTTTTTTTAAGTTAGTTTATGGTTGTAACATGCATAAATCATATTAATGATGAATGTGAGGAATAATTAAAATATTTTACTCCTAAGAAACCAAACATTATGGGAGATATAATGAAAAATCACATTTCTATGATCACACAAGTTTCCCAAGATATGAATCATGTTTAACTTATAAATGAGAAAATTAGGGAACGACATTTTGATGGGTCCTTCATGAGGAAGAATCCAACTTTTTTACTAGTTCCCCTAATCTTGTAGTTAATGAGTAATGGATAAGTACCATTGAAAATATATTTTCCCTTCTCTAGTTTTTACAGCATGAAAAAATCATTTTTGTTTTCTATCATTTGGAAGGAGAAGATAATTAATGGTGGAGTCATATCAGGAATATGATTCAACAAGATGAAATTGACTCCAAAGAATGGGAAGAGTTTAAGAACATATTTTTCAATAAGTACTTTCCTCATATTTTTTTTCATGAAAATTGATAAGGAATTCCTTGATTTAAATCAAAAGGAAATTTAATCCATTGGTACCAATGATGATAATTTTTCAAGACATGCGAGGTACAATTTTGGTATTATAATCAAACTTGAAAGTGAGGTTGATCAATTCTTTATTGGATTAAAACCATTTATTGGATGGTTTTTATATATAAGGGACTTAATTTGCTATGAAAAAATAGTTAAATGTGCTTTTAAGGTTGAAATATAGATTGGAGTTACCCATAAATCTTGTGGTTTTGATAAGAAAAGGAAGATGTAATTCAAAGGAGAATCTAAAAACCATGGAGAAAAGAAGATGATATTTCATTCATGATCATAGTGTGTAAGGAAACATGAATGAAATTATCTTAAGGGTACTAGTAAATCTTTTAAGTGTGTAAATGAGGGTAATTGGGAAATAAATTTTTGATGTAATCTGAAAAAGTAATATAATGATACAAATGGGAAGACGGTTCTTCAGAATGCACCACCCACACTCCAGTGTTTCAAATGAATGTATTATGGTCATTATGCTAAATAGTTCCCAAATATGAATGTTAATGATGAAGATAGATGTCAAAACCTCTAAAACTGATTTATAAATGGAAATATCATGTGATCACAATTTCTCATGAGGGGTGCAATAATAACATAGTGAAAGGTACACTTACCATCCACTCTAGAACTAATAATTTCTTATTTAAATCTATATATACCCACTCTTTTATATCTTAATAATTTTCTAAGGGTATAAAAATTCCCCCAAAAGATTATATTTTGAATTATCAATGAAAAAAACCAAATTGTATGATGATCACATCTCATGTCTGTGATTCTTCCCGAGTTGAATTTTGTTGGAAAGTGATTCCTCAAAACCTCATGATTCCTCCTCTAGTTGAATTTTATTATATCTATATAATGGATTATATTTATATAAAAAATCGCACATAAATTTTAGAGGAAGGAAACTCACATTTGATATTCCAAAACCAACATATGATTGTCTATCAGTGTGATGAATGATTTTAAATTCTAATGGAGATCACATCCATTGTATGGTTATTTATTCCCATTAAAAATGGGTGTTTATCTCAGATGGTTAGGGAGAAACTCAACATCAATGATATGACTATTGTGCATGAGTTTTTGATATATTTTAGGAAGAGTTTCCTAGTCTTTCATCAAAACATGAAGTTGATTTCTCAATAGAAATCATACATAGAACCACACCTATTTCAAGGACTCCCTATAGAGTGGACTATATTGAGGTGAAATAATTGAAGAAGAAACTCTAGGTGAATCTTGAAAATGGATTTATTCAGATAGGTGTGTCACCTTGGAGCTCACCTATCCTTTTTTGTTAAGAATAATCATGGATTTATGCAACTCTTCTGTGATTATTAAAAGATGAATTATATAAAAATCAAGGGAAAGTATGATATACCATATATTGATGAGTATTTTTATCAACTCCTTAGATATTGATACTTTTATAAGATTTAACATTGATCTAGATATCATCAATTGAGGGTTATCAATAAGGATATACCCATTAAAACATTCCATAAAAGATATATACACTATGAATATATAGTTATTCCATTTTTACTTACTAATTATCCCACTATCTTCATGGATTTAATGAATGGAGTCTTTATAAATTAACATGATTAGTTTCTAGTTGAATTTATAGATGATATTCCTATATATTCAAAGTGAATGGAAGAGCATGAAGATCACTTGATAATTTTACTATTGACCACAAGGGAGGAAAATTTGTATGAAATATTTATCAAGATTGATTTTTTTCTATAAAAGGTTTCATTTTTGGGTTATATAAACTCAAGAGAGGGTATATCGGTGGATCTATAAATGAAGGAGGTTATTTAATATTGGACCGGACCAACCAATGTGACTTAGATATAATGTTTTCTTGGTTTGTATGGATATTATCGATGGATTTTTAAGAATTTATCATGACTATATAATACACTCACCAAGTTAACTCAAAAGGGATCCAAGTTCTTCTAGACAAATGAATGTGAGGAAAATTTCAGGGAACTAATGTAAAGATTAGTTAGTGATATGTTTCTTACATTACCAGTGGTGGAGAAGGGATAGTGATCTATAATGATTCATTGAAGAAGGGTTTGGGATGAATTCTCATGAAGAATGATATAATGATAACTTATACCTCATGATAATTAAAGGCTATTGAACAAAATTACCCAACTCATGATTTAGAGTTAGCTATGGTAATGTTTTCATTAATGTTATGAAGAAATTATATTTATTGATATAGGTGTGATATATATATTTATCATAAGCGTTTAAATTATATATTCACATAAAAAGAGTTGAACATGATCCATAGAATATGGATTGAGCTAATTAAATACTTTTACTACTTAATATATTACCACCATGTGAAAGCGAACAAGGTGGTCAATGCCTTGAGTCGAAAGGATCGTTCAATATTATCTATGGTGAAGTTAAAAAAAGATAAAATATTTATGCATTTGAAAAGGTTGGATCTAAAATCTTGATGTTGTGGGATAAATCTTATCTTTATCAAATAAGTTTTCAACCCTCTATCCAAGAAAATATTAAAGAGGAATATGTAGATCAATTGAAGAAGTTGAGAAATGTTCCTATGTTTAAACTTGAATGTGATGGAATGATATTTTTTATGAACTTTGAATGTGTACCATAAATACCAAATTTGGTGAAGGGGGTGTTAGTGGAATATCATATTTCTTTATTCTCTTTTCATCATGTAAGTAAAAATATGTATAGATATTTGAAATACTATTTCAAGTGGGAAGAAATTAAGATATATATTGTAGATTTTGTATCTCATTGCTTGGTATGTCATAAATTTAAGGCTAGGGAGAAAAAAGTACAAGGGTATGTTACAACAATTACTTATACCAGAATAGAAATAAGAAAACATCACCTTGGATTTTTTATTAGACTACCCAAAGCATATTAGGGTTGTAATGCTATATGGGTTTTAGTCAATCGCATTACAAATTCATAACAAATAATTTATATTAGAGAATATTTATCTCTATATTATCTTTCTAGTATACTCATTAAGGAGGCGTTAAAGTTTCATGGAGTTCTATATTCTATAATATATTATCAGGTTTTGAGGTTTACCTCAATGTTCTGGAAAAAGCATCTACAATCCCTTGATACATAATTGAGTTTCATCACTGTGTATCATCCTTGGACATATGGTCAGTATGAAAGAACAATTCAAACCCTAGAGGCTATTATAATATCTTCTTTTATAGATTGAAAATAGGTTGAAATCAAAAAATTTCACTTATTGAGTTTTCTTACAATAATAGAATTAACTCAAACATTCAAATGGATCCTTATGATTCTCTATATTTAAATAATTGTAGAACTCTGACATGATATGATTAATTTAGAGAAATAAAGTTATTTGGGTCTGCTCTAGCTGAGGAAATGGTATATAATTTTATATCTATTCAATAACATATCAAGGAAGCTCTGATTCGAAATAAAGTTACACTGACAATCATCAGCGTGATCTGAAGTTTGAATTGGGTGAGAAGGGTTTAATATGATTTTTTTTCATCAAATAATTTTATGATATTTAAATAATAAAGGAATGATTTTCTCTAAGAATATTTTGCCCTTCAATATTATTTATTGAGTAGGGAAAATAGCTTATCACTTGGGGCTTCCACCAAACCTCTCTCAGGTCCATGATGTGTTCCATGTATCTCTTTTGAGTATGTACATAACTGATCCTTAAAAAGTAATGATATCACATGTCATACGACTGGATATTGATCTTTCCTATGAATAAAAATTCAATATATATTCAATATCATAAAGAGAAAAATATATGAAACAATTCCACTTACCTGGTCATGGTTTTATGGTGAACCACCAACTTGACTAAGTTACGTGGGAACTTGAAGATATGATGAGGTGTAAGTATTCTTACCTTTTTCTATTAGAGTGATGTAATTTTAAGGGGTATATAATGTAACACCCTAATATTTTATGAAATATATAATTTTCAAATAAATTTAATTTCTTTGATAACTTACATTACATGAAACACTGAGTTTTAAGGAAACAACGATATACAATTAATAATATTATTTAAACATGATCATTATAACTTAGAAATTAAATGTAGTAGCAAGAATAGGGAAAATTTTAAAAAAAATTGAATATAAGTTTTTTTAAATTGAAACCATATTTATAAATAATTACACAATTTTATAGAAATATTTTGACTTTATATATTATAGGGTTATATAATTATCAAAGTTTATCCTTTTTCATGTTTACAATGTGGGTACAGTTTTTTCTTTTATAAAATCTAATGCATGTCATCTCCCGTACTTATAAGAGAGGACCCCCTCAACTATCAAATTGAAACTTAAAAAACCCTCTAGTTTTGAAAATAAATACCCCAATATATTCCATACTTCCATACACACATCCTATTGGATGTATTTTTATTATCAAACCCTCCTAAAAAGGCTTCTAATGATAACATAATGAGGTTTTCTGAAAAAGAGGCATCATTGTTGACCAAGTGTTTTTATTTTATTAATTATTAAAAATATGTAAAATATTATTCAATTATTATGATATAATAAAATCATAAGATAATATATAATTATTTTTTTTAATTTGATAACCTACATTTACATCCTCTTACATCAAATGGGAAATGAAACCTTTAATCGTCTGTACGGTGGACCACCACCTCGTGAACCGATGTAATTATTTTCGCATCACTACCTGTGATGGAAGAATATAATGGTGAATTTAAATTTTTAATTATATTTATGAAATATTTAAACTCGTTGAATTATAATATCTCATATACCTTATCACCTTCCAATATTTTGGAAAACAATAACTTTGTTTGTGCGTACGTGTGGCCTACCACCTCCATCAAGAAATGAGATATTTTTTTTCATTTTATATTTACATGGATGGTAATTAGGGTTTATTAAATGAATATATATGACATAAAAATTATTATATAAAGGTGATTTAATATTTAACTTTTTTCTTTCCATCCGTCAAGAAAATAGAAACAACACTAAAGTGTATGTACGACCTATCATCTCCATAAACATTGTAATTAATTTTATATCTATCTATATATATTATATTTATACCATGATTAAAATTATGAAGATTATGGACCCCTATTCAAATTATAAGGACCAAAAATACTAAATCAAAACATGCATGAAAAAATGAAGCAGTTATTAACCAAAAGATGATTTTAACAAGGAATTGTTAATAAATGGGTAAGAAAAGGTCATATGTAAATCTTATATGGTATGATATATATGATCATGGTTATGGAGTATATGTATTATACAACTATATTTATTATACAATAGATCCTAATCTGTATTAAGAAAGATGAGACTAAGGATATGGATCTTTTTGTCTCACTTTTATTTCCATGGGACACATGTCATATTCACAACTTGTTTCTTTTGTATGGTGTAAATTATTACTATGAAATTATAAAATAACGATTCTTTTGAAAATAATATTTATTTAAATATACATATAAGGTTCTTTATTTCATGGGGATTATGATTCAATATTTACCGAATTGGTAAATGTTTTATGTTACAATCTCATTGTTTATCAGGAATGTTTTTGATTTGGCTTATGATGATGAAATATTATGACCTATCTTTCAAGAAGATCATTAATTTTTTATCCTCTAGTTATTTCATGAAAATAAAAATTTCCATTAATTTTCCACTTTCTATTAAATCAGGGTTCTAAAATAACGTTATTAAGGAAAACAAAATTTATTTATCTCTTTAGTTGAAAACACATTTTCTTTCATATCCATGTTTTTCCTAAATTGTTTTTAAAGAATGTTTTTACTATCTTGGAATGATTATTTAAATAAATTTTTTTTACCATTGTTTTAATTTTTACTAGGGATATGATCTAAGGGTACCATCCATATTATTTCTATGGATGATTTATGTTTATGATGAAAATATTTTAATGAAATCCGTTACTTTTTCATGGGTTATGTTATGATAAAATGATGAAATGTTTATTGAACACATTTATTGTCCACGGGTTATGCTATGATGAAATATTTATGAAACCCATTTTTTCATGGGTTTTAATATGATGAATGTTTTATGTTTATTTCTTCCAAAAATTTGTGACTATGTGATGGGTGGGACATATATATCCCTATAATTCAATGGGTAAATATTGGTGGTACCGATATCTCCCTCTAATGAATTTGGTAAATATTGATATCTCATGAGATAAACATGACTAGAATGGGGAGAAAACCCAATTCAGTAAGGGTATTTGTCTACTATGATAGTATTTTGTGTGAACCTATAATACTATAGTGGTTTGGGGAGTGAAACCAATCCACTATGATAGTCTTAGGAGTGAACATTGACCACTATGATGGTTTTTGGATTGAACCCAACCAACTAGAATAGTCTTGGTAGGGAAAATAGAATAGTATGATGGTTAGGTGAGTGAACCCAATCCACTATGATATTTTTGGAAATGATACTTTAATACCAATGAAATGATTTTCTATAGTTATTTTTATTCCATAATTCTATGTCTTATGCTAATATTATACTAATATTATGCTTCTATGGGTTATGTTTTTCAGTTCCTTTCAGATTCATGTATTATGAACTATAAAGATTTATTCTATGAGTTAATTTTATGATTTATAATATGTAGGGTATGTTTTTACAATGTTATCCTCATGTTCTCATTCACTTAAGCTCATGTTAGGTTGATATCTACTTTTTTTACCCATACTGAGAATCTGAGCTCACCCTTTCATATGTTTACTTACCCAAATTAAGAAGAAATATATTTTGTATGATTTATATAATAAGGGTTCTAGTTATGAATAACATAGTAGGATATTATATAGTTCACATATATAGATGTTTTTTATATACCAAAGTTTCCAAAGGTGCTAGACCAAAATTATTCTATCATGGATCATTATGTTATGTAAGAAATATTCATTTATTAAGATTTAATATTTACGTATAAAAAGTTTGGGTTGTTATACCATTACAAGTGAATAAATTAATAAATATACACACCTATATCTTATTAAAATCCCACCTAGAAAAGTTACATAATCCATCATTGATATTTATGTTTTCCAATAGAAGAAAATTTAATTAGAGTCAATGTAACTATATAGATATCACAAATTTCCTTCCTTAAATAATTTATAATACTAAAAAATAATCTGAATAACTATCATTCAAATCTTATTATCTTAGAATAATGGATTCATGTATCTTAAATTATTATTTAAGAATGAAATTTTAGGGTTATAATTTTATAATTTCAATATATTTATTTATTTTGTTAAATATTAATATTACTAAATCAAATTGGATTTATATGAATAGAAAATGGATGGATTCCAATCATATGACGAAAGAGGATGAGGATGGTGTGAAAGGGTTCATCAAATTTTCAAAATATCATGAATATAACCCTTCTAAAATATTTTTTCTGTGTTTATGATGTTTTTATTCAAGATAAATTTGTTTATAGGAGTTGGAATAATGCTTGATCTATCATATAATAGATTGATGTTATAAATATTGAACTCAAAAAGGGAAAAAAATAATGTAGCTAGTGACTGGGATAACACTATGTTTTATGGATCATATGATATGATTAAATGTGTGAAAAATAATGAATAAAATATATTGGATATGATTATAAGTGTGAATGATGATGAAGATCATATTGAGTAAATAACCATGATAGTAAAACATGAAATTCATGATATTCAGAAACAATTCAAGAAGTTAAAGAGTTGTGTAAGGATGACATTGTATTATGGTTATACTAAAAATGCAAAATTGTTATCCATACAGTAGCTATATAATGTAAAATATTAAAAAAATGGAGTGAAACCATCTTTAGAAAACTTCTTTCAATCTTGAAAAATATGCTCCCAGAATTTAATGAGATTCCTCATCAAACAGATGTGAAATATAAATTCTATGTTCATTAGGTATAGTCTCAGAAATAATACAGTCCTATCAAAATGACAATATACTATTTTTAAAGTTTCACAAATAACCTAATAAATTCCCAATGTATAGTGCATATTCATATAATAAAGATGAATCAAGTCCTTTAGAAGTATTATGATTCATTCCAATCATTCCATGGTTCACGAGCCTAATTGGAAGTGAGGAGAATATAACACAATTGACATGGCACAAATATATAATAAATAAAGATAGGAAACATTTTCACCTAGTAGACTCTTATTAGTGGAAAAAATTTATCTTGGGTATCATAAATTTGGAAATTAGATAGGAAGACTTCTTCTTATGCTATCTATAGATAGAGTGAATCGTTTTTATTTTCAAAATAGAACTCATAGAACATGGATGGTTATGTGGATAAATTATAATCTACCATGGTGGTTATTTACACATCCATGTCCTTATTTTTAGGCAATTCTACTCTTCTATTATTAGCCTATATTTTCCCCATAGGATCCCCCTTGAACCCCCTTGAATTATGAAGAAACTGGTCAAGTTTTGGGTGGCCATAACATGCCACATAGTTTACTAAACCATGCAGAAAAACCATGAATAGGTGTTTAGGTCATAAAAATTTATTTTTTATTGCATGTTTTACCTTACGAGATTAACCCTAATGCACCCATTTTCCCCATTACACCCTTATATCCATGGAAGACTCCCATCCTCACTTAAGCTCTTTTGGAACTGAATTTTGAAGGTATTTTTGGTGGTGGAACCACAAGATTCTTCAAGTAAGTGAATTAGTGTCTTGTTTGTTCCATTTTCCTTAGGGTTCATTCCCTCCTTCTTGAATTTCCAAATGTATAGAATCTAGGGTTTCATACCTAGGGTATATTTTTTGTGTTTCTTGGTTGAATATTATGGATTGGGGCTCATTATCATCCCCTTGTGGTGCGACGGTGGTGCAACTGAAGTTTTGCATAATGATTTGGGGTTATTGATGTCTAAGGAAGGTGTTTACATGTGTAAGAATTATTTTATGAGTAATTTTTTTTCTTGACCTTAATACCATGTTTCTTACCTATTTTGTGTTGTGAGAAAATTAGTTTTGATAGAATTGGTTAATTGTTTGATTCTAAAGATGCATTTTTTGTTTCAAATTGTATGTTTTTCATGTGTAACACATGTGGTATAATTTGAGTGATTATTATAATATATGAAAATGGTTTATTAAATGTTATGTGAATGAAAATTATTTTCTAGTATGGTATTGGGGTGAATTTGGCCTTGAAAGTGGGTTTTGAAATAGATTTTATGTGAAAATACATGTTTGACTTGAAATTGTTTTATAAAACTTTTAAATGGATTATTGAGTTACAAAAAGGGTGGAAATATGTTGGGTAATGTTTGTGTTTGCATGAATAGAAACTGGTATTTTTATGTGAAAATGGTATTTTATAACATGTGGAACTTGTTTGAGCACAAAGAGGGACACTGAGGTATCTAGGTGGGAGGACTAGGGCAAGTATGCTAGTGAACCAGTAATGGTATCACCCCTATTTTACTTAGAAAGTATGATGATGATAACAATAACTAAACTTTGATGATGTTTAGGGACCAATAGCCACTGCTTTTTACCTTCCTAGTGGATCGTTCATGTGAAGGATATTAGTTATGGTTACTTATACACTGAGATACGATGTACCTAGGTCGCCACAACAAGTTAGTGCCTAGGGGTATTCCCGTGACTAGTGATCATTGGCTATATTGTCATTTCCATTGGAATATGGTGTGACTTGTTAGAAAATTCTATAGCATGTCTGTTTTATTTATAAGTATACCTTCTTCAATGTTTCCCTCTTGAAAACTGTTTTCATTAAAAGTTTCACCTTTTAGAAATTGTTCAAGCATTTCTGGTTTATAAAAAATTTAATGCTTTTTATCTAAAAATGTTTATCACATGGAATATTTTGGGTCAAATCCTATTGGGATTAGACTAAAACCCTATATATAATGTAGGGTGTAAGTCTAAATGATAATATTTGACATAGGTTAAGCCAAGGTCCTTGGATACGATGGTTTGGGTTGCTAGCTTCTCTTCCGAGTGTGGTGTTGTGGAGAAAGTTCCGGGGTGATTTCCCCTTTCTGTGTGGTGGTTCTTAAGTTGGACATGCTAATCCATTTTATTTATAATGATCTTGTTTTTTTAAAATATTTATTTCAATTATGAATTTATTAAAGGTTTATTTGGATTAAAATTTCAGATTCGGTTTATTTATTGTTGTTGGTCATTTAAGGCTTCTAAACTTGAGTAAATTGTTCCCAAACCATTATTTATGATACTCGGGCACTTGTGCCAGCCCATAGGGATAGGGAACTCCCTTTGGGCCTTACCATGGACTGGGTTAAGTGATGATTTGGAGGGTGACTAGATCTGCTTTGTGACTATTATACATGAAGAAAAAATACATTATGTTATCTCTACTTATATAAAGATAAAAATAACCAGGTAATGATATTGATTTTTATTTGGATCAATTGATCAAATATTTTAAATGAACATGGAATTCAATTATTACAATGTACTATTCTTACAAAAATGAATATTTCATTTTGATATTAATGTTTTATGAGATGATAAATTATTTTCTTTCTTATAAAACTTTTTATGATATAGAATTAAAGGAACTCAATAGTTTCCCATCCGTGAACAAGCAAAATATCAATTAGGCTGAAACATTCATTGATGATTTTGTTTCAAGGAAATATGAAATTTCTACCTTGATGATATAAATACGAATCTTTAATAACATCATTTTATGTGATTTTAGAAGAAGGTATAACACTATCTATGTAACGACCCGAGTCCGGAGCCCCTCCACTGGTGCCCCGTACCCGGTTCACCACATGATCTCAAGCGCGTTCCCCAAATGCCAGAGGCTGCCGACTATCAGCGAGGTCCTTGGTTAGTCGGTGGGGAAACTATGCCCTCATTCGGTAAGGTATACAAGTTAAGAAAACAACAATAAACAGTGGAAGCAGTAAACAACATGCATAACAATATAAACCAAACAACAGAAGCAATGCAGATATATAACTATGATGAAAATGCTGCAGTAGGTACAAGTATCTAAGGAAATCAGAAAACACAACAACGTGCTGAAATACAACTGAAACCAAGTGCAAAAAAAAAAACAAAGTAATCTCCTCAGCATCGCGAGCCACTGATCGGTCCCATGCTCCCCAGCTCCTGGTGCAATCAAGATCCTGAAGTAGAAGGGCGGTTGCCCTTGTCTATACCTGCAGCCAAATAGTATGCTTGGGCCGAAAAGCATGGCCCAAATAGGGTGTGTGATACAATCCCAGTAGGCAATCACCCAAAGATTTGTGCCTTATAGTCAAATGAATACATGGAAGTAAATAAACAAGAGGCAGTAAACATGAAATCACAAGCAGCTACAATCCACAGTTCTAACAAGTAAAGCACACAAGTAAGCAGACAACAATAAGAAGAAAACAGGTAACTCTCTGGGTAGCTCTCACAGCCTAACCCCTATGGTTCAACCTATATTACTAGCAACCCTCTAGGAGGAACACACAGTCTCACCCCTCTGGTTCAGCTACGTAATTAAGCAGACTCTCTAGGGAAGTACTCACTGTCAATTCCCCCTATAGTCTCGTATCGTGCTAAAGGATCTCTGGGGAAGCACTCAACGTCAATTCCACCTGTGGACCGCGTCAAGGATATATAGACTCTTTGGGGAAGCACTCAACATTAATTCCCCCTATAGTCTCGCATCGTAATTAAAAGACACTATGGAGAAGCCCTTCCGTCAATTCTCCCTTTGGTATACTACTCTAGGTTCTCACAGTCCTGAGTATAACTAAACATGCTCAGCGCATGTATATCGTCCAAGTAAACCTAAAGAACTACTTGTCTATCATTCTACAGCACAAAAGCAATAACAAAACAACAGTTCCGCTTCCTACAACTAGGCATGGAAACTGGAAAAATGCCCAACAGGAAAAACAAGCATGTCAAAGAAAACCGAGCACAAAATAAATTACTCTACTCACAAGCAATAACCTCTACTAAAGCAAACAAGAAAAACAGGAAAACAGCTAGGGCAAAACAGGAAACAAGAAATACCCTATTCACGGGTATTGGTGGAATTTTCACATAATATTCATCAAATTTCTACATAAAGGCACAAACCACCTACCTCGATCCTAGTAGATCGATATATGTGAACAACGATGACAGATTCCTCTTAGAACAACGTTGATCTGAGAAAACACACAAAACTTTCATCCCACGATAACATGGAAACGAGGAGGAATCAAGAAACAAGGCTAAAGCAGAAAGGAATAACTCACCGCTGCGATTCAAATGCAATAGACCGTGCTCAAATCGGAGAACGGACGGCGAGGCGGGAGCTCGGAGAAGATTCAGCTGTATGATCGCTTCCGGGCGGACGAAATCTGGAGAAGAAGATGATTTTGGGAATTAGGCGTGACCCCGGTCTGTTTAATGAAAAAAATAAAGTACACGGCTTGTACTTCTTGAGTAGATGACATGTACTTCAATTTTTCTGTACTCCAAATTAACCGTCCTCCACCTCAGCCTTACACACCGTGTGGGTTGCTCGGACACGACCAACACACATCTTCGAGCTGGAAAAGAGTACACGACATGTACTTTGAAAATTTCCAGAAAAATTCATTTTTCTTAAAAACTCCAGAAAATGGGAAAATGTACCTGAAAAGAAGATCCAGGTTCTTAAAAACTTTCCTTCTTAAAGAAATTTGTCCCTGAATTTCCCTAACGAGACAGAGAAGAAGAAACCCCGAACAACTCCGGCCATTGCGATCGTACATCGGCCTCCCTCTCCCAGATCTCGTCCTATACTTGCCCGTGCTGCCATAGCACCCGTACCAGAGGAACAGACCACCCATGGATAACCTTCATACTGTGATCGACAATCCGTATAGGATGCTCCTCGAATGATTCATCCGCTTCAAGCTCGACTTCCTCGGGATGAAAGACGTGAGACGGGTCTGAAAAGTAACGTTAGAGTTGAGAGACGTGGAAGACGTCGTGCATGGCCTGATACCTCTGAGGTAGCTGCAACCGATAGGCGACTGGCCCCACTTTCTCCAAGACCTCAAACGGCCCGACGTACCATGGTGAAATATTACCCTGTCTCTGAATCCTTTTGAGTCCCAACCTCAGTGCGGCACGTAGGAAAACCTGATCATCGACCTCGAACTCCAAAGGTCATCTCCACTGATCAGCATAAGACTTCTATCAAGACTGCGCTGTAGCCATCCTCTTCCGAATCAGCTCTATCTGCTCTGAAGCCTCCTAAACAAGATGAGGTCCCAGCAAAGCTACCTCTCCTGCCTCCAGCCAGTATAAGGGTGATCTGCATGGCCTACCGTACAAAGCCTCGTATGGTGCCATCTGAATGGTCGCCTAGAAACTGTTGTTGTAGGCGAACTCCACAAAAGGGATATGCTTCTCCCAAGAACCGCCAAGTTCTAGAATGCATGCTCGGAGCATATCCTCAAGCACCTGGATCGTGCGCTTGAACTGGACATTAGTCTGGGGATGGTATGCTGTACTCAAAAGTACCTATGTACCCAAGGCCTTCTGAAGTGCCTTCCAGAACCGAGAGGTAAAGCACGCATCTCTGTATGAAACAATAGAGCATGGAACTCCCCACAGACGAATGATATCTCTGATTTAAAGTCATCCCAGATCATCGACACTGAAGGTCTCCTTGATCGGCAAGAAGTGAGAAACCTTCGTAAGCCTGTCGACGACAACCCAAACATCATCATTTCCCCGAGGTGATCTCGGAAACCTGGTCATGAAGTACATATCAACATCATTACACTTCCACTCTGGAATGGGTAACTACTATAAAAGCCCCACTGGTCGCTGATGCTCTGCTTTCACCTGTTGACAAGTAGAACATCGCATGACGAAACTAGAAACATCCTTCTTCATACCTGGCCACCAGTACTGGCGATGAAGATCCTGATACATCTTGGTAACGCCAGGATGAACTTCCCAAATAGAGGAATGGAAATCCCGCATCATCTCCTCGCGTATGTCTGCTGGAAGCCATATGTGTTCCTGGAAATGCAAGATCTCATCCTCGCCCACTGTCCATCCAGGAAGAGGGTCCTCTCCTGACACACTCTCCCACAGGACTAAGCCTTCTGAGTCTAATAGTTGCCTCATCCGTACCCAATCAAGTAGTATGGAGGTAACAAATACAAAAGATAGAAAAGTCTGTCCCCGTCTGTCGTGCACCTCCAGATGCATCTCAGAGAACAAAGCCATCAGCTGCCACTCACTACAGGACTTTTGAACTACCTGAATCTGAGTTCTCCTGCTCAACGCATCTTCCACGGTGTTGCCCTTTCCCGGCATATAGGCAAGCTCGAAGTCAAAAGACTGAAGATACTCAACCGACCTACACTGCCTCAGATTCATATCACACTGACTGAAGATATATTTGAGACTCTTGTGGTCAGTGAAGACCACAAAGTGCTCTCCCAGAAGATAGTGTCTCCACCAACGCAAGGCATGAACAACAGCTGCCAACTCCATATCGTGCGTAGGGTAGTTCCTCTCATGTGGCCTCAACTGCTGAGACCCATACGCAACGACTCCATCTCCCTGCATAAGCACAACTCTTAGCCCGACACTTGAAGCATCACAATAAATAGCGTAGATATTTCCTGGATCTGGGAAGACTAGTATCGGTGCTGAAGTCAACTTCCCTTTCAGCTCTTGAAAGGCTGACTCACAAGAATCTGACTGTAAGAACTTCACCCCTTTCTTGGTCAGACCTGTCAAGGGTGCTTCTAGATGAGAAAAGTCTCGAATGAAGCATCTGTAGTATCCATCCAGCCCTAGGAAGCTCCGTACCTCAAAGATGTTCTTCAACTGCTCCCAGGAAACTACAGATCTCACTTTCTATGGGTCCACTGAAACTCCTTCCTTTGAGATGACATGACCCAAGAAGTGAATCTTATCCATCCAGAAGTGGCACTTCGAGAGTTCAGCATAAAGCCTATGCTCTCTCAGTGTACTCATAACGATCTCAAGATTGGTGGCATGGTCGTGTCGAGTGTGATAGTACACCAAGATATCGTCCACGAAGACCACGACGAAGGAATATAAGTAAGGATGGAACACTCGGTTCATCAGTGCCATGAAAACTGTAGGTGAATTCGTGAGTCCGAAAGGCATGACTGTATACTCGTAAAGACTGTACCTACTTCTGAAGGCTATCAGAGGTATATCTGATGGTCTAACGCACAACTGATGATAACCGGACCTCAAGTCGATCTTCGAGAACACCCGGGCTCCTCGAAGCTGATCGAGAAGGTTATCAATCTGCGGTAATGGATATAGGTTCTTGACCGTCAACTGGTTCAACTTCC
This sequence comes from Viscum album, assembly GCA_963277665.1. Taxonomy (NCBI): domain Eukaryota; kingdom Viridiplantae; phylum Streptophyta; class Magnoliopsida; order Santalales; family Viscaceae; genus Viscum; species Viscum album. Next base: position 2,061,546,727 of record OY728120.1, on the reverse strand, counting down.
GATAATCCACACAAAGCCAAAGGGTACCGTTTTCCTTCTTCACAAACAGATAAGGGGAACCCCAAGGAGAAGTACTAGGTCGGATGAAACCCTTAGCCTGTAGCTCCTCCAACTGTTTCTTGAGCTCCTAAAACTCAGGTGTGGCCATCCTATAGGGAGGAATGGACACCGGTGCCACTCCTAGCACGAGCTCAATAGATAAGTATACGTCACGCTCCGGAGGCAAACCCGAAAATTCCTCTAGAAATAAATCCTTGAAGCGATCCAATACTAGAGGAAAGTACAACTGCGGAGTCCCCTGATCATCCAGATAGATACTAGCAATCTGGGCTATCACCCCTCCTAGCCCAACATGCTCGAGTCCCGCCCGACTCGCCCCAACGTCCCATTCGCCTCTATGAAGAAAAGATTCACTCTCTGGTGAGATGAAACTGAATCTGTGGCGATAATAGTCAACGACTTCCTGGAAGGGAATCAACCAGTCTATACTGAGAATGACATCATATCCTGTCATCTCTAGGACATAGAGATCCCATAAGAAGTGATACCCTACCACCTCGAGAGGGCACTCTCTACCCTGGCGTACACTAGATGTCCTCGTTCCCAAAGGTGTGTCTAGTGTCAACGAGTCGGCAGAAGAAAAGATGCAGAGCCCAAGGCTCTCCATGACAGTAATAGAGATAAATCTATGCGTAGTTTCAGTATCCAAAAGGGCTGAAGATAAAACTGAGGCTACTAAAATTGTACCTCGAATAGTAGAAGGGTCGGGATCCTGCTCATGATAAGTCTGCTCCACGGCAAAAGACTGGCCCGTGCCGCGACCCTACGCCCCTGGCTGACCACTCTAAGTTAAACCTCCCTGCTAGTGCTGAGGAACTGGTGGCTGACCGCCATGGCCTCGACCTCCACCTTGGCCCGAACGTTCTGAAGAACTCCAGTTTCCCGACCGGTGAGAGACTGGTGGGGCTGCTCCTGAATGAGGAGTCATGGAAGAACCCTGGTCACTAGCTTCTAGTGAGAAAACCTGACAGAAACACTGAAGGTGACCCATCTTTCTACAAGATCGGAACTCCACAGGGTCTCTCTGGCACTACAGCCTCATGTTCCCTATCCAAACACACTGGTAACATGTCACTTGGATGCCTGATGATGCGTCTCTCTTCCTCGAATCACTGCGCATAGGCTCCCTACGATGCTTCTTGATGTCATCTGGAGGATGGATAACTCTAGAAGAAGAAACACCCTGGCTCGCAGCTCCGGAGTCTCTCAGATTGTGCTCTGCAATCAATGCATGGTTGTCGATGGATGTGATGGAAGTCAACTGGAAGATTTTCACCTGCGAGTGGATCTCCCGTCTGATTCCATTCTCAAACTTCCTTGCCAAGAACACCCCACTCCCATCCCGAAGGGGTGTAAAATGCTGCAGCTCAGTGAAACGAGAGGAATACACCATGACAGATAGAGTCCCCTACTCTAAGCTCATGAACTCCCGAGCTCAATTGGACCTTAGGGTCTCTGGGTCTAAGTAGTCATAGAACACGTGCTGGAACTCATCCCAAGTCATAGCCTTCTGTTGACCCGCCTGTGAGACCACATCCAACCACCTCTTGGCCGAGTCTCAGAGCTTGTAGGTGGGGAGCTTGACCCGCCTCTCTGGAGGGGACTTCAGATGATCGAAGATAGTCAGCATGGCTTCCATCCATGACTATTCATCCTGAGGTCCTCCCTCCCCCGAGAACGTGGGAGGATGTTGCTACTGAAAAACCCGCGTCAGGTCTGCCATAGACGAGGCAGGAGGCGGTGCCCCCTGGAAGGCCTGCATCATCCTCACGAATCCCTCCCTGAACTGCGCATCAATGCCTGCAATTGGTATAGCAGCCGCTGCCAAGGCTGGCCCGAATGGAGGATCGGCAGGAAGTCCCTGATCAGCCCTGTCTGGCGTCTGATCACTGCCTGAAGATAGACGTACGACCGGAGGACGTCTCGGAGGCATAACTCTTAAAGATCAAAAGCACACCTTAGATCAGAAAAACAAGGACAACGAACACAAGAGTACTTAAATAGAAACAGGGGAAGAAAACACACAAGATTGAAAAACACGACTACACAACATGTCTTCATAAACCACTGACATGGGCATGTACTCCTACCCTATAAGTCATGTACACTTCAAACTACACGGCATGTTGAACCCACACACGGCATGTACTTGAAAACGGTTCCCCTTCCCGAGTCTCCTTACACGGCTAACCCACACGGTCCGACTTAACCCGAGACTACACGACATGTTCGAAACAAACACGACATGCACTAGACAAGGCATCGGCGGTCCGTGTTGTTGAGTGCACGACTGGACCATACACGGTGTTCTCCGAACAAGCACGTCGTGTATAGGCGAAGGTGACACTATCCCGTGTTGTTCGTGACACGGCCGGGTACCTAGGCAAGACTACACGGCGTGTTCCGAACAAACACGGCGTGTGGAAAGGAAGGTAACACTAGCCCATGTTGTTCGTGACACGACCAGGTACCTGGACAGGACTACACGGCGTGTTCTCTAAGTACACGACGTGTGCTACCTAAGCTTCCCCAGCCCGTGCTGTTAGTGACATGGCTGGGTACACTGCTCCGAACTTACACGGCGTGTAGCTACCGTACATGGCGTGTTCCCAAAGTTACTTTCACAACAGCGTGATCTTCTCACACAGTTAGTGACACGGCCTGAAAACTACACGGCGTGTTCCCGAAAAGTTCACGCCGTGTATTCTGGGTTTTTCTGGGCAGTAGCTCAGAATCTACACAGAATTCCAGAAACACTAAAAACAAGGGAAAAGATGCCAAATTCTGATCTGGGAGGGCCCATAACACCTCAAGAACCAAAATTTGGCATTCATTTTAATCAAGGAACAAAAAAAAAGTTTTATAACACAAAAACAGAGAATCTATCAAGCATCTATCACAACAGCATGCATAATCTACACAGAGCCTATCACAACAACATGCAATCGCTAATACACCCTAGATGGAATGGAAAGAATGCATGAAATGTGATTTCTACACGTTCATATATGATTCCTGAGATGGAATACCCCCATCTCATCAGGTTGTGATATAAATAGGACCGAAATATCAAAACAATAACCACACAAGTCATACGAATCACTCTAGGTGAAAACATACCAACCATAAAGTCTCAAGACCAGAAAACTGCAATTAACAAGGTAGTATGGCTTTTCCCTGTACACGGGTTAGCTACTCTCGGGAACAACTTAATACCAAGTACCGAATCCATCCTATCCCTAGCTAAATTCTCCAAATAGTAAGGCAAGATAAAATAACCCCTCTGATACCACTTTGTAACGACCCGAGTCCAGAGCCCCTCCACTGGTGCCCCGTACCTGGTTCACCACATGACCTCAAGTGCGTTTCCACGTACGCCAGAGGCTGCCGACTAGAAGTGAGGGCCTTGGTGAGTCAGTGGGGAAACTATTCCCTTATTCGGTAAGTTATACAAGGTAAGAAAACAATAATAAAAGTGGAAGTAGTAAAAAACATGCATAACAACAGAAACCAAACAGCGGAAGCAATGTAGATATGTAACTATGATGACAATGATGCAGCAGGTACAAGTATCTAAGGAAATAAGAAAACACAACAACATGATGAAATAAAACTGAAACCAAGTGCAAAATAAAATAAAGTAAGCTCCTCAGCATCGTGATCCATGGCTCGGTCCCATGCTCCCCAGCTCCGGGTGAAATCAAGATCCTGAAGTAGAAGGGAGCTTTCCCTTGTCTATACCTGCAACAACATAGTCTGCTTGGGCCCAAAAGCATGGCCCAAACAGGGTGTGAGATACAATCCCAGTAGGCAATCACCCAAAGATTTGTGCCTTACATTCAAATTAACACATGGTAGTAAATAAACAAGAGGCAGTAAATAGGAAAGCACAATCAGCTACAATCCACAGTTTTAACAAGTAAAGCACAGAAGTAAGCAGTCAGCAACAAGAAGAAAACAGGTAACCCTTTGGGTAGCTCTCACAGCCTAACCCCTATGGTTCAACCTATAGTACTAGCAACCCTCTGGAAGGCACACACAGTCTCACCCCTCTGGTTCAGCTACGTAATTAAGCATACTCTCTGGGGAAGCACTCACCGTCAATTCCCCCTATAGTATCGTATAGTGCTAAAGGCACTCTAGGTAAGCACTCAACATCAATTCCCCATGTGGCCCATGTCAAGGATCTATAGACTCTCTAGGGAAGCACTGAATGTCAATTCCCCCTATAGTCTCGCATTGTAATTAAAATACACTCTGGAGAAGCCCTTCTGTCAATTCTCCCTTTGGTCTACTACTCTAGGTTCTCAAAGTCCTGAGTACAACTAAACATGCTCAGTGCGTGTATATCATCCAAGTAAACCTCAAGAACTACATGGATATCATTCTACGGCTCAACAGCAATAACAAAACAACAGTTCTGCTATCCTACAACTAGGCATGGAAACTGGAAAAATTCTTAACATGAAAAACAAGCATGGAAAAGCAATCTGAGCACAAAATAAATTACTCTACTCACAAGAAATAACCTCTACTAAAGAAAACAAGAAAAGCAGGAAAACAGCAGGGGAAAAACAAGAAACACACAATACCACGTTCACAGGTATTGGTGGAATTTGCACATAATATTCATCAAATTTCTACAGAAAGGAACAAACCACCTACCTTGATCCTAGGAGATCGATATATGTGATCCACGATGACAGATTCCTCTTAAAAAAATTTAGATCTGAGAAAACGAACAAAACCTTCATCCCACGATAACTTGGAAACGAGGTGGAATCAAGAAACAAGGCTAAAGCAGAAGGAAGAACTCACCGCTGCGATTCCAACGCAATCGACCATGATCAAATCGGATAACGGATGGTGAGGTGGGAGCTCGGAGAATATTCGGCCGTATGGTCACTTACGAGAGGACGAAATCTGGAGAATAAGATGATTTTTTGGGTTAGGTGCGACCCCGGTCCATTTAATGAAAAAAAAAGAAAGTACACGACGTGTACTTATTGAGTACACGACATGCACTTCAATTTTTCCATACTCTGAATTAACCAGACTCCACCTCAGCCTTACACACCATGTGTGTGTCACGGACATGGCTAGAACATGGATTTGAGCCAGAAAAGAGTACACAACATGTACTCAGAAAGTACACGGCGTATACTTTGAAAATATCCAGAAAAATTCATTTTTCTTAAAAACTCCTGAGAAAGGGAAAACATACCTGAAAAGAAGATCTGGGTTCTTACAATATACAGTAATAGGTGATCAATTTTTTGAGAAAGTAAAAGATATAGACAACATTTTTTTTTAAACCTTATTAAAAAACCTAAAAAAATGGTATGTAAAAATTGATTAGTTTTTTTCTGAATTAATGTGCTAGATTTTTTTGTATGTCAGGGAATTTATTGATTTCACGTATGTGGAAAAGAATGTATGTGATAATTTCATTGAAATGTGACTAAATTAAAATGGGAAAACAAGGTATAACATTAGGCTATGTTAGATATGATTGACTTGGGGATACGAGAAGAGTTAGCACTTTTGGAGGGTGGAAGAAGAAATTTTATTCCACCATCTTCTTAAAATATTTCTAGGAAAGAGTGATATTATTTTTTCAACTTCATAATTTTGTAAAGGTTCTAGAGGGGTATTTATAAAATACCTGGAATATCATGTCCATTATTAAATGATGTGAAATGGTAATGTGTTAATGGGTTAAGGCATTATGTGGAATTCCCCTGTGGGGTGTTGTGAATAGTGTTTTCCAAAGGGCAACAGTATAGATGGTTGGAGGTTTCTTAAAAATAAGAACATGCACATGGCTTGGTAAAGTGGGGTATGACTTGAGGATCTACGCCCATGGGTCGAGCGAAGACTGATGCTCTAAACTCCACCCTAAATACACGGATTAGGAAAGGGTACTGAGGGTCTATTCTCATAACGGTTGCATCCACCGGGACCAAGGCTTCGAGGTGAGAATATGGTTTCTATGAGGGAGTTAGTCCTAGTGAGATAGGATAACGATGTGTTTACCCTATTGCATGTGATTATTGGCCTTAGAGCCATGTAACATAAGGTATGTGATTAACCCATGGAAATGTGATGAAGGGGAAGCTGATGGTAAATGGTAATAAATGGATGGTAATAGAATGACAATGGCTTTGGCTCTAAACTGGTTAATGGAACCTTAAATAATTACTTGGAATTTATCATTCATTTTCCTTTTTGCATGCACAACTGTTTATACTGGATATTTTGTAGACACCGTTGGTGGTGGCCTACTGAGTTGTACTCACACCCTGCTCGGGCTGCCGTTGGGTACCCGAGCAGACTTCATGTTTCCAAGTCAGGACAAGGGAAAGGGTCCTTGCTAGTTAGCTAAGTGGACATGGGTAGCACTTGGTGGAGGATCCGGACTTGGAGTCGGGACCAATTTGGGATTTTGGCCACTGTCTTTATTTTTGGGTTTTTTTTCACTCTTGCATTATAGTATGACATGGCATATTTGTCTTTGGAAATGGATTCTATAAATGTTCCTTGTTTATTAGTTATTATTTCTGCTATATGTTTATTCTTTTGTGGCTTACTCTGATAAAAGGGGGGGTATAGTCCCCCCACTTGACCCCATAGACCCCCGCTACTAGTCGGCAGCCTTTGGCGTATGAGGAGGCGCGCCTAAGGTCATGTAACCACCCGGATCGGAGCACCGGTTTAGTGGATTCCAGGTCGGGGATGTTACAAAGTGGTATCAGAGGAGGTATTTCTTCTCCTTCTCTAAGGTCTTGTTATTTGGGACAGATAGCCAAGGGTTAGGATGTGTCGGGCCTTGGCAATGAGCTCATGCTTGGGAGTAGCTAACCCAGGTACAAGGGAAAACCCAAGTCACCCTGGGCGGTAAATGTTGTTCTTGGTTTTGTGTTGTTACTGTGGATGATATTTCACCGTTGGGTGATGCACATGTGGTTTTATGTGATTGTTTTATGATATTTGGCGCATGGCCTTAATGGAATGAGGATTGGCATTCATGCATCCTTATAGGCACCTAGGGAAATAGGTGACATGCATTGTATGAGACACGCACACAAGGTGGGTGTGTGAGGCAGGAAAGTAGGGTGCCTTATGCATTTCATGAAACCAATAAATAATGAGAAAAAATGAAATAAAACAAGTGATTAAAGGAAGTTTGATAAAACCTAAGGGTTTGAAATGAATTGGAATATGTCTTGTAAAATTCTTTGTGAGCTGGTGGTAGTGCATGGTTGTTTTCCCCATATAGACCATAGCCGCGTTAGGGATGGTTGGGGTGGTTGTATCTAGTGATGATATTTTATTGCAGTTGTAATGTTTTATGGTACGCATTCTAAATCTCGTGCTTGGCATTGTAGAGAGATGCTGCCACGATGTCGATTTCCAGTTGGGCAATGGGAGGATGTTGCTGAGAACACTCCTCCAATAGAGGAGCAATGAAATGTGGTGATCAACGAAGGTAGAGAAGACCAGTTCCAAGAGAACTTGGCTCGCCAGATGCAGATGATGGATCAGGACCCAGGGCGGGTTGCACTAAGTATGTTTGAGCTGACCAGGGAATTCCAGCTGCAGTACCCTCCGACTTTCACAGGAGAGGGTGGGCCAGAGGCAGTAGAGTTCTGGTTAGAGCCTGTCTAGACGATACTGGATCATCTGGAGACTTTGTTTGAAAAGTAAGTGAAGCTGCCACTTATATGTTACGGGGATAGGCTAGGCGTTGTTGGGACATTCAGGCTCAAATCGAGCAGGTTGAGAGAATGTCGTGGAAGGTTTTTCAGGAAATGTTTCTGGAGCATTTCTACCCAGAGACTTTGAGGCAGGAGCAGGTTGCAGAGTTTATGATCCTGACCCCGGGATCACTCTCAGTGATGGACTAAGCTAGTCGCTTCACTTATTTGAGACACTTTGTCCCAGTGTTAGCAGGGGATGGGGTAGCGGTAGCAAGGTGTTTCTAGGATAGGCTGCGACATGAGATCAGGTCTCAAGTAAATATCTTCCACTGGAAGAAGTTCGCAGAGTTAGTAGATCAGGCATTGATCTCAGAAGGAAACCTGAATGGAGCTTCAAGTAGTGGGATTATGGTGTCAGTGGGGAAGAAGAGTAGTACAACTACCGATGGTCAGAAGTGACGCCGTGAGGGCTCACAACATGGCGGAAGTGTGCAAAGCGACTGAAAGAGAGGGTCTGCCTCTCAGAGTGGGGATCAGGTGTTATTCTATCAGTGCAGTAGGTCGAGGCTTATGCGTGGTTAGTGTCCTCGACCTCCAATTGAGTGTCGTTCGTGTGGAAGGATGGGACATGTGAAGAGGTTCTTCATGAATCCTTGGCAGGCAGGTGAGCATGATAGTGGAAGGAAGATACCGAATACGGGAAGGGGATCAGTTTCCCCATATCAGGCAGGCAGTTGGAGCTCCACAGGCCGTACTGGCAGGGGCGGTGGACGTGGAACTCCCAGGAAAGATTGTTCATGCAAGAAGGGAAGTGCAGTGCAGGGTGATCTTGCGAAAGCCCAGGGTATAGGGGCAAGTCATCTTCAAGAAATTTAGTTTGCGCCTAGCGATGGCGAGGCCGGACCATCAACTGTTTGATGTACGATCCTTGTAGCTTCTAAATTTTCTAGTGCGTTGTTTGACACAGGTTCCACACAATCTTTTATCTCTACTCAACTTGTGGTATTGCTGGGTTTACCTGTGGAAAGGGTGTGTGGAGTTATGTTAATTGACACCCCGTTGGGAGTGCGGGTTAAGGATATCAAGCAGTGCAAGGGATGTGCCTTGAATGTTGGTGGGTATCATTTTCTATGGAATTTTTCATTCTTGAGATGTCAGGGTTTGACCTAATATTGGGAATGGATTTGTTGGTGTTATACCGAGTACACATAGACTGTTATTGTTGCATAGTAACGTTCAGGTCGCTTGAGGGTGATGCTTATGTCCACCGTGGTGAATGGGATGTCCGAGCGGGGCGTGCAGGACCGTTTTTTCAACAAATGAGTGGACTCATGACCCAAGTGGCATGTATCATGCTTTATGATGATGAAAGAGGGGAACATACTATTTTCCCTCCTATGGTGGAACAGTTCTGGGACGTGTTTCCTGAGGATTTCTTGGGGTTGCCACCCAGGAGGGATGTTGAGTTCACGATCGAGTTGCTGCCGGGAGCATAGCCAGTTTCTATTCCGCCATACCGAATGGCACCAGCAAAACTCCAGGAACTTAAGGTTCAGCTTGAGGATTTGGAGCATAAGGGGTTTATCTGTCCTAGTATGTCACCTTGGGGATCTCCTGTGCTTTTTTCAAAGAAGGATGATGGGTCGTGGAGACTGTGCGTGGACTATTGAAAGTTGAATCAAATTACAGTGAAGAATTGGTACCCTCTTCCTTGAATTGATGAACTTTTTGATCATTTGAGGGGTGAATCAGTGTTTTCAGAAATTGATCTGAGGTCGGGTTATCACCAGTTGAGGGTGAGGTCTTCTGACATACCACAGACCGCTTTTCGAAGTCGGTACGAGTTGTTTGAGTTTATGGTAATGCCTTTCGTCTTGACCAACACACCGACCATGTTTATGGATTTTATGATCCAGATCTTTCATCCCTACCTAGATTAGTTTGTGGTTGTCATTGTTGAAGATATCTTAGTGTACTCGAAAACTCATGACGATCATTCCCAACATCTTGACATCATCTTGGGTACGCTACGAGAGCATCAGGTATACGCCAAGATATCCAAGTGTCAATTCTGGATAGGTGAGGTGCATTTTCTGGGTCACATCATCATGGAGTCAGGTGTGACAGTGGATCCAGAGAAAGTGCAAGCAGTTATATATTGGGAGCATCCCAAGAGTGTTTCTAATGTTCTGAGTTTTTTGGGTTTGGCTGGGTATTACTGAAGGTTCATCCAGGATTTCTCTCTCTTGGCAGCACCACTCTCGGGCTTGACCAAGAAGGGAATTAGGTTTGAGTAGTTGGGGGCTTGTGAGGATTCCTTCCAAGACTTGAAGAGCTGGTTGATGACCGCACCTACCCTAATCTTACCAGAGCTGAGTAAGAAGTATGTAGTGTTTTGTGATGCGTCCGGAATCGTACTTGGGGCTGTGTTGATGCTGGATGGGCAGGTTGTGGCATATGGATCAAGGAAGTTGAGACCCCATGAGTGGAACTATCCCACTCATGATCTTGAGTTTGCTGCAGTAGTGTACGCCTTGAAGTGCTGGAGGCACTATCTATTGGGGGAACGGTTTACCGTGTTTTCGGACCATAAGGTCTTAAAGTACATCTTCTCACAGCGGGATTTGAATCATTGGCAGCGAAGATGGGTTGAATATATCCAGTCTTTTGACTTTGAGTTGGTTTACACACCGGGAAAGGGAAACAGTGTTGCTGATGCACTGAGCAGGAAGATTCAGAATCAGGTAGTTCAGGAGTCCAGCACTGAGTGGAGGGTGATGGCTTTGTTTGCAGAGATGCACCTGGAGGTAGAATAGGAAAGTGGTCAAGTCACTCTTTCTTCCTTAACGATGGAGTCGACTCTTTTGAGTCGAGTTAAGGAAGGTTCGATTGATGATCCTGAGTGTTTGGACATGAAGGAAAAGCTAAAAGGTGGAGAGCTACCTTCAGGCTGGGCCGTCGGTGTGGACGGTGTTTTTCGTGTTTGTGATCGTGTGGTTGTGCCAAAGTGTGTGCGAAAAGAGTTTATGCACGAGTTTCATGCATCTAAGTGGGCAGTGCATCCTGGTTTGACCAAGATGTACCGTGATCTTCGAAGGCAGTTTTGGTGGCCTGGAATGAAGAAGGAAGTTGCGGGCTTTGTGGCACGGTGCCTTACCTGTCAGTAGGTGAAGGCCGAGCAACAACGCACAGGTGGTCTGTTGCATCCATTGCCCATTCTAGAGTGGAAGTGGGATGATGTAACAAGGTATTCTGTTGTGGGTCTTCCAAGGACATGGAGGAAGAATAATGCAATATGGGTAGTTTTGGATCACTTAACGAAAGTGGCTCATTCCTTACCGATTCAGGATACCTATACAGTCGACCCATTGGGTGAATTGTACGTTTGGGAGATAGTGAAGTTTCATGGGGTGCCACAGACTATAGTTTCAGACCGAGATCCGCGTTTCACGTTGTGTTTTTTGGCAAGGGTTGCAGAAGGTGCTGGGTACGCATATGTTTTTTAGTACGGCTTTCCACCCACAGACAGACGGGAAGTCAGAGCGTACGATTCAATTGTTGGAAGAAATTTTGAGATCTTGTGTCTTGGACTTTGATGGTTCTTGGGAGATGCACCTATCTTTGGTTGAGTTTGCCTACAACAACAGTTTTCAGGCTACAATTCAGATGACACCATTTGAAGCGCTTTATGGGAGACCATGTAGAACTCTGTTGTGTTGGCTAGAGGCCGGTGAATCTGAGTTGTTGGGGCTGAGTCTCGTGCTGGAGACTTCATAGAGAGTTCAGTTGATCAGGAAGAGAATGGATACAGCTCATAGGAGGCAAAAGTCATATGCATATCGGAGGCGTAGAGATCTTGAGTTTGTGGTGGGTGATAAAGTATTCCTTCTGGTGTCTCCAAGGTTTGGTCACCGTCGGATTCAGAAGCAGGGTAAGTTAGCACATAGGTATGTGGGACCTTTTAAGATTGTGGAGAGGATCAGACCAGTGGCTTATCGATTGGCTCTTCCACAACAGTATGGTGGGATTCATGATGTGTTTCATGTGTCGCAGCTTCGACGGTATCACCCCGACCCATCTCATGTTGTTGATGTTGAGGAGGTGGAGCTTCAGGTTGATGCATCCTTTGAGGAGCATCTGGTTCGTGTGGTGGATCATAGTGAAAAGGTCTTGAGAGGCATGGTTTTGCCATTAGTGCGAGTAATATGGTAGCATGGTAAAGTTCAAGAAGAAACTTGGGAGAGAGAATCGGATATGCGGGCTCAGTGGCCCAAACACTTCTCTTCGGTGGATCAATGAGGCTTGGGAGCATGACTCGAGGATGAGCCGTTATAAGGTGGGGAGGTTGTAAGATCCCGATTTTCAGAAAGGTATGTTCTCGTTATGTTTCGGTTGAATCCTTTGTTTTGGGCCTCAAGGGATGTTTTCTGAATGTATGAGGGGCTTTGAGGGTGTTTCAGGGACTCGGGGCATGGACAAAGGGAGAGCTGGGCAAGACAGGCCGGGGTGCATGACCTACATATGGCCAAGAAAACCATGCGGCCTGCCCAAGTGAATTCGTGCAACCCTTCCTCCTTTGGATAGTAGCATGTGCACAGTTTGCACACGGTTTGCTAAACTGTGTGGCTAAACCGTGCGACCACTTAAATTTGGAAAAAATTACAGTTTTTTCACATCGGGCTTTTAAACCCCACTCGGGATTTTCCTCTCCTCCTCCTCTCCCGACCCTAGCGACAAACTTGGCCGACCCAAGATTCCCAAGGGTGGTTCTCCTTCGATTCATGGCCGTTTAGAGTGCCGTTGGATGTGGATTGAAGCTCTGGGTAAGGCTAACCCCATCCTTGGTTGTTTTCTTGGTTTAGGGTTTGTATATTCTCTCCCTCTTGTTCCAAAGATATAAAACCCTATCTTTTGGGTGAGACTTAGATTTAAGCTCCAAGGGTTGGTCGAGTTGAGGTCTAAGGACTTGATTGAGGGTGCATTCAACCGTGGTTACGAGGTAGGTTCTCTACAAGTTATATCCCATAGTTATTTGAGAAATTTGTGCGTGTTGGTTATGTTATTGTTTTCCTTTGGTTATGTTTTGGATATCCTTGGAATATTTGGAATTAATGTTGTTTATAATGGAAAATGGGAACCCTCACGATCCCCATGGGATGCGTTGGGATTGACTTGACCTAATTGAGGCCATCCATGGGATGTGCCGGATTCTCCCAAGCTTAGGGAATTTGATTGAACAAGTGACCTTGTTTTAATTAAGGGTAGATCCCTTGGTAAACATGTTGGCATGATTAGTTGAACTTGGGATTGAAGTTAGGTGATGCACCTAGACTTGGTAATTACCGGAGGATTAAATGGAATGAGTTAAATGGTTGATTCATGGAAATGAGGAATGGGTTAAATGGGTTAATTTGTAAATTGATTTAAGACCATAACGGGATGGGTTATGGGTTTAGTGTTGAATGCTTAGCGAGTTAGGCATAACACATGGGAATTGGGTGAATGGTTAAATGATGTGAAATGGTAATGTGTTAATGGGTTAAGGCATGATGTAGAATTCCCATGTGGGGTGTTGTGAATAGTGTTTTCCGAAGGGAAATGGTATGGATGGTTGATGGTTACTTATATATAAGTATGTGCACATGGCTTGGTAGAGTGGCCTATGACTTGAGGATCTACGACCACAGGTCGAGTGAAGACTGATGCTCTAAACTCCACCCTAAATGCATGGGTTAGGAAAGGGGACTGAGGGTCTATTCTCCTAACGGTTGTATCCACCCAGATCGAGGGTTCGAGGTGAGGATATGGTTGTTATGAGGGAGTTAGTCCTAGTGAGATAGGATAATGATGTGTTTATGCTCTTGCATGTGATTGTTGGCCTTAAACCCATGTAACATAAGGTATGTGATTAACCCATGGAAATGTGATGAAAGGGTAAGTGATGGTAAATGGTAATAAATGGATGGTAATGGAAATGAAATGGCTTTTTCTCTAAACTAGTTAATGACACCTTAAATAATTACTTGCCATTTATAATTCATTTTTGTTTTTTTTCATGCAAAAATATTTATACTGGATATTTTGTAGACACCGTTGGTGATGGCCTACTAAGTTGTAATCACACCCTTCTCGGTCTTCCATTGGGTACCCGAGCATACTTCATGTTTTCAGGTCAGGAAAAGGGCAAGGGTCCTTTCTAGTTAGCTGAGTGGACATGGGTAGCACTTGGTGGAGGATCCGGACTTGGAGTCGGGACCATTTTGGGATTTTCGTCGCTATCTTTATTTTTGGGCTTTTGTTCACTCTTGCACTGTAGTATGACATGGGATATTTATCTTTGGAAATGGTTTCTATATATTTTCCATGTTTATTTGTTATTTTTTCTGCTATCTGGTTTTTATGTTGTGGCTTACTCTGATAAAAAGGGGGGTATAGTCTCCCCACTTGACCCCATAGACCCCCGCTGCTAGTCGGCACCCTTTGGCTTACAAGGAGGCGCGCTTAAGGTCATGTAACCACCCGGCTCGGAGCACTGGTTTAGTGGCTTCCAGGTTGGGGACATTACATTCTTCAATTATATATACAATAAAGTAACAGACCCAACGATATTTCCATCCATGGTAAATGAAAATGCGGTCAAATTATGTGAATTTCAGATGTTCTTCTTACCATAATTCTTCAATATGATGGTTCTATTGATGGCTCAATTGGATAGAGAGACTAGGATATGTGTTCATGTACATTATATATTGATATACACCATTTAAAGAGTAACACCCTAATTTTTTATGAATTATTATTTTTTGAATAAATTAATATTCTTTGATGGATTACGGTGCACGCCACACAAAGATAATATTTCATTATAAATAATACCAAGTTAAGATTATGATACAAGAAACACCGAGTTAGGCTTCTGGTACACACACCACTCAGTATTTCTTATGTTAAAAATAATACCAAGTTCCTTCGATATCTTATGTTGCATGCAAGATTGAGTTTTACCAAACTATAATATATAATTAATAATATTATTTAATATGATAGTTATCTCGTAGAAATTGGAATGGAGGGAATGAATAGGATTAAATAAATTATGAAAATATACGGTTTTTAAAGTATTATTATTTATCTATTTATTATAAATAAAATAATCATCATTCAAAATAAAAATATTTGTTTTTTGAAAAATAAAATCTTTTCTAAAAGACGGGTTAATCACGTCTAGCACACATAATTTTAAATTAAAATTTACCACTTTTAGAAAATTTATTTCAAAAAATAGAATTTATTTTATAAATATTAATATAAAAAGTATCTTAGAATTTTTTTTGGTATTTTTATGAGAAGTATAATTTTTCTAATGAATAGTGAAAAATACTAATTTTTAATTGAAAACTGCCTCTTCGTTTAAATGATTTATAATGCATAAATGTATTTTAAATTGATTTTAAAGTCATAATAGTTAAATTATAAATATATTAATCTAATTTAGGTAATTTTAATCATTTTAATTTTTAATCTTGATATAAAAAATTTGTAAACTTTTGAGCTTTTTCATTTTAAAACCCCTCTTTCTTATCGCCTCTGCGAGATTAATTTTAAATTAAATTCTAACAATTATGTGAGTTTAATTTGGGAATATGGATTTAATATTTTGAATAAAAATAATTTATATTATCAAATAATGTCAAAATAATTTTTTACCAGAATTATTTGTGAAAATAGTTAAAATTAATTTCAGCAACTTTGGTAAAAATGAGTTTACTTAGTGGTTAATCTTTGAATATAAGGTGTAATAATGACCCAAAACCTATCAAAAACCCATTTTATTTCTATATTTATACCCTCATAACTTTACTTATTTTTTTTAATGAGTTTTAGAGACACATACCCATGAAAGAGACGGATATAATAATTTTTGAAAAGAAAAAGACAAAAATCAACCTTCCTTTCTTTTAATATCTATAATGATTTGGGAAAGGGAAAAACATTTCTTAGGTTATAAAATTAATTTTAAATAT
Source organism: Viscum album (assembly GCA_963277665.1). Taxonomy (NCBI): domain Eukaryota; kingdom Viridiplantae; phylum Streptophyta; class Magnoliopsida; order Santalales; family Viscaceae; genus Viscum; species Viscum album. The sequence goes on along the minus strand of OY728120.1, from coordinate 2,061,530,943 downwards.
AAATTATAATATGTTATAAAAACAATTTATCATTATTTTTGAGAGATGAATTAGTTACGTAAAATTATTATGAATCCCTAACGCTGTAAATATTTAGTTAATAATCAACTAAAATAAATGATACAAAAAAATATTTAAAGTGAAGTAAACTGAATGAATTATTTTCATAAATTAATTTCACAGATTCATATATCATGATAAATAGGTTTTAACTTAATATATTCAAATACCATCATTGTCTTGATATTTTTAAATCAAATTAAATAAATATTTTCCAAATTGACATTAATGCTATTTTATAAAAAATAATGATTTATTAAATGATTTAAAATTTAAAAAAATCTCATATTCTAAAATTTAATTTTTAAAATATAATAAATATAAAATATATTACCTTAATGTACCATTTTAATTTTTATAATAAACATATTTACCCCTAAATAGTAAAAACTTTATTAGCATGGTTAGGGTTAAAATAGTGTATTTTACGCGTTACATGCACTTCTGTTAAAATTAATTTTCAACCGACATGGTATTTTTTTTATAAATTAGATATAATATTTATAATAATTGTTCCTAATTTTTATAATAATTCTAACTTTAATTTATTCTCAATGGGTAAATTATTTAGGTTAGAAAACTATTTAGGATAATGAAAAACCAAAATGGTAAAAATAAGGAAACCTTGAAGTTAAAGAACAATATACTTAAAACATGTGTTTTATTGTGTGGTGAAGGTATATATGTACCATATAATCCAACCAAAAAAAATTAAATATCAATAATGGTGCCAATTGAGGTAATTTGGACCTCCCAATAATGAATAATTTTGAGTATTTGCAATAATACAACTCCTCCTCAACTATAAAATGGCACACTCTTCCCACTTCTTCTCACCTCTCAATATATTTTTATGAGTGAATACCTAAAAAAATAAATTATAAAATAAAATACTATAATAAAATAAGACTTAATTTTCTAATAAATCTAATCAATGAGGGAATTTGGTGCAAACCAAAAGGAGATACCCGAAAAAGAGGTAATGTTCACCAATAAACATTTTATTTATTTATTCCTAAAACTGCTTAAATTATGTTTATATCATTATAATATAATAAAATAGGTATATTAAATATAATTATATGTTTTTATTTAAATGTTATTACCTAAAACTAAACACACTTCCATCAAATGGGTTATAAAATTATCGTTCGTGTGTGCAATGGACTACCGCCTCATGAACTGATATCATTTTTTCAATGAACAACTCTCAAGGATTGGAATAATTATGAAAATAATGGTTATAAATGATATTTATGATATTTATGATGTTATTATGATTATGAAATTGTGATATAACACATACCTTCATGAATTCCATTTTGTGAAAATATGATAACGTCGTTCGTGTGTATGGCGGACTACTGTCTCGTGAAGCGATTTGATTCATCCATGCAATACATGGATTTTATTAAGGATGTATTTAAAAACCATATGTTATATATATAAAATCAAAATTTATATTATAATTACAATATATATCAATTAATTTTCTTTCATTCAAACTGATAAGAAAATGGAAAACAACGTTCATGCGTACGTAGGACCTACCGTCTTAATGAAAGATACAATTCATTTCATATCACTATATATTACGGATTAATATAAATACATATATACTGAATATATATTATATTTTCATTATTTTTATAATTAAATGGATTATGGAACCATGATCTATGTAATGGGACAAAAAATATAAGAAATCAAAACTTATACAAAAAAGTGGTTTTTACATAAAAGGAAAATTTAACATGGAATTGTTAATAAAATAGTAATAAAAGGTGATAATAAAAGAATATATGGTATTATATATATTAATGTGATTATTTAATATATTTATAATAAAATTATATTTATTATATGGGAAGTTTCAATGAGTACGACACATGTCAAGACTAAAGGTAATGGATTTTTGTCTCACTTTTTACTTCCACTAGACACAAGCCATGTTAACCACCTAATTATTTTATGTTGTATGTATACTAACCATGAATTTATTTTATGATTAATATATTTGGAATTATTTATATTTACATATCCATATTATTATATCTCTTTCATGTGGTTTATGGTTAAAATGTTACCGAAGTGGTAAGTGTTTTTTGTCTCAATTTTCCTTCTTCGAGATGTATGTTATGTTATGGACCTATATTATCATATGATATATATATAAAGACAATTTTTCATGTAATATCATGAATTTATTTATTATAATCATATTATCAGTTCCATTTTATGTTATTCCTTGATGGGTATTATGTTTCAATGTTCCCAAAGTTGTATATATTTTATGTTTCAATCTCATCATTTATCAGGATTATTTATGATTGAGTATCCAATGATGAAATATCATGATCTAAATCTCAATAATTATCAATAATTTTTCATCCACTAGTTATTAATGATATCTTCAAGTAAGGGTACCATTTTCCCACTATTTTGTACTTAAATTACAAAGAAGATATTTTTATGAAAATATGGCTTTATTTTTCTCTTCGGTCGAAAAAAGTTTTTTCTTCCAAAACCATATTTACTAAAATTGTTTTTTAAAAAATATTTTTAAAAAATATGTTTATATAATTTTCAAGGAAAAGTATTTTGAAAATGTTTTATGTGTTAAAAAGTGTTTTAAATTATTTTATAATTATTTTTAATTAGTTATCAAGGTTATTTCCAAAAAAAGGATTTCAAAAATATTTTATCTTAAAAAAAAATTAAATGATTTTTTAAGATTATATTACATGTGTTAATGGTTATTTTCAAAAAAAAAATGGTTTTCAAAAATGTTTTATGTTTTAAGAATATTTTTTTCTGAGGAAAAAAGAAATTTTTTCTCAAGAAATGATTTAAAATATCCTTCAATATTATTTTCCTTCTAAGATGACATCCATTGGGGTTAACTATTACTTATTGGGGATATGATCCAAGAATACCATTCATATTATTTCTATGAATGGTCTACATTTTTCTATCATGATTTTTATGAAACTTGTTTCTCTTCCACTGGTTATACCATGTTAACTTGCTTATGAAACCCACTTATTTTCACAAGTTATGATATGATGAAATGATTATGAAACCTATGTTTTTTCCATAGGTTATGACATGATAAAATGTTTATGATACCCATTTTATTTCATGGGTTATGATGTGATGGATGCTTATGATCTTATGAAACACATATTTATGGTTTCCTTATGTAACGAGTTGGAACTACCTCCCTCCGATGCATTGGGTAATTATTTATATCTCATTAGATAAGTGAATATTGGAATGAACTATTGGAAAGGGGGTCTTTTCCCATGAATCTATCCCCATGGTTTAGAAAAAATGTGGGGATAAGTGTTTTTTTATTATCCATTCCCACAGTTTTATTAAAATTGTGGGTTATCAATCCACAATTCCACTCTTCCATCGTGATCCTCCTGCCTCTTCCATCATGATCCTCCTCCACTCTTACATTGTGCTCCCCACTTGATCCCTCGCTTCCCCGACCTCCGCCTCCTGGCCATCTGCTCCCCTCCTCAACCACCGTGTCCCAACCATCCAACCTCCGCCTCTTGGTCCTCTCCTCCCCTCGTTGACCTCTACTTCCCGGCTATCCGACCACCGTGTCCTGGCCATCTCCTCCCCTCCTCGACCTCCGCCTCTTGGCTCCACCCCCGCTCCCGACCATGACCTCATGGCCTTCTCCTCAGCCTCAATGTCTCATACTCTGCCTAATTTCTCCCATATCTGATGACATCCCCTCCCCCTCTCGGCACCATCTCTTTCAGAAACTTCTCCTCTCAGCTCCCTCTCCTCCCAGGCTTTGCCTCAACCTCAAATTTCCCCAGCTCCACCAACGTCCCATCCCGGCCTCCGCCCCTACCCCCAGCTCTGGAATCTATGCATGAAATATCTTCTCCTTGATTTTTTATTCTCTTTAAACCAATCAATTATTCATATATCAATAGCCTCCATAAGTTGACTACACAATTTATCTTTTTCATTGTTTATTTAATCAATAAGAATTCATATTAGAGGTAAATTATACTACCTCTCATTGTTATTTCAACATCCTTTTTCATTTACAATGTTTTATACCACTGCATTTTGTTCTTTGGATATAACCAAAAAAACTACTAATTTTGGATCATGTTAACAACCTCAACAAGTTGACTTCACAATTTCTCTTTTGCGTTGTTTATTTAATAAATAATAATTCATCTTAGAGGTAAATTCTAATTCTTTACATTTTTATTGCCACATCCTTTTTAATTTATAATGTTTTATACCACTGTATTTTTCTCTTTGGATATAATATAAAACAATACTAATTTAGGATTATGTTGTTGAGGTCCTTTATAATATGTCCTTCTCACATAAAAATTTCACAAAGTCTCCCATATGTTCTTCTCTATTTTATGATCAATAATTTATTTCATTACAACTGATTATTCATAGTAATGGAGGTAAAATTATTCATGGATTTCCTAGATGCTTGATCCCCTATCATTTAATACATGTATTTAAGAGACTGATTTTTATTTCCCATTGGTATAAATATTATATATCTTGGACTCCTTCTATTCTTGGTTTAAAAGGATTCTCACATAATTTCAACCATATTTTTTTCCAATTTTGAATTTAACTCTAGCGTCCTGTAATCATCAACTGCACCTGATCACTCATGATACTGATCTATAATCATGTATGGCCCTTTATTGTCGAGTTACAGTTAATTCTCCAAGAAGAAAGAAACTCTAGTGAAATACCTAAAAAATTACACCATCTATTTCACATATTTTTTTCAGTGCTAGTGTTGATTCATGATGTTCTCCATAACCGAGGTCATCTTCATTTCCGAGACATTCAATTCTCCTATAATTGTGACAACATAGTCTAGGAACTATTCCAATCCCCCTGAGATAGAAATCATAACACACACATATATATATTTTACTGATTCGCCCCTTAATTGATCACTAAAACTCCCTTGTGGTTCTTTTCCTTTCACTATATAGGATATATTATACTATATAATATATATTATACTATAAAGAATAATATTTGGGTTCATACCTTCCACAACACCAATAAAACCCTTGAAATATTTAACATTCATGTTGATTCAAGGTTAATCCATCTCCATGTTCTAGTTTTCATGATATAGTGTAAGCCTACTCCACAATTGAAATAATATATTGTATCTTCACACATGGGTGGATCCAAGTTTACATCCAAACTCAGTGGCTAAATTCTCATGAAAAAACTTTTCATAAAGACTATATCCAAGATCCAATGACCCACATTTAATCTATACTATCCCCACACATCCCATATTATATACATTCCAATTCTATATTCCAATCTTACCAAGCATAGAGCACCATTATTGTTTCTTGAAACCATAGGCGCCACACCATGTAAAACTATGTAAATGAAAACTCATAATTATATCATCATTTTATAATTCAACTATAGTTCATTAATAGACTCTCCATTATTATAAAATCTTATACTGAGTTTATAGGGCCATGCACATAATCACATTTCCATTGAAAATTGTAAACTCTATCGAAACACTAACTCACAGAGTGTATTCATCTCAAGATCAATATGTATCTCCATATGACTAAACCCGAACTTCTCCAAGAGTGTTATTACCATTGGAACCAGAAATTCTATCCACCATGAAAGCAGTTGTTCTACCTCACATGTACCAATGTCACCTAGGCTATGAATCTGAATGAGACATCCCTTCCTGAAACCATCCTTACAGATGAAATAACTAGCACATAAGTACTTATCTTAGAAACCGAAGTAACCTAACACACCTATCAGAAATAAATTTTGAAATTTTTGTGAATTGATATCATAAACCAAATATTTGAATTATGACTCACACACCTAAATGTTCCTAAAAAATGTCCAACCAGTCTGATGGGTTACCCTCGAAGGTCAGAATGTACTAAATTCTAAACCTGGAGTCATGATAAATAAGGTAACCACTCTCTCAAACATACGCCACACATTATTCTTAATAGTGGTTATAACTATGGGTTTCACTTGTCCCCATCTCAAGGTAACATGGAATTTAACATTCCAAATACTTAATTTTATGTTTCAACAACCCATTTAAATTAATTTCGACTTACCTACTCCCAGGTCAAGCATAAACCAATAGTTCCACAAGTAATCACTACACATCTCAAAATAAGCTCACTCACACTGTGACCTATAAAATGATTCACTATAGCTTTAGAGCCTCATAATCATTAGGATACCATATAACTCTGGCACTCTCAATATCCCAAACTACCCAAACATAGGGTCCACATCTACTACTGACTATTTCACCAATATATATATATATATATAATTCACAATTATTTTCATTACACATTAAATTTTATATTAACCCATGAACTACACAAAAATGGATTAGATAAATGAAATTTCAATTAAATTATATCAATTATATAGTCTAATATTATAAATAGAAACTTAGTCCTAGAAAACATGGAATTTCCTCATGCATGGGTTGGATAGTCCCAGGGAAAATCTCCATACAATGTATCGACACATTCTTAATCTATTTTATACCATTACAAAATAGTACGAGTAAAAAAACCTCTAATACCATTTTACTAGGTCCTACCACCTATTGGTGCTTGCATCATTGGTAGATATAATTCCCCAAGAATGACGCCCCATATGATAAAGGATGCTGACTAACAGTGAGGGTGTCATGTAGTATGATGGGAGATTGTACTAGTATATTTGATAAAAACAACATTATAAATAAATATACTAATATAAAAATATGTTAATAATACATTTAATGAAATAGTGAAATGTTTCAATAATAATTGTAATAATCCATGCAATAAAAAATTAATTTTATGCAATACATTCTGGTAGTCATAATATAACCTGAATATCAGAAGATAAAACTATGAAAACGTTGAAAAATGGTCTTGAGTATCAACCTGGACCCAACACCCATGCTTAGTCTTAGAAACCATACAATAAAAAACATATGGTTCTTTCCAAAATATAAATATACAATATATTATTGATAACAACTCAGATTCCCAACTTCCATGGTAGAAAGTGAAGGGTTTTATTATAGCTCGGTAAGACTCAAAATATGATGTCCCTAAAATTAAAATTCCATTGTTTTTTTCAATGAGAGTTGATTTAATAATAAATTATTGATTATTGGATTAATATTTGTCAAATTTATAATTTAGGTTAAAGTGTAAAAAAATATTACGGATGCTTGATCTCTACAATGGAACCCAACATCATTTTTATATACTTTTTCCATCACTAGAGAGTCTATAGTCATGGTACATGTCAAATCACAAATAGTAACAATGTAAAAACCATGGAAACCAAGGGAATAATAATCTAAGAGAACATAGATGTCTCAATCTAGCATTCTCTCTCAATAAAACTCATACATAATACAAAGGGGTGAGCCTTTCTATTCTTCCTAATCCATTCTTCCAGTCTAAACTCAAAGAACCATCCTTGAAATTTGTAAGAATGGTAGTATTATAACCCATATCTTATGATGGCGGTTTTCCAACCAAATATATCAAGTATAATTCAGTAAAATCATCATTCAAAATTAAATGAGGCTACACCATAAGAATCCAAAATAGTAATAATCATTGACATTTGATACATAAGACATTACCGAAATCCCAAGGGAGATTCCCCTAGTCATTTCACTTCAATTTCCCCAATATTCATTTCTTATGAGAACCCTAATCATGTTGTTTGTAAAATTTAGTGTTCAATTTTAATCTAATTCCATGTGTTTTATTTTTCAATTGATTTAAAATTCATTTATTTTACGAAAATGACCTTTTCCTTTTTAAGAGTCTTATTGTGACTTGTTCCACTTTGTATGCAGTAGGTCTTTCTAGGTAATTATTTTATTAAAAAACACATGATGTGATTTAGTTTATTAAATTCATCTTCTAGAATATTTATACCAATTTTTTATACCCATGATTGTTTTATATAAATTATACAAATGATTTTCATTATTAGAGATGAAGTGGGTTTCATTAAATTTCTTTTCACTATTTAAATTAAAATTTCACATGTGAGAAATATTAAATAAAATGAATATGGGGATTTTTTAAAATATTTTTGGTGATGGTTGAATGTTTTTATCTCCCCCTTTCTTTTTAAATAAAATAAACCATGTTTATGGGTGTGTTTTTATGTTAATTTTTTTAAGTTACAACTAAGGAAGGAAATGGGGATGGGGATGTTGGTGATGAGGGGATTTCAACCCCCTCCATTTGTGACTTAGTAGGGTGTCTTATGTATGTACTTTATGAACATGAATTGTTTTTTTGTATGGATGATAATGGTTAGTTTATTTTCTTCTAAAAGGTTTTTCATAATTTTTTGTATGCAGTTACACAAGATAACATTAGAGTCCTTAGTCATTTATATGGGTAAGTGATTCCCTTACTACCATAGAACACTTATCTCTAAATGAATTTACATATAGTGACATTGTATTCCATTTATTATCTCTTTATTTTTCATAAATTAACGAATTGACATGTCTAAATTAATTAATGTAAAAAAGGAATATAATCCTAAGATTTGATTTATAAATTTTTCATTTTGTGAAATATGAAGTTTTTCTATTGATTAAACTGGTTGGGTTTTTGAGATCCCAAGTCCCTAAATGATATGGTACATGTTAGATATTTTTTGGGTTTATAGGTATCTTTGCAAGAAGGTAATGACATTTAAATATATTTATACATCATTGTTTTGGGATAAAGTGGAAGTTACTACATGAACATATCCACCCCTTGATATTTTTAAGTGGGGTGAAATATAATAAGGGAAAATCCAATAGTCAGCCAAACCATCACCCAGGTAGGTTTCTAAGGTATAAGGTCATCTTGATAGATCTAGCCTGTTTTTTATGCTCGAGTAGTTAATGGAGGATGATGAATATGATCCTTAGATGGTGAGATTTGTTTTTTCTAATATCTTATACCCTCATCTATGTTTTATTTGATATTATAGCTTCCCATTTTTTTATTTCTAAGAAACCAGTCTCTCACTTTTGACTAAAAGTGGAATTAAGTCAGTGTATCATGAGCATATATTCACCAACGGGTGGGGTTGGGTGCAGGGGGATGGGGTTGGCTGTGGGGGGGGGGGCTGGGTGTAGGGGTGGGGGGTGGGGGCGGGGTTGGGTGCAAGGGGAGAAGGGTAGGGTGTAGTGGGGGTACATGTGTGTGTGTGTGTGGGGGGGGGGTAGTGTTTAGGGGGTGGTGGGTGTGAAGGGGGTAGGGGTAATGGGGTGAATGGGGGGGGGATAGGTGGGGTGGGTGGGAAGTGGGGGTGCAAGTGGGGGGGGGGGGGGCGTGGGGGGTGAAGTTTGGGAAGGGGGGAAGTGTGTGTGTGTGGGGGGGGGCAGTGTGCAAGGGGTAGTGGGGGTGAAGGGGGCAGGGGGGAAGTGTGTAAGGGCTAGAGCCGAATCCAGTGCTGGTGATGTTACCAATGCTGATGTCAATGATGATGTTGGTGGTGTGAGAGGTGGGGATGGTGTTTCTGTAGGAGGCGTGGATAAGGATTATCATGATTCTGATGATTGTAATATTGAGGCTCATTATTGATGTAAATTGTATTTTTGGATTGTAAATATGTGGAATTTTATTATGTAGTTCCGTTTGACTATTGGAATATTGAATTGTATTGAACCTTTTGTATCCTTTTCTACATATATTGAATTATTTTATTATTATGTATGTTTGTTTATGTAGTAGATAACTTTTATTATTGTTATATTTAATTGTATCCTCCTCCGATGAAACCATTATACCTCCTCACCGATGCTGCTCTGAGGTGACCCCTCTATCTCCTCTGACACATCTCTGATGGTATGTAGTTCAATTTTACATTTCTCCCTGATTCTTTTCTCCTTCTACAATTATTTTCTTCATCTCATTTGTCTATCTTTTAAATTTATTCTGTAGGTGAACCCATTCCACCGCACCTATGATTCTATGTTTTTTTATAGCATGAAACTTCGGTGTCATAGACTTATTTTCAAATATATAAGCATTTATATGTTAGATTAATTGCGGATTTGTAAATGAATTTTTTCTATGCTAGTATGCACTTTTTTGTTTCAAGCTTAATATAATTGGGAGATAAAAATATACGATTGAGTTAAAATGCATGGCTGTACTAAAGTGGATGAATATTTGTGGAAATAGGTTGGATGTTTTAGGAATTATGTACTTTGGATTCAATTCACTTAAATGTTATATAATATATATTCATTTATATAATAACACAATCAGGCCTCATTTCCGAATTTTTTTATTTTGAAATTTATTTTCAATATACTGTGATTTGGGTACAAGCACATACAAGTAAGGAAAATAATACTTCAGTGAGCTAAAAAAGCACACGAAGGAATTTTTATGGGTCGACGATGAATATGGAAATGCAATTGAGATTTCATTCCGAAAGAAAAAGATAAAATCTAAAAAGAATTATATTCGTAAGTTTGTTGTTTGAAATTTACTTTGAAAGTTTATTTATAGGGTTATATGTAATGATCTTTTTGTACAGATTAAACTTTAATTTTTGATCCCTGATGAAGTTAGCTATAGAGTACTAAGGTATCACATCTAGCGGGTGACATGCTTGGAATTCCTTCCCCAAAATAACGCCATTCTGTTGTCTGGGGATAAGGTGGGTTATTTAATTTTCCTTTTGATGTATATATTCTGAGAAGTATATATTTTATTCTATTCATTTATATATTTGTTTTATCCTTGGTTCCTTTTAAAAGAAAGAAAAAAATAGTGTTTGGTATTACAATATGTTTTATGAAAAGATGGCGTGTAGAAACATACACACCTATATACTCAACAATATGAGGTGAGTTATATGTTTATTGGGATATGGGGTCCACCTATATTTGTTTGTATTAGAAGAACATTTATTTTTCTGCCTAGGAAGAATCATGCACGTGCTCACACACACACTTTAACACCACTATCCATATAGCAGAACAAATACCACTTACTTTTTTAGACAATGTCAAAAGTGATCATTGATAAGTGCTATAAGAAGTGCTATCAAATAGATCCTTAAAGATATTCCCCCCACCACAACTGTGTATGTGATGGTTAAAAAATGGTTGCACAATTTGTGATAGGTTTAATTGGACAAATGATAGATCAATATTTAGTTCATCCTTAGATGGAACTGTTTGTTGCACTAACATGGAAATTGGAATGGTGACATCTTTCATATACCGTAACCCCAATAGATGTAAGGTAGTGTTTTCCAATGGGTAAAAAAGTTTTTTCCATTTTATAACTTTTTAGAAAATTTCAATTCATTAGATAGTTTGGGACTACCTCTTAAGTATCCATCATGAGTTATGGTCATAAAAATTTTAAATTGTGACTTATAGATGTCTTTTTTTAGGGCTCAAGCAGTTGAAAGATGCTACATGGTTTGGATATTAACTTGGATAAAGGTCTTGTCCTTGTTATAGATAATTTTGGGTTTTTTTACATGTATGTATTCCAATTATGAACTCTTTAGTTTTACAGTAGGATATTTTTTTAAAAAATATTTACAATATACATGAGAGGGTATTTTAATTATGTAATTAGAATGTCTGAAATACATCCTTACAAGCATGTATAAGTTATTAATTTTGTCGATCAGATTCCAAAATTTTGGGCTCATTTAAAAAATATTGAATGAGGTTGATGTTTATCCTAGACTTATATATCTTATTAAATATCTATTTGGAACATGTATGCTTGGTTTAATTACTCATTCAATGTTATTTTTTGATATATGATTCAAATTAGCTACCTCAAGGCTATTGTGAACATGTTCTAGGTTTTATTACTCAACCAATGTTATTTGTTGGTACATGATTCAAATCAGTTACCTTAAGGTTAGAATTATAATTGAAACGATTCACTGATATATAAAACAAGAATTATTGTATAGAAGGGGGGATTAAAGGTTAGTTTCCATTATAATTGAAATGATTTAATGATATAGACAACTAGAATGAACTCTGAAGAGAGAGGGGATGTCGGAGGGCGGGGGGGGGGGGGTGGGGTGCTGGGGAAGAGGGAAGGGGTGTGTTCAAGGGGATCGGGGGCTAGTGTGTGTAGGGAAGGGGGGGGGGGGTAGTGGTAAGGGGGAATTGGGGGTGAGATGGGTGTGAGGGGGGGGGGGGGGGTTATAATAGTATTTAGGGGATGGGGATGGTGTTGGGGAAGAGGGAAGGGGGTGTACAAGGGGGTGTGGTGCTGGAGAAGAGGGAAGGGGTTTGTGCAGGGGAGGGGGTGTGTAGGGTGTGGGGGGAGGGGGTGTGTAGTGGGAAGGGGGAAGTGGGGGGTGTGCAGTGGGGGAGTTGTTACAAGTATTCTGGGGTGGGGTGGGGGTGCTGGGGAAGAGGGCAGGGTGTGTGCAAGGGAGGGTGTGGGGGGATGGTGCAGGGGAAGAGGGAAAGGGTGTGTGTAGGGTAGGGGGTGAGGGGGTGAAGGGGGAGGGGGTCTGTAGTGGGAAGGGGGTAGTGGGGGGGGGGGGGTTGGATGATGAGGGTGTGGGAGGGGGGGGGGTTATATGTATTCATGGGGGGCTGGTGTTGGGGGAAGAGGGAAGGGTGGGTGCTGGGGAAGAGGGCATGGGTGTGTGTAATGGGGGGGGGGGGAAGTGTGTAGGGGACATGGAGGGGGGAAGTGGGGGATGTGAATATATGCAGGTGAAGGGGGGATAGGGGTGAAGGGGTTGGGGGTGCAGTGCGGAGGGTGTAGGGGGTGTGGGTGTATAGGGGGTGGGGGTTGTCTAGGAGTGTGGAGGTGGAAGGGAGGAGGGTTGTCTAGAAGTGTGTAGGGGGAAGGGAGGGAGGCAGTCCAGGAGTGTGCATGGAGGGGGCAGGGTGCAGGGGGGATATGAATATATGTAGGAGAAGGGGGGAAGGGTGTGGTGGTGGGGGGAAGCGTGTAGGGGGTGTGGGGGGGGGGGGGGGGTTCATGGGGAGGGGGTGTGTAGGTGGTAGGGAGGGGGGTTTTTAAGGATTGCGTAGGGGGAAGGGGGCAATCCAAGAGTGTTTAGGGAGGGGGTAGGGTGCATGGAGTGTGGGGGTGTATCAGAGTGGGGATGTCTAGGAGGCGGGGATGTGAATATTTGCTGGTGAAGGAGATCAAAAGAGTGTTTGGATTTTTGTTTTTGGCTTCCTGATGGTTTTTCCTTTTTGATCATTTGTTGATTTTGATGACTTCTATTGGTAAGAAGGAAAGGGATGCATGATATGGAGAGAACCATCAACAAAACATACCCGATGCAATTTATATTCTTCCACGACTTGCAATCGGGATTGAAATGAATATAAAATTCAAGAGGTAATGGTTATTTTATAGCATTTTTTGGAAGACATTAGTAACCATTTGTTTTGTTTTTAATCAAATTGCCTTTTCATACACCATGCTAGCAGAACTTATGATTCTGAGTTTACTCTTGAGTGTGAAATATTCAGTCTTTTGAACATTGCTTGGTATCATGGTTGGATATTTTATCCCAAAGTATGCACTTTTTAATCCTATACCTTTATATTTTTGGAGAAAAATATTTTATAAATTATCTCGGTTTACAGTTTTCATTTTTCATTTTTCTTCTTTACATTTCTTAACATGTCTGTTTTCATGTATATTCATGTGTGGGGGTGTCCAGGGGGGTTTCCAGGGGTGTCTAGGGGGGAGGGGGTGTTTGGGGGGGGGGGGGGGGGGGTTAATGGGGGGTTTCGGGGGGGGGGGGTGTCTAAGGGGGGAGGGGTGAATGGGGGGGGGGGGGGTCTAGGGGGAGGGGGTGTCCTGGGGGTGTCCAGCGGTGTCCAGGGGGTCTAGTGGTGGGGGGGGGGGGGTTCTAGGGGGGTGTCCGGGGGGTGGGGGGTCCATGGGGGTCCAGTGGGGGGTGTCTGGGGTGGGGTGTAGTTCAAATGGGGGGGGGGGGGTAGTCCAAGGGGGGGGGGGGGCAGGGGGGAGGTGGTGTCTAGGTGGTGTCTAGGGGAGTCCAGTGGTGGGTGTCCAAGGGGGGGGGGGGTATAGGGGGTCCAGTGGGGGGGGGTTCCATGGGGGTCCAGTTGGAGGGGGTGTCCAGGGGGGGTGTCCAGGGGGGTGTCCAGCTGGGGGTGTCCAGTTGGGGGTGTCTAGGGGGTGTGCAAGGGGGTTCTGTCCAGGGGGTGTTCAAGGAGTTCTGTCTAGGGGAGAGTTTGGGGTGTGCAAGGGGGAGGGGGTGTACTGTGGGGGGAGCCTATCTAGGGGGGAGGGAGGGGCTGCATTGGGTGTCCCGGTGGAGAGTGGGGTGTGTGAAAGGGGGGTGGGGTGTGCTGGGGGGATATCCAGGGGGAAGGAGGGGTTGTAGGGGGTGTCTAAGGGGAGAGTGGGGGTGTTAAAGGGGGGGGGGGTGGTTTCATAGTGGTTTTCATTCTGGTTTGCAGCATCATGGGGAAACCAAGGTGGGAAGCTGTTGTTTCTTAGAAAAAAAATACCCACGGTTTGAAAAATAATGGGTATATATGCTGCTTCGAAACTATCTATACCCATAGTTTGGTGAATCGTGGGTATGTGTGCTATGAAGAAACCATTCTCTACCCACACTTTACATAACTGTGGGTATATAATTTCTTCTATATAAATATATACCCAAGGTTATGTAAACTGTGGGTATAGATGTATACCCCTAGTTTACCATAACTGTGGGTAAGATGAAATTTCAATGGGATATACCCATTGTTTCTTCAAAATCATGAGTATAGGGAAATTCCGACACCTAGGGAGCCCATAGTTCATCAAACTGTGGGTATAGACTATACCCATTGTTTTATGCGCTATAGCCACGGTTTGAAACTTTGCGTATATGGAAAATTTCCTGTAGTGATGGGGAGAGAAATTGGTTTAGTAAGATAGGGATATAACAGGAAGTGAACCCGGTTTAGTAATACAAGGATGAAATGTGGAGTGAACCAAGTTCAGTAAAGGAATTTTTATTCTATGATGGTATTTATAGAGAGCCTTGAAATATATGGAAATGATTTTCTATTCTTAAGTGTATGCCACAAATTCTATGTATTATGCTATCATGGATATTTTTATCTGATTCCCTTATGAATTATGTCTTATTGACTTACAATATTAATGCCATGACTCCTGATTATGATCTTTAATATGCAAGGGATGGTTTTAAAATTTTATGATCATGTTATAATAACCTTATGGTCATGTTATTGTTACATATCTCCATTGTTTTCCCTTACGGGGCATTTGAGAGGAACCTTTCTTGTGTTTCTATTCCCCAGGTTATGTGGATTTTTATTATATATGATATGTATAATAAGGGTTGTAGTTATAAAGAACATAGTGAGATATGACATAGCTCACTTACGGACTAGTGCTTATGTTTCCATGTTTCTGAATGAACTAAACTATTACTATTCTTGGGTGGGTATTTTTGTAATGGAAACAATATTAAAAAAATGATATAGTGTCTATGTATAAAAATCATGGGTCATTATATTTGGTATCAGAGAAATGTGTTAGTTAATATTGGGAAACTAGGATGAGAAAACCTTGGTGATATCCCTAAGGATATGCCAAAAGATAATTCTAAGGCTGAGTTGAAGTATTGGAAAATTTCCTAGAATTTTGCTAAAGGATAGAGAGAGTGGCTTCCTAGAAATAAATCCATTTTTGTATACTACTAGTAGATTTTTCTCTAGAATATATTTACCTAGGGGTAATAACCCTAAAAACGATGTAATGAACTACACTTAATCAGGAACTGTTGCATGACAATAAGACTTGCTGCATAACTGCTTTGAAACTCTTAGGGGATATGCTTTAGAAATTCACAAACTCTTTATGAACCATCAAGAAGGGTTTATGTAGATGATGATCATGTATGAACTAGTTTATTCCAATGATATCATAGATTTAAAATAAGGTGTCATGATTTAGACATCATATAAGTTATTTTTCCTAATCATGTGGTTTTCCACTATGACATGTTTTTCTAACACTATGCTTTATGGTTTTAGTCAATGGTGGGAACAAAAATGAACTAAGTTAAAATTGAATGTGATGGAAATTTTTTTGATGACTAATCAAATGGGATAATGATTAGAGTGAAGGATGTTGTGATTATTTCTAATCAGTTTTCAGAGAACCGGATTAAAAATGTATACATTAACCAACTCTCAAACTAACCAGAGGAGAGAAGGAAATAGTTCCCCGAGAGTTCTAGTAGTGGAGACCATGGAGGAAAAAAGATTCAGTTTCCTGCATGTTGGGAATGTGGGAAGAAACTCCCATTTGGATGTCTTAGAGTAACAATAAGATGTTTTGACTCTAGAAAAGAAGGACATAAAGAAGGTAACTGGAAAGGAAAAATGAAGAGTTTGGTCAATGTAATGGATGAGAATATTGGTATTCCAAAGGTATTATCAATGGATGAATGATTTAAATGTGGAATGTATGTCAATTATGAAAGACAATATCCTTGGGGGTAATCTTTTGAAGAGAATCAGGAAGGTCATATGAGTAATGATTATATTGCTGATGATGAAGAGACTACAAATGACATGTGAATGGAAGTAAGTGTTAAAGAATATGATGATGATGTTTAGTTAATTATTTGAGAATAAATATGGATGAATGAAGTAATTATGTATTGGAAATCAATGAGTGTGTTATTTGAATTATGAAATATAAAAGGATTTTTGTCATGACCCATCCCCCGAGGCTAGTGTCGTGACTACCCCGACCTCGCCTTCCATAGGCCAGGTGTTGGTGACTAGAACCAAAGGCTTAAATCCCAAAAACTGGGAAGGAATTTCCATTATAAATTATAAAACACACAATAGAGTACGAGTTACAAGTAAACCACTAAGAAAAAATGTATACAAAGGAGTGATGAAAAGTAAAAGGGGCCGGAAATACAATCTCAACTGTAAAGTACAAGTACAAATGAAAGAAAAGTAAAACAGATGCTGGATCTTCCACTAGGAAACCCTACCTGAAGGGTAAGTATAGATAGCCTCCTCCGTGCTCCATTTCCGTCCGACTTCACCATGTACTGACTAGTCGTAAGGTCCACCTCTTGGTACTGTCCAGTTCTGCTACTCTCAATCTCAGTCAGTGCTATCCGTTTTCTGCAACCAACACAATAAGGTGTGGGCATAGCCTATGCATGGGTGAGTATAATGATATTCAGTAAGGACCCTGAGGCCCTCAAGGTATGACAAATCCAAAAAGGATATAGCACAAAGTAAGAATTAAACATATAAGCTCACTTAGGTATATTCCCATACATTTACCTAAGTTATCAAGTAATCCATCTTAATCATGAGGAAAACAAAAATTTACTGACTCAGCTCAAACTAGTATTTATTCAAGGGGTAGTAACATTTCGAACCCTTGGCTGCTGGATAAATCCACCTCTATCGAGTAAAGTGGAACTGTAGCAACAACCAGGCTCTTCCCACTAACCTTGGACTGATGGGGAACTCCTCCTGTCGAGTACTATGGGTCTGCCATGTCACACAGAGGTGCTCCCCACCATAGGTTTGCCGCTACAACTAGGCGCTCCCCCTCAGAGCCTGCAGAGGTACTCCTCCTGTCGAGTACCACGGGTCTGTCACCACAACCAAGCGCTCCTCCAGTGTGGGTCTGCCACCACAACCTGGTGCTCCCCACTGGGCCATAAGAATCACTACGAGTCGCTCGGCCATCAGTCGTCAAGTCTCAGCCAGCTACTAGGTTCCCGCACAAATGATCGCTCGCCTCTGGAAGGATCCGTTCCATGACCTACTCGTCAATACTCCAACTGTCACGAAGTCCCACGTAGAAGTATATCAAAGGTCCACCATATCATAGGGGTCTCAACGCAACAGACTATGCGTCGATCGGACACCATGTCTGTGAGTTATTAGACTTTTAGTCCAGGGGGACCGGTTGGATTCATGTAGGATCCATCTAGAAATTATCTCAAATATACCCTAAACTCCAGTGGGGTATTCTCAAAGGGACCATCACGTTCCAAGAATATCAGTGCCGCTGACAGTCCGTCAAACGGACGTACGATGCCAAAGATATGGCCAAAAAAATTAAAGGGTCGGTAATGGGACTGGACCCGGTCATCCCGCTCGGTTCGGCCCGATCCATTGGGCCTGGCCCAATGGACTATGAGGGTGGTTCGGCCTAGAGGTTGGGTCCAGTCCGGCCAGCGCTGTGAGGGGCGCAGCTCGGGCGACTCGGCTCGGGAACCGGGACGTAGTTCTGGAAGGCCGGGTGGCAGCCGGGTAAGGTGTCGGGTAGGCCGGGCAGGCTGGCAGACGGCCGGGCAAGCCGTGTGGTGGCCTGGGCAGGCCGGCGGGGCGCCGGGTAGGATGCTGGCAGGCGGCGTGGGGAGCGGGCAGGACGCGCATGTCGCACATACCGCTGTTAGGCCGGCAGGGAGACAGTCATGCCGCAGGCAGGCAGTACGAGGCACAGGCAGGCCGTGGGCAGGCTGCGCGGGCAGGCCGCCGTAAGGGGGGCCAGGGGTCGGTTGCGGCCGGGCAAGACGTTTTAGTACGGCTCGGGCCGATGGTGTTCAGTCGGGAACACCGGTGTGCTGCAGGGGGGGGGGTCTCGAAGGCCGCGGGAAGTGAGACCTTCTTCATTGCCCTTTTCATCGCCTCGTTACTGCTTTGAAGAACACCACAAGAAAGAAAAATCGACAGTGGATGTCGGGCCATGTAAGGTTGGACCGCATCCTCCGCGTTTAAGGTGGTATCAATTGGTTCATCAATAAAAGAAGATGAACAACAATTAATTACATCACTTTGCATCGATTACTTTCAATCGATGATGAGAAGAAGAAAAGAAAAGCATCAACATGAAATTACCCCCTTCCTGGATTGTCGGGCGTCGACGGTGAAGTCACAGGAAGAATATGTAGTTGTCGTTCGTTGCATCTGCCACACACTTCCACTTCCGAGTTCGGACGACAGTTGTGGAAGAGGCTCCACATCGGTAGGTGTCTGGGGAAGAAGTCAAAGAAGGATCATATCCGATGTTCTTTGTTGGAAGAACACATTCTTCGTTCTTCGTTTGGAGGATTCTCTCTTCTCCCAATAATCATCCTTCCCAACTTCCACCCAAATTCCAAATGAAAATATTAGAATAAAGAGTTTGTCTTTTATTTTGTTGGTACAACAATTCATATTGGAGAATTAATTTAATAGGATCCCCCTAATTAATTCACGAGAGTGGGCATGAATTAATTAGGGGAGATTAGGAAAAATTAAATGTTAGGGGTGTTAGATCCATTAAGGTGGGGTGGGGGGTCCAGGAGTTTCTACCCATTTAATGGGGAGTTGAGGAATCAAGAGGCTCTCCCTCATTAATGAGGGAGAGTTGAGAGGTTTTCCTCTCCTCCCATTAAGATGGGGGTTAAGCCCTGTGTTGTCCCCACTGCATTAATCCTCTCATGGGAGGTTTAGTTTTGTGGGCCCCACCACCATAACCTATCATGATAGGTTAAGGTGCAGTGGCCCCACCTCCAACTTCCACGAGGAGGTTTTAACCACCACACACCAAATGGCAGCTGAAATAAAATAAAGTGCAGCTACACTTTATTTTATTATTTTTTTCAAGAAAACCCAAAAATTAACTTATATTCTTGACTCACTACCATCGAAGTGAAAGTATCCTTAAGCGAATACCGGTGCTATGAGTTCAATGGTTCCCTCATATTTTAGTTCTGAGAACCGGTTCAAAAGTTATTAAAAATCACTCGTACGTTTACTGAACTTACCCGAACAAAACTTCAGAAATTGATTCTGGGCACATATAGCCTCCGAATCACGAACCGTCAGTTTTTTCAGACTCATAGAATTTCCATGTATTTAAGAAAAAAAAATTCCCAAGGAATTCATGGGTCTTTACATTCTCCCCACCTCAAGTCTTTACATCCCCATATGCTACAACTCAAACTATGGGAATAAGTGGGGGTACTAAGCACGCATCTGAGCCTCCCTCTCCCATGTACTCTCATGGAGGTTCCCGTGCTACCGAAGAATGCACACTAGAGGTATCAACCACCCACATAGGAACCACTCCTGCCGATCCTCAATCTCCACTGGTACCTCTGTAAAAGTCTCACCATCGTCGATGTCCAGCTGTCCATGGTCGATGATGTGAGAATGGTTGTGCACGTATCTTCTCAGCTGAGATACGTGGAAGGCATCGTGCACCCGATGCAACTATGGTTGAAGAGCTAGGTAGTAAGCCACCTCGCCTACTCTGTCGAGGACCTAGAAAGGTCTGATGAATCTTAGAGATAACATTCCACCTTGTCCAACTCTCCGTAAACCTCGTCGAGGTGAGACCCGTAGAAAGATGTGGTCTCCATCCTCGAACTCCAGAGGTCTCCAATCTCTTGTCAGCATATGACTTATGCCTGCTCTGTGCAGTCTTCATCTGCTCCTGGATGATCTGCACCTTCTCCGTGGTAGCTCGTACCATCTCTGGTCCCACCAGTGCTGACTCCCTGGGGATTGTCCAGCATAAGGGTGATCTGCAAGGTTTCCCGTACAACACCTTGAAAGGTGCCATCCCTATGGTGGAGTGATATCTGTTGTCGTATGAAAACTCCACCAAAGGTTTGTGATCCTCCCAACTGCGACCGAAGTAAAGGACACAAGCACAAATCATATCCTCTAGGGTCTGAATGGTCCGCTTAGTCTGACCATCTGAATGAGGATGGAAGGCGGTACTCAGACAAAGCTGCATCCTGAAAGCCTCCTGCAACACCTTCCATAGCCGGGAAGTAAACTGTGTGTCACGATCAGAGACAATAGAAGAAGGTACTCCATGTAGCCGCCTAATATAAAGCACATAGAGGCATCCCAAGATCTCTACTGATCCCTGCTCTATGATCGGTAGGAAGTGGGCCGACTTGGGGAGGCAGTCAATGATCACCCAAATAGAGTCATCTCCCCTGGATGTATGTGGAAGACCCATCACGAAGTCCATGGATATCCCATACCACATCCACTGTAGTACCTCTAAAGGTTGTACCAAGCCTGCTGGTACTTGGTGCCCTGCCTTCACTTGCAGACAAGTGAGGCATTAAGAGACAAAATCCACTACCGCCTTCTTCATACCTGGCCACCAGTGCTATCATCGATGGTCCTGATACATCTTCACCACTTCTGGATGTGTCGCTAGAGGGGAAGTATGGAACTCCCTCAACACTTCCTCTTTAAGTGCTACTGGTACCAAGGTACGTCCTCTGAAGAAGATGACATGCTCCCCACCTTCATAAAATCCATCAAGTGCCTGCCCTGTGGATATCTGAGCACGTCCTATCTTTCAGTCAGCTTCTCCAAGCTGCACCACCCTAACTCGCTGAAGAAGTGGGTGAGTGTCTGTAAGAGACTGAAGGAAGGATGCTCCGTCTCTATCCACAAAGGATATCTATAAAGCAGCTAGATGATCTGTTGCCTCTCCAAGAAGCTGTATACTAGACCTCCTTCTGAGTGCATCTGTAACAACATTCTCTTTCCCAGGAGTATAGACTATCTCGAAGTCATAGTCTAAGAGGAACTCAATCCAATAACATTGTCTTAGGTTCAGGTCCTTCTGAAAGAAGACATACCTGAGATTCTTATGGTTAGAGTAGACAGTAAAACGTTCTCCCATCAGATAGTGTCGCCACATCTTCAAGGTGAAGACTACTGCTGCTAACACCAGATCATTGGTAGCATTATTCGGCTCATGCTGTCTCAGCTGCCGAGAACCATATGTGATCATAGCTTTCTCATGAATCAGGACACACCCGAGTCTGGTCTCTGATGCGTTGCAGTAAACTATGCACCCTACTCCTTCCTATGGAAGCCTCAAGATGGGGGCACTAGTCAGCGTCTACTTCAGCTCTTGAAAGCTCTGCTGGCATTTCTCCGACCACACGAAGGGTTTCCCCTTCTCCGTCAAGGCTGATAGTGGTGCTGCAACTCTAGAGAAGTCTGGTATGAACCTTCGGTAGTACCCAGCCAAACCAAGGAAACTCCGTACCTCTGTCACACTCTTGGGTGTCTCCCAAGAAAGTACCGCCTCAATCTTCACTGGATCCACTGCAACTCTAGCCTCCGAGATGACATGTCCCAAAAAGTGAACCTCTCAGATCTAGAACTAGCAATTTGAGAGATTACCATAATGCTGGTGCTCTCAAAGTGTGTGAAGTACTACCCACAAATAGTAGGCATGATCCTCCTCAGTAGTTGAGTAGATAATAATGTCATCGATGAAGACTACGACAAAGAGATCAAGGTACGACTAGAAGATCCTATTCATGAGTCCCATGAATATAGCTGGTGCGTTGGTTACACCGAAAGGCATAACCAAGAACTCGTTTTGGCCAAAAAGACATCTAAAGGTCTTCTTCTACACATCCTCGTCTTGAACTCTGAGCTCGTGATAGCCTGATATGAGGTCTATCTTTGAGAACTACCGTGCTCCCTTCAGCTGATGAAAGAGGTTGTCAATCCTCGGGAGTGGGTACTTGTTCTTTATAGTCACCTGGTTCAGGAGAGAGTAGTCAACACAAAGCCCCAAGCTTCCATACGCCTTCTTGGTAAACAGAATCGGGGATGCCCAGGGAGAAACACTGGGATGGATGAATCCCTTCCCCTACAAGTCCTCAAGCTGTACCCGCAACTCACGAAGCTCAACGGGATCCATACGATATGCTGGTGTAGATATCGGTGCTGTCTCAGGGTACAAGTCAATGAAAAAGTCCACCGTTTTGTATGGAGGTAGACCTAGGACATCGTTAGGGAAAACATACTCATACTGGTCCACCACCACAGGATAAGTCGGACTCTCTACATCAACGAATCTGAGGGTAAGGTAGGCCAACTGATGGGTGATCGGCTATACCCTCCTCCGAGTAAGTCAGTCCTATGATGCAGAGGCTCGCTTCTCACCGGTGAAGGTGAACCTTGTCCCATCCATGTGGACACACTGCACTTTGTGCCTAATATAGTCAATATGACCATGGAATGTAGATAACCATTCCATACCCAAGATGACGTCATAAGGCCTCAACGCCGCTACGAGGAGATCCTAGCCAAAGCTCTCACTTCCAAGAGTAAGCTCACACTGCCGACACCAATGTATAATTTTCAAGCCTGCTCCCATAGATGTCTCTAGTCGTAAGGATCGTTCCAAATAATCCATCTAAATCTCTGAGCTCTGAACGAGGGCAGTGGTAATGAAAGAGTGACTAGCACCTATGTCTATAGGAACTGCCACTATGGTGGATTAAACACAGATCATACCTTGAACCATCTTCGGAGTGCCATGATCATAAGTCTCAGCTTCCTGGCGCTGAGCTCTCCCCTGTCCACCTGCTCCCTATGGTCGGGGTGGACCTCCTAGAAGTGGTGGTGGTAACACCTCGAATCGTTTCCCACTACCTACTGTATGAACAGCTCCTCTACCACGTCCGCCTGCTCCCTACAAACTGCCTCGATGGAATCTCTATCTCTGCCTGGGCGGTACTTTGACCATCTCCTGATCATCTGAATGGTAGGTCAGACAGTCATGAGCCATGTGACCATGCCTGCCGCATGAGTAACACTGCCCGCTCCTGGAAGGTCTGTCTCCATTTATGGTGCCCCGCACAACCGATCCTGAGTCGTGAATTCATCCACCTGTAGGTCTGGTCCTCTTGGACCACTGCGTCATCTGTCTACTTCAAGATACAGAAGACTCCATTGCATGTTGACTAGAGGTGGGTCTCACTGCTGGAGGATGATCAGTAAAGAAACTCTCCACTAAGAGGGATCACTCCAACACCCCCGCCTACTTCGAGATGCTGAGTGAGATCATCAGAGCCCTGATCTCTCACCTGATCTCCTGCTCAAATGTTCAGGACCCTGAATAAGGGGTCCTGTACCATATCTATAGAGTAGCATGAGAGGTCGGTGAACCTCACTGAGTATTGTGCCGCCATCATGCTACCCTAATGTAGATGCAGTAGATCCTATAACTACACTGCACATAGGGTGGTTGGGACAAACTCCACCAGAAACAGGCTCTCGAAGTCATCCTAGAGGAGTGTCGCCTTGTCATGCACCTGGAGCATCAGACTCCACCATGTTCCTGCTGATTCCTGTAGAATGATGGCAGTAAGAATCTCCATGAAGTCGGCTGGTGTCTCTACCAGTCTGAAGACTCTCACCACAGCCTCCGACCAATCCTCAGCTGCCTGCAGGCCCATCTCTCCCCTGAACCTAGGTGGCCTTGGGCACTGGAACTTGTGCAACGTGATCAAGCGGTGTGAATTGTCTACTTCTAGGGCTGGTGGCATCAGTGGCTCAACGGAAAGTGGTACCGCTGGCGCCTCTCCTAGAAAAGGGCCCTACACCAAGTCCTCATCGCTTAGAGGGCTATCTGGGTGAAAAACTCTCGGGGCTCTAACTGGTCGTCCACGGGGAGGCATCCTGAAAGAAATAAATGTGACATGGTCAAAAGATTTATACCTAGTGAGCTGACCTGGTTGACCTTAGATAAATTTTTTTTTTCGAAAACACACACGCAATAAGTGTTTTCGTGCACTGAGTCGGAAATCAGAAGTCAGGGTCCTAGTGTATGGATATGTCGGCTGCCGAACCAACACTGGACTCCCTGAACTAAAAACCACACTCAGTACACATAACACTATTCCTTCATAGAAAAGAAAGACAAGAGTCCAAAGTTCTACAGTAGAATCAAATCATCTAATACCAATTTTTCACGACCCACACCCTAGGGCCCATGCCGTGACTACCCCAAGCCCGCCTTCCATAGGCCAGGGGATGGAGACTAGCACCAAAGGCGTAAATCCCTAAAACTGGAAAGGCATTGACTTTTTAAATTATTACACATAGAACAGAGTACGAGATGGAAGTAAAACACTAAGCAAAACTGTATACAAAGGAGTGCTGAAAAGTAAAAGGGGCTAGAAATAAAAGCCCAATTGTAAAGTACAAGTACAACTGAAATAAAAGTAAAATAGCTGCTAGATCTTCCACCAGGAAACCCTACCTGAATTGTAGGTATATATAGCCTCCTCAACACTCCATGTCCATCTGACTTCTCCGTGTACCGACTCATCGTAAGGTCCGCATCTGGGTACTGTCCAGTCCTACTACTCTCGGTCTCAGTCAGCGTTGTCCGTTGTATGAAACTGATTGAACAAGGTGCAGGCATAGCCCTTGAAGGGGTGAGTATAATGATACTCATTAGGGACCCCGAGACCCTCAAGGTCTCACAAATTCAACAAGAATATAACACAAAGTATGAATTCAATAGATAACCTCACTTAGGTATATACCCATACATATAATTAAGCTATCATGTAATCCATATCAATCCCAAGGAAAACACAAAGTTACCGACTCAGCTCAAACAAGGAATTATTCTAGGGGTAGTAAAATTTCGAACATTCAGCTGCTGGAGAAATCCTCCTCTATCGAGTACAGTGGGCCTTCCGCCACTAACAAGAGCTTCCCATTAACCTTGGACTGCTGAGGTACTCCTCCTGTCATGTATTGTGGGTCTTTTCCATCACACAAAGGTGCTACCCACCATAGGTATATGGCCACAACCAGGTGCTCCCCCTCATAGCCTATAGAGGTACTCCTCCTGTCGAGTATCGCGGGTCTACCGCCACAACTAGGTGCTGCTATGTCGTGGGTCTGTCACCACAACCAGGCGCTCCCCACTGGTCCATACGAATCACTCAGCGTCACTCGGTCAGTAGTCATAAAGTCTCATCCAGCTACTAGGTTCCCTAAAAAATGCTCCCTCGCCTCTGGAAGTATCGGCTCTATGATCTACTGGTCGATACTCCAACTGTCACGAAGTTCCATATAGAAGTATACCAAAGGTCTGCCATGTCATAGGGGTATGAATGCAACCGACGATGCATTGATTAGACGCCCAGTCTGTGAGTTATTAGCCTTTTAGTCCCAAGGGCCCAGTTGGATTCTTGTTTGATCCAACCTGACAGTATCTCAAATATACCCCAAACTCTATTGGGGTATTCTCAAAGGGACCTCCGCATTCCAAGAATACCAGTGTCGCAAATGGTTCGTTAAATGGACGTCTGATGCCAAATATATGACCAAAGAATGTAAAGGGTCGGTAATGGGTTTGGGCTCGGTCCAAATCGGTTAGACTGACTCAGCTCAACCCAGACTGGGCCGACCCAGCCAGACTCGCTGGGTCTGACCCGACCCGTTGGGTGGGTTAGCCTGCTAGGTTCAGCCTGGTCCGCTGGGCCCAGCCCAACAGACTGCGGGGGCGGATCAGCCCAGAGGTCGCCGTGTAGGCTGATCGGCCCGGAGGCCGGGGCCGGTTTAGCCAGCGTCGCGAGGTCCGTGGCTTGGGAAACTCGTCCTGGGAACCAGGGCGCAGTTTGGGAAGGCCGGGTGGCGGTCTGGCAGGGCCACGAGTAGGCTGGTAGACGACCAGACATGATGGGTGGCAGCCTGGGCAGGCCAGCGGGGCGCCTGGCAGGACGACAGGGAGCCAGGCAGGGCGCGGGCAGGTGGCACGGGGCGCAGGCAGGCTGGAAGGGCACTTGGCAGGCCACAGGCAGACGGCGCATGGCCCAGGCAGGCTGCGGGCAGGCCGTGCGGTGTGCTGGCAAGCCCCGGGCAGGCGGCCAGTGGTGGTCGGGCAGGCCTGTTTGGTGCGGCGTGGGCCGAAAGTGTTTGACTGGGAACACCAGTGTGCCACGGGGGAGGCGCGCTTCACAGAGGCCACAGGCAGTTCGCCCTTTGTCGTTGCTGCCTTCGTCGCCTCGTTACCACTTCAAAGAACACCATAAGAAAAAAAATCAATGGAGGATGTCAGGCCATGTTAGTTTGGCCAACAACCTCTGTGTTTAAGGTGGTATCAATTGGTTAATCAAGAAAATAAGATGACCAATAATTAATTACATCACTCAGCATAGATTCCTTTCATTTGATGACGAGAAGAAGAAAAGAAAAGCATCAACATGTAATAACCCCCTACCTGGATTGTTGGGTATCGACTGTGAAGTCGTAGGAAGAAGATGTAGACGTCATTAGTCACGTCCGCCGCACACTTCCACTTCTGATTTCACACGATGATTGTGGAAGTGGCTCCACGTCGGTAGGTGTCCATGGAAGAAGTCGAAGAAGGATCGTCACTGGTGTTCTTCATTGGAAGAACGAGTTCTTCGTTCTTCGTTTGGAGGATTTTCTCTTCTCCCAATAATCCACCTTTCCAACTTCCATCCAAATGCCAAATCAAAATAATAGAAGAAAGAGTTTGTCTATTATTTTTTTGGAAAAATAATTAAAATTTGAGAATTAATTTAAGAGGCTCCCCCTAATTAATTCACGAGAGTTGGCATGAATTAATTAGGGGAGATTGGCACAAATTAAATGTTATGGGAGTTGGATCCATTAAGGTGGGGGGGTCAAGGAGTTTCTCCCCATTTAATGGGGAGTTGAGGAATCAAGAGGCTCTCCCTCATTAATGAGGGAGAGTTGAGAGGTTTTCCTCTCCTCCCATTAATAGGGGGGTGAAGCCCTGTGTGGTCCCCACCACATTAGTCCTCTCATGGGAGGTTTAGTTCGGGTGGGCCCCACCACCATAAACTCTCGTGAGAGGTTAAGGTGTGGTGGGCCCACTTCCAACCTCCATGAGAAGGTTTTAACCACCACAGACCAAATGGCAGCTCAAATAAAATAAAGTGTAGCTACACTTTATTTTATTATTATTTTTCAACAAAACCCAAAAATTAACTTTTATTCTTGACTCACTGCCATCGAAGTGAAAGTATCATTAAGTGAATACCGGCGCTGCAAGTTCAAAGGTGCCCTCAGATATCAATTCTGAGCACCGGTTCAAAATTTATTAAAACTGGCTCATACGTTTACTGAACGTACCCAAAAAAACTTCAGAAATTGATTCCAGGCACACCGTGCCACAGAATCACGCGCCATCAGTTTTCACCGACTCGTAAAATTCCCATATATTTTAAAAAAAAAATTCCATGGAATTTCCGGGTCTTTACAATTTTTCAGTATAATTCTTTCATGGAGGATTTGAAAGAATATGTTGAATGGTACTGATGAGCTGGAAAAGTAATTTAATTAAAAGGATATATTTTATAGAAAAATAATTATTATGGGAATGTAACCTTTAATATGTCCTGAGGTCAAGAAAATTGTGTTTAGATTGGATAAATAGATGTTGTATTAGAATAATGTAAATTGGATAGTATTTATGGCCTCATAAATGATAATGGGTTTGGTGACAATGTGTTTTATGTTATTATTGATGAAGTTTATAACATTTTTTTGATTTAAGGAATATATCCAATAATTTGTATAAATAATGAGGAGGCATGAATGTTTTCAATAAGTATTTATGGTTATCTAGGTTATTACCATGTTTCAAGAAAATACACAATGTAGGTATTCACATGTTTGGTATGTGACAATAAAGGGGTACTTTATGATACATAGGGGATCAATGTTATGTGGATTTTGAAAAATTTAGTGACATTCTTTCTAAAGTTTTGTATTTTGATATTTCAGAAGGGTAAAATGGGTTAAACATTTATGAAATGGTTTCTTTGGAACTTTGAATGAGGTTATATAGATTAATATTTTGCAATATAATGATTTATCCATATTGGATAACCTGTTCTATGTATTTTGTTGTGATGATAACTAATGATATATAGAATGAATTATCATTATATTTATGGATCTTATGATCCATTAGTACTTTAGACACAAAAATATCATCTTTATTTCCTAGAGTTAGAGATGAAGTGATAATTGATCGAGGCAGAAATGATGGAGGAGATTGTACTTATGAAATGGAATGAAATCAATTAATTATATCATATTGTGAGATTTTTTCAACTTTTTGATAAGGACACGGGAACAAAAATTTTATCATATTACCTTCATTTCTGATGAATCAAATGGACCCTTAAATCGTCACAAATTTATGGTTTTATGGTTGTTAACTTTATCTAGATCACCAACTTTCTTGTGATCAGTGATCTATATAAATCTATATAATTATATTTTATTTTACTATATGTCTAAATCATCACTTCCCCTATATGTTCTCTTATGTGGAAACCTATTTATGAGTTACATTGGGTAACCATTATATTTCCAACTTTCCCTATTTAGAGGATGTTTTAGCATTAATGTTTTTGATGTGGGTTTCTATGAAAGGAGCTTTAAAGTATTAGAACATTGATTACCTTGAATAATTTCCAGGGTGAAATTCATTTTAAGGGGGCTAGAATGAAACACCTGTAGTATTAATTAATTATTATTATTTGAATAAATTGAAATTCTTTGATGTCCTGCGTCTCAAGATACACCTAGTTAAGCTTGATTTATACACAACACCATGTTAATATTTGGCTAAACGGAACACTGATTTTAGATTGTGGTACATGCACCGCAAATTTATCTTATTCTACATAAAATACAAATTTCATTTGATAGATTTCATTACACCCAAGACCGAGCTTTACTGAACGTCAATATACAATTAATATTAGTATTTAATTTGATAGTTATTACCTAATAATTTGAATGGAGGGAATGAATAGGATAAAATAAATTATGAAAATATATATTTTTACATGTTTACCAGTTTTCTATTGATTTGAAATAAAATAAGAATCATTTAAAATTAAAAATAAATATTTTCTAAAAAACAGTATCCTTTCAAAAAGTCATGTTAATCTTGCATAGGAGAGATAATTTGCAATTAAATTTTTTTACGTTTATAAAATTTATTTTAAAAAATAGACTTCATTTTTCTAAGTGTAATATCAAAATTAGCTTAGTGTTATTTTTTTTTGAATTTTTATAAGAAGTGTAATTATCTAATGAATAGTGAAACATACTTAATTTTAATTCAAAACTACCTTTTTTGTTTAAATAATTTATAATGATGAACTATATTTTGATTTTTTTTAAATAAAAAATAGTCAAATTATACATATATTATCCTAATTTAGGTCATTAAACTTATTATTATATTTAATGTTGATATAAAAACATTGAAAACTTTTAAAACTTTCACTTTAAAAACATGCTTTCTCATCATGTCTGTGGGATTAATTTTAAATTAAATCCCGCCACATATGTGAGCTAAATTTGGAAAATTGTATTCCATATTAGGAATCAAAATGATTTATATTATATAATATTTTCAACATAATTTTTGATCATAATGATCAGTGAAAGATGTTCAAATTAATTATATTGAATAAAATAAAAATGAGTTTACTTAGTGGTTAAACATTGAATATAAGGTGTAAGAGTAACCCAAAAATTGTCATAAAAACGATTTTCAAGATGTATTTAGACCATTATTACATTTGGATCTATTATTATGAGGTTTATGGAAACTTTCCCAAGAAAGTGACCTATATAATAAGTTAAGTAAAGAAAAATAAAAAAGGATCCTTCCTTGCTTATATATATATAATGCATTGGGGTAGGGAAAAAACATTGGTTTGTTTATAAATATTATTTATAAATATAATTTTTTTATCATAATAATTTATCATTAATATTTATATATTAATAAGTTACTTATAATTATTAGGAAACATTGACACAATAAATATTTAGTTAATAATTAAATAAAATAAATGATACCAAAAATATTAACAGTGAAGTAAATTGAATGAATTATTATCTTCAATTAATTTTGTTGATTAATATATCATTTTAAATTGGTGTTAACGTAATATATTCAAAGACCATCATTGTTATTATATTTTTAAATTCAAATTAAATAAATAATTTCCAAATAAACATTAATGTTATTTTATTGTAAATGATATATTATTAAATGATTTAAAATTAAAAATCCCATATTACGAGAATGAATTTTTAAATGTTAATTAATATAAAATACGATCTAATAATTTACTTATTTATCTTTTATAATGAAAATATTGACCCCTAAATAGTAAAATCATTATTAGCGTAGTTAGGGATAAACAATGTTTTTGTGCATTACATTAGCTTCTATTAAAATTAATTTACAACATACATGAGATTTTATTTATTTTATAAATTAGATATAATACTTATATTTAGTGGGAATAAAGTTTATAATAATTATCAATTTAATTTATTCTTTATTTTTAAATTATTTAGGTTAGAAAACTATTTACATTAAAAGAAAAACCAAAATGATAAAAATAAAGAAACTTAAGAGTTAAGGAACCCAATGTTAAAAAAGAGTTTTATTATTTTTAGAGGTTATTATAGAACATATAATCCATCCAAAAAATTAAAATTAAATATTTTATCCACTTTAGGTAATATTGGGCTCACAATAGTAAATATTTTTTGAGTATTTACAAGAATGCCACTCCTCATCAATTATAAAAGGGAACACACTATCCTCACTTCATTACACATATCCGGACATTTGTATGAGATAATACAAAAAAATAACTTCTCCAATCCAATAGTGTAATATTATCATAATTACTTTTGTAAGAAATCCAACCAAGGAAGGCCTTTGGTGAAACCCAAAAGGAGATACCAGAAGAAGATGCAACGTTCATCAACAACTTCTTTTTCTTTATTCATTCTTGAAACCCATTAAATTATTTTTATATTATTATTATTTAATAAAGTAATTATTTTAGATATACCAAGATGTTTTTATGTTAAATTTATGGCCTAAAATTACACACACTTCCATCAAATGAGTTACAAAATCATCATTTGTGTGTTTGACGAACTACCGCCTCACGACACGATGTCATTCGTTTTTCCATTACCATCTCTCAAGGTTGGGAATAATGATATAAATAAGGATAAAATATTATATTAATGATATTATTATTATTCTATAATTTTTATATAACACATAAATTCACGATTTCTATTTTGGGGGAATATGACAACGGTGTTCATGTGTACGACGGTCTACCACCTCAAGAATCGATGTGATTCATTCACCCTTTACATAGATTGTTTTAAGGATGAGTTTAATAAAAATATTTGATATATATGAAATAAAAATGATATTAGAATTATAATATATATCATTTAATTTTCCTTCTTTCAAACTGATAAGAAATTGAAAAATAATGTTTATGCATACGTAAGACCTACCATCTCTATGAACAGTGCATTTCATTTCATATCACTAAATATAAGAGATTAGTCAAAATAAATATACTGTGAATATATTTTATATTTATATAAATTTTATAATTAAATATATTATGTAACACCCTAAGCTTCTACGGTACGCTTCTCTTTGAATAATGTGATAGCGTGTGTTGTACGCAACATCGAGTTCTAACACCCCACAATCAATCAAACTAGCCGTTATGAAAAGTAATAACCACTTTTTGAAATTTATAAATTTTATTTTTCAAAAATGGACTTCATTTTTGGATTCGGAATATTGAAATTAGCCTAGGGTGAATTTTTGGTATTTTTCTAAAAAACTTCATTTTTGATGAATAGTGAAACTACTAAGTGGTAGTTAAAAAAACTGAATTTTTCATAAAACATAATTTTACCGCTTCTGTGAGTGGAATTTTGAAAATCCGAGTGACACGGTTAATGTCAAGGAGTAAAATGTGGTTCAATGAGTTGAAAATAATTTTTGGTGAATAGTAACTTTTTTACTTTTATTTACCACTGTTAAAAGTAAATAGGCTAATTAAGGGTAAAAATGATATTAATATTAACCTAAAACATGTCCTAATTCTATTGGAAAAGTGTATCTCGACCAAAAACAACCTTAGGAATAAAATATTATCATTTAGGTCCACTTGGATTAGATTAGGACATTTATTATTATTTAATTAAATGAAGAGTTAAAAGAGTTAAAATCAATGTTTATTTACTAAAACATTTTTAATATAGGGTTATACATAATATAAATTAGATTGTAAATATTCATTAAAAATATAAAATGATTTCCTACATAATGATATTTTATTTATAACATTTAGACATTAAATAATTTAATTTATTTATGACACAATGATGATGCTGTAATTACCATAATAGTGAAATGTTAAAATAATTGATATTATAAATACCCAAATAAATATAATTTGAGACTTTTTATGAATTAAACTAATTTTATAGGATAATATTACATGTTAGGATTGATTTAATAAACTATTTTCTAAGTAATCATTCTTTTAGGAATTTTAAAAAAATCAATTATTGAATAGTGTCAAAATTGACATAAAAGAGTTGTTTAAAAAAATATTATATTATTAATTGATATTAAATTCCTAAAAATCTAAGGCTTGGCCAAGAGACTTATATAATGATATCTGTATCTTTAATGGACCACTTGGGGGTCTCTTGGATGTATATAGTATGTTTATTAACCATATAATATAAAAAATACAAAGAGACATTGTAAAAGTGAAACTAATTAACAAAGAGTTAATACTTAAAGATAAGGTTAATATAGTAACCAAAACCTGTCTAAATCCTATTAGTTGAGTGGTTTTAGACCTATCCCCATCTTAACCTTTAAATAATACACTTTTGAGCCATTAGAAACCGAATATGAATTTATTATAAAATAATATTTCTAGCTTTTCCAAAGGTGACCCTCACCCACTCTTATAAAAGGGGACTCCCCCTTCTCATTAATTCACAACTTAAAAGCCTTTTTGTTCTGCCAAAACCTTCCCAAATACTCTCTCAACTTCCGTCAATACAACCTAGAGGCCTTAGTTTTATGAGAAATACAACCTAAGGAGCCCTTTTGATCAAATCAAAAGAAAGAACCCAAAGAAGAGGTAATGTTTTCACCACCCTTTTTCAAATTCATTTCTTCTTCCACTTCTTCTTTCTTTGTTATTACCATTCTAAAATAATTAATCCAGTATCTCCTATATACATTAATATTATTACAAATATTGTACAACCATATTCAGTATTCTATCCATCCTTTGAATGACATGTCACCATACGTGCGTACGTACGGCTTACCGTCTGCACGTCGTGGTGTAATTGTGATTCAATATATTATTATTTGGATGGGTATAATAATGATTTGTAATTCATGTAAATAATAAATATAAAATGATAATGATTCTGTATATATGATATACCATGCAATTATATATTATTTTAGTATCAAAAGAATGATATTGTCGCTTGTGCGTACGTACGGACTACCGTCTCCACGAACGCGATGTGATTCATTTTCCATCATATCCATTCAAGTATAATTCTCATTTGATGATTAATAATAGTATCTAAGGACTTGATATCATTTTGGATATGATTAAGATACAACCTATCCATGAAAAACACGACTTACATAACAAAACCTATAAAAGAAAACAAGTAATTTAACACCCGAAACAATGATAATACTAAGATATTATTAACAAATCAATGTTAAAAGATAATATATGATATCATATTAATGTATATGATTCTTGTATAATTTAATTACAATTATTTCACCATTATAAAAGAGGTTAACCTACCCCCAACCAAGTAAAAGTACAAGGTAAGGGTTTATTTTGCAATCTCTTCATTATCCGAGGTTGTTTATACGTAATAATCTACTGGGATTTCACTATCATCCACATCCATGTTTCTTCAAAATGTATTTCAATTTTTTTTACTATTTACAAGATTATGGGTTAAAATAATTTATAACCTTGTTTGACTTTTTATAAGATGTTTATAAAAGAATATTTTCGTTGTTTTCCAAACAAGGTGCTTTTTAACCTTTTCGACAGAATTAAGGAAAAAATATTTTTTTTAACTTATACGGAGGGTGCGGCTATTTTCCGCCGTTATAAAATCATTGAAGCTTACCTTACAAGCTTATAAAAATATTTTCAAAGAAACTGTTATATTTTATAAATATATGACTCTTAAATGATTTCAAAATAAAAAGATATATTACTCTAAAAAGAGTTTTGATTTCATCTATGTCAACATCCTTTGATGGATTTTATGCTTATTTGAAGTTGATTTATTATGATACAAAACTTCTATATTGTATTGAAGGTTTTGTAATATGTTTGACTTTGTATGTGCTATTTTTATACCATTCATGGTTTATGGATGAAGAATTTACATTTCGTATGCTAGTTTTAATACGAATGTTTATGTTATGTTTAAACCATTTCATATGGGAATGCATTGGACTTAATATGTGACGGGTGGAGCCCGCTATAGCTCCTCGATGCATCGGTAGGTCTAATGAGACAAACTAGTGTCTTGGCACAAGGCCTTGAAAAAATATTATTTGTAGTCTTGGCACGAGGCCTTGGATATGTGGTTATGATAGTCTGGCATTATGCATTCCATCATTATGAAAGTGGTTATTCATATTGCATGTGATTATTCTATTAGTAGAATATCCATGTGAATAAGTAAATGGAATTATTTCATTTTATTTTTGCCATACTATGTTTAAGTTCAAGTTTAAAAGGCTTTTTTTAGTTATACATTGCCTTAAATGTTTATTCTTTTTTTTGAAAGTTTCCACTATATTGTTATCCTTACTGGGCATTTGAGCTCACCCCTTTCAATGTTTTATTTTTCCCAGGATATGCAGAAGTAATTTCTGAATGACCTGTAGGGATAGTGTGTGGGGATATGAGTGTGGACTATGAAGAAAATATGTTGTTGTAGTTTTCATTTTTATGATGTAATGTAAGACTTATGAATATATCTAGTGTTTCCAAGGCTACTAAACTAATCAGTCTTTCGAGACTTGATCTTTCTTGTGATCATGCCTATGTTATGTAATAATGCACCGACTCTGGGTAACTAGGGTCGGGGTGTTAGAGTTGGTATCAGAGGACGTTTAGTACAAACCTTGGAAGCCAGATTTAGATAAACTCTAATTAGAACTCATAGACCTAAGATGGACTTTGAGGATTAGTATAGAAGAACTTCCTAGAATTTTGGTATTGTAGAGATTTTGTGAGTTTTCCGAGCAATACATCCCTGTCTGGATACAAGCAGGTAGAGGTGGCTCTGGCACAGATGTACCTAGGGGTAAAACCCGAAAACACTGCTTTGAGCTAGACTCGAACGGGAACTGGTGCACGAAAACGGGCCATGCTGCACTCTTGGTTATGACACTCCTGGGGGATATGCTTAGGATAACTATCATTTTCTTTACAAATCATTATGAAGGGTTTATGAGTATATAATTCCTAAAATAAAACATTTTTCTGATTATGGATTATATCAATAAATAGTTCAATTTATGTTAAGTGGTTTATAAGTATGGGATTATGTATTTTGTTTCATAAACTGATCTAGTTTATGCCATTGTTTAGAAATGGCGCCTAGTGGAAGAAATGGAAACCGTATCAATGCACGCACTCCATGTAGGGATTGCCATCCTGCTCAAGATAATTATAGTGGAGCTGGTGATGCAACCGGTGCCGATCAGCTAATCACCATACTGGGACAACTCACTCAGGTTATGAATAATAACCTTACCCGTATAGAGCACCCTGATCCGCAGTGTAACGACCCAATCTTTTTTGAGTAGTATATTAATTTACTCTTAATGATTTAATAGAGATGTTAATGGTTAATGATGAAAGAGGAGTCGATGGCTTCATCCAGTAGACTCGAACCTTATGAAGCCCACTTATTAGATCTTGGGAAGGAGGTGGAATCTTTGGGCTTTGCTTTGGACCAAGCCCAAGCCGAACTTCAGCGTGTCAAGCTTGAACATAAACGCCTACGAGAGAAGTTCAAGTTAGTAGAGATTACTAATAGGGAAATGTTATCTGAGCCTCTCTCAGATTCTCTCACCATAGCACACCTTACACTTAGGTCATACGCCTGTGTTATAAGGGGCTATGTGACGAGACCCTAGCTTCCTTGTGTAATCCTTTGGGATGAATGAATTGAGATTTCTTCCTTTAGTGATGTTTGTGAAATTTCCAATGTCTGAATAATTTTAGGATGTATTTGTTGATGAATTTTGAAAAAAAGGATATTTTAAAATATTTATGTAAACCTTAAATAATTAATGATGTGTAATGATTTTCAAAAATGATCTTCTATAAAAGTGTTCAGTAAGGAATTTAGAGTCTAATAAGATCAACTTAATTTTTGATGATTAGTAAATTATGAATAGTGATTTTACACTTAGGATTAGTAATATGACCAAATGGATTAGTAATTTCACTCAAAGAAAGTTTTAATATAATTTAGACACCTAGATTAAGTAATGTGATTCAATAAAATGGGTAAATAACGGTTTCATAAATTATGAGTCAAGTATTAGTTTTTTGGGGTGAATAGTGTTTTTTAATTAAAAATTAAATTAAAAATATTTAGAGAAATATTTTTATAAAATGGACTTTATTTTTGAACTCGGAGCACCGATATTATGTTATGGTAATTTTTGGGGTTTTTTCTAAAAAAATTAATTTTCAGTGAATAGTGTTTTTATTTAAAAATTTAATTAAAAATATTTAGAAAATTATTTTTATAAAATGGAGTTCATATTTTTAATCAGAGTATCAATATTTGATTAAGGTTAAATTTTGGGTTTTTTCTGAGAAAGATGAATTTTCAGTGAATAGTAAAAAAAGCAGTTTTAGGGTTTCAGTATGTTTAATGACATCATAGATGTGTCATGGTGATTTCATGAGATATTTTAATGGTTAGCCGACCTAAGGTGATGAATTATTGTATTGGGGGCCCCATGTGGCCTAACTTCATGGGAAATATCATGGGAGAGCACATGGTTTTGAGAAAAGCACTTGTGAGGTGTCCCTTGGCCATTAATGCCTTGTCTCCTCACTTTCCCTATAAATACCAAGCCGTTCTCTCATACTTTGGACTCCAAAATCATTCTCAACAAATTTCTGGTCTCCTTGACTCCCAAGGAGTCCTCCCAAGGTTCCCTTAATTCTCTCAAGGTCCCAAACTTTGAATTTTAAGAGTTACGTTTAAGGTAAGGGATCCGACCTCTCTCTTTCTTTTCAAGTAATCTCTTTTATGTCATTCCTTTTATGATCCACGTTCTTACGTGGGAGGATGTTCTTTTATATTCCTCTTACTTCCCTTTTCATTTTTATATGATGAGATATCCCCTCTTACTATCATCATTTCGTTTTATGAATGTTTAAGTGACGCCATTAGGCTGCCGAATGTTTAAGGGATTCTTTCACCCTTCTCATTTTTCAAGTTCTATTTTCATGTCAAGTATTTCAAGTTCCTTTTTATTATGTTGGGGTATGATATCTATATCTATCATACTGATATTTTATGTTCATATGATGAGATACCCTATTTTATCTTTTCAATTCATTTTTATTGAAGTTTAAGTGACGCCGTTAGGCTGCCGAATTTTTATAAGAGAAATCTTATTTCTGTCTTACTTCCATGTTTTTCATTTCAAATGGTATGCCCTTAAAATTTCATTACCATGAATCATATCATTTATATTCTGTCCCTATACTATTTTTAAAGATCATTTATGAGTGGGTGACCCATGTCCCCTCTCTTTTCAACGTTTTCTAAAACCCTGTAACGTAGCCGTTATGCTGCAGAATTTTCATCTCAAAATGCCCCTCTTTTTCTCAAAATTATTTTATGTTATTAAGTGAATACTCAAAGATCTTATTTCTATAGGGGTATTCACATATATATCAAAATGTTCTATTTTAAATTTTTGGATTTACATACATGAAACCCGCTTTCCCTTTCCGTGGGTTTAAAGTGACATAAAGATCATGTCATTAAAGAAGTTTTTAAAACATTAGGATTATGAAATGAAACCCATTTATTTTATGCTATATGGGTTGTTTATGAAATTATTTATGATGATATATGTGGCACACATGATAATAAATACATGTCATGGGTGCGACTAGATAGCGCTCCAATGCATTGGGTAAAGACTTAATCTCTAGAGATGACTTTTTAGACTGATACCTTGGTGAATAACCTTAGTAATTTTTAATGACACCATAGGGATGGAACTTGGTGAAACGAAATGATTATCAATATTAAATGTTACAACCACATCTTCAAGTTACGAAAAATTTTATTTTTATTATGATATATCTCATGATTTCTTTCTCATGCTTTAAAGTTCTTTTCATGACCTTATTGAAGTATCTCAAGTTCACATGTGAAATGTTTCTGTTGTTTCCCTTACTGGGCCTTCTGCTCACCCTTTCTTTTGATGTATGTCCCCAGGTTATGAGATGTAGTAATGAACCTAGGATGAACTTAAGGAGAAGCCTTTCAAGTGTTTAAGTAGAATTCTTTATGTTGTTTTTGTGTATTATGTTCTTGGTTTCCAAGACACTAAACCTTAAAGATCCTCAGTTTTGTGTAATGTAATGAAAGTTTATGTTATAAAAAGATGGGATTCTATATGCAGCGGGGAGTATCAATGTTAGATCGATTCATGAGGCAACAACCACCAACTTTCAATGGGAGTAAAAATCCCTTAGTATCTGAGCAATGGATAAATTCCCTAGAGAAAATATTTTAGGCTTTGGGGAGTAGTGAAAGAGAAAAAGTTATCATGGGAGTTTACCGCCTCACTGGAGATGCTTATCAATGGTGGTCATTTATTCAAAACACGAAGGAAGATGATGAAGTATCAAATATGTAATGGAGGGAGTTCAAAGATATTTTTTTAGAAAAATACTTTCCTCACGACCATCGAGTAGATATGGAAAGGCAATTTCTGAGTCTGAGACAAAAGGAGGATGAGAATGTTGAAAAGTATGAGACTAACTTTACAAGGTTAGAAAGGTATGCTAGAGATTATATATGTAACCCAAGAAGTAATATTGATCATTTCTTTTATGGGTTAAAACCATTTCTCCTTCAAGCATTAGTCTCACAATCCTTTTCATCGTACGAAGATATTGTCTCATGTGCTATCAAGACTGAAAAGGAATTCTATAAGTCTTCTGACTTTAAAGAAAAGCAAGAGAAGAATAGATCTACTGATCAATCTGGGGATGGAAATATGGGGAATAAGGGAAAGGTTGAATATCCATCCTGTGGTAAATGTGGGAAGAAACATCCTGGTACTTGCTTGAAGGGAATGAGTGTCTGTTACAAGTGTGGTGAAAAAGGCCACCAATCCCGTGATTGAAAAGGGAAGAAGGAAGCTACCAATGTTGAATGCTAAAATTGTAGGGATATGGGACATTATGAAAATGAATTTCCTAAGTGTCAGGGGAACTTACCTCAGAAAAGGCCAAGGGATCAAGGGAAAGCTTATGCTATCACTACTGCTGAGGTAGAAGCTCCGAAAGACATGGTGGCAGGTAATTTAATGGTTTCCTCAAGTTTAGAAAATTCATTATTTGATTCTGGATCATCTCATTATTTCATATCTTCCCAGTTTTCTAAGAAAATTAGATATTTACAATTTTATTTAACAAGGGAGTTGTCAGTTAAAACTCCTAAGGGAAGTATCATTGCCACAAAGTTTTGTGAATCAGTCCCCATTAGATCACATAAATGTTCTTTATCTTCTGATCTCATCGTTATACCTATGTTTGAGGTTGATATAATCCTCAGTATGGATTGGATTTCAGACTATGATGCTAAGATTTATTGTAAGAATAAGGAGGTTATGATTTTTGATGATGATGATAAGGAACACCTTATCTTTAGAGCAGAATCGTCACCAACTAATTCT
Organism: Viscum album; assembly: GCA_963277665.1. Lineage (NCBI taxonomy): Eukaryota > Viridiplantae > Streptophyta > Magnoliopsida > Santalales > Viscaceae > Viscum > Viscum album. The sequence goes on along the minus strand of OY728120.1, from coordinate 2,061,490,075 downwards.
TATCTAGATCCACCCCCAGTAGCTCAACTAAATTCAATTATTGGGGAGGAAGAGAATGAAATGACTGTGGGTGAGTAAAGGAATGTTCAAATAGATGATGTACCTATTGTGAAAGAATATTTAGATGTATTTCCAAAAGATTTACCTGGACATCCTCCAGAACGAGAAGTTGAGTTTTCCATTGATTTAATTTCTGGATCAAGGCCTATATCGAAGACCCCTTATAGAATGGCCACTGTAGAATTAGTCTAACTAAAGAAACAACTAGAGGAATTGAGTAATAAAGGATTTATTCGCCATAATGTTTCTCCATGGTGATCCCCTGTTATTTTTATTAAAAATAAATATGGATCTATGAGGTTATGTATCGACTACAGGGAGATCAATGCTATAACAATAAAGAACAAGTATCCCCTACCTCGCATTGATGATTTATTTGACCAAATTCATGGAGCTTAATAATTTTCAAAGATTGACCTTCGATCTGGATATCATTATTTGTGTGTGAAGAAGGAAGACATTCCAAAGACAGCATTTCGAACCAGGTACGAGCATTACGAGTTTACAGTAATGCCTTTTGGATTGACTAATGAACCCTCTGTATTCATGGATCTGATGAATAGAGTTTTCAAGGAATATCTCGATAAATTTGTGGTGGTATTTATTGATGATATCTTGGTATACTCCAAAATCTACGAAGATCATGAAAATCACTTGCGCATTATCCTGAAGACTCTGAGAACACATGAATTATATGGGAAGTTTATCAAGTGTGAATTTTGGCTTCATGGGATTTCTTTTCTTGGCCATATTGTCTGTAAAGATGGAATCTCTATTGATCCCTCTAAGATCAAGGCAATCCAAGAATGTCCAGCTCCTTCGAATATAACTGAGGTACGTAGTTTTATTGGTTTAGCAGGTTATTATCGACGTATAGTCCAAAATTTTGCGTGATTGGCTAACCCATTAACGAATCTCACACGTAAAGGGGTTAAATTTGTTTGGACAAAAGAGTGTAAAGAATGTTTCGAATAATTGAAGAGAAGATTAGTCAATGCTCTTATATTGACTCTACCATTGGGGAATGATGGGTTTGTTATTTATAGCGATGCATCGATGAAAGGACTTGGTTGTGTCCTTATGCAGAAAGATAGGGTTATTGTCTATGCATCAGGATAGTTAAAAATTCATGAGCAAAACTATCCTACTCATGATCTCGAGTTAGCAGCTGTGATCTTTGATTTGAAGATATGGAGGCACTACCTCTTTGGTGAAAAATGTGAGATTTATATTGATCACAAGAGTTTGAAGTATATTTTCTCACCAAAAGAACTCAACATGAGGAAAAGGAGATGACTTGAATTACTCAAGGATTATGATTGTACGATACACTACCACCTAGAAAAAACAAACAAGGTGGAAGATACTTTGAGCAGAAAAGATCATGATGTTTTGAACAATATGAGAATTGAAAGGGATCCAATTTTCATGGATCTAGTGAAGATGGACATGGGAATTACCAGGGAAGGTGAAACATCAATTCTTTTTCAAATGGCTGTGAAACCATATTTACTAGAAAGGATTAAGAGTTCTCAGACCGATGATGAATAATTTCAAAATAAGATTATAGCTGTGAATGATGGGAGATTGAGAGACTTTGTGTATGAAGATGGAATTTTGAAATCCAGAAAGAGACTTTGCGTTCCTAATATATCTAATCTAAAAATGGAATTTCTAGATGATGCTCATAATTCCAATTTCTATATACAACCTGGGAGCACCAAAATGTATAGATATATGAAGGAACATTTTTGGTGGGACAACATGAAGAGGGAGATTGCCGATTTTGTGTCAAGATGTATGGTTTGTCAACAAGTGAAAGTTGTAAGGCGACAGCCTAGAGGAGTCATGCAACCTCTTCCCATACTGGAGTGGAAGTGGGACAATATTAAGATGGAATTTGTCATGGGGCTACCAAAGACTCCTAGAAGGAACGATGTAATATGGGTCATTGTTGATCGTCTTAACAAGTCAGCACATTTTCTTGCCATAAGAGAAGATCTACCTCTGGAACGTCTAGAAGTACTATATATTGATGAAGTTGTGAGACTTCATGGAGTACCCCTATCGATTGTTTCTGATCGTGATCCCCGTTTTACTTCAAGATTCTGGAAAAGTCTTCAGAAAGCCTTGGATACTGAACTTAATTTGAGAACTGCCTACCACCCTCAAACAGATGGACAATCATAACGAACTATTCAAACCTTAGAAGACATGTTGAGATCCTGCTCACTTGACTTTCAGGGTATGTGGGATCAATATTTACCTCTGGTAGAATTTTCCTATAACAATAGCTTCCATTCGAGTATTAAGATGGCACCATATGAAGCGTTATACGGGAAGAGATGTCGCACACCAACCTGTTGGGATGACGTTGGTGAAAGAAATCTTGTAGGTCCAGAACTGGTGGTGGAAACGATGGAAAAGGTGAAGGTAATCCAAAATCACATCAAAGCATCTCAAAGTAGGCAGAAGCGCTATGCCGATAATCGAAGGAAGGATTTGGAATTTCAAGTCGGTGATCATGTTTTCCTGAAGGTATCTCCATGGAAGGGAGTCATACGTTTTGGTAAGAAAGGTAAATTGAGTCCCAGGTACATCAGACATTTCAAAATTCTAGAACGAATTGGGGCTGTAGCTTATTGATTGGAAATTCCGCCAAGTCTCTCCAAAGTTCACGATGCGTTCCACGTATCTCTATTGAGAAAATACATGCCTGACCTAACACATGTACTCACCTATGAGGAATTAGAAATAGAACCTCATCTGTCTTATTGTGAAGAGCCCGTGAAGATTCTTGACACGAGAGAACAAGTACTGAGAAACCGGACGACGCGCCTGGTAAAAGTTTTGTGGAGAAACCATAAGATGGAAGAGGCAACGTGGGAACCTGAGGAACTAATGATGAAGAACCACCCGAGTCTTTTCATGAGGTAGTATTCTAGAAATTTTGACGATGAAATTATTTGAAGGAGGGGAGATTGTAATACACCAAGCTTCTACGGTACGCTTCTCTTTGAATAATGTGATAGCGTGTGTTGTACGCAACATAAAGCTCTAACACACCACAACCAATCAAACTAGCCGTTATGAATAGTAATAACCACTTTTTTGAAATTTATAAATTTTATTTTTCAAAAATGGACTTCATTTTTGGATTCGAAATATCGAAATTATCCTAGGGTGAATTTCTGGTATTTTTCTAAAAAACTTCATTTTTTGATGAATAGTGAAACCACTAAGTGGTAGTTAAAAAAACTGAATTTTTCATAAAACTTAATTTTACCATTTCTGTGAGTGGAATTTCAAAAATCCGAGAGACATGGTTAATATCAAGGAGTAAAATGTGGTTTAATGAAATGAAAATAATTTTTGGTGAATAGTAACTTTTTTACTTTTATTTACCACGGTTAAAAATAATAGGCTAATTAAGGGTAAAAATGATATTAATATTACCCTAAAACATGTCCTAACTCTATTGGACAAGTGTATCTCGACCAAAAACAACCTTAGGAATAAAATATTATCATTTAGGTCCACTTGGATTAGATTAGGACATTTATTATTATTTAATTCAAAGAAGAGTTAAAAGAGTTAAAATCAAATTTTATTTACTAATCAAATTTTAATATAAGGTTATACATAATATAAATTTGATTTTAAATATTAATTAGAAAGATAAAATGATTTCCTACATAATGATATTTTATTTATAATTTTTAGACATTAAATAAGTTAATTTATTTATGACACAATGATGATGCAGTAATTACCATAATAGTGAAAAATTAAAATAATTGATATTATAAATACCCAAATAAATATAATTTGAGACTTTTTATGAATTAAACTAATTTTCTAGGATAATATGACATGTTAGGATTTCTTTAATTAACTTTTTTCGAAGTAATAATTTTGTTATGAGTTTTACAAAAATCAATTATTGAATAGTGTCAAAATTGACATAAAAGAGTTTTTAAAAACAATATTATATTATTAATTGATATTAAATTACTTAATATATAATGTTCAGAAAAGAGACTTATATCAGGATAGGTGTATCATTAATGGACCACTTTGGGGTCACTTGGATGTATATAGTATGTTTATTATCCATATAATATAAAAAATACAAAGAGACATTGTAAAAGTGAAACTAATTAACTAAGAGTTAATACTTAAAGATAAGTTTAATATAGTAACCCAAACCTGTATAAATCCTATTGGTTGAGTGGTTTTCGACCTATACCCACATTAAACTTTAAATAATACACTTTTAAGACATTAGAAACCGAATATTTATTTATTATAAAATAATATTTCTAGCTTTTCCAAAGGTGCCCCTCACCCCCTCTTATAAAATGGCACTCCTCCTTCTCATTAATTCACACCTTCAAAGCCTTTTGGTTCGGCCAAAACCTGCCCAAATACTCTCTAAACTTCCCTCAATACAACCTAGAGTCCATAGTTTGATCAGAAATCCAACCTACGGAGCCCTTTTGATCAAATCAAAAGGAAGAACCCAAAGAAGAGGTAATGTTTTCACCACCCTTTTTCAAATTCATTTCTTCTTCCACTTCTTCTTTCTTTGTTATTTCCATTATAAAATAATGAATCCATTATCTCATATATACTGTAATATTATTATAAATATGGTACAACCATATTAATTATTCTATCCATCCTTTGAATGACATGTCACCATACGTGCGTACGTACGACTTACCGTCTCCACGTCGTGGTGTAATTGTTATTAAATATATTATTATTTGGATGGGTATAATAATGATTTTTAATTCATGTAAATAATAAATATAACATGATAATTATTCTGTATATATGATATACCATCCAATTATATATTATTTTAATATCAAAATAATGATATTGTCGCTCGTGCGTACGTACAGACTACCGCCTCCACGAACGTGATGAGATTCATTCTCCATCGTATCCATTCAAGTATAATTCTCATTTGATGATTAATAATAGTATCTAAGGACTTGATATCATTATGTATATTATTAAGATACAACCTATCCATGACAAACATGACTTACGTAACAAAACATATAAAAGAAAACGAGTAAGTTAACACCTGAAACAACGATAATACTAAGATATTATTAACAAATCAATGTTAAAAGATCATATATGATATCATATTAATGTATATGATTCTTTTATAATTTAATAACAATTATTTAACAATTATAAATGAGGTTAAACTACCCCCAACAAAGGAAAATTACAAGGTAAGGGTTTATATCGCAATATCTTCATTATCTGAGGTTGTTTATACGTAATAATCTACTGAGATTTCTTTATCATCCACATCCATGTTTCTTCAAAATGTACTTCAAGACATTTTTACTATTTAAAAAAATATGGGTTAAAATCATTTATACCCTTGTTTGACTTTTTATAAGAGGTTTATAAAGGAATCTTTCTGTCGTTTTCCAAACAAGGTGCTTTTTAACCTTTTCGACAGAATTAAGGAAAGAATGTTTTTTAACTTATACGGCGGGTGCGGCTATTTTCTGCTGTTATAAAATTGTTGAAGCTTCCCTTACAAAATTATAAGAATATTTTCAAATAAAATTTTATATTTTATAAATATATGACTCTTAAATGATTTCAAAATAAAAAGATATATTACTCTAAAAAGAGTTTTTATTTCATCTATGTCAACATCCTTTGATGGATTTTACGCTTATTTGAAGTTGATTTATTATGATACAAAACTTATATATTGTATTGAAGGTTTTGTGATATTTCTGACTATGGATGTGCTATTTTTATACCATTCATGGTTTATGGATAAAGTATTTACATTTCGTATGCTAGTTTTAATACGAATGTTTATGTTATGTTTAAACCTTTTCACATGGGAATGCATTGGACTTAATATGTGACGGGTGGAGACCGCTATAGCTCCTAGATGCATTGGTAGGTCTCATGAGACAAACTAGTGTCTTGGCACAAGTACTTTACAAAATCTTATTTGTAGTCTTGGCACGAGGCCTTGGCTATGTGGTTATGATAGTCTGGCATTATGCATTACATCATTATGAAAGTGGTTATTGATATTTCATGTGATTATTTGATTTGTAGAATATCCATGTGAATAAGTAAATGGAATTATTTCATTTTATTTTTTCCATAATATGTTTAAGTTCATGTTTAAAAGGATTTTGTTTTAGTTATACATTGCCCTAAATGTTTATTCTTATTTATGAAAGTTTCCGCTATATTGTTATCCTTACTGGGCATTTTAGCTCACCCCTCTCAATGTTTTATTTTTCCTACGATATGAAGAAGTAATTTATGAATGACCTGTAGGGATAGTGTGTGGGGATATGAGTGTGGACTATGAAGAAAGTATTTTTTTTTAGTTTTCATTTTTATGATATAATGTAAGACTTATGAATATATCTAGTGTTTCCAAGGCCACTAAACTAATCGGTATTTTGAGACTTGATCTTTCTTGTGATCATGCCAATGTTATGTAATAATGCACCGACAAAGGGTAACTGGGGTAGGGGCATTACATATTATGTAACCATGATCAACGTAATAGGAAAAAAATATAAAAAGTCATATATTAGATGAAAAAAGTGTTTTTTACCCGAAAGGAAATTTTAACGAGGAATTATAAATAAACTGGTAATAAAAGGTCAAAAGAAAATAGTATATGGAAAGATTTATATGAATATGGATATTTAATATATTCTTTATAAACATATATTTATTATATATGAGTTTTCAATGAGTAAGATATAATTTCAGACGTAAGGTAAGGGATTTCCATCTCACTTTTTACTTCCGTGAGACAAAAGCTTTGTTCACCACATATTTATTTTAGGTGGTGTGTATACATCCCAAGAATTAATTTTATGATTAATATATTTATAATTAAAAATATTCAAATATCAATTTTAGGATCTCTATTTCATGAGGTTTACAATTAAAATATTAGCAAAGCAGTAAGGGATTTTTATCTCAATTTACCTTCTTTGAGACGTATGTTATGTTATATATATTATTTCATGAGGTGTATATACGAAAGTTTTTAGATGTAAGTTAATTAATTAATTTATTATTATCATATTTTGAGTTACATTTTATGTTATTCATTCATGTAGATTATGATTCAATGTTACCAAAGTGGTAATGATTTTATGTTATAATATCATCATTTTTTGGGATAGTTTATGATTGAGTATACAATGCTGAAATATTCTGATTTAACTCTCAATAATACACATTATATTTATTATACTTAGGTTATTAATTATATATTCAAGTAATTGTAAAAATTTTCCACCCTTTTTAACTTAAATTTATTAGGATTTTTTTTATGAAAATCCGATTTTATTTTTCTCTTCTTTAAGAATCATGTATTCTTCCAAAACAATGTTTTCATCTAAAATATGGTTTTATTAAAATATTTTCAATTTTTTAAATGATATTTAAGAATATTTTATGTTTTTTTTAAAATTTCATATTTTTTAAAATGTGTTATAAATTATATTTAAAAATTTATTTATAAGATTCCAAGGATATTTTCATAGATAAAGATTTTAAAAATATTTTATGTTTAAAGAGTATTTTAAATGATTTTAAAGTCTTTGTTTATAAATTTTGAATTTTATTTTCAAATTAAATGGTTTTAAAAATATTTTACGGTTAGAAAATATTTTCTCTAATAGGAAATGGTATTTTCCTTAAGAATTATTTTAAAATTTCTTTCAAAATTATTTTCCATCTAAGATGACATCCATTAGGGTTACCTATTTTTTTAATGGGGATATGATACAAGAATACCATTCATATTATTTATATGAATGGTTTATGTTTTGATGTAATTATGTTTTTGAAATCCATTTATGTTCCACTGGTTATACAATTATAAAATACTTATCAAACCCACTAATTTTCACAGGTTATACTATGATAAAATGATTATGAAACCTATCACTTTTTGACAGGTTATAATATGATAAAATTTTTATAATACCCATTTTATTCGATGAGTTATGAAATGATTAATGTTTATGATCTTTTGACACACATATGTATGATTTAATTATGTTATGGGTGAGACCTATATCCCCCTCTAATGTATTGGGTAAATATTTATATCCCATGATACAGACAAGATTGGAATGGGGTGTGTACTAGGTTCAATAAGACATGGTTGTAATGGGATGTGAACTTGGTTCAGTAATACATGGATGGAACATGGAGTGAAACCGACTTAGTAATGTAATTTTTACAATATAATGGTATTGGTTGTGAGCCGTGGCTAATATGGAAATGATTTTCTATGCTAATGTGTATGAAAAAAATTCAATGTATCATGCTCTCATGGTCCAAGTTCTTTGATTCCCTTATGACTCATTTCTCACAAACAACAAGAATTTATGCCATGATTCATGAATATAATCTTCGATATGTAGGGTATGGTTTGAAAATGTTATGCTCATATTTCCATATCCATATGATCATGTTATTATTATGTATATCACATTTATTCCCATACTTAGCATCTAAGATAACCCTTTATTAGGTTTAATTTCTCCAGGTTATGAAGATTTTTATTTTGTATGGCATGTATTAGAAGGTGACTGGCTATGAAAAATATAGTGAGAGATGACATAACCCACTTATGGACCAATGATTATGTTTCCATGTTTACAAAGTCACTAAACTATTATTTTTATTAGGTGTTTATTTATGTATTGAAATAAATATTAGACAAAAATAATGTAGTGTATATGTATGAAAAGCCTGGGTCACTATAGAAAGGTATATGAAGATTTTAAATGTGTATGATAAAAATAAAAGTTGGTCAAAAGTTTGTAATGTAGAGTGATATGTTATGGAGGAATCCATTCAATTTTATACCAACTAACTATCTTATGTGTAAATAATTGGTATACCAAAACCTCATCACACCGAGTGACTTGTGGGTGGAGGATTTTTTTGAAATAAATGTTTTCATAATAACTAGTACAATGAAAGTACAGGATCAAATTTACATTTCTCAAAATAGTTTTGAGGTTGTTCCATATGTTGAAAGCCACAATGTAATTATTAGGAATTTGAATCCATAATGGGATGAGATATGGATATCAAATAAACATAACCAAAAGTTTAAATAATTTTTTGAGGCTATATTTCTTTAGAGACAACCAAAAATTTGAATTCAATTTCAGGACAACTTCAATGGATAACTAGAAAACCAAATATGCATGTATTATATTATAATTTTTATTTAACTAATGGTTATATGTTATATATAAATAATCCTTATGAACATATTACCATGAAAAATAGTGGAGTTACACTTATGGATGAAGTGATTCATGTATCTAATACAAAGGGAAAAACAAAATTTGTTTGAATATGTCATACAGTGGAATCATAAAATAGACAGGATTTTGATTATATAACAATCAAAGTTCATATTTTTCAACTAAAGTGGGTTGATATAATGAACTGAATTTGGATGACCTAACCCATTACCTGAGCTAACCCACCATAAGGCCCGAAGATTGTTCCTGATAACCTTGTGCATGCTATAAGCATGGGGCATAACCAAAAATCTCTTGGGAATGGTTTCTCCCAGGGAAACCAGACATGAACCATCCATAAAAAGGGATGGACAAACCAACAACACTAGATTCAACATGGAATAAAACATCTAGAGTAAAGAAAAAACTATAAAATAGATACGATAAAAAATATCATGCATCATATAAAAGACAGTCCATTACAGGAAATATGTACATGGTATCTAAATTCAATATAAAACTCAAAAAATATAGGGGAAACCAAATAATTATAATACATATATCATCATGGATATAAAATCCTAAAATTACTCCACATGATCCAACTCCATGAGACCACATCTCCACCAAAAATCTCTGGATGCCGGTAATCAAAAAGAGACACCTAGGTATATGGTGCCCTTTCCTTTACCTATGTGAAAAAAATGAAAACTTTATATTCCCAAAGTAATACATAGGGATTGAGTAACAAATACCAATATGATACCACCATGAATCTATTTATGTATTTTAACCATGCAAACCAATAAACTATTTTGAAAACACATTTCAAAACTAAACCACTTTGAAAACATTTCACTTTGAAATAAGATGTTTGAGATAACTTTGGTTTACCATTTCAAATAAATTATTTTTTCTAAAAAATTCTCAACATGTATAAAATAATCAAACAATACCAAAGGAATAAAATTATCAACATATCCAATAAGAAAAAAAAGATGATAAAAAACATCATGATCATATAACTATACAAATAAAAATGGGAATAATGAAGTCATCATATCAAGTATGGAATTAATAAAATTAATTACAGAATATAAATAAATATGAAATGAGTAAGAGAAACTTGGTTTACAACCATAAGGGTCTAATGTGAATGAGTCTAAAGAAATTACTCTAGCCAGCTAATAAAAATGGAATCTCTCACAGTATTCCCCGGGCCCAATTCTAGGAGCTCTCATGCCCTCTTAGGGAAAAAAATATAAGGTCTCATGGTATTTTTACCCAAAGAATATAATTTTACATTAGAAATAATAATGTAAGATCTCATGATATTAATTCCCAAAGGCTCTCAGGGTCCCTCAGAAAACTCTCCACTCACACCTTGGTTATCCCATGTGATGCTCCATGCCAACATAATCACAAACAAGTGACAATCATGAAAATCCATTTCACAAGACAATTTCACAAAATGAAAATCGAATTTTATAAAAAACTATCCTATAAGGTAAAAACATTTCTAAATTTTTTTTATAAATCCTTTTAAAACCATAAAAAATCTTTTATCTATTGCATCAAATAATTGGGGCACACAGATGTCACCCCAATTTGGAAAACCCAATTTAAAAACCCAATTGACAAACATGTCTTATCACAACCAAATAATTGGATAAAAATAAAATAAAATAAATTTATTTTGAAAATAAACAAAAATAAACCAATGTAGATTCATGATTTAATGGTAATCTATTGAAAATGACCTAAAATTGAGACACATACCTCAAATTAAGTTCTAACCTTTATGCCTTCATTGAAAGCCACATAGTAGAGGTAGAAGAAGGCATCAGACACATAATACACAATAAAAAAACACAACACCCCATTAATTCCCTAGTATAATCCAACCACACTATCAAGGGTTGCATACATCTATTAAATAGGAAGAACAAGCATGAAGAAGGGGAATAGATAAAGAAACCAGAAGATTTGGAATCACCTTAATCTAAATCACAAATAATCCCAGAGAAAAACACCAAAAAAGGAGAGGTAAATATTCCAAAAAACAAGGAGGGTATATTAATGATGGGAAAATAAAATTAGGTCTAAAGGGTATATAAATAAATAGGGGTAAAAAGGTAAAATACTACTTTAATGATTTTTTTAGAGCTGCACAATTTGTCCGTATAGTTTGGAAAAGTGTGTACCAACCAAGTGAAACCCACAATATCCTCAAAACACAAGTTTCAAGGTTATCCCAAGGCCTCAAATATATTGAAAACACATTCTAAAACCCTTCATAATACGTTTATCCAACATCAATTGGTTAGAAACATGGTTAGAAAAACCATGCACTAACTATTCTGCTTGGTCATCCTTTAACAAAAATGATGTTTTTCTCCTTGTAACCTAAGACCTCTAAGAAAGAATTAAAATGGTAAATATTTCTCAAACTTTTATGTATTGGTGACCAATTGGGTGTAACAAAGTCCCTACCATTCATGTTTATTCACAGAAAAATTCATTTGGAACAGTTAAAAAAACATGTGGGTCCACTAATCCCTCACAAAAGTTTCCTACTCGAATATATTGTGGTTTTCACCATTATGTTTCTAGAGCACACAGAGCAATGTGATTGACAAATAATAAATCATCTTATTATGATAATCCATGATATGAATAATATTTTCTATAATGGTTTCATAGGGATCAATAACTAAATCTTCATACTCTAACACATGATGTGGGTCTTGATGGTATATATTTAATTGAAAAACATAAAATACATTGGGGATTATGGTTAGATGTAGTGTAAAATCCAACTTATAGTCTACCTTTTCCTAGATTCTCTAAAACTAAAACCATCCCAATATAATGGGATCCAATATTTCCCTTCTTACCAAAATCATGGTGTCCTAGTCAAACATATACTCTAAGAAATACATGATCACCAACTAGAAACTCCAACGAGTGATGAAGAAAATTAGAATATAACATATAGAGTCTCTATGCTATTTATAAATATTTCCAAATCAACTAAAATACCTTGTTAATATCATGGATGAGAGTCATTCCCACCAAATAAATCCAGAACACATGCTCGCAACATATCCTTGAGATTCTATATAGATTGTTCAAACTGACCATCCATCCATGCGTGATATGTGGTTCTCAACTTCAGCTTAGTTTCCAACACCTCATAGAGTCCCTTCTAGAATTGGGATGTGAAATAGGAATATCATTTTAACACTATCGCTGATGGTATTGTATGAAGCTAAATAGCCTCTCATCCAAATAGGCATCCCGGTTCCTCCATGTTAGTCAACTCTCAGATGGGAAAAAAATGGGATGATTTTCCCCATGATCGATAATCATCCAGTTGGAATGTTTCCCACTCTGAGTATGAGGTAGAAAAATAATGAAATCCATAAAGATCTAATCCCTCTTCTATACTAGAATGGGTAGAGGTTATCAAAACCTTGAAGTCCTATGGTTCTCCACTTTGATCCTATTGTAGGTCAAGCATATAGAAACAAAATCCGCCACTGCACATCACATCCTGATCCACCAGTATTTGCCTCTCAAGGTATAGAAAATCTTGGTTTTAATAGGGAGAATGAAAAAACAAGAATGATGTGCCTTAAACATCACCTCCAACCTAAAGAACAGAAGAACAAATAGCCACTTCTGGAAGATGAGAGAACCATCGGTAGACCAATACCAATCACATGAGGCATCCATACCATTTAAAGGACTACTAATATATTAGAACTTGATGTCAGATACTTTCTCACTCCAAACCCAATTGATGAGAGGGGGTGTAACCAACACATTAAAAAATAAAACCATCCCTACATTATCCTAGAAATCTATAATTATATTAGAAAACAAACTCATCATACCCCACTCATCCCCTGACTCTCGAATGACCTATACTAGAAGCAACCTACTCAAAGTGTAATGTCCCTAATTTTTCCATGTATTATTTTTAAATATTATATGTGATTAATTTGAGATTAGGAATTGAACCAACATGTGATGTCGAGGCCCTGTGTGCTTAGAATAAATATTTTAATAATATTAAAATATTAAATAGAACACATGCATAGTTTTATTAAAAAGGTGAAATAAATTCTATACAGGTTCCCAGATCAAAAATCCAAGGGTAGTGTTACATTTAGAGAAGAACATTTACCCTAGGAGAAGCCTAATATCATCCGTCACAGGTCAGATGTGAAAATTTGTTTTCAAAGGTTTTAACGAATAAAATAAATTTAATATTTAATTTATTTCATTCTGTTTAGTAAATGTAATGAATGTTTATTTCAAAATTAACTTAGAGGCAAAGATATAAGGTTCGAATCATAACCCTAGAATTCTATAGAAGATCTGCAGAGTAACCTAGAGGATTCCCATAATGAAAAAGAACTATGGAACATGGATAGGGGATCAATGGATGCCGTTATTGATGGATTTCTCTAGATCGATGACATGGAAACCAATATTATTCAGTGAGAGATCCAATGCCTAATTAGTGAATTTATATTTGGAATTAATCATCCATATTTTGAATCAATGAGGAATGTTGATCTACCAACGATCAAGTTAACACATAGATTGATCATTATTATGGGATGGGTTTTATTTGGGGAAACTATCAAGGTTTTATGTAGAGATTATTATTTTTTGAATTTCTATATTTTTCTTATAGAAATAGATTGAGGATAGAATTAACAGTGCCTGATGTTCTTTCAGTAAGTTTTTCTTTATGCCCTTTCTCCCCCGATATTCTATGCATTCATCATTATTCATGGGTTTTTAATGATTGATTGGTGTGACTCCGCTTAATGGAGAAAATGATCCTAATTTGATGACCCGGAATCGGGATGACATAGAATAGGTGCGATGGAGAATGTGATGGATGAGTCAATGTGATTTAGAGATAATCATTCTTCAAATGGGTTTTGAGAGGATGAATACAATCAGATTTCAGAGCTGATTGAAGGCTTGAAACTCACTGATTTGGTGTTTCAATGGTGAGACGACCATAGATATGTGGTTTCAAGACGAACATAACTTTAGATCAAGCTCTGTAGGATCGGATGAGGCGTGAAAAGAAGATAGTTTTTGGAAAATCATGATCAACATGGCTTGTAACCCAGGGTTACACAGTGTGTGGACCCTACTAAGAGGTGGTTAGGGTTTCGAGAGTCAGTCAAATGCCTCAAGACATGTGACCCTGTCACACAACATGTAGTCCCTTCCCAGAGACTCGGTGTGTATCTCGGTTGATACACAGACATGCGGTGGAGTACACGAGTTGCCTACACGGTGTGTACCCCACCACACAGATTACCCCTGACCAGTTATATGGGTTAACCCATGTACTGGTAAATGGGTAGGAAGACATGGGTGCACACCATGTAATAGAAAATGACCAGAGTATACTGGTGGACCCCAGATGGAAGGACACATCATTTTTACCTTCTTCATGGTGTGTACCCATAATCTATATGACAAGTACTTTTGACATGTGATGTTGTACACGGGCCGTACCCAAGGTCAAGGGACAGGGTGTGTTACCCTACTTCATGCCATGTACCCCATCCTACATGGCTTGGATCTCTTATCCACTATATCTTGGACGTGTTTCATTAGGGTTTGGGTACTTGATCATTTCTCTGATGGTTGATTCCTATAATTTCCTACTCATAAGAGTATAATCCATTTCGCATAACATCCTGGATAGAGTTATTGGAATCCCCTCAGAGAGGACCATAGAATGATCCTCTGTTAACTCTTAGTGACCTATGTAGAGTCCTTGGTATTTATGTGACAACCTTCATCAGGCATCGATCCTATACTTAACTGGTTAATCTAGATGAAGTTGTTGGTATCACCCCATGGACTTGGTAGTAATCCTCATCTATGTATCATATCTCTCTTTAGATATATAATCATATCTCTCCCATGATGGTTCCTGACAAATAGTACATCTCAGGAAGACTCCATTAGTTCTATCAGACTCATGATTTTGTTCTCCGAGTTGAGTGATTCATGGAATCTTCAGACTGAATCTATAGTGTTGATATATAGTGGTAGTGACTGGCCTCTAGATTTTGTTTCATTGTTTGAGTATATCTGGATATTCTTGATATATGTGTTGTAGACACATACTGTAAAGAACTGACTGTACCACTTTTTTTGTATTGATTTGTGGGTTTTGGTTGTCCTATTGAGTATTTTTATACTCACCCATTCACAGGATTTTCCTGTACGTGTCATGTATTGTGCAGATAGGTGAACTTTTAACACATTCCACAGTGGACTGAGACCGAACAAGGATTTTTGAGTTCAGGAAGGCTGAGGTGTTCCTACGGCTTCGAGCAGTAGTCCTAGTACCTATTTTGTTTACAGTTTGGACTTTTTGGTTTACCGACTCTTTCTTTTGGTTGGCTTGTATTCTGGACCATTTTACTTTACTTCACTTTAATTTCCAGTCATACATTGTTGGTTGGGATAGTGGTATGCATGTATTTTTTTCTTAGTGGTTTTTACATTTCAGAATTTGTGGGCTTGGAGATGTCTGCATGCATACATGTAAATATGCAATGCCTCCCATGCTAGTGATATGCCTACTCTGTGATATTCACTATCCCCTGTCCAATTAGAGGTAGGCTTGGGGAGTTGCAGTATGGGCCTCACTAGGATAGGTTGTAAGAAAGTGGTATCCGAGGTGGTCAGTTCTACCTTAGGACTAGGTGTCTGTGAGATTGGTTTAAGGAAGTAGTGTTAGGCGTTTTATGTTCTGATTTCAGACCCGGGACTCTGGTTTTGTTCTAGGCGGTCGACATATCCATACACAAGGACTTTGATAACCTACTTTTCGACTTGGTACATGAGAAAATAGGTTGTAGGAAAAAATAATTGTACATTCAAAATATAGGAATGCATTCTGGTTTTCATGTCCATCTTGAGTCAGATCTACAAATATACTCATTGAACACTATACATCTTGTTTCCTTATCATATGGCTCTGAGATGAATACCAGCTAGGATTCAGCAGCTCAATCATAAGGATGACCCCATCAATGACAAGGCTTCAATACATGGCCAGTTCCCTAGGTGTTGCCTCCAGGTAATGCACCGGCTATACCAAAACCAGTTAAGCAACACATGGTACCCATAGTACTAGAAGATGAGGAGTGTATATAGAGAACACTTCATGAGTTTCAGAGACAGAGACACCTCAGGTTCTGAGGTGATCCTGACTCTCAGGTGACTGAGGACTAGCTTGAGGTGGTGACCTGAGTTTTCCTTCTAGTTGGGACACCATTTGAATAGATGGATATCCTAGCGGTGAGACCTTTTCATGGATCAGTTGGGTGATGGTGGATTTTGGCCACACAGACTCATAGAGAGGTGACTCTTTCATGGATAGAGTTTGAGCTACTCTTTAGAGTGGAGTTATAAACAATTACATAAATAGAAGTGCATATATGCGTGCCTCTTCATCCCCAGCAGGGTAGCTTCAAGGTGGGAGACTATTCATCAAGGTTCACCAACCTTTCCACATAATCAATTGATATGGTTAGAAATCAGTACATCAGGACTCAAAACATTGAGCAAGGTCTGTATATAGATATATGATACATCGTTATCACTCTATGAATTCTGACATATGCTGGTGTTCTTGAGTGAGATTTGGTGGTTGCAAGTTTCTTGGATGAGAAGGTAAAGCCGGTTATATTCGATAGTGGATGATCAGGTGCAGAGTCCTTGACATTAGGAAGAATAAGTTAGTGTCAAGGATCTGGTCATGGGAGAGGATGAGGACCTAGTACCTAGGATCTACAGATTAGGGCTCCCAGGGTGGGTCTAGTCAGCCGAGGAAGAGGTGGTGCTATTCATGTGATGGTAGTGGACATACCACTTGAGATTGTTCAACTCGCGGTGCTGCTGAGAGGTAAATAGTCCATGAACCACCATGATAGATACAATGACAACAAAAGGTAGATCTGTAGGGTGGAAGACATGGTAGAGGATCTAGGAGAGCAGTAAGAGGTGGTCAACATTTCGACTTGTTACCACAACCACCTCCATGAGGTCCACACCAGGCTTAAGGAGCTGGAGGACATGGGCGGGGATAACTTCATGTGATCGAGAAATATGACACTAGGGATTTAGGAATGATTCAATGTAAGATATTTGACTTTTATACTTCATCTGTATTACTAATAAACACAAGTGCTAGTCATTACTTTTTCTCCACATATCATGTTCAATCCCTAGAGATTCTAATTGAACTGTTGACTCGAACCTTATTCTTGGACACTCCCACTAGAGAAGAACCAATGATTACACATCTATGCCGATAGTGTGACCTGACCCTTGGAGGTGAGAGTTTCAGTTGGAACCTCCTTGTGGATGTGTTGAGGGCTTACGACGTCGTTCTTGGTATGGATTGGTAATCCATAGTCCATACCCATATTGACTAATTTAGGCGAAGAGTCTGATGTTTCTGAATTGATGAAATGAGGTTTTTATTTGTTGATGAAATGGAAACCTAGGAAGTGCATGATAGAATCATGTGTAGGATGGTGAATATGATTTCACATTAGTTGGATAGCCTGAACCTAAGAGTAGCAGACATAGTTATGAGTTTTCAGTTCCCAGTAGTAGTGGCGGAGTTCGAGTATGTCTTCCCTGAAGATGTTCCAAGATTACCTCCCCATTGAAAGATATAATTATACATCTACTTAAACATCATTATGGAACCGATGTCAACATCATCATATTGGATGGCTCCCATAGAGCTTCACGAGATGAGGGTGCTGTTGGAGGTCTTGTAGAAGAAGGGCTCCATGACACCCAATGTTTCACCCTATGTAGCCCCAGTTTTGTTTAAAAAAAAGGAAAAAAATAGACATTGAGGTTGTGTGTGGATTAACGATGCTTTAACCAGATGAAAATTTATAAAAAGTATCAACTACCAAGGATCTATGACCACTTCGATCAGGTGTGAGGGTCACGATGGTTCTCGAAGGTTTAACGTCGATCTGGCTATCACCAACTATGATTACGAGATGATGATACACTGAAGAAAACATTCATATATATTTATGGTCACTATGAGTAATTAGTGATTCCCTTTGGAATTAATAATTCCACAGTAGTGTTCATGGGACTCATAAACCTGATCTTCCGACTATACTTAATCCGCTTCGTGGTAGTTTTCATCTTTGATATCCATGAGTAATCTATGCCCGAGGAGGATCATGTGAGGCACTTAAGAATGGTTATGGACGTACTCTGTGATAAATATGTTTATGGATTGAAGTACTAGTTCTAGATTTAGGTGTCCCACTTTTAGGGACATGTTATGTAAGAGGATGGAGTAGTAGTGGATCCAGTCGAGGTGGAGGCAGTGTTAGGATGGGAGCCACTTAGGAGCATGGAAAAGGCACGAAGCTTCTCTGGGCTATTAGGCTATTACCAGAGATTCATACCTAATTTTTAAAGAATATCAGCACTAATAAAAACATGTACCTTAAAAGTGGAAGACTTTCATGTCGATAGAGAAGGGCCAGAAGGATTTCTAGTAGTTGAGACAGAGTTTGAAAAGCACACTGATCATGAGATTTCTTGAGGAGGGTGTCGAGTATGTAATGTTCTATGATGTGTCAGGTACCGTGTTTGGTTGTGTCCTAATGTAGAGGAAAGTGGGGATTACCTATGGTTCAATCCACTAGAGACCACATGAGAAGAACAATACGACCCACCATATTGAGTTATTAGCTGCAGTTTCCATGTAGAAGATGTGGCAACACTACCTGATGGAAAAGTGGTTTATCATCTATTCTAATCACAAGAGTCACAAGTATATCTTCTCTTATAAGGATATGAACTTGAGATAGAGATTATGGATTGAGTTCCTAAATGACTAGGAATTGGATATTTTCTATACTCCTTAGAAGGGGAATGTGGTGCAAGATTCTATCAATAGGTGATCTAGTTCACAGTTGTTGAATGAGGAATCAGAGCAGTTGGCCTCACTACAGTTATCCCTTGTGTATGGATATGGATATGATTAACTATAGTCAATGGTTATCACCCCTATACTATTACAATGATTTACGGATGAAAAACATGGGGATACCGACTGTGAGACCCTATGTTCTCAGATGTCAGTAGGACATGCGCCGAATGGATATTTACAAGGTGGGTAGAACATCACCATTTTCAGAGGATAAAAAATTGTACTAGAGGAATTGCAAGAGGAGGTTCTATGGAAGTATCATAAATCCCTTTTTTCGATAAATTCTGAAGTGGTGAAGATGTACCGGGACCTCCACCATTAGTTTTAGTGGATAGGGATGAAGAAGGTATTGTCAAAGTTAATTTCTTGAAGCCTTATGTGATAACATGTGAAGGCTAAGCACTAGGTTCGAGTGGGTTTAACTCAACACCTTGAGGTGCTGAAATGGAAGTGGGACGTGATATCTATGTAATTCATGATGGGTTTACCCAATATGTCTTGGGGATAATATTCTATTTGGGTGATCGTTGAATGACTCCACAAGTGATCCCACTTCATAACTATCAGAGAGTAGAGTTTAGTAGAGTGTTTGGGATGCCTCTATGTACCAGAAATAGTTCCACTCCATGGAGTCCCATCAATGATAGTTTCTGATTGTGATGCTCATTTTACATCCTATGTTTGAAGAGGATTAAAGGAGGCATTTGGGACTTAGTTATGCTTGGGTGTGACGTTTCACCAAAATATAGATGACTAGATGGAGTAGACCATTCAATTCCTAGAGGAAATGATTTGTACTTTCATATTGGACTTCAACAATATTTTGGAGGACCACCTACCTCTATTGGGGTTCCTATAAAACAAAAACTACCATTACACCATTGGTATGGCACCATTCAAGGACTTATATGGGAGACCTTACCGATCAACCCTTTTCTAGAATGACCCTAGAGAGTCAGCACTCATGGTCCCCGAGTAAGTGTGAGATACTACAGAGAAGTTATATATCATCCATGCGCATATGAACATTGCAATGAGCCATAGAAAATCATATAATGATAGGCGGTGGAGGCCATTGGAGTTTGAGGAAGGATACAATGTGTTCTTTTGGGTTTCAACTAGATGTGGATTGTTGACATTTGGCTGGGGTGGAAAGTTATCTCTGAGGGTTTTCATCCCTTTTTAGAAAATTTTTAGAGTTGGAGAGGTGGCATACCGCTTGGTTCTACCCCTGTAGTTGTATCGGGTGCACGATGTCTTCAAACTTTTATAGTTGAGGAGGTACATGCATGATCCATTACTCTTCATTGACTTCGGAAATCTGGAAATTGATGATGGATATACTTTTCCTGAGTACCCAGTGGAGATCAAGGATCAATAATATAGGATCCTATGTGGGTGAGTGATTCCCTTGGTGCGTGTTCGACGACAACATGTGAATCTCTAGGAGAGCACATGGGAGTGGAGGCTCAGATTCATGCATAACACCCCCACATTTTTGTATAGCCGTTGTTTTTGTATTTTTAGAGACGTAAAGCCACATGGTGGGGAAAATGTAATGAACCATATTTTTTATGTTTTATTTTTAAAAATTATATAAAATTAATTTTAGACTAGGCACTTAGAAGGAGTGCGATTCTGAATCCCAGTCTGCCCGAAATAAATATTTCAATAATATTAAATTATTAAATTGCACTCATATGTAGTTTTCCTAAAAAAGTGGAATGAATTCTAAATGGGTACCTAGATCATAAATCTGAGGGCCCCATTGAATCTGGAGTAGAGGATTTACCCTAGTCGAGGAGTAACATCGGTAGACACATGTCATCTTTGAAAAGTAGATTTCGTATGTTTTAAAAAATAAAATAAATTGAATATATATTTTATTTTGTTCCATTTATTTGAAATAGTAAAGTTTTATTTTAAAATAAACTTAGAGGAAGGTATCTAGGGTTAGAATCATAACTCTATAATTCACTGAAGGCTGTGGAGAAGAACTTAAAGGACTCCCTCGGTGAAAAACAATGACAGAACATGGATCAGTGATCGACGGATACCGTTTTTGATGGATCTCACAAATGGTGATTATGCGACAACCGATCTTCTTTAGTAAGTGATCCAATACCTAGGTAGTGTGATGTTATTTGGAATTCATTCCTTGTTTTTTAGAATCAAAAATGTAGGCGGATCAACCAATGAATAGGATGATTGAAGGATCGATAGTTCTTGTGGCATGGGTTTTATTTGAGGGAATTATTGGGGATTGATGTAGAGATTATTTTGTTTGGATTTCATGATCGTTCGTACAATAATGTATTGAGGCCAGAATGAACAATGAAAGAGGATTGTTCCTTGGGTTTTTATTTCATGCTTTTCTCCCCCTATATTATATTCATTCATCATTCTTTCGAGGTTATGAATGATTGCTTATTGCACCTCTATTTACTAGTGTAACAATCCAAAATTTTAGATCAGACATCAGGATGACCTTGAGGAGGTATGATGATGTTGGAGATGGATGAATCTAGGTTATTTGGGAATACCCATTCTTTGGACAATTTATGTGAGGATGAACAAAATTAGTTTTCAGAGCCGATTAAAGGCCCAAAACTCAGCGATTTGGTGTTTCGATGGCAAGAAAACCATGGATATGTGGGTTAGAGATGAGCATACATTTAGATCAAGATCTAGAGGATCGAACAAGGCGTGCAGAGGAATGAGATGGTTTCTGGAAAATTGTGATCAATATGGTGTGTAACATGCGGTTACATAGCATGAGGACTCCACTGAGTGGTGGTTAGGGTTTCAGGAGTTATTTAATCACCACAAAGTGTGTGACCTAGTAAAACGGTGTATAAGCCCTTCCTGGAGACTCGGTGTGTATCTCATGAGATACATGGACACAGGGTGGAGTACACGGGTTTTCAACACAACGTGTACCCCACCACACGTCCTGGCCTAGACTAGTTACATGGGTTACCCTTTGTATTGGTACATAGGTAGACATACATGGGTTGAAACTGTGTACTAGTATAGGACCAGAGTACATAGGTGGACCTCGAATGGAATGACACAACATGTGACCCTTCTACACGGCATGTACCTCTCTCTACATGACATGCACTTTTGACATGGGACGTTGTACATGGGCAGTACCTAGGGTCAAGGGAAGTTGTGTGTGACCCTACTATACATCGTGTAATCCATCCTACATGGATTTAATCTCTTTTACACCATATCATGGACATGTTTCATTAGGGTTTGTTCCTTTGATCATTTACTTGAAGGTTGATGCATATCATTTCCAGCTCATAGGAGTATGATCCCTTTAGCAGTAACTCCTAGATAAAGTTGTTGGAATCCCCTTTGAGAGGTTCGAAGAGGGTTAATCTATTAATTATTCATTCCCTAGGTAGATTCCTTGGTATTAACATGACCAACATCACTGGGAATTGATCCTTTACATAGTAGGTTAATCCTGATGGAGTTGTGGGTTTTACCACTTAGCCATGGTAGTGATCCTCATCTGTGTATCGTATCTCTCTTCAAATATTTCAGTGTATCTCTCTCATAAAGGTTCTTGAGGAACAATACTTCTGGGGGGGATTTCATCAATTCTATCATACATAGAAGTGTGTTCTCCCAGATGAGTACTTTATAGAATGTTAAGGCTAAATCTCTATTGTTGGTATAAAGTGGTAGTGAATTGCCTCTAGAATATGTTTCTTCATTTGAGTATATCTAGATATTATTATTATATGTTATGTAGACACATACCATGTAGATATGAATATACCTATTTATCTGTGTTTTTATTCGTTGTTTCGGGGTGTCCTACTGAGTATTGTTATACTCACCATTGTTTGGGCTTTCCCTACATGTGTCATGTCTTGTTCTGACAAGTGTTGTTTGGATGGAGTCTAGGGTGGACCCGGATTGGATAGGGATTGGTCAGTTCAGGCAGGCTGAGGTGTTCATTTGGTTTTGATTAGCAGTCTTAGTACCTATTTTGTTTACAGGTAAAACATTTTAGTTTACACACTCTTTCTTTTAGTGGGATTTTATTAAGTCCCAGTTTACTTAACTACACATTACATTCCTATCAAACTCTATTGGTTGGGATAGTGGTATTCCTGCATTTGTTTTTCATGGTTATTACATTTCATCATTTTTGGGATTGGATATGTGTGAGTGCATAGAGGTACATAGGTCAAAACTCCCATGAAAGTGATATTCCTACTCAGTGCTAGTCACCATCCCCTGTCCAATTGGAGGTGGACTTGGAGATTCATGACACAAGCTTCATTGGGATGCAACATTTAATAAAGCATCAATGATCACATTTTCTTTCCCGGGTATATATACAATGTGTAAATAAAAATTTTGAAGGTATTCCACAAAATGTCCCTATTTTATGTTTAATTCCATCTAGGTAAAAATGTACTTAGATATTTTATGATCCTAATAAACATTAAAATAATCCTAGAAGATGTTGTTTCACCACATTTTTAGGGCATGCATCAAAACATCAAATTAAAACTCATGGGTAGGATAATTACACTCATGTGGGCATAACTTACATGATCCATAGGGAACCACATGGTCATCTTACATTAACACTCCTCTTAAACCAACACTAGAGGCATCAAAACCACACTGGAACATCGCATCCCACTCAAACTTCACCCCTTTCCTTGTCAAGGCTATCAAGGAAAATTATATCCTGGAGAATTCCTAAAATAAATGTCTAAAATACCTATCCAATCCAAAAATTCTATATATCTTGAACAAATTTTAGGATATTCCTAATATATTATTACTCGAACTTTCTCTAGATCCACTAAAAATACAACCATGAAAACCATGTGGACTAAGAAATTCACTTCCTTGATCTAAAAATGGAAGTTAGAAAACATGGAATACTGGTTATTCTCCATAAAAAACACAAGAAAAACCTCTAGATGTTCATCATTATCCTCTCATGTATTGGAGTACACCAAGATGTCTTCTAAAAACAAGAGCATTAAGACGTCCAAAAGGGGGGGGGGGAAGAGCTGGGTCATTAATTCTATAAACACTATAAGATAATTGGTAAGTAAAAATGGCATAAAAATAATTGTAATTTCCATATCTTCTTCCAAAGGTGGTATTTGGAATGTCCCTATCCTTGACCATCAACTGGTGGTACCTGAATCGTAGGTCAATCTTAGAAAACCAAAAATATCCCATGAGCGGATAAAAAAGATCATCAATTCTAGGAAATGAGTATTTATTCTTCATGATCACCTGGTTAAGCTTACAATAGTTGATGAAAATTTTGAGGCTCCCATAAAAATACTTTTTAAATATCACCGAATAAGTCCATGGTGACTTGCTAGGATAGATAAAACATTTTCCCTCAAGGCCTTCTAGATGAAATTTTAGCTCTTTCAACTGAGTCGAATGCATCAGTTAAGGAAGGAATTAAATGGGGCTTATCTTATGGAGTATATTAATAGTAAAATCAACCTATCACTAAGACAGAAACCCTAATAAATCCCCTAGAAACACATCTTGGTACTTATGCATGACAATTATATGTTCACCCATAGAGATATTTTCAAAAAAATCTTAATATTTGAATGTATTTTGTAAAAACATCACAAATTTAGGGGAAGTAGAATACATAGAAAATGTTTAACATGGGATAATCATACATATAAAGTAAATATACCCTATAAATACTCAGTATATGACAATATTTCAGCCTGTCAATGAGATACACTGTCAATAACAAAACATCTGATCTCACAAGCCCAACCGGTGGCACATCCCAAACATAATTTCCCTTCCATTGAGGTCAAGTTTGTATAATCAGGACTAAATAGAAAATCTCTCATGAATATAACAATTATTATTAGGATCCCATGGACATAATGAAAGTGTGAGGTGAGGAATCAAGTAGGAATTCAATATCGTAGTAATTAAGAGCCATCACACATGTTAATCCCACCTCTCTACAACATCCCTGACAACCCCCCTAATATGGAGAGTATCCGTGGTGGTGTCCTCATTTTAGGAAAACATTCAGAGGTACCAAATGAGCCTTATTTTTTGAAAACCAACCTTTAGCATTTGAAAAACTATTTTCAAACCAGATCCATTCAATTTTAAAAATTCACCCTTTAATATTATACACATATGCACCTCCATATATATATATATATACACTTTTTCCAAATGTACATATCCCCACCACCATGAGTGAATATTTAATAATATGATATGTATATATATATATCTCTATGTGTGTGTGTGTGTTTATTTGTATAAGTTATATTTAAAAATTAATGAAGAATTTAGAAACCATTTTGATGATTTTTGAAATTCAAACATTCCATTAATCATTTATGGAAGATTAGAAAAAAGGCCAAAACATCCTTGATATTCCTATTTTCACAAATAAAATAATTTGTAAGATAAACCATACACTCCAATTTCATAACCTTTCAAAACTGATTTTTTAAACATGTTTCATTATACAAAACACATGGTTGAAGCTTAATAAAACATAGAGAACATGAATAAATCCAATTTAATCGACAAAAAACAATTTCTATAATTTATTTACCACATAAAATAATGAAAAACTTAATAAAACCATAAAAAAATTATATTTTTTAATTTAAAGGTTCAGACATAGGGTCAACAACCTTGAATCAGAGAACAACTGACTGCATTTGAAAGCAGAGGTGTTACCCCACCTTGATGAGGTTCCATATTCCATAGAAAATAATATGACACATAAAAATTGGAAATTACCCAAATAAATTTGAAACAAAAATAAATAATGAGGAAAACAAAACCTAGAAAAAAAAGAGAAATCCATCTTCTTTAATAGTCGTTGCTAGAATTTGCCTCAATGGGACTCAAGAACCCTAGATATCATGAAATAGAAAAAGAAATACCCAAAATCAGGTTTATATTTATCTAGGTTTCATGAACCCAATGGGGAATAAGGAAAACATGAAGAAAATATAGATCATAGGAGAGGAGACCTTACCCCGATGAATACACATGGAATTAGAAGAGATGATAGCTAGAAACTATGTAAACAGAGGAGGAGGAATGACTGGGGTTCCTATTGGCTTGGGAACATGAGAAAAATAAAAAGGGTAGGGGTGGGGAGTAAAAGGTAAGTGGGTTGGGATAGGGGTAGAATTATGTTTTTTTCTTTTAATTTTAATTGTAATTTAATTTTTTAAACTGGGTGATAAGCATGTTTTTTGCATGGTTTACCCAAACATTGCATCGAATGTGAACCCTCACTGGGCACAACTAGGAACATGTATTGTTAGTCTTTATGGTTAAACTAATTGTACTCAAACTATTCAAAATGAATCTATTAATAATTGAAGGTCCCTTTGATTGTTTTCACATGGTTTGACAAACTGTGTGGGTTAACCATGCACCCTGCACGAAATTCAAAAAATCTAAAATTTATAAATGGAATCATCCAAAAACATGTCACCCAGACCAAAAATCAATAACTAATTAAAATTGTAATAATAATAATGGTCAAGGTGTGAAAATTCTCCCCACCATAATGGTTTAATCCCCTATAAAGACATTGTATGAAATAGTTGATTCAAAATGAATGAGGTCCAACCCCCACACTATGAACAACATCTAGATAACAAGAAGATCCACTAAAAATATCACCAACAGTTGATGACACCATCCACAATAAAAAAATGGGACGTACCTAGAACTCCCCATTAACTAAACTCAAACAACTGAAAATGATTATTAACATGAAGGGCACACCAAAGAAAGAAAAAAGGGTCAACTTCCTATGAAACAACCTCAATATCCAAGGAAGAAATCAATGAAAAAGGACAAGATATATATGATGATATGAAAGTGAGTAAAACACTATCATTATAATTCATCCTTTGGGAGGGGGTGGTTTGGAAAAAATCACATACCAGATTCCCAACCACATGGTACTAATCAACTAAAAAAAATGGATAAATACACACAAGAACAAAGGATTAGAACAAATAGACCAACAATGTTGGTCTCACCACTATTTAGAATTTCACTAAAACACCAAATCTCCTAAAAACCACATAATTCATGAAACTAGAATGATCAATATTAATACAAATAAAAATAGAGCTTAATAGTATATAAAATTCTCATAATAGGAATAAAAAAGGAAGAAGGATTAACAAGTCACTACCAAAAATTATAATTACAATAGTAAGAAACATTTCCAAGAACTAGGTACAATCCACCAACCCAATTAAGAACAATTGTTACAAAACCGTGAGAGAAAGTAAGGAAAAACTACAATTACATCCAATGATACATGCCTAATAAAGATTAACCAATTATAGCATAAGGATAGAGGTGGAAGAGGATGTACCATGATGCGTCATAACTGAAACAAAGAATCCCCAGTGAATCCATCCAAATATTAATAGAACCAGCTAGGGAACAACCTACTCTAGGGGTAACACCCATATGGATAATCCATGAACACAGACAGAACTTTCACATTCCTCCCCCACAGAACAATATCACATGGAAAGGATAAAATCCCATCAAACCCACAAAACACTATCGATCACTGAGACAACATACCAACCGGAAATCGGTATTTCTCTAAGATAATTCAAGTATGAACTAAAATGTAAATATCAACCATGGGTCACCCAATCAACATGACAGTTATGAAAAACTCTAAATAATCTCTGAACACTATTTTTTACAATGGAAATTCTCCCAAAGTTGGAATCCATCACCTAACCAAATGAGCTACACCTAGGAAACCAAATCCAAGAAAGATATTCACCCATTCCACCCAGACATTTCTAGGTGGTAAAGTCAAAACAATAGAGGACATAGGCTAAAACACAAATTAAAAAATTAAAAATCCTTGATAAAACTACCATTTTCCCATTTCAATCATTTCAAAATCACTAACCTCAATTTAAAACCAAAAAAATAAATTTTTGAAATCACCATAAAATTTTAATGTTACTTATCTGAAGAATATGTGAATTTTAAAAATGCTTGACACCTCCCAATTTTAAAACATGGCATTTATACTTTATTAATTAAAAATATTTCATTGAAATAAATTTAATACTCTAAAAATCCTTTATCAAAATTTCTATAGAAATATAAAACATTATCATTATTCCAAAAATATTTTAGGAACCCTATTTATTGTTTAAGAACATGAAATTTAATCTTAAACCCATGATTATATTTTAAATAACCCAGATACATCAATAAAGACACATCAAAACCCTACTAAAAACTCCAATGTATTAATTTTAATCAAATTCTACCCATTAAAATTTAATTATCCATTTACTTAAGAAAACAATTTATTAGAAATTCAAAAAAAAAATATTTACATTAATTTATAAAAATTCAGTTGTGGACATTAAAACCAAAACATCACCATTTTAAAATTAAGATTTTAATAGTTAAAACATGAACCTTTTCAAAGACAATGCAAAATGACATAATCAAAATAAAACAAATCAAAACAATTAAAACATATAATTTCAAGAGGGGACTAGTGTCAGTTTGCAGCTTGGATGAATGGATTATAAGATCATGTGAAAAGTATATAGTCAACATAAGGAGTCATTAGGGAGCATGTACTAGGGTTCCACATGGCTCTCCAAGCCCTGTGATATCACCAAGTACCACCAGTTCACTCCCTATGTTGTCCACAAATCACTAAAAAATAAAAAAACTCACAAAACAAAAGGCTAAAAAGACAACTATCCCTAGTAACATGAGGCTCGAGGTGAGTAAAATTTAATTAAGATTTTCCCATACCTACATCACGATTTTTATCATTACCATATATAATAAACATTAAACCAAAAAAGGGCCACTCTAATACCATTTTTTCAGGAACCAACCCAAAGAGTCCATCAATTAGATTCCCATCCCAATTTCTAACATCGAACAAAGGGAGTTCCGGATCCCCATAGGATAGAACAAGTTATTTAACATCAAGTAATAACTACTTGGTAATTATTTCACCCATAAATATTAATTACATAAGTAGTGGAAATTAAATAAAATTTAGGCATGACCCATCCATACATCGAATGTTCACAATGGTGAAAAATAAATAGAAAAATAAAACAAATATCAAAACTAAGAAATTAATTAAACAACGATCAATCACCAAAATCTCCCTCACCCTGAAAACACCCTCTCATGTGAGGAAAATATTCCCACCTCCAATAGTTTTTCTTCTCCCACCAACAGTTAAAGCCACCCTCCTTCAATAGAAAGTGATAAGAGTATATATATCCACTAAAATAAAAAAGTAAATAAAAATAAATTACTGACACACCTACCTCTTTATGACTATAGAAGTCACCACCCAATAAAAATACCTCAATTCCCTAAGGGGGATAATAAAAAATAATCCAAAACATGCAACTAAAAACTAGTAAAGATATAGGCATGAGAAATAATCTTTCTAGGGATTCCAAATGATAACTAAAAATTATTAGTCACCATTAAAGATAAACCCATTTCAGGTTTTTTTGAAACACACATATTTAAATGAGGGTTTTAATTTCATTTCAAAACACATAACAAGAAAATAATTTCAAAATAATAATTTACCTTTCCATTTTCCTAAAAAGTTTCCAATGAATAAACTACTTTCCCAAAAATAATTGTATAAAAATGAAATTGTAGTGGAATAAATATATTAGTGAAAATTATGAAGCAGAAAGAATATCACAAGGTACTACTAAAATAGAGGAAAAATAATTCATGTAAACAAGTTGTGATATAATATTTTCCAACAAAATATGAATTGTTGAAATGATTTTATTAAATCATCACAATGACTGGGAAATTAGAAAACCATTAAAATGGATAACATGGGATGCTCCTAGATAACATGTGAAGACACCCTAGATGTTCTTAGTTGGAACCATCTTACAACCTATCGATGTGATCTATAGTCAATAACCAACCATCTTCTCGCACTATCCTCACTAGTGGCATGACCTACAAGGCCTTTGCCTACCATGGGGATCTAGTTTGACTAATCAAGACTAAAATGAAACAATCTCATGACTCTAACTATGAATAATAGTATCCAATGGACATATAAAAAGTTGGAGGTGAGGTAGAAAGCATGAATACAACATCTCCATCATGAAAATCCATCATACATAATAAGACCACCTTCTGAAACTATCCATGAAAATTCCCCAAATAGTGGATAGTGTCCATGGAGGTATCCTATCTTCAAGAAAAAATTCAATGGTATGAAACATGACTTGTCATTGGATAATCATCCATTTTAAAAACCATTTTCAAACTTAAGCCTCTCAATTTTAAAAAGTCAACTTCAAACATTATAAACTTATACACCTATATATATATATATAAATACTCTTTGTCCCAATATAAATATTCCCACCACCATGATTAAATACATAAAAATAGAATATATTTATATAAATATATATATGTGTTAATGTGAATAATAAATATTAAAATATGAAGAAGAATTTAGAAACCATTTTTATTCTCTTTAGAAATAAAACACGTGACTAAGATTTTAAAGAAGGACATAAAAAAAGAAAAAAATATTGATATTTATGGTTTTCAAAAATAAAATTATTTGGAATATAAAAAAATACTCAGTGTACTTAAAAATTAATAAATTATTTTTAAAACACGTTTCATTGAAGAAACCCACAGATGAAGCTTAATAAAACATAGATAACATGAAATAATCCGATACCATCCATGAAAAACAATTTTTATAAGTTATTTACATCATCATAAAATGAAAAACCCAATAAAAACCTCAAAAAATTATAGTTTTCAATTTAACGGTTCAGACATAGGGTAACCGACCTCGAATCAAAGAAGAACTCAATACCTTTCAAAACTAAAGTTCTATCCCACATAACAAGGTTTAAGATTCCCTAGAAAATAAATATACACCTAAAAAATCAAAAAATACACAAATAAATTTATAACAAAAAGGATTAATGATCCAAACACTACCAATAAAAAATTACAAATCCATATATTTTAATGGTCATAGTTAGAATCTTCCTGAAAAGGACTCAAGAAGCCTAGACATAAAGAGTAAAAAAACCCAAAATTGGGTTAGGTTTTGTCTAGGGGGAATGCATGTAAGGGGAGAAGTAAATGAAAGAAGAAAATAAGTAGGAAAAGAGGGGAGACCCTAACATGATGAATAGATAAGAAAATATAAGATGTGGTAGCTGGAAACCATGGTAAGGGAGGAGGACGGGGCACCACCAGGGATCTTCCAACATGGGGTGAATGACATAAATATTAAGATTATGGTGTGGGGAATGATCGGTAAGTGGGGGGGGGGGGGGGTAGGGGTATATTAAGTTTTTTAATTTTCAATTTCATTTAATTTTAATTTAATTTTTAAACCATGTGGTATGCACATTTTTTCATGGTTTACCTAAACCATGCATCAACCATAAACCCTCATCGAGAACACTCGATTGCATGCATGGTTGGTCCACATGGTTATACTAACTATGTTCCAATAGTGAGAATTGAATCTACCAAGAATTTTAGGTCCCATAGACAGCTGCTGAATGCTTAGGCTAATCATGTGAGCTAACATTGTTCCCTACACTAAATTCAAAAAAAATTAAATTCCCTAATGGGATCAACCCAAAACTCATCACCTAGAACAAAAATCATTAACTATTTTATATTTTAATAATAATAATGTTTTGGGTGAGAAAAAACACCAATCATTTTATTAGTAGGGGTATAATTTACAATATCTAAGGTTATATTCTGCATAATAAAAAACATCCAAAAGTCTATGTGAGAGTTTGGATTCACATTTCTCATGAGTCGAGCACTGACAAACCTATTCCACTTGATTATATGGATGTTCATATATTCTATATTGTTATTGAAACTTTCACTGAATAGCCATTTGATCATGTAAAAATAAAAGTATACAAGGAATAATTCCTTTTTATTTTATTTTTTATGAAAAAACATTAACAATTAATGAAAAAAGGAAAAAATAATGGATATTATTATAGACATATAAATGAAGGGGGTGAAATAGTAGGTCAATTAAAAAAATATAAAGGATGAACCAATAGATTTAAAATACCTTTAGAAAGTTTATTTTCCTCACTAGAGAAACTTATTCATTTACTAATTTTAAAAGTTAATACAAATATAATGTTAAAAAATGTGGATACAAACATCATTGATTTTTAAGAATAAATGTATAGAGATTCCATTATAGAGTTTCTTGGTCTCGATATTGTAGATTAAATCCCCAAGGATGAATGATTAGGAGTCTTAGTATTAAAATTACACATGAGACTTGTTTTCCTATTTTTTTCCAATAGATGATCTACTATGTTAATTACAATTAAATACTATTCATATTTTTTACTGGTGTATATATCAGTACTATTTGAAGAGAAATACCTATGAACAAAAATAAGGACTCATTATTCCTTACATCACTTCTACAAATAAAATTTCATCGAATGAAGAGGAATATTAAGTAATAGTGAAAAAACTAGCCTTAGTGTTTGAAAAAAAAAACATATATAAGAAAAACCCAACTTAATTCCCATAATGCAAGGGTGAAACTCTAAAATTTAGTCATATAAATTTTTTTCCATTCCTTTCATTACATATTCATTTTTGTTTTTAGGCAGTATTCATTAATTATTTAAATCAATTTGGATAATCCAAAGATTTATTTTCTGGATTCAATGTATGGATACATAACAAATCGAGAACACATGATGATGTTTATCAATTATTAATACACTACATTTCATATTTTAAAAATTAATTTGACATTATAAATTTTATATTATGTTTTAATGGATTTTTTAATAACATTTTGGTGTTTAATTATTATAAAATTCATGGTAAGAGGATAATCCCTTTGCTCAAGAAGACTATAAAGTTCTATAAGTGGATGATTAATAGGGAATATATAATAATATTTAACTATTAAAAAAATATATAAAACAAATTAATTATTTTTATCAATTTTTCCATAGTGTCTGAAACAAACTAATAATAAATATTTTTGTTATTATATTTAAACAATTTTGAAATATATCATATTCTTAAAAAAAAGTTGAATCCCTTAAGAGTTACTTCTGATGATAATTAAAATTTCATTTAAAATATTTATTAAAACATAGTTTAGTTATATTTTTCCAGTGCTACCAAGAAATCCAACAGTCCTCATATTCAAAATAGGAAATATAATTGTTTATAAATGATTTTAAAAAATAATAAATGTTCGAATTTATATAGACATCATGATAAAGTGATTTCATAATTTATATTTAGTTAATTTTCTCATCATTTTAGGTACTATTTTATCTAATTTCATTGTCATTTTTATTTTATAATTATTTATTTAACTATCATAGAGATAATGAAGAAATGACTTCATCTAGTATTTTTTTCATTAAAAATTTGTGCTCTTTTAAGAGCTCATAATTATCACAGACAAAATAATTATTGAAAAAGTATTCAATAAGAAGGATTCACTAATGTACTATTTTTTTCTTTATAGAGATATTTGTTCATTATTTTATCATTTTATGTTTAGTGGTGTGTTTTTTCAGTTTTGAAATGGCTCAAAGTGTGTGTTTTGATTTTGAATTTCAATTTTAGTAAAAAAATTTTTTGGGATACTCAAAAATAAGAAAACACATTTATATTATTTTTATACTTTAGGAAAATGATACGTAAGTCATTTTTGAGATTTAAGAATTAGTTACACCTCAATTTGATACACAGCCTGACTGATATGACATGAAATGTAGGATTTCAATTTAAATTTTTTATTTTATTTAAAAACATTTTTCAATCACTAAAAAACAAGAAAAAAATTCTTATATTATCCTGATAATTTATAAAAAAAATCTTTAATTCTTATATGACATGTTGGAATCAACATCATATCAATCCAAAACACAATGTGTCTGGTATGACTCAATGTATGTTTATTTAGTTTTAAAATAAACTTTTAGTTAATTTTTTTTCACTTTTTGAAATACTCTAAAAAACACTCAAATTATATTGATAATTTTGGACAATTATACTTAAGTAATTTGTGATGTGTAAGAATTAATCCCATATTTACCTGAAACACAGTGTGACCGGTATTGCTCAACGTATTTTTTTTATTTAAAATTGAAATTTATTTGACAATACATTCCACATAATCAAAATTTTAAAAAAAACTAAAATTTGTTTTATAATTTAGTAAAATGATCTATAAGTCATTTATGAAATGTAGGAATCAACCAAACCTCAATCCGATACACAGTGTGCCTGGTATGACTCAGAGTGTATTATTTAAGTTTAAAAATGAAATTTAAGTACAAATCACACATGTCATACTCAAAACCAATAAAAAAAGTTCATATTTTTTGGATAATTTGTTATAATGATTCATAATTCATTTTTAATGTTTGGGAATCAGCCACACCTCAATACGATGCACAATATAGCTATTATGACTTGAAGTGTTTGTATTTTGTTTAAAATTGTCACATTAGTTCAATGAAAAATCACAGAATCAAAATTGATCACACACATTTATATAGTTTATATACTCTATAAAAATGATACATAAATTGTTTTTATATGAACAAATCATCCACACATCAATCTGATACACTGTGTGAATAGTATGACTCAAAGTGTGTGGGATTAGTTCAAAAAGTAAATTTTAGTTAAAATGTGTTTCACTCACTAAAAACATATAAAACATGATCAAATTGTCTTTATAAATTATTAAATTCATCCTTAAGTCATTTTTAACATGTATTAATCAAATTCATGTCAATAAAACACACGGTGTGACCAGTATGACTCAATGTGTGTGTTTCAATTTAAAGTTTACATTTTAGTTCAAAACACACACAAAATAATCCAAATTTTTAAAACACAATTAAATTGTTTTGGTACATTAATAAATTTATCCATAAGTCATTTAAGATGTATAAGAATCAACCTCAACTCTATCTGATACACGGTGTGCCTGATATGTCTCAAAATGTATGTTTTTAGTTGAAAATTGATATTTTATTTCCAAACACACATCAGATACTCAAAACTAAGAAAAAGATTTACAATTATTTTGATACCTTAACAAATAATTAAGAATTTATTTGTGATGTGTAGGAATGAGACACACCTAAATCCAATACACAGTGTGCCTGGTATGACTCAAAGTGAATGTTTTTAGTTTAAAATCGAAACATTAGTTCAAAACACACATCACATACTCAAAACTAAGAAAACACTTTCGTATTATTTTTATACATTAGAAAAATAATCCATAAGTGATTTTTAACATGTAATAATTAGAAAAACCCCAGTCTGATATATGGTGTGACCGATAGGAATCAATGTATGTGTTTTCAGTTTAAAAATGACATTTCAATTTAAACATGTGTCACTAACTAAAAAAATATAAAACCTTTTAAGATTGTTTTGATACTTTAGGAAAAAAATAATTTAGACATCTGAGATGTGTATGAATAAAAATCATGTCTATCCAACACATGGTATTGTTTTCATGACATTAAGTGTATATTTTTATTTACTAAATTTAAATTTTAGGTCAAAACACATGCCACATAATCAAAACAAATCAAGCCCATTCATATATTTTTTTGATACATTAAGAAAACGATCCATGAGTAATTTGAGACATTTTGGAATCAACCTCACCATAATATGATGCATGGTGTTCCTATTATGAATCAAAGTGTATGTTTTTAGTTTAAAATTGAAATTTTAGTTCAAAACACATGTGAAATACTCAAAACTATGAAAACACATTCAGATTATTTTGATTCTTTATGGAAACAATTTATAATTCATTATTGATGTATTGGGATTAGCCTCACCTAAATTCTATACATGATGTAAAAAATATTACTTGAAGTGAGTATTTTTAGTTTTAAATGGATACCTTAGTTCAAAAGATATGTCACATACTCAAAATTGAGTAAAGAAATTTAGATTATTTTGATACTTTATGAAAATGATCCGTAAGTCATTTGTGATGTTTAATAATTACCCAAACCTTAATCTGATACACTGTTTGACTAGTAGAATTCAATGTTCATATTTTTAGATTAAAATTTACATTTTATTTAAAAATATGTGACACTCATTTAAAACGTTTCAAACACACTCTATTCTTCTTAATTATTTAGGAAAATGATCCTTAATTAATTTGTGATGTGTAGGAATAAAACACACATAAATATGACACATGGTGTGATTTGGGACCCAAATCCTCATTTTAGCTACAATATTTTGTTTCCCCTAGAATACATAGATAAATTTTTTGATTTGTTCTACAGTTTTGACTTTTTAAATAGTTTTGAGGGAGTATGAAAGTAACATGAATCAATTTTCAACAACAATGGTCACTCTGATGCATGGAGTTCCTTGTTAAATGAGGCTACAGTTGAGCTATAAATACCTTAATTAATTAAAGGACCATATATTAATTTTAAAAACTCTACCCACTTATCAATGAAAAACATTTACTTTTTTGGGGTCACATAACATAAATGTATTTTCACACATTTCATGGATACTTTGGCCAAGAAATCCCCATGCATGGATTCTATCCATCTTGGTAGCAACATTCAAATGAATTGTAACAATGAAAGAACACTTATAATTGATACGGATATTGGGTATGGAGGGATATGAAGGCCGACAAACACAAAAAAATTTCCATCCTTTAATTCATGGGTAACTCTAAGACACATCAACTCCTTCTTATATTCATAAATTTATTGTCCATAAAATTTTCTATCTATGAATAGAATGAAATAAATTGGGGGAATAAAATCCCCATATGTTCTAAAGAGTATACATTCATTGGGAAATTTATGTTTACTAATCAAATTCCTAATCCATTTCACTTCAATTAATTTCATAATAGTTTTTGGGAATTGATAATTTTCCTTCAATTATTTACCAATATCCAGAAAATAGGGAATGTGTTCCTTTTTGATAGAATAGGAAACAATATGCCACCTCAAACTTGAAGTGAATAATAAGGATACATCCAAAAAATCAATGATCACTCCAATTTTCCTCTATTTATTTTGGAATGAGACACTGCATTTTAAATAGTAGCTACCATCTACCAATGAAATTTCTCAAACACCAGTAGATGATAGCCCTATTAAATAATAAACAGAAAGAATCCACCTGGGGAATGATAGCCATAATTTTTCTTTAATAATTAATTATTTTTAATCACTTAAAAATTCATGTTAGATAACACATAATTCTGAATGCGTTAGAGAATAAAAAGAAAATTGTTGGCTGTAAAAGGGTTTTTGTAAGGTGATGATTTCAAATGATCAATAACTAGATGATAGTTTTGATCAAATACAACTACCACAAAAATAAACCAGATTTCATTTTCATTTGAATAAATATATGCTCCATAGTAATTATCATCGATGAAATATATATAACTACTTTGTTTGGTAGAGATATATCCCTAATCAAAAAATGAAGCTTTATGGGTTTTACCACCCTGGGATGTTCTCACCCATCTTTCTTTTTATACAATTGATGAAATCATCAATGTATCCCATATTGTATCTAATTTTTTAATAAAATGAAGTATTGAAAAGTATTTTTCCTTTATTAAGTAAGAGGAATATTCCATTTTCATTACATGTTCACTAATATAATGACAACCTATCAAAATAAAAAACTCACACTAATTTTATATAGCACATTATTGTATTGAAGGAATTGAATATTCTATAATCCCTTATAAATTAATGGAATTTCATAAATAACTGAACCATATGTGAAAAATTCACCCCTTTGTGTGGGACAATCAAATGTTTGAGATGTTGGGATTGTTTGTTTATTTTTTTTCAAATAATCCTTCAACCAGTTCACCTCATTTACACATGATAAGGAATAATATATAATTTTTTTATTTCATTTCTTATAAATCCATCCCAAAAGAACCTATTAATTTTACAGTTTAAGTCAAGATGAAAATATGGGAATTAAAACTTCCATGAGAGGGATATTTGGAATATCATATGCCTTAATATTTTTTTAAGGAAATGTATCATATATCCTCCAAAAGTGTTTATGTCTCCAAAATTTCTAGGTTGCAGGTAATATTATCCAAGTTCTATGAATCCATACTAATCCCATAGATTAAAATCAAATAATTAATCTCATTTACTTATTATAAAAAAACCCCAAAACTCTTAATATTAGAATTATCATGAACATCGATGATAATCATTTTTCTACACAAATTGTTATCCTAAGGTTCAATCAAAAATGAATTCTGGTAAGATTGATTCAAAAAGTAAGTATATACAATAGAATTGTTTATATAATTAATAAGCAGGTTAGAAATAATAACATTAGTATATTTAAATACATTATTATAAAAAAATATCACCATATAAGTGAGAAAATTCAAGAGAATATTCTTTTTAGAATAATAAAAAATAGCCTCTTTTGTTTACTGGGGTAAAAAATATCTTTATAAATACTTGAATTCTTTATTTCAGTCAATCATCCATGAGATAAATGATGGGTATTGAGCCATAAATAAACTGATTTCATCCAATCCAACACAGCTTCAATTTATGTTTCAAAATAAATTTTTAAAATTTATATAAACATACTTTATCATGGGTATGTTTCCAATACCGTTATTCTTAAAATTTTAACACTAATTCACTGTAAGAAATATTAGATGCTCCAAATAAACATTTTTACACATACTAAAAAATAGTATTGAACTTTTTTATTCACTTAGAATACCACTCAATACCAAAAAAGTTAATTTATAAATAATTAATCACACCATAAAATTCATTTATATAAATAAAATATTTAAATATTTTAGTTCTATGTGTTAAAAGATGGGGTATATATACCCCTTATTTATGGGACTCACCCAGGATGTTCCAATAATACTGCATCAAGCTATGAACTTTAAAAGGATTAAAGAAGGACTTCTAATCCATGTATAACTTGCATGGAATGAGATAATCCCCTTGCATACATTCTCTAATCTTATATTTGAAAATATTAAACTCTAGATACATATTGTTTTTGATTGGTAAAATTTTGAATATATTAGGGATGTTAAATGTGGATACATTTTTCATCTCAAAAACTAATGATTTGAATTAATTGATAAATTTACTGGGAAGAAAAAAAATAATTATCAAAGATAATTTTTTCCCATGATGACACAAGATGGAAATATTCTTGGATGATCAAGGGAAATTTTTTAATTATATCAGTGGGAAGATATAACTAGAGACCAGGTGGTGTGGATCATTTTTAGAGGCATTCATTGAAGGAAAAATCATGAGAGATTAACCTATCCTCCATGCCATTTCTATTTTCATCTTTATTTTAAGGATTTATGGGAAAATTAATTCTCCACATGTAATATTTTCATTCTCTATTTAAATTATCAACATTCTCACCTATTGAGTTGTGTATAATGAAATAATTAATATTCATATTTCTACTCATAGACACGTTTGTTTCACTTGAAATAGTAATAGAATTAAAACTGATATCATCCACTCGATCTAGGATTTATTACAAGACTGATAGTTGCTTAATCTTTTTGAGAAATTGAAGGTTCTTATAATGAATATATTATAGTTGTTTCTTAATTTTATTTACTTTTTTTGGTTCAAAGGTAAGGTCAATGATGTTTTTGGAAATAAATATTTAAACTCATTAACAATCTATATGTTTGAGATTATAAAAGCATATTGAACCCATTCATGAACAAAAAATTGAAAAAAGAAAATGATATAATAACTCATTCTATTAAATATTATCAATAAAGAAGTTACTTCTTATAAACAAGTTTTTTTCTAACCACACCTTATTTATTTTATATAAGTAGAAATTAAAATAATAATTTATATTGTTAGTTTTTCCATTTCTTTTTTTTCTTTTTAATATGATACTTCATGTTTGACCTACACATTGGTTACATTTGAATAGTATGGAAAAGTATGATTTTTTTTGATAAATTGTTATAGAAAAAACATTCATATTGATCTGATACTTTAGGAAAATGATACATAAGTCATTTATGATGTGTAGGAATCAACCACACATTAATTTGATACACAATGTTTCTAGTATGACTTGAAGAATATGTTGAAATTTAAAATTGACATTTTAGTTCAAAACACATATTACATTCTAAAAATCGAGAAAAAACTTTTGGTTTATTATATTTTACTTGAGGAAAATTATTCATAAGTCATTTGTGAAATGTAGGAATTTTCCACACCTCAATCCGATACAAAGTGTTCCTAGTATAACTCTAAGTGTATAAATTTAGTTTAAAATGGAATCTATTGTTAAAACACAGATCACATACACCAAAGTGATAAAAAAATTAGATTGATTTTATACTATATGAAAATGATCTATAATTCATTTTTGATGTATAGTAACCACCCCCACCTCAATCTATTTCATAGTGTGACTGGTATAACTCAAAATATGTTGTCTCATATTAATAATAAAATTTTATTAATGTATTGTTTCAATTTTTTTTCAATTTATTTCTTTATATTATTAATAACATAATAATTTAATCCTTATACAAGTTCAATCTTTTTATCAATATGTGGTGGATTTTTCTACAACTTATAGCATGATCATGTTATTTTGAGAGGGGGTTGGGGGGTGAAATGCAACGAAACATTGATGTTTTTAAATGTTTGTTATAAATTTTACTTACTAATGTAATAAAAATGATCATTATTAGAAATGTACATAATAGTGTTTTTTATTGTATTTGTGATATAAATTTTATTTCAGTAAAATTTTCTAGTTACTACTACAGTGTTTTGTAATATTATCATCACATTATAGTAGTATGAATTTTATCAATTCTATATCTAGCGTTGATAAAAGTTGAATTTATCAGTTCTAGAAATGAACTGATAAAGTTCCCCCTTTAATAGTTATAACTAGAACTGATAAAGGAAC
Source organism: Viscum album (assembly GCA_963277665.1). Lineage (NCBI taxonomy): Eukaryota > Viridiplantae > Streptophyta > Magnoliopsida > Santalales > Viscaceae > Viscum > Viscum album. The sequence continues at coordinate 2,061,448,573 of OY728120.1, read as the reverse complement.
CCCTTTTTTAGTTATTTTAATACCATTTTTAAAAGGTACCACCTTTTATTAGCACTTATAACATCAATGTGTTTGTAGCACAGATAATGGGATTTTTGTACCACTGATAAATGGGGAATCTGTAGTAGTGTAACATTGAGCTCTCCTTGAAAGAAACCATTTATATAAGGAGATAGAAATGATATTAAATTATATTTAAATACTAATACAGATCTCACAATATTTATCATTTCCATTTATCATCACTAAGAATAAAGTCAATTAAAAAGGGGAGACTTTTATTAGTTCTAGTTAAAAGAACCCATAAAAGGTACCCTTTTTAATGCTTTTGTTTTACTAATAATTGTGCCACTATATCAATTATTTTCTTTGTACTCATAAAATACCATTAGACTAACTACGTTAAATACCCTGGGGGGTGAATCAAAGTATTTCATATTAAAACAACTCTCTCCTTGGATATTATTTCATTTTTAAACAAAACTATATTATTTCTACATCCCATAACACAAAATAAATTGTAATTAAAACATGTATAGGACACAACATTTTATTTGATTCACCATTACTATGATATGTCCAAGGATCATACAAAAAAAATGTGCAGATACACCAAATACACTAAGGGAATTATATTATTAGGTTCTAAGAGAACTCAATATCCCCCTCATTTATAACCATTCACAATTTGAAAGCTCACAACTCTTTATATTGAAGTGAATGAACTTATCCTTTAGTATAATCTTATAATAATCAGTTATGAGTTGATTCACACTTATGTGTGTCTTTATTAGAATAATTCATCAAAGAGATAACAACCAGCTTTATATAAGAATTTTTTTTGACAGTGTGTCACCCCCGCACAAGAATACATCAAAAGACCTCTCTAAGAGATAGCTTTTATGACACCTCTTCATGAGACTCCAATAAGTGACCCCTTCACGATACCCCTCCACGACCCTCTACGAGACCCCTCTGTGAGAGTCCTTCATGAGATACCTTCACTAGATCCCATCAAAAGTCATTCTTCTGTTTAATAATATCATGTGACTCAGGTGAAAGACACTTTTAAAGTTACTCAGTTCATGTGATATCAACGGGTGTACCTATATGCACAAAAACCCCATTCATTCTTCACGTCACATGATTCCTTTGTGAGATATCTCCATTAGACTCCTTCATGATACCTTCTTCAAATTAAATGGATCACATGATTCCAGTGCACAACCTTCTTCTACTAATATTAAATAATTTACTTCATGTCAATCCAATTAAGAAAACATATATGTTTCTTAGGGATTGGTTAAGGTGTATATATAACAAAAAATACACTACCTTAACTCCCAAAATCATATTTATCCATTTGTTCCACCAACTTAATAATCGTCCTTACACACTTCATGTGATCGCTTTGTGTGATCACCTACATCATGTCACAAGTGCTTCATGTGATCAACTTAATTGTCTTTGGTCATGTCATGAGATCCCATCACATTATCAATGTAAAATTATGCGAGATTCGTGTGATCCCATCACAAGATGCAAATACAATCATGCAGCCAACGCCAGTGTCTTCCAGTGATTCATGTGATCGCATCATGTGATTCAAAGAAAATCATGTGGTTAATTATATTATATTCTAGAAATTAATTTGATCTCATCACATGATTTATTGAAAATCACATGGTCACAATATTTTTAATGACTGTGATATATCTCCATAATTTCCATCCATTCATCAGTCATGTGCTTCTCATGATCTCACCACGAGATCCACTAAAACTCATGTAGTGTCTTCAGGTACTTTTCATGATCTCAACATGAGATCCTCTAATAGTCATGAAATGACTTCTGGTGCATCACATTATCTCAATTCGAGATCCTATGAAAATCCTGTGGTGTCTTCATGTGATTCACATGATTAGTTCTAAAACACACACACTATATGATCAGTTCTGACATTCATACTCTACATGATCTGTTCTCACATTAATACCACACATTAATACCATGATCTTGCTTTCTGCTTTATCATGTATAGTTCTTTCTTTAACTGATGATCTTATTTATCATATTTATGAATTAGAAGACCTTCTGGCTATTCAATTTCAATTTTTATTATATAACCACATTTAGAAATGATGACATAAAATCCATATGAAAAACTTTTATTCTCCTTTGAATTGCTATGAAAAAGAATAATCAAATTGTATCTAGCCTTACAACAGGTGAAAATGTTTCATCAACATCAACACCCACAATATGGGAGTATCAATTAGTCACAATTCATGCGTTGTTATGAATTATTGTACCACTATTATTTATCTTATTATGTAAAAATCCATTTGGTCTCAATGAAATTATTGTCTATCAATCAAAAAACATTCTCCAATGTTTGATTCTTTTAAATTAGGTAAATATCTTCATTCACTATCTGAACCTAATTCCCATATCTGAAAGCTCATTCTAAAAAATTTAGCTCTACCTGTGATAATAATGATGCTTGTTGTAGATACTTCATACTCATTTTTGACACTGGTGTTTTATGATCCCTAATGATATTCTTCTGTTGATTCCTTCTCGACTCTTTGGTTTCAATACATATTTATTCTTATCATCATTTGAATCATTTTATGCGTTTTCTTTTGATATTTCCACCCCTGATCTACTCACCTCTTCATCAGTATCCTCATAATACTATTCAAGAATTTGTTGAAGATTCTTATCATTTTCCACTACAAAGACATCATTTCTATCAATTTCTTTTCCAAGACTCTTATTGAAGCATTGATATGATTATAGTTTTCATGAGTTACCAATAAATATCCATTAATCTCCTCAAGATTAAAACTTTCTATATTATCCCTTATTTATAATTTAACATTTACTTAAAAAGACTCAAAAATACTTCAATGTTGTCTTATCTCCATACCATAGCTCATATGAAGCCTTATCATAAATCTATAATATAAATGTAGACCTATGTCAACAATAATTCTTTCCAAAACATATATAGAAGGTATTTATTATGAAATTGTTTTCTATCCTTATTGTTGGTAATCCGGTTTATTCTCTCAAACACTCTATTTTTTATGGAGTTCTTACCACTGAAAAATGGTTCCTTATCCCATGTTTCTCAAGATAATCCTCCACCTTTCTATTTTTGAACACTCTTCAATTATCAGTTTGAATCTTACGTATTATTTGATCTAGAATCTTTTCAAATTTCCTCCGATAACACATAGTGAAACTAAGCACCACAAAATTGGGGCTGAAAATTGAAACCCATTCTATTATACTAAAATTATCAAGGAAAAGGAAATGATACATCTTTTCATTAATATATTTTGGTGAAATTGGTCCACATACATTAATATGAACATGTTAAAGAACTCTTATTGACCATTGGTCATTTTCCTTATATGTATTTTGAGTAATATTCCTTTATTAGAAATAATCACATGTAAGAATATGATCACATGATAATTTAGGGAGATCTTGAGCAACATCACATTTCTCCAGATCTTATAAGGATGTTTGGTTTAGATGACTATGGAGTTTATTCCATAAATCATTCTCTTCTTCCTTGGATATAAACCACATGTTTTCTTCTCCAATAAAAAGATATAGATTCCCATCATAATTCATTCCTTGAAAAATAGTTCCATTATCTTTTCCCATGATGATACATAACTTCCTTTTAAAGCTTATAACATGTCCTAAGTCACACAGTTAACTAAATCTTATAAATTTGTGATTATGACTTTCAAAAACTAATACATCTACATGTATCATGTGTTTAACCAAAAAATTATCTTTTGATTATCCTATAATATTATGGCCTTAATCATTGATAAATATTACAACACCTTCCATGTTATACCTAATTCATATTACTATATTATTATTTCTTGTCATATGGGAGGTGATTCCACTATCAATGATCCATATTCCAGTGTTATATGATGTTTTGAAGGTAATATATAAAACTACTAACTTCTCCGCTCTTCTTAACCAATGTACATGACCTTATACTTGATACTGATGGATATTCCTAATCATCCTCAAAGTATGATAGTCCAACATCATCATGAAAATTTGAAAATTGATTTTGTGTTTTTAGATCTTTTATATATCCCTTTATTTTCTACATAAAACAACTTTGGGTGTGCTTCAGTACATTCCTCATAATTTTTGTTGAGAAATATTAATATGTGTTTCTAAATCCACCACACAAAAAACAATGACCATGAAAATCATTCCTGGAATACTAAACCTTTTTTGGATGCCTCTATTTCTATTTCATCCATGAAAACCTATTGGCTATGGAACATATATTTATGGAATTCCCTATATTTACACTATATTAGCGCTTGGAATGAGGTTTATTCTTATGAATCATTGTTTCAGCACTGATTTTCACTTGGGATCTATAAATCCTCAAATTTTGATCCAAATGCAAATTAATATTCAACCATTCAACAAGTGCTTGTGGTCTGACATTAACCATTACTGATTTCTATTTGTGACTAGTTTCCATACCATATGTGTCATTATATTGTTTCATTTTATTCTCTAGACATTTCTTTAACTATTTTTTAGACATCCAAATTTAAATTTTAGTTTTTCTATTGCTTGTACGACCTACTTTCCCAACATCATATCATGGGTGAAGAGTTTCTATTGAGATTTTACCTTTCATAATATTCTTAAAAATCCCTCCTCAATTTATTTAAAATATTTGAATTGATCTTTTATTATGTTATTAAGACAATTGATAACCTTGTTTTTCTTCAACCTTTATTTTTAACTCTATGACTTTTTTTGAGTTATCTAGCATTTCATATTTGAGATTTTTAATTTTATCCATCACCTCAGAATTATATTCTTTATACTATAACATATTGAGTTTGGAATCATGAACCACCCTATAGGATTTATTTTTTATATTTCTAAAGAATTATCTTCTGATGTGTAACATCTAATTCAACCTAAAGGTCAAATATTCTGTATATTATTCTTTCATCATTGTCAATTTATTCCCTTGACTGAGAATTACCCACAACTTCCACTATAACATATTCTTCATTATCCTTATAGTCTTCCATCACTTTTGCCTCAAAATCTTATAAACAATCATTTTCTTATGAAATAGGATTATTATTTCTGAATAAATTTCTCTTAGTATTTTTATTAACATTAAAACTAGTTAACGAATTCATCATGGGAGTTTCATAATCATCCCTATCATCATCTTGAAACATCATTGTACACTTTTCTACAAGTTGTCCAACCATTACACAAAAATATCATAATAGAGGAATTTTCCCTTTAAAATTTTATTTTCCCCTTCATATTTTTAAGAAAATAAGTGACATAACCTCATCCACAAAATATTATTCTTAACGATATTCTAGAGTGATATTATTCATGGATTTAAATTCCACCTATTTAGACTTCCCATTTTCTATAGATTCAATTTCATTGTTTCTCATATCATATATGAAATATATATGATGTAAGGTATCCAATTTCAACTAATTTGGATATTTATCTTCTAGTATAGAATTTTTTTGATAAACTACAGTGGAAGTCTCTTTAATATGTGCATAATGATATTTACATATTCTATAATTTCTCTGAGACCTTAGATGTAGTCCATAAAAACTATCACCCAGTAAATGAATGCATCTAAAAAATCATTAATGTTCATTATTTGGTCCTCATATTTTTTCCAAAAAAGATCAATTTAAATTCTTAAACATTTTAATTGCATTCATAGACATTTAGAAACTTTTCCCACATGGTATATGATAATTTAAATGAAATATCTTTTATGTATATTGTGTTAGATAAATCTCATCTTAATGCATTGATTCCTTTGGAATTTGCATCCAATTTTTTGAGGACTACTTCTAATAGGATTCCATCTCTCTACACAAGTATTAATATCATGCATCATAGTTGTAAATACATCCATCCAAGATTATTATAATTAGATTTTCTTCTAATTTTTCCATTGGTAAAAATTATTTCCATAGCTAAAAATTATTTCCATTTATGATCGAAATCCCTTTTTAATTTAAAAAATCCATTTCTTCTACATAGAAATAAACTCTAATTTTAACCGTTCTCTTTGATACCAATTTTGGTCCCAATGAGGTTAAAAACAGTAAGCTGGGGGGGGGGGGGGGTTGAATCAGGGTATGATAGATTAAGAAGACTATCTCCTTTGATATTTTTTTATTGTTATAAAATAATCTTATCTATCCTTCCCATAGAGAAACATAAATGGTAATTAAAACATAAACATGAAAAAAATATACTAGGTTCAACCCCATAGGGATACATCCATGGAGCATACAATGGAAGGGTATCGATGTACCAAATCCACTAAACAACACTATTGTTAAAAGTTTTGGTGTAGACTCACAATCCCTACTAGATTACAACCATTCACAATTTGAGAGCTTGCTTATCTATTTACTAAAGTAAGCACTCTAATCCTCCAGTATATTATTATAACAAATAGTTGTTGGTTGATACAAAATTATGTGTTTCCTTATTCTCTTGATCCATGATAGAAATGGAAACCACCATTGTGGAAGACTTTTCTTTTGACTGTTTATAACCTCTGTAAAACACTCCTTAATAATACCTCTCCACAAGAGGGTTCCTTGATACCACTTTGTGAGACTCCTCCAGGAGACCCCATGTAATACCACTATTTGAGAGACCTCCAAAAGACCCATCCTTGAAATCCCTATAGGAGTTCCCTCCAAGAGATCCCATCATGATATCCCTTCATGATTCTTTATTATGTTCACATAGATCGTTTGACTCGGGTGCGAGATCCTTTTAAGGTTACATGTTTCGTTTGATGACAAAGGTTATTCCTATAAATAGAAAAACCTAGTGAATACTTAAATTCACATGATTCCTTCTGGTTATTTTTCATGAGACTCCTTTATGAGACCTTCTTCTAATTATGTGGATCACGTGATTTTAGCGCAAGACCTTCTTCAGCTAATGAAAAATACATTTCATAATATAAAACAGATTAGGAAAACTTTTTTATTTCCTAAGGATGGGATAAGGGTATTTATATTCATAAAAAACCATAAATCTACAAATTGTAGCTAGTCTTCCATTCCACCACCTTAAAAATAAGCCCTACGTACTTCGGAAGCTTACCTACCATATGTCTCAAGTGGTTCGTGTGATCACCCGCATTGACTTTGATCATGTAATGAGATCCCATTGTGTGACCATTTGATAGTCATGTGGGATTATCATAATACCATTGAAGGATCCAAATAAATTAATTTATCCATCTCCATTATCTTTTAGTGCTTCGTGTGATCCCATCATTTGATTCAAATACAGTCATGTGGTTAGCAAAATTGTCCTTTAGTGCTTCGCATGATATCATCACTTGATCTGATGAAAATCATGTAGTCATGTGATTTAAAATGATTGTGAGATATCTTCACCATTTATATCATTTTTTCCTTCAAGCGCATTATGTGATATCACCACAAGATTCACTGGAAATCATTTGGTGTCTTTAGGTGATTCTGGTGATCTCAACATGATATCCTCTTACAATCATACGGTGTCTTCATGTGTTTTACATGATATCAATACATGATAATATAATAATCATGTAGTGTATTAATCCTCTTATCATGATAAATTCTAAAATTGGTGATCTTTATGATCATTTATAACATTCTCACTCCACATGATCACTTTTGACACTCGCACTCGGCATGAGCAGTTTTTACCTTCACACTCCACACTGTAACACCCCAATTTTTTATAAACCATTTATTTCAAATAAATTGAATTTATTTTATTTACTACGTTTCATGATACAAAAAGTTAAAATTTCATAATATTCTATACTAATTTAATCTTTCTCTTGGATTAGATTGTGTTACATGCAACACTAAGTTTCTTCGAAACATTGTTTCATTATTATAATTATTTAAAAATGACTTCTATAACATTGTAGTTAGACGTATAAATAAAATTAGTAATAAATAAATTTTAGATATGTGTTGAAATGGTTTCATAAAAGTAAAAGACACTGAAAATTAAATATATAATTTTTAGTAAAAAACTATATGTTTGGAAGAATACTATTTTCACAAAAGGGCTACATTTTATGTCATTTTGTGAACAATAATAAAATAAATTTTAGAAACGTTTATAAATTTAATTAGATAAAATAAAATCAATTTTTAATTTAGAATTTAAAATTACATTTTGGTGAATTTTTGGGTTTTTTCAAAAATATATCATTTCTAGATAAATAGTGAAAGATATTGAATTTTAATAGAAAATTATTTTTCATTAAAACTTATTTTATGGTTAAATTATATATAAAATTAGTTTTAATGTATAATTATTTTAATTATACATCAATAAATACAATTATGTTCAATGGATTTAATTTCACATTGAAATTGGATAGAAAAATATTTCAAAAACGTGAACTATTCTTTTCAAAAACCCAGTCTCACAGTGTCAGCGGTATGAATTTTAAATTTATTTTGGCCAATTTTGAGAGTCAAATTTGAAAAATATATATATTTACTTTGAATAAGTATGAAAATTATGGTTTAATAATTTCAACATAAGTTTTCGACACAAATGATTAGTGTAAACAGTTAAAATTAATTATTGCGATTAAGGTAAGAACAAGTTTACTTAATGATTAAACATATAATATATGGTGTATTAAAGAACCAATTTTTTTTTTAAAACCCATTAGATTGAAATATTTCGACCCTAAACCTTGTAGGATTTTGTTTATGAGTTATTTATATATTATTCCATGAATGTGACGTACATAATAAGTTATGTATAGAAAAGGAAAAAAGGAACCTTCCTTGACTTTAACACTTATATTGATTTAGAGTAGGGAAGAAGCTACATATGTTTGGTTATAAATATTATTTTGGAATATATATGAGTTAATTTTTACATATTAATATATATTTAGTTTTTTGTAATGAAATAATTACAGTAAATTCTTATGAAACACCAACACATGTATTATTTAGTTAATAATTAAATAAAATAAATAATATTTTATTAAATAATTTAAAATATATAGAAATATTATATTATTTTATGTTATTTTATATGTTAATAAATATAATATATGGACCATTAATGGGCCATTTTATCTTTAATAATGAACATATTGACACATAAATAGAAAAAACATTGATAACATAGTTAGGGTTAAAGCAATGTTTTTGCGTGTTATAATTAATTTCAAACACATATGTGATTTTTATTTTATAAATTATATGTAATATTTTAGAATATTTGGGTGTAAATTTTATAATATTTATCACTTTAATTTATTCTTAATGAATTAATAACATAGGTTAGAAAACTAGCTACCTAAATGAAAAACCAAAATAAAAAAAATAAGGAAACTTAATGACTAAGGAACAAATAATTAAAATGATTTTATTTTCTATGTTGTGAGAGTGTGTAATGAAAATTATTATAATTTAATGAACTATTTTTCATTTTCTATGAAAATGGGTAACTGATACCACCCAATAGTGTATACATTTTTATACTGGCAAGAATGTCACTCCTCATCCACTATAAAAAGGTACTCACCCTTCCCAATTCTTCACACCAGTAAAGCCATTTGGATCATCCAAAAAATTCCAAAATAAGATATAAAAATACCTCATACAATAATATAAGAATCAATTTTTTCATAAAGAAATAAAATTTATGTTCTTTGGTGAAAACCAAAAGGAGTTACCCGAAAAAGAGGTGACATTATTCAATAATTTTTGTTTTTTTATTATTTATCAAAACACCTAAATTATTATGATTTTATGATTATATAATAACTTCAATAACTTAAATATACTGATAGGTTGTTACATTAATGTTTTTACCTACACATACACAAACTTATATCAAATGGGATATGCAATCATCATTCATTTGTATGACAAACTACCGCCTCGCGAACCAATTTCGTTCGTTCTTACATTACCACATTTAAAGGCTGGAAATAATGATGGAATTAATATTTTTATGTAATATATATATATATATGATATATATGATTTATATATTCTTATTTAATTAATAAATGAAACCTACCTTCATTCTTTCCATTTTATGGGAATACGAAAACATTGTTTGTTGATGTGTGGACTACCACCTCCTCAATGCAGTGTGATTTGTTCACACTTTACATGGAACATATTAAGGATGATTTTAGTATTTATATATAATATTTATTATATAATAATTCTTCTGGAATTATTATTATATATATATATATATTTCATTTACTTTCTTTATTTCAATATGACAAGAAACCGAAAACAATGTTCGCACGTATGTGTGACCTACCGTCTCTATGAACAGTTTATTCCATTTCAAATTTATATATTTTATAGATTATTATAAATACTGAAATAAGTAATATATATTATATTTATATCATTTTTTTAAATTCACAAAAAAATAATATCATGATCTACGTAATGGGATTAATAGTAACAAGTCAAAACATATCCAAAAATGAAGCAGTTATTTCCTAAAACATAACATTAATAAGGAATCATTAATAAATAGGTAATATAATGTCATAATATAATCATATACGGTATGATATATAATAATATGGTTCTATATTATATTTATAATAAATTTATATTGATTATTCATGAGATTTAAACTTGTATGAAGAAATTCAAGACTTACCGTAAGGGTTCCCTCGTCTCACTTTTATTTCTGTGAGATATATGCAATATTTGCCACTTATTTTTGTCGTGTGGTGTATAAAATTCCATATATAATTTTATATCATGAATTTAATTTATTTAATGTAATTAAAAGTTTCAATTTATGTTATTCTTTCACATATATCATGATTTAAAATTTACTCAAGTAGTAAAGGGATTTATAGTCTCACTTTTATTCTATGTGACTTATGCCTTATTAATGACTCATTTCTATTATATGGTGTAAATAATTCCCATGAATGTATTATATTATTGTTTTAATTAAATTTATTGGTATTAAAATAACCATTTTATGATTTATCTTTCATGTGGTTTACGGTTCAAATATTACCAAATCAGTAAAGTAATTTTGTCTTAAGTTTATTTCTTTGAGACACATGTTATGTTATGCACCTATATTCTTTTATGTGGTTTATATACTTCAATTTGAAATGTTTTATCATGAATATAATTAATTTAATGATTTTTTAGCTTCATGTAATGCAAATATTTCATGGGGATTAGGTTTCAATGTTACTAAATCGGTAATAGTCTACAATCTCATCATTTTTCAGGATTGTTTATGATTATTCTTCCATTGATGAAATATTATGATCCATATCTCAAGAATACTCATGAATTTTCTTATACTATGGTTATTAATGAAATATTATATTAATGGTAGCATTTTCCAACTCTTTGGTACATAATATAATTAAGAACGTTTTTAGAAAATATGACCTTATTCTACTCTAACGTTGGAAATTTGTTTTATTCCAAACCCATATTTTCTAAAAATGAGTTAGAAAATGTTGATAAATGATATTTTATAATAATATTGAATGAATTTTTTTTAAAATAATTTTTTATATTTTTAAAAGTTTTTATAACTGTAATCAAATTTTATTTTATATGTTTTCAATGTCATTTTTAAAAGAAAAAGGTTTTTAAAAGGTTTAATGTTTTGAAAAATGCATTTCAAGGAAGAAAGGATATTTTAATAAAGAATTTTTTTAAAAATATTTTCCAATATTTTGTTCCATCCAATATGAAATACATTTGTGTTACATATTCCTTACTAGTGATATAATCCATGAATACCATTCATATTCTTTCTCTAAATGGATTATGTTTTGATGGCATGATGTTTATGACACCTGAATCCATTCCATAAGTTATACCACGATAAAAAACTTATGAAACCTTCTTATTTTAACAGGATATAATTTGATGAGATGATAATGAAACTTGTCTCTTTTCCATAGGTTATAATATGATGACATGTTTATGGTACCCATTTCATTTCATGGATTATGATGTCACATTTATAAAGCCCATCACATTTTATGGGTCATGATATGATGAATGTTTTATTATCTTGTGGTACAAGCATGAATGAATTCATTATGTGAGTGGTGATGTAACACCCCAAGCTTCCACGATATGCTTCTCTTTGAATAATACAGTAGCGTGTGTTGTACGCAACTTCGAGTGCTAACACACACCACAACCAATCAAACTAGCCATTATGAATTGTAATACCCACCTTTTGAAATTTTATAAATTTTATCTTTCAATATTAACTTCAGTTTTGGATTCAGAATATCAAAATTATCTTTTGGTGATTTTTTGGTATTTTTCTGAAAACCTTCAATTTTTGATGAATAGTGAAAAAACACTAAGTTATAGTTTAAAACCAAATTTTTATTTAAATAATTATTTATTTTATAAAAAATTTATTTTAGGTCAAAATAGATACATAATACCTATATAAGTTCAATGTAATTCATTGGAGTTAGTTTATAATAATTTTAGACATATAAAAATTTTATTGAACTTTTCACCGTCTTTTACCCATCCCCTAAGAGAATTTTCAAATTCACATAAAACATAATTTTACCACTTCTGTGAGGGGAATTTTGAAAATCTGAGAGACACGGATAATATCAAGGAGTAAAATATGGTTCAATAAGATAAAAATAACTTTGGGTGAATAGTAACTTTTTACATTTATTTACCACGGTTAAATGTAAATAGGGAAATTAAGGGTAAAAATGATATTATTATTAACCTAAAACATGTCCAAATTCTACTGGATAAGTATAATTCGACCAAAAACAACCTTAAGAATAAAATATGATATTCTTTGGTCCACTTGGATTAGATTAGGACAATTTTTATTATTTAATTTCAAAGGAGAGTTAAAAGAGTTAAAATCAATGTTTAATTATTGAAACATTTTTAATATAGGGTTATACATAAGATAAATTAGATTATAAATATTAATTAGAAATATAAAAATATTTACTACATAATGGTATTTTATTTATAATTTTTAGGCGTTATATAATTTAATTTATTTATGACAGAATTATGATGCAGTAATTACCTTATTAGTGAAATATTAAAATAATTGATATTATAAATACCCAAATAAATATAATTTGAGACTTTTAATGAATTAAACGAATTTTATAGGTTAATAAAACATGTTAGGGTTGATTAAATGAATTATTATAGAATTAATAATGCTATTATGAATTTAGAAAAAAACAAAATACCAAATAGCGTCAAAATTGACATAAAAGTGTTTTTAAAACAAATATTATATTATTAATTGATATTCAATTCCTAAAAATATAAGGATCGGAAAAAGGACTTATATAATGATATTTGTATCATTAAAGAACCACTTGTGGTTATCTTGGAAGTTTATAGTAAATTTATTAACCATATAATATACAAATACAAAGAGACATGGTAAATGTGAAACTAATTAACTAAGAGTTAAACCTAAAAGATATAGTTCATATAGTGACCCAAACCTGTCTAAAAACTATTGGTTGAGTTGTTTTAGACCTATACCCACCTTAACCTTTAAATATTCCACTTTGGAGACATTAGAAACCGAATATTAATTTATTATTAAATAACATTTCTAGCTTTTTCTAAGGTGCCCCTCACCCCTCTTATAAAAGGGAACTCCCCCTTCTCTCTAATTCAGACCATCAAATCCTTTTGGCTCAGCCAACTCCTGACCAAATATTCTCTCAACTTCCCTCAATTCATCCTAGAGGCCTTATTTTGATCAGAAAGACAACCTACAGAGCCCTTTTTATCAAATCAATAGGAAGAACCTGAAGAAGAGGTAATGTTTTCACCACCATCTTTCAAGTTCCTTTCTTCTTCCAATTATTATTTCTTTTTTATTTCCATTATAAAATAATAACTCTAGTATCTTATATATACTTTGATGTTATTATAAATATATTACAATAATATTCAGTATTCTATCGATCCCTTGAATGACATGTCACCATACGTGCCTACGTACGGCTTACCGTCTCCCTGTCGTGGTGTAATTGTTATTCAATAAATTATTATTTGGATGAGTATAATAATTATGTGTAGTTAATTTAAATAATAAAAATAACATGATAATGATTCTATATATATGATACACCATCCTATTATATATTATTTTAAAATCAAAATAATGATATTGTCGCTCGTGCGTACGTACGGACTACCGTCTCCACGAACACGATAAGATTCATTCCCCATCATATCCATTCAGGAATAATTTTGATTTGATGATTAAAAATAATGTTTAGGGACTTGATATAATTCTAGATATGAATAAGATACAATCTATTGATAACAAACACAACTTATATAACAAAACATATAAAAGAAAACGAGTAAGTGAACACCCGAAACGACGATAATACTAAAATATTATTAACAGAGCAATATTAAAAGATCATATATGATATAATATTTATGTATATGATTCTTGTATAATTTAATAACAATTATTTAACTATTATACAGGAGGTTAACCTACCCTTGACTAAGGAAAAGTACAAGGTAAAGGTTTATTTCACAATCTCTTCATTATCCGAGGTTGTTTTTACGTAATTATCTACTGGGACCTCTTTATCATCCACATCCATGTTTCTTAAAAATGTATTTCAAATAATTCTTAATATTTTAAATACTATGGGTTAAAGTCATTTATACCTTCTTTTGACTTTTTATAAGATGTTTATAAATGAATCTTTCTGTCATTTTCCAAACAATGTTCTTTTTAACCTTTTCAACAGAATTAATGTAAGAATGTCTTTTTTTAACTTATACGGCGGGTGTGACTATTTTACACCATTATAAAATCATCGAAGATTCCCTTAAAATCTTATAAGAATATTTTCAAATTAAACTTTTTAATTATGTCTCTTTTAAATGATTTCAAAAAAAGAGATATTTCTCTCAAATAGTTTTGATTTCATCTATGTCAACATCCTTTGATGGATTTTAAGTTTATTTGAAGTTGATTTATTATGATAAAAAACATCCATATAGTATTGAAGGTTTTGTGATATGTTTGACTATGGATGTTTTATTTTTATACCATTCATGGTTTATGGAGAAAGTATTGACATTTCATATGCTAGTTTTAATACGAATGTTTATGTTTTTTTTAAACGTCTTCATATGAGGAATGCATTGGACTTAATAAGTGACGAGTGGAGCCCGCTATAGCTCCTAGATGCATCAGTAGGTCTCATGAGAGAAACCAGTGTCTTGGCACAAGGCCTTGAAAAAATCTTATTTTTAATCTTGGCACAAGGCCTTGACTATGTGTTTATGATAGTCTGGAATTATGCATTCCATCATTATGAAAGTGGTTATTGATATTGCATGTGATTATTAGACTAGTAGAATATCAATGTGAATAAGTAAATGCCATTATTTCATTTTATCTTTTCCATATTATGCTGAAGTTCAAGTTTAAAAGGCTTTTGTTTTAGTTATACATTGCCTTAAATGTTAATGATTATTTATGAAAGTTTCCACTATATTGTTATCCTTACTGAGCATATGAGATCACCCCTTTCAATGTTTTATTTTTCATAGGATGTGAAGAAGTATTTTATGAATGACATGTAGGGATAGTATGAGGGGATATGAGTGTGGTATATGGAGACAAGATGTTGTTGTAGTTTTTCACTTTATGTTGTAATGTAATCTTTATGAATGTATCTAGTGATTCCAAGACTACTAAACCAATCGGTCTTTCGAGACATGATCTTATGTGATCATGCCAATGTTATGTAATAATGCACCGAATATGGGAAACTGGGGTCGGGATGCTACATTTAGTATCAGAGGAAGTTTAGTATAAACTGTGGAAGCTAGATTTAGATAAACTCTGATTAGAACACATAGACCTAAGATGTAATTTGATGATTAGTGTAGAAGAACTTCCTAGAATTTTGGTATTATGGAGATTTTGTGAGTTTTCTAAGAAATATATCCCTATATGGATACGAGCTGGTATATGCGGCTCTGGAACCTATGTACCTAGGGGTAAAACCCAAAAACACCGCTTTGAGCTAGACTCGAATGGGAACTGGTGCACGACAATGGGCCTTGCTACACTCTTGGTTACGAAACTCCCGGGGGATATGATTAGGATAATTATCATTCTCTTTACAAAAAATTACGAAGGGTTTATGAGTATATAATTCCTCAAAGAAAACATTTTTATGATTATGTATTATATCCATAAACTATTAAATTTATGTTAAGTGTTTTACAAGTTTTGAATTATGTGTTTCGATTCATAAACTACTCTAGTTTATGCCATTTTTTAGAAATGGTGCCTAGTGGAAGGACTGGAAATCGTATCAATGCACGCACTCCATGTAGGGATTGACCTCCTGCTCAAGATAATTATAGTGGATCCAATGATGCAACTGGTGCTGATCAACTTATCACCATACTGGGACAACTCACTCAGGTTATGAATAATAACCTTACTCGTATGGAGAACCCTGATCCGCAGCATGGAGGATCAATATTAGATTGCTTCATGAGGAAATAACCACCAACATTCAATGAGAGTACATATCCATTAGTAGCTGAGCAATGGATAAATTCCTTAGAAAAAATATTCCATGCCTTGGGGAGTAGTTAAAGGGAGAAAGTTATCATGGATGTTTACCGCCTCACTCGAGATGCTGACCAATGGTGGTCATTGATTCAAAAAAAGGAGTATGATAAAGTATCAAATATGGAATGGAGGGAGTTCAAAGATATTTTCTTTGAAAAATACTTTCCCCATGACCATCGAGCAGATATGGAAATACAATTTCTGAGTTTGAGACAAAAGGAGGATGAGAAGGTCGCAAAGTATGGGGCTAACTTTACAAGGTTAGCGAGGCATGTAGTAGAATATATAAGTAACCCAAGGAGTAAAATTGATCGTTTCATTGATGTGTTAAAACCATTTCTCCTTTGAGAATTAGTCTCACAATCCTTCTCATTGTATGAAGATATTTTCTCATGCGCTATCAAGACAAAAAAATAATTCTCTATGTCTTACGACTTTAAAGAAAATCAAGAGAAGAAGAGATCTACTGATAACTCTAGAAATGTAAATAAGAGGAAGAAGGGAAAAGTGGATTATCCATCCTGCAGTAAATTTTGGAAGAAACAACCCGGTACTTTCTTGAAAGGAATGGGAGTCTGTTACAAGTGTGGTGAAAAAGGACACCAAGATAGTGATTGCAAGGGGAAGAAAGAAGATACCAATGTTCAATGCTACAATTCCTGGGAGATGGGATATTATGCAAATGAATGTCCTATGCGTTAGGGGAACTTACCTCAGAAAAGGCCTAGGGATCAAGACCAAGCTTATGCTATCACTACTGGTGAGGTAGAAGCTCCACAAGACGTGGTGGTAGGTAATTTAATGGTTTCCTCAAGTTTATAAAATTCTTTATTTGATTCTAGATCATCACATTGTTTCATATCTTCCCAGTTTTCTAAGAAAATTAGATATTTCCAATTTGATTTAACAAGGGAGTTATCAGTCAAAAATCATAAGGGAAGTATCATTGCAACAATATTTTGTGAATCAATCCCCATTAGAGAACATAAATGTTCTTTATCTGCTGATCTCATTGTCATACCCATGATTTAATTTGATATAATCCTCGGTATGGATTGGATTTAGGACCATGATGCAAAGATTTATTGTTAGAAGAAGGAGGTTACGATTTTTGATGATGATGATAAAGAACACCTTATCTTTAGAGCAGAATCATCACCACTTGATTCTTATCTAGATCCACCCCCAGTAGATCAACTAAATTCAATTATCGGGGAGGAATAGAATGAAATAACTGTAGGTGAGGAAAGGAATGTTCAAATAGAGGATGTACCTATTGTGAAATAATATGTTAAAGTGTTTCCGGAAGATTTACCTAGACATCCTTCTGAATGAGAAATTGAGTTTTCCATTGATTTAATTCATGGTTCAAGGCCTATATTGAAGACCCCTTATAGAATGGCCACTGTGGAATTAGTTGAACTAAAGAAACAACTAGAGGAATTGAGTAATAAGGGATTTATTCGCCCTAGTGTTTATCTATGGGGTTCCCCTATCCTTTTTGTTAAAAAGAAAGATGGATCTATGTGGTTATGTATCAAGTACATGGAAATTAATGCCATAACAATAAAGAACAAGTATCCCCTACCTCGCATTGATGATTTATTTGACCAACTACATGGAGATCAATACTTTTCAAAGATTGAACTTCGATCTGGATACCATCAGTTGTGTGTGAAGAAGGAAGACATTTCGAAGACAGTATTTCGAACCAGGTACGAGCATTATGAGTTTACAGTAATGCCTTTTGGATTGACTAATGCACCCTCTGTATTCATGGATCTAATGAATAGAGATTTCATGGAAAATCTCAAAGATTTTGTGGTCATATTTATTGATGATATCTTAGCATATTTCAAAAGATACAAAGATCATGAAAATCACTTGCGTATTATCCTGAAGACTCTGAGAAGACATGAATTATATGGGATGTTTAGCAAGTGTGAATTCTGGATTCAGGAGATTTCTTTTCTTGGCCATATTATCTCTAAAGATGTAATCTCTGTTGATCCTTCTAAGACAAGATAAATCCAAGAATGGATAACACCAACGAGTATAACTGAGGTATGTAGTTTTATTGGTTTAGTAGGTTATTATTGACGTTTCATCCATAATTTTTCCCAGTTTTCTAACCCATTAACAAAGATCACACGTAAAGGGTTTAAATTTGTTTGGACAAAAGAGTGTGAAGAACTTTTTGAATAACTGAAGAAAAGATTAGTCAATGCGCATATATTAACTCTACCATCAGGGAATGATAGGTTTGTTATTTATAGTGATGATTCAAAGAAAGGACTTGGTTGTGTCCTTATGCAGAATGATAGGGTTATTGCCTTAGCATCACGACAACTGAAAATTAATAAGAAAAACTATCCTACTCATGATATTGAGTTAGCTACTGTAATCTTTTCTTTGAAGATTTGGAGACACTATCTCTATGGTGAAAAATGTGAGATATATACCGATCACAAGAGTTTGAAGTATATTTTCTCACAGAAAGAACTCAAAATGAGGCAGAGGATATGGCTTGAACTACTCAAGGATTATGATTGGACGATACACTGCCACCCAGGGAAGGCAAATAAGGTGGTAGATGCTTTGACTAGAAAAGATCATGAAGTTTTGAACAAAACAAGAGTTTAAAGGGATCCAATTTTCATGGATCTAGTAATGTTGGATATGGGAATAACCATGGAAGCTTAATCATCGATACTTTTTCAAATGGTTTCCAAACCATCTTTATTAGAAAGGATAAAGAGTTCTCAGACCGATGATGAAGAGTTTAAAAAGAAAATTAAAGCTGTGAATGATGGGAGATTGAGTGACTTTGTTTATGAAGATGGAATTTTGAAATTTGGGAGAAGACTTTGTGTTCCCAATATACCTGATCTAAAAAGGGAATTGTTGGATGATGCTCATACTTCTAATTTCTCTATACACCATGGGAGCACCAAAATGTATAAGGATTTGAAGGAACATTTTTGGTGGGACAACATGAAGAGGGAGATTGATGATTTTGTGTCAAGATGTATGGTTTTTCAACAAGTGAAAGCTGGAAGGCAACAGCCGGGTGGATTATTTCAACCTCTTCCCATACTAGATTGTAAATGAGATAATATTATGATGGTCTTTTTCATGGGACTACCAAAGACTCCTCGAAGGAATGATGCAATATGTGTCATTATTGATCTTCATACCAAGTCAGCACATCTTCTTTCTATAAGGGAAGGTTTACCACTTAAAAGTCTAGCAAGACTATATATTAATGAAGTTGTGAGACTTAATGGAGTACACCTACCAATTGTTTCGTGTCGTGATCCTCGTTTTACATCATGATTCTGGAAAAGTTTCCAGAAAGCCCTGGACACTGATCTTCATTTGAGCACTGCTTACCACCCCAAAACTGATGGACAATCAGAACAGACTATTCAAACCCATGAGGACATGTTGAGATCATGATCAATTGAATTTCAAGGTATATGGGATCAATATTTACCTGTGGTAAAATTTTCCTATAACAATAGCTTACATTCCAGTATTCAGATGGCACTATATGAAGCGTTATACGGAAATAGATGTATCACACCAACCTCTTGGGATGATGTTGGTGAAAGAAAAATTATAGGCCCAGAACTGGTGGAGGAAACGATGGAAACGGTGATGTTAATCCAAAACCACATCAAAGTAGCTCAAAGTAGGCAGAAGAGCTATGTTGACAACCGAAGGAAGGATTTGGAATTTCAGGTAGGAGATCGTGTTTTCTTGAAGGTACCTCCATGGAAGGGAGTTATACATTTTGGTAAGAAAGGTAAATTGAGTCCCAGGTACATAGGACCTTTTGAAATTCTAGAACGAATTGGGGCTGTAGCTTATCATTTGGCAATGATGCCAAATCTCTCAAAGTTCACGATGTTTTCCACATATCAATGTTGAGAAAATACATGCCTGACCCAACGCATGTACTCACCTATGAGGAATTAAAACTAGAACCTGATCTGTCTTATTGTGAAGAGCCTATCAAGATTCTTGATACGAGAGAACAAGTACTGAGAAACCTGACGACTTGTCTGGTAAAAGTTTTATGGAGAAACCCTAAGATGGAAGAGGCAATGTGGGAACCCGAGGAACTTATGATAAAGAAACACCCGAGTCTTTTTATGAAGTAATATTCTAGAAATTTTGAGGAATTAATTATTTGAAGGATAGGAGAATGTAACACCCCAAACATCCATGGTACACTTCTATTTGAATAATACAATAGCGTGTATTGTATGCAACTTCGAGTTCTAACACACACCACAACAAATCAAACTAGTCATTATGAATAGTAATACCCACTTTTTGAAATTTAATAAATTTTATCTTTAAAAATGGACTTAATTTTTTGGTTTGGAACATTGAAATTATCCTAGGGTTAATTTTGGGTATTTTTCTTAAAACCGTCAATTTTTGATGAATAGTGAAAAAACACTAAGTTATAGTTTAATACCGAATTTTTATTTAAATAATTATTTATATTATATAAATTTATTTTAGGTCAAAATAGATACATATTACCCATATATGTTCAATGTAATTCATTGGTGTCATTTTATAATAATTTTAGATATAACAAAATTTTATTGAACTTTTCACCGTCTTTTACCCATCTCTTAGGAGAATTCTCAAATTCACATAAAACTTAATTTTACCACTTCTGTGAGTGGAATTTCAAAATTCCAAGAGACATGGTTAATATTAAGGAATAAAATGTGGTTCAATAAGATAAAAATGATTTTTGGTGAATAGTAACTTTTTAATTTTATTTACCACAGTTAAATGTAAATAGGGAAATTAAGGATAAAATGATATTATTATTACCATAAAACAATTACTAATTCTGTTGGATAAGTATAATTAGACCAAATAATACTTTAGGAACAAAATATGAACCTCTTTAGTCCACTTGGATTAGATTATGACATTTATTATTATTTAATTCAAAGAAGAGATAAAAGAGTTAAAATCAATGTTTAATAACAATTTTTTTTAATATAGGGTTATACATAAGATAAATTAGATTATAAATATTCATTATAAAGATAAAAATAATTAACACATAATGGTATTTTATTTATATTTTTTAGGCATTATATAATCTAATTTATTTATGACACAATGATGATGCAGTAATTACCTTATTAGTGAAATATTAAAATAATTGATATTATAAATACCCAAATAAATATAATTTGAGACTTTTAATAAATTAAACGAATTTTATTGGTTAATATGACATGTTAGGGTTGATTAAATGAATTAGTTTCTATGTAATAATACTGTTATGAATTTAGGAAAAACAAAATACCAAATAGTGTCAAAATTGACATAAAAGAGTTTTTAAAACAAATATTATATTATTAATTAATATTAAATTCCTAAATATATAAGGATCACCAAAAGGACTTATATAATTATAGGCGTATCATTAATTAACCACTTGGGGTTATTTTTTAATTTTATAGTAAGTTTATTAACCATATAATATAAAAATACAAAGAGACATGGTAAATGTGAAACTAATTAACTAAGAGTTAAAACTAAAAGATAAAGTTAATATAGTGACCCAAACCTATGTAAAACCAATGGGTTGAGTGGTTTTCAACCTATAACCACCTTAACCTTTAAATATTCTACTTTGGAGCCATTATAAACCGAATATGAATTTATTATAAAATAACATTTCAAGCTTTTCCTAAGGTGCCCCTCACCCCTCTTATAAAAGGTAATTCCCCCTTCTCTCTAATTCACACCTTCAAAGCCTTTTGGATCGCCCAAAACCTGATCAAATACTCCCTAATCTTCCCTAAATTCAGCCTAGATGCCTTAGTTTGATCAGAAATCCAACCTAAGGATCCCTTTTGATCAAATCAAAAGGAAGAACCTGAAGAAGAGGTAATATTTTCACCACCATCTTTCAAGTTCATTTCTTCTTCCACTTCTAATTTATTTGTTATTTCCTTTCTAAAATAAAAACTCCATTATCTTATATATACTGCGATGTTATTATAAATATGGTACAACCATATTCATTATTCTATCCATCCCTTCAATGACATGTCACCATACGTGCGTACGTACGACTTACTGTCTCCACGTCGTGGTGTAATTGTTATTCAATAAATTATTATTTTGAGGGGTATAATAATGATGTGTAATTCATGTAAATAATAAATATAACATGATAATTATTCTGTATATGTGATAAACTATCCGATTATATATTATTTTAATATCAAAAGAATGATATTGTCACTCGTGCGTACGTACGGACTACCGTCTCCACGAACGCGATAAGATTCATTTCCCATCGTATCCATTCAAGAATAATTTTCATTTGATGATTAAAAATAATTCTTAGGTACATGATATCATTCTGGATAAGAATATTACACAACCTATGGACAAAAAACACGGCTTATTTAACAAAACTTATAATAGAAAATGAGTAAATGAACACCCGAAATGAAGATAATACTAAAATATTATTAAAAAAGCTATATTAAAAGATCATATATGATATAATATTTATGTATATGATTTTGTATAATTTAATAAAAATGATTTAACTATTATACAAAAGGTTAACCTACCCTCGACTTTGGAAAAGTACGAGGTTATGGTTTATTTCACAATCTCTTCATTATCTGAGGTTGTTTATACGTAATTATCTACTGGGACCTCTTTATCATCCACATCCATGTTTCTTAAAAATTTATTTCATGTCATTCTTAATATTTTACAGACTATGGGTTAAAGTAATTTATACCCATGTTTGACTTTCTATAAGATGTTTATAAAGGAATCTTTCCGTCATTTTCCAAGCAAGGTCCTTTTTAACCTTTTCAATAGAAATAAGGTAAGAATGTCTTTTTTTAACTTATACGGAGGGTCTGGCTATTTTCTGCCGTTATAAAATTGTCGAAGATTCCCTTCAAATCTTATAAGAATATTTTCAAATTAAATGTTTTAATTATGTGGCTTTTAAATGATTTAAAAAAAAAGCGATATTTCTCTCCAATTGTTTTGATTCCATCTATGTAAACATCCTTTGATTGATTTTAAGTTTATTTGAAGTTGATTTATTTTGATAAAAAACATCCATATAGTATTGAAGGTTTTGTTATATGTTTGAGTATGGATGTGTTATTTTTATACTATTCATGGTTTATGGATAAATTATTGACATTTCGTATGCTTGTTTTAATATGAATGTTTATGTTATGATTAAACCTATTCATATGAGGAATGCATTGGACTTAATAAGTGACGGGTGGAGCCCTCTATAGCTCCTCGATGCATCGGTAGGTCTCATAAGACAAACTAGAGTCTTGGCACAAGGCCTTGACAAAATCTTATTTGTAGTCTTGGCTAAGGCCTTGACTATGTGGTTTTGATAGTCTATCATTATGCATTCTATCGTTATGAAAGATGTTATTGATATTGCATGTGATTATTAGACTAGTAGAATATCCATGTGAATAAGTAAATGGAATTATTTCATTTTATCTTTTCCATATTATGTGGAAGTTCCAGTTTAAAAGGCTTTTTTAGTTATACATTGCCTTAAATGTTTATGCTTATTTATGAAAGTTTTTTCTATATTGTTATCTTTACTGAGCATCTGAGCTCACCCCTTTCAATGTTTTATTTTCCCTAGGATGTGGAGAAGTATTTTATGAATGACCTGCATGGATAGTATAAGGGGATATGAGTGTGGTCTATGGAGACAAGTTTTTGTTGTAGTTTTTCACTTTATGATATAATGTAAACTTTATGAATGTATCTAGTGATTCCAAGGCAACTAAACTAATCGGTCTTTCGAGAATTGATCTTTTGTGATCATGCCAATGTTATGTAATAATGCACCGACTCTGGGAAACTGGGGTCGAGGCATTATAGGTGAGACCTATATCTCCCTCCAATACATTGGGTATTGGTAAATGTTGAATGATCTCAAAGGGTCCGTGGGTGGTCATCCCGAGCCCATAATAAGAGGCTACATGGAAGAGAATCCCAAACCTGTAAAAACAGGGTACACAAGAGAGCATCCCAAGCTTATAATAAGAGGTAACATGGGAGGGAATCCCAAGACCATAATATGAGGGTAAATGGGAGGGCATCCCAAGCCTCTAAGAAGAGGGTAAAGATGATGTCATCCCAAGCCCATAATAAGTGGGTACATTGGAAGATGTACCAATCCCGTAACATGAGGGTACACATGAGGGAATCCCAAGCCCGTAATAAGAGGACACATGGGATTACATCCCAAACCTGAAACAAGAGGGTAGAAAAGATGATATCCCAATCTTTATGTAGGTACATGGGTTATTATCCCAAACCAAATATTATATAAAGGTCTTGGTATATATCCTTGACATAAGATTTCTTATTCTTATGTGTATACCAAAATTCCATCTCTTGTTCCTAAGTCATGCTTTCATGGTTTATGATCATGATTCCCTTATGATTCATATCTTATTAAATAACAATATTTAATCCATAATTCATTATTATGTTCTTTGATATACAGATTATGATCTTCTAATGCTATAATCACGTTCTCATACCCTTACGCCCATTTTATATTTACATATCTTCCTTGTTTACTCATACTTACCATCTAAGATCACCCCTTTCTCATGATTCCTTTACCCTAGTTATGAAGAAAGGTTTTATGTAGGAGTACTAAAGAGGAAGAAATTTAAGGGGGATATTTAAGATCATTAAACATGATAGAAGATTATGTTTCCATGTTTCCCAATACACTAAACTATTATGGTCCTCAGGCATGTAATTTTGTAATGTGATGACAATTCATAAAAAAATAAGTAATATCCATGTATCTTAATCCTGGTTCACTATATATGTGATCAGTTCAGACATTCACACTCTGTAAGATCATTACTGTCATTCACGGTACATGTGATCAGTTAAAACATTCGCACTAACTCTTTATGTCTCATTTGAAAATCATACCTTTTCGACGACATAAAACCTTATCAACAAACATGATCAACCCAATAGAACCACCAAGAGAGATTTTCTTCCAACAAATTTACACCGTCAATAACATGAAAAAAGTGTTGATAAAGGGAACATTAAATAATTTAATTTATATATACATATTTAAATATTTTTAAATATGATTTATATTACAATAATATATATGAAAATATAATATATAAATAAGATTTATATAAATTTTAATAAAAAATTATTATCAACAATATTTCATAATATTATATATAAAAAATTATCAAAATTATATTAATCAATAATTTTCTAATAGTATATATAAAAAATTAGTTAAAAAATGTATATATAATTAATATAAATATGATATATAAATATTTTATTTAATCAATTATATAAATATATAAATGAATATATTTATTAAAAAATATGATTCATATTTTATTTCATAAATTTATTTTTATATTATATAATTTAAGAAGTACAGACATGTATTTGTATGTATATATATGCATGTTTATGTACGTATATGCATGTATTTATGTTTATGTATATGTTGTATATGTATGGAATCATTGTGTTGTGAGTGTGTGTTTTTTATATGTTCATTTCTATGTGTATACATGTATATATGTGTGTGTTTGTATATGTGCATATGCGTATGTATGTATGCATGTATGTGTTTGTGTATATGGATGTACATGCATGTATATGTATGTATGTGTATGTGTATGTGTATGTTTGTGTGTATGTATATATATATCTGTGTGTGTACATGATCGTGTATGTATGCGTATATATGTATGTCTATGCATATGTATGTGTGTATGTGTATGTGTGTGTGTACGTATATATGTATGTGTATCTGTATGTGTATGCATATGTGAATGCGAATGTGTATGTGTATATGTGTGTAAATGTGTATGTGTATGTGTACGTGTATTTATATATGTGTATGTGTATGTGTATATATGCATACATGTTTGTCTTTGTGTATGCATGTGTATATGTGTATCCATATATAAGTTTATGTCATATGTGTATGTATACATATGTATGTGTATGTATGTGAATGGATGTGTATGAAATTATAAGTATGTGTATGTCTATATATACACGTATGTGTATGTATATTCATATGTATGTGTATGTGTATGTGTATGATCATATGTTTATGTGTATGTGTATGTGTATGTATATATGTGTATATGTATGAGCATGTGTGTGTACATATTGAATGTTTGTATAAGAGTCCAAAAAAAATTATTTGATGAAGCAGTAGTGATATAAAGCCTTGTAAGAGGATATCCATGCAAGATAGTATGAAACCTACCAAAAATAATGAAATGAAGAACTACTGCTATAAATGAGTGTATCGTACACTTGATAGAATCTAATAAATCTTCTTCATCATCCTATGGTTTTATAAAGATCACTGAGTGGAAAAAGAATCCCACCTTTGTGGTGTATCCACATGCCTAACTGAATCTCTCATCACACAAGAGGGATCCACGCATCCATTCACAATGTGCTAGTATCTCATTTGAAAATAAAGAAGATGAAGATTTATTTTGAGTGTAGGGAGGTTTGACCAAGAATTATAGAATTAAAACCTCCAATACCCTTGATTTTCATAGTTAAATAGGCAACCAAGGATACCCCTTGATTATCATAACATTTATTTATGAACTGAAACATTTAAATAAATACAACGACTGGTTCATGAATCTTACCCATTTACTCTCTACAATTTCAACTCATTAAATAGTTAATTAAATGATACATCAGGTGGGAAAAATATATGATAGCAATTTAAAATTTTTCTTCAATCATATATTGTATAAAATAATATACCCTTATGTGCATGGAAATCATAATTTTCACGAAATATATATATATATATATCATATATGTTGTACTCCTCTAGTTTTAATGCTCACCAATCATGCTTAGTCAAGTTAAATTATGTTTACTCATGTTTACATATAATATTAATATGTTATGTTAGTATTTACATCATAATAAAGGTTGGTAAAATCTGAAAAAGGATAAGTCAATGTTAAGGTGGAATCAACATTGAACATCTCATTAATGGCAGAAAATCGGATTAGTATGAATTATCGTTAGGAAAAACTCACTATTATGATGTCTAACTGTCAAGTGTCTCACTATCAACACATTTACTGAATTCTAAAAAAGGAAGAGATGCCATTATTCAATCCAAAGTAAAAAATTTCTTTGAATTTTCACAAATTATGAGGCACCATCGCCTCATGCTACCATCAGACTCAATCCATAATTTTCTCTAAGTATGAGTTATCATTGGAACAAGTCCCCTCTAAGTCGACCTTCGGTTATATACAAGTCACCATCAGTTCAACCTACTGCTAGAGGGACTTACTGATACTTGAATCACCATTCTCGAGTCACCTCTCCAAAGACAGTTACAAGATAAGCCAAGACACCATTCAAATTCATTGTTCAGAGACACCATTCGAAGTCACCGTTCCAAGACACTATTCTAAGGTAATGTTCAGAGACACTGTCAGAAAAAGTCATTGTTCAGAAAAACCATCAATTATTCCTTTTTCAATTTAATACAAATTTATTTCTAACAGTCGTATTTTTAAAAATTAGTACCACTAATTATTTTAATGACTTTGTCGATCTTTTGTAGACATCATTATATTAATTTTAGACTGCAGTATAAGGTGTGAGGTACCAAACCATGATCAATATCATGATCTCTGTCAGCTTCATTATATAAAGAAAATACATGATCAAAAAGGAATGCATCGAAGTCATGAAGTTGTGCACCTGATAAAAACACAAAAACTATTTTTTGTGGAGATGCTGCTGAAAACTCAAAGAGAAGAACCTTTTTTCAGCAACAAACTGGGAGAGGAGAAAAAATCATTAAGAAAATTAATCCCTCACTAGAAATAGAATACATAATCTACCATGATGCAATTTTTTTCTTGTATCTGAAAATCGAATCATGTTGTACTTCAAGATAGCTTCCCATAGTTCTAAGCTGCATCGCCTATCACACAAATCTTTCTATCTCTCTTCTCTCAATTTTTCTTAGCTTGTGTACTATTTTTACATTATGAGCAATGTGTGTCTATCTCTATTCTTTGAACGTCCACTGAAACCTGTTAAAAACTAGAAGATACTCATATATATTCCCAATATATCTTTTACACATTAGACTCCCATGGATAACACTAGAAGAGGTCCCTGTGAATCCTATTTTTTTTACTCCCACGAAAATAGTGGAAGATGTCTTGTTGACCAGGACAGTTGTGTATGCTATTTTTTACCCTCATAAATGATGTGGATCAAGGTATATATTTATAAATTACTTGGTATAAGGGGATTTCCAAGTGTATAGGATTATGTCTCTACTTAATACAGAACCTCTTGTTTAAATTCTGTTGTGTTATTCCAATTATAGTTTTCTCAGTTTGTGTTTTTTGAAATAAAAAAACTTAACTTTACTTTGAGATTTAATATCAGATAGTGTACAAATTAAAATTTTCATTATTAGATCAATTTTAAATGTTATTTTAACAATTCAAACAATTTTAACTGAGAACTAATAACTCTTTTAGAAATCCTTCGAACAAAAAAATCTTATATAAACTACTCCATTGGTTAACTGGTCCATTTTTTTAAAAATATTGGGGGAGTATTAAATAAAATTTTTAGACATTTTTTTACAGGAACTCAATTCACCCCCTCTTGTGTTTTCTACACTGTCCAACATTTGATATCAGATGAGTTTTTACTTTTTGGGTTTCAATGTTTTTTAATGTTTTCAAATGTTTTCAACTATGATTTTAGTTTTGTTTTAATGATCTAAAAATTTATGCAGTTAAAAATCTATAGTTATCTAAAACTTGTTTTTATTCATTTAATATGGAAAATAGGAAGAAAGTTTCTAATACCAATAGACCTACCTATTTCTGTGTCACAAATTATGCTTAGTGGAAAATCAAAATGAGCTTTCATTTTGAAAGCCTATGGTTTGAAATATGGTTTGCTATATTGGATGAGTATAAAATTATTTCTAATGATATAAACACCTGGAATGATGCAATTAAGGTAGCCTATAATAATTATTACAAATCTATGAATGCCTTATTTTTTTCTCTAGGTGATTATGAATTAAATAGGATTTATTCATGTAAAACAACCTTTGAGATATGGGATACTTTATCTATATCACATCAGGGAACCAATAATGTAATGTAAATGAGGTTTAAAAAATACACTATTAAATATGATAACATTAAAATGAATCATTATGAGCCTATCTCTGACATTTATCTTAGGTTCAATGAGATAGTGAAAACAAGGAGATCACTGGGAAAGATAGTAACTACAAAAGAACAGATCATGTGAATCTTGAGATTTCTTCCATAAGTATGGAGAAGGACATCAGTATCAGTTAGAGAATCTTGTAACATCGATGCACTAACTATAAAGGAGATGATAAAATGTTTTTTAGTTATGAGGAATATTTGAAGAATAATCGAGAAGAAGATGATGAACCTAGAAAAAATTCAATAGATTTTAGAACCACTACATCAAAAAATAGAGAAAATTAAAGTTCATATTGAATGTTATAGAAATGAATATTATCCAACTAATAGTGATGAAGAGATGGCTCATCTATCTAGAAGATTTAAGAAATTTTATAGAAGGAAACAATTCTTTAAAAATCCTACCTACATTGGGAAATATGATAATAAAGGTAACTAGAAAAAGGATTGGAAGAGAAGTGAAAATAAAAATGAGATAATATGCTACGAATGAAAGAAAAAAGGAAATGTGAGGGCTAGCTGTCCAAAACTGAAGTACAAGATGAAATATGAGGATAACGATATAAAATACAAGAAGGCTATGAAGGCTACCTAGAGTGCTTCTGAGTATAACTAAAATGAATTTGAATTATCCCATGATAAGAAGTTTGACAAAAACAACATGTGTTTTCTGAAAAACCCATACAATGTAAACCTAGTATCTCATAAACAAAATTCTTAATATTCTTGAGATTAATCTAAATCTAGAACTTTTGAAAATATGACCAATAAGGAAATTTTTGAATATTGAAAAATGGTTGGGGGTACATTCAATTTTCAAAATGATAAATATAAATCTCTCAAGAAACAGCATTATCTTTATACTATTTTATATATAAAATCACTATAGAAAAAGATAAGAATGAACAAATTCTCAACAAGAATACTAAACATAAACTCTATAATGAAAAATTAAACAGGGATCTAGAAAAATTTAAAAATAGTAAAAATGACTTAATTAAAATTATTTTCAAAAAAAAAATTCACTTAAAATTACTATTGGAAGTGGTTAACAACCTGGTCAATGAAATTTTTTTAAAGTCTATTTTATATCCAAACCTATAAAATTAGGTTTTATGCCCGTATCTGAAAGAGTTTCTACAAGTTTTAGTGCCATAAGATGTTTTACTACTTCTATCTTTTCTGGACATAATAAATTTTATTTTTCTAAAAATTTAAAAAATTATTAAGGGAAACCCATGAAGAAAATATGTGTTCTTAATGTATCAATTAGTAATATTACTGGACCCATGAAAATCTTGGTACTAAAGTCTTTTTTTAAACTACATTTGTTGGAATGCTATTCAAAGAGTTCCTATAAGAACTTATAGTACTTGGACTACATGTGTTCAAGACACATCATAAGGGACTACTCCAGGTCCAAGTACCTCATTATGATTTACGGTGGACATGTCCTCTTTGGTGTCAATAAAAGAGGTAAAATTTTTAGTCTTGACCAAATCGATAACAATATTTCAGTTTTAAATTCTAACGTTCTTTTGGTGGATGGTCTAAAGTAAAATCTTCTTAGAATTTAATAGTTATGTTATGATGGTTTTCATGTTAACTATGAAAATAATTCTTGTAATGTTTTAAATTATAAGAATTATTTAGTCTTTACTTCATTTAGAAATGAAAATATTTATACTGTTAATTTGGATACTTTAATCTCACAAATTGTTTCATACATAAGTTCCTTTCATAGATAATATTGGCTCTGGAATAGGAAACATGGCCATTGTAACATTCACTCTCTTAGAAATCTTAATAAAAAATAATTATTCAATGATCTACCTAAACTAGAGTTTCCAAATGATAAATTCTATAATCCTTGTAAAAAAGGAAAACATCATAAAATATCTTTCAACCCAAATAAATAAGTTTCTTCTTCTCAACCTCTTGAGTTGGTTGACATGGACTTGTTTTGACCATCTAGAGTTTCATGTTTAAATGAGAATAAATATGTCTATGTTCTAGTATATGACTTTTCGAGGTAAACATGGACCTTATTTTTAGCTCACAAAAGCAAGGATTGTTCTTATTTCACTAAGTATGCTTGATCAATATAAAAATTAAGTGGACTTAGAATCAAAACCACAATAAGTAACCAAGGTCGTGAGTTTGAAAATCAATAATTTGAATACTTTTTCTCATAAATGGCTATAGTCATAAATTATCTGCTCCTAGGACACCCCCGAAGAATGGAGTTATATAAATGAGAAATAGAACCTTACAAGAGATAGCCTAGGAAATGATTAATAAATATTATCTACCTCTTTATTTTTTAGGAAATATCTATGTATACAGCTTTCTATATAATCAATAATGTATTTATTATACCGATCCCAAAGATAAACCCCTATGAGGTGTGAAATAATAAGAAATACAAGGTTAATTATTTGAATGTTTTTGGTTGCAAAGTCATTATTAAAAAAAAGACAATCTTTAAAAATTTTCCTCTAAGAGTGGTGATGGTATTTTCTTAGATTATTAAATCTCTACTAAAGCCTATATATTATATAACAAGAGAACTAAATGTTTTTAAGAATCTGTGCATGTCAAATTTGATGAAATAGGTCAACATGAATAAAAAACTCCTTAAAATTTTTTGAGAATAATATGTCGAATCCAGAATTAAATTCTATTTTGTATGATTCTATTGTTAAACAAGAAGAAAAATACAGTAGTTCTCAAAAATTTTAAGATTCTATCCTAAAGGAATAAGAACATATAAAAGAACTTGAAGTGACAATCCCTTCTATTTCTAGACTTGTTAGAACTCTTAAAAACCATCCTTTAGATGTTGTATTTAGAGAATTAAACAAAGGAGCACAAAATAGAGATTCTATAAGAAACCAGGTTGAACATGAAGTATTTTTGTCACTGGGTGAACCTAATAACATTAATGATGAAATTAATGATGAATTCTGGATGATGGAAATGCAAGAAGATTTAAATTTGTTTGAAAGAAAAAAAAGTTTAGAAACTTGTTGGTAGACCCAAAGAAACCTTGACAATAGACACTAAATGGTTGTTTAGAAACAAATTAGGTGAATAAAGCACTGTAGTAAGAAATAAGACCAGACTAGTTACACAATTATATAGTCAGGAACAAGTAATAAACTATAAAGAATAATTTTCACCTACGGAGTAGCTTAAAGCAATTAGAATACTGCTAGCTTATGTTTCACATTGGAATTTCAAACATTATCAAATGGATGTAAAAAGTTAATTCTTAAATGGGTCTATAGATGAGGTTGTTGTTGTTTAACAACACCCAGGTTTTAAAAATACTCATATTTAAAATAATGTCTTCAAGTTAACAAAAGGTATGTATGGTTTAAAACAAGCTCCAAGAGCTTGGTATGATATGATCATCAAATTTATTATTTCTAATGGTTTTTGTAAAGGTATATCTAATACTAATCTTTTCATAAAAATAATCTCTAAATATTTTCTATTTGTTCAAATATATGTTGATGATATTATTTTTGGATCTTAAAAAAAAATTCTTTATGTATTGACTGTTCAAAAATGGTGCAAAATGAGTTTGAAATGAGTTAATGGGTGAACTAAAATTCTTTCCTGTATTTCAAATTTTTTAAAATAAGAAAGGTATTATTTGAAATCAATGTAAATATAATAAATAGATTTTAATATATTTTTTCTTGGATAGAACTAAAATTAGTGATACTCCTATGTGTACAACCTATAAATTGGATCTTGATGAAGATGGAAAATTAGTAGAAAATAAAATTATAGAGTAATGATTGGATGTCTTCTCTAGTTAACTTTTATCCGACCTAATATCATTTTTAGTGTATGCATGTGTCTTCATTTTCATAAAAATTCTAAACTGTCACACATTCTTATTATCAAAATAATTTTTAAATACCTCAAATATACTATCAACTTAGGATAATTCTACCCTATGGGGAAATCATTTGACTTACATAGATATTTTGATGCTAATTTTGGTGGTTGAAAATTATATAGAAAAATCACCTTTGGAACAAGTCACTTTTTATGAAATTCACTAGTTTCATGGTGTAATAAGAAAATTTTTTTTGTTGCATTATCTACTATTGAAGCTAAATACATAACTGTTCGTAGTTGTTGCCCTCAAATTTTGTGGATGAAGAACACATTAATAGACTATGGATATCAATTTTGGAATGTCTCTATAAACTGTGACAACACATGTTCTATTAACATTTCTAATAAAAAAAGTTTCTCATTCAAGAATAATGAATGTTTATGTGATACGTCACATTTTGATAGATTATTACCAAGAAGGCGATATAACTCTTAAATTCATTGGCACTGAACATCAGCTTACTGGAATTTTTACTACGACATTAAATTATGAGAGAATAAGTTACATCGGACATGAGTTGAAGATGATAAACTTTGACTAACTCACCATTAGGACTCGCTATTGGGACTCACCATTGATGACTGAGCACTGGGACTCACCGTTGATGACTATCCATTTATTTCATAACTTTGGGACTCACCATTGATGACTCACCATTGGGACTCACCGTTGATGAATCACCATTGGTGACTTACTATTGGAATTCACTATTGATCACTCACATTTAGGATTCACCGTTGTGTCTTAAAGTTCATTATATTTTCATTTTTTCCCTCCCAGACTTAAAAATCACTATTTCCTTGATATTTCTATATTTTATTATGCATTTTATATTTATGATTTAGAAATCCCTAAATAATGAAAATTTAATCGATCCAAATCACTTCTCACATAGGCTTGCACTCTTCTCCCAAAACAAAATAATTCTCTCCCAATCCTGTACTGCCTTCTACCTTCAAACCAAACCCACTCAATATTTTTAAATGGATCATGTAAAGTGTTTATTTGAGAAATCTCTAATCGGGTCTCATCCTTTGAAGAAACAAAAAAGATGAATCAATTGAACCTAAATTCGAACCTTTTAACCTCATACTCCAAAATTGAATAATTGTTCTAAAAAGGAAGTTCATGCTGACTAGATTTTATCATGTAAGTCTATTGTGTTGAGAGTGTATCCAGAACAAGGTTGATTGGAATGGTTCTCCAATAATAAAGAACCTCTATATATGGGGCTAGTTCACATGTTTTATTAGAATGTGGAGTTTATTCTCGATGTAAATGAAGAATATTTATTAAATTCGTGAATAAGTGGAAAAAGGATTGTGGTTTCCTCAAATAAATAGGATGAGTTTTTTAACGTTCCTCATGATAGTATTTAGGAAGATCACCAAGGTTGTGATCCAACTACAAGTGATATATTTCGTTAAGAAGAATCCTTATCTGAGTTAATCCGAGATAGAATTTCCAGATGACCCATAGCCATTGAACATGATGGAGAATGAAGATTACTATTTAAATTTTTTTAGCATCAACTTTGCCCAAATAAATTTATCTTTTCCTATTTAAATTATTAGGATGTTTTTTTATTTTATATTATGAAATGATGATACAAGATCAACCTATGCAGATACTTTATGGTTCACATGTGTGATATGATAAAGCCACATTCAAAGTCAAACTTCTAGTTCTATCCAAAGAACATTTATGCCATCTTGAAAGCTAAAGGAATATTGAATGAATGTGAGGAAACTATCGTAGAATGTGATGGATTTTTCATTACCAAGGGTATATGAAAAAGAATTAAGATAAGCTGGAATATTTGGATGAAATAGTGGGTAGAAGACAATGAGAAAATCTAAGAATATTTTAATCAATAACAACACACCACATGACCAAAGCATATAGTTGATCTACATTTAGGACCATATGAGGTTGTAAAGAATTCAGATGATGAGGAAATATAATCTAAGGAAGATGAAGAAGAAGAAGAATCATGTATTGATGAAAAAGGTGATCTTGAAGGAATTACATGTGAATAACCTAGCCCTCTAAAATATCGTCATACAAGAGAAAATCTTCTATGGGATAATGATGATGATGAAACAGAATAATATGAAGTCTTTGAATATGCTAGTGGAAGTGGACTCCAGGAAGAAGAAGATAATGAAGAAGAAAAGGAAGATCATGAAAATGAGGAAGATGAAGAAGAGGAAGAAGAATAAAATGATGAAGCTAATTGTGAGAAAGATAATCCTGAAAGTGATCAAGGTCATGAGGTAGGACTTGATAATCATATAGAAACTAGTTTAGTGGAAAAGGAACCAGTTTGGGAGTCTCAAAAGGCCCCAGAGTTTTTTTTAGCTGAGGATGAACTTAAATATGTTCAAGTACAAGATAATGTTAGTGTTCAGAAGGGGACACATATTATGGGATGCTATAGTCTCATATAGTTAATATGGACACTATTACTTCTTTTATTTTTCTATAGTGTCTTAATGGTAAAGAAATCCTGGATATGTAATACTCAGATTAGATTACCCATACTCAGATGTTAAATAATCCGATCCTAAGGGATCCATGGTTGGAGGATTGAATCATGATCAGAGAGTTCAAGTTGGAATAGATCTATAAGTGTCTCTTACTGCTTTAGTTCCACATTTTCCTATTGATTATTTGAGTTATAATGATTTAAATTTTTTAAAGAATAATTGTTCTCAACTTTAAAAAATATCCTTCCAACTCAACTATCACCAATATCAAGTCTTAATGAAAGTGATGCTGCTATGATTTCAGAGAAAGTTATCTCAAAACTTCAACCTTAAATGTTTTTTGATCTTCAGGAAATAAGAATGGATAATAAAATGTTGAGAGATGAACTTGATACTCTCATTCCTATATTTAAAGCCATGACTTCTGAATATAGATAATCTTTGGACAACATTGTAAAATGTCATAGAGATACCTCTTCTGAGTCTTCTCAACATGCTACAGCTCATACTATATTACTTGACTTGGATATTTTATGATCTGTTATCCATGAATAATTTATAGATGCATTGCCCTCCTCTACTACTCCTATTGAATCATTGAATGTTGAGTTGGTTAGATCCGTGAATAGAGAAGAATTGCAGACTATGTTGGGTGGTTCAGATCAGGAGAGCTTAAGAAAAATTAGATAGAATAGTGACCATGTACACTCCATGGTTAGGATTTATCCAAAATTGGCTACTGATACTCAACAACATATCACCAAGATAGTAGATTTCTAATTTAAATGGATTTATACCAATCATCAATTGAATAATCATTTCATGTACTTGGATGAGAATTTAAAGATTCCTCCTGTCACCCATGCTTTCAAGGAACATTTTAGACAGCTCAATGAGATTTTTCCTATCTTTAAACCTTTAATGGAAAATAAGGATGACTTTACTAAGGAAATAGAGAAAGGTGGGAATTTCATGATGGATTTTATGAGCCACTTGAAGCCCTATCTACATGTTCAGAGTACTACCATTGTAGCTATTGAGGCCTTCACAATTTGACCTATCACTGATAATATTCCCTCATGTTATCTCTATCGGTCTTTTGATCCTCAGTTCAACGCTTCTTTCACTCAGTACCCTTTTGATCATCTTCCTCAAACCCTTCAACCTTTTCCTCTCTCTCCAGATCAGGAACTTCATCATCTGAAGCCGGTTATCTATCAAGAAATTAAATCCCCTCCTACTTCAACTCAAATTATTTCCTCTACAGTGCCTTATGGAGTTCATATCCCTTCAACAAACACCTCTACCAACTTTCATCATGTTTGTACCACAACCACTTATGCACCTCTTGTTCCTCCACCTTCTTATTATAATAAAGGAAAAGCATCCATGGATACTTCATTGGATAAATCATTATTTTAATGATCGTTGATTGGGATGTATTATGACCTTTTCTCATCCAATGTATTATATTTTTTTATCATCTAACCTATTATCTATTTTAATTTATTATATTTTCTTTATCTCTTTTTATTTTTTCTCTTTTTGATAATCCCAAAATGGGGAGAATGCGTATGTGATTTAGCCTGAGAATGAGAATTTCTATGGTATTTAATTTTATTTTCTTTTTTTATCTTATAATCTAATCTCTCAAGATCTGTATGACATGTTATGAAGAAAATTTCCCTTTTGTACTTTGATCATTATAAATCATCTTTTGTGTATTGTATAATACCATGATTTACGATCATCAAAAGGGGGATATTTTTTGCCACCTCTAGTTTAAATGATCAAAAATCATGCTTCATCAAGTTAAATTATGTTTACCCACTTTTAAATATAATAATAATATTTTATTTTAGTATTTACATCATAAGATAAGTTGGTAAAATATGACAATTGATGAGTCACCATTATAGTGGAATCACTATTAAACAACTCACTATTGGAAGAAAATTGGATAAGTATGAGTTACCATTACGGAAGACTCGGTATTAAGATGTTTCACTATCAGGTGTCTCATAGTCAGCCTAAATGATGAATTATAAAAAGGATGAGACACCATTATTCAATCCACAATCAACAAATTCTAATAGTTTTCACTAAGTATGAGTCACTATCACCTCAAGAAACTGTCAGATTCAATCCGGAATTTAAGAAAATTATGAGTTACCATTTGCAAGATTCACAAGTATGTCAACCAACTATTAGATACAAGTCTCCATCAATTCGACCTACCACCATTTGTAATTACAGATACTTGAATAACTGTTCTTGAATCACCGCTCTAAAGAAAGATACAAGATAACTCCAAGACACCATTCCAAGTCATCGTTCAGAGTCACCATTCCAAGTCACCGTTCCAAGACACCGTTTCAAGACACCGTTGCAAGTGACTGTTCAGAGACACTTTTAGACCAAGTCTCCATTCAGAGACACGTCAAATTCTTCTATTTTCATCTAAACTCAAATTTTCTTATAACAGTCATATTTTTGAAACTTAGTACCACTAATTATTTTATTGACTTTGTATGTATTTTGTAGAAAACATTTAAATCAATATCGAACTGCACTATGAGGTATGAGTTGCTAGACCAAAATCAAGATCATTCTCCTTGTTGGGTCTATTGTATAAATAAATTACATAATCATAATGGAAGGTTTTGAAGCTGTGAAGTTGTGCACCAAAGAAAAACACGAAAACTTCTTGCTGTAGAGATGATGCTAAGAACTCAATGAGAAGAAATATATTGTAGAAAAAATGGGAGAGAATAAGAACTCATCAAGCATATCAATACCTAACTAGAAACAGAAGACAAAATCTACTATTAAGCCATATTTTTCTGTATGTTTCTGAAAATAGACTCAATCTTCACTTCCAGACAACTTCCTGGAGTTGCAAGCTACTTCTCCTATCACATAAAGCTTTCTAACTCTCTTCTATCAATTTTTCTCTTCTTGTGTACTATTTTTACATTATGAGAAGTGCATGTATATATTTTTTATATAAACACACAATGAATCCTTTTAAAAACTAGAAGATACACAAATATCTTCCCAATTTATCTTTTACACCTTACACTCCCACAAATAACAATAGAGGAGGACCCTTCATGGCATGTTTATTTTTATACTCCCACAAAAACAATGGGAGAGGTCTTGTTGACCAAGATATTTGGGTATGCTATAGTTTAACTTGGTCCAAGGTGTGGATGAAAGGTTATTTGTATAAATTTAATGGAAAAAGGTGATTTTCAAGTGGATAGGATTAAGTCTCAGCTTGAGACTGAACCTCTTTTTTAAATTCCACTATGTTCTTCCAAGTTAATTTTTCCTATTTGTGTTTATTTAAATCACAAAACGTCACTTTCCATTGATAGTTAATCTTATATATTGTTCATATTATATTTTTCATTAGTAGTTTGATTTAAAATGATAAATTAATAAATCATATTGTTTTATCTAGCAACTAATCAATCATTGATAAATCATTCATATATCCAAATATTTTATAAAATGACCAATTGGTTAACTGGGACATTGTTATTACAAAATTGGGGGAGGTTTAAATAAATATTTTTGATGTAAATTTAAATAGGAACTCTATTAACCACCATCTTGAGTGTCCTACACATACCAAAAGTATATATAAGTATTTGAGGAATATCTCCACCAATATCCCACTTTCACTAAATCCAAATGAATTTGTGACATTTCACCTTATATTATATCATATATAAAAACTTTAGATACCATATCCAAAACTCCATTTGGATATATTCCAAAAAACGTTTGGAAATATATCATTATCTTGACCATGT
Source organism: Viscum album (assembly GCA_963277665.1). Lineage (NCBI taxonomy): Eukaryota > Viridiplantae > Streptophyta > Magnoliopsida > Santalales > Viscaceae > Viscum > Viscum album. Next base: position 2,061,408,270 of record OY728120.1, on the reverse strand, counting down.
ATCACATCATATGCAATACCTTGTGAACACCCATCCAAAACACTTTTCAATTAACTCTAAACCACTTTTTGAGTCACCTGTTGTGTCAAAATAAATCCCCATTCAGTTAACCACAATGTGTGACCCACATTACATTATATAATTGACAAAAAAATTGAATCCTTTGATCCATATATGTAAGAAAAGAGTAGACTCTAGCAATGCTTCAATGTTACTCAAGCAATAATGGGGGTTTTCAGGATCTCCATCAAAAAATTTCATCACTATACCTACGTACCCCATTTTTCATCATATGAAAACATTAATTATCATGTTTCCCCTTTTTCCAATACATTGAGTAACCATGGGACACATAACATGTCAATCCCATATAGTTGACTCACTTGTTCTCGACTCTTTGAGTGTAGACTGGTTTGATAGATGAATACATCACATGTCATTCACCCTTATGGATAAGCACATCACATGTCCCATATGCAGATAGATATATAATATATTGGTGTTGATTCACACTCCCATAGTCTATCTCAATTGAGGGATCAGTTTTGATACTTCTCATACATGAAGAAAAAACCCATCTTTCTTTAGATCTACTCAACAACATGATTAATAACATACACAACCACCCCCCATATTAACTATATCAATATGTAGAATTACGTAAGTAGGGTATCAAAGTATAAATGTTCTCATGCTAGGTTTCTCACCAAACTCAAGTAGTGGGGACTAAAATATAATCCATCCACCCCTAGTATACCAGAGACATATGTATGCCACTCCATGTGGTAAACATAGAAGGTCAATAATGCACAAAAAAATCACATTATTTATTTGGTGCCTCGTGAGTATATTCTATATCTGTATACAATAATCTTATTGAGTATGACCTTAACAATTAGTCATAATCTATAATACTGCCTGATGAACATCATTTAGGGATAAAATCAAAGTCATACTTTGATAGGTCAATTATTATTTGAATTTCATGAAATGTATATCTATATATAAATTTATGTAACTGACATGAAATAATGATAAAATATTGGTTTTCTTTAATATTTATATTTTAATATTATTAAAACTCTTTAAGAATATTTAACAAAACCAACATAATCATCGGTTTATCATATGATATATGATAAATAACCAAATCCTCCTTATGTTTGATACAATTTCTGGGTGTTGTTATCACATTAAATCATATGTAATCCATGTCACTTATATATGTGACTGTATGATAAAACTCTCAAACTAAAATCATTATAGGGAAAAATATTTGAAGTAATCCTGTTGGAATAACAGTGAGACTTAGGAATCATATTCCTAACTTTCCATCTTCTTGAACATATTAAAAAATCATAACTTTAAAACATCAAATGTTTCAATGCCTTTGTCTTCTAAGAAATATTCCGAAGTTAATCATCATCATCCTTGTAACCATTTTATATCAAAAAAATTCCTTGTAATAATGTAACTACTTACATTATTTTTTATTAATACATCTTAAATATTTTATGATATTATGTAAAATTCACTTTAAACATAGATTGGTTTCATTTTTTATTTGTTAACTTTGAACTTATTTAAATCCAAACACACTCCCTATAGGCTATTAAATAGTACATTATTTTTAAAATAACTTTCTAAGATACAAAAACACTTTTTTGTCCGGAAATACAACTATTTTCATTTTAGTGGAAATATTAAACTAATAAATCATTTTATATATAATATAAGTTATTATATATGTTTGGAATATTTTTTCTTTTAATATTCAAATTTATTAAAATATACCACTGATGGGTGGAGAGAACACATTCCCACAAATACATGGACACAAATTTTATTCTTGATAATAAAAATTATCCATATATTCTTCTCAAAACATATTATAGAAATTTATGAATCAGAAATCATGTTTATACAATTAATAATTACATACTTTTTCATAACAAATCTTTATAATTGATAAATTACGATTATCAGATAAGGGGAATGATATGAAGATACAAATCTTTTACTTAGAGTGATATGAGTTTAAAAAAATAGTTTACATTTGAATCCTTAATGTTGTAACTATTTACTTGATCTCATTAATATAAAATACAAGCTCAGTCAATTTTTCCATTGATTATTAAATCTAACATATTTACATCACTTTGTAAAATATTCATTCGATATCACATACCCTTAAAAATAAAATAGTTAAATTATATATCATCCATACATGATTAGGGAAATCCATGTAGTTTTAAAAACTCCATCGGGTATATGTTGGATCATACAATCATATTGATTTATTACTTTTCCTTCTAAACAACCCTAGGTTTAAATGTCCTTTAGTGGGATTCTCAAAAAACATTATTTAACTTTTCAGCCAACTTTTTTTCGTCTAGTTTAAACTTTTACCTACTTGTATATATTTAATATAACAAAATTTTGACATGATATGCTGAGCTTATCCATTATCATCACTTTGAGAATATCTGGTAAAATTTCATTGAATTCAATCATATTGCTTGAAAATTTTCCTAAATGACAATAGGATAAATTCGTTAACAATAAGAATCCATTTTTAGTTTTCCCTTAAATCATGTTTTGGAATTAAAAAGTCCATAACTATATGTATCAAAAAAACCTTATCTCATTTTATTAAACAAAAATTGTTTCATGATTTTCTCAAGAGATAAATTTGATATGAATACACATCTTATGATAAGTTCATCTAAGCATGAAGCATCCATGTTATCAATGTAGAAACACCTTTTATCCATTTCTTAAAATCAACATTCATGATAAAAAATCCAATTATATTTTAATTTTGACTTTTTATATTTAAAACACTTGTAAATTATACATTTGATATAATATATCTATATGAATAATAGAATTGACATATGTAACCAAAAAATATTTAAGTAAACCTTTATTATCACTTATTCATTTAACATATTCAGTCATATTGAATATTTTTTGATGCACACAATCAAATTGAGTATATTAGAGTAAAATTGATATACCCAATTCTATTGAGTACATAAGTAGATACTAATATTCCATTAGTATTTTTTGTATCTAATTACTTTAAAACCTTAAATGAATAAATGTATGATTCCAAAAACAACTAGATTCACTTTTAAAAAAATTTCAACTCTAGGTTACTGAAGAAGGAACATTTTTGACACATAAAATTTTTCATTAATAACCTTTCTTAAGATACTAGTTATAAGTGATACATATATTAAGATTCAATTTATCAAGGATTGATCAAAAAAATTACCTAGATGATGATGATGATGATATTAACTATAATAAAACATTTTATTTTATGAGAATTGTGAATTATTAACCATATGATAAGGTATTTTATTAAATGTGATCCCACTTAAATGATGAACCCCTTTTAAAAATACATCAAACCCATTATTGGTCCAAGATCCATATTTCACTATGAAAATTTACCTACTTTGGTGTGAAACTAAATGATTAGTTATTAAGGTAGGGATTCATACCAATCATATAATATATTACTCTGTTATAGTTGAGTGAGAATTTATTCATCCAATACATAATATGGATAAACCAAACTCTAATATCACTCATTAATTTATGTCCTTACAAAATATAATACAAAGGCAACCCTCTTTGGCATGAAACTACCCAGTTAGAAGATCAGGGTCTTAACATGTTCCACATATGAAGGAATCTCACATTTAGTATTTTAGGAGGATTTTATCTCAAAATATTACTTCATATTTTCCTTTTATGTATGAATACTTCCAATATTTTATTTTGGAATCTTATTCACGCTATAATCTAATATGTTCAAACCATATTTATGAGAAACTCTTTATGTAAACCATAGGTTTGTGTAACCTACACAGAAATAGATGTCAAACATATTCATACATATCCATATACATCATATTCATAAGGTAAATAAACAATTCACGTAAAGGAATAGAGTTATATGGGATTGACAATATCCACAGGAGTATGTCTAGAGCAACAGATAGACACCCCCATTCACCAACCTAGACAAGGCATAAACCTTTATATAGGCACGTAGTATGAACCAAATTCCCTCTAAATGGGGATAATCCACTCAAGAGAGAATACAATTCATCCTAACTCTAAAATCTAATATGCACAAATTATATTCAAAAACTAAATTCATGTTCATTACACAAATTACAAACTAAGGTCAAGGTAGATAAAAACTAAATTCATTATAGAGTCGGTAAAATCATGTAATGAAAGACTCTATCCAATAAGTAGTTTAACAAAAACATAAAATATTCACATTTCTTAAACAATGTAATTAACATGAATATTATATAGAATAACCTTTTAAATAAAAACAATTTATTATATTTAAACACGTGATAAAATGTATGAACAATTCATAAATAAAATATAACTATAAACCCTTTAATAATTTCATATTTAACATTAAATTCATTCCATTATTTTGAATATAAACCCTTTATATTCATTTCAATGTGAACCCCTTTGTATTTATCATCATATGGAATTTCTATTTTAAATATATGATATTATATGAATTATAAATATTTTATAAATCTATTCATATTATGTAAACATTTTATGTAATCATCATTTTAGATAATATAAATGTCATATACCTATTTACTATTTAAACCACAATCATATCATTCATCAAAATAATTTTAATATGTCTTAAACAATAACCAAATAAGGCCCCATTTTTTTGAAAAATTCAAAATAATTAATTGTGAAAAAATAATGATTTTACATTTTGGACTAATTTCATAATTTATTACTCTATAAATTAGAAATTAGGATTTCTATATAAGTGATTTATTTCTAGATGATTAATTATGCCACCTAATTTGTTAAGTGGAATTTCAAATGTTAACATTAAATATTGAGGAAAAATAAAAGTTTCATAAACATTAATTTAATTAATTATAAACCATTTATAATTTAATAACTTATTTATAAACCCTTTATAAATTAAATATTTGAAAATACATTTAATAATGATTTGGAAAAATATTATAAATTGTTAAAATAATTTTAAATGTTAAAAAACTTAATGAATTTTTATATTTACCCTTACATAGGAACCGATTCCTATGTAAGGGTATCCTTATTTTATATTTTCACAGACACTATGTGTAAAGTTACTATCATAATCCTTTACACAGATGCTCTATGTAAGGTTAATACCCTTACATATATCTAACTGTATGTTCTTGCATAAAGGTAAGTCACTACTTACCATTACGTAGCTCAAATAAAACATGTTGCATATGGCTATTTAGGATATTACCATTACCTGAATTCTTCATGAAAGGGTAGGTATCAATGTTACTTTATACAGCCATCAGGAAACACTATTTAAGGTTACTACCTTCAAATAAACCATTTTCATAAATGTAACAAATCGGTTACCCTTACACAGAACTTCTACATGAGGGAATGAACTTTATGCAAACTTCACTATGAAAGGGTAAGCATACATTTACGTTTACATAACACTTTTAAGAATAAAACTACCTTTATGAAGCCCTAATTTATGCAAAAGTTTATCTTATTGTTATCCTTTTGAAAAAAACTCTACGTAAGGGTAATTCCTTGGTGAGCTTTAAACATCATAGCTACGTATGGTTAAGGCCATTGTTAACTTTATGTAGCTCCACTATGTAAGGGGAAACCCTTTTTAATTTTTTTTAAAAACCTAAAAAACAATAATTTTTTTTGTTTTTCTTCTTCATTTCAATGCATTATTTAATACAACTAAACAAGGATCCATTTAATACCACTAAAGGGGTTTCAAGAGTCTAATAATAGTTATTTGATAAAGTGGGAGTGATATAAACCCCTACCCAATGATCTCCATAAAATATAATATGAAACCTATTCAAATTAAATAAATGAAGAACTATTGTTGTAAATGAGTGAATCATACACCAAATATAATCTTATACATCTTCATCATCATCAAATGGTTTGATGAAGATTACCAAGTGGAAAAAACATCCCACCTCCATGGTATATCCATTGACTGAACTGAATCTCTCATTGCATGAGAGGGATCCATCCTTCCATTCACGATTAGTGAGCATCTCATATCCAATGAAGGAAGATGAATAGATATTTTGACTATTATGAGGTTAAGATAAGAATGATAGAAATAAAAACTTGTACTACCATCACATGGAAACTGTTAAATATAAAATTGATGAATCTCATTAATTATGATCTCATTTATTCATGCATTGAAACACATGAATATATACAATGGATAGTTGATGCATTTTAGGAATTTACTTCCTATATCCAACTCGTGAAATAGTTCATTAAATGAAATATTATGTGGGAAAACTAGTTGACATAAATTTATAATTTTGCTTCAATCACATATTGCATAAAATAATATATGCTTATGTGCATGAAAATTATAATTTTCAGGTAATATATATAAGGATTTAGGGAATATATCCATCACATATATATGTCTATGAATATGTATGTTTGTTTGTTTATGTGTATATTCTTGTGTATGTGTGTGTGTGTGTGTATGTGTATGTGTATGTGTATGTGTATGTGTATGTGTATGTGTATGTGTATTGGTATGTGTATATGTTTGTGTGTGTGTGTGTGTGTCTGTGTATGTGTATGTGTATGTGTATGTGTATGCGTATGTGTATGTGTATGTGTATGTGTATGTGTATGTGTATGTGTTTGTGTATGTGTATCTTTATGTGTATGTTTATGTATATATGTCTATGTACATGGGTATGTATGTTTACATGTATGTCTATGTGTATGTATGTGTGAATGTTAATGTGTATGTGTATGAGTATGTATGTTTATGTAGTATTGTATGTATGCATATGTATGTGTATGTATGTACATCCGCATGCATGTAATTTCAAGTATATTGTGACTCCCCCCATGTCACAATGTTTTTATTGTTTTTGTCTTGTTGAGAATAGGATGTCCATGATGTGTTTCCATGGAGTTCCAACATTGAAATTGGAATTTTTTAGGCTTTCTTATTGTGAATAATTTCGGTGCACAGTTAGAGGGAAGCCATGCAACCTCCCTTCATGAGGAGCCTTTCTTGTTAATTTTTAAATCTTCTTGGTTTGTCAGCATGATATTTACACAGTTAAGTCCCAAATTTATAGCCCCTAAGAGATATTGTGTGAGCTCCATGGTATTAATTAGGTGTGGAACACAACTTATTCATAGTTTGGTAAAATATGTAGCAATTGTGTGCTTGGATCTGTTGTTTTTAATAGGGCTATTTTCATGGCCTCTATGGGTTTTCAAACTGTGTAGAGAACACCCTAGGAGTATATATAAGGAATGGGTGGTCTTAGAGTGAGGTATATAGTTTTTTTAACCACTCAACCACTCAGGGGTAACCGTGATGGTTTAGATTCTTTGGGATGTAGTGGCACCTGCATGGTTAGTGCACATTCTGTCTTATTGTGCACCCAAACATTGCATGTCTTCCATGTGCTTTAATTTTTTTAAAATTCCAAAAAATTCACCCCAAAATTAAGGGGTATTTCACCCCATTTCTCCCACACATGATTTGAATAAACCATGTGATCACATATGGGATTTCTATGCTCCTCCTCCCAAGGATTATTGGGTTCCAATGGTGTTTTACAAGAGGTTTGTGGTGAGTTTCTCATCCCTTTCCCTTATTCTTAATTCTTCCCCTTTTTTCTCTTGGATCTGGTTCATACATGAAACTTATTAATCATGTGTTGTGATTTTAGTGTTCTATGCGGATTAGTTATTGGTATATTGGTGTCCAATGGTTGAAGACACCATTGCTTCTCTCTTGGGTGTGGTCTTTATTGTACAGAACATGTTTCAAGATGTTTTAGCTTGGTTTCCACAACATTAAGGTAGGTGATACTATGAAATTGTTTCATGTTGGAATTATAATCATTATTTAACCACATAAATTACATTTTTATGAAATAATAATTATATATGGTAGCCTTTTAGTGTTTTTGAAGCATTTTGTTGAGTTCCTTTCTGGGAATACGTGATTTTATATGTGAATTAACTTTTTTAATATTTAAAATGGAATGTTTTATTGTGATAAGATTATCTAGAAATTACTTTTGTCTTTTGGGATTGATTATTCATGGGGTTAAATGAGTTTTAACCCAGTTTTGGTTATCAAGGATTGAAAATAATGGGTTTAAAGGGAATTTGGTTTTGACTTGAGGTGAAGACCTAAAAAATATTTTTAAAGGGGGATTTAATGTATTTCAAATAGAGATTTGAAAGATGTGTGTAGTTTTCCATTTTTAAAATTTCCATGGTGGATTAATTAAAATGGTTTTATTGAAAATGGTTGGACTTTTATCCTTGTTTTTTTCAAAGAGATAGACCCATGTATAGGTGTATCTTTGAATAAAATTAAAAGAAATGTGTTATTTATTTGTACCTCTTAATAGGTTTAAGTGATTTTTTTATGAAATGTATGTTGGAAATAAAGGCTCTATCCATTTTCTATATTTTAAAATAAGATATCCCTTATTTAGGGATGAATTTTAAAGGTTTTAAAATTTTGGAAGTTCCCATCATTTTTCCAAATGGTTTTCGGAATGTATTTTTTTAAATGAGAAAGGGATTGGAAATATAAGCCATGCATTGGTGTTAAAGTCCCATTTGGATATTTTGTTTTATGTAATGTAAGTGGATGAAATCCTTGATTACCCCTTTCTTATTTTCTTATTACCCACTGTGTGGGGTTTTTATCACTATGTGATGCTTGTTACACCCCTTGTGTGGGAATGTGCTAGTTATGCCTTCTGTGCATGTTATATGTTTGGGGAATTTAATGATTGGGTGTTAGGGGTGAGGGTAGTTGTGGTTATGCCTTATGGGTAGAATTTTCTTATTTTCACAATTCCTATCTTCTTTTAATGGTCATGGGTTTCTATGTACTATGTGAAAGATCTAATTTGTTCCACTAATTGGTTCACACAACACTAGTTTCTCACCAGTCATGCTAGGAACAAGGGATAGGTGGAGGGTTTTCATTATAATGATGCTTGTGTAGGATAATTGGATGATGTTATGGAATTGTCATATAATGGTATCTAGTTTGGGTGGTTATAGCCATATATAGTTAGATTCTTGTCATTTTAGTTACTTTGGGTAGGAACATGACACATTTAGTTTCTCGATGTGTTATTGATTTAGGAGAGCTTATATAGTTATTATTTATACCATTTCCCATGCATTATTTGATATGAAACGTCCATTATTTTGTTTTATTTTTTATATTCCGTATTATATTTATATGTGGATCATTCTTGTTGTTGTTAACCCATTTTAGTGAGGTTGTTTTCATTGAAAATGATTTTTCGATGATGTTTTTGAAAAACTATTTTGGGTTTTTAAACATTCTTGTGTGAGTGATTTAAAGTGTGTTTCAAAATGGGTTTTGGTTTAAAAATATCTTTGACTAGTGAAATATTTTAATGTAATTTTTTTCATTTAGATAAAACAAGCATGAGTTTTTTTTAGGAACGTTAATAGTGTTTGTAGTTCTGAAATAGATTTTTCTGGTGGGTGGTTTAAAAAAATAAATGTGTTTATGTTTGGAAACAATGGGAAAATGTTTTGAAAGGTTATGTTATTGAATTGGTTTATTTTACATGTGTTATATGTATAAAAATATTACTTTTTAGATTTATTTTTAATATAGAATTTATGAATTTCCTATTGAAATAAATTTCACAGTTTCAATGGATTGTGGGGACACGTTGGTTTTTTTTGCTCACTCTTGTATAATTTCATGTTCCATATTATTAGTTGGATGCTTCTGATTTATTTTGGACAATGTGGGTTGAATTGGGAATTGGTGAGAAACTATAGGTTTCATGGATTTGGTTTTGGTTTTGGCTCAATTTAGTTTATTTGTTGTAGTTTTTCATTTTGTTTAGAATTGTTCATGTTTTTTTCCTACTTACTATATCTTTTGTTCTAGTTGTAGAACTTGTATATACAAATTGGTTGGATCATGGTAGTTGGTTATGAATTATTTTGAGTTTTGTTTATTTATTTCAACTTATTTAATTATTTATTACTCTGTTGTATATATGATTTGGGAAAAATCATTCCCATAGTATTTCCTATGATTACAAGGTGCTTGTTTCTAGCCCAAGGGGATCAAGAATTTCCTTCGGAGATTTTGTAAAATTAGGTAGGTTTCTGGGTAAGATGGAAGCCCTAGTTGAATCATTTCAAAATGCTATCATATCTTTTGGGTTTTCTCTAGTAGTGGGCTAATATTATTATATAGCATTGTTATTTGAATATTTCATGGTCAAAAAGAGATTAATTCATTGGGTATGGAGAGGTAATGGTGGGGGGGGGGGGTCTAGCTAGCTATCCCTTATCATGTACCTCAACCTTCTATTGTTTATTGGGTTTTGAATTTTTAATTCAAGATTTATTTTAGATATTTCTAGGGATTTTCATGTTATTATCATTATTTAGGTCCCTATTAACATTTGAGTGATATCGAGGACCACTCTCGGTATTCAAGGTGAAAGGGAACTTGAGTTTCATAGTTTGATCATATGACCTGGGAAACTATGTGGTGCTCTTTTGGTCATGTTTGTCCTTTTTTCAAGGTGTTTAGTGTGGTTGGAACATGTTCATATAGAACATAGTGGTCAAGGAATATATAAAACTACTTCTCTCTAGTTATCTTGTTAGTACTCCTCATGATTCTCGGATTTCTACCAAAGTAATTTTAACTAGTTAGAGGTGTAATGATGAGTGTTTTTTTTGTATTTTGGGAGGTGTTTCCTGTTCCTTTTCTTTTTTATTTTATAGTTTTTGTTTGTGTTTGGTTTTTGAAACCATTGTTTTTTGGAAAATAAAAGGGCTTTTGTAAAAAAAAATTATTTTCAAACATGGTTTTGTGAATAATAAGAAGAGTGAATTATCAATGTTTTAGGAAAGGTTTTATAAAAGAGATTGTTTCCCTTGGGATATTTAAAAATGTTTCAATGGGAAGTTTTGTTTTTTATGAATATTTGGAAAGTGTTTGAAAAGTGGAAATAAGTTTTGAAAAGAATTTCTAGATGATTTTTTTCATGGTGGAAAGGGATTTTAAAAGTATTTTTTTGGTTTTCCTTGTTTTGGGGTGATGTGTGTGTGTTCGACAAAGGTGGTTTTGTTTTAAATATTGTGTTAGATTATACATTGAATTCAATAATTAGTGGAATGTATTAAAAATTTATTTTCAAAATGGTGGGTTTCAAAATAAAAGTTTCGATTGATATGGTTTTTGAGTGACTCGTTTTGGGGTTGTTGTTATGGTTTTGATTCCTTTCATGTATAAGAGTCGTTTGGCATTCTATTTAAGAAAAAATTCAAGTTATTTCATGTATTTATTGTTGTTTCCCCCAAAATGGTAGAAGAGGTATCTTAGTTCTAGTCCCTACCCAGTCAACGAATGAAGTAGTGGACATGGAAACTGATTTTTGAGAGACATTGTGAGCGTGATTTTTATTTTTACTTGAGTTTTGTGTGAATTGGTGGTGTTATATTCGATTCCTCTCTTTTGGTGTTATTAATATTGGACTGGGAACTTTATCTTTTTTTGTTGGATTATGTATATGTTTTCCCCTTTTGAGATATTTCATTTGGATGATTCCCTTTGGGATGTTTTGATGGATGGGTTTAATGTTGTTTTTTGGAATGTTTTGTTTCATTGAGTAATGTTTCACCACCCTCCTGCCCTCTTGGATTCTTTGTCTCTAGGACATGAGTTCTGTTTCACTGAGCCTCATTATTTTTTAAATACCCTTTTAGTGACAGTAGGTTTTTCCTATTCGTTTTGCTGTTCCAAGTGGTGTTCATTGTTTGGATCTGATAGAGGACTCTAAATGCATGATTTGGTAACAAGAGGGTGTATTTTATGAGTTTGGTGTGGTATAATAAAGGTTGGGTGGATGTGGTCCTTTTTTGGGTTGCACCATGTGAAGGTGGCCTATTGTTTGACCCTAGGTTATCCTCATATGTATTTAACCAAGGTGAGTTCTCTTGTCATTATTTTTAGGATCTTGTGTTTGTTCCCACTTTCATTTAGCATGGAGGTGTTCATAATTGAGGGTGTGTTTCTCTCATTGTTATTTGTTACTCAAGGATGTGTTATTAATAGTAGTTCTTTTTTCCCACCATTATAGATGAAATCTAAATTATGGGGAGACCATTTTATAGAAATTATAAATGATGGGTAGACCATTTTAGGTCTCTAATGATTTGTAGGGATTTTAGTTTGGGGTTATTGTTTTGGATATACTTGGAGATGTTAGGTTATTTATTGGTTGATGAATCTAATCATTTTTGAGGATTTTTATTGTTGTCCTTACGGTAGGGCGATGTTGAGTGGTTCATCGGTTAGGTCCTTTGGGATATTTTTTTCCACTTCCATTTCTTTTGATGATTAATTTTTAGGGGTATAAAGTGGAATGGTGGATATTTCGTGACACACTAGTGTCATAATGTTCCTTGTTTTGTGTTATTTTGAGTAGAGAAGGTCGTAGTAAAATTTCAATGGAGTTCCATCTCAGATATTGGAAATGTTTGAGGTTATACATTAATGAATGGTTAAAGTGAATGGTTAGAGGGAAACCATGAAACCTACCTTCATAAGGATACATTCCAGTTCATTTTAAACTGCACATGGTTGGTCAAAAAAGGTTTCACATGGTTAATTCCAAAACAAGCAACCCCTAGAAGAAACTGTGTGGGGTTCTTGGTGTGTCTGAGGTGTGGCACATGAATTCCAAAAAGTTTAGTAAACCATTTCGAAAGAATGTTATTTACTCTATATTTTTTTTATAGATTCACTTTTATAGCTTCTTTGGTGTTTTTCAAACAGTTTAAGGGACCAATAGGAGGCTGTGTGAGGCTTGGGTAGGCCTAGAGTGAGGTTCATAGTTTATTTAAGTGTGTGACCTCTCAGGGGTAACCATGAAGAATATAGTTATTTGGGATGTAGTGGAACCCACATGGTTAGTGCATGGTTTTCATAAACATGTGAAAAAACTATGAATGTTTTCATGGTATTTAAATGTTTGGGTAATTCCCAAATTTACATCCATAATTGGGTTGGATTACAACCCTATTCTCCCACACATGAGTCATCCGGAAGTTGGGAGCCCTTAGGGGGTGTTTCGGCCTCTTAATCCCTTGGATTGTTGGATTCCAAAGGTGTTTTCCAATAAGTTCGAGGTTGGTTTCCCCTCCCTTTCCCTTCATCTTCATTCTATCTATATTTTATCTTAGATTTGGTTTACCCCATTCACCCTAATTGTCACGTAGATCGATTTTAGGTTTCCAGATGGAATTAATGATTGGTTGTTTAGTGTATAGAGATTTTAGAAACCATTTATTCTACCATGGGTGTGGATTCCATTGAACAAAACATGTTTCAAGACATTTCAGTTTGGTTTCAGCTTCTTTGATGTAGGTGTTACTATGAAATTGTTTTATTTATTTAATTCTATTCATGATTTCAAAATTTTAGTTCCATTTTTATGAAAGAATAATTATATATGATAGATTTTTTGTGTTTTGGAACCATTTTTTGGAGTTTATTTCATGGAATACTTAGTTTTATATGTGAAATCATTGATTTATTGTTTAAAATACAATGTTTTATTATGATAATATTCTTATGAAATTAAATATGGATTTGGAAATGGTTTTCATGTGGTGAAATGTGTTTTAACCCATTTTTTGTTTTCAATGTGAGAAAAAAATAGTTTTAATGGGAATTTGGTTTTTAATTGAGGTGTGGAACTCATAATAATTTTTAAATGGTTGTTTTAATTCGTTTCAAATGGTGATATGAATGGTGTGGGTATTTTACCCTTTGTTAAATGCTATAGTGTATTGGTTCAAATGGTTTTATTGAAATATTTTGGGCTTTTGGCCTTATTTAGTTTTCAAATAGAAATACCCTTGTTGAGGGGTATCTTTGAATCTCATTAAAATAAAATATTATTTTATTTATACCTCTTAAAATGGTTTAAGTGGTGTTTTATGAAATGTGAGATGGAAATAAAGGCTTTTTCCATGATTTGAATTTTCAAACAATAGATCCCTTATGTAGGGGGTGAGTTTAAAATGTTTTAAATGTTGGGTATTTTTCCATCATTTTTATAAATGGAGTTTGGAAAGTATTCAATGAAATGAGAATGTGTCTAGGAATAGGTTGTTCTTTGGTGTTAAACGGTTGTTTAACACTTTGGTTTTAAAAGGTGTATGGCGATGACACTATTGATTGACCCTTTTTTGTTACCCCTTATGTAGCATTGTGATCACTATGTGATTCTTCTTCCTCCCCTTGTATTGGAATGTTATTGTTATAACTAATATGAATGTTATTTTTTTTAAGAACTTCATCTTTGGGTGTTATGGGTGAGGGTAGTTACTATTATTCCTTGTGGGTATTCATGGATTTTATTAACTAAATCCCACTTTTATTATTAGCCATTGGTATCTATGTACTATGCAGAAGATCTAATTGTTCATCTATTTGGTTCACACACAACTTGTTTCCCACCAGTCATGCTAGGAACAAGGTTTATGTGGTTATTTATAATTGAAATGATGCTTGTGTTGGATAATTAGATGATGGTGTAGAATTAGCATATGATGCAACTAGTTTGAGTGGTTATACCCATACAAAGTAAGATGCTTGAAATGTTAGTATCTTTGGACAGGACCATGGTGCATTTGGTTGCACGCTATGTTGTTGATTTAGGGGAGTTTATATAATGCTTGATTGTGTCATTTCCACTAATTTATTTGATAGAGAGGCTCCCTTAACTATGTTTCATTTCTATATTCCTTGTTATATTTATATATATAACCTGATTATTGTGTTTAATCTATTTGAGTGGGGTTATTTCCTTTGAAAATGAGTTTTCAAAGATATTTGTGATTACATATTTTATTTTTTTAATGACTCTTGTTTGAGTGATTTAATGTTATTTTGAAAATCTTTTCTTGCATAAAATGGTATTTTTCCAGTGAAATATTTTAAATTAAACAGTTTCATTTAGATAAAATAAGCATGTGTTTTTTTATAAATGTTCCTAGTGTGTGTATTTTTGAAATGGATTTATCTGGTGGCTTCTTTTCAAAAAAATGCATGTGTTTGGTTTTGGAAATAAAGTTAAAAATGTTTTGAATGATCATATTATAGAATTGTTTTATTTTCCATACATTGTATGTATGTAAATATTACTCTTTAGATTTATTTTTAAACTAGAAACATTGAATTGCCTTAGGAAGTAAATTTCATTGTTTTGGTGGGTTGTAGCGACTAACAAGGATTTTTAGCTAATGCCAAAAATAAATTAGTTTCCAGATTCTATGTTGGGTTTTTCTCATTTTTCATGGCCGACATAGGGTAATTTGGGTGGTGGAAAGAAACTAGAGGTTGCATGGATTTGATATTAGGCTCGGCTCGAGTTGGTTGGTTTATTATAGATTTCAATTTGTTTAGATTTGTTTCTGTTTTGTCTTTCCAAACTATATCTTTTATTCTAGATGTTGAACTTGTATATACAAATTGGTTGGATCATGGTAGTTGGTTATGACTTGTTTGACATGATGTTTATTTATTTCCCCTTCTGTATTTATTTATTCTGCCGGTTTATCTTTAATTTTGGAAAAACCATTCTCGAAAGAGTTTCTATGAGGCCTAGGTCATTTTTTCCAAGCTAGGGGGAATGGGAATTCCCTTTGGGAATTATGGAGAATGAGGTCAGGTATTATAGTGGATGGAATTCCGGGTCGATTCATTATATATATGTATGTGTATACATACATGTGTATGTGTATGTGTATGTCTATGTGTATGTGTATGTGTATGTGTATGTGTATGTGTATGTGTATGTGTATGTGTATGTGTATGTGTATGTGTATGTGTATGTGTATGTGTATGGGTTTTTATATGTGTATGTGTCTCTGTATGTGTATGTGTATGTGTCTCTGTATGTGTGTGAGTATGTGTATGCATATGTGTATGTGTATGTGTGTATGTATATGCATACGTATGTGTATGTGTATGTGTATATGTTTATGTATGTGTTTGTATATATGTGTATATATAAGAGTATGTATCTGTACATGTGTGTCTTTGCGTATGTATGTGTGTATGTGTGTGTTTATTTATTTATTTAATATTATTTATTCATTTTTAATATTTATTCATTTTTAGTATTTTATGTAATTTTCTCATTTTTGATATTTATACATTTTTAATATTTCTCTATTTTTAGTATTTTAAGAAATTTACAAATTTTTAATATTTATTCATTTTTAATATATATTCATGTAATATTTATGTAAAATATTTTGATAGTTAATTATACATTTTTAAATATTTATACATTAAATAAAATAATATTATTTTTAATTATTATTAAAAATTATAAAGGTCGGTAATTAATTTTATTTTTTATTCAATCATTACAATGAATAGACTGATAATTTTCACTAATATAATTATTTATTTTTTGATTTTTAACCATTTTTATGTGTTTTTAATTATTTTAATTATTGCAATGAATTCACTTTTTAATAATACTGTGGTAATTTATTTAATTTTATTTATTTTTTTAATATCAGTTCATTTAATATTTTGTCAATTATGATATTTCATAATTTTTAATATTTTAGAAATTTATTCAATTTTTAAAATCTATATATATTTTTTACTAAGTTTTAATATTTTCAATATCCTTGTAATTATTAAGATTAATATTAAATAATTTTTATTTATTATGTTTTAATTTTTTTGATATTTTTGAAATGAATCAAATAGAATCCTATAAATGCAATTTAATTTAAATATTTTAGTATAGTCTATATAATTCTTTTTAAATAAATTTTTTATTTATATAATTAATAATATGAATTAATTCATTTTATTAATTTTTAGGGGTCTGTAATTCATATAAATAATGTTAATAATTCACTTATTAAATATCATGTTATTAAATTTAATTTATTCATTTTTAATATTTATTAATTTTTAATATTTCAGTAATTTATTCATTTTATTAATAGTTATTCATAGATAATTAATTACTATATTCTAACATTTTCAACATTTTTTTAATTTATATTATTAGTATCTATTCAAGTTTATCTATTAGTTTTACATTTTTTAAATGTTTGAAATTTATATAATTAATATATTTAAATTCATTTAGAAATATTTTCTTTATTTTTATGTTTTTACAATTCATTTAATTAACCTTAATAATTATTTTTTAAACAGTTTTTTATCTATTTAATTTTATTTATTCAATTTCAATATTATTTTATATAATATTATTTATTTAGTTTTAATATTTATTAATATTTATAAATTTTGGAATGGGATCATTTTCTAATATTTATTTACTAAGTTTTAACATGTCTAATATGTGTGTAATTTATATGAAGAATATTTTTTTTAAATTTTAATTAAGTTAAATTTTTTTTAATATGTTTTAAATTTACAAAATTACTTTGTTTAAATTAATTTTTTTAAAATTTAATATTTTAATTAGTTAACATTAATATTTTTTTAATAATTATCTATTTATATAATTAATATTATTTATTTATTCATTTGATTCCATTTTATGTGTTTGTAAGTAATGTAATTAATTTTTTGAATTCACTTTTAATTTTTTTTAATTTATCAAATTTTTTTTATTATTTTTTGATATCTATTCATATAATATTTTTTTATTAATTATAAATATTTTTTGTAATTTAGTCATTTTTAAGTATTTATTTATTAGTTGTTAATATTTTTAATATGTTTGTAATTTATATAATTAATTTGTTTAAAAGGATTTTTAATATTTATTTCTATTGAAATAGTTTTTATATTTCATTTTTAATAATAATATTATTTTTAAAGTAAATATTTGTCACAACCCGTCCTCGGGGCCCATGCTGTGACTACCCCATGCCCACCTTCCATAGGCCAGGGGCTGGCGACTAGCACCAAAGGTGTAAATCCCGATAACTGGGAAGGCATTGCCTTTATAAAAGTAAACAAAACACCAAAGAGTACAAGCGGAAGTAAAACACTAAGTACAAAGAGAAGTGCTAAAAAGTAAATGGGCCAGAATACAAACCCAACTGAAGGTACAACTACAACTGAACAAAATTACAACAGAAAAAGACAACAGCTGGAATAAAGGAAGCAGCTCCTGGGTCGTCCTTCTCGGATCCTACCTGAAGGGTAGGTACAGATGGCGCAGCTCCTGGTCGTCCACCACGGATCCTACCTGAAGGGTAGGTACAGATATCCTCCTCAATGCTCTCACCTGTCAACCTCCACCGGGTGTCGTCTCGTCGTGTAGTCCACCTCCGGGTACTGACTCGTCATGTATTCCACCTCCAGGTACTGACTCATCGTGTAGTCCACCTCCGGGTACCGTCCAGTCCTCGAACACTCGGCATCCGTCAGCACTGCCCGTCGTCTGCAACCAACACAACGAGGTGCAGGCATAACCCGTGCAGGGGTGAGTATAATGATACTCATTAGGGACCCCGAGACCCTCAAGGTCTCACTAAAACTAACTAGGATAACCACAAAGAAGATCTCAACAGATAACCTCTACTTAGGTATATGCCCATACATATACCTAAGTTATCAAGTAACCCATCTCAATCATGAGGTAACACAAAGATTATGAAATCAATGGATAACCACTACCCAGGTATATTCCCATATATATACCTAAGTTATCAAGTGACCCATCTCAATCACGAGGCAAACACAAGGTCATAGACTCAGCTCAAACAAGGATTTTCATTATCGAAACCGTAACTGCTGAAGAGCTCCGTCTCTGGAGTGTACAGTGGTCCTGTCACGACTCCGAGGTACTGCTCACTGATCCAAGTCTCTGAGGTACTCCTCCTGTCGAGTACCGCGGGTCTGCTGCCAAATACTGGGCGCTCTGTCCGCTATGGGTCTGCCACCAAATACCGGGCGCTCCCCCTAATAGCCTACAGAGGTACTCCTCCGGTCGAGTACCGCAGGTCTGCTGCCAACTACCAGGCGCTCCGTCCGCCGTGGGTCTACCGCCAAATATCGGGCGCTTCTTCCACTGGGCTAGTTGACTCACTCCAAGTCAATTCGGTCAAGCAGTCGTCAGGTCTCAGTCGTCTATACGGTCTCCATACTCTACACGCTCGTCTCTGGGAGGGCCCGCTCCACGAGCTACAGGTCTATACTCCAAGTATCTCAAAGACCAACTAAGAAGTATCTCAAAGGACCGCCTCGTTATAGGGGTCTCAACGCAACAGACGACGTGTCAATCGGACACCCGGTCTGTGAGTTATTATCCTTTTCGTCCTAGGGGCCCTGTTGGTTTCGTGTGCGAACCAATCCGGCCGTAACTCAACTATACCTCGAACACTCATAGGGTATACTCATAGGGACTGTTTCTCAACATGATCACCAACGCCGTTGACGGTCCGTCAAACAGACGTCTGGTCTGAATGATATCAGCTTTTCCATTCCAGGGGCCCGGTTGGATTTTGGGTACAATCCAACCCGACCACTATCCAACAACAACCAAAACTCGGGAAAAGTATGCCAAAAGTTCCGTCTCATCAAGAGGGAAACAACGAGACAGACGGCGCGTCAATCGGACGCCCGGTCTGTGAGTTATTG
Source organism: Viscum album (assembly GCA_963277665.1). Lineage (NCBI taxonomy): Eukaryota > Viridiplantae > Streptophyta > Magnoliopsida > Santalales > Viscaceae > Viscum > Viscum album. The sequence goes on along the minus strand of OY728120.1, from coordinate 2,061,388,523 downwards.
GCTTTTTCGTTCCAGGGTCCCGGTTGGATTTGTGAGCGAACCAACACGACCGCACTCCGACGACATCCAAATCTTGAGTGCAGTAAGCCAAAAGTTCCGTTTAATCAATAGGAAACCAACAAAGTCGACGTCACATCAATCGGACGTCCGGAGCTCAAGATACGAGCGTTTTCGCTCCGAGGGCCCGGTTGGTTTCTTATCCGAACCATCCCGACCGAACCCAACGTTCTCCGAAACCTTGCGTATAGTATACCGAAAGGACCGTCTCGATCCAAGGATCGCATATCAACTGACGGTTCATCGATCGGAGGTCCGTAGCCCAAGATATGGGAATTTGAACCAACTCAGTCCGAAAATAGGGGGTCTGGGCCCGGCCCGGCCCGGCCCAGTACCCCCTGGGTCGGCCGAACCGGGTCGACCCAGCCCTGGTGGCGACCCGGCCCAGCGACCCGGCCCGGCCCGGCCGGCGGCGCGGCGGCGCGGCTAGCACGCCGCGCGAACGCGCCCAAGGGAGGGGCTACGCCCCTCCTTTAATTCATAATGGCGGCCCCCTTTAAGGGGCCGCGCCAAGTGCAACCCGGGGGGTGTAACCCCCCGGATTTTCCCCTGTAACGGCAGGCCAGAGCAGGGCCGGCCGGTTTCTCGTCGCAGGACCCCGCGGTCCCGCGCCTTCCGGCGCCGGCGGCCGGGGTTCCGGCCGCCTCCATTGTGTTCTCCGGCGGCCAGTTTTTCCGGCCGCCACTTCCAAGATGGCCGCGAATCCTTCCGGCATGGCGTGACGGCGCCGTGCCCTTCCGCCGCGGCCTGACTCCGGCCGCTGCCTTGTTCGCAATCCTCGGCGCGGTGCGACGGCGTCGCATTTCTTCGTCGTGGCCCGCATCGTTCACGTCTCCTTTCACTCAAGCACGGTGCAACGATGCATTACCATCTTCCCTAATCAAAACTGAAGAATAGAAAAGGGGGGAGGGGTATCAGCCATGTTTTTGCGGACCGATCCCCTCCCGTTATATTGATAGCAGTTGGCTGAAACGTAAAATGTTTAACCTTTACAATTTTAAATTAAATAAAAATTGGAACATGGCCGTCAAATTTATCTTTCATATTCGATGGAAAGAATCACCAACTTAAAATAGTCGAACCCTTACCTTGGGTATAAGCCGATCGGAAGGAGGTGTCATCGTTCGAGGTTCGTCGCGGTATGGCGTCACGAAGATGACGACGTCGAAGGGGGACGTCGGCGTTCGTCCGACTCGAGGGAAGGCGAATCCGTCGTCGCTCGCTACCCGATTCCACTTCCGAGCTTGTTCGTCGATCCGTTGACGATGAAGGGGAAGAAGAAGATCCGTTGAAGAGTCTCGCCGCGGAAGGGGAAAAATTCCGTGGAAGGAAAACGAGCATTCTTCGTCAGAGGAGGTGCGTTCTTCGCATTCTTCGCGTTCTCTGGCGAAGGAGGAGGAGGAGAGGAAAGCTCAGCGCAACGCTTCCCAACCCAAAAATAAAATGAGGCTAAGGCCTTATTTTATTGCTCTCTGCCAACGATTTCAAATTTCAAACGACGTAACCCTCACAATTAATTTCAAGTGCGTTGAATAATTTAATTAATGGGTTAGAGAAATTATGGGGAGGGTGGAGCGTTATGCAATAATAGAGGGGGGTTTTAGAAAGTTGAAAAGGGTGAGGCTCGTGCAGGCCCCACCTAGTTAATCCTCCCGAGGGAGGTTATGCGGGGGTGGGTCCCACCAACATAACCTCTCTTGAGAGGTTATGGTGTGGTGGCCCCCACCTCAACCACCCTTTGGTGGTTTTAACCTCCACTTGGTGGTTTTAACCACCACCAATAAAATTGTTTCACAATTTTATTTGTTCCTCAAAAAATTAACTTCTCCACTCGAGAAAACGCAACAGTGGTGAAGGTTCCCTTAAGCAATAACCGGCGTTGCGAGTTCAACGGTGCCCTAATATTTCAATTACGAGCACCAGTTCAAATGATAGAAAAATCCCGCTCGTTTGTTTACGGAACGTAGCCGAGCTAAACTTTAGAAATTAATTCCGGGCACACCGGGCCTCGGAATCAGGCGCGGTCAGAAACTGCGTTCTTGTAAAATTACAAAGAAAATTAAGAAAAAAATTTCCTTGAAATTTCCGGGTCTTTACAATATTATTTACTTATTCATTTTTATTCATTTTTAAAATTTTATCATCGCTAGTTTAAGCTCCGAAAAAGTCTACTTTTATGAGAGATTTTTTTTCATCAATAAAAGTTTTGATTTATCTATTCTAGGAAATCATATGAAAAATCAATATATATCAACTCTTATGTTTTTTGTGTTGATAAAATACACATTTATAAGTTATTTTTATAAATTGATGATAAATACCTTCACCCACTTTTTAAAAGAACCTTAACATCGCGTCACCCTCACACCACACTCACGCTCTCATGGAACGATAGGTCTTATGTAGCCAAAGTCAATCATTTTGGAAAAATCAAAACTCAAAACTAATGGTAGGAAATTCCAAACTAGTTATAGAGAATCTCAGTTGATATTTCTCCCTATGGACGAGTCTGATAGAGAAGATTATTTTTGGTTCATGGGTAATGAGTTTCCTCGTAGAATGTATGTGAAAGTAGTATGGGTGGGTTCCATAATAACAATCATGTTTTTGCAGGCATGATTTATATTATTAAACAATATCCTTCTCCAGTTAGAAACCCATATAGGATTTGTCTTATACTATTGTGCACTGAGGGTGGTTAAATTTAAAATGCGAGGTAAATAAAATTTTAATGTTTCCTAATCTTCTTTTACTAAATGAATATTTTGAATATGATATCTGTCATAAATTTACAAATGTAGTAACCATAATCGATGTGAATAAACTATTTCAAACAGTGCAATTTTTTTTGAAAAATAAGTAATTTTTTATATATGTTTTGAAAGTTCAATATTATTATATATAGACTAATACTTATCCAGTTGTAGAAATCCATAGGTTTCTTGTGAACACTGATAGTGATAGGGAGCTAATTATCTCCCTTGATTAATCCATTTCATAGAAGAATGATTTATGATATGTTACTTCTTGTAATAAAAAAATATGTGTTATAATAATTTAAATTCATATAAATCCCGATCTTTGTATATTCAAACAAGCTATTGACGCAATGATAATTTGTATCAAATATGATGACTATATGTGTATTTATATAAGGAATATCTTTTTAGGGTTATAAGCTCATACTTTTTGTGTATTTATTTATTTTGTTAAATATGAATATTTTGGAATCAAATATGATGGATATAAATTAAAAATTTAGGGATTCCAATCATATGTCAAAAGAGTATGAGGAAGGAGTGAAAGTGTTTATAATGTTTGAAAAATATCATGAATATGAATCTTTTAAAATACTTTTTCTATGTTTTAATTGTTGTTATTTAAGATTAATTTGTCTTTAGGAGTTGGATGAAATCATGATCTATCAGAGAATAGATCAAATTTATAAATGCTATACTAATCATAGGGAATAACTGAATATAGCTAGTGTCTGAGATAACAGTTATTTTTAGGGATAATATAATATTATTACATGTGTGAATAATAATAAAGATCTTATTGAGGATATGATTATAGACATGAATGGCGATGAAGATCCTATTGAGGAAATGACAGTGAAAGTTGAAGATGAACTTCATAATATCCAAAACTATTTTATAAGTTAAAGAGTTGTGTTAAGACACCATTTTATGATGGTTGTACTTAATATATAACATTGTCTTCCATACTGAAGATATATAATTTAAAATTTTCAAATGAATGGAGTGTCACTAGCTTTACTGAACTACTTTCTATCTTGAATGAAATACTACTAGAAGATAATGAGCTTCCTTACATAACACATTTCTTTAAACGAATGCTATTTTCAATGGGTATGATTATTAAAAGAATATATTCCTATACAAATGAATATATACTATTTCAAAAGGAATATAAATCACTTAAAAAAATAAAAAATTGTGGTGTGCCTCGGTAAAAGAAAGATGAATCAAGTATTTAAAAAGTTTTATTGTATTTTCCAATCATTCCAAGGTTTGGGGACATATATTTATGTGAGGAGACTGTAAGACAACCAACATGACACACAGATATAAGAAATCAATATTGGAAACTTCAACACCTATAAAATACTCTATAGTGGAATAGAATTGATCATTGGTACCCTAAATTTGAAAATTAGCTGGGAAACCTTTAGTTTGTGCAATCTAAAGCTGGATTGAATCCTTTTTGTTTATAAATAAACTCTCATATTATATTTATGGATGTGCTGGTAAATTATTACATGTCATCATGTCTATGCAAAAAAAAAATACATTATGTTTTATTTATTTATATCAGGACAAAAACAAGGAGATAACGATTTTGATGTTTATTTGGATTCCTTGATCAGGGATTTGAAATTAATGGTGGATTTATGTGTTACACATTATTATACTCACATAAATAAATTATTCATGTTGAGATCCATGTTTCCTGGGAAAATTAATTAATTTACAAATTATTCAATTTTTTTAAGGATATAGTCTTAAAGGAAATCAAGGGTGTCCTATTTGTGAACAAGGTACACACTCAGTTATGTTGAAACATTCATTGATGACTATCATTCTATGAAATAACAAATTTCAAAACCGATGATATAAATACTATTTTTGGAATAAATCATTTTATTGGAATTTAGAAGATTATATAACACCGTATGCACTAAAATGTGATCAAATATTCGAGAATGTAAATGATATGGCCACTGGTTTTGGTAAACATTGTTCAAAAAAAACCTAATATGGATATTTTGAAAAAGAGATTAGTTTTTTTGAATTATCGTACTATAATTTTATATATTTTAGATATTTATTTGTTTAATTCGTGTATATAAAATTTATGTGATAATTTTATTGGTATAATACTAAATTAACTCAACATAAAAAATGATGACATTAAGGCTAGGATGGGCTTAATTGAAATGAGGATACAAGAATATCTGGTGTTAGTGAAGGGTGAAAGATAAACTTTTCGTACTCCAATTTCTCACACTCTTTCCAAGAAAGAGAGATATCTATTTTGAGATTCTAGAATGATGTAAATGATCTAAAGGCGTATTAATCAAATTTCAAGGATATCAAGTCAAATATTGATTTAATGTTAATGGGCCTAAAATCACATGAATTCATTATCTTGATGAAATATTTAATTCTTATAGATTTATATTTCATTTTTCCTAAGAATATATGTCATATATTAACCATGATTTTTTTCAAATATATATATATATATATATATATATATATTAATGTCATAGATCCAACAAAATTGAAAACTATGGAAAAGGAAATTTTTGTCATATTATATGAATTGGAGATGTTATTACCTCTTTCATTCTTTGATATGATAGTTCAACTGATGGATAACTTGGTTAGAGAAATACATATATTTGGTCCTCTACATTATGGATGGATTCACCCCATTAAATGTTATGGGAATATTTTTAAATGGTATATCAAAAATTGAGGTAATCCAAAAGGATTTATTATGATGTGATATGTTTTTAAGAAGCATTTTTATCCTATACTGGCTACTAATCCTGTAGGGAAATCATTATTCTACAAAAATCTAATCATAGTCTGTGGCTTTTGGGTGGAAAAATTTCTAAAATAGTTGTTATCATAATTACTATTATAGAGTGAGAGGAGGCTCACCTTTATATTTTAAATAATATTTTATAGGTTGGGAAATATGTTTAAACCCACAATGTAATTATTATTCATTTGATTCCATTAAGGGACAAAATATGGAGATGAAATTCCCATAATCAGTAGTTTTTAGGATCATTTCGAGACCATATTTTAAGGATTCAATTTAAAATATGAATTAAATTTTAGAATGACATCGATGGCTAGCCAGAGGACCACATTTGCTTGTATTATATTATAATGGTTATGTAATTAATGGTTATACATTCTTGATAAATGAATATGATGACTGTAGTTTCATGAAAAATAGTGGAGTTAGAATTATGGGTGAATAGTTGAGTGTATCTACTAAGAAGGATAGAAATACAATTTATGAGAATATGTAATCCTTCGGTATAATTGAAAAACAAGGAAGTTTAATTATACAATATTCCTAGCACTTATTTATGAATGAAAGTCTGTTAATAATAGAAGTACAGGTAAAGTATGCTAATAATATAAGTACAGGTAAAATCAATGAATTAGGATCCATGAATATGGATTTTACTAAGGACGTTTATAAGGATAAACCATTAATAATGGAGTCATAAGTAGTATACATATTTTTTTCTAGATCCTAAAAACATTATGTAGTTAATTGTTCTATTATTGAATCAAACCACTGAATATTTAGATGATAGTTCAACTAATGATGACCATTCCATTGGTATAAAAAAATAATTTTACGGAATATCCCATGTAGACAAGGTCTTCTTTGTTAGAGGAGACCATAATGAGGGGATTTAGATACATGATAGAGGGTTCAAATCCCTTCATCCTTTAAAGAATAAAAGTGAGAGTTCAGTAATCAGGTTATAAATTTTTTTATATAAATTATGTTACCAAATAATAATATAGGTCCATTAGTACATATATGTAATCTAAATTAAATTTTCATCCACTTCTATAGGTAGTGGATTTTTGATATTCCAATGCTCCCAATCTTGAGGAATAATAATTTTATCAACATGTTGATGCTCCCAATGCAGAATAAAATTAAATATACCCACATATTGATGCAACCAATCATGAGGAATAACATATTAATGATGTTTAAGGAAATAGTAGAATATAAACAACATATTTTTATAATTGAGGGTAGTGTTTATTTGATTATATAGTATATATGTGTCATTTATTTATTTTTGAATATTAAAAATACCTCTCAATATATATATATATATTTTCAATTTTTATAATTATATTTATTACCACTTTATATATTTATTTAATTATATTATAATTTATTAATTTTATTCTTCAATTATTCTTATTATTCTTATTTTTAGTTAAAACTCATGAAACATTAATTTTTCTAAGAGTTTTATTTACCCTTATATTACATGTTTTAATATCTATTTACCTTTAAGAATGTTTTAAAAATCTAGTTTTCCCTTAAATAAGCCTTATACGCTTCTTATTTCCCTTACTAGAGATTGTAAGTACCCCTTAGTGATCTTTTTAATGTTTTCCCTATAATTACATGAATCTCTTATCCACCATTACAGAAGTTTTATAACTTATTCCTTACCATTACCTAAGTTCTCTTGTCCCTTATGAATGTATTATATTTTATTGTTACCTTTATGAAATTAAGTTCATTTCCCTTATAGAAAACATGAAATTATTTTCTACCCTTACACAACATTTATTTTACCATTATGAAATATATTTTATTTTCATGTTACCCTTACATATATTGTTTAATTTTAAAGCTTCCATTATGTGAGCTATACATGTTTACAGTTAACTTTATGCAGTGTAAATATTACCCTTACACAGCCTATAAAAAATTAATTTCCACCCATTTGAATGATATATAATTTCCTTATTTTCCTATCATCAGTTGTAATATCCTAATATTTTAAAATGAAACAATGTTTGATAATGTATACAACACAGAACACTCAACTTAAATGAACTATGAAATTATAATTTTTTAATATTATAGTTATTACATAGTCGTTAAACTAGAAGGTATGAATATAATTAAACTCATTTTGATATATATATATAGGTCATACTCAATAAAAATTTATTGATTAAATTTTCAGGAAATAAGCACTCAATTTTTTAGTTGCCTTTTTGTGCTCAAAGATATGTTTTCTTAAAAAATGGAATTATTTTTTTTGAGTGAATATTATAATTAATTTTTATATATTTTAAAAATTTTATTTGATAAAATGGACAAATTTTTTAAAATCAAAAAATCAAAATTATATTAGGGTGAATTATCAGGTTATTTCTGAAACGATTTGTTTTTCAGTGAATAACAAGAGTACTTATTTTTTTAAAACTACCATTTAATATCATTAAAAAATGAAAATGAAAAAATATTAAATTAAAATAATACTCATTTAATTATAAATAATATAATTAATAGGAGTCATTTGTATACATGATCATGGTATATGTTAATTTTTAGGCATGAAAACATATGTTTCTAAAAAAAAATTTCATTGTGTTTTTCATTAGTATTATAAATTAAATACTTCCACTTAAAAATATTGAATATTGAAGAATGGATTATATATTTGGAATCAAGTGGTAAAAATTTGGTTAATAGGTCTTCTTTATTTTTGGTCAACATGAATAATGACTACATTAAATATTTATTACCATGGTAAAGGTAAAATGTGTCAATTAGGGTTAAAACTAATGCTCCACGGATTAAAATTCATTAAATCATTTTATTTTACTTCATTTATGAGTCCTTTTCATCCATAATCATCCAAAATTTTAAATTATTACAATGTTCCCCCTTGGATTTGATTTTGAACATTATATTATTTAAGTAAAAGATAATTACAAAAATTTACCATTCTTATTTTTAATAATTATAAAATTTTGTGAAATGGATAAAAAATATATTTCTGTTAATAAATATTTATTTTAAAGATAAAAGATTTTCTCTATATAAATTTATTTTTTATATTTTAGTGATTAAATAATTACCTTAAATGCTTATCCTACACCGACACAATGCTTTTTCCAGTAGAAGAAAAATCAAGAAAATTAATTTTAAAACTCTAAAAGTAATATTTTTTTAGGTGAGTTAAAGTGATCCATTGAATATTAATATATATTATATATTGTTAAAATTTTTATATTTAAATTACATTGTGTTCATAATGTTTTCAATGTTAAATTATGTGAATAGTTCTTGAAATGACATCAGTAGTATTTTACGTTAAGTATATTTTATTAAATTATTTAAAATTTATAAAAAAATTTAAATAGAGGAATAAAGATGATAAATGGTTAAAAATTTCATTCATGGAAATTGATGAGTCAATTTTCACATTGTAATTAAAATTATAATCCTTTTATATTAGAAAAGGGAGGATCAAAGTTAAGTTTAAAATTTGTTAACCTAGTGGTTTAAAAGATACGGTTTAAAATAATGTATTAAACTGTATAAATTTTAGTTTGTAATTATATTAATAATATATAATCATTATATTATAATCCAGGTAATTTTTGAACAATTTTACATGATTTAGACACATATTATTATATAATATTTCATGTATTTCAAAAAATGACATTAATGATATTTTATAATAAACAATATTTTATTAAATGTTTTAAAATAAATAATAATATTATATTCAGTGAAGTTAATGCGGGGTACAATGGAAAATGTAATCCATGTTCTATTTATGGGACACTGGTCATTTTATATTAACTTTCTTGGCTCTTTTAGTGTAAAAAACATTAATATCACTATATATGTCAAAAGGGTTAGCATGGGGTCAAAACGAAGAGATAAGGGTAAAAAAGTCACCTAAAAGTGTAATTTTTTATTATATGATATTATTTAGAGACATCCTCATAATATAATTTAATATAATCAATTTAGATCCATTTTTATTGGAAAAAAACTTTACAATAATTAAATACTTTTATAAATTCCAATAATGACCCTCCCGTCATTTATAAAAGAAAACCCTTTCTCCTCTCCCCTCCACACATCAAGATGCATTTGGTTTAGAAAATAAGAGAACAAATACCTTTTTAAAATCTTTTCCCCATGCTATATAGGTTTTATTTTTGTAATAATATCAATATTAGAGGGCTTAAGTTGTAAAAAATGGATTTTGTCCGAAGAAGTGGTATAAATATAAATCGGTCATTTTCATTTAATTTATTATTATAACTCTTGAAAATATTATTAAAACCTGTTAAAATAAAAACACCAACATCCTATATATACTAATATATTATCATATTAATTTCACAATCTATATCAATCTCTTTATCTATCAAATGGGAAATAAAACCATCATTCATGTGTACAAACGACCACCCTCTCATGAACTTTTGTAATTCATTTTTAGTAATGACCTCTCATGGAGGATTATAATGATGAATTTAATGTATATATATGATATTAATGAAATAAGTATCATTTTTTATAGATAATATGTCATATTTTTTCTAAAATTTCTATGCATTGAAAAATGATCACATTATTCTTGCACATGTGTGGATTACAACATCCACGAATTGATGTGATTCATTTTTCATCACTGAATCACATAGATGGTATATATATAGTTTATTTAAATAGATAATATGATATTTATTATATAATAATAATTTTTAATGATATAATTATAATTACATTCTATCCATCATGATCGTTTAAAAATCGAAATAATACTGTTGCGTACATATGACTTACCATCTCCATGATTGTACAGTTCATTTTTTGTAACCATCAGTAATTGTTGGTTTTAATTTTATAATTTATGCATAAAAATAATAATAATTTCATTATTATTAATATTTTTATAATGTAACAATGACCCTTTTTGACTCTGGTCAACAAACCAAAGCCGTTTTGAAATTATGAACCGAAAAACACCCGACATTGACATAATCAATTAATTAATTAAACAGATCCTTACAAAATTAAATAAATGGATTGGGTATAAATGATTAATCCTTTAAAATTTTATTAAGAAATAAAATAAATGATATAATTTTATTATACAGGTGTTAAAAGACAAACATAGATAGTCCGGAAATGTGGTAGGAGATATCATCTCAATTTCACTTCATTGAGGGATATTTTAATGATATACACCTAATTTATTTTATATGATTCATATAATTACCATTTTTAATTTTTTTTCATGAATCTTTTATAATTCTGGATATTTTCAGTTACAATTATTGTTACATCATTAAATTGGTTTTTATTTGGAAGTTACCAAAGCGTAAGAGGTTTCTTAACTCAATTTCCATTCATTGGGTTATACTTCTACTTCATTGAATTTTTTATACATTGACTATATGTGAATTTTTATCTAAAATATTTTATTATATATATATATATAATTGTTTTATTTGGATTTATATATGTTCACATAATCATCTCATGGGTTAATTATCACTCCAAATGTTATGATATTTTTCAAGAGTTTTCTTTGTCTCAATCTGATTTTCTAGTGACACGTTTCATGTCATGCACAGTGATTTCTTTGGATGGTGTACTTGGTACCTCATGATTGAATATTGTAATATAAATTCATATATTTAATGGTATTTATAAACCATATCATACTATTTTATTCAATTACTTTTTATTTTATGGTTACAAAAGTGGTTATGGATTTATGTTACAATCTCATTTCTTTTCGAGATTTTTTATATTCAAAGTTACATAAGGAGAAATCATATGATATTATTTCCTTGAACCACGTATATTTTCTTATAAATTGGTTGTATATATATTTTACATGTTTATCATCCACTTCCTACCTTATTTATTAATGAAATGTCAATAAAGTTATTAGTATGTGATAACGATCTTGAATCTTCCTTTAGATCAGGAATCATTAACTTACAAATCTCAATTTTCTAATTTTTTCCAAGAACGTTATTTTATAAATATAATTGATTTCCTATTGTTAATTTAAATGTTATTTGACCTTCATTTAAAAGTTTTTTAAATAATTTTTTTACTATAGAGAACTAGCCTGAGTCAACCTAACACATCACCAAATCTGGCTCGCTGTAAGGACTCAAACAATCCTCTCAAAATGGTAGAGTCTTCCAACCAGTGGTGAGGGGCTAAAATATGTAGTGGGAGGCTATATATTTTTTATATATTTCAGTTGAAACAAAAATAACCAAAACCATACAATAGTTTAGACATTAGAGTACACAAAATAAATAACTAAATAGAATCATGCTTTAATAATGAAATGCAGCATACAGTCATAAAAACTGACAAGCCTGAAAAATTTAGAATAGGTAGTCACCCACTAGTAAAAAACCATATAAAAAATAAAGAAAAAGAACCTAAAATACATCATTATCTTCTACCAACTCTGAGACAAACCAACAACTATGTCTCCACAAAACTCAATATATATTATCCAGATCACAAGACTCCACATGACTGGATACATTTGATCAGGAATAACCAAGCCTCATTCCCATCCATCATGAAAATGTTCTTTAACATGAATGAAAACATCAGGTCTATGTAAACACTGAGGTTTGTGTACATGGGGTGAGAAAAAACTCAGTTGGTCACACTAAGCAATGAACCTACAATCTACTATTATAACAAGTGTATGAACACATGGTATGCCTAGCCTAGCTGAAAATAATAACAACAGACCTAAAAGAAACAAATAAAAAAAATAAAGGAGGGGAGAAAATATAAAAAGATAGGTTTCATCCTAAAAACAAAGAGAAATATATGTCCTCTCTATCCCCTTCTAGAGTATTTAAAGCATGTTGATCAACTAGCCACATGAGAATGGGTACATCCACTATAAGAACACAAGATCTCCAAGATGTATAATTAAAATACATGAATGCACATCCCAAGGGTGAAACCATAGGTGTCTATGAAAAATCAATCAGACACTGGATATGGACCCCACAATGAGGGATCCATACATAACCTAGGGAGTTCCACGACATCCATGGGCCTTGGGAGTATGCATGCTTCCACAATACACAAAACCCACTACATGAGTGCCTCAACACATTAAATTCCAAATCTACTCTAGCTAGGGTGCATACTCAACTAGAGGGGGGATATACACATCTAGATCATCTATTATCTCCCTATGCACATCTGACCATATCCATCCATCTGAGGAGAGAACCCAATCAAAACTCAAGGTCAATACCCAATCTAAGATATGACAAGGTTCTCATCATTAAACTAAAGTACCGATAAAAAAATAAATAAAAAATCATACCCAGTGACCAAATGATGATGGGATAATCCAATGTTGAACTCACTGTCCAGAAGTAGAAATAGTATTGTTGATAAAATCATATCCAAAAAAGCATACTGCCTTTCTCAGTACCCTAGATCTCAATATCCAAAAAATAACCACCATGTGATCTTAATGACCCACCTCAAGGACAAGGGTCACAACAAAAAGGTGACGTCCAACCCGGGACTCGCCTACTGCACCCATGTTCTCAGACCACACCCATCCATAGATCCAAAAAATGACCCAAATTCCATAATAAGAGTTGGTCACCCATTGAGGGGTTCCTCCAGCCCATTAAAAATCACGAGACACACCAAATGTTGGAAAATACTAATTGTTCTTTAGTATCACTACTACAACTATGGATTTTATCAGTGCTAAAAAAGGCTTTTAACAGAGCTAAAAAAGTGCTGTTAATGCAGGAGAAGATAAAAGGGGGATCCCCTTTATCAGCGCTAAAAAAAGAACTCAAAAAGGGTCCTTTATCAGTCCTTTTTTAGCACTGATAAAGACCCCTTTTATCAGTGCTTTTTTTAGCACTGATAAATGTTAAATTTTTTTAAAAAATTAAAAAAAAATTAAAAAAAGTTAAAAAAATTTGTAAATCGGAGGGGGATTTTAACAGTGCTTTCCCCCCCATTTATCAGCACCCATGCACCACCCGCTCCCCCGAAAGCCCCAGCCACGACGCCCCACATTTTATCAGCACTTTGTAGACCCCTTTAATAGCTCTATATCCTCCCTCCAAATTCACCCATGCGCATTCCCCTACCTGCCTCTACCAGGTTGTGAACTCAAGACCTCTACCCATGTGCGCTAAGCCTTTACCACTGCTCTAATTTGATTTGTTCTCCAACTAGTGATATATCTATATATCTATATATTTATAGTTATATTTATTCATGTATTAATATAAAATTATATAGTTGTATTAATATATATATACATATATAGTTATATTTATATATTTATATATTTATTTGTATATTAATATATATATATATAGTTAGTTATATTTATATATGTATATATTTATACAATAATTCATATATTAATATTAAGTTATATCTATTTATTTATATATATTTAGTTATATTTCACTATCCATATATTTATTCGTATATTAATATATATTTATAAGATTTGTTTTCAATACAATTATAAAATATGTTTTTGTGTGTGTGTGTGTAAATAAATACATATATACAACACACATACACACACACACACACACACACACACACACACACACACACACACACACACATATATATATATGTGTGTTTCTATAAGTATAATTATAAATATATATATGCATATACATATGTTAGAATATATATATATATATAACATATCTGTTTGTTAATATATAGACACACACAAATAGACACACACACATTATATAGGTACATATATAGTTAGATTAATATATATGTATATAAATATTGATATATTGGTATTTTAAATAAAATTTATATTAGTTATTATTTTGATAAAGCTAATATATTTTATATGTAAATATTATTAATTATTTATTTAAAAAATTAATTTTTTTGTGTGAATATATAAAAAATATGTTTATATTATTATATATTTGATTATAAATAGTGGTGCATTATAAAAAGCGATAAAATTTCAAATACTTAATATCAATATGAATGTAATACGTTGGAATAAATTCAGTCCCCACCAAAAAAAGCAAATAATACCCCCTTAAACGAGGCTGAAAATCCACAAAATGTTAAAAAATCGGGGTATCCAAAGTAAAAACTTAGTTTTGGAGGCCTTATGTGCCTTTTTTGGTTGAAAAATGTGACAGAGGCTTTCCTCAGTCACTTGCGGGTTGAGATCATCGCAAGCATTGATTTGATATGCTGTAGAGCTCAAACGGACACCCGGATCAAAAGTTATGGCTATTTGAAGTTCAAGTTGCATTTTCAACATATTTTGGAACGTTTTTATTTTTTTGTCTTCAAATTGTTATTAAATGACTATTAATCCATAATTATTAAAAAATTATTAATTAAAAATATATATTTTTTTAATTTTTTTATAATCCATTTTCACTAAATATCTTATATATTATGTGTATGTGTATATTTAAACTTATCTAAAATATATTTAAAATTATATTTAAAAAATATATATTATATTTATATCAATATAACCATATCTATAAATTTAAATATTAATATATATTCCTTAATGATTTTTTTGGAAGCAGACCCTTTATCAACGCTACTAAAAAAGCACGGATAAAGGCGTACGCTTTAACAGCGCTAAAAAAGCATTGTTAAAGGGGGTTCCTTTATCAGCACTGATAAAAGTACCCCTTTTTTAGCGCTTTTTTGTTAGTGCTGATAAAGATTGGCACTGGCCTTTCCCAGTTTTGTGGTAGTGTATCCCCCAAGTAATGCTTGATCATCAACGTACCCCATAGACATCCAAAAGCAAAGAACGCCTACAATCGTATTCAAAACGATCCCTGTGACCACCTCAAAAGAAATAACCTCCATAAGGACTCCACATCACAAGACAAACCATGACACACATGAATTCTCAACCGCTTACATTGACTAAAATTGAATACTAGATCAGTAACCAGCCACTAGGGAATCATTATGAGATTTTGACTCGTCTTTGCATTTCCAGAGAACTCGGCCATAAAGAACATCCATCAACGTCAAATAAGAAAAATGGGACAAGGAAGGAAAAAGTACACGATTTTTACTCGGGGAACATTGAGTGTAACCCAAATTCCCCCCCTTACTTTATGATTTTGGCCATAGGGCATGTACTTTTCCAAAGTACATGGCGTGTGCCTCCTTATACATGGTGTTTAACCCAAGATGGGTACATTCCCATTTACCCCAGCTCCCCATCAACATGTACAATACCAGAATACACTATGTGTACCATATATGGGATCCCCATTCATGTACCTGACCATGTACCCTCCCACACTGGGTCTTCCTAAGCACAACACACATCTGTTTTCAGCTTCCCGACATTGGGTTTGGTCGTGTACCATACATGGCCAAGTTCCCTTGGCACACATCACATCACCACTACACTATATGTGCCTATTATAAAGTGTGTAGTCCTAAGAAACCCATCTTCCCAAAATAATAAGAATACATAGCAAGTGTTCTCTATACCACAGGTCATGTACAAGGGTATTATAGAATAAAAACCCCTCTAAATAGTCTAAAACCATTGGTTACTTCTCATTTAATCCTAAATAATCCAACATGGGGTACCTATCAACCCATTTAAGGAATTAAAAACGAAAAACACTAATATATGGGGATTTATAGAAAAAAACATAAAAGAGGAATACACTCTGGTGGAAACCACTGAATCTTCGCTCCAGATCTATGTTCTGCACGCACCAATCATCGATCTACCTCTAGAGAATCTCCCCTTATGATTCATCCTCCTCCATCTCCATTCGTTAGGGGAAATAACCAAAGGGGAGATCCCCACAAGTGTTCATGGAATGATAAGGGGAAAATAAGGAAGCAAAAGAAAAAAGGACAAAGGGAGAAAAAAGAAAAAGGAACAGAAAAAGAAAAGAAAATTGGATCAGGCTCAACCTCAGTACCTAGAGAAAGATTATTCCATTCCTAGGAAACCTTACCTAATAATTTCATACTCAAACACATGTATGTAATCTAAATCTGAAGGTCCATTTAAAATATATCATAAAATCAACATGCATTAGTGAAATAATATTTATTTAATCTAATATAGAATATTCTGTGAAAATCTGTACTATTTGAATTTCCACCAAACTTATTTCCTAGGGTAGACACCATATTCTGGGTCTAATTGAGTGGTAAAAAAAATACCTGATATCATTTTATAGGATAATTTATAATTTTTCTACAAAACACTCTTGGGAACAAAATGGTTCAAACTTCTTTTGATTTTTACAACCTGTGATGACATGAGGCATTAAAAGATCCCCACGAAAAAGGATTATTTCACCAAAGAAGCCACATTGGTCATAAAATATCCATGATTTCCCCCAAATACTAGCATAACCAACATTATATCAAACTTACAATGACCGGTCTTATAGAACCTACAACTCTCTCCCATAATAAGAGAGGCATTCAACAATGACCGATGTAATGCTCCCCACAACATGGGTATCCTTATCAGAACCGACTTACCAAACAATAATAAAAAAATCCCACACTACAACCATCACCGAACCTAATAGATATGCATGGAAAAAATAATCAAACCTATGTGCCATCATGATAAAAAAATTGATCATTCCCAACCCACAAAGAATAGAAACCTCTAAACTCAAAAAAATAATAGCATAGACATGGATCATGACATCCAAAATCCTATTATGAAATACACATCATAAATATTTACTTAAATATATCTCAAATTTTATGTAGGAATCATGATCACAAGGACCATGTCCTAATGGATATGGGCTAACATTTATAAAAATACTGACCACATACCTAATAAAAGTTATTTCTAACAAACTAAAGTACCCTTATATATCCTATTAAAAATAGAGGAATATCCATCTTTCCATGATCCAATACATGAAGACCCTACGCATGGGTGAATATCCAAACACACAAGAGTTGATCCACACTTCCACTATGTTACCCATGGCACAAAAAAATGAGCAAGTATAGAAAATCAACCAAAACATCCCTATCAAGCTATCCATAAAACTAGTAGAAATCACAGTGATCCAATTATCAAAAACTAGGAATAATAATGATTTACTACATCCTGGGGAATATAGAAATCAATATCTCCACCAACGAAGAACTGGAATGCCCACCCAAGCTATCAGTTATAGATGGTACACGATCCCCACTGCAAGACTTGATAGAAAACAAATAGAAAGAATAACACTAACCCAAGGAACAAAAACCTAATAATTTAGGTGAACCACAACATTAAATAATATCAAGCCTAATTTATGTATCCATTGGGCATCCTTTCCCCCATCAATCCGCCAACATGGAACTCAGAACCCAGATCGACCCAAAAGTGTCTCCTTGTATCCCTTAATGAAGGGAATGGATCTCCTTCAATAGTGAAAATATGAAACCAAGATTCAAATGGCCTATTATAAAAAGGAAACGTACATGCGGTTTTGTTTAGTTGAATTCCACCATGTACTAATATGAGAAAACATTTTACACATAGTCATTGACACTTTAAAAAATTGAGCCTCCATCATTAGTGAGAAATCCACTAACATGGAAATTTCATGTGAATCCTATGTGCCTATAATGATGTGTGAACACTAACCTCTTTTATATGGTCCAATATCTAGAAAGAAAAATTAACCATAAATCCACAAACTCTTGTGTATCATAGTTTGTGAAATTATAAAACCATGAAAATGGAATCAATGAACATCAATCCCAATCCCTTGAATGTTAGAATTCCTATTCAAAAAGTAGTTTGTGACACACCAGTATGATATCTACCACAAGTTCTGAAACATTCCTAGATAACATATCTACCAACTCCCAAAATTCCAAAACAAAATAGACCTGATACTATTTTTTAGTGAACTAACCTAGGTCAACCTGATAGTCCCTCGAAATGGCTCGCCATAAGGCCTCAAGTGCGCCTCCCTGAACACTAGAGGCTTCTAAAGGGGAGGGAATAAAAGATGTCGGGGGAGAATATACCATCAATTTAGAGTGTAATAATATTGGAAATAACAAAACTCATTTATAATGGTGAATATCAGAGTATACATAATTAATAACTGAAGATAAGCATGCTATAATAATTAAATTAAATATACAGTCATACATACTCAAAAGTATAACAAACATACAACAGTTGGTCACCCACTAGGATAACCACATATTCAAAATTAAGAAAGTGAAAATGAAAACTTCAGGATTTACTACAATCTCTAAGAAGAGATACTTACATAGTCTCTATGATGCTCAAGCTATATCATCCTGATCCTGAGACTACACATGAGTTTCTCCACTCGATGAAGAAACACTGGGCCTCGACCCCATCCATCATGAAAGCTATGATCCAACTAGAAATAAAATATCAAGTATGCATGAACATTGAGTTGATCATGCAAGGGGTGAGTAATAAATCTCAGTAGACTACCCCCAATGGTGGACCTATAATCAACTATTATACCAAGTGATTGAACATGTTATATTTTTAGTCTTACTAAAAAATAATAATAGTTCGAATAAAAGAGAAACTACATAAAATAATGAGGGAAAAAACAAAAAAAAAACCAATCATCGGTTATAGATTAACACCCAAGGTATATTGACCCTAACATTAGCCCCCGTCAAAGGATTTATAGAACATGGATCTCTCAACAACAAAACAAACACTTTATCCACATGATCTATACAGGACCTCCATAACATCTAAACAAAATGTTCAAATTCCAAATTACATGGTGTAACCATAGGATTCAAAGTGAAAAAGTGAAACTACAGAGCACTACGAATCTAATAACATGATATAAATTTGTTACATGAACATCTATGTTGGCACAACTAGAGAACCTATAAGTCTCGATGGTCCTATATAACGAATCAGGAACATGATATAGACCAAACGAAAAGGGATCCACATATAAACATTGGAGTTCCACTATATCTATGATCCTTGGGAAAACACATGAATCTCCAAAAAAAAAATCACTCCAAGAGTTCCCAAACACCTCATGAGACCAAAGAGACTCTAGCTTGGGAACACACTCATCTAGAGGGGAGTTGAACTCATCAAGATCTTTTATTAGCTACCTAATCCTATCTAACCTAAAAAATACAATATATTAGAGAATAAAATCAAAACTTATGTCCAACACCCAATACAATATTTTACAAGGGTTTCCTCCTCAAACAAAAGTCTTAAAAAGAGACTACCTAAAAAATCATGACCGATATCCAATTGAACGTGGGATGATCAAACATCGAACCTACTATCCAAACATTTAAACTAGAAGTTCCACTCCACTCTTAAGGAATAAAGCATGGGTCCTCTATTGATACCATGTATTGTAGAATACAAAAAACCACTATTATGTCTCAATGACCCACCTAATGGTCAAACAAAACCCAAGGTTCCCATAGTCTCTAAGGTCCCAACACAAAGGTGAAATCTAACTAGGTAATCATATGATGTTCCCATGATCTTGAGCCACAACTGTATATAGAACTAGAAAAGGACCAAATTCCACATAAAAAGTATGAAAACCTACAAGGGTTTCATCTAGATCATCCAAAATCATGGGACCAACCCAGTGTGGAAACATCCCAAA
The DNA here is from genome assembly GCA_963277665.1 of Viscum album. Taxonomy (NCBI): domain Eukaryota; kingdom Viridiplantae; phylum Streptophyta; class Magnoliopsida; order Santalales; family Viscaceae; genus Viscum; species Viscum album. Next base: position 2,061,368,184 of record OY728120.1, on the reverse strand, counting down.
CAACATTTAATAACCCCAAACTAATCCACGATCAACAAAGTTCCATATGGGCATCCAAAATCAAATCATGCCTAAAAGGGAATTCACAATGGTCCTCATAACCTCCTTAAAAGTAGAACCTTCCACTTAGGATATTCGGCATAATCCAAGCTGTACCGCATCAGCATTCACAACCACTGACGACAGCTATAACTGATCACTCGATCCTGAACTAGACCATTAAGGTGTTCTCAATAGTCCCTCACACTCATCTCAACATATCAATGGCACCCGACTATAACTACTATCCATTAGTGTTGTCACACCAAAAATTTTCCGATAGATCAAGTCCTCATTCCCAAAATATGAACCTCACCTGTTATATCCTTGAGAAACTAGTCCCAACACATATGGGCAGACAAAGATATACTTATAGATACTAATCGATAACACCTTCTGGGATCTATCCAAATAATTTCAAAAATATTTCCATGTCACACTTGGCTAAACCAATCACCAATATCACATCTCTCACCCGGGCCTCCTAGCTCACAACCTAACCCCCAATAGGATTATATAACCAACCTAGAGAAAAACCTCATATAAAAACTATCCCATCCCAAACAACATCGATATGAACACTAATACCTAGAAGGATTCCACCATTAATATCAATGTGAAAAAAATCTGAATAGAATACTTATATGTATAATTCCGAAAATAGGGAAATAAATAGGAAAAACAAGCCAAGGTAGGAAAAGTAAATGGTGTTTACTTGGGGTAAACAATGTATAACCCCAAAGGAAATCTCTATCAATTTACCCAGGGCCAATCGATGTGTATTTTTCCAAAGTACATAGCTTGTTCCTCCTGGAACACAATGTGTAACTCCACATGGATACCTTCTAGTGTACCCCATCCCCCACTCGACGCGTAAAACACCATAATACATGGTTTGTATCTCCCGTACACAGCGTGTACCACCCGTACATGACATGTACCTTCTATACATGGATTTTTCGCCACTTGGGGTCCCTATACAGGTACCAAGCCATGTACCCCCACATGGGGTTTGATCAAGAATAGTACATGGCCACTATCCATGTAACTTTCCTAGGGTCTGGATGTGTACCCTATAAGACCATTTTCCCTAATCACACCCCAGGAAACCACTACATGCAATGTGTCCCTGGTACATGGTGTGTAGTCCCAAAAATCCATTTTCCATGAACATGAAGAATACATAACATGTTTTCTCTGAACCACAGACTATGTACATGGGTATTCCGAAATATAAACCACTCTAAACGTCTTGAAACCAATGTTTCTTTCTATTTAAGACTTTATAGACACACAATAGGTCCCCATAAACCCACTTAAGGTATTAAAAAGTTAAAAAACTGATCTATGGGGATGTATAGTGAAAACATAGGCCTATATCTGTGAAGAAACTACTGATTCTTTGCTCCAGATCCGTACCACGCACCCACTTATCCTTAGTTTACCTCTAAATGAGATCCTCATTTAGCACCTCATCATCCCTCTACCTTTTGTTTCCCTATACCTATCTCAGAATAAGTACTAAAAGGTGAGAGAACCATGGGAATAAATGGAAATCCAAGGTGAAATGAAAGAAAGAAAAAGAAAAAAAAATTAAAAAATAGAAAAAATGGTCCAAGACAGGACCCACACCCAACACAAGTTTATGCATCACCAAGGAAAAACATTCAATGATGGACTGAATCATAGAGAATGAATCTCAATATGATGCTCTTTTTAAAAGATATTTCTGAATGAACATGCATAAAAAATAATATTTAATTAATTAAATACCAAGTATTCTTGGAAAATTAAAAAGGCTCATATTTCCAAAAAACTCCCATCCTAGGTAAATACCCTATTACAGGACTAATAGAGTGGTCATAAAAATTATTTGAGATCATATAATTAAAGATTTTATCATTTTTTCACTAAACACTCTGAGAAACAAAAAGGTCCAAATTTTCCCTCATTTTCTCATCCTATGATAACATGAGGTGTCACATTAATTTTTTCCACATGAATCACATTTGACTCTTTACAAAAGTTTCAAATAAATATTTATTTTTAATCTTTAAAACATGAATTGATTTTCCCAATGTCATAATCGTTTTTATTTGATTCTTCCTTGATATGTTTCTGATGATATTTTCAATGAAAATTCCTTCCCAAATATTTTGTGAATTTTCAGTTTTTAAAAGGGAGTTTCAAAGTGGAAAGGGTATTTCTCCCAGGAATATTTTAAATGACGTTATTAGGTTATTTCAATTCGTCAGTGATAACAACCCTTGATGTTAATTACACTATAAAAAGGGATATTTTGTAATGATATCATCTTTATTCTTTCATTAAATGGATTAAGATATTATCATGGAATTTTTTTTTCTATAGGTAAATAAATCTATGAAATAATAATGGTTATTGATATATATAAAAGTAAAATTTTTTATATGTTGTGATTATGATATGGTTCATTAACATAAATTATGATTACGGGTGAGCCCGATCTATCTCATGATGATAAGTGAGCCCTATATAGCTCTCTAATACATTGATTAATGATTATGTTCCTTGGATGATTATAATAGAAATTGACTATATTGGTTATTATACTTATATGGGTTCTTTTAAGGGTTATATATTGATAATGTTCCAAGATAACAAAATGTTTTCTTTATGATTTATTTGATTTTTTAATTTATCCATTGATTTATACTGACATCACATGTCTCATGATTAATGATTCCTATAACTATTTCCTTTATAACAGATTTATTTCATGTTTCATGATTGATTCTACAATTATTAATGTGTATGAATTATCTTTTGGTATTATCCTACACATTGATTATGTCAGCATATCATTATTCTCATCTTATTATAACTGATAAATTCAATTTTTAATGCCTAATTTTTCCCTTACTAAGAGATTGACATCACAATTATTATATTTCATTTTCTATAGGTTATGAAGAATGATGTTAGATTATGTTTTTCATGAAATGTTTTATGTGTGTATAATTTTATGGGAGATTATGAAGACTTAATATGGAATATTAGGATATGGGTATAGTGGAAACAATTATCAATTGAATACATAGGTATTATTATTTAAGAGTTTTTCCTAATTATCTAAAAGTCTAAAATTAAAAGGTATTTTGGGATGTAAGTGATAAAATATTTCATTTGGATGCCGTAATTTTTGGATAGATTAAATTGGGTGAAATTTATTAGTATTAAATCCCAAAATGTTATGATTATGTTTTAGGAACCAGATCCAAAAGAAAGGGTTCATGGCTATTATAGTTTATATCAAATAATAGTTTAGAAAATATTGGAGATTATGATGTTTTCATTTAAGGTTATATTAAGAGTTATGAATTCCATCATGGGTTTATAAGTTTAATGTCGATCATAATTTTAATTTATTTGAAACCCATTTTGAGTTTTTACATGATGGTATTTTATGGTGATTAAAAGTATTTTGGGAGACATTTTATTAGGTTGAGGAATATGTAACTCTTATGTTTAATGTGAAAGATTATTTATGAAGAATGGTATTAAATTTTTGTTGATGTAAGATTAAAGTAATAGGATCACCTTTAAGGTTAAAAAATTCATTAATATTGTGGCTATTATTTCTAAATAGGATGTAGGGTTATTTATTTAAGGAATGATCTATGTTGAACATTTTACTTAATTTTGGAGATTATATGATTAGCAAATATACAGTTTTGGGTATATGACTTTATGAGTGAATAATTTTTATTAGAGATAAATTTAAAATTAATATTGGAAGAATATGTGATCAAATACTTATTATTTTTTGGTTTTGAACTTTGTCAGTAATATTTGGAATAATTTACAGTATGTTATTTATCAAATGATCTATGTTTATGTTTCGGTGTTATTGGTTTGGATTTAGAGATTAATGTTTTTCTTCATATGGAGGTTTATATATTTTTTGTAATATCTTACATTATTATATTTATTTCAATTTTTTATTAATTTATAATGACATGAGGAATATTTTGTTATCCTTTTATGGATTATGTAATCTGATAGATGTTTATTATTGTTCTTAAGGCATGAAAAATTCATCTTAAATACACATTATTTAATTAAAAAGATGATATTATGGAATAAACTGATTAAATTATGAAATATTAGTTTTCAAGTAAGTATATTTCATTATGTTCTTAGTTTAAATGGTAAAGGAATTCCTCAAAATTGAAAAAGGACTTTGAAACGAAAATTTTATCCTACTACATCCATTTCTAATGAATCGATTGTATTTTTCACACCCCTTTAGTATGTGGTTTTGTGGTCATTAACATTTTCATGATCATTAAATTTGTTATGATCGATATTATATATGTATCTACATCATTATTTGGGAATTAATGTTTTATTACAGGTCCATATTTTTACTTCTCATGAATTTCCTCATATTTGCAAACCTAGTTAGGTGTTATTCTAGATGACCTTATCAATTATCTTTAACTATTTTAAAGAGGATGTTCTATTAACTCATTTTTAATGAGGGATTTCCAAATGGTTATTTTATAATGTCAACCCATTTTTTACTAAGATAACTTTCATATTCTGGGTAATAAATTTATTAAATGGTGGATAATGTAAAATCCCATGAGTTTAAAAGAACACTAAGTTTGATTGTGTATACAATATTCAATATCGCACTTAAAAAACCATGAAATATTAAAGTTTTAAACATTATATTTATCAAATATCCATTAAATTTTAGAGTATGAATAGGATTATCCACATAATTAAATATATGTATAAATTTTCTACTCCATTAAAATGTATTGATTAATTATTTGGAAATACACACTCAATTTTTCTACAAAGTCATTTTATGCCTCAAAAATATGATTTATTCAAAATAGTTTTAATTAAATTCAATTAGAGAATATTATAATTAATTTATGTAGTTTTTATAATTTTTTTAGAAAAAATTATATCATTTTGGAAATCATCATATAAAAATTATCTTCAGGTGAATTTTTGGGATTTTTTAGAAATGGTTGTTTTTTCATTGATTAGTAAAAATACGGATTTTTAAAAAAATATCATTTCAATTCAATAAATTAAGTAATATAGAAGAACCATTTTATATTAGAGTAACATAATTATCATTTATTTATAAATAATATAATTAATAAGAGTAATCATTATACATGATTTGGGTATAAGATCATTTTAGGATTAAAAAAACATTTTTCTAAAATCCTTTTTAGTACATTTTGGGTTATTATATTAAATTATTTTCTAAATCTTCTAAAATGTTAATATTTAAGAATGGATTAAAAACTTTGAAAAAATATTTCTAAAATTTTCTATTATTACTATATTTTTTGTTCAATATAAATAGTGACCTTAATAAATATTTTTCACCAAGGTAAAGGTAAAATCAGTTAACTAAGGTTAAAACTGATGTGATAAGGATTTATATTCATAAAAACACTTAAATTTATTTATTTTTATGATTACATGTCATAAAAAATCATCCAAACTCATAAAATATTACATTTTCTCATTTTTATTCAATTTTTACCTTTAAAATATTAATGTAAAAGATGAACTAAAAAATGTGACATTCTTACTTTTAAAATTTATAACATTTTTTAAATGGATAAAAATCATATGTTGAGTAATAAATTGTATTTTTAATTATAAATTATTATTTTTTATCATGTTATTTTTTTTTAAATTTTTATTGATGAAATAATTCCCTTAAATGTTTATGAAATGCCGACATAGTTCTCGTGAAAGTAATAGAAAAATAATGTAAATGAATATAAAAACTATAAAAGTATTATTTTTGAGTGATTAAAAGTTTCCCAAAAAATTATAATATAAATATACAATATTATAATTTTGTTAAAGGTTTATATTTTAATTACATTTCTTTCATGCTGTTTTCAAATTCAAATTACGTAAATTGTTTTTAAAATGACTAAATTGTATTTTATGTTAAATATATTTTATAAAATAATTTAACAATCACAAAAATATATAAATAGAACAATTAGGGTCATAAATTGTATAAATTTCACCCCTTTCCATTTATGAGACAATTGTCACATTATAAGTAAAATTATAACCCTTTGATATTGAAAAAGACATCACCGCTTTTAAGGTTAAAATTGGATAACTAAGGGGTTAATCTAAGAGATAAGGTTTAAAATAATATGTAAATATATATAAATTTTATTATATTATTATATTAAGATAAAATATTACTTATATTATTATCCATGTTATTTTGGAAGCATTTCACATTATATTGACACTATTTATATTATAATATTTCCTGTATTTTCTAAAATTACACTAGTGATATTTTATAATAAAACATATTTTATTAAATTATTCAAAATTAATAAAAATATTATATTAAAACAAATTAATTATATATGGTTTCAAATATCTTCAGTGGTGAATTTATGGATCACTATTCCTTCTATATTAAATTTCTTGGCTCTTTTAGTGTAAAAAACATTGATATCATGTAATTTGTCAAAAGGGTTACAGAAGAGTTAAAACAATTAGATAATGGTAAAAAAACACATAAAATTAAAAAAACTATTGTATAAAATTATTTAGACACATACACATATTATATTCAAATTATATCTATTTTTTTCCATTTTTACATGAAAATTAATTTATATTAATTTAATACTTTAAAAACTACAAGAATGACCCTCCCCTCAGCTATAAAAGGGAACCCACTATAATCTCCTATAAAAAATTAAATATCCATTTGGTTAGGATATTACCGGACCAAATACATTTATAAAATCCTTTCTCAAATTTTATATGTTTTATTTTTGCATATAATATCAACCTTAGAGGGCATAAGGTGTAAAGCAAATGATGTTTTCCAAGGAAGAGGTATAGTTGTTAACAAATCATTTTCATTTTATTTATTATTCTAAATCTTAAAAATATTCTTCAAACATGATTAAATAACAAAACTAGTATTTGAGAATTACTAATATATTATCAAGTTAATTGAATAATATATATATATATATATATATATATCATTTCTTCTAGAAAATGGGAAATAAAACCGCATTTATGTGTATGGAGGACAACCACATTGTGAACTGATGTAATTAATTTTCCATCCTCGAATCACATGAATGATTACAATTATGGATTATAAATATATATAATTTATATATTAATCACATAAATAACATTATTAATGATAATATATCATCCATTTGATTACCTTTTTGTCTATTTAAAAATGATAACGCCAGTCATACGTACATGTGGATTACCACCTCCTTGAAGTGATGTGATTCATTTTTCATCACTAAGTCACATAGATGGTATATATATAATGTATTAAAACAGATAATATTATGTTTATGATATAATCATAATTATGTAGTGAAAAAATAATACTTACCTTCATTCCGACATGATTGTTCAAAAATTGAAATTTTACTCATGTGTACGCACGACTTATCATCTCCATGACGATAACATAGTTAATTTTTTATAAACATCATTCATAGTTTGTTTTAAATTTATAACTGATATATAAAAATTATAATTATTTCATTATTAGTATTCTATAGATGAGGGAACAATGACCCATTTTTATCAAGGTCAACACAGTGAAGTCATTTTGAAATTAAGAACCAAACAACACCTGACGTCAACATAATTGAATAATTGATTAAAAATTTCATTAATATAAATAAATTAATTTTTTAATGATAATATATTTATCTTGTTAAATTTTATTATGAAATAAAATATTTGATATAAGATTATTATAAAGTTGTTAAAGGATAAACACAAAAATTTTGATCTTGAGGTAAGGGATTTCATCTCAATTTCTCTTCATTGAGGCATATCATAATGTTATTCACATAATTTATTTCATATAGTGTATATAATTCCCATTTTAAATTTTATATCATAAATCATTAATATTTCATGTCCCAATTCATTTTACATCATCCATGGTTTTTGATAGAGATGTCACTAAAGTGGTAAGAGGTTTCTTCGCACAATTCCCATTCATTAGGTTATACTTATAATTCATTGCCATTTTTATAGAATGATTATGTGTTAATTGATCCATAAATTTTCTTATTATATATTAAAACTTATATTACGTGGATTTACATATTTTTACGTATGCACTTCAGGGATTAATTATCACATAAAAAGTTATGATATTTGAAAGGGTTTTCTCTTTCTAAATATTTTTTTCCTAAGACACTTTTCATGTCATACCCCATGATTTCGTAGTAATGTGCAATTAATTTGTAATGAATAGAATTTTTCATATTAATATATGTGATCCATGGGATTTATAGATCCATATAATAATTTTTTTAATGACTTTTGATTTGAAGGTTTCCTAATAGGTAACCCTTTATGTTACAATATCTTTTCTTTTAGAGACTGTTTATGTTCAAGATTCCTTTAGGGGAAATTATATGATATTATTTAATTGCACCAGATAAATTTTATTATCCAACTATTATTAATTTCTCTTAAATTTATAATATCTATTTCATCCCTTATTTATTAAAGAAACATCAAGAGATTTGTTAGTAAGTGATGTATTTTTTGTAACTTATTTTAGTTTGGTAATCTTTATCTTTTATTTTTTCTTCTAAAATATCATAATAATTTTATTTTATAAATATAAATTATTTTGTATGGTTATTTTAAAAGTTCATTTAACTTATTTTAAAAGTTTTTAAAATGAATTTTATTAACATTTTATGCATGAGTTAGACCTGAATCATTACAAATGTTTGAAAAAAATGATTATTTTTAATATTTACAACATGAATGGATTTTCCATACATCATGAAAATTATTTTCATTGAAGATTAATTTATATGTTTAAAAATAAAATTTCAATGAAAATGATTATAAAAATATTTTATGAATTTTTATTTCATAAAAGTTATTCTAAAAGTGGAAATGTTATTTTTCTTATGAATGTTTTTAAGGAGACTTTTATTGTATTTATATTCCAATGAAAAAAAAATGATTGATGTTAATTAAACACCATTGGGGATATGTTGCAGTGATACCATCTTTAATATTTCTAAGGATAAATTAAGAGATTTTCATGGAACCTATTTCTTTTCAATGGATAAATCAATCAATGAAATAAAAAGGGTTATTATTATGTTAAAAATGAGTTTTTTCTTATGTTATGATTATGTTATAGTTCTTGGAAAATGATTATGATAATGGGTGAGTCTGATATAGCTCATGATTATGGGTGATCCTGATAAACATCTTCAATGAATTGTGTAAGTTTTATTTTCTAAGTATAGTTATAATGGAAGTTGACCATATTAGTTATTCTACTTGTAAGGGTTATTTTTGGGTTCTATTAATATAATTTTACAAGATACAAACACATATTATTTATTCTTGATATGAATTTTTAATGTTTTATTTGATAGAGATTGACCTCACAAGTCTCATTATCATTGATTATTATTATTTCTTCCTTTGATAAAAATTTATACTATGTTTCAAGATTGATGATCCATGTATTTATGTGTATGAATTATATTTTGGTATTATCATGCACTTTGATTATTTCATTATATCTACATGGTAATCTTATTCTCATTGATAATATCCAGTTCATAATTCTTAACAGCACTCTTACTTGAAATTTGAGCTCTCTCTTATTAGGTTTCATATTCCCTAGGTTATGAAGAATGATGTAATTGTTTTTATAGTAATGTTTCAAGAGTGAATAATTTTATGGGAGTTGTTGAAGGCTAAATTTGATATATGGAAAGATAGGTATTATAGGATAAATGTTCACATGAATACATGTGTACTGTTATGTAATTTGTTTTCCTAATTTATATAAAACTATAAAACTAAAAAGTGTTAGGGTTTGTAAGTGATCCAAAATTTTCTTTAGATGTTGTATGTTTTTAATGGTTCTAATATTGTAATTTTTTTTTGTATAAAATCCATAAATATAATGATTATGTTTTATGCATGGGAACTTGAAGTACATGTTCAAGGAGTTTTTAACGATAACACTTCCTTGCTTCTGGGGAAAAGTATAGGTGGGAGATCCTCTGTTTCCCACCAATCTAATGAAGCGACCACATTGGATTTTTTATATCGATCATGTGTATATTGGGTTTTTAGGGAAACTATTTAATCAACCACATAAATAATGTAAAAATAATAAGATATACCTCACAATTAGTGAGAGACAGATCAGTCGTATGTTATTCCATATCAACCATAAGTTTTGAGGATTGATTGTATGATCCATTATACCAACCGCATGGTAATAAATATATACCAACCACACAATCAAATATATCAACCTAATTTTGTAGATCTCATGGTAAGTGGATCAATAGTGAACCTTATGGTCTGTCCAACACTTTATCATTTTTTCTATGTTTTTTTGGAATTATAAACCTTTCTCTTTTTATTCACCCTTTTGATAAAAAGTTTAACTACATTTTCATTATTAGTATTTTTGATGATCTATTTACTAAATAAAATCTTATATATTATATAAAAAATTTCAATGAATTAAATTTTTAGTCATTAATATACAATAAAGATATATTCTACATTATAATGGTTTTTTATATTTTTATTAATTAAACATTTATTCAAATTATTTTAATCATTATATTACTTTTTAAATTAAAATATATAATATACAAATATGTGTAATCTATTTGGCAGAGAAAATATAGTGGTAATATTTTTTTATATTTAGGATTTCGTGATTATTTTTCTTGTACACTATTTTTTATAATAATTATATTATTGAATTACTTCACGATTTTCATAATGGTTTTTATTGTTTTATTTATTTGATAAACTCTAATTTATTCTGACATGCATATTGATATTTTATTTAATGAGTCAAATCAAGGAATTAGAGTGAACTAAAATTATTCTTTGAATACATGTGATGCTTAAACCGGTAACAACATGTTTCCATATTTTTAATATTCCCAACTATTGAATGATGGTGATGTATTTATGAAACTCTCTTGTAATGAGAAACAAAGGAGGGAGCTAGATGAGCAATGAAAATTTATCAACTACTATAGATTAATAAATATAGTGGAAAAATAAATGTATTTATTCTCAAATGAGATCTTACGATTCTATTGTTTCATTTATGTGATAATAAAGAGACATCAATATTATATTCATTGATACTGAACTGATCAATGTTACTTGAGTTACATTAAATTCCATATCTTCTTCTCTATACCGATCGTCATTATTTTTTGGTTTTCACTATGTAATATTTTCTTTCATATATTTTTTAATTTAATCATTTGAGTTTTCTTTTACCAATAAAAATCATGTATGATATTAGTTATTATACCCAAACAAAGGAAGTCTCATGGGCTGTGACTCATGATCAAAATTTTGGATAGATTGTGACGTAAATCTAATAAAAAGGTAGGTATTTGTTGTGCCTATAGTTATTGTAAAACCTATGGTTTTTAAATAGGTTATCATTATTTTAAAAGTGAGGTTTATTAGCGGTTACAAATCTTCTCACTAGATAGAGAATATTGAAGAGTACAGTAGGATCATAGTGATCTAAAGAACTATAAAAAACTGTGTTCGTATTTTATTCCAATTGTATTATATTCTGAACACTACATTTCATTATTTTTTCATTCAATAATAAACATTGATAGATTATTTATTTTAAAAATTTTAATGTACTATTCACCCACCTCTAGTCAATTATTTCCATTTATCGAGACTAACAATTGGTAACAATGGTAGGTTGTTTTGGATATTGGTTTTGTTGTTTATATTTTTTTTACTAACATGAATATACTAGACATAAGAGTGTAATAAATAAATATATATTCTCCAATGTGACATGTATTAATGGAAATGATTTATAGATACATAAAAAAACATTTTTTTATGTAAGATATTATGGGTATTGGAACTATCTAATGGAAGCATATATGAATTAGTTAAGAATGGACCATTGGATAGTCAGGGTGAAACCATATAAACTACCCGATACTAATCTGGAGAAACTTTTTGTTAATGATATGAAATAGTATATTTTAAATTATAATGTAAATTATATTTTGTACTGTGCTATAAGAATTTTTTTTACAAACATGTTTTATCGTTTAATACAACACATTCAATTTGGATAAATCTAAAGTTACTTATTTTGGGGAAGAAAAGATTAAAAAAACCAAGGTTGGAATGATTAATATATAATACTAGGATTTCATTATGGGAGAAGATGAGTCAGTAAACTAGATATTTCACAATTTTACAATAATTAAAAATGGTATGAGTGCACTTGGTGAAGTATAATACAAAAAAATATCATTGAAATGGTTGCGAGAGAATTACTAAAAGGATGGTAGAAAAAGAATGCAGTGATTGATGAAATTAAAATTTTTAAACATAATTCTTTACATGAACAAACAACTTATTTACTACAGTATAAAATTAAATTGAAAAATATTGTTTATGAGTAGTTTAAAATAAAGAAATGTAATACTTATAATCATAATGTTAACAAATCCTCTAATTATTTTGAATCTACGTTCTATTAATGTGATATAGAAATAAAATATTTTACAAATAATATTTAATTATTTGTGAAAAATAAAGGAGGAAAGAGGTTGTTAAAATGAATGAAAAAAGGTGTACATAAAAGGTAATACTAGAAATAAATATGATGTTTTATACCTAAACTATTATGTGTGCATGAAGAAAAGGAACATCAGTTATGATTGTTCCAAACTCAACCATTCAATTAATGACAAAGAAAAAATGAGAAAGGAAAAGAAAACATTGTTTGGAGGATGGGATTATTCATATAATTCACATTTGAGCTGTGACATAGGATGTGAACATGAGAAAGGGAAACTTGATTTAATGGACACACATTATGATGTACCTAAATCATATTATACTCAATTGATAAATCATATTAATGTTGATCATAAAAAATCACTAAATATGGAAAGAAAACTGAATATGATTATAGTTATCATTTTTATTTCTTGAATTCCACATTAAAACAACAGTATAAATATAATGTGGAATTAATGAATTATAATATAAGGATTATGGAAAAATATATTGATTTAAACACTAAAAATTAAAAGCGGGATAAAAAAAATGAGAAACTGAAAAATGGATGTGAAAATATGCAAAACTGTGTTTCTAGAATGATGAAGATAGAAAAAATTATAATTAAGATATATTGAAACAAAAAGAAGAAATGACTGACTAATAGTTTTTTGGGAATTAAATTATAAATATCATGAAAGAAGTCTTAATTCATTAATGTTCTAATTTTCTAAAGTATAGAATTATTATACGAAGGTCAAGAAATAAATATAAAATTTTGAAATACAACCTCAGTTATAATGAAAAATTATATACAGATATAAAAGATATTCAAAAAGAGAATGTGGATTTGAAAAAGGATGTTTTTAATCTTAAATAAAATTTATCTATTTTTTAGTGAAAAATTATATATGATAAAGTGATTTCTATGATAAAACTAATTTTTAACAAGAATGGTTTGGGTTATAATATATTTTCACCAAGGATAAATAAGGCTAATTTTGTAAAAATTAATAAGTAATTATTTTAATTTTAAATTATTTTAAAGGTAGAATTCAAGGGAACTATGGCCATGAATTATCTTTGATAATTACAAAATAATAGGAAAATAAAAAAAATTATTTCTAATTATTTTTTATAAATAGTATACAAATATATGTTTCAAATCAATTTGAGTGCCAAAATGTTATGCTTATAATCTAATTCAACCCTAGTTAGAATATGTAAAAAATATATTCTACTTGATTGAAATATTTTAGTTATATTCCTTATAAGTCTCAAAGATTCATGTTATTTTGATAATGGGTGTTCCAAACATTTTATAGGTGATTTTTTTAGTTTTTTTATTTTTTAATTCATTTGATGGATGCCTAATTACATTTAGAGACAATTCTAAAGAAAAAAAGTATTGTAATCTGAGAAGTTCGATTTTCTGAAACTATTATTTTTTTAAAATTATTATTTTTATATGGTATAAAAAAATTAACATGTATATCATAATTATGTGATGATAGATTAAATATTATTTTTGAAAATGATAGATGTACAGTTTTTAAAAATAAATCAGTTTTTTTCAACAAATATAAAAGAGTGTTTTTATACTATTTATTTTCTAGTATAAACAAACAGAAAGTTATGTGTTTAAATACTATATAAGAAGATGAAATTTTGTGGAATAGTCAACTTGGACTTTCATAATTCAAACTATTGTAAAATTTTTCATAGAATAAATATTTTCTAAAGTTTCCAATGAAAAGTACAAGTATTTTGATTATGATTCATATTTAAATAGTAAACAACATAAATAATGGTTTAAATTTGTTAATGTTGTTGGTACTACTAAATGTCTAGAATTGTTAAATCTTGGCTTTTTTGGTCCTATAAATACTATTAGTTTTGGTGTAAATGTATTTTTTTTATAATATTTTATTTCATTATAGATTTATCTGGATTTATTTCATATCAAACCAATGTGAAAATCTTATAATGTTTTATTCATTCTAAAAGAGTATAATTTTTTTAAAAAATATTTCAATTATATCTATCAGAAGTGATTGAGGTGGTGAAAGTGTTAATTTATAATTATGAATTGTTTTTGAAGGTAATAGATATAAACAATATTTTGTTGCTCCTAGGATACCACAACAAAATGGTGTGGTTAAAAAATTTCAATTCATGAAATGGATAGATCAATGATTATAGAGTCAAATGAGGATAAATATTTTTTTCAAAGAAATTAATATAGATTTTAATTTTTTAAAAATAGTTTCTATTTGTAAATTTTTGAATAAAATATATTAGTTATTTTTAAAGGTTTTAAACCTAAAATTTGATATTTTATAGTGTTTTACATGTTTTTTTATTATAAATAAAAAAGATAATTATTAAAAGCCTGATTATAAATTCGACGATGGATTATTTTTAGGTTAATCTAATTATATTAATTCATATAGAGTTTTAAATAAGACAACAATAGTTGTTGAGGAGTCTGTGCATGTTAAATTTGATGAAAATAATAATATCAAGAAAAATTTGGATTTAAATAAAGAGGATGATGAATTTATGGAATTAAATTTAAGATAATATAATGATTGAGAAAATGATAATTCATTAGTTGATGTGTATAAAATAGATTCTCAATCTAATATTAAAGAATAGAAAACTCATAAGGATCATCCTATTGAAAAAGTAATTGTAAATATTGAATGTAGAATAAATACCATGAAATATAATTTTTTATTGTAATAATTACACATTTGATTCTAACTTTGTGCTTGTTAATATTGAAAATTTCTTAACTTATTTGAAATATATTAATTATATGCATGAAGAATTAAATCAATTTAAAAGAAATAAATTATGAAATTTTTTGGAATTACTCGAAGATAAATAAATAATATTAATTAGTTGTATGTTTCCTAATAAATTTGATAAATTTGGGAAGATAGTTAAAAATTAATAAAGACTAGTTGCTCAAGGTTATTACTAGGAAAAGGGAATTGACATTGAAGACTCATTTTCTCATGTTTCTAGGATAGTGTCTATTATAATTTTATAAGAATTTTCATGTATTCAAAATATAAAATTATCTCAAATGAACGTAAAAATAGAATTTATAAATTGAATAATTTATGATGAATTATTTCATAAAAAACCACTATATTTGAAAATGAGAAATTTTCAAATCATTCTATTCAACATAATAAATCTGTATATGTTAATAATAAATATCCAAGATATTGATACGAGATATTAACAAATTTTTTATCTCAAAATGATTTTTATAAACTAAAATTTGATCCAAACATATTTATAATTAATGTATAGAATGATATCTTGATTTCACACGTATATATTTATGAGATAATATTTGGTTCTAAAATGATTTACTTTGAAATGATTTTTCTAAATTAATGACTAATGAGTTTTATATGAGATTAATGGCAGGATATAAAAATTTTATTGGCGTACAAATTATCCAATGAAAACATGTCATTTATTTATATGAATCTATGTATGATGAAGAACTTGTTAATGTGTTTTTCATTGATACATGAAAGTCTATTAAGGCATTGATGAGTAAAAATTACAACTTTTATTTAGATGATTCTTGAAAGTGTACTGATTTTAAATTGTATAGAGGCATTATAAGAGCCTTACTATATTTTATTGGATCTATAATAGATATAATATGTTAAGTATTTTTGTGTTTTATATTTAATTAGAATCCTAAATAAATTCATCTTAAATAAATTAGGGGAGTTGTTAGATATATTAATATAATTATTAATGCTAGTTAATTTTATTCAAACCATAATTGATTGATTTATTATCATATTCTGACTCAGGTTTCCAAGGATATAAACTTGATAAAAAAGGCACAATAGTTCTATACCATTTTCTCAGTAACAATTTATTTTTATGAAGTTCTATGAAACAACATTCATTTTAATTATCTATAGTAGAGGATGATTATGTTACTAATACTAGTTGTTTTGAAAGATTTTGTATTAAATAGACTTTATGTGATTTTATTATTATCTTTGTCAAAATTCCTATATTTTTTATAATTATAATTATATTTATATTTATAATAATCCATTATAAAACTCTAGAGTAAAACTTATAAATGTCATATTTCATTCTATGAGGGAAAATGCGAATAAAAAAGATATTGTTTAGATTTTTTTACTACTAAAAAATAAATTAATAAAATATTTACTAAATTGTTGGGTTTTTATAGAGTTGAGAAAATAAAATTTGAACTTATAATGATGAAAATTTAGTTTAAAATACTATTTTATTTTGACTTTATTGAGGGTGAGATTTAATTTTCTAATTTAAAAATTTTTATATTTCATTTTGAAAATTTTCATAAAGGGGTATAATTTTTGATAAATATTTCTTGGTTTTGTAATTTCCATGTTAGGGGAGATTGTTAGAGTGAGGAGAGTATTTAATTTGATTTAGTGTAAATATATGTTATTTATTTATTTTTGAATTTTAAAAATGCCTCTGAATATTTTTTTTAAAATAATATTTTTTTTAGATTATATTTTATTCTATTCAATGTTTCTATTTAATTATGTTTTATTTTATTAATTTTAATCCTAACTTATTCTTATTATACTTATTTTGTTTAAAAATTAAGAAAAATTAATTTTCTTTTAATTTTATTTACCCGTAAGTAACATGTTTAAATTTTTCTTTAACTATAAACTTGTTTTGAAAATTTAGTTTTACCTTTAATTCTAGTAAGTTTCTTATGAACCTTACACGAGATTGGAAGTACCCTTACACAAGATTTATAATCATTGTTATATATTTATGTGAAGCCCCTATCAACCCTTTTTTAAGTTTTATAATGTTTTCCTTAACTTAATGAGGTTTCTATTATACCCTTACACATTTCCTAGAATTTTTCTGTTACCTTGACATAAGTTTATTTATTTCTATTACACAGTGCATGAAAATATTATCTACCCTTACACAATTCTTGTTTTACCATTACAGATGCTGTTGAGTTTTCATGTTTACAATAGAAAAATAGTTCCATTTCAAGGTTACCATCAGATGAGCTATACAAGTTTAAGGATATCTTTACGCAACATAAATATCATCCTTAAACAACCATTGAAAAATTCATTTATACACTTATTCAAGATATAAAATTCCTCTATTTTCCTATAAGTGGTAGAACTCTCATACTTCTGGAGAATAGTAATAGTAGTATATTCTCTTTTTTATTGAAATATTATAAATCAACCACATGTTACATTTTCTACATACCATGAGTATTTTGGTTTTCAAAAAAATGTTTAATCGATCGCACCAAGAATGTATCGACCACAAGATATGCCTCACGATCTGTAAAAGATGCATCAATTGCACATTATGATAGATATACTAGAATTTTTTATGGGAATACTATATTTTTAATATATCAATTAAAATTTAAGACATATAGATCAACCATACACTCAAATATATTGAACACATGTCATGGAACATTGGTTAAGTGGATCGACCAAAAAGCTCAGGTCGCACAAAATTTTTCTAAATTTTTAGGGAATTATGAAGCTTAATCAATTTATTCATTATTATGATAAAATATTTACCCATATTTTTTATAAGGTTGTTTTATTTATTTAGATATTTAAATTCATATAAATTACACACAAAATAATTTTAAATGATTTAAATTGTTATTAATTAAAATTCCGTCAAAATAGATTCTATTTTACAATGGAATTTCATATTATAATTAAATATAATTTTATTCAAAATTTTTAAACAATTATATTTATTATTAAAATAAATATATAATATAATGACTACGTTTAAGATATTTGGTATAAAAAATATCATGGAAATATTTTTGGATGTTAATGAGTTACATATTATTTATCATATACTCTATTTTTTTATTTCTGAATTATCTATTTCCATAATATTTTCATTTTTTTTATTTTAATAACGCTCATTTATTTTAATTTGCATATTGGAAATTTGTTTAACGAGTTAAACATTGTAATTAGAATATAGTAAAATTATTCTTCGGATACATGTGATGTTTAAACTTGTAACAATATGTTTCTATCTCTTTAATATTTTGAACTATTGAATAGAGGTGATGTGTTTTGGAAACTCTTACATAATTAGAAATAAAGGAGGGATATTAATGACTATTGGTGATTTTTTCTATAAATAATGATCAAGAAATCCATTGATAAGATAATTTCCATGATACTTAACTGAGATATTCTTTTAATACTATTTTATAGGTGGGATCATGAATAAACATTATCATTCAATTATTTGATGATGAAGTGATCAATGTTCCATGAAAAAACATCAACTTCCACATATTCTAGTCTCTGATGAACATCATTATTTTTCAGTTTTCATTATGTAATATTTTCATTCATATGTTTTTAATTTTAAGAATTAGTTTATGCTTTTCCTAATAAAAATTAATTCATGTACTGATTCTTCTACCAATTAAAGTAAGGTCCTGGGGTTTTGAATCATGAAAAAATTTAGGATAGATTATTTTTTGAATGATGTAAAAATTTAGGTATTGGTTATGCATCAAGGAATTGTAAAAGGAAGGGTTTATAAAGTGGTTATCACAAGTATAAAAGTGAGGATTGTTAGTGGTAACTAATATTATCACCAAGTAGAAAACATTGAAGCATAGAGTAAGAACTTTGTGATCTAAACAACTATAAATATAAGTTTTTCATAGTTTATTTTAGCTGAATTATATTTTAAACACTACATTTATTTTTAGTTTCATTCATTAATAATATTAGATACATAATTTTTTTTAAATTTTTTTTAAAGGGAACTTTACCCCCATATAGTATACTATTTACATCTATTCAGACTGATGCACATGTACTTGATAAAACAATTGATTCAAAGCATGGAGGTTTTAAGAAAAAATATTATGGTGAGAAGAAGAGACATTACATTTGTGGTTGTATGGAGTGAACACAACCATTCTATTAACCCCAACAAGTACATTTTCATTATATAAATTGGTGTCTATACTAAAATGTGTATAAGGATTTATATAGATATATGAAAAAAATGTTGTGCCTATGGTAAATAACTAATTTAGTAATATATTAGGGTAACATTAGGATATAATTTCATTATTTTACTAAATTAATAATATTATGAAATGTTTATTTATACTTCATTGAAGAGTGAATTTAGATTTGATGACTTCTAGATGAAATTTAAATTAATAGTCACAAGAAAGACACATAAAGGCTTTTGTAAAATTCTAATAAAAAATCATCATAGGGATTCAAAAGGGACTGTAAACCTATACCCACTATATATGTATGTACATATGATAAAATAAGAATCAAGGATTGTGTTTATTGGTCATTGTGAGGAGGAATATTTTCTAGTACATTTTTATTGATATTACATCACTTGACAATAATATATTACATACTTTGATTGAGAATTGTTAATTTATGAAACAAATGAGTACTAAAAATAACTATCATGCATCAAAACCAACATACCCCAATCATAATGAAAGTACGAGGTGTGATTAACTTAAAAAATGCTATGTATTTTAAATATGTAGTAATAGTTTTATGCAGAATGAAACAAAAACATAATTGTGTTTATTTGTTTATATTCAAATTGGGGAATCAAAAACAAAATCCACATCCATCACACATAATGTTATATAATAGGAGGCTCATGTAAATAAATATGGAATATTAATAGATGATAACACAAAAGAATTATGGGAAGTGGGAATAAGTATGACATAATAAAAAAATTTATTCTTTAATTTGGTATTAAATAATAATGATTTTTTATTTTCCAATATTTTTTATCTAGTTTAGACATAGGAATCATCATCGACTATACCAAATGAATGACTACTTTTAGTGTCCTCAAAGTTTCCATTACAATATGGAAACATTAGAGGTTAGAGTTTTGGAGTGTCACCCCAAACATATTTTGAGAATAGAAATGTAGTTGGGGAAAATATACGAAAATAGAGGTGATGTATACATGAATAACTTATCTATAAGGAAAACATAATTAGAATTCTGAGTCATTGGAGAAGGTTATAGGAAGGAATCAAAGAGAATAAACTACACAGCAACAACCACTACATTAAGACCGCTAGATTTTAGGGGATTCATTCCCCTTAAATTTCATCCTTACAATAGGTAATCGATTTTTTCATAAAAGTTTCTTCAAAATTTTAATGAGGTAGATATTGATGCCTTTTATATACTAATGTTATATATGGTGAGAATTATTGTGATTTATAGATATCATCACCCACCCATTTCCTTGTTTAGAGGAGTAAATTTTACAATATCAAAGTATATATTCAATAAAACACACAACTTCCAAAATTTTATGTGACAGTGGGAATTAATGTAGATCATGAGATGAGAACTAAGCTACTTATTCCCCATGACGTCATAGATGTTCAAATGGTTGAAATTATTGTTGGAACTTTCATAGCTAGGTCATTTTATATTGAACAAATACATTTCAATAAGGAGGTTTTCCTTTTCAATTTATTTTTGTGTAAAATATTTAAAAATTAATGAAAAATTCCCATACAATGGAATGTTATTACATATGGATAAAAGGAAGGATAAATTTAAGGTCGAATAAAAACTATCTAAAGGATCATCCAATGGATCAAAAAGACCTTAAGAATGTTCCTTTACTACACCATTTCATCTTCCACATTTACTAATATTACTAGTTCATACAGATACTATTTTCAAATATGGTGTTATGACCATCATTGATTTTTAAGAAAAAATGTATATAGATTTCATTACATACATTCTTGGTCATGATAATTTAGATGAAATCTTCATGCATGGATGGCTTGGAGTCTTAGTTGTAAATTTATAAAGGAGGTGTGTTTTTATAATTTTTTTATCCAATACCTTATATACTATGTTAATTATAGTTAAATAATTTTCATATTTTCTTCAAGAATATATATCAATAATATTTGAATGGAAATACCTATAAAAAAATTTGGGCTCATTTGTCCTCATATCACTTCTGTAATTTTTTTTGAAGAATAGAAATATCCAATAATAGTGGAAAAACTGGATACACTGTTTGAAAGAAATACATACAAATGATAGACCGTTAATAATACCAACGATTTAGGGGAAAATCAATATAATTTAATCATATAAAATATATTTTCATTCCTTTCATTAATTATTGTTTTTAGGCATAATTGATTTCTCATTGAAAATTGGATACTCCAGAGATTTATATTTTGGATTCAATGCATAGATACCCAAAAAATTGACCATACATGATGATGTTTATCACTTTAACTTATAATAAATGAAAACTTTTATAAAAAATATTCATGTTATGAATTTTATATTATATTTTGAAGAAAACATTTTTATGATAGGGTGATATTTAAATATCATCGATCTCAGGGAATGTGGAAAGTTGAGGAGCACATGAATCCTATATAATTCTACAAGTAGATAAGAATTAGGGTATATATAAAAATATTTCACCGTCAAAACATATATCAAAACAAATTACTTAGTTTTCAAAATGTTTTTGTATTTTTTAAAACAAATTAATGTAAAATAATTTTGTTATTATGATGTAAATTTTTTTAATGGTATCATATTCCATAAAAAACTATAATCCCCCTAGAGGTATTTCTAATGATAATTAAAATTTCATTTAAAGTATTTATTATTAATTTGTTTGTTTATATTTTTTAGTAATATAAGGACATTCAACGATCAATATATTTATAAGAGTATATATATTTGTTTAAAAATGAACAAGTAGAATACATGGATTCTGAATGTATGCATACATCATAAATAGGTGGCTTCCTACTACCTATTTATTTAATATTCTATTCAATTTATCTATTTTTTAGATAATTTCCTTATAATGTTTTTGAATAATTATTTAGTTAATATTTAATGATATCATGATGAAATGAATTTTTAGAAAATTAGTTTTTCTTAAACTATGTTCCACTCTTTTAAGAGAAAAAAATGATCATAGAAAATATAATTTTCAATGAATTATTTAATAAATATGAAGCACTCAGGATCTATTTATTCTATTTATAGAGATATTAGTTTATTATTTTATCTATTTAAGTTTAATAGTGTGTGTTTTCTATATAAAAATGACTTAAAGTGCCTTTTTGTAGTTTAAATTGTCATTTTAGATAAAAATATGTGTGACATAATCAAAACCTAGAAACCACATTCATATTGTATTGATAGTTTAGGAAAATGATTAATAATTAATTTTTGAGGTGTGAGAATTAGGTATACCTCAATATGATAGAGAGTGCAACTGGTATGACTCAAAATGTGTCTTTCCAATTTAAAAATGAGATTTTAGTTAAAAACATGTGTAACTAACAACAAACAAAGAAAACAAACTTTGATTGTATTGAAAATTAGGAAAATGATCCATATGTCATTTGGGAAATTTATGAATAAACCACACATCAATCTGACCCATGGGATTACTGTTATGGATTAATGTGTGTGTTTTTAGTTTAAAATGGCATGTTAGTTAAAAAGTCATATAACATTATCAAAACCAATTTAAAACACATTTAGATTGTTTTGATTCATTAAAAAACAATCCAGAAGTCATTTTTATGTGTATGAAACAACCAAACTTCAATCCAATAACCGGTGTGACTGTTATGAGTCAAAGTATGTGTTTATATTTAAAAATGAAGTCTTAGTCTAAAAGACACATACCATACCAAAAAAGGAGAAAAAAAATTTATATTAATTTTATAATTTAATAAAATTATATATATGTCATTTGTGACATGTAGGAATGAGCTTCACAACAATTATATACACATTGTGAGTGATATGACTTTAAATTTGTTATTTCAGTTTAAAAATAACATTTTAGGTTAAAACATGTCCACTGCCTACAAACTAATCAAAACATACTATAATTTTCATGATACTTTACTAAAATTACCTATAAGATATTTTTGAAAAATAGGGGTCATCCACATGTTAATATGACACATGGTTTGTTAAAGGTGCTATTGTGGGTGCTTTGAAATAATTTTCGGTTTTTGGGTACTTAGGTGCAACAGAGTGGTTAACCATGGTCGTCTCCCAAGAGAAAAAAATAATTAAAACATCTTAGTAATGGTATTTTGAAAATAACATAATATAATATAAGAAAACGTTGAAGGATCGAGGGTATGATTTTTAAAAAACAATTAGAATATGTTATCTTTAAGAATATTGTATTTTTGTGTTCTTTTTTTTCAATGAAATTTGATTAATAAAACACAACAAGACGATATTTTTAAGAAAACTATTTTCAAATGAATAACTGATCTGAATCAACCTATTCACATACTAATTAATCATTATAATTTATATTAATCTCCACTTAATTATGTCCCCTTAATTTTCCAACCCTCTAACCTTATGGGAGTTAACTTAACCACAATGATGAACTGAGTTGAACCTTAGGCTAACTTCAGATCATGAAATCATATAAAGATCTATTTATTTCCATTACAATACAAGATTATGGTTCGTGGAAAATTATGGAACATATCCATTATATAAATGAGGATGGATAAATTTTTGGGATTATATTTTAACTCTACAAATTTATCCCACGTGTTTTTGTTTTACCGATTACGTTCGCAATCTCACAATTCACACATTACTCAACCTCATAAGATTTATGTAAGTTGTTCAATTGGATGGTTAGCTCTTATTAAATTAAAAACATAATTCATATATCATTTTATGTGAATTACATTATCTCATTGATTAAAAATAAATCAATGAATTAGGTAAGAGGTAGTTTTATTACTAAGAGGAACTAATCTTCTATGGGTGATGTAGTAATCGTATAAATGTTTTGAATTCACAAATGTTTAGAAAGGGTATAATCCAATCCCATTTCTAATCTTGAATTCCAGAACAAATATTAATATTATTAAAATTTTTTAACAAAATATAATAAAAAAATGTAATATAATTGGAATTAAGAAGTTTATTGCTAAAAAAATCATTAACATGTAAAGAAGAAGAAGAAGGCTTCGATGAAGGGTTATTAACTTCAAGAGA
Source organism: Viscum album (assembly GCA_963277665.1). Classification (NCBI taxonomy): domain Eukaryota; kingdom Viridiplantae; phylum Streptophyta; class Magnoliopsida; order Santalales; family Viscaceae; genus Viscum; species Viscum album. Next base: position 2,061,343,375 of record OY728120.1, on the reverse strand, counting down.
TATCCCACCTAAAATTACTAGAGAAATGGATTAAAACCAATTACCCTAGTACTTACAACTAATAATTCATATCCCACCCCTCAAAATGTGAAAAATACATATTTATAGAGTAGAGGGGAGGCCATGTTACAAGTGGTTTTAAGTGTGAATGGGGAAATTAGGAAAAATATTTAAATCCAACTTCTACCTCTTTCCCTATAACTAAAATTCATGAATAATATATTCTTCTAGAGGGACTAGATTTTTTCAATTTGTTCCTAGACCTCATTTCCTCATTTTGGCCAAATACACACACAGATGAATAAGTTATGTCCCAAATACTAAAGTCGTGTCCAATTTGGCGGGTTCAGCCCATCATTGACTTCATGTTTCTTTAATCCCACCAAATGCACAATTTATCTCCAATTTCCTGAATAATAGTTGTATCCAATTGATTGAGTAACACTTATACAAAATGTTATGTTAAAAAAATTCAAATGAAAATATTTATGTTTGATTCACTATAGTGAAATTTAATGGGTAAAACTGGAATTTTTATCAAAATTTCAATTGAGTGATCTAATCCCATAATTTTTATAAATAATTTTTTTTAACACAATGTGAGGATGTTATATCATTTATTATTAATAAAATAATCAATAAAATTTTGTTTTATCAACCCCCCTAATCTTACCCTTTTGCACTCCTGGGAAAAGTCCCATGTCATGTATTTCAAAAAAATTGTGACAAGATATGCATGTTCATATTCCTCAATACATAGTGGAAAAATATGAAAAGTAAGGATCCCATCAAGAGAAAATATCAATAAATTTAAAATTCATTGTTTCATAAATTGTGTCAAAACAAAATCCCGTGAGATCAATAACACTAATTAGACCGAAAATAAGTCATTGGTCTACCATGCCACTAATTACCCATTTATGTGTATCCCAATCATTTCAAGCTTATCTCTCTGCCCTATATCTAGTATATTCCTGTCAATATAAACTTTTCTTCTTACCTGATTCTATTCCACCAAACCTATTCAACAACCTTGGTTATTAAATTCCAAAACCCAGTCATTTAATAATGCCCCAAAGTCAACCCATGAGCTCCCAACCTAAATATCCCCACATGTTATACATTTCATCAATACCATCTTTATTGATTATTTTTTGTTATTTTTTATTTTTCTGATTTTTTATGGTGTTCAATAGTCAGATATTAGGTGAACATGGATAAATAAATTTGGAACTATGGTATAATTTACCAGAAGATAAATGAATGTATGGAAAGACAATATAATAAGTTTAAATGAATTACTTACCCTAAATAAATATTCAATTCGGTAAGAGAAACTCCCAAGTCATGATTTTGTGAAATGATGTGTGGAGAAATCAATGACACAATTTTCCATGATCAGAAATCACAAAGAATGGTGTCAACATCTAAAAGGTTTTATTATGACACAACCAATCATGTCATCAGCAACTTCAATTTTTATAAAAAACAACAATTGAAGATGAAATATTGATCATTCATATTGTGGAACCATTGAATTTTAAAAACATGAATTTTCCATATTTACCATATCTAAATGATCATGTTACATGATATGTTTTATTTGTTTTTATATTGTTTATTTTTTTATTTTTTTTGAATATTTGACATAAATCTTAATATAAAACATGAAAAAAACACATAAATGAAAGTCGTAAATGTCTACCACAATATTTTTCCCCTTCCCCATAATTAAAATATTTCATTTTACTCAATGTGAACCAATGAGATGATATGTTAATATAAAATGTAGATTTTTGAATCGGAAAACTAATATAAAAGTGAAAGGGTTAGGAATAGCCTGATATTCTTAACTGATGAAAAGGTCATGCAGTGTGTTGAAATCAACTGCAATGGTAGTAAGTCCCTCAATGAATGGCTCTAAACGTTGCACGTTGACTATAAATATCTTTCCTGTATGATCTTTTGTGATATCCACTACACCATAAGGAAAAATAATAGACACAACATAAGGGCACAATCATATGGAATGAAACTTACCAGACATCACCTTCAGTCATGAACTATAGAGTATAAGTTTCTCTCCTACATGAGACAACTTTTGTTGGATCATTATATCATGAGATTCTTTTTAGCATTAGTTATAAAGCCTTTAGTTTCCATATGATGACAATCAGATCTCCTCAAGCTCTTGAATTTGTCACTTCCGTTGAATTCCATCTTGGGAAAAATTCATGTTGCATTTCATTATAAACCAATATTCCTGATGCACGACTTCCAAGGGGATATGATAGATTTACCAAAAAATATGAAATGGGGACATACCGATGGAGGTATTATATGTTGTTATATAATCCCACAATGCATCATCCAATCACATTCTCCAATCCCTCATATTTGGATGTACAGTTTTCTGCAAAATTGGTTTCAACTCATGATGTGAATCCTTGGCCTAACCATTTGTTTGGGGGTGGTATGGTGTTCATTTTTTGTGTCACCCCACACTTCAAAAGGTGGGAAGTCGAATTATGATTGTAGAAGTGTGTCCCATGATCACTGATAATAGCTTTTGGTACTACAAATGTTGAAAACATTTATGGCTTAAAAAAGTCCACTACAACATGAGAATCATTATTCTTTGTGGCCTTACCTTCCATCCATTTACTCACATAATCAACAACATCCACAATATAAAAAAACCCAAATGAACTAGGAAAAAAACCCAGGAAATGGATTCTCCATACATAAAAAATCTCATAGAATATTATGGGTTATTGGGGCATCTCATGTCTCCTAGAAAAGTTCCCAGTGTGTTGGCAATGTTAGAATGACATAGAAGACACACGATCATCATATAATAAGCTAGGAAAATATAATCCAAAGTCTAAGACATTCCTAACTATTCATTGGGGTCCAAGGTTTCCTCCACATGAATGTCTATGGAAGAAATGTATAATAGACTCAAACTCATCATCAGGAACACACCTCATAATAACTTGATCACTACACATACGCAAGAGGTAGGGATCATCCCAAAAATAAAATATGGACTCAATATTTAGTTTTTGGATGTGATGTTTCTTTAAATTTGTAGTAATTTCATAGTCAACAAGGTATTTAACCAAATAAGCATACAAAGAATGCATACCTAAGATGGAATAGTGATGCTCATCGGGGAAAGTTTCCTGAAGTGGTACCTGGTACAAGGTGTCAGCCTCAAATGTGTGATTAATCCTACTCATGTGGTCCGCCACCAAATTGTATGACCCCTTCTTATCCTACATCTCAATTTAGAGTTATTGAAGACGGATCATCCATTAGATTATTATGGGCTTTGTGTGTCACGTATTCAAGAGGTACCTCATTACTGCATGGTAATAAAAACTACTTTAGATCCCAATAAATATGAAATGAATTTATCTAAATAAAATATGATATTAAGAAAATATTTTTCCATGGTTGATAAGTTTTATTGGGTTGAATCCAATTTCCTCGATGCAATGGAAATCACTTGTGAACATCCCTACACAATCTGAGATAAGACTACTCCAATCGTGACGTTAGAGGTGTAACACATAAGATCAAAAGGATGCTCCGACTGTGGGGGTTGTATGATCTATTGAGTGGAATGAAATTTTTTATCTCATAAATAGAAGCCCTATAGGAATCATCAAACACAAAATTATATTCCTTTTAATGTAATTGTGACATAGGAGGATCAATCATACTAAAATATTTGATGAACTGTCGATAAAATACTGCATTCCCTATGAATGATCTAACATCCCATGCACTTGAAGGATTGGTTATGGATTAAATAACATTTACCTTAGATCTATCAAACTCTAACACATGATTGGACACTACATTCCCTAAGACAATTTATGGCATCCTGCCTTTTTATCACATAAAATTTCATTACATTTTACAAAACTGAGGATCATTAAGGTTTAGTGTCTTGGAAACCAGGAACTTAAAACATGAGAACCTAAAACATTCTTCTTAAACACTTTAAAGGCTTCTCCTCATGTTCATCCTGGGTTAATTACTACATCTCATAACCTGGGGACGTACATCAAAAGAAAGGGTGAGCAGAAGGCCCTATAAGGGAAACAAGAGAAACATTTTACAAGTGAACTTGAGATACTTCAATATGGCCATGAAAAGAACATTAAGGCATGAGAAAGAAATCATGAGATATATCATAATAGAAATAAATTTTTTTTCGTAACTTGTAGATATGGATAAAACATTTAATATTGACAATCATTTTGTTTCACCAAGGTCCATCCCAAGGTGTCATTAAAAATTACCAAGGTTATTCACCAAGGTATCAGTCTAAAAGGTCATCTCTAGAGATTAAGTCTTTACGCAATGCATTGGAGCGCTATCGGGGCGCACCCTTGAAATGTCTTTATTATCATGTGAGCCACATATATCATCATAAATCATTCCATAAACAACCCATATAGAATAAAATAAATGGGTTTCATTTCATAATCATAACGTTTTAAAAACTGCTTTATAGACATGATCTTTATGTCACTTTAAACCCATGGAAGGGAAAAAGGGTTTCATGTATGTAAATCCCAGAATTTAAAATATTAAACTTTTATATATATGTGAATAAACATGTAGAAATAAGAGCATTGAGTATTCACTTTATAACATAAAATAATTTTGATAAAAGAGAGAGGCATTTTGAGACGAAAATTCTGCAGCATAATGGCTACGTTTCGGGGTTTTAGAAAACATTGAAAAGAGAGGGGACATGGGTCAAACATTCATAAATGACCCATAAAACAGTGTAGGGACAGAATATGAAGTATATATGAACATGGTAATGAAATTTGAAAGATTTACCATATGAAATGAAGAACATGAATGGAAGAAAAAATAAGATTTCTCTTATGAAAATTCGGCAGCCTAACGGCGTCACTTAAACTTCAAAAATTGAATTGACGAGATAAAATAGGGTATCTCATCATATGAACATAAAAGATCAGTATTATAGATATTGATATAATACCCCAAAATAATAAAAAGGAACTTTAAATACTTGACATGAAATTAGAACTTTGAAAAATGAGAAAGGTGAACGAATCCCTTAAAAATTCGCCAGCCTAACAGTGCCACTTAAAACTTCAAAATACTAAATTGAAGAGATCAAATGGGGTCTTTCATAATATGATCATAAAATATCAGTATGATATATATAGATATCATACCCCGACATAATAAAAAGGATCTTGAAATACTTGACATGAAAGTAGAACTTCAAAACGAGAAGGGTGAAAGAACCACTTAAAAATTCGGCAGCCTAACGGCGCCACTTAAAACTACAAAATACTGAATTGACGAGATAATATGGGGTATCTCATCATATGATAATAATAGATCAGTATGATAGATATATAGATCATACCCCAACATAATAAAAAATAACTCGAAATACTTGACATGAAAGTAGAACTTCAAAACGAGAAGGGTGAAAGAACCACTTAAAAATTCGGCAGCCTAACGACGCCACTTAAAACATCAAAATAATGAATTGAAGAGATCAAATGAGGACTCTCATCATATGATCATAAAAGATCAGTATGATAGATATAGATATCATACCCCACTATAATAAAAATGAACTTGAAAGACTTAACAAGAACATAGAACTTGAAAATGAGAAGGGTGAAAGAATCTGTTACAAAAATTTCGGCAGCCTAACGATGCCACATAAAACTTCATAAAATGAAATGATGAGAGTAAAAGGGGGTATCTCATCATATGAACATAAAAAGGAAAGTATAATTAATATAAAAGAACATCCTACAACATAAGAACATGGAGCATAAAAGAAATGACATAAAAGAGATCACTTGAAAAGAAAGAGAGGGGGTCAGATCCCTTACCTTAAAACGTAACTCTTAAAACTCAATGGTTGGGACCTTGAGGGCTTGGGGGCACCTTGGGAGGACTCCTTGGGAGGTAAGGAGACCATAACTTCTTTGGGGGAGAGTGGGGAGTCGAAATGGATGAGAGGATGGCTTGGTATTTATAGGGAAAGTGAGGGGACAAGGCATTAATGGCCAAGGGACACCTCACAAGTGGTTTTCTCAAAAGCATGTGCTCTACCATGATATTTCCAATGAAGTTAGGCCACATGGGGCCCCCATAAAATAATTCATCACCTTTGGTCGGCCAAACCATAAAATATCTCATGAAATCATCATGACACAGTTATGATGTCATTAAACATACCAAAACCCTAAAACTGTATTTTACTATTTACTAAAAATTCAACTTTCTCAGAAAAATCCAAAAATTTCATCGTAACCAAATATCAATGCTCTGATTTCAAAAATGAACTCCATTTTATAAAAATAATTTTTTAAATTTTTTTAATTTATTTTTTAAATAAATATACTATTCATCGAAAATTCATTTTTTTCATAAAAATCCCCAAAAATTACCCTAACATAATATCGATGCTCTGAGTTCAAAAATGAAATCCATTATATAAAAATATTTTTCTAAATATTTTTAATTTAATTTTTAATTAAAAAACACTATTCACCCGAAAAACTAATACTTGAATAATTATTTATGAAACCGTTATTTAACCATTTTATTGAATCACATTACTTAATCAAGGTGACTAGATTATATTAATACTTTCTTTAAGTGAGATTACTAATCCATTTGGACACATTACTAATCCTAATCATAAAATCACTATTCATAATTTACTATTCATCAAAAATCAAGTTGATCTTATTAGACTCTAAATTTCGTACTGGACATAATTGTAGAAGACCATTGTTCGAATATAATTACACATTTTTAATTATTTAAGGTTTACATAATTTTTTTTTAAAATATCCTTTCTCTAAAATTCACCAAAAATATGCATACTATATTTATCCGGTCATTTGAAAATTCATGAACATCATCATAAGAAGAAATCCCAATTTTTATTTAAAACAAGGGATTACACAAGGCAATTACAGTCTCCTCACATAGACCCTTATCACACAAGCATATGACCTAAGTGTATGGTGCGCTAAGGTGAGAGAATACGAGGGAGGCTCGGCCCACATCGCACGAGTAGTAATTTCTATCAGTTTGAACTTCTCGCAAAGGCGATTCCGTTCTAGCTTCACACGATGAATTTCAGCTTCGGTTTGTTCCAGAGCAAAGCCCAGTGGTGCCACCTCCTTCCCAAGTTCTGTTAGATGGGATTCGATCGGTCCAAGACTACTGGTTGAGACCATCAAATCTTCTTTCTATAATAATTAACCAAGATTACTTGTATTTAGAGACAATAATCGAAACATTTAGTTTACAACGGTCATATTGAAAAATGGTCATATAATAGACAAAACCCAATGGTCTCATTTTAATTATACTCATGTTATCAAATGAAACACTTTTTTTTAGTATAAAAATAAAATAAAATAACACATAAAATTAAGAAACATGATTTATTCAAAATTTCGGGTCGTTTCACAATTCCATACTCTACCATGAAATAACACTTTTCAAAGTTCAGGACTAGATTCTTCTCAATAAAATGAATCGACAAATTTTGAAAACTGAAGATACATTAATCAAATAAGGATTCATATACATTAATTTCATATGTAATTAACTCCATGCAGGTCTCAATGAAATCGGAAAAAAAATACACAACATGCATCTCTAGAAGGAACCTCGTGCATTTAAATGTCTAAATGGCATCCTCTGAAAGAAAAATGTGGTGAATAGACAAGTTAATGATGTCTTCTCCAGATCCTATGGGTCTATAGGAACCTCAAAATATCCATAAAATCCATCCAAGAAACAACAGTGTGTTTTCCCAGCTAGTATCCCAATCATTTTATCAATAAATTAGAGGGGAAATGGTCCTTAGGGGTGGATTGATTTAGTTTCCTATAATCAATACCCACACACCAACTGTTTTAGACCCACATCGGAGCTAACTCATCCCTCTCATTTTTAACAACATTAACCCCAAATTTCTTAGGCACAACATGAATAAGACTCACCCATTGGGAATCTAAAATGGGACCTTCCTCAAGAAAATTTTCAACTTATTTTTTAACAACTTCAATAAGGGTTGAATTGAGTCTCTTTTGGGGATACCTACCTGGTTTATCCCCATCCTTTATAATAATCCTGCACATGAAAATAGATGGGATAATACCTAATATTTTAGCCAAGGCCCACTCAATTACCCTGATTTTCTCCCTCAAAATATTCAAATGTGTTTCTTCAGGTTCAATAGAGATATTATTTTCAATGATAACATTTAATTTCTTACCACATAACAAGAATGGGTATTTGAGATTTGGTGGCAATGGATTGAGTTCTAATGAAGGGGGTGTTGTATAGATGAATACATTTAAGGAACTAAAATATGTACACAAAGAACATCAGTACCAGAATAAACATAATCAATATGAGAGAATAATGCATAAAATACATCAACACACTCAACAACCGTGTAATAATCAAAGTGAACATGATCAAAATATGAATCCATATCAAAATAAAATCTAAGATATGTCTATGACTTACAAACAGGTTTAGAAGTTATCTTATTCATCAAAATAGAGCCAATAATCATAATCTCTCTAAGAATAAGACAATCAAAATCTATGGGATTTTTACCTGGTGGTTCAAAATGGGAAATAAAAAATCAGAATGGTCTTATGACGGGTAATTCATGGAGTCCTCAAAATTAAATACCACAACTTAATCTTAAAACTCAATGGAGAGTATACCCTCATTGAAATTTATGATTATTTTTTCAGTTTTAGGGAAGGGACTACCTAATATAATGGGAGCATGAAAACTCACCTGATCATCCTCCATGATCATCATGTTGAAATATTCTTGGATTCTCTTACTCGAAAAAGTACATCCTAAAGGAATCCCATGGGATATGTTGTATCTCTATTCGCCAACTGCACCTCTACTATCATCAACTTCAACTCCCTAACCTGTAAAGTAGAGAATACAAAGTGAGGCATCACATTTATTGTATATCCTAAATCACAAAAATAATAAAAAAAGTGCCACTCCCTTATAGTGAATAGAATGGTGATTTTCCCTAGATCCTTGCACTTTTTTGGTATTTCTAGAGTCGGTTTAATGAGTGTTGACACATTCCTTCCAAGTTTGATCCTCCCATTTACCTTGATCCCTCTTCGATTGGTACAATGTTCATTGAAAAATTTGGCATACCTTGGTATTTGATTAAGGGATTCATGTAGAGGGATGTTGATCTCACCAAACTTGAATGTGTCCAATACCGATTTTTACATCACATCTTCTTCCATATTCATAGTTTTTAAAACTCTATTACGAAATAGAAGGGGTTTAGGTGGACAATCATTAATATTTTTCTTACCTTTTTCTTTCTCCTTGGGCTTTTCATCAGTTTTTTTTTGAATGGGTATTCTCCCTAGTTTAGGTGAATCTCGATGGAATGATAGGTGAAAATATATTAGATTTTTTATTCCCACCTCTAAATGTGATGAAATAGAAATTTTCCTTGGGATTTGGAGTAGGTTAGGAAGGAATATTTCTGGAGTTCACACTTACATGTTCATGAAGGGTGGTGGAAATCTAGCTCATTTGAGTCATCAAGTCCATCAACTCTGAACCATGACTATTTAACTAATTATATTGATTATGAACAATGGGTTTCAAAATATCATTAATATTATAATCTATCTGTGGATGATAATTCACTTAATTATGAATTGTTTATGCTGGAGATTGGAATCTCCTTTGTGGTTCTTGGAAACCCTATTGGTATGGTGGATGCTTCAAAAAATTTTGTTTAAAATGAGGCCTTTTTTTGGTCCAAATCCATAACTCGTGTCTGAATAATTCTTCCACACATGGTTTTTTTTCAATGAAAAGGAATCATACTTATTCTAGTGATTTTATTGTTTTTTTGCGGATTTTTCCCCCAGGGAATACTACAGTGCAATCCTCTATCTCTTATAATTCGGGGAAACAATCAGTTGGGTGGTTTATTTCATTGAAAATTCCATAAGGCCTTGTATGAGAGGGTTTTGATATTATTTGAGCCAAAGCTATATGTTTCACCATATTGGTCAATTCTTCCAACTTGGTATCAATTAAATGATTTTCAAGAGAAGAAGAACTTACATGATGTACTCCTATAACATGTGGTGTACCTCGATAGCCAAATTGTTAGGTGTTTTTCACCATCTTGTCAATAAATTCATTTTCACGTGTTGGTGTTTTGTCAAACAATGCCCCTCCAACTGTTACATCAACCATTCTTCTCTCTATAGGTGTGATTCCTTCATAGAAGTACATGATGAGTACTTTATCACTGATTTGATGATGTGGGTATCTTGCACAAAACTTCTCGAATCACTGCTAGTACTCATACATTGACTAGAAATAGGATTGGTTGATTCCCAAGATCACTATTCAAATGATAGAGGTCCTTGATAATGGAAGAAACTCTAAAATAAAAGTTGTTTCAAATCACTCCAACAAGTTAAATCTTCAGGTAGTAAGTAAGATATCCAATATTTTGTTGTTCTATAAAGAGATAATTGTAGTTATCTTATTTTTATTTGATCTTCAAGTATATTTATTACTTGTATGTTTGAGAAAAAAAATTAAATTTTATTAAATTTTTGTTTGGATCCTCTCTAGATAAGATGTGGAACATTGGAAGAAGGTGAATTAAACTAGATTTCAATTCAAATTATGATTTGAGATTTGGGTATAAAACACAATTTGGTTGATTTTTAATGTAGGGTTTATCAAATTCTTGAATGGATATATTATTTTAATTGTTATTTTTTAGCCATTGGTTCTTCTTTTATGTCTGAATTTGAATTTAGTCCAATTTTAATGTTACCAGAATGGGGGAATTCTCCAATTGAATGAATTTTCAAACATACCGTAGATTTGGAATGTCGGATTCGATCCCTAAGGGTACTCTCAATCTTAGGGTGAATTTAGAAGAGATTAGTATGATTAGTTCATGTCATAAATAAAATAAAAATGAAATGAGGGAAAGTGAACCATAATAAAAAGGTAATAAGTTTGAGTTGATGGTCCAAAAAAATAAGATAAAACACAAACATAAACTTGAGAAAGGGTAATGATGAAAGGAACACATGAATAAATGAATAAAATGTAAAATAAAATAAATAAATCTAATTTTATGAATAAATTACTTTCCTCTCCATAAAATACGCCAATTTTAAAGGCGCTATCATGAGTGCTTTCAAATAATTTGTGCCTTTTGGGTAATTAGGTGAAGCAGAGTGGATGACCAAGGTCATCTCTCAAAGAGGTAGTAATTAATACAATTTATTAAAGGTATTTGAAAATAAAACAATATAATGTAATCAAAATTATAAGTATAGGGGGGGGGGGGTTATGTTTATAAATAAGAGGTATATGTTTACTCGAAGAAGATTGTATTTTTTTGTTCTTATTTTTGAAATGTAATTTGATTAAATAAACACAATGAGATGATGTTTTTTAGAAAATTATTTGAAAAAGAATAAATGACCTGACTCTACCTATTCACTTACTTATTAATAATTATAATTTATATTAATCTATACTTAATTGTGATCCCTTAATTTTATAACCCTCGAACCCTATGAGAGTTAACTTCACCACAATGATGAATTGAAGTGAACCGTAGGGTAGCTTCAGAACACGGAATCATAACACCCTATATTTATTGTCATTACAATAATATATTATGGTTAGTGGTAAATTAGGGTATGTATCCACATTGTATATGAGGATAAAGTGATTTTAGATATTATATTTGAACTCTACAAATTAATACCATGTGTTTTTCTTGTACCGATTAAGTTCACGCTCTCACAATTCACACATTACTAATCCAAACAAGTTTTTGGTAATTTATTAAATTGATTTCTTAGTTTATATTAAATTAAAAAATTAATTCATACATTATCTTAGGTGAATTACAATAGCTCATTTATTCAAAATAAATGAATGAATAAGGTAAGCGGTAGACCTATTACTAAAAAACTATAATTCCATGGGCAGTGTAGTCATCGTAGAAACGTTTTGCATTCATAAAGGTTTATAATGGGTATAACCAAATTCCATTTTTAATTTCTATTTATAGAAAAAAATAGTAAAATTAAGGAAGAATAAAATAAAACAAATCTAAAGAAACAAATGAAATATAATTGGAATTAATAATTTTATTTCTTGAACACATGCATTAATAAGTGAAGAAAAAGAAGAAGGATTTGATGAAAGTATCTTATCTTCAAGAGATACCCCTCTTGAAATTACTAATGAAATGGTGTGAAACCAATTATCCTCTTCCTTAAATCTCCAAATCCACGTCCTTACCCCTAAAAATCATAATAATAAATATTTATAGGGGGATGGAAGGCTAGATTACAAGTGGTTTCAAGTGTGAATGGGGAAATTCTGAAAAATATTAAAATTCAAATTTCCCATCCTTATTGACCCAAAAAACACATGAATCAGATATCATTCTAGAATTATTAGTTGTTCTAAATTAGTTCATAGATCTGCTATCAGAATTTGGACCCAATACATAGAGAAATGAAGAAGTTATGTCCAAATACTAAAGTGGTGTCCAATCTGGAGAGTCCTACCAATTTTATACTTAATGGACCTTTTACTCCAACCAAATGCATGGTTTAGCTCCATAGTTAAAAATAAAAATTGTATCCCATTGAGTGAGGAACACATATAAAAACATTTATGTTCAAAAAATTCAATTTAATATATTTATATTAGAATTACTACAGTGCACTTTAAACAAAAAATTGGAATTTTCATCAAATTTTCAAATGAATTATTCAATCCAAAATATTTTATAAATAAACATATCTAAAAATTTTGAGGAAGTTATATAATTTATTATTAATAAAATATTCAAAAAAAATTGTTTTTTTTTGTGTAACTGATATGAATGAAAGTGTGTGTGTTCAATTTAAAAATGACATTTTATTTAAAAACATGTGTAAATCACTGAAAACCTATCAAGAACACTCATATTGTCAAAAATAATTTAGTAAAATGATATTCAAATAATATTTAACATGTAGGAATAAACCCCATGTCAATTCAATGCATGGTGTGGCCATTATTACTCAAAGTATGTGTTTTAATTTAAAATTATCATTTTTTTTTTCAAAGAACATGTCACATACTCAAAACTAAGAAAATGTATTTATATTAGTTTTAAACATTATGATATTTATCCCAAAATAACTTTTGACTTATAGGAATCATCTGTACCTCAATATGACATATGGTGTGACCAGTGTGACTCAAAACATGTGGTTTCAGTTTAAAAATTTCATTTTAGATAAAATTGTGATTCCCTCATTGAAAGTCAAACAAACATGATTATATTTTTTGGTACATTAGGAAAATCATCCATAAGTCAATTTTGAAATTTATGAGTTATCCACATGTCAATATGATGTACTGTGTTATCGATATGACTCAAAGTTCATGTTTTCTGTTTTAAAATGACATTTTAGTTAAAAACATCTACTAATCAATGAAAAACTAGAAAAAATCTTAGCATTCATGTCAATATGACACAAAGTGTGACCATTATGACTCAATTTGTGTGTTTATTTAAATTTTAAATTTTAGTTTAAAAAACACATCACATATTTGAAACCCAGAAAATGAAATTGGATTATTTTGATACATTTTAAAATAGATCGATAAGTCATTTATGACATGTAGTAATCAGCTACACCTCAATACGATACACATTGTGCCTGGTAAGACATTAAATGTGTGTTTTCAATTTCAAAATATCTATTTTTTTAAAATATTAAGTCATACTCAAAACCAAGAAAGCACATTTATATTATTTTTAATACTTTAGAAAAATGATCCATAAGCCATTTACAACATGTAAGAATTAGTCATACCTCAATCTGAATCATGGTGTGGCCTATATGACTTGAAATGTTAGTTTTCAGTTTCAAAATGAAATTTTAGTCAAAATATGTCCAAATCAATGAAAAAAAATAAAACATGCTTATATTTTATTGATACTTTAGGAAAATGATCTATAATTAATTTGTGGTGTTTATGATTTAACCACACACCAGTCCGACACACGGTGTGACCGGTATGACTCAAAATATTTTTTTTATACTTACAAATGAAATTCTATTAAAAATGTCTATAAAACAATGGAAACATAGAATAAACACTTAGTTTCATGACCTATCCCACATAAGCATGCTTGGCTGGTGGTCAGTGGAGTCTGACACTCCAAGACAACCTCCAATAGGCAAGTGTATGTCGAATCGTTCCCAGTGGGAATATAACACATAAGGGACTCCATATCCAAAGGTACCTACACATAATCATATCTAAACACTGATATAATTTAAAAGGTAAGATAAAAATGATACCAAAATATGCATACATAAAACTAATACAATAACTGATCAAGACATAGGTACAAGAAAAAAAGGTCTAAATACAAGCCCATAAAAAACACTCCAACCTACTAGTAAATAAGGGAATGATTTCATGATATATCTCCTTGAACTGACTGCATTCTATCTAGATCATCTATTGTCCACATCATCCTAATCCTACTAGGAATTTGTTGAAATTCCCTTCATCTACAAAAGAAACAACATTTGTGGGAATTCCCCATATATTGGTCGATATAAACATTCCCAGAAGGTCACCCCGAAATCACCAAACACAAATAATCAAAGAGAGTTATCTCATAATAAAGGATAGTATATATCCCAAATAAACACCAAGTCTAAAATCAAGGTCACAAACATACTATCAGCCTATAATTTCACTTGATACATCAAGGTAACACTCATATGACAGAACTCAATCCTTGAGTGTTGTTGAAATAGATGGAGCTTATCTAAAAGGTCATGCCCGTTAGGCCTCACCATAAAGAGCTATACATTAGAAATCATATGATGTTGATACAATGATAGGGGATCACACCTACGGACTATGGGGTATACAAAACTATACATGGAGTAACACATGAAGATGGGGATCAAACACCTTGAAATTCATTAATGGGATACCTAACACAACATGTGGAAGAATGACATTGGATCACACCCTGTTCCCCATGGAGGGATTCCTTAATCTATCTAGAACTAACCAATATAGAAGATTAATTATCGTATTCTCAGAAAAAGATTCTTCATTGTATACTCATAGGGATGGGCCAAGGTAATGTACCCTACAAATACATTTCTAAACTAAAAAGAAATAATTATTAAACCTTTTCTGGATGGACTACATGAAATTAATATAGAATAAATAGGGCATCCTTGTAATTTTGGACATTCTTGAGTTTGTGGTTATGCTCGTGTCCTTTATTCCATGTCTATGTACCCTGGTTATGACAAAGTACACTAGAAGTTTCTGTGCCCACTAGTTGTGTCCATGACCACTGGTCATTTCCATGCTTGTGTACCCTTGGAATACACCTCAATTTTTTGATGAGGGGTCACACAACATGGGAAAATTCCCACGACATGTAATATTTATTTATATGTGTAAACCCCATCCACAGTAGAAGGGGTTCTACATGGTATGCATTCTATTGAATCGAACACCATTAATATTTAGGTTTTATAGAAACTTTATAATATTCTACACATCTATCGCACACCACCACCACCTTTGATTCCACTAGAAATCACACATGTGGATCTTAGATATATGGTTGAAAGTGATTGATCCATTCTTAGGGGCAACATTATGGACACCCATCCATTCAGAATTTGATTACCATCACACCACATCACCTAATCACCAACCCATGAAATGATACCCTCAATCCAACTATGATCATCTATTGACATCATCACACCTTGATTGTTCCTTCAATCTTAAATCTAAACCTGCTGAAATGACCATTTGTTCTAAATATTGATTTCAAAATTATTTATTTATAGGTATAGTAGAATTGTTCATCAAACAAAATACCAATGTTGAATATCCAAAGAGTGAGGGGAGAAGATAGAGAAAAAAAAATTGTGGAAACAAACATCAACCATTTTTTTTGTTTTTCTTCAATTCATTTAAGGATGAAATGTAAAACATAGAAGAATAAACAAGGATCCACAAATTTTTTTATCAATTTCTATTTCACAGAACAAGACCATGAGATTTATGTCAACAATAATTCTATGAATTAAATTTCAAAAGAAAATAATTCACATTCGATATGAATGAATCATAAATGAGTATTAATCTAATAAAAAAATTCCCTACCTCAAAATTGGATTTAATATTGATTAATAATGATTTCCAGATTGTTTTCATTAGTGAGATATCATAATTCCATTAATGAATATAGACTCTTCAGAAAATTTATAGTTGATCCATAATCTTTTTGTCGTCTTCCAAAGATCTTGTCCACGGTTTCATCGAATCACTACTGTTATGTGAATAAACATATTATTTTTCCATAATTCTTTTTAAATAGAAGATTAATTAGTTCATATCCATTTAATAATAAATAAATAAATAAATAAATAAATTTATTCAATTATTACTCTACACATGGACTCACCTAAAAAATTCTTAATGCATACAAGGATAATGTCACTCCTAGAGTAAAACCCTCATACCAGATTTAATGGTGGTCTTTGATTTCCCATATGAATCACTATTTTATATATATTACATTATTTTAGAAAAATTTCTTGCATGTGATATAATATATTTAGTATTTTTTTATATCAACGCTAAGGCTTCACAGGCCATAGAATCCCACATTGACCCCACACCAAAATACAAAAATATTATTTAAAATATTCCAAATAGTTATAAGGAAAAGTAGATTCATCGCATTTTTATTACCTTACAATTTTTTACCTAAAAAGAAAAAATCCTACTAAAAAAGATGATAGTACAGAGCTCACATATGGATTTCCCACTCTTAGGTTATCTCTTAACGATTCATGTGTTTTCATTGAACATGAACCAAAAGAATCTATAGATTATAAAGGATATACCCTTATTTATTTGCGATCTCCACCACCTAATTTTCAAAATTATATCAATCCTCAATGCCCAGCTCACCCTAGTAGATAACTTGCGATGAGTAATGCACACATCTCATCAGGTGTCACATGTGGAGGACATCATGCACCTACTCTAATTGTGGTGGAATGGTTAATTGTTATTCCACCTTTTCAACCCTATATTGTAACTAGAAAGAGACAATGAATTGCAAAGAAAAATTAATACCCAAGAAACACCTCAATAATCCCTACTAATGTGAGACCTTTAAAATCACATGGCCTCCCTCATCGAACTCTGAAGGACACCATCATTAGTTTGTGTATGACTTAATATTTCTTTGGAAAACCCTCATCCACTCTTAGGTGATCCATACCTTCTCTTTCATTGATCTCACCCACTTTAAGCATCATAATGATGACTCCCATGGATCATTATATTATAGTATTGAACTAAAGGGTCTCCCATAAAAGGTATCAAATGTTTTTGTACTGATGGTGGTGTGGTAACTGTTGTTATACAAAAACTCCACCAAGGGAAATAAATCCAACTAGCCTTGGACAAAGTCCAACATGAGAGAAAAAAATATGTCCACTTTAACCTGAATGGACTGATCTACCTGAACATCTATCTAAGGATGGAATACTACAGTAAAATGCAACTAAGTCACAAATTATTTCTATAATTAAATCTACAATAATGATGCGAAGTGGTCATCATGGGTTGAGATGATTTCTTAGGTAACTTTATGATTCTAGACTATATCCTCTATAGAAAAATACATCACATGAACTCCACTAAAATCTACTGTCATTTGTAAACTAAGTTTGTTGAATTGGTGAGTCATTAAATTATTACCTAGATAACATCATGACCTCAAGAAAATTATGGATGTCCCATAATAAAATCTATGGAGATACCATCCCACTTCCACTCTGGTACCTCAATGGGTTGGTCCAAACCCATTGGAATATGATGCTTGGACTTCAACTACTAGTATGTGTGGAATCAAGAGATAAACTCAACTACAAATCACTTTGTCCTTGACCACTAGAGATTATGCATAGGGTCTTGGAATATGTTTTAAACTCATAGAATTACTTCCAAGGGGGTTGTATGAAACTCCCTTAATACCTCCTCTCATAGTATCACTAGTACCATTGTCCATCCAAAAAAATGATGAAATAATCCCCACCATTATAAAATAACAATCATTTCCAGTCGAAATATGAACATGCAATGTTTGAAAATATATATGTTCAATATGATCCTCCCTACCACATTGAAGAAGTGAGGGGTAACATCCATCAACTAGAAGTAATTTTTTCTATCCTCATCTACTAAGGACAAATGAAATTAGTCTAACTACTCCAACACCTATCTCAAAAATTACGAATAAGATCTAATATTGAGAGAATCTTCCACCACCTACCCATTTTTAAGAGTAAATAGTATCTAAAATTCATAATCCTATAGGAACTATATCCATTACCTCTATATAATGTTATATTGTTTTTGAAAATATATACATAACATTATTATGGTCTGAATAGATGATAAATCACTACACCATATGGTAGTGTTGTCACATCATCAGAGAGAATACCAATACTTTCAGCTCCATATCACGGGGAACATATTTCTGTTCACGGGGTCACATCTTCTTGGACTAATTCACAATCAATTCCTACCTCTAAATCATAGAAAATAAATTCCATGTTTTAGTGTTATCTTAGAAAAAAACATACTCAACACCTTTCTTTGGAAGTATAATGATGTGGGCACTCACCAATCTCTACCAAAACTTTAGAAAATCCTACAAGAATCAGTATTTCCACATCAATGGATACCGATTTATGTATTGGAATTCAAGGGTACCAAAATTCTGGGGAAATATGGAATGAATCTCTAATAGTATCCTACCAACCCAAGGAAGTTAAAAATTGTAATCATGCATTTGGGTGTTCCCAATCTATCAATGCTTCAAAATTTATTGGGTCCACTACTACACCCACTTCTGAGATGAATGTCATAGAAAGTGGTGCTTAAAAATATGGAACAATCACTTCTTGATCTTTCCATAAAGATAGTTCTCTCAAGGTATGTCCATAACCATCCTCCAATGTCTTACATGTTCTTATTCTGATGTCAATACACAAGGATTTAGTCGATAAAGACTACCATGAATCAGTCCATGAAGGGATAAAAGATCCAGCTCATAAGTCCCAATAACACTATTATTTTCTTCATGGTGAGTTGCATTAACAAATAATAATAGTGATCATTGTGATAATATAATTATATATTTATTACATCCACAACCTCCCAAACTTGGAGCTGGTGATAGCCCGAACTAAGGTAAATATTTGAGAACCACCTTTACCCTTTAAACATGTTGAAGATGACATTAAGTCACATAAGTTGAAACTTTTTCTTAATGCTCAGTTGAATTAGGTGACATAAATCCTCACATAAACTCATTCTCCTTCCAGGCTACTTGGAGAACAACATTGGGGATGCACAAGGGGACACACTAAGTCTGACAAAGACCATAAACTAAAATCCTAAAATTGCACATTTATATCTCAAATATCTACAGGGGCTATCTGATATGATGGTACAAATGTGAAGGAAATACTATGGTTCATGTTGAAACATAAATTGATCTCTTGGTGGTTAGTTAAGACTAACATTTTATTACGAGATATTTCCCGATACTCCTTTATTACAATTGGAAATTAAAATCTCAAAACATTCACTACTCCAAGGGTAATATTATCCAACTTAGATCGAATTCTCTATATACTCCTACGAATGATCCCACCCTTCATTGAATAGGTTTCCTTCTCACTGATAAAAGAAAAACTCATCCCATCAACTCAGATACACCACATCCACCACCTAAAATAGTCAATTTTTGCATGAATGATGGAAATCCAGTCCATACCAAGAATAAAATTTTAAGGAATCATTATGAATATAATAAAATTCCTACATGGTCTATGTCAAACTATCTGATGAAGTGTGTGCTCATAGAATCACACATAGGAGGGATCTCTAATTGTACGGTTTGAGCCAAATTCTCCACTTGAGTCTCCAAATCTAAAATAATGGATGTGGTTAGAAAAGACTGGATCACACCTTTGTATATTAATACTCTAGATAAAGTAGAGAAGAAATATATTTTACAAAGAATCATTCCAAGAGCCTCTAGTTCATAAGACTCCATTTCTTGCAGCATTCCATATCCCTAACCACCAAATCCATTATCCTTTCATGGAAATCCTTGGGGTAGTGGTAAAAATAGATCAAAACATCATTCACCTCCCAATACTTTACAAGATCCTATTCCATGTATTCCACCATGTAGACCTCCCTACATTGGCTTCTGCCTCTATTTTGGTGGTTCATTGACCATCCCCCTATCTGTCACATGATGGCTCAGACAATCCTATGTGATATATTCCATCATATCACAGGAGTAAAATAACCTCTCCCTCAGATGAATATAAACATCTTGAGAGCCCAAGATTATAAAACCACTATCCTGGTACAATCTTTGGAAAAGCCTCGTATTCATGGATCCCATAGCCATTCATTGAATTCTAGCTGCTAAAGTCTCATCTCCAGGGTGACCATTGAAAAAAATAACTATAAGTGGCTACTCAGGTAGAAAAATCTCCAGCATATAGGAACCCAAAAATCCAAACATATAATGTGATACAGATAGAAACTACTACAACTATTATATTCCAGTGAATTCCACAATAAATGGTACGTTATCAAAAGTACACATTGTTTCCGACACTTTCATCGGGGCGTGCACATCCGTCTGTGAGGATGCGTAGCTATTGCCCCGCATTCCCACTTTCTAAATGCAGGAAACATCCGTTACTTATTCAGGGATATTTTCTCCTCAGAACTCATCACCTAGTCCGGGTCTACCTTATAGATTAAGTCGTTGTTCATGAATCTCATTCCCAGTGCCATATATTTGTGGATGCTGGTTAATTACACTACTTCCGTCAAGACATTCCAAGGGGTCTTGACATGGTATCAACCTTCGGTTGGAGCAGACGGTATCGTCGGGCATGTCGGGGCATATCTGGATGAATTGACATTGGGGAACCATTATTCTTCCTAATAAGAGGACATCTCAAGGGTGCAGAACCCGATGCATCACACGTCGTATGAAGGTAATCATGTTCCATAGGCATGTATCTGAGGTTTTCCTCAGCTTCCCTTGTTTAACACATGGTATTTTTCAATTATAACTTCTAGAAGAGATGGTTATGCCAAAGTCATGTCTTCCAAGGTTTTCCTCAGGCATCTCATGTTTATCACGAGGTAGGATATGAGTTTAACGTCTTGGAGAGATGAAATGAGAGTGACCAGAACATCCCATGGAGATAGATCAGATTGGTACATCCCGAGGAGGGAACACCTGGAAGATATATGGATCATAATTCCCAATGAGGACGGATCTGTGGTAGTGTTCCCCATAGAGGGGAGATGTCACGCCGTAATGGCTAATCTGAACACCACTGAGGGCGGATCAGGGAGAGTTCACCCTAGGATGGGGGACACCATTGTTTACCATTGGATAGGATAGAACCTCAGGGAGGTTTCCTACGTACCCTGTGTAGATGAAAAGGATCAAAACCCATGTAGTTCAAAGAGGTGATGAATCCGGGTGTACACAAAGGACAACGACAGAGAGACATGCTGGGGCTTACGCGTGAATTGCGGCCCATGTACTGCTAGGAGAAGCAAGGAGGTGGATAGAATGATTCCACCGGGATGTGGTGGCCCGAGTGAGAATCTGGATGGATGATGGACAGTTGAATGGAGTGGAGGGGGAATGAGATGGTACCATCGTGAAGATGATGGTAGTATTGGTCTTGAGCCTCAAAGAGTCTTTGTACATATCATCGTGGTAGGAAATCAAAGTTTGTGTAGTTCTGTGGGATGATGTGACACCTGAGGAGGTAGCCCATTAGAATGGATGCATGGATGGGACCGAGAGGAAGTAGAACCTCCGGGTTGGGGCATGATCTTCCCGGAACACAAGGTATTGAGTGATAGATTAGGATGAGATATGGGTGCTGGGCTTGAACCACATGGAGGCTTCCTACGTATCCTCATGACAAGGAATCAAAGTAAGTGTAGTTCAGGTGGCATCGGCGAACCAATATGAAGGAGGACCTAGGGTCCAACGGTTTTTGGGCTTGAAACTCATCGAGGCTTCCTATGTACCCTTACTTGGAAAGGATCAAAGACCACATAATTCAGGTGGTTGGGAACCGATGTGAAGGTGGACCCAAGGTTCGATGGGTGGTGGGCCTAAACCACGGGGAGGCTTCCTACATACCCTACCATAGTAAGGATCAAAGACCACATAGTTCATGTGGGTGGGAACTGGTGTGAAGGTGGACCTGGGGTCCAATTGTTGTGGGGCTTGAACCTCGTGGAGGCTTCCTACATACCTTTCCTTGGCAAAGATCAAAGACCTCGTAGTTCAGCTGATGGTGTGGGGATTACACTCAAGGCTGCCTGAGGTGTTGGTGAACCGATGTGAATGGTGTTGGAGTGAACAATGGATGGTGGGCTTGAACCTCTGGGAGTATTCTTACGTACCTTTCCTTGGCAAGGATCAAAGACCACATAGTTCAGGATGGTGGTGGGGGTTACACTCTAGGCTGCCCAGGGTGTTGGTGAACTGATGTGAAGATGGTTAGAATGATTGGGTGTTTTGATTGAACCTCATGGATGCTTACTATGTACCTTTCCTTAGCAAGGATCAAATACCTCATAGTTCAGGTCGCATCGGCGAACATACGTGAAGGAGGACCCAGGGTCCAATGGTTGTTGGGCTTGAACCTTGTGGAGGCTTTTTACGTACCCTGCCATGGAAAGGATCAAAGAACACAAAGTTCAGGAGGTGGGGCATGGGTATTACACTCTGGGCTTCCTAGGATGTTGGTGAACCGACGGGAATATGGTTGGAACGACCGGGTGTTGGGGTTGAACCTCAAGGAGGCTTCCTACGTACCTTATCTTGGAAAAGTTCAAAGATCATGTAGTTCATGTGGTGACATAGGGCTTACACTCTAGGCTACCCAGGGTGTTGGTGAACCAATGTGAAGATGGTTGGAATGAATGGGTGTTGGTATTGAACCATAGGGAGGCTTCCTACATACCTTCCCTTAGCAAGGATCGAAGGCCTCGTAGTTCAGGTGTCGTCAGTGAACTGACGTGAAGGAGGAACTTGGGTCCAATGGGTGTTTGGCTTGAACCTCGTGAAGGCTTCCTACGTACCCTGCCTTGGAAAGGATCAAAGACCACATAGTTCAGGTGATGACAGATAGGATGTCATGGTCTATTCTTAGTCTAAGCCCACATGAGTATTGCTCGGTGTGGGAAATAAGAGCCAACAGAGACCTGACGATCACATCGTGAAAGGTGCGTCCATGGGAAGTGGGGTGGTGCTTACACCTGGAGAGGCCCAAAGAGGTTGGGACTTACTCTAGGAGGGAGGCCTGAGGAGGATGGGATTTACTCCCGGATGGAGGCCCGATGGTGACAAAGCGCAGTGGGAGAGGGATTTGGGACCGAAGAAAGGAGAAGCACTGTTCTCCATCATTCCCATTGCTGGACCTGGGGACTAAAGAAGAAAGGAGGATCCGGGATTCTGACTCCTATAAGAAATCTAGGGGCTTACACTGAGATGGTTTCATTGGTGCCACTATGGAGCGGCAATGGTGCATGGGGCTTACACAAGGAAGCTGCCCGAGTTCCTCTATGGAGTGACAATGGTGAATGGGGCTTACGCAAGGACGCTTCCTAGGTGCCGCTATGGAGTGGTGATCGTGGAAGGGGATTGCGCAAGGATGTTGCGTGTGTGCCACTATGGAGAGACAATAGTGGATGGGGAGTATGCTAGGAAGCTGCCTGGGTGCCGCTATGGAGTGACAATGGTTGATGGGGCTTACGCAATGAAGCTACCCAGGTGATGCTATGGAGCCACAATGGAGAAGGGTGATTACATAAGGAAGTTACATGGGTGCCTCTATGGAGCAGAAATGGTGAATGGGGCTTATGCAAGGAAGCTACCCGGGTGCTGCTATGGAGAGACAATGATGCATGGGGCTTACGCAAAGAAGCTGCCCGAGTGCCACTATGGACCGGCAATGCTGCATCGGGTTTACACAAAGAAGCTGCCCAGGTGCCACTGTGGAGCGACAATGGTGAATGAGGATTACGCAAGGAGGCTTCCTGGGTGCGACCATGGAGAAGCGATAGTGGATGGGGATTACGCAAGGATGATGCCCGAGTGTTGCTATGGAGCGAAAATAGTGGATGGGTGTCTTATGCTAGGAAGCAGCCTGGGTTCTACTATGGAGCAACAATGGTGGATGTGGAATAGACAAGGAAGCTGCCTGAGTGCCACTATGGAGTGGAAAGGGTGAATGGGGTTTATGCAAGGAAGCTACCCGGGTGCCGCTTTGGAGCAGCAATGGTGAATGGGGCTTACGCAAGGAAGCTACCTGGGTGCCGCTACAGAGTAGCAATGGTGGATGGTTCATACACAGAAATGTTTCCCGGGTGCTGTTATGGAGCAGAAATAGTGAATGGGGCATACACAAGGAAGCTGCCCGGGTGCTGCTATGGAGCGGCAATGGTGGATGGGGATTATGCAGGGATATCACCCGGGTGCCGCTATGGAGCGACAACGGTGGATGAGGCTTACACGAGGATGTTTCCCGTAATGTCTTTCTCATGTCTGGCCATGAGGGCATCCCAACCCACTAGTGGGTTGAGGCCTTCACCTATGTGATGGTGCACAAGAGGGATAATGCAAAGGGGCGTTGGAATCAGTCCGAACAATTGGAGATGACAAGTTTGAATCACATGCACTACATTCGGAACACAGTGAGGGTGGCGTGATGATGGATTATAACTATTGACAGTGTTCGAAACACAACATCCATATCGCGTTAGCCTGAAATAGGGACAAACAATTGAGGGTTGACTGTTGACCCTGTTTGAAACACATGACCTAACTCAATGTGTCGTCTAAATTATTTTGGGGTGTTGGCCCAGGATGGTAGATGAGCCAATGCGCAATGGGATCGGGCTATTAGGGGGTCCCTTTAGACATGGAAGGGGTTGAAGATCCAAATGAAGGACACACAAAACATGGGGGGTGAGTGATGGAATGTTTGAACAAATTCCAATGCTCATGAAATTATGACACTATAATAATGACATTAGGAATCTTATGCTTGGAGCATAAGGCATCTCTTATTCTGAGTAAGAGGCGTCCTATGTTTGGAACATAGGGTGCACTACATTTTAGATTCATGTAGATAAGACTGTTGGAATCTTATTCTTGAAGCATAAAAAATATTTTATTTGGAGTAAAATTCATCCTATGTTTGGAACATTGGGAGTACTACGGTTTAGAGTAATGTAGAGAGGACAGTTGGCATCTCATTCTTGAAGAAAAAGGCATCTCTTATATAGATCAAGAGGCATCCTATGTGTGGAACATATGGCATAATTCAGTTTATATTCATATTGGAAGTACTATTGGCATCTCATGCTTAGAGCATAAGGCATCTCTTGTTTGGGGCAAGAGACATACTATATTTGGAGCATAGGTAATACTACAGTTTATATTCATGTAGAGAGAATTGTTGGCATCTCATGCTTGGAGCATAAGGCATCTATTATATTGATTAAGAGGCATCCTATGTTTGTTATATAGGGTGGACTATAGTTTATAGTCATGTAGAGAGGACTATTGGCTTCTCCTTCTTGGAGCATAAGGCATATGTTGTTTGGAGCAAGTGGCATCCAATGTTTTCCATATAGAGATCACTATAGTTTAAAGTCATATAGATAGGACTAGTGGTGTCTCATTCTTAGAGCATAAGGAATCTCTTATATTGAGTAAGAGGCATCCTATTTCTGGAACATAGGGAATACTATAGTTTAAAGTCATATATATAGGACTATTAGGAATAAGAATCCTAGAAATGGATGGTGTTGGGACTTATGCAAGGGCGAACCTTTCTAATTCAACATGGCATATGAGCCAAGTGATTGGGTTTGGAGGATTTTCCTGAGGAATGGTTCGACTCAAGGTACTCGGGGAATTGATGATGGGAATCTCAACTCACGACATAGGAAAAGAACCAAGATGAATATGTCGACTCAAGGTGTGTGGAAGAGTATCTTAAGTCATGGTATCCCAAAGGTGGAAGTTGGGTGTGCAATGGAAAATACCGACATCTCGGCCCTAAATGTCCGCGGTGTGACTATCCATTTTTCAAGGGGGGGCAGTGACGGTAGTGAAGGGACCGGCCCGGAGAGCCGAGACCACAGTCCGACACGAAGGGGTAGTGGGGGTGTGGGGGCGCAGCACCCGTGGTATTGACCGGTGGGTGTGAAGGTAGAAGCGTCGCAAAGGATAGGTATTTGAGAAGTAGATTCACAGAGCAAGGCCTTTCAAAGCAAAGGTCTCTGATGGGGAAAAGGGACTCGTGGAGCAAAGGCTGCTCACGGAGCATGGACTCATGGAGCAGCATTGCGAAGGAAGCTGCTCGTGGAGCATGGGATCGCGGAGCTGCTTTGCGAAGGAAAGCAGAGCTCCGCGAACTGGGAGATCGGCCGCCCAAAGGGCGGAGGGGACATCTTGAAAAGGGGGTGATATGGGTATTTATTGGGGAGATGCGTCGTGAAGTAGAGCTCTCTCAGCACGAAGACGAAGCTGGCTCCACGGTGGATCGCAAATGTCAAATGCAGTCGCAAAGCGTTATCGCCTCTTTGCACCGCGGCAGGTCTTCGCGGTGGGTTGCGAACGTCAAAGGGGCTCACAGAGCTGCCCCAACTCCTTGATTCATGGCGGGTCTTCGTGGAGGGTTGCGAACCTAAAAGGGGCTCACGGAGCTATCCC
Organism: Viscum album; assembly: GCA_963277665.1. Classification (NCBI taxonomy): domain Eukaryota; kingdom Viridiplantae; phylum Streptophyta; class Magnoliopsida; order Santalales; family Viscaceae; genus Viscum; species Viscum album. The sequence continues at coordinate 2,061,316,341 of OY728120.1, read as the reverse complement.
ACCTCCTTGCTTCATGACGGGTCTTTGTGATCACGGAGGGGGCTTTGTGAATGGGCTTCTCGAACTAGTTTTCTAGCCCACCATCAAATGTCCATAAATCTTAATCCGTAACTCCGTTTGGGCCCTATGACCTACCAAATAAAAGATTGTGAAACGGGCTATGTTCTTGGATCATGTATGGAAGAATCTGAATTTTTTTTTGGGATGCGTTTTCTAGTTCCAACACACATTACGAACCATGTCAATGGATTACCACGAATAGTTACTGAACCTTGATTTATAATATTCTACTGACATGTTTCCTTGATAGAATGTTAGAAGCTCGTAGATATGTACTACTTGAAATTTATTTGTGTAAAACTCATCTTATAAGAGATGATCGATCTCTATCCATGTGAGAGTATCCTCATCACATATATGGGTCACCAAAATCCCCCCATCATCTTATGGAATCATGGAGAAGACTCATCACAAGGATCACCATCTGATTGGGTGGGGTAATAACATTTAAGAAAACATGACCAACTGACTTGATCCAGTCCACTACCACTTGAGGGTCTAGTTCACACATAAACCCAAAGGGAATCTACTTTTGGAACCCATCGAGCATGCTCAGCCTACACACATCATCTTTCGGTACTTCTGGTGGAACTAAATTTTCAACTAGTAGAGGTAAGGATAGAAAATTACCTAGGGGTACCACCTCCTTCACATTCTCCCAAAATAATGCATTATCACTAAATGGATCATCATTACATTACATCTATAGAATCCTAGCTGGCTGTAATCATGGATTCATCTTGTAAAAGCCAAGATTCCCCATGGTCAAAGTGCATATCTAGGGAGATGACTTAGGAAGGAAATAGAAACCACAACCCATTACTTTATGATACATGCTACAATATTTTCACTGTAACCATTTCCTATATTTACCATGTCAACAAGTTGGATATCATATTCATGGTAAATGGATATGATGGGTGCCACACCATCATTGGGTTTTTTGGCCTAAGAGATAAACTCAAGACATTGAAGATATATTTCCCTATTTACAAAGCTAAACTTCACAACTACACTCTCTCTAAACATGAGTACTAAGAAAACCTATTCCTATGATACCACTCTATCAAAAACATCCCACCAAGGCCCACTTGACTTGAGAAAATCCATGTGTGAAACTCTAGTCTCTACACCAATTGGCCAAGAGATGGATACTAGTGTTGAGTAGGCATATCACATATAAGAGAATCCTAATCCAAAAATTTCAATATACACACAAACCTATATCCAAAAATTGATATAATTAAGAATGATAAGATGTAAATGATACCAAAATGTGGATTCATACAACTAATCCCACATGAGAGTATGGAACAAGTAAAAGAAATAGAAATGGGTCAATTTTATGACCACAAAAAAATAAAAATATTCAAACCAGATAGTAAATAGGTGATTGCTGTCAATATGCTTCTCCTGGAACTGATAGTGGTCCATATTGGACAACTACGCTCCACCTAATCTCAATCCTCCTAGGACTCTATAAAATGTACTATCATCTTCATAAGACATGGAAAAAGTGGGTATAGACCATGTAGAGGTGAGTCTAAACGTAGTGGTGAGTGTAAACATACCCATTAGGACATCCCAAAATCATCACACCCAAACCATCAAAGAGTGTCATCTCAAAAGAATGGATAGTAACAACCCATATATAATCAATATGGACACCAAGTATAAAATTAAGGTTACAAATATACTTCTAACAAAGTATTTTAATCATGGATTAAAGGTAATTCTTATAAAATAGAACACACTTCTCAGATCTTGTTAAAATTATTGATCTCATCAAAGAAATCATGATCACCAAGCATCACTATGAAGAGGTAAAAATTAGAACACAGAGAAAATTGATACCTAAATAGGGGGTTAAACCTTGAACCTCTAGGGGATATATAACCCTACCCTGAGTGACCCACTAGGATGATGATCACACATCCTAAAAGTTGGTAACATGATACCTGATCCAACCTAGGGAAGAATGATATACGACCACAACTAGGGATACATAATGGGATACCCAACTCTATCCAGAACTAACATGTAGAGGGGATCAATCATCCTATTATCAAGATGATATGCCTCACTATACCCTCAATGTTATGGACTAAGGGAATTTACCCTAATGGAACTCATATTGAATGAAGAAAACAATGGATTAAACATACCATGGAAAGAGTATACCACATGTATAAGGAATACGTAGTGTTTCCTAGTATGTATGGACATTCCCGGGCCCATGGTTGTGTTCATGGCCTCCGTCCTGGACCCAGGAACATGGGTCATTCCCTTGTACACTATTTTTTCTAGTGTACACTAGCCATGTCTATAACGACCCATACTTTACATACATTGTTATTACTTTAAAATTGAAGCATACTTATTACAACATATAACAAAACCATGAAAGGCCCATATGGGTATAGTGTCTTTAGAAACCGGGAAACATAAACAACTGGTTCATAAAGCGTCTACAATGTCTCCCATTTATTTCATAATATCTATAGTCCCTTTTGGAATATCTTACTTAATAACCGTGTTCCTGACCTGGGGAAAGAAAAAATACAAAAGGGTGAGCTCAAATGCTCAGTAAGGGTAAACAAAAGAAATATCAATCACATCATATTCATAAGAACATAACATTTTGGAAATCTTAACCTGCAAAAGAGAGCATAATTTCATAACATGGGATAAATCATAGTAGTGAAATGATATCATAACTTAAAACATGAAACATTGTGGAATACACACATAATCATAGAGAATCATTTCTTATTAGTCAGGACTCATTTCCAAGACTATCTTAATGGAAAAAGTCCATTTCTGAACCGAGTTCACTTCTCGTTTCAGTCCTATTTCACTGAACCGGTTTAACCCGCCATTCCAGCCATGTCTATCTCATGAGATATAAAATAATTAACCAATGCATTGGAGGTAGATATATGTCCCACCCATCTCATAATGATACCATTCATATGTGTTCCACAAAATCATAAATCATACATCATTGCATAACCCATGTAATAAAAATGGCATTCTTAAACAACATGACATCATAAAACAATTCATATAAGATAAAGGAATTCATAAAAACAATTAAATCACAACATAATCAAATAAATGTAATAATAGGGATAGAAATAGAACCTTATATTATCTTAGATGGAAAATAATTTTGATGAAACACTTGAACTCCATTCTTCAGGAAAATATCCTTTCTACTTCAAAAACATTTTCCGTTCTTAACATGTCACACAATTTTAAACTAAAAGAAGTTGATTAAAAATAAACATGAAAACATGTAAAGTAAGATTCTTGGAAATAATGTTTTAAAAATCCATTCATGCCGTATATGTTAAAAAACATTCTTCCCGTACTTTTGTCGGAAAAGTCAAAAAGTACCTCGTACGAAAAATGACAAAAGATTCCTTTTATATCTTTTACTAAAAACTCACCAAAGGGTAAAATTTGATTTAAAAAATTGTAGGTGGATGGAAAAAATATTACATATTGAGGAAACATGGATGTGGATGATAAAATACACCCTAGTAAATACCAAAGTATAAACAATCTCAGATAAAAAGAGATTGTGATATTTTCCCTTACCTTAGGTCTGATTTGCTTCGTATGTGTCCAAACCTCCTGTATAATGATTTAAATAATGTTATTGACTTATTACAGAATCATAATTATTTTTATGATATCATATATGGTCATATTATTAGCTTCTTATTTGTAATATTTCATTACTACGTGTTATTCGGGTGTTTATAACTTTTTGTTCTTATGCGCGTTTTGTCGAATAAATTCTTATTTTTCTTTTTAGGTTATAGATACCACATTTCAGGAATGGTATTAGTGTAATATATATCATATTTATTCACTCAATTTAGTTATATAATAATTATTCAATGAAGATCATGTATAACGAGTCGCATCACATCGTGGAGACGGTACTCCGTACGTATGCACGAGTGATGATATCGTTCCCATGATCATGGAATTGTATTGGAGTGTATGTATACAATTTCAGAATCAATATCACTTTAAAATAATCATATATAGTTATTATTTACACCATTATACTCATCCGAGTAAGGTGGTGGTGGAAAATAGATTACACCACGGCGTGGAGACGGTATTCCGTACATACGCACGCGTGGTGATTTCGTTTTCCGTAGGATGGATAGATGGTGAAATATGGTTGTTTCATACTTATAATAATATATCAGTATATGAGTGATACTTATGTTATTACTTCATAATGAAAAAACTAAATAAGAAGAAGTGGAAGAAGAAATAAAGATGAAAGAATCGGTAACGGGCATTACCTCTTCTTTGAAGTGCCTCTTTCAGACCTCCTCTTAGGGAACTAAAATTGGTATTTGAAGAAGACCTGGACCTATACGATGTTTCTAGAGAAGTGGAGAGGAGATATTGGTAGGGGTTGTCTGAGATTGAAGGCTCAAAGTGGTGTGAGGAAGAGAGGGAGGAGGTTCCCTTTTATAAGGGAGGAGAGGGGCACCTTTGGAATAACAAAAAATATTATTTTATTATAAAGTCAAATTCGGTTTTTAATAGCTCCAAATTGATATATTTCGAAGCTAAGGTGGGGATGGGTCGAAATTCTCTCATCAAATGGAATTTAGACAAGTTTAGGTCATTATATTAACCTTAACTTTTAGTTTTAACTCTTAGTTAATTAGATTGACATTTACCATGTCACTTTGTATTTTTATATTATATAGTTAATAAACTTACCATATACATCCAAGAGACCCCCAAGTGGTCCATTAATTATACAACTATCATGATATAAGTATATTGGCTGAACATTAGATTTTTAGGAATATAATAACAATTTTTAATATAATATTTGTTTTAAAAACTATTTTATGTCAATTCTGACACTATTTGGTAATTTATTTTTGTGAAAATAATAACAGAATGATTAGTTCAAAAAATATAAATTAAATCAATAATAACATGTCATATTAACATATAAAATTATTGTAATTAATAAAAAGTCACAAATTACATTTATTTTGGTATTTAGAACATCAATTTGTCAATATTTCATTAATAAGGTAATTACTGCATCATCATTTTATCATAAATAAATTAAATTATTTTAAGTATAAAAATTAGAAATAAAATACCATTATGTAGGAAATCGTTTTAGCTTTCTAATGAATTTTTATAGTTGAATTTATCTTATGTATAACCCTATATTAAAAATTCTTTAGTTATTAAACTTTGATTTTAACTATTTTAACCCTTCTTTAAATAAATTGATAATAAATGTCTTAATCTAATCCAAGTAGGCCTAAATGTTCATATTTTATTCCTAAGGCTGTTTTTGGTCGAATTACACTTATCCAATAGAATTAGGACATGTGTTAGGGTAATAATAATATCATTTTTACCCTTAACTACCCTATTTACTTTTAACCGTGGTAAAAAAAAGTAAAAAGTTACTATTCACCAAAAAATATTTTCATCTCATTGAACGAAATTAAGTTTTATGAAAAAATTCAGTTTTTAACTACCACTTAGTGGTTTCACTATTCATCAAAAAAAGAAAGTTTCCAGAAAAATACCAAAAATTAGGCCTAATCTATATTTGATATTATGAATTCAAAAATGATGTTTATTTTACCAAATTCAAAACATATCAGTTACATTAACTAATTTAAAAATTAATTCCCGTCCTCAAGAGAAATAGCATGTTTTTAAGAGATAATAACTATCAAAATATTGACACTTGTTTATGTCTGGTTTAAATGTGAAATTACATCCAATGAACAACATTGTATTAATTTGTAAAAATATATTCTAAATATACTTTAAAACCACTCAAATTAATAATTTATCACTATTAATTATTTCTATTAAAAAATTTGTTTTTAATTAAAATTTAATAATTTTCACTATTCATCGGAATATGAAAGTTATCCGAAAAGTACCAAAATTTCACCCTAAACTAATTTCGATATTCCGAATCCAATAATGAAGTCCATTTTGAAAAATAAAATTTACAAAATTTCAAAAAGTGGTTATTACAATTCATAATGGGTAGTTTTAACAATATTTTAATAGCATATTGTTGTTTGGTGAAACTCGGTATTGCGTACGATGCAAGCTATCAAGGAAGGCCGTGGTTGCGTGTAATGCAAGCCAAGCTAGTGTTGTTTGTAGTGAAAGATTCCTTTGATGATTTATATAACATAAAAACAAAATATTTCTCATAAAAGTCTTGGGTGTTACATTATACCCCCCTTAAAATGAATTTCTCCCTCGAAATTCATCACTTTGTAACAGAAAGACGAGGATACCTCTCCCTCATCATATCCTCAAGCTCCCATGTAGCTTATTCTAATTGGTGGTTCCTCCATAAAACATTCACCAAGCGAGTGGTCTTGTTCTGTAGGACTTTTTCTCTACGATCTAGAATCTCTATCGGTTTTTCTTCATAAGAAAGATCTTGATCCAGCAGTACAACTTCTGAGCTGTGTACATGTGAAGGATCAGGTATGTACTTTCTTAGGAGAGATACATGGAACACATCATGAACTTGAGAGAGATTCGGTGGAAGCTCCAATCGATAAGCTACCTTTCCAACACGATGCAGTATTTCAAAAGGCCTGATATATCTAGGGATCAACTTCCCCTTCTTTCCAAATCTCATGACCCTCTTCCAGGGAGATATTCGTAAGAACACTCTATCACCAACTTCAAACTCTAGGTCTTTTCTTCGGTTGTCGACATAACTTTTCTGTCGACTCTGGGCTGCTCTTATGTGTTGTTGAATAGATCGGACCTTTTCCGCCATCTCATCAATAAAATCAGGTCCTAATAGCTTTCTTTCCCCAACTTAATCCTAGCAAGTTGGAGTCCTGTATTTCTTTACATAGAGAGCTTCATAAGAAGACATCTGAATACTGGAGTGAAAGCTATTATTATAAGAAAATTCCACCAAATGTACGTGTTGATCCCAACCACCGTTGAAATCCATAGAGCAAGCTCCTAACATATCTTCTAGAGTTTGAATTGTTCTCTCAGACTGACCGTCTGTCTGAGGATGATAAGCAGTGCTGAAACTCAAATCTATATCCAGAGTATGCTGAAGACTACTCCAAAACTTCGAGGTAAATCTCAGATCCCGATTAGATATAATAGAAAGTGGTACTCCATGCAATCTTACCACTTCCTTTACATATATCTTGGGAAGCTGATCCAGAGAGAAAACCTCTCTAATAGCAATGAAGTGTGCAGAATTTGTAAGACGATCTACTATGACCCAGATATCATTATTGCCTTTGGATGTTGTAGGAAGTCCTGTGACAAAGTCCATAGTGATGTTTTCCCATTTCCATTCGGGTATGGGTAATGGTTGTAACATCCCCTTAGACTTCTGTCTCTCAGCTTTAACTTGCTGACAAACCAAGCATCGAGAGACATATTCAACAACATCTCTTTTCATGCCATCCCACCAGAAGTACTCATTCAGGTCCCTATACATCTTCATGCTTCCAGAATGAATAGAGAATTAAGAAATTTGAGCCTCATCCAGCAACTCCTTCTTTAATTCTGGGATGGGAGGAACACAACCCCGATTCCTGAACTTTATTATCCCATCACAACCAAGGTTGAATTCAGGAATAATTCTCACCTCATTTTGTAACTCTACATCTCCTTTCTGTGCCTCTTTAATCATCACATGTATAGATGGTTGAACATTCATTTGAGAAAGATACGATTTTCCCCCTTCCATTAAAATTCCAAGATCCATCCTTTGTAAATCCATAATTATTGGATCTTTTGTGATCCTCATCATGGATAAGCTAGCATGGTCTTGTCGACTTAATGCATCTGCCACCTTGTTTTCTTTCCCAGTGTGGTAATGAATTGAGCATTCATAATCCTTAATCAGTTCCAACCATCTTCTTTGGCACATATTCATCTCCTTTTGTGTGAAATATACTTTAAACTTTTATGATCAGTAAAAATATCACACCATTCTCCATAAAGACAATGCCTCCAAATCTTTAATGCAAAGATTACCGCAGCTAACTCCAAATCATGTTTTGGGTAATTTTGCTCATGGATTTTCAACTGTCGTGAGGCATAAGCTATCACCATATCATTTTTCATAAGAACACAATACAACCCCTTCTTGGATGCATCACTGTAGATCACAAACCATTCTCCACTACAAGGCAGTGTGAGCACAGGTGCAATGGATAACCTTCTTTTCAACTCCTTGAAATTCTCTTCACATTCCTCCGTCCAAACAAACTTAACTCCTTTCCGAGTCAACCTGGTGAGTGGATTAGATAATTGTGAAAAATAATTCACAAAACATCGATAATATCCAGCCAAACAAAGAAAATTTCGGATCTCAATTACTGTTGTTGGTCTCGACCAACTTCTGATAACCTCTGTTTTTGCTGGATCCATAGATATCCCCTCTTTTGAGATTATGTGACCCAAAAATGCAACTTTTTGAAGCCAAAATTCACACTTGGTAAATTTGTCATAAATATTCTCCTTTATCAGGGTCTTCAATATAATTCTCAAGTAATATTCATGTTCTTCCTTGCTCTTTGAATAGACAAGAATATTGTCTATAAAGACTACCACAAATTGATCAAGATAGTCTCTAAAGACTCTATTAATCAGATACATGAAGATAGCAGGGGCATTAGTAAGACCAAATGCCATCACTATAAATTCATAGTGTCCATACCTTGTACAGAAAACCGTCTTGGGTATATCATCCCTTTTGAACCTTAATTGATGATACCTTGAACGAAGATAAATCTTGGAAAAGTATTGAGCTCCACGTAGTTGGTCAAATAAGTCATCAATTTGTGGGAGAGGATATTTGTTCTTGATAGTGATCTTGTTAAGTTCTCGATAATCAATGATGAGTCTCATTGATCCATCTTTCTTCTTAACAAATAGAACAGGTGCTCTCCAAGGTGATGCACTAGGGCGTATGAATCCCTTATCAAGATTCTCTTGGAGTTGCTTCTTCAATTCCTACAACTCAATTGGGGCCATTCTATATGGTGTCTTTGAAATAGGCAAAGCACCCAGTACGATTTCTATTGAAAACTCAACTTCACGATTTGGTGGAAGACCTGTAAATTCCAACAGAAAGAAATCATCAAACTCCCGTAAAATGGACATATTCTTAATTGTGAGTTTCTCACCAACCATTTGAGATAAATAACCTTCATTCAGTGGAATAAAGACCCATAAGATGGAAGAAATTTTCACTGGAAGGTTGTGTTCATCCTTGCATCGATAGACGATCATAGATTGATCTGGAATATGAAATGTGACTTCCCTTCTTTGGCAATTGATATGAGCTCCAAATAAAGAAATCCAATCCATGCTAATAATCACATCAAATTACACTATAGGAAGGATCACAAGAATTGTAGGAATCACTTTCCCACAAACTTCAATCGGGGAAGAATTATAAACTTTTGATGCGACTGTTGTGACATTAGGTGTTGTCACAACTAACTCAAAATCTAATTGTTGAGGTAATTCAGTGATACCCTTAGAAAAATCTTCATAAATAAAAGAGTAAGTGGATCCAGAATCAAATAAAACATTTTCTACTTTAGAGTGGATGGTAAGTGTACCTTTCACTACATCGTTATAGTACTCCACATCGCTGATAGAAATTGCATGTGACTTTCCTTTGTCTTTAGCCTTAATATTTTGCTGATGTCGATCATCATAAAAAACCCTTGGATTAGGGAATTTATTGGTATAATTCCCCATCTCCTTGCACTTGAAACATTAATGTGTAGTAGGATCATTCTGTGTGTCCCTTCCTTTGTTTGCATCATTAAAAATCTTCTTCCCATCATTGCGGCATTCAAATGCCCGATGAACTTCCTTTCCACATTTTAAACATTTACTTTTCCCTTTAATACAACTCCCTCCATGTTTCTTTCCACACTTTGAGCTTAAGGGAAAGCTCATCTTCTTTTCAGTGTGCTCTTTATATTTTCTTTTTAATTCCATTTTCCTCTTCTTATCAAACCCATATGACTGATGGGTTACTCCAATCTCCATCTCAACTTTGAGAGCACATCGAAAGATTTCCTCGTAGCTATTGAAGTCCCTTATGGATAAGGCCCTTCTAAGACTTGGTTTTAAGCCACTAAAGAATCGATCTATCTTACTCTCATGTTGGATAACAATACCAAAAGAATACCTTGCAAGTCTTCTAAAATTTTCTTCATAGGTACCAACAGATTCATCATCCTTTTTCTTTAGTTCAAGAAACTCTTTCTCCATCTTTGTTTGGAGAATAAGAGGGAAGTACTTATTAAAAAATAAGTTTTTGAACTCGTCCCATTCCATGGACTCAATTTCATCCCTTTTCCTCATATTCTTAATAAGATTCCACCATTGATCAGCATCTCCTTCCAAACGATACACTGCAAGGATGAATTTATCATGTTCAGATCATTGAAGAACAAAAAATATCTTTTCAGTAGTACTAATCCATTGTTCAACAACTAATGGATTAGTAGACCCGCTGAAAGAAGGTGGACGCTGCCTCATAAAGGATTCAATAGAATGTTTCTCCTTCCTTTGCTCGTTTGGAAGTCCTGTATGATTCATAGCTTGAGAAAGTTGTGTGAGCATGGCTACAAGGTTTTGAATTCCAGCTCCCATAACGTTTGGTTGCGCAGGGGGACAATCATTGCATTGCCCATCACATTCTACATTAACACGGTTCCGTCGGGTTCCATCCATTGACTAAAACCAAGACGAATAGTGTGAGCAACACTAATTATAATAGGAAAACCACATAATCAAGAATTAAATTTCACAATTAAGGTCTTATCCTAGGTTATTCATGGTCATTTCTAAAACACTAAGATTGTGTTCTATGCTTAGAATTATCCGTAGGGTTCTTACTAAGGCTTTCATATCCTAGTTTCCAAAGGTTGACTATACCTTTCCTCTAATACCAACTATAACGACCCATACTTTACATACATTGTTATTACTTCAAAATTGAAGCATACTTATTACAACATATAAAAAAACCATGAAAGGAACGTATAGGTACAGAGTCTTTAGAAACTGGGAAACATAAACAACTGGTTCCTAAAGCGTCTACACTGTCTCCCATTTATTTCATCATATCTATAGTCCCTTTTGGCATATCATACTTAATAACCTTCTTCCTGGCCTGGGGAAAGAAAAAATACAAAAGGGTGAGATCAAATGCTCAGTAAGGGTAAACAAAATAAATATCAATCACATCATATTCATAAGAACATAACATTTTGTAAATCTTAACCTGCAAAAGAGAGCATAATTTCATAACATGGGATAAATCATAGTAGTGAAATGAAATCATAACGTAAAACATGAAAATTTGTGGCATACACACATAATAATAGAGAATAATTTCTTATTAGTCACGAATCATTTCCAAGACTATCTTAGTGGACAAAGTCCATTTCTGAACCGAGTTCACTCCTCGTTTCATTCCTGTTTCACTGAAGCGGTTTAACCTGTCGTTCCAGCCATATCTATCTCATGAGATATAAAATATTTACCCAATGCAATGGAGTGAGATATAGGTCCCACCCATCTCATAATGATACCATTCATATGTGTGCCACAAAATCATAAATCATACATCATTGCATAACCCATGTAATAAAAATGGGATTCTTAAACAACATGACATCATAAAACAATTCATATAAGATAAAGGAATTCATAAAAATAATTCCATCACAACATAATCAAATAAATGTAATAATAGGGATAGAAATAGAACCCTATATTATCTTATATGGAAAATAATTTTGATAAAACACTTGAACTCCATTCTTGAGGAAAATATCCTTTCTACTTCAAAAACATTTTCCTTTCTTAACATGTCATAAAATTTTAAACTAAAAGAAGTTGATTAAAAATAAACTTGAAAACTTGTAAAGTAAGATTCTTGGAAATAAGGTTTTCAAAATCCATTCATGACGTATAAGTTAAAAAAACATTCTTCCCGTACTTTTGTCAGAAAAGTCAAAAAGTACCTCGTATGAAAAATGAAAAAAGATTCCTTTTATATCTTTTACTAAAAACTCACCGAAGGGTAAAATTGGATTTAAAAAATTTTAGGTGGATGGAAACAATATTACATATTGAGGAAACATGGATGTGGATGATAAAATACACCCCAGTAAATACCAAAGTATAAACAATCTCGGATAAAATGAGATTGTGATATTTTCCCCTACCTTAGGTGTGATTTTCTTCGTAAGTGTCCAAACCTCCTGTATAATTATTTAAATAATGTTATTGACTTATTCCAGAATCATTCTTATTTTTATGATATCATATATGGTCATATTACTAGCTTCTTATTAGTAATATTTCATTACTACATGTTATTCGGCTGTTTATTACTTTTTGTTCTTATGCGCGTTTTGTCGAATAAATTCATATTTTTATTTTTAGGTTATAGATACCTCATTTATAGAATGGTATTAGTGTAATATATATCATATTTATTCACTCAATTCATTTATATAATAATTATGCAATGAAGATCATGTATAACGAGTCGCATCACTTCATGGAGATGGTATTCCGTACGTATGCACGAGCGATGATATCATTCCAATGATCGTGGAATTGTATTGGAGTGTATGTATACTATTTCAGAATCAATATCACTTTACAATAATCATATATAGTTATTATTTACACCATTATACTCATCCGAGTAAGGTGATGGTGGAAAATAGATTACACCACGGCGTGGAGACGGTATTCCGTACGTACGCACGCGTGGTGATTTCGTTTTCCGTAGGATGGATAGACGATATTCCATACGGGCATTACCTCTTCTTTGAAGCGTCTCTTTGAGACCTCCTCTTAGGGCACTAAAATTGATCTTTGAAGAAGACCAGGACCTCTAGGATGTTTCTAGGGAAGTGGAGAGGAGATATTAACAGGGGTTGGCCGAGCTTGAAGGCTCAAAGTGGTGTGAGGAAGAGAGGGAGGAGGTGCCCTTTTATAAGGGAGGAGAGGGGCACCTTTGAAATAAGTGAAAATATTATTTTATTATAAAGTCAAATTCGGTTTTTAGTAGCTCAAAATTGATATATTTTGAAGCTAAGGTGGGGATGGGTCGAAATCCTCTCATCTAATATAATTTAGACAAGTTTAGGTTATTATATTAACCTTAACTTTTAGTTTTAACTCTTAGTTAATTAGATTGACATTTACCATGTCACTTTGTTTTTTTATATTATATAGTTAATAAAATTACAATATACATCCAAGCGACCCCCAAGTGGTCCATTAATGATACACCTATCATGATATAAGTATATTGGCCGAACCTTAGATATTTAGGAATATAATAACAATTTTTATCATAATATTTGTTTTAAAAACTATTTTATGTCAATTTTGACACTATTTGGTAATTGATTTTTGTGAAAATTATAACAAAATGATTAGTTCGAAAAAATCTAATTGAATCAATACTAACATGTCATATTAACATATAAAATTATTGTAATTCATAAAGAGTCTCAAATTACATTTATTTGGGTATTTATAACATCAATTATGTCAATATTTCATTAATAAGATAATTACTGCATCATCATTGTATCATAAATAAATTATATTATTTTAAGTATAAAAATTACGAATAAGATTCCATTATGTAGGAACTATTTTAAGCTTTCTAATGAATATTTATAGATGAATTTATCTTATGTATAACCCTATATTAAAAATGCTTTAGTTATTAAACTTTGATTTTAACTATTTTAACCCTTCTTTAAATAAATTGATAATAAATGTCTTAATCTAATCCAAGTGGGCCTAAATGGTCATATTTTATTCCTAAGGTTGTTTTTGGTCGAATTACACTTATCCAATAGAATTAGGACATGTGTTTGGGTAATAATAATATCATTTTTACCCTTAACTACCCTATTTACTTTTAACCATGGTAAAAAAAGTAAAAAGTTACTATTCACCAAAAATTATTTTCATCTCATTGAACGACATTAAGTTTTATGAAAAAATTCAGTTTTTTAACAACAACTTAGTGGTTTCACTATTCATCAAAAAAAGAAAGTTTCCAGAAAAATACCAAAAATTAGGCCTACGCTATATTTGATATTATGAATTCAAAAATGATGTTTATTTTACCAAATTCAAAACATATCAGTTACATTAACTAATTTAAAAATTAATTCATGTCCTCAAGACAAATAGCGTGTTTTTAAGAGATAATAACTATCAAAAGATTGACACTTGTTTATGTCTGGTTTAAATGTGATATTACATCCAATGAACAACATTGTATTAAATTGTAAAAATATATTCTAAATATACTTTAAAACCACTCAAATTAATAATTTATCACTATTAATTATTTCGATTAAAAAAGTTGTTTTTAATTAAAATTTAATAATTTTCACTATTCATCAGAATATGAAAGTTATCCGAAAAGTACCAAAATTTCACCCAAAGCTAATTTAGATATTCCGAATCCAAAAATGAAGTCAATTTTGAAAAATAAAATTTAAAAAATTTCAAAAAGTGGTTATTACTATTCATAACGGCTAGTTTTACTAATATTTTAACAGCATATCGTTGTTTAGTGAAACTCGGTATTGCGTACGACGCAAGCTATCGAGGAAGGCCTCGATTACGTGTAATGAAAGCCAAGATAGTGTTGTGTGTAGTGAAATATTCCTTTGATGATTTATATAACATAAAAACAAAATATTTCTAATAAAAGTCTCGAGTGTTACAATGTCCATTCCCACTACCCATTTCTATTCCCATGTACCCATGTGATACATATCAAGTCCCTGATCAAGGGTCACATGACATGTGAAGTGTAACAATACATGTGATATTTATTACAATCTATAAAACCTTGCTACCATAGAATAGGCTCTACATGGAACGTGTCCTTATGAATTACATACCATGTATGTTGTGTTTTTCTCAAAAATCTAGACAGTTCGATTCATCAATACTACACTATAACAACCTTTTATTCATTTGAAAGTTATACTCTAAGATCTTGGATATAGTTGTTTCCATGCCTATGATTTCACTGTCTTCTAGATTCCATCCACCCATCCATTTGTAAATTTATTCCCATCACACTACATCATTAAATCACCAACCAAGGAAATGATAACCTTGATTTAAATATGATATCATGTTATCATCATTGCATTTTTATTGTGCCTTTGATCATTAATTTGAACCAATTGAAATGATCCATTATAAAAAAAATTGTTTTATTAACGACCAATTTCCAGGTAATTTCAAACCCCTGGTAAAAAAAATTCTAATAGTGAAAGTCTGAAGAAAATGGGGAGAAAGGGACAAAAAAGAAAGGAAAGAAACATCAGCCATTTTTTAGGTTGACATCAATATGTTGATGGGGGAACAATGAATGTAGAATAATAAACAAGAATCCACTAATAATTTATCATTTCATAATTCCTGTATGAAAACCATTAACAATAAATGAAATTTCCATCAATGATTTATTTTTTCTAAGTGAGTAATTCGTATTTGATATGACCGAATCATAAATGGGGATTAATACAGTAAAAAAATTCCTACCATGATATTTGATCAATCATTGATGAAGAATGATTTCCATGTCATTATCATTGGTGGGATCTAATAACTCCATTGGAATGGACAAACTCTCTTGAAAAATGATTTTAGATATAAGATATCATTATCGTCTATAAAATATCCCCTCCATAGTTCTCTCCAATCTCTAGGGTTATCCGTCTAACAATTGAATTTCTATAAAACCATGTTTAAATTGAATATTAATTTGGGTGAACCATTTAACAACTAATGGATTAATTAATTAATATATATGATGATTATTCTTCCCATGGCTACTCTTAAACAAAATACCTAAAGCATACAGGGATTATGTTTCGCCTGTCGTAAAAATCGTATTCCCAATTTAATGAAGGTATTATATATTCCATAAAAATATCATTCAAGATATATTCCATTATTTGAGAAAAACAATGTGCACATTATTTATTATATTTTATGTTTTTATTATGTCAACACTGAGGCTTCATGACCCCAAAATCCATCATCGACTCCATGACTAACTCCAAAAAAATTCTAAAAAATATTCGAGATCATTACATGTAAAAAATGTTGTTACACTCAAATTGTTCTGATACATTAGGTATGAAATCCTTAAGTAATTTTTGACAAGTAGGATTCATCAACACATCAATCTGACACACATTGTGATTGATATGATTCAAAGTTTAGTTTTTTATTTTAAATTGACAATATTGTTCAAAACGCACATCACACAATTAAAACCGAGAAAATGAACTCACATTGCCAAGATAATTTAGGAAAATTAAATATAAATAATTTTTGAATTATAGGAATAAACCAAACATTAATCTGACACACAATTTACCATATATGACTTTAAGTGTAAATTTCTAGTTTAAAATTCACACTTTAGTTAAAAACACACCTCACATACATAAACCTGAGAAAATACTCTAGAAATATCTTGACAATTTAGGAAAATGATCCATAAATAATTTTTCATGAGTTGAAATTAAACACACATTAATCTAGAATACATTATGACTCATATGAATCAAACATTATGTTTTCAATTTAAATTACACATTTTATTAATGTATTTTATAATATTTATTTTTAATTTATTTATTTATAGTATTACTAGCATATGATTTCTTATGTATTTGAAATATGTTTCTTGAGTTGGGTGGTTTTTTTGGAAATTGGTTGTGTGATGAAGGTCATTTGAGAAGATTAAAGGGATAAAGACAATAAAACATTAATTATTTTGAATATATTTATGTTTGCGATAAGTTGTACAGACCAATGTAACTCTAAAAATAAATGGTTCAAATGTTTGTAATATTGTTTTTTAGTGTATTTGTGATTTAAATTTAATGGAAATTCACTTTTTTATTTTCTATTACTATGTGTTTTAATTTAGAATCACATCTCCCACAACATTGATTTTATTAGTGCAAGGAACAACACTGATATAATACCACTTTATCTGTGCCAAAAAGGTATTGATAATGGGTCTAATTTATCAATAAAAAAACAAAGATACATAGCCACCCTATATTAGTGAATTTTTCAGCATTAATAAAGGGACCATTTAGAAATTCTATTTATAACACTGGTAAAAGCTGTTGTCTTTTAAAGGAACTTACAAAATCATCATGTTTTAGCACTAATGAAGGCTGTTTCAATCAAAATTAAAGAAAATATCCTTATAAGTGAATGGATTAATAAAAATATGAAATTAATTTAAAAATAAATAAACCATAGAATAACACATACCAACATAATAGTATATAAAAGAATTTTATTATTCATGTTTTCCATATAGTAAAAAATCACTTTAGCTTAAAAACAATATTTAGTCCTATTGAATTTGGAATAAATCTTTTGGAAAACCAAAAAAAAAATGTATTATGTGTATTAACATGAAAATAAGATTTATAAATAAAATTCATTTTAAAACCAAGATATTAGGGAAATATAATAGGAAAATTATTTGTATATTGAAAAAATATTCGACATTTAAAACAATTACCACTTGAGGAATTTTTTCTAACAATGTAGTTAGTGAATATATTCATTGTATTGCTTCCAAAAAAGCTATTGAAATTGATTCAGACATTCTTATTTGTAAATTTCTGTTACACCATTAGATTCTCCATGTTTTCCTTTTCTCTTCATAAAAAATTAACAAATAAATTTTTAACTTTTAATCTTCTTACCAGCAACAATCTCATCATAAATGTTATCTTGACTTCAATATATAGTAATTTTCAAATTTCCATTTCAATCCCTTAGTTTTTTCCTATCATCCTTTATAAACTTGTGAGTCTTGTTATGTTTCTTAATTATTATTTTGTCTCATATGTTCATCATAAAAATAATTGTAGGTAACTTTAGATTCTATATTTTTATATACAACAAAATAATATGAGGTAGATAAATATTATATCTCAACTATTTTTTCCATCAAACTAATATTACCTTTTTATTCTTATCCCATATCACAAATTGATGCTTTTTTGGATGCATCCTCATAATTTTACCATGTTGAACTATAAATTTTCTTATTATCATTATTGGAATAATTATCAACTGTTATTTTAGACATTCCGCCTTCAATTAGCCTAGTTCCCTGAAAACATAAAAAAGATGTTCGAAATTTGTAGTTACTTTACTTTTATTATTCTTGACATTTCTATTCTTATTTTTATTCCCTTTATAGATCTTACTAAAAATATTTATAACCATATCTATCTTCTTCTCATAACTAATTTATGAAACTATATCATCATAGGAAGTATAATGAATCCAGTCTTGTTGATTTATTCCTTTTAATATTTCTATGTATATCCATGTATTAATCTTTGGAGTTTGAATTTTGATTGGGTGTATTGAGACCATGGAATTGAAATATTAAAAATATTAATATATATTTAGACATTAATATGCATCATTTAAGTAAAAAATGGATTTCTTATTATTTGGGACTTTAAATGGTAAATCTGAGACTGAAATTGATTTCAAAACATGGGATTTACCCAAGGTGTGACCTATGGTTTGTCGATGCTGGATGTTTGGTTGAATCGGTCATTAGTGGGTATGTTAAGCGAATTAATTAATCTAATTAATAAATATATTAAATTATTCTAACATAGAAACCATATTTAAATACCATGTTATAAAAAATCCTTTGGGTTTTCTATATAACACTAGGAGATTAGAGAGGAAGTGGGAAATGTTATTTATTGGCAGATAAGGATTAGAGAACGATGACGATTAGATCAAGGTGAATTGAGAGGCAAGAAATGAATAAAACACATTTTATTCCAAATTTAATAATATATTTTTTACCGGCTATCAATCCATAATTTAGGTATGACTAATTATTTTTGGATTTCTCCCCTTTGATTAAAATTTTAAAGCATTGGTTTTATCTACTTTTATTCAATTTTCATTCTTTGCGAGTGATAGTTCTTTTGGTATTCCCTAAAATGGTAGTTTTTATCCTTATTGTGAACATTTTTTTCACCCAATTATTCCCATTATTCTTTGTTATTGGGTAGGATCTCATTTTCTAAAATTATTTTACTTTGTTCATGTTTTTCCCCCTAATTATTCTTCACGTTCTTCTCTATTAGCCATTGGGGTTATTATTCGACTTTTCCAGGGTGGGTTCAAGAACGATAAAACCCCCTAATTCATGCTGATTTATTGAATGATGTTAGGATTAATTATTTAATTTTTATCATGATGTATTTATAGTTTTGGGTGACGGATTCAAGCATTTAGTATGTGGAGTGGTGGTGGGAGGCGTGATAGTTCGATTTTGGGTGATCAGATTTCTGATATCCATCCACCAAAGGGTAAAGATAAATATCCGGTGATTATACCATATATTTAAGGAAGTGAAATGGAAGTTTTTTTTTGTAAAAAATGATGTTTTTTTAGTCTTTATAATGATTGGGCCTTATTGTCTATGAAATAATCGAATACAATACATGTAGTCTAGAAGAACACCCAGAATGTAGCCCTCTAGCTGTGGTAGTTAGGGTTTTGGGTGAATATAAGGATCAAATGTCATGTATAGACCTTAAAACCATGTGAACCTATGTTGGAATCTAGGAATATGTAATCATGACTTTTTATTACAATACATTTATTGACATTGGTCAAATAGATGATTTTTTAAAGTTTAGATTCTTGGAAATAGGGCACATAATACATGAAATAATAGAACATTATTCTAAAACACATGAAAGGATTAATAATAGGTTAATAATATGTTTAATTATTTTATCTCATAACTTTGGGACATACATAAAAGGAAAGGGAGAGCATAAGGCCCAATAGGGGAAATCAAGGGAAATAATTTACATGTGATCTTGAAGAAATTCAATACGAACATGAAGAATATCATTATGGAATGAAAAAAGAGAAACTGAGGAATATAATAACTAAAATAACCTGTATCATTACTTGGAAATGTTTCTAAAAAATTTATTTTATACATTCATAATCATATCAATAAGGTTTTTCACTAAAGTGTCAAAAAATTACCAAGGTTATTCACCAAGATATCGTAAAACATGTCATCACTAGAGATTAAATTCCTTAACCAATACGTTGTATCTCTATCATGAAAAAACATATTATGTATTAATTTTCATGTGAAATACATATATCATGATCAAACATCTCAAAAATAACCCATGGGGAATAAAAGAAAATAGGTTTCGTATCAAAATCATGGCTATTTAAAAAGTACATAAAAACATGACCAGTATGTCATTTTTAACCCATGGAAAGGGAATTAGGGTTTTATTTCGTCAAACTATAGAATAAAATAAATAATTCTTACATATTTTTCATTACCCATATAAAATAAAGTGGTTTGGGTATTCACATATAT
The DNA here is from genome assembly GCA_963277665.1 of Viscum album. Taxonomy (NCBI): domain Eukaryota; kingdom Viridiplantae; phylum Streptophyta; class Magnoliopsida; order Santalales; family Viscaceae; genus Viscum; species Viscum album. The sequence continues at coordinate 2,061,295,727 of OY728120.1, read as the reverse complement.
AAAATAAAATAATTTCTTGAGAAAAAGAGAGAAATTTTGAGAAGAAAATTCTGTAGCATAACGGGAAAAAAACATAGTTTTAGAAAAAATTAAAAATATAGGGTACACTCGTTTCCCAATAATAAGATAATATTAATAATTTAATGGGATAGCATAAAATTTAAATAAGATCATAGTATGTAAATTTAAAATACATACCACAAAAATGGAAACATGAAAGGATAAGGGAAGTTGAGATATCCCTTACCTAGAAGAGTAACTCCTAAAACATGAAGATTATGACCTTGGGGGATTTATGTAACCTTGGGAGAACTCATTGAAATGTAAAATTATCATATATTTTTAATAGATAAATTGGTAATGAATTTTAATGGAGAAATGAGTGGATAATTATTGAAAAATGTGAGGATTTGATTATTAATTTCCTTGGACATGTAGGTAGTGGTAAATTAAAAACTATGGGCTTGCCCATGGTATTTTCCCATGGTATTGTTCACTTGGGAAACATATTATATTATTATAATCCAATACAGTCAAAAATAATTTTATATTCTGTATTATATCATTTTTATGTCATTAAACATATCGAAAATTCAAACTGTATTTTTACCACTGAAAAAAAATATTTTAAAAAATTCTCTTAAATTCACCCAAAACTAATTTTTATATTTTGATTTAAAAAATTAAGTTTTTTTATCATAATAATTCTCAGTTTATTATTAATTTAACTTGTAAATATAAAAATATTTATTTGGTAAAATGAATAATGGATATAAAATGCATAGTAAAATGTATAGTAAAATTTATTACACTTGAGATATGAAAAATTATTTTAACATTTAAATTTAATTAAGAGTGTTTTAATAATACTATTTCATTAAAATAAATATTATTAATAATTCCTTATTTTATTAGAAGAACTATTACTTTTCTAAAAAGAACAATTTTGGTCTGAAAAATCAATTTATCAAATTTGTCATATTTTTAAGAAATACTATTCTCAAAAAAGAATTGGTGGAATAAAAATTTTATTTTTGTAAAGGGATTACACATTATGTGACTAATTCCTCAACACAAACCCATTATAAAATCCACATATAACTTAAGGGTGAGGTGTGTGATGGTGATAGATTCTTGGGGAGGTTTGGATTACATCGCCCGTGTGGTAATTTCCACTAACATGAACTTATTCTATAGGAAATTTTGTTCTAGATTAACATGTTGAAGCTCCGCATGGGCTTGGTCATGGGAGAAGACTTGTTATGCTACCTCCCTCCTAGGATTTGACAAATGGTCTTTGTATGATGCATCCCTACTAGATTTTGCAGTCCTTTTTTATTCCCCTGCACATTTTCATGGAGAAGGTTTGTGTGTGAAATTAGGTACAGTAAGAAAATTCCTCCTATCTTAATATATGCCTTATCAATTCCTGTATCTATCACCTTTCCTATTAGAAGAAGTATTGGGATTATCTCACTTCATTTTCGCTAACCAAACGCGCCGCAATGGATCATTTATGGACAGAGTGGTTTCAGATATCTTCATACTCGGGTTGATATTGAAGTAGGACTCATGATGAGGATTGGATTGGAACATAATAAAATTATGTTGGAGTGTATCGAGCAGGGTTTTAATATAGTTAATCTAGTGTTGGTTTGGTGTATGACATATCCATTCACTAAGGCTCTGAATACATGCTTGTCGTCTCAAAAAACTGAGCCATCAGTTTCAAGAAACCATTGGTACATACATCATACATGAATGATTCCTTTGACTAACCTTTATGAAATATATATATATATATACTCATTTAACCATGGTATTTCATGAAAACATTTAGGATACCACTTCAAAGAAATCTGTCCAAGTTACTAATTTACGATCATGTTGATGATTATTTGAGTGACAAGGCCTTAGTTCAGGGTCCATCTCATGAGGTGTTTCCTTAAAGTGGGAAGAGATTAGTTAAACCACCTTTTGATAATTGGATTGTAATAGTATTCTAGGATGATGATGTGTGCAGTCTTAGAACTCTACACGAGTTCCATTGATAGAGACCACTGAGGTTTAATGGTGAGCCAGATCCACAAGCACTAGAGGATTTTACCAGGTCATGGATTTGAGTATTAAAGCTCATTTAGACCATGAAAAATTAGATGGTTTTTCTAGAGGTAATCCTTATTCATGGGGAATCAGGGTGATGGTAGAGTATGATAGTGTAGACTTGATGAAATGACACTCCTAGTGTCATAATTTTAAAAATTGTTTCATTATTTGTATTTCCTTTCTTTCTTGTGCTCTATATGGATTTAGGATCTTCATGAGATACAATAGGGTGATATAAATATTTTTGAGTACCTCATGAGGTTAACTGACCTCACAAATTACACCCTCAACATGGTATGATATGTATTCTTTCTGGCACCAATGTTCATGAACAGAAACTAAATAAACGTTTGTGCTAGCATAGTATCCTTATGAATTCATACTTATACTAGAGTGATTGATTAAGATTTGGTGAATAAGAGATTCATAGTAGGGTTACATAAAGTGGATGGAGTTGGTAGTGGCCATTATGGGGCTAATTCATTCAAAACATCTAGTAGGTGATAGAAATTAGGGCCTCATTTTAGGAGGCATACAAATGCCTATACATAGAATCATAAACACAAATCATAGGGATTAAATTTAGGATCCATTAAGAATGATGAAGGATGATTGTTTTCCTATGATATGATAGGTCAAATGGAACATTATTTATTAACCCTTTGTGCTAGGAAAGATAGGTAGATTATGGATAGAACTATATAGTAAAGGCAATGCCATGATCATGGATCTCCCAATCATGGTCTTGGAATCCCTTAGGGAAGCGGTGCTGATAGGGATGCGGGTGATTCTATAGAGGAAGGAGATTCTGGTGGAGGGAGATGTTATGAGTTTCTTCCACCACATGCACCAGGTGGACCATGTGAGGCTCAAATATATGGTAGTTGAGGTTTCTAGAAGATATAAGAAATGGATGACTATTATTAGGATGCACTTGAGATGACATGAAGTGCAATATCTATCATTTATACCCATACACCAGTACTATTAGAAATATTAGAAAATCTTTATTTCATTATACGTCCATTTTAAGAGATATATAGCTTATCATTAAGACTTCATCCCAATATCTATCTCTAAAGGTTCCTAATAGGAGTGACTCTTTTACACTGCACATCTTCCAGTACTGCGTGTTGTTGTTTGATAGAGAGAGATTATCATGGGTCCTTTTGGTCATCCTGATGAAACCATTTTTCTTGATTTTGGGTATGGAATGGATGTTGATGTTTTGTGACCAGATATACTATCATCCACAGAGATTTAGATACCTTTGGAAATATGGTATAGGGATATATTTTATGGGAGAGAGTGACCACAAGGATAAGTGAGTGGGAATTATGAGAAAGAAGTTGTAACACACCACCCATCAGTTGGTGAGTATATACCTTGGTGAAGTATGCTCTATGTAATCCTTTCCTCTAATGGTTGTAGAGAATTATATTGAAATATTTCTAGAATATGTCCTAGGACTACCTCTGAGGAAGAATATTGAGTTCTTCATTGACTTGTAACCCCAGACCGCCACGATATCTTCTGTAGCATATTAGATGGACCCTACCAAGCTCAGGGAGATGAGGGTGAAATCAAATAACCTTTGAGGGATGGGTTTTAGTAGACCATGTGTGTCCCGCTGGGATGCTCTATTTTTTTTTTCTTAAAAAGGGTGGATGGTGGATTGAGGATTTACGTTGATTAGCCTCACATGAATTAGGAAATAATAAAGAAATAGTACCCCTTATTGAGGATAGATAACCTATTTGATTAGTTTAGAGGAACAATTTTGTTTTCAAAGATTCATATCATGTTTAGATAATACTATTTGAGGTTTTTTGAGGATGAAATTAAAAATATTACATTATAATGTCTCTACCAACACTTTGAGTCTCAAGTGATTCTTTCAGGATCAAATATAGGCAGAGGCATAATTTTCAGGTACTGTAGCAGTATTGTAGTAGAAACTATGCAGTACTGCAGTAGGTACTCTAGTAGGAACTGTTCGGCACTGTAACAGCCAGTAATTTTCCCCATTTGGGCCCTTAGGCCACCGATTTGGTCCATGTTTCCTTTAAGGCCTTCGGGCTACCCAAGCCTTCAGGTCAGTAAGGCCTTCGGGGCACCTCAAGGCCTTCAGGCCACCTTATGTGTAGATGCAAACCAGGAAACCTACAAGGAAAAAGCACTATAGAAGGATGAGTAAGGAGGTTTCACCATAGGAGAAGCTATAGATATTGAAATAATGAGAGGGTATGGAACATGCCATTGGGAAAAGCCTGTACATGTATAGGATAGCCTAGCCGAACAACCATGCAATGGTGGAGAGATTATTTCATGATGAAGATACTGGGGAGGAGAAGTTGGAAGTAGTTAGTCTGGGTTGTATGTTATGTTTGAAGCCTATGGGAAATGAATTACTCTATGGCCTAAGAGACATGTAATACATATGCCTATGGGCCTTGTAAGGGTTCCACCTCACCCCTTGAAATGTGGATGATCAAAAATTAATAAAAAATGAAGCCCTTCACGCCTTTGAATGGTAGTTTTAGATATGTGAGGTTCAATTTTTTTGGAATATCTAATCTGATCATGGTTTAACATTGGACCCAAAAAAATTTTGATGCAGTGCAATTTTGGGATCGACCCCATAGTGTGATGAATATGTAGAGTTTTATTGGCATGGAGAGGTTCTACATGAATTTGATCGTATTCATATCTAAAATTATAGCCCCTTTGATTGCCTTGATGTGGAAACAGTAACTATTTTCTTGGACTGAGAATTATGTGGTACCTTTTGAGGAGCTGTGGATGAGGATGACTAGTTCTACTATGTTATGACTATCATAGGAGGGTGTTGAGTATATTGAGTTTTGTGATTCCTCTTGAGGTGGGATTAGTTTTTTGTTGATGCAAAGGTCAGTAGTGATCACATATTGGTCAAAGGCGTTGAAAATTCATGAGAATTAATACATGAATCATGTCCTAGAGTTGGTTGTGATAGTCTTTAGTTTGAAAATTTGGAGGCACTTTCTTCTAGGTGAGAATTTTTTGTGTTTAATTAGGCCACTATGGTCTTAGGTATATCTTTAATTAGACATATCATTACATAATGAAGATGTGATGGAAAGAGCTCATGTGGGGATATGACTTCGAGATAGTCAATAATCTAGGGAAGGGAAATGTGGTGTATGATTCCCCATGAAGGAAATAACATTCTCATCTAGTTGGGGAGAATTTAGAGAAGTTGGCTTTATTATCAATAGCCATGGTGGAAGAGATATCTGTCGTTTTTATTTGGTCGATGGTAGTGTCTCCTCTACTTCTTAACTATGTGAGAGAGGCTTAGTTGGAAGACATTGACTACGAGGTTTTAGGTGACCATATATACTAAGGAAATTTGTCACATGGATTTTTTGAAGGAGGGGAGCACATCATCCTTTTTTAGGGATGGATGGTGGTTCGAGTCATGTTGTGTGAGGAGGTGATGAGGGAGTTTCACACTCCCCTGATGGCTATACATCCCAATGTGGAAAAGATATACATAGACCATTGACCAAAGTTTTGGTAGGCTAGCATGAGGTGGAGCATTAGTGAGTTTGTCTCTTAGTGTCTCACATGTCAATAAAAAAATTCGAAGCACCATTTTTTGTAATATTTAACACAGAAACATGATATCCTAGGGTGGAAATGGGATGAATATATATATGAATTATAATTGAGCTTCTGCGGATAGTGAGATTTCATGTTTCTATATTGGTGACTTTAAACTGACATAATAAGATGGGGAATTTTAATTCCACCCAAGAGTAGAGATTGGATGAGAGTTGGGGTCATTTTCATATGTGATATATTTCATGGATTCCTGTGGTAACCATGATGATATTAGATAACCATGATGCTCAGTTCATATCATGGGTTTTGAGATGCTTCTTGGAGTCCTAAAAGATCTAGTTAAGGAAAAATATGACATTTTACCCATAGATGGATTGGAGGACCATGAAGACTATCTTGGTGTTGGAGTATATACTCAAAGCCTAGATGTTGGGATTTGGCCAGATCTTTGAGGATCAATTGACATTGGTATAGTTTTCTTATAATAATAGTTTTCACTTTACTATTAGTTTTCCACCATTCATGGTTGTTTAGTCAATAAAAATTCCTTATGACTTTTCCATTCCTCTATGTTTTGAAAATCACAAACACTCTATCTTAAGGAAAATTATATTTTCCCTAAAAATTATATTAATAAGGAAAAAATTTCATTCTCTAGGAAATTTTTTATCCTTTCCTATGTTTTCATTGTTCATTTTATAGTCTCTATAAATCTAACTCATTTTATTCGTAAATCTAAAATTCAGTTTCACATCTAAAACTTTAGAATCATATAAATTCTTTGTTATAGAGTATTCAGAATTTTGACTCTGAATTCCTCTAAATTTAGACTCTAAATTCCTCAGAATTAAGAGTACAATTTCCTTAGAATTCAGAGTCCGACTTCCTTAGAATTCAAACTCCAAATTCCTCAGATTTCAGATTCTGAATTCATTGTAATTCAGACTCTAAAATATATAAAATTAAGGTTCCTAATTCCTCGGAAAACAGAATCTGAATATCCATGATTTATAGTCTCTAAATGTTTATTTGGATAGACCTGGAACTTTTTTCCTAGACTCTGAAAACTAAATTTGATTAAAAAACATCGTTTTTTGTACACGTATTGTGAAATGATGTCATACAATCTATTTCTAACTAACCGTTATTTGAGTGACACGCGTACAGGTCCCTCCATGATTCAAGGAAAAATATGACCATTGGAGGAGGGAGCCAACCGTTGGAGAAGTGCCTATAAATAGGAGCTCATTTGAATTAGCCAATTTTTTTTGATCACTCTAGTGATTTCATGCTACTGAAGTAATTTCTAAAGAGAGAGACTCTCATGCCTTGTGAGTACTAAACATCTTCTTCTACTTGCTTCGTGTGACTCTGATTGTTTCTATGTACAAACGAGGGATTTTAGGGATAAAAAGATTGAGTTTTTGACTACATTAATGTTTGAGGACTTTTGGGGATAGGAATATAGAGGTTCCAACTGCCTTATAGTTCGAGGCCTTTCGAGGATTGTAAGAGAGATTCTAATATTCCTACTGAGGGCTTACCCTGGTGTGGGTAAGATAGACTTTCTAGAATGTATATATCAAGGGACATTTATCAAAGGCTATTGAATACCCCTCTCTTTTGGTTAAAGTATTTCATAATTGTTACTTGTTTTGTTTAATGTTTATTTTCTATTTATTTTTATAAATGAAGAAATTATAATCTTCTTATACATTCCTGTACATTTTTATAATATAATAAGTAAGATTCTATATGCTTTAAGGTAGAATCATTTCCTTGTAAACATTCCTTAAGTTTCATTTTTGGAACCATATTTTCAGAACCTAGCCATCTTGTTGAACTTAAATAGGTCTTGTGAATTTACCTTTATTAACTTTTTTAAAAATAATTGTTCCTTATGGTTAAAAAAATAGTTTTAAAACATTCAATTCACCCCTCTTGTAAATTGAGCATCTCCATCATTAATTCGATCCTATAATTGGCATCAAAGGATTTCTTATAAAAACTTATATTCACATATAATTTTTCTTTCTCAAGTATTAATTATTCTAAATTTTTTCTTGATTAGGGAATTTTATCCTTGTTTACAAACATTTACTACTTATAAGTTTTTATGGAAATATATTTTCATATAGAATGGAAGGAAGGAATGTTGGTTTGATAGAAAATATATATCCAACTATAACACCTATATTTGATGGGAATGATTATGAATACTAGATAGATCGTATGAAGACTTTTGTTATTAATAATAGAGTGAAGTATTTTGTTATGTTTACTGGAGATTAAAAAATTTATAATAAAGAAGTCAGAAATATCACCAATCAAGAAAAGGTAGAATATCAAATAAACTACATGGTATGTAATACATTGTTGTGTTCCATTACCAGGAATATATATAGTCATATTTCTTCTTGTGAAGCTGCTAACTGTATCTAGAAGAAATTGGAGGCTACTCATTTTGGTACATCCAAGGTTTTAGAAACTACAAGTGCTACGCATAGAGAAGAATATCATGGATTTCTATTTACATATGGAGAGCCAGTATGCAAGGTACAAAAAAGGTTTATGACTATTGTTAATAGTTTAAAATCTATTTCTGAGAATGGTCTATATGATTAAGCACTTGTGGACATGATTATAGATATCATGCATAAGGAGTGGGAATCTAAAATAATAGCTATTGATGAGAATATAAAAGTATCTCAAATTACTCTTGATGAGATTTTTGGAAATCTTCTACAACATGAGACATGAATGAAAAGAGATGCTGATATGAATAAGAAGAATAATGGAAAGGGAAGTGTAGCCTTTACTACTACCAAAGATAGTACTCCTAAAAGGGTTATAAGATCCAAGTCTAATAAAGTCACTATTTTATCAGAATCTAGTGAAATTGAACATAGTGAAAATGAACTAGATATTATTTATTGAAGGATGTAAAAGATAGATGGAAGGAAAGAATTTCAGTATAGATATAGAAGAAAGAAAGAAAAGACTAGAATGATTCAGAAGATACATTCTATGAATGAAACATAGTAGTGAATATCAGGCCAGATTATCCAATTCTTAAGATAAAGGATAGAAATAAACAACATTCTGAAAGGAATAGAAAGAAGTATTACATGGAAAAAACTACGAATGTTTTGAAATCCAATGACACCTGGAGTACCAGTGGTGGAGACTCTTCTGACGAATCCTTAGCGTATGAATCTTCTGGTCATAAGAATCATGCTTTACTAGCCAAGCTACCAATTGAAATTAATTTTCTAATGGCCAATGTACACAATGATGAATCTATCACTAATGTATCTTTTAATGAAATTTATAAAGATGATAAATATTTTTAATCTTCAGATAATGAACCCTATTATGATGAAGATAATACATTACCTTCTTATGAATAAGTGTCTAGTTTTGATAAACTTCTTGAGAATGAAAATTCTAAACTCAAGAAAAAGATTGATAAGGAAATTTCTAGAATTTCTATTTTAACTAAAGAAGTATCAGATCATTCTAAAGATCTTGATAAGAAAATTTATGATTTTAAAATTATTTCATAAAACCATTTGGATGATAATTCTGATAGGGATAAACATTCTATGGATCATGAAAATATAATTTCTAAGAAAAATATTTTAAATACTAACTCTAGTTCTAAAACTATTTTTTTTATGATAAAAACATGTTTATAAACATAAATTCAGAAATAGTTTCCTTGAGGAAGTTTTTTTCAAACTTTTCCTCTGGTAAAGAAATTTTTGACAAGATGTATTCCCAGATTCGACCATTAAGAAATAGTTCTAAATTTTTTTATACTCATTCTAAACCAGTTTTTAGTAATAAAAATTTTGATCCTCAAAGTGCTCCGTTCTGCACTAAATGTAAGTGTGGTAGAAATTGGACAAAAATTGTTCTTTAAGCCAAACTGAATCATTAGGTTTTTATAAATTTTATTTTTCAATGAAAATGTGGATACCTGAAATCTTACTGTCTGAAAATTCCAGATCCACGAATGTTTGGGTTCATAAAGTCTAACACTCTTATTTAAAAAAACAAAAAATGTATCAACAGTAATACATGGTATAGGGATTGTGGATGTTCTAGGCATATGCCAGGTAAAAAAACATTTTGAAAATATTATCAAGGATAAAGGAGGCCGGATCATTTTTTTTAATATAATAAAGGCCGGTTTAAGGGTTTATGGTACCCAACATACAATTCCAAACAAGTTCAAAATAACCAGAACAACAAACAACAAAAAATAACACCAATTTAAACATCACAATAACCGCAGTTGTCCCCGTATATGTATTATTTTTCTTCTGGGAAAAATATTGATTTCAAATGTTTTATTTGTTATTTTTCTTAATCACAACCTCATTAGAATAATCCAATTATGTAATGAAGGTTACCTTGTGAATTTTGGGAATGATAAATTCTTAGTAAACAATTCCATGGATAAGTTTATTCTTTCTGCCCATAGGCAAGAGAATGTATACACACTAAAAATAGAAGACCTTCAGAGCCAAAATCTACCTTTCCTTAGTGAAATGGAAGATCAATCATGGTTATGGAATAGAAGGTTAGGAAATTGTAACCTTAGGAACCTATGTAAACTCTCATTGAAAAGACTAGTCAAGGATCTACCAAAGCATAGATTTGATTCTTCAAAAGTTTGTGATCCTTGTCGATATGAAAAGTAACATTAATCAAGTTTTAAGTCAATTGGTGAAGAAGAAAATAATAATTCATTATATTTAGTGTATATAAACCTTTTTAGACCCACACAAACTAGAAGAAATAGTGGAAAATATTATGCATTTGTCTTAGTTGGGGATTACACTAGATTTACATGGGTCTATTTTCTAGAAAGGAAATCTGAAGCTTTTTGTTATTTCAAAATCTTTAGATCCCGAGTTAAAAATGAGAAAAACCTTCCATTGGTAAAAATTCATAGTGTTCATAGAGGAGAATTTCAAAATTCTTATTTTGAAACTTTTTGTAGTAAAAAGGCATTAATCGTAGCTTCTCAGCACCAAGAACTCCTTAATTGAATGGTGTTGTAGAAATAAGAAATCAGATTCTTTATGAGATAACTAGAACCATATGGAGTGAAAATTATAGATCTAATATTTTTTGGGCTAATTATATTAATACTGCTTATTATACTATAAATCGAGTCTTAATAAGGCCTTTTATTAATAAACCCCCCTACGAATTGTGGAACGGTAGAAAACCTAGACTTTCCTACTTCAAGGTATTTGGTTGGAAAGTATTCATTCTGAATACTAATGAAACGTTACATAAATTTGCACCCAAATCTGATGAATGAATATTCTTATGATACTCCACAACTCCTAAGGCTTATAGGAATTTCAATAAAAAATCTTGTACTATTGAAGAAACAGTGCATGTTAAATTTGATGAAACTAAACCATTTGTTTTTAAAAATCCCCAATCTATATCTCCAGATGTTTTTTCAAAAAATGATTATCAACCCTTGATAGAAGATCCTTCTAATAAAATAAATGTTCTAGAAAATGTTTCTGAAGCGTTTACCCCAGATGATTTTCTACCATTTTTTGATGAACATGTTTTACAAAACCCAAACCAGTTGTTTCTTAAGAATCATCCCAGTGATTGTATCATTGGTGATATAAATCAACCTGTGTGGATGAGAAGTTCCTTAAGAAATAAAGTATAAAATCATGCATTTCATTCCCAATTATAACAAAAAAGCACTGATGAATCTTTATGTGATGATGATTTGATTAAATCCATACAAGATGAGATAAATGAATTCAAAAATAAAAAAGTCTAGACCTTGGTTGAAAGACTTAGGAAACTTCTATTGTTGAAGTAAAGTGAGTCTTAAAAAATAAGTGTGATGAATATGGAATCATTATAATAAATAAGTAAAGATTATTTTCTAAAGGATATAATCAATAAGAAGGAATAGGCTACGAAAAAACCTATACTTCAGTAGCTAGACATGGATCTTTTCATATTTTACTTTCCTTTGAAACATTCATTGATTTCAAACTTGTTCATATGGATGTTAAATGTTCTTTCCATAATGGATATGTTGAAGATGAAGTTTTAGTTGAAAAACCTCCTGGTTTGAGGGAAAAAAACATAATGAACATTTTTTCAAACTTACCACAACTTTATATAGACTTAAACAAGCCCCTAGAGCTTAGTGTGATATTCTTATAGGATTTGTTTTACAAAAAAAAATATTTTAAGGGATATGATGATCCAAAACTTTTTATAATGAAAGATAAGTAAAATGTTTTGATTTTTAAAATTTATGTTGATGATATTATATTTGGTTCAGCTCAGCAATATTTAATGGATTCTTTTTCAAATCCAATGAAATATGAGTTTGAAATGAGTATGATGGGTGGGTTAACATTTATCCTAGGTTATCAAATTTCTCAAAAACCATAATGATATTATATATACCAACATAAGTATATTAAATATCATCATAAAAATATGAATTTGACAACACTAAGAGTATAAGTACTCTCATTGGTACCTCAAATTCTCTTGATCTTGATGAAGTTGGGAAACTAGTAGATCAAACATCATTTAGGGGTATGATAAGAAGTTTACTGTACTTGACACCTAGTCATCCAGAATTAATGTTTTTAGTATTCTTGTGTGAAAGATATCAATCCAATCCAAAGGAATCTCATTTAAATGCCGGGAAAATAATTTTAAGCTATTTAAAGGGAACCATGGATTTGGGACTCTTTTATACTTATGGAAAAAATTTTGTTTTAAAATGTTTTGCAGATGATAACATTGGAGGATATAGAATGGATATGAAAAGTACATCCGAAATATGTAATTTCATAGGTGATTAATTAGTTTCTTGGTCATGAAAAAAGAAACACTCAATAGTACGTTCCACTACTGAAGATGGATATGTAGCAGCTGGATGTTGTTGTTCCCAAGTGTTGTGGATGCAACACACACGCAATGACTATGGTAAGAGTTTTACCAAAACACAAATATTGTGTTATAACACTAGTGCCACTTCCCTAAGTAAAAACTTGTACATCACTCTCGTTCAAAACAAATAGATATTAAGAATCACTTTTTTAGGGATTACACACAAATAGGAGATATTATTACTCATTTTATTGAAATTCAAGATCAACTTGATGGTATTTTTGCAAAATCTTCATCCTCCGATATATTTGAATACATTAAACAAAAGTTAGCAGTGATAACAATAAGGTAATCTTCTATATTATCTTCTGGTTGAAACCTATCTCTTTATAGTAAGAAACTTCTTTTCATAGGGTGAGCACATTTTCTTGAGTAGTCAAAATTTTCGTAATAAAATTGTTCATAGTCAAAATTTTCTTAATCAAAGTGCTTATAGTCAAAATATATGAATTTCAAAAAAATTCTTACTTATTTTTTTTTCAGAATCTAAAGTTCTTCATCCAGAATTTTCATTATTACTGATAATTTTTCTATCATTTTGGAAGGTATGTTTACTTTATTAAATTTTCATAATCAATATTTTACATGTTGGTATTTTCAACTTGTTTATAATATTTTTTGGTATTCACTTTTCTTAAAATCTGAATTTTAATCTTAAAAACCTAAAATGATCTGAACCTAATAAATTCCTTCTTCGGCTATCATCTCAACCGTCAGATCTGATCAAGAGTGTTTCAACCATTGGATCTTTTTGGAGAGATGAAATTTTACCTCAAACACCTATATAAAGGCCCCCTAATGGTTTTCCCACATCAGTTTTCAAAGATTTGGTGTGTGGAAACCATGCGGCTCTGCATAATGCCCATTATGATTTTACAGGTTTTCTTGATTCTGAATGTCATTAGAAGCTTCTCCTTAGAAAAAAAATGGTATCAGTCAAGGAAAATTATGAATGGCATATCTATAGGGAAACGTTAGTAGATCCGATGTTCTTCTCCAAATATTATTCTATTATTTCAAATAACATCAAGTTGAATCTCTGGGAGAGTTTGTGTATATCCAAACTAAATGCACATGATCCGGTTTATCTGGAATTATTGGTAGAGTTTTATGAGTATATTAGATTTTTCAATGAATATAGAGGAGACATGTTTTCCTTTAAAAGATATAAGAAAACATATTCCCTTTACTATAGTATGGAATCCAAGATACTTGGAATCCCTTATGAGGGAGAAGCTGAGTTCTGCACTCACAAGACACCAGATGTTTCAGGATTCTTGATAAGGATAAATCCATAGAATGACTTGCTCTATCAGTGTTTAAGACTCTGAAGATTAATAATTTTTCTACAAATATTCAGTTCACAGAGTTATGGGTCCATGGATTTCTTATTATGAGAAAAGGTGATAAGTATACCGTGAAGAAGAGTGATATTTATGCTTTCAGTTTTTTGGTGAATCTTAGAAAGATTAATCTGGCGAAGTATGTCTTACTTACAATCTGGTATATCAAGAATGGGACTCTAAAATCAGAAATAGACATGTATCTGGTTATTCCCTTGATGATTATATTTCTTTATCTAGAGTCATTCAAAATCCTTTCCAGCTCTAAGACAATTAATTTCAAGGTTATGCTTTTGAGTGATGATACACTGAGAAGAATGGAGGTTGATTTTTCTTTTAAATATAGAGAATTCTATTATTTTTATAAATCAGAAATAGAAGCCTTATCAAGGAAACCATAAGTGGGTGAGACTTCCAGGATGTGTGTTAAAAAGAGGAAGGTGAAATAAATATAAAAGAAAGAATGATATCCTGCTATTAAGGAAACTCAATCAGCACCACCTAAGTGAAAGAAGAAAACAATTTATCCAGATGAAGTGGTTTCCATGTGGAGAGAAGAATAGAAGTATAATAAAGAAGGTGATCCATGTTTTTGAATGGAAACTACTAAGGAAAAAACATTAAATTTAGAGACCACTAATGATCTTCAGAAGCAATAAAAAAATAATCAAAATAAGAAATGTCTGAAGCTAAAATTGTTCATTTGTTTCTCAAGGCTGCTGAAAAAGCTTCTGAACAAGTTCTGGTATAAGAATTGTTTTTGTAAGAATCCCTCCCAGTGACTCTAGGAAATGATATTTTGATTCTAGAACTAGAAGAATAAGAAGAAGAAATAGTTCAGGTTGGGGAAGATGAAGAAGAATAAGAAGAATAAGTAAGTTATGATACAAATGACATGATAAGACAAGTGGATGAATTTCACGAGAAGGAGGCTCTTTATGAAAAGTTGTCAATACAAACTTTTCAAGATGAATCAACCAAAATTTCTTCACATGGGAAGGTGGATTATTAGCATGAAGAAGTGAATAAACAATATGATGATGAAAACAGAAACCATGAATTCGTTCAGCACGAGGATCTAGTGGCAGATGCTAAAAAAGAAAAAGTTGAGGAAGATAAGATAATTAAACAATCAGATAGTGAACATGAATTTCCAAAAGCAGCATAGAGAATTCTCAAATATGATAAGGGAAAATAGGTGTTGGTTGACACACCTAGGAAATTCTTAGTGAAAAAGAAAAATGTTGGTGGTTCATCAAAGAAAATTTTTTAAGAGATTGAAAAATAATACTCTCCAACCAAAAAATCTTATTCAGAATCATATTCTCTTGGACATGACTTTGTAGTCCAATTTTTGAAGAAGCTAGTTGATAACATTCCCTTGTTTCTGATTATTGACTCGATGTTTTAGATTCTTCAACACTCATGTAAACATAAGTCACATTCAGTTACCATTGTTATTGATAAGTTTGTCAGCCTTGAGGACGATTTCAAATCCCTCTTCATTGGCTATGAAGCACACAAAAGATCATGAAGGGAAATCACAAAGTGGTCAATGAAAACAATTGAAAATATGAAAATCTTTGTGGATTTTCAAGAATATGTGAAGGATACTTTTGACACCGAATATGGAATATTTAAAGATCTTACTAAAAGTTTTGAGGAAAATCTAAGTCTCAAACTGACAACCTAGAAGCATGAATTCAATGATTTCAATGGTAAGATTAATTTAGTTTCATGGAATTAGAAAAGGAAAAGAGATCATAGAATTGAGTTCGAAGAAAATATCTATAAGAAAGAATAACATTTTAAGGCTCAAGCATAAATTCTTAAGGCTCAGAAAGAAAATATCAAATCCTTGGAGAAGAAAAAGGAAGATCAGGATCAGCTGCTCAAGTGTTTTGATGAGTCTCACATGGAACATAATAAGCTAAAAACCATCATGAGGAAGTTAATAACAAAGGAGAAAGAAAGATACTTTTTTACAATTCGATATTTTATAATATTTTCTTCCTTCTAAAAATTCATTCAATTGTAATGAAATTTTCGTTGTTCTTCATGTGTTTTGTTGTATAATATTAATATTTCAGGTACCAATTTGTTCCATTAATTTTATTTTTTTTGGAAAATCACAAAGGGGGAGAAAATAATGATTAAATGAATATTAAATAAAGAAGATAACTCACTAAGTATGGGGGAGTCAATCTAATGGGGAGTTTTTTCTAAGAAGACTTCCTTATGCTATAAAAAGAAAAATCATTTTAAGGAAGTAAAGAATACGATCCTTAGGGATTTCAAAACCTAAGGGGGATTTAGTCGCATTCACCATGACTCATAAGTAAAGAAAGATAAGTCTTTATTTTCAAGTTCATAATGGAAAATACTAAGTCCTTATATTTTTTTCATAAGGATGTTTGTGATTTCCAAAAAGGGAGATATTGTTGAGTCAATAAGGTTTACTTATTAATTTTCCATTCCTCTATGTTTTTATTATCACAATCTAACTATCTTAAGGAAAATTATATTTTCCTTAATAACTATCTTAATAAGTAAAATTTTTATTCTCTAAGAAATTTTTAATCCTTTCCTATGGTTTAATTGTTCATTTTATTGTCACTCTAAATCTATGTAATTTTATTAATATGTTTAAAAATTGTTTTGACATCTAAAACCTCAGAATCCTATAAATTCTTGGTTATAGAGAATTCATAATTCAGACTCTGAATTCCTTAGAATTCAGACTATGAATTATTTAGAATTAAGATTCCAAATTCATGGGAATTCAGACTCCGAAATCTATAGAATTCAGGTTCCAAATTCGTTGGAAAAGAGAATTTGAATATCCATGATTTATAGTCTCTGAATGCTTATTTGGATAGACTCCAAAAAAAATTCCTAGACTTCAAAAAATAAATTTGGTTAAACAACTTCATTTTCCATACACGTATTATGAAAAAATGTCATAAAATCTCTTTCTAACTAACCATTGTTTGAGTGACACGTGTACAGGTCCCTCCGAGATTCAAGGAAAAATATGACCATTGTAGGAGGGAGCTGACCATGGGAGAAGTGCCTATAAATTGCAGGTCATTTGAACGAGCCAAAAAACTGTTGATCACTCTAGATATTGCATGATGCTGAAGTAATTTCTAGAGAGAGGTACTTTCATGCATTGTGTTTACTGAACATCTTATTCAGATTGCTTCATGAAACTCCGGCTATTGTTGTGTACAATCAAGGGCTTCCCGGTATATGAAGACAGAGGAACTGACTACCTTATTGTTAGAGGACATCTGGAGATAGGATGACAGAGGTTCCCACTTCATTATCATTTGAGGGCCTATGGGGATAGCAATACTAATTCTGATATTCCTATCGAGGGGTTACCCTGGTTTGGTTAATACATACATTCTTGAAAATATAAATCAAGGGACCTTTATACAAGGTTTTTGAATACCCTTATCTTTGGGTTAAAAAAGCTTATACTTGTTACTTGTTTTGTTTCAAGTTTATTTCTGATGTATTTTTATAAAAGGAAAAAGTATAATATTCTTATACTTTCTTGAACTTTTGTATACTCTAATAAGTATGATTATATATTCTTTAAGGTAGAATATTTTCCTTGTAAACGTTCCTTAATTTTCATTTCTGAAACCATATTTGCGGAACCTAGCATATTTTTTGAACTAAAAGAGGTCTTGTAAATTTACCTTGTTTAACTTTGTTGAACATAATGTTTCTTTAAGGTTAAAAACGAATTTTTTTAAACATACAATTCGTCCCCCTCTTGTAAATTGAGCATCTACATCATTATTTTGATCATATAGTGTCCCTATATGGGAGACCCTATAGGTCACCCATTTACTATATTGATTTTGGAGAGACATATCTTGTTGGCCTAGAGACAGTACATGCGATGATGGAGAATGTTTGGGTGATCTGTGAAACTATGAGGACTACCCAATGATTAAAAATTTTACATATATTGATGTCATTGGACCATATAGTTAGAGTTGGGAGACCAGATGTTTCTTAGAGAATCACCATGAAAGAGAAGGTTTGGGTGATCTAGGGTTCTTATCACTATTATTCACCATTCATCATCAATGACTATATGTGAATTTTAAAAAAAATTAGTTTAAATCAATTTTTAGTAATAGTTGTATAGATAAATTTTTTGGTACCAATAAATCTATTGAAAAATGTATTTGAATGGAAGAATAGAGTCCTTCAAGATATTTCTTCACAATTGTTTTTTGAAAAATTTGGAATTTTATTCTATCATACATATTATATACAAGATTTGGCCACAACAAAAAATTAGCTCACAAGAAAAAAGTAGACAATAAGAAACTAAAAAAATTCATCCCATAAGATTGAGGGAATTCCCAATAAAGAATAATCATAAACCAATAACATAAAATTCTTAAAAATATCGAATATAAATTATTGAAAAAAATAAAATTTCAAGAGTTTATCGATACAGAGCCCACCACAAAACACCAATGTCCCACCAAAACTCTAGCATGTTGCTATTCTGATTTAGTGAGGTCCACCTAATATTCATCCCACGTATTATAAATGATAAAACACTATACCAAAAAGTTTATGATTCACTATCTTAAGGTATATTACATGATAAATATTAGAAACAAGAATAACCAAGTGAAATTAAATATATTTCTATCCAAATAAATCAATTCTATCATTAAGCCTAATTAAAATATGATAATTTACTTCACTGGAATTATGTCACGAAATCAATGACCAAAAGATTTATCAAAAGTAAAGTGAGTCACCCATATCAAAAATAAAAAGATAAAATGAAGAAAATTATGATAACCCATTCCTAGAAAACACCACATAACAAACCCCACTTAAATTAACCATATAACCCTCCAGACGAACCACAATGTTATCCCAACACCACTAACATCAATTAAACTTCCAGTCACATTTAACCCAATTGAATAAAATATAATACAATCCCTCAAAGTAATTTATGATCAAGTAGGATGTGGACTATGTGGGAAAAGTTTTAAAAAATAAAACCTGGTGAGATGAACCAAATTTCATCCCATATAAGAATTCATCCCATTTAGCCTAATCAAAATTGTGACAATAAACATTAATTAAATAAGATCATTTCATCAGAGGCATACGTGTTAATCCAAATTCAATAGAGTCAAATATGTTGAGTGAAAAAATTGAACATCATATAAATCATGGAAACCCCCACGTGGAAGAAAAAAATACAATGTAAACTAATCATTCAATGTATGAAATCACCTACATGGATGAAAACATACCGGGAATAGATAGAAGAAGATAAAATGTCATCATGCGAAAGATGGGATTGAATCATGGCTTGTGGAAAAACACTATGAAATTTGTAATGGTAGTCGCTGACCATCTTCTAAGATAGCATCATCAAAAGAAGAACCCACAGTAGGCTGGACTAATAAAAACTCCTATCAACCTACAACTCTACATAAAAAAATATGGAAACTTGATATCCTCGCACAACATGATGGATATATTATCCATGATGCATAAAACAAGACATAAATATTTATTTCAAACCTATAACATAACCCTAACCAGAAGAACAAAATTAATGAGGGGGGAATATCTATGCTACATGTTAGTAATATACTATCATTAAATAAGTGAAATTCAGAAAGCATTATATCATTCCCATTGGGTTTTCATTAAATATGGACATAGCCTTAGGGATTATTTACCCAGGGGGGGTTTTTCCCTTATCATTTTTGAACATTTTGTACTTTTTATTTTTCTATTACTGTTTTATTAATAGAATCCACCACATTCCACCATATTTACCATACTAAATCCTCTTTTTTCTATACATGAGAACCTACAGTCCTATCAATTTGGGATCTTATTGAAAGAGATACATGTGTGAGTTGATTATAGAGAGTGATTCTAGAATTAGATTCAAGATATAGATTCTTAAAGGAGAAATTGAATATGACATTATAGATGCTTGTCCAAACACATGGGGAAAAAATTACAATGTGAAATCATTGATTATGAAGATAAAATTAGGGATCAAACAACAAGAGATTCATACACTGAAGAGGAACCCATTTATTTCCATTTGAAGATCCAAGTGTGATAATTGAGAATTTATTTGGTGATGAAAACAATAAAATTTTGTTATATTATAAAATGAATAAATAAGATTTTGATAAGAAATTTAAGAAGGGAATCCAAAGAACATGGTAGAGGTGTGAAACTGGAATTTATAGAAAGTGGAATTAGAATATTTGTCAACTATTTTTATAAAAGTGGAAATTGATTTTTTTTGAATAAGATATCTTATGCCTTATTACCATAAACAAGGCTCATTTCTCAATACATTTTATTCTGGACGAGATAAATGTTCCATTGGAAAAATTCTGTTTCCACACTATAAATAAATTTCAAAGGCTGTTATAATACATGTCTGTTGATGTGTATGGAGAATTACTGATTAAGTCAGTAATGAAAAGAATTTCCAAAACTGTTTGTAGTATCAACTCTAGTAAGATTTATGATAGTTCGACCTTTAAAATTTTGAAATTATCAGAATCCAATTGGAATTTTAGATGATTATGTATAAAAAACTGGTATTTTTTATATTAGTGAGATAGGATCTTCCATAACTAATTATCAAATTTTCTAAAAGATAAATTATTTTATCAAAAGTTCCATGAATCATGTTTTTCAATAAATAAGAGCATCATCTGTTGCACCATATTATCTTGATTATTTTTATGATGAAAAAATAAGTGGAAATATGGGGAAAATTTGGTAAATAAGAAAGTTATTTTCTCCATACTGGATGCTATATTTCTATTGTGTAGAATTAGAAATTATTATTATTTTTCTATAAGGTTCGGTTCCATCCCAAAAAAATATAAAAAAGTTGGATAATATTTTATACACACAGGGAAAGTGTTGATTGATTTTTTAGAAAGTATTGGAATATTTGAGTTTATTTTTACCCATTCTTGCTAAAATATGATATTTTAGATTTAATTTATATGACGAGTGGTATAGAATAGAGCTTGAGGAGATGGAGTTATTAGGTCAGTAAAATATTAAATATTAAACTAAAGTGTATATTCAAAACAACCCATAGATATTTAAAGGTTATTGTGAAATATTTGATTTTATAAATCATCATGATGAGAAGTGGTTGGATAATTTAAAATATCATCATCTTTAAAGAGATTCAAATTCTAGAAAAACAGTACCTTCAATGGGTTAGAGGTGAAATTTAAT
Source organism: Viscum album (assembly GCA_963277665.1). Classification (NCBI taxonomy): domain Eukaryota; kingdom Viridiplantae; phylum Streptophyta; class Magnoliopsida; order Santalales; family Viscaceae; genus Viscum; species Viscum album. The sequence continues at coordinate 2,061,274,416 of OY728120.1, read as the reverse complement.
ACATGTTACAGCCTATCACAACTATGACTTAGGAAAAAATGGTTATCATATTCAATCACTCAAGGAATTTTGTTTCTATAATGGAAGAAAATTATTGATTCTTAACGGAATTATTAACTTTATTAGGGAAGAACTGACTGAAAATTCCCAAAACCATTTACTAGTGATTTTTTAAAAAAAAATTAATATATAAATAACAAATGAAATTATTGTGGAATATGGAATACTAGGTTCAAATACAGATGATGTTACACCCAATATCATCCAGGGAATGAAATTTGGTGAATGTTATGATCTATAAAAACTAGATAGTGCTGTTAATATTTTAAAGTAAAGTCTTATCAAAATTGCAAGATTATAATGGTTCAAGAACTAAGAATGAGAGGGAATGTTATTGCTGTAATTTGAGGCGACACTAGTAAAACTGTTTCTCTACATGTGTCAAATATTTTCCTTTCAGTGACAATCCGAAGAAAATAACTCTCAAATTAGAGCTTAAATGTTATTATTTTGATAAAAAAATTTATTCCATTATGAAGATGGATATATGGGTCTAGTCCTTCTATGAAAACATTCATAAATTAATCAATTTTCATATCATAGTAAATATTTCTTGTAATGAATCTAATTTTTACATGTATTACTTCATAAAAATATATAGAATATTTTCAGAAGTAGGCATTGAGAAAACATGATATTTAGAGGCTTGGTGAGACAAAAATTGATGTTTAAAAAATATTAAATATATTAATATCACATGTCCACATATTTCTTAAAAAATGTAATAAATCTTAAATATAGTCTCAGATTATAAATATTAGTCTTCCATTGAGTTTAGAACATGGTTTTTACCCTAGGTGCAACATTATCTTCTTTGGTATCAAACATTAGACCTGATCACCATCATGGGTGAATAATTAAATAAATTAAATTATATTTATGTAATTTTTTAGTTAAAATGATAAACCAAAAACTATGATATAAATACTCCTCTATTTCCAATTTTTTGAGCAAGCTGCATAACCCTAAAAACTAAGGGAGAGTGTTAAAGGATATTTTGTAGATGAAATCAGATTAGATCGAGATCGAGGATCGTTGGTCCATAAGAGTTTGATGATGTCACCAATGATGACAATAAATTGTCATTCTTCATCAGTGATTGATCTAAAATCCATGTAAAATTTTTTATTTAGGTGATTTCATCCCATTAAATTATCCAAGTCAAAATTATATCAATTCTATAAACTATAATTGATTCACCCATCATAGGTGGATTTATTTACATTTAATAAATTTGTTAGTTGATGTTTATAACTCTTCATTATTCTTTTATATGAAAATATATCAATGCTAAAAATAAACAAAGACATAGGTTCATTACTAAAAAATATGTTTAACAGTTTTCTACCTTATTTATTTTCACATTTAGTATTACTATATTCATTATCTAGTGGTTCGATGGATCCTAGGTAAATGATCAATACCTGACAGTTATTTGGTGGAAGAGATCCATACAATATGTGCCATTAAAGATCAAGGGTTCGATTGAGGTATGGTGATGTATGATGATTAGAGGATTACCAGATCATACTAAGGATCCCCATTCTCCATGGTTGATGTGTGGTGGAAGATAAGTATGACTACAAACAACTCAAATAGGGAATTTTCGAAGTGGATTAGAAGCCCAAAATTAGATCCATGGTGACACTTGGTTTGAAGACCCCAGATCCCTGACTCCATGTTGTTTTCAGGGTGGTAGTGAAAAAAGATGATGCATAGGAGAACCATGGGATTTTTGGGAAATCATATTGTATAAGATATGTAATCCATATCTATATTCCATGAGGTGCCCAAATATAGATCTAGGGATTCCATGGAGAAGAAAAGATCAGATGTTGTGTGACACATGTGAAATGATGTTTGATCCAAGATAAAATCTTAACATGTATCTATGAGTATCCAAGGACATGGTGAAGCTGAGGTTGTGGATACCCAAGCTTGACATACATGGATGTTACATTAATTTTTCCAAATACTTTATACATACCAAAAAAATGCCCCAAGACCGTATTAGTTTAGGGTCATTAGAAACTTGGAACAAAATATTCTATTAATTGTGATAGATCTTCGACATCTCCCATAAAGATATTCCTCTCTTTTTTCATACCTAAAACCATTATATATATCCTGGGGAAAATAAAACATAAAAAGGGTGAGCTAAAATGCTCATTAAGGATAAACATAGAGAACATAAAACAACCCATAAAAATTTGAATGTAAAAACATGAAAATAAAACATAAACATCATGAGTAATGACATAAATATTTGTAGTACATAAGTCATAGATAATAAAGGAACATTAATAATGTTAAAATATAATGGTAATAAAACATGTAATTATGGAAATACATTAATCATGTGATATGATTTCTGAAGTTTCCAAGGAATTGCTACCAAGACCATCATAGTGGACAGTGTTTATTACTGAACCGAGTTCACTCCTTGTTCCAACACTGTTTCATGGAACCGGATTAAATTTATGTTCCGGCCATGTCTGTCTCATGAGATATAAATCGTACAATGCATTGGAGGGATATATAGGTCCCACCCATCTCATAATGAAATCATTCTTTTATGTTCCACAAAATAAACATAAATCATTCATCATAACCCAATGAATAAAATGGGTTTCATAAACCTCATCCCATCATAACATAGTCCATATAAAACAATGGATATAATTTCATCCTGAAAAAAATAAAACCTTGTAAAAAATAGATACATTATACTTGAAACATAACCATATTAGATAATGTCATCATAGGCGGAAAATAGTTTTTATAAAACACTTGAAATGAATTCTTGTGGAAAATATCATTTCTTCTTTCAAATCATTTTATTTTCTCAAAGTGATGTGAAATTTTAAAAGAAAAGTTTTTTTGAAAATAATCATGAAATATTGTAGAGTATGATTTACGTAAATAATGCATTATGAAGTTCTAAAAATCCATTCAGGTCGTATATGTAAAAAAACATTCTCCTCATACTTTTGTAGGAAAAGTCAAAAAGTACATTGTATGGTAAACAAAAGAAAGATTCCATCAACACAATGTTGTAAAAGTCAACAAAGGGTAAAAATGACTTTAAACATACATGGAATATTACAAAACATTTTATGAAATCATTTTTAGAAAACATGGACATGGAAGATAAATATAGCCCCAGTAAATACTTACGTATAAGCAATCTCAGGTAAAAATGAGATTGCAAAATTATCTCTTACCATTTATAATTGGTGGAATGATACGTGTTATAAAATAAATAATAATACATGGATATTTAAATATTATATCCTTAATAATAAAAATCATAAAACATTCCAGGGTATAAAAAACCATACAGAATAAATAAATGGTTATTAAGGCATATGTCTCAGAGAAATAGAAGTGAGACAAAATAATCCCTTACCTTTGGTCTGATTTCTTCCTTATGTGTCCGAACCTCATGTATAACGATTATAATAATGTCATTGAATTATTAAAGAATCATAGTCATTTTTATGATATCATATATGATTCACTTACGACTTTATATTACCTGTTCCTTTGTCGATTCAATGTAGAGGCAACATTTTGGGTAATAATCGTTTCATGTATCGTATGTGTTTGGACTTGTTGTTTTTGACATTATTACTTATATCATTATTTTTTTACTTTCTGAATGTAAAAAATGATTTATATATCATATATATTTAGTATATATATATATATATACTATAGATATATAGATGAAATGAAATACACCCTTCATGGAGACGGTAGGCCGTTCGTATGCAAGAACGCTATTTTTGTTTACTTATTGAATTGAGTGGAAGTAAATTACATATATATATATATAAATTAATCTAGAAGAATTATTAATTCATATATTTCCTGATAATTTATTATATATACTTTATAATCTTTCTTTAATGGTTAACATGGAGAATGAATCTAATCACGCCGCGGAGACGGTAAGTCGTATGCACACATGAGCGACAATATCATTCCCATGATTGTGGAATTGTATTGAAGTGTATGGTGTATAATTTCTCAGAATAAATACCACTTTAAAATAATCACATATATTTATTTCTTCCATCATTATACCCATCCATGTTGGTTGGTTATGAAAAACAAATTACAGCACGGTGTGGAGACGGCAGGTCGTACGTACGCACATGTGGTGATTTATTTTTTCATAGGATGGATAGATTATGGAATATGGTTATTTAATTTTAATAATAACATATCAGTTTAAAATTGATACTGGAGTTATTACCTAATAATGGAACAACACATATAGATGATGTAGATGAAGAAATAATTCTGAAAGAATCAGTAAAGGATATTACCTCTTCTTCGATGTGCCTCTTCTAATACTCCTCTTATGACACTTAGGATAGTATTAGAATAATTATAGGACCTCTAGTATGTCTCTAGGGAAGTTGATAAAAATAAATGGGTTGGTTTTTGCAGAGTTTGAAAGCTCAAAATGGTGTGAAGAGGAGAGGGAGGAGGTACCCTTTCATAAGAGAGTAGAGGGGCACTTTTGGAAACCTCCAAAATATTAATTTATAACAAACTCAAACGACACATTAAAACATCAAAAGTGACTAAAATTCTAATATGAGACAATATAGGGTTGTAACCTAATCATCCAATCAAATTTAGAAATGTTTTGATTTTATTTTAAACCTTATCATTTTGATTTATCCATATTTAATAAATTTATTTTATTTGTGGTAATAATATTCTAAATTTTAAATGGTTATAAATACTTACTTATGTGTTGTGAATTTTCCATAATTGGATAATTTATGAAATTTTAGACCATATAAATTTCAATTTTTATTTTTTAAATATTTTTATGATTTTTAAACAATTTAATAATATGTTATTTTTATAAAATATCAATAGTGTCAATTTTGAAAATATTCATTTATTTGAATTTAAATAAAATCCAAAAAAATGATAGAGTCAAACCAAAATATTTAATAGATTCATAACATGTCATATACGGCTAGAAAAGTCTTGGAGAACATTAATTAGTTGATATAATATTTATTTTAATATTTTTAAAACCATTTATTTGATATTCCTCTTAATAAAATAATTACCACATCATTTTTTATAATTATTTAATATACTTATTTGTTGCATAAATATTAAAAATAAAATTATATGATTAATATAAGTCTAATATATTTTATAATAATACTTTCAGTTGAATTTATTTTCTAAAACACCCAAATTTTAAAATCATATGTTTATTAAATTATGAAGGTGACAACTTTGACATTATATGAAATAAAATAATATAAATGTCATAATTTGTTTCATAAGGCCCCAAAATGGTCCACAAGTCGAAGCATGGATGATTATGGTGTAGATTAACTCGACCAATAAGTTTTAGTAAAGTGTTTGGGCCATTTATTGTGTATTATTATTTTAATAAAAACTATATTATTGATTTTTCACTAAATAAATAATTTTTGCATCATTAATGTATAAACTATTAATGTAATTAAACGTTTCTTAAAAATTACAAATATATTACCATAATAAATAAAAAAAATTAACTTTAAAATTAGAATTTATAATCTAATTTATATTTTGTGTATCCTTATATTAAAATCAATATAATTATTAATGTTTGAGTGAGACATATTTCAGTTTTCTTTAAATAAAATTAATTAAAGGTATTAATCACATACAAGTGGGTTACAATAGATACCATTTAGACTCAAGTATATTTTATGACAAAATAAAATCATCCAATTATATTAAGAAAAGTGTTAGGGTAATTCTAAAATATTATTTTTACCCTTAATTACCTGATTTACCTTTAACTGTGGAAAATTAAATTTACCACAGTTACTATTCATAATGACAAAAAATAAAAGTTATATATTTACACCATATTAACCTTATGCTTCCAAATATGGAATCCATTTTTAAAAATTTGAAACACAGAAGATGCAGTAATTAATTTAAAACTAATCATTTGGTTGAAAAAACGGATTTTTATTAAAAACATTGCAAAATATTGAAATATTTTTACCTATGAATTCAATGTAAAATTAATGATAATGAAATAAATTAAATAAAATGGTAAAAATATATTCTATTTATACTTTAAAACAATTAAATATTATAAATTAACCATTTAAATTATCTTGATTAAAAAACTTGTTTTTAATTAAAATTTAGGGTATTTTTACTATTCCACAAAATATGAAAGTTAACATTAAAATATTAAAAATGATCCAAAGTAAATATTTATATCCTTATTAAAATTATTATGTTTATTTTTTCAAAATTAACTTAGAAATGTTTCAAAAAGTAGATTTAAAATGGGTGCGCCATCAATAGGCGACAAAACTGCATTTTTTTGAAAAATACATTCTTCATACGAAAAATTTATTTTGTTCTCATACTATGTTTTAGAAAATGTTTACGATGAATTATAATGTTATAAAATTCAAAATGCGGTTAGAAATATTCATAACGGCCTGTTCATAATAATATTATAACAATATATCGTCATTTAGTGAAACTCAGTATTCTGTACAACACACACTATTGATGATGGTCACTCTTGTGTTTAACAGAAGCCATAAATAGTGTTGTGTATACTACAAGATAATATGGTGTTTCATATAGAACAATCTAATCTTGGTGTAGCATACAACACAAGACATCAAGGAAATTAAAAAGAATATTTCTCATAAAATCTCACACTGTTACGTTCTACCCCCCTTAAAATGAATTTCTCCCTCAAAATTCTTCGGGGTTATAAATCATTTACTACTTGAAAGTTTCTTTCATAGAAACCCACATAATAAAAAGGAATAATAAATCTTAATTTTAAAATGGAAAGTAAGAAACATAAATGTTACCCAAATTAACTCATCACCAGGTTTCCACACAGGGGAACATAGGTGAAGACATGGATATAGAAGAGAAATCAAACCATCAAGTACTGATGGAGAGCAGTAGATAACAAGACTATTAAAAATCCAAAAATCACAAAGCCATAAATTTGTGATGATCTAAGATACCATATGATTCATTAGATATGTGGGAACTTGGATAACATTTTTGGTTTTGAAGATCATTTCCCTAATGTTGATGAATGTTTTCATAAGGAGAAATACTTACTTTATTTTAGTGTAATATCATCATTGGTCATTCCATGAACAATTTATACTTAATCTCTTATTTAATGAAATGATGTTGAATTTTTCATTATTTAAGGGTTAACATATCATGTGATATAATTATAGGTCATTCTATATGCCTTTATCACAAAAAGGTTAGCACAAATTATTAAATATACATAAGTCCATCTATGGTGATATTAATCGTATATGGTACCAAAAATGGACTTATACTTCATCTATCATACCGCTTAACAAAATAAAACTAATTTATAGTAACCAAGGACTTCCTGTAGGCTAGTGGTCGGAGATAAAGGCCTGTCTCACTTCAGTTGTGGGTTCGATTCCTGCAACCTTTTTTGACGCGACGGGTTGTCGCTCGTCCTACAGGTTTTCCTTTTTCTAAAAAAATACCATTATAAAATTCTAGAAAATTTTTTCTGCATTAAAATATACTAATGTATGTACAAATTAATCCATTCCAACCTTTAGGCTTATCAAAAATACTTCAGTTCATTCTCATTGTATAAAGAAAACGATTACTCGAAAGGTCATCTACTGATCATGTGAATATCATCATTTATGCCCCCGTATATCATAAGATATATCTTGTTGGTCACATTCCAAACATGTGAATTCCTTAATCACACATTCTCTTGAAACATTAATTACCATAGAACCTTTGTTAGAACATGAATGCTGTTAAAAGTTAACTCTTTCCACATACCAAAATCCAAAAAAATCTATATACTCAAACCATGATATTAGTTTGTCATTATATCAGTCATGAGCTCATTAATGCTATCAAACATATTATATTCTCCATATCACTTCATTATCATCATATCATATGCTTTCCAAAAATATTTCAATCACTTTTCATGGTTACCGGTACCATATTCTTATGGAAAACCACAATGGACAAATTCATAGATATTTCAATATACCATAAAAGTACCTTAATAAAATTATTCTTGAATTTCAATACATAATCCCTTCAATCCATCCTCTTCAATTATTGGCACGGAATAGGTCCTTCCTCGATTTAAAATTATCCTCTTAAGTTAGGGAATTGAGTTGGGTAATGTCCATGTTCTCCATAGATAAGACATTGAACTCCATAACATTTTTCCACTCTATGCCCCTTTTCCCCAGACGGATAACATATTCCCCTCTATTTGAGGTATTCCTGAAGGTTCTTCTTCCCTTCTTCTTGATATGTAGAAAGATTAATCTTCCTTCCTCTATGTTCCTCACCATTCAAACATGCATAAAAGACCATCTTCATCTTATTTGATGACTTAATAATACAGCTAATGATCACCTTGTGAATCATATATGAAGATGACTGATTCTGCACAATCATTATATCATTCTATCCTATAATTATACAATTTTGTTGATCATAGTCACCAATTTTACCATTGGAATCAATGTTATCCAAATTCCTTCTCATTCCCTACATTAACTAAAACCAGAAACCATAGTGTAAGAAAAAATTAAAATAACAAGGAACCAAAAAATGATAAAAATTCACTTATGGGTTGTCTAAATTATTACAAATTCTTTAATCCATGACACCTTAGGTTCACACTAGGTTATTCATGATCTTCAACATAATTCTAGGACTTTAACCTTTAGTTATACTAATCCTTAGTGATATCCCTAGACGTACCTTAGAAATATCTCTAGGGATCTCACTAATGTTTTTGCATCCTAGTTTCCAAAGGATAACTAAACCTTATCTCTGATACCATCTATAGAGAACCAGTAATTTCATACATAGAAATTACATTACTTTTTCTGAATATTTAATACATAAAAAAATATACCCCCAAAGACCGTATTAGTTTAGTGTCTTCAGAAACTCGGATCAAAATCTTCTAATCATGGTGAAAGATCCTCAACATCTCCCATAATGATCTTCCCCTTTTGTTTCTTACCTAAAAACTTACTTTATATCCTGGGGGAAAGAAAACATAAAAAGGGTGAGCTGAAATGCTCAGTTAGGGTAAACATGGAGGACATAAAACAACCCATGAACATTTGAACGTAAATACATGAAAATAAAACATCAAAATCATGAGTAATGACATAAATCTTGGCAGTACATAATGCATATATCATAAATGAACATTAATCACGATAAAATTGAATGGGAATAAAACATGTAATTGTAAAAAACCATTATACACATGATATGAGTTCTATAGTAGCCAAGGCATTGCTTCCAAGACAATCATTGAGGAAAAAGTCCATTACTGAACTGAGTTCACTCCTCGTTCCAGCCCTGTTTCACTGAACTAGATTAAATTCCTATTATATCAATATCTATATCATGAGATATAAATCATTAACTAATGTATTTTTGGGATATATAGGTCCTACCCATCCAATAATGAAATCATTCTTCCATGTTCCCCAAAATAAACATAAATCCTTCATCATAACCCAACGAAAAAATGGGTTTCATAAACACCATCCCATCATAACATAATCCCTATAAAAAAATGGATATAATTTCATCATAAAAAAAATAAAACCATATAAATAATAGAGGAATTATAGTTTAAAAACAACCATATTAAATAATGTCATCACATAAGGAAATTAATTTTGATAAAACACTAGAAATGAATTCTTGAGAAAAATATCATTTATTCTTTCAAATCATTTTCTTTTCTCAATGTGACGTCAAATTTTAAAAGAAAAGAATTTTTTTGAGAATAATGATGAATCCTTGTAGAGTAAGATTTATTTATATAAGGATTTATGAAATCATAAAAATCTTTTCTTGCCGTATAAGTTAAAAAAACACTCTCCTCGTACTTTTTCTGGAAAAGTCAAAAAGTACCTTGTTTGGTAAACAAAAGAATGATTCCTTCCACACAATGTGGTAAAAGTTAACAAAGAGTATAAATGACTTTAAATATAAATGGAAGAATAATAAAAATTTTATGAAAATTGTTTTTGAAAACATGGATATGGATGATAAATATAACCCCAGTAAATACTTACGTATAACCAATTTCTGGTAAAAATGAGATTGCAAAATTATCCCTTACCATTTATAATTGGTGGAATTGTATGTGTCATAAAATAAAGAAAATTACTGAATATGTAAATATAATATCATTCATAATAAAAATCATAAAACATTCAGGGGATTCATAAACACCATACAGAATAAATAAATGGTGATTAAGTCATATGTCTCACTGAAATAAAAGTGAGACAAAATAATCCCTTACATTAGGGATGATTTATTCTTTATGTGTCCAAAAATCCTGTATAATGATTTAAATAATGTCATTAACTTATTCCATAATCATATTCATTTTTATGATATCATATATGATTCACTTATGACTTTGAATTACCCATTCATTTTTCAATTCCATGTTGAAGCAACGTTTTGGGTAATAATTGTTTCATGTATCGTACGTGTTTGGACTTGTTGTTCTTGAAATTATTAATTATATCATTATTTTAATACTTACATAATGTAAAAATTGATTTATATATAATATATATTTAGTATATAGATATATATATATACAATATATAGATAAATGAAATGAAATACACCGTTCACGGAGACGGTAGGCCGTACTTACACATGAACGATGTTTTCGTTTCCTTATGGAATTAAACGGAAGTAAATGACATATATATATATATAGATAAATACAATAGAATTATTATGTCATATATTTCATGATTATTTATTATATATACTTTATAATCATTATTGAATGGTTAACATGGAGAATGAATCTAATTGCGTCGTGAAGACGGTAAGCCGTACGTACGCACGGGCGATAATATCATTCCCATGATTGTGGAATTGTATTGAAGTGTATGGTGTATAATTTTTCAGAATAAATATCAATTTAAAATATTCATATATTGTAATTTTTTCCATTTTTATATCCATCCAAGTAGGTTGGTTATGAAAAACAGATTACACCACGGCGTGGAGACGGTAATTCGCACGTACACACGCGTTGTGATTTCATTTTTAATAGGATGTATAGAAGATGGAATATGATTGTTTCATATTAATAATAAAAAATAATTATACAATTGATACTATTATTATTACCTTATAATGAAATAAATCATATAGAGGAATTAGAAGAAGAAAAAAGTTTGAAAGAATCGGTAAAGGATATTACCTCTTCTTCGATGTGCCTCTTCTAAACCTCCTCTCAGGGCACTAAGGATGGTATTTGAAGAGGTCCAAGACATCTAGTATGTCTCTAGGGATGTTTATAAGATAAATGGTCAGGGTTTGGAAGAATTTTAAATCTCAAAACGGTGTGATGAGGAGAGGGAGGAGGTTCCCTTTTATAAGAGAGTAGAGGGTCACTTTTGGAAACCTCCAAAATATTAATTTATAATAAACTCAAACCCACATAAAAACATCCAAGGTGACTCAAATTAAAATATGAGATAATAGAGGGTTGTAACATCATCATCCAATCAAATTTGGGCAAGTTTCTATTTTATTTTAAACCTAATAATTTTTATTTATCCTTATTTAATATATTTAATTTTATTTGGGTAATAATATTCTAAATTTTAAATGGTTATAAATACTTACATATGTGATGTGAATTTTCCATAATTTGATACTTTATGAAATTTTAGACCATATAAATTTCAAGTTTTTATTTTTAAATATTTTTATGTTTTTTAAACAATTTAATAATATGTTATTTTTATTAAATATCAATATTGTCAATTATGACACTATTCATTTATTTGAATTTAAATAAAATCCAAAAATATGATAGAGTTGAACCAAAATATGTAATAGATTCAGAAAATTTCATATTATTATATAAAATTCATGGAGCACATTAATTAGTTAATATAATATTTTTTTTATATTTTTAAAACCATTTATTTGATATATCTCTTAATAAAATAATTACTACAAAATTTTTGTATAAATATTTAATATTATTTTTTGTTTCATAAATATTAAATATAAAATACTATGATGAATATAAATCTAATATATTTCATAAGAAAAAATTAATCGAATTTATCATCTAAAACACCAAACCTTTAAAATGATATGTTTATTAAATTATGAAGGTGACAACTTTGACATTATTTAAAATAAAATAATATAAATGTCATAATCTGTTTTATAAGGATACAAATGGTCCACAAGTTGATAATTGGATGCTTATGGTGTATATATACTCGACAAATAAGTTTTGGTCAAGTGTTCGTGCCTTTTAATATCTATTATTATTTTCATAAAAACTATATTATAGATTTTTCATTAAAAAATCATTTTTTCATCTTTAATGTATGAGATATTAAGGTAATTAAATGTTTCTTAAAAATTACATATAAATTACAATAATAAATAAAAAAATTAGCTTTAAAATGTGTATGTATAATAAAATTTATATTCTGATTAACAATATATTAAACATAATTTATTTCTTAACGTTTCAGTGAGACATATTTCACCTTCCATTAAATAAAATATATTAAAGGTCTTAATAACATAGAATTGGGATAAAATAGATACCATTTAGACCCAATTATAAATTAGGACGAAATATAATCATCCAATAATATTAAAACAAATGTTTGACTAATTTTATAGTATTATTTTTACCCTTAATTACCTGATTTACCTATAACTATGGTAAATTTTATTTACCATAGTTACTATTCATAATTCCTAAAAATAAAAGATATCTATTTACAAAATTTGAACCTCCTGATTCCAAATATGGAATCAATTTTTACAAATTCAAAATACAGAATATGCATTAATTAATTTAAAATTAATCCCGTTGTAGAAAAATGGGTTTTTGTTCAAAACATTGCAAAAGATTGCAATGATTTCACTTATGAATTAAATGTAAAATTAATGATAAGGACATAAATTATATTAAATGGTAATAATATATTCCATTTATACTTTAAAACCATTCAATATTATAATTTAACCATATAAACTATCTTGAAGAAAAAGTTGTTTTTAATTAAAATTTAGCGTATTTTTATTATTCATCAAAATACGAAAGTTAATAGAAAAATATTAAAAATTATCCAAAGTAAATTTTTATATTCTTATTTCAATGAATAAGTTTATTTTGAAAAATTTAAATTATAAATATGTCAAAAATTATATTTAAAATGGGTGCGCCATAAAATGGCGGCAACACTGCATTTTTTTTGAAAAATACTTCCCTAATATGAAAAATTGATTTTGTTCTCATACAATGTTATAGAAAATGTGTAAGATGAATTATAATTTTATAAAATTAAAAAAGGGTTTAATAATATTCATAACGGGTGGTTCATAATAATATTATAATAATATAACATTGATCAGTGAAACTCGGTATCACGTACAACACACGCTATTCAGGATTGTCACTCTTGCATGCAACACAAGTCAAGAATAGTGTTGCGTATACTAAAATATAATACGGTGTTGTGGATATAACAAGATAATATTTTTGTAGCATACAACAAAATACATCAATGAAATTAAGAGGAATATTTCTCATAAAATCTCGGGGTGTTACAGAGGTACACATACATGATCAGAGTAATTGGAGATTTCCGAGTACTTGTACATGAAAACAATTACACGATCACAACCATGTGTACACCGGTTGATACATGTTCACAACCAAAATTACATATGAATGAGTAGGTGCCATGGGGTGAGTTCCATTCTGAAAACTATTCACCATGTACCTAGTTAGGAAATACTTTTTATTTTGAGGTTTAAATTCCATGTTAGGCAATGACACGTAAGAAAACTAGGGTTTGGATAGACACATCATGTACTCCAAAATATACACCATGCATCCCATTTAAGGGTGTTTGGAAAGTGTAATTTTTTAAGATTGTACTAGTATTGGTTGAGTGGATTATATTGGGCGATCCCCTTAAGGTTACAGTGTAGAATTACGTCGACATCTCTGGATTGTGATCCCCTCTTGAGGATGAGTCTGAGATAGAGTTTGTGGTGTCTCTCTATGAGAGAGGGGTGTAATAATCTATCATTTCTTCTTATAATGTAAATGGGGTTTGAGTAATTAGAGTAACATACTTGAGAATGGGATTTACCCCCCTATATAGTAGGTTTTTACAATAGAGTTCACAGTATAATCAACATAGAATCCCTTACATAACAAGTTGATCCATAATTGAATTGTGGTGTCCCCTGTTGGTCCAAGGTGTGACCCCCTATCTTTTTATTGATATTTTCAGAGAACAATAAGTTTTCTTAGGTGGGTCCCTATGATCATGACCCCTTAGTTGAGTGTCTTCAATGATAACATGGATAATGAAGTGTGTTCTCCCAGAATGATAATTTCATGGATGATTTGTAAAGAATCATATGGCTATTACTTTGGTTGATACATCATGGAGGGGTTCTTTCCTACCAAATTATATTTTGTTTTTTTTTGTTTTAATTTTGATTTCAGTATTACTATTATGATAAAACTATCATTGATTATTTATGTTTAGTTATTTTATGGTTTTCTACTAGTTATTTTTATACTCACACCTTCATGGTATTTACCTGCACATGTCTTGCTTTAAGAATATGTAAAACAATTTAACGGAGTCCTAGAAGGACCAAGATGATATAGTTCTTAGAGAGATAGGTAGAACAAGGTGTGAACCAATGGTTTATTTTTTAATTTTATTCCACTCATACATTATAGGTTGGACTTGTTTCTAGATTCTCTTTGTGGGATTTTATTTGTCCTATTATGACCAATACCTTGTTATGATATTCTAATTTTGGGACTATAGATGTATTCATGCATTGTTATAATTTATTTTATATTTTAGAATTTTATGGGATTTAGATATGTGTGTGTGTGTGTGTGTGTCTTTAGGTACATTAGTATAACGCGTCTAAAGTGTGTGATATTCCTACTCAACACTAGTATCGACACCCAAACCTTTTGGTGGTAGGCTTGGGATAGTGGTGGATTGGGCCCCACAGGTCCAGGTCATGACAGAGTGGTATCAGAGGTAGTCATTTCTAACATAGAACCAAATTATGTTGTGTTGGTTTATTATTTAGGTCTGTAGTGTTAAAGTGTTTTGGGCTTAGGATTTTAATCCATGGTCCCTTGTGTTTGTGTGGCGGTTGAAATTTCCATGGAATAGGACTCTAATAACTTCCTTGTTGACTCAGTACATGGTCACACAGTTTTAGGGGAAAAAATTGGTACCTTAGTCATAATGGAATGGGTTATGGGTTCCATGTCCTTCATGAATCATCTAAGAATATATACTCCTTTACTATAGTACATCATATTCATTTCAGGATTCCACTATTAGGATATCCAACTAGGATTACACTGTGTGATCATGAGGACTATCCTCTGAGTGGTTAAGATATAATACAATGGCCTATATCAGAGATAGTACATCTGAGTGGTTTACCAATTATACCGCCACATTTTGAGAAGAAATTAGCACCATTATTATGGTAATATTATGAAAACAATCTATGTATCCTTCATGATTTATAGAGGGAGAGACCTCCCAGGATTCAGGGTGATCCAGACCCCCAAGTGGATTAGGACTGTATAGAGGGAGTCACTCATGTTTTGAAAACTTTTAGGATGCCTACATATTAGATGGAAGTCCTTGTGGTGAGTCTTATTTAGGGATCTACTAGGCAAT
Organism: Viscum album; assembly: GCA_963277665.1. Lineage (NCBI taxonomy): Eukaryota > Viridiplantae > Streptophyta > Magnoliopsida > Santalales > Viscaceae > Viscum > Viscum album. The sequence goes on along the minus strand of OY728120.1, from coordinate 2,061,258,517 downwards.
GGTGGTTTCTGGAGACTCAATAACACCATGAGACAACTCTCTCTTAGATATACTTTTAGGGTCTATTCAGGGAGGTTCATTATCCATATATGTTATGATTAGTGTTCATCCAAGAGATTCAGCATCTACAAAATGGTTTTATGCCTGGGGAGGAGTATTCAATGAGTTCTAATAATCTCTCATGATACTCCTTGTATATGGTGTGAGATCCATTATTCATAGAATAGAACTTTGAGCATGTATCAAATTGGGAAGTCATGGATTCAGTGAAGACTATTTTTATTTCCACATATGCTGTAGTGCTTGAGTAGGCATTAGAATTAGAGATATTTCTAGAAAAGAAGATTCCAAAAGTGGGAGCTATTAGTGGTAACCTAGGATATGATACCTTCATAGATGGTATCTAACAACAGTCACATGGGATCTTGGAATATAAAACACGTTAGGAGATGATTATAGGATAGAGGATCATTGGCGTAGGGATCCAAAGGCATATTGACTCTTCTAAGGGACATATAGTCTTTATCTTATAATGATTGTGGAAATCTTTCATAAGATTTTCTAGAAAATTATACAACTAATAGAGAGACGGTTGAGGGACTCCCCTAGTAGAGATAGAGGCATGAGAAAGGAGGTCCACAAGGAATCATATATTGAATAAGGGAAAGTAAAACAAAATGAAGTGGCATGTGGGTTTACCAATTTCCACCACCACCCCTAGGTGGTCCAAGCTAGGCTTAAGGAGCTAGTGGTATGGGATGAGGACAGTTGTAGGCTGTGGAGACCTATTACCCCGAGGCTCTTAGGAATATATGATGTACAAACTATATTCTTTATACCTTAGATTCGGTACAGATAGACAAAGGTGTGATTCATTCCTTTCATTCCAATTATATAGATCAAAACATAGAGAATTTGGTTGCTCCATTGGATCGACTCTTACACTTAGAGACTACTAAAATAGGTGATTCTATGATTACATACTTATTCCAATAGTGTGATATGATGCATTGAGTTGAGATCATCGTATGGGATCTCTTTGATGCAATAAAGAGTCCTTATGATGTCATATTAGGTGTGGACTGTATATTCATATTTTATGGACAGATATACTATTTTGGGTGGAGGATGAAGTATGTCCTTGATGATGGGATGATGTTTTACTTTATGGGTAAAAAGGAAACCATTGTGGACTATGATGGGCTCATGAACATGTGGGTGTAGCCGATTACTCACCAGTCATCTAGAATGACTCTTGGAGTAGTGGATAAATGGGTCACTGGTTTCTTATGGTGGTGGTGGTGTTTGATTATGTCATTCTCGATGATGTGTCCAGCTTACATACCCCCAAGTGAAAGAATTATGTAATGGATTAAACCATGAGAAGACCCCTATATCTGTAACAACAGATCTTATGGATCCCATATATCTTCTTGATATGATGGTGTAGTTGGAGGACTTTAAAAATAATGGATTCATGAGACCCCGAGTTCCTCAAATGGCCAGCCCTAGTATTGTTCACCAAGAAGTCAGATGGGAGATTGAGTTTATGTAGGAATAAGATGTTCTTCAACCAACTGACTTTGAATAATAAGTATCCACTACCACGGTTGGGAAACATCTTCGACTAGTTGAGACGGTCATAATAGTTCTCAATGGTTGACCTTAGATCAATCTATCACCATCTAAGAGTACAATGTAGGATATACTGAATATGGAATTCAGATGTCGCTATAGTCATTATGAGTACTTGGTGATTCCATTCACCATTATGTACACCCTAATAGTGTTTATAGTAATCATGAATCATAACATTTAGACTTTCCTAGACTGATTTTTTGTGGTATTAATTGAAAATATCTTAGTGTACTCGACGTCTGAGGAGGAGAATGTAGACATAAGGATAGTCTTGGACACACTTCGAAAACAACATATTTATTAGAAGCTATTGAAGTGTCAATTAAGGATTCAAGAGGACCACTTTTTTAGGATAGGTAACCTTAGAGGTATGAGTGGTACTGGATCCAATGATGGTTGAGGCATTGCTATCTTAGGAGCCACCGAAGAGCGTTATCAATCTGTGGAGTTTCCATGGGTTGGAAGTGTATGATAAGATGTTTTTACAAAATTTATACATATTTGTAGTACCATTGATTGTTCTGACTCGAAATGAATAGCCTTATCTGTGGATGGAAATGTTCCCATAATGTTTTTAGGAGTTGAAGTGGAGGTTTAAGAGTGCCCCATCTTTATATTTTTAGAATTGGGTTTCCAGTATGCATTATTCTATGATGGATCATGGAACAGACATGGTTGTGTTCTAATCCATAGGCTTTATGTGATTGACTATGGGTTTAAGTTGTTGAGACCTCAAGAGAAGAACTGTACAACCCATGATCCTGACCTAACAGTGGTATTCCTTTCCCTAAATATGTGGTGGCACTACCTTATTGGCCGGTGGTTTATTTTATACTCTGACCAAATGAGTCTCAAGTATGTCTTATCTCATAAGGATCATAAATTGAGGCAGATGTGATGGATAGAGTTCCTATAGAACTAAGAATTTAAGATGGTCTATATTTCTATGAAGGGGATTGTGGTATAAAATTCCCTCAATCAGAGATCATATTATTATTTCTTGGATGAAGAGTTAGAGTTGTTAGACTCATTGATGTTTTTATTAGCTGACATGGATAGTGCTTCAAATACTCAGTTGATGGTTTTGACCACACCACTTTTATTGTGGGTTAGGGAATCTCATCATGGAGATATCGACTGTGAGACCTTATATACTCATATATCCACTAGATGTTCTCCTAATTTATTTTCTAAAGGTTCTGATAACTTCATATATTTTAGATGATGCTCGGTGGTCCCAGTGATGTTGCAGGAAGATGTCATGAGGGAGTTTCATAAATTACATATGAAGGTACATCCAGATGTTGAAAATATGTACAAGGACCTTCAATGTCAATTTTGGTGGCCACGCATAATGATGTGTGTGGCATAGTTTTTATCTCGATGACTCACTTTTCAATAAGTGAATAATGAGAACCAGTCTCCAATGAGATTAGATCAACACCTTGAGGTGGCAAAGTGGAAGTGGGATGAGAAATCTATATATTTCATGACTAATTTACGACATAAATTGAAAGGAAATTATGTCATATTGGTGATCATATCTCAACACACATAGTAATCCCACCTCATAGCTTATTGAAAGATGATTCTAGTAGAGATATAGGGACACTTGTGCATGAAAGAGATAGTCAAGATTTAGGGACTTACCTTGGAAATCCTTTAAGACTATGATGAAAACTTTACATCATGGCTATGGAAAGGATTTAATGAGGCCTTTGAGTCTCAGTAGAATTTGAGCTTAGTGTTTCACCCCAAAACATATATCCAAACTGAGTAGACCATACATGTGTTGGCAGACTTTTTGTGGGCTTTCACTTGGGATTTTGGCCATAGATGGGAGGATCACCCACCTTTGTTAGAGTTTGATTACAATGACAACTATCATTCCACCATCAATATGGAATCATTTTTGACTTTGTATGGGGGAAACTGCATTTCCGCACATTATTGGACTAATCCAAGCGTGTCAGCAGTCATGGGAAAAGAGATGGTGTGAGCTACGACAAAGAAGGTATAGATAATCAAGGAGTGGATGAGGATTTTATTGTTCCATTAGATATACTGACCCAGTATTTTCATACATGTATGTATAATATTTTTAGATTAATATTTAATATATCACAAAAGTACACACCTAAGTACTGTTATAGTTTAGAGCCTTTGGAAACATGGAACACAATCATCTAATCTGGTGAAATATCTTCAATGTTTCCCACAATGATCGACCCACTTATTACACTTAATTGACATATCATACATAAAAACGTTATCCATAAAATGGGGAAATTAAAAACAATAAAGGGTGATGTAAAATGATTTGTGAGGGTAAACATAAGTGATACATAAGAATAACATAAATATAGGGGTATGTGAACATGAACATAACATTTGAAAACCATACCTTTCCTACCAAAGATCATAATAATATTTCATAGAATAACTATTTTCCATTCATAGGACATGAATCAAAATACAATCAAAGAACATGATCCATGAGATCTGAACATTGGCATAAGGCGTTTAATATTTGGCATATACATATGAATAGAAAATCATTCCCAGATTATTCAAGGCACACTACCAAGACCATCATAGCATAAAAAGTCCTTTACTGATCCGGATTCACTACCCCTTCCAACCCTATATTATTTAACCATGTTTACATCCCATTACAATATTTTAATACTGAACTGAGTTCACTTCCCATTCCAGTCTTATCTATCTCAGGAGATATAAATATTTATCCAATGCATTGGAGGGATATATAGGCCTCACCTGTCACATAATGCATTCATACATATGTGCACCACAAGATCATAAAGATGCATCATATCATAACTCATGAAATGAAATGGATATCACTAAAATTTCATCATATCTTAACCCATAAAAAAAAGAAATGTTTTCTAATCATTCTATCACATCATAACCCATGAGAAGAAGTTGGTTTCACAATAATTTTATCAGGGAATAACATGTGGAATAGGAATGAGTTTCATAAAAAAATCATATTTAACATAAACCATTCAAATAAAATATATGAATGGTTTCCTCGGATTATATATCTAGTAAGTACTAAATTATATCAAATAATTTCAACTTATATGGAGAATGATTTTGAAAGATTCGTTGGAGAAAATAACATTCATAAAATTATTTAGAAATAATATTATTTGAAAGTAAAATTGGAAAAATATAAAAAATAAATTAAAATTAATTTAAAAAATTATTGTGGAAAGTATAAATTCTATTTTGAAAAAAAACATTCTAAAATTTAAAACTTTTTTAAAACGATTTTATTTGTAAATAACCTTGAAAAATAATACTAAATGATTTAAAAACCATTTAAAATTATTTTTAAATATAAAATAGACTTCAAATAATTTTCTTTGTAAATAACCTTTGAAGAATATAAATTATTCATTGAAAATAATGTAAACACTTTTTAAACAAAAATCATTTTTGAGAACCTTTTATTTGAAAATAAGATTTAAAAATTTATAAATTGTCATTTGAAAATAATTTAAAACAATTTTTAAAATAAAAATAATATTCAAAATCATTTTCCATGAAAATGATAATAAATTAATATTTAAAAAAATTATTTTTTTTAGAGACATGGTTTTGGAATAATATTGATTTCTGATTGAATAGAGAAATATGATCGTATTTTCTTAAAAACATTTTATTTATTATATTAAGTACCAAAGTGTGAAAAATGGTTCCATGAATTGAATATATAGTTAATAAATGAGGTGAATAAAATTTATGATATTTATTAAGATACAGGTCATTATATTTCATCAATGGTATCATAATCATAAATAATCTCAATAAACAATGATACTGTTTCAATAAACACTTACAAATTTGGTAACATTGAATCATAATAACCATGAAAGAATAACATTACATGATGTTTAAAATGTCACTAAAAAAATTAGTTTCATGATAATACATGTCAAATGGGCAGTATATAAACCTCATAAAACAATATAGGTGAATAACATAACAAGTGTCTCATTCAAGGAAAATTGATACAAAATACCTTACTCCTTGAGTAACATTTGAGTCTTAATATACCAAGAAATAATAACATCAGCCAAAAAATTAATTATCATTAAATGAGAAATAATTATGATATATCATTTAATTGGGTATTATATATTCCACACAAAATAAAACTATTGTGAATATGGAATATGTCTCTATGAAATAAAAGTGAGACTATAAACCCTCTTCCCGATTTGGTGACTTTTGAACCATACACCCAATGAAAGAGAGTTACTAAAATGGACATGTTAATTCCAATAAATTTTGAAATTTTAATCGCAAAATAAATTCATTGGTATTATATACACCACATTGAATAATGAGTTAGTGAATTAGCATGTGTCTCCCAAAAGTAAAAACCTTGACGAAAATATCATACCTTAAATCTGGAATTCCATCATAATCATTAAAAACTAATGTATAATAAATATAATTTTATTATAAATACATATAAGAAACATATTAATTTATATAATACCATATATGACTTACTTATGACATTATATTTCTCATATTATTACAATTCCATGTAAAATTTATGATTTGGGTAATAACAACTTTATTTTTCATAAATTTTTTAATTCATTATATTTTTGGTATTCAAACCAAAATAATGATTTCATAATATATTTTATGATAAAAATGATATAAATATCTTATATTTTCAGTATATATATTTATTTATAGTAATCTATAAAAGAAATAAATAGGAAATGAAATACATCATTCGTGAAGATGGTCTGTCGTACGTACGCATGAATGTTGTTTCCATTTTCTTATCAGATTGAAAGAATGAAAAGTATATGATATATTATCATTAAAAAATATTTTTTTATATATCACATATTTTTATTAAACCCATCTTAATATATTTCATGTAAAGAGTGAATGAATCATCAATTTGAGAGGCGGTAATTTGCAGTACACACAAATGACATTATCTTTTTCCCAAAAATTGGAAATCACATAGGTTTGTATTATATAAAAATTAAATAATCATAAATAAATCATAAATATAATATATATCATTTTAATATTTTTAAAATCATTATTCTTGACCTTAAGAAGTGGTAATGGAAAAAATGAATGACATAGGTTTATGAGGGAGTAGTCTCCCGTATGCGCGAATGATTAGTTCTAACCCATTTTATTGATGTGTGTGTGGTTTTATGTCATAAAAATAACATAAAAACATATAAATATATTTTATATTTTTTTATCATATAATAATTATATATAAATAATTTAATGTATTTTTGGAAGAAATGAAAGAGAAATATTCATTGATGAACAATACATCTTCTTCAGGTATCACTTTTTAGTTTACACTGAAGGACTTCCCTGGTTATATTTATAAAAAAAATTATGAATTCTAGTACGGGACAAGGGATTTAGCTATGTAATTTTGGTTGATTTTTTTCGATCAAAATGTATTTATTTGTGTGAAGAAGTGGGAAGATTTAGTAACTTTTATAGTTGAGGAGAAGTATAATTATTGTAAATACTCAAATGTATTCACTATTGGGAGGCCAGACTTACCTAAAGTTTCTTAAAAAATTATAATTAATGTTTTTGAGGTATTATATGGTAGATCCATATGTCCAACAGACATTTTTACACATTATTTAAACATTTAAATCCTTAAATCTTATGTTTTTTTATTTTATCATTTTTGTGGTTCAATTATGTTAACGTGTTTTATAACCTGTGTAATTTATTATTTATTAATAATATAGTGTGATAATTATAAAATAATTTTTACACTATAATTATAAATTATATTTTATTTATAAATTAAAAATAATGTGTGTGTTTGATATTAACTTCAACCCAAGCACACGTAATGCACAAAACACTACTTTAACGATAACATTGCTAACCATGTTTTTTTCTATTTAATGTTCAATATAGTCATTGTAATAAAAAATGACCCATTAATGAAACATAGTTCATATTTTATATTATTTTAAAATAAATTTACTGAATAATTTTTTTAGAAATTTTTAATCAATTAAAAAATTAACATTTATACTAAAATGACATTAATGCCAATTTTCATATTATTTAATTAATTTAAATTTAAAATGATATCAAAACAACAATATAAAGAGAATAATTTATTTTTAAACCTTTTTAACAATATATATTCATATAAAAAATAATTTAAAACAATAATTCATTCAATTTAATTATGTTTTAATATTTCTAGTATCATTGGATTTAGTTAATTATTTACTAAAAAATTCTTTCGTTGGTATTTCTAAAGAATCTAACATAATTATAGAATCTCTATAAATTTAAAATAAATTATCATGATACTGAAAAATAATTTATCTTAATAAATATTATTTAAAACTTATATTATGTAGTTTTCCCTATTCCAAATCATTATAGAAGTTAAAATGAAGAAAGGCACATTTTTTTTCTTTTCATTTATTTATCTTATTATGTGGTTAACATTCCTGGAAAAGTGTCAAAAAACTCATTAAATTATATCATCATGTCATAAGGGTATATATAATCCCATAAAATTGGGTTTTATATGTATGGGATCATTATTACACCTTTTATTCTATGTTAAACAACTAAGTAAACATGTTTTTTATTAATCATCATAATTAATTTTATCTGTTTTCACTAATAATTATGGTAAAAAATTGTGTTTTACTTATTATAAATTATAAATTATTTTGATTCCAAATATGGAATCCATTTTTTCAAATTAAACTCATAAAAATAGTATAATTTAATTTAATGTTAATCCCGTAGATGTGATGAGAAAGTGGTGTTTTAAAGTGAAAATTTTCAAAGTTTTATAATGTTTTTATATCCAATTTCAAGATGAAATTGATTCAAATGACCTAAATTGTATAAAATTATATATAATTTAACTAATTATATATTAAAACAAATTTGAAAAATAATTTAACTATTTAAATAATTCGAAAAAATCAGGTTTCAACTAAAATTTAGAAATTTTCACTATTCATCAAAAAATGAAATTTCTAAAAAAATATAAAAAATTCACCCCCAAATAATTTTGATATTAATATTTAATTAATTTTTTTATTTTAATAAATTTAATCTATTAAAGTTTTAAAAATTGATTTTAAAATAATTGAACCATTAAAAGGAGGCAATCATTTCATTTAAAAAAATACGTCTTTTATGCATAAAATTGAATTTACTATTAATGAATTTCAATAAATAAAATAATATGAATTTTAAGTATTAAATTTAATATATAATAGATTCATTTAAATAAAATCATTCATAAATTTTTTTGTTTAATATTTTGAGATAAAACATGTTTCTTCATAGAAAAATAGTTTCTTTGAAAAGGAATTTATTTTTTTCAAATAACATTTAACTTTCAATTATTATTAATTGGTTAAAAAATAATTGATTTTGTAGAAATTAATAAGAAATATTTTCATAAATTAGTTAATCCTTTTATTACCCTCCATTCCATTTTCTAGGTGATAATTATAATAATAATTTAATAATATTTAATGTCTCTTTTAATCTCAGTGTTGCGTGTAATGTAGGATGAATTTGGTGTTTCATATAATGAAAGATTAACTTGGTGTAGCATATAAATCAAGCATAAATTGTTTTATAATTCAATACAATTCATAAAATAATTTTAATTTATTAAAAAAAATAATTCATAAAACATTAGGGTGTTACATTAGAAGTCCTATGTGGACTGAAGACGAAAGGATTTGGTGTTCGAGGAGGGAGACCATGTGTTCCTCAATGTCTCAACTTCTCATGGATTATAGAGATTTTTATAGGGTGAAAATATATCTCTAAGATTCATCACCCATTTCCAAATACTAGGCTATGTTGGTGGGGTGGAGTACTGAATAACTATACTAGCCGAGTTTGACCAGGTACATGATGTATTTCACATTTAAAAACTCCGGAGGTACAGACAAAACTCATCATATTTTATATAAATTATTGATATGGACATAAAGGATCGGTCTACATTTTCATAGTACCATGTGGATAACGGGTATCAACAGAGGATTATTCTTTTTGGGTGGGAAATTCCACTTGTTCATGTTTGGTGGCATCATGAGAATATTCAGAAGATAACCTAGGAATGGGGGACCAGGATGCGATCTCAGTACCCTCATTTATATTATCAGGGGTTTATATTTTAGGGATTAAAATCTGTATTTATGGTTGAATTTATAAACTCTTATTTTTTCAAATATCACTTCAAAATTTTATATGGATTTTCTTTGATGTTGTGCGCTAACATGAGCAATGATTCTGAATCCCACTAAGCCAAAAATTTATGTTTGAAAATTATTTAACATAGTTATATCACATGAACACATTTTACTTAAAAAATGTAATAATTCATAAAAATTTATCATAAAGGATATATGAGGCCACCATTTAGTTCATAACATGGGTTTACCCTAGGGGTGACATAATCATTGTTGACAGCAGGGATTGGGCTTGAGCCCCTTCATTGCCAAAAAATTATATAAATTTAATTATATTTATTTTATTATTTAATTAAAATAATAAATCTATTTATCTATTAAAAGTATGCCTCTTTGGAAATAAGATGGGTTATCCAATAACCCTAAAAATTGAGATACAACATTTGATGATATCATGGTGGATGACCTGAGATTGGATCAAGATCGAGGATTATGGTTCCATCATAGTTTGAATATATTTCCAATAATGATAAAACCATATCATTATTAATCATCAATTGATCCAAACAGTAGTTAGTATGTTTGATTAATTCTATCTCATCTCATTCCTTTATCCTTGTCAAATACATATCAATTTCCTAAACTATAAATTATTTTCGTGTCAATAAGTTTTTTATTTATGGTTTATTATTTTATTCATTGATGATTATACCTCAATTTTCATCTTTAATATGAAAATAGAGCATGGATGAGAATGAAAAATTTAATAGGTTCATTCTTCACATTTATGGTTTATGATTTTATCTCATGTTTCTTCTCACATTCATCGTTAGTATATTCATTAGCCAAAAGTTCAAAAAAATAGTATTTGATCTTTGTGTGACCATTATTCAACACATCAAATCATGATTATAGATGTGGTTAACTATTGAGGGTGAGAATGTGGTGTGGTGACAGAGGATGATTAAAGGAGGACCAGATCAGACTGAGGATTTCTATTCTTCCCAGTTGACATGTGGTGATGGAGCGGTGCGGCTAAAAAATAACTCGATATGGAGTTTTGTGAGTTGATTTGAAGTCTAGAATTAGAAATTTAGTGATAAAAATGTTGGGCGACGCTAGGTCCTCAATTCCCAGTAGGTTTTTTTGGTGGTGACAGAATAGATGGATGATGTGGAGCAGAATTGTGGGATTCTATAAAATCTTGTGTTATCCAATGTGAAATCCAGAATTACACATAAGGTGGTCCCTAGCTATGGAGATAGGATTTCCACAAAGATTAAAAGATAAAAATACATGTTACAACTATCATATTCATTGTGACCCATGATTTAGGATTGGCATATATATCTGATAATACAAGGGAATGGATTGTTCAAGGTAGACAGGTACGTTTAGAGTACACTGGTAGAGCTAGGCAGACAGACACGACTACATTTACATGGAAACGACCTTGTGTACATGGTTCAGTACATGAGAATTGATAGATATACACTAGAACATGAAGTTGGCCTGGATAGAGTGAATGTTTTACCACTACACATTGTGTACCCAGTTTGGACATGCCTTGTATTTTGAGGTTTACATGTCTTGTGAGGTAGTGACACACAAGTAGACCCGAGGTTGGCTGGGCGTGCCATGAACTTCCAAATACATTTCATGGACCACTTTGTGGGTGCCTGGATACCTTTATTTTTTATATTTGGTATAGTTTCAATTGAGTGTGTTCCCTTGGTCTATCCCCTCAAGTGTATAGTTTTAAATTTTTTCCATAACTATATATTGTGATCTCCTCTTGAGGATGAGTCCCATATAGAGTTTATTTTCAACCTCCATGAGAGCATGGTGTGATCGTCTATCATTCCTTTTTATATCGTATGTGGGGGTTTCTCGTGTAACACCCCAAGCTTCCACGGTACGTTTCCCTTCGAATAATGCGATAGCGTGTGTTGTACGCAACCTCGAGTTCTAACACACACCACAACTAGTTAAACTAGCCGTTGTGAATAGTAATACCTACTTTTTGAAATCATATATATTTTATATTTCAAAATGGTCTTCATTTTTGGATTCGGAATATTGAAATTAGCCTAGGGTGAAATTTTGGTACTTTTCGGATAACTTTTATATTTTGATGAATAGTGAAAATTACTAAATTTTAATTAAAATCAACTTTTTTAATCAAAATAATTAATATTGATAAATTATGAATTTGAGTGGTTTTAAAGTATATTTAGAATATATTTTTACCATTTAATTTAATGTTTGTCATTGGACATAATTTCACAATTAAACCAGACATAAACAAGTGTCAATCTTTTGATAGTTATTATCTCTTAAAAACACGCTTTTTATTTTAACAACGGAAATTAATTTTAAATTAATTTCTGCCACTTCTGTGCTTTGAATTTTGAAAAATGGATTAAATATTTGGAATCAGGATTTCCAAATTATGTAAATAGGTAACTTTTATTTTTACACATTTTGAATAATTACTGCGGTAAATATTTTATTTACCATGGTTAAAGGGTAAATCCGGTAAATAAGGGTTAAAAAATAATATTATAATAATACAAAATTACCCTAAAACGTGTCCTAACCTTATTGGTGGACACATACCCGACCATGGGCATCCTTGGGTAGATTTGGGGACCCCTTAGAGCCACTTGTATGTGGTAGGGACACATTATATTAATAAAGTTAAAATAAAAATAAAAATGGCATAAGCTTACATCTTTTAGAAGAACAATTGTTATATAGGGTTATACATGTTGGATTTTCGATTATAAATATTCATTAGAAAGCTAAGAAAATTTCCTACATAATGATATTTTATTTATAATTTTAGACATCAAATAATTTAAATTATTAATGACACAATAATGATGAAATGTTTACCTCATTAATAAATCATTTAAATAAATAAGATTATAATTATTAAACTATTATCTAAAACCTGTCCAATTCTTATTGTTTTATGTTATTTAGAATATGGGTCATCTTATATTCGACCTCAATGATTTTTGGACCATTATAAACCGAATATAATTATATTATAATGTAATACTTTCACTCTTTCCTAAAGAGCCCCTCATCTCCCTTATAAAAGGAGACCACTCCTTCTCATTTCTTCACACCTTCAAAGCCTTTTGGTTCGGCCAAACTCGGCCCAAATACTCTTCCAACTTCCATCACTACAACCTAGAGGCCTTAGTTTGATCAGAAAGCCAACCTAAGGAGCCCTTTTGATCAAATCAAAAGGAAGAGCCCGAAGAAGAGGTAATGATTTCACCACCCTTTTCCAAGTTCATTTCTTCTTCCACTTCTTCTTCCTTTGTTGTTACCATTCTAAAATAATAACTCCAGTATCTCACATATATTGTGATGTTATTATAAATATGGTACAACCATATTCAGTATTCTATCCACCCTTTGAATAACATGTCACCATACGTGCGTACGTACGGCTTACCGTCTCCACGTCGTGGTGTAATTGTTATTCAATATATTATTATTTGGATGGGTATAATAATGATGTGAAACTCATGTAAATAATAAATATAACACGTTAATTATTCTGTATATATGATATAACATCCATTTATATATTATTTTAATATCAAAAGAATGATATTGTCGCTCGTGCGTACGTACGGACTACCGTCTCCACGAATGCGATGAGATTCATTCTCCATCATATCCATTCAAGTATAATTATCATTTGATGATTTAAAAATGATGTTTAAAGACTTGATATCATTCTTTATATGAATAATATACAACCTATCCTTTACAAACATGTCTTACGTAACAAAACATACAAAAGAAAACAAGTAAGTTCACACCCGAAACAATGATAATACTAAGATATTATTATCAAATCAATATTAAAAGATCATATATGATATCATAATAATGTATATGATTATTTTATAATTTAATAACAATTATTTCACCATTATACAGGAGTTTAACCTACCCCAACCAAGTAAAAGTACAAGGTAAGGGTTATTTCACAATCTCTTCATTATCCGAGGTAGTTTATACGTAATAATCTACTGGGATCTCGTTATCATCCACATCCATGTTTCTTCAAAATGTATTTCAAAACATTTTTAATATTTAAAAGAATATGGGTTAAAGTCATTTATACCCTTGTTTGACTTTTTATAAGAGGTTTATAAGGGAATCTTTCCGTCTTTTTCCAAACAATGTGCTTTTTAACCTTTTCGACAGAATTAAGATAAGAATGTTTTTTTTAAACTTATACGGCGGGTGCGGTTATTTTCCGCCGTTATAAAATATTAAAAGCTTTACTTACAAGATTATAAGAATATTTTCAAAGAAAATGTTTTATTTTATATGGATCTTAAATGATTTCAAAATAAAATGAGATATTTCCTTAAAAAGAATTTTGATTTCATCTATGTCAACATCCTTTGATGGATTTTAAGATTATTTGAAGTTGATTTATTATGATACAAAACTTCTATATTGTATTGAAGGTTTTGTGATATGTTTGACTGTGGATGTGCTATTTTTATACCATTCATAGTTTATGGTGAAAGTATTGACATTTCATATGCTAGTTTTAATACGAATGTTTATGTTATGTTTAAACCTTTTCATATGGGAATGCATTGGACTTAATATGTGATGGGTGGAGCCCGCTATAGCTCCTCGATGCATCGGTAGGTCTCATGAGACAAACTAGTGTCTTGGCACAAGGCCTTGACAAAATCTTATTTTTAGTCTTGGCACGAGGCCTTGACTATGTGGTTATGATAGTCTGGCATTATGCATTCCAACATTATGAAAGTGGTTATTGATTTTTGCATGTGATTATTCGATTAGTAGAATATCCATGTGAATAAGTAAATGAAATTATTTCATTTTATTTATGCCATACCATGTTGAAAGTTCATGTTTGAATGGATTTTGTTTTAGTTATACATTGCCTTAAATGTTTATTCTTATTTATGAAAGTTTCCGCTATATTGTTATCCTTACTGGGAATTTGAGCTCACCCCTTTTCTATGTTTTATTTTTCCCAGGAAGTGAAGAAGTAAATTATGAATGACCTGCAGGGATATTATGTGGGGATATGAGTGTGAATTATGGAGACAATATTTTGTTGTAGTAGTTTTTCATTTTATGATGTAATGTAAGACTTATGAATATATCTAGTGTTTCCAAGACTACTAAACCAATCGGTCTTTCGAGATTTGATCTTTCTTGTGATCATGCCAATGTTATGTAATAATGCACCGACTCTTGGTAACTAGGGTCGGGGCGTTACAGTTGGTATCAGAGGAAGTTTAGTACAAACCTTGGAAGCTAGATTTAGATAAACTCTGATTAGAGCACGTAGACCTAAGATGAACTTTGAGGATTAGTATAGAAGAACTTCCGAGAATTTTGGTATTGTAGAGATTTTGTGAGTTTTCCGAGCAATACATCCCTATCTGGATATGAGCAGGTAGAGGCGGCTCTGGCATAGATGTACCTAGGGGTAAAACCCGAAAACACTGCTTTGAGCTAGACTCGAACGGGAACTGGTGCACGACAACGGGCCTTGCTGCACTCTTGGTTACGACACTCCCGGGGGATATGCTTAGGATAACTCTCATTTTCTTTACAAATCATTATGAAGGGTTTATGAGTATATAATTCCTCAAAGAAAACATTCTTACGATTATGGATTATATCCATAAATAGTTCAATTTATGTTAAGTGTTTTATAAGTATGAGATTATATATATTGATTCATAAACTGATCTAGTTTATGCCATTGTTTAGAAATGGCGCCTAGTGGAAGAAATGGAAACCGTATCAATGCACGCACTCGATGTAGGGATTTCCCTCCTGCTCAAGATAATTATAGTGGAGCTGGTGATGCAACTAGTGCCGATCAGCTAATCACCATACTGGGACAGCTTACTCAGGTTATGAATAATAACCTTACCCGTATGGAGCACCCTGATCCGCAGCGTGGAGGATAAATGTTAGATCGATTCATGAGGCAACAACCACCAACGTTCAATGGGAGTACAAATCCCTTAGTAGCTGAGCAATGGATATTTTCCCTAGAGAAAATATTTCAGGCTTTGGGGAGCAGTGAAAGGGAAAAAGTTATCATGGTAGTTTACCGCCTCACTGGAGATGCTGATCAATGGTGGTCATTGATTCAAAATATGAAGGAAGATGATGAAGTATCAAATATGGAATGGAGGGAGTTCAAAGATCTGTTTTTAGAAAAATACTTTCCTCGCGACCATCGAGCTGATATGGAAAGGCAATTTCTAAGTCTGAGACAGAAGGAGGATGAGAATGTCACAAAGTATGAGGCTAACTTTACAAGGTTAGCAAGGTACGCTGGTGATTATATATGTAACCAAAGAAGTAAGATTGATTGTTTCTTTGATGGGTTAAAACCATTTCTCCGTCGAGCATTAGTCTCACAATCATTTTAGTCGTACGAAGACATTGTCTCATGTGCTATCAAGACTGAAAAGGAATTCTCTAAGTCTTATGACTTTAAAGCAAAGAAAGAGAAGAAGAGACCTTCTGATCAATCTGGGAATGGAAATAAGGGGAAGAAGGGAAAGGTTGAATATCCATCCTGTGGTAAATGCGGGAAGAAACACCCTGGTACTTGCTTGAAGGGAATGGGAGTCTATTACAAGTGTGGTGAAAAAGGCCACCAAGCTCATGATTTCAAGGGGAAGAAGGAAGCTACCAACGTTCAGTGCTACAATTGCAGGGAGATGGGGAATTATGCAAATGAATTTCCTAAGCGTCAGGAGAACTTACCTCAGAAAAGGACAAGGGATCAAGGCCAGGCTTATGCTATCACTACTGCTGAGGTAGAAGCTCTGAAAGACGTGGTGGCAGGTAATTTAATGGTTTCCTCAAGTTTAGAAAATGCATTATTTGACTCTGGATCGTCGCATTGTTTCATATCTTCCCAGTTTTCTAAGAAAATTAGATATTTCCAATTTGCTTTAATAAGGGAGTTGTTAGTTAAAACTCCTAAGGGAAGTATCATTGCAACAAAGTTTTGTGAATCAGTCCCCATTAGAGCACATAAATTTTCTTTATCTGCTGATCTCATCGTCATACCTATGATTGAGTTTGATATAATCCTCGTTATGGACTGGCTTTCGGACTATGATGCGAAGATTTATTGTAAGAAGAAAGAGGTTACGATTCTTGATGATAATGATAAGGAACACCTTATTTTTAGAGCAGAATCGTCACCACCTAATTCTTATTTAGATCCACCCTCAATATCTCAACTAAATTCAATTATTGGGGAGGAAGAGAATGAAATAACTTCGGGTGAGGAAAGGAATGTTACAAATAGAGGATGTACCTGTTGTGAAAGAATTTGTAGATGTATTTCCGGAAGATTTACCTGGACATCCTCCAGAACGAGAAGTTGAGTTTTCCATTTATTTGATTCCTGGATCAAGGACTATATCGAAGACCCCTTATAGAATGGCCACTGTAGAGTTAGTCAAACTAAAGAAACAACTAGAGGAATTGAGTAATAAGGGATTTATTCGCCCTAGTGTTTCTCCATGGGGAGCCCCTGTTATTTTTGTTAAAAAGAAAGATGGATCTATGAGGTTATGTATCGACTACAGGGAGATCAATGCTATAACGATAAAGAACAAGTATCCCCTACCTCGCATTGATGATTTATTTGACCAACTGCATGGAGCTCAATACTTTTCAAAGATTGACCTTCGATCTGGATACCATCAGTTGTGTGTGAAGAAGGAAGACATTCCGAAGACAGCATTTCGAACCAGGTACGGGCGCTACGAGTTTACTGTAATGCCGTTTGGATTGACTAATGCACCATCTGTATTCATGGATCTGATGAATAGAGTTTTCAAGGAGTATCTAGATGAATTTGTGGTGGTATTTATTGATGATATCTTGGTATACTCCAAAACCTACGAAGATCATGAAAATCACTTGGGAATTATCTTGAAGACTCTGAGGAGGCATGAATTATATGGGAAGTTTAGCAAGTGTGAATTCTGGCTTCAGGATATTTCTTTTCTTGGCCATATTGTCTCTAAAGATGGAATCTCTGTTGATCCTTCTAAGACCAAGGAAATCCAAGAATGGCCAGCACCTACGAGTATAACTGAGGTACGTAGTTTTATTGGTTTGGCAGGTTATTATCGACGTTTCGTCCAGAATTTTGCCCGATTGGCTAACCCATTAACGAATCTCACACGTAAAGGGGTTAAATTTGTTTGGAAAAAAGAGTGTGAAGAATGTTTCGAAGAACTGAAGATAAGATTAGTCAATGCTCCTATATTGACTCTACCATCGGGGAATGATGGGTTCGTTATTTATAGTGATGCATCAAAGAAAGGACTTGGTTGTGTCCTTATGCAGAATGATAGAGTTATTGCCTATGCATCACGACAGTTGAAAATTCATGAACAAAACTATCCTACTCATGATCTCGAGTTAGCAGCTGTGATCTTTGCTTTGAAGATATGGATGCACTACCTCTATGGTGAAAAATGTGAGATTTATACTGATCACAAGAGTTTGAAGTATATTTTCTCACAAAAAGAACTCAACATGAGGAAAAGGAGATGGCTTGAATTACTCAAGGATTGTGATTGTACGATACACTACCACCCAGGGAAGGCAAACAAGGTGGCAGATGCTTTGATTAGAAAAGACCATGGAGTTTTGAACAATATAAGAATTGAAAGGGATCCATTTTTCATTGATCTAGTGAAGATGGACATGGGAATAACCAGGGAAGGTGAAACATCAATTCTTTTTCAAATGGTTGCCAAACCATCATTACTAGAAAGGATTAAGAGTTCTCAGACCGATGATGAAGAATTTTAGAAGAAGATTAAAGCTGTGAATGATGGGAGATTGAGAGACTTTGTGTATGAAGATGGAATTTTGAAATTCGGGAAGAGACTTTGTGTTCCCGATTTACCTGATCTGAAAAGGGAATTGCTGGATGATGCTCATAGTTCCAATTTCTCTATACTCCCTGGGAGCACCAAAATGTATAGAGATTTGAAGGAACATTTTTGGTGGGACAACATGAAGAGGGAGATTGCTAATTTTGTGTCAAGATGTATGGTTTGTCAACAAGTGAAGGCTGGAAGGCAATAGCCTGGAGGAGTCATGCAACCTCTTCCCATACCGGAGTGGAAATGGGACAATATTACGATGGACTTTTTCATGGGGCTACCAAAGACTCCTAGAAGGAACGATGCAATATGGGTTATTGTTGATCTTCTTACCAAGTCAGCACATTTTCTTGCTATAAGAGAAGATCTACCCCTGGAACGTCTAGCAAGACTATACATTAATGAAGTTGTGAGACTTCATGGAGTACCCCTATCGATTGTTTCTGATCGTGATCCCCGTTTTACTTCATGATTTTGGAAAAGTCTTCAGAAATCCCTGGATACTGAACTTCATTTGAGCACTGCTTACCACCCTCAGACAGATGTACAATCAGAACGGAATATTCAAACCCTAGAAGACATGTTGAGATCTTGCTCACATGACTTTCAGGGTATGTGGGATCAATATTTACCACTGGTAGAATTTTACTATAATAATAGCTTCCATTCGAGTATTCAGATGGCACTATATGAAGCGTTATACGGAAAGAGATGTCGTACACCAACCTGTTGGGATGAGGTTGGTGAAAGAAAACTTGTAGGCCCAGAACTGGTGGAGGAAACGGTGGAAAAGGTGAAGGTAATCCAAAATCACATCAAAGCAGCTCAAAGTAGGCAGAAGAGCTATGCCGATAATCGAAGGAAGGATTTGGAATTTCAAGTTGGTGATCATGTTTTCCTGAAGGTATCTCCATGGAAGGGAGTCATACGTTTTGGTAAGAAAGGTAAATTGAGTCCCAGGTACATCGGACCCTTCGAAATTCTAGAACAAATTGGGGTTGTACCTTACCGATTGGCAATGCCGCCAAGTTTCTCCAAAGTTCACGATGTGTTCCATGTATCTCTGTTGAGAAAATACATGCCTGACCCAACGCATGTACTCACCTATGAGGAATTAGAACTGGAACCTGATCTGTCTTATTGTGAAGAGCCTGTCAGGATTCTTGATACAAGAGAACAAGTACTGAGAAACCGGACGACGCGTCTGGTAAAAGTTTTGTGGAGAAATCATAAGATGGAAGAGGCAACGTGGGAACCCGAGGAACTTATGATGAAGAACCACCCGAGTCTTTTTATGCAGTAATACCCTAGAAATTGCGAGGACGCAATTATTTGAAGGAGGGGAGAATGTAACACCCCAAGCTTCCATGGTACGTTTCCCTTCGAATAATGCGATAGCGTGTGTTGTACGCAACCTTGAGTTCTAACACACACCACAACTAATTAAACTAGCCGTTGTGAATAGTAATAACTACTTTTTGAAATCATATATATTTTATATTTCAAAATGTACTTCATTTTTGGATTCGGAATATTGAAATTAGCCTAGGGTGAAATTTTGGTACTTTTCGGATAACTTTTATATTTTGATGAATAGTGAAAATTACTAAATTTTAATTAAAATCAACTTTTTTAATCAAAATAATTAATATTGATAAATTATGAATTTGAGTGGTTTTAAAGTATATTTAGAATATATTTTTACCATTTAATTTAATTTTTGTCATTGGACATAATTTCACAATTAAACCAGACATAAACAAGTGTCAATCTTTTGATAGTTATTATCTCTTAAAAACACGCTTTTTATTTTAACAACGGGAATTAATTTTAAATTAATTTCTGCCACTTCTATGTTTTGAATTTGGAAAAATGGATTACATATTTTGAATCAGGATGTCAAAATTATGTAAATAGGTAACTTTTATTTTTACACATTTTGAATAATTACTGCGGTAAATATTTTATTTACCATGGTTAAAGGGTGAATCCGGTAAATAAGGGTTAAAAAATAATATTATAATAATACAAAATTACTCTAAAACGTGTCCTAACCTTATTGGTGGACACATACCCGACCATGGGCATCCTTGGGTCGATTTGGGGACCCCTTAGAGCCACTTGTATGTGGTAGGGACACATTATATTAATAAAGTTAAAATAAAAATAAAAATGGCATAAGCTTACATCTTTTAGAAGAACAATTTTTACATAGGGTTATACATGTTGGATTTTCGATTATAAATATTCATAAGAAAGATAAAAAGATTTCCTACATAATGATATTTTATTTATAATTTTTAGACATCAAATAATTTAAATTATTAATGACACAATAATGATGTAATGTTTACCTCATTAATAAATCATTTAAATAAATAAGATTATAATGATTAAAATATTATCTAAAACCTGTCCAATTCTTATTGTTTGATGTTATTTAGAATATGAGTCATCGTATATTCGACCTCAATGATTTTTGGACCATTATAAACCGAATATAATTATATTATAAAGTAATACTTTCACTCTTTCCTAAAGAGCCCCTCCTCTCCCTTATAAAAGGAGACCAATCCTTCTCATTTCTTCAAACCTTCAAAGCCTTTTGGTTCGGCCAAACTCTGCCCAAATACTCTCCCAACTTCCCTCAATACAACCTAGAGGCCTTAGTTTGATCAGAAAGCCAACCTAAGGAGCCCTTTTGATCAAATCAAAAGGAAGAGCCCGAAGAAGAGGTAATGATTTCACCACCCTTTTCCAAGTTCATTTCTTCTTCCACTTCTTCTTCCTTTGTTGTTACCATTCTAAAATAATAACTCCAGTATCTCACATATACTGTGATATTATTATAAATATGGTAAAACCATATTCAGTATTCTATCCACCCTTTGAATAACATGTCACCATACGTGCGTACGTACGACTTACCGTCTCCACGTCGTGGTGTAATTGTTATTCAATATATTATTATTTGGATGGGTATAATAATGATGTGAAACTCATGTAAATAATAAATATAACATGTTAATTATTCTGTATATATGATATAACATCCATTTATATATTATTTTAATATCAAAATAATGATATTGTCGCTCGTGCATACGTACGGACTACCGTCTCCACGAATGCGATGAGATTCATTCTCCATCATATCCATTCAAGTATAATTATCATTTGATGATTTAAAAATTATGTTTAAAGACTTGATATCATTCTGGATATGAATAATATAAAACATATCCTTTACAAACATGTCTTACGTAACAAAACATACAAAAGAAAACAAGTAAGTTCACACCCGAAACAACGATAATACTAAGATATTATTATCAAATCAATATTAAAAGATCATATATGATATCATAATAATGAATATGATTATATTATAATTTAGTAACAATTATTTCACCATTATACAGGAGGTTAACCTACCCCAACCATGGAAAAGTACAAGGTAAGGGTTATTTCACAATCTCTTCATTATCCGAGGTTGTTTATACGTAATAATCTACTGGGATCTCGTTATCATCCACATCCATGTTTCTTAAAAATGTATTACAAAACTTTTTTAATATTTAAAAGAATATGGGTTAAAGTAATTTATACCCTTGTTTGACTTTTTATAAGAGGTTTATAAGGGAATCTTTCTGTCGTTTTCCAAACAAGGTTCTTTTTAACCTTTTCGACAGAATTAAGATAAGAATGTTTTTTTTAACTTATATGGCGGGTGCGGTTATTTTCCGCCATTATAAAATATTCAAAGATTTCCTTACAAGATTATAAGAATATTTTCAAAGAAAATGTTTTATTTTATATGGATATTAAATGATTTCAAAATAAATGGAGATATTTCCTTAAAAAGAATTTTGATTTCATCTATGTCAACATCCTTTGATGGATTTTAAGATTATTTGAAGTTGATTTATTATGATACAAAACTTATATATTGTATTGAAGGTTTTGTGATATGTTTGACTGTGGATGTGCTATTTTTATACCATTCATAGTTTATGGTGAAAGTATTGACATTTCGTATGCTAGTTTTAATACGAATGTTTATGTTATGTTTAAACCTTTTCATATGGGAATGCATTGGACTTAATATGTGATGGGTGGAGCCCGCTATAGCTCCTCGATGCATCGGTAGGTCTCATGAGACAAACTAGTGTCTTGGCACAAGGCCTTGAAAAAATCTTATTTGTAGTCTTGGCACGAGGCCTTGACTATGTGGTTATGATAGTCTGGCATTATGCATTCCAACATTATGAAAGTGGTTATTGATTTTTGTATGTGATTATTCGATTAGTCGAATATCCATGTGAATAAGTAAATGGCATTATTTCATTTTATTTATGACATACCATGTTGAAAGTTCATGTTTGAAAGGCTTTTGTTTTAGTTATACATTGCCTTAAATGTTTATTCTTATTTATGAAAGTTTCCGCTATATTGTTATCCTTACTGGGCATTTGAGCTCACCCCTTTTCTATGTTTTATTTTTCCCAAGAATTGAAGAAGTAAATTATGAATGACCTGCAGGGATATTATGTGGGGATATGAGTGTGAATTATGGAGAAAATATGTTGTTGTAGTAGTTTCTCATTTTATGATGTAATGTAAGACTTATGAATATATCTAGTGTTTCCAAGACTACTAAACCAATCGGTCTTTCGAGATTTGATCTTTCTTGTGATCATGCCAATGTTATGTAATAATGCAACGACTCTGGGTAACTAGGGTCGGGGCGTTACATCTCAAATTAGTGTGAACTCCTTAGATAGGGCCTTGATCCCCCGTATAAGAGTATATTGCAATATGATTTGTGATCTCATCATCATAGATACCCTACATAGATGGATGATTTAGAATGGGTTTGTGGTGTTCCCTAGTGGCCATGGGTGTGATCCCCAATCTGTGCATATATATATTCAGAGAATAGTGAGTTATCTTGCATGGGGACCAATGATCAGGGCATCATAGTTGTGTTTATTTTGTGATAGAATGGATCTTTGAGTAGGTTTTCCTAGAATAATCATTGGATATAATCTTTGAGAATAATCTTCTGGCTGGTAGTTTCGTTGAGTCCACATGGGGGTATAGTGCCCTTCTTGATTAATTCTTGGATTTTGTTCTAAATTTCATTGTAGTACTACTGTTATGTGATGACTATTTTTGGTGATTTATTTTTAGTGATTTTAGGGTTTCCTATAGGGTTTTGTTATAATCTACCCTACAATGGCTCTTCCCATGCATGTTGTGTCATGTGTTGATGGAAGAATTTTTAGAGTCCTAGAGGGGACCATACAAGGTGAAGCTTAGTGATCCAGGTACACTGACATGTATTGCAGTGGTTTCTTTTTATATTTTTTCTCTCATACTTTTCAGGTTGGATTTGTTTACAAATTATTTATGTGGGCCTTTATTTGGACTTTTCTTTCCATAACCTTGTTTTCATACTCATATTGTGATATTATTGAAGGATGCATTCATTTTTATTAATTGTTTTATATTTCATAATTTTTTGGTCTTGTATATGTGTGCCTATGTGTAAGTTCATTCGGATAATTCTTCCTATGTGTGTGATATTCCTACTCGGTGATGGTCTCCACCTCATATCAAATAGAAGGATCCATTGATGTAGTCATAGCTAGAGCCCCATCAGTACAGGTCTTGATATTGAAACTCTTGTAAC
This sequence comes from Viscum album, assembly GCA_963277665.1. Lineage (NCBI taxonomy): Eukaryota > Viridiplantae > Streptophyta > Magnoliopsida > Santalales > Viscaceae > Viscum > Viscum album. The sequence goes on along the minus strand of OY728120.1, from coordinate 2,061,233,978 downwards.
TGATTTCATGGATGGAATTTCCTCTTGTTATGTCTCTAGTAAAATGATTTATCTCCATTCAGATAATATTATCCTATAAACTCGTAGATTATAAGAATTTCATTATGAAACTCTAATTTATCAGTTGATGAAAATGTAATTTTAAGGGTTGATGTAATCTCATGTAATAAATATATTTTGGAATAAAATGTTGAAATATGTTATATATCATGTGATTATTTTTCCAACCCTTAACTTCTTCAATAAAATAATTCTACACCATAACAATGTATTAAATCATGACATCTGGGTTAAGAAGACACAATTATTAAATGAATTGTTTTCAAATATTCAATGAGTTCATTCCACCAAATTCAAAAAAAATAAAAAATTCATGGATTTTCATGGAATAATTTTTTTCATGGGTATTTTTGGATTTAATATCATATTATATGTGGTCATAATTTTATTTCTAAGGATTTTTTCAACCACTGTCAAGATTAATTATAATTAGTGTCTGATATAAGTGATTATTTGGTTTTTCAGTTGGCTATAGAACATGGTTGGAAAATATCCAATATTGGAAGTTTTTCTTGAATCATTTTTTCTTAAAAATAGAAATTTAAAAATGGTAATAGAAGTTAAATATCAAAAGAAAAATAAAATGAAACTGGTTACAGGGATGGAGAAATCTCCCAATGTAGCAGCTCATGTAGTAGAGATGATGAAGGTACACCTTCATTATTCCAACAAGAGGAAAATGTTGTTTTTAAGTGGGTTAGAATGACAGGACCATGGAAAATTATGAAACATATAGGATGGGTAATGATAATAATAGAAAACTACTAGGGGTAGTATTGTATTTTATAATGGATATATTGATGGACTGGTTTCTAGTGACCGGGTTATTAGGGAATAGGTTGTGGTTGTTAGTATATTCATTGCAGTTATTAAAGCCTTGATTCTTGGGAATTATATTTAAAATATTTCTTATACCAGGTTGGGGAGACATTAGTATATTTGGGGGTTTATATTGGATGATATGAGGTTAATACATTATCCATAGGGATTTTTTTATAGGGTTATTCCATCTATTATTCATTTGGAATATATTCTGTAATTTTACTTCTACTGTTACATTGTATTTAATAGCTTATGCGATTTAAAGAGGTATAATAATAACTATTATAACAAGTAGATGTTATTATAATCACAAATATAATATATCAATGCCATGATAAATGGAAACATTCTTACTTGAAATGAAGAACAAAATATACCAACATACCTTCCACTGAATTTTCCACAAATTTTTTTTCCATCCATGACTGAAAAAGATCTCCAATGTGAAATAAAAATACCCCCTTATTTGTAAAATATATATCAGTATTTTTGAATCACTATTCATATGAGTTCTATCTTTGAATACTTTGTTTTTCATACAAAATAACATATACTCTTATCAGAGAGGAACCAAAGGTGACTTACTGGAAGATGATGAACCATCCTCCATTTTACTAGTACACCCATGATCATTAAAGGATAATTCTATTGATAACATCATTTTCTTGTTTGATAGATCTTAGGTAAAAGTTAACTATTTTTTTAAAAATATCTCATATTTTAATCTTAGTTTGAATGAAAAAAAGGAATTATTGGGTGATGGAAATTATATGATGAGTATGAATGGTAATCTTAATAAATTATAATGGTAAAGATATGGTCTTTGTTTGACTGTTCCCATGATGCTTTGGTTATTGAAGAAAATTAATTATTCCCAATTTTTTTTTGAAATGTGTATCATTATTTAGATTAAGGGAAGATTGGTTTCTAAGTGATATAATGATAAAGAAAACATATGATCAATTGAAAATTTTCCCTATGATTTTAATCTTTGATTATAGCTTGATCATAGGTTCAGTTATTGAACATAATAGTTTTATTCTTTTTCAAATAGTTATGAAAATTTCATTTTTAAATAAATATATTCCTATAGTATATGTTTTCCAAACTCTCATTTTTAAAAATCGTGACCTATTAGACAATGTTTTGAAAATTATGAAATCTCCAAAGAGACATAAATAATATTTGAGAACCTAGTATGATCATTAAAATGATTTATTTTATAAAATTATTTTACAAAGGGATTTATAAATGATACCATATAACAAAAAAAATTTCATGGACACACTAATTGTTTAGATATATATAGAAGATACAATTTGTAGGTCCACTAGAAAGTCAATTTTCAAAGGATGAGACCTAGGAGCTCCTTAACCAAATTTCATGGGGTGGGATACACAGGTAAGTTTAAGGCATCTTATTGGGAGTTTTTTTTCAAAAAATAAATATAAAAATATAAATCTCATTAAAAAAGGGGGATGCATATTTTCAAAAATAAAAACTATTTCTCACTATTTACTAGATGTTACTATAAGAAACATTGTTTTCTGGAAATGGATCTTCCAAATGTATAAATACGTATTTACAAATATGATGGTATCCACATAATATATATATTTTTAGGAAATCATAATTGACTACATATTAATGAATTTATTTGTAAAGATTAATTTATAATGGTAACACTGTAAAAATATTCTTTTTTTGATTGTTATACATAATTATAATATTCTCTATTTTTTTCATCGAATTTATTTATTTAATAACTATCAATTACTTGATTTATTATTTCAAAAACTGGAAATGGGTGTTTAATGTTTAAACTAATAATATAATCCACAATCCAATCAATTAATAATGGAGTTATTATGTTCCTTATAAATATGGTCATTCACAAGTATTTTTATCACCCCTTTATCTATTCTTATTATTCTATCTAAATCTCGCAAGTTATCTTCTCTTACAAAAATAGTTATTGTAGATTCATGCTCTTTCATAATATTTATTTATATAAAATAAGTTATTAGTTAATTTATAGAAGAAATCAAAACAAATGATTACAATTTCCTCTATTGTTTTCAAGGATTCATTAAATGAAAAAATGTTCTCCCTTTCAAACTCATTTTTTTGTGAGATTTTAAATATTATTGTTGAGAAATGGATTTGTATCATTAATTTTTCTCTTAACTTAATTTATTAAACCAAATATGAGAGAGAAATTAAAAAATTCCCATCACTCTGATTTCTATTTAAAACATCCCAATGAAATACACTATAGGATTACACAATTTTGTTTTTGTGTTTTGATTTATATTTTAGGAAGTGTGGGTTATTTATGATGATGAGAACTTTTTATACACATTGGGTATTCCCCTATTAATTTTATATTATAGTATTAATTTTTTTATATTTATTTTTTCACTTATTCTCATGTGATCCATTTTCGTTACTAAATATCCCATAGAACTATTTTTTTCATGAGTAATGTTTCTTTTGTAGTGTTTTATTAGAATAAATTAACATGAATGATCTATCATTATTTTTATTCCATCATTATAGAGTGTTTTTATTTTCTCATTCATACAAATTGGCCCAATATTATTTTTCATATACATTTCCATAGAAGAGAAACTTGTTCATGTTTAATGATTATATACCTTGCCCTGGGTAGCCGATTAGTAGTTTCTCGTGAAGAAGATTATAATTATTACAGATGTTTTGGTATACATGATATCAGTGGCAATATTTTGAAAATTCCAATTATTGATCTTTAAATCCTACTCTTTATAAATTTAAGGTCATGTAGTAGATTTGGTTTTTATATTTTGTTTCATTTATTTAATATTGTTAAAATTGCGAATTTTATAAAATATATTATAAAAAACTCACCAATTCATTCAAATATTTGTATAATAAAGTTGGTGAAAATAATTCCTTATTCTAGTAGTGTTCTTCCTTTTTTATTATTATAATATTATGGTTTTCCTTTTTCATCTTCAAGGATGATAGAGATATTGGACCTTTTACTCTAAAGTGATGCTTATATGGGAAGAGATGATTCCATATATTTAAGAGATGATGACAGATTTATGTTTTTACACCATGGGTCTAAGAATAGTATAAGATTATAGTGAAAAGTTATTATTTAGTTAGATTTAGTGACCTCTTGATAATAGTTATTGAAAACTACTTATAGAAATTACCACTTATGAAAATTGCTTCTATAGAAGTTTTTTTCATAAATGGAACAGAAATGATATAATAGATGAACAAATAAGATTTATATAATATATATTTTTAACATAAAAATTATAATTTTCCTTCCTTCCCTCTCATTCATTAATAAATTGAAACATTGATCATGAGTATATGTGGACTACCACTTTCATGAGTTACAAATTTCATTTTTCATCACCATTCATAACGAGGGATTTGAAAATATATTTAATATAAAATAATTAAGTCTATAATAATATAAATTTTATGGATACTATGATACTACATTATGATTATTTTTACCATATTCAACACACATAACGAGTTATTGAAAAATAGATCGAAAAACATCAAGTAAATGACATAGGAATGAAATATACAAAATAAATAAATATTATATGATAAAAATAGTCCATATTAAATTAAATAATGGTGATTAAGGTTCTTAAGGAGGTATCTAATAAACATAATATTATTATTCAAGAATTATGATCCATTAATAAATCATATTTGGAACTATTTAGGGTTTCGTCTCAGTCACCCTTCATTGAGGCATGCTATGATATTATGAACTAATATTTATTTGTATAGTGTAAATAATTCCCCTTGACTTATAATATCATAAATCATTATTGACCTTTGAGTCTTCAAATTCATTCATTGTCTTCCTTATTGCGGTATATGATGGATGTCTTCTATAAAATATTATTGTTTTTTTGTAACTCAATATTATTTCTTGAGTTATAATGTTACTACCCCAGTTCCATCTTTCATATCATATCCTATACCCAATATCTATCTTTTGAAATTAATTTTTTAAATAAAATTTATTTATGAGTTTTATTCCTTATTAAAAATGAAATAATTCTAAGAAAAATTTTAATCCAATTAAATGATGGTTTCCCTATCATGTCCATAAATTCTCCTCTTGATTTTTTTTTATTTTAATTACAATCCTAATTATGTGATATCTCATGTGGATTTTTTATTTACATTTTACACTTTTCTAAATAATGTATTATTATAATTTTTACTATAAGTGGTATCAAAAATGGTTTTTTCAAACTATAAAATGGGAACTTTTGAAAGCACCGTTGTTACTTTTGGGTTACAAAATTTCTTACATTTTATCCCATTTTATATATATTGTTATTATATATTTATTTTATATTTTTTAAAAAAATTCCTTACATATATAAATTTTATAAAATACCTATCTTTTTTCGGGTTAATTCATATTTTAAGTCCCATTAAAATTCCCACTTTTAATTAAAAACAAAATAAGGGAAATTTCTTATTTTTTATCTCATGATAGGTGTCACCTCTAATGAATCTTTTTTATTGTGAATAGATTTAGAAATTCATAATTATTTTATGGAAAAATTAAATGTTTAATTATAGGTTTATGGAAAATAATAATATATTACCTTATTTAAAAATACCCTTTGTTATTTCATAATCATCACTTATGTCATATTTATTATTTCAACTCAAGGTCCTTAAACAGACTTTTATACATTTTAATACAATGTTCAAGACCTATATAACTTTTTCAATTATGAATGTTCAAAAAAATTAATTCCTTATCCTCTTTGGAATACTTATATTTTTTTGATCAATTATGCCTTAAATAAAATGTAATAATTCCACTTCCTTACCTTGGGGATGATCATGATTATGGTTTATGTAAGGTTTTTTTCATCATGTGGTACATATAATTATGATTTTAATTATGTTATCATTGAGACATAAATTATATATCCTCAAAATTCATTGGATAAAACTTTATATCTCATGTTATGTCATATATGTGATTAGGGAGTGAACCTAATATTATATGGGACTCTGTTTACTATGTATGGAACATATATAGTTATCATAAACACACTATATTATGTGGTAGGTCGGCCTAAAATTATATTTCACTCCAATGAATTAGGTAATGATTTATATATCATGACATTCTATGTAATGGATTTGAGAGTGATCCTAATCCACTATTGAACCTTATCCACTCTATTAATGGGAATGGTGAGTAAACCCAAACGCTATTAGACTTTGTCCACATTATGGTGATGGTACTGGGTGTATCCTTTGACTTATGATTTCATGTAATAAACTATTCCAAATGTTTTATGATTCCATAATCTTATTATTTAATTATCATATTCCATGTTTACATTCTTATCTCACACAATTAATTCATAGTATATATTATTTCTTTTGAGATTATACATACTTCCTTAATAATTTATTGATAAATCTTAGTTCTATATTTTCTATTAATGAGACATTTATCTACGAACTTTTTTTCTCATGTTCTTCTGATCTAATCCTTGATGACATTTTGATTAATTTAACATTATTGGATATTTGAGCTCCCACATTTTTTATTTTTCACTTCTTTAGGTTATGATGATAAGTATAAATCATTAGAAGTCTAGACGGGGGTCTAGAAGAGTCCAATTATGGTAAAAGATTCACATGTTTTATAAAAATAAGATTCATATTTATCAAATCCTCAAATACACTAAACCAAAATGTTCTTCAGGATATGTGATATTATTATGAGGTGTAAGGTTTAAATTATATATATGATTTAAAATAAAATATTTTTATCCTGGGAATCGATAAGTTTAAAGAATAAGAAAAAGAAGTAATGTTTACAACAGAAGATGATAATAACATTAACAGCCAAGCAGAAATGGATTATATGATTATATATGGAGTTTTTTTATATTTAATTGTATGGATATGATTTTAATGACTATTAATTTAATTTAGGTTTTAATATAATTAAATAATTTCTTGATAATTTTTTAAGAATTTTGTGATCAAAGATGCATCAAGATAGTAGTCACTCGATGAAACTAGACAACCATTATACTCTTGAAACCCATAGTACTCCTGGATTATAGGGGATTCATTCCACTGATGTTTTACAGGGTAAAATTCCCCACATAACTTACATGTTCTTTATTATAATATCTTATTATCCTATTACACTTTCATTCATGGGAATTCCTACAATTGAGGATGTTGGGGAATTTTACATTTAGAACATAACACTCTTACCATTGAGAGTCAAGTGGCACTTCACTATTATCAGTATAGATTACAATGTGATAACATTAGATTATTAAAAAAATCATAGTATTTTCATACATTTTCATAATTAATTTTTTTATTATAGTATCCTCATTCTCTATAAAGACATAAACACATAAAAACAGAACATTGTTTTATTATTTGGTTTAGTTTATTTGCTGTAGAAATAATTCTTTCTTAAAATCTATGGATGAAAAAAATTAAAATCATTTTCAACCCAATCTTATTATAATTTTAACTGGATAATATATTGATATTAAATGTGGAAAAAATTATAAGTCACTTGAAAATTTTATCAACAAAATTTTTGAAAATAAAGATAAAAATATATTTACATAACAACAACTGTTTAACAAAGATCATCCCACCATAAAGGATTATTTTTATATCATTTTAATTTATGAACCATTCTTGTAATTTCAATGTAGTGAATTAAACATACTTAGTAAATGTACATGATTGACTAACAACAACACACAAAATTACATCAATTATATGATGTAAGTCCTTTTGAATGTGAAAATAATTCATAAAATGAATTATCAATTTGGTGACTTTAAAGAGAAGATAAAAAATAAAAGCTAAATGTAAAAAAGGAGTTATCATATTTAACCTGATATAATGTAAAACCTTATCCTATCAAGTAGTGTAATTCATTTAAATCAAAAGTAAAACATAATGAAATTACCAAAATTGACACCCCATGGTCTTTTTTCATAATTTATTATATTCCATTAGATTTCATCAGATTAATTTTATTTTTCTATTTTTTATTTTATTTATATTATATTATATGTATTTATTGTGTATTTGGACATATATTATTTTATCTAGTTATATTTTGTTCATTTTTACCAATTTTTATTTTCTATTTTTTAATTATCTTTAATTAATTTATTTTTAGTGTAGTTCATTTAAGGCCACATTAAGACTGTTAATTTACCATAGTTGTCCCAAAACATATAAATGTTATCTAAACACTCCCTAAAATAAGTGTACATAAATTATAAATCCAAAATTAAAAATTCATACTTCAATATATATTGCATACAAAAATTATATTTCTTAAAGCAAAAAATATTTTTTCAACCGTCATTTTCTAAAAATCAAATCAAGATACCAAAATATCAGAATATCCCAATCCAGGATCAATTTCATAGTCTAGTTGTACAAATTATAGAATATCTATTCAAACTGACAAAAAATTCTATAATTAAATTTAAACTACACATCAATATATGGGTATAATACAATTATATTATCATTTTAAACATATTACAACTCATTAAGATGAATATTATACAATAATAATTTAAGGACACATCATTCAATAATGTAATTACATTGAAACTTGTACTGACTGTCCAAACATTCCTTAAATTGATGGAATAATTACAGATTATTTAATTAAAACGAAACATTTATTAAATGAAAATTTCTATTTCAATTTAGACCCAATGACCCCTAAATACAAAATCTCAAATAATTCTATAAAAACCCATATTAATCGAATCCCATTACACTAAAGCATCATACTATTTAAAAAAATGTTATATAATCATCAACTAAGTTATAGAAATCATTTGATTATAGAATACCACAAAATAAAGTATACATAAATTAATATGAAATATTCATCAAACATAATTAATCCACAAAAATGATATTATGTTATAAGAAATGTTAATCATACATTCAAATGTTATTATTTGAGTTAAAGGAATTTCAACATGTCATATTTGATGACGTGAATGATTGGTCTATAAGTATAGTATATTATACCAATATAGATGATACCCTAATGTTAGTAACTAATTTTGGTCTCTGTATCGGGGAATTAATTATTAGGGAAATAGTGTCATTACACACTTTTATACACTTTATATATTATTTTTCTCATAACATGAATATTTTTTTTTCAGTATAACAGTGTAGTATAATAGATTCCTAATATTTTTGGAATATGTACATTACTAATGTGAATTAAACTACATTATATAGAAGAATAAGAGGTGTGAAATATAAAAGGATGTGATGAGTAACCTAACCCATCTTAAGATAATGAAGGTGGGTGGTACATTTCTAAAATAACTGAATGTATTTTGTATTTATAAATAACACAATGATTCATATTTTTTTGGAATTTAAATTTTATATAGTTATGTTTTATGTTTTTTTCTATAATTTTCCATTATTTCATAATTTTTTAATAATTTTTTATTCTGGTGAATAATTTGTTGTGTATCTATTTTTCTAGTTTGTGGTGTATTATTGTCGCAACCCAAGCATATATATTTTGTATACTATAAAATTTTAGTGATAGTTTTAATTACTAAATAATATGGTATTGAATTTCTTTAGCTTAGGTTATGTAAAATATCACTAAATACATAGTGTCGGTTAATAGCACCGTTGTATGGTACACTGGGTCAAACATTATTTGAACTTATGTAAAACACCACTAAATATCTTATAACTCATAAAAAGTAGTGATAGTAAAAACTAACACTAAATAAGGTACATTGGGAAAACATTTATGAATAGTTTATAAATCATCACTTAATATAGTGAAGGATTTAGAAAATTCTACTAAATAAGAAGAATCATTAGGAATTAGTTTTTCACAATAGTTATGAAAATGGGTTATGAAGAAATTATCAGAATACATATTAATAACAATTTTAACCAAAACTGAGAGTATACTTTCCTATAGTGATATGATCATAGTTTTAATATAAATAAAATTATTTAATAACATAAATGAATAATGTAATACAATCCATTAAATTTGTTTATAATATAATGTTTTTTATTTGGTGGTGAGCAAACTATGCACTTTTAGGTAAATAAAAGATAATGATCTACGATAAAATCAGTTATTTGGGGACTTGAATTAGAAAAAACAACCTTTAAGTAAAAAAGGAAAATTAAGTGAGATATAACTAATTGTTTTATTTCCATTAACATTTTATTAGTGTCAATTAAGTGGAATTTAATGTTGTTTCTTGTAATACTAGAAATCAGTATATGGGCTATACTTCAATTTTGTTTGTAAAAATTTTAAAATATCAGATTTTTGGGGAATTGTATGGAATGAAGAGAAAGATGAATATATTTTATTAAAATTATTAGTTATGAAGTTATGTATATTTATTTTTTAAAATTAAAAAGTGATCAGCACTACATTATATTATAAGAAATGTAGCTCAGTTTGAGACCTATACTCATAATCTTCCTCTATTATAGATATTTACTTTATTTACACATTCTAAAAAATATTAAAAATAAATATAAATGAATATTACTTACTTATATGAAAAAGTATATCTATTATATTTGAGGATTCTTTTTATATGAAACATTTAACATGTTTATCAGAAAGTACAATGGAGAAAGGTCCACTATTATAACTGACTAATATTTGTAGTCAGTATCTAGAATAATATATAATATATTTTGTGAATATAAAAGTGATTACTTATTATTTTATTTATCTTAGAAATATTTTCAAATAAGTATATTAAATATGTAGTAGTTCCTTGTAAAAGTAGACATATTAAAATAAAAATTCAAGAAAAAATTATGATAAGGTTGTGTAATATAATAGGTTAACAATGTAATAATATACTGATCAAACAATGAGTGATATTATTCATGTATTTAACTAAAAATTAAATTCAACAAATTTGTTCCATTTGAGTAATATATAATGAATATTCCATATTTTTAAAAGTAAATATGACTAAGAAGAAGAATTATTACATAACATAGTTTATATATTGAATATTATTTATAAATAATAAATTATTTTGTAAAATAATAGAGTTTAGGAACATTATATAATTTTATTTTAAAGTATTTTTAATGTCATTAATTAATAGAAATAAATTTGGAATGATTGAAAAATCTATTAACTCATGGGTGATAATATGTTTCCTGAACATAATGCCTTGTTAGATAGATATCATTTGATAAACCTAGGGTTGTTTCCACAACTACGGTAGAAGGAATCAGTGTTTTTAGACAATAGAAATTCTAGTGGAATATTCCTTGGGGATAAGAAGCCACATGCCTTGACCTAACATATTTCATCAACCTCAATAGACAAAAATAGTGGGAAAAATAATATTGTAGGAAATGTTATAAACAATAAAGTAAAAATCATAAGCACGCAAGAATTTACAATAGTTGTGGATAATGACCCTATCCAAAAGAAGAAGAAAGTCACTAAAGGTAAATAGGATAAATTATAATGAATTTAAAACTATAAAGTTTAAGTTGATATAGGATTAGTTCATATGTGTTACTCACCCACACATTTACCACATAACACAAGTGACCACAACTCAAAAATATATAGCCGTAAGCATATTTTAATCTCAGTTTCACCACAACAAAATCATCACATACCATTCACCCAATGTATTTGATATTTTCAACCGTCTAATAATTCATTCAAAGGAAACCACCACCTCAACTAGATTACTTAATTAATAATATCTAGATATGGATAATGCATGGAATTCCTTTACATATTTATATTTGTACTTTCTCAATTCTGCATCTAGAAGAACTCATCCTTCATCCCAATAACTTGACTATTATAATTATTTAACCACTTCCTGCTACTATTATGAATTTACACTGGCTTTTAGTGTTATGAGAACTATCAAACATACACACTGTATAATAATTAGGGTATCAAAAGGTTGGTCTTTTAAATTAGTTCATCACTCATCTAAAAATTGGATTCTCACACCAATCCTAACAATATCTCACTTGAGAATAATTTATCTAGATTTTACACCAAGTACACATTGTAACATGTTACACCTTTCATAACACAATTTTTTAGCTCTTTAGTGTCTTAGATATTCTGAGTTTTCAAAGTTCTAAGAACCCAATGTTATCCATGCCCCACTAAAGTGAAACAAAAAAACAAAATATATTAAAAATAATTTTAGGTAGGATGTCCACTAGATTATGGTCCCCTTCAGTCATTCATATCTCCCACACCCCATCCTCCACATGATTCTGGATGAAGTGGAACTTTTTTTGAATATGATTCTTCGAGGAGAGACATGTTGCATTCTTGGCTAAGTTAATTTCACTATAGATTTCACCATACAACATAAAAATATCTTACCACCATTATATTTCCACTAGTAGTTCCTTCGTACACACAATTTCCTTCCCTTATTTCATAATTATAATGTACATAGCTTCTGTGGTTCACATTCCAACTACTGGTTATGACCGCAACATCCAGTTCATATTAGTGACTTATAAAGAAAACATGAATCCTTTGGTGATATTCCATGTGTCTATTTATCCACAAAATTCAGTTTCTATAAACCCCTATAAGGGATCATACATACCAAAACAAAGTTCAAGATATGTGGTACCTTTAGTGTAATGACCTGAATAGTTATAAATGAATTTTCCCTTATGTTTTAATTAAATGTATTATTATGTAATATATATATATATATATTGAAAACATATGCACTTATTTTGTTTTGTCATATCCAATAAAATTTAAATGAACATTAACCATAATTACCCTATAAGTAGTTGAGCATCCTCTAACTCATCCTGAATTGTACGAGGATATTGGTATTAAGCCTCCAAAGGGTGTTATACTATATGGAGAGCCTGGAACTGGGAAAACCATTCTTGTAAAGGTTGTGCAAAACTCGACATTAGCATCCCTCTTACATGTGGTAGGAAGTTAATTGATTAAAAAATACTTGGGAAATGACCCAAAGTTATTGAGGGAGTTCTTCTGAGTTGTGGATGAACTTTTTCCTTCTATTGTTTTTATTTGTGAAATTGATGCAATTGGTACGAAGAGGTGTGATGATCACTCGGGTAGTGAACATGAAATCCAGAGGACCATTTTGGAATTATTGAACCAACTGGATGGTTTCGATTCAAGAGGTGATGTTAAAGTGACTCTTGTGATAAAAAAATTGAAAACCTCTATCCTTTTTTACTAAGGCCAGGTTGAATAGATAAGAAAATTTAATTCCCTCTCCCTGATATTAAAATGAGAGGGTGTATCTTCTAGATACACACATCAAGAATAACATTAATAGATGATGCCAACATGGAAGAATTTTGCATGACAAAGAATGAATTCTCTGGAGCTGGTATAAAATAAATATGCATAGAGGTTGATTTTCTTGCTTTAAGAGAGCATAGAATGAAGGTGACTCATTCGGATTTTAAGAATTCAAAAGGGTAGTTGATGTTCATAAAGAAATAATGGGTTAATGAAGGGATTTATATATGAATGCCTCCCTTTTATTTGATATGTAAACCACTAATTTTTTTCTCCTATAGCATTTTCAACTCCTTGGTGGTAACATTTTTATTGGAATAGTGACCACATGATTAGTAAAAAAATAGGGTTTTAACAAACCCAATTGCAACAGGCATAGGAAGTGATGTCCTCAAACAGTACGATTTTCCCCTATAAATCCCATTTATCAGAGCATTTAATGGAGATACATCACCTTAATTTTCAATCAACCAAGATAATGCTGAGATTCGAAAACTTAAGCATGAGAGAAACCATTTACGGGATAAGTTCAATCACATCAAGATCATGAACAAAACCATGTATGTCAAACCACCCCATGAAAGTCTCACTATTGCGTACCACACTATTTGGATGTTCGCTAGGTTATTAATGGGATATGTATCAAGAACCATGAAATATGAGAATTTACATATTTTTGATACAATAAAGAATTTATTCTTATCCTATTATTGGTATATTATAAATGTTATTTATTTTGATACAAAAAAATCAAAACAGTAATTTTTTGTTAATATTATAATTCATTTTATGAATTTTTTTAGGAATTAATGGATTTTTTAAATAAATAAAATTTAAAGAAAATATTATTATTAAACAGATTTTATCAAATATAAATGATCATATATTTTTGAGGAATTGAAATGTAATTTTTATAAGGGTTCAAAAACTATTATTCTAAAAAAACCCAGTATTTATCAATAAATGTAATATCTTATTTTAAAATTGAAAAACACATATCTAGAAAATTATTTATATAAAATGAATATTATTTTTGGAATCATAATTTTGAAATTATCCAATGGTTAATTTTTCATAATTTTATGTTACTTTTCATTTTTCACGTAAAAATTTAATAACGTATAAATGTACTTTTTGTATTATGACATCATAATGTCCCAAATGTTTTGTAATAAATACTATAAATAGTATTCAAGATAAAATATATGTTTTCCCTTTAAAAAAATTATTTGATGTTTATTTTATTAATTTTTTAATCCTTTTTGAATCCTTTAAAACAATTAATATATTTTATGGTTTTAAAATCTTTTCCTTAAGAGTATGACTCACTTTAACATAATAAAGGGTATTATTTTATTACATTATTACCTTTAACTAATATAATAAAGAAAACCACTCTCATTATTGAGAAACAATGGGCAAAAACTAAGGGAATGTTTGTGTTTTTGGTTATTTTATTATCTAGAGTCCAAAACCAATGTTCGAGAAATAATTAAGAAATCCCCACTCTTTTCCTAAATAAACCAACCAAATATCCCATTTATATTCAGTAAATATCCACATATCACATCCTTACTCATCTGTCCCATTTCTAGAGTACTCCTATAGTTCCCAAAGATCTCATCAAGCTCCTCCCAAGCATTTGCAGTCACAAACGCATGTCAGGGATCCTCACGTTCTCTTCTATATAAAAGTTTCATTATTATCTTATTATATATATTTACAATTAATTATGTTATTATATGTATTTTGATATCCCTATTACTGAAAATGTTATTCCCAAATAATGATATACTTATTTCTCTCTCATCAACCAATTTTTTTATTTTGTAAGTAATATCATTATGATGCTGAAATTTTACCGTGATGTTTCATGACAAAACAATTATGTAGTTGATATAATACCCATTTACTATCGAGGTTTTTCACCTTTATAAAATTATAATTATTTTACCTTGGACTTAAATTTATTTATTTCAACACTCTTTGATCATGAAATAAAATATGATCTTGAATGAAACCATGTTGTTTGATATATACTGCACATTTAAGCATTAGAATTAATGAATGTGATGTGTGCACCCAGAATTATATAGAACTCATATTAATTGGGTAATATTTTTTATCACCAGGAATCATGTTGGGAAGGGGAGTGGAACTAATTCCTTTATTGGACTTTTTTTCATCTTGATTTATTCGAATTAATAATTTAACTATATCTATGAGGCATTGTTATAAGCTGTTGTGACATTTCCCATGTTTCCGTTATGATTATCATGCTATATCATGTCTCGTTGTTCATTTTATGATTTATACTCATTTTATGACCCATTTATATGCTTATTTTAAAACATTTTGCATGTTTATTCCCTTACTATGATTTATAGCTCACCCATATCTTTTTTACTTCCATTGGTTATCCTATGTAGTTTTAAGTGCGTGCATGGTAAGGATGTTTTCAATAAAGATGATCTTCTTCATGTTTTAAATTATTATGAAATGTACCCAATTTACAAAGAAAATATAATTATTGATCATCAAGGTTGTATTATTTGTACACTTATGAATTAAATCATTAATTAATGTGTAATAAGAAGAATGTTTTTTATAGTTGTTTTCAAAGTAAAAAAATTTAGTTATATTTGGGTTTATAATTACGAAAACTCTAGATAAATCCTTAGGGATAATACTAAGAATAAGAATACATCTTTAAATTTTTTTATGCATAGAGTTAATGATTTATCAAGAAAATAAACCCATGTCTGAATGCTATAATTGGATGTGGATCTAGAACAAATATTGATAGTGGTAAAACCTAAAAACACCGCATTGAGCTAGACTCTACTAGGAACTCGTTCATGAAAAAGGGCCTTGATGAAAACATTGTTTTACAATATTGGGTTATATCCATTGGTAAAGTAATAATCTCACTATAAGACATTATTAAGGGATCAAAAAAATTCCCATAAGAATTAATGATATGAAATAGATCATGGATAATATATATTCCATCCTAGAAATTCATATGTTAAGGAAATACGTATAATTTATAAATAATATCTTTAATTTCATTTTATTCCAATTTATGTGTTTAATTGTTTATAAATAATCATCCCCATTTTTATATTTATTCTATCCAATGGCAAAAAATATGAGGAAGCAGGTAAAAAATAAATGTGATAGGAATTGTGATTACTACCAAAACAAGATGCCCAATCCAATGGGAGAAGGATTCATAAAATTTATAATGATACTATATCAGTTGATTTTTCTTATGAATATAAATATAGAATAGGATGAGATTCCAAATCCCACCCACAGAAAACAAGTTTTGGTTGAGTCCATTATATAACAAATACCTCTGACTTCTAATGTATCATCGCATCCTTTAATCATAGAACAATATATAAACTCTATTGAGAAGATATTCTCCATCCTTAAATGTTCTAAACAAGAGAAGGATCTACTTGATGTTTATCGAATGGAGGGAGAATCTCATATGTTTTGTTCATTGATCATGAATACCTAGACTAAGGATGATATTGAAGAAATGTGGTTGATTGAATTCTAGAATTTTTTTTAAATAAATATTTTCCTTGCATTGTTCGATATGAAATGGGTATGGATTTTCTTACCATCAATCAAAAAGATGTTGAATCTATTGGGGGTTTATGAGGAACACATCATAAGACTTGCACGATATTCCTTTGGATTTTTCTTCACCCAGGAGTTCATGATTGAACGCTTATTTGGTTGGATAAAACATATTATATAAAAATCCCATGAAATCTATGAAGTTGATAGCTATAAGGAAATTTTCTGAAATACCATCAGATTTGAAATGGAGATTAGTGAATCTCAAGGTTCTCAGAGGGATATGAATTAAATAGTAGAGTCTAATTATAGTTTTCCAATGGAGAAATATAACACTACCATGAAATTTCAACACACCACTTGTCAAATGTGTGGAGAAAATAATCCCCGAAATTTCCTAAGGGGGAAGTGGGAATGCTTTAGGTACATGAAGGAAGGACAACTACCTCACATTTTCCGATAGGAGAAACCAACTAATTCAATGAAATAAAGGAATTATCTAATAAAACCTCAGTGAATTATTAATTTCATTAACTGTAAGGAAACTAGACACATTTCAGACCAATACACTATGCCAAGGGTTATTAGAGACAACTGACAACCTTCAATGAATCAAGGTTGATCTATTTCCATCCCAACCATTGAGGTGGATCTAGAAAATGAAGTGGTGACATGTGTACTAGTTATTCATTCAATAATAGTAAACATACATTTTGATTATGGTTCATCATATTTCTTCATATCATGATATTTTAGTAGAAATATATAAATAAACCCAAAAACCATGTAAATGGAGTTATTGGTGAAAATAAAAATTTGGGAAATTATTGCATCCCATGTATATAACTCACCCCCTTTCAAAATTTGTGGGTTAAACTTCCCAAAAAACATTTTCATACACACTTTGGTGTAATTTGACTTAATTATATGCATGTAATGTCATTCCCTATATAGATCCATTCTAAATTGATATGGTAAAGAAATCACTCTCTATATTGTGGTTTGTCCCCCAATTCTATACAAGTGATATGAGGAGGATGAATCTTCTTTAAAACAATATCAAGCATGGATATTATTTCCCTATGAGAAAGTGTATCTAGATCAAATGATTGAGTATAAGGAGAGGATCATCCATGAAGACATTCCCATTGTGAAGTAATACTATGATGTGTTTCCTAAATAATTACATTGTCTTCCTCGTACCCGAGAGGTTGAATTTGAATCAAACATATACATGGGGTGTCACCATTATCCAAGAATCTATATAGAATTGTTGTTGTGAAACATGAGGAGGAATACAAACAACTATAGAAGAATCTGGATAATGGTCTCATACACCCAATTGCTTCACCATGGGGTGGACCAGTGCTCTTCATCAAGAATAAGGATGGGTCAATGCACCTTTTCATTTATTATTTCATGCTGAACAGGATCACGATAAAGAACATGTATCCTCTTCCATATATTAATGAATTTTTTTATCATAAATGTGGATCATGATATTTTTCCAAGGTGTATTTATGGTTGAGATATTATCATGTTAGGGTGAATAAGGAGAATATCTTCAATACTAATTTTCATACAAGGTACGAGCACTATGGGTTAATAATAATCCCATTCAGACTCAATAATTCTCCATAAATATTCATGGGAATAATGTATAGAGTCCTTAGAGATTATATCAACATATTTTTTTGAGTATATATAGATGATAACAAAATATTCTCTAAAACCAAGTAGGTTCATGAAGAGCATATGACTAGAGTACTAAAGACATTGCGAAAGGATAATCTTTAGGAAAATTATAGAAAATGCGAGTTATGGTTGAAGGAAGCCTCATTCTTGGGGTATATCATCAAAGAATTGGGATATTTGTGGACCCTTCAATGATAGAAGAAATGGAATGATGGTCAAAGAAAAATTTCTTTAAAAGATATCAATAGTATCCTGCGATTAACAGGGTATTATCACTGACATGTGAGAAATTTATTACGATTTTCAATCCCTCTAACTAAGATAACTTGGAAGGGGGTGGAGGTTTATGGATTGATGAATGTGAAGGGAGCTTCTTGTAGTTAAATAAGTTGATTATCACCACCTATGTGCTCACACTACCCACAAGTGGAAAAACAATTATGGTATTTAGCGATTGTTTGAAGAAGGTATTGGGATATGTGCTAATGTATAACAAAAAATTCATAGACTTTTCATCAAGGAAGTTGAAATTTCATGAATAAAACTACCCAACACATGATCAGGAGTTGGCTACAGTGATATTCACATTGAGAATATGGAATCACTATCTCTTTGGAGATAAGTGTGTAATATATATGCATCACAAAAGCCTCAAGTATTTATTCACATTGAAAGAGATGATTGTACTCCAATGAATATGGTTAGAGATGATCATGTACTATGACTAATAAATTCACTAAAATCATGGGAATGTGAATAAGTTGTTAGACACTCTATGTAGAGAGGATCTAGCTATTTAATAATTTATGAAAATTGAGAAGGATCCAATATTCATTCATTTGAAAGGGATGGAAGTAAAAATCATAAAGTAAGGAACATAATCAATCCTTTCACAAATAATAGCTCAACCATCCCTTCTAGAGATCATTAAGGATGATCAAAGAGATGATGTGGGAATTCAAAAGAAAGTGGAAACTATAAGTAAATGGATCTCTTTGGAGTTAAGTGTTAATTAAGATTTATTTTTGGGAATTGGGTCCAGAAAATGTGTACAATCATATAATGAGTTAAAGAAGGAGTTATTGGATGATCCATATAGCTCAACCTTCTTTATCAATCTTGGAAGCATGGAGATGTATTATGGTAATTGAGAACACTATTAGTGGGAAAATAGAAATAATTATATCATGGAATATACATCAATATGTATTGTATGTACGTAATTTAAGGAACAGAGGAAAAAATTTAATGGGATTATTAAACCATTACCCATACCTACATAGAAATAGGAAACATCACCAAGGACTTTGTCACTAGTCTTTTGAAGACATCTAGAAGAAATAATTATATGTTGGTTATGGTGGATCATCCTACGAATATTGATCACTTAATTTTAATTTTATGGTAATTCTCACTCAATCAACATGAATTAACATATAACATATAATTGGTGAGGCTACATGGATTACCACAATCAATTGTATCTGATCGAGATCCAAGATTCACCTCAATGTTCCGTAAAATTATTCAACACACTCTATACACTATGTTTAACCTAAAAACAACTTATGACCCTCAAAATGATGTCTAATCTAAATAGAACATCTAGAACCATGAGGACATGTTATGATCATTATCAATTTACTGATATGGAAGATCAGAACAATATTATCCTCCAGTCATGTTCCCTTATAACAATAGTTTCCACTCAAGAATCCAAATGGATCCATATTGAGACCCTTATGGAAAGAGGTTAAGAACACCTACATGTTTGGATGAATTTGGGGAATACAACATCTAGGTGATGAACTGGTTGAGGAAATGGTTTAAATATTGAAGACCATTCAATAAAACATCAAGAATTCATATTATCGAGAAATGTCTATGTTGAAAATCATCGATGAGAAATAGAGTTTTTTATTCTATACATAGTATTCCTCTACGTATCCCTATGGATGAAATTGAATATATTTGGGAAGAAGGGAAAAATTATTCCATGATACATTATCCCCTTTGATATCCTTGATCACATTGAATTGGTGGCCCATTGACTAGAACTTCTTCATATCATATCTCATGTACATGATGTTTTCCATGTATCCATATAGATAATGTATATACGAAACCCCTTACAATATCCTAATCCATAGTTAGTACCATTGGATAGTGATCTCTCATATGAGGAGTCTTCGATGAAGATCTTAGATCGTATAGATGATGTTTTACAAAATAAGACAATTCACCATGTCAAAGTGCTCTGGAGAAAAAAATGTTTGGAGAAGAAATGTGGGAACAAGGGGATGTTATGGAACATAATTACGCTACTCTATTTTTGTGTTGGAAATGTAAATTTTGAGGGTAAAATTTCTTAAGGGGGAAAGATTGCAATGACCCGAACTGTTATAAATGAAATTTCCCTTATGATTTAATTAAATGTATTATTATCTAATGTGGATATATAAAACACATGAAATTATTTTGTTTTATTATATCCTATCTAATATAAATGACAATTAAGCATCATTACCATTGATAATATATTCATTGAACTGTGAGCACATGATTAGTGATAATATATGGTTTTAACAAATACAATTGATATAGAAAAAGAAAGTGATTTACTCAACCAATATGGTCTTACCCTATGAATCCCATTTATCAGAGTTTATGAGGGAGATAACATCATTATTATTTTACCTTGTCTAAGATGAATAAGATTTAAAAAAACTCAAGAATGAGAGAACCCATTGGGGAGATGTTCAAGCTCATCGAGATCATGACCCAAACCATGTATGCGCACCACCCCATGAAAGGCTCACCACCTCACACCTTAATCTTAGATATTATACTGGTGTATTAAAGATAGATGCTTAAAAAACCTACAAATATGAGAATGTATAATATTTTTTATGCAATAATGAGTATACATTCAACCTATTTTTGTTACTTTATAAATGATATTTATATTAATAAAATAAGGCACACATAATATTTTTGGTTAATATTTAAATTCTATTTGGAATTTATTTCTATGAATTAATTTATTTTGGAATTATAAAATATTTTAATAAAATATGATTATACTATAATTTTTATAAAATATTAATGATCATATAATTTTTATGAAGTGAAGATAAATTTTAGTAAGGGATCAAAAACTGTTATTGTCAAAAAACCTATCATTTCTCAATAAATTTAGATTCTTATTTTAAAAGTGAAAATGAACATATTTTTTAAAATTATTTAGATAAAATGAATTTTATTTTTGTAATTATAATGATGAAATTATCAAACGGTTAATTTTTCATAATATTATGAGATAGTCAAATTTTCGTTTAAAAAGTAAATATGGTATAAATGTACTTTGTGTGTTATAACATCATAATGAACAAAAAGTGATGTAATAAATACTATAATGTGTATAAATGACAAAATATATGTTTTAAATTTAGAATAATGTGAATCTAATTTTATTTGATTAATTTTATAGATCCTTTATGAGTCCTCCAAAAACATTAATATATTTTATGTTTTTAGAATCTTTTCTTTAAGAGTGTGACTCACTTCCACATAATAAAGTGTATTTTTTTATTAATTTAAGATGATGAACTTATATAATAACAATAAACACTCCCATTTGGCATAATCCATGTCAAGGAAAATTGGAAATATTTCATTTTTTGGTAATTTTATTATATAGAGTCCAAAACCTATGTTTGGGAAATAATAAATAAATCCCCACACTTTTCTGTTATAAACCCACCCACAATCTAATTTCTATTCACTAAAAATAATTTTATAATGTCATTATTCTTCACTACCCTCTCTCAATTACTCATATGGTTCTCCTGAGCTATTAAGAATCTCCTCTAAATCATTTGGATTCACACACTCAAGTAAGGGATCCTGACATTATCTTATTTATTAAAGTTTATTTATTATCTTATACCATCAATTCCAAATTCAAAATGTTGGGATGTGTATTTAAATGTCCATATTACAAAACATTCTATTTAAAAATGATGATAGACCCCTTTCTATCAAATCAACACATTTTATGAATTTTTATGTGACATCGTTATGTTGTCGAAATTTCATCACAATTTTCCATGAATAAAAAATTTTATAGTGAATACCATACCGATTTCCTATAAAGTTTTTTGACCATTATACACTTATAATTGTTTAAATTGGTACATACATGTATGGATTCCACACTCCTTGATCATGGAATAATTTATTATAATGAATGAATCCATGTTGTATGATCAATGTGGCACAGTTATTCATGGGAATGAAATGAAGGTGGTGGGTGTGCTCATAATTATATAGCGCTCCAATTCATTGGGTAATGTTTAGCTTCGTAAGACTTCATGTTCAGATAGGGAGTGAACTTGATTCCTTTATTTTACTTTTTCCATCATGATGTCTTGGAAATTAACCTTTACATATGTTTATGATGCAGTGTTTTATGTTGTTGCAACATTTCCCATGTTTCCTTTATGATTATAATGTTATATCATGTATCATTTTTCATGTTTAGAATTCCTACTATTTTATGCCCTATTTATATTACTATTGTTATACATATTCCATGTTTATTCCCTAATGGGGCTTTATAGCTCACCGATATCTTATATATCTCCCCAAGTTATCCCTTGTAGTTTTTAGTGTAATCATATTAAAAAAAATTCAATAACGATGATTTTTTCCTATTTAAAATTGTTATGTAAAGTACATAATACACAAAGAGACCATACTAATTGATATTCTGGGTTTTATTCTATTTACGTCTATCTATTAATTCAAGATTTAATGTTTATTAATGAGAGGGGTTGTTATAGTTGGGATACTTAAGATACACTTAACTACCTCCTAGTACTCCTTTCCAAATTAAATATGTCACTACTAACCACACCCACTACTTGAATAATGTTAGGTTTAGTAAAAACCATGGAATACATCAAACTTCCTACATCCAACTCATATAGAACATTTTCCATGTACTCTGCATCATCATCCATTTTGGGTATCTTCTCCTTTGAATGTTTCAATTTTATAACAAGTGGGGTGCTCATATTATTTGATAAAATCATACTATATCTATCCATTATATTTAGAGCATACTAATATTAAGAAATGAATAGTTTTTCAAAACATATCTATCTAGTTATCCATATCAAAATCATCTGCATGTTCTAACAGAGATCCTTTATTTATAATCACCTAGAAAACTCAAACATCAACTCTTCCAACATTTTCATTATAGATATGACCAAAAGTAAGTCATCAATATATAGAAGAACTATGAAGATACTCTTATCAACATACAAAATCAAATAACAAAAATGTGTTGCATTTATAAAGAAGAACCCATGTTACAACATAAAGGAATAAAACTTTTGATTAAATTTCTTTAGTTCCTCCTCAAGACCATAAAGACTTAACTTTAGATCACACACCAGAACATCATTAGGTTCTAGTATAAAACCTTCATGTTTCTCCATGTATATTTTCTCCTCAAAATTACTATTAAGAAACATAGTCTTGACATTACATTTTTTAAAAATGAATCCATGTAAACCAAACTATGAAATTTCAATAATATTGTATTTTTTCACAAAAATATCAAACATCTCACCGAAATGCACACTTAATTATTTAAACCCATCCAAAACTAACCAAACTATGTACTAGAGTCTACCATTCACTTCATCATTCATAATATAAGCCCATTTATTATATAGTGGTCTCTTCTATTACCTTAGGGAATATTATATAGCTCCCATTTATCATATACATGCAATGAATCTATTAATTAATTAATTTCTATCTCTCACTAAAATGAGGCACTCTGACACCTCACCTCATTCATAATTTCAGGTTACCCACTTTCCATGTGATGAAGAAAGTGTTCTTTGTAAAAAAACCTTTTAATTATTCACTTGACCCTGGTAGATCACCCCACCAATAATGGTTTTCTCTATCCATACTTCTATCTTCCAAATATCAACTCTTCGATTTTGATGCAATGACCTTAAATTCAAGATCCAATAAAATTGATGTTATGTATGATAACATGGCTTACACACTACACCCAACATAAATGAAAAAAACATATTAGATGAAATTTTTAATAAGTTTATAATAAACAATATGGCGTTAAACTATAAAATTTATTACCTTTATGAGATAAATAATTCATATTTGTTAATGTTGAAAAGGTTGTTTTAAATAAAATATATATTTTCTTTATATTATGAGTTTTCCATTAAAAAATAAAATAAAAAATTATACAATTTGATATTGTTAAAATAAAATTCATTTTGGAGTACCTCACATCAAAATTTACATTGTTTGAATTATTTATTATTAATCTAAAAAGTATTTTTTAGTTGAAAACACAAAATTTTTGAAAATTATAATTTTTATGATTTTAACATTTTGTAATTTCATACCATAAAATTTAAAAATAATGTAATTAATAAAACATTCATTTAATAAATAATTTCATGAATTTTAAAATATTATTTGATCTTATATATCTCATTTCAAAAAAATTTGAACTAAATTAAAATGTTTCTTAAAAAAATATTTTTCTTGTATTTTCTTATCATTACATGTTTTGATGGTTTTAACTTTAAATTAAAGTCACATATCTTTTATTTTATTATAATAAATCAATTTATGTCTTTAATCAATAGAAATGACAATTTTATGTTATAAAAAAATTTAATCTAAAAATATTTATTTTTCTTAAAATGAGTTTTACCTGATTAAGTGTTTGTATTTTAAAATTATCCTTTCATGTATTTATATGTTTTATTTAATAAAATGATTATAAAATTTGAAATTAGAAGGATCAAATTCGGTAATGAGGTAGATTTCAATTTGGGTCATTAAAATCAATTACTAATGTTAAAAATTAATTTACAAGGTAAATGTAAATTAGGATCACTTCTAGATTAAATGACTATACTAATGATTTGGAACCATAATTATATCCCCTAAAACTATTTTTATAACCTATAAAAATTTATAGAGGGGTCTTTGGGTGATTTCATCTTTTCATAGACCTATACAAATGGATTGACCAAACATTTGGTATAGAACACTTATAAAAATGGCTTTCAAACCATTGTTATAAGTAATTTTCAAAGAAATTCATATACCAATGGTTTGGTCAAACAACCCATATAGATTTTTTATTGAATTTTTTTCCTTCATTGGTCATCTTTCCCACAACCTCCCACTTATATTCTAATTACAATACATCTAGGATAGAACATCTGATATATTAATATAATAAAATATATATATATCGATGTATAAGAGTAAATATTTATATGGAAATATTTTTTATAATTATTATGATAATTAAAAAAAATAATGGCATCAATAATGAAAATATCTTGGTCAAAATGTTGGTATAGGTGGTTTCATGGAACACCTATACCTATATTTTGACCAAATATTTGTATAGGTGGCTAGGAAACATACCTATACCAATGTTTTGATCGTACCATTGATATATGTGGTCATATAACTTACTTATACCAATGATTTTTGATAAATTTTGTCATAGGATTATTGGTATACCCTTGATTTCTAGTAGTGGGTAAAATTTAAAAGAAAATTCCCTACACTCTAGTTTTCCTCCAAAATTAGTGGATGAGGAGAATCTATACCCACACACACTTCCTATACTCTTTTTCCATTTTGGATCCATTTACTTATTCATAGAACCATTAAATTAATGAAAATGTAATGGTTAATTTCTAAAAAATCCTTATATTAACTTATATAATGGAAACACATACACCAATTAAATAATTAGATATCCTTTTAATTTATTACTAGAACTGTCAAAATTTTATCCTACAATTGACCCTCTTTAATTTACATAAGTTTTTTCTCACATTTAGTTTTCTTGAGGTGTTCAGTTCAATAGAGTTTTCCAAGATAAGACACAATATTCCCACATGAGTATTAATTTACTCACTCTTATTAAATATAAATATTCTAAAATCATTTCTAAAACTATTAATATAATGAAAAAGTATAATTAGTATACTAAAATTACAATAAATTAATTTAAAAATAATTATTCATTACTCTCCACTAACAAAGATAGACCAAAACATCGATCATGCATTCATGTAGACTACTAATTCCACGATGCAATATGATGAAATTGATGAAATTGACACCACTTTGTGAAAATTGACCCCATCTTCATGAAGCTTGTATGAAACAAACAATAGAATGTTATAACACCAGATAATGAAAGAAACAATTATTAGTTATTATGATTATTATATATTTTCATGAAAAAATTATAAAAATGGTACTTTGTTTATATTAAGTAGTTGACACAAGTAGTTAATATAGTTATGTTCATTATAAATGAGGTTATAGAATGGTTGTGTATGTAAGAAAATAAGGTATTATTTTCATCTCAAAATTTCTTTCTTTGAGGCACATTTCTTTAATGACCCTAATTCCATTTAAATAGTGTGTATACTTAAAATTGAATATATAATATAATAAATTATATTTTTTGGAATTTAATCTTAAATTTCAAGAAATATTTATCTTTTAAGGGGTTATATTCGAATGTTTCATATGTCGTAAGGATTCTTCCTCTCAACTTCCACTCTCTGAGAAATGTTCTGTATTTTTAAAATAAATTATTGTAAATAGTATATATGTTTCCTAGTTTAGTTTTTATATAATTAAATGACCTTTATTAATGGTAATTGAAGTTAAATTAAAATCACCATCACACTTTTAATATGTTTTGATTTAAATTCTCCACAAATTATATGGGGTTATCATAGATAAAATATTTTCTGTAGGTTATTGCCACTCCTCTTTAACCACTATCTCTCAATATTGCTATATTATAACCTATATTGATGTTATTTTGAATTTACACCATGTTTTATGTGGAAATCATTAATCATGATAAATTATTCAACCTTGATGATTTTATTTCTCATGAAAATTCATTTTTGTTAAGATAAATTATTTTTTCATTTAAGGTATTTGTCTTACATATTAGTGTTTTTACATACAAAAAATATTATCCTTCCCCTAGTGGAAAACAAACATGTTTTTCCCTAAAATTCCTTATATTCCCTATTATTTCAACGAATTTTTTTTACACTTTCAACTTTGTCGGTGTAACTCCCCAGTTCCGTAAGCCACTCAGAGGCGCCCCGTACCCGGTTGGTCACATGGAATCAAGCGCATTTCACCAAACTCCAGATGATGCCGACTACAAGCGAGTTCCTTGGGTGTGATAGTGGGAAAAATATTCCTTCATTTGAAGAGTATATAGTGGATGAAAAGCATTTAGACAACAGCAGAAACTGTAACCATCCATACAAGAGTAATTGATAAAAAGTGGAAGACTAACAATAAACAACTAGAGAACACACACATGTATATAAAATGATGCATGATACATTTTTCTAGGAAAGCATCTAAACAAGTCACAATGCTGAATACAATACTAAACCAAAGTGCAAAATAAAACAGGTAAACTTCTCAGCATCCCAAGCCACAACTTGGTCCCATGGTCTCTAGCTCCACAGCAACTCAAGTACCTTAAGTAGAAGGGATCTTGACCTTATCTATACCTGCAACAATATAATCTATTTGGGCCTAAAATTATGGCCCAAACAGGGTGTGGGACAAGGTCCCAGAAGGAAACCACCCAATGATATGTGCCTAACAGTCAGTGAATACATGGCAGTAAAAATAGAGGAAGCAGTAAACAGGAAAACACACAACAGCTACAATCCACAGAGTCTAGCATATAATGTACACAAGTAACAGCCAATCTACAAGAATAACAACAGGTAACCCCCTAGGTAGTTCTCACATCCTAACCCTTATGGTTTAACCTACAAGTACTAGAAACCCTCTGGGAGGCACACATAGTCTCGCCCCTCCGGTTCAGCTAAAGAATAGACTCTCTAAGGAAGCACTCACTGTCAATTCCCCCTATAGTCTAATATTGTACTAGAGGCTCTCTGGGGAAGCACCCAACATCTCATTCCCCCATTGTCTCATGTCGAGGAACTACAAAATCTCTTAGTAATCACTCAACACAAATTCCCCATGTGGTCTCACATCGTAAATTAAAGACACTCTGGAGAAGCCCTTATGTCCATTCTCTCGATGGTCCACTGCACTATGTTCTCTAAGCCCTGTGTAAAACAAACATGCATAGCGCGTGTATCACCCAAATAAAACGCAAGAACTACTTGGATATCATTCTAATGCACAATAGTAAAACAGTACAATAGTTACACTATCCTACAACTAGGCATTGCAACTGGAAAAATGTCTAACAAGAAAAACATGCATGGAAAAACATTCAGAGCACAGTAAAGATTACCCTATTCACAAGAAATAACCTCTAATCAAACAATCAATCAAAGCAGACAACAACAGGGGAAAATAGGAAACACACACAATACCCCATTCAAGGGAACCGGTGGAATTGCACAAAATTTTCAAAGACATCCTACAGAAAGGGAGAAACCACCTACCTCGATGCTAGGAGATATATATACTTGAACCATGATGATTGATTCTCCTTATAACATTGAAGATCTTAGAAAATGCCCATAATTCTCAACCCGCTATATCTTGAGAAAGAAGAGGAATTGGAAAATAAAGCTCTAGGAGAAGGGAGAAATCACCGCTGCGGTTCAAACGCAATTGATGGCGGCTAAAACGGAGATCAGACGGAATCTCGGGGGCTCAGAGAAGAATTGTGGTCGTACGAAAGATCTAGTCTGAACAAGACCTATAAGAAAGTCGTTCTTGTGATTAGGCGTGACCCCGGTGCGTTTAATGAAAAGAAATGAAAAATACACGGTGTGTACATCAGGGGTACAAAGTGTGTACCCAGTTTTTCCATACTCTGCTTTAAGTGGCCTCCACATCACCCCCACACAACGTGTGTGTGGCCTGGACATGGCCAGCACATGGCTTCGAGCGACAAGGGAGTACACGATGTGTACTCATAAAGTACATGGCGTGTACTTCAAAAATTTCCAAAAACACCTCTTTTCTAAAAAACTCCAGAAAAAAGAACGACTTACCTGAAAATGAAGATCCGAGTTCTTAGAAACTTCCCC
This sequence comes from Viscum album, assembly GCA_963277665.1. Classification (NCBI taxonomy): domain Eukaryota; kingdom Viridiplantae; phylum Streptophyta; class Magnoliopsida; order Santalales; family Viscaceae; genus Viscum; species Viscum album. Next base: position 2,061,204,263 of record OY728120.1, on the reverse strand, counting down.
ACATAAAGAAATTCAGCCCCAAATTTCCCTAGCGAGGAGTAGAAGAAGAAACCCCGAACAACTCCGGCCACTACGATTGTACATCGGCCTCCCTCTCTCAGGTCTCGTCCTGTACTCGCCCATGCTTCCATAGCACCCGTACTAGAGGAACATACCGCCCACGGAGAACCTTCGTACCATGGTTGACAATCTAGAAAGGATTCTCCTCAAACGATGCATCCTCTTCAAGCTCAACCTCCTCGAGCCGAAAGACATGAGACGAGTCTAAAAAGTAATGTTAGAGCTGAGAGACATGGAAGACATCGTGCATGGCCCGATACCTCTGAGGTAAATTCAACTGATAGGCAATCAGCTCAACTATCTCCAATACCTCAAACGGCCCGACGTACTGCGGTGAAAGATTACCCTGTCTCAGAATCCTCTTGTGTCCCAATCTCTGTGCGACACACAGGAAAACCTGATACCCGACCTCGAACTCCAGAGGTCGTCTCCACTGATCAGCATAAGGCTTCTGTCGAGACTGTGTTGTATCCATCCTCTTCCGAATCAACTCTATCTTCACTGAGGTCTCCTGAACTAGAGAAGGTCCAAATAAAGATGCCTCTCCTACCTCCAGCTCGCATAAAGGTGATCGGCATGGCCTACCGTACAAAGCCTCGTAAGGTGTCATCTGAATAGTTTCTTGAAAACTGTTATTGTACGCAAAATCCACAAGTTGGGTATGCTTCTCCCAAAAACCACCAAAGTCTATAATGCAAGCTCAAAGCATATCCTCAAGCACCTGGATCGTACGCTCGGACTGGCTATCTATCTGGGGATGGTATGTTGTACTCAAAAGTACATGTGTACCCAAATCCCTTTGAAGCCCCTGCCAGAACCAATAATTAAAGCGCGCATCTCTGTCTGAAATAATGGAGTGTGGAACTCCATGCAGACATACAATATCTCGGATGTATATTCATCCCAGATCATCAAAACTGAAGGTCTCCTTGATTGATAATAAGTGAGCAACCTTCGTAAGTTTGTCGATGGCAACCCAAAAAAATCGTTCCCTCGAGGTGACCTCGACAATCTAGTCACAAATTCCATCGTGACATCGTTCCACTTCCACTCCGGAATGGGTAACTACTGTAAAAGGCCTACTAGTCGTTGATGCTCCGCCTTCACCTACTTACATGGAGAACACCTCAAGAAAAAACCAGCAATATCTCTCTTCATACCTGGACACCAGTACTGGCGATGAAGATCCTGATACATCTTGGTGATGCCAGGATGAACTGCACAAACTGAGGAATGAAAATTCTACATCAGTTCCTCGCGTATGTCTGCTGGCACCAATACACGTCCCTAGAAACGCAAGATTTCATCCTCTCCCACTGTCCATCTAGGAAGAGGGTCCACTCCTAACACACTCTCCTGTAGGACTAAGCCTTCTGAGTCTGATAGCATCCTAATTCGTACCCGGTCAAGAAGTGTAGAGGTAACAGCTACAGAAGACAGGAAAGTCTGTCCCTATATATCATGCACCTCTAGATGCATCTTAGAGAACATACTCATAAGCTGCCACTCACTACTGGCCTCCCGAACTCCCAAAATCTGAGTTCTCCTACTCAGTGCTTCTTCCACTGCATTTCCCTTTCCCGACGTATAGGAAAGCTCAAAATCAAAAGACAGAAGATACTCGACCCACCTGAGCTGTCTTAGATTTAGATCACGCTGAGTGAAGATGTACTTGAGACTCCTGTGGTTGGTGAAAACCACAAAGTGCTCTCCCAGAAGGTAATGTCTCCAACATCTCAAGGCATGAACGACATCTTCCAACTCCATATCGGGCATCAGGAAATTCCTCTCATGTGGCCTCAACTACCGAGACCCATACGCAACGACTCCATATCCCTGCATAAGAACAACGCCCTTCCCAATACCCGAAGCATCACAATAAACATTATAGCTCTTGCCTGGTTCTGGAAAGACTAGTATCAGTGTTGACGTCAACATTCCCTTCAGCTCCTGAAAGGATGACTCATAAGAATCTAACCATAACAACATCACCCCCTTCTTGGTCAGACCTTTCAATGGTGCTGCTAGGCATGAAATGTCTTGAATGAAGCATATATAGTATCCATCCAACCTTAGGAAACTCCGTACCTCAAAAAAGTTCTTCGAATTCTCCTAGGAAACTACAACTCTCACATTGTCTGGGTCCACAGATACTCCTGCCTCTGAGATGACATGACCCAAGAAGTGAATCTGATCGATCCAAAAGTGGCACTTAGAGAGTTTATCATAAATCTGATGCTCTCTTAGTGTACTGAGAATGATCTCAAGATAGGTAGCATGGTCATGTTGAGGGTGAGAGTATACCAAGATATCGTCCAAAAACACCACGAAAAAAGAATCCAAGTAATGATGGAACACTCGATTAATTAGTTCTTTGAAAAAAGTTCGTGCATTTGTGAGACCGAATGGCATGACCGTATACTCGTAGAGACCATAACGGATTCTAAAGGCAGTCAGAGGGATATCTAATGGTCTAACACGCAATTGATGATAACCGGACCTCAAATTGATCTTTGAGAACACCCGGTCTCCTCGAAGATTATAAACAAGATCATTAGTCCTTTCCAAGGGACATCAGTTCTTGACCATCAACTCGTTCAGCTTCCGATAATCCACACAGAGCCTAAGGGTACTGTTTGCTTTCTTCGCAAACAGGATAGGCGAACCCCATAGAGAAGTACTAGGTCAGATGGAACCCTTTTCCTGCAACTCCTGTAACTGCTTCTTGAGCTCCTGCAACTCAAGTGTAACCATCCTATAAGGAGGAATGGAAACCGGTGCCGCTCCAGGCATTATCTCAATAGAGAATTCTACCTCACGATACGGAGGTAAACCTGAAAATTCCTTAGGAAAGATATCCCTAAAAAGATCCACCTTCGGATGAAAGTCTAACTGTGAAGCCCCTGGTCATCCAGATAAAGACTAGAAATCTGGACCGTATCCCCTCCTAGCCCATGATGCTCGAGTCCTACTCGACTCGCCCGAAAATCTCATTCGCCTCTATGAAGAAAATATTCAACCTCTTGTGAAATGAAACTCACCCTACTATGATAACAGTCGACAACTTCCTGGAAGGGAACCACCTAGTCCATCCCGAGAATGGCATCAAAGCCTGTCATTTCTAAGACATCGATATCCCATAATAAACTATACCCTGGAACCTCGAGAGGGAACTCTCTACACTGACATACAATTAATGTCCTCATCCCCAAAGCTTTGACTAGTGTCAAAAAGTCGGCATAAGAAAAGATACAGAGCCCAAGGATCTCCACAACAATAACAGAGATAAAGGTATTCATAGCACCAGTATCAAAAAGAGATGAAGATAAAACTGAGGCTACTAATATCATACCTTAAACTATAGAGGGTATGGGATCCTACAACTGCTGGGTCTTCTCCAATGCAGAGTCCTAAAATATACCACGACCCTGTGGCCCTGCCTGAATACTCTGAGATAATCCGCCTAACTATTGCTGATAGACCGGTGACTGACCACCCCGATCATGGCCTCCACCTCGGCCGGAACAGACAGAAGAACTCCAGTTCCCAGACTCGTGAGAAACTAGTGGCGTTACTCCTGAATGAGGAGTCATGGAAGAACCCCTATCACTAGCTACTGGTGATAAAACTTGGAAGAAACGCAGAAGGTGACCCATCTTGCCACAATATCGGCACTCTACTAGGTCTCTCTAGCACTATGGCCTTGTGTGCCCTGCCCTTCCACAGTGGTAGTGTACTACCAGGATACCTGAAGATGTATCTCACCTCCTCAGATCACCGCGCGTAGACTCCTAACAGTGATTCCTGCTATCAACTGGACAAACACTAGCTCTGGAAGCAGAACCGTCCGGGATCACAGCTCCGAAGTCTCTCAGACTGCGCTCTGCAATCAGTGCCTGGTTGATGACGGATGTGATGGAAGTCAACTAGAATATATTCACCTATGAGCGGATCTCCCGCATGAGACTATCCTCAAACTTCCTTTCTAAGAACACCCCATCTCCACCCCGGAGGGGTGTGAAACACTACAGCTCAGTGAAACGAGAGGAATACTCCATAATAAAATGACTACCCTGCTCTAGACTCATGAATTCCCGGGCTCGATCATCCCTCAGGGTCTCTAGGTAGAATTAGTTGTAGAACACATGCTGGAACTCCTCCCAAGCCACAACCTGCTGATGAACCACCTCTGAGATCACGTCCCACCACCTCTTGGCGGAGTCTCGTAGCATATAAGTAGCGATCTTGACCCGCCTTTCTGGGGGCATTTACTGATGCTCAAAGATAGTTAGCATGGCTTCCAGCCATGACTCTACAGTCTGTGGTCCTCCTTCCCCTGAGAAAGTAGGAGGATGCTGCTACTGGAAAATCCACCTCAAGTCTGACATAGACTTGGAAGGAGACGGTGCTCCCTGAAAGGTCTGCATCATCCTCATAAAGCCTTCCCTGAACTGCGCATCAGCGCCTGCAACTGGTATGACAGTCGGTGCCATGGATGGCCTGACTGGAGGATCGACAAGAAATCCCTAATCATCCATATCTAGCATCTGATCGCCATCCTGTGACTAATGCACAACTGGAGGAAATCTTGGAGGCATATCTCTGAAGATCAAAATCATACTTTAGATCAGGGATATCAAGGATAGAGAAAAAAGGATTACAAAACAGAAACAGGAGAAGGAAACACTCAAGTTTTTTTACTAAACACCACTACACGATGTGTATAAACTCTACACGGAGTGTACTTAACTCTATTACCCTGCCTGAGTCTCATTACATGACTAACCCACACGGTCATCTAAAACTAAGACTATACGGCGTGTTCCCTGTGGACACGGCGTGTAGTAGACAAGGTTTCAACGACCCGTGTTGTTAGTTACACGGCTGGTTACACAGCTGAAACTACATGGCATGTTCCAAATAAACACGACGTGTACTTGAAGACTTTTCCCAACCCGTGTTGTTGGAGACATGGCTGGGTACACGACTGACCCTTACACGGTGTGTTCCGAACAAACACGGCGTGTATAGGAGGAGATAACACTGTCCCATGTTGTTTGCGACACGACCGGGTACCGAGAACAGGGCTACAAGGCATGTTAATACAAAACATGGCGTGCATTACACAAGCTTCCCCAACCTATGTTGTTAGTGACACGGCCGTGTAAATAGATCACTACTACACGATGTGTACCTACCGTAAACGGCGTGTTCCGGGAGATTTTTCTCAACCGTGTTTCTTCTCACAAAATCAGTGACACAGTTTAAAACCACACGGCGTGTATATATAAAGTACACGGCGTGTATTCTGGTTTCTTCTAGGAAGTAGCTCTAAAACTACACCGAAGCCTAGAAAACACTGAAAAACAAGCTTTAAGGTTCCAAATTCTGATTTGTGAGGGCCCATACTCCCCATGAATCAAATCTTGGCATCTAATACAGTCATATATAAGGAAAAAAGGTCAATGATGCACCAATTTATAATTCAAGAGGGCCTATAACACCTCAAGAACCAAAATTTGGCATTCATTTAAGTAAGTACAATACAAACAACCTCTCTATAAAACTGCAGGGATTCTATCAAAGCATCTACCACAACAGCATGCATAATCTACACAACGTCTATTACAACAACATGCAATTGCTAATGCACCCTAGATGGCATGGAAAGAATGCATGGCATGTGATTTCTAACAAGTGCCTATATGATGCATGAGATGTCATACCCTCATCTCATCGGGTTTCGATAGAAATAGAACAAACAATATCAACAACAATAACAACACAAGGCATGTGAATCACTCCATTTGAAATCAGATTAACTATAGCATAGAAAAACTAGAAAACATTAATAAGCGAGGTAGATTGGTCTTTCCCTGTACAAGGGTTAGCTACTCCCAAGCACAGCTTAATACCAAGTACCGAATCTGTCATATCCTTGGCTAAAGGATCCAAACAGTAAATCAAGAGAAAAGAACCCCTCTGATACCACTTTGTAACGTCCCGGTTCTGGAAGCCACACAGAGGCGCCTCATATCTGGTTGGTCACATGGCCCCAAACGCCATTCCCCAAACACCAGAGGCTGCTGACTAGCAGTGAGGGCCTTGGGTGTGATAGTGGGGAAAATATGCCCCATTGGTAGAGTACACAGTAGAAGTAAAACATTTAGACAACAACAGAAACTGCAACCATCCATACAAGAGTAAATGATAAACCGCGGAAGACTAACAGTAAACAACTGGAGCACACATAGAAGTATTTAAAATGATGCATGATACATTTTTCTAGGAAAGCAGCCAAACAAGTCACAATGATGAATAAATTACTAAAACAGAGTACAAAAGAAAACAGGTAAACTTCTCAGCATCGCAAGCCACAGCTTGGTCCCATGCTCTCCAGCTCCACAACAAGTCAAGTACTTGAAGTAGAATGGCGCTTTCCATTATCTATACCTACAACAATATAATTTTTTTGGGCCCAAAAGAGTGGCCCAAACAGGGTGTGAGACAAGGTTCCAGTAGGTAACCACCCAAAGGTCTGTGCCTAACAGTCAGTGAATACAAGACAGTAAAAATGCAAGAAGTAGTAAATAGGAAAACACACAGTAGCTACAATCCACATAGTCTAGCATATAAAGTAAACAAGTAACACGCAATCAACCAGAAGAACAACAGCTAACCCCCTAGGTAGTTCTCACATCCTATCCCTTGTGGTTCAACCTATAAGTACTAGAAACCCTCTGGGAGGCACACACAGTCTTGCCCCTCTAGTTCAGCTAATGAATAGACTCCCTGAGGAAGCACTCACTTTCAATTCCCCCTATAGTATCGTATCATACTAAAGGATCTCTGGGGAATCACTCAATGTCTCATTCTCCCTGTGGCCTACGTCGAGGAACTACAGACTCTCTGATGATGCACTCGACGTCAATTCCCCATGTGGTCTCGCATCGTAAATTAAAGACACTCTGGATAATCCCTTACGTCCATTCTCCCTATGGTCCACTACACTAAGTTCTCTCAGCCCTGTGTAAAACAAACATACATAGCATGCGTATTGCCCAAGGTAAACCTCAAGAACTACTTGGCAATCATTCTAAGGAACAATAGTATAACAGTACAACAGTTCCACTATCCTACAACTAGGCATGGCAACAGGAAAAACGCCTAACAAGAAAAAAATGCATGGAAAAACATCCAGAGAATAGTAATGATTACCCTATTCACAATCAATTACCTCTACTCAAGAAATAAATTAAAGAAGGTAACAATAGGGGAAAAATAGGAAACACACACAGGACCCCGTTCAAGGGAATTGGTGGAATTGCACAAAATATTCAAATAATTCCTACAGAAAGGCACAAACCACCTACCTCGATTCTAAGAGATTGATATACTTGAACCACGATGATTGATTATCCTTAGAACATCGACGATCTGAAAAAAAGTCCAAAATTCCCAACCCATGATATCTTGAGAAAGAGGAGGAATTGGAAAACAGGCTCTAGAAGAAGGGAGAACTCAACGCTGCGGTTCCAACGCAATTGACGACGGATGAAATGGAGATTGGGCAGAAGCTCGGGGGCTCAGAGAAGAATAGTAGTCATACAGAAGCTCTCAGGTAAATGAGACCTCGAAGAAGGTCGTTCTGGTGATTAGGCACGACCCTGGTGCATTTAATGAAAAAAATACACGATGTGTTCTTCTAGGGTACACGGTGTGTACTCGTTTTTTCCGTACTCCACTTTAAGCGTCCTCCACATCACCCCCACACACTTTGTGTGTGGACCAGACACGGCCAGCACACGGCTTCAAGAGACAAGGGAGTACACAGTGTGTACTCATAAAGTACACTGCGTGTACTTAAAAAATTTCTTGAAACTCCTCTTTTCTCCAAAACTCTTGAAAAAAGAAAGACATACCTGAAAACGAAGATCCGGGTTCTTACAGTATGTTTTGAATAAAGGGGTTTTAAAATATTTCAAAGGATTTTCCCTTCAATGATCATAAATTCTTCCCTTATACTCAGCATTTTTACATAATTCTTATTTATTTTCATGGCATATTTTATGGAATTCATTTTCATGATTTTTTTTAAAATGTTTTCTCTTAATATTAAATAATGGTTTTTTTGAAAGCGAATTGAATATAACATAAGTTTATAGTGATATTAAGAATGGTTTTTAATAGGAAACTTTAATGTGACTTATCATTAATTTCCAATGTAATTTTATCCAATGGAGTAATTTTTCATAAATTACCCTATATAAGTGCTCCTCTAAAATACTCATTTCAAAAGATTTTTTTTATGGAATCAAAAGATCCTATTTTTTATTTTGATACCAATAGAAAGATTTTTAAAACCCATTTGTGTCTCATAGGTTGTTTAGGATATTTATAGTAATTGTATTTTTAAGTTGCATGATATGAATGGATGATGGCTAGTGGGGTCTTATATAGCCCTAAAATATATTTTTAATTTTTATATCTCATGAGCTCAAAAGGGTACATAAGAGGATTTATCCCCAGAAAAAGGGTACACATGGGGATTTATCCCGAGATGAAGGGTGTATAGGGGAATTTATCCCATGTAAAAGGGTACACTTGGAGATTTAACCAAAGAAAAAGGGTACATAAGAGTATTTATCCAAAGTCAATGGGTACATGGGAGGATTTATTCTGATAATAAGGGGTAAATGGGATGATTTATCCCAACCCCAAGAGTACACATAAGGATTATCCAAGCTGAAGAAGGTCCATAGTTGATCAGACCAAGTCTACTAAGTGAGGAATTTCATAGTGGGCAGCCTATACCTTAATTTTTTATTCTTATATTTGTGAAAAAATTCATGATTATTCTCTTGATTATATTATCCTCTCATGATGTAGGTATTCTATACCCATGGTTCCCAAACTATTGGTATAAGTATTATAAAAAAAATCATAATAGGTTATTATCCTCGCTCCTCTTGGTTATATACTTCAGAGAATTAATATCTATTATAGAATTACTTTTATGAACATAATTATATAAATATGTGTTTTTATGGTGAAAAATAACATAAAGTTTATATTATTTGTTATATTTTGAAAAAATATTTCAAAAAAGAATTAACATAGCCATATTGATATTTCTATAAAATTATTAGTATGGGTCTATAGCGATGGTTTTGGATAACCCTTGGTATCAGTACTTGAATGTATCAGGGACTATAAGAATGGTTCACTAGAACCATTTTAATAGAGTACTAATATGTTGTGTATACCAAGGGTTCTCCAATTTTTTTGATATAGGTCTGATTTCATGAAGTTCTTATTTTTTGGTGATCATGGTTTGATTTATGCAGTGGCATTTTTAGAATGGATTGAGGGAATATTCAATTCTCTCTAAATTCCAAAAGAATAATTCATGAGAGATAATGTGACCCTACTTATTAGATCTAACTAAATGTGGTGGGAGACAATGGTACCTTCTTAGTATCTTTAAGGTATTTCTTTGGAGTTATTCAAGATTAAATTTATCTGGTGATTCTATCAAGATGTTTTTATGGTAGGGACTGATATTGAGTTCACAATATTTCATCTGGGAGAATGATTAGTGAAGGAGTATATTGATCACTTCTATAATAATTGAGGATTTTCATAAAATATTATTTTCAATGATTATAAAAAACATTATTTATTTCGAGGGGATCTTCACCAAGATCATGGCTCAACTAAGCTTGCATCAAACCTAATATGTTTTAATGAGGTTTTTGAGGAGGTCATTAGTGTGGAAGATGGCTTGTTTGGTAAAATGACGTTGGATGATTCCTTGATACAACCATATGGGCATTTATGTGACTCATATGGTGTGGAGAATAAGTGAAATAAAATTAAGTAAGAAGTCTAGGTCCCTCCTCAAAGAAAGAAGATAACACACATCTTCTTCTACTCTTGGGCTTCCAGGCACTCCAAGCCTTCACATCTGAACAATCTATGAAAATTACTCTATTTAGGTCATTTAAGTTTTCTTATGAATTTTTTTAATATGGGTAATTATAATATATTTTAGGATGTACTTGTTATATATGATGGCCTATTTCTGTGACTTTTTTGACAGATGTTGAAAAAGTTAAGCATTATTGAGATTCTATGGTTTGTTTATTAGGAATCCATTGGGATGTTATTTAGGGATATTTATGAAAATTTCCTTTAAGGTAGTCTCATTATTCAAGTATATCTCTATAGAAATCCATTATTTACATACATAAATGTTACATCATATAATATTAATATTAATTTTACATCATTTTGATCCACACCATAACTGTAAAGGATTAGTGTTTTAGAATCATTAATATATAAAAAATTTGTTCATAAACAAAATATATATTATCTCTCAGTCAGTTCATCACAAATAAATCCCTTCTTAGACATATCATACTAAGTAAACTTATTTATAACCCGAGCTAAATTAAAAAATAAGAAGAAGTAAGCTCAGATTCTCAGTATGGGTAAATATGGGAGATATCAATCAATTATCATATGTTAAAATATCAAGAGAATAAGGATTTTTGAGAATTATATTTTCAATTGAAAATAATAACCCAAAATTCATATATCATAATAATGATTCATGTCATAAAACTAGACCACATAAAAATATTTGAATCATAAGAGTGATGAATCATCATAAATCAGTAATGGACCATGACTTCAAATCATAATCACAAAACATGTAATAAGAGTCTGAAATCATCGTAGGATAAGAATCCAAATAATTTTTAAGAATAACTACTAACACCCACATATCATATTGGCTGAGGAATTATCACAAGTTTTCCATATCCTATGAAATTAAAAATTACCATCTATTTCCCATATCATAGTTGGTCAAGCATACATACCTATATCCTAGAGTGGATCAATCATATCAAAGAATTTCTTATAATCACCTCATGAGATTTTTATATTTAAAAAATTCATTGGAAGTCTATAATAGACCCACCCATAATGTAATGACCCACTCAATCCCATTGGCTTGGGAGTATAACTAGCCATTATCTGAACATAAGAGACATCTCGAAGACACCAAAGGATGGAAATAAATGCTTAAGGGTTTCAAATACAAGTGGGGGATGATATACCCTTTAAGAATTAAACCAATACACCAAAAAACCACAACAAAACCATTCAGTAAATGGTGAATGAACAAAATAAAGACAACTAAACAACATCATGTATCTCAAAACCACATCAAAGAATGTAAAAATGAATGACTAAACCAGTATTAAAGTAAACAGTGGATAAACAAATCAGTACTCTCAGGTGACTAAAAAATCCATGAACCACAAGTTCCTAGCTCCATAATCACCGAACAACCTAATCAGCATGAGGTAGTGCTAAAGACGTGGGAAACATTACCTTTTCCCTTGTCCAAGAAGATAGCATCTGCAAAAGAACCAAAGTGACAAAGCAGGGCTGAGTATAAAACATAGTAGGTTTTCCCCAATGACTTCCCTACTCACTCCACTAGGATAGAAATGTTAGTCACATTTATATAAAAAAGTTTATATGAAACAATTTACCAAAACAGTTTATAATCAAATATAAACAAGTTAAAAACCCCGCTAGCAACCAATTGAGAACAAAACCAAAAGAAACCTATTTCTAGTTAGTTAATTTTTCAGAAAAATAACTTATTCAAAGCTCTAAAACCAATTATTCTTATAATTTGGCATACCCATCCATAGTTCACAACACACCCACACATTCATGTTTTGTTTGACAATTCTATACACATGAGAGGTCTCTCATCCAATTACCATGTGTCTAAATGACACACGCCACAGATCTAGGGTCACCTCCACTATACACAAATGGTATTAATCCCTTTTTAAGGTCCCATTAAGAATGATATCACCCCAACACCATTTACACAAAATATTTCCAATACCAACATAACCTACTTTAATAAAACATAGCATTTATTGAAAACCAAAGCACAAAAAATTTCAAGAAACATTTCATTTCAACAAAAACATCCATTTTATTGAAAACATAAAATACCATTTCTGTGCCAACAATCTAGAAAAATCCTTTTTTTAATCCACATTTTTAAACAATGAACCAAATCACTCATTCAAAATCCTAAATTTTTCATATTTCACAACCATCACTCAAGAAGGATTCCAACAAGTGTTTAACAACCAAATCAAAATCAATTCAACACCAAAAATTTAATTTGAAATCATTCCAATCTGTTCTACAAAGTGGATTTGAGAATGAATTCTCCTACCTCGATGGTTTTGATAAAAACCACAATTAATGAAAATTGAACAAGACAACAGGGTCGATTCTCTATGAATCAACCTTAGATATCTCCTCCTAGTATGATCAAGAAAAAATCATATCATAACAATAATCTAAAAACCTATATCTACGCATAACAGGCATAGATCTTGGAAAACGAGAGAAGATAATAAGTTGATCTATGTAGATATAATAAACTGATCAAGAACAATGAAGAATGACCACATACCTCAAGAATTCGGATTTGATTCACCAAGGAAAGCATTCGTATTGCCTCTGGATCAGTGGGGGAACCATATTTTCCCTTTAGAAAATCAAAATCCCATGTTATGGATGCTTAGCAGAAAAAAATATCCTCTTAGAGGCAAAAATGTGTTAAATTTACTTTTTTAGGATCTCACTTAAAATGTCCACACAATTAGTTTACACAGTTATACAAACCATGGGATAACCGTGAATTAGCTATATCCTAGGAGGACCCTCGCACAACTTCTTGGAATGGTCTCCCTAACCGTACTCCAATTGTACTAGAGCCACTACCACTAGAGGAACAAATAAGCATGGTTTAGCCACACTGTTGGAAAAAATGTGTGCCCCTGTGCGACATCCATTTTTCCTCAAACCAACTACCAAAGTTCACACAACAATCCCATTCATCACCCTTAACTTTATAACCATGAAAAACATAATGTAAGGGTTACATAATAGAAACAGGGGTACTAAATTCTCCCCATCATTGGTCTTTCAGTCCTTGGGAAGTATAAAACATTCACTAACATGAAAGAGTTTGGGCCACTGTTCTTCCATATCCTTCTCGCATTCCCATGTCTCTTCCTAAATCTGACCATGCTTCCATAAAACCCGCACTAGACTGATTGTTTTTTCACCAAATACATTCTATCTATTATCCACAATCCATACTGAGATATGTATCAATGAAGCACCCAGCTATAGGTCAATGTGATCCCATTGGATCACTAGGTCAGGATCAGGCTGATACTTTTTCAACTGAGATACATGGAACACATTTTGCATAGAATTGAAGCATGATGGTAATTCCAACTGATATTCCACCACTCCAACATGTTCGAGTATCTTGAATGAGCCAATGTATCTAAGAGATAACTTCACTTTCTTCCCGAAACGATGATGTCCATGCCTTGGAGATATCCCCAAGAAGACATGATCACCCATAGAAAATGAGAACGGTATTCTATGATGATCTACATAAGATTTCAGATGACTCTAATACATCTCCAAACTCTTTCTTATCAATTGGATCTTCTCTGTTGTTTCTTGGACAAGGCTCATCCCAACTAGTGATGTTTCCCCTGTTTCCACCCAACATAGTTGATAATAACAAGGATGCCCATACAATGCTTCAAACGAAGCCATATTTATCGAGGGCTGATAGCTATTATTGTATGAGAACTCCAACAAGGGTATATTCTCCTCCCCTGATCCACCAAAATCCATTACACAATCCAGAAACATGTTTTACAATGTATGTATTTTCCTATCAGACGTTCCATCTGCCTGAGGATGATACACCTTGCTCATCATCAACTGATTCCCAAGGGTTTTCGGTAAGGATTTCAAAAAATGAGATATAAACCTTAGATATTTTTCTAAGACTATTGAAACTAGTACACCATACTATTTTACCACTTCTTGGATATAGAATTTTGATAGGTCCTCCACCGTATGATTTTCACAAATTGGAAAGAAATTGGATGACTTAGTTAGCTAATCCACTATCACCCATATGGCATCTTGTTTCCGAACCATTCATGGAAGAACTATAAAAAAATCCATCAATATCTACTCCCATTTCCAAACTGGAGTAGGAAAAGACTACAACATACCCATTGGTATTTGGTGATCAGCTTTAACTTTCTGATGTGTTATGCACCGTGAGACGAACTCGACCACATTCCGTTTCATGCCATTCCTCCAAACCGTGTTTTCAACACCTTATACATATTATATGTTCCTTGATGGACAACCCATCTTGAATGGTGTAATGCATGAAGGAGTTATTCCTAACAAGCCATAGGTACAACCATCCATTCGCTAAATAAAAAAACTAAACTCACATCAATTTTCCAGCCCTCAATGGTCTACAATCCATTGAGTTTCAAACTCATAACCTGGCATTCTGCATCAGATGTTTGTTCCTCTTTGGCCATATTTTCCAAATCAATAACTAGCATAGATGAAAATAAAACCATCACATCACCTTGGTCTTCACATTACACATGCATGTTATCTAGAATCGATATAAATTTCCATTCAGTTGAAGCTCCTTTTCCTAACAAGGCATATGAATTTATACTTAATGCATATTCCACTAAATTCCCATTCCTTGGTGTATACATCAGGTCAATGTCAAAAATCTAGAGATATTCCATCCATCTCCACTGCCTCAGATTCAATTTTCAATATGACAAAATATGTTTTAATCTTTTATGATCCGTAAACTCAGTTAATTTCTCACCAATTTGATAATATTTCCATGTTATCAAAGCATGGACGACTAAAACTAACTCAAAATCGTGTGTTGGTTAATTATTCTCATGCACCCTTAACTGCCTTGAACCATAGGTTACCACATGGTGTCCTTTCATGAGGAAAAAACCCAACATTCATCCTAAAGAATCACAATACAACACATACCTATATCCTGGTTATAGAACGATCAATATATGTGTTGATGTAAGATAAAATTTTAGTTATTGGAATGATTTTTGGAATTTCATTTTCCATTGGAATAGTGAAATCTTAATTTTTAAATATTTCATTGGCAATGCTAGTCGTGCGAAATCACAGACAATTCTTCAGTAGTAACTTTCTAGACCAATAAAACATCATATCTCTAAGATATTCATTAGTGGTGTCCATGAGATAAAAACTTCTATCTTCTTTGGATCAATAGAAGCACCATTTATAGAAATGAAATGGAAATGAAAATGTACCTCTTATATCCAAAAATCACACTTTTATGATTTTTCATACAAACAGTGATCTCTTATGATTTGTAGCACTGTTTATAGGTGATCCTCATGGTCAAACCTTGTCATTGAATAAACCAAAATGTCATCCACATAAACCGCACCAAAATAATCAATTTATCACTAAAATATTTGATTCATCAATGAGTTGAAGACCTCTAGTGAGTTTGTTAGACCAAAAGACATGACTTTATATTCGTAGTGGCCATATCTGCTTCTGAAATATGTATTTGAAATATCTTTCTTCCAAACTCGCAAGTGGTGATGTCCCAATCAAAATTCAATCTTGGTGAACCACTGATATCCCCTTAATTGATTGAATAGATCATCATTGCATGGAAGTGTATATCTTTTCTTTATCATAACATGGCTAAGCTTATAAGAATCACACATATCCATAGAGTTCCATATACTTTATTCATGTAACACACCTGTGATGCCCACAAAGATGTACATGGCTGAATGAAACCCTTGATTTCCAATGCCTACAATATAACATTCAATTCCCGTAAAAATATTAGTTCCATCTTATAATATGGGAGGGAAATATGATTGTTCCTTGGAAGGAGATCAATCATAAACTCCACTTCACTTATATGTGGTAACCTTGAGAAGTTTTTGGGAAATACATCTTGAAAGAGATCCTCGACTGTTGGAAAACTAATTTTATCAATCTCATCAATTGATGAAAATTTCAACGTTGCTAACTGGTAAGAAATCATTCCCACCATTGGTGCCACCAAGCTCTTTTTAGCTTTCTTTACCATTATTTATCCACTAAAGTGATGCTCATGTCATCCTCAAATGTGAAGAAAATTGTTCTCTTATTATAGTCAATGTGAGGCTTAAATGCTTTCAAGAAATCCATACCCAGGATTACATAATAGAAATCCATGTCCATCATCTAGAATGTTCGTTTATGCTCAGCATCTTCAATAGTTATATCACATGCACTACACACCAAGGCTTGACATTCCATTTCATCGAAAGGAGTTTTCAATTTTAATATAGAAGGTATCATTTACATCTTTAAAAATAGAAAATAAAATTCATGATATAAAATGAAAGAATGTGTTGCACTAGTATTGAAGATCACCTGCACAAGGGAAGAATTAAAAATTATCATTCCTCTCACCATAGATGATCAAGATTCATCATAAAAAATCATCTGTTCAGCTCCATACAACTGTTTCATTTCTGCATTGTTCTATTTATTTCCATAATAAGATTTCCATGGTTGAGGAGTCATGGTATTCCTAGAATCACCTTTATTTGTTCTACTCTACTGATGAGACTGATTCTGCAGTCCACACCCAATCGAATCATATGATGCTTTTGATTCCCGAGAAGTGTCTCGAGTACCTGACCTTGGAGCACTGCGATAATAGCATTGAAGGTGCCCTATCTTATGGATGTTATGGAATGTTGTAGGTTGTGTCGTACACTCTCGATTTATGTGGTCAAGTGAAACACATTGAATGAAACCTACTTTGCTCTAGGGTCTTGGAAGATGGTTCACTAATCCATCTTTCAGATTCTGATTTCCACTCCCACCTTAGAAATATGTGTCCCTTTTCTGCTTACTCCCAGCATTTTACTTCCCACCATTTCCTCTGGGTATCATCATACAACCTCCCAAAGATCTGGAGATATCAAATTTATCCACATTCACTCTTTTCACTATCTCTATATAATCTGCAATACAGAGTACTACAATCCTCGATCGAATCTCCTATCATATCTCCGATTTAAAGATGTGTGCCATCAAGGATTCACATGCCGCAACATCAGGTTAAAAGAAAAATAAATTCATGAATTTAGCCACATACTCTATGATAGAGAGGATTTCTTCTTTCAGGATGAATAAGTCCATCATTTTCTAGATCTTGAATATGTGAGGATAGAATTATTTTTTAATAAATTCTTCAAAATCCTCTCATGTAAGACCATCATCCAATTTAGCATGCGCCGCAAAATCCCACCACTAGCGTGAAAGATCCTCGAGAATATATGTTCCCAACTTGACCATTAGCTCTACTGGTGTTTTGATGAATTCAAAGATACAAATCATCCTACTTAGCCACACCTCTACCTTCTGGGGTTTAGAAACACCCCCGAAGATATGTGGATTCTTATTCATAAATAGGATGGTATGATTCAAATTCCAGGGCTCATTCCTCCGGTTCCCCATATCCACAACTTTAAAATCTTGGAGAATACTCTGAATCAGATCTTGGTTCACTCTTAGTTCAAGTATAACCGCATTCTACACAAATTCTTCGGGTTGGTTTCAAGGATTCCTATCGGGTGCCATTTTCTAAACCAACAACAAACTCCATCAATCTCACTCTGTTGCAACTGATGGATAATCATTTCAAATTCTACCATATCATCTATCAAAACATTGTTTTCCAAAAGACCATTTTTCTAGTTTCAACCATTTTTGAAAACATTCAACATGATTTTTGAAAATTCAACCATTTTCAAAATACCCCAAATATCCTTATTTCAAAATCTTTCATTTGAAAACAAATTATGCGTTTTCCAAAAAATTTACTCCTTTAAACATAATCCTAAATAATCACTCTAAATGAAAATGTAAAAATAATGGTAAGTAATTCCTCTACAATTCATTTCATGCTTTTCTCATTGGCTAAACCTCTGACAATTAGATTCCATGATCTGAGAAGTGTATGAAAAACCCTTATGTACCAAACTCCCTGGTAACTTGAAGTTCATCATAAATGGGTTAACTACATCATTTTATGCTATGCATTTCAAGTTTCAACAATACTAATCCTATTTTTGATTTCAACCCAAAGAATAGAAAAGAAGTAATTTCAACTCCAATACCAAGAACACTCGTGACTATTTTTACCACGAAGGAAGGACCAGATTGATACCATTTGTAATGACCTGCACATTCCTATTATCTTGAGTGCACAGTGAGTCATAACATTTCCTTAAGAGATATACCCAAGATTCCAAATGCTAACAATAAATGCTTAAGGGTTTCAAATGCAAGTGGAATATGATTTAACCTTTAAGTATTAATCTAATACACAAATTACCCCAACAAAACCATCCACTAAATTATGCATTAAGAAAATTATAACAACTAAATAACTTCATGTATCTCAAAACCCCATAAAAGTATGTAATAACAGAAGACAAAAATAGTATCAAAGTAAACAGTGGATAAAAATCTCAAGACTTCATGTGACTACAAAAATCCACACCCCACAAGCTCCAAGATCCAATATCACCAAACAACCCAATCATCACGAGGTAGTGCTAAAAATGTTGGAAATGTTACCTTTTACCCTATCCTAGAAGATAATTTCTACAAAATAACCAAAGTGCCAAAGAATGGGTGAGTATATAAATCAGTAGGTTTTCCCTAATGATTTTTCTACTCACTCCACTAGGATAGAAAATTTATTCACATTTATACTAAACAGTTTAGATTTTTTTTACCAAAACTGTTTATAACCAAATATAAAAAAGTTTCAAAAAAACAGTTAGCAACCAAGTGAGAACAAAACCAAAAGAAACCAGTTTCCAGTAAGTTATTTTTACAGTAAAATAACTAATTCAAAACTTCAAAACCAATTCTTATCATCATTTGGCATACACATTCCATAGTTCACAAGACACCCACACATGCATGATTTGTTTGAAAGTTCCAAACTCATGAGCAGTCTCTTATCCAATTACCTTGTGTCCCAATGAAACACGCCCCCCAATCTAGGGTCACATCCCCTGTTTTTCAATGGTAATCATCCCTTATTATGGGACTGTTAATCATGAACTCACACCAACACCATTTATTCCATATATTTCCATCACCAAAATAACCCACATCAATAAAACTAAAATTTTATTTAAAACCAAAGAAAAACCAATATAATGAAAACTTTAATTTCAAAAAAACCATCCCTTTTAATTAAAACATAAATTCCATTTTTTTTCCAAAATATAGAAAAATACATTTTTTTAAAATCCCCATTTTAAATCCAAGAACCAAAGCACTCATTCAAAATATACAATTTCTTAGATTTCAAATTCATCACTCAAAAAGGTTTCCAATAAGTGTTCAAAAAACAAATCACAATCAATTAAACACCACACATTTAATTTGAAATCATTTCAATCAGTTCTACAAAATGGAGTTGAGAAAGAAGCCTCCTACCTCAAAGGTTTTCATGAAAACCAAAATGAATGAAAAACACACAAGACAACAGGTTTGATTCTCCATGAATCTGCATTAGATCTCTTCTCCTAGAAAGATAAAGAAAAAATAGATACATACATTTAATACACACACCTATATCTACATATAATGGGTGCAGATCTAGGAAACCATGGGAAGAGAAGAAGTAGATCTAATAAACCGATCAAGAACGATGAAGAACGATAACATACCTCATGAATTCCTCTTCAATTCTCGATGGAAAGCCTTAATATTACCTCTAGGTTGATGGGAGAACTTTATTCGGCCTTAGGAGAAGCAAAATCCTGAGTTATGGTGGCTTAAGAGCCAAAAAGATCCACTTAGAGGAAAAAACATATGAGATCCACTTTCTTAGGACCTCACTTAAACCATCTGCATGGTTAGACAAATAGTGTACCAACTCTGCATTAGCTACTACCAAGGTAGACCCTCACACAACTTCCTCACATGGTGTCCCGAACCATGCTCTAACTATCTTGGAGCTACTGCCTCAAGAGGACCAAAGACGCATGGTTTGTCCGCACAGTTAGAGAAAACATTTCCCTCCCGTGCAACTTCCATTTTGCCGCAAAACAACTTCCAATGTTTTCCCATCTCTCCCTTTTATCACCCTTAAATTTATAATCATTAAAATAGTCAAGTAAGGTTTACATACCTAGAACTGGGGGTGCTACACATCACATCATGAAAAAAAAAAATTGTGCCACAATATGAAAAACATGCTTATTTTCATTATATCATTACTCATAGAATATTAATTGGATTCATAAATATTTTATCACAAATTAAATAACCCATGTAAAAGATATTGGTTTAAGGGAATAAACCATAAATAATAATAATCATAATCCTTCCAGTGAAATAAATTGAATAGTATCATAACATTATAACCCAACTAAAGAATAAAAATTCTTAAATATTGTTGACAAAGTTAAAAAATTCACGTCAAATATTAGTCAAAAATTTATTTGAAAACATGGGAAAAATAATTTTCTATGGATTTTTTTTAATTAAATATTCATAGAATGTCGAGAAAATGATATTATGTGAAAATAACCCTGGGAACTCATAATGTATGATTAAAATCAAATAATTGTCATGATGGTGGGGAAATTAGATAATGTTATAAACATTAAAAGAAAACAATTATTTCCCACTTTTGTTTAATTTCAAAAATTACTTATTTAAAAAACATTTAGAATGATTAATTTTTAAAACATTATAAATAAAGTCAATGGTTATGAAAATAGACTATCATAACATTAAAAAATATTATCATGAGATTTCATATTATAATTTCAATGTTTTTTGAATGTGAAGAAAATTTTCATTGACCAAAGTTTAAATAAGTCCATCATTTCAATTCATATGTTTTCTCAAACATTTTAATTAGCAAAGAGTTAAAAATTGTTCTAATAATTGAAAATTATGATAATAAATTGAGGAAAATAAATTTTAAATGTTTTTATCAAATTACTATCATATAATTTCCTCAATATAAATTCAAGCATAAAAATTCCTCATTAAAATAGGATTGAAACATAAATCCATTACTGCATTGGAAACTAATGAATCATTAGACCTATTAAATAATAACTTCAATTTTAACATTGAATATAATGAAAATATGTATATTCTTGATATAACATGTTAAATAGGATGTACATACACATCTTATGTGAAGCTAAGTGCAAAATATAACATATGTCCAAAAGAAGATAGTTTGAGATGAAAAATCCTTACAACATTGGTAATCATTGAATAAAAACCTCATAAAAGGGATAAAATTTTATTTATTTTTAAAATAACTATAATAATCATGAAAATATACATATAAGATATTAATGGGTATTATATACACCACATAAAGGAAACATGTGGTGAAAATGACATATGTATCATAGAACAAAAGTGAGATGAGAAACCTTTAACTTATGTCTCGTCTTATATCATACGTGGCTGAAACTCTAGTAATATAAATATTTATTTGTTTTAGATATATTATATAATAATTATATCATATCATATATTATTGACATACAATATTTTATCACTTATTTATTAATAATTATTTGTTAAATCACTTTTCCATGTGATAACTTCTTCATTTTTCATGCATGTTTTGGTTTGAAAATATTAGTCCTTATACTTTGATCATGGTTATATTATACACTTAATTTTAATTATTTCATGAGGATCATATTTAATAATTATATATAAATTTATAACTATTCATACCTATTAGTGATGAAAAATGAATTATATTACATGGTAGAGATTATAGTCCATAAGTTTTCATAGGTGATGTTTACATTTTTCGATGGATGATAAAAAGGGAAATTAAATTATAATTCACATTTTATGAAATTTAATAATATCATTAATATCATACTTATTTATTAAATCCATCATTATAACCATAAATTTTAAATTTTTATGAAAAATTAAATGCATCACTTCATTGATGTGGTTGTCTACATGTATGCATGGGGGATGTTTTCATTTATAATAGAATGAAAAGGTGGTGGATTATGGTTGTTAAATCATCATATTAATAATTCAATATATTAATAAAAATTAATAAATTATTTTATAGTGAAAAAATATATTTAGAGGATGTATAAGAAAAAATAATATTGAATGTACACGGTTAAGAGTTATACCTCTTCGTTGAGAGGCCTCTTTTTTCATAGACCTTATGCCTTGAAAGGATTATATTTCGGAAATAACATGAGCTCTTTAATGTGTGGAAATAAGTTAGGAAGTTATTTTTTAGGAATTTTCAGTGATAAAATGATCACAAAAATTTAACAATGAAGGATACAAGTCACCCCTTTAAACATGAAGGAATGAGCACCCTTGAAATTAATTAAAGTTATGAATTAATATAAATAAAAGTTCAATTTAATTTTTAACATAAAATTATGAATCCTACTTTTTTTAGTGTATTTTTATTATGGACTAAATATTGATTGTAACCATTTTTAGTATCTCTTATGTACCCAATTTTCCATTTACTTTATGTAATTTTATTTAGTTATCACACTACAAAATATTTATTTTTTATTAATTTTTAGAACTTATTTTATAAAATTTTTTATTTATTTTCTATATTTTTTGTGTCATGAACACATGTATATTCACTAACTATTTTTCAAAAACTTTTACAAACATTTTGTTTTAATTCAAATATACTTGAGAGGTTTTAAACAATAAAATTTGTATTTACCCATTTTTATGTCTTAATATAGAACCAACACTTGGAATTATGTAAAAATTATATTTTTCAACTCTACCCATTTGTTGACAAAACATGTTATAGAAACTAAAGTTTATATAAGAATCATGAATGGAAATAACTAAAACTTATTAGATCAATTAATATTATAAAAATCAAATGATGACAATAATTTCTAACATCAGATTAATGTATTTCATGACGATCCTAAAATATTGAATGCTTCAAATGAAATATCCAAAAATATTTTATGAATTCAAAATAAGAGTAACATGGGAAAAAATACAATGTAAGGAATACATTGTGCTATTTCACCGAATTTATACAATTCAATATCATCTTGAAAAACATTTATTGGTATAGGGAAAATATTAGAGGTAAAACACCTATTAAATTTCAAAGTACTCAACATAATGAAAGAAATGTTCAATGAAAACATCAAACCATCGAATTCTTATTGGGAGATTTGGTGGCTCAGATGTACTAATTATTCTCAAGTATTAGTGATGGTTTACATTATTGTAAAGGATGTCATAAAATGTCATTTTTTTAATAAGATTATTAATATCTTATTGTGAGAGTGGGAATAAAATTAAAAAAATATCAACGCCACCATGGAGACCTTAAAATTCGAAATCTATTAAATCAGAATCAATATTATTCAATATGAGACATTAATCCAAGAAGATGAGGATCCTTAGAAGAAGAAAAATGGAGTTTCAATTAAATCAATAAACAATACTACTACAATATCAATTATCAATGAGAGTAAAATATTAATGATCCAAAATGAGTTTTCTCAGTATACTAAGAATATCATTTGAATGTTCCATTGAAGAGGGTTTCAAAATCAAATAATTAAATGAAAACAGCATCATTAAATATCAATAAAAAATAAATTAAGCGGTACTATGAAGTAATATTTTATAAATTTATTAATTCATCAAACCAAACTGTTTGAAATAAATGAAAGAAACAAAAAAGGATCCAAAAAATAAATGAAAATATGGTTCTAAAGTACATTTATACTTGTATTAAAAGAAATGACTAATCCCATATAATTGACCCTAATAATAATGATTTGAGTTTTTTTTGTTTTTGACTGTACCTTATAAATCAATAAAAAATTATTTTGGGCTAAGGTAAGTGACGAGCTTTCTGCTGAATCATCAAACTCTCCATATCATAACAATTATTTTAAAGATATTCCCTTGTTTTAATATCTTTATAGCTATTGTGTTGGTATATTTTTTTTCAAATAACTCAAAGGAAAATATTGGTAGTCTTGTTCTCATCTGACTATATGTACTGATAAAATATATAAATTTATTAGAGATCTTATTTTTAAACCCTTTATTACAAATTATTCAGCTATCCCCAAGGAGGTTATCTAAAATTAATGTTAGAATGGAGATAAAAATGAATCTAACCTAATTTAAGAATGAAAGGTAGAACTTTGAAAAAATGTTGGCTAACTAAAAACATTCCCAATTCAAGAATGGAGGCAACTAATTTATACATAACAGGAAATTATATTACAAAAGATATTTTTTTCTTGAAATAAAATTTACACATAAACCCATCATTATAAATTTACAAACTTTTTATAAAATAGGTGCATATTAGGATACCTTGTGGCTAATTAAAGAAGAACCAATCCTTTAAAATGTGTATTTATTTTATATAAAAGTTGTTTATTTCTATTCAATAACAAATAATGGAACAATTTTTAATTCTAAGAGTTTCATTATCTTGATTTTATGAATCCATTATGGTTTGGGGATTAAATTAATTAGTTATATAATTTAATATATTATTTATTGAGTTACAATGGTATCAACACCTGATATATGGGAAATTATGTTTTTAACTAACGAATGGAGAAAATTTTGACTTAAGAAAGTGTTAGGAGGACATGTCGCATTTGAAGAAAACATGAAAGGGTTGATAATAGAAAATTGAGATGTCAACATATGAAGTAAATCCTTAGGTATGAATATTTTATATTCTCAAATTATCAATAAAATAGTAATTATCACAATTGATTTATGTGAATAAAAATGTTCCATGGAATTTGGATAAAGAAATGTACTATAACCAATTCAAAAAGAGTAAAAACATTATTAATCAATCGATAAGACAATGTATATATAAGAATATAAATTTTCTTTGTAAAATATAAATTTTTTTATGGTTATGAAATATAATTCTATGAAATTTTAATTTCAGAACATTAATTTAACTCTTTAGGAAGGAATTGTTAAAGAACCGATGGAGTAGAAGACTAATTTATCAATTTTATATGATCTCTGTCAATATCACAAGAAACAAAATACATGTCAAAATCTATAATTGAATTTTCATCATTCTAATATATATGGTTAATTTATTGATTCATTTATATGTATCGAAACTACATTTATTAGAGGATACATTATGTGTTTTCCTTTTTAATAATTATATTATCTATACTTCAATTTTCATTCTTTTTCAAAAATTGGAATCTTTCAACCTTTTCATTTTTTCCTATTTGTTCAAAGTAAAAAATTTACTCATAGTCACTATTTAGTGTGACCAGGGTGGTAAATTCATTGTAATTAATGACAATCCATAATATGTGTCATATGACCATAGATAGTAAAGGGCTATTCTCACCATGCAATGGTTGTGTAGTAGTGCAATTGACATTGTGCAGTGTTGTGTGTATGATTTTTCTCCATAGCTTGATGTGGTATTTCACATACCATACCACATTTTTATGTATCATTATATATATATTGCTAATTAGAATCCTTTTTATCTTTTAAACCCTACATAATAATCTTTAAAAATATTCGTTGCTAAAAAAGTCTTCTTTTTTACCTAGTAAATCATGTGTAACACCCCAGCTTGACTCAATATACAATAATTGAATCAATGCATCATAAGACCATATGTATGCCTCCCCATACCCCAGAGGTTTCTGAATAGAAGATATAGTATTTGATGAAACCATGGGGATACAATACCCTATTATATAGATAAATCATACTGGAAATAATATATAATTTATAATCACAAACCTAACAGAGAATAAAAAATTATATATAAATTACCTCTAAAATTAAATAAAAAACCACTTTATGTAATAGAATGAACTATATAAATTCCACACGATTCAGTTAGAGACACCATCAATATCTCTCATGGGTAGATCATATACATCCCATAACAAAAATAAATAAACAAAAAACCAAAACGTGGTTTCTATTTTCGACCCAGTCCCATAAATTGGATCCGTCTAAGAAATCCAACTTGTCCATAAAAATATCTTCATCTTCCCTATATGTACTTGTGATCATAAGGTTATCCCCGATAACAATGTTTCATGAATTCTTAATTGGGTTTTGATTAGAACTAAGTAGGATCCTAATAATAGTGTCCTTAACGTAACTAGTATATACAGTTCATGAACAATGTCATATACTCAAATGGATTAATTAAACAATTGTGTAAAAAAACATTTCATGACCAAAGGTGCAGGTCAAGGAACTTGGGGGTGACCATACCCACTTCATCCAAAGATAGAGTGTCTTTGAACAAGTCACAAAATAGTACTAAGGGCTAGAGTAGTTCCCACCCGTATTACTTACTCAATTCATCAATGTTGAGTGTCACAATGGTGCCCACCCAAGATACCATCACATATCATCAATACCTTGGGTTTTGATTTTACAAGCTCTTGGTTCCGTCACATATAGTCAACAAACTAGTTTATTTTGGTACCCACCCTTGGTTCCATCATAAAGAAATAATACTGTTACACCTAATCATTTAATGTATCATAAGAGGTAAGATTAATTAGGGTGTTATATTCTTATTCATTCTCAAAGTATCTTGTAATCAAGTTAAAAAGAACATGCATATTCTTTTAATATTCCTATACATGCACACATTCTGGATAATCAAAATACATACATGGATAAACTTTTTAATTTGGTTTACGACAAAGGGAATGTATAATGAGTTTACACTGATTATGTTTCAATATACTATGAGGTAATACCCCTCATTACAATTTTTTTTTAAATGATATAATGGTGATCCTAGGAGAACTACCTCATATTTTCCTTTAATTAAATTCATTGAAAAAAGGAAAGTATAAAGAATAGTGACATGCATGTCACTTACAATATTTCATCAAAAAATAAAATAAAACCAAACCAAAAAGTGTATTGCCATTCATTTTTTTCTTAGGATCCATATTTCCAGTGAATCATAAAAACATTCTCCTCATTATTCATCAATTTATATGTATCAATTTAATTTTCCATAAATAATTCTTTGTAGAATTTGTTTCCCTTTTTTACTAAATAAATCAATATATATTTTTTCATTTTTTCATTCTCCTTTTATCTTTTTATCACCAAATCATTATGTTAGATATTTTTACATATTTTGAACATGGAATAATTATAAAACCCTATATGAGATCTCCTTTTTCAAAACCGAGTTGAAGATTATTTTTTAATTTTACTATATCAATAGAATAATTACATGTGAAATTTTCTATATTTTTTTTTATTAAGGAAACTATTTAAAATATCCACCATGATATCCACCCACTAAAAATCTTAAATAATATTTTTGATCTCTCTCAAACACAATGGTCTTCATACATCAACAAAATCCAAAGAAATCTACTATATCAGATATCATAATTAGTTGTATATTATGATTTAAAATTTTTATCATAACCCACCACATTCTGAAGTGTTCCTCCATGCATGGGAAAATTGTTTTTGAAATATTCAGTTTATATCATGGAATCTCATTTCCTTATCCGAGAGAAAAAAACCATAGGTTCAATAGAAAAAAATATAACATACACTTTTAAAAAACCATGATCCATATGGTTTATTTTTCTTCTATATCCCACCACTCAAAAATTTTTAAACATATCAAAATAAACATACAATTGAGATTGGATATATCGTGTATAAAAAGAATAATCTTACATAATTTATGACTTTTACTTTTTACTGAGAAATCCAAAATGAATGATACTTCGTATCAACCATATATATTTTGTTTCCTTTGATACCCATGCATTTTCTATTTCTATTACATTTCAATCATATGTTATGTATGATCTAGAATTTCATATGTAATAATTGAAACATATTATATATCAATAAGAGTGGTTTTGTTGTTTCATAATTTTCATCATCCATATATCTTACATATTCCATGCCTCATCCAAATTTTAGTTATCTTCATGGAAAAAAATTATACACCATACAAAATATATTACATATAAAGGGAAATTTCATAATTTTTATCTTCTCCCTTTTCCTTAATATCCAACATACTCTAGGAACATCACTAAATTTTTTCTATTTCAACAGTAAAATATAGGTTAAATTCCTTACATATACATGGATGGTTATTTTCTTTACCATTTTCTAGAATCTTTTCCAGAATAGAGCAATCTCAAAAACACTTCCAGTATTCAAAAATAACATCTAGATTTCCAAATGAATTCCAATTTAATTGAATCTAGATTGGAAACCAATATAAAAAATTCTTTGATTTCAATAAAATCATCATGCCAAAATGGAGCCTTCCCTTGGTTCAATCACATAACATCAATTCATCGAGTTATAATGGTCTGATATCCCAGTTCCATCACATATAGTAAACATACTAGGGTGGATTAGTTCTCACCCATGGTTCCCTTAAATAAAATCCCTACAATAGGTTAAAATAGTATTCTCCCTCAGTTCTATCACATATAATCAATATACCATATCATGTTTCCCCTTCCCTTGATTCCCTCATATAATATCAATTCACGAGGTTTCAATGATTCTCACCTCTTGTTCTATTTCACAAAATAAATCTGGGTTAGAATGTCACTGGCTCAATTTTCACGACATATCCACACACATGGGCCATTTTTGTTCCCATACCTGATTACCACACAAATCATCAATGTATATCACCAACACCAAGGGTTTTAATAACACCATCCCTTGATACTATCACAATTTTCAATATTATGGGTCCGAGTAGTTCCCAACCCACTACCTCCTTACATTAAACATGATAAATTATGATATGTCATCCTTATTTCACATTTAAAGCATGAACTAAAACATATAATTCCCCAAAAAGGTTCCTATGTCTCTAAGGGGTGGGAAACTCACCTAAACCAACATTAAAAACTATCTATGTTAGCCTCTCAAACATGGATCCCATTCCAGTTACAAAAATCACCCCAATATTCTATCATGGTCACCATCCTTTTCTAATCCTCTATAGATTCAACACAAAACTGGGGAACCCACTATAGTCCCCACAGTCAAATCATGTGTTGGGAACTCCATGTGGGTTTTTTGATCTCATTCCCCAATCTAGGGTAAAACCCATAGCATAAAATAATAGAATTCAAAAATGCTTAACCAAAATCCAATTAGGGTTTGGTTAATACACCAACATTCCTGGATAGACAATTCTCAAAAAATATTACAAAACATTAACATCAGTTTAGATCTGGCTAGGTTGGTCCATACGACTCTTTTATATAACCATAGACATCACTAAGGTACTCTAATATAATATATGTTTATGAGGGAGGGAAAATAACCTGACATATCACTAATCTATTCTAATTCTATAAGTGAGTCATAAGATCTTTACAGAAGTTATCACTTTATGTCTGTCACCCATACTTGTCACATCCCTTACTCAATGGAGAATAAGACACCTAATCCAAGGCCGATATGTTTCATTCATTTAATTCATACCCATATATGTTCTATATATCACATAAAAGATATTTATATACAATCCCATGTCCATCGATGTTCGAGGAATCATGATTTCTGTTCGAGGGACCATCATAGCCCAAGACACATCCATTATTACTTATAGGGGTTAAGATAAATAATTTATTTTCAATTCAAGGATGATATCACACATGTTTTGATACCTCATATCACATGTTACATAAGATAGTGAATAAACCACAGGGATGTTTTTAGGGACCACCTACCCAAATTACAGCTACTCCCTCCAAGTGAATCTTTTCTATTGACATCGACTAAGCTCAACTTACCACTATCCATCAACCGAGGCCCTGACCTCATAAGAGACACCATAACTAATTATAATAAATTTTTATTTATTACAAAAATTATTATATAACAATTCCATATTTAATTACATGATTAATTATTTATCATGATCAAAGAACAACTCTTTGGAGACATCTTCGGCCTAAAACTTTAACATTATGGAGCACATCAACCTTGAGATCCTTCCAAACCTATAGCTTAAAAAATCCAAAAAATACCATCTTAAATTATCCTATAATTTTATCCAAATCAATGGAAATACATAAATAGTACAATATAGTGACATAAATTTAGGGAAATTGAATAATACCGAGTGTGTTCATTCTTTGGGGATCCCATCTAGACAACCCAAGAAAAAGCCCCAATGTTGTTCAGTATGATTCTACTATATATTGTAGGAATAGTCTATAAAATCCTAGGCCCGATACACCAAATTAAGTGGATAAAAAAGGAGAAAATAAATAAGGAATGGTAAATTCATACCTTAAATATTGATTAATCCCACATTAAATCACTATGGATCAATGAGGTTGAATTGGTGAAGAAAAGGGAAAAGGGGCTCAACCTTCCCCTTTTAAAATTTCAAACAAATATCCCTAAAGTTTTTTAATTAAAAAACCTAAAATACCATCCTACCTTGAGCTTTAATAAAATTTAAATTAACCACATTACAATGTGACCCAATAGGGTCATAGCGTAATGCCCCTCATAAAGTGAACAACTAGGACATGGCACACGGGGTCATGATGCAATTATACCCCTCTTAACCAACTAAAATGTATCCCCAAGATCCATGGTTTTACCAAATTCATAGACCATCTTGATTAAACTACCTTATGAGGATCCTCTATGTGGCGAACCACCATGGTTCGACCAGACCCATTATATGATATGGTAGTCCACATGGTATGAATTGCAACCACAATCACCAAAGGATGGTGATAATCACCAAGGAATCACAAATAAACAATTATGAATGGTTTTTACTTTCGAATAAAAGCATTAACCATGCATGAATAGGATTAAAAAAATACAATTAGGATGACAAAGAGATTAAATTACACAATTGAGTAAATTCAGTAACGTGAAAAGTTAGAAACCATAAAATCATCACTTCACATGTCATATACAGAAAATATAAACATTATATCCATATCCAAAACATCAAAACTCAAAACAGGGATTAAAACCCCATTGGAAAATAAAAAATTAAAAACTATAAAAAACTCAAAGGATCTCCACATGAGCTAAACTCCATGAGACCACATACCCTCCCTCATAACAACCCCGGACGATGGTAGTCATGATGATCCACTGAAATTTATGGTTCCCTTTCGATTACACATTTAATATAAATCAATATTTAAACACGTTCAATTTAATATTCATGGTGTAAGGCATAGAACCCTGTAAGATACCACCATGAATATATATAAGGCCTTTATAAATGAAAACAAATAAATATTGTGTGAAACTCATTTTCAAAACCATGTTCACTTTGTAAAGGAAGATCACGTGAAAATATGTTTCATTTTGAAAATTTTTTAGGTGTTTCTCACAACAAGCCATGTTTTAAAAAATGATTCAACAAGGATAAAATATAATGGAAGTCAAGAAACATTAGAAAACATTCTCAATGAACATAACATCAAAACAAAAAAAAGGAAATTAAAATAGGTACAAGATATATCAACAGAACAAGGAATTAAAATATTACATGAAATATTAAAAGTCAACAAGATTTAAGAAAAAAACATCATGGCATTTAACGAAATGATATCTAGTGTGATATATAATGAACCTTGGTATACTAGAAACTAGTAGAGCACCAAAATATTAGGTTCTCTCTCTATTCCTTTGAATCTCTCCTAGCCTTCCCAAGAACCTATTTTGTTCCAATTAGGCTCCCTCGGTCCCATAGTTAACATTCATACCATTAGATCACCCGTACCACATGTATAAAAATCTATATCTAGTTAAAAACCTAGTGCATGGCTTTATCTTCCTATTTAACCCATACATCCAAGTTATCCCATGTACTACTCAATCACAAACATGTGATTTCATAATTAGTTTCAATCACAGGAGAAATTTAAAATCCATTTCATAGACCCATCATTCCCATAATAATCAAACACCAAAATTATGGTAAAATATTTTTAAAAATAATTAAAAACCCCTTTATAACCATAATTCCTCCTTGGGGAATTTTATCAAACACAACACATACAATTATACACTTTCTTTTTGAAACAAAACTTTAGCACACCAAATTCCCAACATAATCCATGAATTTCAACAAACATGGATGGGTTACTAATAATAAACCATTTAAAAGGGAATTTGATAAGCTTAACTAAAGGAAAATCAAGAATCAATATATATCCATGGAAAAGTTCCCTTAGATACAGAAACCTATAAGAAATTGATCTGAAACATTCCATCTTCAATAAAAACCACTTTAATCAATAATAAGAGTCTCTATAAAACATAAACTATAATGAAATAATCCAAAACACCCATTTACAACCCTAGGATAACATATAGAATAATATATGGTTTCACAACTCTAGAAAAATGAATGAATAAGGGAGATAAATTAAATATGATCACGAAACCAAGAAGAAATTGAGCTTACCTAGAAATAAAATTGCAAAAGAAGCAAGTGAAACACCAAAATCCTATGTGAGAAAACCCCAAGATAATGGAAAGGGTTTTAAAACCCATATAATTTGAAAATAGTCCATGATAAAAGAAATTCTTACGTATAGTGTGGAGGAGAAATGAGTGGGAGGAAATAAAAATATCATACATGAAAAATTGCCAATAGCCCCATTTTTAATGATTTGGACAATGTACATGGTTTGAATGTAAGATTAGAAAAACCATGACTTAACTATGTGGGAAACACAAAATCTCCCAAGATCAAACCACATGGTTTCTACAGATCCTATCATGGTTAAAAAAGCTTTGACCAAGTAATGCAAAATATCTATATCCCCCAAAAATACATCTCGCCCGGTCAACCACATAGTTTGGTAAACTGTGCACCAACTATGTACGAGGGCCAATCTTAAAAAAATATTTTTTTGGACTCAAACTCATAGAAACTTCCATGATAAATAATTAAATAAAATCAAATCAAATTTAAACTTACCAGTGAACAGGTTAGTGTCAAACTCCCCATCATACACTACCCATTGTGGCTTGATCCTTTCCCTTCAGAAACCCTCACATCATGGTACCATATTATTCAAATTATCCTTATGACAAATTAATTTTACATAGCCTCCATATATATTCTTATGTAACACCCTTCATAGTGTAACCCCTTGATTCATGTGAAACAAATCACATGAGTGCATCCACCATGACAAAACTCCAAGGTTATGGCCTGATGAATCCAAGACACCAAATTTTTAATCTCACACGGAGGGTCCATGAGATGACCCAGACAATAATAATGAAACACTATTTAATCTTTTAAAAATTTAATCTCTCGCAGCACATTCCAGACTATAACTTCTCATGGATATGGTGTGATTTGTCCTTTATAGAATAAATTTTTAGCAGGGCCACCTAGACCCTTCTTCAAATCTTTTTAATCACATGATTAACCTATTAGGTCACCAAACACATCCAAAAACAGAAACTAGAGGTATTCTGACTCTTAGATACCCAAATAGAGTCTACATTATTATAACACCTCCTGCTATGGGACTAAAATTCAAATTTCTCTTAATTTCATAAACCTGTAATGATTTCAGTCATAACATCAAAGTTACCTCAACCTAATTATTCGTAGTTGTGCTTGAATTACATAGTGTACTGATTGATCACATTGGCCTAGTGATCATGACCTCCTTCTAATTTTTGTGATATCCAATGATTCATAAACTCTATATTGTCATATGTGGTTTCCTCCATACATTTTGACCTTCCCTTATCTTAATTCCCCTATTGATTTATTTATTTATTTATTTATTTTTTGGGATTTCTATTTTAATTTCATTTACTTTTTTTGTTTTATCAAATTTTTATTATATTTAACATTTTCTTGGGGGGGGGGGGATTTCGATTATTGATATTGTATTTAAATATATTATTGATTGAGTTTTTTTATATTTATGGTTGGAAGACTAACTATTAGTTTTTGCCTATTGTAGTGCCATGTTTTCTATTTGATAACTAGAAATTACTAATAGTTACGAACAATGAATTATTTTTAAAAATAATTTTTTGTATGAAATTAATTAATATTTGATATTTTTTTAATGGAAATAATGTTCATATAATAAATTTATTATTATGCCTATAAATTCAACTATATAAAAAATTTATTATAGTAGAGTTCTATTGAAGTGTTGTAAAAAAGCCTAATATTTTCAAATGGTTTCAATTGATTTGTAAAAGGAATATGTTAATATTAATAAATAGGATTTATAGAAAAAAAATGAAATAAAATGGGTGAAGGTGGGGTATTTTAAACTCGTATTAATGAAGGGAGTTCAACTTGAGTCAGTACTATAGTAAGTGATACTAAAGACTTCCATGTCTTAATTGGACAACATCAAGGTTCAAGTAAAAGCCCATATTATTTTTTCTTTATCATTTAGTTTAAATTACAATGCATATTCATGATGAGAAACCTAATGGAATGCTTTTGGAAGACAATATAGATATATTTTTAGAATGCAAAGTTATTATCAATTTAATTTTAATGTTATGGAGATAGACGTCAGAATAAAAATACTTCATTTTTCATAGTTATAAGATAGAATATATTTAGTGTAATTTTATTAATAGATTGTATAATAATGTTATATATGTGATATTGAGCGGCCATGTTATTTTAGAAGTTGTTTGTTGTTTATATTTATGATCATTTTTCTAATGTGATGAAGAGATTATTGCACATGTCTTTCATAATATTCAAAATGAATTGATAAAATAGAGAAAATATTAAAAGATTATTTTTGAGCATAACATTTTTATTAAATTGTGTTATAAATTTTATATGATTTTAATTAACAAACTATTATATATGGGTTTGATCACTAATGTTTGATTGGAAGCCTTGAGAAGAAATAATGGTAGAAAAAACTGTAAATATGGAAATATGGGAATACTGAGACGGATAAGACTATAAATGAATGTGTTTAAAATAATATTATTGTGGCTCTAATTGGTGAGAAGATATGTGAAACTTGACTAAGAAGGTTTGTGCATAATACATGTAGACCTAGGGGTGTACCTTTTAATAGGCCAAATTAATTATAAGTAAAATTATAAATTAAATTATTAAAATAAGTATAGGGAACCATAAAATTAACCTCAAAAAAATAATTCAAGATGAGTTTTTTCTAAATTGTTTCAATGAAAATATGTTTTGAAAAATAAAAAATTGATTAACTTTGTTCTACATATAAAACCAAATTCAATTGGGTTTAACCATTTTTTATCATTTTCATTATTTTCTAAGACCATATTATTATTGGTAATTTGTTTTGATGATTTGGGGATGAAATTTTTAATTATATTTTATTGATGGCTAATTAATTTTATTTTATGTTTAAATTATTATGTATGATAGTTATTTTGAATCTGTAAATTTTTTTATATTTTAGTAATTCATATTTAGTCCAAAATTTCTAGTAGTACAAGTAAATATCCAACTTTAAAATATTATATATTATAATATAATAATGATAAAAATAATATAGACGGTATGTTTATGGGAGATCAACAAAGGTATTTATTATAAGAACCAAAATATTTATTGACTAATTTATATCCTGACCACTTTTCATGTTCATATTTCCCAACACATCTATGAGGGGAGATAAGGAAGAGTGTTGATGAAAATGGACATCAATGTAAAAAATACATAATAGACT
This sequence comes from Viscum album, assembly GCA_963277665.1. Classification (NCBI taxonomy): domain Eukaryota; kingdom Viridiplantae; phylum Streptophyta; class Magnoliopsida; order Santalales; family Viscaceae; genus Viscum; species Viscum album. The sequence goes on along the minus strand of OY728120.1, from coordinate 2,061,168,411 downwards.
AATACATAATTGTAGAAGATTTTATTGAAATAGATGAAGTTAAATGAGCTAAAACAAAATACATTTCTCCCCATATTTGAAAAACTACTTATAATATCCTTCAAAACTTTTCTTCTTCATGGATTTTGACAATTATAGTTTTAGAAAATATTATTCTTTCAAATTATTCCTATTTTATATTTTATTGGAATCAATGAGACTTATATAGTGATTTATAACTATATGTACCAGATGAATCATAACATCCACTACTTAATTATATCTTTAATACATAGAGAACTTGATATTCATGTATACCATTATATATTTGAATCCAACCTATATGGTTTACTACAGAATGTTTTATGCTGTTTCACCATGTTCTTATCAATAGTTGTCTATATTCACAACTTGAATGGAAAAAAGTTATTTTTTATAATAGTTGCATGAATGTTCCACAATGATATCAGTCTCAAAATGGAAGCAATAGCATTCCCATATCCATGGTAAAAACAGTTATATATTCATTTTCACTCAATATTTAGAGAACTTTTTAAAAAAGAATTTTTTTTATAATTATTGAAAAAACAAGTATAGATTTTTATATGGAAGAGAAAATTGATAACAACCATTAGATGTTTACATACAGGATGTATAATTCAGATATTCCTTTTAATTATCTAAATTATGATATCATTAAATCATTTATTGAGGTGGTCGGACAATATAGACATGATATTAAACCATTAGGTTTCCATGTGCAAAGAAATATTTATCTTGAAAATGAAATGGAAGCAAAAAAATTATTTTTAATGGATTTTAGGGAGGAGGGAACAAAAAATAAATGTTCAATCATGGATCAAAAGGGGATAACATTAATTAATTTATTGGTTAAAAATATCATTAAATCGATTGATGCTTCATCTTATGTGAAGAGAAGGTTAAAGTTGTTTGATTTTTTGGATAAATATTTCATAAATTTTGAATCATGTAATGTGATACATGTTTTCACGAGAGTGTTTCAAATAATATTTTAGCTGGTAAATATCATTTTCTCACTTTTTAGGTTTACATTTTCATATAATTTTAGTTTTATTCCCTATTATTTACTAATATCATCTTTATTCTGTAAAAAAAGTATTATTACAGTCAAATTTTACCGATTTTTATTATGATTCAAGCACTAATTGTTGCATTGGATAGATATATTAAAGGAATTTGGAAGATTCCTACACTTGATAATAATTTTTATTATGGTAGTGGAAATTGGTGGTTTCATTTATAACTATATTGGTTTTATAAACTTATTATTGTAGTTCAATAATGAAATTGAGTATCTTAGTCTTAGAAAGAATATATGTGCTACTATTCTGATCACACTTTTTAGCTTGTATAATAAAACAGATAATTTGTGATAAGTAATCCCTTTAGATCAGCGAAGTCAAAGAAAATTGAAAAATTATTGTAAAGGAAAAGATGTATATTTAATTGTGAAAAGTGCCTCATTTCTGAATGATGTTAATTATTTTTTCTAAATGGTTTGTCCACTTTTTGAGGTGCATTATTTGTTTGATGGATAAAGAAATGATTTTATAAGATACAGTTATAATTCTATGGATCGTCAAAAAAAATAATTTTAAATGATTTCAACAACCACTACTACAAAACAGGCCTTTAACTGCACTGACCTTTATCAGTTCTAAAAACAGAACTAATAAAGGGTTCCTTTTATCAGCTCTAAAAAGGTGCTAATAAAATGTACCCTTTATAAAATATTTTTTGTAGTGATAAAGGATAACCTTTATCTGTACTTTTCTTCAGCGTTGATAAAAGGAACCCTTCATTAGTTCTTTATTTTTAGTACAGATAAAAGGTACCATTTTGGAGCGTTTTATTTTTAACACTGATAATTGGTACCCTTTGTCAGCGTTTATTAGCACTCAAAATGGTTCCAACTAAAATGAAATAATTAAACAAATTAAAAAAAAGAAATGAGTGAATTAAAAAATATTAATTATAAAATAATTGATAAAAATGAATAAATGTAATATATATATATAAATTATGAATTTTAATAAATAGTACATATTAAATATATTGATATGTAAAATGAATAAAATAATAATTTGAATAAAAATAAAAAATGCGTAAATTATGAAAAATATTTTTCACATTATTAATTAATAATTTATTGATAAAAATGAATAAATTTAATATCCATATATAAGGATTATAAATATAAATTAATAGTATATATTTAATAGGGATGTATAAAATTAATAAACTAAAATGATTAAACAAAAAAGTTAAAAATGAATATATTGTAATAATTAAACATGAACGTTTAAAATGGATAAATTAAAAAATTATTAATGAAAAAATTATTAAAAAAATGAATAAGTTTAATTTATAAATATATTAATTACAAAAGGTAAAAAAAATATATATTAAATATAAATATATAAAATGAATAAAATGTAACAATTAAAAATATATTAATGTGTGATTCATTTTTAATTATTGTTATACATAATTATTCATTAATATGTTTAATATAGAAATATATTCATATATATATTTCAATATATATATATTTATTAATGTATATAATATTTCCTGAATTATGATTTATATAATACATAATATTTATGAATATATTAAATAAGTCATATATTTAGTGAAGAATGGTTAATAATTATAATTTAATATTAATTAAAAGTACTGACTAATTACATCGAGCAATGGACATAATTGGATGTCATTTGATTTCTCAATTTAAAATATATCAAAAGTCTATTACGTTGATTTTACATACATATACATAATTTATTCTTTTTATATACAATAGAGGCATATAAATATTTATGTAATTAATTAAATCTTATATAGAAACACTCACACCAAATATTTATGTAATTTACTAAAATTTTAGTATTCATTTTAGAAATTCATTATGATATGATACATTTAATATATTATCTTATTAATCAATGAATTTTATTTATTTAATTTCAATATTATTGTAGTTAGGAATTATTTATTCATTTTTTATATTATTTATTATTTATTTTTTTAAAGATTTTCAATTATTTTTTTAACTATAATTATTTACTAAGTGTTAGTATTTTGAATATGTATTCATATTGAATTTAATATAAATCCATATTTTTTAAATAATTTATATTATATTAATAGATCTTATACTTTTTTTCAATATTTTTAAAGTGTACTCATTTTTAATTATTCAATTTCACTCATTTTTAACTTGCATGTAATTAAGATTTTATATTCATTAATAATGTTAAAAATATATTTCAAAATTAATATTTTTAAATTGATATATTTATAAATGTCTAATTACTATATTTATATATTTATATATTTAAATTATAAATAAATAAATATAATTTTTTTGAAAATATTTACATAATTATAATTAAATAATTGTGTATATTTAAATAATTAAAAAAAATAATAAATATATTTACAAAATTAATATATTTTCTATATTTATATTTACATTTATATTTATATATATTTATAATAAATATATATATATCTATATATACATATAATTTTATAAATATATATAAAGATATTAATATGTAATTTTTTTTAAAACATTTTTTATAATTATATATATATATATATAATTATAAAATAATAGTAAGTTTATTAAAATAATGAATATATTTATTATATTCATACTGATATTTATATATATTAATTATATATATATATAATTATATATATAATTATATAAATATATAAAATTTTATAAAATAATTTAAAATTTTAAAATTTTAATAAATATTTTTAAATAATGAATATACATTATATGTATATATTTATTTAGTATATGTATATAATTATATAAATTTATATATAATGATATAAATATATTTATAATTATAAAATTATATTAAATATATTTAAATAATGAATATATTTACTATATTTATATTTTTATGTAGATTAAATAAATAAATATATGTATATATAAATACATATAATGATATATATATATATAATTTTAAAAATTTATATTTAACATATTTATAATATTAAATAAAAAATATTTTTAAAAAAAGTATCCATATAATTATACATACATAAATATATATTTAAATAAATATAAAAATATAATAAAAAAATATAATTATATAAATATATTTTCAAGTTGTTTTATTTAAAATGATAATTATAAAATCTTTATGAGTGCTATTGTTTTAGCGCTGATAAAGATGCCTCTTATAAGTGCTTCTTTAGCACTGATCATGATAGAGCTTCCTTAGTGCTGTAAAAGCATTGATTAAAGGGATCATTATCAACGTTTTTTAGCGATGATAAAAAAATTACCCATCCATATTAATTTAGTGCTAATAAAAGGTATCTTTATGATCCATTTTTTAATGTATGCCTATGGTGGATTTAAATGGATTCTCGAAGGCAAATAATTATCTAATACCAATTAGGTGTTTATAAATTTTTTTATTCTTCCCATGTAGTCCATGGATGGTTTTCATGGGGATTATAATCATATTTATAAAACTATTGATTTGAGATTTTAAGTGGTTTTTTTAAATGAATAATTGTATATTTTAAGTTAATATGATGAATGAAAAATGTTTTTGGCCATATTTTGAGTTCCAAAGGATGTAACCAATGGTTTAAAGGATTAAAAAATAATCTGTATGATTATTAGTTGAATCTACTAAGAGGAATGATTTTTTTTCAATGCGTTGATACTGATTATTATTTTAAAGGGAATTTTTAAAATGGTTTTAAATTATGTTTTTTTTGGAATTTCAGTAATTGATAAATAGTACAATTTTTTTATAATAAGGATGGTTTTCTAACAAGATCTTCCCCTATTGGTGTTGTAATATTCATGTTTCTTCAACTAGAGTGTTAAGGATGTGATAACATTATCTCTTTTCTGATGGGGTTGTTCTAGATGTCAACCATTGGGTTTTTTATTATACGAGTATATGTTTAATATTTTCACAACCTAGGATCCTCGAAAAACCCCAATATTATATTTCAATTGATTACATTATCTTATATAGCTATTCTACACACATTATTTTCATACCTCTTTACATTTCATTGACATGTTTCCATAATTTTTTTTTGTTTAATATTAGTATACATCATTGTTATAATGGATCTCATTTCACATATATTCTATATTTAATTTTTGGTATAGTTCACATTTTGTTTTTATTAAAAAATGTGTTTTGAGAAATTTTATGAATGAATAAAATTGATTTTGATTTATTTTCATAACCTCCTAAGTCAAAATGTTTAATATTTTAAAGTGTTTTCACTTTTAAATGTATGATTCCATCCATATGTTGGTAAAAATTGCTTTTAAAATAGTGATTTTAAATGATTTTTTTTCTATATTAGTTAAATTTTGTTGATATTAAACATGGTTGTATTTTATTTTTCAAAATGGGTTCACATCGGGACTTCAAAAATAAATAAATATATGATATTCCATTAGTTTATTCTTCCCTTTTTTGAAACATTTTTTAGATTATTTTTCAGATTATTTTCTTTGAAATGTTTTATAAATGAAATTTAATTGACTATTTGTTGAAATATTATAGGGAATTTTTATCTTGGGCCACTTATACACACTCTTATGTGTATATATAAATTTTATGTTTTCATAAATGTTTTGAGGTTATGATCTTAATGTGTAAAAGGGAATATATAACTAAGTATATCCATACCATTTAATCTCCGGATTTAAAACATAATTCATGTTTACTAAATGTAATTTGGATATAAAGAGATAAATATGTACAAAATAGTTATTACGTTTCGTGAACAATGGTCTATGACATGTGAATATTCAGGTTACGTTTTCAAAATAAAGTGAGGTAACATAAATTAAACATATGATAACTGCATTCTGTTGTGGGTCCTAAAAACATTGGGCTTATAGAATTAATAAGCATAAACTTATATGAAATGAAAGATTTTAAATAATTAAAGAACACAAGTCAAAACATTAATTTCATATAATAAATAATTTCAAATCAAGTAAACATGTTTAACATACTTTAAAAAATAATCCAAGCTTAAATACATAATGTGAACAACACACATGATGTGGTTTCCATCTCACCACACCAAATCTCATTATAAACCATTATTTGGTCCTCCTAGAGATACATTTTCACTAAAAATGTTTAGTTGAACAACTCTATGTGCTATCTCATCACTCTGTCACAATTACTAAATAACTAAAATCATCCAATGATATTATAAACACCCAAAATAATGTAAAAACTAAAAACATTGTTTAACTTTTTGTTGGTTTCTTTCCAAACAAAAACCAAATCTTCCATATTTCTCTTACGTTGGGAACTATAGAACCTCCAATTTTACTCACACTAAGATAAATTCAAATCAAGGCTAAGCCCGATATCACACATGGACTTCTTCTAACACCTCATGATCTGTTGGAAAATATTTCTCAATTTCATGAATAATTTTATAACCTTCTTTATTTTGTTTCATTAATAAATTGTATGAAATTTGAAATCATAGATATGTGGCTTCTTGTGTGATATTTCATGATACTAATTTTTGATAAATGAATTTTTCCTTGATTTAATTTTTAATGATTCAAACGGGAGCCTCAATATTTAGTGGGCAGTCCAATATAATCATGTTAGAATTTAAATTGTTAATTTACTTCAATCATATATTTTTTCATGTCAACATTACAAAATTTATTTGAAATGATTAATAATCATGATTTTCTTTAGACTGGGTGGTGTCTTACTTAGAATTTTTATGGTCATGCCTATTTTAAATTTTATTTATGATAAATGAATGTTATTTTTCAGTGTCAAAGTTGGATTTTGAAATAAAAAAATGTGATTTACCATTAAATTGAACTAAAATAGATTCGATGTTTGGAAACTCATGAATTGATTTGAATGTAAACCTATATAGTTTTAAACACTTCAATGTGTAAATATTTCCATGGAAATAGTATTTAAAACTTTCTTTATTATTAATGGTTTTTTTAATATGATTTTAAAAGTTTTCACTTGATTTGAATACTTTTTATTGAAAAGTGGGTTTGTATCCAATTATTTGTTTTGAAAAAAAAACTATCAATGCTCATGTGGAATTTTAAAAAATGTATTTCATGTGGGGTTTTAATTATTCTAAAAAAAGCCTTCTGAATTTTGATACTTGTTTTTAGATGCTATTTGAAATTGTAAATTATGATGTGGTAACCAAAATTGTTTTAAGGAGACAAATATTATCCTCACCAAATTCATCTTATAGACATTAATTATTGAATTTTGTTCATTGAGACTCATCCCCCATATATTCTATACATGCACCTATTTTCTATGAACTATTCTGAGTAGTATCCATCCCATACCGGGTACCAGTGATCATTTTGGATGAATTTAGAGGATAAGAAAAGCCATTATGGAGTATTTATTTTCTTAAATTAAGTTACCCATTTCCATTAAATAATATAGAAATTTTTTGAAACAATCAAATGTCGGGTTCCCCATATTATAATTATATAGAATCATAACCTTTGAAAGTTGATATATTTTGTGTATTTATTTATTTTTTGGTAAAAAATTTATATTTATTGAACTAAAGAGGATGTATATGAATCAAATGATTTATGAACAGTAATCATATGAATAAAGTGTATATGGATAGTGTTAAATAGTTCATCAAGTTTTTAACAGAGCATGCATACGACCATTCAAAATTTATTTTTTTGTGTTTAGGTTGTTGTTATTGAAGAAAAATTAGACTATATAAGCAGAAAGACCATTTAATTTTTCATAGAATAGATCAGAGCTATAAATTTTAGACTAAACATGGGAAAAAATGAACATTTAAAATTATTGGGATGATACTATAGTTTTTTGTAACATTTGATATATATTCAAATGTAAAATATGATGGAGATATCATAGATGAAATGGAAATGGAAATTGAAGATGAAATTTGTGAAAATTCATGTAATGCCACAAACCAAGAAGCCTGGATCTAGTGCATTATTTTAATATATTAGAATGATTACATGGAATCAAATTCTGAAGGACAGATCAGTTTAGAAGTCTTAGAAAATAGATTACATACACGAACCTGTCATTTCAATTCAATACATAAAAATAGACAATCCTTTGAGAATTCCATTATTCTCTTAGATTAACCCTCTATATCAGTCCTAATACACTTCTTTGCAACCTATTAAATTAAAACATATGATTGGGGTGACCTTAGATGCTCAATAAGGGTAAAAAATATAACAAAATCTATGATAAATAAGCACAAACTTTTAAGTAAAGTTATAAAACTAAAACACAATCCTTTTAAACATAATCTTGAGCCAAAAAGGGTAATATGAAAAGATAATTCCACTTAAACATTCAATTGAGTATTCTACTAGGTAAATAATCACATCTAATATCAATAACTAACATCATAACGAGGGAATTCATAATATCGGACATCATAACCATACCCTCAAGGCCTCATGATAAGACCATAAATACAAGTAAGAACCAAAACTAGTTTGTATCATTAGACCTACTGATGCAGAATGGGCTATTTAGGGCCCCTCCCATCAATTACTATGTCCAATGCATTCCTCATATGAAAAGGGTATATCATAACCAACAGAAACATTTGTATAAAACTAGCATATGAAATCCAAATAAATTATCCATTAAAAAATAATGGTAAAAAAATAACATATCTAGATTAAATCTATTCATAGACTATTCAATAAAATATGATTGGTTTTAGCATTATATATCAACCTCATTTAAACATAAGATCCAATAAAGGATGTTTACAAAGATGAAAATGTTATTCATAAAAAATTATATATTTCTTTACATAAATACCCCTTTTATTGAAAATAGTTATTTAAAATTACATATAATTTAAAAAAGGAAACATTTCTATTTAAAATAATCTGGTATTATTTTAATGGAATCTTAAAAACCTTAAAGCGTCATGGTGGTGGAAAAAACCACTCATGATGTTTATGTATAAATAAAATTATTCTCATACATTGTCGAAAAATTTAAACAAATTACCTCGTAAGAAAAATTAAGAAAAAATCCTTTTTATAAAATCGAACATAGGTAAAAATATCTTTAATCAATTGTAAAATTACAGTAATATTCTTTTGAAATACATTTTTATGAAACATGGAAATGGATGATTAATAAGTGCTAGTAAATTTATACATAAAAGCAATCCCAAATGATATAAAGATTGTGAAATTAATACTTACATAAAACATTAAAATATTCCATTTGAAAAAATTTGAATGAAATTTAAAATAGACATATTATTTCCTTTATAATCCTTTTATATCCATATAAATAATAAGGTAAAATATTTTCAATAATATTGAAATGGATAAAGGATTAATTATTTAAACATTCAAAGTGTCCCATACTAATTTGAACATTTAAATCGTAATACTGATATCATGAAAAGAATCTATAAACTTCATGAATAATAATATATTCATGATATAAAATATGATAGTTTAATAAAATAAACCGCACATAATAAATAGGTGGTGGACATGGCTTATATCTCCTGAAAATTAATAGTAAGGAAAAATTCCCCGTAACTTTGGCCTGATACTCTCTATACGTGTTTGAAACACTTTTATAATGGTTTTGAAATTATTATTAACTTCTAATGGAATAATAATAATATTTATGATACCAAATATGATTCATTTATGACTTTATATTATCCATTTATTAATAAAGTCCATGTTAAAGAAACATTTTGAGTAATAACTCCTTTGTTAATCGTACACTTTTTCACTAGTTATTCTTGATCCTATCAAATATATCATGATTTAATTAATTTAATAATATAAAAAAATGATCTATATATCATATATATTCTGTATATAAACATATATAGAATATAGATATATGAATTGGATTACACTATTCCTGGAGACAGTAGGCCATACGTATACATGAATGTTGTTTCCATTTTCTTGTCATATTGAATGGAAGATTGTAAATGACATATATATATATTATTGTGTAATTATTACAGAATATATTTTATTATTTTTCATTATATATATTTTTATAATCATTCTTGAATGTTTTTGGTGGAGGATGAATCTCATCGCATCGTGGAAACAGTAGGTCATACGTATGAACAAGTGATAGTGTCATTCTGTAATGGTAATGGGTAAGGAATTGGATGGAATATGAATTATATAGAAATAATATCATGATGTGTTTATTATTTTAATCCTTTATATTCATTGTTATACCCATATAAATAAATAATAGATGGAAAACAGGTTACATCATGATGTAGAGATGGTAACCAGGACGTACATGCATGGTGATACATTTTTTCATAGGATGGGTAAAAGGTGGAATATTTTTTTCCAAATTGATAACAAAATCTCAAAATATATTAGATTCTGGATTTCTTTAATTTATTGTGGAAAAACATTAGAAAAGTAAGTATAAGAAGAAAATAAAAATTTACCACTTGTTGGAGTGGCTCTTTTTGATTTGCACAAAACTACTTCATAGGTGGGATTTCTTCCAAATGTATGAACTCTAGGGTGAAGTTAAAGAAGTTGGGAGGGTAAATGGGAATGGTTTGGACGATTCAAATTGTCTTATAGGTTTTAATAAAATATAAGGAGAGGTTTCATTTTATAATAGAGGGGAGGGGCACTTTTGGAAACTCCAAAACAATTAATTTATTATAAATTGATTTTCAATTTCAAATAGCTCCCATGTGAGTAATTAATAAGGTATGATGAGGATGGGTCTAAATAATCTCAAATAATTATTTTTATACATATTTAGGTCACAATATCATTATTATCTTATGGCTTTAACACTTAATTAATTTATTCAATTTTAATTGTGTAAAAACATTTTAAGTGTTAGAAGGTTCTAGTTTTTTACTTATATTGTGTCAATTATCAATAAATGGAAATTTTATGACATTTTATACCAAATAATTAAAAAAAATATTTTTTAATGTTTTTTATGATTTTTGAATAATTTTATAAATTATTTTTTTATAAAATATCAATAGATTCAATTTTGAAACTATTCTTTACATTGACATTAAATAAAATCCAGATAGAATGATAACTTCGAAAAAACCATTTAATACACTCCTAACATGTCATAGTCACCTATAAATTTTTCGGATAACATAATTAACACACAATATATTTCTTTTAATATTTTTTGTCACGACCTGTCCCCCAGGGCCCGTGCCGTGACTACCACAACCCCACCTTCCATAGGCCAGGAGCTGACGACTATCACCAGAATGGAATATCCCTATAATGAAAAGGAGTTTCCTTTAAACCTGTACAATCACACAATCCAAAAACACAACAAAAAGAAACCACGAAGTAAACTGCTGTAGTAGAAAGTGTAGTGAATGTAAAGGGGCTAGAATACAAGCCCAACTAAAAAGTACGAGTACAAATAAAAAATGAAAAAGATCTCTTAGATCATCCAGTGAGGATCCTTCATGAAGGGTAGGTATATCACATGATCTGTAGTCTCTGTGGAAAGTCACGTCAAATAGTCCACCTCCGAGCATTGTCCAGTCCTGGCTCCCACAGCCTCGATCAACGATGTGTGTAATCTGCACAAGAAACATCTAGGTGGAGCCGTAAACCGTGCAGGGGTGAGTATAACAATACAAAGTAGGGACCTTGAGACCCCTGAAGGTCTCCTTAAGTTCCAAAAAGGAAATACCATAATGAAAGACCCCAGTCACAAAGCACGAAGCAGTATTCATCAACTCTACTTAGGTATATACTTATAAATAGACCCAAGTCATCAGAATATAATCATCTCAAACATGATGAAAAATAAGGCTCAAACTTTTAAGGCATTTTCACTACCAATCCATGAAGGATGAATACCACAATGGTAACACCACAAAGGTAACATGATGGAGGTAAAAGTATAGGTAAGGTAACACCATGAAGGTAACACCACGAAGGTAAAAGTACCAAAAAGGTAAAACTGAAAAGGTAAAATTACCACAAATGTAACAAATCAGCTCACACAAAGTATTTATCTAAAGTACAGATGTAAAGATGATTAGTCATATAATATAGATCATATTATTCTGTTGGGAGGCTTGAATACAGACCCACAATGGATTGATAAATGCTGACCCACAAAGGATCGATAGATGCTGAACCACACCGGATCGATAGATGATGACCCACACACAATCTCTAGGGGCTGACCCATGCTGGATCAATATGCATTGAACCAGACAAGATCTCTAATTACTAACCCACAAGGGATCTATAGATAGTGACCCACACATGATCTCATTCTCTTTTCACACTACATCCAGTGACAAGATTCCCACACTAAGCATGATAAATTCTGGTAGGATCTACTCCTCAACCCATTATTCGTACCTCAAGTACCCCAAAGTTCCATGAAGAAGTATCCCAATGGACCACCACGTCATAAGGGTTCTAATGTGATAGACTTCACGTCAATCAGATGCATGGTCTGTGACTAATAAGTGGTTTTGTACTGAGAGCCTGATTGGATTATGGTTCAATCCAACCCGTTTGTACACCAACATTCTCCAAAACTCAAGTGGAGTATATCAAAAGAACCATTCCATCCCAAGGATTCCAGTTCCGTAGAAGGTTCGACAAACGGAAGCCCGGTTGACAAGTTTTAAATTTTTTAAAAAACAATTGGGCCTAGAAGGGTCCAAGTCTGGTCTGGGATGACCCAACCCAGTTTGGGTTGATCCTACCCAGACCTCTTGGCTTCTGCATCCCGGCACGCTTAGGGCATGACCCACTGGGCCAGAACGACCTGTCTCGCGAAGCCATGTGGCCCACTAGAGGTGTGGCCCATTAGGTCCCACGCTTCCCGACCCGAGGAGGGGTGTGGCCTGCTGGAGGCATAGCCCGTTGGGGTTCGCGTAGCCTGGCCTACGGAGGAGAGTGGCCTGCTGGAGGCGCAGATCGTTGGTGTGGGGCCTGCCCTTGCTGGCATGAGGGGGGGTAGCTCTCCCCCTCTTTACTCATGAATAGTTATGTCATTCGAGTAACGGAGCAACGATGACATGTGGTATCTCTTAGTCACCACAGGACCCATAGGGGAGTGTCCCTCCTCCACCATTGTGGCTTCGTTCCATGGCCATCTCCAGCGGCGCGCGATGGTGTGCCTCTACGGCTCCGAATTCCGCAGCCAGCCCGAGCTGTCTGCTGTCTTCTCCCACCGCAGCTACGGCCGTGGCCTTCTCTGATGGTAGCACATGATGGCGCACCACCCTCTCTTCTGAGGCCAGCCGTTGCTGGCTTCCGTCATCACCAGTCGGCCCTAGTCACTAGTGTTTCCATGACGGTGCGTGCCAGCGGTCTTCTATGGGTCACCAAGTGAGCTTCGAAGGCCCTTTTTTCCTTTTGTAGGTAACAATGGTCGTCCTGGGATTCCCTCTTTGCTTCTTGACCCTCTGTTCTAGGTTCCTTCCAATATGAAAATAAAATCCCAAGAAGAACGCATAAATTAACAAAGTGGTGGAGGTTTTGGGCCTTGTTCGTTTGGCGCATTCCCTCCGCGTTAGAATCATAAAAATGGGGCAAGGATACATGATTCAACAATCTAATGAATATAAAACAAGATAAAAACCTACCTCAAGATCATTTGAGAGTATCCGTGTTTGAGGAAGAGTTTTTTTTCGTCATTCTCGCAACAAGTCTCCAACGATGCCGCTCAAACATCGTTCTTCGATTCTTGATTCGGTGTCAATCATCACTGCTCACTAGAACCTGTCTTGTCCTCCATGTGGTTGGCATCGCGGTACATTTCCAGTGTGTTGTAGCTTGGTGAAGTCGTGCAACCACTCCTCCCCAAGCTCCATATAAATTTTAGATGCGGGTGAGTAACACACAAGGAATTAATGGGGTTTAATTGATTAATGAACATTCCCAATTCCAATGGCACGGTTACAATGAATTGCGGAGTCAATCCATTTAATGGATTGAAAAATCATTGGTCCCGCCCCCACCACTTGTTCATTGGAGGAAAATAAAAGAGATAAATAAAATAAAATATTTATTTTATTATTCTTTTCAATGACCAAAAAACTATCTTTTTCTCCCAACCTACTATGGTCGAAGTGAATCCTTTCTTAAGAGAATCTCAGTGCTGCAGATTCAATGATGCCCTCATATTTTTAATCCGAGCATAGGTTCAAAAGATAGAAAATGCTACCCACACATTTACTGAATGTACCTTAAAAAAGTTTAGAAATACATTCAGGGCACACCAGGCCTCAAAATCACACACAATCAATTTTTGCAGACTCGTAATAATTCCATATAATAAAAATATTACTTGGAAAATCATTATTTTTACATTCTCCCCACCTTAGGTATTTTTGTCTCTAAAATACACAACATAGACTATGGAAACAAATGGGGGTACTGAGCACAAAACTGATCCTCCTGCTCTCGTGTGCTCTCTTGAAGGTTCCTGTGATGTTAGAGAACATGCACTATAGGTATCGATCATCCACGAAGGACCGGATCCTGTCGATCCTCAATCTCCACTAGAACATCCATAAATGTTTCCCCTTCATCAAAGTCCATCTTGCCGTGGTTGATGACGTGAGATGGGTCATGCACGTGTCTCCTCAGCTAGAACACGTGGAATAATTTGTGCACCATATCCAACAACAGTGGCAGAGCAAATTGGTATGACACCTCGCCAATACTCCGATGTATCAAAAATGGTTTGATAAACCTCAGTGATAATGTCCCGCCCCGACCAAATCTCTAAACACCTCGTCAAGGTGAGACTCATAGTAAGACATTGTCTCCCAACTCGAACTCCAATGGTATCGGAATCCTATTAGCATAAGACTTCTATCTACTCCGTGTAGTCTTCATCCACTCTTAGATAACCTACACCTTCTCAATGGTAGCCCGTACGAACTCTGGATAGAAAAGTTGTGACTCCCCTATGTCTATCTAGCATTGAAGTGATCTGCAAGGTTGACCGTATAAGGCCTCAAATGGTTCCACATAGATGGTGATGTGATAGCTGTTATTGTATGTGAACTCCACAATGAACAAGTGATCCTCCCAACTATGACCAAAATCTTGGGCGCAAGCACGAAGCATTTCATCTAGTGTCTGAATGGCCCGCTCCATCTGACCATTTGTTAGAGGATGAAAGGCACTGCTCAAATGTACCTGAGTCCTGAATTCCTCCTATAATCCCTTCCACAATCGAGATGTAAAATGTGCATCACAGTCTGAGATTATCATCAATGTCAACTCATGAAGACATACAATCCCCTGTACATAAAGGCATATCAAGCCATCTACTGATCCCTACTCTCGGATGGGTATAAAGTGGGCTGACCTTGTGAGTCGGTCAATGATCGCCCAGAAGGAATCATGCCCCCTGGAGGTCCAGGGGATCCCTTTCACAAAGTCCATATAGATAACATCCCACTTCCAATCCGGTACAACTAGTGGTTGCGCTAAGCATGTTGGAACCTGATGCTCGACCTTTACTTGCTAACAAGTGAGGCATCATGAAACAAACTCTTCACTGCCTTCTTCATCTCTGGCCACCAGTGCTGACATCAGAGGTCCTGATACATATTTTACACCCAGGATTCACTGCTAGTGGGGACATATGGATCTCCCTCAACACCTCCTCCCGTAGATCCACAGGTACCATGTAGAGTCCTCTAAAGGAAATGACCTTCCACCACCATCAGAAAATTTCTCATGTGTTTATCCTGAGGATATATGTTCACATTGAGCCTCGCAGTAATTTTCCCAAAGCTTTGCCTCCCAAAATCACTGAATAAGTTGAGGAGTGACATTTTTAGATAAGTGGTAAGATACTCTATCTCTGTCAACAATGGATATCTGCAACACGACAAGTTACTCTA
This sequence comes from Viscum album, assembly GCA_963277665.1. Taxonomy (NCBI): domain Eukaryota; kingdom Viridiplantae; phylum Streptophyta; class Magnoliopsida; order Santalales; family Viscaceae; genus Viscum; species Viscum album. Next base: position 2,061,152,439 of record OY728120.1, on the reverse strand, counting down.
TCGCCTCACTCAGCAGTTGTAAACCAGACCTCATGATGAGTGCATTTTCCACTATGTTCCCCATCCCAAGAGTATAGACTATCTCAACGTCATAGCCCTAAAGGAACTCCATCAATTTCCACTGTCTCAGATTCAAGTGCTTCTATTTGAAGATATACATAATACTCTTTTAATCAGAGTAGACTGTAAAATGATTTACCATCACGTAGTGTCACCACATCTTCAAGGAAAAGACCACTGCTGCTAACTCCTAGTCATGGGTAGCGTAGTACTTATCATGTTGTATCTGCTGTCGAGATCTATAAGCGATTACTGCTCACACCTACATTTAAAAACATCCATGTCTATTCTCCTACGTGTCGCAATAGACTACATACCCCACACCCTCTTCTATAACCTCAAGATGGGGGCAGTTGTCTATCTCTGCCTCAGATCGTAAAAACTCAACTGACATCTCTCTGTCTACATGAAGGGATGTCTATTCTTCATCAACATTGAAAAAGGTGCCGCAACTCTGGAAAAGTCATGCATGAATATCTGGTAGTTTCCAAATAACCATAGGAAACTCATCACCTCGGTCACACTCCGGGGTGGCTCCCAAGAAAGCCCAACCTCTATCTTCTCCGGATCCACTAAAAATCTAGCCTCCAAGATATTGTGTCCCAGAAATCAGACCTCCCATATCTAGACCTGTCACATTGAGCGATTACCTTAAATCTGGTTCTCTCATAGTATATTTAGAACTATTTACAGATGATATGCATGCTCCTACTTCAACGCTGAGTATATCCAGATTTCTTCTATGAAAACAAAAAAAAAGTGATTGAGGCATGGCTGAAAGATACTATTCATGAGTCCCATGAATACTATAGGGGCATTGGTCACACCGAATGGAATAACCAAGAACACATAGTGGCCATGCTGACATTTGAAAGAATTCTTCTGCACATCCTTATCTCGTACCTTGTTCTGATGATAGCCTACTCGGAGTTCTATCTTCGAAAACCATCATGCCCCCTTCAGATGATCAAAGAGATCATATATCCTCATAAGTCGATACTTATTCTTCATCGTCACCTAGTTCAAGCACTGATAGTCCACACAGAGTCTCAAACTTCTATCTTCCTTCTGGGCGAACACAATCGGGGTGGCCCATGGAGAAACACTAGGCCTTATGAACCCCTTCCTCTGCAAGTCTTCCAACTGTACTTGTAAATGAAAAAGCTCCGAAGGAACCAACTGATATGCTATTGTAGATATCAGTTCCGTCCTAGGGTACATGTCGGTGTAAAATTCTACCTCTCTACTTGGATGTAGTTCCAGATCATCATCAGGGATGACATCAGCATACTGGTCCACCACTACATGTTAGCTCAGACTCTCAACATCAACTGCTCCAAGGGTAAGGCTAGCCATCTTATGTGTGATCGGCTGCACCCTCTTATGGGAAACTCCATCTTATGCGGCAATGGTTCCCTTCTCACCGGTGAAGGAAAACTTAGTCTCATCTTTGCGGGCACACCACACATTGCACCTAATAAATTCAATCTGAGCATTGACTATAGATAACCATTTCATACCCAAGATGACATCATAAGGCCTCAAATCCACTACTAGAAGATCCCAGCTGAAGCTCTCACCTCCTAGAGTAAGCTCACACTACCTTCACTAGTGTGTAATCGTCAAATCCCCTCCTATAAGAGTCTCTAGCTGTAAGGATCGAGCCAACACACCATCAGAATCTCCGCCCTCTGAACGAGGGTTGTGGAAAGAAAAGAGTAATTGTAAGCTATGTCTATAAGTACTACATATAGGGTAGAGTAGACACATATAGTACCTCAAATTATCTCCAGAGTTTCATGGTTGTAGGACTCATTTGCATGGAGTTGAGCTCGTCCATGTCCACCTGCTCTTTGTGGTCACTATGGACCACCTGGAGGTGGTGGTGGTAGAACCATGAATCGCCGCCCACCGCCTATTGCACGACCAGCTCCTCTTCCACATCCACTTCCCTATGTAACTCCTCGCTCGATCATCTACCTCTACCTCATAATCTCCTTGACCATCTTCTGGTCATTCGTATGGTGGGTCGGGTAATCCCGAGCCATGTGACCCTACCTGCTGCATGAGTTTCACTGCCTTCTCCTTGTCTGTCCTCCACTGTTCCCTGAGCCCTACACCACCAACCATGTATTCTACGGTCGAGCACCAAATGGTCTACCCTGCTTGGGTCCTTGCACCATCCGTCTACTACCTTCTACGGATGAATCTATGACATGATGTCCGTTTTTGGCTCTCATTGTTGGTGCTTGCTCAGTGAAGAAGCTCTCCCCAAAAGAGCCCTCTCTAGCACTCCAACAAGAATCAGAATGCTGAGAGATATCATCAATGCTCTGATCTCTTGTTTGAGACCCTTATAAAAGGTCCAATCCCAGAAGAAAGGATCTGGTACCATATCAGTGGAGTATCAGGAGAGAACTGTGAACCTCACTGAGTACTGGGCCACAGACATGCTGCCCTGCTATAAGTTCAGTATCACTTGTTTACGCACTGAGAGTAGAGTTTCTAGGATGAACTCTTCCCTAAAGAGTCCCTCAAAATCTGCCCAAGAGAGGTTCACCTCGTCATTTATCTTGAATGTCAAACTCCACCATATCCCGGCTTCTCCCAAGAGGAGACTGGTAGATAGGATCACTATCAGATCAGCTGGTGTCCCAACTAAGTGAAAAACTCTATCCATAGCCTCTATCCAGTCCTTAGCCGCCTGCAGTTCCTTCTCACCTTAGAACCTTGAAGGCCTCTGTGCTGAAACATGTGAGATGTGCTCATTCAGCCTGCACCATTGGCTAGTGGGGTTGCTATAAATGGCTTCCCAACGGATAGTGGTGATGCTGGTACACCACCCAAAGGTTCTGTCACCATAAGAGGCCCCTGAACCGAGGCCTCATCGCTCGGTGGGCCGTCATCGTGTAATCTCTTAGGAATCCAGGCTATCTATCTACGTGGTGACATCTTGAAAGAAAACAGGTGTTCCATGATCAAAAAGTTATACCTGGTGAGCTTAATCAAAAAGATCATAATAAAAACTGTTCAAAAACACAAGCAATCAGTGTTTTTTGTTCAATGAGTCCGAAATCATAATTCTGGGTCCTGGTGTATGGAAACGTCATCTGCCACACCATCACTGGATTCCCCAAAGTAAAAAACCACACTCCGAACACTTAACACTACTTAAACATTGAAAACAGAAGAATCCTAGCTCTTCGGTAGAACCTCCCTTTGATACCACTTTGTCATGATACGTTCCCCTGGGCCCATGTCGTGACTACCCCAAGCCCCCCTTTCATAGGCCAGGGGCTGATGACTAGCACCATAAAGGAATATCCCTATACCAGGAAGGCATTTCTTTTAAACCTATACAAACACACAATCCAAGAACATAAAAAAAAGAAACCACGAAGTAAACATATGAAGTATAATGTTTACTGAATGTAAAGGGGGCAGATTACAAGCCCAACTGAAAAGTACGAGTAAATATAAAAGGAGAAAAACATCTCCTAGTTCATCCACCGAGGATCCTACCTGAAGGGTAGGTACAACTCACAATCAGTAGTCTCTGTGACATGTCACGTCCAATATTCCACCTCCATGCACCATCTAGTCCTGGGTTCTTCATCCTTGATTAACGTCGTCCATCGTCTACACAAGATACAATAAAGTGCTGGTGTATCCCGTGTTGGGGGGGGGGGGGGGTATACAAGTACTCAATAGGGACCTCGAGACCCCCAAATGTCTCCAAGAGTTCCACATTGAAAATACCACAAATAAACGCCCCAATAAAAAATCACTAAACCGTATTCGTCTTCTCTACTTAGGTATATTCCCATACATATACCTAATTCATCAGAATATACTCATCTCATTAATGAAAAACATAAGGCCACAACTTTTAAGCCATTTTCACAACTGATCCAAAAAGGAAGAATACCATAAAGGTAACACCATGAAGGTAACACCAAAGAGGTAAAAGTATAACAAAGGTAACACAATGAAGGTAACACCACGAAGGTAAAAATACCCAAAATGAAACACCAAAAAGGTAAAAGTACCATAAAGGTAATGCCATAAAGGTAGCAACATAGCTCACACCTGGTATTTAACTCAAGTTTAAAAGTACAGATAATTTTTCATAAAATATAGATCATCTGATTCTATCGAGTGGCTCTACTTCTGACCCACACAAGATCGATAAATCCTGACCCAAACAGGTTTGATAGATATTGACCCACACAAGATCAATAGATGCTGACCCAGATAAGATTTTTAGGTGCTGACCCACATAGGATCAATAAATGATGACCAACACAGGATCTCTAGGCACTGACCCGCATAGGATCGATAGACACTGACCCACACGAGATCGCTATTATTTCTTCACGCTACAGCCAACCATGAGATTCCCACACTTAGAACAATTTTTTCATGGAGGATATGATCATCAGTCCATCGGTCATACCTCAACCACCATGAAGTTCCATGAAGAATAATCCAAAAGCACCTCCATGTCATAAGGGTTCTAATGCGGCAGACGAAACATCAATCGGACCCACAGTTTGTGACTTATATGTGTTTTAGTACCAAGGGACCGGTTGGATTCAGGTTCGATACAACCTGGACATTATCCAACATTCACCAAAACTCAAGTGGAGTATACCAAAATAACCATCTCATCCAATGGATTCCAGTACCGTAGACGGTTCTTAAAATGGATGTTTGATTCAAATGTTAAGACTCTTTTTGCGAAACAGGGCTTAGAAGGGTCTGGGTCCGTTCTGACCTGGTTAGAAAAACCTAGGACAATACAGTCTAGGATGATCCAACCCAGTTCGAATCGACCTAACCCAGCCCGCCTGGGTGGCGCGGCCAGAACCACAGAGGGGCGTGACCTGCTGGGCTCGCGCTGCTCGGCCCGTGAAGAGTGTGCCCGCTGGGCTCGTGCAGCCTGACCAACGGAGGGGCACGACCCACTAGAGGTGCAACCCACTGGGGATCATGCAGCCTGACCTGAGGAGGGGTTTGGCCTGTTGGAGGTGTAGTCCAACATGCTAGGGCTCGCGTGGCCCAACCTACGGTGGGGTGCATCTTGCTGGAGGGGCATCCAGCTAGTGCGGGGCATGCCCTAGCTGGAACTGGGGGAGGGAAGCACCCCCCATTACTCTCAAACGACTTAGACATTTTGGTAACAGATCAGCGGCGAGACATGGTGCTGCCCGGTTTCCGCGAGACCCGCAGGGGCCGGTCCCTCCTCCACCACTGTGGCTTCATGCCTCACCCATCGCACAGCGCTCCGCCTTCCCTTTCCACGGTCGGCCCGATCCGACCGCTGTCTTCACCTACCATAACTATGGACGTGGCCTCATATGCTGGAGGCATGTGGCGGCATGCCACCATCGCTTCCACAGATGGTCTTTGCTGTCCACCGCCATTACCCACCGACACCGGTCGCTGGTGCTTCCGTGCTAGTGCCGCACTGGCAGTCTTCCGCAGGTTACCGGGTGAGTGTCGGTGGATCGTTATTCTGTCAGTAGGTACCAACGGCCTCCCCAGGATTCCCACTTCACTGATTGTTCCTCTATTTTGGGTTAAGTCCAATCCAAATAAGATCAACAGTGAAGAATGCATAGAATAACAAAGTATCAGAGGTTCCATGCCTTATTCATATGTCGCACACCCTCCATGTTTGCATCTTAAAAAGTGGGGAAGGATACATGATTCAACAATTTCATAAAATTAAAACAATATTAAACCCTTCATCAAGACCATTGGAGAACGTCCACTTTTGAGGAAGAGTCGGTGTTCGTCTTCCCACAACATGTCTCCAACGATGCCGCTCAAATGTCGTTCTTCAGTTCGGGATTCGGTGTTGCTCTTCACCACTCTTCAAAACCGGTCCCATCCTCAATGTGGTTGGAATCACAGTACTTTTACAGAGCTTCCTCGCTTGGTGTACTCATGCCAACACTCCATCCAAGCTCTATATAAATAGACAAGTGGAGGGTGAGTAACACACATGGAATTAATGGGGTTCAATTAATTAAGGAACATTCCTAATCCAAAGACACTATTACAAAGATTTGAGGAGTCAAGACATTTAATGTATTGACATGTGTTCGATCCCTCCACTGTCTCTTTTCCATTGGAGGAAAACAAAAGAGAGAAATAAAATAATTTTTTTTATTTTATTACTATTTTAAATGTCCAAAATCTATCTTTTTCTCCCAACCTAATGCGGTTGATGTGAAGCCTTACTTAAGAAAATCTTTGCACTGTGAATTCAACAGAGCTCCCAAATTTTTAATCCGAGAACCGGTTCAAATGTTTGAAAATGCCTCCCATGCGTTTACTGAACGTTTCTTAAAAAAAGTTCAAAAATTCATTCTGGGCACACCAAGCCTTAGAATCACACACCATCATTTTTCACAGACTCATAATAATTTTATATAATAAAAAAATTATAATGGAAATCCTAGTCTTTATATTTTTAATGTCACATAATTAATATTTCTTCTAATAAAATAATAACTCCATCACTAATTTGTTATAATTTTTGGTAATCATTTTATTTAAAAAAATTATAAATAAATTCCTATGATGTAGAAAGTTATTTTATATTTCCAAATAATATTTATTATTGATGTTATCTCCTGATTATTCCGATATTAAAATTATTAAACATACATGAAATGATTGTGTGACAATTTGTCACATTGTTTAATTTTTATAATATATAGGTCATTTTATTTTGAAAGTGTCCATTAAATATTTCAAAATCCATAATAATGTGATAAGTGTATAATATAATTTATCTAATATTTTTTAAAATGTTTTTATTTTGTTATTCCAGTCCTTGTGTTTTAACCATTATTTATCCCCTTTAACTATTAGCGCGACAACATGCCTTTTCCATCTATAGGGTTAATATAGTTAGTATAAAATTCCAAAAGAACCCCAATTGTATTTTTTTGGACATATTTAACAATATACTAATTATTTGGTCAAAAAATAGATTCAAATGGTTTTTAAATCATATAATAAAATATTATTTCTTTTAAAATCTCATTTATGTTAATTCTGACACTATTTTTTACATGACATATACAAAAGATCATAAAAACTTGATTTCAAAGAAGAAATTATATTAAATCATCCCTAACATGTCAATTTCATCCAAAAGAAATTGAAGGATGGAATAGAAAATTTCCAATTATATATCTGTTAATATTATCAATATCATTTAATTGATTCTTCCATTAATAAATAAATTATTGTGTCATCATTGTGTCCCCATTTAATTTAATTATTTATTTTTCTAAAATTATAAATAAATTTCCTTTATTTAGATAAAAAAAATTATATTTCTAAATACTATTTATAGTTTACCATATCACTTATATAACCTCATATTAAAAATATTTTACTTGTTAAAAACAAAAGTATAAAAAAATTAGATTTTCTTTAAATATAAAATCATAAATATATTAATGTCATCAAAGTGGATCAATGTGATCTCAAAATATACCTAAGGATAATTTTTTTCTAAACACACTCATCCAATTAAATTAGTAAATGTTTTAGGGTAATTTTAAAATTTTATAATATTATTATTACATTTAATTACTCGATTCACTGATAATTGTGGGAAGTAAAAGCTACAAAAGTTAATAATAATCAAAATATATAATTGATACCATTAGACAATAAATTTCCTAATAATTACAACCATTTATTTCCATTTTATTAAATTCAATTCCCAGAAATATTAAAATTATGTTTAATATTAATCCATCAAATGTGGCGAGAAGGTGAGTAAAAGAGGTGTTCAAATGTTCAATAAGTTTTTATTTATAATTCCATTATAAAAATTATTACAATAAACTAAATTGGATTAATATATGTATTATTTATCTATTCTGAAATTAAAATAAATTTAATGTTAAATAATTATTTTAAAAAAATTATTTTTAACAACAATGATGTATTTTCCACTATTAATAAAAATTGAAACTTTTTAAAAAAATGAGAAAAATTGTACCTAAGAAAATTTTCTTATTCTGAATTCCAAAAGGAATTATATTTTGAAGAAAAAAATATAAATTTCATAATGTGGATAATACTATTCATAACCGCTTTTTAGAAGCCTTGCTTGATATATCATGGTGTTGTCGAACTATATGTAGTGTGAATTGCAATTTATCAGAGATATTAAATTTAAAAAGAGACATAATGTAAAAACACGGGGTTTTATATTCCAAATTTGTTTAAGAAGTTAAATAATTGTTCTATGAGATCATTTTATACCGATTATACTAAATGAACCACATTTTCAGCTCTATTGAAGTTATATAATATTAAATATTGTATTGGATGAGACGACCCCAACATAAAATAATTACATGGTCTCATAAATGATGTTATACCAGAAGAAAATAAAATTCCATGTAAAACATATGAATCTAAAAAAATTCTACTTTCAATGGGAGTGATCTTTAAAAAAATAAATGCTTTTCCAAATTATCGAATATTATTTCACATGGACCATGAATCACTAATAAAATTCCCTAAATGTATGAATGAAAAATGAATCAAGTACTTCAAAATGTGTATTGTAAATTCCTATCATTCCAAGGTTTAAAATACTATTTACATGAGTGGAAATTCTGAGAATATTGGCATGGCATGTGGAAACAATAATTAAATTTGGGAACAGGTATCATCCAACAGATTCTCGTCAATGGATGAAAATATGTTATGAGTATCTTGAATTCTTAAATGATCCATGAAATTTTCATATTTAACTATCTACATATAGAATAAATTCTTTTTGTTGTATAGATTATTAATCACAATACATGGAATTTCAAGTTGGTAAATTATAACTTGCTTCCATGGTTATGCATGAAGAGAAAATACATTATGTTTTCACTTATTATATCTGGACCAAAGAAACCTGATATTGACATTGATGTCCATTTGGTTCAATTGATTAGAGTTTCAAAATTGATGTGGGATAAAACTATTAGAATATATGATGCCCATATAAATGAATAATTCACATTGAGGTCCATATTGTATGGGATAATAAATGACCTTCCTACTTTTTTAAAATTTTCAGGATATAGAATTAATGGATTGTTGGGGTGTCCCATTTGTGATGAATTATTACACACCTTTCTGTTGAAACATTCTTTTATTACTATGTTTTTGGATTTTTTAAATTTTTACCTCGACGAAATAAATACCGATCGAGGACAAAAACATTCGATGGGTATACCGAATAAAATAAAAACAATGTATCCACTAATGGGTTATCACCTATCTGATAAAGTAAAAGATATTTACACTATTTTAAGTAAACAATTTTCAAACAAACATAAAGACTCATGTTTGAAATAGAGATAAAATTCCATTAAATTTATGTTTTGTAATTATTTGTAAATAAGACATTTTTTTTGATGTATTGCATATAGAAAAAATGCATTTGATAGCTTTATTGGAACATTATTAAATATTCCTAAAAAAAGTGTGGTATGAAGGCTTTGTTGGACCTAATTCAAATATGTATAAGGGAATATTTGGTATTAGTGAAGGGTAAAGGGTTTACTTTTCTTCCAATAGTAGCTTACTCTCGATCGAAATAGAGACAATTGTACATTTTCATTTTCCATAATGGTGTTGATGATTCAGAGGGGGACTAATAAAATATAAAGAATGTCACATCAATAAATAATTTGACGTGACTTGGACTAATGTTAAATTAATGTCATGTTTTGATGAAATATTTGATGCTCGATTCTTTACATTTCATCCTACATAAAAATTTACTATATACAGTAACTAGAATACACTTCTTTTTCATATTGATGTATATTCAATTTATAGAACTACAGATGTTTCTAATCACGAATAAGAATATTTTTTTTCATATTTTGTGAATTATTGAGGTTATTCCCACCGTAATTCTTTTATATAATTCTCCGGCATATTTTTCACTTGTTTAGAGAGGTTTCACTATACAGTCCTTTCCATTACATAATGATGTGTCCCATTGAATGGTATTTGAAGATTTTGAAATTGAATGTCAGGAATTGAATTAGTCTATAAGTTTTTATTATATAATGATATATTTTTGAAGAAATTATTGAATTCAGTACTCTTAAATATCATATGTTGAAAACATAAGTCTCAAAAAGTCTCTTAAATAAAGATTCCTTATAGGATAAGGTATTTTCGGAAGAGATGTTGTTACAATTACCATCATAGATTGAGAGCAAGCACACCATTACAATTTACATAATAGTGGATATGTTGATCAATATGTTGAATTGAACAAAGATATTGTTGGATATTTGAATCCATAAATGGATGAAGTATGGATATCTAAAACACATAATCTAAAGAGTATTTGATGGTTCTAAGATCAAATTTATAAGGAGTTGCCAAAAAATCTGAATTCAATTGCTGAAATAATTCTATGGCTAGTTGGAGGACCAATTGAGAATGTTATATCTTACACTATTTTTTGTAATACATGGTTGTACATTCAATAAAAAAGTATACGATTACTATAGTGTGATTCAAAATAGTAGAGTTATTCATGTGATGGAAGTGATTTACATATCCAGTTCGAAGGATAGAGATCTAATTTATAAAAATATGTCATAGTTTTTGAATTATCGAATAGATATATGAGTTGGATTATAAAAAAGATCAAATTCCTATTTTCTATTGGAATTGTGCTGACAATAGAAGATTGTTGAATGTTAGTAAATTGGGATTTATGAAGGTGAATTTTAGTGTGGAAGGGGAAACATATGATCCTTTTATAATGGCATCACAAGCAGTGCTAGAAATTTATGTCTCAGATAAAAAAAATCATGATTACACGACTCCTAACTAAGAAAACTATGGGGTAAGATGAAAATTTTATCAAGGATGGCCATTTTATTGGGATATCACAATCAGTTCTTGGTGGTCCCAATGTTGATAAGGTCTTTTATGTTATAGGGGACCATAAAGAGGGGATTTGGATTCTCGGTTGAGGATTTAAACCCCTTAAACATAATGTAAATAAAGAGATTTAAATGGGACAATTATTTTTTAATAGATTATTCTTTTTCTCATAATATTATATAATCTCTACTACATTAACATAATCTCAAATAAATGTTTAACTACTCATGTAGAAAATGTCTCACGCAAATGATGATGTTTCCAATCTTGGTGAATAATTGAGCAATGATGATGAATCTAATGAGTTATTTGGTAATCAACCACATGTTGATGAAGAAAAACAAGAATGAATCTACATGACAATGTTGAATAAAATTATCAATGAAAGAAGTAATGGTATAAAATATGAGGTTTTCCAGAATAAAAAAAACCAACCTGTTGAACCCCACAAGTCAATTCTCATTAGTTATGTTGCAGACATAGTGGGGATGCATATTTTGATTGATATACATTCAATGAACCACGTCCAACATATAAGGATAGAATCCCTTTGGTAATATATAAAGGTAATTTTACAATATACACTCTCTATTTTACTGAAATTATTTTTAATGAAATTTTGATTCAATATTCATTATTGCTTATAGAGTTCATTTATATTAGAATATTTCCATAAGATATATGTCTTAAGGGACATTTTAAAAGACCAGATAGGCTTCTATAATATTTTCACCTAGTTACATCACAAGGATGGTGAGGGGGAATTAAATTCCCACCAACCAGTTAGTTATGAAACCACTGTAATGATGGAAACATAGAATTATTTCATCATCCTTTTTGATGAGAAATCTTTACAGCTGTAATTTAGTCAATAAAATATTATTTGAAATTATTTATTTTATCCACTTTGATTCAAAAAAATTAATTTATGAAACAAAAAAGGAGTGATGACATTAAATAATGTTCATAAAACCCAATATACCCATATCACAAAGGAGGGATGAGGTATGCTTCACTAGAGAATAAATTGGTATGTATTTTAAATCAATAACAAAATATTGATTTGATATGTAAAAAAATATGTTACTTTTTTTTATATTAAGATAGATGAAAAAAATCAAAAGACACATCAATCTTACATCGCGTGTTATGGAACCAGGTGATCTTAAATACATTAGATAAAATAGTTGATGAAAGAAAAAAATTAGTGTAATAAACATGTGTATGTATGGAATAATAATAACTTTTTATTATTTATAATTTTATTACATAAAAATATGTATTTATGCTCATATTTGTTTATATGGTTTAGTCACATGGATCAGTAGTTACTGTAACCGAAGAAAAACTACATTTTGTAGCTTTGAAGATGCAATAACAATATGGTCGCATTAGAGGAGAAGGTTTTGGAGTGTATCATCGAACATATTTTGAGAATATAAAACATAAAGAATGTACATATAATATGATGAATGTACTTCAGACATAAATAGTTGATTTATAAGATATCATTGTGTGGTCATGTTTAGACGACCAATATATGAGAAATGATCAAAGATAACCTATGGTGGAACAAAGATCTGCACATGAAGAACCAAATGACCCCACTGACATTGATGTTACTCATTCCCAAAAACCACATACTGTACTTGAGTAAATCAATGTTTTCATTACTCTTTCACCTAAATGTGATTTAAAAAAATCCTATAACATTATATTACTATAAATTTATAGGGTAATTATGTATGTGATTTCTATCTTTCAACACCCACACAACGCCATTTTGTGAGGGGTATGGTGTATAATAACCCTGGAGATAATCTACATATTAAAGAAAAATCAAAATATTACAAGAATGTAGGGATTGAGTTAGCTCAATAGATGACCTCTAAGTTTCTTGTTCTACCTGATGATTCAGATATTACAATCCGGAGCTATTCTATTGGAACATTCATTTCACGGCTGTATAATCATATAATTTTACATGAGGTATTTTTTTTTAAAAAATTGTGATTATCAAAAACATGTAAAATTTGATGAAAAAAGGTATGATGTGAGCTATGGTATTACTGCCTGAATGGCCCGAAGGCCTTCTTTTTTACTTATTTTTGATCACCCCCCTTTCAAGGGATGAGGGGGAACCCTTACAAGGCTCGTGGGATCAAAGATTACATGGCCCGTAGGCTTAGAAGATTACATGACCTGAAAGTCTTAGGGAATTCAACCAGACTATCTACAAATCCTTGAAGGACCTGAGGACCAAACCGGTGGCCCGAAGGACTTGGGTGGCACGAAATTCTTGAGGTGGACCGAAGGCCTTGAGAATCAACTAGGCCAAAGGACTTGGGTGGCACGAAATCCTTGAAGGACCCGAGGACCAAACTGGTGGCCTGAAGGCCTAGATGGATGAATAGTTATGGCTGCTATAGTACCGAACAGTGCCTGCTACAGTGCCAACTATAGTGCCTACTACAGTACTGCTATAGTTCCTGCTACAGTACTGCTACAGTACGCCGAATATATGCCTCCACCCAAATTTGATCTCGTGTCTCTTGGATGTACCTAGTGAGTCCTCTCCAACTAGGTTGAGGCTCATGTGCTGAGCTACGGTATTACAAAAGGGTAAATTGATGGGGAAACATAAGATCAGATCAAGAAAATATAGTAAATCGACCAAGAAATCAAAAGGACCTTATGAGTGTACCTTCTCCCCGCCAATTCCACATCAACATTAATTTTCATTTGAGTTTATTTTAGAGATAAAGTTTTAATATAAGAAAATGTATTATATACTATATTAAGAATAACTATTTTGAAAATTCATTACAGATGTATTTGGTCTTGGGATTATAAATGAACTTCTTATTTTTAAATGGCTAGAAGCCTCAGTTCTGAATACATACATAAGGTACATTTTCATAATATGTCTAAAAAATAGTGATATAATATGATTTATAGTGTTAGTAACTATTCAATATTTCTATAGGTGTTTATATTACTACTATATAAATAGAAAACTTGGCAAAGAAATATTTGGATTCATAAATCCCTATATAATTCCCATTGAAAAAAACACTTTTGCAGAAAGATGAAATTAATAAGAAGAAAGATGAGTTATAAGAAGCTTTTTAGAAAAAAATAATTGATGAATAAATCTTTTTGATTCATACCATTTAAAGGTAATAATATACTATCCATTCACAAAAAATATTTTTTTTATTATGAAGCACTGGATATTGATTTCACTCAATCTAGATACCAAAAATATTTATTTTTCTGATCTAGTGCATGAATATCCAATAAACCGACAATATATGATGTGTATTGTTAATTTTAAATACACTTTAATCAACATTTTATATATAAAATAATGAATTATTTATTTCAATTAATCTTAAAAATAAATTTTTTATAATAGATAAATATCTGAATATATGAAAAATCATTGAATGAAGTCAGTGACTAAATATAAAAATCCAATGGATTACTTAAAATAGAAACATATTAAGGTATATATAGATATATTTAACAATAAAAACATATTAAAAATCTATTTACTTATTTTGGTCAATGTTTTTGTAGCGTTTGAATCAAGATAATGGAATGGCTTATGGATATTTTGTTTTGAAATTTATGAGAGAGATCATAAACCGTGAAAAGAACAACATCTTTAAATAGGTAATTTCTAAAGGTAATTAAAATTTCATAGAAAATCATTATTAATCATTATTTTCTATATATTTTTTCATTATTAGAAAGATTAACAAATAACCTTTTTACTAAAAAGAGGAACTAATTTTTTTAGAGATGAGTGCAATGAATACAAGGTCTTAGAATGTTTTCTAAAAAATAATTTAGAATATTACTTTCTATATTTATGATATTGTATGATCTATAACCTTATAAATATATTTTATTTTTGGAGAACTATTTTGTGAAATATTATATAGTATTTTTGATAGGTTTCTATAGGATAAGTGTACTGGAGGAAGTAAATTTGTTTACAAACGACCATAAAAAATGCCATGAGAATGTATAGGGGCGTCATAAAGAGGTGACTTCCTGCTATTTATTTAGTTAATTTTTTCATCATTTCATGTAATCCTTTAATTTAATTTTTTTATCATTTTTAGAATAAAATTATTCTAATTTCACCTCTTTGGTTCCAATATGGGTGGTGGTAAATAACAGAAGAAACGAACAATTTAACGGTTTCAAATTGGTGGGTGGTGAAATTATTTGGTCTATTTTATCATCAATTAGGTGCAATAAATAATATAAAAAAATCATGGAAAATATATACATGTTACACATATAGTTTACATTAGTGAAATGGAATGACTATAACAAATTATTTTGATTAACAAGATGTGAAATTAAATCATCCCACCATTACATCACATAGATTATAAAAATCATTACAAGAGTAGAGGTGTTTAACTTATCATTATTATGCATATATATTCTTGTTCGCAAACTCACAATCAAAAAATGTTTCCACTGCTTCATCACTAATATGAATGTTCACATTCATTATGAAAAATGATCCTTGTTCACAATATCATTAGAAAACTCGTAGTTCTTATCAATAAAAAATACATGAGAATATGGATGTTTCCATATTGATGGAAAAAATGGTGATGTTATGTTAGATAATATCATCACCAATAATATTGATAATTATTTGAAATATGAATGTGAACATTCATTATTTAGAATAATAAATGTTCACATGATCATTTATTTTCTTTATAGCAATACTAACATACGCATTTATTTCTTATAAAGAAGGATTATTTTTCCCTATTTTTGGTGGGTTTTTGGAAGATTCTTGTTATCATGAGAGATTGGAATTCATTTCTGAAACTTAGATAACAACAATAAATAATTTTTTCAACTGACCACACCTTAATATGATACATTATATATCCAGTATGACTCAAATTGTGTGGTTTCAGTTTAAAACTGAAAATTTATTAATGTATTGTTTCATATTTTTTTCTAATTTATATTTTATAGTATTAATAACATAACAATATCATTTATATATAGGCGGATTCTTTTTTAAATACATATTTTATTTCATTCATCCATCTAAAGAAAGATATAAAAGGGAGAACATGTAGCTTTTGGATAAGGCATTTAAGACAACATGATTCTTCTTTTCCATCCAAATGAAAGAGTTATCTATTTTTTGGGTTGTTATAGAAATTTTAAAGTAAGCACACTTATCAAAATTGATAAACCACACCTTAATATGGTACACAGTGTGCTTGCTATAACATAGACTATATGATTTTATTTTATAATTTATATTATAGTTCAAAACACAAATAAATACACAAAATAATAACAAAAATTTATATTATTTTAATAGTTTAGAAAAACAATTAATAAGTCATTTTTGATGTGTAGTAATTAGCTGGACAACATTTTGATGCACAATGTGACCTATATGGCTCTAATTGTGTCTTTTTATTTAAAATTGCCATTAATTTTAGTAAAAAATAAATGTGACATACTCAAAACTGATTAAACTCAATCATATTGCTTTTAAAATTTAGTAAAATTACCCATATGACATTTTTTGGTATGTAGGAATCATCCTTAGCACAATATTCTACACTATGTGCCTAGTATGACTCAAAGTGATTGTTATGAGTGTAAAACTGAAATTTTAGTTCAAAAAGTGTCACACATTGAAATCCAAGACAACACACACCCATTGGCTTGATAAATATTTAAAATGATTAAAAATTAATTTTTAATGTTTACTAATTAGTCTCTTGTAAAACTATCACACAATGTGACTGATATGACTGAATATGTGTGTTTACAATTTAATATGACATTTTAGTAAAAAAAATAAGCGACATAATAAAAAACAATAAAACACATCCAAGTTGTGTGGGTACATTATAGAAATGATCTACATCACGTTTTTAAATGCAAAAATCATCCTCACCTAATTTTTATGCACAGTGTGATGGGTATTACTTCAAGTGAATCTTTTTATATAAAAATGATATTAATTTTTGTAAAAAAGTCAAGAGACACAATGAAAATCAATAAAAAAAAATTTGGGTTGTTTTATACTGTATTAAAATTAACCATATAAATTTTTTGATATTAATAAATCAGATGCACCACAATTTGATACACAATGTGCCTAGTATGACTCAAAGTGTCCATTATAAATTTAATGTTGACATTTTAGTTCATAAAGTGTCACTATCTAAAAACCAATAATACACACTAATATTGTATAAATAATTTATGAAAATGATTACTATTTCAATTTTTTGTGTACGAATATGTATAACTAACACTTGATGTGATCGGTAGGACTCAATGTTAAGAATTCTAGAATAAAATGACCTTTTATGAAAAAAGTGACATACTCAAAAATGAGAAAATTCACTCATAGAGTATTAATAATTTTAAAAAAATCCACAAGTCATTTATGAGGTTTAGTAATCATATTGACCTCAATCAAAAACCCGATGTGAACGGTATGACTCTATTTGTGTCTTTTTAATTAAAATTGAAATTAATTTTAGTAAAAAAGATAACTAACATACTCCAATCCATGAAAAACATTGGTATTTTTTATTCTTTTGGAATGTGATCCACAAACATTTTTTTATTTGTAGGAATCATACATGCCTCAATATGATACATGATGTTCAATATATGACTGAACATGTCAATTATCTGTTTAAAATTGACATTTTAGTTTAAAAAGTGCCAATCACTAAAAACTGAGAAACCAAACTCGGATTTTCTTCATAATTTTGGAAAACAATTCATAAGTCATTTTTGATTTGTATGAAACATTCTTACATCAAAATGAGACAAGATGTGACTTGTATGACTCAATGTTAATGTTTACATTTTAAAATAACATTATAGTAAAAAATACAAGTGACATACTGAAAACAAAAAACATGTTCATATTGTTTTGATACATTATGAAAAAGATACATAAGTAATTTTTTACATTTATGGATGAAATTAACCTCAATATGATGCATGATGTTACATGTTTGGCTCCATGTTTTCCTTTTTATTTAAAAAAGAAATTATTTTTAGTTAAAAATAAAACTGACAAACTAAAAACTGAGAAAACGTATTTAGATTTTTTTTATACATTATAAAAAACCATACATAAGTCATTTTTGACATGTTAGAATCATCCAAACCTCAATTAGATACATGATGTGTTTGGTTTCACTCAAGGTGTTCGTTATCAGTTTAAAATTGACATTTTATTTTTAAATGTTCCAATTCATAATGTCTAAGAAAACATGATCATATTGTATGGATAATTTAGGAAAATGATTCATAAGTTATTTTGAAAGGTATACATTGGTCCCATGGGAAATAGATACTCTGCAATACTGGAAAATGGACCTATCCCCACGGTTTCCCCAAAACCGTGGGGATAGACCCCCCCCCCCATACACATGGTTTTCCAAAACTGTGGGTATAAGTGACTTTTCAGGACCTATACCCATGGTTTTCCAAAATCGTGGGTATAGGGGGGTCTATCCCCACGGTTTTGGAAAACCGTGGGGATAGGTCCTAAAAAGTCACCTATACACACGGTTTCACAAAACCGTGGGAATAGGGGTACCTATCCCCACAGTTTTGGGGAAAACCGTGGGAATAGGTCTAGGATAAAATACGTGTACCCACGGTTATAAAAACCATGGGTATAGGTCACTTTTGTGTGCACGGGAAAAAAAAATTTCCGTGGGAAGGGAATTTTTTTTGGCGGGAACCCTATACCAACGGTTCTTCCCTCTATACCCACGGTTTTTATAACTACATTTAACTAAATATATATATTTATATACATATAGGTTATGTTATGGTAGTGGTTAGACACGGTGTTTGCAGCGAAGAGGTTGCGGGATCGAAACACGGTGCCCGCATTATTTTAGGACCTATACCCACAGCTTTGAAACTGTGGGTAAAAGTCGTTGACACTGTGGAAATTGGCTATGTTTCGGTGACACGGTGGCAGGACACCTATACCCACGGTTTTGGAAAACTGTGGTTATAGGTTGGGGACCTATACCGACGTCGTTCCAGCCCACGGTTCCCAAAATTGTGGGTATAGGATATACCCATGGTTTTGGGGGCTATACCCACGGTTTTGAACCATGGGTATAGGCCGTTTTTCCAGTAGTGTTGTGGGACCAGTATGACCCAAAGTGATTTCTTCTAGATTAAAATTTCATTTTAGAAAAAAAAGGTGACATACTCAAAATTGAGAAAACACATTAAGATTGTTTTGATACATTAGGAAAAAAATACATAAATCATTTGGTATGTGTAGGAAATATCCAAACCTCAACATCATTAATGGTGTGACTAGTATGAATCAATGTGTATCTTTTATTTAAAACTAACATTAATTTTAGTAAAAAAAGGAAACTATGCTCAAAATTGATAACAACACTCAGAATGTTTTGATACTTAAAAAAATGACTGATAAGTCATTTTTAATGTGTGAGAATCATCAAAACCTCAATAGAACACAAATTGTGACTGATATGTCACCAAGAATGTATTTTAATTTAAAGATGACATAAATTTTAGTGAAAAAATAGAATTGGCATTACAAAAATAATTAAAGAACATTCATCTTGTAGTAATACTTTAGAAAAATTATACATAATTCATTTTTGGCATTTTGGAATTATTTTAACCTCAATCTGATTCACAGTGTACCTAGTATGTCTCTAAGTGCATATTTTTATTTTTAGTTGACATTAATATTTGAAAAAATTACTTTCAACATGTAACGACCCGAAATTTTGAATAAATATTGTTTCCTAATTTTGTGTATTATTTTATACTCAACAAAACTGTTTCATTTGATAACATGAGTATAGTTAAAATGAGATTGTTGGGTTTTGACTATTATATGACCATTAGTCAGTATGACCGTTGGAAACTAAATGTTTCCACTATTGTCTCTAAATACAAGTTATCTTGGTTAATTAATATAGAAAGAAGATTCGATGGCCTCATCCAGAAGTCTTGGACCGATCGAAGCGCATCTAACAGAACATGGGAAGGAGGTAGCACCATTGGGCTTTGCTCTGGACCAATACCAAGCCGAACTTCATTGTGTGAAGCTATAACGGAATGGCCTTCACGAGAAGTTCAAACTGATAGAAATTACTACTCATGTGATGTTGGTCAAGCCGCCCTCAGATTCCCTCACCTTAGCACACCTTACACTTAGGTCCTATGTTGGGGTTATAAGGGGCTATGTAAGGAGACCATATCTACGTTGTGTAATCCTTTTTTATAAATAAAATTGTGTTCTCTTCTTATGGTGAAGATTGTGAATTTTAAAATATCTGGATAAATATAGTATGCATATTTTTGATAAATTTTAGAAAAAGGATATTTTAAAAATGTTTATGTAAACCTTAAATAATAAAAAATTTGTAATGATTTTCGAAAAATGGTGTTCTACAATTATGTTCAGTACGAAATTTAGAATATAATAAGATCAACATAATTTTTGATGAATAGTAAATTATGAATAGTGATTTTATGCTTAGGATTTGTAATGTGACCAAATGGATTAGTAATCTCACTTAAAGAATGTATTAATATAATCTATGCACCTTGATTAAGTAATGTGATTCAATAAAATTGTTAAATAATGGTTTCATAAATTATTAGTCAAGTATTGGTTTTTTCAGGTGAATAGTGTTTTTAATTAAAAATTAAATTAAAAATATTTAGAATTTTTTTTTTATAAAATGGATTTCATTTTTGAACTCAGAGCATCGATATTATGTGAAGGTAATTTTTGGGGATTTTTTTTGAAAAAAATGAATTTTCGGTGAATAGTGTATTTATTTAAAAATTAAATTAAAATTATTTAGAAAATTATTTTTATAAAATGGAGTTCATTTTTGAAATCAGAGCATAGATATTTGGTTAAGGTGAAATTTTAGGATTTTTTATGAGAAGGTAGAATTTTCAGTGAATAGTAAAAATACAGTTTTAGGGTTACTGTATGTTTAATGACATCATAATTGTGTCATGATGATTAATGAGATATTTGAAGGGTTGGCTGACCAAAGGTGATGAATTATTGTATGGGGGCATGTGGCCTAACTCCATGGTAAATACCATGGGAGAGCCCATGGTTTTTCCAATACCACCAATGAGATGTCCCTTGGCCATTAATGCCTTGTCCCCTCACATTCCCTATAAATACCAAGTCATCCTCTCATCCATTCGACTCCAAAATCATACTAAAAGATGTTCTGGTCTCCTTTACTCCTAAGGAGTCCTCCCAAGGTTCCCCCAAGCCCTCAAGGTCCCAACCTTTGAGTTTTAAGAGTTACGTTTAAGGTAAGGGATCCTACCTCTCTCTTTCTTTTCAAGTAATCTCTTTTATGTCATTTATTTTATGCTCCATGATCTTATGTTGGAGGATGATCTTTTATATTCCTCTTACATACCTTTCAATTTTCATATGATGAGAGAGCCCCTCTTTCTCTCATCAATTCGTTTTAAGAATGTTTAAGTGACATCGTTAGGCTGCCGAATTTTTAAGGGATTCTTTCACCCTTCTCGTTTTCAAGATCTATTTTCTGGTCAAGTCTTTCATGTTCCTTTTTATTATGTTTGGGTATGATATATATATCTATCATACTGATCTTTTATATTCATATGATGAGAGACACTATTTGATCTCTTCAATTCAGTATTTTGACGTTTTAAGTGGCGCCGTTAGGCTGCAAAATTTTTAAGGGATTCTTTCACCCTTCTCGTTTTCAAGATCTATTTTCATGTCATGTCTTTCATGTTACTTTTTATTATGTTGTGGTATGATATCTATATCTATAATACTGATATTTTATGTTCACATTATGAGATACCCTATTTTATCTCTTCAATTCAGTATTTTTATATTTTAAGTGGCACAGTTAGGCTGCCGAATTTTTAAGGATTCTTTCACCCTTCTCATTTTCAAGATCTATTTTCATGTCATGCCTTTAATTTTTCTTTTTATTATGTTGGGGTATGATCTCTATATCTATAATACTGATATTTTATGTTCATATGATGAGATACCCTATTTTATCTCTTCAATTCAGTATTTTGATGTTTTAAGTGGCGCTTTTAGGGTGCTGAATTTTTAAGGGATTCTTTCACCCTTCTCGTTTTCAAGATCTATTTTAATGTCAAGTATTTCATGTTCCTTTTTATTATTTTGGGGTATGATATCTATATCTATCATACTGATCTTTTATGTTCATATTATGAGATACCCTATTTGACCTCATCAATTCATTTTTTTAAGTTTTAAGTGACGCCGTTAGGCTACCGAATTTTCATAAGAGAAATCTTATTTTTGTCTTCCTTCCATGTTTTTCAATTCATATGGTATGTCTTTAAAATTTCATTACCATGTTCTTATATCCATTATATTCTGTCCCTATACTCTGTTATGAATCATTTATCAGTGGGTGACTCATGTCCCCTCTCTTTTCAATGTTTTCTAAAACCCTATTACATTGTCATTATCCTGTAGAATTTTAGTCTCAAAATGTCTCTCTCTTTTCTCAAATTCTATTAATTTATTAAGTGAATACTCAAAGCTCTTTTTCTACAGGGTTATTAACATGTATATCAAATTTTTCTATTTTAATTCTTGGATTTACATACACAAAACCCGCATTCTTTTTTTGTGTGTTTAAAGTGACATAAAGATCATGTCTTTAAAGCAGTTTTTAAAACGTTATGATTAGGAAAGGAAACCCATTTATTTTATGCTATATGGGTTTTTTATGAAATTTTTGATGATGATATATGTGGATCAGATGATAATAAAGACAAATTTAATGGTGCGCCCTGATAGCGCTCCAACGCATTGGGTAAAGACTTAATCTCTAGAGATGACCATTTTTAACGACGCCATGGTGAATAACCTTGGTAATTTTAATGACACCTTGGGGATGGACCTTGGTGAAACAGAAATGATTTTCAGTGTTAAATGTTGTAGACACATCTTAAAGTTATGAAAAACATTATTTTTATTATGATATGCCTCATGATCTCTTTCTCATGCCTTAAAGTTATTTTTCATCTCTTTTGATGTATCTCAAGTTCTCATGTAAAATGTTTCCCTTATTTCCCTTACTGGTCCTTTTGCTCACACATTCCTTTGATGTATGATCCCAGGTTATGAAATTCTTTAATGAACTTAGGATGAACAAATGAATAAGCTTTTCAAGTGTTTAAGAAGAATTTTGTTTTGTGTAAGAAGTTTCTGGTTTCCAAGACACTTAACATTAAAGATCCTCGGTTTTGTATAATGTAATGAAAGTTTATGTGATAAAAATTATGGATGTTATAGTTGGTATCAAAGGATGGTTTAGTTATTTGTGGAAATTAAGATATGAAAAATCTAGGAAGAACCCTATAGAAAAGTTTAAATATATGAAATCTTACTGATATTTTGGTGAGTATTGAGTAAGGGGTTGCCACGCAAATACATCCATGTCTGGATATGAGCAGGTAGAGGTGGCTCTGACACAGATGTACACAGGGGAAAAACCCAAAAACACCGCTTTGAGCTAGACTCGAATGGGAACTGGTACACGACAATGAGCCTTACTTCACTATTGGTTACGACACTCCCGGGGGATATGCTTTGGTAAATTCATAAGCTTAGTATGAACCATTATTAAAGGGACAAAGTTAAAATAAAATAAAGATTAAAATAAGAATTTATGATCATGGATAACCTAGATTGGAACCTAGGGGATCACAAGTTAGGGTATAATTTTCTTCTACGAGTTTGTCCTTCTATGCATTAAGTTTCCTTTTCATGATTATTGGCTAAGTATTTAAGCCCCCTAATTATACTTTCTTTTCTTTGTTAATGGCGGGAAATGGAAGAACATGTCCCAACATCCAATGTGATAGGAAATGTGATTATTTCCCTATTAATATGACATAGATGATTGGGAGATTAAAAGATTATTATTATTTTGGAAGACATTCACTATTTTGGGAACCCTATTTGATCGAGGTAAATAGATTACGACGGTATTTTCTTTGAGGAGTAAAGGTTGACTTATATTTTGAAGAATCGATGAACTTAAGGTGGACTTATAGTAATTTTGTTTACTTATGGAAATGATAAACCTATCTTGGGGGAAATATGTTTAGGTTAGCTACTTTTTTTATTAGATGTTAGGAGTGGTTGATGTTGTTTGGAGATGAATGATAAAGTTTATCTTGGAAGACTATGTTATAAAATCCTTCTTTTCTTTGGGTTTCAATCTTAGTTTGGTTTATTTTGAGGAATTTTAA
The DNA here is from genome assembly GCA_963277665.1 of Viscum album. Taxonomy (NCBI): domain Eukaryota; kingdom Viridiplantae; phylum Streptophyta; class Magnoliopsida; order Santalales; family Viscaceae; genus Viscum; species Viscum album. The sequence continues at coordinate 2,061,128,067 of OY728120.1, read as the reverse complement.
GGACAGTTATTTATGGAATGGCCTATGATGAACTTTGGGTAGTACTGGAGAATTTTGAAGATTTAATGAAGTTTCCCTTCCTATGGGATTCTTTCTTTTTGAAGATTTGTTTTATCTTACCCTTTCTGTTTTTGGGATAATTTTTAAATATAAAAAGAATAGATATTTAATCTTTTGTGGATTATGTGATTTTATAGAAGATGATTCTTGTTCTTTGATGAGACCAAGTAGTTTTGAATGCTTATTGTTTGGAGAAAAGATTAGTCTTGGTAGAAACTTATTAAAGGATGAAACTCTACTGTAAGGTATGTATATTTCCTTATGTTTTATTCTATGTAGTAAATGAATTCCTCAATACTATGAAAAGGAATGTAAAACAAAAATGTTTTCTGTTAACGTTTCCTACTAGGAAATCAAATACCATTTAACCCATCATCAGTTTGTGATTTTCTTGTTGTTAACTTTCTCCTAATCATGTTTTATATCACTCTCCCTCAGAACGTGACCCTTTGTTTTCTCCTCCATGTCCATGTTTTCCTACATGGAATCCTAGTATGGGTTAACTCGGGTGACCTTTTTTACTTCCTTTTCTTTCTTTTAAAGTAACAGTGTTACTAACTCTTTTTCCGATGTGGGACTTTCAATGAAATTTCCAATCCCGATTTTAAAAACTGTGAGGATGCAATATCTTAAGGGGGGAAGATTGTAACGACCCTAAATTTTGAATAAATATTATTTCTTAATTTTGTGTGTTATTTTATACTCAACAAAACTGTTTCATTTGATAACATGAGTATAATTAAAATGAGACTGTTGGTTTTTGACTATTATATAACCATTAGTCAGTATGACCGTTGGAAACTGAATGTTGCGTCTATTGTCTCTAAATACAAGTGATCTTGGTTAATTAATATTGAAAGAAGATTCGATGGCCTCATCCAGTAGTCTTCGACCGATCGAAGCCTGTCTAACAGAACTTGGAAAGGAGGTAACACCACTGGGATTTACTCTGGACCAAACCCAAGACGCAATTCATCGTGTGAAGAAAGAACAGAATTGCCTTCTCGAGAAGTTCAAACTGATATAAATTACTACTCGTGCGATGTTGGCCGAGCCGCCCTCAGATTCCCTCACCTTAGCACACCTTACACTTAGGTCTAATGCTGGGGTTATAAGGGGATATGTAAGGAGACCATAACTACGTTGTGTAATCCTTTGTTATAAATAAAATTGTGTTCTATTCTTATGGTGAAGTTTGTGAATTTTCAAATGTCGAGATAAATATAGTATGCATATTTTTTAGGAATTTTAGAAATAGGATATTTTAAAAATGTTTATGTAAACCTTAAATAATTAAATATGTGTAATGATTTTCCAAAAATGGTCTTCTATAATTATGTTCAGTATGAAATTTAGAATCTAATAAGATCAACTTAATTTTTGATGAATAGTAAATTATGAATAGTGATTTTATGCTTAGGATTAGTAATGTGACCAAATGGATTAGTAATATCACTTAAAGAAAGTATTAATATAATATAGGCACCTTGATTAAGTAATGTGATTCAATAAAATGGCTAAATAACGGTTTCATAAATTATTAGTCAAGTATTAGTTTTTTTGGGTGAATAGTTTTCTAAATTAAAAATTAAATTAAAAATATTTAGAAAATTATTTTTATAAAATGGATTTCATTTTTTAACTCAGAGCATCGATATTATGTTAAGGTAATTTTTGCGGATTTTTCTGAAAAAAATGAATTTTCGGTGAATAGTGTATTTAATTAAAAATTAAATTAATAATATTTATAAAATTATTTTTATAAAATGGTGTTCATTTTTGAAATTAGAGCATTGATATTTAGTTAACATGAAATTTTGGGATTTTTTCTGAGAAGGTTGAATTTTCAATGAATAGTAAAAATACAATTTTAGGGTTTATGTATGTTTAATGACATCATAACTAAGTCATGATGATGTCATGAGATGTTTGAAAGGTTGGCCGACAAAAGGTGATGAATTATTGTATGGGGGGCCCATGTGGCCTAACTCCAAGGGATGTACCATTGGAGAGCCCATGGTTTTTCCAATCCCACTAATGAGGTGTCCCTTGGCCATTAATGCCTTGTCCCCTCACATTCCCTATAAATACCAACCCATCCTCTGATCCATTCGACTCAAAAATAATCCTCAACGAAGTTCTGGTCTCCTTACCTCCCATGGAGTCCTCCAAAGGTGCCCCCAAGCCCTCAAGGTCCCAACATTTGAGTTTTAAGAGTTACGTTTAAGGTATGGGATCCTACCTCTCTCTTTCTTTTCAAGTAATCTCTTTTATGTCATGTATTTTATGCTCCATGATCTTATGTTGGAGGATGATCTTTTATATTCCTCTTAATTCACTTTTCATGTTCATATGATGAGAGACCCCCTCTTTTTCTCATCAATTCCTTTTATGAAAGTTTAAGTGACGCCGTTAGGATGCCGAATTTTTAAGGGATTCTTTCACCCTTCTCGTTTTCAAGATATATTTTCATGTCAATTCATTCATGTTCTTTTTTATTATGTTGGGGTATTATATCAATATCTATAATACTGATCTTTTATGTTCATATTATTATATACCCTATTTGATCTCTTCAATTCAATGTTTTGATGTTTTAAGTGGCGCCGTTAGGCTGTCGAATTTTTAAGGGATTCTTTCACCCTTTTCGTTTTCAAAATCTATTTTCATGTCAATTATTTCAAGTTCCTTTTTATTATGTTGGGGTATGATCTCTATAACTATCATACTGATATTTTATGTTCATATGATGAGATACCCTATTTTATCTCTTCAATTCAGTATTTTGATGTCTTAAGTGGCGTCGTTTGGCTGCCGAATTTTTAAGGGATTCTTTCACCCTTCTCGTTTTCAAGATCTATTTTCATGTCAATCCTTTCATGTTCCTTTTTATTATGTTGGGGTATGATCTCTATATATATCATACTTATCTTTTATGTTCATATGATTAGATACCCTATTTGATCTCTTCAATTCAGTATTTTGATGTTTTAAGTGGCGCCGTTAGGCTGCCGAATTTTTAAGGGATTCTTTCACCCTTCTTGTTTTCAAGATCTATTGTCATGTCAAGCCTTTCATGTTCCTTTTTATTATGTTGGGTATGATCTCTATATCTATCATACTGATCGATTATGTTCATATGATTAGAGACCCTATTTGACCTCATCAATTCATTTTTTTAAGTTTTAAGTGATGTCTTTAGGCTGCAGAATTTTCATACGAGAAATATTATTTTTTTCTTCCTTTCATGTTTTTCAATTCATATGGTATGTATTTTAAATTTAATTACCATGTTCTTATATCCATTATATTCGGTCTCTATAATTCGTTATGAATCATTTCTGAGTGGGTGACTCATGTCCCCTCTTTTTTCAATGTTTTCTAAAACCCTGTATCATAGCTGTTATGCTGCAGAATTTTCATCTCAAAATGTCTCTCTCTTTTCTCAAATTCTTTTAATTTATTAAGTGAATACTCAAAGATCTTTTTCTATATGGGTATTCACATATATATCAAAATATTCTATTTTAATTCTGGGATTTACATACATGAATCCCGCTTTCCTTTTTCGTGGGTTTAAAGTGACATAAAGATCATGTATTCAAAGCAGTTTTTAAAACGTTATTATTATGAAAGGAAACCCATTCACTAATACAAAATAAATCTATAGCCATGGTTTGGAACCGTTTCTATAGGCCCAAAAACCATGGATATAGGTTATAGCCACGGTTTCATAATCCATGGCTACTATTGGCGTGGCTATAGGGTAAAACCTATAGCAATGGTTTGAACCGTGGAAACAACCTATAGCCACAGTTTTCAATACGTGGTATAATCTTAAGTCTGGAAATATATATATCCACGGTTTAAAACCGTGGCTATAGGCCTTTTTCCACAGTTTTAAACCGTGGCTATATGCCTTTTTCCACTGTTTTAAACTGTGGCTATATGACTCCCCATTCCATGAAAAACAGCCCCCACCTGCCCCCTCCCCCAGCACTGCCCCCTGCACTCCCCATAGCCCACTGCACACACCCCTTCCCCCTCCCCCCTACCCACTACACCTCCCCCCCACCAGGCCACTGCATCTCCCTGCACACACACCCTTCCCCCAGCACACCCCTTTCCCCTGCACTTCCCCCCCTGCCCACTGCACTTCCCCCCAGCCCACTACAAACCCCCTTCCCCCAGCAAACCACCCCTGCCCCCTCACCCTGTGCCCTGCACACAATCCACGAGTTTTTATGTCTTAAAGTAAAAGGATAAGACATCACATTTCTAGCACATAAATAAATTAGGATGGGATTATGATCAAAGTGATGCTTTTGTAAGATGAGTCCAGAAATAATCAAGGGCTCATTCCCTTCATCGATGCAGTCCAAGCATCTATCAATACTGCAGGCTTTCCTCCCATTAATGGTGTACCTACTCCAAGTGTAATCACCCCCATAGTGGTCACTTCAACTAGCCTACAATTGTCAATGCAAGAAAGGAAGTCAGAAGCAGCCATCATGTTGAAATTATCACCAGTTTTCTCCTCTAGTTGGAGCACCGTATTAAAATCACCCAATGACATCCAGCAGTGTGACATTTTCTTAGAAATATAAGTGATATCCTTCCAATGCTCCCTTCTGTTGAGATTGGAGTTAGAGGCATAAACAAAGACTATAGATATCCCAATATCATGGAACACCAGATCAACCAGGACAATCTGATGATCATCATTGCAGGAAAGAACATGAACGATTTCATGCTTGAGGACCCATAAATCTGTTGCAGAATCACCGGGAGACACAACGACAGAAATGAGGGAAAATGAAGGAAAAAAAGCAGGGGACACAATTATTTACGTTGTTTGGGAAAAATACCTACGTCCACGGCAGAGGCAGAATTCACTATATCAGTAGCACAAAATTACAGAGGATTTTTGTAGTAAACCCTAGACTAAAATGGGCTACATATAAAAAAATGGTCCACTGTTCCGAAATAGAAGTCTGTGTTGCAACAGTGATCATCGGCCAACATTGTCAAAAGTGCTACAGTGTCTGCCGGCTGGAAGTCAACATTGCTACAGTGAAGTTGACCCCGAGTCCGCACTACTATAGTGTCAGTCGGTATCGGTCGCTCAACATTGCTACAGTGGTCAGCATTGCTATAGTGGTCAGTATTGCAACTGTTGCGGGCCACAACCATTCGGCCCAACCGGATCGAGAAACACCAATCCAACAAAATCCTCATCTGCATTTTCATTCACATGTTATGAGATTGGTGAGTGTCCAATTGAAGACGATTTTATAGCTTTCCAGCATTATAACTTCATTTTCAGTTCAGCAATGCTAATCATTAAAGGTTTGTTGGTCATAAGAATGTGACTAAGGGCTTTGACTAAGGGAGGGTTCCCATGCCCATGGAAATTCCAGAAAAAATATTCATTAATTAAGAGCTGACTTACCTCTGGTTTTAGGCCCCCCTTTCTTCATGTTGTTCAGTTTATTGGATTTAGTGTTCTCTTTAGCCTTTCCTTTAGAGGCCTTATCCTCAGGACATTCATGAGTTTCCCTAGAGGAAGGAGGAGATTCATCCTTCCCATTTATTTAAATTGTTATATCTTTGGATGGAGCACTATCATCTACATCTTACACCCATGATTTCACTCTTAGAGGCAATAATTTCTGTAGAGAGTGAGCAAAGCCTACGTCTGCAGCTCTTGAAACTCGTCTTTTTCCTCATTTCGTAGGCTCTACCTGAGTAAAAGAGTCCCCTTTATGAGAATCCTGTCCAGCCAAATATGAAGTAGGAGAGGCAGATGCATGCCCAGAACCAGCACTACCCAATTGTGTGTCTGGGACTACTTCATCATATCCATATATAGTAACACCAAGGTTCTCCTACTATCCACCAAGTGACTCACCAGAACCATGTAGGTCCTACCCTGAATTGTTGATTTTCACCTTATGTCTAGGAATGGTCGCAGTAGGAATTTGTGAGTCTGGGAAAACTTAATCAGAGCCACAGTTAGTAGTTCTGAAGTTCTCCTACTTTCCATCAAGAGCCTAGTCTTAGTCGTGTATTTCCTGGCCTAAGTTGTAGGTCTACTCATTCTATTCCAAACAATCATTAGATGGGGCCTTATAAGCCTGTTTAGAGACCACAATTAGTTGATGTGGCAGGGCAGTCACATAGGACACTGGGATATCTTCAGGCACACCGCGGAGCTCGACCTGCGATAGTTGTGGGCCACAAGCATTCGGACCAACCGGATCGGGCAACACCAATCCAACACCCCCCTACTGGACCCCCTGGAAAGCAGCCCCCCCCCCACGTACAAATCCCTTGCACATCCCTTTCCCCCTGGATAGTATCCCCCCCCCACACACACATCCCTTGCACCCCCTGCTAGACCCCTAGACAGCAGACCCCCCACCCCCTGCTGGACAGCAAGCCCCAGCCCCCCTGAACAGCAGCCCCCCTGGATAGAAGCCCCCCCTGCTCGACCCCCCTAGACAGCAACCCCCCTTGAACAGAAGCCCCCCCCCCCCATTGGACCCCTGGACAGCAGCCCCCCCACATCCCATGCACCCCCCTGCTGGACCCCCTGTACAGAAGCCCCCCACCCCCTACTGGACAGTATCCCCAGCCCCCTGGATAGCATCCCCCCTGGACAGAAGCCCCCCCCCCACTGGACCCCCCTGGACAGCAGCCCCCCCCCCCCCACATCCCTTGCACCCCCCCCCTGTTGGACCCCCCCTGGACAACAGCCCCCCCCACCCCCTGCTGGACAACAGCCCTAGCCCATGGATAGTAGCCCCCCCCCCCCCCTGTTGGACCCCCCTAGACAGAAGCACCCCTGTAGGACCCCCTGGACAGTAACCCTCCCCCCTACTGGATAGCCCCCCCACACATCCCTTGCACACCCCTTTCCCCTGGACAACATCCCCCTGGACAAAAGCTCCCCGGACCCCTGGACAGAAGCCCCCCCCCCCCCCCGCTGGACCCCCTGGATAGCAGCCCCCCCTGCTGGACCCCCCCTGGACAGAAGCCCCCCCTGGACAGCAGCCCCCCCACCCCCCCCGCTGGACCCCCCTGGACAGCAGCCCCCCCCCTGCCGGACCCCCCTGGACAGCCCCCCTTGCTGGACCCCCCCTGGACAGAAGCCCCCCTGCAGGACCCCCATCGACAGCATCCCCCCCGGCTGGACAACACCCCCCCACATCCCTTGCACACCCCTTGCCCCAATTTTTAGGTTAGAGGTGATGAGGTTTAACATTGTTGGAGGAAAGGAAAATGTGGGACCAACTAAACAATTGAGGTTCAGGCTCAACATCAATTTTGAGGTTCAGTCTCAGTAGAAGTTGGTAGCTACTAGGGTCTGAGCCATGGTGGTGTTACCCCTTTCTCCAGAATCCCTCCCATTAAACATAATTATCAGTGGAGGAGGTACAGAGTGGGAAAGTAATCCTATGTTGGTTAGTGGTACTTATAGGGAACATGGTTTAGTATATATTCATCATGGATTGTGATACAATATAAAATTCAGTTAGAAATGAAAAGAAATCATGTTGGAACATACAACTACAGATGGAACTGGTCTGACTATTGTTCTTCTACATTCTTGTAGTAGATGGATGTCAATGAGGAATATCTAGCTCCAAACCGTTGTCCCAATTTATCTTACCAAACTAGTAACATGAATTAACATTAATACCCTTATAATTCATCTTTTTTGCTTGTGTTCATATTTATCTCCAAGAAAACACACTTAATCATAGTGGTTTAGTGACTCTAATGGGGAACTATGAGTTTTAATGGATCAACCGAGGATGATGTATTTGTGTATGGGGTGATCATTATTGGATGGAAATAGGTGAGGATGAATCTAATGGAAACTCAAAGAAACAATAATGTGACGATCATCAATTCAGAAATCATAGTTTCAGACACACATTGGGTGGAAGACAACTTGATCTCTACCTATTTTTAGGTTGGAAAATTGTGTATTACAATTATTAGGTAAACACGAATGGAAAAAATGTGGCTTAGATATACTTTTTTATGGTGAGTATTAAAGAAAATATGGCATCGATGTAATAAAACATGGAATAAAATATGAGAGGGTAGAACAAGAGCCAACATATGGCTCTCGATGAGGCGTAGAAGAAAAGCATGATGTTAATAGTTTGTGATTTAGAATAACAAACTCTTGAGAGTTTGAATAGAATTGAGAAACATATGCATTGAGGATTAGAAAATAAAAAAACTTGATAAGCACTGAAAAATCCATAATTCAGATAAATGGGATGGATGGAGTGAAGCATGCTCCTTGAGACATTTCTGGTTACAGAGGTTGTCGAACAATCTGAAGAGCTATGAAGCGTCTCATAGTTAGTGGAATTTCCAACATTATTTGGAGACAATCCATTAGTATGGATTAAAAATTTACCCACAAAATGAATTATTTTTGAATGAAACTAATGAGAAAACAATATGAATAACTTAAATAGAGATGACCAATGTAATGGTGTGAGAGATATGAGTCATCATGAATTGGGGGAATAGAAGTTGAATGGGTTATGCTTCCACCGTGGCCAACCATACAGACCAATGCAGAAATTCCCTGAAAATCTTTTTCGAGTGTGAATCCAGGAATTCAGAGAACATATGGAATTTAAGGAGGATGGAGACATGGAAAAAGAAAAATATTTGGTCATAGAAGCTAGAGAATGAGAACATGGTAGGAAACTAGTAGAATGAGAAAAAGAATCAATTGATCTCCAGAGTATGCATGAGGTTATGGAAAATTATATGATGCTCACCAGACATATATCAAGTGTTATGGTAGTTCTTTTACTTGATAAAAGATCCATCTATCTATTTACTTCTAGACATCTTTCCAAAATCACAAACTTGAAGGTTTTAATTACCAAACCATTTGTTTTTACTCATGGTTGTGGTTCTCATTATTTTTTACAAGACCTATGAAAATAGATTTAGGTCAGTATACAGAATTCCATCAGTACAGTTGATACATTTGTTTTTGACCCTATGGGACTATATGTAGTCTTCAGGATATAATGGATAACAGTACATCATAGTGTTTTGATTAGACAGTGTTATAAAACCAAGGTATTTTTATAGTAGGGTTGGAAATTAATCTCTATGTAAATGAAACCGCTATTGTGTGACCATGGGGACTTCAAAACCACATTCAACAAAGAATAATATTATTGAGTGATGGGATTGGTATGTGCAGATTCGGTTTCTAGAATAAGAATCAAACCGTAAGCTCGTAGATTGGTTTTATTTGGGTGAATTTTAGAAAAACATCCATTTTATGTTTAGAAAACTGTAGGGCCTACAACTATATTGGAAATCCAACCACGCTATTTATCTGGTGCTTGGGACGCCCCTATTAATTATTTGACCATATAATCTAGATCATTATTTAAATGATGAGTTTGAACACAATGTTAATGACATGTTGGGTGAATGAATAACCTGACATAGTGGAATCCCATTTTATAGTCCCATATTTCTTGTAAAGGAAGAAATATGGGACTTAAAAGATGTTCATTAATTAACAAGAACTTAATAAACATACCATCCCGAATAGGTTCCTCATTCCCATCATTGAAGAACAATTTTAAGAGTTGAAATGAGCTAAATTTTTCCCAATATGGGACTTCAAATCTAGGTTCCACTGGATATGAGTATGAATAAGGGTCTTAAAAAGATAGTGTTTCGTACACACAATGGAAATTACGAATTCCATTCCATTTTATTTGGGTTGATGAACTCCCCAGCTTCTTTTCCACCACTTATAACTCGGACCCTCTAGTGAGATTGTTACAAAAATAACCTTAAGAGAATAATAAATCTAATGCTGGATAAAATATCCTCAACCTTCAGTACCAAAACAAATTCATCCTAAGAATCCTTTTACCCAGGACATACTGTGAGGCAACAATCTTGATTCTGGGGAGCTATTGCAGGTTGAAATGAAGGTGGAAGGGGGCTGGTGTGGACTGGATGTGGCTAGAGCAGGGCAAAATCATGGCATAAATGCGGAGTGACCACGGCGTGACCACGGCGTGACCGCAGCGTGACCGCGACGTGTTGGCCCGGTCCAATGACATTCGCGGGGCAGCATCTTCTGACCAGGAGCGAAGAGTGCGGGAGGAGGCTTGAATGCTGGTGGAAGGGGGATGGTTGCACATGTTGGGGGATGGTACGGGATGATTCAAAGTTGGAAGGGGGCTGTTGCGGGCTGGAATGCTGGTGGCAGCGGGGTGAAATGAAGGTGGAAGGGGGCTGGTGTTGGCTAGATGTGGCTGGAGTGGGCCAAATCACAGAATTAATGCGGCGTGACCACAGCGTGACGGCTGTGTGACCACGGCGTGACGGCGGCTTGACCGCAGCGTGACTGCGGCGTGTTGGCCTTGTCCAACGACATCTGCAGGGCAGCATCTTCTAGCCAGGAGCGAAGGGAGTGGGAGGAGGCTGGAATGCTAGTGGAAGGGGGCCGGTTGCAGGTGTTGGAGAGATGGTGCAGGCTGATTTGAAGGTTGTAGGGGGGTCTATTGCGGGCTGGAATGCTGGTGGCACCGGGCTGAAATGTAGGTGTAAGGGGGTTGGTGTGGGATGGATGTGGCCAGAGCAGGGCCAAATCATGGCGTGACTGTGGCGTGACCACGACGTGACCGGGGCGTGACCACGACGTGACTACGGCGTGACCACGGCGTGACCGCGGCGTGTTGGCCCCATCTAGATACATCCACAGGGAAGCATCTTCCAGCCAGGAGCAAAGGGAGCGGGAGGAGGCTGGAATCCTGGTGGAAGGGGGCTGGTTGCAGCTATTGGGGAGATGGTGCGGGATGATTCAAAGGTGGCAGGAGGGGCTGTTGCGGGCTGGAATGCTGGTGGCAGTAGGCTGAAATGAAGGTGGAAGGGGACTGGTGTGGGATGGATGTGGCCGAAGCAGGGCCAAATCATGGCGTGACCACGGCGTGAAAGCGGCGTAACCGCGACGTGACCACGGCATGATCGCGGAGTGTTGTCCCGGTCCAGCGACATCCGCAAGGAATCATCTTCCGGCCAAGAGTGAAGGGAGCGGGAGGAGGCTGGAATGCTAGTGGAAGGGGGCTGGTTGCAGGTGTTGGGGAGATGGTGCGGGCTGATTCGAAGGTGGTAGGGGGGTCTGTTGCGGGCTGGAGTGCTGGTGGAAATGGGCTTAAATGAAGGTGGAAGGGGGCTGGTGTGGGCTGGATATGGCAGGAGCAAGGCCAAATCACGACATGACCGCGACGTGACCGCGGCATGACCGCGACGTGTTGGCCTGGTCCAGCGACATCCGCGGGGCATCATCTTCTGGCCAAGAGTGAAGAGAGCGGGAGGAGGCTGGAATGTTGGTGGAAGGGGGCTGGTTGCAAGTGTTGGGGGTTGGTGCGGGCTAATTCGAAGGTGGCATGGGGGGCTGTTGCGGGCTAAAATGGTAGTGGAAGTGGGCTGAAATGATGGTGGAAGGGGGCAAGTGTGGGCTGGATGTGGCCAGAGCAGGGCCAAATCATGGCATAACCGCGGTGTGACTGCGGAGTGACCGCGGCGTGTAGGAGCTTTCTAACTAAAATTTGTTTCTCCCCCACTGCGTATACGCACCTTCACACATTAAATGTATTTTACAGAAACCTTCAAATTAAATGGGAAATGTCACACATACAATTTAAATAAGAAGGTGGAAAACATAAAAAACATTTAAAACAAAGTAGAAACACTAACCTGGATGTTTGTTTATGCTTCCAACAACAGTATGATTCGGTCTTGAACAGGTGAATGAGGTGATGTCCAGCTTTTTTCGTGACCAGAAAACACAAGAAAATTTTTATTAAATAGTAAAATAACTAAACAAAATAAAATAAAGGAAAAGGGAAAATAATTTTTAGGTTTCAAACCCGGAACCGGGACTATTGTTAACCTATCCACAGCTGCACCCCTCCACCCTCCCCCTGCCCCTGCCCCCTGCCCCCTGCCCCCTTCCCCCTGCAACTATCCCCCTTCCCCCTGCCGCATGCCCCCCTCCAACCTGCCCCATTCCCCCCTACAACATGCCCCCCTTCCCCTGCCCCCCTCCAACTTGCCCCCCTGCCCCCCTACACCCCTGCCCACTGCCCCTATCCCCTGACCCTACCCCCTACCCCCTTCCCCCCTCCAACCTGCCCCCCTTCCCCCTGCAACCTACCCCCTGCCCCCCTGAAACTACTTATTTTTTTATTCTAGGACATCTAAGGCATGGATGCACCATGCTAAAATTTTGATGGAATTCTGCTACTTGTTGAATTATATTTATCTAGGAAAATTATTCTCATATAGCATAATCTGATGCCTCACCAATTTTTTTTAGCTCGAAGGGATTGAGAATGACCCTCGAGCCTTTCCACAGGCCGACTTGGGTTCTCGGATCAGGGGAAATCCAATTTAGTTTGTGTAAAATGGTGTTTATAAATTATGTTTGGTAAAATTAAAACTTCGAGGGTGGAATGGATGATCATGTTTTAAAAGGTCCAAAATACCCTCCTCTTCTTCCTCAACCCCCACATCTTCTTCTTACCCAACCCCATGTCCCAAAGCTTGACATCACCCCTCACCATAGATGAACCAGTTTCTAATCCAAGTTCTATGAGCATACCGTAATTTGAGACCCTGCTGAGATTCATTGCAAGGACGGCAATGACCTAAAAAACACATCCTGTATAAAATTGATCTCCATCCTTCATCACTTTGGAGAAACCTGAACATTGACACTCTGAATTAGTTATCAAGAACAAATCATTAGAACATTGTTGCTCAAATATATGAGGTGGATTGAAGGATGGTAAATTACCAATGGTTTAATTATTACCAACTGAAAAAATCAGGAAACAATATAAATTCATCACCCACATCTAATAATTTTATTAGTAAATGAATTTAGTTTTGGTACTCTACCTTAATAACATGCACTACTATGATATCATTAACCTATGGATTGTACCTATAACCAGTTTAAGTGAGGAAAAAATATGTTTTTTTAATTATATGAAATAGAAAAGTCAATATAAATTATATAATGAAATGGATATTAATTAAATAATACAAACTACCTGGCTCACGGTGATACATCATAGACCAGTTTGATCACACATTCATCCACATTACACATTGTTTCCACCAAATCTTCTTTAAGAATCACATTTTCCTGGCCCCTTTTTCTAGGAAAAAACATTTTAATGCATCTAAAAAATTATAATATATAGTTTAAAACCCATTTTTCTCAAAAGGATCTAAAAGAATTGATGGTGTGAACAACTATACACCATTCTTGAATATCATTTTTTTATTCCACATCCTGTACTTTCCAAAAATAGTTATACTACCATGGTTGTAAACCGTGGCTACATATTTGTTTCTAGAAAAAAAAATAGAGATGTCTCACCCTGTACCCTGAGCCCTGCCGCACCCCGCACCTGGTACTCCAAGCAATAAAACATGAAGGATACATCGATGTTTCCCATGCCTTCAAATTCAACAGTGTATTACTTAATCAAAAAAGGCCTTCATGTACCATCAACATATGAAATAATTCTAGAAAATCCTCCATGGAGCTGAAAAAACCACAATAGATAGTGTGAAGTAGGTTCATGACAATCAAAAGATCCAACTAATGTCAATTCCAAGAGATGACTCTTCATAATAGTGTCGGGATTTAGGGGTGTTCATGTGTTGGGTCAAGGGTGTTTTGGGGATCGACCCAACAAAAAGAGATTAGGTCGATCACATGATTTGTGAGAACCTGACCCAACCTGACCCAACCCGATGGGGTGTGGTTACCTGACAGATGGCCAAAGGACTCAACCCAACCCAACCTGTCATGGTTTGGGTCAGTTTGGGTCAAGTTATATGAGTAAAACCCAGCCTGATGCACCTGAACCGAAACCCAGACCCATGCACCCCCAGCTCCCTCATCCCCCTACAGTAGCCCCTCTATCTGCCCGCCCCACCCATCGGCAGCCCCCTCCCCCAACACCCTACAGCCCCCCCAGACCCAGACCCAACCCAATGAAGCAGTAGGGTGGCTTCCAAAAAACACCATCCAATTCCAAAAATGCAAACCAAAATGCAGTGGCATCCAAAAAATGTAGCAACATCAAAGAAAATACAAACCAAAATGAAAAAAATAGGGGAAATAACGACATCTAAAATGCAGTGGAATCCAAAAATCAAATAGCATCCGAATAAATGAAGTTGTATCCAACCTAGAAAAATGAATCAATGAAGAAACGTAAAAAATATAAACAAGAAGGAAGGTCAAAACATCCATAAATTTGATCATAAAATCGTATACAAATTTAACAACCAAACAAAACAACAGTGGCATACAATTCTGAACACAACAAAACAGGGGAAACAAATAGGTGTAATGTGAATAATAACATGGGTAAGGGAAGCCAACCTGTTACCCATGAAACAACATTAATAATTGTGATCCCAAAATAATTTTATTAACACCATCGGGAACAATCTTGTTACTTATCTACCACTTCAATTAATTGGTGCAGTTGAACTTGGTAAAACCCCACTTCCTACTGACAATTGGAATAAAATGCATGAATTCAAACATCATTCTGTTTTCTTTCTTTTTATTTAATTTAGTACATGTGATCCAAATAGATCCTTATGTCCTAATGAAGTAGTTCGCTCCATCCTAAAAGTAACTCACAAACATACAAAATATTACAGAAAGTTAGCAAAATAAACAAAGAAACACTACTAGACAAGATATTTTCCATTTTAGCCTTTAATAAAAAAGAATCTTCCAAAATAAATGTATAAGAAAAATATTAGTAAATTAAACTACATTCACATAAAAAGGGTAAACATATTATTAATTTTATTTAAAAATAAAAGAGATATTAAATAATCAAACACATTTTCTACAATTAATACCATTACACTGCACTCATGTAAATTTATGCGGTCATAAAAAGAGAGAAAAAAAGAAAACCCTAAAACTTATTTTGATCAGTGAAAATTCTATAAAAATTTTATACAATGAAATCTTATGAGTGGTATAAAATTCATGAACTCATGTAACAATGCTTGTGAATAATAGTTATCTACTATGATGCATGTAATCATCTCAATGCTTGTGAATACCAACAGGCTACTACGGGTCGGTTTTTAATAAATTCATAGGTTGTGGAATTTTTTTTATAATTCAACTTTCCCCAGTGTTGGGGTGAAGGATGTAAAAAATTCTTGTATTGTGGTATTTATAGTGGGAGGGAAATAGAAGGAGGGATATTCAGAAAGTACACAGAAATTGAAAGCTGAAGCGCCAATGGATTCCTGCTTCTGAAGGGCCGCCATGAACAGTGTGAGAGAGTTCAGGAGAGAGGTCGACGGTTCGGAGTGGAGGGTCGCGGTGAGAGAGGTCGATGACATCGTGAGATACCACGTTGATTGGGAGAATCGGGAGGAGGGCCCCATGGTGAGAGCTATAGACGGTTCAGAGAGTAGAGTCGCGGATCGGGGGAGGAGGAGAGGAGAGGTCGTCGTGGATCGGGGGAGGAGGAGAGGAGAGGCCAACGAAATCCAAAGAAAAAAAAGAAACACCGATGTTTAGAAGTTTAGCCATAGATGCTTAATTAAAGTGTGGCTATAAACAGTCTATATCCATAGACCTATAAAACCATTGCTATAGGTCCATGGCTATAGCTTAAATTTCTAGTAGTGATTTCTTTTATGATATATGGGGTTTTTATGAAATTTTTTATGATGATATATGTGGCTTGCATGATAATAAAGAAAAATTTAAGGGTGCGACCTCATAGCTCTCCAATGCATTGGGTAAATATTTAATCTCTAGAGATGACTATTTTTAACGACGCCATGGTGAATAACCTTGGTAATTTTATTGACACCGTGGGGATGGAACTTGGTGAAATGGAAATGATTGTCAATGTTAAATGTTGTAGCCACATATTCATGTTATGAAACACGTTATTTTTATTATGATATGCCTCATGATCTCTTTCTCATGCCTTAATGTTATTTTTCATGACTTTTGATGTATCTCAAGTTCTCATGTAAGATGTTTCCCTTGTTTCCCTTATTGGGCCTTTTGTTCACCCTTTACTTTAATGTATTCTCCCAGGTTATGAGATGCTGTAATGAACTTAGGATGAAAAAATGAAGAATCCTTTCAAGTGTTTAAGAAGAATGTTTTTTTTCATGTAATAAGTTCTTGGTTTCCAAGACACTAATCCTTAAAGATCCTCAGTTTTGTATAATGTAATGAATGTTTATGTGATAAAAATGCTGGATGTTATACAACATACTCAAAACCGATCAATCACATTCATATGGTTATTATACTTTAAATAAATGATCCAGAAATCATTCTTTTAACTGTAGGAATCATCCAAATATTAATTTGATGCACGGTGTTCCTAATATGATTCAAAGTGTTCATTATTAATTTATAATTATATTTTTGTTCAAAAAGTGTGTCATTCATTGAAAACCAAGGAAAAATTATTAAATTGTGTTTATAGTAAAATGATTTATAAGTAATTTTTGACATATAATAATCGGTTTCATTGTCAATCGACACACAATGTGATTCGTAGGGATAAAATTGCATGTTTCTAGTTTAAAATGACATTTTAGTAAAAAAGACAACTAATATACTAAAAATTTATAAAATTCATTGATACTATTATTATAATTAATGAAACAGATCTGTAATTCATTTAAGAACTATTGGAATAAATCTCATTTCAATTCAGAACATGATGTTCTCGGTATCACTCCAAGTGTGTCTTTTTAATTAATGTTTACCTTAATTTTAGTATAAAAGGAATGTGAAATTATCATAAACAAGAAAATAAATTCAGAATGTTTTGATAATTTATAAAAATAATCCATAAGTCATTTTTGACATGTAGGAACCATCTTCACCTAAATTCAATATATGATGTTCCCAGAATGACTGAATGTTTATATTATCAGTTAAAAAAATTATTTCAAAAAGTGTGACTCACTGAAAACTGAGAAAATGTTATCAGATATAGTTCATAATTTAGGAAAAATATTCATAATTCATTTTTGAAGTGTAAGAATTATTCTCACATCAAACAGACACACTATGGGACCAATATAACTCAATATACATGTTTCCACATTAAATTGATATTTTAGGAAAAAATAAAAGTCACATACTCAAAAAAATGAAAAATAATACATATTGTTTTCTAAACATTAGCAAAATGGTCCATACATAATGTTTTACATATAAAATTGACCACACATCAATTTGATGCATGATGTGGTTGGTATGACTCGAAGAGTATCTATTCAATATAAAGTACTTTTTTAGTTTAAAATGTGCATCACATCTCTAAAACCATGAAAACAAGCTTAGATTGTTTTCTCATGATTTTATCAACTATTAAATAATTAATTTACTTATAATTTATTATCATAAACTCAATTAGATAATATCCAAATAGATAATTCAAGGAGGTGAAAAATAAATTGGGTGACATGAGAGAATCAACCACAACTCTATCTGATACACGGTGTTCATGGTATGAATAAATGTTTAGTTTTAAATTAACACATTCTATTTAATTTTTTTTTATAAAATTTGAAAATTATTTATTTTTTTCTTATATATTTTAATTATTTTTTTCGAGTTAGGGAGGGTTTTTCAACAATAACATGAGTGGGGTGTAGGTACCAAAGATGACATAACATTGATATCTTTGAATGTTTGTGATAATATGTAATTACCCATGTAATTGTACAAACCAATGTTCTAAATTTAGATAATAGTGTCTTTTATTATATTTGTGTTGTAAACTTTATTTAATTTATTATATGTATATGTACATATTTTTTATGTTATTTTTTGTGTTGTTTCTGGGGCTATCTAGTGCTATTTCTAGTGTTATAGTGTTATGTAAATTTAGAAGTTCACTATAGTAAGCCCATTTATCAGTGCTTTTATAAGAGATAGTAAATATTTCATATATCAATTCTCAATAAAAGTGTTGATACATGGGGCCCTTTATCAACACATAATATATTCTAATAAAGGACCCCTTTATCAACAATTTTCTAGCACTAATATTGGTCTAGAGATTTTAATCATGATCCAGTAATGATTTCTCTTATAGAATTGAGAAAGGAAACTTTTAGTGCTATTAAAGGCATATTTTATAGTAGTGAATAGATAAGAATAAAATAACGATCATCAAAATAATTTATAGAAGGTGGTAAGTGAAAATCCATCATTCTTTTCATTCTTTTAGATACACTTTGAATCTAATGTTATTTTATGGTTATCATAACAATAGTACTAATGAGGTGGTAAAAATGAATTTGACTAAGTGTATTCATATATTAACACATGATATGGTCATCGATGATAAAATTGTAAAATATTTAACAAAATATCAAGAGTCAATGAGAACTACAGATAATAATGTGATAATTACCAATGGAAAATTAAGGGCTCTAATTTATAAACAACTAATGGTGTATTTTCTCCTCTTTGATTAACATTTCAAGAAAAGTGATTGATTATACTTGTAGTTATTTTGTTTGTGAAAGAAATTGATTTGTTTTAGAAAATATTTACATAAGGAAGAAAAATAGGATTGAATGAGTTGGTTTTAATCAATTATAATATAGTCTTTAAGTGCATATTCAATGAAAAAGGATTAATTTACCCTAAATCATTGAATAAAATTGATGACCTCCCATGAATGTTGTGTGATATATAATAGATGATTTTTTAGGATTATTTGATTTCAGATGGTATAATATTCATAAAATAAAACAACTCATGCTACTAATTAATATTGTTATGAAATTAGTTTTCCAAAGAATAAATCTCCATATATTATAAAAAATAAGAATTGGAACATGTAGAAGGGAATAAGAAATAGGAATCATAAATCAATTGTAGTGAATAAAGGTAAATAATGGTAAATAATTTCTGTGTAAATAGTTACCTAATGATGATGATGCTGAAGCCTGTCTAGATATTTCTGGGAGTGATATTGAGAGAATAATTAGTCCTTCATAGTCTTATAATTTTATCTTTGTCTATATTATTAATTTATGAGTGACATTGTTGACCTTATTTTCTATTTGATTCATGGAGTATGACTTGTTAACATGATCATTTATAATTATGAATGAATATGTACATTGTTGTTTCTTATTATTGTTATGTTCTTATCTATCATTTTATGACATAAGTTTACGTTATCATGAATTATGTTCTGTGAAATGTTCTTTTACTCCAAAGGCTCTTATCACCATTGAGCACCCTGCATCATCGATGACTATGGGGGAATTTGAAAATTTTGATTTTGAAACATTTCTTGTAATAATGGTATTAAAAAAACAATTTTTAACCAATAAATTTATATATTAGTGTTTTTGAATGGAGGAATAAAATCCTTCAAGATATTTCCCACTTAGTTTTTCTAGAAATGTTTTACATTTTAATGTGGCCTACAAATAATTTACATGGTTTGGGATGAATACAAAAGGAGGGAACAAGGAAAAAGAATAAAGAAAAAAATAGAAACTTTTTAAATCCACCCCACATAGCTGAGGGAATGGAAAATATACAATGAAGAGTAATCATAAACCAATAACATAAGATGATTAAAAATAACATGCAGAATCACATGAAAAAATGATTGGTTTGATAGTTCATCAATAAGGAGCCCACCATACAACACCCATGAACAAACACAAAGCCTCCCCATCACATGTAAAACATAGTAAGGTGGATATTGTATTCATCCCACCTCTTGTAAATGAGAAAAAACTCTACTAAAAGGTCTATTATTCCCTACCTAGAAGTGGATTTCATCAGAAAGAGCATAAATCAAGACACCCAAGTTAAAGAAGTTGAGTTTTATTCTAATGAAGCAATCAGCTCTTCAATCCATATTAAAATATGATAATTTATATCACTATAATTATATAACACTATCAATGTTCAATAGATTTTTCAAAAGTAAAGGGAGTTAGAGTTTTCCAAAACAGAAAGATGGCCTCAAACAAATACTGATAACCCTTGTACTGAAAGTACCACATTACAATAAATGTATTGAGAGTGCATCATCTAAGATCCCACTATATGACCCCCAAGAGATAACATAATGTTAGACCAATGAAACTTCATTCCTCTAAATTTACTATCACATTTAACTTACCTCTCATAAAAGTGAAAACACTCCACGAATGTCCTTCAGGATCCACAACGATGTGGATTGTGTGGGAAAAGTATCACGAAAGACAACCTCGTTAAAGGAAATGAATTCCGCCCTATTGAAACCGTCATTAAGTTTAAACTAACGAAAATGATGAGAAAAACCAGTAATGTAAGAAGGATATTTCATAATAGATGTACTTTTTGATTTCAAGTTAAGTGAGTTAATGATGCAGAGTGTAGAAATATGAACACCAAACAAAGCATGGATACCACTGCATGGAATAAAAAACATGACAATAGAAAAGAAAGTTAATACCACATATCACCCCATATGCAGATTTGGCCTTTATCAACACTAGAAATTCAGCACTCAAAAATGGGGGGGGGGATTTTATTAGTGCTTAAAAAATGGTGACAAATTTACATATCATCAGTTCTATATAAATGAGTAAAAAAGGGTACACTTTTCACGAACTTTTTTCGAGCGCTAAAAAAGGTCACCATTAATAATTATTTTTTAGTGTTCATAAATATATATAATTATATAAATAAATAAATATAAATATATTAATATATATAATTATAGACATGTCTTTATAATTTTATATAAATACTATTAAAATATGTTTAATTATAATTATAATTATAAATAATTCAATATATATTAGTTGTTTAGGGGTTAAATTACATTAAAAACACACACACACACACACCGCACACATAGGCTATAAAGGTAGGAAATATCCCCCCAAGGGATAGCCCACTCATCATTTCTCATTTATTCAGTAAATGGCCTAAAAGGCCTAGTGGGCATGTATCCCAATACATAGACCAAAGTTCTACTAATTTGCCCGAGTGCCCAGTTCAACGTCATGACTACATCGTATTGTCTGCATCATGCATTCATCACTGCGTGAATGTGTCATGTGTGATGCTTGCATCACCTCCTACATGTAGAAATTTTCTACATCTTGGATTTGAACCCAGGTCTAATGCAGGATTACGAGGAGCCTTTACCACTTGGGTAAGCCCCCAACTGCACAAATAATTAAATAAATATATCTAAATAATTATAAAATGATATATAATATATTTAAATAACAAATATATTAATCATATTTATAATTATATATAATTATATATTAAAAGTATATAATTAAATAATTGCATATAATTATATATAAATATATATATTTATATAAATTTATTTATAAATTTATAAAATTATTTAAAAAAATATCTATTTACAATTATATATATATATATATATATTTAATTATGAAATTATATAAAATATATTTATTATATTTACAATTATAAATTTTTATATTAGTAAATATATATTATTATAAAAATAAATATAATTGCAAATAAATATATATAATTATATAATAATTTTTATATTTATATACAAACATTTATAAATATACATATTTTTTATTATAATTATTAATATGTAAATATATATTTAGAATATTAAAAAATGATAATATATGTATATTAATAAATATTTATATTTATATACTAATAAATAAATATATAAATAAATATAATTATATATAAAATTATATAACAAATTTATAATTATATACATAATAAAGCAAGTATATAAAATTATACAAATAATATTATAAATATATATACTTATATAAATATATATAAATATATATTTGTATATAATTATACAAATATATATTTTGTGTTTGGGGTACAATTATTTTAAACACACACACACCACACATAGAGGATGCAAAGGAAGGCCATAATCCTGATGAGATATCCCATCCATTAAGCCTTATTTATTAAATAAATGGATTGAAGGCCCAGTGGGAATGAAGCCCGTTATACGACCCAATGGCCCAAAAACTAGCCCAAAGGCCCAATGTAGCATCATGTGTGCATCATACCTACATCACCGCCTACCTGCCTCACTGCCAGCCAATGAAAATTCACTCCATTTAGATTTGAACCCGGGTCTGATGTAGGATTACAGGGAGCCTTTACCACTCGGACAAGCCCCCAACTGATTATTTATATATAATTATAATAATAAATATATTTATTTATTTTAATTATTATAAAATTATAATAAAAATGATTTTTATATATATAATTATACAAATTAATAAATATATATAAGTAAATATATATACAAATATTTATAAATATATTTATTATTAATTATTGCTAAAAATAAATATATATTTTTTCAATAATTATAAAATTTTAATAATTATATTTAAATTATAAATATATTTATTTATAATTATATTTATAAATACATATTTGGAATTTTGTAAATATTTATTTTTAACAATAAAAATTTTAATTTTATAATTATATTTATTATATTATTTAAATTGGGTATTTATTATCACTTGTGTTGCACTAACAAAGATTGAGTATTTTATGTTAAAAAAGTCACTGATAAAACATATCTTTGTTACTGTTTGAATTTCAGCACTGATAATGATACATTTCATTAGTGCTTACTCTTTTAGCGCTGATAAAACTACTCTTTATCAGTGCTTTTTTTGAAAGCACTGATAAAGGACTTATTAAATACATTATATAAAACCCTAATAGTGTCCTTTATCTCACACAATGAATCTTTTATAGAACCGAACCTACGCCTCTACTCTTCATTAACCATCTTGATGAATCGATCCTCTCAAGATCTAAGGTATGAGATTATTTCTTCACTTAATTAATCACAATCTTATTCCATCTTGGTATTTATCCCCAATCCTCTACCCTATTCTATATCTTTACCTCAAATGACATAATAATATCTACTCCTCTACCTTGTTTCGTATTTGGACCATGAATAACCTAGAACAACATGGTTCTAGAAAATAAGCTTCATGATGTCAGGGCTTCATTCACGATTCTTTGTTGCCCTTGTCTGGCCCACCATGTTTAACTCTAGTTTTGGCCCCTCTCGACTGAGATCATTGTGTTTTGGTGTATATCCCATCTTGGACTAGTTTCTAGTCCACCATCAGTTGAGGTTCCCGCAAATATAGTGTTTTTTTCTCTTCTTATTTTTTCTCGTTCGATGTTTGACAATTATTTATTGTGTTCTACAGTTTTTTTTTGATAGAGAGGTCATTACTGCATCTGTTTGTTGGAGATAAAGATGTATGAGCCCCCCCCCCCCCCCGATTTTTATTTTTGGAAGATTCAGATGTTTTACCTATAGATTATGTGTATATAAATAACTATAAATAATTTATAAATAATTTTGATTATAGATAATTTTGATTATACATAATTATGATTATCTCTAATTAAAAATTTATAAATAATTTCGAATTAAAATTTATTTTAAATTAATATTTTTAATTAATATTTACATTAGATTAATGTTTTTAATTAATAATAATTTTTAATTAATCCTTTTGAATTAGTCGTTTTTTTTATTACTAATTCTGAAATAATAATTTTGATCATATTGAATTGATAATTAATAATTAACAAATTATATAAATAATTTATAAATAATTTTGACTACCATGCATAGATAATTTTGATTATGTCTATATTAATAATTCTTATTATGTCTGTATAAATAATTTTGATTATAAATTAATTTTTTAATATATATAATTTTGATTATGTTTATGTAAATATATTATTCAATGTAATTTATAAATTAAATTAACAAAAAATTATATATATATATATATATATTAATTTATTAATATATATATATATAATTATAAATTTAATTCGAAAGAATATATATATATTTATTTGTGAATGTATATTTATATAAATAAATATAAGTGAACATATTTTTAAATATACATATAATTATATAATGATATTCCTAAATATATATATTTATAATCATATAAATTTTTTGTTATGATATATATATATATATATATATATATAATTATACAAATATATATATATATTTATAATTAAAAGTTACAATTTAAAAATACAATTTCTTTATTTTAAATAATTTGTTATTGGAAAAGTATATTTTTTAGGGTTATTTTTTTCATATTTCCAAAACATTTCTTTATATTTATTTTAAAAGATGTCAACAAACAAGGAGGAGAGAAATTAGAATAATTTCATTTCTTTTACTATAATTCACATCGAATCAAATTGAAGATAAATTAAAATTACAATCATTTCATTGTTTAAACATTTTTTAAAATTTTTAAATTTTTATTATAATATTTGTCTTAGTTTAATGTTTATCTAATTTTTTATTGAAATTATAATTATATATTGAAACCAAGGTATGTGATCACCAGGGATTCGTTACCCTTGTTAGAAATGTTTTTTTAATTTTCCCAAATAGTTTGAATAATGTGCATGCAAGCAATCTTATTTTCCCTCGATCTTCCTCACTGATTCTTCACCCAATCTCTTTTCCATCAAGACATTATGGGTTCACCCTCTCCCTCACCTTGAAGTTCATTTTCATTCTATCAACATTGTTTCTCACTTTAATTTCAAGGACCTCCTATCAATGCAATGCAAAATCCCTTCCCACTTATCATGTAAGGTGGGTATAACAAATGATATATAAGAAGGTTTTTTGTGTTGAATAACTGGTAATTGGATCCAAGATCCCATTATACATCCTTCTCGCATGGATTAAAATAAAAAAATCCATTTTATTCCAAGTATCCCACCCACTCCTTTTGATTGAAACCAAAATGTCTTTAAAACATGTCATTACCTTCCGTATTTTGTTTTTAGTTACCATTGCATTATCATCTTTCAATATTGACTTCTTTTCCAGAAACCAAAATATGGAAAGTATATTGTGCCAAATTTTGAATGAGAACATTATAATTATATCCAATTATAATTTTTATATATAAATAGTTATCAATCAGTGATATAAATATCTAGTTTTGAAGATTTGTATTAATGGACATATTGGTCACCTATATGTTTGGTTATAATGGGGGAGTAGTCTCTCTTGGGACCCAAATTAGTGAAAGAGATGGTATATTAGGTAAATGTAATATAGAAAATTTTAATTATAACCTAAATTAGTAAAATCATAATAATTAATAAACCAATTTATGTCTTTAAAATTACAACCAATAATAATCTTACCATACTGTATTATTTTATTCATAATATGGACATTTTTTATGAAATGGTTTGTACACATTATTTATTTTGTCAAATATTAGTATTATTGAATCAAATTAGAATGATATGATTCTAAAATGGATGGATGCCAATTATATGACAAAATATTATGAGGATGGGGTGTAATAATTTACATGTTTCTAAAAGATCATGCCTATGACCCTTCTACAATACTTTTTCTATTTTTAAGTAATTTTTATTCAAGACTAATTATTCTATATGAGTTGGATGAATAATTGATCTATTACAGAATAGATCAATGTTATAAATGTTCTAATAGACATGTGAGAAAACTAAATATATATAGTGACTAGGTCAAGACTATGTTTTATGGATCATCTTATACAATTACAAGTAAGAACAATGATCAAAAACATACCGATGATGTTATAAAAAGTGTGAATGATAATGAAGATCTTATTGATGAAATGAATGAAATAGTTGAAGATGAAATTCCTGATTGTCAAATTGTTTTTGAGAAGTTAATGAGTTTTGTGAAGACAGAATTGTATGGTGGTTGAAGTAAATATAAAAAATTTTCAGAAATATTGAAACTATATAATTTAAAATCTGGAAACATATGGAATGACTGCAGTTTTAATGAACAAATTTCTCTCTTGAATGATATAATCCCATCATATAATGAGCTTAGTTTCTAGACATATGATGATAAAGTAATGTTATGTTCAATGGGTATGATATTTTTATGAATGTACATGTATACAAATGAATTTATACTATTTCCCATGGAACCAATATCACATAAAAATTTACCAATGTGTGGTTCTTATCGATACAAGAATGGTGAATCACTTCAAATAAATATTATATGGAACATTCCGATCATTCTAATGTTTAGATTCCTATATATAAGTGAGGATACAACAAGAAAATTGACATGGAAAACAAATATAATAAATAAATATTGAAATCTTCATCACTTAGAAGACTCTCCTCAGTGTAAAATAATTGATTAATAGTATATTGAATTAGAAAACAATCTGGGAAACCTCAGTTTTGTGCTATCTACAAATGGGGTGACCCCTTTTGGTTTTCCAAGAAGAACTCACAATAAATGGAAGTTTATATTGGTAAATTAAACAATCCATTGTGGTTATGCATGAAATTAAAATACATTATCTTATCACTACTTATACAGGGACAAAAACACCTACGTAATAACATTGATATTTATTTGGCTCCATTTATTGAAGATTTAAAATTACTCTGGAATTCAGGTGTTAAGTTGTATGATGATTAGAGAAATGAAGATATCAAGTTGATATCATTGTCATATGGGATGATAAATGAATTTATTTCTTATGAATATTTTTCAATATATAGATTTAAAGGAACTCAAGGGTGTCCCATTTTTTAACAAGGTACACAATCAACTAGTTTCAAACATTCATCAATGACTGTGTATCCAGGAAATCATCAATTTCTATCTTTTATAAATAAATAATGATAATGGGTTATATAATTCAACGGGAGTTCAAAAGAATGTTCAACACTATCCCCATAAACTATTGAGGAACTATTTGAGAAAGTAAACAATATGGACACTGCATTTCATAAAAATATTAGAAACACCTTATGAAAACTAGTTTGAAAAGGTGGTCAGTTTTGTTGAATTACCATAATGGAGTTGTTTGTATGTCATAAATTTAATTGATATCACGAATATAAGAAAATATGTATGCGATAGTGTTTTTTTAATGTTAAAAAATGAACCTGAAAAAAAAATAATGGAATTAAGGCTAGGTTGGACATGATTGAAATGGGAATACATGAAGAGTTGTCTCTTGTAAAGGATGGAAAATAGAATTTTCTTCCTCCAACAACTTACTCTCTTTTTAGATAGGAGAGATTTCAATTTTGAAACTTTTTTAATGATGTAATGGTTCCAAAGTGGTATTCATTGAATATCAAGAATATTGTTTCAATTACTGATTGAATGTTAATGATTATGAAATCATTGGAATTTTTTGATGTAAGATCTAATTCTTGTAGATTTACATTGTATTTTTTTTAAAATGTCAGTAATAAATTAACCAATCTATATTTCTTATTAAAATCTATATGAATCAATGTTATAGACCCAAATAAAATTAAAACTATAGAAAATGAAATTTATGTCATATTATTATAATTGGAGAGGATTTTCTCATCCCCATTATTTGATATGATGGTTTACATGATGTTTCACTTGGTAAGAGATATTTAACTTTGTTGTCCTATACATTACATATAAAAGTACATTATTGAATGTTATATGATTATTTCTAAATGGTATTTCAAATATAAAAGTCATACAAAACGATTTGTTATGGAGAAATATATTTTTGATGAAGAAATATAATTCTGTATTGAATACCTATTGAGTGAGGAAACCATTGGTGAACCAAAATATCTTCACAACAGCACCTTACAAGTGAAGGATTTCCAAGAATAGATATTGTCACAATCACTATTACAGATCAAGAGCATTCCAACTTTTAGGTTTTTAATAATAGTTTAGAGGTTTCCCCATATGTTGAAACTCTAAAAGAAATTATTATGAATTTTACCAAAAAATGGGTAAGGCTTGGATAGAAAATTAACATAATAAACAATTTATAGGATGGTTTTGAGAGCCTTTTTTAAGGACTCAGCTGAAAATATAGATTCAATTTCAATACAAATTTGATGGCTAGCTAAAGGACCAGGTGTGCATTTTTTATACTACATTTTTTACACAATTAATAGTTATATATACCATAAAAATTAACATGATGAAGACAATATCATTAAATATAGTGTATTATCACTTATGGCTGAAGTGATTCATGTATCAGGTACAAAGGATCGAAATCCAATTTATGTGAATATGTCATACATTGGAATCATCAAATAAATATGGGAGTTATATTATACAACATTACATGTGTCCATTTTTTTAAATTCTAGTGGGTTGATAATAGGAGTATTGTTAAGTTATTTGAATTGAGATGCATAAAAGTGGGTTTCAGAAAGGAAGGATACAAAGATGACCCATTTATAAGGGAATCAAAAGTAGTACACGTATTTTATGTTCTATATCCTATAAACTAAAAGTATGCAATTTTTATGCTATCTACCAAAACCACTGAAGGGTCATATGTCAATTCAACTGAGGATGAACCATTCATTGGGAAGCCACAATCATTACCTAGCATTCCCTATTTATATAGGGTATTGTATGTTTTAGGAGAGCACAATGAAGGGATTAGTATACATTATAAAGGGTTCAAATATCTTAAACCATTAAAAAATAGAGTTCAATAATGAGCATATATATTTTGTTAATATAAATTGTGTTACCTCCTATTATTATATGTTCACTACTAAATTTATAAAATCTAAATTAAATGGTCAACCACTTCTACAAATAATGTCTACTAAACAATCGGATGCTTCCAATCCTGAGGAATAATAGGTTTCTTAGCAATTCGGTGCCCTAAATGTAGTGCAAAAACAAACTTCTTCCTATAAATATGGTACCAATACATATGAAGAACATATTAATGATGTTTAAAATTAGGAAATTGTAGAAGGTTAACAACCAGTGTCTAAGAAAAAAGTAAAACCATAGAATGATGTTGTTAGAAAACATTATGAAGGCAAGAAACAAAGGCATCAAATTTGAAGTTTGATGGAATTCATACAGCCGGCCTACTAACCCCAAAAGTCCATATTTGGTAGTAACATAGGGATAAACGATTTCATGCACATGAAAATTGATTTAGATTCATGGAACAATGTTTTTAATTCTCTTATGACACTGATCTGTGAAGAAATTTGGTTACCATTATGATATAATTTCTTTTTTTTTATGTAAAAAAAAATTAAACATTAACTTGTTCTTCATTAACCCTTATAGAGTTTATTCATAGTAGATGAATCCAAAATTTAATTTATATTAATTCTTACTGGAAAGGCTCATAGAGTATTTCCACAATTCTTATGATGTTTCATCTCAAATATGTTGAATGGAAAATCAACCTACACCAACCATATATGTATTTACACTAGATAAAAAATGTGTAGGATGCGTTTATTGGTCATCATGATGAGAAATATTTTCAAGTGCATTATGACTGGTAATGTATTTATTAAAAATTTGTGTAACAATAAATTTAATTAAGAATTGTTATTTAGTATGTTTTGGGGGGTACAATTATAATAATACACACACATGCCAACTCAACAAGATCAAACACAGTCCATAGCCCCCCGGGGATAGACCAGAAAAGACCTCATATTATTTATATATAATATATATATATAGAAGTATATGATACCCCCTTACAACCACCCCTCACTAGGAAAGGGATTCTTAACATGATAGTTTTGCTTACCCTACATTGTCTGGGATTGTCACTGGCCTTCTATCGGTCGAGTGTCACAATCCCCCACTATTGGGTAGGGGATCCTCAATACAGTGAGGTTTTGATCCTCATCCCCACCCCCACCGTCGGGCGAGGGATTATTCCTCACACCAGTCCATCAAGATCGTACATCCCAATTCCAGTAATAACCGGACTAAGGCACCCATGTCAGGTGATCCCCAATGCACACCACCGCTATGGACGCCATCTCCCAAAGCCATCACTATCTACATTGGAGAGCTCTGACCTACCCTCACTAAATAACTCTTCCTTTAGCGAAGTACATGGAATCGATGTCAGTCGACTCCATGAGATCCATAATCTCTAGCTGTCTCCACCCATGAAGTAAACCAACCAGCCGTCGCTCGACCAAATCTAGTCCATTGAGTGCACAACCCCTAAGAATCAGGAGCTAGACGTTAGAAATGACATCATACAATGACTCCATCCACCCCAAAGAAGCCCCAAATAATGGTGAAAAATATTACATGGATGGGAATCAAAATCACTTCACCTAGGTGCACCACAAAGGCCTTAACTAGTAGGTTAATACCTCATGTTCTTAATTAAGAATAATAAATTCCTGAAACAACAACGAAGTGCTAAAAATAAACAAAAGGAAGTAAAACCAATGAAACCCTACTATAATGTAAGAATGATGAATTCTTAACTTGATTAAAATGGTACATATATTTAATCTACTGTAATAATTTTATTTTATGTGAAACAAAAACATAATTATTTTCTGATATTTATAGTATATTTATATGTCCAAATAAAAAACCACTTCAACACCATGTCTTGTGATATCAAAGGAGGAAAGTGTAAATAAATAATAGAAAATAAGATGTAAAAACACAAAACAAAGTGTGGTAAGAAATTGTATGTGTGACATAATAATAAAAAATTGTTCTACATTTAATAATTACTTCATAACAATGATTACTTTTTTTCTTATATTTTTTATCTGAAATAGACATAATAATTATAATTAGCTATACCAGATAAAAAGATACCATCAGTGGCCTTAATATGTCTAGAACAGTGAGGCCACATAATAGGTGGGGTTTTAGGATGACAGAGTGAACATATTTTGAGAAGAGAAATGATCCATGGGATAAATATAAAAAATAGAAGTCTCATTCATGATTATCATCTTTGGGAAAAAATTAACTAGTAGTTAGATATATTAGAAAATGTTATTGGAAGGAATAAAAGAGATGAAAAAACAAAATAACAACCACTACATGAAGATCCCCCCACATCCCACCACCATTGAGGTGAGATATTACGCACAAATAGATCTATTATAAGATGTAATCAATATTTTTGTAGTTATTTCTTCAAAATGTGAATAGGGTAGACACTTATACCTTTCCTGTATTGATATTATGCAAGATGACATGATTGTGATTTATATCTGTTGACAGCCAACTATCACCTTGTTGAGAGAGATACTATGTTTAATATCCAAGGGGATAATGTACACACAAAAAAACATCCAATTGGTCATGTACGAGTGGGGAAGAACAAAACTTAAGAGCCAACTAATGAGCTACCTATTTCACTTGATGATTCAGTTATTTCTATGGTTGAGAAATCAATTTAAACATTCATAGAATAGATGTTAGATATTGTAAAAATACATTTTTACATGGAGGTATTCATTTTTAATTTATTTTTCATGAAAACCCTTTTAAAAATTAATAAAACTAATCTTTAACCGATGAATGTTTTTAATGATGGATAAATAGAAGGGGGAGAAATAGAATTTCAAATCAAAATAATCTAAAGGATTATCCAACCAATTGAAAATATATTCACAATGTACCTTTATCCCACCTTTTCAAAATCTTCATTTAATGGAACAAATTCTTTATGTAGATAAAACATAATAAAATGGTTCTAAGACCCCAATTTTTTTATGAAGAATATATGTTCAGAGAGGCCATTAAAAACAATATTGTTCTTGAAAATGTACAAGAAATCACCACACATTAATGGATAAGAGTATCATCTATATATATATACATGAGGCGAGTATTCTGGATTTATTTTTCAAATAAATAATCTACTATATTAATTATGAATGAATACTATTCATTTTTTTCCATGTCTATATATGAAAACTATTTGAATGGAAAACCCCGTCAACAAAAATTTGGATTTATTATTCCTCAAATTACTTCTACCCAATAATCCAAGTTAGAAATAAATCAAAGTTTTGTAATGAAGGATAGACTAGCCAAAATGATTAAAATAAAACATACAGAAGACCAACTGTTCTTAATATCCATGATGTGGGTGTAAAACACTACAATCTAATCATATCTTATATATTTCCATTAATTTCATTACTTTTTCCTTTTATAGGATGAATTTTTTAATCATTGTAGTGTACTTGGATACTCGAGAGATCTTTTTTTAGATTTAATGAATTGATACACAAAAAACCCAAAACATGTAATGATTTTTATCAATTTTTAATACACAACATGAAACATTTTATAACTAAACTGTAACATATACCTTTTAAATTATTTTTTAAAGGAAAATATATTATGATATGATGGAGTTTTAATATCGTCAAAATCTTCATAGTAGGACATTCTATGAATATAAGGAGCCTATCAAATTATACAAGAGGATTGGTATTAGGGTATATATGATAAGGTTTCACTATCAAAACATATATAAAAATGATTAATTATTTTTCTTAGTGTTTCTACAGTGTACAAAATAAACCAATGGAAAATAGTATGGTTAATAGGTTTAAAAATTTATGAAATATATCATATTCCAACCACAAACTATTATCCCTGAATATTTATTTTCAAACATAATTTTTATTTCATTTAAAATTATCAATAATCCGTTTTTTATTTATATTTTTCTAGTACTATTAGGACAATCGATTGTCCTAATATTCACAAGAGGAAATAGGTTTTTTAGAATCAAATAGGTATCACACCTAGTGACAGAATATATATAGGCATCATGAAAATTTGAGTTTCTACTATTAATTTAGTGGATTTTATAATCATTTTTATCTCAATATGACTCTAATTTTATGTTATTAGTTTAATATTTCCATTTTAGTTCAAAAAACACATCAGATACTCAAAATTGATAAAATAATTTCGAATTATTCTGATACTGATTGATAATGATCCAGAAGTCATTTGTGATGTGTAGGAATCATCCGACCTTATTCCAATACAAGTTGTTCCAGGTATAATTCAAAGTGTCTCTTATCAATTTAAAAATTACATGTTAGTTATAAATGAATTTCAATTACTGAAAAATTAGAAAACATGCTTTTATTGTCGTGATAATTTAGGAAACATATTCACATGGCATTTGTGATATGTATGAGTCATTCTCAAATCAAATCTATACACAATGTGGTTGGTATGAGTCAAAGTGTGTGTTATCAGTTTAAAATGAAATTTCATTGAAAAATAAAAGTGATGCGCCAAAAACCAAGAAAATACATTATTATTATTTTTATACTTAAGGGAAGTTATATATATGAAATTTGGGACAGGTAAGAATCAGCCTCACCTCAATCTGACATAAGATGTGATCGATATGAATCAATTTCTGACATTTTAATTATAATTGAAATTTATTAAAAAAATAAAAGTGACATAATAAAAATTAATAAAAAAAACATTTGGATTGTTTTTATACTTTAGAAAAAACATCCATATGTAATTTTGGATGTGTAGGAATCAACTTAACCTTAATACAATACACAATGTTTCTGATATGACTCATAGTGTCTGTTATCAGTTTTAAAGTGACATTTAAGTTCAAAATTTGTGTTAGTCTTTGAAAACAAATAAAACATGATCAAAGTGTCTTGATAATTTGGAAAAATGATTCAGAAGTCATTTTTTGATGTATAGTAATTAGTATCAAATCACACTGACAAACAATGTGACCTATATGACTAAATGTTCTTGTTTTCAATTTGAAATGACATGTTAGTGAAAAAGATAAATGACATACTCTAAATTGAGAAAACTCATTTTATTTATTTTAATAATTTTGAAAAATGATACATATTTCATTTTTGACATAAAATAATTATCCTCAACTCAATCTTGCGCACGGTTTGACTAGTATGACTCTAAGTGTGACAATTTATTTAAAATTTACAATTTTTTAAAAAGGATAATAAACATACTAAAAATGAATAAAACACATTTATATTATTTGGATACTTTAGGAAAACAATAAATAATTCATTTTTGATGTGTAAGAATCGAACACCCATTAATATGATACATGGTGTGCCTAGTTTGACTCATAGTGTCCATTATCAGTCTAAAATTGACTTTTTAGTTCAAAACTTGTGTCAGTCACTAAAAAATAAGAAAATTTCACCCCCATTATCTTGATAATTTCATAAAATTATTCATAAGCCATTTATTACTTGTAGGAATTAGTTTCATATCATACTGTCACACGATGTGACTGATATGACTCAATGTACATGTTTTCATTTTAAAATAACATTTTATTAAAAAATTAAAGTGAAATACACAAAATTGGGAAGATTCGTTTGGATTGTTTTGATATATTAGGGAAAATATTAATATGTCATTTGTGGTGTGTAAGAATTATCTACACATCAATTTGATGTATGATGTGACCAGTCTAAATCCAAGTGAGTATTTTTATTTAAAGTTCTCATTTTATAAAAAAAAGACACATGACATAGTCAAAACAAAGAAACCACATTTTTAGTGTTTTAATAGTTTATTAAAATGATCCATAAGTTAGTTTGGATGTGTAGGAATCATAATTACATTAATATGATACATAGTCGGGCTGATATGAATCTGAGTGTCTGTTATGAGTTTAAAATAAATATTTTAGTTCAAAACATGCATCACTCACTGAAACAAAGATAACACTCTTGGATTGTATTGATCATTTAAAAGAATGATTCTTATTTAATTTTATATATATGGTTTTCAACCTAATTTCATACTGACACAGGATAGGAATGGTATGAGTAAAAGTGTTTTTTTCTATTTGAAATGAAATTTTAGTAGAAAACATTATTGGCAAACTCAATACAAAGGAAACACATTCATATTGTTTTTATACTTTAGGAAAATGACCCCTGATTCATTTTTGACATGTTTGAATCATATTAACCTCAATACTATGCACAATGTGACCAGTATGACTCAATGTGTGTCCTTTTACTTAAAATTAGAAATTAATAAAAAAAATGTGACATACTCAAAATGAATAAAATTAATTTAGTCTTTTTATACTATAGGATAATGATATATAATTCATTTTTGATGTGTATGAATTATCCACACCTTAATATGATACATTTCATCCTTGATATGACTCAAAGTATCACTTATCAATTTAAAATTGAAATTTCTGATCAAAACATGTATTACTCACTAAAAACATAGAAACCATGCATGTATTGTCTTGATAATTGAATAAAATGATTTGTTAGTTTTTTTGGGTGTGTAAGAATATGTCTTAGTTCCGAATAATACATGATATTAAAGGTATGACTCAATGTTTATATTTCCAATTTAAATGCAATTTTATTTTAAAAAAAGTGATATACTAAAATCTATGAAAAAAACAAAATTTATTTTATACTTTAGGAAAATGAACTATATGTCATCTTTTATGGGTAGGAATTAGGTGATCCTAAATTCGACCCAGGGTTTGACAAGTATGACTCCAAGTGTTTCCTTTTATTTGAATTTTATATTTTAGTAAAAAAGGTAAGTGAAATACTTAAAATTAGGAAACCACATTTACATTATTTAAATTCTTTAGAAAAAATGACCTAATAGTAATTTTTAATGTGCATGAATTAACTGCACCTCAATATGATACAATGTAACGCCCCGACCCCAGTTACCCAGAGTCGGTGCATTATTGCGTAACATTGGCATGATCACAAAAG
This sequence comes from Viscum album, assembly GCA_963277665.1. NCBI lineage: Eukaryota > Viridiplantae > Streptophyta > Magnoliopsida > Santalales > Viscaceae > Viscum > Viscum album. Next base: position 2,061,092,237 of record OY728120.1, on the reverse strand, counting down.
ATCATGTCTCGAAAGACTGATTAGTTTAGTAGCCTTGGAAACACTAGATACATTCATAAATGTTACATTACATAATAAAGTGAAAAACTATAATAACAAATCCTCCATAGTCTACACTCATATCCTCCTCTGACTATCCCTGTAGGTCATTCATAAAATACTTCTTCACATCCTTGAAAATATTACAACATTGAAAGGGGTGAGCTCAGATCCTCAGTAAGGATAAAAATATAGCGGATGCTTTCATAAATAAACATAAACATTTAAGGCAATGTATAACTAAAACAAAAGCATTTTAAACTTGAACTTCAACATAATATGGCAAAAGTAAAATGAGATAATTCCATTTACTTCTTCACATGGATATTCTACTGGTCGAATAATCACATGCAATATCAATAACCACTTTCATAATGATGGAATGCATAATGCTAGACTATCATAACCACGTAGCCAAGGCCTCGAGCCAAGACTAAAAATAAGATTTTGTCAAGGCCTCATTCCAAGACACTAGTTTGTTTCATTAGACCTACCGATGCATCGAGGAGCTGTAGCGGGCTCCACCCATCACTTATTAAGTCCAATGCATTCCTCATATGAATAGGTTTAAACATATCATAAACCATAACATAATCGTATCACATAAAACATTCATAAAGGAAACATAACATTTCCACATTTCAATCACAAGATATCAATACAACACATTGATATAATAAAAACTCTTTCAAACCCATTTTCAATACCAAAATAAATGAAAGTTAAAAATTTGTATTTATTTTTCATTAAAAAAAGTTATGGCTTGTAGAGGAAGCCGAAACTCAAATAATGGTCACGGCGGCGGAGATTTCATTGTCGACGCATATGTATGAAAAGAAAAACATTCCTTTTTGTCATTTAGTAAAACAATTCGTATAAAAATATTCCTTTTTAATAAACGTAAAAGTCAAAGGGGTTTATACACCGTATAAAAAAATTGTGAATAAAACAAAATATGCCTCAATGAAAGGAGATTGAGACAAAGTCCTTAAAAAGATAATTTTTAAAATAAAATAGATATCTTATGTGTATTCACTATATTTACACATAAATAATGTACAATTACAATATAGGACATAATAATATCATGACATAATTTGAAAGTAGGAGATTAACCCAGAGATTGGAAATTGGGTTAAGAAATTCCCTTACCTTGCATCCTGTATTGACTCGACCATTCATTAACCTCCTGAATAATATTCTAGAGTTAATTTATAGTTTCTTAATAATATTTTCAAGTTTCTTATTTCTTTAATACCACTTATTACCATGTTATGAACATTATGTAATTATTTAAGTTAATAACAGTCGTTTTGTCGATCTTTGGTACTTGAGTCAAAAATAAAAATCTTATAATTACACGTTGTTCATGTGGTGAAGTATCCATTATATCCAGAATTATATTCATGATTTAGATATAATATATATCATATATATCCAGTAGATACATGAATTTATAATATTACATAACATTTAGATGTAAGAAATGAAATGCACCGTTCATGGAGACGGTAAGACGTACGTATGCATGAACGCTACATTCATTTATATTTCATATTTAATGGAATGAAGTTATAATTATATAAAGGTATAATATAATTACGGTATAATATAATGTATAATACCATTTACTCTATCCTTTATACATCCCACATATGGAATTAACGATTCAAATCACTTTGAGGGGGCGGTAGTCTGCACTTCCTAAAATGAAATTATCGCGTTTACCCATAATGGAAATCATAAAGTATGCCACAAATGAGAAATAAAGAAGAATAAGGAAAACATAAAAATAATATATATATATATATATATATCATATATGAAAATAGTTTCATCAAAATGGCCACCATTAGAGGTGTTAAAAGAATATTGAACAATCATCGTTTCGTGAGGCAGTATTTCGCCACCCACAGAAACACTATGTTCTTTAACCATTAGACGAAGGTGTGTGTAAGTGTAAACCAACTAATTATCATAAAAACATCCTAGTATATTTTAGATACTTGTGTTGTTACAAAATAAAGGAATAAAATGGTTTAAGGGGTTGGAGAAGCAAAATAAAACAAAACAACATTAGAGAAGACATTACCTTAAAATCGGGTAACTCTTTCTGATTTGAGACAAAGGCTTCATTGGGAAGACTTCTGCCCAAATTGAGGCTTCTAGGGGTAAGGGAGGGAAGTTGGGAGAGTATTTGGTCAGAGTTTGGCCGAGACAAAAGGCTTTGATAGTGTGAGTAATGTGGTAGTGGTGGGGGCCTTTTATAAGTGGAGAGGAGGGGCACTCTTGGAAAGTAATGAAATGTTACTTTATTATACAATGCTTTTCGGATTCTAAAGGTACCACACTTATATAATTCGAGGAAAATGTGATAAGGGTTATAAATATTCTCATACAATAGGCTTTGGACAAGTTTAATGCTTAGATTTTACATCATCCTTCTATTTTATCAAAATCGTTAATTAATGAGGTAATCGTTGCATCATCATGGTGTCATAAATAATTTAATTTATTTAATGTCTAAAAATTAAAAAAAATATCATGATGTATTAAATATTTTTATATTTATAATGAATATTTATATTTAAAAATATGACTTGTATAACCCCATTTAAAAAGTGTTTTAGTAAAACAACTCATGTTTGTGACATTTTTATTTTAACATTAAATACAAAGTTTTTAATGTCATGTTCCTGCCAAAGTGTCTCCATGGGGTCCCCAAATTGACCCATGGATTTTCTTGGTTGTCCATGACTCATCCAATAGGGGTAGTACAAGTGTAAAGGGTCATTTCATATTTTTATAATACCATTTTTACCTTAAATTTCACTAATTACCTTTAATCTCGATTAATTAAACTTAAAAGTTACTATTCACCAAAAAATTATTTTAATCCCATTGAACCACATTTTACTTTCTAGTGACAACCATGTATGTAGGATTTTTGAAAATCAAATCACAGAAGTGGTAATATTTCATTTAAATTAAAAATCAGTTATTTAACAACCACTTAGTAGTTTCACTATTCATAAAAAATTGATGTTTTTCAGAACAATGCCAAAATTTCACCCTAAGCTATAATTGATATTATGAATTCAAAAATGATGTATATTTTAAAAAATTCCAAACATATAATTTTCATTAATTAATTTTATAATTAATTCCCGCTGTCACAACAAATAGCGTGTTTTTAAGAAACAATATATATCAAAAGATTGACAATTGTTTATGTCCAATTTCAAAGTGATATTAATTCTAATGAACACCATTGGATAAAATGGTAAAAATATATTCTAATTATAGTTTAAAACCACTAAATAGTATAATTTATCACTATAAATTATTTTGATTTAAAAAGTTGTTTTTAAGTATTTTTCACTATTCATCGAAAATTGGAAGTTCTCAGAAAATTACAAAAAATTCAACTTAGGATAATTTCGATATTCCGAATAAAAAAATTAAGTCCATTTTGAAATATAAAAGATATATAATTTCAAAAAGTGGGTATTACTATTTATAATTTCTATTTTGATTGGTCACGGTGTGTTAGAATCTCGAACTTGCGTACAATGCAAGCAATTGCATTATTGAAAGAGAAGCGTATCGTGGAAGCTCGGGGTGTTACATTCTCCCCTCCTTCAATAAATTGCGTCCTCGCAATTTGAAATTTTTCTTTGAAAATAAAATTTTGAAAATATAAAATACCTTTGTGGAAAACCTACATCGGAAATAAGGTTAATAAAAATACAACTTTAAAATAAAGAAAGATAAGTACAAAGGTCACCCGAGATAACCCATACTATGATTCTTTGAAAATATGGATATGGAAGAAAAACAAACCATCAAGGTCTAATGGAGATTTGTAGAAAACTGGATTAGGAGAAGGCTAACCATAAGAAAATCACAAACTTGTGATTGGTTAAACGGTCATTGAATCCCCAGTTGGAAAAGTTAACCGGCAACGTTTTTGTTTTAAGTTAACTTTTATAAAGTTGAGGAATTTATTTAGGAGATTTACTAAGAACGTAAGCGAATATACATACTTGTCATGTAGACTTTCATTCTTTTATAAATTTTTACCACAAACCCATCTTTCACTCTAAAAGGTAATAGAACTCAAAAATATTCTATTTATCATAATTTTATAAGGTTCCAAATATTAACACATACCATTTAGATTAGGAAATCTTTTTGTAATAACTAGGGACTTCCTGTAGGCTAGTGGTAGGTAGTAAAGGCCTGTCGCACTTTGGTTGTGGGTTCGATTCCTGCAGCTTTGTCTGACACGATGGGTTATGCCCCACCCTATAGGTTGTCCTTTTCCTAAAAATATAGTATTATAATATTCCAAAAATAATCTTCATAAATGTTTTAACCTTAAACAATACTATTCAAAGTTCAACTTAATCCATCCCAACCTTTATAGTTATCCAAAATACCTTTTTCCAGACTTTCTCTAAAAGGTCTCTTAATTCCAAAATCCATTTACCAGATTCCCCAAACAAAGTAAAGTTTCTCTTATTGTCACATACTGAAAATATGATTACCTTCATCATATTAAGACCTTAATGAAAAGAACAAGTACTGTAGTACAATCCTTATATATATCACATTATTCTTATAACCAGAATATAATCCTTGAGTCTAAAAGCACCAATACATTAATTATTCCACTTCAACTGTAGTAACATCATAAGATTGTCCTTGATCCCTTGGCCATTTCTGAGGTATGTTTTCCTGACGCTTAGGACATTCATTTGCATAATGCCCCATTTCACTACAATTGTGTCATTCAACATTGATTGCTTTTTTTATTTCCCTTGCAATCACGTGCCTGGTGACCTTTTTCTCCACATTTATAACAAACTCCCATTCCTTTTAGGCAAGTACCAGGGTGATTCTTACCACAATTATTGCATAATGGAAAATCCTGCTTTCCCTTTTTCTCTTTATTTGTCTCTTGCTCCACCGTTCTCTTCTTTTCTTTCTTTACTTTATTGTCATAAGATTTAGAGAATTTCTTTTCTGTCTTGATAGAACACGAGACTATATCTTCGTACGTTGAGAAGGTTTTTGAGACTAATTTCTGGCAAAGAAATGGTTTTAACCCATCAAATAAACGATCAATCTTACTTATTTGGTTACGTATATAATCTGCAGCATGCCTTGATAACCTTGTAAATTTGGCCTCATACTTTGCAACATTCTCATCCTCCTTTTGTCTTAGACTCAGAAATTCTCTTTCCATATCTTCTCGATGGTCATGCGGAAAGTATTTTTCTAAGAAAATTTCCTTAAACTCCCTCCACTCCATACTTGATACTTCTTCATATTCCTTTGTGTTTTGAATCAGCGACCACCATTGATCGACATCTCCAGTGAGGCGGTAGACTTCCATGACAACCTTCTCCCTTTCGCTACTCCGCAAGGCATGGAATATTTTCTCTATGGAGTTTATCCATTGCTCAGCTACTAATGGATTTGTACCCCCATTAAATGTTGGCAGTTGTTTCCTCATGAAGCGGTCTAACATTGATCCTCCACATTGCGGATCAGGGTGCCCCATACGAGTAAGGTTATTATTCATAACCTGAGTGAGTTTTCCTAGTATGGTAATAAGTTGATCAGCACCAGTTGTATCTCCAGCTCCATAATAATTATCTTGAGCAGGAGGGAAATCCCTACACGGAGTGTGTGCATTGATACGGTTTCCATTCCTTCCACTAGGCGCCATTTCTAAACAATGGCATAAACTAGATTAGTTTATGAATCAAAATACATAATTCCATACTTATAAAATACTTAACGTAAATTGAACTATTTATGGATATAATCTATAATCATAAAAAGAAATTTTTTCTTTGAGGAAGTATATAATCATAACCCTTCATAGTGGTTTGTAAAGAAAATGAGAATTATCCTAAGCATATCCCCCGGGAGTGTCGTAACCAAGAGTGCAGCAAGGCCCATTGTCGTGCACCAGTTCCCGTTCGAGTCTAGCTCAAAGCGGTGTTTTCGGGGTTTTCCCATAGGTACATCTATGCCAGAGCCACCTCTACCTGCTCGTATCCAGACAGGGATGTATTGCTCGAAAAACTCACAAAATCTCTATAATACCAAAATTCTAGGATGTTCTTCAATACTAATCCTCAAAGTCTATCTTTGGGCTATGTGATCTAATCAAAGTTTATCTAAATCTAGCTTCCAAGGTTAGTACTAAACTGCCTCTGATACCAACTGTAACACCCCGACCCTAGTTACCCAGAGTCAGTGCATTATTGCGTAACATTGGCATGATCACAAAAGATCAATTCTCAAAAGATCGATTAGTTTAGTAGCCTTGGAAACACTAGATACATTCATAAATGTTACATTACATAATAAAGTGAAAAAATACAATAACAAAGTCTCCATAGTCCACACTCATATCCTCTTCTGACTATCCCTACAGGTCATTCATAAAATACTTCTTCACATCCTGGAAAATATTACAACATTGAAAGGGGTGAGCTCAGATTCTCAGTAAGGATAACAATATAGCGGAAGCATTCATAAATAAACATAAACATTTAAGGCAATTTATAACTAAAACAAAATCCTTTTAAACTTGAACTTCAACATAATATGGCAAAAGTAAAATGAGATAATTCCATTTACTTCTCCACATGGATATTCTACTGGTCGAATAATCACATGCAATATCAATAACAACTTTCATAATGATGGAATGCATAATGGCAGACTATCATAACCACGTAGCCAAGGCCTCGTGCCAAGACTACAAATAATATTTTGTCAAGGCCTCATGCCAAGACACTATTTTGTCTCATGATACCTACCGATGCATCGAGGAACTGTAGCGGGCTCCACCCGTCAATTATTAAGTCCAATGCATTCCTCATATGAATAGGTTTAAACATATCATAAACCATAACATAATCGTATCACATAAAACATGCATAAAGGAAACATAAAACTTCCACATTTCAATCACAAGATATCAATACAACACATTTATATAATAAAATCACTTTCAAAACCATTTTCAATACCAAAATAAAAGAAAGTTAAAACATTGTATTTATTTTTCATTAAAAACAATTTATGGCTTGTAGAGGAAGCCGAAACTCAAATAATGGTCACGACGGTGGAGATGTCATTGTCACCGCATACGTATGACAAGAAAAACATTCCTTTTTGTCATTTAGTAAAACACTTCGTATAAAAAGATTCCTTTTGAATAAACGTAAAAGTCAAAGGGGTTTATACACAGTATAAAAGAAATTTTTGTATAAAACAAAATATGCCTCAATGAAAGGAGATTGAGACGAAGTCCTTACAAGATCATTTTTAAAATAAAATAGATCTATTATGTGTATTCACTATATGTAAACATAAATAAATTATAATTACAATACAGGACATAATAATATCATGACATAATTTGAAAGTAGGAGATTAACCCAGAGATTGGAATTTGGGTTAAGAAATACCCTTACCTTGCGTCCTGTCTTAACTCGACCATTCTTTAACCTCCTGAATAATAAGCTATAGTTAATTTATAGATTCTTAAGAACATTTTCATGTTTCTTATTCCTTTAATATCACTTATTACCATGTTATGAACATTATGTAATTACTTAAGTTAATAACGGTCATTTTGTTGATCTTTGGTACTTGAGTCAAAAATAAACTTCTTATAATTACAAGTTGTTCATGTGGTGAAATATCCATTATATCCAGAGTTATATTCATGATGTAGATATCATATATATAATATATATCCAGTAGATACATGCATTTATAATATTACATAACATTTAGAGTTAAGAAATGAAATGCACCGTTCATGGAGACGGTAAGCCGTACGTACGCATGAACGCTAATTTCATTTCTATTTCATATTTAATGGAATGAAGTTATAATTATATAAAGGTGTAATATAATTCCAGTATAATATAATGTATAATACTATTTACTCCATCCTTTATACATCCCACATATGGCATTAACGATTCAAATCACTTTGAGGGGGCGGTAGTCCGCACTTCCTAAAATGAAATTATCGCGTTTACCCATAATGGAAATCATAAAGAATGCCACAAATGAGAAATAAATAAGCATAAGGAAAACATAAACATAATATATATATCATATATGAAAATAGTTTCATCAAAATGGAAACCATTAGAGGTGTTAAAAGAATATTGAACAATCATCATTTCGTGAGGCAGTATTTCGCCACCCACAAAAACAGTATGTTCTTTAACCATTAGATGAAGGTGTGTGTAAGTGTAAACCAAATCCCTATCATAACAACATCATAGTATATTATAGATACTGGTTTGGTTACAAAATAACGTAATAAAAATAGTTTAATGGGTTGGAGAAGAAAAATAAAACAAAACAACATTAGAGAAGACATTACCTTAAAATCGGGTAACTCTTTTTGGTTTGAGCCAAAGGCTTCCTTGGGAAGACTTATTCCAAAAGTGAGGCTTCTAGGAGTAAGGGAGAGAATTTGGGAGAGTATTTGGGCAGAGGATGGCCGAGCCAAAAGGCTTTGATAGTGTGAGTAAGGTGGTAGTGGTGGGGGCCTTTTATAAGTGGAGAGGAGGGGCACTCTTGGAAAGTAATGAAATGTTACTTTATTATACAATGATTTTCGGATTCTAAAGGGCCCACACTTATATAATTCTAGGCTAAGGTGATAAGTGTCCGAACTATTCTCATCCAATAGTCTTTGGACAAGTGTAATTCTTGGATTTTACATTATCCTTCCATTTTATTAAAATCATTAATTAATGAGGTAATCGCTGCATCATCATGGTGTCATAAATAATTTAATTTATTTAATGTCTAAAAATTATAAAACAAATATAATGATGTAGGAAATATATTTATATTTCTAATTAATATTTATAGTAAAAAATACGAATTGTATAACCCCATTTAAAAATTGTTTTAGTAAAACAACTCATGTTTGTGAGATTTTTATTTTAACCTTAAATAAAAGGTTTTTAATGTCATGTTCCTACCATAGTGGCTCCATGGGGTCCCCAAGTTGACCCATGGATTGTCTTGGCCGGCCATGACTCGTCCAATAGAGGTAGGACAAGTGTAAAGGGTCATTTCATATTTTTATAATACCATTTTTACCTTAAATTTCACTAATTACCTTTAATCACGATTAATTAAACTTAAAAGTTACTATTCACCAAAAAAATTATTTTAATCCCATTAAACCACATTTTACTTCCTAATGACAACCATGTATGTCAGATTTTTGAAAATCAAATCACAGAAGTGGTAATATTTCATTTAAATGAAAAATCAGTTATTTAACTACCACTTAGTAGTTTCACTATTCATCAAAAATTGAAGTTTTTCAGAACAATGCCAAAATTTCACCCTAAGCTATAATTGATATTCCAAATTCAAAAATTATTTCTATTTTACAAAATTACAAACATATAAGTTGCATTAATAAATTTTATAATTAATTCCCGCTGTCAGAACAAATAGCGTGTTTTTAAGAAACAATATATATCAAAAGATTGACAATTGTTTATGTCCAATTTCAAAGTGAAATTAATTCTAATGAACACCATTGGATAAAATGGTAAAAATATATTCTAATTATAGTTTAAAACCACTCAATAGTATAATTTATCACTATAAATTATTTTGGTTAAAAAAGTTGTTTTTAAGTATTTTTCACTATTCATAGAAAATTGGAAGTTCTCAGAAAATTACAAAAAATTCAACTCAGGATAATTTCGATATTCCGAATACAAAAATGAAGTCCATTTTGAAATATAAAATATATATAATTTCAAAAAGTGGGTATTACTATTCTTAATGTCTATTTTGATTGGTCGTGGTGTGTTAGAATCTCGAACTTGCGTACAATGCAAGCAATTGCATTATTGAAAGAGAAGCGTATCGTGGAAGCTCGGGGTGTTACAGACATGGTGTTCACGGTATGAATCAATGCGTCAGTTATTAGTTTAAAATTGAAATTTTAGTTTAAAATGTGTGAAAATCAGTAAAAACTAAGAAAACATACACATATTGTATTTACAATTTTGGAAAATCATTTGTAAGTCCTTTGTGATATGTATGAATTATTCTCATGTCAACCTCACATAGGATGTTATCGGTATTACTCTAATTGTGTGTTTTTAGTTTAAAATTACATTTAAGTAAAAAACCAAAATTTTATACTCAAAAATAATCTAAAAAATTTATATTATTTTGATAATTTTAGAAAAAGATTCATATGTCATTTATGACATCTATGAATCAGCCACACCTCAATCCGACACATGATGTGACTGATTTGACTCAAAGTGTGTCTCTTTATTTAAAATTGACATTTTATTAATGTATTGTTTCATATTATTTCCTTATTTATTTATTTATCATATTATTAACATAATAATTATTATATTATACAAGTGGATACTTTATTCTGGTATGGGTGCTTTTTTCCGCAAATGATATGCTGATGAAGGTTTTTAAAGGGGGTTTCGAGTGGAAAATATAATGAAACTTGATGTTTTTGAATGTTTTTTATTGTAATATCTATTTTCATTTTAAATAATATTGTTTTAAATATACATAATATAATTTATTTTTATTAGTAATGTAAATTTTATTTTAATTTAATTATTAATTTTCATAGAGGATTTTTTTTCATAAAGGTGTATCTCGTGTAGTGTTATTTAATTTCAACAACACATTATAGCAGTAGGGAATTTATCAGTTCTATTTGTATTGATGATAAAGGCCACCCTTTATTATCAACAAGATAATCAATGATAAATTGTTACCATTATGAGCACTTGGAATAGAACTCATATAGGTGATATTTTAGACATGCTAAACTCGCGCTGGTAAAAGACGACCTCTATTAGTTCTTTTGTTATCATTGATAATGGTCCAAATTTATCAATTCTTTTGTAAAACTGATATAGGTGTCCCCCTGTTACATGTTCTTATGAAAATAATGATTTCATCACTGTTAATTTTCCTTTTTCATTCTATTAAAAATACAATCTTTGGTAGTGAATCATTTAATGTATGCCTACACTTTTGTGGAAGAAACAAATATAGAATAGATAGTCATAGTTGAATAATCAATTTGAAAGATGCTCGAATAAACCCTAAATTAGGGGGAAAACTATGAAAATTGAAATAATATTCACTCTCTAGCTCCCAAGATAGCATCATCAAAATAAGGCACATGTATAGGCCGAGCTATTATTAAATCTTAGTGACCTGAAACCCAATATATATAATGCAGGGAAACCAGATATCCTTATCTTACATGATGGATATAGTATCCATAATGAATTAAATAACACATATATCTTGATTTTTGACCTATAACATAACCATAGATTTAATATAAAAATGTGAAAATGGGAGATGTTATGTGGTATAAATTAGAAATATGGTAATGTGCACCAAGAGAAATTCTAAAATTGTTATATCTATCCCTTTTTCTCAAAATATGTTTAGTAGATGAAAATATAAAAAAAATTGGATCTATATTGAATATTTATTGCTATAATATTGATATAATTTTACTCTTATTGATTTTAATGAAAACATCTTGCAATCATTGGATTGGTTGGAAACAATATTGTTTTTTTTAATTATAATATTCACCTCAAATCAGTTTTCATATGTTAGTTTATATATTGAATTCCGAGAACTAATTTGTCAATTTTGATTTAATTTTTGATAAAAAAAATCAATATTGATTACTTCACCCCGAATAATACTTATTGGGTCTTCAATAAAAGTATGCATATAGATCTGAATATAATTCTTATTGTGTATTTGAATAGGAAAATCATTTTTAAAAATAATTTTTAAATATTCAAATGATAATTATCTTACGATATTTTCAGAATCTCCTACTAATTTACCAAATACTATGGATGAACCTTCCAAATATAAAAGTGAGTGATAGTATGGTAGGTAGTGAATCATTATAATGGAGGGGGACTTGAATGGAAAATAACATATAGTTGTGGTATTGAAATTTATAATAGATAGTTTAATTAGAAGGTTGATAGTCAGCGAGTTGTTAGGGAATTTATTGGTTCTATTAGAAGTGTGAGGCTTAGGATCTCAATTTTAAATATTTTGTATAGTAGGTGGAGGGAGGAATTTATATATTTTTTTCTTCAAATTTGTTGATACAAAGTTACAACCTTTTCCTTATAGGGAATTTCCTAAATGATATTTTTTACTTCTCTTTTCTTGTATATTTTATACTATTTCTGCTGCTATTACACTTTCATAAATATAATACTCAACATTTTACAACATTTACCTTTTATATTTCTCTATTCTCTTATAAAGAAACCTATTATCCTATCAATTGGTTCTATTTTTCAGTGACAACCTTAAGTGAGTTGTACCCAGAGGGGTGATTCTAGAATTCAATTTTAGTGGGAGATTAATGAAGGATAAATTGAATCCTACACAACAGTTGTATATCCACATGAATGGGGGCTCAAATTGAAGTGTTTAATCATCGATCATAGATCTAAAAATAGGGATTCATTAACAGGAAATTCAGATGTAGTAGAGGAAACTATTTCTATTCATTCTAAGAGCCAATCATAGATGAAAGACATGGTTATTGAGAATTCAGTTAATGATGCATGCAGAAAACAATTTGGTATATTAGAATATGAATAATTTAATTTTAAATTAGTGATTGATGAAGGAAATTAGAAGAACACAGTATAGGAATATTACTAGGATTTAACAATGGTGGGATGGGAAGTGGTATGATCTATCTCTTAGCCAGGGGAAATTCCATATTTCATTGAATAAAACATATTCTCCTTACCAAATAAATCTTAGAATAGTTTCATGATACATTATATTTAGGTAGATATTATAGTTAAATTGAAAAAAAATATGTTTCCAATCTAAATTTATATTTTATAGGGAATTGAAATAGATTTCTGTTGATGCTTATGGAGACTTATAGATTGACTTTGTTGGGATAATGATTTCTTAAAGTGTTTATAGTATCAAATCTGGTATGCTATATCTTACATCATTTTTTTTATTTAAAAATAATAGTAATCCAATTGGAATTCTAAAGGATTATGTTTCAAATTCATGTTACTGTTAATTATATGGGAACTACCACTAATAATGATCTAATTGGATATAATCAAAATGAATTTATCAAAATTTGTAGGTATCATGTTTTAATGAAATAAAATAATCATCTACTAAACCATATTATCTTGACGAATTATCTAGTGAAGAAAATTAGCAAAAAGATGGTGCAGATGTGGTAAAAATATTACTATTTTTCAATAATGGGATCTTATTTTCTGTTTCCTCATAGTAGAATTGATTTTTTTAGTTTCTATTTGGTTTGTTTATGGCATGGTAAAGACTATAATGGGTGGATTTCATTTTATTGACACTAGGAAAATGTTAATTGAATGTGTTTGTTCAGTTGGGAAAGTAGAGGAAGCTCTGAGTTCATTGTTACCCATGATTTGCAAAATATACTATTTAACATTTAATTTAGATGTTTAGTGTTTTGAAATGGAGCTTTATGAGATGGATTTAGTATGTTGGACAATGTTAGAAGCTAAAACTAATATTTATATTAAAAATAACACACAAATAAATTGAAAATTTGTATGAAAGATAAGTTTTCCCATACCATCATGATGAGAAGTGGTTGAATAATTTTAAATCTCATAAATTTTCAAGAGATTCAAATTCCAATAAACTAACTCATTAAATTTGTTATAAGAGGTATGTTCTAATAATTAAATCCTATTATAGCTCTGATCTAGTAGAACATGGTTATCATGTTCAATCGCTAATGATATTTTGTTCCTAGAATATAAAAAAATATTACCTATCAATGTAATTATTGAATCTTTTGGGATATACCAACTAAATCATTCTAAACACCATTTATTAGTGATAATATACAAAAATAAATGAAATTAATATAAAAACAATGAAAGAGGTTTCTGTTGAATATGGAATCCTAGGTTAATATGTGAAATATATTACACCCAATATCTTTTAATGAAAATGAATATTGTGAATTATATGATATATAAAAACTATAGAGTGATGATAAAATACTTCTCATGGTCACAAATTCTCCGAATGAAAATAATATTCTTGTTAAAACCACGATAAATTAAGGGTATGTGGTTATTATAACCATTAATGATACTAATAAAACTCCATCACTACATGAGAAATATATTGGTCTTTCTGGGAGTATATAAAGTAACAATGTTTTGAAGTATAGAGAAAATATTAATATTTTGGGAATATTTTTTGATTACATAATGAATATGGAATGATGTTGTCAGTCTGTCTATGAAAAAATGTAGAAATTAATCAAGTTTTAACTCATGTTAAATGTTTCTTCTCTTCTAACTATGGTAATGGATATAATTTCATCCAGTGATGTCTCCATTTATATGGTTGATATTCTTTGGTATAATCTTATCATGGAAACAAATGTCATAATATATATGAATACTAAACCTCCAATAGATAACAAGATGCACAAGTCACCTATTTTTAAAAGGGAACCTCTAGTAATAATTATAACAAGGATAAAATTATTGATATAAGTTGTATATCAAGTGATTTTATTTCCTATCCATAACATCCATGGTAAAATCATTATATACCTCAATGATAGATCAAATAATGATAATAGGGTTATGAATACATTGATATTCAATGTGTTAATTTTTTATAATATATTTTACATGTTCATTCCATAGGATATAAATAAAATAAACATGTTCGAAACAGTTGAAATGAATAATTTTTTAAAGGGGATTGTTAGAGTTAATATCTTATTCTAGGTGTTCATTATTTTATTTCTTGAGAAACATTCCAATACTATTATCCTTAATTTTAAGATGTGATTGATCTCAGTGATTATTGGGTTGTTGTGTTGGCCATTGGCCATAGTAGGGAAATATCCAATGGTGGATGTTTTTTTGATTAATTTGTGGTAGAAATAGAAAATATATAAGTGGTACAAGTATTTAATGATAAAGGGATAAATAAAATGTTTTTGGTGAATTGGAATGAAAAATATCATAAATCACTAACACAAGTAGTGGAGATAAGAAGGTATAAGTTATTTATTTCCCTCTTGAGAACAATGTGTATTCAATCAAGTGGGTGATAATTATATGACTATGGTAAATGATACATGATATAGGAGGGGGAAGGGAAATGGTAAATAACTACTAAGGAAATTGTTTTATTTTATAATAGATATCTTTATTGACTAGTAGGTAGTGGATGGGTTGTTAGGTAAAAGGATGGGGTTGTCAGGATATTGGTTGCGGCTATTTGAATCCTTGTTCCCGGGAACTCTATTTTAAATATTATTTCTAGTAGGTAGGGGGAATATTTTAATATTTTGGGATTCATCATGGATGATAGAATGTTATAGCCTTAGCCCCTAGGAGAATTTTTCTGTGGAGTTCCTTCTTCATCTTGTTTTGGAATATATTGTATTTTTTTATTATTGTTATACTATCCTAAATGACATTTGGAATTTTAAGAGGTTTAAGAAAAATTATTAGATGAAATAGAAGGTATTATAAAAAAACCAAATATATCCATGGATAAATAAAAGAAAAAATTCTTACGAGAAATGAATAAATGAATATACCTACATACCTCTCACAAACATACCCACAAATTCACCTTCATCCATGCTTGATTATGTTATCAAAAGGGAAATCAAAATACCCCCACGTGATGATGTATCCATGGGTGGATTTGAATAAATATATGTATGAGTTCTTTCTTGGAATCCTCTATTTTCCTCACACAATCACCCACAATCCAATCAGTGAGAAACCCATGGTGGATTATTGTAAGATAAAAAACCATCCATAATTTAACAGTACACCCATGATCATTAAAGGATCATTATATTTATAATTTCATTGTAGTTTTTGATCAATCGATCATAGCTAGACGGTCCCTATAAAATAAGTTTTAATATCACATATTACCATCTTATTTTGAATGATGAATACTAAATGAAACCTTGGGTGATATAAATTTGATGATGACTATGAAATATAAGATAAATAAATTTAAGCAACATAATATATCGTCTCTATTTGAATATTCCCACAAAATTTTTCTTATAGATGACATATAATTATTGTTAAACAAATTTGATGATAAGGGAATCATTACTTGGAATAAGTCATGTCAGAAAGTACCAAAGGCGTTCATTTTTTTTTTCATTTTTGATAATATCCCCTTTAATGGTTGAAGGGAAATCCATAAATGGAATATAAGATTCATGAAATTACAAGACTAGAAGGTCTAATAGAAATTCATCCTAGACTATGACTACATTGAATTTCCCCTCTATAGCATCTGCATCATGATCAACTCTCCACATTCACATGGATATTCTGATAGTTTTCCTATATACAGACGTATAAGCTTGGTACCGATAGAAATTGACATACACTCTCATTCTTTAAAATTCAGTATATCTCCTTCAGTGAATGTGAGTACACTAAATCCTTATATGGTGGTTGTTCTCTAAAGAATATTTCTAGTTTTCATTTGTACACTATGTGGCCCAAAGGGATTAAAGTAGCTTAAAGGCCTTAAGGTGGTTCGAATACCTTACTAACTCAATGTCTATGGTGGCTCTTAGGCCTTCATGGACTTGATGACCCAACCAATGTCCCAAAGTTGAATAGTTATGACAAATTTAGTACCAAATAGTACATGTAATAGTGACTTCTACAATGCCTACTACAACACTACTTCCATAACCCAGAAATATGCCTATGACCATATATGGTCTTGGATCTCGTGCATGATTTTGAATAGTCCCCACCAATTGGGATGGGGATCATGTGTGACTTGGAATAAGTTATTATTTGTTTTTATGGAATATAACATGGAATATTACATATGATAATTAGAAATTTTTTTGCCAGATGTTAATCTTTGAATCTATTTATATCTATATTACCATTATCACTGATTCTTGTTTTTTTATTTTTAAAAAGATTTTAAAAATTTCATTCCTAAATATTAATGTTAAAAAAGCCTATATTTTAAAACCTCTTAGTTTCAAAAAAAATTACCCATGGGACTATGTAACACCCCGAGATTTTATGAAAAATATTCTTTTTAATTTCATTAATGTCTTGTGTTGTACGCTACACCAAAGGGAGATTGCACAAAATGCATCCTTGACTTGCCTTGAATTACACGCAATCACGACCTTCCTCTATAGCGTGTGTAGTACGTAATACCGAGTTTCACTAAACAACGATATGCTATTAAAATATTATTAAAACTAGCTGTTATGAATAGTAATAACCACTTTTAGAAATTTTGTAAATTTTATTTTTCAAAATGGACTTCATTTCTGGATTCGAAATATCGAAATTATCTTAGGGTGAAATTTTGGTACTTTTCGAATAACTTTCATATTCTGATGAATAGTGAAAACTACTAAATTTTAATTAAAAACAACTTTTTTAATTGAAATAATTAATAGTGATAAATTATTAATTTGAGTGGTTTTAAAGTATATTTAGAATATATTTTTACAATTTAATACAATGTTTTTCATTGGATGTAATTTCACATTTAAACCAGACATAAACAAGTGTCAATCTTTTGATAGTTATTATCTCTTAAAAACACGGTATTTGTTTTGACGATGGAAATTAATTTTTAAATTAGTTAATGTAACTAATATGTTTTGAATTTGATAAAATAAATATCATTTTTTAATTCATAATATCAAATATAGATTAGGCCTAATTTTTGGTATTTTTCTGGAAACGTTCATTTTTTGATGAATAGTGAAACCACTAAGTGGTAGTTAAAAAATTGAATTTTTTTCATAAAACTTAATTTTACCGCTTCTATGAGTGGAATTTTAAAAATCCGAGAGACACGGTTGATTTCAGTAAGTAAAATGTGGTTCAATGAGATGAAAATAATTTTTGGTGAATAGTAACTTTTTACTTTTTTTACCACAGTTAAAAGTAAATAGGGTAATTAAGGGTAAAAATGATATTTTTATTACCCTAACACATGTCCTAATTCTATTGTATAAGTGTAATTCGACCAAAAACAACCTTCGGAATAAAATATGACCATTTAGGCCCACTTGGATTAGACTGGGACATTTATTATTAATTTATTTAAAGAAGGGTTAAAATAGTTAAAATCAATGTTTAATAAGTAAATAATTTTTAATATGGGGTTATACCTAAGATAAATTAGACTATAAATATTACTTAGAAATCTAAAAAGATTTCCAACATAATGGTATTTTATTTTAAATTTTTAGACATTAAATGATTTAATTTATTTATGACACAACAATGATGCAGTAATTATCTTATTAATGAAATATTGACATAATTGATGTTATAAATACCCAAATAAATGTAATTTGAGACTTTTTATGAATTCCACTAATTTTATAGGTTAATATGACATGTTAGTATCTATTTAATTAAAAAAATTCGAACTAATCATTCTGTTATGATTTTCCCAAAAATCAATTACTAAATAGTGTCAAAATTGACATAAAATAGTTTTTAAAACAAATATTATATTATTAATTGTTATTTTATTCCTAAAAATCTTAGGTTCGTCCAAATGACTTAGATAAGGTTATATATATAAATAATAAACAACTTGGGTTTATTTTGGCTTCTTATAGTATGTTTATTAACCTTATAGTATAAGAACACAAGAAGACATGGTAAAAGTAAAATTATTTAACTTAAGGTTAAATCTAAATGATAAGGATAAAATAGGAACCTAAACTTGTCTAAAATCTATTTTATGAGAGGATGTAGACCCATCCCCACCTTATCTTCAAAGTAAATCAATTTGAGCTATTTAAAACTGAACTTGACTTTATAATAAAATAATATTTTTAGTTTTTCCAAAGGAGCCCCTCTCCTCCCTTATAAAAGGGTACCTCCTCCCTCTCTTCCCCACACCACTTTGATCCTTCAAGCTCGGCCAACACCTGAAAAATTCTCTTCTCCACTTCCCTAGAGACATCCTAGAGGTCCTTGTCTTCTTCAAAGACCAATTTTAGTTCCCTAAGAGGAGGTCTCAAAGAGGTGCTTCAAAGAAGAGGTAATTTCTGTTACCGATTCTTTCATCTTTATTTATTCTTCCACTTATTCTTCTTTAGTTATTTAATCATGAAGTAATAACATCAGTATCACTCATATACTGATATGTTATTATATGTATTAAACAACCCTATTTCACCATCTATCCATCCTACGGAAAACGAAATCACCGCGCGTGTGTACGTACGGAATACCGTCTCCACGCCGTGGTGTAATCTATTTTCCACCACCACCGTACTTGGATGGGTATAATGGCGTAAATAATGAATATATATGATTACCTTAAAGTGATATTGATTCTTTAATAGTATACATACACTCCAATAAAATTCCACGATCATGGGAACAATATCATCTCTCGTGCGTACGTACGGAATACCGTCTCCACGACGCGATGAGATTCATTCTCAATGATTAACCATTCATAAATGATTATAAAGTATATATAATAAGTAATCATGAAATATATGACATAATAATGATACTGGATTTATGTATATATATATGTATGTCATCCAATTAATTCCATTCAATTCAATGAGGAAACGAAAACAACGTTCATGCGTACGTACGACCTACCGTCTCCATGAACAGTGTATTTCTTTCCATTTATCGATCTATTATATATATGTATATTATGAATATATATATAAATCATGTTTTATATTATGTAATTATGTAATCATGATCTAAGTAATCATATTAATAATTACAAGTCAAAACACGGATGACAAATGAAACAATTTTACCCAAAACGCTCTTTAACATGGAATTTACAAAAGAACGGGTAATATAAAATCATAAGTGAACCATATATGATATAATAACAATGATTATGATTCTGGAATAAGTAAATGACATTATTTAAATTAATATATAGGAGGTTCGGACACTTACGAAGCAAATCGGACCTAAGGTAAGGGAAAATAACACAATCTCATTTTTATCCGAGATTGTTTATATTTTGAAATTTACTGGGGTGCATTTTATCATCCACATCCTTGTTTCCCCAATATGTAATATTTACATCATTCTACAATATTTTATATCCAATTTTACTCTTCTGTGAGTTTTTAATAAAAGATACGAAAGGAATCTTTTGTCGTTTTTCGTATGAGGTACTTTTTGACTTTTCCGACAAAAGTACGAGAAGAATGTTTTTTTAACTTATACGGCATGAATGGATTTTTTTAAAACATTATTTCCAAGAAGCTTCCTTTACAAGTTTTCAAGTTTATTTTTAATCAACTTCTTTTAGTTTAGAATTGTATGACATGTTAAGAAAGGAAAAGTGTTTTTGAAGTAGAAAGGATATTTTCCTCAAGAATGGAGTTCAAGTGTTTTATCAAAATTATTTTCCATATAAGATAATAAAGGGTTCTGTTTTTATCCCTATTATTACATTGATTTGATTATTTTGTGATGGAATTATTTTTATGAATTCCTTTATCTTATATGAATTGTTTTATGATGTCACGATGTTTAAGAATCCCATTTTTATTACGTGGGTTATGTTATGATGTATGGTTTATGATTTTGTGGCACACATAAGAATGGTATCATTATGAGATGGGTGGGACCTATATCTCCCTCCAATGCATTGGGTAAAGACTTTATATCTCATGAGATAGACATGGATGGAATAGAGGGTTAAACCGGTTTAGTGAAACAGGACTGAAATGAGGAGTGAACTCGGTTCAGAAATGGACTTTGTCCACTAAGATAGTCATGGAAATGAGTCTTGACTAACAAGAAATGATTATTTATGATTATGTGTGTATGCCACAAAGTTTCATGTTTTAAGTTATGATTATTGGGATTACATTTCACTACTATTATTTATCCCATGTTTTGATATTATGATCTCTTGTGCAGGTTAAGATTTCCAAAAGTTATGTTCTTATGAATATGATGTGATTGATATATCTTTTGTTTACCCTTACTGAGAATTTGAGCTCACCCTTTTATTTTTTCTTTTCCCCAAGATATAAAGAAAGGTTTTAGGGTATAAATAAAGGAAGATCTTTATGGAAGATATTGAAGATCTTTCACCATGATAAGAAGATTATATTCCGAGTTTCCAAAGACACTCAACTATTACGGTCCTTGTGTGTGTGTTTTTCTAATGTACTAAATATTCTGCAAAAGCAATGTAATGTCCATGTACGTCATGCTTCGGGTCTCTACAGTTGGTATCAGAGGAAAGGTTTAGTCAACCATTGGAAACTAGGATGCAAAAAAGTTAGTGAGATCCCTAGAGATATTTCTAAGGTATGTCTAGGGATGTCTCTAAGGTTATGTATATGTATAGGTTATAGTCCTAGAATTGCACTAACGATATTATAATTTAACCTAAGATGTTAGATATTGAGGGTGCTCCCCCTTTACTATGTTGTTTTCTCTAGCATGATTTTTTCCTCTCACAGAATTCTTTTTGTGTTTTAGTTAATGGAGGGAACCAGAAGGAATTAAGTTAACATTGAATCCAGTGGACAAATTGGTGACTATGAGAAACAAAATTGTGTAATGACTAGAGATAAAGATATTGTGATTATGCCAAATCAGTCATCGCGATATATGATTAACAAGGTGAAATTTAGGGGTATGCCTAATTCATCAAAGAAGAGGAAGATAGACTATTATGCATGTTCGCATGTTGAAGAGCATAAAGAAAGGAAGATTTAGATTTCTAAAGAAGGGAAGAAAAACCTTGAGGAATACCTCAAATGGAGGGACCGATGTTATCTGTGTGGAGAAAAGGGTCATAGAGTGACATACTGTAATGGAGTTCAATGTATTATTTGTGGAGAACATGGGCATTACACAACTCAATGCCCTGACCTAAAAAGTTACTTCTAAATCAAGGAACGACTTATTCCAGGAAAATAATTGAAGAGGATGGATTGAAGTGTTTATGTATTGGTATTCAATAATAATGTTGTTGAGGTACTTTTATTGTGTATTAGAATATTTTTGTATTATTCTATTGTGGTTTTCAATAATTTTAAGGTATCGATAACCCTGAAAATTGATTCATATATTTTAAAAAGCAGATGATATGCGCATCATGAAGGGATAAGGAGAAAATTAAATGTTTGATAGTATTCATGAGCTCATGATTGATATAAGGACTAAGTGATATCATGGTTTGAGTATATAGAATTTTGAGGATTTTGGTATGTGGAAAGTGTTAACTTTTAACTGCATTCATGTTTTCACTAAGGTTCAATGGGTATTCATCTTTTAAGAGAATACATGATTAAGGTATTCAAATATTTGAAATTTGACCAACAAGATATATCTTATGATATATGGGGGATAAATGATGGCATTCACGTGATTGTTATGTGAAATTTCAAGTAATCATTTTCTTTATACTATGAGATTGGACTGAAGTATTTTAGATAAGCCTAAATATTGGAATGGAATATGTTGGACATAAGTTAGTATTGTTTAAGGATAGAATTTTTTTCGATATTATTGATGGGATGTTATAGTAATGTAGTTTTATAAAAAAGGACAACCTTCAGGATGGGCGACAGCCCATCGAGTCAGACAAGGCTGTGGGAATCGAACCCACAACCAAAGTGCGACTGACCTTTATCGCCTACCACTGGCCTACAGGAAGTCCCTGTTTAGTAGAAACTAGTTTTATTATATTAAGTAGTATGATATATGAAGTATAAGTCCATTTTAGGAACTATATATGATTAATCTCACTATAGATGGACTTATGTATTTTTGATATCTTTTATAACCTTTTCTTTGAGACAGATGGAATGACCCATCATTCTATCACATGATTTGCTAACACATCATGAATGACAAATTCAACTTCATTTATTTAAGAGATGAAGTGGAAATTGTCCAAAGAACGACCAACGATGAGACTATACCGAAATCACGAAAGTATTTCTTCTAATTCCAATTTCATCAACTTTAGGGAAACGATCTTGAAAACCAAAAATGTTGTCCTAGTGCTCTTATATCTGATGAATCAGATGGTACCTTAGATCATCACAAATTTATGGCTTTGTGATTGGTGGCTTTTCCATATCCATGTTCTCTACCACTCTCCATCATAACATGATGGTTAGATTTCTCTTCCATATCCATATTTTCACCTATGTGGAAACCCATTGATTAGTTTATTTGGGTAACCGTTACATTTCATACTTTTGTTTTTAAAGATTGGTTTTGGTATTCCTTTTTATGATATGGATTTCTATCGAAGAAACTTTCGAATAGTAAACCATTTATATCCCCGACGAATTTCGAGGGCGAAATTCATTTTAAGGGGGGTAGAATGTAACACCCCGAGCTTTTATGAAAAATATTCTTTTTAATTTAATTAATGTCTTGTGTTGTATGCTACACCAAAAGGAGCTTTCAAAACATGCATCCTTGACTTGCCTTGCATTACACGCAATCTTGACTTTCCTTGATAGCGTGTGTAGTACGCAATACCGAGTTTCACTAAAGAATGATATGCTATTAAAATATTATTAAAACTAGCCGTTATGAATCGTAATAACAACTTTTTGAAATTTTGTAAATTTTATTTTTCAAAATGGACTTCATTTTTGGATTCGGAATATCAAAATTATCTTAAGGTGAAATTTTGGTACTTTTCGAATAACTTTCATATTCTGATGAATAGTGAAAATTACTAAATTTTAATTAAAAACTACTTTGTTTTGACTATGGGAATTAATTTTTAAATTAGTTAATTTAACTGATATGTTTTTAATTTGGTAAAATAAATATCATTTTTGAATTCATAATATCAAATATAGATTAGGACTAATTTTTGGTATTTTTCTGGAAACATTCATTTTATGATGAATAGTGAAACCAATAAGTGGTAGTTGAAAAACTGAATTTTTTTCATAAAACTTAATTTTACCACTTCTGTGAGTAGAATTTCACAAATCCTAGAGACACGGTTGATGTCAGTAAGTAAAATGTGGGTGAATGAGATGAAAATAATTTTTGGTGAATAGTAACTTTTTACTTTTTTTAACACGGTTAAAAGTAAATAGGGTAATTAAGGGTAAAAATGATATTATTATTACCCTAAAACATGTCCTAATTCTATTGGATAAATTTAATTAGACCAAAAACAACCTTAGGAATAACATATGACCATTTAGGACCACTTGGATTAGATTGGGACATTTATTATTAATTTATTTAAAGAAGGGTTAAAATAGTTAAAATCAATGTTTAATAAGTAAATAATTTTTAATATGGGGTGATAAATAAGATATATTCTACTATAAATATTCATTATAAATATAAAAAGATTTCAAACATAATGGTATTTTATTTATAATTTTTAGACATTAAATAATTTAATTTATTTATGACACAACAATGATGCAGTAATTATCTTATTAATGAAATATTGACACGATTGATGTTATAAATACCAAAATAAATGTAATTTGAGACTTTTTATGCATTAAACTAATTTTATATGTTAATATGACATGTTAGTATAGATTTAATTAACTTTTTTCTAACTAATCATTCTGTTATGATTTTCCCAAAAATCAATTACTAAATAGTGTCAAAATTGACATAAAATAGTTTTTAAAACAAATATTATATTATTAATTGTTATTTTATTCCTAAAAATCTATGGTTCGGAAACATGACTTAGATAAGGTAATATATATTAATAATAAACAACTTGGGGTTCGTTTGGCTTCTTATAGTAAGTTTATTAACCTTATTGTATAAGAACACAAGAAGACACGGTAAAAGTAAAATTATTTAACTTAAGGTTAAATCTAAATGATTAGGATACAATAGGAACCTAAACTTGTCTAAAATCTATTGGATGAGAGTCTTTAGACCCTTCCCCACCTTATCTTCGAAATAAATCAATTTGGAGCTATTTAAAACCGAACTTGACTTTATAATAAAATAATATTTTTAGTTTTTCCAAAGGAGCCCCTCTCCTCCCTTATAAAAGGGCACCTCCTCCCTCTATTCCTCACACCACTTTGAGCCTTCAATCTCGGCCAACCCCTGAAAAATTCTCTTCTCCACTTCCCTAGGGACATCCTAGAGGTCCTGGTCTTCTTCAAAGACCAATTTTAGTTCCCTAAGAAGAAGTCTCAAAGAGGCGCTTCAAAGAAGAGGTAATTTCTCTTACCAATTCTTTCATCTTTATTTCTTCTTCCACTTCTTCTTATTTAGTTGTTTCATCATGAAGTAATAACATAAGTATCACTAATATACTGATATGTTATTATAAGTATGAAACAAACCTATTTCACCATCTATCCATCCTACGGAAAACAATATCACTGCGCGTGCGTACGTACGGAATACCGTCTCCACACCGTGGTGTAATCTATTTTCCACCACCACCTTACTTGGATGGGTATAATGGTGTAAATAATAACTATATATGATTATTGTAAAGTGATATAGATTCTTTAATAGTATACATACACTCCAATAAAATTCCACGATCATGGGAACGATATCATCGCTGGTGCGTACGTACGGAATACCGTCTCCACGACGCGATGAGATTCATTCTCAATGATTAACCATTCATAAATGATTAAAAAGTATATATAATAAGTAATAATGAAATATATGACATAATAATGATACTTTATTTATGTATATATATATGTATTTCATCCAATTAATTCCATTCAATTCAATGAGGAAACGAAAACAACGTTCATGCGTACGTACGGCCTACCGTCTCCATGAACGGTGTATTTCTTTCCATTTATCGATGTATTATATATATTTATATTATGAATATATATATAAATCATGTTTTATATTCTGGAATAATTTAATCATGATATAAGTAATCATATTAATAATTACAAGTCAAAACACGGACGACAAATGAAACAATTTTACCCAAAATGCTCTTTAACATGGAATTTACAAAAGAACGGTTAATATAAAATCATAAGTGAGCCATATATGATATAATAACAATGAGAATTATTCTGGAATACGTCAATGACATTATTTAAATCATTATACAAGAGGTTCGAATACTTACAAAGCAAATCGGACCTAAGGTAAGGGAAAATAACACAATCTCATTTTTATCCGAGATTGTTTATATTTTGGAATTTACTAGGGTGCATTTTATCATCCACATCCATGTTTCCTCAATATGTAATATTTACACCATTCTACAATAGTTTATATCCAATTTTACCCTTTGGTGAGTTTTTATTAAATGATACAAAAGGAATATTTTGTCGTTTTTAGTACGAGGTACTTTTTGACTTTTCTGAAAAAAGTACGAGAAAAATGTTTTTTTAAATTATACGGCATGAATGGATTTTTTTAAAACATTATTTCCAAGAAGCTTACTCTACAAGTTTTCATGTTTATTTTTAATCAACTTCTTTTAGTTTAGAATTTTATGACATGTTAAGAAAGTAAAAGTGTTTTTGAAGTAGAAAGGATATTTTCCTCATGAATGGAGTTCAAGTGTTTTATCAAAATTATTTTCCATATAAGATAATAAAGGGTTCTGTTTTTATCCCTATTATTACAATGATTTGATTATGTTGTGATGGAATTATTTTTATGAATTCCTTTATCTTATATAAATTGTTTTATGATGTCACGATGTTTAAGAATCCCATTTTTATTACATGGGTTATGCTATGATGTATGGTTTATGATTTTGTGGCACACATAAGAATGGTATCATTATGAGATGGGTGGGAGCTATATATCTCTCCAATGCATTGGGTAAAGATTTTATATCTCATGAGATAGACATGGCTGGAACGGCGGGTTAAACCGGTTCAGTGAAATAGGACTGAAACAAGGAGTGAACTCGGTTTAGAAATGGACCTTGTCCACTAAGATAGTCTTGGTAATGAGTCTTGACTAACAAGGAATGATTGTTTATGATTATGTGTGTATGCCACAAAGTTTCATGTTTTAAGTTATGATTATTTGGATTAAATTTCACTGCTATGATTTATCCCATGTTATGATATTATGATATCTTTTGCAGGTTAAGATTTCCAAAAGATATGTTCTTATGAATATGATGTGATTGATATTTCTTTTGTTTACCCTTTCTGAGAATTTGAGCTCACCCTTTTATGTCTTCTTTTCCCTAGGATATAAAGAAAGGATTTAGGGTAAAAATAAAGGAAGATATTTATGGAAGATATTGAAGATCTTTCACCCCGATTAGAAGATTATATTCCATGTTTCCAAAGACACTAAACTATTACGGTCCTTGTGTGTGTGTTTTTGTAATGTACTAAGTATTCCGCAAAAGTAATGTAATATCCATGTACGTCAAGCTTCGGGTCTCTACAGTTGGTATCAGAGGAAAGGTTTAGTCAAACTTTGGAAACTAGGATGCGAAAATGTTAGTGAGATCCCTAGAGATATTTCTAAGGTATGTCTAGGGATGTATCTAAGGTTAAGTATATGTATAGGTTATAGTCCTAGAATTTCACTAACGATCTTATAATTTAACCTAAGATGTTAGATATTGAGGGTACTCCCCCTTTACTATGTTGTTTTCTCTAGCATGATTTTTGCCTCTCACAGAATTCTTTTTGTGTTTTAGTTAATGGAGGGAACCAGAAGGAATTCGGTTAACATTGAATCCAATGGGAAAATTGGTAACTATGAGCAACAAAATTGTGTAATAACTAGAGAGAAAGATATTGTGATTATGTTGAATCAGTCATCGCGATATATGATTAACAAGGTGAAATTTAGGGGTATGCCTAATTCATCAAAGAAGAGGAAGATATACTATTATTCATGTTCTCATGTTGAGGAGAATAAAGAAAGGAAGATTGAGATTTCTAAAGAAGGGAAGAAGAACCTTGAGGAATACCTCAAATGGAGGGACCAATGTTATCTGTGTGGAGAAAAGGGTCATAGAGTGACAGACTGTTATGGAGTTCAATGTATTATTTGTGGAGAACATGGGCATTACCCAACTCAATGCCCTGACCTAAAAAGTTACTTCTAAATCAAGGAAGGACTTATTCCAGGAAAATAATTGAATAGGATGGATTGAAGTTTTTATATATTGGTATTCAAGAATAATGTTGTTGAGGTACTTTTATTGTGTATTAGAATATTTTTGTATTATTCTATTGTGGTTTTCAATAATTTTAAGGTATCAATAACCATGAAAAGTGATTCAAATATTTTGGAAAGCAGGTGATATGCGCATCATGAAGGGATAAGGAGAAAATGAAATGTTTGATAGTATTCCTGAGCTCATGATTGATATAAGGACTAAGTGATATCATGGTTTGAGTATATAGAATTTTGAGGATTTTGTTATGTGGAAAGTGTTAACTTTTAACTGCATTCATGTTTTCACTAAGGTTCAATGGGTATTCATCCTTCAAGAGAATACATGATTAAGGTATTCACATGTTTGAAATTTGACAAACAAGATATATCTTATGATATATGGGGGATAAATGATGGCATTCACGTGATTGTTATGTGAAATTTCAAGTAATCATTTTCTTTATACTATGAGCTTGGACCGAAGTATTTTAGATAAGCCTAAATATTGGAATGGATTATGTTGGACATAAGTTAGTATTGTTTAAGGAAAGAATTTTTTTCGATATTATTGATGTGATGTTATATTAATGTAGTTTTAGAAAAAATGACAACCTGCAGGACGGGCAACAGCCTATCGCGTCGGACAAGGATGTGGGAATCGAACCTACAACCGAAGTGTGAAAGGCCTTTATCACCTACCACTGGCCTACAGGAAGTCCCTGTTTAGTAGAAACTAGTTTTATTATATTAATAAGTATGATATATGAAGTATAAGTCAATTTTAGGAACCATATATGATTAATCTCACTATAGATGGACTTATGTATTTTTGATAACTTTTATAACCTTTTGTTTGAGACAGATGGAATGACCCATCATTCTATCACATGATCTGCTAACACATAATGAATGGCAAATTCAACTTCATTTATTTAAGAGATGAAGTGGAAATTGTCCAAAGAATGACCTATGGTGAGACTATACCGAAATCACGAAAGTATTTCTTCTAAATCCAATTTCATCAACTTTAGGGAAACGATCTTGAAAACCAAAAATGATGTCCTAGTGCTCTTATATCTGATGAATCATATGGTACCTTAGATCATCACAAATTTATGGCTTTGTGATTTCTGTATTTTCCATAGCCATATTCTCTACCACTCTCCATCAAAACATGATGGTTAGATTTCTCTTCCATATCCATATTTTCACCTATGTGGAAACCCAGTGATTAGTTTATTTGGGTAACCGTTACGTTTCATACTTTTGTTTTTAAAGATTATTTTTGGTATTCCTTTTTATGATGTGGATTTCTATCAAAGAAACTTTCGAATAGTAAACCATTTATATCCCCGATGAATTTCGAGAGCGAAATTCATTCTAAGGGGGGTAGAATGTAACACCCCGAGCTTTTATGAAAAATATTCTTTTTAATTTCATTAATGTCTTGTGTTGTACACTACACCAAAAGGAGCTTGCACAACACGGATCCTTGACTTGCCTTTCATTACACGCAATCGTGACCTTCCTCGATTGCGTGTGTAGTACGCAATACCGAGTTTCACTAAACAACGATATGCTATTAAAATATTATTAAAACTAGCCGTTATGAATATTAATAACCACTTTTTGAAATTTTGTAAATTTTATTTTTCAAAATGGACTTCATTTTTGGATTCGGAATGTTGAAATTAGCTTAGGGTGAAATTTTGGTACTTTTCATATAACTTTCATATTCTGATGAATAGTGAAAATTACTAAATTTTAATTAAAAAAAACTTTTTAATTTAAATAATTAATAGTGATAAATTATTAATTTGAGTGGTTTTAAAGTATATGTAGAATATATTTTTACAATTTAATACAATGTTGTTCATTGGATGTAATTTCACATTTAAACCAGACATAAACAACTGTCAATCTTTTGATAGTTATTATCTCTTAAAAACACGCTATTTGTTTTGACGACGGGAATTAATTTTTAAATTAGTTAATGTAACTGATATGTTTTGAATTTGGTAAAATAAATATCATTTTTGAATTAATAATATCAAATATAGATTAGGCCTAATCTTTGGTATTTTCTTGGAAACTTTCATTTTTTGATGAAAAGTGAAACCACTAAGTGGGAGTTAAAAAACTGAATTTTTTTCATAAAACATAATTTTACCTCTTCTGTGAGTGGAATTTCAAAAATCCGAGAGACACGGTTGCTGTCAGTAAGTAAAATTTGGTTCAATGAGATGAAAATAATTTTTGGTGAATAGTAACTTTTTACTTTTTTACCACGGTTAAAAGTAAATAGGGTAATTAAGGGTAAAAATGATATTATTATTACCCTAACACATGTCCTAATTCTATTGGATAAGTGTAATTCGACCAAAAACAACCTTAGGAATAAAATATTACCATTTAGGACCACTTGGATTAGATTGGGACATTTATTATTAATTTATTTAAAGAAGGGTTAAAATAGTTAAAATCAATGTTTAATAAGTAAATATTTTTTAATATGGGGTTATACATAAGATAAATTCGACTATAAATATTCATTAGAAATCTAAACAGATTTCAAACATAATGGAATTTTATTTATAATTTTTAGACATTAAATAATTTAACTTATTTATGACACAACAATGATGTAGTAATTATCTTATTAATGAAATATTGATATAATTGATGTTATAAATACCCAAATAAATGTAATTTGAGACTTTTTATGAATTCCACTAATTTTCTAGGTTACTATGACATGTTAGTATCGCTTTAATTAACTTTTTTCGATCTAATCATTCTGTTATGAGTTTCCCAAAAATAAATTACTAAATAGTGTCAAAATTGACATAAAATAGTTTTTAAAACAAATATTATATTATTAATTGTTATTTTATTCCTAAAAATCTAAGGTTCAGCCAACTTACTTAGATAAGTTTATATATATTAATAATAAAAAACTTGGGGTTCTTTTGTCTTCTTATAGTATGTTTATAAACCTTATAGTATAAGAACACAAGAAGACACGATAAAAGTAAAATTATTTAACTTAAGGTTAAATCTAAATGATAAGGATAAAATAGGAACCTAAACTTGTCTAAAATATATTTTATGAGATTATTTCGACCCATCCCCACCTTATCTTCTAAGTAAATCAATTTTGAGCTATTTAAAACCGAACTTGACTTTATAATTAAATAATATTTTTAGTTTTTCCAAAGGAGCCCCTCTCCTCACTTATAAAAGGGCACCTCCTCCCTCTCTTCCTCACACCACTTTGAGCCTACAAGCTCGGCCCACCCCTGCCAAATTCTCTTCTCCACTTCCCTAGAGACATCCTAGAGGTCCTGGTCTTATTCAAAGACCAATTTTAGTTCCCTAAGAGGAGGTCTCAAAGAGGCGCTTCAAAGAATAGGTAATTTCCGTTACCGATTCTTTCATCTTTATTTCTTCTTCCACTTCTTCTTGTTTAGTTGTTTCATCATGAAGTAATAACATCAGTATCACTCATATACTGATATGTTATTATAAGTATGAAACAACCCTATTTCACCATCTATCCATCCTACAGAAAACGAAATCACCGCGCGTGCGTACGTACGGAATACCGTCTCCACGCCGTGGTGTAATCTATTTTCCACCACCACCTTAATTGGATGGGTATAATGGTGTAAATAATAACTATATATGATTATTGTAAATTGATATTGATTCTATAATAGTATACATACACTCCAATAAAATTCCACGATCATGGGAACGATATCATCGCTCGTGCGTACGTACGGAATACCGTCTCCACGACGCGATGAGATTCATTCTCAATGATTAACCATTCATAAATGATTATAAAGTATATATAATAAGTAATCATGAAATATATGACATAATAATGATACTTTATTTATGTGTATATATATGTATGTCATCCAATTAATTCCATTCAATTCAATGAGGAAACGAAAACAACGTTCATGCGTACGTACGGCCTACCGTCTCCATGAACGGTGTATTTCCTTCCATTTGTCGATATATTATATATATGTATATTCTGAATATATATAAAAACCATGTTTTATATTCTGGAATTATGTAATCATGATCTAAGTAATCATATTAATAATTACAAGTCAAAACACGGACGAAAAATGAAACGAATTTACCCAAAATGCTTTTTAACATGGAATTTACAAATGAACGGGTAATATAAAATCATAAGTGAACCATATATGATATAATAACAGTGAGTATGATTCTGGAATAAGTCAATGACATTATTTAAATCATTATACAGGAGGTTCGGACACTTACGAAGCCAATCAGACCTAAGGTAAGGGAAAATAACACAATCTCATTTTTATCAGAGATTGTTTATATTTTGGAATTTTCTGGGGTGAATTTTATCATCCACATCCATGTTTCCTCAATATGTAATATTTAAATCATTCTAAAATATTTTATATCCAATTTTACCCTTCGGTGAGTTTTTAGTAAAATATACGAAAGGAATCTTTTGTCGTTTTTCGTACGAGGTACTTTTTGACTTTTCTGACAAAAGTACGAGAAGAATGTTTTTGTAACTTATACGGTATGAATGGATTTTTTTAAAACATTATTTCCAAGAAGCTTCCTTTTCAAGTTTCCAAGTTTATTTTTAATCAACATCTTTTAGTTTATAATTGTATGACATGTTAAGAATGGAAAAGTGTTTTTGAAGTAGAAAGGATATTTTTCTCAAGAATGGAGTTCAAGTGTTTTATCAAAATTATTTTCCATCTAAGATAATAAAGGGTTCTGTTTTTATCCCTATTATTACATTGATTTGATTATGTTGTGATGGAATTATTTTTATGAATTCCTTTATCTTATATGAATTGTTTTATGATGTCACTATGTTTAAGAATCCCATTTTTATTACATGGGTTATGCTATGATGTATGGTTTATGATTTTGTGGCACACATAAGAATGGTATCATTATGAGATGGGTGGGACCTCTATCTCCCTCCAATGCATTGGGTAAAGATTTTATATCTCATGAGATAGACATGGCTGGAACGGCGGGTTAAACTGGTTCAGTGAAACAGGACTGAAATGAGCAGTGAACTCGGTTCAGAAATGGACTTTGTCCACTAAGATAGTCTTGGCAATGAGTCTTGAATAACAAGAAATTATTCTTTATGATTATGTGTGTATGACAAAAAGTTTCATGTTTTATGTTATGATTATTGGGATTACATTTCACTAATATGATTTATCCCAGGTTATGATATTATGATCTCATTTGCAGGTTAAGATTTCCAAAAGTTATGTTCTTATGAATATGATGTGATTGATATTTCTTTTGTTTACCCTTAATGAGCATTTGAGCTCACCCTTTTTTGTTTTCTTTTCCCCAGGATATAAAGAAAGGTTTTAGGATAAAAATAAAGGAATATCTTTATGGAAGATATTGAAGATATTTCACCATGATTAGAAGATTATATTCCGAGTTTCCAAAGACACTAAACTATTACGGTCCTTGTGTGTGTGTTTTTGTAATGTACTAAGTATTCCGAAAAAAGTAATGTAATGTCCATGTACATCAAGCTTCGAGTCTCTACAGACCATGTTTTCAAAATTAACAAATTTCTATTCTGAGTTAAACAATATTTGATAACTTAATTGGACTATTTGAATACCTTATTTTCAAAAATAATTTTACATATGGAATGATAAATTCTACCATCTATAATTTTTTTTCATGGACACTATGATTGTTTAGATTGAAATAGAAGATATTATTTTTTACCCCACTATAAAATAAATTTATAATAGATGAGACCTAGGATCACCATTTACAAAATTCTAGTGGTAGGATATGCTGGGAGGTTTAAGGCGTTTTATGGGGAGGTTTCTTTTCATAAAATAAAAAATAAAATCAAAAGATCATTGAAGATGGGGAATTCATATTTTCATAAATAAAAATTACTTCTCACAATTTAATAGATGTTACTATCAAAACCATCATACATGTAGATATGGTACTTCCAAGGGTGTTAAGGAGTATATACAAATATCATGCAATCAACATACTAAAGATATATTTACCACTTCATCAAAAAAAATTATCAATGAACATATTTTTAATGGTCATTTTATAATGGTAACATTGTTTAAAAATTAAAATATTTAATTGTTAGGAATAATAACTATATTATTTATTTCATTTATTCTATAATATTTCAATTTTATTATTAACTGTAACTCAACTAATTATATAAAATTTATTTAATGAGAATTTAACATTTAATATGATCATGTAATCTTCAATATGGTAAATTAATTATGGATTATTAGGGTCATTCCCCAAGTATTTTCCATGCCCCTTCTGTTTTATTTTTACTGAATCTGATTCTCACCAAATCTCTTCTGTTATAAATTTGTGTACCTGTGATTATTAATCCCAACTAACAATTAACTCATGAAAATAAGAAATTAGGTGGTTTTTAAAATAATGGTAAATAAATAACAAAAATTTCATTTGTTGTGTTTTCATGGATTTAGTCAAGGAAAAAAAGATTTCCCTTTCGATCTCCATTTTTTTTAGATTTTGGAAATATTATTTTTGATGAAATGAAGTAGTGTTCATTCTATTTTCTCTTGGATAAATTGGATTTTTTTAAATGGGGAGAGTAATTAAAAATATTCCCTCATTCCCATTTACCCTCAATGCATCCCAATAAAATAAATTATAGAATTACCGAATTTGTGTGTGAATTTTGGTTGATAT
This sequence comes from Viscum album, assembly GCA_963277665.1. Taxonomy (NCBI): domain Eukaryota; kingdom Viridiplantae; phylum Streptophyta; class Magnoliopsida; order Santalales; family Viscaceae; genus Viscum; species Viscum album. Next base: position 2,061,057,168 of record OY728120.1, on the reverse strand, counting down.
TGTAGGAAGTGTGGGTTCTTTATATTGGTGGGACGTGTTTATATATATTGGGTATTCCATTATAATTTTGACCATATAGTGTTCATTATTTTTATATTTAAATTTTATATTATTAAAATGTGATCTATTTCAATTGTTAAATATCCCAAAGAATCATATTTTCCATGATTGAAGTTTCCTGTGTAGTTTTTCTTCATAATAAATTAACATAAATGATTTATCATTATTTTAATTCCACTATTAAAGATTATTTTTGTTTTCTTTTTTATAAAAAATTGTTAATCATATTAGTCATTTTAGTTTCCCAATATACAAATCCAATTCGAATTTAATGATTGGATACCTTGACTAGGGTAGTCTCTTGGTAGTTTGTCAAAAAGATGATCAAATTCAAAAAAAATTATGGTATATAGTTTATTAGAGGCCATATAAGTAAATTCTGAATATTTAATTTCAAATCATTATATTGATGCATTTAAAGGCATACAACAAATTTGTATTTTTTTCAATTATTGATTTCTTTTAAAAAATAATATTAAAAAAATAAAGTATTAACAAAAATTTAATGCTTTAATATTTTAGTATGCACTTGTAGGTGATAAAAAATCCATATTCTTTAGTTTTCAACATTATTTTTCTATTTGAAGTTGTTGGTGTCTTTTCCCATCTTGGTTAGTTGAGAATATGACCTTCATTACTTAGCATTGGTTCATAAGAGGAAATATACTTACTTTCTCTTCAATAGATCCTTACAAATTCATGTATTTACACCATGGGTCCAGGTACACTAAAATATTATAGTGATAAATTAAAATGGTCTGATATTTAGGAACCACTTAAGAGCTGTTATTTAAAAATTCTTATAACAATTATCACATATGAAAAGTACGTATGTGAAACTATTTTTTATCTCAAATGGAACAGAAATGATATATTAAAGGAATAAATATGATATCTGTAATATAACTATGACTATATAATGTCAATGTTTTAACATTTACTTTCTTTCTCCTTCATTCATTGAGAAATTGAAACACTAATCATACGTATGTGCAGAAAACTATCTCTGTCAGCAATGAGTTTGATTTGTCATCGTTAAGCATTAGGGATAACTTTAAAAATATTGGTAAAATATATACTCTATGACCATATTTCTATTAAAATTCTAGAAACCATGAAATTATTTTATTATGCTTTCTTCCATTGTCAAAAAACATGAGATACATAAAAATTGACCAAAAAACATCAAATAACCAAAATATGGAAGAAAAATATATAATAAATAAGTAGTATAGGATAATAAATAGTCTATATTAAATTATATATATAATAATAATGTTCATAATTAGGTATCTAATAAAAATAATTTTCTTATTCGATATGTATGTCCCATGCTTAGAATTGATTTGGAATAAGGCAATGGTTTCCATATCAACCACCATTCATTGAGGATTTCATTGATATAAAGAAAGGTATAATTAATCACCAAAGATACTAAAAATATATTAAATATGAATGAAAAATATAATATACAAGTGATAATAGTATGGGGTCATATAAATTGGTAGTACCTCCACAAAAAAGAAAAGCTACAGATCAAAAAAATCAAGTTCATTTCTATTATCATTATCAAACTCATCATCTTATGCAGTAGTTTCCCACTCCGACTGGGAATTACCACGATTGAATTCAACAATGATCACCTCCTTAGAACTTTGCTAATTTAGTGTGAGATAGAATTTTGATTCCTTGGAAGATAACCTTGAAAATTATTTTTTTGAATACTAGAATAATAATTCTATGGTATTTATTTTGAAAGAACCGGATAAAAAAATTCACTATAGATCATCTTGTTATTTCCATTTTAAAAAACATCCTAAAAAGACATAGGGAAACCAGAACCAATGGATCAAAGATGATTTATTTCCAATAAAACTACATACTTCTCCTTATCACCACCATAATTTAAACTATTATCCCATTTGGCCATACATTCATGAAGAAATAAAGAAATTATGAATCTCTTGAAGAAAATACATGCTCTACTAAACACCAAATTTCCAACATCCATATTCCTATAGAACATGCCTTGAAATGTCCACAAACCATGGTTGCACAATATAACCTTTCTCATCAGTCTATACTGGAAATGTAACAACACCAAAAGTTTCATCTAATGACTGTCCAACCTCACCTTCATATAAGGGGGCCATGATTTTCTAATTCAGGACCAATTAGAAGCCCTCATCATACAAAACCAAAGTATTCACCTTTCTGCTACCCGAAATTACCATAACCTCACCAAAAAAATCATCTCTTTATCCTCATTGTACACTAATAATGATTTGAAATATCCTCACTACCTACCATGATCATTTTTTGATCCAACGACAATATCATTTAGAGCATTATCACCAACATTAAAAGGAAAATCCAACCCAAAAAATTAGATACAACACCGTCAGCTCCTATAGATGGTATCTTAGTCCTATTACCATTCATTTCCTCACCCACACCAAATTAAATAATTGTTATAGAGAATGTACTAGCCACCGGGGTCCCCTCCTCTTCTTGGTTCTCCACCAGAGGCTTACCCATATAGTCTGAATCCCCTTATGTCCGATCAGTTTTTTCATGAAAATACACCTAATAATACATATGATTCAAAGTGGGCTACAAATGTATCCTGAATTTTTTATTATTATCATAGTCGTTCAAGGAATGCATCTTTTAACCACATGAAACACATGCCATTATACTATAATTATCTACAAAATCTCCAATTTATTTATAGTTTTGAAAAAATATAGTGAAATTATCCTACTGCACCTGGATTTGTATATAATTAGTTGGAGAAGAAAGAGTCAGATTATCAATGACAGTAGAGTGGAGATAAATTTCAACCAAAATCCTTGTAAAATTACCAAACTTGACTTTCTATTTCACTCTATCAAAATGATTCAGGAGAACAATAGAAGGAGCAATGTCATGTAATATTTTTGGATTCCGCAAAATCTAGTTGAGGCCATGAAACCTGATCCATACCTATGAATATTTTTTATGAACATTGAGTCATTGATATCCATCATACAAACATGGTGAGGGATCATTCTACAATTCCAATGAAAAGAAACTAAGGAACTCAAATGGTAATGAGATTCATTTTAATGAAATAAAAAATGACAAAAAATCCTCTACCTAATGAAATTTATTTCCAATTAGAAAATCGCTACGTAAAGTGATCCTACAGACAAATCCATCATGATATTGTGGCCTTGAACCTTTATGCATTAAAAATAATGTTACAAGAGAGATCATACCCATAGACAATCACTCAAAAAATGATTTCGTATTATCTTCAACATGTGTTACGTATCCTTTCGTGAGGACCCTACCTACAAAAGATCCTTTGAAAGCCTCAAGAGGCCTTCGTGTATGAACATTCCTAAAAATAGTAAGTTTATGTGCTTTACTATATTGTATCCCCCTCCATATTTAATCTTCCATGGTTCAGATACACATAGCCACCGACGACTTTTTCCCCTAAAATACAGATTTCTCCATGTTTCTCAATAACATTCATAATATTCAAAGAATCAATAAGATATAACCTACAAACATTACATTCATCATTCATTAAATAAGAAAAAATATTCAAAATAGATCTAGGAATGTCACAATATATAATCAAATTCACCTCCTTCCCAACATCAGATGGATCCGACCAACATGGAATAACATGATTTGCCACTGCTACAAAATGAAACTCTAAGGATCGATGCCCACAAAAATTTAATGATATAACACCATCATTTCTAATGGATACTTTGATACTAACAAAACACATAGATTCCAAGTAGTGAGAGAGTGACATAGAAGAGCCCTAAAATGAATATGAATAATCTCTCTTGTGGTGATACTCTCCAACCCCTAAATCATCCATCTATGAGGCATGGTTTGATGTTATAAACTTATTTTAATTTTTATTATTTTGATACTACTAACATGACTTGTAATAGCAGAAATTATTATGGAACATATTAAAATTAATTTCATTTATTCTCTTTCTTATTGTGGTCTATGATTAATGTCTTCCCAAAAATATAAGGTTTTTTATAACTCAATATTATTTCTTTAGTTATAATGTATATACATGATTTTAATTTTTAATTTTATATGGTCTAACCTATACATATATCTTCAGATATCACGTTTGATTAAAATACCCATTCATGATGAGTTATACTCCTGGAAATAAAAACTATTTTACGAATACATTTCATCCTCTTAAATGATGGTTTCTCCATTTTTTCAATATTTTCTATTCTCACAAATGATCTTCTTCTAATTAGAAGTATAATTATGTGTTATCTTATATGAATTTCATATTTCCCTTATTAAATTTTCATAATGAATTTTTTTTATCCTTTTTACTATATGGAATTTCAAAAAATGGGGTTTAAGTCATAAAAAGGGATATTTGGAAAACACCCTCATTAATTTCATGTAACATAATAAATTTTATTTTCTTACCCTTTATCTATATTATTAACATGTATTTATTCCATATCATTTATATATATTAAATATATATATACATATTTTACTATACATATATTTTTTGGTGTTAATACATGTTTTATGCTCCCTTTGAAATGGGCATTTTTATTTAAACCTGACTAAAGTGAACTTCACATTTTCATACCTCATGAAAAGTGTCACCTCCTTAATATTTTTCACAATGAATAGAATTTTAAAACCATCATTATTTTTCACAATACTATCCTAGTTCAATTCTAGTTTTATGGAAAATTACAAGCTCCTTATTTCATTAAGGGAACCTTTAATAATATCATAATGAATCTCCTGATTAGATCATTTTTATTCATTGTACTCTAGATCCTTATCATGAATTATATAAATTGGAATAAAATGATGAAGTCCTATATCCCATTTTCAATTATTAATGTAAAAAAAATTAATTCCTTATTATATTTGGAATACTTTTTATTTGACATTAAACTATGTCTTGAATAGAAATTATAAAACCCACTACTTTCTCACATGTTTAATCATGCTTATGACTTATGTACAATTTATTTTCATCATATGATATCCATAAGTATGATTTTAACTTTATGATAGATGTTCATGAAATTCTATATCCCCAAATGCATTAAATAAAGATTTATATATCATGATATGTTATATATAGGATTAGGGAGTGAACCTAATCCACAATGGGAAATTTCAAATTTTGTATCATGCATAGATGGCTAGCATAATCTTTTTACAATATGTAATAGGTGAGGCTGAAAATATATAAGCCTCTACTGATTTCTTTAATTATTTTTTATCATAATATTCAATGTACGGTATCTTGGAGTGAAATTTATCCACCACATGAATTTTTTTACCATATTTTTGGTAATGGGGAGTGATCCCAACCCACGATAGGACATTATCCACTTTATAATGATAGTCTTAGGGTGACCCTTTACATACAATGTAATGTCTTTGGTTGTTTCCACATATTATATGATTCCATTATAAAATTATTTCATTTAATTATGCCATGTTTCCATACTTATCTCACAATATTAGGACATGGTACATGTTCATTATTTTGATATTATAGAAACATAAATCATGACATAGGGTCAACTCATATTTTTTATATTTTCTTCTAATAATAGGTTTATTTAGTGTCACATTTTATCATATTATTATGTTATTAACCTTGATTAAATGATTATATGTTTTCCATTGAAGGGAGTTTAATCCAACCACTTTCTTATGTTTCCCTTCTCAATTTTATGATGACATGTATAACTTATGAGAATTCTAGAAGGGGGTATTAATGATTTTGATTATAGGGAAATATTCACATGATAGTAAAATAATTTTCCTATGTTACTAATACTCAATGACACGAACCAAAAGTTTATCCAGTCTATGCGAGATTAGAATGATAAATAATATTTAAATTATGTAAAATATGTAAAATAAATAAATATTTAACTTGGGTCACCATAAGAGTGGATAAGAAGAACAAATAGAAATTTTCACCAAAAAAGATAACAATAATATTAACAACTAGGAAGCAATTTATAATAGGATCAAATATGATGTTTTTATATACGTAATTGTATATATGTGTATTCATTAACTTATAATTGAATCATAGTTTCAAATATAATTAATTATTTTATTCATATTTTTTTATGAATATTGTGATCGAAGTGGTATCAAGATGGTCATATCTTTATGAACCATGACAAACATTATAATCTTTTAACCCATAGTACACATGGAAGGTAGGAGAGTCAATTCACCGATGATATACAGGAATATCTTCACCCCATACTATAAGGACCCATCCTTTGACATTACTTAATCTTTAGTTTTGGCTCAATAATCCATTCTATTACATTTAAAGATATTTTCTAGTTTATCATATTAGAGAATTATGTTATAAATCATAAATAAAAATTCCACATAAAAAATATCAGACACTTCTATTTAGTATCCATTTTCCGACTATATAATACTTTTAATACAAAACATGATTTATTTTTAGGAAAACTCTCCATGACTTTCAACATTACCTATTCCTTTACATTTACCCTCCATAAATCGTTTGTAAATATTGTAAAAACATAGGGTGAGTATAAAATATTAGAATAGGACATAAAAAAAAGAAAACTATTAGACTAAAGAAAGGTAAGAAAACCGATGAATTTTTTTTCTTAAAAATATAACATATTTTTCTGAAAGGGAAATGTCATTCGTTTAAAATATCGATTATATTAACATTTGAAAACAATTTTTTTCTCTAAAAACTCATTATAATAAATATAAAATTCATGAGGGTACCATGGGAAATAATATTATATATCCCTTGCAAAACCTTGAAAAAATATTTACAAATTGGAATAAGCATATGGATAAATTTGAATAAAATTCCCAAAAGATCATAATGATTAAAAAATATTTTGTAGATCTATCTAGGTGTGTCCTTGGAATAACATATAAAGAAATCACATGAAATTATCTGGAATCACCCATAATATCTATTTTCCAGGAAGTACAACATGAATAAAAAATTATATGCTCTCACTATTTCATTAGAAAACGTTTAAAAAAATATTTTAAACTCATATGAAAATATTTTTTTATATCAAAATACAATTTTCATTTCGAAAACAATTCTCAATACTAAAATACCCAAAAAAGAGGATGATGGGATATAATTAAATAAAACCAAAAACCTTTTAATGGAAGCTAGAAATCAAAAAATGGTCACATCAGTGAAAATATTTGTGGGTACCATGTAAGTTAAAATAGAACATTCATTTTTTTGTTTACCTAAGTGTTAAATATAAAACACATAAAATGATTACGTTTTAGAAAAAATTGAAAATAACTTAAATTAAGGAGTAAAATGTAATTTATAAATATTTTATTTCCATAATTTTTTTTATTAAATCATTTTAAAAATAAGGACATGGAAGATGAATATTTAGAAGAAAAAAACTAAAAGGGATTTTTAATGAAAAGTTGCTTATCACCATGGAAATATTTGAATGATGAGAAAAATATAATAATAATAGTAAAAAATAATTAAATACAATTATAATAGTAAAATTAATAATATTAAATTTCAATGGGACTATATATACACCTCATAAAATATTATTGGTATATAACATCAAAATATGCCTCAATAGAAGGAAATTGAGATGAAGTCCCTTACATCAGGTATGAATCATCACCTACATTATTCATATTCATGTATAGTATACCTATGTTATTTATTTACATTATAAATAACATTTTTATTATTTATTATTCATTTTATTTCTCTTTTTCATTTTATATATGATTACATAATAAATTAATTTTACTTTGAATGTTTCGATGATATTTGGAATATGTGTCAAAAATGAATTTTGGAAGTTGAATATGGTCTAATAGGTTATTATATTAAAATTAAAAATGATAATAATGAAATAATTTTCATACTTTTCCCACAATCAAACTCTTAATACCAATCATGAAATTTAATTCTATGAAAAAAAGTTTGTAACAATCATGGAGATGGTAGGTTGTACGTACGCATGAATGACATTTCAATTTTTCAACAATCATTTGGGAAAGAAGGTATGTAATATTTTATATTTAATGAACGATAATAATATCATATACACCATATTAGTTCCATGAATATACTTATATATATTATTCATTTTATGTGGTCATGAAAATAGATCCACATTGATTCATGAGGCTGTAGTCCACAGGTTTATGAATGATGATATCATTTTTCGGTGGGTGAAATGATAACAAAAAAATGATATATTTTAATTTTAGAATTATAAATATTTCATGAATATAATAATTATTCATTTAATATCATATATATTCACTATATTTACCAATATTATATTGTTTCAAAGGTGTTAGTGAAAAACGAATCATATCACTTCGTGAGGTGGTAGTCCTTCGTATACACAAGTGAAGTTATCTTATCCCCTATAGAATAGAAATTAAAAAATTTATATAAGATATTATGACTCTAGATTTATAATTATGTTATAATTATCATATATTTACTTTATATAAATCATTATACCCATCTTAGAGAGGCGGTAATGGAACAATGAATGACATCGATTCATGATATGGTTCTCCTTCGTACAGAAGACTAATGATTTCATAACCCATTTGATGGAAAAGGAAATGATTTAGGGTAATAAATTAACATAATAAAATCTCATAAAAATTAATATGAAAATTTTATTATATATTATTGTTTTAGGAATTATTTAATGGGGTGGGGGATGAAAAAAATATAAATTCTCATTGATGAATATTACCTCTTCTTAAGGTAGCTTCTTTTGGAATGCACTAAAAGGATTATTAGGTTTGATTTATGACCAATATAAGGATTCTAGGATCAGTTTATGTAATTATGGAATTCATTTGGTTACATATTTTATACATAAATTTTATTTAAGTTGTGAATTTGAGAGGATAGTGGGTACACTTTTATATGTGAGGTGAGTAGAACACTTATAATTTTTGAAAAGAAATAGGTGTACCCACTATTTATACCTGAAAAAATAAGAAAAATGGATTATTCTTGAGAATTAGACATTTTAAGTTATAAATATCCTTAAAATAGGTTTTATACAAGTTTTTATATTTTTTAGCAATTATTTTGTTCGTTTAACCGCATGGTAAAATCATTCTTACCTTAACTGCAGTAATTAATTTTTTTTTTGAAATTAATTATGTTGAAAATTGAATCTGAACTTATTAGACAATATAAATTATGCAAATTAAAAATATTTAATTCATTAAAAAAATCATTTCTTGGAATTGGATAAGTAAAATTTAAATGAAAACCCACAGACATGATTTAAAGGAATGTTTTTAATAAGTGTATTTTTTAAGAAAAAGATGATTTTATAATAACTATATAACAAATAATAATCATTATAAGAATATAAATTAATATTTATTTATATAAAATTTAAATATTTCATTTAAAAAAAATTTATTAGGTATCATCTTAAAAATTCAAAATTTTAAAACATTAGGCATTATAAAATAGTATTTAAAAAGAATCCCATTTTTAAACCCAAAAAGAAACTTATTTAAAAAAACGTCAATAAAAAATAATTAAGTTGATTAAATATTACTAAATAATAATTATTTTACTTTAAATCTTATTCAAATCATATAATACTTTTAAAATACTTAAATTATTGAAAAGAAAATACTTTTTTACAAAATATGATATTTTTAACTATTCACTAAGAAATAAATATTTAAAAAAAATATAAAAATGTATCTATATGTAAGTCCTGATATTCTAATTTAACGAAATGATATTAATATTTTCAAATTAAAATTATAAAATTCTCATACTAAAATTTTAAATAAAACCATATAAGAAAATCATTTATTTAAAACTATTTTCATTTTTATTTAAAAAATAATTACAATTTTATAAGGAAATTATATATCTCATTCATATTACCAAACACTGAAATGTTATATTCTATCAATAACTAGGTTATTACATTCTCCCTCCATTTAAAAAAATTTATCTACTCATTTTTATTCAATTATTATACAATTGGGTTCAACATTCCCCTATAGTATTTTTCATATTCCCATATGGCCTCTTCAACCATCTGGTTTTTAAATTAAAATCATAGCATGGTGAATAAATTTATTGAAAAACACTATCTCTATATATTGGAAAATCTGAATAGGTTAGTCCTCATAAAAAAATTATTTACCAACCAAACTACTTTAGGTCTCAAAATGTGATATGAATCCGACATATATTTTCTTAACATCGAAACATGAAATACACCATGTAACTAAGATAAACATGGAGGAAAATCAACTAGGTAGTAAACTAGTCCACTATTCTGAAGTATTTTAAATGGTCCAATGAAACATGGACATATATTTCCCTTTTAAAAATCATTTCACTTTTCCATGGAGAAACTATGACAAAGACTCGATCACCTACTACAAAATAAATATTGTTCCCCCAGTGATCCCATAATTTTTTTCCTACTCTAGGCCATCCTCATATGCTTCTAAATCTACTGTAACTTTTTAGAAATTTCTTGTACCAAATATAGTCCCATCGATTTCATTTCTAATAAATCATCCTAAAAATATGGGGTCTAGCACTGCTTTATATATAATGTCTCAAATGGTGCCAACTATATATTGGAATAAAAACATTTATTATAAGAAAAATAAACAAAAAAGTAATTGATCCCAAATTCAATATTTATTCATTGAATAAGAATGAAGCATATCTACCACAGGTTGAATTCTTCTCTTAAACTATCCATAAAATTGAGTATTAAAAGCAATCCTAAAATTAAATTTAGTACCCTAGTACTTTTGATGTCTATTCCAAAAAATATATGTGAACCTTAGATCATGTTATAATATAAAGGAGAAAGGAACTCCATGTAAATTGACTATCTCCTTTAGAAACATTCGAGAAATACGATCTAAATACGATGTATCCAGAATGGGAATGAAATGTGTAGATTTAGTAAATCAATCAATTTTAATCCAAATCACATAATTACCTAGAAGATTATTTGGAAATACTACCATTAAATCATTGATATATTTTCCCATTTCCTTTCTAGCACTAGAAAATGTTTAAATATTCCTTTTGGTTATTATTGTTTTTATTTAACCTACTGAAAATTCAAATAGTTCATAGTGAACTCAGAAATATATTTTTTAATTCCATCTAAACAATAATTCTCTCTATTGTCGCAATACATGTTAGTTCTTCCTAGATGAACAAAAAATGAGAACTATGAGTTTCACATAACAAACCATTCTTCAATTGGGAATCAGAAGGCACACATATTCATTTTCTAAATAAAAAACACATTATTGATCAATATTAAAATGAAGAAACATAACCTTCTAAATAGATTATAACTTTTTTTACAAATATTAATCCTCCTTTTGAGCTTTTTTAATTCGTTCTAAATAGGAAAAATACACTCAAACCTGAAACAAAATAGAGGATTTCCATGTATCCAAAACATCTTGGAAAAATTTATCAAATTATTATCTAAAGGGTCATGTTCCCAAGGTAACATGGTTAATGTAGCATTATTATTTCAACTCAATGCATCGACCCCTTTGTTTTCATTATGAGGATGGTAATGAATCATTAAGTTTCAATCCTTGATAAGTTTTAGCGATATTATTTTTCTCAGGTTTAATTATTTCTTGGTGAATATATACATAAAATGTTTAGGATAAGTATATATTTCACACTTACTCTATATAGATGATGAATCTAATTTTTTTAAAGAAATAACCGTAGAAGATAAATATAGGTCACGTTTATAGTTATTAAACGTGTGAGATTTCAACCAACGTGAAGGATAATCAATTACCTGATCATTCATTATTGATACAAAACCAAATCCCTCTAAAATCATCCATATAGATGAAAAATTATTCATTTCATATTGGTAGGACCAAAATTGGCGCATTCACAATTTTTTTTTAGTTCATGAAAGAAATCTTCACATTATTTTTTCTATATTAATTAATCTCCTTTATTTTTAACATCATTAGTGGTATAGAAAACTGAACAAATTTTTCAACAAAAAATCAGTAGTAAACCACTAACCAAAAACAACTATGAATCTCTGAGATATTTGAGTGTATTTTACATTGTTTAACAAAACAATTAAGCATATTAAATAGTTATTCCATTTTTAGAAACAATATTTCAAATAAAATAAATTTATTTTTAACAAAATTAATACATAATACATTTTCCATGTAGTTTCATTTTTTTATTTTTTTCAAAAGAATGCGTAGGTGGCTTTAATTTCCCTCCTTAATTTTAGAATAAACCAAAATTTAATCATTAATCACAATAAAAAACATGTCCAAAAACTCATGAGGAAACATATTCATAAGGTCTAAAAATATATCATGTGAATTAGACAACCCAAAAGTCATAACTATAAACTCATAGTTCCCATATCTAGTCTAAAATATATTCTTCAGAATTTCATCCTCCTTCAACTTCAGTTGATGGTAACCAGACATCATGTTAACCTTCGACAAATACTATTCTCCAAGAACTAATCGAAAAAATAATTGATACGAGGAAAAGTAAACTTTTTTTAATAGCGATGTTATTAAAATTACTATTTTCAATGAAAATTCTAATTTAATGATCTTAATTTTTAATAAACAAAATATTAGCACCCCATGAGGATGTTCTAGGTGAAATGAATCCTTTATCTATCAATTCCATAAATTTATTTTTCACTTCAAAAAGTTCCACTGGAGACATTTTATTTGTGGGTTTTGAAGTATGATTATTATTAAGAACTAATTAAATACAAAAATTAAACTCTTGATTAGGAATAACACCATGAAAATCAACTAGAAAGACAACCATGTATTCATTTCCTACTAGCACATTAATAATTTGAATTGTTTCTTTATTTTTCAAAAATATTATCTAGGTAACACTGACTGTTATCTTTAATCAATTTCTCAGTTTCATGGTTTGTTATAAAAGGCGTGAAATAACTAAATAAAAAATTATTAGCTCTACAATCTATCTTGTCATAATAAACTAAAATTCAATCCAAAACCAAAATGATATCATACTCTACTATGTATACATGAAAAATATTTTAAGAAAGATTCATCGAACTAATAACAAATTGAAAATATCTATAAATCATGGTTTCTTTAATACTCCCACTCAAGGTTTTTATCAAGTGTTATTTCAAAATTTTATGAGGTTATATTAACAATTTAAATTTAAATTTCTTACAATTGATCGAATGTGATGATCCAGAGGTAAATATATTATTGGAATATTATTAATATAAAAGTAACATTTATGTCACCACTTCATTGGACAACCTAAGATAAACCATATTAGTATAAAAATATTTTTCCACACCCTTTTACCTCTAATTCTGATGATTTCCATCCTAAGTTACTAGCTTCGGTCAAATAGTATCGTAATGAGACAACTCACTATAAATAAAATGCTTTCGATTTGGATGGATATTAGTTATCCAATTCTTTGATTCTTTAGGATTATTTCCTTATAATCATGGTTTATATTAGAAAAGTTTCCATATCAGTAACACTTCCCTATTTTCATAAGAAGTTCTCCAAGGTTCCTTTAACCACACTTACCACAACATGGGAAAATAATTTTCTTTCCTAAATATATATTTGTTTTATGTTTCCCCATCAACATCATTGCTGAACAATTCATAATGTCATTATCACATGGAAAAAAGTGTCACAAAACTCTATATAAACTATTTTGGCATAAGAAACAAATTTCTAATATATTTTAAATTATAATTATGAAAAATTTATTTCTAGAATTGACTTCAATCCTTATTAAAATATATTTATTATACTAATAATATCTTAAAAAAATCTAGTACACACATGGACAATATTATAAAATTGGATTTATATGTGTCCATATAATCATATTTTTTCCATAATTCTTATAAATGATTTACTATCTAGAATAGAACAACATTAGGGAGGTATTTCTCAATGAAAAGATCCTTAAATGTTTCCCATTACGTGGATTCAATATCATCATTATCTATGGTATTCGTAACCAAAAACCACCCCCAATCAACTTCACATATAAAATGGAAAACCAAAAGAGTTACCTTTTGATGTTTTAAACATCCCATGAATTCCAATTTATTGTCCATATCATTGATCCATACTTAGGATATCATAGGGTCTAATGATACTCTAAATTATGGGGGATGATTCCTCATGAATGTAACCAAAATAAACATGTTCCTTCATAGTATTCTGTGTTTCTAAAATGAATGGATACCACCATAATTTATATCTTGTTTCAAATTATCTATCAATATAAAAATATGTTATTTAAATTTTAAGTGTCTATAGATCCTGATCTGGAAGGATATTTTATTCTTGGTGTAGTCCCACTACATCATCAATGTTTCCTCTAAAGAAAAAAATTATGAACGTACACAGTTTAGATGATGAAACAATGTAATATTAAAAATATATTTCATTTAAATATATATATATATATATATGATAAAATATTTCAATATAATGGTATTAAAATTATTCAAACAACTAAAATTATCTAAACCATCCTCTGATACTAGTTATAGGATTCTGGCCTTAAACATTATATAATCATGAGTTTTAAGCCAAGAATTTAATTTATTACATTTGAAAATATTTTTAGGTTTATTTTTTTATAGAAATAATTTATAACTTATACATAAAAAATAATATAATGCAAAGTGGTCACTTATATTGAGTATAAATGTTTTCACACCATATGAAAAATTTAAAACAAAACATGATTTATTTTCACGAAAACTATTTATAAACTTGAACTAGACCACTTATTTTCCCTTAATAATATTTAAATCCTAGGAAAAATAGTTCGATAATAGTGTATGGGAACCAAAATATCATTGAGGTACATAAAAATAAGAAAACATTTAGTCAATTGAAAAAAAATCCATAAAAACCCATTTCTACACAACGTTTTCCCCAAAAAGTGAAATATCATTCCATTGAAAAGATCATTTATATTAACCTTTGAAAAAAAATCAATGAAAAATAATTAGAATGAATAGAAAAGACTTGTAGGTACCCTAGTATATCAAATCAAATAAACCTTATATAACTATTACCAATCACATTCAAATTGGAATGACTATACTATCTACTTACAATATATTTCTCCAGAGAGCATAATCATTACCCATTGCACTGGATCTCTATTTGGGGAAATCCATCATATAAGATATATTGAGCTCACCCAGTACTATCTACGCACAACTATCGTATATAATTTATAAGAACCACAACATTAATAAAACACTTTATGAATTTACTTTTTCATCAAATAACGATTGAAAAACACTATTAAACTCTAATGAAAATCCATTTAGGCTTCCATTTTAATTTAAAATCAATGTTAAGTAAAAAATAACCCAAAAAGGAAATGTTTTTTTTCATTTAACAAAATAAGAAATCTTTAAAAGGAATATATAATTAAAATAACACTCCCAACAGAAGAAAAAGTCGTTAGCATCATGTACATTAAAAATTGACCAATCCTTATGATTTTTGTCAAAATACTACGTGTAAAATATGTAAAAATATTCCATTTTAATATATTTGAAAATAAAGTAAAAAATAACATAAAATGTGATTTATTACTATTTTATTTTGATATAAATACATTCATAATATTATTTTAAAATCATGTTTAGGAAAAATGAAGAGTTGCATGGGAAACAATAAAATGAAATTTTTTTTAAAGACACATTTCACCTTGCAAATATTTCAAACATAAGTTCTATAATTGAATAAAATTAAAAACATTATATAACATTAAAATTGTTTATTTAATTATATAACCTTTCATAGGGGATGTATATACACCTCATATAATAATATAGGTTCATAACATCAAAATATGCCTCAATTAATGGTCATTTAGAAGATGTCCCTAACGTGGAGTTCGAATCGTCACACACTTAATTAATATTCCAAAATAATAAACATATGTTAATTATTTAAATTATTAATAATAATTATAAAGTTTATTATTATAATTTATTTCACTTATTACCAAGTTATATATGATAACCAAATCAAATAAATTAACATCATATGTTTCAACAATATTTTTCTTATGTATCAAAATTGACATTGGTAGTTCAGCAATTGTAAGATATTTCATCATTTAAAAATATAAAAATATAAAAACCATGAATTAATAGTCATACTTATACATAAATTATACTTTTAAAACCAATAATGAAATACGGTTTTGAGAAATGAAATATGCTTCAATCTTGGAGATGGTAGACTGTGCGTACACATGAGTGACGTTTCCATTTTTTAACTATCATTATGGAAAGTAGATAAGAAATATTTTATATTTTCATAATTATAATAATATAACATATATATATTAATTATTTAAATATAATTATTTTTATCATCTATATGTTGTGGTTATGAGAAGAGTATCACATTGGTTTGTGAAGGCTATAGACCACAAGTTCACGAGCAACGTTCTCATTCTTCAGTGAGTGAACAATTAAGAAATAAAATGGTATATTATATTTTATAAAGGATAATTATGTATTTAATATAATAATTTTTTTCCATTTATATAATATATATTCACTATCCTTACCATTATTACCTTCCATGTAAAGAGTTATTGAAAAACTAACCACATCATTTTACAATGTGGTAGTCCATCGTACACACGAGTGACATTATTATATCCCCTATAAAGTGGAATTTTAAAAATGGTTAAATGATAAAATGAACCAAGAGGAATAATTATATGATAAAAATCATATATATAATTTATATACATCATCATACCCATCCATGGGAGGTGGTAATAAAAAAATGAATCAGATCGGTTCATGAAGTGGAAGTCTGGCATACACAGGAATGATGATTTTGTATCCCGTTTGGAGGAATAGGAGAAGGATTTAGATTATACTATTGAAAAAATAAAATAAAAGAAAATTTAATTTAATAATGTTTTTTTAAAATCATATTTTAATATTAATTTAATGATTTGGTGGAATTAATAAAATAAAAACACGCATTGAGGAACATTTCCTCTTCTTCGAGTAACTTCCTTTGGTTTGCACCAAAAGGCTTATTAGGTTGGATTTAAGGAAAACATAATGCCTCTGGAATGATTGGAGTGAATTAGAGATGTTATATGCGATGATATTGGTCGATCCAAAGTTCCTTGATTGTGTGAAGAGGATGGGAGAAAGGGATTCCTTTTATAATTGAAGTTGAGGAGTACAACTACAGATTTTGAAACTAAAATGGTGAAACCACATTTTTCACATGATAAATAGTCTAAAATAGATAATTATAGTGCCTTATAGATGTTATGATCTCAATATATCCATAAAATATGTTTTATACTTGTTTGAAGATAATTTTTAACTCCTATATTTTTAGTTTAAACCCTCAATATATTCGTTTTTACATTTACCATAGTAATTTATTTTTACTATTTTCTATATTCATTTTTTATAAAAAAATAATTCAACGTTATTATATAATATAAATTATGATATTTAAAAATATTGAATCCATTTTATGAAATTTAGATCACATAATTTAACAAATGACATATTATAATAACCCACAGATGTGACGAAAAGGTAGGTTTTCATAAAGTGCATTTTTCAAGAAAAAGATGAATTTATATTAAATATATGACTAATAATAATCAATAAATGATTCTAAATTAATATATAGTGACATATAATGAAAAATTTTAATTTATAATATTTATGATTAGGTATGATCTTAAATAATTAAAATGTAGAAACAATATACCTTTTTAAATAGTTTTTTTGATAAATAACATTTTTAAACAAAATAAACTTATACTAAAAACAAATATTAATTTTATTAAAAAGAAATTAAGTTGAATATATATAACTAAATAATAATTATTTGATATGAAATCACATTCAATACATATTTTTACCTTTAAAATAAAAAAACTAGTGAAATGAAAGGATTTTTGTTTACACAAATCAGTATTTTTCACTATTCACTAAAAGGGAATATTTTCCAAATAATCGAAACATTTCACCATAAGTAAATTATGATATTATAATTTCAAAAATTATATTCATATTTTAAAGTTATAATTTTAATATTTATAAATTAAACTTTTAAATAAAACACTATAAGAAACGAGTTTATTTAAATATATTTCGTTTTTGATTTAAAAAATAATTAATATTTTTATAATTAATATAAAAATATAATTCATATAAATAACTATAAAAATGATTTATTATTTAATTAATTGTTTTTTAGATATAACCTTAATAATTTTTTTCTATATTTTCTGATCCCATCATGCACTCATTCTTGGGCATGTCTACTATTGAGGATTTTGGGACATCAGACATTTAGATCATGACTTAGTTACCAATATGAGTATACCAGCTTGTCACTGTTATATATATATATATATATATATATATATATTCAATGTGATAACATTATTTTCATAAAAATCCTAAATTCTTACTATTGTTATGAATTTTATTGAAGATATTTTTTAGTTGGGTAGCCTTATTCCCCCCTCACAAAAAAACTATAACCTTAAAAGAACCTTATATTAGTTGGTTTAGTTTATCCAATGTCTTAATAGTTTGATTTTGGAATCTTTTCAAAAAGAAATTCAAAACCCTACAAACCCATGATGATTATCATTTTAACATACTAATATATTTTTATTAAATGAGGTAAAAATATTACTTCACTTGAAAATTTAATCACAGAATGTTTAATTATTAAAGATGAAACAATATTTCAATAAAAAATATTTAACGTAGATCTTCCCACTATAATGTATTATTATAAAATCATATTTAATTATGAACAAATCTAATAATTTAAATTTATTCAATTAAATATAATCTCTAATTGTACTTTATCTACTTATAAAAATATTGAAAATTACATCTCTTTTAGGAAGTAAGGAATTTTGGGATTGAAAATAGTTTATAAAATGAATTGTCAATTTTGGAAACCTCAAACACAAGATAAAAACTAAATACTAGAAGAAACAATGACCTGGAATATCTTTCCCGAGACTAGGTACACCCTCATCCTCTAAAGTAGTGTAAATCATTTCAACAAAATGTACAACATAATAGAACTCCCAAAATTATTTCCTCGTGATTTTATTTATAATTTATTTTCTTCTGTTAGGTTTCGTTCAATTAACATTATTTTTATTAATTTATATTTTTGTTCGTTTAGGTTTTATGTAAATCATATATATTTACTTGATTTTATTTTATTTATTCATAGTTATTTCATTTCTACTAAATTTAATTTTCCATCTTTAGATTTGGTTCATTTAGTTTTTGTTTAGTTCTTTTTTTGATTTGGGTCACGTTCGATCGGTTAATTTCCCACAACCTTCCCAAAACACAAGAAAGTAATCTAAACACTGCATAAATTAAGATAACTTCCACTATAAACCCAAAATTTACAATTCATCCATAAAACTATATTCTAAACATTAATTAGAATTATAAAACCTGGAAATCATTATTTAACTCTCGTTTTATAAAAATCACCTCAAGATATCAATATTTCTTCATATCTTAATTCAAAATAAATTCCCTATTATCGTGGTACACATTTTATTATATCCATTTTAAGAAACAATGTACTCTATAATTAAATATACTATACACATCGGTATATGTTTATAATGAAATTATTTTTCATTTTTAACTAATTTTAACACATTCAATTGAATATTGTACTATAATAATAAAAAGATTCAACATTCAAGAATATAATTACACTATAATCTATAACAACTATCTAAAAATTCATTAAATTGATGTAATCATTTCAAGTTATGTAACACCCCATGCTTCTACGGTATGCTTCTCCTTGAATAATGCAATAGCGTGTGTTGTACGCAACATCGAGTTCTAACACACCACAACCAATCAAACTAGCCGTTTTGAATAGTAATACACACTTTTTAAAATTTATAAATTTTATTTTGCCAAATGGACTTCATTTTTGGATTCGGAATATCGAATTTATCCTAGGGTGAATTTTTGGTATTTTTCTGAAAAACTACATTTTTTTATGAATAGTGAAACCACTAAGTGGTAGTTAAAAAATTGAATCTTTCATAAAACATAATTTTATCGCTTCTGTGAGTGTAATTTAGAAAATTTCAGAGACACAGTTAATATCAAGGAGTAAAATGTGGTTCAATGAGATGAAAATAATTTTTGGTGAATAGTAACTTTTTACTTTTATTTACTACGGTTTAAAGTAAATAGGGTAATTAAGGGTAAAAATGATATTAATATTACCCTAACACATGTCCTAATTCTATTTGAAAACTGTACCTCGACCAAAAACAACCTTATGAATAAAATATTATCATTTAGGTCCACGTGGATTAGATTTGGACATTTATTATTATTTAATTTAAAGAAGAGTTAAAAGAGTTAAAATCAATGTTTATTTACTAAAAAAAATTTAATATAGGGTTACACATAAGATAAGTTCGATTATAAATATTCATTAGAAATAGAAAAAGTTTTACTACATAATGATATTTTATTTATAATTTTTAGACATTAAATAATTTCATTTATTTATGAAACAATGATGATGCTGTAATAACCTTAATGGTGAAAAATTAAAATAATTGATATTATAAATACCCAAATAAATATTATTTGAGACTTTTTATGAATTAAACTAATTTTCTAGGTTAATATGAAATTTTAGGATTGAATTAATTAACTTTTTTTGAATTAATCATTCTGTTATGATTTTCACCAAAATAAATTTTCCAAATAGTGTCAAAATTCACATAAAAGAGTTTTTAAAACAAATATTATATTATTAATTGATATTAAATTCCTAAAAATCTATGGATTGTCCAAGATACTTATATCATGATAGGTGTATCATTAATGGACCACATGGGGGTCTCTTGGAGGTATATAGTAAGTTTATTAACTATATAATATAAAAATACAAAGTGACAAGGTAAGTGTCAAACAAATTAAATAAGAGTTAAAACTAAAAGATAAGGTTAATATAATGACCCAAACCTGTATAAATTCTATTGGATGAGTTTTTTTCAACCCATCCCCACCTTAACCTTTAAATAATCCACTTCGGAGACATTAGAAACTGAATATGAATTTGTTATAAAATAATATTTCTAGCTTTTGCAAAGGTGCCCCTCCTCCCCCTTATAAAAGGACACACTTTTAACCAATTCTTCACACCTTAAAATACTTTTATTTCGTACAACACCTGCCCAAATACTCTCTAAAAATACCTCACTTCAACCTAGAGGCCTTATTTTTATCAGAAAGCCAACCTAAAGAGTCCATCTGATCAAATAAAAAGGAAGAACCCGAAGAAAAGGTAATGTTTTCACCACCCTCTTTCAAATTACTTTCATCATCAACTTCTTCTTTCATTGTTATTCCCTTTATAAAATAATAACTCCAGTATATTATATATACTATTATGTTATTATAAATATGGTATAACCATATTCAGTATTTTATCCATCCTTTGAATGACATGTCACCATACGTGCATACGTACGACTTACCGTCTCCACGTCGTGGAGTAATTGTTATTCAATATATTATTATCTAGATGGGTATAATAATGATGTGTAATTCATGTAAATAATAAATATAACATGATAACTATTCTTTATATGTTATATACCATCAAATTATATATTATTTTAATATCAAAATAATGATATTTTCGCTCGTGCGTACGTACGGACTACCGTCTCCACAAACGCGATGATATTCATTCTCCATCGTATCCATTCAAGTATAATTATCATTTCATGATTAAAAATAATGTTTAAGGAATTGATATAATTATGGATATGAATAAGATCCAACATATCCATAACAATCACGGCTTTTGTAAAAAAACATATAAAATAAAACGAGTAAGTTAACACCTGAAATGATGATAATTCTAAGATATTATTAACAAAGTAATGTTAAAAGATCATATATGATATCATATTAAGGTATATGATTCTTTTATAATTTAATAACAATTATCTCACCATTATACAGGAGGTTAACCTACACTCAACCAAGGAAAAGTACAAGGTAAGGGTTTATTTTGCAATCTCTTCATTATCCGAGGTTGTTTATACGCAATAATCTACTGGGATTTCTTTATCATTCACATCCATGTTTCTTAAAAATGTATTTCAAAACATTTATAATATTTAAAATAATTTGGGTTAATTTCATTTATACCCTTTTTTGACTTTTTATAAGAGGTTTATAAAGGAATCTTTCTATCGTTTTCCAAACAAGGTTCTTTTTAACCCTTTCGACAGAATTAAGGTAAGAATTTCTTTTTTTAACTTATACGGCAGGTGCGGCTATTTTACACCATTATAAAATCATATATGATTCCCTTACAAGCCTATAAAAATATTTTCAAAGTAAATGTTTTCTTTTATTATTATGTGACTTTTAAATGATAAAAAAAGAGATATTTCACTCTAATACTTTTGATTTCATCTATGTCAACATCCTTTGATGGATTTTAAGCTTATTTGAAGTTGATTTATTATGAAACAAAACTTCTATATTGTATGGAAGGTTTTGTGATATGTTTAACTATGGATGTGTTATTTTTATACCATTCATGGTTTATGGTGAATGTATTGACATTTCATATGCTAGTTTTAATATGAATTTTTATGTTATGTTTAAACCTATTCATATGAGGAATGAATTGGACTTAATAAGTGATGGGTGGAGCCTGATATAGCTCCTCGACGCATCGGTAGGTATCATGAGACAAACTAGTGTCATGTCACAAGGCCTTGAAAAGATTTTATTTTTAGTCTTCGAACGAGGCCTTGGATATGTGGTTATGATAGTCTGGCATTATCCATTCCATCATTATGAAAGTGGTTATTGATATTGCATGTGATTATTCGATTAGTAGAATATCCATGTGAATAAGTAAATGGCATTATTTCATTTTATGTTTTCCATACTATGTTGAAGTTCATGTTTAAAATGCGTTTGTTTTAGTTATACATTGTCTTAAATGTTTATTCTTATTTATTAAAGTTTCCGCTATATTGTTTTCCTTAATGGGCATTTGAGCTCACCCCTTTTCTATGTTTTATTTTTCCCAGGATGTGAAGAAGTAATTTATGAATGACTTGCAGGGATACTATGAGGGGATAAGAGTGTGGACTATGGAGACTATATTGTTGTAGTTTTTATTTTATGATGTAATGTAAGCTTTATTAATATATCTAGTTATTCCAAGGCTACTAAACTAATCGGTATTTCGAGACTTGATCTTTCTTGTGATCATGATAATGTTATGTAATAATGCACCGAAACTGGGTATCTAGGGTCAGGGCGTTACAGTTGGTATCATAGGAAGTTTAGTTCAAACCTTGGAAGCTAGATTTAAATAAACTCTGATTAGAGCACATATACCTAAGATGGACTTTGAGGATTAGTTTAGAAGAACTTCCTAGAATTTTGGTATTGTAGAGATTTTGTGAGTTTTCCGAGAAATACATCCCTATATGGATACGATCAGGTAGAGGTGGCTCTGGCACAGATGTACCTAGGGGTAAAACCTGAAAACAACGCTTTGAGCTAGACTCGAATGGGAACTGGTGCACGACAACGGGCCTTGCTGCACTCTTGGTTACGACACTCCCGGGAGATATGCTTAGGATAACTCTAATTTTCTTTACAAATCATTATGAAGGGTTTATAAGTATATACTTCCTCAAATAAAACATTTTTATGAATATGTATTATATCCATAAATAGTTCAATTTATATTAAGTGTTTTATAAAAATGGAATTATGTATTTTGATTAATAAACTGATCTAGTTTATGCCATTGTTTAGAAATGGCACCTAGTGGAAGAAATGGAAACCTTATTAATGCATGAACTCCATGTAGGGATTTCCCTCCTTCTCAAGATAATTATAGTGGAGCTGGTGACGCAACTGGTGCTGATCAGCAAATCACCATACTAGGACAACTCACTCAAGTTATGAATAATAACCTTACCCGTATGGAGCACCCTGATCCACAACGTGGAGGTTCAATTTTATATCGCTTCATGAGCCAGCAACCACCCACATTCAATGGGAGTACAAATCCATTAGTAGCTGAGCAATGGAAAAATTCAGTAGAGAAAATATTTCAGGATTTGCGGAGAAGTGAAAGGGAAAAAGTTATCATGGCAGTTTACCACCTCACCGGAGATACTGATCAATGGTGGTCATTGATTCAAAACACGATGGAAGATGATGAAGTATCAAATATGGAATGGAGGGAGTTCAAAGATCTGTTTGTAGAAAAATACTTTCCTCATGGACATCGAGAACATATGGAAAGGCAATCTTTGAGTCTGAGACAAAAGCAGGATGAGAATGTCACAAAGTATGAGGCTAACTTTACAAGGTTTGAAAGGTATGCTGGAGATTATATACGTAACCCAAGAAGTAAGATTGATCATTTATTTTATGGGTTAAAACCATTTCTATGTCGATCATTAGTCTCACAGTCCTTCTCGTCATACGAAGAAATTGTCTCATGTGCTATCAAGACAGAAAAGGAACTCTCTAAGTCTTCTGACTTTAAAGCAGAGAAAGTGAAGAAGAGATCTGATAAACAATCTGGGAATGGAAATAAGGGGAATAAGGGAAAGGTTGAATATCTATCCTATAGTGAATGTGGGAAGAAACACACCGGTACTTGCTTAAAAGGAATGGGAGTCTGTTAAAAGTGCGGTGAAAAAGGCCACCAACCTCGTGATTGTAAGGGGAAGAAGGAAGCTACCAATGTCCAATGCTACAACTGTAGGGATATGGGACATTATGAAAATTAATGTACCAAGCATTAGGGGAACTTACCTCAGAAAAGGCCAAGGGATCATGGCCAAGCTTATGCTATCACTACTGCTAAGGTAGAAGCTCCGAAAGACGTGGTGGCAGGTAATTTAATGGTTTCCTCAAGTTTAGAAAATGCATTATTTGATTCTGGATCATCGCATTGTTTCATATCTTCTCATTTTTCTAAGAAAATTAGATATTTACAATTTGATTTAACAAGGGAGTTGTCAGTTAAAACTCCTAAGGGAAGTATCGTTGCAACAAAATTTTGTGAATCAGTCCCCATTAGAGAACATAAATGTTCTTTATCTGCAGATCTCATTGTCATACCAATTATTGAGTTTGATATAATCCTCAGTATGGATTGGCTTTCAAACCATGATGTGAAGATTTATTGTAAGAAGAAGGAGGTTATGATTTTTGATGATGATGATAAGGAACACCTTTTCTTTAGAGCAGAATATTCACCACCTAATTCTTATCTAGATCCACCCCCAGTAGCTCAAATAAATTCAATTATTGGGCTGGAAGAGAATGAAATTAAAGTGGGTGTGGAAAGGAATGTTCAAATAGAGGATGTACCTATTGTGAAAGAATATGTAGTTCTGTTTCCAGAAGATTTACCTAGACATCCTCCAGAATGAGAAGTTGAGCTTTCCCTTGATTTAATTCCTGGATCAAGGCCTATATCGAAGACCCCTTATAGAATGGCCGCTGTAGAATTATTTGAACTAAAGAAACAGCTAGATTAATTGAGTAATAAGGGATTTATTCACCCTAATATTTCTCCATGGGGAGACCCTGTTCTTTTTGTTAAAAAGAAAGATTGATCTATGAGGTTTTGTATCGACTACATGGAGATCAATGCTATAACAATAAAGAACAAGTATCCCATACCTCACATTGATGATTTATTTGACCAACTGCATGGATCTCAATAATTTTCAAAGATTGAACTTCGATCTGGATACCATCAGTTGTGTGTGAAGAAGGAAGACATTCTGAAGATAGCATTTCGAACCAGGTACGGGCATTACGAATTTACAGTAATGCCTTTTGGATTCACTAATGCACCCTCGGTATTCATGGATATGATGAATAGAGTTTTCAAGGAATATCTCGATGATTTTTTGGTGGTATTTATTGATGATATCTTGGTATACTCCAAAATCTATGAAGATCATGAAAATCACTTGCGCATTATCTTGAAGACTCTGAGAAGACATGAATTATATGGGAAGTTTAGCAAATGTGAATTCTGGGTTAAGGAGATTTATTTCCTTGGCCGTATTGTCTCTAAAGATGGATTCTCTATTGATCCTTCTAAGACCAAGGCAATCCAAGAATGGCCTGCACTGATGAGTATAACTGAGGTATGTAGTTTTATTGGTTTAGCAAGTTATTATAGATGTTTCATCCAGATTTTTTCCCGGTTGTCTAACCCATTAACAAAGCTCACACGTAAAGGGGTTAAATTCTTTTGGACAAAAGAGTGTGAAGAATGTTTTGAAGAACTGAAGAGAAGATTAGTCAATTCTACTATATTGAATCTACCATCGGGGAATGATGGGTTTGTTATTTATAGTGATGCATCAAAGAAAGGACCTGGTTGTGTCCTTATACAGAATGATAGGTTTATTTCCTATGCATCATGACAATTGAAAATTCATGAGAAAAACTATCCTAATCATGATCTCGAGTTAGCAGCTGTGATCTTTGCTTTGAAGATATGGAGGCACTACCTCTAGGGTAAAAATGTGAGATTTATACTGATCACAAGAGTTTGAATTATATTTTCTCACAAAAGGAACTCAAAATTAGGCAAAGTAGATGGCTTGAACTACTCAAGGATTATGATTTCATGATACACTACCACCCAGGGAAGGCAAATAAGGTGTCATATTCTTTGAGCAGAAAAGAACATTGAGTTTTTAAAATGATGAGAATTGAAAGGGATCTAATTTTCATGGATATAGTGAATATGGAAATGGGAATAACCAGGGAAGGTGAAACATCAATTATTTTTCAAATGGTTGCCAAACCATCTTTACTAAAAAGGCTTAAGAGTTCTCAGACCGATGATGAAGAATTTCAAAAGAATATTAAAGCTTTGAATGATGGGAGATTGAAAGACTTTGTGTATGAAGAAGGAATTTTGAAATTTGGGAGGATACTTTGTGTTCCCAATATACCTGATCTAAAAAGGTAATTGTTGGATGATGCTCATAGTTACAATTTCTCTATACACCTTCGGATCACAAAAATGTATAGATATTTGAAGGAACATTTTTGGTAGGACAACATGAAGAGGGAGATTGCTGATTTTGTGTCAAGATGTATGGTTTTTCAACCAGTGAAAGCTGGAAGGAAACAGCATGGTTGAGTATTGCATCCTCTTCCCATACCTGAGTGGAAATGGGATAATATCATGATGAAATTTGTCATGGGACTACCAAAGACTCTTATAAGGAACGATGCAATATGGGTTATTGTTGATCGTCTTACCATGTCAGCACATTTTCTTGCTATAAAAGAAGATATACCACTGGAACGTCTAGCAAGAATATATATTGATGAAGTTGTGATACTTCATGGAGTACCCCTATCGATAGTTTCTAATCGTGATCCCCGTTTTACTTCAAGATTCTGGAAAATTCTTCAGAATTCCTTGGATACTGAACTTCATTTGAGCACTGCCTACCATCCTCCAACAGATGGACAATCAGAACGAACTATTAAAACCTTAGAAGACATGTTGAGATCCTGCTCACTTGACTTTCAGGGTATGTGGGATCAATATTTACCTCGAGTAGAATTTTCCTATAAAAAATCTTCCATTCGAGTATTCAGATGGCACCATATGAAGCGTTATACAGAAAAAGATGTCGCAAACCAACCTGTTGGGATGACGTTGGTGAAAGAAAATTTGTAGGCCCAGAACTGGTGGAGGAAACGATGGAAAACGTGAAGGTAATCCAAAACCATATCAAAGCAGCTCAAAGTAGGCAGAAGAGCTATGCCGATAATTGAAGGAAGGATTTGGAATTTCAAGTCGGTGATCATGTTTTCTTGAAGGTATGTCCCTGGAAGTGAGTCATACATTTTGTTATGAAAGGTAAATTGAGTCACAGGTACGTCAGACCTTTCGAAATTCTTGAACGAATTGGGGCTGTAGCTTACCAATTGACAATGCCGCCAAGTCTCTCCAAAGTTCACGATGTGTTCCACGTATCTCTGTTGAGAAAATACATGGGTGAACCAATGCATGTACACACATATGAGGAATTATAACTGTAACCCGATCTATCTTATTACGAATATCCCGTCATGATTCTTGATATGAGAGAACAAGTACTGAGAAACCGGATGACTCATCTGGTAAAAGTCCTGTGGAGAAACCATAAGATGGAAGAGGTAATGTGGGAACCCGTGGAACTTATGATGAAGAAATACCTGAGTATTTTCATGCGGTATTATTCTAGAAATTTCGAGTACAAAATTATTTGAAGGAGGGGAGAATGTAACACCCCAAGCATCTACGGTATGCTTCTCTTTGAATAATGTAATAGCGTGTGTTGTACGCAACATCAAGTTCTAACACACCACAACCAATCAAAGTAGTTGTTATGAATATTAATACCCACTTTTTTAAATTTATAAATTTTATTTTTCAAAATGGACTTCATATTTGGATTCGAAATATCGAAATTAGCCTAGGGTAAATTTTTGGTATTTTTCTGAAAAACTTCATTTTTTGATGAATAGTGAAACCACTAAGTGGTAGTTAAAAAACTGAATTTTTCATAAAACTTAATTTTACCACTTTTGTGAGTGGAATTTCAAAAATCCAAGAGACACGGTTAATATCAAGGAGTAAAATTTGGTTCAATGAGATGAATTTTTTTTGTTGAATACTAACTTTTTACTTTTATTTACCACGGTTAAAAGTAAATAGGGTAATTAAGGGTAAAAATGATATTAATATTACCTTAACACATGTCCTCATTGTATTGGACAAGTGTATCATGACCATAAACAATCTTAGGAATTAAATATTATCATTTAGGTCCACTTGGATTAGATTAGGACATTTTTTATTATTTAATTCAAAGAAGAGTTAAAAGAGTTAAAATCAATGTTTATTTACTAAATCATTTTTAATATAGAGTTACACATAAGATAAATTCGATTATAATTATTCATTAGAAATATAGAAATATTTCCTACTTAATGATATTTTATTTATATTTTTTAAACATTAAATAATTTAATATATTTATGACACAATGATGATGCAGTAATTACCATAATAGTGAAAAATTAAAATAATTGATATTATAAATACCCAAATAAATATAATTTGACTCTTTTTATGAATTAGACTAATTTTATAGGTTAATATGAAATTTTAGGATTGATTTAGTAATCTTTTTTCAAAGTATGAATTCTGTTATGATTTTCACAAAAATCAATTTTCCAAATAGTGTAAAAATTCACATAAAAGAGTTTTTTAAAAAAATATTATATTATTAAATGATATTAAATTCATAAAAATCTAATGTTCATCCAAAAGACTTATATCAGGATAGGTGTATCATTAATGGACCAGTTTGGGGTCTCTTGGAGGTATATAGTATGTTTATTAACTATATAATATAAAAATACAAAGTAACATGGTAAGTGTCAAACTAATTAACTAAGACTTAAAACTAAAAGATAAGGTTAATATAATGACCCAAACCTGTCTAAATTCTATTTTTTTGGGTGGTTTTCAACCCATACTCACCTTAAACTTTAAATAATACACTTTAGAGACATTATAAATCGAATATGAATTTATTATAAAATAATATTTCTAGCTTTTCCAAAGGTGCCCCTCCTCCCCCTTATAAAAGGACACCACTTCTAACTAATTATTCACAACTTCAAAGCCTTTTGGTTCGGCAAACCCCTGCTCAAATACTCTCTCAAACTCCCTCATGTCAACCTAGAGGCCTTATTTTGATCATAAAGCCAACCTAAGGAGTCCTTTTGATCAAATCAAAAGGAACAACCCAAAGAAGAGGTAATGTTTTCACCATCCTCTTTCAAGTTCCTTTCTTCTTCAACTTATTCATTATTTGTTATTTCCATTCTAAAATAATAACTACATTATATTATATATATTGTGATGTTATTATAAATATGGTACAACCATATTCAGTATTCTATCCATCCTTTGAATGACATGTCACCATACGCGCGTACGTACGGCTTACCGTCTCCACATCGTGGTGTAATTGTTATTAAATAAATTATTGTTTGGATGTGTATAATAATGATGTTTAATTAATGTAAATAATAAATATAACATGATAATTATTCTTTATATATGATATACCATCCAATTATATATTATTTTAATATTAAAAGAATCATATTGTCGCCCGTGCATACGTACGGACTACCGTCTCCACGAACGCGATGAGATTCATTCTCCATCGTATCCATTAAAGTATAATTATCATTTGATGATTAAAAATAATTTTTATGGACTTGATATAATTATGGATATGAATAAGATACAACCTATCCATAACAAACATGGCTTATGTAACAAAACATATAAAAGAAAACGAGTAAGTTAACACCCTAAGCGACGATAATTCTAAGATATTATTAACAAAGAAATGTTAAAAGATCATATATGATATAATATTAATGTATATTATTCTTGTATAATTTAATAAAAATTATTTCACCATTATAGTAGAGGTTAACCTTCTCTCAACCACGGAAAATTAGAAGGTAAGGGTTTATTTCGCAATCTCTTCATTATCTGATGTTGTTTATACGTAATAATCTACTAGGATTTCTTTATCATCCACATCCATGTTTCTTAGAAATGTATTTAAAACATTTTTACTATTTAAAAGAATATGGGTTAATGTAATTTATACCCTTTTTGACTTTTTATAAGAGGTTTATGAAGGAATCACCCTGTCGTTTTCCAAACAAGGTGCCTTTTAACATTTTCGATAGAATTAAGGTAAGAATGTCTTTTTTTAACTTATATGGAGGGTGTGGCTATTTTCTACCGTTATAAAATCGTTGAAGCTTCCCTTACAATATTATAAGAATATTTTCAAATTAAATGTTTTCTTTTATAATTATGTGACTTTTAAATTATTTCAAAAAGAGAGATATTTCTCTCAAACAGTTTTGATTTCATCTATGTCAACATCCTTTGAGGGATTTTAAGCTTATTTGAAGTTGATTTATTATGAAACAAAACTTATATATTTTATTGAAGGTTTTGTGATATGTTTGATTGTGGATATGTTATTTTTATACCATTTATGGTTTATGGTGAAAGTATTGATATTTCGTATGCTAGTTTTAATACGAATGTTTATGTTATGTTTAAACCTATTTATATGAGGAATGCATTGGACTTAATAAGTGACGGGTGGAGCCCGCTATAGCTCTTCGATAGATCGGTAGGTCTTATGAGACAAACTAGTGTCTTGTCACAAGGCCTTGAAAAAATCTTATTTTTAGTCTTGGCACGAGGCCTTGGCTATGTGGTTATGATAGTCTGGCATTATGAATTCTATCATTATGAAAGTGGCTATTGATATTGCATGTGATTATTCGATTAGTAGAATATCCATGTGAATAATTAAATGGAATTATTTCATTTTATTTTTTCCATACTATGTATAAGTTCACGTTTAAAAGGATTTTGTTTTATTTATACATTGTCTTAAATGTTTATTCTTATTTATGATAGTTTCCGCCATATTTTTATCCTTAATGGGCATTTGAGATCACCCTGTTTCTATGTTTTATTTTTCCCAGGATGTGAAGAAGTAATTTATGAGTGACCTGCAGGGATAGTATGAGGTCATATGAGTGTGGACTATGGAGACTATATTGTTGTACTTTTCATTTTATGATATAATGTAAGCTTTATTAAAGTATCTAGTTATTCCAAGGCAACTAAACTAATCGGTATTTCAAGACTTGATCTTTATTGTGATCATGACAATGTTATGTAATAATGCACCGACTCTAGGTATCTAGGGTTAGGGCATTACAGTTGATATTAGAGGAATTTTAGTACAAACCTTGGAAGCTAGATTTATATAAACTCTGATTAGGGCACATATACCTAAGATGGACATTGAGGATTAGTATAGAAGAACATCCTAGAATTTTGGTATTGTAGAGATTTTGTGAGTTTTCTGAGAAATACATCCCTATTTGGATACGAGTAGGTAGAGGTGGCTCTGGAACATATGTACCTAGAGGTAAAACCCGAAAACACTACTTTGAGCTAGACTCGAATGGGAACTGGTTCACGACAACGGGCCTTACTGCACTCTTGGTTACGAAACTCCGGGGAGATATGCTTAGGATAACTCTCATTTTCTTTAAAAATCATTGTGAAGGGTATATAAGTATATATTTTTTCAAATAAAACATTTTTATGATTATGAATTATATCCATAAATAGTTAAATTTATATTAAGTGTTTTATAAGTATGGAATTATGTATTTTGATTAATAAACTGATCTAGTTTATGCCATTGTTTAGAAATGGCGCCTATTGGAAGAAATGGAAACTGTATTAATGTACGCACTCCATGTAGGGATTTCCCTCCTTATCAAGATAAATATAGTAGAGCTGGGGATGCAACTGGTGCTGATCAGCAAATCACCATACTGGGACAACTCACTAAGGTTATGAATAATAACCTTACCCGTATGGAGCACCCTGATCCACAGCGTGTAGGATCAATGTTATATCTATTCATGAGGTAGAAACCATCAAAATTCAATGGGAGTACAAATCTATTAGTAGCTGAGAAATGGATAAATTCTGTAGAGAAAATATTTTAGGATTTGGGGAGAAGTGAAAGGGAAAAAGTATTCATGGCAGTTTACCACCTCATCGAAGATGCTAATCAATGGTGGTAATTGATTCAAAACAGAAAGGAAGATGATGAAGTATCAAATATGGAATTGAGGGAGTTCAAAGATCTGTTTTTAGAAAAATACTTTCCTCATTACCATCGAGCAGATATGGAAAGGCAATTTTTGAGTCTGAGACAAAAGAAGGATGGGAATGTCACAAAGTATGAGGCTAACATTACAAGGTTATCAAGGTATGCTGGAGATTATATATGTAACCCATGAATTACGATTGATCATTTCTTTGATGGTTTAAAACCATTTCTCCATCGATCATTAGTCTCACAGTCCTTCTCGTCGTACGAAGACATTGTCTCATGTGCTATCAAGACAGAAAAGGAATTCTCTAAGTCTTATGACTTTAAAGCAAAGCAAGAGAAGATAAGATCTGATGAACAATCTGGGAATGGAAATAAGGGGAAGAAGGTCAAGGTTGAATATCCATCCTATAGTAAATGTGGGAAGAAACACCCCGGTACTTGCTTAAAAGGAATGGAAGTATGTTAAAAGTGTGGTAAAAAAGGCCACCATGCTCGTGATTCCAAGGGGAAGAAGGAAGCTACTGATGTCCAATTCTACAATTGTAGGGAGATGGGACATTATGAAAATGAATTTCCTATGTTTCAGGGGAATTTACCTCAGAAAAGGTCAAGGGATCAAGGCCAAGCGTATGCTATCACTACTACTGAGGTAGAAGCTCCGAAAGACGTGGTGGCAGGTAATTTAATGGTTTCCTCATGTTTAGAAAATGCATTATTTGATTCTGGAACATCGCATTATTTCATATCTTCCCAGTTTGCTAAGAAAATTAGATATTTCCAATTTGATTTAACAAGGGAGTTTTCAAAACAAGGTCCTTTTTAACCTTTTTGACAAAATTATGGTAAGAATGTCTTTTTTAACTTATATGTCGGGTGTAGCTATTTTCCGCCATTATAAAATCGATGAAGCCTCCCTTAAAATCATATAAGAATATTTTCAAAGTAAATGTTTTAATAATGTGTCTTTTAAATGATTTCAAAAAAAAGAAATATTTCTCTCAAATAGTTTTGATTTCATCTATGTCAACATCCATTGATAGATTTTAAGCTTATTTGAAGTTGATTTATTATGAAACAAAACATCAATATTTTATTGAAGGTTTTTTGATCTGTTTGATAGTGGATGTGTTATTTTTATACCATTCATGGTTTATGGTGAATGTATTGACATTTCATATGCTAGTTTTAATACGAATGTTTATGTTATGTTTAAACCTATTAATATGAGGAATGAATTAGACTTAATAAGTGACGGGTGGAGCTCGCTATAGCTCCTCAATGCATCATTTGGTCTCATGAGATAAACTAGTGTCCTGTCACAAGGCCTTGACAAAATATTATTTTTTAGTCTTGGCACGAGGCCTTGGATATGTGGTTATGATAGTATGGCATTATGCATTCCATCATTATAAAAGTGGTTATTGATAATGCATGTGATTATTTGATTAGTAGAATATCCATGTGAATAAGTAAATCGCATTATTTCATTTTATTTTGTCCATACTATGTTGAATTTCTAGTTTAAAAGGATTTTTTAGTTATACATTGCATTAAATGTTTATTCTTATTTATGAATGTTTTCGCTATATTGTTATCCTTACTGGGCATTTGAGCTCACCCCTTTTCTTTGTTTTATTTTTTCCCGGATGTGAAGAAGTAATTTATAAATGACCTACGGGGATAGTATGAGGGGATACAAGTGTGGACTATGGAGAGTATATTGTTGTAGTTTTCATTTTATGATTTAATGTAACCTTTATTAATGTATCTAGTAATTCAAAGGCTACTAAACTAATCGGTCTTTCGAGACTTGATCTTTCTTGTGATCATGCCAATGTTATGGAATAATGCACTGACTCTGGGTATCTAGGGTTGGGGCATTAAAATTTATCATATTCACCCAAAAATAAGATTAAATTAACAATTCCATTTCAATTTATTCCAAATTCTTGCTAAATAAAAAAATATCAGATTAATCTACAAAATTCATTACTAATTTAATTCCATTACACTAAAACATCAAAATACCTAAAAAATTATATAAAATTCAATCTAATCTTAAACATTGTAAGATAATATAAGACTAAAAAAAGAAAGTAATCAAAAAATAATACAAAATATTACTCATATATAATGGAATAATAGAAATGATATTAAGTAACAATAAATATTCATCATAATTGTAAATGTTATTAATTTAGTTAAATGTATTATTGGATGTCATTTTTTATGACTTGAGTAATGGGTCTATCAGTACAATATTTAAGAAATCTAAGGATGATATCCAACCATTAGTAAATTATTTTGTAAACCCTATTAGGTAATCCATTATTAAGGAAATGTTATCATTATCTATTATAAATACTTTTGTTTTATTTTATTTTTTGTTACATAGATATATTTAATCAATATAATAGAGAACATTAATAGATAAAAAAAGTGATTAGAATATGTTTTTTTATTAATTTAAATTTAACTACATTAAATTCATACACCTAGGGATGAAAGAGGGCATGGGGGTGATGAGAAACATTACCCATTTGTAGAGAGTAAAGGTGATGGTGTGTGTGGGGGGGGGGGGATGTGTGTAAACAATTACTCACTAAAAGTTTTATTCGTGATTAACATAATAATTCATATTTTTTTAATTTTAATATTATGTAGTTATATTTTATAAATTTTTTCTTATTTTGACTTTTAGAAAATTTTTTCACTATAATATTCTATTGGATCCATAATTTGTTTGGGTACATATTTTTTAATGGGTGGAGTGTATTAAGAAAGAACCATGGGAAATTTTTTTTATTATAGAATATATAATAATGGATCTAACCACAACTAAATATGTCATAGAATATATTTAGATGAGGTTATGTAAACTATAATTAAAAAATTAATATTGGTTAAAAGAGTCATTGAATGGTACATTGGGTCAAACATCATTAGTACTTATATAAAACACCATTAAATATATTATTATTGTTTAAAATTAGAAATGGTGAACACTACCACAAAACAAGGTACATTGGGGAAAACCATTTCAACAAATTCTCAAGAGTCACTAAATATAGTGAGGGTTTTTTAAATAACCACTAATCAAGAATAATGACCACTAATTATTTTTTCGTGATTTTGATGACAAGACATTGTGAAAAAATATCTGGTGTAGAAAATATATTTTTTAACACTAATAATATCATATTTTCTTATAGTTAGATATTAACAGTGATGATATAATTTGAATTATTTAATTTCTCAAATTAGTACTGAATGAAATTCCATTAAATAGGTTTAAAATATAAATGTATATAATATAGTAGAAAATATGTTATGTACCATTGGGTAAATAGACTATGATGACATATTTATAAAATTAGTTATTTTTGGGACTTTAATCAAAAGAAACACTATGTATGGAAAATATGGGAAATCATGTGATATTTAACAACATAATGTATTTCTATGAATAATGTTTTAGTTGTAATCAAGTTAAATTTAATGTTACTACCTGTAATATAAAAATAGATATGTTGGTTTTACTTTAATTTGGTTTTCCAAATTCTAAAAATATGGGATTTTGTTTGGGAATTATCTGTAATGATGAGAACCATACGATTAACTTATTTACATGATTAGTGTTACGATTTTGATGGTTTTATTATAAAATATCCATATTGGTCAACAATAATTTATATCTTATGATACCCATCGTGGTTGATTCCTAGAATCATTATTTTTCTATAATATAATGATTTACTTTAGTTACACATTCAACACCATATTAAAAAATATATAATTGAATATTAGTGATTTAATCATATATGGGTATCTTTTAAGATTTGAGGAAATTTTTTATTTGAAACTCATCACCTATTTATCAAAAAATAATATTGA
Source organism: Viscum album (assembly GCA_963277665.1). NCBI lineage: Eukaryota > Viridiplantae > Streptophyta > Magnoliopsida > Santalales > Viscaceae > Viscum > Viscum album. Next base: position 2,061,020,192 of record OY728120.1, on the reverse strand, counting down.
TATAGATGTTTTATTATCACTGACTAGTAATTACACTTGGTATCTATAAAAATATATAATAAAGGAAATACATATTAATTTATTTAGGGATTGTGTTATTTATATTAAAAATATTTGAAAAAAAGTTTCAAGAATAGGTAGTAGTAAATTGTAAAATATTACATATTTAAATAACATCAAAAGTAAATAAAATCGAGATAAGGATGAATAATATAGTATGTTGAGTATGCACCAATATGTTGAACATACAATGAGTTATCTCATTCATGTATTTCAGTAACTATTCAAGTCAAGAAAATTATTCAATGTGAGTAATATATAATGAATATATCATTTTTATTGTAAATATAAATAATATATATAGTTTCACATAAATCAGTTTTTTCTTTGAATATGATCATAAGGTATAAAATATTTCAAAAATGAATATTGTTGGGGAAGTTTATAGAATGGGATTTTACAATATTTTTAATGTTATTAATTAATATAAATCAATTATCAATATTTTCATAATATATAATATTGGGGTATATATTATTTCTAATGAAAAAAATGATTCACATGATGGACAATCATCTGGTCACCCATAGGTTTTTTCAGTAACTATGGAATAGGGGACCAATGTTTTTAAACAATACAAATTCCATTTGAAGATGCCTCTAGACTAGGAATCCAAACTACCTGACCTCACATATTTCATCAACCTCATGAGATAATCACAACATAAAAACCCATAAAGCATTCAATAAAAATAAAACAAAGAAAATTAAAGAAAGATCCATGGATATAATATTTTTTAGATAGTGTCTTTATCCACAAGACACAACAACCTCACTAAAGGTAAAAATGAGGGATTTTTTTGAAGACAAACTCCAAATCACACATTTAAAGAGGATTACCTTGATTAAACCATTAAATCACACACAACACATAATATACGTGACATTATCCCCATAATATATTGCTAAAACCATCTAGTAATCCAAATTATTTTTCAAAACAATATTCACAAACCATTCTTCCCATGTATTTTATATTTTCAATCATTAGATCATTCGGTCAAGGGAAATCACCACCTCAAATAGATTATGATATTATTTGTATCTATATCTAGATAAATCTAGGAATAAATTTATGACTCCTACATTAGTTTCTTCCCATGACCAAATGTAGAATAAATAATCCTCAATCCCCAAAAATACATATTATAATTATTGAACTACTTCCTACTACTGTTATGATATTCCATGGACTTTTAGTGTTCTGAGAACCACCTACCCTATTTTTGGTAGAATAATAAGTGTATAAAAAGTTAATTTTTTTTCAAAGACATCATCACTCTACCAAAATATGTATTCTCACACAAATCCTTATAGTATCCCACTTGAGAATCATTTTTCAGGATTCAACACTAAGCATCATGTTTCATTTACAACACCTTTCATAACTATCTTTCCTATCATAACACTTTAGTCTATTTGAGATTCTGAGTTTCCAAGGTCCAAATATCTCTATGTTATCGAAGCACCATAAAAGTGACGAAATATTTCAAAATATCTTAAAAAATAACTTTAGTTATCATGTTCATCACATTATGGTTCTCTTTAATATTATAAGGTTCTAACCCCCATCACCAACATGCTTCCTTGAGAAATGATACATCAGTTGAATATGATTCTTCTTGGTGAGAAATGTTTGATTATTGTCTAAGTGAATATAACTTTTTATAAAATAGTAAAAAAATCCAAAATCTATACAAATTTTTATTTACTCAAATATACCATTAAAACAAAAAAAATCTTCCCTATTTTCAATATTATAATTGACTCAGCTTCAATGGTTTACAATAAAACATTACGGTGTGACTGCGATATCCAGTTCACTGTAGTGCCTCTAAAATAAAATATTGATCTGGTTGTGATCATCAATTGTAAATATCTCTACCAATGATAACTTTAGAAAACCTTTTTAAGGGATCATTCATCCTGAAATAGTGTGAAAGACACATTACACCTTTAAGATACCAGAAGATCCACTAGATAGCCTCCTAGTGCTCCTTTTATTTTACTTCACCCTGAAATTTTTAATGAAATCCACCACTTGAATGATATCTTGCCTACTATAAAAATGGATTATCTAAAAAATCCTACAACTAATGCATAATAACATCACCATTTTCTTTACATCATCATCCATTTAATGTTTCTTATTCATCAAAAGGATGAAATGCATGACATGGGGGTATTAGAAGTCATTGATTAACTCATACCAAATATATTCACTGCCTTTCAAGCATAATCTGATTGTGAAAGGAACACTGTTTCAGAAATCAAGTCTCTTTGGAACCTCACCCCATCATATTCTTAGTTAAAAAAATTATCCTTTATTTAGAAACAGTCATATAGCTCACAATTCATAACTTCCAACATTTCTATAACATGTCTGACTGAAATAATATCATCAATATAGAGAATAACTATAAAAAACTCCCATTTTCAGACATCTAATGATACAAAAAATGGTCTGCATAGCTCTATAAAAACCCATGCTCCATTATAAAGGAATCAAACTTCTGATTCCGTTTCCCCAGTTCATGCTCGAGCCCATAGAGAATTCTATTGAGCTCACCTACAATGCCTTTATTCTCTCATATTATGTATCATTTTGAATTCTCTATGTGTATTTCATCCTCTAAATCTCTATGATGGAATTCCGTCTTAAAATCGTGTTATTTAAGAATATATCTTTCAATGGAAAAAAGAAAAAACACTTCCTATAATGTTTTTATATTTCACAATAAAAGATAACATATCATTGAAATCCACACCTTTAGATTATTGGAAAACATTCAAAACTGTCCGTGAATTGTATCAGATTCCACCATCCTTTTTCTCATTTAGATCATAACCCATATTAATATGAATTTATGTCTTCTATTACCTTATGGATGATGTTTTATCTCACATGTATCAGAAAAATTCAAAGAATCTATTTTTTCCTTCATTTATAACTCAATCTATAATGATTCAATATGACTTTTATACTTATTCATGATTTTGGGATCCCCAATTTCTATGGGAAGTAGGAAGTGAATTGGGGAATCAAACCATTGAAATAGTCACTTTAACCTAGTATATTACCCTACCTATGAATGTTTTTCACAATCCATACATCTATTTTCAAAATATCATCCCTTGTCTTTTATTGTAACAACCTGAAATTTGATATCTTTTAAAACTGAGGTTATGTTCGATGAAATTCATTACAAGATACACCCAATATAGAAAAACAAAAAATATTAGAATAAAATAACTAATAAATACATGATAAATACTAAGATGGTAAACAATTCAAATTTATTTCCTTTAGAAGACAAATAAATCAAATGAGTTATTTTTTAAAAAATATTATAATTAATAAATGAGAATTTTTTGCATTAAGGATTTTATTTTAATTTTTTTTAAATTATATAATTTAAATTTGATAAAATAAAACCCATTTTTGAATTCCTAAAATCAAAATTTACTGATTAATAAATTTTTAATTTTTTTTCTAAAATGGATGTGTTTCAGTAGAAAAATACAGTTATTGTGAAATTTTTAATTATAATGATTTTTTAATTATATAAATGTATAAAAGAAAATTTAAAACCCTTCTAATTATTAAATCTATTATTTAAATAATCACACCATACATTTTAAAATTTTATTTAAACTTATAAATCTTTTGTATAAAATTTTTAGAGCTAAATTAAAATATAACTTTAATAAAAAACAGTTTTTAGTAGATTCTTAAAATTATGTCTTTTATGGTTTTAGATTTCCTTGAAAGTCAAATAAATATTATTTTATATATAATAAATAAACTTATGTCATAAAGGCCCATAAAAATTTTAATGTTACCTTATATATAAATATAAATATTGAAAATAATATTTTCTAAAAATTGTCTTTACATGACTAAGTGAATTTATTTTTAAAATAACCTTTCACACATTTAGAAATTTTAATTAATAAAATGAACTAAAAAATTCTAATTATAAGGGTCAAATAAGGTAATGTTGTGAATTTATATTTTAATCAATAAAATCAATTACTAAGGTTAAACATTAATTAATATGGTAAAAGTAAAATCGGGTCACCACTAGAAATGCACATGATTTTCTGCCCGGTTGGGATCCTTAAGTGCATCCAAGTGACATGGGATCAAATCTATGCAGAGGCATATTTGTAGGGTACTGTAGAAGAGATGTAGTGGGACTGTAGCGAGAACTATTTGGCACTGTAGTAGTCGAGACTGTCCCCCCGTTTGGGCCTTCAGGTGACTTATTTGGTCCCTGAGTCCTATAAGGGCTTCGGTTCACCCAGGTCTTTGGGTCAGTAAGGTCTTCGGGCCACCTCAAGGCCTTTGGTCCACATTAAGTGTAGATGAAAACTAGACAACCTACAAAGAACAATCTCTATAAGGAGAATGAGAAAGGATCTTTCACCGTAGCAGAAGCTAAACAGATTACATGAATGTGAGGGTATGACACCTACCATCGGCACCAGCCTATGAAAGCTCGGGAAAGCCTAGCTGAACAGACATGAGAAGTTGGAGAGATGATTTAATGATGAAGAAGTTGGGGAGGAGCAGTTCCAACAAGTTAGTCTAAGTTTTATGTAAAGTTTGAATCCTACGGGCAATGAATTCCTCCAAGGCCTATGGGCAATGTAATACATAGGTCTATGGGCCTTGTAAGGGTTCCACCTCACCCCATGAAAGGAGTATTATCAAAAATAAATAAAAAATGAAGGCCTTCATGCCATTGGAGGAGTATGTCACCAGTGAAAAACAAGGATATACTAATGGTATGGAATAGTGTGTATAAAACCTCAAACCATTGGTATAACCTATACCAATTATTTGAGGGGACAATGGTTTATTTTATATCATTATAGAACTATACTAATTGTTTGACCAAACTGTTGGTATAGAACACATATACCATTGGATCTAAAAACATTTATGTTGGAATTTTTAAAGGAATGACCTATACAAATGGTTTTGTCACGCTATTGGTATATATTTTCAATTGAAAAAGTTCTAAATCTGGATGTTGTTTCCACAACCTCCCATTTATATTACAAATATTTTTCTACTATGCTACAATATACTATATGTTCATATATACATTGACATTAATATGTACATAAAAAATAAATGTTTATATTGAATTATTTATTATTATTTAAATTATTATAGATAAATAATGGCTCTGCCTATTGCAATGGTTTGGTCAAAGGATGGGTACATGTGGACATTACAGACTCCTATAACAAAGGTTTTACCAAACCATCGGTATAGATAACATAAAACCATACCTATCCAAATATTTGGGGCAATCCACTGGTATAAGAGGTCATTTACCATATCAATACCAACTATTTTCTCAAACCATTGGTTTAGGACAGTTGGTATAACTGTTATTTATAGTAGTGGTTAAAAGTTTAAGTAAAAGGGAAATCCCTAAAACACTCTAGGTTTTCATAAAAATGTCTATATGTGGATAATATATACCCACATAGTCATCAACCCCACTATTATTTATTTTTAAGCCATTGAACATTGAATAGTAATATTACATTATTTACAAAGTAACTGTTTCTTCCAAAACTAACCTTCTCTTCACTTATAAAGAGGTAAAAATTACATGACTCAAAACTCATCTATAATTATAATTTATTATTGAAACTCTAAAAATTCTCACCTCCTAGAACCTTTTCCCTTGTTTAAAATATTTTATTCACATTTTGTTTGAATAAGGACATTTTTTACAAGGAGATTTCTAGGAGAAAACTCATGCTTCCAACATGAGTATTACTTTCACTTACTCAATTATTTTACATTTATCCTTCCAAGGTCACTTATAAACATTTTAATATAATGAAATAAATATCATAATTATACTGAAATTTTATTATATTAATTGAAAAATAATTATTCATTACTCTCCTTCAAAAAATAGAGACTAATACATTGATCGTGTGGACTACCATATCCACGACATGATTTGGTTATTTTTTATTCACCGCATCTCATGTTTTGTATAATGGATGTATTTTAGGAATGAATATATTGTATATATCACTAATAAATTTCAAAAATTATCATTTTCTATAGACTACCATTTCTCCTATTAATTGATAAATGGTATTGTAAATCGTTTGTACGGTGGACTACCACCTCTATGACTGATAAATTCCATTTTCCATCACCACCTATAATTGATGGCTCCAAGAATGAATTTAATGAGGACATATTATTTTTATGAAATTTTAAATATTCTATATATTTCTTATTATCAATATCTAAATACACCACAGTAATCATTAAATCTTTTTAACATGTTATCGTTTGGGTTGATTTAACCTCCGATGTATTAATGTTATAATTATTTTTTGTAAATGATTATGAAATATCACATAATTTTAATATCATGTCATAATGATATATCTAATATATTTTCATGTTTTTAATGGTTTTGTTAGTATTTAAATTATTTATTAATATATCACCATTCAATAGTTAAACACATCAAAAACATGCGAAACACGATTTACATTTTCACAACATACATTAAGGTATTTCAAAAATAAAATAGGAGTAAATTAATCCTTAAAAAAATATTCTTATATATTTAATGATATACAATTATAAACATGAAACCACTTAGTGATAATCATTCCTATTTTCATGAATTTTGTACTAAACAAACATTCGAAAGTTTTAACACCCTATAATATTAAAAAACTATAACATGTTAATATATTTTAAATATATGGATATAAAATTACTATAAAATGGAAGTATATTTATATTAAGGTTTTGGGATAAGTTATTATGATTATTATTTTCATTATACTTGATTTTAGGTCATGGTCGTGTAAGAAGGGAAACATGGTAAAAGTTTCATAACAAAATTTCATTATTGGAGAAATTTTTTTATGAACCTAATTTAAATTAAATAATATGTATACTACCAATTGAATATATAATAAAATTATTTATATTCATTCATGTTTTTTAACTTTAACTTCAAGATTTATCTCTTTCAAGGGACTTTTAGTTGAATATTTCTTATGTCATATGGTCTTTTCATATCAAATTCCCATCATTGATACATGTTTTGTATTATGTAACAAATATATTCTTTGTGACACATTTTAATAATAATTTATATTTTATATCACAAAATAGACTTTTTCATGATAATTTATTTTTAATTTAAATATCTCTCTATCTGACAAGTGTTTTTATTATTAAATACTCCTCAAATTGTAAGTGATTTTCATGACTCAAATATTTTCCATGGGTCATAATAACTCCTCTTTGACTAGTATACTTCATTATTGGACTATTTAAACCTATAATTTCTTTTATTTACATCTTATTTTCTAGTGGAATCATTTTTCACACTTAATTATTCTTCCTTAATGATTCTACTGTCTCGTGAAAATAAGTTTTTGTTTGGAATAATTACTATTTATTTTCATGGATTTTCATTTAATATCCATATTTTTTACATCCTAAAAATATTTTATTTCCCAAGTGGAAACATATGATATTTGTAACTAAAATGATCTTTATATTCCCCATTATTTTGAAATAATGAGGTTTTCACAATTTTAACTATGTGGTTTTTCAGAAAATTTATTTTCAATTATTTGAAAGGATTTTACATATAATGATAATATTTTATTCCCTTATACACCACATTTTGTCAGATGATTTATTTCATTTTAAATTATCTTTGTGGGATTTTGTTTTCAATAAATGTGTTAAGTTGTTTTATCTTCATTTTAAATAATTCTTTTTAGAATGTGAATTGAATATCCTGTCCTTTTACAATGATATTATGAAATTATTTTTAATAAAAATTATTAATGTGATTTAAGTTCCATTTTAAAAGTATTATTATAAAATAGAGTAATGGTCATAAATCTCTCTACATATATGATCTTATTATATATTCCTTTTTGGATATTATATTTTTTTTATCAAATGATCATGTTTTTTATTGTGATGTCATTTGGAAAAGTTTTACAACCCATTTTATTCTGAAGGGCTGTTTATGATAACATTAATAATTTCATTTCAAGTGTAACCATATATATTTTTTATGGAAGGTGGGTTCTTAAATAGTACTCCAATATATTGGTAATATTTATATCTCATGATCTAAAAATAGTACATGGGAGGATTTCTCCCAAACCAAAGGGAACACAAGAGGATTTATCTGAAGCCAAAGGGTACACGAGAGAATTTATACTATGTCAAATGGTACATAAGAAGATTTATATCAGGCCAAAGGGTACACAAAAGGTTTTATCTAAAGCTAAATGGGTACATAAGTGGATTTATCTTAGGACCAAGTGTAATTTCCCAACCTCGATCACCACTAAGACGGTGGCCATACCAGTTTCCACATGACCTCAAGTGTGTCTCTCCCTATACGAGAGGCTTCCAATTATCAGTGAGGGTCTCACGAGTTGATAGTGGGGAGACTATAACTTATTTTTATATTTTCAAAGTTGTATTAAAAATTTTCTAACAATCAATAGTGGAATCATTAAATAGAAACAATAAGCAGCAGAAGACATATTCTTATATTCAAGTTAATAAAATTGTCCAATGCATGTTTACACAAGAAATGAGTACATGGCAAGGTAATGATACATATATTACATCTGTGAACAATAAAACATACATTTAAATACAATACAATATCATGAAAAAAGATAGAAAATCCACACTAGAAATCTCCTTGAGCATCCTGAGCTCTAGTTCAATCCTTTTCTCTTAACTCTAGATATCAGAAACACAACACACAACCTAGATCATGCCAATATAAAGTCAACCTGAGTACCAAGGGTACCAAAGTAGGATGTGAGATGAAATCTCAGTATACCAGAACCCATTATGTCAATCTTAATCTAGATAGTGCGATATCTATTAAAAATATTGTAGGTATAGAGATTTATAATAGAGAGAAAAAATTAACACCACATGTACAGGTTCTTAAGAGACACCTCACAGTTATACTTGCTTCATCACTTGGCCGGTGTCTGAAGATGTGACCAGTTCAATAATTTAGTAATCACCAATTTAAATAGACTTGTCATGTGACGCATAACTAGAACATACATAACCTCTTGATAGTATAAATTGTGAAGGTTCCAATATGTAAAATGATAACAATGATTGATGGTATTTAATAATGAAGTTTCAAGGTAATGTCCAAGGAAACATAGACTTTAAGAGACACTAACCCAGTAATATCTGATTCTATTTAATGGTAAAGAGTGTAATACAAGGATAATATTCCAAGGAATTCAATAATAATATGTATAATGAATAATAGGATATCATCCATGTTAAAACATGGATAAGTTGTGATTTCCCCATTTGGTCTGTAACCATGGAACCTACTTGTAAAAGATGGATCCAAGGAGTGTATCCAAGGAGTAATTTGATAATATGTGTGGGATCCTATGATTTGATATTGGGAATCCAAGAATATACAAGTATTAGGATCTATGATGGTCTCAACCTAAGAAATAAGCATCTTTGAATATGTATGGGGTTCCCGAGTTCTCAAGTTATTCCCTGATAAGAATCCAATGTGAGATCATGTCGAGACACTCGATAATCAAGTCGTATGAAATTTCTATAATTCAAAGCCTTGATTTTCATTATTGTGACAAGGCTAAGTAGAATGTAACCATTATTAAATACATTTAAGGCATATTCAGTGATTGAGGTTCACTCATCTACCTTTCATTATCATGGTATGGGGTGCTACAGACATACATCTTATTATCTATTAATGAACATTGGTCATTATATGTAATTACTACATGGTAATCCATGTATCACCAAGGTATATGTATGATAAAAAATTGAGTCCATAAATGTAAATAATACTATAGAATCCATGTTTTACCCAATGCGTTGTTAGAATTCATTATATTTTAAATTACTTAGTATATTAATTTGAAGGTTAATTATCATGCATTAAACATTTAATTTAATTAAAACCATTCAATTTACCAAAACATACCACTTGTATTTATAAGGCTCTATTGGTCACTTAGGATGTGTCAATGGAAAAATGCAATCACATACATGGGTAATTCCCTTATATGATCGGTCAAGAACATAGATGGTTCCTTAGTTCGTTAATCATTTAAAAAATAATTATATGTTTTTATAATTCCATTAGAACCCACGCTCTAAAGATGCGATAAATCAAACAAAATATTGAGGAATAAATAAAACAGTAGGGAAATAAGGTAGACAATATCAAATTATATCAGTACATTTTTGTTTTTAAGGCAGTGCACCACCATTGGAGGGGTTTCCTTATAAATCAAGACCTTGTTTATCAAAATATCCCCTATTACCATTCTCATTTAAAACAAGAAACATACTAAATTCACATATAAGATAAACATAATCTAACGACTTCACTGCATTAATTAAAAACTAATATAATATTAGTAAGCAAATAATCAGTGAAATTATGAAATTAAAGGACTGGGAATGGGACCCTACATGAGGGAGTAATTTATTCACTACCCAGCACTTGACAGAAAAGGTGAAAACCACTCATGACCAGCCCTCAATCACATTCGTACACCTTCATATATATACACATATCCTTAATCCAATGAAAATACTCCCCACACAATGAGGGAATATGTACATGGATGACACACATATATTATATATATAAATACCTTATGTATATATGAGGGCACCATAAATAGTTGTTTAAAACACACTATATCATAATAACATCTCTAAATTAATGCAGTTGGGACTATCACACGTCAAATTTAATACTAGTGACTCAATAATACCATAAGACCCTAAATATTATAGTATGGAACCAAGAAATTAGAATAAAACCTCACCTCAGATGGCGAAAAACACCAAAAATAATCCAGAACAACTCAACATTGGTAGTGAACACTGAAACCCACCCGAAGCGGTATCTAGAGATGTGTCACACACCGTATTTAAGGACAAAACACAAAAATCAGATTACCCCATCAAACCAATGGTTTGTCCAAATCTCATATGGCCAGGGAGAGATAAAAATCGGGCCAGAAATTTGGATGAGAAAGGGCAGAGAACCATACTTCGTCGATTCAGTGAGAAATCTTGAAGAAATATAAGAAGGAGATCAACTAGAGAGGGAGCTGCGAAGAGAGTGTCAAGCACCCAAGGGGTTCCGACATGGGGGTCATGAACCATGGTTATAGGGATAACCATCTTTGGGTTGTCTTAACACTTAACCTAATAATAATAGTAATAAAAATAAAACTAAAAATAATAATTATTATCATAATAAAATTTATAGTATTATTATTATCATAATAAAAATTACATTATTATTATTATTATCATTTATTAAAACATTTATTTATTATTATTTCCACACTTAATTATCATTTTACGAATTTTCTTTTTATCTTTTAATTTAATTTATTAATTTCCTAATGCAGAAAAAACCACACGTTTCACTTGCACAATTTTCCAAACCGTGCACAAACCATGTGGTGTACATTGTTTATGTGCTACGACTGAACACCAATAGTGCAGGATAGGCAAATGGTTTAAGAAACCATGCACAACATATGTGAACACCTCTTTCCACCGATAAGAAGTATCATGATTACCCGTTATGGTCTACACTGTTTTAGACAAATCGTGCGCCCTCTGCAGGTCCTTTAAAACCTAAGATTCCAGGTCTGGACTTCCCAAAACCACACAAGACACCTAAAAAACATTTAGAGCCTTTACCAAACACTAATAACATCACATTAAAATGTTCTAATCCACAAAGATTCATTTTTATGATCATTTTTAAATTTAACCCATGCAATAAACAAAAAAGTTCATAAACTGACATATTTTATTCTGATTAAAAAACACGGGACTCTATAATCTACCCACCAAAAATATTCTCATATATGAGAATCCTTTGAAAACAAATTAAACATCACCTGACATATGAGGGTCTTTACGTTTTGTTCAAATTGTTTCATTTTGTTTCCAATTCCTTAGGAACCTTTAATAACTTCATATTTATTCCACACATATGCCTTTATAATGCAAGACAATGCACATTCATTGACCAAAACTCCAAAAAAGATCTTCTATGAGCCTATTAAGATAGATAAATGGTCACATCACTATCTCAAAAAAAAATTGAACGATGGTGCCCCCAAGTATAGGTCTTAGCTTTAGAAAGGGCCAATTCCAGGCCACGGTACCTCCACTGTTAGAATTATTATAAAAAATCATTCCTCTAAGAAACCTAAAGATGATGCTGGTATTACTACACTAAAAAAGGAATGGTTGGATCCTGATTTACCGAGATGAAAACGGTCTCACAATCTTTTATCGAAGACACGTCCGACCATGAAACCACAATTTCCTCCACCTGAAAACATTTTTTAAAATAGTTCCTTATGACTGTGAACATAGAACATGAGAGAGAGAGAATGAGTCGAGCCACCTCACGGACCCATATCGAAGATGTCCTGATTAGGAGAATATCACATTTCAGAAAGAAATAGTTGGAGTCTATGTGTATGACCATGGAATTCCCACTTGAGATCATAGGAATTACTCAAGACTTTTCCAGCATCAATAAGAACCATGCGTTTGTGTGTGTCACTGTTAAATATCACCCAATAAGCTCAACAACTTTATGATTTAGCGTGGTGTTTGACTAATACTATTTTAGTGCATCTTGGATGACATAAATATAGGGGACATTCTCATCACTTAGTAGAATACACTGAGAGGGTTGAGACGGTTTCTAGTAAAACACACTCAACTACCGGAAGGAAAAACGGATGAATCGAAACCGGTCGACATAAAGGATGAAACTCGGCTTCACCTGCCGATGCACCAACATTTAACTGAACACAAGCCTTTACTACCCAAGGAATTGTGAAATCTATCTATATTTTACCACTGAGTTCTCCAAAGACCTAATATGTTTTCCAATGGAGGCATACTCAATAAACCTCATCATCATTGTGGTATCAAGAATACACAACCATGTAATTAGAACATGCAATACACAAGGGAATTCAAGTAATATAGACCACTTACAAATGGTCTTACTTAGGTTTTTCTTATTCTATTTCGAAGGAGACATTTACCAGAATCAACATGAGAATCCCCACTATAGAAGTGACTTAGTCAAAAGAGAAAATAATACTTGTTTCTCATAACTGCTCGAGTAAAACAAGTTAAACGAAGGTGTGATTCTCTTATGAGTCATGATCACAATGTTAAAACATAAAAAGAAGGCCCAAAACAATGAGATTGGCATGTCAAAAAACCCGAGTCAACCAAAAGTCATCCTAAAAATGGGACGAGCTAATTATTTATTACTCAAGTCACACTACTTGGAGATGAACTGATATTATACTCAATAGAAGAAGTTGTTTTTCTTGATTTCGTATTTCCCCATAGGAACATTTTTTGGGATAATGTCATATAAATTCATCCATCAATAAGAAAAATAAAGGGTAAAATGAACTACAAAGCAGCCGACCATTCTCAAGTCATATCTATGCTACTGAAAACCAGCATTTCTCGATGCTTAGGCCCATTATATGGTCAAAAACCCAACAACCACCTATCAGAATCAGGGAGTCGTTTAGAAACAAGGTGTCATATGAGGGAAAAAGGCACCTGAATGGATCCAAACATCAAGAAACTCACTATAAACAAATGGAATCAATCTCTAAGGGTTCTACCTAACCTTGGATGTCCCCTTACAAATTACAGAAATTGACTGTAACACCAGGTCACACAAACAGAAGTCACTAGGCTCAAAATATGATCATCAAGACATTGCTAAGAAAATAATGCCTTCTGAAAATGATCACACATCCATTACATGACAACTCCACAGAAAAAAATTCAACATACTCTTACACAAGGTTTTTAAAAAGAGGACACCATTACAGGTTGAATTTAAATTCCCTTTATATTTAATCACATTTAATATTTAATTATCAAAAGAATTAATCAAAACACAAATGACCCTTTTTCATAAAAAAAATAAATGTACTCAATTTTAACAAATTCCCCAAGTTAAAAAAATTATTCTTAAATCTACCATTTTTTTACCATAAAAAAATTCAGAACATCCTATCATAAAATAGGTAATTTAGAATATAAATTCCTTTTCAACAGATAAAGCGACCTACAAGGGTCCCATTTTAACCAACCTAGGTTCATAAAAATGAAACCTAATATCAATTTCTCCAATATTAATGTTTAAACCCCTAAAGAGGTCATATAAAAATAAACATTCCCTAATTGACTGACTTTGTTCTAGTAGTGCCTTATTAATTTAAACATTTTATTTCAGATTTAAACTAAATAGATCTTACATTTATAATCATTTCTCAATATATCATTCCAGTTAATTTATTATGGACTTCGATTTCCCAATTCTTGAAGTTCTCGTAAAATTAATGGATTGAAAATTGGATCCCACGAATCAAAACCAACCTCAATTCAGATTTTTAACAAAATCAAGAATAATGGTCCAATTTAAATCTGTGACCATATACCAATCTAAAAATATCCCATACAGTTTATAGTTTGTATTTTTTCTCCCATATAAACAAAATAAATCCAGTTAACATTAAAACCTTTACACCCTTTTTACAAATGTTTGATTTCACTGGTTACCTTTTCCCAATTATAAGGCACACATACACCTTACAACTGAAAACTGGCTTCTGATGTAATTGCAACCATTTAATTTAGCAATGAAACCAATTATATATCCATAAGGAAAGGAATTTCATCATAAGAAATAAACATTGGAAGAAAGAAATTTTAATAAAAGAAGAATGTTATGATGACCAGTAAACACAAAACACATACAAATGAATTACCTCAATAGGTATAAATCTAAGCATGGAATTACACTCAAAGAAAAAAATCTAATCAACAGGCAACATAAAAACACAAATACGTAGCATGGCATTATACATGGAATGTGAATTTCTTTGTGCCCAGTATAATACAAGAAAATAAGCATCCTTTTCATATCAAGAAATGGAAAAAAATAAAATATATTCCATAAATATTTAAGTAGCGAAGAAATTCTCCAACCACTCAAGGTGAAGTCACATCATTTTTAAATGAAAACACATTGAACAATAATTCCCAGCCATGAACACTAGGAAATTTTCAATACGTTGGTTGATCAGTCCTAAGAATGGCTATTAACCAAGAAAAAACACATTCATATTCTCCCATCAACCAACCCAAAAAATAAAGACGAAGGAAATGAAACACCTTTGATACCACTTTGTTACGTCCTGATCCATCTCATCCCTAAGATAGTGGTCAAACCGGATACCACATGGCCTCAAGCACATCTTGCAATACGCTAAGGGCTGCAGACTTGTAGTGAGGGTGTTCAGAGGTGATAATGGGGAGACTGTACCCTCTTATTAGAGTTTCACAATGGAATTACATAGTAAATATAAATCAACATTTTAGGTAGTAAAAAATAATAATATGCATCAAAAGAGAGATTCTAATATTGAATTTAATAAGAGTGGACATCACTGATTTTCACAATAGATAAATTCATGATATGGTAATGATATATATACTAATGCAGTAAATAGTACCACATGCTTTTCAATACAAAACAAATATAAGGAAAACAAGAATGTACCCACATGCGATCTCCTTAAGAATCGTGAGCTCTAGCTCGGTCCATTGCTCCTAACTCTAGTTATAAACAAAAAAACAAACAACCAATGTCCAACAAATATAAGGTGTAATCGAGTAGAAAGTGTAACTGCTTAGGGTGTGAGACGAAATATTAGTAGGACAACACATATGGTGTCAAACCCACTCTAAATAATGTGATATTATTTAAACAATGAGCAGGTATAGATAATTGTAACAGTTGTAAAAAATCAACATCACCCATCTATGATCCTATGAGACACCTAACAGTTATATCTACTTTACCACTTGGCTAGTGTCTGAACATGTGACCAATTAATTAATTAAGTAATTACAAATTTAAATTGATATACCACGTGAGGAATATCCAGCACTGACATCACCTCATGATATTATAAATAGTTAAGTCTCAATGATGTAATAAGGAAACCATGATTGATGATATTTAATAACTATGTTCCAAAGAAATGTCAAAGGAAACATAGACCTCATAGTCCACTAAATCAGCAGTAGCAAATTCTAGGTAAGGGGTAAGAGTGTAATCCAAGGATCGTATTCCATGGAATATGATTCCTACTGAATCCAAGGTTATCATCCAATGTAAAATGTGTTTAAGCTATGACGGGACCCTATGGGCCGTAACCATGTAACCTACTTGCCAATGCAGGATCCATGGATTATATCAAATCCATCCATTAATATTATGTTAGTTAATCTACAGTTTATAAACAAGAATCCAATAATAATAAAAATCAGGATCTAGTTGGGTCTCAACCTAGGAAATTTGCATCCATGAATTAGAATGGGGTTCTTGAGTGCTCAAGGAACTCCCTAATAAGAATCCATGTCGAGCTCGAGTGATACCACTCCTATTTTATAATGAAGTCATATAATATATGTTACACCCCGAGATTTTATGAAAAATATTATTTTAATTTCATTAATGTCTTGTGTTGTATTCTACACCAAGATTACCTTGCGCTATACGCAACACCGTATTAGCTTGCAGTATACGCAACACTATTCTTGGACCGTGTTACACACAATTTTGATAAGAGTTATTCTACGCAACATTGAGTATATATATATATATATATATATATTAAATGTATAAATGAAATATGGTTTGATTCTGTTATACGAAACAACGAAGGATTCTTTCACAACACGCAACCCTGACTTGGCTTGCATTACATGCAATCGCGACCTTCCTCGATAGCGTGTGTTGTACGCAATACCCGGTTTTATTAAACAATGATATATTATTATAATATTGTCATGAACTAGCCGTTATGAATATTATTAACTAAATTTTGAATTTTATAAAATTATTATTCATCTTACACATTTTCTAGAACATGGTATAAGAACAAAAAAAAATTCGGGTAAAATAAGTATTTTTCAAAAAATGCAGTTTTGCCGCCTTTTGATGGCGCACCCACTTTAAATATAGTTTTTGAAATGTTTATATGTTCAATTTGACAAAATAAAATTCTTCTTTTGAATCAGGATGTAAAAATTTACATTAGATAAAGTTTTGATATTTTTCCGATAACTTTCATATTTTAATGAATAGTAAAAACACGCTATATTTTAATTAAAAACAACGTTTTTCATCATAATATCTTATGTGGTTAAATTATAATATTGAATGGTTTTAAAGTATAAATAGAATAGATTTTTACCATTTAATATAATTTATGTCATTAGCATTGATTTTACATTGAATTCGTAGGTTAAATCAATTCAATCTTTTGCAATGTTTTAAACAAAAACCCGTTTTTATTCGACAACGGGATTAATTTTAATTTAATTTCTGCAACTTCTGTGTATTGAATTATAAAAAATGGATTCCATATTTGGAATCAGTGGGTCCAAATTATGTTAATAGGCTACTTTTTATTTTTGGGAATTAGGAATAGTAACTACGGTAAATTTTATTTACCATAGTTAAAGGTAAATCTGTTAATTAAGGGTAAATATAATATTATAAAATTACCCTAACACATGCCAAAATTCTATTTTATGGCTAAAAGTAAACCCATATCAACTAAGGGTCTGATTAGATTCATTTTATGGTCTTTTGACCATGAAAATAATGTAATTATTATTAAAACCAAAGAAAGTGACAACATGTCACTTTCTTAAATCTTATAAGTATAATAATTTTAACTTAGTGATAAACATCATGAAACTTCAAACATGAATAGTATCCAGAAATCTAACAAAATTATCTACATCATGAGAAATTATTTAGAATTTTTTTGGGATTAAATATTTATCATTAATTGTGACACAATAGTGATGCAGAAATTATTTATCTAGTGAAAAATCAAGAATATAGTTTTTATTAAACTAATAGTGACCATAAAAGGCACAAAACCCTGACCAAAACTTATTGGTCATGTAAATTGAAACTATAATCATCCAATGGTCTAATATTTTACCATTTGGAGTCTTATACAAGCAATTATGACACTTATATTATATTATTTTAAATGATGACAAAGTTGTCACCTTCATAATTTAATAAATATAACAATTTAAATATTGTAATTTTAAGATGATAAATTCTAGTAAAATAATTATTGTGAAATTTAATATATTTACCTTCATCATAGGATTTTATTTTAAATTTTTATACAACAAATAAGTATATCAAATAAGTATACAAAAATAATGTAGTAATTATTTTATTTAGAGATAAACCAAATAAATGGTTTTAAAAATAATAAAATAAATATTATATGAACTATTTAATGTGATCCAATAATTTTATAGATACATATGACCTTTTATTAATATATTAAAGCTTTTAGTTTGAACATATGCTCAGTATATATTTTATTTAAATTCAAATAAATGAATAGTGTCAAAATTGACACTATTGTTATTTTATAAAAATAACATATTATAAAATTGATTAAAAATCACAAAAATATTTAAAAATTATAAATTTAAATTTATATGGTATATAATGTTATAAAGTAAACAATTATGGAAAATTCACAACAAATAAGTAATTATTTGGTATAATTTAAAATTTATAATTTTATTACCACAAATAAACTTAAATAGATTAAATAAGGATAAATCAAAATGATAAGGTTTAAAATAAGATCCAAACATGTCTAAATTTTATTGGTTGATGAGATTACAACCCTATATCATCTAATATCCGAATATGAGTCATTTTTGGAGGTTTTTAAGTGGGGTTAGATTTATTATAAATTAATATTTTAAATAATTCCTAAGGTGCCCCTCTCCTCCCTTATAAAAGGGCACCTCCTCCCTCTCTTCCACACACAACTTTTAGCCTTCAAGATCGGCCAACCCCTTCCAAATTCTCTCCTCCACTTCCCTAGAAACATCCTAGAGGTTCTGGTCTTCCTCAAATACCAATTTTAGTGCCCTAAGAGGAGGTCTCAAAAAGGCGCTTCAAAGAAGAGGTAATTTCCATTACCGATTCTTTCACCTTTATTTCTTCTTCCACTTCTTCTTCTTAGGTTGTTTCATTATGAAGTAATAACATCAGTATCACTCATATACTGATATGTTATTATAAGTATGAAACAATCCTAATTCACCATCTATCCATCCTACGGAAAATGAAATCACCGCGCGTGCTTACGTACGGAATATCGTCTCCACGCCGTGGTGTAATCTGTTTTTCCACCAACACCTTACATGGATGGGTATTATGGTGTAAAGAATAACTATAAATAGTTATTATAACATCATAATGATTCTGATATATTGTATCATCCACTCCAATTCAATTCAATAATTATGGAAATGATATCATCGCTCGTGCGTACGTACGGACTACCGTCTCCACGACGCGATGAGATTCATTCTCCATGTTAACCATTTAAGAATGATTATAAAGTATATATAAGAAATAATAATGAAATATATTACATTATAAAGATACTTTATTTATTTGTATATATATTTATGTCATCTACTTAATTCCACTCAATTCAATAAGGAAACGAAAACAGCGTTCATGCGTACGTACGGCCTACCGTCTCCATGAACGGTGTATTTATTTCCATTTAGTAATTTATTATATATATGTATATTATGAATATATATTATATATAAATCATGTTTTATATTTTGTAATTATGTAATTATGATCTAACCAATCATATGAATAATTACAAGTTAAAACACGAACGACAAATGAGACGATTTTACCCAAAATGCTACTTTAACATGAATTTACAAAAGAACGGGTAATATAAAGTCATAAGTGAACCATATATGATATAATAACAATGAATATGATTATGTAATAAGTCAATGACATTATTTAAATCATTATACAGGAGGTTCGGACACTTATGAAGCAAATCGGACCTAAGGTAAGGGAAATATCACAATCTCATTTTTATCCGAGATTGTTTATACTTTGGTATTTACTGGGGTGTATTTTATCATCCACATCCATGTTTCCTCAATATGAAATATTATTTCCATCCACCTACAATTTTTTAAATACAATATTACCCTTCGGTGAGTTTTTATTAAAAGATATGAAAGGACTCTTTTGTCATTTTTCGTACGAGGTACTTTTTAACTTTTCCGACAAAAGTACGAGAAGAATGTTTTTTTTAACTTATACGACATGAATGGATTTTTAAAACATTATTTCCAAGAATCTTCCTTTAGAAGTTTTCATGTTTATTTTTAATCAACTTCTTTTAGTTTAAAATTTTACGACATGTTAAGAAAGGAAAAATGTTTTTGAAGTAAAAAAGGATATTTTCCTCAAGAATGGAGTTCAAGAGTTTTATCAAAATAATTTTCCATATAAGTTAATAAAGGGTTCTGTTTTATCCCTATTATTACATTGATTTGATTATGTTGTGATGGAATTATATTTTTATGAATTCCTTTATCTTATATGAATTGTTTTATGATGTCCCAAAGTTTAAGATTCCCATTTTTATTACATGGGTTATGCAATGATGTATGATTTATGATTTTGTGGCACACATAAGAATGGTATCATTATGAGATGGGTGGGACCTATATCTCCCTCAAATGCATTGGGTAAAGATTTTATATCTCATGAGATAGACATGGCTGGAATGGTAGGTTATACCGGTTTAGTGAAACAGGACTGAAACGAGGGTGACTCGGTTCAGAAAGGGACTTTGTCCACTAAGATAGTCTTGTCAATGAGTCTTGACTAATAAGAAATGATTCTCTATGATTATGTATGTATGCCACAAAGTTTAATGTTTTATGTTATGATTATTGTGATTACATTTCACTGCCATGAGTTATCCCAGGTTATGAAATTATGATCTCTTTTACAGGTTAAGATTTCCAAAAGTTATGTGCTTATGTATATGATGTGATTGATATTTCTTTTATTTACACTTACAGAGCATTTGAGCTCACCCTTTTATGTTTTCTTTTCCCCAGGATACAAAGAAAGGTTTTATGTAAAAAAAAGGAAGATCTTTATGGGAGATGTTGAAGATCTTTCACCACGATTAGAAAATTATATTCCGAGTTTCCAAAGACACTAAACTATTATGATCCTTGTGTGTGTGTTTTTATTATGTACTAAGTATTCCGCAAAAGAAATGTAATGTCCATGTACGTCTAGCTTCGGGTCTCTACAGTTGGTATCAGAGGAAAGGTTTAGTCAACCTTTGGAAACTAGGATGCGAGAACTTTAGTGAGATCCCTAGAGATATTTCTAAGGTATGTCTAGGGATGTCTCTAAGGTTAAGTATACGTATAGGTTATAGTCCTAGAATTGCGCTAACGATCTTAGAATTTAACCTAAGATGTTAGATATTGAGGGTACTCCCCCTTTACTATGTTGTTTTCTCTAGAATGATTTTTTCCTCTAACAGAATTCTTTTTGTGTTTTAGTAAATGGAGGGAACCAGAAGGAATTCGGTTAACATTGAATCCAATGAACAAATTGGTGACTATGAGAAACAAAATTGTGTAATTCCTAGAGAGAAAGATATTGTGATTATGCCGAATCAGTCTTCGCGATATATGATTAACAAGGTTAAATTTAGTGGTATGCCTAATTCATCAAAGAAGAGGAAGATAAACTATTATGCATGTTCACATGTTGAGGAGCATAAACAAAGGAAGATTGAGATTTCTAAAGAAGGGAAGAAGAACCTTGAGGAATACCTCAAATGGAGGGACCGATGTTATCTGTGTGGAGAAAAGGGTCATAGAGTGACAGACTGTTATGGAGTTCAATGTCTTATTTGTGGAGAACATGGGCATTACCCAACTCAATGCCCTGACCTAAAAATTTACTTCTAAATCAAGGAAGGACTTATTCCAGGACAATCAGTGAAGTGGATGGACTGAAGTGTTTATGTATTGGTATTCAAGAATAATGTTGTTGCGGTACTTTTATGGTGAATTGGAATATTTATGTATTGGTCTATTGTTGTTTTCAATAATTTTAAGATACCGATAACCATGAAAAGTGATTAAAATATTTTGGAAAGTAGATGATATGCACATAATAAAGGGATAAGGAGAAAATGAAATGTTTGATAGTATTCATGAGCTCATGATTGATATAAGGAATAAGTGATATCATGGTTTGAGTATATAGAATTTGGAGGATTTTGGTATGTGGAAAGTGTTAACTTTTAACTACATTCATGTTTTCACTAAGGTTCAATGGGTATTCAAGAGAATACATGATTAAGGCCTTTGAATGTTTGGAATGTGACCAACAAAACATATCTTATGATATATGGGGATCAACGATGGTATTAAATCTCTGGTAATCGTTTTCACTATGTTATGAGAGTGGACTGCAGTATTATGGATAAGCCTAAAGATTTGAATGGATTATATTGGACATAAGTTAGCATTGTTTAAGGATACAAATTTTTTCGATATTATTGATGGGATGTTATAGTAATATAGTTTTAGAAAAAGGACAACCTGTAGGACGGGCGACAGCCTATCGCGTCGGATAAGGCTGTGGGAATCAAACCCACAACCGAAGTGCGACTGGCCTTTATCTCCTACCACTGGCCTACAGGAAGTCCCTGGTTAGTAGAAACTAGTTTTATTTTATTAAGAGGTATGGAATATGAAGTATAAGTTCAACCTCACAAAAGACGGACTTATGAATATTTGATAACTATTGCTAACCTTTTGTTTGAAACAGATGGAATGACCCATCATTCTATCAAATGATCTTTTAACACTTCATTTCTTTAAGAGATGAAGTGGAAACTGTTCAAAGAAGGAACAACAGTGAGATTGTACCAAAATCAAGTAAGTATTTCTTCTAATTCAAAATTTTCAACTTTAGGGAAATGATATTGAAAACCTAAAATGTTGTCCTAGTGATCTTAGATCCGATGAATTATATGGTACCCTAGATCATCACAAATTTATGGCTTTGTGATTGTTGGCTTTTTCATAGCCATGTACTCTACCACTCTCCATCAGAACATGATGGTTAGATTTCTCTTCCATGTCCATATTTTCACCTATGTTCTCCTATGTGGATACCCAATGATTAGTTATCTTGGGTAACCATTACGTTTTATACTTTAGTTTTTAAAGATAAGTTTTGGTATTCCTTTTTACGATGTGGGTTTCTATCAAAGAAACTTTCAAATAGTAAACCATTTATGACCCCGACGAATTTCGAGGGCGAAATTCATTTTAAGGGGGTAGAATGTTACACCCCGAGATTTTATGAAAAATATTATTTTAATTTCATTAATGTCTTGTGTTGTATTCTACACTAAGATTACCTTGCGCTATACGCAACACCGTATTATCTTGCAGTATACGCAACACTATTCCTGGACCGTGTTACACACAATTTTGATAAGAGTTATTCTACGCAACATTAAGTATATATATATATATATATTAAATGTATAAATGAAATATGGTTGGATTATGTTATACGAAACAACGAAGGATTCTTTCACAACACGCAACCCTGACTTGGCTAGCATTACACGCAATCGCGACCTTCCTCGATAGCGTGTGTTGTACGCAATACCGGGTTTTAATAAACAATGATATATTATTATAATATTCTCATGAACTAGCCGTTATGAATATTATTAACTAAATTTTTAATTTTATAACATTATTATTCATCTTACACATTTTCTAGAACATGGTATAAGAACAAAATAAATTTTTCGGGTAAAATAAGTATTTTTCAAAAAATGCAGTTTTGCCGCCTTTTGATGGCGCACCCACTTTAAATCTAGTTTTTGAAATTTTTATATGTTCAATTTGACAAAATAAAATTCTTCGTTTGAATCAGGATGTAAAAATTTACATTAGATAAAGTTTTGATATTTTTCCGATAACTTTTATATTTTAATGAATAGTAAAAACACGCTATATTTTAATTAAAAACAACCTTTTTCATCATAATATCTTATGTGGTTAAATTATAATATTTAATGGTTTTAAAGTATAAATAGAATATATTTTTACCATTTAATATAATTTATGTCATTATCATTTATTTTACCTTGAATTCGTAGGTTAAATCAATTCAATCTTTTGCAATGTTTTAAACAAAAACCCGTTTTTATTCGACAACGGGATTAATTTTAATTTAATTTCTGCAACTTCTGTGTATTGAATTTTAAAAAATGGATTCCATATTTGGAATCAGTGGGTCCAAATTATGTTAATAGGCTACTTTTTATTTTTGGGAATTATGAATAGTAACTACGGTAAATTTTATTTACCATAGTTAAAGGTAAATCGGGTAATTAAGGGTAAATATAGTATTATAAAATTACCCTAACACATGCCAGAATTCTATTTTATGGCTAAAAGTAAACCCATATCAACTAAGGGTCGTATTAGATTCATTTTATGGTCTTTTGACCATGAAAATAATGTAATTATTATTAAAACCAAAGAAAGTGACAACATGTCACATTCTTAAATCTTATAAGTATAATAATTTTAACTTAGTGATAAACATCATAAAACTTCAAACATGAATAGTATCCAGAAATCTAACAAAATTATCTACATCATGAGAATTTATTTATAATTTTTTTGGGATTAAATAGTTATCATTAATTGTGACACAATAGTGATGCAGAAATTATTTATGTAGTGAAAAATCAAGAATATAGTTTTTATTAAACAAATAGTGACAATAAAAGGCACAAAACTCTGACCAAAACTTATTGGTCATGTAAATTGAAACTATAATCATCCAATGGTCGAATATTTTACCATTTGGAGTCTTATAGAAGCAATTATGACACTTATATTATTTTATTTTAAATGATGCCAAAGTTGTCACCTTCATAATTTAATATATATAACAATTTAATTATTGTAATTTTAAGATTATAAATTCGAGTAAAAGTATTATTCTTAAAGTTAATATATTTATCTTCATCATAGGATTTTATTTTAAATTATTATACAACAAATAAGTATATTAAATAATTATAAAAAAATGATGTAGTAATTATTTTATTAAGAGATAAACCAAATAAATGGTCTTAAAAATAATAAAATAAATATTATATGAACTATTTAATGTGATCCACTAATTTTATAGATACATATGACCTTTTATTAATATATTAAAGCTTTTAGTTTGAACATATGCTCTGTATATATTTTATTTAAATTCAAATAAATGAATAGTGTCAAAATTGACACTATTGTTATTTTATAAAAATAATATATTATAAAATTGATTAAAAATCACAAAAATATTTAAAAATTATAAATTTAAATTTATATGGTCTATAATGTTATAAAGTAAACAATTATGGAAAATTCACAACAAATAAGCAATTATTTTTTATAATTTAAAATTTAGAATTTTATTACCACAAATAAACTTAAATAGATTAAATGAGGATAAATCAAAAGGATAAGGTTTAAAATAACATCCAAACATGTCTAAATTTGATTGGTTGATGATATTACAACCCTATCTCATCTAATCATAGAATATTAGTCATTTTTGGAGGTTTTTAAGTGGGTTTAGATTTATTATAAATTAATATTTTTAAGAATTCCAAAGGTGCCCCTATCCTCCCTTATAAAAGGGAACCTCCTCCCTCTCTTCCTCACACAACGTTGAGCCTTCAATCTCGGCCAACCCCTGAAACATTATCTTCTACACTTCCCTAGAAACATCCTAGAGGTTCTGGTCTTCTTCAAAGACCAATTTTAGTGCCCTAAGAGGAGGTCTCAAAAAGGCGCTTCAAAGAAGAGGTAATTTCTGTTACCGATTCTTTCACCTTTATTTCTTCTTCCACTTCTTCTTCTTAGGTTGTTTCATAATGAAGTAATAACATCAGTATCACTCATATACTGATATGTTATTATAAGTATGAAACAATCCTAATTCACCATCTATCCATCCTACGGAAAACAAAATCATCGCGCGTGCGTTCGTACGGAATACCGTCTCCACGCCGTGGTGTAATCTGTTTTTCCACCAACACCTTACATGGATGGGTATTCTGGTGTAAATAATAACTATAAATAGTTATTATAACATAATAATGATTCTGATATATTTTATCATTCACTCCAATTCAATTCAATAATTATGGAAATGATATCATCGCTCGTGCGTACGTACGGACTACCGTCTCCACGACGCGATGAGATTCATTCTCCATGTTAACCATTTAAGAATGATTATAAAGTATATATAAGAAATAATAATGAAATATATGACATTATAAAGCTACTGGATTTATGTTTATATATATTTATGTCATCTACTTAATTCCACTCAATTCAATAAGGAAACGAAAACAGCGTTCATGCATACGTACGGCCCACCGTCTCCATGAACGGTGTATTTCTTTCCATTTACTAATTTATTATATATATGTATATTCTGAATATATATTATATATAAATCATGTTTTATATTCTGGAATTAATTAATTATGATCTAACCAATCATATGAATAATTACAAGTTAAAACACGAACGACAAATGAGACGATTTTACCCAAAACGCTACTTTAACATGAATTTACAAAAGAACGGGTAATATAAAGTCATAAGTGAACCATGTATGATATAATAACAATGAATATGATTCTGTAATAAGTCAATGACATTATTTAAATCATTATAAAGGAGGTTCGGACACTTACGAAGCAAATCGGACCTAAGGTAAGGGAAATATCACAATCTCATTTTTATCCGAGATTGTTTATACTTTGGTATTTACTGGGGTGTATTTTATCATCCACATCAATGTTTCCTCAATATGTAATATTATTTCCATCCACCTAAAATTGTTTAAATACAATATTACCCTTCGGTGAGTTTTTATTAAAAGATATGAAAGGAATCTTTTGACGTTTTTCGTACGAGGTGCTTTTTAACTTTTCCGACAAAAGTACGAGAAGAATGTTTTTTTTAACTTATACGACATGAATGGATTTTTTAAAACATTATTTCCAAGAATCTTCCTTTAAAAGTTTTCATGTTTATTTTTAATCAACTTCTTTTAGTTTAAAATTGTACGACATATTAATAAAGGAAAAATGTTTTTGAAGTAAAAAAGGATATTTTCCTCATGAATGGAGTTCAAGAGTTTTATAAAAATTATTTTCCATATAAGATAATAAAGGGTTCTGTTTTTATCCCTATTACTACATTGATTTGATTATGTTGTGATGGAATTATATTTTCATGAATTCCTTTATCTTATATGAATTTATTTATGATGTCCCGAAGTTTAAGATTCCCATTTTTATTACATGGGTTATGCAATGATGTATGATTTATGATTTTGTGGCACACATAAGAATGGTATCATTATGAGATGGGTGGGACCTATATCTCCCTCCAATGCATTGGGTAAAGATTTTATATCTCATGAGATAGACATGGCCGGAATGGTAGGTTATACCGGTTCAGTGAAACAGGACTAAAATGAGGGTGACTCGGTTCCGAAAGGGACTTTGTCCACTAAGATAGTCTTGGAAATGAGTCTTGATTAATAAGAAATGATTCTCTATGATTATGTGTGTATGCCACAAAGATTATTGTTTTATGTTATGATTATTGTGATTACATTTCACTGCCATGAGTTATCCCAGGTTATGAAATTATGATCTCATTTACAGGTTAAGATTTCCAAAAGTTATGTGCTTATGTATATGATGTGATTGATATTTCTTTTTTTACCCTTACTGAGCATTTGAGCTCACCCTTTTATGTTTTCTTTTCCCCAGGATATAAAGAAAGGTTTTAGGTAAAAAAAGGAAGATCTTTATGGGAGATGTTGAAGATCTTTCACCACGATTAGAAGATTATATTCCGAGTTTCCAAAGACACTAAACTATTACGATCCTTGTGTGTGTGTTTTTGTTATGTACTATGTATTCCGCAAAAGAAATGTAATGTCCATGTACGTCTAGCTTCGGGTCTCTACAATATATCAATTAGTTCAATACTCTCCATTAATTAGTTTGTCTATTCCATGTATCATAAAATCATTATTAAATCCATTTAAAAAATATTCAATAATTAAGGTTCACTCCTCTATCTTCCATTAACATTGTAAGGGGTCCTATATACATGAAACCTATTATTAATTTATGAACATGGGTCTGTCAATGGAATTACTACATGTGAATCCATGTACCACAAACGAAATAATTATGATAAACCATTGATTCCATCAATGGAATTCCTAACTAGGAATCCATGTGTCACCCCAGGAGTTATTAGCATTCATCACATTTGAAATAATTTAATAAATTCATTTGAATGTTAATTTTTAGGAATTAACCATTTCATTTAATTAAACTAGTTAAATTTATAAAAACTTATCAATTGTATTTATGAGGTTCCATTGGTCAGATAGAAGGTTATAAAGTACAAAAAGGCAATCACCTATGTGGGTAATTCCAATACAAAAACTATCCATTAACTTAGAAGGTTCATTGGTTCTTTAATCATTTAAAAAATGAATATATGTAATTATAATTCCATCAGAGACCATTTTATAATCATTCCATAAATCAAACATAACATCGAGGAACAAAGAAAACAATAGGGTAATAAGGCAGGTAGCATCAAAGTCTATCACTACATTTTTGGCTTAAAGTGCACCTCCGTTGGAGGGGTTTTATTATTAATCATGACCTTTTATATCAAAAAATAATTTATTAAATTTACCATTTAAAACAAAAAACATAATAATTCACGTATAAGAGATAGTTAATATACCTACTTCACTACATTAATTAAAAAAATAAGATATGTGAAGTAACAAATTAATTAATGAAAATTTAAAATTGGAGGACTTGGAAGGGGACCCTTCATTGGGGTGGAATTTATTTACTTCCAAGAACTTGACAGAAAAGGTGGAGACCACTCTTAACAAGCCTATAGTCACATGAAATAACCTTTATATATATATATATATATCCTTAATCCAATGCATGTATTCCCCACACCATGAGGGAATACCTACATAGAGGACATACTATATATATATATACATAACTTAAGTAAATTTTTGAGCACCCTTAATCATTAATTAAATCTCACTATATCAGAATAGGAGCACAAAATTAATATGGCTTGGACTATCACACCAAAAATAAAATACCAAGGAATCAATAACACCATAAGTCCCAAAATTTGAGGGTAAAAAACCAATAAACAAGAATAAAACCTCACATTTGATGGTGAATAAAACCCAAAATGATCCAAAACACCTCGTCGTTGGTGGGGAACACTAAAGACCACCCAATGGTGTCATGATATATGTGACACATGCCCTATTCAAGGAAGAAACACAAAAATTAGATTACCACTTCAAACCCTTGGATCAGTATAATTCTTTAGGGAAATAGACAGACCAAAATCGGCCAAGAAATTGGGAGGATAAGGGGTATAGAACCATACCTTATCGATTTAGGGAGAAATCTTGATGAAATCCAGGAAGTAGATTAGCTAGAGACGGAGTCATGGAGAGGGGGTTGCATGCCCTAGGGGTTCTGCCCCGGTGGTTTCCCGTCATGGGTAGATAGAGAACCCTCTTTATGTTCTCTTAACACCTAAATAAATAATAATACTATTATTATTATGATTAATAATAATAATTACTATTATTATTATTATATTATTATTATTATTATCATTTATTAAAAGTTTTATTTATTACTATTTTCTATATTAATTATCATTTTACTAAATTTATTTTAACTTTTAATTTAATAATTTCAAAAAGTAGAATAAACCACAAGGTTTGTCCAATACATTTTTTCAAATCGGGCACAAACCGTGTGATGTACATTATTTAGGTAATGCCACAAAAAACCAACCTTCTGAACTAGGTGCACAGTTTGAGAAACTGTGTGGACACCTCTATCTACCCATAAAAAGTCCCATAGTTATGTGTCATTGGCCAAATAGTTTTAGAAAAACTGTGCACCCTCAGCAGGTACTTTAAGAAATCCGTTTTTGGGTCCACTGCTCCTATAACCCCTCAATCCACCCGGGAAACTCTTTGAGCCTTCACCAAAACGCTATAACAACACTTAAAAAAGTTCTTATACTCAAAACACCATTTCAATGATCTACATTAAATTTGAACCCTCTAGTAGAAAAATGTTCAAAAAATATCATATTTCAGTCAGGTTTAAAAACACTTGACTCTACACCAAGGTTTCATGAAAGGGTTTTCACAAGCCCAAGAAGGTATATTAGTGATTAGAATAATCCTAATTTTTTATGAAATTATTTCTTGGGTGCATTTATATTTAGTTTATATGCTTATTTTTATTCCAAAATTTAATGATTAATCTCTTGACTATATTTTACACTCTTGGGATAAGTGGTATATACTATTGGTTCACAAATTATCTATATTGGTAATATTTAAAAAAAATAAATGGATTTTGATTCAAGAATATCGAAGTTATATACATCAATTACATAACCTCTAATATAAAATGACTTTTATGGACATAATTAAATAAATATGTGTATTTTTATTGAAAATTAATATTAATTTTAATGTATTTAATGTTAATTTACAAGAGAATTGTGAAAAATCAGATACACATACAAATGGTTCTCCAAAAACATTGATATTAGTCTATACCAAATGGATTTTGAGAACTGTTGTTATTAGTACCTGAATTGTTTGGGACTCATACTAATGATTAATTAGAACAACTTGTATAGGGTACATATACCAATGGTTCTCCAAAACCATTCTTATTGGTCTATGAGTAAATTTCCATTTTCAATTAGTGTATATTTTTTTAGTGATAAAGGTTCAATTGAAGTGGAGGGATAAATAGATTAGATTGAGTTAATCCTCAATTATATAGGAATTATTAATGCTTCATGGGTGAGTGTTGTTGTGAAAATTCATGGTTGATTTAACTGAGTGTGGTGTGATTCAATGGTTACATCTAATTTTTGTGAAGGTATGTCTTGGGATTTATTCAGGTTGAATTTTATCCATTGGTTCTATTATGAGGTTATGAAGGTAGATAAGTCACTTGAGTTCATGGACTTTATTATGGGAAAATATCAATGAAGTATTATGTTTATCAGTTCATAAATGTTGTTATCTTTTCAATGTATCTCATTGTCAATGATTCTCACAATTATTTTTGACTCATAAGGGGACTTCACCCTGATGTTGATACTATTTTCAGGTTTTTGTCTGAACATATTTTAAGGAGGTCATTGGGGAGGCCATTTGGTTGGAAGATTACCGTTATAGGAAATAGATGATGGGAAATTCCTTGATCCCGTTTGATAGAGAAGAAGGTAACACATTTGGTTTAAAGATTAAGGGAAATGAACCTAAATTAGAAGTTCATGAACCTACTCATAGGCAGAATATACCAGTCATGTTCTTCAGATGTGGGACTTAATGTCACTCTAAACCATTCCATTTTAAAAACTCTATGAAGTTGAGTATATTTTGGATGTTTAGGTTTTATTTAGAAATTTTTTACATTGTATTATTATTATATAGTTTAGTTTTTTTCTATTGTGTTTAGTGTCCTTTTGTGTGTGGAATTTGTCTGATGAACATGGAACGGGTTAACAATTTGAGAGCCTATTTTTTTATAATGGTAATCTAGTAGTATTTTATTTATTAATGGCTATAAACAATTTATTTAAGGTTTCTACATTATTTTGATATATCCTTATTGAAACACATGATTTACATAAAAATATATTACATCCTATTAGAATAATATTCATTTTATATCATTATTATAAACATGAGAACTGTAAAGAATTAATGTCTTGGGAAACATGGATAAATAAAAAAGTGGTTCATTATAAAATATTTATTATCTTATACATAGTTTTTTAAAAATATAATCCTTCTTATACATATCTGAATTTGTACCCTTATTCATATCCTATTATAAATTAAATCATATGAAGAGGTATGTTCATTTTCTTAGTAAGGTTAAATAAGGGACTTATCATTCAATGATCATATATAAGCACACCATGTTAATAAGGGCATGAGAAAATGATAATTTCGACAAAAAACTAAAACCAAAAAATTCATAGATGATAATCATGAGTCATGATATAAAAAATTATCACATCAAAATATCTGAATCATAAGAGTGATGAATCATTATAAATCAATCATGAACCATATGTTCAAAACACAAGGATAAAAATATTTCATAAGAGTGTGGAACCATTATAGGAATAGAAAAAATATTAATTGTCGTATTAAACTACTGAAACCATCATCTCATAGTGGATCATACATCAAAACATTTTTCTCAGATCCTAATGGAATAAGAATCACAACTTGTTTCCTATATCAATGTGGATTAATAATCCCTACCTGTTTCCATAGTGGATCAAGCACATCAACACATTTCACATAATTATTTAATAAAATATAAGGATTTACCTGTTTTGGTAAAGGGAAAAAATAGTTCCAGCCAATATATAATTAAAAACAAAAAAATGTGGGCCACAACATCATAAAATATTAAATATTTCATCATAGCATGACCCATGTAAAAAACATGTTTCATAAATATTTCATTATAAATTAATTAACGCTTTGTAAATAAATGGGTTTCATAAGATAACCCCGAAATCATCATCATTATAATCCATCAAGCTAAATAAATAGGATGGTAGTATAAGATCATATCCCTTGTGAAGCATAACAATCCTCAAAGTGTAATAACCACGACTCCCCTTACCCGAATCTAGTGCCTTTATTAAATTGAAATGAATACCAATTTTGAAATACCAAAGGACCAATAATTTTAAATGTTTAGGAGAACCAGATACATACATGATACCCATTTTAAATTTTGAATATAAAATAAAACATAATACATAATAAAAAATAACTATATTCTTGAAAGCTTTTTCCATGAATTCTTCTTCATATCATGGGGAAAGGAAACAAAATGACGGTGAGATAAAATTCTCAATACGGGTTAGCTAAAGTAGAAACTATGATGAATAAAGAATTATAATAAAAATTTAAAGGTAAATAAATTAACACAAATTCCACTTAAATTACCCGAATATCATGATAAGATATGGCATAATCTGTATGGTAATTTAAATAACTGGAATCCCAAGCCATTTAATTAATAAATGAGATTGAAATGAATCTAGAGATAATATCATAGTGAAAATATCATATATAACAATAATAAATAAATTATAAATGAAATAAATGATTCATTATTATATTCTGTGATCTCATTAATCATTATACCTCTATATTTACGTCCTTTAACACGATAGTTTAAACTACAAGTAGAATCCCATTTAATTTTTCCAATTGATTTGTCTCATGAGACCTACCAATGCATCAATGGGAAATATAATATGAAGAAAAAATCTTCAATATAGGTCCAAAATAGTCCTCATATGTAAAATAATTAATTTAATTCATCAATCAATATGTCTTATCATCAAATATTTGTATTGATTAAAGTATACATATTTATCAATATTTCCATGGTTAATTAAATAAATTTCAAAGTAAACACTGTATGGAAAAATTGTATACTAGTTTCGAAATAATCATATCTTTCCTAAATGAATGTTGATATTTAAGATAAATTTAATTTCCATTGAAATATGATCATAAGAAAGTGATTTTTTAAGAGAATGTTTACAATCCAAAAAGAAAATGAGATTTTATAATAACATTTACCACTTGGTAATTTTCTAGTCAAATTCCCTGGGATGGAATAATTAAAATTGAATATTAAAATACGATTAATTATGAATGAATCATTAAATTTCATGTCAAAGGTATATTATACACGCCATATAAAAGTTATTAAGTTCATAACATTACAATATGCCATAATTAAAGGGAATTGAGACGAAGTCCCTTACCTCATGCTTCCTTTCGGTTGAGATTTCATTAAAATACTATATAGTAGTTTTGAACATGTTATTATAATCTCACATATATATATATTAATATTTATAATTTCATATATTATCTTTTTATAACATATTATAACCCGATCATTAATAATATTTCATTATTTTCATTATTTTCGGGTGTTAATTTCCCTATTTTCTCAAATGTCCATTATCATAAAAATTCATTTTCCTGGGAATATTATTACTTCCATCATATTCAAAATAACAATAATGAAATAATTATAATATTTATAACCAAATTATACTTTTAATACCAACCTTGAAATATGGTTTTGAGAAATGAAGTATGTTACGATAATGGAGACAGTAGGTCGTATGTACGAATCACTAACATCTAAATTTCTAAATAATCACTATAGAAATGTGGAAAGTAATATTTAAACATTAAAAAATTATCATAATATCATAAATAACATATTTTTTCATTAAATATACTTATAAATATGTATCAATTATGTTGTGTAGTGATGAAAGGTTAGTAATATTGCTTCAAGAATGTGGTAGTCCACACGTACACGAAGAATCTTATCATTTTGTATGAGTGAAAATGTAAAAAATAAATTTATATATTATCATTAATGATTGAAAAATATTTTATGAATATAATATTTTTTCATTTATATCACATTTAATAATTAAATTTATCCTTATAACCTTCCATGTAAAGTGTTAATGGAGGACAAATCACATTGCTTCGAGAGGCGGTAAACCAACATACACATGAGCAACATTATTGTGTCCACTATGTAATTTAATGTAATGAGTATAAATGATATAATTAATATATAGGTATAAATTTTATATATATTTTATATTTATAATTTATACCCAGCATTATACCTTACTGTGGAAGGTGGTAATGGGAAAATGAATGAAATCAGATCACAAGGAGATAGTTCTCTGGACACATGAATGATAATTTAATAACCCATTTGTTGGATATGGGGGAGTTTTTATGTAATTAACTCGACATAAAAACATTTAAGTATATTTAATATAATTAGGATATTACATATTCATTATTTAGAAATAATTTTATGAGTTTTAGGAAGATATATTGAAAAAATTACTGTTGATGTAGAATACCTCTTCTTTATGTAATCTCTTTAGGTTAGTACCAAAATCCTTACTAGGTTGAATTTATGCCAAAAATAATTACTATAGGATGAGAAAAATTATATTTTGAATTTATTTTATTAGGTAAAGTCTGAACCAAATGGTTTTAATATGTGATGAAGAGAGGAGAGGTGGTGTCCTTTTATCAGTGTGTTGTGCGGAACACTTATAATTGTTGAAAAGAAAATGATGCACCCATGTTTTTGACATTAAAAAGGGTTAAAAAAGGATTATTATTTATAATTAGACATTATAGTGTAACATTATGTCATTACAATATATTATATACATGTTTATAGGTCATTTCACCCTTATCTTTTTAGTTAAACCCCCTAGTAAATCAGTTTTTACTTTAACCATTGTAATTAATTATTTTGGATTTCACTACTCATTTATGTAAAAAATTATTAAATAAAAAAATTATGGTGAATAAAAATATGGAATATTTTTTTTAAAATTCTATTTAAATATGTGTAAAAATATAATTTAAATTTAATCCTGCAGATGCGATGAGAATGCGAGTTTTTATGAAAAAATGTTCAAATGTTTATAATATTTTATATAAAAATTCAATATGAAAATGATTACAATGAACTAAATTGGACTGTTATAAATATAATATGAAAAAAATTTTCTATAAAACCAATTAAATATATACATTAAAATTATATTTAATTTAAATGAAAAGGTAGTTTTCAATTGAAATTTAGTATTTCTCACTATTCATCAAAAAACAAAATTTTCAAAAACAAATCCCCAAAATTCACCATTATATAATTTTGTTATAATGATTTCTAAAATGTAGTTTATATTTTCAAATATTGTTTAGAAAATTTATAAAAATTATTTTTAAATGTTGTGTTCAAAGCACAACTAAACCATCTTTGATATAAATTAATGTTTTTTTAAAAACCATTCATTTTCTAAAAAATAATTCTTATTTTCTTTTATAATGAATTGATAAAAAATATAGGAATGTAAAATATATATTATTATAAAATTATTTATTAATATTCAAACCCTATAATTTAATGGTTAGGTAAAAATGTTTATGTTTAAATAGAGTATCATGTTTTTTTTAAATTGTATTTAGTGCATTGAAAGTTATCGATGAAATTAAGTTTTTTAAAAATGTAATATATTGTAAATTTGTTGTATGGTTCATTCTTCCCAACATAAATAAATTATTTCATCGAAATTTAAACTGTATCGTAGTAATGATTATTTTATATTTGAAAATTCCTTTACTGAAAACCCCACAACATAAATTGTTAATAAAATATCCTTTTAATAAGAGAGACAATGAAGTACAACTGTCACATACAATAACCCATACTAGGTTTCTAAATATGATAAATTTTTTGGTAAATTAATATATGGACATCAAAAGAGAAAACTAACACACAAATACTGATGTAGAGTGATAGAGAACATAGTTAAGAGGAAGTTAATGTCCACAAATCCATAAACCAGAGGTGTGAATAAGGTCACTGATATCATAAAAAAGATGATAAATGGAAAAAATGATTGTTTTAATACACTTTTTATAATGTTAAAGAATTATATCACTCTATAATAATATAAGGTAATATAATTACTAGTTAAAATTTTATTTCATGGGAACAATTCTATCCTCTCTTTGTGCTTCATTCAATTTCCACTTCATCTCTTACTCAAAGAAAGGAATATCCAAAAATGAATTATTAATGAATAGAGCACCGAAATTAAATTTTAAAAGATCATAAGATCTATAATATAATAACAAAATATTACTCATATATTTAAGAAAACAAAAAAATTAAAAAAAGGTATTAAAAAACACACAATGTTCAATCTAATCCCTTACAAAAATAGTTAACCTTAAGGCTCATCCAAAACAAGTTCGACTAGGTTTATAAAGAATGTCACTAAATCAACATTATATTACCTAGAAAATATAATGTGTATATTAAAGTCACATTTAAAATATGGGAATTCCTTGATCAACATAAATCCATAAGAAAAATAGACATGTTTCCAAAATTAAAATATGAATTTGTTGAATATATTTGATAGATCAAAATATGTAGTTAACTCTATTAAAGATAACATAAAATATAAAATCACAAACAAATTTACTATTTACAAATATTATACCTTAAATATATAATTTTAATTATTATCTTAATATAGAGAACATATTAAGGGTTATATTCCCTTAATCATGTGTTTTCCAAAAAGGTCACCTTTCCACTAAATCAATTTTTTTAATACCAATCAAAGGATTCTTTAAAAACTTCAAGAAATTGTATTGCAGTATAATGATTATAAGTTTACTAATTCTTATAATGATAATATCATTAATAATATAATTTTAAAACATATTTCTTAGATCTAAATACATAATTACATTAATCCTTCTACTTTAGTTGTATCAATATCCTAATCTTGACCTTAATCCGTCATCTTCTTCTAAGGTATATTTCCTTGATGCATGGGAAATACATTTACATAGTATCCCATATCAATATAGTGGAGGCATTGTACATTCAAAATTTCTTTCATTCCATCGAAATATTGATCGTGGTGTTCTTTCTCTCCACACATGTTGTAGACTCCCATTCCCCTCAAGAAAGTACCAAGGTTATTCTTTCCAAAATTATCACATGTGGGAAAAAAATTCATTCCCTTATTCCCGTTATCCATATTTTCTCTATCATAATCTTATTCTATTTCTTACATTTGAATCTATAAGACAACGATAATTATTTCTCTATATTAATTAATCATAAAATAATTTCCAAATATGACGAAACGTTTGAGATACTCGTTCCCTTTAGAGACTTGGCTTAATCCCTTCAAATAAATTGTCAATATCAGACATTATGTTTCATATGCAATCCATATGATATCTAGATAAACTTTTAATGGTATCTTCATACTTAACAACACTTTATTATTCTTGTTACTTTAAGTTAAAAAAATCCTTATCTAACTTTATTATTAATAAGTGAAATATTTGTCAATGAATGTCTCTTTAATAGCATTACACCACATGAGTTCTATTTACTCTTACTCCTTAGTATTCTGCAATGACCACAGATAATCATCATCACATTTCATAAAATATATTGAAAGTGAATCCTTTTCCATTAACAACATCCTAAGGACATAAATATATTTTCTAAATACTCAATCCATTATTCATATACCATTATATTAGTAGTATCACCACATGATTTGGGATTATGTCACATAAACTCACTGATCCCTAGATAATAATACTTTGGAAAAGGTTTCTCCATCCAGGAAATGTTATTTTTCATAACTTGAGTAAATTTCCCAAAATATAGAAATTATTTTCACTGTAACTATACTATCAATATTATATTTCTTGGCAGGTAAATATCTATATTCACTATGAGTATTGAAAACCTTTTCCCTTTCAGGTGCAATGTTGAAATGATGTAATACACTGAATTAGATCATATACTTATGATATATATTGTGTAATCCCAAAACTAGTGAAATAAATAATATAAATAAAAAAAATGTAAGCATTGCCTATCTCATAATCATAAAAATGGTTTTTTTGGGATATAAATATTTTCAAATCCATTATAATTATTTGTAATGAAAATATGAATTATCCTATGCATAACCCTAGGGAGTGTCAAACCAAGTGTGTAGTAAGGCCCATTTTTGTGTGCCTGGTAATGATTAGTTCAAGCCCAATGCTCCCACTTAAATGTTATTTCTCCTAGGAACCTTGTTCTAGAAACAATTCTTCTTATTGTATATAGACATAGATGTATTTCAAGGAAAAACCACAAAATCTCTTTCTTACCATAACATTAGGATGTTCTTATATAATTATAGTAAAATTATATCATATGGTTTTGTTCCCAAATCTATATTTTCTTAAATCTTGTCCCTATGGTTTCTATTAAACATCCTCTGATGCCAACTATAATGAAATTGAATCCAATAACCCCGAGCTGAGGCCATAAATTATTACATTGGTATATATAAAAAGTGTGAAATCTTGAAGAATTTATCTGAGTTTCTATTTTAGAGATCTATATAAAAACAAGACACCAATTTTACATTGGTAATATAATGTAAAACATAATACATAACAAAATTAATATAACTAAATCCTTGGAAACTCATTTCATGAATTCTTCTTCATATCTTGGGGAAATGAAACAAAATAAGGATAAGCTCGAATGATCTATAAGGGTTAAGCATGGTGGAATCTAGCACGAATCAATAATCATAATCAAAATTTCACTGTAAATAACTGAACCCACATTCTTTTTACCCAACGTGACTATCATGATAAAATAATTAATAATTAATATGGCATGATAGATAAGGGAAAACACATTCCATTTAATTAATAACCAAGAATGAAATGTATATAAAGATTGTATCAATGTAAAAATATCAGGGATGATAATAATAAATGAATTATCAAGGAAGGTAATTCATAATTATTTGATGTTATGATCTCATGAATCATGACACTTCAATTTTCAATACCTTTCAAAAGATAGTTTAATATACAGATAAAAACACATTTCAATTGGCCAATTGAACTGCCTCATGATACATGTTAAAACATCTAGGGGATATATAATATGGGTCCTAACGATCAGTATAGGTTAAAATAATTCCTCATATATCAAATATTCAATTTAATTCCCGAATCTATATTCTGTGTCATCAAATTTCCTTATTTAGTAATGTATACTAATTTATCAATATTTCCCCAATTAATCAAATAACATTCAAAGTAAACATTGTATGTAAAAATGATTTATGGATTAGTAAATAATAATATCAATCATAAAATAAAATATATATTTATGTTAAATTTAATATTCAATGAAAAATATTCATAATAATGTGATTTCTCAATCGAAATTTAACATTCTCAAAAGAATGTGAGATTGTACAGTAACTTTTACCACATTGTAATTTTCAAGTTAATTCACCATGGATGAAATAATTAAAATTGGAACATAAAATTACATTAATTATGAATGAATCATGATATAACATGTTAAAGTGGATGTATATATACCATATAAGATATATTAGTTAAATAACATTACAATTTTCCTCAATTAAGTGAATTTGAGATGAAATCCCTTACCTAACACTTTTGATTTAATGTGATTTAAAATATAGTATGGTTTTTTAAATTTTATTAACTAATAATATTACAATATTAATTTTAATAATATCATAAATGATACTTTTATTACATTTTATCACCCATTAGATTAAAATCATTCAATGTTTTCATTGTTTTGAGTGTTAATTTCCTTTTTTTCTCTTTCATTCTTTGTCTTACAAGGTTCAGTTATTTGGCATATTATATAGTTACATCATCTATAGAATAATATTCATGAAATAATTATAATATTTATACATAAATTACAATTTAAAGGCCAATAATGAGTTTTTTATAAATGAAGTACATTACGATCATTGAGATGGTGGACCTTAAGTATACACATGTACCATTTCAATTTTTTAGAAATCATTATGGAAAGTGGTAAGTGATATTTTATATTTACATAATGAAAATAATATCATAAATTCAATATTAGTTATTTAAATGTACTTATATATATCATACATGTGTTTTGATGATAAAAATAGAGACACATCGCTTCTTGAATGCGGTAGTCCATACGTACACGAACAATTTTTTCATCTCTGAGTGAGTGATATGGTAAAAAAATAAAATTTTATATTATATTTGGATAATTAAAAATATGTAATTAATATGATAATTATTTCATTATTATCACATATAATTATAAAACTTATTCTTACATACATCCATTTAAAGTATTAATGAAAGATGAATCACATCACTTCACGAGGTGGTAGTTCCCCATACACAAGAGCGATGTTATTGTATAAACAATGCAAAGAAAAGTAAAAATGTTATATATGATATAATGATGTTAAAGCTATAAATGTGTTATGTATACTATATATATAATTTATATCCATTATCATACCCAACCAGGAGTGGCGAAATAGGAAAATTGAAGGACATTGGTTCATGAGACGGTAGTCTTCCATACACATGGATATCGATTTTGTAACCCATTTAGTGGGAGTGTGGGTATTTATAGGATATGAAATTAACATAAAAACATTTCTTCATATATAAGGTACTGAGTTTATTATATCATTAGGTTTTATTAATAATTTAATGAGGTGGAGGATGAAATAAAATAAAAATGTTCATTGTCAAATATTACATCTTCTTCAGGTAATCTCCTAAGGTCATCACAAAAATCCTTCCTGGTATGGAATTAATCCATAATTTAGGATTATAGATTTAGTTT
This sequence comes from Viscum album, assembly GCA_963277665.1. NCBI lineage: Eukaryota > Viridiplantae > Streptophyta > Magnoliopsida > Santalales > Viscaceae > Viscum > Viscum album. The sequence goes on along the minus strand of OY728120.1, from coordinate 2,060,978,487 downwards.
AGGGATCTATTGAAGTTATTTAGGAAGGTATTTTCATAAAAAAAATGGTTTTACGATGTGAATAAGAGATGATAGTGGGGGGCTGTTTATAAATGAGCTGAGAGGAACACTTGTAAATTTGGAAAATAAAAATGTGTACCCATGATTTTCTCTAGAAAAAAGGATCAAAAAATGAAATATTTTTTATTATTATAAATTAAAGTTTCTAAATAAGGGAAAAATATATATTTTAGACTAGTTTTTATGTCATTTTAACTCTTATCATTTAGGTATAACCCCTAGTAAATTAGTGTTTACCTTTATGCTGATAATTGATTTTTTAGGTTTATCACAATTTTATTTTCAACTTTTTTACCTTATTAGATAAATTAAATTATATTTATTCTAAATAAAGAATCCATTTTTTTAAATTAAATTTAATTAAGTGGAAAATTTTAATTTTAAATTAATCGAATAGGTGGGACGAGAAAATGGGGTTTTAAGGAGAAAATGTTCAACTGTACAAATTGGTTTTATATCAAAAATTAATATGAAAATTTTTCTAATAAGATAAATTGTATTAATAGATATATAATTCAAATAATTTTAATTTAAAACCAAATAAAAACAATCTATAACATTATAAAAAAATTAAATGAAAATTTAATTTCCATTTATGAATAGGTATTCTCATTATTCATCAAAATTTGATCTGTTTCAAAAAAAATCCCAAATATTAAAAATAAGAAAATATTGATATGATTTAAAAAATAAGAATTTTAATTTTTTAATTCAATTTTTAAAAGTGATAAAAATTAATTTTAAATTATGTGGGCAAAGGATGATTAAACAGTCTTTTAGAAAAAATAGTTTTTTTAGTTTAAAAAACATTTCTTTTTCTTTGAATTTAATATGAATTTAATATATAATAAATATTTAAAATATTTAAATGTTTAAAATATATATTTTTCATAATTATTTAGTCTTATTCCAATGCTCTAATTTTATGGATGGGTGAAAATTTTCATGTTTAAAAGGAGTATCATGGTTTGTTTAAACCCAGAATTTATGCATCGTAAGTTATCAATGAAATAAAATTGATTCTGAAAAAATAATTTTTAATGTACTATAACTTTACATATATGATATTAAAATATAGTAAAAAAATCTCTTAAAATATCATTTTAATATTTCATTGAAAATATGAGAAAAAAACCTTTAACATTGATAAACTTTTAACTAAAAATTCATATAATGTTAAGAAAATAATTTTATTTTAAAATATCCTAGGAAAATAAAAAACTAAGCTTAAAATAAAGTAACTATCATGATGTTGGTAAAATATTTTAGGTTATATACGTTAAAAAACTATCATTTCACAATTTTTAAAAAAAATTCAAAAACAACTATTTCAGAAAAAATTATAAAATATTATTTTTCAACTACTTTTATTAAATTAAACTGTATTTAAATTTATTTTTTATAAATTCATAAATAAAATTTATAATTTTAATTAAATAATTTCAATTCTCTATGAATTTGAAGAAAACGTTCCTCGATCAAAGAGGAAATAAGGTAATCCTTTCATTAAAAATGTTTTCTCAATCATTTTAATCACAAAATAGAGAAAATTTATACTAATTATTGAAAATATATTAATAAATAGATTTAAATAAATATTAAATGGTTTTTTCAATTATGTATTATATAATTTCCTTAATGTGAATTCAATCATAAACAAACCCATTTAAAATGAGATTAAAACATAAATCCCATACCGCTTTGGTAAATTTGGAATTGTTGTCCCCATTAAAGGATAAATTAAAATGAAACATTAAATATACTGAAAATAATTATATTAAAGATATAAAATGAAAAAGGGTATGAATATACACCTATTTATATTCGATAGGTTCATACCATAACAAATGTCCCAATGAAGACAATTTGAGATAATAAACCATAACAGCTTTGATAATCTCTCAATAAAAATATAATGAAAGCTATAAAATTAAGTGGATTAGAAAAATAACCATAATAATCTTGAATATAATCTTAAAATTCATTACTGTTAAGTATATAAATACAAAAAAATGAATCAAGTAGGGAATACTGTATAAGTATCACAAAAATAGGATTGAGACGAGAAACCCTTACTTTAAGTATCCTCTAATAGGGTTCATGTTCAATGCTCCTTTATAATAAATAGATATTTATTATAAATCACCTATATAACCATTATAATATATTTCATACCATATATTACTTACTTATAACATATCCTCACCCATTTATTAAAACTAATTTATTATATTATTGTTCCAGGTGATAACTTGTTCTTTTTTCATGCCTGTTTCAGTTCATAAGCCTCAAACCTTATACTTTGATCATGGTTACATAATATCCATAATTTCAATCATTCCATTATTATCATATGTAATCATTATATAAAATTTTATAACTATTCATATAAAGGGGTGATGGAAAATGATTTAGATTACATGGTGGAGAAGGTATTTTATACGTATGCACGATGGATGTTTCGATTTTTCAATTAATGGAATGAATGAAAAGTAAATAAAAATTAACTTTTATAAAACAATAATAATATAATAAATATAATATTTATTTTTAAATCAATTATTATAACCATCAATGTGAATTGGATTTGGAAAATGAAGCACATCGCTTCATGGTGGAGGTAGTCCACACGTAAGCACCAGTGATGTTTTATTTTCTCATAGGATGGAAAGTAGGTGAATAGTGATGGGTAAATAATTTTTAACACCAATAAATTGTACATAATATAATTAAATATTTTCTTAAATGGTTATAATATATTTAGAGGAGTTATAATAAGAAAAAATTTGAATGTACTCAGTTAAGAGTAACACATCTTCATTGAGAAACCTCTTTTGGCTTACACCTTAACACTTAAAAGGATGGTATTTTTGAAATAAACAAAGTTCTCAAACATGGGGAAGGAATATGTGAAGTTAATATTATATTTATTGTGTAACTATGAAGGGTCAAACATTGTGAATATGGAAGGACAGGAAGTAACCTTTTATAATTGATGAGAGAGGTACCCTTAGAGATACTTAATGTATTAAATTAATATAAATTAATTTTATGATTAAAATGACTCAAAATGGGCTTATTTAGAATATAGGATAATTATATGTCTAAATCCTCTCAAAAAATAAAATTTTTACATGGTTAGGTAATTTTTTTGACTTTTATCTTAGTTTTAACCCTCATTTAGTATTTTGAAAATTACTTTGAAATAAATTTTTTTTCACATTAATAGTAAATAATGTTATGATAAAAGCAGAACTGATCTGTAATTTGAAAATAGATTACATTGTAGAACATATCCTATTAAAATTATTGAAGACACTATTTATATGAATTTTTATTCATTTAATAAAATATTACCTAACAGAAGATACAATTAAAATCATTTTCAAGACTTATAAAAATGCATAACATTAAAATAAAACATGATTGAAATAAAATTCAAATATATTTTATAAAACAAAAATATTTTATTTTATTTATCTCCAAATTTTTTGGAACATAATAATTTATCCATATTTTTTTATTTTTAATGTTTTTTATTTTTTTTATTTTTTTATTATATGAAAAAAATAATGTGGTAGTGTTGCGTAATAATTTATGGTAATGATTCCATCAATAAAAATTAAAAATAAATTACCATGATAAAAAATAAATCATATATAAAATAAAAATTTATTATATAACATAAAGTATTTTTATCCCTATGAAACAATATTAGATATCTGAAATTCAATAGAATGAAATATTTTTATCATTCTCATAAAATATTATAAAGGTAATAATCAATGAAAAGTTTCACCATTTTTTCATATTTTTGAAACTTGGATGGGAAGGTAAATAAATAAACTCATACAATGGGATAAATTAAAGTCTTAGAAAAATTTTAAAGCCCTATATCAATGTTTTAACCTTATTTTACCTGTTTTACCCTTACCTAGGAGACACAAACTAATCATGGTTATAATTTATAATAAAAAATATATGAGATAAATATTTATAAAATGTTATCCTCATTATTAAAAAAATGGAATCCATTTTTCATAATTAAATTCCAAGTTGTTTTTGTATTCCATTTTAAAATTATCATAAAAACACAGCAAAAACTGTTTTTATAAAAATTGAATTTTATGCATAAAAAGGGATTTATTTTCATTCCATACATAGTAAAAACCATAAAAATAAAAATAATTTTTTTTTTCAATTTATCATATGTAAATATCATAAAAATAAATAATAAATAGTTATTTATTTAATTAATTATGAAAACTACACATTCTGTATACCTAAACAATTTTTAGAAAAAAAATTGTTTCTAAGCGTAAAAACAATCTTATAAAAAATCAATTATATTTTTGATTCCCATGAAATTAATTATATTACATAATATTAAATGATACTTATGTTACATTAACATTAAATTCAATAATTAATGATAATTTTAGATTAATCGATATAATTAAAAGAAATAAGAGTTTAACAAAAATCCACATTTCCCAATTTTCTTAAAAAACTAAAATATTTTAGAAAAATACCAAAAATTCACTCTATTATTAATTTTTAATGTTTAATCCAAAAAATATAACCATTTTATAAAATAAATTTTTTAATATTGATAGAAAATAACTACAAAAAAGTATTTGTTTATAAAATATATTTTTGAAACATAAAATGACTCTACAAAATATCATGTACTTATAAATTATGAATTTATAAATAAATTTTAATTATGTAAAAAATTTCTACATATATTTTATAATTTGGTAAATCCTATTAGTACCCATCATTTTAAGAACTATTTTATAATATACCAGTGTTCGTTTTAAGCTTGGGGTTGTGTCTTAATAAAGCTATCAAACACATACAATTGTTTTTAAAGAAATATATATTCTAAAATTACATGGTGTTATATTCTAGCCCCCTTAAATATATTTCACCCTAGAAATTATTTTCTAGTTAATAAGGGTTAAATATATTCAAATAACATTGTTTAAAACTCTCATCATACAAGGTTATAATATAAATCCCTTTTAAAAGTGTATGTGGGAAACATAAATGTCACCTAATAATCATATAATCATGTTTATAGATAATGAGAATTTTTTGGACGTTAAATTGTAGAAATATAGATGAAAATAATTTCAATGGATTTATAGTGAGTGATAGAGAACATAGTAATGAGAAATTTAATGAAAACAAATCCATAAATCATTGAGGGGTTGAAACTCCATAAATTTATCAGTAATGAAGGCAATTGGATAAAGTTTTTATTTTAAGATAATGTTCCTAGTGTTTGGGGATTCATTTTATATCAATATAGAGAACATGATAATATATACCTAATTTATTTCAATTTCATAATCATAATTTCATCTTTTTTTCTATTAAATCAATATCAACTTCATCTCTTACTCTATGAAATGAATATTCATGATGACTTATTCAAGCTTGGAGAGCAAAAACTAACTATTAATAGATCATAATACCCATAAAAGAATGAAAATTCATTCCTTTTATCTCTAAATATTTACTAAAACCATCATGGAATAATGAAGTCATCCAATATAGATAACTATAATAATATAATATCTAAAACATAAATAATAACAACCAAATATCATCTTAATACATTATATAAATACTTAACCTCAATACTTTTAAAAATAACATAGAAAAAATTGAAATTCCAAAAATCAAAAATAATTGATCACATATTTTTTCCAATATCAAATTTTGCATTTATCCCCAAACATCATAATGTAGAAAATGTTATCACACAACAAACACATTAATACCATGATTATATATTCTCCTAAACATTCAATACCTTTATAAAAAAAATCTAATCATTATAAAACAACAATGAAATCACACATGATTCCTAAAATTAACTCTATACATATTCATTACATAAAATCACTGATAATCCAATATATTCCATAAACAATAAAATGAAATAAAATTAATCAAAAATCATTTTTTAATTAAATTATTGGAATATCATATTCCCTTACCCAATCTAGTATTTTACCATTTGATTATGGCTTTAAATCGGATAATTCCCAAGTTCCCCCACAAATAAGACATTAAACTATAAATTGTACATTAAGTCGAGCTTCATTTTTCTACCTAAAACTTTTCAATTTCCCTTGAAAATTTCTTGTTTAATTCCTTTATTTTTCACCAAAAAACATATTATCATCACATTTAGACATTACCTTGAGTGCTTATTCCCAAATTTTCAACATGTATGAAGATGTATATTATTTCCCTCAATGTCTTCATCAATTAAATCCCATGAAACTCCATTGTTTTTGTTATGTGTGTTAGAAAAATTAACCAAATTGAGATTATTAATCATATAACATGTTACATGACATGGATTTATAAAAAAATTCATTCCATATCTTATTTAATTTTGTCTCTAATGGGTATAATCATACCATTATCCATCACAATTAGTGTTTACATGAATCCCCTTTGTTCCATCCAGTGATTAAAACCTAAAAGAATACTGTGAACAATAATAATCATTGTCAGAAATCCTATAATCAGGAAAAGATATACATTGTATATATTAATCAAGAAACCTTCTTTTAAATATCTGATACCTGAGGTTTAAACTATATTATAAGCTTCCATTTTCTATTAAAATCCCTCATAATAGTTTATAAATAAAATGTGAAAAAATATAAGAATATATTGTTGGAGTTTCTATCCAGGTTTACAGTCTTAGTCCCACAAATCATTCAACATTGATGATTGAATTAATACCTAGTACAACTCTTTATGTGTTATTAAACTTGATGAATATGTGTCATAGCAGCATTAAATTTTTATTTTCTATATAGGGGTGTATTTTCATAATAAAACACACTCTGTTAATTTCCATAACATAGTTTGTTATTTTATACACAATCTTATCCTAAGGTTTCTAACTAAAGTTTCATTATCCTAGATTCCAAATATTACTAGAACCAATTCAAATTCCAATAATAGGTATCTAATATTTACACAAATATATGTGAAATATTATTAGATATATGTTCATAATATATCATTATGATCCATGAATTTCTTTTAAAACATGGATAGATATAAAATTTGTTGATAAAAAAATCTAAATCAACTCAAGATTAGTTCTTCGCAGCTAGCAACATTTATATAATTATCATACATATTACCCATCTTTATAACCATGGGAAAATTAAAACATAATAAGGGGGAGGTTATATCCTCATTGAGGGTAAAATGGATGATATCAATCAATGATCCTATGTAAGAATTTTATGAGCATAAATTTATGAGAATATGTTATTTTCAAAATAAAATATTACCAATCAATTCATATACCATCCTGGAATAAAACATTATCAAATTAAAAGCAATGAATCTAAATAGTGACAAATAATCATAAATCAATAATAGAAATGGGTTCAAACATGATCAATAGAGTTTTAATATTCAATGAAATAAAAACAACTTTAAAAAAACCCCAAAATTTTATTGGGGACACAGGAAAATACAATGGTTCTATAAAATAGTCACACATTATTTATAATAGGTTTGAACATCCAATAAACACCAAAATAAGTCAACGTGAATTAGGGTTTTTAACATGGTGTCATGCAATATTTTTTAGGTTGAAATGTTCAATATTGATCATTCTCCATGTCTGGTGAATTTTAGAGAGGATTGTATTATAGTTACTATAACACATACATCATTTCAAAATGATATTTATATTTATATTATTCAATATACAACTATTAAATAAGAGAAAATTATTTCACCATATATAGATTGACCCGATCTTTTAATGTATGTGATGAAAATCTTTTAAGGTTATCTCAAATGGTTCATAGACCTTCTATATTTAATGACAATATTGTTTATATTTAAGAGAATGATTTTTATTTGAATGTTTTGGATGATCCAATCACTTTTAATGATTTAGTTTATAGTTATCATGATTTATAATGGTTAATGGAAAAAAGACAATGGGTTGGACACTACGACTTATAATTGTTTATGGGGTCTTATTGAGCTACCAAAAAATTTCAAACCAATTAGATGAAAATTCATATTTAATAAAATATATTGTCCATATCAGAACAATGAAAGGTAAAAATTTATATTATTAGTAAAGGTATACAATCAAATAGATGGTATTTATTATAAAGGGACGTTTTTACTAGTTTCTACTACAAATACTATTCGAGTTGTCCTAGAATTGATAACTTATTTTGATTTGATGAATCATAAAATGGATGTAAAAATGAATTTTTTAAATTAATATATAATAGAAAATATATATATGATCATTCCTAATGGTTTTGACTAATAGGTTCAGTAACATGTAGTTTGAAAATTGAATACACCCATTTATGGGATAAAATAGGCTTAAAGAATACGGTATTGAAAATTTGATAAAGTTATTAATTCCTTTGATTTGGAATAAAATTATTCAGGTATAAGAATTTATATTAAAAATAATGGATAAGTGTTGTAATTCATTTTTTTTATGTTGATGAAATACTTCTGGAGAGTGATTTTTTTAAACATTTGGATGAAACAAAATCAATATTATGTATCGACTTTGATATAAAATACCATGGGGAACATTATATGGTTTTAGACAACAAAATCCATTATGGAAGGTCATGTGTTATTATTGGGCTCTCTCAAATATTAGTAATTTAAAATATACTTAAGAGGGTTACAATGAAATCTTGTTTCACTTGTGATACACCCATATTGATTGGTGATAAACATTTATATTACCAATTTCCTCAAAATTAAGAAGAAAGAAATGAGATGGTAATGTACCATATGCTTTCATTTTTGAAAGCTTAGTGTATGCTCAATTTTTCACTCATCCAAATATTTAATTTGTTTCTAATTCATTATAGTGAAAAATGAGTGATCTAGGACTCATCCACTGAAATAACTTGAAGAATTTATTCCTATATTTTAATGTAACTAAAGGCTATGTGTTAATATATAAGAAGTTGTATCAACTTTGGTCACTAGTTAATCTATCTATGATATTGTGTGGTACTCTGATATCCAAGAATATACTTATGGAGTTTTTTATGAATATATAAGGAGATATATCGTGGATAGCTTTTAAAGAAACACTTATATCATCATTTACATTCATTCTCTTTATTGTGGTCAATTAAATTAAAAGTATGAATAAATTGATGCATCAGCTTCTGCATAATAATAAATTAATAAATTGATTCATCGAAATTCATGAATTTTAGGATATTAAATATTTGAATTTAATTTGATAGAATATTATGGGTTGGATTATTCATTTTATCCAATTAATGGTCCTGAATCCAATCAGTAAAGTCTATATAATTGATGTAGTATAAATTGGTTTTGTATAGTATTTTAATTAATCCTTACTAGTAAAAGACTAGTACTGCTCCATTTTTTTCTTTAAACATTGAATTAATCTATAATGACTTAAATGAAGAACAAATATAGACCTCATACAACTTTTAGGTACATGTACCGAACATTGATATCATGTTAATGTTGTCCTCTACTCCTATCATAGAATGATATCATCTCAATACACTTGTTTTCCAAGCATGAAACATTATATTTGAATATTTCCTCTGGTCATTGTTCTTTTATCCTCAACCTCACCCAATTAATTAATAAAAATTGACTTATACACCTAAAAAACGATTTATATGATGAAAAGGATGTTGTGGGCTTTTAAAATATTAAATGATGTATATTTTGACTTTAGTTGATGAAATAAAAACCAAAATTATTTAAATAGGAAACCATGAAAAACATGAGAGTGTAACGGTGTGGTTGAAGTCCCATGTTTCTCTCTATTTTATTTTTAAAAAAATCCGTTCTTGATCATGTAGGGGTTTGTTCTCTCTAACAAACTACATTGTAATTTAGATAACATGAATATTCAAATGACTAAATATTAATATTAATATATGATGACATATTGATTTTTCTTCTGCATAAAATTGACGTGATGAGGCTTTAGAGTATATTTTTCATTGATAAGGTCATATAAGATCCCGACAATGATGAGAACTATGAAATTTAATGAAGATATTATTAACATAGTTCTAAAGTTAGATAACATGCTATTATAAGGAAGATAGAATCTATATTAGTAGGTGTGATTGCATGTATGTTGAAGAGTATTCTTCTCATGAAGTTCACACTAGGTAATATCCAATACAATTGATTATGATAACAAGCCTACAAAAAATAATTCCACATGTTTTCTTGTCAGAATATATTCCTATATTCTAGCATGTGTAATGGTCCTTAGAAATTATTATTATTATTAATGCATGTTATTACTTGTGTACATATATTTCCTAATAAAAACTGTGATAATATATGTTCATGAAGTGTTATGGTATGCTGGGTGTATCAAAAATGACATGTTATTAACAGATAATTTTAGGAAGGATTTGTTCCTTCCATATTTATGATGGTTGATATCTCATCCCTTTTATTCAAATAGAACCATCAAATTAAATTTCATGTCCATGATTTGATGACGTGTTTATATTATATAGTAAAATAAAGACATATTGAGAACATATTTTGAGGACACATTTGTGAAACCTACTTGATGAGATATTGTGAAAATGAGATCATATTATATAATGAGTGTTTAAATGTGGTTTTTTCCATTACAACATTATGTTCATTCTCTGGGGTTCTTTAAACTATTGCTGGAAAAAACTCTTGGAAATTAGTCATAGCCACATAATGTCAATAAGAAATAAACCTAGAGTCTCACACTCAATGTGTATTCAATGAAATTGATTAAATTATATTTGATATTAATTAATGGGGTCATTTAAATAATATTTTATTGATCACATAAATTGAATGAAAAATTATTCACCAGATTATGAATAAAATATTTTAATTTATTTTATTTAAAATTTAATAAATATTTATATACCAGTAATTGAATAAAATATTTAATTTAGAGAATATAATAGTTTATTTGGGTATTTAATTAATGTTTATGACTTCAAACAGACCAAGACCGTGTCTAGCGATAAATATTTATTTTCAAACAGGTAAATAATATTCATCACTTTTCATGTTATAACACTCCATAAAATCATAATATAAATATTATTATTATTTTATTGTATGGGGATTTCTAATGGTTGTTATATTATTTACGGGCCTGTACAAAATTACGTAATATTTTAACGTAAACCGTAGGTCCAAAAAATTGATGGTTTTCTATTTTGTAGGATTAATCAAGATATAATGAAAAATTTCACATAATGAATTCTCACTCAAATTAATTTTTCCCTCTCCCTCTTATGAATGATAAATGCAATAGATATTCTTTCAAAATCATAGGACAAGTGATCAACTTGATTTACACAAGATAATTGATTCTCCACACCAGAATATACAAATTCATTAGCATTGCTTGTAGATTAATAGACCTTTTGTGGATCACAACTACATGGATTCTACCCATGAATCCTCATTAATCAATGAAGGAAATATGAAAAGGGTCTTTCTGATGATCAAAAATGTCATCAAAGAAAGGTTCATAAGACAAGTTATTTATTATATTTATAGATAAAATAAACCATTATAAATCTATTGTGAAATATCCATACTTGGGGTTTTGGGTAACCTAATATTAAATTAAATTTTAATAAATCACCCAATACTAGATTCCTCCATTGTTCTCAGAACCAACAAGTGGTATCAGAGGGAGGTTAAATTTTGAACTTATAATTATTTGTTTGATTATTGATCTATACACAATCATTGTTTTAGTTTTTTCATTTCATATTATTATTTCTTTAATCCATTTTCAATTAACATGTTATCAACATATTAATCAAGTTCATTCAGTGTTTCATGTTTATAATGGTCTAATAACAGATGAATAACAACTGGAGATTCCATTGAGAAGTGTAAAAATTTGTGATGATAAAACATGGGTACATGGTGTGTTTCTAGAGTAAATTTCATGTACCCTTGTAACCTTTACTTAGATGTGTCACATGATACCGAAAACTCCAAGAAGTTAGTTACACATTGTGTATTTATTGTTCACCATGTGTAGATTGGGAAAACCTGGAACATAAGTTGCGGATTACATTACATTTATCTACTGTATATCTCTTATTGTGTAGACTAGCTAGTGACATAAATCACACAATCTGTGTGTTCATTATACATGCTCATGCTACATGATACTGATAGACTAGAGAAATTATGATATAAATGACATGTATGTGTTGTACACATTTTATAAATCATAATTTGTAGCATTAAATTTTCATGTTGATCTATTTGATAAGAATAACAGAAACTTAGAATAAAAGAAGAATTGTGTGTTGTTGGATATTACATGACATATATTCTAGCTGAGATAAAAACCAACGACAATAAATTTTTCCCACGCACATGAAAATTGGATACATGGTATGTAGCTGGCATGTAAACACAGTGTAGTTTGGCCTAGTTTACATGCCAAATCCTCAAGTTTGTAACCCATATACTTGGAGACTGTGGTACATAGTGTGTGGTTGGATTATATATGATGTATAGTCTCCCAATTAATTTAATAATTAAATTACATGAAATATAAGATATCAGAATTAAATACATGTTTTATTGATTATCACATGTTGTTCTTGACAATTCATTAATGGGTTTAATTCATTTAAAATTCTCATTTTTTTAATAATAATATGTAATAATTGGTTCTTCTATTTATTTTCCATTAATTTCGTAATTTTGGTTATCTCTAAGATGATTCAGATCGTCATTTATATTAATGGTATTTAATTAATGAAAACAAATCAATATTAATAAAAAATCACAAATAATAAGTGAATGTTAACAAGCTTAATTTTTCAAATTCATTCCATGTATTAATATTTATGGGATGGACCAAGAATAATGTACATTTTGGAATTTATTTAATTTAATTTATTAATTGGTTTACAATATTAATTATTAAATTAATTTAATAGCCTACATGTTATACCTCCATCCATTATTATTTAGGACTGACGTGTCTATGTTTATTTATGTAATCCCACTTTAACCAATATTTTGGTCACTCTAACCTACGTGTGAGTTATTAGAAACTTTTAATTAAAGTAATATCCCAATGAGAATGGAGGTTATTAAATATAGAACCATAAAGATTTCAATCCATGTGTTACATTAGTGGATAGGTGGAATGTTTTAACTTATACCAAGGCAAACAATATATGGTATTTCACATATTTTATAGGTTGATTTATGGTCCTCTCACTAAATCAACTGTTAGATTTGCTAATAAATGGGTTATTTAATAACTTATTTCTTTCTACCTATTCATTATTTATTCTATGGAGGAAATACCACAATCAAAAAAAATAAATGTATTTATGTGTAAAGGCATAATTTAAATAAATGGATTATGAATAAATGTTTTATCCACCATGGTTAATTAAATATGTAAAATCCACTTAATATTAAAAATACATGTAAATGATCAACCAAGATAAAATTTATACATTATTAATAAAAATACCTCAACATAATATTACGTCAGACTATTCCTTCCATTAAGTGATTGGGAATGAAAACAAATATATAGCGACCTGAACCTTTTACATAAATCATTTCATGATTTTAAGAATAATTAATCGTCAGAGTACAAGCCAAGGATCGTTAAGTCAAGTGTCTTGGAAGACTAGGTAAATATAACATAAAACATGGGGCTAAAAAAACATCTTTATTTAATCTCTATAAAGAGATTCTAACTTTAATTGAGCTCTTACATATTCATAGGGTACCCTAGGGAACACATGAACAAAGGGATGAGCTAAAAAGCCCTGTAAGGGAATGAACATAATGATACATCTCAAGCACATGAGTTAGGATGCAAGACATAATGATATCCAAAGGATGAAACTAATAAAATAATTTAATATAAGAATGTGATCATATAAACATGAAATCATATAAATGTTTTAGAATCAAAAAACATTTCTTCAGTACGGGTCAAGGCTAACCGCCAATCCTGTTTCCCATTTTAGTACGGGTCAAGGCTAACCGCCAATCCCGTTTCACATCATATCTCATGAGACTTAACCATAACTAATGTATTGGAGTGATATTTGGGTGCACCCATATCAACATTTTCATGAACATTCTGGCCACATAAATATTCTTACCACATATACTATCATAAAAAATCAACCATACATAAACATAAGGGTGCCCATGGAAAGAATTGGGTACCACAATCATGACATAAATCTTAACCTATGGGCGTATCATGAAAGTGACCATGTAAGGAAAGAATTAGAAAATAAATGGACGTTAATAGGGTAAAATAGGCATATAACATGGTTATTGGTGTCAAAAATAAGTGTCAACATATGAGAAATGTATTTTAGAAACATTAGCATTAAAACATTTTTGTGCGGTTTTAAGTAAAATACTATAGAGCTTTTAAAATAGTAAAGAAGACTTCCTTGTATATAAAACTAGAATTGAACCAAAAAGGTTTTCATAATAAAAATAAATAATTTAAAAAGATAATGGTTCCTTAAAACATAATATAGAGTGCACTTAAAATTGGGTAAAAGTTCGGGAAGTTCCTTTAAAACGATTGTGCTTACCGAGAAGTATCGAAGAGAGATTCACTTAAAAGCATGTATATCCCCAAAAGAGAATGAGAGATGGATCTTGGAACATGAGTTTTTATCATATAAACATAATTTTGAAGTTATGAATAGAATAAAAGACAACAACATTTTGGTACGAAGAAAGATAGAGAAACCCGATGGAATAAAGGAAGCTCGGGTAGAATCCATCATGGTTTATTGCCATGGTATCAAGTGTAACTTAGAGGGCTTGGTGAGAGATATAAGGGGTTTCTCATTACATATAAAACATTATGGAAGAATGGGGAAGGTGTATAAACATACCCCATCACTTGGTATTACACAAAAATTCATATCATAGACAACAATATTGATTAAGAGTGAAAAGGGAAGGATCCCTTACCTTAAATCTGTTGGTGTTCTCCAGTTGTTATTAATGACCTCTTGAGACTTCCACCTTTGAGAACCCCTTAAGGGGAGAGGTTTTGATATTTTGAGGATTCTGAGAGTTTTTTTACGTGGTGGAGGACCTTGGGAGATATTTGGGCAGAATAATGGCAAGGAAAAAGGCTTGAGAGGAGTGGAGAGAAGAGGGAGTGAAGGAGGGTTTTTATAGTGGAGGGGAGGAGGGATTTCATAATATTATAATCATTAATTTATTATTTCTTCCCAAGTCAGGGAATATTAAGTCTTCCATTACCAATAATAGTAAATAAGGCATGTGAGTTCTGGATTTGGGTGCTTACATCCCTTGTGATGTCCGGAATAGTGGGTTTTAATTATAATGTATTTTACTATTCACCAAAAATTCATGTATTTTAGAAAAATCCCAAAACCTTACCCAAACAATTTTTTTATGTGCATAATACTAAAATGATGTCCATTTTTCAAAACTAATTTTCTAAATATTATTAATTTAATATTTAATAAAAATCATAATTTACATAAAAAAACAGTTTTTAGAATTAAAACTGATTTTATAGTGACTTCAAAAATTACGTAAGGTCTTATAAAATTATCTAAAAACTATAAGGAATTGAATTGATAATTAAAGAACACATTTTAAGAAAATAAATTTTCTTTTAAATTAATTAATTAATTATAATTAATTATTTATGGCTTACAAAATACCAAAATGTTTACTAAGGTTAAATTGTCACTTTCTAAGATGTCTAAATTTTATTTAATTATTCATGGGTAAGGGTACTCTTATTTTAGATGATTTACTATTCATAAAGGTCATATTAATATTCATAAGGGTAGGTTACTATTCACAAGGGTATGTTACTATTCACCGAAAATTATTTTTGTTTCATTAGACTCCAAAAACCATCTTGAACACAGCAGTGTATGTCCAATTTTAAAAATTCCCAACCCAGAAATAACAAACACATGTTTAAAAGTCACTTAGCACATAGTAGTTCATTATGTTGTGTATTCATGTGATTTTATGAAATATTTATAAAAAGGTAAATTCCATTGAAAAACATTGGGTCGTAACATTCTTCCCCCCTTATGAAAATTTTCCCTCAAAATTTCATTTTACATTCTAAGACAAAAATTGGTGTGGGTACTTTTCCTTCACTTCTTCCTGCAATTCCCATGTTGCTTCTTCGTACTTATTGTTTCTCTATAGTACCATGACCAGATGAGTAGTCTTGTTGCGTAGAACTTTTTCTCTGTGATCCAAGATCTTCACTGGCTGCTCCTCATAAGAGAGATCGCCCTCCAACTGTACCACATCTGAAGAGGGTACTTGTGAAGGGTCTGATATGTACTTCCTTAAAAGTGATACGTGAAAAGCATCATGAACTTGAGCCATATTCGGTGGAAGTGAAATCCGAGAGGCCATGAATCCTATGTGGTCAAAGATCTCAAAGGGGCCAATATACCTTGGGATTAGCTTCCCTTTCTTCCTGAATTGCATGACTCTCTTCCACAGAGATATTGGAAGGAAGACTTTATCACCAACGTCAAACTCCATGTCCCTTTGAAAGTTGTCAGCATATCTCTTTTGCTGACTTTGAGCAGCATTGATGTGTTTCTAGATGACATGAACCTTCTCTGTCATCTCTTGAACAAGATCAGGTCCAAGTAGCTTTCTTTCTCCAACTTTATCCCAACAGGTTGGAGTTCTACATTGCTTTCCATACAGAGCTTCATATAGATCCATCTGAATACTCTAGTGGAAGCTATTGTTGAATGAGAACTCAAACAATGGGAGATGCTGATCCTATCCACCTTTGAATTCTAGAGATAAGGCTCTAATCATATATTCATGTTTTTGAATAGTTCTTTCAGAATGGCCATCAGTTTGGGGGTGATAGGCTGTGCTGAAATTTAATTTAGTACTCAAAGAATGTTGAAGGTTCCTCCAGAATTTAGATGTGAACCTTTGATCATGGTCAGAGACAATTGAGAGTAGAACATCGTGCAGTCTCACCACTTACTTCACATATATATTTTCCAGTTGTTCAAGAAATATATCTTCCAAAATAGTGATAAAATGGGAAGTCTTGGTGAGTCGGTCAACCACAACCCATATCGCATTATTTCCCTTCGACGTCTTTGGGAGACCTGTGATAAAGTCCATAGTAACATTTTCCCATTTCTACATGGGTATAGGAAATGGTTGTATCATACCATTGGACATTTTTTTCTCAACTTTAACTTGCTGACATGCCAAGAACCTTGATATATATTATGCAATCCCCTTCTACATGTTATCCCACCAGAAGTGTTCTCGAAGATCACGATACATTTTGGTACTCCCAGGATAGATATAGAATGTTGAGCTATGTGCATTATCCAATAGAGCCTTTTTTATCCCAGGTGATTAAGGCACAAAAATCCGCATTCCAAACTAAGTCACACCATAATCGTCGATATGGAACTCTTGCAGCTTCCCTTCCTCTACTGCATTCAACCTCTTTTGTATCTCCACATCATACCTTTGTGCTTCTTTAATCTTATCCTGGATGGATGGTTGCACAATCATTTAGCCAATTTAGGACGTAACACCTTACCTTATGATTTCCAAATCCATTCATTGCATATCGAAGAATATAAGGTCTTTCTCAATCCGTAGCATGGATAGAGTAGCGGGTTATTTTCTACTTAGAGAATCAGCGACATTGTTTGGCTTTCCTGGATGGTAGTGAATAGATCAATCATAATCCTTGATTTGATCTTACCATCTCCTTTGATGCAGGTTGAGATCCTTTTGTGTGAATATATACTTTAGGCTCTTGTGGTTGGTTTATATGTTACACTTATCACCATAAAGGTATTGCCTCCATATTTTCAATGAAAAAATCACGACTGCCAGCTCGATATCATGTGTGGGATTGTTTGGCTCATTGATTTTCAGATTCATTGAGGCATATGCTATCACTTTATCATTTTTCATTAGCACACAACCTAATCCTTTCATAGAATCATCACCATACACCACAAAGAGTTCTCCACTGGAAGGGAGTGTGAGTATCGGTGCAGTGATAAGCCTCCTTTTCAACTCCTTGAAATAGTCTTAACATTCCTGTGTCTAGATGGGCTTTACTCCCTTCCGTGTCAGCTTGGTCATTGGGTTTAACAATCGTGAAAAGTTCTTCAAAAATCGTCGATAATACCCATCCATACCTAAAATGATGTGGATCTCCATTACAAAAGTTGGCCTCAGCCACTCTTTAATTGCCTTTGTCTTGGAAGGGTCCACAGATATCCCTTTTCTGGTGATTACATACCCCAAGAATGATACTTCCTCCATCCAGAACTTACATTTACTATACTTTGCATACAACTTATCCATTCACAATGTCTTTAACACAGTTTCTAAATTCTCATCATGTTCCTCCTTTCTCTTGGAGTATATCATAATATCATCAATAAAGGCCATCAAAATTTTTTTGAGGTAATTTCTAAATACTCTATTCATTATATCCATGAACATTTCTAGAGAATTAGTGAGTCTAAAGGGCATCACTATGAACTCAAAGAGTCCATACCTCATTTGAAATGCAGTTTTGGGAATATATTCCTCCCTCACCTTTGGTTGGTGATATCCCGACCAAACGTCCGCCTTAGAGAAATAACTAGCCCCACGAAGCTAATCGAAAAAGTCATCTATCCATGGAATGGGATACTTGTTCCATAGAGTGATTTTATTGAGATCACGATAATCAATGTAGAGGCACATTGATCTATCCCTCTTCTTGATAAAGAGGACTAAAACACCCCATGGTGAATCACTCAGGCGTATAAAACCCTTCTCCATATTTTCTTGTAACTAATTTTTCATCTCTTCTAGCTCTATGGTGGCCATTCTGTAAGGTGTCTTTGAGATTATCAGAGATCCATGGATAAGTTTAATTGAGAACTCAACCTCTCGGTCATAAGGAAGACCAGGAAACTCTTCAGGGAATACAGCAGCGTAATCCCTCACGATGGGCATGTCTTCATGAATGATTCTATCCTTTGTCCCAATCATTTGAGCTAGATATTATTTCTCACAAGGAATAAGTATCCAAACTTGAGATAAAGATTCTAAAGGAGACGCATCTTTATCCTTACACCTGTAATTAATCAGAGGATGCTTCAGTATGTGAAAAGTGATCTCCATTTCCCAAAAATTGATGTTGGCTTTGTACAAAGATAGCCAATCCATGCCCAAGATAGCGTCGAACTCCAGTAAAGGAAGTATGACAAGATTTGTTGGGAGGTTCAGTCCACAAACATTAACCAGGGAAGAATTATAAATCATGGATGAAATAATTTCCCCATTCGTTGTTCTCATAGATAAATTTTCATCCAAATTTTGAGGTGGTGTTTTAATAGTTATACTAAACCTGAAAGATATGAAAGAATTTGTAGAACCGGAATGAAATAGTATGTTCTCTATTATTTAATGAATAACATGTGTACCTGTCACCACATCATTTTCTAGCTCCACCTTAGCAATGGTGATAGCATAATCCCTTCCTTGTTTCCTTGGAGGTTGTTGCCGATTTCCTCTGACAACCCTCGGCTTAGGGAAATTGTTCGCATAATGCCTATGCTCCTTGTAGTTATAACACTGTACTATAAGCTGAGTGTTGGTCTAAACTTTCCTTTCTTCTTCAACATTAGTGGTATTTTCCTTATCCCTTTGGTAGTTCATGGCCATGTGACCAAACTTTCCACATTTTAAGCAATTCATGGTTCCCTTGAGACAGTCACCAAGATGTTTCTTCCCACAATTTTTTGAAAGGGGAAAGTGAGGCTTCTTTCCATCATGGTTTTTGTTTAATGAACCACCCATGTTTTAATCCATTTTCCTCTTCTTGTCACTAGGCCCATGAGACCACTGAGAGTCTCTAATCTCCATTTCAACCTTGAGGGCACAATGGACAATCTTCTCATAGCTATTGAAGTCTCGAGTCGCCAACACTTTTCATAGACTCGACTTTAGTCCACTAAAGAAGTGATCCACCTTACTTTCGGTGTTCATGACCAAGCTCGAGGCATACCATGCAAGCCTTGTAAAGTTCACTTCATACACCTCGATGGACTCATATTCCTTCTGCTTGAGTTGAAGGAACTCTCTTTCAATCTTGTGACGGAGGGTTTGAGGAAAATATTTGTTGAAAAAAATCATCTTGAATTCCTCCCATTCTATAGAATAAATTTCCTCTTGGGACTTTGTATTCTTGATCAGTGTCCACCCCTGATCAGATTCCTCATCAAAATGATAGACTTCCAGTACAACTTTCTATTCTTCTATGTACTGGAAGACAGAGAAAATCTTTTCATTGGAGTTAATCCATTGTTCTACGAGGAGGGGATCAGAAGACCCACTAAACATGGGAGGCCTTTGCCGTATGAAGGATTCTATAACAAATTTCTCTTTCCTAGGATGAGGGGGATGTCCCACCTAATTCAAGTTATTATTCATAACTCAAGCCAGCTGAGCTAGTACTGCCATGATGTTTTGAGCACCTGCTTCCATCACATCAGGCATGTCATTAGGGCAATCATCACCTTGCCTATCACATTGGTTGTTAGAACGTGTTATTCTTTTTCCCGCCATTAACTATGAAAAAAACGTATAAATAGAGGTCTTGAATACTTATCTATTGAGCATATAAAAACTTTGAACAAAAAAGTATGAACTTATAAAGAAGAATTATATCCCGACTTCTGATTTCTTAGGTTTATATCTTGGTTATCCTCGATCTATTTCTTAATTTATATTCTTTTGGGATTTTTTTTATCCATTAATAACGGTTTGTACTAAGCTCGTGAATCTACCAAAGCATATCCCCCCGGGAGTGTTGTAACCAAAAGTGCAGCAAGGCCTGTTATCGTGCACCAGTTCTCGTTCGAGCCCAGCACAAAGTGGTGTTTTTGGGTTTTACCCCTAGATACATTTGTGTTATAGCCACCTCTACTGGCTCGTATCTAGACAGGGATGCATTATCTGGATAAACCACTTACTATATACTCACCAAAATTTAGGGCAGTTTTCTTATACTTAGTCTCATCCTCAAGGTTCTCACTAAGGTTCTCTAATCCTAATCCCCAAAAATAACTAGACCATCCTCTGATACCAACTATAGCAACCCGAGCCTTTTACATAAATAATTTCATGATTTTAAGCATATTTAATCATCAGATTAAAATCCAAGGATCATTATGTCCAGTGTCTTGGAAGACTAGGTACATATAACAGAAAACATGGGGCAAAAAAAACATATTTATTTAATATCCATAAAGATCTTATAACTTCCTTTGAGCTCTTACATCTGCATAGGGTACCATGGGGAACACATGAACAAAGGGATGAGCTAAAAATCCCAGTAAGGTAATGAACATAAGGATACATCTCAAGCACATGAGTTAGGAGGCATGACATAATGATATCCAAAGTATGAAACTTATAAAATCATTTAATATAAGAATGGGATAATATAAAAATGGAATCATATAAATGTGGAAGAATCATAAAACATTTCTTCAGTATGTGTCAAGGATAACTGCCAATCATGTTTCCCATTTTAGTACGGCTCAAGGTTTACCGCCAATCCTGTTTCACATCATATTTCATGAGACTTAACCTTACCCAATGCATTGGAGCACTATCTGGGCGCACACATATCAAAATTTTCATGAAAATTCTAACCACATAAATATTCTTACCACATATACAATCATACATGATGAACCATAAACAAAGATAAGGGTACCCATGGAAAGAATTGGGTACCACAATCATGACATATATCATAACCAATGGGCGTATCAGGAAGGTGTCCATGTAGGGAATGAATTATAAAATACATGGATGTTAATAGGGTAAAATTGGAATATAACAATGTAAGTGGTGTCAAAAATATGTGGAAACATATGAGAAATGTATTTTAGAAACATTGTCATTAAAACATTTTTGTGCGGTTTTAAGGAAAATACTATAGAGCTTTTAAAATAGTAAAGAAGACATTCTTTTTTATAAAACCCTAATTGAACTAAGAGGGTTTTCATAATAAAAATACAGAATTTACAAAGATAATGGTGTATTAAAACATAAGATAGAGTGAACTTGAAATTGGGTAAAAGTTTGGGAAGTTCCTTTAAAACGAGTGTGCTTATTGGGAAGTATCGAAGAGAGATTCACTTAAAAGCATGTGTATCCCTGGAAGAGAATGAGAGATGGATCTTGGAACATGAGTTTTGGGCATATAAATAGAATGTTGAAGTTCTTTATAAAAGAAAAGACCCCATAATTTTGGTAATAAGAAATATAGAACAACCCGAAGGAATAAAGGAAGTTCGGGTAGAATCCATCATGGTTTATGGGCATGGTATCGAGTGTAACTAAGAAGGCTTGATGAGAGAGATAAGGGGTTTCTCGTCACTTATAAAACCTTAGGGAAGGATGGGGAAGGTGTATAAACATACCCCATCACTTGTTATTACAAAAAATGGAATATCATAGACAAAAATCATGATTAACCGTGAAAAGGGGAGGGTCCCTTACCATAATTCCATTGGTGTTCTCCACTTGTTATTAACGACCTCTTGAGACTTCCTCCTTTGAGAACCACTTAAGGGTAAAGGTTTTGGTATTTTGAGGAGGCTGAGAGCTTTTGTATGTGGGGTAGGACCTTGGGGAGATATTTGGGTAGAATATTGGCAAGGCACAAGGCTTGAGAGGAGTGGAGAGAAGAGAGAGTGAAGGGGGGGGGGGTTTATAGTGTAGGGGAGGAGGGATTTCATAATATTATAATCATTAATTTATTATTTCTTCCAAAGACAAGGAATATTAAGTCCACTATGACCAAGAATATAAAATAAGGCATCTGAGTTCGGGATTTGGGTTCTTACATCACTTGTGATGTCAGGAATAGTGGGTTTTAATTATAATGTATTTATACGGCAAATTAATGATTTTACTATTCACAAAAAATTCAAGTATTTTAGAAAAATCCCAAAAATTTACCCCAACCATTTTTCAACGTTTAGAATCCTAAAATGAAGTCCATTTTTCAAAAATAATTTTCTAAATATTATTAATTTAATATATAATTAAAATCAAAATTTACATAAAAAACAGTTTTTAAAATTAAAACTGATATTATAGTGCTTTAAAAAATTACGTAGCGTCTTATAAAATTATATAAAAAATATAATACAATGACTTGAAAATTAATTAACACATTTTAGGAAAAATAAATATCCTTTAAAATTAATTATTTAATTATAATTAATTAATTATGACTTACAAAATACCAAAACGTTTACTAAGGTCAAATTGTCA
Source organism: Viscum album (assembly GCA_963277665.1). NCBI lineage: Eukaryota > Viridiplantae > Streptophyta > Magnoliopsida > Santalales > Viscaceae > Viscum > Viscum album. The sequence continues at coordinate 2,060,954,985 of OY728120.1, read as the reverse complement.
CTTTCTAAGATGTCAAAATTTTATTTAATTAATCTTGGTAAAGGTTACTGTTATGTTAGATGATTTACTATTCATAAGGGTCATATTAATATTCATAAGGTTAGGTTACTATTCAAAAGTTTAAATTACTATTCACTGAAAATTATTTTTGTTTCACTAGACTCCAAATATCATTTTCAACACAACCGTGTATGTCGGATTTTGAACATTCCAAGCATAGAAGTAACAAACTTGTGTTTAAAGGTCACTTAGCACTTAGTAGTTCATTATGTTGTGTATTCATGTGATTTTATAAAATATTTATAATAAGGGAAATTCCATTGAAAAACTTTGGGTCGTTACAAAATAACTAAGTGTTTGCATGTTCAAATCCTAGACACTCACTTTTATCGAGGAGTAATCATGAGGGTTTTGGGTCTCCTTGACCAAACTTGTACTAAATTTAATGGATAAAGTCTATTAAATTCAAATTTGGTGGTAAGTGTTGAGTAAATCCTAGTTGAAATTTTAGGATTAGGGAGTCCAATCAATATATCAAGATGATGAATGCCCATAGCTGGAAGTCCCTCTTACCTAAAACCTTCTTATTGGTTTTATGTCCAATGTTTAGATCATTAAAAATGTAATTTTTATCCTTTGCAGAAGAATTTTCTGGAAAATCGAAATTCCATGTTCAATGGTGAGGGATATTAAGAAATGATAAAATATTTGGGGATTTAATGAAATTAGTTACTATTATTTTTCACAGGATTTTCAATCATGTTATGTAACAATCATATATTTTAATTTTTGTAGAAAATTGAAATAAAAACCACCAGTACATTATAATAATTCCTTAAATAAGGATATGTGCTTACAAATACAAATTTGTGAATATGGTGACATATTTTAAGGATTTAATTTTTATATTAAAATTTTCATTATGTGTTGGATTCCCCTACTCCTATTTGGCCACCCAATGTGATTAGAAAAGGTGAAAATGATTCCTACTAGATATTTGTTGACGATGCTTCTTACGTATGATTTATTATCTACATACTATGTTTAGGGAGGTTATGATACTACATAATGAAATGAAACCCACAACATAATATATCTCCACTAAAATCTTGATAATGAGAAGTGATGGATTGAAATAAATAAGATCTTCAATCCAATATATTAGTGTAAATTTTAAAAATCAATATAGTTGTTGATCATGATTCAAAAATGTTGGGGTACATAGATTAGTTATCAAAATTGGGATTTCACTTAGATAATAAATTATCAATTAATCTTATCTTATTATAATTACCATTAATATTATCCTTATTTGCCTAATCCTAGTTAAATGTAATGTATAAGTTCTTTTAGATATTTTTTAATAGTTCAATAAGAGGATAAAGATTTTATGAAACATGTTCCTTCATCCCTTTTCTAAAAAGTTTGGAAGACAATGTCGAAGGACCATTGGTTAATCTAAATCCAACATATCCTTTATAGGTTCTTTAAAACAGAAATAATATTTAAAGTCATAAGAATGAAAAGGTGGTTATTTTATTCTTACATTAAAAGGAGTTACACTAGAAAATAAATTGCAATGAATTAAAGAAGCAATCAGTTTCACCCACTTCAAGTAAATTCATCAATTTTCTATACCCTTCATGGGTATTAAATACAATATGATTATAAAATACTTTTATTTTAATATAGGAATCTATAAATAATAGAATGGTTTTTAAGTGAACTCAAAAAGAGACAAGAAAGGGTGATTCCAATGTCAGGTAATGGGATGTCAATGTTTTTCATTTGTAGATTGGATTGAATCAAGTTTTTAATAATTATTAGAAAAATAGATTCCTCTCTGTACGTCTAGAAATAACGAGACAATATTTATTTTTGTAATAAATATTTTTATGGAACTTTAACACAAGACAAATAGTTCAGTAACTATTAAATCAAAAATATCTATTTCAATTAATGATGAATATAAAATATAAGACTCTTACCAATAAGATAATTTTTTCAAATAAAACAAAAATTAGCTTAATAGTTTATTTCTAATTACGTATTTTTTCTCAATAGAGTAATGAAAATGGATATATAGAAAAAATACATATCATGTTTTATATAAATAAACCGTTTTAAATAAAGGCATGTCCAAAAAATTTATAGTTTGTTTAACATATCCTTGAGAACAATTCTAAAGCTAAAGGTAACTTCTTATTGTTCAGGTGAAATTTTAGATTTGATCTTTGAAATAAATGGGTGAACTTAAAAAAAGGAATCTCTAAGATGTATTATTAGATTATATCTTATCAAAGTATTCATTGATCATATAATTGGATTAAATTTTATCGACAACTTACTTTTACTTATATACATCGACATCATAATAGTGGTCAAAGGAATATTAATGATGAATCTTATATATATTTGAAATATTCCATTTTCCCATTCAAGAAATATTTTATAAATATATGTGTAATAACTAACAGTATTCCAACTATATTTTCTAATTGATATCATATCAAATGATGATATGATAATAATAAACACTTCCACAAGTGTTTATTGTGATCCATTTGATAAAATCTTGCCACAGCTAAAAATGAACATCAAAACAATGAGGATAACATGATTTGATGATATTAAATCCACAAAATATATTAACATCTTGTTATAATTGACTTTATTTTCATAAATTAATTGAATATCATTAAATATAGTGGGACAATACTTTGCATATTTCGGTTAAGTGTTCAGATTCACATGATTTGGCATTAGAACACTAGACTCCACTAAGCTTAGTGGAATCAGAAGTTCCAGAGACAGATGTTGTGTATGAATTTTATAAAAAATAGGTGGTTTATATTCACCATGTTTAGTAATAAATATGTTAATCTTTTATAATTATAATTCCTACAAAGAATTAGTAAATGTTAATACGATAAGGTTGAAAAGTATATATAAATTAATGTAATAGACTTTATTTATCATGATTCTAGGACTCTATATTTAAAATGTTTCTAATACATGATAATGTTGTTGAGTATTCAAGGGAAATTGGTCATAAACTGTATACGACGATACCGATAAATCATTATTTATAATTGAAAGGGTTTTTCTTTGAAATAACTAATTCACCACTCATCATGGATAAAATCCTTTTTGAATTATAATTATGAAATCATACTGCTATGATCATCATATATAGAAGTATATTTTCAGTGAAACATTATTTATAGGGTTATTTTTAGAGAATGACTATATGATATGACCAAAATGAGACCCTATGGTATATGTATAATATGAATAACTAAAAGGGTTAGTGGAATCATTAAATTCCAAAAAGATATGCTGAATTTATACATTCATTTATCAATAAGTCATCTATAGTGATCATAGATATTTTTTTTGGAAATTTTTTTTAACATATTTCTATTACTAGTTAGTTTGACTATTATGAGTTTGGAAGATAAATACGTTGATAAAATAGGGGGAAATGTATTACTTAAAAAAATTAGCACAAAGAAATAATATTTTTCTAAGAATGACATAAAGTAGAAAATATGTTCTAGGGAAAAAGATCTAAAAAATAGATCTATGTGTTTTCTAAATCTAGTCATAATAAATTTATTATTGTAGTATTGTAAAATAAAATTTAAAATAATAAAATACCAATTTTTTTCTATTGTATAATTCCTCTTGTAGAACATGAATGGAAATATGATTTAATAATATAAATTAAAAGAATTTCAAAAAATTGTGTGCTTGGAATTCATCTAATATTCCATGGTATGTATTGAAGTATGATATTACTAACTCATAATTCCAAATAGAAGAATATTCAATAGATCCATCATAATTGTATATACTTGCAGTTATAATTTTCTGAAAGTACTTATAAAAGTAGAACTAGATGAGTTCATAGTGTTTAGAGAAGAAGAAATAATAGTAATCAATGGGTTTAACACTTGTCTTCAGATAGTTCAATTCAATTTAGTTTCATATAAGAAAAGGTAATATACAAAAAAAAATATTAGAGCTAGTGGCATCCATATCTACAATATCTGAGTATGTTGTATATTTTGATGCTTATTAAGATGAAATTTTTGAAATTTTATATTATGATTATGTGTCATACCAAAATAAAGTGACTTATCATTTTATTATAATATTTCACCATGGATTTAGTTAGGATGGCAGGATTCTAATATAGTAAAAAGTGGTGGATATCTAGTTACATGACCTGTTTTGGGATTTTCTCAAGTTCGTAATGTCGTATTAAACAGATTAATTGGAAAGAATCATGGATTTACAAACCCAATCCATTGAAACATGGTACGCCTAACAGCTATATCCATACTCATTAGAAACATGTATTCCTTGTAAGGTATAATAGGTCATTAAGGATTTGGCACTAGTGAAATTGGGAGTTTTTTGGAGTTTTCCCTAGAATAAACTAAATTGTACTTTGGATTATGTGAATATTAAAAGAAGTGAATATTAATATAAATACCTTATTATATATTTATTTTTATTAAGGAAAAAATTGATGTTAAAATATCTAATAGTATCTATAATATTGATAAGGTCATAGAAGTTCCCCTCTTTAATTAGAACTTTGAAATTCCATGATGATATTCTAAACATAGATCTATAGTTGGATAATATACTATGATATGGTACATAGTATATAGATCATCAGGTGTGAGTACTAGTAAGAAAAAAAGGCTTCTTCTCATGAATTTCACACATGGTAATCTCTAAGATGGGAGATTATTAGAATAAACCAGCTGATAAAAATTTCTCTTGTTTGGGTGTCATCACATATTCCTATATACGAGTTTGTGTAATGGTCCTTAAACATAAATATTATCATTATTTCATGTTATTACTCATGTAGTTTTTTTTGATGAAATCGTAAATACATTTTTCTATTAAAAATTATGGTATGTTGGGTGTGTCATTAATTACATGTTATTAATGGATTAGTCGAGGAATGATTTGGACTTTCCATATTTATGGAAGTTGTTATATAGGACCATTAATTAGAATAAAACTATCACATTAATTTTAATTTCCATATTTTAATGACTCTTTTATTTAAGATATCTAAGGGAAGACATATCAAGAATTTAATTTGATGACATACATGTGAAACCTACTTACAGAAATATTATAATAATAGGATTATACTACACAGTGAGAATTCATATGTTGTTTTCATTGCTAAAAAATTATGTTGTGTGCATTGAACCATTTATAGACAACAATATTATACATTAAACAAGCCAACCTATGACAACAAGAAATGATTCTAGAGGGTCACACACTAAGTGTTTATGTTGAACTATGTTAAATTCTATTTCAATTTCATTAATGGAATAATTTTATTCAAGTTTTATAGATCACATAAATTAGATAAATATTTCTTCACCGGATTGTGAATAATGTATTATTATTAATTTTATTTTATATTTAATTAACATGTATTTATTAGTTTTTGAATAAAATATATATTTAATAGAATATAATATTTTATTTGGTTATTCAATAAATGTTGAGGAGGTTGAACAAACCAAGAACCTATCTGAAGACGAATATTTAATTAAAGGTCGTTAAATAATATTCATCACTATGCAAGTTAACACACACCACAAATAAATAATTATATTATTATTATTTTTTATGGCATGGGGTTTTATGATGGTTATAGTATTATTTAGGGTCTGATATGAAATAAAATAATAATTTAAGATAAACCATACCACTTAAATTTATGGTTTTGTATATTGTTAAGGGTTAATAGAGATATAGATAATTGTTACACATGAAAAATTATCTCTTGAATTCCTTTTCATATCTCTCTCTCAAGAATGAGAAACAAAAGAGATATTTCTTAATGATTAAAGGATTGGTGATCAACATGAGAAAGGAATGACAATTGGTTCATGCCTCTAGTGCCCAAAAATAAAGTGGCTTTGCTCGGTGATCAATGATGTATGTGTGGATCACAACTACTGGGATCCTACCCAATGATTCTCACAATACAACAAAGGAAATCTAAATTGGGTCATTCAGAATATTATCAATGTCATCAATGAAAGGGTCACAAGACAAGTAATTTACATTATTTAGATATAAATAAATTAATTACATTTTAAATCTAAAAATAATCACTTGGGGTTTTAGTGAAAAATATTTTAAAAGAAAATTAATATATCACCCACCACTACTTGATTCCACTACATTCAAAACCAATAGATCACACTCAACATAAAATAGAATGTACATAGTTTTTACTTCCAATTTGTTTTATTAAATCTCTTCATGAGTTCCCTATTTGAGTAATTTTTTTATTAGAAGTATTAATAATACTTTACAAGACTCACAAAAAGTTTAATATATATATATATGAAATGAGTGAAATATAAATGAAAAAACTCGAGAAGTATATCTATAGGTTCATACAAAATTTTAAACATTAGATTAGAAATTTAATATTTAGATTTAATTGGAGAATATTTAAAAAAATATTTTACATTTTTAAAACAAAAAATTATAAATCTAATCCAATAAATGTATCTCAAGGTATCCTAAAAAATAATATACCGACATAAAATAAAAAAATAAAAAAATATTGAACAAATATATTATTATGTTTAGGGAAATTTTGGAATTATAAAATTATTAATTCAGCCGCCAGTCATGTTGATGAAAATGATTTTTTTATGAAACATTAATTTCCCAATTTTGAGTTCTATATCTTGAGATATGAAAAAATATAGTAGGTTTCAGAAATATAAAATACTATATTTCTATTAATGATATCCAATCATAAATTAAAAGTTATTAAGTATGGAATCATATTTTAAATCTTTAGATGAATGATTTTGGATACGTTCTCTTCAACAACAATCTAGGAAATATTCTAGGATGTAAATATGAATTTTCATCTAAGAAGAAATAGAAAAAAATAATTATTAAATATATGATAACTTGAATTCTGAAATAAATAGAAAAATAATATAAATATGATTAGTGTGTTTTAATTATTAAATCAAATTATACTCAATGAACTAATGAGACAACCAAAAATAATCTACTACCAATAATTTTATGTATATAATACCAAATATCATATCCATTTCCTTAGATAATATTTTTTACATTTTTTTACTTCATAGTTCCTTAATCCTAAAATTTTGATCTCTACATGAAAATGTTACAAAAAACCTCTTGTTATTTTGTAACTCATCCAAATAAAATCAAACCTATAAATATTTTTATCCAATAAGTCCACATATAAGAACTTATATTTTGAAATTTAAGAACTGTTTATTCTTGGAATTGAACCCACATAATTTGGGGATAAAATATAACCTTCCACTTTGTGTTTAAAAATAATTTGGTTCTAGGATATCAAATTACATATCATACTTTGAAGTTTTCATTGATGAGAAACAAAATTCATTAAGTGGAAAATTATATTATATTCCAAATCTATTAATTTATTGATAAAAACCCTTATAGAAAAAACGGTTCATAAGAGAATAATGGATGAAAAAACTATACATAACCTATATTTTTTAATGTAGCTATCACCTAATTTTTTAAATAATAATTAATGCCCTTAATTTTCTATATTATATTGAAGTATTTCATGATTATTCATAAATATTTCAAGATTCCAAAGAAATGACCAAGAAGTTTTATGAATGAAAAAGACGAGTAATTCAATATAATATCCAATGTAAGAAATAATTTGTGATATTTTATATAATGTATTCAATCAAATATCATCAATCCAAAAAAATCATATTATATAGAAAACATTAGAGGTAACACAATACATCACATTCAAAGAACTCATGATGAATATAGATATTTTCAATGTATACATCATATCTTTAACTTCTTAATAGTAGGGATGATGGTTCAGTTGTACTAGAGACTCCCAGGTATCATTGATGGTTTACATTGGTGAGAAAGATGTCATAAACTATCATTTTTTCAAGAAGGTTTTTGAGATCTTATCGAGGGAGTGAGAATAAAAGGGATTAAATATTGAAGACACTAAGGAAATTTTTAAACTCTAATTCAATAAAATCATCATCACTCATATTCAATATGTGATCTTAATCATAAAAGATGAGGATAATCAAGAGAATAAAAAGGTTGTTTCTTTTAAATAAATTAATACAACAAATTCCACATCACCTATTCAAGAACAAAACTTACTACACAGAAAAATGAGTTTCCATATCTTGAAAAGAATATCATTTGGATATTCCATCTTATATGTTCAAAAATAAACGAATGAATAGAAAACACTAACATGTTATATAAAAAAATAAATAAAAAATAAATGTAACATACTAATCTAATATTTTATAAATGTGGGATGTTAAAAAACCAAACTATCTAAAATAAACTAAATAAACAGAAAAGGATTTTGAAAAGATATGTAAAGAAGGTTCAAGAGTCTATTGATACATAGATAACAAGCGATGAATCATCCACTACAAGTGACTAAGATAGTAATGATTTAAGAAAAATATTCATTTTTTAATCAACATCAGCAATTAAAAACCCATGATTCATATCCAAGTAAAGTATTGAGCCTGTTATTAAATACTTAAACATTATTTCTCTAAAATATTATTTTATGGTTCTTTATATAGTTTAATATTATAATTATAATTACAATGGTTTATTTTTTTCCATAATCTCATTATAAGAAAATATTAGTAGGCCAGAGAACATTTAATATGACTAATGATAAAATCTATAAATTTAATGTTGATATTTTCTATAAAACCTATGTAACTGAATCATTCACTAAATCGAATGAGGAGTTCCATCAAAAATTTGAGACATGATCTAAAAATTACTCTATGAAAATTAATTATTGGATGGAGGAACCTTGAAAAATATTTTCTATCAAAAAACATGTTAGATTAAATAATTACATTTACTAATGTATACCAAACAAGAAATATTTCTGCCAAAGATATATTATTATAGAAATTAAATAAACACATAATCTTATCCTTATATACTTATGTGATTTTTTAAAATAGGAATACATTCAGATAAATAATTTTTCATTAAAGTCACACCATTGTTATAAATTGACTAATTATTTTATATAAAATGAGATAGTTTCTCTTCAATATAGAAGAGTGAAACAAATATGAATTCTAAATGTTTTTTTAGATAAGGTATTTAAATCCATGAATATTTATGGACTAATATCATTGGTTATCTACTTTAAAGGATAATTCATCAATTAAAAATGGTTGGAAAACATGATATATATGCAACAATTAATTTCGACACATGAATGAAGAAAATTTCAACATAAGAATATAGGAGTTAGTCATGTCCCATTTGAAGGCAACTCATAAGTTTGGATAATGAAATATTGAGATTTTTATATCTGATGTAAATAATTATGTTCAATTATTATATATGCTCAAGGATTAAAGAAAAATATCATCTGTATAATTGACTTATATGAATAAGGATACTCTATGGTCTTTAGATATAGAAAATGTATTTTAACCAATTTATAAGGTGTACCAATATTATATGTCAATCAAAAAGATAACCTATATAACATAACATACCTTATATTAGTGAAATAGAAATTTATTCACGTGTATCATATAAATTATAGTACATTGTATTCCCTAAACCATAACTGAACTCCTTTGTGTGGAACTACTGAATAACTTTTGTAAGTAGAATATTTATTTCTAGATAATATATGACCTATACCAATATAGAAATGTAAAATAAGACATGTCTAAATCTATAAATGTGTTATCATCATTATAATCTCTATGGTTAAATCAGATAATCATTCAAATCTATCAAAATAGCATGTATTATAATTAAAATTATTATTTTTAGTTATTATATTATTTAAACTATAGTTTAATTTCAATTTCAAAAATTGGAATCCTTTAATATTGGAAAAAAAATTATTCTATTTGTTCAAAATGAAAAAAACATACAGATAGTCACAATTTAGGGTGATCATAGTGGTAAATTTATAGTTATTAATTACATGAAATATCATGTGCTATATCACTATGGATATAAATATAGGTTTTCACACTATGCAATGGTTTTGGAGTAGCACAACTTAAATTATGAAGCATTGTGTGTGTAATGTTGAACAATTATGTAGTGTGTTATTGTACATTCCATATAAATATTGTTATATTTTTTATAATTTTTTTAACAAATTAGAAAACCATTTAACCTTGAACCTCAAACTAATAAACAATAATCATAATTTAAAAAAACAATACTATTTTTACCGAATAAGACATGTATATAGTCTTTGTCTAACACACCCTACTATAACTAAATCTAAGCGTCATGAGAGCATATGCATGACTCTACATATTAAAATTATTTTTGACTAGTAGTAGGGGTTTATATTGAAATTATGGGGAGAATATACCCATTTATAGAAATTAATCAAAATTGAAGTAATATATAATTTGTAATCCTAAAAATAATTGAAAAGAAACATCATATCCATAAGAAGCAAAAAGTAAATAACAAACCACATCCTTTAGCACAATGAAAAATATAGATTCCACATGATTTAGGAATATAAACCATCATGATCTCCTTTGTTCTGATCATCTACAACCTAGACCAGAAATAAATAACTGGAAAACCTCAACCAAGTCCCTAGTTTCAACACGGTCCCATTTCCCGACACTATCAAAGCTATCCAGTTTATCTATACAACATTTTTTCTCTACCATACTTGTACCTTCGATTATAAGGTCAACCCATGTTCCAAAATATCATAATTTCCAAAGCGGGGTGTGAGTATAACTATGTATGCCACTAATAATGGTGCCCTTAAAAGAACTATTATATGAAATGCTTGAAAATTTTAATATTATCCAAAGGATTCATTAAAAAACTATATAGAAATTAAATTTCAGGACCACTAGTCAAACTAAAGCCATCAGGGGTGACCATGACTACTTTGGCCATTGCTAGAGTGTTCTCGAATTAGTCATATAATAATAAAAAGGGCCAGACTAGAATCCACCCATATTACTAACTCATGTTATAATATCCAAGCATCATAGTGGTGATGAACCCATATACAATAAAAAATCACCAATACCTTGGTTTGAAATGGTTCCTTCCCTTGATTTGGTCCCAGAAAGTCAACACACTAGGTCAGATTGGTGACCACCCCCAATTCCATCACATAGATGAAATATTCTTGTAATTATTTATTAATACATATGAAGAGGGAGAGTGAATTAGGTTTTTCTATTCTTATTAATTATAATTGGATCTTATCATAATGTAGGAAAGAACATGATTATTTTTCTAATTGTTAGACCCAAACACCCACATTTCGGATAATAAATGTAAATTAAGGGACAACGTGTTTTATATTTTTATCGCAATGGGCTTATCCAAGGATCATAAAACTACATTTATTTGACATTCCATGATGTATTACCACTCACTATAGCTTTTAAAAATATTTAATAATCAATCACTTTTGACTTGGGAGCACTTCCACAACTTATCTCCCCACAGACTAATTTAAAGAAGGAAAATAGAATGAATAGTGACATTTAGGTCACATAGAATATTTATTCAAAAATGAAATTATATCCAAGACAAAAAGGGTTTTTCTATTTAGTTCTTCCATTTTCTTCAAACTTCAAATGAATTATCAAAACAACCACACCTCTCTTCCTCCTTCCAAATGAATCATGTATTTTTTTTCCTAGTTAAATCTCTCTAGCATATATGTCTCTTTTTTTGTACAAAAAAATCAATATATTTTTCTCCTCTTTTTTTGTTCTCATTTTATTCTTTTTATCGCAAAAATATTACATGATATATTTTTCTATATTTTGAATCAGAAAACATTATTAAATCCACTATGAGACACACTTACTCAAAACTGAGTATAGGTTTCTTATTTAATTCCAATACTTTCACAGAATAAATACATGTGAAATTTTTAAGAGATTTGAATATTAAAAATCTTGGAAATAACCAAAAAGAGATCCTCATTTTTAATATATCCATAATAATCCTGATTTGTCTCTATTAACATGGTTTTATCCTTACATAATGTTAATGAATTTATTTAACCATAACTAATAAAATAATTAGTCAGAGATTATGATTTATAAGTTATATCATAACCCACTACTAGTCGATGACTTACTAAATTCTTGAAGAAATATTTATATAAGTATTTAATTAACTTTTTATAATCTCATTTCCTTCTACCAAAGACAATAGAAAATCCATAGGCTCCATAGAAAAATAATTACAAGCACTATTAAAAAACATGATCTGTATGGTTTTCCTCTTTTTAGAATCTATCCTCTCCTCATATCTATTTTATGCATCTCAAAATAAAATTACACATAAGCTAAAATATAGTACATATAGAGAGAAAAATATTACACACTCAACACCTTTACCATTTACCCTAGAACTGTAGAATAAAATATCCTTCATATCAACAAAATATATTTCACACCCTATGAGCTCTTAAGATTTTACATTTCTCTTCTAATTTAAAAAAAATGTTATGTATTATCTCAAATTTATATCATATGAATAAAAAAATATTATGTATCACTAGGAGTGGTTTTCCAATGTCAAAATTTTAATCATATATATATCATACTATTACATAACTTAGAAAAATTTTAGTGAACTCCATAGAACAAAACTTATTTACCTACAAAAATACAAAATATATAGAGGGAACATTAGAAGCTTGAAACTTATACCTATCTTTAATATCTTACATACTCGAAGAACACACCCAATGACTTTTCCATTTCATTAGTGAACTCAAGGGAACATTACTTAAAAAACAAGAATGTTTATTACCTTATTTATTTTCTAGAAATCTGTTCAGAATAATATACACCCAAAAATTCCTTTAGTCTCCCAAAATAACATCCATATTTTTAAAATCAACCCAATTAAATGAAATATTTATTGAATAAATATATTGAAAACCAATATATAATTTAAAAAATTACATTTGGTAAGAATGGATCCCACCCATAGTTATATCACTTAACATTAACACACCTGGTTATAGTGGTAACCTCCCCATGTTCTATTGCATAAAATCAGAATACTAGATCAGATAGGTGATTCACCCTGGTTACCTAACAAACATCACTAGATTGAGTTAGAATGTAATCTCCCTAGTTCTATCCCATATAACCAACATACTATATAAGGTTGGTTGTTAGCCTTTGTTCCCTAATATAACATTAATATACCAGGTTAGAGTGACACTCACCTCAGGTTCCATTTCACACCGACACACTGGGTTGGAATGGGGCTCACCCCAATGTGAACATGTATCAACCCTCATGGGTTGGAGTGGTGCCTGAGACTGGTTACCATAAAACGTCATCAATGTATGTCACCAACACCAAGGGTTGGAATGAATCCTTCCCCTGGTACCATCTCAATTGTCAATATGTTGGGGTACAATAGTTCCCAACCAACATACTTATTATAAGAATCATGAACATAAATGAAATATTGATTTTATTTCATATTTAAAGAATCGAACAGAACATATAAACCCACAACATGGTAACTTGGTCTCCACGGGGTATTCACATCACCTAACCAAACATTACATCTACTCTAGGGTGGAATCATAGAAACAAATCCCATTACCATTACCACAATAAACAAATGGTTTGTCATGGTATACATATTATTAAAATCCACTCCATAGTCAACGCAGGTCTGAGGCACCCACTATGGTCTCCTTTGGCACATAAATCCCTGAACACTCCACATGGGTTATTTGATCTCACTCCCAACAACAGGGTAATAAAAATCACATAAAATAAATGTATCTCTCAATACATAACCACACAATCATTACAGTTTGGTTAAAAGACCAACATACTATCATTGGAAAGTTTCCCAAAAGGAGACATAACATTCATCTCACTTTGGGTCCATATAGTTTGATCCAAAAGCATCCAACCAATAGATGAAATCATCACCAATTTACTCTTGTCAAAAAAATTGAGGGAGTAACACTCACCCAAAATCTTGGTTATGTAGTCGAAGTCTATAAGATAATCACAAGGTCTTTACATAAGCTCACACATTAAGCTAGTCACCCATACTTATCACATACATTACCTGGAGGAGACTATGAAAGATATGAAAATATAGCCTAGATTTAAATAAATGAATTAATTCCCTTATGGGGTTCATATACATGTAACATATATCTATGTTCAAGACTATGGCCTTCGATGATAGAGGCATCCACATTTGTCTTAAAGGGCCCATCCTGGCCCAAAACACATCCATTCTTACCCATGGGGGATTATGGAACTAATTTATTTTTAATTCAGGGTTGATCAATCACAAGTGAAGATACCTAATATAACATGTTTCATACCATAATTCATAAACCTTAGTTAGATATTTAGGGACACCCAACCTAATTTTTTTTATTCCATTTTAGTTAATATTGACTTCCATCCCCAACCATGTTTAAATAGATATTATCCCCAAATTATGGACCTAAAATCATAGGAAGAACCTAAATTAAATATAATCAATTATAATCAATTATCATAATTAATATATATTAAATACATAATTAATTAAATGATTAATACTTTTGATGATCACACAACAACTCCTCAATACCCCACACTATCTAATCCATTAACAATGGGGGTCATATCACCCCAGAGATCAATATTCACCTCTGAAACACAAAATCCACAAAAATACATCATAATTCATCCTATAATATTACCCAAATAAATTAAAATACATAAATAATTAATGAAAGTGACATACTTTATGAGAAATTTCACAATACCCAGTATGTTCATCCTTCGAGGATAACCTCAAGCCAACTATGAAAAATTCCCAATGTTAAATATTATTTATTCATTTACCAGAGGAATCATCTCAAAAATCCTAACCTAAATATATGAAAATAAGTGGTTGATAATGGTGAAATATAACCATGATAAGATAAAATCACAACTTAAACATCTTTGAAACCCTCCATTAATCACCACTAATCAATGAGGATGAAGGGGTGAAGAGGAAGGAGAGAGGGACTCAACATACCGCTGTTAGAACATGCAAAAAATGAAAATCAAATATTTTTTGATTAATTTAAAAACCTAAAAGACCCTTCTACACCTAGTTTTTACAAAACAATTATTGAATAGTCCCATTATTGATTTTTCTAAGGGGAGAAAAACATGACACCCATCATCTAGGGCTATATAGAGATATGAACCATTAGGTTATGACGAACTTCCTACTTCTGGTGATGATATATTGAAAAACTATTAGGACCATGGAGTAACCTACAATATATACCCACCTAATTGTAATTCTTTATGAGGACACTTTATGTAGTGAACCATCTCGGGTCGACCCATCCTTTCACACACAATGGAAGGAAACAAGGCCAAATTCTTATTCCTAATCACCATAGGCAAGAGATATGCACCAGGGAATAAAAAATAACCCTTTTTGAAACATTTCTCCAATGAAAATCTTGCATGATCCATCAATGAATTAGATTACCATACCAACTAATTGAACATGATCAACAGATATACAGATTCAATAGAGTAAATGAAATAATGAAAAAATGTAGATACCATAACATCATCAATTTAAAACTCACTAACAAGACATATACACAATATCCAAAATAAAAAAAATAAAAACATAGAATAAATATAAAAAACCCATAAGGAAAGTACATAATATCTTATCTATAAAAAAACCCAAAACTACACCACCTGATCTAAACTCCATTAGACCATGTCTCCTCCATCATGAAAACCTCAAATGGTGGTAATCAAGAAGAGACAATGAAATACAAGTCTTCCTTTACTCTACCTATGTCATGAAAACAATGTCTACACACACCCAAATTAATTTCTAGGGTTCATGTCTCTAATACCAGTATGATACCACCATCAATCAATGTATGTCCTTTATTAATTTTGGCTAATAAATAATGTTCAAAACTAATTTTCAAAACCATTTTCCCTTTTTAACACAATGTCACTAGAATAAATTTTTCATCTTGAATTCCCATTGTAGTGTCTAAAAAAACTCATCTTTAAAAACCCAATTCAACAAGGTTAAAATACAAAGGAAGTGAGGCCACATGGAAAAAGATGCTCAACACAACCAACATGATACCAAAAAATAAATGGAAATTCTAATAGATACAATATGATGAATTAAAACAATGAACTAAAATAATACATGAAAGAATATAAATAAACCAAAAACAGGAAATACACATCATGGGATCTAAAAAAATAGTCATTATCATGACATAGAATAACCCGAGGTTTACAAGACTCTGTGTAAAGACCCCTACTATTGTAATATAGAGGAGGTGATTAGTTTATTACATTGCTATAATTATAATTAATCGCATACCAAAGGAAGGAATGGTTTATTATTTTTTTTTAAAAACAATAATGATACTCATTTTACATTGGTAATAGGAAATAAAACATAATAAATAACAAAAATAGATGCCCGACATCCTTTAAATATCATTAATATAATTCATCATCATAACATGGGTAATGAAAACAAATTAAGTGTGAGATAAAATTATGAGTACAGGTTAAATATTGTTGAAGAAATAATGAATCAATTATAATAAAAAATATTTTATGGTAAATAACAAAAAACATGTTTTATTTAATCAATAAACAGATAAATAATGTATCCATATATATCTTCAAAGTGAAAATACCCTGGATTAAAATAATTTAATGTTGAATGAAATAAATTTTTAATTATTAGATGTCATCTATTTGGAATACGAACCATTATACCGTCATGACCTATTATAAATACATTATATGTCTGTGGGTAAAAATTATCTGATTCTTCCTGGAAACAAACACCAAGGTGTTATAACTAACTGATTTTTCTCATTATTCTTGTCTATGTATCAAGGGGAAATACAATAATAGGCCCCACCCATCATTTCAAGTCCAAATAATTATTAATATATCAAAATGGTATATTTAATTCATGAATAAATATAAATATATAATTATGGATTAAAATATTGAGATTTAGCATTATTTACCCAGTTAATGAAATTACATTAAAAGTAAACATCATATATAAAAATGGTATAAAACATAGGTTGTAGTAATATACATTTTTTGAATAATATGGATATTTATGAGAAATATAATTTAAAATAAAAAATTAACTCAATGGCATATTAGATAAACTATATAAACATAAATTGGTGCACAATACCATGTATGTCTCAATGAAGTGAAAATTGAGACAAAGTCCTTTACCAATTTATAATTTGTTGGAGTGTATGCAACAAAAAGTAATAAATATAAAATAAATAATTTATCATAATTAAGATAATTTTATTCCTGATATGATATATCAATGGGAATTACATACACCCAAATCAAGAAATTAGTTGGAAAGAAGGTATATATATCATAAAAGTAAAAGTGCGATGAGAAACCCTAACTTCATGCTCCCATTTTGTGTATCATTAATTATCTTCCTGTATAATGGGATAAAGAATGTTATTAACTAATTGATAAAAAATATTAATATTTATAAAACCTTATGGGATTATTTTATAATATCTCATGACCCATTCATTAATGATATCTTATTATTTTCATGGTTTTGGGTGTGTTCGTTTCATGGATTAATGATCAGTTCATTTGTGTATAGTTTTGTATGTTCTTATAAAAAGGGGACTGAAATTTCATAAGTGGAATGAAATAGTATTAGTGAAAATTAAAAATTAAAAATCATCACATTTAAAATTTTTATTTCTTTTATGAGGATGATTCATTTGATAAAATATTAATGATAAATGTTCAATATATTTAGGCAATTTTTTGAACACTATGATCCAATTTATTTTTATTTAATATTATAAGTATATGCTAGTTCTAGAACATGAAATAAGTTATAATATACCTATTAAATTATTATTTACCACAATTATACTTTTATGAACATCCAAGAAGGTGGTAATGAAAAAAATGAAAAAAATATTATTGTGGAGGTGATTGGACGACATAATTTGAAAAATAGATTAATTTATTTGAATAAGAGGAGGTAATAAAATGGAAGAATATAAGATATTACATTATAGATAAATATTAAATATTCTAGAGTTATAATGTCTTTATGTATTAATATGGGTTGGAGAAGGTAGAAAAAGAATTGAAATTTAGAGGGGTGTTTTAAGAAAATTACATCTTGAATATCACCTCCTTGGATGACCCCTTGAGGACCCTATTTTCGGTATTTTGGTGGGACCAAGAGATCTAGGATGTGTGTAGAGTGATATTAGAGGTGTTTTCAGATATTTTTGGAGCTTCAGGTATTTTGTGTCTAAATGAGGTTGTAATGGGTGGTATGTATACATGAGAAGAAGTGGGTTTAAGTGATTAAATAATGATTATTTTATGTTTAAAGCCAACCACATTGACATGGAATTAATCTAAAAGAATTGGACAATAATTAATGTTTTAAAATATATTTATGGTATATATATACATAAAAACCATTTAAATATGTAGTTTTTTTTGTATTTTGAAACATTACATTTTATCTTTAACCCATTTCATTATTTCACTTATACAACGGTATGTTTTTTACCACAATTAATTTTTTTATATTGAAAAATTAAAATGAACATAAAACCTGATTTGGACCTTATAATTAAAAATATGTAATCCATTTTTCAAAATTAAATTCAATTAATTGGCAGAATTCGATATTAAAAATTGATTACGCATATGCAATAAGAAAATGAGTTATTAAAGAGAAAATGTTAGAAATGATAGAAATGTTTTTTTATCCGATTTCAACGTGAAATTGATTAAAATGAAAAAAATTGGATTTTTTTTAGTATTTAAATAATTATACATTAAAATTTTTTAAAATATAATTTATCATTAGAAATTTTTTATATTAAAATTCAATTGTTAAATAAAATGTAGTGTTTTATATTTTAATTCAAAAATGAAACTTTACAGAAAAATACAAAAAATTCAACTAACATAATTTTGATTTCATAATTTTAAAAATAAGGTTTATTTAGTAAAATAAAATTTTTATGTGCCAAAATTTAGTTTTAAAATAGGTGATCCATTAAAAGGTAGAAATTTGCTTTTTAAAAAATATAACTTTTTATGCTTAAAATTTGATTTATTGTAATATTAAGCCTTTAAATTTATTTTATGTATTTGAAAACAATTGATAAAATATATAAAGTATAAATTTCATTAATATTTTTCACTAATAGTGAATAATTTAATTAATTACAATAAATATCTTTTATGGAGTTAAAAATAGTTTTCGTATAAAAACATGTCATTTATGTTCAATAGGTTTCTATCTTATTTTAAAATTAATTGGTAACCAATAAATTCATTTTATAAAAATGTGTATGTAATATTTTTGTAGTATAGTTAATTCTATTGATTCCCACCAATTTAATAGCATGTTTATAATTATCGTGTATAAATAATAATATTTAACAGTATATCACGGTTTTTTTTCTTGGGGTTACGTGCAATGTTTTATATCGATGATATTAAATTTAAATAAAATATAAATACTCTAAAATATTGGTGTGTGACACTCTAATAGAGTGTAAAATTTTCTAATGTTATCTCGGTCTTCTTCATAAGATCAATAGAACTTCCCATGGAAAGTATATCATTCCCAATTGGCTTCCATAAATACTTTTGTTTAAATTATTACCATTGTCCCACATGAGCCACATGGGGAACAATCCCTTGAAATTCAACAACCCAGGTCATGGATATACCCCCCTATATAATTCACATACCCAATATTTCCCTTGTACTACTAAATTAAAAACAAGTAAAGTCATTATAAGTGATGACCACATAACCCATTTAAAATCCATTTCATAGAAAAAACATGATTATAATAATCAAACACTATAATCATGGTATAACCTCTATAAAACACTTTAAATATACTTTTTTAACCATAATAGTACATGATACATCTTATAAAACAAAACACTTAAAATTATTCCATTATTTTCGGAAATAACACATTAACACAAAAATTTCCACCACAAAACTTGAATTTCATCAAACATAAATAATTCATCAATAATAAACAATTTAATTTAAAACCTGAAAACAAAAATAAAATAAAAAATTAAACAAAGTAATCCTATGGAATATGACCCATAGATAGATACACTTAATAGAAATTGATGTGAATCTTGTTTTCATCAATGGAAACCACTTGAATCAAGAATGAGAGGACCTCACAAACAAAAAATAGAAATAAAAATATCCAAAACCAAAATTAACTACACTAGTTTTATCCAAATAATAAGATAGGTATTCCAAACTCTATAAAAATTTAATAATAAGGGAGAAAAAGGTAAGTGGATGAAGAAACCATGAAGAAAAAGAGTTTACCACGAAAGAAAACACCAAAGGAAGAAAGAGATCCAACCAAAACCAAATATAAAGATGACCTATGTAAAATGAAAGGGTTGTCTATAATGAATTATGGAGGAAAATATACCAAAGATAAATTATAGAGAAAAAATTATATGGATGAGAAAATGCATCCAAAAAACTCAACCCTCATGATTTCTTTAGATCCATTTATAGTTATACAAACCCTACTCAGTCTGTGAAAACATCTTTATCCCCTAAACATCCCACTCACATGGTTAGGAAATCCATGATCCATCCTTACTAAAGATAATATATTTTCTATAATTGAGTTTATTGACCTGGAACTCCAAGAAACTCCTAAGATAAATAAATAATTAATTAAATCTCAAATTAAAACATTCTTGAGACACAATATGTGTCACACTTCACAACATCACCAATATATTGTGTGATGAGCCATCCCCCTTGGGAAACACTAATAGTGTATCCCCTCAAAATATGACATGATTCTTCTAAAAATTTAATTCTATGTATCCACCATATCTATTCATACATAACAACCTTCATAGTGAATTCATTGGATTATGGTGCAACACCTCACACATAATCATACTCCATGGCACAATGACCAGTTCTTGATATTATACATCATTGAATCCAAAATTTTAAATATCAAAATGACGGAGAATGGTGTGATCCCCCTTCCATCATGAATGAATATTCATTATGATGTTTGGATGAAAATATAATTTATTTTTTGAAAAATAAATTTTTTAATGATTGTTTTTTCAAAATAGGAAAATAAGAGTTCTTGGAAGTTAATAAATCATTGTTATGAATTTTTTATAGATGAGGAATGATAGAAAGTCAGAAAATTTAGAAGGTAAAAAATGTTATAAAGTCCAGAAAAATTTGTAAGTGCAGAAATAAGAAAGTCAGATAGTCATAAAAGTTAGAATGTTTCAAATTTTAGAAAGTTGGTGAGATAAAGATAGATAGAAAGTTTGGAAGTTGTGATTGTTATTGAGATGACAAAATTTTGAATGTATGGAAGTTAAAAAACTTATTAAGGTGAATAATGTTAGAAATTATATATGTTAATAATTTTTCTAGTGTGATGAAATTTTGAAATTATAATTTCAAAAAACTTCTTGAGTTGAAGAAAGGTATAATGTCTGGGAGTTAATTATATTATTGAGGTAAATAATGTTACTTATTCATGAAGTTAAGAATGTTTTTCAGATTAAGAATTTTATAAATCCTATATGTTAAGAATTTTACTAAGGTAACTAATATTAGAAATTATTCATGTTATGAAATTTATTGAGACAATTAATGTTATAATTAAAAGTTGTTAATAAGGATTCATAGAAGATGGAAGTTCGAAAGTTTGGAAGTTAATAAAATTGTTAGGATGAAGAAAGTTATAATGTATTGAAGTTAAGAAAGTTTCTGAGGTGAATAAAGTTAAAATGTTTGGAAGTTAAAAATGTTTAAAATATAAATAATTTTAGAATGTTTGGAGGTTAATAAAGTTATTAAGATAAAGTAATTATGAAATTCCAGAATATAGAATGTTTACAAAACCTTGTTAGGAAACATTCATTAAAAGTCAAACGATGTCATGTTGGTTATTAAAAGTTGAAAACATCAGGAAGAAGCTCCTGATACAAACTAATTATTATAAAAGATAAAAAAAATTAAAATTTAACTTTTCAATCTGATAGAATTTTGGTAATTAGAGGGATTGTTAATCAGATGTAATTTTGTTAATTTGATTAAATATTCTTAATCAGATTAATATTTTTTAATCAGATGAATATTAAAAAAGGATAAAGTTCATGCAATGTTCATATAGAGTAATGAAGTTTATGTTTTGAGATTTTAAAATGATCGTTGGGAGTTACAAAGTTGAATTTAAAGGTTTTACAAATTTAGTGTTTCAAATTTCATGTTGTAAGATATTTAATGTTGATATTAGAAAATTGAATTTTGAAAATGTAAAATATTCAAGTTATAAAGTGTATGAATAAGGAAATTTTATAGAAAAAGATTATGAATAGTGAAAATGGATGGACATAGTGTTTGAATAGTACAAATAGATAGAAAAGTGGATAAGCAGTGAAAAAAATTTATATATTTCTAATTGATTAATATTGAATAAAATTAGAATGTTTTAAAAAGTTACTAAGAAAACAATTTAATAAATGTTGATGAATTTCGTTAACATTGTGTTTAAAAAATTTCAATGAATTGTTGGTGACACTGAGTTTGTAACAAACATAATGAATATTATATAAGGCTTGTGAATCATCAATTAATATTGAGTTTATTGGAAGTGTTCAAATTGGAATTTCATTGAGATTGAAAATGGAAAAGTTCTCCCATAATTTCTATATCTGGAAAAACTAAAAATAGTAGTTTAAAAGAAAATTGATTATTAAAAAAATTCAAATGGGAGAAAAGTCTATGTGCAATAGAGTTTGTGTTTAGTTTTTATTTCTAGGAAAATTGATATTCTTGTGAAATGATTCCAGATATAAGTTTCTAAAAAGGGTATAGATAGAACTTCTGTTTAGAGAACTGAACAGAGCATCAAACATAGTGCCCATAGATAAATGTTTTGAGGTGTCGAGCTTTGTTAATTTTCAAGAATTTTTCTTTTATAACAAGAACATATTTTAGAGAGGTGTAACAGGGAGAGATTATTAGATTTTGGAACAATAGAAAACAAATTACTTAGGGAAATAAGGGATGTATTTTCTGGATGAACTATTCTGGAGGGGAAATTGAAATGGTTCAAATTTTCTTATGCCTTGGGCTTTTTTTGGAAAAAAAACATAAACTCATAAGAGTCATTTTAATCTTAACTAATAGGATATATAAGGAGGCTAATTGTACTTATATCATATTTGTATTCAATTCTTTCTAATAGTGAGCTTCTATAGATCTATAAGAGTGTCAGTGGAAAGGATGTAGGTTCTCACACAGATGTCGAAGCTTGTAAAAATTGTGTGCCATGTTTATATTAAAATTATTTCATGCTATAGGGAATTGTTAAAAATTATAGGGAAACAAATCTAAAAATTTGATGGGTTTAAATTGGATAAATTTGGATATTTTAAAAAATAAAACTACACGTTCAACCCATAGTGGTTCAATGATCCTATGGTATATTAATTGGTATTATATCAATGATACCCTTTTGAATCTATATCCTAGGTAATATAAATTATTTCTATAGTAATTTATTTCTACAAATAATGAAAATAATTATCATATTTTTAAAAATAGAATTCCACCCCATTTTATTTCACTTATCCCGAAGGATATTAATGTAGAAAAAATTGGGTTTTCACCCATTAAAAAAATTCCACAATAAATTTTACTAATAAGGGAAACATTAACAATGGTAGAAAATAATGGAATTTTATTACTATTTCTTATTTAAAATATTATTTTATGAATGTGATGGGTCTAAAATACGTAAATAAATATGGGAAAGGATCAATGGTTTCATTAAGGGAAAAACATTAAGGAAGAAATGTTATAAATTTGTCAATGTAAGATTGAAGATATAATGAGAAATAAATAAACTATATATGAATACTTCAATAGAGATAATGAAGTTGTGTTCAATGTTATAGGGGTTGAATATTTTATGAATGTTTCTACTATTATATATAAACTCCTATGAAACCTTTATTACATATTTGATTCTAAAATCTCAGCATTATAAGATAAAGTCTATTTATAATAAGATTAATATTATATATTTATTGATGAGTAAAGATCAATTATTATAAAATAATATCAATGATTAAATGTATTTTGAATCAATGAGAAATTTGAAAATACAAGATTATGAGAATGCTAATATTAGTGATCATATGAAAAAAAATTATGAAATGAATGATATAATCATGTATCTTATCTCTGGAAAGTATTGATGAGGTATATAAATGTATGATGGAAACTGACACTCAAATTTTCTGAGTTTGTAGGAATTGAGGAATTTTTTGTTAATCGAACAAAGAAAAATGTTGTTGAATATAAAGATATGGATAAACATAACATAGATAGAATAAGATAAAAAATCTAATAAGGAAGACAAAAATTAACTGGTAGTAAAAAAAATTCCCTAAAAATAGATTAAATATATTGAGTAAAAATGTTGAATTTGAATTGACTAACAACAATTATTTAGAAGATAATAGTTCATATAGTATAAGAAATTTCCTTTCAAATGATGAGAAAAATAAGAATAATCAAATTGTGTAGAAGAAGAAGAAGGTGGTAAAGAATGTTATATAGAATATCAACTGAGATCAGAACAATTAACTTGTATTGACAAAAAGGGAATCAAGAAATGTATCATAATGAAGAAGAAATAAAATTCAAAGGATATTTAATAAAGGATATATCTTATTACCTAGGAATATGAGTACATTTTGGGGGTCCTAAAACTCAAATTGAGAGTTGTTGAACATTGAATTATAGTGGAAGATGCTAGCATGAAATTTTTAGCTAATGAAGACCATGTTTATTAAACCCAATAAAATCATATTGAAGACTATAATAACTTAATAAATAAGGAATCTTTTTTAACAATGATTCATAAGTAAAATATGAATCATCCCAATCTATAGAAAGAACTCACTCTAGGAATCATGTGAAATATTTACCCACTAAATTTAAAGGGTCATTTATTTTACTAATATTGTTGGTGTTAAAAATATTTTTGGGAAAGAATGGATTGATAAGGGATGAGAGAATTTTATATTACCGAATAGAGTTTAAAAAAATATCAATAATAATGTTTCACAACATATGAATGAAGCAGAAATAGATATAAATTATGAACCTCGGGATGTGACTCACAATGAGAGGATATATTTCTGTAGAATACTAAAATTAAAAGGATAGTGATGGTGTTGTGGTTTTTTTGTGAAAAAATACTATAATAATTTTCACAACCTGAATCGACTAAGAATTTGGTATGAATTGAGGGGGGTAAAAAATAGAAAGTAAGTAATTAACTTTACTAAGCTATGGGATCTTGGAAAACCAAAAATCTCAAGAAGATAAAAAAATTCCAAAAAATCATATTGGATACCTAGAGGAATTTTTTTGTATGATTTCATCAATAAAGATACTTTAATAGAGTATATTTCAATACTATTTATAGAAACAATTCCCATACAATAATAGAAAAAGAAATTCAAAAAATGAATGTTGTAGAAATAGATTTTTTTTTTGAGGCATCTATCGAAGTATGAAAAGGATAAAAACACTAGATTATCATTAGAAGAATATTCTATAATATTATATATGGTTAAAATAAACTGAAATATATTTAAAATTATGATTTAGGGGAAGTATATTTTTTACAGGAATGTTCCTTAAAAATAAGTGGAATTGGAACTACTATTATTGAATCTGAGAAAATAAAAATATAAGGAAGTTATATTTGTTTTTGGGATAAAAAAATAAATTACATAGCAGTGAGAACATTGTGATGATAAAAAGGAATTGATATCTAGTAAAATTTCATGTTTTATAAAAAGTGTGGAGGATGGTAAAGTTGTTACCAAGGAATAAATAACCTATAGAAATATCTTCAAGATATGAGTTCCTTGCAAATTTTATTACTTGACTACTCAAAATGAAAATATATTATGGAATTATAAACAAGGGAACCATGGGTAGAAAATTATGAAAAAACATTCCTAATATGATGATATTAGAAGCATATTAATAAATGAAATGGAATTCGTATATTATAACTTTTATTTATTTTTTCAATCATATTAATAACATTGTGGTTGTGAATCATATATCAGAGGCCATATAAATGTTTGGATTTTTTAAAAGATATGTTGAGATAGATATGAGTGTTTATTTAATGAATTTGACAATAGATAATAGCAATGAATGCACATGTAATTCCTTTAAACCATATATAAAGAATCATGGAATCAAACATCAGTATACTGCATCCTAGATTCCTTAAAAAAGACTATAAGATAAAAAATTACTAGTTTAGTGGATATGGTGAAAAGTATGTTTGATGAGTATAAACATTCCATATTTTACTTTAGATAAGAAGTTAGTACTACTGTAAATGTAAAAAATACTTATTTTATAAGTCTCGAATCTGAAATAAATTCCTCTAGAATGGGGTGTAAAAAACCATTAGTGAAATATTTCATGGTTTTTTAAAGTCCCTATTTACTAAAAATAATAATTCATGATCACAGAAACATGGATGATAATGATCTGAAAGTATATTTAATGTTATATTCACCCTATAGAAGAAGAAATATTTTTTTGGAACAAAAATCTTTAAAATTTGATAGATTACTATAATTTAAATGTTATTGAAAATCAATTATATTTAATAAAAGATTTTGAAAAAGTTGAGGGAAACAATTTTAATATTTCCAATAAAGAAAAAAAGTGAATGTGAGGGAAAATTTAATCAGATAACTTAAGACATTGAATAATCATATACAAAGGAAAATGAACCATGATGAATAAAATATAAAATTTCACACTCTACAAAAATAGGTTGAATCTAAGAGCATTATTGGAATTTTGAGAGCCTTATTTTAGAATAGAAGAATGTTAAGATTAGAGAATCATACTTCACTTATAACAAAAATTGAACTAGAATTAGTTTATGAGACAATTTAACACAAAAAATGGTTTAATGGTAAGAATGAAGAGCAGGATCAGATATAAAAGAATAATAGCTTGGAAATAGTTTCAATTATATTAGGTAATAAAATTATTTTCATTAGGTGGTTTTATAGAAACAAACTAAATGAACATGGAGATGTTTTCAAAAAGAGAAAGATGGAATTATTTGTAAATGATATTCATAGGGGAAAGGAGTGAATTTTGAAGAAAATTTTCCCCAAGTGGAAGGATTGAAAACAATCCGAATGTTTTTAGTAGTGGATTCTCATCATTATTATAATTTTTATTATATGGTTGTAATGATTTATTTCATAAATGGGGAGATTGAGGAAGAATTTTACATTCAAAAACTATGTGGTTTTTTCTTTCTGAAGATGAAACCAAGCGTTTTATGTTGAAGAAATCCTTAAATGGGTTAAAACAAGCTCCAAGAGTGCGGTACCCCAAATATCATAGTTCGTTAAAAAAATTGAATTTTTCTTAAGGTAATGTAGAAAATAAATTATATGTGAAAGAGATGAAATCATGATATCTAATATTTTTTTTCTGATAACCTAATTTCTCTCCGGGATAGATAAAATTTTGGAAAAGAATTTATTAAAGAATTGAAAGAATATTTTGAAATTTCAATGCCTAGAGGATAAAATTTATATTTGGGATTACAAGTCCAACAGAGGGGATAATATATTTTTATATATCATGAAAGTTACGTCACATAATTATTTCAAAATTTTGGCAAGAGAAATTCCAAGGATGTTTCTAATCCCATTTAATTTGGAATGAAGATAAGAAAATATTATGTTGTTAAAAGTGTGAATTTGAAATATTTATAAAAGTATACATGATGTTTTCTCTATCTTATGGATTCAAGACCGAACATTATATATTTATTTAAAATTTATTCCAAATAATTTAGTTTTATGATAGAATATCGTATTATTTCAACAAAAATATTTCTTAGATATATTAAAGGAATAACTACTCATGGAAACTTGTATAAAATAAGATTTCAAACAAACATTCTTGGATACAATAATATTGATTGGGATATATATTTCAATGATATAAAATCGACTTTTAGAGGAATATTTTTCTTAAGATATTGGGGTGTGATCTAAAATAGTAATAATTAAACTTCATTAAATTGGAGAACATCAAAATTAGAACATATTTTTACTACCAAGGATTTCACTTTAATGTTATGGATGAATTTCTAAGTAATAGTGATTAAAATAATTTTTTGATACCATTAAATATTGTTTTTTATAATCACAATTTTATTTATCTATAAAAATATTTTTCTAACATTCATGATAAAAAATTATTATAAAGATTCACTACATGAAGGAGAAAGCTTCTTGTGGAAATATAATGATGGAATTTATTTCAACAATGTATCATATTTTTAATGTTTTCACCAATGTTATGCCAAATGATAGATTTGTAAAATAAATGATGTAACTTCATGTTCATCCTCAAACAAATACCTTCTAAAAATCTTAAGGATGTCCCCCACTTTGTTTTTTATTATGTTGTCAAATGGGGAGAAAAATTAACAACTTTTTATGAAGTTTTTTTATTTATTTATATAATTATTCAGAAGATATTCTTATCCTAATACGAGGGAGAAAAAGAAGGATTCTGAAAAAAAATTGAGAGTAAAAAATTATAATAAATTTGATTGGGGGTTTATCTTAACATGGCCACAAATTTTCTATTCACTGAGGGATGTAATTCCTTCAAAACATTACTTTATCCTATACCGTGGTCTCATGACATTTGATTTTGAGAAATGTTTTGTTTTGGTAAAATTTGAAAAAAATTAGTGGTTACAAAAATGAGAAGTAAAAATGTTTGAGTGATGAAAAATTATAAGTGTTAAAAGTGATAAAATTATTTTTAACAAATACAAAGATAGATATTTAATATACTTTGTGATATTTTACTAATAATTTTATTTATTGATTCATTAATAAATATTGTTAAGGAAGGTTTATATAAAACAGGAAAATATGATTTTCTGGAAGTTAAGAAATCATTATTATAATGTTTCTTGAGAAAAGGAAATGTAGAAAGTTAGAAATGTAATAAATTCAAAACCATTCTTTTGATGAATAATGTGTGAAATTTAGAATTTCAGAAAAGTTATAAAATCATAAAGTTACTAGAGATGAATAAAGAATAAAGTTATAATATTTGGAAGGATAGAGTATCCTGAAGTTAAGAATGTAAATAAGAAGAAGAAATTTAGAATGTTTTGAATTTATTAATGTTTTTGTAATAAAGGTTTTTAGAAAATTATAATGTTAAGGATTTTTTTTGAGTTGAAGAAAGTTAGAATGTCTAGATGTTATGAAATCTATTGCTAGAAGAAATTTAGAATGGATATAAGTTATGAAATTTTATGAGATGAAGAAAGATAGGATGTATTGAAGTTAAGAATGTTTCTACGGTGAATAAAGTTATAAAGACTGGATGTTTATAAATTTTCTGATATAAATACATTAGAAAAATTATAAGTTAATAATGTTTCTTGAGTGAATAAATTAGAATGTGTGGAAGTTAGGAAATTTTATTGAGTAGAAAAATGATAGAAATTATAAAAGTTAAAAAAAGTTATTACGATGATTAATGTTAGAAAGAAAAGAAGATAAGAATGTTTCTAAGATGAAAAAGTTAGAAAGTATGGGATTAAATAATGATAGTGAGGTGAAGAATTCTATAAAGTTAGGATGTTAAAACTCTTGATGAGGTGACTAAATGTTTCATTTTTGGGTGTTACAAAATTTATTGAGATATATATTGTAATAAAGTTAACAAGTTAAAAGGATAATATAACTTTGTTAAGAAACATTCATACAAAGCTAGATGATTCTAGACTGATCATTCAATATTGAAAAAATCTTAAAGAAGATCACGATACAAGATGATGTTTGTTGAAGAGAATGAAATGTGAAACTAACCATTTTTTAATCAGATGGAATTTTTTATATCAGATGGAAATTTTTCAATTAGATGGATTTTTTAATCATAAGGACCTTTTTCAATTAGAATGAATTTTTTAATTGTATTAATTGAAAAAACTGATGGATTTTGTACAAATATCATTTAGAGTAACAATTTGGAAGTTGTGAGTTCATAAAAAGCTCATAGAGAGTTAAAAAATATGAAGTTACAGGATTATATAGCTAAAGTTTCAAAAAAATTAAAATATCAAGTTAAAAGGATTAGGTTCCAAAATGTACAATATTTAAGTTTAAAAGAGGATGAATAGTGTAAATAGATAAACAAAGTCTATAAATAGTGTTAATGGATGAACATTGATAAAGAACAGTGAATATAGACATAAAAAGTGGATTAATAATTAAAGATGATGTATAAGGATTAAAAGGGATGGATAGTGAAAACAAACATAGAAATTCTGAAAAAGATTCTTTTTAAAGAAATTAACAATAATCAAAGAAGTTCCTTAATTATTTGGTAAAGGAAATTCAATGAAATATTGGTGATTCTGATTTTGTAAAAAAATAAAGAATATTTTAGAAGGATTTAGTAGTATATATTGAAATTGATTTTAGTTGCATTCTGGAAATTTTAATTTTAGCATGTAATAAATCACAAAACATCTTTTTCCTCTTATAATTCAGGATAAAATATAAATAAGAGTGAAAAGGTACATTTGTACCAAAAACTATTCACTTGTATGAAAAGTTTTTTTGTGGTAGAGTTTGTGTTAGAGTGAGATTCCAACCAAAATTGACTATTTTGTTGAAGAAATTTGGACAGATGATTCTGGACAAAGTATCAAGAAAAACATGATTTCAGAGAACTAGACAGAGTATCAGACAGATTTTCCATATTGAAGTTTTTTTAATTATATATTTTTATTAATTGGGTAGATTTATGATTTTATACCAATTATTTATTTTTCTAATGTGCAGAAGAAAGAGATAACTAGATACATGGAAACCAAAAGAAATCATATTAGATATATAAAACATACGATGAAAATCAGATGTAGATTCTAGAAAAAATTTAATGGAGAAATATTTAAAAATATTAATGTTTTTTGGATCATTTTTTTGTATGAAAAACTTGTAAACTAATGGGATTTAGTATAATCTACTTATCATGCTTTAAAAGTAGTGCAACAGGAGTTGGTCAAATTGTTATTCACTTACTTCTAATGGTTAATTTCCATATACCCATGGGATTTTCCATGGAAAGGATATAGTTTCTCACATTAAGGTCAAAACTAATAAATATATCATTCCTTATTTACATCCCTAATTTTTCATGCTTGTAAGAATTTTTATAAAATTATATAAGGAAATAACTCTAATATGTTACAGGGGTTAAATTACATAAAGTTGTAAATTTATAAAAATGAAACAAGTGATTTAATCCCCATTATTAGTGATTAATTGATACTAAAGAAGATAAACGATGCAACCATATTTTTTATTTTAAAATTTAATCTAAAAAACATGCCACTCTACAAAACCACCTAGTTGTGGTGTTATTTTTCCCAAATAGCAGAACTTTGTAGCAAGGAGTAGAAAAATGACCTGGTTTTCTATATAAATGATGCCCAAATCAATTTTATATAAGTCCCAAATGGAATTACATATACCCTTGGGATAGAAACAGGTTTATAGGAATCATATAAATCACATTGGGGACGATTTGACCTAAATAATAGATAAAAAATGAGAAGAACATTAACATATAAAGACCAAAATAAATAGAAATTCTAAATAGGTCACAACCAAAAACCTAAATCCAAAAAATTTATATATGTTTAACAATAATCTATAATTATAATGATATTCCAAGGTAGAACAGATAAAAAATAATTAGAAAGAAAACCACTAGAAGCCAACTATATTTAATAACGAAACCAACTCTATGAAACTGTTAGTAGAAATAGGGGATTCTATATCAGTTTTTTTAATTGTTGGCATCATGTTTTAACCAAACATTATAAAGGATATATTAAAAATAACTTTTTAGTGACATTTCAAGGAAACCATCACTGATACCTATCCAGAAAATATTTTCGTTGTTGGTTTTAATTAAAAAAGACACTCACATTCCAATAGTTTTGGTATTCAGTGTGAGTTTAAATGAAAAATAACACCAATGCCCGATTTTTTACTTCGGTTATATTATAGAACTAATAAAGAATAAACATTGATTTTCCCATTGGTTATTTGATATCGGTTTTATTAGATAACTGACGCACAAATTTAAATAAAAAATTTCAGCATCAGTTTCTATATTAAATGACGTTAAAAAATGTTTCATTGTTGGTTATAAAAAGAACCGACGTTGAAAAATATAATTTTTTTAAAAAATAATTAATACAATAAAACATGAGATTGTGAATCTAGTGTGAAACCAAATAGATACATATGCTGCACAAAAATGACCAAAAATGTTATTGTCTTTTCTAAATCAAGGAATTAAAATGTAACCAATTGTATAAACCAAGACAAAAGGAAAACCCCAAAAATGAACAATGATAATTCCAAATCTAAATATCTATGTGAGAATCCATCATGGCCATCCCAACACACTATAAAGAACACATTAAGAAAGAGAACCTAGCATGATCATAAGGAACATCCCATTAGTTGTATCTTATAAAACCAAATCATCATATTAACAAAGGCATATGTAGGGAATCAGGAAATCATCTAGTAAGATACCACTAATAATATATACAGTGCATAATTACAGAAACCATTAGTTATATCTTAATAACAAAATGAGATTAATAAATCTATTTTGTTTGAAAATAATTTTTTCACGAAAAAACATTTTAGTTATTTTAAAACATTCCAATTTCAAATAATCCAAGAATATAAAATTTACATGAGAGATAAATAGAGAGAAATTATCAAAAACATCCATTTTAAAACCATAAGGTAAAAATGTGTTCAACTAAACATGAAACATTACAATAATGTATTAAACTAAGAACAAGTTGGGATTTTAGCATATGAGAATACATCAAGGACACATGAAGGCACACTAAGCTTATGTAACATGATTCCGACTAATATAGTTCTTTGCAACTGCCTATCGGTATCATGCGTATCTATAATCTTTCACATCTTAATGGATACCTATTCCCTAGTAGTTCTGCACATATTAAGTATTTCATATTTCCATAAATGGACACACCTAAGAATTAAATGGAATGGTTCTTCAATTATAAAAAAACATTAGAAGATAAATAAATATAGTTGGGGAGTGAAACATTCCATATAAAAGAAAAATATCAAAAATTTCATGTTAAAATTTTTTCTTTAATTTACAACCAAATCAATACGTTTCCGTCAAAATCATGACTTTTAAAATAATTTTCCATTTAAATCCAATTTTCTGATGAATCAAAATAAAATAATTACATAAAATGAAATTACAATTCAACCCATTATTTTTATCAAAATTAAAAAAATAGTAATTTAATAGATTAATCAGAATAACATTATCTACTTAATTATATTTTAAGCTAGAATAAAAAATCAATTACCTGCAAATTTATAAAATAATCACTCATGAGCATTAAATCATTATGTTATGATCATTAGGATCACGCACTTATTATAACTACATAATTAGTTTTTGAACACTTTATTAAGAAAATGTAAGATTTATCATAAAAATTAAAATAAACATACATGATAATTTAAATCGCAACCAAACATAAAAAATCTTTTTCAAACAATGATCAAAGATGAGTAATCTCATCATTCGTATACAGATCAATATCATTGAACATGTTAAATAGCATTGAAATTAAAATACAGAATACAATGACATAAAATATAAAATAATTAATGTAACTAACCTCATTAAATTTAGTCAAAACCCCAATTGTGATTGTCTCATACTTGAATTATAAATCATAGTTACCCCATTCCACACTTCCTATTTGACAATGAAGGTAAGGTTATTAAATAGTAAAATGATATTAAAAACCAATATATATATATATATATCAAAAATCAAAATATTATTAAATATTACAATATTTACCATTACATTCATATATTTTATGAATTGTTTTTCTATTTATTCAACTAGTTTTTTTAACATGTTTCTATGAGCTTCATTTTAATTTATTTCAACTAATAAAATACTGTAAAAAATAAAATTACATTTAATAAACTTATAAAAACAAAGAAAATATACTTGTTCAACATGGTGATAAAATCATTACGAACATTATTAAATAAAGTGAAAACCCATTATAGCATGAATTCTATTGGAAATAATATTCCTAAAATCCAATGCCCTCTATAATATAAAATGTCAACAATTTATGAAATTATAATAAATATTAGTCCATAATTATATTAATTCTCTTACCGATCAAGAAATGGAAAAAACCAACATCCAATCTCTATCTTTGATAATATCTCATATATATATTTAATTCTATCAAGATGTTCCACATATTTCAAATATGTTGAAATAAATTCCAGATCCATAAGATCCTAAAAATCAGTGGTATTATTTTGTCTCAAATGAATGTGTAGATATGAAATTAAATATGTAATATAGTATGTCACATAAAATCTATTATACTTACATAATTAAAAACTTAAACTTAAATTAACTTACATGAAAAAAACATCAATAAATTTATGATGACCTCCTCAAATTGAGTCAGATCATTAAGATAATTTTTGAATATTCTCAATGGATTGTTTCTTACACATAATTCATCCATCATATGAAACTAAAATAAATTATCCAATGGAGAAATAATCTTGGATAATCTTTTTATCGCATAAAAAATATAATTATCTATAGTTGTCATATCCAGAACCATATGTTTATATTTCCAATGTATCATTTCTTTTGATTTTACATTATAATATAAAAATTAAATTCTAGAAAAAATTATAACTAATTTCAAATTATATTTAATTAATATTTAGAAACAACACATACATCGTTTGAATGTTAACATAGAAGGTTAGTTTTAAAGTCTAAAAACTGACCTACACAATCTCCAACTATGGTAAAATCCTTGGTAGGAAATTGTAAGAGACAATTAGGATCAACAATATCAGTCATCAACACTCTGAAAAACCAAACTGCAAAGGCTAGTGATGTAATGAATCCCCAATAATATGTATGACTCTATATGCTATAATAGGAACATGAGTATCTCCAGCAACCAGCTCACAATATAATGTTTGGTCCGTAGGAGGAGGTGGAGGATCTGAGGAGGTATGTTGGGTGGGCTGGCCCAGTTGGATAGTCTATACATGTGGTTAATTTGTCTATAAAGGCTGAAAAGACTGGGTAGGATGGGTAGGTTGGGCAGGATCAGTAGACTAGGATTTCCTTGTCAATTGTTCAAATATAGCTTGCACAGTTGATTGAATTAGGTAACCAATGGAATGTTTCAAATCTTTGATCTCAGATTTTAAAGAAACCATTTCAGGGTATCTTGAATGATTTATTTGATTACCAAAACCATTCATAATACTAACACCAAGCTGATATCCACTGACTCTTTATGGCTGTTCTTATTTTCCTAAATTCGTACCAAGGATATCCATCCTACCCTTAGTGATAAATGTACTCTATCACTCTTTATCAAGAAGATAATCATGGAATATAAAATTAAATTTTTATATCAATGTTTTTTATTTTAAAAATAAAAAAATCAATAAATGATAAAAATTATTTACTAAAAATTATTTTCGTTACTTCCATAGCTTTCTCTTTAAGATATATTTCATTTTTAACATCTTCCCTCTCATTTACTATTTTTCATGGTTAGTGGGAGGAGATGGAAGACTATGTCGGGCCTCTTCTGAACCACTAATAGATTGAGCTCTTAATGCTTAAAATTTTTCATCAATAATTTTCTTCTCAAAAAGAAGATACCCTCCATGAGATAAAGTGTGAGGGTATAAATTTATCAACTTGATCTTTTGATGAGATCTCCTAGGGGCATATTATATTAAAATATACTAATAATCAATTAGATAAATATAAAATAAATTTTACAACATAAAATAATTGTCATATCGAAATGTTTTCATCATGTTGGATGTTAAAAAATTTCTTCCACATATCTGAATTGATAAACTCTTACATGATGCATGGGTTTTCATACTTTTTTCATTCCAAAAGCCTAATTTTTTTTATATTTTTTAATCTCTCCCATGAACTACCACTGAAGACAGTTTTCTTTTCCAAATTTCTTTTATTTTCCTAAAAATTTAATGTTATATATATTTGGTTAAATTAAATATTTCATTTTAAATATTATATATTAATAAAATGAGATAAAAGAAATCAATTGAGATATTTTATCACCACAGCCTCCCAAAGTATATGTTTCACTTTCAGGTCCACATAATTCCAATCAGGATATAAAATAATAATTCTGTAATAGACCTTCATTTATATACAATTGATAAAAAAATACTACATTTGAGATAATTGAATTATTATTATCATCAAAATGAATATGAAATATCTTATCTCCATGAGCAAGTAAAATATTTGGAAAATGTGTTATTTCACATTTACCAACTCTAGAAACTGACTTCCCTATTGTAACAAGATAAGACTCCTCATCTAAGGATGCATCCATAGTCCTCTAAATATTTTTTTATAAATTAACAGTTTTCTTTCATTAAATAAGTATATTACTGAATATTTAAATATATTAAAAATAGGCATACCTTGGTAAGTGATCCTTTCTCTTTGTATCTAACATTGAAAAATTAATTTCTACTGAAAGTTTTTGTACCAACATATCGTTAGAGAAAATAATATTTAGAAACAAGGATGAAAAGATAAATAAAAAATGTGGCGAGCATTTGTATGTTTCAAAAAATGAAACAATATAAAAATAATTACCAAATGAATAATGAGAATAATTTTGTTTTTTTCTCGTATTCCTT
This sequence comes from Viscum album, assembly GCA_963277665.1. NCBI lineage: Eukaryota > Viridiplantae > Streptophyta > Magnoliopsida > Santalales > Viscaceae > Viscum > Viscum album. Next base: position 2,060,917,823 of record OY728120.1, on the reverse strand, counting down.
TATCATGATCATTAAGTAATACATGATGTATTTCTTCTTTATAGTCATTTCAAACATTCTAAAATTGCGTAATCGATGAATAGGACTCATGTAAATAAACAACATAATCCTCATTATCCTTATCACCCAAATGGAAATTTTTCCTTGAAAAATGATGGAGCAATGATCATTCGATGGATCAATGACCTAAAATATCTTCTTTTTCATGTGTCATCATGAAAAATGATTCCTAATTTTAATTAAATCTTTTCCAATCAACTTGAATAAATCTGTAATTTTCAAGTTTCCCACCATTTTTTCTATCAACCTAATTACACATAAATAGATTGAATCAAAATTTTGTATAACAAATTTCCCATATAACCTCAAGAACTCGAAAATATCACAACAAAATAAAAAATTGCCTTTTTATCTCTTGCACTCGAAAAATGCATTGTTTAGTGATAACAATCCCACCACTATTTTTAATGGTAATATTATCATCTTACTTTTTTCAAAAAAAAATAACCATTAATACCAAAACCAGACCATGTTATCACATTAAATTATGGTCACCCTTCTAAACCTTTCAAAATTTATCGTACAGATATATATGTGCACACTTTCTCTATAAACGAAGAAACAAATGTATTTTTACACACAATCATCAACCACTATTCTTTTCATTATGGATATCATATAATTAATTCAACGATTTTTTGTGATTTATTTTATTTAACATCGTCCTTTTTGTTTAAAATGTATAATTGTGCACGCATCACTTCATCATGTGAAATGAACATTACCTTTAAGCCTCGAATACCTCCACCTTCACTATCAACTATCAAATGTTGAGATATAGGAAGACCAATGTGCTCCACTTAATATAAATAATCAGTACAAAACATAATCAATTATTCCAACACAAATTTTTGAATAATAGATTCCTTCAGTCGATATGTATTTTTAACTTATCCCTTAAATATTTTCATATAACACTCAAAAGAATACATCCAATGTAAATAAACAGACCCACATATTCATATCTCATGCACGAGATGAATCACCATAAGAACCATTACACTAAAAAATATAGGTGTGAAATGCATTTCTAGTTGAAAAAGTATAAGAGAGGTTTCATTCTCCAACTCATCTAAGAAATTTGGATAAAAAACTTTGAAACAAATGTATTTGAAAAAATTATATATCCTAATTATAATCTTCCTAATATCTGACCACAATGAACTATACAGTACGACTGGTAGCAGATGTTTCATCAATAAATTAAATTCATAACATTTCATAACTATTTATTTTCAATCGTTTACTGAAAAAAATTATTCAAATTTGATTAATATCCATTATTTAATTTTATACCATACAAAAACTGATGAAAATTCTACTTCTCACTCTTGCATAATGAATGAAAATCCGAAGGTAAATATAAACCATTTCCTTTCAATGTGGGGGATAACTCCAAACATATTCCCATTTATATAAAGGCCAAACAAGAATTAAATCCATATTTGGTATTTCATTTTATGTATAGAAATGTTGTAGTCAATCTATCACATATATTTTTCTCAAAATGTATAATATCACTATTATGTTTTATCTATAAAACATTCCAATAAGGTAGTTTAAAAAAATAAACGGTTTCTTCGAGATAATTTTCTGAATACCGTAATTACTTTTCTTTCCAAAGATCGAATCAATATTTTACACTATTTTGTAATATTCATCAACTGAAATTGTTTTTTCAGTAAAACCATTTCTTTCTTTAATGTTAATCAATCTCAAAATGGCTAATGACACTGTATACTTACTACAACCTAGGAATAATGGTTTTTCTAAAATCCCAATTCAATCGTTCAAAAATTTCAATTTTTTCAATTATTTCAACACATAAATCATGAATTAATTATTTAAAATGATCCCTATTCACATTTTAAATATTTTCATCTACATTATGTATTGAATTTATAGTTCTTTCACCATTCAAGATCCAATGTGTATAATTAATTCCAAAATAATAGAAAATGTGATATTCTTTGATTTATCTAGAATTTAAATTTATCATATTAAAAAAAATCACACAAGTACATAAAATAAAATATTTGTTTTGAAGATTTCTTATAGAAAATTCAATGAAATGAAAACTCCTTTTGAAATTCATTATCATTTCCCTATAAATTTATCCAATTATAATCCATTCAATACCTGAAATTGTAAGATAATCAGTGATATTTTAAAACATATAAACATATATATATTTATAAATTTTAAACATAAAAACATACAATAAAATAATACTACTTGTATGTTATATAGTGTCCAATTTTGACTGTAATGTTATTTTCGAAACAAATTTTAAAAACTGTCATCGATCCAACAATAATTCACCATCAATAATTCCAAATTCCAATCCCAATGTGCCCTTACATAATTACCATAGATTATAATTATTTTATTATTTAATAATATAAATTCTTATTAAACACATGCGAAATATTCTTAAAAATTCAGTAAAACCATAGAGAAATTGATCCATTTACTACTTTGATATAAACATCTCAGGAGATATTCCACATGATGAAGATCAATGATTCCTAATGGAATATAATAATACTAATGAAAAAAAATTAATAATCAATTTCATAAAAAAAATCATTTCATAAATTTATCTAATAAGATAAGTAATAACAATAAACTTTTTTTAACAAAAACATTAATAATAAACAATCAATTTCATAAAAAATGAAGCAATAATTCAAAATCATTACTAAATAATATCTAAATTATTTATAAAATTTATAAAAAAACATACAATATTCAGATTTCAAGATGATAAATTGATCATTTTATCCTTCTAATTCATTGGAATAATTAAATTCCAAGATCAAACTAAATAAGTAGTATTTATAAAATATAATAAAGAATGAAAAAAATGAAACGTGATTAAGGTATGAAAATAAATATGGATTTGGGTGGAATAAAAGGTGGTTCAAGGTTGTTTGGGTGTTTATAGAGGTGGTTCAAGGTTGTTTGAGTCAATGAAGGGGTTATGATGAAGCCAATGTTGTCGTGAGTCAAGGTGATTTGGGTAACAGCCAGTGAAATCATGAGTCGGGTGGTCATCAAGGTGGTTCAAGCTGAAGATGTGGTGCGGATGAGTTGGAATCATTGTGAGTTGAGGTGGTTCGGGTAACTATGGGTGACATAATGGGTCAGGAGAGATAAAACAAAAGAAATTTATTTAGGGTTTCATGGCCAAACACTGGGGTTAAATTTTTAAAATTCATTTTTGTTGTTAGTTTTTTCATAAACCAATGCTGAAATGGTTTTTTTAGTTTTTTGGTGGTGTTATTAGTAGTAACTGACACAAAAAATAGTACAGTTTTAATTTTTTGGAGTCATTTCATACTAAAACTAACACTAAAAATGAAAAAATTTATTGTTTCAACATCTATTTCAAAGAAAACTGATTCCAAAATGTTTTCTTTTAAATATTTGTTGTCATATTATTATAACCAATTTCATAATTGTGATGATGAATCCCCTATTTCTACTAGTAAACCTATGGTTTCTCACCACCACCCAACTCACCCCACATCGACCTCAGGGAAGGAAAACTGAATTCACCTAAAAAGTGTAATAGGAAATATATAAGTGTTGGATAAAAAGTCTATTTGGTCACCCAAACCTAACATGAATATGAATTTTTTTTAATACATAAATCCTTAAATAATAGTTTAAAATTTAACTAGAAAGTATGAATTTCAGATATAACTTTTAAAAATAAAACTATCTCATAACCATGTTTCAAAATGTTCCCCAACGTTTTCTTAAACTGAAAATAGAAGCCTTGACACACTGTTACCTTCCCAAGCTGTTTCAAAACCACACCCTCATTATAATTTATAAGAACAACTATTTTATTTTATTAAAGGTAAATTGGTCAATTTGTAAACATTTAACTGGTCTAAGTCTTTTTAAAATAAAAACACTCATTTTGAAACCCAAATTAAAAACCTATACAATAGTTATTAAATTAAAAATAGGTTCTTGAAACTATTTTGAAAACTCATTTTCTAATGGAAATGAACTAACACACATGGATTAACCATAAAAAATCATAATCCACATATCACAAGGCATATGGATAATTAAATCATGATATAGATTCTAGAAAAATATAATCAAGTGCATGTGATACAATCAATCACTAGATTAAAATCCCTTATATGAACAAAGAATAAAACAATCAAATATTTAATTTGTGCTACAGTTGATCCCTAATGTGAGACACATGTAATATTTTGATGTATATCACTCAGAAACTAACTTTCATCCTATGATGATTTCCAAAAAACAAGTCATCTAACTAGGATACACATGCATCATTTCGATTACATGCTATCCTAAACCTAGTTCCGTATATGAATGGAGGGGAAATAGTAGTTTCTAAACCAACTAGAGAAATATAAATCATATTTTCCACTTAGTACTTGGGATCCCATGACCAATTATAAACGTAGGCTAAAGAAAATTCAATCCAAGATTAACATGAAAGGAACATAAAAAGGATAACCCTCTCCCCTAATAACCAACCATTTAATAACCCCATAAATATCATATACACTTGGAATAAAAATGTGAAATCCCACACAAGGAGAGAAATAAGTATCTAAGAAAGATAATAATCCTCAAGGTGTACACAAATCGTGGGTGAAATCATAGCGTTTCCTTCACATAAACTATTTGAAACCACGGTTTCAAACAAGAATTTAACACCAAAACATTTCTTGGAATTCTAAGCCTCTATTATTTTTCATAAAACAATACTTTTGGAATTTCTTATCAAATTATTGAAATCACACACACCATTTAGAAATATTTTTAGGCCACCCATTAAACATTTTACTACAAATTTGAAATTAAAAATAAGTCCAAAGGAATACTATTTTCATAAAAACCATTTAAATAACCATTAAGAAATTTCTACATGGGGTAAACAACATAGTCATTTAAAACTATAATTTGAAATTATAAAATTAACCCCTTTATAAATCTTTTTGAGGTCAACACCTAACATTAAAATCAATTTATATTTAAAATATAGTATTAACTCATTAAAAACAAAAACTGAAGTAAAATACACCATGCATTTTGAAAAAAAATTAAATCCCCCATTAAGAAATTCATAAAATATTATCATAATAAAAAATTCAACTTCCAACTTAAAAAATGGAACTTAAATGAGATACCCATTATGATAACGTATAAACACAATAAAATGGTTTTAAAAAATCACAAGGATATCACATATATGAATAATTTTATAAAAAAGTTAATTTAAGAAGAAAAATCAAACATTGTATTTGAAAATTAAATAACTTCCTAAAAACAACTATTTGGAAGAAGAATAAAAAGATGAAACATATCACCTTCAACAGATAGAATCCAATAATGTAAGAATACATGATCTATAATCTATAAGAGAACAAGTCCCTTGGTTAGAAAAATCATGAATGTAATACCTATCCTAAAAAGTGAACTAAGGTTCCAAGAAGAAGGGAAATCCTGGAAAAAAGATAATAGGGATGAGTGGTGGAGAAATAGAGTTATAAATACCTTTTAAAAACACCAAATAAAGGCCAATAATCAAGAGGAGAGGAGGTTGGATCTCCTCATTCCCAACGGTTGTTTAGCACTAATGGGAGAGAATCTCCATGAAACGCCTTATAAATCAATAAGGATATTTTGAGAAAATAAAAAACTGCAAGGCCTTGGAAATCCACACAGTTTGGACACATTGTTTTCCAAACCATGTCCCAACCATATGAAGTATATTTCTAAGTCCATGAGAATCCACATGATTTAGCCACAAACATTTAAAAATGTGTTCCAATCATACATTAACCACTTCCTAGTCCAAAATGGTTGTATGATTTCCGGGGATCTCAACATGGTATTACAAACCATTTGAATGATGTAAAAATTGTATATATCACTATGACTGGCCCCTCTGCATAAGAACCTCATGGTTACTCCTATCCATGTGAGCTAACCATTTATCAACAAAAAAAACCTAATACAACTCTAATATCCAACATTAAAATTATTGGAACATATAATTAACCAAGATAATTCAAAATATATCAATTTAATCTCTATAATGTCAGGTGGGTGTCACCATTCTCTTTACTATTCATATTTCATCCCCAGGATTGTCCATCTTCAAAAACAATGTGATAGACAATTAATAATCTATAGAGGACTAAAATTAGTAATTTATCATCATTATTAAAATTTGAATCCAACATCCAAGATCATAAAAAAGATAAAATCAATAAACCACAAGATATCAAAACATCTCTAAGAACAAACAAAACACTATCCTCAAATAAGTTGTCCTAAAAATCAAGGGAGACCAAACTTGGTCTACCCACCTATTATAATTTCTCTATAATGGTTAAATTAAAATAATACTATTGAGATATGCATCCTCACAAAAATGTGTAACCATGAGATAAAATTACTTTAATGCTGCATACACTTCCAAACCAAGGAAAACAAGGAAAAAACGTATCATAAAAAAGATAACATGAGATCTAACCTTGGGTCAGGACACACACTGATACCCTAGGGTTAAAAAATTGAACACCAACTCATGTTTCATCCTGAGTGATGTAATCCAAAGACCAACATATATATCAAACTCAACTAGTAGATCAGCCACCCTAGTTACCCCATATTAGAGACACGACCTTTCTCATGTCTAAACTGTGATAACCAAACAATTTAACAAAAAACAATGAGGGAAACTGATTAATCTCAACAAAGGTTAATCCAAATGATAAGGCAAAAAAAAATTACACTATTAGCATAACCTAAAAGAGAAATAAAAACAAGAACAAAAATCAAAAAAGCTATTCAAAAGAAATAGTTTACAAAATAAACAAGTAAAAATATAAAATTACATTCAAATCCAAAACCAATAGATCTCTCAAAAAGGAACCATCCACAATATTTCTATAAAATAATCTGAAGATGAAAAATATCAACTCAAATTACAACCCTCAAATGAAAGGTCCCAAAAAAACATCACATCCTCAATGGATTAAATTTCAGAACATTGATAAAATACTAGTTTAAAAACATTTGATGATGACCCAAAGGGACACAACATAGACAAAATCTAGGAGACCTACCATTTAAGGGATTATAAATCCATAAATCTATGCACCAGAAGAAAATAAGACATCTTTTTTCCCAAGAGAAATACTCATTTCTTCTAGCTATAATTCATCTTACTTATACTCCCCACTTGTTTGTTTATCCTTATTTACAATATATGGACGTATGGAATCACATACCACTAGTTTCCTAGAATTAACTACTTCCACCTGAATATCATCATTAAAAACCTGTTGATAATATGTTATTATATACACAATTATCGTTGTACCAAAATATTGGGCAAGACCAACAATAATGAAATTGGATTTATCAGTATCATTGACCACCAGCCTTCGAGAATAGATGGCCAACTCTAAAAAGTGATCAATAGTCTCTCTCTCTCTAATCCATCACCCTGATGAAGGAAAAAATTATTATGAAATCTCTCTACATACATTGCATTGGGAAAGAAACACTGAATAAAATCTATAATGAAAAAACTACAAATACATAATATCGTGTAGTTGAGAAGGAACCACAGAATCCCACAAAAATAATCTCAAACAGAAAAGTAAGATTCTTAAAATACATACTTATGAGTATATTATACATCAAAATAGAATCATGTATCACATTAATCTCCTCTGACAACCTCACTAATTCATTTGAACCTTGAACACTACTAAAATAAATATGATTCTATTTCAAGAATTCAACAATGGGGTTTAAGCATAGGAAATTAACAATATCCACCAATCCATTCAGAGTCTTGGTAAATCCAAGAATCAATGATTTTTTTTCCATTCTAGGTGGTATAATACAAAAATAGACATGAAAAAAATCATGCATATACTAAAGCAACAATCCAACAAATAAAGTACACAACAATCACACCAAGAAAAAGATCTTTTATTTTGATGTTACCAACTTCCCCCAAGTAATGTTGGAATCACACTTCACCAAGTTTTATACATGAAAGACAATCCAAAACACTATCTAAAACAGAACATTTTTATTAGAACAAACCTTCACCCCAAAAGTCTTGTCACAAAATTCTATATTAAAATTAAACTCTGTTTTGAAAACAAAATAATTATAAAAATTTCCATAAAAACTAACCTTCCATTTCAAAATAAAATCCAAACTTATTTCAAATGAAAATAACCTTTTTAATCCCAAAATTCCTTAAAAACTCCATTTTTAAATAACTATGTTTTGGAAAAAACCATGGAATAAAATTTTGACCAATACATTTTCCCTTTAATATTTTCCAATCACTATAATGGAAACAACCAATTTATGTAACATTTCATGAAAACAATGGAAATATCCTAATCATAATAATTCATAAAACCATGATTTGAAAAAAAAATCACGATTCCCATACATTTTATAGAACATGTTTTTAATGTCATGAACACTCAAATCACCACATAACCTTCAAAGAATGTCACCAAGAAACACAACCAAACAACCTCAGAACACTCCCCAAATCCACCTCTATTAAGTGAGAATAACATTAAGAAAATTCATAATCGATTAGAGTAAAAAAGATCAACCCGGGAAGAAATAGTGATGAACATGGTCTGATTAGAAGTGTTTGGAAATCATGGTCCAACCATGGAATACACTCTATAAAGAAGGCATACCCAACCACACTGGCACAGAATGGTTTCTTAAGTTGTGTGAGTGTACTTTTTAGATTGTGTTATCCTCCCTTTTCACCCCAAAACCAATTAAATACCCCTAATACAACATTAATTATCAAATAAGATAAAAACATATACCCATATCATAAATGACCTTAAAAAAACTCTGACACATAATTCAAAAATAACATCCTTTGATAGCTTGAGGTTTATGTTGCGAAGGATATAGCTAGAATATCCCCATATATACCTCTAAATCACCAAAACCATAGCCCCCATTATTCTAGGAAACTGCCAAAAAAACAAGTTGTACCCAATAATTTTAGTCTCTTACCATGGAAAATTGGCCTTTGATACCATTTTATAGAAAATTAACCCTGTATTCCATCCACATGGTGATTGAATTGGTTTTACATAGGGATAGAAGGATGTTCTTCATCCATATGGGATGAAAACAATGGGTGGGGCATCAAAGGAACCCCTTAATAAATTTTTCATCCAAATAAGAGATAAATAAGTATAACATTAAAATGTAAAAACGAAAATAAATAATCATGCCAAAGAGGTCACAACCAATCACATTGATCCCACCAATTTTCATAAGTGTAATTATAATCAATAAATATAAATTTAAAACAATATTTAATATATAAAATACTAACTATAAATTAAATAACAAGAAACCAAAACATTATTATCCTGATATTATCTCTATGAAACATATGGTTTCTCACCACCACCCAACTCACCCAATGTTGGCCCTAGATAATGAATACTGAATGTAACATAAAACATAGAACGAGAAAGATATAAGTATGAGATAAAAATACCACTAGGTCATGACCACCCATCGTGACTATTAAATTCATTTCATAAGGAAATTCATAAATTATAGTTTTAAAAAAACTATAAATAAATTATTTTAAATAAAACTTATGAATAAAATAAATTAAATCTATAACAACTTTTTGAAATTTTCCATGCAGTTTTCTTAAAATGAAAAAATTTCCTCGAATCAATCACACCATACTAAACTGATTTAAAACCAAAAACCCATTAGAATTTATCAAAAAATAATTTGTTCATTTTATTTATGTGGAAACGGTCAATTTGTAAATATTATCTAGAAAAATTCTTCATTATAACAAATCCCATTGTGGAATCTAGTTTAAAAAAGGCTAAAAGAGTCTATAAATTAGAAACATGTTTTTAAAACAAATTTGACAAATCATTTTACAATGTAAATGACCCTACAGAATCAGGTAAACCATAATAATTTTGGAACCATATATTACAAGGAATATGATTAATATAGGCCATATAGGGATATCACACCAATAAAAAGAAAATTGATATAATCAAGAACAAAATCAAAATCCCCCATATCAACAACTAATCAAATAATTACATGTTTTATGGGATCTACCTTAGATACCTAATCTGTGAAACATCAAATATTTTATGAGTTTATCAACCAAGAACTATATATTGGCCTTTGCTAAAGTAAAATCCACTAGTTATCCAACATTAAAACACATGCATCATTACAATGACACCCAATCATATAACTAGTGTCTAACATGTATGGTGGGATTCTAGGGGAATGTGAACCAACTAGTGAAATATTGACTAGATATTTGTCTTAGTACATGAGTTCCCATGGGTAAAAAATAGTGAGTATAAAGAACATGAAATTTAAGATTAACATTAAAATCCCCATGTAATGGAAAAACCTCACCCAAAATACCCAAACAATGAAAATCCCTATATAACTAATTACCCCACAGAATAAACAACAACATTCATACATAAAGGGAGGACCAAAAATCTCATAAAGGTAAAAATCTTCAAGCAGTATACAAATCACAAGACAATACAAGGGTGTCTTTCACAACAACTATTTTAATCCATGGTTCCAAACATGACTTTAAAACCAAACATGGCTTGGAATTCCAAGACACATTCACACATTATAGAAACAAATTTGGGATGTTCTTGTAAAATATTGGAAGTCCCAAAAACTATTTAAAAAAATTCAAATCCACACATAAACCATGGTGATACCACTATTAAATCCAAAGTGAGGACGAACTCTAACCATTTCCATCATGAAAATTTATAAAACAATTAAGTAATTTTCATGTGGGGTACACCAAACACTAATTTAAAACAAACATATGTAATTCATTAAAGAAACCCTTTATAATTTAATTTTATTTCCAAGCCCCAATTGAAAATAAAACATTCTTTAAATCAAACCTTTTACTCAATAAAAACCCAAATTTGATTGAAATCCAACAAGCATCATGAAAACCATGTTAGAGATCCCCATAATCATTTCAAAAAATATTATCATAATAAAAAAATTCCATTTCAGACATAAAAAATGGAACAAAAAATATAATACCATTATTTAAATCTCCAAACACAGTGAAATGGATTTTGAAAATCACGTGGATATAAAACATATACATATTTTAATAAAAAAATAGAATTTATATAGCAGAATCACACATTGAATTATAAAATGAAATAATTGCATAGAAACACCATCATAGAAGAAGTAGAAACAAATATGGAACTTGTTTCTTTCATTAATAACCAAAAATAAAGTAAGAATAGATCATATACAATAAATAATAGCCAAAATACATAGGTTAAAACCATCCCAAACTAAATCCCTTGTCGTTATTGTAAACCAAGGTTCTAGGAGGATGGGGAAACCTAGTGAATAGGGACGAGGGATGGTTAAAAGAGAAAGAGAGGATGAAATACCTTGGAATCTATTTAAACTCGCTAATTTAAGACAAAAAAAGATGGTATGAGTTTAGATATCTTAATAGTCGACCAATGAAAATGGGGGAGAAGATGGGTAAAACAATGACACCCTGTGATTTTGTGAAATATTTTTCTTCGAATTAAATTATTCTTTTTATATTTTTCATTTAAAAGAACACTAAAAATAGTTTTTTTATAAATTGAATTAATATTAATTTCTTTTTATTATATAAAAAACCTTTTTATTCATGAACTATGTACAAGATAATGTTTATCCTCTGCTATAGGAAACACCAACTTGTCTTATGCTACAAACAAAAATGAGGTTCTGTGAAACAACAGATTATTTTTATAATTATTTTAAAGAGATAGTTATAACTTATATTTTAAGCAATTTAATTTGAGATGTAATGACTACTTTTTAAATGATAATTAAATTTTTTTCATATAAATAAATCATATTTATAAAGAAATATATAATTTTTTGTAAAGTATTCATATGTTTCAAAATGTTATATTTTTAAAGGAACTGCTTTTCATGACATTCTCTAAATAATAATAAAAATTAATTTCGGAAAAATATAGAAATTTAATATTATAAAATTATGTTAATTTTTTAATTCATAATTTGAAAATTATCATAAGGTGGATTTTTGGTATTTTTCTGAGAAACTTCATTTTTTGATGAACAGTGAAAATTTTAAATTTTAATTCCAAACCACTTTCTCTTCTAATTTATTTATAGTCTTAAATTATATTTTAAGTTGGTTTTAAAGTCCCAATATATCAATAATAAATATATAAATAGAATTTAGTTAATTAGAATCATTATAATTTTTAATCTAGATATAAAATATTAATGTAATTTTGACCTTTCCCACTTTAAAAACTCGCTTTATCGTCATGTCGAAGAGATTACCATTAAATTTAATATGACCACATTTTTTAATTGAATTTTAAAAAATATAAATAAAAAAGTTTAATAAATATAAAATTTATATTCTAACTAGATAAAACAATTTTTTTAAAAAAAATATTAGTTAAAGTGATTGAAATTATTTACAATAATTAAGTAAAAATAAAGCATAAAAAAGGACTTGACCTCAAATTGAAGGACCCAAATTAACCATAAACTTTTAAAAAAGCCCATTTTTATTTAAATATTTACATTATTAGACATCTATTATTAGTTTTTTATGACTTTTGTTAGGTAAAAATGTGGGAACCCCTAACTCGTTTTCAAAAATTTCAGGTGTGTCCCTTCCCTCCCATATAAAAGGACCCAACCAATAAACCTTATTAACAGCTATAAAACCACTTTTTATTGTCCAATATCTACCAAATTATATTCCCAACATCTCTCCATTACGTTTTTAATCCTCCCATTTGGCATAATGAATTCCAAGGAAGCCCTTTGCTGCCAACCAAAAGGGGTTTCCCCAAAGAAGAGGTAACATTATTCCTCATGATCCTTTTCTTTATTCTATTTCCCCACTACCTAAATTATTCATGTATGTAATTAATAAATAATATAACAAATTTCTTGACTATAATTAAAATTTTTTGATAATTTTTCTATAAACACTTAGACAAAATTCTATCTAATGGGTAACAAACTTATTGTTCTAGTAAATGGCGAACCACCGCCTCACGAAACGATGTTGTTCATTCTTCCTTTACCAAATCTCATAGTTGGGAATTTTTATGTAGATATATTTTAATATGATATATATGATATATATTATGTATTTTTATTGCATAATTATTATATAACACAAACATTCATGCTTTCCATTTTCTGTAAATACGATAATTTTCTTTGGGGAAGTGTGGACTACTGGCTCCTCAAAGTGATGTGATTCATTCACAAACTACATGGAATTTATTAAAGATAGTATTATTGAAATTATAAGATATATATGACATAATAATTATACATTAATGATAATATATATATATATATATATTTCATTTACTTTCTTACTTTAAATATTACAAATAAAAACAGTAATAATGTCCATGCGTACGTATGACCTACTGTCTCAATGAACGATGTATTCAATTTCATATTCCTAAATTCAATATGTTATTATATATAAATATATACAGAATAAAAATTATATTTATATCATTTTATTCATTTGGGAAATCATGATATAAGTGTGGGGACTAAAAATATAACAAATTAAGACACATGCAAAAACAAAGGGGATATTACCCAAAGTAAAACCTTAACTTGGAATTGTTAGTATGTGGGTAATATAAATTCATAATAAAAACATATATGGTATAATATATATTACTATTTTTATTTAAAATATTCATAATAAACTTATATTTATTATAAATGGGGATTGTATGAGTACTAAGAGAGTCAATAATTATGGTAAGGGATTTTTATCTCACTTTTTATTTTTTTGAGGTACAAGCCATATTCACCACTCAATTCTTTTGTGTGGTGTATATAATGACCTTGAATGTATTATATGATTACTATTAATAAATTTATGGGAATTTACATATCTATATTATTATATTTATTTCATTGGTTTTTTGTTTCAAAATTTACCAAATCAGTAAAGTAATTTTGTCTCAATTATCCTTCTTTGTGACACATGCCATGACATGAACCTATATTTTTCCATGATGTGTATATACTTAAATTGAAATTTTATATCATGAGTCAATTTATTTTCAGGATATTATAGAATCATTTAACATATTTCTTACCATTTTACTATGATTAAAAGTTTCTAAATTGGTAAGGGTGTATAGCCACAATCTCATCACTTATCATGATTATTTATGATTATGCTTCCAAAAAAGAAATATATTGTCCCATATCTCAATAACTCTCATGATATTGATTTAACTATGGTTACTCACATTACATCCAAGTAATGGTAACATTTTTCAAATATTTGGTACATAATATTATTAAGAAAGATTGCTTAAAATGTCTATCTTTACCTCTCTCTCCAGTCAGAAATTTGTATTCCCTTAAAACCCTAATATATAAAAACATTTCCCAAAATATTCTACTATTATCCTATGGTATTTAAAATAATTTTTTACCCATAATTTACCATTTAAAAATAGGGGTTTCAAAAACGAATCATCTTGTCTATTTTTGGTTGAGGCACTTTTCTAAACTCTTTAGAGTGCAAATGAAATGTTTGGAATGTACTGATTTACCCGATATCATGACCATAATTCCCTTGAAACTACCATTAATATATTACTAATTAATTCCAAATATTCAATAAAATAATTATTTAAAATAATTTTTCAATGATAAAGGTTTTGAAAATGTATTTCATGATTCATTTATAATCTTTCAATAAAAAATGATTAAATTTTTTTTTTCAAGCTTCTTTTATATGAATTTAGGAAATTTATTTTCAAAATGATTTCTATATTTTTTTTACCTTTTCTAGGAAAAATTGTTTTGAAAATGGCTTCAATAATTCATTATATGTTTTTAAATTAATTTCAAGGAAATTGGTTTTAAAAAAGTATTAACTTTTAGAAAGAACAATTAGATCTAAAAAATATATTTTCCTCATACAATGTTTTAAATGATTTTCCATAATCATTTTTTAAAGTTGTTTCAATGAAAATTATTTTGAAATTTTAATATGATTGATAAAGTTATTTTCAAAGTGAGTTTTCAAAATCCTTATCTATCTAAAATTACATCCCTTGTTATAATTATGATTTCTTAGGGATATGCTCTGAGGACACCATTAATAATATTTCTTTGAATGGTTTATGTATTTATGTCTTGATGTTTATAAAACCCATTTCTCATAAATTTTTTATACCGTGAATGTTTTTTATGAAACCCAATTCCTTTCATAGGTTATTATAGGATGAAATTTTTATAAAACCTCACAATTTTATATAGGTTAAGATATGATTACATGTGTATGACACCAATTTCATTTCATGGGTTATAATATGATGTTTATGAAACCCATCTATTTTTATGGGTCCTGATATGATGAACATTTTATTATATTTCAGAAAATGTAACATTGATTTTATTATCAAATGGGTGGGACCTATATCACCCTCTATTGGCTTGGGTAATGATAAATGTTATATGAGCTCAATGGGTACATGGGTGGTACCCCAAGCCTCAAAACAAGAAGGTACATGGGTTGTATCCCAATCCTAAGAACAAGATGGTACATGAGTTTTAGCCCAATCGTGAAACAAAGAATATACATGGGTTACATCCCAATCCTAAAAACAAAAAGTTACATGGGGTGTACAACAATATTGAAAATAAAAATGTATATGGGTTATATTCCAAGCCTAAAAATAAGTAGGGACTTGGGTTGTATCACAAGACTGAATGTATGAGGGTGAACAGGTTATATACCATGCCCGAAAGTAAAAGGGTACACAGGTTTTTATCCCAATATCGAAGTAGGTACATGAGTGTTAAACCAAGCCTAACATGTTTAGATGTTCTTGGTAGGTATCTTTGACATAAGATTTCATATGTTTATGTGTATGAAACAAATTAAAAGTCTTACCCCTATGTTATTTTTTTCAATTATGATTCTAATTCCCTTACTATTAATGTCTTATGAACTACAAAAATTTATTACATGATTCATTATTATGATAGTTTTTAGGCATGGGATGTTATTATATTGTTTTGACCACGTTCTTATACCCAAATTCTCATGTTTCTCCCCCTTATTTACCCTTAATGAGCATCTGAGCTCACCCCTTTTTTATATTTGCATTACCCATGCTATGAAGAACTGTATTAAGTAGAAGTACTAGAGTGGAAGATATCTATGGGAAAAAGGAAGATCTTTCACCATGTTAGACGGTTTTGGTCCAGTTTTCAAAAGAAAATAAACTATGACAGTTTTTTTAAGGTACTTTTGTAAGGTTTTGAATATTCCTAAAAAATGATGTAATATCAAATTCTGTTACAACTGGATCACTATAGTTGGTGTCAAATGAATTTTTTAGTCAACCTTTTCAATCTAGGATGATAAAAATTTAGCGATGTCTCCTATAATATTTCTATGTATATTTCTAGGGATGTCTCTATGGACAAGTTGAAGGGTGAGGAAAAGTATAGGAATAGGTCTTAGAAATTTGGTAAGGGATAGAGTGAGTGGTTTCCTAGAAATACATCACTATCTGTATACTAAAAGTGGTTGTGGTTCTATAACATATTTACTTTGGATAAATAACTCTATGAAGGCGTGTTTGTATTACTCGAGTGTAACCTGGTACACAAAAATGGTCCTTACAGTGCACTTGGTTCGACACTCCCAAAGGATATTCTTAAGGAATTCACGAAATCATCACACACCATCCTAATGGATTTAAAAATAAGTTTTATATGAATAACCTATGATAAAACAAATGTTAAATCTATTAAAAAATAATGGTCACTATTTAGATGTCTTATATGTACTTTTTCGTGATTATGTGTTTTCATCTATGAAATGTGACTCTCACCATAAGCTTTCTATTTTTAGTCAATAGACATAACTTGAAGGAACATGGTTGAAATTGAATGATTTAGATGTGGAATGTATGGCCATCATGAAAATATATTTTCCCAATAGAAATATCCTTAAAATAACCAGGAAGGTTGTTTGAGTATTGGTTATACTGCCAAAGATAAAGGGACAAAAAAAATATGTGAAATGTATTGTATGTTATTCCATTATTGATTACACTAAAAGTAAAAAAACATGATTAAATTGTTGTTGAGGAACCACAAGACATGATTCGTTTTTCAAATTCTTGGATTGAGTAATTATTGAATAATATGATAAATCATATGTAACGGTTTAGTAATAAATTTGGATGATTACAGTGTATATGTTTTAAAACTCAATGATTATGTTAAACGGATCATTAAATGTATAATTATTTTCAATGAATGTTTTTTAAAATGATTGAAAAGGATATGTTGAATGGTGATGAAGACTTAGAACAGTGATATTCTAAATAAGTGAAGGTTTCCCTTAATGTTATTAAGATTTTGATAAAATTATGTTAAGATTGGATGGATAGATTATTGATTTGGATACAATTAATTGGATAACATCAAATAACTTATAACCAATTAAGGATTTGTGAATAAAGTAACCCATTTCATCATGGATGATGTTTAATAGAACTTATATTAAAGGAATATATCTAGTAATCTTACGAATAATGAAACATAAATATTTTTCAAAATTATTTATGTTAATTTAGGTAATTACCAGGATTCAAGAGAATATATGAAGACGGTATTCATATGTTTGGAATGTGACAACCCAGAGATTCGTTATGATATATGGGGGGTCAATGTTAAGCTGATTTTATGACCATATTTCTATTATTTTAATTTTTTAACATTGAAAACTGTTACAAGGTTAACTATTTATAGACTTTATGAAGTTAAACATTAGACGAAGCTTGTTATATTTAGGTAATATCTTACCATATGAAGATTTATTCATATTGGGAAAATATTGAAAAACATTTTTTGTGATAAATAGAGATGGAGTGGCATGTCATTCTATTTATGAATCTCATGATCTATTAGTTCTTCAAGAATGGCAGATTCACATTCATTCTCTAGCATGGAAGATGAGGTGGGAATTGATACATGTACAACACAGGGTTTTGTCATCCAAAAATCATAGAAGTATACATTTTAATGAAATTTATTCATCATTAGGAAGACTATTTGGAAATTAAATATTTTTATAAAAACATAATTTTTTATTAAATCGATGGAATTTTAAATAATCATAGATTTATGAATTTGAGACCAATATATTTCCAATAATATTTCACAACTTTTTTTGATGTCCTCAAACCCTTAAACAAAATATTTAAGATTTTCCTCCAAGTCCATATTTTCACTTTAAACATATGTTATCTTATGTGTAATTCTAATTATATGTTTCATTGGGTAACTATTATGTTTCAAACCATCCATTTAATAAATAATGTTTTAGAATTATTTTTTACGATGTGGGTTTCAATGAAAATAAATTTAATTTATCAAAACATTGATAACCCAGATGAATTTGAAGGGATAAATTCATTTTAATGGGGGTAGAATGGAACACCCTGAGGATTTGTGAAATATTGTTTTCTGAATTAATTTAATATTTTTTATATTTTTCATTTCACGTAACACTATGAACATTTAAAAATATATATATATATATATATATATTAATGTACTATTTGTGGATTTATTTATTTGAAACACCAATTCAATTTTTCACTTTATGCAATATAATGTTTATCTTGTTCTACACGTGACACAAACTTTCCAGGAATTACATGTAACCCTGTGTTTCTATGAGACAACACTTTAATGTTACAATTATTTTAATGAGATAGTTATAACATAGCCATTAAACATAATATTATTAATTGTAAGAAATAATTTTGAAATTTTAATTACAATGGTTTCATATAAATATTTTTTTTATAATGAAACATATAATTATTTGTAAAATCATTATATGTTTAAAAATAATATATTCCAAAAGGAATTGTTTTTTGGAACATATGTGAACACTAATAAAATTAATTTTAGGTACCTATAAAAACATAATTTTATACAATGAAATTCATTTTTAATTCATAATTTCAAAATTATCTTATGGTATATTTTTTTTGAGAAACTTCATATTTGAATAAATAGTTAAAAATATAGAATTTTCATTCAAAACATCTTTTTCTTCTACTTTAGTTATAAAATTAAATTACTTTTTATGTTTTTTTAATGTACCAATAGATCAATTATACATCTATTAATCCATCATAGGTAATTGTATTCATTTCCATGTTGTATCTAGATATAAAATCATAATGAACATTTGAGCATTCAAACTTTAAAAACATTCTCTCTCACCATGTCTATGAGATTAACATTAAACATAATTTTCATGATTTTATGAATTGAATTTAAAAAAATGTAAATACGTGGTTTTAATAAGTTTAATATTTATATTATAATATGGTAAACATAATATCTGATCAAAAATATTATTTAATGTGATTATTATTAATTATAGTCATTATTGTAAAATTAAGCTTAACATGGGACTAAATCATAATATCAATGGCCCACATGACATAGAAACTTGTAAAACACCAATTGTATTGAAATATTTCGAGAACAATACTTACATTATTATTTTGTGTTAGTTTTTATGAATTGTTTAGGTAGAAACATGGGCACAACAAACTTGTTTTAAAAAATGCCATGTATGTCTCCTCCCTCCCCTATAAAATTATACCACCTCTTTCCATTCATTAGTCCTCTAACAACACTTAGGTTAAGAAACGATATGCTCTATTAACATACCCAAATAACTCCATTCATCCTTGAAGCCTCACTTTATTAATCAATAAATCCATGGAATCACATTGTGGAAAAGAAAGAGGAGTTACCCAAAGAAGATGTAACGTCCTTCCTCAAGCTCATTTCCTTTTTTTTATTTGTCAAATACCTCAATTATTCTTATTTCATGCAAAAATAATAGGATTAATAAAATGAATATACTAAGAGGTTTCATGATATGTTTTCGACATAATCATTCACAAACTTCCATCTAATGGGTAACAAACATATTATTCTTGTGTACGGTGAACTACCACATCACGAAACGATATTGTTGATTTTTTTCCTTTACCACCTATCATGGTTGAGAATTATGGTGAAAAATTTATTTTCATAGATTATATATGATTTATATGATTTATTTATTCTTATTTAATTATTATATAACACATACGTCCATTATTTCCATATTTTGTAAATACGGTAATATCGTTTGGGGAAGTGTGGTCCATCGCCTCCTCAAAACGATGTGATTCATTCACACACTACATCGAATTTATTAAGGATGGGTTTAGTGAAAATATACGATATATAATTCATAATAATTATAAATTAATGATATTATATATATACATATGTCTCATTTACTTTCTTATATTCAATATTATATATAAACATAGAAATATCATTAATGCGTACATATAACCTACCATCTCAATGAATGGTGTATTCCATTTTATATTTATATATTAAATAAATAATTATAATAAATATAAAAGTAATAAAAATTAAATTTATATCATTTTAAATATTATTTAAAAACTAGTATATGTATGAGGATGAAAAATATACAAATTAAGACACATGTGAAAAACTAAGCAGATATTACCCGAAGCAAAACCATAACTTAACTAAATGGCCTGAAGGCCTTCATTTTTATTGATTTTTGATAACCCCCCTTTCAAGGGATGAGAGGGAACCCTTAAAAGGCCCATAGTCTCCGGGATTATATGGACCGTAGGCTTATGAGATTACAAGACCTGAAAGTCTTAGGGAATTCAACCAGAATATCTACAAGGAACTGCCCCTCCCCATCATATACATCGTGATAGTAGCTCTCCACCTTCACATGGTTGTTTGGCTAGGATTTCCATGCAAAAATAGTATGGTCTCGAGGGTATAGCCATACCATCTCATTCAGACAAATCCATTTGGCTATACTCTGGTGACTGCACCTCCTCTGGATCCTCTTCTAGGGATGCTCCTTTATTGTAGAGTCTGTTTGGGGTAACTACATGTGGCCCAAAGGCCTTGAGGTGGCCCTAAGGTCTTAAAGGTGGCCCAAAAGCCCAATTGACCCAAAGGCTTGGGTGGCTCGAAAGCCTTAAAGACTATTAACCCAAATGGGTGGCCCAAGGTGAATAGTTATAGCTGCTACAATATCAAACAGTACCTACTACAGTACCCACACAGTGTACAGTCTACTACAGGACCTGTACAGTGTACAGTTCTGCTACAGTACCACACCGTGTATAGTATGCTATAATACTGCTAAAGTACCTAGAAAATATGCGTCTACCTGGGTAGTATAATGTCATAATAAAACCATATATGTTATTATATATAATAATATTGTTATATTAATAATTTATAATAAACTTATATTTATTATATAGGTGGTTTTTATGGGTATGAATAGAGTTAAGACATAAGGAAGGTAAATTTCCTCTCACTTTTTATTTCTGTGAGATACATGACATATTCACCACTTGATTATTTTGTGTGGTGTATATACTACCATGGAACATATTATATGATTACTATACATATATTTATAGGTATTTAAATATCATCTTGATGATATTTCCTTGATGGGTATTATTTTTTAAATTTTCCCATATTATAAATGTAATTTTGTCTCAATTTTCCTTTATTGAGACCCATGGCATGTCATGAACCTAAATTTATGTATGATGAGTATTTACATCCTTTTAAATTTATATCATGGATCTAATTGTTGGGATGATATTTTATTCTTCATGTAATTTTAGTTCTTCCATTGTATTATGATTAAATGATACCAAATTGGTAACCGTTTATAGCTATAATCACATCATTTTCTGAGATTGTATATGATTATACTTCAATTCATGTAATATTATGATACATATCTCAGTAAATCTCAGGATTTTTCTTTCCCTATAGTTACACATGTTATATTAATGTAATTCTACTAGTTTCCCACTCTTGGTAAATAATATGGTTAATAATATGTGTTTAATAAAGTGAATCATTACAACTCCTGTAGGTTATAAATTTGTGTTCCTTTAAAACCATGATTTCTAAAAAAATAAAAATATACTATATTATTATCATATTATATTTTAAAAAAATACATATGATCAAACTCTTAAATAAAGGGTTATAGAAAGAAATATTTTTTCCGTTTTCCAATTGAGGCACTTTTCAAATAATTTTACAATGAAAAAGGAATGTTCATCACGTAGAGATTTACCTGCCATCTTGACCACCATTACCTTAGAGATTCTTATAAAATATTACATTGTTATTCCTAATATTCTTTAATTTAATTTCTTTAATGATTTTTTCATAGAAAAAGTATATTTAAAAAAAATCATGATTATTGTATGATCATTCAAGGAAGAATGTTTTTTAAAAACATTACAATATTTTTTATATGTTTTAACTAAAAAGGGATTATAATTTTTTTTCAATATTTTTTTATACATTTTCATGGAAAAATATTTTTCCTATATTTTTCAAGATTTCTTAAGATTTTTTCAAATTATTTTCAAAGAAAATTGATTTCAAAATGATTTATGTTTTCGAAAGAGTTTTTCAAAGTTGAAAAGATATTTTACTCAAGAGATGATTTAAATGGTTTTTTCATGTGTTTTTTCAATGTGGTTTAAAAGAAAAGGATTTTGAAAATGATTAAAGTTTTAAAAAGTGATGTTCAATGTGATCTTTCAAAATCATTATCCATGTAAGATGAAATCCTTGGTTATTGTTTTTCTTTACCAGGGATAGGATATGAGGACACCATTAACATTATTTCTATTAATGGTTTATTTACTGATTGATTGATGTTTATGATAGACATTTCTCTTTAATGATTTATACCATGATAAATTCTTATGAAAAATAATTCCATTAACGAGTTATTCTAGGAATAAATTATTATGAAATCCACAAATTTCCCATAGGGTAATATACGATTACATGTTTTTGACACCCATTTCATTTAATAGGTTATGATATGATGCTTATAAAACCCATAAAATTATATGGGTCATCATATGATACATGTTTTATAATCTGGTGGCACATATATGAATTATTTTTTTATGAGATTGGTGGGACATAAATCTCCCTCCAATGCATTGGGTAATGATAAATGGTATATGAGCTCAAAGGGTACAAAGTTGGTAGACCAATCCTTAAATAAAGATGGTACAACGGGTTGTTACCAAGATTAAAAACGTGAAGGTACAAGGGTTTTAACCCAACCCTAAATGAAATAAGGGACATAGGTTGTATCCCAATCATGAAAACTACATGGTACACATGTGTTAGCCCTATCATAAAAATAATAGGGTACTTGAGTTATATCTCAAGATTGGAAATAAGTTGGTCCCAATGTTGTAGCGTATGCATGAATGTAAGAGGGAGCATGTGTTGTAGCCCAAGCCCAAAAATAAGAGTGTACACATGTCATTAGCCCAATCTCATAGTGTATATATGGGTTTTAGCCCAAGGATAAAATGTTTGGAAGGTCTTGGTACCTGTCCTTGACATAGGATTTTCTATGTTTATCTGGATGCCACATGTAACACCCCATGCTTCCATGGTAAGTTTCTATTTGAATAATGTAATAGCTTGCACTGTACGCAACATCGAGTTCTAGCACACCACAAGCAATCAAAATATATGCTAAGAATAGTAATACAAACTTTTTAAAATTTTATAAATTTTATTATTCAAAATGGACTTCATTTCTAAATTCATAATATCAATATTAGCTTAGGGTGAATTTTGTGTATTTTTCTAAAAACATTTAAATTTTGATGAATACTGAAAAAAATGCGTAATTGTTTATAAACTATATTTTATTTATATAATTATTTATTTTATTTACATTTATTTTAGGTCAAAATAGACACATAATACCAATATAATTTCAATTTAATTCAATAGAGTCATTTTATAATAAAATTCTATGTATAAAATTTTACTGAACTTTTTAACGTCTTTTACCTACCTTCTAAGAACCTTTGCAAATTTGCATAAAATATAATTTTACCGCTTCTGTGAATTGAATCTAAAAATTCCAAGAAATACTTTTGACAATAGTAATTAAACTGTGGTTCAATAGGATGAGAATAATTTGTGGTGAATAGTACCTTCTGAATTTTATTTACAATGGTTAATAGTAAATATGGAAATTAAAGGTAAAAATTATATTATAATTACCCTTAAAAATGTCCTATTTCTATTGGATAGGTGTTTTTTTATGGAAATCTACCTTATAAATAATATATGACCCTCTTGGTCCACTTGGATTAGATTGGTTCATTTATTATTATTTCATTTAAAGAAGAGTTAAAAGTGTTAAATTCTTGTTTTCATAAATAAAACATTTTTAATATAGGTTTATACAAAAGATAAATTCTACAGTAAATATTAATTATAAATATAAATATATTTACTTTATAATAGTATTTTATTTATAATTTTGAGACATTAAATAGTTAAATTTAACTTTGACAAAATGTTGATGAAGTAATTACCTCATTAATGAATGATTAAAATAAATGATATTATAAATATCCAAATAAATTTAAATTGAAACTTTTGATGAATTCCACTAATTTTAGAGGTTAATATGACATTTTAGGATTGATTTAAATTATTTAATTAGAATTAATCATGTGTTAGGACTTTCACAAAAACCAAATACTAAATAATGTCAAAATTGACATAAATGTGTTTGTAAAACAAATAATATATAATAATTGATATAATATTCCAAAAAATATAAGGTTCGACCAAAGGACTTATATAAGGTTAAATATTTTAATAATTAACAACATGGGGTTATGTTTTATTTTTATCATACGTTTATTATCCATTAATTATATTAATACAAGAATACATGGTAAAAGTTAAGTTATTTGTCTAAGAGTTAAATCTAAAAGATAATGTTAATATGGTGATCTAAACCTATCAAAACCCAATTTTTTGTGCGTTTTTTGACCTAGACCCTCCTTAAATTCGAAATAAATCCTTTTGGAGCCATTATAAACTGAATATGATTGTATAATAACTTAATATTTCAAGCATTTCCAAAAGGGACCCTCACCTCTCTTATAAATGGGTACATCCCCTTCTATAAAAATCACACATCCAAAGCCATTTGGATCAGCCTAACACTTCTCAAATATCTTCCCAACTACACTCAATTAAACTTAGAGGCCTTACATTGATCATAATGTCTACCTAAGCATCCCTTTTGATCAAATCAAAAGGAATCACCCAAAGAAGAGGTAATAATTTCATCACATCATTCAAAGTTCTTTTCTTCTTCCACATCCTTTTTATTTTTTGTTTCCATACCAAAGTAATAAATCTAGTACCTTATACATATAATGATGTTATTATAAATATTTTACAACAATATCAATTATTCTATCCATCCTATGAATGAAAAAGTCACCATATGTGCGTACGTACGGCTAACTGTCTCCCCATCATTGTGTAGTTTGTTATTCATCAATTCATTATTTGGATTGGTATAATAATGATTATAATTAATTTAAATAATAAATAAAACTTTTTAATGATTATTTATATATGGTATACCATCCAATTACATAGTATTTCACCATCAAGAAAATGGTATTGTCCCTCGTGCGTACGTACGGATTACCGTCTCAACGAACGCGATGAGATTCATTCCCCATCATCACCATTCAAGAATAATTATTATTTTATGAATAACAAATAATTTTTAAGAACATAATATAATTATGTAAATGAATCAAATACATCATATCTATAATGAAAATTCCTTATGTATAAAAACATACAATGTAAAATGAATCAGTTAACACCCGAAACAATGACACTACAGAAATATTATTAAAAAATAATACTAGAAGATCATATATAATATCATATTTTTGTATATTGTTTATTATAATTTAATAACAATTATTTAACTATTATACAGGAGTTTAACGTACCATCTACCAAGGAAGAGTACAAGGTAAGGGTTAATTTCACAATCATTTTATTATCCTAGTTTGTTTATTCCTCGGTATCTACTGGGACCTCTTTATCATCAACATCCGTGTTTCTAAAAAATGTATTTCAAAAAATGTCTACTATTTTCTAGAATATTGGTTAAATTCATTTTTACCCTTTTTTAAATTTTTATAATTTTTTTTGAAAGTAATATTTTCATCTTTTTCCAAACTAGGTACTTTATGACATTTTTGACAAAATATGGTAAGAATGATTTTTAACGTATAGGGCAGGTGCGACTATTTTCTTCCATTATAAAATATTTGAGGCTTCACATACAAGTTTAAAAGAATATTTTCAAAATAAATGTTTTCTTTTATAATTATGTGACATTTAAATGATTTCAAAAGAGAAAGAGATATTTCTATCAAATAGTTTTGATTTCATCTGTGTCAACATCCTTTGATGGATTTTACACTTGTCTGATGTTTATTTATTATGATACAATCTTCCATATTGTGTTGAAGGTTTTTTTGATATGGTTGACTATGGATTTTTTGTTTTTATACCATTCATGGTTTATGGTTAATGTTTTAACATTTCATATGGTAGTTTTAATACGAATGTTTTTGTTATGTTTCAACCTTTTCATATTAGGAATGCATTAGACATAGTACATGATGTGGGGAGACCTCTATAGCTCTTAGATGCATCAGTAGGTCTAATGAGACAAACTAGTGTTTTGGGAAAAGTCCTTGAAAAAATCTTATTTGTAGTCTTGGCATGAGGCCTTGTCTTTGTGGTTATGATATCAATAATTATACATTCTATCATTATGAAATTATCTATTGGAATTACATTTGATAATTTGACTAGTATAATATCCATGTGAATAAGTAAATGGAAATATTTGATTTATCATTTCCATATTATCCTGAAAATTAATTTTAAAATGCTCTTTTTTATTCTTACACATTTAATTTAATGTTTGTGCTTATTTATGAATGTTTATGTTGTATTGTTATCATTACTGAGCATCTGATCTCACCCTATTATTACGTTTTATTTTTCACAAGATGTGAAGAATAATATTATGATTAACCTGTAGGGATAGTCTATGGGATATGATTGTGTTTAGTGGAGCCACAATGGTGTTTTTTATTTCATTATATAATGTAAAACTTATGTATGTATCTAGTAGTTCCAAGGGTACTAAACTAATCGGTAATTCGATACATGATCTCTTGTGATCATGAAATTTTTATGTAATAATGCACCAACATTGGGTAACTAGGGTTGATGTGTTACAGTTGGTATTAGTGTATATTTAGTACAATGCTTGGAAGATAGATTTAGAAATACTATGACTAGAGAACATTACACTAATATAGACTTTAGAGATTAGTATAGAAGAACATCCTATAATTTTGTTAATGTATATATTTTGTGTATTTTCCAAAAAATTATTCATTTTCTAGATACGAGAAGGAAGACTTGGCTCTAGCACGGATATACCTCAGTGTAAAAACATTGACAAGGAGTTTCGGGCTTGACCCAGGGTATCCTGGTACACGACAATGGGCCTTGTTGCACTCTTGTTTACGACACTCCCGGGGGATATGATTAGTGTAATTCACATTTTTTTATGACCCATTACGAAGGATTTATGATTAAAAACTTCCTCAATGATTTTTTAATGATTACAAATTATATGAATAAACTGTTCAATTTATGTTAGATATTTTACTAGTTGGAATTATGTATTGTTATTTATAAACAAATATAGTGTATGCCATTATTTAGAAATGGATCCTAGTAAAAGGAATGGAAACTATATCAATGCACTTAATCCATGTAGGTATTTCCCTACTACTCAAGATAATTATATTGGAGATAGTGATGCAACCGGTGCTGAACAACTTATAACCATACTGGGACTACTAACTAAGGTTATGAATAATAACCATACATGTGTAGATCAACCAGATCCACAACGTGGTGGATCAATGTTAGACCGCTTCATGAGGAAACAACCACCAATATCCAATGGGAAAAAATCTATTTTTAGAAGATTAATGTATATGTTCTTTAGAGATAATATTTCATGCTTTGGGGAGTATCTAAAGGAAAAGAGTTATCATGGCAGTTTATCACCTCACTGGAGATACTTATCAATGACGGTCATTAATTAAAAACACTACGGAGGAAGAAAAAGTATCAAATATAGAATAGATGGATTTTATAGATATTTTCATTTAAAAATACTTCCCTCATGACCACCGAGTGGATATGTAAAGAAAATTTCTGAGTCTAATGAAAAAATAGGATGAGAATGTCGCAAAGTAGAAGGCTAACATTACAAGGTTAGAAAGGCATGCAACAGATTATATAGGTAACCCAAGGAGTAATATTGATCAATTATTTGTTGGGTTAAAACCATTTCCCCATCCATCATTAGTCTCAAAATCCTTCTTATCTTACGAAAATATTGTCTCATGTGCTATCAAGGTAGAAAATGAATTCTCTAAGTCTTACTACTTTAAATAAATCATGATAATAAGAGATTGGTTGAACACTCTGGAAATGGAAATAAGGGGAATAAGAGAAATGTTTAATTTATATCCAATAATAAATGTGGGAAGAAACTCCCTAGTACTTTCCTAAAGGGAATGAGATTTTGTTACATGTGTGATGAAAAAGGCCACCAAGCTCATTATTGTAAGGGAATGAAAGAGGTTGTCAATGTTGAATGCTACAATTGTAGAGAAATAGGGAATTTTCCAAATGAATTTCTTAAGCATTAGAGAAAATTACCTTAGAAAATGCCAAATGAGAAAGGACAATTTTAAGCAATCACTATACCTGAGGTTGAAGCTCCAAATGACGTGGTTCCTGGTAATTTAATGGTTTACTAAAATTCAACAAATGATTTATTTGATTCTGGGTCATTTCATTGTTTCGTATCTTTCTAGATTCCTATGAGAATTAGTTATTTAAAATTAAATTTAACAAGGGAGTTGTTAGACAATACTATTAAGGGATGTGTCATTGCAACAATATTTTATGAATTAGTTCCCAATTAGGCATATAAACATGCTCTATTTTCTGATCTCATCGCCATACCCATGATTGAATTTGATATAATCCTCAATATGGATTGGCTTTTGGGTTGTGAAGCAAAAATTTATTTTATGGAGGAGGTTACAATTTTCGATGGTGATAAAGCATACCTTATCTTTAGAGCAGAAATGTCAAAATGTGATTCTCATCTAGATCCACCCCTAGTAGATCTACTCAATACAATTATTGGAGAGGAAGAGATAGAAATAAATATGGGTGAGGAAATAAATGTTCAAATAGAGGACGTACCTATTGTGTAATAATATGTTGATGTGTTTCCGGAGGATTTACGTAGACATCCTCCAGAAAGAGAAATTTTGTTTTCCATTGATTTAATTCCTAGTTCAATGCCCCTTTTGAAGACCCCTTATAGAATTTCCACTTTGGAATTAGTGGAACTAAAGAAACAACTAGTGGAATTGAATAAGAAATGATTTATTCTCCCTAGTGTTTCTCCATAGAGATCCCCAATTCTTTTTGTTATGAAGAATGATAGATCTATGAGGTTCTACATTGACTACGGGGAGAAAAATGCTATAAGAACAAAGAAAAAGTATCCCCTGCCTCGCATTGATGATTTATAAGATAAAATTCATGGTGCTCAATATTTTTCGAATATTGACCTTTAATCTGAATATCATTAGTTATGTATGAATAATGAAGTAATTCTAAAGACAACACTTCATATCAGGTACGGGTATTACGATTTTAGAGTAATGCCTTTTGGAATGACTAATGCACCCTCTATACTTATTGATATAATTAATAGATATTTCATGGAATATCATGATTACATTACAGTGGTATTTATTAGTGATTTCATGGTTTACTCTAAATGCTATGAAGATCATGAAAATCACATGTGCACTATTCTAAATAATCTTAGAAGAAATGAATTATATTGTATGATTAGAAGTGTGAATTCTGGCTTCAGGATATTTCTTTTCATTGCCATATTGTATATAAGGATGGAATCCCTATTGATCATTCTTTGACCTGAGGAATAAAATAAAGGCCAACACTGATGAGAATAACTGAAGTACATTGTTTTATTGGTTTGTCAGGTTATTATTAGAAAAAAAGAGTGTGAATAATGTTTTGAAGAACTAAAGAGAAGATTAGTCAATGATCCTATATTGACTCTACCATCATGGAATGATGGGTTTTTTATTTATAGTGGTGATTCATAGAAAGGAATTTGTTGTGTCCTTATACATAATGATAGATTTATTGTATATGCATCATGATAGCTAAAACTTAATCAACAAAACTCTCCCACTGACGATATTGAGTTAACAGCTGTAATATTTTATTTTCAAATATGGGGAAAAAGTCTCTATGGTGAAAAATGTGAGATATATACTGATCAAAAGAGTTTGAATAATATTTTCTAACAGAAACAACTCAACATGAAGAAATGATGATGGCTTGATATACTCAATGATTATGATTTCACTATACACTACCACACGGGGAAGGAAAATAAGGGGTCAGATGCTTTGAGAAGAAAGGATCATGGAGTTTTGAAAAAGATGAGTTTTGAATGGGATCCTATGTTCACGGATCTAGTAAAGATGTAAACGGGAATAATAATTGAATTTGAAACATCAACACATTTTCAAATGGTTTCCAAATCATATTTATTAGAAAGGATAAAAGGTTCTTAGACTGATGATGAGGAGTTTCAAAAGAAAATTAATGTTGTGAATGATGGGTGATTGATTGACTTCATATATAAAGATGGAATTTTGAAATTTGGGAAGAGAATTTCTGTTCTTGACATTCCTGATCTAAAAAGGGAATTGTTGGATAATGATCATAGCTCTAATTTCCCTATACACCTTGGTTGCACTATGATATATATAGATTTGATTGAACATTTTTGGTTGGACAAAATGGAGAGGGAGATTATTGATTATGTGTCAAGATGTATGGTTTGTCAACAGGTGAAGGTTGGAAGACAACATCCTATAAGAATCATGCAACCTCTTCCCATACTTGTGTGGAAATGTGATGATATTATGATGAACTTTGTCCTAGGGATAGAAAAGACTCCTTGAAGGAATTATGCAATATAGGTCATTTTTATCATCCTACCATGTTAGCACATTTTCTTATTATAAGAGAAGATTTACCACTTGAACAATTTATCAGGACTATATATTAATGATGTTTTAAGACTACATAGAGTACCCCTATCGATTGTTTATGATCGTGATTCCCATTTTACATCAACATTTTGAAAAATTCTTCAAAAGGCCTTAGATAATGAACATCGTTTGATCATTTCCTTCCACCCTCAAACAGATGGACAATCAGAATGGTCTATTCAAACCATAGAAGACTTGTTGTGGTCTTAATCACATGACTTCAAAGTATGTGGGATCAATATTTACCTCTGGTTGATTTTTTTTATAATAATAGAATCCATTCAAGTATTTAGATGGCACTATAGGAAGCGTTATATAAAAAAGATATGTCGCACCCCAACTTGTTGGGATGATTTTTGTGAAAGAAAACTTGTCGGCCTAGAAAATGTTGAGGAAACAATGGAAAATGTGAAGACTATCCAAACCCACATCAAAGTAGCTGAAAGTAAGAAAAAGAGATATGCCGATAACTGAAGGAATGATTTTGAATTTCATGTATGAGATCTTGTTTTTTTTAAGGTATCTCCATGGAAGGGTGTTATATGATTTGGTAAGTTGGGTAAATAAAGTCCCAAGTACATTGGACCTTTATAAATTCTAGAATGAATTGAAGTTGTAGCTTACCATTTGACAATGCATCCACATCTCTCCAAAATTCATGATGTTTTCCATGTATCACTATTGAGAAAATACATTCCCATCCCAATGCATGTACTCACCTATGAAGAAATAGAACAGGAACCTGATCTGTCTTATTGTGAAGTCCATGTTAAGATTCTTGATACTAATGAACAAGTGTTGAGAAACCAGATGACTCATCTGGTAAAAGTTCTTTGAAGAAACCATATGATGGAATAGGAAATGTGGCAACCCAATTAATTATGATAAAGAACCAACCGAATAATTTTAATCAGCAATATTCTAGAAATTTTGATTATGAAATAATTAGAAAGTTGGTAGAATGTAACACCCCAATCATCCACAGTACGTTTATCTTTGGATAATTCAATATCTTTCACTGTATGCAACATGGAGTTCAAGCACACCACAACCAATCTTAGTAGCCGTTTTGAATATTAATACCTACATTTTAAAATTTTATAGGTTTTGTTTTTCAAAATGATCTTCATTTTTGGATTCATAATATCAAAATTAGTTTAGGGTGAATTTTAGGTATTTCTGTAAAAATATTCAATTTCTGATGAATAGTGAAAAACAATGTGTCATTTCCTAAAACCAACTTTTTATTTAAATAACTATTTAACTTATTTAAATTTATTTTAGGTCAAAATATTTACATAATACCTATATATGTTCAATTTAATTCATTAAAGTCATTTTTATAAAAAAAAAATTAGATGTATAAAATTTTGTCTAACATCTTAACGTCTTTTACCCATCTTCTATTAACATTTAAAATTTTTCATAAAATATAAATTTTCCACTTATTTGAATTCAATTTAAAAAATCTGGGAGGAATTTTTTACATTAGTAAGTAAAATGTGGTTAAATAGGATGAATATAATTTTGTTTTGAATATTAACTTTTGAATTTTATTTACCACGGTTAAAATTAAATAGTGTAATTTAAGATAAAAATGGAATTTTAATTACTATAAAACATGTCCTAATTCTATTGGATAAGTATTTTTAGACCAAAATGAACCTCAAAAATAAAATATGATCCTTTTTGATCCACTTGGATTAGATTAGAACATTTATTATTATTGTATATAAAATAAAAGTTAAAAGTGTGAAATTCAAGTTGTTATAACTAAAAAAAATTATATTGGGTTATATATAAGATAAATTTGACTATAAATATTAATTAGAAATATAAAAATATTTCCAACATAATGGTAATTTATTTAAAATTTTGAGATATTAAATAATTAAATTTAGTTCTGACACAATGATGATGGAGTAATTACCTTATTAATGAAAGATTAAAATAACTGATATTATAAATATACAAATAAATATAAATTTAACCTTTTGATGCATTAAACTGATTTTATAGGTTAATATGACCTGTTACTATTGATTTAATTTATTTTTTTCGATTTAATCATGTTTCTTTGACATTCCCGAAAACCAAATACTAAATAGTGTCAAAATTGACATTAATGAGTTTTTTAAACAAATTATTTTTTATTAATTTATATAATATTCATAAAAATCAAAGGTTAAACCAAAGTTATTAGATAAAGATATAAATTAAAATAATAGACCACTTAGGGTTCTCTTGGATTTTTATATCAAGTTTATTAACCATTTATTATAATAATAAATTAATATATGATAAAAATTGAACTATTTAACTAAGAGTTCAATGTAAAATATAATGTAAATATAGTGACTTAAACCTATCCAAAACCTATTGGTTGAGTGTTTTTCGACTTATCCCCACATTATCCTCAAAATAAATTCTTTTTGAGCCATTATAAACTGAATATTATTGTTCAATAAATTAATATTTCAAACATTTCATAAAGTGACCCTCAACACTATTATAAAAGAGTACTTCCCATTCTTGCAAAATAACACTTCCAAATCCATTTGGAATGGACACAACCTACTCAAATATCTTTCCAAATATCCTCACTTTAACATATAAGCCTTACTTTGATCATAAATCTGATCTATGGAGCATTTTTTATCAAATCAAAAGGAAGTACCCAAAGAAGAGGTAATAATTTAATCACCTCTTTCAAAGTTCTTTTCTTCTTCCACTTCCTTTTTCTTTTTTGTTTATATAAAGAAATAATAACACCAGTACCTTCTAAAAACTGTGATGTTATAGTAAATATTTTACAACCAAATTCATTATTCTATCCATCCTATGAATGGAAAAGTC
This sequence comes from Viscum album, assembly GCA_963277665.1. Classification (NCBI taxonomy): domain Eukaryota; kingdom Viridiplantae; phylum Streptophyta; class Magnoliopsida; order Santalales; family Viscaceae; genus Viscum; species Viscum album. The sequence continues at coordinate 2,060,883,504 of OY728120.1, read as the reverse complement.
ACCATACGTGTGTACGTACGGCTTACCATCTCCACATCGTGATGTAGTTTTTTATTCAACACATCGTTATTGGGATGGTTATAATAATGAGTATAATTGATGTAAATAAAAAATATAACATGTTAATGACTATTTAGATATGATATACCATCCAATTACATATGATTTCAAAATGAATATAATGGTATTGTCTCTCGTGCATACGTTCAGATTACCATCTCCACGAACGCGATGAGATTCATCCCCCATCGTAACCATTCAAGAATAATTTTCATTTTATGAATAATTTTTTTAAGAACTTAATATCATTCTATATATGAATCAAATACATCTGATCCATAAAAAACTTGACTTACATATAAAAACATATAAATGAAAACGAATCAGTTAACACAAAAAATAATGATACTAAAGAAATATTATTAAAAAAACAATATTAGAAGATCATATATAATATAATATTTATGTATATGGTTCTTGTATAATATAATCACAATAATTTAACAATTATAATTTAGGTTAACGTTCCCTCGAACAAGGAAAATTACAATGTATGGGTAAATTTTACAATCTATTAATTATCCTAGATTGTTTATACGTGAGTATCTACTGGGACCTATTTATCATCTGCATCCTTGTTTCTTAAAATAGAATTTCAAAACATTTTTTCTATTTCTTATAATATGGGTTAAATTCATTTATACCCTTTTTATAATTTTTATAAATTATTTTGAAAGGACTCTTTCCATTTTTTTCCAAACAAGGTACATTATAAATTTTTCGACAAATTAAGGTAATAATGTTTTTTTGACATATACGGCGGGTGCGACTATTTTCCACCGTTAGAACTTCTTCAATGCTTCCCATTCAATATTATAAAAATATTTTCAAAATAAATGTTTTCTTTTATAATTATGTTACTTTTAAATTATTTGAAAATAGAAAGAGATATTTCTCTCAAATAGTTTTGATTTCATTTATGTCAACATCCGTTGATGAATTTTACCCTTGTTTGAAGTTGATTTATTATGATACAATCTTCCATATTGTATTGATGGTTTTGTGATACGTTTTACTATGGATGTGTTATTTTTATTCCATTCGTGGTTTATGGTTAATGTATTAACATTTTTTATGGTATTTTTAGTAAGAATGTTTATGTTATATTTGAACCTTTTTATATGAGTATTTCATTAGACATAGTATGTGATGGTTGGAGCCATCTATAGCTCATCTATGCATTCGTATATCTTATGAGAAAAACTAGTGTCTTGGAACAAGTCTTGGAAAAAATATTATTTGTAGCCTTGGCATGGGGCCTTTACTGTGTGGTTATGATGTTCGGCATGATGCATTCCATCCTTATGATATTGTCTATTGATATTACATGTGATTATTTGACAAGTAGAATACCCATGTGAATAAGTAAATGGAATTATTTGGTTAATCTTTTCTATATTATGATGATGTTTAATTTTAAAATGCTTTTGTTTTAGTCTTATACATTGCCTTCAATGTTTAGGCTTATTTATGAATGTTTCTGTTATATTGTAATCTTTACTAAGCATCTGAGATCACCCCTTTCTTATGTTTTATTTTTCCTAGGATGTGATGAAGTATATTATGATTGACATGTAGGGATAGGCTATGGGATATGAGTGTGTTCAAAGGATATGTAATGTTGTTTTTTTATTTAATAATGTAATATAAAACTTATGTATGTATCTAGTAATTCCAAGGCTACTAAACTAATAAGAATTTTGATATGTGATCCCTTGTAATCATGAAAATTTTATGTAATCATGCACTGACTTTGGGTAACTTGGGTCGGGGTATTACACCACAAATTCCATGTCCTATACCTATGTTGTTATTTCTTGGATTATGATCAATATTCCATTATGGTTCAAGTCTTATAAACATCCAATCTTTATGCAATGATTTGTGTCTTATGAACTTCCAATATTTATGCTATGATACATGTTAATGAAATTTCTTATACTGGGTATATTCTTCTAATGTTTTGATCACTTTATCATATCCTCATGCTCATGTTTATTTCCTTTTTTTACCCTTACTGGGCACCATAGATCACCCCATTATTTTGTTTCCATTACAACGGTTATAAAAATAAATTTATATAAAAATATTATAGGGGAATATCATTATCAGAAAAATTGAAGATAATTCGCCAAGTTAGAAGATTTGGTCCTGTGTTTACAAAGAAACTAAACTATTATGGCCCTCAAGCAAGAATTATTCTAATGTGATGAATATTCAACTAAAATGATGTAATATCCATATATGTTAAGAATGGTTCTCCATTAAAACCCCATTGATATGAATAAGGGTATTTCATAAAATTCCTTAAATTTTAACTCCATTTGAAGGATCAATGTTTGGAAAAAAAAATTAAACTGTGAACCAACCATACTTAGGGCACTTTTTATTCCAAGAGAACTCACATAGTTTGGGAACATGGTTTTCCAAACCATGAACTGACATCCTCCTAGGACAAAATATAATCACATCTTATAGGGATCTAATGTATAGTATTTCAAACCATACAGATGTCATTAAAATGGATTTGTCACAATGATAGGTCCTTTCAAATATGCATTGGTTTCTTACTACTAGCCATGAGATATAATTATTCATACCCACAGAAAAGGTCCACAAACTAAATGTTATGGAATAAAAATTCGTATCATCTAGAACAAAACAAGATAATGTAAATTAGAGAAATCAGATATCTATAGTGTCATCTAGGCATCAAATAGGGACAAATTGACCCTACTTCGACTCTTACTAAATCACTCAAGACAACACCGAGGTCTTTAAACACATCTATAAACACGTCCAATAGATATTCCAACTCCTAGAACCCTAATCAGAGACCAAATTTTTTGTAAAACCACATATTCAAGAAAAAATTCAAATTATCTTCATATCACGAACCCCTAATGTTGGGATCCATTATATAAAGATCGCACAACAACATTTCTCCTTACTATGTGTGACTCAAAGACATAGTTCAGTGATTGGGGATAGTGATCTAGTGATAAAGATCTTGTTATGACTGGTTTTTTATCTAATGATTCATAAACATCATATAATTTTTTGTGGTGTCTTCCATATGTTGTAACCCTCCCTTCTCTTCTTTCCCCTATTGTTTTATTTATTTTTATGTTTTTTAGAGTTATTTTTTTTTGATATAAATTTTAATTAATTCAATTTTTTATCTAACTTTTTATAATACATAATTTTTTGAGAGGTATTTTGGATTATTGATTTTGTTTTTAGAATTTTATTGATTGATTTTTTTTATGATTTTTGGTTTGAAGACTGACTATTAGTCTTAGGATATTGTAGTGGTATGTTTTTTATTTTATTACTGGAAATGAATAAAGGGTATAAAGCATAAATGATTTTTTTAAAATAATTTTTTTAAGAAATTACAAAATGTTTTAAATATTTTACTATATAACTAATGTTTCAAATAATCAATTAAGTTTTATGTTTGGAAGCTCAAATGTAAATAAATTTTTTTATTTCAATTTTGATGAATTATTACCAAAATAAGAAACAAAATTAATATGGTTTTCATTTATTTGGAAAAGACATGGGATAAAGTTCCTAAATAGTTTATATAGAAAAATCAAGAAAGAAAAAGGGAGTAGGCAGACTATATCCAAATCATATGTATAAATGGTGTTGGACTAGATTTATTACTCAGATAGTTGATACTAAATAATTTACAATTTTGATAGGAATTTATGAAGAGTTGACTATATGGCCATACCTTTTTTCTATGTACTATTGATTAGCATGAAAAGAATATTCAAGATGAGATGCCAAATATAAATATTTTTTTGGATGATATTATTAACATTTTAGAATCCAATGTGACTATCAATTTATTGTATGAGTAATGGAGTATACATTAGAATAAAAATAAATCTATTTTATTATAAATAAGATAAAATGTATTTAGTGTTGTTTTAGTAAATGATTTTTTTAGTAATGTTAATGATGTTAGACTGAGCACCCATGTTATTTCAAAATTTAATCATTTTTTATATGTAGGATAATTTCTTCAATGTTTTGGACATATTAATGATGATATATATCACAATATTACAATTTTATGGTTAATATATTGAAAATATTTTTATATTCATTGTGATCATAAAATTTATATGAAATTTAAGGGTTAATTTTGTAGTATTATTATTATACATGTTATTCTATACGGTATTGAGTTCAAACCTTTTATTAGAAACCACAAAAAAATATGGTTATAAGAAAAAATATATTAAGAAGGACATGTGGGAATACTAAGATGGTTGATACATAAAATGAACGAGTTCATGGGAAAATTAGAGTGTCTCTAATTATTGAGAAGATATGTGAAACTAGATTAAGATAGTTTTTACAAGTTAGAATAAGTCCATGTTCCTCCCCTATTAATAGGATAATTTAATGATAAATTCACTTATCTATATAATTATAGGAACCCTAAATGGACTGATAAATAGATCATATATGTTGGTTTTTTTCTAAATGGTTTTAATAAAGATATCAACTTTAATAGAACTAATCGATGAATTTTTTCAATGTTTCTGACTCAAGTAATTTTGTTTAAATATTTTTTATCATTGTTATTATTTTATAAAATCATAATTTTATTTTAAATACATTATAATAATTTTTTGATAAAATTTTTAGTTATTTTGGATTGATGTAGAATTCATTTTATTTTTATTTTAAAACATTTGGTAATATTATTATTTGGAATCTATAATTTTTTGTATATTTTAGGAATTTCTTTTTAGTGTAAAATGTATAATATGAAAATAAGTTATCCAACTTGAAAATATTTTTTATTATCATATCTTAATGAGAAATATTTGGTTTCTTACTTGTTTATAGGAATGTAACAAACATATTTATTAGAAAATCCAAAAAACTTTGACCGTTTTTTTAATAATATTGCATGTCAAAATTGTATGATTGATTAGGTTGCATGATGATGATAATTGGACTTCAAAGTACAAAATAAATATAACCAAACAATACATATTTGTTGATAATATTTGGAAAAAATATGAATTGAAATGAGTTAACACCCGAAATATTTATTCCCATTTGTGACACATAATGAATAATATCATTTAGACCATTTATTATTCATTTATTTTGAGAATTATTTTTTTCTAAAAGCTTCTTCTCTCACATTGTTATTATATTTTCATTTATTAGTATCGATGAGATTTTTATGGTGATTTATAACTATATGCACCATATGAATCATGGATTCCATTACCTAATTATATATTTAAAATTTATTGAATGTAAGATTCATGTATTACATTATCCAATTGAATCCCAACTTAGTGGATTACCAAAAAAATGTTCTATGTTGTTTCACCATGTTCCTGCCAACGTATATCAACATTCACTGCAAGAAATAAAAGGAAATATACATTAAATAATAGTTTCATTCATTTGAAACAAGAATATTTTTATCAAAAAATAAAACAATAATAATACTATCTCCAAGGTAAATAGGGTTATAGATACATTCTTTACTCAATTTTTATAGAAATATGTAAATAAAAAAAATTATCAATTTGAAAAAAACGCATTTTGGATTTTTAAGTGGGGAAAATAGATCATGTTTGTCAGTTTTCTTAATGTGAATTTATAATTATGAGATTACTTTTAATTCACCAATATTTTATATCATTGCATCATTTTTTAAGGTTGTTGGAAAATATAGAATTGATATGAAAAATTTACACTTCCATGTGGTGAGATGAATTTTTCTTAAACATGAATTGGAATATAATAATTTATTTCTAATGGAATTATGGGAGAAGGGAATATGGAATATATGTTGAATAATGGAGAGAAAGGAGAGATCACTAATTAATTTGTTTCTTAAAAATATTATTGAATCGATGGATGATTAATCTTATGTGAAGAGACAGCTGAATATGTTTATTATGTAGAAAAAAAATTTCAAGAAGTTTGAATCATATAATGTGATACATACTGTCACTGATAGTGTTTTTAATAATTTTACTGCTCGTAAATCTCATTTTATCACTTTTTTGTTTCTATTTTCCTATCATTTTATTTTTCTTAAATTTTATTTACTGATATCATATTTAATATTTAATAAGGAGATGGTTAAAGGAAACGTTTTCCAATTTTATTTTTACTTCATGATCATATTATTTCCTTTATTTTATAATATAAAGTCATTTTAGAGTTTCCTACACTTTTTAAAACACTGCAGTCAGTGTTGGAAATTAGAGGTTTTATTTAAAACAGTTTTGTTGTGCTGAACTTTTAATGGATATTCAAAAAATAATGATAGTTTGTTAATATTATAAATTCTATATTTTTTTCTTTTATGATCACACATTTTAGGATCTTTAATAAAAAGTACATTTTTAAGAAATATTCACCTTTAGATGTTTGAAATACATGAAAATTCATAGTGGAGTGGAAAGAGAGAGTTGTAGATTTGATTATGAAAAGAGAGACATTTTTGGAATGATGTTAAATATTCTCTCTAAATCAGTAGTCCACATTCTGAGGTGCATTATTTGATCTATGGGGAAAGAAATTATTTGAAAATATACATATATCAATCCACGGATAGGAAAAAACAAATTGTAAATCATTTCAATAATAAAGAAGAAAACATAGTGATTGGTAAAATAATTTGTAGATTTTGGGACGTAAAAATCCATCAGACTTTGAATTATTTTGGACACATTTTGAATCTAGAGTAATTTTATGTCCATCATTACATTAATTCTGATGAGCTGGTAAATATAATGTTGACTAAGTGCATTCAAAGATTGACACATGATATGGTCAATGTTGATAAGATTTTTGAAGATTTAATGAAATATCAAAAGACAATTGGAACTCGACGAATTATTTCTACAATTAGAAATAGGAAGTTGAGGGATCTTTTTGATTTACACACAACTAGTGTTATATGTTCAATAACACCCCAAGCTTCCACGGTACGCTTCTCTTTGAATAATACAATAATGTGTCTTATACGCAACTTCGAGTTCTAACACACCACAACCAATAAAACTAGCCATTATGAATAGTAATACCCACTTTTTGAAATTATATAAAATTTATCATTCAAAATGGACTTCATTTTTGGATTTGGAATATCGAAGTTAGCTACTGGTGATTTTTTGGTATTTTTCTGAAAACATTCAATTTTTGATGAATAGTGAAAAACACTGAGTTATAGTATAAAATCGATTTTTTATTTAAATAATAATTTATTTTATTTAAATTTAGTTTAGGTTAAAATAAATACATAATACCTATGTAAGTTCAATGTAATTCATTGGATTCAGTTTATAATAATTTTAGATATATAAAAAATTATTGAACTTTTTACCGTCTTTTACCCACCTCTTAAGAGCATTTGCGATTCACATAAAACATAATTTTACCGCTTCTTCAAGTTGAATTTCAAAAATCTGAGAGACACGGTTGATATCACTAAGTAAAATTTGGTTCAATAAGATGAAAATATTTTTTAGTGAATAGTAACTTTTTACTTTTATTTACTACGGTTAAAAGTAAATAGGGTAATTTAGGGTAAAAATGAGATTAATATTACCCTAAAACATGTCCTAATTCTATTGGATAAGTGTAATTCGACAAAAAACAACCTTTGAAATAAAATATGATCCTTTAGGTCCACTTGGATTAGATTAGGACATTTATTATTATTTTATTTAAAAAGAGTTAAAAGAGTTAAAATCAAAGTTTAAAAACAAAAACATTTTCAATATAGGGTTTTACATAAGATAAATTAAAAAATAAATATTTATTATAAAGCTAAAAATATTTCCTAAATAATGTTATTTTATTTATAATTTTTAGACATTATATATTTAAATTTATTTATGACACAATGATGATGCAGTAATTACCGTATCAATGAATGATTAAAATAATTGATATTATAAATATCCAAATAAATGTAATTTGAAACATTTTATGAATTCCACTAATTCTATAGGATATCATTACATATTAGGGATGGTTAGATTAATTTTTTTCGAATTAATAATTCTTTTAGGAATTTAGAAAAAAAATACCAAATAGTGTCAAACTTTCCCAAAACCTTGAGTGTAATATACTGAAACGACCGTCTCGATACGAGGAGTCCTACGCAACTGACGGTGCATCGATTGGAGGTCTGTAGCTCATGTTATTGGCAATTAACAGAAAATGGTCCGAAAAAGGCGGGTATGGGCCATGTCCGACCCTGCCCATCCCACCCTGGGTCGGCCCAAACTAGGTGGACCCGACCCGGTTCCGGGTCCGGCCCAGCCCAGTCTGCATGATGCGGCGGCCCAGCCGCATGGCTAGGGCGGTGAAGCCCACCTGGTCACGCTGACCAGGCGGTGGCGGTGCCCTGCGGGGCCCGCCCTAATAAAACAAAGGGGTGGTTTTACGCCCCCTGTCTCCCGTAATGGAACCGGAAAGTTGTGGTTCCTCTCCGCGGAACCCGCCGAGTTCCACCCTAGTGCACCCTCACCGGCGATCGGCTCATTCGGCCGCCTCCTGCCTAACCTCCACATCCCAACCGCAGCTACCCCTTCTGGCACCGGACGACGGCACCACACTCTCCCCGACTACCGCGACCCACATGGTCGCGGCCCCTCTACCACATGGCACGATGGCATCGTGCTTTCTTCCGACCACCACGGCCCTCCTGGCTGCGGTCCTCTTCCTCAGATGCGGTGCGACGGCACCGCGCCCCTCTGGCATGGTCGCGGCCCGTGGTGGCCGTATTTCCATTCTTCACAAAGCTCTCGCAACCTAGTGACAATTGCGCTACCAAATTTTTCTACGGTTTCCTCTACTGGTGGCGCCGTTGCACCACCACCATCATCAATACAATAAGTACCATTAGAGGGACGTCAGGCAGTGTTTGTTTGGCCTGCGCACTCCGTGTTAGATGATAATATCGGCTAATAGTGTACCACAATAAAAGATGAGGTTTGAGGATTTAAATTAATCAATAATGACCCCTACCTCGAAAAGACATCAAACTTCGTCGAGCTGTGGAAGATGAACATCGCAGTAGTCGGGAGTCGTGGAAGAACGGTGTCGATTCCATCGACGTCGGAGAAAAAGACGTTGTCGTTGACGACGATGGTGTCTTATCCCTTGACGTGGAGGAAGAGAAAAGATGAAGGTGTTCCTTGAGGCTTCGCCTCACGTTCTTACCCAATTTGAAGAAAGTAGGAGAAGACGTGTTTTCGTTCTTCGGTGGAATCGACATCCTTCGTCAAAGAGGATGTAGTTCCTCGTGTTCTTCATTGGAGATGTTAAATTCTCCCAAGCCTTTCTCCACAAAAATAATAGCCAACCCACAAAAGAAATAATATTCTCTCTAAAAATATAATGATTCCATGCAAATTCATAATGAATTCACGACACCACATATAATTAATTAATTGAGTAGCTCAACTCATTAATTAAAAGTGTGGGCATATTAAAATAGTGGGAGGAAGGTGGAACGTTTAACCTTAATGAGTGGAGGTGTTAAGAATTAAACAAGGGGTTTAATGGAGTTTGAGGGGAGTTATGGGGGGATGAAAGGTTGGGGCTTTTGTGGGCCCCACCTCACAAATAACCCCAATGGGAAGTTATGTGGGTGTGGGCCCCACCAATAACTTCCCCATGTAGTTTTGAACTACCAAAGATAAATAAAATTGTTCACAATAATTTTATTTTACTTTTTTATTAAACCTCAAAAATTAACTTTCAACCCGCATAAAATGAAACTACGATAAAGGTCCCCTTAAGCGAATACAGGCGTTGCGAGTTCATTCGTGTCCTTGGATTTCAATTCTGAGCACCGGTTCAAAAGATAGAAAAAATCCCACATGTACAATTATTGAACATACCTGAACAAAACTTCATAAATTGATTCAGGGCACACCGGTTCTCGGAATCAGGCGCCGTCAGAAATTTCGGACACGTAAAATTACAAAGAAATTAAGAAAAAAAATTCCTTGAAATTTCCAGGTCTTTACAGCTAGTGGTACTTGTTTATAAATTTTGGGTATACATCTATTCTTTTTCTATTTCAATATTATATATTTTAATATTTCAGTTTCTGAATCAACTCATGTTCTCTAATTTTGTTATAAAATATCCCATGGAATATTTTTTTCTATGATTGAAGATTATTATTTTTTGTTATAAAAAATTAACATAATGGCTCTATGTTTCATTTAAACCCATCATTGCAGAATTTTTTTCTTCTCATGATTGTATAGAACAGTCCAATAATTTGATTCTTAGAAATTTATTATAATAGAAACTAGTTCATCTTCAATTATTTGATACCTTTTCTACAGTATCATCTTAGTTTTTTCTAATGTAGAGGAAAAATTCCATGATTAGTGGTTTGGTGTTCCAGATATTGGGGTCCATTTTATGAAAATTCTTATTATTGATTTTTAAATCCTCTAATATTTTCATTTAGAGGCACGAGACAGATTTGGGTTTTGTTTTATTTATTTTAAATTATTATATAAATATAAATTAGGTTATTAGGGGTAAAATTACATTCAAAGACCCACACACAGGAAAATAGGCAATTTATATCTTCCAAAGGGAAATCCCAATAAACCAACCATTACTGTTACATATTAATGGTATCCCAAAGGCCTAGTGGGCATGAAGCCTGTTACATTGAAAAATGTCCCATAAAATATATCAAAGGCCCTATGTAGTGTCATTATCGCTTTTTTCTTTCCTCCGTCATGTCTTGCCTACATCAGCATCTACATCGCCACATGAGGTGGCCTGAAGGCCTTGTGGCTCGAAGGACAATGGTGGAACGAATGCCTTGAGACCCGTAGGCCCAAATCAATGGATCCAAAATGGTTCTTATGTGTGAAGATATTTTTAATTATATTTAATAAATAATGATAGGGTTTTGTTATTACACCATGGTTCTAGTCCAAATGTAATATTTCAATGATAAATTATAAATGTGTGAGGTTTAGGGACCTCTTGAGAACATCTATTGAAAGATACTTATAGAAATTATCTATTTTGACAATTGATTCATTGCATGTGTTTTTTAATAACTATAAAAATTAATATAATTGATGAATTAATATGATATCTATTATATATCTACAATTATGAAATATCATTTTTATCACTTACCTTCTTTCCCTCTCAATCATTAAGAGATTGAAACACTAATCATGCGTATGTGTGGAGTACAACCTCTAGGATTGATGAGTTTTATATTTCATCAACACTCATCATGGATAGTTTTAAATTTATATTTAATATAAAAATATTTTTACATAATTATATAAATATTATTTACACTATTAATGTATTTTATGACACTTTCTACCTTGGTCAGCACACATAAATTGTTTCAAAAAAATTGATTGAACAACCTCATGTAACTAGAAATGGATTGAAAACTATATAATAAATTAATTGTAGATATTAAGTTAAATCTGAAATAATAATTTTAGTATCTATCTATTTAGTAAATATAATATTTTATGCAGGAAGATAGGTGGGTGAATATAACCAATTTGGAACAATGTATGGGATTCCGTCTCAATGACCCATCATAGAGGCATGCACTAATATTTTGTAGTAATATTCATTTTTTTGGTGAAAATATTATCCCTTGACTTATAAAATGATAAATTATTGGTGAAATTGGAAAATTAAAATTCATTCATGATCTTCCTCGTTGTGGGCTATGACTGATGTCTTCCCTAAAATATAACGAGTTTTTTTTCAAAATGAGTCTGCTTTCTTAAGTTCAAATGTTTATCCTTGAGTTTGGAATTTCATTTCATGTGAAATATCATATATCTATCTCAAGTGATAATTTTTAACTAAAATATTCTTTTTTTATGATTTAACTTCCTTCTTTACAAAAATTATGTTAGGAATATTAATTATCCTCTTAAATTCTAATTTTACCTTCTTGTCTATAGTTTGTATTACCGCTAATGTTCATATTTTCTTTATAATACTAATTATGAGTTATCTTATCCAAATTTCATATTTTCATTATAACCATTTAAAAATAATGTTTTGTTATTCTTTTTAATCTGTAAAATTTTAATAATGTTGTTTTTGAAAAATAAAAAAGGGATCTTTTGAAATCACAGTGTTTACATTTGGGTTACAAATTTTCTTTAATTTTACACATATTATCTATCTTATTCCCTAAAATGTATTAGATTTATTGTATATATATTCCTTAAATATATACATATTTTAATATACCTTAATTTTTTTAGTTAGTAAATGTTTTATGTTCCATTACAAACATCCACTTTTAAGTAAAACTGGCATAATGAAACCTTATTATTTCTTTTATAATGAAAAGGGTCACCACAAAAAAACACATTTTTCACAATGAATAGATTTTTAATTCCATAATTATTTTATAGGAACCCACCCAAGTTCAATATTGTAGTTATGGAAACCAATATGATATTTCCTTCTTTTAAAAGAACCATTACTCTTTTAATATAGCATCATTCATGTAGTTCATTTTTAATTTTTTCTATTACATATCTTTATGATGAATTTTATACATTTTAATGCCATTTTCATGACATATATCCTTTTTCATTTATAATATTCCAAAAAAAATTAATTTATTCTTCCCTTGGGAATCCATACGATTTATCCTTTAGTTATTTATTGAATAAAAATTATAAAACCTACTTTATTGTCATGGATTTGATCATGCATATGGTTTATATATGTAGTTTCCATAATGTGTCACACATGAGTATACTTTTCATTATTTTATAGATGATATCATAATTATATATCCCTATATTGCATTGGTTAGAGATTTATATCTCATGATATATTATGTATTTGATTATGGAGAGAACCAAATCCAAAATTTGACATTATCCAATATGTATGGTGCACATACAGTTAGTCAAAACATAATATGTTATGTGATGGTTGTGCCCAAAATTATATAGTTGTATATTTCATTGGGTAATGCTTTATATATCATGAGATGGTATACTAGGGATTATAGAGTAATCCTAATTCACCGTGGGACTTGGACACATTTTTTTGGGAATGGGTACTGAACCTAATCCAGCATCAGACACTATCTATATTATGATCATGGTCTTTGGAGTGAACCTTGACTAGTAATGTCATGTATTATGTTATTAGAAAATATTATATGGTTACATTATCTTATTATTTCATTTCCATATTCCATGTTTCTATTATTATCTTAGAATATTATGTAATAATATATGTTTATTCTTTTGAGAATATATATACTTCCTTCATGATTTCCGGAAAAATATTATTTTTCCATGTTATCTTAATAAGATATTTCACCATGCTCTTTTTTCTCATATTCTTATGATCTAACCCTTGATGAAAGGTTGATATTTTTTTTCTTCCTAGAATTTTTTATTACCCCTTTTTATGTTTCACTTCCCTTGGATATGAAGATAGGTATACATAATGAGAATTCTAGAAGGGGGTCTATAAGAGATATATTCTAGGGAAATGTTCTATAATTTTGTAAAATAGGTTTCCTACATAAGTAATCCTCAACAACACAAAACAAAAAGTTTCTCTAATATATGTGAGATTATAATGAGTTATTTTTAAATAAATAAAATTATATAAAATAAATAAATATTTTTATTAGGCCTCCATAAGTGTGAATAAGTAGAAAATGAATTAAAAATAACATAAAAATATGATAATAACATTAACATCCAAGAATGAATTGATTTTATGATCATATAAGTTGTTTTTAAATATTTAATTACAAGGATATGAATGTAATGACATGAAATAAAATTGAAGGATCAATATAATAATTTTGTTTTGTTATATTTTCTTCCATATTTTCGTGATAAATGATGTTTCATGATGGTAGTCTCTCTAAGACACATGAAAGACATTTTACTTCTATAACCCATAGTACACATGGAGTATAAGAGAGTTCTTCCACCGATGCTACATATTGTAGATGTCTGTGTGTTACATTCAAGATTTTTATTACTATATTGTCTTATCATATTATTATTTCATTCATGGACTTGATTAATTTTGTGTATGTTATGGAATCATGCATTCAGACCATGACTAAGTTACCATTGGGAGTCTACATATTTTTCATTTCTATTAGTATATATTGGAAAGTGATCAAATTAGTTTCTTAAACTACATAAAATCACTATAGAGTTCAACTTTTTCATAATTTAATTTTTTTATTTTATTATCCACATTACCTGCACACACATAAACAAAAAAAATTACAACCATATATTATTTATTTTTTTTAGTTTTGGTCACATGTGTTCTTTTTTGGAATCTTTTCTGTTAAAAAATTCAACTCCCTATCAATAAACCTTGATTATTATTTTAACCTAAAAACATATTTTTATTAAATGGGGAAAAAAGATTTCATCGTCAAAAAATATTATTATCAAATGTTACCCATTAGAGATGGAAGAAATATTTAATTAAAAATAAATCTATAAGACAAATCTTCCAACCATAAATTATTATTCGTATATCGTTTTCATTTATGAACAATAGTTGGAATTTTATCGTAGTTCAATATATATAATCTCTATAAATACTAGATCGACTAAAAAACACCCAAAATTATATCCCTTATATTAATTAATAACTTTTTGGTGTGAAAATATGACATAAAATAAATTACCAATTTAGGTGACTTCAAAAAAAAGATAGAATCTAACTACTAATAGAAAAAATGAACTATCATATCTATCTCTAGACAAGGTTCAACCACATCCTCTCAATTTTTTGGATTAATTTCATCCAATGGTACAACATAAAAAAACTTTGAAAAGTTGACATGCAATGATCTTCTTCATAATTTATTGTATTTTTTCAGGTCTCGTTTGATTTATTTTATATTATTTTTTCTTTCAATTCTATTAGGTTTCATGTAATTATTATCTATTTAGACCACATATATTTTATTTGTATATAATTATTTCATTTTTTAAGATATCATTTTTCATTATTTTGTTGTTTTCAGTTAATTTCTATAAATTTTATTTTGGTGAGGGTCATGTTCAATTAGTTAATTCACCATAGCAAGCCCAAAACACATAAATGTATTCTAAAAACTCCCTAAAGAAAGAGAACATACACTCTAAACTCAAAATTCATAAATCGTACATAAAACTACATTACATACTTATATTAGATTTCTAAAACATCAGAATCCTTATTATTATCTAGTTTGTTAAAAATAATCGCATGATAAAAAAAATTTTGTATATCCTCATTCCAGATCAATTTCCAAGTGACATTGAAATAATTTATGAATGTAAATTATAACTAACTAACACGTTAGTAATTTAATACAAACGATACATCTACACATGGTTATAATACCTTTTCATTTTTACCTAATTAAAACACATTTAATTGAATATTGTTTTATAACAATTAAAAGAGATATTATTTAAGAATATAGTTACATAAAAGCTATACTGACTAGCTGAACATGACCCAAATTGATGTAATCCTTAAAATTTATCTAATTTAATCCAAAACTATTATAAATAAATTATTATATTTCAATTTTGTGGAAACACCCCCAAAATAAAAAAATCTCAAATCAATATTTTAGATTTTGAAATAATTTAATCCCATTACACAAAAACATCAAATTATCTAAAAGAAATGTACTATTAAAATAAACCAATTCTTAAATGGAATATAATAACAAAATACCATACAAATCATTATAAAGTAATAATAATTATTAATTTTACATAATGAAACTATTAAAAGGATATTATGTAATAAAAAATATTCACCATATATGTGAATGTTATTCTTTCAGTCAAAGGATTTGTTGGATGCCTTTTTTATGACCAGAATAATGGGTTTATCTGTATATAATTGTATAAAAATATATTATATCATACATTTATTAAATAATTTTAGCATCCCTAATATGTAATATATTATTTTTGAAACACTTTCAATATCCAATTTTATACACATTATTTATTATTTTTTATAACCTAAATATATTTTATCAGTATAATAGTGAAAACTAATAGATGAGTAATATTTTATGAATATATTAATTATTAATGTGAATTTAACTACATTAAATATAGTCACAGTATGTGGGAAGTGTGAAAGGTGGTGATGAGAAACTTAACTCGTCTTGAGAGTGTGAATTTGGGGGTGATTTTTGTGAACAATTTCTGATAGAATGTTGTTTTACCATTTAACTCAATTATGAATATTTGGTTAATTGTAATATAAATTAGTTATGTTATATAAAAAAATTTTATTTTTATATATATTAATCATTTAAACTATTATTTTATATTGGATAAATAATTTTTTTGTATCTATTTTATTATTAGTGGAGTGTCATAGGGCAGCGGCCTAATAATTTATTTTTCCTACTATAATATATATTTATATAGGGTTAATCACATCTAAATACGGTATAAAATTTATTTAGTGAAGTTTATCTAAACAATTACTAAATAAGTTGTGGTAGTTATAAATACCCTTGTATTTTAAATTTGGTCTGTTATTAGTAGTTGTTATGAAAACCTCCCAAAATTTCTTATCACTGCTAAATAGTAGTGATTGTTAAAACTACCACTAAACAAGATACTCTAGGAGAAACATTATCAATAGTATGTAAATAATCATTAAATATAGTGAGGTTTTTTTAAACCCCTTCTATGAAATAAAAATTACAAATAATTAATTTTTCCTGATAGCTAAGAAATATATTTTTAAAACAATCATCAACAGACAATATAACAGCAGTTTTAACCACCATTATGAGTACATTTTTCTATAGACAAGTACTAAAACTTTTGATATAATTGGAATGATTTAATAACAAAAATAAATATTGAAATAAAATATAATAATTTTTTTATAAAATAAATGGTTTATAATATGGTTTTTATTATATTATATATCACTAGTTAAACAAATGATGAGGATTTGTTGTTCAAATCCATTATTTGTAGAATATCATCAGATAAAACAAATTTTATGGAAAAAATGTGTAAATAATTGAGATATAATGACGTATTTTATTTTTTAGAACATTGTATTAGTTGAATTAAATTTAAATTGAATGTTAATTCTATTACTACTCCTAATAATCGTGATGGTCATAGTAGGACTTGGGTTTTGAAGTTGTAAAGATTGCTAATTTTTTTGGAATTTTATATAATAATGAGACCCTTTAATGCTTTTTATTCACATGATATGTGTTGTTGTTTTGAAGGTTGTATTATGAAAATTTATTTGTGATCATCAGTAATTTATATTTGAATACATCCATCTCAGTTGGAAACCTAAACACATCATTAACCTAAAATATAGATATTTACTTCAGTCACACATTATTCACTATATAAAAAATAAATATAAAGGAATATTAATGAATTAATAAAATGAAGAAATGTTTTATATTTGAGGATATTTTTGATAGGAAATGCATGACTTGTTTATAATAAAGGACAATGGATATAGATCGGTTATTATAACTGATTAAACATTACCCTCAGTATCTAAAAAATATATAATACATCTAATGTATCTTAAAATGATTAATGATTAAGTTATTTATTTTACAAATATTTTCAAATAAGTATATAAAATAGGTGGTATTACCTTGTAATATTTGAAATATTAAAATATTAGTTAAATTAAAAAATAAAAACAAGGATGAACAATATAGTAGGTTTAGTATGTACTAATATTTTGAATAGATGATATGTGATATCATTCATGTTTTTTCATAAATTTCCATGTTTATAAAATTATTTCATCTGAGTAATATAAAATAAATATATAAAAATATTCAAAGTAAATATAAATAATAGATGCAGTTTCACATAAATAATTTTGAACGCTGATTATAATTTTTATGGAATATAAGATTGTATAAAATAATATAGATGAATACATTTATAAAATGTTATATTACAAGATTTTAAAATCTGTTAATTAATAGAACTCAATTAGGAATGATGAAATAATATAATAAAATGGGTTCAAATTTTATTTACTAAACATATTTTTACATTAGATGGACTATAATCTGATCAACCCAAGGCCTGGTCCTAAACTGTAGAATAAAGAACCAATTTTTTTGAACAATACCAACTCCTATGGAAGATTCCACTAGACTAGAAATCCACACCTTAACCTCCCACATTTGATCAACCATAATAGACACTCCCAATATAAAAACCAAGAATGAATTGGATGAAATGGAAGATAAAGAAAAAAAATGATGGAACAAAATAATTTATCATGGTATAGAAAGTGACTTACTCCAAAAGGAAAAACATCTTCCCAAAAGGTAAAAAATAGATATTTCTATGAGAAAAAACATTGAATTTTTTTATAGAGTCTATCCTTCATTAAACATTTAATTCAAAAAAATACTTAATAAAATTAACCCCAACCACAAAATATATTTCCACATCTAAATAGTTATCCCAGTTCCACTATAAGGAAATATTCATTGAACATTCATCTCGTGTCTCTGATATTTAGAGTGAAGAATTATTAGATTAAGGAAAATCATCAGCTCAATTGTATTAACCAGTCAATATTATCCACACATAATGAATTCTTTGAATGCCTTTAGATCTCCTACATTATCGTCTGTATATTCCCATATTTGGAAGAACACATCCTTCAGCCTTTTCAATTGATTATTCTAATCCATGAATCACAATATACAATTGTTATGAAATGCCCTAGAGTTTCAATTTTTTGATATCTATAAAACCCTTATATGGTAAAAAAATAAGGGTCAAAAAATTTATCCTTTTCAAAAGATTAATAAATCATCTAAAAAATGGATTCTCACACTAATAATAATAATTTCCAAATTGGTTATCATTTTTTAGGATTCAATACCAAGTCTAATAGGTCACATGTAATGACATTCGTAACTCTATTTTTTAGCATAACACTTAGTCCTTGGGATCATATATGTTTCAGTGTTTCTAAGAACTATTATTCATCCAAGCCCCACTAATGTGAAATAAGTCGTTAATCTCTCTTAATAAATATCTTTAGTTAGAATGTTTTCTAGATTCAATAATGCATAGATCCAACACCCAATCATCAACAAGCTTCTAAATGAAGTGGTACATCAGTTGTGTATGCTTCACCCAAGATAGAAATATTGGATTCTAATATATGTTAGTTTTATATTGGAATTCATAGTACAATATAAAAATATCATTCCACCTTCTTATATCCTCCAATAGTCCCTTTTACCACACTATTTCATTCCCTGAATTCTTTAAGATAATTTACTCAGATTTTTTGGTTCATAGTACAACTACAGTTTGTGACCAACACATCCAATTAAAATTAGTTAATCTGAAGTAAAACATGAATCTATTGGGTCTATTCATACAAGGGATTTCCTATCCCAAAATAGATTTCCTAACACATTATAATTTTGGGATATCTAAATATCCACATAAAATGATCCCAATTCCCATTTATTACATTCACTATAAAACTACTAACCATACCCAATAATTCCCAAATATCAGGAAAATTAAGAAGCATGGAATATATCAAACATCCCCATAAGTAATTTAAATATTCAATCAATACTTATACTTCCTCGTCATCCATTTGAGGCATCTTATACTTTGAATGATAAAAATTTCTAATATGGGGTACTCAAAGAATTTGATTCACTTATTTTGATTATATCCTATAAATTTTGAATGTACTATGATTAAGAAATTAATAGTTTTTTAGAACAAAACTATTTTATGATCCTCATCTTCCACACCCACTTATCAGAGTAAATATCATTCTTTTGGAAACTTCTAGATAGTTCACACTTCAATTATTCTCAAAAATTCATCACATTTCAAACCAAAAGATGGTTATTAGAATATAGAATATATATTTAAAAAATACCATAATCATTCAACATTCAGTAATAGAAATGGTCCAAACTACATCAGATGACCCTATCTTCCATTGTGAAGGAATCAAAATTTTGATTATATTTATTTGGGGACATCTCAATCCCCTAACAATTCTATAGATCTCACACACCAAAGTTTAATTATGTTATATTATGAATCCTTATTATTTATCTATGTAGTTTTCTTCCTCTAAATATCGATTAAGGAACATAGTAGTTACATCTACTTGATTAAGAAAAAATCCTTCCATGGAAGTCTCCTTGATAAAATTCTATAAAGTCATATATTTCACAACAAGAGATTATATCTTATAGATATCCACTCTTTCTGAATATTGGAAACCTTTCTAAACCAACTGCACTGTATATAGGATTTTACCATCTACTTCCTCCTTCACATGATAATCGCGTTTAATAAATTGTGCTATCACCTCTTACCTTATGGAAGATGGGGTATCACAATTGTATCAGACACATAAATATAATATAATGCTTCCTTCACTTCATACCCTCACTATAATGAGTTACTGTAACTTCACACCTCATTCAGGAATTAGGGTTCCTCGCTATTTGTGATAAGTAAAAAAGCTTATTTGATAATAAAACATGTCCATTAGTCACTTGAACCTATTATATCACCCTACTTTTGGATGTTTTTTTCTATCCATACATCTATCTTCTAAGGTCATACCCATAGCCTTCACTAAATTTCCCCAAAATTAAAGATCTTATAAAACTGATGTTATGTTCAATAACATTCCTTACACACTAAAACCAATGTATTGAACTAAAAATAGTATAAGAAAATTGTCAATAAATATATAATAAAATCTAAGATGGTAAACCATACAATGTTATTACCTTTAAAATGTAAATGATTAATAAGTGTAAATATTGAAAAACTTTTTTTAAAAAACATTTCTTTATATTTTCTATTTTATTTTATAAACAAAATTTAAAAATAGTATAATTTAAAATTGATAAAATTAAATAAATTTCGAATTCCCTACATAAAAATTTACATAGTATTATTTTTTTAGAAGAATTTATTTTTAGTAAAAATATGTTCTTGTGAAAATTATATTTTTTATGATTTTATCATTATGTCATAATATCTGAGAAGATTAAATCTCATATTATGTAATAAAATATGTTTTTAATGAATGCAAATTTGTATGTAAAAATATTATTGAACTTATTAGTCCTAGATCCAAAAAATCTAGAACATGATTACAGTTTTAGATTAATGAAAATTATTTATTTTCATTTAGTTTAATTAGATATTTTCATTAATTTTTCTTTCTTTGAATGTCATATATAATTTATTTTATTTATAATAAATCACTTTATGTAACTAAAATTAGTAAAAATGGTAATTTGGTGTTATATTAAAATTTCCAGTTGCAAATATTTATTTTTATAATTTTTTTTCTGTGTGATTAATTGTGTTTAGTTTAAAAATAATATTTCACACATTTAGAAATTTTTTTTGAAAAAATATTTTTGAAATTTTAAATCAAAAGTATAAAATTAGGTAATGGGGCCAATTTTCATTTTGGTCTTTAAAATTAATTAATTTTTCTAAAAATTAATTAACATGGTAAAAGTAAATTTGGGTCACTACTAGAAAAAATGCAATACGAATGGTTTGGAACCATTTATGTAACCCCTCAAACTATCGGTATATACTATAATAATGGATTGAGGTGGTGTTGGGTGATTTTACCCCGATATAGACCTGTACAATTGTTTGAACAAACTATTTGTATAAAACACTAAGAACCATGGTGCTCAAACCATTGTTATAAGTAATTTTAATGGATATAAATTTTCCAATAGTTTGGTAAAACCATTCATTTAAGACTTCTATTAAAAAAAATACAATTTTGGGTATTAATCCCACAACATCTTAATTATATTCCAAAGACTTTTACTAAAATGTTATGACTTATTGTATATATATATATATATATATATCTTTAATGAATTATTTTTTTAATTTTTAATTATTTTTTTTATTATGCATAAATAATGGCACAACCTATACCAATAGTTTAGTCAAATTGCTCGTATAGGTTCCCATAAAGAACACATATATCAACAGTTTGAAAAAAATATTAGTATTGGTATAGAAAATACCTATACCAATGTTTTAGTCTAACCATAGGTATATGTTGTTTTATTACATACCTATTATAATGGTTTTCTAAATCCATTGGCATAGGTCCATTGGAATATCTTAGATTTCTAGTAGTGGGTAAAAGTTAAAAAGTTAAATGAAAAGGAATAAAACACTCTTCGATGGCTCCAAAATGCGTAGATGAAGATAATATAAACCCAAACACACATCCCTTCCTCTTGTTTCCATTCTAGATCCATTTAATATTGTTTAGTAACATAATATTATTGAAAATGTAATGGTTACTTCCAAAACTGCCTTTCTCTTCACTTATAAAATGGGAAAACTTGCACCACTTCAAGAATCACATATCCTTAGAATATGTTATCAAGAGTATGAAAATATTATCCTCCTAGTAACCTATCCCACATCTATAATCTTCTGGTCACTTTTGTTTTCTTAGGTCCTTCATTCCCAAGGAGTTTTCTATGAGAAACAAAAGCTTCCAACCTGATTATTACATTCACTTACACTTTTATCTTACTATAATCCATAAAAAAATAACCTCGAACCATAATAATATATTGTAATAAATATATATAGCATACTTAAATTATATTATATTCATTTTAAAATAATTATTCATTACTTTTTATCCACTATGGGAGACCAAAACATCGATTTCTCATACTGGAGACTACTGCCCCCACAACGCGATGTGGTTTATTTTCCATCTCTGATAATAAATGACTGTATCAAGGATATATTTTATAAATTAATATATTTAATATTTCACTAATACAATTATAAAATGATCACTTTTCATATACTATCAATTTCTCCATTGATTGATAAATGGGATTTTTATTCACGTGTATAGAGGACCACCACATCCTTGAATGAAGAATTTCATTTGTTATCACCACCCATCGTTGATGGTTACTATAATAGATTTAATTAGGATATATTAATTTTATGAAACATTTATTATTAAATATATCTCAAATTATAATCATATAAATACATCATCTTTCTCATTAAATAGTTATAACATGTAACTGTTTGGTTCAATTTAACCACCTATGGGAACAATGTTATAACGATTCTGTCATAAATTATTATGAGATTTTATATAAAGATAATATCATGTAATAATTATATATCTAATATTTTTTTAATTATTTTGGAATATTTTTTTTAATATTTAAAATATTTAATAATATATCACCTTTAAATCATTACACACTCTAGTACAAAAATTATTTATCTCATCAGCCTTTTCACATCGGTTACTTATAACTAATGTGAAAAAATCCTTGTACATGGATTTATCATGTGGTTTATAGGATAACCAATGTGAAAAACAATGTATCCTTCTTTATAACATCTATTATATAATAACCAACCTGATAATGTGACTTTTTACGTCAGTTATATATAATAACATTAATTATAAAGAAAATGTCATTGCTTTATAATGTTGATTATTTTATAATAAATGTTTCTAACAAATTTTTTACATTAGTTTTTGTAAAATCGACATAATATATCAATTATAATTTATTTATAACTTTTTTAATAACATAATTGACATGCTAAATCAATTAAAATTTTATGAATTCATGTTTTCCATCAGGTCAATGTTTTTCAATCGTGCCAAATAAAACATGGTTCTCTCATATACGGAATCCCTAACCTATTTTATTCGATCCAGTTTTCTCCAATCATGATTCTAAAACTTCATATATCTTCATTTTTATTAGCACATTTGATGTTATCATCTATAAACTCTCAAGTAAGCCTATGACACCTTGCTTTTGGTCGCTCATTGTCATGGACACCCAAACTCTCCTTTTTTCGATTATGTTTACTAAAATCATGCATTACCATATTGTTTAATCTTCTCATGTTTTCTCATATATCTCCTTCACATGTATCCATAATTCTAATAATTTCTTTTAGAATTATATAATAGAGAGATACTTGTGTAGTTTTGTGTGTTCTAATGATTTTTTAGAATCTTATCTCATATATACATAGCACGAGACTCCTTAGAAACATGTTTGGTCATTTTAGATTAAGATTAATTTTTTAAACATAAGTGAACATAAAATCATAATAAAAAAATATTTCTAAGAATGAAATAATGAATAAACTAAAAATTTGAAAATCCATTTATTTAACATGAGAAAGGGTGTATATATACAATTCATTAAAGAAATAAATATAAGCATTTTTTAATTTAGTTACGAATTATAGAAATTCTATAATTATAAGAACCTAATGATTTGTAATCATTTTCATCATTAACTCTTCCATACCTATTAATTTTACATAATTTTACCTAAAATATATGATAATAAATAAATTATAAATAGTTTATATTTAAATTCTATTCTATAAACAATTTAAAAAATATAAATATCACCTATATAATATTATATAAACATTTATCATATAAACTGTCAAAAATCCTTTTTATTTGGATTATATAAATTCTCATATGGGGTTGTCTTGATTTTTAGATTTTTCTTAATAAGGGATTTTGATCATTCTAACTCGATCGATGTAGTGTCATTGCATGGTGAGGACCCAAAGTAGATCCCATCAAGTTGTGATCAAGGCATTATAATTCAATCACTAAATAATACCGATGAATCATTGGGTTCTAGCATGGTTGATTGATTCTCTCTTTTTATTTACCTTTGATCACTTTACATTGCTTTGAGCTTGAAGGAGTCACTCTTGTTCTTCATTTAAATGATTTGGATTCTGGTAAATAATATTCAATTTTAATTATTATCTAATTTCATTCATATGTAAATGAAAAATGAGGGAATAGTCTAACAATATTTTCTTTTGTAAATTATTTCCACACATAGATTTTTATTATTTTGCGTTTATATTTAAACTTATCTTACCCTATTGTAATGAATTTGTAATTATATATTCAAAATAGGCATATATTAATTATATATTTTAAAACCCGGTTACATTAAAATTATGGAATATTTTACATAATTTTAAAATTGTCTTAACATGACAAGATATATATTTTTTATATTTTTTATAGATAATAATGAGTCAAATATGGATTACATCACTTCAAATTAGTGATGAATATGAACAAGGTGTTTATGCTTTTATAGAATTTGTTAAACAAAATTATCCCAATAATGACATGCTTTCCTATCCTTGTATAAATTATCAAAGAATGAAGAAGTGGATATGAAAAGCGATCAAAGATCATTTGATTTTTCATGGTTTTAATCTGAGTTACAAACCATTGATTTGGCATGGTGAAACTAGGTATAATTTTTCATCTCTTGATGAAGATTCATTGTAAGATTATAAGTCATATCATGTTGAAGAAATGTTTTGTGATATTGAAGTAGATGCAATTTAGAAAGTATCTATAATTGAGCGTCTATATGGAGATGCTAAGAAACAGTTATATCTGGGTTGTATGAACATTATGGTTTTATAAACGATGTCATGATTGATTAACTTTAAGAAAAAAAGATGGATGGTGTGACGGTATTTTTACATATTTTCTAAAATTGTTTAAAGATAATTTTCCTAAAGACAATGATATTCTAGATTCAAATTATAAAGTGATAAAAATACTAATCTTTATGGGATTAGGGTACAAAAAAATATGATACCTGAATGACATTGTGTTATATATAAAGGAATAAAAAATTATTTCAGGGTGTTATAAATGTGGGAAATCATATTATAAGTTGAATGAAAAATAATAGGATTATTTAGAAGTTATAGAAACCCCTCTAAAAGAATTTTGGTATCTTCCTATAATTCCCCATCTAAAATTTTTATTTTATAATTCAAATGTTGGGAAAAGATTAAGATGGAATGATTATGAGTAGATATATGATGGGAAAATACATCATCCCACTGATTATCCGATGTGGATGAAAATTGATCCGAAGTTTCCTATATTCGAAAATGCTGTTATAAATATAATACATGGACTATGAACGGACAGAATGATTCTATAATTAATCCTTAATTGCACACATAGTTCATTGTATATTTTATTAGTAATTTATAACTTATATCATGAATTTTTATAAGAAGTGAAAATATGTCCTGTTGAGTTTAATGATCTATAGTCCAAAGCAAACCAGAAATTATAATGAATTTTTCTTTTCACCATTGATTATTGATTTAAAACTATTATGGGAGGAACTTATAATGTTGTATGATTCTTATAAAATGGAATATTTTCATGTACATGCAATTATTATGTTCCCAATAAATTATATACCCTATCATATGAAATTTTTTCTAGATATAGTGTTATTGGAAATAAATATTCTGAAATTTGTGAACAACAGAGTTCATATTATCAACTACATCCTGAGAGAATAACAATATACATGGGTCATTGAATGTTTTTTTTACTATGTATAACTCTTATAGAAATTTTAAAATGGATATCAACAACTCACATGAATTTGATATTTCTACAAAAACATTATCCACTAATCAATAATTTGAGACGGTGAAAACCATTGATGTGACATTCAAAAAGACACAAAAATCTAGTAATGATTGAAATATTTTGAAGAAATAGTTAATATTTTTTGACCTACTATATTAGAGATATCATGAGGTAAAACATAACATTGGTTTCATGAACATGGGTAATAATATTTTGGAAATTTTTATTGGATCATTGTTTGATATTATCGGATAGACTAAATATGGTTCGAATTCTAGAATGGATTTACTCTCAATGGGAAGACCTTTATAGTTAGATCCCACTCCAGATATAAGTTGAACCATCCAACCCTAGTCTTCTCATACCTTATCCCAATGGTAGAAATTATATTTTGTTAATTTATTCATGATATCATAGTTCTATAAGTATATTCATCAAATGTAAAAAAATTGTGTCTTTAAAGGATTAAAAGTTTATAGGTATGAAATTTCATGATTGTCATGTCATTATGAAACTGATCCTACCATTTTCATCGCATGGAATATTTCCCAACCATGTCAAGAATTACTGTCATAAAGGTGTGTTTTTTAACTCAATTTATAATAAGGTGGTTGATTCATATTGTATAAACACCTTGGCGAAGAAATTTGGTTTTGTAGTTTTTCAATTGAAAAAAGTGTTTTCCTCCCAATTGTTTTGTTATCATGGGGTATTTAAGGGATCATTTGGAATGTGAAATAATGACTTTCAGACCATTATATCTAATTTTAATGTATCATTTTCAATATTATGTGAACATATTGAAGGAGTATGTTAAGAATCCATATCGACCATAAGCATCTATTTTTTAGAAGTATAATTTTGAGGAGGATGAAGATTTATGTACTAGGTATTTTTCTACAGTGGAGCGCATATATTTGATTATATCTTACCATGTAAGACTTAATTATAGTGGAATGGGGATTATTGACTTGAAATTGAAATCATTGATAGGTGGATAGATAAATATGATACATTTATTTATATCGAATAACAAAGATAATGTTGAAATATATATATCATTTCATATTAATGTGTTTAAACAATGTAATCCAAAGAATAAAGATATATGGATTTAGAATGAGAATAATAAATATGTTTCCCATGGTTTAAAGAGATCGTTCTTGGCAAACAAGATGCATCAAAAACATTGAGATGGTTAGTGGGTGGTACATGTTTAAATTTGATAACATGATCCGAGTATGACATTAATTGCTATAGATTTCATATGAAAGACCAGGACAATAGATATATGGTTCAGAATATTATTGTTTTGGTGTTCGCAAAAGTAAGGCATTTTTTGAGTTCCAAATACAAAAACCTAATGTTCTCATTGACTGCATATTATGGAGTCATTAATGAAATATGGGAGGTTGATTACATTAATTTTCAAGCTCCAATTCTTAAGTGTAAATGGTTTATCGATAACAATTGTTTCCCACAATATGAATTTGGAATGACAAATGTTAATCTGAATAAATTGGAATAAATAAATGATACTTTTATCATGGGAACACCTAAAAAAAGTATATGTTCTAGATCAATCAGATATGCAGTTTTCTGTTATTTTACAAATAAAAAATTGTATGTTTGTTATGATAAAATTGTTGAAGATACTGATTTATTTGAGAGCCCAACATCTATGAAATGATTAACAAATAATATTGATGAGCACATCATAATCATGGTTTGTCCCACACTTAATGATCATGAAGAAAGAATTCTAGAAAATAATATATTGTACATTACTTATATTATTGGTAACATAAATTTAATTATGGTTTACTAATTTAAATTTTATAAGCTATATATTTTAATTTGAATTTCTTTATTAAAAAAATTATTATATGTAATATTTTGATTTTTTTATATTAGTTTAGTTTTTATTATTTTCCTTGTTTACCCTTATTTAAAAAATCTATTAGTTGAGTTTTTTTGAAAACCAATTATATAAAAATAAATATTTTAAATAAAAAATATTCTATAAGAGTATATTATAGAAAATATTTCTTTGGTAAAAATGATTTTTTCTGGTTTGAGAATTTTTACTATGTAATTTAATATCTCCCTAATATTATGTATCATTTATTAATTTATGTCATTTTATCTCTCATTTATATTACTATAATTTTTTTAACTATAAAAAATAAAAAAAGGTTTTATGTTTATTCTACATTATTTTTTTTAAAATTTGTTAATTTTTTATTTATATTTTTATGAAATTGTTCGATTTTTTTATATTTTTATACTAAATGATGATGCATTGATTTGTTGGATAATTAATTATCAATCCAATATTCCCACACATATTTATGGAGATTATCATACTCATACATATAGGGAGGAATGTACACATTGTCCTATTGATGAGCCTCCTCATCCTAATTTGCATGTGACATCTACATCCACCGGGGAAAAGATAACTTGAGGTTTGGTAAATGTGGCACCAGCCATTTAAAAAAAGTTATCAGTTTACCATATATAAGAACAGAGGACACTTATAGACTTTGATGGTAATGATATTTCAATATGTCTATATTCAAAAAAATAAATAATTTTGTATCATTACAGGCCAGAAGAAAAGTAATTATCTTGTTTGATGATTGGAGAAGTGTTGAAAAATTAATAGTATCATAATTTTGGGAGACTGTTTAGGTAAGCTTGATTATACTTATTTTCATTGTCTTGAAATTTTTATAGTAATATTGGTTTTCATCTTCTTATTAGATGATATATGATATTCATGATAATGGAGGAGTCAAGAGTAAATGTGTATCCTTAACTACGAGCATGTGGAAGGATTTTAAATCATAATTCACATCACAGTTCATTTTTAGGAATAGAGAACACAAAAATACATGTGATATATATACATATATATATCTATTTATATATGATGATACATGGAAGAAATTCATTGCATGTAGAAAATGGGAATTTTTTTAACTGAAATGTTTCCTTTTAGAATATTTTTTTATATTACTGACCATGTTAATGATTTATTTATTCTTGATTATTACTTTACAGAAATCAAGGATATGTAATCAGAAGAATCAATCAAGAAATTTATACCTTCATACATTATCTCAGAGAGCATATATGTTATTAGAAGAACACATGCTAGCATAAAAACATTAAAATCTAAGAGCTGAGTTTGTAGTGTCTAGAATGGTTACCCCACCTCCCCCTATTATACATGAAAAATTGAAGATGGGTTGGATGAGAAATGGGTAAAATATCTTAGTAAAGAGTCAGTATTTGTAGTTGTTAAGATTTTAAGATGTTTACTTTGTTAATTTTTTAAAGTTAAATCAACACATTATATGTTGATATTCATTACATATTTTTTTCAAATATTCCCTATTGGATTCTCATAAGGGGAATATCACATAGGTGGAATTTATTTCTAATGGTAGAAAGGATATTCTAGCTACAACATTAGAAATACCCAAACACCAAGGTTGTGTACAAGGATACCTATAAGGTGTATCGATAATAAAAGATTTTCCACATTTGAATGCTTCTTCAAAAGATCTTGTTTATAAAAAATAGAATCATTGGAAGAAAATTTTTAGGATGCTTAGGTGATAATGGAGGATAGGATCATAGAATCTCCATAGATGATGTTTGTAGACATGAAAGAATAGTTTCAACCTACTGATCTGACTTCTCCACCACTTCCATAAGACCCCACTCCTCTTTATTATCCTACTATCACATCTATTTCTCTAGACCCCACTCCATCTTATCCAACCCCAACAACCCCTCCTCCAAAACTTCCAAGTTACTGTGAGTTATATTTTGGCGATCCTCATCATACTATTGCATATGAGATGACATATCATATCAGTGATTCCATTCATCATTATCAATTTGAGATACAACATCACAGGGTCACTATACATGATATTATAGATATATTTGATAAAATATCATGTCCTACAGATGAGGTGACTAAAATTGGACAAATAATCCGTCATTTTTTAGTTTTTTCATCTAGACTACTTTGAAATATTACCATTGAGGTATGTATATATGTTATAATTTTTTTTTATTAATTTTTTTTCTCATTTTAAAGTTTATTTATTTATTTAATTATTTATAGGAAAAATTTAAAAGTAATTAAATATTATAGGGATAATAAAAAATTCAAGGTGTCATGACATCATTTAGATATTCCAATAGTTTTTATAGATTGTTACCATACATAAATTTTTTATTTGAAGTATATGAGATTCCAATTGATGATGATATTTAAGGGTGTACAATGACTGTGTGGATTTTAAAAAATTATATAATGGTGCTTGTACCTGGTGATCAATTTGGCATAAACATGATCAAATTTTTTTCATATAAGTAAATTAACCAATTTTTTCCATTCCTTTAATTTAATATTTATAATTATATCGACTTTGTATTAGATACCTATATATAATTTGTAAAAATCACACCAAGATGGAAGAATATGGATTTATGGGACAACAATTTATTTCTCTTATAGCATTGATAATGATCTATATAGAAAGAAAAGCTTTTATAGATGAATGATTTTAGAAGAATGTCATCATTTAGTATAGGATGTTTGCATATCTAGAATCATATGAAAGATTATTTTATCAAAAAGTGTTATAAATCACATAAAATATTAAAAAATAATATTAAAGTTTCCTTTATATTAGTTTTTATTGGATTTTTGATGTTTTTTCTCGATAAGAGAAGACTTTGTATTGTCTCCGATCAATCCATGGTGAAGTGAGAGAAAAATTTCTGAATGTTTTGAACATGTATATTCTATTATTCTAATAATTTTTTATATTATAATGAAAAAAAATTATTTTATTCATATTATTTTTTAAGAGAGAATGGAATTTCAATATAAAGATGAAAAGAAATAATAGATACAAGATCAAATTTTTAAAAGCTAAGGTGAATTTCCATTTACCATTACTAAATTGTGGATATATTATAAAAAAAGTTATTTTTAATTAAAATATTTGTGAAATAGTGTCGTAAACATGAAAGGTGTAATCTAATGTGGATATAATGTTTTTTGATTTATGTATGAAATAATTTTAACTAGTATAGTTATAATGTTTTGTAAGGGTATATTTAATTATAAAGCATTACCTAAAATTTCATATGTTTTTTTAAAAATTCATGTTAAATGATTTATATATTATTTTTTTACATTTTGATGACCCCCAACCATATAGTGTAGAGGTTTTGAGACACTTACAAATTGAATGGGAAAATCATTTTATTGTTTTTATATATTTTTGGATTATTTCAAAAATACATTGTTAATTTGAAAGATCAATTGTAATTGAATTTTTCTTTTTTTCTTTTTTATTTTCAATTATTCTTATGATTTTGGTTTTGTAACATCCCGGACCCGGGTGCCACGCAACGGGTGCCACGAGCCCAGTTCACCACATGAACTCAAGCGCATTTCCCCAAACGCCAGAGGCTGCCGAATAGCAGCGAGGGCCTAGGTCTGATAGTGTGGAAACTATGCCCTCATTTATCAAATTGTAGCGCAGCGGAATTGAAATCAAACATACAACAAACAGCGGAAGCAGTAAACCATACACATCTGAAATAAACTATAGTAGTGGATATAACCAACAATATATAAATGATGATGCTACATGTTTCAAGTTCTAAGAAAATAGCCAGAACATGTTATACATCAATGCAGTACAACAAAAGCAGAGTATAACAAAGCAAAACAAACAGCTGATAGCGGCATCGCGAGCCTAGGCTCAGTTCCATGCCCTCCTACTCCACATCAATAGTCAAGCACCTGTATTGGGACTCTTTCCCCTATCCACACCTGTAGAAACGTAATCTGTTTGGGCCGAAAAGAATGACCCAAAGAGGGTGTGGGAAATATATCTCAGTAGGCACCCACCAAAGGCTCGTGCCCAACTACGTGTAAGCATGTAACAAAAGTGTGATATGGTAGAATTCAATAAAGTAAGCAGTACTGAAAAGTAACTAACTTAACAGTCAAATTTCTATTTAATTATTCATTTTATTCATTAAATATTAGAAATCACCACATTGCATTTCTATGTAAACAGTCCACGTCCTCAGACAAGCAAAATCTTACCCTTGGGTAAGAAGAATCCAACCCGCAGGTATAGCCCTTAGGCATAACAGAAGTTTCCCTCAGGTGTAGGATGTTTTCCCTTAGGCATAGAGTCTATTGCCCTCTAGAACAGAAGAAGATTCCCTCATGCCGAAAATATCTACTACCCTCAGGCTAAATAGTGCAGTGCCCACAGGCTAATCCCAACAATTCCCTGAGGCTAAACAGGTAACCGGGCCATGCCCAACAGGTAAACTAGCAGTAATAAGAAATTTCTCTCAAAGAAATTCTACAATTACTACTTTAAAGGCATACCCTCGGGTATCCTAGCCAAATGGATAAACAGTGGAACACACCCCTGGGGTGGTTCCAGATCCAAGAAACAATCCCAACCAGCAATTTAATATCATAATTAAATACCTAATCAATTCTAGGTGTTTAATATAGCAATGACCTCAGCCACACGACACCCCAATATGGGTTCGTGGCATAAAAACGCACAAAACACACAGAAGTTGGAAAATAAACACTAAGCCACCTAACTTATATGCCAACGAACGTTATCCCCAAACGCTGACTCCAGAAACGCCCAAGAATAGCATAGATCTGACGAAGAACAAAACCCAAACAAATGTAAATAACTCTTGTTAGGAGAATAATTGGTAGGAACCAGCCAAGGAGGTGGAAGCCC
This sequence comes from Viscum album, assembly GCA_963277665.1. Classification (NCBI taxonomy): domain Eukaryota; kingdom Viridiplantae; phylum Streptophyta; class Magnoliopsida; order Santalales; family Viscaceae; genus Viscum; species Viscum album. The sequence continues at coordinate 2,060,850,034 of OY728120.1, read as the reverse complement.
TTACCCGTGTGGTTCCAACGGGATCGTCTGAGGCAGAAACCGATTCTAGACGAACACTCGATAGATCTTCAAAGGTCTGGCCTCATCCTTTGGCTCCAAATTGGCTCAAGTGTCTCCTCTTCCAAATGAGGAGGCTACTACCCGTCTTAAGCCGAAAAAACAAAGTACAGGGCGTGTACTTCGGAGTACACGGCGTGTACTTATTTCATTTAACTATTCCTCTGGCGGCACCGCCACTCTGTTCATTCATTGACATGAGTACATGTCATGTACTCCCGAGTACACAGCATGTACTATCGCCCAGCTGGCGGCTGCTCCACCGCCTTACTATTTAAGCATGCCGACTGACTACACGGTGTGTAAGGTACCACTACACGGCGTGTAGTTGGTTCCTACACCCTTTGTCGCTGACAAGGCTACACGCCCCGTGTAACCATTCCACATGGCCAAAAGTACACGGTGTGTGGAAAAGTACACGGCGTGTAGTTCTAAAATTTAGGATTTTCCCCCATTTTCCATATTTTCTCAAAAACACTTAAGGAAAAGGAAAAAGAAGAAGCTCGTACCTCCAAAAATAAGAACCGGGTTATTACAAACTTCCCCCCTTATAACAATTCATCCATGAATTTCCCTTCTAAGGGTGGCGAAGAATAAGCTCAGAACAGCTCTAGCCACTTAGCACGTACGTCGGCCTCCCACTCCCAAGTCTCATCCTGTACTCGGCCATGCTGCCAAAGAACCTGTACGAGAGGAACTGACCGGCCTCATAGAACCTTTGTGCTCCGGTCAAAGATACAAATCAGATGCTCCACAAAAGAAGGATCTGCCTCCAGCTCAACCTCCTCAGGCTTAAAGATGTGAGACGGGTCTAAATTATAGTGATGCAACTGACACACGTGGAAGATTTCGTGCATGGCTCAGTAATGTTGCGGTAACTACAACCGATAGGAAACCAGCCCGACTCTCTCCAGAATATCGAATGTCCCCACATACCTCGGTGAAAGCTTACCCTGTCTCCTGATCCGTTTGTGTCTCAGCCTCGGCGAAACACGTTGAAAAACCTTATCCCTGACCACGAACTCCAAGGGTCGTCTGTGGCGATCAGCATAAGATTTCTTATGAGACCGCGCGGTATCCATCCGCTTCCGAATCAATTGGACCTTCTCAGATGTCTCCGGCACGAGCTGTGGTCCCAGTAAAGCTACATCACCTGCCTCTACCCAGCATAATGGTGATCGGCATGGCCTACCATATAAATCCTCGTATGGTTACATCTGAATAGTCGCCTAAAAACTATTGTTATAGGAAAACTCGACTAAGGGTATATTCTTCTCCCAAGATCCCCCAAAGTCTAGGATGCATGCACGCAGTATTTCCTCAAGCACCTGTATCATACGCTATGACTAGCCATCTTTCTGAGGGTGGTATGATGTGCTCAGAAGCACCTGTGTACCCAGTGCTCTCTGAAAACTCTTCCATAAATGAGACATAAAGCGGGCGTCCCTATCAGAAACGATTGAAAGAGGGACCCCATGAAGACGTAAGATCTCTCGTATATACAGTCTTCTGAGCTCGTACACACCGAAGGTCTCCTTGATCGGCAAGAAGTGAGCTACCTTTGTGAGTCTTTCCACAACAACCCACATGGCGTCATTGCCACGAGGTGACCTCGGAAACCCCATCATGAAATCCATCGCAATATCATCCCATTTCCACTCTGGAATGGGTAACTGTTGTAACAGCCCAACTGGTCTCTGATGCTCTACCTTCACCTGTTGACAGGTGGAACACCTCATAACAAAACCAGCTATCTATCTCTTCATACCCGGCCACCAGTACTGATGCCTCAAGTCACGGTACATCTTGGTAACCTCGGGATGAACTACCCAAGGTGAATCATGAAACTCCCGCATTATCTCCTCGTGTATATACCCTGGAACCTACACTCGTCCATGGAAATGCAGGACCTCATCATCGTCTGTCGTCCAACTGGGAGGAGGGTCCTCACTTTCCACCGACTCCCATAGAACTAGGACTTCTGAATCCAATAGTTGTCTCATCCTTACTCTATCCAGGAGGGTAGAAGTCACAGCTAACGAGGAAAGATAAGTCTGCCCCTGACTATCATGCACCTCCAGATGCATCTCAGAGAACAAGGCCATGAGCTCCCACTCACCACTAGCCTCTTGAACCGCCGGTATCTGAGTCTTCCTGCTCAGTGCATTGGCTTCTGCATTACCTTTACTAGGTGTATAGGCAAGATCAAAATGGAAGGACTGTAGGTACTCGACCCACCTCCTCGACCTCAGTTTCAGGTCACGCTAAGTAAAGATATACTTGAGGCTTTTGTGGTCAGTGAAAACCACAAAATTCTCCCCTAATAGATAATTTCTCAAACAGCGCAACGCATGAACAACTGCAGACAACACGAGATCATAGATCGGGTAATTCCTCTCATGTGGCCTCAACTGCCGAGACCCGTACGCAACAACTCGGTCACCCTGCATCAAAACTACTCCCATCCCAATCCCTAATGCATCACAGTAAATTGTATAGCTCTCTCCCTGCTCTGGGAGTATTAGGATCGGTTCTGAAGTCAACCTTCCCTTCAGGTCCTGAAAATCCGTGTCGCAAGCTTCTGACCAAATGAACTTCACACCCTTCTTAGTCAGTCCCGTCAACGGTGCTGCTAAGAGGGAAAAGTCATGTATGATGCATTTTTTGTAACCAGCCAGCCCTAAGAAACTCCATATCTGAAACACGTTCTTAGGCTGTTCCCATGAAACTACTAATCTCACCTTCTCTGGGTCTACTGCAACTCCTGGCTCTAAGATGATATGACCCAGGAAGTGAATCTGGTCCATCGAAAAGTGGCACTTCGAGAGCTTAGCATATAGTTGATTCTCTCTCAGTGTACTCGGTACGATCTCAAGATGGGTGGCATGGTCGTGTCGAGTGTGATAGTACACCAAGATTTTATCCACGAATACTACCACAAAAGAATCAAGATAAATATGGAACACACAATTCATCAGATCCATGAAAACTGTTGGCGCGTTTTTCAGTCCGAACGGCATAACAAAGTACTCGTACAGACCATATCTACTCCGAAAAGCTGTAAGCGGGATATTTGATGGTCTCACACGCAGCTGATGATATCTCGATCTCAAGTCAATCTTCAAGAACACTCGTTCTCCATGAATATGATCAAATAGATCATCAATCTTCGGCAAGGGATATCGGTTCTTAACCATCAACTGGTTCAGCTTCCGATAATCCATGCAAAGTCTAAGGGTACCGTCCGCATTCGTCGCAAAAAGGACCAGAGAACCCCAAGGAGAAGTACTGGGTCAGATAAAGCCCTTTGACTGTAACTCCTCTAACTACCTCTTGAGCTCCTGCAGCTCTAGAGTAGCCATCCTATAAGGAGGAATATATACTGGTGCCACTCCTGGCACAAGCTCGATAGAGAAATCCACCTCTCGCTCCGGAGGTAGACCTGAAAAGTCATCCAGGAAGACATCCCTGAAATGATCAACAACTAGAGGGAAATACATCTGACAAGTCCCCTGGTCATCCAGATATAAACTCGAAATCTGGGTTGTGACTCCACCTCACCCATGATGCTCGGGTCCAGCTCGACTCGCCTGGACATCACATTCGCCCATGTATAGAAACTCTCTTCCCTCTGGTGACATGAAACGCACCCTACGATGATAGCAGTATACAAAGACTCGAAAGGGAACCAACCTGTCTATCCCGATAATGACATCATAGCTCGTCATCTCCAAAACATAGAGGTCCCAAAGGAAGTGACACCCACCAACCTCAATGGGGCACTCCTTGCACTGACGCACACCTACCGTCCTAGTCCCCAACGGAGTGTCTAGCGTCAAGATATCGGATGAAGTAGATACACAGAGCCCAAGGCTCTCCACAATGGGTACAGATATGAAACTATGTGTAGCACCCGTATCAAAAGTACTGAAGATAAGACAGAAGATACTAGAATAGTACCTCTGACTGTCGAAGGTTCGGGATCCTCCGCATGCTAGGTCTGTTGTACTGCATATGCACGCCCAGTGCCGCGGCCCTACGACACATCCTGGATACCCTGAGCTCTTCTACCCTCCTACCTCTGAGATCCTAGTGTCTGGATACTACGACCACGACCACCGTCTCTGCCTGCATGCCCTGTCGTATTCCTGTTCCCTGACTGGTAAGAATCCACTGGTCCTGCTCCCGCACACGGAGTCTGTACAGAACCCCTCTCACTAGCCACTGGTGGAAACACCCTACAAAAGCATTTTATATGGCCTATCTTGCCGCAAGCTCAGCACTCCACTGGGTATCGTGGAAACTGCGATCTCTTTTTCCCCTGTCAGCCACACTGGTAGCACCTGACCGGACCACCTGAAGAAGCTGCATGGCTGGTACTGCCACCCTGAGAGAAATACATCTGTCTCTTCCTCTTGCCAACAGAAATAGTACCAGTAACTGGTGATGAACCTCCCTATCCCACACCACTAGATTCCAATAGGTTCCTCTCAGTAATGACCACCTGGTTCACAACTAAAGTCAAACTAAAAACATTCACCAAAGCTCGGATGTCATAACGAAGACCATCCTCAAAACTTCTGGCTATAAACGTATCATCACCAACAAGCACGGGTGCAAAATGCGAAGCTTCGTAAAATAAGCAGAATAGTCTGTCACCGACATGGCGTCCTGCTGCAGATTCATGAACTCTCAAGCTCTATCTTCCCTCAGCTTCTTAGGAAAGAAGAATTCATAGAAGACTACCTGAAAATCTTCCCATGTCATGTCTCTGTGCTGCTCTGACTGGGTGGTAACATCCCACCACCTCCTGGTAGAATCACACAGCATATATGTCGCGAGCTTGACCCTTCGCCCAGGAGGCATCTCAAGATGCTCGAAAATAGTCTGCATCGATCCTATCCAAGACTCCTCAGCCTGCGGTCTTCCATCCCCTAAAAACGTAGGCAGATGCTGCTGCTGGAAGTTATGAGTCAGCTCATCCATAGATGTAGCAGCCTACAGTGCTCCCTGAAAGGTCTGTATGAACCGCATAAAGCCTTCACAGAACTGTGCCTCTGCGTATGTGTCCGGTATAGCAGCTGGCGTCGCATCTGGCTCTACTGGAGGATCAACTGGTAGCCTATGGCCCACCATCTCTGGAGTATAATCGTTGCCTCTCTCCTAGCGAACAACTCACGGTCGTCTAGGCAGCATGACACTATAGGGTCATAAGCAGGCCTCAGATTCAAGATTATTATGACCGAAAATAGAAAGAACCACAAAGGAAACAAGAGGAATAAGGCATTCAAAATTTTCAAAACAAGACTACACGGCGTGTACACTGACTACACGGTGTGTACTTGACTTTTGTTCCCCTTCCCAGGTCCTTCTACACGACTATGCCACATGGCTATGCCACACGGCTTCCGTTCAACAAAAACTACACGGTGTGTAAATAATCTACATGACCAGTATGGTGTTATTTCCCAACTACCCGTGTTGTTTGTGACAGGGCCAACTACTCGGCATGACACTACACAGCGTGTTACACCCGTACACGGCATATACACCATCCCGTTTCCCAGCCACATGGCTAACACCACACGATCTGTCCTCGGACAAGACTACATGGCATGTCCCAACGGTGCACGGAATGTTCAAGGAGAGGTGACACCAGCCCATGTTGTTAGTTACACGGTCGAGTCCCCAGGTCACACTACACGGCATGTTCTGTGAAGGAGTTCACCGATCTGTGTTGTTAGTTACACGGCCGGACTCCGGGTCACACTACACTACATGTACAAAAGCTACACGGCGTGTTTTACAAAGCCTTTCCCTACCCCATGCCTCCACCAACACGGTTTGTGACACGGGAAGAGACTACACGGTGTGTACTCAGGGTACACGGTGTGTACTCAAAATGTTTATTTTTCTTCCCGAACAGAAGAACATACATGGCGTGTATAAAAATACTACACGCCCTGTATACCGGGTTTCCAGAAAGTATGCCCCAGAAACTTCTTGGGAACCTAGAAAATACTGAAACCAACACCTAAGTGTCAAATTCCAACCCGTGGGTGCCCATACTCCCCACGAATCAAAGTTTTACATCTTATATGTGTTATAACCAATAAATAGTCAATGATACACCAAATTCCGGTCAATGGGGGCCCATAATCCCCAAAAACCAAAGTTTGGCATCCATTCTATAAACAAGATCATACAAGAAAATACCCTATCAAATAGCAGGTATTTTATCAGAGCAACTATCACAACTGCATGATTTTCTAGCACAACAACTATCACAACAACATGCAACTTCTAATGCACCTACATGACATGGAACTATGCATGGCATGTGATATCTAGCATGTGCCTATATGATGCATGAGACGGCATATCCTCATCCCATCGGGTTGCAACTAAATAAAACCCATAGATAAATTATAAACAGCACAATCTCAAGTGTGTCCCCCAACGGTGAAAACAAATCAATTGTAAAATTTGCAAAATAAAAATAATTGCAAAATTCAAGGTAGATTGGATTTTCCCTATACACAGGTTAGCTACGCCTGGGCACAACTTATTACCAACTACCATTCGTCATATTCCTGACTACGGCTCCAAATAGTAAGTCAAAGAAAAGAAACCCTCTGATACCACTTTGTATCATCCCGAACACGGGTTCCACGCAACGGGTGCCCCGATCCCGGTTCGCCACATGACCTCAAGCGCATTTCCCCAAATTCCAGAGGCTTCCGACTAGCAACGAGGTCCCAAGTCTGATAGTAGTGAAACTATGACCTCATTTATCAAAGTGTAGCACAGAGAAATTGAAATCAAACATACAACAAACAGCGGAAGCAGTAAACCATACACATCTGAAATAAACTACAGCAGTGGATATAACCAATAGTATATAAATGATGATGCTACATGTTTCAAGTTTTAATAAAATAGCCAGAACATTTTATACATCAATGTAGTAAAACAAAAGCAGAGTACAACAGAGCAAAACAAACAGCTGGCAGCGGCATCGTGAGCCTAGGCTCAGTCCCATGCCCTCCTACTCTACAACAACAGTCAAGTACCTGTATAGGGACTCTTAACCCTATCCACACCTGCAGAAACAGAATATGTTTTGGCCAAAAATCATTACACAAACATGGTGTGAGAAATATATCTCAGTAGGCACCCACCAAAGGATCGGGCCCAATTGCGTGTAAGCATGCAACAATAGTGTGCAATGGTAAAATGCAATAAAGTAAGCAGTACTGAAAAGTAACTAACTTAACAGTCAAATTTCCATTTAATTATTCATTTAATTCATTAAATATTAGAAATCACCACCGTGAATTTCTATGTAAGCAGTCCTTGTCCTCAGACAAGAAAAATCTTACCCTCGGGTAAGCAGAATCCAACCCGCAGGTATAGCCCTTGGGAATAACAGAAGTTTCCATCAGGCGTAGGAAGTGTCTCCCTCAGGCATAGAGTCTATTGCCCTCAGGCACGGAAGAAGTTTCCCTCAGGCCGAAAAAATCTACTTCCCTCATGCTAAAGAGTACAGTGCCCACAGGCTAATCACAACAACTCCCTCAGGCTAAACAGGTAACTGGGCCATGCCCTACAGGTAAACTAGTAGTAACAAGCAATTCCTCTCAAGGAAATCCTACAATTACTACTTTAAAGGCATACCCTCAGTTATCCTGGCCAAATGGCTAAATAGTAGAACACACCCCTGGGGTGGTTCTGGATCCATGCAACGATCCCACCAGGAAATTTAATATCATAATTAAATACCTAATCAATTCTATGTGTTTAATATAGCAACAGCCTCATCCAAACAACACCCCAATATGGGTTCGTGGCGCATAAACACACAAAACACACGACAGTTGGAAAATAAACACTAATCCACCTACCTTATATTCCAACAAACGTTATCCCTGAACTTCGACTCCAGAAACGCCTAAGAACGGTGTAGATCTGACGAAGAAAAAAACCTAAACAAATGTAAATAACTCTTGTTGGGAGAAGAATTGGTAAGAACCAACCAAGAAGGTGGAATCCCTTACCCATGCGATTTCAACGGGATCGTCCGAGGTGTAAACCGATTCCAGACGAACACCCGGTGGATCTTCAAAGGTTTGACCACCTCATTTGGCTCCAAATCGGCTCAAGTGTCACCCCTGCAAAATGAGGAGGCTACTGCCTGTCTTAAGCCGAAAAAACAAAGTACATGGCGTGTACTTATGAGTACACGGCGTGTACTTCTTTCATTTAACTATTCCTCTGGCAGCACTACCACAATGTTTATTCATCGACATGAGTACACGAAATGTACTCCCGAGTACACGGCGTGTATTGTCGCCCAGCTGGCGGCTGCTCCACTGACTTACTCTTTAAGCCTACCGACTGACTACACGGCTTGTATGGTACCACTACATGGCGTTTAGTCGGTTCCTTCACCCCTCATCACCTAAAAGGCTACATGCCCCGTGTACCCATTCCACACGGCCAAAAGTACACATCGTGTAGTTACAAAATTTTATATTTTTTCCCATTTTCCATATTTTCTCAAAAACACATAAGGAAAAGGAAAAAGGAAGAATCCCGTACCTCCAAATATAAGAACCGGGTTCTTATAGGTTTCTTCTATGCTAGAGGATGAATGAATGATAATTTTTTATAAAAATAATTTCCATGTTATTTATCTAATAACTGACTTGAAAAATGTTTTTTCGGTGTGATTTATAGAATAACAATAAAGGAAAATTGAAAAAAAAAATTATTTTCTAACATCATTTTTAGTTAAACGACATGAAAAATTTATTTACAAAGCCACTCCCAATAACATCACTTAATTAATGATGTTAAAATGCCTAAAAAACTGAAATTAATATTTGAATATGAACTATTGACACGTTAAAAACTATTTTATAAAGATATACATATTCAAAAGTTGTATTCAAGTGTATCACCAAATTAAAAATATAACATAAGTACTAATATAAAGAAAACTATTATTCTATATAAATGATCATGTGTTGATAAATTTAAAACCACTTAGTTAGAATCGATACCTTCTTTATAATGTTTTTTCGAAACAAATAACAAAAAGTTCTATCACCTAACAATGAAAAAAAACAATAATCAGTTAATATATTTTGAATATATGGTTATAAAATAATTTTATATAGTGCATTAAATTTATATTATGGTTTTAATATTTGTTATTAAGACAATTATTTCCATTATAAAATAGGTTATTTTATTGTCGGGTAAGTTGGAAAATAAGTTAAGTTGTTTCATCTCAAAATATCCTTCTTTGAGATACATTTTCATTCGTGAAAATAATGTAATATAAATGGTTTTATACTACCTATTGGATACATAATATCATTAATTATAATTATTATTGGTATTTTAACTACAAATTCAATATCTATATATTTGAAGGGGATTTTATTAGATTTTTAATTATTTTATAACTATTTTTCGTCTCAAATTCCTCTCTTTGAGATATGTTTTGTATTTGGAATATAATTTCTTATTATGTGGTGTATATTCTTCCTGATTGAGATTTTATAACACAAAATAACTTTTATTCATGTTAATTGAATTTCAATTTATATTATCTTATCTTTCATGAGGTATTAAGTTAAATGATACTCAAAATTTAAGGGCTTTTCATGACACAAATATTTTAATTGCATAATAATCACTCATATTTGACAATTACCATTCAAGGGTGATCTATTATAACCAATAATTATGTTATGTTTTATTTAAACCTTATTTTCAAGGGAAGTAATTTTTCACAACCAATACTTCCTATTGGATAATTCTATTGCCCCGTGATAATTAATTATTTTAAAGTGTAATTATAATTTCATTTAATGGATTTCTATTCCATACACAGAATTTTACGTTAATAATTTTTTTCCCTTTCCCTGGTGAAAAAATAACTTCTTTATATCTAATTATCTTTATGTTCCCCTTTAGTTCTTTAAAAAGGTATTTTATCCTTTTATCCATTTGGAATTTAATTTTTCCTTTCAATGACCATATAATCTTCTTTTCTACATTTCATTTTGACATATGCATTATTTATTTTCAATGTATCTTTATTGAAGATATTAAGAAAATATTTTCTATTGTTTCTATTTATTAAATTTTTTTATGGAATGTGACTTGAAAATCAAGACTTTTTAAGATTATATAAATAATTTTTTTTAAGAAAAATGAATTTTTTAATTTCTCTTCTACTTTCAAATGATTTTTTTATAACAGAGTAATGGTTCATAAATCACCCTATATATGTTGTCTTCTTAAATACTAATATTGGGAGAATATTTTTTTGGAATAAAATGATCTTGTTTTTTGTATTCTGATCTCATTTGGAAAATTATTGAAAGACATTCTCTTTTGATGTGTTTTTTATGATAAGATTACTAATTTTATTTTTAAGTGGCACTATATGTATGGATGATGGAAGGTAGGGTCCAATATGGCCTTATATCATACTATTAATGTTTATTTCTCTTGAGATAAAAAGGGTTGATGGGAAAATTTATCCTAATAAAAATGGTACACATGATGTTTTATCTCAATATAAATGATACATGTGAGGATTTATCCCATATAAAGGGGTATAATAGAGATCTAATCACTTGTACAATGGTATGAAAAAGGATTATCCCATGACAAAGAAGGTTCATAGGTGATTACCCAATCCCTACTACATGATGATTTTTTTGGTGGGCATACTTTATAAATGGTTTCAATGATTATGTTTAGGTTATAAATTTAAGCTTATTATCTTAACTATATTATGCTATCATTGTGTGGGTAGTCTATTCCATCATTCTACAAACTATTCATATAAGTATTAAAATAAAAGACAAACAAATTTTGATCCCTGTACCAATGAGTTATATACTTTCAAAACATAGATACTAATATAAAATAAATTTTATTAATATAATTAGATAAATATATGAATGTATACTACAAATTGATATAAATTTTGATATATCTGATTTTATTTGACAAAAGAATTTATAAAATACTCACATACCCATACTAATGGTTATACAAAACAATTATAATCTTTATATTATAATGGTTTTGGAGAACTGTTGGTCTCAGTGCCAAAATTTGTTGGAACCTATACCAGTAGTTTACAGAAGCGTTGGTATAGGGTACCGATATAGTACCTATAACAATGGTTCACTAAATGTTTTTATATAGGTCTATGGGTAGAGGTTTAATTTCTAGTAGTTCTTCCTTTTATGGTGATCAAAGTATGATTTATGTGAAGGCATGGTTTGTAGGGATTGAGGTAATCTTTAATTATCTCATAATCTATGAATCATCAAGGGTAAGAACTCTTGTGAGACTTCTTTTTTGATATAACCGAGGGAGGTGGGAGACAATGGGTCCATCTCAGTTGTCTGAAGGTATGTCTTTGGAGTTCAAAAAGAAGATGTATATCTAGTGGATCTATCATGATGACTTGAATGTCTAGATATATCTTTAATTTAAGATCCTTAATCAGGGAGAATGATTAGTGAAGGAGTATATTGATCACTTCTTTATGTTGGTCTTATTTTTTCTGGTGCAGGTTTTGAATGATTCTAAAAAAATTCCTTGATTCATAGCATTTTTTCACTAGGTTCTGGGTTTAGTTATGCTTTAATGTATCCAAACTGTTTCTAAGGTGGTTATTGGGGAATCCATTTTCATGGAAGATGAATAGTCTAGAAAACCAATGTTAGGTGATTCATTAATCCCATCATACTGGTATGATGGTAATCTATCTGGTGTGGAGTGGAAATAGAATGAACCTAAATTTGATGTAAAGTTCCCTCTTCATAGGAATTATACACCACTAATTTTTATCCAATGTGGGAATCCAACACACTCCAAGTCTTCATATATGAAATACACAAGGACATGCCTCTTTTGTGTCTAATAATGTTATATTTGAAAATTTTGTATCTTGGATTATTAGAAGAAGTTTCAGTTTTGATCTATTATTGGTGATGTCCTATTTTTTGGGATTTTCTTATTACTATGGAACATTGTATGATTTATGGGATTTCATAATTTATTATTTGGAATCTAGCTGGTTGTTCTTTATTGAAGGTTATAAACATTGTGTTTAATTTTGTCTAATTGTTTGGATGTATCTCTATACAAATACATTATTTACATACATTGATATTACATGTTATTCAATAAATGTTTCTTTTAAATAATTATTATCCATGTCCAAATAGTAATGGTTTAGTGTATATGGAATCTTGCATACTTAAAACTGGTTCATATAAAAATTAACATTATGTCCCACTCAGTTATTTATTGCTAGTAGTATTCTTAGAAATATCAAACTTAGTAACCATATTCATTATCCTGGGGGAATCAAAACATAAGAAGGGGTGAGGTCATATGCTCAATATAGTTAACCATGAGAGATATCACTCAATTATAATATGTAATCATATTATTAACATATGGGTATTAGAACATGTGACATTCAATAGGAAATAATACCCAAAAATTCAATGATCATAACAACGAATCATGAGAGAAAACATTGTCACATCAAAATATGTGAATCATAAGAATGGGGAATCATCATAAATTAGTCATAAACCATGATTTCAAATCATAAGCATAGAAACATTTTATATGAGTGTGGAACTATCCTAGGAATATAAAATTCATTTATTTAGGTTAAATTTCAAGAAAATCACATCATAGTGGATCAGACATCCACACATGTTTCCAATATCATAACAAATCAAGAATCACAACATGAATCCAATATCATAGTTTATCATGCATCCTTAACTATATCAACGCATGGATTGAGAACATCAATTCATTTCCTATAAGTATATCTAGATATATAATTATTTACCTAATGCATTGGAGGACTATGATGGATCCACCAATCAAATAATGAAAACAATACATATGTGTGCCATTAGATCATAAAACATTCTTCAGTTCATCATAACATAATTAAATGATGGTAAATATGTGGGTCTTATGGAATAAACATTAAATCATCATTATTATCAATATAGATAACTTCATTGATGGTATCATAAGATCCTATCCCATGTGAATCAAAAAATTCCTTAAAATATTTTGACATGGATGAAAAATTATCTTACAATACCATTCAAACATTTGTTCAAAAATATGAGAAAATATCCTTTTTCATTAATAAAATTTTAATTTGAAATTCCTAAAATATTGATAAATTATTTTTCTTTTAAAATAACACAAAAAAAATATAATGTATGAATAAAATCAAATAATGGCAAGGATATCAGAAAAAATTTCCATTCCATATATGATAAATTAAAACATTACTGTCACACTTTTGTAAAAAGTAAAAAACTTTATCTGGAAAATCTTAATTAAGATTAGTTTTTAATCTATTTTAAGTAGATAAAAAAGTTGGAAGTATCACCTTTTTATAACATTGGAAATATAGTTATTAACTTTTATAAAATAATTACCTTGATCTTTGAATTGGAAGAAAATTTTCATTGGCCAAAAAATAAACAAATGTATTCTTTACATTGTATACGTTTTCCCAATCATTTTTGGTAATAAAGTAAAAAAATTGAAAAAATACATGAAAATTATATCAATAAACCATGGAAAATAATTATTATATTTTTTTTATCAAATAATGATCCTATAATTTCCTCAATTTAAATTTTATCATAAACAATCTCGATTAAAATGGGATTGAAACATAAATACCATAACACTTTGGTTTCTTTTGAATCGTAAGCCCTGTGAAAAAATAACATCAAATAAAACATTAAAACATAAAAATATTAGGATAATAATGATATAAAATGTAAAATAGGGTGTATATACACCTCATAAAATATGATAAGTTCATAATATAACATTCTTCCAAAAGAAGATAATTTGAGGTGATAAAGTCTTACAACATTGGTAATATTTGAATCAGAAACTAATAAAGAGATAAAATTATATGGATTTGTAAAATCACCATAATTTTAAGAAAAATTATCTTAAAATACATTCATGGGTATCATATATATCACATAAAGGAAACAGGTGTTGAATATAACATATGTATGACAAAAATAAAAGTCATATGAGAAACCTTTCCTTCAAGTCTCGTATTATTTCATATGTGTTATATATTCCAATGTAGTAAATCTATATTTATTATAAATATATTCCAATAATATCATCATATATATCATAAAATATATTATTTACTTATAATTTCTTATCTCTCATTTATTCACAATTTTTTTATTAAAATTAACATTCTAGGTGATAATTGCTTTATTTTTCATGAATGCTTCATTTCAAAAGTCCTAGTCCTGTTACATTGTTTATAGAATCATAATAGCCATAATATTTAATCATTATATATTTATAATATTTAATAATTATATTAAATTTTTTAACAATTCATATATACTAGTGATTAAAAAATAATTATATGTTATAGTGGATACTGTTGTTCGTACGTACGCATGCGCGATGATTCCATATTTCAATTGATGAAATGAAAGAAAATAAAAAAAGAATTAAACTCTATTGAATTATAATAATATTATAAATATCATATATATTTTTTAAATCCATAATTATAACCATAAATATTTAATTATGATAAAAATGAAACACATCGCTATGTGGAGGTGGAGTCCACCAATACGTATGATGGATGATTTCTTTTCTAATATGATGGAAAGAGAAGGAAAATGGTTGTTAGATCATCATAATAAAAAATAAGTATATTAAATATATTTAATTCATTATTTTATATTATATACAATATATTTATAAAAATTAGAAGAATAAATAAAATTGAATGTACTCAGTTAAGAGTTATCCCTCTCCATTGAGAAAACACTTTTGGATTACACATTAAGCCTTAAAAGGATGGTAACTTGGAAAGAACATAAGATCTCATAAATGAGGAATTATGATATAAAGTAATAATTTTAGGGCTTGGATGAGATAAATGATAAATCATTATGAATAAGGAAAAGATGAGGTACCCTTTTATATGTGATGTGAGGGGAACCCTAAGAATTACATAAAGTATTAAATTAATTGTAATTTATTATATAGTTTATGTGGATAAAATTTATATATTTGAAAACATGGATGATTATATGTTTAAAAAATCAAATAAAATATTATTTATAAAATTTGACTTGATTTTTTATCAAATACCTCTTAGTTTAAACCCTTCATTATCCCTATTGACAATTACTAGAATATCAAAGTTTTCAAATAATTTAATAGTTAAGAATGTTAATATAACATTACAAGTGGAAAATATGTGTAAATGTTTTATATTACAAACCATAACCCATTCAATGGTTTTAAGATAATATTTTTATAGATTTAAAAAATAGTATTTAACATAAGATACCATTAAAGTCATTTTTGTGACTATTTATAAAGCTTGACTATAAAGAAAACATAACTAAGATAGATTTTAAATAAAAACTTTTATAACATAAATATTACATTATAATTATTTAAAAAAATATTGGAGTAAAATAATTCATCCAACTTTTTTTACCTTATTTTTTTAAAATTTTAATTTTATTTTTCTTTTAGGTGGACAAATACTAGGTTGGTGGTACATAAACATTTTATCTGATTATTTCATCAATAATTTTAAAATATTTACCTATAAAAAAAATTAATCCATATTATATTAAATATTTATAACCAAACATACAATATTTTTATCCTTATAAAGAAATATTAAAGATATTAAGTAAATAGAGTGACTTTTTTTAATAAAATAATATAATGGTCATAATAAATGAAACATTTCACCAAATATCCATATCTTCAATAATTCGATGACTAGGGATAAAATATAATCATAAAATATGATAAAGGAAATTTTTTATTTAAATTTTAAATCCTTATACCAACATTTTATCCCTGTTTGAACTGTTTTACCCTTAATGAGGTGAAAAAAAATTACAAAGGTTACTATTCATAATGACAAATAATAAAAGGGGCCTATTTACCAAATTATACAATACTAATTTAGAACATCAAATCAATTTATGATTTTAAAATTCTTAAAAGTTTAATTATTCCAATTTAAAAAAATAATGAAAAAATCATGGGAATTTGTTTAAGACTAATGCTTTTTACGCATAAAAGTGGACATATTCTTATTTCATGCCTAGTAAAAAAATTAATTAAACATAAATTTTTTTTACTAAAATCTTATTTTATTAATTTCATTCACATCAGTAATAAATTTTTATTTATTTAATAAATTAAAATAAAAACACATTGCACACCCAAAAATAGTTTTTAAAAAATATTTTTTTTAAACATAAAAATGAACATATACAAAAAATCATGTATAAATCCAATTAATATTTAATTAATTTTATTACATAAAATTAAATGATACATATGTTACATTAATATAATATCAAAAACATTATTTGACATTTATGTTAATTAATTTAATGAAAATAAATAATTGTTTTACAAAAATTATAATTTTCATTATTAACCAAAAAATAAAACATTATAGATAAATAAAAAAATTACTCTATGATAAATTTGATACGGTGAATCCCAAAATTATGTACATTTTATCAAATAAATATTATTTAATGTGTATGAAATTAGTTTTGATAAAAACATTTATTCATGAAGACATATTTTTTAATTTTAAAATGAATTTACTAAAAATTTAGTCCTTATATATTATTAATTAACAAATGTATTTAAGTTAAGTAAAACATTTTCATATTTATTCATTATTTTATTAATAATATTCATAACCATTAATTTAACAACTATTTTATAATATATCAAGGTTTATTTCATGATCAGTGTATCCTGTCAAGCAGGCTATCAAATAATTACTATTTTTTAAGAGAGATATATTCTAAAATTATAGGGTTTTACATTATACCCCTTAGATAATTTTCTTTCAAAATTGTTTCTATGGTAATAATGGGTTCAATATTTGTAAAACCAATTTTTAAAAACCCATTTCGTACAAAGTTAAAATGAAACATACTTTTACAAGGGGATGTGGTAAAACATAAATATTATATGAAATAACATATACTTGGGATCCTATATAAGGAGAACATTTTAAAAATGATAAAATATAGACATGTAGAAGAAAATAATGTAAAGGGACTAATATAGAGTGATATATAACATAATCATGAATATTTTAAAGAATGTAAAACCATATATTATTTAGTGGTAAAAATACAATGAATTAATAAGAATTGAAAGTAATAAGATATCATTTTTAATTAAAGATTCTCTTCCAAGAGTTGAGGGATTTTTTTACTATCAAGATATAGAAATTGAGAAAATATATCTATTTATTTAATTTTTATTTAAAAAAGGAAACCTCAACCTTTAATGTTTCTTTGATAAATTTCCACTTTATATATTACTCCAAGAAATGAATATTCATGAATAATGTTTCATGTATTAGTAACTAAAAATAAATTTTAATGAATCATAATATCCATAAATGAATTAAAAATAATTTCTTTTGACTCAAAATATTTACTAAAATTAAAATGAATTTCATAATTTATACAATATAGATAAATATAATACATTAATCTCTATGACCTTAACAATAACACCCAATTTCTATTTTAATCCTCTAATTAATAGTTAACCTTAATACCCATAAAAAATATGTATAATCAAATACAAAACCCAAAATTATGATGGATTTGATCACATGGTTTTTTCTAGGATCAAATTTAACATTTATCACACAAACAAAATAATGTATATCATAATATTACATGAAAAACACATGAAAACCATGAAAATTTATTCTATTGAAATATAATAATTCTTTCTCAAAATAATATGAATCCCTATAAAATTCTAATGGAATCATACATGATTTCTAAAATTAACACTATCCTTATTCCTTTAATAAAATCATAAACAATCCTACATATTATATCAATCCTAAACTGAAATAAAATTCATAATTACAAACATTTCGATAAAATCACTAATCATTTTCATGGTACCCAGTACTATCCAATTATATTTGAAAATATAAATTATATTTTTATCCAAAATAATAAATATTATCTCAATATCGGAAAAATATTATGGTTTATCTATTCATCAATCATGTGTACCCATAAAACATTCACCAAACCACTAAATCCCTTTTCTATTTTCTCATACATTTAATCATATTCTATCACATCTTTAAATAAAAACCAATAAAAAATAAGACTTATATTTTTCAGGATTCAAATAACCATAACACCATTGATAAAACTATTCTATAACATTATTATTGAATATAAATACATAAAAAATCAATAATTAAACTTATATTATTGGTATAACCTAGGTACTACCTTTTCATAGGAGTTAACACTTGGATTATTTATTTGACTCAGATAATCCCCATATTCCCCACACATAGTACATTGAAATATAAATGGAACCTTATGATGAAATTCATTT
This sequence comes from Viscum album, assembly GCA_963277665.1. Classification (NCBI taxonomy): domain Eukaryota; kingdom Viridiplantae; phylum Streptophyta; class Magnoliopsida; order Santalales; family Viscaceae; genus Viscum; species Viscum album. The sequence continues at coordinate 2,060,831,455 of OY728120.1, read as the reverse complement.
TCTCCATCCACGCATTATTTTTCATCATAAATTACTTTCCCTCTACTATCCTTTAACACAAATACAATATCTTATAGTTATTTTGATACATTTACATTGAGTTATTCTTACCAAATTCATAAAAGGTAATAAGTTGAATCTTATTTCCTCCATAATCTTCATCAATTTAAATCTAATAAAACACTATTTCCCAATTTTAATCTGGGTAATTAAACTCAACAAAATTTGGATTGTAAATCATCAATCAATAATAAATATTAGCAATATTATTGAGATTGTTCATTACATATCCCATTTCATTTGGTTAGTCATTATTATAGTCATATTATTATGCATTACATTCAATGTTATCATAATTCATTATGATTCCATCCACTAGATGAAACCAAAAATCAAATTGAGTGTAATTAAAATCCTAGAAAAAAAATCATATTATCATTAAAATTTATTCATAGGATGTATAATTCATGTTTCATTCCTTTCAATATATGACACGTTAAGTTTAACTTAGGTCGTCCATGTTCATTAATTATTCAAATCCTTCATAATGGTTTATAAATAAAATGTTGAATTAACCTAGGCATATCTTATGGGAGTTTCTACCTAGGTGTGAAGTCATATTCTAATTCATCATTTACCCATGATGATTATGTTAATACCCAATCCACCACTTTCAGAGTTATTTCCCCTAAGTTCATCTATGTCACAACCACATCCTCATTCTAGTATCTAGAAAAGAATGTATTTTCCAAGAACGCCACATTTCCTTAATTACCATACCATTGGATTTTATCAAGTACACTAGATTATCATAATGGTTATCACTAAGGATTCATCATCAATGATTACCAAGATAAATAAACCCTTCTCTAATAACAACTATAATGTCCCATTCTTTACAAACGTAGATATTACATCATATTGGATGAATATTCATTTTATATCATTACGATACAAAATAGTACCATTATGGTTTATTGTCTTTGGAAACATAGATTCATAATAAAGGAATTTTCCTTAAATAATCTACAACATATCCCACTTAGTTCTTCATAACTATGAACCTTATTAGTGATATCATACTTAGTAACATTCTACACAACCCAGGGGAAATTAAAACATAATAGGGGGAGAGGTTAAATGCTTGGAACTGTTAAACGTGAGTGATATTAATCAATGATCATATATAATAATATCATGAGGATATGATAATAATAACATGATATTTTCAATAAAAAAATCATTACCAAGAATTTATAGATTAAAATCATGAGTCTTGGAACAAAGGAATTATCACATTAAATGATATGAATCATAAGAGTGGGGGACCATCATAAATCAATAATGAACAGTGCGTTAATCCATTTTTTGAAGCGGTTTAAACCTCCATGAAACAAAAAACACATCCAAAAACCAAATAAAAATTTATTATAGACATAGGTAAATGTGAAGGCCTCTAAAAAGCATTACATTTAAATTCGTTTTGGTTTAAACTTACACTAAACAGAAAAAAAATACCATCATGAATTTGATTTTTTTCTGTCATTCTTTATTTTTTGAGGTTGAATTTAACAATACTAATCATTATTCCCTTCTAGTGAATTTTAGATATGATCATGTAATAGATCAAATTCCACCTACTTCATTTCAAAATGATGTCTTTATTCATATTAGTTAAGATACAAATCCTAATGAAGATAGATTCAATTCCCCGTATTTATATGGATATGATAAATATTATAAGTGATGAAATACTATTATGGGGATTTTTATGGGTTCATAAACCATCTGTATCTAACGAATATATTGTCTATATTCACGAGAATGAGTTTGATTGAACTTTTTTGTATGATCCAACCATGTTAAAATATTAAATTTCTGGTTCTCATGCTTTGTAATGGAAAAATGCCACACACAATGAGTTTAACGCTATGGCTTATAATAGTGTATGTGATCTTGGGGAGCTACCTTATAATTTCAAACCCATTGAATAGAAATGGGTATTTAAAAAATGAGATCCATAGAGGGATGTCGAAAGGTAAAAATCAAGATTAGTATCATAATGATATAATCATAGAGATGGCCTTGATTATAAAGACACTTTTTCACCAGTTTCTACTAAAGAAGAATTTCGAGTTTTCATTCAATTAGTATAGAATTTTGATTTTTGGTTTCATAAAATGGATTTAAAAATAAAGTTTTTAAATGGAGATATAATCAAATTTTTATATAGTCTAGCTAAATGGGTTTTCTAAAAAAGATCAAGACTAAATGTATTTCATATTGATGAAATCCATTTTTTGTGAAAAATTAGGCTTCAAGAAAATGATATTTTAAATTTATTAATGTTATTATTCCCATTGGTTTTGAAGGAAATTGTTGAAATTAGAGAATTTATCTTAAATTTAATGGGACAAATTTTTAATTTTTTTTATTGATGAAAATAATGTAGCAAATAAATTTATTAAACATTGGGATGAGGTAAAATCAATGTTAAGTTGCCACATTGTTATGAAAGACTATGAGGAAAATTATTTTATTTTTGGAATCAAGATTCATCATAATAGGGTATGTGTTATTCTTGGTTTTTCACAAAGATTATATAATAAAAATATTCTTATGAGGTTTACCATGAATCCTTACTCCACTTATACTGCACTTATTTTGAAAAGTGATTGTTGTTTAGAATAACAACTTTCTTATAATTATAATGAATGAAATGAGATAAAAAAAATTACATATTATTCCACAAATGGAAGCATAATATACTAAGATATTATCAATGGCATGTATGTTTCATTTATTGCTAATGATTTAGGGTGATAATTGAGTGATCTAGGATTCAGTCACTTGAAAATTATCAAGAAGGCCATAAGATATTCACATGACACTAAAGAATATATGTGGACCTATTGGAAGTTTGATCAACTACATTTCACCAGTTAATTTAGATATAATATTTTCATGTGCTATAATGATTATAAATCTACTTATGTATTTTTATAATTAGGGTAGAAAGGGATATATTATGGGAATGTTTAAAAAAAACCCTTATAACTACTTCTTCTATGGGTGAATATTATGTTTCTTATTATGAAGAAAAACTTCATGATATGTGTCTTAAAAAAATTATTTCTAGATTTCACATTGGTGAAATCTTATCATGGTCACTTGTGATTTGTTATGAAAGTATTTCAACAGTAAATTTCCCTCAAAAAAAATAATTTCTTCTCATTAAAAATATTTTGATATATATTACTTTTCTGTTAGAGATAAAATTATAGAGTATCAAACTCTAATTTAGTATATTTTTAATGGATAATATTATGAGTGATCTGATAACCAAATAATTAACCCTTGGATTATTTTAGAGTCATGTTTTGAATATGGGTTTGGTTATGAAATTTTATATTTTTTAATAGAGGGAGTTTGAAATTACATATAAATGCATTTTTTATTAAATATGTATTTATTTTATGATATATTTTAAATTATATATATTTAAATGATTTTTGAATGCTTGAAATTTCATTAGAATTTTTTATTTGTTTTAATTATGTAATTATTTATCCTTTTTTGATCGTTTGAGTATTCATGCTTTCTATGATTAGTGTCCCTATCTGAAATTATTTTTTTAATAATAATTATTTCTATTTTTCGACAAAATGTCCTTTGTGTTAATTTACACGATTTGATGGTAAATCATTAATTAATTCATTCTAGGTTATACAACGTAAATATATATATTGAAATAAAGTAATGATTTATGTGAATTTGATTTAGTGTGGTATGTAAAATGAAATATTTGAATTTATTGATAATTCAACTTCCACATAATATGAAAATAATACATTAATGATTCGAATTTTACACATTTAGGGATATTAAATATTTATATTTAATTGAATAGAGCATGATGATTTGGTTTATTCCATTTGTAAAATGAAATATCCCTAATCTCACATAATAAAGTATATATAAACTAGTTTACAATAAACTGCTTATATAACACCTTAATCTGTTTAATTTATCCTTTGAATTCTCTAATGATGATATGAAGGATGAAACATTATAGAACTGAAACAAATGCCTCATACATTTATCGAACAACAATATTATCTTAATTTTATCCTTCCCTACTCTCAAATATGGATATAATCACAATGTTGTCATTTACCATGTGTTTTGAAGTATACTTGATAATTTCATATAGTCAGAGTTAATTTGTCATATTCTGATAAATCTTTTTTAGTCATGCTTTACTTATAATCTTATCCAAAAACTAGTTATATATTTCTAAAGGATTATGGAATATTCCAAATTCTTAAATGATGCATGAGATATTTCCTTTAGTTTTTGAAATGATTGTAAGATGTTTTTAAATAAGAAATATCTGAAAAATGGTAGTATAATGGAGAGATAATAGTCTTATGTCTCTCATTACATGGTTTTGTTGAATAATGTCACATCATGATCACACTGAACATCAATAAGTTATTAAGATGTTATTCTATACACACTGATATTATTCATCTTATAGTGATTTCCCTCTGAAAATCATTTTAAATATAGACTTTCATAATGATTCATGAAGGGTAGATCATCATCAAATGTTTCAGATAAAATTTTAAACATTATGATGTCAATTTTATCGATATATTTAGTTTCAAAATATCTATATAGTTATCTTATATTTTCAATGCATCAAAGATCACTAAAATATGATACATGTAGCTAAACATATCGTAAAAATAAGAATCAAATATAAACTGAAAAACTATAGAAATGTTGAATAAATATATCAGTATATTGTTAGAATTTATTTAACTCCAAAATGATTGATTTTTCCTCAAGCCTATTTATTGAAAATGAATATTAATTACCTTTATTGATTATGAATCATGAATCATAAAATTTTAAGATCTTTTTATTGAGATATCCCATCATAAATTATGATATATCATGTATGAAAATATATTGAATGATTTAAATTGTTGATTTTTTCCATGTTCTCATAAGTAATGATTTAGGTAATTTTCTTGGCAATATAAATAAATTTTCTAGTATGATGAACAAGAAATAATGAATTATTAAACAACAGTATCTTGCATTATAAAAAAATATATATTAGATATATATTTTTATTTAATAAAATAATTAAAATGAAAAGATTCAAGTAGCTAAAAATCAACTACCACAATTATTATGTATCTCCTACCAAAGAAAATATCCAATTATTTAGAGCCAATTTTTTACTAGTTTTTCACTTAATGGTGCCTTAATCATTTTATTTTGATATATTATTCCGAATAATAAAATGAACCCAATACTTTATTTTCTTTATAATTTTCTACCATTTTTTATTAATTAATTAATTAATTATTTGGTTTATTGTTTTATATTTTATAAATTTTCGTTATGATTCTCTATATTTTCTATATCAAGAACACCTGGATATTCACTACATGGATTTAAAAATAATTTTTAAAAAAAAATCGGTGTTTATTTTAAATTTTTTTGATTGGTTATAAACAACAAAATGTTAATATACTCTCTTTTTGATGTTTTTATATAACACCATCACATAGCATCATGGGAAAACTGTATTTTTTCTAACTCAAACTAATTTTAGAGAGAAGATCTTAGGGAAACATAGGTTCCTACAAGAAGATTGAATTTAAAAAACTATACCAGACCATTATTCTATATCATAGTTGTCTATAAATATTGTATAGGCTATATGAAGAGCCTATTTTCAACATCATATTAAAGTATTTATTGGGTATTCAAAAAGATTACATGATTTCGATGAAATCCTCAAAATGATTTATGAATGAAAAAGTATATAAATACAACCTAAATTCCATTGTAATAAATACATTTCACAATTTCATAGAATGTATAAAATCAAATATCATTTATAAAAATAATTCATAGTATATGGAAAATTTGTAGGTAACACAATTAGACATTTTCAAAGTACATGAGATGATGATGTCAATGTTCCATGCAAACATCAATGATTCAACATCATATCGGGAGAGTCAGTGGCTTAGATGTTCCAATGATTCCCATGTATTAGGGCTGGATTAAATTAGTGATAGTTAAGTCCTAGATTATCATTTTTCTTAAAAGGATATTGAGATTTTATTGGGAGAGTTGGAACAAAGTGTACAATAATCAAATGCACCATGCAGATTTTAAAATCGAAAATTGATGAAACCATTATCACTCTCAATCTATACGATCTCAGAATGAAACAAGATTTGTATATTTAGAATAATAATATTGGTTTTTCTTTTACATTAATGAATACTTCTATTATTACATCACACATCAAAGAATGTTTTATAGCGCAATGAAAATATAAGTTTTATTATCTTATGAATAAGTTCAGTTGTATGTTCAACTAAAGAGGGTTTATAAATTAAAAATTGAATTAAAAAAACTGACATGACCTATCGAAAAATAAAGAAGATATAAAGGAATCCAGTACAATAATATTCTATGAATATGAGAAGCTATCAAAATATATTATTGTAAATAAACTAAATAAACTAAACACATTCATGAAAAAATATAAATATGGCTATAGAAGCTATTGATACCTGGATAAAAAGTGAGGAATCATCCTTAAAGAGAGTCTATAATAGAAATTATTTGTTGAAAATATTTTATTTTTGACTTAACCATATAAATCAATGAACAACTCATCCAAACAAAGGTAAGTTCCAAGATTACTATTGGATATTTAAACTATCCATATCCTAACAATTATTTAAATGATATTCCCTTGGTTGATGAAAATAATAACTATTGTGGAGTTTTAGGTTTTACCCGAATATCTATAAATGAAAATATTGGAAAACCAATCCATGTCTAGCTATGATTAATGATAAAAACTAAAAATTGATTACTGATCTTGTCATTAAACACTTTATCTCTAAATCCTCGATTAACCCCAATGAGGTAGTCCAACTAAAATTTGAGAATGGATCAAAAAAATAATATTGCATAAATTATGAATGGAAATCAGATCTTTGAAAAATGTTTGGCTATCCTAAACTTATAAAATTCAATAATGGAGTTGACTTATTTATAACTAACAGAAAACATTAAAACAATATATATTTTTTTTCTAGAACGAAAATTTATTCATAAACCCATCATTATACATTTTTGTGAATTTTATAAAAACCTATGGACTATGGGATACCCTGTGTTTTGTTATAGAATGTAGAATCCTTTAAATTGAATTGTTATTTTGTATTGATAGAGCTGGTTTCTTTTCAATGTTGAAGTGTTAAATGTATATGAATAATAAAAGTTTTATTTTCTAACATCAATGAATTCAAGAATATTTAGGGATTAAAATAATTTTTTTAATGTAATTTAGAAGATGAAGTATTTATTATTGATGGTAGGAACAACAGATAAATGGGAAATAATTGCTTTAGAAATATTAATGGAGAAAATTTAAACATAAGAAAGTAGAAGGAGGACATGAAACATTTGAAGAAACCCATAAGGGGGGATAATGGAACATTGATATGTCCCTAACTGAGGTAAATCCTTAATTTCAGATGTTTTATATAATTGATGCTTCAATAATATATCATTACCATAATTTAATTATGTGAATACATATACAACATTTTATAACTAATTCGTAAGGAGTACCAATAGTATGGGTCAATTGACATGATAATGTCTATATCAAAACATGCCTTTTCTCAGTGAAATATATATTGATTCATGGTTATGAAATAGTTGTCTAGGTCATTATAATCTAGGAACTGTAACTATAATATTTTTTAGGGAACTAATAAACAACCTATCATAGTATAAGCATGATTTATTTACATTATGTGACCCATACCAACATGAAAAAAACATAACAAAACTATAAATTTGAAAATGAATTATAAAAATTAATATATCATCTATTGACTCATTGATTCATTCAATCCAATCTAAAATGAAAGCATCATATAGAAAATAATGTTATTTTTTTAATTTATACTAGGTACTCTTTGGTTTTATTTCATTTTCAAAACATATAATCCTTATGGTTTTTCAAGAAAAATATTATTTTATTTCTTAAAAATAGAAAATAGTTATATATGGTATAAATTTATATCATCAATGGTGGTAAATTCATAGTTATTAATGGAATAAAATAGCATGTTTCATATCACCATTTCTAGAACTATAGTTTCTTACACCATGCAACAATTGTGTAATAGTTCAGATGAAATTGCACAATGGTGTGTGTTCCATGTTCCAATATAGTACAGTGTGGTGTTGAACATACCATACCACATTTTTTATATATTTTTACACCATTATAATAATTATTAATATTTATCCTTTACCTAATTGACCTAAATCATATTTTAAAAAAACTATTTTTTTGTACCGAGTAAATCATGTGTAACATCCCGACCAGAAACACCCTAAAATAACTGAATTTATGCATCATAATTTGATTGGAATGCCTCCCCAAATTCTATAGGTTGTCGTATAGAAGTGAGATAATATTATTGAAACCATGGGGATACTTTACACAATGATACATATATATCATAGTGGAGGAAATATATAATTAGTAATTAAAAAACTAAAATATAATTAAAAACCCAAATAAATCAAATCAAAAGTAAATATCAAACCAAATATTATAATAGAATGAAATATCTAAACATCACATGAGTATAAAAGTGAATCCAAAAAGATATCTCATGGTAAAATCAATTATTACACAAAAAAATTATATTTAAACATAAAACCATAAGCTGGTACCTAGTTTAGACTTGTTCACATCTCCCAAAGCTGTCCAAGCTTTCTATATTGTCTATAAAACATTGTTCATATTCCTTACATGTACCTAAAATTATAAGGTCATCCTAGTTTCTAATTTTCTATAACAACCTGAGTGAGGTGGGAGTAAAAATATGTACGAAATAAATGTTGTCTTACTCAATAAAACTAGTATATAAAATTCCTAAATGATATGATATTTTCAAAATGATTAATTAAAAAACTATATAAAAAATATTTCGTGACCAAGGGTGATGCTCAAGCCACCCAAGGGTGACCATACCTACTTTGACTAGTTCCAGAGTGTCTATGAGAATGTCACATAATAGTTTCAAGGGATAGAGTAGCATCAACCCATATTACGAAATCGAGTCATCAATTCCAAATATCACAGTGGAAATTGCACGGTATATCATCACATATCATCAATAGTCTACATAAGAATGGAACCCCCCACTTGGTTCCGTTATATATAGTTAATAAAAATATCATATTTGGTTTCCACTCCTTGGTTCCCGTATAGAGAATAAATAATTTTTCAACCATTCGTTTAATACATCATAAGAGGGATGAGGAATTAGTGTGTTTTATTCTTCTTCATTCTCACAAGATCTTATCCTTATGGTATCAAGAACTTGTGAATTATTTCAATATTTATATATACAAACACAATCTAAATAATTAATCTAACATTTATGATAATGTGTTTTATTTGGTTCACTAAAAAGGGATAGTCCAACGAGCATATTTCGATAATGTGTCTTTGTACCTGGAGGTAATACCACTCACTGTAGTTATTCCAAATATTTATTAAGGGATCATTATCGATGATAGGTTAACTTCCTAAAACTTTATATCCAACTCCTACATTGAAATAATGAAACTACAAGTAATAGTGACTCACATCTCGCCTAAAATATTTCTTTGCAAAATAAAATAACAACAAGAAAACAAGAGGTGTCTTCATTCAATTCCTCTATTGGATCCATATTTCTAATGAATAATTACAATATTTTACACTCTCTACCTAATTATAGACTTATCAATTATATTTTCGATAAATAAATAATAGTTTCATCTAGGTCCCTTTTTTACAATAGAAATCAATAGTCATTTTCCTATTTTTTTCACTTTTTTCTCCTGGTTATCACATAATTATTACATGAGTTATTTTTCCATATTTTAAATGTTGTAAAATTAAGGAATCTTTTGTGACATCACATTATTCAAAACCAATTTAATGTTTATTATTTAATTCCACAATTTACGTAGAATAATTATATGTGAATTATTGTATATTTTTATTTAATATCTATGAAATAACCTTACAGAAATCATCTTTTTCATATTATGCCTAATGTTAATAATCTCTATCAAACACTATGGTCTTCATCATTCAACAAAAAAAATATTTAACCATTTCTGATCACATAATATATCATATATTATGGTCGATAATTTATATCATAACCAAATGCAAGTCAACTTCTTCCTCCATGAAGGAAGACATCGTTATGTAAATATCCAATTCACATCATGGAAGGTAATTTCCCTATCTAATATATAAGGAAAAATACTTATATTTGATATAAAAAACCCCCAAAATAGACTTCTAAAAAACTTTGATGAATATTGGTTCTACCTTTTCTGCATCCCTCCTCTCCTTATAACTTTTTACCCATTACCAAAAAAAATATGCATTATCATGTATATATATCTTTTGGAATGAAGAATCTAACACAATCCATGTCGATTCTATATTATCAAGAACTACAAAATGAAATATCTTTCATATCAATCATAAATATTACCTATTCTGTGAGATCCACGTCTGTTCCATTTCCTTACCATTTCCAAAATATGTTCTGTGTGGTCTAATTTTTTTTACATATCAATGATATCTTATTTTATGTCAATTGGAGTGGCTTACCAATTCAGTAATTTGAATAATCTATATTTCATTTATATTTTGTGCCCTATAAAAATTTTATTGAACTCTAAGGAAAATACATATAAACCCTCCAAAATATATTATGTATAGAGGGATCTTCCGGAATTTCTAATCAATACCCCATAAAATATATTTTATATACTTGGGGAACATCACTAAGGAATTTCTATTTCCTCGATAAACTCTAGGGTAAATTCCTTACATATACAAAGAATTTCCTCCCCCTTTCCATTTTTTGAGAAAATTTCTTAGAATAGAATACTCTTTAAAACTACTCCAATTATTTAAAATAAGATCCATATTTCAAAATTATTTCCAACTTAAGTGGATCTCAATTCAAAATAATTATTACAACACTGGATTATATTTCATCTAACACATTGGTATAGAATGTCTCCCATCCTTTCTTCCATCACATAATGTCAATACATTAGGTCGGAATGGTCCCTGCACCCAGTTTGATCACATATAGAAAATATACAGTGTCAGATTTATTTTCTCCCCATATTCCCTCACAAAACATCACTACATTGGTTCAGAATACAATCCTCCCCCAGTTCCATCACGTATAATCAACATATCGTATCAGGTTGGATCCTTCCCTTGGTTATATTACTTGACATCAATACACTCTGTTAAGATGAACTATACCTATGGTTTCTCTTTTCATCAGCGCTTTAGTTCATAATGCTTCTCACCCAGGTTTCATCACATATCAACACATACGGGGTCTGAGTGGTGTGCACCCTTGGCTACCATCACACATCATCAATGTCTATCACCAATAACAATGGATAGAGTAACACCTTCCCTTTGTACCATCATGATCATCAATAAGATGAGTTAGTGTGGCACCCAACCCACATAATCGTTACATGAAACATGAAAAAGTATGAGATATCAATTTAATTTCACATTTAAATAATATAAAAATATATATATAAACCCAAAAAATTGTATATAGGTCTCCAATGGGTATCCCCCACCCACCTATCCCAATATTACATCATCTCTAGGTTTCCCCCTCAAGTACAAATCTCATTACAATTACCATAATCACCCAAGGATTCTGTTATGGTACCCTCTTGTTATAATCATATCAAAATTCAACACAAGACTTGGGAACCCACTACATAAATATTGGTCACATCAAGGTCTAAACCCTCTAGGTGGTTTCATTTATTTCATTCCAAACTATAGGGACAAATTTTAGGAATAAATTTTGTTTTGGTTGTATTTATTGTTACTATATTAGTATGTTGAGATGATGTTTGGTGGGAATATGGATTGAAGAAAGTTTCCAATCACATCTAGTTGAGAATCAGATACAGATAATAATTGGATCTAGAATATCATATTGAGTCAATATAAACAATGATATTGGGATATTGATAAAAAAATGTTTCTAAAAAATAAAAAGATACTAGAGAAGGATTTTGGATGTTTTTAGATGTTTTTTTCCTTCTATTTTCAAATAAATTTAAATATAAAGGAATCACCTCCCTTTGTAAAATTTGGAATTCTGACTCAGAAATCATATTCAGGAATTCTGAATCAAAATTATTTCCAGGAATTCTATCTAAAAATCATATTCAGGAATATTTACTCAAAATCATATTCTAGAATTATGATTCTAGAATGTATTCATAAATTTGGACATAGAGTTATTAATAATGTCCATTATATTGAGAATAATTTTTCTGGATGGAATGGTTCATTGGGCTTACCTTGGGTATGGTTTGAAAGCAATGCGAAGTTCTAATGATTTCCATTACAAATGTGATGGTGATTTTCTTATCTTGGAGTTATCATAAATCATTAGTAATATTCAAAACATGTGATTAAATATTGATTAAAGAAAGGGGTATTAAATGAGATGTTTCCAATAATATTTTGTCTAATCATAATCATGTTACTCTTATTCATGTTGCGTAGGAAAGGAACGAATTTTTGAAAGAGTATGAAGTGATAATACCTCTTAATGAATGTAAGAAGATACTAGAAAGGATGGGAAGTTGAAATACTTTACATGGTAATTCATACTATGCTGAATCTAATTTTCAAAATTATCAAATTCATGAAGGATTTCATGATAAATTTTAAAGTTTGTGAAAGAAGAAATTTGTTGAAACCAATGTTTTGTAGTCTCAAGAGAATCAAAATAAGTTTTCAGGATGCAGATTTGTTTAAATCATTAGAAGGATGATTGTATTTAGTTTAGAAATAATCTTCTGAAGTTGAAGATTCTAATACTGGTCCATCAGATGCAGTATTCCATCATAATCAATAGAGGAATAACTTTTCAGGACTCATGAATGCTCTGATGAAGTTTAGTCTTACTGAAAGATTGTTGTATTGTTTTTAAAAGGGTGATCATTAAGTTAGAAGAAGATTTTTGTTTTTATCAGTTGGTATAGATCATCATAAGGATGGAATTGTATCATTCATTAAAAAGGGTGTGTATTCCATCATATATGAAACTTGTACAGAGAATCATAATGATAAATTGTACTGGGATAATGGAAATGGGATTTCTGAATTGGCTAGTGTTTATGAAAGAAGTTAGAATAGATCATAAGTTTATAAAAGATTTGAGAAAATTTAAGCAGAAATGAGAAGAGTTGTGAAATGCTTACGAAGACAATATAGAGCCTAAATTCAAGGAAACATAGAAAATTGATGTAATGTGGCTGACCGGGAAAGTTTTATTCAATCCTTACCAAACCACAACTGGGGTGTGTATAAAAGGAAAAAAATATACTATACTTTTCTGATGGAAGTAAGGTTCCAGAGATGTAGAGAGAAGGAGGACCTCTAGAGAGAAAAGGGGTTTCCAGATTATATTTCTTGAAGAAGTGATGATGGACAGAAGTGAAAGGATAGGAGACAGAATAACAATATATTTAACGAATCATCATCTTTATTAAGTTATTGTATTAATACTGTTATTATATTTGGAAAGATTATCATATTCATCTAGTAAAATTATCATATTGGGATTTCTAGAATGAATCCAAAAGTGTTCAGAATTATCTCAATTGAATTCTACAGAGATATATTTTCTTATTAAGAAATCAGAATAGGAAAATCAAACTAGAAAATTAGACTAAGATTAATTAAAAATTCTATAACTTTGTTAACCTCTTTTGAGTAATAATGTGATGAATTTATTTTATAGTTTATATTTTTGAATGTTGATAAGGAAGCACGGTGACATGTTTTTTTCCAAAAAAAATTTATTACATCATTTTTTATAGATAGATAACATGCACTATTGGATTGTTTATACAGTTCCAAATGATCTAAAAGGTCCAACCTACTCATTTTATTCAATATATAAGAATTTTTATAGTGGATTGTGCAATATTGGATCATTTCCATTCCATACCATGGATGTATCTATTCTTTTAGAATAGAGAACCTTGTAAATACGTGTGTTCCTCAAGATGTGTGTTTGATTTTTCATAGTAGGGAAATAAATCTTTGACTTGAGGTGCAGGTTTTTTTAAGAAATAAGCATACAATAAAAAGGTATCCCTAATTCACCCCTCCCCCTCTCATTGGTACCATTATTCGGACATGGTACATACAAGTTGTATCATAGCTGAAGGTTACCCTCAATTATTATTTTATTATTTTTTTAAGAAGATGTTATAATGGATAGTATGATTTTTCTTAGTAGTAATGGGATTCATATTTTTAATTATAGGAATTATCATATTTATAATGGAAGAATGATTCCTTATCTTATGTATCTTGGGTATGATGTTTCAATAGTTGTTTTAGATGTTTTCCCTCCATGTATTGATAATGATCTTCCCACAAATAATGATAAGTAAAACTGTGTGAATTAAGTAATAACTATCAATTATTTACTCTCATAATAGTTTTAATGTTATTTTTTTAGAGTAAAATGAGTTGTCGCTACAAAAGGTTTTTGGGATAAGATGAACAATATTTATGAAGGAAATATGAATGTGTAGGAGGAAAAGTTATAAATATGGAGAGTCAACTTTGAATACATCCATATGGGTCAGAAGGAATCTTTTGATGACTTCTTTACCATAGTAAATTATATTTCTAATACTATTAGATGTATTGGTGAAATGTTTGAAGATTCTACTATTGTTGAAAATATCTTGAGAATTATTCCTGACATGTTTGATGCCATGCTTTCTTAATTTTCAAATAGAGATCTAGAAACATTTTCTCTGGATGATATACATAGTACTATCATTACCTAGGAAATGAGAAGGGAGAAATCCACGAATGAAAAAACAGAAGTTAATATAGAAATTCCATTCATGTCTTCCAAAAAATAAATGCCAATATAGATTCATAAAGAAGAAGAATATGAATATTTTGATTTCGAAAATGAGGTCTCTAAAAATCACTATGAAATGTTAACTTTTTTCTCAGAATAAAAAAAAGAGTAGGGTAGTTTAAATTGAAATATACCTTTTTTATGTGGATCCATTGGGAATTTAATTTACAATATTCCTTGAAGAGGTGATGAATAATAATTTGATTAAGATAAAATAGATAATGAAAAAATAAGGCCAAGAAGATCATGGAAGAAAATGGGTTACTAAGAAAAATATTATTCCAAGAGGGAAGATAAGAAGTTCTCTAAATCCAAAAGAAGAATATTTTTTTTCTATGGGTGATGATAGTGATACGGTTACAAATGGTGATTATGAGAACATGTTTATTGCAATAGTTAACAAAAAATATTTTTATAGAAGTTAAAGTAGTTGTTCTAAAGAAAAATAAAGTAAATATGAATCTAAAAATTCCATTAATCATGGAAAAGAGAATACATTCATTGCAATTGTTAAAGATAAATAAATTTGAAGAAGTAGTTTTTATGAATAATTATTTCAATTAGAATAGCATCTCAAATAAAAATTGGATGAATTTATGAGGAATATAGGGATACATTAATAGGAGATTCAGGGGTCGAAAAGTTAAAAATATTCAAAAAAAAAATCAAGAATGTAATCCTGTTGAGAAATTCATACAGATGGAAGAGATTAATAATTTTAAGAAATCATTTGAGGAAGTTAATAATTGTAATGAATATCTTTAACTAAAGATAAAGGAAAAAAGAATAAGAGTGGGAACTTTTACACACAAAAAATCTAAAGTTGAACAGAAAGTAAAATGGTTCGAAAAAATCTATCTCTAAGGTTGATGAATGTTCTGGTAAGTAGAAACATGAGAAGGTTCAACAAAAGTTACCAGAAAAGGTTCATACGAAAGCTGTAATTTCTTCTGAAAAGAGGAAAGCTAGAAAAGTTATGTATATGTCCAAGACTAAAAATTTTGGGAAATAAAAAGTTACTAAATATTCTGAGTCTTCATTTTTTAATAAATTTTATTCCCAATATGGATGAAAATAAAACCATTCTGAATATAATTTTTCTAATTTAAATTATAAATGTTATTGAATAATAAATATTTATTAGGAAGTCTGCTAAGAAATATATTCACAAATCTAGTCATTATGGAAGTTACAAAAGAAATTATTATTCCTATGGAAACTCCTATAATTTTTCTGGATTTGGACATATGGATAACATTTTTTGGTTAGACAATAAATATTACCACTATTCCAAAATATATATAAGTTAATGTTTGAGTGGTATTCAATCCCCTCAAGGGATGAAGTCTAAGAATAATTTTCATAAGAAACCTATGATGGTAGGTTTGAAAATTGAAAATAGGTTCCAACCTCTGGAAACAGTTTCTGAATGATTTGAGTAACCTAGAAATTTTTGAAATTTTTTTTCTTGTTCAATTAATGGTACAAAAAATGTTTCTGAACAATTATCCAAAACTAGATCATTTTAATTTTAGGAAAATAGATCTGATGAGTCTATAAAGAATGATTGTATAGTTATCTTTCTTGAACACATTTACATAGTTGGTAAATTAAAGTAATCAATAAAACCAGCCATAGAATATCGAAAGAAATAGTCATTTGATGATATATGAAATGTTGAAAAAAGGTATCAACAGATTGTGTATATGATCAATAAGAGAATTAAATCAAAACAAAATCAACTATCATGCCATAATAAAACAGAGGAATGGATAAATTGTTAAATACTGATTGTGAAAAAGATGTTGCTAAATTTGAAGAAAAGATGACATCCCCATAAGAAGATTCTATAAAAAGGTATAAACTTGCTAAAAAATCCGAAAAGGGAGAGAAGAAGGATGAAAATACATCCAATGAAAAATATAATAAGAATAATAAAATTTCATCATTGAGATATGACTTTAAAAATGATATATATTTCTAAGAAATAATCCAGCTTCCTCCTTATTTCATAAGTATTCGTTTACACTTGTACTAACATTTAAGTAATTGAAGTAGTTTAACTAAGGATGAAGTTGATGTTGAGTCTCTTACTATACTTGTAAAACAATGTAATGAGTTTATAAAAAAAAATAGAAATTTTGTGTTTTTAGACACCTAAAATTTATGATATGTTTGTTGATATGGGTGACTGTTACTTTTATCATAAAAAAATTATTTCAAGGATTTTCTAAATCATGAAAATATTGAATCAAACAAGAAACATATAATACATGAATGTTTTGAAATGGAAAAAATTCAGAACCTTGATTATTCACACTTGTGATCTACATAGGGTTCACCAATGTAGACATAAAGTTATTTAGTTAAAGATTATTTTTTAAGAAACTCATGGGATGCCTATTTTGAAGAAATTATTCTAGAATTAGAGAAGAATGTTACAACCATTGGAAATGTGATCATTGGTGAATAAAGCTGAAAATTTTCTTTTTTTATCCTTTGAATGTGATTGTCAATAAGGGGGGGAGATAAGAGAAATGGGGAGATAAAATAAATAGGTGTAAAAAGAAAATAAAATAGAGAAGAAATCACGAGAAAAGAAAACAATACCAGTTATTATTTTTAATTGGTTGACGTGGTTGATGTGGGTATTGAAAACAAACTCAAAGGGGGAGATTGTTCGGACCAAGTTGTGTTTTGGTAATCTTTTTTTCCAATCAATCAGTATGATGAGAAAATAATGGATAAAAATATGAATTAAGAATGTTTTTAATCAGATCCAGATGTGATTCAGATAAAGATAAAAATTGGATCTAGAAAATCTAGATGAGTCAACACGATCCAAAATTTTTGAAAATTGATAAAAATATGTTACAAAAAAATCAGAATCTGCTAGAGAATGTTTCTAGAAGTTTGAAGAAGTTTTTTTATGATTTTTTAAAACAAATGTAAAAGGAAAATAATCCACTCACTTTGTAATATTTTATTACACAGGTCATTAATCGTATTCAGGAATTCTGAGTCAAAATAATTTTCGATAATTCTAACTCAAAATTGTATTCAAGAATTCTAGCACAAAAATTGTATACAGAAATTCTGACTCAAAAATCACAATCTAAAATTCTTACTAAAAACATATTCGGAAATTTGGATTCAAATTGGTTAAGAATTTCCACCATATTGAGAATATGTTTTCTAGAAGGAAAGGTCCATTAGGCTCACCTTCAGTCCATTATGAAAGGTTGGGATGTTTTAATTAATTCTCTTACAAATTTGATGATTCATTGATGATATTTGAGTTTTCAATAATCATTTGTAAGTTGAAAATAATTTTATTCAAGATTGATAAAAGAAATTGGTAGTGAAAGATATTATTATAATCATTTTTAGTCTGATTTTAATCATGTTTATCATATTTAGGTTGTTCAAGAAAGTATTATGTTGTCGAAATATAAGAAGTTATAATACATTATAATGAAAGTAAGAATATACTGGAAAGGATGGGAAGTTAAAAAGCATTCCATGTTAGGTCATATTACGCTGAAGATACTCTTCATATTAATCAAATTCATAAAGGAATTAATTATACATTTTTTTGAATGAAGAAAGATAGCGAAAACGATGTTTTCTAATCTCAATAAAATCATAGTGAGTTTTTCGGAAGAAAATTTGTTTAAAGGGTGAGAAGGATGATGGTATTAAAATGAGTAAGAATATACTAATGTTGAAATTAATGATATTGGTCCATCAAATTTTTTATTCTATTGTAATCATCAGAGTAATATATGTTTGCTACCAATGTATGCAATGAATAAGAAATTTTTTTCCTAGAGATGGTTGGATCTGTTATCATAGGGAGAATTGAAGTTAGAAGAATATGTTTGTTTTCATCAATTGGTATACAACATCGTAATGAAGAAATTGTATCGATAAATAAGAATAATGTCTATTTATTTATATATGAAACTAGTAAAGAGAATAATAAGGAAGAAATCGTACTGAAAAAATTGGAATAGGAAATAAGAAGTGGTCTAGTGTTTCAGAAAGAATTCATAATAGTGTTGAAGGTTTTAGAATATTTGAGAAAAATCGTGAATAAATATGAAAAGTAGAAAAACATTTATGATGTCAGGATGCACCCAAAATTCAATAAAACATGAAAATCTGGGTAATTTGGTTGAGAGGGAATGTATTCAGGCATCCTCTTAAAGCAATAATTGGGGAGAGTATAAAAGGTGAAATGTACGTTGTACATTTTTGAAGGAAGTATTGATCATGACAAGTTAAGAGAAGGAAAATATGTAGAGAGGAGAAGAGTTTACAATTTTTTTTGAAGAAGTCTTGTTGGATAGAAGGGAAAGGTGAAGAAATGAGATTGGAATGTATCCAGATGATGATCGCATTCAACTGATTTTCATATTCAACTTATAATAATATTTGGTAGAATTTCCATATTTATATATTTGTCATTTTTGGAAGTATTATTTTATTCATATGGTAGGATTATTGTATTTGGATTTTTGGACTGAAAAAAAAAAGTGGTCGAAATTGTCTCAATTTTATTT
The DNA here is from genome assembly GCA_963277665.1 of Viscum album. NCBI lineage: Eukaryota > Viridiplantae > Streptophyta > Magnoliopsida > Santalales > Viscaceae > Viscum > Viscum album. The sequence continues at coordinate 2,060,811,795 of OY728120.1, read as the reverse complement.
TGCAGATATATGTTTTTGTATTGAGAAATCAGAGTTTGAAATTATGACAGGGAAATCAAACTGAGTTTTATTACAAATTCAATGATGTTATGACCAACTTCTGGGTATGAAAGTGAAGAATTTCTTTGAAAGTTTATATTTGTAAAGGTTGATAGAGAATCATTGTCACATGTTTTTTTAAAAAAAATTTATATTACATCATTTGTACAAGAAGGCTCACACACACTATTGGATTGTTTAAATAGTACCACATGAGTGAAATAGTATATCATAGACATTGTATTCCACACTAAAGGATTATTATCGAGGTATTTTATAGTATTATATCATTTCAATACCATACCATGGACATAACTATTGTTGTTTAATAATGATCCTTGTAAATAATTTTATTATAGTGGATGTGGGTTTCATTTTTTTATAGTGGGGAAAGAAATATATAATAAGAGGTGATAGTATTTTATTAAGAAATAATCTTTAAAGAAAATGGTATCACTAATTCTCCCCTCCCCCACTCAGTGATACAACTGTCATGACTATGAACATTCAACAAACTCTTTATGTAAAAGCACGGTGTTCCTCAACACATAACTAAACTCCAATTAGGGTTTTTATATATAACTAACATCTCATGATGTATAATTGAAAAAAACATGACATAACATTCTTCCCACTTTAGGCATGACTAGGTTGGTCCAAAAATATCCAAACTATAAGTGCAAGAATCAAAAATTTACTCTTGTCTAATATATTCATATATGGGAGGAACACTCACCATACATGTTAGTTCTCTAGTAAAATGATATATTCAATTCACAAGATTTTTGAAAAAGATAACACTTTAAGTTTATAACCTATATTTCTAATATCCATTAATCATAGTGAACTAAGTCACATAATCTAAGTTACACCATGATTAATTCATTTAATTCATGCCCAAATGGTGTCTATATATCACCTGAAAAATATTTACAGTCTGAACCCTGACCATTAATAACTGTGGCATTATTAAATGTGTTCAAGGGACCATCATGGTCTATAAAACATCCATTATTACTCATGGGGTTAAGAATACGAATTTATTTTTAATTAAATAATGATCACATATAAATGATGTTACCAAATATCACAAGTTAAATGGAATAATTCTTAATCCTTATGTACATTTTTAGGGACCACCTACGCAATTCAATTTATTCCCACTAAGTGAAGCTCACCTACCAGTATCGACCAAGATAAATAGGATAATATATATAAACTAAGGCCATAACATCATAAGAAGAACCATAATTAATTATAGGACATTATAATTAATTAATGAAATTAATCTATATTAAATCTATAATTAAATATTAATCATGATCAAAGACCGACTCATTGGTAACCTCCAATAGCCTAAAACTTTAGTGATGGGGTGTGCATCACCCCCCAACATCCATCCAGCCCTCTAGCACACAAAATTTCCAAGATACCATTTTACAATGTCCTATAACTTCACCCAAACCAAAATCAAAAAACAATTCAAGTATGTGACATACATTAAGTGAAATTGTACAACATGTGCTGCGTTCATCCATTAGGGATCCCCTATATCCAACAAAAGAAAAATCCACAATGTTTAGTTTGATTCCACCATGTCTTGGTGGAATCAACTTTTAAAACCTATCCTAGAGAACCCAAAATAAGTGCATAAAAAAGGATAACAACCAAGGAATGTTAAAGTCAGAACATAAATGTTAATGAAATCCACCTTAAATCATTGCATATCAAGGACGTTGATGTTGTAAAAAGGTAGGGGGAGGGACTCGACCACTGATATCTAAACATCCCAAAAAAAAGAATTCCCATGAATAGGTGATCAATTTAAATCTTGAAAAACCATCCCATCCATATTTTTAAATTTTTGCAAATAATACCATTGCGGTGTGACCCAAGGTGGTCATAGCATAACGCCCCTCAACTAGGGATGCAATGTGGCATGGCCAACTAGGACATTACACACTACCTACCTAATTAAGATATAATTTTCACATGTTTTATTCTGAAATTCAATGATATTAAACCCACCATAGTTTGATTGTATAGAAAATTGTCGTATTTTTAGGTTTTATTGGTATTTTGATACCAAATGTAAAAATGGCCTAATTTTGGGATTTAACTATTTTAATTTATTTTGTATTTCATGCATAAAAGTTTCTACACTGAACTAAATTCTGTAATTTCGTTTTTATAGGTTTCCTTACATCATGGGATTTATTTCACCTTTCTGTATCCACACCTCAATCAATCGTTTGGGGGGAAATTTTAGCTCACAATCTGGGACTCGAAAACTGCAGAGAGATCAAGAATGTTTTAAGGCGGAGTTTGTATCTTAGATCAGGGTGGCCCAATGGATATTAAATATGAAATGGATATGTAAAAATAATTAATTAAAATCATTCTTTAAGGATTCCATGTTTGAATATTCTGGTTTTAAGGTCATTATGCCATGGGAAGTTGGAGTTGTGGATTACGAAGAGTCATATGGACGGACTAAATGTTCCGCTCTAAAACAGTTACCACTCTTTCATACATAAACCAATCAAGCTGAAATTTTTTTGAGTATCAAGAGGAGAATAAAGAGAAACAATAAATATTGGAACATTTTCTAGTTCTGGGATTTAAGGGGTCTAAATTTTGTTAACATTTTAATTAGAAAATTGAAGTGATGTTTTCTTACCCATATCACATAAAAATTTATACCTCCTCTCCCCTTACAATGGATAACCATTTTGAAGCAGCTAAGGTGGAGTTTTATGTTTTAATTGTTCTTTTTATTTTTCATATATATTATTTTAGTTGTTTTCTTCATTAATATTATTCTTCCTTTTTTGCTATTTTATATGTTCTTCCACCGTTATTCCCTCCTCCACTCCACTAAAAATTGAGAACTATCCTCGATGCTTATTCCTTAAAGGGAAAGATGATTTGATTGAGTTTTGAGTAAATTAATTTCATATATATTTATTCAATTCTGAGCATTTTGGTGGTGGATAAATCGATTATATAGAGCTTTCTCTCTATTTTCTCTACCACCGAGTTCTTCCTCTAATTTATCGATTTTCGTTCCCTTCGCAACTTGTGTCATGCATACAATGGATCATGGAATGAGTAGTGATGGTCATCAATGTGGTCTCTTATCCCACTTTTGGAATATCATTAACTCATATACAGAGGTATAGGTATGGGGTCATGACATTTCAAAATAGAAGGTGAAGTGGGACTGGTCATGATCACCTCATTGAATTGAATATAGAGATTGTTTTTAAACAATGATATCAACAACCACAACCTCCAAAGAAAAAAAATCATTATTTCAATATTCTAAATTTATTATATATTTAATTTAACTATTAAATATTATATTTTTTTTTCATTAATCCTTTCAATACTCCCCATATATATTAATTTAATATTTTTATATATGTGAATTTATAATATGACAAAACAAAAAATAGTGTGTGTGAGTGGAATTATTGTGATCAACCCTAGGGAGTACCATTATGTTTAACTCTTAAGATAATATGAATTTAATTGAATATTGGTTCACGAAAAACAGCTCTAATCCTTTTGGCGCCATTTCTGGGAAGGCCAAGTGCTTAAGCACATAGTTTTGCATAAAAAAACCCAGAAAAAACAAAAAAATTAAAAAACTAAAAAAAAATCATTGAATATCACTGTTTCTTTAGGTCAAGGATTATATTATTGATTTTCATATGCATGAAATAGTTATGAATTGTCTATAAGGGATGAGACTTTTATTCTACAGATGAAACAATATGTTGTGATGATTCAAAAGAATTTCAAAATTCTTGAACAAGCTAGGAAGATGGTTGTGTTTCTGGCTTCTGATATTGAAGAAGTTAAAGTTTTGTGGATGGAACGACAACAACAAAAGAACAAATTTGATGAAGAAGAGTTAAATGTTGTTCCACATATATTTGATACCAAAGAACACAATTAATACTTAAAGAATCAAATTGAATATCCAATCGTCTCTCTTTGTCCAATACTTGAAGAGGTTCCTAAATATATAATGCCAACTGATACATCTGTGGGAGATTATCATGATTTGGATGAACATTGTTTACATTTTTTTGAATAAAAAAAAGTTAAGTGATGCTCACATATTTTTCAAATAAGAATCAGTACCTCTATACTACTAACTTTCTTGGGAAGAAAATGTAGAAGTCCCTATATGAAAAATAATCTCCAGTGGCCTTACTTGAAGAGTTTATGTTTCCTAATTACCTATATGAAGGGGAAGATTTATTTCTTAATTCTTCATGTTTTAATATTATTCAAGTGGATCTATTTACTGAATTCTCATTTTCTGGATTTTCTAAAATATCATCACATTATAAGTCCCTATATATTGAATTCGAAGTGGAAATTCAAGTAGTGGTAGTGAACAAAGAGGACCCATTCATCCTCCTGTCCCTATATTCTATGTTGTACCACAATATAATGGTAGAGGAGCTATTGTACTATGTCCATGGGTTCCTCCAAGATTATTTCAAGTGGAAGGGAATTGAAAAAAATGAATATGCTGCAGTTTCTAAGTAAGAAACCTCATCCACCATCGGATTGGGGTTAATTAGCTACAACATTCGGACTTGAGGCAGTAAAAACCTAGCCCCCACTTGGGGGATCAAACCAAGAAATATCCCCTTTAGTTTCCCTTCCTATTTATTTTTCAATAATTTTATCACGTTTTTATTTATTTAATGCCTTTTATGTCATTTGTTATAGCGTGGAGCATAACTCAAGGTTTCCATTAAAAAATAATGTTTGGTCGTATCTTTCCATCCCTTTGTTTTTCCGTCATTATATTTATTTTCTATTGAGTCTCAATGAAGGGTTGTGAAATCTAGTTGTGGGGGAGAGTCAACCTGCTTAGTTGTTTTGTGTTATTTATTTTTCATTTTTATTTTTTTATTTTTTATGAACCTTGATCCTTAATAAATATTCTAATCAATTTTTACAGACCAATTTATTTTTATATTATTGAGTTTATTTTGGAAAAAATGAATTTTAAATGATTGTTAATGTAAATTTTTTCCCTGGTTTGTATTTTTAATCATTTTTATAAGTTTTCCAATTTTTGAAATCCATGAAAATGAAACATTGACTCAAAATATTTATTCTATCTTATGATTTATTATGAACAACATTGAAATATTCCTTCTAATACCCACACTTTCTTGAGAGAAACTTTGATTTTGTGTGATAACCCAACTTTGTGATTTTTCTCTTTCAATGCTTGGGATTTCATGGAATGTTTTTAACATTATTGAGGCACATTTTTTCTAGCCCCATTTTATCTTGAGACCTACCTATACAGATATCCATCATTTTCCCTTATATTCCATGATTTATTCAAAAGTTTTAAGACACATTACAATGAAAGTTTTACTTTCCAACCTTCAATAGTGGTATTTTTGAATGGATACTTTATGTTTGAGTGGGGGAAGGGTCTTCTGTGTGGGTTATTGTAACACCCCAATATTTTCTTGAGAAATATTATTTTTAATTTTGTTGATGTCTTGTGTTGTATGCTACACCCATATTACCTTGTGCTATATGCAACTCCCTATTATCATGTAATATACAAAAATCTTTTCTTGGATTTTGTTGCACTCAAGAGTGACCATCCTCAACAGCGTGTGCTGTAAGCAATACTGAGTTTCACTAAAAAAATATATATTGTTATAGTATTATTATGAACTAGCTGTTATGAATAGTATTAACCTAATTTTTAATTTTATAACATTATAATTCATATTACACATTTTCTAAAACATGGTATGAGGACAAAATCAATTTTTCCTATAAAGGTAGTATTTTACAAAAAATGTAGTTTTGCCACATTTTGATGGAACACCCATTTTAAATATAATTTTTGAAATGTTTATAAGTTTAATTTGACAAGATAAACATATTCATTAAAATAAGGATATAAAACTTTACTTTGGATAATTTTTAATATTTTTCTGTTAACTTTCATATTTTCATTAAATGTAAAAATATGATAAATTTAAATTAAAAACAACTTTTCCCATCAAGATAATTTATATGGTTAAATTATAATATTTAATGGTTTTAAAGTATAAATATAATATAGTTTTACCATTTAATATAATTTATGACATTATCATTAATTTTACATTGAATTAATATTTAAAAACATTTCAATCTTTTGTAATGTTTTATATAAAACCCTATTTTTTTAGGAAACAAGTTTAATTTTAAATTAATTACTGCATTTTATGTGTTTTGAATATTTAAAAATTGATTCCATATTTTGAATCAGGATTTTCAAATTGTGTAAATATATATCTTTTATTTTTAGGTAGTATGAATAATAACTAAGGTAAATTTTATTTACCACAATTAAAGGTAAATCGTGTAATTAAGGGTAAAAATAATATAATAAAATTACCCTAACACATGTATTAACATAATTGGATGATTATATTTCGTTCTATAATATACTTGGGTCGAAATTGTTTCTATTGGAACCCACTTGAATGTGATTAAGACCTTTAATTTATTTTATTTAAAGAAAAGTAAAATATGTCTCACTCAAACTTTAATAATTAAATTAGTTTTAATATAAGGTTATACCAAATATAAATTAGATTATAAATACTCATTTCAAAGATAAAGTGTTTTTATTTATTATGGTAATTTATTTTTAATTATTAAGAAACATTTAATTACCTTAATAGCTTATACATTAATGATGCAAAAATTATTTATTTACTAAAAAATTAATATTATAGTTTTATTTAAATAATCATACACATTAAAAGGCCTAACAGATTGACAAAAACTTATTGGTCATGTATATCTACACCATAAGCATCCAAGGGTCTACTTTTGGACCATTTGGATCCTTATAAAACAGATTATGGCATTTATATTATATTATTTTAAGTAATGTCAAAGTTTTCACCTTCATAATTTAATAAACATATCATTTTAAAAGTTTGGTGTTTTAGAATATAAATTCGACTAAATTATTCTTATAAAATATATTTTATTTATATTCATTATCGTATTTTATTTTTAAAATTTATGCAATAAATAAGTATATTAAATAATTATACAAAAAATTAGTATTAATTATTTTATTAAGAGAAATATCAAATAAATTGTTTTAAATGAATTAAAATAAATACTATATGAATTAGTAAATGTTATCCACGAATTTTCTAGACGCATATGAAATTTTAGAAATCTATTAAATATTTTGGATCAACTCTAACATATGTTTGTATTGTATTTAAATTCAAATAAATGAATAGTGTCAAAATTGACACTATTGATATTTTATAAAAATAACATATTATTAAATTGTTTAAAAATCAAAAAAATATTAAAAAATTAAAAATTGAAATTTTTATTGTCTAAAATGTAAAAAAGTATCCAATTATAGACAATTGAAAAAACATAATTATGTATTTATAACCATTTAAAATCTCAAATATTATTACCACAAATAAAATAAAATAGATTAAATAAGGATAAATAAAACTTATAAGGTTTAAATTAAAATCAAGACATGTATATATTTTATTGGTTAATTAGGTTACACCCCTATATTATCTAATATTCTAATTTCAGTAACTTTGGATGTTTTTATGTGGGGTTTTAGTTTATTATAAATTAATATATTGGGGGTATCCAAAAGTGCCCCTCTACTCTCTTATAAAAATGAATCTCTTCCCTCTCCACTTCACACCATTTTTATCATTCAAACTCGTCCAAACCCTGTACATTTATTTTATAAACTTCCTTATAGACATAATAGAGGTTATGGAGTTCTTCAAATACCAACCTTAGTGCCCAAAGAGGATGTTTCGAAGAGGCATGTCGAAGAAGAGGTAATATCCTTTACTAATTCATTCAAACTTATTTCTTCTTCTACTTCCTATGTATGAGTTGTTTCATTATTAGTTAATAACTCTAGTATAAATTTTATACTGATATGTTCTTATGAATTTGAAACAACCATATTCCATCTTCTATCCATCCTATGAAAAATGAAATCACTATGCGTGCGTACGTACAGCATACCGTCTCAACGCTGTGGTGTAATCTGTTTTTCATAACCAACCTACTTGGATTGGGTATCATAATGGAGTAAATAACTATATATTATTATTTTAAAGTTATATTTATTCTGAAAATTATTACGCCGTACAATTCAAATCAATTCCATAATCATGAGAATGATAGTGTCGCTCGTGTGTACATACAACTTACCATCTCCACGACATGATGAGATTCATTCTCCATGTTAACCACTCAAGAATGATTATAAGGTATATATAATAATTAATCACTAAATATATGAAATAATAATTATACAGGATTTATGGACATATATATATATATATATGTCATTTACATCCATTCAATTAAATAATGAAATGAAAACAACGTTCATGTGTACGTACGGCCTACCGTCTCCATGAACGGTGTATTTCATTTCATTTATTTATATATTGTATATATATATATCTATATACTTAATATATATGATATATAAATCATGTTAAACATTTTAGAAGTACTAAATAAATAAATAAGTAATAATTTCAAGAACAACAAGTCAAAACACATACGATACCTGAACCGATAATTACCTAAAACATTTCTTCCACACGGAATTGACAAATGAACGGGTAATATAAATTCCTGAGTGAATCATATAATATATCATAAAAAATGAATATAATTCTTGAATAATTTAGTGACATTATTTAAATCATTATATATGAGGTTCTGACACATAATGAAAAATCATACATAAGGTAAGGGATTATTTAGTCTCACTTTTATTTCTGTGAGACATATGCCTTAATCACCATCTATTTATTTTTTATGGTGTTTATGCTTCCCAATAATGTTTAATGACTTTTATTATGAAGGATACAATATTTACATATGCATGTATTTTTTTATTTTATGACACTTATGATTCCAACAATTATAAATGGTAAGGGATAATTATTCCAATCTCATTCTTATCTAAGGTTGTATATTCCTAAGTATTTACTAGGGTTATATTTATCATCCATATCCATGTTTTCTAAAAAATGTTTTCATAATGTTTTTATTATTCTTCCATGTATTTTTAAAGTTGTGTTTACTTCTTTTTTACTTTTCCTATGTGGAATGGAAGGAATCTTTCATTTGTTTACCATATGAGGTACTTTTTGACTTTTCCGGAAAAAGTACGAGTAGAATGTTTTATGAACTTATATAGCATGAACGAATTTTTATGATTTCATAATAAATTATTTACATAAATATTTCTATAAAATATTTCATGATTATTTTCAGAAAAATTATTTTCTTTTAAATTGCACATCATTTTGAGAAAGAAATTTATTTGAAAGAAGAAGGGATATTTTCTTTAAGAATTAATTTCAAGTGTTTTATCAAAACTATTTTCTATATATGATGACATTATTTATTATGGTTTTGTTTCAAGAATAATGTAACTATTATTTACATGGTTTGATTTTGTTTATTATGAAATTATATACATTGTTTTATATGGATTATGTTATGATGGGATGATGTTTATGAATCCTATTTTATTCATTGGGTTATGAGGAATTATTTATGTTTATTTTGTGGAACACAAATGAATGATTTCATTATGATATGTGTTGGACCTTTATCTTCCTCCAATGCATTGGGTAAAGATTTATATATCATGAGATGGATATATCTAGAATTACTATTTAATCTGGTTCAGTGAAATAGGGCTGGAACAAGGAGTGAACTCGGTTCAATAATGGACTTTATCAACTATGATGGTCTTAGCAGCAATGCCATTGCTAATATGGATATCATATCATGTGCATAATGGTTTTCCAAAATTAAACGTTTTATTCCCATGATATTTTATCATGATTAATGTTCCTTTATGATCTATGTATTATGTACTGCCAAGATTTATGTGATTACTCATGATTTTTGATGTTTTATTTTCATGTTTTTATGTTCAAATGATTATGGGTTGTTTTATGTTTTAAATGTTTAACCTTAATGTTCATTAACGCTCACTCATTTTATGTTTTCTTTTCCCCCTGATATAAAGAAAGATTTTAAGTAAGAAAAAAAAAGGGGAAGATCTTTATGGGTTATGTTGAAGATATCACCATGATTAGAAGATTTTGTTCCTAGTTTCCAAAGACAATAAACTAGTATGGTCTTTGGGAATCTATTTTTGTTATGTATTGTATATTCCACCAATGTAATGTAATGTCCATGTATTTCATTCTCGGGTCTCTACAGTTGGTATCAGAGTGAAGGTTTAGTTAACATTTGGAAACTAGGATGTGGAAACTTTAGTGAGATCCCTAGAAATATTTCTAAGGTATGTCTAGGGATATCCCTAATGATTTTTATAACTATAGGTTATAGTCCTAGAACTATTTTTACGATCATCAGTTACTTTGTTTTAACCTAAGGTGTCATGTATTAAAGAATGTTTCATAAGATAGACATCCCATAAGTGAATTTTTATGATTATGTGGTTCCTTGTTATTTTAAATGTTTCTTACATGATGGTTTCTGGTTTTAGTCAATAGAGGGAACGAGAAGGAATTCATTTAACCTTGATTCCAATGGAATAATTGGTGACTATGATCAACAAAATTGTTTAATTCCTGATGAGAAAGATATAATGATTATGCTGAATCAGTCATCGCGATATTTGATTAACAAGGTGAACTCTAGTTGGATTCTTAAGTCACCAAATAATAGGAAGATGGAATTTTATGCATGTTAGAATGGTGAGGAACATAGAGGAAAGAAGATTAAGCTTTCTACATATCAAGAAGAAGGGATGAAGAACCTTTAGGAATACCTCAAATGTAGGTGAAGATCTTATCTATGCTGGGAAAAGGGGCATAGAGTGACAGACTGTTATGGAGTTCAATTTCTTATCTGTGGAGAAGATAGGCATTACCCAACTCAATGGCCTGACCTAGGAGGTTACTTCCAAATCGAGGAAGGACATATTCCACGCCAATCATTGAAGAGGATGTATTGAAGGGCTTATGTATTGGAATTTAATAATAATGTAGTTGAGGTAATTTTATGGTATATTGAAATATCTATGTATTTTTCCATTGACATTTTGGATTAGATTATGGTACCAGTAACCATGAAAAGTGATTGAAATATTTTTTTGGAAAGCAGATGATATGAGCATAATGATGGGATAAGGAGAAAATAATATGATTGATAGTATTAATGAGCCCTTGAATGATATAAGGGAAAAGTGATATCATGGTTTGAGTATATTGAAATTTTGGGATTTTGGTATGTGGAAAGAGTTAACTTTTGACAGCATTCATGTTTTCACTAATATTCTATGGTAATTAATGTTTCAAGAGAATGCATGATTACAGTATTCAAATGTTTTTAATGTGACCAACAAGATATATCTTATGATATAGGGGGTGGGGTGTAAATGATGGTATTCACATACTCGGTAGATGACCTTTCTAATAATTGTTTTCTTTATACAATGAGATTGGAGAGAAGTATTTTTGACATTCCTAAAGGATGGAATGGATTAAGTTGGACATAAAATAGTATTGTTTAAAGCTAAAACATTCTTCTAGAATGTTATAATTGTATATTTTTAGAAAATGGACAACCAACAGGACAGGAGACAACCCGTCCTGTCGGATAAGGTTACGTGAATCTGAGCCACAACCGAATTGCAATGGGCCTTTATGGCCTATAACTAGCCAACATAAATTCCTTGGTCTGTAGAAATATGTTTTATTTTATTTATCAGAAAGATAGATAAAGTATAAGTACATTTTTGGAACCATATATGATTAATCTCACCATAGATGGACTTATGTATATTTAATAATTTGTGCTAACATTTTTGTAATAAAGGCAGATGGAATGACCTATCATTATATAGCATGATTTTCTAACACATCCAGAATGGAAATTTTAACTTCATTTATTTAATTAAGAGATGATGTGGAAACTATTCGTGTAATGTCCAATGATGATATTATACTAAAATCGAGTATGTATTTCTCTTTATGAAAAAAACAACAACATTAGGGAAATTATATTGAAAACCAAAAATGTTATCCTAGTATGCTCATATATGATGAATCCTATGGTACATCAAATAATCCAAAATTTATGGATTTCAGATTTTTGGCTTTTTCATATCCATGTTCTCTACCACTCTCTATCAGAACTTAATGGTTAGATTTCTCTTCCATATCCATGTTTTCACCTATGTTCCCCTATGTGGAAACCCGATGATGTGTTAATTAGGGTAAGTGTTATGATTAATACATTCCTTTTTAAAATTATGTTTCAGCTTTCCTTTTTACGATGTGGGTTTCGATGAAAGAAACTTTCAAGTAGTAAATGATTTATAACCCTGGTGAATTTCGAGGGCGAAATTCATTTTAAGGGGGGTAGAACATAGCACCCTGAGATTTTATGAGAAATATTATTTTTAATTTATTTGGAGTATTTTGTCAATTGCTACACCAAGATTATATTTTTCTATACGCAACACTGTATTAGCTTGTAGTATACACAACACTATTCTTGGCTTCTGTTGCACGCAAGAGCGACCAACCTCAATAGAGTGTGTTGTACACAATAACGAGTTTCCCTAAACAATGATATATTGTTATAATATAACAATGAAATAGGTATTATGAATAGTATTAACTGGATTTTGAATTTTATAACATTATAATTCATCTTACACATTTTCAAAAACATTGTATGAGAACAAAATCAAATTTTCTTATAAAATAAGTATTTTTCAAAAAATGCAGTTTTGTCGCATTTTGATGGCGCACCAATTTTAAATATAATTTTTGACACATTTATAAGTTCAATTTGACAAAATAAACATATTAAATTCAATAAGTATATATAAATTTACTTTGGATAATTTTCAATATTTTTCTGTTAAGTATAATATTTTGATGAATAGTAAAAATATGCTATATTTTGATTAAAAACAATTTTTTCATCAAGATAATTTATTTGTATAAATTATAATATTGAATTGTTTTAATGTATAAATAAAATATATTTTTATGATTTAGAATAATTTATTTCATTATCAATAATTTTACATTGAATTCATAGGTAAAACATTTCAATCTTTTGCAATGTTTTATATAAAAACCCATTCATTTTTCAACAACGAGATTAATTTTAAATTAATTACTACATCATCTGTGTTTTCAATTTATAAACATTTATTCCATATTTGGAATCATTATGTTCAAATTTTGTAAATAGATAACTTTTAGTTTTAGGCATTATGAATAGTAACTACGATAAATTTTATTTACCACAGTTAAAGGGAAATCGGGTCATTAAGGGAAAAAATAATATTATAAAATTACCATAACACTTGTCATAATATAATTGGATGATTATATTTTGTCATAAAGTATACTTGGGTTGAAATGGTATCTATTGAAACCCACTTGTATTTGATTAAGACATTTAATTTATATTCTTTAAAGGAAAGTAAAATATGTCTCACTCTAACTTTAATAATTAAATTAATTTTAATATAAGGTTATAAATAATATAAATTATATTAGAAATATTAATTTGAAAACTAAAATATTTATATTTATTATGGTAATTTATTTTTAATTTTCAAGAAACATTTAATTATTTTAATACCTTATACATTAATGATGAAAAATTTTATATTAAGTGAAAAGTCAATATATATAGTTTTTATTAAAATAATAATACACACTAAAAGGCCAAAACACTTGCCAAAAACTTATTGGTAGAGTATATATACACTATAATCATACAAGTGTCGACCTGTGGACCATTTGGAGCCTTATAAAATAGATTATGACATTTATATTATTTTATTTTAAATAATGTCAAAGTTTCCACCTTCAGAATTTAATAAACATATCAATTTAAAAGATGGTTGTTTTTTAAGATAAATTCTACTAAAAGTATTATTATAAAATATATTATATTTATCTTCATCATAATATTTTATTTTTAATATTTATGAAACAAATAATTATATTAAATAATTATACAAAAATGTTGTAGTAATTATTTTATTAAGAGAAATATCAAATAAATGGTTTTAAAAATATTAAAATAAATATTATCAGATATAATTAATGTGCTACAGGAATTTTATAGATTCATATGAAATGTTAGGAATCTATTAAATATTTTGGATCGACTTTATCATCTATTTGAATTTTATTTAAATTAAAATAAATAAATATAGTCAAATTTGAAAATATTGATATTTTATAAACATAAGAATTTATTAAATTGTTTAAAAATCACTAAATATTTAAAAATTAAAAATTGAAATTTGTATGTTAAAAACTGTCATAATGTATCCAATTATGGACAATTCAAATCACATAATTAAGTATTTATAACCATTTAAAATTTTGAATATAATTACCAAAAATAAAATTAAATAGATTAAATAAGGATAAATTAAAATGATAAGGTTTTAAATAAAATCAAAACATGTCTAAATTTTATTTTATTATGAGGTTAGAACCCTATATTATCTAATATTAGAATTAGAGTCACTTTAGAAGTTTTTTTGGGGGTTTGAGTTTATTATAAATTAATATTTTGGAGGTTTCCAAAAGTGCCCCTATACTCTCTTATAAAAGGCCACCACCTCCCTCTCATTTTCAAACCATTTTGAGCTATAAAACTCGTCAAAAACCTACCCATTTCTCTAATAAACTTCCCTAGAGACATTCTAGAGGTCCTGGTCCACTTCAAATACTAGCCTTAATTCCCTAAGAGGAGGTTTAGAAGAGGCATGTTGAAGAAGAGGTAATATCCTTTACAGATTCTTTCAAAATTATTTCTTCTTCTACTTCATCAATATGAGTTGTTTCATTATTAGGTAATAAATCCAGTATCACGTGTATACTGATATATTATTATGAATACGAAACAACCATATTTCATCTTCTATCCATCCTATGAAAAATGAAATCACCACACGTGCATACGTACGACCAACTGTCTACATGTCGTGGTGTAATCTGTTTTTCATAACCAACCTACTTGGATGGGTATAATAATGGAAGAATAAAATATATATGATTATTTGAAAGTTATATTTATTCTGAAAAATTATACACCGTACATTTGAATAAAATTCCCCAATCATGGGAGTGATATTGTCGCTCGTGAGTACGTATGGCTTACCGTCTCCACGACGTGATGAGATTCATTATCCATGTTATCCATTAAATAATTATTATAAAGTATATCTAATAAATAATCATGAAATATATTAAATAATAATTCTACTATATTTATGTATATATATATAAGTCCTTTAATTTTATTCAATTCAATATGGAAATGAAAACAGCGTTCATGCGTACGTACGGCCTACCGTCTCCATAAACGGTGTATTTCATTTCATTTATCTTTCTTTTGTATGTATATATCTATATAATCAATATATATGATATATAAATCATTTTTTACATTCTGAAAGTAAGAAAATAATTATATAAGTAATAATGTCAAGAACAACAAGTCCAAACACGTACGATACATGAAATGATTATTACCCAAAACGTTGCTTTATCATGGAATTTACAAATGAACGGGTAATATAAAGTCGTAAGTGAATCATATATGATATCATAAAAATGACTATGATTCTTGAATACAACAATGAAATTATTTCAATCATTTTACAAGAGGTTCGGACACATAATGAATAAATCAGACATAAGAGAAGGGATTATTTAGTCTCACTTTTATTTCTGTGAGACATATGCCTTAATCACCATCTATTTTTTTTTGTATGGTGCTTATTATTACCATAAATGTTTTATTATTTTTATTATAAATGATATGATATTTACATATGCATGTAATTTTCTTTATTTTATGACATGTATGATTCCACCAATTATAAATCGTAAGGGATAATTATTCCAATCTCCTTCTTATCAAAGATTTTTTATTCGTAAGTATTTACTTGGGTTATATTTATCTTCCATATCCATGTTTTATAAAAAAAATCATAAAGTTTTTACTATTCTTCCTTGTATATTTAAAGTTGTGTTTACCTTTTTTTGGCTTTTACTATGTATTTTGGAAGGAATATTTCTTTTGTTTACCATACGAGGTAATTTTTGACTTTTCCGGAAATAGTACGAGGAGAATGTTTTTTAAAATTATATAGAGTGAATGGATTTAAACGATTTCCTAATGCCTTATTTACATAATAATTATTCTACATTATTTCATGATTATTTCCAACAAAATTATTTTCATTTAAATTGAACATCATATTGAGAAAAGAAAATGATTTGAAAGAAGAAAGGATATTTTATTCAAGAATTCATTTCAAGTGTTTTATCAAAACTATTTTCCATCTATGTTGAAATTATTTAATATGATTTTGTTTCAAGTATAATGTCTCTATTATTTACATGTTTTGATTTAGTTTTTGATGAAATTATATCCATTGTTTTATATGGATTATTTTATGATGGGATGATGTTTATGAAACTCATTTTATTCATTAGGTTGTGAGGAATGATATATGTTTATTTTGTGGCACATGAAATAATGATTTAATTTTGAGATGGGTGGGACCTATATCTTCCTCCAAAGCTATGGTTAAAGATTTATATCTCATGAGATAGACATGGCTGTAAGGGAAATTTAATCTGGTTCAGTGTAAGAGGGCTTGAACGAGCAGTAAAATCGATTCAGTAATGGACATTGTCCACTACGATGGTCTTGGAAGCAATTCCTTGGCTACTATAGAAATCATATCATGTGATTAATGGTTTTCCACCATTACAAGTTTTATTCCCATACTATTTTATCATTACTAATGTTTCTTTATGATATATTCCTTATGTAATGTGAAGATTTATGACATTACTCTTTATTTTGATGTTTTATTTTCATGTTTTTACGTTAAAATATTTATGTGTTGTTTTATGTTCTCCATGTTTACCCTTACTGAGAATTTGACCTCACCCTTTTTATTTTTTTGGTTTCCATAGGATATAAAGAATTTTTTTAGGTAAGAAAACAAAAGGGGAAGATATTTATGGAAGATGTTGAGGATCTTTCACCATGACTACAAGATTTTGTTCCGAGTTTCCAAAGACACTAAACTAATACAGTCTTTGGTTGTCTATTTTTGTTATGTATTAAGTATTACGCAAAAGTAATGTAATTTCCACGTATGTCATGCTTGGGTCTCTACAGTTTGTATCATAGTGAAGGATTAATTAACCTTTGTAAACTAGGATGCAAAAACTTTAGTGAGATCCCAAGATATATTTCTAATGTATGTCTAGGGATGTACCTAAGGGTTAGTATAACTATAAGTTACTGTCCAAGAATTACGTTGACGATCATGAATAAATTAGGGTGAACCTAAGGTGTCATGGATAAAAGAATTTTTGATAAGTTAGACATCCCATAAGTGATTTTTTAGGATTATGTGGTTCCTCGTTTTTAACTGTTCTTTACAATATGGTTTCAAGTTTTAGTCAATGGAAGGAACGAGAAGGAATTCAGTTAACATTGATTTAAGTGGAAAAATTGGTGACTATGATCAACAAAATTGTGTAATTCCCAGAGATAAATATATAATTATTATACCAAATCAGTCATCGTGATATATGATTAACAAGGTTAACTTTAGTAGTATTCCAAAGCCATAAAATAATAGGAAGATGGAATTTTATGCATGTTCGTATGGTGAGGAACATAGATTCAGGAAGATTAAGCTCTCTACATTTCAGGAAGAAGGGAAGAAGAACCATTAGGATTATCTCAAATAGAGGGGAAGATATTATCTATGTTGGGATAAGGGGCATAGAGTGACAGACTATTATGGAGTTCAATGTCTTATCTGTGGAGAACATGGGAATTACCCAACTCAATTCCCTGACCTAAGAGGCTACTTCTAAATCGAGGAAGGACATATTCCATGCCAATCATTGAAGAGGATGGATTAAAAGGCTTGTGTATTGGAATTCAAGAATAATGTTGGTGAGGTAATTTAATGGTATATCGAAATATATAGGAATTGGCCCATTCTGGTTTTCCATATGAATATGGTATATGTAACCATGAAAAGTGATTGAAATATTATTGGAAAGAAGATTATATTCACCTAATGAAGGGATAAAGAGAAAATAATATGTTTGAGAGTATTAATGAGATCAAGACTGATATAGGGACAAAGTGATATCAGAGTTTGAGTATATAAAAAATTTTGTATTTTGGTATGTGGAAAGAGTTAACTTTTGACAGCATTCATGTATTCACTAAGGTTCTATTGTAATTCATGTTTCAAGATAATTCATTATTATGGTATTCACATGTTTGGAATGTGAACAACAAGATATATCTTGTGGTATATGGGCGTAAATGATGGTATTCACATGCTCGGTAGATGACCTTTCTAGTAATCATTTTCTTTATACTATGAGATGGGACATAAATATTTTTGATAAGCCTGAAGGTTGGAATGGATTATGTTGGATATCAGATAGTAATTATTAAGGATAAAACTTTTTCCTATAATGTTATAATAGTATAGTTTTAGAAAAAGGACAACCTGTAGGATGCGCCCCAACCCGTCGCGTCAAAAAATTTTGCGGGAATCAGATCCACAATCAAAGTGCGAAAGCCTTTCTCCTATACCACTAGCCTACAGAAAGTACCTGGGTAGTAGAAATTAGTTTCATTTTGATAAGAGGTATGATAGAAGAAGTATAAGTCCATTTTTGGATCCATATAAGATTAATCTCACCATAGATGGACTTACTTATATTTATTAATTTGTGGTAACCTTTTGTGATAAAGGTAGGTGGAATGACCTATCATTATATTGCATGATCTTCTAACACTTCAATAATGAAAAAATAAACTTCATTTATTTAAATAAGAGATGAAGTGGAATTTGTTCATGAAATTACCAATGATTATATTAAACTAAAATCAATTATGTATTTCTCCTTTTGAAAAAATTCATCAACATTAGGGAAATTATCTTGAAAACCAAAAATGTTATCCTAGTACCCTCATATCCGATGAATGATATGGTACATTAAATCATAAAAAATTTATGGCTTTGTGATTGTTTTCTTTTTCATATCCATGTTCTATACCACTCTCTATGAGAACCTGATAGTTATATTTCTCTT
Source organism: Viscum album (assembly GCA_963277665.1). Lineage (NCBI taxonomy): Eukaryota > Viridiplantae > Streptophyta > Magnoliopsida > Santalales > Viscaceae > Viscum > Viscum album. The sequence goes on along the minus strand of OY728120.1, from coordinate 2,060,792,497 downwards.
ATATATCCATGTTTTCACTTATGTTTTCCTATGTGGAAATGTTGTGATGAGTAAATATTGGTAAATGTTATGTTTCTTACATTCCTTTTTAAAATTATTTTTTTATTCCTTTTTATGATGTTGGTTTCTATGAATGAAACTTTCAAGTAGTAAATGATTTATAACCTCGAATATTTTCAAGGGAGAAATTCATTTTAAGGGGCGTAGAATGTAACACCATAAGATTTTAGGAGAAATATTATTATTAATTTCTTTGATGTATTGTGTTTTACGCTACACCAAGAATAGATTGTGCTATTCACAATGTTGTATTAGCTTTTAGTATACACAACATTATTCTTGGCTTGTCTTGCACGCAAGAGAGACCATCCTCAATAGCATGTGTTGTACGCAATACTGAGTTTCACTAAAAACGATATATTGTTATAATATTATTATGAACTAGTCGTTATGAATAGTATTAACCAAATTTTGAGTTTTTTAACATTATAATTCATCTTACACATTTTCTGAAAAATTGTATGAGAACAAAATCAATTTTCGTATAAAGGAAGTATTTTTCAAAAAATGGAGTTTTGACGCCTTTTGATGGCGCACCCATTTTAAATCAAATTTTTGACATTTTTATAAGGTCAATTTGACAAAATAAAATTTTTCATTGCAATAATGATATAAATATTTACTTTTGATAATTTTTAATATTTTTCTGTAGTCTTTCATATTTTGATGAATAGTAAAAATATGCTAAATTTTAATTTAAAACAACTTTTTTCATCAAGATAATTTATATTGTTAAATTATAATATTGAGTGGTTTAAAAGTATAAATAGAAAATATTTTTACCATTTAATATAATATATGACATTATAATTTACTTTACATTGAATTCATAGGTTCAAACATTTCAATATTTTGAAATGTTTTAAATAAAAACCCATTTGTCTGAACAACTGGGTTAATTTAAAATTAATTACTGGATATTTTATGTTTTGAATATGTAAAAATGGAGTCCATATTTTGAATCAGTAGGTTCAAATTGTGAAAATAGATAAATTTTATTTTTAGGAATTTTGAAAAGTAACTACGTTAAATTTTATTTACCACATTTAAAGGTAAATTAGGTAATTAAGAGTGAAAATAATATTATAAAATTAACCTAACATTGGTATTAATATAATTTCATGATTATATTTCATCATAAAATATATTTTGGTCGAAATGGTATCTATTGGAACCCACTTTTATTTGATTATGACCTTTAATTAATATTATTTAAATGAAATTTAAATGTGTATCACTCATACTTTAATAGTTAAATAATTTTTTATATTAGGTTATACAGAATATAAATTAGATTATAAATACTCATTTGAAATATAATGTTTTTTTCTTTATTATGGTAATTTAATTGTGATTTTTATGAAAAATTTTTACATTAATAGCTTATACATTAATGATGAAAAAATTATTTATTTAGTGAAAAAAATATAGTTTTTATTAAAATAATAAGACACATTTAAAGGCCCAAACACATGACAAAAAAATTATTGGTAGATTATATCTACACCATAAGAATCCAAGTGTCGACTTTTGGACCATTTGGAGCCTTATAAAAAAGATTATGACATTTATATTATTTTATTTTAAATAATGTCAAAGTTGTCACCTTCATAATTTAATAAAAATATCATTTTAAAAGATGAGTTTTTTTTAAGATAAATTCAACTAAAAGTATTCCTATAAAATATATTAGATTTATGTTCATCATAGTATTTTATTTTTAATATTTATGAAAATATATGTACATTAAATAATTATACAAAAATGTTGTAGTAATTATTTTATTAAGTGAAATATCAAATAAATGGTTTTAAAAATATTGAAATAAATATTATATGAACTAATTATTATGATCAATGAATTTTCTAGATGTATATGACATGTTAGAAATGTATTAAATATTTTTTTTGACTTTATCATCTGTTTGGAGTTAATTTAAATTCAAATAAATAAATATTGTCAAAATTGAAAATATTGATATTTTATGAAAATAACCAATGTTTAAATTGCTTTAAAATCACAAAATATTTAAAATTTTAAAATTGAAATTTATATGGTCAAAAATGTCATAATATATCCAATTATGGAAAATTCACAACCCATAAGTAATTATTTATAACCATTTAAACTTTTGAATATAATTACAACAAATAAAATTAAATAGATTAAATAAGGATAAATCAAAATGATAAGGTTTTAAATAAATTAAAAACATGTATAAATTTTATTGGATGATGAGGATACAACCCTATATTATCTCATTTTAGAATTTTAGTCACTTTGGATGTCTTTATGTGGAGTTTGAGTTTATTATAAATTAATATTTTTGAGGTTTCCAAAAGTTCACATCTACTCTCTTATAAAAGGTCTCCTTCTCCCTCTCATTTTCACAAAATTTTGAGCTTTAAATCTCGGAAAAACCCAACACATTTCATATATCAACATCCATAGAGACATACTATAGTTCCTTTACTTCTTAAAATACCAACCTTAATGCCCTAAGAGGATGTTTAGAAGAGGAACGTAGAAGAAGAGGTAATATCCTTTACCGATTCTTTCAAAAAAAATTCTTCTTCTACATCCTATTTATGTGTTATTTCATTATTAGGTAATAAATCCTATATCAATTTTATATTGATATTTTATTAGGAATATGTAACAACCATATTCCATATTCTATCTATCCTATGAAAAATTAAATCACCACGCGTGCGTACGTACGACCTACCATCTCCATGTTGTGGTGCAATCTGTTTTTCATAACCAACCTAATTGGATGGGTATAATAACGGAAGAAATAAATATATGTGATTGTTGTAAAGTTATATTTATTCTGATAAATTATACACCATACACTTAAATACAATTCCACAATCCTTGGAATGATATTGTCGCTCGTGAGTACGTACGCCTTACCGTCTCCACGGCTCAATGAGATTCTTTCTCGATGTTAACTATTCAAGAATGATTATAAAGTATATATAATAAATAATTATGAAATATAAAACATAATAATGATACTGGATTTATGTTTATATATATATATATATATGTCATTTACGTCTATTCAATTTAATAAGGAAACGAAAACTGTATTCATGCGTACGTACGACCTACCATCTCCATGAACGGTGTATTTCATTTAATTTATCTATCTATTATATATATAAATATAGCCTCAATATATATTATATATAAATCATGTATTAAATTCTGGAATTAAGAAAATAATGATATAAGTAATAATATCAAGTACAAAAAGTCCTAAGATGTAGGATACATGAAACGATTATTACCCAAAAGGTTGCTTCAACATTGAATTAGAAAATGAACAGGTAATAGAAAGTCATAAGTGAATAATATATGATATCATTAAAATGAATATGATTCTTGAATAAGTCAATGAAATTATTTAAATCATTATACAGGAGGTTCAGACACATAAGGAAGAAATCAGACCTAAAATAAGTGATTATTTCGTCTCACTTTTATTTCTGTGAGGCATATGCCTTAATCACCATCTATTTATTTTGTATGGTTTTTATGCTTCCCATGAATGTATTATGATTTTTATTATAAAGTATATGATATTTAAATATGCATTTAATTTTCTTTATTTTATAACATGTATGATTCCACCAATTATAAATGGTAAGGGATAATTATTCCTATCTACTTCATATCCGAGATTGTTTATTCGTAAGTATTTACTTGGGTTATATTTATCATCCATATCCATGTTTTATAAAAAATGTTTTCATAATATTTTTACTATAATTCCATGTATATTTAAATTTTTTTACCTCTTTTTTACTTTTACTATGTGGTATAGAAGGAATCTTTCTTTTGTTTACCATACGAGGTACTTTTTCACTTTTCTGGCAATAGTACGAGGAGAATGTATTTTTAACTTATACAATGTGAATGGATTTTTATGATTTCATAATTCCTTATTTACATGATGATTCCTCTATAATATTTCAGGATTATTTTCAAAAAAATTCTTTTCTTCTAAATTTCACATCATTTTGAGAAAAAAATGATTTGAAATAAGAAAGGTTGTTTTTCTCAAGAATTCATTTCAAGTGTTTTATCAAAACAATTTTCAATCTGGGATGAAATTATTTAATATGTTTTTTTTAAGTTTAATGTCTATATTATTTACAGGGGTTGATTTTGTTTATTATGAAATTATATCCATTGTTTTATATGGATTATTTTCTGATGGGATGATGTTTATGAAACCAATTTTATTCGTTCTGTTATGAGAAACGATTTATGTTTATTTTTTGGCATATGAAATAATGATTTCATTATGTGATTGGTGGGACATAGATATCCATCCAATGCATTGGGTAATGATTTATATCTCATGATATATACATGGATGGAATGGAAATTTAATCTGGTTCAGTGAAATAGGGCTGGAACGAGGAGTGAACTCGGTTCAATAAGGGACTTTTTCCACTGTGATTGTCTTTGCAGCAATGTATTGTCTACTATGGAAATCATATCATGGGATTAATGGTTTCCAAAATTACATATTTTATTACCACAATATTTTATCAAGATTAATGTTCCTTTATGATCTATTCCTTATGTAATTCCAAGATTTATGTTGTTACTCATGATTTTGAGGTTTTATTTTCATGTTTTTAGATTTAAATGTTAATGGGTTGTTTTATGTTCTCCATGTTTACCCGTACTGATCATTTGAGATCACCCTTTTTACTTTTTCATTCCCTAGGATATAATGAAATGTTATAGGTAAGAAAAAAAAATGTGAAGATCTTTATAGAAGATGTTGAGGATCTTTCACCGTGATTAGAAGATTTTGTTCCAAGTTTACAAAGACACTAAACTTATACAGACTTTGGGAATCTATTTTTGTTGTGTATTAAGTATTGATAAAAAGTAATGTAATTTCCATGTATGTAAAGCTTGGATATCTATAGTTGGTATCAGTGTAAAGGTTTAATTAACCTTTGGAAGCTAGGATGCGAAAACTATAGGGAGATCCCTAGAGATATTTCTATGGTATGCCTAGGGATGTCCCTAAATATTAGTATAACCATAGGTTATAGTCCTAGAATTATGTTGACGATCATGAATAACCTAGGGTGAACTTAATGGGTCATGGATTAAAAAATGTGTGATAAGTTATACATCCCATAAGTGAATTTTTATGATGATGTGGTTCCTCATTATTTAATTGTTTCTTACTATATGGTTTATGGGTTTAGTCAATGGAGGGAATGAGAATGAATTCAGTTAACATTGACTCCAATGGACAAATTGGTGACTACGATCAAAAAAATTGTGTAATGCTTAGAGAGAAAGATATAATGATTATGCTGAATCATTCATCGTGATATATGATTAACAAGGTGAACTTTAATTGAATTCCTAAGTCATCAAACAAGAGAAAGATGTACTTTTATGCATGTTAGAATAGTGAAAAACATAGAGGAAGGAAGATTAATCTTTCTACATATCAAGAAGAATGGAAGAAGAGCCTTCAAGAATACCTCAAATAGAGGGGAAGATGTTATTTGTGGGGGGAAAAGGGGCATAGAGTGATAGACGGTTATGGAGTTCAATGTCTTATCTGTGGAGAACATGGGAATTACCCAACGCAATGCCCGAACCTAAGATGCTACTTCAAAATCGAGGAAGTACATATTCCATTCCAATCATTGAAGGTGATGGATTCAAGGGCTTATGTATTGGAATTCAAGAGTAATGTTGTTGAGGTACTTATATGGTATATTGAAATATGTATGTATTGGTCCATTGGGGTTTTCCATAAGAATATGGTACCGGTAACCATAAAAAGTGATTGAAATATTTTTGAAATGTAGACAATATGCGTATAGTGAATGGATAACGAGAAAATAATATGTTTGATAGTATTCATGAGCTCATGACTAATATAAGGACAAAGTGATATCATTGTTTGAGTATATAGAAATTTTTGGATTTTGGTATGTGGAAATAGTTAACTTTTGACAGCATTCATGATTTCACTATGGTTCTCTGGTAATTCATGTTTTAAGATAATGCATGATTAAGGTATTCACATGTTTGGAATGTGACCAAAAAGATATAACTTATGATACACGGGGAGGAAATGATGGTATTCACATGCTCGGTAGATTACCTTTCTAGTAATCATTTTCATTATAATATGAGATTGGAAAGAACTATTTTCGATAAGCCTAACAGTTGGAATGGATTAACTTGGAAATCAGATAGTATTCTTTAAGGGTAATTATTTTTTATAGAATTTTATAATAGTGTAGTTTTAGAAAAAGTAAAACCGGCAGGACGGGAAACAACTCGTCACGTCAGACACGTTTGCGGGAATCAGACCCACAACCAAAGTGCGACAACTCATTATCTTCTACCACTATCCTACAGGAAGTCTGTGGTTTGTAGATATTAGTTTTATTTTATTATATGGTTTTATAGATGAAGTATAAGTCCATTTTTGGAACCAAATACAATTAATCTCTCTATAGATGGACTTATGTATATTTAATAATTTGTGCTAACCTTTTTGTGATAAAGGCAAATGGAATGACCTATCATTCTAATCCATTGTCTGCTAACACTTCAAGAATGAAAATTTCAACTTCATTTCTTTAAATAATAGATGAATTGGAAATTGCTCATGAAATTACCAATGATGATATTACCCTAAAATCAAGTAAGTATTTCTCCTTAAGAAAAACACATCAACATTAGGGAAATGATCTTGAAAACCAAAACCGTTATCCTAGTACGCTAATATATGATGTATCATATAGTCCCTCAGATCATCAAAAATTTATGGCTTTGTGATTATTTGATTTTTCATAGCCATGTTCTCTACCACTATCCATCATAACTTAATGGTTATATTTCTCTTCATCATCATCATAATTGTTATATATTTATTCAAGCGAGAATACAAGAGAACAAAATATTGAGGCCAAGAGAGTGAGGACATGCAACACCGGCCTAGGGGGGTCTAAAATAATGAAGACCTAGGGCGTCACTACGAATTAAATTCACCCCCTTCGTCTTCTAGGAGATGGAATTGGATAGGTTGGTGACATTAGAACCATGGATGGAAAGGGAGGCCATATAATCTGCGCCATTATTACCCTATCTCCATGTATGTGTAACTTGCATTTTGCTCTTCATAAGTTCCCTACATCTCCTAATTATATACAGTACTGGCCAGGGAGTGGATCCTCTGTTCTGCAAGGATTCATGGATGATATTTGAGTTGGTTTACTCATGGGATATGTCCATAGCTTTCTGATTACATAGGTTGAGCCCAGTGAGGAGAGCCTCAGCCTCCGTTTGATGTGTGCATCTGTTACCAATGTGCACAGTGAAAGTGAGGAGTACGCCTCCTTTCGAATTATAGACCACCCCTCCTCCTATCACTATTCTTATGTTTCATGAGCTACCAGTGTTAAGATTGAGACCTTCTGCTGGGGGGTTCTATTTTACCCACTGTCCTTGCAAACCCACCATGGGGATAGCCTGCTCAGGGAAAGCCTGCAGATTACGAAGACAGGAAGATTCTCGCTATCCCTTGAGAAGGGGAACCATATCCATGAGGAGGCACTTAGATCTCATGATGATGGACCTCCCTGAAGAGTTCCACCCCTCGTATCTTACTTTGTTCTGTGCTTGCCAAAGACACCAACAACCATCACTAAAAAAACCGAACGTTCCATCCACTCTGGTCCTTTGTCCGGAGTCCCATAGAACCATCTCTCAAGGATCTCTAACCCTCAGAGCTCCATGGGGGGTTCTGCTGTATAAACACCAAAATACAGCCAGATGGCCTTATCCCATTCACCTTTAAAAAATGTTTTTTGTGGTCTCCTCGCTTTTGTTGCTACATCACTAGCACCAAGAGGCAAGGCTGATGCCCATTTTCCCAATGCACTCATTAGATGGGATCGCCGAGTTCCTCACTCTCTATACAAGAAAGTTGTATTTAGATGGTATGATTTTGCACCACATTCGCTCAAACCAGTTTTCGTGTTGAGCTTGGGGAGTCGAGATCCTATGAATGTCCATTACGGTGAACATCCCCAATAAGGAAGGAGTAGACATGCATTTGTTCGGCTATGCGATGATGTGGATAGAATCAAAAATGTCTTTCTACTCCTTGTCCAGAACATCTTTAACGAAAATTGGGAACAAGCATGCCTCCTTGACGACGATCGAGGGAGTCGGGTATCCTGGGAAACCAAGTTCGGAGCCTACCCAGTTGTTGATCTAGAAAGGGATTATACAATCTCCCATGATCCAACGGGAATGTTGCTAAAGGTTCGAGACCAGAGGACAAATCATCTTCCACAAGGAGGATCCAAGGACGCTTCCGCTTTCTATAAATTCGATGTAGTTGTGGCGCATGATCCTCCCCCAGAGGGTCTGATTTTTCAAAATCTCACAAGACAACTTTTCATCCATGCAGTGCACCATTCCCTCGATGCTCCTTATGTTAATGCCTCCCTCCTGTATCATCCGATCCATTCTCCCCGATGAGACCCAGTGCCTCTTCCCTTCCATAGCCGCATCCCCAAGGAACCCTACCAGTACCCTATCAATGGGTCTGAGAACCCCTTTTTCCACTGAAGAGGAAGCCAAAGAATGCACTGGTATGGACATCAGAATGTTTTTGATGAGGGAAATGCATCCCCCGAAAGAAATAAAGTGGCTTTTCCAATTTAGAACCCGGCCAGTGCTCCTGCTCACCAACTTATCATAGTCCCGTACACGCATTTTTTCTAAATAAATTGAATATCCTCAATATTCCATTGGAAGAGATCCCACCTGCATGTCCATCCTCCTATACAGGTCATCAGACCTCATTTTCATGCATTTTTTGGAGATGTACAAGTTGCTTTTGTCGTTGTTAATCAACTGCCCACTCTAGTGGCAATACTCCTCCATATCCATGTTTTCACCTATGTTCCCCTATGTGGAAACCCAATGATGATCTAATTTGTGTAACCATTATGTTTCATACATTCCTTTTTAAAATTAGTTTTTAGTATTCCTTTTTACGATGTGTGTTTCTATGAATGCAAATTTCAGGTAGTAAACAATTTATAACCCTGAATAATTTCGAGAGTGAAATTTACTTTAAGGGGGGTAGAATGTAACACCCTGAGATTTTATGAGAAATGTTCTTTTTAATTTATTTGATGTCTTGTGTTTTATTCTACACCAATATTATCTTGTTCTATACACAAAACTGTAATATCTTGTAGTATACACAATAATATTCTTTGTTTGTGTTGCACGCAAGAGAAGCCATCCTCAATAGCTGTGTTGTACGCAATACTGAGTTTCACTAATCAATGATATATTGTTATAATATTATTATGAACAAGCCATTATGAATATTATTAACCGCATTTTGAATTTCATAACATTATAATTAATCTTACAAATTTTCTAAAACCTTTTATGAGAACAAAATAATTATTCATATAAAGGAAGTATTTTTCAAAAAATGCAGATTTGCCTCCATTTTATTGCGCACCCATTTTAAATCTAATTTTTGACATGTTTATAAGTTAAAATTTTCAAATTAAACTTATTAATTGCAAAAGGGATATAAAAATTTACATTGTGTAATTTTTAATATTTTTTTGTTAAATTTCATATTTTGATGAATAGTAAAAATACGCTAAATTTTAATTAAAAACAAATTTTTCATCAAGATAATTTATATGATTAATTTATAATATTGAATGGTTTTAAACTATAAATAAAAATTATTTTTACCATTTAATATAATTTATGACATTATCATTAATTTTACATTGAATACATAGATAAAAACATTTCAATCTTTTACAAGGTTTAAAATAAAAACCCATTTTTTCGACAATGAGATTAATTTAAAATTAAATAATGAATATTCGATGTTTTGAATTTTTAAAAATGGATTCCATATTAGGAATCAGGATGTTCAAATTTTTTTAAATAGATATTTTTTATTTTTAGGCATTATGAATCTTAACTATGGTAAATTTTATTTACCATTGTTAATGACAAATCAGGTAATAAAGGGTAAAAATAATATTATAAAATTAAACTAACACTTATCTTAATATAATTGGATGATTATATTTAATCCTAATATATATTTGGGTCTAAATGTAATCTATTGGAATTCAATTGTATTTGATTAAGACCTTTAATTTATATTATTTAAAGGAAAGTGAAATATGTCTCACTCAAACTCAAATAATTAAATTATTTTTAATATTATGTTATACAAAATATAAATTATATTATAAATAATAATTTGAAAGATAAAATGTATTTATTTATTATCATAAAGTATATTTAATTTTTAAGAAACATTTAATTACCTTAATATCTTATATATTAATGATGAAAAAATTATTTTTTTAGGGAAAAACAATAATATAGTTTTTATTAAAATAATAATACACATTAAAAGGCCCAAACACATGACCAAAACTTATTGGTCGAGTATATATACACCATAACCATCCATGTGTCGACTTGTGGGAAATTTGGAGCCTTATTGAAAAGATTATGACAATTATATTATTTAATTTTAAATAATGTCAAAGTTGTCACCTTCATAATTTAATAAACATATCATTTTAAAAGTTGGGTGTTTTAGATGATAAATTCAAATAACAGTTTTCTTATAAACAATATTAGACATATCTTTATCATAGTATTTTATTTTTAATATTTATGTAAAAATAAGTATATTAAATAATTATACAAAAACTTTGTAGTAATTCTTTTATTAAGGGAAATATCAAATAAATGGTTTTAAAAATATTAAAATAAATATTATATGAACTAATTAATGTTATCCACAAATTTTATAGATTCATATGACATGTTAGGAATCTATTAAAATTTTGGTTCGACTCTATCGTCTCTTTGGATTTAATTTAAATTCAAATAAATGAATAGTGTTAAAATTGACACTATTGATGTTTTATAAAAATAACATATTATTAAATTGTTTAAAAGTCACAAAAATATTTGGAAATTAAAAATTAAAATTTATATGGTCTAAAATGTCATAAAGTATCCAATTATGGACAATTCACAACCCAAAATTATTTATTAATAACTATTGGAAATTTAGAATATTATTACCACAAATAAAATTAAATAGATTAAATATGGATAAATCCAAATGCTAAGGTTTAAAATAAAATCAAAACATGTGTAAATTTGATTGTTAAACGAGTTTACAACCCTATATTATCTCATATCTTAATTGGAGTCACTTTTTAAGTTTTTAAGTGGGTTTTGAGTTTATTATAAATTAATATTTTGGAGGTTTCCAAAAGTTCCCCTCTACTCTTTTATAAAAGGGCACCTCCTCCCTCTATTATTCACACTGTTTTGAGCATTAAAACGCATCCAAAACCTGCCCACTTCTCTTATAAACTTACCTAGAGACAAACTATAGGCCTTTTACTTCTTCAAATACCATCCTTAGTGCCCTATGAGGTGGTTTAGAAGAGGCACGTCGAAGAATATGTAATATCCTTCACCGATTCTTTCAATGTTATTTATTCTTCTACCTCCTCAATATGAGTTGTTTAATAATTAGGTAATAACTCCATTATCACTTGAATACTGATATGTTATTATAAATAAGAAACAAACATATTCCATTTTCTATCCATCCTATGTAAAATAAAATCACCACTCGTGTGTACGTACGGTCTACCGTCTCCACGCCGTGGTGTAATCGGATTTTCATAACCAACCTACATGGATGGGTGTAATAAAGGAAGAAATAAATATATATGATTATTATAAAGTTATATTTATTTTGGAAAAGTATACACCATACACATCAATACAATTCCACAATCATGGGAATGATATTGTCGCTCATGCGTACGTACGGCTTAACGTCTCCAAGACGCGATGAGATTCATTATCCATGTTAACCATTCAAGAATAATTATAAATTATATATAATAAATATTCATGAAATATATGACAAAATAATTCTACCGGATTTATTAATATATAAATATCTATGTCATTTACATCCATTCAATTCAATGAGGAAATGAAAACATCGTTCGTGCATATGTACAACCTATCATCTCTATGAACGGTGTATTTCGGTTCATTTATCTATCTATTGTATATATATATCTATTAACTGTATATATATGATATATAAATCATGTATTACATTCTGAAATTATGAAAATAATTATATATGTAATAATTTCAAGAAAAACGAGTCCAAACACGTACGATACATGAAACGGTTATTACCCAAAACGTTGCTTTAACATGAAATTGAACAACGAACCGATAATATAAAGTCATAAGTGAATCATATATGATATAATAAAAATGACTATGATTCTTGAATAAGTCAATGAAATTATTTAAATAATTCTACAGTAGGTTCAGGCATATAAGGAAGAAATCAGACCTAAGGTGAGGGATTATTTCGTCTCACTTTTTTTTATATGAGACATATGCCTTAATCACCATCTATTTATTCTCCATGGGGTTTATGATTCCCCTGAATGTTTTATGTTATTTATTATTAAGGATATGATATTTATATATTCCTGTAATTTTCTTTATTTTATGACACATATGATTCCACCAATTATAAATGGTAAGGGTTAATTAATCCAATCTTGTTCTTATCAAAGATTTTTTATTCGTAAGTATTTATTGGGGTTATATTTATCATCCATATCCATGTTTTATGAAAAATGTTTTCATAAAGTTTTTACTATACTTCAATGTATTTTTAAATTCATGTTTAAATTTTTTTGACTTTTACTATGTGGTATAGAAGGAATATTTCTTTTGTTTACCATACGAGGTACGTTTTGACTTTTCCAGCAGTAGTGCGAGGAGAATTTTTTTAACATATACGGCGTGAACGGATTTTTACGATTACATAATCCCTTATTTACATAAATATTCCTCTAAAATATTTCATTATTATTTTCAAAGAAAATATTTTTCTTTTAAATTACACATCGTTTTGAGAAAAGAAAATGATTTGAAAGAAGAAATTATATTTTCCTCAAGAATTCATTTCAAGTGTTTTATCAAAACTAGTTTCCATCTATGATGGCATTCATTAATATGGGTTTGTTTCAAGAATAATTTCTCTATTATTTACATGGTTTGATTTAGTTTATTATGAAATTATATCCATTTTTTATATGGATTATGTTATGATGGGATGATGTTTATGAAACCCATTTTATTCGTTGGGTTATGATAAATGATTTATATTTATTTTTTGGAACAAGAAATAATGATTTCATTATATGATGGGTGGGACCTATATCTCCCTCCAATGAATTGGGTAAAGAATTATATCTTATGAGGTAAACATGGGTGGAATGGAAATTTAATCTAGTTTAGTGAAACAGGGCTAGAACGTGGAGTGTACTCAGTTCCGTTATGGACATTGTCCACTATGATGGTCTTGGAAGTAATTCCTTGGATACTATGGAACTAATATCATGTGAAAAATGGTTTTCCACAATTACCTATTTTATTCAAATGCTATTTTATTAGGATTAATGTTACTTTTTGATCTATGCCTTTTTTAATGCCAATATTTATGTCATTACTCATGACTTTGATGTTTTATTTTCATGTTTTTACATTCAAATGTTTATAGGTTGTCTTTTGTTCTCCATGTTTACCTTTACTGAGCATTTGAGCTCACCCTTTCTATGTTTTATTTCCACCAGAATTTAATGAAAGGTTATAGGTAAGAAAACGAAAGGGGGTGATAATTATGGGAGACGTTGAGGATCTTTCACCATGATTGGAAGATTTTGTTCTGAGTTTCCAAAGACACTAAACTAATACAGTCATTTGGAGTCTTTTTTTGTTATGTATTAAGTATTCTACAAAAGTAATGTAATTTCCATGCGTGTCAAGCTTGGGTCGCTACAGTTATGTGGGATGTGCTTCATTTTTGGGTTATGTGAGGTGTGTGTCTACATTTTAGGAATTGTATAACTAGAAAATTGGGCATGGGTAATCCTTTCATTTTTCTTTATTTATTTCATCTGGTTATCCTTAAAAAAAGGGAAAAATAAAAAAATAGAGATGAGATTTAATTTCTCATTGTAATTTGTTTTATGACTCATGTACCACTCTAAAATAAAGGTAATCATGGAAATTATTTCATTTTATTCAATGTTTATCTAATTCTACATGAAAAAAATATTAATAAATAAAACTGTGCCTTTATAAAGCATTACAAAAAATGAAAAAAAAATGAAAAAATGGGGAGAAATTGGATGATATCATTCTTCGGAATCATTTCATGGATAATGTCCCATGTCATAAAAAAGGTGGTTCCATGTTGTGTTTCACACTGTTAATGGGATATATTGAGGTTCATCCTGTGTTTTCACTCCATTCTTCATGAATTTTGCTTAAGAGTCAAACCTCCTCTTTCTAGCCTTAATTTTTCAATCATTTTACCACCAACCCTATGCAACAGAATTCACCTAAAAAAATCACCATGAGTGAATTAATTTTAATGTTTCTCAATATGGAGAGATGATATTTTACAATACAATGGTGATACATTCACATTACATGTATGAGAAAAACATCAGATTCAATTACCCATGTGTGAGGGGTGACAAAAAATTCATTGTGGGGTAGGTTTTTTTGGGACATGGATGGATTATAGAGGATGAAAAAATTTAAATGTGAGGATTGATAATGAAGTTAAATTTTTTTTTCATATAATATACATGATGGAATTTCATTTTGGAAGATGTCATGGATGTTTTCTCATTATTTATTTTTGTGTGGATTTTGATTTGGATATATATTGATTGACCAAGACTGAAATGGTTACGTGTGGGGGAGTGATGAAGCTAGAATATTTACATATTTTATTCTTAAATTCAATGATATTAAACCCACAATAGTGTGATTTTATGGGAATTTGACACATTTTTAGTTTATAGTGATATTTTTATCTCAAATGAAAAAATTTACTAATTTTGGGACTTATATGTTTTAATTTGTTATGTATTTCAGACATAAAATTTCCTACATTCAACCAAATTATGTGATTAATTTTTTTAGGTTTAGTTACATAATGGGATTCACTTCACCCTTCTAGATCCACTACTCAATCAATTGTTTGGGGGCCAAAATTTAGATCACAATCTTGGCCTCGAAAACTGTACAGAGAACAGGAATGTTTTAAGGAGGAACTTGTATCTTGGATTGGGGTGGCTCATTGGAGAAGAAATTCAACATGAAGTTTTAAAAGTAATTTTTAACATCTTTCATTAAGGATTAAATTTCTAAATCCACTAGTTTCATGGTCATTATGGCAGGGGAAGTTTCAGTTATGCAATACGAAGAGTCACCTAGATAGATTAAATGTTCCGCACTCAAACAGCCATAAATCCTTCATATGTGGACCAATAAAGTTTCAATTTTGTGGAGTAATAAAGGAATAATAAAGGAAAAACTTTCTAGAAGTGTTCAATTATAAATTATGGAATTTATTGGGTCTAATAGACATTAATTTTTGTAGAATACAATTGATGTGATATTTTCACACCCATTCCACCTATAAATTTGTACCACCTCTCCCTTTATAAAGGATATGCATTTTCTGGGTGCTAAGTTGCAGTTCTATGATGTGATTTATCATTTTATTTTTAAAATATATTAATATAGTTGTTTTCATCATTCGTGTCCTTCTTATATTTTAGTTATTTTATGCGTTCTTACAGCTCTGTTCCCTTCTCAATCCACTAAAAATAGAGGACAATCCTCGGTGCTTGTTCGAGGGATGGAATAGTGATTTGATTGAGTTTCGTGTAAATTAATTTCTTATCTAATTATTTGATCTTGAAAAATTTGGTAGTTGTTAAATCGATTATGGTGAGCGGTCTCTCTATTTTCTCTACCACCTTGTTCTTCTTCTTGTTTATCAATTTTCATTCTCCTTGATATCTGTGTCATGCATATGATGTAGCATGGCATGATTATTGAAGGTCAACGAACAGGTCTCTTAGACAAATTTAATAAGAGAACTAGCCCATATGCATAATTCATGGTAGGGGTGATAATATTTCAAATGAGAAGGTGAGGTGTGAATTGTCTTGATCACAACCCACATTAACCTACAAATAACTAACCCCATGATCCATGTTTCAATAAACAACTTATACCATCCTAATGAAAGTCTATTAAGAGGACCATCACTATAGTGAACAATGATAGGTTGACCTGACCCATAACATGAGACTCCATGCCACAGGGCCTGAAGCGCGTTTCCAATTGCAATTGGATGGTCATAAGAACAAGGGAATCATTAATAACCATTTGGGAATCAGTTTTCCCTTCGATAACTCATATAAAAAATCCATTAATTAGGTAACACTTCAATGTTAATAAATAATACAAATACATATAATTATAAAATAGAGTAAATAAAATAATGACTAAAGGTATATACCATAGAATAATCACTTCACAATTCATATATAAGACATTTACATGATTCCCATAGTTAAGAGATGAAAAATCAAAACAAATATCAAAACCAAAAACAGGAAATTCAAAAAATCCCAATTATTGAAAAACCAAAAACAACTCTATATAAGATACACTCTGTGATACCATGTCTCCTCCATCATAACAACCTTTTATAGGGGTAATAAAGGAGTACCGCTAAAATTAATGGTGGAATTCCAATTATATAGGTCCTAAAAATCATCTTATACAAATACATAATGGAATATGTTGGGTGTAAGTCACAATTCCTTGTAGGATACCACCATGAATCTATGTTGGGACTTTGTCCCTGGATCCCAAAAAATCTAGTTTAAAACTCATTTTTAAATCCAAGTTCACTTTTTAGAAAAATATTATTTCAAAAAATACCTTTCAAAATTCCATTTTTGTTTTTAAAACACATATTTGAAAACATGAGTTTACAAGACTCAAATAGATCTAAGTTAAGAAAAAAAATACATGTTCAATTCACTCATCATCATACCACCTAATAAATGGAAACGGAAAGAGACACAATATATCTAAATCTAACAAGGCACTAAAATTATGCATGAATGCATATAAATCATCCCGACACAATCAATACAGGTCATGGTTTCTAACCAATTGGTTTCTAGAATGACATTTAATAACCATAGGTTTATGAGAGAATAGTAAAGTACCACTAGTAATGAATCTCTCTCGGTCTTCCTTGATAGGTCACTCAGTCTTTTGCCGAACCCCATATCATTTCCATTGGGCTCCCAAAGTCCCATGGTTAACATTATACCAATTTCATCACCTGGATAACATGTATAAAACTCCCTAACTAGTTAACAACCAAGGGAAGGGATTCATCTACCTAATTCACCAACACACCCATGGTTTAAAAAGTGATCCTCAATTCCAAACATCTAATGTCATAATATATACCAATCTCATAATAATTTTAAAATAAATTCTTTTGAATACACATTCCCACAATAGTGAAACACAATAATAATGGTAAAACCTCATTAAAAAAAATTTAAAAACCCACTTAGAAACCATAAATTATCATTTTAAAATATTATAAAACACAACACATGAGATTATTGACTTATTATATGAAATTCCACTTTAACACATCAAATTTCCAATATAATCCGTGAATTTTATAAAACAAGTATAATTCATCAACAATAACCCATTTAAAAAGAAAGTTTATAAGAAAAACAAAGTAAAAAAAACAAGAATCAATATAAATCCATGGGAAGAAGCCCTTATATGGATAAACCTACTTGATATTAATCTGGAACTTGTTTCATTTGATGAAAACCACATTGACTCAGAAATAGAGGTCCCTACACAACTAAACCACAAATAAAATAATCCAAACCCCCTATTAGTAACCCTAGATTCATACAAATAACAAGATAGAGTTTCAAATATTCATCTAAATGGATAAACAAGGGAGAATTGGGGAAGAAAATGAATTAACCAAGAATACATCATTATTTCCTTGAATGAAAACACTAAATGAAGCAATAGATCCCCAAATAACACAAGGGGAAAATATATCAAGATAGAGGAAAAGGTTTTAAACATAAAAAATATGAGTATAATCTCTCAATCCAAAGGATATGGGTTTTCATGGTGGTGAGGGTAAATGAGAGAGATAAACTGAAAAACTATTGAGGGTAAAGTGTCCAAAATACTCATTTTTAATGACATAAAAAACCACATGGTTTGCACACATGATAATAACCCAAAAATAACTATATTGGATCCATTTCCTCCAAAAAAATCAACTCACCATGTTTCTATATATCCTCACAAGGTTAGATAAATTGTTCTCAAGCCGTGAAAAATTACAATGTCCCCCAAAAATATCTCTTGCACGACTAGTTTCACAGTTAGAAAAACTGTATTCCAACCATACACTAGTTACTTTATTTCTAAAAAAACTATATTTTATATCTCAACCTTCTAAAAACTCATATGATAAATTAATAAATATATAGAACTAAAATAAACAAATATTATTGACCCAAAGAGTGTCACACACAATAGCGCAGCCCACTCCCTATGGAGTGAGCCTTCCGCCTTGAGAAAACCAAGCACTGTAACCCCTCGAGATATGACATGATTCTTCCAACACATTAATTTGATTTATCCTCCAAATATATTTATATGTAACACCCAACGTAGTTGAACCCTTCTATTGTTGTACAACACCTCACTCTTATGTAATCACTGTGATAGAATGCATAGGCTACTACATGATACATTCCAGACTCCAAATATTTAATCTCACATAGAGGGACCACATCATAACCCCCATCCATCATAATGAAAAACTTTTTCATCATTTAAAATTTAAATCTCATGTAACACACACCATTCCATAATTCTCCATAGCTACAATGTTATTTTTCCCCAATAGCTAAAATCTAAAGAAGGGTCTCCCTAACCCTGTGTTGACTCTCACCTAATCACTTAAGACACATACCGGGCCTCTGAAAAAAATCCAAACACACCTCCAAGATATATTACAACTGTTAGAAACCCAATCAGAGTCCTATTGATCATAACAAAAACTACTCTGGGACCAATATTCAAATTTTTCTTGATTTCTTGAACCCTTAAAGACTTGATTCATTACATTATAATCCATCACCTATTTCCACTGAAATATGTATAAACCAATGATCCAGTGTAGTGATTGATAATAGTGACCCACTAATCATGACCTCTTTATGACCTTTGTGATATCCAATTATTCATAAACTATAGGAGATCATGTGGGTTTACCTCCACATGTTGTAACCTTACCTTGTACTTTTCCCCTCTTGATTTATTTATTTATCTTATTATTTTTTAAATTGGATTTTTTTTGGATTATGATTATAATTACATAAATTTTATATTTTTATCTAATTTACTATTATATTTTCATTTTTAGGTATTTTTGGATTATTGATGTTGTATTTAACTATCTTATTGATTTCATTATTTTGAGAAATAAAGTTAGAAGACTAACTATTACTATTAGTGTATTTTAGTGGTATGTTTATTGTTCTATGATTAGAAATGACTAATGGTTATGAAGAATAAATGATTTTTTATGATAATGTATGTATGAAATTACAGAATAATTGATATTTTTATAAAGGAACTATTGTTTTAGATAATCAATTTGGCCCTATTCCTTGACAATTAACTACAAAATAAATTTATTTGATTAGATTCCTTATAAAGTATCATATAAAAATATCCAAATACTTTCATATGGTTTTCCTTTATTTAGAAACCACATTTGATAATGTTACTAAAGGGGTTCTATGAACAAATATATGAACAAAAAAGGGTGCAGGTGGCATATATAAAACTCGTATGTATGAAGGGATTTTTACTTGAATTTGTACTCAAGTAGGTGATTCTAAAAACTCATATCTCTTGATAGAAATTCCTATATGTTTGGATTAAATCACATAACATTATATATTTACCATTTATATAATCTCACAATTCATATTCAAGTTGAGATGCCTAATTTAATTATTAGTTACCATTTTATAATATAAAATGACTATCAATTTATATATAATTTTATTGAGAGGGACTTTATAATAAAGAGATATTTGTTTTAATTGGGATATGACATAATATAATGAGTTTTTTTTAGTAAAGGATTATATATTAATGTTATCAATTTTGCATTGAGAGCCCTTGATATTTCAAATGTTTGTCGTTTTCTAAATATAAGATAATTTTTTCAATATAATGGAGATATTAAATAATATTCCCTTTAGAAGATCCAAATTGTATCAATTAAAATGAATTTTTTTTTGAGATTCAATGTGATAAATTTTTTTATTAAATTGAAGGTTAAATTTTATAGGACTATTATTGAAACAACTATTATAAATGGTAATTAGTGGTGACCTTTAATGGGAAAACATGTAAAAAATAAGGGTATCATAAATAAAAACATTATGAAGAACATGTGGTAATACAAAGAGGATAAGACAACAAATTATTTTTTTGAGAGAAAACTGAAGTGGATCTAATTGATGAGAAAATGTGTGAGACTTCGTTAATATGGTTTGCACATTATAGATAAGGAACTAGGAGAGGACCTATTAATTGGGAAATTCTATTTATATATTCACTTATTAAAAGATTGTCAGGCCACCCAAAAAGGTTCTTAAAACAAATCATTCAGCATTATTTTATTCTAAATGGTTTTAATGAAAATAAGGCCTTTTATAGAATTAGGTAGTGATGTTTATTCTACATTGATGATCCCATTAAATTAGGTTTAAATATTTTTGTTCAATTTTTTTTTTCAATAATAATAATATTATTTTTAAATATTTTTGACGGATGACTATTGCATATTATTTTTTCTTTTCATAAATATTTTTATTATTAATGTTAAATATTAAATTTTTTTATATTTTAGAAATTTGGAATTAGTATGAAATGTATAGTAAGAAATTTACTGATCCATCATGACAATATTTTATGTTACAATATATGAAAGATAAAAATTGAATGGCATCTAATTTTATGTTAAAATAACCAATGGATTTATTACATGAGGAAAAAATCATTTGAAGAGTTGATATCAAATCACTATATCTTGTAAAAACTATAAAACGCATATAAGAGAAGAGATAAGGTGGATTTCTGAGGAAAATATTACTTTAAAATACAAAAGAAATTTAACTAACCAATACCCAATTATGGTGGATTTTATTTAAAATAATGAAGTGCATAGAGCCAACACCCAACAGTGAGGTTCCCATATGTGACAAACTTCCAAAAAATATCCTTCAAACCAAATTGTTTTCAAGGATTTTTGACAATTAGAGTTTTATAAATGATTCTTCTTTCACATTATTCATCAATTTTCTCTTATTATAATCAATGATCTATGTCCACTGATTTATAACTCAATGAACCAGATGAATCATGAATTTAAATTCATCATTATATATTCAAGAAATAAAAAAATTGAGATCCATATAATACATTATAAATTTGAATCCTTCCTCCTTTGGTTTTTAGTAAATTTCATATACTGTTTCAAAATATTACACCCAAAATATTTGAATAATTTTTTCTTGAAATTAAAAGATATATATTTAAAATTATAGTTGACTGAAAGTGAAACAAGGTTTATATTCTTAAAGAGAAAATAATAGTGATCCCATATGTAATTCATAGAGTTATAGATTAATTTTTCTCTCACAGTTCAGAGAAAGTTTTAATTTTTTTCTAATGCTGGATAAAAACTGTTATGGATTCTTAAAAGGCAGAGAAAAATTATCATGATTTTTAGTTGTTTGTAAGTGGTTTGATAATAATTAAATTCCTTTTAATTATCTAATTTATGATATCATTTCATAAATTTTTGAGGCAGTTGGATAATATGGACTTGATATGAAACATTTAAGCTTCTATGTGATGATAGTTATTTTTCATAAAAAGTAATTGAAATATCAAATTTTATAGTCAATGTATTTTAGGTAGGATTGAATGAGAATGATTTGTTTAGTCTTGGATCAAAAGGGGAGACCGTTAATTTATTTTTTGGTAGAAAATATCATTTAATTGATTGATAATTCATCATATGTGAAGATAATGTTAAATATGTTTGATTTGTTGGAAATTTTTTTAAATAATTTTGAATTATCTAATTTGATACATATTTTCACAAATATTTTTTCAAATAAATTTTTTACTGGTAAATATCATTTTTTTACTTTTTATCCTAATATTATCTAAACATTTAATTTTCCTTCATTGTTATTCACTAATATAATCATAATAAGTTAATAAAAATATTATTGAAGGAAACTTTTTACCATTTTTGAAGGACATTATGCCTTTATAACTATATTAATTTTATATTTGAATGGAATTTAAAAGTTTACAACACTTCCTTAACCTTTGGTGATGGTATTGGTAGTTAGTGGTTTAATTTATAACTTTATTGGTGTGACGAAATTGTTGCGATAAATCACTAATAAACTAAGTATCGTAGTCACAAAGATACTATATTTTTCTCTAATATTATCACACATTTTATCTTATATAATGAACATGATAATTATTACTAAACTTGGAAACATAAATTCAATTCATTATCTTCAATTTTGTGGGATATAATTGATTTCATCTATAAAATATATTGGTTTATTCATAAATCAATTTTTATTCTTGGGTAATAATGTTTCCCCTTGAGTTTCATTTTTTCTTTTTATATTTTATACCCTATATCTATATTGGGATATCAATATTGACTAAAATATTCTATAATGATGTTTTTTATTCCTTCATGAAAATAAAACTATATTAAGAATAATTTTTCATCCACTTAAATTATCTTCCACTTCTTATAAATAATTTATCTTCCTTCCAACGATCTTCTATTTTTAGATGCCTAATTTTTTGTTCTTTCATGAGAATTTCATATTTCCTTTGTAATATTTTCAAAATAATGTATTTTTGTCCTTTTTATTGTGGTGTATTTCAAAATGGGTGTATTCCAAATATAAAAAGGGATCTTTTGTAAAAATCCATACTAATTTTGGGTTACACATTATCTTACATTTTATACCCTTTTATATATATTATTCTCATGTATTTCATCCCTATAATGTATATGTGTTCATTAAATATATACCAAGTTTACTATAACATTATTTTCAGGGTTATTATATA
Organism: Viscum album; assembly: GCA_963277665.1. Lineage (NCBI taxonomy): Eukaryota > Viridiplantae > Streptophyta > Magnoliopsida > Santalales > Viscaceae > Viscum > Viscum album. The sequence continues at coordinate 2,060,769,157 of OY728120.1, read as the reverse complement.
TTTCAAGATCGCTTGTAAATTACCACGTTTAAGAAATCCATACTTAAGGGAACTTTCATGTTTATTAACTCATGAAAATTGTGTAAGCAGAAAGACCTTTTTAAAAGATATTTTTTTCCTAAATAAATGTTTATTGCATTTTATATAATATCATACAAGTAAAAAAATAAAGAGAATCTGAAATAAATTATCTATTTAACAACTATCATTACATTATTCAACTATTAAACCAATTAAAATTACAAACACTACAACTGGAAATAAAATATAAAATAGAATAGAAAAAATAGGAAAGTATGGATCACCCCAAACTATTATTATCAGTTCCCCAACTATAAATTCTATAGAATTGAAAAATTTGTAAACCAATAAACATATTAAGAAATTAAAATATAACCTTTTGGTGAAATTGTAGTGATTTTTTTAGTGAATGAATGAAATTGTATTTATAGGGTATAAAGGGAAATGTGACTATTTGGATTCAACTGTGGGTCAATATGACTATTGGTCAATATTAACATTGGTCAGTATGATCATTGGTCAATATGACCATTGAAAATAACACCCTTTCTTGATAATTTTATCATTATAATTATTTATTATGAGTAGTACAGAAAAATTATAAATTATACTAAAAAGAGAATTGATGTCCTTAACTAGTAGTGTTGTCCCATTTGAGTCCCATTTGTAAGAACTCGGGTGGGAGGTATTGTAACTGGGTTTCTCCCATGATGAATCCCATGTTGAGGTTCAACAAGTGATGCTTTAATAAAATCTTCAACCTGATAAGTTCATGTTAGTGATGATTACCACTCTGCTGATGTCAGTTAAGCCACCCCATGAAACTACCACCCTTACACACCTTACCCTTAAGGTGTATGTGGTTGTAATAAAAGGTAATGGGTCTAGACCATAGAGTAAATTCTATTGAATAAGTAAAATTATTAATCCATCAATTTCATTTTAATTATAGTTTATCTCAATAATATATATGTGTAATTGAGATGAATTTGATAAAATGATTTTTCAACACAAATGAAACCCAATTGTATTTATTTATAGAAAATATATAATATTTCATAACAAACTCAAGTAATTTTAATAACAATTTTTTTAATAAAATCAAATTTTAAAACACAGTCAACTAAATATAAATAATAAGATAATTTTATAATGGGATAGTACTTTTTTTATTATTGTCAAAAAATATATTGTGCCTTAAAACTGCTATTTTTAAATAAATACAAATTATTATATTTAAATGTTAAAATTTTAATATTTAGAAAATTATTATAAAAAAATAATTATCATTATTGAAATCATCACCTCGAAATTATGTTAGGTTAAATTAATGATAATTTTCTAAAATGCATTATTTTTTAATGAATAGTAAATAATACATTTTTCGGTGTTCAGTGTATTTTATGGCATCATATTTATGTCATAATGATTTAATAATTAATTAAACAAAATATACGGACTAGAATATGTTATTTTATTAATATTATGTTTTTTAATAGATATTAATCAATTTATAAAACTATAAGTGACATTACAATGTCTAAAAAGGAAATTTTGATTTTAAAAAACACAAATTTGTAGAAACATTACACTCACATGCCAAAAATATGAAATAAAAAATGATTCTCAGTTCTGGTGGGTAAAAATAAAATAAAAAATTATCCAAATTTCAAAAATAATTTAAAAACCAAGGGTAATCCAATGGCTTTCCATTTTCCACAACCATGTTTTTCAAGACCTATATTTCTAAATTATTAAACAATCACTCCACTCTTGCTATAAATACCCACTTATTTATCCATTTACTTTCTGTAGAGCCCCAGACCTGCAATTCTTGATCTAGAATGAAAAATAATGTAAATTTTTTTATTTAAAAACAACAAAAAATATACATACATTTACAACTGAGGATGTTTTTAGATTTTGGTTTTGGAGAAAAAGTACCACATTTACATATTATCAAAGTTAAAAACTTTAAATAAAATAAAGTGATGGAACTTTGTTAGTGCAACATATTTATCAAGCTAAACGCCATTAAATCTCTATATGAACTTCAAAATTTTTTATAGAATCATATTGTTTTAAAAAAATTCTAAAATATGGGTTTTTTAAAGGACATTAAAAAACATTTCGAAAATACTTATAACTTTTAAACAAATCTATTTTAAATAATTTATGAAAATAGTTATGAAAATACCATTTATATATAATTTTATAATAACAGATCTTTGGAACACACTTTAGAAACTCTTTTGAAAATACATATAATTTTGAAAACATTATTTTGAAAAACCATTTGAAAATATAATATCTTTTAAAAACACTTTTGAAAATCCTTTGAAAACATGATTTTGAAAATTCCTTTCAAATTAAATATGACCTTGAATACATATAAATATACTATTTTGAAAAACACATATAATCTTAAAAATTATTTATATCCTGTGGAAATAGCTACACTTTTGAAAACATTATAATACCTTTTTAAAATACATATGCTTTAAAACAATTTAAAATAAACTAGTGGATTTTCATAAAATACATAGAAATATTTTGAAAACAAAATATTTTAGGGTACTTAAACCATAAAGGATATTTTGGGCCCACTTGATTTTATTAGGAAAGGTTTCACCCACACTCCCCTATCTCTTTTACAATTTCCATGTTCCTATTTTTAATAGTTTTTTTATCTTTCGTTACATATATATATTTTATACTAGGGTTTTTGATTTTAAAACATAAATAATTTTTGAATACAAACGAACATTTATAAGTATATATAAATATTAACTAACTTAGGAAAATCACTTATATGATTTGGCACTACCAAATCTCATGTGATTTTTTATTTACATGGTCATTCAATAAAATAATTAACATCGATGTAACTATGATTACTTTTCATTGAATCTTTTAAAACACAACCCTAGATAAAATTATTAAATACTCTTTTTTATAAATCACATTTTGAATATTTGAAACATTAATTAATATAAAATAAATTCACATTAAATAATAGACATGTAATCATTATTTCTCATAATTTATCTTCAGCACCAAAAATATAAGCTTTTGAAATTATAGTGTGCATAATAGTAATGGTAAAATTAATACATTTTAAAAATAATGTCATCAATAATATATTCATACAAATAATTTGACTCTCATGAAAGATTATAATTAAAATTAAATATAGCCTTTAACTTATAAATTTAAAATTAAAATTATATAACCCATATAAGAAAGATAAAAGTAATATTTTCAAAAAAAATCTTTATTTATTAATTTAAAAATATTGTGAAGGATGTGTTAATGCCTTGATTTTAAATATAGATTCATTTATAAATATGAATTGAGGGAAATGAATATATATATATACATATATAGATATATATACATATAATGAAATTAAACCTTTAAATAACCTTCATTCCTAATTAGAATATTTTATGAATATGTAATATGTATAAAAACATTAATTTTAGAATTAAAAGGAAATGAAATTCATGTACACACACACACACACAGAGACATATCATAAATTCAAATTCTAAAACTTGGACTTGAAGAGATGTAAAATCATACATGTATAATATATATATATATATATATATATTTGAGACATGAAATTATAAACATTATATATATATATATATCGTTATATAAATGATAAAAGAGTTCCCCTTAAATGTTAATTTGAAAAAAAACTTTCATGGTTTAGAGAAACAAAATGTAACTTAAATTTAACACTTGTATAATTATTCTGGAATAAATAGAAAATATCATATGTATATAAATGTTTTTATGGAAATATAAAATTAAAATAGATATCCATATATAAAAAATAAATGTATCTCCCTTACCATTAGTGGAAAAGGAAAATGAAGTTAGGTTACCCATCTACCTGTGAGTGTTTGATCTAACGGAAGGCAGTGGTCTTATAACTTTATTGAGGTGTAAAATCTACTTGTGGTATAAGGAGGATTTAGAAAAAAGGTTGACATCATCTTGGGAGGGATATAAAAACAATGGTTGTTCCTTCCATACATATATATATACAGTTTAATGGAATTAGCTTCCAAGAGAAGATGGAAAAAATCGGTAAACTTTTAAAAGTGTTGTTCTTCGCGTTGGGCATTGATTACTTGCTGGTAAAGGAGTATATGAAGACAATAATGTTTACATTTTTTCCATTCAGTGCATGGAATGAGGGTGATTCTGATACACAGTGAAGAATCAAGTGTTCATACAGAGGGAAACACATCCATAGGACATCGATGAGTGACACTGGTGTCATCTAACATGTGACTTATGGAATAGGATTTACAGTGAACTATGATGACAACAGATATGGTGGTGGTGATGGCTTATAGTGGCGGCGATCATCGGAGCGGGCAACTCCGGTGGTGGCATGATCTACGGTCGATGGAAGATGAGAGGATATCGAACGATGATGGTTAGCTAAGTATGTGGATTCCGGTGAGGGTGAGGTCGACGGCTACCGGGAAGGTCGATGGACAAGCGGTTGGCTAGTATAGGAAGATTCTTCATAAAGAAGACAAATCCTGTTTATTCTTCCTTCATTATTATCTGTGTTTTTTTATCATTTTATCATTCTTCATTTTTTTGTACATATATATCTATGTAGATACATATAACACATATATATACATTAGATGTACAGAAATATAATGTTATTATTCATTTGTTATATTAATTATTTTCTTAATTATAATCAACTTTATAATTCATTCAACTAATTTATTATTTTTATTTATTTTTTCTTATTCTTATATAAATATACATATAAAAAACTGCATTATTAGATATTTAAACTATAATAAACTACATTTTTATTATACTATTATTCATTAAAAAACATCAATTTAATAATGAAACATATTTTTGAATGAAATAGTCATGTGTATGTATTATTTATAAAAGTTTTTTAATAGTTATATCGCCATTTCATTGTTACTTACATTTTTTTAAACCATGGATATAATAATACATAATGAAACTTGTGTTTTTTAATAAATATATCATTTTGATGGAATTTTAGTACCTTGACTCTATACATATTTATACCCTTATTGAGAGCAAGATGCATGTTTTACTACTCCTATTCATTTTCATTATCATCATATTTGGTGGGATCCAACTGACAATGGATCCAGATGATGCAAGATACAATATTTAAGCTAGAAAGTTTTCTTTATTTATTCCACTATTACTCATATTGGTTGTTGAATATTTAAAATTCCCAATTCTATAGTTAAGAAAGTTGTTTGTTATTTACATTGTAATTTATCATAGTTATTTTAACCAGATATGATTATTGAGTAGTCTTATTTATTACGTGTAGGAAATTAAAATATCATATCATAAATTATATTATAATTAAAACTTATGTTTGTGAAAGGAAATAACATTATTCCGAGATGAATAAAACGTTTAAAAGATTTAAATTTTAAACAATATATGAGAATAAATATACATACCCATAAAGGTTGTATTTTTTAAAAAATTAATAAAAAAATCATCCAAAAACATTTTTTAGAAGAAAACTATGCCTACCATCTTTGGGGTGTTACATTCTACCCCCCAAAAACAGAATTTCATCCTCGATTTTTTTGTACTTATGGAAAAATTCAGAAATTCCACATTCAGAATTTGGAGAACTAGAATTCATTACTAGAATTATATATTCTTAATGGTTACTCAATGTCCTAGGAGTTAAAAAATTTATTTCTATCTCTCTTATTTTTCCTTAATCTAAAATTCTTGAATATAGTCGTTTTACTAAAATAGAATACATAGAATCAAAACACAATATATCCAAAATTCCTAATCAAAAAATTTATCTTATTCATTCCTTTGATACCAACTATAGAGCTCTATACCCACACATCTGGGTATAGTAAAAAAAATTACATATATTTTTTTTATTTAAAAGAAACTATAAAATACATAGAAATTTACAACTGAGGATCTTTTCTGGTTTATTTTTTTGAGGTAAGGGACCACATTTTCATATTATCACAGTTTATAAATAAAAATTAAAATGAAGTGATGGGACCTTTTTAGCACCGGATCCATGTCAATCTAAACTAAATGAAAGATCCATATGAACCTGAAAAGATTTTATAAAAACATAGGGTGAGAAAAATTCCCTAGTTAGGGGTTTATGGAAATCCAATGACATTTTTAAATACTTATACCTTTTCGAAAAATGCTTTTGGAAATTCATTGAAAATATAATAGCTTTTGGAAACTCTTTTGAGAATACTTTGAAATTATAATTTTGAAAATGTCTTTGAAAATACTTACTCTTTTGAAAAGATATAGATATACTATTTTGAAAAACACTTACAATTTTGGATATTCTAGAAATCCTGTGAAAATATTTATGCATTAGAAAAAATTACAATATATTTTAAAAATACATATGATTTAAAATGTTTAAAAATAAACCACTGGATTTTCAAAAAATAATATTCAAGACTTTTAAAAAAACATTTTTGTCTACATAAACATTGAAGGATGTTTTGGGCCTACCCGCTTCTGTTATGAATGGGTTTACACCCACTCCCCTTTCTTATTTACAATTTACAAGTTCTGTTTTTTTCTAAAAAAAATTCATTATCATTCTTTACATATATAACTTTTCTAATGGGGTTTTTATTTGAAAAAAACAATTATTTGAATACACATTCACATTTATATGTATATATAAATATTTATATTCTTAGGAAAATAACTTCCAGGATTTTGAAATAACATATCTCATGTTGTTTTTCTTTTACATGGTCTATCAATAAAATAATTATCATTCATGTAACTATAATTAATTTTTATTGAATCTTTTAAATCTCATCCCTAGATAAAATTATTAAATACTATTTTTCCTAAATCACAATTTGGTGTTTTGACACATTAATTAATTTATAAATAGATTCATAGAAAATAACAAGCATTTAATCTTTATTTCTCATAATTTATCATGAACACAAAAAATATAAGCATTTAAAATGATTTCATCGATAATATTAATTTTAAAATTAATATTTTCACAAAATCATATTGTTAATAATATATGAATACATATAATTTTACTCTCATGAAAAAGTACAAGTAAAAGTAAATATATGCGTTAACTTATAACATTAAATTTAAAATTATATAACCCATATAAGAATGATAAATGTAATATTTTAAAAATTAACAATTCATCATTGTTTAATTTTAAAATATTAAGTAGGTTGATTTCATGCCTAAAATGCAATATATATTCATTTAGAAAGATTCAATGGTGGAAAGTAATATATATATATATATATTAAATTACATATATATGTATATATAATGACAAAAACCCTTTAAATAACGTTCATTGTTAATTAGAATATATAAACAAGCTGTAATACTTATAAAAACTTGAATTTTATAATTAAAAATGCAAAGACATGTATGTATATATATATCATAAATTTAAATATATAAACATGAACATGATTAAATGTAAAATAAAACTTGCATATAATATTGACATATATTTGAATCAGGAAATTATAAATAATTTATATATATATATATATAAAATAAAAGATTTCCCCTAATATGTTAATTTGAAAAAAAAACACTTTCATGTTTTATTGAAATAAACTTTAACTTAAAATTAATACATGTATAATAATTATGGAAAAAATTGAAAATATCATATATATATATATATATATACATGTTTGTGTTGAAAGCCTAAAATTTTATATATAACCCCATATATATATATCAATTAAATGTATTCCCTTTCCCTTTGGTGGAAAAGGAAAAAGAAGGGAGGTTACCCTTCAACATATGAGTCTTTGTGCCAACAGAAGGTAGTGGTCTTCTACTTTTGTTGAGGTGGGTAATCTGCAAGTGGTAAAAAGAGGAAGAAGAAAATGTATGACTTCATCTTGGAATGGGTGCACAAACAACGAGTGTTCCATTTATACCCATATATATATATATAGAATCAGGGATATAGCTTCCAAGAGATGCTGGAAAAAATGGGTAAACAATAATTAGTGTTGTTCTTCATGTGGGGTGTAGATTTCTTTCAGGTAAAGGACTATATGAAGACAACGAGGCCTACATTTTTTGTCGGCTAGGGAATGACTTGTGAGTGAGGTTAATACATAGTGAAGAATCAAGTGTTCATAAGGATGGAAATACATCAAGAGGTTAGTGATGATTGATACTTGGGTCATTTATCATGTGTCATGAAGCGGAAAGATTAGAGTAAAAAAGGTGACACCGAATAATATGGTAGTAATGGCTGGTAGTGGTGGTGGTCATCGGAGATGTCGGTTCTGGTGGGGCGAGATCTATAGTCGATGGAAGATGAGAGGAGATCGAACGGTGATGGTAAGTTAGTGAAGTGGATTCCAGTGGGGGAGTGGTCAACGACTTTAAGGAATGTTTTCATTCAAACGATTGGTTTGTGGTGGAAGAGTCTCAAGGAAGAAGGAAAATAATTGTTTATCCCTCATTCTTTATTTTTTTCATTTTAATGTTTTTTTACCATTTTAACTTTTTTTGGGTTTTTTACGTTGTACATATATATGTATTTAGATATATATTCCATATATATATTTATTATATGTATATAAATATACTAAAATTATACATTTTTTATATCGATTAATAGCCTAGTTATAATCAGAATATTATTCATTAAACTAATCCATTATTTTTTAATATTATTTGTTGTTATTATTATATAAATATACATAAAAAAACTCAATAATTATATTTATAAACTCTAAGAATCTAAATTTTTATTTTTATATTAATCTTTGAATAATTTTAATCAATTTAATAATAAAACATATTTTAAAATGAAATCTTCCTGAGTATGTATACATTATTAAATTATTTCAACAGTTATATCCTCATTTCACCTTACATAACTTTTTTAAAACTCAATGGTTATAACCCATCAATCTGAACCATTTTATTTCTATAAATATATCACTTAAAATGAATTATAGTACCTAGACTCTTTGAATACTATTACTCTTCTTGATAGAATTATGCATGTATTTCCTCTATTTTGAATTTTTATTACCATCATATTGAGAGGGATCGTACAAAATATGGATTGAGAAGATGCAAGCTACAATATTTGAGTTGGCATGTTTGATTTACTACGTCCAATATTATTTTAATTATATGTTGTTTATTTAATATTCCCAAGTCCTTATTCTAGAGATGTGTTCTAATACTACATTGTAATGTATCATCTTTATTTTAACTAGATGTGATTATTGAGAAGTCTTATTTATTGCATGTTGGAATGTAAAATATTATATCATAAATTAACTGATAAAATAAAACTTATTTTTATCAATGGAAATAACTTTATTCGAAGAAGATTAAAATATTTAATAAATTTAAATTATAAAAAATATAACAGAATATACATACATACCCATAAAGGTTATATTTTATATAAAATTTTAAAACAAATCATTGAATAAACATTTATTAAAAGAAACCCATGAATAGAAATTTGGGTCTGTAACATTCTACCACCCTTAAACAGAATTTCTCTTTGAAATTAATTTTTTGTACTTAGGAAAAATTATGAAATTACACTTTTAGAATTTAAAGAAATGGAAATACCATAATGTGATATTCATAAAGGTTACTCCACATCCTTATAATGAACCAACATGAGTACCCGGGTAACTAGATAACTGACTTGATCCTAACAAATCCCAAATGGCATTCTCAATCCCCACCAGTCAGTGTCTAGAACCTTGCATCATACGGACTAAATATGCGAATGATTTTATCAATAATAATGATGAAAGAAAATAAAACAAGATAGTATGCATGTCAAAGGAAAACTCCACCTGGATTAATGTAACCAATGTTAAATTGGCACAAATGCCAACGTACTACAACCAAAGTACAGAAATGGAAAACACATCCCAATGTCCCCAAGGACACAACTCACCAAGACCAAAGTTCACCAACAGGATCCACCTCCAATAGACCCTTTTCCATTGCTTGAACCTGGAAGGAGATAATGTAAAAACACCACAAGGCACATGTTGGGTGTGAGCCAAAGCCCAGTAGGATTTCACTAAAATTTTCCAAAACAGATGCCAATATAAGTTTAGCAAAATTCTGCTTTCAATTTTAAAACTAATAGTTTTGGCATTAACAAAGAATATTTTAAAAAACAATGTTCTACAGTTTAAAATAGGGAAATACCTTTAGGAAATCATGATATAGATTTAAAATGATGGGGAAATATTCAAAAGATAGAATTTACTTTAATGAAATGATAATTTCAATAAACATCATTTATCACAAATGACATATTGAACAAACACATAATATGAAACTATTTATATAAATTATCAAGGCACGTAAAATAGTTTATAATAATGGAATATTTACGCATTCAAAAATGGAAACAATCGAGAAACATGGTCATGTTCCAAATAGGTAAAATAGTCTAGGCTATAGTGTTCCGAAATTGTGAACACAACTATGTATGTACATACACAGATTTAGGCATAAGGAAAAGGGATCTAATCATCATCTCCTATGGAATGGGATGCACTGATATGATGTTTAAGAATGTTTTGGAGTCGTAAAGTTCCACCCCAGAAACACAAGAAAAACATAAGGTGTTCATGAGATCAAGTAAAAAAATTATTGGAAATTCATTTTATAACAGAAAATGCAACTCATACAAATCACCATTTCAATTATTCCAATTTCCTCTTTAAAACCATAACGTGTTTCTATTAAAAAATATGTCATTCCTCTAAGATGAAACCTTAAGGTTTCCATCAAAAAGATTTATGAAACTTTTATCAAAAATGGGGATTTGAAACCAATTCATGAAATTTTACAATCCATTTCACCATTGTATTTAACAATTCAATTTCCAAACCAATTTTATCAATTTCAATTCCCAGTCAAAACCCATTTTCCCTAAAAAAACCCAAACTTATCAAAAATTTGGATTTTCCAAAAAATAGGATTGAAATCTATTTGACTAAAATATAAAAAATATCATTTAAAAACAATCTAATGAAATATAAACAAACCAATTAGGTTTAATATAAATTGGGCATCATAACGGAACAACCTACCAAAAACCACGAATCTCACAAGGCCAGGTCCAAATCGGGGGTTTTCAACAATGAACAATGATTACACAGAAGGGAATCAATCCTATGATTATTAACCCAAAAGGGTTATTAGATCAAAAAATCAATACAATGATTTATGGAACCATAAGGAGAAAGAAAGAGATCATGGAAGGAATATAATGGTGGGAGGAAACTAAATAGATTGAGATCAAAGGTCATTCCTCAAGATTAAGATATCATCCAAGAGGGGTTCAAGCCACCAAAAGTCACACTCAGGAGCTTTGAAGAAGGGGGAGACGAATAAGGGTCAACATAGGTCCTTCATGGACCAAAAAGGGGTGCACGGGAAAAAATTACCAAAAAAATTGGATTTGTAAAATGTCATCTGCATTGTAAGATAGGAAATTATGCTCTGTTAGTGAGAACTATGCATTGGTCGAGCTGATCCTACTGTAAAAACATGTCCCTAACCCACAATTTTCCCTACGATTGTGAAATAAATGCATGAACCATTATCCAACCCAAAAACCTCCTAATATCTCATATTTTCAGCCAGAACAACCCCAAAAGAAACCCAACCAAAGCACAAACAAGAGGGGAGTTTTAGGAATACCTGAAAAAAAAATTTGGATGTTACATCCTCCCCACCATAGAAACATTATCTCCCCAGAAATCCTATGAAGAATCCTCTAAAACAAAAATATGAGGCCACTACTCTCACATTATATCTCCCACTCCTACATCTCTTTAGAGTCAGAATAGAGTTTCCATACAATATAAACCAAAGGTATCATTCTCCCATGAATTACATTGGTCACAAAATCAAATAACCGAACATGTTGTTTAGTCACAGATAAATCAGGTTCCACTTCATGATCATGAAAACTCATAACATGATATGGTTCAAATAGATACATTCAAAGCTGAGACACAGGAAACACATTATGTATTGATTTCTTCTATAGTGGTAGTGCTAACCAGTATGCAACTTTTCCCACCTTCTAAACAACCTAAAAATTTCCTACAAAAAGGTGATCAAACATCCCTTGCCTCCCAAGACTTCGATGACCCAACCGAGGTGAAACATTCCTGAACACCTGGTCACCAAATGAGAACCCCAATGTTCTATAGCGACAACCAACATCGGAATTGTATGAGCTCTAAAATTTCAACATTCTCCAGCGAATCAATTGAATCTTTGGTGTCATCTCTTGGACCAAGATTGATCCCCCCAAAGAACTCTCTCCAATCTCTGACCAACACCAAATGTACTTAAAAATACTTCCATACAAGGTCACAAAAGGATCAATCAGGATTTCACACTGGTAAATATTATTATAATAAAAATTAACCATCCCAAAATAATCATCCCATGTTCCACCAGGGACAAGAACGCATGCACAGAGCATATCCTAAAAAATATGTATAGCTCTTTCTCTCTAGACATCGGACCACAGATGGTATGCCTTTATCAAACTTATGTGATATTGAATCACCCCTGAAGGCCTCTCCAAAAGTGAGATGTAAACTGATGATCTCTATCAGAGACTATAGCAGATGGAAATCAATGAAACCAAACAATATCTTCCACATAGAGACTTCCCAACTCCTCAACATTGGAGGTGTCATGAATTTGTATAAACTTAGCATATTTCGTTTTCATATCTAATACCACCCAAATCAAATTATTCTTCTTTTGGGTTCATGGAATCCCAAGAACGAATTCTATAGGGATGTCATCCAACTTTAAAGTAGGTGTTTAAAGTGGCTGAAGAATCCCCAAAGATTTCAAGTGCTCATCTTTCATCTGTTAGCATGAATAGAAATGATAGACAAACTCAAAAATGCCTCGTCTCTTTCCTGGACACCAAAACTAGTACCTCGTATCATTGAAAACCTTTGTGGATCTTGTGTGCACAGGACACTGGGAATTATAGAAATCTCTCATCACATCATTCGTTTCTGAAGATGGAACCACAAAATGATTCAAATAGCATAAAATTCCCTCGTTGGAGAATGACCACTGGGAATCTGTCTCCCCACCATTAAGAGAGTCTCTAATGCTACACAATTCATCATCAAGGTGATGATCCTAAAGGAAAATTTAAAAATATATGATGACAACATAACACGGGTCAAGGGACCTCAACCCCTTTTTCCTGAACTCCAATATACAACTTTTCAGAGAGATCCATTAAGATCCACTCTTTCGAAGATTCTTTCACCACCTATGTTGTAATATTACTACTCAAATCATCCGCAATGACATTCCCTTTCCCCGGGGTATAGGTGATTACAATGTCAAAATACATCAAGTATTCTGCCCAACGCCTCTGGTATGGATTCAAATCTTTTTTCGAGAAGATGCTACTTATGAATTTGTGGTAAGAAAACATAGAAAAATATTCACCATAAAGGTAATGCCGCTACTTATTAAGAGAATGCATTGCATATTAAAGATCAAGGTCAAGGGTTAGATTTTTCTTCTTGGGCTTCCTATGATGTAGATAACCACAAGAAACAATAGGATCACCTTTCATAAGAACACATCCCAAGACTAAACCTGATGCATTGAAAAAGAGCACATAGCCTTGACTGGCCTCAGGATGGGTCAACACTATCACAATAGTCAGTAGACATTTTATCTCACCAAATGAACTCCGATATTTCTAATTCCACGCAAAATTCTCTACATTTTGAGGAAAAGAAGTCATCGAAGAATACAACATTGAGATATCATTCATGAACAGATGATAGTATCTAGATGGACCTATAAAGATCTGCATCTCTATAAGATTTCATGGATATTTCCATGTCATAATATATTTTAACTTTTTAGGATCAAATCATATCTCATGTTCTATCACTAAATGTCCCAAGAACATCACTTCCTAAATCCAAAATTCCGACTTCAAAAGGTTGGCATAGATTCAGTGATTTCTCAACAAACCCAGAACTATTCTAAGATGATGAAAATGGCTCTCCTTGTATTTAGAGTACAAAAGGATATCATCCAAAAATACCACCACAAATGTTTAGAGATAGTCATGGTAAATCATGTTCATTAAATCCATGAAAATTTCCAGATCATTTCCTAGACCAATGTGCATGAAAAGGTACCCTTAATGGCCATACCTACTCTAAATGGTGGTTTCCTGAATGTTATATTATTTCATCCTCAACTGATGGAAACCTATGAAAATATCAATCTTCGAGAAACACTTCACCCCTTTTTCTAATAAAAAATATCATCATTCCACCAGAAAACTTACTTATTCGTTTGTATTACTCAATTGAGCTTTCTGTAATCACATAAAGGCAGAGTAATCCATCGGTATTCTTGGGAAAGAGATCTGGTGCTGCCCAGGGTGACACACTCAGGAAAATGAATCCTTTATCACGAATATCGTCCAACTATGACTTAAAATATTTAAATTCAGCGGGTTCCATATAGAAAGATGGAATAGGAACAGGTTGACTACTAGTCATCTAGTTAATGGAAAACTCAACATATCTTACTGGTGGAAAACCAGATAAGTTGGAAGTAAACATATCGTAAAACTCGATGACGACAATAGGGAGATAACCAATAAAACATTCATAATCCATGTCCATGGAAAATACTAATATTACATACCCCAAATCTAGATAAGTAAGTCTAGCCCTACTCGACCTCAGGTCACCTTCTCCTTGAAACATGAGAGATACGCCACTTGGGGTAGTGAAGGAGACTTGTCGAAGAAAGAAGTCATTCTGGGATTTATTGGCAATGATCCAATACATCCCAAAGATAATGTAAAAATATTTCATATCAAGTACTAGAATGGTCCAAGCCAACTAAATATCTAATAGAGGGAAAACTCAAGAGGGACTATGGATAACCTCTCTCTCTTCACACTGAGGGGTGTGGTAATATCCATTTCACAATACAAAATCTCCATAGGATGATTAAGCAGATTAACAACTCAAGTTGAAATAAATGAATTAGATGCATCAGTATCAAATAAAGTAGCCACTAATAAAGATTCTATAGTGATGATGCCACTCATGGTTGTTGGACCTGTTTCTAATTCCTCTGGAGACACTTCTAATGTATGAAGAATCTTCATTTCTAGCTACCTGTGGCGGGAACCCTTTTCTATGTGAAGCTTCTTATTTCCCAATAGTTAAATGAGGATATGATGATATTTTCCCACTACATGTTGTAGAATATATATAGAAAAACCATTGTAAGTACCATGGACAGTTGTAAGAGCCACAATTCATGGATTCCTCGGACAAAACCTTCGTAGAATGCCATGGTATTCCACATTACTAACAAACCAAAGGAAATTTAACTAGTACTAGAGGAGGATTAGAAAAACCATACCATCATGTAATTCTAGGAGAATCATCACATTTTTTCTCATGAAGGAACTCACACTACCACTAGGAGAAAATCCAACTCACAAAAAACCCTGACATACCAGCTAGGTCTTTCTCAACCATCAGTGCTCAATCCAGTACATCAGTATATGAAGGCCATATCTGGAAGAAAACATGAGAATAAATATCCTGACGAAGTCCCAACTCAATCCATTGAGTCTTTATAATCTTATTTGATAAAATCTCATGTGATAAGTGCACAGGCTCATCAAAACAGTTTTCATACTTTTCCACATACCTTTCAGCGGGCTCAAGGCTGATAAAACTCTGTAGAGATGGAAAACAACCTCGAATATGGGTAGAATAGGTCAGTGAAAATATCTTTTTAAGTCTAAAAATTATATTCCCTCTTTTTTCCTCCCAGTTTCCATAGTTTCCTACCATCTTCTTCTCGGTCCTTCTAGCATAAAGGTGACACGTCTTACCTTTATTTTTTAGGGAGTTTCTAAATACCCAAATAAGAATTCCAAACTAGTCAACAGTTCCACATCCTCTTGAGGATCAATTGATCCTTTGAATGATTATTGTTTTTATGAAGGAACTCTTAAGAACTAATATTTGGGATTTCCCTCTAAGTTTCCAAAACTGCTGCTTAAAAGGGAACTGGGGGTTCTTATCCCAGAGCATGGACAATATGCAAAATTACCACAATTATATTCATATCCCGAATAAGATCTGCTCGTTGAGGGTTAATAGTAGCTTCATCCTAGGTTTTATTCAAACATCTTCTAGGAAGCATGATTAAAAAAATCATCAGTAGGCAACAAGGAATAAATTAAAAAATTCACAAACTAAACAACTAAGGAAATTAATCCCATCATATAAGATGTACAAGATTTCTATTTCAAGCTATACAAATCAAATTAGGGAAAGGATAGAACAAAATCAAAACATGTCTTTACCTTACCACCATTGGTGACATAAGGATAATTTTGTTGAGAGATGGCAAAGAAATAAATCGCAACTACCTCCTAATTCCATAAATGATTTCTCAATGCATACTCACATCAAGACTAAAGCTCAAATTGGAGATCTGAATCTACTTTTTCACGAACCTACATGGGTACCCTAGTAACCAGACATCCAAGTCAGTCAAGACATATCCCGAAGGGCATTCGCAATCCCTATGGATCGACAACTAGCACATGGCCTCCAATGAATTGAAATTGGGAACGAATTTTCCACTAACAATGTAGAAAGAAAATAAGAAATACAATATACAATTCCAAGGAAAACTCCACTGGGAGTATATTACGAGAAGTTAAACAAGCACAACATCCAAAGTTCTACAACTGAAGTAAAAAAAGGCAAAATACAGCCCAAAGTCCACAAGGACACAACCCACCAAGAGCAATGTTTACCAGCTAGATCCACCTCTAAGAGATCCTTTTCCATTTCTCGAACATGGAATGCGATAATCTACAAACACCAAAAGTCACATGTAAGTTGTGAGCCTAATCCTGACAGGATTTCACCCAATGGTTCCATAACATATTCAAATATCAATATAACTAAAAAGAGATTTTATTTTTAAAACAAATAGGTTCTGAATTAATAAATCATAATAAAACAAATAATGATCTATAGTTTAAAATATGGAAATACCTTTATAAAATCATGCTATAAATTTAAAATGATGGAAAAATTTAAAAATATAGAATTTTACTTTAATCAAAGGATGCTTGGCCTAACAATAAATTCTCACTAACTATGTCTTAATGAATCACTTTATACAAAACAGATTATATATATTTTCAAGGCATGTAAAGGAGTTTATTACAAATTCATATTTACACATTCAAAAATGAAAACAAGAGAAGAACATAGTAATGTGCCAAATAGGTATGATATTCTAGGTTATAGAGTTCCAAAACTATGAACAGGGTAAGTATGTACATACTCCCCTTTATGCCTAAGATAAATGGATCTCATCACCATCGCCTATGGAAAGGGTTGTGCTGATATGATGTTTTAGAAAGTTGTGGATTTGTAAAGAGCCACCCAAGAAACTCACTAAATACCTAAGTCTTTCTTGTGATCAAGTACAAATAAATGATGGGAAATTCATTTTATGACATAAAATTCAATTCATCTCTTTCGCCATTTCAATTATGGAAATTTCCTATTTAAAAACCATAATGGGTTTCCAATAAACAAAATGCCTTACCACCGAGATGAGACACTAAGGATTCCATCACATGATTTCAATTCAGTTTTCCCCAAAATAGGGATTTGAAACCAATTAATGCAATTTAAAAATCCATTTTAACTTTGAATTGATCAATTCAGTTTAGAAAACAATTCCATCAATTTCAATTCCCTGCCAAAACCCATTTTCCGTCAAAAAACCCAACTCATCAAAAATTGGGGTTTTCGAACAAAAGGATTGAATGCCATTAGATTCAAATATAAAAACTTCTTTTCAATAAAAACTATTGAAAGGTAAACATATATATTAGGTTCAATAAATATTAGGCAATGTAAAAGTACCACCTACCAAAACAATGAATCTTGCAATGCAAAATCCATATCAACATTTGTCCATGAAGAACAAAGATCATGAAAACGGGAATCCAACCTAAGTTTATGATCCCAAAAAGGGGTATTAGACCCAAAAATCAATACCAAGATCTATGTAACCCCAATGAGATTGCGGGAGAACACGAGAGGGAGATAACCAATGGAGGAAACTAACTAGATTTTGATCTAAGTTCATTCCTCAAGAATCTGATCGCATCTAAGAGTGGTTCGAGGAACCAAAAATCACCCTCATGAGCTATGAGGAAGGGAGAGATGGATTAAAGTTGAAGTAGGTCCATCTTGGACCAAAAATGGTGGATTGTGTAAAATTAGAAAAACATTTGGATATGGAAAATTTCATTCGCACATTTATCTAGGAAACTGAGCATGGTTAGGGAAAACCATGCACAGGCCGAGCGAATCCTACTATCCAAACATATCCATAGAGCACAGTTTTCTCTAACAATGCACAAGTCATGTGAAAATCGTTCCCCAGCCCATAAACCTCTAGAATTCATATAAATTCATTGAGAATGACCCCAAAAGAAACCCGAACAAAGCTCAAACAAGAGGGTCTTTTGGGAATACCTACCAATAGAAGTTGGATGTAGACTCCTATGAGCTGAAAAGTTTATTTCTAAATCTCAAATTTTTTAATCAAAATGTTTATAAATTAAAGGGTTTATTAAATGATTATACATAGAAATAAAAACTTTTTTAACTAAACATCCTAATCTCCAATATTATCTAAATCATTCCTTCGATACCAACTATAGAGCATCAGACCCTCACTTAAAAATATTTTACAAAAAATGATATTTATGTTTTTTTAAGAAATTGAAAAATATATGGAAATTTTCAACTGAGTATCTTTTTTGGTTTAGGTTTTAGAGGAAAAGGACTATATTTACATATTATCAAAGTTAAAAATTGTAAATAAAAGGTAGTGATGGAGTTTTGTTAGCACTAGCTCCTTGTCAAGATAAACTCTATGAATTATCTACCAGAAAACATTTTATAAAAACATAGGGTGAGAAATATTTCCTAGTAAGGGGTTTTTGAAAGGCCAGTGAAAATAATTTTCAAAAATACTTATAACTTTTGAGAAAAATGATTTGGAAATACTATTGAAATTTTTTTTATAATAACATTGTAAATAAATTTGATAAATACTGTTATAAAAACATAGATTTCGAAAAATCTTTATAAATAATTTTTAAAATACATATAATTTTGAAAAAATTATTTTGAAAAATCCTTTAAAAATATAATAGCTTTTGAAAATCCTATGAAAACATGATTTTGAAAATTCCATTGAGAATACATACACCTATAATAACATATAAATATACTCATTTGAAAAATACATGAAATTTTGGAAATTCATGAAATCCTATGAAAATAGTTATGATTTTTAAAACATTATAATATAATTTGAAAAGACATTTGCTTGAAAATGATTTAAAATAAACTAGCAGATTTTTAGAAAATACTAAGAAAGATATTGAAAAAAACATTTTGGGATACTTAAATATTAAAGGTTGTTTTGGGCCAACCTAATTATGTTAAGAATGGGTTCACCCCCAATCCCATTTATTTTTTATAATTTTCATGTTCCATTTTTTTATAAAAACATTTTTATATTAGTTTACATATATACATTTTCCACTGGGGTTTTTGATTTGAAAACATTCTAATTCATCGAATACACATGAAAATTTATAATTATATATAAATATTCATTTTCTTAGGAAAATAAATTCTAACATTACAAACTTCCAAATATCATGTCATTTTTCTTTGACATGGTCTATCAATAAAAAAATTAAAATCCATGTAACTAAAATTACATTTCATTAAAACCTTTAAAACTCATCCCTAGATAAAATTATTAAATACTATTTTTCCTAAATGACAATTTTATGTTTGGATACATTAATTAATATATAATAAAATTCATATTAAATAATAGACATTTAATCTTGATTTATCAAAATTTATCTTGAGAACATAAAATTTAAGAATTTATAATGATGGCTTTCTTAATAGAAATTATAAAATTACTATTTTCACAAAATAATCTCATTAACAATATATTTATACATATAGTTTTAATCTCATGAAAAAATATAAGTAAAAGTAAATATAACCTTTAACTTATCACTTTAAAATTGAAATTATATAACCCATATCAGAAAGATAAAATTAATATTTTAAGAATAAATTGTTCATCGTTACCTAATTTAAAAATACTAAGTAGGATGATTTCATGCCTTAAAATGAAATATATATTCATTTTTAAAGATTAATTCATGTAAATGTATGTATATATATATACATATATTCATATATGTAAATATAATTATATTAACCCTTTAAATAACCATCATTCGTAATTAGAATATTTGAAGAAGATGTAATACTTTTAAAATTCTAAATTTATAATTAAAAATGAAATGACAAGCATGTATATATATATATTGATATATAAATAAAAAATTCAAATTCTTAAACATAAACATGAAGAAATGTAAACTCATATAGGCATAATATATATATATATATTAAACCTGAAAATATAAACAATATATATATCATTATATAAAAAACAAAATAGTTCTCCTCACATGTTAATTTGAAAAAAAACACACATTCATGATTTTGGGAAATAAAATGTAACATAAATTTAATACTTGTATAATCATTCTGGAACAAATTGAAAATATAATATTTATATAAATGATTATATAGAACGTAGAAAGTATTATATATATCCATGTATATCAAATAAATGTATTCCACTTACCATTAGTGGAAAAGGAAAATGAATGGAAATTACCCTTCTTCCTATGAGTGTTCGAGACAATGGAAGGTAGTGGTCTTCTTTATTTCTTGAGGTGGGTAATCCATTAGTTGTATAAAAAGGAGGAATCAAAAAAGATGACTTCAACTTGGAAAGGGTGTACAACCAGTGAGTTTTCCTTCTATACCAATATATATATATATATTGGTTCAAAGCATTAGCTTCCAAAATAAGTTGGAAAAAATTGGGAAATTTTTTACAATTTTGTGCATCACATGAGGTGTTTATTACTTACTAGTAAAGGAGTATATGGAGACAATAAGGCTTACCTTTTTTTATCGGCTAAGGCGTGGCATGTGGTTGAGGATTATACATGGTGCAGAATCTAGTTGTCATAAGGAGGGAAAAACAACAAGAGGATAGAAATGGGTGATAATGGTGTCATCTACCGCGTGTCTTGTAGAAGAAGGATTTTCAGTGAATAGTGGTCACACCAAATAAGGTGGTGGTGATGGGTTATGGAGGTGGAATTCATTAGAGAGTTCGACTCTTTTGGTGGTGAGGTCTACAGTCGATGGCAGATGAGAGGATATCGAACAGTGTTGGTCAGCTGGGGATGTGGATTCCAGCATCAGTGAGGTCAATGGCTATAGGGAAGGTTAGCATTCAAGCAGTTGGATTATGGGGGAAGAGTCCTGAGGATCATGATATATCTCATCTATCCTCATTTTTTTTCATTTTTTTATATTTCTATCATTTTACATTTTTTAATTTTTTATGATGTACATATATATGTATATAGATATATGTTTCGCATATATATATATATATATATATATTGGATGTATAGAAATCTACTATAATTATAGATTTAAAATATTAATTAATTTAATAATTATAATAAAATTTATTATTCATTAAACTTAGTAATTATTTTTTATTTTTATTTTTATTTTATGCTTATATAAATATACATATAAATAAACTCAATTATTAGATTTATAAACTACAAGAAACACCATTTTTATTATTATATTATTCCTTAAATATTTTTATTCATTTTTATAATGAAATATATTTTCCAATAAAATAATCAGGTGTATGTATACATTATAGGTGCATTTCAACAGTTATATCCCCATTTCATTATTACATACATTTTTTTTAAACCACAACGATTTTAACCCAATGGTCCCAATCATTTGTTTTTCTATAAATAGATCACTTATATTGAATTTTAGTACCTAGAATCTATGAATATCAGTACTCTACTAGAGAGAATGATTCTTTTCTTTCCACTCATTTTTAATTTTATTATCGTTATCTTGGGAGGGCTCCTTTAGATGATGGATCTAGAAAATGCAAGCTACAATATTTTAACAAGCATGTTTGCTTTAATATATCCACTATTATTACTATTGGTTGTTTTATTTTAAAAATTCCAATTTCGTTATTCTAGGGATATGTTCTACTTCTATATTGTAATGTATCATCATCATTTTAACATGATATGTTTATTGAGAAGTCTTATTTATTGTGTGTTGGAAAGTAAAAAATTATGTCATAAATTATCTTATAATTAAAACTTATGTTTTTTATAGGAAACAAATTTATTTTAAGAATATTACAACATTTAATAGATTTTAATTATAAATAATATAGAAGAATAAATATAGTTACCCATAAAGGTTATAATTTATATAAATTTATAAAAAAATTAATTAAATAAACATTTATTGAAACACATCTATGCTTAGAATTTCTAAGGCATTTCGCTTTCACTCCTAATTCATCGGACATAATGTTATAGTTATTTTTCCTCCCAATTAGTCCCCTAAGGTTCCCTCAATCCTCCAATGTTCTATACTCACGTTTTAGGAACAACTTTTCATGGTAAGGGAAATCTTCACTTCTCTTTTTGAGTCAAATTTTCCTAACATGTGGTATGTCTTATAATTTCTAAACTACGTTTTTTTCACACATTGTATTATCCCATTACATTATGAATATTATTTTATGAATGGGATACCCTTTTCCCCTCTCATTTAACCATTTTTTAAAACCGTGTTTTATACTGATCATGTTGCTGAATTTATTTCACAAATTTTTTATATTTTACATGAGAAATTCCCTTTTCTATTCTATTTAAATACCAAAAAATAATTAATTTTCATTGGGTATTCCAATAGATTTAAAATTTTCTTTTTTATTTGGGTATTATCATATAAGAAACTTGCATGTCCTTTTGTGGGTTAAACATCATGTAATTATCATATCTTTAGGCTCCTCTATGTTCCACGATTTATATAAGAACCCTATTCATTATCCTCTAAGTGTTATTAATGAAATTTTTCATTATAATATATGTGGATCACATGAAATTAAAACATATTATGTTTGATCCCTAATAACCCTCCAATACATTGGTTAAAAAATTAAATCTCTAGAGATGAAATGTTTGATGATACCTTAGTGAATAACAATGGTAACTTTTATTTATGGAACCTTATTGAAAAACCATGGTCATATGATTATATATGTCTCATTTAAATATTTTATCCACATTTTCATATTATGATTCATGTTGTTATTATTAGGTTATTTCGGTTCTTCATGCCTTATTTTAATGCCTCGTGTTTTTATTTGTATGTCTCATTTTCACACGATTTTAATATATTTTTCTTATTCCTTTATTGGGATTCATGATCATCCATTTCCATTGATGTATCTCTCTAGAATATGAGATGTTGTAAAAGTATCTTTAGGTGAACCCATGAATATTTCTTTCAAGGGGATTTAGAAGTATTTTTTACATTTTCTTGTGTGATGTACCTTATTTCCAAGAAACTAAACATTAAAATATCCTTTGTTTGTTCCATGTAATGAAATTTTATGTAATAAAAATATAGGATGACATAGTTGGTATCAAAGAATTATTTAGTTATTTTTGGAAATAAGGACATCAATATTTTATGAAAAAACCTAGGGACAATTCTAGATCTATGAAAACATCATGGTACTTTGGTTATTACTAAGTAATTGGATTCAAAAAATATATATATCTATCTCAATACTACAGGTGGATGTGGATCTAGCACTATTGTACATAGGGGTAAGACCTGAAAAAACCAGATTAGGATAGATTAGAACTTTAACTATTGCATGACGACATGCCTTGATGAACTCCTATTTTTATACTCAAGAGGGATGTAATTTAATCACAACCTTTTTATGAATCATTATGAAGGATATATTGAAAATATAATTGATACTAGAAGAGATTGATATCATATTTAAGAAATATTTTTATTGATATAAAATACCTTTTGAATTATAATATTCATGAAAGTAACATCTTTCTTAATATGTTTTCCATATTTTATAAAAATTGATGTTAATAGGAGGAACCACATAAATGATTGGTGCAATAGATGATGCACTGATGACGTTCTGATGGAAGCAGGAAGGGAAAATAACTCAAGGATTATGAATCAACTTACTCAAGTTATGAACAATAACATGAATCAAGTCGAGAGACTAGATTCACCTCGAAGGGAACAACTTCATATTGATTCCTTCATATATCAATGACCACATTATTTTATTGGATCTACTAACCCATTTATTGTTGGAAAATTTATAATCTCTATAAAAATATCTTATTTTTAATCTATTTTTTAGAGTGAGGGAATGTAACACAAGAATTATACTTCTTAAAAAGAGAAGATGATCGGTGTTGGGCACTGATTAGAAACATGAAGCTAAAAAGGAAGATTGATAATATAGGGAGGGAAGAGTTTAGGGGAATATTTGTCTATAAATATTTCCCTGGTTCGATTTAAAAAAAATGGAGAAGAATTTATTAAACTAAAATAGAAGGAAAAATAAATCAATGGGAGGATATAAGATGAATATTACAAGACTTGCTCAAAACACCTCTATATTTGTTATGGATCCAAATATAAAGGTTGATAGATTCATTGTTGGACTAAGAAACCATATTCAAATTAATCAAGGAAATATAAACTGTTAAAGCATTGAGGAGATATTGTAGAGTGATATCAAGGATGAATTGGAGTTCTGAGAGATGCAATGGTCACATAGGCCAAATTATAAGAAGATGGAAATGGATCCAATCATAGGGAAGAAATTTGATCTTGTATGAGGGGGTAGAATGTTCAACTTCCCACATGTAAAAAATGTGGGAATAATCATTCATTTAACTACATTCATTGGAGTGGAAAGTGTTATAAGTGTGGAAAAGATGTCCATATAGATCGTAACTTTCATGGTGAGGTGAGGAATAATATTTTCAATATTAATTAAAATGGGAAGATGGTGTTGGTACAACTGGAAGTTCAATGATTCAAGTGTGAATATATTCATAATTATTCCAATCAATTTACAATTCATAAGATAATGTTGGAGAACCACCATAAAACTCATCATAGGCCAACAGAGTGTGCTCATGCATTTTCTATCATCAAGGCTGAAGTGGAGACATAAAAAATGTTGTATAAGGTTAAATAGTTGTGTTATAAAATATAAAAATCACATTGTTTTATTCTTCTTCTATGCATTCCTTTATTTCATTCATGTTTGAAATGAATATCATATTAATCCTCAAACATCTATATGTAGAGTTATCAGTCAAGGATCAAAGAGGAATTATCCTGACATAAACAATTTCTAGACACTCTATTGTTAGCTTTTGTGAGTACAATCACATTGAAAATATAGTATCCATTACCATGGTCGAACTTGATATTATATGAGGGATGAATAGGATCACAATGTATAATTATAAGAACAACTATAGAAGCAATGAAATTTTAGTAACCTTGAATGGAAAACCTAAAATCATTTTCAATAGAGAGATTTCATATCCAGAGAAATATCTAGGTTCACCTCCCATAACCTTAATTTTGGAGATGATCAATAATGTTGGATTCGGAAATGAAAGTATAAAGATATAGAATAACCCCATTGATTATTAATACATTGAAATATTTCCTGAAGAGTTACCTAGTCCCCCCCCAAGAAAGAGAGGTGCAGTTCTCCATTGAACTCATACCTAGATCCAAGTTGACATAAAATACCCCATATATAATGATATATATGGAGTTATAGGATTTAGATAATTAACTTAAGGATCTTACGTTGAAGGTATTTATATGAAAAAGATTGTCTCCATGTGGAGATATTGTTCTATCTGTGAAGATGAACGATGGATCAATGCATTTTTTCATTGATTATATATAACTTAACTTGATCATATTGAAGAACACGTACCATCTACAAAGGATTGATGATTTATTTGATTAAAATCTTGGGGATCAGTTATTCTCTAAGTTTGAACTCTGATTTGGGTATAATAGATTGAGGGTGGAGGAAGAATATATTCAAAATACAACCTTCTGAAGAGGCTATAGCCATTATGAGTCTATTTTTATGGAATTTGGCTTGAAAAATTATAATTCTATATTTATGGATTTGATGAAGAGAGTCATTAATGACTATTTTGATAAATACATGGTAGTTTTTTTATGATACTGTGAAATATTTCAAATTTTTTGAGGAGCATGGGGATTAAATAAAGGTTATTTTGGGAACTCTGAGGATGGAAAAGCTTTTTAGAAAATTTAAATAATGTGAAATTTAAATATAATAGTTTCATTCTTGGGGAACATTATAAAAAATGAAGGAATCATGTTGACACTATGATAAAAAGGATGTAGAGGAGTGGCCTTATCATATAACAGTAAATGAGATTCATAGATACCTTAGTTTAGCAGGATATTATAAGAGGTTTTATAAAAAATCACAAATTTATAATCCAATAACTTAGTTAACACAAAATGGGGATAAGATCATCTGGACAAAGGAGTGTGAATAAATTTTCAAATAATTGATGAAGATATTAGTAACTGGACCAATGTTAACACAACCCTATATTAGGGAAGGATTCTATATTTATAGTGATGCATCTATAAAAGGGCTTGGGTGCCCCCTCATGAAAAATGATAAGGTGAATACTTATTCATCTCGGTAGGTAATTCTTCATGGAAAGAATTTCTTATGCATGACATGGTGCTAGCTGCATTTATTTTTACTCCAATGATATAAAGGCACAATATTTACAGGGATAAATGTGATATATACTTGGACCACCAATGATTGAGGTATATTTTCATTTTAATGGGATTATACATGAGATAAAGGATATGGTTGGAACTTCTTAAAGACTACTATTTTTCAATTCATTATCACCCCCTAAGAGCCAATAAAGTTGCTGATGCATTAAGTATGAAGGTTCCCATTTGGCAGGAAATGACATGGATTAAAGGAGATCATTTCATCATGGACATATTAAAATTGGAAATGGGAATCAAAAGGTAACAGAATTCATCAACCCTATCATTAATTATTTCTCAGAAATCGTTACTAAATAAGGTCAAGAAATCCCAAAAAATAAAATTAGTTGTTATAAAGGATGATATAGGCAGTGAAGAATGGGAATTTTCCAGAGTTCAATAGTGACCAAGAAGGTGTTCATAAATTTAGTACAACGTTATGTGTCCCATCTATCTTGGGGATAAATAAACAGATGATGGATGAAACTTGTATATCTACATTATTTATGCATACTAGAAGCACTATAATGTATAGAGACCCTCAGGATCATTATTAGTGTGACAATATGAATAGCTATATCTTTGAATTCACTGTAAGGTGATTCGTATGTCATCATGTGATGGTAGAGAGATGACATTCTAAAGGGGTGTTGCCACCAATAACCATACAAATATGAAATTGGTACAATATCACTGTGAAATTCGACATTGGTCTCCCATGGAAATTTAAATGAAATAATGTGATATGGGTTAAAATGGATTAACTCCCCAAGAATTACCACTTCATTACTATTTAGGAAGATTTATCTCTTGACAAATTTTCCAATATATATGTAAAATAATTGGTGATGTTTCATGGGGTGATACATTCTATAATTTCTAATCATGATACAAGGTTCACATATAAATTATGTAGAAGTATTAAACATCCTCTAAATACTTAGTTGAATTTTAGTATGGCCTTTCACCAAAAAATTGATGTCAAATTTTAAAGGACTATTCAAAAACATGAGTACATGCTAAGAACATTCTCAATGGAATTTAAAGGTGGATGGTATCGACACATCTCATTAGTTATTTTCTCACAAAAAAATATTCCACTCAAGTATTCATGTTGAACCATATAAATATCTATATATAAATCGATATAGATCTCATACTTGTTTTCATATGTTGGTGGGAGAAAATTTCTTGGGCATAATTATAAGGCCACAGCCTTAATCACTACATAATCATGAGTTAAGTCAAGAATTTGACATTGAGGATCTTTTCTGGTTAATTGTTTTAGAGAATTAGGTCATAAGTTTTACATAACAACTTGAATATTACAAGTAGACACTTCTACTCACTATATATATTTTTCATAAAACAAAATCACTTTAACACGAAACAAGAAATTGTTTCATGATTTAATATCATAACATTTCCATGATCACATCTTTGACACTATTCTTCCTTATATCCTATGAAAAACATTTAAAACATGGGATGATCATAAAAATCATAGTAATGGATACACAAAGAATGAAAACTTTTAGTCTTGTGATAAAATGAAAACCATGAAAACATTATCAAAAAGTAATACTTTTCACCATTATGAAGTTAGAAATATACTTCACTGAATATAAGCTCATTAAATAACATTTGGTAACTAAATATTACCATAAATCCCATCGAATTCAACATAAATCATATAAAGGTAACATGGGAAATAAATATACTTAAATGGAATTACCATAAAGTCAACATCCACACATATAACTAAATATATAGTCCATATAACCAACTTTTATACCCAATGCATTAAAGGTTAAAACAGAACCACCAATCCATTATTTATCATGGAACCACCCATCATTTAGTTTATCATTTAACCACCCATAATTTTTTTATCACATAACCATCCGTCTAATTTCCATCTACCATTATAAAATCCTCACACATAAAATATTTCAAACATCAACATTTCACTAATAACATGTCATTTGCAATCCCATGAAATCATATTAAGATATTGAAATACTCAATACATTTAAAAACCCATTTTAAATACAAAAACATACAAAAAGGGAATAAGGGATTTCATTTCCTTTTAAAAACATTAAGGCTTACATAGGAATCCAAATAACGATTACGGTGACAGAGAGGTCATTTTTTCTGCATACGTTAAAATCATTCCTTTTGTAATTTAGTAAAATGATTCATAGAAACAAAGATTAAAATTTAATGAAATTAAAAGTAAAAGGGGTTTACTATACACTGTATAAAATAAGGAGGTGTATATTATCAAGAAATGCCTCAATGAAAGGATATTGAGATGAAGTCCCTTACCTTGAGTCTGATTCGTCATGTAGGTTACTCATTCTTCCTGAATAATAAACATAATTTAATTTATACTTTCTGAAGAACCTTTTTCAATTTTACTATTCCATTCATATCACATAATACCTTTCTATAACAATCATATAATTATTCATGTTCATGTCGGTCGGTTCGTCGATGTTCGGTACTTGAGTAAAAAATGAACTTGTTATAATTACAAATTGCCCATGAGGCCAAAAGTAAATTATATAAAGAATAGTATTAATGATTTAAATATCATATATATCTAGTATATATGTATTTATATTAGTCCATAACATTTGTACATAAGAAATTAATGGCACAATTCACAGAGACGGTAAGATGTACATACGCATGAACGCTACTTTCACTTCTTTTTCATTTTTAATGTAATGAAAACTAACTGATACATAGGTATAGTATAGTTATAGTATAATACCATATGATATTTAAGTTAAATAATTTCATTAACTCTATCCTTATAAGTTCCATTTATGGTATGAACGAGTCATATCACTTTGTTGGGCGGTAGTCTGCACTTCCTCAAATGAAATTATCGTATTTACCCCTCAAGAAAAGCATAAAGGTATGTTTTTAAATAAAAATTACATTATTATAAAGAAAATATAAATATAATAAATATCATATATATAATATATAAAAATAGTTCCATCATAATGGATAGCATGTGATGTGGTAGGGGAAAATCGAACAATCATCATTTCTTGAGGCAGTAGTTCACCGTACATAGAAAAAATATGTTCATATATATTAGATGGCGGTGTGTGTAAGTGTTGTTAGACTACTTATCATATCAAAATCATATTATATTGAGGAAAAGTTTTTTCTTATTTAATCATAGAAAAATCATATAATAGGTAGTGGAGAATTAAAATAATGGAAATGAACTTTAGATATGATGCAACCTCTAAAAACGTGTAAATCCCTTTGATTTGAGCCAAAAAGAATTCTTAAATTTCCTTCTGGATAAGTTAAGGCTTCTAGGAGGAATGGAGGGATGTTTTAAGGTTATTGGAGAAGATTTTGGACTATACAAGGGGCTTTATTGGTCTGATTAAGGGTTATATGTGTTCACCTTTTGTAAGAGGGAGGAGGGGTACTTTAGGAATATCAAAGAATATTATTTTATTATAAACTGAATTTTGATTTTAAAACATATAAAACTAATTTAACTAAAATATATGACGGTTATTTTTCTAAATACTCTCAAAAAATAGTTTTTGGACAAGTTTTGGTTGCAAATTTAACCTTATATTTTAGCTTTATCCCTTAGTTAACTAATTTAACTCTTACCATGTCTTCTTGTATATTCATACTATATGGTTAAAATAGTTACCATAAAATTAAAATTGAATCTCAAGTGGTTAATTAATTAAATTTTCAAAATTATATAATTCATTTGGCTGAATCTTATATTTTTAGGACTATTATATCTTTTAACCAAATTGTTTTTCTTTTAAAAACTCATTTATGTCATTTTTGTACTATTAATATCATTACTTTTTTAAAATCCATAACATGATTATTTCAAAAAAAGAATCATTAATTCAAACATAACATGTCATAATCATCCCTAAAATTTGTGTATGTAATAAAAATTTTCAAAATAAATTTATTTTAATATTTATAATCTCATTTATTTGAATCATTCATTAATAATGTAATCACTACATCATCATTGTGTCAAAAATAAATCTTTTTATTTGATGTCTAAAAATTATAAATAAAATACCATGATGTAGGAAATATTTTTTATATTGCTAAAAAAAATTAGTGTTTAATATATCATTTATATATCCCCATATAAAAATTGTTTTACTAAAACATACATGTTTATGTTACATTTTCCATCACTTTAAATTAATTCTTATAAAATGTCACTTTCACATCAATGTGGCCCCATGGGGTCCCAAAATCGACCCAAGGATTCCCATGGTCTGAAATATCTAATATAATTGTATTATTATCTTTGTTAGGGTAGTTTAATATTATTATAATATGATTTTTTATCTTTATTTACTAGAATTTCCCTTTAACCATCTTAAAAAAATTACTGAAGTTACTATTCATAATTCCTTAAAATAAAAGGTACCTATTTACACAATTTATAACTCCTGATTCTAAATATGTAATCCATTTTTCCAAATTCAAAATACATAAGTTACATAAATTAAATTATAATTAATTATTGTTGTCAAAACCAAAAGGCGTGTTTTTATGAAGTAAAAACTACTAAAAGATTGACATGTATTTTTGTCCGATTTAAAAGTGAAATTACATAAAATGACAAAAATTGGAATAAATAGAAAAAATATAATACTATATCACTTTAAAACCTATTAAAAGTAACAAATAAATATAAAAATAAATTATATTAAAAGGTAATTTTGAATTAAAATGTAGAATTTTTCACTTTTCATTACAAAATGAACATTATCTGAAAAATAAAAAATTTCATCCAAATTAAATTTTGATGATCCTATTATAAAAAATTATATTTTTTGAAATAGAAAATATAAAAGTGTCAAAAATAATTTTGAAAATGGTTCTCCATCAAAAGGTAGTAAAATGATTTTTTAAAGAATATTAGAGTATTTCATTCATAAAATCAGATTCACTCTTATATTAAGCCTCTAAAATTTATTGGATAAATGTAAAAACATCTATCCAACATTTATAATCAAATTTTATATAGTTATATTCATTTCTTCCAATACAAAAAATATGTGTTAACTACCATTTAAAATAATAATATCATTATATTATTTTTTGTTATAACTCAACATTGTGTGCAATGTAAGATTTCAGAAAACCTGTTGTTGCATGTTGAGTATGATATCGGACATAACACACCCATTATCATAATATTAATATTTATTTCAAAAATTATAATATATATTAAAATTTCTTATTCATTATTTACTTGGGATGCTACAATAATCTTGTGTTGGAGATGAAAAAAGTTTTTTTCCACACAACAACATATAAAGGATTCTTAGAGTCACCAGAAGAGATATTCCAGAAATCATCGAAGGGACTTTTTGTTTGATGTTGTGGAAAAAAAATTCTTTTATTATCACCATGTAATAGATTCATTCAATTTGGAATAAAAATGAACCTTATCCCTAGTTACATTTTCCCATTTAAAATCCTTTATCTCATATGAGAAGTGGATTATCAGCTATAACCTCCAAAAAATATATCTAAAGATCATGATTTATTCAATGTATCAATATTGAGAAATTACATACCAAATCCCTCATATGTACATAATTTGGAGATGTTATAACTGGAATGTGGACTCTCATATAAGGAGCATGTAGTGAAGATCATAGACCATAGAGACAAGGTTATATGAAACCATAATACCCATCTCATAAAATTGTTGTAGTGGAACTATAAATATGAATATGTGTAATGGGAACCAAAGGAGGGAATTAGATAGATGTATTTTCCCCTTTTCTCATATTAGAAAATTATTTTAAATTTCAGTCATGAAATTTCTTAAGGGGGGTGATGTAACGACCCAGACTTTTTAAAATGATATTTTTATCCTGAATAAATGATTTTTACATATTATATAATATCACACACAAAAAAATAAAGACAAAATATAAAAAAATCTATTTAACAATGATCATTACATTATTAATCATTGAAACCAATTAAAATTCCAATCATTATAATTGGATAAAGAATATAAAATAGAATACCTAAAATGGGAAAATGTGGATCACCTAAATCTACTAGAATCATTTCCCCAACTAAAAATTATATATAAATGAAATATAATATTATTAAACATATCAAAATCTCAATAAACGAAAATATTAAAATAGAGATAAATTGTAGTGATTTTTATGAGTAAAAGAATAAAATGGTATTTATAGGGTATAAAGGGGAATGTGACTGTTTGTATTTGACTGTTATATGATTGTTGGTCAATATGACCATTGGTCAATATGAACATTGAAACTATACCCTTTCATGATAACTTTACAATTATAATGAGTGGTTATATGTTAAAGAAGTTTAATTGATATAGAAATATTCATTTTTGGCCTCGTCCATTAGAGTCGTGCCATTTGAAGCCCATTTTTAGAACATGGGAGGGTGGTATCATCACAAGGGCTTTCCCTTAACCATTCTTAATATAAGCTTCAAATATTGAATCTTTAATGAGATCACTCATAAAGGAAGTTTAATTTAGTTGAGATTACCACTTGTTTTATGTTAGTTGATTCACCCTATAAAACTAACAACACCACACACCGTACCCTTAGGGTGTATTTAGGTGTAATAAGGGGTTACATGTCCAGATATTAGTATATATTAATTTATATAAGTAAAATTGTAACTCAAACATTCCATTTTAGGAATCGTTTTTATTAAAAAAATAGATTTTTAATTGAGATAAACTTGATAAATTTAATTTTGGACGTAAATAAAATATAATTGTATTTTTTTCTAGAAATTATATACAATTTTATAATAATATCAAGTATTCTGAAAACTATTTTTGAATAAAATTGACTTTTAAAACACTCTTAACTAAATATAAATGAAAAAATAATTTTATAATGGCCTATAGAATTTTTCATAAATATTAGAAATTTGACCGGGCCTTAAAAGATCTAATTTTTAAATTAATAATTATTTTTATATTTAAAAGGGAAAATTAACATATTTAAAAATTTCTTTTAGAAAAAAATTTATTTTTTCAATTATAATTTTTAAATTAGGTTCGGGTGAATTTTTGAGAATTTTTTAAATTATTTCTCCCCATGAAAAGAAACATAAATTCATTATATTTTCAGTATATTTTTTACATAATATTTATGTCACAATGATTTAATAATTAATTAAACTCAATAAAAGACCAAAAATATGATTTTTATTATTATTATTAATTTTAAAATATTTTAATCAATTTATAAAACTATAAGATACTATCAAAGTCTAAAAATAAAATTTTTATTTTTTAAAACATTAAATTGTTGGAACATTACCTTTCTATGAAAAAAGGAGTGATAAAAATGATTTATAGTTCTAATGTGTAAAAATAACATAATAAATGACCAAAATTTATAAACCCATGTGAAAAAACCATGGTTTAGCTAATGGATCTTCATTTTCCAAAATCTAGTTTTCCAAGAACTACATTTAGAAATTATTCATTTATTCCCAAAGGTTTCTATAAATACCAAACCATTTATCCATTCCCATTGAAACCCAATTCGTCCTCCATGATTTTATGGTGATTTTTCCTCCCATTTCCCCCATCGTGTCCCCAATACCCTTCATATCCATCCTCAAGTTTTAGGAACAACTCTTCAAGGTAAGAGAAGTTTTCACTTCTCTTTTCTATTGAAGTTCCATTTTTATATGGCATGTAATATAATTTACAAACTAAGTTATTATTTAAACATAATATTATATATTATTATTAGAAGTGTTTTTTATTACTTTTATACTCATGCCTCTTCTAATTTTACCATTTTATAAAACAATGTTTTATACATTCCATGCTACTGAATTTATTTCACAAGAGTCTCTCTTCTACATGAGAAATTCTATTTTCCTTTCTATTTGAATACCCAAAACACATTTTGTTTTAATGTGTGTTCAAAAATATTTAAAAAGGAATTTTTTATTCCATAATTTACATATATGAAACATATATTTACTTTTGTGGGTTAAAAATGACACAACAATCATGTCTTTAAGCTCTTTCGTATGCCATGATTCTGATAAGAAACCTATTTTTTATCCTCCATATGTTAATAATGAAATGATTTATTATGATCTATTTGGAACACATGAAATTTAAACATATAAATTTTTTTCCCTCATATTTATCAAATACATTGGGTAATTAATTTAATCTCTAAAGATATCATGTTTTATGATACCTAGGTGAATAACCTCAATAATTTTCATGTGTGGCACTATGGTGATAAACCTTGGTGATATGCTTATAAATGTAACATTGAAAAGTTTTATGAACATTTACATTTTATAAATCCTATTTTTATTATTGATTTATGTCTCTTTTTCATTAGTTATTGTTATACCTAATGTTCTTATTGATATGTCTCATGATCACGTGCTCTTTGGCTCCCTTAGCTAATCATTTACTGGGCTTCATGCTCACCACTATACTTTTATGTATGTCCCCATGATATGAGATACATTAAAATTAACTTATGTTGAACCCATGAAGATGTATTTAAAGGTGATTTATGAGGATTTTTTATGTTTTCATATATTATGTACCTTATTTCCCTAAAATTAATCTTTAAAATAAGCTTTTTTTAAAACATGTAAGGACAAGTTTTGTAATAAAAATGAGATATTCAAAAATCTATAAACTCAATAAAATGTTTATCATCATGAATATATTTTTAAATCCATAATTATTTTATGGAAACCCATCATAGTTCAATTCTAGTTTTATGGAAAACGATAATCTCTTTCCCACTTTAAAAACAACATTTTCTTATTTCATAAAGTATCACATAAGTAGTTAATTTTTACTCTTTCCACTCCAGATGATTATCATGAATTTTCATTATGGAATACCATTATAAATACCTATAAATATTTTGAAATTATAAAAGTATAAAATAATGAAAGTAATTCTTCTTTGGGTATTCCTCATGATTTAGACATCCGTTAATATTTGAATTAAAATTATGAATCCCACCTCTTTCTCGTGGGTATGATCACGCTTATGGTTTATGTAGGGTTTATATTCATAATGTGTCACAAATAACTATTATTTTCATTATTTGATGAATTCAATACTAATAAATAGGATTTTAACAGCACTAAAAATGGCCTTTATTAGCCCTAGATTAGTACTGACTACCTGAGAAAGATTAAAACCCCTAGGATTTTATCAATGAAATAAAAATTATAAAGGGGTCCTTTATCCGTGATTTTATAAGTGTTGATAAAGGACAACATTTATCAACACATTTGTTTCGAAATTATAATGGGCCCCTTTATTATCACATTTAGAAGCACAGATAATGGAAACATTTTTTTGTTCTTGTAAAAGAACCAATAAAGGACCCTTTTATCAGTGCTTCTAAAATTTCCAATCCATTTATCCATTTTATTAAATGTACTAGTAAATGGGAAAACTAAAGTGTGATGTAACATCCCATTGCAACTCCAAAAATACCACAAAAACTCAGGAAAATCAAGTTATCATACATAATTTCAACGAAATAAAATTTAAAACACAAATAAAAAAACATTATATAATATACATTTTAAAAAAAAAATTATACAGTTACATGATTATGTACACATTAGTACATACTTTTAAAAACATCAATTGTGCTTTTTCCTTCTGATCCTAACCCCAACACATGATATTGGAGAACAAACCACAATTTATCGAGTCAAATAACTCACATTTATAAGAAAAAAAATCATAAGTTAATAATAATATAATGAGATAAATTAATAAGAAAGTGTTATTTTCAAACTAAACATTGATTCATACCACAAACATTGTTTATCAGGTTGAGTTGCAATTTATTCCTTCACGTAATACCTTTTCATGTTTGACTTCAAGAACTATCCCTGTGAAAATTAACAAAATATGTATAAGATAAAAATGATAACGAAATTAATTAATTAATAGCAGATATAATGTTGAGAAAACAATCTAGTATAGTTTTCTTGATTTTGGTGATGTGATTCCCATTATTATCTAAAATGAAACTTTCATATTGAAAATATGTGCTTGGAGTATTACTAGTCACATCAAGCATTGGATTTAGGTGACTATGATTCTTAAATTTACCAAATTACTTATGGATAATTTTCATAAAGTGTCAAAACAATTCGAATATGTTTTCTCCATTTTGAGTACATCACTAATTTTTTTTACTATAATGTCATTTCAAATGGGAAACAAAAAATTTGAGTCATAATGGTCACAAAATTTGAATGTTTTATTTGAAACTAATTACTACTTCTCAGAAATGAAGTATGAATTATTTCCTAAAATTTCAAGACAATCGGAGAGTGTTTTCTCTGTATTTAGTGAGTGACACTTTTTGAACTATAATTTCAATTTTTAGATGATAACGGACACTTGGAGTCATTCTGGTCACATCATATATCAGATTGAAGTATAAATGATTCCAACACATCAATGATTGATGATGGATAGTTTTCCTAAGGTCTAAAAACAATAAAAATCTTTTTCATAGTTTTGAGTGGGTTAGTATCCCTTTTTAATAAAATTAATGTCAATTTTAAATAAAAAGACTCACTTGGAGTCATACCGGTCACACCATGAGTCGGATTGAGGTGAATTTAATTCCTAAAAGTCCTAAATTAAATATGGCTCATTTTTTAAATTATAAAAACACTATCTATTCATTTTCATGTTTTTCAATATGTCATTTTCATTTTTAATAAAATTTCCTTTTAAAGAATAAACACACGCATTGAGTCTTACCAGTCTCATCATGTTTCAGTTTGAAATGAGAATGATTCATAAACTTCATAAAATGACTTATGAATTTTATTCCTAAAGGATAAATTCAATTTTAGTATGCTTTATCAATTTTCCGTTAGTTAAACTTTTTTAACTAAAATAAATAATTTAAGATGATAACAAAAACTTTGAGTCATATCATGAACATCATGTATCAGTTGTCTTTCTTAATAAAATTAATTTTAATTTTTAACATAAATATGAACAAGAATTCAAACCCATCACAACATGTATCAGATCAAGGTGAATATTATTCTTAAATATCCTAAAAGACATATATATTTTTTCCTAAAGTATCAAAACAATATTGATGTCTTTTCTCGATTTTGTGTACATCACGTTTAATTATTACTAAAATGTTTTTTAAGCGTGAAACATACTCTTTGAGTCACATATGTCACATCATGTGATAGTTGGATGTGGGACTAATTCCTACACATAAAAATGACTTATAAATAATTTTCCAAAATTATCATGATACTTTGAGATCATTTTCATGGTTTTGAGGGAGTGATTATTTTTTAACATAAATTTCAATTGTAACTGATAACAAACACACTAAGTCAAATCAGGAACATAGTGTATAATATTGCGGTGATCCAAATTAATAAATATAAAAAATGAATTATGGGTATTTTCCTAATGTATCAAAATAATACAAATTATTTTTTTTCATTTTGAGTATGTCACTCATATCTATTACTAAAATTAATGTCAATTTTAAATAAAAAGATGCACTTTGAGTCGTACCGATCACACCGTGCATCCGATTAAGGTGGGGCTGATTTTTGTATATACAAAATGAATTATTTATCATTATCATAAATTATCAAAACAATAGGAATGTGTCTTATTTGTTTCCAGTACATCACTTTTCTTTTTTACAAAAATGTGATTTTAAAATAGAAACACACACTTGGAGTCATACCGGTCACATCATGATTCGGTTTAATATGAGACTGATTCTTAAATGTTAAAAATGACTTAAAAATATTTTTAATAAATTATTAAGACAATACAGGTATACATTCCCTATTCTCAGTGAGTGACACTTTTTGAACTAAAATGTAAATTGTATATTGATAATGAACACATTGAGTCATTCCGGGCACATCGAGTACTGGATTGAGGTTAAGTGGATTCCTACACATAAAAATGGGATATTGACTATTTCACTAATGTATCAATATAATATAAATGTGTATTATTGGTTTTGAGTAGCTCAGTATTCTTTTTTACTAAAATTCTTACCTATTTTAAATTAAAATACGAATATAGATTCATATCGGTCACACTGTGCATCAGATTAAGGTGGGTCTCATTCTTAAATGTCCCAAATTACATAAGAATATTTTTAATAAAGTATAAAAATATTCCAATTGTGTTTTATTAGTTTTTATTATGTCACTTTTCTTTTTTACTTCACGTCTTTTTAATCTAGAAACACACACATTATTTCATACCGATCACATTGTGTGTTAGTTTGATGTGAAACTTGTTCCTAAATGTCAAAAATGACATGTGAGTTGTATTCTTAAATTATAAATACAATCTAAACACATTTTCATAATTTCAAGTGAGTGAAACTTTCTGTATTTAAATAAAAATTGTAAACTAATAAATGAAACTTTTAATAATATTGGGCACTTGGGGTATCATATTCAGGGGTGGCTAATTCCTATATGTCAAAAAATGACTTATTGATCATTTTCTAAAAGTATCAAAATAATAAGAATTAATTTTATTGTTATTGATTATTTTAGATTTTTTTATTAAAATTAATGTCAATTAATATAAAAAATTCCCATGGAGTCATATAGATCACACTATTTGTTTGATTGAGGTGCGGATAATTATACACATCTCAAAGTACCAATAAATCTAAAATACCAATTTTACCACATTTCCTATTACCTTTCGTTTTCCAACTTCCAACGCTGCATATTGAGTCATTGATCTTAGATGAAACACATTTTTTGGAAAAGAACATCGGCTCAAAATGTTGTATTGGCAGTTCTATAAATAAAGTCAATAGAAAGCATGGTTAAATTGAGAAAAAAAACATATTATCTCCTTTGTTTCTTGTTTCATCTATTATAAGGAAAAAATGACTTCCCAAAATATATCTTAAAAAATAAAATATGTTTCAAATAAAAATGATAAGGAAATTAACATACAAATAGTATATAAAATGATGACAAAATTAATTAAATAAGTTGTAGTAATTTAAATTTTCAGGATGTATTTATACATTATTTACCCCTTTCCTTGTTTTCATTATCTTTGTTGTATCATCAAAGTCCATTATCTTACAAGTATGAGTAGATTCGGACAAACTACCTAAACTGAAACAAAATATTCCACCCGTATAAGAAAGAAAGTTATATTTGAGTGATACTAATAAAATAAATTAAAAATAAATATTAAAATAAAAACAAATTATATTTTAAGGGCTGAGTTCCATATGGATTGACCATTTTCTTTTTCCCAAGGGTTTTAAACATTAGGGGAGGCCCAATGGAAGTCTGTAGAATTTTGGGTTCTAATAACTAGGAGGAGGGAACATTCACAGTGTGAAAGTGGGTTCAAAACCGTGTAGAAGACTTTCTGGATGTGGATTTAGGATTCTCAACATTTAATATTTTTTCATTTGAAAAATAAAATAAAATCTAATGTTGATGTTTTTTCAGTGGAAACCGACATCATGTAAATACACGATATGAAATGGGATAACACTTCGTGTAATCACCCGATGATATAATATTTTAAAACATTCATGCTACTTGGGTTGTCAAACCTAGTGGTTTTTTCTTCCCTCCCTCTCATTCTAGGTGACCGGATGGTCCCCTCTCCATAGTTTTGGACATACCTTCAGTATTAATTGATCTTGGGCTTCCATCTCCGATCCGTGGTGACCAGCTTGATACAAGGAAATACATCCACAACAAATAAAGAATATGAAATTTTCATATTTATTAATATTTATGTATTAAATTTTAATTTTAATTTAAATGGGATGCTATGTTCGATGGCGTATTCCACACACAATAATGAGTTTCTCCAAAATCTCATGTTGCACAAAAGGTTGGGTCATACTGAAAAATAATAATATAATATTATTTTAAATGGTAGTTAACTCCTAGTAGTTGTATTGGAAGGAATGAATATAACTAAATAAAATATTATTATACATTTTTGTTAAATGTTTTTACATTTATCCAATAAAATTTAGATGCTTAAAATGAGAATGAATCCAATTTTAAGCATAAATACTTTAATATTTTTAAAAGGTTCTTTTACAGCCATTTGATGAAAAATCCCTTTTAAATCTAGTTTTTGGTACTTTTATATGATTATATTAAAAAAATAAACTTATTCTTTAGATGTGGGATATAAAATTTTTCTTTGGGTAAATTTTTCATATTTTTCTGATAATGTTCATTTTTTTAAGAAATAGTGAAAAATACTGCATTTTAAGTCAAAACTGTCTTTTCATGTGATTTTTTATATGGTTGGATTATATTTTTAAATAGTTTTAAAGTTTAATTGGATTATATTTTTACCATTTAATCCAATTATTATCATTGGATTTAATTTCACTTTAAAATTGGACATAAACACATGTAAATCTTTTTGTAGTTTTTACTTCTTAAAAACACACTTTCTAGTTTTGGAAACTAAAATAAATTTTAAATTAATTAATGAAAATTATATGTTTTGAATTTGGTAAAATATAAATAATTTTTTAATTCCTAACATAAATATTAAAATTTGGTGATTTTTTTGTATTTTTCTGTAAATATTCAATTTTGGATGAATAGTGAAAAACACTATATAGTAGTTAAAAACTGACTTTTTCATTTCAATGAAAATTTTCTACTTCTGTGAAATGAATTTCAAAAATCCATCATACATGGTTGTAATTATTATGTAATATTTGGTTTAATAAGATGATAATAATTTTTGGTGAATATTAACTTTTGATTTTTAATTACAACAGGTAAAGGGAAATAAGGTAATTCAATGAAAAATAATATTATAATAATATAAAATTACATTAACAGTTGTCCTAACCTTATTAGATGATTCATTTCCAACCAATATAATCAATGGTTGAGAATTTTGGCATTTTAAAGACACTTGGTTAAGATAATGACATTAATAACTTTTTTATTTACAGTAAAAATAAAAATATCATAAACATGTATTGTTTAGATAAAAAAATTTAATGCGGGGTTATATAATTAATTTGGTTGACTAAAAATAGTAATTAGAAATCTAAAAATATTTTCTACATAATGTTTTTTTATTTATAACTTTTAGACATCAAATAAATAATTTTATTTATGACACAATAATGATATAATGATTACCTCATTAATGAATGTTTTAAATAAATGAGATTCTAAATATTAAAATGAATTTATTCTGTAAAATTTTCATCCATACATGAATTTTATTTATGATTATGATTTTTTATCTTTTAATTAATTATGTTTTTTCGAATTGATCAACTTGTTATGAATTTTGAAAAAGTTATGATATGAATATTATAAAAATTGACATAAATTATATTTTAAATCAATAAATATTTTATTAAATGATAAAATGGACCTAGAAAACTAATATTAAAAAAATGACATATATGATGTTATCAATTTCACTATTGATCCATTTTGGGTCACTTGTAATTTTATTGTATATATATAAACCCAATAGTATTAATATATAAGAAGACACGGTAAAACTTAAATATGTTAACAAAGGGTTAAATAAAAAAGATAAGGATTAAAAATGATAAAAAAAACAATTTCAATTTTTATTGGATGAATTTTTTTGGAATTATATTTATCTTATCTCTGAATTTGATGATTTTTGGTCCTTTTGAATACAAAAATCATTTTATAAAGAAATAATACTTTCAATCATTCCTAAAGAGCCCCTTA
The DNA here is from genome assembly GCA_963277665.1 of Viscum album. Taxonomy (NCBI): domain Eukaryota; kingdom Viridiplantae; phylum Streptophyta; class Magnoliopsida; order Santalales; family Viscaceae; genus Viscum; species Viscum album. The sequence continues at coordinate 2,060,726,264 of OY728120.1, read as the reverse complement.
TACCTCTTAAAAAAGGACCCCACCTCCAACCCATTTCTCACACCACTCAAGCCCCTTGGATCATCCAAAATCTACGCAAATAAGCTCCAAACATCCCTATATTCCTCTTAGAATCCTTAACATATGCAGAAGGCACTTCAGGAAATCCTTTTGGTTTAATCCAAAGGGAGTTACCCGATTTAATGGCAACGTCTTCCCTCAAGTTCACTTCTATTATATTAAATATTCACTCACTATGCTATTATTATTATTTGTTTACATAAAAACACTAGTATCCTCGATATAATATATTTTTCCTATGAGAAGGACTCGAACTACACATACACACACCTTCGTCTAATGGGTAACAAACATACTATTTCATTGTACGACAAACTGCTGCCTCACGAAATGATGATTGTTCGATTTTTCCCTACCTTCTCTCTTAGTGGCCATTATGATGGAACAATAATTATATATGATATTTATGATATTTATTTTATATATTTTCATCTATAATTCTCATTTATAACATTTTTTTAATTCATTTGATGTTTTATAAATATGATAATTTAATTGGAGGTACTGCAGACTATCAGCCCCTCAAAGTGATATGACTCGTTAATACCATACATGGAAAAAATAAAGGATGTTGTTAATTAACATATGTATTTTATATTAAATATTATATTATACTTAATTAATAATATACCTATGTATCATTTGGTTTTTATTCCATTTAATATGAAAAAAGGAAATCAAAGTAGTGTTCATGCGTACGTATGACTTACCGTCTCCCTGAATGGTGCCTTTCATTTTCATATATCCAAATGATATAGAATATTATAAAAAAATATATAAAGTTTATATATGATATATATGATATCTAAATAATTAATATCATTCTGGATATAATGGATTGTTGACCCCATGGAAAATTTGTAATTATAACAAGTTCATTTTTGAAGGAAGTTACGAAGATCGACAAAATGTCCGATATGAACTAAAATAATTAACGAATTGTAATAGAAAAGTAATAAGTGATATAAAAGGAAAAATAAACTTGAAAAAGATTCTTAATAATGTAAAAATTCACTTTTTTTTATTATTCTGGAAGAACAAGGAACATATAAGACAATTCAAACATGATGTAATGGGTTTTCATCTCAAATTTTATTCCTGTGAGATTCATGCTATATTTGCAACTATTTATTTTTGTGTGGTGTATTTACTTCCCATTATTGTATTCATTGTGTTATATAATTTAATTTATTGGTATTTATATCTTTATTGTATGATCCTTCTTTTATGTTGTGTATGTTTCATAAGTTACCAAATCGGTAAGGGAACATTTCACCCTCCTCTTCAAGGCAAAGACTTATTTTATGTTAGGTATTTAAATTTCAATTCTAAAACATTTTAATATGTTATTATATATCATTATTGATGAAAATTTTATGTCCATGTGATTAGACACCCTTTTCTCTCTCATTAACTCATTTTCTGAATTTTTATGTGACGTCGTTAGGCAACCAAATTTTTGTAAGGGAACTTCTTAACCCAATTTCAATTCCTTGGGTTAAACTTCTAATTCTTGATTATGTCATTATATGAATATGTTTTAATGAATTTTGATTGTTTTACACTTAATATACACTTATATTGGGTTTATTTATATTTTTCACACATAACTGTGTCATTGATTTATCCTTAATCTAATGGTACAATATTTGTAAGGGACTACGCCTCAATCTCCTTTCAGTGAGGGATATCATGATATTGTGCCCCTTAATTATCATATAAGGCGTATATACAACAATTTTGACATTTTTTTATCATGATTTTCTATATTCTAATTATATTTATTTTTTTATTTGATTTTATTCTTTAATTCAAGTGTTTCTCAAGAGGTAAATGATTCTTTAACAAAAACATTGTTTTAAATGTCTTAAATATTTAATCTTCTAAATTCTTCTTTTTAATTTCCATGTTTTAGAAATTATTTTTATGATTTATTTATATGGACATGAGTGTTTTAAAGTGTAAATTCATTTCAAAATTTTCAGAGTTGTATGGGACACTTTTATTCAAAACACTTATTTTTTAATGTTTTAAATGAATTAATTAATTCAATATCCTGAAATGATATATTGTGATTGCAATGTGGAAATGTTATCTTTCTATTATGCTAGTTTTATGTGTTATGAATATGTTATGGTTATTGGGAATTATTTACGTATACGGGTGGTTCCGTGATAAACCTAGGGTGGGTGAGCCCAAGATAGCTCTTCAATGCATTGGGTGACATGATGGAGGTAAACATTAATGTTTCTTATAATAGATTTAGGGAATATTATGTGATGGGTATTCCATGTGTAACTCCCTATGTAGCTTTAAAATCTAAAATTTAAGTATGTTATGGATGGATCAAGTTACCTTTATGATTTATAATTTCTATGTGTTATTCATAAATCTTATGATTTTGGGAGGTATGTTAAAGAGATCATGTTTTAAAATTGAAAGTTATGATTTATTTAATTTGTAAGTATTCATGAGCTAATGTTTCCTTCCATTATTTAATATCCCTTACTGAGATTTTTATTCTCAACCCATGTTTTTTAATTTTTTTCCATAGGACATAAAGATGAATAGGGTTAAGGATGGGATCAAGGAAAATCCATGTTGTCTAAAACATGGAACTAGACATGTTTCTTTTTTAAAGTGTTTTTATTTTTAAAAAATAGGACACTGAGTAGAATTGTCTACATGTAATATTCAAGTTGTTATGTATTAATTATTACCTAATTATTTAAATTTCTAAACCTTAAAATATCCTCAATGTGAATTTTCACTTAATTTAATATTATGTAATGTTTAAGGTTTGGACCTTATAGTTGGTATCATAGGTCGGTTATGATGACTTTAGAGGTTAGGGTGTTATTTAAGAATAAGTGACATAACCATAATGGTTAGCATATTAGAAAGAGTCAGACTTATTTTAGATAAATTGAATGAGTTTAAGATAACCTGAATAAGTTTATCTTAGTGTGTACCCTCCTCATAGGATTTTATATGATTATTTTTCTACTATACTCACACTAAAAATTTTCATTTTAGAAATTGGATTTATCTAAGAGGAACCAAAGTAACAATGGATGTGAAGAAAAATTTGAAGGTTTTATGCATAAGAAACTTAATGAAATGGGAGCTGCAATGAAAAATATTTTGGTTATACTCAACCAACTATCTGGAGTCCTGATAGACGACCACAACCTTGTGGATTTTTATAAGGCATCGTAAATGAATGAAACAAATCCTAATGGATGTTCAGGTAATAATCAAAAATGTAAATATATTCAAAATCCTATTTGTAAAGGATTTGAAAAAAAACAACATGGAAAATTATTCAAAGTGATGGGAAGATGTGTCAAATGTGGTAATAAAAGTCAAAAAGGGAGAACCTTCCATTGAAAAAAAGGAAGCATCCATTTGAATCCCAGAAAGGGAAATAAATTCATTCCGAAGGATAAATTGAATGTTTTAAATGTTGTGTACATTGTAATTTTACAAAAATATATTTCCTATTAAGAAGGTTCGTGAATGGGATCAGCAGGAACAAACAAATATTTGTTTATCAATTCCTAATTCTATTCCATTTGATGATGAGGAAACTAAAAATGAAAAATGGAAGGTATGGATTATTTCTTAACTGATGTTTTGACATTAATAAATATTAGGATATTATTCATGATTTTGTTTATAGAAAAGAGGTATTATATAATAAGTCGGAAAATAATATTTAATGGATCATGAAGAACTTTAAATGAGTAAGAAGTCTACATATAAGGTATTAAAGAGTTATGGTATATTTTAAGATGATGAAATGCTTAAAAGTATTAAGTCTCTTTTGATGATGGGAATACATTGGAATACTTTTTCTAGTATCTGTAACTCTGAAGATTATTATGTGACAATATTATTCAAGGAAGAATTATATTCTCTTTTGTGGATATAATTATAAATAACCATTTGGATTTATATTATCCTTGAATTTGAGGCAATTACAGGTTATTAGTATTTGGGATGAAAAAGTGAGTTATGAGATAACATTTGTTGATAAAATATGATATGGTTTTAAGGAATTTTTCTCATTATTGGTAATGTTATTAAATTATATAATTTTTTAAAAAGGGAAACATGCAAACCATTTAACAACCCGTCGAATCAGACAAATCTATGGGAATCGAACCCACAACCAATGTGAGATTGGGATTTATCGCCTACCACTAGACTACGTGATGTCCCTGGTTAGTATGAATCATTATTTTTAGTTAAATGATTTTATGGATTAAGAATAAGTTGATTTTGGGAACTTTTGTTTTATCATATGGATATCCTTATAATTGGAAAATGATTTGGTTATTAAGTGATAAAGGTAACTTTGGACGATATTTTCTCTTTTGGGAATACTATATACCTAAGGAAAATATAATACTATGAGATTTCATTTGAGGATTAATAGTAGAAATTTATTTTTAAAGAATATTTTTTCTTATTTTGGACATTTAGAAATTTGGGTTATTTAGGTAAATGATTAACCTATCATATAGAGTATGTTATTAGGTTAATTAATTTTCAATATGAGACTTTAAGAGTACCCGATGTTATTTGGATATAAATGTTTAGATTTATCATGGATGATTAGGAGATCAAATCCTTCAGAATTTTTGGGTTTCAATATTAGTTTGGATTATATTCAAGGATTTTAAGGACAATATTTTCAAAAATGGTCTTTGTTGGACTTTTGGTATTGTTCATTCAATTTTGGAGATTAAGAGTAGTTTTTTTATAAAAAATTATCCTTTTTTGGGAATTATCTATGCTTTTACTAACCATTTTGGTTTTGGTTAATGTCTAAAGACAGGGGAAATATATAATTTATCTTTTTTAGATTATGTGATTCTCTAGAAGTTGATTTTATCACTTCAGGTGTGACCATATCATTATGAATACTCGTCGTTTGGAGAAACTGTGAGTTTGTGAATGAAATTTATTAAAGGATGAATCTCTAATTTAAAGGTAAATATATTTCCATATCTTCTTTTCCAATATCCTAAATATGTTTCTCCAACATTATGAAAGGGAAAATAAAACAAAAAAAATCCTTTTAATTTTCATATTGGGGAATTAAATACTGTTTAACATATCACATGTTTGTGTTTTACCGGAGTTTAACTTTATCCGAACCATGTTTTACATAATTATCTGTCAGAACATAACACCTAGCTTCTCCTCAATACCCAAGTTTTCATGTAATCCCAGTATGTTTTATCTTGGGTGATCTTCTTTAATTATCTTTCTTTATTTTAATGTGATAGTTTTATTGAACTATTTTCCGGTGTGGGGCTTCCAATGATGTTTTTTAGCCCAATTTTAAAACTGCATTAATGCAATTTCCAAAAGGGGAAAGCATGTAACATCCTAGGTAAATAATGAATTTGAAATGTTTATATTTATTCATACTTGTAAATTAAATATTAATTTTACATTAATGGAGATGCTTAGTTCAATGGCATACTCGACCCACAATAATGAGTTTCTATGAAATCTCATGTTTCAAAAAAGGTGGAGTCATACTGAAAAATAATAATATAATATTATTTTAAATGGTAGATAACTCCTAGACATTGTATTGGTAGGAATCAAAAGAACTAAATACAATATTATTATACATGTTTTTTAAATTTTTTTACATTTATCCATGAATATTTAGAGGTTTAAAATGAGAATGAATCCAATTTTAAGCATAAATACTCTAATATATTTAAAAGGTAGTTTTATCAGCTTTTGATGGAAAACCCCTTTTAAATTTATTTTATTTCACTTTTATATGTTGATTTTAAAAAAATAAACATTTTATCTAGAAATGGGATATCAAAATTTTCTTTGGGTAATTTTTTGGTATTTTTCTTTTAAATTTTATTTTTTAATGAATAGTGAAAAATACTACATTTTAAGTCAAAACTTCCTTTTCATTTGATTTATTTATATAGTTAAATTATCTTTTTAAATGGGGTTAAATTTTAATTGGATTTTATTTTTACAATTTAATCCAATTTTTTTCATTGGATGTAATTTCACTTTGAAATAGGACATAAACACATGTCAATCTTTTGGTAGTTTTACTTTCTAAAAACACGCTTTCTAGTTCTGATAATGAAAATAAACTTTAAATTAATTAATTAATCTTCTATGTTTTTAATTTTTTAAAATATACATAATTTTTTAATTTAGAATATCAAAATTATCTTTGGGTGAATTTTTGGTATTTTTTTTGAAAATATTTAGTTTTTGATGAACAGTGAAAAACACTACATAGTAGTTAAAAACCGACTTTTTCATTTAAATGAAATTTTACCACTTCTATGAATTGAATTTAGAAAATCCAAAATACATGGTTATAATGGGTGATTATAATGTGGTTCAATAAGACGAAAATAATTTTGGTGAATAGTAAATTTTGATTATTATCTACCGTGGATAAAGGTAAATAGGGTAATTCAAGGTAAAAATAATATTATAATAATATAAAATTACATTAACACGTATCCCACAAATATTGGATGAGCCATGGACGACCATGAAAAACCTTGGGTGAGACTTTTTACCTTTTAAAGACACTTGTTTATGAAAATTACATTAATAACTTTTTATTTAAAGTAAAAAATAAAAACATCATAAACATATATTGTTTTGAAAAAAGAATTTTAATTTGGGTTTATATAATTTATATATTTTACTATAAATAATAATTATAAAGATAAAAATATTTCTTACATCAAGATATTTTATTTATAATTTTTAGACATCCAATAAATAAATTTTTTTTATGACACAATGATGATGTAATGATTACCTCATTAATGAATATTTTAAATAAATGAGATTATAAATATTTTAGAAAATTTATTTTGAATCTTTTTGTTCCATCCTTGATTTTTATTGATTATTATGAAATTTTATATTTTAATTAATTATGTTTTTTTGAATTTATCATGTTTTTATGGATTTCAAAAAAGTCATGATATTAATAGTATAAAAATTGACATAAATGAGATTTTAAATCAATAAATATTTTATTAAATAATAAAATAGTGTTAACAAATAATAGTTGGAAAAATGACATATTTGATTTTACAAATTTCATTAATGATCTAATTTGGGTTAATTTTCATTTTATTATAAATATATTAACCAAATATTATGAATATAAAAGAAGACATAGTAAATGTCAAATAAGTTAAAAAAGGGTTAAATAAAAAATTTAAGGATTACGAAAGATAAAAAACCTATCCAATTCTTATTGAATGAATTTATTTTGACATATATTCAAATTATATTCTAATTTAATGAGTTTTCGAATTTTTGAAAAAGAAAATCATTTTCTAATAAAATAATACTTTCAAACATTCCTAAAGAGCCCCTCCTTATAAAAGGACTCCACCTCTAACCCATTACTCAAACCTCTAAATCTGCTCGTCTCATCCATCCTCTACCCTAGAAATCTCCCAAAATACCTCTCTTCCTCCTAGAATCCTTCACATAGGGATAGGGCATTTCAATAAGTCCTTTTGGTTCAAATGAGAGGTAGTTTCTCGATTTAAAGGTAACATCTTCCCTCAAGTTCTCTTCTATTATATTAATTCTTCACTCACTATGCTATTATTATTATCTATTTAAATAAAAAAACCAGTATCAATAATATACTAGGGAGTTTTTATGAAATGTACTCTAACTACACTTAAACACACCTCTGTCTAATGGGTAAAGAATATATTGTTTCTGTGTACAGAAAATTGTTGCCTCACAAAACGATGATTGTTTGATTTTCCCATAAAACCTATCATGGTGTCAACTATGATGGAAATATAATTATATATTACATCTATTATATTTATTTTATATCTATTCTTCTGTAATTCTCATTTATAACATCCCTTTATTCTTTTCATGTTGTATAAATATGATAATTTCATTTGAGGAAGTGCGGACTACCACCCCCTCAATGTGATATAACTCATTAATAACATACATGGAACACATAAAGTATGGTGTTAATTAACATATGTAACCTATATAATATATGATATTATACTAGAACAATAATATACCTATGTATAATTTTTTTTCATTCCTTTAAATATGAAAAAAAATGAAAATAGTGTTCATGTGTATGTATGACTTACCGTCTCTGTGAATGGTGCATTTAATTTTCATATATCTAAATGATATGGAATATTATAAATAATATATTCTAGATATATATCATATCTAAATAATTAATATCATTCTGGAGATAATAGACTTTTGACCCCATGGACAATTTGTAACTATAAAAGTTAATTTTTTACCCAAGTTCTGAACATCAAAAAAAATGTTTGATATAAACTCAAATAATTAACTAATTGTTATAACATGGTAATAAGTTTTATAAAAGGAATAATATAATTGAAAATTTTTCTTAGTCATGTATAAATTAATTTAATTTTATTATTCAGGATTAACAAGGAACATACAAGACAATTCAGGCTTGAGGAAAGGGGTTTCCACCTCACTTTTTATTCCCGTGAGATTCATGCTATATTTGCCACTATTTCCTTTTGTGTGGTGTTTGTACTACCCATGATTGTATTAATTGTGTAATATAAGTTAATTTATTATTATTTACATCTTAATTGTATGTCTCTTATTTAATGTGGTGTATGTTTCAAAAGTTACCAAATCGGTAAGGGGACCTTTTACCCTCCACTTCAAGTCAAAGACTTCTTTTATGTTATGTCTTTAAATTTAAATTATCAATTGTTGGGATATGTTCTTATATATCCTTATTGTCTTCAATTTTATGTCCATGTGATGAGAGACCCTTTTCTCTCTCATCAATTCATTTTCATAATTTTTTAATGACACCGTTTGGGTACCAAATTTTTGTAAGGGAACTTCTTAACCCAATTTCAATTCCTTGGGTTAAACTTATTATTCTTGATAAGTCATTATATGAATACATGTGAATGAACTTTTATTTTTCTACACAAAATATCCACTTATATTTGTTGTAATTATATCTTTCACGCATTATAACTTCATTGATTTATCCTTAATCAAATGGTACAATCTTTTTAAGGGACTACATCTCAATCTCTTTTCAATAAGGCGTATCTTGATACTGTGCACCTTTATTATCATATAATGAGTATATACAACCATTCAGAAATTTTATATCATGAATTTTTATATTCACATGATATTTATAGTTTTCTTTATGTTATTCTTTAATTCAATAGTTTTTCAAGTGGTAAATGATTCTTTAACAAAAACATCATTTTAAATGTTTTGATGAATTAATCTTCTAAATCCATCTCTTCAATATTGATATTTTAGAAATGATTTTAAGGACTTATTTATATGTACATGAGTGCTTTAATGTGTAAATTTATTTCAAAATTTTCATAGTGGTATGGGAGATAATAATTCAAAAATCTTGTTTTTGAATGTCTTAAATGAATTTATTATTTCAATATCTTGAAATGATATATTGTGATTGCAATGTGGAAATGTTATCTTTCCTTTATTCTAGTTTTATGTGTTATGAATATGTTATGGATCATGGGAATTATTTACGTATATGGGTGGTTCCATAATAAACTTAGGGAGGGTGAGCATAGGATAGATCTCCAATGCATTGGGAAACATGACAGAGGTAAACATTAATGTTTCTCCAAAGTGATTTAGGGATTATATTTCTATGGGTATTCCAAAATTAACTCTCGTTGTAGTTGTGAAAGATACAATGTAATTATTTTATGGATAGAACATGTTCCCTTTATGATTTATAATTTTTTTGTCTTATTAATAAATCTTATGATTTTGTGAGGTATGTTAAAGAGATTATGTTTTAAGATTTAAAAGTATGATTTCTTTGATTTGTATGTATTCATGAACTAATGTTTTCATTCCTTATTTAATATCTCTTATTGATATTTTTATGATCATACCTTGTTTTTTAAATGTTTTACAAAGGACATAAAGATGTATAGGGTCATGGATAGGATCAAGGAAAAGTAATGTTTTCTAAAACCTGGAACTAGGAATGTTTATTTTTTTAAGAGTTTTTATTTTTAAAAAAATGGATACTGTCTAAAATTGTCTAAATGTAATATTCAAGTTGTGATGTATAACTTATGACCTAATTATTTGTATCTTTAAACCTAAAAATATCCTCAATGTGAATTATTAACTTAATTAAATATTATTTAATGTTTAAGGCTAAGGTCTTTCACATGGTATCTTTTCCCTCCATTTTCTTGTGTTTCCTTTTGGTTTTGACATTTTTTCTAATCGTATCTTCTCTTCATAGTATAAAGGATCTTCAGAAATTTTTATAATTGTATTTCTCATAGTTTTTTTCGGTTTTGTCGTGTTGCGGCATCCGTGGATGGATGTATATCTTAGGGGAGGTGTGATCTGAGATCTATTTCATGGTCCGTTCTAGTGTGAGGAACATAGATGACCTTTTTGAGGCAGGGGATTCTTTTATTATATATTTATTTACATGAAATATTTGATTTATCAAGATTTTTCCCCATGTATCACAATGAAATTTACATAATTAATTACTTGAACTGGATTAAATAATTGATATCGATATTGTGGCCTTGTTGTTGTTTGTACTATGAGAAAAATTTGCCTCATTATTTTGTATTTGCAGTCGTACCTATTCCTTTCATGGTTTAGCATTTTATTCTTGATGGAAATTGGTAAATAAAATAAATATTTAATTAATTTATAATTAATTAGATAATGTAATTTAAGATCCATGTTTAATGAATCCAGCTATTGAAGTTGCAATTTGATGATAATCACATTGATGCAGATATGAATTTTTGGTTGAATTCGATAACGAACCTGAAGCATGAAAATTCTTGTTGATAAAGGAATTAATGGCATGATAAATAAATTATATTCATTAATTCCTTATAGATTTATTTTTCTTGTTTCATAGGTTACCTTGTATTTTGAACCTATGATTAATGAATCGTTATATTCAAGATGGAATAAAGAACCTGTTGTGTGATAAAGGATAATGCCTTTTTGGGGTTCGGGTTTCCTTTTTTCTCATTAATTCCATGTTCCTTGTGTTATGGGATCATGGGAGATGATTATATGTAAATGTTGAATGCCTTTCTTTGGGGAAGAGAGCATGTTACTATATATTTTTCCAGCTGCTTGTGATGTCACCTGACCCTGGGATGGCTGAACCTATATGGTTGTTGTAGTTTTTGGGGTATGGTGGCCAAGTTGTTATGTGGGCCTGGGATGGATGATCATGTAGATTTATTGAGGTACATAGGGTCGGGAGGCCAGTTTTTGGGGTAGTAGTTAATACCTATGGTGGTGAGATGCATTGTTTTATGCATGTGGTGTCAAAGAAGAAAAAATGGATGATAGAACATGATGAAGCTGGGCTTACCTATTGATATGAAATTAGGATGCGTTTTTTTTTGTTTTTTATCTTATATCCATTCCCCATTTCATTAGGTTGATGGTTTTGGTTACTCTTCTTCTAAGAGAGGTGAAGATATATGAGGTATGTTGTGTTATTTCTTTGTTTTTCTTCTTGTGGTTGGATGAGTATATTCGCCTGCTATAGGTGGTGAAGAATCAACGTGATGTTCATATATGCACCATGTTGATCCCCTTGTGTTTGGAAGCATAGAATTTTTTTCAAGAATGCCATGAAATATCTAAAGTTGTAATGATTTTTAAATAATTTAATTATGTTTAAACTATGTGTTTTGAGCATGAAGGGATGCAATGTTGAGGATATAATTATGAGACACTGTGGACTCATATTTATTATGCTTGGAGGGCATGGATAATTATTGAAATGGTAATGTGATATGATTTGAAAAATATAATGGAAATTTAATGGTAAAATAATTAATTAACACAAATTTCAAGTGATAAATAGGTATAATGTAATTTAATGTATCTCATTAAATGGTTGTGTTCTTATAGGATATCTAGTCTTAGAAGTGGAAGTCAGGATTCCAAGAGCCATTAGTTTTACTTGAGTCTGAGACAAGGATATGCCTGTAGTTTCGTTATGAGATATATTATAGCAAGTAAATTTTCTATTTCTATATGATAATCCACCCTATTAGTTAGAGAAATTGACACCCCATGGATTACGAGCCCTGGTGGTGTTTTCCACAACATCTTGACGAGAGGATAGATGGATGACCACCCCCTTTGGCCCCACACTGTTATGTTTTTTGTTACTCATGCTGGTATTAATGACGGTTATTTTTTGCAATATATGTGTGTTGAGGGATGTAATGGATTGTTTTGATTTCAAAAACATGTATTCTGAATATAGATTCCTATGATCTACTATAGGTATAACATGTATAAGTTGTGATGACTTCATGATCCTTACTCGGTGTATGGGTTGTGATGGATTAATGTATAATACCTAACATATGACACAAGTTATGCGGGAAGTACTAGCTATCATAAACTACCTAGGTACTTTTTGATATGTGGATGTGTTGGTGTGTGTTTCATAAGGTGCATGTTGTGGATCTTCTCCCAGGTGTTTGTGGGATAGACATTTTGGGGAGTGGTGCTCAGGACATGCGATGTTGTGGAATTGTGGAAAACTAGTGGGGATATGGTAGTGGGGTTACCTTGATATTCATTTTTATAATATATTCTCTTGTATGACATACTTGGTGAGATTATCCATAGTGAGGATAGGAAATTAGTATACATATTTAGGTGATGAGTTAGTTTAACTTTTTTTTCATTGTTTCATAGATTTATTTCATTCCATTTTTATTAGAGGATATGGGGAGAATCCTACTGTGTATACTGTTATAATAACCCTACAAATATAAACTATTTTTCAGGTCAGTTGGGGATGTTTGGAGATCAGGTTGGTTTCTACTAGCTTGTGGGTTGCTGGAGCTATTTTGGCTTCATGGTCATTATCGTCTTTACATTATTTTGGTACTTAATTATTCCCTTTTTATTTGTAATAGTACTTTCATGAAATTAAATTTTTGTAGTTGGGTTTCTTTTTATTATCGTCTGGGAATGACTCGATTGGTGTCGGTGTTATGTCTTTCTTTTTCATGTGTTTCTATTTTATTGTAATGCCTCCAATCTGCATGTTTATTTTTCCCTTAGTGCTAGTCACCAACATAGGGCCTACTTCATGTGGGACTTAGGGATCACTATCTATTTTTTCTCATTACTATCTCAAGATGGGTACACCTTTTGTGGGTAAGGGGGTCATGTCAGAGTGGTATGAGAGGTTAGGTTGGGAGATATGATGGATTTTGGAGTTCGGAACTGGTGCGGTGGCATGTTTGGGTAGGGAACAGTGTTAGCTATATTTAAAACTCACTATAAACATGGGCGATCATCTGAGAAATTGGTATTTAGGGACCCCTATGATCTGATTCAAAGACATTTAAGCTTACATTAGATACTAAATGAGGTGATACATGTTTTAGGGTAGAGACCTTGGAAATAATAATACATCAATTTGATTTAACCTATGTTTGAATGGGTAAACCTTTGGTTAGGTTAACATAAATGAAAAAAATAATAAAATTAACTAATGGTATGGTATTCCATATTCCAGTTTTAGGATGTCTAATTATATTTTCATTTGTAGGTTTGTCTCTAGGTTGACGTCCTCATCAGCTTCACATGGAAGATGTTCATAAGTTTGTGCCCATATATCACCACAGTGTAGAGGTTGAAAATAATGTCACGTGGAGGAGGACACTCTGAGAATTTTAGTTCCAGAGTCTACAATGGTATGAGGGATCCAATTTATATGCAATCCCAAATGACTAGTTATAAAAGGTTGAGATAGTTTTCTATTCAATCCATGCTTGAAAAGAGCACTTAGTGTCATTGTCTTTGATGATGATATGTGAGGAAGCGAATAAGTGGTGGTTCTTGTTCCATGGGGATCGTGGGGAGTTGATAGTCTTGTGGGAAGAGATCTGAGACTAGACCAAAGCCGAGTTTATTTCTTCGACTGCGAAAGTGGCCAGTTTCTAGGGGAATCTTACCCTTCGGTGGGGGGGGTCCTATTGTGTGGGTGTTTGGGATCCATTTCAAGAACCTTTTGCAATATTATATGGAATTTTTATTAGATGAGGAGGATAGCGAAATGAATTTTGAGGAGGCTTTTCATATAGATATCCCACTGCAGATCCCCCCTTTTATGCAGAAGAAGTTTCTTGAGGTGAAAATGAGATAAGAGGTCATCGAAAGGATGTTAGAAAGAACCAAATAATCATAAAAGGGGAGTTGTTAGGCTTCATCATAATGTAGAGACATGGTCTAGGGTTCCCATTTTTCAAGACAGAAGTGCTTCCTATCCGCTGGGGGTAGGTCCCAACCGTCAATGTATTTTTTCAATGGGTGAGGATGCTATCTGAATGTTTCCAAGGAATTAGACACATGTTTTTCTTATAGAGGATAAATTCATCAATGTCAAGAGTACCTGACCATTCTAAGCAGTCAGTGTGCACCTGTTTGTCCTCTTTAGGATCCTCCATTAGAGTATTTATAGAAGAAGAAGTAGTAGTACGTTGCTCTAGTTTGGGATCTTCAGAGAGAATATAGGGGCAGGATGAGGACAACACCATGACACTCCACATCTTCAAAGAGCAGAGTGGGGGAATAAAGGTGGTCATTACCATGATCAAAGAGGTCATGGATCTGGTTTTGGTCATGTTTGTGCTTTATCATTGTGAGTTCTAGGTGAGAAAAAAGTCATTTGACATACCCTTTTCATATTTTTTACTTGGGTTCATGCTTTGATTAATCCAAGAGCGACACACACCTTTATATCACCTGCCCTAGTCCATTATTTGGGAATTGAGGTGGAGAGTATTCCAGTGATCTTGGAATTGACTATGCCAGTTGGAGGTTGAGATGTCTCGTTTGAATTATTTAGAAACATTGATCTGTTGTTGGGGAATCAACAGTCCTGGGGAAATTTCCTATATTACAGATACAAACATATTAAATCATCTACATCATGGATTGGTGGTATTCAGTTAATGATATCACGGTCTTCATCATGTGGAAGGTGGTGTTATTCGATGCTAATGGATAGTTAGTAGTGTTTGTTAGTGAGCGAGGCCCTCAGACGGGTCAAATACAAGTTCAATCATTTTCATCCTTGATGGATATGCTGATTCTGAGTTCATTAGAGGTTTAGTATTTGGAATTTCCTAGGATTATTAATTTATATCTTGATGTCTTTTTAGATAATGTTATATGATTACCCACTCAATGAGAGATCGAGTTTGGGATTGAACTATCATCAGACGTGTCTCCTGTCTCAATGTCTCCGAATAGGATTTCACTTTCTAAGTAGCAAGAGCTGTGTATATAGCTCAATGGTATATTGTGGTGTGTTTTTTATCCAAGTGTGTCACTATGGTTTGAGAAGATTTTGTTCATAATGAAGTCTGATGAGAATTTACAGTTTTGTATCAATTATCATCACTTGAACCAAGTGATGGTGAAGAACTGCTACCATCTTCCAAATATTGTTGATTAATCCATTCAATTGAAGGGTGATGGTTGGTTCTTAAAGAACTATTTGGGGTCCTTATATAATCAAATGTATGTGAAGGATGAATATATCATGAAGTATTATTCAATTTTTCATCAGGGGAATTACATGTTTTTTGTGATGTCTTCAGTGTGAAGAATACTCTAGAAATGTTCCTTGGGTTAATGAACACTATGTTCCTTGAGTTCCAGGACAATTTCATGGTAATTTTCATTGAAAACATCCTTATATACTCGGAATATGAGGAGGAGAATGCAGAGAATCTATGTGCCATTCTGGGAGTTCTTCATCATTATCATCAATTTTGGAAGTTCTCGAATGTGTGATTTTTTTTGTTGTAGGACTCCTTTTCATAGGACATTTTGTAACCCAATAAAAATTAGCTATGGATATGTATAATATATATTTAGTTTTGTCCTGGGTATCCCCCATGACATTATTAGAGGTGTGAATTTCCTTTGTCTTTCAGGATATTAAAGCATGTTCCTAGACACTTTTCCTCAGGTTACAACCCCTCTGATAGTATTGAACAGAAAGGATCCGGAATTCTTATGGACTGATCAATGTTAGATAGATTTTGAGAATCTTAAGGTGAAGGTGGTTAGTGATCCAATTAATTGTCTTCCTACTGAAGGAGTTCAGTTTGAATTTTTCTATGCCGCTTCATTTCATGTGTTCGGTTGTGTTCTGATGTAGCAGAGATTAGTCAATTTCTATAGGTCTCTATAGTTACATCCCATTAATGTAAATTTTCCTCCCACAATCTCTAGTTAGAGGCGGTGGTGGTTTACCTATATTTTTGGAGACGTTACCTCATTGGTGAGAATTTTTTGGTATTCATCAGTCATAAGAGCCGAAGGTATGTTTTGTCCCAGTGTGACTTGAACGTGAGTCAGCATCGGTGGATGGAGATCTTACAGGACTATGACTTCTATATTTTTTATACACCTATAAAGGGAAATTTTGTTGATGATGCATTGGTCCAGAAGTCATGTAGTGATGCTGTGCAAGAATCTGGTGATTCCTAGAGGGTGATGGAATAACTTTTAGTGTTACCTATAGATAAGGTATAATTTGGGAGCATAGGTTGTCTTTTCTAGATGACGACGCAATCATCTTTGGTGCTACAAGATGAAGAGTCTATGTTGGTAGACCTAGAGGTGGAGGTATGGAGAGACCAACTTGTTTTTTGGGAGGCCCCTTATGGTTGGTCTAAAGCTGAACAACACTGGGTGTTGTTGCAAAGAAGTAATTTTGATTCTTTGGCGATGTGTGAGATGGTTCTCAGATAGGTTCATTATTCTCCCTTAGCAGAACATCCTTTCTTGAAAAAGATTTACCATTCATTGAGGGGTGAGTTTTTTTGTCTAAGTTTGAAGCTTGAAGATTCAATGTTTGTGTCTTGATGTTTGGTCTGCCAGATGGTGAAGGTTGAGCATCATGTACCCAGTTTATTGCTCCATCTGATGGATATTCCTCACTGGAAGTGGGATTATATATTTATGGACTATGTAACCAGTTAAACTCAAGCTCAGAGTGGCCAGTATCTATCTGGGTAGTAGTGGATCATTTTTCGAAATCATTCCACTTTATAGAAATTATATAGTTATACTCAGTGGATGTTTTTTGAGGAAATATCTAGTGGAGGTGTCGAGACTCCATAGAGTTTCGAGGATGATCATTACCGACCCAGATCCTCATTTTAACTCCTTGATGTGGAGAGGTCTACATAATGATTTTTATTCTCATATATTCCTTAACACACATTTTTATCGACAAACTGACGGTCAGACAAAATAGACCATACAGAATCATGAAGACATATTTATCTCTCTTTCCTAGATTTTGGAGGTTCATGGATGAGACACTTTCCCTAGGTAGCTCTATCTTACAAAAATATATTTCACACCACCATGGATATGGAACCATTTGAAGCCTTGAATAGCTGACATTTTTGTTCTCTATTATGCTGTAATGGGGTTGATGAGTTAGAAATTCTTAGACAAAAACAAGTATAGAATATGATAGAGATGGCCAGGTGATTCATGAGAGGATGAAGGTAGTGAATGATAATTATAAATCCTATTCTGATCATTAGTGGATACATATTTATTTTGAAGTTGGGGATAATGTGTATATGATAGAGACTCCCAATCATGTGAAGTCAATATTTGGTCATGATTGTATGCTTTACCCTAGTTTTTTGGGCTTTTCATGCTGTTGGATCATGTTTGAACTGTGGCATATTAGGTATCACTTCCCCCACATATGATCCAGATACAAAAAAATTTTCACATGTGGTTGCTCAATCATTATCATCATGATGACTCTCATATCATCGAATGGGGTGTGATCAATATTCAAAATGATGTGACCATTTAGGATGGGTTAATAGAGATCCAAGATTTCAAGGATAATGTGTTGTGTGGGAATGTTATCTCCTTGGATTCTGTCTTGTGGTGGAATTGTGGAATGGAGGAGAGTACCTAGGAATGTGATTCATAAATACACTTTGATCACCTTGATCTATTTAATGTTTATCACGTCTCATGTAATGTTGTTTGGTTTATAGTTGTAGAATTTTTTATTTCTGAGATGGATTTCACTTTTTACTTCTTTTGGATCACACTATTTTAGAGTTCTCTCCCCCAAAAGATTGTTTATGAGATGGTTTTGGTTGTTTCATGGTTTTTCACTTGTTCTTCAAGTGAGTTGGTGAGCTCCTAATGTGATGAGAACCTTGAGAGGTATCCCATGGGGTGGATTTTCGGACAACCCTCTTTCGGTTTTATCTCTAGGTCAGTTTTTAATTTTCAAGGATGAGAATGTTTTTAATGGTTTATAATGTAAGGGCATGGATCTATGTGGATTGTCCTTTTTCATGTTCTTGAGTATTTTTGATCTCAAATGATCCTTAGAGGATGTCTTCAAGAGTTCATGTGTTGAGAACTAGGAGCAAGGAACTTTCACAGCATGAAAGTTGGTTTCACGTCGTTCACAATACATTCAGGATGTGGAAGTGGGGTTCATGTCATGTAATATTTTGTTTTTTAAAAAACAAAATAAAATATAAATTTGATGATTTTTTTGGTGAAAACCGACTTGGAGGAATCAAAATATATGAATAGGGACTACAAATCATGTAATCAAACAATGTTGTAGTGTTTTAAAACATTTAATCCTCTTGGGATTTCAAACCCTATGGTATTTGCTTCCCTCTCTCACATCCCAAGAAACCTGATAGTCCCCTCTTCAGCATTTTGGAGATCCCTTCAAGGGGAATTGATCTTGGCCTTCCACCATCGATCTGTGGTGACTCGGCTTGATCCAAGGTGTATTTTTCATCCATTTTCTAGTGGCCCCTCCCTTTTTTTACCACAATTCGTCTTGAATATTCTCACCATGATATTGTGGTTTCTTACACATTGTTTTAATGGAGTTTATCTTAGTTTTTCTGGTATTGTGGTACCATGGAATACTCAGATAGATGCAGATCTTGCTAGAGGTGAGATTGAAGATCCGTTGCATCGTCCATTCTCGTTCAAGGAATATCGAAGACATTTTTGAGGTAGGGGATACATTTCTTCTATATTATTTTACATGAAATCGTAAATAGATAATTATTTAACCCCTTGTATCTTAATGAAATTTACCAAATTAAATACTTGAACTGGATTAAAGAATTGATATTTTTGTCTTGATGATGTTGTTTTTTGTATAGTGATAAAGAATTGCCTCTTGATTTTTAAGATAGTGGGATACCTTTTCCTTGATTGGTTTAGCATGTTAATCTTTATGGATATTGTTAAAGGACAAAAATCTGTAACTAATTAATAATTAATTGGATAAAGGAATTTAAGAGGCTTGTTTAATGTACCTTGTTTTTTGTTGTTCCAATTTGATGAAAATCAAATTGATGCAGATATGAATGTTTAAATGAATTCTGTAATAAACTGGAAGCATGATGATACTAGTTGATAAAATAATTAAAGTCGTGTTAAATTAATTTTTTTCAATTAAATTTTTATAGCTTGAGGTATTGTGTTGCTTTGTATGACCATAGATAGAACCAATGACTACTGAATTGGTTAATTTAGGATGGATTAATGAACCAGTTGTGTGATAAAAGATAAAACCTTTGTACGGCCCAAGTTTTTGGTTTTCATTTAAATGCCATGTTCCTTGTGTTTTGGGGTCATCAGAGATCATTGTGTGTAATGAATGAATTCCTTTATTTGGGGTTGAGATCCCATTTCTTTGTTTTTTCTATGCTTCTTTTGATGTCACATGTGCCCGGGATGGCTAAGCCGAGATGGATTTTGTGGTTCTGTGGGTATGTAAGCGTAGATGTGATGTGAACCTGGGATGGATGGGCATACAGGAATGTTGTGGTATGTGTGGTAGGGAGGCATGTTGTTCTGAAAACATTTGATGCCTAGAGGGAGAGATACATAGGTTTATTCATGTAGTGTCTAGAGGACACCAGATATGATGGATTGGGTTGAATATGGGATTCCCCGTTGAAATGAATGTTATATGCCTTTTTGTTTTTATTGTTTCTTTATCTTATAACCATTATTCACTTATTGAGGTAGATAGTTTTGGATTCTCTCTTTCCAAGAGATATGAAGCAACATGGGGTATTCCTCCTGCATTCCATGTTTAGCTTCTTTTGTTTGGATGAGCCTATGCTCGTGCTATAGGTGGAAAAGACTCGATGGTTAGTTCATCTACTGATAGTGTTAATACCCTTATGTTTGGTAGCTTAGAATGTTTTCCAAGAAGACCTAAAAATAATGAAATTGGTAATTATTGTTAAATAAGTGAATAAATTTTCAACCTATGGGGTTGGAGCTTGCTGGGATGAAATACTTAGGTAATAATTCTTAGATTTTGTGGACTCAGTTTTTAGACGCTTGGAGGGAGTGGATCTTTGTTGAAATGGTAATGTTATTTTATGTGGAAATGATAATGGTTAATTCAGGGTAAATTTGTTAATTAAAGTTAAGAAAAACTGATAAAATGGATAATGTAATTTAATGTTTCTTTTTAAATGGTTGTTTTCTTATAGTAAATCTAGTCCAAGTAGTGGGAGCTAAGATTTTGAGATACATTAGCTATAGTTGAGTCTGATAATTGGTTATGCACATAATGTGGTTTTGAGCTATATTATATCAGGTACATTTTTTTATATATGCTACTCAACCCTATTGATTAAAAGAACTGAAACCTTGAGGATTCTGATCCTTGGTGGGTGTTTTCCCCAATATCCAAATGAGAGGATATATGGCTGACTACCCCCTTTGGACCCACTCTCTTCTCTTGGAATGTATCTGTGCTTGTATGCACAGTGGTTAGTTATCCCGATATATATGTGTATAGGGACGTAATTTCTTGTGGTTATTTCACGCACATGTTTTCTGGATATTGTTTCATAAGGGATACTATATGTATAACATGTATAGGTTGTGATGGAATGAGGATCCTTCCTTGGTGTATGGGCTATGAAGGATTATGTTATAATACCCGATGTATGATATATATTATTTAGAATGTGGTGGCTCTTAGAAACTGACAAGTTACTTTTGGACATGTGGATGTGGTGGTGTTTATTACCTGATGTGCATGTTGTGGTGCATCTCCCATATGTTTGTGGGAAAGCCTTTTCGGAGAGATACTCTTTGGATATATGATGTTGTGGAAGAGTTAAAAACTGGTGGGGGAAGTGGTGGTGGGGTACCCTTGATATTATTTATTATATTATATTATAATGTATGCGATTCTTAGTAAGAGTGTCTATGTTGAGAATTAGAACATAGTATACCATTTTAGGGGATGAGTTATATTCCATTGTTGTTCAATTTTCATTAGTAGGGTTTCCTTACTTTTTGATGAGAGACTTTAGGGAGGATCATAATGAGTATAATTTTATACTCACCCTTTGTATATAAACTATTTTTTAGGTCAGTTGAAGTAGGATAGAGATCAGGCTAGTTACTACTCGCTTATGGGTTGTAGGAACTGTTTGGGATTCCTGTTCATTGACGTATTTACTTTCTTTTTTCCCTTGTAGTTTTCCCTTTCAGTAATAGTAGTTCTTTCATGAAATTACATTTGTGTACTTGATTTTATTTTGATTCTATATTGATAAAGAGCTGGTTGGTGTCTGCCTTATATCTATCTTTCTCATGTCTTTCTCTTAGAAAGTAATGCTTCCCATCTGCATGTCTATTATACCCTCAATGCTAGTCACCATCCCTGGGCCTACTAGAGGTAAGACTTGAGGGTCACTCTCTCTCTTCTCCATTTGATGGCCCGGGAGGGGTACACTTTCTGTGTGTGTGGTGGGGGGGTCATGACATCTATGTACAATGATTATATAGTGAAAACAACATGATTGACTTTGTGGTTGATAAAAGGAAACATCGTTCATCTTCCTACAATGGAAATGGATGTAACTTGAAGGAAAGTGATAAATGGTAACACTATATGGGAGAAATGTTTTTGAGGGATAAAAATTTTGTGGATGTTTTAGTGTATAAATTCATCGAATATGGATAGAAACATTCTAAATTAAATGAACTCTGCAAGGAATCAAGAAAACTAAATCAATGTTTCTTTATATAATTTTTTGGTAAAATTGAGAAATTATATCATTTCATTACCATTAAATATTATCGAAGGTTTACAGTCAATATAGTTTTTTCTTCCATGGGATTGGTAACATTATTATACACAGAAGACATTTTTGGAATGATTAGTCTAGTATTTAATTTAGATTATTTTAATGCTAGAAAACTAATAATATTATGGGGAATAATGTAGAATATTAAAAAAAAATTACCATCTCATTGAACTCTATATATTTTTTAATGTTTTAAGCGATTTGGATCCCCTATAATGAATCCAAATCCTCTCATTGTGGTCCCCTATAACATAAAATACGTTATCAACATTCGGAATCACATGAACTGATTGTGATCCTCCAATGAAAGCATTATCCTCAATTGAATTTTCATCTATCCCAACCATATTTTAGTCTCATGTAGTAAAATACACTAATTATTATTTGGTATATATGAGACATAAAATACATTCACTACTTGTGATTCCATTATGAATGGCTTTTCATTTTCCCCTATGACACGATAATTCAATTTCACGAAGCCCATTTAATTAAATTTCATTGTACTCTTATTTTAATCCCATTAGACATAGAAAATAGGCAAATGAAATGTTTTATAATCCAAATCGTATAGCAATTCGATAATTCCAAAGTATAAAATATCTTCATAAATTGAATTTCTATCTATAGAAATAGATATCTTCCTCACTTCCTCCATAAGCGTAACTCCACTATTTTTCATCGCACTGTAGTGATCGTGTTCTTTTCTATAGAAAATATAACAATATATTACAAAACCAATGTAATATATAACATTTTTATATAGTCCCATTGATATCCATTTAATTCATTCAGAATTTAATTTTTATTTTCAGATAACCCCAAATAAATTTGATCCCAGAACCATCCTATAAACTATCTCTTATGGTTATTTTGTATCAATCATTAAACCCATGATGAATTCAAATCTATAAGAATTTCATTGTGGGATTCAAATTATTGATAAAAATCTTCAATATTATATAAAATGTAATGTTATGCATTCTCATGCTCTATGAAGATAATTGAAAAAATTGATCTTTTGGAAATCCCGTCACCCATAAGGAATATTCTCTAATGAGACTTTGGAAGACTGATATTGTCTATGGACGATAGGTAATCAGTATAGAATTAAATAGATTCTTTAAAAATATATCAATTTTATGTACAAATTTCTATCTAACTTCAATTACTGGCATACCCTATCAATATCATCCTATAACATTTAATGGGGTACATCCATCTATAATGGACATGACCACATAGTTGAATCCCTCTAACTAGGTGAACCCATAGGTGGAAAATTAAATAAAATAATGATGGTGGGAATAACATATATAATTCTTATAATATGATTTTAACCTCTATATTCATTATTGGAATATTCATCTAGTCTATTACAATACGAAATATGGATATGAAAAATAAGCAGATTCATGTTAATGTATGTTGTACATTTTCAGGCAGAATACAATAGAAATAAATTGATATCAAATATTTTATCAAAACTTGATATTTTTTTGTATACATAAATTCAAATTAGTCATTAACATGTCATTATTGATATTTTATTAACACTCTTTCGGATTTATTAAAATATTAAATAAAATTTAAAATTGTAATTTTTCTGGTCAGGATTAAGTGTAAAATTTTTCAGGAAGAAATTTCTACCCTTTACCCATCACCGGTGCCAACTCTTCCCTTATACCCATGATAATCATGTCCAACCTAGCCTTGATGTCATATTTCATTTTTCTAGGAATGTTCTATAACCTATCAATAAAACTATCAAATACATATTTTTACACAAATGAATTCATGAAAATGTCTAACGTATAAACAATTCCAATACTGTAATTCAACAAAATTAGTTATCTTATCCCAACCTAATTTCATATGATTTTTTGAAAATGTTTTAACGAAAAAAATGTCAATATTTTTTACTTTATCAAATATTTTATCACTCATTATTGGAGACGATAGTGTACCTTGTTCGATATTCTCATCGAATGATATCATCTAGGATTGGTATTGATCTCATCAGGGTGAAAATTTCCAATGTACTAAAAACACAATCATTGAGGAATGTGTAAACCCAACATATTGTTTGCATTAATTGCAAATGGGACCCCAAAATAGTCATTTAATTCTATAGCCTGATAAATTTCCATAAGTTAGAAAGTCATTTATCTTCTCATATAACATGGCCTTCAATGTGAATTTTTCACTTCAATGAGAATAATATATTGTAACGCATCTATCCCACATTAAATTTAGATATTTTATCAATGGTTAAAAATAGATATGAATATAACTATTGAGTTTATTTGGTCAAGGTATAATCAGTGAAAACAAAATTTATTTGTGCTTCATATATAACCTTGGAGGAAATTTATAATTTTCCAACATGATGGGATGTGTACAATGAGTACAACTCTATTCACAAAAAGGATTTATTCCATCTGTAGAGAACTCATGAATAATGATTATCATCTAATTAAGAAATTTAATATACTCATAATCAATTTTCTTCCACTAATTATAATCTGAAGGATGATGTAGGTTTCTATCTTTAATTCTTGTATCAATATTCCATGTCAATTTTCTCACTACTTCCCAGTATATAGGTAGTCTTCTATATTATGGAATGATATTAAATAACCATAAAAATTTATATGAACATGATTTAATTTTCTTATATCGATCCACATTGCACTTAAGAAAATTTATGGGTGATTCATGGTCTATAAAAATCAATATTAAATAATTTGTACAAGCATCTATTTTTTTGATGTTATTCCCATTAAACATAGCATTATTTTAGCGTCATATATTAAACATGGTAATTCATTTTCTTCGAGAAACATATCATCCAAGAGAACAATATTTTGATAAATCTGGTGTCAGTATAGAAACTTCCATCACTCAAATTATATAACTTCAATAAAATCGAAAATTTTGTGTATTTAGTATAACCGATATACAACATTCTATTATCAAAATAAATATCTTCTCAAACATGTATGTAAAATCCTTGAATGTCGTCTTCAATGAATATATCCATTTATTCTATTTTATCTCCATCATCATTTACATTGGTATTCATATAAAATGATCCATAACCCATAGTATCACCTGAATCGGTGTGGACATCTAGTTTTCCCCTTGTTTAGTCAAAATCATATTGCTCTGATCTATTCCATGATTAATTGAATGTTCATCAAAAAATTACTGACTAGTTTTTATTTAATAACAATAAT
This sequence comes from Viscum album, assembly GCA_963277665.1. NCBI lineage: Eukaryota > Viridiplantae > Streptophyta > Magnoliopsida > Santalales > Viscaceae > Viscum > Viscum album. The sequence continues at coordinate 2,060,700,694 of OY728120.1, read as the reverse complement.
GTAAAACTACACAAAGTATATAATAAGGGTCATGTTTATGAAATATTAAAAGCATGATGATCTCTATAAATCCATCTTCATACTATTTTCTAATAAAATTTTAGTTCTTCCATTTTCAATTCATATTCATCCTATTAGGTTCATAAAATTTTCATATTGTATAGTAAATAAATAAATACGTATAAGATATTCATTGTCAAAGTTTAAAGTTTTACATAATTATAATAAGGGAAACACAACATTTGAATATTTCAATGATTTCCTATAGGCTTTGATGGAAATTTGTAACTGAATTTAAAAAATAATTACTCCACTATGGGTGGTGTTATCCTATAAATTCATCCAAAGGTGAAAGTTATAGACAACTATAATCCACATCAGCTTCATTCCCCAAATGGTAATTATTTCATTTTTTGATTGAGACTCATCTCTATATCTTGTGTACAAGAACCTATTTTGATTGAACTAATCTAAGATATAGTAATCCATGGGAAGAGTACTATTAAAAGTAGTTCAAGAAATATAAAAGAGACTGGGGATGAGACCCAATTCAAAAATTGAAATTATAACTGTTCAGGATGTGAAGTTTATGAGGACGAAAATTATACTCCATTATGTTATCGAAAAGGGGAAATGCATCCCATTTGTGGGAATTACACAATTGGCACTAGTTATTAACTCATGTCCTATTAAGGGTGACATTTTTTGTGAATATACATTATTGTATATGATTGAAGGGATCTCTGTGGTGATAAATTATGATATATAAGTTTTTTAGGCCTCTATGAATTCAATATTAAATGGATAAATACAAAATTTAATACTTTCAATCCTCCAACATTGACCAGTCTTACCTCTATTAAAATTATATATATAGTCTTTATTAAATATCATAAACAATTCAAAATATAATTTGGAAATTAATGAGAAATAATAAACCTATATATGATAAACAAGAAAAATAAAATCTCTTTTAATCATCTCTAAGATATAAAAATGTATTAATTAAACAGTTTAATAATTAAATAGTCATTTCATAAAAATGCATGGTAATCGTAGATTCTTATTGGTGGAACTAATTCATGTAGACCTAAAATGATGAATACCTAAAAATATTATAGTATAATTATTCCCTTATATATAGAATTTGAGAACCAGTATTCTAATTTTTGGAACAAGTGATGTAACAACCTATGGAATTATTACATTTAATATTAATGGTCTATTAAATATAATTAATCTCTATAAATTCTGGTAACAAATATTTTTTCCTTAATAACTAATATTTATTTGAGTGAATAAAATTATAGTATCTATAAATATTCTACATTTCATGAATATTCCACTTTATAAGTATACTCATCTAGAATACTACCTAATAATAAAATGAAACACTAGCCAAAAAAATAAATAAATCAATACAACCAAATAAAAAATATAAAAAATAAGTTACATTATAATGGATCAATGTTAAATGTGGAGTGACAGAAAAATATTATACATGTAAACGGTAGTAAATGTAGAATATGCAATATTGGTAAATTACAAAAATTCCCATGAGGTGAATATAGACATATTTGTGTTGGAACAACATATAATAATGATAATGAGTTATAATTTTTATAACATACTAGAGAACCACAACTATCCTACCTTGTTGGACTCCCATATGGACTTTTATACAAGTGGGGACACAAAAAGTCTAATTAGGACTACATTGTAACTATCTCACATTCCTCACTAAGATGAATATATTCCCTATTATGATAGTAATGGGAGGTATGGAGCCTTTACAGAAAACATATCAATCGACAATCAACATAACCCAAAAATGATTATTCAAACATATTTCAAACACCCTTCAATGTGATAAATGTATTTAAAAAAATAAATCTTACGTTATCAAAACTAATCAAGAAAACTTCCATAGATGGTAATAAATTTTAATAAAAACAATTTCATGGTACCAACAAGGCGATAACACTTGGTACCACTACGAATTTTCAAAAGAAAAATCATTTCGTTCAATATTATTAAAATTTACAATGTTAGAAAAAATTAATATAAAAAATTTCCAAACATACCTCAACTTTATAATATTAAAACACACACATTAATGGTATCTCTTGGAATGAATTTTTATACGAAGAAAAAAAATTAGCATCTACTTTATTGAATTAATCCTATCTATATTTAATTTGACTACAGACATATATATGTACACGAAATAATTTTTTCCTATACATACATATATATATATATAAATGATTATATATAATATATGGATTTTAAAATTGGATTTAAAGAAAAAAACCATCTGATTAAATTTTGGACACTTAATTTAAATTAAAAATATAGTTGTAATATCACAGAAGCATAAAAAATCAAACAAAATACACCTCAACATCAATAAGTCATTACATGAACTCCATTTTGATTTATTAAATAAAAACTATGGGTGAAATTTTAACAAACAATTTGGGTTCATTATTTACCTGGAAGGAAGTTCAAAATATTTAATCTTAATAGGCTACAAGGATAAAATTGGTGTGCATAATTATTAATACGCTATAAGGAAATAAGAAAAGACCTTAATGGGTAAATAAAAACCCAAAATCCCAGAAACCCCCAACTAAAAATTCATTATTGAAGGGAAATCTATGATGGGTAATTAATAGAAATATATAATAAAAAAATTCAAATAGATATTTCTATACAATAAATCAAGGAGTGAGGAGGAGGAGAAAATAACATACCTTGGATTGATGCTTTGAATCGTCTAAGGAAAAAGTGTAGATATTGTTAAACAATGGAATTTTTCAATGCTTGGATTCATTCGACCCTTGAATAATTCATGCCTTGGATTTGAGCCTTGAAATTTTTCAAGCCTTGATTTGAGCTATGACTGGATGAGGAGGACCACCTGTAACAGGTGCCTTCCATAAAAATCTTTGGATATAATGACAGGTTTCCGACTGGTTAGTGTTTTTTAAATAGATCAAGTACACTTTAATCAATTCTAACAAAAATGCTCTGAAAATGATCCATTTTTTCTTTTTGAAAATAATTCGTGTCGATAAAAGAAAAAATTATCATGGATAAAAAAGAACTGATCAAATGTATGTTTATCAGGGCTAAACCTTCAGCATTGATAAAGGATTTATAATTATAATTATCAAGAAAATACTTTTCAAATATATTTTTATAAATATATATATATTTTATAAAAATATTTAAATATAAATATAGTAAATATATATATTTAATAAAAATATTTAAATATAAATATATTAAATATATTCATTGTTTAAATATATTTATTAATTTTTTAAAGTTATTTAAATATATAATTATTTATTTTTAACTATACAATTAATTTTTTTTAAATAATATTTATATATTTATTCATTTATATCTTTATATATATTTATATAATTATATATTAAATCCAGGTGGGTGCTAGTATTATTACACTACTATATAGGTAATAACGTAAACGATGACGAAGGCTGCCGATGATGCTGGCCAGATGTAGGAAAGTGGTGACGCAAGTGTGACATAGGTGTGGGGACACATGAAGGTTAATGTAGGTATGATTTTATACATGGATTTCGGGACATGTTATGGGCTTCGTGCCTATTGGGCCTATGGGCCATGTAGCAAATAAAAAAGGCTTGATGGGTGGGCTATCCCTTTAGGGGGGAAATGGTATGAATTTCCAGCCTGTGTGTGGTTTGGGTGTGTGTGTTTAAATTTAATTCTACCCCGAATCACCTAATATATAAATATTTATCTATAATTTTATTAATACATTCTCGAAAACAAAATTTATTTATTTATAATTATAGATATATAAATGTATAAATATTAAAAATATATATATAAATAAATTTATTCATAAATGAGTATTCATAAATATGTTCTTAACATTATTAATGAATATTTAAATATTAATTCATGAATTGTAAATATTACTGAATGTGAATAATTAAAAATATTTACACATTAACAATTTTGAAAATATATATGTGTTTTATTAATTAAAGATAATTTATTAAAACAATTTGGATATATATTAAAATAAAGAAGAATACATATTTAAAAAAATAAAACATAGTATATAAATATATATAACCAAATAAGAGAAAATTACTAAATTATCAAAAAAACTAAAAGAAATTAATACCTAACTATAATAATTTTAAAAATAAATAAATAAAATTTCTGATTAAAGACAAAATATATTAAATGTATCATGTCATAATAAAATTCTAAAATGAATAGTAAAATTTTAATAAATTAAATAAATATAAGATGTATTTGTTTCTATATAAAATTTAATTAATGACATAATTATTTGTGTCTGTATGTTGTATATAAAAATTCATTAATTATAAATATATATGTGAAATAAATATTACAAACATTTGATATAAGATAAATTGAAAAATAAAGTTACATTCAATTATGTCCATTACTTTTTGTAATTAGCCAGTGTTTTTAACTCATACTAATTTTCAATTATATGCTATTATTCAAAAAATATTTGACTTCATTAAAATAAATCATAACTATTTCATATTATATAAATCACATTCATGAAATGTTATATAATTCATATATATCTATAATTATTATGTACTATATAATAATATTTATAATATATGTATATGTATATTAAATGTATTTATTTTTATCAGTAATTATTTAATTAATAAATGGATTAATTTTTTTCTTAATATAATTCTATTAATTTTATATTTGTTTAATTTTTTCATTTTACATATCCTTATATTTAATTTATATTATTTATTAGTATTTATAATTAATATATATTATATTAAAAAATCATTTTTATCAATAATTATTTAATTAATAAAATTTCGATTTTTCTTAATAAACACATTTTTAATATTTATAGATTTAATAATTTAATTTTATTTATGGATTTCATGAGTGCTAAAAAAGCGCTAATAATGTATCTCTTTATTGGTGCTATATAAAAGTGATGATAAATTGTACCTTTATCATCGCTACAAATAAAGCACCGATAAATTGTACTATTTATCAGTGCTAATGAAAAGCGGCGGTAAATGATTCCACTTTTAAACGGTAAACAAAGTGCTAATAAAGGGTTTCTTTTATCAATGCTAGAAAAATGAGGATAAAAGGTAGCCTTTATCAGTGCTTGTTTTAGTACTAATAAAGGGGACCTTTGTGAGTTATTTTTTCTGGTAATAATATTATTCAGTGTTGTTAAAGGCCTATTTTTTAGTTGTGATGATCCAAAAAATATATTTCCCTCTAATGCATTGGGAAAATCATATATCTCCTGATATGTTCTGTATGGTATCATTTCGTGAACCTAATCCAGTATGGTACTTTTTCCACTATGTTTGGGGCACATACAGTTAGCCTAAGCACAATATGTTATGGGATTGGGGGACTAAACATATATAGCACAACAATGTATTAGGAAATACTTTATATATCATTAGGTTCTATTTAATGGATTTTGGGGAAAACTGAATCTATATATTGAATTTTTTTCACTATGGTTATGGGAATTATGAGTGAACCCAATCCACCATGGGACTATCCAATTTATGATGACTGACATGAGAGTGACCCTTAACTTATGATTTCATGTTTTATGTTATTTCTACATATTATATGATTCCATGATCTTATGATTTAATTTCCTTATTCCATGTTTCCATGCTTATCTCACAACAGTACTTTATAGTAGATGTTTTTTATTTAGGGAATATATGTATTCCCTTCATGATTTATGGAGAAATCTTATTTTTTTTCTTTTTCAATTAATAATATATTTCAATATTCCATTGTTTTATCATATTCTTATGATATGTCCCATGATAACATGTTTATAAGTCTTCCAATATTGGGCATTTGATCACACCCATTTCTTATGTCTCCCTTCCCTAGGTTATGAAGATAATTATAAATTAGGAGAAGTATATAAGGGGGTATAGAAGAGTTTAATTATGGTGATATTTTTAGATGTTTTGTAAAACAAGTTTCTTATGTAATTAATCCTCAAAGGCAATAAACAATAATTTCATTCAAGATATGTGAGATTATTAGGAATTTTAATATTTAGATTATTTAAATGATGTAAAATAAAGATATTTTTAACTTGGTTCTCAATAAGGGTGAAGAAGAAGAAGAAAAAGAAGAATTAATGTTCACAACATATGAGTACAGAAAAATTAACAACCAATAATAAAATTATTGCAGGATTGTATGATGATATTTTTAATATTTAATTGTATGGATCTAAATTTTATCCCTTTTAATTGAATTGAAGAATCAATAAAATTTATTTTTATATTGATATTTCCTTAGAATGTGGTGATTTATGAGGTTTCAAGATTTTTGTCTCTCTATGAAATATGAAAATAATTCTACTACTAGAACAAATAGTACAGCAGGAGTACTGGAGACTCAATCCTCTAATGCTACATAGGGAACACTTCACCACGAAACATTCTTTTTTTGATATGATATTGTCTCATCATATTAATATTTCATTCATGTTAATTTATTTTATTTAATATATTGGTTTTATTAGGAGTTCAATCATAACTCAGTTTCCATTTAGATTCTAATGGATTTTCACTAAAAACAATATTTATAGTAATGTGATAAAAATAGATTCATAAATTTCATAAATTTCCACTGTCATTCTACATTTTATTAATTGAATTTTCTTCAGTAGTGTGTCCTTGAAAATAAATCCTATCATAAGGTGTGGAAAAATAAAATTTATATTCTTCCTAGTGTAGTATAGTGGCTAGATGGGGTTGTCCCACTTGAGGAGCTTCTCAACTGTTTACTTACAAATTCTAAATCAACTAAACTACTAATTTTTTTTTGTTATTTTATGTAAACAATGTAATTTTATAATGGAGAAAATAATATAAATATATATTAACATGATATATAAGACAAAATATTTAATGATCTTGGCCTTTTTGTATTAGATTTTGGTTCCTTATATTATTCATTCATGTTGATTTAATTTTGTCTGATAATTCAATTGTGAAATCCGACTCTTGAATTCATATTAGTTTATTATATAATTGTGAAAACATGTATTAAAAATAAGACTAAGTTACTCCAACTCTTATAATCATGTTGGACGGATCAACTTTATCATGAGTCTGACGCCTTCCAGGACCCATCTCCATTCTATGTTGTTTCAACCATTGAACTTCTCAACTCCACCATGTGAATAGATTATGTTGAATGAATGTAAGGGAAAAGATTTAAAAAAATTTATTCAATTGTTTCTTAGTTACATGTCATGGTGGAAAATATTCATTATCATACACATCACTTTTCATCACCACAAATTTAAATAAAACAAATTAAATAAAAATAAAATTTAGGCACACACAATCCTCCCTCAAGACCAATCCATGGGTTAGTCACTCATTATCAAGTGAAAAAAATATCACTATTGAAGACATGAAAATAAAATAATGAGGTGAAGAAAGAAATAAGGTTGAGTGAATAAAACAGTGATAGGAAGACAAAGGATGGAATGCCATAATTGAAATAAATAAAATGATATACATGAATTAAACTAAATTATAGAAGAAAATAAAAAAGAAGAAAAAATAGATCATAAAATAGAAGCCCAATCCCAGACCTCCAATCATTTTATCTGGTGTAGAACCATTTTAGTTATATATGGAGGAAACATATTTATTTCACTTGAATTTTTCTCTAAAATTATTCAAAATCATTTAATGTATATTTTTAATGATATTCAGAATTGAATCTCCAAAATTTTCAGGTGTTTCCAATTTCAAACCCTAATATGTACATCAAAAGTGGTTCTGACATGATCCATCATCATAAATCCACTACTACCACGATGATATATCACATACTCCATTGGATCAATGGAAGATCACATCCACTGTTGTCCCAACAGTTGATCACATTTTCCATTGTTAGGTAACCAACATCAAACATCTCTTTAGTCATCTCATCATCATCATCCTTCTTCATACCGCCTGATTAGTGGTATTATCTATAGACTCATCCACCTCGATAGAAGATTAAATGTTACTCAAATATTCAATTTTTTAACACTTATTCATGGTATTTCATGGTATCAGGGGTAGTGAATGGTAATGGTGAGGGTGATACTAGGTAGTGGATATATTAAAATCTCAAGAGAGTTGAATGAGATCCCACGTGTCTAGAGGATCATTAGCTCAATCCCACACTTCCAGGTATCCAATAGTGTTAGTGGTGGTGACCATTGTGGTTCCCCTTCAGTTGATCATCCATGTAATTATTCATGGTTAATTATGATGGTGAAGAAGTAATTTAAGTTGGACATGGGGCTTCATCGGTGCTTTTACTTGTCCTCAATCATCCGGTGGAAGTAAATGAGTTCTCCAGTGACAATAATTGGTGATTAGTAGTTGTGGGTGATATTATACTATTGGTACACTAATAGAATTGATACCCTTGGCAGACATATAGCCTGTTCTATCATTGGTGCCCTGATAGCATGTTATACCATTAGTGCATAGGTAGCATGTGCTACCATTGGCACATTGATGGTGACCATGGTTCAATGGACTTAATTAATCCCTATGACCTTAACAGTGGTCCAAGGGGGATTAATTATCAAGAGACACATTGTTTATATTCTAATTTGGGCATAGGGAAGTTTTCTGAGGTCCATAAAATGGGTCATGGGGGTTCGGGGCCTCGGTAGTGTGTAGGGGCTCTAAGGAGCATGAAGACATGATAGTGGAATATCATCGATAATATGGTCTTATATGTGGCTGGATGATGATTCTAAATACAATTATTGGGGATTATAATAGGGGTAAGAGGTGATACATGATGGTCTTAGGATTTGGTGGTGAAACTCATCTTGATATCGAGCTCATGTAGTGGAAAACATGCCAGTTCTATGATGGTTGGATAAGGTGGTGGTGGCTAGTGGGTGTTGCAGTCAGTAGAATTTGGTGGGGGTGTGTTTCCAAGGAAGAGCCACATAGAAAAAATTTGTATGACACCATTTTAATAAAGAGGAAAAATTTCGGGTTGAATACATACCACACCAAAAGTAGTTATGTGCTCATCGATCCATTATCAATCAAATAACAACCTCACAACTTCAATGAAGTCGTATGGGGGTTGATGGACCCCCGCCCACTATTGTGTAGAACTTCATGATGGTGAGGCCTTCCTTTCATTACTAATGGGTTTCAACACCATGGGTTTTGGAATCAAATATTTGTAACAAAAATAAATCCCCAGAGATTCATCCATGTGGTCCCTAGAAAATCGGAATCCCTCGGGAATCTAGTTGTTGTTTCTATAATTACCTATCACAAGCAGGGTTTGGTGTAATCTTATAGGATACCTATGTGGTGTGCAGGCCCTTAGGTTTTTGGATGGCCTAGTTGGCATTCTTTTTAGCAAAAATATATTCGAAATGATAATATAAGGTTTCAATATCAAATATAAAATTACATTCAAAATTTCATGAATATATTCTGAATAAGATGTTTCATTTAAAGAAATAATTTTGTTAATTTCAATTCATCATTTTAAAATTCTAATATGTGTATTAAACATTGAAATACATGGATGAAATAATTGAAAAACATACAAAAAAATAAAAATCCTTTAAAAATTTTAATGAAAAATGAATGTTCCAAATATCCCTGCACTTAAACCATTGTTCTCCACAAGAATTAAATCTCAACATATATTTCAAAGGGAAACAAAATTATAATTATTAAAATATCAAAGAAATAAAATAAAATGATTATTAATTATAAATAAAACATTCATAATCCACATAAAATTTAAATTCAATTTCTCAATTTTCTACAAAACATTGATATTTAGTATTATTCTTTTTCCCATTGAAAAATGATTGTACTTATCCTCTCATTCATTCAATCTCCATAATTAATTATTATAAAACATGCCCAATTATTATATACCTCCTATTTGAATATTTTATCTCATAACTCATGATATAATTCAATTATATTTATGTTCATATAATTATAACATTATCTATATCCATAGGCTTGTAATAGAACTACTTTCTCTACATTTTAAAGAAAAAAGTCCCAAAATCCCATGGGATAATTTTATATTAAGTTTATAATGACTATGAGACTTATGTTTTATAGGAATTGATGTTTAAAAGTATTTATTCTCAATGAGTTGGTTTACCTATTATTTATAATGCATGATATTAAAAACATGAGTAATGATGTTCTCCAGTTTAATCTGTCACAACTCCCACTGTCTCCCAACTCATTGTAAGGTTATGATGAAAATAAAACATAATAAATTATTTAATTTTTATTTAATTTTCTCTATTTCAATTTTTTTCATTTTATTTTATTTTTAGAATTTATCTCACATCTACCACCCATTTACATATGATAAAAATCATATTTCTGATGATGGTGGTTTTTGACACTACCAAGTAACAACCCATATTTTTTATTTTATTGGTTTTCATCTATTTTATCTCAATAATGGAAAGCTATATAACATAGTGAATAAATAAATTAACTTTACTAATACATAAGATAACACCCCAGTCTTTTTCCCATACACTATATATTATACCATTTACATTAAAATATCATGAAATTACATTGAGGAGGGTATTAATGGATAAAAAATAGATTGAAACATGGCTCACTCCTAACAATGGAATTAATGGTCTCAATGTACTAAACAAGGATTAATATAAAAGGTGGTATCAATGTTTTTAATTTTTTTAAATATACCTCAATCATTTTAAATATTTTTTTTGATTATTATATCTTTTAAAAGTTCAAATGAATGTTCTAGTGGGAGGAATTTCCTAATATCACTAAGTTAAAATGCTCATGATAAAATAGGATGTATATTTTTAAGAAATCCCCTCGAGAATGGGAATTTTTAATATGGATAGTGACTCATGGGATGAATAATAAAAAAATGTAATTAACATAAATTTTAGAAAATAAAATTAGGAAAAAATGGTAAGGAAATTTCATTTAAATGAGTCAAGTCATTACCTCAAATCATGATTCATCATTTTAGTATACATAATTCAATATATTCATTAAATTTTACATTTTACTCATTCTATCTCATTATCACAAAAATATAAAACATATCATCTAATGATTTCTAAGAAAATATTTTCTCCTAAATAATTCATGTAAAGCAAATATTTAAGCATGGTCATGGAATTTTCTAATTGATAGCTCATAAAAGGTGTTTTGGAAAAATATTTAGGGAGTTTAAAAGATAAAAATTAAAATTAAATCCCTTTTTAAATGAATCTTTAATAATAATACTTCTCTTTTTGGGGGATTCCTTGTGCCATAATTTCCTTAAAAACTGAGTCACTCAATTAGAACATGATGAAATGTTATTAATGCTTAAAATGATAGAGGGGGTAGTCAAGAATTATTAACAACTCCTAAGAATTTAATTTTAATATAAATTCATATAAATAAAGTAAAGATTATAACTTTTTATGATCCCCCAAGTGTGACATATCATTTTAATACCTCCATAGGTATGTTCCAGTTAATATCTATAATCTGATTGTGGGTGGATCTTATTGGATATAAAACACCGCATGTAGATTTTATAAGCTTCCACCTCTTCTCTAGCAGGGATGAATTGTCTATGGATTGACTATAAAAAATCCTTCACCTTCAAAATTAAGTAAATATTTCATGGTGAGGATAAGATAAAGTTTGAATCTACCACTTTATTAGTTTCTACATGTGAAATATCCTCTTTAATTTCCAGTGTTGGTGCAATATGGGCTGCATGAATTGAATTATCAATAGTAAATAAAGAAGGAAATTCCACATGAAAAAATTTTAAATTGAAATTAAAATTCTTCTATTTATAATGAGTATCTCCTTTTATGTTTTCCTTAGGCTCTACTAATTAGAATTTCTCAAATTAATATTCATAAAAAGTAAGGATATCTATGTGTTCCATAGTAGGTGTATGTTTTTTTTATCATCTTCCTCTAAGGAATTACAATAATTGTATGAATCTAAAAATTGAATGAAGATGAGGGGTTATACTCATATCAGATTGAATAAGATCCAAAATGAAAAAAATCAAAATAAGATCATCTCCCTGAGTTGGTTCTAGTTCAATCACTACCATATTGGTAAGTGCCTCATGAAATTAAATCTCAAGGGATAGAGGTTGGTAGTCAGGGTCTTCCATATTTTCGTTAAATTCAAACACTTTTTTGGATTCCTTCTCTTCCATAGCTAGGGACATATAGAGTAGTGTTGCCTCTTATACTATTTTAGTAATGGGGAGGTCATGTTGTATCTCATACTTGTTACTGAAATTATTGAAATCATATTGATATCTCACTTGCATATCTATAGAAAATTAGCTTTCATCATGAATCTACTCTATCTCATCATGTTCATCATGTATCTATCTCCTCAAATTGTTAGGCTGTTGATATTCCTGGTGTTTTTCCTCAACTACATGGTTGTATTTCTCAATATTTGGAAGTTATAGGGTTCTTCTTCCTTATTCTTCAAAATTTAAATATAATCCTTTAATTTATTTATCTTTTATTCCATATATTGAAATAAAATTCCAGCATCAAGTCAATTAAACATATGCATGTATAGGTTAGCAAGTTCAACAAACCCTTATAAGAGATACTTCTCAGTGTTATAGAGCACTTTTATTTGATCATATACCACTAAGTAACATTTCCATGAATTTAAAAAATGATCATTTGAAAACATCAATAAAAAATAATTTCTTTCATTGTTTAAGTAATTAAAACTATCAACTATGTGTGAAAAATGAAAAAGTAAGTAAAATTCGATTATTTTCCTAGTAATTTTCCTAGTTTATATATAACATCATTCACAGGGCATAGAAAAATAATCTTTCTAGTTTTCCTAGAGCAACCTAGTGAATTTTCAAGGGTGTATCATTTGATAATTTTATCAATTATCTATTTACAGATTTTAAAAAAACTAAACTACTTCTTTTTGGTTTTTTTATTATTTTATGAAGACAATGGAATTTTATAACGTATAAAATAATTCAAAAAAAACTTAAAATTCAATGAATATAGAACTATTAAATAACTTGGAATTTTTGGGATTAGATTTGGGTTTAGTACCTTATTCATGTTGTTTGATTAAATTTTTCATGATAATTAAATTGTGATATCTAATACATGAATTACTATTATTTTATTTTGTAATTTTGAAATATTTAATTTCAAAAAATAATCAATTCCGCCTCCTCAAATAATAGAGGATGATATCACACCTTAATAGAGAGTGTGACAGCTTCAGGATCTGGCTCCATCATATATTGTTTCATCCCTTGAACATCTCAACTCTATCATGTGAAGAGATTGTGTTTAATGGAAAGAATAAAAAATATTTAAATAAATGAATGGAATTGATTTTGAGTTCTATGTCATTGGGTGAAATCACCACACTCTAACAACTCACTCTTACTCACCCCAAACATAAATAAAAAATATGAAATGAATAACAAAATTCATGCACACCAAATCCTCCCTCGAGTCCAATCCTTCGATTAGTCACTAATTGTTTAGGGAAAGAGGTCATGGTAGAAGAGATGAGAATAAAATAATGATAGAAGGAAAGAAAGAATTTTGATTGGATAACATAATGTAAGAGAGAATAATTATGAAATAATTTAATTAAAATATATATAATTAGATTCATGGATTGAACTAAAAAATAGAATAAAATTAAAATGAAAAAATAGAGAATCTTACACCAGTATTCTCCTAATGCTATGATCCTTTAATATATTTCCACATCCTTGTGTCTATAGAGGTAGGTAACCTCTTTATCTCACCCGGTTGTATCTTTAAAATTCTTCATAGTAGTTGAATGTATCTTTTTAATGATATTCAGTATTGAATCACCTAAATTTCCAATTTCTAGTGCTAATAGGTATTTCATTAGTGGTGGTAGGAACATCCACCATTGGACATCCACCACTTTTTGGATGGTATATTACATCTACTATTGCATCTATGGTAGATCATATTCAGCATTTTAATAATGGTAGATCCCATATATTGTTGGTAGGTAACTAGTATCAAAAATATTTTTAATCATATTAGCATGTTCTTACATCTTCATCCATCAATATCAGTGGTATTATCTATTTCACTAGCCTCTGTTATATACGATTGATCATTAGTAAGAGATTTGTGTTGTTCAACCTTCTACAAGGTATTTCATTGCATCATGGGTGGTGCATACCAGTTGGTAGGGCGATGCAAGGTAGTATATATATTAGAATATAATGATATTTGTCCACTATACCATATATCAAGTGTCTCATTATCTCAAGACCCTACATCCTTGTATCTAGAAGTGGATGTGGTGGTTCTCATAGTGGTTATCATCTAGTTGATCATGCATGGAATTATGAATGGTGATGTATAAGGGTTCGAGATCATTTTCTGGTGGACAAAAGGATTTCTTATTGACTATTCATCGAGAATTGGTTTTTGGTGGATGTAATGGAGTTATCAAATGACAGCAGTTGGTGATAAGTGGTGTCCAGTGATGTCCTTCCATTAGTGAAACAGTAGCATGTAATACCGTTGTCACATTGGTATCGTGTTTATCCATAGAACACAGGTATTGAGGATGGATCATTGTCCTTCATATGTCCCACTGGACTTTACAGTGGATAGATAGAGCTTCATTATTTCTTGTGGAGTCGGTGATCCTTGAAAGTGGTCATTGGGTAGAAATTTGAGGTCCCTGAGATGGTCAAGGTGGGTTTCAGGGCCTCAGTAGGGTGTAACAGATCGAAGAAGCATGGAAAAATGGTAGTGGAATATCCTCTGTCATCTATCCTTATAATTGGAATGATGAATCTTTAAAGAATGATTTATGGGAGTTGTTGTAGGGGAGGGAGGTGATATGTGATTGTCTCGGGCGTTGTTGGTGGAATTTGGCTCAAGATCAATCTTTAGTAGTGTCGGTCATGGTAGTTCTCTAATGGTTTATGATTTAGATGACCTTGAGCAGGTGTGGAAGTTTGAAAATGATAGTGGTGTTCGATGTCTGGGGACAAGGCACACAGAAATCCGATGGGACGACACCGTTTTATTAAATATGATCAATGTATGGTGGATATTGTCCCAAATCATAAGTTTTTATGCACTCTATGAGAGTTTAACAATAAATTAATTCCTTCACTACTATAATGAAGACAGACGGGGGTAAGTGGACCCCTCCCCACCATCATGAAACACACCATGACAATGAGTCTTTCATCCCTTCATATAATAATATTCTCCACCATAGGCCAATGCATCCGGGATTCATCAAAACCAAAAATTTACACATATTCGTCATTATGAGACCTGAATGACCCTAAATCCCCATTCATTCAACCTCTGGCATTAGAATTACCATGGGCTTGCATGGAAGGGTGGCCCCTTGTAGGCTACATATGTGTTGTGTGGACCTTTAGGATTAGTGATGGCCTAATTAGCCTTCTTTTCCCTAAAATAAACTTAAAAGGTTAGAGTAATGTTTTATAAACACTTACAAAATAACATTCAAAATTCCATTAATCTATTCGTAATAAGATGTGTCATTGAAACAAACTATTTATCTTTATTTCAATTAATTTTTTACAAATTCTCTTATTTTGAAAAATCATTTAAATACATGAAAAAAATTTAAATCCATTTAAAAAATTAATAAAAAATTTGAAATTATCATGAAAAATTTGTGCATCAATCATCAATCCCTAGAAATACAATAAAACATAAAAAATAACAACTTTATATTATTATTTTTTGTTTATTTGGGATCAAATTAGTTATTATGTCGATTCTCATAAATAATTAAATTCATCTCCATATCATCCTACTCCAATTATCATTTTAACTTACTACTATATTATTTTCAATGAGGAAAAAATATTACTTCAATTGAAAATTTTATCATTGAAAGGTTAATCATTAAAGATGAAATAATATTTACATAACAATAACCATTAACACATATCCTCCCTCTATAATGTATTATTGGTATATAATTTCATTTATGAACCATGATACCAATTTCAAGTAAGTTAATTAAATACTATAGTGATCAATACATTTCATAGAGAAATATTATATCTTATTAGATGCATATTCAATACATATAAATACAATACCATCTAGAATAACCTTATTTTAGTTCCTTTAAAAACATGGATACATAAACAACTTTATCATAAGAGATCTAAATCATACCCTTCTATGTTATTCATAACTAGAAACCTTCATAGAAATTTCATCCATAAAACCAATATTTATAACCTGGAAAAGGGAAACATTACAATGGGTTCACTCAGATACTCAGTAAGGTTAAACAAAAGATATATCAATGACCACATAAGAAGAACATGAGCATAAGAGTATGAAAACCAGATATTAACCTTAGAAAACCATAGCCTCTATATAATTGTTCATAATCATGAGTCATGTAATAATTCTTTCTAATTCAAAAGACACGAATCACAAAGGAATCAAACAACATAATCCATGAGATCATGAAATTGACATAATATATAAGTTTTTGAAAACAAATAAGAATATAAAATCATTTCCTCAGTCAGTTATTTTATCCAGGACTATTATTATGTATTGGGATAACTTCCCATTTTTCCTATCCTTATTCAAGGTTCATAGTTAAGACTATCATAGTGGACATAATATCTTATTAAACTAGGTTCACTCCCCATTCTAGTTCTTATTATCTCATGAGATATCCTTCTTTAACCCATGCATTGGAGAGAGATATAATTTCTTTCCCACATATCACATAATGAAAATAATATATATATATATATATATATATTCCACTAGATAAAAAAACATTCGTTATATCATAGCCCATGGAAATTAAATGGGTTTTATAATCGTTTCATCATTTCATCATATCATGACCCATGGAAAATAAACCTATTTCATAATGGTTTCACCATAACTTAATTAACATGTTAGAATGAAATGAGTTTCATAGAATCATAATTAAATCATCATAATCATAATCCATCTAGAGGATGAATGTTAGTTGTATCATTGGATCATATCTAGATTAAATCATAAGATACACCAATGTATGTGATCATAAATGTAAAATTCCATTAAAATATCATAGGAAAATTTCGTGTGGAAAATACACATTTCCCAATGAACTCGCATTCTTAAAATCCTAAACATTTCAGAATAATAAGGATAAAATATCTGTTAGAAATCATATAAAATATAAAATGAATCACCAAAGCATTGAGTGGAATGACGGTGAGAAATTATGATAATTTAATATAAGTTAAAACAAAAATTCATTTCAAATCATTATTTATAATTCAAAAGTACCTCATTCAAAAAAGGACCAAAATATTATTATTAACTTTTCTAACAAAATTAAATAATGGTAAAAAATAAATTTATATAATCAGATTATAATATTAAAAACATTCATTAATACATTTTTATAAAAAAATTATAAGGAAGAAAAAGGATTTTCAATCAATTGGAGAAATTAAGTGAGTTTTCCTTAAAAACATTCTTTTACTCTATTGAGTTCCTACAGACAAGAAAATTAAAATAATAAATTTAATCTATATAAATACATTGATTATAATAAAATAAATGGTATTATTGATATATAGGTTCAATAATTTCATCATCATAAAGTTAATCAAAGATAATCATGAGAAACAATGAGATTGTCTCATAAATCCCTTAACTTATGAAAAAATTTCTTGAAAAGTACTATAATATAATGTTTAATAAATTTTTATTTTTAATAAATCTGTAATAAAATTATTTACATATTTATAATATTATATTTTCTTCACATATAATATTTGAATACCCATTTAATAATTAATTAATATTAAAATTAATGTTTTTTGGTGTTAACTGTTACGTTTTTCAAGAGAATTTCAGTACGATAGTGCCATCCTTTACACATAGATCATGGGTATATCTTATATGTAATTTTATGAATGATATAAATATCCTATATATTGATTTATTTTATATTTATAGTCATCCATTAATAGTATAAAAATAAAAAATAATTGCACCGTTCATATAGATAATATACTACATGTATATTGTTTTCACTTTTCGAAAGATGGAATGAAAGAAATTTAATTAAAAATTAACCTTAAAAAATAATTAATACTTCATATATATATATAATATATATTCATTAAATATATCCTTAATATCATCCACATAATATGGAAATGAAAAATGAATCAAATCACTTTGTGGAGGTTGTAGTGTGCACGTACACATGTGAAACATTATCATTTTATAATTGATTGGAAGGTTAGAATGTAGATATTATATTATAATAAAAAATAATATGTATATAATAAATATAATATATAGAAGTTAATCCCATTATAACAACTATACATTAAATATGGTGATGTAAAATGTATTCTATCGCTCTGCACATGCGATAGTCCACATGTATGTACGAGCGATACTTTCACGTTCCATTTGCTGAAATAGAGGGTGAATATTCATGGTTACACAATCATAAAAACATTTTAGTATATTTAGGACACTAAAGTAATTATTTTATGTTGAGCACCATATATTTAAATGGTTTAAATGAATAAATATATAGATATAGTTCTGGTAAGATGATTAACTCTTCTTCAATAGGCCCCCTTTAGATCATTTAGTAAGGACCATTGCAATGTTATTTTAAGAAGGAATGAAAATATAAATCATTTAAAAGTAATTTTATAAGATAATTTTTTAGGGTTTTCTCAATATATATGTCTAAAATTTGTTTAAAAAATTGAATGTAGGGTTATCTTTTTATAAGTTGAGGAGAGGACACCCTTGGATTTTTTTGAATGATTAAAATATTATAATCAAACTCAAAAAAATATTATAACTCTCCATATATTAATTTTTTTTATATTATTAGGTCTAAATATGGCCATAAAATAGGACTTAGACATTTGTAATTGGACAAACACCCATATTTGTTGGTTTAGCCTCCCGATAAACCCGTTTTAACCTTAACTACGATAATAAATTTTTTCTATTTTTACAATTCACCATGATAGAAAATAAGTTAAAATTATTATATAATATTAAATATTATGCTTCCAAATGTGGAATAAATTTTCTAAAATTCAACTAATAATTGTTTCAGAATTTATTTTACTCTTAAACCTAAAAAATGTGAAAAGCAGAAATTTAAAAAAAATATTATGTTTTAAATGTTTTTATATCACATTTCAGAAAAATTAAAAATTAAAAATACCTAAATTAGATTATTAGTATTATAATTTAACTAATTATACTTTTAAAACCATTTTTAAATGAAATATAACATTTTAAATTCATTAAATGAAAATACAGTTTTCAATAAGAATTCAGTATTTTCACAATTCATCGAAAAATCAACCTTTTTAAAAAATTCTAAAAAATTCACTCTATGCTAATTCTGAAAATAATATTTCAAAATTAGACTAAATTTTATCAGATAAATTTTTTAATATTTTAATAAAATAATTATTTTATTTTTTCACAAAAATAAATAAAAATCATTTTTATGGAAAAATGTATTTTTGAAGCATATAATTACTTTACTAACAATGAGTTCTTATTTATTAATATATTTTCTTTTTTAAAATTATTTATACTTAATTTTAATAATGTCGTTATTCCTATCCATTATTGAAATTTTATGATTAGATTGTAATTATAATGTATATTTTGGTTCTTTTAAACATGGTTTTTCAAATATCGCAAGACATCAATGAAATTAAATTTATTTAAGGTGAAATATATCATAAATATTAGGGATTATCATTATCCCCCCTAAATAAAATTTTCCCTAATATTTTTTTCTCAGTAATAAAAGGTTCATTATTTCAAAATACCTTTGTTGAGAACCCATGTTGTACATGGTGAAAGATCATGCTATAATGGTACGAACACTTAGTTCAATACATGTGAAGAATCATGTATGTACATCATCTAGTGAGATACATGGAATGAATTGTGAACATGGGATAGATTGGTGGAAGTTCCAAGTGATGATCTACCATCCCTAACAAGTCTAGAATCTTGAATAGTCCAATATACCTAGCGATCAAATTTTCCATCAATTTGATGCTCATAACCCTATTTTATGGAGAAATTTATAGGAATACCATATCATTAACTCTGAATTCCATATTTGACCAATGGTTCTCAGCATAAAATTTCTATCAAATTTCAGATACCATGAAATACTGATGAATTTATCTAAATTCCTCTAACATTTCCTCAACTAGATTAGGTACCAATGGCTACGTTTCTCTCACTTTATCCAAAAAAAATTGGGGTTATTCAATTCATTCCAAAAGGGGATTCCAAAAGATAAATTTAAATGTTCTAGTGAAGTATATTATTGTCTCTAAAATTGAATGGAGGAAGCTGTTGATCCCAATAACCCTTAAAATAAATAAAATAAGACCTCGGAAAATGTTTTTTTGGTTTTAATGGTTTTTTAAGGCTGAATATCTTTCTGAGGTTGATAGGTAGTTTGGAAACACAACTCGGTATCTAGGGATTTCTAAAGGCTTCACAAGAACATTGTGATAAGCCTTGGATCCTCATCAGATATAATATAATGTGGTACTCTATGAAACCAAACCACATACATCATATATATTCTATAAATTTGATCAAGGGAGAATATATAATTTAATCTTTAATGATTAGAATATATATCCACCCTTCTATATAAAGATAATCCCTCCATATATTTTTTGAAAATATTACTACAGATAACTCCAAATAATGAGTTGGGTAGTTTTTCCCACAAACTGTTTAATTTAATGAGGCATAAGAGATAACCATATCATTCTACATGAGGATGCACCTATATACCTTCATTGATGCATCATTATATATCACCATCCCTCCTCCCTTACAGGGTAGTTTAAATAGAGATATGATGAAAATCCTTTTCATTAAACTAGTATAAAATATGACTTTAACCGATCTATAAATTTTCATTATCTACGCTATAAAAGCACTGAGTACCTGAGCGAGATTAAAAGCTCTGGTATATTATCAATTATTTTTTTCCCCTCATAAAGGGGTTTTTATCGATTAAAATAGTAGAAATGATAAAGTTTACCTTTATATGATCTTTCAAAAGAAAAATATGTTTCCCTTTATCTGCACCTTTAAAAGCACTGAAAATGTGTCCTTTAAAAGCAGTGATAAAGGGCCTTACGGTAGTGTTCTTCAACAACACTCTATAGGAACAGTTCAATGTAATATATAACCACATCGTAGCTCAATAAAAAAACCAAATATCAACAAAAACTTTTCCCAACATGGAATTTAAACGAAATTAAATTTACCACACAAATACAAGGAAAAAACTATATTATATACATTTTATTAATTTATTTATACAATTACATAACTAAAAATTATTTCATGCATTAGAAAATATGAATATTCCTTTTTCATTTAATTATTACCTCAACGAACGTTGTTTCTATGAAAACCTCCCATTTTAGAGTAGAATAACTCACCTGTATAAGAAACAAAATTCTAATGTTAGTGATAATATAAATAATTAAATTAATATAAAGAGTTAATTTTACTAAAATTCATGTAAATTTTGAATAAAATACGCACATAGAGTCATACCAGTCACACCATGTGTTAGATTGAGGTGAATAAAATTCTAACACATCTCATATTAATTGTGGATCATTATCATGATGTATCCAAACAATCTTAATGAATGTGCTTGGTTTTGAATACCTTAGTAGTCTTTCTTACTAAAATACCATATTAAACAAGAAAAACACACTTTTTGACTTATTCTTATCACATTATATATTTTTTTTATGTGAAATAAATTCCCATAGATCAAAAATTACAAATGATTCATTGTCCTAAATTATCAATAAAATATAAGAGCATTTGATTGGTTTTCAGTGTGTGGCATGTTTGGAACAAAAATGATGATTTGAAACTGATAATGGAAGTCGTAAGTCATACCTAGCAAATCATTTATCAGATTGACATGTGTATGATTACTAAAATTAAAATTTAATTATTGATATTTTTTAATTTATTAAAACAATCCAAATGTTTTTTCTATGTTTTGAGTTGGTCATTTTTTTCATTTTACTAAAATTAATGTCAATTTAAAATAAAAATACGTACATTGATTCATAAAGGTCACACTGTGGGTCGGATTGAGGTGAATATAATTTGAACACATCTCAAATTACATATGGATCATTTACCTAAATTATATTAACAATCTAAATGTGTTTTCTCAGTTTTTAGTATGTGTGTTGCCTTTTTTCCTAAAATGTCATTTTAATCTGAAAACAAGAACTTTGACTTATTCCAATGACATTAAGTTTCAGTTTCATGTAAGAAAAATTCCTAAATGTCAAAAATGAATTATTACACACTTTACTATATTATCAAGAAATCCCATGTTTGTTTGATCAATTTTTTGTGAGTGAATCTTTTTGAGCTAAAATGTCAATTTTAAACAGATAATAGAGACTCTGATCCCTAACAGGTTAATCATGTATCGAATTAAGGTGTTCATAATCCCCATACATCAAAAATAACATATTAATCCCTTCCATAAAGCATCAAAATAGTCAAAATGTTTTTTCTTATTTATGAATAGGTCATTTTTTCATTTTACTAAAATTGATGATAATTTTAAATGAAAAGATGCACTTGGATTCATATTGGTTACACCGTGTGTCTTATTGAGGAGATACAGATTAAAACATGTCTCAAATGACTTTTGAATTATTTTACCAATGTATAAAAATATCCTGAATTTATTTTCTTAGTCTTGAGTATGTGAGTTTTCTATTTTTACTAAAATTTCATTCTAAACTAAAAACACACACTTTTGACTCATTTCAACCAAATAGTGTATCTGTTTGATGTGATAATGATTCCTACATATCAAAAACGAAATATGAATCATTTTACTAAATTATAAAGAAAATATGGGCATGTTTGATCAGTTTTTAGGGAGTTCCACTTCTAAACTAAAATATCTATTTTAAATTTACAATGGACACATTGAGACATATTGGGCACATCGTGTATCATATTTAGGTGTGATTGATTACTATACATCAAAAACTAATTATGTAATATAGTCTTAATTTATCAAAACAATATGGATATGTTTTATTAGTTTTGAGTATGCTAGTTGTCTATTTTACAAAAAAATAATGTCAATTTTATATTGAAAGAAGTACTTAGAATCATATCAGTCACATCGTGAGTCAAATTGAGGTGCAGCTAATTCCTGTACATCCTAATGTCTTAAAACAATCGTAAATTTCAGTTTTACCGTCATTTACATTGATATTATTTATATAATTGTCAACACTACATGATCATCTTCAAACAAACCACCCATATTCAAAAAAATTCTTCACCATTATAAGAAATTAATTATTATATGAGTAATACTAAAAATAATGAAATTAAACAAAATTTAAGAAATAATATGATAAATAAATGTAAATTTATTTTAATATGGAATCATCAAGATTACCAATATGATTGACCAATGGATGGAACATGAAGGAATGTCATAAATGTCATTATTGCACGACTGAATGGTTTTGGGGGAGAAGAATTTTGTTGTAGTTGTGGTGCATAAAGGCATGAAATATGGACAGATCACCCCAAATCAACCTATATAGGAAAAAAATTATATGAGTAAAACTATAAATAATTAAATTAAACATAAAAATGAAACAATTAATTAATTCTTAGGACAATTGTTTTATTATGAAAACATAAAGATTACTTATATGATTGATTAGAGGAAGTATATTTTAACATCCTAAAATATTAGTGGAGGTAGATTATAATAATGTGATAATTGTGACACTATAGGAGTGAAAAGGTTTTGAGGGTGAAGAAATCTATAGATGTTTTTTAATTGAAAAGCATGAAAGATGGATAGACAACCCCTTCTCGAACAAAAGAATACACTTGTATAAGAAAATAATAATTAAGTGAGTAATAATAAAAATAAATAAATTAAACATAAATATTAAATGATACATTAATTTTATAGAAAGTGATTTTATTATGAAAACGTCTAGATGACCTCTTTGACTAAGCAGAGACAACATGGTTTCTCCTCCTACAAGGAAGGAAATATAGACTAGAATCCTCTAAAATCAACAAACTCTTTAAGGAATAATGAATATTAAATCGACGTTCTGTTATTTAATTATTTGGTCAAATAGAGAAAGAATATAATAACATTACCTTTAAATATTTCTAAACAATTTCCTTCCTTATAGTCTGTTCTTATAAGGAATTTGTAACATCATTCTGTGCAGAAGACGTTGCCTTCATGAGTAGTCATACATTTAATTCATGTTATGTTAATGTAGTAGAGAACATATAATATTATGAGAAAAAACATAGTATAGTAAAAAACACTTTTACCTTTTCATTGAACTCTCTTTTTTAATGTTTTCAAGGATTTGGTTCATCAATCAAGAATCCTAATCCACTCTTTTTAGTCTCCTCTAATATACAATACATATTTGACATTTGGACTGAAATGAATTGATATCCATCTCCTAATAAAAGTGACTTCCTCGGTTGAGTTTTCAACTAACCCAACATTTTGTTTCGTCACTAGTAGGAAAATCGACCAATTCTTGTGTGTTGGATCAGAGACATAAAATCCATTCACTTCTTATGATTCCATTATAAATTACTTGTCTTTTTTCACATCGATGTTAAAATTCACCTTCAGGATGGCCATTTCAAAATATTTTACTACAAAGATATTTTTAACCCATTTTAAACAAAAAATTAGTACATAGAATGTGGAATAATTAAACTCGTATATCTCTATTATAATTCTAAAATATGAACTATTTTATTATAATAAATTTCTATCCTTGGAACCAGATATATTCATCAATACCACTATAAGTATAACACCACCATTTTACATCGTAATGCATTCATCTTTCTCATTTGAATAGAATGTATAACCATTTATTACAACACCTATGTACGATATTTCATTTTACATTAGTCCTTTGGCTATCCATTGAATTCATTCAGTAATTGAATTCATATTTTGAAATAACTCTTTATAAATGTGATCTCAAAACCATCCTATAAACTGTTGATTATGTGTATTTGATATCCAACCTTCATCCCTTGATGGATGAAAATATATAAGAATTTATTTGTCAGATTCAATGTATGGATCAACATCATCACTACTATGTAAAATTTAATGGTGTTCTTTCCCCCGATTTGTCAAGGTAATTGTAACAACATGAATTCTGTAAATCCCTTTGACTATAAAAAATTTACTATGAACAGAAATTGGGAGACTAATGCTATCAACATCTAATAGGTAATTAGTACAGAATTTAATAACTTCTTTAAAAATATATCGTTCTGCAATACAACCTTCTGGCCTAATATGATTCTTGACATACCCTTTCAAAATATTCATATATTGTTCAATTTTTTGCATCCATCCATAATGGATAAGACCATATAGTTTAAACTCTCGGACCAATTGAACCATCAGGTGGAAAATTATATCAAACAATTATGGTGTAAAGAATATCTATATTTCACATAATATGACTCCAACCTCCTTATTCATAATAGGAAACGTAGTTGTCTCTAGAAATTTACTATGCATGGATTTGGATAAGTAAAATTTTCTAGTTAATGTATTATTTACAGTTTAAAAAATAATGCAAGGGAAATCATCGTGAATTAAAACTTTCATCAAAACATGAAAGTCCTGAGATATTGGTCCTTGTAACATAAAATAAGTCATTGAAACAAAATTCTCGATATTTTATGAATAATCCTGTGGAAGTTTTACACTATTAATTAAATGGAACAATTTCAATTTTCCTATATAGATTGAGTGTAAACTACTAGATGGAAAAATGTCTGCCGTTTACACTTCCCTGGTGGAAACTCTTCCCTTATCCCCATTTCAATCAAGTCTATCCTAGATTTTATTTCATAATTCATTTTCTCATGATCATATATTAACATGGAAATAACACTATCAAATATTTTTTTTTTCTACATGAATGACATCATGAATATTTTTGACATAAAAGAATTAAAATATTTCAATTCAATAAAAATTTATCACATCATCCAACCTGATTTTTTAAGGTTATTAAAAATGGTTTACCAATAATAGTGTCAATATCTTTTAATCTTTTGTATAGTTGATCACCAATTACTGAAGATTGTGTTTTACATTATTCGATATTCCCATTGAATGTTGTCATTAATGATCTGTAATTATGTCATCAATGTAAAAATTTCAGATGTCCTAAAAAAAATTTAAGGAATGTTTCAACAAACATGAGTATGTGTGTTTTTCAAAAATGGGACACCACAAAATTCCTTTAATGTCATAGCATTAAAAATCTCCATAAGTAAGAAATTAATTTATCATTCCATACCAAATTTCCATAAATGTAAATTACTCACTTCTATGAGCATCATAAATTTTAAAACCAATATCCCATGTCATATTTAGATCTTCGATCAATGGATCCAAATAGACCTCAATATAATTATTGGGTATCTTTGGTCTAGATATATGTATAAAAAACATAATGTACTTTCCCTTCACACATAACCATGGAAAAAAGTTATAATTAACCAACATTAGGTTCCATGTACTATGATTACTACTCTGTACAACAAAAGGATTTATTCCAACTGTTTATAAATAAAGTCAAATGTTTATCAGGTCATTTCTAAATTGAGGATACTTTAAATCAATTTTCTTCCACTGGGGAGACTTTGTTTGATGACACAGGTGCCCATATTTAATTCTTGTATATGCATGTCATGTCAACTTTTTCGTGGTTTCCTGACATTCATATAGTCCTCTAGATGATGTAATTTTAGGAAGGTACCATAAAAAATTCTAAGGACATGACTCATTTTTCATGTATCGACTCACGCCACACTTAGTTCATTTTATGAGTAATCATGGTCCTTGTGAAGAAATATGAAATCATTTTGACAAGTATGATTTTTTAGAGATCATGATCATTGAACATAACATTTGTTTAGTGTCATATTTTTTTCATGGTATTTCATTTTCTCCTGGTATCATATCATTCAGGATACCATGTAGTTCGGTAAAGTTGGTGTCAATCCATCTGCTGCCAGCATTCAAATTATATATCTTCAATACAGTTGGATATATAGTCTATTTAGTATAACCAGTATACAATGGTTACTTGGAATATATATTTATCTCTTAAATTATCATTGTACAATCAGGATGGTCATCCTAAATTTCCATTTTCATTTCTTTCATGTGATCTACATATCATTTACAATAGTATTCATATGAAATGATTTACAAACACCAGTATCATCACAATCAGTGTACACATTCAGTTTACATCTATGTCTAATCAATGATATAGCACTCTGATCAATTTTTTGACAAATCAAATGTTCTTCCAAATATATCATACAAATGTTTCTTTAATAACAAAAATATATACACAAACAACGAATTTGAGAAGGTTCGAATGCATGATCTCTTGAAAACATGAGGAAATCATTAACTCCTTATTCATTGTCTTTTTTTCAAATGATTATCTTGAACACATTCTTGATTCATATCCATCCTATTTCATTAATAAAAGATTAATTTTGAACAATAAATAAATAAAATCCCCCTATGATATTCACTATCAATGGTGAAAGTTATAGACAACTCTAATAAGGGAAACTCAACTTTTAATTGTTTCAAACAATTTCAGTATTTTGAATAAAATGAGTAACTAAATTTAAGAAAAGAATTTCTCCACTTGGGAATGTTCTTCCTATGAATTCATTAAAATATAAAAGACATCACCAATTGGCCCTCATCAACTCATCTCCCATACATTTATCATTAAATTTAGTTTCTGACACATCATTCATCTCCTGCGATTTGCACTTATGTTTCTTGAAATGCTCTATGTAGTAGTCATCCATTGGATGACTAATTATTAGAAGATTATAAGAAACGAAAAAGAGACGAGGGATGAATTTCATGAAACAAATTTCAGAAATGACTTTTTAGGATATGAAGTTGATGAGGATGATATTTGTTTATAAAATAGATGGGTGATGAGTCTTAGGAAACTAATTGAAGTAATAACTATTTTTGACACACATCAAATCATTCCTAAATTCACTAAACAAATGAAAATATAATATAAGAAATTTAAGAGGAATAAGAAACCCAAATATGATAAACAAGAATAATAAACTCTTATTCAATCAACTATAAGATATAAAAATTTATTGATAAAGCATTTTAATTAATATAATATTATTTCATATACATGGATAGTAATCAGAGATTTCATGGGGTGGAACCAATACCTGTAGACCTAAAAAGATGAATACATAAAAATAATTTCTAATATATATAATTTGATAACTTCCATCATATTTTTTGAAACATTTTATTTAAAAATTAAATAAATTATTATATTAAAAATTAATGGTATATAAATTTTTTGAAAACATCTCAAGTCTCTTAGGATGTCATATCCCCACATCGACTCATTCTATAGATTCTAGGGAGGTTTTCACATAAGATATTCCAATATGAAGGATTATTAGGAGGAAATCTAATACACATTGACCCATCCTTGATATTCTCTGGTGGTCTGTAATGATGTTGGCATAAATAAATAATACACATAAATAAAAAATACCCCAAATAGGGTAGAAATAACACCAACCCTTCGAAATTCTATCCCATACACATTTAAATATATATGTATATATTAAATGGAATTTATAATGCACCTAATTTCAAAAAAAATCACATTTAAACATTATTTTAAAAGAAATTAAATATAATCCCTTCTTAATTTGGAAATCCATAAACTTAATTTGTTAATAAATAATTATAAAATCACCCTAACATAATATGTTCTGATAAAAAATATAAATATAAATATATATATATATAATGATCATAAATTGATAAAAATATTTTTAACCCTTACTAGAGAATATCACTACATATAAAAACAAATTCAACCCCATAATAATTTTGAAAATAGAGGGAAATTGAAAATAAATAAATATGGTATCACCTTTACTAAGATTTCTCTTAAAATACAACAAAACTATAGTGAAAAAATAAGTTTTTATGGAAAAACCCATTCACCAATGTATTAAAATATAATTTAAATAAATCAATTCCCTAACATGAATTGCATAAAATTTTCTTCTATTGATTCTTCTCACCATCACTAGACATAGAATTGGTTTGCTAAGTTAATATGTTTGTTCGTTTAAGGTTTTTATAACAAAACCTCTACTATTTATATAGTGGTATAAATATTTATTTGATTGGTTCATTAACAGAAAAGAGGTGATTCTATAAGATTTACAAACAGTGAAAAATTTACCCTTCCAGAGAAAGATGGGGCATGGATATAGAAGGAAAAGAAAATGTATTTAAAACATAAATTTAAAATTATCAAAATTGGATATCCAAATTATTAGGATAAGAAAAAATGTATCATAATCGAAATAAAAACAATATACAATCACTAGGTCACAAATAAATGATGACGTCATCTAATAAGAAATGAAAAAAAATAAAAAAATCAAAAATAAAATTGAAACCTATAAAGGAAAATATAGGCATACCTCACTTGGTTGAGGAAAATATGGGACCCTCAAATCTCGATCTTGATGTTTTCTTCGAAAACCCTAACATCAAGTGAACACCATATGTTGAACGATGTTCTAGAAATTGGAGGAAGTGGGTTTGTGTGATTTGAGTGGGTCTGTGTGATTCAAGCTTCAATTTACTGAGGAGGATCATTGACAACGAGCGACTTTCATGGAATCATTATGATATCATGACGGGCTCAGAAGTGGTTAGATTGTTTTAAATAGTTCTGGACACTCTTTTCAGTCCTTAAGTATTAAGCACTAAAAAAGGATTATTTATCAGCGCATATAATGTTAGGTCTTTATCAGCATTAAAAATCAGTAATAAAATCCATCTTTGTTGGTGATAATCTTATACCACTGATAAAGCCTCATCGTTATCGGTGCTAAAAAAGAACTGATTAAAGATTTATAATTATAATTATAAATAAAAAAATTGTAAATATATATATATATACCTATTAAATATATATAAATATAAATATAATGAATATAGTCCTTATGTAAATATTTTTATTATAAATTTATAATTATTTAAGTATAAAACTATTTATTTATTATTATATAATTTTTTTAAAAAATAATATTAACATCATTACATATATTTATATAATTATATATATAAATATTCATTATTTATTTTATTTTATTTTAAATATTATAATTATTTAAATATATATATATATTTAAATATATATAATTATTTATTTATAACTATATAAATACTTTTAGAAAATATTTATTTGTTCATAATTATAAATATATTATTTCATAAATATAGTATGAACATTTCTGAATATATTTATTTGTAAATATGTTTTACAAATATTTTTTTACATATATATTTTTAACATTATTAATGAATATCTATTTTTAAGGGTATCCACATTAAATATGATTGAAATTGAATAAATTAAAAATAAGTACACTTTACCAATATTGAAAAAATGCAAAAGTTTTGTGTGTGTTAATTCAATATAAAAATAAATTAGTTACATATATGTGAACTTATTGTTAATCACATTTGATCTATCTTAAATTGAAAAATTAAATGACATTCAAATTTATGTCCAGTACTCTATGCAATTGGTTAATATTTTTTATTCATATTAATTTTTAATTATAACCTATTATTCAGTAAATATGTGATGATGTAATGTAATGTTCCAAAATATGTTGTAATATAAAGATCATATTTATATACATTAATATATATCTATATTTTTAATATATACTATTTATTAACATTATAAACAATCATATAACTAATAAAATGTTTAATATTTTTCTTAATTTACTTATTTTTAATTTTAATTTGTTTAATTCTCAATTTTCATATAACTATATATTTAATACATATTATTTATTAGTATTTATATTTTATATATATTATAATAAATGTATTCATTTCTATTAATAATTATTTTATTTATAAAAATTTTAGTATGTTTTAGAATAAGATCTTTTTTTATTTATTTAATTATTTCATTTTATTTATTCGGACCTTTATCAATGCTTAAAAATCACTGATAAAGTATTTCATTATGAGCGCTAAAAATATAGCGCAGATAAAGGTTATCTTTATGAGCAATAAAATTAATGCACTGATAAAGAACCCTATATCAACACTAAAAAAGTAATGATAAAGGGTAAAATTTATCAACAATCACTTGAGCACTGATAAAGATTCAATTTATCAGGGATTTTTTCTTACACTTATTAATACTACCATTGTTAAATTGCAATTTTATAGTAGTGTAAATTCCATAAATTCTTCCTCACATTTTTCTACCTAAAAGAACATGAATCACTTTTGAGTTAACTTGGTGAGTGGAATAAACATCCATGAGAAATTTTAAGTATTGAATTTTTAATATCCATTAAAACCTAGAATAAATAGTCACCCTGGTCATATTGTTCGGTTTTGGCCAATTTTCAATAACTTTTTACTCTAATATATCAATCTATATACTCTCTCTTTAGTTTATATGGCCCAAACATGAATCGTTTGTATAAATAATTTACACGTGGTAAAATTCTCATATATCTTCTCCTTTTTTTGGGTCCTTAGTACAACCCTCATGCGATCTGTATACTCTTCATTAATTTGGAATATATATTAATATCATCTATAAAGGCTACAAAAAAACTGGTCAAGTTAATCTCTAAAGACTATATTCATTAAATCCATGAATATAATATGGAAACTAGTAACACGAAATGGAATAAAAACAAATTCATAGTGTCCATAACTCATACCAAATGCTATTTTGGTGATGTCTTCACTTCTAAACCTTTACTTCTATTATCCCGATCAATGATCGATCATGGAAAAATATTATTCTCTTCATAATTTATCAATGAAATAATCAATACTATAGAGAACCTCTATTAACATACAGTAGCATTACATCATATTTTAGAATACATAATACATCACAGAAACAAACTCCCAATGAAAATATTATTTTAGTGACATTGGAAACAATAAAACATAAACCCTGGTATATGAGTGAGGTACATTATCTACCACTAGGTTTTCCATTACTATAAAACTTCTAATAAATAGCATACATAATAAATATCTTCATATAATGGGGGAAGGAAACAATAAAAGGGGTGACCTCAGATGCTCAGCAAGGGTAAACAAGGGAGATTAATAATCATAAAAATGAAAATAAAGGTATGATAACAAAATCATAACATCATAACATCTTTCCTTTCATATAAATTATCACATACATGAGTCATGGAAAAAATATTTTCAATTTACAAGACATTAATCAAGAGGTAATTAATAGAAAAATCCATGAAATCATAATATAGGAATAGGACATAGAATTGTGGAAGACACATAAACACCTAATATCATTCCATTTCAGTCAAGGTTCATTTTCAAAACATATCAAGTAAAATAATGAGGACTACATCTACTAGGAATGAAACACCAACATCCCCATTCATATTCCTTTCTTTATAAGGGATCAGGTTTCCCATTCTTCTAAAAGTGTATCAGGTTTCTCATTATTCAAATTGTGGATTATTATCAATTACATTTTTTCCATCATAATATCCATAGATATAAATATTTACCCAATGCATTGCATGGAGTTATATGTCCCGGCTGTCACATAATTAAATGTTACATACATGTTAGACAAGATCAGAAACAATCATCTTATCATGCGCTATAAAAATAGGAGAGTTTCATAAACAACATATCATAACCCATGAAATAAATTGGATATCATAAACATGTGATCATAACATAACCTTTATAAAATATATGGATTTAATAATAATTTCATCAATTCATAACCCATGAAACAAAGTAGGTTTCAAAAGAATATAACCCATGGAATTGAAACAGGTTTCATAAATATAAAACCCATTAAATAGAAACATGTTTCCTAACCCTCATGACATCAAAACATAAACCATTTATAGAAATAATATGAATAGAACCCTAATAGCATATCCCAAAAAAGTCATAAGTGACACCAAATGATGTCATATTGGATGGTAAATAATTTATAAATATATTTAAAAAAACTTGAAAATTTATCCTTTCTTATTAGAAAAAAAATTCTTTTTGAAACATAAAAGCTTTTGAAAGCCATTTTCCATAAAATTAAACATGAAAATTTATAGTGTCATATTGAAAACATTTTGAAAACCATTAATTCGAAAAAAGATTTAATAAATTATAATGTAATATTTTAAAACATAGAAATATTTTCTTTGAAAATATGTTTAAAAGGATGGATAATTTTTTTGGAAATCATTTTTAGAAAACAATATTTTTTAAATAAACCAAATTTTTTAGGGAAGAGAGGAATAGGGTTGGGTTTTCATAAAGACATTTTCTTAATCATATTAAGAATCGAAGAGTGGAAAATGGTTCCATTACATAAATATATCATTACAAACCATAGGATTTGAAACTTCATGAGATTATATGAGATATTAATCATAATACATCATCAATGAAAGCATTATCATAAATAATCATGATAAATGATGAGATTGTAAAAATAAACACTTAACACATAGGTAAAATTAAATCATAATCCACAAGACATAATAAATTTATATGATGATTATAATATAATGAAAATAAAAATATTCATGAAATATCATGTCAATGTAATATTATATACACCTCATAATATAATATAGGTGTATAGAAAAACATGTGTCTCAAGGAAGGAAAATTGAGACAAAATTACCTTACCGATTTGGACACTTTTGAAATGTATTCCCCATGAAATGGAGACAATTTAATGGATTTTTAAATACTCATAAATATAAGGTTAAGAATCATATAATACAATCTTGTGAAGTACCTTGAAAATGAAAAATTTGGTGAATATGGCATATGTCTCACAGAAATAAATGTGACACAAGAAATCCCCTTACATTATGCCTTGAATCAATTAGTACTCGTTCAAAAATTCTGTATAAAAAACATATGTTTATTATAAATTTGTTAAATAAACATATTATACAGTAAAATAACATATATGATTTAATTATGACATTATATTACCCTTTTATATACAAATCCATATTAAAATTACATTTCAGGTAATAACCGCTTTGTCTTTCGTATGTGTTTTGATTTGTTTTATTTTTTTCATCTTACTTATATCATGATTTCATAATATACATAATTATTAATATTATATAAATATCATATATATCCATCATAAATTTATTTATAATAATCATTAAATTATTGAAATAGAAAATTAAATAATTGTTCATGGAGACGGTAGGTCATACGTATTCCTGAACACGGTTTCTAATTTCATGTCATATTATAAGAAATATTGTAAATTAAATATATGTATTTAAATATATTATCATTAAATTATCATTATTATATATTATATATGTTCCCTAAACTCATTCTTAATACATTTCATGTAAATTTTTATTGAATAAAAATTCATTTAGGAAGAGGTAGCCCACACATACACAAATTAATTTATCATATTTACACAAGATGATTCACTCTTACCATGAAAAATAAGTGGGTCTTTGCATTGGTTTAATAAGAGGCTTCATACCCAACATTTAAAAAAAATCATGAAGGTATGTGTTATATAATAATTATATGAATAAATAAATCCTAAATATCATACATATCAAATAAAAAATAAATTATGTAATTATTCCCAACTAATAAAGGTGGCAAGGGAAGAACGAATGACATCAGTATGTGAGGCGGTAGTCTGCCATACACATGAATGATGATTTTTTATATAATTTGATGGATTTTTGTGTGACTGTAGTTATAAACATTAATATATCAACATATCATTATATTTTGAAACACATTTTATTAATAAATCATGGAAAATGAATTTTTTAGGGGGTGTGTAAGGAAATAGAAACAAATTGTTTGTGGAAGGATGTTCCCACTTCTTTGGGTAACTCCTTTCAGTTTGAACCAAAATGATTCTTTGGTTGGATTTCATCATAAATATAGGCATATAGGATTAAGGTACGTATGTTGGGAGGATATTTCGGTAGGTTTTTCACAATATAAAGGTTTTTAAATATGTGGAGGAGGGGAAAGAGGTGATGCCTTTTATAAGTGTGGAAAAGCACACATTGGGTATTCTTTAATGTATTTGACTAACACCCACGTTTTACTTGTCCAAAAAGGCTTAATAATGAACCATTATAGATATATAAATGTATAAGGGATTAAATATGGCCATAAAATATTTTTTAGGAATGTGTAGGGTCATTTTACACCTTATATTCTATGTTTAGTCCCTAATTAAGCTCGTTTTTTCTTTAATCACTATAATTAATTTTAATTATTTTAAATAATATTTTTCTTCAAAAACCATATTTCCAACATTAGAAATTATATATTAAGATTATTATAAATATGGAATTTATTTTATAAAATTATAAACACATAAGTGGTAGAAATTAATTTAAAATTAATCTAGTAGATGAGATGAGGCGACGAGTTTTGAAATTGAAAGGGTGAAAATATTGGATTGTTTTTATATCCAATTTTCAGGTGAAACTGGTTACAATGAAAAAAATTGGATTAAATTAATTATAATTGACCTATTATACTTTAAAACCCAATTTAAGTATAATTTCACTACATAAATAATTTAGAGTAAAATGCAGTTTTTGACTTAAAATTCAACATTTGTCACCATTCATCCAAAAAATTATGTTCTCCATAAAATACATAAAATTCACCCTATGATTAATTTGACTTTATGAATTAGAAAATGAATCTTATTTTATCAAATTAAGTTTCTAGAAGTGTCCAAATTTAATTTTTTCACAAAAGGATATTAAAAGTATTTATTTTAATAAAATAGTATTTTCATACATATAAAGACTATACCAAAATTATATGTTTTATTAGAAATATTTTTCATTTATATAAAATCATTGAAAATACTATTTGATATTAAAATAGTAATATTCTTATTAAAATGTTTAATGGTTATGTTATATTTATCACATTTAAAAAATTATAATCATAGAATGTTGTTTCGTAGAAACTATGTGTTTCATGCAGTGTAAGATATAACAATGTTGTGTGTAATGAATGATTTACAAGATTTAGCATATAACGCAAGAAAGCAATTAAATTTAATTAATTTGAAAAAAGTTACACAATAACTCCCCGTGTTACATTCTACCCCTTAAAAAGAAATTCTCCCCTGAAATTCTTCATTCTAATACAAACAAGTGAGGATACATATACATAATCATATCCTTAAGGTCCCAAATATGATTCCTTAACTTGTTGTTTCGTCATGAGACTTCGACTTGGTGAAATCTCTTTTTTCATAGAAACTTTTCTGAAATATCCAGAATGAAAACGGGTTGTTCCTTATAAGAAGGATCCTTCACAAGTGGTATGACCTCTAAGTTAAGTACACATAAAGGGAAAGGTATGAACATTAACATGAGAGTTAAATGGAACACATCATTGAATTGAGAGAGGATTGGTGGATTTTTTCAAGTAATGTGCTACTATCCAGATATGATAAGGAATATCAAATGGATTTATATTCCTAGGAAATAGTTTTCCTTTCTTCTCTAATCATATAGCTTTATTCTATGGAGAAATTCATATAAACACATTCTCATCAAAAAAAAATCTAAATCAATCCATTAGTTATTAGTATAACATTTCTACTAACTTTGAGCTACATTGATACGATTCTGAATGGTTCTACCCTTCTTTTTCGGTTCTTCATCAAACTGAGGCCCCAATAGATTTCTTTCTATAACATTATTCAATTGCAATGTTGTTCTAATTTTATTTCTATAGAGGTATTCATAAGGATCCATCTGAACGAATGAGTGAAATAAATTTTTATTAGAAAACTCAACAAGAGGATGGTGTTGATCCCAACCACCTTTAAAATCCAACAAACAAGATCTCAATATATCTATAGATTTTGAGTTTTTATTTCAGACTGAGCATCTATTTGAGGATGATAAGAAATGTTGAAACTCAATTCCTTATGAAGTTCTTGATAAAGATATCACCAAAACATTAAGGCTAAACATGGATCTTGATTACATACAATAGAATTTGATACTCCATACAACCTATCCAATTCCTTAATTTATATCAGAGAAATAGAATTTAAGGAGAAGTTTTATAATTAAGAGATGAATTGTACTGACATGGTAAGGTGATTGAATAATACCAATATATAATTGTTCCCTTTAATGGTTTTGGGAGTCCAATGAAAAAATACATATAAATTTTCTCCCATTTCCATTCAGGAATGGGTAATAGATGTAAAATTCCCTTAAAATTCTATCTTTTATCCTTACCTATTTGGCATAGCAATCACTACGATAAAAACATTGTGATATATCTCTTCATACCATCCAATAAGAAGTTTTTCATTAAATATATATAAATCTTCAAACTTCCATCATGATTAGAGAATGAAGAACTATGAGCTTCCTATATAAACTCTTTCATTAAATCTGGTATGGATGGAACAAATATATATTTCATGAAACATATGAGTCCACCATCATCAAGGTTAAACTCAGTAACATATCTAACCTTCTTTTTCAGTTCTAGTTCTTCATTTTATGCCTATTAAATCTTCATATGCACAAAGGATTGAATGTTAAAATGAGAAATATAATATTTTCCCCCTTAATTCAATATTTCCAGATCTATCCCCAAAAAATCAAGAAATATTAGATATTTTTTGATCTTCAACATTGATATGCTGGCATGATCCTTTCAACTCAAAGCATCAGCCACCTTGTTTTCTTTCCCAGGGTTGTAATGTTTTGAGTTGTTATAATCCGTTGCCATCTTTATCAATATTCTCTAAAGCATGTTAAAATACTTTCGTGTAAATATATATTTCATTCGTTTATAATTAGTATATATATCACACTTTTCTCTATAAAGATAACACCTCCATATCATTAATGTAAAAATTACCATGGCTAACTCCAAATCAAGTGTTGGGTAAATTTTCTCATCAATCATGAATTTTAATGAGTCATAGGATATAAAAATCATATAATTCATATTAACAAACCCCATCCACTTCTTCAATGCATCACTATAGATTAACACCCCTTCTTCACTATAGGGTAATGTAAGAACTGGTGCACTAACTAACATTAACTTCAGTTCCTTGAAATTTTCATCACATTCGTCTATCTAGAAGAACATGGAACCCTCTAAAATTACCATTATTAGAGGATTATATAATCATGAGATATTAAAATAACCATTAAAAATATCTACTTAAACAAATAATTCAATGGATCTCAGTCATCGTGGTTGGTCTCTGTCATAAACCAACCTAGGTCGACCCGAACCGGTCAGCCGAGCCGATCCATGGTAATGCCCGAGAGGTGTTCCTGATCCTCCCAGGCTAGCGACAAGCACCAAGGGAATAATTAGAGTAATAATGGGAATGATTTCACCCAATATATAAAAATGAAATAAGATAATAAATAAAAGAGAAAACAAAACTAAATATGGGTTTCAATATTTAAAAAATTTACACAAAAAAACACAAAGAACTAGAAAAAAATATGCAAAAAACCCAGACTAAAATTTTCAACCATGACATCTCCATGTGACATTGAGGGTCACTCTAAAATCCAAAACCAACTATCACCTTAGGTGATCGAGCCTAATCTGGAACCTATAATAGAAACTGAAAACAAGAAAATGGTATAGGCTTGTGTGTTAAAACTCAGTATGTGGGCCCAAATAATTCTATTCCCAATGCATATCCTTTAAATAATGAAACATAGACCATTGGGTTTAAAATGAAATATATAAATATATGTTTCACAGAAATTTAATTTTAATGTAAATAAATAAATCAACAATCCATTTCCCCCATGTTTTAAACCAAGGCATAAGGAGAGACGGTGGAAGGGAACCAAGTTTGAAAAATACTCATTTTTCATAACAGTGAAAAAAAGGGAAATACATTCTCTTTCAACACATATTTTTTGAAACAATTTTAACAAAAACACACACTCACAATATTCATTGAACAAACCGAAACCAAGTGCATGGAATATAATTATACATAATAGGGGAAATTAAACTAACAGTACTAGTATCGGAGGAACAGATGAATACATAAGAAATTAGAGGAGACCCAGAACATACTAATATATGAGACCTTATCCCCAGTATCATGCCACTAATGATGAAATCAAAAAAACCCAAAATCCTGACCAATCTTACTGAGGATTTACTGAGGGGAACAATACCTTAGTAATAAACAGAAATATACCCACTTACATTTGGCCACCAGCCAATGCATAAACTAGCCTGCATAGAAAAAAATCCTATAATTCCTCATAGCTATGCTAGGATCCCATGTTATGTTCCCAAAGAGGTGTTCCAAAAAATATCAAGAAACAAGCCACGCACACATTCCATCAAAATTATCACACACCCCAGCACCACCCCTGCCACCTCAAGGAGTATTTTATTGTCTTAGAATAATTATCACACAAGGATGGTCCCATAGCAAGGAAACTCCATTCACATAGTCGACCAAAAAAGAAAGAGACTATCTCTCATAGGGTTTTTTGAAATAAAACTTTTCAAAGAGTCCTAACGGGGTTCACAATGCATTCACATCATAAACATTTTGAAAAATAACCATACACAACCATTTTCAGAACACAAGAGGCCTTTGGAAACCCATTTTATCAATCCAAACAACCATTTATGTCTAAATCAAATTTACAAAGGCCAAAGTGGCATTCCATCAGAGACTAGGTGTGTAGAATTCATTTGGAATGAACTAATCACCATTTTTCATATCACAATCTAATTTAAAATTCAAAACCATGCCTTTATGAATCGAAAACCACTTGAAAATTCAACTGGGAAATTTACCCACCACTTGGTGTGAATGCCACATCAAATCCACACCACATAATCAATGGAATTATGCAAATCACTTCATTTCACATTATAAAATTATTCTAAAAATCATATACCATTATTTAAATATAAATAAAGGTGTGGAACACAAGAAATTAATGAAATCACAAATTTAAAGGTGATTTCTAGAGGGATACTACATCATATGATGAAGAACATCTAGAAACCAATGTGAAACCTCATCTTCGCCTCAACTACACCCAAAGGAATCTAGATCCAACCTAAATCATCAATATATAGCACAAAATTTTATGGTTAAACACTAAAAATATATCCCTATCCAATGGAGAGAATAGATTCCAAGAAAGAGGGAATAAAAACCTTGAACGATGGAAGAAAATAAGTGGTAGAGGAATTACTTAAAGATCCCTTTAAGAATCCACACCAAAAAACTCCCAAAAATGGAGTTCTAAGGGAGCTAAGAGAGGGAGATGAGGTGTTTAGGGAAGAGGATCCTGAATAGAAAAGATTTTGTGTATTTAGGGTTTAAAATTAGGCGGATAGAAAATAAACCCCAAAATTTTAATTACTTTGAAAGGTTGCACAGTTTGTCCACACGATTTCCCAAACCTTGTGGTGACGTTGAGACCTCCTCTGCCGAGAAGCTGACCTACTGCAAAAAAACACACATGGCCTAACTGACTATGTGGTGGTCGTGTGGTAGCTACTACCTTTACCTACAAGTACTATACGGTTACCTAGGTGGGGGAACAGTTATCACTGTCCATGTTCCGACCATACAGTTGAGTCTGCTCACCAAAACACACCAAATTTCACCAAAAACCCAAGAGGAAACCCATGGAGGAAATCTAGGAATAGATAGATGGCAATAACACCCCAAATATTCAACCCCTATACACTTGGTTCCCGTGAAAAGAACCAAGTATCAATCCAGAACTGGAACGAAAAATGAATTTCAAAACTCAGGTGTGACAATTCTTCCCACCAAAACACTTTTCACCTCTATAAAGCCAATCGAAGGCTTAAACTAAGAGAAGAAACCCCCACTCCTTTACAAATCAAGGATATTTCCAACAAATGATAAATTAAGATATCATAAAAAGATCACCTAAGAGAAAAAGGATAACAAGATGATATTGAGAGACCAAAAGAGACTCCCTGCTAAGTGCCACCCTCCCCCAAAAGCCTAAAATCCTTCAATTGATCAATTCAAAAGGAATAGAACATTCAAAACCCTAAATCCATCCATAAAACATGAACACCTTAAACATCATCGTGTGGAACTCAAAACATTCACCGAAAATAACCAAACCATTTTAAACCACCTCCGATGAAATCCACTATAACCTTATATCAAAAGAACCATTGGGAGCACACCCTTTCCAACATTTACTCAAAGGAAGAACCTAGGATTAGGTGGCTCCGAACAAGACCAACCACCACCTAGAAAATACCATGAACAAAACTAAGATACTGACATGGGGAGGCCCAAACAGACTCCCTACCTTTAGAAGAGAACCAACACTCTAGATGAAACTATAATACCATCATGGGGAGGTCCGAACAGACTCCCCATAATAAGAAATAGGATAACACTGAATTCAAAGAGACCCCTGAATCCTCTCCCCTCTATAAGATCCAACGAAATTAAATAAACTAGAATCCCTTCATACATGGACCAAAAACCACTGACCACAAAGGGAGGTGAGGGGAGGGACCATCTAACAAAACATAAAAACCAAAACTGAAAACATACCAAAAACATCACACCACCAAAATAACACAAACCAAACCACACTCAGTTTACACCAATAGGCTACACAAGGTACCTTTAAAGAGTCCTACACCTGGTGAGACAAAACCACCTGGATTATAATAAAATGAGACAAATATGCCTCCTTATAATGAAGGGAAAACTCTTAGACTCAAACAAGTGAAAATGTGTAAATGAGGTTTGTACACCTCTTATCACAAAACGGGAACAATTAAAATTGAACAACTAAATCGAAGGCTTAAATTTTACCCATATTCCACATTGAGAATAGAACATATACCAAATCCTTTCCCTCCATAGGGTCCCTCCTGACCATGCACCAGCTTTACTATGGGACCTATGGATGGAACTCTGAGGATAGAAGGATCTCCAACATTATAGTTATTCTTTAAAAAACCCCAAAAAGAACACACATATCAAAAATTAAAAAAATGATCTTCCGTTGAAATATAAGTTTTAAAGGGTTTAACAACATCTGTCCTTAAAATTGAAATACAAGGAAACACCACAAAATTCCACCATACATGACTAATACATTCAACGAACATTATAGTGATAAAGACCATGAACTGATCCCAATACATCGCCTTATCCTTGCGAATAGGATGTGGTGACCTTTGAAGACTGGGATCTGGATCCACTGTGAATATTGAAAACACCCCAATAGAACTGCTTCATGTTACCTATGCATCCATAAGTGTGACTGGGTTTTGGATAATTGAGGCATAATGTACTCTTATAACCACTCTTACCACACTGATGACACATCACGGCATTCTACCCTATAGAGGTTGGTGAGAGGTATGAAGGCCTCTTAGTTCCCTCACCATCACCACCAGAATCAGAATGCTTCCCATTCTTCTTACCAAATTCCGCTTCAACACTTCCAAATACCGATGGGAAATCCTCCATCTCAATCCCTCCTACTAACTCAGCTTCGACAAGAACGGATTGGCTCGCTACATCAGAGAATGTGGTTAAATTAAGCTTTGATACCTTCGACTGTAACTCAAAATAGATCCCAAAATCTAAATTTGAAGCCTCTGTGGGATCACTTACAACATATCCTAGATCATAGAGAACTAGGTCTATGAATCAGAGATATAATTCCATCCCCTATCTGACACACTTCTAGAGGCCGCACATCTCCATCATCTTCCTTACCTTCATCATCATAGAGAGATAATGTATGATGAAGGATGACTTGAAGAACTCCTATGTAAGATATATTAGTTGCATGTTTACAGATACATACACCCACCATTTACAGGTTAGACTGTTGAACATAATGATAGAAAACATTAATCTTAATGGCTCTAGAAAAATAATGAAACTGAAGTCCCTTTCAATCCTCTGAATCCACTCCTCCACCTCGAGAAATTTCTGTTCAACATAAAATAGAGGAGGGTTCAAAATTAGAAATACATGAATGTGGTCTATATATTGATCAACTGGATTGTTCTCTAATGGTTCACCACATAAAGCTTGAACTTTAGCATCCATAAGATCTTTGTGGGGGTAGACACTAAGACAAAGGAAACAAGGAACTTGATCAAAACTAATCCATCAACATAGATATTATATCACAAACATCACAAAATAACATGATTCACAAAACACAAGGTACACACCACCCCACTAAATGCTACCAAAATGTCACATTTTTCTTTAAAACACTATTTGAAAATGAAACAAGATTAATGGATTCCACACCCACCAATGGTGTCCCATATAGCCGTACACATGCACATCATTGTTAAATACGAGGAACCAATCCATATTCTCATACATATCCATACATGAGGTCACTCACGAAAACACCAAAGGTAAAACACCTTTGAAGGTAAAACATTTAACTCACACTTTCCATTCAAATATCACAAATCCTTTTTCAAAAACCACTATCCAGAAAACTTGAAACCCAATTCAGATCTAAGACAAATTAAAAGAAAAACACTAATAATTCAATGGAAAACCCATTTCCATGATTTCTACATCAAATCTAATACATTTCATTCATTTCAAAATTTTAGATTGATTTATATGATTCTATAACCACCTAATTCAAACTGTCTTCATACTCCACTCCATTATGTTTAAAACATCTTATCCATTCAAAACCATTTCCTAATACCAATTTATTTACTTCAAAACATTTTTCAATATTTCAACACAACACATTGAACCATTACTTTTTTCCCCAAAAATTCACCTAACAAGAAACCATTTTCAAAACCATTCTTGTTGTGTGTTATGAAAATCTCTTTTTTCCCTTCAAAAACACATCCATTTCCATTTTAAATTCACGTTTATGCAATTCTAAAATAGCAATTTTAAAGATAATTTCCAGAATTAATGATGACCCATAATGGTTTGTAAGAGGAAGCTAGTTTCGAAGGGTGAATTGTCCATATGGTTAGTAGCCATATGCCACTAACACCACTATCATGAGGAATTTGTTAGTATGATGACCCAGGATCCATGTGGCTACTAGGCCCTAGAAGCAAACATCGGCCACATTACCAACTCCCTCTTAATTTCCCAACACCAAACAATCCACAAGAATCAAATGAAAACATCAAACCAAATCATCCAATTGTAACCTGGGGTTCAAAATGATCAATGGTTCATGACGTCCTTACCATTACTACACCTAGGGCCATGAAAGTATTACTCCCTCTATATTTACATCCACTAATAATAATGGGTTCTCTAAAAATTTATGTCCTCAAAAGAGATGACATGCTTTGAAACTATTTTATCACAAACCAACCCAAGTCGACCCCAAACCTGTCACCCAAGATGATCTGT
The DNA here is from genome assembly GCA_963277665.1 of Viscum album. Lineage (NCBI taxonomy): Eukaryota > Viridiplantae > Streptophyta > Magnoliopsida > Santalales > Viscaceae > Viscum > Viscum album. Next base: position 2,060,655,823 of record OY728120.1, on the reverse strand, counting down.
GGGAAGGCCCGAAAGGCATCCTGATCATCCTGGGTTAGAAAAAAGCACCAAGGGAATCAATAGAGTATCAACTAAAATGATTTCACCCAAATTATAATAAAAATCATCCAAAAAATGAAAGGAAAAACCAAACTAATTATGGGTTTCAAACATTACCAAATTTACACAAAAATTGTAAATACAATGCATTGGGAAAAAGACACACTTGTAAACTAGATATAACTTGTCAACCATGACATCTCCACATGACCTCGAGGGTCACTCTCCAATCCAAAAATAAACTATCGCTTGAGTTGATCGACCCTGAGCTGGAAACTATATTAGAAGATAAAAACTAGAATAAACAATAGGCATGAGTATTAAAACTCAATCGGTAGGCCCGAATAATTCTATTTCCAGAACATATCCTTTAAATAAAGAAACGTTGACTATAATGTTTTAAATACAATATGTAAATATATGTTTTTCCACACATTTCATTTTAATGTAATTAAATGAAGCCACAATCTATTGCCCTCATGTTTTAAAACATCTATTATAGGGAAAAGGGGAAAGTTAACCAAGTAGAAAAATTACACATTTTTCATAACTATGAAAAAAGGGAAATACATGATATTTCAAATCATATTCGTTGAAAACTTTTTAACAAAACCACACATTCATAATTTTCCAGAAAAACACCAAAACCTAGTGTAAGAAATTTGATTCTACATAATGTGGGAAATGAAACTTACAGTACTAGTATCATAGGTACATGGGAATACCTAGGAAATCAGAGGATAATGAGAACATATTATTGCATGATACCCCATCCCCGGTATCGTTCCACACACGATGAAATTAAAAATTCCGAAACACCTAGCCACCCTAACTCAAGATAGACTGAGTGGCCCAATCTGATATTAATAAACCAAAACATATCCACCTACTATGGTCCACCAGCTAGTTCATGAACTAGTCAGATAAAAAAATTCTATGAATTAATTATAGCTGTGCTAGGTTCCCATGTTATGTTTTCAAAAAGTTTTTCAAAAAAAGATGATGAAAGAATCCATACAGACGTTTTATCACACATATCTCACAATATGACACCACCGCATCCACCTTAAGAAGTATTCCATTTCTATAAATTAATAATCACACAAGGGAGGTCCCATAGTGAGGACTCTCTCATCTCATGGACAACCAACAAGGAAAGAAACTCTCTCCCGAAGGTGTCTTTCTAAACAAACCATTTAAAATATTCAAAACAAGCTTTACAATACTTTCACATCACAATCCATTTCACAAATAACCAAACACAACCATTTTCAAAACCAAAAACATTGTTGGTAACCCATTTAATCAGTAAAAACCACCATTTAAGTCTGAAACAAATTTTCAATGTCCAAAGGGAAATTTATTCTAGCCCTCAGTGTGAAAAAGTTTTTTTGGAAAACACCATTAACCATTTGGGATATCACATTCCCATTTACAAAACCAAACTATGCCTCCATGAATAGAAAATCACATGAAAAGCCAACTAAGAAATTTATAAAAAAACATGGTGTAAAAAACATATAAAATCCACACCACGTATTCAAGGAAAATAAGAAAACAAATTCATTTCAGATAAAATAATTATTTTAAAAATCACAGATCACTATTTAACTTTCATGGAAGGAGAATAACACAAAAAATCCTTGAAATATTATATTTAAAGGTGATATGTAGAAGGATCCTACCTCATATGAAAAAGAACATCTGGAAATTGGTGAAAGACAACATTCTCACCTCAACTTCACCCAAATGAATCTATATCCAACCTAGAGAATCATTATGTAACCCAAAAATTTTGGATTCAACCCTAAATATTGAACCATAACTGCTGGAGAAGAGAGATCCCATAAAAGGGGGAAGAAAATCCTAGAAATATAAAAGAAAACAAAGGGGAGAGGATTTAATTTAAAATCCATTGAAGATTCTACACCAGAAACACCCAAAAAAAGTGGTCTAAGTGAGCCATGAGTGGTGGAGGATGAATATAGGGTGGGGGATCTAGAATGGGTGAGATAGAGGGGTTTTGGGGTTTATAATCAAGGAGGGAGAAATAAAAACCCAAAAATTTAATGACCTAGACAGGCTGTACGGTTAGTCTGTATAGTTTTTCCAACATTGTGGTGACCATGTGACTGCCTCTGCCAAGCAATAGACCTACTACATGGGAAACCAAAATTGTTTGACTAACCATGTGGTAGACATGTGGTAGCTATTACCTCAACCTGTAGCTGCCACATGTTTACATGGGGTGGCACACGGTTATCACTCACCATGTGCCAACTGAGCACCAGATTCTTCTCACCCAAAATACCCAATTTCACAAAAAAAATACACAAGAGTAAACCGAAGGCGGGGAGTTTGGCCAAATATAGAGGGGAAGAACACCCTAATGATTCTACCCCATCACACCCGATTCCCTATAAAATACATAGGACAAAACCTAATCCACAACCAAAGATGAATTTAAAAACCCAGGTGTAACAGTCCATGCCAACATTCAATAGCCTTTGTCTTTGAAGGATATACTACTATACCATCTATTGAGATTATGTGAAACAAAAATAAATCCTTTTACAGCCAAGATTCACACATTGTAAATTTTTCATATATTTTATCCTTCCTTAGGGTCCTTGGTACAATCCCCAAGTGGTCTTCATGATCTTCCTTACACATTCAATAGATAACAATAGCATCTATAAAGACTATGAAAAACATATCAAAGTAATTTCTGAAGATTCTACTCATCAAATCCCTGAAGTCACCATGGAAATTAGTAATAAAAAAAAGAAATAACTATATATTCATAGTTCCCATAACATTTATGGAATTTCTCCTTGGGTATATCCTCTTTCATGATCGTTAATTGATGATATATAGAATGATATCCAATCCTTGAAAATTATTGAGATCCATATAGTTGATAAGAAATGTCATCAATACAGGGAAGAGGATACTTATTCTTTATGATTATCTTGTTCATCTCCCGATAATCAATGAAGAGTCTCCTTGATCCAACTTTATTTTTCAAAAAAATAAATGTTGCACCAAATGGTGACACACTTGGATGAATGAATCCCTAATCAATGTTATCATAGAGTTTCTTCTTTAATTCCTTAATCTCAATTGGGGACATTCAATATGGAGTATTTGAGATTGGGGTGGTACTAGATATGAGTTATATTGAGAACCCAACTTCATGTTTTGGTGATAGGCTAGTAAACATTTCTTTCAACACATCCAAAAATTCCTAAACAATAGGCATACAATTAATGTCAAGTTTCTCCCCAATGAATTTCATACAAACATGATTTCTGAATTGGAACTAACACATAAAAACTAGATCTAATATCTATCAAAATTTCATACTTATCATCACATTGATAGACGATCATAGGTTTGTTTGAAATATCAAGCGTAAAATCATTTTTTCAAAAATTGATGTGGGAATTATGTAGAGAAAACTAAGCAATTCCTAAGATGAAATAAAATTCAACCAAAGGAATAATGACAAGATATTCAAAATAAATATTCCAAAAAAATTTATATAAATAGGAATAAAATAATTTAGATGAAATAATCACACCATTTGGTGTTTTCATGGGTATTAACACATATAATTGTTTGTGTGGAATCTTAATACCATTAGAAAAATATTTAGATAAGAAAGGGTGGGTAGATCTAGTATCAAATAAGACATTAAGAGTTCTTAGGTGGATTTTAAGTATACCAATTACCATGTCGTTATCGTGCCCCATAATGTAAATAGTGACCACATGATATTTCACCTTGTCTCTCAACTTAAGAGGTTGCAAAATATTATCTTCCTCAATAACCCTTAGGTTTGGGGATTGTTTTTTATAATCCCCATTCTTCGTACACTTGAATCCCAATGTGTGGGATTTTCATTTTGTTCATCTTTCCCTCTATTCACGTCATTATCCAACTTCTTCCCATAAATGTTTCAATATATTTTTCGATGGACTTACCTGATACACTTAAAAGATTTATTGGACCCCATAATACAATTTTAGTCATGATTCTTTCCGCACATAGAGCTTAAAAGAAGGATAATCTTCTTCTCTACATGGTTTTTATATTTTCCTTTGAACGTCATAATCCATCTATTATTAAATCCTTGTCATTGATGCATAACTCTGATCTCTATTTCAACCATTATCACACAAAACACACTCTATTCCTAGATACTCAAGTATCATATGGATAATACTCTTCTCATACATGGTTTTAGGACATTAAAGAATAAGTCTACCTTACATTTTAGTTAGATGATAATATCATAATAATACCGCACAATTCTTGTAAAATTATCCATGTAGGTACCAAAGGATTCATCACCCTTTTGACATAACTAAAGTAACTCCTTTTACATATCCATATAAAGAATATGACGAATGTATTTATTGAATAAGAGGTTCATGATCTCATCCCACTCCATGGATTCAATTTCATCTTTCTTCCACGTATTATTGATTAAATTCTACCATTGGTATACTTCATCATCTAAATGTTAAATAGATATAACGAATTTTTCATCTTCCAAGCATTGGAGGATTGAAAATATATTTTCAGTGGTACATATACATTGTTCCAACCCAAGTATATTATAATACTAACTTAGATAAGGTGCATATTTCCTCATAAAGTACTCAACATAATCATGTTCTCTCCTTTTCTTATTAGGAAGTACAACATTATTCATAGCTTGAGAAATATGGGTGATCATAGAAATCATGTTTTCCTTCCAACATACATAGAATTTTGTTGATTAGGTGGAAAATAATTTCATTTTTCATCATAATCACCTTTAACACGATTTCTTTGTGTTCCAACCATTGACTATAATTAAAAATCATATAGTGAGAAATTGTTATCATAGGGACAAACCATAAAACCATGAAAACCCACTTATAGGATGTCTAAATTATAACACCTTATTTAACATATGGAAAAAACGTTCATACAAGTTTTTTCATTGACAACTTATATTTAAATAATTCATGATGGTTCATGAAGCGTTTGTGAATTGCAAAAGCATATCCCTCGGGAGTGTCAAACTAGGTGTGTAGCAGGGCCCGTTTTCATGAACTAGTCCTGATTGAGTCTAGCTCAATACAGTGTTTTCATAGTTTCTTGACATATAGTAAAATTACATCGTTGTTTTCAGAAAACATAATAAATTACACAGCAAGATTCTTAAATACAACGTTAGTTTAGTGCCTTTGAGAACATAGGTACATAAACGCTGGTACATATGTGAGATAAATTCTCTCCCATGAGGTTCTCCATGACTATAACCCTTCTTAGACACATCATAAATAATACATATCTTCATAAGTTAGGGAAAAGAAATATAAAAATGGGGGATATCAAATAAAATGTAAGGGTAAAGAAGGGATATATGTAAGAATTATCATGAACATAAGGGTATGATTACATATTAATAAAATTATAAGATCACACCCAACATATAAAAGAGAATATACAGGAGTCAAGGCATAAATATATGAATTTCATAATACATGACACATTAGTGAATCAAGATCATAATCCATGAAAGAATAACAAAAGAATAAGACATATAATTGTGGTAGACACACAAACATGTAATATCATTCCCTAAAAGTCAAGGATTATTATTAAATTTATCAAGTCATTTCATAAGAAAAACACCTACTTGGAAGAACACACCATTATCCCTAGTCATAGTCATTTACCTATAAAATATTGGGCTTCCCTTTCTTCCCATTGTGTATTGGGCTTTGGAATCTTCTCATAGTATATCAAGCCCATTGACTTGTTTCCCAACATTATCTCATTAGATATAAATATTTACCCAATGAATTTCAAGGAGATATTGGTCCCTTTCATCATAAAATGAAATCATACATATGTGTGGCATGATATCTTAAACAATCAATGTATCATGACCCATAAAAATGGATGGGTTACATAATCATCGTAACATAACCAATGAAATAAACTGGGTATCATAAACATTCCATCATAACATAACTTGTTGAATAGATACATGTTATGTAATCTTTTAATCAAATTGTAACCCACAAAAATAAAAGGGTTTCAAAATTACATAACATATGGATGAGAAATGGGTTTCCTAAACATATAACACATAGAAGAGAAATGGGTTTCATAACCATCATTCCATCAAAATATACACCATTCATATAAATAATTTGATTTAAACCCAGATATCAAATCCCAAGAAAAGAATTAGTAACCCAAAAATATGTAATAATTGATGGTAAATAATTTTTAAAATTATTTTTAAAACATTACTTGAAGAAAATAATATTCACTCATGGAAAATAATTCTTCTTTGAATATAAAAACTTTTGAAAATCATTTTCATTAAAATTATCCATCAAAACCTGTAAAGGATTAATGAATTTTTTTGGTAAAAATTTCATTAAAAATAGATTTGAAAACTTGTAATAGAATATTTGAAAACAATGAAATATTTTTCTCATAAATAAGATAGAAATATCAAATAAATTCTATTTTTTAAAATATTTTCATAAATCATTTTTTTAATAAAATAAATTTCTGACCAGGGAAGGAAATATGGCCCGGTTTTACTGAAGAAATTTCTTAATCATATTAAGTACCAAAGAGTGGAAAATGGTAAAATAAAATTTTTATATCATGAAAAACTAGAGGAGAATAAAATTCATGAGATCTCTTGACATGTGGGTCATAATATTTCTTGAATGGAAGTATAATCATAAACAATCCTGATATGCAATGATATTATAATAATAAACTCTTACAACTTTTGAACATTAAATCATAATTACAAAGAGATAGTTAAATTAAATTAATCTTATAATATCATAAAAATAATAATATTCCCGGTATAACATGTCAATGGTGAACTATATAAACCTCATAAAATCATATAGGTGTATAGAAAAACATGATTCTAAAAAAAGAAAAATTGTGAAACAATTATCATATTGAGTTGGTAACATTTGAAACATAAATCCCATTAAAGGTAGATAAAAAATGGATATATAGAAAATACATAAATTTAGGGTAAATAATAATATAATTCATTCATAGGAACTATATAAACCACAAAAAAAAAATTGGTGAATATGAAAAATGTCTCGCAAAAATAAAAGTAATACCTGAAATCACATCACCTTATGTCCTCAATGTCTTCATACTCATTAAAAAATCATTAATAATATATAAAATTATACTAAAAATATATTACAGAACCATATTCAATTAAATCATACCATATATGATTTATTTATAAATTTATATTTCTCATTTATTAACAATTCAATGTTAATGTTCTGTTTCGGGTAATAATCGATTTGTCTTTAGCATGTTCTTCGATTTGTTAAATATTTGGTCAGCTTACTTATATCATGATTTCATAATATAATTAATTATAGAAATTATATAAATATCATATATATTCTGTATATATTTATTTATAATAATCTCTAAAATATATAAATAGAAAATGAAATACATTATTCATGGATACGGTTGGTCGTACGTGAACATGAACACTATTTATATTGTATTTTCATATTTAAAGAATGTATGTAAATAAAATATATTTATATATATAATATCATTTCTTTTTAATTATTATATAACATATATGTTAACTGAAACAATCCTTAATATATTCCATGAAAACTGTTAATGACTCACATCACGCTGGGGAGGCGGTAGTCCACACATCCTAAAACAAAGTTATCATATTTACAAAAATTATAAGCATGAAGGAATGTGTTATATATTAATTTTATGAGAATTAATAAATTAAAAAATCATATATATCATATAAAAAAGAAATTAAATCATTATTACCAACCTTTAAAGGTGGAAGTGGAGGAAAGAACAATATCAGTTCCTAAGGCTGTAGTGCGTTGTACACTTGAATGATGATTATGTATCCCATTTGATATAATTGTTTTTGAGTTTAGGTAGAAAATGTATTATAAAAACATATAAGTATTTTTATGATAAATAAGTTTTTATGTAAGTATGAAATATTAAGATTTCATGGGTTGGAGAAATAAATAAAAACAATGTTCTTGTTGAAGGATGTTACCTCTTCTTTGGGTAACTTCATTTAGTGTTTATAAAAGTGATTCCTTGGTTGTATTTCATATAAAATTAAGGATAATAATATGAATTGAGGGAATTTTTTAGGAAATTAGGGTCTGTTTCCTTAGCTCCAAAGGAATTTTGAGGTCTTAAGAGAGGGGGCCTTTTATATGTTGGGAAAAGGACACATTGGGTATTTATGAAATGATCAGAGTGATCTCTAAGTTTATGTTGTCCCAAAAGAATTACAAATGGACCATTATACATAATTATAAGATTAATAGTCTAAAATGTATATAAAATATTTTTTATACATGTTTAGGGTAATTTTTGCAGCTTATATTCTATGTTTAGTCCATAAATAAGATTTCTTTTTTCCAAAATCACTATAATTAATTTTCATTAAATTCAAAAATATTTTTGTTTAGAAACACAGATTACCTTATTATAAATTATAAATTATTATTATTAAAAATATAAAATCCATTTTTCTGAATTATAATCATATTTATTATAGTTATTAATTAAAAATTTATCTTGTAGATGGGATGGGATGACATGTTTTTAAAGAGAAGAAGTCCAAATGTTTGAAAGGTATTTATATCCAATTTCAATTTGAAATTTTCTTTAATAACATAAATTTGATCAAATTATGTATAATTGATCTAATTATACTTCAATACCTAATTAAAATATTATTTAACTACATAAATATATTATAAAAATGATAATTTTTTAATTAGAAATCAATATTTTTCACTATTCATCCAAAAAATGATGTTTTCAGAAAAATCCTTAATATTAACCCTAATAGCATTTTGATATTTTGAATTAAAAAATTAATTTTATTGTATCAAATTAAACTTCTAATATTATCTAAAATTGATTTTATTATTGTACTGAAAAGGACAAAATACGGTTTCTTTTAAGAAAATAATATTTTCAAACAAAAAATGATATTACCAAAATTATATGTTTTATCAAAAATATGTTATATTTATATAAAATAGTTTTAAATAAAATTTGAAAAGTAGTTAATACTACTAATACTAATATGTTTAATGACTATGTTACAATAATCTCTTTTAAATAATTAGAATAACAAAATGTTGTTTCCTAGAAACTCAATGTTGTGTATAAGATAAGATAATCAGGTGATATGTGTAGCGAAAATATTAATTTATTGTAGTTTATAATTAAATATATCAAAGAAATATATTTTATTTGAAAAATAGGTATAGAAAAACATTGGTAGTTACAAATACAAGGTACTTGATGTTTATTCATGATTGTGATCTTGTTTTGTTCCTAATAATAAATGTATAGTCACATTGATCCATCTTTCTTATTAATAAAAAAATAGGTGTACCCCAAGGTGACAAAATTTTATGAATGAATCCATTTTAATGATTCTGTTGGATTTAAATATTCAATTACTTCAAGTCAATAGGGGTCATTCAATATGTTGAGTTCTAAATAGGTGTAGAACCAAGTCTCAATTCTCTGGAAAACACAAATTCATGATACAATGGAAGACTAGGAAACTGTTTTGAAAAGGAATCAATATAAGTTTTTACAAAATTAATATCCTTGATTTAGAGTTTTTCCGCATCCATCTCAGATAAAATCTCATTTGAATAGGAATCACGATCCATATAATGGTTTCAATTTCCATTGGAAGTTTATATTTATCATAGCACTTATTGATGTTCATAGGTTAGTTTTAAATATCAATTTTGACTTCACCTATTTGAAAAAATATTTCTGATTTAGAAGGTTTGATTATCCATGTCTAAGATAACATCAAGTGAAACAAGAGGGAGAATAACAATATTTTCATGTATCAAATTCCCATAAAAATTAATCAGAAAAGATTAATAGACTTGAGATTTTATTATCACACTCCTAGGGGTTATCACTACTAATTAAACATATAATCATTGAGGTGGTATTGTGATGAACATAAAAAATTATTTATATATAAAAGAGTGGGTAGATTCATAATCAAATAAGATATAATCTACTCCATAGTGGATTTTATATAAACATTTCACTACTTTTTTATCATCCCCAATGTTGGAAATAGTGATCACAGAAGATTTACCCTTTTATCTAGGATAAATAGGCTAATAATGTTGATAATCACTATTAACCTTCTTATTTGATCACCATTTATCATAATCCCTATACTCCTTACATTAAAAACACTAGATTCTCAGTGGTTTATTCTATGATGTTTTCTGAATCATTAGGTAACATTTTATTCCCATAAATTTAGTATTTTATTGCTCGATGACCATAATTACAAAACTTAAATCATTTGAAAACCCCCTTAAGAAAATTTTATATATGTTTACTTCCACACATTGATCATAAATTAAAATTCCAATTTTTCTATCCATGTTTGTTATTATTTACATTGAATTTCATAGTTCTTTTCTTCTCAAAACAAATATATTATTGGGTAACTCCAATAAGAATATCCACAGTGATAACACAGAAAATGATTCCATTATAACTATAGAAGTCCCTCATGGTTAACGTTATTTAGAGACTTGGTTTTAATCTATTAAATAAATTATCAACCTTACTTTCAGGTTTTTTGTTAATACATGAAATGTAACTCACAAGACATCTAAAATTTTTCTCACATGAAGTAAAGGATTCATCGCCTTATATTTTTTCTCAAGGAATTCCTTCTCTATTTTTATATAAATAATACAAGGAAAATAATTATTAAAAAATATAATAAACTCATCCCACCCTATTGAGTAAATTTTTATTGAGTTGATAAGGTTTCCTTATGACTTTTCTATTCCTCTATGTTTTGAAGATCCCAAAAACTCTATCTCAATGAAAATTTCTCTCCATAAGGATTACCTTAATAAGGAAAATTTTCCTTCCCCAAATAAATTTATCCTTACCATGTTTTTCATTATTCATATTTATGTTTCTATAAATCCGACTGTTTTTATTCCTGAGTGTTAAATTTGGTTTCATATCTAAAACTTAAAAATTCTATAAATACGTAGATATAGAGTATTCTGTTTTCAAGATCTGAATTCTTTGAAATTTAGAATCCGAATTCACAGAAATTCAGACTCCGAATTCTCTGAAATTCGGACTCTGAATTCCAAAGAATTTGGACTCTGAATTCCTTATAATTTGGACTCTAAATTCCTTATTTTTGGGACTCTGAATTCCTCAGAATTATGACTCTAAAATCTTTAGAATTCACAATCTCAATTCCTTATAATTCAGACTCCAAATTCTTTAGAATTCCGATTTTGAATTCGTTGGAAAAAAAAAATCTGAATATCCATGTAATATAAAATCTGGATGTTTTCCACTTAGGCTCCGAACTTTATTTTCCTTAGACTCCAAAAAATTATATTTGGTTGAGAAACCATATTTCTTTAACCCTTGTTATTGTTATAAAATGATATCGTGAATTCTTTTTATAACTAACCATTGTTTCAGTGACACGTGTATAATTCCCTCTAAAATTAAAAGAAAAATATGATTGTTGGAGGAGGGAGGTGATCGTTGGAGATTTGCCTATAAATTGGGGCTCATTTGAACGAGCTCAACAGTACTACAACACACTTGACTATTCTACGACTCTATAGATTACATGTTGCTGAAGTGATTTCTAGAGAGATACTCTCATGCTATGTGCATACTGAATATCATATTCAGATTTCTTTGTGAGACTATAATTTTTGATGTGTACAATCGAGGTCTTCTGGGGATAGAAATATAGAGGTGTCGGCTACCTTAAAGTTCAGGGTCTTCTGGGGATAAGAAGAGAGTGGTGCCGACAAACTTAAAGTTTGAGGACTTCCTTGATAAGGAATACATAGGTGCCGACGAACTTGATGTTCGAGGGCTTGTAGGGATAGCAAGATATACTCCAATATTCCTACCGAGCGCTTACTCTGGTTTGGTTTAGATAGACGTTCTTGAATGTATAAATCAAGGGACCTTTATCCATGGTTTTTTGATACCATACTCTTTAGGTTAAATGATTTCATACATGTTACTTGTATTTTCTGATGTTTTTTTCTACTATATTTTGATTAATAAGGAAATTATAACTATCATATACTTTCATGTACTTGTACTCTTATTAGTAAGATTCTATATACTTTAAGGTATAATCATTGTCCTTGTATACTTTTCTTAAGTTTAATTTCCGAAACCATATTTTCGGAATCTATAATGTTTTTAGAACTAAAAGGTTTTGTTAATTTACCTTTTTCAACTATGTAAAATAATAGGAAGGTTTATACTATCTTTAATACTTCAAAATGAATTTTTAAAGTCTACAATTCACCCCCTCTTGTATATTGAGTATCTACATCATATTTTCATCCTACAATTGGTATTAGGGGAGGTATCTAAAATACTTATATTCATATATAAGTTTTCTTGCTCATGTTTTCCTTTGTTCTATTTTTCCTTTTAAAGTATATTTTTATCCTTGTTTGCAAACTTTTACTACTAAAAATGTTTGTGTGGAAGGATATTTTCATCGAGATGGTAGGAAGGAATGTTGGTTCGATAGACAATACTAATCTTACTAGACCACCCATTTTTTATGGGAATGATTATGAATATTTGAGATATTGTATGAATACTTTTTTATTAACACTGGAGTGGAAAACCTTGTAATGATTACTGGAGATAACAAGATTCATGGTAAGGAAGTCAAAACTTTTACTAATCATGAAATTTCAGAATATAAACTAAACTATAAGGTATGAAATACTTTTTTATGTTCAATGACCAAAAATATATATATCTAGATTTATTCTTCTGAAGCTGCAAATTTTATTTGGAATAAATTGGAGGTAACTCATTTTGTAACTTCTAAAGTAATCGAAACTAGAAGAGCTATGCTTAGAGCTGAATATCATGGTTTTCTCATTCCTTATGGAGAATGAGTGTGCAAGGTCCAATAGAAGTTTATGACCATTGTTAATAGTCTAAAATATATGGGTGAAAACTGTCTATATGATGATGTACTTGTGTACAAGATTATAGATATTTTTCCAAATTAATGGGAATCAAATAGGACAACTATCGATGAGAATAGGAAAGTCTTACAGATTAATCTTGATAAGCTTTTTGGAACTCTTCTTCAATATGAGACAAGAATGAAAAGAGATGCTGATCTAAATAAGAAGAATAATGGAAATTGAAGTGTTGCTTTTACAACTACTTAAAATCATATGAAAACCAATACTCCTGAGAGAGTTAGAAGATCCAAATCTAAGAGCACTGTTATTCAATATGAATCATGTGAAAGTGAACATTTTTATAATGAACTAACTAATCTTTCTAGAAGGATGAAAAAGATAGTTGGAATGAAATAATTTCAGTGTAGATACAAGAAGAAAGAAATAAAGGATAAGAAAGACTCTGAAGTTACTTGTTATGAATGCAAGAGAGCAGGGAATATAAGGTCAGATTGTCCTATGCTTAAGAAAAAGACAGAAAGGAAAATCATTCTGAGAGGAATAGAAAGAAGTACTATATGGATAAATCCAATATGGGTTTGAAAGCCAGTGACAATTGGAGTTCCAGTTATGGTGACTCTTTGGAAGAATCCTTAGAGTACGAATCTTTTTTTTAGAAAAATCTTGGTCTATTAACCTAGATACCTATTGAAAATCATTGTTGAATGGGTAAGGTGAAAAATGCTGAATAAATCACCAACGTATCCTTTAATTCTAATTATATTGATAGTAAATATTTTGAATCCTCAAATGGAGAATATTCTTTTGATGAAGATAATACATTACCTACTTATGGAGATGTCTCTAGGTTTTCTAAGCTCATTGACAATTAAAATTCTAAAGTCAAGAATAATTTTTATAAGGAAAATTCAAATATTTCTATTCTTACTAAAGAAATATCATATCTTTATAAATATCTTGATAAGAAAATTTATGATTTCGAAATTATTTCAAAAACCCTTGAGGAAGTTAATTCTAAGAAGGTTAAACTTTCTAAGGATCTAGAAAAAGTAATTTCTAAGAAAAAAAATTTCGAGACTAACTCTAGTACTAAAACTAATGTTTTGAGGATAAAAACATAGTTATCAGACTAAAGTCAGAAATATTTTCCTTGAGGAAGTTTTTGTCAAACATTACCTTTGGTAAATAAAACTTTGATAAAATGTATTCTCTAATTAGACCTTTAAGGAATAATTCGGTTTTTGGTTATACTCATTCAAACCCATTTTTTAGTAACAATTATTTTGTTCCTCAATGTGCTCCATTCTGCACTAAGTGTCGGGGAGGTGGGAATTGGGTAAAATATTTTCCTTAAAAAAACTCAGTCTTTAGGTTTTCATAAAGATTATTTTTCAAAGAAAACGTGGATTCCTAAAAAAATCATTGTGAAGTTTCCAGATCCTAGATAGTTTGGGTTCTGAAAGACTAACACACTTGTTTTCAAGAAATTAATGACATTACCAATAGAAATACATCGTACATGGATAGTGGATGCTGCCGGCACATGACTGGAACAAAAAAATCTTCGAAAAAGTTATCAAGATGAAAAGAGGAAATGTAACATTCCGATATAATGCTCAGGGAGAAATTATTGGTATAGGTAACATTGATCTTCTTGAAAAAACATTGATCTAAAATGTTTTATTTTTTAAGGGTCTTAAGCACAACATTATTAGCATAAGTCAATTATGGGATGAAGGTTACCTTCTGAATTTTGGTAATGACAAGTGTTTAGTACACAATTCTAAAGAAGAGTTTATTATTTCTGCCCATAGTCAAGATAATTCCAACACACTAAACTTCGAAGACCTTAGGAGACAAGATCTATCTTGTATTAGTGCAATGAAATATCATTCGTGGTTATGGAATAGAAGGTTAAGACACTGTAACCTTAGGAACCTATGAAAAATCTCAAAGAAAAGACTAGTTAAAGATCTACCAGAGTATAGATTTGATTCTTCAAAAGTTTGTGATCCTTGTCACTATAGAATGCAACATAAATCATGATTTAAATCAATCAGTGAAGTCTCAACTACTGATGCATTACAGTAAGTGCATATAGAACTTTTTTTCCAACACAAACTGGAAACATTGGAGTCAAATATTATGTATTTTTCTTAGCTATTGATTACAAAAGATTTACATGGGTCTATTTTTTTTGCAAAGAAATATGATTCTTTTTCTTATTTCAAAAATTTTAGAGCCCAAGTAATAAATTAGAAAACCCTTCCATTGATAACTATTTATAGTTATCATGGAAAATAATTTCAAAATTCTTATTTTGATACTTTTTGTATTAGAAAATGCATTAGTCATAACTTCTCAGCACCAAGAACACCTCAACAAAATGGTGTCTTTGAATGAATAAATAGAATTCTTCAAGAAATAACAAGAACCATGTTGAGTGAATATTCAGTATCCAAACATTTTTTGGCTGAAGCTGTAAGTACTTCTTTCTATACTATAAATCGTGTTTTGATTATACATTTTCTTAATAAAATGCCTTATGAGTTATGGAATGGTAGAAAACCTAGACTTTCCTACTTCAAGGTTTTTGGTTGCAAGGTATTCATTCTGAATACTAAAGATAATCCACACAAATTCACACCAAAATCCAATAAAGGAAATTTCTTAGGCAACTCCACAACATCTAAGTCCTATAGTGTTTTCAATAAAAATACATGTTCTTTTAAAGAAACAGTACATGTTATATTAGATGTAACTAATTATTTTGTATTTATACATCCTTAACCTACATCCTCAGATGTGTTTTCAAAAACATATTTTCAACCCTTGATTAAAGATCCTTCTGATAAGGAAAATGTCTATGAAAATGTTTTTGAAGCATTTTCCCCAAAATAATTTCTACCATATGTTGATGAACATATTTTAAAAAACCCAAATCAGTTGTTTCTTAAGAATCATCCCAGTGATAGTATCATTGGTGATATAAATCAACCTATAAGGACTAGAAGTTTTTTATGAAATGAAGTAGAAAATCTAGAATTACTTTCCCAATTAGAACCAAAAATAACTGATGAAGCTTTAGGTGATGACTATTGGTTAAAATCTATGCTGGAATAGCTTAATGAATTCGAAAAGAATAAGGTTTGGACCGTGGTAGAAAGTCCTATGGAAACTTCTGTTACTGGAGTAAAATTGGTCTTTAAGAAAAAGTGTGATGAAAATGGAATCATAATAATAAATAATGCTAGATTGGTTACTAAAGGCTATAATAAAAAAGATGGAATAGATTATGATGAACCCAATGCTCCAGTAGCTATACTTGAATCTATTCATATTCTACTTTCCTTTATAGCATTATTCAATTTCAAACATTTACAATTGGAAGTAAAATGTGATTTCCTTAATAGTTTTGTTCAAGAGGATGTTTTTATTGAACAACCTCCCGGTGTTAAAGATTCAAAACATCCTGAACATGTTTTTAAACATACCAAATCATTATATGGACTTAAACAAGACCCAATAGCCATGTATGAAAGACTTTTAGGTTTTTTTCTTCAAAACAATTATGTTAAGGGAAATGCTGATCCAACACTTCTTATAAAGAATGATAAGGAAAATGTTTTGATTGTTCAAATATATGTTGATGACATTATATTTGGTTCAACTCAGCAATCTTTAACTGATTCTTTTGTTGATATAATGAAATATGAATTCAAAATGAGTATGATGGGTGAGTTAACATTTTTCCTTGGTTTTCAAATTTCTCAAAAACCAGAAGGAATATATATATCCCAAAAAAATTATTTTAATGATCTTCTTAAAATGGATGGATATGACAATACTAAAAGTATAAGTACTCCCATTAGTAACTAAAATTCACTTGATCATGATGAATTTGGGAAACCAATAGATTAAACATATTTTAGAGGTATGATAAGAAGTATACTATACTTGACATCTTGTCATCTTAACTTAATATTCTCATTATACTAATGTACAAGATATCAATCCAATCCTAAGGAATCTCATTTAAAGGCAGTGAAAAGGATTTTTCGCTATTAGAGGGAACCATGGATTTAGGAAACTTTTATACTTCTGGAAATGATTTTGTTTAAAAAGGTTTTTTGGATGTTGAATTTGGTTGATGTAGAATAGATAGGAAAAGTAAATCCAGAACATGTCATTTCTTTGAATATTCATTAGTTTATTGGTCATACAAAAAGTAAAACTCAGTAGAACTTTCCACCAGTGAATCTGAATATGTATTAGCTAGGAGTTGTTGTGCGCAAGTATTGTGGATGAAACACACACTCACATACTATGGTATGAGTTTTACCATAACACAAATTTTTTGTGATAATACTAGTGTCATTTCCTTAAGTAAATACCATGAAAATCACTCTCATGCAAAATAAATAGATATTAAGAATCACTTTCTTTGGGATCACACACTAAAAGGAGAAATCATTCTTCAATTTATCAAAATTCAAGATCAACTTTCTGATATTTTCACAAAATCGTTGCAATGTGATAGATTTGAATACATTAAACATAAGATAGGAATGATAACTGTAAGGTAATCTTCCATATTAACTTCTTGTTGAAATCTATCTCATTACATTAAGAAACTCATTTTCATAGGGGGATTACATTTGCTTGATTGCCAAAATTTTCGTAGTCAAAGTTTTATTAATCAAAATTTTCTTAGTCAAAATTTTCCTAGTCTAAAAATTTTTCGTAATCAAAATATTAGAATCTAAATTTATTCAAAAATGAATTTTCATCATTATGAATAATCTTCCTAGATATCTGAAATGTATGTTTCCTTTCCTAAATTTTCATAATCTTCTTTTACATGTTAGTATATTCTTTGTGTTTTAAATTTTTCGGATTCACTTTTCCTTACATCCAAATGATTTTCTTAAAACCCTCAAGAGATCGGAATATATTAAAATCCTTCTTCAGCTATCATCTCAACCGTTAGATCTTCTCAAGTAGTTTTCAACTGTTGGATCAATCCTGGAAGGTGAACTTCCACCTCTATGCCCTATATAAAGGACCCCCCAATGGTTTTCCCACATTGATTTCCATGACTTCACGTGCTAAAGATCTGCCTCTATTTTTAAAGTTTTTCCGGATATTTAAAGTTTCCTTACATCCGAATGTCTGTTGAAGCCTCTTCTCAGAGAGAAATGTCTACTATTAAATAAATCTCCAAGTGGTAGATCTACCGAGAATGGTTAGTCGATCTAATGTTTTATGCCAAATATGATTCCTCTATTTCTAATAATGACATGTAGAATAGTTGGGAAAGTGTATGTATATAAAAACCAAGATCACAAGATCTGGTGTATCCGGAATTGCTGGTTTAATTCTATGAGACAGTTAGTTTTTTCAATGAAGGAGGAAGAGATAAATATTATTTCAAGAGATATGGAAAGACATACTCTCTTTCTTATAACAAGGAAGAAAATCTGAAAGGAATTACTTATGAAGGAGAAGAAGAGTTTTCCCACAAAAGATACCGGATGTAATAGGATCTTTTGACAAGAATAATGCTCTAGATTGTCTTGGTATTTCATAGGCAAAGGCTCTGAAAATTATTCGACTCTCTACAAATCATTGTATTCTTCATCTATGGGTTTATGGTTTTCTCATTCCGAGAAAAGGGGACAAGGATACTCTAAAGAAGAGCGATATGTATGTTCTGGATTTTCTTTTAAACCAAATATAGATAAACCTGGTTAAGCATATCTTGGTGATGATTGATAATATAAAGAATGGAAATCTAAAGCCTCAAATTATCATGTATCGAGCTATTCATTCAAATATCATTGTTCTTTGTATTCAGTTTTTCAAGATTCCTTGTAATTATAAGCCTAGAAATTGTAAGGTGATGCTTTTGAGTTATGATACTCTAAGGAGGATAAAGATTGGCTTTAATAGTCAATCCAGAGAATTTCATGATATATTAGAAGCAGACGTTGAAGAACTATCATAAAAGATGGATGTAGGTGGAACCTTTAAAAAGGGTGGAAGGAAGAGGAAGGTCAGGGACTAGAAGAGAAAGGAAAAACCCCAGTGGCTAAAGAAACTCAATCAGCACCTCCAACGCCAAATAATCAAAAAGCATATCCTGATTAAGTAGTTTCTAATGGATAGAAGACACAAAGAATATGAAGGAAAGGGAGCCTAAGTTTGAACTGGACCCAGCTGAGGAAAATTCATTGAAGTAAAAGGGTGCTGAAAAATATTGAAATTAATGAAAAAGAAAATAAGCAAAGGATGAAATTGTTAGAAGCCGAAGTCATTCAATCTCTTATCAAGACTACTGAAAAATCCTCTGAACAAATTCTGGTTCCGGAATCATTATTGATAGAACCCTTTCCTGAGACTATGGGAAATAATTTAGTGATTCCAGAATGACATCAAGAAGAAAAAATAGTGCAAGAAGAAGAAGTGGAAGAAGAATAAGGCAGTAGTGATACTGAGGATTTGATAAATCATGTAGAGGATTTCCATGTGAAGGAAAGTCCTTCTAAGAAGTTATAAATCCGAACTTCTAAAGACGAGTCTTAAAAACTTTATACCCCAAGAAAAGATGAGAAGGGTGAGGAATAAGTGAATAAGTCGTCTAAAATTGAATGTAGAAATCATGATTTCATTCACACAAGGGATGTGGAGATAGGAGCAAAGAAAGAATATGTTGATGAAGATAAAATTGTTTAGCTATCATATAGTGAACATGAATCACCTAATCAAGAAGAAATAATTCCAAATAATGATAAGGGAAAATAGGTGATTGTTGATACACCTAGAAAAACTATGCTAAAGAAGAATGAAGCTTGTGTTTAATTAAATAGAAAGGATGTTCAAATAGATAAAGGATCCCCACCAACCGAAGTCTCAGATTCAGAATCATCCTCACATGGACATGACATTGTTGTTTAGTCTTTGAAGAAGCTGGTTGGGATTATTCCAATATTCCCTAGTATAGACTCAAGATGTTAGATGCATCATCATACTTTAAATCAAAAATCAGATTCAATATCCATGGAGATGGATAAATGTGTCAGTATCAAGGGAGACATCAAGAATTTTCTCATTGGTTATGAGGCTCATAAAATAACTTGCAAGAAGATGACTAGATGGTCAAAGAAGATAATAGATGATATGAGAATCATTGATGAATTTAAAGATAGTGTGAAGGAGTAATTTGAAATCGAATATGTGAAGATCAAGGATCTCATTAATAGTTTTTGAGGAAAATCTTACTCTTTAACATACATCTAGGAATCAATAAGTGAATGATCTAAATGGAAAGATTAACTTGGTGGCCATGAATTGGAAGAGAGAAATGGATCTTAGAATTGAGATAGAAGAGAAGCTTGTTATTCAAGAAGAAGCATTGAAAGCCCAGGAAGAATCTATTAATGCTCAGGAAGAGAAAATTAATGCATTAGAGAAGAAAACAGAAGAACAGAATCAGTTTCTCCTGGTTTGAAAAGAGGATCAAAAGGAGCTCTAGATGTTGAAAACTATTATGATGAAGCTGATACTGAAAGAGATCGAAGGATAATCTTTTCCAAATCCGATCTTTTGTTGTATTTTCCTTTTGTACAAATTCTTAGAATCTTAATGAAATTCCTATTGCACTTCATATTTTTTGTTTTTTAGTACTAATCCTTTAGGTACCAAATTTCTTTTCCATTCCCTTTATTCATTTTTGAAAATCACAAAGGGGGAGAAAGGATTGTCAAAAATAATACTTAATAAAGAATAAATTTCACTAAGGGGGAGTTCATCCTAGGGGGATTACTTATCATAATGATTTTTGTAGGCAAGAAAATGTAAAATATCATTTAGTAATAAAAGAATATGATCCTTAGGGTTACCAATGCCTAAAGTAGATTTAGTTGTATTCACTATGATCGATAAGTAAAGAGAGATAAGTTTTTTTTTGTAAGATCCTTGAAATTTCAATGTCCTTATATTATTTTTAGTTAGGATGTTTGTTCTTTCCAAAAATATGGAGATTGTTGAGTCAATAAGGTTTAGTTATGACTTTTCCATAACTCTATGTTTTGAAAATCAAAAACACTCCATCTCAAGGAATATTTCTCTCTATAAGATTTATCTTAATAAGGTAAATTTTCCTTCCCCAAGGAAAATTTTCCTTACCATGTTTTTCAGTGCTCATATTTTAGTTTCTCTAAATCTAAATATTTTTATTCCTAAGTGTTAAATTTGATTTCATATGTAAAACCTTGGAATTATATAAATACATAGATACAGAGTATTCTATTCTTAGGATTTGAATTCTCTGAAATTCAGACTCCAAATTACCCTAAATTCAGTCTTCGAAATCTCTGAAATTCAGACTCCGATGTCTCTGAAATTTAGACTCCAAATTCTCTAAAATTCACACACCGAAATCCTCATAATTCATGATCTGAATTCCTTAGAATTAAAGTTCTTAATTCCATAGAATTCAGACTCTGAATTCCTAAAAATTACGACTCTTAATTCCTTATAATTCGAACTCCGAATTCCTCTAAATTCAAACTCCTAATTGATTAGAATTCAGACAACGAATTCCTCTAAATTTAGACTCTGAATTCCTTAGAATTTAAGTTCCGAATTCCTATGAAAATAGAGTCTGAATATCCATGTAATGTAGAATCAGAATGTTTTCCACTTAGACTCCAAACTTTATTTTCCTTAGACTCTAGAAAATTGGATTTGGTTGAGAAAACTTATTTTTCCTAGCCCTGTTATTGTTATAAAATGATGGCATTGCATTCTATTTCTAACTAACCCTTGTTTGAGTGGCATGTGTACAGGTCCCTCTAAAATTCAAGGAAAATATGATCACTGGAGGAGGGATCCGACTGTTGGAGATGTGCCTATAAATATGAGCTCATTTTAATGAGCTCAACACTACTACAAAACACATTACTATTCTATGACTCTATAGATTACATGCTGCTTAATTGATTTCTAGAGACAGATACTCTCATGCTTTGTGCATACTGAACATCTTGATCAGATTTCTTTGTGTGACTCTGACTGTTGTTGTGTACAATCGAGGGATTCTGGGGATAAGAATATAGAGGTGTCGACTACCTTATTGTTTGAGGGCTTTTGGGGATAGGATGATAGAGGTGAAGACTACCTTAATGTTCTAGGACTTCCTTGATAAGGAAGATAAAGGTGTCGACTACCTTGAAGTTCAAGGGATTGTAGGGATAGCAAGACAGACTCCGACATTCCTATCGAGGCCTTCCCTTGGTGTAGGTAAAATATACTTTCTTGAATGTATAAATCAAGGGACCTTTTATCCAAGGTTGTTGGATATCCTACTCTTTGGGTTAAAATATTTCATATTTGTTACTTGTATTTTTTCATGTTTTTATTCCACTGCATTTTGATTAGTAAGTAAAGTATAACTATCTTATAATTTCTTGCACATGTACTCTGTTTAGTAAGATTCTATACTCTTAAAATAAAATCTTTGTACTTGTAAACTTTTCTTAAGTTTTATTTCTAAGACCATATTTCCAGAATCTATCTTGTTTGTAGAACTAAGAGGACTTGTGAATTTACCTTGTTTAACTTTTTTAAACAATATAAAGGTTTATATCATCATTAAAAGTTCCATATCAATTTTATAAATTATACAATTCACCCCCCCCACACACTTATATACTTAGAATCTACATCATATTTTGATCCTATAATTTCTTCTTATTGCCTCATGTTCTTTATAATAGTCCACCATTCATCTTATTCCCATTCTAAAAAATAATCATATAAAATAACATTTTGACGATCTTAACACTAGAGAATGGATAATTTCTTTTTTAGTGGAAAAATAAATTGCTAAAAAATTAGTTGATTAGTTAACCCACTAAATGAATGTGCATGTTTCCTCATGAAGGACTCAACAAAAAATTTTCACCTTTTTTCATAATTGGAACTCAGCATAGATCATATCTTAAGAAAGATGCATACACATGAAATATGATTTCAAATTCTTTTCCCCATATCATTTGGTTTATTTAGTAGAAAATAATTTCATTTTCCATCACATTAAATCGAAAAACTCTTTTGGGGGTTATTACCCCTAGATGTTTCTATTCTAAAACCGTATCCACTTTAAGTCTCTAGATAATAATGTTTTGATAGGAAAACCACACTTATTAATTAAATAT
The DNA here is from genome assembly GCA_963277665.1 of Viscum album. Lineage (NCBI taxonomy): Eukaryota > Viridiplantae > Streptophyta > Magnoliopsida > Santalales > Viscaceae > Viscum > Viscum album. Next base: position 2,060,632,470 of record OY728120.1, on the reverse strand, counting down.
GACTTTAGAAGTTCACCTTTATATGGGATTATCCTAAGATTACTCAATAATTTTTTTTCATCCTTGATTCAAATAGTAATTAAACCGTTATCTAATACCAACTAAAGTGACCCATAAATTTCATACATAAATAGTGCGTCTAGGGAGAGAAATATTCAATAGATAACATTATGATCCATCTCTGAATCATAATGGTTTTGTGTATTTGGAATGTGGGATTCAAAAATAAATTATTCTTAAGATATATAAATCATCTCTTAATATGTTATTCCTAACTATACTCTTTAATAGACATATCATACATAAAACCATCCTTCATAGCATATGTAAAGGAATAATAATAAAGGGGGAACTAAGATGGTCAGTAAGGGTAAACAAAGTATATATCAATGATTACATAAGCATAAAATGAGCGTGAGTGAATGAGAACATGAGTTTAACATGTTGAAACCTTACTTAGTATACCATAAATCATAATATTAATTCATGGCCTAAAACATGGTAGTTCATTATACATGGATCATATAGGAAAAATAGAACATGGCTTAAGAGAGCATAACATTTTAATTTTACATGAGTTTTTGGCTTAAAAGAATGTGTAAAAAATAATTTCCTTAGTCATAAATTATTATGAGGACTATCATAGTGGGCTAGGTTCACTGCAACTTCTATTTTTTCCTTCGTCAAGGTTCACTCCCAAGACTATGATGGTGGATAATGTCCCTTGATAAACTATTTATACATCCCATTCCAATCCTTATTATCACATGACATATCCATCATTTCAAAATGTATTAGAGGGATATAAAATTCCAAGACCACCTATAATATAATCAAAATCATAAATATTTGTCCCAATTTATCCTAAAACATTCATTATAGAATAAAAAATTTAAATTAAATAGGTTTCATAAATATTTAATATTTTCATCAAAACAAAACTTTTGGAAAATAAATAGGTTTCTCAAAGGCTTCATCATAAGATAATTAACTGGTAAAAAATAAATGAGTTTTGTTGAATAATCTTTAAATAATAATCATCAAAATCTATCCAAATATTGAAATTTTATGGTATCATTGGATCATATCCGAAATAATTCATATGTAATTTCAATTTATGTTATCATATATGAAAAATAGCTTTAAAATACCACTTGAAAATTTCTTGATAAAAATGACATTTCCACTTTGAAATAACTTTTTAAAATAAATAACAAAGTTAAAGAAATATTATTCTTCAAAAAAAACCTTATGAAATTTTAATGGCATATTCATAGCATTGAGATATTATTATGGTAGGAAATTAAGTACATGTCGCACATGTTAAAACAAAGATTCCATTCACATTTCCTGTAAAATGTCAAAAGTACCTCATTCAAAAAAACTCCAAAATATTATTACTAAAAAATTTAAAATTAAATAATTGGTTAAAATAAATATAATAAATAATAGTATAATATTTTTTTAATTCATTATTTTTTTTTAAAAACATTGATATAAATGAAAAATGATTTTCAACCAAAGATTTATATAAAAATGGGTTTCCTAAATAATCTTTTAGTATCTTGAGTTATTAAAAAGAAGATAATGAATTTAAAAAAATATAATATACCAAAATAAACAAATTATATGAAAATTCATGGGATTATTGAGATATATGTTATAAAATTTCCTCATAATAAACTTAATCATAGGAAATCCCAATAAACAATGACATTGTAACATAAATATCTTACCTAAAGCCTGTCCTGCTTCAAAAGAGCTCTAAAACCCTATATAATAAATTTTAATTTATTATAATTATATAAAATAATATTATATATATTATCATATATGAGAAAATTTTTACATTTCAACCGCCATTTATTAATAATTACTTAAAATTGTCATTTCCATGTGTTAACTGTTTTGTTTTCCTTGAGAATATTAGTTCAGTAGTTATTTTCCTTGTACATTGATCAATGTTATTTCATATAAAAAATATATAATAATGATATAAATATCATTTTTAATAATTATATGTACATTTTTATTCATCCATCAAAGGTAATGATAGAAATACATATTACACCATAAATGGAGATGGTAGGTTGTATGAATGATGATTTTAAATTTCAAAACATAGAACAAAAGAAAGTTAAATAATAATTCACCATTATAGATTAATTATTATATATTGTATATCATATATATATATTAAATAAATCCCTACTACCATACATGTAAATCATAAAGGAAAAATAAATCAGATCACTTCATGGATGTAGTAGTCAAAACATTGCATGAGTAGTGTTATCATTTTCTACCTAATTGGAAGTTAAGACGGTAAATATAATATTATAATTTCAAAATAATAATTATATCATAAATATATTATATACAATTTAAACCCATAACAATAAACATCAATCAAATATGGTGGTGGAATATGAATTGTATCACTATGTGGAGGTGGCAATCGACACTTACGCACAAGTGATACTTTCACATCCTAGTTGATGGAATACATGCTATATATTTTTCTTAAATAATAATATTAACATATTAGTATTTCTTTGATAATTAATTTGTTATTTTTATGATTAATACCATATATTTTGTGGAGGTATAATAATAAATGAATTTAAATAGGGCGGGTAATATTATTACCTCTTCTTTGGTAGGCCTCCTTTAGATACATTGTTAAGGAACATTGAAATGGTATTTCAAGAATACCAACTCCAATAACTAATGTATATAGATATTTAGAAGATAATTGGGTAGTTTTTGGTCTAGATATTAGGATAAAAGTGATTTAATGAAGATAAAGGAGGGGAGTCCTTTTATAAGTGGGGGAGAAGACACACTTGGGATTTCATAAAAGATTAAAATATTATAAAGTCATACTCAAAAAAAATGATTCCAAATGTAAAAAGAATAAAATTTTCATACGGAGAACATTAAATATATCCATAAAAAAGAATTTCGACAAGTTCAATTGGATAACATAACCTTATCTCTTTTTTTAACCCCTTCGGTAAACTTGTTTTACCCTTAACCACTGAAACAAATTATTTACTATTTTTTATATTCATTGTGACCTAGAAATAAGTACAATTTACTAAATAATATTAATTATTATAATTAAAAATATAGAATCCATTTGAAAAAATTCAATTCACATATGTTTTATAATTTTATTTAAAATAAATTAAACACAATGGGATGAAAAAAAAATTCGAAAAACAAACTCATAACTATAAAAAAAAGTTTATATAACAATTCAACATAAAAATTATTCCCATGAAGTAAATTTTATTATTAATAATAAAATTAAAATAATTATAATTTTAAAATAATTTTTGAAAAATATAACAATGTAAGTGATATAATGAAAATGTATTTTTTCAATAAAAATTTTTATTTTTTCAAAATTCAATGAAAAAGAATCCCTTAAAGAAAAATCTTAAAAATTAAAACTAGGCTAATTTTGACATGATGGTTTCCAAAATTATATTATATTTCTCAAATAAATTTTCTAAAATTTGTATAAATTACTTATATTATTAGTTCATAAATATCAGTAAAATTATTTTTGTGAAAACATGTACTTTTGACGCATATAAAGTCATTAATAAAAATTGAGTACTTATTTACTAATATATTTAATTTATTTAAAATATGTATTCATGATTTTAAAAATGTGGTTATTCATATTCCTCCTACTAATTTAATAGTTAAATTTTAATAGTATATTGTGTCATGCTTCATTTATACTTGCCTTTTCATGTATCACAATCTATCAAGGTAATTAATTTTATATGAAGAGAAATGTATAATAAAATCATAGGGTGTTACAAATATATTATATAAACATACTTGAATGGAAAATAAACGCCCATATCTACATCCCATATATGAATTAAATATTTTATGTGTAAAAATAGGTTATAAAATGGATTATCAAATTTTGTGACTTCAAACACAGTATAAAAACTAACTACTAAAAGTAAACAAGAACTTTCATATCTATACCAAGACAAATTATAATCTCATCCTATCAGGAAAAAGAATTCATTTCAATACAAGGTAACCCTTAATGAAACATCAAAATTTAATACATTGTGGTCTTCGTCATAAGTTATTCTATATCGTTATGTTTCACTCTATTAATTTTATTTTAATTATAATAGGTTCCATGTAATTAATTTAAAAATTGGATCTTTTAATTAATTTATTTATATTGATTTCATTTTTACTAAACATCATTTTTCATTGTTTGATTAGGTTCAGTTAATATCTATTCAGTTTGACATAGATGTGGTCCCATTTTATCGGTTAATTCATCACATCCAATCCAAAACATATAAATGAAATCTAAACACTCCATAAAAGAGTAGAAAATACTCTATAAATACAAAAATAATAATTGATTCATTATATAAATTCCATACATAAAATATATTTATAAAAAATAAAAATCATTATTAAACAGTCATTTTTTGAAAATCACCACGTGATACCAAAATTTTAGAATATCCTCATTCAAGATTATTTTACTAGCCTCACTGTATAAATTTTGGAATATCCATTATAACCAAACATATCTTCTATAATTCATTCCAAACAATACATAAATAAATGGGAATAATACAATTTTTTTCATTTTAACTAATCATAACACATTGAAATGAATATTATTCTGTTCTAATTAAAGGATTAATAATTTTATAATCTAATTACTCTGAAACATGTACCAATTTTCCTAACATTCCATAAATTGATGGAATATTTACAATTTATATAATGAAATACTAAAATATATTAAATGAAAAATTGCCATTCTATTTTGACCAAATGACTCCAAAATCAAAAGAAATCTCAATTCAATTTATAAAATTGTCTATTAATTGAATTCCATCACACTAAAACGTAAAACTATCTGAAAAAATGTTATATAAACCTCAAAAAAGGCCTAAAATTTGTCAAAAAAATATATTACCATAAAATAAATTGATAATAAAATAATATGAAATATTCATCATACATATTGAAACAATAGAAATGATATCCATTAACAACAAATATTCACCAAAAATGTAAATTTTATTCTTCAAGTTAATTTTATTATGGGATGTTGGTTTTGATGACTTGAATAATGGGTTTAAATTATATTTTTTTACACTAATAGTGGTAATATCCTACCTTTAATAAATAATTTTTTCTCTATATTAATGAATCGATTATGAGGGAAACATTGTAATTGTAAACTTTCATGATCATTATGTCTACTTTTGTTTTTTAAAATATATATATATTTTATCAAAATAATATTTCAAATTAATAAGTGACTAATAATTCATTAAATATTTTTGTTATTAAGGTTCATTAAGCTACATTAAAATTGGCACCTAATATGGAAATTGTTCATATAGATTAAGGGAAATAGTACTCATCTTGAGAGAGTGAAGGTGGGGCTGATGTTTGTAAACAAATACTGATTGAATTTTGTATTACTAATTAACTTAATTGTGTATTTTCTTAATCATAATATAATTTAATTTTGTTATATAATATTTTTTTATTTACACATATAAGAATAATTGTTTCTATTATGTTATACTAGATTAATAACATTTTGAGTATCAATTTTTGTATGGGTCATGTGTATAAGTGTAGCTATATAGGAATTTTGGTATTTTATACTATATCATATTTAGAGAATGTTGTTACTGATGATAAATATGTTATAAAATATATATATATATAAGTTTTATGTAAACAATTGTTAAATAAGTATCAATGGGTATAAGAAATGTTGTATGGTACAATGGGTCCAAAAAAAATTTGGTTCTGTGAAATGCTACTTAATATCTAATCAGAGCTAAAAAGAAGTGATGGTTTAAAATACCACTAAATGAGGTACATTAGGGGAAATTTTATAAATAGTTTGTAAATAATCATTCAATATAGATATTGTTTTATAAAATAATTCTAAATAATAAGAATCACAATGAATTACAATATCGTGATAGTTAAGAATATTCTTTGTGAAGTAATTACTTGTGTACAGTTTAACAACACTTTAAACAACCACTAAGGGTATTTGTTTCTTGTAGTGAGATTCCGACCGTGTTAATATAATTAGAATGATTTAATTAGACAAATTAATAATGAAAGAAAATCCAATAAATGTATTTACAATATAAATTTTATAATATAGTGTAGAATATATTTTATATTTTTATGTAAACAGATGATGATGATATATTTCAGAAATCAGTTATTTAGAGATTTTCATCAGATGAAACACCCTTTAAGGAAAAAATGGGAAATTAATTGAGATATAATGAGTTATTATAATTCCATGAACATTTTACTAGTGGAATTCATGTGACATTGAATGTCACTACAAGTAATAATGAAAATAGGCATGGTGGATGTACTTTGATTTGGTATGTGGAATATTCAATATCTATGATTTGATGGGTGTTTTCTATAATGAAAATAACCATTAATGTATTTTATTCACATGATTACAGATGAAACTTAAAAGGTTATATTTTGAAATTTCAATAGTGAGAAACACCAATTTATATTTGGATATATCATGCTTGTTAAAAAACCTAAAATGAAAATTGTTTTACAGTATATTGATTTAATTCAGATACATATTATATACCATATTTAAAATAAATATAAAGGAATATTAGTGACATTATTGACTAAAGATACCATTTATATATTAAAATAAAAAAATTAAAGTAAAATAATCATTACAAGGTTGAACGATATAGTAGGTTGAGTATGTATCAATATATTAAACAAACGATGGGTGATATCATATATGTATTTTAATAACTCTTCATGTCAAGAAAATTATTCCATGTGAGAATTATACAATTAATATTTCATCATTTTCAAATAAAATATAAATAATATATATAGTTTCATAAAAATTAGTATTTAAATTGAATATTATTTTCAATTAATTAATTATTTTTTAAAAGAATACAGTTGAGAAAAATCATAAAATGTTATTTTTTATGATTTTTAATGTTATTAATTAATATAAATAAATTGGTAATAATTACATAATATATTAATACATGGGTGATATTAAATATACTAAACATATTTTTTTACAAATATAATATCATCTCATCAACCCATTCTCTAGTCATTATGTGTGGAATAAGGAAGAAGAGTTTTTAGAAAATACCAATTCCATTGGAAGATGCTTTGGGACTAGGAAGTCTCATACTTTAGACTCACACATCTGATCGACCAAAATTGAAACAAATTTTTCAAAACCCAAGGTATCATGCAATTTAATGAATAATAAACCAATAATGAAGGAACACAAGGATTTAACAAGTTTTAGATAGTTTCTAAATCCATAGGAAACAACAACTTCCCTAAAGTTAAAAAAAGACTAATTAATGTGAAAAAACACTAAATAATTTGTTGACAAATGACTATCTTGAGTAAACCATTTACTAACACATTTCATATAATACAAGTTACCCTACTCCCAACATATATTTCTGCATTAATTTGTTAATCCCATTTCGACTACCAAATATTCTTCATGGACATTTTTTCTTGTGTCTCATATATTTTTTGTCATCAAATCATTAAGTAAAGGGAAATAACCACCTCATCTGGATTACATAGAGATAATTATCCACATCTGGAGACTTTAAAGAATTCCTATATGTCTACTACATTAATTTTTATCAATTTCTGAATCTGTAAAGACTCATCCTCCTACCCTAGATCATGCATTCACCAATGCCTGAACCACTTCCTTCTACCATTACGATATTCCTTGGACTGTTTTTGTTTTGGGAACTGTCACACATAAATTTAGTATAATAATAAGGGTATAAAAATTTATTCCTTTTAATTGAATTAATCACTTAGTTGGATATGGATTCTTAAATCAGGCATAGTAATATCCCACCTGAGAACTATTTTTTAGGTTTCAAAACCAAATCCATTTGGTCACATTTAGAACCATTCCTTACATTATTTTTTAGTTTCTCACTTTAACCTCTTGAATATTTTTAGTTACCATGTTCCTATGACCTCAATGTTATCCAAGAACTATTGAAGTGAAGTAATTTCCCAAACTCAAATATGAAATAAATTTACCTAGAATGTTCACCAGATTATGGTTCCCTTAAATATTACATATCTCTAACACCACATCATCTAGAAGCTTCTGAATTAAGTGGTAAATCATATGAATATGATTCATCTATGGGTGAAATTTTGTATTCGTAGCTATATAAATTTCAATTTTGAGGTCCAAGTACAATAGAAAAACATTCTACCACTTTATGATTTCCACTAATAGACCCTTCAACCACTCCATTTCCTTTTTTAATATTATAATGTAAATAGATTCTTTGGTTTATAGTGAAACTATTGTTTGTCACCATGATATCTATGTCACAACATTGGTTCTGAATGAAAACACAAATCTCGTGGTTATATTCAGTGTGTCTTTTTCTCCACCAACGTTAATGACTTAAAACCCCTATAAAGGATCATTCATCCTAAAATATAGTGCAATACAAGTTTTACCATTAGGAAACTGGAAGATCTACTTTATAGTCTCATAATTACCCTTTCTCAAATTCACAATTATCCTTTTAATGTACCTTGATCTGAAACACTCTCACATGTCCAGAAAGGAATAGTTACAAGACCTTAATAGCACCCCCATATGCCAGAGGCTACAAACTAGCAGCAGGGGTGTGAAAAGAATATTTTGTAGACTGTACTCCCTGGTTAAAGATTTACAACATAGAGGAAATAAATATAAAATAATAATAAATAAATCTAAAATTGGGAAACCAATAGACATAATATAACATAGTTGAATATCAATAACAAAATCTAACAAAATAATCAATAAATAATAACAAAATAATGCAATGATGTGATGGAATGTAAATAAATCTCATTTTATAAGTAATGAAAAATAAAAGACTAAAATACTCAAGAAAATAATCAAATGTCCCAGGTCCCAAACTCTATGTAGTTCCCATCTCCACACTCCATCCCATCTAACAAGAAAACACACAATATTAAGGACCATAAACCTTGTCGAAACCTATATTCATATAATCTTCTCAGGTTCCAAACAGAGGAAAATATATTATATGAGTATAAATTCTTAGGTGTACACCACCATGTATAAAAATAACCAGTTAGATAATATGTGTGTGTAATAATATACTAAAAATTGTATTAATTAATCAAAAAATTAAATTAACACCATATTAACCTTTTTTTCTCAATGATTTAATATCTCTGAGCATGTATCACAACCATGCCAACCAAAACCAAATAACCATGGTAAAACCTAACCTACCTCAGTTCCATGTTAGAATTTTCCTGATCATATCTTACTACCTTGACAACAAAAATGATATAACCATTGTATAAATCACCAAATTCTTGGAAAACCCCACAATATAACCACTAAAGCATTTAATCATGTTAGAGAATGCTATAAAAGTATTTCAAAATGTGACAGTAGGAATATCCCTCTGTATAATCATTTCAGCATGTGTCACTATGCTAATCCTAATATATAAAAATTTAAGCATGTATCACTAGGCTAATCTTGCTATATTAACATTTCAGTATGTATAGTTGGGATATGACTACTATATAAGAATTTCAACATGAGTCACTCGGACAAACCCACTATATAATCATTTTAGCATGACTAACACACCAAGTCCACAGTATTATCATTTAATAATAACTCATTGGTCCAATCCCAAGCTATAATAATTGCAACATATAATCATAACATAAGTCATAGAAACAAGGATATCATAATATCCCATCATATTTCCCCATGGATAATTATGAAAATTTCCATTCATCATTCAATGACCCCTTTTATATTTCAATTTTTCATAACAAATAAAATTAAAATTAACTCAATAAAAAATCCATGAAAAAGGGAATCTGAATCAAGAAAACACCCATAATCCATTTCAGGATTAAAACGCGATATTATATTAAACAATTAATTTATATTCAAGGTTTTTCTCACAAGAACAGTAGCCACAAGAAAAGAAAATGATCAAATGGATCCAATGGGACTCCATGGAATAATTCAATTCACTATTTCAATGTATTTACAACCTTATATGTTGGTGTAATTGTAATATTACTCATACATGAAAATCATAAACCATGTGGTTAAGGATTAGATGCCCAAACTTTTACTGACAATCAAAAAACACCTCAAATGGAAAATTCCCATGCAGAAGAAGGTTATAATGATCAAAATAAGGATCCTAGATAAAAATTTATCAATATAAAAACTAACGATGCACATGGTAAAGATATTACACTACAATTTTTGGAGACACAATGGATAGAATGGAAAACTAGACCAAACCCACTTACCATGGATTTATCACATAAGCAGGGTGTCTAGAAGGGAATTTCACACTCTAAAATCGCCTAAAAGGTCCAAAATTCAAGATGAGGATGCTTCATTCAAGTTAAAAAAATAAACCATATGGAATACATTAAAACATTGTTTCAGGGAATCACAAAACATGAAATATAGTTACATGTCTTGTAAATATTATTAATGGGATGTGTCGAAACCCATAATATAGGATTCATATTAAAATAACATGAACATTTTATGAAGTTTAATCTCTTTACATGATGTGTAAATGTTATACAGATAAATAATCTGTACATTTTCCATATAAAATTTTCCAAAACCCCATTAAATATTCTTAACACACCAAGAACATGTGGTAATGCTTAAACCATTTATTTATGGACTCTATTAAATCAAATAAGAATGCATATTTTTACATTAATTCATTTTACCCATTTATGGATCTTTGTATCTGAATAAGACACAACCACAAATAATCAAAAAAAATACTCAAAGAGTGATGCTATTTGAAAATGATAGGATCCTACAAGCTCCCCACAATATAACATCTCATCCTCGAGAATCTCTAAGAATCAATATAGGGTCTCGACAAATAAGTCTAGCCACTCTGATCACATATCAGACTCCCTCTTCTAGGTATCCTCTTGAACCCGCCCATGCTACCACTACACTTGAACCAATGGTATAGACTAACCCCAAAGATACTTCTAACTATGGACCACATTCTATATCAGTTGATCCTCATAGGAAACATCAGCAATAATCCTGACACCTGCTATATCTATCAGATGATAAGGGTTTGGATAATATTCTGAAGCTCCAAGACATGGAACATGTCATTCATGTCATTGTAGCACTATGGAATGGATAAACGATACAGAACTAGACTGACCATATCCACTATCTCGAAAGTCCCGAAAAACCTAAGATATATATTTCCATATTTCTAGATATGGAATTGTCCCAATATAAGTGTAACATGATGAAAAACATGATAACAATGTAAAAATTCAAGAGTTCCTCTATGATGGTTAGAGTACAATTTCTTTCTACCATGTGTGGTCACCAACAACTGTATGGTCAATTAATATTGCTTAGATGTCTCCTAAAAGATAAATGGCCCACCAAGAACTAACTCACATACCTCCAACAAAAAAAATAGGTCAATGATAAGGACATCTATACAAATCCTCAACACTTTCCATCTAGATCAAAGCATGGAAGTTGTTATTATATGAAAACTCCACAATTTCCATATGTTGCTCCCATAATCCACCAGAATCTAGAACAACTTATTATAACACATCATCCATGACCTGAATAGAAATCATATATTTACCATAACTCTAAGGATTATTGGAAATAATCAAAAGAAATTACGATCCAAGAGACTCTTAAAGTACCTTCCAAAAACATGATGTGAAATGAGGATCTATGTGTCCTCATAACACTGTGAAGGCAAACTACCTTGTTAAAATTGAAACTACCTAGATCATAGATTATGAACGTCTCAATTTTAAAAAAAAATTGGGAAACCATCTTTAGTCGATCGAAAATTACCCAAAAATCAATAATCATGTGTTTTTTCCAAGGTAATCCTGACACAAAATATATAGTGACATCATCTCATTTATACTTAGGAATGGGAAAAGGCTAAAAAATTCCAGATATCCAATGAATCTCATCTTTCCCTTGTTCACAACTGAAAAATCTCACCCCAAATCATTCTACCTCATTCTTAATTACTGACCCCCGTTACTATTAATGAAGATCACTATACAATATTTTAAAACTATGATGTACAAACCATCTTGAAGAAAAAAACACTTTCATCATCTCCCCACATAAACCTATAGGAACCCATAATAATTCACATAAAAGAAAAGAATTTCATATTCCAATATACCATCCCAAATGGTGTATCCCCACCATATAAGCATTCTCTCATAACTAAGCCCTTTGGATCAGAAAATTTCTTAGTATTAATCCAATACAAACCCACTATTATAAAATATGTTGAGGCGGTTCAAACTGGTCCATGAAACTCTAGAACATCTAGATGAATGTATAATAATTGGTCCATTACCTTACACGCATCTCATTACTCCCTTACTACATATAAATATTTGTTTTGGATCAATGCTTCACCAATGATTTTTCCCTTTCTAGGTGTATAAGGAACATAAAGTTTAATGATTATAGATACTCAACCCACATTCTCTGCAAATTGGTCAAGTCCTACTAATAAAATATGTACCTGGGGATCTTCCAGTATGAGTACAATAAAAACCGCTCACCCATCAGATAATGTCTCTACATATCTAGTCATGTACAACTTCTGCTAACTCCAAATAATGAGTATCTTAATACCTCTCATGTGGTCTCAGCTATCTGGTGCCATATTCAACCACTCAATCCCCTTACATCAGAAAACACTCCATGTCAAACTCAAGATGAATCATAGTAAATGGTATGTTTTTTTCCCTTCGTGGGTAAAGTGGGGATAGGTTGTTATGCCATCCTTCCATTTATCTCATGAAAAGATCACTATCACACATCTGACCAAACAAACATCACCCCTCTCTTTATCATCCCTAACATCGGTGCATCAAAAATGAAAAATCCTAGACAAAGAACATATAATAACCTGATAAAACCTGAAATATCTAAATCTCAAATAAATTCACAGGCTTCACCAAAGATATCATGGATAAAACATCATGTGTTTCCAACGACACACTTTCATATTTGATGATATGGCCCATGTAGAGCATTTTATCAATCAATAAATTTCATTTAGTTAGCTTGGTGTAACGTGCATGCCCTCTCAATGTACTCATGATGATATTAAGATGTTTTTCATAATCAACAACTAACTAGGAGTACACAAATATATCATCAAAAAAACACCAAAAAATGGTCTAGAAAATGAATAAAGAGCTGATTTATCAAACCATTGAACACTTTAATGATTTATTAAAACAAAATGACATCACAATAAACACATAAAATTTATAACAACTAATAAAATTGGATTGAGGTATGTCTAATGGTCTCACCCTCAACTAATGGTATCTTAATCTCAAATCAATATCGAAGAAGATATCATCACCTCTAAACTGATCGAAGAGATCATCGATGTGCAGAAGAGGATACAATATCTTGATTGGTATATGGTTCAACATTAGATTATCCACACACAATCAAAAATTCCAAATATCCTCCATATCCAAGAGTACCTAATAACTCCAAGGAGATATACTCGTCTGTATGAATACTTTATCTTCCAGATCTTCCAGATGGAATTTCATCTCTTGAAGAACTTTTGGTGCCATTGTCTAAGGTAGGAAAGAAACTAGCATTGCTCCCGACACCAACTCAATCATAAACATGATCTCTCAAAAAGGTGTTAAGTAATTGAACTCATTGAAAAAAACATCCAAAAAATGTTCTACCACTGTTGGAAAATAATCCTATGGAATTCCACCATCCTCTAGGGAAAGGCTATCTAATTTTGCTATGAGCCTATCCAATCTACACTGAATTGGTCATACATGACCAACTTGAATATCCCAATCACCTTAGTGAGAATATCTTTCTCCCTCTGAGGATAAAAAGAAAACTATCCACTGGTAAATAATTTCTATAAACCGAGTATATAAATAACCAATCCATTCCTAGAATAAATTCAAATATTGTCATCTCCCATACAAATAGTTCCCAAAGTAACGGTAACCACCAATCTCTGGAGAACATGCATTTCAATGATTGATATTCTCTGATTTCACTATTAATGGTGCACTGATGGTCAAAACACTATCCAATATTTCCCCATCCAACCCCAAAACAATTACAAAAATATAAGATAAAATTGAATGTGATGATACTGTATCAATCAAAATGAATAAAAGATTAGATGATAGAAAAATTATACCCCTGATAGTAGATAGTCCTACAACCACAATTTCTGAAGTAGTCTTCATAAATTGGAGGTTCCAAACCCCTATGCCCCAGAATCATGCCTAAATACCATTAGATATACCCTTTATTGGGTTTTTTTGTTCCTTATATAGGGTTTCATGTCCCCTTCCTTGACCATAACATCCAACGTAACTCTATCTACATGTCCACTATGGTGTAGTTGAATCCTTCCAAGACTACAATACTTGTAATGTTCCCCTACAACTACTTTGATATTCATTTATCCTACAAAACCACTATAGGTGGCCCAATATTATGCAATAATGACACACCAGTGTGAGGTACACACATTGAGGTTGTTTTTGGAACAACATTCCACACTGATAGCACCACAATGGAACACATTCTTGGGATGTCTTCCCACTACCCTAACTGCTCTAACTATTGCTTCCCTGGTGAAAACTATCATATTGATTCTTCTTTCCAGTAAAATAAGATCTCATTGTCTCCCATACATAAATATCCTAGCCACTACACTGGGCCTCTCTCATATTAACCTCTATTATGAGTTCCTAATTCATCACATCAAAAAAACTACTCAGGAATTCCATGTTACCATGCAACTTGTTCTCATAGAAAATTTCATCCTAAATGCATCTCGGCCTAGAGATCTCAATATAAGATAAATATGATGAAAAGCACTACATGACGATGAAGTATTTAGAGTAGTCCAATAATTAAGTTCCCTCATGTTCTAGCTGCATGAACACCTGAGCTTTCTCATCCAAAAATATCTTAGGATAGAAATGTCTCAAGAACATCACATTGAGTCCCTTCCAGGATAACTGCTCTGATTATCCATCCTACTCCAAAATGTCACAACAATGCTTGGATGATCCATGAAGAATATACACAATAAGATTCACCCTCATGTCTTTAGGAATATTCAGACTATTAAAGATCTACTAGACTCAATTGATGTAGAAATCAACTACATGGGGGCCTCCCTCCATGTTAAATGTATGTGGATTCTATAGCTAAAACTCTCTTTTCATTTCAGAAATAAATGGTACTATATGAACAGTCTCTTTTTGCAATGATATCATGACCCTCAAAAGCTTTAATGACACAGAAAATCCATCCAATCCTTCTGAAAGTACAGAAAAATCAGGTTCAGCTGTGTTAGGAATGTGATGATTTCCACTCCCTTAATGGTCAACAGAATGATTATAAGAATGAATTTTCTCTACAAGAAAAACACACTCATTATGACAAATTCAACCACAATAGGTGACAACCATAGAGAACTACTAACTTCGGGCATATCTAAACATTGCCTACAATGGTTTTAGGATTGCATAACTAATTATTTATTTTATTTATCTGGTTTAATAGATATCTCATATCACAATTCTGTAGCAAATTTGATATCACATGAAA
Source organism: Viscum album (assembly GCA_963277665.1). NCBI lineage: Eukaryota > Viridiplantae > Streptophyta > Magnoliopsida > Santalales > Viscaceae > Viscum > Viscum album. Next base: position 2,060,616,680 of record OY728120.1, on the reverse strand, counting down.
AATAAATGTGTTCCTATCATGAACAATGCATGTTAATATATATCCCTATGTGCCTATTATGATTAATGAATGCTGATCTCATGCCATAATAAGACATGAGTATGAATCAAAAAAACATATATCATCATAAAACCATGACCTCAAAAAAATGAATCACTCAGGGTGAAATAACAACAACTATAAAAAACACACACTATAAAAAACAATCCCCCCATAGGAACTCAAACATTCCCCAGTATATGAATTTGCTACACCCAAGAACAAGTTAATTACCATGTCTGTAAACATCCTAGTATCCTTTAAACCTTTCGCAAAAAGTAAAGAAAAAAATAAACCTGAAGCTCTAATACCACTTTATGATTTCCCTCGATCTGGAACTCTCTCTTGTGGCGAGAAAGGGTTGGTTATGTGTCCTCAAGTATGCCTCCCCATATGCTATAGGTTTCTAACTACTATAGGGGGTGTGATAAGTGTACACTGGAGGCTATATCCCCTGGTTATAGAGTTACAACACATAAAAAATATTAGAGATCCAAAAAAATAGAAACAATACAACACACTGTAATACTAACAATAAAATATAATAGAATAATATTATAAATAAATGATTAATAATGAAATGATTATTTGGGATGAAAATAATTTTCATACATGATGAAATATAAAATATTGGACTAGAAGACTCAAAAAAAGGACTCAAAAGTCCACAGTCTTGAACCCCATGTCTGTTCTATCACCAAACATCATCCCATCTTGAAAGAAAAATAGTCAACATCATGGCCTATTTCCCTTTTCCAAACCTATTTCTATATAATCGACATGGTTACTAAATGGTGGCCTAAATAGAGTGTGGGTGCAACTCAGTAAGTCATAACCACCATTTCTAAACATAACTTGTTTGATAATAAGTGTATACAATAATTCAACAAAAAAGTTTATTAATTAGTTATACAATTGAATAAATACCACATAATCCTTCTATGGATCCATGGAGGAATATCTCCCAACATGTCTCACAACCATGCCAATTGAAAAAATATAAGCATGCTAAAACATAACCCTCATTATTTTCATGCCGTAATTTCTCTGAGAATTTCATAAAACAGTTCCAACCATAAACTTATAACCATGGTATAAATGACACAAATATGGGTCAAACCATCTATATAATAATTTCATCATTTAATCATGGTGGAGAAATCTTTATGAGAATTTTATCATGTATCAATGGGAATAGCCTTCTATATAATAATTTAAGTAGGTATCACTGGGCCAATCTATCTATATAAGCATCTTATCATGTATCACTGGGTGAAGACCACTATATACTGATTTCAACATGATTAAATAGTCCAATCACACTATGTAAGAATTCTTGGATGATTCACTTGACCAAGATTTCTCTATAAGAATTTAGATATGAGTCAATATACAAATCCATCCCTCTATGAATTACAACATTTAATCAGAACACAAGTCATAGCAACGAGGATATCACAATATATAGATCATTGGTAAATTATGAAAATTACCATTCATCTTTTGATTCCTAATTTCATATATCAATTGTTCATAACAAATAAAATACTAGTTATCTCCATAAACTAATAAAAAATGAATCTATATTAAGAAAACACCCATGGTTCATGTCATTCTAAACAAAATTTAATTCATTAAACAATTCATTTACATTTGAGGATTTTCTCACCCGAACAGTAGGGACAAGACACTAATTGGATCCAAAGGGGCTCCAATGAATAATTTAGTTTACTCTTTCAATTTATTCGATTGGAGATATGTTTTCCAATATCAATATTTCAAATACACAAAAAATTTCAACCATAGGGATAATCTTTATACCCCTACCTTTTACTAATGATCAAAAAATACATCCAATGGAAAACGATCATGAGGAATAAGGTTTATATTATTGTAAGAAGGATCCTAGATCAAAACAAACCAAGATCGAAAACAATAATTCACAATGATAATAGATTAAACCTCAAAATTTGAGGGAAAAGGGAGAGAAGGGAAAACTGGAACAAAACCACTTAACAGAGATTGATCACACAAGAGTGGTGTCCCGAAGGGAGGTTTGTACTCTAAAATTACTTAGAAGGTGGGATAAGGTGGTGAGGGAGAATAACCATATGGGATTAAATGAAAATTAAAAATAATAATAATTTAAAACTAGTAGTTAGGGAATTACATGGTATATAGTATAATTATATGTCATGTAATTATTTTTAATTGGATGCAATGAAAAACCTATTTCCTCAGCTGAATTTTAAAATCACCCAATCATTAAATGACGTGTAATCCATTTACAAGATGTTAATATGTTATATAGATGTTTTATAAGACCATTTTTCTTATAAAAACCCAAACCCCTTTAAATATTCTCAACATACAAAGAACCTATGGTAAGAATTGTCCCATTTATACATGGACCCCATTAATTCATACAATCAATCATCTCGGGAACATAATTCATTTTCCCTAATGAAGGGTCTCTATCTATGAAAAAGACACGACCACCATGGCTCAAATGAAAAATCAAATAGGTATATACCTGGAAAAGGATAGGATATTAAAACTACTATCCACACTCACTACTTCAGTAATATTAGTCATATCACAAACCATGGCATATATATGACTTCCCATAACTAGACCATATAAAACATTCTCTATGAACTTTTCCACATCATCTATTTGTGGTTTATTTTACTTTAAATGATTAAATATATGAAAATAGGGTACTCATAGAATTTGAATCACCCATACCAAATCAATCAAATACAACTCAAACACACTCCCATTAATAAAATTAAAATGTTTCAGAAATCATGTATCTTTTAATACCCATCCACAATATCCTATTTGTGGAACAAAGATCCTTCATTTGTAAACACCAAGATAAATAAAACTTCCACTCTTATAACCTTTCCATCATGTTTCTATCAAAATTTAAGTCATAAAATTAGAGAAAAATAATGAAACACCAATTTTCATATTTCATTTGATAAGACTATTGGTTCATAGTTATACAATTGAACCCTCATTCCATTATGAAGGAATAAATTTTTTTATTATATATCCATGGTGCCTGGTCAAACCCCTAGAGACTTATCTTGGGCTCATAGACTAGGCCTTTGTGCTGTTCTATTATGAATCCTACTAATTAGTCTATATAGATTTTGTAAGTCACTGACCTGAGTTTCCTAGAGCTGGTGTATTATTTTAATATATTAGAAAGATTATAAGGAATTAAATCATGAAGTACTAATTAGTTTAGAAGCCTTGGAAAATATATTACATATATGAAAATTACATTACAATTTATAACATAAAATACAGCATATATAATCATTTGAGAATGTCGTTATTCAATTATCTTAAACCTATATATCAATCATAAAACACTTCTTGGCATCCTGGGAAAATAAAAAGTTAGAAAGGGGTGAGATTAGATTCTCATTAAGGATAAACAATATAGAGGATGCTATCACAAATAAGCATAAACTTTTAAGAAACGGTTCAAAACTAAAATACATGCTTTTTAATCATAAACATGAACATATTATGGAAATAATAAATCAAACATTACCATATAAACATTCACATGTATATTATACTTGTAAAATAATCAAATATAATAAATAAACTTATAAATATGGAATACATAATGTGGGACATCATAAACACATTTCCAAGGCTTCAACCAAAAAACCATACATAATTGGGAAAGAAATTAGCAAAAATCCAAACATAATTGTCTAATGAGAGCTACCAATGCTTCAAGGGGATATATAATCCCCCTCCCCCAACATTTACAAATTCCAATGCATTACACTAATAAAAGGGGTAAAACATAACCAACATAAACATTCATATTAAAACTAGCATATGAAATGTCAATACTTAATCCATAAGCTATGAATGATATCGAAATAGAACATGAATAGAAAAAAATATCTAAAAACATTCAATAAAATATGGAATATTATATCATAATATATTAACCATTATTAAGAATAGAATCCAACTAAGGATGTTGACATACCTTAAAGTGATTAAACAAACCCATTAACCATCCTTTAGAAATATCCATTTTAAAATTGAATTCATTTGAAAGCATGTGTAATTATAAAATAAAAAATTTCCATTGAAAAAAAACTCTTAAGATTTTAAGGTAAGATTCAAAATGTTAAGGTTCCATAATTGTAGAAAATATCCACTCATGTCATATATGTTAAAAAACATTCTTTCCTTAATTTTAATAAATGGTCATATAGTACCACATTTCGAAAACAATAGAAAGATTACTTTCAAAAAAAATTATAAAAAGTCAATTATTGGTTTAAATGAAAATAAAAAATATTTTATGAATATAAATATAGTTTTTAAATACATGTATATGAAACATGGATGGGGATGATAAATATTTCTCGTAGATAATTAAATATAAACAATCATGGATAATAATGAGATTCTGAAATTAACCCTTAACATTTATGTTCGTTTAGTTAAGGGTGATTTAACCACCTGTATAATGGATAAATAAAGTCTATAATTTATTTTAGGACCATATAAATATTTATTATATCATATATGAATATATTACCTCTTTTTTTGTAATATTTCAGTATTACCATTATTTTAGGTGCTAAGTTCTTTTTTCCTATGCATGTTTTGTTAAGTAAGTCTGGATTCTTATAAATAAGATTTAATTTATTCAAATAAAAAATTATATTACATTCATAAATATTATATTTACTTATCATATTATTTTTTATTCATTATTTAATGTTTAATATGAATAATTAATCTCATCGCATCATAGAGATAGTTGGTTATACATACGCACATGCGACAATATCATTCCTTTAATTGTAAATTGATATGGATCTAGATGGTATATTAAAAATACAGAATTATAATCATGTAATATTTTTTATTTATGTCTTTTATACTCATCATTATACACATCCAAATAATGTAATGTAGAATAACAAATTACCCCATGTTGTGGAGACGAAAAGTCGTACATACGCACACATGGGGATATTATTCATGGTAGGATGGATAAAATGATGAATATGGTTGTACCATGATTATAATAACATATATATATTTATATGGATGATATTGGATTTATTACTTCGGTATGGAAACAACAAACCAAGAGGAAGTATAATAAGGAAAGAACATTGAAGTTAGAGATAAAATGATTACCTCTTCTTCGAGTGTCTCCTTTTGATTTTCAGAAAAGGACTCCTTAAGATAGTTTTTTTACCAAAGGGTGGCCTCCAAGAGGAAGTGAGTAAATTTTTTAGTAGAACTGGGGAGGGGTTGGCCAAGCCAAATGGCTTTAGAGGTGTGATATAAATAGAAGGATAAGTGACCCTTTATAAGAGACGTGAGGGGCACTTTAGGAAAATCCTGAAATATTATTTAATAAAAAATTGATTTTCGGTTAATAATAGATTAAAAGTGATTTATTTCTAGTATAAGATGATTTTGGGGCTAAATCCACCCAACCAATTGGTCTTAGACAAGTTTAGGTCAAAAAGTTAGCCTTATCTTTTGGATTTAACCCTTAGTTAAATAAGTTAACTCTTTCCATGTATTCTTGTATTTTCATACTATATTGTTAATATATTTACAATAAAATTCCAATTGAACATCAAGTGGATAATTAATTATAATTTTTACAATATATATGGTATTTGGTCAAATATTATATTTTTATTACTATTATATCATTTAACAAAATAGTGTATGTTTTAAAAACTCATTTTTGTCAATTTTGACACTATTTAATTATTGATTTTTTAAAATTTATAACATCATGATTCCTTCTAGAAAAGGATTTAACTCATACCTTACATGTCAACGTTATCAAAAAACTTCTTTTATTGCATCAAAAATCTCAAATTACATTAGTTTTAATATTTATAATATCATTTATTTCAATCATTTATTAATAAGGTAATTAGTGCATCATTATTGTGTCATTAATTTAATTTTTTATTAAATGTATAAAAATTATAAATATAATAAAATTATTTATGAAATATATTAATATTTTTAGTTACAATTTATTTTCAATGATATTAATTATATAACCCAACATTAAAATTGGTTTATTAAAAAGATACATGATTATGTTATATTTCTCTTTACTTAAATTAATTAGTATAACATTTCATTATCTCACTAAAGTGGCACCCAAATGCCAAAAAAATTTGCCTCAAGATTTTTTTGGTCTACCGTGACTCATCGAGTAAGATTAGAACATGTGTTGTGTTATTTTTATATTATTATAATATTATTTTTACATTGATTCTATGAATATACGCTTTAACCATGGTAAATAAAAATAATTAATGAAGATACTATTAATAATGCACACAAAAAAGGACCTATTTACATAACATGGACTATATGATTCAAAATAGGGAATCCATTTTTATAAATTCAAAACACAGATGTTATAGTAATTAATTTAAAATGAATCCACATTTTCAAAACTAGAAAACAAGTTTTTAAAAGTAAAAACAATCAAAATTTTGATATGTGCATATATAAAATTTCAATGGGAAATTTATTCCAACAACCTAAATTATATTGAATGATAAAACATAATCTAATTATAATTTAAAAATTACTAAAAGGATTATCAAAAAATATAAATAAATTCGATAGAAAAGCTGTTTTGAATTAAAAATTATTATTTTTCATTATTCATTATAATATGAATGTAATCAGAAAAACACTAAAAATTTATCCAAAATATATTTTTATGTCCATATTCAAAAGAAGAAATTATTTTTTTCATATTTAACATATAAAATACTCTAATATTGGATTTAAAAATGGTTCTCCATTAAAAGGAGGAAGAACTGCATTTTTTTAAAATACTTTGTTTATTTTAGAAAGAGAATTTTTCCTTATATTATGTCTAAGAAACACATAATAAGAATTTTAAAATTCAATGGTATATATAAAATAAAAAACATGGTTAATAATATTCATAAAATCTTTTTAAATAGCTACTTTGATAGGTCTGGTGAACTTGAACTTGGTGTTGCGTGTCATGCATGCTATTGAATTATTTTAAAATAAGTGTACCGTGGAAGCTCGGGGTGTTACATTCTTCCCTCCTTAAATAAATTTCTACCTAAAATTTTAATCTTATTATTGAAAACTAGGGGTTTTACATTTCAAAATATATTTTTTAAAATACCACATTGATAAAATATATTAATGAGACATCTATTTTAAAATAAATTAATGGAAGTATGAATGTTACAAGAAATAACACATAATTGGGTTTCATATAAGAAAAAATAGACATGAAATAAAATGTAACCATAATGTTCTAATGGAGAGTGATAGATTCCATTATTATGAGAAAGTTAACAACCAGAAATCTATAAATTTTCAATGATCCATGGGACCATTTGATTAATCACAAAAGAAAGTACTAGGAAATTTTTATGGTTTCAAGATCCTTTCCCTAGTGTTGTGGAATTAATTTACATCATAGACTATTAAAACAAGGAAGAATACGTAATTTACATGTATAGTTTCATCCATTAACTAATTCTTACTACAAACCCATATTTCTTATTAAAATATAATTAAACTAAAAATTATCCTATTTATCTTAATCGTATAAGGTTCCAAATATAAAATTATACCATTTAAATTAATAATTCTATTTTACATTGACCAGTGAATTCCTGTAGGTCAAAGGTAGGTGATAAATCCTTGTCACACTTCGGTTTTGGGCTCCATTTCCATAGCCTTGTCCGACATGGCGGGTTATCGCCTGACCTACATAACGTCCTTTATCTCAAACTATATTATTATAACATTCCGTAAATAACTTTAAGAAAATTTTTTACATAAAAAAACTATCCAATATACAAATTAATCCATTACATCCTTAATAAATTTCCAAAATACTTCTGTCTAAATTAAAAGACTAAAAAGATATATATATTTCCAAAATAAATCATCACATCAGATTTCCCAAATAATGTAATGTATCTATTATTGACAAATAACTTTATAACCTAAAAATACTTAATTAAATATTTCATGATTCTAAATATTTAATAAATAAGTTCTAAAATACAATCATAAATATTGTAATATAATTGTTGAATCCAAAAACATAAATACATTAATTATTCCAGTTCAACTGTAGTTGTAGCATATTCTAGAACATGATCTATTTTCTTATTCTGAGCCATATTTCATTGATTATTTGGAAAATCATTAGCATAATTTCCCATCTCTTTTCAATTATATCATTGAAAATTTATAGCTTCTTTCATTCCCTTATAGTCACAATCCTAGTGACCTTTTTCTCCAATTGTGTTACAAACTTTCATTCCTTTTAGGAAAGTACCAGGGTGTATCTCCCAACAATTTTCACATTTGAGAAAATCCATCTTTTTGGTTTTTTATCGTTAACTGTCTCTTGATCCATTGTTCAATTATTTTCATACATCACATTAATGTAATAATACATAGAGTATTACTTTTCCATCTTGATAGAAAATGATACTATATCTTTGTACGATGAGAATGATTGTGAGATGAGTTCCCAGCAGAGGAATGGTTTTAACCCATCAAAGAATCATTTAATCTTACTTCTTGGGATACGCATGTAGTTAACCATCCATTATAAATCAACTGAGGCCCTAACCTCATAAGAAGAACCTTAAATTATTATAATAAATTATTATTAATTAACACATTTAATCAATATTAATTCCATAATTCCATGATTAATTCATTGTCATGATCAAATAAAAACTCCTTGGAAACCTCCAACAGCCTAAACCTTTTGTAATGAGGTTCACGTCACCCCTGACATCCATCAAAACCTATAGAAAACAAAATCCCAAAAATCCATTTTCCCTCACCCTCCAATTTCACTTAAATAATTGTATATCAATAAATATGTCAGGTTAGTGACATGAATTATCTGGAATGGCACAATACCTAGCACGTTAATCCTTTTAGGATTCCCTGAATCCAACTCGAGAAAAATAACCAATGTTCACTTTGGTTCCACCATGTCTTGGTTTAATTATTTCTCAGACCCTGGCATATAGAAAAAAAATATCATTACATAAAAAAGGAGAAAAAGAACCAAGGAGAAATTAATACCTTAAAAGTAGATAAAATCAACCATAAATCACCATAGATAAAGGATGTTCAAGGGACAGAGAAGAAGGACTGAGGTTCTCAACCTCTCCTAGTTTGAATGTCCCAAAAATGAAGAGACTCGAAAAGGCATTTAATTTTAAATAATAAAAGTCCATCCCACACATAGTGTTATTAATGGAAAATAATCCTGTTATAGAATAACACAAGGGGGTATAATTAAATGAACCTCATCCTATTTTTTTACTATGATGTGACCCACTAGGTCATGATTCAATGCCTACCCTTGGTCACCTGATACATTTCCACACTTGGTTCCATATGGTAGCCAACCACATGTTCCTTCTTGATGCTACCACCTCTTGAGGACCCCCAAAATAGTGAACCATCCTAGGTTAACCCAACTAGGCCCCCAAGTCGAGTGGGCTTAAGTGTGTAACTGATCACCATAAGATGGTGACAGGCACTAGGGAAGATCAAATAACCATTTTGGAATCGTTTCACCCTAAGAAAATCATCATGAACCATCAATTAATTGGATACCCACAACAACTAAATAAACAATATAAATATATATAAACATAAAACAGAGTAAATGAAGTAACTACTAAAGGTATATATCATAAATCCATCAATTAAAAAGTCAAATACAATACAAATTAAAGGTATCCCTATTTTAAAAATTGAAACTCTCCACATTGATGATGACCTAGAAAGGGAAATGAAAACATCACAACTATAGAAAAATAAAAACATCTCTACATGATGTAAACTCCATGAGACCACATATCCTCTATCATAACTACTCCATGTGGTGGTAATAAATATGAGCCACTGAAATGCATTGATCCTTTGCATCTTTATGTGTACTTTAAAACAATGTCCGCACACAACCAAATTGATATGAAGGGTGTAAGGAATAAATACTAGTTAGATACTGTGAAGAATATATTTATGAACATTATCCATGAAACTAATAAATTATGGTTGAAATTCATTTTCAATACTACATTTACTTTTTGACACAATCTCACATGAAAACATTTTCCATTTTGAAATTATTTTTCTACTTAACAAAATAATGGTTCAAAACATCATTAAAAATAATCAAATAAAAAGTAATTGAAGCCACACATAAAAATATTCTAAATGGATCCAACAATATATGACCAAATAAATAGAAATGGGATTATACATATGATATCTCAATCATACAAGGCACTAATATAATACATGAAGGTATATAAATCAATAATAAACCTAATGTTCACATAATGGGATCTAACTAAATGGGCTCTAGAATGATATAAAATAACCCTTGGTTTATACAAGACTTAATTTTAGTATCACGGGATTTTAATTTCTCTCACCGCTACTTGGAATCTCAATCAGTCTTCCCTCAAACCCTACATCATTCCCATTGGTCTCCCTTGGTCATATAATTAAATTTATTACCATTGGACCTGTTGGATGACAAGGATAACACTCCCAATCTAGTTTAAAATATAGGTTAGGACTTAATCTTCCTAATTCAACTACACACTCAATGTCTCCAATGCGATACTCAATTCCATATATATAATGTAATAATAAATTCTGATCACATAATCTATTTAAAATAAATTTCATTGAAAAAACATTACCATAATAATAAAACACAATGATCAAGGTAAATAGTTTTTAAAAACCTATTCAAAACCCCTTTGAAACTATAAATCATCCATTAGGAATTTTATCAAACACAACACTATCAATTTTTCAATCCCTTTTTGAAATTCCTATTTAACACACCAAATTTGAAACAGAAACTAATGATTTAATCAAACATGGATAATTAATCAATAATAAAAATGTTCAATAGAAATTGGATAAGAAAACGCACACTAAAAATTTAGAATCAATAAAAATCCATGGAAATGTTCCCTTAGATAGAGAAACCTTCTTAAAATAGATTTGAAACTTGCCACCATCGATGAAAAACACATTAATATAGCTAGAGAGGCCCTCAAAAACAAAACTACAAAGTAAAAAATATCCAAAACTCCCATTAAAATCCCTACGTTCAGAAAAATCCAAATATAGGGTTTCAAAACTACATCAAAATGGATGAATGAGAGATAATAGAGTGGTAGGATGAATAAAAAATGATGAAATCAAAGTTACATTGAAACTAAACATGAAGGGAAGAAACAGATCCCCTAAAAACCTAATAGGAAGAGATTCTAGGTCAAGGTAAAGGTTTTTCGACCAACATAAAAAGAGGAAATGTTCCCAAGAAAAATGAGAGGGTAAAACATGATGGGGAGGTTCAATAATAGAGGTAAATAAAAAAACTCAAGGGAAATGGTCAAAAGCCTGATTTTTTATGAGCTAGAAAAACCACACAGTTTGGGCACATGATCATACAACCCATAAGATAATTTTGTAGGATACACTAGAAACCAAAAAATAAAACTACATGGTTTCTACCGATCATTTCGTATTTTAAAAAACCATAAAAAAGGATTTTCACCCAAACCAACCTCTCTCACTATTAGACAAATTATTTGGAAAACTATACAAAAACCATATGCTAGGTCCTATAATTCAAAAGTAGTTTTTTACTAAAAAATCCCATAAAATACCTAGATAAATAAGTAAAAAATTAAATAAATTATAACATACAATTGACCTGATGGGTGTCAAACTCCATAGCACATCCCCCTTGTTTTGGCATGAGACAGACCCCTTGAGAAACCAGCATTGAAAATCCCCTCAAAATATGACATTATACATCAAACAATTAAATTTTAAATATCCTTGAAATATATTCATACATGACACCATAAATAATGAAACCTGTCAATTATGGTGCAACACCTCACATGAGATTAGTCCCCATGACATAATGCATAGGTTATGAAATTATACATTTGAGACTACATATTTTTAATCTCACACTGAGGTCATATGGTGTGACACCCATACATCATTATACAACCCAATTTCATCCTTTAAAAATTGAATCTCTTATAATACACACCATGTCGTAACACCCCCAGACTATGGTGTGATACATCCCATGTAGTTGAAATTTTTAGAAGGGACACTTTGAACCTACATTATCTTTCACTAGATCATTTAAGACACTTCTTATTCCTCCAGACACATCCAAATCCACCTATTAGATACATTCCAACTCTTAGAACCACAATTATCGTCCTAATTAAAATCAATCCTCCTCTATTGGGATGAAAATACAAATTTATTAAGATTTTAGGAAACCATAATGATGTGATTCATTACATCATAAACCCTTGAACTCATTCCCCATAATTCTATGTGACTCAATTACCCAGTGCAGTAATTGAGTGATGTTATCATGGGATCATATCCTCCTTTAGACTGGTGTGTGGACTCATGATTCATAATCTCTAAATGATCATGTGGGGTTCCCTACATATATTGTAATAGCCCCTTCTCTTACTCCCCCTATTTCTTTAATTATTCTTCTTTTCTGCATAGATTTGATTTTGTTTTCTATTTCAATTAATTTACCTTTATTTTTTTTATCGGATTTTTTATTATATTTTGCTTTTTTGGGAGGGATTTTGGATTATTGATGTTGTATTTATCTTTCTTATTGGTTCATTTTTTTTATATTTATGTTTTTTTGTTTTAATATTATTATTAATCTTTTTTATTGGTATTTTTTTTGTTTCATAGATAGATATGATTAATGGTTATGAAAACAAAATGTTTTTCCAAAATAATTTGTGCATGAAATTACTTAATATTTTATATTTTTTATAATGTAACTATAGTTTTGAATAATAAATTAGGTTTTATTATTGGATGGTGAATCATAGAAGTAATTAATTTAATTAGGGGTTCGATAGGGTTTTATAAAATAAGAACAACATTTTCATATAGTTTTTTTTTATTTGAAAAATACATATGATAAAATTATTGCTGAAGTTTTATGGAAAACTCTTTAAATAAAAATGGTTCAGGTGGAGTATATAAAAAACATGTGTCTAAAGGTATTCTGAGTCCATTTGGTACTTAATTCGGTGATATTAAAAATTTATGTATCTCAATAGGACCGTATCAAGGTTCGAGGTTAAGCCCTAATATGTTTCATTATCCTTTAGATAAACATAGAGAGCATATTAAAGATTTGATACATAATTTCATGAATTTTTTGGATGATATTACTCTCATTGTAGGATTAATACTGAATATAAATTTAAATTTAGAGTTATTAAGAGAGGCTTTATAATATAAATAGTTTAATATTATGAGGGATAAGACAAAATATATTAAGTTTCATTTTAATAAATTATTCAATGGTAATATTATTGATGTGAGATAGAAATCCCATGTTATTTAGAATATTGATCATTTTTTATATTTTGGATCATTTTATAAATTTGTTGATGATATTAATTTTTATTTATCTTAAATGATGCATATTTGATTCATTTAATAGGGAAAATCTTTTGAGATTTACTATGATCATAAAATTTCATTGAAATTGAATGTTAAAATTTATTGGATTTTCATTACACTAACTATTATATATGGTTGCGAGTGGTGAACTCTGATTGGAAACCATGAACAAAAAATGGGGTACTAGAAATAAAAACATTAAGATGGTTATGTGGGAATACTAAGAAGGGTAAAACAAGAAATGAACGTGTTTGAAAGAAAATTGGAGTGGTTCTAATTGATGAGAATATGTTTGAGAATATATTAAGATGATTTTGACATGTTTTAAGAAGAAATGGGGGAGAACCTATTAATAGGGTAAATTTAATGATATATTTACTTATAAAAATAAGTGAATTCCAGCTTAAATGTACCCTTAAAAGATAATTCTGGGTGAATTTACTCTAAATGGTTTCAATGAAAATATAGTAATTAATAGAACTAATCAGCAATGTTTGTTCAACATAAATGACCCTATTCAATTGGTTTTAAATATTTTTGTTGTTTTTGTTGTTCTTTTATAAAATATTATTGTTACTCGTAATTGTTTATGATAATTTTTGTCTGAAACTGTGCATTTTTTTATTGATGGATAATGTATTTTATTTTAATTTTAAATCATTATTTATGATTATTATATCGAATCTGTAAATGTTAATTTACATTCGGAATTGTGATATAGTCTAAAATGTATTATAATTCAAGTAAAGATCCATCATGACAATATTTTATGTTATTATATATTCAAAAAATCAATGGAATGTATGTTTATTAGAATGTAACTAATGGATTTATTACATGAACTAAAACAAATTCTTGTATATATCAGAACCCTATTATATAAAAATATGGATACATCTACAAAATGAGATGAGGTAGATTATTGAACATAAATGGAATTTTATGTACAAATGTAACATAACGGACCAATATAAAATTATAGAGGATTCTATTAAAAAATAAGAATTACAAGGATCTAACAACAAAATAATTTTTTCTCAAATGTGACACACTCCCAGCAATATTCTTTAAACCATTTCTTCTTCTTGGATTTTGAAAATTATAGATTTAGAAAATATTCTTCTTCCAAAATATTATCCTGTTGTCTTTTATGAGAATTAATGATCCTGGACCAATGCTTTATAACACTATAAAACAGATGAATAAGGTCTTGTAATACCTCATTATCGCTAAAAGACTTAGAAAAATTGTAATTCATGTGTTCCATTATCCATTTGAATCCCTCTTCTGTGGATTACCATCAACTATTAAATGTTGTTTCTCCATGTTCCTCTCAATAGATGTCAATATTTTATACTATAATTGAAAGGATATTTATTTCAAATTATAGTTATTTACAAGTAATAAAAGGATCATCTTCTCAATAAGATTGAAAGAAATCCAAAAAATGCATCTTCCAATCATACCATGTCTCGCATTCACTATGTAATAAGTGGACCATAGCTTCAATGGTCACCATTATCACTCCAAATCCCCATGAATAAAGAATATCTTCCACCTCCATGTTTCTCTTTCCCTTTTCTTGGAACTGACTCAACCAAATCTATAAATTCCTAAATGAAAAGGTAATGTGTGAGAGAAATGCCCCAATAGGATGAAACCAAGTATTCCAGAATAAATTACATGAAAACTAAACCATTTACAACTCACTTTGAATAAAGATAATTCATGTAAAAACATTTTCATATTTAACAATCTATAAATGATTTCAAATTAAGAAGAGGGAACATATATCAAATTCTCTAAAATGAACATTTTTCATAATGTCAGAAAGGGAATTAATAAAATAGTTCTATAATAATTGGCATATAATAATAGAAAAAACAATAACTTTGGTTATATGCCCTAAGAATAGTTATTTTTTGGCTCTTTTATTCTCACACTACTCACTCAATCAACATTACTCAAGTGTGTGTGAGATTGTGTCACTAAGGCTCAATCCACCAGGATAATGAAAAAACACCCCATTTGGAGAAATCATAGATAATTTTTTTAGTTAGAGTTATCTCCATCAATCCATTTCAATGGAGTCAAATTCCTTGTGTCCTTATTGAAATCACCCACAAACTACTAAATCTCGCATGTTATTTCTGTAAATCAATCCATCAAGGTAAATTCATTCATTTTAATTCAATTGATAAATCATAATTCAAATATAAAACATGATGTTTTAATATTCCATTTCAATTGAAATAGAGAATCTTATGTTTTCATCATGTTCATGGATTTCAATGACATATTTAAATTAGCATCAGAGCCTCATCCCAGTTGGTGAAACCTAAGTTAAAAACTTGGCGGAGGCATATTTCCGGTTACTATAGCAATACTATAGCAGGTAATGTAGAAAGTACAGTAGCAGATATTATTGCAGGACTATAACATAAATTCTTCGGTACTGTAGTAGCCAAAACTATTCATCCATTTGGGATTTTGGGCCATTAGATTGGGCCTCAGGTCCTTTATGGCCTTCAGGACACCAATGGACTTTGGGCCAATGATGTTTTCGGGCCAACTCAAGGCCTTCATGCCGTCTCAATGCCTTCGGGCCATCTCAAGGCCCTCGGGTCACATGAAATTTTTCTTAAATGATCAGAAAAAATCTACATGGAGAAACTCTAGATGGGGATTCAGAGTAGGAGAATTTACCAGAGCAGAAGCTATGAGAAATTTTCATATAGATAAGGTAACAAATTTCTATCGGGACCATCCTATGCTTTCATAGGAAGCCTATCCAAACAACAATTCGAAAGTAGAGAGCATATATCATGATGAAGAAGCTAGGAGGAGGAGTTCCATTTATAGTCTGAATATTTCCTAAGACCTATGGGTAATTTTATATCTAAGACTATGGGTCATGTAAGGTTTCCACCTCATCCCATTAAAGGGGGGTTATCAAAAATAAATAAAAACTGCATTCGATCCAGTTAGGTGAATGAAATGTTTCAATTGAAGACATTTTATTAAAGATAATCATCTAATAATTTCATCAAATAAATTATCATTTCAATCCAACATTCTCAACACTCACTCAACATATCAAATCCATTGAAAAATGGTTTTATTTCTCAATTGCATGATTTTTATATAACACATAATATCCATTAAATTTGATGAAATTATAAGAAACTAAATTTCAAATCTAGAAAGAGAATCCGGGTTTTATGTGAAGGAAAAGCCTTACTAAACCAGCTACCTTTAATCACAAAATCCTTGATTCACCAAAAATGGGAGCCTCCAATGGAGAGATGATGGTAAGTGGGATAAAAGAAAAACACCTAGAATCAAAATCTATCAAACAAAGGATCCAATAAATAATATAAATGAAGATTCATCACCCTCAATGAATGAGATAAGATAAGAAATTGGAATTCTTAAATATGGATATTTTACATACTGGAGATAGATCAATCACATCAATCAGTGCTTAAATCCAATTAGAAGTAAGTTGAAAGTATCTAAATCAGCTCATGAGATGCTCTAAAATCCAAAGGGTCAAATATGTGTAAAATGATAGAATCTTGGAATAGAAAAAATGGTTCATGGATTTTAAACTATTGAAAACTATATAATATGGTGAAACCCAAACAACTATATTATAGATGTTCTAAAAAAGGTACGGACCATGTTACAGTGTAAGAGACTACACCATAGTGGGGATGGTCCAAAAAGAATCTGAAAAAATTGTGATCTATATGCCACAAATATGGAAAACATTGGAAGGGGCCATGACGTAGGATGAAATTGTATAGCACAAAACCTGAACAAAAATAAGGGGTTATTATGTGACCTACCATCCACAATAATGTATAAAAAACTGGTTCAAGCACCAAAAACTCCACCCTAAGGATCCAAGTGGTATCCAACTCCCTACACCACACCTGTGCCAGAAATGGCCAAACCGCCCAAAGGCTTCATGCCAGAGTCACCTCATCCACGTTGTTGCCAGCCTCTCCATATGATATCCCCTATCATTTATGAAACATATCCCTAAATATTGTATCCATGAAATCTATAAATAACCTTGAAAAACATCGAAATAAAAGGTGATCGATGAAAACGGATAAAATCAACTGAAAATTGGTAACAGGACATTATAATCTCCCCACCATAAACACTTTCGTCCCCCGTAAATCCTTTTGTGAAAATACCATGTTAAAGATATAGGGTCCTTTCTACCACATTAGATTCTCATTATCCCAAGTGTTATGTGAATTAGAATCATTCTACCAAATCAAATGAATTAAAGGTGTCTACTTCCATTGAATAACGTTTATCATAGAATAAACTATCCATATCGTCTTTTCATTAATGGATAAATAAAGATCTACATAATGTTCCTATAGTCCAAAAACATGGGATGTGATAGAGTAATAATTTATAATCTTTGATAAATGATTTTTTAATTGATAATAACTAAGGAGGAAATTTTAAACTGAGATCCACCATTCTAATCTACTCAATAATCTCAAATGGTTCTAATTTTATCGGTGGAAGATCTCCCTATTTACTAAGCCATTATTGAACAAAATGAGGTGAAAATCTTAAAAACACCATGTCACTAATGGAAAACACTAATTGGAGTCGATAATGATCAGAATAAGATTGTTATAGAATATTTTTGTCACCATTTTCTAATGAATCAACTGAATCTTTTTCGTCATATTTTGAATCAAACTAGGTAAATCCAATGAATCTTAATTAATCCCTATCAAGGAAAATGGATATTTATATTGATTTCCATATAAGTACTAAAAGGATCCCATCATGATGGATGGTTGGAAACTTTTTTTATAAGAAAAATCAACTTGTCAAAATTGGATATCCCAAAATCCACCAAAGTCAAGAATTAAAGCATGAAAAATGTATTCAAGAATATATATGACCCATTCAATCTAACCATCCATATACGGATTGTATTCCTTTCTTAAATGAATCGAGGATCCCATTTCTTCATAGATTCCACTATAAAAATGATTAATGAATCAAGGATATCGATAATAAAGTATAAAAGATAAAAATCCATGAAATATAATGATCTATATCACATAAAATATTTCTCTATCCTCATCTGTGGATATCTCATAAATGGGGATAATGTGTGATAATTTGATTAGCTGATTGATCAATAACCAAATCGTATTATTCAGTATAGAGGTATGAAAAATCCCAACCAATTAATCCTTATTAATCCCATCCCTCTTCCAAGTCATCACAAGAAAGGGATAAAAAACCCAGTGGTTTTTAGTACTCAACCTTGACCTGTTGATAGATATAAAAATAAGAAAATAGAAACTTCTCATCTCATACCTAGACACAAAAATACTCACCACTTTAAATAGAGAATCTTCTTGGTGCCAGGATGTACTTTCCACTATGAATTATATAAAACCCTCATCTCAAATATTCTCATGGGAAATAATACCACGTACCATTTTCAAATGAAAATGATAACATTAGAAGACCACAACTATTTAACATTGGTCTCCCCACCATAAATAGAGACCCTAACACAATGAAACCCATCATCAAGTAGATTCTCAAGAAGAATCCTCTCAATAAGAGAGGAGGAAAACTAAATGCAGTCAATAATAATCTTAGACTCTTCCTCTTGGATTCCCATGTCAGTTGAGTATGAAGATCCATAAAATATCACTCATTTGATTATTCTTTCATAGCCTATATGAGAACATTCATTCTCAAGGAATCAAAAAATACATTCACCTTTCCAGGGGTGTAGTAAATATCAAAATAAAATAAATTTTTTTATTCCACATATGACCTCTGACCAAGGTTCAAATCATTTATTGAGAATATATATATTAGTATTTTTGATTGGATAAGATGGTAAACAAATCTCTAAAAAGGTATTTCCAACAAATCATAAGAGTATGCATAAAAAATATCAATTTAAGAACATGGGGAGGATAGTTATACTCATTTTTCCTAAACATTTAGGATATCTAGGCCATAGCATGATGACACTACATTAAAACATAGACCAAACACAAACCTGAGGTGTCACAAAATACCAAATGGACCTAAACATCTTTTAGAAGGGTTAATACTAAGGAAGATTTAGAAATGGACAACATATCATCAAATAAAATCTATCATTTCAAATTCATTAAGAAATTCCCCCTTTTTTATGAGATAGTGATCGTTGGAGATGAAAACATAAAATCCCATGAAAAAGTCAATGGAAACACCCCAAAAACCCGTGAATGTATGAATCTAAAATACCTCAAATGATTCTCCCATTTCATAATATTAATCACCTTTTAAGGATTGACTGAAATACTAGGTTCCAATACCAATTACCATAATACAATCACTTCCAAAATCAAACAAAAACTGTACTTCGATAGCTTGAGATAAAGTACGTGATCTCTAAAAAATTCTTGAACTAATCTTAGATAATGCATCTGACCCTCTTTAGTTTTAGATTAAACAATGATAATGTCCCCATATACACCCTCGAATGAGTTTAGATACTCATGGAATATCTAGTTTTTCAATTCCATAAAAATTGAAGGATAATTGGTTAGACAAAAATTCATAACAAGGCAATTTAATGGCCATATCTACTCCTAAATGCTATCTCAGAATTGTTAGATTCTTTGATTCTCAACTGCTAGTAACCATATCAAAGGTTAATCTTTATGAGTAACTTCGCCCCTTTCAACATATAAATAAATATTTAAAATGAGGTAATGTGTACTTTTTCTTTACTATAACTTGATTGAGTTTCCAATAATCAACATAATGGTGAAGTGTCCCATCATCTTTATTTGAAAAAAGATCAAGCACCGCCCAAGGAAATACACTCGATCGTATAAATAATTAATCAAAAAATCATTTAACTGGCTATAAAAATCATTATAATCCACTTGTGACGTATGTTAAATAGAAATAGAGATAGGATTAGTACCTGGTACCTAATCAATAGAGAACTATAGTATCCTTATCAATGGTAAGCTGGACAATTTAGATGGGAATACATCAGAAAACTTAATAACCATTGGATAAATATCACACCTCGAATATTCATTCTTTAAATCAAATGATTACTTTGAAATAACCTTACCCCACTCTATAAGGGGAGGTTTGGTTGTACACCATCTGAAGTCCCATTATCCCAAAAAAACATGGCATTCCCAATCAAGGGTAGTAAAAAAGACCCACTGAAGATAATAGTTAATCTAGGATTTATGGGAAATCAACTATACCATCATAAGAATCACATCAAAAGGTGTCACATTTAGAGAAATAAAATCTAAAATGAGATCAATCTCTAATAATGAGAAGGAATACGAAGGGAATTAGAGACCCTACACTTTCTTTATTCCATGGGTCATAAGAATATCCAACACATAAGACATGATCTTAATATGATGGTTTTGTAAATTAATAACTTGAATCAATATGAATGAATGAGATTTACCATTATCAATTAATGTAGTATCTAAGGATGAATATATTTTGATGATACATCTCACAATCACTCGACCCACATCAACCTCCTCTAAAGACACCCCCACTAGTGATAAAAAATTATTCCAGATGTCTGAGGCTAGAACTACTATGTTCATGAAGAATATAATTTAAATGTAGTAAATTTAGAAATAATCTTCCAATTATGTTGAAGAGGTTATAAAATACATGACAGAACATCGGCAGGTTCCATGTAAAACCACAAAAATCATAGATCTTTGGTTCCTAAATGAAAAATCACTTCGAATCTAAGGCCTTTCCACATTTAATTCAATTATAAAAGCCTCTTATAGATACCACTAATGGTTTGGATGATTACTACTATTGAAATCCACCAAGAGACTCATTTTTATTTCCCTTTTCTCTCTTATAGAACCTCCATTGGGATTAAGAGAAACTTCCATTAACCCCAACATGACATCCAGTTTAAGATGATCCATTAGTGATAAATCTAGATTGTTCCCATAATAAATGATCCTTATGACGAAAACTAAAGAAAAAATATCATATTTAAGACCCATAATGAGCATTCCAACCTTTAACTACTCATTTATCATCTCCTATGAAGAATATTTTTCAATTTTAGCGAAGAGGTTTTCATACGGATATATGTTTATATCACCTTGATGGAGGTTATATAACTCTATAGAAATTACAAATACTATAGATTCTAGAAAAAAATATTCCAAAAAATAGATATGAAGTTTTTCCACCCCAATACTTCATGTTTCATTATCATAACCATCAAATCCCACCACCTCATACTATGACCTCCAATATTGAGGGTAACACATTTCAACTTTATTAAATCAGGAGTTTCCATGAA
This sequence comes from Viscum album, assembly GCA_963277665.1. Taxonomy (NCBI): domain Eukaryota; kingdom Viridiplantae; phylum Streptophyta; class Magnoliopsida; order Santalales; family Viscaceae; genus Viscum; species Viscum album. The sequence goes on along the minus strand of OY728120.1, from coordinate 2,060,594,683 downwards.
CTTGGAAATAGTCTCAATTATTTTTAACCAATCATCTACCTCATGAGGATTATTTGATCCATAGTAAGCTAGTGGTTTATACTGAAGAAACCATTTAAAATGATCTCTAGCCTCTTCCTGTAAAGACCTGTAAAATTCAAGGAAAATTTTATTCTCAATTTTTTTTGGGATTTTACAAGAACGTAGTTTCTGACGGTGCCTGATTTCGAGGCCCGGTGTGCCCGGAATCAATTTCCGAAGTTAGGATCGGGTACGTTCAGTGAACGAACGAGCGGGATTTTCTAACTTTTGAACCAGTGCTCGGAATTGAAATCCAAGGGCACCGATGAACTCGCAACGCTGGTAATTTCTTAGGAACACCTTTTCCAGAGTTGCGTTCGCTCGGGTGTGGTTACTAAATTTTTGGGTTAAGTAAATGAATAAAATAAAATGGGGCAACCAATTTATTTAATTTTAAGTTGTTTAACCTAAGTTAAGTGGTTAAAGTGGGACCCACAAAATCCTACACCTCTAGGTAGGATATTTGTGAGGTGGGGCCCACATGAGCCCCACCTTTTCAGCTTCCTCAACCCCTTCTAAATTTCAGTAACGCACCCACACCCCCCCCCCCCCAATTAATGAAAGTCAACTCGTGCGTTTATTTAAATATTAAACCCCTCTATTAATTGGGCGGTTTAAAACATTGCAATTAATTGAGTTAATTGTTTGATTTTTTTTTGAATTTTAAAACATTTGGCGTGAGTAATAAAATAAGGTAACCCTTATTTTATTATTGTTGGGTTGTTGTGTTGAGTTTTTGGGGATAATAAGAGAAGTCTTGAAGTTCTTCGTTCTTCGTCGAAGAATGCGATGAACGCGAAGAATGCCGACCTCCGATGAAGGTCGACAAGAATGCCGGATCCTCGGAGATCGACGACGCGATGCCAATGAATCATTTCTCCGCGACGCCTTCTTCTGCGACGTCCCTTTCCATGACGATCCTTCGTTCAACTACGCTCGAGGTAGGGGTTAATTTTTGTGTAATTTTATATTCACGTGGTTCCTTCCTTTTAAAACAAAGAACTCGGATCAACTCATCCCCAAGTTGATCCGCGAATGATTTCTTTTGCGGGTTGGGAATATTTATTTGCGGGGAAAACTATTTGGGGTGATTTATTTTGTTCGTGAAAAATCCTTGTTGTTCTTTGTCTTTTGGGTCGCTTGTTACCAACTTAATGAGAGGAAGTCGGACCGCACGAATACGGCCAACTCTCCTCCCCCTTTGTTGTTTTGTTCGTTCCGGCATGAACAAAGGTGGCGCGGTGCAACGGCATCGCGCAGACACGAGAACGAATGCGGCAAAGAAGCGCAGCGCCGTCGCGCCGCGCCGTTGAGGCCGAACGAACCGCGGCCGGAGTCGGGCCGCAGAGGAGATTGAAGACTTCGCTGGTTGATCGTTGTGTGAAGATTGACGAGCAACAAAGTAGGCCACAAGGGCATTTTGAAACCTTCGTAGTAAACTGCAGATCCCGGGAAAACCGTCGGCGCAGACGGTAGGAAAAACGGACCACCGAAGTGTATCTGGTGGTCCGCGGAAGGTGATACCGGCAGGCCACGCTGGCGCGACAGCGCCGGTGGCCGAAGGCAGCGGCCGGCACCGCCCCGGCGCGCCTCCGGCAAGATCCGCCGCGACTCAAGCCGCAGCGGCGGCAGGACGACCGGATCCCGCGGCCACGCGGGATCCGAGGAAGACGCGGCGGCTCATATTGCGTCCAGTGCAAAGGGTCGGGGGCAGTGCACCCTCGCGTCCGCTCGGTGCGCGTGGCACCCGCAGAGCCAGACCGGCCGCACCGGGTTGGGCCGCCCGTGCCGGGCTGGGCCGCGCCGGCGGGGCCGGGCTGTGCCGGTTGGGTCGGGCCGTGCCAGCCGGGTCAGGCCAGGCCGGGCCCAGACCCCCATTTCTAACTGTTTTCAGTCTTTTGCCCATATCATAGGATAAGTACCTCTGATCAACGCATCGTCAGTTGCGTAGCGATCCTTGGATCGAGACGGTCGTTTCGGTATATTACACTCAGGGTTTCAGAGAACTTTGAGTATGGCCGGGTTGGTTCGAACACGAAACCAACCGGGGCCTCAGAGCGGAAACGCTTATATCTTGGGTTCCGGACGTCCGATTGATGTGACGTTAACTTCATTGGATTCCTATTGATGAGACGGAACTTTTGGAATACGTTTCCTGAGGTTTGGACGCAGTTGGAATATGGCCAGGTTGGATTGTACCCGAAATCCAACCGGGCCCCTGAAACGGAAAAGCTGATAACTTTCAGACTGGACGTCCGTTTGACGAACCGTCAGTGGCGTTGGTGATATTGTTGAGAAACGGTCCCTATGAGAATACCCTATGAGAGTTCAGGGTATAGTTGAGATATGGCCGGGTTGGTTCGCACATGAAACCAACCAGGCTCGTGGGACGAAAAGCCTAATAACTCACAGACCGGGCGTCCGAATGACGCGCCGTCTATTGCGTTGAGACCCCTATGAAGAGGAGGTACTTTGAGATAATTCTTCATGGGACTTTGAGATACTTAGAGTACCGACCTATATCTCGTGGAGAGGACCCTCCCGGAGATGAGCGTTCGGAGTATGGAGACCGTGTAGCCGGCTGAGACCTGACGACTGCTTGACCAACTCGACTTGGAGTGAGTCGACTAGCCCAGGGGATGGAGCACTACTTTGTTTGGGTGTAGACCCATGGTGGATGGATCACTACTGTGTGATAGTGTAGACCCGTGGTACTCGTCCGGAGAGTACCTCTGCAGGCTATTAGGGGGTGTGCACTACTGTGTTTGGGTGGCATATCCCGACGGGAAGCACTACTGTGTTTGGGTGGCTGACCCGTGGTACTTGACAGGAGGAGTACCTCAGCAGTCTTAGGTTAGTGAGCAGTACCTCGGACTCATGACAGGATCATTGTACACTCCAAAGACGGGGCTCTTCAGTAGTTACGGTTTCGATAATGAAAATCCTGGTTTGAGCTGAGACTATGACCTTTGTGTTTACCTCATGATTGAGATGGATTACTTAATAACTTATGTATGTGTATGGGCATATACCTAGGTAGTGGTTATCCATTGATTTCATAATCATTGTGTTTCCTCATGATTGAGATGGGTTACTTGATAACTTAGGTGTATGTATGGGCATATACCTAAGTAGAGGTTATCTGTTGAGATTTTCTTTGTGGTTATCCTTGTTGGTTTTAGAGAGACCTTGAGGGTCTCGGGGTCCCTACTGAGTATCGTTATACTCACCCCTGCACGGGCTATGCCCGCACCTCGTTGTGTTGGTTGCAGACGACGGGTAGTGCTGACGGAGACCGAGTGTTTGAGGACTGGACGGTACCCGGAGGTGGACCACACGAAGAGTCAGTATTCGGAGGTGGACTTCACGGTGAGAAGACACTCGGGGGAGGTTGAAGGGCGAGAGCATTGTGGAGGCTATTTGTACCTACCCTTCAGGTAGGATCCGTGGTGGACGATCCAGGAGTTGCGCTATCTGTACCTACCCTTCAAGTAGGATCTGTGGTGGACGATCCAGGATCTGCGCTATCTGTACCTACCCTTTAGATAGGATCCGAGGAGGATGACCAGGGAGCTTCTTCATTTCTTCCAGCTGTTTGTCTCGTTCTGTTGTACTTTCGTTCAGTTGTAGCTGTACTTTCTGTTGGGTTTGTATTCTGGCCCATTCACTTTTCAGCACTTTCTTTTGTACTTAGTGTTTTACTTCTGCTTGTTCTCTATGGTGTTTTGTTTACTTTTATAAAGGAAATGTCTTCCTAGTTATCGTGATTTACGCCTTTGGTGATAGTCGCCAGCCCATGGCCTATGGAAGGCGGGCTTAGGGTAGTCACGGCACGGGCCCCGAGGACGGGTCGTGACAAATTGGCATCAGAGGAGTCAGTTCTACTTCAGAACATATAACTCTGATATTTTCTTTCTATGAAGCGATAGTGTTAAGAGTACCTAGTGTGGTTTTCAGTTCAGGGAGTCCAATGTTGGTGCGGGTGGCCGACGTATCCATACACCAGGACGTTGACAACTGATTTTCGACTTTGTGCATGAAAACACTGATTGCGTGTGTGTTTTAGAAGGTTTTCCCTTAAAACAGCTCAAACCAGGTCAGCTAACCAGGTATAAATCATTTGACCGTGTCACGTATGTTCCTTTCAGGATGCCTTTTCACGGACGACCAGCTAGATCCTAGAGGGATGTGCGTACTGACAGCCTGCCGAGCGATAAGTCTTCGGTACAGGGCCCTCTTGTAGTAGAGGATCCAGCAGAGGCACCAGCGGTACTACCATACATTGGGCCACCGATGACACCAACCCCAGCAGTAGGCGATGCATGCCACTTGAGCGCGATGCACGAGTTCCAGCGCCAGAGGCCACCCAGGTTCCGGGGAGAGACGGACCTGCAGACGGCTGAGGATTGGTTGGAAGCTGTGGTGAGAGTCTTCAGGCTAGTGGGGACACCAACAGACTTCATGGGGATCTTTTCTGCCATCCTTCTTCAGGAATCAGCAGGAAGGTGGTGGAGCCACTTGTTCCAGTTTTATGACGGGATGACCTTCACATGGGAAGACTTCGAGACCTTATTCAGGGTGAAGTTTGTGCCAGTAGCTCTACACCCCGAGCATGTACAGGAGCTGATGCCTTTGCCGCAGGATTTTTGATCGGTAGCTGAGTCATCTGTGGGAAGTAGACATATGATGCAGAGGTCCAAGAGGACCAGAGCCAGCCGTACAAGGAGCAGGAAGTGTTATGAATGCGGCAGGAAGGGTCACCTGGCACGTGACTATCTGACCCCCCGCACAGTCGATCCGCAGGCGTTGGAGGAGCCACTGAGGCAGAAGCAGCGGCGGGTGCTTGAGCAATAGCTGGACAGTGGACAAGGCAGTAGATCTCTGGGAGCAAGTGGACAGGAGCAGAACTAGTGGATACGTCCCTTGTACATCTAGTTCTATATTTCTGTTGTATTCATGTCTTTGTACTATGAGCTGTAATAATAAAAAGACACTTATCTTTGTGATGTTTGCTTTCCTGTCCTTTTGTTTGGTTGATACTGAGTGGTCCCGCTTAAGACTGTTGACTTGACCCTCACTTTCAAGATTTCTACTGGAGGAGACCCAGTGACCTCACACTGATGCCGACAGTGTGACTCGACCCTTGGAGGCGAGAGTGACAGTTGGATCTCTTGGTAGTAACGTCGAGGCCTTATGATGTCATCCATGGCATGAATACATCATTCATGTCAGGATTGACTGTATTAGGGAATGGGTGTGGTTCATCTAGGGGATGAGACCGAGTTTCTCTTTTCGGAAAAGGATAAATTTTAGCAGCTCTTTCAGATTGTAGGAAAATAAGGTGAAGATCATCTAGGAGCAGATGAAGACTATATAGTGTAGTAAGAAACGGGAAACCAGCTCCAGTCTTAGAGACTCGGGCGTGTTAAATGTTTCAATAAGAGGAAGCTTAAAGGAGAGATGAGTCTGTGAAGCAACAGACGTGGAGGAAGAGCTAGGAGAGAAACATGAGGTGGTGTACATTTTAACATGCTACAACCACCCGAATTAGTTGTCCCCGCCAGGCTCAGGGAGCTGGAGGGCAGGGGAAGAGAGTAGCTGCATGCGGTCAGGGAGAGTGACCCAATGGCTCTAAGAATGATTCGAGGGATAGTCTGTGTCCACTACTAGCTGTCGTAGTAATAGAAATTGATACGAATCATTCCTTCCTTCCATGAATCTTGTCCCAGAACTAGAGTTTCCGGTAAGCCGTAGACTTGACCCTCACGTCTGGAGATACCTTGGGAGAAGACTCAATAATCACACTTACGCCGATGGTGTGGTCAGACCCTCGAGGCGAGAGTTTTGGTTGGAATCTCTTGGTGGTAGCATCGAGTCCTTACGACGTTGGTTTGAGTATGGACTGGGAAATCACAGTTCATACACAAATTGATGGTATTAGGAAATAAGGTTGTGGTTTAACTACGACGTCGGGATGGGTTTTCCTTGGTCAGTGAAAAGGAAACCCCAGGCAGCACAGGATAAACTCATGCACAAGAGGGTGCGACCGATCACTCTTGAGTCGGTCAACCTTACCCTCGTGGCAGCATTCGTTTTGAGTTTCATTTCTAACAGGAATTGGAGACCTCTAGAGTTCGAGGATGACGATCACGTCCTTATACGGGTCTCATCTCGACTAGGTTTACAGAGATATGGCCAAGGCGGCAAGTTATCTCCAAGGTTCAACGGACCTTTCTTGGTCCTCAGCTGGGTAGGAGAGGTGGTTTACCGCTTGACTCATCCACCTCATTTGCACCAAGTGCACGACGACTTCCACGTATCTCAACTAAGGAGATACGTGCGCGATCCTTCACACATCATCGACCTCGGAGAGTTGGACGTCGATGATAGGGCGACATACGCAGAGATTCCTGTAGGGATCGAGGATCGACAGGAGCGGATCCTACGAGGAAGGTTGATTCCTCAAGTGCACTTTCACTAGCAGTACGAGAACCTCCATGTAAGCACATGGGAGCGGAAGGCTCAGATGTGTTCTCAATACCTCTTTTGTATCCCTAGATTGTGTTAAAGCTTTACGAGGACATACAGCTCTGAGGTGGGAGTAATGTAAAGACCCATTAAATTCAAGGGAAATTATTTTCTTAATTTTATTTGGGATTTTACAAGAACACAGTTCCTAACGGCTCCTGATTCTGAAGCCCGGTGTGCCCGGAATCAATTTCCGAAGTTAGGCTCAGGTACGTTCAGTGAAATAACAAGTGGGATTTTCTAACTTTTGAACCGGTGCTCGGAATTGAAATCCGAGGGCACCGATGAACTCGCAGCGCTGGTAATTTCTTAGGAACACATTTTCCATAGTTGCGTTCACTCAGGTGTGGTTACTAAATTTTTGGGTTAAGTAAATGAATAAAATAAAATGGGGCAACCAATTTATTTAATTTTAAGTTGTTTAACCTAAGTTAAGAGGTTAAAGTGGGACCCATAAAATCCTACACCTCTAGGTAGGATATTTGTGAGGTGGGGCCCACATGAGCCCCACCTTTTCAACTTCCTCAACCCCTTCTTAATTTCAGTAAATCACCTTCACCCCCCCCCCCCAATTAATGAAAGTCAACTCGTGCGTTTATTTAAATATTAAACGCCTCTATTAATTGGGCGGTTTAAAACATTGCAATTAATTGAGTTAATTGTTTGATTCGTTTTTGAATTTTAAAACGTTTGGCGTGAGTAATAAAATAAGGTAACCCTTATTTTATTATTATTGGGTTGTTGTGTTGATTTTTTGGGGGAGAATAAAATAAGTCTTAAATTTCTTCATTCTTCGTCGAAGAACGTGAAGAACGCGAAGAACGCGAAGAACGCTGACCTCCGAAAAAACACATCGGAACATGTCTCCATGAATGGAACAATTTCGTAGTAACACATACCTCAAATATGCATAAACCAAGCCGAAACACATTGGAACATGTCTCCATGAATGGTGACCCCACCCCTAGGACACACAACTGAGTCTACAACCCCTAAAACCAAAATAAAAATAAATAAATCCGCATAGAACCTTAAAATCAATTAACATGATAACTAAGGTTCATGGGTGAATCCAAATACAAGATAAAATAGGGAGAGAAGGGAAAATGAGGGAAAATGAGGATGAGCACACCACAAATCCACATGCAAAACACTAATAGAAGACATGTATCCAAGGGTTGAACAAAATGGAGCTCCTATATTGCATGATAGGGTCGCCCGATATAAGATACGAGAAATAGAATTGAAACACCTTAAAACATGAGAGGGGAAAATCAGATAACCCCAAAAATTGGACACTAACACCACTCACATGGTTTGGAAGCATATTTAGGTAAACTGTGTGACAACTGTGTGGGTTCCACTACCTCCCCAGATTTATAAGGCACACAGTTACTCCTAAGAGGTCGAATGGTTTCCAAAACCATGTGCCTCACTCCAGAACTACCCGGACTTTGCATAGACTCCTGGGGTGTCCCCCACAGTTTTCCAAACCATGTTGAAGCTTCAAAAATGGATCTGTTAAAAAGTACATATCAAACTATGCACATGCCACATAGTTTTCCAAACCACATCCAAGTCTTTTTCCACACATCAGATACACCAAGAACCCAAAACTGCTTCTCCTAGAGGATTCGTAGTTTGGAATTAACTATGCGTGGCTAATGCTGAAAAACCACACACATTTAAAAATTAACTAAAAATATCCTCGTGAAGGGAGGACACAATTCTTTCCTTTAACTTTTCTCATTAACCATTAATTATAGTAGAACTTCAAAAAAATTCATGTCATAGTACCTAAATCAATGGTAACACAACTCATACCTCTACTTCTCAAAAGGACATGAAAATAACAACACAATGACATGGGGGTATAATAGAAAATACTAGAAATGAATGTGTTTTAGAGAAAACTGGAGTGGATCTGATTGACGAGAAGATGTATGAGACTAGATTATGATGGTTTGGACATGTTAGAAGACGAACTTGGAGTGAACCTATTAACACTGTAAATTTAATGATAACATAATTTATTAGAATAATTACAGAATATCCTAAAATGATCCTTAAACATCTCATTCAAAATTATTTTTCTCAAAATTATTTCGATGAAAATATGGTCTTCAATATAACTATTTAGTGTTGTTTTTTCTATGTATCTGACCCCATTCAATTGAGTTTAAATATTATTTTTCATTGATGTAATTATATATAATCTAATTATTAAAGTTAATTTTTTAGATACCTTTTTAGTCATTTTTGATCGATGGTTATTAAATTTTATTTTAATTTCAAGTCATTACGTATGATAATTATTTGGAATCATTATATATTTTTATATCTGAAGAATTACAATTTAGTCCAAAATCTCTAGTAATTCAAGTAATGATCCAACTAGAAAATATTTTATATTATCATATCCTAAATATATAAATTTAATGACTAGTAAATTTACGAGAAAGTAATGATGATATATAAAATAAAATCCAAAAAACATGAGTCCAGTTGATATTAGAACACTATTTCAGGTCAATATTTTCCAACACATCTAAGAGAGTAGATAATCCATATTGTTGTTGATAAATGTACTTTGAAGTAAAAAATTAATATAACTAACCAATATATAATTGAAGAATATTTTATTAAAAAAATATGAAGTAAAAGGATCTAACTACCCACAACACTGTTCCCATATGTGACACACTCCCCACAATATCCTTTGAACTATTTATTCTTCAAGGATTTTGATAGTTATATTTTATTAAAAGTTTAATTTTTCACATTTTTATTATGTGTTATTTTATTATAATTAGTGAGACTTTTCTAGCCCTTTATAACTCTCTGAACTAAAGGAATCATGACATCCACTACCTTGTTATCACCTCAATACATATAGAACTTGAGATTCAAGTTTTCCATTAGTGATTTTAATATATCCTTAGTGTTTTACTAAAAATAATTTAGTTTATTTCACCATATTCTTCTCAATGTATGGTAATATCCATTTTTTGAAATGAAATGAATTCTATTTCAAGTAATAGTTGTGTGAAAATACAAGAAGAACCTTGGGATCAAATAGGAAACAATAAAATTTCATTCTTCATGGAAATGAGTGTTATAGAATCATTTTTCACTTAATGATCAATGAAATTTATACAATAGAAAACTTTTTATAATACTAGAAAAAAACGATTAGGGATTATGACATGAAAAAAAAGAGATATATATTATTATTTCTTCACATGGAAGTTATATATTGATGAGATTCATTTTAATTGTCTCCATTATGATTTCATTTCATCATTTTTTGAGTTGATAGGAAAATATGGACTTGATATAAAACAATTAATCATCCGGGTGGTGAGAGTTGTTTTTTAATGGAATTTGAAAATTCAAATTTATTATTAATGGAATTTAGGGAGGAGTGAATAAGAATGATATGTTCAATTATCAATTGAAAGGGGAGACCAATATCATGATTTTTAAAAAGATGATGAAAAACATCCTTCTCATAAATTATAAATTCACTACGTAAAAAAAATGATGTATCAATGAAATAACAGAAAATGTGTAAATGGATTTGTGGAAGGGAAAATCCATTTTAATACTTTGAAATATTCAATCAAATGTTTTTGGATTTGGGAACTGAGTTACTGCGTGATTCTGAGGTCCATAATGAATCAGCGAAGATATAAAAAATATTAACTATATTATATTTTTCATACAAAATTTATTCAAAATAATTGAATAAATTCAAAATGGACTGCCTTATGTGAAATCTTAGACCACCATTTGTTCTTGGATACAATGTTTACCCTAGGCTGTGTTTAACATTTTTAGGTTTCAAACATTTTGATGGATCAGTTGTGAGAATAATTTGTTTTAATTCTTTATTATATAATATTTGAAAATAATTTAATATCTCTCAAACCATGTGTGATACGAAAATTTAGAAAATACTATTAGGTTCAGAATGGTTGTTTTACCCTAGGAAAGGTATAACTTTTGTTTCAGTCACATGTGTGTTCCATTTTATATATCTATCTATTATATATATTTATATTATTAATATATATGTTATATAAATCCTATTATTAATTATAGAAGTAGGTAAATCATTATCTTTGTAATATGACCAGAAATAACAAGTCAAAACACGTACGACAAACATGTGATATTACCCGAAATGTTGTATTAACATGGAAATGATAATAACTGGGTAATATAAAGTCATAAAATAATAATATATGATATCATAAATATTATTATGATTCTAATATAAGTTAATATTATGTTTAAAAACATTATACCAGAATTTAGGACACATATGGAGAGTATTAGATCTATGGTAAGGGTTAATTCATCAATCTCATTATTATCTGAGACTATTTATGCATAAGTAGTTACTGGGAAATATTTATCATCCATGTCCATTTTTTATAAAAAAGTTTCAAACCGGAATATTTTATGGTTTTATGGAAGGTACTCTTTAACTAGATCATCATTTTAAATGTTATAAAGATTTATTTTTTTTATTTTTATTTAATTAATGTCCATGTTTTCAAAATGTATTTTGAGTATTTATTTATATGGACATGATTGATTTAAAATGTTAATTCCTTTCAAAAGTTTCAAAGTGGTATGAGACACTTTGATTAAAAAATATATTTTAAAGGTTTTCCTTTATAAATTGTGTAACTTCTAAATGATTACACGAAAAAGGATATTTCTATAAAAGGGGTTATACTGATCATTTTCAACTATGTCAACAACCTTACTGGATTTTATTCTTCATTGATGTTGATTTACTAAAATACAATATTATATATGGTTTTGAATGAGTTAGGATATTTTTGACCATGGATTTTCTATCTTTATACCATTCATGGTTTATGGTTAAAGTATTGACAATTTTTATGCTAGTTTTAGTACGAATGATTGTGTTATGTTTCACCCATTTCCTATGAGGAATGCATTGGACTTAGAAAGTGACAGGTGGGGATTTCTATTACCCCTAAATGCATAAGTAGGACTCATGATACAAACTAGTGTCATGGCACAGGGCCTTGACATAATATTTGTGAATGGAATTGGTATACGACCCTGATGTAGTAGTTATTATGTCTGGTATTATGCATTCCCTCATTATTATATAAGTTATTACATGTGATTATTCGACTAGTATAATATTCATGTGCATGTTGATAAGGTAATGTTCGATTTATTTTTACCATATTATGTTCATATTTATTTTTTAAAAGGATTTTATTTTAATTATACATCTTTCCTTAATGTTTATAGCTTCCTTTGAATTATTCACCATTACTGAGCATCTTAGCTCACCCCTTTCTTATTTTATATTTTTCTAGGATGCCAAGAAGTGTATTATGATTGATATACAGGGTTAAGCAAGTGGAATAATGGCGTTCTAAAAGTATTTTTTATGTTTTGTTTTATTTTAGAAATGGTAATGTAACATACATGTATGTAATCTATTATCCAAGACTGTTAAACCAATCAGTCATTTGGGGCTTGATTCCTTGTAATCATGCCAATGTATTAAAATAATGCACCGGCTCTGGGTAACTGGGGTCGGGGTGTTATAGTGGGTATGAGAGGAAGTTTAGAAACAACCTTGGAAATATATTTGGTAATCATAGATTAGGGATCATAACACTGTGATTGGATTTTCAGATAAGTATAAAATAACCCCTAGAAGGTGACAACTTTAACATCATTTAAAATAAAATAATATAAAAGTCGTAATCTTTTTTATAAGGCTCCTAATGGTCCAAAAGTCGACCCTTTGATTATTATGGTTTAGATATACTCAACCATTATGTTTTCATCATGTTTTTGGTTCTTTTGATGGGTATTATTATTTTAATAAAAACTGAATTATTGATTTTTCACTAAATAAATAATTTCTACATCATTAATGTATAAGCTATTAAGGTAATTACATATATCTTAAAAATTAAAAATAAATTACCATGATTAAGAAAAAAAATGTATCTTTCAAATAAGTATATATAATTGAATTTATATTCTATGTAACCTTATATTAAAAATAATTTAATTATAAAAGTTTGAGTGAGACAAATTTCACTTTCCTTTAAAGAAAATAAATTAAAGGTCTTAATATCATCCAAGTAGGTTACAATATATTTTATTTAAACCCAAATATATTTTATAACTAAATATAATCTTCCAATTATCTTTATACAAGTATTAGGGTAATTTTATAATATTATTTGGACCCTTAATAACCTTATTTACATTTAATTGTGGTAAATAAAATTTACTGTAGTTACAATTCCTAATGTCTAAAAATAAAAGTTACCTATTTACATGATTTGGACCTTCTAATTCTAAATATAGAATCCATTTTTTCCAAATTAAAAACACATATGATGCAATAATTAATTTAAAATTAATTCCATTGTTGAAAAATGGGTTTTTGATTAAAACATTGCAAAAGATTGAAATGTTTTACCTATGAATTCAATGTAAAATTAATTATAATGAAATAAATTATATTAATTTGTAAAAATATATTATATATATAATTTAAAACCATTCAATATTATAATTTTTTCATATAAATTATCTTGATGAAAACAGTTGTTTTTAATTAAAATTTAGCGTATTTTTACTATTCGTCAAAATATGAAAGTTTTTAGAAATATATAAAAAAAATTCCAAAGTTATTTTTTTTATATCCTGATTTCAATGAATACGTTTATTTTGTCAAAATGAACTTACAAACGTGTCAAAAACTATATTTAAAGTGTGTGTGTCATCAAAAGGTGACAAAACTGCATTTTTTGAAAAATATTTATTTTATCTGAAAAAATTATTTTGTTCCCAAACCATGTTCTAGAACTATGTAAGATGAATGATAATGTTATAAAATTAAAAATATGGTCAATACTATTCATAATGTCTAGTTCATAATAATATTATAATAATATATCAATGTTTTTGTGAAACTCAGAATTGCGTTCAACACAAGCTATCAAGGAAGGTCGCTCTTGTATGTAATGTAAGCCAGGTATATTGTTTCATATACTATAAGCTAATAAACTATTGCATATAGAGTAAGCTAATATTGGTGTTTCATAAAACATAATATTTAAAATAATACATCTCATAAAATCTCAGGGTGTTACTTTCTACCCCCCTTAAAATGAATTTCACACTAGAAATTCATTGGGGTTATAAATGGTTTACCATATGAAATTTTATTTCATAGAAACCCACATCGTAAAAAGTAATACTAAAACATAATTTTAAAAAATTAAATTATGAAACATAACGGTTAACCAAATTAACTCATCATTGGGTTTCCGCATAAGAGAACATAGGTGAAAATATGGATATAGAAGAGAAATCTAACCATCATGTTCTGATGAAGAGTGGTAGAGAACATGGCTATGAAAAAGAAAACAATCATAAACCCATAAATTTGTGATGATATAAGGTACCATATGATTCATCATATATTAGGGTACTTGGATAACATTTTTGGTTTTCAAGATCATTTCCCTGAATTTGAAGAATTTTTGCGTAAGAAAAAGATATTTTTTTTTTTAAATCTCACTGTTGTTCGTGCCATGAACAATTTCCACTTCACCTATTAATGAAATGTAGTTGAATTTTTCATTCGTGAAGTGTTAGCAGATCATGGGATAGAATTATAGGTTATTTTATATGTCTCAACAAAAAGGTTATAACATTTTAGCATAAGTCCACCTATAGTGAGATAATAAATTAATCTTAAAATGGAAAATAACTTATACTATCCATTAATGGATAACATTACAATCCTTCCCAGTAACTTAAAATATAAAAAATTAAAAGGAGGTGAACTAAATCAACTTAACATTTTACTCCCATATCTCATAAGGTTGTTCTTGATTGTCACATTCTAAACATGTGAATGCCTTAGTCATGTATTCTCTTGAAACATGAATTACCATAGGACATTAGTGAAAACATTAATTATATCAAAAGTTAACTCTTTCCACATAACAAAATCCCAAAATTTCTATATAATCATACCATGATAACACTTTGTACTTTTATCTGTCATTATCTCATTAATACTATCAAACATATTATTTTCTTTTCATCCCTTAATCATGTTCATATCAGGTGATTTCCAAAAATATTTGAATATCCTTTCATGGTTACCAATACCATTCAATATATACATTCAAATAATTAAGAAAAAAAACATTATTGTAGCAATCCTTAGATGTTTCTTTCTCCATAGTACCATTAAATTACTTATGAAAAATTACTCTTGATAAATATACAATCAATCCATTTCCTTCTTAAAATATTGACCAAGATTCATCGTTTTATTCCTAAAAACTTATTTCATCTCATATATCATTTTTATTCTCTTCATCATAAGAATCATAAATACTACCCAAATGACCCTTCTTATTATTCTCATGAAATTTTCCCTTAGGGAATCGATTTTCATAATGCCCATAAATTTTACATTTAAAACAATTAACCATTGTTGATGTCTAATCAATGTCGTTATCCTTTTCCATTGTGTTAACTGAACCTTTTACATAGAAATTACTGGTTGTGTGTCTTTCTTTTCCACACAGAAAAAATATTCTAGTTCCTTTGAAACATTCTCCTTGATTCCTCTTATGACATGACTTGATGAGGGAATTTTAACTTTCTTTCCTCAATGATCATCATGAAACTCCATCTTTCTCCTATTATATGAGTCATGAAACATACCAAAGTTGAGATTATTGATTATATTATGAGATTTATGATTAGGAATAATAAATATATTTCGCCTTCCAAATCCCTTTTCATTTGGATGCTCATGAATAATATCATTCCATTGAACATTATATTCTCCATTAACAAGAATCCTCATATTTCTAGCCCTTTTCTAAAACCCAAAAAGAATAGTGTGAGATCCAAAAATCATACATAGAAAACAATATTTTCATGGGGGAGTGCTTTCAATCTCTAATATCTTAGGATTAATCCTATGTTATTCATGATCATTACCATAATTTTAGGACTATGTACTATACTTATACATAACCATAGGGACATCCTAGACAAACCATAGAAATATCTCTAGGGATCTAAATAAAGTTTTTGCATCCTAGTTTCCCAAAGGTTGACAAAACCTTCGCTCTGATACCAACTATAGAGACCCAATCTAGATATACATGCACATTACATTACTATTATGTAGTACTTAATACATAACCAAAAAACGCCTAAAGACCATATTAGTTTAGTGTATTTAGAAACATGGAACATAATCTACTAATCATGGTGAAAGATCTTCAACATATCCCATAATGAACTTTCCCTTTTGTTTTCCTACCTAAAAAAATCTATATTTCTTGGGGGAAGGAAAATAGAAAAATGGTGATCTCAAATGATCAGTAAGGGTAAACATGGAGGACATAAAACAAACCAAAATCATTTGTACATAAAAGCATGAACATAACGTTTATACATCAAAATCTTGAGCAATGACATAAATCATGGCACTACGTAAGGCATATACCATAAAGGAACATTAATCATGATAAAATGGCATGGGAATAAAAAATGGAATTATGGAAAACCATTAAGAAAAAAATATTATTTCCATTGTAGACAAGGCATTGCAACCAAGACCATCATAGTGGATGAAGTCCACTACTGAACTGGGTTACTTGTCATTCTAGC
Source organism: Viscum album (assembly GCA_963277665.1). NCBI lineage: Eukaryota > Viridiplantae > Streptophyta > Magnoliopsida > Santalales > Viscaceae > Viscum > Viscum album. The sequence goes on along the minus strand of OY728120.1, from coordinate 2,060,578,369 downwards.
CATGTATTATTGAACCGGATTTATATGATGTTCCAGCCATGTCTATCTCATGATATAAAAATATTTACCCAATGCATTGGATGTAGATATAGGTATCATCCATCTCATAACGAAATCATTCTAATGTGTGGTAGAAAATAAACATAAATCATTCATCATAACCCAACGAATAAAATGGTTTTCAAAAACATCATCCCATCATAACATAATCTATATAAAACAAATGGATATCATTTCATCATAAAAAAATTTAGAAAATTTAAATAATAGAGACATTATACTTTAAACAAAACCATATTAAAGAATGTCATCTTAAATGAAAAATAGATTTAATAAAACACTTGAAATGAATTCTTGGGGAAAATATACTTTCTTCTTCAAAATCATTTTCTTTTCTCAAAATTTAGTTCTATTTTAAAAGAAAAGAAATATGTTGAAAATAATCATGAAATAATTTAGAGTAAGATTCATCAAAGTAAGGCATTATGAAACTGTAAAAAACAGTTCAGGCCGTATAAGTTAAAAAAACATTTTTCTCGTACTTTGGCCCGAAAAGTCAAAATGTAACTCGTATGGTAAACAAAAGAGAGATATCTTCTATAATACGTGGTAAAAGTCAAAAAAATAGTAAAAATGACTTTAAACAAACATAAAATAATATTAAACATTTTATGGAAATATTATTTAGAAAATGTGGTCATGGATGATAAATATAACCCCAGTAAATACTAAAGAATAAACAATTTCAGATAAGAAAGAGATTGGAATAATTATCCCTTACCTTAGGTCTGATAGGATTTGTATTTTTCTAAACCTCATGTATTTTAATTTAAATAAAGTCATCAACTTATTCAAGAATCATAGTCATTTTTATGATGTCACGACCTGTCCCCTGAGTCCTGTTTCATGACTACCCCAAGCCCGGCTTCCATAGGCTAGGGGCTGGCGACTAGAACTGATGGTGTATTCCCTAAAACTGGGAAGGCATTGCCTTTATAACATGAAATCACATGTAACCAAGCACACAAAAAAATAGGAACACAAGTAAACGGAACTATAAACAGTGTGAGTGCTGTAAGTAAAAGGGGCTAGAATACAAGCCCAACTGGAAAGTACAAGTGCAACTATGATACAATACAACTGAAGAAAAAAGGAAAGTTAGTTGTTGGGTTGTCCTCTGACGTTCCTACCCGAAGGGTAGGTACTGATCACCTCCTCAACACTCTACATCCACTTGTCTCCTCTGCGTACTGACATGTCGTATGGCCACCTCTAGGTATTGTCCAGACCTAGTACTCTCAGCCTCAATCAGCATTGTCCATCATCTGTATCCAACACAACAATATGCTGGCATAGCCTGTGTAGGGGTGAGTATAAAGATACTAATTTAGGACCTCGAGACCCTCTAGGTCTTACAGAATCCATCAAGGATAAATCAAAAAGTATGAAATCAACAGATAACCTTACTTAGGTATATGCCCAAAAATATACCTATGTTATCAAGTAATCTATCTCAATCATGAGGAAAACACAAAGGTACTGACTCAGCTCACAGCAGAATTTATTTTAGGGGTATTATCAAATAACATTCCCAGTCACAACATTGAGCACCTTGAATACTGGATAACTCCACCTCTATTGAGTATAGCGGGCCTACCGCGTAACACTGAGATGCTTCCTACTAACCTTGGACTGCTGAGGTACTCCTCCTGTCGAGTACCATGGGTCTGCGGCATCACCAAGGTGCTCCCCACAGTGGGTCTGCCACATCACCAAGGCACTCCCCCTCATGGCCTACTGAGGTACTCCTTCTATCAAGTACTGTGGGTCTACCGCGTCACCAAGGCACTCCCCATCGTGGGTCTGCCGTGCCTCCAAAGCGCTCCCCACTGAACCTATCAAGTCACTGCAAGTCGAAACTGTCAGCAGTCATCAAGTCTCAGCTAGCCATTGGGTTCCCGCACTTTGCCTGCTCATCTCCAGGAGTATTACCTCCACAAGCTACTGGTCAATACTCCAACATCCACGAATTCCCACAAAAAATTATCTCAATGTTCTACCACATCATAAAGGTATCAACGTAACAGACGGTGTTTCAATTGGATGCTCGGTCTGTGAGTCATTATCCTTTTAGTCCCATGGCCTCAGTTGGATTCGTTTTCGATCCAACCTGACCTCTCCCCATCTTAATCTGAAATGTTGTGGGGTATAACTCAAATGGACCGACTCACTCTAAGGTTCACAACACCACACACGGTTCATCTAACGGAAGTCTGGTTCCAATGTTATGGTCAAAAGAATGAAATTGGGTCATAGTGGGCCAGGGGGTGGTCCCACCCAGTCAGACCGACTTGGCCTGAAATGGCTTGGGCCGACCTGGTTTGGGTCGACCCAGCTTGACCCACTAGGTTTGGCCTGGCCCATTGGGTTCAGCCTGGCCCGCTGGGCGGCCCTGCCTGCTCGGTCCGACCCAGCAGGCCACGGGGGGCGGAAAAGGGATGCCGGTGGCTGCGAGGCCGTGAAGGGTGTCGTGAGGGCTCGAAGCCGCTGGGCAGCTCGGCCTGGGATGGCGGTTTGGCCGCGGGGCAGCAGTCCGACCGAGGGGCGGCGCCCCTACCTCGGGGTGGTGCCCCGGCCGTGAGGCGGTGCCTCGGCCATGGGGCGGTGCAAAGTTGCAAACGGTGGTGGTGGCCATGGTCGGCATGGAGGCCGTGGGGAAGTGGTGGGGGCCACTAGGTGGCGTCGTTGCACCTTCGCCTTCGTTGTGGCCAGCGATGGTGTCGACCGCCGTTCTCGTGCCCCAACCATGTATGGATTTCATCATCCTCCATCACAAAGAACACCACAAGATTTTCAGAAGGGTCAGGCCATGTTGGTTGGGCCCTTCCCTTCTGGGTTAGGGTGGTAGCATATGGCTCATCAAGAACATGAAGATGAACGTCAAATCCTATCATCCTGCAATGATTGTTCCCAACTCAAAACTGAAAAAGAAGGGGTGTACATGGGATGTGATAAAAAATAGAAATAAACCCCTACATCGTTTGTTTGATGACGTCAAAGAATTCACAAGGAAGAAGACGAATCATTGGGAAAATATGGACGTCGGTGTCATCAGCATTTTCCTCGATTGTCGGTTCATGCGTCGTTGGAGATCCTTTGACAGAGTATAGAGAAGAAACCGTCGAAGGATAGGCATTCTAAGTTGGTGTTCGACGTTGGAGAGATTTTATCCCAAATCCCCTCCTCTCCCAAATTAACCAAAAAGAAATGGTAGCCCCAAAATAAAAGATTATGTGATTTATTATGTTTGTTGGCATACAATTCAAATTGGGTTAATTAATCTTATAGGTTGGCATAATTAAAGTGGTGCACTGGCTTAATTATTGTGGAGTAGGGTTGGAACGATTAATATTGGAGGAGTTGAAGAGGCTCTCCCACATTTAATGAGGGAGTTGAGAGATTTAGGCCACGGGTAGTCCCCACCACCATAACCTCTCATGGGAATTTAGGCCCAGGTGGTCCCCACCACGATAACCTCTCATGGGAGGATAAGGTCTGGTGGTCCCCACTTTTCAACTTCAACATGGAGGTTTAAACATATAAAATAAAAATAAAAGCTAAACAACTTTATTTTTATTTTATTCATTCATGAAAAACCCAAAAAACTGACTTCTAACCTCGACAAACTGTCATCGAGGTGAATGTCTCTTCAAGAGAAAATCGGCACTGCAAGTTCAACGGTGCCCTCGGATTTCAATTCCAAGCACTGGTTCAAAAGTTATAAAAACTCATTCACATGTTTACTGAACGTACCCGAACAAATGTTCCGAAATTTATTCTGGACTCTCCTGGCCTTGGAATCACGAGCCATCAATTTTTGCGGACTCATAAAATTCACATTTTTAAAAAAAATAAAAAAAATTGCATGGAAATTATGGTTCTTTACATATGATATCATATATGGTCATATTCATTTCCCATCACTAGTGACATTACATTATTAATCATTATTCGGGTGTTAACTGCTTTATGTTCTTATGCATGTTTTGTCGAATAAATTATTATTCATCTTTTTATGTTATAATTATATCATTTACAGAATGGTATTAGTATTATATATATATCATATTTATTTATTAAATTAATTTTTATAATCATTCTTTAATGAAGATCATGTAGAACGAATCACATCACAACGTGGAGACAGTGGGCCGTACGTACGCACAAGTGACGATATCATTCCCATGATTGTGGAATTGTATTGAAGTGTATGGTTTATAATAATTCAGAATCAATATCACTTTACAATAATCATATATAGTTATTTCTTCCATCATTATACACATCCAAGTATGTTGGTGATGAAAAACATATTACACCACGGCGTGGTGATGGTAAGTCGTACATATGCATGCGTAGTGATTTCAATTTTCATAGGATGGATAGAAGATGGAATATGGTCGTTTCATATTCATAATAACATATCAGTATACAAGTGATAATGTAGTTATTACTTAATAATGAAACAACTCATATAGGGGAAGAAGACAAAGAAAGAAGTTTGAATGAATCAGTAAAGGATATTACCTATTATTCAACGTGCCTCTTCTAAACCTCTTATTATGGCACTAAATTAGGCCTTTGAAGAATACCCGTACTTCTATTATGTTTCTTGGGAAGTGGGGATGGTAAATGGACAGTGTTTGACCAAATTAGATTTCTAAAAATGGAGTGAATATAAGAGGGAGGAGGTGCCCATTTATAAGATATGAGAGGGGACTTGTGTAAACCTTCAAAATATTAATTTATAGTTAAATCAAACCCCACTTAAAAACCCCGAAAAATGACTCAAATCGGAAGATGAAATGAGATATGTTTGTAACCTCGTCAACTAATAAAATTTATACATGTTTGGAATTTATCTTAAACCTTATCATTTTGATTTATCCATATTCAATCTATTTTATTTTATTTGTGGTAATAATATTCTAAATTTCAAATTGTTACAAATACTTACTTATGTGTTATGAATTGTCCATAATTAGATAAATTATGACAGTGTTGACCATATAATTCTGAATTTCTAATTTTTAAATTTTTTTGTGTTTTTTAAACAATTTAATAAAATGTTATTTTTATAAAATGTCAAGTGTCAATTTTTACACTATTCATTTATTTGAATTTAATTAACATCCAAACAGAATATAGATTCGAAAAAAAATATTTAATAGACTTATAAGATGTCTTATTAATCTATAAAATTCTTGGATCACATTAATTATTTCGTATAATATTTATTTTAATATTTTTAAAACAATTTATTTGACATTTCTCTTAATAAAATAATTACAATAACATTTTCATATAATTACTTAATATACTTATTTGTGGAATAAAAATTAAAAATAATATAATATGATGAAGATAAATAAAAAATATTTCATAAGAATTATTTTACTCTAATTTATCTTCCAAAATACCCAACTTTTGAAATGTTATTTTTATTATATTATGAAGGTGACAACAATGACATCATTTAACATAAAATAATAAAAATTCCATAATATTTTTTATAAAGCTCCAAATGGTCCAACGTTCGACCCTTGGATGCTTATGGTTTAGATATACTCATCCAATAAGGTTTGGTCAAGTTTATGGTTCTTTTTATGGGTATTTTTATTTTAAAAAAACTATATTATTGATTTTTCACAAAATAAATAATTTCTTCATCATTAATGTACAAGCTATTAAAATAATTATATATTTATTAAAAATTACAAATAAATTACCATGATGAAGAAAAAAAAATTAGATATAAAATGAGTATTTATAATCAATGTTATATTCTCTATAACTATATATTAAAAATAATTTAATTATTAATGTTTGAGTGAGAAATATTTCACATTCATTTAAATAAAATAAATTAAAGGTTTTAATCTCAACCATGTGGGTTCCAATAGATTCCATTTCGACCCAAATATATTTTATAATCAAATATAATAATCCAATTATATTAATACAAGTATTAGGGTAATTTTATAATATTATTTCTACCCATAATAACTTGATTTACCTTTAACTCTGGTAAATTAAATTTACCGTAGTTACTATTCCTAATGTCTAAAAATAAAAGTTACATATTTACACAATTTGAACCTCTTGATTCCAAATATGGAATCCATTTTCCCAAATTCAAAACACAGAAGATGCAGTAATTAATTTAAAATTAATCTGATTGCAAAAAAAACGTGTTTTTGTTTAAAACATTGGAAATGATTGAAATTTTTATGCCTATGAATTCAATGTAAAATTAATGATAATGAAATAAATTATATTAAATGGTAAAAATATATTATATTTATACATTATACCCATTCAATATTATAATTTAACCATATAAATTATCTTGATGAATTTTTTTTAATTAAAATTTAGCGTATTTTTACTATTCATCAAAATGTGAATGTTATCAGAAAAACATCAAAAATTTATCCAAAATAAATTTTATATACTAATTGAAATGAATAAGTTTATTTTGTCAAATTGAACATATTAACATGTGAAAAACTAGATTTAATATGGGTGCACCATCAAAAGGCGACAAAACTGTATTTTTTTAAAATATTTATTTTATCCATAAAATTTATTTTGTTCTTATACCATGTTCTAGAGATGTGTAAGATGAATGATAATGTTTAAAAAATTCAAATATGGTTAAAACTATTCATAACAACAATATCATAATAATATTATAATAATATATCATTATTATAGTGAAACACTATATTGCGTAAACCCAAGCTATCAAAGAAGTTCGCTCTTGTGTGTAATGCAAGCCAAGTATATTGTTGCATATACTGCAAGCTAATACGTTGTTGCATATAGAGAAAGCTAATATTGGTGTAGTGTACCACAGAAGATTAAAAAGAATATATCTCATAAAATCTCATAGTGTTACAACTTCTCATAATAGAAACCTTGTATATTTAGTATACTGGGGTTGTTATGTAAAAAAACAGTATGAATACCACAGGGAGTGAATAATTTAAATAATAGAAGATAAATTAAGGGAAGACGCTATCTTTAAATCATGTAACTACCTTTAGTTTGAACCAAAAGCCTTTCTTTAAGTGCCTTCTGTCTAAGGTACGGATACTAGGATGAAGAGAGGGATTTATGGAGCTTATTTGGGAAAAGGTTAGACAAGCCAAGGGGCTTGAGAGGTGTGAGTAAGGGTTAGAGGTGGTGACCTTTTATAAGAGGGAGGAGGGGCTATTTAGGAATGTTTGAAAGTATTATTATATTATAAAATTATTTTCAGTTTTAAAAGATCCAAAACACATTAAATTCATGGATAAGTTGAGCATAAGTCGAAATAAATTCATCCAATAAGAATTGAATAGGTTTTTTATCTTTTTTAAACCTAATATTCTTTATTTAACCCTTTGTTAACTTATTTAACTTTTACCATGTCTACATGTATATCCATACTATATGGTTAGTATATTTACTATAAAATTCCAAGCAACCCAAAATGGACCATTAATGACATTTTAACATCATATATGTCATTTTTCCAAATATTAGATTTTTAGGAATATTTTATCATTTAATAAAATATTGATTGATTTAAAATCTCATTTATGTTAAATTTTATAATATTCATATCATAAATTTCTAAAAATCCATAACAACATGATCAATTTTAAAGAGATACATTAATTAAAAAATAACAAGTCATAATCTTCTATAAAAATAGTGTATGGCTTATAAATTTTAAAAATAAATTTATTTTAATATTTATAATCCCATTTATTTAAAACATTCATTAATGAGATAATCATTATGTCATCATTGTTTCATAAATAAATTTATTTATTTGATGTCTAAAATAAATAAATAAAATACCATTAGGTAGGGAATATTTTTAGCTTTCTAATGACTATTTATAGTCACGGATGTCAATTATATGACGCCATATTTAATTTTTTTTTTTAAATAATACATCTTTAAGATATTTTTTTCTTTAGTTTATATAAAAAGTTATTAATGTCATTATCTTAACCTAGCGTCTTCCAATGGCTAAAAGTATCACCCAAAGATTTTATTGGTTATCCATGACTCATAAAATAATTTTAGTACAAGTGTCAATGTAATTTTATATTATTAGAATATTATTTTTACCTTGAATTACCCTATTTACATTTAACCGCCGTAATTAAAAATCAAAAGTTAATATTCACAAAAAATTATTTTGTTCATATTGAACCACATTTTACTCACTGATTACAACTATGTATGTCATATTTTTAAAATTAAATTCACAAAATCAGTAAAATCTTATTGAAATGAAATATTTACTTTTTTAACTATTATGTAGTGTTTTTCACTATTTATAAAAAATTGAATATTTTCAAAAAAATTCCAAAAATTCACCCAAATTAAATTTTGATATTCTAAATTCAAAAATTATGTATATTTAACCAAATTTAAAACAAATAAGTTTCATCAATTAATTTTAAATTTATTTTATTTCTCAAAACTAGAAAGTGTGTTTTTTAGAAGTAAAAGCTATAAAAACATTGACATGTGTTTTTGTCCAATTTTAAAGTGAAATTACATCCAATGACCAAAATTGGATTAAATGGTAAAAATATAATCCAATTACACTTTATAACCATTTAAAATGATAATCTAATAATATAAATAAATTAGATGAAAATACATTTTTGACTTCAATTTTAGTATTTTCACTATTCATTAAAAAATGATCTTTATCAGAAAAATAAAAAAAAATTAACTTAAGAAAATTTGATATCCCGCTTCTAAATAAAAAGTTTATTTTGTAAAAATAAACATATAAAATATGAGAAAATATATTTAAAAGCAGGTTTCCATCAAAAGGCAGAAAAACTACATTTTAAAAATATTGTAGTATTTATGCTTAAAATTGGATTTATTCTGAATTTAAGCCTCTAAATTTAATTGGATAAATGTAAAAACATTTAACAAACATTTATAATCATATTTTAGTTAGTTCTCTTCATTCTCGTCAATATAACGAGGGGTAGTTAACTACCATTTAAACTAATATTATATTATTATTTTTCAGTATGACTCCACCTTTTGTGCAACATGAGATTTCAGAGAAACTCATTATTGCCTGTCGAGTATTCCATCGAACATAGAATATTATTTAAAGTAAAATTTATATTTAATTCACAAATAATAGTAAATATAAAAATTTTATATTCTTTTTTTACCTGGGATGTTACATCCTTCCCTCCTTTTGGAAATTATGTCCTTACAATTTTAAAATTTGGCTCGGAAACCTCATTGAAAGACCCACATCAGAAAACGAGTCAACAAGACTATCACTTTAAAATAATGAAAAATAAGTAGAAAAGGAAACCTGAGATAACACATACTTGAATTACATGAAAACATGGATATGGAGGAGAAACTAAGAGTCATTTTCTGATGGAGAGTGATGGAAAACATTATTAGGAGAAATTTTACCACTAGAAAACCACAAACATATGATAGGTTAAACAGTCATTGATTCCCCAGTAAGAAAAGTAAATGGAAAATGTTTTTTGTTTTAGCTTCCATTTCAAGAATTTGGAGAAATTTATTTATGATATTGATTAAGAATATAAGGAAATATACTTACCTTTCATGTTCAGTTTCATCCTTTAATAAATTTCTACCACAAACAAATATTTTCTCCAAACAATGTGTATTCATGAAAACATGGTCACATGTGAAGTGCTAAAATCAACTTCTTGAGAATCACATAATCTAAAAACAATGAACTATATATTTCCCCTATCTTTAGACATTAACCAAAACTAAAATGGTTAGTAAAACATTAGATAATCCCCAAAAAGGATAATCTTTTATAAAAATCAAAACTACTCTTTATCTCCAAAATTCAACAAAAAATACCCAAATTTCAAAAAACACTACTCAATAAACAATTTGCTGTAAAATAATTCAAAATAATTCTAATTATGATTGAAACCCAAAAAATCAGAAGGATTTTATCACCTAGTCTTCCACGATAAATCAAACATTTCTATCAAAATAATATCGGGTACTCTTAAAGTCTCATTTTGAAAAGTAATTAACTTAATCGCGTATTCTCTATGATAGGTTAATCATTTCCATAAATAACCCAAATTTCTATATGTCTTGAATAAAAACATAGATTCTTCCAAAAAAATCTACCATTACTCCTCAAGTGAAATCTCATAGCATTCTATTTTCCTTAGGCATATGGTATTTAAAAAAGAGAAAATGTCTTCCAAAGTAACCTTTATCACTTAATCACTAAATAATTTTCCTATACTAAGGATATCCATTTGATAAAAACTATGTTAAAAAATTTAATTTATTATTTATCCATAAAATCATTTAACTAAAAATAAGTATTCCTACTAACTAGGGGCATCACATAGTCCAGTGGTAGGTGATAAATCCCAATCGCACTTTGGTTGTGGGTTTGATTATCATATCTTTTTCCGACATGAAGGGTTGTCAAACTATCTACACATTTTCCTTTTTCAAAAATTATATAATTTTATAACATTCCCAAAAATGAGATATATGCTTCAAAAAGAACCATAACATATTTTAATCACAAATGTTATCTCATAAATCCCATTTTCACCCCTAAGACTAATAACCTATAATAGCCACAAATTAAAGGATCATATAAACTTAAATGGTTCTTTATAACTATATGAACAAAATACAAGATAATTATTCCTTGAATAACACTTTCACATATCAAACTTCAGAGTTACACATACTAGAAAAGCCTTCCAAAGTAATCCCATCATCAAAAGACCCTTAATACTTTTAATCATTTCATCATCCTAAAATATACCATAAATCTTGAATACCTTATATGTAGACTTCGTAATCATTAAATGTTCATCATGATCCATTAACCATTATTTTCCAACTTATTCGATAATACTTATTTTCTATAAATAAAATCATGAATTATATCCTAATATTCAATAATGTCAAAACATCTGCTAAGAAATAATACATACCTTTCATTGGTCATTGTCATTTTCCTCATTTTTAATTGGAATGGAATTTGGAGTTGGAAAACATATTTTTGTATGATCCTGCTGATCTCATTCCTAAACCTTCTTCATAGGACATCTATTTTTATAATGAACATTCACACTATATTCAAAGCATTCTATTCATCCTTCAAAAATAACTTATTTCTCTTTCCTAGATTCAATTAGATGCTTCTTTTTTCCATGGTAGGTTCTTTCTTAATGACCTTTATTACCATATATTAAACATCTTCCCATAACTTTGAAGAATTTTCCTAGGTTTTTTTTACATCCTTGACACATAGGTTTTTGAATATTCTTACATTTATTATTATTACCTAAACATACATAGGTATTTGTTTCTTTCATATACGATTCCTTATAAAAATCACCAAGGTTTTGGTAGACAATAATGACTCTAGATAGTTGGTTGAGAATAACCATAGAGTTATCATTGAACCTCCCATTTAATTCAGTCACTTATTCAGAAAACCGTCACAGTTTTCTTCAAATCCTTTGTTACATTGGTGCCTCCTAGATCCATCCATTTACTAAAACAAAAAGGTCAGTGTGAGCATATCAGAAAAATAATTATATAATATCTTATCAAGAGGTTAGAGACTAAGATATAATTATTCATGATATCTTAAACACATTCAATTTATCTCAAACAACTATGACTCTTCATAATATGCTAACCATTATGGTTATATCAATTATACTTAAATAACACCCTAACCTCTAATGTTATCTAAACTGACCATTGATACCATCTGTAAGGTCCCAACATTAAACATTACATAATATTGAATTAATTTAATAATTCACATTGATAATATTTTCAGGTTTATAGATTTAAAGAGTTAGGTCATAACTTATACATAAAAACATGAATATTACATGTAGACACTTCAACTCAGTATGCATTTTTTTATAAAAAGCTAAGTAAGGGATATAAAATAAGGAAAGAAAAAATTAGTTCATGAATACGTACAAATCAAAGAAATCATACTTTTTAATCTTAAAATATAATCCCTTTAACATACCTCACAAAATAATAAGATTTATGGATAACATGTAGAAACCATAAATAATAAAGGTAACTTTTTCTATCCGTAACATACTTAAATTGTAGCTTTCATAGCAATATAGGGAGTTACAATGGGAATACCCATCATAGTATATTCCCAAAATATCTTAGGTGAAACATTACTCTTTACCTCTGTCACGTTTCCCAATGCATTGGAGAGCTATTTCGGGCTCACCCACCCTAGGTTTATCACATAACCGCCCATATACGTAAATAATGTCCAAGATCAATAACATATTCATAACACATAAAAGTAGCATAAATGAAAGAGAACATTTCGACATTGCAATCACAATATATCATTTAAATATATTAAAAGAATCAATTCATTTAAAACATTCAAAAATAAGAGTTTTGAATCAAGGTGTCCCATACCACTCTGAAATTTTTGAACGAAATTTACACATTAAAACACTCATGTCCATATAAATAAATACTTAAAATCAATTCTAAAACATGGAAATGGAAGAGAAGTATTTATAATATTAAATTGTTAAAACATTTAAAATGATGTTTTAGTTAAAGAATACATTACCACTTGAGAATCTATTAAATTAAATAATAACATCAATTAAAACTATAAATATTAGGAGAATATAAAAATTAATGTTATAAAAAAATAAAATGGTTGTGTATACACCATATAGGATAATAATGGTGCACAATATCAAGATATTTCTCAATGAAAGGTGATTTATATGTAGTCCCTTACAAACATTATACCATTAGATTATGGATATATCAATGACATAATTATCAGTGAAAAATATAAATACACCCAATATAAGTGGATATTAAGTGTAAAATAATCATATTTCATTCACACATATTTATATCATGACATAATCATGAATTATATGTTTAACCCAATTAATTGAAACTGGGTTAAGAAGTTCCCTTACAAAAATAAGGCAGCCTAACGGCATCACATAAAAATCTAGAAAATGAGTTGATGAGAGAGAAAAGGGTCTCTCATCACATGGAAATAAAATTTACAGCAACAAGGATATAGAATAATTTATCCCAATATTTTATAATTCAAATTTAAATACATAACATAAAATAAGTTTTGACTAGAAGGGGAGGGTGAAAGGTTCCCTTACCGATTTGGTATCTTCTAGAACATACACCACATGAAAGAAGTATCATACAATGAAGATTTAAATACCCATAAATTAAATTATATTACACAATTTATACGATCATGGGCATTACATATACAACACAATACAAAATTTTGTAAAATATAGCATAAATCTCACAAGAATAAAAAGTTAGATGAAAACCCCTTACCTCAAGCCCGACTTGTCTTATATGTTCCTTGTTCTTCTTAAATAATAACCATATGTTCACTTATAATTTATTAAGAAACTTTTTGAATTTTATTATTCCTTTTATATGACTTATTACCTTTATATAACAATTAGTTAATTATTTGAGCTCATATCTGACATTTTTTTGATGTTCAGAACTTGCGTAAAAAATGAACTTGTTATAATTACAAATTGTCAATGTGGTCAAAAGTCCATTATCTTCAGAATGATAATCATTATTTAGATATAAAATATATCATATATATCCAGTATATATTTATTTATAATATTCCATATCATTTGAGTATATGAAAATGGAATGCATTGTTCATAGAGACGGTAACCCGTACGTACGCATGAACACTACTTTCATTTCATTTTTTCCATATTTAAAGGAATGAAAACCAGATGATACATAGGTATATTATTATTCTAGTATAATATTATATTTTTATACATTAAATAAGTTCATTAATAACAATCCTATATATGTTCCATGTATGGTATGAACGTGTCATATCGCTTTGAGTGGGCGGTAGTCCGCACTTCCTCAAATAAAATTATCATATTTGTACAACATGAAAAGCATAATGGTATGTTCTAAATGGGAATTATAGAATAATATATATAAAATAAATATCATATATATAATATATAATTATTGTTCCATCATAATGGCCACCATTAGAGGTGGTAGGGGAAAATCGAACAATCATCATTTCGTTAGGTAGCAGTTCGTCGTACACAGAAACAGTACATTATTTACCCATTAGACGGAGGTGTGTGTTAGTGTAGTTAGAGTTATTATCATAAAAATAACATTTTATATTGAATATAATTTTTATTTTATGTAAAATAATAATAATAATATCACTGGGGGTGAGGAATTATTATAATTGAAGATAACTTGAAGGAAGATGTTACATTTAAATCGGGTAACTCCCTTTGGTTTGAACCAAAAGAATTTCTTTAAGTGCCTTATTCCAAAAGGTATGGATTCTAGGAGGAATATAGGGATGTTGGTATATTATTCGGGGAGATTTTGGATGAGCGAAGGGGCTTGAGAGGTGTGAGTAATGTGTTAGAGGTGGTGTCCTTTTATAAGAGGAAGGAGGGGCTCTTTTGAAATGTTTGAAATTATTATTTTATTATAAAATGATTTTCAGTTTCAAAAGGACAAAAACACATTACATTATATGATAATATGAATATACATTGATATAAAGTCATAAAATAATAATTGGACAGATTTTGTGTCTTATTTAATCCTTATAGTTTTGTATTTAACCCTTTTTTAACATATTTAACTTTTACAATGTCTTCTTGTATATTAATACTATATGATTAATATATTTACTATAAAATCCCAAGAGACTCAAAACTTATCAGTAATGAATTTTTTAACATCATATATGATATTTTGCTGAAAATTAAATTTTTAAGACTATTGTATCATTTAATAAAAAAATTATTGATTTAAAATCTCATTTATCTAATTTTTTATACTATTCATATCATGACTTTTTAAAAATCTATAACCACTTGATAAATTCAAAAAAAACTTCATTAAATCAAAAATAAAAAGTCATAATCATCCCTAAAAGTCGTGTATGTCATAAAAATTCTCAAAATAAGTTTATTTGAATATTTATAATCTCATTTATTTAAAACATTCATTAATGATATAATCATTACATCGTCACTGAGTCATAAATAAATATATTTATTTTATGTCTAAAAAAAAATAAAAAAACATGATGTATGAAATCGTTTTATCTTTATAATTACTATTTATAGTCAAATATAAAAATTATAGGACCCCACGTAAAATTTTTTTTAGAAAAACAATACATGTTTATGATATTTTTATTTTTACATTAAATAAAGGTTATTAATGTCATTATCTTAACCAAGTGTCTTTCAAAGGCCAAAAGTCTCATCCAAGGATATTCTTGGTCGGCCATGACTCATCATATAATGTTAGGATAAGTTATAATGTAATTTTTTATTGTTATAATATTATTTTTATCTTGAATTAACCTATTTACCTTTAACATTGATATTTAAAAATCAAAAGTTACTATTCAACAAAAATTATTTTCATCCTATTGAACCACATTTTAAATTCTGATGAAAACCATGTATGTTGGATTTCTGAAAATCAATTCACATAAGATGTAAAATATCATTCAAATGAAATGGTCAGATTTTAACTACAATGTAGTGTTTTCACTATTCATCCAAAATTGAATATTTTCTGAAAAATACCAAAAAATAACTCAAAACTAATTTTGAAATTCAGATTTCAAAAATGATTTCAATTTTACCAAATTAAAAACATATATGATTAATTAATTAATTTAAAATTTATTTTTGTTATCAAAACTAGAAAGCGTGTTTTTAAGAAATAAAAACTACAAAAAGATTGACATGTGTTTATGTCTAATTTCAAAGTGAAATTACTTCCAACGACCAAAATCGCATTAAATAGTAAAAATATAATCTAATTACACTTTAAAACTATTTAAAAATATATTTTAAATATTTAAATAAATTAGATGAAAAGACATTTTTGACTTAAAATTCAGTATTCTTCACTATTCATTAAAAATGAAATTTTGTAGAAAAATACCAAACATTTTCCCAAAGAAAATTTTGATATCCCAATTCTAAAGAAGAAGTTTATTTTGTCGAAATAAACATATAAAAGTAATGAAAACTATATTTAAAAGGGGTTTTCCATCAAAAGGTGGAAAATTACCTTTTAAAAATATTAGAGTATTTATGCTTAAAATTGGATTCATTATCATTTTAAGAATCTAAATTTTACTGGATAAAATTAAAAACATTTAACAAACATGTATTATCATATTGTATTTAGTTATGTTCATTATTTCCAATACAATGGCTAGAAGTTAACTACCAATTAAAATAATATTATATTAATATTTTTCAGTATGACTCAGCCTTTTTTGCAACATGAGATTTCGGAGAAACTCATTGTTGCATGTTGAGTATGCCATAGAACATAGAAATATCATTTTAGGTAAATAAAATATTTAATTCAAAAATATTAATAAATATAAAAAATTAATATTCTTTATTTAACTGGGATGTTACATAGTGTATCCTTTGTAAACAACCATATTCCTTAGACTATCCTACATGTAAATCATAATATACTTCTTCACAAACTAGGAAAAATGAAACATAAGAAAGGGGTGAGATCATATGCTCAGTAATGATTAACAATATAGTAGAAACTATCATAAATAATCAAAAACATTTATGTCATGGTATAAAACTGAAACAAAATCATTTTAATCATAATATTTGGCATAATATGGTAAGAATAAATCAAATAACTCAATTTAAACATTCACATGAATATTCTACTAGTCGAAAATATCACATGTTATATCAATAAATAATCTCGTAATGATGGAATGCATAATGATAAACATCATAACCACTACATCAAGGACTCGCGCCAAGACCATACACAAATTTTATGTCAAGGCCTTGTGCAAAGACACTAGTTTGTCTCATGAGATCTACCGATTCATCTAGGGGCTATAGTGGGCCATGTCTGTAACATACCATGTCCAATGAATTTCTCATCTGAAATGGGTTAAACATAACAAAACCATTCGTATTAAAACTAGCCTATGAAATTCCAATACATTAATAATAAACCATGAATGGTATAAAAATATCACATCCACAGTCAAACATATCATAACTCATTCAACAAAATATGGAATATTGTATTATAATAAATCAACCTCAATCAAGAATAATATCCAATAAAGGATTACGGCATCGTTGAAAATAATTAGTAAAACTCTTTCATTGATATATCCATTTTTCAAAAAATCATTTAAAAGTCACAGAATTTATAATGGAAGACATTTAAAAGTTAAATTGGAATAAAATTGTCCCAAACCACTTTAAAACATTGGAAATGAATTAAAATTTAAAAACTATCATGTCCATATAAATAAATCATTAAAATAGTTTTGAAAACATGGACAAAAATAAGTAGATTTAAAAATATATATATTTAAAACATTTAAAATGATGATCTAGTTAAACATTATCTCCCATAAAACCTTTAAATATTCCTTTTTATAACATTTTTATGAATCATGGGCATGGATGATAAATATTTCTCAGTAAATACTTACACATAAATAATCATGGATAATAATGAGATTGAGGAATTAACCCTTACCTTATACTTTACTTTATTCAAGGGGGAGTTAGCCTATTGTATAATGGTTAAAACATATTCTTAAATTATTCTAGGACCAAATTCATATTTATGATATCATATATAATCCTCTTATATAACTTTAGTAATGGAATTTCAGTATTACCATTGTTTCGGTTCTTAACTACTTCGTTTTCTCATTCTTATTTTGTCATGTAAGTCATGTTTGTTATGAATAGGATATATTTCATTCATATCTAGAATGAAATAAAGTTCATAATTATTATTTTTTACTCATCATATTAATTTTATAATCATTCTTTAATGGTTGACGTAGAGAATTTATCTCACCATATTGTGGAGACGGTAGGTCATGCGTACGCACAAGCGATGGTTTCATTCCCATGATGGTTAAATGGTATTAAATTGGTTGTTATATTAATTATATAGAATAATTATTATCTATATACATTATTCTCATCATTATACCCTTCCAAACAAAGTAGTGTTGGATAAAAAATTACACCCTGATGTAGAGACGATTAGTCGTACGTACACATGCATGGTGATATTGATATTCATAAGATGGATAAAATGAGGAATATAGTTTTCCCATGATTATAATAACATATTAGTATATGTATGATACAAATGGTTTTATTTTGATAAGAAAAAAACATAGAATGAAAAATCATAATAATAAAACATTGAATTGGTTGATAAAACAATTACCTCTTCTTCAGATGTTTCCTTTTTATTTGAACAAAATGGCTCCTTATGAAGGATTTATGCCTAATGAAAGGCCTCTAGGATGAATTTAGGGATGTTGGGAGGAGAAATGGGTAGGGTTTTGTGGAACAAAAAATCATTATTGGTGTTAGTTAAGGAGAAGATAGGTTCCCTTTTATAAGAGAGGTGAGGGGCACTTTAGGAAAAATCTTCAAATATTATTTTCTTATAAAATGAGTTTCGGTTTATAACAGTTGAAAATTGATATATTTCGAGTATAATATTATTATGGGTATAAATCCTCTAATTAAATAAGTTTTATACATGTTTAGGTCATAAAATTAAACTTAATTTTATATTTAACCCTTAGTTAAATAGATTAACTCTTACAATTTCTTCGTATATTTTTATAGTACATGGTCTATATAGTCACTATAAATTTCCAAACAAATCTAAATTATATTATTTAGGAAATTTTAATCACTATCCAAGTTAGTTGTCTGATTCTTAGGTTTTTATGAATTTTATATCATTTAATAAAATTTTATTTATTTTAAAATATCATTTATATTAATTTTGTTACTATTCAATATTTTCATTTTAAAAAAATCAAAACAACTTTATAAATTCGAAATAATAATTCCAATGTATCACTAACATTTCTATTTTATAAATAAAATTAGTGTGTTCCATTAATTAATTAAAATTATATTTATTTTAATATTATTAATATCATTTATTTGATTCTTCTTATAGTAAATCAATTACTACATCACCATGGTGTCACAATTAAACATAATTATTTAATCTCTAAAAATTATTAAAAAAAATATCATTGTGTATATAAATTTATTATATTTATAATTAAAATTTATAGTTGAATTTAACTTATGTAATAACCCTATAATAAAAATTATTTATTTATTAAAATTTGAATATGACATTTTTAACTCTTCCTTAAATAAAATATAATAAATGTTCTAATCTGACCCAAGTGGATTAAAAAAGATCATATTTTCGACCTAATGTTTGTTTTGGTCGAAATAGACTTATCTAACAGAAATATGACATGTGTTAGGGTAATTTTATATTATTATAATTTTATTTTTACCTTTAATTACCGTATTTACCTTTAACTGTGGTAAATAAAATTCAAAAGTTGTTATTTATAAAAAAATTATTTTGATCATATTAGATAACATTTTTCAAACAGATAACAACCATGGATGTCATATTTTTAAAATTAAATTCAAGGAAGTGGTAAAATTGTGTTTGGTTCTAATTTGTATATGTGCCTCGATGGTGGGTAAAAGGGACATTAAGAAGTTTAATAAAATTTTATATATCCAATTCTATTATAAAAATGATTCAAATAAATTAAATTGAACTAATATATGTCTTATGTATATATTATTACTTTAGGGAAATTTTAAATTAAAATAATTATTTAAATAAAAAAAGTTGTTTTTTAACATCAATAAAGTGTTTTTTCACTATTCATCAAACATTGAAACTTTTCAAAAAATTACCAAACTTTTACCCGATGCTAATTTGGCTATTTTGAATTCAAAAATTTATTATATTTTTGTTAACTTAAAACATATAAGTTTCATTAATTAGATTAAAATTAATTTCTTAAGATAAAACTAGAAAGCAGGGTTTTGAGAAGTAAAAATTATCAAAATATTGACATGGGTTTTGACAACATTAAAAGTGAAATTGCATAAAATGACCAATACTAGATTAAATGATAAAAAATAATCCAATTACACATTAAAATCCATTAAAAATATAATCTAACTATATAAATAAATTAGATGAAAAGGCAGTTTTGGATTAAAATGTAGTATTTTTCACTTTTCATTAAAAAATGAACTTTATCAAAAAAATACAAAAAATTTAACTACAATAAATTTTTATGTCCTACTTCTAAATAATAATAATATTTTTCCAATATTACTTATAAAAGTATCAAATTTTGTATTTAAAAAGGGTTTTCTATTAAAAGGTGGTAAAACTGCATTTTTTTAAAAATACTTCTTTTATCTAAAAAATTGAATTGGATTTTATATTATATATAAGAAACAAAGAAGATGGATGATGAAATTATATGGAATATATAAAAAATAAAAATGTGGTTAATAATATTTATAATATCCTATTAAACGGCTTGTTTGGTAAGTTGTTGTGTGTTCGAACTCAGTGTTGCGTGTAGTGAAAGCTATTGAATTATTTAAAAAGAATCATATCATGGAAGCTTGGGATGTTACAAAAATTGGTTGAACAATAAGAAAACACCAAGAAGATACTCCTATTATTTCAATTGTAACAGTTTTCAGTGGATAAATTCTTCCTCTTTCGAGATTCTATTTGACTCTTCCCAAATGAAAAACTGAAATATTTCAATTCATTATGAACATCCGTTCAAAACATACACTGAGGTGGATCATTGGTCTCCATGTTATTTTAAAATCACTGATGTTTATTTCAATATGGATGGTCCTTTGGAAAGAATCTTCGATTTCCCATAAAACTAAAACTATGATGATATTTTAGTCCTCTATATCGTGTATTATTCATACAAATAGGACATGATAGTTTTCCCTTCGTTCTCCATCCAAAAATCATTTCATATGCTATAATATCATTGATCATCCACATAATCATAGCACGCAACTGAAATATATCATTCGAACATGCGTAAAATTTGTGCACACCCACATACTAAAGAAGTTTCAACTCTATTATTAAATGTTTCAAATATATTTCAATATCATTATTGGAATCAGAAGGGACAAATTTTAGTACACTCAGGAAACTAAAATGTTTTTCATACACAACAATGGGTGAAGGTTATAAATATTTATGAAAACTGATAATGTGCTATGTAAAGTAATAATTTTCTCAAACAGAATGAAAATATCACATGAAAGACCTATCCTCACATTACACATGCCAACTACAAAATTAGGATATCAAGAAACAAATATTTTCCATTAAAATCCATCCGCAAGATGAACCAACTGATCATTATTCTTCTTTCTCTTTGTATCATACGATCACATTTTAATTTCTATTTCATCAGACCTGATAATATTATGGAGTCTAGGGATCAAGGAAAAGTGTCACATTAATTTTTTTATCTCATAGTATTTTGTTCCATTAGATTTTGTCTTCCAGCATGATGTGCCACATTTTATACATTAATTTCATTCAGCACACTCCTCCTGGAATAAGTTGAAATTCTTCATCCAAGCATTAATTTTGTTTTTTGAAAATCCAGGTTCCTCAACTATATTCTATGATATATAATGGTTTGTGGTAATATCTTTATTATCACGATTTAATTCCTTCAAGTAGGTAAGAATGTAATGGATGGCAGTATTATGAATCCCATGCATTTTTTCCCATGAAACAATCAGATTATAACTTACTTCATTTTCATTTTACCACATTGCTGATATACTAGAGTCATGGAATCCCCATTCAATATTTTCATCCTATCATCATCATAATTTTAATTAGATAGATAATGTGTGCACATATCAAAGTCATCATGGGTCGGCATCATTTCCTTACCATGATGAAGAACAAATGAAAACTGAGCATATAACAAAATTCTCTAATCTAGTACTCTCATTTTGATCATTAACATTTTGAGATTCTATTTTCACCCAATTTTGATACCATATATAGTTGTTGTTGTTTTTTGAAATCTATATTTGGTTATATGTAGATAACTGCTTCATGGATCAACCAACACCTTCCAACATAATTGTAACATGGTCTGTGTATATGACCAATGTCTAAAGCATTATCATCTAAAAAAACTAAAAATATATCCAACTTCATTTTAAAATAATTTCAAATTTAGTCGTTTCATACATCCAAGAACTGTCTATCTTGTAAAAAAAATTATAATTCATTTCATAAAATCAATTCAATAATGTTGTCATTTTATCAAAAATATATTTAATTAAATTAGATTTTTCACCTTATATGAAACCATAACTAATAGACTACATTGTATGAGAATCATAATATAAAAGAAAAAATAATATATATATATATATATAAATACATTAAATATAAAACCATGATATTGAATTCAATTATAAATTTAATACCATGATATTGGTTGGGTTTTGTTTTTTAATTTGGATTGGGTTAGTGCAAGCATATTAGGGTTTTATTAAAGATTAATCTACTTAGTTCATTTTTTATCATTACAATAGAATTTATTTTAGTTAGGTTAATTTTAGGTCACTTATTTTAATTTTATTTCAGTTTGACACAATTTAGTACTGTTCAGGTCTACTCAATTATAATTGGTTCAAATCAAGTCATTTCAATTCAATTTAGTTGGTTTGGTCAAGTCGATTTGGTTATGGCGTAGATAGGATTTTTTAGTTCTCTTGGGCTTCATTGTGTAATGCATTGATAGGTTTAGTTAGTTTATTTTCAAGAATAGTTAGGTCAGTTTGGTAAAATTTACTTTTCATAGAGCCATGTCAATTAATTTCAATGTAGTTTATTTACTCAGTCACAATAAAAACTTCATAAAATGATTAATTGAAAATTCATAGAGAGGTTGGTTTTTACCAACTATAAAAAAATACATTCCCTTACTCTAAATATAATCATCAATAAAGAGTTAACCATGCCTGATATGTCTTAATGGACGTATACTCAAGAAATCATAAACAATCCATAACATTTTGATCATTCTATATACAGATGGAAACTTGAATTCCATAAAATTTAAATCATATCAATTAAAATTAAAGGGATTTATCATTTTCAAATAGAGCATGGCCATACCAACAAAACCACTCTATAAAACAAAGACATTCAATATATATCATAGAAGGAAAAAATTAATGTTGCTAATGAGAATAAGAAAAACCAATTAAAAAAATCATGACAAATTTTATTAAAAACCACTAGAAGAAAATATATTTATTTTTTTGTCCATTAATATCAATATATCCATAATAATTTTATTTAAAATGAAACATCTAAAATGTTGAATTACATAATTAAATATATGTGTATTATTTTTTAATGACACTAGAAGGAAATATATTGAAACTAATCAAAAAAATAGATAAAATCACGATATCAGAAAATAAAATTATTTAAAATATACAAGTCTATAAAATAAAATGGTAACCCATTTACAAAATGATTAGAACTAAAATAATTTTTATAGTATATGTTATGGAACATATTTAGTAACAATTATATTGATGCAATTTCCTCTCCTTATTTTGACTTCCTACCAAAAACATAGATTTAATGTTCTCAAACCCAAAATAAATAAATATATCTTCTGTAATAATGTTTTAATGTGAAAAAACATTATCAATATGAATATAAACATATAAGTATTTTTTTTTTGAGAAAATAATTTACACATATTATAACTATTCAATGACCAAAAACATACCACCACACGAATTTAAATTTCAATCCTTCCCGAATTATAATTTTCTAATTTAAATCCCCTATTAAAACATTTTTTACATTATAAAACATTCATGTAAATGGAAACTGTAATTTTTAAAACCCATAATTCCTTTTTAAGAAGTTCGAATTTCAAAAAAAGTCTACCTTCAATGGTTATAACATATGAAATAAAACCCAAAATAGTTAAAAAAAATAACTAATAAAATCATGTCTATAAGCCTTAAATTTTAATTAAATCAGGGATAAAATAACTTATGTTTATATTGAGATCTTTAATATCAATCAAATTTATTCAATAGGGAATAAAAAATCAAAACAAAACCAGAACCTTAAATTATATATGGCTCTTGTGCATAATGGGATAAAAAAAATAGTGGTTAAACGAATCAATATTGTAGTGAATATAAATAAAAAAGCAAAAATAAATGGAGGTAGAAGATATAACTCAGTTACAATAATATTATTTGAAATGGAAGAAAAAAATGAATTTAATCGTTGAAGTATTGCTAATTAGAATTATCCATCTATAGGTTAGGAAGGAATTGTGGATCTATTTTAGGTAAAAATGTGGACATAATGCTTTTGGAGTAAGGAGGCTGGTAGATAGTTATTTTGGGGTTTTCTATACGAATGGTTTTTAAAAACTTTTGGGATAGTGGGGATATCCAAATAGTTTTTTAAAACCGTGGGAATACCTTGTATCTTATGAAACATATCCCAATTTTTTTCTTAAATTTTTTGGATAGGTGGAACAATCCCTAAGGTTTTATAAAACCTTTGGGAAAACCCTCACTAAAAAATTCAATTTAAATGGTTCTTTGAAACTAATGGTATGGGGCCACCTATCCCAACGTTTTCTTGAAACTATTAGGAAATGGGTGTTATTACAGCTTAAGATTCCAACAGTGACTCCCTAAGCCCATGGTTTGGTTATGCAGTGTACTATGTAGCCTCATACATTGGTCTAAAATAAGTACTGATGAAAAGAGTGTAGGTAGTAGCTTTTGGGTCGTGTTAGCTATGAATCCATGAGAGAAACTTCCCTACACATGATTTAGAGCTAGTATTGGTCCACACTCTGAAATGTTGGAGACACTATCTCTTCTATGAAATATTTTTTTTGTTTACACAGACTAAATGGGTCTTTTATATATCTTAAAGTAGACCGACCGAAATTTGAGGCAGAGGCACTAGGTTGAGTATCTACAGACCTTAAATTTTTTAGATGTCATTAATACCCAGCAGTTGGGAATGATTGGGAGAGTGTAGTACATGGATTGGTGACCTCTAGGGAAGTACTTTAATTTAAAATTTAGATGAGATCCCACCAGCATTAATGCACCATATCAGATTAGAAATCATCTCATTTCATCTCTCGATTCTTTACTTGTCAAAGGGTAAAATTTGAGCACTAGCATCCCGGTGGGTTGTTACAGTCAATTTTAATACATATTTGGAAGTGGAAGGACTTCAAGATGGACTTTGTGATGTGGTTACCCAAGACCCAAAATATTTTTTATGTAGTATTTGTGATTGTGAACTAGCTATCAATTTCCTCTCACTTCATACCAATTTTAGAGACTCACTATACAGAGAAGCTTGTAAAGCCCTATGTCTGATGTATCATATTTATGCATGGAGTTACCTTGAACATTGTTTTAGATATATATGCATGTATTACATCATAATTTTTGTACGGATTGAAGAAATTCATAGGGACTCAGTAGAGAATGATAATGGCATACCATCCTTGCTCCAACAGACAATTTGAGCAGACAATACACATATTAAAGGATAGGCATCTATCTTGCATGCTAGACCATGGAAGATCATGAGATGATCACATAGCCTTTATTGAGTTTTAATACAATAAAATGTATTGGTCTTTGTAACGACCCGAAATTTTTTAAATAAATTTTGTTTCCTAATTTTATGTGTTATTGTTATACTCAACAAAAATGTTTTATTTGATAAACATGATTATAATTAAAATGAGATCAGTGGGTTTTGACTATTATATAACCATCGGTCAACATGACCACTGTGAACAAAATGTTTTGATTATTGTCTCTAAATATAAGTAATCCTGGTTAATTATTATAGAAAGAAGATTCGATGGCCTCACCTAGTAGTCTTGGACCGATCGAAGCCCATCTAACAGAGCTTGGGAAGGAGGTAGCACCACTGGGCTTTGCTCTGGATCAAATCCAAGCCGAACTTCATCATGTGAAGCTGGAACGAAATCGCCTTCGTGAGAAGTTCAAACTGATAGAAATTACTACTCGGGCAATGTTGACTGAGCCTCCCCAAGCTTCTATCACCCTAGCACACCTTACTCTTAGGTCCTATGCTGGTATTATAAGGGGTTATTTAACGAGACCGTAACTACCTTGTGTAATCCTTGTTTTAAATAAAAATTGGGATTTCTTCTTATAATAAAGTTTATGAATTTTGAAATGACCGGATAAATCTAGTATGCATATTTTTGATGAATTTTAGAAAAAGGATATTTTAAATATGTTTATGTAAACCCTAAATAATTGAAAATGTGTAATGATTTTCAAAAAATGGTCTTCTGCAATTATGTTCAGTACTAAATTTAGAGTCTAATAAGATCAACTTGATTTTTGATGAATAGTAAATTATGAATAGTGATTTTATGATTAGGATTAGTAATATGACCAAATGGATTAGTAATCTCACTTAAAGAAAGTTTTAAAATAATCTAGGCACCTTGATTAAGTAATGTGATTCAATAAAATAGTTAAATAACGGTTTCATTAATTATTATTCAAGTATTAGTTTTTCGGGTGAATAGTGTTTTTTAATTAAAAATTTAATTAAAAATAATTAGAAAATTATTTTTATAAAAATGAATTTATTTTTGAACTCAGAGCATTGATATTATGTTATGGTAATTTTTGAGGTTTTTTCTGAAAAAAAATGAATTTTCGATGAATAGTGTTTTTATTTAAAAATTAAATTAAAAATATTTAGAAAATTATTTTTATAAAATGGATTTCATTTTTGAAATTAGAGCATTGATATTTGGTTAATGTGAAATTTTGGGATTTTTCTGAGAAAGTTGAATTTTCAGTGAATAGTAAAAATACAGTTTTAGGGTTTCGGTATGTTTAATGACATCATAACGGTGTCATGATGATGTCATGAGATATTTTGAGGGCTGGCCGGCCAAGGGTGATGAATTATTGTTTTGGGGGCCCCATGTGGCCTAACTCCATGATAAATGACAAGGGAGAGCACATGGGTTTGAGAAAAGCACATGTGAGGTGTCCCTTGGCCATTAATGCCTTGTCCCCTCACTTTCCCTATAAATACCAAGCCCTCCTCTCATCCATTCGACTCCCCACTCATTCCCAACAAATTTCTGGTCTTATTACCTCCCAAGGAGTCCTCCCAAGGTGCCCCCAAGCCCTCAAGGTCCCAACCTTTGAGGTTTAAGAGTTACATTTTAAGGTAAGGGATCCGACCTCTCTCTTTCTTTTCAAGTAATCTCTTTTATGTAATTTCTTTTATACTCCATGTTCTTATGTTGGAGGATGTTCTTTTACATTCATCCTACTGCCCATTTCATGTTCATATGATGAGAGACCCCCCTTGCTCTCATCAATTCGTTTTAAGAATGTTTAAGTGGCGCCGTTAGGCTGCCGAATTTTTAAGGGATTCTTTCACCTTCCTCGTTTTCAAGTTCTATTTTCATTCAAGTCTTTCATGTTTCTTTGTATTATGTTGGGGCATGATATCTAAATTTATCATACTGATCTTTTATGATCATATGATGAGAGACCCCATTTGATCTCTTCAATTCAGTATTTTGATGTTTTAAGTGGCGCCGTTAGGCTGCCGAATTTTTAAGTGGTTCTTCACCCTTCTCGTTTTGAAGTTCTACTTTCATGTCAATTATTTCAAGTTCCTTTTTGTTATGTTGGGGTATGATCTCTATATCTATCATACTGGACTCTTATTTTCATATGATGAGAGACCCCATTTGATCTCTTCAATTCAGTATTTTGAAGTTTTAAGTGGCGCCGTTAGGCTGCCGAATTTTTAAGTGGTTCTTCACCCTTCTCGTTTTGAAGATCTACTTTCATGTCAATTATTTCAAGTTCCTTTTTGTTATATTGGGGTATTATCTCTATATCTATCATACTGGACTCTTATGTTCATATGATGAGATACCCCATTTGATCTCTTCAATTCAGTATTTTGATGTTTTAAGTGGCGCCGTTAGGCTGCCGAATTTTTAAGTGGTTCTTCACCCTTCTCGTTTTGAAGTTCTACTTTCATGTCAATTATTTCAAGTTCCTTTTTGTTATGTTGGGGTATGATCTCTATATCTATCATACTAGACTCTTATTTTCATATGATGAGAGACCCCATTTGATCTCTTCAATTCAGTATTTTGAAGTTTTAAGTGGCGCCGTTAGGCTGCCGAATTTTTAAGTGGTTCTTCACCCTTCTCGTTTTGAAGATCTACTTTCATGTCAATTATTTCAAGTTCCTTTTTGTTATATTGGGGTATTATCTCTATATATATCATACTGGACTCTTATGTTCATATGATGAGAGACCCCATTTGATCTCTTCAATTCAGTATTTTGATGTTTTAAGTGGCGCTGTTAGGCTGCCGGATTTTTAAGTGGTTCTTCACCCTTCTCGTTTTGAAGTTCTACATTCATGTCAATTATTTCAAGTTCCTTTTTGTTATATTGGGGTATGATCTCTATATATATCATACTGGACTCTTATGTTCATATTATGAGAGACCCCATTTGATCTCTTCAATTCAGTATTTTGATGTTTTAAGTGGCGCCGTTAGGCTGCCGAATTTTTAAGTGGTTCTTCACCCTTCTCGTTTTGAAGTTCTACTTTCATGTCAATTCTTTCAAGTTCCTTTTTGTTATGTTGGGGAATTATCTCTATATCTATCATACAGAAATCTTATGTTCACATGATGAGAGACCCTATTTGATCTTTTCAAATCATTTTTGTTGATGTTTAAGTAACGTCGTTAGGCTATCGAACTTTCATAAGAGAAATCTAATTTTTTTCTTCCTTCCATGTTTTTCATTTCAAATGGTATTTCCTTGAAATTTCATTACCATGATCATTTATCCTTCTTATTCTGTCCATGTACTATTTCATGGGTCATTTATGAATGTTTGACCCATTTTACCTCTCTTTTAATGTCTTCTAAAACCTCGGAACATTGTCGTTATGCTGCAGAATTTCTGTCTCAAAATGTCTATCTATTTTTCTAAAGTTCTTTTATTTTATTAAGTGAATACTCAAATATCTTTCTTATAAAGGGGTATTTACATATATACCAAAATTTTCTATTTTAAATTCTGGGATTTACATACATGAGACCCACCTTCCTTTTCTGTGGGTTTTAAAGTGATATAAAGATCATGTCTTTAAAGCAGTTTTTAAAAAGTTATGATTATGAAATGAAACCCATTTCCTTTATGCTATATGGGTTATTTATGAAATGTTTGATGATGATATATGTGGCTCACATGATAATAAAGGCAAATTTAAGGGTGCGCCCTGATAGCGCTCCAATGCATTGGGTAATGATGTAACCACTAGAGATTACAATTTTCACGATACCTTGGTGAATAACCTTGGTAATTTTAAAATGACACCTTGGGGATGGACCTTGGTGATATGTTCATGATTGTCTATGTTAAATGATGTAGCCACATCTTCAAGTTATGAAAAAGTTTGATTTTTATTATGATATGCCTCATGATTTCATTTTCATGCATTAAAGTTCTTTTCATGACTTTATTGATGTATCTCAAGTTCATATGTAAAATGTTTCACTTGTTTCCCTTGCTGGGCCTTCTGCTCACCCTTCCTTTTGATGTATGTCCCCAGGTTATGAGATGCAGTAATGAGCCTAGGGTGAACATGAGGAGAATACTTTCAAGTGTTTAAGAAGAATGTTTTTTTTTTGTTTCATGTTTTATGTTCCTTGTTTCCAAGACACTAAACCTTAAAGATCCTCAGTTCCGTGTAATGGAATGAAAAGTTATGTTATAAAAAGACGGGATGCTATAGTTGGTATCAAAGGATGGTTTAGTTATTTGTGGAAATTAGGATATGAAAACTCTAGGGGGAAACCTATAGAAAAGTTTAATAGAGGAAATCTTCCTGGTATTTTGGTGAGTATTGAGTAAGGGGTTGCCAAGCAAATACATCCCTGTCTGGATACGAGCAGGTAGAGGTGGCTCTGGCACAGATGTACATAGGGGTAAAACCCGAAAACACCGCTTTGAGATAGACTCGAACGGGAACTGGTACACGACAACGGGCCTTGCTGCACTCTTGGTTACGACACTCCCGGGGGATATGCTTTGGTAAATTCATAAGCTTGGTATGAACCATTGTTAAAGGAACAAAGATAAAATAAAATAAAGGTTCACATAAGAATATATGATCATTCATAACCTAGATGGGAACCTAGGAGATCACAAGTTAGCGGATACCTTTCATATACAAGTTATCCTTATATGCTTTCAGTTCCTTTTCATGATTATTAGCTAAGTACTTAAGCCCCTAATTATGCTTTCTCTTCTTAGTTAATGGTGGGAAATGGAAGAACATGTTCCGACAACCAATGTGATAGGAAATGCGATGATTTTCTTATTAATATGACAGGGATGATTAGGGGATTAAAATATGATTATTATTTTGGAAGACATTCATTATTTTGGGAACCATATTTGATCGAGGTAAATAGATAAATACGGTATTTTCATTGAGGAGTAAGGTTGACTTATATTTTGAAGAATCGATGAATTTAAGGTGAACTTATAGTAATTTATGTTACTTATGGGAATGACTAACCTATCTTGGGTAAAATATGTTTAGGTTAGCTACTTTTTATAAGATGTTAGGAGTGGTTGATGTTGTCTGGAGATGAACAATGAAGTTGTTTTGGAAGACTATGCTATCAAATCCTTATTGTATTTGGGTTTCAATCTTAGTTTGGTTTGTTTTGAGGAATTTTAAGGACCGTTATTTATGGAATGGTCTATGATGAACTTTGGGTAGTACCATGGAGCTTTGATGATTTAAAATTTGTTTCCATTCCTATGAGATTCTTTCTTTTTGAAGAGTTGTTTTACCTTAACCTTTCTGTTTTTGGGATAATGTTTAAAGATAGAAGAAATAGATAGTTAATCTTTTGTAAATTATGTGATTCTATAGAAGATGATTCTTGTGCTTTTATGAGACCAAGTGTTTTTGAATTGTCATCATTTGGAGGAAAGATTAGTGTTGGTAGGGACTTGTTAAAGGATGAAACTCTACTTGAAGGTAGGTATATTTTCTTATGTTTTTGTTCTATGTAGTAAATGAAATCCTCAAAATTATGAAAAGAAACATAAAACAAAAATGTTATTGGTTTACGTTTCCTACTAGGTAATCAAAGACCGTTTACACACATCATAAGTTTGAGATTTTCTCATGGTTAACTTTCTCCTAATCATGTTCTCTATCACTCTCATTTAGGACGTGACCCTTTGTTTTTTCCTCCATGTCCATGTTTCCTACATGGAATCCCAGTATGAGTAAACTCGGGTGGCCTTTGTACTCCCTTTTCTTTATTTTAAAGTAATGGTGTCACCGACTCTTTTTCCGATGTGGGACTTTCAATGAAATTTCAAAACCCATTTTTTTTAATTGCGAGGACGCAATTTCTTAAGGGGGGAAGATTGTAACGACCCGAAATTTTTTAAATAAATTTTGTTTCCTAATTTTATGTGTTATTGTTATACTCAACAAAAATGTTTTATTTGATAAACATGATTATAATTAAAATGAGATCAGTGGGTTTTGACTATTATATAACCATCGGTCAACATGACCACTGTGAACAAAATGTTTTGATTATTGTCTCTAAATATAAGTAATCCTGGTTAATTATTATAGAAAGAAGATTCGATGGCCTCACCTAGTAGTCTTGGACCGATCGAAGCCCATCTAACAGAGCATGGGAAGGAGGTAGCACCACTGGGCTTTGCTCTGGATCAAATCCAAGCCGACCTTCATCATGTGAAGCTGGAACGAAATCGCCTTCGTGAGAAGTTCAAACTGATAGAAATTACTACTCGGGCAATGTTGACTGAGCCTCCCCAAGCTTCTATCACCCTAGCACACCTTACTCTTAGGTCCTATGCTGGTATTATAAGGGGTTATTTAACGAGACCGTAACTACCTTGTGTAATCCTTGTTTTAAATAAAAATTGGGATTTCTTCTTATAATAAAGTTTATGAATTTTGAAATGACCGGATAAATCTAGTATGCATATTTTTGATGAATTTTAGAAAAAGGATATTTTAAATATGTTTATGTAAACCCTAAATAATTGAAAATGTGTAATGATTTTCAAAAAATGGTCTTCTGCAATTATGTTCAGTACTAAATTTAGAGTCTAATAAGATCAACTTGATTTTTGATGAATAGTAAATTATGAATAGTGATTTTATGATTAGGATTAGTAATATGACCAAATGGATTAGTAATCTCACTTAAAGAATGTTTTAAAATAATCTAGGCACCTTGATTAAGTAATGTGATTCAATAAAATAGTTAAATAACGGTTTCATTAATTATTATTCAAGTATTAGTTTTTCGGGTGAATAGTGTTTTTTAATTAAAAATTTAATTAAAAATAATTAGAAAATTATTTTTATAAAAATGAATTTATTTTTGAACTCAGAGCATTGATATTATGTTGTGGTAATTTTTGAGGTTTTTTCTGAAAAAAATGAATTTTCGATGAATAGTGTTTTTATTTAAAAATTAAATTAAAAATATTTAGAAAATTATTTTTATAAAATGGATTTCATTTTTGAAATCAGAGCATTGATATTTGGTTAATGTGAAATTTTGGGATTTTTCTGAGAAAGTTGAATTTTCAGTGAATAGTAAAAATACAGTTTTAGGGTTTCGGTATGTTTAATGACATCATAACGGTGTCATGATGATGTCATGAGATATTTTGAGGGTTGGCCGGCCAAGGGTGATGAATTATTGTTTTGGGGGCCCCATGTGGCCTAACTCCATGATAAATGACAAGGGAGAGCACATGGGTTTGAGAAAAGCACGTGTGAGGTGTCCCTTGGCCATTAATGCCTTGTCCCCTCACTTTCCCTATAAATACCAAGCCCTCCTCTCATCCATTCGACTCCCCACTCATTCCCAACAAATTTCTGGTCTTATTACCTCCCAAGGAGTCCTCCCAAGGTGCCCCCAAGCCCTCAAGGTCCCAACCTTTGAGGTTTAAGAGTTACATTTTAAGGTAAGGGATCCGACCTCTCTCTTTCTTTTCAAGTAATCTCTTTTATGTCATTTCTTTTATACTCCATGTTCTTATGTTGGAGGATGTTCTTTTACATTCATCCTACTGCCCATTTCATGTTCATATGATGAGAGACCCCCCTTGCTCTCATCAATTCGTTTTAAGAATGTTTAAGTGGCGCCGTTAGGCTACCGAATTTTTAAGGGATTCTTTCACCTTCCTCGTTTTCAAGTTCTATTTTCATTCAAGTCTTTCATGTTTCTTTGTATTATGTTGGGGCATGATCTCTAAATTTATCATACTGATCTTTTATGATCATATGATGAGAGACCCCATTTGATCTCTTCAATTCAGTATTTTGATGTTTTAAGTGGTGCCGTTAGGCTGCCGAATTTTTAAGTGGTTCTTCACCCTTCTCGTTTTGAAGTTCTACTTTCATGTCAATTATTTCAAGTTCCTTTTTGTTATGTTGGGGTATGATCTCTATATCTATCATACTGGACTCTTATTTTCATATGATGAGAGACCCCGTTTGATCTCTTCAATTCAGTATTTTGAAGTTTTAAGTGGCGCCGTTAGGCTGCCGAATTTTTAAGTGGTTCTTCACCCTTCTCGTTTTGAAGATCTACTTTCATGTCAATTATTTCAAGTTCCTTTTTGTTATATTGGGGTATTATCTCTATATCTATCATACTGGACTCTTATGTTCATATGATGAGAGACCCCATTTGATCTCTTCAATTCAGTATTTTGATGTTTTAAGTGGCGCCGTTAGGCTGCCGAATTTTTAAGTGGTTCTTCACCCTTCTCGTTTTGAAGTTCTACTTTCATGTCAATTATTTCAAGTTCCTTTTTGTTATGTTGGGGTATGATCTCTATATCTATCATACTGGACTCTTATTTTCATATGATGAGAGACCCCATTTGATCTCTTCAATTCAGTATTTTGAAGTCTTAAGTGGCGCCGTTAGGCTGCCGAATTTTTAAGTGGTTCTTCACCCTTCTCGTTTTGAAGATATACTTTCATGTCAATTATTTCAAGTTCCTTTTTGTTATATTGGGGTATTATCTCTATATATATCATACTGGACTCTTATGTTCATATGATGAGAGACCCCATTTGATCTCTTCAATTCAGTATTTTGATGTTTTAAGTGGCGCCGTTAGGCTGCCGAATTTTTAAGTGGTTCTTCACCCTTCTCGTTTTGAAGTTCTACATTCATGTCAATTATTTCAAGTTCCTTTTTGTTATATTGGGGTATGATCTCTATATATATCATACTGGACTCTAATGTTCATATGATGAGAGAACCCATTTGATCTCTTCAATTCAGTATTTTGATGTTTTAATTGGCGCCGTTAGGCTGCCGAATTTTTAAGTGGTTCTTCACCCTTCTCGTTTTGAAGTTCTACTTTCATGTCAATTCTTTCAAGTTCCTTTTTGTTATGTTGGGGAATTATCTCTATATCTATCATACTGAAATCTTATGTTCACATGATGAGAGACCCTATTTGATCTTTTCAAATCATTTTTGTTGATGTTTAAGTAACGTCGTTAGGCTACCGAACTTTCATAAGAGAAATCTAATTTTTTTCTTCCTTCCATGTTTTTCATTTCAAATGGTATTTCCTTGAAATTTCATTACCATGATCATGTATCCTTCTTATTCTGTCCATGTACTATTTTATGGGTCATTTATGAATGTTTGACCCATTTTACCTCTCTTTTAATGTCTTCTAAAACCTCGGAACATTGCCGTTATGCTGCAGAATTTCTGTCTCAAAATGTCTATCTATTTTTCTAAAGTTCTTTTATTTTATTAAGTGAATACTCAAATCTCTTTCTTATAAAGGGGTATTCACATATATACCAAAATTTTATATTTTAAATTCTGGGATTTACATACATGAGACCCACCTTCCTTTTCTGTGGGTTTTAAAGTGATATAAAGATCATGTCTTTAAAGCAGTTTTTAAAAAGTTATGATTATGAAATGAAACCCATTTCCTTTATGCTATATGGGTTATTTATGAAATGTTTGATGATGATATATGTGTCTCACATGATAATAAAGGCAAATTTAAGGGTGCGCCCTGATAGCGCTCCAATGCATTGGGTAATGATGTAACCACTAGAGATTACAATTTTCACGATACCTTGGTGAATAACCTTGGTAATTTTAAAATGACACCTTGGGGATGGACCTTGGTGATATGTTCATGATTGTCTATGTTAAATGATGTAGCCACATCTTCAAGTTATGAAAAAGTTTGATTTTTATTATGATATGCCTCATGATTTCATTTTCATGCATTAAAGTTCTTTTCATGACTTTATTGATGTATCTCAAGTTCATATGTAAAATGTTTCACTTGTTTCCCTTGCTGGGCCTTCTGCTCACCCTTCCTTTTGATGTATGTCCCCAGGTTATGAGATGCAGTAATGAGCCTAGGGTGAACATGAGGAGAATCCTTTCAAGTGTTTAAGAAGAATGTTTTTTTTTTGTTTCATGTTTTATGTTCCTTGTTTCCAAGACACTAAACCTTAAAGATCCTCAGTTCCGTGTAATGGAATGAAAAGTTATGTTATAAAAAGACGGGATGCTATAGTCTTGATTCGGATTAAACCTTACGAGGCTCTTTACAAAAGACCATGTTAATCACCACTTGTTGGTATGAGGTTGGTGAAGCTACAATTGTGGGATCAGTTTCATTCAGGATTCGTCTAAGTGATTTCATCTTATTATTAATAATCTAAGCACTACTCAGAGAAGAAAAATATCATATTCCAACCATAGGAGGAGACACATGGATTTTCCTATAAGAAATTGTTTTTTCACTGATTCCTCGATTGGGGTGGAGTCATCTAAGGAAGAAATAAAAGCTATCACCACGTTAGATTGGAACCTTTGAGATCACTGAGCTAATAGGGGTAGTGTCAAATCATCAAGACCTAACTTGTCGCTATTAAGGTATGCACAAACTGTTCCATGTGCCATAACTTTATTGGTACACACCCGACCCTGGACATGTTATTGATTGTTAGGAATTTGATCTCACGACTGAAAAATCTTATGAGGAGTGTCTGGTGTAGATCATAGATCAAAGCGAGAAGTATTTATGAGGAAGGATGATTTCACCAGTTCTAGTGTAGTGGAAGCATGAACAAATCTAGGAAGAGACGTTAGAATGTGAGTATGATGCTCGAACTCAGTGTCTGGGGTTTTTTGATCAAGACTACGTGAGATGAATCTCGAGGATGCGAACTTGATAGAGGGGGAGATTTGTAATATCCTGATTTTTAAAAAGATAATAAAACCCCTATTTTTGAAAAATTATAAATGCCTTATGTTAAAAAAAATATTTATCAATGAAATAACATAAAAGGTTTTAAATGATTTTTGGAAGGTTAAAATTTTAGTTAATACTTTGAAATATTCAGTTGAATATTTTCATTGTCATACACTATGTTAGTGTGAATTCCAAGTCTCATAAAGCCTCAGTGATGATAGAAAAAAATTATATTAATCACACGCAATTCATTTAAAATAATTCAATAAATCCAAAACAATGCATCATATGTGAAATATGATACCATTGTTACGTCTAAGATATTGTGTTCACCTAAGTAAGAGTATAACATTTGTAAGTGTTAAACATTTAGAAGGACCCCTTAAGAGAATAAATTGTTTAAATTTTTTATAATATTATTTTTTAAAATAATTTAATATCTCCCAAATGGTGTTTCGTATAATAATCATGACACAACTTTCAGGTCCAGAACTAGTATATTACCCTAAGAAGGGTGTAGATTTTATTCAAATCACATGTTTGGAAACATCAGACACGATAAAATGTTTTCTATATTTAATTAATTATTTATTCCATTTTATAATTAATAAATAATTAATATCTCCCTAATAGGGTATGATATGAAAAATATGAGACCAATTTTGGGTCTGAAACATGGGTTTTACCCTAGAAAGGGCATAAGATTTGTGAGTGTCAAAAGTTTGGTTAGTTATCTCGTTAATTTAAATTATTTACTATTTATATTAAATATTCAAAATTATTAATTTATTTAATTATCGGAAATTCAAATTTTTAGGTACTTCTTATTCTATGCACGTCGAAGCCAATATCACACTCTAGAGGTTTCGAAAACATCAGTTTCACCACCTTTTTTATCTGTTTCTATTGCAATGCCTTAATGGGATGATTCTAATGACTCTGTCATTAATTTTCTTGTGAAACGGTAGATTAAATTGGTGTATCGATTTTGATGATTTTTTACGGGTTTTAGGGTTCTAAATATCTGAAAATCCCTTTGGGATTGGTGTTGGATGATCTACTCATGTCCGAAAGACCCCATATCACCTACAAGCGTGATCAGTGAAGATCCAATGATGGGTTCAAGTATTTATTTGGGAGTCTTCCTCCTCCCCTTTGTGAGGCACCCCAACATGTTTAGGTTTTATATATATATATATATATTCTTCTTTAAAACTTATAAATTCAATATCTATTGCGATATTGATCAGAATTGCAGGCCGTCACGGTCATTGGATCCATATCAATGAGCACATTCGAAATCATATTTTTGTTTTGAAGGCAATAAGGTATTTTTCAATCCGATTTTTCACAATTTAAATAGATCATTTAAAATAAATTATCAAAGTATAATTTCATACATTTATCTTGTGATAACTTACAAAATTTTAATATCATAATTGCTTTCAATTATAAAATGAAAATTATATGTTTTAAAAAATATTTGAAAATTATTAAAGGACAATTGCATGAAATTAACAAAAAATAATTTTTTGAAAAAAATTATTATTATATAATTGCAAAATGATAATTCTTAAGGAATAATTATTATAATATAATTATAAAAATTATCAAAGGATGATAATTTTAAATTTCCAAAAGATAATTATTAAAATTATCAAATGATAATTGATATATTATCAAATGATAATTATTAGAATTATCAAAAAATAATTACTAGATTATCAAAATATAATTATAAAAGTATAATTTTAGTGTAATTATGAAAACATAATTTTTAATGGGTAATTTATGAAAAATTATCATAATATAATTATAAAAGGATTATTCTTGAGAAATGATGAAAATATAATTATAAAATGATATTTTATAAAAAAATATAAAAATGTAATTATAAAAGAATAATTTCTGAAAAAATATAAAAATATAATTTTAAAGGGATTAGTAATGAGAAATTATCACAAATATTATTGTAAAATTATAATTTATGAGAAATTATAAAAATGTAACTATAAAATGATAATTATAGATAAATTAGCAATATATAGTTATCAAAAGATAATTTATGAGTAATTATAAAAATATAATTACAAAAGGATAATTTATGATATATTATAAAAATATAATTACAAAAGGATAATTTAAGAAAAATTGGCAATATATAATTCTAAAAGGATAATTTATGAGAAATTATAAAATTATAATTATACCAGGAAAATTTAAGATAAATTATCAAAATATTATTATAAAGGGATAATTTATGAGAAAGAATCAAAAGATTATTATAAAATAATAATTTTGAAATAATCCATAAGAGAGAATGTATCCTTGTATGTGATACTTTTTTCAATTTGAAATAAAATAACTAGTTTTTGTTCTCTGATCCATTGATGTTTCTCGAGTGTCAATGTTTTGATAATAAGACCATGAAGAGGTGTTCTCAATTAGTTTATCCTAGCCTTTCATAAATTGATGACATTGAGGTAGGAATTTCCTTACCTTCTTTGGCTCGTTTACACATGTTTCCATTAAGATGATTTTGTGTAGACATATTTCATAGACCATGCTAGATTATGATCCCATGTGGGTGGTTGGGTGGGTGTATTTCCCTAAAAACATTATGACATACTTGATTTCATGAGTACATAGTATCTTGTTATTCTTATTTCATGCTAATCACATATATTTTGTATACTAATTTACTTATGGTGATATTTTATTCTTGCCCATGTATACTTACATTATATGTATTCTTTGAGTTATTATTCACAGATCTATATGTAGGAGGACCATCATGACATGTTATCCCTTGGAGTGGTAGTTTGCAATACTTTTGATAGTGATGACGAGGTACTAATGCATGACGTAGGCATATGAAGATGGATTAGGGATGACGTGTGATGAACTCAGTGACTAAGGGATGTTTTCTTACTCTAGATCCCTAGTAGGCACTCAATGAAGAGGGGATTCTAACTAGCTCTCAGTTCTTAGTATGTTACTCAAAGAAAAAGGGTGTGGACTAGATCTCAGTCCCTAGTATATGCTTCGATAGACAAGGTATGTTGATTACCTCTCAATCCCTATAATATCGTTTGATCAATAAGGGGTACTGATTGGATATTGATCCCTTGCATATCCAGATAAAATATATTATTTATTTTCATTGATGTTGAGTAATACAAATACATGCCACCGAAAATCCTGATTTATTATCTTCATGGTTAATCATTGATTGATTATGACACCTTTATTATCCATCCAGCACAGAGTTGATGCTGGTATGGCTGGGGGTTTGTGGAATCTTGGTTAGCACACAACTGTTCAGTTTTAGATTTCATGTTACTATTATTATTGAGAATTTATTTTATTATGGCATACACTGTTATAATTGATGACACCAGGTTAGGGATGGATTGGTGGGGTCTTACCGAGTCTTATACTGACACATCACTTGGGAATTACAATGTGATTGTAGATTTCCTATGGGATCTGGTGAAGGACAAGGACCTTGTGATGGATATCTGAGTAGAAGAGTGTAGAGATAGTAGTAGTCTAGGACTGTCTTTAAAGGGTCTTCTATTTATTTATTTACATTATTTTCTTTATTTTCCTTTGGACATGTTTTCCACTTATTGGAGATATTTTATTTATATTACATGTATGTCATCATTAATTTTTCATGTGTTACTCTAATTATTTATTATATTTTTTATTATTGATTATTAATCTTATGACATGATATTGCGGGTATAGTTTCCCCTCTAAGAAACTCTAATCCAAGCTGCTAGTTTCCAACCTCTTTTTTATGGGGGGAAATGCATGAGGTCATGTGGAATTCTGGCTCGAACCTAGTGGTTTGGTTTGGTATGTTACAATTAATTAATTTTATGGTTAAAAATATCATTGAATCAATATATGATTTATCTTATATGATGAATAGTTTTAATATGTTTGAAATTTTTTATAACTCTTTCAAGAAATTTAAATCATCCAATGTGATGCATATTGTCACTAATAGTGCTTCAAATAATGTTTTTAATGGTAAATATAATTTTCTCACATTTTATGTCGATATTTTCTTAAAATTTTATTTTCCATCAATGTTATTTAATAATATCATCTTTATTCTTTAATAAGGATGTTATTACTTGCAACATGTTCCCGTTTTTTTGAACATCATGCTATGCTCAAAAAATTTATTTGATCTTTTAAAGGCATTTGGATGTTTCCTACATTTTCTAAAATATCAAATAATTAATTTATGTTAGTGGTTTTATTTGTAACCTTATTGGTGTGATGAACATATGGTGGAAATTAACTAAATAAATAGAGTTTATTAGTCCTGGAAATACTACATGTGTCATTATTTAGATCACACTTTTTCTCATTTATAATCAGCATGATAATTTTTCCGAGATAGTCATTTTAGGAAAGTGAAATCAAATAAAATGGAAAAATTGGGTGGAAATGAAAATTTATAGATTTTATTGTGAAAAGTTCCCCATTTTAATGTTAATTATTATCTGAAAATTGGTTTTCCGCTTGTTGAAGAGATTCATTTAGTCGATGGGGAATGAAATTCCTTGATAATATATATAAATGAAACCTTGAATCGGGAAAAGAAATTAATTTCAAATGTTCTCAATTATAGTGTATAAAAACATAGTGATCTTAAAAATAATAGATAGAAGATGGGGATTTAAACACTATCATCCTTTGCATGCATTTCAAAAAAAGATAATATAGAGTTATTTTATCATCATCCTGACGTTGATGTTGTGAGAAGGTCAATATGAATTTTTCCAAGTGAATTCATATATTGATACATACTATGGTAATTATTGATAAGTTTATTTAAAATTTAATAAAATATTGAGAGGCACTAGGAACTTGATGAATTAATTTGATAATTAGAAATAGAAAATTGAGGGATTACGTTGATTTTCAAACAACTAATGATGAATTTTCTTCTCATTGAGAAAAGTTTCTATAATATTACTCATTCTTTCTTACAATACTTTTGGTTATGAATGGAATTAAAGTGTTTTTAAAAATATTAACAAAAGGAAGAAAAATGGACTTGAATGAATTGGTTTTAGTCAATTATAATAGATCCTTGATGCATTGATTTAGTGAACAAAGATACGTTGAAACTATTTCATTAAAGGAATTTGATGAATTCCAATGAATAAAGAGTGTGATACAACATATGACAATATTATATAGGATTATTTTATTTGGTATAATGATTCCTTGAGTAAAATAATCAACTCCTACTTCTAGTGCATTGATTTCTCACACTATTTTTCTATAGAATAAATATTTATATATTTTTGAAATATAAGAAGTAGAGGTGGAAGAAGGGGATGAGAAAGAGGAAACATAAGTCGATTCAGGAGAAGTTGGTGAAAAATAGTTTCTAGAATTTCTTTGTAATGAGTTATCTTATTATTACAAAAATAATTGTAATTTAAATTAGCTTTTTTTCCTACAAACGTTGCTAATTCAGTTATGTTTTTTCAGAAATGTCGCTAAAAATATGTAAACATATATTAATATATTTAAACACAATCACACATATATAATAACATACACACACACAATCATATATATAATGACATGTATAATTTAAATTTAAGCATTTTTTTAGAAAATGGTCCTATATTAGTGTTATTTTTACTAGTGTTTTAAAACATTGATAATTATATATATGTATACATACACATATATATTTATACATGCACACACATAAACATATATATATATATATAAACATATATATATATACCTATATATATATTAATATATTATAGAATATTATATAATTTAAACATATACATATATATATATAAACATAAAATCTAAACATAAATATATATATATATATATAAACACACAGATATATATTTATATATTATAATATAAACATATATGTAAAATATAAACGTATATATATATAATATATAATATAAACATATATACATGTAAACATAAAATATAAAGTATAAAGTATAAAATAAAAACACATATATATATACAATA
This sequence comes from Viscum album, assembly GCA_963277665.1. Classification (NCBI taxonomy): domain Eukaryota; kingdom Viridiplantae; phylum Streptophyta; class Magnoliopsida; order Santalales; family Viscaceae; genus Viscum; species Viscum album. The sequence continues at coordinate 2,060,535,806 of OY728120.1, read as the reverse complement.
TTAATTTTTAAAATACTAACAAATATATATAAACATATATAAAAACAGACATATATATTTAGATATATATCTATATTAATATATATAAACACAAAAACATATATTTAGAGAGAGAGAGATATATTTTTATATATAAACACAAACACATATATATAAACATATATATATATACCCACATACACAAAGATATATATATATATATATATATATTAACATATGAATATGTATATACATATATTTATATATAAAAACACACATATATTTTAAATTTAGTCACATTTTTAACAAAATGTGACTATTTTAGGGACATTTTTACTAGTGTTTTAAAATGTACCTAATTATATATATAACAATTATAAATATATATTTATATATACATACACACATATATTTATACACACACTCACAAAGACATATATATATATAATATAAAATATAAACATATATATAATATAATATAAACATATATATATATATACTTATAGTATAAACATATATATATATATAATAGAAAACAAAAACATATTTATATTTTAATATATCAATATTAGTATATAATATTATATATATATAATTTATTATTATTTTAAAATCTAAAATCTATTTATACGTATCTCAAATAATACAATTGTATATTTATAATTGGATTATGTGAGTTGGTCAAATCATTGAGTATAATTCTATATGTTGTTGCCTCAAATTCTAGTGGAAGGGGATTTATTTCATCCATGTTGTACAAATTGAATAGGTGGGATGAGGGATTCTATAGAGTGAATCTTGGGAAACAATGTTGAGGCAGTTTGAATATGTGTGATGATGGAGGGTGTAGTGCGAATTGTGCGTGAACCTCTTAGAGTGCATCGTGAATAACGACGTTTATTTACCGAAATTTCTAAAAAACATTTATAAATGAGGTGTCAATAAATAGATATTTTTATAATTGTTTCTATTTGGTGAAGTTTATAAGAGTCTATAAATTTGTGACATTTATAAATGTCTCTAAATTATTGAAACCTCTTTTAAAAATGTTTTTCATAAGTGTCGGTAAATGAATTATCAACAGGTTAAAACATCAATAATGAAAAAAACATCACTAATTAGCATTTTGTGTAGTGTATGATGATGGTGATGCCTCTCTAAAAGATTCAAATAGTGATAATGAAAGAATTCTTTGTTCTTTCAAGTCTCATGATTTTACCTTTTTCTATAGTAGTAATTTATGAGCGGCATTGTTGACATTATTTGATTTTTTATTCATGGAGTGTAATTTATTAACATGATATTTTATATTTAATTTAACATCCTGACCTGGCATACCATTGAACCGGTAGCCGGACCGGTGGGTCAGATGGCCTCAAGGGCCACTCCCCATGTTACAGAGGTTTCTCTCTATTAGTGAGGGTCTAAGGAGGAGATAATGGGAAGACTTTACCCTCATATTAGATATTGCACAATGGTATAACAGTATATAAATATATGAAAAAAGCGGAAGCATATAAAAAATAGATAACAGAGGAGTGGAAGAATAATATATTTAATTTAATAAAAGAGGCCAACACTAGATTATACAACAGATGATTTCATGTGATGGTGATGATACATAACTGAAAGATTCCAACAACACAACATGATTTTCAATACAATACAAAATAAATAAAACATAGTAAAGCCCAACGGGCGATCGTCATAAGGATCACGAGATACAACTTAGTATTTTATCCTAACATCATGGTATAATAAATATATAAATCAACCTAGATCATGAAAAAATAAGGACTACTCAGGTTCCAAGGGTACCCAAGAAGGGTGTGACATATAAATCTCAATAGTCCAGTACCCACCGGTCCGGCTATATGTTCGATGGTAAGTCGGGTCCGGACATTACAATGTGGTATCATGGGGTAAATTTTTCAATTGTCTTACTATTTTGGGTTGGTAGATGTGATATGGGAATGTTTCAGAGCATGGTTAATAGTCATGCCTGGGAATCATCACCCCTTGTATGGGGAAATGACCAGGTGTCCAGGGCTGGGAATTGTTGTTCATGGTGTTTTCTATTACATTTGATATGATTTCACCCGGAGTGATTGGATTATTTTTACACTTCACAATGATTTATAGAATATATGGCAACAATAATCTTGGAATGATTTGGAAAAGAAGTTGAATTACATGCATCATACTAGGAACATATAAATTCACATTCCATTCATAGTTCCATGCCAGGTAGTTTCATTTTAGTTTTCCTGATCATTAGAATTGTGTTCCTTGAATGTATTCCATGACCCATATTTATTAACATTCCTATTTAAATAGCATGTTTAGGTGATATATTCAACATGATTCAGTGTTATTCCATTCATTCTAATAGTGTTACTACTTACAATGACATTCAAGTTTGTTTTGATAATATATATTGGGCTTCATGGGATAAATTTATTGGTTTCAAATACAATGATAGCCAATTTTTAGTATTAAGGTGTATGAGCACCTTATAAATGGGAAAAGGTAACCCATGTAATCGAACCATTATAATGTTCTGTGAAAATTAAAATGGTAATGTTAATTAGTTTTAACTAAAGGGAACCAAATTCCAAACTATATAGTGTAAGGGCACTTTAAATGTTTGTAGGTCACCACCCATGTCACCAGATTGTTTTTTTTTTGAGCATGTTAAGTTTTGAAATGAAAATTTTTTGAAAAATGGGAGGTGATTTTTAATTTATGGAGTGTATGGGTACTTTATGAATTGGGGAATGTAAACCCATAGTAAATTTATTGACCATGTTAGGTTTGAAAGGGTAATAGTTGTAAGAGTTGTTTAGTCCTAATCTGAAATAAATTTTCTAATAAATAAAAGCAACTAGACCCAAGTATGTCAGTACGGAAATGTTTTTATGAGATAACCTAATATGGGTGTTTGAAATTTTAATTACTTGACATCTAATATTGGGATTTATTTTGATAAATCTGGTTTGCTTAAAATGGGACCTTTCTAGGTCATCATAACAGTTTAAAAGAATGTTTGATATACTTTCATGTTCTTGTTTGATGTATTTTTTAAATAATTAAAATGGTTGAAGATTTAAAATGTTAATGACTGTAATGGAAATGGAAGTGGAACCCATAGGTGGTGTCCTATGTTCAAACCCTCTTGTAAGGGTAATTAACAATTCTCCTTGAATTTCCTTGGAACAGAAGCGTGAGCATTTTCCATAAGCATTTTTTTAATTTTAGTAATGGCTTATATGGTTGACTATTAAGAAGGTGACTTCAGTTTAAATGACCTAGTGTTATGGTCGATGCTTGTGCTTTATAAGTGGCTATCCCATGATAGGTAGCACCCATAGAATTTAAATTCCTTCTAGTGTCATGATATTTCTTATATTTGGTGCAATTCGGGTACCGTTGCCTCTAGTAGGACTTTCAGTTTCCATAAACACCCTCTTTCAGATGGGTGGTCATGGTTTCTCTAGCATGTTATGGGTGTGAGCAGTGAGTGATGCTTGTTTTTAGAAGTTTATACATGCCTTGGGCTTGTTCAGTTTCTTTGATGGTCATTTGAACCTCTCTTTTCTCCATTAATGGATGACTGGTCATGGTTTAATCTAGGATAATGGTCATATGAGGCATTTTAACTCTAAAATAAATATATTTTGGTGTTGAGTATGGTCATTGGTCATCTCCAACAACAGTGAACTGAGCGTTAAAGAATCAGTTTCATTCTAATGATTGGGATGGATTACAAAAGACTCTAGTGTTTTGACGTGTTGATCTCATAGCTTTTACCTTCTCTGTTTTCTTTGATGTTATGATCGTGGCATGGAGGAGAATCACATGTTCATTTAATTTTTTTTACATCTAGAACACTTATGAATGGACATTTTTATTTCTTTTGTGACTAGGAAACTCCTATGTTGGGGAGTGTCATGTTAAACCAAGTAAATGTTTCCCTCCATGTAGATGGATCACATCCTAAGAGGACCATTTGGAAATGGTTGGTTTATGCTTGAATGCCTTTGAGGATTGTAGGTGTTGTTTTATGTTAGTGTTTTATTTGTAGCATGACTTTGATCTAGTATTTTGTGTAAGAATCCTTGGGAAAACAATGTGGGACTTGGAGGACACCAATGGTTAAATCAAGAGCGATTACAGATTGCCTTAGGTAGTAAATCCAGGTGTTCAGTTAATTTTTTTTGCATTAGTAGGTGAATTCGAGCTTCTTATATGAATTCAACCAATTGTGGTTTAACTATTTTTCCTTCTATTAGTTGGGTGTGTTGGACTAGAAACCATTGTAACCCTCATAGTGTATTCTACTAAGAGAGGATCATGTCCCCTATCATGGCATCATCCTAGGTTCCCTAAGAGAGTTTCAGTCTTACACCACACTAAATCATTATGCAATTGAGTTTTTTGAGTGAGTTATCTCAATTTTTCACATTGATGAATGGTTCTTATTGAGGTTTGGTTAGTTTTTTGTGATTCTTGGGGGACCAAGTTAGGACGCCTTGGTCAGAATCATAGACTCCAAAAATTTCTTTTAACATGACAGCTAGGGGGATGCCAATTTGGGCTTATTTAATGTTCATCTTTGGACCTTGTTGGCATATACCAATGTCTTCTTGTAAAATGGATCGGTAACTTCCTTGGAATTGTTCATGAGAATACATTCTATATGGTAGTGTGATGGTTTGACCTATGAAGCATTACCAGGAGTTAGGTATGGGCATCAGTGAATGCGCTTATTCTAAACTCATTATTCCTTAGGGGAAGGCATTACAGTTTAGTATGAAATGTGAAGGCCATCTAAGTTGGGCATCTTCAAGAATAGTCCTAGTGTGGCTTGAATCATTCACTCTTATTTTAGTTAAATGTTTTTTGTCGTAAGGATTCATATTAAATATTGTTACCAGGTCCAGGTGAGTGTGGGTTTATTGTAGGAAATGTCTTCTGAGGAATCGTGTGTGACATGTTTTTGTTAAGTCGAATGGGATTCGATTGTTCCTTTTTAATGAAATAATGCACAGACCATCGTTAGGACTCTTATAGAAATTACTGAATGGAAATTCTAATTATTGAGGTTTAGTGGCTTGGATTGGACCCTTCCATAATTCCGGACCTACGATGGGGATCACCATTAGTCAAATGTTTGGAGAGATGATGACATGATCATGCCTCTATCTTAATGACCTTTGGTAATATTTGTCTTGGTGTTCTATTTTGAAAGAATGCATTGTCTCAGGTTTTAATGGCTTAAATGTGGAATGCTTAAGTAATTCATAAAGTTGCATTGGGCATAGGAAACACAACACGATAATTCGAACAAGAGTTCACATCCCAAGTAGGTCAGGTTATGTTTTTGTTGTTTCCAGAATTCCGTTAGAGGATGAGAAGTTATAATATGGGAATATTGTAGAGTTTCCTGTTTTTTAACCACATAAAAATCCAAGGGATTTTGAACTTTTTAATTTACTAGATGTTTCATTTTTAAAACTAGGCTTCAAAACCAAATTCTACGAGATGAATTAATTCCAGGTAATGATTTTGGATGTGGAAAAAGGTCGGAGAAGATTCTTGGGTGGTTCAGTGAGTTTCTGGGGTGCCAGACTAGGAAAAGAATGGTTTTGAATGGCAGTAGAGGGATCACAGTTTAGATGAAACTATAAGGCCCACTACAGGAAACAGTGTGGCTTTGTTCAAAGGGGGAAGTGGCGGTACACATGGACTATTTATTGTGTTTTTAGAGGTAGTAGCCTCATACTATACACCACACAGTCTGAGAATAGTTTGGAAATCCATGTGGGTCAAACCTTGGAGTTTACCCATTTCTAAAAAATTAATAATTTTAATTAAATTAAAATAAAATTAGTAACTTAACCCTCTCCCCTCTCTTTCTTAGATTGTGACTCACCCCTAAATGGGCACTCCCCTGACCGTATGCTCGACCCCCCTTACAAACTTCTTTTGGATCGAGTTCTTCAACTTTTTCTTCCGATTTCTTCTCTGAATCTCCATGGTAAGGCAATCTACTCCACCTCCTCTTCGTTCCCAGCCAAGATTTGGTCTCCTTGTCAACCTAAGAAATTCAGCCAAACCCGAGGTCAAATGTTTGATCTGATTTTATGTTTTCTATTTGTTTTAGGTTATGAGAAGGATCTCATGGGACACATACATGCGGGTTCTGAAAACTGATGTTGAAGGAGAAGTGGCTCCGGTTTTTTGGGTTCACTTCCGCCATCTGAGGTAATGTTTTATACCAGCAGTTTGGTTTCTAGTTTTTTATTTTGGTTCCTTTGATGATTTAGGATTCCTATCATTTTTAGGGAGTTTTGATCGATCTCAAAATTCCACGCTTATATACATAGGAATGTATATATATATATTTTTTGTATGTATTCCCTCATGGATCAAGAAATATGTGCATTTTTTTAAGAATGTATATGTGTGTGTGTTTGTGTGTGTGTGTGTGACGCTAGTGCAGAAAAATGTTTTTAAGTTTGTTTTTTTAGTTTTTCATGTAGTTTTTATGGTGACATTGTTGCAGGTGATGTAAAAAATCATGTTTTTATTGTCAGTTAATATATCTGATGTCAAAAAATATTATTTTGGTGGTTTTTCATGTTTATTATTTAATAATTGACATTAAAGACACTTCAGTGAAGGTTTTTCACATTAGTTATTAAATAAAGGATGTAAAAAATAGTATACCACATCCATTTATATAAAATCCAATGTGGAAAACATCATTTGTTAAGTTAGTTATTTTATAAATGAATTAAATACCCCAGGGAAATTTATTTTTAACATCAGTTATAAAATAACCAACATAAAAAAACTATTTTTTAAAAAAATAATTTATGAAGCCCTTCCTCTCCACTATAGAACCAAACCCGAAACAACCAAATCCAGATAAGAAAACTGACCAAAAACATGCACAAATATACTAAAAACAAGCAAAACCAGCAGAAAATTTACACATTCACATTTACACAATTCAAAAATTAAAATATTAACTAAAAACAAACCTAAAACTAACCAATGAAAACTACCAAATACACATTTATAATTACTACATTCAAAATTAAAATATTCTCTAAAAAACTAAAATTGTATCCATGCTATAAAATAATTTGACCATTCCGATTATAAGTGTTTGACCTCTTGTCAACTATATGGTTGAGGGTTATCAAATAACTAAAAATTAAAAATAAATTAGTTATCATGTATAATTAATAAAAAAAAATTAAATATTAATGAATAATTTATAAGGATATATTACATGGTCAATCTTCGTAACTGTTTCAGTTGTAATTATTTCATACATAAATCTTAACACAAAACTTCCGCATTCGATGACACCTTATAGTTAATGAAAATTCTGTTTAATTGACCATTTCAATTCAAAAAAATCATTTTCATGTAATTCAAAATGTACTAATAATAAATGGATATTCACCTTTACTTTTACACATTTGATCATGGAACTCTTTTTATTTGTGTATATTTAAAAGAAATACCAACCCCTATTAGAAAATAATATGAATGAAATAAATTTAAAATTAATTATAATATAAACAGCTATTAAAAAATTAAAAATTAGTTATTGAATATGTTCTTAAATTTTTCTCACACATCGCCAAGGACAGAGCATGTCTAATAAAGTGGTTTCCCCCTTGGACCAAAGACATGTAACATCCAATGGTCATTGATAAAAAATAAAATTTAAGGTCATTGGTTATTATGTTAGAGGATAAATAACAATTTTTGAGACATATGATTATTAACTCTCAATATATGGAAACATCCAACACTGCTTAATTATATTCTATTGAAATATTTCTGCAATGTAATCTTCTTTTTGTTCCTCATCCAATTCAGGCCATTCCAGTGAAATTAGTTATAGGTCAATCAACCCACATACATCTATCTTCTCATTCTTCTCACACATTTTATAAATATACCTAATATAAAATAGACATAAGTATAAATTTTCAATAAATTTAACGAATAGAAGGATTTGTGTTAAGACGTACATGGAAAAACATGCACGACATTGTTCCCAACATATCACCAGTAACAAGATCCAAGAAATAATTATTCAAAATCCTTACATCTATTCCACATTCACAAACTAGAGCTTCCATTGGAAACATATAATGTCCCCCAAAAAAATTGAATATCTTGTCAATATGTCAAGACTACTAGAATTTGAATATGATGTCATAGTCCTTTGTTATTGTAGTTGGATATATAGTATTTATTTACATTTAATGTATTATTGTCAAAAAAATAGATAAATATATTAACCTTAAAATGTTAAAACAAATTCAATAAAAGAATAAAATAAAATATATTACAAACACATACCTCTATGGTAATGGGTCACAAAAGTCTAGATGACCAAACTAATAAGTGGTCGATACTTAGTCCAACTATCACCACCTCGTCTATAGGTAACAGTACTCCAAATTATATATCTATAATATATTATATAGTTACCCTATCATACTCTACCACTAATTTTTGATGATGAATTTTATCTCCAATATAATATATCAGCCCTTATGAAACTATATGATGAGGATCATCAACATACAACACACAACAACTATGAAGATGTGGAGGAGGGGGTGTGGGAGTAGGATAAAAATGGGGTCTATAGGAGGAGGTGGTGGATAAATAATAGGGTCTTTAGATGGTGGTGGAGGATAAATAATGGGGTCTGTAGGAGGAGGTTGGGGGTGGGACCTGGTGGCAGAGGTGGAGCAGGAGCTGCAGTCTGAAATTGTCTTTGCATGTCTACAAACATAGAATTTACTGAAGCTCTGATCTTTTCCTCCACTGTTGCATTAATATTGTGCACTTTATCCTCCAATGAATCTTTTTTTATATAAACCCTATATGGAAGATTTTGAAGACCATTGTAACAATTTTCTTATCGATACACCCACCGGGTATCCTCGTACATGACTCGGGTGTTCGGGATTTCCTAATGCAGAAGACAAAATAAAATGTCTCCCATCAGCATTAAATACCCCCTGTGTGTTATTCTCCTCAAGAGAAAATTTTATGAATTATTTGAAAAATTTTGTAATGATTCAATGTATAAAAGTAATTTAATTGACTTAAGTAATTAAAATAAACAACTTATAATCCTCTCAGCTACAACCCTCGATTCTTATGCAAGATATTGACCCTTTTTTCTCATCTAAACCCTATACCATTTTTCATGTCTAAATGGAGGGGATGGGGGGGGGAAAGTCTCCGGAGCTGGAAGACTTAGCCTTATTTTTTGTTAATTTTTCAGCTATCATTTTTTCTTCTAATAAAGTATATCATCCCTGAGATAAACTATGAGGGTACACATTTCGGGTTTGGATCTTCGAATGAGATCTCCTATATTATTTTAAATTAAGAATAAGATATCATTATAATGTCATTAATAAGATCATTAATATATAAAACTTCTAAAATATTACATTTATCATACCAAAGGTGTTTATTTTCATCTACTTTAGAAAATTTATTTCCAAGTGTCTTCATCTATAAAAAGATATATATGGAATGAACTGTCATGTTCCCTTTCCAAAAAAATAAAATTTAATGTGAGGTCTGATTTGAAATCCATAAATCTCCTAGAATCCATCAATAAACATTTCCACCTAACTCTTACAGTGTCAGGTATGTCAAATTTCATCTGATAAAGAAGAGGTAAAACATATTATACTAAAAAAATTCAGGAATAGTAAAACAATATCAAAAGAGCTTACCAAAATGGTCTCCCGAAAGTGAGCTCCTGTTGTTTTTTCAACACTTATCCAATTATTAAACAAAATTATGACTTTTCTTTTACTCTGAGGTGATACAAAACTTCTAAAAAAATTTAGATTATGACCTCTTGGAACATCATTCTCATCAATATCTACAATTATCCTCGGGTATGGCTATGATCTAGGGATAATTTTGGGAAACATGTGTTTCCATGTTTACCAACCCTTGAACTCTTATTTTCTATTAAGGAAGTATATGAAAAATATTGGGGAACATCAAGAGAAGAATATGGATGTTCCTCCCAAGATGAATGATCATGAGGCTCATCTCCAGAAGATTATAGTTAATCATTTGATTCATCTATCATAATATATCAAATCAAAGAAAAAAAAATTAATTCAATAAATATACAAATTCATGTTTTACAATACAAATGTAAATAAAAAATAAAAAATAGGAAACACCAAAGTAAACTAAAACATAACACATTATTATTCATATTTTTATAGCTAACTAAAATTCTAATAATTGTAATGATATATTAAATGTCTTGTAACTGAATAAAAACAAATCCAAATTGGTGTAGGAATATTAAAAATGGTCCAAAATAAAAAATAATTTTTTACACAAAAAGATTATTTTCTAACATATTTATTTTAAATAATTTTCATCAAATAGAATCAATAAATATATAAGTTATTTAATGGTAAACATGCTAAAATAAAAAAAAATAAACTAAAATAAAAAACATTTCTACTTATTCATTTTAATACATGTTTTAATAAAGAAAAAAATACAATATCTAACACTTTATGAAATTAATAAAAGCAAATGAGAAATAAGAATATGCTACCGGTAATATTATGAATTTACTAATGGATTATTTTCCCAAATTCTTTCTTCATGTTCGTTCCTTATAGTATAAACCATTTCTAAAACATGCTCATCATTATTATCTATTAATCTTTCCATGGAAGTAGGGATATCACATAAATCATCATCTTAATCATGTTGATTATCACAAATTTTTTGTTTTTTATTGTAAAACAATAAACCACTACATATCAGATTGATCAATAACATAGAAATTTTTTTCAACTGTAGCTATTATAAAATAATCAGTTATGTCTTCCAATCTATTCATATTAACAAGTGTCACTCAAAATTCATCGTGTCTGACATTGTTTTTACTTATAAACTATTTGTAGTTAAACATGAGAACATTAATTTTAATGTAATAAACCTCCCATATTTCTTAAAAGACTCTATATTAAGCACTTGATGCAGAAATTGGGTTTTTGTCTTTAGAACTTGAAAAATGCATTGCTTCTACGAACACCAAGAAAACACTATTCTGAACTGTGCTTCTATTGTCCTAAGCTTTTGTATAAAATATATATCCACTAATGTATTTCCCAGACCATGTTATCACATTTAAACATTGACCACCCACTAACCATATTAATGAATCTGATGAATCTTATCTACCAGGAATTGTATTTTTAAACATTGTCAAAAATGTTTTTGTTATGCTCATTCAAAATCCACATTTCTTTCTTCTTTGGATGACATTGATTCAACTCATTAATATGATATTTTATATATCTTTTAGCATCATCCATGTTATTCGAGATATATAAATGTACAATCTTCATCTGTTAACCTGAAAATTATTTGAATTTCAAGCCAAGAATTCCTTTTCCCTCATTATTAACTCATTCATGGTGATATGGAGGCAAACCAATGTGCCCTTTCATAGAAATGTAGATCATACAACACTTTGAAACCTCCTCATAAATATACTTTCCCAAAATGGAGGCTTCATTTAGATATGGATTCTTAACATACCCATTCAATATCTTCACGGACCTCTCAATAGGATACATCCAACATAGATATACAGGTCCAAAAAGCATTATTTCTCAAACTAGATAAACCATTAAATGCATAATTATATCGAAAATAGATGGACGAAAATACATCTCTAATTGAAAAAGTACATAAATTGATTTTTTTCCAAAATGTTCAAAGCATCCAAATCAATCCCCTAATTACAAATTGAATTGAAAAATTCCACACCATAATTATAGTCTTTCTGATAGTGATAAGAAATATTCCACATAATGAAACTGGTAGAAGTTGTTGCGTCATTACGTGAATAACATTGGATTTTATACCTATCAACTTTAAATCCTTCAAATAAGTAAACACTTTTACATTTGAAAAATAACCCTTCAGCACTTTGAAATCATAGACAGTGAAAAAAGAAAATTTTCTCCCTCTTGGATAATGTTTGACAATCTAGGGGGAGAATTGTTTGTCTTTTATCAGGAGTGGGTGCTAACTCCAAACGTATTCTCATTGATATTAAGTATAATATTGCATTCAACCCATCTTTAGTCTTTTCTTTAATATCTAACAATATTCCAATCAAACTATCATTGATATTATTCTCTACATACATGACCTCATTGTTTTGTTTCACTTGTTGATATCTTCAATATGGTAGCTTAAAAAAATGACCATTTCTTCCAAAAATGTATATCATTACTAGATTTTTGTGCATTTCCCAATGTCACATCATGGTTTTGAACCCTATCAAAACACTTATAAAGCGATAATGGTTTTGGATAAATATCAAATTCTTATGAGTCATTGAATGTCTTTCTTAATCTTCTATAGGAGTGATCCATTGGCAGAAACTTTTGATGAACCATGTATACTATTTTCATACCTGGATGCAATTGAAAATATGAAGTCTGTTGTCCACAAATTGGACACACATTATTCACTTAACACTATATGCAGACAAATTTCCATACACTTGGATATCATTTATAGTGAACATAATCGCTGCATTCAGTAGAAAATATTCCATTTTATAATAATCATACCACCTAATACCATCCTCCAATAAGATTTTCAAATAATCAAATAATGGTGAAAAGAAAACATCAATATCATTTTTTAGTTTCTTTGGTCCAGAGACCATTAAACTCAGCATGAAATGTTTATATATCATAAAAAATTTGGGAGAGAGGTTGTAAATTACCAATAAAACATGGAAAGGGCTATTTGTGCTACTGAGGCTTTGATATGGATTCATTATATCCATGCACAACTCAAGTCTGAGATTTCTAATTTCATTTCTGAATGAAGGATACTTCTCATCAATTTTCTTCCACTATGGACAATATGTTGGATGCCGTAATTATCCATCACATATCCACTCATCGATATTACATAGTAACCTTTTTTGCATCATGTAAATTAGAAAATAAATGTTTCAAAAGAGTAATTATAGGAAGATACCAAAATACCTAGGCATAGATCACTGTAATCTCTACATGAGCCTATGATTTTTATTCGACTTATACTGTGATGTCCCGTATTTTGGACACCCTAACAGAAATCCATATTGCTTCCTAAATATCACACATTCCTTCAGACATGCATGTATTTTTTTGTATCCCAATTCCATCAGGCATAATATTTTCTTGTCATTATAATGTGAATCTATAACATCATCATCTTTAGGAAGAATGTCTTTCAAAAATAGTAGCAGCTTTGTAAAACTCTTTCACTCCATCCATGATTTGCCTTCAGGTTAATCAATCTTAACACCGATGATGAAACTGTAAAATACATACAACCAAGATACAATGTTTTTTTCATCATCGCCACATAGATGCTCAATTTTTAGTTCCTTCTTAATTTTTTCTGCTTTAATATCACGAATCATTTCATCAGATTTACCATCTTACAAAGCATCGTCATTAGTGGATCTAAAATTCTACCCAGTTTCACCATGCCAAATCAAAGGCTTGCAACTCGTATTAAAACTATTGAAAATTAAGTGATATTTGATCTCTCTACATTTCAAATTATTCATATTTAAATATTTTAGACATGGAAAGAAACATGTGTCATTTTTTCAATCATTTAATTTATAGAATTCCAAAAAATCATCAACACATTCCTCATATTCATCACTCATTTGATGTTCCATAATCCAACTTCAACTCATAATTACCTATAACCAATATTAAAATTATAAATCATGTTAAGATAATCCAATTTTATATTTATACAAAATATTTCATAATTTGAAAGTAATCAAATTTTGAAATATAAAACAAATATATTCGTATTCGAAAAATATAATTATATATTATTCCCCATAATGGAAGATAAATCTAATTATCAATGATAACTCAAAAAAATATAAGCATGAAAATAATTTTGAAATGGAAATATATTTAGATAAGCTAATTTTATATTTATATGAAATATTCCATAATTTGAATGTAACACAATTTTTAAATATAAAATAGATATATTATTATTTGAAAATTATAAGGATATTTTTCTGATAAATAAGATAGAAAACCACTAAATTAAAAAAAACACCATCCACTAATGTGATATATTATTAACCCACCACAACATGAGTTTTTTTAATTAAAATTTTCTCTTAATTATCTTTAATATAAATCTAACAGTTCTTAATATCCAAACCATTTTTTTTTATTTTCTAGAAAGCCACTTTATGGGTTAGTGGTAACCGTACATTCAAACAAGATTTCAAAAAGTTTCAAAGTTCGAATACCGATCAACCAAAGTTCGTAAAGTCGTGCCCTCGAACCCAGCACCTCCACATGCCTGCTGCCAGCTGCTTTCACATGCCAATCTCGAGAAATCAACGCCTCTGTCCAGGAAAAATCAACATCACGCTTCACACGAAGTCACGTCACCGGCCTCCATCACCATTACATGTCCACCCGTCGCCGCCGTCGCCCCACCACCATCGGAGCCGGTAACCGGAAAAAACCGTGAATCAGATAACCCGCCGACACCAAGTACACCTTCACCTTCACCTTCACCATCACCTCTACAAAACACCATACAATTCTCATGACAGATTCAAAATAGCATCACAGAACACCATCAATCTCGCCGACCATCATCATCGCATCACCGTCGTAGACAAGCCGACGGCCGCCACCACAACCAATCACCAAACCCGAAAACAAAATTGAACACCAAAAAGAACCAGACCACACAGAAGCAACCAACAGACCTTTCCGATGATAGTGAGGGATGAACACCGAACAAACCCTTCAAACGAGAAAATGCCATGACAGGAGAAGAACGCTAAAAAAACGACGCACCTGAAGCACCGTCGGCCGTCTAACATCACCTCCCAAAACCTTAAATGTTAGTTCCGTTCCAAATCCGACTAGGAGCGGAGCGGAGGAAACATAAGGTCAGAGCAGAGTTTGGATGGCCGAGGGCTCATGAAGGCATCATCACCGACGAGGATCAGAACCGGAGCCTCCATAATAGGAACAAAAAGAGCCAGAAAGCTTGGAAAACCCTTCGACAACCGACCCACAAATCCCAAAATCTCACAGTTACCACTACTCCAGATCCAACTTGGAGCGGCGCAGCGGAACGAGAGGTCAGAGTAGGGTATCGGCAGCTGAGGGCGGCAATATAAAAAACCGTCTACAAGACCACCAACAACCACCGTGGAGCTGTCCATGTGAAAAATATCACCTGGAATTGACGCCGACGACAAGGTTGAGCAGTCCTTGATCATCGCATCGTCCCATTGAAAATGCCGAAATGGAGCACCGCCGAGAAGGAGAAACTGGAGTGAAGTCACGGAAGGCCGAGAAAAAGGGGGAAGAGGGGAGAAGACAAGGGGAAACGGGAGAGGGAGAGGGAGAGGGGGAGGGGGAAGGCGCCGGAGACTCCTCCCCCGTCCAAATCACCGACGAGGAAACCCTAAGGCGAGAGGGAGAGGAGGTCGACAACAGTTCTTAATATCGTATTGAATTGAAATATTTTATTTATTTAATTTAGTTTTGATGTTAACATTTATGGGTTTTAACATTATTATTGTGTTTGTTGTGGAAAATGGTCTTGTGGAAAATGGTCTTGTGTACAGTCCTTGAGAGGAACCTATATTGTCTTAAGGTGGTGAAAATATCCCATAAGCATAAGAAGTTGAAATGACTTCATTATCAAGATGAAAAACTATCTTCTAGTATCCCAATGATCATCTCGTCCATTTATAAAAGATCATGATACATCAAAAATGATGATTGGGTGACATGGTATTCGTACCATGTTTCCTCACAATCCAAAATGAAATCAAATTAATAGAATAAAAAGGAAGCACAACGTGGCACCATAGATTCATGTAATAAAGGAAGGAAACAACATACCATGGTTCCACACAAGACAATCAAACTAGGGAATATAATAAAATGAATTATGTTAATCTATTATTCTTTCATCAACCATCACTAAGTATTAGGGGAAACTAAATACTTCCTTAGGTGAGATTGTCATTGAAATTAAAAATGCACTAGACATGTTGTTGGCAATTTTGGGTCATAACTGAAACACAAACCGTCTATCTAGTCTACACTAGCATAATCGGCCCCTAACCCCAGTATATCATAACTATGTGCACTAGAACATGTCTAAACTGAACTACTATAGAATAAATCTAGACCTCTATCTTAGTTCCTAGGGTTACCATGAATGTAAACAAAGTGGATCTGTGAAAATAATGAATCATTATATTAGCATATAAAACTAATTTCATATATATAATTGTCATATCACCACTAATTTCCTTGTTCACCCCTTTTCAAATCAACCACGTCCGAATTTTTAATAAACTACATCCCCCATAGGGACTACAATCCAAATCAATAATAAAAAAAATTAAGAGGTCTATCAAAGCGTATAATCTTCAATATGAAAACTCACTTATAAAGTTTGAAATGAGCCTTTACCAAAATGAAATCTTAATTTCAATTCAATCCCAACATTAAAGATACCAATTTTACATTTTCTACTCATATAAAGCCATGGTAAACCACATATGAAACCATTTAAAGTGTAAACCATATTAATTGTAATTATTTTTAATATCTGTCCTTTTTCTTCATTTATAAAATTCTATAAAAATAACACCTTTTCTATTCCAATGGCCAATATGATTTCTAACTATTCATAACATAAATTTTATTTACAAAATTTTTTTTAAACATTTTCACAAACACTTTGAATTTGAAACATTTCTTTAGAAACTAGAAAATAATTAAAATTTGATTATACAAAGTGATAAAAATAGTATAAATATGATGAAATGCATTAGGACTATCACATAGAGATTTAATTTGACAAAACGTTATTATAAAACATATATGATTAAATGAAATGTAAATTAAAGTAATTATACAAAAACCCCTACCTATATCTTGTAGAAATAAAGATATAGATAGTCTCCAACAATGATGAAGCTCAATAAATCAAATAATATCCCTCTATAATTCGAAAACACCAAAACAACCCCAAATTAGAACCATACCTAAACCATATTATCATCCGCAAAGCCACTATGGTTTATAGGGATAGACATACCAAGAATTAATGGGTTTATAGAAGATTATAGATGATGAAAAAGAAGAAAAGGGAGATTGACCTTAAGAATCTGCTTGAGAGTTGCAAGTCGAATAGATAGATTCGCCGATTAAAAACATGATGAATGATGCTTTCAAAACATGTTTGGTGGCCATGGGATCACTGATTCAATTTTAGGGTTTCCACGTGAGAGAGACCAAGTCACTGTTTCCCAAAAGATAAATAGTGGAATAACACAAAAGAAGACTTCATATTTTTTTTTAAATATTTATCATGTCGGTAATTAAATAACTAATGTGATAAAGAGTTTTTATACTTCTATATCATCAGTTATTTTATAATGGACTTGATAAAATGATTTATCACATTGGTTATTTAGTAATCTACATCATAAATTTTCTTTATCAATTTTTTTATAAAACAACCGAATTGATAAATCAAGCTAATTCATTTTTTATGTCATTTAGTATAACCGATGTGATAAATTAATTTTTTCATAGTTTCACATCTGTTATTTATAATTGATCTAAAAATTTCCTATGTGGTATATAATTTTTGTTCTAGTGTGTGTGTTCAAGTGCATGGTGGCTCCGAGGGGTTACTACCAATTTTTTCAGGTTCTTATAATAAAATCGGTCCCACCCTGAGGTATAGACCCATTCCTTACCCCTTTAATTTTAGTAAATCATAAATTAATAACTTTTTTCACTATTCATAGTTTTTAATTAATTCGTTTGGGGTTTCAGTATAAAATATTATTTTGATAAAGTCATTGAAATTATGAAAAGTAATAAATGGTTTTTTGATAACCAAGTCATGCTTTTATAATAAAACCCCTCTAAATGAGGTGCGTTTTTTAAGCAAAAAGGTAGAGACTGGACATCTATGCTTGCATGGCCTATTTTATTGATAATCCATTATTCCTTGACATTAAATTTGAAATATAGAATGTCTAAGAAATGACCCCAGAAGGAATTAGAAAAATAGAGTCTCCCTTTTTAAATCATTAAATAAACAAGGCATTGTCTAAGGGCTTGGATTAATTTTTAGATTGGAATTACCCATGTAGGGGATTGGATTTTTCCAATGAGATCTCCTAACTGACCCATAGAGCCTTACAAATATAATTGACATTCATTGGTAAATTGAATTATTTTATACCTTGGGTGATACATGGATTCTCATGTAGAAATTCCATTTAGAGACTCCGATTCCTAAATAAATAATTAGTTAATGTATGTAGCACTCTTTACCCTGATAATTGAAGGTACTAGAGTTAACCTTGATTTTTGAAAATTCCATAAATGGATTAAATGATTGGTTGCATGCTACTTTTCCTTATCCCACTAACGAAAGGCCAGGCTTGGACCATATGGAATTATTGATTACATATGACATGATTAAACGGTTTCATGTCTAATTATCCTTGTCACACCAATGAAACATATTGAACCTTATAAATTATATATTACTTCATTATCAAAATAAGAATGTCTTGACTCATTCTCTCCATGGATTCCTATGGGAATTCCTTAATCAAATGAGGACCACATTCTGAATTCAAGGATACAACATGCTTAGGTTGAAATCCACATAAAACATGATCCTTTTATAACCATGGATTCCCAGTATGACAATGTAGGATCCCTCTTGTGGAACTTCCAGAATCCATCGATACACTCCTTGGATCTATAAATGACATGTATGTTCCATAGTTAAAGCTCATCGGGCCGAGTTTATGGTTACCCATTTTACTTTAGATGAAGTACTTGGTCTTAATATGTGTATTATTGTGGAATGCCTTGGAATATTCTCCTTGTATTACACTCTTACACATTTATGGTAATTCCTTGGATACACTCCCAAGGTCTAGCACTAGCAAGTAGGTTTGATGGTTAAACCCCCTCGGGCCTAGTCAATGCTAAGCCTTGGTTTACTTTTTATGAACACCTTAGACTGGGAAGGCTTATTATTGTAGAATTCCTTGGACTATTCCCCTTGTATTACACTATTACCCTTATCTAGGATTCAATCATTACTATTTTGATGACCATTGAGGTCAACATTTTCATTGGTAATTACATTGGAACATCATTATTAAATATAATCATCGGTTTCCTTGTTAAATCATGGAACATTCATTATTCAAAACATGTGACTTACTTATCAACTGGGTATATGTTAAGATTCCAGCCATGGGTGGAAGCAGGTATATCCGTCAGGTGTCCCATAGGAACCTGGACGTGTGATTTTATTTATTATATTTGTTATTATTTGGTATACATGCACAATGTTTAAAATATGTTGCATTTTCAGGATTGTGCTAGACACCGTGGGAGCTAGCCTACTGAGATTTATTTATCACACCCTACTCAAGTACTGATTTTTCCTAAGTAGACCTTATATTTTTAGGATCTATGTTAATTTCTATAGTGCTTTTACCTAGAAGTAAAGAGAAAAAGACAGAGATGGATCTCAGGATGCTCATAGAGATCACCCTTGGGGATTTGTTGTCTTTTATTTATTTTATATTATATTGAAAAGCATGTTTTATTTTTTGATTCTTTTAGTTATGTATCGTCACCATGACATTCATTCATCTGTTGTATAAACTGGCCTTGGGATCTTTTATTAAATTGAATATATTATTCTTTCATTGCTTTGTTATCAATTTACTAACTACTTCTGTTGTTATCTTCTATTTATATACTATTATACCACTATTAAATATCTAATATGAGGGTATAGTCTCCCCACTGTCACCTCACAGTACCCTCTCTTCTATTCGATAGCCTCTGGCTTATGGAGAGATACACCTTTGTCCATGTGACCAATCGGTCTGGCTACTACATCAATGGTATGTCAGGTCTGGATGTTAAATTTATGTATGCATATCTATTTTGTTATTTTGTATTATTTTTATGGAATTATCTAACCTTTTTAATCCACAATTCAATATTTTCATGATTTTTGTGTTGTATAATTCATTTTTCACACAGGGTTTTTATCACGATTGTAAACCGTTCATCGTCGATGATTATGGGTAAATATGAATTTTTTTATTTTGATAACTTTTGTTATAATAATGGTACAAATAACAACTTCAATGTTCTAATAACTCTATTGAACAATGTATTTTAATATAATATTTAAAGAATTTAAAATATTAGTCAATTATTATTTATGAAAAAGTTTAAATTTTATTATTTATTAGAAATAATATAGAAAATTGGGCCTTATTATAAGAAGAGGGAATAATAAAAAAGAAAAAAACCACAATGAAAGTAAAACATTCCACCCTAAAATGCTGATGGAATTATAAATTGTCAAAAAATAATAATTATAAACAATTAAAAACCAATGCTTAAAAATAACTAGAAGCACTATATTCCAAAATGAAATGTTCAAGATTTCATCAATAAGGATTATTCCAAACAACACCCATTAACCACCATAGCTCTCACCCATCATTAGTTTGATTCAGTGAGGTTTATATCATATTCATCACGCCTATTATAAAATAGGAAACACTCTACCAAATTTTTTTTATGCCCCACCTGGAAGAAGATCACATGATAAAGAGTAGAAAGTGAGGCAACCATGTGAAATGAATTTGGTTTCTAGTCCAATGTATCTATCCTCTTGTTAATCCCAATCAAAATAAAAAAATTTACTTCAGTAGAAGTATATCAGATTATCGATTTCTGAAAAAATTATTCATTGTAAATGGAGTGAGAGCTTTCAAAAATAGAAATATAACCTCAAACAAAGTATGATAAACCCTACACAAAAAGATCTACATACCAAAAATAAAATAATGGAGAGTGTATCATCTATGAGACCACTATAAAACCCTCATGACCCACCAATATGTTATCCCAACACCACTTAAATCCCCTAAATTAAATATCTCATTTAAACCACAAATGTAAAATATATAAAACTCCCTCAATGTCATCAATGTTCCTACAAGATTTTTGTTGTGAAAGAAAATTAGTAAGAAAGGGAACCAGGTGAAAAAATATGAATTATATCCCATAGAAGTAGTTTTCCTATTTAATATAATAAAAATGGTGAAAAACACTTTAATGGAATTGGATCATGTCATAATAAATGTACTTGTATATCCAAAGTTAAAGGATTCATATATGTTTAGTATAGAATGTTAATACTCACATAAAGCATGGAGTCCCTCACAAGGAAGAAAACCATCAAAAGCAGACAATATTCCTTTAAAGTATGACCACCCTTACAAGGAAGAAAAAATATTCACTATAGATATAATAAGTTGAAATTGACAATAGATGATGTTTTAATAAATCTTAAATTTAGGAAAATAATTATGAAAATATTATTATATTCACTCACCATAGTCCAAGATAGAATCATTAAAATAAAACACAATTATAGGTCTAGCTAATGAAAACTCCTAGTGACCTACAGCTAGATACTCAAACTATAGGGAAACTGGATATCCTCACAAAACATGATGGATATATTATCCAAGATTAATGGAATAATAAATAGATCAAGATTTTTGAACTATAGAATAACCCTAAATGAAAGTAAAAATGTGATGAGGTGGGAAGTTATGTGGTACATATTAGTAATCTGCTAACATGAACTAAGAGAAATTTTGGAAGTGTAATATCATGCCCCACAATTTTTTTTATCAAACTATGATGAGTGAATGTAGATTTTTGTAATATTTTCGGTTTGTAAATTAATTTTTCTCACTATAATGTAAATAGAATTTTACTTCTAATCAATTTAATGAAAAACCCTTTAAAACCTTATAATCCTAGGAAATAAGATTAATTTTTTTTAAACCTAGGATTTGTTTCAAGTGGTTTTTCAATTGTGTGGTTTTATCTTGATATCAAAGAATTAATTTGAAATGTTTTATTTTATGTTTGATAAAAATATCATTATTTGTTACACAACCAAAAATAGGAATCTTATAGTCTTATATAAATGGAAACTTACACCTTTGAAGATAATTATCTAAGTGTTTGATGAGAAAAATCCTTTTAAAAACACATTTACAAAAAATCTCAAAGATAATTCTATTAGTGTGTTTTCAGATTCTCCATCTTATTTACTAAATCCTAAGGATTAACATCCAAAATCCAAAAGAGAGTTATGATATTCTTGTTAGTGATTAAATGTAAAAGAGGGGATGAGAAAGCTAAATAACTTCTAGGGGAAACATTATATTTTATAATATATAGTTTGATTAGATGGTAGGTAGCGGGTGGGTTGTTAGAGAGGTGGGTGGGGTTGTTAGAAGCCTAGGGATTAGGGAATCTATTTTAAATATTGTTTCCTGCATGCAGAGAGCAGTATTTAGCTATTTTTGGAATTCTATTTGGATGATAGGAGGTTATGGTCAGTGACCCATAGATATTTTTTCTAGGGTAAATCTTTCTTCTCCTTCGTGAATATACTCAACATTTTTTGTTTATATTACACCTCTATCAATAGTATCCTCAACATTCTACCATATTTCTCTTTAGGAATCCCCTATTTTCCACACACAAGAACCTACAGTCAAATCAATTATGGATCTCAATGAGAGATATCCTTGAGTGATATGATTCATGATTGTGATTGTAGAATAAGATTATAGAGAGGTATTATTGAAATATAAATTGAATTTTACGTAATAGTATTATATCCACATGCATGGGGACTGGAATTAAAATGTGGAATCTAAAGGAAAATGGGGCAAAGAATAATCATGAAAAATTTTAAATTTCTAATTTTGAGTTCAGATTCCAGTTAGAAAAAATAAAACCACAAATCCCCTTACTCATATTTCTTAAATTAACTCATGTAATGCAATTTAAGAATGAAAAATAAAATAGATCAAAAGATTAAAAATTCCCTTCATCGTTTGAAATCTCTTGTTTTTATTCACTCACCACAGGCATGTTCTAGATCAATGGATCCATAATAGGAATCATATAGATCATAAATGGGTGAAATAAAGCTCATAAATCATCAATATATGATTCTCAAGTGCTATAATGGGAAATCAAATAGCTATACATTGTCCCTTCGATCACATGAAGAATGCGGGCTTAGTTGATAAGAAAAGTTCAATCTGACAATATTATTTAGGTAGAATATCTCTCCATGAATTTAAGATGATAATATAAGAGATATTATCTTACATAACTCATCTATACAATGTATATCACAATTAAAGAGGCTAAAATTATATTTTCTACATTAGTTATACTTTCCAAAATTTCACTTTGGTCTCTAGAAGGTAATGAAATTCATATTAATCATTTGTACACACTTATGAGTAAATAAACTTTTAATAAATATCAGAAATAATTTATCACATACATATAAAACATTAATTGGTTACATGATAAAATAATAACCATTAAATAAACCCATAATCTCCCAAAATAATTTAATGAACATTGAACATGTTTTATTCAGTCAAACAATTATTTTTTCTAATATTCACTTTAATGGTCAAAAAACATGCGAATACCTTGAGAAATAAATTCAATAATCATTATTAGAAACTTGAATAATATAATTTAGTTATTTTTTATTTTGATCGATCACACTTGGACATTCACCAGAACTCACACATGGGCCCCACTTTATCATAAACACTAATTCATTCGAATCAATTGAACTTATGGATACACTTAGTGGGTGACCCTCTAGGTCCTTATAATGATAATAGTGATTTCATCCCAAAAACTAATAGTACAGTCCTAAAAATTATCAGGTACCCTAAGGAGATAAAGAACATTATAGTTATAACTACCTCCTATGAACAAGTTCTATGTTATTTTTTGTCTCATGATATCTCACAAAGAAGGATCCATACTTGTTTCATCAACTGTTTTTATGATTTATATATTTTATGTCATTACTTGATGGTCTTACCATCATTTACCATCGAAATGGATTTAACTAAGGTACTACCATCCTGGTCAAACTGGGCCCATGGGTTATATCTTCCTAAACTCAGAACAAACAAATTCTTTCATTATCACTAAACCAATACCATACCACCAATGATGCATCCAGCACAAGCTCCCTCGCCACAAGTTTAATGTAGTGGTTTTTACTCTCATAAATGTATGTGATAAAATGGTACACATTGATAATGATCTCAATTTAAGACACCCATATACGTTTTCATAGAAAATAACAACCAATGACACTTGAAACATGTGGGGTTGTTATTGACTGGCCAGACCTCATGGCCTCATCTACTCAAGATCACAAAATGGGAACAATGTGAGAAGAAGTCTCAATGCTTATGAGCCCCCATCACCTAATATTTAAACATTATCACTATCCAGTTGGTATGATATATATAAACTATATGACATATGTTTAAGATTAATATCATAGTATCTCCTAGTTCTAATTACAGTTGGGAAAAACTATATCCTTTTGATACAATACATAATCCATGGAAATTACCTTATAAATAGTGGGTATATAAGTATCAACACTATTATGGTAAGAATATAAAAATGTATATATCAAACTGTATACATGTAATGGTAATAAAAGTACATAAAATAGTTGGTTCTAGGGTACCCACTAACAACACATCCATTTTCACTAGAGTCAATTGGTATCAAATCTCTATCCACTGGCTACCACAATAATATCTTGATTCTTATAAGATGTAGATTTAATCAAGGGGTATACCACATTATCCTCTATGACTACATTAATAATCATGACTTTACCTCACTGAGTGAAATCCCACCAATGATGGAACATCAGACATATATTCTTTATTCTTTTATGTGACCAAGGATCCTTAGCAAGAAAAACTACTTAATTATTATCATAGTATACTACAATAGGGTATGATACACTAGGCACAAAACCAAGATCATAAATAGTGTTTCATAACCAAACTACTTCCTTAGGTGCATCATAAACTAGTATATACTCTAATTCTTCTATATGTTCAGCAACTATCGACCATTTTGAGATCCTAAAGCTTACTACACCACCATTCATGAAAATTAAACAACCTTTATATGATTTCAGGTCATCTTGATCTATCTAGAAATTAGCATTATTGTTTCCCATCATGAATATCTCTTCTTATCCTTCATACACTAGGAATATATCCTTTTTTACATCTCATGTACATTATGATTGTTTTTATAGCTACCATGTACATCTATCTTGGATTGACTTTATATCTATCTATCATACTTAAAGAAAAGGAAACATAAAATCTTGTACATAACAATAAGACATGATAGATCTCATAGATGAAGGATAATGGAATCTAATCATTATTTTCATCTCCTCATTTTGTTCTAGGCACATCTTCTTGGAGATATTTATTCCATGTAACACTAGTAACAATCCTCTCTTGGATTGTTCTATATTTTACCTTTTGAGTACCATATCAATATATTTACATTGAATTATCCCAAGTGGGCTCTGAGATCTATCTCGATAGATCTTGATCTTTAAAATATAGGTTTCTTAACATATATATTTTATGGATAATCATTAATTTAACCAATTCATCACTGACTGTAAAACCTGCACTTAATTTCCCATAAAAAATATGTCATCATCACATAATACTTGAAAAATGATGTAGCTTATACTAACCTTATTATAGACACATGGATTTATTTTATTCATAATGAAACAAAATTATATTATATCCATATAAAAATGAACATTTTATGATCCTAATTCTTACTTCAATCTGAAAATGGATCTCTATGGATTGCATTGTTTATTGGAACTCATTGATAAAATAAACCCTTCAGGTTCTGTCATATAGACATCTTCAACACACATAACATTTAGAGAAGAAATTTTGAAATCCATTTTCCAAATTTTAGAACCATGGAATGTTAATATTGATATTATCATTCTGATGTATTTTAGAATTTCTATCAACGAGAATGTTTCATCATATTTGATGCCTTATCATTGTTGAAACACTTCACTGCTAGTTGTTACTTGTAGATGCTCACCTGACCATCTATGACCCTATTTTTCATCAATAACCATCTACACCCAATAGGTTTTTTAATTAGTTAGTGGATCTACCAAATCCATACATTAGTATTATATATATACTCTATTTCAAAATGCATGTCTTATTTCCATTTAGTAGTATCATTTTTATCTACTACTTTCTTGCAGGTTAGAGGTTAATTATTCTCTAGAAGTAATGATTCACCTAACTCGATGAAAATAAAACTATATATCTATGGGTCACTAAAAAATCTAGTAGTCCTACATTATACTTGTGTCTTATGAAAAAATTATTCTCCCACAATGTCTTATATAGATTGTTCCTGCACCAACTCTTTAGTATCTCGAACATCAACTTCATCGAAGTCAATATTTAAACCTAAATTTCTGTTAGAAATGTCTTACCATTATATAAATTTATCTTGTAATACTATATTAAACTTTATATATGATGTTTTATATAGGTAATATCCTTCAAAGTCTTTATGGTGACCTATAAATATACACTTAGTGCTTCGTGATGCTAATTTTTCACTAGGTATAGTCTTGAAAAAAGCCTCAAATCACCATACAATTATATGTGAGAGAGTGGATTTATTTATATACTATAGTTAATATGGAATATCATATTCTACTTTATTTGGTACTCAATTTGGGGTATATTCCACAGTCTACAGTGCATATACCCTAAATGGTAATGGTAGAGTTTCATGACTCATCATTGATCTGTCCAAATCAATAAGGGTATGATTTCTTCTTTCACTAACACCATTCCACTGATGTGTATATGGATGTGTGAGTTGGGAATCCATAACACACTCCTTTAAATGATCAATTAATTATTGGTTAATATAATCTTTACCGTGATTTAAGTGGATTTTATTAATCTTCATACCAGGTTTATTCTCAACTTCATTATAATATTCCTTAAATATACTAAAGGAAAGTGAATTATATGTCATTAAGTAGATATATCCATATCTATTATAGTCATAGTAAAATTTAAGGATGTAATAAAAACCACCCATTACTTTTCTGGAAATATACCCAAAACATCAATATAAACTAAATACAATGGTTCTTCGGCTCTCCCTCATTTCGCACTGAATGGTGCTTTGGTCATTTTACCTTGTAAGAAAGCATAGAATACATCCAAAGTATTTAACTCAATAGAGTCTAAATACCCTACATGATACAGTTTTCATAAATGTTTCTCATTTATGTGACTTAGCCTAAATGTATATAAGAAGTTAGTACATAAGTCATCCTCGCAATATTTTTCACTAATTGCTAAAACTTGATTTTCTCGTTCAATAATATATAAACGATTATTTAGATGTTCTATACCATAACATATGTTATTCATATACATAAGAAAAAATTTATCTAAAACCATTAAATAAACTCTTATATTTTCTAGAATCAAAACTAAGATTATATTTCTAGAAATAGATGGTATATAATAACAATTATTTAGTAGAATAATAAGTCAAATAGAAAAATTAAGATGACAATCACCCACTTCTAATTCAACTAGTGTCACACCATTTTATTCTCAAATATCAACCTCATCCAATCTAATTGTCTTGAATATACTTGGTTATTTTATTTTAATAAAAATGTGTGATCCACATACAGTCTTCAATACCCAAGTTGTATAAATATGTATATTTAATTCAATAACATACATACCTCAAATAGAAGCATAAAACTACTAATTATTATTAGCCATGAAATTCTACTTCCAGTGTCCTTTCTTGACATTTGAAAAATTACTAGATCCTACTCATTTCTCTACCTATTTATTTTTACATTCTTGAATGGTTGGTGCATCAATTTCATTGACTCAGGATTATCCCTTGACACTTTTTCCTTTCGGTTTCTCCTCTTGTTCACCGTAAGGATTAAAGGGTTTGAATTATTTATATCCATATATTCTTGGAAAAAATAAATAAAAAATTTATATAGACTTATTTATATTATAATTAATAATGATATTTGAGAAGATATATAGTAAATATGCAAGAATGAAATTATTTTTTGGTTCTTACTTCATTCTGAACCCAAGGTTCTCCAATATCTCAGTGTACCTAATCATCTTGAGAACATTAGGTCCTTCTTTATTCATTTTTTATAGCTTTAATATATACATAGAACTTGATATCTCATAACATTCTCATCAAGATCTCTCATGTTATAGATTTTTTTGATAAGAAAACATTTGGATGAAATCTTTTCCCTCAAGCATTTTCAGCAACTCACTAGACATAAATGACAACATGAAGCATTGAACATATATTGAATCATCTCTATGTTTATTATATTTATTATTATATACATTTATTTCCCCCTAATTGGGATCATTTGTATGTGGGGATTTCAGTAAATAAATCTTCCACTCTTGGCGCAGTTCTATACACAAGCACATATACCACTCGTAAAAGTTATAGTATATTGGGATATTCAATTTATCCAATATTGATCACAGATAACTAGACTTGGTGGTTGTTTCCATTTGATCTATAAAAAATTAATTTCTCATATTTGAAAATTATATTTATTACCATTAGATATTCTCAATATATTAATTTTAAATGTCTCCCACACTTTTATCAAATCTTATTATCCCTCAACTAATATATTCATAATACTCAGTTGCTTGATTATTCTCATGGAAAGGATACTTAAAACTCAATTTATATCCCAAGATATAAAATCCATACTACTCTAACTGTCAATGAGAATTTGTGACTAGGGAACAAAATTAACTGGTGACTCTTGGATCTTTTTAGTAGAGTCTCATATCCTACATATATTTACTTCTAATTTCTAAACTCATTTCTTCTTAGGTTGTAAAAATTTACCTATGACTACTAATGTTATCCTAAATATACCTATGGTTACCTAAAACTCTCATAATAACTCCACGATATTAATTAGAACCCATAACCAGGGATTCAGATAACCTTTAACAATTAGTTGTGTCCAAATTCATGAAATGTAAGGCACTAAATGACATGGTAGTATCTTTGAGGGACTTGGTATGTTAATATCAGCAAATCAAATCCTTCCTTATTTAATATGATAATTCTATGAGATCTGTCTCACAACGTATCCAGGATTTTACATAAAAACATTCACCTCACATGTTTATTTTATAGTTTCATGCATGTTTATTGTTATACTATGTGATCACATGTAATTAACACACATTCATATAATAATAAACCATGCGCATGATAAAATAAATAAATAATGATATGATAAAGGTAGATTAACTATTGGTTAATACATTGAGTGAAGAATTGAATAGTTGATACCGTAGGGTAATTCACTAAGTCAATAACTGACATGAATTAATGTACCTGCAACTCTCATGCTCTTTGCTTGTTTTGTTTACTATGGATCTCTACTCGGACTGCTTTTCCACAAACTCCTATGATATTTACAATGTATAATCACATGAAAGTCTTCCAAGATTGGGTGATAAAATATATTTCATTACTGAAATGTTCACATGCAATCCCTTATTCAAATTAAATATGTATGGGAGATGCACAAGTCATCAAAATAAAATAATTATTATAGTTTAAAACATAAATGATATAATTAAATTAAATAAACAATAAACCAAACATGCATGGGTTGATCATAAGTTACTATCTATCAAAATGAAGTAATATTTCAATAGAAAATTTAAATTTATTGAAATTCCTCTTGAGGATATGTTTAATGCTTTAACATGATTTAAAACAATTTGAATTAATTTTTGATACATCCCACAACACAAAAATAATTTAATTAAATTCCCTTACATTAAATTTATTTTTCTAAAACAATTTCCATAACTTTTCAAATATATTTTTATCCAAATAATATCCATAGTTATTAATGAAGGTTTTTGATAGGTTTCATGGGTTGGGATATTCATATCTGGACCGAATTGGTCATCTCCATGTCTAGTTAGAAATCTATATTTAAACATATAAAAATATATATTTATATATAATTTTATAATATATATTTTATTATTAATATACAGTCCATTATATATTTTTTATTATATAATATATATAATACAAAACAATCACACTCCCCATAAATAGGGATGCCAAAAAATTCCACAACCCTTTCTGGGTTTGTATATTTTTGGGTGTATTTTTTAAAATAACTTATCATTATCTAAGGATAAGGACCCTTGTAATTTTGTTGTGGTTTTTAATTCATTCCTGAATATTAATACATCAAGACAATTTTATTACCCATCTAGTTACCAATATTTATGGAAAACACATGACACACTCAATTCATTACCTGTATAAAAATACATCATATAAGAAAACATTAATGTGAAATAAAATTTAATTCTTAAATTTTCATCATAATTTATATGCAAAAAACTCATCACTCATTGATCATTCATATCATCCTGATATGAATTTTGATATATGCATCATCAGTTTCATTTTTAATGTATCAAAACCCTCTTTCCAAATTAAAGAAAATTTAATTGAAATTTCAAAACATTTAAAATAAATAATCACATGTTCCCTATTATACCAATTGAAGGAACCCTGGGGGTAGTGGAACCATGAAAAATAATAAATTTAAAATTTTACTTGTTTGAAATTTCTCTTTTGATTCACTCTCCATCAATGTGTCATAAATCAAAGATACGAAATTCGGATTCCTATAGATCTTACAAATATTTAAAAATTATCCTACATTTTCTATCTATGATGATTAGGTGATATTGTGGGAAATCAAATAGATTTACGAAGTCTATTTGATCATGTGAAGAATACAGACTTGATCATGAAGACAAGATCGATCAGACCTTGTTCTTTCATTATAATCTTTCTCTAATAGCATTAGAGGATAGAAGAAGAGAGATTGTCTTTATAAATTCATCCAAGTAATGGATATATAATTCATGAGGCTAAAATGGTATTTTAAACCAAGTTTATACTTTCTAAATTTTATCTTTCAACAATAAAAATTAATAACATTCATTTTAGACATTTTTTCACACATATGACTTAATAAAAATTTACAAAAAGTAAAAATATTTTACAACTTAATTTTAAAACTTTAACATGTTACATGAAAAAATAAAAACCATTAACATGAACTTTATGATTACCTAACAATTTAATAAACATTGAACTTGTTATGTTTATTGGAAAAATTATATTTTCTTGTATTAACTTTTGGGATCTAAAAGTTTATAAATAAATTTAGAAATAAATTCAACCATAAATATTATATACATGAAAAATATAATTGAATTATTTTTAATTATGATCGATCACAATGGGTATTCAGAGCCCCCAAACTTGTGGACCACTT
This sequence comes from Viscum album, assembly GCA_963277665.1. NCBI lineage: Eukaryota > Viridiplantae > Streptophyta > Magnoliopsida > Santalales > Viscaceae > Viscum > Viscum album. Next base: position 2,060,504,231 of record OY728120.1, on the reverse strand, counting down.
TATCCTAAACTCATATCCATCCAAATAGGTGGAACTTGTGGATACACTTAGTGTGTCAGACTCTAGGTCCTTATCATGATACCAGTGAGTCTAACCCATAGACCAAGAGTGGTTTCTAGAAACACATCATGTCCAATAAGGAGTTAAAAAATTTCATAAATGAAATGTGTAACATAATCTATTTTTATCTGGATATATCTTAAGGAAAGTTGAACACCTGTGTCATCATCCTTTTCATGCATTAGATATTTTTAAACCTTACTAGATGGAATTAAATTATTGTACCATGTACATGGATTTAATTAATTAACTTCTACCATGGTCAACTTGGGTCCATGAGATATCTCTTTCTCAACCCAAAAGAGAAAAATTATATCTAGATCATTAAACCAATCCCATTCCACTAATTAAACACCCAATACAAGCTACCTCGCCTTGACTTAAAGATTATGGTTTTTCTTTACAAAAAAATTATTTGTCCAATTTTAAAAATCGATAATGATATCATGTATGGTGATCAATACACATGATCATATATAGGAATAGCCAATGAAACATGAAACCTCTTGTGATCCTATAGGTGGTTCAGTCCTCTTGATCTCATCTATATGATATCACCATGTGCAAACATTAGGATAAAAAGCCTCAATGATTATGATCCCTCAAAACCTAATTTTCATACATCATATGTGTCCCATAATTATGATATATCTAGACCATAGGGAATATGTTTAAGATTAATTTCATAGTATCTTTAGGATATCCTTATTGTTATGATATTCTATAGTATTTTGATATGACATGAATTCTAAGGACATTACCATATAAAAAATGGATGAAAATGTATCAGTACTACTATTATAACAATAAACAAATGTATCTATGTAATTGTATACATGTTATGGTAATTAATGTACCAAAAGAAGTTGGGTCTAGGGCACCCACTCACAAAAAAACCATCAATCATGGAGCTGAAATCAGGGATCAAACAATATGAGATACACTTGATTGAGTGATAACTATTTTTAGTTTTGATAAGAGATAATCATAGATGCAACACATGATAATTGAGTATTCAATTCATGATCAAATAATATAAACCTCAGTTTTATTTGAAGGTGGTGAAATAACTTTGAAATAGAAAATTGAAGAAGGATATCAGATGAACTAGGAAGAGGAGTGAAACTCATATTTAAACAAAATGGAATGGGATGAGTTTTAGGCTATGTCCAAGAAATTTGAAATACCAACTTTTTGAAGAAGATCAAGTGTCCTTGATTACCAATGATGAGACTTGTTTCTCAATAAGTTATATTTGGGATGAGATAAAGGTTCAAATGGCCCAAATATGTTTTCACATTGAAGATCAATTTGAGAGGTTGTTTAAGGGGATGAATATAGATGATTATGGTGACTTACGGATTGATTCAGCAGTGATAATAATTTTCAAATGAGTTAATAATATCAAATCTGGTAATCTTTATACTTTCACAACCTTTCATATTTTAAAATTATCATAATCCAATTGGCATTTAAGATGTTTTTGTTTCAAATAATTTTAGTCCCATGTCCAGTAATCTGGTATATTATAATATAATTGATTAAATTGGCTACAAGGATAATGATTTTATTGAATGTTGTTGGGATCATGTTTTTTAATAAATATGGGAATCATATGTTTCACCATATTACTTAGATGATTTATCCAAAGATGAAAATTTATGGAAAGATGGTGTTGATGTGGTAAATAATACAACAACTTTTTCATAAGGGAATAATAGTTTCTATTCCCTAAAACTATAATTTATTACTAATTTTTGGTTGGGTTTTGTTCAATTTGATAAAATGTGATCAAGATTGGATTTCATTTTCTAGACACCAGGAATGTGTCGATTGATTGTTCTTCCTTAGTTGAGAAAGTGGGGAAATATTTGAGTGCATTTATACCTATTCCATCTAAAATAAACTATTTTATAATTAATTTTTAAGATAATTATTGTGCACAAGGACCATGATGAGATAAATTATGTATGTTAGCTAAAGGAGGAAGCTTCAATAGAGGAGTAAATTCAAAAAATCACCAATATTGAAAAATTCATCTGAAAGATTAGATTTTCCAAACCATCAAGATGATATGTGGTTAGATAATTTTCAATATAATCATTTTTAAAGAGATTAAAATTTTGGTAAACTGATCTATTCACTAGGATGGAGTTATAGTTTACTATATATTAAATCCTCTCATTGCCCAAACTTGGGAAAACATTGTTATCAAATTCAATCAATTAAGATATTATGTGCCTATAATGGAATAATATTAAAAATTATCAATAGAATCATTGAATATTTTCTAGAATTACAGACTAAAACATTTTCAATTTCATTTAATAGTGATATTATACATTCAAATAAGAAATTTATTGAAAAAAATGAATGAAATTATTGTTTAATATGGAATCCTCAGGTTATATGTGGATACTATTACACAAAATATCATTTAAGGAAAGTAATTTCATGATTTTTTTATCCAAAATAAATCAAGATTCCTGAGAAAATATTTTTAATGTGAAAGTCTACATTGAATGACAAGATTATTCTTGTTCAAGATATGTGAAATGGAGGGATTTTTTTTCTATAATAGGACATGAAAAAAACTAGTCATGTATGAGGTATGTATTGGTTCTAAGGAGAAAAATTTGTGAAGGAGAGATCAAATATTACTATTTTGAATAGAACATTTCATTCTATTATGAAGATAGATATATGGGGTGATCCTTAAAAGAACATTTTAGTAAATTTATCATGTTTCCACCCTTATAAAATGTTATAGATCTTGTGAATAATGTTAGGGTTGAAATTTTTTGTTATGATGTATCCCTTAATTTGGTTTAATTGTTTTTGGAGAATCTAATCATAGAATAACTTTCCCATTAAAATTGGACACTTATTCTTCAATAGATCACTTGATTCAAAAGTCACATGTTTGTCGAAGAGAACCTATAATAATAAATATAACCTGGAAGAACTTATTGGTATAAGTTTTATATAATAGGAATGTTTTTTATATCCTTAACTTCCAAGGTAAAAAAATTATATACCTCAAATAAGAATTATATCATGATAATTTTGTTAGTAATACACTATTATTCATTAAATGTTTTTCTTAAATATTCAATGAGTTCATTCCACCGAAGCTAATTGAAATAAAGTTATTTGAAGGAGTCACAAGGATTCATTTTTTCCATGGAATTTTATATATATTATTATATTCCAAGTGGATGTTATTTTTTTTTGTGATTTTTTCCACCATTATCATCATAAATTATATGTATTGGCTAATATCAATGATTATAGGGTCACTGGGTTGGATTTTAGCCACAGGTAGAAAATATCATATGGATGATGTTTTCATAATAATTATTTAAAGAAATAGAAAATATAGAAGTTATACTTATAGTTAAATATCAAGGGATAAATAAAATGTTACTAGTAATATGGAAATGAAAATAACCCAATGTAGTAGAACTACAGGTGGAGATGATGAAGGTATAGTTTCTTTATTCCATCCTTGAAGATAAGGATGTTTTTTAAGTAAGTCAGAATGAAAGGACCTTGGGAATTATGTAGTATATAGGAGGGGATGGGGAACTGTAAAAACTACAAGGGATATCATTTTATTTTATAATATATAGTTTTACTGATCAATAGGTAATGCCTATATTATTAGTGAATAAGTTGAGGTTTTTGTGCTATAGGTTGAGGTTGTTAGAATCTCAATTCCTAAGAACCATATTTTAATTATTGTTTCCAAAAGGTGGGGGTGGGGAATTAAGATATTTTGGTCTTCATCTTGGATAATGTAAGGTTATGACCTCTGCCTAAAAGAGAGTTTTCCATGGAACTTCCTTCTTATTCTTCTTTTAGAATATATTCTATAAATTTGATATTTTTGTAACATATTCATGAATAGTTTCTGGGATTCAAAAAGGTCTAATGACAACTATTAGAATAATTGGACATTATTATAATCCCTAACTCCATATTTATATGAATAGATAAATGGAAACATGATTAATAAAAATTAATAACTTAATATACCAACACACTTTTCATTGAAATATCCAAAAATCAACCTTCATCATTTCATGATGAATATAGAAAAAGGGGAATTGAAGGACTTCCCTCTTTGTGACATATCTGAGGGACAATTTGAATCAATAAACATTTTATTTCTCACTTGGAATCCTCTATTTTCCTCACACTAGAACCGACATTCCTATAATTGAGGAAATACAAGTGACTTAGAAGAGGATGAGAACCCATCCTTCATTTTACTGGTATACCCCTGATAATTAAAATATCATTTTATTTTTAATTTTATTTAGGTTATTCATTGATTTTTCATATATATAAGTTCCATATAAAATGAGTGTGAACATATCATTTTTTATTCTTAGATTGAATGAAGAATAAAAATTGAAAATATTTTTGATGAAGATTAGATGATGAGTGTGAAAGATAATCTAAATCAATATTAAAACTAGTAGATATAGTATTTGGAGGGAAGTTCCCGATAAGATTTGGTTATAGAAGAAAAATGAGTTTTCCAAAATAAGAGTGATGAGAAGGATTTCATTACTTAGAATAATAAAATATTGGTAGCTAAGGGATATTACAATGAATACAACATATTATTAATAGAAAAATTTCTTGTCAATATTATGATTTGAATATATTTGGATCTTTCTCAACTTTTTCACAGAAGTTAGTTTAATTTATTTTCAAATAGATGTGAAAATATTATTTTTAAATAGGTATGTTCAAGAATTTAATGTTGAACAACCTATTGGTTTTTCAAGTCATGACCTATTGAACCATATTTTCAAAATTACCAAAGCACTATAAAGATATAAACAATCTCTGAGAAAAAATATTACTATTTAAATACCTTTTTTAACAAAATGATTTTACAAAGGGAACAAAAAATGATACTCTCTATGAAAAAATGTTTACAAAGAAATTCTGATTGTTTAGATCTCTGTACATGATATTATTTTCAGGAACACTAAAAAATCACAATTTGAATGATAATACATGAAGGATCCTTATCCAACATTTAAGGGATGTGATATGATGGAAAATGTAAATTGTGTTATAGGGATGTTTCAATTCAAAAAATAAAAAATAAAATCAAAACCTCATTGAAAAGGGGGAATTCATATTTAATGAAAAATAATATTTTTCCTCACTATTTACTAGATCTTACTTTCGGAAATTTCATATACATGAGATGGTACTTCCAAAGGTGTGAATTAGTTCCTATAAATATGATTTAATCAACATGATATATATATTTTTACCACTTCATCAATAAATACTTCTCAATGAATCTATTTTCAATAGAGATTTTATAACAGTAGTGTTGATTAAAATTTTAAATTTTAGATTATTAGACGTAATAACAATATTCACTATTTATTTTATCTTATAATTTAATTATTTTTTAATTATACATCACTTGATTCATTATATTAAATTTATAAAATGATAATTAATCATTTAATCTGATCATATAATTCATAATTCGATCAATTAATGATGGAGTATTTATGTTCCCTATAAATAGGGTCATTCACCAAAAAATTTCCTCACCCCATTCTCTATTTGTGTTACTCTGTATCAATATCACCAAAGAATTTCTACTCTAAAACTGACTATCATTGATTATTTCTCACACAATCTAATAGTTTATATAAAATAAATTATTAGTTAATTTATAAAAAAAATGAAAATAAATTATTACAATTTCCCATATTTTTTTATGTATTATGTAAAAGAAAAATAATAACCTCTCTTCCCATATCCATTTTTTAGTTATTTGAAATATTCTTATTAGACTAATGGACTTTTATTCATTCATATTTCTCTTTCCTAAATTGATTCATTGGAATATAATAAAAAAATTAAAAACATCACATTATTCTAATTTAACCAAAAATCATCCAAATGAAATAGATTGTAGGCAAACACTTTTTTTGTTTTATTGTGTGGATATTATAGGGAGTGTGGGTTTTTAGGTTGGAGGAACATGTTTATAAACCATGGTTATTTCCTTATATTTTTTCTATTATAGTATTTTCTATTTTTATTTTTCATTTTTCAAATCTTCTCATTTGCTCGATTCTGGATATTAAATATCCCATGGAATCTTTTTGGTCACAATTGAAATTTATTTTATAGTGTTTCACTTTTATAAATTAACATAATGGTTCTACCATTTTTTAAAATATATTAATGTAATGATTTTTTTGTACGAAATGGTCCAATCTTGTGATCCATAACAATTTCTATACAAGACAATAAGGTTCATCATAAGTGATTAGATAGATTCATTAGGAAAGTGACTTGTTATTTTATCATGAAGAGGATCAAATTCAATAAATGTGGTCTATTCTCTAAGATATTCATGTTCATTTTATGAAAATTCCAAATATTGGTTTTCAAATAATCAATAATATTCATTTAGAGGCATGTATCACATTTGTTTTTTTAAATTTTTGTTCAATTAATCATTATTGTTAAAATTGTGAATTTTTGAAATATACTATTACCAACACAAAAAATTATTTCATATTTTAAGAGAAACATGTAGGTACTAAAAACATACTTATATAGTAGTTTTCTTCCCAATTTTTCTTTTGCAGGTTTAAGGTGTCTTTTCCTTCATCTAGAATGATATGTGTGTGTTGTTTTACTCCACAGTATTGCTTACAGGGGAAGATATTTCCTTCCTCACATCAATATATCATGACTATTGTATTCTTTTACACAATGGGTCATGGTAAAACAAAAAATTATAGTGATATATAATGATTTTGTGAGATTTTGGGCCCGCTTTAGAACACATATTGAAAACTGCTTATAGAAATTATCACTAAAGACAAATGTTTCTATGAATTTTTTTTAGAAAAAGAATATTTTGGATATAATGGATGAATAAATATGATATCTACAATATAAATATGGTTCTGAAATGTCAAAATTATCATTAACCACCTTTCTTCTACATTCATTGAGAAGTTGAAACATTAATCATGCATATATGTAGAATATTGCCTCCACAATTATGGAGTTTCATTTTTTTTAGAACCACCCATCATTAATGGAATTAAAAAAATAAATTTTAATACAATAAAATTGTTTTCATCATAATATTAGTATTTTGGATTCAATTAAACTATTTAAAGTTAATTTCTACCATGGTAAACATAAATATGGGGTGATAGAAAAATTGATTGAATAACATCAAGTAACTGACATAAGAAAGAAAAATATATAATAAATAAATAGTTTATGCTAATAAATATTTTATATTAAATTAAATGTATATTAATAGGTTTCCCTAAGTGGTTATATAATAAAGATAATTTGATTAATCATAATGTTAGGTGCATGTCTATAATGTATCTGGAACAAGGTAAAAGTTTCCATTTCAATCACCCTTTATTGAGGCATGTTTTGATATTATACAGCAATCATCATTTTTATGGAATAACTAATACCCCTTGATTTATAATTTCATAAATAATTATTGTACTTGGAAACATAAATTTTATTTATTATCTTCCTTATTTTGGGCTAGGATTGATGTATTTTCTCAAATTTAATGGTTTATTCAAAACTCAATCAACTTTAATGAGTTATAATGTTTCTTCTTCAGTTCAATATTTTATTTTATATATTATACCCTATAAAAATCTTGTAATAATTGTTTGATTAAAATATTCATTATTGATAATTTCTAGTCCTTCCTAAAAATGAAACTACAATAAAATTAATTTTAATACTCTTAAATGTTGGTTTCCCATTCTAATCCATAATTTTTATTACCTTAAACATTCTTTTTTTAATTTTACGACTAATTATATTTTATATAATTGGTATTTAATAATTACCTTATAATCTTTTAAAAAGAAATTTTTATTATCCCTTTTTATTTGTGGGATTTCGAAAAATGTGTTTTGAAAACATAAAAATAGACATTTTGAAAACACCCTCCCTCCTTTCATGTCACACAATCTCTTTAATTTTAACCATTTTTATCTATATTATTATCATGTATTTCTTATATATATTGTACAAATTTCTATTATATGTATAACTATTCAACTATGCCTTTAATTTTTGGGATTAATATATGTTTTATGTTATCTTGTGACAAGTGTCACCTCCATGAAATGTTTTTCACCGTGAATTTATTTTTAAAAATATAATTATTTTATAGAAAACCATCCTAGTAAAATTTTCTTATAGAAACAAAAATCTAATTCATAATTTAAAAATAACCTTTACCTTTTTCATAAATCATCACCATATTAGTTTATTTATATTAGTTCTACTCCGGATATTTATTAGGAATTTTCTACGTTGGAATACCATATTCAAGACCTATTTCCATTTTTTAATTATGAAAGCCCTAAATAATTTAATTCCACATTCCCTTAGAAATAAATATGATTTAGCCTTATGTTATTCCATGAATAAAAATTATGAAACACGCTTCCTTATCATTGTCTTGATCAAGCTTATTGTTTATGTATGTTCACTTTTCATCATGTGACACACATAAGTATGATTTTAATTATGTGGTTGCTGAGCATAAATTTATATAAATGTCCAATGAATTGGGTGAAGCTTTATATCTCATGAAATATTATTTATTTTATTAGGGAGTGAACCAAATCCAATATGGGAATTTTTCCCCTATGTATGGAGCATAGATAGTTAGCCTAAGAACACAATGTTTTGTGATGGATGTTCCTAAAATTATATATCCCTCCAATGAATTAGGTAGTTCTTTATATATCATTATATGTTATTTAAAGGATTATGAAGTTAACCTAATCCACCATGGGCCTTTGTACACTATGTTTAAGGGAATTTGGATTTAGCCTAATCCACCATGGTGATTTATCCACTTTATGATGATGATCCGAGGAGTAAACCTTGAATTACGATTTATTATCTTATATTTTTGTATCATATTATATTATTATATAATCTTATTATTTCATATACTTATGTAATGATTCTATTTTTATATCACACTATAATTTCTTGGTACATTTTAATTATTTGAAGATTATACAAACTTCCTCCTCGATTAATAGACATCTTTTATTTTTCAATTTCTTTATTGTAGGAGATCTTTCCATTATCTAGTTTTCTCATATTCTTACAATCTAACCATTAATGAAATGATGTTATGTTTTCCCATAATAGGGATTTGAGCTCACTATTTTTTTATATTTTTCTTCCCCATGTTATGACAATAAGTATAAAATATGAGAAGTGTAGAAGGGAATCTAGAAGAGTTTGATTATAGATAAATGTTTACAAGTTATATAAAATTAGTTTTCAAGGTAACTAGTCCTCAAATACACTAAACCAGAAGGTTCTCCAAGGTATATGAGAATATTGTGAGGTGTAATGTTTAAATTATATAAATCAATCAAAATAAAGATATGTATATCTTTGGTTTCCTTAGGGGTTAATAATAAGTAATATTCACCAAAAAATTGTGATAATAACATTATGATTCAAGAAAAAATTGATTATACGATTTTATATTGAGTTTTTTAAATATTTAATTGTATGTATATGAATTTTGTGAATTTTAATTTAATTTCATGGTAAATAGAATTAGTTTTTTTATTAATATTTTTTGTAGGAATATTTTGATCAATGATGTTTCAATATGGAATTTATTCTAAAACACATGAAAACCATTATACTCCTAAAACCCATAGTATAAGGAGAGTACATGTGATTCAATAAACTAATGATACATATGGTATACTTCACCACATATCTTGCATTTTTTTCTTACTATATTGACATGTCCTATTATAACTTCATTCACAGTAATTAATAATATTGACGATTTTGGGGAATCATGCATTCGGACCATGACTCACATACAATTATGAGTCTACTAGCTGGTCATTATTATTAGTTTATATTAAAATGTGATGACATTATATTCTAAAACATCATAAATTAACAAAAAAATTCAAATATTTTCTTAATTTAAATTATTCTGTAGGGTACCCTAATTCCCCACACACAGATAGGTATATACTAATAGAACAATATTTTATTATTTGGTTTATTTTATTTGGGGTCACATTTTTACATTTTGTGAATAATTTCATGCAAACAATTCAACTCCCTCTCAACCCACTATAATTATCATTTTAACTAAAAAAAATATTATTGTAAAATATGTAAAAAAGATTAATTCACTTGAAAATTTCACAATATAATTTTTAATCATTAATGATGAAACGATATTTTTATAAAAATAATCTTTAACAAATATTTTACCACTATAATGTATTATTCATATATCAATTAATTTACGAAACATGCTAGGAATTTCAAGGCCATACATTAAATATACTCTCATGAGTACTTGAATCAAAAAAAACATCCAAAAAAACATCCCATATTTGGAGTAAGTCCTTTTGGGTGTTAAAATTGGTCATAAAATGAATTATTAATTTTGGTGAATTCAAACACAAGAAATAAACTTAATGATAAACAACAATGCAATGTCATATCTTTCCCGATACAAGGTACAACCTCATACTATCAAAAAATGTAATACATTTCAATTAAAGGAAAAACATAATGAAACACCCAAAATTGAAACCCCATAACCTTATTCATAATTTATTTTCCTCCATTAGGTTTCATTTGATTATTTATTTAAATTATATTTTGTTATAAATAATTGTTTAAAGTTTGTCATAATTATTTTGAATTTAGTAATACAATGTTTATTTTTACTAAATTTTATTTTCTATTGTTTGATTAGGATCAGATAATTTTTATTCAGTTTAATTTTTTCGGGGTGACTTTCGATTGGTTAATTAACCACTACCAACTCAAAACACATAAAAGTATTATTAACTCCATATAAAAGAAGTTAAAATACACTATAAACTCAAAATTATCAATAAATCAATCAAACTATATTCCCCACATATATTTTATTTCTAAACATCGAAATGTTTATTCAACTCTCATTTTTTTAGAATCACCTTAAGATTAAAAAATTTCAATATATCCTCATTCCAGATCAATTTCATTGTGTTGTGGTGAAAATGATAGAATATGTACTGTAAACAAAAAAACATTCTATAATTAAATCAAAACTACCCAGTAAAACATGGATATAATATAGTTTTTAAATTTCTAACTAATTATAACACATTTAATTTAAAATTATTCTATAATAATTACAAGAAACGTCATTTAACAATCTAATTAAACTAAAACATATACCAACATTCCAAACATGACTTAAATTGATGAATCATTATAATTTATCTAATTATATCCAAACATGTATTAAATGAAAAAGTACATTTTAGTTTAGAACCAATGAATATTAAATCAAATAAAAATATCAAAATAGTTTATGAAGTTTCCTATTAATTGAATCCCATTAAACTAAAATTTCAAACTGTTTGATGAAAAAAAATTATCTTAACATCAACTAATTCATAAACATCCTAGGATAATAGAATACCTAAAAATAAACCAATCATTAATTAATTTAAATTATTAACTATACATAACAAAAAAATATAAATAATACCAAGTAATAAGAAATATTCATAATATATATAAATGTTATTCTTTGAGTTAAAGGTTATTTGTAATGTCATTTTTTATGAAATGAATGATTAGTTTATTGATATGGTATTTTATACCAATATAGATTATATCTTAACTTTAGTAATTAATTTTGGACTCCCTTATTAGGGAATCCTTTATTGGGGAAACATTTTCATTATCCACCTTTACATACTTTATATCTTATGTTTATTTTTATAACATTGATATATTTTATCAGTATAATTGAGTAGACTAATAGAAGACCAATTTTTTTTAATATATTCATTATTAATTTGAATTTAAAAAATTTAAATGTAATCACTAAAGGCTAGAAGTGGGCATAAAGGTGATGATAAACATGACCCATCTAGAGAAAGGTAATGTGGGGGTGTTGTTTTTGAAAAATTATTGACTAAATGTTATATTACTGAATAATTTCATGATTCACATTTTTTAATTATAATATAATTTATTTATGTTTTATCATTTATTTATTTAATCTTCTAGGAATCGTTTTTACTATTATGTCATACTGTCTAAATAATTTATTGTGTATCTATTTTTAATGGGTGGAGTGTATTTGGGCATCTTCATGAGCATTTATTTTTTTAATTCTATCGCATATTTAGTGATATTTTTAACCAAAACTAAATAAGTAATTGAATTTATTTATCCTATGTTATTTAAATTATCACTAAATAAGAAGCAGTGGTTAAAAGCACCGGTGTATTTTAGATTGGTCCAACATTAGTCGTAGTAATGTAAAACTCCACTAAATATCTTATCACTCATAAAAAGTAGTAATGGTTAAAAATTCCACGAAATAAGGTATATTGAGGGAACGTTAAATATTTTTTGTAAAAAAATAATAAATATAGTGATGGTTTTATAAACCCCCACTAAACAAGAAAAATCACCGTGAAATATTTTTTCACTATTGTTAATAAAAATATCTACCAAAAAATAACTGGTGTACATCTTAACAATATTTTTATCCACTACTAAGAGTATATTTTACTTTAGTGAGAGAAAAATAGTACTGATTTAATTTGAATGATTTAATAAAAAATTAATAATGAAATTTTTTTCATTAAATGGGTTTATAATATAATAGTTTATAATATAGTGGATAATATATTATATATTATTAGGTAAATAGATTATAATGATCTATAGCTGAATTAAATTATTTGGGGACTTTCATGAGAATAAACACCCTGTAAGGTAAAAATATGAGAAAAAAGTGAGATATAATGACTTATTATATTTCCATGAACATTATATTTTTTTAATTTAATATAAATTCAATGTTACTATTCATTATTCTATTAATATTTATGATGGTTTTACATATATTTAGATTTAAAAAAATGTCAAAATAACTAATTTTTTGGTAATTTTTGATAATAAAGACAACATTGAATGTATTTTTTTCACACGGCCAGTATGGCAGTTTTGAAGGCTATTTTTTAAAATTTCAATAGTGGTCAACACTAATTTATATTTGAATAAATCCAACCAATTTGGAAACCTAAACACATAATTTTCCTATAATATAGATATTTTCTTCAGTTACACATTCCACACAATATTAAAAATAAATATAAAGTGATATTATTGTCTTACTTGAATGAGGATATAATTTTTTTGAAGATATTATTTCTAGGAAATGCATGAATTTTTTATCAAAAATGACAATGGATAGAGATTCACTATTATCACTAAAAAATAATAACTCTTAGTATCTGAAAAAATATATAATACAGTTAGTGAATCATTAAATGCTTAATGATTATGTTATTTATCTTAAAAATATTTTCAAATAAGTATATGAAATAGGTATTAGTACTTTAGAATTGTTGAAATATTAAAAGAACACTAAAATTAAAAAAATAAATATAAGGTTGACCAATATACTAGAATGAATATGTAACAATATATTGGAAAGATGACAAGTGATCTAATTCATGTATTTCAGTAACTGTTCATGTCATGTAATTTATTCCTTGTGATTAATATAAAATGAATTTAAAATATATTTAAATTAAATATGAATGATTGAGATAGTTTCACATAAATCAGTTTGTACATTGAATATGATTTTCATGGAATATATGATTTTATAAAATAATATTTTTGGGAACATTATATAATGTTATTATACATGATTTTGAATTTTAATAATTAATAGAACTCAATTGTGAATTATTTCATAATATATTAATATGGGGATGATATTATTTTAATGAACATAATTTTTTGCCTGATGGAATATCATCTGATCATCCCAAGTTCTAGTCCTCACTATAGAATAAGGAACTAGTGTTTTTGGACAATACCAATACTATTGAAAGAGTCCCTCGGACAAGGAAGTCACACAACAAGACCTTGCATATTTAATCAGCATCTTGTGACACTCAAATAATAAAAACTAGAAAATCATGAAATGTAAGGAATAATAAAGGAAAAAATAAGGAAAATAAGGAGTTAACATGGTTTAGAGAGTTCCGTAATCCATGGGAAACAAAAACATTTCCAAAAGAAAAATACCGAGATTAAAATAGAGGATAAACTAAAAAATAATAAGTTGATAGAGGCTTAGCATGAGTAAACCATTCAAATACACACACCACATAATATAATTGATCTCATTCCCAAAATATATATATTATACTATCATGTAATCCTAGTTCCACCACTAAAAAACATTCAAGGCTCATTCACCCTATGTCTCTGATAATTGCGATCAATGAATCTTTCGGTCAAGGGAAATAACTACCTCAAATGGATTTCCAAGTGAACAATATCTGAATATTGAGACATCATGGAATGAATATATGTCTACTATATTTTTGTTTTCTCATGCCTAAATATATAATAACACATCCTACAGCCCCATAACATGCATATTTTGATGTTTGAACCATTTCTTACTACTGTTAGGATATACCGTAGACATTTAGTGTACTGAGAACTGTTTCCCCTATGTATGATAGAATAATAAGGGTATAAAAAGTTTAACATTTTAAATGACTTCATCTCTAAGACATAAAATTTATTCTCATACCAATACTAATAATCTCTCACTCTTCAATCATTCTTAGAGTTTCAATAAAAATTCTACTAGGCCACCTATAGCACCTTTCATAACTGACTTTTTTAGTTTCAAATTTTTGTCTCCAAGAGATTTTAAGTTTATAAGGTCCTAAAACCTATAATTTATTAATATATAATGAAGAGAAATATTTATTAAAACTATATTAATAAAAAAATGTAGTCAATATGTTCATCAGATTATGGTTCCATTAAATTTTCTATAGTTGTGACATCCCATTATCCACATGATTCCAAACAAATATGTTCTTTAATTGAATATACATTATCTTGGATTGAAATATTGAATTATTGGGTAAGTGAATTTAATTTTATATTTTATTGTATAACACTCAAATATCTTGAAACCTTATTATTTCTTCAAATAAACCCTTAAACCACCCTATTTTCTCCCATGATATTATTTTTATAATATACTCATCTTCAATGATTCGTAGTGAAACTATGAGTTTTGACCAAGCAACCTAGTTCATAATAGTGCATCTAAAATAAAACCTGAATCTAGTGGTTCTATTCCATTTTTTTCATATCTCCACCAAAGTGATCATCTATAAACCCCTGAAAGTGATCATCTATCCGAAAACAGAGTGAAAGAGATGATGTACCCTTGGGATATTAAAAGATCCACATGATAAACTTCTTGTTCTCATTTTCATGGATTCACTATGAAACTAAAGGAAACACCCATTTTTTGATTGATATAATTCCTAGTAAAACCATGTTGAACACTAGACATCCCATATCTAATGCATATAGATCATTTTCCATGCAATCTACCTCAAAATCTGTTTGAGGTGTATTCTCGATTGAAAATTTGAAATTTCTGGCAAGGGGGTACTCATAGGATTTGAGTCATTCATACTAAATCTATCAAGTACATTTAGAATAAAATCTATATATGACATGAATATTTATTCAAAACTGATTTATCTCCTAATCCCCATACCCAACATTCTCTTAGAGAAACAATGATTTTGAATTTTCAAACAAATGGATAGCTCAATCATCAACTCTTATAACCTTCACATCACAGGTCCAACCAAAAGTATCTCTTTAACATAGGGAATAACTATGATGAAACTCCAATCATCATATAATCTCTAGTAAAAAAAATGGTCCAAAAATGATCCTACTAAACCCATGTTTCATTAAAAATGAATCAAACTTTTGATTATATTTCCTTGGTTCTTGCTTGAGCCTATAAAGACTTTTATTATCCTCACTCACCAATACTTTGTTGTATTATACTATTAAACATTATTTTTTCTCTATTTATATTTATTCTTCCAAATATCCATGAAGTAACATAGTCTATACATCAAGTTATTAATGAAAAAAATATATCATGGAATCCTAACTGAGAACTGTTTGTAATGTTGTATTTTTCTCAGTCAGAGAAAATATCTCCTTGAAATCCACTCTTGATTGTTAGAATCTTTTTAAAACTAATTATGCCTTTTATAATATTCTACATTATTCTTTCACCTTCGGATGATAAACCCATTTAATAAAATAATTTATATTATCTTACCTTCTAGAAGATGTGTTATCTCCTATATATAAAACACATATAAAAAATCCCATTATTCCTTAATTGATAAATCTCAATATAATTATTCACTAATAATTCATTCCTTATTTAGGATTACAGGTTCCCTATATTCTTTGAGAAGTAAAAATGTTCAATTAGGAATGAAACCTTTACATTAGTTACCTTACCCTGGTAAATAACCCAATATCTAGAGGATATTATTTATATAAACATTTGTATTCTAAATATCTTACCTTGGAGTTTATTGTAATGACTTCAAATTATAGTTCTTATAAAAATAATTATATGTTTGATAACAAGTGTTACACGCTACACCCAATTTATACAAACCACAACATATTAGAATAAACTTTTTAATAAATCTATAATAAACAATATGATCGTAAACCATTAAAATTTGTTACCTTTAGAAGATAAATAATTAATATGAGTTAATATATAAAAATATTATTTTTAATAAATTAATTTTTCTTTATACGATGTATTTTATATTAAAGAGTGATTATTTATTATATTACATCCAACAAGTAAGATGAAAACATTGATAGTGGGTACGTACAGACTATCTCCTCGATGATGTCTTTTGGATTATTTTTCATCACCGCCACTCAAGTATGGATTGAAGGATAGATTTTATAAACAAATATATTTTATATGATATACATATAATTCTAAATTGATAATTTTTAAAGCACAATAATTCTATTCATTCATTGATAAATGGTATCATTAATCGTCTGTACAACGGACCACCGCTTCCATGAACAATAAATTTCATTTTTCATCACCACCCATCATTAATGGTTCCTAAAATGGATTTAATGGTGATATTATTTTTATTAAATGTCTAATATTATATATATTTCAAATTATAATTATCTATATTCATCACCATACTCATTAAATCATAATAAAACAATACTATTTAGGACTATTTACTATCCTTTGTAAATAATTTTTTAACGATAATTTCATAAATGATTATGAGATTCAATATAATGGTAATATAATTTAATAATGATTTATTTAGTATTTATTTAGGATTATTTAATTTTTTAATATTTTAAAAATTATAAATTTATCACCTTTCAATCATTAAAAACAATGAAATCATGTTTATCATGAATTCTATTTTCACCAGTTGTATTCATGTATGTCACCTAATGAAAATGGGTCATAAAAAATTACTCAAAAAATGATTAATCTATGTTAAATGATATATTAATGATAAAATTGAAACCATAGAGTGATAAATATTCATTTCATTTTGATATTTGTACGAAACAAGAAATTGAAAGATTTGACACCCGATAATGAAAACGAACTGTAATCACTTAATATCTTTGTAATATATAGTTATAAAATAGTTATAAAACTGGTATTATGTTTTTATTAAGTTTATGATAAATGTTATTAGGATATTTATGTTCATTATATAATATCTTAGATCACATTCATGCATGTGGGAAAATAAGGTGAGGTTTTCGTCTCAAAATTTACATCATTGAGAAAAAACATTGTGAACATAATTTAATTTTAATTATTTCTATTATAAATTTTGAATATATAATATCATTAATTATAATTATTCATGGTATTATAACTTTAAGTTCAATATTTCTCTCATTAATGGGGTTTTTTAAATGTCTTTTAATTCATAATAGTTTTTCATCTCAAATTCCTCCCTTTGAGACTTGTTTTTTATTATGATTCTAATTTATTTTAGGTGGTGTACATGCTATGTAATTGAGATTTTATATCATGAAATAAAATATATTCATTGTAATTTATTTATAATTTAAATATATCTCTCTCAAAAGGATTTGAGTAAAATTCTATTTAAATTATAAGGGGTTTTTGTGACTCAATGTTTTTCCTTAGTTCATTATAACTACACATAACCCATTATATTTTAAGATTAATATATTATAAAATATAATGATTTTAAGTTTTATTTAAAACTTATTTTATAGGGAAATAATCTTTCACACCTAATACTTCCTCCTTGATGATTATATTATCTCATGAAAATTAGTTTTTTTAATGCACTGTACTAGACATGATGCCTCTCTGCAGGTCAAAAATCTTTTTCTGGCGGCAGTGGAAGAACTTCTACATGAACTCTGGTATGTTAGAAATGATATTATTCACAATAATCACTCATTCCATCTTAATGCAGGGAAGTCCCGAATCCTCCTTGCGATTCATGAAGCAGCCTCAATTCAAAAAGACTGTTGCAACAACTCGGTTGGTGACCTTATTATCCTTCTTCATCTTCACGTTCCTCGTATCTTCCCAAAGCCAAAATGCCTCTTTGAAGTTTTTTTGGCAATCTCCGATGCCAGGATGGATCAAAGTGAATGTTGACGGAGCCTCCAAAGGCAACCCTGGTCCTCCCAGTTGTGGTGCTATCTTCAGGGACTCAACTGGGCAATGTCAAGGTTGTTTCTATGTTGGTTGTGGTCACTCTTCATCTCTGGAGGCGGAAATGCTCGGAGTTATTCATGCTGTTTATTTTTCTCTTCAAAGAGGTTGGAGAAAGCTTTGGATTGAAAGTGATTCAACCACCATCATACATGCCATCTGGAGTGGCAACATTCATCTATCCTGGTCGCTCACTGCTCGCTGGATGAACTGTCTCAATTTACTCTGTGGGATCGATTTTATAGCTACTCATGCCTATCGTCAAGCAAATGCCGTTGCTGATGCTCTAGCCAACAAAGGTGTCCATCAAAGCATGACTTGGCTGGACTCTATTCCCTCTGATTTATTTTATCTTTTGGATAGAGATTGTAAAAAAATCCCTTCATTTCGCTTCTTGTAATCTCTCATTTGCTTATCAATAAATTTTTGCTTTGGTCCTTGACCAAAGCTTCACCAAATTTTTTTTTTACTTCTTCAACAAAATTTCTTATACCTAGTGGGAAAAAAATTGGCCCTAATGATCCTTATATTCCTATTTATTTAAATTTTTTTTTATCCTTTCATATATTCTATTTTTTAATAAAGATATATTCAAATATTTCAAAGGATTTTCCTTTCAATGATCAGATATATTTACCATATACTTGGAATTTTGAAATATGAATTACATCATTTCACGATTTCATTGTTAAATTTTATTTTTAAGAAATGTTTTATGATACGTTCTCTTAATTTAAGAAAATTTATTTTTGAATTTTACATGGAATTATTTCCTTTTAAGATGATAATACAAAAAACATTATAAGAAAAATACTTTTCGTTATTTATATTTTCAATGGATTCATCTTAAATAGAGTAGTAGTTCATAAATATCCTTATATATGTGCTCTTTTAAATTAATCCTATTTAGATATTATATTGTTGTTGTAAAAGGTTATTTTTTGTTGTGATTCCATTTGAAAATTTATGAAACCCATTTTATTCTCACATGTTTTTCATAATATGACGAATAATTTGATTTTTAATTGTTTTCATATGTTTTTATGATGTCAAGAGGGGTCCCTTAGATCACTACAATATAAGGAAATTTATATATATCATGTACTTATAAGGTTACATAGTAGGATTTATCCCATGCCAAAGGGTACACATGAGAATTTATCTCAAGGAAAAGGTTACACATGAGTATTTATTCATTGTAAATTTGTACAACATATGATTTATCCCTTGAAAAATTTTATACAGTATAATTTATACCAATATATAAGGTACATGGGATGATTTATCCCATCCAAAAAATGGGTACATAGATGGATTTATTGCAAGCCCATGGGTACGTGAAAGGATTGTGCCAAGCCCAATAAAGTACACGAGTGGTTATCCCAAGCCTAATATATGAGGAATTTCATGGTCAGTAACTTTATGTATAGTCTCTATTCATATGGTCATTATAAAATTTTATTCCTATTCCCTTGACTATATTATACTCTCAGGGTATATGTGGTCTTTACAATAGTTCCTAAACCATTAGTAAAGGTATTCTAAAAAACCTAAATGGTTTTTTATCCCAGAACCTCCCAGTTATATACTAAACAACTTAACCTCTATGATAAAATTAATTTTAAAAATATAATTAGATAAATATGTGTATATTTATTGTAAATTAATATATATTTGGAAGTATATAATGTTATTTTTAAAATTAATTCATAAAAATTTACATATCCATTCCAATGGATCGCTAAAACCATATGTTTTGGTCTATAAAAAAGGTTTTGGAGATCATTGGTATTGGTTCTTGAATTTTTTAGAGCCTATACCAATGTTTCATTAGAAATGTTGGTATAGGGTATCAATATGGTAAATATACCAAACATTAATTACAAAATTTGGTATAGGACCATGTGTATAGTTACAATTTCTAGAAGTGATTCTGTTATGAAAAACAAGGTTCGATTGATGTAGTAGGTTGGTTTTAATGGATTGAGGTATTACTAAATTATGTTAGAATCACTAAAGCTTCATTGGTGAGAGTTATTGTGATCATGTATGTTGGATCTAACTGAGTGTGGGTTTGGGATTGATGGTACCTTATCAGTTACATGAAGGTATGTCTTTGGAGTTATTTAGGATAACATTTATCTAGCAGTTCTATTATGAAGTCGTGAAGGTTGAGAGATCTCATAAGTTTCTGATTATTCATCTGGGTGAACAATCTTTGAAGGATTTTACTGATTATTTTTCAATATTTTTTATCTTTTATCTAGATATTTTTTTCAAGGATTATAACAAAGATCCTTTATTTTTAGGGTTTATTCACCAATATCTTGGTTTATATGTGCCTATGTATTTCCTAACATATTTTAATGAGGTATTTGATGAGGATATTTGGGAGGAAGAAGGCCATTCTAGGAAACTATCGATGGGTGATTCCTTTGTCCCCTAATATAGGGATTTAGGTAAACCATCTAGTGAGGAGTTGAAGTGGAATTAACCTATGTTCAAAGTGAAAGTACCTCATCTTACGAGGAAGATACCACTCTTGTGCTTCCTATATAGGGCTCCCAGAAAATCCAATCCTTTCTATGTAAAATTTTTAAAGGAACTACCTTTGTTGTGTCTGTTTATATTATGTTTAGAAATTAGTTGGGTTATTATGTGAAGTTTTTAGTTCAATCCATTATGGATGATGGCCTATTTTTTTTGTAATTTTGTATGATGGATGTGTAATATGTTAGTATTTTTGAAATTTTTTATTTTTATACTAGGAATCTAGTGTCATGTTCTTTATGTATGGTTATAAATATTCAATTTAAGGTTATCATGTTATTTATATTAATCATTATAGAAACCCATGATTTACATAAATTGATATTTCATCTTATTAAATGAACACAAATTTTATATCATTATGATCCATGAAAAAACCATAAAGCTTTAGTTTCTTTGGAAACATGGATATAGAAACAAATTGTTCCTAAAAAATATACATTATCTTCCATTATTGTAACTAGAATCCTTCTTAGATATATCATACTCTGTAACCTTATTCATAGCATGGGATAAATTAAAACATAAAAAGGGGTGAGATTGGATTCTCAATATAGGTAACCATGGTATATATCAGTCAATGATCATATGTAATATTATCAAGATCATTACAGTATAAGAATATGATATTTTCCATAGAAAATCATAACCATAAATTCATAGATCATAATCACGATTCATGATATCTATCTTTATCACATAAAAAGGCATGAGTCATAATATGGAGGAATCATCTTGAATAAATAATAATATATGAGTTCAAATCATAATTATAAATATATATAATAAGATTATGGCACTATCATATGCCTAGAAACAATATAATTTTTAATGTTAAATACTGAGACCTTCATATCAAAGTGGATCAGGCATCAACATAAGTTTCTCATATCATAATGGATATATAATCTTTGAATGTTTCATATATCATATTTGATCATGAATCCATACCTATTTCCCATAGTGGACCAATCATGTCAACTCATTTCTCGTAATTATATAATGAGATATTGGGATTTACCTAATTCATTAGAGGGATATAATATACCAAACCATCATATAATAAAAACAACATATATCTATGAAAAAAGATCATAAAAAATTCATAATTTAACCAAACTATAACTCATGGAAAAGAAACTTGTTTTAAAAAAATCATCATAAATTACCCCCAAGTAAGGAAATGGGTTTAATAGAATAAACCTTAAATATTCATCATCATAATCAATATAGAGAAAAAATTAGATGTTATAAAAATATAATTTCCCCAATGAAGAATAATAATCCTTAAAGGATATTGTCATAAATGAAAATTTGTCTTAAAATACCATTTGAGTATTTCATTGAAAAAATGAGAAAATAAACTTTTACAATTAAAAAATTTAATATAAGAATATCTAGGATATTAATAAATTCATTTTATTTGAAAATAAACTAGAAAAATTATAAGGTAATACTCAAATAAAATAATTGTTATAATGGAAATAAAATATATTTATGTCATGTACAATAAATGAAAACATTCCTTTCACACTTTGATATGATGTTAGTAATTAATTATTTGTGAAAAATTTAGAAATATTGATTTTAAAACCTTTTTAAATAAATTTAATGGTAGTTAAAATTAAATTTTTATAACCTTAATTATATAATTAGTAACGTTAATAATATAATTTCAATAATTTTAGAATTATATGAAAATTTTCATCATCTAAAGATGAAATGAGTTCAATTTTTATTTAAAAATGGTTTCTCAATAATTTTATGTAACAAAGAGATAAAAATGGAACTAATAAATAAAAATTATAGTAATAACCAATGTAAGATGAAAATTAAATTGGGATATCAAATAATTATCATATAATTTTTTTCAATGTAAATTTAAGCATAAACAGTCTTGATTAAAATTAGAATGAAAAATAAATTCCTTACCGATTTGGAAACGTCTAAATCGTAATCCCAATAAAAGATTAACTTCAAATGAGACATTAAATATCATAAAAATAAGTATATTAATGAAAAAAACTGTAAATTTGGATTTATATACACCTCATAAATTATTATTGGTGTATAACATTACTTGTGTCCCTAAAAAGACAATTTGAGACTATAAACCCTTATAACATTGGTAATCTCTAAATCAAAAAATAATGAAAGATTGAATGTTATATAGATTTTTAAAAGACCCATAAATTTCATGAAAATAATCATAAAATAAATTCATGTGGATTATGTATACAACACAAGGGAAACAAGTTGGTGGAATCAGGCATATGTCTCATTGAAATAAAAGCACGATGAGAAACCTTTACATTAAGTATCATTTTGATTTACACATGTAAAAACCTCATATAAAAAAATATATTCATTTTAAATATATTTTAGAACAATTATAATATATATAATACCTTATATTATTTACTTGTAACATCTTGTCACCCATTTATTAAAAATTATTTTTTAAAAACACTATTCTGGGTGATAACTACATCATTTTTCATGCATTTTTCAGTTCGACAATCCCAGTTCTTGTACTTTGATCATTGTTACATCATATCAATAATCTTAATCATATAATTATTATCATATTTAATCATTATATTCTATTTTATAACTATTTATTTAAAAAAATGATGATATATGATTTATAATACTTGGTAGAGACGGTAGTCCATACATACTCATGAGTGATGTTTCCATTTTTTAATGGATGGAAGGAAATAAAAGTAAATAATAATTCAAATTAAAAAAAACGTAATATTTTAATAAATATAATATTTGTTTATTAAATCCATATTTTTAATAATCCGTGAGAAATATTTATGAAAAAATAAAATGCATGACTTCATGGAGAAGGTAGTCCACCCTTATACACGGGTGTTGTTTTCTTTTCCCATAGGATGGAATGATTGTGGATATTGGTTGTTAAATAATAATAATAAAATTAATTATAATATATATAATTAATTAATTATTTTATAATGGATATAATATATTTATAGTTGGTCTAAGAAGAAATAAAATTTAAAGCACTCGGTTAAGAGTTACACCTCTTTGTTTAGAATCCACTTTTGGATTACACCTTAATCCTTGAAATGATGTAAATTTGGAAATAAAAAAATATATCAAGGACATGAGAAATTACAATAGGAATATATTATTATAGGTATTTTACACGATATAAAGATCAATCTATGGGAATAAATAAGAATAAAAGGTACCCTTTTATAGGTGAGGGGAGGGGCACCCTTGGACTTACTTAATATATTAAATTAATATAAACTATTTTTTATTTAAATAGGATAAAATTTGATATATTTAGAAATTGGTATGACGATAAGTCTAAATAAACTCATAAAATAATATTTTGATTGGTTTAGGTGACGTTTCCACACATATATCTTAGATTTAACACCCCGTTAACTCTTTTAACAATTACCATGATATCATTTTTTTTTCACATTATGTGTCAATAATGTTACTATAAAAGAAAAAGTGACCAAAAAGTGTAAAATAGTTGATATTACATACCATATCCCCTGAACTTGGTGCCAGATAATATATTTATTAATTTTAATTCATTTAATAAAATATTATTTAACATAAGATACCATTAAAGACCTTTTAAGGACTATTCACAAAGTTTGACATTAAAAATAGTGTGATTTAATTATAATTAAAAACATTTAAAACATCACTATATTGATTTATTTACTTAATAAATCATTTAATACAATAATTCATCCAAATTATTTTACTTTTAATATTTATTTTACAAATTATATTATCATACTATTACTTGAAAAAACACTGTGTCGGCATTGTGTAAGAATTTAATGTAATTATTCCATCACAAAAAATTTTAAAAAATTATAATGATAAGAAAATTAATATTTAAAATAAAATTAATCTAAAATTAACATCTTTTTATAATTATGGGAAATTATTAGAGATATTAATGTCAACAGAGTGATATTTTGTATTTATATTTTTTCTTAAAATAATATATTGGCCACCATCAAAGAATAATTACAAAAAGTTTCCATATTTTACAATCATGGAAGATAAAGGATTAAATACAATATTTCAATATTATTAATTCACATGTTATCATTATTTTAAAGTCTTATCCCAATGTTTTAACTTCATTTTACCATTACTGAGGTGACAAAATTTTACCATGGTTATTATTCATAATGAACAAAAATAAAATAGATATATTTTCCAAATTTAATCCTAATAATTCTAAATATGGAATCAATATTTCATGATTATGTTCCTGTAATTTTATATGTCCATTTTTAAATAAGCATTAAGAAGGCAATGAAACCATTTTTAGAATAAATTTGTTTTTAGCATAATACATTATTTATTCTTCTTTCATGCCTAGTAAAAACCATAAAATGAATTTAAAGTAACTATATTGAATATATAATATTTTAATTATGTTAAATTAATCAATAAAGAGATATTTAATTAATTAATTATGATAAAAACACATTACACCCAAAAAAATTGTTTATATAAAAATGGTTGTTTATGTTTAAAAATGAACTTATACCAAAATCATGTATAATATTGATTCCAATGTGATTAATTAGATTAAATAATATTAATGTATATTTATTTTAATTTACTACAAAATTAAAAATATAATTTTATTTTTATATTATATAATTCAATGTAATTTAATAACATTTTTACAAAAAATGGTGTTTTTCATTATTCCCCCCAAAATCAAATATTTTTAAAAAATCACTGAAATTAACTCTAAGATATATTTTATATGTTGTTTAACACTAATAAATTATAAAATAAGAACTTATTATTTGATAGGATATGTGAAATGAAACACTGATCTTCAACAACCCATGAAATATAATTCTTTAAATTTAATCTCTTCTATTACTTGCAGAACACACACCCTCTAGTCTAAATGAACCGTAATGCAGTATATCGTAATAACCTAGTCATTATACAAGAAGGTATGAATATTAATAAATGAATTATTATATTTGAATTTTTACACATGTAAAAACAAATTCATTTTTATTGAATAAAAATAAAACAAGAATCATTTAAATGAAAAAAGAATCTTTTTCTGAAAAACATTTCTTTTTCTAAAAGATGGTTTTGTCATGCTTTGAAAACATAATTTAAAGTTATGTTTTTCTAATTTTTTTAAAAAAATGTTGATAATATTATCTTAGTTTTTCAAATTATAATTTCAAAATTATATTATGGTGAAGTAATGGTATTTTTATGAAATATTTCATTTTTACAGGAAAGTGAAAAATATTGATTTCTTATAAAACTACCATTTTGTTTATTTAATTAGTAATGTAAAATAACATTTTTAATTGGTTTTAATGTTAAATTAGTTTAATTATATTAAAATTTACCTATTTTATTTAATTTTAATCAATTTAATTTTGAATTATGATATTAATATCATCTATAAATTTATCACTGAATACCATTTTTTCATCGGGTTTGAAAGTATAATTTTAAATTGAATTTTGGGAATTCTGTGAATTGAATTTGAAAAAAATGATTCAATATTTGGAATCATAATAAATTATATTATCTAATATGTATGACATAATATTTTAACAAAATTAATATTGAAAACTATAAGAATTACTTACTATAGATATGGTAAAAATGGGTTTATTGAGGATTTGAGTAAGAAGATAAGGGTTAAAATGACATGAAAACATGTAAAAATATTATTTTATGGACATATTTTAACCTTATGCATCCAAAATTCTAACCTAAGTTCATTTTTAATAATTTTTCTTGGGAATTACATTATCATTCTGGATTATTTTCGGAAATTTCCAATTAATTTCCAAAGAGGAACCCTTTCCCGACATATTAACAGGGACTCCCTCCCCTCACTTATTATCACCTCCATAGCCCATTTCAC
Source organism: Viscum album (assembly GCA_963277665.1). Classification (NCBI taxonomy): domain Eukaryota; kingdom Viridiplantae; phylum Streptophyta; class Magnoliopsida; order Santalales; family Viscaceae; genus Viscum; species Viscum album. Next base: position 2,060,476,977 of record OY728120.1, on the reverse strand, counting down.
TAGAAAAAACCCTACAAATATATCTCTATAGTATCCTTATTCACATTCTTGAGTGGTTTTTCCTCCCATAATATCATCTATGGGGTCCTTAACGGGACATCCAATAGTGGTTTCTCTTAGAGAATGTAATTATCTTAACAAAGATCTTTCATTTTCTCTTCTTTTTTTATAAATTAAATTATTAATTAACACATAAAATATAAAAAAAACAATATCTAATATATACTAAGATATTATTTTGTATATTTAATAACATTTATTCATCTCCACTTCCATCTAATGGTAAACAAAATCATTTATCATGTGTATGGTGGAGTACTGCCTCACGAACCTATATAACTCATTTTCCATTAAAACCTATCAAGGTTGGATATAGTGATGGAATTAATTTTTATATGTAATAATTAGGATATAAATATTATTATGTGATTTATATATCATATATAAATTATTAATTTTTTTCAATTTAAAATACAATAACATCACTCGTGTGTATGTTTGAATACCCACTACAAAAAACAGCATATTTGTGGTGGGTTTTTAGACGGATTTATGCATAAACCACTATAAATTAAATTTAAATGAGGTTATGCACAACCCCCTATAATCATAAAATTTATTGGGGGTTCATGAACCCATATAAATTTTTTAGAATTTTTTTTAAATGTCTGTTTTTATTTTAGAGGTAGTTATGTAAAAACCACCACTAATTTAATAATTAGTGGATCTATATATTCAATTGTATTTTAGAATATATATATATATATATATATATCATTTTTATAGATACTAATTATATATATATATATTATTTTTTTAAGGAAATAGTGGGGGTTCACAAGCCACTCTAATTAAAGATATTAGAAGGGATTCATGAAATGCCGCTAATCCCTTATATTAGAGGAGGTTTTTATCCCCCTATAATTCATGACATTAGAGTGGGTTTTGAACCCCTTATAATTCATGACATTTGAGGGGGTTGTAAACCTCCTCTAATTTAAGAAATTTTATGGGGGTTATGAACCAAAGTTAATCCCTTTGCTTAGAGGGGGTTCCAACCAACTCTAAATTTTTATTTATTTTTTTAAAAAAAAATCTCAAACAAATTCAAATCTTATAATATATATCTATGTGTGTGCATGTGTGTGTATATATATTACATAAACACATTGTATAAATGTATTTAAATAAATTATAAACACACACATTTATAAGGGTAATATATAAATACTTTAAATAAGTACTTATACATATAAAGAAATGTATACACATAACAATATTGGTATACATAATATTAATGTAATTATAAATATATGTATTCAAATTTATAAAATTTATATATGGTTTTATAAATTCTATACATTTATATTATTATTTATATTATAAATGTATTATAGTAAATAAATATTTATTGTAGATTTTTGTGTAAATACTATTATATTATATTTTGTATAAAAATATATATAATATAGACAAAATTAAATATAAATATACATATATTTTTTATATAATTATTATATATATATTATTATAAATATTTCTTTATAAATAAATTTATATATATTTTATAATTATTTTATCTATATTTTAGCATACCATATTAATTATAAATTAATTTAGAATATATATATATATATATATATATATATATATATCATTTAATTATATCATATATTTCTAATTATTTGAATAACTTTAGTTTTGTGTGTATGTCTATAAATATGATATAACATAAATGTATATAATCACATACATTAATAGACAATATAAAGTATTTCATGTAATTTATGTATAATATAAATCATAAAATATATAAATTATAGAACCTACACAGAATATTTATAGTTTAAAAGACAGGTGTAATAATAATAATAAAAATAAAAATAATAATTATTATTATTACACACACATACATAAATACATTTTTATTTTATATTTTTTTTATAAATACATTTATATTATATTATATATAAAAATATTCATAATTTAGAGATAATTAAAATTAAATATAATTATATTATTTATTTATATTATATATATTATATTATAAATAAATTTATACATAATTTATAATTATTCTATTTATATTTTAGTATAGAATATTAATTATAAATTAATTTAGAATATATATATATATCATTTAATTATATTATTTATTTCCAATTATATGGATGTATTTAATATTGTGTCTGTATTTATGTGTGTAGATCATATAATATAAATATATATAATTATATACATTAATATATACTGTAAATTTATTTAATATAATATATGTATAATATATATTATAATTATATTTTGTTTATAAATATTATATAAATATAAAAATATTAACACCCGTAAATATAAATGTATTTATAAAAATATGTTTAAATATGTATTAATATATATATTATATACAGAAATATAATATGTATATATTTATATATTATAAAAATATAAATATATATAATCTCAGATTTATGAATGTAAATAAATAAAATTTATTGTAACATATTAATAAAGTGTTGATCGGTGTAGTGGTAAAGATGGAAGGTGCTTCAACCGGTATTTTATTCGATTCTCGGTGGAAATAGTTTTACCACAGGCTTGGGGGCGCACAGGCGCTCACATGTGAGCCGTTGGCCTCTCTTGCTATCTCGTGTCTGTCCAGCAGGTCAGTCCGGGTGGTGTTGTGGGTTGTCCCGTGGGATTGGGGTGGGGTTGTCATGGGGGCATACTAGCTTGGGTTGGGTTGTCATGGGGGATGACCTGTACATAGTGGGATATCATGGGCGTGTGTGGGATGTCATGGGGTTCATGTGGGGGGGGGGGGGGGGTTCATAGGTGCGATGTCATGGGGTGCGTGGGTGGGATCTCATGGGGAATGTTGGGGTTATCATGGGGTTAGTTGAGGGGGGTGTTATGGGTGGGATTTCATGGGGCGTGCGTGGGGGGGTCTCATATGTGGGATGTCATGTGGTGTGTGGGTGGGATGTCATGGGGCGTGCAAGAGGTTGTCATCAGGTGCATTGGGTGGGTTATCATGGGTTGGATGTCATGGGGCGTGCGGGGGTAGGATGTCATGGGGCATGTAGGGGTTATCATGGGGTGCATGGGGGGTTCTCATGGGTGGGATGTCATGGGATGCGTGAAAGAGTTGTCATGCGGTGGGTGTCCAAGCATAGTTAAAAAATTAATACAATGAGGTGGAAATATTAGGGGCATTTCTATAACCACCTTTAAACTACTCTCAAAATTATAGGGTGTTAGAATCACCACTAAACTATAATATTTTGATGAAGTTAGAGCCTAATTAGAGGGGGTTAAACCCCCTTCTAATTTAATCGCCACTAAACATAAGAATATTTTACCAGCACTTCTCCATTAACAACTTTATTTAGAGTATGAGGTCATATTAGAGATGATTTAGGGTAACCTCCTCCAACATATTTAGTCGGGGTTAAAACCCCTTCTAAATGAAAAAATAACCCCTTCAAATTGCCAGGTTTTTTTAGTAAACGCCTCGCAAAGTAATGTAAATTATTTTTCCCTTACACATTACATGGAATTTAAAAATGATAAAATTAATCAGTATATGTAATATATATGAGATTATATTGATTATATATATTTAATATATCACCCACTTCCTTACCCTTTCACCCATTAATAGAATGATATTTTCATTCATGCATACAAATGACTTATCATCTCCACAAAGCGATGTGATTTATTTTCAATGAAAAGATTCTAAAAATGATCATAATAATGTAAATAATAATTAAATACGATATTTATAAAATTATTATCAATATGGATATGATTTATTTTTTTCTTATGTACAAGAACCATAACTACCATTACAAAACATGCATGAGAAAACAAGGCAATTAACACCCAAAAGAATGAAAGTAATGAAATATTATAAACAAATGGGAGGTAAAATGTTATAAAATGATCATATATGATATTATAAATATGAATATGGTTCTTTTATAAATTATTAAAGTTATAAAAAACATTATATAGGAAGTTAAATCAAGTTCAACCAAGAGAAAACGTCAGGTAAGGGAATTAATCTCAATTTCTATTCATTGAGGCATATTAAAATGTTATGCACCCAGTTTCTTTTATATGATGTAAATACTACTAATTATACATGTAATATTTTTATTACTTAATAATTAAAGGTATTTTATGTTTTAATTTTAATTATTTCATCCATGTTAATTTTATTTTAATATTACAAAGTGGTAATGAATTTTGTAACTCATTTTTTAATTATTGGGATATACTAACTAGTTATAGACTATGATATTATATTATTATGTATGTAATTAATTTTTAATATATGTTGTTTTATTTATACAATGTTATTATGGAATTACATTTTAAATACATAATTTATTCATTTTATAATATCCCATATTTGTTCAGGCATGTCCCTTTTTGAGTTTTGGACGAGTCTTGTTCATTGGGTTTTTCTTCTTCTTCAAACCATGGATGCAAAGTCCCTTTTTGGGAATGGGGATATTTTTATATGAAAATTAAATAAATTTTGGGGATGAAATTTTTCTTAATTAATACATTCTGGATATAAACATGTTTAAAGGGCTTATGAGGGATTCTTGTGAGTTTGGAAGGCTTCGTAGGTGGTTCAAGATCATTGACTGAAGCTAGTATTAAATCTACGTGAAGGACATTTTTACACTATGTATATGTTACCAGTTATATAACTACCATCAAGAATATGTCATGAAATTTTTCTTGGAATGAAATAGATACACACAGTAAACAAGTTCACGATATGTAACTGTTACTAGGAAGATTCCTTGAAATGGTTCATGATGTGAAATAGTTACTGGCCATGGAACTAGCTCATATTTTGTAATAATTAAGAAGGGTTATATTAACCTATGTTTACATGTTTTTCATCATAACTTATAAATTGATAATTACATGCCATATAAATTTTACAAACATGTATTTATCTAGCTTAGTGGTTATAAGATGTGTGATGTGTATGTTTTATTTCTTCATCCATTTATAGACATTATCACTCATACCCTTGTTATATTATAGGAAATCTCTAAGAAACATATTCATTTTTAGATGTCTTGATCAAGAATATAATTCTCAGTGAGTGTTACTTATTTGATCTTTCCTCTCTTCCTCTTATTTATAATTATCATGATGAAATATTTTGACCATTGTGGAAACATGTGTTGATATTGATCTTGTGTGACTGATTATTCTTGTGATATTTTGTTGCCTTTTTTCATATTGGTGTTACCTGTTGGAGTGTTATCTTTAATTCCAAATAACTTTTGGTGGTCTGAAACCTATCCTTGTGGTCTGTTTAATTTTGAATACTTTGTAATATTGCTATTATGCTAACACAACATGCACATTGATTTATTGGTTAATGGATAATAATAAATCGTACATTTTATTATTCATTAGGTCCCTTTCAATACAATGGTTTTGTGACGTAGCATAAAACTAATTATATGTTGAGAGTACCTTAAATAATAATTAATTGGAAAAATTCTTAAAGTATGTTTTATCATGACATATAATCTTAAGTGATTTCTTGTGATAGATTCACCTTAGAAAACAAATTAATGGATTATTGAATGACTGGTGATTATTTTATAATAATTTGTTATGTGAACTTCCATGACAATGGTTAATGAACAAATTTTTAATTGAGTGTGTAATTGAAAAACAAATTGTAATTTGATGAAATAACCATTGAGGATTATGATATGATATTATGATATCCTTACTGTTATGACTTGTGTCGTGATTCATATTGTAATGATTATATAGTGATATTGGACTAGTTTTATGCTATAATTCTTATATAGAGGGATGGTATCAATTTCATGATGAAAATATTAAATAGAGGGCGCATCCCGAATTTTGAAATTATTATATAGAGTTCTTAGCCTGAATTCTGAAATGCTTATATATAGGGCATATCATATATGCTAAAATGATTATATATTGGGATTTACATGGATGCTGAGATTATTATATAGACGAATTTTTCTGGTTATGTGATTATTCCATGGTCTTGTGGTTAAGGTTAGCATGGTTTGGATACATGTGTATAGAAATTACTATATGATTCTGAATCAGGTTGTTTGTAGTATTATATTATGAAGATTAATTAATACACTTTGTATCACATTATTTCAAGAACATATTTTTAGACTATTTTTTTAGACATGGTAGTATTGACAAACTAATTTTTACTCACACCCTATTCTAGATTCTAATTGGTACCTGATCAGATTACATGGATGCAGTTTTGGACAATGGAAAATGACCTTATTATTAATTGTTTCTTGTTAAATAGGTTGGAGCTTGGACACAATATCAGCATAGTGTTTGCGACCAGGTTCTTTTGAGTTTATTGTGTAATATAATTCTATTATTTATATTACTTTTAGTTTTAAATTTAGATATATTTGAGCATGTAATTGCATGGTTCACTATTACATGATTTATTGGTTCCTCCTTTACTTTCCAGTTGTATGTTGGGCTATTTTTATTATTTCAATTGCTCTGATATTTTTTCCCACCATATTGTAATTATATACTAGGGGTATAGTCACCCAAATATATTCTTTACACCCTCACTTCTAGTCATCATCCTTCAGTTTATGGAATGCACGCTTGGGATCCAGTAAACAAACAAATTTGGCCACATGAGAGAGTGCCATAATGGGGGACATTACAATGTTATATCAGAGGTTTAGGTTTTTATTTAATGTTTCATTACTATTTGGGAAATCTATAAAGGAGACTAGGATGTGTCAAGAATTAGTAACGATCTTGTTCATGAGAGTAGCTAACCTATGTATGGGGGGAAATCTGAGTGCCCTGGGATGTGATTATTTCTCCTGATGCTCTCTTAATATGGTTGATATTATTTCACCTTGGGTGATTCACATGTTTTGTGATGTTAATTTTTCTTAATATTTATACCCATGGCCTCGTATGGAATGAGATGTGTATGTATGCATCATGATAGTAACATAGGGATATATCAGGATATTAATTGTTCCTGATAGGGATATATTTGTTACATGTCATGTATACTTTCCTTTACGAATTTTGAAATGAGATAAATGCTATATCTGATGAAAGAAATAGAATGAAAATTGGGTAATGCTATAACACTTGTATTTCATGGATAGAGAGACCGTGATCCAATGGTTCTCTATTATTTTCACCTATTGAGTTTGAACTTGTTGTTATCCTATTTTCTAAGGAGTTAATTTTTATTATAATGAAAATTACTCCTCATATTATTCGAATTGTTTTTCTGGAGAGTGGAAATCAATATGTTCCTAAAACAGCTGAGATAAAGATTCTTGTAGCTTCTGAGTATCAGATGGATTTTTAGGTTTGTGGAAGCTTCTTGAGGGTCATGTAATCCATGTAAAGGGGGATTTTTCACACCATACTATCGATGTATGTACTAAAAATAGAGTTTTATCTGTAGAATCATTTTATATTAACTAGGGAGGGAGGCACCTAGGATGTCATGTTCAAGATCAAGTTAGCCTAGATGATCATAAAGAACCTCAAGACACCCATAGATAGGAGGGTGAATCTGGATGCATACATGATTTTATGACTTAAAAAGAAATGGTGGGATATTGTTTAGAAAGATGGATAATAAAAGAAGTTATCCAAGAAGGAATTTATGTATGTTTTTTTGAGCCACATGTATCCATTGTTTTTGAGGGATGATAAGGCTCATGAGTTTATGCACATTAAACATGAGGTCATGTCAGTGATGAACTATTCAAGGAATTTCATCAACTTTCATCAACATGTTCCATATTTATATTGGGATGACATCTCCTGGGTGATATGTTTTAAGGATGGGATTATTTACAATATCAGTTATTATGTGATTCAATTTCACTTGAGTAGATTTTAAGATCTAATGAATTAAGAAATAGTTACAAAAGGGGATCTAATAGAGGTCTATATTAATGGATAGGTTGTTTCATCAGGGAGAACTAATAAATCTCCTTATTTTTTTAGAAGTGACACTATGAAATTTATCACCAAAGAAATAGTGGATTGAGCATTCAAGGTAGTGGGTATCCTTCTTAGGAATTTGTTCTGTTATAGTGATACTAGTGTGAAAAGTTGAACACAAGAGGCCTCAGTGTATGTACCTTTATTTGGGGGGTAATTTTTGGGGTTCATTGGGTCATCTGTATAGGTTTTTTAAGGGTATGAAACATTAGGGTAGTCGTAGTGGATAATCAAAAGCAGCAGAGTCTAGGAAGGACTTGGATACCCCTCAGTAGACTGGTAGCAAGAGTTCCACAAGACGTTTACGTTGAGGCGAGGGATGTGGTGCCCTAGTGAAAATGTGGTTGTACCAGGAAGAGGTAATAGCATACGAGAGTAAAAATGGATCCTAGGGAATAGGGTCAAGTCATAAGCACACTATTTGGTCTACCATGATAGTGTGGATGAAGGTCCTTCTACCATCATAGGTATGATTCTGTATCATCCACCCTTACTTTATTTTTATTTGATATAGGGTCATCACTTTCCTTTTTTTTATAATATTTTTTTAAAATGGTTTGTTCTTTATTGTGAAAAAATAGGATATTTTTTACCATTAACACACCATTGGGAGTCAATTTAGATAATATCAAATGATGCAAGGTGTGTTCTCCATAAACATGTGGCCACCATTTATTTTGGGGAACATTCAGGGTAGACATGACTAGTTACAAATTTATTCTAGGTATGGATTATTTAGTTATATACCAAAATCATATTGATTATTATCAGATCATAGTTACCTTTTTATCTCTAGAAGGAGTTGTATATTCTCACAAGGGTGAGTGGAATCTCCAGGGTAGGAATGAAGTACCAATTTAGTGTGGATTGGATTGCCTCATGGATCATATATAACGTTCTACTCTGGATGATGTGAAATTTTACAAGATAATTTTTATCCATAGGTAGTTCATTTTTGGGATTTACTTACTAAATAGTTCTATGTCTTATTTCATAAGTGGGGTATTGAGTTCATGATCGAGTTGGTGCAGCGAGAAGAGCATGTTTTTATCTTTCATTACATGATAGAACCAAAAGATCTTTGGAAGATTATGGTTTAGTTGGAAGAATTGGAATATAAAGGTTTCATAAGACCTAGTATATCTCCAAGGGGATCTATAGTTCTTTTCACCATGATGGATGATGGTACTTTGTGATTATGTGTATATTATTAGATATTGAACCAAATGATAGTCAATAACTAGTATCCCATTATATGAATCGATGATATATTCGATCAAATGAGAAGTTCTAATATCTTATCCAATATATATTTTATATCATGAAACCACTAATTGAGGCTTATACAATCAAATATAACTCAAAATTATTTTTGGAGATGGTATGGGTGGTGTGAGTTTATACTGATGTTGTTTGGGTTGATGAACACATTAGCTGTATTCATGGACTTCATGAATCCTATATTTCATCTTTTCTAGACCATTTTGGGGTATATTTTTCAAATGTGTCTTAGTATACTCCCAATCAGTATACAATCATTCCTAATATCATGTAATCAAATTGAGTATATTGAGAGACTGTTGGATTTACACTAATCTAACCAAATGAAAATTTTTGTGATGATTAATTGAACATCCTATGAAATGTAATCATAGATGTTGGAGTTTTAGTGGATCCAAAGAAGGTTGTAAACATGGTATCTTGGGAGATACCTAAGAATGACTTTATGATTCAGATATTTCTAGGTTCAGCAGGTTGTTATCGGTGTTTTATCCAGGACTTCTCTCATCTAAAAGAACCGATGTCTGGACTAACTAAGAATGGAGTGATGTTTATTTGGTCAGATTCTTGTAAGAGAAGGTTTTTAGAGATGGAGATAAGGGAAACCACAACACCTATAATCACATTACGTATGTTGGGTAAATCATATACTATGTACTATGACACATCTGGAGTTGGACTCCATGATATTCTGATATAGGAGGATTCAGTGGTTTCTTATGGCTTCAAACAGATGAGACCTCATGAGAGTAATTTCCCTACACATGATTTGGAGTTAGTTGTGATGATACATGCCCTGAGATTCTAGATACATGATCATTGTGTTAGAGGCTTCTAGTGTACATGGACCATAATATCCCTTGATATATCTTTTCCTATAGGGACCTAAACCTTTGGCATAGAAGGTGGAGCAAGTATCTCTAGTATTTTGATATTGACTTGGCTCACACACCAAGAAAGGGGAACATTGATTTTGATTACTTGATCCTGAAGACATAGATGGAGGATGTGATGGATTCTTGCAATGAGTAGAGGATTATGGAACTACTTCCATACATGCATCTAGATTTTTAGAAGTCTCAACGATGATTATTTCTGACTTTGAAATCTATTGTACCTGTTCTTTAGGACGAAATCATGAAAGAACAGTTTTCTACTCTGAAGGGATTAGTTTTTATACACAACATATATGGTAGGGAGATATGATCAAGAATGTATCTTTTTTGTAGATATTCTCATATTTTTGGTGGATGAGTATGGATTCCTATGAGTTTTTGAGAGGAGATGATGAGAGAGATTCATACTTCTAGATGGGTGGTACATACTAGTTTGAAAAATAGGTATCATGATCTATGTAGATATTAATATTGTTTAGGAATAAAGAAGGAGGTAGTAGGATTCTTAGAAAATTGAATCAACTGTCAATAGGTGAAAACTGAGAATCAGAGGCTAGCTGGGCTTTTGTAGCCCCATCATATTCTAGAATAGGAATTGGATGATGGAACTATGTATTTTGTGATTGGGATACCCATGAAACACTGTATTAAAGATGTTATATAAGTTTTTTAGATCAACTGAAGATGGTAGATCACTTATTTCCTATAAGGTCAACCATCGCTCTTAATGATCCAGGTAGTATTTACATGTAGTAAATAGTTCAGTTGCATGGTGTTCTGAGGAGTTTCATTTGTGATAGAGATTATTGTTTCAAATATTAGTTCCGTAAGTGAATTTAGAAAGATTTGGAATCAAGGTTTCATCTAATAAAAACCTATCATCTAAAGACTAATGGTCAATCTAAGTGGGCTATTGAAATTCTAGAGGATATATTTTAGCCTCTATTCTATATGTTGGTGGTTCAGGGGAAAATCATAAACTCATGGAGTTTTCATATAATAAAACCTTCTAGGAATCAATCAAGATGGAAAAATTCAAGGATTTTATGAAATTACATGTTGTTCAACTAATTTTTGTTTGGAGGTAGATCAATATGTTCATGCTGGACCATGTCTCATGTAGGAGATTTCTATATAGGATCAGTTGATTAGGAGGTTGTTGGAGACCATGTAGAGTAGTAAATAATATTATACTGACCATCGGATATAACCTTGGTAGTTTTAGTTTGGCCACTATGTTTAAATTTATGTTTCAACTAGGCTAGTAAAATGTTATATTAAGATTTAGTGAAAGATAGATCCTTGGTTTGTTAGGCCACTTGAGATAGTGGAAAGGGTCAGTCCAGTAGAATACTGATTATCCCATCCACAATTATATAGTGCCTTGTATGATTTGTTTCACTTGTCACAACATCATAGATATTATCTGGAAACTTATCATTGGATATGATTTGGGGACTTTAATACTTTTGTAGATGTTTATTTAATAATTATTTGATGCAGATTGTAGACCATAGGGGGAAGTATATATGGAGTAAGCTATACCTCTATTTCAAGTGTAGTGGCAGTATGGGAATGTTCAAAAGGATACATTGGAGAGATAATATGATATGTGACCATAGTGGATATACCTTTTCACTGAGACCCCATAATGATGTTTGGAGAGGCTCGAGGATGATATGTTATATGGTGGTGTGGTTGTAAGATCCTATCTTTTTATAGGTACATCCTGCTATGATATTTGCTTCATTCTCTTTCATTAGATTATTCTGTTTCATCAAACATTGGTGGTCGAGTCCCATTTTAGTAATAGAGATATTTTTTGGGGTAAATTGACCAAATGTTTGGGGATGAATGTTTTTTGGAATTAATGTAGTATAGGTATAAATTTTTTTAAGGTGATTATGAAGGAATCGTATGAGTTTGGTAGGATTCAAAACTAGATCAAGATATTCAAAATAAGTAGAGCATAAAGATGTATAAAGGATAGTTACATTCCATGTATATTTTACGTGATATGTAACATTCACCCGGTAGATTCCATGAAATGTTTCAAATAATAAACTGGATACATGTTGTGAAACAGGTTCACAATATGTAACTTTCACTAAGAATACTTCATGAACTAGTTCATGATATGAAATAGTTACACACTGTGAAACTGGTTCTCATGTTTTAATGTTCCTGTAGGGTTATTTTATCCCGATGAAACACATTTTTTCACGTAACTCAAATTGAGAATTAAGCATCATGTATTTCTCAGGATCAATAGTTATAATCTGTTTTGTGCATTTTTTTATTTTTTCATCCATGTATATCCTTCCATCCTTATACCCTAAGCATTTTCAATGATATTTTAGATTGAATTCCTCATATTCAGACATCTCGATCAAGAATATGTTCCCTAGGGAGTGGTTTTTCATTGGTTTCCCCCTATATTCAACTTGTTTATCATCATTATGGTGTAATATTTTGATCAATGTGGAAACTATTGTTGATCTTGATCTTGAGTGATCTGGTTCTTCTTGATATCTTCTGTTTATTTTTTATTGTTGGTGTTACCTATTAGAGAGTTTTATTGATCACCGGATAAAGGTGTGCGGTAAAAAACCGAAACCTATGCCGTTTTTAATTATTAAATATGTACATTATTTTGATTTCACCAAATAACATGAACATTAACATAATGATTATAGGAAAATGATAAATCATGTGTTGGATTCCTCCTTGGGTCCTTTTTGATCCAATGGTGTTGTGATGTGGCTTGTGAATACCAATAGGTTGATCCTACCCTGAATAATATTGAATTAAAAAATAATTGAAGTATGTTTTAGTATGAAATGTAATCTCAGCTTATTTATTATGATAGATTTACCTTGTAAAATGTCTTATTAGATTACTGAATGAGTAGTGATCATTTGATAATAATTGGTTATGTGCACCGGCGTGATAATAGTTAATGACCTACATGGAAATTGAATGGGTGATTGAAAGAAAAATTGTAAATTTCAGAATTAAACATTGACGATTATGATATTATATTGTGAGATCATTACTATTATGACTTGTGTTGAGATTCATGATATATTTCATATATAGAATAATTTTTGTAGTTTTATGATGAAATTATTTTTAGAGGGTTTGGACCAGATACTAAATTTATTATATAGAGGAGTTAGCCTAGATACTGAAATTATTATATGGAGGGCGTCACCTGGATGATGAAATGCTTATATAGAGTTCTTTTCTCTGTTATGTGATTATGCCAGGGTATTATTGTGATTATGGTAGGCATAGTTGAGCTACATTATCAAAGATATTTTAGCATGGTTTGTAAGATGGTTTTTTTATATTATGTTACGTTGGTTAATTGATACACCTTTTTATAACTTTATCTTATGGACTTATTATCAGACTCATTATGTTTAGACATAGTGGTGTTGACCAAGAGAGTATTACTCACAAAAAAATTGGGAATCCAGTTGGTACCCGAGAATATTACACATATATAGGTTTGGATAGGGGAAAATGACCATGTTGTTTATTTTTAGTTGTTGTATGGGTTGGATCTTGAAGACGGTACCGTCAAGGGGATTGAGACTGGGTTCTTTTGAGTTTATTTTTGTATGTTTATTCCATCATTTATATTAATATCAGTTTGAAATTTAAATACATTTTATCTTTTCATTACATGGTTCACTATTACTTGATTTTTTAGATTTTCCTTTACTTTCATGTTGTATATTGTACTATTTTATCTATTTTTGTTAGTCTGAAATCTTTTTGTTTCCATTGTATTTTAAATCTCTATCAATGGGTATATTCTACCCACAATTTTATTCACACCCCCAATGATAGTCAGTGGCCTCTATAATAATGTTAGGTGCGCTTGAGGTCCAATAACCAACTTTATTTGGCCACGTGATTGAGTTTCAGATAGGGGTACATTAAACAATGATTAATTCCCACTACAACATTAGGATCATAATAAGGGTTTATTTCAAAATATCATTTTAATCGGGATTGTTTATACTTGAGTTTCCATTGAAATAAATTATTTGATCATTATTTAATAAAAACATTTTATTTTCTTCTCATATGGTTATTCAAGAATTTTTCAAGTAATAGTTCAATTTTCCCACTCATTAGTACTTAAAATAATTGGGAAAGGTTTTTAGTAAAATATAACATAATTTATCTCTTTAGTCGAGAATTATTTTTCTTCTAAAACCATGTTTTCTAAAAAAAATCAAAAACTATTTACCATTATTCAGAATTATTTTTCAAGTACATTTGTACCCATGTTTTACTTTTAAATAAAAAAAATTAAATGAAGTTTCTGGTCATTTTCCATCTAATTCCCGTTTTTACCTTACCAAAAAAGATAATTGAATATTGTTTTAACATTTACATCATCTATAGAATTTCCATCTATCATGAAGTCTCAATGATTTAAATCTTAAATTATAATTTTCAATGTATATTTTCAAGGAAATTATTTTCAAATTGTTTTCGGAACATTTAGTTTAAAATTTTATTTTCAAAATGAAAAGTATATTTTCAAAAAAAAATTATAAAATATTTTTATGGTAATTATATTATTAAAAAACAATAAACCTAAATTTAATATATACAATAATAGCGATATTTTTTTTATAATATCATCATTATACTTCCTCTATATGGTTTATGATTATTTTTAATAAATAGAATATTAAAAGTCAAATCATTGATTCATTTTTTTAGTTATTAACCTTACCTTGAATTATTCAATTTCCTATGATCATTGGATATTAAATCACCCCAAAATATCCATAATATTTATCATCTATATTATTATTGAATAAAACATATCTCATTTATACATATGATGTTTCACATTGAAAGATACATGATTGATATGTGAAATATTGATAAATGGTATTCTTTCTTCTATACAGATATTTAATGGTATTTCATATTGTTCATGAATTAAATTGATTATTTGATATATGAGGATTTATTGGGACATGAAGATATGGTTGGGGCCTAATTATAGATATCCCCTTTGATGCATCAGTATTCTCAATGAGATGAATTAGTTTTCTAGCCTTACATAAATGGGTTTATGGTGTATTATTATACATTAGTTTTTAACTATCTTCAAAAGGAAATTGATGGTAGAAGTATCCTGATGCCTCAGATCATGAAATCCAATAATTAATCACTTCCATCACTGACAACTAAGTTATTGTTATTATCAATAATATTTTTACTATGATGTTATCTTTGTATGCATTTCATTCCCAGTTTATTGATTAAATGGAATGTGTTTTTAGTTATTTACCTTCCCATATTGATAATGACTTATCCAGTTATTATAGTCAAGTTATAATTAAAATGAAATGTGTGTTAAATTATTTGCCTTTATATATTGATTATTATTTTTTGATTCATGATATACTCCTTTGTATATAACTCTTACTTTTCATTTGAGCTCGCCCTTATTTTGTTTCATTTCCCCAGTTTATGGCGATGAATCCTATAAACGAGTTTCAAGGATGAAGATCCTTTTTCTTTTATTGTGGTATATTTTATATTCACAATGTAAAATGGGTATCATGTATGTATCTTGATACCAGTACTACTCACTTATTCATTCCATTGGTATGTGATTCCTTGTATCTTATTCCAATGTGATAAAGTATGACATTAGATATAGGTTTTGGGATTTTGGGTCATTAAAGTTTCTATCATAGGAAGTTTAGTAGAAACCTTGGGAACCATATTTTTGAAAACATATATTATGGAACATAACCCTATTATATAATTTGAGGATAAGTATAGAATAACATCCAAAAGTTTTAGTAAGGAATAGATAATTTGGTTTTTATCCGAAGTATATATGTGTCTGGATACAACATGTGGTCATGGTACTAGATTATTATACATAGGAGTAAAAACTCTAAAAAGGGTACATCTAGATTAACCTTATCTTTACCTAGTGAACCAAAATGAGCCTTAATGTACACCTATTTTGAAACTCCTAGGGGATATTTTTTGGATAATTCAAATTTTCATTACAAACCATTATGAAGGATTTGAATAGATTATGATAATGAATAACTTAAGTTAAACCTAAGGTGTATTATATTCAAAAAATATGTCCGGATTTAAACATACTATAAATTATTATATTGGTTCCCCACTTTTATTATTGTTGAACACACTATGATTTTAGGTTCTAGTCAATGGTTTGATCCCAAAATATTGTTTTTATTATTTAACCTAAGGGAAAATGTGGTTATTATGGGTATCCAAGTTAGTTGATAAGAGGAGTGAAAAATTTCATGAGTATTCCTAATAAGTTATCCCAAAATATGATTAATAGCCTGTAATTTAACTGACTCTCGGACTCACAAAGGATGTGAAGAATGGAGTTTTTTTGGAGATCAAGTGGTGGAGACCATGGAGGAAAGAAGTATTTATATCTATCATGTGAGAAATGTGGAAAGATACTCCTAATAATGTGTCTCAAAGGAACAAGAAAATTCATTATGTGTGGAAAATAAGGGAATACAGAAAATAATTATTCAGGAAAATAAATTGTATAATGGAAGGAAATAAATCTTATCCTAGATATCCATCTATAGTTAATTATTTTAAATGTGGGGAAACTTGGAATTATCAGATACAATTCCCACTTTTAATGGTTTACTCTTTTACCAAGTAATGAAATATATTGAAATAAAATTTTGGAATTATTTATTTATTGGGATTAAAAAATTAATTTTTTAAGTATTTATAAGAATCATGAAACATATAAGGATTTTGTTAAATTTTATAAGTAAATATGTCTTCATTAAATTAAGAGTTATAGATTCCATCATGGGTTTATAAGTTTAAGATTGATCGTAAGTTAAATCTATTAAAAATCCACTAATAAAACTTTTGTGGTATGGATATAACATGGTTAAGGATAATTTAGGAAAACATTTTTGGGAATACAATCTTTTGTTTCAGTATATGAAAGAGTTATTTTTGGAATAATACTATTATATTTATTTGGCCTTAATATTCGATGTATTTGTAATCTTTAAGGTTTATCATATCTTTTTTATTATAGAAATTATGGTTCATCACAATTTTTGAGAATTATATGAATTATATTAATATATTTTTAGAAAAAAGAAAACTGGCATTCTAGGTGACAACCCATCACATTTGGAAATACACTAGGGATTGAAACCAAAACATATGGAAGATAAGGGTTTAACACCTACCCCTAGCCTATGTGATTCCCTAGTTAATATGTAATTTTTTAGTTAAAATATTTGAAAAAGAAGCCTTAATGATGAACCCTTAGTGTTATAATTAACGTTTAAATAATAATGTATTATATTTGATAACTTGATTTAACTGTATTGTTTTCAGAAAATAATTAGATAAAATGAAAATACTTTTCACTATTTTATAGATCATATGATCCGTTAAAAGTTAATTTTTATCCTTCAGTAATAAAAACTATTTTTTGTATATTTATTTATTGTAGTAAGTGATAAATTTGAAATTAATCGAATCACAACCAAAGGATGAAATTGTAGTTTTGAAAAAAAAATATCAGGTAAGTATATTTAATTATATTCATAGATAGTAAATTCATTCCTAAACAGTAAGAAAATGATCTAGAAAAACATTGTCCTATTAAATTCATATCTAATAAATAAAATAGTCTTTTAAATCTTCATAGATATATGGTTTTTGTCCCTTAACATTCCTTTTATCATTCACTTTCTTATGATAAATGGCTTCTATCATTCTCTATAATTATTTACACTCTTCTCCCATGTTAATATCTTAACTTACCAATAATTTTCCCCAATATAGAAACCTTATTATGGGTTACTCCATAAAGAAATAATACTACCACTTATCTCTTATTAATAGGATTTTTTAAACTCTTTTTTTATTTTTTTTCAATAAATCAATTTTCAAATATTAAACCCTTGATTTTTTAGCACAAGATCAAATTATAAGGACAAAATTTCTTTACGGTGGGGGATATTGTAACACCCACAAAAATTTAGTGAAGAACATTTTATTTTATATTGTTTTTTACTTGAAACATTAATCTTAAAAAACACATGAAATGTTTTTTTTAAATTTAATCTATTTTATATCTTTTAGAACATTCATCCATGATTTTAAATGAACTATAATATAGTATACCATTATAAAAAAGGTATTAAATTGTTGGGTAAAAATATCACTAACTAAATTATAAAAATTATATGGTTTACACATTTAAAAACAAATTCATTTTTTATTTATGGATTATAAATAAAATAAGAATCATTTAAAAGAAAAATTAATGATTTCTTGGAAACTATCCTTTTCTAAAAGATGGTTTAGTCTCACATTGTAAACACATTTAAAATTAATTTTCCCCAATTATAGAAAATTTATTTAATAAAAATAAATTAAATTTTGAAATATTAATATCAAAAATATATTACGGTAAATTAGTTTGATTTTTATGATATCTTTTATATTCTCATGAAAAATGAAAATAAGGATTTTTTATCAGAAACAACATTTTATCCAATATTTCCTAACATTAAATTTCATTTAAAATTTGTTTTAAAGAAAACATAGTTAAATTTTATAATAAATTAAATATTTTAGGTCATTATAATATATTTTATAGTGAATTTGGAAATTAAATCCTTCTATACTTATGAGATTCCTCTCCTTGAAAACCCGATTTACATCACATGTGTGGATATACTTTTAAATTGGATACTGTGAATTATATGAATTTAATTCAGAAAAATAGATTCCATAATTGTAATAAATATAATTTATGATGTCTAATAATTTAATATTAATTTTTCAATAAAATTAATAATGAATGTAGTGAAAATATTTACCTTGGTTATGGTAAAAAAAATTTACCAGGGATTAAACTATGAATATAATGTTTAAAATTTCCTACAAACGTTCCAAAATATTATTTTAAATAAATATTTTGTCATATACATCCAATATTATAATCTATTTTCATTTATAATCATTTTTATTGAGAGATAATTTAATATTTTTAATCACTTTGGGAAATTTCCATGTGATTTCGTAAGAGGTCCCATTTCCCAACTTATAAAGAGGAACTCCCTCCACTCACATATTAACACCTCCCAAACCCCTTTAGGTAGAAAAAACCCCAAAAATATTTTCTCACCAACATCATTATCAACATTACAAAACTATTTTTCCACAAAAAAGTCCCTCCCTAGGGTCCTTAAGAGGAGATTCAAATGAGGTATCTCTTAGAGATGGTAATTGTCTTAAAAAGATCTTCCATTTTTACTCTTCTCTTTACACCATGAATAATGTATTAAAACATCCAAAAAAATAAAACTATAATCTATCATACACTTATATTTTATTATATTTATGGAATAAAATTTCCCCATCTCCACTTCCAACAAATTGGAAACAAAATCGTCGATCGTGTGTACAACGGACTACTGCCACACAAACCGATGTAACTCATTTTCCAAAAAAACCAATAAAGGTTGGATATAATGATGGATTTAATTTTGATATATAATATTTATGGTATAAATATTATTATTTAATTATAATATGACACATACATTTTTACGTTCCATGGTTTTAAAAATATTATAATGTCGCTCGTGTGTACGGAGAACAACCTCCTCAAGAAGCGATGTGAATCATTTTTGACATATGATTTACATAGAATTTAATAAGGATAAAATTTATGAATATATGGGATATATATGGTATTATATTGATTCTATAAATTTAATTTATCACCTGCTTCCTTACCCTTTGACCCATCAAGGGAATGATATAATTGTTTGTGCATACATACGACCTACTATCTTCACAAAGCGATGCAATTCATTTTACATGACCTACCTTTAAGAATGATTATAATAATTTATTTACTGATTAAATATAATATTTATAAAATTATTATAATTATTGAGATTATTTATTCATATCCTATGTATAATAACCATAACATTCATTACAAAACATGCAAGAGAAAACATGGAAATTAACACTAGAATTAATGAAAATATTGATATATTATTAACAAATGGGTGGTAAAATGTTATAAGAGGATCATATATGATATTATAAATATGAATATTGTTCTTTTATAAATTAATAAAATTCAAAAAACTATTTTAAATGAGGTTAAATCATGTTTACCCAAAAGGAAGCGTGAGGTGATGGACTTCATCTCAGTTTCTCTTCATTGTGTCATACTGTAATGGTATGCACCTAATTTATTTTTTATGGTGTATATAATAAACATTGGAATGTAATATCTTGATTAACTAATAATTAATGGTTTTTATATTTAATTTTTACTTATTTTATCTAATGTAATTTTACTTGAAAATTACCAAATGGTAATGAATTTCATTACTCAAATTATTTTCATTCGGTTATATTACTCCTTCAATTTCATTGATATTATATGATTTTGTTTGTAGTTAAATTTTAAAATAATATTTTTTATTTCTAGTTTTTTGGTGGATTTTAATTTGACACACATAATTTATTAATTGACAATTCCCACTTCAATGGTATGGTAATTGTAAGGGTTTATATCATAATATAATTTTAATCGGGTTTGTCTATACTTGAGTTTTCATTGAACAAAATTATGTAATAATTATATAATAAACCACTTTAAATATATTATACTATGTTTATTAATGAATTTTTTATGTAATATTACCATTTTAAACTCTTTGGTAATTATAATTATTGACAAAATTATTTTAGTAAAATCCAGTTTCATATCTCACTTCAGTCAAACATGCGTTTTCTTCCAAAACCATTTTTTCTAAAAATATTTTTTGAAATGTTTTTAAAATTATAAAGAAATACTTATTAAATAAATTTTTAACCATGTTTGTATTTTTCAAAAAGAAATTAAAAGAATATTCATATTTTTTTCCAAACAGCACCAATTTAGAATTTTCTGAAAATTTGAAAAAAGTAGTTGCTTTAATGTGTACAGATTGTATGGAATTTACTACCATCATACTCAATAAATGTTTTAATGTTTAATTTATATGTTTTATAGGCTAGTTTCATTGAAAATAATATTCAATCATTTTTTTGAATTTCAAGTTTTAAACATTTCTTTTCAAAATGAAAAGTATATATTCCTCAAAAAGCTTTTTAAAGATATTTTTATTGTAATACTATTCATCAATGAAGAAAATATTTATTTTACATATAATACACTTAGTATATTTAGAATTTATACCATCTTTATTATTCCTCTGATGGTTTATGAATATTTTGACAAAGTATAGTATTGACATTGACTTCCATGATTCATTTTTGTAGTCATTAACATTCCCTAGAATTATTTTCTTTCTTGTGATCATTGGATATTAAATTTCCCCAAAATATCCATATTATTTATCATGGATATGTTTATTTCTTAAATTGTATTTCATTTATACATATGGTGGTTTACTTCGAATATTTTTTGATTGATTGGGTAAATATATATAATTTATATTCTTTCTTCAATACAGATATTTAACAGTAAGACAAATTATTCCAAAATTAAATAAATTATTCAATATACAAGGAATTATTTTACATGAAGATATGGGTGGGGCCTAGTTATATAAAATGCCATGATTCATCAGTAGTCTCACGATACAAATCATGTTTTTACTTACATAAATGTTTTTATGGTGTATACCTACACATTATTTTTAAAATTTCATGTGAATGAACATGATGGTAGAATTATTATGATTCATGAGAGAATTACACGTAATAACTAAGAATTTACTTGATTGATAATTCAATTATTATAATTATCCATTATATTTTCACTATGTTATTATCTCTAACGTAATTCATTCAAGGATTATTGATTAAATGACATGTGTTTTCAATTATTTACCTTTCTATATTTATTATACTTTATCTAGTTATGATAGTCATATTATTTAATAAATTAAATTCCTATTCTGTAATTTACCTTTACATATTGAATATAAATTAATAATTCATGATATCTTCCACTATATGTAACCACAATTATTCATTTTAGATCGCCCTTATTTGTTTTACATTCTCAAGGTTATGATGATGAATCCTTTGAATGAGTTTAAATAATGTTGATAATTTTTTGTTGTTATGTTTTATTTTCTATACCATATGTAAAATGGGTATCATGTATGTATCTATTTTACAAATACTAATAAACTATTTAGTCATATGAGATGTGATCCCTCATATCTTATGACAATATAACAATGTAAGACACAAGATTTGTGTTTCCAGAGTTAGGGACGTAACAGTTGGTATCAGAGGAAGCTTAGTAGTGACCAAGGGAACTTGATTTAGGAAATAGTAGATTAAATAATATAACTCTATGATATACCTTTATTATAAGTATATAATAACATATAAAATTTTTAGTAAGGAATATATTTTTTTGTATTTACAAGAAATAAATCTCTGTATGGATACTATATGTGGATATGGTTCTTGAATAGTAATAACTAGAATTAATAACACTCAAAAGGTAGTATTGGTCTTGACCCAATCATCACCTGGTTCACGATAACATGCCTCACTTCATCCCTAGTTTTACACTCCTAGGGAATATACTTAGGAAAATTCAAATTTTCTTTACAAACCATTATGAAGTATTTCAATAGATGAGGATAATGAAGGGCCAAGGATAATACTAATGCGTGTTAGATTGAAAAATGTTTCCTGATTTAAGTATCCAAGAAATTATTATATAGTTTTCCCAATATGATTATTATTTCTCATGTAATGATTTTCGGTTTAATTGAATGGTTGGAACATGAAAAAATAATGTTATTATGGAACGTGAAGGACAATATGGTTTCAATGAGTAAAATATGGGGTGATGAAATAATTTAATGATATCGTGATTATTACTAATTAGTTATCCAAAAATTTGATCAAAACCCTATAACATAACCAACTCTCAAAATCCTCAAAAAAGAGATGGATGGAGTTTTCTAAGAGAATGAGTGGTGGAGACCATAGAGGAAAGAAGGATCAATTTCCATCATGTGGGAAATGTGGGAAGAGACGCCCATAAATGTGTCTCAAAGGAAAAGTAAAATTCATTATGTGTGGAAAAGATGGGTATAAATAAAATAATTAATGAGAAAAAATAAAGAATATGCTGGAAGGAAATAAAACTCTTCCTAGGGATCTATTAATATTTCATTTTCTTAAATATGTGGAATTAGTGCATTATCTGAGATAATTACTTGTTTTAAAGGTTAACTCCTATACTAATGAAAGAAATATGTTAAAATAAAATGGTTAAAGTATTTATGTGTTTGGAATAAATTATTATGTGTTATAAGTATTTTTACAAATACTATTTTGGTTATATTAATCACGAAACATATAAGTATTGTGATAAATTTTTGAAGCATATATTTCTTCATTAACATAAGGGTTATAGATACCATTAAAGGTTTATCTATTTAACGGTGATCATAAATTGAATGTCTTAAATGCCCCTTTTAAAAACATTTGTGTTAATGATATAACATGATTAAGGATATTTTTGGAAAACATTTATGGGAATAAAACCTATTGGTTTATTAAATGAAATAGTTATTTGAGGATGAATACCTTTATATTTTTTTTGGTTTTAATATTCATGGTATCTGTAACCATTGAGGATTATCATATCTTTGATGTTATAGAAATTATGGGTCATCATAATCTTGAAAAATTATAGAAGTTACATTAATATAGTTTTAGAAAAATGACAACATTCATGCCGCATGACAACCCATCACATCCGGAAAGGTCACAGGGCTTGAACCAACAACTATAGGATGGTAACTGTTTAATTATTACCATATTCCAATGTTATTTCCTTGGGAATATGTCATTGTTTTTAGTTAAATGATTTTATAAATAAATATTAATTCTAAACCAGTGTTGTTACTGTTGATATTTAATTATTAATGTATTATATTGGATAACATGTGCTAACCATATTGGTTCTAGAAAATAGTTAGAGATAGATAGAAAGACTTGTCACTATTTTATAGTTCTTATGATCTGTTATGTCTGAATTTTAGTGCTTCAAGAATAAAAAAATTATTTTTTTATATTCGTTTCACGGATTAGTCGATGAATTGGAAATTGGTCAATGCACAACCAAAGGATGGAATTGTTCTTTTGTAACAGAAATATATCAATTATGTATTTGTAAGAACCCGGTTCTTCCCTTGAGGTATGGGTCTCTTTTTTTCTTTATCCTTTTGAGTTTTTTTAGAAGGAATACTGGGTAAGTACTAGAATAAGACTTCCACACAACCTGACATAGTGTTACATGTCATGTAATCCAAAGAACACATTGTGTACTCTATGGCAGTGTAAGAGGTATACATGGAATGTAAGGATGTCTAAAGGGGAATAGAGGACCAAACCGTGTACACACCATGTACTGCATAGTGCATGTCATGTACTACCTAATGCACGCCGTAAAGTCATTTTAGCAAGACATCATTGAGATTCAGTTATCTTTTGAATTGTAAAAGAACCTAAACTGTATATAGTCTCAATTTCATGAAGTGTATTTTATTTTTCATTAAAATGGGTAGTAGACCAATTTTACATTTCTGGGCAGATCCCTCGATGGGATTGAGCAAGCAGCAATGCCGAAGGAAGAAGTTCCTCTAAATTGTATGTCTGAACCCCAATTTAATCGTCGTTGGATCCATTGGAACCCAAAATGTTATTCCTTAATTCCTTTTGATCCATTCTTCATGATTTAGTATATAGACCATGTTTTATAGGGTTGATCATTTTTATCATTTTGTAGATCAACTCCATTCTAGGATGAATTAGAGGTCGACATTGGATAAGGACAATCGTACAAGTACGAGGTTGGTGGTGCATAATTTGTTTTCATTTTTCACGGACAGTTGGAGGATGCATATTTTTAGAACAATAACGAGTTTTAAGATAGACCCCTGTTATTGTATATTGAATTGACAGTGTGCCTTGTTGGATGCTGTTGGTAATTCCATTTCATTGATTATGCGACTGAGGTCAGGTTATAGGTCACCGCTCCATGGGAAATTTTGTTCAGGGTTTCAAAAATGGTTATAACATTTTTTTATTTAAATTGTTTAGTTTAAATTTTTAAAGATTTATTACACTGTTTAGAGGAATTCAAGACCTCATCGATTCTATGTTATAGTTGTTAGCTTGATTAATTATATCTGCTTAAATTTAATTACTTTTTTAAATTTTTTAATTTTATTATATATATGTACTGTTTGGGATTATATGTGTTGAGACCCTTAGGGTTGTGATGGTATTGAACATAGGATAGGACGACATGGCCATCAGGATTGAGTGATTATGATCACTGGTTGGGATTGACCCAAATTTTCTTTGGTTTTTTTGACCACGGGTGTGGGCATCATTGACATTGGTTTGAGGAAGTGGGACTGTCAAGTTGGGCATGGCCCGAGATACTTAGATGGAATGGCCATCAGATATGAGCGAAATGGTCACTAGGGCATGAGGTGTTAGTGATGGTATGTATTAGGTTCTTTTTGGTGATTTACACTCACCTATGATGGAAAAAGCGCCCCTTGAGTCATGTGCACACAGGTTGACTCTGTGAGGAGGTGTTTTTACCACACAGATTGGTAAAGAGGCCAGATAGTTTCAGTATAGGTGTTTGTAGTTTGGGAGTTCTTGTTGTACAAAGTCGGTGGATATTGTGGAGCCTTCGGTAGATAGTAATGGGACTATCTGGTTGGGGGATGAGGTTCATTGTGCTTGAGGCCATTGGCCTAGATATTTATTTGAGGACCGCCATCGTTGTTCCTACGGTTCTTGTTCTATGGGCCGACATAATCTTACGAGCAAGGTTCCTTGGGGAAAGGTTTCTATTATTTGGGTGTGCCTTCAGGATGTAAGTACTTTGAGACATGCGGTGTCAGGAGTCACATGGTGCTAGGATTATATAATTGGTGTGGAACCCACAGGTTCATATAAAATTATGACTATAGAGGGTACCTTGGGCCATGGGCCAAGGACTCTCTTTTCTTTTGAGTTTCTGACATTGGATGTAGATGGTGACACTCCCTAGTGGCTACTAAGCACTAGTGGAGGTTATGTTTATTTATTAAATTTTATTGTTTACCTAGATTAGTGTGGTTTTAATCTTAAACCCTAATGCAAGGTATTCACCATTAGGTTGTATCCTACTGTGATTCATCTCATACCCTACATAGGCCCTTCAGGACGCGTGTGGACATTATGTTTTTATGTACATGTAAAGGATCAGTCACATGAGATGGATCGTATTACTGTTTTTTATGGAGATTAGTATGGAACTTGAGGTCATTCCTATAAATATTTTTACTTTTTTAGCTTTAATTCACATATCAGCATGCTTATTCTTATATGTACCTATAGTGGTTATCTATGGGTTACCTTTTTATATTAACATATATGAATAGTTAGGGATGCATGTATTTCTTGTTTCAGTAGTAATTACAAGTGGTGTTTAGAATGTCTCTATATTTACTTTTCAATGCATTTGTTTCTATATTTTTTCTACAATTTATTTATAATTTGATATGCTTCCACTCTACAGGCCTAGTTCGAGTCTTCAGAGTCATTTTATTTCTAATGCATGATATATTATTATGCTCGGGCTAGTACCATTTCCTATTCCTAGAGGTTATAGCCACCCCACTATACCTGATTACACCCTCACTCCTAGTTGGAAGCCTTCAGCATTTAAGGAGGTGTGCTTAAGGTCTATGACACATGGCCTATTTAGAACTCTTCGGGTGGCTGTTCGAGACAGGACATTACAAAGTGGTATTAAAAGAGTTTTTCGTGATTGTGATTTATTAGATGTGATTCACTGGCTACTAATGAGATTGATACTCCCTTTATTTTTTGTTGGTTTACTATTTGGGATCTGGTAGACTAGAGATATGTTGTAATTGGAACTGGATTTATATCTTGTTCTTGGGTGCCTGCAGTCCTAGGTATGATGGATAGACCATGTTGCCTTGGGTGGGAATTGTTGTATTTATTTTTCTCATATTACAGTTTATATGGTTTCCACCTTGGAGTCTCACTTGTTATATGATGTTATTGGTTCTGATATGTGACCCTTGACCCGGTGTGGTAAGGGAAGAATTGGAATGTGTCATGGTAAGGTAAGGTGTGGTTGCTTGGCTTTTGATAAGTGTGTTTTTAGGGTATTTCAATTTCATATATGCATGTATTACTTGTAAAGTGATAATACCATATGAATAATATCAAAATCCATGATGTGATAGAATTTATTATTTTAGGTAATGTGGTCTTCCATGCTTTATATATTTTTAGAATTGCATGTGGCATAGGATTTGGGCCTGGATCCTATACAAGAAGGCAGGTTTTATGGTTGAAGTGATGTTGATCACTAAGATTGGATGACTCGGTCATTAGTTTGAGGAAATGAAGGTTTTCAGGATGAGCGTGGCCCAAGGAACTTTTGATACTTGGCTCTATTAAGGGAAGGTAAAAAGACCATGAGATGGGGATGTTGTGGGGCATAGTTGCGATGGGGGAGAGTAAGTGTAGTTTTTATGAGATTCCTCTTTAATGAATTCCCTATATGTGTTATATATATATATTGTTATATATGTTGGGTTTTTTGACCTTTTATAGTAAGCAACAGGTTCCTTCTAAATGGATTGACGGATCGTTGGACAGGTGATGGTACATTTCTGTAGGAGCACGATTATGATCAGACCCCTAAGGGGCAGGAAGATCTTTAGCTACATGTATAGGATCAAGGATAGGATCAAGTTTAGGATCTAGTGCAGCCAAAGAAGCGGAAGAATTTCGTAGAATTTAGACAATGGCTCGAAAAGAAGCTTCAATCTAGTCTGGTACATGTTTTTCAAGGGATCAATAGAGGTGTGTAGGGAACAGAGCCCTCCATGTAATTTCTTACTCGTGATTTATAGTCGCAACACCCACCACTTTTCCTGTGAGAGGGTGGTATGTAAGTGGCTGAGAATTGGATAGAGAGTATGCAGATGATCTTTGAGTAGCTCTAGATTCCTCCAGGGAGAAGGGTCAAGATGGTGACATATATTCTCAAATGATTGGGAAATCATTGGTGGGATGTGCAGGTTTAGGCTCACAGACATGAGAGTTTGGACTGGAAGGAATTTGAGGTCAGGTTCATTGATCACTTTTATCCAGAAATGCTGAGGGAAGAGTGAGCTTGAGAGTTCGTTAGCCTTCAGTAGGGTGACATTTCCATCATGGACTCTGCAGCTACTTCCACTAAGTTGTCTCGATTCGCACCTTGTATGGTAAGCGATGAAACCTTAACTGTGAGGTGATTCAAGGATGGATTACAACAAACCATTTGGTTGAAGGTGAACATCATTTGTCCAATCTAATTCCTAGAGGTTGTGAAATAGGCACACGTATCCACGGGGAACCTGATAGACATGTCTCACTTGGGCTGAGCAGTGGCTTCATTGGATGATTCAAATGATAGGAAAAGAGGTCAGGATGAGTTCTTGCAGGGAACTCAAGCCAAGGACTCATCTAGACCACCTCGTGGAAGTTAAAAAGTTGTTTTTTTTCAGTGTGGGTAGTCGACGAACATCCAAACATGATGCGATAGACCTCCAAAGGAGTTTCGGGCATGTGGATAGGTCAAGAATCTCGAGAGGTTCTGTAGGAAACATTCTCAAATAGCCGGGAGGCATGGACCGAGGTAGATAAATGCTTTAGAGGACAATTCAAGATCAGAACCAGGTGACATAAAGTAAGTCTTATATGCATGTGGAGGACATGGAAGAGATAGTGGGACCCAACTAAGGGGTCATTGGATGGAGAAGATTAGGACTCGGCCTTAAACATTACATAATATTTAATTAATTGAATAATTAACATTGGGAATCTTTCCAGGTTTAGAGTTTTAGAGAATTAGGACATAAATATTACATCTCAAAAGATTACTAAGAAAACACTCCTACACTGTTTCAATTTTTTTCATAAAATAAAAACTCTTGAAAAAAAGAGTCATGTCTAGTCTCATGTTCTAGACAGCATGACTTTTCTTTGAACCCATCCTTGACCCTATTCATATTTAAGTCCTGTGAAAACATTTCAAAACATTAGATGAGCATAAAAAACATATTATGGTTTAAAAAAAAGAAAGAAAGTATTTGTTCATAAATATATACAAAACATAAACTCTTTTACTTACCTCATGATAACATAAGATTTATGAATAACACACAGAAATCATAAATCATAAAGGCAACTTGTGGAATCCATAACATACTTACAATGTAGCTATCACAACTACATAGGGAGTTACATTGGAATAACCATCAGAGTATATTCTCTAAATCACTTAGGATAAACATTCACATTTACCTTTTTCACGTTACCCAATGCATTGGAGAGCTATCTCGGGATCACCCGCCCTAGGTTTATCACGGAACCACCCATATACATAAATAATTCCCAAGAACCATAACATGATCATAACACATAACATAAGCATAAAGTAAAGATAACATTTCCACATTGCAAAATCAAAATATCATTTCAAGGTATAGAAATAATAAATCCATTCTCATAATCATTTTCAATACCAAAATACGTAAAAAGATTATATTGTATTTATTATTCCTTTTAAAACATTACAACTTGTTATGAAGCCAAAGATAAACTAATACTCGCGGCGGCGGAATGGTCGTTGTCACCGCTTGCATAAAAAAACATTAATTTTTGTCATTTAGTAAAAGGATTCATATAAAAAGTTCCATTTTAATGAAATGAAAAGTCAAAGGGGTTTATACACCATATAAAATAAAGTCGGGTATAAAGCTAAATATGCCTCAATGAAAGGAGATTGAGACAAAGTCCCTTACCTCATGTCCGACTTGACTCGATCGTTATTTTATCTACTGAATAATAAACTAAAGTTAATTTTTTCTGGATTTAGAACCTTTTTCAAGTTTTTCTATCACTTATTACCATGTTATAAACATTATGTAATAATTTATGTTAATAACGTTCTATTTTGACAATATTTGGTACTTGAGTAAAAAATGAACACCCTATATTTACAAGTTGTCCATGTGGTCAATAGTCCATTATATCCAGAATGACATTAATTATTTAGATATCATATATATCATATATATCCAATATATATATATATATATATATATATATATATATATATATATATATTTATAACAGTACATATCATTTTCCGGTAAGAAATGAAATGCACCATTCATGGAGACGGTAAGCCGTACGTACACATGAACGCTACTTTCATTTCTATTTCTTATTTTAATGGAATTAAAACATAATGATACATATATATATTATAATTAAAGTATAATATCATATATAATATCTTTAAATTAATCCTTTATACATCCCATATATTACATTAATGAGTCACATCACTTTGAGGGGGCGGTAGTCCGCACTTCCTCAAATGAAATTATCACGTTTATCCATAATGGAAACCATAAAGGTAAACTATAAAAGAAAAATACAAAATCATAAAGAAAACATAAAAATTATATATATATATATATATCATTTATAAATATATTTTTGTTTCATCCTAATGGCCACCATGATAGGCGGTAGGAGATAATCGAACAATCATCATTTCATGAGGCGTTAGTTTTCCATCCACAGAAACAGTATGTTCTTCACCCATTAGATGGAGGTGTGTGTAAGTGTAGTTCGAATACTTCTCATAAAAAAATCCTAGTATATTGAGGACACTGTTTTTTTTATAAAATAAAGTAATAAAAAGAGTTTAGGGGTTGGAGAAGTAAAATAAAAGAAAAGAAGTTAAGGGAAATTGTTACCTTTAATTTGGGTAACTTCCTTTGTTTTGAACCGAAAAAAATTATTGAAGTGCATTATGCCTAAGGTAAGGCTTCTAAGAAGAGTAGAGGGATGTATGGAGCTCAATTGGTTAGAGTTTTGGTGCGCCAAAAGGCTTGAGAGGTGTGAGGAATTTGTTATAAGCGAGGGATTTTTATAAGGGGGGGATGGGCTCTTTAGGAAAGTGTGAAAATATTATTTTATTATAAACTTATATTCAGTTTTAAAAGGTCCAAAAATCAATAGAGTCGACGATAAGATGGCTCATGGTAGAAATAAAATCATCTAATAAGAATTGGACAGTTTTTGGATGTTATTTTAATATTTATAATCATATTTAATTAAATGATTTATTAATGAGGTAAACATTGCATCATTCTTATGTCATAAATAATTTAATTTATTCGATGTCTAAAAATTATAAAAAAAATAAAATAATGTAGGAAATCAATTCATATTTACAATGGATATTTATATTCTAAAAGATAATTTATATAACACCTTGTAAAAATTAATTTACTAAAAGATATTTGTTTTTGTCATTTTTTGTTTTTACTTTAAGTTAATTAATCTAAAGTGTCATTATCACTCCAAAGTGGCTCAATGGGGTCCCAAAATAGACCCAAAGATGACCATGGTCGGAAATGACTCAACCAATAATGTTTGGAAAAGTATTAAGGTAATTTTGAATTATTAGAATATTCTTTTTACCTTTAATTACCCTATTTATCTTTAACCACGGTAAATAAAAGTCAAAAGTTACTATTCACCAATAATTATTTTCATCTTATTGAACCACATTTTACTTACTAATAACAACCATGTATGTCATATTTTTGAAATTCAATTCATAGAAGTGGTAAAATTTAATTTAAAAGAAAAAGTTAGTTTTTTAACTACTATAAAGTGGTTTCATTATTCATAAAAAATTGATGTTTTTCAGAAAAATACCAAAAATTCAGCCTAAGATGTATTTGATATTCCAAATTAATTTTTTTTTTCTATTTTTCCAAATTAAAAACATAAAATTGTCATCAATTAATTTCAAATTAATTCTCGTTGTTAAAACAAATAGCGTGTTTTTAAGAAACAATAACTATCAAAAGATTGACAGTTGTTTATGTCCAACTTCAAAGTGAAATTAATTCCAATGAGCCAAAATGGATTAAATGGTAAAAATAAATTCTAATTACACATTTAAAATAATTAAATAGATAATCTATCCATATAAATAAATTAGATAAAACACAATTTTGAATTATAATACAATATTTTTCACTATTCATTAAAAAATGAACTTTATTGGAAAAATTCCCAAAATTTACACAAATAAATTTATGATGTCCCCATTCTAAAGAAGGATTTTATTTGGTCAAATATAATGTATTTAAGTTACCAAAACTAGATTTCAAAAGGGTTCGCCATTAAAAGGCGGTAAATAGACCTTTTAATGAAAATTATGCTTCAAATTAGATTCATTCACATTTTAAGCCACTAACGTTTTATTGGATAAATGTAAATACATTTAACAAACATGTATAATCATATTGTAGTCAGTTTTTTTCATTCCCACAAATATAAAATCTAGGAGTTAACTACCAATTAAATTAATAATATTATATTTTTACTATCTAAAGTAAGATTTCAAAGAAACCCGTTGTTGCGTATCGGGTACTCTATCAAACATAGCAATCCCTTTAAAGTAAAATTAATATTTAATTCAAAAATATTAATAAATATGAAATATTTCTTATTCTTTATTTACCTAGGATGTTACATCCTTCCCCCATTTTGGGAATTGCGTCCTCGTAATTTTACATATCAAAATAAGTGGGGGTATTTATCCCTCATAGAATTTTCAGATTCCCACATTGCCTCTTCAACCACATGGTTTTTCCACAATACCATTACTTTATGAATTACCTTATTCCGCAACACATTCTATCTATGGTCAAGAATCATAATTGGTTGTTCTTTATAAGAGAGATTCTATTCCAACTGAACTACCTCTAGGCTCAAAACATGATATGGATCTGGCATATATTTTCTCAACATCAAAACATGAAAAACATTGTGTACCTGAGATAAACTTGAAGGTAAATCCACTCTGTATGCAACTGATCCAAATTTCTCCAGAATTTCATAAGGTCCAATGAACCTCGGACTCAGCTTTCCCTTCTTACCAAAACGTGTCACACTTTTCCATGGAGAAACATTGAGAAAGACATGATCACCTACCTCAAAAAAAGATCCTTCCTACAGATATCTGCATAAATTTTCTGTCTGCTCTGAGCTATTCTATTGTGCTTCTAAATCAACTTAACTTTCTCTGCCATCTCTTCTACCAATTCTAGCCCCATCAGCTTCCTTTCACCCTCTTCATCCCAAAAAACTGAAGTTTGACAATGCTTTCCATATAATTCCTCAAATGGAGCCATCTGTATACCAGAATGAAAACTGTTATTATATGAAAATTCAACCAAATAATGATGTTGGTCCCAACTTCCCTGATAATCCATCGAGCAAGCACGTAACATATCCTCCAATGTATGAATAGATCGTTCAGATTTCCCATCTGATTGAGGATGAAAAGCAGTAATAAAATTTAATTCAGTAGCCAACGACTTCTTAAGGCCTTTACAAAAGTTATAAGTAAACTTGGGATCACGATAAAATATAATGGAGATGGGAACTCCATGCAAACTAACTATCTCTTTAACATACAATCGAGAAAGCTGACCTAGAGACAATGTATTTTGAATAGGAAGGAAATGAGAAGATTTAGTCAATCGATCAACAATAACCCAAATTGCATTATTACCTCGAGATTTCTTCGGTAATCCCACAATGAAGTCTATAGATATATTTTCCCATTTCCACTATCGCATTGGTAAAGGCTGAAGCATCCCTTTCGGTATCTATCGCTCTTCTTCAACCTACTTATAAGTCAAACACATCACAGTAAAATTAGCAATATCTCTTTTTATTCCATCCCACCTGTAATACTCTTGAAGATATCTGTATATCTTAGTACTGCCAGGATGAACTGAAAATGGTGAACTATGAGCTTCACATAACAACTTAATCTTCAATTTTGAATCACAAGGCACACATAATATCTTTCCAAATCTCAAAACACAATCATTATCAATGTAAAATTCAGGAAACCTGCCCTTATGAACCAACTCTACCTTTTTCTGTAACTCACTATCTTCCTTCTGTTCTTGCTTAATTATGTCTGATAGAGATGATTTCACAAACACTTGAAACAAAATAGAAGAATTTCCTACACCAAAAACTTCTATGCCAAAGTTCATCAAATCAAAAACCAAAGGATCTCGTTCCAAACATAGCATGGTCAATGAGACATTACTTTTTCGACTCCAAGCATCAGCCACTTTATTTTCTTTTCCTGGATGGTAATGGATCATGCAATCAAAATCCTTGATTAATTCCACCTATCTCCTTTGTCTCATGTTCAATAATTTTTGAGTGAATATATAATTTAAACTTATGTAATCAGTATATATTTCACATTTTACTCCACACAAATGACGCCTCTAAATTTTTAAAGCAAAAAAAACAACAACTAATTCCAAATCTTGTGTAGGGTAATTTAACTAATGTGGTTTCAACTGAAGTGAATCATAAGCAATTACCTGATCATTCTGTATTAGGACAAAACCAAGTCCTTTCAACGTAGCATCACTATAGATAACAAACTCACCATTTCTGGATGGTAGTGCCAAAACTGGAGCATTCACCAATCTCCTTTTCAATTCCTGAAAACAATAATCACATTCTTTTGTCCAGATGAACTTAACACCTTTTCGAGTTAACTTAGTCATTGGACTAGATAACCATGAAAAATTTTCAACAATCCTCTGGTAATAACCTGCCAAACCAAGAAAACTCTGAATCTTGGTTATATTTGTGGGTCTTGGACATTCTTCAAAAACTTTTGTTTTAGCAGGATCAACCGTTATGCAATTTTTTGAAACAATGTAACCAGGGAAAAAAAATTGTTGCAACCAAACCTCACACTTACAAGATTTCCCATACAGTTTGTTTTCCTTTAAGGTTTTCAAGGACACCTTTAAATGAATTTCATATTCCTATTTACTTTTGGAATGAACCAAAATATCTTCAATGAACACAACCACAAACTTATCCAAGAACTCACCGAAAATTCTATTCACAAGATCAATGAATATAGAAGGTGCATTTTTTAAACCAAAAGGCATAACTACAAATTTATAATGACCATATCTAGTATGAAATTTGGTCTTTTGAATGTCTACTTTATGTACTTTAAACTGATGGTACCCCAACCTCAAATCAATCTTTGAAAAAATTTGAGCTCCTTGGAGCTGATAAAAAAATTATCGATATAAGGCAAAGGATACTTATTCTTAATAGTGATGTTATTCAATGCTCTATAATCAATGCAAAGTCTGATTGAACCATCTTTATTTTTAACAAACAAGATAGGATCACCCCATGATGATGTGCTAGGTCGAATGAAACCTTTATCTAATAACTCCTGCAATTGTATCTTTAACTCTAAAAGTTCAATTTGAGCCATTCAATTAGGGGGTTTTGAAATTAGATTAGCATCAGGAACTAAGTCAATAGTAAATTCAACTTCTCGATCAGGTATAATACCAGAAAAATCATCATAAAAAACCTCAAGGTACTCATTTACCACTGGCACATCATTAATCTGAATAGTTCCTTTGTTTTCAACAATATATGCAAGGTGACATTCATTTCCATATTTTACTAGTTTCTCAGCTTCCTAATATGTTATCAAAAGAAAGGGTTCATTATTGTATACAAAATGAAAATCATTATGAAAAGAAACCTCTTTATCTCTACAGTAAATCTTAGTATGACAAAAATAAAGCCAATCCCTACCCAAAAATAACATCAAACTCTACTACAGTAAAAAAAAATAAGGTTTGAAGGTAGATTCTTTCTGTACACAAGGACATGAATGTTCTTATGTTTTCTTTTTTGTCTAACCATTTCCTCCAAATGCTTTTACCGTATGTTATATATTCATTTCTTGAGATAGAATTCCCATTTCACTAGAAAACTTCTCAGAAATGAAAGAGTATGTAGACCCTGAATCAAAAAACACATTGGCATAATCTGAAAAAACAAACAGTGTACCTGTTACAACTTCATTTGATGTACCAACATCTTCTGAATTAGTTACAAAGGATTTCACCACCCCTTTCTTCTTGTATTCTTGCTGCTTTCCTTCAGTTGAGTTCTTTGTTGGACACTCATTTACATAATGACCCATTTCATTGCACTGAAAACATTTTAAAGACTATAAATCAAATTTTATCTTACCATTACCCTAATCATTTTCAGTGCAATTACGAGCCTTATGTCCCATTTTACCACATTGGTATCACTTACCAGAATTCAAAAGACAATCCCCAAAATTATTTTTACCACAATTTTCACAAACTGTAAACTTAAGTTTCTTACCATTAGTATTTTTTGAATAGTTCTTCCCTTTCGCCTGCCACCTTGACCTCTTATTCTATTGTTTTTCAAAGAAAACCTAATCATCCGCAATCTCCATTTCCACCTTCATTTCAAAACAAACAAGTTTTTCATAACTTTTGAACTCACGAGAATCTAAAGCCATTCGAAACTTTGGATTTAATCCTGAGTTAAAATGGTTGATTTTACTATCAAGTTCTCATAATAAATTTGAAGCATACCTTGCCAGTCGAGTGATTTTTTCTTCATAAGAAGCCACAAAGTCATCCTACTTCTTCAATTATATTATTATTATTTTCATTCTAAGAAGAACCACCTTAGTAAAATATTTCTCAAGAAGAATACATTTGAATTCATCCCAATCGAGAGCATAAATCTCCTCACTATCCCTCATATTTTTCACCATCGACCCCCACTGATCAGCTTCACCTTCAAAACGGTAAACAACGAGACTAACCATTTGATATTATGAACAACCCATGACATCAAAAATCTTTTATAGTGATTTAATCCACTCTTCTTCTATCATCGGGTCAGATGATCCTCTGAATGATGGGGGATGTTGCCTCATGAAATGATCCACTACTGAAATGTTCCTCTATGGTTGATCTAGATAATCTTATACATGGATACCACCACCATTTATATCCCGAGTCAATAGTTCCATCACTGCAACAAACTATTCAGTTCTGATTCCGACCATATCAGTTTGCTAATTTGGAAGGTTTTCTTTCTCCTGAGGTCATCCTAACATGGATGCACCATTTCCTCTGTGAAAAACCATTTTGAACATAGAAATATCTTAGGTGAAGAAACATGGTAATCTGTAAATGCTGTAAGATTTCAATATTAACATAAATTACTTTATGGATATTGATTTAACAATACCCTAACCCCTAAAGTTATCTAAACCGACCTCTGATACCAACTATAAGGACCCGACCTTAAACATTACATAATATTGAATTAAATGAATAATTCACACTGGGGATCTTTTTAGGTTTAGAGTTTTATAGAATTAAGACATAACTTTTACATCTAAAAATATTACAAAGTAGACACTCTTACACAGTTTCCATTTTTTTCATTAAATAGATACTCTTGAAAAAAAGAGCCAGGTCTTGTTTTATGTTCTAGACAGCAAGACTTTTCCTTGACCCCATCCTTGACCATATTCATCTTTAAGTCCTGTGAAAACATTTCAGAACATGGGATGATCATAAGAAACTCTGTAAGGGTTAAAAAACAAAGAAATAAAACATTTGTTCATAAATATGTACAAAACATAAACTCTTTTACTTACCTCATGAAAACATAATATTTGTGAATAACACATAGAAATCATAAATCATAAAGGTAACTTGTGGAATCCATAACATACTTACAATGTAGCTATCACAACGACATAGGGAGTTACTTTGGAATACCCATCACAGTATATTCCTTAAATCACTTAGGAGAAACATTAAGGTTTACCTCCATCACGTTACCCAATGTATTGGAGAGCTATCTCGGGCTCACCCACCCTAGGTTTATCACGGAACCAGCCGTATACATAAATAATTCCAAAGAACCATAACATAATCCTAACACATAACATAAGCATATAGAAAAGATAACATTTCCACATTGCAAGAGAAAAATATCATTTCAAGGTATTGAAATAATAAATCCATTATCAAAATATTTTTCAATAAAAAAATACATAAAAATAGTTTATGGTATTTATTTTTCTTTTTAAAAACATTACGGCTTGTTAAGGAAGCCAGAGATCAAATAATACTCACGGCGGCAGAAAAGTCGTTATCGCTGCTTGCATAAAAAAACATTTGTTTTTTTCATTTAGTAAAATGCTTCATATAAAAATATTCCCTTTGAGTGAAATGAAAATTCAAAGGGGTTTATACATCATATAAAATAAAGTTGTGTGTAAAACTAAATATGCCTCAATGAATGGAGATTGAGACGAAGTCCCTTACCTCATGTCTGACTTGACTCGATCGCTCTTTAATCTCTAGAATAATTAAATAAATTAAATTTATACTTGATTAAGAAACATTTTCAATTTTATTATATCACTTATTACCTTGTTCTAATCATTATGTAATCATTTGTGTTAATAACGTTCATTTTGTTGATATTTGGTACTTGAGTCGAAAATGAACACCTTATATTTACAAGTTGTCCATGTGGTCAACAGTCCATTATATCCAGAATGAAATTCATTATTTAGATATCATATATATCATATATATCCACTATATATATATATATATTTATATTTATAATAGTATATATCATTTGGAGGTAATAAATGAAATGCACCATTCATGGAGACGGTTAGTCGTACGTACGAATGAACGCTACTTTCATTTCTATTTCTTATTTTAATGGAATTAAAACATAATGATACATAGGTATATTATAATTAAAGAATAATATCATATATAATATCATTAACTTCATCCTTTATACATCCCACATATGGCATTAACGAGTCATATCACTTTGAGGGGGTGGTAGTCCGCACTTTCTCAAATGCAATTATCGCATTTATCCATAATGGAAACCATAAAGGTAAACTATAAAAGAAAATATAGAAGCATAAATAAAACATAAACATAATATATATATCATATATAAATATTGTACAGTGTGATCTTAATGGACACCATGATAGGATGTTGGAGATAATCAAATAATCATCATTTCATGAGGCGTCAGTTTGTCATCCACAGAAACAGTATGTTCTTCACCCATTAGATTGAGGTGTGTGTAAGTGTAGTTAGAATAATTAACATAACAACATCCTAGTATATTGAGGATACTGGTTTTGTTATAAAATAAAGGAGTAAAAAAAGTTTAGGGGTTGGAGAAGTAAAATAAATGAAAAGAAGTTAAGAGGAACTGTTACCTTTAATTTGGGTAACTTCCTTTTTTTTGAACCAAAATAACTTCTTGAAGTGCCTTGAGCCTAAGGTAAGGCATCTAAAACGAGTAGGGGGATTTAGGGAGATTAATTGGGCAGAGGTTGGACGTTCTAAAAGGCTTGAGAGGTGTGAGAAATTTGTTATAAGTGAGGGATTTTTATTAGGGGGAGGATGGGCTCTTTAGGAAAGGGTAAAAATATTATTTTATTGTAAACTTATATTCGATTTCAAAAGGTCCAAAAATCATTCGAGTCGAAGATAACATGACTTTTGGTCGAAATAAAATCATCCAATAAGAATTGGACAGGTTTTGGATGTTATTTTAATATTTATAATCTTATTTAATTAAATAATTTATTAATAAGGTAAACACTGCATCATTATTGTGTCATAAATTATTTAATTTATTATATGTCTAAAAAATAAAAAAAAAATACCATGATGTATTAAATCTTCTCATATTTCCAATTAATATTTATAGTCGAAAATATAATTTATATAAACCCTTGTAAAAATTAATTTACTAAAAGATATTTGTTTTTGTCATTTTTGCCTTTACTTTACGTTAATTAATCTAAAGTTTCATTATCAATTCTGTGTGGCTCAATGGGGTCCCAAAATCGACCCAAAGATTTCCATGGTCATAAATGACTCAAAAAATCCAGGTATGAAAATTGATAAGGTAATTTTAAATTATTATAATATTTTTTTACCTTGAATTACCCTATTTACCATTAACCGTGGTAAATAAAAGTTAAAAGTTACTATTCACCAAAAATTATTTTCATCTTATTGAACCAAATTTTACTTACTAATAACAACCATATATGTCTGATTTTCAAAATTCAATTCACATAAGTGGTAAAATTTCATTTAAATGAAAAAGTCAGTTTTTTATCTACTACTATGTGGTTTCATTATTCATCAAAAATTGAATTTTTTCAGAAAAATACCAAAAATTTATCCTAGGATGTATTTGGTACTCCAAATTAAAAAAAGTTGTCTATTTTTTCAAATTAAAAACATAAAAGTGGAATTAATTAATTTAAAATTAATTTCCGTTGTTAAAACAAATATCGTGTTTTTAAGAAACAATAACTATCGAATGATTGACACTTGTTTATGTCCAATTTCAAAGTGAAATTAATTCCAATAACCAACATTGGATTAAATGGTAAAATTAAATTCTAATTAAACTTTAAACCCAATTAAAATGGTAATCTAACCATATAAATAAATTATATTAAAAGGCAATTTTGAATTAAAATACAATATTTTTCACTATTCATTAAAAAATGAACTTTGTCGGAAAAATTCAAAAAAATTTACAAAAAGTAAATTTTGATGTCCCCATTTTAAAGAAGGATTAAATTTGGTCAAATATAATTCATTAAAGTGACCAAAAATATATTTCAAAATGGTTCTCTATTAAAAGGTGGTAAATCGACCTTTTAATGTAAATTATGCTTAAAATTAGATTCATTCATGTTTTAAGCCTCTAACTTTTTATTGGATAAATGTAAATACATTTAATAAACTTGTATAATAATATTGTAGTTAGTTTGGTTCACTCCCTCCAATACAACGTCTAGAAGATAACTACCATTTAAAATAATATTATTATATTCTTAGTGTGCAATGTAAGATTTCAAAGAAACTCATTGTTGCGTATCAGACACGCTATCAAACATAGAAACCCATTTAAAGTAAAATTAATATTTAATTCACAAATATTAACAAATATGAAATATGTATTATTCATTATTTACCTAGGATTTCATAGTTAATGGTGACCACCATTGGAAGAACAGGCTTTAG
Source organism: Viscum album (assembly GCA_963277665.1). Taxonomy (NCBI): domain Eukaryota; kingdom Viridiplantae; phylum Streptophyta; class Magnoliopsida; order Santalales; family Viscaceae; genus Viscum; species Viscum album. Next base: position 2,060,435,510 of record OY728120.1, on the reverse strand, counting down.
GAAACCGTGTGTCAAGACACGTGCACACCGTGGAGCTTCCTAGGGCTAAGCAGGGTGCTGAGTCGATGACATTGAGAGGTATGCCACAGGTTGTGGTCATAGTTGTTTTTACTTTTTTTTTGGAATTTCCTATTGAGGCATATCCATTTTGAGTGCACGAGGTGTAGAAAATGATTTTGGACTGACTAAACACTCATTAGTGGGTTGTCCCCATTTCAGGTGCAGGATTATATATATGTGTATGATATGATTGGAATAATGAGAATTATTGGATGCGTGTTTTTAGGTTCCTTGAACATTGGGGAATCCATTGGATGTGGGATACATGAGGTTCCTTGGGTATCAGGGCATCGAGGAAGCAATTGTGATTAAGGTTCAACGCACTGTTTTTTTTTTGAGAATCCCTAGGATGCAGTACCTCATTGTTCCAAGGGTTCCATGGCCTCAAGTCAGGCACCAATGCGGTGTGGCATGTGATTGGGTGTCGTAAGCAACACGACAACACCAGATGAGCTGCATGGGTGACTACGCATCACGGGTGGACCATGGGTCCGGAAACAATCCTTTGGACCTTTGTTTGATTTGATCTTTGGGCTGGAGTTATTTGGAAATGTTTCCTTACCACCCTTGTAAGGGAAATTCGTGGATGAATTACTTTAAGGGGAAGTTTGTAAGAACCTTGTTCTTCCCTTGAGGTACAAGTCTCTTTCTTGTTTTTCTTTTTGAGTTGTTTTTGAGAAAATAGTGGAAACCTGGGCATGTACTAGAATCAGACTATCACACAGCTTGACATAGGGTTACACACCATGTAATCCCAAGTACATGTCGTGTACTCTATGTTTGTTTAAGTGGTATACATAGTTTGTAGGGATGTAAGTAGTGGATTTTAGGACTAAACCCTGTACTTGCCGTGTACTACCTAGTGCCTGCCATGTAGTTATATCGGCAAGAGCTCAACAATCTTAAGCAATATTTTAAATAGTAGAATAACCCACAAGTCATGTAGTCCCATGTAGATGCTATGTATTTTATTTTATTTCATGAAAATAGTCAGTAGCCTTGTTTTATGTTTTTGGGCATAACCCTCAATAGGTTTGAGTAATCAGCAATGCTGGAGGGAGAAATTCCTCTAGATTATCCATCCAAACCCCAATTTAAACGATGTTGGATCCATTGGAACCTAGATAGTAATCCCGACATTCCACTTCAGTCATTTTTCATGACTTATCCTATCAACCAAAATATCGAGGGTTTAGAATATTTGATCATTTTATAGATCTACTCCATTCTAGGTCGAATTAGAGGTTGATGCTAGATATGGAAAATCATACGAGTACGAGGTAGGTGGTGCATACCTTGTTTTGATTTTTTGTGGACACTAGGGGTAATTATTTTTAGAAAAAAAATGGGTATTGAGTGAGACCCCCGTTATTTCATATTTAATTGAAAATTTTCCATGAGGGATGTTGTTGGTAATTCCTTTACCTTGATTACGCGAGTGAGGTTGGGTTAGAGGTCACCGATCCATGGGTAATTCTGTTCAGGGGTGCCAAAATGGTTATAACTATTTTGTTTTGATTTAAACTATTCAGTTTAAATTGTTAAAGATTGAATAATCTATATAGAGGAATTCAAGACCACATTGATTCTATGTTATAACTATTAGCTACTACAATTCAATCTTCTTAAAATGAATTACTTGTTTAATGTTTTTTAATGTGATTATATATATGTAATGTTTGGGATTACATGTACAGAGACCTCTGGGGTTGTGATATGCTTGACCTAAGGTTGGAAAGGAATTTCCATCGGGATTGAGTGACTATGATCACTAGTTGGGATTCACCTAAATTTTATTGGGTGGTTTTGACCATGGGATTGGGTATTGTGGTTGTCGGTTTGAGGTAGTGTGGCTGTCAGGTTGGGCATGGCCTTGAATACATGGATGGAACAACCATCGGATTTGAGCGACAAGTTTGCAGGGAAATTAGATTCCATAGATTATCTGTCTTAGGTATTTTTTTGGTGATTTTCGCTCACCCGTGATGACCAAAGCACCACTTCAGTTGTCTACATAATGGATGACTCCGTGATGAGGTAGTTTTGAGCACTCGTGTGGGTAGAGGCACCCAATAGTTCTTGTGTGGGTGTTTTTGATTTGGGGGTCCATTATATAGAAATACAATGGAAGGTTAGGAGCCTTTGGTTGGTAGTAATGGGACTATTGTGTTGGGGGATAAGGCTCGTCGTGCTTGAGTCTATGGGATTGGAATTTTATTTAGGGATAGACATCATTCTTCCTCTAGTTTTTGCGCCGTGGGACAATGTGAGATTATGAGTAGAGGTCCTTGGGACAAGGTTACTATAATTTGGATGTGACTTTGGGAAGTTATTACTTTGAGACACGTGGTGTCATGAGGCACATGGTGCTGAGTTTTTATAATTGGGGTGGAACATGAGGGTTCATCTAGACTTTTGACTACATGGGGTACCTTGGGCCATGGGATAAAGACTCTCTTTTCTTATGAGATTATAGTGTTTCCCATAGAAGGTGACACTCCCTGGTGGCCAGTGATAAATAGTGGAGGTTGTGTTTATTTATTACATCATACATTTTACCTTACTTAGTGTTGTTGTCTTCTTAACCACTTATGCTCAGTATGCACCATTTGGTGGTATCCTACTAAAATTCATCTCACACCATGCAAGGGCCCTTTGAGATTCATTTATACTTAATGGATTTACGTATAGGTAAAGGATCATCCTTAAGAGCGGTATCGTAGTTATGTTTTTCATGGATATTGGTATGGACCTTGATGTCATGACTAGCTAGAGTTTTACTTTTTTTAGATTTCATTCATGTGTCATCATGCCAATTATTATATGTAGTTATAATGGTTATCCATTGGAGACCTTTTTATATTAACATGTATGACTTGTAAGGGATGCATGTCCTATTTTTTTCTGTAGTAGATTTTAGTGGTGTTTAGCATGCTTCTCTATTTACTTTCCACTATAGTTTCTTTTATATTGCTTCCATTATTTAATTATAATTGGATATGCTTGCGCTCTGTGAGTCTGGTTCAAGTCGATTGAGTCATTTTATTTCCTCAATATGATAAATTATTATTCTCGGACCAGTACCATTTCTTATTCTTATGGGGTATAGATTCCCCACTATACCAGATTAGACCTTTACAGCTTATTGGCAGCCTTTAGAATTTGGTGTGGTTCTCCTAAGTTCTACGACACCCGGCCCATTTATCATAGTTCGGGTGGCTGTTCGGGTCAGGATGTTAAATGTCTGTTTTGTTATTTTTCATAGAGATTAAAATAGTTCCTCGACTTTAGGAAGAGAATATTGAAAAAATGTTACCCTATTGAATTGATATCCAATAGATCAAATGGAATTTTAAATCATAATTTTATTTTTATTTTCAGGTCCTTAAATTTCCATTCATTGTTCACTTTCTTGTGATCAGTGACCTCTATCATTCTTTAAAATTATTTACGCTTTTCATCTATATCCATATACTCAACTTCCACCAATGTTATCTTATGTAGAAAACTAGTTTTTTGTTACACCATATTAACTTGGTAATTCCCATTATCTCTTATTAAGAGGATTTTTTATTATCCCTTTTTATTTTATGGTTTTTCAATAATGTGATTTTAAAATATAAAACCATTCATTTCTGAGCACAATATCAAATTGTGTGGATGAAATTTATTTAAGGTGGGTAGAATTTAACACCCAAAAATTCTAAAAGAAAAAAATTGTATATTATTGAATATTATACCCACAAAATTGAGCTTAAAACCCCCCAAAAAATACATCTCTTTAAATTTAACCTCTTTGATATCTTGTGGAACACTCAACCATGTGTCTAAATAAACTGTAATATAGTATATTGTTTTAATCAGGACATTAAATTGGTGGTTATAAATAGAAATAACTAAATTATGAAAATAATATTATTTAAACATTTAAATAAAAACTAATTGGTCATTAATTGTTTAAAAATAAGATAACAATCGTTTATGAAAATAAATGTTTTTTAAAATACATTGTTTTTCTAAAAGATGGTTTATTCATGTTTTACGAACATAATTTAAAATATTTATTTTAAGACATATATAAAATTCATTTGATAAAATCCATTTAATTTTTTAAATAAATATATCAAAATTATCTTAGGGTGTATTTTTGATATTTTTATAAAATGATTCATTTTTCAATGAATAGTGAAATGTACTACTTTTTTATTGAAAACTAATCTTTCATTTAAATATTTTACAAGCGTAAATAAAAATTTAAATTAGTTTTGTACTAAAATTAGTTCTATTATATTATTATTTAACAATTTTATTTAATTGGGGTCATTTTCATGTTTAATTTTGACATTAATTTTTTTTATTCTTATGAGAATTTACTCTCTGAAACCCTACATTGCATCATGTTTGACGGTATAATTTTAAATTTTGTTATACCACATATGTGAATTGAATTTGAAAAAATGTGTTCCATATTTGGAATGATAATAATTTATAATATCCAATAAGGTCAATATAAAATTTTACTAAAATGAACAATGAAAACAGTAAAAATTAATTATCGTGGTTAAGATGAAAATTGGTTTAACCAGGGTTAATCTATGAAGATAAGGGTTAAAATTACATAAAAACTGGTCAAATTATTATTTTTTAAGAAATATTTTGACCATATCCATACAAAATTATAATATAATTTCATTTTTATGATTTTTTTTTGTGAATTACATTAATATTTTTGATTCATTTGGGAAATTTTAAAGTAATTTCCAAGGAGGTCCCCTTTCCCCCCTTATAAAAGGGTTCTCTCTCCCATCACTTCTTCAGACCTCCTAATAAACTTTTGGTTGAATAAAACCTAAAAAAATTACTCCCAACATCTTTATACACATTATAGAGATATTGTTATTGAAAAAATATCATCCCTAGGGTCCTTAAGAGGATATCCAAATGAGGTTTCTCTTAGAAGAGGTAATTGTCTTAAACAAGCTATTTAATTTTCATTCTTATTTTTTCCTAATTTAATTATACCAAAAAACATACAATATAATAACACCAGTATATATCATATACTAATATGTTATTATTTTTATGTAATAATATTTATCCATCTCCACTTCCATCAAATGGGAAACAAAATTACTGATCATGTGTGCGACGGAGTACCACCTTGTGAACCGATGTAACTCGTTTTCCATAAAAACCTCTAACGGTTGGATATAATGATGGAATTAACATTTATATATAATATATATGATATAAATATTCTTATATAATTAAAATATCACACAAAACATCTAATTTTCTCTGTCTTTTAAAATACGATAACGCCACCCGTGTTTTCGGCGGACTACTACCCCAAAAAAGCAAGTTGAGTCGTTTTTCACTTATACTTAAAATTTAATGTAGTATAGATAAAAATTATTTAATTTATGTGATATGTATGAGATTATATTTATTCTATAAATTTTATTTATCACCCACTTCCTTACCCATTAAACATTTAAAGGAATGATATCATTGTTTGTGTATATGTATGACCTACCGTCTCCACGAAGTGATGCGATTCCTTTCCCATGCCCAAAACATTAAAAAGGGTTATAATAATGTTTATAATGAGTAATTATGAAATTTATAACATTATTTTAATTCTTGAGATGGTGTATTTATATCCTATATATAATAACCAGAATATTCATTACAAAATATGCATGAGAAAATAAGGCAATCAACACTCGAAACAATGAAAATAATGAAATATTATTAAACAAATAGGTGGTAAAATGTAAAAAGAGGATCATATATGATATTATAAATATGGATATTGTTATTTTATAAATTATTAACATTCTTAGGACTATTATATAGGATTTTAATGCACGTTAAACTTTAAGGAAGTGTGAGGTAAGAGACTTCATCTTATATTACCTTCATTGATGAATATTATAATGTTTTACAGAATAATTTTTTTATGGTGTATCAACTGACCCTTTTACATGAAATATCTTTATTCCTCAAAAAATTCATGGTGTTTTAAGCTCAAATTTTAATTATATAATCCTAGGTGATTTGACATGAATATTACCATGTTGTAATGAATTTCATAGCTCAATTTGTTTCCATCGGGTTATATTAATTTTTTATTATCTTTGATATTCCAATATTAAGTGTATAATTAATATTTATTATCTTATGGTGAATTTATAATGGTTTTAGTTGAATTTAAAATTTTCATATATAATTGATTCATTGATTAATCGGGATAGTTTATACTTAAGACTCCATTGAAAGAAACTATTTGAACATTGTCTAATAAACACCTTTTATTTCCTTATCCTTTGGTTATTCATAAATCTCTCAAGTAATTGTAACATTTTTTCAATATTTATTACATTAAATTATTGATAATTTGTTTAGTAAAATTTGACTTCATTTATCTCTTCAGTTGAAAATCCTTTTTCATCTAAAACTATTTTTTCAAAAAATTATTTTAAAAATGTTTTCAATATTAGGAATAATGATTTATTATAGGAATTTCTACACATGTTTTAAATTTTTCTAAAAAAATAATGGAATATTCATATCATTTTCCAAACAATGAATATTTTTATTTTACCAAAATATTGAAAGTAATATTTATTTTTACATGTACAGTATATATATAATTTATTTTCATCATGACCACTCAATTTTTTAATGATTCCTTTAAAAATTTTAATGGTTATATTTAAATATAATTATTTTCAAAATGTTATGAGGTTTATTAGTTTTAAAATGTGATTTTAAAAATGAAAGTGATATTTTCCTCAATATTTTTTTTATGATATGTTTATGGTATTTTTATTATTCAATAATAATAAAACATTATTTTAAATAAAATCAATTGGGGATATGTCATATTGATACCATCTATAATATTACTTTATATGGTTTATGATTATTTTGACCAAGGATAGTGTTTACATTCACTTCCTTCATTCATTTTTTTAGTCATTAACTTTCCATTGAATTATTCACTTCACTAGGATCATTGTACATTAAATTTCCCCTAAATATATATTTTTTTACTATGGATATTCTTTTTTCTTAAACCATGTCTCATTTCTACATACGATTTTTTACATCTAATGTTATTTGATTGACTGGGGAAGTTTTAATAATCTGTATTCTTTCTTCAATACATATATTTAATTATAAAACATATTTTTCTTGAAATAAATCAATTGTTAAATATATGTGGACTGATTTGGATATGCATATGCCTATGGGGATCATTTGTTATTATCCCATTAATACATCAGTAGTCTCATGAGAAGAATTGGTTTTCTATCCTTATATAAATCGGTAAATGGTGTATAACTACCAATTAGTTTTAAACTGACTTGTCAATGAACATTATTGTAGAAGTATCATGATATATGAGATCAATATTCCCAATAATTATGAATATCATTCATTGATAATTCTGTTATTATTATTATTATCCATTATATTTTTGTTAGGATATTATCTTTGGATGCATTTCATTATAAATTTATAAATTAAATAACATGTGTTTTTAGTTATTTATCATTACAAATTGATTATAACTTATCCATTTATCATATCCCAGTTGTTAATTAAATTGAATGTGTGATCAGTTATTTAACTTTCAATATTGATAATACTTTGTTGAGTCATGATAGAATCTGTTGTATATAACCCTTTTGTATCATTTGAGATGAAACTTATTTTATTTCTTTTCCCTTGGTTATTATTATGAATAATTTGAATTATTTTAATGTATACTAATAATTTTATTTTTTAATGTTTTATTTTACCTTCCTAATGTAAAATGTGTATCATTTATTAATCTAGTTTACCAAAAATACTGAACTATTCTGTATTTTGGGATGTGATTCATTATATCTCATGACTATTTAATAATGTAAGACACCAGATCTTGGTAGCTGGAGTTAGGGTAATTATAGATGGTGTTAGAGGAAGTTTAGTTGAAAACATGGGAACTAGATTTTTGAATACATAGATTAGAGAACATAACCTTATGACAGGCATTGAGGATAACTATATAAGAACATCATAAAGTTTTGGTAAGGAAGATATTATGTGATTTTCCCCATAAATACATTAGTTTCTAGATACTACAAGTTGATATTGTTTTGGAATAGTTATACTTAGGAGTAATAACTCACAAAGGGAACATTGGTCTTGAATTGATCATCAGATGGTGGAAAAAATGGTCCTTACCGCACAACTGTTTTTACACTCCATGGGGATATTCTTTGGATAATTTTCATTTTATTTCCAAACCATTATGAAGGATTTGAATTGATGATGAAAATGAATGACCTAGGTTTTACCAAAGGTGTCTTAGATTAAAAAAGGTTTCATAATTTAAATATCCTATAAATGATTTTATGGTTATCCCACTATGATTATTTTCGTTTACACTATGTTTTTTAATAATAGTCAAAGGATGAACCCCAAACTAAATGTGTTAACATTGAACCTAAAGGAAAATGTGGTGACAATGAGAAAAAATGGAATGATGATAAGAGTGAAAGATATCATGATTATTCCAAATCAATTTTCCAAAATATGATTAACAACCAATACCTTAACCAACATAAGAAATCACTAAAGAATAGAAGGATATATTTTGATATGAGCTCGAGTAGTGGAGACCATGGATAAAAGTAGGATACATTTCTTAGGAGAAATTTGGAAATATACACATGATAATGTCTCTCAAAGTAACATTATACTAGTTTATGTGTCGAAAATAAGGGCATAAAATAATGAATTTGTGATGTAAAATTAAGAGTATGATGGAAGGAAATAAATCTCATCATAGGGACCCATTTACATTATGTTGCCTTCAATGTGGGGAACCTAGGAATTATCGAAGTCAATGACCTATTTAAAAGGTTAAATAATAGACCAAGGAAGGAAATATATTGAAATAAAATAGTTGAAGTGTTTATGTATTGTGACTCAAGAATTAAATTTTATAATTATTTTAACCAATTGTGTTTTATTTATAAGAATAATGGAATGTGTAATGAGTGTGGCAGATTTTATAAGAATATTTGAATTCATTAACTTAAGATTTATTGATACTATCAGGGTTTTATGAGTTTATAGTTGATCATAAGTAGAAGGTATTAAAATCCTTGTATTGAAACTTGTGTTGTAAGGATATAACATGATTGTGGATATTTTTTAGAAAAAATTTATGGAAATAAAACATATTGGTATAGTATATGAATGTTTTATTTGAGGTAGAAAACCTTGAAATTTTTTACATATAATATTTAAGGTATTTCTGATCATTAAAGATTACCATATCTTTTATGTTGTAGTAATTATTTGTCATCATAATTTCAGAATGTTGTAATAATTATATTAATATAGTTTTATAGAAAGGATGACATGCATACTAGGTGACAACACAACACGTCCTGCAAGGTCATAGGTATGGATCCCACAATTGATGGATGATAAGGGTTGACTGCCTACCAATGGCCTATATGATGTCCTGGTTAATATTACATTTTATAGTTAAACAGACCGAAACATAAATATTAATGATAAAACAGTGGTTTCATTGTTGAGTTTTTAATATTAATTTATTATATTTGGTAACCTGTGCCATCATTTTTTATTTTTAAAATATTTATAAATATATAGAAAGATGTGCACTCTTTTATGGACCTTATGATCTGTTAAAAGTTAATTTTAGTGCCTTAGAAATAAAAAATTCATTTTTTGGATATTCATTTCATGGAGTATAAAATGAATTGAAAATTGATAGAATCACAACCAAATGATGAAACTATTCTTAAGAAATATATATGTATCATGTAAATAAATTTTCTTTTATTCTTTAAATTTAAAATAATTACTCATCTTTAGGAAAGGGATCTTGAAACAAAAATGTTATACTATTATATTAATATCCAATAAATCAAATGTTCATTTAAATTATCATAGATTTATGGTTTTGATGTCCTTAATAATCCATTGATAATACATTTTATTTTGATCAATGAACTCTATCAATTTTTTAATTATTTTTTATTTTCTTCCATGCCCATATCTTCAACTTCAATAAATTTTCTTCTACTTAGAATCCTAGTTATTTGATACTCTATATGAACATTTTTACTTCCATTTATCTCTTATTAAGATGATATTTGTTAACCCATTTTTTCAATTTGGTTATTTAAAAAAGGAATTTTCAGATATCATACCCTTTATTATTGAGTGCAGGATCGAATTGTGAGGAAAAATTTATTTAATGTTGGTAGAATATAACACCTTAAATTTATAAAAGGATGAAATTGTATTTGATATATTATAATACATTCAAAAATGGTCCTAAAAACTCCACATAAGATATTTCCTTAAATTTTATCTCTTTGATATCTTGTAGAACACGTAACCCCAAGTGAAAATAAACTGTAATATAGTATATTATTATAAACTAGCTGTTAAATGGGTGGTTATGATTAGAAATAAAAAAATTATGAAAATTATATTTTTTAAACTTGTAAAAACAATTTCATTGTTCATTTATTTATTATAAATAAAATAATAATCATTTAAAATAAAAATAAATGCTTTCGGAAAATTGTATTTTTTCTAAAAGAGTTTTTCATCACCCCTTACAGACATAATTAAAAATTAATTTATTCCAATACAAAAAAGTTATTTGAAAAAAATAAATTCATTATTTTAATCATAATATAAAATTTTCCTTTTGTTTCTTTTTTTATGATTTTTTTAAATGTCTTTTTTTTATGAATATTTTTAAATTAATGATTTTTTTTATTGAAAATAGCATTTTTTATATAAATAATTGACATGGTTTAATTAAATTTTAAAATTTATTTAATGTAATAATAGTTTATTTATATTTAAATTAAACTATCTTAGGTCATTCTAATAAGTTTTATGTTGAATTTTGACATTAAACAATATATACTTATGAGAATTTTCTCTTTGAAACCCCACATTGCATGGCATTTGTAGGTATAATTTTAAATAAATTTTTTCCAATTCTATGAATTGAATATTAAAAATGGATTATATATTTGGAATAACAATAATTTATATTATCTATTAATTTCAACTTAATTTTCAACCAAAATGAATAGTAAAAATAGAAAAAATTAATTATTATTGTTAAGGTAAAAATGTGTTTATCGGGCATTAAACTAAAAAGATATGGGTAAAAATGACCAAACACCTTGTTAAAAATATATTTTCGGAACATATTTTTATCTTAACCACACCCACTTTTAATATAATTTGATTCATAATCATTTTCCTTGGGAATTACTTTATCATATTTGGATTCTTCTGGGTACTTTCCATGTAATTTCCCTACAGGACCCATTTCCCCACAAATAAAAGGGCAATCCCCCCCTTATTCACACATCCCAATACGATTTTTTTTAAATAAAAACATAAAATAATATCTCCTAATTATCCTTATACACATATATAGATACTTCCCCCAAAAATATCATCCCTAGGGTACTTAAGAAGAGATCAAAAGGTGGTTTCTCTTGAGAAGGTAATTATCTTAACAAAGATCTTACATTTTTTTTCTTCTTTTAAAACCATTAATTGTATATTAAAACCTACAATATAATAAAACCATTATATTAAATATACTAATATTAAATTATATTTATCAAATAATATTTATCAATCCCCAATTACATCAATTGGGAAACAAAATGGTAAATATTTTGTACGACAAACTACCACCTTAGTAGCCGATGTAACCCATTTTCCATAAGCACCTCTCACAGTTGGACATATTGATGGATTTATTGTTAATATAAAATATATATGATATAAATATAATTATTTAATTATAATATCACATATACCTTTTTAATTTACTTTTCTTTAAAAAAATGATGTTGCTTATGTGTACGACACACTCCCACCTCGCAAAGTGATGTGAATCCTTTTTACCACATGGATTACATGGAATGTAAAAAGGATAAAATTAATAAATATATATGTGATATATATGATATGATATTAATTTTTTTAATTTAATATATCACCAAATTCCTTACCATATCGGACGTTAATGGAATTTTAATGTCACTCAGGCTTACGTACGGTCTATCGTGTCTATGAAGCGATGCGATTCATTTTCCATGACCAATTTTTATGAATGATTATAATAATATATATAATAATTAAATGTGATATTTATAAAAATATTATCATTATTTATTATTTATTTATATATTATGTACATGAATTTGAACATTCATTACAGACACTCATGAACAAACAAGTAAATTAACACCCTAAACAATGAAAATAATAAAATATTATTAATAAAATGATGATAAAATGTTATAATGGATAATATATTCTGTTATGAATATGAATATGGTTCGTGTATAAATTAAAAATTATTAAATCCATTATAAAAGAGGTTAAATCATTTTCATCCAATAGTATGTGTGAGGTAAGGGACTTCTTCTAAATTTCTCTTCATTAAGGAATATAGTAATGTTATGAACCTAATTTCTTTTATATGATCAACAAACTAACCCTTTTACTTGTAATATTTGTTTTAATTGGTAATTATTTATATTTTATGATTCAATTTGAATTATTTTATCCAGGGAGATTTCAATTGAAAATTACCAATGGGTAATGAATTTCATAACTCAATTTAATTTCATTGGATTATATTACTTATTTGTTCTCTTTGAAATTATAAGATTATTCTTTTAATTAATTTTTATTATCATGTATTGAATTTATTAATTTTTATGTGGATTTACATTTAAAAAACACAATTGATTCATTGATTAATTATCACCTCAAATTTATGATTTTTCTATGTGTTTATTTCAGAATCCTATTTTAATTGAGATTGTTCATACACGAGATTCCACTTAAGTATATTATTTAATCATTGAATAATAAATTGATTTAATTTATTTTAATATATTTATTCTTTATTTTTTCATGTAAAAGTACCATTTTTCTACTGTTTGATATATAAAATTATTGAGAAAAGTTTTTCAGTAAAATATGACTTCATTTATCTTGTCGGTCAGAAATCATTTTTCTTCCAAAACCTTGTTTTCTAAAAATTATTTCATTTTTTTAACATCATTCAAAAATATTTATTAAATAAATTTTTACCCATGTTATTCTTCTTTACATTTTTTTAATGAATCTTCATGTTATTTTCCAAAAAATTCTCATTTGTATTTTACCAAATAAGTAAATGGAATCTTTGTTTTAACATGTCGAAAAAGTATGGAATTTATTGCCATCATGACCACTCAATATTTTGATGATTCATTTATAAGTATGAAAGGTTATTTTCAAAGTAAAATATTCAAAATCACTGTTTAAAATATTATTTTTTCAAGGATATTTTCAAAATGAAAAGGATATTTTCCTCAAGAATATTTCTAAATATATTTTTATTTTATTTATATACATTAATGGAAACATAAATTTTTCATATATAATACACTAAGGATATTTTTCATTGATACCATAATTATCCTTTATCTAGATGGTTTTTGATCATTTTGACCATGTATTGTATTAACATTCACTTCTTAGATTCATTTTTGTAGGCATTAAATTTATATTAAATAATTCACATTATTATCATTATAAATTAAATTTATTATAAATATCCATATTATTTATCATAGATATTCTTAATTCTTAAACCATATCTCACTTATACATAATATTTTTTAGTTTGAAATTAATTTTATTAACTGAGTAAATACTGACAATCTATATTCATTATTTAATAAAGATATTAAATGGTAAGGCATATTATTTTTTGAATTATAAAATTTATTATATATTGGACGAATACTTTGGAAATTAGGATATCGGTGGGTCCTGGTTATAGATACCCCCTTGATGCATTTATAGTTTCCGGAGACAAATAAGTTTCATAGCATTACTTAAATGGGTTTCCAATGTATCCTTACCAATTAGTTTTAAACTATAATGTGAAAGAACATGATGGTAGAGGTATTATGATTCTTAAGATCATGATTTCTAATAATTTATAATTTCCTTTAATTCATTTATCATTTTTAACCATGATATTTTCTCTATGATATTATCTTTGAACAAATTATATTCTTTTCTTATTAATTAAATGGCATGTGTTTTAATTTATTTAGCTTACTATATTGATTATGTATTATCCAATACTGATATTAATGTTATTTATTAAATGGAATTTGTGTTCACTTATTTACTATTTCATATTGATAATTCATTATTAATTCATGATATATTCCACTTTATGAAACCCTTATTGATCATTTCAACTCGCCGTTATTTTAACTTATTTTAATGAGTTTCAAGGATGCTATGAATTTTATTTTGGTATGTTTTATTATATATGCACAATGTAAAATGGGTATCATGTATGTATCTAATTTACCAAGACTACTAAACCATTCAGTCATCCGGGATTTGATTCCGTGTATCATGTGGGAGTGTGATAAAGTAAGACTCCAGCTCCAATTTTTTTGATTTGAGGTCATTAAATATTTAATCCAAAAATGATATCCATTTTTTCAAATAATATTTTTATAATTTTTAGAGATTAATTACAATAAAACTCATTATTCAAGATTTTTTTTGAAAAAAGAATATACTTCGAAATATTAAATCATATATATTATGAAATAAAAAATAAATTTGACTTATGTAAAAAATATATATATCTATTTCATAACGTAGTTAATCATATTAATACCCATAAATTCAAAGGCTATGTTATAATATATAAATATTCATTTTAATATTAGTATTTCATGTCAAGTAAGCTATCGAACAATTATTATTTATTTAGAGATATATATATTTTAAAATGTCAAAATGTAACATTATTCCAAAATTAAATAAATTGTAACCTCAAAATATATTTATTAGTAATAAAGGGTTCTATATTTTAAAATTCCAATTTGTAAAAAACAAATCATATAAAGGGATAATAAAGATTTCTTTGAAAATAGGGAGAGGGAAACATAATGTTTACCTAAAATAACACCTAATTCGGTTCTTATATAAGGATAACACAGTCAGGAAGTTAAAATATAGAAATGGAGAATAAAATAATGTCTAAGGATTGATATGGAGTGATAGAGATCATGTTCATGAGAAACTTAATGTCCAAAAAACCCTAAATCACTATGGTGTTAAAGGATTATAAATTATTCAGAAATGAAGTTAATAAGATAATTTGTTTCAGATCGATTTCCAAGAGTTGGGGGATTATTTTAAAATCAAGATAAATAATGTGAAAACATATACTTACTTTATTTATTTCCCTTTTATAAGCATGATTTAATCCTTTGGTTGTACTTTTAAAAACTTACATTTAATCTATTACTCCATGAAAATAATATTAAAGATGATTTTTTCATGCCTGAAGCACCAAAATGTACTATTAATAGATAATGAAATCCAGAAAAAGAATGTAAATTCATTCCTTCCATATCTAAATATTTACTGAAATCAAAACACTACAACAAAAGCATCCCTTAGCGGCGGTTTACAAAAACCGCCGCTAAACTTGGCGTCGGCAATCTTTTAGCGGCGGTTTTTTCTATTTCGCGGCGGTTTAAAAAATGTGTCGTAGATGCCTCATTTCCCGTCTGTTTCTCTCTATTTAGCGGCGGTTTTATGGGTATGCCACACTTTTTTATTCGCGTCGATTTTAACTGCCGAAAATTATGTCGTTTGATGCGCCTATTTTGCGGCGGTTAAAACCGCCGCTAAATGCTGAACTGGAAAAAAATAATTTTGGTTCTACTACACCACTACCCTGAAAAATAAATCAAACCAGAATATAGAGATCACCTAGGTTTCATGGGGATCTCAACCCCCTTCTTGGTAGTGTAGGATAGCGGTATAATAAATAGAGAAACAACATACAATAATTAAATCAACAATAAATGAAATACGAAGCATTGGATGAATAATATAAACTAAATATAAAAGGCCAATGAAAATTTACAACCATGAATTCATGTCCAGATGAAGATAAAAAACTAAAAAATAGTATACATATAGAAGGTATCATGATACACATTAGTACATGAATAAATAAAATAACTAAAATCCTTAATGGAAGAAATCTAAGAAACATACATCCACCCTGAAAATAGGGGAAAAGATATTATACCTTGATAAATTAGGGATCGATGGTGATAAAATATGATGATGGATGAAGGAGAACCATCAAATTTTAATGGAGGGAGGTGGAGAAACCCATAGAGGAGGGAGCTGTGAATGCTGGAGAAGAAGTAGGAGGAAATAAAGGGAGTTAAAACATTTAACCTATTAATGGAAAAATGGTAATTTCACCCTTAAGAATAGTTCACATGGTTTGGCTATATGAATTTCCAAACCGCACACCAACCGTGAGACTCCCACTACTTAGGAATCCTACCTCACATGGTTTCCCCACATAGTTTACCCTAACCATGTGAAAAATGTGTAATGAATTGTGTGATAATGATGCCTAAGTGGCACTAACCATGTGAGCTAGGAACACAGTTTGGAAAACTATGTGCAGCCCGTGTGGGGCACTTCTTCTCACCTACTCCAGCCGCATGGTTTTCTACTAAAGGTTCGCACAGTTTTAGACAAACTGTGTGCACCTATCATACCACCCAAAATTGATATTTTTGGTGCTTACCTAGGCCCGTTCAACTAGATAAATGATCACATCATCATCCCTTTAAGAATCTAACCGATGGTTCTCCCCACCATAGGTTTTAACATTAACAGAAAATTATGAACCATAGTATTCTCCACCATTGTAATTTCATATAAAGAATATCCAAAGATTTTCAATGATAATATTGGAATTTTTCCTCTAATTGGGAAATCCTAAATACTTCTAAGGCCATAATAGGGACCTTACTATAAAGAAACAGTCAAATTCCAATCAGCCTAACTGAAACTAGTCATGCAATCTTTCTCAGAAGACATTTTCGACCCACCATATAACCGATGCTCTATTAGTGCATCGAGGATGACGTAAAGATAGGGGACATGCTCGTTGCTAAGCAAGATTACACTAAGAGAGTATAAATATTATCAGAAGATTAGAGACACTTCCATCACCTCTAAGACACTTCCATCACTTCTACTACCTAGAAGGACATTTTTACTATATCTGACACGATGTTCCCCAAATTAGGAGTGTCCTAGTCATGAAAAGAAGAGATAGACCAACTACTCATAAGAGAACTAGGTTAGATTCACCTTAATCGCACATGTGACACTTATCTGATTCACACTCACAAACTCCATAACATTTTTCATAAAAGATGAAACCAACCCGACCAGCGTGTCAGAACACCCAATCTATTTATAAATCGAGCTTACACAATGGGGCTACCCAAATGATGCTATATAGTAGAAATGGTATTAATATGGGTTACATATATGGAAATGTTTGGTGGAAAATATGTGCCATAAATTTTACATATACAAACCAACCGTTATCATACTTGTTCAACACATCAACAATACTACTACTCATCATCTGATGCTGCATCGTCACCCTCTCCACCTTCATCTCCACCACCTGCTGCCACCTGTAAGAACATTATATTGAAAATTAAATATTGTTGCATATTTATAATAAAAATTAAAACCAATAAAAGTTTGAAAACTAAATGATTTTGATTTTTTTGTGATTTACCTGCTCACCACTACCCGATGCACTACCACCGGGGGCATATCTGCTCATATACTGATGTATTTCAAGCAACTCTTTCTGCAAAGCAGATATCTGATCCCCCTTCTGGTGAACTGTGTTTCGTAGAGAAGACATCTCCCTATGAGCATCTTCAGGTATGAAATGACTATAATCATGAGTAGATGTAGCCGAAATCCCTGATGGCATGCGAAAGACCTCAGATGGTACAGGTCCCAAACCCATCCCGCGCACTCTACTAGGATGCTCCCTCCCAAGGACTTTACCAACTGGGTCATCCTGGGAGACTGAGTAGGATTTCCCAGGATTGGAATCCCATATTTATTTAATTTTTACCTATAAATCAAATATCAATATATATTAACACAGTAAAAACTGATAATAGGTTATTATAATAAATAATTGACTTCATACCCCAACTTCTCTGGCAGGTTCATTAACAAAACTTCCATATGTTTTTTATGAACATCCTGCCACAGTTCTGTTCGGGATGCGTCATGACCTAAACACTGTGACTGCATTAAACAAAGATAAATCAAAAATTAAAAAGGTTAAATATATAATATTATCTTATAAATATTTAAACTAATTAAAAGATTACCAATGACATTCGGCTTCTTGAAAAGCTTTTTGAACCCGTAGTGTGCGGGATGACCTGCTTTGCCCGGTTTGAAGCATTCTGTCTTGAGAGATCCTGAAATAAATAAAATTCAATTTAATAGTATTGTATTCAATGTCTATCTCCTCTTCATGTACATGTATAAATGTAAAATGAGGATAATATAATAATATATATTTCAATACCATCTTCTTCTCATCACGATGTCTATCGATAAAAACCTTCCACTGTTCTTTCGGTACCCCACTGGGTAGCTTCTCATACATCTGCTGCAAGTTCAACGAAGTATCGTTGACATCACACCACAACCTCCATTTGAAATCTTTCCATTTTTTTCCAAGATTTTTCAATGTCCACTTCCGTGCTATCACATCAGCAACGGTAAAGTGGAAGAACATCTGTATACAGAAATTCATTTTGAATATATTAGTAACATGACATTCATTTAAACCATAAAGTAATAAAATTACCTTTATCTGAGAATCATAAACTTCATTTTTCCAGTTTGGAGGCATATGCCTCCAATCATCATATGAAATAGGCAGGGAAATGGGCTCCGCTGCCAGCTGATCTATAATCTGACCAAGTAAACCTGCGGCGTCATCCGTCAGGACCTCATAAGAATCAAATTGCACCACTATCTTCTCACCATGCATGTTCCAAACATCATAACTTTTTATGTGTTTTTCCACGGTTGCATTGTTTTCATCTGCAATGAGAAAACAATTACTATAAACAAAATGAAATAAATTTATTTAATTAAAATTTGTACCTATGACTGTGACCCTCCAGAATGTCCATGATGAACTGGAAGGGGCGTGTCGCTGCCCCACTGCTGAGGCTCCTGTAGGGGGAGGCGATGACTCATCCTCTAATGAGGCATCCACTGATGGTGTCAGAGATGGTGCAGTGGGAGATGATGCAGGGATGTAGGCAGTTGCTACCTTAGATGTCGTGGGGACATACGGATCGTCATCTGTCGCAGAAGTAGAAGGAATGGTGTACCGCTTCTTCCTTGGCATTCCTGTCATTTAATCAAATAAAATTAAGTTCAGAATATATATTTCAAAAACTTTATGCAGAAAAAAATTTAAAAATGATAATAGATGCCCAGTACTAACAAACAAAATATATATAACAATGATAATGAATGACTACAGAAATGAAACAAGTGGTTGTTGAATGAATAAATAATTGTACATACAATCATTTTCCCCTTCAATCATGTCAGTTTCCTGCTCCATTGATTCATAAACTTCAGTCATCCTTGCTAGACTAATATTTTCAATATCATGATGGACAAATAATTATGCTTCCTGTTGTTGATGAAATTCAATAGCAGAGGTCAAATCTTCCTCTTCATCACCCATATCATACAAATCTCTTTGTATTACGTGAGTAACTACACTCCACCCTTCATCCACAACATCATTCACATAATATACCATTTTTTCCTGCGATGCTAAGATATATGGATTATGCAGTTCACGATCACCAACATCCATCAAGCGAGAGAAGTTTACAGAAGTAAATTGCAAGGAATATCTTTTAACACCTCTCATAATATCGCCCCATTTTCATTTGAATAAAACAACAGAAAAATGCCCGTGGTAGTTTAATTCAATAATATAATGCAGCTTTCCAAAGTATTCCACTTCCGCAAATGTAAATATACCACTATTCTGGGTTTTCAAACCCACTTCTCGATCGACTGTACAAAATCTAAAACCATTCACATTATAAGCGCCGAACTTTCTAACTTATTTTATAGGACCTCTAGAAAGAAACTTAAAATCTTCTGACAAGTCTGCTCGAGTATCAGTATTCATGATCTGAAAAAAATAATTAATAGATTTTCAAATTGTATGTGTCAAACTAATATTCGTATTTATTGCAATATTTATAAACTTACACGTCGTGCAAACCATTCTACCAGCTCTTTATTCACAACTTTCGTTATATCTTTTTCATTTCGTGTTCGGCCTCTCATTCGTCTCTTTGTTTGTATCCTCAACTCTTCAATAAATGGATCTGCAATTTCACTATTCAGCAGCACATATCTATGTGCCTGTAATAATTCCAATTATGTTAGTGTCGCGTATGAGGTCCTCCCAACTGATCGACCAATAGCAGGAAATATTTTTGATTTCTGATGTTTTTGAGAATGAGTTGATGTGTCGTCAACACGTTCAACTTGATTAAATCTTGTCTCAATATCATCCAAATATCAGGAACAAAAGGTGAGACACTCCTCGGCCAAATAGCCCTCAGCAATAGAGCCTTCTGGTTGAGCTTTATTTCTCACGTATGCTTTCAAATGCCCAAGATATCTGTGAAAAATAATAATAATATTATGCATTTATTTAAATGCCAAAAATTGTTTACTTAACTGGAAAAATATAAATAAAATACATCTCAATTGGATACATCCATCGATAATGAACGGGGCCTCCTAATTTAGCTCCGTCAACCAAATGCACAGTTAAATGCATCATGACAGTAAAAAACGATGGAGGAAAGATCATCTCCATTGCACAAAGGGTCAATACAAACCTCTCTTGTAGGTTGTCAAGCTGAAATGGATATAGAGCTTTCTCACATAATTGCCTGAAAAATGTGCAGAATTGGAGTACAACATCAGTAACTTTTTCAGGTAATAATGTACGCAATGCCAATGGTAGTAACTGTTGTAACAAAATATGTGAATCGTGACTTTTCAATCCATATAACTTACGATTCTTCAAGTCAACACACCTCGAGATGTTACTCGAATACCCATCAGATACCTTCACATTCTTTAAAATTTGAAGGAACGTATCTTTATCCCTATTTTTCATTGAAAAAATGGCCGGAGCATACTTTTCATTATCATCTGGCCAGAGATCACGTTTTATGTTCATTACATGTAAGTCTTTGCAAGCATTGAGATGATCCTTCGACTTTCCATGCTCATTAAGTAATGTGAAAATCAAATTATCACATACATTCTTCTCGATATGCATCACATCAAGATTGTGGCGCAAAGAATTAAATTCCCAATACGGAAGGTTGAAGAATATACTTTTTTTATTCCATTGTTGCGTTTTGATTTCACTTGACGATGCACTTCACACTCGTTTTCCGCTATCATTCAAATGATGAACCTTCCCAAATTCTGTTTTAACATTTTCAAGCTGTGTCAATATTTCAGAACTGGTTAACAACTTTGGAGGTGGTCTACGATCAATGGAACCATTAAATTTTGATTTGTTCAGCCGAAATCTATGAGATGCATCAAGAAATCTTCGATGGCACAAGAAGCACCATTTTCTACTGTGAGGTAGCCGTTTGGGATCGAAATCAAAGTTACAAATGGGACAAGCCAAACCCGTACAAGTGTTCCAACCAGATAAATTCCCAAGCCCAGGGAAGTCACTAATGGTCCACATTAAAGGAGCATGCATTTTGAACATTGTTTTAGAAGAAACATCAAATGTCTCAACACCGTTGCTCCATAACTCCTGCAATTCTTCAATCAAAGGCTGCAGGTATACATCAATATCATTTCCAGGCATTTGTTTTCCAGGAATAATCATCGATATGATAAAATATGTTTGTTGCATAAACATCCACGGAGGCAGATTATAAGGGATCAAAACAACTGGCCAAATGATTTAACTCATACTCAAAGTCCCAAATGGGTTGAATCCATCGGCAGCCAATCCCAATCGAACATTCCTAGGATCAGCTGAGAAATCTGGATGTAATGAATCAAATTTCTTCCACGATTGGGAATCTCGTTGATGTCTCATTAACCCATCATTGTTATTATCTACAGCATGCCACTTCATGTGTTCGGCGGTTTTTGATGACATGAATAATCTTTGCAATCGAGGCTTCAAAGGAAAGTAACGCAAAACTTTTGCAGGTGTGTTCCTTTTCTTCTTCTCCATGAAATTATGTTCAGTCATACTTCCAACATTACCCTTTGACTGCCATCTAGAAGAAGAACATTTCTTACAATTCTGTCTACTTGAATCCTCTCCCCAGTAAAGCATACAATCATTGGGACACGCATGTATTTTTGTATAATTCAGACCAATCTTGTTTACAACTTTTTTCATCTCATAAAATGATTCTGGTATTTTTGCTTCGAGAAATGCATCACAAATCAATTCCAATAACATAGACATTGAATTATTTGTAATTCCACAAAGACATTTGATATGGTACAACTTCAGCAGAAAGGAAAGTTTTGAATATTTCAAACACCCACTATACAACTCTTGATTTCCATCGTCAACTAAATCATGAAACGCATTTTCCTCACTGAGGTTTTCCCTTAAATTTGGCTCCACAGAATCAAGAGGAGGGTCCAATGATATGTTACAATCTTGATCTGCTTGTGTTACAGTCTCAAAAACAACACTTGTCACGTTGCAATTTGTAGCATCATCTTCTGGTTGTTCTGATATGTTTTGATGCTCATAGTGGTGTCTTGCAGTGCCGAATGCATCATTTATGAGGTTTTTCATTTCATTTTCCATTGGAGACAAACTTGGGACCTCATTCTATGGATTAACATCAGTCCTCAATCTTTCTGTATTGTTTGATTCTCCATGCCAAATCCAAAAAAAATATTGATCAGGGAATTGCTTCAGTATTAAATGTTCATAAACTTCATCTCTCTTCAACCATGTTCTAAATTTACATTTAGGACATGGAAATATTATTCTCCCTTCAACGGATCGATTAGAAATTTCAAAATCTAAAAACTCATTCAAACCCATAACATATTGAGGTGTGTTCCTCGGTAATGTGATCCAGCTTTTATCCATGTATATCACAATGTTCCTACACAAAAATATACGATAGTGTAAGATTACAGAAACATAATATAATAAAGATGAACCATTGATCATAAAGTATTCATAATATAATAAAGATGATTCGTTGATCATATTTACCACTTCAGACCAATAGAACAAGTCCGGTCCATAGGAGACAACGTCAACACCTCATTGAGGAGCAATAAGAATATCGGGCTACACACTTATCATAACACTATCGATCACACATTTATGTTGCCTCAAACAACACCCCATTGATGTGTGATCTAAACTGATCATAATGCATTTTAAACCTGAGACATTATGTGATTGTTTAGGCTTGACCTTAGATGTCCTCTAAGAGGAATGATGTTTCTCAATGGTTTCATACACAAACAACTATAAAGAGGGCCACTATGTTCACTTTATTCATCGAAGTGTCACCTCTCTAGGTTTGAGTATTACAAGTCAGACATTTATAATCATGTCTTCAACCATCGACATATAAAGAACCAGTTTTTTATTCAAGGGTTGTCTTAGACATTGAAACATTATTAATCTCATTTATAAGAATTTTATTTTAATAAGAAAATTTAATTTTTTAAAAGGGTTTGATCACTATAGTGGTGAGAATGTAAAACACATACATACATCAAATTCATAAACACATGGGAAATGCAGAAGGACTACTCACATCAATTCTATTTTTTTCAATTTTTAAGAACAACCCTATAACTCTTGTTTATGATTTTTTAAATCTGAAATCATATCTTTAGTACTTATCTCAAGGCACAACACCAAATACATAATTATATACAATTTATAGTTAATTATATAATTTTATTATAAAAATTATAATTTATTTCAATTAAAACCAACAAGGAATAATTGCCTAAAAATCACCAGCCCCCCTCATCACACCTATATAATAACCAACCACTTATGTATTGTTTGTGGTGAACTCCAACCTTTATCCCAAAAAAATTACCTATGAAGTTGAACCAAGTCAATCAACAAATTAACTTAACTTAATCTAATTTTAATTAAAACTATTTAAAAATTATAAATGGTGATGTACCTCTAACCCAATGACATGTTACAGCATGAGATAATAATGTTGGGACATCTCATATCAGTTTTGAGAAATATAATTATCAGATCAGATGATTTATACAATGATCTAGTGTAAATAATCTCCAAAATCTAACCAAAAAATCCAAAAATAAATGAAGAACAATGTAAAGGTAACATCAAATGTAGTCATACATATTGGAAATAATACTACATGTTTGACCCCAACCATGGCCATGAATGATGTTGTAGAGGAATTTATCCAAGGTTGATGCAAGTAGTTTATAATCAAATGATGTACTATTTGACATTAGCATCACCTTTTTGATGTGTTGGTTACATATACTTCTTCCTAACCATATAATTTATTCCCCTTTCCCTTCTCTATCTATCTGCCTCTCCCAAAAACAATGTCTACATCATAGGAATATATTTTGGTATTTTGAAATATTTAAGTCATGTAGTTGTTGATAATGTGGCATGTATATTTGTCATAATTGAAATAATTTTTTAGATATTTCATTATTTTGATGACCCATGTGTTTTTATTTCCCATTATGGTTTTTTGAGACTCGACGCAGTACTGACCTCCTCACGGTGGAAGACTAGGCCACCAAAACCCAATTCTTTCCACCATAGGCTATTTTTTAAAGATAAGTGACGAGAATGAATAATTATAATGGTAGGCCTCTTCATAATGTACATGTAGGCATGAACCCAACCATATATATGAATATGTTCATAATAATAAAAATAAGAGAAAATAAACTAAATATTTACATTCTATCATGTTATTTACTTTAGAGAATAAAAAATAGTACAATAGGTAATATGAAAACAAATGGAAAAAATATACACCTAATAGGGAAATATTACATATCCTGACAATAATATGAAATGAATGAATTATAGAGAGATCGACTATTGATCTATAATCACTGACCACCATGTAAGGTCAAATTAACCCAATTATCCCTTTTCCGAACATAATACACAACTAATTTGTACATTATCTATATATACATGACATGTGTGGGAATAAATCAATTAGGTTTGAGCATATATATACCCAACCTTCCGCATCCAAACCCGATATAGGAGGAATAGAATACATGTTAATATTAGACATCTGAGCCTAAAGATTGACGAAAAACTAACCCAACAATAAAGAGATATGTTCTTCAATGAAAACCGAAAAGGAGAGAAAGGTTATATCTATCTCAAATACCAGTCCAAAATAATGGTTTCACAACTTCTCTAATGAAATATCATCAATGCCCAGTATCATGCTAATTTGTTCAGGGAATTATTGAGGAGGACCAACACCTCATCAATTTTCTATAATCTTATGGATCATAACAACCGTGGATTGAGGAATCTCTATATTGTGTAATAGTGTATTACCTCCTTTGTTTCAGCATAATGTGTATGGTGGATCCACAAAACATGTTCTTGGGGAGAACCATCCTGTTTGATGGAGGGCCCTCTTCCTAGGGTTATAGGGATTACATAATATATTTCTACATAATGTTTATTGTGAACCTACACCCTAGTGTGAAAGGGGATACAATATTTATGGATATAGGACCAACACCCTGGTGCAATATAGAATGGTACTTCAAGTCATATTATATAAATAGAGAAGCAGTACACTCAAATCAAACAAAACAACACAAACACAGACAAGAAAACTTTGCACGACTATCCATGAAACACCATGGGGATTACATTGGAACCAATAAACCAAAGGAAATAAATGAAAAGAAACAAAATAACAAAAAGAAAACCAAAACACAAAGCATTCACAACACTACGACAACAAATCAATAACGTGGAACCTGCAACCAGTCTGAAGCTTGACATTCATTCCTCAAATACAAATAAGAACTCTCATTCCAGTAGAATATAACAGTTAAAATTCAAAAAAAACCCACTCCAGATGGGCCTAAATAGTAGTAAATGAAAATATCAGTGAACCTACAAACAAATCTGCAATTCATCCACAACCCAAACTGTTGGAACCAAAAATATTTCCCAAATGAAATAGATGACATCATTGACCTAAAACACAACTGAAATAACATTAATAGATAACAGATAATGCAAGTACTTGATCTTGGATGAAAAATAAGAGATGCGCAAGAACCGCCATCTAAGAAACTGCAACTTTGGACATAGTGCCAAAAGAATTCCATGCTGGAAAAAGTTCAATGACAACAATAATTTCAGATCAAAACCCAACAGAGCATTATGATAAGAAATTAAGATGTTTGATCTATACTGATATCAGTTAATAAAGGAATAAATTATTTAAGAGAGTATATTAAAGTCGTAACATACTTCTATATAGTAACTAATTATTAATAATGTTTTCTTGTTATCAAAATAATGTAGTATGAATATGTTGAGATTGTTATTAAAGAAAAATAGTGTTCCATCAACTGAATCCATTATTGACCAAGTGTTCATGATCTCTAGACACATTTTTGTTCATTTTCAAATAAAGGATGTTGAATATTCAACCTTTTAAAGAGAAATTTTCTAACCCAAACTGGTTTTCTATGTACAGGTCCTAGAGGGATGCATGCAACAATACATCGTATGGAAAACAATGATAAGAATGCCATTTATTACATCATTAATTCACAACTAAAAACATGTACTCAATTAACATGAAAAATAAAAGTTAATAACCTATGATTTATCATCAATTAATATAATGTAGTGACTATATATTTACAAAGAAACTAAATTTCAAATAACATATAGAATAATTAATTTTAAAGACTAAAAAAAACTATGATTCATTAACAAGAAACACTATTAGTTTATGACCACATAAATATATCATTGTGATGTTCAAAAATATATGTGTAATTAAATATATATATCAATAATTATTCACAACCCAACTAATTAATCTTTGCGCACAAGGCATGAATTGTAAAAAACTAGTATGTTAAACATTAAATCTCTACTAATTAATGGTGTAAAATTCCAATGTGGGTTTTATGTTTTACTACAAATCCGGTCATTAGATTACCTCACAAATCAGGTGTTGGGGGTCGTCGAAGGCCGCGAGGGGCGTGGGGGGTGCCGGGGTCACCGGAGGGCGCGGGGGGCGCGGGGGTCGCTGGTGGTCGAGGGGGTTGCCGGTGGTCGAGGGGGGCGCCGGGGGGTGCGGGTTTCGCCGGAGAGCGCGGGGGTGAGGAGTTACCGGCAACGTGGGGGGTGGGGAGTCGCCGGCAGTGCGGGGGGTGCGGAGTCGCGAGGGTTAGAGATCGTGAAGGGGAAGGGGGAAAGGGTCGGAGTCTGTGTAAAATAATTTGGGTTTCGCGGCGGTTTATTAAAAACCGCCGCGAAACCTTCACCGAAAAAGGTTTAGCGGCGGTTTTGTGAACCGCCGCCACAAAACCGCCGCTAAACCATTTTTTTTGTAGTGAAATGGTTATAATTTTTTTTCCAATATTGATAAATATAAGAGATGAATCTCTAAAACCTCAATAATAACACGTAAATTTCAACTTATTTCTTTCAATAAATAAAAAACCTTAAGAATCCTCTAAAATCTTTCTAATAAAATTAAAAACTTCAAAATCTAAAATATTTGATCGCATTTTTTTCCAATATCAACATTAAAATTAATCCATAAATAATATAATTATCTCAAAATTTTAAAAGCCAAAATCATGATTTCTATGTACATATATTCTCCTAAAATAACCTAATCCTTTCCCAAAATAATATGAACAACCATAAAACCTGAATGGATACTTAAATGCTTCTTAAAAATAAATCTATACATAATACTTAAATAAAATCATAGAAAATGAATTATATTCTATAAAACCAAAAATTAAATTAAATTTATCATCACTTACTTTGTCATCAAATCACTAATAAAGTTCAAGGTCACCAGTACTACCCAATTAACTTTATCAATATCAGACATCTCTTTATTGCAACAAATAATATTTATCTCAGCATTAGGAACATTTTAAATGTTATATTTACCTCAATCATGTGTTCTAAAAAAAATCTCCATACCCCAAAATAAACTTTCTCTATTATCAGTACCATTTAATATATTCTAAAAATCCAAAACCAAAATCTTCAAAAAAATAATCCTTAAATGTTTCATAATAATTATAATCATATCACAATTTATAAATCATTATGAAAACATAATATTTAATTCTAAAACAAAAACAATTAAATCATTAAATTCAAAGATTGGAATAGAATATACCATTAATTGGTGTAGGATATAACCTTTAGATTATGTCATTGAATTGGATGATTCCCAAGTTCCCCAAACATAATATTTTAACTTAAATTTTACCTTCTGATAAACATAAATTTTCTCCATAAAAATCCATATTTTTCCTTAGAAATTACTTTCTATATTCCCATATTTTCCACACATAAAACATATTTTTTTCCTTTGATACAATACCTTGTGTGATTCTTCCCACATTCTCGACATCTGGGAATATTATTCTTATTTCCCTTATAGGCTAAAATAATTGAAATCTCATGAAACTCCATTTTCCTTTTGTTATGTGTGTTGTGAAACAATTCCAAAATTAAAATTTTAACCATATAAAGTGATAGATGATTCGGCATAATAATATGATTTTTCATTTTGTATCCTTTTTCATTTGGTTTCTGATGAGGACAATCATTACATTATTTATCTCATTCATAATTAACACAATTCCAACTAGTTTCATCTATTGAATCAAAACAAAAAATCATAGTGTGAGAAATATAAATTATTGTGATAAATCATATAATTATGAAAAATATTCACAAGATGTCAAAATCATGACACATTATTCTAAATATATGAAACCTTGGGTTTAACCATGTTTTTACAAAGTCATTATATAAGAGTGTCTATCTAATAATGCTATTTTAATCACACTCATTATGAACTAGTGATGATCGAGTTAATACCCAATACTCCCCTTTATGATTTTTTACCATAGGTGAATCTATACCATAACCGCATGATCTTTCTAGTATCGATATATGGATTTATTTTATATTAAAATCACACTCATTTCTTTATCATAAATAAGGATGTTCTCTAACACATAGGCTTATTGTAAGGTTTATCACCAATGTATCCTTATCCTAGATTCCAAATATAATTAAACCTTACAATAATACCAACTATATCAAACCATTATTTACTTACATAGATATTACATATCATTACAATAATATTAATTTTATATCATTATGATTGAGAAAAGAACCATAATGGTATAGTTTCTTTATAAAAATGGATACATAAACAACTGGTTCATAAAAAATAAACATCATCTCCCACATAGTCCATCACAACTAGAATCGTTATTAGAAATATATTACTTAGTAAACCCCTTCACAATTAGGGAAAATTAAAATATAAGAATATTTCATATCAAATAATTGGTAATGGAAAATATGGAAGATATAAATTAACGATCATATGTAATCATAATAGGAGTATAAGTGTGTGTAAATATGATATTTTCTATAGAAAATCACATGCATCAAATAATTTATCATAATAAATTGTTATGGTATAGAACATTATCACATCAACTTACAGGAATCATAAATGTTTTGAATCATCATAAATCAATCATAAACCATGGTTTCAAACATGATTACTGGTAGTTTAAATGGAAATGAAATAAAAAAACATCTTGAAAAGTCCACAATTGATTTATTAGAAATATAGGTAAACAATAATGTTTATTGAAATTGTCTTGTATCATTTATGGGTTTTTTAAATCACTACTTAACACAAAAAACCCAACAAGATTTATCTTTTTTGGATTATGATCATTCTATACTTTTTTATGTTGAAATATACAGTAATGATAATTCACCATGTATAGTGAATTATAGAGATGATTGTATTATAGATCCTATACCACCAACTTAATTATTAAATGATCTTTTGTTCCTATTAATCAAGATAAAACACTTGAATAAGATAGTTTTATTTCACCATATTTATATAAACATGACCATGATAATGTAGTTGATGAAGTTACATTAAGGATATCTCAAATGTTTCATAAATATTTTATATATAATGAATATATTTTTTATCTTCAAGAGCATGAGTTTGATTTAAATAATTTGGATTATTTTATTACTTTTAAAGAAAAACTTCCTGGTTCTCATTCTTTGGAATGTTTAAATAAAATTTACAATGAGTTGGAATCTATAGATTATTATTGTGTATGGGATCTTGTTGAGCTACCAGATAATTGAAAACCAATTGGTTGATATGTGAATTTAAAACAAAATGATATACATATGGGAAAGTTCAAAGTTACAAATCTAGATTAATAGAAAAGGAGTATAATCAAATAGATGGTATTTATTATAAAGTGAATTTTCACTAGTTTATACTAAAGATGAATTTCAAGTTTTAATTGAGTTAATACCTCTTTTTTATTAGGAGCTTCCTTGAAAAGATGTTAAAATGGATTTTTCATATTTTGATTAGAACAAAAAATATATATATATGATCCATCCTAATGGTTTATTTTGAAAGTGTTAGGAAAAATATGATTGAAATTTATCAAAATCCATTTATTTGAAAAATTTACATCAGTTTTTGAAATTTCATAAAGTTATAACATTATTTTATTTCGAAGAAAATTCTTTATATCAGTGAATTAACCTTAAAATTAATGGGATAAATTTTATTATTCTCATTTTTTAAATTTATGACAAACTTTTGGCCTGTAATTTTGTTGAAATTTTGGTTGAGATAAAAGTGTCAAACAAACACCCATATCTACTTATACCATTCATAAAGAGTATTTTATTACTGTGAAAAAACATATCAAGTTATGTGTCTTGAAATTTTGTTTTTTGGATTTCATATTATTTAAAGTATATAAAGAAGACTTGTGATATGTTATGGAAATCTTTATATAGTAAATTTATCTCAAAATAATAAAATTTACTCTCACTTATAACATTTTTATATAAATTACAATGTATTTTGAAAAAAATGAGACTATTATTATATATTTGAGCATGTTTATATGGATAATATGTTGGTAGATATGATAACCAAAGGTCTAACCATTATACTATTTTGTAGACATGTTTTAAATATGGGTTTGGTATGACTTTTGATGTTTTTGGTCAGTGGGATTTTGTAATTATCTATAAATGAATTTTTTATTAAAGATGTATTTATTAAATTGATTCTTTTTAAATATATATCTGTAACGAAATTTCATGATTCTTGGACAGTTATTGGAATTAATTATTTGGATTTATGAGTATTAATACCTTATATAAATAATTTCCCTATTGAAAAATATTTTAATAGTATTAATGAATCATATTTTACAATAGAAAGTTCTTGGTGTTGATTGATACACTTACATGTTAAATCCTTAATTAATGAAATCAATGTGGGGGAATATTAAATAATGGATTTACAATAATTTATTGTTTATGTACATTTTATTTTTTGTGTAAAATTAAATGAAATATATTTATGCATTGATTCTTTAGCTTCTATGTAATAATAAAATAATATATTTATAATTTGTATTTTACACATTTACTGATATTAAATATTGGTATTTAATTGATTGGTACATTATGGTTTGGTTCATTCATTTTGGCCCATAAAATATCTCAAATCTCACATATTAAAGTCTATATAAATAGATGTATCATCCATTAGAAGTTTTTAGTATTTTCCATTATGAATTATTGGTAAGAGACTACCACACCTTCATTTATTTATTTCATCCATTGAATTATTCTTCAAAAACATGAATAAAGAAGCACTATGGACCCAAAATAGGTTTCATTTATATATATATCGAAGAAATATATAATCTACACACTGTCCTTAACTGTACTCAAGTAATGATATCATCTCAACACTATACATTTAAACATTATAACAATAATTTCAGCCTTAGAATTAGTTATAGAATATATAAATAATTATCTTAGAATTTCAATGCATTAAATATCACTCAATCCTTATACTTGTATCTCAATATATCATATAAAATTAGAGTAAAACATACACTGAAAAATTGTAGAAATACTAAAGAAATATATCCATATTTTTATGGTAGTTTTTTAATCCAAAAAATATCGATTCAACCACCATTATAGTTGAAGAAAATTTATATTTTTTATTTCAAATTACACATGAGATACCCAATTCTGAGTTTTATAGCTTTTGATATCACCAAAATATAGTAGGTTTAGGAAATTTATAAGACAATATTTCCATTAAAAAAATAAAATAGTAAATTATGATTTTCCAATTATGAAAAGGTATTTTTAATCATTAAATGAATGATTTTGTCTACGTACTCAACTGTAAACCTTTAGGTAATGTTATAAGTTGTACAAATGAATTATCAAGTATAAAAAAGAATATATAATGAATTATTAAATATTTTATATCTTTAATTTTAAAACAAATAGAAAACATATTATAAATAAGATATGCTTTTTGTAATTATTAAAACAAATTAATCTCTATTATCTACGAATCCAAATAAAAACAATCTACAACTAATAAGTTTCTATATGTCATCCCAAATAATATATTATTTTCATAGATATTATTCTTTTACTTTTTCTTAATTCCAAGGAGTTATAATATTTTTATTTTTAGATATACTTAAAAAGGTTAAACTTCCACCTGTTATTTTTTAACTCATTGAATAAAAATTACACGTTTTGATATTTTAATTGAGGTAAACCGTTGATAAAGGATTGTTCTTTGAAAATGATCATTATTTTTGATCAGCATTAAACCCACTAGATTTGGATATAGAATATATCATAACACATTGGTTAAAAAACTATGTTCTAAGATAAGAAATCAGGCATCCTAATTTTTAAGAGAAATTTCACTTGCTGATAGAGATTGATTATCTAATGTCTTAGAAAATCTTTTGTACACTATTTTCCTTTCGATTTTTTTATTTTTATTTTCTTTTTCATTTTATTTTTTATAACCAAAATTATTAATCCAAATTTATTTAGGGGATTTTAATTAGGTAATAGATATTGATTATCTCTAATCATATAATATATTGTGTATTTAATTTTCCATTCATTTTTTAAAATAATATTAGTGAAAAGATTAAAAAATATTTAATTTTTTTTCTAGAATTTGTTTCATCCATTTTTTATGTTTTCACCTATTCATTATTTTATTGATTGTTTTATTTTTTATAATATTTATTCACACATTGTAATATTTTTCACTACATGGACATCGGGATGTTCACGGCTCAGATTTCAAAATATTTTTTTTACAAATTATAGTTTGTATTTAAAATATTTTTTATAGGTCCTAAAAATTAAATTTTAAATTTATCCCTCATATATATTGTTATATATGACATACACTTGTAATTAGGGAAAATAATTATATACTTTTTTACAACTATAAACAATTTTAGAGAAGATATCATATAGGAAAAAAAGTTATTATAAAAAGAATGATTAGAAAAAACTACACATGACCAACATTATTTAACCTAGATATAAATAAATAATGCAAGGACCATATGATGACATTAATTATCAAAAAAATATTAAATAATTTCTTGATTGTTTAAATATATTAAAATATTTATAAGAAATATTTAAAATGTTTTATGAATGGAAAATTATATCAGTACGATATAAACTTCAATGTAATAAATACTTTGCACTATTTTATTGAATTTATACCATCAAATATCATAATGAAAAATAATGTATGGTATATAGAAAAATATAGAGGTAACAGACTTCAATAAATTCAAATAACTTGAGATGAAGATAGTAATTTCCCATGAAAACATCCAAGCATTGAATTCTTACAAGGTGAGTTGGTAGCTTGGATGTATTAATGATTCCCAAGTATCTGTGGTGGTTTACATTTTTTATAAGGATGTCATAGACTATCATTTTCTTGATAATGTGGTTTAGATCTTATCAAGATACTGGGAATAAAATCATAGAACCATTAAAGACACCATAGATATATTAAAACTCAAAATCAGTGAAATCATCATCACTATCATGTAATAAGATCATTGAATAAAATAGTGTGAGGATCTTCAAAAGAAGATAAAAGGTGTTTCTTTTAAATAATAGAATACTATGACAATTACAAAATGATCTTTTAAAGAAAAAAACATACTACTTATTAAGTAAGAGATTAATTTTCTTGATAAGAAGGTCATTTGGATTTTCCCCTAAAGAGGTTTGAGATATCATAGAATGAAATGAAAAAACTAACCTTACATATCAATTAATAATGCAGAAATTCAGGATTATACTGAAGTAATATTTTATATATGTAAGAATATTTCCAAACAAATTATAGAATAAACTAATGAGAAAAAGGTGCATGAAAATTAATGGAAAAAGGTTATCTATGTAGTTAATTCATAGA
Organism: Viscum album; assembly: GCA_963277665.1. NCBI lineage: Eukaryota > Viridiplantae > Streptophyta > Magnoliopsida > Santalales > Viscaceae > Viscum > Viscum album. The sequence goes on along the minus strand of OY728120.1, from coordinate 2,060,400,741 downwards.
CTCATTTTAGGACTAATCCTTAGTAAGTAACTCTAATAGTGGTGATTTGAGGGAAATTTTTTGTCTTGGGCCAGAACATATCAATCAAGGAATAATGCTTCATGGGAAAATTAAGTGTCTAGCTTACTGATGAATATATAAACTCTAAATTTCTTAATATTTAGATAAGTATCTTCCCTTTGTTAATGAACATAAAGACTATTGATATGGTATAAATTTTCCATTAATCTCTTTAAATGAAAACATTGGAGTCAATGACTCATCTGACTATGACTAATGATAAAATATCTATATTGATTATTCAGTTTTTCACTAAAACATCCATCTCTAAATCTTCATAAGGCACCAATGTGATTATCCAACTAAAATATCAGAATGGTTCTAAAAATGACTGTAGACCAATTTTTGAAATCACAGAAGAACCTTGAAAAAATATTTTCTATCTGAAAAACAATTTGATTCAAGAATGAAACAAACTACTTTATACTAACGAAAAAATTTTCTTCTAAATATATTTTTTTAGAAACAAATTAACACATGTAACAATAATTGTAACATTCAGATATTTTTATAAAATATTTGGACATTTGGATAGATTGTACTTAATAAAATAATAATTTATTATTTTAAAATGACCATCCTATAATATCGAAAGAGCTAGTTTCTCTTAAACATTTAATAGTGAAAAAAAATTAAATTCTAAAAGTTTTATTTGATAATGTCTCTTAATTCAATAATATTTGAAGATTAAATTACTTTGATATCTAATTTAAATGATGATTTATTGAGTACCATTAGTAAGAACATATATTATATGGGAAATAGTTTTTTTCAACACAATAATGGAAAAAATTTCAACAAAAGAAAGTAGAATGAAGAAATTCCACATAGAAAAAAACATGAATTGGTGGATAATGGAACACGTATATGTCTCTATCTAAGGTAATTTTTTAAATTAAATTTTTTTAAAATCTCAATGATTCAAGAAAATCTCATTAGTATAATTGAATTGTGTGAATGAAGATACTCCATAGACATTGGAAATAACAAATATACTATACCCAATTTTTAAGGAGTCCAAATGTTTTCTGTCAATTTAAAATATAATGATTATATTAGAACATAACCTTTATTAATTAAATATAAATTTTTTCATGGGTATGAAATAGAAGTCTAAGACATTTTTTGAAAATAAACTAAACTCTCTATGAAGGAACTATTGAAGATCCTATCATACACAAGAGCCTCAGCCTAGTTGGTGAGGACTCAACAATTGTATCAAAGAGATCGATGTTCAAAACCAGGTGGAGACATATTTCTAGGTATAGTAGCAGTACTTTAGTAGACATTGTAGTAGGTACTATATCAGTCATTGTTCGGTAATATAGCAGCGAGAACTATTCATCTGTTTGGGCTTTCGGGCCACCGGTTTGGGACTCATGTCCTTTAATGCATTTGGGCCACCCAAGGCCTTCGGGTCGGTAAGGCATTCATGCCACATCAAGGTCTTCAAGCCACCTCAAGGCCTTTGGGTCTCCTCAAGGCCTTCTTGACACCTGTAATTGTGGTCAAATGATCAGGTAGACACTACAAGGAGAATACTCTAGATGGGGATTTAGAGCAGGCACAGTCACAAGAGAAGTAGCTAAGTGGATTTATATGAAATAGAGTGTATGATATTTCCATTGGGACCGGCCTTTGCCTGCATGGGAAGCCTAGCTGAACAGCCATGCCAAGGAGGAGAGTTGTTATCACGATGAAGAAGTTGGGTGTAGGAGTTCCAAGAATAATCTGTATATTTCATAATACCTACGTGTCATGTAATCTCTAAGCCTACAAGCCTTGTAAGGGTTCCCCATTATCCCTTGAAAGAGGGGTTATCAAAAATCAATAAAAAAGAAGGCCTTCAGGCCATTCAGGGGTCACATTGAAGATCATATCAGAGTATAAGCATGATTTCTCAATATTATGTGATCCTTTACAATATAAAATGATCATAAGACAAGTCTAAATATATAAATGATTTATAAATATGTAAATCTCTATAGTAAATTCCAAGATTCATTTAGACATATCTAAACTGCATTTATCTTATGGAGCTTTATTTTTTAATTTTTAATAATTATATTTGTTACACTTTACTTTTCATTCTTTTTTAAAAATTAAAAATCCATCATATTCTTATATTGAATATTTTTAAAAAAAACACGTACTGATGCTCACTATATAGAGTGATCATGGTAGAAAATTCATAGTTATTAATGGAATTCGATAGAATTTTATAACCATGGATAACACTTGGGTTGTAAATACCATGCAATAGTTGCGTAGTAGCATAGTAACTATTTTGTAGTGTTGCATGTGTAAAGTTGCAACATAGTGCACTGTGGTGTTGTGAATAGTATATGAAATTTCATATATATATATATATGTAAATTTTTTTGTGAATATAATCCTTCTTAAACATGACTTTAATCCAAATTTAATTTAATCATATTTAAAAAAAACAATTCTCTTTGTACCTAGTAACTCATGTGTAATGTCTTGGCCTGAATCACCCTACAGTTTCTAAATCGAAGCACCCCAAGACTATTGTCATCAATCCCCATAAGCTATAGGTTATATACTTGTAGTGAAGGTATATTGTGAAACTATGGTAGAATATACCCAATGATGTTGATAAATCACAGTAAAAGCAATTTATAATTGGTAATCACAATCCTAACAAAAAAAGAAACATCCTATATAAATATTGCCAAAAGTAACTAAGAAACATCATCCTATTAAATAATAAACATTCTAAATGTAAAATTACTTATGTAGATAAACCAATAAGATCTCATGTGGGCATATCATATACAACCTAAGCCAAGAATAAATAAATGGAAAACTACAGCTAGGTCCCTAGTTTCAATGTAGTACCATTTTTTTGACTCCCTCTATGATATCATGTATATCCATCCAAAATTCTTCTTATTCCCTATATTAACATGTGATCATAAGGTCAACCCTGGTACCGATGTTTTAGGACTTTCTGTGTAGGGTGTGAGAACAACTATGTAGGCCACTGCTAATCATGTCATTTACATAACTAGTAATACAGTGACTAAAGAATGTGATATGCATAAAATTATTAATTAAAAAATGTATAAAAACCCTATCATGCCCACATGTGTTTCTGAACCCACCTGGGGATGACCATACCTACATTATCCAGTGATATATTTTCACTGAACAAGTCATGTATCAGTACGAAGGGCCAATGTAGTATCTACCCATATAAATAAATCAAGACATTAATGTCAAGGTTCACCATGTAACCTATCCCAGATACAATAATATATCATCAATACCCTGGGTCAGAATGACGTCCACCCTTAGTTCCTTCACATTAAGTCAAAAACATAAGGTCTGATTGGTTCCCACCCCTTGTTCCCTCACAGAGCATCAATACTATTATAATGATTTATTTAATACATCCTAAGACGGAGGGTGCATTATATCCTTCTATTATTCTTCATTCAAACAAGATATTTCCCTTATATTAGGAGGAAATTTTTAGTTATATCTATATTCCTATATGCACACACATTATAGATAATAAAAGTAAATGAAAAGACAACATGTTTTATTTGGTTCACCACAAAGTTCTAGTCCAAAGTACATATTCTAATAATGTGTCAACATACAAAGAGGAAATACCACTCACTTTAGTTATTACAAATGTTTAAGAGGGACACATTTTTTATCCTAGGATGACTTCTTCAAAATTCTTATTCATGAAAAACATTTAAAGAAGGAAACATTAAATAATAACAACAAACAATTCTCTTACAATATTTATTTAAAAAATAAAATATCACCAGGATAAAAAAATTTGGTTTCGTTCAATTCCTCTTCTATCTCCAGAAATCTGATGAATCATCACAACAGTATCCTCTCCCTTTCTCATTCCACATGTATCGATTTTTTCCATAGATAATTGAAAGTATCAACTTTTATGCTTTTTTAAAACATAAATCAATATATATTTTTCCTTGTTTATTCCTTCTCATTTTCTATTTTTTATCATCAAAATATTACATGAGATATTTTACGACATTTTGAATATTGAAACTCGAAGTTAGACATTGTGATATATGTTTCTTCAAAACTGTGTTGAATTTTTTTATTTAATTAAGAAATTTGAAAAGAATAATTATTTTTTTATTTTTTTTATTTTTTAATATAGAAACACTATGAAATCACAATTGATGAATCCACCTTTTGAAATTCACTATAATATTATTGATATTTATAAATCACCATGTTCTCTATCCTTTCACAATATTCATAAATATATTTAAACATATCTAGAAACATAATAATTCAAATATTATGATTTATAATTTATAACATAACCACCTCATGATGAATATATCTTCTATGCATGAAGAAATTGATAAGAAAATCCCCAAGTCACACTAGGGAATCTCATTTCCTTTTTCCATAGATATTGAAAAAACCTTATGTTCCATATAAATAACATTACACACACAAATAAAAATAATTGATCCATATGATTTTTCACTATTTTAATCCCTACTCACTTATAATTTTTTTCACATCTCCAAATAAACTTATCTTTGGGTTAGATTATATTAAGTAAGTAGAGAAGAACCTTACACACTTCATGACTTTTCCATTTTACTATGAACTCCAAAATGAAAGATACATTGTGACAAGAAAATATATTACACATCTGGTGAACTCTATGCCTTTTCAATTTCTCTAACATTTAGAGTATATGTTATGTATTATCTTATTTTTATTATATATTAATGAAAAAATATTACATCTCAGTGGGAGTGGTATTACTATGTCAAAATTGGAATCATCGTTATATCATATGTATTCTTTGCCTTAGCCAAATATCAGTGAACTCCAAGTAAAAAAATCTTATTAAATAGACCAAACATATTATATATTGAGTTAAATTCAAAATTTTTAACTTCTATGTTCTTATAAATATCTTACATACTTGGGGAACTTCACTAAGACTTTTCCTTTTCTATAGTGACCTCCAGGGGAAATTTATTAAGTATACAGGGATGGTTAATCTCTTTTCCATTTTCTAGATACTGACTCAGAATATAATACTCCTTAAAACACCTTTAGTATTAAAAAATAACTTCTATATTTCTAAATAAATTCTAATTTAAGTGACTCCTGATTTAAAAAAAATTGACAACACAAACTATGATTTCAAAAAATATGTTCAACCAGAATGGTGTCTTCCCCTAGTTCAATCACATAACATCAATAAACATGGTTGGAATGTTCCATTCCCATATTTTCATTACTTATAATCATAATACTAGGTTATATTGTTGATCATCCCTAGTTCCCTCCCATGAAATCGATATATTGGGTTAAAATGGAACCCCCCCCACGATTCTATAAAAAATATTCTACATACCATTATAGGTTATAACATTCCCCTGGTAACCTCACATAACAGTTAAACACCAGGTTAGGATGATGCTCACCTCTTGTTTCATTTGAGATAAAAACTCCATTTTGTAATGACACTCATCCATGTGACATCATATATTAACACACAGGGGATGAAGTGGTGTCATACCCTAGTTACCATCACTTATAATCAATTTATATCTCCAACCACATGGATAATAATGATGATTTAACAAGGTAAAATATCAATTATCAATATGATCAGTTGGATTAGTTCTCAACGAAATTACTCCTTAAAATAATCATGAACAAGTAAGAGATGTTAATTTTTTCACATTTAATTCATCAAACAAAACATATAAATCCCCGACAGGGAATCTAGGTCTCCAAGGGTTAGTTCACATGCCTAAACCAAAACTATATACTCTACAGGGTGTAATATCAAGAATAAATCATATTACCATTTTCATAATCACCCCATGCTTCTGTCATGGAATCCATCTTGTTCTAATAATCTCTAAAATCAAGAGAAGACTAGGGAACCCACTATGGTCCCCCTGATCACATAAATGTATGGACACTCCATATGGGATCTGTGATCTCATTCCCAACTCTAAAGTCAAACCTATCTTGTAAAACCCTATAGTTACTCAATGAATAACCAGACTTCCATTTGTGTTTGGTTAATATACCTACATCTGATAAAACAGTAAAATTATATTTGTCTCTCTTTGGGTAAGGATAAGTTATTCCAAATTCATCTAACCAAAAACCATAGTCATCACCAAGGTAATCTCGTAAAATATTTGATCATGATGGATTAAATCTCATCCAATATATTGGTTCTCTAGTTAAAGGCCATAAATAATTCATAAGGCATTTACATAAGTTAATGCTTTAAGTCAGTCACCAATACTTGTCACATCCCTTAATCAGAGATGGATAAGGTACCTACTCAAAAGTTATCTTTGTCTCATTCAATAAATTCATGACTATATTGGTCCTATGTAACATATAAAAAATATTTATGATCAATACCATGACCATAAATGACCATGGAATCCTGATTTTCCTTCAAGGGCCCCTCATGGACCAAGACACATCTATTCTTACTCATGGGGGTTAAGATAAATAATTTATTTTCAAATCAAGATTGATCACAAAAAATTGATGAGGATGAATATCACCTGATACACAACATAATTCATGAACTATAGGAATATATTTAGGGACCAACTACCCCAATTGGAGTTATTATTTTTAATTAAATCACAGCTACCAATTCTAACCATTCTCAACCAACCACTTCCCCGTCAACTGGAGCCATAACCTCATAATAAGAACATTAATTAAATATAAGAAAATTTAATTAATTAACACAACAAATATATATTAATTACTTGATGAATTATTTGTAATAATCAATAACCAACACCCAAGGGACCTCCAATGACCTAAACCATTAGTAATGGGGTGTACATCACTCCCCAAAATCCATCCAATATTTCTGTTCACAAAAGTTTCAAAATCACATCTTATATAATCTTATAATTCCACCAAAATCAATGTAAATCCAAAAATAAATCAATGTAATGAAATAATTTAATCATAATGTTACAACCACTAGTGTGTTCATCCTTTAGGGATCCCCTATGGAAAACATGGGAAAATGACCCAATGTTCAGTATGATTCCACCATGTCTCAATGGAATCATCTCTTAAATAATCACTTGGGGACACAAATATCAATGTATAAAAATGGAAATAAATAACCAATGAAGGAGAAAATCACACCTTGATCATCTAAGAAACCTACCTTCAATCATTACCGATCAAGGAGGTTGAAGGAGTGGAGAGGAACGAGAGATGAGATCGGTCTCCCCCTATCTAAACATCCCAAAAAATGAAGAACTCAGAAGATTTTTTTACTTCAAAAGCCTAAAAGATAATATCATTCCTTATTTTTTTAAAAAAAATGGAATATAATCCCATTGTAATGTGACTTAATGGGGTCACAACGCAACACCTCCCATCTGCGTATTCACTACGAACCCACTTAGTCATTATGCAGCACCTACCCTTGGTCTCTTACTATGACATAAACCTAAGAACAAGGAAAAAATAGACCACTTATACTAGTCTAATGTAACTACCTTCTATGGACCCTCTATATTGAAAACTAACTTGGTTCGACCTAACTCGTCACCCCATTCAAAAAGCCACAATGCCTAAAGAATTCTCTCAATCACTATTGGTTGGTGATAAGAACCAGGGAATCAAAAATGACCATTTGAGAATGGTTTCTCCCATGGAAAACCAGAATGAACTATCCATGAATTGGATTCCCACTCTAACTAAATAAACCAGATCAATAGATATAGTGATAAAATAGAGTAAACACAATAATTAATAACTATAGATACCATAACATCATCACCTCACAAGTCATATATAAGAAATATATATAATATCCATATTCAAAATATAAAAACACAGAAGAAGGATCTAAACTCAAAACAGTAAATAAATAACATCTCAACTATAACAAAAATCCAAGCCCACTCCACTTGATAAAAACAACATGAGACCACATCTCCAAGATCATAACAATCTTTCATGGTTGTAATCAAGAAGAGAAACTTTATTGCATGGTTCCATTTTTATTACCCATTATATATAAAATAATGGTTTAACATTCCCAATGGAATGTACTTTTTTTAAGTCAAAAATACCATTAGGATACCACCATGATCTATGGAAGGTCATTATCCATGAAAAATATTAAATCATGTTTGAAACTCATGTTCAAAACCAAGATCACTTTTTATCATAATATCGTTTGAAAAAAAAATCTATTTTGAAATGCCTTTAGTGTTTCTCAAAATAAACCATTTTTCTATAAATGAGTTAACAAGGCTAATATAATATGTAATTAAATACACGTGGAAAAACATGCTCAACCTGCCCAACATAATACCACAAAATAAATGAAAATGGTAGAAGATACAAGTTATATCAATCAAACTAGGTGATATCATAACACATAAAAGAATATACATCAACCAGATGAAAGAAACACACATCATGGGATATATATATAAAGGTATATAGAATGAAATTGAATGACCCTAGGTTTATTATACTCTAGGTGTGTACCCCAAGTTTGAAAGCACTGATAGTCTTCCTGGGAAGCTTACATGGCTCAGACCCCACGTCATTCCCATTAGGCTCCCTTGGACCCACAGTAATTTTTTTTACCTTTATCTCACTTAAACCATTTAGATAACATTCCTCAGATAGTTACCAACTTAGGTAAAGGATTTATCTTCCTAAGTCACATTCACACCCAAGGTCTCCCATGTGCTACTAAATGCCAAACATGTAAATTCATATTATGTTCTGATCACATAATCCATTTAAAAGGTATTTCTTGGACCAAATATACCCATAATAATCTAAAATCATAATCAAGGTAAAACATCTATCAAACCCCTTCCCAAACCCTCTTTCAAACCATAAATACCCATTAAGTAATTTTATAAAACACAACATATGAAATTATTTACTTCCTTTTAAAAATTCTACCTTAATACACCAAATTACGAAAATAAGAAAATTATTTCACCAAAAATAGATAAGTCATCAATAATAAACATTTTCAATGGTAATGTTATAAAAAAGGTAGAGGAAAGATAATATTCAAAGGAAATATAGGGAGAAGAACCCTTAGATAAGGACAACTACTGGAAATTTATCTAAAAACAACCCCCCTTGATGAAAACCACCTGAATTGAGAATTACAGGTCTCCAAACCCCTAAGACCTAAAAAATTATAAAACACATATTAACAACCATGTGTTTAGAAAAATAACAATATAGTGTTTCAAAACTCCATTAAACTGAAAGAAAAAGGGATAATAGGGGAAGCAGATGAAGAAACTCAAAAGAAATCAAGGTTACCATGATATAAATCACCAAAGGAATTAAGAGATCCACCAAAAACCCAATAGAAAAAGTTCCCAAGACAAATTAAAGTGTTTTAAACAAAAAACCAAGATGTAAATCTACCAAGACAATGTAATGAGATGCACATGATGGGGAGGAGAAATTAGGGAGAAAAACTAAAAAAAGTGTAAAGGAAAAATGGTAAGAAGCATCATGTTTAATGACTTGTAAAAGCCAAATATTTTTGCAACATATTCATAAAAAACATTTACTAACCATGTGGGAGACATTTATTCTCCAAAAAACAACAAACATTTTTTTTGGAGATCTTCACATAGTTATAAAATTCATGTCCAAGATGAGAAAAATTATATTATCCCCCAAACATCCCTCTCATACAGTCGACCACATAGTTTGGTAAACCATGTGTTAGGGTTTTTCATTCCCAACAAATGAACTTGTCGACAAAAATCTTATATAATCTCCTAATATAAAAATGTTAAAAAAATATAAATAAATTAAACCATTCTAGTAGCCTGGCTAGTGTTACACTCGATAGCATGGTCTACCAACAATGGCGTGAGCCTTACCCCTTTAGAAAATAATATGGAGTAGCCCCTAAATCTCAATATATTTATTAAAATATTTTAATTTCATGTATCCTATATATATATATATTCTTATATAACATCATTAATAGTAAAACACATTGATTATAGTGCAATTCCTCACATGCGAGCAGCCCCCATGAAAATATTCCTAGGCTGCGACAAGATACATATCATACTCTAAATTTATAATTTCACACTGATGACATATGGTGTGACCCCAAAAAAATCCTGAAAAAAATCTATTTCATATTTTGAAAATAAAATCTCATGAAACACACACCACGATTCAACACCCCCTGGTTGCATATGATTTTCACTTGTAGCTGAAATTCATAGTGGGGTCACTATTACCCTAATTCAACTCTCACTCAAAAATTTTATACACATCTCGATCCTAAAAAGACATAAAAAATTCCTAGATATATTTTAACTTTTATAAATCTAATAATAACCCTCATTCACATAACACCTCTTGCACATTGACCAAGATTCAAATTTTTAATGATTTAATAAAACTATAACAATGCGAATTATTACATCAATTGACCTCAACTTCCTTCCTCCAGACTTCATGTGAATCAATGACCCAGTACAATGATTGAGCACAGTGACCCAATGATTGTGACCACCATATAACTAGAATTTTATCTAATGATTCATAAACTCAGTGTGATCAGGTATGGTTCCCTCAATATGTTGTAACCTTACCTTCTCTTCCACCCCTCTCACTTTATTTATTATTCTCTTTTTTTACTTTTTATTTATTTTGGTTTTCTATTTTAATTACATAAACAATATATTTTTATATAATTTTTTATTATATTTTTATTTTTTGAATGGATTTCAAATTATTGATATTGTATTTAATTATCTTATTGATTAGTTTTTTTTAGATTTATAGTTGGTAGTATTACTATTAGTCAGAGCCAATTTCTGTGGTGATTTTTTTGTTTAATGAATATAAATTACTAATGGTTATGAATAATAAATTATTTTTAAAACTGATTTGTATTTTAAATTATTTAATAATTGTTTTTTTCAATGGAACTAATGTTTTAGATAGTCTAATTGGTTTTATTCTTGGACATTTAACTACAAAAGAAATTTATTTTATTAGAGTTATGATGAAGTATTATTAAAAAATCAAAATATTTTCATAATGTTTCCATTAATTTGAAAAATACATATGATAATTTTCCCAAAGAGGTTTTATGGTAGAATATTGAATGAAAAAGGTTGTATGTGGACTATATCAAACTCATAGATATGAAGAGAGTTTTACAAAATTTAGTACTCTAGTATATGAAGCTAAAGACTTCCTTGTCCCAATAGAACTACATCAAGGTTCATATTTAAGATCATACATTTTTTAATTTATTCATTAGAAGAAATTACAAATCATATTCAAGATGGTATACCTATAGAATGTTTTTTTGATGATATAGTATTCACTGTAGAATCCAAAGGGAATATAAATTTAAATGTAATTTTATATAGAGAGAATTTAGAGTTTAAATAATTCAATTTTATTTGGGATTAGAAAGAATATAATAAATGAATTTTTAGGAAATGATTGTATAGTAATGTTATATATGTGATATTTATAACCCACTTTATTTCAAAATTGGACTGTTTTCAATATTGAGACTCACTTTTTCTAGGGGATAGAAATATTGATGAAGATGTATCTGTTAAGATTCACATCGGATGGATAAAATGGTCAAATTTTTTAATATTATTTATGATTGTAAAGTTTATATGAAAATAAAGGGTAGAGGTTATAGGATTTTTATTGGAACAAATATTCTATATGGTAGTGAGTGTTGAAGTTTTTATAGGAAACCTTGACCAAAAAATAAGGGTAGAAGATATAAAAATTTTATGATTGAAATGTGGGAATACTAAGATGGATAATACTATAAATGAATTTATTTGATGAAGGTATCAGAGAAAACAGTAGAATCCAGTGTACTATGGATTTATAATTTTTCATAGTTCGAGTGACATAACATCAACATCTTTGGTGATGTGAGCCTCGGTAAAGGTCTGAGTATCTCATATGAATTTTTCAAAGAATAAAAATTTAAATAAACTTGTACCTCATTCAGCTCAATGAATGGTTATTTGTTGATCATCACAAGTGAACATTGAATGATTGGTACAATGTTGAACCCATCTAGATTTTCCACACACACTTCAAGAATCTATGCATATGTCATTCATTGAAATACGAGTGATAGTATAGAGCTTCAATGTTTCCTTTAACATCACTATGATCACCTCTATCTTTTTCATTTAATTTGAGAAGGAATTATTATATTTCTCTCTGGGATAAATCCATTCACATTCTAGGATATGGGAGGATAAAGGAGCTCTCATTCTATTGGAATGAACTTCACTATAGAAATGAACTCTTGTAGACTTATATATTGGATGTTATAAATACCCGTATAGGGTTCCCCCTTTTTATTTAGCTTCTACTAAAAATAGTTATGATGAACGACATACATCATAAATATTATTTATATCTTATCACCTACTTGTAATATATGATAAATATATTATGTGATAAACATAATTCATTAACTCAACTCATAATTCCTACTAATAGTAAACTAACCATGAATATTAAAATAATATTCATCCATACAATATTTTATATATATTTACTTAAATTATTTTAAATAAATATAACAAAAAAAATCAAACCAATCATTCTATAAATGAATAATAATAACTTCATTTATTTTCCAGTGATTGTTAATACATTAAAACACTCAGACCTCATGGTGGGGCCCACAATTTCTTATACACCTATTCTATAGAATATGGAAGAATCATGAATATTCTATTGTGTGTGACTCTCTGAAACCTTATCTGGATGGTAGTGAATATTATTCACAGACATGGAGATGATTCTAGCAACCCTTTAGGGCCCCTAAAGTGATATGGAATAGTCATAACAATGAAAACCATCATATGAACACACCCTGTTTATTATAATATATTTATCATATGATATCTCATATAGAAGGATTCATAGATCATGACATCAGTCATTTTTTCAATATTTACTATTGATATAACTGGATGGATTAGTCTATGACTATAATGGATATGTATTTAATGAAGGTACTATCATCCTTATCAACTAGGATTGAGATATCACTTCCTCAAATCAGAAGTGAAAAATTATATCTTGATCATTAAAGGAATGTCATACCAATAATGATGCACTCAACACAAGCTACCTCTCTATGACTTCAATTCCATGGTTTATTCATTACATCAATGTACACAATCAAATGTCACACATTGAAAACTTTCTCAATTATGGATGTCATTAAACATGTTCATAGATAGGAATAACCAAAGACACCTGAAACATGTGGTGTTCCTTTTGGAATGTCTATCCTCATGATCTCACCTATTAAAGATCACCATGAAAAGAATCATGAGAAGAAGTGTCAATGCTTATGAGATCAAAACACCTATTAGTCTGACATCCACTATGTCCAATAATTATGATGTATCTAGAACATAGGAAATAAGTTTTAGATTAATTTCATAGTATCTTGAATTTCTCATTGTAGCCTGGAAACTTATCTAACCATTGGATATAGTATTTAATGTAAGTAAATTAAAATAAATATAGTTTATGCATAAGTATCAACATTATTATGGTTTATAAAACACACACACACACATACACACACACAAATATATTTATATGTGTGTGTGTGTCAAACTATATATATGTAATAGACATAGAAGTACATAAATAATTTGGGTCTAGGGAAATCACTTTCAACACTCCCACTTGCACTAGAGCCAACTTCTAACATACCATGTTATCTCTTCCATTTTCAGTATATGTACACTAGAGACAACTTCTCATTGTGTTTTTCTTGATGCAACTTTGTTTATATTCTTAAAAATATCTTTACATCAAAACAAAAATAAATATGACATAATAAATTTATAACATATTATAACTCATATGATATACATTTTTATTATATTTTTAATTCTTTTATTGCATTATTCCATTATTTGAGAGGAATTTCTTGAAAAATATTTTATGTATTTACATTGTATATAAGTTCTGACATTGAAACTCCTCTTTCATACACCATGACTTTGATATATATAATGAAATGTGTTCTTAGGAATTAATTAATGATAAATTTTTATTTATCAATGATAATATATAATTTTCAACATCTATCATCCTTACTAGAATTATAACTCTGATGGGAATAAGAAAATGTGTTTTTTGGAATTACTCCTTACTACATTTTAATGATCGATGGATGCTTCATCAAGACATTCTTCATCACACCATCTTAAAGAAACTCATATCTACAGACCAGGAATCTATCATAATTCACATTAACATTACATTAATAAACATAAAGTAATATTATGAATTATATTTACTAATAGCTTATCCTTTGAATAATTCACACTCTTCAGCTAAACAAATTATCAAATATTTGTGAATTACCTTAATTTATAAAGTTTTATTTTTCCAAAACTATGTAAATAAGTGTGTTGATAATACCAAATGTATTCCACTCCAAAGAGACTAAAACCATAGTGGGTGTATCCTTGAAAACTAATTTTTATTTTTTAATAAAGTATTATCATAGAAAAACTTGGTATATAATTCTAACATTTTTATATTCACCAGTTATTCACAATTATTCATGCATTACTAAACCTTTAGCTGAGTATAAGAAACCATGAAAAATAGTCATTACTAAACTAAAATAATGTCCCCTTGTGTCTAATGGACATGTGAGATTAATCTTTTGGTAATACATAACAAAATTTCACTATAATCCATAAACATGGAGATATAAAAATTCTGTATTTCTCACCGCTGACATATGAACCACTCTTTTTCAACCGCATAGAGAATTCACCTTACTCATTGTAACATTTCTATACTTACATGGTTGTCATATTTAAATAGAAATATGTAATAGTAATATTTTAATCAATACCGAAGAAGAAAAATAGAAACATTACTTACAATTGATGAATATACATGACGAACAAGAAGCGATTACATTCTTCTTCAATTCATCTTATTGCATTTAAAATTTGATGTGCTTCTTTCATGAAATGCTAAGAAAATAACCTTATATACAATAACAAACCTATTTTAATTGATGTACTCTGCAATGATGCCTTTATCATAAAACTTTCCAATGGAATTTTCTCAATAACTTTCACCTTTTTAACAAAAATAAATAAATATTATAATTTATTTAAGTTTTTATTTACATGGAGAACCTTACCCAGAGGTAATAAAGTAATTTCTCTACACTACTCATTCCTAATATCCCAAATGAAACTCAATTGAATGTGTTAAAATGGTATAATATTGGGATGTTATGAATGAAGATGAAACATCTTTTAATTTACACATAGCGAGTGTAATCATCACTCATTCATATCTCACTTCACATTCTCCTTGCATGCTTCTTATAGATGAGAAAACATGTGAAATCATCTATGTCCTTATATAATATCCACAACTCACATCGAACAGTATTGATAGAATTATGATATAACTATCATAGGCATCAGAAAAGTGTCTCCTGTAAGAATTATTATCACCCTCATTTCTTGATGAGTCTTAATATGTATTTCAAACACTGACACATTTAATTTATAGTATCGTATAATTTTGTGAAAGAGTGGAAAACACTCCTGGAAACTCATGCTAGATTATAAATATTCTTTTTCCAATAAGAATCACTTTTTATTTGTGGTATTACATTCCATTTTATAAACAATCAAAATCTATCATATTATTTCTTTTATCTTTATTACTCATTAGACATTTACCATTAATTAAATCAATAAATGTCTCCCACTATTTTATTGAACTCCAATATCCATCACTACTGGACATGGAATACTCTATTGCTTGAGAATTATAGTTGAAAGAATCCTTAAAACCATGCCTCATAGTCTAAAATATTTGGATAATCCACCACTCGGAGAGGTCAAGGTACATATTTGACTAGCCAACCACATTAACTCACAGATACATGATCTATATGAAGTCCCTACTTTTAAAACATAAACATGATTTACTCAACACTTCTCTATAAAGTTTCAAAAAGATATAATTTGATACTTATTTTATATCAATTTATGTAAATTCAACCCATTACCCATATAATAACTCCCTCGTAGTAGGAGGAACCATCAAGTTTGGAAAATGAGAACCTTGTACACCCAGTTTTGTTCAAATTTTAGTGATGGAACATAATATTTCCTTGAGTGGTTTTTATTATATATAATGAATGTATTAATTTTCTATTAAATATGATTATTCTTTGTATTTTATCTCACAACCAAATTTTAATTTAATAGAATACATTCATCATGTGTTTATGAATTTTATCTGTTTATTATTTTATGTGATAAAAAAATATGAAAATGCAAAAAATAAGAAACAATTCATAATGGAAATAAATAATTTGACTAGTCTTGAGATTCTAATATTGGTTAATCCATTTAATCATAATGGATAAACCATAACCTAGAAAATCATACCTGATCCAATTATTGACTTGTATCATAGCATGTCTTCTGTAAGGTGTTCTTCACATATCATCTAGTGTGGTGCCTCATATTGGCATAGTACACATCTTACATCAACTTCATCAATTGTACAAGTATATTCACATGCAGGAGAGGGTGTCAAATAATGTTAAATATACATCAAGATATGAAAAAATGTTTAGTCCCTTATACATATGGAAATGAAGATGATGATGTGTAGATCATCAATAAATGAATAATTACTACTGATATCACAAGAATTTGTTATAAATAGTTAAATAAATAAACTCAAACATGTAATATGTCATTAATTTTTTAAGACTATTCGGTACATCAAATAAATTAATGGTAAAATAAAATGAAATAAATTTATTTTTAAGGTCATAAATAAAAATTAAATGAATTATGAAATTCAAAAATTTCTTTATGTATGGTTCGAAAATTAATATAATTATTTTTCAAAAGTAAATTAATTATTTTAAATAATAAAATATATTTTTAATTTAAACCATAAATTAAAAAATAAATTTCTGAATGAGATAAAATTATCCAAGGTCCCAAAAACCACAAAGAGACCAATTACGAGTCGAGATGAACCTATACCTGCCCATTTCGGGCATGGGGAAACCTGCCTAGGGTCATTGTGGGTTTGGAAGATCCTTTAAAAGGTGGTTCTAGGTGGGGAAGACCCATTTTGATCCATTTATATTTTTTTCAATTAAATAAATGCCATGGGGGAACCACTAGTCATGTGGAAGCAACTCAGAGATTACCTGTGATAGTGGGAGCGGTGGGGAATGATCAGTCAGGATCTGGAGATCTAAGGGGGAATGCCTACTAGAGAACCTGATTGTGGAGGACATTTATTTTGGCTGGACTAAGTACATCATGATCAGTAGTACTAAATGTGATGAGTATGGAATGGCAATAAGATGGGTTCGGGTGACCTCTGCCTGGAGATTTTGGCAGCGGTAGGTCGTAGAATCTAGTGATTGGATATGGATGAGGCCCCACTCTAGGGGTCAATGGCATGGTGAGGTTGGTTCAATATGGTCAAAACATTATAGCAGTGGTGATACATGATTAGTGTTTAGATGTTTTGGTTAGCAGTATAAGGAGAGGGGTGACTGGGTTTTGGGATCAACAAATGGAAGATGACTACGAGCAATAGCCCTATGAATTGCAGGTGGGGTGTCCCTCAGACGATGTGGGTGGTCTGCTGATGGAAGTTGGTTTCTTGGAATTTTTTAAGATGCTTAAGTAACATGTGTATAGTGGCAGCCGGTATTACTGTGGAACCCTGAAATATGAAAATATGAACATTGTACTCGATAGGGTGTATGTCATGGAACACCAAGCGTAGAAAGGAATATAAAAACCGAATAATTTTTTATATATGTGATAGTTTAAATCAATTCAATCTATTTTATATCATTCAATGGACATTGTACTTATTTAGCTTTTTTCATGCAACAAAAATGTTCTTTGATAGATTGCATTACCTGCAAAACCGAGTTTTAAAGAAAAAAATACTATTAATATTATAATTTAATAGGATAGTTATCACCTAGAAGTTGGAATAGAGGGAATGAATGGGATTAAATAAATTATGAAATTTGATAGTATATATTAATTTATTGGTTATCTGTTGATTATAAATAATAATAATAATACTAATTTAAATGAAAAAATAAATGTTTTTTTGGAAAACCTATATTCTCCTAAAAGATGGTTTAGTCTCATTTGGCACTCATAATTTAAAATTAATTTCAAACAATTATAATATATATATATAAATGATTAAAAAATCATTTAACAAATATTAATACCTAAATTAGCTTAGGGTTAATTTTTGGTATTTTTCTGGGAAGTCTCATTTTTTGATGAGTAGTGAAAAATACTTAATTTAAATTGAAAGTTTCCTTTTCATCTAATCAATTTATAAATTTAAATATATTTTTAACTAGTTTTAAATTTTAAATTGTTCAATTATACATATATTAATCCATTTTTTTTCATTCGAGTCTTTTTCATATTGAATTTTAATATAAAGACTTTGTAAACTTTTGAACATTTTCATTTGAAAAACTCACTTTTATGTGAATAGAATTTGTAAAAATGGATTAGATATTTAGAATTAGGATAATTTATAATTTTTAATGAGTTAAATATAATTTATTACAAAAATTACTCATGAAAAAAGTGAAATTTAATAACAACTAACTTAGGAGAAAATGATTTTATATAGTGGTTAAACATAGATAATAATGCGTAAAAATGACACAACACTTGTAAAAACCCAATTTTCTAGACATAGTTCAACCTTATCCCTTATATGATAAATAATAGATCATTACTCAGCCCTGGATACATGAATAAAATAAGGGTTGAATTTACTCTTTCAAAAAAATACAAGTGTGCCACTCACCCCCTTTATAAAAGCCCACCCCCTCGCATCTCCACTTCACATCTTCAAAACACTTTATTTCAGAAAATACATTCCCAAATCCCTTCCAAAATTCCCTACCTTTATTCTATAGGCCTTATTTTGGGTATAAATCCTATTGAGAAAGGTTTTAGTGAAAACCTATGGAGGATACCCGAAAATATGTAATGTTCTTCTAAAAGCGTTTTTATTTTATTTCATTATCCACCTACTTAAATTACTATTATACCATGATTATATCATAACCTTATTATCATTAATATACTTATATTTTTTATATCAAATTTTCAACATATAACATCACACACTTCCAAAAAAAGGATTATGAAAACATTATTCGTGTATATGGCAGACTATAGCCTCGCTAACCGATGTCATTCATTTTACCATTACCACCATTCATGGTATTAAATAATGATGGATTTATAGTTTATGTTTTATTTATATGATATTTATGATTTTATTATGCTTTTATAATAATTATATTATACATACTTACATGATTTCTATTTTTTGGGAATACGATAACATCGCTCATGTGTACAGAGGACTACCACATCATGAAGAAATGTGATTCATTCAGGATTTACATATAATGTATTAAGGATGGTTAAAAAAATAAGTGATATATTTGAGATAAAAATGATACTGTAATTTCAATATATATATATACATATATGTAGTATTTGCAACATTAAAATGGAAACAACATTCATGTGCATGTACGACCTGTCATCTCCATGAACGATGTATTTCATTTCTTATCACTAAATTTTATGTATTACTATAAATACATATATATTTAATATATATAATATTTAAATAATGTTTAAAATTATATAGATTATAGAATACTGATTGAAATAATATGAAAAAATAACAAGTCAAAACACACTTGAAATACAAGGTAATCAACACCAACAACATTGAAAAAAATTAGAGATTATTGATGAACGAGTGATATAATTTTATAAAAGAATCATATATGATATGATGAATTCGATTATAGTTCTTGTCACGACCCGTCCTCGGGGCCCGCGCCGTGACTACCCCAAGCTCGCCTTCCATAGGCCAGGGGCTGGCGACTAGCACCAAGGCGTAAATCCCAAGAAAAGGGAAGGCATTGCCTTTGAAAAGTAAACAAGCACCACAGAGTAAGAAAGCGAAAAAGTAAACACTAAGTAAAACTGTAACAAGCTGTGCTGAAAGTAAAAGGGGCCGGAAATACAAGCCCAACGGTAAAGTACAATTGAAAGGGAAAAACAACAACTGAAAAGAAAAGCCACAGCGTCGAGACGTCCTTTGGGAGTCCCACCTGAAGGGTGGGTACAGATAGCCTCCACTGCTCCTCGGGTCCACCTGACCGCTCCGAGTACGTCCCGCCCAGTGGTCCACCTCCAGGTACCGTCCTGCTCCGCACGCCTCCACCACGATCAGCGATGTCCGTCGTCTGAAACCAACACAACGAAGTGTGGGCATAGCTCGTGCAGGGGTGAGTATAAGCTACTCATTAGGGACCCCGAGACCCCCGAAGGTCTCCCGAAATCCACAAAGGAAAGATAAAATCACGAAGTAACATCTGACATGGCTTAGGTACATGCCCATACATATACCTAAGTCATCAATTCCCGTTCGGCTCCAACGTCCGAGCCCAAGCACAACCCAGTCCACACAGGAAAGAAAACATATACCCACACAGGATATCACAACACAATCCACAAAGGAGAGTAAACAGTAATCCACAAAGGATAGCTAAACACAATCCACAAAGGAGAGTAAACAGTAAATCCACACAGGATAGCTCAACACAATCCACAAAGGAGAGTAACACAGGATTCAGCTCACACAGGTATACTTCTTCGGATGACGATAAAGATGATCACTGATCCATCTAAGTCGTCGGACCCACAAAGGATCGATAGGTAACTAACCCCCACAATGACCCACACAGGATCGGGCCCACACAGGACCTGTAGCACTGATCCACGTAGGATCGCTGAGTGCAGTCGTCGTCGCAGTCCACTGAGGATCTCTGCACTGTCGTCGTCGCAGTCCACTGAGGATCTCTGCACAGTCGTCGTCGCAGTCCACTTAGGATTTCTGCACGGTCGTCGCTGTCGAAGTAGCAGTCGCAGCCAGCTCTAGGGTTCCCGCACACAGCGACCTCGTTCCGGAGGGTCCGCTCCATGAGCCGAGAGGCTGATACATCAACTGACACAAAGTCTGAATTTTATGTATCCAAAAGTTCCATATCGTCAACAGGAACTCAACGTCGCAGACGACGCGTCGATCGGACGCCCGGTCTGAGAGTTATTGGCTTTTTCGTCCCAGGGGCCCAGTTGGTTTTTTAAGGCAAAACCAACCCGACCATACTCCACCTGCGTCCAAACCTCGGGCGGAGTGATCCAAAAGATCCTTCTCACTTATAGGAATTCAACAAAGCCGATGGCACGTCAATTGGACGTCCGTAGCTCAAGATATGAGCGTTTCCGCTCCGAGGGCCCGGTTGGTTTCGTGTACGAACCAACCCGGCCGAACTCAAAGTATTACGAAACCTTGAGTGAGATATACCGAAATGACCGTCTCGATCCAAGGATCGCGTTTCCTCTGACGGCGAGTCGTTTGGAGGCCCGTAGCTCAAGTTACGGGCATTTGACAAAAAACGGTCCGAAGACGGGGGGTCCGGGCCCGGGCCGACCCGGCCCGACCCCCCTGGGTCGGCCGAACCGGGTCCGGCCCGGCCGGTCGTACCAGCCTGGCTCAGCCAGCCCGGCCCGGCTCGGCCGAGCGGCCGAGCGACGCCGGGGGGGGGGGGAGGGGAGCCGCCGCCCCCGCGTGACACCCCCGCGGCACCCGCAGGGTGTCGCCCTGGATGACCCGAGCGATGCGGGGGGGAGCCGCCACCCCCGCGGGACAACCCCGCGGCACCCGCGGGGTGTCGCCCTGGACAGCTGGACGCGGCTTCAGCCGCGTCCCGCGCGCGCCGGACCCGCGCGGCCGCGGGTCAGCGGGTGCCGCCGCCTCTGGCCGAAGCCGCGGCGGTTCTTCCAGCGGCGCGCCGCCGCCGGCTTCTGCGGGCCACCAGAGTCGCTCCGGTGGTCCGTTTTCCTTCCCGTCTGCGCCGTTGTTCCTCCCGGGTTCCGTTCTTCACTGCGGGATCATCAAACTTTCGTTGCGGCACGTTCTGTCATCGCCCGTCAAATCCGCACAACAACGAAGAACGACGGAGGGTTGTAGGGCCGTGTTCGTTTGGCCCGCACCCTCCACGTTAGAGACAAACAACAGGAGGAATAAATTCAACACATGAATCAACAATTTTAATGGATTAAAATTGTTCTTTTTGTCTGGGTTCTTCACTTTTAAAAGAAACGATCACGGGAAAAAGGAAATATTCACAACAACCCCTACCTCGTAGTCATCGTCATATGCACGTTCTTCGCGGATTTGTTCATCGCAGAAGGAGGGGATCGTCGCGTCGTCGCGGAAGGGCGTCACGTCGTCGCGGAAGGGCGTCGCGTCATCGCGGAATCCGGCGTTGAGTCGGCCAACTCAACGGACCAAGAAAAAACAGATTTAATTTAATTATATAAAATTAAATCCGTGTTTTGTTAAAAAAAACACAAGGGAGATTTAAGAGAATCCCGAAGTCTCTTACCTCAAACAGCTGATCGAAGATTTCATTGCGGAGGAAGAGACGTCACAGAAGAACGTTGCAGGAAGGGAACGTCGGCGTCGCGGAACACGGCGTCGCGTCATCGACTTCCGCAGGTTCGGCGTTCTTCATCGGAGGCCGGCGTTTTTCTCATTCTTCGCGTTCTTCACGTTCTTCCCGTTCTTCACGAAGGAGGATGAAAGCTCAAGAACTCTGACAAAACCTCTCAAAGAGTAATCCTCCAAAAAGTCTTGTTGGTCTTATTTTATTATTACGCCACGAACGAAAAAGGTAAGTAACAACCCATCAATTCGTTGAATTAATTCAACGAAAGAAACCGCCCATTTAATTCACGAAATAAACCGCCCAATTAAATGGTGCGTTAAGGATTTAAGAAAACGCGTCATTTGACTTTCATAATGACGGGTTTTCGCGGGTGCGTTACTTAGCGGAAAGAAACGGCCGGGCTCGTGCGGGCCCCACCTCACAAATATCCTACCAAGGGGGTAGGATATTTCTGGATATCACCCTATCCGTTTTAACTCAGTTTAAGTGGCTTTCAAGTGGCTTAAGTGAAATAAAATAAAGTTTGTCGAACAATTTATTTTATTTCTTAACTTTAAGCCCAAAAATTAAAAACCACACCCGAGCAAATGCAACTCCGGAAGAGGCGTTTCTAAGAAAATACCGGCGTTGTGATTTCATCGGTGCCCTCAGAATTCGATTCCGGGCACTGGTTCAAAAGTTAGAAAAATCCGCTCGTCCGTTCACTGAACGTACCCGAGCCAAACTTCGGAAAATGATTCCGGGCACATCGGGCCTCGGAATCAGGTGCCGTCAGAAACTGCGCTCTTGTAAAATTCCAAATAAAATTAAGAAAAAAATTTCCCTGAAATTTACGGGTCTTTCCATTACTCCCACCTCAGGGCTTTACGTCCCCGTAAAGATACATCAAAAACTAGGGAAACAAATGTGGGTACTGAGCATGCATCTGAGCCTGCCGCTCCCAAGTGCTCTCCTGGAGGTTCCCGTGCTGCCATCTGATGCACACAAGAGGAATCGATCGCCCACGTAGGACCCTCTCCTGTCGATCCTCTATCTCCACCGGGACCTCCGCAAAAGTCTCCCCATCATCCACGTCTAGCTCCCCATAGTTAATGATGTGCGTCGGGTCGTGCACGTATCTCCTCAGCTGAGATACGTGGAAGACGTCGTGCACCCGGTGCAACTGATGTGGTAGATCCAGGCGATAAGCCACCTCGCCAATCCTACTGAGGACCTGGAAAGGTCCGATGAAGCATGGAGACAACTTGCCGCCTCGGCCAAATCTCCACAAACCACGTCGAGGTGAGACACGCAAGAAGACGTGGTCGCCATCCTCAAACTCTAGTGGCCTCCGCCTCCTGTCAGCATAAGACTTCTGCCGGCTCTGAGCTATCCTCATCCGCTCCTGGATGACCTGGACCTTCTCTATCATGGCCCGGACCAGCTCTGGTCCCACAAGTGCTGACTCCCCAGGGTCTGTCCAGCACAAAGGAGATCTGTAAGGTCTGCCGTACAACGCCTCGTATGGTGCCATCCCGATGGTGGAGTGGTAGCTGTTGTTGTATGAGAACTCCACCAAGGTTAGGTGGTCCTCCCAGCTGTGACCAAAGTCAAGGACACATGCACGGAGCATGTCCTTGAGAGTATGAATGGTCCTCTCCGTCTGATCATCCGTCTGAGGGTGAAAGGCAGTGCTCAGACGTAGCCGCGTCCCGAATGCCTCCTGAAACCCCTTCCAAAGCCGGAAAGTAAAACGAGCATCCCGATCGGAGACGATAGTCGATGGCACACCGTGAAGCCGTACAATCTCCTGAATGTAGAGACGCCCCAAGCTCTCCACTAAGCCCTGCTCTCGGATGGGTATGAAGTGTGCCGACTTGGTGAGTCGGTCAACAATCACCCAAATGGAGTCGTGACCTCTGGAAGTGCGTGGAAGTCCAGTCACGAAGTCCATAGATATGCCGTCCCACTTCCACGCCGGGACCTCCAAGGGTTGTACCAAGCCTGCTGGTACCTGATACTCTGCCTTCACCTGCTGGTAGGTGAGGCACCGTGAAACGAACTCTGCCACAGCCTTCTTCATGCCCGACCACCAGTGCTATCGTCTGAGGTCCTGGTACATCTTTGCCACTCCTGGATGTACCGCCAAAGGAGAAGTGTGAAACTCTCTCAGCACCTCCTCTCGTAAAGCGACTGGTACCAAGGTACGTCCTCTGAAAAGGACGTCGTGCTCTTCTCCAAGGGAGAAACCATCAGGTGCCTATCCCGAGGATATCTGTGCACGCCGCATCTCACAGTCAGCATCCTCACGCTGTGCCTCTCTGACCCACTACAGTAGTGGAGGGGTGACTATGAGAGACTGAAGGAAGGCTGCTCCATCCCTATCCACGAAGGATATCTGCAAAGCGGATAGCTGCTCTGTCACCTCCTCAAGTAGCTGGATGCCCGTCCTCCTGCTGAGGGCATCGGCTACCACATTCCTCTTCCCAGGAGTATAGACTATCTCAAAGTCATAGTCTTGGAGGAACTCGAGCCATCTCCGCTGTCTTAGGTTCAGGTCTTTTTGAGAGAAGATGTACCTGAGACTCTGGTGGTCAGAAAATACTGTAAAGCGCTCGCCCATCAGATAGTGCCGCCATGTCTTCAGAGCGAAGACCAATACTACTAACTCCAGGTCATGGGTAGCGTAGTTGTGCTCATGCGGCATCAAATGACATGATCCATAGGCAATTACGGCCCGCTCCTGCACCAGGACACACCCGAGTCCGGTCCTTGATGCATCACAGTAGACTACGTATCCAACTCCCTCCTCAGGAAACCTCAAGATAGGTGAGATGGTCAATCTCTGCCTCAACTCCTGGAAGCTCTGCTGACAACTGTCTGACCACACGAAGGGTTTCCCCTTCTTCTTCAATGTTGAGAGTGGTTCCACAACTCTGGAGAAGTCTGGCACAAATCTCCGATAGTATCCGGATAGAACCAAGAAATTCCGCACCTCCGTCACGCTTCTGGGTGGCTCCCAAGCTAGCACTGCCTCAATCTTCACAGGATCCACAGCAACTCCCGACTCAGAAATGACGTGCCCCAAGAAGTGGACCTCACGTAACCAGAACTGACACTTCAAGAGCTTTCCATAAAGTTGGTTCTCTCGGAGTGTGTCTAGTACAACCCGCAAGTGGTGGGTGTGCTCCTCCTCGGTGGTCGAGTACACCAAAATGTCGTCGATGAAGACCACGACAAATCAATCGAGGTATGGCTGTAAGATCATGTTCATGAGGCTCATGAACACTACTGGAGCATTGGTTACGCCGAAAGGCATAACCAAGAACTCATAGTAGCCATACCGGCACCTGAAGTCCGTCTTCTGCACGTCCTCGTCTCGAACTCTGAGCTGATGATAGCCTGACCTGAGGTCTATCTTCGAGAACCACCGTGCTCCCTTGAGCTGATCAAAGAGGTCATCAATCCTCGGTAGCGGATACTTGTTCCTCACTGTCATCTGGTTCAGGCGACGATAGTCGACAGACAGTCTCAAGCTCCCGTCCTCCTTCTTGGTGAACAATATCGAGGAAGCCCAGGGTGAAACACTGGGTCGGATGAACCCCTTGCCCTGCAAGTCCTCCAACTTTACCCGTAGCTCTCGAAGCTCAGCGGGGGCCATCCGATACGCTGGAGTGGATATCGGGGCTGTCCTGGGGTACAGATCAATATAAAAGTCTACCTCTCTGTGAGGAGGTAGCCCTGGAATGTCGTCGGGAAAGACGTCCACGTACTGATCCACCACTGCAGGAAAACTAGGACTCCACACGTCAACTACTCCAAGGATGAGGCTAGCCAACTGATGAGTGATGGGCTGCCCTCTCCTCTGCGTGATTCCATCCTGTGCTGCGAAGGCTCCCTTCTCACCGGTGAAGGTGAACCTGCTCCCATCGGTGCGCACACATCGCACCTTGTGCCTAATGCAATCAATATGAGCATGGACTGTAGATAACCAATCCATTCCCAAGATGACGTCGTAAGGACTCGACGCCGCTACAAGAAGATCCCAACCGAAGCTCTCACCTCCTAGAGTAAGCTCACACTACCGGCACCAGTGCGTAATCGTCGAGTCTGCTCCCGTAGGAGTCTCTAGCCGTAAGGATCGAGCCAACGACTCTGTTGGAATCTCCGAGCTCCGAAAAAGGGCAGAAGCTATGAAAGAGTGAATCGCTCCTGTGTCTATAAGAACTGCAGTAAGGGTGGAATAGACACAGATCGTACCTCGAATCATCTCTGGCGCGCCGTGGTCATAGGCCTCCGCTGCCTGGAGCTGTGCCTGTCTCTGCCCGCCAGCCCCCTGTGGTCGGGGCGGGCCTCATGGTGGTGGTGGTGGCAGAGCCTCAAAGCGTCGCCCACCACCTGCTGCTCGGCCAGCTCCTCTGCCTCGTCCGCCTCCTCCCTGCAGACCGCCACGGTCGACCCTCTGGCTCTGCCTGGGTGGCCCCTCCACCGTCTGCTGCTCCTCGGTACGGCGGGTCGGGCAGTCACAAGCCATGTGGCCCTGCCCGCCGCACGAGTAGCACTGCCTGCCTCTCGGAAGACTGGCTCCGCGCTGTGTGCCCCACACTGCTGAGCCAGTGTCCCGAGGTCGTCTGCCGGAAGGTCTGGTCTGCCTGGAACCCTGAGCCATCCATCGGCTACCAGCTGCCGAAGACTCTGCTACCTGCTGCCCTGCAGTAGGTCTCGATGTGGACTCAGCCAGAAAGCTCTCGATCAGAAGGGATCGCTCCAGCACTCCTGCCTGGGTCGGGATGCTGAGGGAGATCATCGATGCCCTGATCTCATGTCTCAATCCCTGCTCGAAGGTCCGGGCCCGGAAGAAGGGGTCCCGTACCATGTCGGTCGAGTAGCAAGAAAGATCGGTGAACCTCGCCGTGTACTGGGCGACCGTCAAGCTGCTCTGCCGCAGCTGAAGAAGCTCCTGAATGCGCACCGCACGGAGGGTGGCCAGGACGAAATCTGAGCGGAAGAGGCTCTTGAAGTCCGTCCAGATGAGGGAGGCCTCATCGTGCACCTGGAGAATCAAGGTCAACCATCGTCCTGCTACTGCGTGCAGTAGGATTTCCGCGAGGATCACCATGAGGTCTGCTGGTGTCCTCACTAGCCTGAAAACTCGAATGACCGCCTCAAGCCAGTCCTCGGCTGCCTGGGGGTCCGTCTCCCCACGAAACCTAGGTGGTCGATGGCGCTGGAACTCGTGCAGAGCTCTGAGGCGTCGTGCATCGTCAGCGGTCGGCGCTGGAAGCATCGGGGGCTCGACGGGTAAAGGTACCGCCGGTGCCTCTGCTGTCGACGGGCCCTGTACCGAGGCCTCGTCGCTCGACGGGCTGTCATCGCGCTCTACTCTCGGAACCCTAGCTGACTGCTGTCGTTGGGCCATCCTGAAAAGGAAACAAGTGCGCCACAATCAGAACAGTATACCTGGTGAGCTGACACAAGTAATCACAAAGAAAACTTGAAACACACATGCAATCAATGTTTTCGTGCATTAAGTCGGAAATCAGAAGTCAGGGTCCTGGTGTACAGATACGTCGGCTGTCGCACCTACACTGGACTCCCTGAACTGATAACCACACTCAATACGCTAAACACTATTGCTTCACATGGAATAAAGATCAGAGTCTGCGGTAGAACCGACCACCTCTGATACCAATTTGTCACGACCCGTCCTCGGGGCCCGCGCCGTGACTACCCCAAGCCCGCCTTCCATAGGCCAGGGGCTGGAGACTAGCACCAAGGTGTAAATCCCAACAAAAGGGAAGGCATTGCCTTTGAAAAGTAAACAAGCACCACAGAGTAAGAAAGCGGAAAAGTAAACACTAAGTAAAACTGTAACAAGCTGTGCTGAAAGTAAAAGGGGCCGGAAATACAAGCCCAACTGTAAAGTACAACTGAATGGGAAAAACAACAACTGAAAAGAAAAGCCGCAGCGTCAAGCCGTCCTCTGGGAGTCCCACCTGAAGGGTGGGTACAGATAGACTCCACTGCTCCTCGGGTCCACCTGACCGCTCCGAGTACGTCCCGCCCAGTGGTCCACCTCCAGGTACCGTCCAGCTCCGCACACCTCCACCACGATCAGTGCTGTCCGTCGTCTGCAACCAACACAACGAAGTGCGGGAATAGCCCATGCAGGGGTGAGTATAAGCTACTCATTAGGAACCCCGAGACCCCCGAAGGTCTCCCAAAATCCCCAAAGGAAAGATACAATCACGAAGTAACATCTGACACGGCTTAGGTACGTGCCCATACATATACCTAAGTCATCAATTCCCGTTCGACTCCAACGTCCGAGCCCAAAAACAACCCAGTCCACACAGGAAAGCAAACGTATACCCACACAGGATAGCACAACACAATCCACAAAGGAGAGTAAACAGTAATCCACATAAGATAGCTTAACACAATCCACAAAGGAGAGTAAACAGTAAATCCACACAGGATAGCTCAACACAATCCACAAAGGAGAGTAACACAGGATTCAGCTCACACATGTATACTTCTTCGGATGACGATAAATATGATCACTGATCCATCTAAGTCATCGGACCCACAAAGGATCGATAGGTAACTAACCCCTGCAATGACCCACACAGGATCGGGCCCACACAGGACCTGTAGGCGCTGGCTCACACAGAACCGCTGAGCGCTGACCCACACAGGATCGGACCCACACATGATCGGGCCCACACAGGACCTGTAGCACTGATCCACGTAGGATCGCTGAGTGTAGTAGTCGTCACAGTCCACTGAGGATCTCTGCACTGTCGTCGTCGCAGTCCACTGAGGATCTCTTCACAGTCGTCGTCGTAGTCCACTGAGGATCTCTGCACGGTCGTCGCTGTCGAAGTAGCAGTTGCAGCCAGCTATAGGGTTCCCGCACACAACGAGCTCATTCCGGAGGGTCCGCTCCACGAGCCGAGAGGCTGATACATCAATTGGCACAAAGTCCGAAGTTGATGTATCCAAAAGTTCCGTATCGTCAAGAGGAACTCAACGTCGCAGATGGCGCGTCGATCGGACGCCCGGTCTGAGAGTTATTGGCTTTTTCGTCCCAGGGGACCGGTTGGTTTTTTAAGGAAAAACCAACCCGACCATACTCCACCTGCATCCAAACCTCGGGCGGAGTGAGCCAAAAGATCCGTCTCACTTAGAGGAATTCAACAAAGCCGACGGCACGTCAATCGGACGTCCGTAGCTCAAGATATGAGCGTTTCCGCTCCGAGGGCCTGGTTGGTTTCGTGTACGAACCAACCCGGCTGAACTCAAAGTATTCCGAAACTTTGAGTGCGATATACCGAAACGACTATCTCGATCCAAGGATCGCGTTTCCGTTGAAGACGAGTCGTTTGGAGGCCCGTAGCTCATGTTACGGGAATTTGAACGAAAACGGTCCGAAGACGGGGGGTCCGGGCCCGGGCCGACCCCCCCTGGGTCGGCCGAACCGGGTCGACCCGACCCGGTCCGACCCGGCCCGGGCGCGGCCCGGCCGGGTTCGGCTATCCTGGCCCGGCCGGCCGAGCGGCCGAGCGACGCGGGGGGGGGGGGGGGGGGAGCCGCCTCCCCCGCGTGACACCCCCGCGGCACCCGCGGGGTGTCGCCCTGGACGACCCGAGCGACGCGGGGTGGAGCCGCTGCCCCCACGTGACAACCTCGCGGCACTCGCGCGGCCGCGGGTCAGCGGGCGCCGCCGTCTCCGGCCGAATCCGCGACGGTTCTTCCGGCGGCGCGCCGGGGAGCCGCCGTCTCCGGCCGCCAGCGCCGCCGCCGGATTCCGCGGGCCACCGGAGTTGCTCTGTTGATCCGTTTTCCTTCCCGTCTGTGCCGTTGTTCCTCCTGGGTTCCGCTCTTCACTGCGGGATCATCAAACTTCCGTTGCGGCATGTTCCGTCGTCGCCCGTCAAATCCGCACAACAACGAAGAATGGCGAAGGGTTGTAGGGCCATGTTCGTTTGGCCCGCACCCTCCGTGTTAGAGATAAACAACGAGAGGAATAAATTCAACACACGAATCAACAATTTTAATGGATTAAAATTGTTCTTTTTGTCCGGGTTCTTCACTTTTAAAAGAAACGATCACGGGAAAAAGGAAATATTCACAACAACCCCTACCTCGTAGTCGTCGTCGTACTCACGTTTTTCACGGATTTGTTCGTCGCGAAAGGAGGGGATCGTCGCGTCGTCGCGGAAGGGCGTCGCGTCGTTGCGGAATTCGGCGTTGAGTCGGCGAACTCAATGGACCAAGAAACAACAGATTTAATTTAATTATATAAAATTAAATCCGTGTTTTGTTAAAAAAACACAAGGGAGATTTAAGAGAATCCCGACGTCTCTTACCTCAAACAGCTGATCGAAGATTTCGTTGCATAGGAAGAGACATCGCAGAAGAACGTTGCAGGAAGGGAATGTCGGCTTCACGGAACACGGCGTCGCGTCGTCGACTTCCGCGGGTTCGGCGTTCTTCGTTGGAGGCCAGCGTTCTTCGCGTTCTTTGCATTCTTCGCGTTATTCACGAAGGAGGATGAAGGCTCAAGAACTCTGACAAAAACTCTCAACGAGTAATCCTCCAAAAAGTCGTGTTGGTATTATTTTATTATTATGCTAACAAACGAAAAAGGTAAGTAACGACCCATCAATTCGTTGAATTAATTCAACGAAAGAAACCGCCCATTTAATTTAAGAAATAAACCACCCAATTAAATGGTGCGTTAAGGATTTAAGAAAACGCGTCAGTTTACTTTCATAATGACGAGTTTTCGCGGGTGCGTTACTTAGCGGAAAGAAACGGCGGGGCTCGTGCGGGCCCCACCTCACAAATATCCTACCAAGGGGGTAGGATATTTCTGGATAGCACCCTATCCGTTTTAAGTCAGTTTAAGTGGCTTTCAAGTGGCTTCAAGTGGCTTAAGTGAAATAAAATAAAGTTTGTCGAACAATTTATTTTATTTCCTAACTTTAAGCCCAAAAATTAAAAACCACACCTGAGCAAATGCAACTCCGGAAGAGGTGTTTCTAAGCAAATACCGACGCTGCGATTTCATCGATGCCCTCAGAATTCGATTCCGGGCACCGGTTCAAAAGTTAGAAAAACCCGCTCGTCCGTTCACTGAACGTACCCAAGCCAAACTTCGGAAAATGATTCCGGGCACACAGGGCCTCGGAATCAGGTGCCATCAGAAACTGCGCTCTTCTAAAATTTCAAAGAAAATTAATAAAAAATTTCCCTGAAATTTACGGGTCTTTGCAGTTCTAGAATAATTTAATTACCTACTTAAAACCATTATAAATTTTGATAAATCACATTCAACAAAAATTAAGTGTAAGGTAATTGATTTTGTCTCAATTTACATTCCATCACTACAAAAAAAACATGGTTTAGCGGTGGTTTTGTGGTGGCGGTTCACAAAACCGCCGCTAAACCTTTTTCGGTGAAGGTTTCGCGGCGGTTTTTAATAAACCGCCGCGAAACCCAAATTATTTTACACAGATGCCGACCCTTTCCCCCTTCCCCTTCGTGATCCCTAACCCTCGCGACTCCACACCCCCCGCGCTGCCGGCGACTCCCCACCCCCCGTGCTGCCGGAGACTCCTCACCCCCGCGCTCTCCTGCGAAACCCGCACCCCCCGGCGCCTCCCTCGACCACTGGCGACCCCCTCGACCACCGGTGACCCCCGCGCCCCCCGCGCCCTCGGGCAACCCCGGCACCCCCACGCCCCCCGCGGCCTTCAGCGACCCCCCGCACCTGATTTGTGAGGTAATCTAATGACCTGATTTGTATTAAAACATAAAACCCACATTGGAATTTTACACCATTAATTAGTAGAGATTGAATGTTTAACATACTACTGCATCCTAAATTGTCTAATTAGAAGGGGAAATGTTCTTACTTTTTTGAACTATGTTTTTCTATTTTGAATCTTGTTACAATTCATTGTTGATTTAGTATAGGGAGTGGTACAATATTGTGCCTTTTATTTATTAATGCATGATTCCCATTCCATGTGATTTGAAAATGTATTATATTCATTTTTTTTATGAATTATTTAGTGTACTATTGAATCTAATATTGAGATTATATACATCAAATAGTTTTTTACAATTCATGCCTTGTGCGCAAAGATTAATTAGTTGGGTTGTGAATAATTGTTGATATATATATTTAATTACACATATATTTTTTAACATCACAATGATATATTTATGTGGTCATAAACTAATAGTGTTTCTTGTTAATGAATCATATTTTGTTTTAGTCTTTAAAATTAATTATTCTATATGTTATTTGAAATTTAGTTTCTTTGTAAATATATAGTCACTACATTATATTAAATGATGATAAATCATAGGTTATTAACTTTTCTTTTTCATGTTAATTGAGTACATGTTTTTAGTTGTGAATTAATACTGTAATAAATGACATTCTTATCATTGTTTTCCATACGATGTATTGTTGCATGCAGCCCTCCAGGACCTATACATAGAAAACCAGTTTGGGTTAGAAAATTTCTCTTTAAAAGGTTGAATATTTAACATCCTTTATTTTAAAATGAACAAAAATGTGTCTAGAGATCATGAACACTTGGTCAATAATGGATTCAGTTGATGGGACACTATTTTTCTTTAATAACAATAT
Organism: Viscum album; assembly: GCA_963277665.1. Classification (NCBI taxonomy): domain Eukaryota; kingdom Viridiplantae; phylum Streptophyta; class Magnoliopsida; order Santalales; family Viscaceae; genus Viscum; species Viscum album. The sequence goes on along the minus strand of OY728120.1, from coordinate 2,060,367,334 downwards.
CAACATATTCATACTACATTATTTTGATAACAAGAAAACATTATTAATAATTAGTTACTGTATAGAGGTATGTTACGACTTTAATATACTCTCTTAAATAATTTATTCCTTTATTAACTGATATCAGTATAGATCAAACATCTTAATTTCTTATCATAATGCTCTGTTGGGTTTTGATCTGAAATTATTGTTGTCATTGAACTTTTTCCAGCATGGCATTATTTTGGCACTATGTCCTAAGTTGCAGTTTCTTGGATGGCGGTTCTTGCGCATCTCTTATTTTTCATCCAAGATCAAGTACTTGCATTATCTGTTATCTATTAATGTTATTTCAGTTGTGTTTTAGGCCAATGATGTCATCTATTTCATTTGGGAAATCTTTTTGGTTCCAACATTTTGAGTTGTGGATGAATTGCAGATTTGTTTGTAGGTTCACTGAAATTTACATTTACTACTATTTAGGCCCATCTGGAGTGTTTTTTTTTGAATTTTAACTGTTATATTCTACTGGAATGAGAGTTCTTATTTGTATTTGAGGAATTAATGTCAAGCTTCAGACTGGTTGCAGGTTCCACGTTATTGATTTGTTGTCGTAGTTCTGCGAATGCTTTGTGTTTTGGTTTTCTTTTTGTTATTTTTTTCTTTTCATTTATTGCCTTTGGTTTATTGGTTCCAATTTAATCCCCATGGTGTTTCATGGACAGTCGTGCAAAGTTTTCTTGTCTGTGTTTGTGTTGTTTTGTTTGATTTGAGTGTACTGCTTCTCTATTTATATAATATGACTTGAAGTACCATTCTATATTGCACCAGGGTTTTGGTCCTATATCCATAAATATTGTATCCCCTTTCACACTAGGGTGTAGGTTCACAATAAAAATTATGTAGAAATATATTATTTAATCCCTATAACCCTAGGAAGAGGGCCCTCCATCAAATAGGATGGTTCTCCCTAGGAACATGTTTTGTGGATCCACCATACGCATTATGCCAAAACAAAGGAGGTAATACAATATTACACAATGTAGAGATTCCTCAATCCACGGTTGTTATGATCCATAAGATTATAGAAAATTGATGAGGTGTTGGTCCTCGTCAATAATTCCCTGAACAAATTAGCATGATACTGGGCATTGATGATATTTCATTAGAGAAGTTGTGAAACCATTATTTTGGACTGGTATTTGAGATAGATATAACCTTTCTCTCCTTTTCGGTTTTCATTGAAGAACATATCTCTTTATTTTTGGGTTAGTTTTTCGTCAATCTTTAGGCTCAGATGTCTAATATTAACATGTATTCTATTCCTCCTATATCGGGTTTGGATGCGGAAGGTTGGGTATATATGTGCTCAAACCTAATTGAGTTATTCCCACACATGTCATGTATATATAGATAATGTACAAATTAGTTGTGTATTATGTTGGGAAAAGGGATAATTGGGTTAATTTGACCTTACATGGTGGTCGGTGATTATAGATCAATAGTCGATCTCTCTATAATTCATTCATTTCATATTATTGTCAGGATATGTAATATTTCCCTATTAGGTGTATATTTTTTCCATTTGTTTTCATATTACCTATTGTACTATTTTTTATTCTCTAAAGTAAATAACATGATAGAATGTAAATATTTAGTTTATTTTCTCTTATTTTTATTATTATGAACATATTCATATATATGGTTGGGTGCATGCCTACATGTACATTATGAAGAGGCCTACCATTATAATTATTCATTCTCGTCACTTATCTTTAAAAAATGGCCTATGGTGGAAAGAATTGGGTTTTGGTGGCCTAGTCTTCCACCGTGAAGAGGTCATTACTGCGTCGAGTCTCAAAAACCCATAATGGGAAATAAAAACACATGGGTCATCAAAATAATGAAATATCTAAAAAATTATTTCAATTATTACAAATATACATGCCACCTTATCAACAACTACATGACTTAAATATTTCAAAATACCAACATATATTCCTATGATGTAGACATTGTTTTTGGGAGAGGCAGATAGATAGAGAAGGGAAAGGGGAATAAATTATATGGTTAGGAAGAAGTATATGTAACCAACACATCAAAAAGGTGATGCTAATGTCAAATATGACATAATTTGATTATAAACTACTTGCATCAACCTTGGATAAATTCATCTACAACATCATTCATGGACATGGTTGGGGTCAAACATGTAGTATTATTTCCATTATGTATGACTACATTTGATGTTACCTTTACATTGTTCTTCATTTATTTTTGGATTTTTTGGTTAGATTTTGGAGATTATTTACACTGGATCATTGTATAAATCATATGATCTGATAATTATTTTTCTCAAAACTGATATGAGATGTCCCAACATTATTATCTCATGCTGTAACATGTCATTGGGTTAGAGGTACATCACCATTTATAATTTTTAAATAGTTTTAATTAAAATTAGATTAAGTTAAGTTAATTTGTTGATTGAATTGGTTCAACTTCATAGGTAATTTTTTTGGGATAAAGGTTGGAGTTCACCATAAACAATACATAAGTGGTTGGTTATTATATAGGTGTGATGAGGTGGGCTGGTGATTTTTAGGAAATTATTCCTTGTTGGTTTTAATTGAAATAAATTATAATTTTTATAATAAAATTATATAATTAACTATAAATTGTATATAATTATGTAGTTGGTGTTGTGCCTTGAGATAGGTACTAAAGATATGATTTCAGATTTAAAAAATCATAGACAAGAGTTATAGGGTTGTTCTTAAAAAGTGAAAAAAATAGAATTGATGTGAGTAGTCCTTCTGCATTTCCCATGTGTTTATGAATTTGATGTATGTATGTGTTTTACATTCTCACCACTATAGTGATCAAACCCTTTTAAAAAATTATTTTTTTTTATTAAAATAAAATTCTTATAAATGAGATTAATAATGTTTCAATGTCTAAGACAACCCTTGAATAAAAAACTGGTTCTTTATATGTCGATGGTTGAAGACATGATTATAATTGTCTGACTTGTAATACTCAAACCTAGAGAGGTGACACTTCGATGAATAAAGTGAACATAGTGTCCCTCTTTATAGTTGGTTGTGTATGAAACCATTGAGAAACACCATTCCTCTTGGAGGACATCTAAGGTCAAGCCTAAACAATCACATATTGTCTCAGGTTTAAAATGCATTATGATCAGTTTCGATCACACATCAATGGGGTGTTGTTTGAGGCAACATAAATGTGTGATCGATAGTGTTATGATAAGTGTGTAGCCCGATATTCTTATTTCTTCTCAATGAGGTGTTGACGCTGTCTCCTATGGACCAGACTTGTTCTATTGGTCTGAAGTGGTAAATGTGATCAATGAATCATCTTTATTATATTATGGATACTTTATGATCAGTGGTTCATCTTTATTATATTATGTTTCTGTAATCTTACACTATCGTATATTTTTGTGTAGGAACATTGTGATATACATGGATAAAAGCTGGATCACATTACCGAGGAACACACCTCAATATGTTAAGGGTTTGAATGAGTTTTTAGATTTTTCAATTTCTAATCGATCCGTTGAAGGGAGAATAAGATGTCCATGTACTAAATGTAAATTTAGAACATGTTTGAAGAGAGATGAAGTTTATGAACATTTAATACTGAAGCAATTCCCTGATCAATATTTGTGTTGGATTTGGCATGGAGAATCAAACAATACAGAAAGATTGAGGACTGATGTTAATCCACAGAATGAGGTCCCAAGTTTGTCGCCAATGGAAAATGAAATGAAAAACCTCATAAATGATGCATTCGGCACTGCAAGACACCACTATGAGCATCAAAACATATCTGAACAACCAGAAGATGATGCTACAAATTGCAACGTGAAAAGTGATGTTTTTGAGACTGTATCACAAGCAGATCAAGATTGTAACATATCATTGGATCCTCCTCTTGATTCTGTGGAGCCAAATGTAAGGGCAAACCTCAGTGAGGAAAATGTGTTTCATGATTTAGTTGACGATGGAAATCAAGAGTTGTATAGTGGGTGTTTGAAATATTCAAAACTTTCATTTCTGCTGAAGTTGTAACATATCAAATGTCTTTGTGGAATTACAAATAAGGCAATGTCTATGTTATTGGAATTGATTCGTGATGCATTTCCTAAAGAAAAAATCCCAGAATCATTTTATGAGATGAAAAAAGTTGTAAACAAGCTTGGTCTGAATTATACAAAAATATATGTGTGTCCCAATGATTGTATGCTTTACTGGGGAGAGGATTCAAGTAGACAGAATTGTAAGAAATTATCTTCTTCTAGATGGAAGTAAAAGGGTAATGTTGGAAGTATGACGGAACACAATTTCATGGAGAATAAGAAAAGGAACACACCTGCAAAAGTTTTGCGTTACTTTCCTTTGAAGCCTTGATTGCAAAGATTATTCATGTCATCAAAAAACGTCGAACACATGAAGTGGCATGCTGTAGATAATAACAATGATGAGTTAATGAGACATCCACGAGATTCCCAATCATGGAAGACATTTGATTCATTACATCCAGATTTCTCAGCTGATCCTAGGAATGTTCGATTGGGATTGGCTGCCGATGGATTCAACCCATTTGGGACTTTGAGTACGAGTTATAGCATTTGGCCAGTTGTTTTGATCCCTTATAATCTGCCTCCGTGGATGTGTATGCAACAAACATATTTTATCATTTTGATGATTATTCCTGGAAAACAAATGCCTGGAAATGATATTGATGTATACCTACAGCCTTTTGTTGAAGAATTGCAGGAGTTATGGAGCAACGGTGTTGAGACATTTGATGTTTCTTCTAAAACAATGTTCAAAATGCATGCTGCTTTAATGTGGACCATTAGTGACTTCCCTGGGCTTGGGAATTTATCTGGTTGGAACACTTATACGGGTTTGGATTGTCCCGTTTTTAACTTTGATTTCGAGCCCAAACAGCTACCTCACAGTAGAAAATGGTGCTTCTTGTGCCATCAAAGATTTCTTGATGCATCTCATAGATTTCGGCTGAACAAATCAAAATTTAATGGTTCCATTGATCGTAGACCACCTCCAAAGTTGTTAACCGGTTCTAAAATATTGACACAGCTTGAAAATGTTAAAACAGAATTTGTGAAGGTTCATCATTTGAATGATAGCGGAAAACGAGTGCGAAGTGCATCGTCAAGTGAAATCAGAACGCAACAATGGAAGAAAAAAAGTATATTCTTCAACCTTCCGTATTGGGAATTTAATTCTTTGCACCACAATCTTGATGTGATGCATATTGAGAAGAATGTATGTGATAATTTTATTTTCACATTACTTAATGAGCATGGAAAGTCGAAGGATCATCTCAATGCTCGCAAAGACTTACAAGTAATGAACATAAAACGCGATCTCTGGCCAGATGAGAATTAAAAGTATGCTCCGACCATTTTTTCAACGAAAAATAGGGATAAAGATACGTTCCTTCAAATTTTAAAGAATGTGAAGGTATCTGATGGGTATTCGAGTAACATCTCGAGGTGTGTTGACTTGAAGAATCGTAAGTTATATGGATTGAAAAGTCACGATTCACATATTTTGTTACAACAGTTACTACCATTGGAATTACGTACATTATTACCTGAAAAAGTTACTGCTGTTGTACTCCAATTCTTCACATTTTTCAGGAAATTATGTGAGAAAGATCTACATCCATTTCATCTTGACAACCTACAGGAGAGGTTTGTATTGACCCTTTGTGCAATGGAGATGATCTTTCCTCCATCATTTTTTACTTTCATGATGCATTTAACTGTGCATTTGGTTGACGAAGCTAAATTAGGAGGCCCCGTTCATTATCGATGGATGTATCCAATTGAGAGGTATTTTATTTATATGTTTCCAGTTAAGTAAAATTTTTTTGGCATTTAAATAAATGCATAATATTATTATTATTTTTCACAGATATCTTTGGAATTTGAAAGCATACGTGAGAAATAAAGCTCAACCAGAAGGCTCTATTGCTGAAGGCTATTTGGCCGAGGAGTGTCTCACCATTTGTTCCATATATTTGGATGATATTGAGAGAATATTTAATCGAGTTGGACGTGTTGATGACACATCAACTCATTCTCAAATGCATCAGAAATCAAAAATATTTCCTGCTATTGGCCGATCAGTTGGGAGGACCTCATACGCGACACTAACAGAATTGGAATTATTACAGGCACATAGATATGTGCTGCTGAATAGTGAAATTTCAGATCCATTTATTGAAGAGTTGAGGATACAAACAAAGAGATGAATGAGAGGCCGAACACGAAATGAAAAAGATATAACGAAAGCTGTGAATAAAGAGCTGGTAGAATGGTTTGCACGACGTGTAAGTTTATAAATATTGCAATAAATACGAATATTAGTTTGAAACATACAATTTGCAAATCTATTAATTTTTTTTTTCAGATCATGAATACTGATACTCGAGCAGACGTGTCAGAATATTTGAAGTTTCTTTCTAGAGGTCCTATAAAACAAGTTAGAAAGTTCGGCGCTTATAATGTGAATGGTTTTAGATTTCGTACAGTCGATCAAGAAGTGGGTTTGAAAACACAGAATAATGGTATATTTACATTTGCTGAAGTGGAATAATATGGAAAGCTGTATGATATTATTGAATTAAACTACCACGGGAATTTTTCTGTTGTTTTATTCAAATTGAAATGGGTCGATATTATCAGAGGTGTTAAAAGAGATTCCTTGCAATTTACTTCTGTAAACTTCTCTCGCTTGATGGATGTTGGTGATCATGAACTGCATGATCCATATATCTTAGCATCGCAGGAAAAAATGGTATATTATGTGAATGATGTTGTGGATGAAGGGTGGAGTGTAGTTACTCACGTAATACAAAGAGATTTGTATGATATGGGTGCTGAAGTGGAAGATTTGACCTCTGCAATTGAATTTCATCAACAACAGGAAGCAGAATTATTTTTCCATCATGATATTGAAAATATTAGTCTAGAAAGGATGAATGAAGTGGATGAAGAAATGGAGTAGGAAACCGACATCATTGAAGGGGAAAATGATTGTATGTACAATTATTTATTCATTCATCAACCACTTGTTTCATTTCTGTAGTCATTCATTATCATTGTTATATATATTTTGTTTGTTAGTACTAGGCATCTATTATCATTTTTAATTTTTTTTTCTGCATAATTTTTTTGAAATATATATTATGAACTTAATTTTATTTGATTAAATGATAGGAATGCCAAGGAAGAAGCGGTACACCATTCCTTCTACTTCTGCGACAAATGACGATCCGTCTGTCCCCACGACATCTGAGGCAGCAGCTGCCTACATCCCTGCATCATCTGTCCCTGCACCATCTCTGACACCATCAGTGGATGCCTTATTAGAGGATGAGTCATCGCCTCCCCCTACAGGAGCCTCAGTAGTGGGGCAGCGACACGCCCCTTCCAGTTCATCACGGACATTCTGGAGGGTCACAGTCATAGGTACAAATTTTAATTAAATAAATTTATTGCATTTTGTTTATAGTAATTGTTTGCTCATTGCAGATGAAAACAATGCAACCGTGGAAAAACACATAAAATGTTCTGATGTTTGGAACATGCATGGCGAGAAGATAGTGGTGCCATTTGATTCTTATGGGGTCCCGACGGATGACGCCGCAGGTTTACTTGGTCAGATTATAGGTCATCTGGCAGCGGAGCCCATTTCCCTGCCTATTTCATATGATGATTGGAGGAATATGCCTCCAAACTGGAAAAATGAAGTTTATGATTCTCAGATAAAGGTAATTTTATTACTTTATTGTTTAATTGAATTTCATGTTACTAATATACTCAAAATTAATTTCTGTATACAGATGTTCTTCCACTTTACCATTGCTGATGTGATAGCACGGAAGTGGACATTGAAAAATCTTAGAAAAAAATGGAAAGATTTCAAATGGAGGTTGTGGTGTGATGTCAACGATACTTCGTTGACCTTGCAGCAGATGTATGAGAAGCTACCCAGTGGGGTACCGAAAGAACAGTGGAAGGTTTTTGTCGATAGACATCGTGATGAGAAGCGGATGATATTGAAATATATATTATTATATTATCCTCATTTTACATTTATACACGTACATGAAGAGGAGATAGACATTGAATACAATACTGTTAAATTGAATTTTATTTATTTCAGGATCTCTCAAGACAGAATGCTTCAAACCGGGCAAAGCAGGTCATCCCGCACACTGCGGGTTCAAAAAGCTTTTCAAGAAGCCGAATGTCATTGGTAATATTTTAATTAGTTTAAATATTTATAAGATAATATTATCTATTTAACAAATTTAATTGTTGATTTATCTTTGTTTAATGTAGTCACAGAGTTTAGGGAATGACTCATCCCGAACAGAACTGTGGCTGGATGTTCATAAAAAAACAGATGGAAGTTTTGTTAATGAACCTGCCAGAGAAGTTGGGGTATGAAGTCAATTATTTATTATAATAACCTATTATCAGTTTTTACTGTGTTAATATATATTTATATTTGATTTATAGGTAAAAATTAAAGAAATATGGGATGCCAATCCTGGGCAATCCTACTCAGTCTCCCAGGATGACCCAGTTGGTAAAGTCCTTGGGAAGGAGGATCCCGGTAGAGTGCGTGGGATGGGTTTGGGACCTGTACCATCTGAGGTCTTTCGCATGCCATCAGGGATTTCGGCTACATCTACTCCTTCTTATAGTCATTTCATACCTGAAGATGCTCAGAGGGAGATGTCTTCTCTAGGAAACACAGTTCACCAGCAGGGGGATTAGATATCTGCTTTGCAGAAAGAGTTGCTTGAAATACATCAGTATATGAGCAGATATGCCCCCGGTGGTAGTGCATCGGGTCGTGGTGAGCAGGTAAATCACAAAAAAATCAAAATCATTTAGTTTGAAAAATTTTATTGGTTTTAAGTTTTATTATAAATATGCAACAATATTTAATTTTCAATATAATGTTCTTACAGGTGGAAGCATGTGGTGGAGATGAAGGTGGAGAGGGTGACGATGCAGCATCAGATGATGAGTAGTAGTATTGTTGATGTGTTGAACAAGTATGATAACAGTTGGTTTGTATATGTAAAATTTATGGCACATAGTTTCCACCAAACATTTCCATATATGTAACCCATATTAATACCATTTCTACTATATAGTAGCATTCAGGTAGCCCCATTGTGTAAGCTCTATTAATAAATGGATTGGGTGTTCTGACACGCTGGTCGGGTTGGTTTCATCTTTTATGACAAATGTTATGGAGTTTGTGAGTGTGAATCAGATAAGTGTCACATGTGCGATTAAGGTGAATCTAACCTAGTTCTCTTATGAGCAGTTGGTCTATCTCTTCTTTTCATGACTAGGACACTCCTAATTTGGGGAACATCGTGTCAGATATAGTAAAAATGTCCTTCTAGGTAGTAGAAGTGATGAAAGTGTCTTAGAGGTGATGGAAGTGTCTCCAATCTTCTGATAATATTTATACTCTCTTAGTGTAATCTTTCTTAGCAACGAGCATGTCCCCTATCTTTACGTCATCCTCGATGCACTAAGAGAGCATCAGTTATATGGTGGGTCGAAAATGTCTTCTGAGAAAGATTGCATGACTAGTTTCAGTTAGGCTGATTGGCATTTGACTGTTTCTTTATAGTATGGTCCCTATTATGGCCTCAGAAGTATTTAGGATTTCCCAATTAGAGGAAAAATTCCAATATTATCATTGGAAATCTTTGGATATTCTTTATAGGAAATTACAATGGTGAAGAATACTATGGTTCATAATTTTCTGTTAATGTTAAAACCTATGGTGGGGAGCACCATCAGTTGGATGCTTAAAGGGATGACGATGTGATCATTTATCTAGTTGAACGGGCCTAGGTAAGCACCAAAAATATCAAGTTTGGGTGGTATGATAGGTTCACACAGTTTGTCTAAAACTGTGCGAACCTGTAGTAGAAAACCATGCGGCTGGAGTAGGTGAGAAGAAGTGCCCCACACGGGCTGCACATAGTTTTCCAAAATGTGTTCCTAGCTCACATGGTTAGTGCCACTTAGGCATTATTATCACACAATTCATTACACATTTGTCACATGGTTAGGGTAAACTATGTGGGGAAACCATGTGAGGTAGGATTCCTAAGTAGTGGGAGTCTCACGGTTGGTGTACGGTTTGGAAATTCATATAGCCAAACCATGTGAACTATTATTAAGGGTGAAAGTACCATTTTTCCATTAATAGGTTAAATGTTTTAACTCCCTTTCTTTCCTCCTCCTTATTCTCCAGCATTCACAGATCCCTCCTCTATGGGTTTCTCCACCTCCCTCCAGTAGGATTTGATGGTTCTCCTTCATCCATCATCAGATTTTATCACCATCGATCCCTAATTTATCAAGGTACAATATCTTTTCCCCTATTTTAAGGGTGGATGTATGTTTCTTAGATTTCTTCCCTTAGGGATTTTAGTTATTTTATTTATTCATGTACTAATGTGTATCATGCTACCTTCTATATGTATACTATTTTTTAGTTTTTTATCTTCATCTGGACATGAATTCATGGTTGTAAATTGTCATTGGCCTTTTATATTTAGTTTATATTATTCATCCAATGCTTTGTCGTTCATTTATTTTTGATTTAATTATTGTATGTTGTTTCTCTATTTATTATACCGCTATCCTACACTACCAAGAAGGGGGTCGAGATCCCCATGAAACCTAGGTGATCTCTATATTCTGGTTTGATTTATTTTTCAGGGAAGTGGTGTAGTAGAACCAAAATTATTTTTTTTCTAGTTCAGCATTTAGCGGCGGTTTTAACCACCGCTAATGCCATACTTGGTATCATTTAGCGGCGGTTAAAACCTCCGCTAAATATATTACATTTATATTTAGCGGCGGTTTTTACCGCCGCGAAATAGGCGCATCAAACGGAATAATTTTGCGGCGGTTAAAACCGTCGCGAATAAAAAAGTGTGGCATACCCATAAAACCACCGCTAAATGGAGAGAAACCGTCAGGAAATGAGGCATCTACAACACATTTTTTAAACCGCCGCGGAATAGAAAAAACCACTGCTAAAAGATTGCCGACTCCAAGTTTAGCGGCGGTTTAAACCGCCGCTAAATGGGAAAAAAACCGCCGCTAAGGGCTGCTTTTGTTGTAGTGCATTGAGACTTATTTGTTATTATGAACTAATTAACTTTTATGTTGTGTATATACTACACCTTTTAAATGTAATATCATGATTCATATATTAACATATTTTAAGTTGAAATTTGAGTTATTTTATACAAGTGAATTTGACTTGAAAATTACCAAGTGGTAAAAGTTATTTTCCAATCTCACCTTCTATTAGGATTGGTAACTTTATCATAGAAGAATCACATTATTGTAATTATTTTTCATTTGAAATTAAATTTCTCTTGAATATTAATATTCTTGTGTAGTATATATGATCATTTCCTAAACCATATACCATGTTTACATACAGTGTTTACTGGGATTGATATTGATTACTTGGGGAAATATAGTTAAATCTGTAACATTTACTCAATATGAATATTTGATAAAGAACCTTTCTGTAAATGGTTGTGTTTTGGTAAAATCCAAAACACTAAATTTATTAATGAAAATTATTACATGAGTCTGAATAGTGGTATTTTTTTACAATCCCTATCATAAAGAGAAAATAAATCAAAATGGATTTCGTTTAACCAGGTAATGTCATGGTTGACTCCCATATTTGCAAGGAAATCCATGACCATGTTCGATTCACGAAAAGTATGAGTCACAAAATAGTTGGTTTCCATAAGTGAATGCATATAGTCTATCCAACATGAAGTAATCATCCTTGCACGGTGTACTACACCATTCCAAAGATCTTGCACAATGGTCTTTAAATATCTTTTGATCCACATATTGTTCAAGCCATGTTGCTTCTAAAAAGAGATAGCATGAATCACTACTATCATTTTGGCTTCCATAGATGAGGTGATACCACAATATCCAAAGAATCACCCTAGTGTATGCCCAAATTGGTTTTTGTAGATAGAACCATAACCTGAGGGCCCTGGGTTTCCTTTAGAAGAACCGTATACATTAAATATAATCCATCCTGGGGGTGGATATTTCCAAAAAACATCAAAAGTGTTTCTACGATGAGGATAAATACCCTTCACCCCAAGCCACTACAGACACTGAAATTCACTAACTGGGTCATTGCAAATACCCTTCTGAATCTAGGTGGCATTTTTAATGGCAATGAGGATTCCCATGTTTCCTGCATAAATACTAAATGAGTTGTTTCTATGAACATGATTATTTATATCAATTATTCTATATTTGAGGAATAATTTTTACTGCTATGAAACATGTTCGGGAAAATAAAAAATAATCCTCTTAATGCATCAATAGTCTCATTAGATGAATCGGTTGGCCAAATCAGAATAGTTTTTACCCAATATGTTTTAAACCATCTTATGAAAGGTCTTGATGGTAATTGTTTCATGTACCTGGGAAACATGAAGTAAAACTGTTAATAATTTCCTTCATTTTTAATTTAGTTTTTATTATTATCTATTATATTTTTTCTATGACATTATCCATGAATTCATTTCATTCTTTGTTTATTGATTAGATGGCATGTGTGTTCAATTATCTACATTTTCATGATAATTGTGCTTATTGATTCAATATTACTTCTTTTGTACTTAATTCTTACTAAGCATTTAATCTCACCCTTATTTTTATTTCTTTACCTGGGTTTTGAATAGAACCCATTAAATGAGTTTTGAAGAATTCTGATCATTATATTTTGTTATATATTATGTTTCATTTTCTATTCCTAGTGTAAGTTGAGTATTATGCATGTATCTTGTTTCCAAAACTACTAATCTTTTTGGTCCTCTAGGATTTGATACATTCTATCTATGTAATTGTAATAAAGTAAGGAACTAGATTTGGGCTACTTGGGATGGGGTCATTATAGTTGGTTTTAGAGAAACATTAGTAGAAACCTCTGGAACTAGATTTTGGAAAACAAGGAATATGGAATATAACCCTATGATATAATTTGAAGATAAGTATAGAATAATATCTTAATTATTTGGTATGTTATATATTATGCTAAATTACATAGAAATATATCCCTATATATGTTTTACAAGTGGGCTTGGTTTTGGCCTAGAGGTACCTAGAGGTAATAACTATTAAAAAGGTGTGTTTATCTTGACTCGAGCATTAGCTTGTACCCAATAATAGGCCTTACTATGCATCTAGTTTGACACTCCTGATGGACATTCTTTGGATAATTCAAATTTTATTTGCAAACCATTATAAATATTTTAAAAAACTGATGATAATGAATAGCCTCGGATTAACCTAAGGTGTCTTATATTGAAAATAAGAAGGCATGGTTTAGTCTTACTATAAAGGATTATACGTTTTTTCCACTATGATAATATTTTCTCACACTATTCTTTCTAGTTTTAGTCAAAGGTTGGAACATGAAGGAATCCTATTAACATTGAAAATGCAAGAAAGGTAGGAGACAATGAGAAACCAAATGATATGAATGTTGGAGTGAAAGATATCATGTTTATTCCTATATTGTTTTCCAGAAATATAATTAACAATATATACCTTAACCAACTACCAAAATCACAAAAGAAGTGAAGGATTGAGTTTTCCAAGAACTCAAGTGGTGGGGACCATTGAGAAAAGAAAGCTATACTTCCATCATGTATGAAATGTGAAAGGAGACACCCAGGAAAGTGTCCCAATGGAATGGGAAAATGCATTAGGTGTGTAAAATAAGGATATAAATCTAATATTTTTCGACGAAAAATGAAGAGTATGAGGGAAATAAATAAACCACATCCTAAGGATCCATTATAGTTTTTTATCTTAAATATAGTGAACCTAACCATTACCTGAGTCAATTCCCTCTTCAAAATGGTAATCCCTATACCATTGAAGGAACTAAGTGGAAAAAAGATATGAAGTAATTATTTATTTTGATTCAATAAATAAATTGTTGAAGTATTTTACAAATAGTATTTTGGTTACAATAATCTTGAATCATATTATAATTATGTTAAATTTTAGAAGTAATTGTGTATTAATTAAAAAAATAGTTATAGAAACCATCATGGGTTATTGATTTTAGGATTAATCATAATTTCAAGTTATTAAACACCTCTTTTATGTCTTATGTTGTAATAATGTCCCAATATTAAGGATATTTTGGGATAAAATTATAGAAAGTATATGTTTTAGTGGAAAATTTATTTGATAAACAATGAATTGACATTTTATAATCATATGTTTAAAGGCATTGATAACCATCAGGTTTGATATGATCATTAATGAAATAGTAATAATTGTCATATAATATTATTAATCTTTTAAATAATAATAATAATAAATTGTGTTAAATACATTAGTAAAAAAGGTTATTTAATGATTAATTTTATTTCAAGGATGTCCATCATATTTTTGAGAACATTATATGAATTTTATAAGTATAGTTTATAAAAAGTAAAACCTTCCTAAAGGGGGACTATCCATTTCATCTAGAAAGACAGTAGGGCTTGAACCCATGAATAAATGACGATAAGGGTTTCATTCCTACTAATGACCTATGTGATGTCCCGGTTAAAATTTCAATGTTTTAGTTAAAGAGTTTGATGAATAAATATTAATGATGAACCATTAGTATCACTATTTAGGTTTATATAATAATGTATTAACTTTATTGTTATTTTAAAATAGAATCGTCACTCTTTTATAGATCTTAAGATCTGTTAAAAGTAAATTTTAGTGCTTCGGGCATAAAACAATTCATTTTTTGATACTTATTTCCTAGAATAAGCATTGAATTTGATCGAAGCACAACCAAAGGATGAAATTGTTCTTATAAAATAGAAATTTATCAAGTAACTATATTTCCTTATATTTATATATATTAAAATAATTCCTTGTCTTTAGAAAAAGGACCATGAAATAAAATGTTTTATATTACCATCATTTCTGATGATATCAATGTCATTTTCACACCTATTAGATTTATGTTTTTGATCCCATCAACGTTAAATTGATCATTCACATGTTTTTTTATCAATGAACTCAATCAATAACTATAAATATTTATTATTTTCCTCCATGTTCATATCATTAATTACCATGGATTTTCTCCTACATTGAATAATAGTTATGTGTTATTCTATATGACCTTTGTACTCCTCTATAACTCTTATTAAGAGGATACTTTATAAACCATTTTACGATGTGTGTTTTTCAATGAAGGTATTTCCTAATGTCAACACCTTTTTTTCCGAGATCAAGTTTAAATTTCTAGGATGCAATTTATTTGTGGTGGAGAGAATATAACACACTGAAATTTTAAAATATGAACATCATACTCGATATCATATATGAAATGTAACACCAAGCATAGAAAGGAATATAATTTTTAGATAATTTATGATATATTTATATAATATTATAAATAAATTCAATCTATTTTATATATTTCAATTCAAAAATAATGAGTTATCTTATATTACATGCAATAATGAGTATCTTCTAAGCATTTCATTACACGAAATACCAGGTTTTACCGAACAATAATATACTATAAATAATATTATTTAGTATGATAGTTAAAACCTATCCATTGGAATGGAAGGTATGGATAGAGTTAACTGAATATTAAAAATACATATTTTACCCACATTTATTGTATTCCTATTGATTAGAAATAATAATTAGAATCATCTAAAAAAGTGTTTTCAGGAAAACTGTATTTTCTTACAACCTGGTTTAGATTCCCTTAGAGAACATAATTAAAAATCAATTTTTAACACTTATAAAAATATATATATGTGTGTGTGTGAAAAAATAAAGAAAAAATATTGAAATATTAATACCAATATTATTTTAGGGTTATTTTTTTGGATTTTTCAGAGATGATTCATTTTTGTTTGAATAGTGAAAAATACTAAATTTTAATTGAAAAATGTCCTTTCATCAAACAAAATTTTAATTTTTAATTAAATTTTGATTTTATTTTGAAGTAAAATATAGCTAAATTATAAATAAATTAACTCTATTTTGGTCATTTGAATCTTTTTTATTTTTAATTTTGATATAAAAAACATTGTGATATTTTGGACATTTTCACATTAAAAACCTGCTTTCTCATCCTGTCTATGAGTTTAATTTTAAATTGTATTTTCCACTTCTGTTAAATGAATTTATAAAAATGGATTCAATATTTTTAATAAGAATGATTTCAAATTTATAAATATGAAAATTTAATATTTAAAAAAAATGATTAGTGAAAACATTTCAAATTAATTACAGCTTTTAAGGAGAAAGTGAGTTTACTTAGTGGTTAAAAAATAAAAATAAGGTGTAAACTGAACCAAAACTTGTCCAACCCCATTTTATAGAAATAAAGGGAAATTATAACATCTTTTATACATTATGTATCATTA
The DNA here is from genome assembly GCA_963277665.1 of Viscum album. NCBI lineage: Eukaryota > Viridiplantae > Streptophyta > Magnoliopsida > Santalales > Viscaceae > Viscum > Viscum album. Next base: position 2,060,350,780 of record OY728120.1, on the reverse strand, counting down.
TTGGATCTTGTTTACATGAGAAAAATGGTGCAATTCACTCATTCAAAAATTTAGAAGTGTTCCACTCACCCCACTTATAAAAGGTCACCCATTATCCTCTCCCATTTACACTATAAAACCACTTTGGTTTGGAAAAAACCTGAAAAATAACTCCTTGAATTCCCTTAACTTATCCTATAATCCTTATTTTAGTAATAAGTTCATCCATGAAAGGTGTTAGTGCCAACTTAAGAAGTATACCCAAGGAATAGGTAATGTTCTTCTAAAAGTTTTTTTTAGATTTCCATCTCCACCACCTTAAATTATTATTATAACATTATTATATAATAACATAAGTATATTCAATATTATGATTTGTTTTTATGTTAATCTTATGACCAAAAACATCCAACACTTTCATTAAATGGGTTTTAAAATCAACATTCGGGCGTACGGTGGACTACCGCCTCACAAACCGATGTTGTTTGTTTTCCCATTACCAAATTTAATGGATTGTAATAATGATGAATTTATAGTTTATATATGATATATATGATATTTATTATGTTATTATTCTTCTTTAATTATTGTATCACACATAACTTCATACATTCTATTTTGTGGGAATACGATAACGTCGCTCGTGTGTATGATGGACTACTGTCTCGCGAAGAGATGTGTATCATTAATGAAATACATGGAATGTATTAAGGATGGGATTAATAAAAATAAAATATATATGTGACATAAAAATAATACTTTAATTATAATACATATATATAATTTATGACAATAGAAATTAAATAGTATTCAGGCATACATACGGCCTTCTATCTCCATGAATGGTGTATTTCATTTCTATCAGCCAATTTTATGGATTGAACTAAATAAATATATAATTAAAATATATGATATTTAAATCATGTTTTAAAATCTGGATATTATTAAATAATTATTTAAATAAGTGTAATAAAAATTATAATTTAAAATATACTCGAAAAAATCCAATTATCACTAGAGAAATGAAAATAATGATATATTATTAACGGACATGTGATACGATTTTATAAAAGAATCATATATTATATGATGAAAATGATTATGGGTTTTTAATAAGTTAATAACTTTTTTAAAACTATTATATATTATTTTAAATAACATTCAACCCAAAGGGAAGCGTAAGTTAAGGGGTTTCGCCTCAATTTACATTCCATTGAGGCTTATTTGTTAATATGCACCAGTTCACTTTTATGTACTGTCTATACTACCCCTTTGACATGTAATATCATGATTCATAATTCATTGTATTTCATGTTCCAATTTTAATTATTTCATCCCAGTGTATTTGAATTGAAAATATCCATGTGGTAAAAGTTATTATGCTAGGTCACTTTCTTTTGTGATTGTTAACATTATCTTAAAACAATCACTTTATTGTAATTATTTTTCATTGGACATTAAATTTATCTTCAGTATCCATATTTTGGTGTAGTGGATATGATTATTTCCTAAACCTTATACAAAAGTTACATATTTTTTTAATTTAAATGATATTGATTAACTTGGAAAATATTGATAAATCTTTATACATTACTCAATATTGATATTTGAAAAATAAAATTATATATAAATTAAATTTATTATTAGAAAAATGAGGAATTTTTTATACTGGTATTACATGGTTTGGGTATTTTTAAATTAATATCTTGGATGCATCGGTAGTCTCATGTGATGAATCACTTGGCCAAATCAGGTGGGTTTTTACTCATTATGTTTCAAACTGTCTTGTGAAAGGTCTTGATAGTAAAGGTTTCATGTTCCTATGAAACATAATGTCTAATAATTAAGATTTTACTTCATTAAGAATTTATATATTATTATTATCCATGATATTTTTTCTATGACATTATATATATGGATGCATATCATTCTCATTTTATTAATAAAATGGTATGTGTTTTAGTTATTTTCCTTTCAATATTGATTCTTCCTTCTATCACCATGATAGTCAAGTTATTTAAATGAATTTCTATTTAGTTATATAAATTTTTATGATAATTATGATTATTTATTCATGATATATTCCTCATTAATAAATCATTACTTATAATTTGAGCTCAATGTTATTTTTTTCCATTCCCTAGGTTATGAAGAGGAATCCATTGAAAGACTTTACAAGGATGATGAGTATTTTATTTTTTTATGTATTATGTTTAATTTTCTATTCCCAATGAAAAATGGGTATCATGTATGTATTTGGTTTCCAAAATTTCTAGTTTATTAGATCCTTCAGGATTTGATACATTGTATATATGCCAATATAATAAAGTAACACATCCACTCTGGGGTAATAGTGTTGGGGTTGTTACAATGGCGCCTAGGGTAACGAGGGGTGTGGTCGGTGATTAGGGATGCAGGTGGAGGAAGAGGGAGGTCCGTAGTTGGTTGTCAAGGAGACTCCCCATGCATTAGTGTCATAGCAGGGAAGTCGGGCTAGGCCTCTCCCCCCTTTTTTTGTTTTTTTAATGAAAAAGAAAATTATTTAATTCAAAAGAATTAGTTGACCACTTGTGTCATTTTTTTTAAATTCCATTTCATAAAGTGTACTTGTAGGATTTTAGAAATAAACAAAAATAGTTTTGTTTTCTTTTTTTTGTTTCAGCTTCTACAAGAAGAAAATTATCTGTTGGAAAAATTGTTCTTCTCTCAACATGGCTGAAATTGTGTCTTAGGAAAATAAAAAAAACAAACAAATATAAATTTATATTGTTCTACAAATGTCAACCCTTAACAAAAATGTTTTAAATCTATACTAAAATTTTTGGAAGGCCATAAATTATCCATCTGAAATCGGATCAATGTTTGTTCAATTCTAATGGAACTGAATTAAATATCTTTACTTGATTTATTGAAAATTAATGTACATGACTTAAAATTTCAAAAGCTCCCTCTGATACTAATTGAAGGTATCAAGGCACACAGTGGAAGATAATGGGATAAGGATTTATAAATTTTCACCATCAGAAAAATGTAACTTTATCATATATAGAGATCCAAAACTTAGTAGATGTTTAAGGATCCTGTGTGAAAATTTCAAATAAAAAAATTAAATGAAAAGTACCTTGTACGATTTGACAAGTGTTCAACTTACAGCTCATCTTTCGTGACAGTTTCATGAAGGATCTAAAGTTTAACCCCTCCAGATCATCCACACACACTTCTAGAATACAAGCATATGTTGTTCATTAAAATACATGTTCTAGCATTGAGCTTCAATGATTCCTTCAACATCAGGACACTCACCTCAATCATGTGACTTCAACCCACAATGGAATTATTGAGTTTCTCACTCAGATATGGAATTTATATCTCTAGGATACTAGAGGGTATATGAGCTCTAAATATATTGGAATGAACCACACTATGGAAATGAACTCCTACAAAAACATATATAGTCAATGTTATAAATACCCGGATAGGGTTCCCCGACCCCCCCTGTGTATTTAAAATCCAAAAAATAACTAATAAATAAATAGATATAAAAAACTAACTGCATCATAAATATTATTCAAATTTTATAACCTACTTTTAATATATATTAAATATATTATGTGAAAGACCTAAGTCATTTACTTGACTCGAACATCATGATTATATTAAATAAACATTAAATATTAAAATAATAGTTGTTAGTATAATATTTTCAATGTATTTAATTAAATTATTATAAATAATTTTAATAATGTAATTCAACTCAATTATTATATACATGAATAATAATGAATTTATTTATTCATCGGTGATCGTTAATACATGGACAACACTCGGTCCACATGGTGGGCCCCACCATGTCCTATACACCTATTCTCTAGAATAGTTTAGACTCATGAATATGATATTCTGTGTGAACCTCTAAGCCGTTATCTCGATATCATTGAATTTTATTCACAGACTAGGAGAAGATCCTGGTACCCATCAAGGCCCCTAATGATATAAGGAATAGTCATAATAACGACTACCATCCTACGAACACACTATGTGTAATATATTCTCTTTGTCATATTATATCTTATAAAGCGGGATGCATAACATGTTTCATCATCCATTATTTCTTTATTATTTGTTAATCTATCTGGATCGATTTACCTATGACTACCATGGCCATGTATTTAATAAAGGTACTACAATCCTGACCAACTAGGCTCAAGATTTGACTTCCTAGACTTGGAAGCAAAAAATTCTATCTTAATAATTCAACTGACTCCATACCACTAATGATGCATCCAACAAAAGATATCATGTCATGACTTTAATGTTATGGTTTTTTCTTTGAATCAAAGTATATGATCAATTGGAACACATTGATAACAATCTCAATTCTGGAGACCAATACACATTTCCATATATAGGAACAACCAATGACACCAAAAACATGTGGTGTTCCTATTGGCGGGTATGTTCTCATGATCTCACCTACTAGAGATCTCCCAGTGTGAACTTAATGAGAAGAAGTATCAATGTTTATGAGCCTGCAAAACCTGATAGTTAGACATCAACACTATCTAGTCAGTATCATGTATCTAGACCACATGACATACATTTGACATTAATTTCTTAATATATAGATGTTCTCATTATAGCATGGGAACTGCAGTAACATTTTTATATGATAATTAATCTATAGAAATTACCATAAATATAATAGATACAAAAGTATAACTCTGTGCGACGGGGAAGGGTCCCATCACAAATAGTGCATCGAGATGGACTATTTGTGATGGGGCCATCTTCACGTCACAAATAATTAATTATTTATGATGGGTACACAGAACCTGTCACAAAAGGTTTGGTGCGAGTTGCGTGTCAAACCTCGGGAAGGGTATCTGTGATTGGCATTTGTTCCCATTGCACATACTCGACAGATTTTTTAGTATATGTGGAATGATTTATCCCCCTTCAGAATTAGTATGTCGGAAGGTTAATATTTGCGAGGAGACCCGTCCCAAATACCTTTTTAACTTCCATCACTAATTAATAGGGGGTTAGTATTTGCGACCGCTCCCGTCACAAATTAACCTGTCATAACAAATCTAACCTATAAATACCCCCATTTATTTTATCCCTCATTTCACTCCTTTCTTTACTCCTCTCTGCCTCTCTAGTTATATTTTCTCTATCAAAAATATTCTTTGTTAAAAATTTAAACTCAGAGCAATATTCACAATGTAAATCCTCCGAAAGATTCTATTTTAAGGTATTTATCTATTTCTTTTATTTTTTCGTTAATTCATTTTATTTGATATTAGATATTATTATTTTTAATTAGTTGCAATTAAATTAAATTAGAATTAGATCATTTTATTTTGCATTGTTTTTTTACAAAAACACGTGATTAGTATTAATTAGTTTTAATTAATAGTTATATTAATTATTAATAATTAGTAGTCATTTTTATTAATGATAAAAATTATAAAAATTTATTAACAATCTGTAATAATTAATAATAATTAGTGATAATTATTAAAAATTAGCGTTAATAAGTCGTAAATTGAAATAAATATTTATAAATAATATTTTTTAGTAATGATTAGAAATAAATAGTAATAATTAGAAATAAATTGTTATAATTAGTAGAAAAAAGTAATAATTATGAATAATATGTAAAATTAGAAATAATTAGGACTAATTAGTAATAATTAAAAATAAATATGATTAATTAAGAAGAATTACGATTAATTAGGAATAATTAGGATTAATTAAGAATAATGAGTATTAATTAAGATTAATTCGGATTAAATCAGAATAATTAAGAATAAATAGTTATAATTAGGAATAATTAGCAATAGTTAAAAATAAATAGTAATAATTAAGAATAATTAATAATAATTAGAAATAAATATTAATAATTAGTAATAATTAGTTTTAATTAGTAATAATTACTAATAATTTGGAATAAATTGTAATAATTTAGAATAAATAGTAATAATTAGGAGTAAATAGTAATAATTTTACAATAAATAGTAATAATTAAGAATAATTAAGAATAAATTGGAATAATTAGGAATAAATAGTTATAATTAAGAATAAATAGAAAAAATTTGGAATAAATAGTAATAAATAAGAATAATAAGTATTAATTACTAATAATTATGTATAATTAGGAAAAATTAGGAATAATTGTTAATAATTAGTAATAATTAGAAATAATTAGTAAAAATTAGGAATGAATAGTAATAATTAAAAATAATTAAGAATAATTATTAATAATTATGAGTAATTAGTAATAATTAGTAATAATTAGTACTAATTAGTACTAATTAGGATTAATTAGTAATAATTACAAATAATTTGTAAAAATTAGTAGTAATTTGGTTAATTACTAATAATTAGTAACAATTAGTAATAATTAGTAATAATTAGAAATAATTAGTGATAATTAGTAATAATTAGTAATAATTAGTAATAAATAGTAATAGTTAGTAATAATTAGTAATAAATAGTAATAATTATGAACAATTAGTAATAATTAGGAATAATTAGGTATAATTAGTAATAATTAGAAATAATAAGTAATAAATAGTAATAATTACTAATAATCAGTAATAATTTTGTTAATGAATAATAATTAGGATTAATTAGTAATAATTAAGAATAATTAGTAATAATTAGTAATAAATAGTAATAATTAGGAATAATTAGGAATAATTAGTAATGATTAGTAATGATTAAAATTAGTTAGGATTAATTAGTATTAATTAGTAATAATTAGGGGTAACTAGTAATAATTAGTATTAATTAGTAATAATTAGTAATAATTAGGAATAATTAATAATAATTAGAAATAATTATGAATAATTAGAAATTATAAAGAATAATTAGGATTAATTAAGATTAATTATGATTAATTAGGAATAATTTGTAATAATTAAGATTAATTTGGATTAATTTGAGTAATTAATATTAATTAGTAACAATTGGGATTAATTTGCAATAATTATGATTAATCAGTAATAATTTGGATTAATTGGAAATAATATGGATTCATTAGTGATAATAATTAATAATAATTAAAAGTTATTAATAATTAGTAATAATTATTAGTAATTAGTAATAATTAGTCATATTTTGTAATAATTAGTAATAATTAGTAATAATTAGTAATAATTAGTAATAATTAGTAATAATTAGGATTAGTTAGTAATAATTTGTAATAATTTTTGTTAATTATAATTAATTAATAAAAATTAGTAATAATTAGTAATAATTAGAAATAATAAGTTATAATTACTAATAATTAGAATTATTTACTAACAATTAGGATTAATTAGTAGTAATTAAGAATAATTAGTAAAAAAAATGATAAATTAGTAACAATTAAGACAAATTTGTAACAATTAGGACTAATTAGTTACAATTAGGACTAATTAGTTACAATTAGGACTAATTAGTAATAATTAGGACTAATTAGTAAGAATTAAGACAAATTAGTAACAATTGGGACGAATTAGTAATAATTAGTAATAATTATGAATAATTAGTAATAAATAAGAACAATTAGGAATAATTATTAATATTTATGATTAATTAGGATTAATTAGTAAGAATTAGTACTAATTATTAACAATTAGAATGAATTAGTAACAATTAGGACTAATTCTAAACAATTAAGACTAATTAATAACAATTATGGCTAAATAGTATCAATTAGGGATAATTAGTAACAATTAGGACTAATTAGTAACTTATTAGGAATAATTACAAGTAAATAGGAATAATTAAGTGTAAATGAGAATAATTAGGAGTAAACATGGATAATTATGTGTAAATAGGAATAATTAGGAGTAAGTAGGAATAATTAGGAGTAAATAGGATTTACTAAGACTAATTAAGAATCATTTAAAGTAATTAGAAATAATTATAAGTAATTAAGAATAATTAGGAGTACTAAAGAGTAATTAGGAGTAATTAAGAATAATTAGGGGTAATTATGAATAATTTGAAGTAATTATGAATAATTAGGAATAATTAGTGATAAATAGTAATAATTAGGAATAAATAGTAATAATTAGGTATAGTTCGTAATAAATAGTAGTAATTTGGATTAATTAGTAATAAATATGATTAAGTTTGAATAATTAGAAATAATTGGGATTAATTAGTAACAATTCGAAATTATTATCAATAATTTTTAATAATTCGCAATAAATTAGCATAATTTCCAGTGGATTGGATGCATTCTTTTTTTTTCAATGGCTCATATCCTTGAAAATTTCTCTCACTGAAATCACTATGATAAATATACACCAACATATAGATATCCATTTTCATTTTCCTAAGAACTGATATGTGTACGTCAGAGCAGATTTTCCATTCTTATTTTAGTGAGAGAAAGTTATAAGAAGATGAGAAGTTGTGAAGAAGATGCTCTTTTTTCAGACGACTCTTCTTTTTTCAACTTTCCCTGACTAAAATCACTATAAAAAATCTACCCCACTATTCAAATATCCATTTTCATATGCACGAGAATAGAGAGAAGTATAGTGAGGCCTCCATAGTATCCTTTCTTATGAATACAAAAATGGATATTCTAACATCGATGCATATTTTTCATAGTTATTTCAGTAAATAAAGTTTCAAGGGGGAGAGCCTTCGGGAAAAATATTTTCCACCGATCCACTCGAAATTCTGTCACTCGTAAATTGTAGTAATTATTATAAATTAGCTGTAATTACTAATAATTAGAGTTAATTAGTATAAATTGTTGTAAATTATTATAGATTATTATAGATTAGTATAAATTTTAAAATAAATACTATAAATAACTATGAAATAATAGAAATTAGTCTAAATTTCTAGAAATGTGAATTTAAATTTCTTCTCCTTTTGGGATAATGTTTTTCTTTTATCAAATTATTCAAAAAACCTACTATTAAATATTTTTTAGAGAAATATGAAACAAGTTGATAAGATTAATTATTAGATGATCATGCACGGATAAATGAATACAGGAAACCAAACAGTTCTGGTTAAAATATTATATATATTGAGGTTGTTGAAGTTTTATTATCATTCCCTTTATCAAGAATAGAAGTTTCTTGGAAGGGACAACTAAATGTCATTGAAAAAATGTGCTCTAAGGACATTTGACACATTTGAAAATGTTGTAGGTCGTCTATTGAATTTTGGTTATCAACCAGATTATGTGTTTTGGTATCAACATGGTGAATATAGTTCCAGAGAAGATAATAATAATTTTTTTCAATAGCCATCATGGTTTCAAAATATTGTACATGATGTAGGAGTTCTGCCTTTTCAACAAACTAAAACTCAGGATGATATTGATTTAACTCCTAAGTTGTAACCATCTAAATTTTATGAGTTATTGAGGTCCTTTGGGGAATCCTTATATCCTGGATGAAAAATAAGCAAATTCGAAGTGGTTGAAATTTTTTTGGCTATTAAATAAAATAATGGAATGTCAAATAGATGTTTTGATCATATATTCTCTTTGGTTAAAACATTAGAGATCCGGTTATTTCCTAATAACACTTTGAAATATTTCAATGAATATTTATAGAGTTCGGCACTAAGACGACATTAAATTATGAGGACCGGTGTGCCCGAAATTAATTTTATAAAAATGTTAAGTGTTTTTATATTTCGAACGCACGATTTACTAATGAAAATGGGATATCACTTAAACATTTGACCGAGTCAGAAATCCAAGACCACTTTTGGTTCTAAAACAAGATGTTTCCCCTAGGCACGATATAAAATAACTCGACGTGGGATGTTCGGACCCCTCGCTCATTGGAGGTGTGTTAAATGGATAAATTAAATTACTCATTTATTAATTTAATGGCTTAAACCCAAATAACACACATAAGGGGGGCTCATATGAGAAATTTGAGACCACCATTGAGTTCAAAACGTAGGTTTTACCCTAAGAAGGGTCTAACCTTTTTTGTCATTAGGAGGTTGGCTTATGTGCCAACATGAACGATAAATTAAATAATTAAATAATTGTTTATTTAATTATTTGATTAATTTTTTTAACCTAATTAGATGTTATAAATTATTTTTAGGGGGGTTTTCCTCATAATCAAATTTGGATAATGATGGAAACTCTTCTCCTCTCCTCTCCAACCCGCTGACGACAACGAACGTCTGATTATAGAAGGATCAAGAAGCAGCGAGCACAACATCTCCCGATGAACGCGTTCTCCACTAATAATAGATAAAATCACCCTATATGACTCATATTTGGTGTATTTACACCTCTGATTAAACTCTGAGCATGTTGATAATTTAATCTTCAATCTGCACCTTCTTACATGATCCCAAAAATTGAAATAAACAGCTTTTATCAGTTTATAATTTTTTTTATTCTGTTTCATTCATCTTTATAATGGAAATGAGTCAATAATAATCCAATAAATAGATAGGGTTAATTGTATAATTTGTTAATCATTATTTTCTCTTCGTTCTCCCTCTGTTCATTGCCAAATTTTATTTTGGACGGCGGTTTATCAAATACCTGACAACGAAATGCTGCAAAACCAATCCTCTGACAAATAGACCATTTATGTGGATACATAATTGTGATAAATAGAAATGTGATATGGTTTTATGGGAGTTTGGAAATAGATAAAGTAACAGTTTTCGGGTTTCTATATTCTATTTGGTGAGAGGAAGGTGTGACGCTCGGATATCGTTTCCCAATAAGATTGGTGGTGGTCTAGTTTCGATGGTGAGGTAGTGTTTGTGGCGTCTAGGATGGCATGGTGCGGCAGTGTGAGGCTCAGGCGAAGTAGGTCGAGGCAGCATGGGTGGATTTCGAGCAGATGGCCGAGGAGGAAGGTGACTTGAGGATTCGAGGCAAGGCATATTGGGCCGGTGATTTGAGGCCGCACAAGCTAGGCTCGGTCGAGCGGAGGTGGCTGTGGAGGTGGTCTAGCGAGGGATAGGTGGTCCGGTAGGCTTGAGGCGTGGTAGGATTGAGGCGCGACGACACCACTGGTGAGGCGACGGCTCCCGAGCATGGTGGCCCAGGGTAAGTCCTTAAGGGCATCGGTCGAGTTTTTTTTTAACATTTTTTCAAAAGAAAAATTTGAAAATACATCTATGTTAAAAAAGATTATTTTTTTACCCCTCAAAGGCGGCACCTGGTGTGCCGACTTTAGGGGTTTTTTTGGCCAGGGCAAGGCGGCGCATGGTGTGCCGCCTTTGCCCAAAAATAAATATCAAAGGCGGCACACCAAGTGCCGACTTTGCATTAATATTTTTCTAAAATTTTTTATTTTTATTTTTATTTTTGTTTTGTTTTGTTATATATATATATATATAAAACTTTTCAGAAGAATTTTTTTGCTATTTAATATCCAGCAGCACTGCCATTACAACAGTCTGGATTCTGACAGAAACCCTCACCCTAGACTCCCTTTTATAAGGGGGATTGCCCTGAAAATCATACCGCATTTCTGATGTGGGATTCTGGTTCTTTTTTTTTCTGCGCAGTATATTCTGTGTTTCTGATGTGGGATTCAGTTTCAAGTACGTGACTTTGAAAGACTATAAAACATAAAATATAATACCAACATAAATGAAATTTTAAACATTGATTAAACATATAAGGAATAGTTGAAAAAAAAAATAATTTCATAAAAAATGTTGATACAAATTAATTTATAAGCTTTCAAAACCACCTATATGAAACTTAAACATATTTCGAGTACGTGACTTTGTAAGATTATAAAAGATAAAATATAGGACCAATAAAAATGAAACATTAAACATTGATTAAACATATAAGAAATAGTTGAAAAAAAAAATTTCATAAATAATGTTGACCAAAAATAACTTATAAGCTTTCAAAACCATCATCTTGAAACTTAAAAATGTTTCAAGTTCCCGACTTTGAAAGACTATAAAACATAAAATATAAAACCAATACAAATGAAACATTAAACATTGATTAAACATATAATAAATAGTTTAAAACAAAAAACAATTCCTAAAAAATGTCCATAAAAATTAATTTATAATCTTTCAAAACCGTCTACTTGAAACTTAAAAATGTTTCAAGTACACAAATTTGAAAGAATATAAAACATAAAATATAAGACCAACATAAATGAAACATTAAAAATTTATTATACATATAAATAATAGTTGAAAACCAAAATAATTTCCTAAAAAATATTGATGAAAATTAATCTATAAGCTTTCAAAACCGCCTACTTGAAACTTAAAAATATTTCAAGTACGCGACTTTGAAATACTATAAAACATAAAATATATAACCAATATAAATGAAACTTTAATCATTGATTAAACATATAATAAATAGTTGAAAATAAAAATAATTTCATCAAAATTGTTGATTATAAATAATTTATATGCTTTCAAAAGCACCAGCTTGAAACTTAAAAAAGTTTCAAGTATGCGAATTTGAAAGACAATAAAATATAAACTATAAAACGAATATAATTGAAACTTTAAACATTAGTTGAAAAAATAATAAATATTTGAAAACAAAATTAATTTCATAAAAAATGTTGATAAAAAATAATTTATAAGCTTTCAAAACCGTCTACTTGAAACTTAAAAATATTTCCAGTGCGTGACTTTGAAAGACTATAATTATATTATTAATTAACTAATTAATTATTATATAATTAATAGTTATATTAATAATTAAGTAAATAATTATTATATAAGTAATAATTATTGAGTAATAATTAATAATTATTATATAAGTAATAATTATTGAGTAATAAAATATAACACCAATATAAATGAAACTTTAAACATTGATTAAGCATATACGAAATAATTGAAAACAAAAGGAATTTCTTAAAAAATGACGATGAAAAATATTTTATAATAATTATATTACTAATTAATTATTATATAATGAATACTTACATTACGAATTAACTAATTAATTATTAACTATTTATTATATGTTTAATCAATGTTTTAGGTTTCAATTATATTACTCATATATTTTATGTTTTATATTCTTTCAAATTGGCGTACTTGAAACAGTTTAAGTTTCAAGTAGACGGTTTTGAAAGCTTATAAATTATTTTTCATCGACATTTTTTAAGAAGTTATTTTTATTTTCAACTATTTTTTATATGTTTAATAATTTTTTAAATTTTCATTTATATTGGTCTTATAATTTCTATTTTATAATTTTTCAAATGCATGTACTTGAAACATTATTCAATTTCAAGTAGGAGGTTTTGAAAGCTTATAAATTATATTTCATGGATATTTTTTACAATTTTGTTGTTGTTTTCAACTATTTCTTATATTTTTAATCAATGTTTAAGGTTTCATTTATATTGGTCTTATAGTTTATATTTTATTAGCTTTCAAATTCAAGTACTTGAAATATGTTTAAGTTTCATGTAGGTGGTTTTGAAAGCTTGTCAATTATTTTTTATCAACATTTTTTATGAAAGTATTTTCGTTTTTAACTATTTCTTATATGTTTAATCAGTTTTTAAAGTTTCATTTATATTAGTATTATAGTTTATATTTTATAGGCTTTCAAAGTCACGTACTTGATATATGTTTATGTTTCAAGTAGGTGGTTTTGAAAGTTTATAAATTAATTTTTATCAACATTTTTTATGAAATTATTTTTGCTTTCAACTAATTATTATATGTTTAATCAGTGTTTAATGTTTCATTTATATTGGTCTTATAGTTTATGTTTTATAGTCTTTCAAAGTCGCGTACTTGAAACAGAATCACACATCGGAAACGCAGAATGTACTGCGTAGGAAAAGGAGAACCAGAATACCACATCGGAAATGTAGTATGGTTTTCAGGGAAAACCCCCTTATAAAATGGAGTCCTGGGTGAGGGTATCAGTCTGAATCCAGACTGTTGTAATGGCAGAACCGCTGGATATTAAATAGCAGAAAAATTATGCTGAAAAGTTTTGTTATATATATAACAAAACAAAATAATTTTTTTTTAAAAAAAATTTATGCAAAGGCGGCACACCATGTGCCGCCTTGCCCTGGGCGGAAAAACCCCCAAAGGCAGCACACCAGGTGCTGCCTTTGGGCAGTAAAAAAATAATTTCTTTTACCCTGGTGGTATTTAAAAAAAATATTTTTTTGAAAAAATGTAAAAAAAAACTCGCATCGGTCTGGTGTAGAATATTTTGTTAGCCAACTAAAATTTAAGACACCCCTGTGCGTGATTTCTGGAAGTCATGTACTTGATTTTATGAGCCGTTGTGCGTGATGTTCGGTGGTATGTTGGGGTTGGAGCATGAGAAAATTGGAGATGAAGATTAAATATTGGAGAGAGAATGAATAAAGGAAATAAATTAAAATGATTTTTTTTTGAAAAGAATAAAGAGTGAGAGGTGATTGAGTCTGATGTGAAAAAGGACATTGGGGCGTAGCGATACAAAGTGGGCTCACGGCCCGCGGGTTTTGCGGGTATGGGGTGGATGTGGGGAGGGGAGGGCCTAAATATTTTGACTATTTAGAGTGTGGGCTAATGCGGGTTGAGACCACCCGGGTTCGGGCTTGCCTACTGGCCTGATTTAAAAAAATATATATTATTTTTAAAATATATGTTTCATTAAAATTTTAGTTTTTTTAATAAAAAATCATCGTTAAATGGTGACATATGATTTCTCACCATAATGGTCCTATTAATTTAACATTTTTTCACATGTGAATTTTAAATAGGCCAATATTTATTATTTTAATATGATATTGTATTATTTATATAGTAATTATTAACCATATTCACATCGTGAGTCAACCCATCTCTCAAAAAATGGAACACTTTTCCCCTCCGCATGGTTTCAATTAATTAAGAGTTATTATAATCATAATATTTTTTAGGTCAATTTAATTTTGTTATTATTTAATTTTATTTTTTTAATAAGAGATTTGGATAAAACCTCGTGAAAACAGTAATAACTTCCTTTGAAACTAATCGTTTCCTAGAGAGACTTCATTCATTCACAGGTTTAGTTATTCAAATCATCACACAACCAACATTATTATTCATCACCCATCACCGATCACTCACTAACTTTCTATAGCAACAGTGCGCCACCACATCGGCATTACCGTATGCCACTATTAACCAACAAAAAATGTTCCATATCATCATTTAAAACTCTAGTTATTATTAATTCATACTTCTCCCCACAAATACATTTAAGAAAGATAAAGAATACAGTATTTGAATGAATATAAATAGTATTTTTTTTTCTAAATGTGGGTAAGCATGCGGGCAGCCTGTGGGAAACCCGTGGGCAGCCCGTGGGTTTATGTGCAGTGGGGCAAGATTGAAATTTTTTGCTCGCATTATATGCATGCTTTTGCAGACAAACCCGCGCGGACTCAAACCCGTGTGGGCTTGGACCGCCCCGCCCATTTCTCATTACTATTGGTGCAAGGATTGATTGGGACTCCCTTGGAAAATAAAGAGGTATTAAATAAAAAAAATAAAACAATAATAATTTTATTATTATTTTTGTTGATAAAACACTTTTTCATTCGCAACTTATCAGTGCGAAATCAGTTTCATGAACCGTCAGTGGAAGTGCGACCCTAACTTCGAGAGGGAAATTATGAGTCAAATATTGGATGTATTTTTTAGGATTGTTGATCGAATAACCGAAACACTAAAATAATAAAAATATACTATTATTATTAAATCATTGATCCGCTCTAACTCCTATGTGCGATGTCTGATTGACTTGCCATCAGTGGAGACATAACTCTGTCATTAATATGGTCGATTCAAGTCTAATGTTGAATATTAAATTCTGGTTCATGGCTCGGGTCCCTGAAACACCCAATACTATTATTATTATTATTTCGGGATCTTGTATCTGACATATCTCCATTAGACGGTGTCAAAATGAAGAATCATCTGAGACGCTGTGACCAAAAAATTAAGATGGATGTTTCAAGACCAATTTTGGAAATTTAAACTAAAATTGAGGCTTGGGCCCCAAGAGTCCTTGTTCACACATGTTGCGGTGGAATGATAATTTTTCATCGGGTATCCTTTCTGGGAGAACGAGTAGTTAATATTATGTGTTTTTGAGAGGATCAAAATGGAGTGATTGAGATAAGTTTTTTTGGGACCAATGTGTGGGCCCCGTGTGACTCCATTCAAGCACAATGCAGTGATATATGACTTTTCCATCAGATCTCTATTCAGGGTGAATGAATAGTTGATCTTGTTCATTTTACTCCAAGTATAACAACAGTGTGATCTGTTTGGTTTTCTAGTGCTATTTGAGGAGGCTTGTGAGTAAAAGTATGTTTTTGCCTTTCGGTGTATCAATGAGTAATGTGCAGTCGTTGAATTTTAGGCTAGAGATATCATGTACTCTAAGAGTACACTAGAACACATAGAGCTATGTCATTTGTAGCTTTGTACCCAATTATGGAAAGGTACATAGCCAGGTGAAGAGGAGAGGCCACACTAGGTGTGGGCCCCACACGCACCGTGTACCACTTTACAAATTCTCTATCTTTTGTATCTCCTTATTTTGGACTCAGACTTTGGCATGTGAGTAGCCTATCCTGAGAATTTTTTCATGTAGAATGTGATGGATCCCTCTGTAGTGTCTTTTGGGATACGATGAGTGATGTTCTGGGTGTGATTCCTATCAGGGGAAACACCTTATCACTGCAGTAGAGTGCTTTATGAGATGTACCATCCCACAGGGATGATCAAAGCTCCTCGATGTATTTCTGAGATGTACCATCCATTAGGGATGATCAGAGTTCCTTGATTACTTTCCAAGACGTACCATCCAATGGGGATGATCAGTGTTCCTCGATAATTTTCCGAGATGTACCATTCAGTGGGGATTACCGGTGATCCTCAGTGCTTTCTGAGAGGTACTATAAAGCAGGGAGGACCAGTGCTATTTTGGGCTGACCCTCCCTCTAGGACGGGTAGTGTAGTCCCCGAGGAGATACCTGGATGACCCAAAGTGTAGTCCCCGATCAGATATTGAGCTGACCTAGAGATTAGTCCCTGAGGAGATACCGGGCTGACCCAGAGCGTAGTCCCTGACGAGATATCGGGCTGACTGAGAGACTAGTCCCCGAGGAGATATCGGGCTGACCTAGAGTGTAGTAAATGAGGAGATACCAGGATGAACTAGAGGATATTCCCCAAGGAGATACTAGTCTGACCCCGAACGTAGTCCCTAAGGTGATATCGGGCTGACTCATAGTGTAGTCCCCGAGGAGATATTGGGATAACCCACCCAGCGGGTTGGGTATCATAGTCCTCAATAGTTCAAAGAAGACCCTTGACCGTGAGACATGGTGGTGAGGCATGGTTATACTTACCTAAGGACCAAAAAGGAAGAGGGGAACTTTCCCCACTGATATGCGACCTTGTGACATGACCTAAAACCATGCGGGCAAGTCAGTTCCCCCAAAGCGGATAGTATCAAGGTGTGGTGATTTAGGCCCCTTTGACTTGGGATTCCTGGGTATATGTAACGAGGTGTTGGGAATTGTAGTTGGTTTTACATGAAACTATTGGATACTCACTTTCTTGGGCTGAGCTGTGAGATGGACATCCCCTCACTCCCTCGTTTGGGTTTCATTTATTGAGCATATATATATATGTGTGTGTGTGTGTGTTTAATGTTTCCAATTGCCACTCTTTGGGATTTGGATACTCCCCTTTCAAGAGAGGCGCTGACGCACGAGGTATGAAATGTTATTTTCATGTCTAGCTTCTCATGGTTGGACGAGTCCACTCTCCTACTATAGGTATCAAATATTTAATGGGGAGTTCATATCCTCACTATTTCGAGCTCTTTGTGTTTGGATGAGTCTACATTAACTCTATTGTGGGGTTGATATGTACTATTGTTCAGATTTACTATACCTTTTTCCCATATTGGTCTTCTTCTGTTATATCTCTTACTACTCCCATCTTCAATAACTCTCTTACAGCTCCCTCGAGCCTTTGGGACATCCTTCTGAGTATTCTTATACTCACCCCTTCTATGGATTTTCCCACATTTGGTGTGCCCTTATAGACGTTGGAAATGTTGATTGTGATATTAGAGGATCTAAGGGATAAAGGTTTCTTAGACTGTGTGTAGTGGTCGTATCTTGGGATTCAGGAGTGTGACTCTCCCAGTTGTTTTTATTTTCCACTTATTGCCAGGTTTTGGAACTTTTCTAGTTGGGTGTGTATTTTTTCCCTTTCCCTTTCATCATTAATTTTCTTGTACATGTACTATTTAGAGGTCGATGCATATATGTTTGGTTCCCTTTATATAACAGTGTTGCGTTATTCTTTTATTTTCCTATGCACTTTTTCATTTAGTTGGTTTCGTGTGTGTTTACAGTTTCTTAGGAAAAGGCCTCCCCAAGTTTTTTTTTCTTTTGGCTCTAGTCGCCAGCCCGTAGACTATGGAGGAGAGCTTAGGGTAGCTATGGCTCAAGCACTGGTATGGTTCGGGTCATGAAAAAAACATTGTTACCTGAAGGAAGTGTGTTTCCTAAAACTTTCTATGAGAGAAAGTGGTGGGTTCGTAATTTGGGTCTTCGTCATCAAAAGATTTATACTTGTTCAAATGATTTCATTATATATTAGGGTGAAAATGGGTTATTGGAAAATTTTCGCACACATGGAAAATAAATGTATAAAGAGGCTCAAATTGGAATGTATGGATTGATTATTATAAAATAGTTGATATATTTCCCACTTACACCTAGAGTTTAGCATTTATTTATGTCGCAAAACACATCGACATTCATGTCATGGCACAAAACCAATATTTCAACCTGGAAAAGCCTAATTCATCCCTCTAATTGAGATTCATGGAAAAAATTTAAAAAGTGCATCTGTATTTTTCTTCAGAATCCCGAATCAAGTGATTGGTTCTTTCTACTGAGGGGTTTTTTTTCCATTTGGTTCTTATGGTATTCAATATTCATGTTGGCATGTCTTTATAACACCATATAATTTACCTCATGTGATATTGATGAAGGATCCATACATATTTTTGACCATATTAATTCTGGGACATCCGAAAAAGAAGATTCATTTTTATTTGAAACCATTGATTGATGAGTTAAATTTATTGTAGATTAATGGTGCCAATACATATGATGTCACTATGAAACAGAATTTCATACTAAAGCTGCTTTAATGTGGAAAATTAAGGACATCCCAACATATGGCATGTTATCTAGTTACAATACACACTGTTCAAAATCATGTTTGTACTGTATGAGAGATTGAAAAGTGTTCATGCTCGTCAATGGAAAAAAATTATTTTATCGATTATCATCGCAGATTCCATCCAATCAATCTTAATTTTTAGAGGAACAAATATTATTTTCGAAAAAGTACATTTGAAAGAGATGAACCTACAAAAATGATCTTAGGTACAGAGGTAAAATTAATTTCCTCTTCATTACTTCCCATCACATTTGGACTAACAATAAAGCAAAAAAATTGATGGATTTGGGAAATAACACAATTGGATAAAACAGAGCTTTTTTGAGATCTAGTATATTGGTCTGATTGGTTCATCTATCACATATTGGATGTAATTCATATTGAGAAGAACTATTCAGATAATATATTTCATCAAATTTTGGATAGACGGTAAGACCAAGGATTATGTAAATGCACAGTTATATTTTTCTCAAATTTATAGGTGACCAAAACATGAACTATTTGAAAATGTCAAAGCATAGTCATTAATGTAGCCAAAATCATCTTATAAACAGTAAAATAAATTGATTATTACTTTATCAGTGGATTGTAGATTTCAAACTTCTATAAGGTTATGCTTCCAATTTTGGCAGATGTGTTAGAAATCGTCATATTACCAGATTAAAATGTCATGACTATCATGTGATAATGGAATGAATTCTACAGATTTTATTTACAGGTTTGTTGAATTCAATGATTTGGGATGTGATAAGAAACCTATCATATTTTTTCCGATACATTTTTGTGGCCAATACATACTACAATTCACTAAGAAGGCTGTAATAAGATGTTGTTTTAATTTTATGTAAACATGAAAAAATCATCATTTCAGATTTCCTTAACTCAATGTAACTTCTTTTATTACATTTGATGCATGATGAAAAATGTGGAGGTCTACTAGAGGTTTTATGGATATACCCATTCAATTGATGCATGTAGAAATTAAAGAAGAAATTACATAATAAATCATCGGTTGAAGGCTCAATTGCATAAGCTTATTTACAAGAGGAATTTTATTTTTTCTACTCTCATTATTTTGAATCTGGATATCACTCAAAACAAAATCGCATGGGCCATAATGAGGGAAATGTTAATGAAAAATGAGTTTTCAATTATCAGTTTTTAATTAGTCTGAACATGGCTTTAATGGAGTTCATAAACGATTGATTTTAGTTGATGAACATCATAGAGATCATACATATATTTTTCTCAACTATGAAGAAATAACACCATTTTTACTATGAGTGATACTATCACTTATTCGATAATATTTTTTTACAATAAATTAATCTAATATTATTTTCAGGTTAGATGATAATCATATCAAGAA
This sequence comes from Viscum album, assembly GCA_963277665.1. Taxonomy (NCBI): domain Eukaryota; kingdom Viridiplantae; phylum Streptophyta; class Magnoliopsida; order Santalales; family Viscaceae; genus Viscum; species Viscum album. The sequence goes on along the minus strand of OY728120.1, from coordinate 2,060,330,208 downwards.
ATAGCTTCCACAAATTATAGAATCTTCTCTTGAAGAACGTCGGCAAAATAATTTTTCCTATTGGATTCAAAAACTAGTAACACATGTTATTTATGGTGAAAAAACTAAAATCAATTTATTACTTGGTATATTGATAATTATTTTTAAAAAAATGCAAGAATCTCAATATTGAAAGAAAATTGATAGTCGATTATGTGTCTTGAGTAGCCACCATCCATAATGGTTAAATATTATAATTCATATGTCATGAATGGTTTTTGTTTTAATACACATTCATATTGGGAAACAAAAAAACTATGAATAGCGGTGCCTTCTGGAGAATATCTCATCATAGAGAAACTAATGTAGACTTTTACAACATGATGGATGAAATTATTGAATTCTGTTATCAGGTATAGAATTAAAAAACAATGTTTAAATGTCAGTGGTTAGATACTGAGAGAGGATTTCATGTTCATCCAACACATGGAATCATTTATATTAAATATAATAGTCTTCTTATAGTAAATGAACCATTTTTAGTGGATCATCAGGGAAAAAATTTAATATTATAATTAATGTGATACTTCTAAATAGTCGAGTGATTGGTGGAAGATAATAAAAATTAAATCTCAGGAATATCAGTTTAATCAAAGTGAATGAGGTTCCGCTGAAGTGCAAGGAATTAAAAATTTTCAAGAGACTTCTCTAAATCCATCTTTTTATTTAAGAGACAAGAATATTGATGATAACACCACATAGTTAAGGGTCCATGGTGAAAATGATGTTAATGATGTTAAAAATGAAATCGAAATTACAAGTGATGATTAAATAGACACTCATATTGAAAATGATGATGCTTAGGAGGAATTTGAAGACATTAACATCATTAGATAAGAAGATGAGGATGCAGATGAATATTTACATGGTTAAATACTAGTTATAATAATATATCATATATATCTATATATAAAATTTGTTTTTAATGCTTTACTGAAAAATTATATCATTTTTTAGATGGAATTTGATATGTTTCATTAGTTGCAGGAGGTTGGTCTACCTTTTGATGAGTTAGATATTGGATCATCTGACCCTCAGAATACTTGAGGTTCTAGGAGGACTCAGAGAGGGTGTTTTCTTTCCTGATAGATGATTCCTAACCATTTCCTATAGATACTTCCCATATCTTGAATTCAATATACTCATATAGAGGTTTGTTTACCTGTTTATTATTTTTGTCTTCGTTATTTAATTATATACTAATTATTTGATTATTTTTTTATTTTTTTCATAGTTTTTCACATATAGTTATTGGAAATGGTATATCTATATTGGAAAATTATTTTTCTAAAGTATGGGTCACATGGGATGAGATTCCTATTGATATACATCACCACATGTTTGATCATTGGCTGGTACATAAATAAATAATATTTATTTTGAAATTTATTTAACTAATAACTTGATTTTATAATTTATTTGAAGGATTTATGGTATCCCATTTATGATAGCATCCGTGGAGCTATCTCGAATGCATAGTTTGGGTTTATGTGTGAGTGATACCATTGGTTTTAGTACAATTGGAGAAGGAAAGAAATGAATAAAGCAAGAGTGATAGAGTTTAATGAGTCTTGTCATCCCAACATAACTGATTACATTTCATCTCAGGTTTGGGTTAGATTCTGTTAACATTGGTTGGGTGGACGTTTTATATGGATACCATTGGTAGGTCAAAAAAACTGGGGGAGAAAGAAGGTGACACATCGAGCTAGTAGTCGTACATTCAATACACAAAACAAACAAATAGTGAGTACATTTTTAAATATTTTATATAACATTCAATGTAATTGTTTATTTTATATTAAAATATGTAGTCAAAAAACATGATGTTATAGATTTCGATGCTTATAGTAGGATATACAAAGATCTGGTATCTAAAGAGATTAGAGGTGATCACTAGTGTCATATTGTGGTTAGTATAATTTATTTTTTAGTTTTACAATTAACTGTTAAAAATATTTTAACTACTTTAATATTAAATTTCAATTGAAGGACTCATATGAGGCCATATTGTCTTAGTCATATACTAAGAGTTAGGCTGAGACTGAGAGTCAGACTAGTACCCACCGATTTAATGAGGCAACATGGATGTAGGTTACCCATAGTTCCTTAAACAAAGGCCCAGTTATTGGTATCATCTCTCAATTGATTCTTAGGAGTTATTATGGTACCCTTGCGATGTCAGCATCCAACTTGAGAGGATCTCATGAAGATTCATCATCATTTGTTTCATAGTATTAAGAGATACTGTGAGCTCAGAGTGAGGTCATAGAGAGTATGTGTAGGGAGGAGGAGGAGATGCATCAATAGTATCAGTAAGAGATGCACCAATAGCAAGAACAATAGTAAGAAGAGCTCAGATGGCAGTAGGAACCATAGAAAAAAGAGATGTGTCAATGGTAGAAGCATCAGTAGAAGCAGATGGAGTACATGCGACGTTCAACTCATGGTTTAGTGATGTAGTTCCCCCCACTAACTCCTCCAACTCCTCTAAATAATGCCCAGTGATATATTTCTTTTTTATGATAAACATTTGAATTCAATTTTTTAATAAAATTAAATATTTACATTTCTTTATAGTGGGATTTTTATATTACTGTGAATATTTCTTTTTTATTTATTTATTTAATTTTTTATTTTTTTAATAATTTTAATAATTTTTTTATTGTCTTATAATTTGTAATTTAATTTTTAATATTTAATATTTTTATATTTTTATGAATATTGAGGTTTTTAATATTTTATAATTTTTTTTATTTTACTAATATTAATAATATTATTTTATTGATATTTATAATCATAATATTATTATCAAATTAATAATTTTATAAATAAAATGACTTTATTATTTCATTAACATTAATGTTATTATTTCATTAATATTATTACAATTAATATTTTATTGTTATTATTATTATTATATTAATATTATTAATATTATTAATATTAGTATTATTATTATTTCCTAAAATTATTTTATTATTATTTTCTAACATTATTTTATTTTTATTAACCATATTATTTTATTTAGTTTTTTAGATATTTTTGACGGGCCTTTTGCGAGGGGACTTTTTGTGATGGGGACCCCGTCACCAATGCATTTTTTAAATAATCTCAGGGAATCTATTTTTTATGGGACCACCTCCCATCTGAAATAGTTTGTTTTTATGATGGCATGTCACAAAAAAAAGATTTTTACGATGCCTTCTTCGGCAACGAGCCCTTTGTGATGGGAACCCGTCCAAAATGGATCATCGCAAATAGTTTAATTTCCACTAATGTAAACACTATTCTGTTAAGTAAAATATATGTATATTAAAATTTTTATACATGTAATGGTAATAAAATTAAATACTTATGTTGTGTCTAGGGAACATAATTTCAATATTAGAGATAAAATTGGAGTGGATCGAATTGAAAAGAATATAAATGGGGCTAGAATAAAATGGTTTGTACATTTTATATTAATATCTAGGAGTGAACCTGTTAATTGGATGAATTTAATGACACACTCACATATTTAAATAAGTATAGGATTCCGTAAAAGGACCCTTGAACAAATTTTTCAATATGGATTTTTTATAAATGATTTTAATGAAAATATGAACTTTATTAGAACTAATTAGTGAAACCTATTCTATGTAGTCAACCTCATTCAATTGTGTTTAAATCTTGTTGTCATTTTTTCTTATTTTATACAATCATATGATTATAGGTATTTTTTCCATATTATTATTCTCTTGTCATTTATTGGAATAAATGATCCTTACCTAGTTATTTTTAACCTTATTCACTAGATGAATCATGACTTCCAATACCACATTATCACATCAACACATTGAAAATATGAGATTCATGCAGTGCATTAACCGTTTAAATCCCTCCTCATGGGATTACTAGAAAATGTTCTATGTTGTTTCACCATGTTCTACTCAATTAATTTTAATATACACTTATGGAACAAAATAGAAAAATATTTCAAATAATAGGTGTGTGAAAGTAAAACAAGGATATTGATCTAAAAAAGAAGCAATAATGATCCCATCTCCTAGTCAAAGATAGATATGAATGCATTTTTTACTTAAAATTTAGAGAAAGTTATAAATAAATATATTTTTATAATGCTATAAAAAACCATTATTGATGCTTATAAGGAGGATAGAAGACATCATGTTTTTCAATTTTTTTCATAGAATATGTATAATTTCGATATTCCTTTTAATTATATCATTTATAATATCATTGTATTATTTTTTGAGGTGGTTGGATAACATCAACTTGATATGAAACCTTTATTATTTCGTGTGGAGAGAGTTATATTTCTCAAAATGGAATTGGAATATATAAATTTATTTTTAATGGAATTTATGGAGTATTGAAGAATAAATATATGTTTAATCATGGATTGAAAGTTGAGACCATAAATTAATTTGTTCATTAAAAATATTATTAAATCAATTTATGCTTCATCTTATGTGAAGAGTAATTTGGAGACGTTTGATTTGTTAGATTAATTTTTCAAGAATTTTAAATCTTCTAATGTGATCAATATTGTCACTAATATTGCTTTAAAAAATGTTTTCTATGGTAAATATAATTTTCTCAATTTCTATATTGACATCTTATTAAAATTTTATTTAACTTCATTATTATTTACTAATATACTATTTATTATTTTATAAGAATATTATTAGAGGAAACATGTTACCATTTGAGTTATAATTTTCTCTCCCCTGATTTTATTGATTTTATCTTTTAAATACATTGGGAAGTATCTTTTAAATTTTAAAACATTGAAGAATGAAATTGTAGTTATTGGGTTCATTTATAGCCTAGTTGGTGGGATGATATTTTTGCAGTAATTAACTAACTAAACAATGTTGTTTTGTCCTAGAAAAACTTGATGTTCCATTAATATAGACATACATTTTTTCAGTATAATCAACAAGATAATTTTTAAGAGAAATTGGCTTCAGATGAGTGAAATCAAAGCAAATGGTCAAATGACTGGAAAGGGGAAGATGCATATTTGATTGGGAAGAGTGGCCATTTTTAATAATGTTAATTATTCTCTCAAAAAAAGTTGTTCAAATTGTTAAGGTGTTTTATTTGGTTGATGGGGAAATAAATTCATTGATAAGATACTTATATAAATCCATTGATCGAGCATAAAAATTAATTTTAAATTCTATAAATAATAGAGAAGAAAAATGTAGTGATCTTAAAAATAATTTATAGAATATAAGAAGTGAAACTTCATCATCATTTTCATGATTTTTGATTATTTGTTAATCAATATTTCTATTATGGTTATCCATATATTGATTTTAATATGAGGAAATATGAATTTGAACAAGTTAATTTAGATACTGACACATGATATGGTCACTGTTTATGAGATTATTAAAGATTAAAAAAAATATCACGAGGCACTAGGAACTCTAGGAATTAATTTTACAATTATAAATATAAAATTGGGGGATAATAGTGATATTCGAATAAATAATAATGAATTTTTTCATCACAGAGTAGATTTTCCATAAAAGTTCCCAATATTTCTTTTAGTGATTTCTGTTGTGAATAATATTTTAGTTTTTTCTGAAAATATTTACATGAAGAGGAAGAAAATAAATTAATGACATTGTTTTAATCAATTATAATATATCCTCTCTATGTAGATTTAATGAAATAGTCTCTATTGGACCAATTTCATTAAAGGAAATTGATAACTATCCATGAATGAAGATCATAATAAAACTGATGACTTTGATTTTGGGGATTATTTGATTTGGGATGATGTTTCCTTGAGAAAATAATCAAATCATGCAAATAGAGTAAAGAGTTATCACATTAATTTTCCAAAGAATAAATCTCTATGTATTATTCAGAAACAATAAGTGTAATTGGTTGAAGGGAATGATAAATAGGACACATAAATTTATTCTAGATAAGGAAGTGAAAACGTGTTTAAGGATTTCCTTCTAACGAGTTTTCTGATGATGATGATAATTAAAAATCCACTCTAGATGATTCTAAGAGAGATAATGATAGAATACTTAGTTCATTGAAGTCTTTTTATTTTATCATTGTCTGCATTTGTAATTTATGGGGGAAATTGTGGAATTTATTTTATTTTTTGAGGCATTGGAATATGTATTATTGACAAGATATTTTATATTTAATTAGGCTTATAAATTTTATTATTTGGTATTATAGGTATGTTTTTATCTCTTCTTTAATTCCATAATTCTATATTTTCACATGTTCTGTGTCGTAAATTTCTATTTTTTTATCTAGGTTTTTTCCACAATTGGGAACCTAGAATCATAGATGATTACGGGTGAATTTTAAATTTTTTATTTTGAAAATGTTTATCCCAATAGTGGTATAAAACATAACATTTTGGTACCAATAACTCAATATAGTCGGGTAGTTGAATGGAAGAATAAAATACTTCAAGAGATTGCTTAATTTTTTTGGAAAAATGTGAAATTTTATTCCAGCATAGAAATAATATAAAATACTTGGCCTAAATATAAAACATGGGGAAAATAAAAAAGAAAAAAAATCAAAAGGAAACTTAAAAATTCCACCGCATAAGGATGTTGTAATTCCCAAATTACAATAAATATTAATCATAAACCAAGAACATCCAATTCTTAAAAATAACTTGAAGCACCCCAATCCAAAATGAAATTTTCAAGTGTTTATCCTTAACAATACCACCACACAACACCCATAACCTGACACAAAACCATCCCACCGCTAGTCTAATTCAGTGAGATACATCTCATATTCATCCCAACTCATGTAAATGAGAAAAAACTCAACCAAAAAGTTTCTGATCCACTACATGCAAGAAGATCACCTGAGAAAGACTAATTAGCAAGAGAACTAAGTAAAATAAAATGGTGGCCTCACCCAATGAATAATTCACCCCATTAAGCCTAATAAAAATGTAACATCCAAAGATTTCATTGTATGTTATTTCTACAAAGTAATTCAATAACTTGCACTACACGCAACACCGAGTTCAAGCGCACCGCGACTTACCAATCTAGCCGTTCAAAAGAGGTTATGAATAGTATTAACTTCATTTTGAATTTTATATACTCTATATAATTTCAACATCCATATTATGTGTTTCTTAGGCATAATATAAGAATAAATTTAATTTTTTAGATGAAGGAAGTATTTTTCAGAAAATGCAATTTTACCTCCTTTTGAGGGAGAACCCTTTTTTAATCCAATATTTGACACTTTTATAGATTTAATTTGACAAAATAAACTTTTTCTTTATAATTGGGATATAAAAATTTAATTTTGATAAATTTTGGGTATTTTTCTGATAACTTTCATATTTTGGTGAATAATGAAAAATACTAAATTTTTATTAAAAACAAATTTTTAAATCGAAATAATTTATAGTGTTAAATTATGAATTTGATTGGATTTTAAGTATAATTAGATTATATTTTTATAATTTAATACAATTTATGTCATTAAAATTTATTTTACTTTGAGATTGGACATAAACAAGTGTCAATCTTTTGATAGACATTGCTGCTTAAAAACACGCTATTTGTTTTAACAGTGAGAATTAATTTTAAATTAATTAATGAAAATTATATGTTTTGAATTTGTTAAAATAGAAATCATTTTTTAATTTGGAATATAAAATATAAATTAGGCTGAATTTTTGGTATTTTTCTGAGAAACATCAATTTTTGATGAATAGTAAAAAACACTCAGTTATTGGTTAAAACTGACTTTTTATTTAAATAATAATTTATTTTATTTAAATTTATTTTAGGTCAAAATAGATACCTAATACCTATATATGTTCAAAATAATTCATTGGAGTCATTTTATAATAATTTTAGATATATAAAAATTTTATTGAACTTTTTACCGTCTTTTACCCACCTCGTAGGAGTATTTGCAAATTTGCATAAAACATAATTTTACCAATTCTGTGAGTTGAATTTAAAAAATCCAATAGACACAGTAATCCTCAAAAAGTAAAATCTGGTTCAACAAGATGAAAATAATTTTGGGGAATACTAACTTTTGACTTTTATATACCGCAGTTAAAGGTAAATAGGGTAATTCAAGGTAAAAATAATACTGTAATAATTCCAAATTACCATAACACATGTCCTAACATTATTTGATGAGTCATGGCCGACCATGGTCATCCTTGGGTCAATTTTGGGACCCATTGGATCCACTTATAAATGATAATGACACTTTAGATTAATTAATTTAAAGTGAAGACAAAATTGACATAAACAAAAAACTTTTCGTAATTAGTTAATATATGGTGTTATATAAGTAATATTTTTGACTATAAATATTCATTATAAATATAAAAATATTTCCTACATCATGGTATTTTATTATAATTTTTAGACATCGAATAAATTGAATTATTTATGACACAATAATGTTGTGGTATTTACCTCAATAATAATTGATTTAAATAAATTAGAACATAAATATTACAATAATATACAAAACCTGTCCAATTCTTATTGGATGATTTTATTTTGACCATGAGTAAAATTATCTTTGACCCTAATGATTTTTTTACCTTTATAAAACGAATATCATTATATAATAAAATAATATTTTCACACTTTCCTAAAGAGACCCTCCTCCCCCTTATAAAAGAAGACCACTTATAACCAATTCCCCACACCTCCAAAGCCTTTAGGATCATCCAAAATCTGAAAAATTTACCTCCCAAAATCCCTCTCCTCCTCTTAGAAGCCTCACCTTAGGCATAAGGCACTTCACTAAGTCCTTTTGGTTCAAACCAAAGGAAGTTACCCAAATTAAAGGTAACATTTTCTCTTAACTTCTTTTCTTTTATTTTACTTCTCCAACCCCTAAACTCTTTTTATTCCTTTCTTTTATAACCACACTAGTATCCTAAATATGCTAGGATGTTTTTATGATAATTATTCAAATTACACTTACACACACCTCTATATAATGGGTGAAGAACATAATGTATCTCTGGATGGAAAACTAACGCCTCACGAAATGATGATTGTTAAATTACATCCTACCGCCTCTCATGGTGGCCATTATGATGGCACTGTATTTATATATGATATATATTATGTTTTTTTTCTTCAGGATTATTTATTTTTCTTTTATAGCATACCTTAATGGTTTCTATTATGGGTAAACATGATAACTTCATTTGAGGAAGTGCGGACTACCGCCCCCTCAAAGTGACATGACTCGTTAATACTATATGTGGGATGTATAAAGGATAGAGTTCATGATATTATATATGATATTATAATGGAATTATATTATACCTATGTATCATTATTTTTTAATTCCATTAAAATAAGAAACAGAAATGAAAGTAGCGTTCATGTGTACGTACGGCTTACCGTCTTCATGAACGGTGCATTTCATTTCATACCCCAAAATGATATATACTATTTTAAATAAATGTATATATATGATATATATGATATATATGATATATAAATAATTAATATAATCCTGGATATAATAAAAATTTTACAATGTGACCAACATGTAACTATAAGTTGTTCATTTTTGACTCAAGTGCCAAATATCGATAAAACAAATGTTATTAACTTAAATGATTACATAATGTTTATAACATGGTAATAAGTTATTTAAAAGGATTAATAAACATGAAAAAGGTTCTTAAGAAAATATAATTTAACTTTAGTTTATTATTCATGATATTAAAGAACAAATGGGTCAAGTCGGAGATGAGGTAAGGGGTTTCTTATCTAACTTTTAATTCCGTGAGATTTCCATTCTTCACCACTTATTTATTTGATGTTGTGTCTTGTGTACTGCCATTTGATATATATTATCATGATTCTCTTTATATTCCTGATATTCTGTGATCCATTTTTTTTGTTATTGACTATTGTCCATATGACTCGATTGATTACAACATGGTAAGCGTTAATTTCAAAATCTCTTCATTATCTGAGGGTGTTTATATGTAATTATCTAATAGGACCTCTTAATCATCCACATCCATGTTTCTTAAAATTTATTTCGAAATATTCTTACTATTTTATAGACTATGGTTTAAATTTATTTATACCATTTTTTTACTTTTTATAAAATGTTTATAAGGGAATCTTTCCGTCATTTTCCAAACAACGTCCTTTTTAACCATTTCGACAAAAAATGCGGTAAGAATGTCTTTTTTAACTTATACGGTGGGTGCGGCTATTTTCTACCGTTATAAAATCATCAAATCTTCCCTTTAAAGCTTATAAGAGTATTTTAAAAGTTAATGTTTTGTTTTATAATTATGTGACTTTAAAATGATTTCAAATAAGAGATATTTCTCTCAAATAGTTTTGATTTCATCTATGTCAACATCCTTTGATGGATTTTAAGATTATTTGAAGTTGATTTATTATGATACAAAACTTCCATATTGTATTGAAGGTTTTGTGATATGTTTGACTATGTATGTGTAATTTTTATAACATTCATGGTTTATGGATAAAGTATTGACATTTCGTATTCTAGTTTTAATACGAATGTTTATTTTATATTTCAACCTCTTCTTAAGATGAATGTGTTGGACTAGTATGTTTTGGGTTGGGGACTAGTGAAAGTAAGCCCTCCGGGTTGGGGTCCGGTTACGGTAGACCCTCTGGGTTGGATTTTGGTTACCGAGGCTCTCCGAGATGGAGTCCAGTTATAGAGGCTCTCCGGGTTGGAGTCCGGTTACAGAGGCTCTCCGGGTTAGAGTCCGGTTACAGAGGCTCTCCGGGATAGAGTCCGGTTACAGAGGCTCCCCAGGTTGTGGTCCGGTTACTATTAGCCCCTAGGTCCTGGAACGAGGCCTTGATATATAAATTAAGGTCTGGTACTATACATTCCCTCATTATGAAAATAATATTGTTGGTTCATGTGGTCATTTGACTATTAGAATACCCATGATTATGCTTTATTATGGCATTATTTACTCAGCTCATATTCCTGCCATAAAAGTATTCATGTTTATTATTTTCAAAGGAATGTGGTTTTACTTATTCACTATGCTAAAAATTTATGTTGTCTTCCGCTATATTGTTAACCCTTACTGAGCGTTTGATCTCACCCCTTTCTAGGTTTTATTTTTCCCAGGATTCCAAGAAGTGTATTGTGATTGATATGTATGGTTAAGCTAAGGGAATAATGGCATTAATAAAGGATTATTTATTTTGTGTTTTATGTTATAAAGTGTAATGTAACATTCATGTTTGTAATCTATTTTCCAATACTGATAAATTGATCGGTCCTTTGGGACTTGATTTCCTTGTGATCATACCAATGTATTAAAATAATGCATCGACTCTGGGTAACTGGGGTCAGGGCGTTATATTTGGTATTAGGGGAATTTTATCAATAACATTGGAAACTAGATTTAGATAAACTCTGATTAGCGTACATTACCATAAGATATAATTTGAGGATTATTATATAATAACTTCCTAGAATTTTGGTAATGTAGATATTTTGTGAGTTTTCTAGGAAAATAGTTCCCTGTCTGGATATGAGCAGGTATAGGCGGCTTAGGCATAGATGTACCTAGGGGTAAAACCCGAAAACACCACTTTGAGCTAGACTTTAATGAGAACTAGTGCACGCCAACGGTCCTTGCTGCACTCTTGGTTTTGACACTCCCGGGGGATATGCTTAGGATAATTCTCAATTTATTTATAAATCATTATGAAGGGTTTATGAGTATATACTTCTTCAAAGAAAACATTTTTTATGATTATGGATTATATCCATAAACTGTTCAATTTATGTTAAGTGTTTTACAAGTTTGGAATTATTTATTTTGATTCATAAACTAATCTAGTTTATGCCATTGTATAGAAATTGTGCCGAGTATAAGGAATCTAAACTCCAGAAATACGTATGATCCAAAGAGTAAGAATGATCAAATATTTCACAGTATTAATCCAACATTTAGAAGGGAAATAGTCTCCCATATATTCTAAACATATAAAGAAATAGTATCATGTGTTAATAAGATAATTAAAGAATTCTATTAGTCCTATGTCTTTGAAGGGAAGCAATAGAAGAAAAGGATGGAAGAGAGAAAGATGGATAAAGGGAAGAGGGAAAAGAAGGATTTTCTTATATGTGATAACTATGGAAATAATCACCTTGGTAAAGTTTTGAAGGGAATTGGAGATTCTTATATGTGTGGAGAAAATGGACACAAAGTGCATCATTGCATGGGTAAGAAAAAAGTTTCCAATGTACGATGCTTCATCTACAAGGAGTTGGGACACTATGTGAATCAATGTCCAAATTATTAGAGTATACCCCAAATGCTGCTATTGGATAATAAAAAAGTTATGATAATACCGAAGATGAAGAGGAATGATCATATTTCTTAATTTGTTATTAAAGTATTGTTTCATTTGAGTATTGTATTAATGATTTACATGTTATAATAATTATAGAGTCTATAAGGATTGTACTGCAATACTCTTTCATTAAGGACTTGAGATTGTGTGGAACCAAGAAATGTGACTCAATGGCAGGTTAAATTTTTGGAAAATATATGGTTGAGAGAAAGATAAACCATAATATGGTTCTAATACTGAGGTAGTAATTTTGGAATAAGAGATGGCTGATTTGGAAAAATTATATTGGATATTCTTAACTTCCTTGGAACTGATTAATAGTTTGTTTATTTCATCATTATTGGAATATTCAATATTTTTGGATATAAACAATATATCCAGTATTATATAAAGGATAAGGAAGCATGAATGTAATCAATAAGGTTTTATGGTAATTCATGGTGTTACTAAGTTTTAAAAAAATACATGATGAAAGTGTTCTCATGTTATTACGTGGAAAAGAGGATCTTCATTTTGTTTAACGTCCTTATAAATTTTGGACTGTGAGTTTGGATAGATTTATTTTTGATAAGTCTAAAGGTTGGAATGGATTAAGATACTAAATCTAATGTTATTTTTGGATTTTTATAAAATGTAAAGCATGCAGACCGTGTGACAACCCATCACGTCGGACAAAGCTACGGGAATCGAACACACAACCATAGTGCGATTGGGATTTATCGCCTGCCATTGGACTACGTGAAGTCCCTGGATTTTATAATGTATTTTCATTTTTTAAAGGGTCTTATATGTGAATTATAAATTCATATATTTTGAACCCTATATGAATAGGATACATATAATATTTTTTTTAAGTTCGATTATCTTTTAGAGTGAAAGATGAGTTTGGGGTAGAAATTAGTTAAAGGATGGAACGCTACATGTAAAGTATATATTTTTTTATTCTCTTACTCAATTAAGAAATTGGATATTAAAACTAAAAATGTATTATCCTAATACCTTAGGTTTTGTTGAACTGATGATATTTTAAATATTCATAGATTGATGGCTTTGAGGCCCTCAATTCTACAATTGTTTGTGACTGATGACCTCAATCACTCTCTATAAATATTTACGTTTTCCCTCCAATTATGTTTCTCTAATTTCTACCAATGTTCTCCCAATCGAGATCATAATTTGGTGGTGACTTTTTCATTCCCCTTTTCCTCTTATGAAGACTAAATTTTATTAACCTAATTTTTATGTGAGTTTTCCCACATAAGTATTTTATATTTTTAAACCTTCTATTTTCAAAGAACAATTTCAAAAATCCAGGATGCAATTTATTGAAGTAGGGAAGAATATAACACCACAAGATTTCATAGTACGTTATTTCTTCAAAGTAATTCAATAACTTGCACTACACGCAACACTGAGTTCAAGCTCACCACGACATACCAATCTAGCCATTCAAAAGAGGTTATGAATAGTATTAATTGCATTTTGAATTTTATAAACTCCATATAATTTTATCATCCATATTATGTGTTTCTTAGATATAATATAAGAAAAAAAATCAATTTTTTAGATAAAGGAATTATTTTTTAGAAAATGAAATTTTACCACCTTTTGAGGGAAAACCCTTTTTAAATCCAATATTTGACACTTTAATATATTCAATTTGACAAATAAAACCTCTTCTTTAGAATCGGGAGAAAAAAAATTTAGTTTTGATAAATTTTTTGTATTTTTCTGATAACTTTCATATTTTTGTGAATAGTGAAAAATACTAAAATTTAATTAAAAAAACATTTTTAATCAAAATAATTTATAGTGTTAAATTATGAATTTTATTGGTTTTGAAGTATAATTAGATTATATTTTTTTTCATTTAATACAATTTAGGTCATTATAATTAATTTCACATTGAAATTGGACATAAAAAAGTGTCAATCTTTTAATAGATATTGTTGCTTAAAAACACGCTATTTGTTTTGACAACAGAAAATAATTTTAAATTAATTAATGAAAATTATATTTTTTGAATTTGGTAAAATAGACATCATTTTTTAATTCGAAATATCAAAAACATATTAGGCTGAATTTTTGGTATTTTTCTGAGAAACATCAATTATTGATGAATGATAAAAACACTAAGTTATTGGTTAAAACATACTTTTTATTTAAATAATTATTTATTTTATTTAAATTTATTTTTGGTCAAAATAGATACATAATACCTATATATGTTCAAAATAATTCGTTCCAGTCATTTTATAATAAGTTTAGATATATAAATTTTTTTTGAACTTTTTACCGTCTTTTACCCACCTCCTAGGAGTATTTGCAAATTTGCATAAAACATAATTTTAGCACTTCTGTGAGTTGAATTTCAAAAACCTGAGAGACATGGTTAACCTCATAATGTAAAATGTGGTTCAATAAGATGAATATAGATTTTGGTGAATAGTAACTTTTGACTTTTATTTAGCGCGGTTAAAGGTAAATAGGTTAATTTAAGGTAAAAATAATATTCTAATAATTCAAAATTACATTAACACATGTACTAACATTATTTGACTAGTAATGGCCAACAATTGTTATCCTTGGGTCTATTTTGGGTCCCCATGGAGCCACTTATGAATGATAATGACACTTTAGATTAATTAATTTAAAGGCAAAATTGACATAAAAAAAATCTTTTAGTAATTAGTTTTTATATGGTGTTATATAAGTAATATTTTTGACTATAAACATTCATTTTAAAGCTAAAACTATTTCCTAAATCATTGTTTTTTTTATAATTTTTATACATCGAATAAATTAAATTATTTATGACACAATAATGATGCAGTATTTACCTCATTAATAAATTATTTAAATAAATTAGATTATAAATATTAAAATAATTTTCAAAACACGTCCAATTATTATTGGATGATTTTATTTCGACCATGAGTCAGATTATCTTCTACTCAAATTATTTTTGGACATTTAGAAACTAAATATCATTATATAATAAAATAATATTTTCACACTTCCCTAAAGAACCCCTCCCCCCCCTTATAAAAGAAGTCCACTTCTAACCAATTCCTCACACCTCCCAAGCCTTTAGGCTTCTCCAAACTCAGAAAAATTATTCTCCCAACATCCCTATCCTCTTCTTAGATGCCTTACCTTAGTCAGAAGGAACTTAATGATGTCCTTTTGGTTCAAACCAAAGGAAGTTACCCAAATTAAAGGTAACATTTTATTTTATCTTCTTTTATTTTATTTTACATATCCAACCCCTAAAATATTTTTATTCTTTTCTTTTATAACCACACCATTGTCCTCAATATTCTAGGATTTTTGTATGAGAATTATTTGAACTACACTCACACCTCTATCTAATGGGTTAAGAACCTAATGTTTTTGTGGATGGCAAACTAACGCCTCACAAAACGATGATTGTTCAATTACCTCCTACCACCTCTCATGGTGGCCATTATGATGGAACTCTATTTATATATGATGTATATTATGTTTATGTTTTTCTTCATGCTTCTGTATTTTTCTTTTATAGCACACCTTAAGTCTTTCCATTATGGGTAAACGTGATAATTTCATTTGAGGAAGTGCGGACTACGGCCCCCTCAAAATGATATGACTCCTTAATAACATATGTGGGATGTATAAATGATGGATTTAATGATATAATATATGAAATTATACTGGAATTATAATATACCTATTCATCATTATGTTTTAATTCCATTAAAATAAGAAATAGAATGAAAGTAGTGTTCATGCGTATGTACGACTTACCATCTCCATGAACGGTGCATTTAATTTTTTACCCCAAAATGATATGTACTTTTATAAATACATGTATATACAGGATATATATTACATATAAGATATCTAAATCATGAATATAATTCTGGATATAATGATCTTTTGACTATGTGACCAACATGTAACTATAAGGTGTTCATTTTTGACTCAAGTACCAAATATCGACAAAACGAACGTTATTAACTTAAATGATTACATAATGTTTATAACATGGTAATAAGTGATATAAAAGGGATAATAAACATAAATAAGGTTCATAAGAAAGTATAAATTAACTTTAGTTTATTATTCAGGATATTAAAGAACAAACGGGTCAAGTCGGACATGAGATAAGGGGTTTCTTATCTCACGTTTAATTCTGTGAGATTTCCATTATTCACCACTTATTTATTGCATGTGGTGTATTGTGTACTACCATTTGATATATTTTATCATTATTCTCTTTATATTCATGATATTATGTGATTCATTTCGATGTTATTGACTATTGTTCATATGACTCGATTGATTACAATGAGGTAAGGGTTAATTTCAAAATCACTTTATTATCCGAGGTTGTTTATATGTAATTATCTACTGGGACCTCTTTATCATCCACATCCATGTTTCTTAAAAATGTATTTCAAAACATTATTACTATTTTATAGTCTATGGGTTAAATTCATTTATACCCTTTTTTGACTTTTTATAAGATGTTTATAAAGGAATCCTTCCGTCGTTTTCCAAACAATGTCCTTTTTAACCTTTTCAATAAAAATTAAGGTAAGAATGTCTTTTTTAACTTATATGGTGGGTGCGGCTATTTTCTGCCATTATAAAAGCATCTATTCTTTCCTTATAAGCTTATAAGAATATTTTCAAAGTAAATGTTTTATTTTATAATTATGTGAATTTAAAATGATTTCAAAAAAGAGATATTTCTCTCAAATAGTTTTTATTTCATCTATGTCAACATCCTTTGATGGATTTTAATATTATTTGAAGTTGATTTATTATGATACAAAACTTCCATATTGTATTGAAGGTTTTGTGATATGTTTTAATAGGGATGTGTTATTTTTATACCATTCATGGTTTGTGGATAAAGTATTGACATTTCATATGCTATTTTTCATACGAACGTTTATGTTATATTTAAACCTCTTCTTAAGATGATTGTGTTGGACTAGTATGTTTTGGGTTGGGGACCGGTAAAAATAAGCCCTCCGGGTTGGGGTCCGGTTACAGCAGACCCTCCGGGTTGGAGACCAGTTAGAGAGGCTCTCCGGGTTGGAGTCTAGTTAAATAGGCTATGCAGGTTGGAGTCCGGTTACATAGGCTCTCTAGGTTGGGGTCCGGTTACCGTTAGCCCCTAGGTCCTGGCACAAGGCCTTGAAAAAGAAATTAAAGTATGGCACTATACATTCCCTCATTATGAAAATAATATTGATGGTTCATGTGTCCATTCGACTAGTAGAATACCCATGATTATGCTTTATTGTGGCATTATTTACTCAGCTCATATTCCTTCCATAAAAGTATTCATGTTTATTATTGGAAAAGGAATGTGGTTTCAATTATTCACCATGCTAAATATTTATGTTATCTTTTATTGTATTGCTTACCCTTACTGAGCATTTGAGCTCACCCCTTTCTATGTTTTATTTTTCCCAGGATTCCAAGAAGTGTATTGTGATTTATATGTAGGGTTATGATAATGGAATAATGACATCCGTATAGGATTATTTATGTTGTGTTGTATGTTATAAAGTGTAATATAACATTCATGTATATAATCTATTTTCCAAGACTGCTAAACCGATCAGTCCTTCGGGACTTGATTTCCTTGTGATCATGGAAATGTATTAAAATAATGCACCAACCCTGGGTAACTGGGGTCAGGGCATTACAATTGATATCAGAGAAAGTTTAGAAATAACATTGGAAACTAGATTTAGAAAATCTAGGATAAGAATACACTACCCAAAGATAGACTCTGAGGAATAGAATATAAGAACTTCCTAGAATTTTAGTAATATAGATATTTTGTGAGTTTTCCAAGAAAATACCTCCCTATCTAGATACGAGCAGGTAGAGGTAGCTCTAGCACAGATGTACCTAGGGGTAAAACCCAAAAACACCGCTTTGAGCTAGACTTGAACAAGAACTGGTGCACGACAACAGTCCTTGCTGCACTCTTGGTTACGACACTCCCGATGGATATTCTTAGGATAATTCTCATTCTCTTTACAAATCATTATGAAGGGTTTATGAGTATATACTTCCACAAAGAAAACATTTTTTATGACTATGGATTATATCCATAAACTGTTAAATTTATGTTAAGTGTTTTACAAGTTTGGAATTATGTATTTCAATTCATAAACTAATCTATTTTATGCCATTGTATAGAAATGGCGCCCAATAGAAGGAATGTGAACTCCAGCAATACGTATGGTCCAAAGAGTAAGAAGTATCATATATTTCACGGTATTAGGGAAACATTTAGGAGGGAAATACTCTCCCATGTATTCTCAACATATGAAGAAATAGTATCATGTGATGATAGGATAAGTAAAGAATTATCGTAGTCCTATGGCTTTGAAGGGAAGAAATAGAAGAAAATGATGGAAGAGAGAAAGATGGATAAAGGGAAGAGGGAAAAGAAGGATTTTCCCATATGTGATAATTGTTGAAAGAATCCCCTTGGTAAATGCTTGAAGGGGGTGTGATTTTTTTATATGTGTGGAGAAAATGGACACAAAGTACGGGATTTTAAGGGTAAGAAAAAAGTTCCCAATGTACAATGCTTCATCTACAAGGACTTGGGACTCTACGTGAATCAATGTCCAAATAATCAGAGTATACCCCAAAATGTTTCTATTGGATAATAAAAAAGTTATGATACTACCGAAGATGAAGAGGAATAGTTAGACTTCTTACGTTGTTGTTAAAGTATTGTGTCGTTTGATTATTTTATTAATGTTGTACATGTTATAAAAATTATAGAGTGTATAAGGATTTTACTGCAGTACTGTTTCATTAAGGACTTGAGATTGTGTGGAACCAAGAAATGTGACTCAATTGTAGGTTAAATTTTTGTAAAATATATTTTTGAGAGGAAGATAAACCAAAATATGGTTCTGATACCGAGGTAGTGATTTTGGAATAAGAGATGGTTGATTTGGATAAATTATATTGGATATTCTTGACTTTTTTGGATCTAATTAATAGTTTGTTTATTTCATCATTATTGGAATATTCAATATTTTTTGATATAAGGAATATATCCATTATTATATAAATTATAAGGGAGCATTAATATAATAAATAAGGGTTTATGGTAATTTAGGTTGTTACCAAGTTTTAAAATAATACATAATGAAGGTGTTTACATGTTATTACATGGAAAAAAGGATCTTCATTGTGTTTAACTTCCTTATAAATTTTGGACTGTGAGTTTGGATAGATTTATTTTGTATAAGTCTAATGGTTGCAATGGATTAATATACTATTGTCAAGGTTATATTTGGATTTTTCTAAAAAGGACAACACGCAGACCGTGTGACAACCCGTCACGTCAGACAAAGCTGCGGGAATCAAACCCACAACCATAGTGTGATTGGGATTTATCGCCTACCACTGGACTATGTGAAATCCCTGGATTGTATAATTTAGTTTCTTTTTTAAAGGGTTTGATAGGAGGATTATAAATTCATATTTTTTAAACCCTATCGGAATAGGATAAATAGAATATATTTTTTAAGTTCTATTATCTTTTAGAGTAAAAGATGAGTTTGTGGTAAAAATTTGTTAAAGGATGGAACTCAACTTGTCAAGTATATATTTTTTTCTTCTCTTATTCTACGATGAAATTAATTCTTAAACATTAGGTAAGGGATATTAAAACTAAAAATGTATTATCCCAATACTTTATGTTTTGTTGAACGGATGATATTTTAAATCATCATAGATTGATGGATTTGAGGCCCTCAATTATGCAATTGTTTGTCACTGATGACCTCAATCACTCCCTATAAATTTTTACATTTTTCCTCCAATTATGTGTCTTTAATTTCCACCAATGTTCTCCTAATTGAGATCATAATTTGGCGGTGACTTTTTCATTCCCCTTTTCCTCTTATTATGACTAAATTTTATTAAACCAATTTTCGACGTGGGTTTTCACACGAAGGTATTTTATATTTTCAAACCCTCTATTTTTGAAGTAAAATTTCAAATTACGAGGATGCAATTTATTGAAGTAAGGAATAATGTAACACCTGAAGATTTCACAGTACGTTATTTCATCAAAGTAATTCTATATCTTGCACTACACGCAACACTGAGTTCAAGCGCACCATGACTTACCAATCTAGCCGTTCAATAGAGGTTATGAATAATATTAACTTAATTTTGAATTTTATATAATCCATATAATTTTAAAATCCATATTATATGTTTCTTATACATAATATAAGAACAAATTCAGTTTTTTATATAAAGGAAGTATTTTTCAGGAAATACAATTTTACCGCCTTTTGAGGGAGAACCCTTTTTAAATCCAATATTTGACATTTTTATATATTAAATTTGACAAAATAAACTTCTTATTTATAATTGTGTGATAAAAATTTAGTATTGATAAATTTTTGGTATTTTTTGATAAATTTCATATTTTGGTGAATAGTGAAAAATACTAAATTTTAATTAAAAACAACATTTTTAATCGAAAAAATTTATAGTGTTAAATTATGAATTTGATTGGGTTTGAAGTATAATTAGATTATATTTTTATCATTTAACATAATTTATGTCATTATAATTAATTTCACTTTGAAATTGGAGATAAACAATTGTCAATCATTTGATATATATTGTTGCTTAAAAGCACGCTATTTGTTTTAACACCGGGAATTAATTTTAAATTAATTAATGAAACTTATATGTTTTAAATTTGGTAAAATAGACATCATTTTTGAATTCGGAATATCAAATATAGATTAGGTTGAATTTTTGGTATTTTAATGAGAAACATCATTTTTTGATGAATAGTAAAAACACTAAATTATTGGTTAAAACCAACTTTTTACTTAAATAATTATTAATTTTATTTAAATTTATATTAGGACAAAATATATACATAATACCTATATATTTTCAAAATAATTCATTAGAGTCATTTTATATTAAGTTTAGATATTTAAAAATTTTATTGAACTTTTTACCGTCTTTTACCCACCTCCTATGAGTATTTGCAAATTTGCATAAATCATAATTTTACCGCATCTTTGAGTTGAATTTCAAAAATATGAGATACACAGTTAACCTTAGTAAGTAAAATTTTGTTCAATAAGATGAAAATATTTTTTTGATGAATAGTAACTTTTGACTTTTATTTACCGCGGTTAAAGGTAAATAGGATAATTCAAGGTAAAAAGAATATTGTAATAATTCAAAATTACCTTAACACATGTCCTGACCTTATTTGATGAGTAATGGCCGACCATGGGAAACCTTGGGTCGATTTGGGGATCCCATGGAGCCACTGATGAATGTTAATGACACTTTAGATTAATTAATTTAAAGTAAAGGCAAAATTGTCATAAACAGAAATCTTTTAGTAATTAGTTTTTATATGGTGTTATATAAGTAATATATTTGGATATAAATATTCATTGGAAATATAAAATGATTTCCTACATCATGGTATTTTTTTATAATTTTTATACATCGAATAAATAAAATTATTTATGACACGATAATGATGAAGTATTTACCTCATTAATAAATAATTTAAATAAATTAGATTAAAAATATTAAAATAATATCCAAAACATGTCCAACTCTTATTGGATGATTTTATTTCTACCATGAGTCATCTTATCTTCTACCCTAATGATTTATGGACCTTTATAAACCGAATATCATTATATAATAAAATAACATTTCCCCACATTCCTAAAGAGACCCTCCTCCCCCTTATAAAAGAAGACCACTTCTATCCAATTACTCACTCCTCTAAAGCCTTTAGGATCATCCAAACTCAGACAAATTAAGCTCCCTACATCCCTCTCCCCCTCATATAAGCCTTATCTTATGCAGAAGTCACTTCAATAAGTCCTTTTGATTCAAACCAAAGAAAGTTACCCAAATTAAATGTAACCGTTTCTCTTAACTTCTTTCTTTTATTTTACTTCCCCAACCCCTAAACTCTTTTTATTCCATTATTTTATAACCACACCAGTATCTTCAATATTCTAGGATATTTTTATGATATGTATTCGAACTACACTAACACAAACCTCTATCTAATGGGTGAAGAACATAATTTTTCTGTTGATGGAAATCTAACGCCTCACGAAACGATGATTGTTCAATTACCTCCAACCACCTCTCATGTTGGCCATTATGATGGAACTATATTTATATATTATATATATTATTTTTATGTTTTCTTCATGCTTCTGTATTTTTATTTTATAGCATACCATAATGGTTTCCATTATGGGTAAATGTGATAATTTTATTTGAGGAAGTGCGGACTACCGCCCACTCAAAGTGATATGACTCGTTAATACCATATGTGGGACGTATAAAGGATAGAGTTTATGATATTATATATGATATTATACTGGAATTATAATATACCTATGTATAATTATGTTTTAATTACATTAAAATAATAAATAGGAATGAAAATAGCGTTCATGTGTACGTACGACTTACCGTCTCTATGAACGATGCATTTCATTTCTTACCCCAAAATGATATGTACTATTATAAATACATGTATATACTGGATATATATGATATATATGATATCTAAATCATGAATATCATTTTGGATATAATGAACTTTTGACCATGTGAACAACTAGTAACTATTAGATGTTCATTTTTGACTCAAGTGCCAAATATCGACAAAACTAACGTTATTAACTTAAATGATTACATAATGTTTATAACATGGTAATAAATGATATAAAATGAATAATAAACTTGAAAAAGGTTCTTAAGAAAGTATAAATTAACTTTAGTTTATTATTCTGGATATTAAGGAATGAATGGGTCAAGTCGGACGTGAGGTAAGGGGTTTCTTATCTCACTTTTAATTCCGTGAGATTTCCATTGTTCACCAATTATTTATTGCATGTGGTGTGTTGTGTTCTTCCATTTGATATATATTATCATTATTATATTTATATTCATGATATTATATGATTAATTTGGTTTTTATTGACTATTAATTTGGTTTTTATTGACCATTTTTTATACGACTCGATTGATTGCAATGAGGTAAGGGTTAATTTCAAAATCTCTTTATTATCCGAGGTTGTTTATATGTAATTATCTACTAGTACCTCTTTATCATCCACATCCATGATTCTTAAAAATGTATTTCAAAACATTCTTACTATTTTATAGATTGTGGTTAAAATTCATTTATACCCTTGTTTGACTTTTTAAAAGATTTTTATAAAGGAATCTTTCTATCGTTTTCCAAACAAGGTCCTTTTTAACATTTTTGACAAAAATTAAGGTAATAATTTCTTTGTTAACTTATACGAAGGGTGAAGATATTTTCCACTATTATAAAATCATAGAATCTTACCTTAAAAGATTATAATAATATATTAAATGTAAATGTTTTATTTTATAATTATGTGACTTTCAAATGAATTCAAAAAAGATATATTTCTCTCAAATAGTTTTTATTTCATCAATGTCAACATCCATTGATGGATTTTAAGATTATTTGAAGTTGATTTATTATGATACAAAACTTCCATATTGTATTGAAGCTTTTGTGATATGTTTGACTGTGGATGTGTTATTTTTATACCATTCATGGTTTATCGATAAAGTGTTGACATTTAGTATGCTAGTTTTGAAACGAATGTTTAAGTTATATTTAAACATATTCTTAAGATAAATGTGTTGGACTAGTATGTTCCAGGTTGGGTACTGGTAAAATTAATCCCTCTGGGTTGGGGTCTGGTTACAACAGACCCTCTAGGTTGGAGTCCGGTTACAAAGGCTCTCTGGGTTGGAGTCCAGTTACAAAGGCTCTCTGGGTTGGAGTCCGTTTACAAAGGCTCTCCGGGTTGGAGTCCGGTTACAGAGGCTCTCTGAGATAGAGTCCGGTTACAGAAGATCTCTAGGTTGGGGTTTGGTTACAGTTAGCCCCAAGGTCCTTGCACGAGGCCTTGACACAAAGATTAAAGTCTTGTATTTTACATTCCCTCGTTATAAAAATAATATTGGTAGTTCATGTGGTCATTCGACTAGTAGAATACCCATGATTATTATTTATTATTTCATTATTTACCCATCTCATATTCCTACCATAAAAGTATTCATGTTTATTATTGGAAAAGTAATGTGGTTTCAATTATTCACCACGCTAAATATTTATGTTATCTTTCGTTGTATTGCTTACCCTTACTGAGTGTTTGAGCTCACCCATTTCTTTGTTTTGTTTTTCTCAGGATTCCAAGAAGTGTATTGTGATTGATATACAGGGTTAAGATATGGGAATAATGGTGTTAATAAAGGATTATTTATGTTCTGTTGTATGCTATAAAGTGTAATGTATCATTCATGTATGTAATATATTTTCCAAGACTTCAAAACTGATCGGTCCTTCGGGACTTGATTTCCTTGTGATTATGGAAATGTATTAAAATAATGCACCGACTCTGGGTAACTGGGGTTAGGGTGTTACAAAAAATAAAAGAATTTAATTCACCGGATTTAAATCATGCTATCTATTTCTAATAAAATTATCCAATGTAATGGGAGGGAGATCAACCAAAAATAAAAAAGACAACCTCAAACAAAGTCTAATAACCCCTCTAGTGAAATCACTACACACCAAAAAGTAATGTATGAAGATTCAATTATCTATGATCCCACCTTATGACCCTCATGACCCACCACAATGTTATCCCAATGCTAATTCAATGCAGTAAATTTCTTCATTAATTTAACCCAACTCTCATAAAATAGAAAATACTTAATCTAAGTCATTCATTCACCATCAAGATGTGGATTGTGTGAGGAAATTATCAAGTAAGGGAACCTAGTGAAAGGAACATAATTTTATCCCATTGAAGTAGTATTCACATTTAACCTAATAAAAATGATGAGAAAACCCTTTATTTGAAGTAGATAATGTCCTCATAGATTTAATTAAATATCCAAAGTCAAGGGAGTCAAATATTTTGAGAAAATAATGATGAACTTCATAAAAAACATGAAAACCCTTGAATAGAATAAAAAACTCAACGATTGAAAAAAAATCCTCAAAATTAGAACAACCACTAATTGAAAGAAAAAAATCTCCAACATAGATAGTAGGAGTTGAAATGTTAACATTGATGATGTTGGAATGAATCTTGGCTTTTGGAAAACCACTATGAAAATATCAACAGATGTATGTCGTCATCATCTAAGATAGAATCTTTCAAAGAAGACACCACTATAGGAAAAGCTAATGAAAAATCCTACAAACCTATAGCTTAACATAAAAAATATTGGGAAACTAGATATCCTAAACCAAATTGATGGATATAATATCCATGATGTGTATAATAACACAAAGATCTAGAATTTCACCATATATAATAACCGAAAATGGAGGAAGAAATGATGAGGTAGGAAGATCTATGGTAAATGATAGAAATTTTATTACATGAACCAAGAAGAATTATAAAAGTATCTTATCATTCCCCTAATTTTTTTTTATCATACTCTTTCGAGTGAAGGAAAATATTACGAATAAAATTGAGTTAAATTTGAATTTTTCTTTCAATAATTTAAATCTCATTTCACTCTTATTGATTCTAAAATAAATGGATTATATAAATTTAATATTAGGAAACAAGATTGATTTTTTTTAAAACCTAATATTGGTTTCATGTGGGTTTTTATATGTAAGGATATATCTTTAACTCCAATAATCAATTTTACAAGTTCAATTTGTAGTTTGATAAATATTCCATATTTGTTACTCTGCCACAAATACGACTTATCTTTTATTAATATAAAGGGAACTCATAGTGTATTTTATGAGAAAAACCATTTTTCAAAAACATTTTCAAATAATCTTTAAGATAATTCTATTTGTGTATTTTTTGAATATTCTTCTAATTTAATAAATACTATTTATGAACCCTCAAAATATGAAAGTGATTGATTGTATTGTGGGTAGCGGTTCAACATAAATTAGGGGTATAGGAATGAAAAATAACTACTCAGGGAATCATTTTATTTTATAATATATAATTTGATTGGGTGGTGGGTATTGGGTGGGTTTTGAGAGAGTTGGGTGGGGTTGTTAGAATAATGAATCATATGATCTCTATTTTAATATTGGTTACAACCGGAAGAGGTAGGAATTTAGACATTTTGGGAATCATATTGGATGATATGATAATACATCCTTGGAATCAAGGATCATTTCTTAGTATAGTTTTCTCAATTATACTAATGGAATATTCTATACAGTTTCTATTCCAATTACACTATCATCAATTTAATCCTCAAAATTATTCCATATTTATGTTTTTTAATCCTCTATTTTCCTTTAAAAACTCATAAAATCCTATTAATTGGTTCCATTATTGAGGGATATCCCTCGGTGAGGTGATTCGAGTTAGTGATTGTAGAAGTATATTCTAGAGAGAGATTCTTGAAGGATCAGTTGATGTTAACACAAAAACTATATCTCTACACAGATGGGAAATCAAATTAAAATGAGGAATTTTCAATCATAGAGATGATATCAAGGATACAACAATAAGTGATTTATATGTAGTGGACAAAACTATATCTAGTATTTTTAAGAGTGAAATTGATATGAAATGCATGATAATTGAGAATTTAGTTTGTGATGCAAGCATTGAAAATTCTATTGTAGTAGAAGATGAAGAAATAAATTTGTGATAGGAAATTGAAGACGTAGATTTAGAGATAAAGGTATAAAATGAAACTAGGATTTACAGATAGATGAATTTGAAGAGTTTTCATCTCTCTCCAAGAGAGTGGGAATTCCAACTTTTTTGATGAAGAGACAGTGGCCTTGATTACCATACATGATATATGTTTCTCAATACATTAGATTTCAGAAGAGATTAATGTTACATTGGTACAACTATGTTCTAATACATCCGATTAATTTGAGAGGCTGTTGAATATATTGTGTGTTAATGAGTATGGAGACTTTCTGATTGAGTTAGCAGTGAGAATCATTTTTGAAAGTGTCCATAGTATCAAATCTAGTACGATTGATTCTATCTCAACATTTCTTATATCAAAATTATCATAATCCAATTATAATTGTAGTGGTTTATGTTTAAAATTATATTAGTGTTACTTTTAGTGATCTTGAATACACCAATACTAATTCTAAAATTTTCTACAAGTATAATTCTTTTATCAAAAGTTTCAAGCATCATATTTTGAAAGAAATAAGAATATATTATGTAGTTAGATATAATATTAAATATTATCCAATAAAGAAAATTGGTGTAAATATGCTGATAAAGTGTTAAATAAGACAATTACTTTTTCCATAAAGGAAGACCGGTTTCTATGGAATGGAACTAGAATTAATTTTTTAGTTTCTGTTTGGTCTAGGTCTATCCAAACAATAGTGAGAAAGGGTGGATGGAATTTTTTGGACCCTGAGAAAGTGTGGATTAAAAGTAATTTTAATATTGATCATGTGGAGGAATAATTGATTTAATTTATAATTATTCATCCTAATATCTACTATTTTAGATTTAATTTATATGAATTGTGTTATTTCATAGGGCTTTATGGGATGTATTCAGTAGGTAGTCTAATGTTAGAAGCTACAACTGAAGGGTATATTGAAAACGACCCACAGATCATCAAAAATGACTTTGAATGATTATTTTTACGAAACCATCATGATGAGAAGTAGTTAGATAATGAAAAATATCATCATTTTTCAAGCGATTAATACTATATTAAACTCATCCCTCCATCTGGATATTGGTTCAATGTATTACTTATTAATGTTCCTCACATCTATGACTCAGGAAAACTTCTTTATCACATTCAATCAATAGGGAAATTTTGTGCCTATAATGGAATAAAATTTGTAATTATAAATATAATTATTTACTATTTTAGGGAAATAACAACTACAACATTACCAACACAATTTACTAGTGATATTTTACAAATAATAGAGAAATAAATCTATAAACAAAAAAGGAAATTAACATTGAATATGGAATTATCGATTTAAATGTGGATGTTATTACACCCAATATAATTTAAGTAAAGTATTTTTTGGAATTTTATGGTCCATAAAAGCATGAGAGTGAAAATAAAAAAAATAATGGGAGGGTCTTCTTTGAATGATAAAATATTATTTTTCAAGTCCTAAGAAAGAGGGAGAATTTTATTGATGTAACCAGACACTAAACTAATAAATATCCAACCCTATGTGTGTTAAAATTGGTCTTTATATTTTTATATGAGGGATAAAATTTTCATTAGAGATCTCAGATATTATTATTTTGGAACAAAAAATTTATTCTTTTAAGAAGATGTAGAGATGGAATAGGTCTTTCTATGAAAACATTCAGAAATTAATCAATTTTTTGCTTAAGGTAAATGTTACATATATTTTATATAATTTTATCTCCACTATTTACTATGATTATGTCTCACTAAATTTGGTTTAACTCCTTCATAATAACCTTATCATGGAATCTCTTGGCATATTTTCATTGGTTATTGAACCTCCAATAGATAACTTGATGCACAAGTCAAATTTTGGCCAAAGGGAACCTCTAGTAATTATTATGTGGAGAAACTTATTTATACAGGTTGTATATCAAGTGAATTTTTTCCTAGCCTTAATATCAACATTAAAATAATTATATTCCACAATGATGGATCAGATCATGATAACATAGTTAATAATACACTAATATTTAGTGCATCTGATTTTATCAAATATTCAATGAGTTCAATCCATATAAACCAAATGAAATAAACCTGATTGAATGAGTTTAAAAGATTCATTTTCATAGTCTTTATTTTAGTTACTATCATATTCTAGGTGTTCATAATTTTATTTATAAGTAAAATTGGAAATGACATTCAAGATTTATTGAAAGGAGTGGCTGATGAAAGTGATTATTGGGTTATTAGGTTAGCCACTAGATATTGTGGGTAAATATCATATAAAGAATGTTTTCCTTGAAGAATTTGTGGTAGAAATAGAAATTCTATATGTGTTATTACTTTTATATCTCATGTCATAAATAATATGTCACTAGTGAAGGGGAATATAAAATCTCTCAAAGTAGAAACTCAGGTCGTAGATATGATGAAGGTACAATTTCGTTATTTCCACCATAATGAAAAATGTTTTTTTAAGTTCATGATAATGATAGGAATATGGTAAATTATTAGTGATAGAGGAGGGCGAGGGGAATGAAAAATGACTACTTTGGGTGGTATTGTATTTTATAATGGATATTTGTATTTAGTAGTAGTTAGTGGATAGAAAATTTGAGAATAGGTTATGGTTATTAGGCTATAGGATAGGGTTGTTAAAATCACTGTTCTGCAGAACAATATTTAAATTTTTTTTTCTAAAATATGGGGAGGAAAAAATAGGATATTTTGGGCTTCAAATTGGGTGATTGTAGGTTACAGACTTATCCTAAGGGAGCATTTTCCATGGTATTTCCTTCTTATTATTTTTTGGAAATATATTCTATAATTTTTCTATAATTTTTACACTATCATCAATCGTCACTAGGATGATAAGACGTCCAATAAAACCTAATAGAACAAGTGGAAGTGATTATAACTAGGTACTCAAGATCTACATGAATAAATAAATAGAAAAATGCTTACAACAAAAAATAACTGAATATACCAATGTACCATTCAATGATGTAGCCACAACTTCACCTATATCAATTCTTTTTAAAAATTTATAAAGGGGAATCACAAAACTCCCCTCCTTATAATGTATCCATGGGCCAATTTCGATCACTAGTCATATGAGTTGTCTATTGGAACCCTCTTTTCCCCCCCATAAGAACATACATTTCAATCAATGAGAAATCAAATGTGAAATAATAGAAGATAAGAAACCATCATCTATTTTACTAATGCACCCATGATCTTTAAATGAACATTCTATTGATAATTTCATTGCTGTTATTGATTGATCAATCATAGAAATAAGTTCCCTATAAAAGGAGTGTGAACATATCATATTTCCATATTAGTTTGAATAAAGAATAAAAAATGAAATCTTGGGTGTTATAAATTAGCTTATAACTATACAAGTGACGATATATCAGCTCAAATGGAAGTAGATATGGTCTTTAGTGGACTTCTCCCATGATTCACTGGTTATATAAGAAAAATGAGTTTTCTAGAAAAAGTGCGATGATTTGGGTGTTAATACTTGGAATGAGGTAAGATTAGTTTATAATGGATATAATGATGAAGATGACATATAATCATTATAAAACATTCTATCTGATATTAATATTTGAATTTATTTGGATCTTTATTTCCTTGATCTCACAAGATATTTTTATTATTTTTTAAACTAAAGTGAAAAGTAAATTTTTGAATAGTTACATTGAAGAATTTTATGTTGACCAACCAATTAGTTTTCAAAATCATGACCTATTGGACCATGTTTTCAAAATATCAAAAGATATTTACAGACTAAAACAAGTATTGATATCCTTTCATGATCATTTAAATTTCTTCAACTACAAAATTATTTTTCAAAGGGAAATAAAAATGTTTCCATCTATCAAAATAATATTTCAAGGTCAGTCTGATTATTTAGACCTATGTACACAATATTATTTTTAGACCCACTAGATAATAACTTTTCAAAGATGATACCTAAGATATCCTTATCTAAATTACTGGGGGACGGTTATGCTAGAAATTTTAAACCATACTATGGGGATTCTTTAGTTAAAAAAATCAAATATATTTGAAAAAAGGGAATAAATATTTTCATAAATAAAAATTATTTCTCACTATTTAACAAATTTTACAATGGGTTACATCAAATTACATGGATGATACTGCCAATGGTGTGAAAGAGTACTTACAAATATGAAAACATCAACATACAAAATATATGTTTACCACTACATCAATGATTAATTATCAATGAATATATTTTTAATAGAAATTTAATAATGGTAACATTACTTAAATTTTCAAAATATCGACCATCAGGAGTAATAAAAATATTATATAGTTGTTTTTTTTTCTAATTTATTTATTTCATAACTATATTTTACTCAATCAATTTCTTAAAATTCATCCAATGAGAGTTAAAAGTTTAATATTATCATATAGTCCACAATTTGATCAACTAATGATGGTGTATTTAATCTCTCTATAAATAAGGTCATTGAATAAGTATTTTCCTCACCCCCTTATCTATTATTGTCATTATGTTTTAATATATCCATGGATATTCTCTTCTAAACACACCTTCTGGTGATTCTTGTCTTGAAATTTTAATTATTTCTAGAAAATAAGTGGTTATATAATTTATTAAATAAAGGAAAATAAATTATTACAATTTAATATATTTTGTTTTCATGTATTAATTAAAATTAAAAAATGTTATCTCTTTCAATAACCCTTTTTTGAGAGATTTTAAATAATCGTGTTATAGAAATGGATTTTCCGTTACTCCTTTTTCTCTTGCCTATTTTTTTAATCCAAACTGGAGAGAGAAACTAAAAATATCCCATCATTCTCATTTCCCCTCAAATATTCCTTGGAAAATATGTTGTAGTCTTACCTAATTGTTTTGGTTAATATTATAGGAAGTGTGGGTTATTTAGGTATGTGTGACTCTTTTATAAACATTGTGTATTCCCCTATTATTTTATTATAGTTTTCTTTATTTTTATATTTTATTTTTCAATTATTCTAATGTGGTCCATTCTGGTTATTAAATATCACACGGAATCTCTCTAGTCATGATTAAAGTTTATTTTGTAGTGTTTTTAAGAAAAAATTAACATTAATAAACTCTATTTCTTGTAATTCCATAATTATTGATTGTTTTCTTTTCTTATTTATACAAAATGGCCCAATCATATTATTCATTACAATTCCCATACAAGAAAATCAATTCCATCTTCCATGATTAGACACCTTGAGTGGGCTTGTGCCTTGGTAGTTTCTCATGAAGGGTATCTAAATCAAGATTATGGTTTTCTCTATAGGATATTGGTGGCCATATTATGATAATTACAATTATTTATTTCCAAATATTATTTTTCATGTTTTTAGAGGTCGGTAGCACATTTGGGTTTTTTTAATTATTGATTATTGTTAAAATAATTAATTTTATAAAATATAATAATAATAACTCAATAATGATTTTATATCAAAGGATAAACCTATGTGTTTTAAAAACAACCTTATTCCAGTAGATTTCCACCCAATTTTCTATTGCAAGTTGATGGTATCCTTTTTTCGTCATATAGGATGGTAGAGAACTTTGTCATTTTTCTCTAAAGTGGACTTTATGAGGGAAGATATTTTTCTCTCTATTTAAGATCATGTAATTACTTTATGTTTATATATAATGGTTCTAGGTACACTGAAATATATTGGTGAAATATTACAATTGACTGAGATTTAAGTCCTAGTTCAGAGCACTTATCGAAAACTACTTATAGTAATTATCACTTAAGACAAGTGCTTATATGCAAGTGTTTTTTCATAATTGGAACAAGAAAGATATAATAGATGAATAAATATGAAATCTATAAGATAACAATCTTTTTTAATGTTCGAAATTATCATTTATATTATTTCCCCCTATTTTTTGGGAAATTTAAACATTGATCATGCATATGTGTGGACTACCACCTCCATGAGGAATGAGTTACATTTTTCATCACTAACCATCATGTATGACTTTAAAAATATATTTAATATACCAAAAAATGACCATAATTTAGCTCCCCAACATGTTTATTCACCCAAGTATTGCATTGGGATGAGTGAAACTAGGCCTTAAGCGCACCTTCCCATATGCCAAAGGCTTACAACTAGCAGCATGGGTGTAAAGAGGTGATAGTAGGGAGACTATATCCTATGGTGATGATATAATAATGGTCTAAAAAATATATGTACTATAAAAAAATGCTAAATAGACACTGGACCAATAACCCGCCCATGGTAGAAGCACAAGCAATAGCAATAGAAGCAATAATAATAAACAACCTCAATATCTTTCACAAAATGAAAAATTCACAACATAACAATTGTAGATACTGAAACAAAAAATTCATACAAAACATTTCATATAATAAAATTAATAAAGTATTTTCTCCTTTAGATGAACTCGGTACTTATATATAATAGAATGTTGATATAGAATGAAAAAAAGTAAACTTAAGCTGAGGTAAGAACCCATAGTCTCATGCCTTCCATCCCATGATAATTAAAATGCTGAAATCTGGGTCCTAAGAAAAAATATTTACCTGAATGAAAATTAAAAATGACTACAAGCATCCTAAAGGGCATGTGTAGGTTGTGAGAACAAATCTGATTAGGCCACTAACAATGTGTTCCTAACATACATATGCGATTTATCATATGTATATAAAAATTAAATAAAATTGTACATGATAGTCACATAAATAAACAAGCCTCCATCATTGTCAATATCATCATGAAATTAATTCACCCACTTCGTCTAATTCTAGAAAACTATAGAGGATATGATATTTAGCCTAATCCCAAGGAATCCCCTGATGAAAGACATTCCAAGTGAACCCTTAGGTTCCACCTCAAATGAAGTCACCTAAATCCTCATTCCAATTGACACATCATGTTCAGAAAATATCTGATGTCCTGAAGGAACTCCCTAATCACATACATGGCCCCATGGACCTCATCTCTGAAGAAACCCCCATCGACTCAAATCTTGACATCTGAGGCACATCGATGTATATCCTCTAAGTAATAACACTATCGGCTCAACAAACGATGTCTCAGGAATGACGATGTCTATCCTCCCATGAATGTCCAAGTCCAACGACCTCAAGTATACTGATCCTCATCGCCTAAATGATGGTATCAACACGATCAACTGATGGTTTCTCACTGTCCACATGGATTTCTACGACAACCACTTCCAACCATCATCTTAGGAAGAAAATAATAAAGGCATAACAGAGGCATCTACCCACATGATTGGTCAATAACACCACATAATCTGAGTCCTACTATGTTCACATGACTCTAAAAGGAAAATTGGACAACACAGATGGGTGGTAATCACCAAATAAGACCTTAATCCGCAACATCTAGAAACTTGTGTCCATGAGACCATGTTTCTCAATATGATGTCCATCGCCAACCAATATCAAACCATCCCTTCCAAAAACCCGAAGGCCTTGCTACCTCAAATTGACGACCATGTCTCCCAGCTAATGATCAACATCACCTATAGTGTATGGTTTTCACCCATCATGACAATAACATCGTATCATACCAGATGACCAACGCCATCTCAATCCTCAGGTTGAGACTATCATGTTCCCCTGGAACTAAGTAATTCACATAAGTAACATAATACAATTCAATTAAATAAATACAAATTAATTTAATTAAAAACCCTATCTTCACCGCCCATGTGTTCTCAAGCCCCATACCCAACCTGGTCATGTATGCAATGGACGGATCATGCATTGGAGCATTCCACATGCTCTTATATTCAATTTAAAGGAAAGGTTTATATTAATTGGGGTCTCACTTAATATAACCAATGGTACACTAATAGACACACCTCCAAAACAACATAAAAATCTAGGATAATTATAAGAACCACCCACCGCATGTTGGTAGCTTACCACATGTCCAATATTAGCCTATAACTTGAGCCAATTTTGATTAAATTAGTGTTTTACATGAACACCCAAAAGATAGGGTAAATCGAATCGCACATATTTGATGCTCCGTACAACGAGAGAAAAGGAAAAGAGAAGTAAGATGATTCAATGGATTACCGATATGGATACAATGTCATGGATGGATTGAATAATGGAGCTCGATTGATGAACTGAGCACAATACCTAGAGGGGAAAGTAACAATGGCTCCCCTCTGCTATACTTTTGGTTCGGTGAAGAAAAGATGAGGAAAAGATGTAAATAAATGAGAGTTAAAAAAATGTAATTTAACCTCATTAATGAGTAACAATGTTGGATCACATCATTTGGATAACCACGCACCAATCGTGCGGCACCCAATGCTCAAAGTGGTACCTCACATGGTTGACCTACAATATTTTTCAAACCACATGAAAACTGTGGGAATAACCTCTTTAAAAAACTATAGAGATGTATAATGGTAAGGAACCACCTCTAGAACAGTTTTTCGAAATGTATCTAGAAAACCTAGAGGTCTACACAATTTCTCCCAATATGCCACATAGTTTGTCTAAATCATGCGCCCTAGTTTTTACACCCTAAAAACTTGGGTTTTCATCCTTTGGTAGACCCAAAACCCAACCAAACCCCTATGAAACATTTCTTAAATTGAGACACATATAAAATAAATTTCTTGGGTTAATTTAACTTTATAATTTATTTTATATAATCAAGAAAAGACTTGATCTGCCCACTAACCTGCAAAAATTCAAAATGAGTGATGAATTCAACCTGCTCCTAAAACTCAGGATACTGTAATCTTCACACCATAACATTTCTCTCCTGGAGCTATCAAACAAAACCCAAAAATGGTACAGAGCATGACCGACTCTCGAAAATGAACCTGGACTACACCAATCAAAAAGGTAAAGGGTAAAATCTCTCAAGGTGCTCCCCAGTATAGGCGTTAATTTCCTCAGTTGCTTCTCAACCCAAAACTCAAATAAAACTGATGGTACTCCAACCATCCATGGAATCAAAATCCCTCTTTTTGATGTCTTATCACTCATGTTCCACATTATGATCTCACATCATGCTCGTGCATCATCATACACCCATCAAGTACCATATCCCATCATATGCCCATCTCATTACTATACTGAAAATGAAACCTATGAGTTCCCACATCCTATAGAATTCTCAAAATATTTCCCATTTCCTCACACCTAAAATAAGTCATAAATTATA
Organism: Viscum album; assembly: GCA_963277665.1. NCBI lineage: Eukaryota > Viridiplantae > Streptophyta > Magnoliopsida > Santalales > Viscaceae > Viscum > Viscum album. Next base: position 2,060,293,798 of record OY728120.1, on the reverse strand, counting down.
ATGATTACTAGATTCCAAAACAATTCATACAGGACAAAAATCCATCAATTCTCACATATAAATCCCAGTTTCATTCACCTAACACACTTACACACACAGATATATATATAATCTGAACCAATTACCACCTTCTAACCACTGTCGGGTTAGTCTATAGATACATCATGTTCACCTTGTGCACCAAAAATTGATATGCCTATATAAGTTCCATTCCAAAATAAAACAAAATAATCATGGTTATTCCCATGGAATACCTCTAACCATAACCTAATCCCTAGATTTCTCTACACCTGTAAGCTTCACTGCATGCACCTGACCAGAATCTCAAATGCCTAACGTCTTTCCACCAAGTAGTACTGCACCGTCCATTAACCACTAACCCCAATAATTGGGTTACACTATATCTTCGATGGCCTCCATGTGCAATTGAATCTCAGCTACCAGCTCTTGGTACTGCTCCTAGTTTGACCATATAACCCTAAGTTTACACTAGTCCCCGGGTGCCAGATGTCCAAGAACGATTTATGAAGAACCTATCAGGATTCTGAACCTACCCACAAGATCAACACTCCTTCAGTTCCCAATTGCACCGAGTCCACTCATAATCAGGATACCCAAAATAGAATCATGTTATCGAAGACCTGCTCATAGGTGGTATTCTTATGTCCTTATCCTAAACTCCCAACTAGAACTCCTCTTGACCTCACTTATATATATCTGAAGTGCCGCCACTAAAATCCCCTAACGTCGTCACCCAGGTTGTGTCTATACTATCCTTATAGTTTGCCTTAGCTATGAGAACATGATTCACTGCCTCTGATAATAAGTCCAACTTGAAGATGTTTACCTTCACCCAAATGGAATGTCGTAAACCAAACTTGAAATGACTCACCCCCAATGTGTCATTACCCACCATACTAAGTATGAAACAAGAAAACATAGTGGAAGTATTGATATAGTCCATAACAGTCATGTCTCCCTACTAGAGGATTAAGAACTCCTGATATCTCTCAACCCACAGTGTCTCCGAAATAAAGTGCTGGAAGAACGTGGCCTATAAATATGTCCTAGATTGTCCCTGGTGTTTGTCTTCCTGAACCTGCACATCCCCCCAGTGCTTAGTCAGTCTTATGAGTATATAAGTATCAACTATCACCCTCCATCCTGCATGTGTCTCAAACTTCTTGAAGATCATCTACATCGACTCAATCTAGTTCTCTTCACCTTGTGGTCTACCCTCACCCTAAAATAATGATGGACGTTGTGAGTAGATCGCTTATTTAAGGTACTCTATAGAAGTATTTTCTCCCTGATCAGCCCTATAAATCCCCTAGATAACACATACTAGGATCGATCTAAGATTCTCATCAAGAAATTGCCCAAAATCTATCAATTCTAGTAGCTTCTGCACCTGCATTAGAGCCTGTACCTATACATGTACCTGTGGGTAATGTTTAGTCTGACCCTCTAGGGCCACATCCAACTTTTTGGGGTCTCAACTTGTGCTCTCTCTAGAATAACCAAATCATTTCCTTCCTAACACTCCATTGGATCCAGTCTAGGTGGCATCTCACTGAATACCAATACTATAATGACCTAAAATTTTATCAATGTTAATCCCCATATAATAATTATTTGATATAGTATAATCACAAAAAAATACAAACATTATAAATGAATGATTAATGAAATAATAGGTATTTCTTTATGTTATGGAACTTATACTGATTAAACTGTATATTGACTATGGGAATATTAATATGTGACTTATGAATAGTAAACTAGCCAAATGAATAGTAACCTCACCAATAAAAGTAAAAATTGAATTCAATAATCTTATAAAATAATTTTCGATATAATTATTTCATATCATAAGTAAATAATTGTTTTGAAAACTATAAATTATGAGTTGGAATTTTTGTAAGTTATAAATGTTTAATTACAATATTATAATTTATATAATGATTTAAAAGAAATTTATTTTCAAAAATGTTTTTTTAAATTAATATTTTATTTTTTTATTATTTTAATATCATTTTATGATACCTTATCTAACTTTTCAAAGTGTTACAAATTAGTTATAATTTTAAAATCTATATTTTCCATGAAACTAATGATTTTAATTAAAAATTAAATTTCTCAAATTTAGAAAATTATTTTCATATAATGGATCACATTTTAAAATTATAAATGTTGAATAATGTTTATGATGAATTTTTTGGATATTTTTAAAATACATGAATTTGTGGTGAATAGTAAAATAAGATAATTTATAGTTTAAGCTAAATACTCAAATTATGGAGTCATAGATGATTTATGGACAATATAAGACCAAAATCTTGAACTATATTTTATTATTTTAATATTATGGTTATATTTCTCAATCTATTCGTAGGGTAGAGGAAAAATATTAAACTAATGAGTAAAATAACAAAAAAAACACCCCTCCCCACCACTATAAATATCACCCCTCAACACCTATTCTCCTCACACATTCTAAGATTTGAGACATGTCCCAATTATACCCATTAATCTTTTAAATCCCCTAACCCACTTTTAGTATCTCTAGTTCTCATAAAAATACCAAAACAATTTTCCCTATGTAGGTTTTCAATGACGAGAAACTCAAGAAGTAAATTCCTATTTTCTTTTATTTTAATTTATTTTCAACTTCATATTTTATTCTCTCCTCACCTCCCATCATCCAAGTGGAATGATACCTATATTACTTAAAATATACTATAATTTTGTTATGCTAATGTAATAATTCATCATTAAACCCCTCTCCAGGCCCTTTTTTCAAACAGTTAAGACGTCATTTGTAAGGTGTTAATTTATCACTTTTAAGGATGATATTTTTTCATTTTTTATTAATTATTTCAAGAATGGTAATAAAACAATTTTATGGTTAACAAAATTATATTTCATTTATTATATACTATGTAATTTTTATGAATCATTATATACACATTATATTCAATAGTAAAACAAAACAAGTTCGTTGTGAGTGAAGACCACCCAAAATAATCCAAATAATTATCAATAAAAACTTATCTATTGATTCATCATCACCCAAAAAATACAAAAGAATTATTAAACCATTTAAAATTATGGATGTTAATTAACAAATTATTAATTAAATTCTATATTTCTATTTCCATTTTACATGAACTTCATTACACTTATACAAGCGAACCGATCTTGAAAGCTATGAAAATAAGCACTCTGGAACGATGAAATTGAACCATATAACTCATCAAAAAGGCCATAAATGAACTTATTAAAATTATAGTAAATAAATTACATGTATAAAATGTTCTGAATTGACTAATCAATGGGATTAATTTTTTTATTCATGACATTAAGATCACGTGAAGAACTATTAGGTACATAAGGTAAGGGATTCTACCTGAACCCCCATTTTTCATTCAGGTTACTCTTTCTCTCCCTTTACCCCAATATAATTCTTATTTAGTTTTTGGTATAATTATTATAAAGTCTATTTATATGTTTCAAAATCATGTATCCATATCAAATAATCCCTCTTTGATGGGGTAATATGTGTTTTTGAATGGTTCCCTTTTCAATTCTTTCCAATAAGCAAGCCTAATTCAACGTAACTTCCAGATTTCTCACCCACTTCCAAGTGAACTCTATAATATGTTTTGAGAGAAATTATTTTTTAATAAATTAAATATTTAATCATGAAAACTACTTTTTTTCATTACTGGTTTTATTTAAACAAATCTTTCTTTTCTGATATAAATTCTCTTTAAGATTTTCCTTAAACCGCACTAAACTGTTTCATTTATAATGATTATTAAGCACTCCCTTTACACATTTCAACAAAAATTAGAAATAAATTATCATGATCCAAACTTATTTTTCCTTCTGAATGTCCATGTATGTTTTTAATCCATTATTTCATGGAAACATTTAGGATATGCTCATTTTTTATGGCTTAATACATGCTTATGATACCCGTTTCTTTCCATGGGTAACCTTTATATTTATTATTCTTGTGGAACACATATTCATGAACATGTTATAATTGGTTATACTGGAGATAACTCCAATGAATTGGTTAATGTTTCGTATCATGAGCATTTATGTTGGGATATAGAGCGAACCTGATTTCTTTATGGATCTTTTTCCACAATGAATTGGTGGTTATTATTTACTCATGTTTATGTCATGGTATATGTTGTTTCCACATTCCTATGATGAAATTATTATATGTTACCATATTTTTAATATTATTCTTATGTATGTTTATTCATGTTTCATTCCTTTTATGTCATCATGTTATGATTTCTAACCCATGTGGTTTGTTTTGTTCTTATGATTATTTCCATACTAGGCTTTTTAGCTTATCCCTTTTGTTCATGTATTCCCCATGTTATCCTATAAAGTTATTGGATATCAATGGATGTTAGGATATCATTATATAGGTTAAATAAAATATTTTTTCATGATGTTTAATTATGTTCCTAATCTTCCAAATACATTAGAATTTACAGTCTATGGATTGTAATTTGATGGTTAATTATGCTTAAATCATGTAATGATATGTGTAAAAGGTTAGGGATGCTATAAATACCATGGTCAGATAGCCCAAATAACACACATATATATAACACAGATCGGGGAAGTAGTAATAGGTAATACAAACTCACTACACTTACCCTCCCCCATCTCATCCATGTCTCATGATATATGGACGCTTAGCCCCTTACCCTCCCATATTAGAGCCAAGTATCACATATTCCTCAGGGAATTCCCATCCTAATGAATTATGTCTGCTCAATCCTATGACCTCATCACCCAATCTGGTGATCCACATCATCCCATATTATCATCCATGCCTCCTCCTGTATGTTTTAGGCCCATATATATATTTATCGCATATCACAAAAATTTATCATAGGGACATGCATATATAATAAATTCCTATGTGCCTATAAAAAGAATAACAAAAAAACCTTTCTATACTAGGAAAACAGTCCCCAAATCCTCCCATAAAATAACATTATATGGTTCACATTCCATAATAGATAACTATAACACATCCAATTACACAACTCATGGTTGAAATAACATCAACTATAATGTGATAAAAATAGAACAGTAATTTCCACCCCTAAAAACATGGTTTGTCCCCTGTTCATGGGGATTTAGGCACACAAAAAAAGATCTGAACCTAGATATGAAAGCATCCTAATCTCGGGTCTATTATAGCCCAAACAGTAGGACCTTAAAAGAGGAAAAATGAACTCCTTTGATACCATTTAAATCACCTCGACCCGTTTATCTGCCCGAGAAGTGCATCAAAAGAGTGTCACTGGGCCTTAATCGTTCCTCCCTAAATGTTAAAGGCTTCCAAATTTAAGAATTGGTGTAAAGATGTGATAATGGGGAGACTATAAAATCTGGTTATTATATAATAATGGTCTAGTAAGTATAAGAATGGGACAATAATCATCAAACATACACTGGACCAGTAACCCGCCCATGGTGGAAGAAAAAGAAATATTAGCAGAATAAATAATAGCAGACAAGCTCAATACCATTAATAGAATGAAAACATCATAAAATAGAAGTTGTAGATAATGAGACAAATCATTCACACAATAGAGAACATACAAGAAAATTAAAAAAGGAGGGTCACATGTGGCTGACCTCATTACATACATATAATAGCTTGCTGATACTAAATTAAAAACGGAAACTCTAGTGGGAGAAATAACCCATGGTCCATTTCCTTCCATCCTATTCTAATTCAATCACTAATATCTATATCATGATCTTTAACCTTTACCTAAATGAAAATACAAACAGTTTACATGCGTCCCGAAGGTCCCGTGTAGGGTGTGAGAAAGAATATCAGTATGACACCACCAATGTGTTCCTATCTTACATATCTGATTCATTAGATTTATCTAAAAATCAAACAAAATAGAACATGTGATTCACATAAATAATAATTATTACCTTGTTCTCAATAGCCACAAGGAAGAAATTAATCTGAGGTGGCCAATTCTAGAAAACTGTAGTGGAGAGGATCCTAAGCCTAAGGACAAGGCATAACCTAATATAAAATAGTCTATTTGAACCCTTAGGTTATAGCACTGTTGAAGTCAACGAAAACATAATTCCAATCGACACATTGGGTCTAGAAAATATTTGATATCTCGATGTCACACCGCAATAATTTATTTTGTCCCATGGACCCAAGATCTAAAGAATCCCAATCAGATGAAATCTCGACATCTAGGGCACATTAATGTTTATCTTACAAGTAATAACACCTTCAAGTCTACAATATATTCCATGAAGAATGAAAATTTCCATCCTTCCATGAATTTATTAGCCCAATGGCCTCAAGTATGACAATCCTCTTCCCCCAATCGATAATCTCAACACCTTCAACATATGGATTCTAACCATACATGTGGATTTATATGGAAAGAACCGCCATTGGTCATCTTAAGATGAAACTATGTGAGGACTCTCCTTACACAAGTGGTCAATATCACCACATCATTCTTGTTTTAATGTGTCAATACAACTCCTAAAAGTGCATTGGACAACATAGGTGAGTAAAAATCAAAAAATAAGTCCCTAAGAGATATCATTAGGAACCTCGTTCCCCTGTAACCATGTGGATCTGTCCAAATGACATCACCAACCAACATCACTGAAGTTATCCCCGTAATCTGATGGCCATGTCACCTCAAACTGACAACCATGTCTCCCAGCCAATGATCAACATCACCCATAGTGTTCGGGACCCGCCCAACCTAACAATCACAAATCCTCATACCAGATGGCCACTAACATATCAATCCTTGGTTCGAACCTATCATGTTACCATAGAACTTATTAATTTATAGAAGTAAAATAATAGAATTAACATAGATAAAAATAACTTGATTTAACTAAATAAACACACACAACCTAACTGGTCAAGTGGTCTCAATCCCCATACCAAACATAGTCATTGAATCAATGGATAGGTCATTCTTAGGAGAATACTGCATGGTTTTTATTCTATTTAAATTCAAGGCATAAATTGATTAGGGTCTCACTAAATATACCCAATGGTGTTCTAAAATATTCACCCCTAAAGAAATTTCAAAATCATGGTGAAATAAAAACATCATCTATATTGTATTGGAATATTCTTGTATGTCTTATATTAGCCTCTAATTAAAATTGGTTTGGAACAGAGTAGTTTTTTATAAAAACTCCCTAAAAATAGTGTAAATTTACATGAAATAATTTAGATATCTATATAGTGAGAGAAAGGAAAAGATAATAAAGAGGATTAAATTGCTTAAATATACAGAACCAACATCGCTAATAGGTCAAATAACAGAGCTCGAATGAAGAATCAAACTCAATACCCAGGAGAAGAAGAAATGAGGGGCTTCCCTATATTTTTTTCATCTTGGAGAAGAAAGTATTATGAAATTAGGTAAATAAATGATGGATAAAAAAGGTAATTTCACCTCTTTAATGAGTCATATGGTTCAATCACATGGTATGGCTAACTGTGAACCAATTATGCGACACTCACTGTACAAAGGGGTTCTTCCCACGGTTGACCCACATAGTTTCAAAATTCATGCAGTACCAATTAGAATAACCCTTAATAAACACAATATAGGTTTCTTAGAACTATGTACCCCCTCTATAAAGGGTTTCAAAACTATTTCCAAAAATACATGGAGGGTCACACAGTTTCTTCAGGGGGACCGCACAGTTTTTTCAAACCATTCACCATAGTGTGTGCACCCTTGAAACATGGGTTTTTAGCCTTTGATGGACCTTAAACCCAAACAAACCCCTGGGACACTTTATGAAAATTAAGACTCATCTAAAATCAATTTCATGGGTCGATTAATCTATCGTAATTAAGTTCTGATAACCATGAATAGAGTTAGTCTACCCAACAAACTCCTAAAATTCAAAACAAGCTAAGAATTTGACCAAATAAAAAACCCAAGATTTTACACATAGTAATATTATTATTTTGGAAACTATGAATCTATTTTATGCTTATTTATACCATGTTCAACATACATAAGTAGTTATGGAAATATTGATCAAACAACCTCAAGTAACCGACGTAGACATAAAATTTATGTAGTAAATAAATAGTTTACGATAATAAATTGTCTATATTAAATTAAATATATAAGAATAAGGTCTCTATGTATGTATATAATAAACTTAATTTGATTATTTATGAGTTCAGGATCATGCACATAGTGAATCTGGAACATGTTAATGGTTGTTGTCTAAATCACCCTTCATTGAGTCATGATTTGATATGATGCACTAATATTCATTTTCATGGTGTAACTAATTCCCCATGGAATTATAATATCAATAATTATTATTAAACTTTTAAACTTTACTTCCATTCATGTTCATCCTTGTTTTGGGATATGATTGATGTCTTCCATAAAATATAAGGATTTCTACATAATTAAATATTCTTTATTGAGTTATAATTTTTCTACTTGAGATTCCTCATTCATTTAATATGGTATAACATATATCTATCTTGGTATATTATTTTTTATTAAAATATTACTTATTTACGTGTTTTGTTCCTTATTGAAAATGAAACAATGTTATGAATAATTTTCACCCTCTTAAACGATTGTTTCCACTTCTTATCAATAATTTATCTTCCCCCCAATATTATTATTTTTAATTGGAAGAATAATTATGAGTTATCCCATTCTACTTTCTTATTTTTCTTATACTATTATATTACACCTTTTAATTTTTAGGATTTAAACTATGGTTTTTTGAAAACATAAGAATGGATATTTTGAAAACACCCTCATTACATTTGGGCTACACATTATCTTTTATCTTGTCCCTTTTTATCTATCTTACTCTATTTTATTTATTCCATATGTTGTATATATATTCCTCACATATATACCAAGTATACTATAAATTTCATTGTTGGGTCTAATACATGTTTTAGTTTTCCTTTAAAATTACCTCTTTTATGTAAACCCAACATTTGGGAACTTTCTGATTTCATATGTCTTGATGACTATCACCTCCATAATTTTTTTTTACCATTAATATATTTTGAAAACAATTATTATTTTATGTAATAACATACTAGTAAAATTATTTTTTTTGAAAAAATAATCTCTTTGATTATTTAAAAACTATATTTACTTATTAGAAAATAACATCTCCCAAGTAGTTCATTTTTATTGTTTCTACTCCAGATCCTCATAATGAATTTTCTTTATTGGAATGTAATTTTCATTAACTATATCAATTTTGAAATATAAAAGTCCAAAATAATTTAATTCATTCTTCTCTTTTGAATCCTTATGAATTATATTTTAGTTATGATTGGGATACATATTATGAAACCCACTTACTTCTCCTGGGTTTGATCATTATTATGGTTTATATATGATTAATTTTCATCATGTGGCATGCATAAGTATAATTTTAATAATGTGATGGATGATCCAGAAATTATATATCCCTCCATTGAATTAGGTAAATAATTATATCTCATGGTTTGTTATGTATGAGATTAGATACTAACCCCAATCCTCTATGGGACTTTGTCCACTATGTGTAGTACATATATTGTTAGCCTAAGCACGCTATGTTATCTGAACGGTGAGCCAAGAATTATATAACCCTCCAATTCATTGGGTAATGATTTATATATCATGAGATAGTATATAAATGATTATAGAGTGAACCTAATCCACCATGGGCCATTTATCATTTTATGATGATGGTCATAGGAGTGAACCTTGACTTATGATGTGATGTATTATGTTGTTTCCACATATTATATGATTCCATGGTATTATAATTTCATTTCCTTATTCCATGTTTTAAGGCTTATCTAGAACTATTATTTCATGGTAAATGTTTTTTATTTTTACATTATATAAAAATACTTTATTATTTATAGAATAATCGTATTTTTCTATGTTATTTTAAAAATATTTTTCTCCATGATCATGTTTTCACATATTCTTATGATCTAACCATAGGAGACATGTTGATAATTTTTCCCTTACTATGCATTTGATCTCACCTATTTCTTATTTTTCCCTTCATTTGGTTATGAAAATAATTATAACATATAAGAAGTCTAGAAGGGGTCTTAAAGAGTTTCACTATGGAGAAATGTCCACAAGTTTTAAAAAATAAGATTCCCAAGTAACTGATCATTAATGTAACTAAACAAAAACGTTCACCGATATATGTGAGATTATCATGATGTGTAATTTTTAAATTATATAAATTGTGTAAAATTAAGATATGTTTATCTTGGGTTTCTATAAGGGTAAATAATTAAATTAGGAAGAATTACATTTCACAAAAGGGTGATAAAAACATTAAAAACCAAGAATATTTTGATTGTAAGATCATATATTGTATTTTTTGACAACTTACTTATACGAACATGTATATAATGACCTATAATTGAATTTTAGGTTCATTATTATTAAATTTTTTTGTTATTTTTTATAGAAATGTCATGATTTAAAATGTTTTAAGATAGTAGTCATTCTACAACACCTGAAAACCATTCTACTCTTGCAACCTCTAGTACACCCGGAGTACAGGAGTGTCAATCTATTGATGCTACACATGGAAAACTTTACCACATACCTTGTATGTTTTTATTACTATATTGTATTATCCTATTATACAGTCATTCATGATAATGTATACTATTAAGTGTATTGGGGAATCTAACTATCAGAACATGTCTAAGTTACCATTGAGAGTCTCCTGGATTATCACTGTTATTGGTATAAATTACAATGTGAAAACATTAGTTTCTTAAAATTAATAAATTCAAAATATTTTTATGCATTTTGTTAATTTCATTTAATTCAGTAGAGTAGCTTCATTCCTTGCACACACAAAAAAAACATAAAAATAGAACAACATTATATTATTTGATTTGGTTTAGTTGGGGTCTCATTAGTTATTTTTTATAATATTTTCATGAAAAAAATTCAATTCCAAATCCACCCACTCTAGTTATCATTTTAAAAAATTAATATATCATTTTTAATTATGGAAAGTGATTGATTTACTTGATAATTTTTTCATAAAATGTTTAAACATTAAAAATGAAATTATATTTATAATATGACATCACATTAACACATACCTTCCCACTATAAAATATTATTCCTATGTAATTTTTATTTATGACCCACTCTAGTATTTTAAAGGTAGTGAATTCAATATATTCTCTAAGAATACATGATCGACTAACAACAACACCCAAAATTACATCACTTATATAAAGTAAGGGATTTTAGGTGTGAAAATATTCTATAAAATGAATAATAAAATTTAGTGACTAAAAAACAAGATAAAAACTAGCTACTAATAGAAAAATGACACTATCATATATATATTAAGACAAGGTATAACATCGTCTTCTGAAGTAATGGAATTCAATTCAATCAAAAGGGAAACTTAAAGAAACACCTAAAATTGATGAACAATGGTCTTCTTCATAATTTATTTTCTTTTTTAGGTTTCATTAGAATAATTTTTTTTAATTTTTTTATTTCAATTATATTAATATTAAAGTCATTCTTGTTAATTTGGGAAAAAAATATTTTATTTAGTTATATTTAGTAAATTCTTACTAAATTTAATTTTAAAATATTTAATTAGTTTCAGTTAATTTGAATTCATCTCAGGGTCATGTTCGATCATTCAATTCACCACATCCAAACCAAAACACATAATTTAAACACTCCCTAAAAGGAGAAAACATCCACTATAAACCCAAAATTAATAATTCTTACAAAAGACTACATTCCACACATCAATTATATTTCTAAGACATAAAAATATTTATTCAAATCACATTTTTTTAAAATCACTTCAAGATACCAAAATTTTAGCATTTACTCATTCATGATAAATTTTCACCTCTTAAGAATAAAAAATTAAAATATCCATTCTAACTAACCAATGCTTCTATAGTTCAACCCAAACTGCACATAAATACATGGGTATAATATATATTTTTTTTCATTTTTAACTATTTATAACACATTAAACTAAATATTATTCAATGATAAATATAAGATACATCATTCGGGAATCTTGTTACACTAAAAATTGTAAAAAATATCCAAACAAGCATTAAATTGATGGAATAATTAAAATTCATCTAATTAAATCCAAAACTATATTAATTTTTTTTTTCAATTTAGAAAAAATGAACCATAAATAAAAAAACTTAAATCAGTCTATAACATTCCCTATTAATTAAATCCCATTACACTATCACATAAATCTCTCTAAAAAAGGTTATGTAAACATCAACCAAGTTTTAACTATCAAAGGATATCTGAAGACCATAAAATAATTAATTTTCATGTAATAAGAAACATTCATCAAACATAATGAAATAATACAGATGGTGTCATGTTACAAGATATATTCATCACACATGTAAATGTTATACTTTAAATTAATGGTTTGGATGGATTTAATTTGTTATGTGATGAATGATAGGTTAATCAGTATGGTTTTGTAGACCAATAGAGATGACATCCTACTGTTAGAAAATAATTTTGGTCACCCAATCAGAAAAACCATTATTAGGGAAACATTGTTATTATCCACTATTATATAATTTATGTATTACTTTTTTTATAACTTTGATATATTTTATCAATATAACAGTGAAAAATATTATATTCATAATATTTTTTTAATATGTTCATTATTAAAGATTATTTAACCCATTTAAATGTAGGAACCATAGGTGGTAAGTGGAAAAGGGGGTGATGAGACCCATGACCCATCTAGAGAGAGTGAAGGTGGGGGTAATGTTTGTGAACAATTACAAACTAATTCTTGTATTATTGATTGACTTAATAATGAGTATCTTTTTATTGTAATATAATTTAGATATTTCAAATAAACTTTTTTTTTATATTTTGAAATCTAAGAATCATTTTCACTGTTATGTTGTAATGGAGGAATAATTTGTCGTGTATCAAATTTTTTATGTGTAGAGTATGTTATGGAAGTGTAACGTCCTGGTTCCGGAAGCCACCCAGAGGCGCCCCACACCCGGTTGGTCACATGGCCACAAGCGCATTTCCTCAAATGCCAGAGGCTGCTGACTAGAAGTGAGGGCCTTGGGTGTGATAGTGGGGAAACTATTACCTCATTGGAAGAGTACACAACAGAAGAAAAATAAACATGCAATAGTAGAAGCAGTAATAACCAACAATATAAACAGCAGAAGACTAAATCAACGAACTGGAGCACATATGTATATATATAAAATGATGCATGATACATATCTAGGAAAGCAGCCAAAAAAGTCACACTGATGGAAAACACTACAGTACCAAAAAAAGTACAAAAGAAAATAAAACAGCTCCTCAGCATCGCAAGCCAAAGCTTGGCCCATGCTCTCCTACTCCAGGAAATCAAGTACCGGAAGTCAAAGGGCACTTTCCCTTGTCTATACCTACAACAACATGATCTATTTGGGCCCAAAAACATTACCCAAACAGGGTGTGGGACAAAATACCAATAGGAATTCACCCGAAGATATGTGCCTAATAGTCAGTGATTATATAGAAGGTAAAATTACAATAAGCAGTAAACAGAAACAACAAAGTAGTAAGAAGTAACAGAAAGCAATAAAGCAGGATGATACAAAACAGTAATCAATCCAAAACCAGCAGTAGCAGTGAAGCAAACAGGTAACAAGCATGAAACCCTCTGGCAAGTACTCGTAGCCATCCCCTCTGGTCCTATCCAAGAAGTACCACAACCATGTGGGCAGTGCACTCATCCTAACCACTCTGGCTTGGTTATATGAATTTATAAGACTCTCTAGGGAAGATCACTCAGTCCATTACCCTTTTAGTCTAGGGTAGTCAGGGACTATCTAAGAAAGATCGCGCGGTCTAACCCTCTTAGCCCCAAGGTCTAGAGACTCCCTAAGGAATCTATCTCGGTCAATTCCTTCTATAGCCTCAGGTATACCGCATACTCTCTGAGGAAGCTCACTCGGTCAATTGCTCCTCTAGACTGGGAAGGTTCTTAAAATGATTCAAACAAAGTAAGACTCTCTAAGGAAGCTCACTCGATCTACCCTCCTGTAGTCTATAATATCTGAAGGCACTCTAGGAAGCTCACTAGGTCTATCCCGTGTGGGCTATAATGTATAATACTCACTGGGAATGATCACCCGGTCTACCCTCCTGTAGTCTATAATTTCAAAGACTCTTTGGGAAGTTCACTCGGTCTATCCCTTATAGTCTATAACACCAGGTTCTCTCAGCCATGTGCCAGTCAGTGCATAATAATTCTATAAGGCCAAAGTACACCTATAGAGCTACCTGGATAACCAAAGTACACCTATAGAGCTATTTTTCTAAATAGTATACGAGGAAAGAAGCAAGTAATGAAAAACACTCCATCCTATAGACACAAGGCATGGAAACAGTCATAACGGCCAAAGGCTAACAAGACCCAAAGGTCATAAACAGAGAAAAGCATGGGAAAAACATCCAAGCACAAGAAATTATCCCCTAACATGATAAATTGACCTCCACATAAGCATAAAATCAAGGCAGGAAAACAACAAGGGAAAAAAGGTAAACACACAATACCCCGTTCATGGGTATTGGGGGAATTCACACATAAAACTCCAGGACTTTGAACAGTAAGGCACAAACCACCTACCTCAATCCTAGGAGATCGATATACTTGAACCAGGATGACTGATTCTCCTTAGAACATCAAAGATCTGAGAAAATTCCCAAAATTCTCAACCCACGATATATTGAGAAGGAAAAGGAATTGGAAAACAAGGCTCAAGCTGAAGGGAAAACTCACCGCTGTGATTCCAATGCAATTGATAGTGCTTGAATCGGAGAGCGGATGGAGGAACAGTGGATCGTTGAAGATCCACGGATTCCCGGCGCTCTCAGATGAACATGAACTAGAAGAAGACGTTTATCACGATTAGGCGCGACCCTGGTCTGTTTAATGAAAAAAAAGTATGTGGCGTGTACTCTAAGAGTACATGGCGTGTAGTGGATTTTTCCGTACTCTGCCAAAATAAGCCTCCACATCACCCCTACACACCGTGTGTGTGGCCCGTACACGGCCAACACACGGCTTTGAGAGGGAAAAGAGTACACAGTGTGTACTCAGAAAGTACACGGTGTGTACTTCAAAAATTTCCAGAAACTCCATTTTTCCCATAAATTCTTGAAAAAGGAAGGAATACCTGAAAATGGAGATCTGGGTTCTTACAAACATCCCCACTGAAAGAAATTCATCCCCAAAATTCTCTAGCGAGGTGGAGAAGATGAAACCCCGAACAGCTCCGGCCTCTGCGATCGTACATAGGCCTCCCTCTCCTAGGTCTCGTCCTGTACTCGCCCATGCTGCCATAACACCCGTAATAGAGGAATATACCGCCCATGGAGGACCTTCGTACTGCGATCGACAATCCGGATATGATTCTCCTCAAACGACACATCCATTTCAAGCTGAACCTCCTCGGGTTGGAAGACATGAGACGGGTCTGAAAAGTAACGTCGGAGCTGAGAGACATGGAAGACGTCGTGCATAGCCCGGTACCTCTTAGGTAGCTGCAACCGATAGGCAACTGACCCAACACTCTCCAACACCTCAAATGGCCCAACTTATCGTGGTGAAATCTTACCCTGTCTCTGAATCCTCTTGTGTTCCAACCTCGGTGTGACACATAGGTAAACCTGATCTCCGACCTCAAACTCCAGAGGTCGCCTCCACTGATCAGCATAAGACTTCTATCGAGACTGTGTTGTTTCCATCCTCTTCCGAATAAACTCTATCTGCTCTGAGGTCTCCTGAACAAGACGAGGTCCCAGCATAGCTTCCTCTCCTGCCTCCAGCCAACATAAGGGTGATCGGAATGGCCTACCGTACAAAGCCTTATAAGGTTCCATCTAAATGGTCTCATGAAAATTTTTGTTGTAGGCGAACTCCACAAGAGGAATATTCTTCTCCCAAGAACTACCGAAGTCTAGAATGCAATCTCAGAGCATATCCTCAAGCACCTGAATCGTGCGCTCAGACTGGCCATCAGTCTGGGGATAGTATGTTGTACTCAAAAGTACCTATGTACCCAAAGCCTTCTGAAGTTCCTTCCAGAACCGAGAGGTAAAGCGTGCATCCCTGTCTAAAACAATGGAGTGTGAAACTCCATGTATATGTACAATCTCTCGGATGTACAGTCGTCCCAGATCATCAACAATAAAGATCTCCTTGATCAAAAAGAAGTGTGCAACCTTCGTAAGACTGTCGACGACAACCCAAACAGAATCACTCCCCTGAGGTGACCTCAGTAACCCTGTCACGAAGTCTATCATGACATCGTTCCACTTCCACTCGGGAGTGGGTAACTGCTGCAAAATCCCCATTGGTTGCTGATGCTCTGCTTTCACCTGCTGACAAGTAGAACATCTCATGAAAAAACCAGCAACATCTCTTTTCATACCTGGCCACCAGTACTGGCGATGAAAATACCGATGCATCTTGGTGATGCCAAGATGAACTGCCTAAACTGAGGAATGAAAATCCCACATCAGCTCCTTGTGTATGTCTGCTGGTACCCATACGTGTCCCTGGAAATGAAAGATCTCATCCTCTCCCACTATCCATCCAGGAAGAGGGTCCCCTATTGACACACTCTCCCACAGGACTAAGGCCTCTAAATCTGATAACTGCCTCATTCGCACCCAATCAAGAAGTGTAGAGGTAACAAACACAGATAAAAGGAAGGTCTGTCCCTGCCTGTCATGCACATCCAGGTGCATCTCAGAGAACAGAGCCTTAAGCTGCCACTCACTACTGGCCTCCTGAACTTCCTGAATCTGAGTTCTCCTGCTCAAGTCATCAGCCACTGCATTTCCCTTTCCCAGCGTATAGGAGAGCTCAAAGTCAAAGGACTGAAGATACTTGACCCACCTGCGTTGTCTCAGATTCATATCACACTGAGTGAAGATATAATTGAGACTCTTTTGGTTGGTGAAAACCACAAAGTGCTATCCCAGAAGGTAGTGTCTCTAACAGCGTAAGGCATGAACAACAACTGCCAACTCAAGATCGTGAATTGGGTAGTTCCTCTCATGTGGCCTCAACTGCAGAGACCCATAAGCAACGACCCAATCTCCCTCCCTAAGCACAACTCTTAGCCCGATACATGAATCTTCACAGTAAACAGTGTATCCATTTCTCAGATCTAGCAAGAATAGTATCGGTGCGGACGTCAACCTCCCCTTCAGCTCTTGAAAGGCTGACTCACAAGAATCTGACCATAAAAAATTCGTCCCCTTCTTGGTCAGACCTGTCAATGGTGCTCCTAGGCGTGAAAAGTCCTATATGAAATGATTTTAGTATCCATCCAGCCCTAGAAAACTCCACAACTCATAGAAATTCTTCAGCAGCTCCCAGGAAACTACAGCTCTCACTTTCTCTGGGTCCCCTAAAACTCTTGTCTCTGAGATAACATGACCCAAGAAGTGAATCTGATCCATCAAAAAATGGAATTTCAAGATCTTAACATATAACTGATGCTCTCTCAGTGTAATCGGAATGATCTCAAGATGTGTGTCATGGTCGTGTCGAGTGTGAGAGTACACCAAGATGTCTTCCATGAAAACCACCACAAAGGAGTCTAAGTACATATAGAACACTCGGTGCATCAGTTCCATGAAAACCGCAGGCACGTTTGTGAGACCGAACGACATGAATGTATAATTGTATAGATCATACCTGCTCCTAAAGGCTTTAAGAGGTATATCAGATGGTCTAACGTGCAACTGATGATAACCAGACCTCATGTCGAACTTCGAGAACACCCGAGCTCCTCGAAGCTGATCAAAGAGGTCATCAATTCTCGGAAAGGGATATTGGTTCTTGACCGTCAACTGGTTGAGCTTCCGGTAAGCCACACAAAGCCGAAGGTTACCATCTGCCTACTTCTCAAATAGGACAGGTGAAACCCAAGGAGAAGTATTGGGTCAGATGAAACCTTTTTCCTGCCACTCCTCCAACTGCTTCTTGAGCTCCTGCAATTCAGGTGTAGCCATCCTATAAGGAGGAATGGACACCGGTGCCGCTCCTGGCATGAGCTCAATCGATAATTATACCTCACGCTCCGAAGGAAAACCTGAAAAGTCCTCTAGAAAGACGTACCTGAAATGATACACCACTAGAGGAAAGTCTAACTGTGAAGTCCCCTGGTCCTCCAGATAAAGACTGGAAATCTGGGCTGTAACTCCTCCTAGCCCAGGATGCTCTGGTCCAGCTCTACCTTCCTGAACATCCCACTCGCCTCTATGAAGGAATGATCTGCCCTTTGGTGATGTGAAACTCACCCTACGGTGATAGAAATCGATGACTTCCTGGAAAGGAACCAACCAGTCCATCCCGAGAATGACGTCATAGCCTGTCGTCTCTAGGAAATAGAGGTACCATAGGAAGTGACACCCCGCAACCTCAAGAGGGAACTCTCTAGACTGACGTACGCAATATGTTCTCTTTCCCAATGGCATGTCAAGAGTCAAAAAGTCAGCAGAAGAAAAGATACAGAGCCCATGGCTCTCCACAACTGCAATGAAGATAAATCTATGGGAAGCACCAGTATCAAAAAGAGATGAAGATAAAACTGAGGCTACTAAGATCGTACCTCAAAATGTAGAAGGGACGGGATCCTACTCCTGATAGGTTTGCTCCATGACGAAATACTGGCTTTCATCGCAGCCCTGTGCCCATGGCTGACCACTCTGAACTGATCCACTCTGCTGTCGCTGATGACCTGGTGACTGACCACCATGGTCGTGACCTCCACCTCGGCCCAAACGGCCGGATGAACTCCAGTTCCTGGACTGGTGGGAAACATG
Source organism: Viscum album (assembly GCA_963277665.1). Lineage (NCBI taxonomy): Eukaryota > Viridiplantae > Streptophyta > Magnoliopsida > Santalales > Viscaceae > Viscum > Viscum album. The sequence goes on along the minus strand of OY728120.1, from coordinate 2,060,274,824 downwards.
CAAAGCATCTCCAGAATACGGGGTCATAGAGTAACCCTCACCACCATCTGAAGGTGAGAAGATCTGACAGAAGCGCTGAAGATGGCCCATCTTGCTGCAGGACTGGCACACCATCGGATCCCTCTGGCACTACGACCTAGTATGCCCACTCCTACCGCACTGGTAGCATAAAACCTGGCTTCCAGAAGATGCATCTCGCATACCCTGATCTCCTCGAGAAGACTCTCTGTGACGCCTCCTACTATCCGTAGGAGGGACACCAGCTCTAGATGACGAACCGCCCTGGTTCACTGCTCCAGAATCCCTCAGATTTCACTCAGTGATCAGCACCTAGTTGACAATAGAGGATATAGAATTCAACTGGAAGATATTCACCTGGGAATGGATCTCCTGCCTGAGACCGTCCTCAAAATTCCTAGCAAGAAACAACTTATCACCTGCTGATATTGGTGTAAAACAATGCCGCTTAGTGAAGCGAGATGAGTACTCCATAACAGAAAGAGTACCCTGCTGCAGACTCATAAACTTCCGGTCTCGATCGGCCCTCAGGGTCTCCGAATAGAAGTAGTCACAAACGGTGGGTCGAAACGCATCCCAAGACATACCCTGCTGACGCCCTGACTGTCAGATCACCTCCCACCACCTCTTGGCGGTGTCTCGGAGCATATAGGTTGCCAGCTTTACCCTCATCTCTGGGGGTATCTCTATATGCTCAAAGAAAGTCAGGGTGGCCTCGAACCACGACTCTGCATCCTGGGGTCCTCCATACTAGGAGAAGGTAAGAGGATGCTTCTACTGAAAACCCTCGTCAACTCACCCATCGACGGGGTAGGAGGCGGCGCTCCCTGAAAAGACTGCATCATCCTCAGGAAATCCTCCCTGAACTGAGCATCCGTGCCTACGATGGGTAAAACTGCTGGTGCCATGGCTGGCACATCAGGAGGATCTGCTGGAGGTCCCCGATCAGCCATATCCGGTGTCTGATCACCGTCTGGAAACTGACGTACGACCGGATGATGTCTCGGAGGCATAGCTCTGAAATATCGAAAGCACACCTTAGATCAAGATTAACAAAGAATGAAAACATAGGAGTACAAAACGGGAATAGGGGAAAGAAACTATCAATTTTTACAAAACATGACTACATGATGTGTATAAAAACAACACGGTGTGTCTTCATTAGCCATTAACATGGGCGTGTACCCCTTCCCGATAGGTCGTGTAACACCCCAAGATACACGGAGTGTATAAGGACAACACAAAGTGTACTTGAACTCCAATCCCCTACCCAAGTCTCCTTACACGGCTAACCCACACGGTCCAACTAACCCCATACTACATGGCGTGTTCGCTAGGGACACAGAGTGTACTAGACACGGTCTCGGCAGCCCATGTTGTTAGTTACACGGCCGTCTACATGGTTGGCACTTACACGCCGTGTTCCGAACAAACACAGCGTGTATAGGAGAAGGTGACACCGTACGTGTTTTTTGTGACACGGCCGGGTACCTGAACAAGACTACAAGGTGTGTTCCGAAAACAACATGGTGTTTCTAAGAGAAGGTAATGCTAACCCATGTTGTTCGTGACACGGCCGGGTACCTGGATAGGACTACACAGCGCGTTCCTTTACAATACGGCGTGTTCTACTCGAGCTTCCCCAACCCTTGTTGTTTGTGACACGGCAGGGTACACGACTCCTAACTACATGGCATGAATCTACCGTACACGGCGTGTTCCTGAAGTTATTTCTACAACACCGTGTTCCTACACACACAGTCAGTAACACGACATGTAACTAGAAAGTACATGCCGTGTATTCTGGGTTATTCTGGGAAGTATCTCGGAAACTGCACAGAAGCCCAGAAACACTGAAAACAAGGCAAAGTGGTGCCAAATTCCGATCCGTGAGGGCCCATACACCCCTCGAATCAAATCTTGGCATCTCCTACTGTCCAGTACAAGAAGAAACAGGATCATAATCCACCAACTTCCAATTCAAGAGGGCCCATAACACCTCAAGAATCAAAATTTGGCATTCATTTAAGCAAAGTGCAATACAAAAAATCCTTGAACAAGGAAGCAGAGATTCTATCAACCATCTATAATAATAGAATGCATAATCTACACAAACTATATCACAACAGCATGCAATCGTTAATTCACCCTAGATGGCATGGACAGAATGTATGACATGTGATTTCTATAAGTACCTTTATGATGCATAAGATGGCATACCCTCATCTCATCGGGTTGTGACAGAAATAGAACCACAATAGTCATGACAATAACACAAAAAATCATGTGAATCACTCTAGGTGAAATCATATCAACCGTAATGTCTCAAAACCATAAAACTGCAATTAGCGAGGTAGTATGGCTTTTCCCTGTACCTGAGTTAGCTACTCCCGAGCACAACTTAATACCAAGTACCCAATCCATCATATCCCTTAATAATGTCTCCAAATAGTAAATAAAGAGAAAATAATTCCTCTGATACCACTTTGTAACGTCCCGGTTCCGGAATCCACCAAGAGGCACCCTGTACACGGTTGGTCACATGGCCTCAAGCGAATTTCCCCAAACGCCAGAGGTTGCCAACTAGCAGCGAGGGATTTGGGTGTAATAGTGGGGAAACTATTCCCTCATTTGCAGAGTACACAACGGAAGAAAAATAAACATGAAATAGCAGAAGCAACAATATAAACAGTGGAAACCTAAATCAACGAACTGGAGAACATATGTATATATATGAAATGATGCATGACAGATATCTTGGAAAGAATCCAAACAAGTCACAATTATGGAAAACACTACAGTACCAAAAAAAGTACAAAATAAAATAAAACATCTCCTCAGCATTGCAAGCCAAATCTTAGTCCCATGCTCTCCTGCTCCAAACAATCATGTACCAGAAGTCGAAGGGCGCTTTCCCTTGTCTATACCGGCAACAACATGGTCTGTTTGAGCCAAAAAACATGAACCAAACAGGGTGTGAGACTAAATCCCAGTAGGAATTCACCTGAAGATCTGTGACTAACAGTCAGTGAGTATATGGCAGGTAAAAGTACAATAAGCAGTAAACAGCAACAGCAAAGCAGTAAGCAGAAACAGTAAGCAGTAAAGCAATATGATACACAACAGTAATCAATCCACAACCAATAATAGCAGTGAAGCAAACAGCTAACAAGCAGGAAACCCTCTGGGAAGTACTCACAGCCATCCCCTCTGGTCCTATCCAAGAAGTACCACAATCCTATGGGCAGTGCACTCAGCCTAACCCCTCTGGCTTGGTCATACAAATTTATAAGACTCTCTGGGGAAGCTCACTCGGTCAATTCCCCTTATAGTCTAGGGTAGTCTAGGACTCTTTGAGGAAGATCACACGGTCTAACCCCTTTAGCCCCAAGGTTTAGAGACTCTCTGAGGAAGCTATCTCGTTCAATTCCTCCTATAGCCTCAGGTATACCACAGACTCTCTAAGGAATCTCACTCGGTCAATTCCTCCTCTAGCCTAGGAAGGTTTTTAAAAAGATTCAAACAAAGTAAGACTCTCTAAGGAAGCTAACTCGGTCTACCCTCCTATAGTCTATAATATCTGAAGGCACTCTGAGAAGCTCACTCAGTCTATCCCCTGTGGTCTATAATGTCTAAGACTCACTGAGGAAGCTCACTCAGTCTACCCTCCTATAGTCTATAATGTCAAAGACTCTCTGTGAAGTTCACTCGGTCTATCCGTTATAGTCTATAGCACCAGGTTCTCTCATCCTCGTGCCAGTCAGTGCATAGTAATGCTATAAGGCCAAAGTAAACCTATAGAGCTACTTGGATAACCAAATTACACCTATGGGGATACTTGTCTAAATAGTCTACAAGGAAATAATCATGTAATGCAAAACACTCAATCCTATAGACACAAGGCATGGAAACAGTAATAACGACCAAAGGCTAACAAGACCCAAAGGTCGTAAACAGAGAAACGCATGGGAAAAAATCCACGAACAACAAATTATACTCTAAAATGATAAATTTACCTCCACATAAGCATACAAGCAAGGCAGGAAAAAAATAAGGGCAAAAAGGTAAACATGCAATACCCCGTTCAAGGGTATTGGTGGAATTTTCACATAAAACACAAGTACTTTGAACGGTAAGGAAGAAACCACCTAAATTGATCGTAGGAGATCGATATACTTGAACCACGATGATTGATTATTTTTAGAACGTCGAAGATATGAGAAAACACCCAAAACTCTCAACCCATGATATCTTGAGAAGGAGGAGGAATTGGAAAACAAGGCTCAAGCAGAAGGGATAACTCACTGCTGTGATTCCAACACAATCGACAGTGCTCGAATCGGAGAACGGATGGAGGAACGGTGGCTCGTTGAAGATCTGTGGATTCCCAGTGCTCTCAGATGAATAGGTCCTAGAAGAATACGTTTATCATGATTAGGCGCGTCCCTGGTCCACTTAATGAAAAAAAAGAAAGTACACAGTGTGTACTTTTAGAGTACATGGTGTGTAGTGGATTTTTCCATACTCCGCCAAAATAGGCCTCCATGTCCCCCCTACACACCATGTGTGTGGCCCAAACACAGATTGCACACGGTTTTGAGCAGGAAAAGAGTACACCGCATGTACTCAGAAAGTACATGGCATGTACTTCAAAAATTTCAAGAAACTCCATTTTTCCCAAAAATTCCAGAAAAAGGAATGCATAACTGAAAACGAAGATCCGGGTTCTTAAAGGAGGCTTCCTTGAAATTTATTTTTTTATACTGTAGAATATTTGGGGTTGGTTTTAGCCACTTCTAAATATAGTATAAAATTTATTTATCAAAGGTTATTTAAATTGTCACTAAATATGTATCAAAATTTAAAAGCACCATTTTATGGTTTTTCAGGTCTAACGTTGGTGGTGGTTATGTAAAACACTACTAAATATATTATCACCTCTTAAAAGTAGTGATGGCTAAAACTACCTCTAAAAAATATACATTAGGGTAAATTTTGTCAACATTTTTTAAATTGTAACTAAAGATAGATATGTTTTTATAAACCATCTCTGAACAATAACAACAATCATGAATTACTTTTCATTATATTTATGAAAAATATTTTTGAAACAATTAGGAATGTATAACTTAACGACATTATTATCCACTAACAAGATTATAATTTAATGTAGAGAGGTTCTAACTGTGTTGATATAATTGGATTGATTTAAAAACAAAAATTAATAATGAAATACACTCAAATAATAACTATTATAATATAAAGGTTTATGATTTATTGAAAATATATATTATGTACCAAAGGGTAAACATACAATGATGATCTATTATTGAAATTAGTTTCTCTGAAATTGCCTTACTGGAAACACCCTGTAAGGATGCAATGGAAATAGAAGTGTGATATAATGACATATTATATTTATATGAACATTATATTAGTGAAATTAATGTGAAATTTATTATCATTTATTTCAACACATAAAATAGTTATGATGGGTTTCCTTTTATTTTGTTTGTATAATTTTTTAAATCCTTGACATTTTTGGAATTTTTTATAGTGATTAGAACTAGGAATTATTTTATTCATTATATCTGTGGTGCAATTTTGAAGGTTGTATTATGAAATTTCAATAGTAATCAACACTACTTTATATTTGATGAAATCCAGATCGGTTTGAATCATAAAATCTTAATTTTCCTAAAATATATAGATTTATTTTAATTACACATTCAACACCATATTAAAAACAAATATAAAGTAATATTAAGAAATAACTAAATAAAAATATCTTTTAGATTTGATATTATTTTAAATTGAAACTCAAGGAAATTTTGTAAAAATGGACAATTGAGATAGATCCATTACTATCATTGATTAGTAACGACACATATTATCTGAGAAAATATATAATACAGTTGGTGCATCTTACATTTTTTAATGATTATGTTATTTATCTTGAAAATATTTCCAAATAAGTATATAAAATAGGTATTATTACCTTGGAATATTCGATATATTAAAAGAACAACGAATGTAAAAAATCAAGAAAATGTTTAAAAATATAATAGGTTGAGCATGTTCCAATATATTGAATATATGATGAGTAATCTCATTCATGTATTTTAGTAATTGTTCAAGTATTGAAAATTGTCCCATTTGAGTAATATACAGTGAATATATCATGTTTTCAAAGTAAATTAGAATAATAGATACACATTAACATAAATTTGATTTATATTGAATAAAATTTTATAGAATAAAATATTTTTTAAAATAATACAGTTTATAAACATTATAAAATGAATTTTACATGATTTTAAATTTTATTAGTTAATTGAACTCAATTGGGAATGATTTCATAATATATTCACAAGGGGGTAATATTATTTTTCTTGAACATAATGTTGCACTAAATAGACTATCTTTTGATCTACCTTTGGTTTGGTAATAAACTACATAATAAGGAAATAGAGTTTCTAAACAAAACCAATGCTCATGGAAGATGCCATGGGTCCCTGAATATACACACCATAACCACCCACATTTCATCATCCGCGAGATACACTTGCAACAGATAACAAAGAAATCATTCAATACAATGAACAATAAATCAAAAATGACGGAACATAAGGAATTAAAATAGTTTATAAAATTTCAAAATACATGGGAAATAACAACTTCACTATAGGTAAGAAATATATTTTACAATGGTATAAAACCCCAAATCATAGGTTGATAGACGATTAACTCGAGTAAACCAATTACTTACACACATTATATAATACAAGTGACCTAGCTACAACATATTTCTATCCAAACCCATCTAATGATCCCAATCCCACTTGAGAATAATTTTTAAGACTTCAGCATCAAGTCTACTAGGTTACATGCAAAACCTTTCATAACTCTCTTTTTTGTCTTTAATGTTTAGTCACTTAGATATTATGAGTTTTTGAGGTCTTAAGACCTATAAGTTATCCAATCCCTGCTAAATTTCAACAAAAAATCAAACTCTCTTATGAAATAACATTAGTTATGCTATTCATCATATTAAATCTCCCTTTAAACTTATATACCTCCAATACCATATTATCCACAATATTCTGGATAAAGTATTTCTTTAGTTGAATATACTACATCAGTGAGTTAAATTTTAGGTTATTCTATAACTGAATTACACATTGGATGTCACTGTATAATGTCATGATATCCTTCCACCTTCTGATTTCCCCCAATAGACCCTTCAACAACACTATTTCCTTCCATGATTTTTTCATTATAATTTACTCATCTTCAATGGTTCACAATGTGACTTTAGATTATGAACATGATCTCCAGTTTATATTAGTTCCTCTAAAAGAAAACACATATTATTATTTCTCCTCCATGTTCCCATATCTCCACCAATTTTTTCCTCCAAAAACCCCTTCAAGTTATCATCCACTAAAAAACAGTATGTAGGACTCACTGTACCTTTGGAGTACCATAATATCTACTTGACATCCTCTTGATGCTTTGTTCCTCGATTCACAATGAAACTACTAACCAAACAATCTATTTGACTAATATCAAGCCTCATATAAACCATGGTGCACATCAGATTCCCCAAAGATGATTCATGTTGAATATTTTAAATGTACTCATCCTCATTATCCATTTGAGACATCTTCACCTTTTAATTTTTGGAATGTAAGACAAGAGGGTACACAGAGGATTTGATTCACTCATATTGAATCTATCTAGTACCTTTTGAATGTACTCCGATTAAGAAAGGAATATTGTTTCTGAACACAAGTCCCTTCTAATCCTCAACCACAAAACATTCATAGTAGAAAAAATATCCTTCATTTGGAAACACTCGAACATATCATACTTCAACTCTTCCAACCATTCCCTCATAAGAATAACCAAAATTTATTCATCAACATAAAAAGGTAATTTGATAAAACTCCCATAATCATATAACTTATGATAATATAAATTTTCTACATCACATTTGATGAACCCATTCCCCATTATCTAGGAGTGAAACATTAAATTATATTTCTTGGTTCCTTCTTGATCCCATATATATATCTCCTAATATCCTACACCTAGAATATATTATATTATAGTATGGAATATTATGATTTCTATATGTACATTTATTCTTCTAAATCATTGTGAAGGAACATTATCTTGACATCAAGTTGTTTAAGAAAAAAACATTTATGGAATCCTAGATAATAATTATCTATAATGTTGTATATTTCACATAGAGGTAGAATATCTCAATGAATTCCACTACTTGTGTTTTTTTAGAAACCTTTAAAAACCCTTGCCTTTTATCAGATTCTATCATCTGCTTCCTCATTCAGAATATAACCCCTTTTAATCTTCATTTCCCTCATCTATTTCCTTCTAGAAGGTTTTTTAGATCCCTTGTATCTAAAACATATAGGGAAACTAGTTCTTAATTCATTTATAAATCTCAATATAATGATTCACTCTAATTTATTGCCTCATTTAGGCTTTCGGGTTCCCCACTATAAGATACCATTTTTTCTAGGTACATATCTTTTGTATTTTTGTGTTAAACATATTTAATGGGGTTTTAATTTGCCTTTAAACATTCTTGGTTGAGTCATAACATATTGTTTCTGGATGTATATTTTTTAGAATTAATAGATCCCAGGTATAAATAAGTTAAATGGGTTTTAAAGGGTTTTTTTTGAGTTTGGAAGGCCTCATAGGTGGTTTGACGTCATTTTCAAAAGATATGATGGAAAATGTAGGTAGTTAATTTAAAAACCTTGTAAATTTTACATTATTTTTAACTATTCCTAAGAAAAAGTCATGCACCATGTTCATGATGTTATTTTAATACACATTGTGAATCCATTACATGACCAGTAATGATTGGGTAGGGTTAAAATTACTTCAAGGAAATGGATTTTTAGTTATAAAACAGTAAAAATAAATAAATGACATGTAAATGGATTATACATCATATAATTATAATGAGTAACAGATTTAAATAGCGTTGTATGACTTTTTTCTCATTACACCATTTGTGAAGCCCCTCCTATCAAGACGTAGGAAAATCCCAGTGATTCTGTAATGATTTCATCACTTATAGACATCATGGTTTGGTGTTTGATACCTAGTAAGTCCCCTTTATTTTATTTTGTTCCCCTTTCATATTTCTTCCATTAATGTAATGTTTCCTCTTGATCTCCACTATGGAATCATGTTAATCTTGTTATGTGTCATCTTGGTTCCTTATTGTGCATTTCTCACCTCTGTTCTTATTTGTGATTATAGTTGGAAGTGTTTCTTAAACACCTGAAAAAGGTGGGGATTATAAACCTAACCCTATGTTATGTTTCATTGTTGAGTATTTGAAATACAATGATTGCACCACCATTATTTTTGAATTGTTTAATTAAATAATTAATGGTGATAAATTATGGATTGGATTATTCATTGGATCCCTTTGGATACAATTTATACTGTAACATATATTTCGGCTACCCATTGGATGAGTGAACCCTTAAATAATATTGAATTGGATAAAGACTTAATGTGTGTTTATCATGACATGATATTCTAGGGATTGGTTGATATAGAATCACATTGGTATTAGTTAATGTATATTTTTATGATGGCTGATAAATTGATATATAAATGAAATTGTAATTGAAATACCAAATATTAATTTTAATAATTAACCACTGAGAAATTTATTGTGATGATGTGATATCCTTACTGTTATGACTTATTGAGTTTTATATTTCAATTATTTTATAGTGATATTGGCCTAGTTTATGTTGAAATGCTTATATATAGGAAATTTCTTGGAGGGTGAAATTATTATATAATGGGTTTGTGCTAGTAATACATGCTGAAATTATATATATGGCAGTCTGGGCCTAGAGATATATACTAAAATTCTTATATAGATAGCTTAGACTAGTGGATGCTGAAATGCTTTTATATAGGGCTATGAACAGAGGATAAAATGCTTTTACATTGCACTCTACTCAGTTATGTGATTATTCCATGGTTTATGGTTTTGGTTGGCATCGTTATTCTACTTGTTCATAGACATTATAGTATAGTTTTGAAGTCGGTTGTCTTATGTATTGTATTAATTGATTAATTAGAACACATATTTATTGCTTTATTTCATGCACTTATTATCAAACTTGTTTTTTTTAGAAATTGTCTTGCAGACCTACTATGTTTTACTCACACCCAATTTGAGCCTCCATTTGGTACCATATTATATTACATGTATGGAAGTTTGGATAATTGAATGAGACCTTAATAAATATTTCCTTCTTATTGGATAGGCTAGAGTTTGGAGATGGATCTGACATGTGGTTCGAGACCCATTTCTTTTGAGATTATTTTATTTTAGAAGATTATTTTATTTGTATTATTTTCCATTTTACATTTAGATACATATCTTCTTGTCATTACATGATTCTTCATTACTTGTTTAGTTGTTTCTCCTTTACATTCTTATTTTATGATATGTGGTTTATGATTTTCATCATTACAATAATATTATTAATATTTAATTATTATATTGTGTTGTAACTCTATAATAGGGGGCATAGTCTCCCCACTATATTCACCACACCCCTGATTCTAGTTGGAAGCCTCTATCATATAGGTAGCTTCACTTGAGGTCTCATAAACAATCTGGTTTTCATTAAGACAAAATTTCATATTTGGGGACATTATAAAGTGGTATAAAAGAATTATGGTTTTTTATATTACATTACAATTAAGGAAACATATAAAGGAGACTATTATATGTTGAGACTTGGTAATAAGCTTAAACATGGGAGTATCTGACCCATGTATGGGGGGAAATCTGAGTTCTCAGGGATGGGATTGATTTTCATGATGTTCTCTTGTTATAGTTGATGTTATTTCACCTAGGGTGATTCACATGTTGTGTGATGTTATTTTTTTGTGATTTTATTATTTCCTGAGATTATAATCATTTCCTGGTATAGAATAAGATGAGTAATCATGCATCATGACAAGAACAATGGGATATATCTTGACATGAATTTTTCATCATAGGGACATATTTATTGCATGATATATATACTTTCTTGTATCAATTTGTGATAAGAGATACCAATTATATCTGGTAAATGAAATTAAATAAATTTTATGTCATGCTAAAACACTTTTAATTTTTGTTTAGAGAGACTAAATGCAGTAGTTATCTATTATTGTCCCATATTTACGTTGGCCTTTTTGTCATAGTCAGTGTTCAAAGGAGCGTGTTTGTCTTGTAGAGAAAATGCCTCCTCATCATCTTCAAGTTGAGTGTTAGGTGAGTTAAAATCATATTTATACAAACAAATATCAATTAGAGCGTGTTATAGCTCTTAAGGATCATATGGATGTTCATATTTGAAACATCTTCAAAAGGGACATTTGATCCATGGAAAGGGGGATTGTTCACACCATACCATTTATGTCAGAGATGAGAATAAAGCTTCAGCTCCAACATCTGCCTATGTTAACTAAGGAGGGAGGCCCCCAGCCAACCGAGTTATGGATTGAGTCAGTCTAGATGATCATCAATCACCTTGAGACACCCATAGATAAGAGGGTGAATATTTCAATGTATAATATTTGTGGACCTGCTAAGCATTTGTGTAATATTTCAGAGTAGGCTATGTACTGAGAGGAATTATCTTGGAAGAAATTTTAGGACATGTTTTTCAGCCACTTCAATCAAGAGATATTGAGGGATGAGATGTCTCAAGACATCATGCATCTGACATGGGAGGGAATTTTAGTGATGGACTACACTGAATGTTTCATCAACCTATTTCCCTTTGTTCCATCTCTAATAGTTAATTAGATCTCCCGGTAAACACATTTGTAGGATGATATTTAGTATGATATCATGTTCTAGATGAATGTATTTCACTTTAGTATATTTTAGGATGTGATGAACCAGACACTCATCAAAGAAGGGAATCTAAAAGGATCCTTGAACAGTGGATAAAATAATTCAAAAGGGAAAAATAGAAGCTCTTATTATTATTGAATGAAGCACTACATTGATAGTTTTCACTAAGGAAAAGTTGAATGAATTGTCAGGGAAGTGAGCATCCATCATTGGAATGTATTCCACTACAGTGCTATTAGTGTGGGATATTGGGCCACAATAGGACTTAGTGTCTTTACCCAGATTTGGAGTTTCATGATTCCAGAAGGATGAGACATCTTTATATGTTTTTTCAAAGTATATCAATGAATAACAGTGTTTGGGTATTAGAAAAGGCATTAGAGTCTAGGAGGGACTTAGCTACTCTTCAGTAAACTAGTATCAGTTGTTTCAAATGATGTTTAGGTTGAGGTTGGGGATATGGAACCCTAGTGAAATAATGAATGTGTCGGTTATATGAAATAGATCATGGAGACATATTGGAGGCCATAGTAGAGGGTTGAGTTAGTTTTAGGTTATATAGACTACGTTGGATAACTTGGATGCAAGACCTTCTACCGTTAGAGGTACGATGATTTTATCATCTACCATTTAATTCATTTTTTTATATAGGAGAATCATATTCATTTTTATTTTTCCTTTTTGAAAATGGTTTAGTATTGGTTTTCAAAACACTGTATGGTTATTTAAACAATGATACACCATTGGGAGTGTGGTGAAAGAATATCAATCATTGAAATGCATGTTCTCTAGAGATTTTTGGTTACCTTTTATTATGGGAACCGTTAATATTGTAAATGATAGGATTTAATTTTATTATGTGTATAGATTGGTTAGTTCTATTCTTGGATATTATTTACTGCTAAAGGATGAGATTTACTTTTCTATCTCTAGAATGATGCACTTATTATCACCAAAGTGAGTGGGATCTTCTTTTAGGTTGGGTAGGACCAACTCAGTACATATTGGTTTGTCTCAGGGAACAAATAGAATTCCTTATTCTGGATGATGGTGGAATGCAGTGGGAATATTTTCCTCATGTGGTAGACCATTTTTAGAAGATCATTCTTGATGAGTTATATGAATTCCCACCCTATTGAAAGATCAAGTTCATAGTAAAGTTTGTGCTGGGAGTTGATCCAATTTCCATTATGCCTTACAGGATAAAACCAGAATAGATTTAAGAGTTTAAAATTCAGTTGGAAGATCTTGAAGCAAGTGGTTTCATAAATCCTAGTATATATCCATGGGGTACTCTAGTTCTTTTCACCAAAAAGGTTGATGTGAATATGCACTTATGTGTGGATTATCGAAGATTGAATGAGATAGAGGTCAATGTAAAGAACCTGAATTTCTATATAATTTTTTTAATTAAATGGAAATTTAATGAGTCTATGAAAATTGAAGGCACGTGATTCCGAGGTCCGGAGTGCCCGGAATGAATTTATGAACTTTTGTTTGTGTACTTTCAGTGAACGTGCGATATGGTTTTTCTATCTTTTGAACCAGTGCTCAGAATTGAACTCTGAGGGCACCATTGAACTCACATCAGAAGTATTCGCTTAAGGAGACTTTCACCTCGACGACAGTTGGTCGATGGTGAAAGACAATTTTTTGGGTTTTATGTGAAAATAATAAAATAAAATAAACACACATTTTATTTTATTTTGGTTGTAACCAACCTCCATGTGGACGTTGGTGGGGGGACCACCAGACCTTAACCTCCCATGAGAGGTTATGGTGGTGGGGACCACACGAGCCTAACCTCCCATGAGGTGTTATGGTGGTGGGGACCACCCGGAATTAAACCCCCTTGAAAACCCCTTTAATTGGGAGAAAAACCTCAACTCCCTCATAAATGTAGGGAAACCTCCTCATATCCCTCATTAATGTGGAGGATCCTCTTAAGCTTCCTCCACATTAATTGTTCCAACCCTCCCCCACTTAATAATTCCAACACACGACTTAATTGAGCCAATTTAATTAATCCAATTTGAATTGTGCCAAAGATTAAATTGGGGAATCACTTTTTATTATATTAGATATCTCTTCTATTTTTCAGGGTTATTCTTTTGAGAACATTCATTGGAATAGGAGAGATAGCTCTTGGTGGGAGAAAACTCTCCAACGAAGAACGCGTTCTTCCATGAAGAATGCTCTGCCGATGAAGAACACTGACCTCGACTTTGAGCTTCTTCCTCGGGACTTCATCTGACATGGGGCATCTTCATCTACGAAGAATCGACGACTGTACTACCTCCTTTTTCCAACGTTATCAAGTGAACGAGGTAGGGGTTAATTATTAAATGTTTATCACTTTCCATGTATTCTCTTCTTTTCTTGTGCGGGTTGGGAAGAAACATTGCGGAATATTATGGTTTCACGTTCATGCTTCATTCTTTCTGAACCACTTTCTATCACTCTAAATAAGGAGGGTGAGGGCCAAACAAACATTACCCGACCCCTCTGTCATTCTTCTTTGGTGTGTTCTTCGAAATGGAGGAGGGTGATGAAGATGACGGAGGTAACGATGCCGCCCCCTGCAGCCTCGTCGTGCCACCCCGGCCGACCCGTGGCCTCGCCGCGCCGCCCCGGCCAACCCGAAGTTCGGGGAAAGTCGCACCGCCATATAAACCGAGCCACGCCGCTATCCGCCAATTCACACCGTCATCTAAGCTGAGCCGCGCCACGGTCCAAGCCGAGTTGTGCCGCCGCCCGAGTCGAGACGTGCCGCCGTCTGCCAAGCCACACCGCCATCCACCGAGATGCACTACCATCTGAGCCGTGGCGCGCCACCATCCGCTGAGCCACACCGACATCGGAGCTGAGCCGCTCCGCTGTCCGCCGAGCCTCACCGCCTTCCAAGATGAGCAGCACTACCGTCCGTTGAGCCGCGCCGCCGTCCAAGACAAGACGCCCTGCTGTCCGCTGATTCGCGCCGTCATCAAAGCTGAGTCGTGCCACCTAGCCGAGAAACACCTCTGATCCGATCCGCTCCGCCCTCCTAAACGAACCCTCGCCGAACCGCTGTTGGTCCACCGACCCACGACCGGACCACCGACCTGCGGCTGGTCCGCGGCCGGTCCGCCACCCCTGCAGCCCTCTCTGGTCGGGCCGAACCCAACAGACCGGGCCAGACCCAAAGGGTCTGGCCAGGATGACTTTACTCGAGTCAGCCCTGGCTTGGTCAGCCCGACAGGGTCAGACCAGACCCAAGCCCACTACAACCCTTTACTTTGTTTTGTCCATAACTTTGGCACCGGACGTCTGTTTGACGAACCGTCAGCGGTGATGGAAATCATATATATAGTCAGTCCCTTTGAGTATACTCCACTGGATTTTTGGTTTGAGATGGGAAATGTTCATGTCAGATCAAGCACAAATCCAACCGGGCCCCTTGGACTAAAAGGCTAATAACTCATAGACTAGGTGTCTGATTGACGTGTCGTCTACTACGTTGAGACCCCTTTGACATGGCGGACCTTTGAGATACTTCTTCGTGGGACTTCGTGACAGTTGGAGTATCGACTAGTAGCTCGTGGAGCGGATCCTCCCAAAGACGAGTGAGTATAGTGTGGAGACCTAGTACCTAGCTAAGACCTAACGACTGCTAACTGATTCGACTCGGGGTGACTCGACTAGCCCCGGGGGGGCACCTTGGTGTCGTGATAGACCCACAGTTGGAAGCACCTTGGTGTCACGGTAGACCAACGGTACTTTATAGGAGGAGTACCTCAGCAGGCTACGAGGGGGATCACCTTGGTGACGCGGCAGACCCACAATACTTGAAAGGTGGAGTACCTCAGTAGTCCATGGTTAGTGGGAAGCGCCTTGGTGTCATGTTAGGCCCACTGTACTCAATGGAGGAGGGGTTCACTAGATACCAAGGTTTCGACAATGTGACTGGGGATGTAACTTTATACTACCCCTTGAATAAAATCCTAGTTTGAGATGAGTCAGTTTTTCTATGTTTTCCTCATGATTGAGATGGATTACTTAATAACTTAGGTATATTTATGGGAATATTCCGAAGTAGGTTTATCTGTTGATTTCATACTTTGTGTTTTATCCTTGTTGGATTTTGAGAGACCTAGAGGGTCTCGGGGTCCCTACTGAGTATCATTATACTCACCCCTATACGGGCTATGCCTTCACCTTGTTTTGTTGGATGCAGATGACGAACAGTGCTGACTAAGGCTGAGAGTATCAGGACAGGATTGTACCCGGAGGTGGACCATACGATGTGTCAGTACGTAGAGGAGATGAGTGGATGTGGTGTACTGAGGAGGCGATCCGTACCTACCCCTCATGTAGGATCTATAGAGGATGACCCGGCTGTTGACTTTCCCTTTTTTTAGTTGTACTTGTACTTTTACTTTTGGGCTTGTATTCCCACCCCTATTATTTCAATAATCTCTTTTGGTTATATAATTTTCTTGACTTCATATCTTATTGTGTTCTTGGTTGCGTGTGCTTACAAGTTATAAAGGGAATGCCTTCCCAATTTTAGGGAATATGCCTTTGGTGCTAGTCGCCATCCCTTGGCCTATGAAAGGCGGGCTTGGGGTAGTCACGACATGGGCCCCAGGGGACGGGTCGTGACAAATTGGTATCAGATGAGTCTTTTCTACTACTGAACTTAGGACTCCGATCTTTTTTGTGAAGCAATAATGTTAAGTGTAGTGAGTTATGTTTTTAGTTTAGGAAGTCCAGTGTCGGTGCGGCGGCTGACGTATCCATATACCAGGACCCTGATTTTTGATTTCCGACTCAGTGCACAAAAACACTAGTTGTGTGTGTGTTTTCAAATGTTTTCTTTTAGTCAGCTCACCAGGTCAGCACAACAGGTATAAAATTTTGACTGTAGCGCACCTGTTTCTTTTTAGGATGCCTCCAGGCAGGCATCCAGCTAGAGTCCCAAGAGTTGTACGCACTGATAGCCCACCGAGTGACGAGGCCTCGGTGTAGGGACCTCTTCTAGTAGAGGCACCAGTGGAAGCACCAGAAGTACTATTCCCCATTGAGCCACTGATTCCACCAGCCCCAGTAGCAGATAGTGCACACCACTTGAGCGCGTTGCATGAGTTCTAGTGCTAGAGGCCAACCAGGTTCAGGGGATAGATGGACCCACAGGTGGATGAGGATTGGATGGAGACTGTGGTGAGAGTTTTTTAACTAGTAAGGACACCGGTAGACCTCATGGTGATACTTGTTTCTACCCTTATACAGGGAGTTGCGGGCAGATAGTGGATCTTGATCCTTCAGGTTCATGATGATGTGGCTCTTCTCTAGGTAGACTTCAAGAGCCTATTTTGTGCAGAGTTTGTCCCAGTGACTCATCGCATAGTACTCATATAGGAGATAATTCATCTGTAGTATGGTAGAATGACTGTGTCTCAGTACACAGCGAGATTCACTGACCTCTCAGGCTACTCCACAAATATCTTGTGGGACCCTTTCATCAAGGCCTGGACCTTCGATCAGCAACTCAGGTGGGAGATCAGGGCTTCGATGATCTCACGCAGTATCCCGATGTAGGCGGGGGTGTTAGAGAGATCCCTTTTGGTGGAGAGTTTCCTTTATAAGTAGTCACCAGTAGAGAGACCCACTACCAGTCATCACGTAGTGGAGTCTTCTGCAACTGGAAGTAGAAAGACGTCATAGTGGTCCAAGAGGATCGGACCTACCGGAGGACGAACGCATGATGTAGAGTCGGTTGTGTGGGGAACCCGAGGTAGAGACAGACATTCTAGGAGCGGGAAGTGTTTCACATGCGGCGGGCAGGGTCACATGGATCGTGACTGTCCGACCCACCATTCGGATGATCAGTAGGTAGTTGGAGAACTGCCCAGACAGAGACATAGATTCGACCGAGGAGGTCTGCAGGGAGCATCCAGATGTGGCTGAGGAGCTGGCCTTGCAGCTAGTGGTGGGCGACGATTCGAGATGTTACCACCACCACCACCCAGAGGTCCACCCTGACTATAGGGAGTAGGTGGAAAGGGGAGAACTCAGCTCCAGGCAGCTGAGGATTATGATCATGGCACTCTAGAGATGATTCAAGGTACGATCTGTGTTTACTCCACCATAACTATAGTCTATATAGACACTGGTGCCAGTCATTATTTCTTTTCCGATGCCATCATTCGAAGCTCGGAGATTCGGATGACACTTTTTTCTCGATCCTTATGTCTAGAGACTCCTACAGTAGCAGATTTGACGATTACACACTGGTGCCTGCAGTGAGAGATTACTCTAGGAGGCGAGAGCTTCAGCTGGGATCTCCTAGTAGCAGCGTCGAGGCCTTACGACGTCATCTTGGGTATAGACTGGTTGTCTACAGTCCATGCTCAGATAGAATATATTAGGTGAAAAGTACAGTGTGTCTGCATGGATGGGACCAGGTTTACCTTCACCGGTGAGAAGGGAGCCTTTGTAGCGCAGGGTGGACTTACCCAGAAGAGAGTGAAGCCGATCACTCATCAGTTGGCTAGCCTTACCGTTGGATATGTTGATGTGGAGAGTCTGAGCAATCCTGTAGTGGTGAAATAGTATGCAGGTGTCTTCCCTGATGATGTTCTGGGATTACCTCCTAGCATATATGTTGACTTTTACATTGACTTGTACCCTGGGATGGTACAGATATCTACACCAGCATATCGGATGGCTCCTGCAAAGCTTCGTGAGCTGTGGGTACAACTAGAGGACTTACAGGGGAAGGGATTCATTCGGCCCAGTGTTTCACCTTGGGTAACCCCAATTCTATTCGCCCAAAAGGTAGGTGGGAGCTTCAGACATTGTGTTAACTATCGGTGCTTGAACCAGGTGACTTTGAAGAACAAGTACCCACTCCCGAGGATTGACGACATCTTTTATTAGCTAATGGGAGCACAGTGGTTCTCGAAGATAGACCTCAGATCAAGCTATCATCATTTCATAATATGAGATGAGGATGTGTAGAAGATAGCCTTTAGGTGTTGGTACAGCCACTACGAGTTCTTGGATATGCCATTCGGCATAACCAATGCTCCAGTAGTGTTCATGGGACTCATGAACACGATCTTTCAGTCGTACCTTGATTGCTTCATAGTATTCTTCATCAAAAACATTTTGATCTAATCAGCTACTGAGGAGGAGCATGCCTACCATTTGGGGCTAGTACTAGAAACACTTTGAGAGCACTAGTCTTATGATAAGCTCTCAAAGTGCTAGTTCTGGATCCGAGAGGTTCACATTCTGGGACATGTCATATCGGAAGATGGAGTTGCAGTAGATCTAGCGAATATTGAGGTGGTACTTGCTTGTGAGCCACCCAAGAGTGTCATGGAGGTACAAAGTTTCCTAGGTTTGGCTGGATAATACCGGAGATTTGTGCCATATTTCTCCAGAGTAGCAGCACCACTATCCGCATTGACGAAGAAGGGGAAACCCTTCGTTTGATCGGAGAAATGCCAGTGGAGTTTTTAGGAGCTGAGGCAGAGGCTGACTAGTGCCCCCATCTTCAGGCTTCCAGAGGAGGTCATAGGGTAAGTAGTTTACTAAGATGAGTTAGGGACTAGACTCAGAAGGGTCCTAATGTAGGAGAAATAAATGATCACATATGGTTATCAACAGATAAGACAACACGGAAAAAACTACGCTACTCATGACCTGGAGTTAGCAGCAATGGTCTTCACCTTAATGATGTGGTGACACAATCAGATGGGTGTGCATTTTACACTGTACTATGATCACAAGAGTCTCAGATATATCTTTTCTCAGAAGGACCTGAACCTGAGACAACGACATTGGCTTGAGTTCTTCCAGGACCATGACTTCGAGATAGTCTATACTCTTGGGAAGGGGAACACTGTTGCAGATGTACTCAGCAGGTGGTCTGGTATACAACTACTAGGTGATGCGATGGAGCAGCTGGAAGATTTACAGATATCCTTCATGGAATACGATGGAGTATCTTTTATTCAGTCTCTTACAGTCACTCCCCCACTTCTACAGTGAGTCAGGGAGGCGTATCGTGGGGACGTTGACTGTGACACACGACTAGCTTAGATATCCACAAGACATGAACCTGATGAATTTTATGATGGTGGGGAGCATGTCATACTTTTCAGAGGACATACAATGGTACCAGTGTCACTTGAGGAGGAAGGGATGAGGGAGTTCCACACATCCCCTCTAGCGGTACATCTAGAAGTGTCGAAGGTGTATCAGGACCTCCGATGACAGCACTGGTGGCCATGTACCAGAAGGCTTGGTTCAACCTTTAGAGGTCCCAAAGTGGAAGTGGGATGGGATATCCATAGAATTCATGACAAGACATCCACGTACATCTAGGGGACATGAATCTATTTTGGTGATCGTCAACTGACTCACCAAGTCGGCCCACTTCCTACAGATCAGAGGGCAGAGTTTAGTAGAGAGCTTGGGACGCCTCTATATGCCGAAGATTGTGCGGCTACATGGAGTACCCATGATGATTGTCTCTGATCGTGATGCATGTTTTACTTCCCGGCTATGGAAGGGGTTTTAGGAGGCTTTCAAGACATAGCTACATTTGAGCACCACCTTCTATCCGCAGACAGATGGTCAGACTGAGTGGACCATTCATACCCTCGTGGTCATGTTGTGTGCTTGTGTCCTTGACTTCGGTCGGAGCTTGGGGGGATCAATTTCCATTAGTGGAGTTTGTGTAAAACAACATCCAACACTCCACCATAGGGATGGAACCTTTTGAGGAATTATATAGGCAACCTTGCAGATCGCCTTTGTGCTGGACTGACCCAGGGGATTCGACACTAATGGAACTAGAGATGGTATGGGCTACCACAGAGAGGGTGCAGATCATCCAGGAGTAGATGAAGACTCCACAGAGTAGGAAAAAGTCGTATGTCTACAGAAGATGGAGGCCTCTGGAGTTCAAGGATGGAGACCACGTCTTTCTACAGGTCTCACCTCGACGAGGTCTACAGAGATTTGGTTGAGGCGGAAAGTTTTCTCCGAGATTCATCGAACCTTTTCAGGTCCTCATCAGAGTTGGTAAGGTTGCATACCACTTATCTCTCCCACCTCAGTTGCAATGGGTGCATGATGTCTTCCACATATCCTAAATGAGGTGATATGTGCACAACCCATCTCACATCATCGACCATGGCGATCTGGAAGTCAACGATGGGGATACTTTTATGGAGGTTAAAGTAGAGATTGAGGATCGATAGGAGCATGTCCTTCATGAACGGTCAATACCTCTAGTGCGCATTCGCTGGAAGCACGGGAACATCCAGGAGAGCACATGGGAGCGGGAGAATCAGATGCATGCTCAGTAGCCCCACTTGTTCCCTTAGTTTGAGTTATGGCTTACGGGGAAGTAAAGACTAAGGTGGGAAGAATGTAAAGACCAGGAATTTCCAGGTATTTTTTTTAATTAAATGGGAATTTTACGAGTCCGCAAAAATAGATGTCATGTGATTCCGAGGTCTGGAGTGCCCGAAATTAATTTCTAAACTTTTTTCCTGGTACGTTCAGTGAATGTGCGAGCTGGTTTTTCTAAATTTTGAACTGGTGCTCAGAATTGAAATTTAAGGGCACCGTTGAACTCACAACGCCAGTGTTCACTCAAGGAGACTTTCACCTCGATGGTAGTTCATCGAGGGTGAATGATAATTTTTTGGGTTTTTTGTGGAAATAATAAAATAAAATAAATACACGTTTTATTTTATTTTGGTTGTAACCAACCTCCTTGTGGACGTTGGTGGTGGGGACCACCAGACCTTAACCTCCCATGAGAGGTTATGGTGGTGGGGACCAATGGAGCCTAACCTCCCATGAGAGGTTATGGTGGTGGGGACCACCCAGTATTAGAACCCCTTGAACCCCCCACCCCTTTAATTTGGAAAAAACCTCAACTCCCTCAAAAATGTAGTGAAACCACTTCAACTCCCTCATTAATGTGGAGGAGCCTCTTGAGCATCCTCCACATTAATTGTGCCAACCCTCCCCCACTTAATTATGCCAATGCACCACTTAATTGAGCCAATTTAATTAATCCAATTTGAATTGTGCCAATGATTAAATTGGGGAAACACTTTTTAGTATATTGGCTATCACTTTTATTTTGGTGGGTTCTTCTTTTGTGAACATTCGTTGTTAAAGGAGAGAGAGCTCTTGGGGGTAGAAAACTCTCCAACAAAGATCGTGTTCTTCCACAAAGAATGCTCTGCCGATGAAGAACACTGAACTCGACTTCAAGCTTTCTCCTTGAGACTTCTTCCAACAAGGGACATCTTCATCTATGATGAATCTATGACCATACTACCTCCTTGCACCAATGTCATCAAGAAAACAAGGTTGGGGTTTATTCCTAAACGTTTATCACTTTCCATGTACTGCCTTATTTTCTTGTGTGGGTTGGGAACAAATATTGCGAAGATTATGTTTTCACGTTCATAATTTGTTCTTTGTGAACCATTTTCTACCACTCTAAACACGGAGGGTGCGGGCCAAATAAACATAGCCCGACCCGTCTACCATTTTTCTTTGGTGTGTTCTTCAAAATGGAGGAAGGTGATGACGACGACAGAGGCAACGACACCGCCACCCACGACCTCGCCATGCCGCCCTGGCCGAACCGCATTCCGAGCCGAGTTGGGCCACCATCCGAGCTAAGCCACGCCATCATCCGTCAAGCTGCACCGCCATCCGAGCTGAGCCACACTGCAGTCCAAGCTGAGTCGCACCACCGTCCGAGCTGAGTCGGGCCATCATCCATCGAGTCATGCAGCCATCCACCGAGCCATCCCGCTGTCCGAGCCGAGCCGCTCCACCATCCGCAGAGCCATGCCGTCGTCCGAGCCGAGTCGTGCTGCCATCTGGTGAGCCATGCCCCCATCCGAGCCGAGCCTCGTCATCGTCCGCCGAGCTGCGCCGCCATCCGATCCAAGCTGAGCCACTAAGCCGAGCCGCGCCGCCAAACCGAGCCGCTCCACCCTCCAGAATGAACTGCCACCGAACCGCGGAAGGTTCAATGACTCGTAGCTAGTTTGCGCCCTACACGGCTGGTCTGTGCCCTCGCGGCTGGTCCTCACACTCGCTACCGGTCTGCTCCCTCGCGACCAGTCTGCTACCCCCGCAGCCCCCACAGGCCGGGCCGGACCCAACGGGATGGGCCGCACTGTGGGCTAGGCCAGACCCAAAGGGTCAGGCCAGGTCGGCCCAGGCTAGGTCGGACGGGGTCAGTCCGACTCGGTAGGACCGGACCTGGGCCCACTACGACCCTTTACTTTCTTTTGGTAATAAATTTGGCACAGGATGTCCGTTTGATGAACCGTCAGCAGTGCTGGAAATTTTGGAGAGAGACTATACCATTGACTATACTCCACTAAAGTTTTTCATTGATATGGGAAATGGTCAGGTTGGATCAAGCACGAATCCAATAGGGCGCCTGGGACTAAAAGGCTAATAACTCACAAACAGAGTGTCTGATTAACGTGTCGTCTATTACGTTGATACCCCTTTGACATGGCTGACCTATGAGATACTTCTTCGTGGGACATTGTGACAGTTGGAGTATCGACCAGTAGCTCGTGGTGCAGATCCTCCCAGCGACGAGCGAGCATAGTGCGGAGACCTAGTAACTAGCTAGAACCTGGAGATTGCTGAATGATTCGACTCGAATTGACTCTACTAGCCCATTGGGGAGCACCTTGGTGTCACGGAAGACCCACAGTGGGGAGCACCTTGGTGTCGTAGTAGACTCACGATACTTTATAGGAGGAGTACCTCAACAGGCTATGGGGGGGAGCGCCTTGGTGATGTGGCAGACCCACTGTGGGGAGCACCATGGTGACGCAACAGACCCACGATACTCGATAGGATGATTACCTCAGTAGTCCAATGTTAGTGGGAAGCACCTTGGTGTCACGACATGCCCTCTGTACATGATAGAGGAGGATTTCTCAATCTGTCGATGTTTCGACAACGTGACTGGGGATGTCACTTGATACTACCCCTATAATAAAATCATGGTTTGAGCTGTGTCAGTTTTTCTGTGTTTTCCTCATGATTGAGATGTATTATTTGATAACTTAGGTATGTGAATAGTCATATACCTAAGTATAGTTATCTGTTAATTTCATACATTGTGTTTTATCCTTGTTGGATTTTGAGAGACCTAGAGGGCCTCAGGGTCCCTACTGAGTATTGTTATACTCACACCTGCATAGTCTATACCCGCACGATGGTGTGTTGGATGCAGATGACAGACATCGATGACTGAGGTTGATAGTATCAGGACTAGATTGTACCCGGAGGTGAACCATACGGCGTGTCGGTACGCAGAGGAGATGGGTGGACATGGTGTGCTGAGGAGGCGATCTGTACCCACCCATCAAGTAGGATCCTCAGAGGAGGACCCAGTAGCTAATTTTCCCCTTTTTCAGTTTTACTTGTAATTTTACTATTGGGCTTGTATTCCGGCCCCTTTACTTTTATCAATCTCTTTTGGTTACATAGTTTTCTTGAGTTCTTATCTTGTTGTGTGCTTGGTTGTGTGTGATTACAAGTTATAAAGGCAATTCCTTCCCAGTTATAGGGAATACGCTTTTGGTGCTATTCTCCAGACCCTGGCCTATGGAAGGCGGGCTTGGGGTAGTCACGACACGGGCCCCGAGGGACAGGTCATGATAGTCAAGAACTAGTATCCCATTCCATCTATTAGTGGTCTCTTTGATCAGCTGAGAGGTGAAAAGATATTCTCCAAGATCAATAGGAGATCTAGATACCACCAGTTGAGATTAATACCATCATACATTTCTCAGAATACTTTTAATAGCAGGTATGGCTTGTATGGGTTCATAATGATAGATTTTTTTTATGAACACACTACTATATTTAGGGACATGATAAAAAGGTTCTTCCATAATTTTATAGATTAGTTTGTGGTAGTGTTATCTAATGAAATATTAGTGTACTTTTAGTGAGAAGACGATCATTCCAAAAATCTTTACATCACCATGTGTACATTGAGAGAATCAGATTTATTCCAGGATAACAAATTGTAGTTTCTTGATTGATCAAGTTCACTTCATGGTCTATTTCATCTGAGAGGATAGTGTGTCAGTGGACCCCAAAATGACTGTAGTCGTAGTATATTAGGATTTTCCTAAGAATTTATTTGAGATCTGTAGATTTATGGGTTTAGTATGTTACTATTGGTGTTTTATGTAGGACTTCTCCAATCTAGAAACACTGATGTTAGGGTTGTCCAAGAAAGGGGTGAATTTTGTTTGGTCATATTCTTATGAGTTACATGTTTAAGAGATAAAATCCAGGATGACCATAGCACTTATCATTACATTACCAAAACCTGATAAATCTTATACTGTGTACTGTGATCCATTTAGAGTTGGAATGGGAGTAGTTATAATGCATGAGGATTGAGTGGCTTCTTATGGATCTAGATAGTTGAGACTGTATGAGAAGAATTATCCTACTCATGATCTAGAGTTAGCAGTAGTGGTAAATTCCCTAAGATGTTAGAGATAATATCTTTTTGGAGATAGGTTTGTACTATAAATTGACCACAAGAGACTTAGGTACAACTTTTCATAGTGGGACTTGAACCATTTGCAGAGGAGGTGGGTTGAGTATCTAAAGTATTTCAACATCGAGTTTTCTTATACACCTGAAACGCATAACTTCATTGCCGATGAATTGAGATAAAAGATGACGATAGAGGAAGGGATGGAATATTACGATGAGTAGTGAATGATGGATATCATTAAATACATTCATCTAGATGTTCATAAGTCCACAGGTCAAGTATCTCTGACTTCAACATCTATCATACATATCCTTATTTAGCATATCAAGATAGAGTAGATATCTAATTAGGAGGGCTTATTTCTGAGAGATAGATAATATGGAATGGAGATTTCATCAGGATAGTCTCTTTCCCATGACAATTCCCATATTTTTAGTGGTTCAGTATGGGTTCATATCAGTATGTGTGAGGAGATGATGATTGGTTTTTATGGATCTATATGGGTAGTACATCCATGTCTGATGAAGATGTATCATGATCTTTGTATAATGTACTGGTGGTCAGGAAAGAAGAAGGCAATATTAATATTTATGGAGATATGTTTCACCAGCTAAGAGGTAAAAGATGAGTATCATAGGCATGTTGGGTAATTTTAGCCTCTTCCCATTCTAGAGTAGAAATGGTATGATTTAACAACGTATTTTGTGATAGGATTACCCATGAAACCCTGTAATAAGGATGCAGTATGAGTGATCATGGATCAACTAATGAAGGTAGGACACTTCTTACCTATTAGAGAGACCTTCACTTTTGATGTCATGGATAATATATACATGTTAAAGATAGTTCATCTGAATAGTGTATTGATGATTATCATTTCTAATAGGGATCCTAATTTTATTTCATAGTTTTGGAAGGATCTTAAAAAGGTTTTGGGATCTTAGGTTCATTTGAGTACGACCTATCATCCCCTAATGGAAATTCAATCTGAGCTGACTATTTAGATTCTAGAGGATATTTTATGAGACTATGGTTCATATTTTAGTCATTTTTGGGAGCATCATATGGATATCAATTTTTTTTATATAATAACAGCTTCCTTACATTGATCCAGATGACACCTTTTGAGGCATTGTATGGTAGGTCATATTGTTTTCCTATTTGTTGGTTTGAGGCATGTGAGTCAGTACTTGTTAGACCCAGTACCATTCAAGAGACTTCTTAGTTGGTTCAGATGACTAGGAGGTGGTTTTTTACCATATAGAAAAGGAAGAAATTATATGTTGACCATCAGAGATGACCTCTTGAGTTTGAGGTCAGTCATCATGTTTTCCATTAGATGTCGCCTAGGCTGGGGAAACATTGTATCATAAAAAATGGAATGGTAGAACCTATGTCTATCAATCCATTTGAGATAGTGGATTCGTTCAGTCCAATGGTGAGCTGACTATCCCTTTCAGAGTGCTATTGTTCCATGTGCGACATGTTTCACATGTCACAACATTAGAGATATTATACCGACCCTTATCATTTAGTAGATGTCAAGGACATAAAAATTTGTATACATGAATACATTGAGGAGAATTTGATTCAAATTGTGGAAAATAGTGACAAGTAACTCTAGGGTAGGACTATAACTCTGGTTCGAGTGTAACCAAATAATGGGCATGTTCAGGAGGAGACCCGGGAGAGGGAGTGTGGTATGTGACCATAGTGGCCAGATTTTTTTTCAAGACCCCACAATATTTCTTAGAGAAGATCAAGTATTTTATGTTATATGGTGGGTTTGATTTAAGATCCCATGTATTTTGAGGAACTTCCCTCTCTGAGTTTTTCATTTAACAGATTTCATTGGGTTTTCCTTCGTCTTAAAACATTTATGGTTTAGTCTTGTATAGAGAAAGAGAGCCTTTATTATGGAAAATGGCCTAATGTTTTGGTATTTATGTTTTCCCAAATTAGTTGATCCAAGTAATAAATGTGATAAATGGTATTAAATGGTTTTTTAAGAGTTTTAAGGATTCAAAGGTGTTTTGGGCTCTTTTTAGAATTTTAGGATCAAATCAATCTATAAGGAATTCCCACATTGTGTGCATGTTATTTGACATATGACTATTCCCAAGAACAATCCATGAACCATGTTCATGATGAGAATTGAATACATATCATGAATCCATTACATGATGTGTAATGTTTGAGAAGGGTTAAAATTAATCTGAGGGGATGGAGTTTTCAATATAAACATTAATACAAAATACATGATGTGTAATGGGATTAAAAAACATGTAGTTTTCATGAGAAGTACTTTAATGTAGCTTCGTACACATTTTTTATCATTTAAACATTTTTCAACCCATCCCCTTAATCCTTAGGAAACTCATAGTAATTCTATAGTGATTTCATCACCTCTAAACTTTGTAATTTTGTGTTTGATCCAAGGTAGGTCCCTTTGTTTATTTTTTCTTCTCTTTTACTATTTTTTATATTGAAGTGGTGTTTCATTTTTATATTTATTGTGTAATCATATTGATATTGTTTCATGTAATCTAGGTTCCTTATTTTATTATACCTCACCTCTATTCTTGTTGGCGATTATAGTGGGAAGTATTGCTTAATCCTCAGATAAAGTTAGGGAGTCTAAACCTAACCCTATGGTCTGTTTAATTATTATTTATGTGTAATATTGTGATTGTACTGCCATGATGTTCAAATTGATTAATTAAATAATTAATGGTGATAAATATTGGATTTGATTATTTTTTTGGATCACTTTGGATTCAATTGATATAGCAACAAAGCCCCTCGCCACCCATTGGGTGATAAACCCCTTATATATTATTGAATTGGTTAGTGGATTAAAGTGAGTTTAAAAAGACATGATATTTTGGTGATTTCATGATATAGAATCGCTATATTATTATATTTTGCATATTTATATGACTATTTATAAATTTATATATAAATTAATGTGAAATTTAAAGAATAATGGTTATTTTTGTAATTAACCATTCAGTTTTTTGTGATATTGTGACATCCTTGTTGTTATGAATTGTTGTGATTGATGCTGAAATGATTATATAGTGGTATTTTCCTAGTTAATGTGGAAATTATTATATATAGGGATTTGAATAGAGGCTAAAATTCTTATATAGATGGCTTGTAACAGTGATATATATAGAAATTCTTATATAGAGGGCTTGGCCGAGTGATACATGATGATATTATTATATAGAGGGCTTAGACTAGTGGATGTTAAAAAGATTATATATATGTTTACTTACAGTGGTTGAAATGATTATATAGAGGGATCCTCCCAATTATGTGATTATTCCATTGTTTATGGTTATGGCCAGCATGGTCGTGCTACAAGATCAGAGACATTTCAGCATGGTTCCAATGTCATTTGATTTATGTATTGTATTAAATGATTAATTAATACACATGTTTATCTCTTTGTTGAAGGAAAATATTATTATAATGGTTTTTTAAACATGGTGGTTTCTACCTACTTAGTTATTCTCATACCCGATTCAATCCTCTATTTGGTACCCAAGGAGATTAATTGTATACAGGTTCCGATAAGGGAAAGTGACCTTGTTGCTTACTGGATGGTATCGAGATTAGACATGAGTCTAACATGGGGTTTGAGACTAGGGTATTTTGAGATTATTTTGTGGTAGGTTATTTTTTATTTGTATTTATTTAGTTTTAAAGTTATATACATATCATCTTGTCATTACATGATTCATCATTATTGGTTTATTGGTTTGTACTTTACTTTCCAGTTGTATGATATATTGTTTTCTCAATTCTTCATTAGTCTAATATAATTACTATTTGATTCTTCAATAGTTTTATAACTCTATAACCACATTTATAATCTCCCTACTATATTCATCACACCATCACTACTATTTGGAAGCCTCTGGCATATGGGGAGGGGTGCTTGAGGTCTCGTAACCAACCTATTTTGGCCATGTGAGAAAATGTTAGATCAGGGTATGATACACCTAAATTCCATGATAAGTAGAAAGTTGTTGAGGAAATAAATCCATTGAATTATTCCACTGACTCCAATAGATCCCCCATCCTCTGGAGGGTTTTCTATATCTAGAAATTAATACTCTAAATCACTGCCCCTGGTGCTCATCATAATGACCCAAAATTCAAGATCATATGACACTGATTTCATGTTTAATTAATAAAAATATAAGATACACCCATTGTAAATGATCCATAATATATTAAAAATACATTATTAAAAATGAAATAATAAATATTAAGATGTTAAAACATTTAAATAATTACTGGAAAGGTCAAGGTGAAAGCCTCTTTATTAATAGAGAAGAAAAAACTGTAGCAAAAGGCGGATGAGGATAAGCCATACATGAAAACCGTTCCATCATTAAAACATAAAGATGATAGATAAAATATCATATATCATATTCTAAATTATTAAAATCTTAAAATTTATTATCTCTGTCAGATTTATCTACCGATAAACTGATGTTACTAGCCTGAGGCCTCCACCCATCTATAAGCGATTTCAATTTGGTGCTCACGGTGGGATTAATATGGGAGTAATCCTTCTTTGGTCCGGATTTATTCATTTATGTCGATGATAAACCTTCATCCCACTTCACCAATAATTTTAGAATCATGTATCTAAATGATATTTTTTGATATGGGTCATCTTGTGCTATATCCTTCCATTTTTTCACAAACATTTTAAGTTTCCAATACTCTTTTAGTTCTTCCAAGAATTGAGACCCTACAAAAGATGAGTCATTAAAATAAACATCAATAATGGGATCATTAATTACCTTTTTTACACTAGGTCCCAAAGGGATCCTTGAATCTAGTGCCATCATAGAGTCCTTCTCCTCCAAAAATCATAAATAGAGGTTAGTTGAACACTCTTATTTCCATCATTATGAACCTTCCCTAGGCTAGACCCTATACCTGAATCTCCTTGATTACGGGGGATGAAATCCACCATGGAGTCATTACTTATAGTATGGTTATCTAAGGACTCATAGGAGACTTATTTAATCAATATAGGAGGTCCAACAAGGTATGAAATTAAATTTCTGTCCAATAGAGTCTTCTAAATCCGAACATGGTCACTATCCAAAAATTTTAGCTGCTATGAATATAGGTGAAAAATCCAGTAACCACACTAGTTTTATTTGTATCATCTATTGAATGAAATACCACATTGGAAGACTATTTTGGAATGAGGTTTTAGATCGAGCACCAGCATCCTCACCTTGTGAGTTCACTCTTAGTGTTTGATTCACTTAGACATCAGCCGATCCAATATTTGATTGAGGATATCCAGACTCTCAAGGAATATTAGAACCAGTTCCTTTATTATTATTTTTACTATAGTGAGCCTAATATTTCCCAAAAAAGGAAAAAAAGAGAAGTAAATTCCCCTCCTATAGATATAATTAGAAGGACCAATATTGTTTCAAAAAGAAAAAATTCCAAGTACCTTCTCATAAAAAATCCTGAGAATTAATTCATCATCCCGAGTGGGTAAAACCAATTTTTCAATAAGCATCAAATTCATATCACCCTCAACTAACAACTAGTAAAAATACCCAAATATACTTTGATTTGTTTCCCTATCCATTTTGATAGGGACTTCAATTGATGAATCAATGGATTATAATATTTTAGGATTCCACAAGATCCAATTTACTCCATTGTTTTTTAAAAAAATTGAGAAAATGAATTTTTGATTTCAAATGGATTGAAAAATAAACTCTACACCTGAATATGTCACATATATATTTTTAGATACCCCAATACATTTCCCCATGATCTTCTCTTGTGTTACTCATAATCAAACATAAAGTGAAAAAAGCCACGACCAATGGCAGTGCATCTCCAGTTTGAAAATCCCCATATTGAGGATAAATAGAGAACAAGTTCATCAAATTTTCATAGATTCTCACCTATCGAAAGAATGAAACAACCAATAAAGTCAAATATAAAATGACCTAGCCTTCCTGAAATTGCATCTAGTCTCATGTATACCTGAGCAATGGATCCTTTTTTAGAACATTACTAGGGCCGGTATATTGAAGGGATGTGAAGAACATTTGATTCAATAGATCCCTAATGCCTTGAATCAGACCCCCAATATTAATAGAGCCTGAATCCTTGGATTTATTCTCATGAATATGCATACTTTGATGTCTTCCTTGAGAGATCTGATCATAACAATGGAGATGTACACTCCTTAGATAACAATCAGTAAGACGGTCACAATATATCGCTGACTCTCCTTCCTCCTTTTTTTATCCATGAACAAAAACATAGCTTAAAACCTTAACATTTATTACCTTTAGAAGATAAATATTCAATATGAGTACATATTCAAAAATGTTCTTTTCAATAAAATAAATTATTCAAATTATGCATTTTTTAGAAAATAAATTTGAAAATTATTGAATTAAAATTTGATTAAATAAAACACATTTTTGAATTCCACATATCAATATTTACATAGTATGATTTTTTTTAATTTTATCTAAAAAAGTATATTTTTAGACGAAAAATATGTATTTTATTAAAATTAAAATTTTTATGATTTTATCTTTATGTTAGACTATAATAGAAGATTAAAAAAACCTTTTAAGTAATAACATATGTATTTAAAAAATATAAATTAATTTTAATATATTATTTGAATTTATAAATTCAATTTACAAATTTTTTTAAAAAATTTAAAACTTTACTTTAATAAAAAAAATCAATCTTTCCATTTAATAATGTGTATTTATGTTTGTATCATTCTCTAAAAGATAGCTACATTTTATTTTATTTATAATAAATAAATTTTTTTAATAAAATTATAAATAGTTATAATTTTATTTTATATATAAATATATAAAAGAAAAAAAATCAACAAAATTTCTTTTAATTGGTTAATTATGTTTATTTTATAATTAACCATTCACGTATTTGTAAATATTATTTGATAAAATGATTTTTAAATTTGAAATCAGATGGTTCAAATTAGATAATGAGGTCAATTTCAATTTTGGTCGTTAAAATTAATTATCGATGTTAAAAATTAATTAACAATGTAAAATTATATTACTTTCACTACAGGAAAAAAAGGATATACTAATGGTTTGGAACCTTTGGTAAATCCTCTTAAACTATTAGTGTTTACTATACCAATGTTTTGAGGGGTCGTTGGGTGATATTGCATCGATATAGACCTATGAAAATGGTTGTCCAAACCATTGTTATAGAACACTTCTACCAATAGTTATCAAACCGGTTATATAGGTAATATTAAATTAAATACATATACTAATGGATTTTCCAAACTGTTAGTAATTCAATTGAAAAAAGTTCCAAGGGGTACTAATCCCGCGACCACCCATTTATATTCTAATGACTTTACCACTAATGTACACTATATTATATATATATATATATATAAGTATATGTAAATTCAAAAATAATTATTTATATTGATTTATTTATTATTAGTTTTATTATATTGAATAAATAATGGAACCATTTATTCCAATACTTTTGTCAAACCATTTGTATATGTGGTGGTAAGGGACACCTATACCATTGGTTTTAAAAAACTATTAGTATTAGTGTCCATAAAACTTAATTATAATATTTTTTTTCAAACTATTGGTATAAGTGGTCATATACCATACTTATACCAGCAATCTTCTTAAACCAGTTGTCTAGGTCTGTTGGTATAACTTAGATTTCCAATGGTGGGAGAAGTTAAAATGTTTAAATAAATACAACTAAAACACTATATTTTGTCTCTAAAATGAGTGTATGAGGAGAATATAAACCCCCACACACTTTTCCTCCACCTTCTTAGATTTTCAATCCATATACCATTTAATAATAACATTATATTATTGAACTTAAAATGGTTACTTCCAAAACTACCCTTCCCTTCACTTATAAAAAGTTAATACTGAAACCTCTTGAATAATAACATTTCATAAGAATTTATTATTGAAAATATTCCAAATTTATTCTAATATAACCCTCTAAAATTTCTATATGCTTCTGTTCACTTTTTTTAGCTGAAGGCATTCAATTCCAAGGAGTTTTCCCAAACAAAACCCCAGCTTCAAATGTGAGCATTACTTTTACTTACTATTTTTGTTTACTCTAATCCATTGAAAATTATCTATAAAAATATTAATATAGTGAAATAAATATATTTATTATAATTATATTTCATTATTTTCATTGAATAATAATTATTCATTACTTTACATCCACTAAAAGAGACCAAAACATTGATCGTGTGAACGTGTGGACTACCACTTACATGACGTAATGTTGTTCATTATTCCTAAATGAATATAAATGATGGTATAAGGTATTTATTTTATTAATAAATATATTTTATATGTATAAAAATTATTTCTAAAATGATAATTTTTCATATACTATCATTTCTTCCCTTCATTGAAAAATTGGATCGTTAATCATGTTTACGATAGACTACCACCTCCATGAATGATAAATTTCATTTGTCATAACAACCCATTATTTATGGTTTCTACCATGTATTTAATGATGATATATTATGTTTATGAAATTTTATAATTCTATATATGTCACATTTCTATTATCTAAATATATCACCTTACTTATTAAATCATTATAACACGTTGCCATTTGGGTCGATTTAACTGCATATGTAAACATTGTAATAAATGTATGTATTAAATGAATTTGAGATGAAGTATAATGGAATTATCAAATAATAATAATATTATAATTATTATTTAATTATTCTATAATTTTTTTTAATATTTATAATATTTATTAATATATCAACTTTCAATCGCTAACTACATTGAAAACTACTGCATCACGATTTCCATTTTAACAAATGCATTCAAGTATTTTATCTAATAAAAATGGAACATAATTAATCATTTAAAAACCATTATTATTATATATTTCATTAACTAGTAATTATAAACTTGAAACCACTTATCGAGAATCAATCTCATCTTTGTGATGTTTGTATGAAACAAGAAAATGAAAGTTCCAACACCTGATAATGAAAACAAACTATAATTTGTTAATATTGTAATAATAAATTGTTATAAAATAATTATAAAAATGGTTTTGTTTTTGTATTAAGGTTATGATATAATTTATTAAGATATTTATGTTCATTATACAGGTGGTTAGAGTATGGTAGAGTAAGCATGAAAACAAGGAAAGGGTTTCGTCTAGAAATTGTCCTCTTTGAGACACATTTTCATTTATGATCCCAATTTCATTTAAATGGTCTGTATACTAAAAATTTGATAAATAATATCATTAATTATATTAATTCATGGTATTTAAACTTAAAATTATATCTGTAATTCTTTTATGTGGTTTTTATTAGAACGTTTCTTAAGTTGTAAGGGTTTTTCATCTCAAATTATTCTCTTTGAGACATGTTTTTTATTATGAATCTAATTTTTTAAGTGGTTTATATGAGTATTAATTGAGTTTAAATATCATAAAATATAATTTATTCATGGTATTTTAATAATTTTTTTAATTTCCCTCCCTTTGAAGAGGTTTTGAGTAAAATTATTCTCAAATTGTAACGGGATTTCATGAATCAAATATTTTTTTGGGTCTTAATCACTAATATGTAGCCATTATCTTATAATATTGATCTATTATAACCTATAATTATGTTATACTGTATTTATGGCTTATTTTCCAGGGAAATAATTTTTCACACCAAAGTATTCATCCTTGAAGATTTTGTTGTCTCATGAAAATAAATTTTTATTAAGAGTAATTCCAATTTCATAAAATGGATTTTTTTTCATATCCTTGTTTTTAATTCAAGATAATGTTCCCTTTTACCTAGTGGAAACATTATTTTTTTTCATCTCCAATGTTCCTTATTTTACCTTTTATTTTAAAACAATGGTTTTTTATCCATTTAATTATTTTGGTTGTTAATAATGTGTTTTTCAAATATTTCAAAGTATTTTACTTTCAATGGTCTTATATTCGTCCATTTAACTCCGCATTTTGGCATATGAATAAATTATTTTCAACGTAACTTTTTTAGAAAAGTTTTAGGTTGCTTTCTCTTCATTAAAAAATGGTTTTTGGAATATCACTTAAAAATCACATCTTTTTAAGTTGATTTTAAGAAACCCATTTTATGAAAAATATTTTATTATGATTTCTCTTCCATTTTCAAATGAATATTCTCCAATGACGTAAGGGTTAAAAAAATTTACTATATATGTTCTCTTATAAAATACTCATTTTTGAATTTTATTAATTTTTTATCAATTCATCATATTTTTTTTGTTTTATTACAATTTGGAAATGTTTTGAAACCCATTTTAATCCAATGGGTAGTTTATAATAAGATGAAAAATTTGTTTTTTTAAGTGGAAAAATATGTATGGAATATGGCATGTGGGAGCCTATATAGACATCAAATATATTGGTAATTTTTATATCTTAAGATCTCAAAAGATTACACTAGACGATTTATCCCAATCCAAATGGTATACATGAGGATGTTTTCCAAGACAAAGGGTACACAATAGTATTTATCACAATTCAAATGGAACATTATAGGATTTATCCCATGTTAAAGGTTATACATGAGTGTTTTTTCAAAAAAATAAGGGTACATGGGAGGATTTATACCAATCCATAAGTGTACATAAATGGATTTAACCAAATCCCAATGATAAACAAATGTATTATACCTAGATCAAGAAGGTACATGGGTGAATAACCCAATCCTACTACTTGAGGAATTTCTTAGTGGGTATCCTTTATATATGATTTTTATGCTTATGATTATTCCAGAGTTTTATGATTATTGCCTAGACTATATTAGTCTCTCATCATATAGGTGGTCTATACCAATGGCCCGAAAACTGTTTTATATGTATTATTAAAAAAATCTACATAGTTTTTGATTCTAGCACCTCCCAGTTATATACTTCAATGACTTGAAATCTAAGGTGCAATGAATTTTATGAATATAATTTGATAAATATGTGAATTTATATTAAATAATAATATAAAATTTTAATTATTTAATGTAATTTGACAAAATAATTCATTAAAAAACTACATAAATACACTAATAGTGCTCTAAAACCATTTCTTTTAGTCTATAAAAATTGTATTGGAGAACTGTTGGTGACAGTACCTATATTTTTTAGGACCTGGATTAGTGGTTCACCCAAACCCTTGGTATAGGGTACCAATATGATAAATATACCAATGCTTCTCTGAAACTATTGGTACAGCTCTGTTAATATAGGACTAATTTCTAGTATTTAATCTTTTTGTAGTGATGAAGGTTCGATTGAATATGTGGGATGGTTGGAGGGGATTAAGGGAATCCATAATTATCTTCAAATCCCTAAATATTCATGGGTGAGGGTTTTTGTGAGGCTACTTGTTGGATATAACTGAGTGTGGTGGGGTTCAATGGCAGATTCTAAGTACCATGAATATATTTCTTGGGATTTCATTAAGATTACATTTATCCAGTTATTCAATAATTAGTTCGGGAAGGTTGAGAGAGATCTTGAGTTCATGAGCCATCATTAGGGTGAATGATTAGTGAAGGTGTATGATGATAACTTGTTGAAATTGTCTCTATTTTCTTTAGAGTTATATGTCAATGATTCTAAAAATTATCATTTATTCATATGGGGATGTCACCTAGATATTAGTTTATTTGTTCTTATATCTAGCATAACTTGTTTTAAGGATGTCATTGATGAGGCCAATCAAGTAGAAGATGACCAGTCTTGGAAAAAGATGTTGGATGATGCCTTAATATTTTCAAATGGGGATAAAGGTAACCGATTTGGTGTGGAGAAGATGTATAATAAACCAAAATTATAAGTTCAATTTTTTCCTCAAAAGAAGAATAGACCACTCATGTTCTTCTTCGGTGAATCCCTAGGGAACTACAAGGATTCCTATATAAAATATATATGGTCTTTTCTCTATTTTTTCATCTATGAATTCTTTATAAATTGTGTATTTTGGTTTATTAGAAGAAGTTTCAGGGTTTATTTTTGTGGACTATGGCCTCTTTTTTCGATTTTTTATGTATATTGAATAGGTTAAATTTATTGAGATTATATAGTTGTTTATTGGTAATATAGTGATATTTTCATTATTGATAGTTATGAACATTAATTTTAATTTTGTGTCATTTTTTTGATGTATCGCTATAACAATTTATGCTTTAAATAGATACATACTTCATATTATTATATGAATACTCATTTTATATAATTGTGATCAATTCATGAACTATAAAGGCTTAGTGTTGTTTGAAAATTTAATACATAAATAAGAGGTTCATAAAAATAATCTACATTATATCCCACTCAGTTCTTCACAATTATCACCCTTATTAGAAAAATGAAACTAAGAACCCTTATTCATAAGATGGGGAAATTAAAACATAATAAGGGGTGATATGAGATTCATAACAAGGGTAAAAATAGGAGATATAAATCAATGATCATATTTATTCATATCATGAGAATAAGGGTGTGGGAAAATATTATTTTCAATTGAAAATCAAACTCATTAAATCAAATATAATAATCATGAGTCATGACAAAAAAATTTACCACAAAAAAAAGACATAACTCATGAGGGTGAGTAATTATCATAAATCAATCAAGAACCATAACTTCGAATCATGGTCATAAAAACATATCATAAGGATGTGGATCCATAATAGGAATATAATCCTTATCATTTTTCAAGGATAAATATTGAGACTATCATATTATAGTGGACTAGGAATCAACACATGGTTCCCATATCACAATGGATTTTTAATCCCTATGTTTCTCTTATATTATAGTGGATAGGGAATCCCTACTAGTTTAACATTGTGGATCTAGCACATCAACCAATTTACCATAATCATATCATGAGAAATAAGTCTCTACTTAATTCATTGGATGGATATAATGTACCCAACCATAACATAATTAAAACCATAAATATGTGTTCAACAATATCACAAAAATTTTATTATTTCATCATATCAAAACTCATGGAAAAAATGTGTTTCATAAAAAATAATCATAACTTAATTTACCCATGGTAAATAAATAAGTTTCATACAATAAACCTTAAATAATAATCATCATAATCTATGAAGATAACTAATCTAAATAGTATCATAATATTGTATCCCTAGTTAAGAATAATAGTCCTTAAATGTTGCTGACATAGATGAAAAAGTTTCATAAATGATAATTCAAATATTTTTTTGAAAACATGAGAAGATACCATTTTCCCTTGAAGAAATTTTAACTAGATGTTATAGTACTATTGGGAAAATAATTTTCTTTTAAATTAAACAAAGAATATTTTAATGGAATATAAAATCTAATAATGTTCATGACACTGGAAAATTTTCTCCATGAAGAATATTTTAATATAAAACATTCCTTTAATACTTTTTTAAAAATTATAAAAAAAACAATTTATAAAAAATTTAGAAATATTATTTTTTAAAAAATGGTAAATAAATTCAATGGTAGTTAAAATTAATTTTTTTATAGAATTCTAATTATAATAAAAAAATTTATAAAAAAATTTATATGAACTTTAAATTTGTGAAAAAATTTCTTTTACCAAACAGGAAATAAGGTTGGATTTTATTTTAAAATGTGTTATCAATAATTTAAAGTACCAAAGATAGAAAAATTGGTAATGATAAATGAAATTTATAGGAATCAACAGATAAAAATAAAAATAGAATCATTTAATTAAATAAGTATCATATAATTTCCTCATTTTGAATTCAATCATAAAAAATCCTGATTAAAATGAGATTGAAATATAAATTTTTTACCGCTTTGGTGACTTTTGTATCATAATCCCCATAAAATAATGACTTCAAATGAAACATTAAATTTCATGAAAATAAGTTTATTCAATATATAATATTTCAAATGGGATTTATATACACCTCAAAAATATGATAACCACATAACAAAACATGTGTCCCAAAGAAGATAATTTGATATGACAAATCCTTACAACTTTGGTAATATGTGAACCAAAAATTCATAAAATATATAACCTTATATTTTTTTTAAATGAAAATAATTTAAATTAAATTAATCAAAAAATAAATCTATTGGTACTATAATCACCAAAAATAGAAAACAAGTAGTTAATATGGCATATATCTCATAGAAATATAAGTGATATGAGAAACCCTTACCTCATGTTTTATCATGCTTCGTACATGTTTGAAATACATGTATAGTAAATATATATTTATTATAAATATATTAAGTAATTTTTATCATATATATAATTCCATATATGACTTACTTATAATATCTTATCACCCATTCATTAATTATTATTTAGTTGAATCATTACTCTGGATGATAACTACTTTTTTTCATGAAATTTTAGGTTTGAAATCCCCAATACATTTACTTTTATTATGGTTCCATAGTATACATAATTTTAATAATTACCTTATTATCAAATATAATCATTATATACACTTTTATAACTATTAATATTAAAGTGGTGATGAAAAAAATAATTTCATTACTCGGTGGAGGCGGTAGTCTATAAGTACATATGATTGATGATTCCAGTTTTTTGAATGAATGAGAGAATATTAATTGACAATTCACAATAAAAAAACTATAATAATATTATAAATTTCATATATATATATATATATAAATATATTAAATCCATAATTATTGACCACAAATATGAAATGGTTATGAAAAATGAAACGCACCGCTTTGTGGAGGTTGTAATCCACACGTACACATGATTGATGTTTTCTTTTCACATGGGATGGAAAGGAGGTGGAAAATGGTTCTTACATAATAATAATAATAATTATGTATATTTAATATAATTAATTAATTATTTTAGAATCAATACCATATATTTATAGGTTATAGATGAAGAAACTAAATTGAAAGTACCTAGTTGAGAGTTTTACCTCTTCTTTGATAAAAACCATTTGGCATACACCTTAAGCCATGAAATGATGGTATATTTGAAAGTAATTAAAATATTGGATGTGGGTAAGAATGATAGGAGATTATTATAAGGGGTATTTATGAATATAG
Organism: Viscum album; assembly: GCA_963277665.1. Taxonomy (NCBI): domain Eukaryota; kingdom Viridiplantae; phylum Streptophyta; class Magnoliopsida; order Santalales; family Viscaceae; genus Viscum; species Viscum album. The sequence continues at coordinate 2,060,234,143 of OY728120.1, read as the reverse complement.
TAGCACCAATCCTTTTGAATAAGGAAGGAGAGGGGGTACCCATTTATATGTGAGGGGAGTGGCAGTCTTGGAATTACAAAAATTATTAAATTAATATAAATTAATATTCAGTATGAAGTTACTCTACATTATTATATAAATAATCTTTTATTAGGATAAGTCTAAACACACTCATCGAATAATATTTAAAAAAATAAGGTGATGTTTTAACACTTATCTTTTATTTTTAACCTACCCCATTAACCGTTCTAATAATTCCATTGATATCAATGTTTTTTTCACTTTAACGGTCAAGAATGTCACTATAAAAGTAAAATTGATCAATAAGTATAAAATAGTATATATTATTGACCATGTATCGTTCAATTATCCTCGGATAATATTTTTATTAATTTTAATTCCTTAAAAATATTATTTAACAAAAGATATCATTAAATTCTTTTTTAGTACTATTCATAAAATTTGACATTAAATATAACAATATTGAAATAGAATTTGAATTGAAAATATCAAAAATTAACTATTATGTTATATATATATATCTCTCTAAAACATTAATGGGGCACAATAATTAATAAAAATTTTATTACTTTTAATATTGTTTAAAGCAATTTTTTTATTACTTAAACAAATACTGTGTCATGAAATCCATCAAAAAATTAAAAAAAAATAATGAGTGATACATTCAATAATCTCACAATGTTATATTATACCCCCTTAAATAAATAATTCCAATGTATTTTTTTGGTAATCAATGGTTAAATATTTTCAAATACCTTTGTTGAAAACCCACACTGTACAAAAAAATAATAAAACATTCATTAAAAAGTGGAATTGTGAAATATAAAGGTTACATGAAATAACACATAACTTAGTTCCTAGATATGGAAAAAATATTATTATGTTAAAATAAAGACATATATGTGAAAATAACATCCAACGACTGATAGAGAGTGATAGATAACATGGTCGTGTGAATGTTAATGACCATGAAACTATAAATAAATGATGGGTTAAAATACCATCAATTAATTGGAAATAAAGGTAATAGGATAAAATTTTTCTTTAAAGATCCATTTTCATAGAGTTGATGGATTCTTTTACTATCAAGATAGTAAATTCCATAAAATATACTTATTTGATTTCTTTCCATTTAATATGCACAATTTTATCATTTCGTTATGATTCTATCAAAGTCCCCTTCATATCTTACTCCATGAAATGAATATTCAAGATGCTTTTTTTAAGACTACAGCACTAAAATTAACTTTTAGTATGTCATAAGATCTATAGAATAATTAAAATTCATTCCTTATATATCCAAATATTTACTAAATACAAAATGGTTCACACATTTTATCCATTATGGATAAACATAATACATTAATCCCTAAAAATAAAACAATTACAACCAATGTTCAACTTAATCCTTTCCATTTATATTTAACTTTAATAATTCTTGAAAAAAATTTAAACAAATTTGAAAACACAAAATTATAAATTATTTGATCTGATATTTTTTTCTACAATAAAAATTGACATATATCCCTAAATAACTTAATTTATCTCGTATTGTCACACACCAAACACGAGAATACCATGATCATATATTTTCTTAAAATATATTAATCCTTTCCGAAAATAATTTTAATCACCATAAAACCTTAAATGAATATTACATTATTCCTAAAATTAACTCTATCCTTATTCCATAAATAAAATCATAGAGTATCCAATATATAGCATAAATATAAAAATTAAATAAACATCCTCATAAATCACTTTTTCATCAAATCACAAATAAATTACATGGTCACAAATTCTATCCAATTAACTTTATCAATGTCAATCATCTCTTTTTACAAACTAATCATTATTATCTCAATATGAGGCACATATTAAGGGTTATCTTTCCCTCAATCATGTGTCCTCACAAAAATATCTCTTTACCACTAAATAAAATTTATATAATATCAATACCAATTAACATATTATTAAAAATTCTTAAATAAAAACTAATACAAAATAATCCTCAGATGCTTCCTGATTCTTATAACCAGAATTCCATTGATAAAAATCATCTAAAAAATAATTATATAATCCCATGGTATAAAAACATTAATCATTCCACTTATATGATTGGAATAACATAGTCCCTTACAAGGTTTAGGAGTTATACATTGTATTACGGTATTTAATTGGATTATTACCCAGTTCCCCAAACATAAGGCATTGAACTATAAATGGTACCTTAGGATGAAATTTATTTTTCTACATCATACTCTTTATTTTTTCTTAATAATTACATGCCATATTCCCTCATATTTAATGAACAAAACATCGTCCCATTATATGTTTAAATTACCTTTAGTTCTCATTCTCACATTCTCAAAATATAGGAAGCTGAATCATCTTTACCTCATAGTCTTCATCAATTAGACTCCTATCAAACACCATTTTTATCATATTAGGTGAGTTAGGAAACTCAAAAAAATTGATATTTTTAATCATTTAATGAGATATTTGATTAGTCATAATCACAAGTTTTCACATTCCATATCCTTCTTCATTTGGTTTCTCATGAGGAAAATCGTTCCATTGTATATTACATTCATCATTAACATAATTCCCCTTTTCCCCCTCATTTACCTAAAACCAAAAAGAATATTTTGGGGAATAATAATTGTAGAGAGAAATCATATAATCCTAAAAACATATTCTGTATATATCTAAATCATGAAACCTTCTTCTATATAAATGACACCCTAGGTTTAAACTTGTCAATACATGGTCATTATCAATTCAAATTCTTCTTCTTTGTTCCTAAAAAAATGTGAATTAACTCAATCATATCCCCCAGGAGTGTCTATATATGTGTGTGGTCTTAGGACCACTCATCGTTCATTGGTAATGATTGAGTTAATACACAATACACCTCTTTCATAGAAATTACCCATAGGTGAATTTATTCTAGAGCTGCATCCACTTCTAGTATCTAGACAAGGATTTGTTTTATAGGAAAATCACACCCCTTTATATACAATAAATTTGGATATTCTCCTACACATAGGCTTATCCTAAGGGTTATTACTAAAGATTCCTCATATAATATTCGAAAGATAACTAAACCCTTCTCTAAAACAATCTATAGCAACCAATTCTTTATATATATATATAACATCTTAATAGATGAATATTTATTTGATATCATTATTTTCCACGCTAGAACCTAAAAAATTTAGTGTCTTTGTAAAATTCCATACATAAACAACGAGTTTATAAAAAAACATATCCCACTTGTTTCTTCATAAATAGAACCATTATTATAATTATGATACATAGTAAACTTCTTCAAGGCCTAGGAGAAATTAAAAAATAAGAATGGGTGATATCAAATTCTCAATAAGGGAAAACATTGGGTATATAAATCAATAATCTTATATAATCATATCATGAGCATAAGGGTGTGAGAAAATGATATTTCCAATAGAAAACCACACCAATTAATTCATTGATCCTAATCAATCATCATGGAAAAAACATTACCCAAAAAAATACATAAATCATTAGAGTGAGAAATCATCATAAATTAATCATGAACTATGAGTTCAGACATGATTATTGGTGATCTAAACAACTGAAAAATAAAAAATACCATGAAAAAACTACCGTAAATTTATTAGTGGAACAAGAAAACTTGATGGTTTATAGAAAAAAACAAAAAACATTTATAAATGGATTAAACCACCATTGAACACCAAAAAACCACTGAAAATTCGATTTTTTGGAAGTGTCATGTTATTTTTTATGTTTAAATGAACAACCCTTATAATTCTCCACATATGGTGAATTTTAGAGAGGATCATATTGCAGTTTCAATACCACCTACTTAATTTTAAAATTATTTTTAATTCCATTTAATCAAGATAAAACTCTTGAATAATATAAATTTATTTTACCACCACCTTTAGATGGGATTTATCATGAGAATGTTGGTGATGAAATTATATTAAGAAGATCACAAAGGGTTCGTAAACCTTATATGTCTATTTAATATATTATGTATATTTAAGATAATGTGTTATAGTTTAATTATGTGGATGATAATATCACTTTTAAATAAAAAAAATTTCATTATCATGCTTTATAATAGTTAAATTAAATACTCAATGAGTTGGACTTTATGGCTTATAATAATGTACCGGAGCGTGTGAAGATACCAGATAGATGAAAACCTACTGGATTCAAATGGGTATATAAAAAAATGAGATCCATATGGAAATATTTAATGGTATAAATTCATATTAATAGTAAAGGGATATAATAAAATAAAGGGTATTTATTATAAAGAGGATTTTTCCAATAGTTTTCACAAACGATGAATTTTGAGTTTTCATGGCACTGGTAGCTCATTATGATTTGGACTTTCATCAAATGAATTTTAAAATAAACATTTTAAATTGAGATATAATCAAAAATATTTATATGATCCATCATGTTGGTTTTGATAAAAATAATTAAGAAAAACTAATTTTCAAATTAAAAAAATACATTTATATTCTGAAATAGGCTTCAACATAATGGTATTTAAAATTTAGTAAAGTTATAAAACCAATTGTATTTGAATAAAATTATTCAGATCAATTCATTTATCTTAAAAGTAATGGGAGAAAGTTTGTAATTTTTTTATGTTGAAGAAATACTTTTTTCTAGTAATTGTGTAAACCTTTTGGGTGAGACAAAATCAATTTTTTATAACCACTTTGATATGAATGATCTGGCTATTATTATTTTGTTTTTGGAATCCAAATTCTCCATGATAGGTTGGGTGGTATTCATAGATTGTCATAAACAGGGTATACTGAAATGATACTTAAGGGTATTAACATGATTTTATCCCCACTTGTGTTGAACCTATTTTGAAAGGTGATAAACATTCCACATAGAAATGACCTCAAAATGTTAAAGAAAACATGAGATGAAAAATGTCCCATATGCTTCCATGATTTGATGCTTAATGTATTCTCATGTTTTCACTCATCTAGATATTCCTATTATTGTTAATTTTTTGGGGAGATAATTGAGTGATCTTGGATTCAATCTCAATAAATTCTTAAATTAGGTCTTATGATATTTGTAGGGAAATAAAAAATATGTTTATATAGAAGAATTCAAATCAACTTTAGTTCACTGGTTACTCCAACTCTAATTTGTTTTGGTTTTATTACGACCTCAAATATAATTTTAGATTTGTTTTATGATTGTACGATGGTTTATATCATGGAAACGTTTCAAACAAACAATTATAGAAACATATATAATGGAAGTTGAGCATGTTTCCTCTTATAAAGATATTTTTCATGCTATGTTTCTTAAAAACGTAATTTCAAGAACTTACATTGTTAAAAAAATATAAAATACACTTGTGATATATTGTTCCAATTATATTTCAATTTATTCTCCTCAAAATAATATAAGTTATTCTAATTTGAAACATTTTTCTATAAAGTACATGTTTTCTAAAGATAAAATTCTAGAGTCTCAAACACAAATTGAGAATTTTTATATGGATAATATGTTGTAAGATAAATTCAATAATGGATTAAACATTGGATTATTTTATATTCATGTTTTAAATATGGTTTTGGTTAAGTCTCTTGATGTTTTGGGTTAGTGAGAGTTTTTAATTATCAATATTAATTAGAATATGTGACATTAATTTCTATATACTATTCTATTACATCTCATCATGAATTCCCACTATGAATCATTCTATATATTATTATTATTACTATTTATTTACAATATGAAATGTGTTGTAATTTCAAAGCTCATGTAAGTAGTTAATCAAAATAAAATTTAACAAATTAATAAATGGATGTTTCTAATGAATTTAATAGAATATTTTAACCATAAAATTCATCATAACATGGAATGTAATGATGGTACATCAAAACAAAGAATAACAGTATGTTTACTGTGTATATATTTATCATATGTTTCAATTTAAATAGAAATTAAGAAATAACATAAATCTTTCGGTGGTTTAAATTGAAATTTTAAACATCATAAAAAAAATTTCATCATTAAATTTAGTTAATGAATATTTATATAATTATAATATATTTTCAAGTCATCAAATATCACTCCAATAATATAAATATATCTCAATATTTAATAAAAAATAAAATGAAAACATAAACTTAAAATTTTATGAAATGTTGAAAAAATAGATCAGTATATTAAGTGAACTTTTTGAATTCAAAAATGATATCATAAATTATGAAAAAATAGAAACCTTAATATTAATAAGATAACTTTTTTATAATTATTCAAAAAAAATTAAACCTCAAATCTCCAAGGAGATAAAAAATAATATACTGCCTATAATTATTTTATCACATGCCAAAGAATATATCTATTTCATTAGATCCTATTTTTTACCTGTTCTTAATTTCTTGGTTCATTAATATTTTTATTTTGATCTGTAATTATTTTTTTTGAAAATATCCATATTCATTTGTAACATAATCAATTTCAATTACACCTTTAAATATTTTAATCATATAAGTCCTTGGATAAGGAATTGTTCTTTGAATAGTGAGCATTATCTGGTCTTGGTAAGAAAACCATCGGATTTGGCGATAGTGTCTAACACATCACTTTGGTTTTAAAACAAATAATTTTTGAGATATTAAATTATCCATCATTGTTTATTTATTTAATTTTTTTGGTACCAGTGAATGATTATCTTGAATCATTAGATATCTTGTGTGCATTATTTTCCATTTACATTTTGTAATTTCTATTTCATTCTCAATTTATTTATACTACATGAAATTTTGTATCTTACTTTGTATAGTTCATTTTTATTAGATAATAGAGTTTTATTATCTCAAATCATATCATATATTGTGTACCCTATTTTCCTTTCACTTTTTTAAATTTATTTTAGTTACCATATTACGAAATATTTATTTATTTCTTATTTTTTGAAAAAAATTTAATCCATTTTTTCATTTTTTATTTATTCATTCGTTGTTATATTATTTTATTTTTTATAGACATTGTTTATAATTTTCACTATTTTCTTCTAAATGATGTTCAGGATATTAATTAAATGGATTTCAAATTATTTTTTATAATCTTTTTTTTTATTTCAAATATTTTTTAAATGTTTTACACTTTAAATTTACAATTTTTCACCCACACCTATTGATGTATTCGGATAAGATCACTAAATGGAATCTGGGAAAAAGTTATATATTTTTTCTAACTCTATCCAATTATAGAGAAAATAATGTACAGATACATTGGTTCTTACAAGAATAATTAATGGAAGAAACATTACATGGCTTATATTCTTTAATAGAATTATCTATGAATATTGCAAGGATCACATGATGACCTTAATTATCATCATCATATTAAATTATTTCATGAGGACTCAAAATTATTACAAGATTCCAAAGAAATACACAATAAAAATTATGAATTAAAAGTAGGAGTAATATGATCTAAAATCAAAATTAAGAAATACTTTGTGTTATTTCATAGAATTTATGAAATCGAATATCATAAATAAATAAAATCCATGGTATATAAAAAATTTATAGGTAACACATTTTTACAACTTCATAGTAATTGAGATAAAGATAGTAATATTCTATGTATACATCATATCTTTTCATTTTTACTAGGAGATTTAGTAGATTAGATGTACAAATGATTCACAAGAATCAGTGGTGGTTTACATTATTGAGAATCATTTCATAGACTATCATTATTCTAAAAAGGTTTTTTATTTATTATTTATATAGTGGTAATCAAAGAATACATCTAGAGAACACACAATGGATATTTTAAAACTCAAAATTGATAAAATCATCATCAACCTCATGAAAAAAGATATCTTAATCAAATAAGAGGAGGATATTCAGAAAAAGAACAAAACGAGAGTTTCTTTAAAATAAATGAAAACTACTAATACTACTATATCACCTATCAAAGAATGTGAAATACCTCTGAGTGAATATGAGTTTTCTAAACTTTTTATGAAGATTAGTCTGATGTTCCACTAAAGAGGGTTGAGAAATAAAATAATTAAATTAAAACACTAACATGAAATATCAAAACAGAAATAAGCAATAAAGTTATCTTTTGAAGTAATACATTATGAAGGTATGATGTTATAAAACCAAACCATCTAAGATAAACTAAAGTAACCAAAAAAGGTTTATGAAAAGAAATGGAAAGAAATTTTTAGAGGCTATTGATACTTGGATCACAAGAAGGGAATCATCCTTGGAAAGTGAATATAATAGTGATGATTTGAGAAAAATATTTTGTTTTTTAATCAAACTTAGTAAACAATGAACAATTATTTAGGTCTAATTTAAGTGTCGAGATTATTGATGAGTATTTTAAATCTCCAAATTTTAACAATTATTTTTAGGATATTCCCTTAGTTAAAAAACTTAATGAATATTGTGATTTTTTAATCTATTTCCCGAATATTTTTGAATGAAAATATTGGCCAATCATGGATCATATAACTATAAATAATTATAAAATCAATAAATTGGTTTTTTTGTCACTAAAACTTCTATCACTAAATCCTCCATTTACCATAGAGATGTGGTCCAACTAAAATTTGAGAATGGATCTAAACAATACTCTAGCCCAATTTATGAAATGAATTAAGAGCCTTGAAAAAAAATTGGTTATCCAAAAAAACTTTCTGATTCAAGAATGCAATGGACTAATTTATACCTATGGTAAAACATTTATACAAAAATATATCTTTCTTTTGAAAGTAAATTTTCACATAAACCCATATTTATAATATTTTGTGATTTTTATAAATTAGGTGGACATTAGGATATTTTTTGTTTCATTAAAGAATCATGGATCCATTAAAATGACTTATGTTTTAATATCGAAAGAGCTAGTTTCTATTAAATATTGAAGAGTGAAACAATTATGAGTTATAAAATTTTTATTAGATAACATCTATGAACACAAGAAAATTTGAAGATTAAAATCCTTGGTTATCAAATTTAAATAATTATGTATCATGTACTAGTATTAGGAACACCTGATATTTGGGAAAAAAATGTTTTTGACACATTAATGGAGAATTTTTCATCTTAAGAAAGTTTAAAATGGAAATGTCACATTTTAATAGAACTCACAGGGGGGGATATTTGGACATTGAGACTTATCTATCTAAGGTAAATCATTTTGTTCAAGTGTTCATAATGATAGGGCTTCCAAAAAAATATCATTATCATAATTTAATTATGTGAATAAAGATATCTAGGGACTTCATAAATGAAAAATATATTGTATATAATTCATACGGATTTCCAATATTATGTTTCAATTTACATGATAATGTTTATATCATAAAATACCTCTTCTCAGTGCAATGGAAATTAATTCAAGGTTATAAAATAAATTTCTAGGACATTTTAATCTCTAAACCATAACTGGAAATCTTTTAAAGGAATTACTAAAGAGCCAATTGGAGGAGAAGATTGATTTCACAATAGTATGTGATCCCTATCAATGTGAAAATCAACATTAGATAAGTCTAAATATTAGAATTAATTCTCAATATCCAAATCTCTATAGTTAATTCACATATTCATTCAGACCTATCCAAACTAAATGTATCATAGGGGTCATTATTGTTTTTTAAAATTATATTAATTACACTTTAGTTTTCTATCTTTTTCAATAATTTGAAGCCTTTAATTTTTTCAAAAAAAGATTCTCTTTGTTTAAAATGAAAAAACTTATTAATAGTCACTATTTTGAGTGTTTAGGGTGGAAAATTCATATTTTTTAATGATTTTTAATATAAGGTATTGTATGAACATGGATAGTACTAGGGTATTTCACACTATGAAATAGATGTGAAGTAGAGCAGTTGAAATTGCACAACATTGCATGTGTGGTGTTTCACAATAGCGTAGTGTGGTGTTATACACGGCATACCACATTATTTATATATTATTATATTTTTTCCTGATTATAAGCCTTATTAACCATGTCCCTCAACCAAAAATAATTTACTAAAATTTAAAAAAACAATTCGGTTTTTACCCAGTAACTCAATTATATCATCTTGGGCGACTCACCCTATAGTGACTGAATTAAAGAATCATGAGATCGTAGGAATGCCGCCCCATAAACCATAGTTTTCTAACTTTAGGAAAGGGTCTATGGTGATACTATGGTTATAATATAACTTCTGATATAGACAAATCATAGTGGAATCAATATATAATTGGAAATCACAAAATTAAGATAAAAGAAACATTCATTCCAAATACAAAAACAGTAAATAAGAAACCAAAACCAATAATATAATGAACTATCTAAATGAAACTTGAGTATGGAAGATACACTAACAAGATATCTCATTGAAAAAGTATATAAAACCAAAAAAATTAAACAGAAAACCACAACATGATCTCTAGTTTTGACTTGATTCTATCTACCTACTTTGTCCAAGATATCCATTATTTCCAAACAACATATCCACTCTACCATGATTTTACCTCTGACTATAAGGTCTATAATAAACTAGCCTGAAATACCCTACAAAACTAGAACCTTAACCGACTCTCTATAGACTAGAAGGGAATTATCAATCCCCACAATCTGGATACTATCACCCGAGAATAAAATAAATAAAATAGTGATTGATATTTCCCAACCAGAAATAAGATACATAGCATATATAAACAATGGAAATAAAAATAAAAATAAAATATTCCATAAATAATGATACAAAATTGGAAGTGATACAACCTCAAAATATATATAAGAAAACTGAAGTACATGTCCAACAACTAGAAAGGTAACTAAAACAAGAAAAACCAGCTCAAAGTGATATTTTTGAAACATCCCGATAACTCACCTAGATCTACCCATATCTATTAAACATAAACCTCACCACCTCATTGGAGTGCCTTTCCTTTTCCTGCATCAAAAGACAGTAAAAGGTATACACATTCTAATGGGATGGTGTAGTGTGTGAGCTAAACAATCTTTGTATGACCCTTCTGAGGTGTTCCATATCAAATCATCGTACAATAATACTAATATTCTAAAATTAAAGAAAACATTCCATGATAACAGTTATACAGCTTTTATCAAAATCCTCATAAATATTTCTACATTTTCCACATTTATAAAATAATCTAGTAAAATATTTTCAAATTTTTATTCCAAAAAATAGTTTCATTTATTAAATAACATATTTAAAATATAGACAGATCAATCCAAAGAACAATGGTAAATTTTCCTAAATTCACAACGGTTGGGAAATAAATATAACTCATACCAGGATAATCAACATCAACTAGTGTGCACTCAAGTTACTAGGAACCAAGGCCTAAGGTATAGGGGAATGCCCCATGAGTGAACCTCTAAAATTTTGAGACCAATTCACTTGGATATAAGGCATAGGGAATAGTAGAACACCCCATGGGTGAACCCCCTATGGAAATAACGAAGAAGGCATAATACTAAACCCTCTACCTTGGTACCCAAATCCCTCATATTCCGAATTTATCAAACTATTTCAAAAATCCTTATCACATTTCACAATATTGATCTAATCAACCCTGTTTCCATCAAAAAAATACTTTAAAAAACATTCCATTAATCCATTTCATAATGCATTGACAAACACATTTATTTTACCATAATGAGAAGAAATCCATCTGTTCTAAAAAACTATTTACACACAAAAATTATTAATTCATTAAAATTAATTTATAAAAATTATTATAAACCAATAGAAATTATGATTCATCCAAAATTGGTTAGAGAAGGAACCACCTAACTAAGAATAAGCTCACACACCACCCGCAATGGGATCCATATGCAACAAGAGTGGAAAGGAAACTCAATATTGACAAATAGAGGCCCTAACATCAATTTTTATATATTTTAATTGAAATCCATAAATAGATGGCTCTATAAAGAGGTTATATCAACCCATACCTGAAAAATATCATGTGAAACACTACATCCATCATAATAACTTTCCCCCAAACAAAAACCACATAAGGGATTTATAGGGGACTACAAGAGAAATAAAACATGATCCCAAAAGATCCATTGAATAGAAAAACTCGTCCAAATGACACTATCAAAGTCAATATAAATAAAGGAATAGAAGAGTGAATGGGATACTAAAGAAGAGAGGAGGGAACAACCAAGATGGAGGTCAAAAGTTCTAAGGAGAGACAACCAGAGAGAGAGAAACTCACAAAGAGTGTCTAGTGCGGTCCTAGGTTTCAAGAGAGAGGCACTCATCAAATGACAGTAATGTTATCTAGGTAGAAAATAGAAACCCACTGGGAATAAAATATTCCCATCCCAATCATGGATTCGCATCGTGAATGGCTAGGTTTTCATGTACATCAAAAACAGAATAACCTTCTTCGAAACAAAACACAAATGATGAATTCACAGCCTAAATTAATTTCACATCTTTAATTTTTTTCACACCATAAACCATTCATTTATAGATTCTCATCAAAAATTGATTCAGGTCATGAATGAATAGTCCATGTTGTGAATTTTTTTTGTTGTCAGCGCCCGACCCAATCTCCAGTAAAAAAATCCATGTTTAGCTCCAGAACCATCTTAAATCAAAGTAAAACCTCTCAGACATTAAAAAGAGATCATACCTTTAACCAAGATGTTAAAATTCCCCCACCATAGGAAATTATATCCTTATAAATAATTGTGGAATAAGTGTTCTCTGGGAAGAGGTGAGACCCATTCTCCCTTACTAATGATTTTTACTCCTATGTCTTGTGAAAATATGATTCATGCATCTATATCACTTTGACTAATGGAATATAATTCTAGTGAAATTATTTCACTTGATAATCAATTATCTCCACTGGATGCTCTAATACATAAACATATAGATCCAAATAGATCTCCTCCTGCCTGATAACATGAGGGGGATTAGGATAGTACTTATTAAGATGAGATATATGGAAATCATCATGGATTCCTATCATCTCAGTTGGAAATTCCAACTAATACAAAACATTATGAATATGCTAAATGATAAAAAATGGTCCTACATATCATTCAGCTAGCTTTCGATGTTTTCCTAGCTGATGATGAACAAACATGGAAGAAACATTCCAAAAGACTCAGTCACTAAAAAACTCCAAAGGATAATGTCAACAATCCAAATATGGTTTCTTCCTACCCTAAATTGTAAAAAGTCAACAACATATATCTTGAATCATTATTTATTACATTTCAATGAGACTTGGTACCATAAGAGATTCCTCTCCCACCTTTTCCCAATAAAGAGATGACCTGCAAGAGAGACCATACAAATCCTTAAAGGGAATCATTCTGATTGATGATTGGTAACTATTATTATAAGTGAACTAGACCAGTCTAAGATGGTTTTCCCATGATCCAAGGAAATCCAAGATGTATTCCCAAATCATATCATCTAGGATCTAAATCTCACACTCCATATGAATTTTCATCTATGGATGATAATATGCACTCAACCTAACCTGAGTCCCTATAAAGTTCAAGAAACTTTTCCAAATTACATAAGTAAATCTAGTATCTATTTTAAAGAAAATGGAATTGGGATCCCATGGAACCTCACAAACTCTTGAACATACATCTTTCCTAGTTCTTCATCTTTGGTGGTGTCCTTGATCAGAAAAAAGAGAGATTATTTTTTCAATAGATCAGTCACCACCCAAATAGCATTTTTTCTTCAAGGATTCCATGGTAATCGAATAAAAATGTCCATAGCCACCTTTTCACATTTCCAAACTATCTCCCGAAGATATTGAAGTAGAATATAATTCATTGGGTGCTCTATATTTATTTTCATCAAGTGTAATACCATGACCCAAAATCATAAATGGAATACTTTATACCTTACCACCATAAATTTTATCTCAGGTCCTAGTACATCATTAAAGTTTTAGGTTGAATGGTCCATGAGTAACTACAAAAATCATGAAATACTAAATTACACATGAATGATTAGAAGAAAAATAAATACCTAAAGAAAATAATAGCATTAGGTGGTAGAGAACAACTAGAAACATTATCCCCACTATAGAAGGATTCCATAATTCCTCTAAAATAATCATCCTACTAATTACCTAGAATAAGAGGCTCAAGGATATATGATGATAACTTAACACTGATCAAAACCATACATAAAACATCATCTTATGAATCCAGATGAAGCCAAGAAAAAAATTCATCAGGATCTACTCTTCCTTTGATTACAAAATAGCCTATGGAAGAACATTATTACTAAGAAAATTAACAATGGAATTATTATTCCCTAAGCTGTAAATGATATCATAGTTGGAAATATAGAAGTTTTACATCAATTCTGTTTGCCTTAGATTCTGGTCCTTCAGAGAAATGATATAGCTTGCACTCTTTTGGTCAAAATATATGGTGAACCTATACACAAAAACATAATTTCACCAAAAATTAAGAACATTCATAATTGAAGAAAGATCCAAATCATGAGTGGGGAATTTTTTTCATGTAGTTAAAGATGTTGAGACCCATAAGGCACAACATGATTATACTTCACAAGAACACAACCCAGACGATCACTAGAAGTATTGAAATACACCATGTACCTTTTACTAGGATCAGGTAAGATCAAAAAATGATCTTATATACGAATAAATTTAAACTCATCCATAGAAGTCTAGAATTTAGGATCCCATGTGAATTTCATTCATTTCCTATTAATCACTGTCAAAGATGATTCTAACTTCTAGAAACACTTGAAAAACTTCCAATAGTATCTAGAAATAACTAGGAAGCTTCGCATCTCAAAGATATTCTATGGCTCTACCCCTGAAAAGACAATCCTCACCTTCTCAGGTTTGATTGATAGGCCATGTTAAGAAATTATGTTCCCCATAAACATTACCTTTTGATCTAAAAACTTCATTTTGATCATTTCTCAAAAATCTAGTATCAACTATTGATTTCTAAAACTAGATTCAAATGGTTCTCAGGCTCATTATTAGATTTTAAATAATCTAGATATCGGCCAAAAACATGATAATAAATGTGTCAAGATACTAATAGAATATCTAGTTCAGAAAATCTACAAAAACTAAAGGATAATTGATCATACCAAAATGAATCATAAGATATTCATAATGGTCATACCTACTCTGGAAAGTGGTCTTTGGAATATCATACTCCCAATGCTTGAGATGATGATATCATGACCAAATATTGATTTTCAAAACCCACTATACCTATTTTAATTGATCAAAAAGTTCATAAACATGGAGAAATGGGCACTTATTCTTAATAGTAACCATGTTAGACTTCTGATATTCAATGAAAAAAATTTACGTCAACCATCTTGGAAAAGTGCATGAGGAATTCCCATGGTAATACAATAGGGTGAATAAAACCTTTCACCACCTTATTTTACAACTAGATACTTTTATCCCTCACTCAACAGGTAGCATGTTATAAGATGGTATAACAATTGATAGTGTACTCGGCAGCAGATCAATTGAGAAATCTACCTCTCGATTCAGTAGAAGATAAAGGAAGACATTAGGGAAGTCACTAAAAACCAAGGTAAAATCACCAAAATAATAAATATCATCATTATCAACTAAAATAGTAGAAAAAAAGACTTCAGATCTCTTGTAAGGATAGACCTACATGATAGGACCTTAGATCCCACTCTCTCTAGAACACTAGAGATCTCCCATCGATAGTAAAAAATAAAAAATGATGATTATAAAAATAAATATTAGCATGGTTATATTTAACTCAATCCATCCTGATGATGATGTCAAATATATATAGATCATGAAAAAGAAAATTTCACAACAACCCCACATCAGCTATCAAAAGAGGAAAGGATTGACATTGAAACCCTTGTTCCTTCAACTTTTCAAGAGGCATCGCCAACTCCCTAATAATGGAAATGTGCCCGTTGGATGTTTTAGCACATAAAAAATGGGTAGATGTAAAAGAGTGTGAGGATACTATATGAAAGATAGATGTTTTTATAAAATATGTAATAAAAATAGTTCCTCTCACTATCAATGGTCCTACATCAACCTCCACTAAAAACATGCACACTGCATTGAGGTGATTCACTCCTGAGGCATATGGCTGCAGCCCTATGGAATTTGATGTTTTTGAGTATAACTTAGTATTATTTGGAGACAAATATCCCTGACCATAATGGGGAATAGATATAATATTGATGAACCTCTAAAGATGACCATAGTATCCACAATCACTGTAAATATTCTTGGGTGTGGTAAGAGAACATTAGGTGTGCCTTACCATTTCACAATGATAGTGAGTCAGTAGCATACTACTATCTACTACAGATAGTGTAGAGGAATCCTACTACAATGAACCACCTCCACCACTATTTTGAAGTTCTTTTCACTTCATCTTTTACCATATCACTCCACCGAAACTACCATTGGATAGAAGAAAATAACTAGAGAAACAAATCATTCCCACCATGTCCAATTCTGGAAATATAGCTCTGTCTACTATGTAAGCATAGTTGGTAATCGTATGTATGTATAATTGTGATAAGATTTCTATTTCGAAACCCTATAGGTATTTTTGAGATTTTAGATGATCATGTATCACCACCACCAAATAAAATCAAGTCAGCTTCATAAAACAATTATCATACTCCCACAACGAGCGCTCTCCCTATTGTAGAGAGAGGATCTCTAGAGTCATTTCTAACATCATAGATTCTTGGTAGACTTGGTAAAAGAATACGGTATTGAAACCCTTCCAATAAAATCCCACATTTGGTTTTTTACTATAACATTAAACCCCTCCACCTCTTTATGGGACACTTGAGCCTGAGAATTGTTCACTTCACCTTGGTAGCCTTTGGTGTCTCTAGGAATTAAAAGATCTAATAAATCTTATCCAGTTAGTACTTTTCCCATATAGGTTAATTATCACAATAAAACCATACGTATTTCTCATGTATTAAATAATTTTATAGATCTCTATCTCCTCCATATCTGTGTTATTCCTCAACAAATGGCTTATGAACTAATTGTACATTCTAGTCAAGTGCACGAAATGACCATATAATAGCCTTTAAAATATTCTTGTCTAGAGGAGGATACCCTATTGGACCATATCTCACTTCACCCTCCTATGGAACCCACTAATGACTTCTCTAGGGAATGTTCATACACAATGAAAATAGGAAAGAACAATTTGATAATAGAATAATCATAGTTTAAACCAATATATCATAAACAACGAAAATGAGATTAACATCAAAACTCAATACATGATATATACATACCAACATCCCATTGTAACTTGAGGATTGTCATAGAATGATTTTTCTAAGAACTCATCTCATGTCCCAAAAATTATATATATTATATACGATAATTCCCAAGTCAATAACTATTGAAGAAAAACTAACCTGTGATATTACTTTTAATGAACTAATCTAGGATACCATCTAAAACTATCACCCGAACTGTGTTTCCATAGACCCGAAGGGAATTATTCATCCATATGGGATGGAAACTAGAACCAATTAATTGAATAAAGAATATATGGAATTGTTTATCCCAATATGAAACATAATTCATGGCATAAATACATAGAATAATGAAAAAATGTAAAAAAGTATTCTATAAAAAATAGAAAAAGCAAGTGATACAACCTCAAAGAAGATAGAAAAAACCAAACTATATTTCTAAAAACAAAAAAAGAAAAATATAAATTGTAAAAAACCCATAAATGTGATATACGGGAACCATCCCACCATTTAGCATCTAGCTACATCTACCTTGCTAATATAAACCCCCCCACCTCACTGCAACACCGTTCCTTTTCCTATATCAAAATACAATTCAAGGTTTGTACATTTCAGAGGGAATTTAGAGGGTGTGAGCTAAATATGATTAGTATGATCCCATGTAGGTTTAATATATCAAGTCACTATATAATAATCCCAATATTATAAATTTAAAGAAAACATGTCAAGATAATAGTTAAAAAACTTTTTTCAAAAAAAGGTAAATAGTTCCCCTTTTTCCAAAGTTATAAAACAAGCCATGTAAAATAGTTTTAAAGAGTAATTCTAATAAAAAAATTATATTTATTAAAGTAAATTTATCAAATATAGAAATATTATGTAAAATTACAATTTCAAACATGCCTATGATCACAAAGGTCATACTATCTAGGCCACTCATACCTTAATAAAAAATAAAGACTATTGTACACTCAAATCCATAGTACATGGGGCCTAAGGAACATAAGAACACCCTGTGAGTGAACCTCCTACAATTTCAAGACAAATTTATTTTGATATAGGGCTTAGATAATGGAGGAACACCCCATGAGTAAACCCCCAAGGGAAAAAACAAACAAGGACTAATACTAAACCCTCAACCTTGGTGCGCAGGCCTCCTATGTTCTGAATTTATCAAACCATTTCAAAAGGTATTATCTCATGTCATAATATATATATCCAAACTACCATTTTATCATCATAAAATTATTTTAAAAACATTCTATAAATTGTTTTCAAAATGATTTGAAAAACACATTTCTGACACCAAAATGATGGGAAACCTATCTTTTCTCAAAAATCTATTTATGCACACAAATCAATCAATAATTACAATTCATTTATAAAATAATTTATTAGTCAAAAAATTTATGCTTCATTCAATATAGGATAGAGACAAAACCAACTACCTCAAACTTGGTTCGCACATCACCCATAATGGGATCCACACACACTAATTGAAAAAAGGAAACTTGAGAGAAATGAATAGAGGACCTAACATCGATTCATAAATATTTTAATGAAATTCCATAAATACAAGGTTTGGTTAAAAGTTTATATGAACACATTCCATAAAAATCTAATTCTCTACACCACAAACATTATAAGAACCATCCTCTAAAAAGTAACCACACAATGGATATATAAGGGACTATAGGAGAAATATCACATGATCAAAATTGTTCCATATACTGAATAACTAAATACTAAAAACACTTTCAAAGTTAATAGAAATTAAGGAAAGGAATAGATAAAAAAATTGTAATTAGGAGTGGAATGACCAATTAATCCAGATATCAAAATAACTAAGAAGAGCGATCAAAAAGGAGAAACACTATCCAAGATTTCATGGTATAGTTCTAGTGTTTGAGAGAGAGAAACTAATAGAATGATAAAATAGTTAGAAGTGAAGTATATGAAATTTATTGGGAATAAAATATCCATGTCTTGAATCATCAATTTATAGCGTGAATGTCTAGGTTTTCATATACGCCGAAAGAGGCATCGTCTTCTTTTAAAAACCCCAGATGATGAATTCATGATGTGAATTATTTTAATGCAATGAATTATTTTCACACATTAGACCATCCATTCACGGATTATTATAAAAAAACTAACTAACATATTGAACAAAAATTAAAATGTGGGAATGTTTTCTATTTTCAACCCCCAGCGCAGTCTCCGGTAAAAAAACATGTTTAACTCCAACACACTCTAAACATGAAGTACAACCTATGAAAAATTTAACTGAGATAAAACCTATAACTAGGATGTTACAAGGTTATCTTAGGAAATAAATTTTTCGTACAACCTCAAAGGGGTGTGAGTACGACTATGTTTTCCACTTCTAATGGTTTTCCTAACATAAATAGTATATAAATTGCAAGAAAAATGTGATATGCTCATAAGGGTTGATTAAAAAACTATGTAAAAATACCTATCATGATCAAGGGTTCTACTCAATCTACTCTGGGGTGACCATACCTATAATATCCCAAGTAAATAAAGAATATAAAATTTTCATATTTATTAATATTTATAAATTACATATAAATTTTACTTTAAATGGGATACTATGTTCGATGGTGTACTCTACACACAATAATGAGTTTCTTCGAAATCTCATGTTGCAGAAAAGGCTGAGTCATACTGAATAATAATACTATAATATTACTTTTTATGGTAGTTAACTCCAAGTTAGTGTATTGGTGGGAATGAACAGAACAAACTAAATTATGATTATACATTTTTGTTAATTTTTTTTACATTTATCCAATAAAATTTAGAGGTTTAAAATTAGAATGAATCTAATTTTAAGCATAAATACTCTAATATTTTTAAAAGGCAGTTTTACCGCCTTTTGAGGTAAAACCCCTTTTAAATCTAGTTTTTTTCACTTTTATTTGTTTATTTTGAAAAAAAACTTATTATTTAGAAGTGGGATATCAAAATTTACTTTGGGTAAATTTTTTGGTATTTTTCTGATAATGTTCATTTTTTAATGAATAGTGAAAATACTGCATTTAAAGTCAAAACTTCCTTTTCATCTAATTTATTTATATGGTTTGATTATATTTTTAAATCGTTTTAAATTGAATCAGATTATATTTTTACCATTTAATCCAATGTTGGTCATTGGATGTAATTTCACTTTGAAATTGGACATAAACACATGTCAATATTTTTTAGTTTTTACTTCTTAAAAACAGGTTTTCCAGTTTTAAGAATGAAAATAAATTTTAAATTAATTAATGAAACTTCTATGTTTTGAATTTTTTAAAATATACATCATTTTTGAATTATGAACATCAAATTTAGATTTGGGTGAATTTTTGGTATTTTTTTGAAAATACTCAAATTTTGATGAATAGTGAAAAACACTACCTAGTAGTTAAAAACATGCCTTTTTCATTTAAATGATATTTTACCACTTCTGTGAATAGAATTTCAAAAATCCGAAATAATTATTTTTCATCAATAAGTAAAATGCTGTTCAATATGATGATTTTTTGGGTGAATTGTAACTTTTGATTTTTAATTACCGCAATTAAATGTGAATAGGGTAATTTAAGGTAATAATTATATTATAATAATATAAAATTACATCAACACTTGTCCTGAACTTATTGTATGAGTCATGGTTATCCATTAAAATCCTTTGGTGAGACTTTTGGACTTTTAAAGGAACTTGGTTAAGATAATGACATTAATAACTTTTTATTTAAATGAATAAAATATCAAAAGCATGTATTGTTTTGCTAAAGCAATTTCAATGTTTGGTTATATAATTTATATATTTGACTATAAATATTCCTTATAAAGAAAAAAATATTTCCTAAGTCTTGGTATTTTATTTATAATTTTTATAAATCAAATAAATATATTTATTTATGACACAATGATGATGTAATTATTACCTCATTAATGAATGTTTTAAATAAATGAGATTATAAATATTAAAATAAAATTATTTTGAAATTTATTATTCCATAACAAATTTTAATAGATTATTATGACTTGTTATATTTTAATTAATGAATTTTTTTAGATTTGATCAAGTAGTTATGGATTTTTAAAAAGTGATGATATTAATAGTATAAAAGTTGACCAAAATGAGATTTTAAATCAATAAATATTTTATTAAATGATAAAATTGTCCTAAAAATATAATATTCATCAAAATGAAATATATAATCTCAAAAATTTCATTAATGATCAATTTTGGGTGTGGGGGAATTTTATAGTAAACATATTAACCATATAGTTTGAATATACAAAAAGACATGGAAAAAGTTAAATAAGTTACCAAAGGGTTAAATAAAAACGATAAGGATTAAAAAAGATACAAAAATATGTCCAATTTTTATTGGATGAATTAAGTTAGACTTATATTTATACTATATTCAAATTTAATGAGGTTTGGACCTTTTGAAACCGAAAATCATTTTATAATAAAATATTACTTTCAAACATTCCTAAAGAGCCCCTCCTCCCTTTTATAAAAGGACACCACCTCTAACTCATTACTCACACCTCCCAATCCTATTGAATCGTCCATAATATATTAAAATGAGATCTCAAAATCACTCTCTTCCTCCTAGAATCCTTAACTTAGTAGAAAGGTACTTCAAGAATGTCTTTTGGTTCAAAACAAAGGGAGTTACCTGATTTAAAGGTAACATCTTCCCTCAAGTTCTCTTCTTTTATTTTTATTCTTCACTCCCTATGCTAATATTATTATTATTTTACATAAAAACAGAAATATCATAAATATAATATGTTTTTTATGATAAGGTCTCGAACTAAGATTGCAAACACCTCCGTCTAATGGGTAAAGAACATACTCTTTCTGTGTACGACGAACTGTTGCCTCATGAAATGACGATGGTTCGATTTTACAATTACACCTCTCATGGTGGCCATTATGATGGAAGTATAATTATATATGATATTTATGATATTTAGGTTTTATCTATGCTTCTGTAATTCTCATTTAGAATATACCTTAATTCTTTTCATGTTGTATAAATACGATAATTTCATTTGAGGAAGTGCGGACTACAACCCCCTCAAAGTGATATGACTTGTTCATACAATATATGGTACATATAAAGGAAGGTGTTAATAAAATTATGTAACATGTATAAAATATGATATTATACATTAATAATAATATACCTATGTATAATTTAGTTTCTATTCCATTAAAAATGAAAAAAATGAAATGAAAGTAGTGTTTATGCGTACGTACAACTTATCATCTCCATGAACAGTGCATTTCATTTTCATATATCCAAATGATAATGAATATTATAAATAAATATATAATGGATATATATTATATATATTGTATCTAAATAATTAATATCATTCTTGAGATAATGGACTTTTGACCCCATGGACAATTTGTAATTATGACAACCTCATTTTTTAGGCTAGTTCCGAACATCGACAAAATGCCTGATATGAACTAAAATAATTAAATAATTGTTATATCAAGGTAATAAGTGATATAAAATTAATAATATACATGAAAAATTTTCTGAATAAATTTTAAACTAACTTAAGTTTATTATTCAGGAAGAACAAGGAGCATACAAGACAAGTCAGACTTGAGGTAAGGGGTTTTCCTCTCACTTTTTATTCTCGTGAGATTCATGCTATATTTTCACTATTTCCTTTTATGTGGTATATTTAATTACGATTATTGTATTAATTGTGTAATATAATTTAATTTATTGGTATTTAAATCTTCTTTGTATTATTTTTATTTCATGTGATGTATGTTTCATAAGTTATCAAATCGGTAAGGGAACCTTTCACCCTCCTCTTCTTGTCAAAGACTTATTTTATGTTACGTCTTTAAATTTAAAATCTCAAATGTTGGGATATGTTCTTATATATACCTATTGCTTTAAATTTTACTTCCATGTAATGGAATACCCTTTTCTCTCTCATCAACTCATTTTATTAATTTTTAAGTGACGTCGTTGGGCTGCTGAATTTTTGTAAGGGAACATCATAACCCAATTTCAATTCCTTGGGATAAACTTCCAATTATTGATTATGTTGTGGTATAAATATGTGTGAGTTAACTCTGATTGTTTTACACTTAATATACACTTATATTGGGTGTATTTTTATTTTCAACACATAATTATTTCATTGATTTATCCTTAATCTAATGGTACAATCTTTGTAAGGGACTACATGTCAATCTCCTTTCATTGAGGCATATCTTGATATTGTGCACCTTTATTATCATATAATCTATATATAAAACCATTTAGAAATTTTATATCATGAATTTATATATTCTATTGATATTTATAGTTTTATTTAATTTTAATCTTTAATTCAAGAGTTTCCCAAGTGGTAAAGGATTCTTTAACTAAAACACTGTTTTAAATGTTTAAAAGATTTAATCTTCTAATTCCTTCTCTTTCATGTCCATGTTATAGAAATTATTTTCATGATTTATTTATATGTACATGAGTTCTTTAAAGTGTAATTTTATTTAAAAAAATTTAGAGTGTTATGGGAAACTTTGATTCAAAACTCTTATTTTTGAATTTTTTTAATGAATTGATTATTTCAATATCTTGAAATAATATATTGTGATTGAAATGTGGAAATTTTATCTTTACTTTATACTAGTTTTATGTGTTATGAATATGTCATGTATATTTGGAATTATTTACATATATGGGTGGTTCCGTGATAAACCTAGGGCAGGTGAGCCTGAGATAGATCTCTAATGCATTGGGTATTGTGACGGAGGTAAACATTACTTTTTTTACTAAAAGATTTAGGGAATATATTGTGATGGGTGTTCCAAATGTAACTCCCTATGTAGCTATTAAAGATACAATTTAATTAGGTTATGTATGGTAAAAGTTACTTTTATGATTTAATATTTCTATTTGTTATTCATAAATCTTATGATTTTGTGAGTTCTATTAGAGAGATTATGTTTTATGACTGAAAATTATGATTTCTTTGATTTTTATGTATTTATGAACAATATTTTCATTCCTTATTTTATATCCCTTATTGGGATTTTTATGCACATCCCATGTTTTTTAATGTTTTCCACAAGACATAAAGAGTAATAGGCTCAAATATGGGATCAAAGAAAAGTAATGTTGTCTAAAACATGTAACTAGACATGTTACTTTTTTTAAGAGTTTTTATTTTATAAAAAAATGGATACTGAGTAGAAGTGTCTACATGTAATATTCAAGTTGTTATTTATAAGTTATGACAAAATTCTTTAAATCACTAAACCTGAAAAGATCCTCAATTAGAATTATTAACTTAATTCAATATTATGTAATGTTTAATGTTGGGGGCTTACAATTTGTATCAAAGGTCGGTTTAGATATCTTTAGAGGTTAATGTGTTATTTAATCATAAGTGACATAACCATAATGGTTAGCATAATAGAAAGAGTCATAGTTATTTTAGATAAATATAACGAGTTTAAGATAACATGAATAAGTATATCTTAGTGTGTACCCTTATCATAAGATATTATATGATGATTTTTCTTGTATACTCACACTAACCTTTTTGGTTTTGTAAATGGATGGATCTAGGAGGCACCAAAGTAACAATGGATGTGAAGAAACTGTGATGGTTTTCTGAATAAGAAACTAAATGAAATGGGATATACAATGATAAATATTGTGGTTATTCTCAACCAACTATCTGGAGTCATGATTGACCACCTGAACCTTGGTTATTTTTATAAGGCATCGTATACGCAAGAAACAAATCCCTATGGAAATTTACGTATTAATCATAACGGTAAGTATATTAAAAAATCTATGTTTCAAGGATGTGGGAAGAAACACCAAGGAAAATTCTTCAAATTAATGAAAAGATGTTTCAAATTTGGTAATTAAGGTCATAAAGAAAGAACCTTCCATAGAAAAAGGAAGCATCCAGTTGAATCTTGGAAATAGAAATAAGTTCAATCTAAAGGATGAATTTAATGTTTTAAATTTGGTGTGCATGGTCATTATAAAAATAGATTTTCTATGAAGAAGGTTCAGGAATATGATCAAAATGGTCGTACAAATATATGTTTACCAATTCCTAATGTCATTTTAATTGAAGATAAGGAAACTGACAATGACCAATGAAGGGTATGGATTATTTCTTAGCTAATGTTTTGACATTATTTAATCTTAGGATATAATTCAGGATTTTATTTGTAGGAAAGAAGTATTACAGAATAAGTTGAAAAGAATGGTTAATGGATCATGAATATCATTAAATGAGTAAGAAGTATTTGTATAAGGGATTCAAGAGTTATGGTAAATATTAGGATGATGAAATGATTAAAAGTATTGTGGCTCTTTTGATGATGGGATTACTTTGGAATACTGTTTCATGTATATGTAACTATGCAGTTTGATATGTGAAAATGTTATTCAAGGAAGATTTATCTTTTTTGTTGTGGATATAGTTATAAAGAACCATTTGGGTTTATAGGATCCTTGAATTTTAGGAAATTATAGGTTATTATATTTTGGTATGAAAATGTAAGGTATGAGATAAAATTTGTGGTTAAAATATGTTATGGTTATTTTTGAGGAATTTATCTCATTTTATTGGAATCTTATAAAATTAAATAATTTTTGAAAAAGGACAAAATACAGACCATGTGACAACCCATCGCGTCAGACAATGCTATGGTAATCGAACCCACAACCAAAGTGCGATTGGGATTTATCGCCTACCACTAGACTACGTGATGTCCCTAGTTAATATGAATAATTCCATTTAGTTAAATGTTTTTATGGATCAAGAATAAGTTGATTTTGGGAACTTATGTTTTATAAAATGGATATACTTAATATAGGAAAATTATTTGGTGATTATGTGATAATGGTTACTTTCGAAGACATTTTATCTTTTGGAAATACTATATTCCTAAGGAAAATAGAATACTATAAGATTTCATTTGAGGAGTAATGGTAGAATTTTATTTTGGAAGAATCTGTGTTTTTTATTATGGACATATAATAGTTTGGGTTATTTATTGAAATGATTAACGTATCATAGAGAATATGTGATTAGGGTAATTAATTTTCAAAATGATACTTTAAGAGTACCAGATGTTATTTGGAGATAAATGTTAAGATTTATCGTGGAATACTAGGTGATCAAATCCTTTTGAATTTTTGGGTTTCAATATTAGTTTGGAATATATTGAAGGATTTTAATGAAAATTATTTATTTAATGGTATCTATTGAAATTTGGGTATTTTTTATTCAATTTGGGAGATTAATAGTAGTTTTTCTTTTTATAAAATATTATCCTATTGGGGATTATCTATTCTTGTACTAACCATTTAGGTTTTTCTTGATGTCTAAAGATAAGGGAAATATATAGTTCATCTTTTTTAGATTATGTGATTCTCTAGAAGTTTATTTTACACTTCAGGTGTAACCATGTCATCATGAATACTCATCATTTGGAGAAAATAAGAGTTTGTGGTAGAAAACCCCTTTTAAATACTCAAATATTTTTAAAAGGTAGTTTTACCACCTCTGGATGGAAAACCTCTTTTAAATCTTATTTTTGTCACTTTTATATGTTTCTATTGAAAAATTAAACTTATTATTTGGAAGTTGGATATCAAAATTTTCTTTGGGTAATTTTTTTGTATTTTTATGTTAAAGTTCATTTTTTAATGAATAGTGAAAAATACTACATTTTAAGTCAAAACTGTCTTTTCATCTGATTTATTTATATGGTTATAATACCCTTTTAAATGGTTTTAAAGTGTAATTGGGTTATATTTTTACTATTTAATCCAATTTTGGTTATTAGATGCAATTTTACTTTGAAATTGGACATAAACACACGTCAATATTTTGGTAGTTTTATTTCTTAAAAACACGCTTTCTTGTTTTGCCAATGAAAATAAATTTTAAATTAATTAATAAAACATATATGTTTCAAATTTTGTAAAATAGATATCATTTTATAATTCAGAATATCATAAATAGCATTGGGTAAATTTTTGGTATTTTTCCGAAAATATTCAATTTTTGATGAATAGTGAAAAACACTGCATAGTAGTTCAAAAACCGACTTTCTCATTTAAATAAAATTTTACTACTTCCGTGAATTGAATTTCAAAAATATGACATGCATGGTTGTCATTAGTAACAAAAATGTGGTTCACAAGGATGAAAATAATATCATATGAATAGTAACTTTTGTTTTTTAATTACCGTGGTCAAATATAAATAGGGTAATTCAAGGTAAAAATAATATTATAAAAATATGAAATTACATTAACACTTTTCCTTACCTTATTGGATGAATCATGTCTGACCAAGACAATCTATGGGTGATACTTTTGGCTTTTGAAAGACACTTGGTTAAGATAATGACATTAATAACTTTTTATTTAATGTAAAAATTAAAAATATCATAGACATGTATTATTTTGCTAAATCAATTTTATAATGGGGTTATATAATTGATATATTTGACTATAAATAGTAATTAGAAATAAAAAAATATTTTTTATATCATGGTATTTTATTTATAATTTTTAAACATCAAATATATAAATTTATTTATGACACAATGATGATGTAAGGATTACCTCATTAATGAATGTTTTAAATAAATGAGATTATAAATATTAAAATAAATTTATTTTGAAACTTTATATGCCATCCACTAATTTTATGGATTCTTATGACTTGTTATATTTGAATTAATTATTTTTTTTAGAATTCATCAAGTTCTTATGAATTTTTAAAAAGTCATGATATAAATAGTATAAAAATTGACATAAATGATATTTTAAATCAATAAATATTTTATTAAATGATAAAATAGTCCTAAAGATACAAGATTAGGCCAAATGAAATATTTTATTTTAAAATTTTAATTAATGATCCATTTTGGGTCTCTTGGAATTTTATAGTAAATATATTAACCATATAGTATGAATACACAATAAGACATGGTAAAAGTTAAAAAGTTAACAAAGGGTTAAATAAAAAAGATAAGGCTTAAAAACATACAAAAACCTATCCAATTCTTATTGGATGAATTTATTTCGACTTATATTCATCTTATATTTTAATTTAATGAGTTTTGTACGTTTTGAAACTGAAAATCATTTTATAATAAAAATAATACATTCAAACATTTCTAAGGAGCCCCTCCTCCCTCTTATAAAAGGACACCACCTCTAACCCATCACTCACACCTCTCAATCCCCTTGGATCGTCCAACATAGGCCCAAATAATCTCCCAACATCCCTATATTCCTCCTAGAAAACATACCTTAGGCAGTAGGCACTTTAAGAAAGCCTTTTGGTTCAGACCAACGGGAGTTACCTGATTTAAAGGTAACGTCTTCCCTCAAGTTCTGTTCTATTATTTTAATTCTTCACTCCCTATGCTATTCTTATTATTCGATTACATAAAAACACCATTATACTCAATATACTAGGTTTTTGTTATGATATTTACTCAAACTAAACTTACACACACCTCCGTCTAATTGGTAAAGAACATATTGTTTCTTTGTACGATAAATTGTTGCCTCACGAAATGATGATTATTCGATATTCCCCTATCACCTCTCATGGTGTATATTATGATATAATTATAATTATTTATTATATCTATGATATATATTTTATATATATGATTCTTTAATTTCCATTTATGAAATACCTTTATCCTTTTCATGTTTAATAAAAACGATAATTTCATTTGAGGAAGTGCGGACTACCGCTCCTTCAATGTGATATTACTTGTTCATACCATACATGGAATATATAAAGGATGGTGTTAATGAACATATGTAATATATATAAAATATGATATTATAATAGAATAATAATATACCTATGTATCATTTGGTATTCATTACTTCAAATATGAAAAAAAGAAATGAAAGTAGTGTTCATGCGTACGTATGAATTACCGTCTCCAGGAACGGAGCATTTAATTTTCATATATCGAAATGATATGGAATATTATAAATATATATATAATGGATATATATGAAATATATTATATCTAAATAATTAATAACATTATATATATAATGGACTTTTGACCCCATTGGCAATTTATAATTATAACAAGATCATTTTTGAAGCATGTTCCAAACATCAACCAAATGTCTAATTTGAACTCAAATAAATAAATAATTGTTATAGAAAGGTATTAAGTGATATAAAAGGAATAATAAATTTTAAAATGTATATTATGTGAGTATAAATTAAATTATTTTTATTATTCAAGAAGAACTAGGAACATACAAGACAAGTCAGACTTGAGGTAAAGGGTTTTAATCTCACATTTTATTACTATGAGATTCGTGTTATATGTGCCACTATTTCCTTTTTTGTGGTGTATGTACATCCCATTATTGTCTTCATTGTGTTATATAATTTAATTTATTGGTATTTACATCTTCATTAGATGATCCGTCCTTCATGTGGTGCATGTTTCACAAGTTACCAAATTTGTAAGGGAACCTTTCACCCTCCTCTTCTAGTCAAAGACTTATTTTATGATATGCATTTAAATTTCAATTATAAAATTTTGGGATATCTTATTCAATATCATTATTTCTGTAAATTATATTTCCACGTGATGAGATACCCTTTTTTTTCTCATCAACTCATTTTATGAATTTTAAAGTGACGTTGTTCGGCTGCCAAGTTTTTGTAAAGGAACTTATTAACCCAATTTCAATTCCTTGGGTTAAACTTATAATTCTTGATTATGTCGTGCAATGAATATTTGTGAATGAACTCTAATTGTTTTACAATTAATATGCACTTATATTTTGTCTATTTCTATTTGTCACACATAATTATGTCATTGATTTATCCTTAATCTAATGGTACAATATTTTTAAGGGACTACGTCACAATCTCCTTTCATTGTGGGATATCTTGATATTGTGCACCTTTCTTATCCTATAAGGTTTATATACAACCATTTTTTAATTTTATATCATAAAATTATATATTCTCATGATATTTATAGTTTTATTTTATGTTATTCTTTAATTCAAGAGTTTATTAAGTGGTAAAGGATTATTTAACTAAAACCTTGTTTAAAATGTCTTAAAGATTTAATCTTCTAAATCATTATCTTTCATGTCCATGTTTTAGAAATGATTTTAAGGATTTATTTATGTGGAATGATTTTTTTAAAGTGTAAATTTCTTTTAGAATTTTCAGAGTTGTTTGGGACACTCTGATTCAAAACACTTGTATTTGAATGTTTTAAATTAATTGATTATTTCAATATCTTGAAATGATATATTGTGATTGAAATGTGGAAATATTATCTTTTAATTATTTTGGTTCTATGTGTTATGAATATGATATGGTTCTTGAGAATTATTTACATATATGGGTGGTTCGGTGATAAACCTAGGGCGGGTGAGCCCGAGATAGCTCTCCAATGCATTAGGCAACATGATGGAGGTAAATGTTAATGTTTATCCTAAGAGATTTAGGGAATTTACTACGATGGGTATTACAAGTGTAACTCCCTATGTGAATTTGAAACCTAAAATGTAAGTATGTTATGGATGACAAAATTTACCTTTAGGATTTATGATTTATATGTGTTATTCCTAAATCTTTTGATTTTGTGAGGTATGTTAAATAGATTATGTTTTACGATTGAAAATTTTGATTTCGTTGATTTGTAAGTATTCATGAACTAATGTTTTCTTTCCTTATTTTATATCCCTTACTGAGCTTTTTATGCCCATCCCATTTTTTTAAGTGTTTTCCACATGACATAAATATGAATAGGGTCATGGATGGGATCATGAAAAAGTCATGTTGTCTAAAACATGGAACTAGAAATGTTTCTTTTTTTAAAAGTTTTTATTTTTTAAAAAATGGATACTGAGTAAACGTGTCTAAATGTAATATTAAAGTTATTTTGTATAAGTTTTTACCTAATTATTTAAAGTTCAAAACCAAAAAATATAATCAATGTGAATTATTAACTTAATTCAAAATTATGTAATGTTTAAAGTTGATGCCTTACAATACCTGCATTTCCAATGCTACATTATCTCTAAAGAAGAAACATAAAAACCTAAGGGTTGGAGTAGAATCCACCCATTTTAATAACTCAAGTCATCAATGCCAAGGTTCATAGTGCCACCCACCTTGGACACCATCACATATAATCAATATCCAATATCATAATGGTTCCAACCCTTAGTTATATTATATATTGTCAACATAATGGTAGTATTGGAACCAACCCCCAGTTACCTCATAATAAATAAATATTATTGCATCAAGTTATTTAATATAACCTTAGAGGGAGGGTGAATTATGGGGTTATATTATTCTACATTCTCATAGGATATTTCTCTCATATTATAATGGATATGATTATTTTTTTAATCTTTATATTCATGTACATATTCTGGATAATGAAAACAAATGTAATGACCAAGTTCATTATTTGCTTCACAACAAGGGGCCAGTCCAAGGATCAGATGATGATAATGTTTCGACATACCAACAGGTGATAACACTCACTGCAGTCATCCAAATTTTCCATGAAGGAAACATTTTCAATCCTAAGATAACTTCCTTAAATTTTATCTCCACACACTACACCGAAAAAAGGAAACTAGAAAGAATAGATACACCCAATTCATTGATGATATTTCTTCAAAAATTAAAATAACACCAATCCAAAAAATTGTGTTATCATTTAGTTCTTAATTTGGCTCCAGAATTCCAATGAATCATTACAACCTTCTTCTCTTTCTTCATCCTTCCAAATATATAAATTATATTTTCTATAGATAATCAACAGTATCATACGTGTCACTTTTTTTATACAAGATAAATCAATATATATTTTCCCTCTTATTTCATTCTCCATTTCCATTTTTTATTAAAACATTATTTTTGGGATGTATTTTTCCATATTTATAATATGGAAAATATATAAAATATGATGTGAGATCTCCCTCATAAAAAAATGTTGAATTTTCTTATTTAATTCCAAGAGTTTCATAGAATAATTCATTGTGAAATTTTCCTTATTTTTGAATTCTTAAATTCTTTGAAATAGACTCCAAGAAACCCACCTTTTGAAATTATACATAATCTTTATGATCACTCTCAAACACTATGATCTATTTCATTTTATAAATTCCAAAAATTTATTTAAGCATACCTAATCACAGAATCAGTTATATATTATGATTGATAATTTATATCATAAACCACATCTAGTAAATGTCTTCATCCATAAATGTAGACATTGTCATAAAATTCTCTAATTCACATCATGGAATCTTATTTTTTCCCCTATATACAACGAAAAACCAAAAATTACCAATAAAAAACCTTACACACACTTCCAAAGAACCTTGATCTATATGTTTTTTTAATTTTCTTCATCCTGCCACTCTATAGAACTTTTTTCAAATCTCATAATAAAATTATGCATGATCTCAAATATTTTACATATGGAGAGAATAATATTGCACACTCTATACCCTTTCCATTTTACTAAGAAATATACAATGAAAAATTCTTTATATCAACCATATATATTATCCTTCATATGAGCCCAATCCTTTTCTATTTCTCTAACTTTTCCAATAAATATTATGCATGATCTCAAATTTGATACATATCAACGAAAAAATATTATATAACACAAGGGATGGTTTTCATATTCTATCATTTTGATCATCCATATATATCATGTATTATATTCCATAGTTGAATTTTAATGAAAACCAAGGTAAAAAAATATGCACCTACCAAAATATATTACCAATAGAGGGAACATAAAGAATTTTTAAATTCTATCTCCTCCTAGATATCTTATTTACTTGTGGAAATTCAGGAATAATTTTTCATTTCGTCAATGAAATCTATGGTAAATTCCTTATATATTCAAGGAATTTTCTTCCCATTCCCATTTTTTTGAGACCTACTAAGAAGAGAATTCTCCCCAAAAATACAATAATCTTCCAAAAATAACTTTTATATTTACAAATTAATTTCAATTAAATTGAATCATTATTGAAAATAAATCAAACAACACAAGATATGGTTTTAAAAAATACATCTGATCAAAATTTCTCCTTCCCCTAGTTTCGTCACATAACATCAACACATCTGGTCTGGGTGATTCGCACAGGTGGTTCCATTTGGCATAAACACTTTTGTTTAGAATTTTTATATCCCCAATTTTATAACATATCAATATATAGGGGTTATATTATTGAATAATATGGAATCCCACCTTTTTATTTCATAACTTTTCATTATATTATACAAACAAAATATCTTTTAAAGTTTATTTTCATGGAAAAAAGGTACAAAATACATGGAAATATAAAAAATTATTCTAATAAAATTGAAAGGATTTTACATAGGTTCATACTAAGAAAATTTACTTCACCTCATAACTTGGGTACATAAATCAATGGAAATGGGTGAGAAAAAGTCCTAGTTAGGGAATAATAAATGGAAACAATTTACATGTGATCTGGAGGAATACCAATAAGAATGATAGAAATAACATTATGACATGAGTAATGAAAAAAGAGTCATATAATAATAATAATAAAATGATTCATACCATGGTCTTGTGGCTACAAAATTTATTTTAGACATTCAAAAGAATATCTCCAAGGTTATTCCTCAAGGTGTCGTAAATGAAAATTACCAAGGTTATTCCCCAAGGTATCGTACAAAATTTCATCTCAAGAGATTAAATTATTTACATAATGAATTAATGATATATCAGGTATAAGACTTAATATATATTAATATCATCTAATACACATAGATCATAATTAAACATTTAATAAATAACCCATGGAGAATAAAACAAATGGGTTTCATATCAAAATCATGACATTTCTAAAAGTGCATAAAAACTTGACCATTATGTCATTTTCATCGCACATAAAAGAAATGTGGGTCATTTATGTTAATCCTAGAATAAAATAAATCATTTTTATATCTATTTGGATACACTTGAAAAAAAATAGTATTTAGTATTCACAAATATAAAATAAAATATAATTTCTTGGGGATAAGAGGGTAATTTTTAGTAATATACTTGGCAACATAACGGGTATAAAACATGGTTTTTAAAAAGGGTAAAATGAGAACAAAAAGGGATTCTCATTTATAATCATAATTTGGTAGTATGAGTATGATTAAAAAGTTAATATAAGAGAGTAACCATAACATTTATAAGACATATTCAAAAAGAGTTTCATGAATCGAAAAGAAAAGAAGTTTAATTCCCTTACCTTGAAAAGTAACTCCTAAAACATGAGGATTGGGACCTTGTGGGATTAAGGAAACCATGGTAGGCCCCTTTGGAGGTAAAAATTATATATATTCGCATAGGAATGATTTTGAGTGAAATTTAATGGATAAAAGGGTGGGTATTTATAGAAAAAGTGGTATATTTTTTTAATAATTTTGAAATATTGGCCTCAGAAATCTAGGTTGTGGAAAATGAAAAACCCTGGGCATTACCATAGTTTTCTCCAATAGATATTAAAATTTTGGAAATAATTTATGTTATTTTAACCCACAAGAAACTAACATATTATTATATTACTTCTTCTGTAAAGTAAAAGTAAAGTTTCCACAAAATAAGATTTTTAATGTCATATTTCCATTTTAGACTTTGGAAAGTAACTCATAGGTTTGGAAATTGATTAAAATATATTAAAATAATTTATATTAATAAAATAAAATATTTTAAGTCATGTATTGTGGTTAATCAAGCATTACATAATTATGAAGTAATTATGAAGTCATTAAACATACTGAAAACCATAACTATATTTTTAATATTCACTAATAAAATAATGTATTTTAGAATATTCTCATTAATTCACCATAAAATAAATTAGAAATGATTATTTCCAAAGTGATTTTGATTTTATCATAATAGTTCGCTATATATGAGAATTTTAACTTTTAAATATAAAAATAATTATTTATTTAAAATATAGTGGGTTGAAAATGCATAGAAACATTTCCAGCACTTAAA
Source organism: Viscum album (assembly GCA_963277665.1). Lineage (NCBI taxonomy): Eukaryota > Viridiplantae > Streptophyta > Magnoliopsida > Santalales > Viscaceae > Viscum > Viscum album. The sequence continues at coordinate 2,060,198,672 of OY728120.1, read as the reverse complement.
ATTTTTTAAGGATATAATAAATTTATTTTATCATTTATATTGAAATAATGGAATTTTATCATTATATCTCATTAAAAAATGAATTATTGATACTACCTTAGTTTATTATAAGCATTCATAACTTTTCTGAAAAGTACAATTGGGTTTTGAAACATGGATTTATTAAATTTCATCTCAAATAAACCAATGTTTATTATGAAAAAATATTCTTAAAATTGAACTTATGGAATGAAACCTTTATTTATACAATGTAATTACACATTAAGTAGATAAGGATTAGAAACATAACCCATTATTACACTGGCATACGCTGTAAGAGTAAAGTGTTTGATGTGGGTATTTTTATGGGGTGCCTCGGTAAACATCGAGCGAGTGGTAATCTTTACTAACTTTACCTTATACCATAGTTGATTATGTTCAATCATCACTTGTTAAATATTCTCTTGGGCATGGTCAAGGGTGAAACCCATTGAAGAAAACTTCCCCCCATGTTCCAGTAAATGGGATTAAAAAAACGACTCTATTGGTTAAGGCCATCGATTCTTCTTTCTTTATCAATTATCTTTTGTCATTTCTACTTATAAACACTAATTATAATATAAAAATTATTTCCAAGAGTATAGTTTCCAATGGTCATATTTTCCAATGGTCATATAACGGTCGAATGTCGATGGTCACATTTTCTTTTATACACACTTCTTTAACAAATATATATGGTTTTCTTGTGTAAAATATAACATAACACAAATTTTAAGGAATAAAAACATCATTTAAAATGTTCGGGATGTTACATTCTTCCCGCATTAAGAAATTCTATCTTGAAAATATCAACTTGTTCTCTCAGTTTAGGAAAGGTGTTGGTACATCTGTCTCATTGTATTCTCTGGTTCTCACATCACTTATTTATATTTATAGTTCCACCAAAACAATTTAATTACGTGTGTAGTTTTGTTTCATAAAACCTATTTTCTATTGTCCAAGATCTCCACGAACTACTCCTCATAAGAGAGGTCATGTTCTCATTGTAACACCTCCGAATTTAGTTCAATGGAGGGATCATGAATGTACTTCCTCAGGAGAGATACATGGAATATATCATGATCTTGAGCTATATTTGGTGGAAGTTAAATTTGATAGGCCACATCTCCTATGTGATCCAGGATTTCATAGGGGCCAATGTACCTAGGTCAAATATCCCCTTAATTCCCAAAACACATGACTCTCTTCTACGGTGATATTCAAAGGAAAACTTTATCTTCAAAACCAAACTCCAAGCCCCTTCAATAGTTGTTATCATAGCTCTTATTCTAGTTATGAGTAGCCTTTATTAGTTTTTTGATAGAATGTATAATTTCTTATCATCTCTTATATTAGATCAGAACTAAGAAGCATTCACTCACTAACTTCATCCCAACATAATGGAGTCTTAAATCCATTCCCATATAGAACTTCATAGGGTTCCAATTGAATACATGAATGGAAGTTTTTTCTGCATGAGAACTCATCTAAGGGGATATGTTTATCCCATCCACGTTCAAATTCCATTGATAATGTTCTTATCATTTCCTTGAGTGTTTGAATAGTCCTTCCATATTTTCTATTAGTTTAGGGGTGGTAGGTCATATTGATACTAAATTCATTACTAAGATAATTTTGAAGACATCTCCAAAATTTTTATTTTAAACTTGGATCATGATAAAAATTATAGAAGGTGTCAATCCATGCAACCCCACCACTTTATTTACGTAAATCTTGTCAAGTTGGTTAATAGAAAAATCTTCTTGAATAGAGATGAAATGGGTAGTCTTTGTGAGTTGATCCACTATAACCCATGTCACAGAGTTTCCTTTGGAATTCTTTAGGAGACTGGTTCACGCCCAAATTTACCCAAGAGAAGAAGGGTAGAACGGTCCTTGTAGTGTAGCTTGGGTTGTCGATTCCACAGAGACCTAAGAAGATACCTAAGATACACAACCTAAGGGATGGAATTTTGGCTATGAAGTGGCCAACTTGGATTGATTTTGGATGGGTTTTAAAGATATATAATAGATTTAAGTGGATTCAATTTAAAATAAGGAGTTGATCCTAGGTTATCGCTCGGGGTGGATTGGACGTATTTTCTTTTTAATGATTTCAATTTCTTAAATTTGAGATGGGTTTATTTAAGGAGATAAAAAAACATCATCACTTGATGGTTTAATGCCTACACCCTCTAATACTAATCACCTATACACTTGAAGGATCAATGTTTTGAGCACTTCAAGGTAAAGGATCGTATTAGTACTTGATGTGTGTGGCCTTAAATTCAACAAGGACGATGAAGTTTAAAAATCATCAAATAAAAATCCCAATTAAAGAAGTGATTATACATTAATTAGGTGATAAATAACATCCAATCCAACCCCTTTCTACTCCCTTGGATCAACCCATAAGTGTGTTAGACCTCCATTGATCCCATGGTTTCAATGGAAGCGGAAAGTAGACTCATAAGGGAGGAAATGGAGAAGTAAAGAAAACAACAAAAATAAAATGATCACTCCACCGTTGTGTGAATAATTTCACAAGGGTTGGTGTGAATAAATTCACACCTTGATCCAACGGTATCAAAGTGATATTAAGAACAACAGAATAAGAGTAGAAGAAGAACTTTTATTAAGAAACTAAAGTGAATTGAACAACTTACATGTGAAAGACAAAATTGAGGCAACAAAAATGCAGCATAACATTACAATTGAACAAAGCATCCAAGATCTTCAACTCCTTCACCACCACTTCCTTAAATATTCATTTTGGGAGCCTTGGGTCGAGCCTCCAACATTACAAAGCATCTCAATTAATTTTGGTAGTCCATAGGTGGTGGAAAGCTTGTGGAATTTGAACTTTTCCACGTTTGACCCGAGGTGGCAGCCAGCTTTCCTTCACCGAACAGACGCGTCTGGAAGACCTTCTAGACGGCCTAATCAGGGTGGTCCATAGAAGAAGAAAATGGAGCTCCGGAGGTCTTCTAACTGCCTGTAAAATTTGGTCCCATTTGGAGTTGTTTATTCCGATATATGATCAAATTAGTGGTCTGTTTTTCTGGGCCGCAGAATCTGGCCCAGAATTGTATCTCTAGATTGGGCCGCCTAAATGACCACCATGGATGCCGAATTATCATTAACTACTGAAAATTGATTCGTTTCTATACATTTCTTCTAGAATCCCACGAAATTTGGGATTAATCGGGCCTGTATTTTGGGCCCCACAGTCTCATTAGTGGGCTGGTGTCCAATCTACCTTCTCCAGAATTGCTTCCTTTCATTGCCAACTATCTCCATCATCCTCCATGAATTCTCCATTGATCCCTGAATGAAACATGTTCATATTGGAGTGTAGATAAATTATCAAATTAAAATATGTATAATAAGATGAATCATTTGGTACTTTAAATGATGTTAAAAAATGTACCACATAATAGTGCATTTTAAGAAGGTATTACAATCATAATGTGAAATGATGTTCAAAGTGTAAAATGCACTAAAATGGTGTTTATGAATAATAAAGAACATGAATATTATATATATTACCAATGAATATTAGCCTCATTTAGTGGCTAATCACACCCCCAATCTTGAGTTTTGCTAGTCTCGAGCAAAATATATCTCATCAAAAATGAAATTCGAATTCCCTTTTCTAAAAACATTTTAATACACAATGATCACCAAAAAACCTTATACCAAACAATCATGAAACCCATAAAAATATTTCAATACAAGATATTTTCATAAGAAGATCCCAATCCCAAGCCCATTCCTTTGATCAAATCCATCATCATACTTCATCCAACTCAATTAGGTGTAATGATGTGTTGTGAATCACAATAGATATGGGGTTTCATTTTCATTCAAGGGGGAAATCATGGAAGCGCTAGGTGGAATCACATTTAATCCTAATATAAGTATTCTTCATCCCTCTTTTTTTTTTTGATTTTTTTGCAATATTGCTATAGTAATTGAGATTGCAATTAATCAAATTAACCCATGTAGCAAGACTTTGCCGATGACTCCCAGACTCAAAGGCCTTAGGGCACCAAGTGAAGCCCACATAATCGGGCATCGTCTCGAGTTAACTTATTCAAAAACAAAGTCATATTACCATAAATAGAGATATATTAAAAAACTCAGGGCTAGACAACTCTTGAGTCACGATCCCCAAGTGCCGAAAGCCTCACATTTTATCAATCCATTGCTCTACACGCAAATTTTTATTTTTATTTTTTTATTTTTTTATTTTTTAATAATTTTTTTTTAGTTTTTTTTGAATACTCATATTATTCATAAAAATAAAACCTGCCTATGCTATTTATTATGGGACCCCAAAAATTCAAATTAGTACTCCACAGTCTAGAGGATGTGCATTGTGATATTTTTTTATTTGGATGAAAATATAAACGATGAAATATCACATTGGACAACCACACTTTCCAAAATCTATGCTCATGAAATTATACAAGGATTAAAATCAGAATTAGGGTATGCTAAATTATTTTATATTCAGTTTCAAAGTGTGAAATGCATATTACCATGTTCAAAGTTAAAGGAATTTTTCCTTCCATTTAATTATTTTTTCAAATCATTCTTTTTTTTTGACACAAAAGCATTTTTTATTTTATCTCCCCCCAACTTAAAATAACACTGTCCCCAGTGTTTAAATAAAAGAAAATTTAGAAGGGGGTAGAGGTAGAGAATGAATGTTCAAAAAGGAAATTGAAAATGAGGATCATGGAATGAAGTCACATGGTGGTTGAAGTTTGAAGTTCTTGCTGCTCCAATTTATTCCTTTGATATCCATGTCGCTTGCAAGTTCCCTAGTGGAAAAAGGAAAAACAAAACAATATATATATATATATATAATAAAGGAATTAAAATATAAGTATATATATAAAAATTATAGAATAAGGAATCACAAGAAGTCGTAGGCCAGTGGTAAGTGCGCGCCCATGTCTCCCTTCGGTCTCGGGTTCGAGTCCCCGCGGCTTCGCCGGTTGTGACGGGGTTTTCCCCACGGCCTATGGCGTGGTCTTTTTTTTTTGTATTATTATATATTTTTTTTCTAAACCTATTGAATAATAAAAACAAAATAATCTGATGATACATTGTCTTCTTTTTAAATTTCTGGGTAAGGTATTACTCAAGGATCACACCACGTGACACAGATGAATATGGTGCTCCTCTTTCGTACCCATCCATACTCATAATAGAAGAACAGGTAAAAAGTCTATTTTTTTTATTTTTAAATATAAAAATGATTTAGTAATCTTATTTGAAAAATAAAGATTATTCAGAAAGATTAGAAACATAAAAACCACAGGTTTCCTCCCGTGCAGCGCTTTGTTTAACGTCGTTAGCCCGACATAGATCCCAAATTTATAAATTTTTTCCTATTTCATAGATTGGATCAATTAACTAAGCATCTATTTCCTGTTTATTGAATGATTCAATGAATGTTTTTAACCTTTTACCATTGACCTTGAAAATGTGACCACTTGTGGGATCTTGAATCTCTACTGCCCCATGGGGGTATACATGATGCACTATGAAAGGACCTGACCATCTAGACCTTAAATTTCTCGGGTGTAAATGAAGTTTTGAACTATACAAGAGCACAAGTTTTCCCGGTTCAAAATGCTTTAACTTGATATTCCTAGATTGGTAGGCTTGAACTCTAGCTTTATTGATCCTTTAATTTTCATAAGCCTCCATCCTTAATTCCTCCAGTTCATTGAGATCAAATTTCCTTTTTGTTCCGGCCAATGAGAGGTCATAATCCATTTTCTTAATTACCCAAAAGGCCTTATGTTCAATCTCCACTGGCAAATGGCATGCTTTACCATAAACCAACCTATATGGGGACATTCCTAAAATGGTTTTATATGCAGTTCTATAGGCCCAAAGAGCATCTAAGAGTTTCTCAGACCAATCTTTCCTAGAGGTGTTGATAGTTTTTTCAAGAATTTGCTTAATCTCCCTATTCACTAACTCAGCTTGACCATTGGTTTGAGGATGGTATGCAATGGACACTTTATGAGAAATACCATACTTAGACATGAGTGAACCGAATGGGCGGTTGCAGAAATGGGTTCCACGATCACTTATGATAGCCCTAGGAATTCCAAATCTAGAGATTATGTTTTCTTTTAGGAATCTAATCACAGTTTGATGATCATTGGATTTTGTGGGAATGGCCTCAACCCATTTTGAGACATAATCAACAGCTAAGAGTATGTAGAGGTATCCCCGAGAGTTTGGGAAGGGACCCATGAAATCAATTCCCCAACAGTCAAAGATTTCAACCAATAAGATGGGAGTGAGTGGAATTTGATTCCTTTTTGTGATGGACCCTACTTGTTGACACCTCAGACAGCTTTGAAAAAATGTGTAGGATTCCCTTGAGAGGGTGGTCCAGAAAAGACCACATTGAAGAATCTTAGCAGATGTTTTCTTAGAGGAAAAGTGACCTCCACATGCCTCACTATGACAGAATTTAAGGATGGACTCTTGTTCAGATTCTGGAACACACCTCCTAATGACTTGGTTAGGGCAGAACTTATAGAGGTATGGATCATCAAACACATAGTGTCTAACGTCAGAAAGGAATTTCCTTCGAGCTTGAGTCCCTAAGAATTTTGGAATGAATCCTGTCACTAAGAAATTTGCTATGTCAGCATACCAAGGGCAGTCACTCACAGAGTATAGGTGTTCATCAGGAAACAAATCAGACACAGAAAGGTGATTTGAGTTGTCTTTGAATTCCATCCTAGAGAGGTGATCAGCTACAACATTTTCAACTCCCTTTTTATCCTTGATTGTGAGGTCAAATTCTTGTAAGAGAAGGACCCACCTAATCAGTCTAGCCTTAGCATCTTGTTTTTGGAAGAGGTATTTTAGTGCAGAATGGTCAGTGAACACAGTGATGGGTGATCCTAAGAGGTAGGACCTAAACTTCTCTAAGGAAAACACAATAGAAAGTAACTCCTTTTCAGTGGTGGTGTAGTTGATTTGGGCATCATTTAAGGATTTTCTTGCATAAGCAATGACATAAGGAGTTTTATCACAACGTTGTCCTAACACATCTCCAACAGCAAAGTCACTGGCATCACACATAAGTTCAAAAGGATGGTTCCAATTTGGAGATTTCATAATGGGAGGAGAGGTGAGAGAGGATTTGAGGGTTGAGAATGAACCCTCACAGCTTTCTGTCCAAACAAATGGAGCATCCTTTACTAAGAGAGCACAAAGGGGACGGGATATTGAACTAAATTCCTTGATGAATCTTCTATAGAAACCAGCATGTCCTAAGAAAGACCCCACTTCCTTGACAGTTTTGGGTGATGGAAGGTGACGAATGATGTCAACCTTTGCTTTATCAACTTCAATCCCCCTACTCGAGACCAGATGGCCTAGAACAAGTCCCTCTTTAACCATGAAATGGCATTTTTCCCAGTTTAGGACCAGATTTTTTTCTTCACATCTTGACAAGACTCTCTCAACATTCTTCAGACATCCCTCAAAAGTATCCCCAAACACAGAGAAGTCATCCATGAAGACCTCAAGAAAATCCCATACCATGTCTGAGAAGATTCCCATCATGCACCGCTGGAAGGTTCCAAGGGAATTGCATAACCAGAAGGGCATGCGTTTTAAGTCAAAGGTACCAAAAGGACATGTGAATGTAGTCTTCCCTTGATCCTCTACGGAGACCTCAATTTGATTGTACCCCGAGTACCCATCTAAGAAATAGTAGAAGGCATGACCTGCCACTCTCTCAAGGACTTGGTCAATGAATGGTAAGGGGAAATGGTCCTTCTTGGTGAATGAGTTTAGTTTCCTATAGTCAATGCAGACCCTCCATCCACTACTCACCCTTGTTGGAAAAATCTCTCCATCCTCATTGGTTATCACTGTGATTCCAGCCTTTTTTGGAACCACTTGGATTGGGCTCACCCATTCACTCTCAGCTATGGGATATATGATACCAGCTTTCAACAATTTCAGAAGTTCCTTCCTTACTACCTCCATGAGATTAGGATTGAGTCGCCATTGAGGTTGACGACATGGCTTTGAATCAGATTCCAGAACAATCCTATGAGTCCCGATAAGTGGGCTAATCCCAGGAATATCAGAAAGGGTCCAACCAATGGCTTTCTTATGCTTTCTAAGGACATCTAGAAGCATCCTATCATGATTGGCTTCAAGAGAAGAAGAAATGATAATAGGATGTGTTTTATTTTCCCCTAGAAAGGCATACTTTAGTGCAGCAGGAAGTTCCTTCAATTCAAGATCAGGTTGGTTCAAAATTTCAGCAGAAGATTGGGACATTGGATCAAGATCAATTTCTTTTTTTAGAGGTTCAGATAGGATTGATTCCTCACATGTAGAAGTTTCAGCTACTAGATTGTCTTGATCAAATTTAGGGAAGGAATTTAGAGGGGTCTCTATGAAATTGGTTTCTTGAAAGGTTTCACTGATTGTTGGACCTAAGACTTCATCATAAGAGCAATTTGAAAATGATTCAATCCAAGGAGATAAAATTCCTTCATATGAACAAAGGAAATAAATCTCATTCTGACTTAAACATTCATCAAATATTCCTTGATGTTCCATGGATTCATTATCAATGCTTCCTATCATGTTTACTTCATGAATATCCTCGTCATCCCCTATTTGTGAGCTTGCATTATAGATGTTCAAGTCTAGACTCATATTCCCAAAGGTGATGGTCATGTTCCCATTTCGGACTCGGATAACAGAGTTGATTGTTGCAAGGAAAGGACGACCAAGGATGATTGGGGTTTGTTCCTTATTTCCTAAATTTGGATGGTTGTCAAGGACAATGAAATCAGCAGGGTAGATGAAGTTTTCAACCTTTACCAGAACGTCCTTTAAAATCCCCTTTGGAACCCTAATGCTACGATCAGCAAGTTGAAGTGTGACAGATGTGGGTTGGAGTTCTTCTAGGCCTAACTAGCAGTACACAGCATATGGGATGAGATTGACACTAGCACCTAGGTCACACAAGGCCTTTACAACTTTGCTCTCTCCTAGTTCAACATTGATGTAAGGGCAACTCGGGTCTTTCAACTTAGGAGGAATGGTCCCTTGAATGGTGGTAATCACATTAGCAGCCAAAAGGACTTGGTTTTTATGTGAAAATTTTCTTTTAAAAGTGCACAAGTCCTTAAGGTATTTTGAGTAGGTAGGTATGGTTTGGATTGCATCGAGAAGGGGTATGTTCAACTTGACTTGTGAAAATATTTCTCTCAACGTTTCACTCAGTTCAGGATTGGGTTTCCCCCTCATGCGTTGAGGAAATGGTGCAGGTTGTGGGGTTGTTTGTTGAAGAGTTGTTTCTTTGACAATGTTATCAGTTTCCTCAGTTTGATCTTGTGGTTCATTTAAATTTTCATCCAAGTTTGAATCTTCAGGTGGGTTCTGAATTAGTTGTTCAGGTTTCTCAATTTATTTCCCACTTCTTAAAATAGTCACAACCTTTAGTTGTTCATGAGTTGTTTGAGCACAACTTGACTCTCCCCTTGAAGTTGAGGATGGAACCTCCTGAGTAGGCATGGGTGCCTTTCCTGTTTTGATGGTTTGAAGTTCTTGTTTTAGGGAAGAGACTTCTGAGTTCATCCTCTCCATTTTTTTGCATAGTTGTTCTAGTAGGCTTTGTGGAACAGTTTGGGTTGGTGCTTGAGTAGGTTGGTTTATCCCAGGGGGGATATTTTGGAGGTGGGATGGTTTGTTGAAAATGGACCGATGGCTGTTGGTATTGGATAGGTTGGGTTTGGAAATGGTTATGGGTTTGGTAGTTCTGTTGAGGGTAAGGATTTTTCCCTTGTGGTTGGCTATGTTGTTGGTTATCCTTCCATCGGAATCCTGGGTGGTCATTGTACCTAGGATTGAAGGTGTTTTGGTATTGGGGCTTTTGAAAGTTTAGGGCATTGACTTCCGTTGGGGGTCCTCCTAGATGAACATCCTTGATGGATGGAATGGTTGGGCAGTTGTCTGTTTTATGGTCACGTTTGTCACAAATTGTGCAAATAAGGTCTACATTTTGGATTTCATGGACTTTCCTAAGGTCTATCTCTTAAACCTTCCTAGAGAGTGCTGCGAGTTTAGCCCTAAGGCTTTCCTCTTCTCTAAGTGTATGAATTCCAGTGGTTCTTTGTGGCTTTTCAGAATAAGTTGAAGTTCCCCAAGTTTGGTTTTGTTCAGCCAGACTTTCCAGATACTCGTAAGCATCATTTGAGGCTTTGTTTTTAAAAGTTCCATTACACATCATGTCAATGAATTGTTTATTACGCGGACCCAACCCTTCCTAGAAAATTCTCACTTGTTCAGGTATGGAAAACCCATGGTGTGGAACCATGTTTAGGGTGTCTTTGAACCTCTCCCATGTTTCATAGAATGACTCTCCCTCTTTTTCAAAAAAGTTTTGGATGCTCTTTTTAAGTGCAATTGTTTTGTGATGAGGGAAGTATTTTTTGTAGAATTCTCTTTGCAGTTGGTCCCAAGAGTGGATTGATGCAGGTCTCAAGTTGTTTAGCCAATTTTTAGCTTGATCTTTTAATGAAAAAGTAAATAGCCTCATCTTAGCAGATTCTAGTTGATGTGGGGGACACATGGTTTCAACAATGTCGTTGAACTCTTTGACATGAAGGTATGGCATTTCTGACTCCATCCCATGAAAGGTTGGAAGGTGGTTTAGGACATGGGGTTTGAATATGTAGTTGGTGTCTCCTATGGAATTGTGTCTAATGCATGAGGGGGCATTGGTCCAAGCTGGATTGAGGTAGTCGTTCATGGTTTGATCAACTACATTCCCTAAGTTTGGAGCTTCTTGGTTTTGGTTTCCCATTTGATTCCCCCCAGGGTTTACAATTTGATTTTGTGGATGACCCTCCATTGGACTTGTTTCAAGTTCTGACTTTGGGGTTTCAAGAATATTTGAATCTGATTTAAACAATCCCTTAGGTGCACTTGACTCCCCTATCCTAGGACTTTCCACCCTAACTAGTCTGTTTGAGAAATCGCGGGTGTAGGCGGACATGCGCCAAAAAAAAAGTGAGAAAGGGACAAGATAAGAGATCTTGGGCGAGAGTAGAAGAATGGAGGTGAGGAAAGAAGGTTTTTTTTTTGGATCTAAGGTACTTACTTGGTCCCCGGAAACGGCGCCAAAATTTGGTTCATGCCCAAATTTACCCAAGAGAAGAAGGGTAGAACGTTCCTTGTAGTGTAGCTTGGGTTGTCGATTCCACAGAGACCTAAGAAGATACCTAAGATACACAACCTAAGGGATGGATTTTTGGATATGAAGTGGCCAACATGGATTGATTTTGGATGGGTTTTAAATATATCTAATAGATTTAAGTGTATTCAATTTAAAAGATTGAGTTGATCCTAGGTTATCGCTCGGGGTGGATTGGACGTATTTTCTTTTTAATGATTTCAATTTCTTAAATTTGAGATGGCTTTATTTAAGGATATAAAACAACATCATCACTTGCTGGTTTAATGCCTACACCCTCTAATACTAATCACCTATACACTTTAAGGATCAAAGTTTTGATCACTTCAAGGTAAAGGATCGTATTAGTACTTGATGTGTGTGGCCTTAAATTCAACAAGGACGATGAAGTTTAAAAATCATCAAATAAAAATCCCAATTAAAGAAGTGATTATACATTAATTAGGTGATAAATAACATCCAATCCAGCCCCTTGCTACTCCCTTGGATCAACCCATAAGTGTGTTAGCCCTCCATTGATCCCATGGTTTCAATGGAAGCGGAAAGTAGACTCATGAGGGAGGAAATGGAGAAGTAAAGAAAACAACAAAAATAAAATGATCACTCCACCGTTGTGTGAATAATTTCACAAGAGTTGGTGTGAATAAATTCACACCTTGATCCAACGGTATCAAAGTGATATTAAGAAAAAAAGAATAAGAGTAGAAGAAGAACTTTTATTAAGAAACTAAAGTGAATTGAACAACTTACATGTGAAAGACAAAGTTGAGGCAACAAAAATGCAGCATAACATTACAATTGAACAAAGCATCCAAGATCTTCAACTCCTTCACCACCACTGACTTAAATATGAATTTTGAGAGCCTTGGGTCTAGCCTCCAACATTACAAAGCATCTCAATTATTTTTGGTAGGCCATAGGTGGTGGAAAGCTTGTGGAATTTGAACTTTTCCACGTTTGACCCGAGGTGGCATCCAGCTTTCCTTCACCGAACAGACGCGTCTGGAAGACCTTCTAGACGGACGAATCAGGGTGGGCCATAGAAGAAGAAAATGGATATCCGGATGTTTTTTAACCTCTTGTAAACTTTGGGCCCATTTGGAGTTTTTGATTCCGAGATATGATCAAATTAGTGGGCCATTTTTCTGGGCCGCAGAATCTGGCCCAGAATTGTATCTCTAGATTGGGCCGCCTAAATGACCACCATGGAGGCCGAATTATCCTTAACTAATGAAGAGTGATTTGTTCCTATACATTTCTTCTAGCATCCCACGACATTTGGGATTAATTGGGACTTTATTTTGGGCCCCACAGTCTCATCAGTGGGATGGTGTCCAATCTGCCTTCTCCAGAATTGCTTCCTTTCATTGCCAAATATCTCCATCATCCTCCATGAATTCTCCATTGATCCCTGAATGAAACATGTTCATATTGGAGTGTAGATAAATTATCAAATTAAAATATGTATAATAAGATGAATCATTTGGTACTTTAAATGATGTTAAAAAATGTACCACATAATAGTGCATTTTAAGAAGGTATTACAATCATAATGTGAAATGATGTTCAAAGTGTAAAATGCACTAAAATGGTGTTTATGAATAATAAAGAACATTAATATTATATATATTACCAATGAATATTAGCCTCATTTAGTGGCTAATCAGAGACCAATGAAAAATTATATAGTGATATTTTCCCACTTCCATGTTGGTATGGGTAGTCGTTGAAATAACCCTTTAGGATGTTATCACTATTAATTAATTGTTGACATACTAAGAACCTTGCAGTGTAGTCAACAATTTACCTTTTCATATTATCCCCCCAATAATTATCATGAAGGTCTCTATTCATTTTAGTACTTCCAAGATGTATAGAGAATGTTGATCTATGAGCTTTACCCATCAGTTCTTGTTTATTTGGATAATATGTGGGACACATTGCCTTGTACAAAATTTCAATACACCTTCTTGATAAATATTTAACTTAGGAAACTTCCCATTCTTTACATCCTCTATATTCATTTATAAAAAAGGATATTATATTTGAGTTTTCTTAATATTATCTAGTAATTATGTTTGAGAAATCATTTGGGATAGTTTTGATGATTTCCCTTCCCTTAAAATTCCCATATCCATTTTTCTAGGTCTTTGATCAAAGGATCTCCTTGAATCCTCCTCATTTCCAGCACAATAGGGTCTTTATTACTTAATGCATCAGTGATTTGTTTTCTCTTTTGGTGGGATAATAAATTGAACAATCATAATCTTCAATAAGTTCCATCCAAATCCTTTGTCTCGTGTTCAATTACTTTTTCCTGAAAACATCCTTCAAACTTTTTCCTTCTATGTATATATCACATTTTTCTGTAACGCCCCGACCCCAGTTACCCAAAGTCGGTGCATTATTACATAACATTGGCATGATCACAAGAAAGATCTAACCTCGAAAGACTGATTAGTTTAGTAGCCTTAGAATAACTAGATACATTCATACAGTTTTACATTACATCATAAAAATGAAAACTACAACAACATAGTCTCCATATTCCACACTCTTATCCCCTCATACTATCCCTACATGTCATTCATAATTTACTTCTTCACATCCTGGGAAAAATAAAACATAGAAAGGGGGTGAGCTCAAATGCCCAGTAAGGATAACAATATAGCGGAAACTTTCAGAAATAAGAATAAACATTTAAGGCAATGTATAACTAAAACAAAAGACTTTTAAACTTGAACTTCAACATAGAATGGAAAAAATAAAATGAAATAATTCCATTTACTTATTCACATGGATATTCTACTAATCGAATAATCACATGCAATATCAATAACCACTTTCATAATGATGGAATGCATAATGCCAGACTATCATAACCACATACCTAAGGCCTCATGCCAAGACTACAAATAATATTTTTCCAAGGCCTTGTGCTAGAACACTAGTTTGCCTCATGATACCAACCGATGCATCGAGGAGCTATAGCGGGCTTCACCCGTCACATATTAAGTCTAATTCATTCCCATATGAAAAGGTTTAAACATAACATAAACATTCGTATTAAAACTGGCATACGAAATGTTAATACTTTCACCATAAACCATGAAGGGTATAAAAATAAAATATCCATAGTCAAACATATCACAAAACATTCAATACAATATGGAATTTTTGTTTCATAATAAATCAGCTTCAAATAAGCTTAAAATCTATCAAAGGATGTTGACATTTTTATTTTGAAATAATTTAAGAGTCATATAAAATAAAACATTTTCTTTGAAAATATTTTTATAATATTGTAAGGGAAGCTTTGCCGATTTTATAATGGTGGAAAATAGCCGCACCCGCCGTATAAGTTAAAAAAATCATTCTTACATTAATAATGTCGAAAAGGTTAAAAAACACCTTGTTTGGAAAACGAAAGAAAGATTCCCTTATAAACCGCTTATAAAAATTCAAACAAGGGTATAAATGACTTTAACCCATATTCTAGTAAATATTAAAAATGTTTTAAAATACATTTTTAAGAAACATGGATGTGGATAATAAAGAAGTCCCAGTAGATTATTATGTATAAACAACCTCGAATAATGAAGAGATTGTGAAATAAACCCTTACCTTGTACTTTTCCTTGGTTGGGGGTAGGTTAACCTCCTGTATAATGGTTAAATAATTGTTATTAAATTATACAAGAATCATATATATTAATATGATATCATATATGATCTTTTAACATTGATTTGTTAATAATATCTTAGTATTATCGTTGTTTCGGGTGTTAACTTACTCATTTTATTTTATATGTTTTGTTATGTAAGCCATGTTTTTCATGGATAGTTTGTATATTAATAATATCAAGAATGATATCAAGTCATTATATACTATTATTAATCATCAAATGAGAATTATACTTGAATGGATACAGTGGAGAATGAATCTCATCGCCTTCGTGGAGACGGTAGTCCGTACGTACGCACGAGCGACAATATCATTCTTCTGATATTAAAATAATATATAATTGGATGTTATATCATATATAAATAATCATTATCATGTTATATTTATTATTTACATGAATTAAACATCATTATTATACCCATCCAAATAATAATATATTGAATAACAATTATACCATGACGTGGAGACGGTAAGTCGTACGTACGCACGTATGGTGACATGTCATTAAAAGGATGGATAGAATACTGAATATGGTTGTACCATATTTATAATAATATTACAGTATATATTAGATACTGGATTCATTATTTTAGAATGGGAATAACAAAGAAAGAAGAAGTTGAAGAAGAAATGAATTTGAAAAAGGGTGGTGAAAACATTACCTCTTCTTCGGGTTCTTCCTTTTGATTTGATCAAAAGAACTCCTTATGATGGCTTTCTGACTAAAGGAAGGCCTTTAGGATGAAGTGGGGGAAGTTGAGAGAGTATTGTGTCAGAGTTTGACCGAACCAAAAGGCTTTGTAGGTGTGAATTAATGAGAATGAAGAGTGCCCTTTTATAAGAGGGGTGAGGGGCACCTTTGGAAAAGCTAGAAATATTATTTTATAATAAATTAATATTATGTTTATAATGGATCCAAAGTAGATTATTTAAAGTTAAAGGTGGGTATGGGTCGAAAACCACTCAACCAATAGAATTTATACAGGTTTGGGTTACTATATTAACCTTATCTTTAAGTATTAAGTATTAACTCTTAGTTAATTAGTTTCACTTTTACAATGTCTCTTTGTATTTTTATATTATATTGTTAATAAAAATTCTATATACATACAAGAGACCCCCAAGTGGTCCATTAATGACACACCTATAATTATATAAGTCTCTTGGCCGAACCTAAGATTTTTAAAAATTTAACATCAATTAATAATAAAATATTTGTTTTAAAAACACTTTTATGTCAATTTTGACACTATTCAATAATTGATTTTTGTAAAATTCATAACAGAATTATTACTTAGAAAAAAGTTAATTAAATCAATACTAAAATGTCATATTATCCTAGAAAATTATTTGTATTTATAAAAAGTCTCAAATTAAATTTATTTGGGTATTTATCATATCAATTATTCTAATTTTTCATTAATTTAGTAATTACTGCATCACCATTGTGTCATAAATAAATTAAATTATATAATATCTAAAAGTTATAAATAAAATATAATTATGTGGGAAATATTTTTATCTTTCTAATGAATATTTATAGTCGAAAATCCAACATATATAACCCTATGTAAAAATTGTTTTTCTAAAAGATATATGCTTATGTCATTTTTGTATTTATTTTAACTTAATTAAAACAAAGTGTCCCTATCACCTACAAGTGGCTCCATGGGGTCCCAAATTCGACCCTTATATGACCATGGTCGAACATGTAGAAACCAATAAGTTTAAGACACGTTTTAGGGTAATTTAGTATTATTTTAATATTATTTTTGAACCCTTATTTATCAGATTTACCCTTAACCATGGTAAATAAAATATTTACCGAAGTAATTATTCAAAATGTCTAAAAATAAAAGTTACCTATTTAAAAAATATGAAAATAATGATTCCAAATATGGAATCAATTTTTCCAAATTCAAAACATAGAAGTGGCATAAATTAATTCTCATTGCTAAAACAAATAGCGTGTTTTTAAGAATTAATAATTATCAAAAGATTGACACTTGTTTATGTCCGATTTAATTGTAAAATTATGTAAAATGAAAAAAATTGTATTAAATGGTAAATATATATTCTAAATATACTTTAAAACCACTCAAATTCATAATTTATCAATATAAATTATTTCGATTAAAAAAGTTGTTTTTCAATAAAATTTAGTAATTTTCACTATTCATCAAAATATAAATGTTATCTGAAAAGTTCCAAAATTTCACCCTAGGATAAATTCGATATTCCAAATCCAAAAATGAAGTCCATTTTGAGATCTAAAATTTATACAATTTCAAAAAGCAGGTAATACTATTCATAACGGCTAGTTTGATTGGTTGTGGTGTGTTAGAACTCAATGTTGCGTACAACACACGCTATCGCATTATTCAAAGAGAAGCATACCGTAGAAGCTTGGGGTGTTACATTATCCCCTAATTCAAATAATTTCATCCTCGCAATTTCTAGAGTATTACTACATAAAAAGATTCGGGTGGTTCTTCATCATATGTTCCTCGGGTTCCCACGTTGCCTCTTCCATCTTATGGTTTCTCCACAAGAATTTTACCAGACGAGTCGTCCTGTTTCTCAGTAGTTGTTCTCTTGTATCAAGAATCCTGACGGGCTCATTGAAATAATATATATCGGGTTCAAGTTCTAATTCCTCAAAGGTGATTACATGTGTTTCTTCAGGCATGTATTTCCTCAGTAGAGATACGTGAAACACATTGTGAACTTTGGAGAGACTTGGCGCCATTGCTAATCGGTAAGCTACAGCCCCAATTCATTCTAGAATTTTGAAAGGTCCGATGTACCTAGGACTCAATTTACTTTTCTAACCAAAACGTATGACTCCCTTCCATGGAGATACCTTCAGGAAAACATGATAACTGACTTGAAATTCCAAATCCTTCCTTCGATTATCGTCATAGCTCTTCTGCCTACTTTGAGCTGCTTTGATATGGCTTTGGATTACCTTAACCTTTTCCATCGATTCTTCCACCAGTTCTGGGCCTACAAGTTTTCTTTCACCAACGTCATCTCAACAGGTTGGTGTGTGACATCTCTCTCTGTATAACGCTTCATATGGTGACATCTGAATACTCGAATGGAACCTATTGTTATAGGAAAATTCTACTAGAGATAAATATTTATCTCACATGCCATGAAAGTCAAGTGAGCAGGATCTCAACATGTCTTCTAAGGTGTGAATAGTTCATTCTGAATGTCCTTCGGTTTCAGGGTGGTAGGCAGTGCTCAAATGAAGTTAAGTATCCAAGGCTTTCTGAATACTTTTCCAGAATCTTGAAGTAAAACTGGGATCACAATAAAAAACAATCGATAGGGGTACTCCATGAAGTATCACAACTTCATCAATATATAGTCTTGCTAGACGTTCCAGTGGTAGATCTTCTCTTATAGCAAGAAAATGTGCTGAATTGGTAAGACGATCAACAATAACCCATATTTCATCCTTCCTTCTAAGAGTCTTTGGTAGTCCCATGACAAAGTCCATCGTGATATTATCCCATTTCCACTCAAGTATGGGAAGTGGTTGCAATACTTCACCAGGATGTTGCCTTCCATCTTTCACTTGTTGAAAAACCATACATCTTGATACAAAATCAGCAATATCTCTCTTCATGTTGTCCCACCAAAAATGTTCCTTCAAATCACTATACATTTTGGTGCTCCCAGGGTGTATAGAGAAATTGGAACTATGAGCATCATCCAACAATTCCCTTTTTAGATCAGGTATATCGGGAACACAAAGTCTCTTCCCAAATTTCAAAATTCCATCTTCATACACAAAGTCTCTCAATCTCCCATCATTCACAGCTTTAATCTTCTTTTGAAATTCTTCATCATCGGTCTGAGAACTCTTAATCCTTTCAAGTAATGATGGTTTGGAAACCATTTGAAAAATCATTGATGTTTCACCTTCCCTGGTTATTCCCATGTCCATCTTCACTAGATCCATGAAAATTGGATCCCTTTCAATTCTCATATTTTTCAAAATTCCATGATATTTTATGCTCAAAGCATCTTCCACCTTGTTTGCTTTCCCCGGGTGGTAGTGTATCGTACAATAATAATACTTGAGTAATTCAAGCTATCTCCTTTGCCTCATGTTGAGTTCCTTTTGTGAGAAAATATACTTCAAACTCTTGTGATCAGTATAAATCTCACATTTTTCACCATAGAGGTAGTGGCTCCATATCTTCAAATCAAAGATCACAGCTGCTAACTTGAGATCCTGAGTAGGATAGTTTTTCTCATTAATTTTCAACTATCGTGATGCATAGGAAATAACCCTATCATTCTGCATAAGGACACAACCAAGTCCTTTCTTCGATGAATCACTATAAATAATGAACCCATCATTCCCCGATGGTAGATTCAATATAGGAGCATTGACTAATCTTCTCTTCAGTTCTTTGAAACATTCTTCACACTCTTTTGTCCAAACAAATTTAACCCCTTTACGTGTGAGCTTTGTTAATGGGTTAACCAATCGGGCAAAATTCTGGACGAAACGTCGATAATAACCTGCTAAACCAATAAAACTCCGTACCTCAGTTATACTCATAGGTTCTGTCCATTCCTGGATTTCCTTGGTCTTAGAAGGATCAACATAGATTCCATCATTAGAGACAATATGGACAAGAAAAGAAATCTCCTAAAGCCAGAATTCACACTTGCTAAACATCCCATATAATTCATGTCTTCTCAGAGTCTTCAGGATAATACGCAAGTGATTTTCATGACCTTATTAGCTTTTGGAGTATTCCAAGATATCATCAATAAATACCACCACAAATTCATCAAGATATTCCTTGAAAACTCTATTCCTCAGATCCATGAATACAGAGGGTGCATTAGTCAATCCAAAAGGCATTACTGTAAACTCGTAATGCCCGTACCTGGTTCGAAATGCTGTCTTCGGGATGTCTTCCTTCTTCACACACAACTGATGGTATCCAGATCAAAGGTCAATCTTTGAAAAGTATTGATCTCCATGAAGTTGGTCAAATAAATCATCAATGCGAGGTAGGGGAAACTTGTTCTTTATTTTTATAGTATTGATCTCCTTGTAGTCGATACATAACCTCATAGATCCATCTTTCTTTTTAACAAAAAGAACAGGGGATCCCCAAGGAGAAACACTAGGGTGAATAAATCCTTTATTACTCAATTACTCTAGTTATTTCTTTATTTTAACTAATTATACAGTTTCCATTATATAAGGGGTCTTCGATATAGGCCTTGATCCAGGAATTAAATCAATGGAAATCTCAACTTCTCGTTCTGGATGATGTCCAGGTAAATCATCCGGAAACACATCCACATATTCTTTCACAATAGGTACATCGTCTATTTGAACATTCCTTTCCTCACCCATTGTAATTTCATCCTCTTCCTCCCCAATAATTGAATTTAGTTGAGCTACTGGGGGTGGATCTTGATAAGAATTAGGTGGTGATGATTCTGCTCTAAAGATAATGTGTTCCTTATCATCATCATCAAAAATTGTAACCTTCTTCTTCTTACAATAAATCTTCGCAACATGGTCCAAAAGACAATACATACCTAGGATTATATCAAACTCAACCATAGGTATGATGATGAGATCAGCGGATGAAGAACATTTATGTGCTCTAATGGGGACTGATTCACAAAACTTTGTTGCAATGATACTTCCCTTAGGAGTTTAAACTGACAACTCCATTGTTAAATAAAATTGGAAATATCTAATTCTCTTAGAAAAATGGGAAGATATGAAACAATGCGATGATCCAGAATCAAATAATTCATTTTCTAAACTTGAGGAAACCATTAAATTACCTGCCACCATGTCTTTTGGAGCTTCTACCTCAGTAGTAGTGATAGCGTAATCTTAGCCTTGATCCCTTGGCCTTTTCTGAGGTAAGTTCCCCTGATGCTTAGGACATTCATTTGAATAATGTCCCATCTCCCTGCTATTGTAGCACTGAACATTGGTAGCTTCCTTATTCCCTTTTCAATCACGAGCTTGGTGGCCTTTTTCACCACACTTGTAACAGACACCCATTCCCTTCAAGCAAGTATCAGGGTGTTTCTTCCCACATTTACCACAGTATGGATATTAAACCTTTCCCTTATTCCCCTTATTTACATTCCCAGATTGATCAGCAAATTTCTTCTTCTCTTGCTTTTATTTAAAGTCATAAGACATAGAGAATTCCTTTTCTGTCTTTATAGCGCATGAGACAATGTCTTCGTACGACAAGAAGGATTGTGAGACTAATGCGCGATGTAGAAATGGTTTTAATCCATCAAAGAAACGATCAATCTTACTTCTTGGGTTACGTATATAATCTCCAGCATACCTTGCTAACCTTGTAAAGTTAACCTTATACTTTGTGACATTCTCATCCTCCTTTTGTCTCAGACTCAGAAATTGCCTATCCATATCTGCTCGATGGTCACAAGGAAAGTATTTTTCTAAAAACAGATCTTTAAACTCCCTCCATTCCATATTTGATACTTCATCATCTTCCTTCATGTTTTGAATCAATGACCATCATTGATCAGCATCTCCAGTGAGGCGGTAAACTGCCATGATAACTTTTTCCCTTTCACTACTCCCCAAAGCCTGAAATATTTTCTCTAGGAAATTGATCCATTGCTCAGATACTAAGGTATTTTTACTCCCATTGAACATTGGTGGTTGTTGCCTCATGAAGCGATCTAACGTTGATCCTCCATGCTGCGGATCAAGGTGCTCCATACAGGTAAGGTTATTATTCATAACCTGAGTTAGTTGTCCCAGTATGGTGATTAGCTGATCGGTACCAATTGCATCACCATCTCCACTATAATTATCTTGAGCAGGAGGGAAATCCATACATGGAGTGTGTGCATTGATACAGTTTCCATTTCTTCCACTAGGCACCATTTCTAAACAATTGCATAAACTAGATCAGTTTATGAATCAAAACATATAATTCCATACTTATAAAACACTTAACATAAATTGAAATATTTATGGATATAATCCATAATCATAAAAATGTTTTCTTTGAGGAAGTATATACTCATAAAACCTTCATAATTATTTGTAAATAAAATGAGAGTTATCCTAATCATATCCCCCGGGAGTGTCGTAACCAAGAGTGCAGCAAGGCCCGTTGTCGTGCACCAGTTCCTGTTCGAGTCTAGCTCAAAGCTGTGTTTTCGGGTTTTACCCCTAGGTACATCTATGCTAGAGCTGCCTCTACCTGCTCGTATCCAGACAGGGATGTATTTCTCGGAAAACTCACAAAATCTCTACAATACCAAAATTCTAGGAAGTTATTTTATACTAATCTTCAAAGTCCATCTTAAATCTATGTGCTCTAATCAGAGTTTATCTAAATCTAGCTTCCAAGGTTTGTACTAAACTTCCTCTGATACCAACTATAACACCCCGACCCCAGTTACCCAGAGTCGGTGCATTATTACATAACATTGGCATGATCACAAGAAAGATCTAATCTCGAAAGACCGATTAGTTTAGTAGCCTTGGAATAACTAGATACAATAATAAAGGTTTACATTACATCATAAAAATGAAAACTACAACAACATAGTCTCCATAGTCCACACTCTTATCTCTTCATACTATCCCTGCAGGTCATTCATAATTAACTTCTTCACATCCTGGGAAAAATAAAACATAGAAAACGGGTGAGCTCAAATTCCCACTAAGGATAACAATATAGCGGAAACTTTCATAAATAAGAATAAACATTTAAGGCAATGTATAACTAAAACAAAAGCCTTTTAAACTTGAACTTCAACATGGTATAGAAAAAATAAAATGAAATAATTCCATTTACTTATTCACATGGATATTCTACTAATCGAATAATCACATGCAATATCAATAACCACTTTCATAATGACGGAATGCATAATGCCAGACTATCAAAACCACATAGCCAAGGCCTCATGCCAAGACTACAAATAAGATTTTTCCATAGTCAAACACATCACGAAACCTTCAATACAATATGGAATTTTTGTTTCATAATAAATTAGCTTCAAATAAGCTTAAAATCCATCAAAGGATGTTGACATAGATGAAATCAAAACTCTTTTTAGAGAAATATCTATTTTTATTTTGAAATCATTTAAGTGTCATATAAAATAAAAAATTTCTTTGAAAATATTCTTATAAGCTTTTAAGGGATGCTTCGGAGATTTTGTAATGGTGGAAAATAGCTGCACCCTCCATATAAGTTAAAAAAATATTCTTACCTTAATTCTGTCGAAAAGGTTAAAAAACACCTTCTTTGGAAAACAACGGAAAGATTCCCTTATAAACCTCTTATAAAAAGTCAAAAAAGGGTATAAATGACTTTAAACCATATTCTAGTATATAGTAAAAAAAATTTGATATACATTTTTAAGAAACATGGATGTGGATGATAAAGAAGTCCCAGTAGATTATTACGTATAAACAACCTCAGATAATGAAAAGATTGTGAAATAAACGCTTACCTTGTACTTTTCCTTGGTTGGGGGTATGTTAAACTCATTTATAATGGTGAAATAATTGTTATTAAATTATACAAGAATCATATATATATTAATATTATATCATATATGATCTTTTAACATTGATTTGTTAATAGTATCTTAGTATTATCGTTGTTTCGGGTGTTTACTTACTCGTTTTCTTTTATATGTTTTGTTATATAAGCCATGTTTTTCATGGATAGGTTGTATCTTAATAATATCCAGAATGATATCAAGTCCTTATATAATATTATTAATCATCAAATTAGAATTAGACTTGAATGGATACAATGGAGAATGAATTTCATCGCGTTCATGGAGACGGTAGTCCGTACGTACGCACGAGCGACAATATCATTCTTCCGATATTAAAATAATATAGAATTTGATGTTATATCATATATAAAGAATAATTATCATGTTATATTTATTATTTAAATGAATTAAACATCATTATTATACCCATCCAAATAATAATATATTGAATAACAATTACACCATGACGTGGAGACGGTAAGCCGTACGTACGCACGTATGGTGACATGTCATTAAAAGGATGGATAGAATACTGAATATGGTTGTACCATATTTATAATAATATTAAAATATATATTATATACTGGATTCATTATTTTAGAATTGGAATAACAAAGAAATAAGAAGTTGAAGAAGAAATGAATTTGAAAAAGGGTGGTGAAAACATTACCTCTTCTTCGGGTTCTTCCTTTTGATTTGATCAAAAGGAATCCTTAGGATGGATTTTTGACTAAAGTAAGGCCTTTAGGATAAATTGGGGGAAGTGGAGAGAGTATTGTTTCAGAGGTTGGATGAAAAAATGGCTTTTAATGTGTGAATTAATGAGAAGGAGGAGTGCCCTTTTATAAGAGGGGTGAGGGGCACCTTTGGAAAACCTAGAAATATTATTTTATAATAAATTAATATTCGGTTTATAATGGCTCCAAAGTGGATTATTTAAAGTTTAAGGTGGGTATGGTTCAAAAACCACTTAACCAATATAATTTATATAGGTTTGGGTTACTATATTAACCTTATCTTTAAGTATTAACTCTTAGTTAATTAGTTTCACTTTTACAATGTATCTTTGTATTTTTATATTATATGGTTAATAAACATACTATATACATCCAAGAGACCCCGAAGTGGTCCATTAATTAAACAAATATCATGATATAAGTCTCATGGCCGAACCATAGATTTTTAAGAATTTTATATCAATTAATAATATAATATTTGTTTTAAAAACTCTTTTATGTCAATTTTGACACTATTCAATAATTGATTTTTGTAAAATTCATAACAGAATGATTACATGGAAATAAGTTATTTAAATAAATCCTAACATGTATTATTATCATAGAAAATTATTTTTATTTATAAAAAGTATCAAATTACATTTATTTGGGTATTTATAAGATCACTTATTCTAATTTTTCATTAATTTAATAATTACTGCATCACCATTGTGTCATAAATAAATTAAATTATATAATGTCTAAAAATTATAAATAAAATATTATTATGTAGGAAATATTTTTATCTTTCTAATTAATATTTATAGTTGAAAATCAAACATATATAACCCTATGTAAAAATTATTTTTCTAAACGATATATGATTATGTCATTTTTGTTTTTATTTTAACTTAATTAAAATAAAGTGTCCCTATCACCTACAAGTGAATTCATGGGGTCTCAAAATCGACCCAAAGATTCCCATGGTCAGAAATTTATCAACCAATAATGTTATGACACATTTTAGGGTAATTTAGTATTATTATAGTATTATTTTTTAGCCCTTATTTACCGGATTTACCCTTAACCATGGTAAATAAAATATTTACCGAAGTAATTATTCAAAATGTCTAAAAATAAAAGTTACATATTTACACAATATGAAAATCATGATTACAAATATGGAATCCATTTTTCCAAATTCAAAACACAGAAGTGGCAGAAATTAATTTAAAATTAAATCCCGTTGTTAAAACAAAAAGCGTGTTTTTAAGAATTAATAAATATAAAAAGATTGACACTTGTTTATGTCTGGTTTAATTGTAAAATTATGTACAATGACTAAAATTGTATTAAATGGTAAAAATATATTCTAAATATACTTTAAAACTACTCAAATTCATAATTTATCAATATAAATTATTTCGATTAAAAAAGTTGTTTTTAATTAAAATTCAGTAATTTTCACTATTCATCAAAATATAAATGTTATCCGAAAAGTTCCAAAATTTCACCCTAGGATAAATTCGATATTCCGAATCCAAAAATGAAGTCCATTTTGAGAGATAAAATTTATAAAATTTTAAAAATAATGTATTACTATTCATAACAGCTAGTTTGATTTGTTGTGGTGTGTTAGAACTTGATGTTGCGTATAACACACGCTATCACATTATTCAAAGAGAAGCATACCGTAAGAAGCTTGGGGTGTTACATTATCACTATAAATAATGTGGCTCCATATTTTCATAGAAAAATAACTATTTCTAGATCTATTTTTTACATATGATAACTCTTAACATGAGGCTTTAACTATCGAGATTCATAAGCATTCACCTTGTCATTTTTCATAGGGATGCACCATATCCCTTTTAGATATACATCGATAAATAATAATGAATCATTCTATAGTTGAGGGTAGAGTAAACATAGGTGTATTGACCAATATCTTTTTTACCTCTTGGAAACATTCTTCACACTCCTTTTTCCAGATGAACATATCCCCTTTTATAGTTAACCTGGTTAATGGATTTTAAATTTGTGAAAATATTTTCAAAAACCTCATATAATATCCAACTAAAAAAAGAAACTATGAATCTCAGTTTCTATTATAGGATGAGGACACTTCTCTACAACCTTTGTCTTAGTAGGGTCAAATGAGATTACTTCATTCATTACAATGTTCCCTAAGAAAGAGTACTATTGTATCAAAAATTAAAATTTGATGAACATTATAAATAGACCCTCCTTATTCAGAGTTTTCAATATAACCCTCACATGATCCTCATACACCTCGAGAATTTTGGAATATAAAAAAATATCTTCAATAAAAAATACCACAAATTTTCAAGGTTGTCTTTAAAGACTCAATTAATCAAATCCATAAATATAGTTGGAGCATTTTTCAAGCTTAAAATCATAACAACAAACTCATAAGACCCATATCTTGATTGGAAGGTGTTTTTTGGAATATATTCTTTATTCACCCTCAATTGAGGATAACTAGATTGATGATCAATCTTGTAGAATAATTGATCCCCATTAAGTTGGTCAAATAAGTCACTAATCCTTGGGAAATGGATCTTGTTCTTCCTTATGATCCTTGAAATGACTCGGATTTTCCCGGATTCATTTTTAGAATTTTTTTACGGAAATTATATGACTGGTAACTAAGATAGAATGTGATTCCTAGGCCCGATGTTCCTAGAAAAATTCAATAAAAATGATATGTTTTTAATATCAAACACGTGTAGCTTTCTGAAAAAAGTGGAATATATTTTAAACAAGTATATAGATCAAAATTTAGAGGGAACCATTAAGTTCAGAATGATAGTGTTACCCTAGGCGTGACCTAACTTTGGTTGGTCGATGTCTCTGAGAAAAAGTCACCAAGGATGTATTTGTAAATAAAATAATTAAATTATTTTATTTTATTTTAAAATCTTAATAACTCTGGAATGGTAAATCAGATTAAAAATCCAAGACCACCATGGAGTTTGTAATGTGGAATTTTCCCTAGGTGAGGCTTTACATCGGTCAGTGTGGGTCAGGTATGAAAAATAGCTTTTGTAAGTTTTAATGAAGAAAATAAAATATGAGTTTATGTTATTTTTATGTAATTTCAACAAAACAATGCTGTTTATTTTAAATGAAGAGCTGGGTAGGGAACCAAGGTTGGGATCATAACACTGTAAATTCCATAGTGGCTCTGGATAAATTTATTAGAGAATTCTCTCAATAGTGATGATAAATATCAAGATCAATGATCATTCTTGATGGATCTCCAACAGAAATAAATCCTTGATCATGAAAAATCCATATCCCAAGTAGGATGGTTTTTTCATTTTTTCACCATTCATAATTTACATGGTAAACATGGATCAATCCAAAAATAGATTGATATTTAGTTCAGACGTTGTTGTGGGGTGGGTTATTGATGTAGGATTATCAGAACAATAGTTTATTTTCTTCGTATATCTTTATAACAAGAACCAATCAAGGTTGACACAAACAAAGGGAAAGGTTCATTATTTGGGTGTTTTTGGTTCTTTTCTCTCCCCTGTTCTTAGGGTTCTTTTCCATTGGATCCTCGTGACTGTAGCTCGACTTTCTAGGAGGCTTTGAACGTGCTTGGACACCCATATTGGAGGAAAGAAGAAACAGAGGCCGAATCAGTGTATAATGGGACACAAGAATCATAGAGATTCTTTCATTTCATATTTTTGAGTACCAGATAATGAATGGAGGCTCGAGGAAGCAATAAGGGTGGCGAGTGGCATTGGATGTGCTCTGGGAAGCCAAATAAGTGGTCGCGAGATGCGGCGGTGGTACGACATGTGAGCCATTGAAGCAGTGTGGGACACGGTGACCACTACATGCAAGCCGGTGGGATCAGATGTTGTGAGACGCAGCGCATCACCGCGTTGTACAAAGCGACGGTCGTCGCAGGTGACCGTGTGAGCGGGCCGACCCAATGATGTGTCCAGTTAGGCAAGCGGGCCTGGACGGCGAGGTGGGATTAACCAGTGTGGTGGGTCTAGCCCAACCAGAGTTGGTCTGACACAATGGGCTGGGTTGACCTGGTAGACCTGGTCAAACCCATCGGGTCGGGTCAGGCCCCACGGGCCAGGTCAAACCTCACATGTCAGGGCGGCCCCGGGTCGGACCCAACGGGATGGGGCTGTCCCAAGTTGGACACCACATGTTGTGGTAGACCCATGTCAGACCCGGGTGGCTAGACATGGCCACCGTCGATTGAGATGCCACACGTTCGTGATAGTTGAGGCACGGTCTACCCCCATGGTCAGTGGACCGACCACATGGTCAGTCCACAACCCAATGAACGCCCTTCAGAAATTTTCCAATGACCATAACTTTCAAACCATACATCTGTTTAATGCTATGTATGTGGCATTGAGACCCTTACAGCAAGAAAATTATTTTTAGATATCCTAATTATGTTTTTGTGGGAGTGTTCATATGAGCTAATTTCTTGATGATTCAGTTCTCCCCAAAAAAAGCGCTCTTTGAGAAAACATTTCTATAACTGGATATAACCTAGAGACTGTTGGTCTTATAGATATTGTGTGTCATATGGAGATTGTGTGCCTTATGGTTACTATGTGTATTATAGAGACTATGTGTCTTATATATACTAAGTGTCTTGTTGAGATTGAGTGTATTAGTGGATTTAGTATATTAAGATGTTCTTGATATATGTTTTGTATACATATATCTGTGTGGAGATAACTATGCATTCCTTTGTGGTATTCCTTTTGGTATCCCTTTGTGGTATTCCTTGGTGGTATTTCTTTTTTAGGTTTATTTTATGGTATTCCTTCATGGAATTACCTTTTTGGTATTCTTTTTTGGTATTCCATGGTGGTATTCCTTCATGATATTTCCTTTGTACTATTCCATTGTGGTTTCGGGTATCCAACTGAGTATTGTTTTACTCACCCTTGCACGGGATTTTCCCACAAATTTCATGTATTATATAGATGATCGACTCTTTGATGGAGTTCTAGGCAGACCTAGACTTGGCGGTTCCTTGTGAGACTGGACAGGCTGAGGTGTGTTCCAGTAGCTTTTTAGATGATAGTCCCAGTACCACATAATTTACAGGTTGGACATCTAGTTGCAGACTCCTTTTTTTGGTAGTTTTTTTTGGCCCTGCTTACATTCTAGTACTTTCCCTATTGTACTATAGTTGTAGGATATAGTGGTTTTCATTCATTTTTTTACATAGTGCTATTACATTTGAGCATTTTTGTCCTGGAGATGTGTGTGTGTGTACAAGTTCTTAAGAAAATGCCTCCCATTAGTGGGATATTCCAATGTAGTTCAAGTCCCCAGACCCTAGCCTATTAGAGTTAGGCTAGGGGAATTCATGGAATAGGCCCCCTAGAAAGGGTCATGACATAGTGGTATCAGAGGGATGTTTGTTCTACTTTTGGATTGGGAGTCTATGATATTGGTTTGAGGGAAAAGTGTTAAGTGTTTTGAGTTTGGATTCCAAGCTATGGAATCCAGTGTTGGTGTAGTGGCTGATGTATCCATACACTAAGACTCTGGGAACGTACTTTTTAAATCGTTACTTGAAAACATAGGTTTCCATGAAAATAATGGTACGTGCATCATATAGTAATGGGTTGTGCCTTCCATGTCCTTCTTGAGTCAGCTCTCCAGAAATACTCAATTGGTCGTGGTACGACTTGTTTTATTTCAGGAGGTATCCATGTGGATAGCCAATTTGGATTCCATTGCGTGATAATGAGGATGATCTTTCTAGATATTAGGCATTTGTATAGGGGCATGTACAAGAGATTGAACCTCCATGTGGTTTCCTAGCTATACTACCACCATAAAGTAGCAGCTACTACCAGCACTACTAGCCGATGATGCACACAGACTGAGTGCATTGCATGAATTTCTGAGGTATATACCTATCATTTTTTGTTGAGCTAAACCCCTTGGAATTTCATGATTGGATGGAGGTAGTTACCTGTGTCTTTCTCCATGTGAGGATTCCTTCCAAACAGATTGCATTCTTTGTCGTGGGTCTTTTTCAGGGCTCTATGGGGTGATGGTGGATCTTAGTGACCAAGAAACAAGATGAGATAACTCTCTCTTAGGAAGACTTCATGAATCACATTAGAGGTGAGTTATTTCCATCTATGTTATAGTCGGTGTGCATATAAGAGCTTCTGCCTCTATAGCAGGGTATTCAAACTATGGCGGATTATTCAGTGAGATTTATCAATCTTTTGCGCTACTCCATAGATATGGTAGGAGAGTTGTTGTTCGGAGCCTGGACCTTCGAGCAATACTTATTATGGGTGATCATGGAATCCATGATATCCCTTATTATTCTTACTTTTGCTGGGGTACCTGAGAAAGACTATCTAGTGGAGAGCTTTCTAGTGGAAAAAGCACTTGCGGTGGGACCTACCCACAGGAACCAGGTTGCTATGAACATGGAAGCAGGTAGCCAAAGACAGTTTTAGGGACCCAATTAGGTCAGTATATTTAGGAGATGGTCTTAGGACAAAGGATCCATAGTGAGGGGCTCCCTGGACATCCTGAGTGAGCTTAGGGATAGGTTGTGTTACACGTGTGGTGGTTAGGGACAACTGGCATGATATTTCCTAACCCATTGTGCAACTAATCAGGGGATGGTCGTGGGACCGCAGATGAAGAGGTAGATACATTATCAGGGTGGTCGGTAGGGCAGAAGACATTCTAGATGAAAAAAAGTTACCAGGAGGTGGGAGGAGGTTCGATGTAATACCACCACCTTCGTTAGGTGGTCCATGTCAGGCTCAGGGAGCTGGTGGACATGGATGAGGATAGATGTAGGTGATGGAGTCTTTTGACCCTAATGCTCCAAGTATTATTAGAGGTACTATATATGTATTTTTCACCTTAGATGATGTTTTTATAGACACAGGTTCTTGTTATTCTTTTCGTTCCATGAACCTTGTTCGAGACTCTGGGATTCTAGTTAAACTGTTGACTCAACCCTTGTGCTTAAGGACTCCAACATGAGTATATTCTATGATCCAACACTAGTTATGATATTATGAACTTACACTTTGAGGTTAGAGTTTCAGTTGGGATCTCTTGGTAGCAACATCGAGGCCTTAAAATGTTATTTTTAGTATGGACTGGTTATCAATAGTTCATGCTCAGATTTACTAGTTTAGGCCAAGAGTGTGGTGTGTCCATATTGATGGTAACATTTTTTAATTAGATGGTGAAAAATAAATTAAAACAACATATTGTGGACTCACACATAGGAGGGTTCATGAGATCACTCATCAGTTGGCTATCCTGACCCTCGGTACAGTGGATGATTTGATTCCATAGCATACTGTAGTGGTGGAAGATTATGGGGACATATTTTCTGAGGATGTTATAAAATTCATCCCTATAGAGAGGTAGACTTATAAATTGATATATACCCTTGGAAAGAATATATATCTACACCTGTATATCAGATGGATCTCATAGAGCTTCATGAGCTAAGGGTTCTGTTGGAGGACTTGTAGAGGAGGGGCTTCGTGGGACCTAGTGTTTGACCTTGGGCATCCCCATTTTTGTTTTCCAAGAAGGAATACGGGATCTTGAGGTTATTTTTTGGACATCCTACACCTGAACTAGGTGACCATGAATAATTAGTATTCACTAATGAGGATCAATGGCCTCTATGATCTATTGAAATGGATGCGGTGGATCTCAAAGATTGACCTCAGATATGGTTATCACCAGTTATGATTACGAGATGAGGATATACTGAAGACATCCTTTATATTCTATTATATACATTATGAGTGCTTGTGGATTCCATTTCTTATGATAAATTCCCCAGCAGTGTTCACAGGACTCATGAACCAGATCTTTCATCCTTACATAGATCGGTTTGTGGTGGTTTTCATTGCTAACATCCTAGTGTAATCAGCATTGAAATTGGAGAACATGAGACACTTGAGGATGGTACTAGACACACTCTGAGATAAAAAAAATAAGGGAGGTTATCTAAGTGTTAGTTCTGGATTTGAGAGGTCCGTTTTTTAGGCCACATCATTTTAGAGGCTGGAGCCTCAGTGGATCCAATGAATATTGAGGTGCTGCTTTCCTGGGATCCACCCAAGAGTGTTATCAAGGTGTTGAGTTTCCTTGGTTTTTATGGGTACTATCAGAGGTTTATAATCAACTTTTCCAGAATGGAAGCATCATTAACATATTTCACACCGAAGGATTAGCCTTTTGTTTGGACAGAGAGGTGACACAAAATTTTTTAGGAATTGAGGTAGAGACTTACGAGGGTCACATACTGAGATTTCCAGAGGAGGGTAATGAGTATGTATTGTTTTACAATTCATTAAAAACCACGCTTGATTTTGTCCTGATGTATGGTAAAGTGGTGATTTCCCATGGTTCACACTAGTTAATACCAAATGAGCATAACTATGTGACCCATGATCTTGAGTTAGCAGTTGTAGTTTTTTCTTTGAAGACGTGGTGACAATACCTGTTGGGCGTGCAGTTTATCATCTACAATGACCAAAAGAGTCTCAAGTATATCTTATCTCATAATGATATAAACTTTATAAAGAGGTTATGGCTAGAGTTCCTCCATGACAATGAACTTGAGATTGTCTATAATTCTGGGAAGGGGAATGTGGTGGCTGAGGGTCTTTGCAGGAGATCCAGTTCGCAGTTTCTAAATGAGGAATCAAATTAATTGGCCTCATTTCAAATATCCTTTGAGGATGGGTATGAAGTATCTTACCTACAGTTGATGGTTTTTACCCCTCCACTCATAGAGTGAGTTAGGGAGGCACATCTTGGGGATGATGAATGCATGTCTTTACGTTCTCAGATGTCCATAGGGCATGCCACTGATGGATATACAAAAGGTGGTGAGAATTGTCATTATTTTTAGAGGTGGAATAGTATTACCAATTGAGTTTCATGAGGAGTTTTTTTGGATGTTCCATAAATCCCATTTGATGGTACATCTTGGTGTGGATAAGATATACCAAGAACTCTGACATCAGTTTTTGGTGCCAAGGATAAAGAATGGAGGTGTATATTTCGTTTATCAATGCCTCACATATCATTAGGTGAAGGTCGAGAAAAATGTTCCAACAGGTTTGACTCAACCCCTTGAGATTCTAGAATGGAAGTGGGATGGGATATCAATGGACTTAGTGACAGTTTTACATCGTATATCTAGGGGACACGACACCATTTTGGTGATCATTGAATGACTCACCAAGTTGGTACACTTCCTAGCTATTCAAGAGAATATTTTAGTAGTGAGCATGGGGCACCTCTAAAAGAAGGATATAGTTTGACTCCATGGAGTTCCATCGATGATGGCCTCAGATTGCAATTCTTGATTTACATACCAATAGTGTAAGGGATTTCAAGATGTTTTTGGGACTCATTTATGCTTGACCACATCATTTAACCCATAGACACACAACAAAAAATATTAGACCATTCAGGTTCTCAAGGATATGCTACTGTCTTTCATGGTAGATTTTGGTTGTAGTTGGGAGGATCACCTAAATCTGGAAGAGTTTTCATAACATAACATCTATCATTCCACCATTGGTATTCTACCATTTGGATCTTTGTATGACTGACCCTGTAGGTCACCACTTTGTTGGACGGGCCCAGGAGAGTCAGCACTCATGGGACCCGAGTGCATGAGGGAAACTACAAAGAAAGTGAAAATCATCTCGGAGTGGATGAAGACTACACAGAGCTGACAGAAGTATAATACCAATAGGCAGTGGAGTCCTTTAATGTTCAAATAAGGATACCATGTGTTTATTTGGTTCTCTCCTTGATGCGGATTATAGTGATTTGTCCGGGGCGACAAGCTATCTTTGAGGTTCATCAGACCTTTTCTGATACAATGTAGAGTTAGCGAAGTGTCCTACCACATAGCTCTACCAACATAGCTCGATCAGTTACATGACGTAACCCACGTTTCATATATTTAGGATTGGAATATGAGTATCCTTCATGTGTGGTTCATTCCTTTGGTGTGTGTGTGTGGTGGCAGCACGAGAATATCCAAGAAAGAACATGGGAGAGAGAGGCTCAGATTCCTTCTCAGTACCCTCATTCATTTGAGTGGCCCTAGTTTTTTATTTTAAGGGACACAAATACCTAAGGTTTGGATAATGTAATGACTCCAATTCTTCTGATTTTATTTTTATATGTTTGTTGGGAAAATTCCGAGACCATGCAAAAAAACAGCGTGCCATTCTGAGGCTTGGTGTTCCAAAAACAATTAGTTTAAAAATATTGAGTTTTTAATAGAACACACACCTGTATTTCATAAAAAATTGTAATACCATTTAAATAGGTTACTCGATGAAAAATATGAGGGCATCGTTGAGCTTATAACGACGCCTTTATTCTTGGCGCGACCTAACTTTGGTCGGCACAAGTCATCTAAAGAAAAAGACACCAACGACGTAACCATAAATAAAATTATTAAATAAAATTATTTTATTTTAAAATCCAAATAACTCTTGAACAGTGACTCGGATTGGAAATCTTAAATCACTATTGCGTTCATATTGTGGTTTTTTCCTTAGAGATAACTAAAATCTTCCGGTATGGGTTGGTTGTGAAAATAGTTTTTGGAAGTTATAATGAATAAAATAAACTCTGTGTTTATTTTATTTCCACATTACATCAATGCAAAAATGTGGTTTATTTTGAATTATTACTTAGGTTGGGACCCAGAGTTAGACTCATAACCCTAGAAATTCCCTATAGTATTTGAATATAATCCTCAGATGATTTTATCGATAGCGATGAAAAACACTGGGATCAGAGATAATTATTGATGGAATATTAATGGAAATCAATCCTCGATAGAAAATGATACATATCCTAGGTAGGAAAGTTGTTTCATTATTTCTTTTCCCAAATCTTAATTCCCATGAATAATGTGGTTCAATTCACAAATAGATTGATATGTGGTTCGGTCATTGTTATGGGATGGGTTATTGATGCGGGATTATCATGAGATTAGTTTAACCACTTCATTTATATTTCTAATAATAATGAATCAAGGATGACACAAACTAAGGGAAAGGTTCATTATTTGGGAATTCTTGGTGCTTTTCCCGCCCATATTCTTAGAATTCTTCATTA
This sequence comes from Viscum album, assembly GCA_963277665.1. NCBI lineage: Eukaryota > Viridiplantae > Streptophyta > Magnoliopsida > Santalales > Viscaceae > Viscum > Viscum album. The sequence continues at coordinate 2,060,163,228 of OY728120.1, read as the reverse complement.
TTGGATCCTCGTGACTATGGCTCAACATATTGGGAGGCTCTAACATGATTAGACCCCAGATTGGAGGCAAGATGAATCAAAGGATGAATAAGTGTAGATCAGGACCCGAGTATCACATACTCTCTTTAATTTTAGAGTTTCTAGTACCGTAGGAAGAATAAGGGATCACAGAAGTAGTGGGGGTGGCGACCAGTGGTGGTGGTAATGTGCAGCGATGGTGCCTGGAAAATCCTCCGCAGCGATCATGGGATGCGGCGGCGATACTACATGGGACGCAACACAACCCTGCATGGGATGTAGTAGAGGTCACCACAGGTGATTGTGTGAGCTGACTGATCAGGAAACAGGCTGGGTCGCGCAATCAGGTGGTTCTAGCCTAGCGGACAAGGACAGCGAGGTGGGATGTGCCCATCCGGAGCAGGTCGAGACCAGTTGGCCTAGTCGACCTAAAGATCGAGTCAGACCTGTAAAATCGGTTTGAGTAAATCCCATGGGTTAGGACAGACCCGAGTCAAGCTTTGGCCAGCTGACCCAGCCACATTCAGCCAAACCATTCTACAGCTTTTGTAGCTAGGGTGCGGTCGACCGCCATGGTCCATGGCCTAGTGAACCGTCATTTGAAATTTTAAAACGACAATAACATTTAAAATAGAAATCTATTTGATGAGTATACTACAGATTTTGGACCCTTACAATGAGATGATAATTTAGAGATAACTTAAGTTGGTTTTTGTGGGAGTTTGCGTATAACCTTATGTCTTGTGGAGTGAGTTTTCTTGAAATGAGCACACTTCGAGAAAACATTTCTATGACTGGATGTAACCAAGAGATTCAGTTTCTTATAGAGAATGTCGGTCATATGGAGATTGTGTTTCTTATGAATACATTATTTCTTATGTAGGTTGTGTGTCATATGGAGAATATATTCCTTTTTGAGACTATGTGTCTTATTTGATTGGTTATATCTGGAAGTTATTGAAATATTTTTTGTAGACATACATCTATGTGAAGACGACTATGAATTCCTTTGTGGAATTCCTTTGTGGTATTCCATGGTGGTATTACTTCATTATATTTCCTTTTTGGTATTCCTTTGTGGTGTTACATGGTTGTATTATTTAATAATATTTCTTTCATGGTATTCATTTGTGGTTTCAGGGTGTCCTACTAAGTATTGTTTTACTCACCCATGCACAAAATTTTCCCACACATATCTTTTCTTCTGCAGAAGATCGACTCTTTGATGGATTTTCATTAAGACATATACCAAGCGGGGCCTTGTGAGATTGGACAAGATGAGGTGTGTTCTGGTATCATTTCTTGTGACAGTCCTAGTACCTTTTACTTTATAGGTTGGACTTGTGGCTACAGAAGCTTTTCCTTTGGTGGGATTGTTTTAGCCTTGTTTAATTTCTAGTACTTTCATTATTGTACTTTGGTTGTGGTATATAGTGGTTTTCATGCATTTTTTACTTATTTATTTTATATTTAAATAGTTGTGGTTTGGATATGTGTGTGTGAAAATAAGTACTTTGGAAAATGCATCCCATTTGTGGGATATGCCTACTCGGTGCCAGTCACTAGCCCTGGACTATTAGAGGTGAGCTTGGGGTAGTCATGACACGGGTCCCTCAATGACAGGTCGTTACAATATTATTAACTTCTCTATAATCAATTAATATCCGCATTGATTCATCATTATTCTTCATAAATAGAATAGATGATCCCTAAGAAGACACACCTGGTCAAACAAACCCCTTCTCAAAAATATCTTTAAGTTGTTTCTTTAATTCCTCTAGCTCCACATTTTACATTCTATATGGGGTATTTGATATCACTTAAGAACCAGTTATGATTTTGATAGAAAAATATACCTATCTTTTTAGAAGATTTCATGGTAAATCTTTAGGAAATATGTCATTATATTACTAAAATATGGGAAAATTTTATATTTTTATACTTTATTTTCCTTCTTCCTCTTCCCCGATCATCTCCACAAAAAAGGTTATTGGAGGTTCCTCTTGAAAAAGATTAGGTTTTGATATCTCTCCTTTGAAAATAATTGTTCATTGTTTATTCAATAATACTGATATTTCCTTGGTTAGGTAGTTGATATTTGAATTATACATTGAGATCCCAACCATCCCTATTATAATGTCAAATTCCACCATTTAAATTAATACTAGATTTCTGACGAGATTGTTCCCACTAAAGTCAATACTAGAGTTTATATACATTATTGATTCTTGGATATGCCCTCCGGGAGTAAGGATTGATATCTCTACTTCTAGAAGTTTAGGGATTGATTCTATGTTCTTTTCAAACATAGAGAAAATAAATAATGCATATAACAAAAATCAAAAAAATTACTTGATGGCTATGAGAGAACAACAATTGTACCTTCCTCCACGTCATTGAGAGCCTCTACTTCATTCATTATGATATAAAATGCCCAAAAATTATCCTTTGGAATATTTTGTGGTTGATGGTGATTTATGTCCATCATATTCTGATTTGGATAGTGATTGGAAATGTCTCCAAACTATCCACACTTACAGAATTGTACTTTTGGCTGGTCCAACACAATCTTTACTTTTTCATTTTTGTTGAGAAGTTAAGGATTCACCTCACTATTATAGTTCTAATATATATGGACATTTATTCTATACTTGTAACATTTTCCATTCCCGAGAAAGTAGTTCCATAAATTCTTCTTCCCACATTTGTAGCATGTTGCAAGTTTCACTTACTTTCATTCTCTTCCATGATCACTGTTATTCCCTATGTTTGGATCCAAATATGTCATTTTTTTCAAATTTTGTGACCACTGAATCTCTCTGAACTCTAGTTCAACCATCATAGAACTCTTCATTATTCCATCATAGTTTTCATAGTCTCTATTGGATATATTACTCTATATATGGGGTATTAGTCCTCCAATTAATATATCTAACTTTCCATTAGGATCCATATCAAAGTTAGAGGAGTAACGAGAAAGACTTATAATGTTCATCTCATAGATTCCAATAGGTTCATTTTACATTTACTTCATCTATATAAATTACTTCTCTATTTTTTTTGCATCTAATGGGGGAAATATTTATTGAAATGGGATCCCTTTAACTCTTCCTACTACATTGCATCAATATCCCTTCTTTTTTTTTATTTTAATTAGTGTCCACCACTAATAAGCTTTTCCCTCTAAGTGGTACATAACCCATGTGACCTTCTCTCATTCTAAACAATGGAGTATAGAAAAGCTATTTTCTATAGAGATGTTCAATTATTCATTAATATATGGGTCTTTATATCCACAAAATGAAGGTGGTATTTGATGCCTAAAGGACTCAATGGAATGTTGTTTCCTTCAAGATGAATCTGGTCTCTCAGCTTGATTCAAGTTATTTTTCATAACATGAGTTGGTTGATTTATCATTATCATAAAATTTTCCTTTCTGGATTTTATCGAAGAGTTGTCGCTGCATGGTTTGTTGATATCACCATTTCTATTGTTCCTCATATTTCTTTCCATTTTATAAATAAATAAAAACTTAGTGAGAAACATGTTTCTTTTTAGAAACTTATAATTATAAAGGAAGGTTAGGTCTTAAAAAATCATTATTAAATATTTTGTTCTTAAATAACTAATTCTCAAAAACAAATATAGTTTTTATAAATATTTTATAATGGTTTATTAATGGATTATGATTAACCAAACATATGCCCCGAGAGTGTCAAACCAGAAGTGCAACAATGCCTATTTTTGTGCACCAATTCCCATTCAAGTCTATCTCAAAGTGTTATTTTTGGATGTTACCCCAAGATATGTCTGTTCAAGAGAAACATCCACTTATTTGTGTCCAGATGAGTATTTTATTACTTGGAAACAACAACCATAATATTTCACCAAAATACAAGGATGTTTTCTTATATTAAAATATTTCTATAGGGATATTAATAAATTTTTCAGATCCTAATTTCCAAAAAGAACTAAATAGTCCTTTCATACCAACTATAGCATCCTACCTTTTTGTTACTTAACATTTCATTACATTATACAAGAAGGGAATCCATTAAAGTATATTTTCTTTGAAAAAAAGGAAAAAATACATGAGAAAATAAAAACTTATTTTAATAAACGTGAAATTATTCTTCATAGGTTCATCCTAATAAAATTTATTGCATCTCATACCCTCGGTATATACATTAATGGAATGGGGTGAGAATAAGGCCCAGTAATGGAATAAGTAAGGGAAATAGTTTACAAGTAATCTTAAGGAATATCAATAATAATAAGAGAAATATCATTGTGGAATCAGAAATGGAAAAAGTGACATATCATAATAAAAATAACATGAATCATAACATTGAAATTTGGCTACAAAATTTAATTTATACATTCGTAATCCAATAATCAAGATTATTCACCGAGGTGTCGTAAAGGAAAATTACCAAAGTTATTCCCCAAGTTATCATAAAACATGTCATCTGTTGAGATTAAATTATTTACCCAATGAATTGGATTTATTTTAGGGAGAAAAATTAATATGTATTAATTTCATGTGATCCCCATAGATCATAATCAAACATTTCATAAATATCTTAGGGAGAATAAAAAACAAGTTCCATATCAAAATAACAGTGTTTCAAAAAGTTCTTATAAACATGATCATTTTGTCATTTTCATCCCACATAAAAGGAATGTGGGTTTAACTTATGTTTATCCATGTATATAATGAATTATTTTTATATATAAATAAGTACCCTTGGAAAAAAATAGTCTTGAGTATTCAAAAGGTGAAAATATAATATAATTTCTCGAGGAGAAGATGGAAATTATGAGAAGTAAATTCAGCAGCAAAACATGTATAAAATGTAGTTTTGAAAAATTGTTAAATGAGAAGGGAAAAGGGTCACTAATTGATAAAAACAATTTGGATTTATTTCTATTATAAAAAAGGTTACATAATAGAGTAACCATAACATTTATAACACAGTTGTGAAAAGAGGATCTTGAGTCGAAAAGAAAAGAATGATAATTCCCTTACAATGAAAAGTGACTCCTAAAAAATTAGGATTGGGACTATAAGGGATTTAAGACACCCTATTAGGACTACATGGGAGGTAAAACTACAAGATATTCATTGATTATGGTTTTTATTAAAATGAAATGGAAAAATTTGTGGGTATTTATAGAAAATGTAAAGATTTGTTTAATAATTTCTGAACATAGGCCGTGGAAATCTAGGTTTTGTAAATTGAAAAACCATGGTATTGCACATAGTTTTTTCGCATGTTTTTTGAAATTTGAGACATATTTATGTTATTTTAACTCACAAGAACCTAGAATATTAATTTATTACTTATTTTGGAAAAGAAAGCTATTGTTCCCAAAAAATAATATTTTTAATGTTAATGTTTCAATTTTAGACTTTGGAAAGTAACTTATAGGTTTAGAAATTGATTAAACTATATTAAAATAATTTGTATTAATAAAATAAAATATTTTTAGTATTAAATTTTGGTAAATTATGTATTTCATAATTATGAAATTATTATGAATTCATTATACATATCGAAAACCTGAACTATATTTTTACAATTCATGAAAAAATAATGTATTTTAAAAAATTATTATTAATTCACCATATCCAAAATTCAATGTTTTTATTTAAAACATTATGTTTATTTTATCATAATAATTCTATAAGTATGTTAATTTTATCTTTTAAATATAAAAATACTTATTTGTAAAAAACAAATAGAGGGTTAAAAATGCATAGTAACATTTCTGACACTTTAACTTTTTTAAAGACATAATAAAATTATTATATCATTTATATTTAAATAAAAGTTTTGTTATCATACTATTTAATCAAAAAAATTATTATTCATAATACCTTAGTTTATTATAAAGAATAATATATTTTCTGAAATGTACAATTTTGGGTTTGAAATGTCAATTTATCAAATTCTATATCAAATACACATATTTTTATTAAGAAAAACTTTTATTAGAACAGAATTGATGGAATAAAAAATTTATTTATGCAGAGGAATTATACTTTAAGTAAGTAATTCCTATACACATAACCCCTTATTACACCCACAAACACGCTAATCGTAAGGTGTGTGGTGGAGTTAGTTTTTTGGGTGCCTCAACTAACATCAACTGAGTGGTAATCTCCACTAACTTGAACATCTCCCAAAATAAATTTCTTTAAATATTCACATATTAAAGATTGTCTTGGGCTTGGTCAAGGGTGAACCCTAGTGATGATACCTCTTTACCATTTTTGCATATATAGGATTTAAATGAAAGTACTCTACTGGTTGAGTCCATCGATTCTTGTTTTTGTATCAATTATCCTTTGTCATTTATACTAATAAAAACTAATTATAACCTCAAATTTATTACCAAGATTATAGTTTTCAATGGTCATATTTCCCAACTGTCATATAACAGTAGAATATCAATGGTAAAATTTCACTTTATACTCACTTCATTATTAAAAAGATATGGTTTTTTTGTGTACAATATAATATAACACACATTTTATAGAAAAAAACTTCATTTAAAAATTCTAGGTCCTTAAATTAATTATTGGAATAAATATTATTCTCTACATCGATGAATAATTTTATTCAGTACTTATTAATTGAAAATATTCACAAGGTAATGAATAATAATTTTTTCATTAATAAATAAGTTATTTAATTATGAGAATAATTAATAAATACATGTTCTACATATTATGAATAGAATATTAATTTATGAATAAATATTTAATAAATATTTATTCAGGAGTTTGGAAAATGTTGAGGGGGATGAGCAGACTAACATCATGCTAATTAATAAATATTAATTTTTTAGTTGGTAAAATAATATTTAGCATTTCTCTAGATAGCACACAACATAAAATAATAAAATTATTATTATATAGAATATGATTAGATAATGCTTATTATATTATTTAAGGTTAATTTTGTAGTTAAATAATAAATTAACACAAACCCTCACTCTATAAATAGATTTATATTTCTATTACGTAGGGTTAATAAAGAAGAGATAACTATTGTGGAAAACCGATTTATCTCTAAATTCCTACTTCTCTCATCCCCTAAAGAATAAAAAGAACAAGAGATATTATTTCAATCATGAAGGAAATTAAATCAATCAAGACAAAAAACACAAGTTGATCAATCCTATATGCAAGCACCCAAAAATCCATTGATGTTTTTTGGAGATAAAAGGAATACATGTGGATCACAACTAGAGGGAATATATTTTGGGTTCTCTCTATGTAATGATATTAATACACAAAGTGTTTCAGAGGATCGACATCGTCATAAAAGAACGAAATTAAGTTGAGGTAATATTTTTTCATATATGATTAATGTCATTATAAATTTATCATGTAAATTTTTCTCTCTAGGTTTTGATATCTATATTTAAATATTAAATGAAAAAATTTCTATTATTATGACCTTTAAATGTTGAAAACATTTCTAATGATCCATCAATTCTTACAAAAAAACTTAATGGTTATTCACCCAAAAAGTGTTTCTGTTATGTCTGGAACCATCAAAACATACTTAAATATGTTGACCATCCACATCACTTCAGCCAAAAAACATATTCAACTCAATAATTTAAAATTTATACAATTCATGGAAAACATTTCAATTCATCTAAATGTATTCTAGTTCAATTTTCAGTCTAGCATGAATATTATTTCCTTAGTTATTATTTCACTTGATGATTATTGAACAAATACTTATAGCTTATGAAAAAAATTGTGTTTATATTTAATTTTAGAAACTATAGTGGGAGACAATAACTTACTAATAATAAAACTACATGAATCTATAACAACATCCTCTACAAAACCAACATCGAACACTTATATAACAAAAGGACCATCTCCTACAAACTTAAGTAACTCGAGTTCCTTGAGAAACTTTTATAAGTCCCACACCATGATTTTTTCTTCATGATTAATTATAGGATACCATGATTGTGTAGTTTGTGCTATGATCAAACTCATATATTCCATATATAATGATTCTAAAGAGCCATAATTTTACTCATGTAAAGATAGCACAACAAATTCCTATGACCATACCCGTATGAACTAGATGTCCTCATGATGTTGCCTCACATATTCTTGGTCCTACCTCAGGTTCATTATCTAAGACCTAGGAAATACATTCATTTGAGTTTAAGGCTTATAAAAAATATCCATCTACACTTTTACAAAACATTAAAGTTATGAAACCCCTGTAGTAACTCCCATATCCTTTCTGGTCTACATCCAGGCTGTACGGCGGTCCTATCGACCTCCCTATGTTTTTTTTATTCTATGATCATCAATACCTCTTGAAAAAACATCCATAAACTATTTATAGTCCTTTTGATATCCAGAATGATATGAAATTCATTATAATTAAGAATTCATTTTTTTGATGAAAGTATAGAAAAGTTAGTTTTAGGGGAAGATAAAGAATGTCATTTTTTATGGGAAGTTGAACAAGGAACCCATAAGAATAGGTCAGACATGGAAATTAAGATTTATATATAGAGTAATGGGGATAGTTGTGAGATATCTCTAATATAGTGGGAAATTCCAAAAAAATTGAAAAGATTTCATGGCCTTGTTTAAAAAATAAATAAAAAATTCCTCAATCTATTAGATTTGAGAAGAGATAATGGTTTCATTAGAATAACTATGTTTTCACATTGTTTATCAATTTGAGAGGTTATTGAAATAGATGTTTGATGATAAGTATATAGACTTAACAATTGAGTTAGAAGTGAGTATCATTTCTGAAATTTTTTATAGTGTCAACTCTAGTAATATTAATTCTAGCATATCCTTTATTATTTTGAAATTAACATAATTTAATTGTAATTATAGAGGATTATATTGTAAATGATAGTAGTGTTTCTGTTAGTGAGCTAGGACATTCCACTAATAATGCACAAATTTTCTACAATAATAATGATTTTGTTAGAAGTTACAGGCATCATATTTTTTAAGGAATAATAGAATCACCTGTTACACTATATTATGTTGAGAATTTCTCGAATTAATAAAATCACCAGAAAGATAGTGTTGAAGTGGTAAATAATACCAATATTTTTTAAATAATATAGTCTTAGTTTATATTTACTATCACTATAATTGATTTTTTAGTGTTTTTTGGGTTTGGTTGTATCCCATAAATGGAATGAAAAGGTGGATAGAATATTCTGGGCATCAGGAAATTGTTGATTGAATGTGCTTTTTTAGTTATGAAAGTTTTGGAATAATTGAGCTCATTTCTACCTATTATTCCAAAAATATTTTTTTTTTAATTTAGGAAATGATTTTTTTTGCATGGATCTTGATGGGATTTATTTAAAAGGTTGGTTAAATTTTGTACCTATATATGTGGAATATATTCAAAATAACCAACTGATTTTTCAAAATGATTGTGAAATACTTTTTTTCCAAACCATTATAATATTAGGTGGTTGGATAATTAAAATGTCATCATTTTTCAACAGATACAAATTTTGTAAAACCCATCCCTTTATTGGCTTGGAGGTGAAATGTACTAAATGTTAAATCCTATCACGTCCCTAACTTAAGAAAAATTGGTTTTAATTTTCAATCATTGGAGATATTTTTATACCTATAATGGGACAAAATAATTACATCTCAATAAAATTATTCCCTATTTTAGGGAAGTACTGAATGAAACATTCCCAATAATATTTACTAGTGATAATATTCAAATAATAAAGTAATTAATCCATAAAACAAGAAATTGTGGTTGAATATGGAATCCTTTGTTTATATGTGGATATTATTACAACCAATATTATTTAAGTAATGGAATTTTATAAATTTTTTTATCTATAAGAACATGTGAATGTGGATACAATAGTTTTCATGGTAATAGATTTTCCAAATGAAAACATCCTACTTGTCCAAGCTCTAAGAAAAAGTGGTCATATTGTACATGAAAACAGAGATGACACTAATAAATATCCATTCATTTATCGAGTAGATATTGGTCTTTCTATGAGTGTATAAGGAAAAAATTTTATAAAATAGATCATAAATATTATTATTTTAGATATAAATTTTTATTTTGTTATGAAAATGGAGATATGGGTACAATATGTCTATGAAAACATTCAAAAATTCATCGAGTTACATATCATGGTAGATATTGTAGCTCTTATAAGTAATATCATGGCTGAAATTTCCAATAGTAATGTCTCCATTAATATAGTTCAACTTCTTTGGTAGAATCTTACCATGTAAGATCTTGGATCATTAGAATTGGCTACTAAACCTCCAATAGATCATTTGATGAACAAGTCACATGTGGTATGAAAGTAACCTTTAGTAATAAATATGTGGAGTAGCTTGTTTATAAAACATTAATATCAAGTAACTATTTTTCATATCCATAATATCAAGGGTAAAATCATTCTATACCTCAATGATGGATTAGATAGTGATAACGGGTTTAAGAATACATTTATCTTTAATGATTCCATTATTTTCAAATATTACATGAGTTCATTCCATAGAATACATAATGGAATAAAATTGTTTGTATTATTTTCATGGAATCATTTTTTCTTGGGGATTTATATATTTAATATATTATTCATTGTTGTCATAATTTTCTTCATAGGGGAGTTTTACAACACATTGAAACTTAATTAGAAGTAGTGGTTGATCTCAGTGATTATTGCGAGGCTGAGTTAGCCACTATACTCTATTGGGAAATATATTATATATATGAAGTTTTTTTGAAGTTTTTTTCGAAAACATAGAAATTATAGAAGTTTTACTAATAGTAAAAGATAAAGGGATAAAAAAAAATGTGACTAGAGAAGTGGGAAGACAAATCTTCATAAATAGAAGTGTGAGTAAGGGAGATGATAAAGGTAAAATTTTCAAATTTACACCTTTAGAAAAAGGTGGATTTTTGAAGTGGGTGAGAATGATAATAATGTGGGTAATGATGCGGTATATAGGAGGGTGAATTGGAATGGTAAATAACTACTCGGGCAATATTTTATTTTATAATAGATAGTTTGATTAACTGGTAGGTAGTGTCTTGGTTGTTAGGTAATAGGATGGATTTGTAAGGATATTGGATTCAATTGTTAGAATCACGGTTCCTAGGAACTCTAAATTAAATATTTTTTCCATAAAATATTGGGTATTCAATTGGATGGTTTATCCTTCAGGCTGGTTGATAGAAGGGTTTGACATTATCCTCATGAAGAGTTTTCTAGGGCAGTTCTTCCTCCTCCTTTTGGAATATATTCTTTACTTTTACTAATGTTGTTACACTACTATACATGTATAGTAGGATACGAATAGGTATAGTAACACATTTTAGAATAATTGGATGTGATTATAATCCCAAACCTAAGATCTCTATGCCCAGATAAATGGAAACATGCTAACAAGAAATGAATAACTTTATATACCAACGTACCATTCAACGATGTTTCCATAAATTCACCTTCATCCATGCTTCATGAACATCACAAAATAGAATCAAAAGACTCCCTTATTCATGATGTATCCATGGGAATATTTCCATCACTCATAATTTGAGTTCGCATATGGAATCCTTTGTTTTCCCCACATAAACTCCTACAATCCTATCAGGTAGGAACTAAATGTGACCTATTAGATGATGATAAATTATCCTTTATTTTAAAGGTACATGTATAATCATTAAAGTAGAATTCTGTTGATAATTTAATTTATATTATGTAGTGATTTATTATCTCTAGATGTTACATATAAAATGAGTGTGAACATCCCAGATTTCCATCTTATTTTTTGTGAAGAACCAAAAAAGAAACCTTGGGTGATATAAATTAGATAATGACTATGCAAAATAAGATAAATCAATATGAATAGTAGCATATATGGTTTTTGGTTGATTAGTCCCATGATGCTTTTTTTATATAGGAAAAATTATTTTGTTAATGTAAGTGTAATTATATTGGTATAATGTTATGGAATTAGGAATTATTAGTTGTTGGGGAAAATAAAGAAAAAGATAATATTTAGTCCTTAGAAAACATTAACTCTGATATTAAGGAATGAATATATAGGTGTATTTATTTACATTATCTCAAATAATTTTTTTTATTAATTTTCATATAGAAGTGAAAATTTAAAATTTAAATAGGTATGTTCAAGAATTTTCTATTTACAAACCTCCCGGTTTTGAAAATCATGACTTATTGGACCATGTTTTTAAAATCACCAAAGCTCTATTTGTACTTAAAAAATATTTGAGAACCTAATTTGATAATTTAAACACCTTATTTTGAAAAATTATTTTTTAAATAGATTTACAAATTTGGCCCTCTACAAAAAAAATTCAGGAACTCTGATTGTTTGGATCAATATAGACAATAATATTTTCAATCATAATTGAAAATCACTTTTTGAAGGACGAGACCCGTAACAACCCAAGATATTGTGAAATTATGCTTCAATTATATTTAATATTTTTTATATTTAATGTGACATGAAACATTGATTTTTTCTTTTTTTACACGTAATACTATGTTAGGATTGTGTTACAAAAAATTATTAGTTTATCTTATTTTACATGTAACAATGATTTTAATCCAAACATGACATACTATTTAATTTCTATTATTTAATATGATAGTAATAAAATACCTATTGGAGTGGAGAGTGTGAATAAGATTTACTAAATTAGGAAAATATTGATTACACAAGTATATATATAATAAATTATTTTAAAAATAATTAATTATAAATTAAAATAAAAACTATTTAAAAATGAAGGAATTCATTTTCTGAAAAACTATTTTTAGGCACATAAACGTTTTTTACTCAACAAATTAAAATAAAAAATTTTGGTGAATTATTTTAATGAAATATATATATTATATATTCAATGAACTTTTCATATTTTAATTATTATATACAAGAGATAATGATAAATATAATTTTATACTTAAAACTGTATTTTTCTAAAAAATAGTTTTGTCATCTTTTTATGGATCAACAATTTTGATCCAAAAAATTTCCAATTTTTTTAAAAAAAATTGAAAAAATAAAAATCATTTTTCAAATATTAATATCGAAATTAGTATCTGGTGAAATTTTGGGATTTTTCTGAGATGTTTCATTTTTGTGATGAATAGTGAAAAGTACATAATTTTAATTGAACAATATCTTTTCATTTAAATTATTTATAATGTTAAATTATATTTTAAGTTGGTTTTAAATTAAAATTAGTTTCATTGGATATAAATTAATCCTATTTGTGTCATATTAATATTTTTCATACTGAATTTTGATAGAAAATCATTATAAACTTTAGAACATTATTACTTTAAAACCCCACTTTTCTATTACGTCTGCAAAAATTAATTTTAAATTTAATTAATAAAATTATATGAGGTGAATTTTTAAAAATGTATTAAATATTTTGAATCAAAATAATTTACAAAAATTAGTGAAAATAGTTCAAATTTATTGTAGTGATTAAGGTAAAAATGAGCTTACTTAGTGGTTAAACTTAGAATATAAGGTGTAATACAAACTTAAAACATGTAAAAACACATTTTCTGGACATATTTAGTCCCTTATGAATTTTTTAATATATTTTTATGAGTTTTAGGGATAATTTATCATGAAATTAGCTATATTATAAGCTAAGTAAAGAAAAGATAAAAACAATAGTCCTTGATTTTAATATCTATAATGATTTGAGATAGAGAAAAAAGCAACTATTATTTTGTTAAAAATATTATTTTTAAAGTAAAATAATTTTTAGCATGATTAAATATTTTAATTTTTTAGAGACAAAAAAAATTTCTTTAAATAATTTAAAATTGCCAATGCTGGAATTATTTAGTTAATTATTAACTAAAAAATGATACTAAAAATATTGAAAGTGAGGTAAATTTAATGAATTATTGTATTAGATTAATTTTTTGATGATTATGTCATTTTATATAGGTTTAAATTAATATATTCAAATTCCATAAATGTATTGATAATTCTAAATTCAAATTAAATAAATGATTTCAAAATTGACATTATTGTTATTTTATACTAAATGATATTTAATTAAATGATTTAATTTTAATAAAAACCTTATATTATTTGAATTTATTATTATTTTTTAATAAATAGAAAATATTTTTCACTAATGGACCAATTGATATTTTATAATGAACATATTGACCCCAAAATAATAAAACTTTGTTAGCGTGGTTAGGGTTAAAGAAGTGTTTTTGAACATTACATTCACTTATGTTAAAATTAATTTCTAAAACACATGGGGTTATAATTTATGAATTTTATTTTCATATTTATACCCATTGGATAATAATTATCTTATGATGATAATTTCATTTTATTATTAAAGTAACAAATTACTTGGGTTAGAAAACTAGTTATCATATTGATAAAATTAAGAAGACTTAGGAGTTAAGGAAAAAAATGTCTAAAACATGTGTTTTATATTGTTTTTGATGTTTTTATCAACTATTTCATACCTAAATAAAATTAATTATCAATCTTCAATCAACTTAAGGTAATATTTACCTCTAAATAGTTAATAGTTTTTAGTATTTACAAGAATGGTGCTCCTCCTAAACAATAAAAAGGCACTCACTACCCCCTATTCTTCACACATCTCAATCCATTTGTATTAATTAAACAAACCCAAATAAATTACTGAATTCTATAACCTCATCCAATAATATATAGTTTGTACATAAATCCAACCAAGAAAAACATTAGTGGAAATCTAAGGATGATACCCGAAGAAGAGATAACATTTGTTTTATTTCTTCCTCAGAACCCTTCAGTTATTTTTAAATAATTCTTATATAATAATCTCAGTATCTTAATTTTACTTATATTTTGGTATTTTAATGGTAATAACTACATTCATGCACACTTCCATAAAATGGGTTACGAAATCATAGTCTCTGTGTATGGCAGACTACCGCCTCGCGAACCAATGTCGTTAGTTTTTCCATTACTACCTTTCAAGGATTGGAATAATTATTGAAATAATATTTATATATTAAATAAATTTTTAATTATTTTATTATGTCTCTGAAATTTTTATATAACACAAATCTTAATGCTTTCCATTCTTTGGTAATATGATATCGTTGATTGGGTGTACGACGAACTGTCGCCTCGCAAAGTGATGTGATTCATTCATGATTAAAATGGAATGTATTAAGGATGGATTAAATAGAAAAATGTAATATATATTACATAAATATTATAATATAATGATAATATATATATATATATCATTTAATTTTCTTTATTTCAAAACGATAATAAAATGGTAACATTGTTCATGTGTAAGTACGACCAACCATCTCCATAAAAGGTGTATTTCATTTCATATTTCTATATTTTATATGTAATTATAGATACATATATATTTAATATATATGATATTTATATAATTTTAATCATTATTGACATGATTAAATAATTATTAATGTAATAAAACCAAGAATATGACAAATCAAAACTGAAATGAAAAACAATGCGATTTTTACCTCAAAGGAAATTTTAATAAAGAATTGTTAATAAATGGGTAATGAATGGTCATAATAAAATAATATATTGTGTTATATATATTAATATTTTTATATAATATATGAAAAATAAATATATATTTATTATACAAAATGTTGAACATGTACGATGGAAGTCAATTTTTAAGGTAAGCAGATTTCTGGTGTCACTTTTATATCTTAGAGAAATATGTCATATTAACCACTAATTTATTTTTTTGGTGTATATAATATCCCATTACATGACATATCATTAATATAACTAATTTTAATACAACTAATTTTTCCATTTATGTTATTATTTCATGGGTATTATGATTGAAATTTTACTCAAGTGTTAATCGATTTTCATCTCACTTTTTAATTTTGTGAGACACATACAACATTCACTGCCTCTTTCTTCTATGTGTTGTATATAATTCACATGAATTTATTTTATTATTATTATCCTAAATATTATTAATATTTACATATCCATTTTAGGATCACTCTTTCATGGGGTTTACGGTTCCAAAGTTTCCAAATCGGGAAAATATTTTTTTCTCAATTTTCATTCTTTGAGACATATGTTATTATATTCACCAATATTCTTTCATGAGATGTGTGTACAACCCATTTGAAATTAAATAGAATGAATTTATCTATACTCATGATATTTTGTGTTCCATTTTATGTTATTCCATTATGGTGTATACGATTCAAGGTTACCAAAGTGGTAATGGTTTTATGTAACAATCTCATTGTTTATCAGGATTGTTTATAATTATTCTTCAGATGATAGAATATTATGATCCATTTAAAAAAGGATACACCTGTATTTATAGATTCATTACTATAAAAAAATTTATTTCAAAAATTTTATTTATTTCATTACATAAAATTTCTAAATATTATGGAAATTAATTATATTTTTTGCTCATAAAATCAAAAAACTAATAATTATTGAAGAAAGTGTACTTGATGAATAAAATAAATTTACTAAAATTAAGTGATTAATTTTAAAAGAATTCATAAATAAATTATTAATTAATACAACCATTTTATTTTTCATAATTTATTTAATACTATTCATTCCTACAAATTTAGCAGCTTTGTTATAACGATCACATAATAACAATATTTAGTTGTTTGTTTATGATTGTCCTTATCTATATTGTATGAATTCAAACATATTCGTTCTTTTTTAGAAACTTCGGATATTATACTATCTCTAAATAATTGTTCTAAATTTTATTCTCCTCTAGTTATTCAAAATATCTTCAACTATGGTACCATTTTTTCACTCTTTGGTATGTAAGATAATTAAGAAATTAATTTAAATAAAATGCAACGTTATTTCTCTCTTCGGTTGCAAATATAATTTCTTCCAAAATCCATGTTTTTTATTAATGTTTTCAAAAACAATTAAATGATATTTTAATCTTGTTTTCATGAAAAAATATTTTGACCATATTTTATGTTAAAAAAGTGTTTAAAATGATTTTCAAATATTTTTTTATATATTTTCAACTTTATTTTCAATGAAAATGGTTTTAAAAATGTTTTATGTGTTAAAAATAGTTTTTCAAAAACAAAAGGGTATTTTTTATAAGAAAAGTTTTAAATTATTTTCAAAAGAATCATTTATAATATTTAAATATTATTTCCAAACAAATGTATTTTCATAAAGGTTTCAGGTTATAAAAATGATTATAAATGAAAATTTATTTTTCTCAAGAAAGGTTTTAAATGACCAATTGAAATCATTTTCCACCTACAATTACATCCATTGATGATACTTATGCCTTAATGGGGATATGATCCAAGGATACCATTATTATTCTTTTCTAATGGTTTTGTGTTTATGGTGTCATGATATTTATGAAACCCATTTCTCTTCCATGGGTTATACCATGATAAGATTCTTGTGAAATCCACTTCTTTTTCAATAGGTTAGGCTGTGATGAATATGATACATTTATCCTTTTTATAGGTTATGATATGTTGAAATGTTTATAAAACCCATTTAATTTCATCATTTATGAGATGATTGATATTTTATAATATTCATTAACACCTATATATTATTTTAATTATGTGATGGTGGGATCTATATCTCCCTTCAATGCATTGGGTAATAATAAAAGTTATATTAGCACAAAGGGTACATAGGTGGTCACCCCAATCCAAACTATTAGGGTATACGAGTGGCTATCCCAAGGATGAAAATGAGGGCAAATAGGTGGTAATACTAAGACCGAAAATTAGGGTACACATGTGGTCATACTCATCCTAAAGTTGGTACACGGGTGGTCAACCAATTCCTAACATGTTATGAATTTATTTGTGGGTATCATTGATATAAGATTTTATATACTTAGGTGAATCTCAAAAATTACATGCCTTATTCCAATTTTACTCTCTTATGGGGTATGTTGTTTTTTTCCTTATGATTCATGTTTTGTGAGCTTCCAATATTTATTCCATGATTCAAGATTGTGATCTTTGATATGCATGGTATTCTTTTCCAATGTTGTGATCATGTTCTCATAAACTTGTTCCCATGTTATATTTATGCATCACCTTTGTTTACCCTTAATGAGTATCAGAGCTCACCCTTTCTTATGTTTGATTTCCCTAGGTTATAAGGAAATGTTTTGTGTAGGGTATGTCTATGAGGAGTCCAAAATGAGAATATCCTTGTAGGTAACATTGAAGGTCATTCACCATATTAGAATTTTGTGTTCCATTTTTTCAAAGGTACTAAACTATTATGGTCTTTGGGTTTGTATTTTTGTAATGTAATGAATATTCATTAAATATGATGTAATATCAATATATGTGAAACCCATGGCCGATATATTGGTATTAAAGGAAAGGTTTAATTAACCATTGGAATCTAGGATGATAAAACATTAGTGATATCCCTAGGGATATTTCTAAGGATATTTCTAGGGAAGTCTCTAATGATATGTATAAGTATGATTCAATGTTTAGGAGAATATCATGGAATCTTGTAAAGGATTGAGAGAGTGGTTAACAAGTAATTACACCCATTTCTGGATACTAGAAGTGGATGTGGCACTGGAACAAATGTATATTGGGGTAACAACCTCAAAAACAATATATTTAGTTATACTTGATTGAGAATTGGTAAACAAAAATGAACCTTGTTGTGCACCTAGTTTGAACCTCCCTACAGATATTCTTTGTAAATTCACAAACTCTTTATGAACCATCATGAAGGATTAAAATAAATTAAAATCATGGATATCCTAGGTTAATCGTACGTTTCAATATATTTAAAATAAGGAGTCATGATTTAGACATTATATATGTTATTTTTCATGATTATGTGGTTTTCCTCTATGTTAAATTTTTCTCACCCTATGCTTTCTAGTTTTAGTCATTGTATAGAACTAGAAGAAATCAGTTAACATTGAATATGATGAAAAATTTATTGATTATGAGAAACCAAAACTAGATGATGACTAGAGAGAAATATATTTTGATTATCCCTAACCATATATCATGATATATGATTAACAACATAAATATTAGTGATATTCCTAAAAAATCAAATAAGCAGAAGATGTAATTTTATGAACGTTTATTTCGTAATGAATATAGAGTAATGAATACTTGACTTCCTACATGATTAGAAGGTTGGAAGAAAAACCTGAAGGAATATTTCTAGTTGAGGAGATGATTTTATCTATGTGGGAAAAAGACTCATAGAGTAAAAAAATTTCAAGGATTTCCATCACTTATATGTGTTGAACATGGGCATTACCTAAATCAATTACCTAGACAAAGAGTTTACTTATAGAAAAAGTGAGGTCCTATTCCATTCTAATCATCAAAGTGGAAGGATTTAAGTACTTGTTTATTTTGATACAAGAATTATGAATTGTGAAATATATTAGTTTTGTTTATTATAAGTTTTCATTAAGTATATGAATGGATGTGTGGAATGATGTTGATGGAATGGGAAAGTGATTTAATGTCAATGTGATATTTTGATTATCGAATGGTACCCCTTAGTATGTTTTGGATTCTTAGAAAATAGTGTTTAGTTTGGATAAAGATATGATTAATTTGGATAAATTAAATTTGATAGTATAGATGACCTAAAAACTTATAAATTATTTTTAAAGAAAGTAGTTTATGTTACCATTAATGGAGTTTACAAAATTATTGGATCAGTGTAACATATTTAATAATTTTTTATTTTATTCAAGGAATGAGTAAGCATGTATTATTTAATTATGGTATAATGGTGATTAAGATTATTAACATGTTTCAATTGAATACATGATAAAGTTATTCACAAGTTTGGTATGAGACAATCAATGGCTACTTTATGATATATGGGGATCAATGTTAATATAATGTTGAGAAATTTAATGACCATATTTATAAACTTTAGAATATTAATATATAAAAAGGGTCAAAAGGATAACCATTTATGAAATGATTTAGGTTGAACATTTTATGAGGTTTTAGAGGTTAATTACATATTTATCCATATTAATATTTATATATATTGTATAACATGTGATAACCATTTTTTATGATAATAACTGATAGACAAAATGAATTACCATTCAAAATATGGATCTTATGATACATTAGTTTTTTAGTATTAAAAATTCACCTTAATTTCATGGAGTAATAAATGAAGTGAAAATTAATCAAGGCACTGGAAAAGGGTGATATTGTATTGAAATCAAGTAATTATATCTTCTTGTGAAAATTATCCAACATTAGAAAAAGGACCTTCTAATAATATTTTCTTCTATTATTATCATTTTTATGTTATTAATGAAATTCTTAATAAATAATTGGTTTATGGTTTTATGGTTGTTAAATTTATTTTTTATCTCCCCATTTCTTATGATAAATTTTCTCTATCACTCTCCATTAGCATTTTGGTGATAGTTTTCTCTTCTATGTCCATGTTTTCACTTTCCACATATATTATTGTATTTGGAAACCTAGTATGTGTTATTCCTAATGACCTTTGAACATTCATTTTCTCTTTTTTCAAAATGATGTTTTGTTAACTCTTTTCACAATACCTGTTTCTGTGAATGTAACTTTCATGTATTAAACATTGGATTACACATAATAATTTCGAGGGAGAAATTCATTTAAAGTGGGGAAGAATGTAACACCTTGATATTTTGTGATTTTCTTAAAAATATATTTAACATTTTTCATATTTAACATTACATAAAACACTAATTTTAGCTTAAGTTAAATACAATAAAATGTTTGTCTTGGGTGTCACACAATTCTAAGTTTATCTTACATTATACACAACACCGAATTTAAACCAAACCATATATACTATTCAAATATTATGATATAATTTGAAAGTTATCAAGTATCCATTAGAATGATGAGTATGAATAGGATTAACTAAATAACAAAAATATTGTTTAAACATTTTCATATAATTAATTATTTGTGACTAATTAATTATAATTGAAAATTAAAACATTTTGAAAATGAAGGAAATCATTTTCTAAAAAACTAATTTTATGCATATAAACACAATTTACCCCAAAAAATAAAATGAGAAAATTTTTGGGAATCATTTTAATGAAATTTATATATTATATTCTCAAAAAAAATATTCATCTTATGATTTTTCTAGACAAGAGATCATAATAAATCCTATTTTATAATTAAAACTGTATTTTTTAAAAAGAAGTTTTGTCGTATTTTTATTGCGCACTTATTTTAAAATTAAATTTTGGAAATTTTATAAAATTAACATTATAAAAAACATAATTTTTAAATATGGATATAAAAATTATATTAGTATGAATTTTTAGAATTTTTTTGAGAAGTTTCATTTTTATGATGAAAAGTGAAAAATGGTGAATTTTAATTGAAAACTGCATTTCCATTTAAATAATTTATAATGTTAAATTCTAGGATTAATTTTTTTAAATTAAAATTATTTCAATTTTATAACCATTAATATAATTTAGGACATTTATAAAAATTTTTGTTGAAGTTTGATATAAAAACGTTGTAAACTTTTCAACTTATTCACTTTTAAAACTCGCTTTCTCGTCACATCTACAGGATTAATTCTGAATTAAATTATTCCACTTTTTCAGTTTAATTTGTAAAAATGGATTCCATATTTGTAATCAAAATAATTTCTATTATGAAATAATTTCATCTTAATTTTTGAAAATAACGATTTTTAAAAATAGTTAAAAGTAGTTATAGTGATTAAGGTAAATATGAGTTTACTTAGTGGTTAATCATAGAATACAAAGAGTAAGAATAAAACAAAACTTTTCCAAAACAAATTATAGATATATTTCAACCACTATAAATTTTATATCTATTTTTATAAGTTTTATGGATGCTTTACTTAGAAATTGACCTATAAAATATGTTATGTAAAGAAAATAAAAAAAACCTTCCTTGATTTTAGTGTCTATAATGCCTTGGGATAGGCAAAAAACAAAATTTATTTTATTATAAATTAATTTTAATGTAAAATAATTTTTTTAACATTATAAAAATTTTAAATTTTCTATAGATAAAATCATTACTTTAAATGCCTAAGAAATGCCAACATGGGAATTATTTAGCTAATAATTAACTAAAATAGATGATACCAAAAATATTAAAATTGAGTAAAATTGATATAATTATTATATTTAATTAATTTTTTAGATCACTATATAATTTTACACATTATATTATCTTAATATAATCAAATTCCATCATTGAATTTATAATTCTAAATTCCAATTAAATAAATAATATCAAAATTGACATTAATGTTATTTTATAATAAATAATATTTTTTAAATGATTTAAAATTACTAAAAACTATATCTTCTTCCATGTTATTTTAAAATGTTAATAAATATCCAAACTTTTCTATTCAACTACCAATTGATATTTTATGTTGATGATATTGACCCCTAAACAGTAAAAACTTTGTTAGATTGGTTATAGTTAATGTAGAGTTTTTGCGTGTTACTTAGATTCTTTTAAAATTAATTTCCAAAATAGATAGGATTTATATTTTATAGATTTTATTTTAATATTTATAATAATTGGCTATAAATTATCTAGTGATGATAATTTCATTTTATTCTTAAAGGATAAATTACTTAGGTTAGAAAACTTGTTAGCATAATGATAAAAATAAAAAAGAACTTAGGTGTTAAGGATCCAAATGTTTAAAAAATGTTATTTATTGTTTTTTGGAGGTGTGTATAAACCATATAATACCCCCATGAAATTAATTATAGATAATTGAGCCACATTATGAAATATTTACCTACCAATAGTAGTCACTCCCCCCATTTATTCACTCCTATCAAGCCCTTTAGATCAACAAAAATATTCCTAAATAAATTCCAAAAAAAATTCACCTCATCCTAGAATACTTATTTAGTAAATAAATCCACCCATGTAAGGCATTAGTGAAAACCTAAGGAGGGTGCCAAAAAAAGATATAATGTTCATCATCAACCATTTTTTATATATTTCTTCCTCAGGACTCTTAAATTATTTTCATAAAATTATTATATAATTATATTAGTGTATTAAATATACTAATGTGTTTTTATATTAATTTCACTACCTAAACCCATACACACTTCCAGAAAATGTGTTACGAAATCATCGTTCGTGTGTACGACGAACTACCACCACACGAACGGGTATCATTTGTTTTTCTCTTACCACTGTTAATGATAGGTAAAAATGATGGAAATACTATTTATATATATAATATTTATGATATTTATAGTGTTATTATTTGTATTTAGTTATTATATAAACCATATCTTAATGATTTCTATTTTTTGGAACATGATAATGTTGTCTAATTGTATGGAGGGCTACCGCCTCACGAAGCGATGCGATTCGTTCACACATTACATGGAATAAATTAAGTATTGGTTAAATAGTAATATTTGATATATATTATATAAAAAATAGAATGATAATATATATATATATATATATCATTTATTTGTTTCTTTCAATATGAAATGAAAATGGAAACATCATTCATGCGTATGTACGACCTACCGTCTCCTTAAACTATGTATTTCATTTCCAATTTTAACTTTTATAGTTTTTATAAATAATTATTTACTGAATATATATATAATAATTATTTAATGTTTATCATTATGGATATGATGATATCATGATTAATTTAATATAACAAAAAATTTAAAAAACTAAAACTTCTTCAAAAGACAAAGAGGATTTTACCTGAAAGGAAACTTTAACTTGGAATTGTTAATAAAAAGGTAATAAAAGGTCATAAGAAAAAAATTTATTATATTATATATATAAATACGGTTCTTTAATAGGTTTATAAAAACTTAAATGTTTTATACGTGACCTTTAATGAGTTTTACAGAAATCAAGACTTAAGGTAAGAGGATTTTTAGTCACACTTTTATTTATAAGGGACTTATTCCGTATTCACAAATTATTTATTTTTTGTGGTGTATATACTACCCTATGAAATGATATATCATTAATTTACCTAATTTAACAATAATTAATTTTTCCATTAAGTTTATTCTTTCATGGGTATTACAATTAAAAATTTACTCAAGAAGTAAGGGATTTCTATCTCACTTTTTACTTTTGTGAGACACATACTATATTCACCACATATGTCTTCTATGTGATGAATATAATGTCCATGAATGTATTTTATGATTATTATACAAATATTTATTCATATTTTCATATCTATTTGTGTATCTCTATTTCATGGGGTTTGTGGATCAAAAGCTTCCAAATCAGTAATTGATTTATATATTAATTTTCCTTCTTTGGGTTGCATGTTGTGATATGCACCTATATTCTTTCATAAGGTGTTTATATATCCCATTTCCCATATAATATCATGAATTTATCTATCCCAATTATATTTTATGTTCTATTTTTTTATTATTTCATTTTTATTATGATTCAATGTCACTAAATAGGTAATGGTTTTATGTGACAATCTCATCACATATCAGGATTATTTATGATTATGATTCCAATAATAAAATATTGTGATATATATCTCAATAATTATCATAAATTTTATTCTAATATAGTTATTTATGATTTCTTAAATTAATTTTAACATTTATTTACACTTTTTTACTTAAAGTAATTAAGAAAATATTTTTACTGTAATCTAACATTATTTCTATCTTTAGTCATAAATCTATTTTCTTACAAAACTAGTTATTCTAATGATATTTTCAATCATGTCCTTACATGATATTTTAATATGATTTTCAAGGAAAATGATTTTGAAAATATTTAATGTTAAAAAAGTGTTTTAAATTATTTTTAAATCTTCATTTATAAGTTGGCATTTTTATTTTAAAAGGAGAAGGTTTTAAAAATGTTTTACGTTTTAAAAAATATTTTTCAAAAGAGAAAAGATATTTTATACAAAAAAAGATTCAAATGATTTTTAAAAGATTCCTTTATAATATTTCAAGTTTATTTTCAAGAATTTTTTATGTTTTAAATATTAATTTCAAGGGAAAATTATTTTCCTAAATAAATATTTTAAATGGTCGATCCAAATTATTTTCCATCTAAGATGACATATATTGATGATACCTATGGCTTAATGAGGATATGATCTAAGGATACAATTTTTATTATTTTCTGAATTTTTTATCATTAAGATGGCATCATTTTTATGAAAAACATTTCTCATTCATGGGTTATACCATGATAAGAATCTTATAAATCCCACTTCTTTTAGATAAATTATGTTATGATGATTATGATACCTGTGTCATTTCTGTAGGTTATGATATGATGAAATGTTAATGAAAATGATTTATTTCCATGGGTAATGATTTGATGAATGTTTTATGATCTTATAGAACACTTACGTATGATTTTCATTATGTGACTGGTGGGAACTATATCTCCCTCTAATGCATTGGGTACAGATAAATGTTCTATTAGATCAAAAGGTACTTGGGAGGTCCACCCAAAACCAATGATGAGGGTATATGGGTGGGCATACCAAACCTGAAAAATAGTTTATATGGGTAGTCATGCCAAGCCCGAAGATTAGGGTACACTGGTGGTCATCCTATTACCAAAGTTGGCATACAAGTGGTTAGCATGATACTAATATGTTATGAATGTCCTGGTGGGTTTCCTTGACATAATATTTTTTATGATTATGTGTATACCACAAATTACATGCCTTATTCCAATTTTATGCTCTTATGGATCATGTTCTTTATTTTCCTTATGTTACATGTCTATTGAACTTCAAAAAATTATTCCATGATTTAAGATTGAGATATTTGAGATGAAGGGTATGATTTTATAATGTTATTCTCATGTTATCAAACCCTTATTCTCTTGTTATGATTGAATATATCCCTTTTTTACCCTTATTGGGCATCCGAGCAAACCTTTTATTGTGTTTCAATTCCCTAGGTTATGAAGAAATGTTTTATATAGGTTATGTCTATGATGACTAAAAAATAGGAATATATTTGTATGAATCATTTAAGATCATTCACCAAATTAGAACATTGTGTTCCAATATTCAAATGGTAATAAACTGTTACATCCCCCATGTATGTATTTGGGTAATTAAATGATTTATTTTATCAAAAATGATATAATATCCATGTATGTTAGTCCATGGGTCTCTATAACACATGGTATCTCTTTATCCAACTTGTTGGGAGTGGACTAATCTGGGAAGTTTAAGGCATCTTATGGGGAGGTTTCTATTTTAAATAATCTCATTTAAAAGAAGGAATATATATTTTTTAAATAAAAAATATTTCTCTTTATTTATCAGATGTTACTATTGGAAACATCATACACTGAATATGGTAATGGCATAGGTGAGAATGATTACTTAAAAAATTATAGTCATAAACATACTAAAGATATTTTTAACACTTCATAAATTATTACATCTCATTGAATCTATTAGAAATAGTTATTTAATATTAATAATATTTCTTATATTTTCATATTTTTGATTGTTAGGCATAAAAAATATTTTATTTGTATATCATCTTCTAACTTATTTATTTTTTAATTATTTGTTACTCATTTCACTAAATCAAATTCATCCAATGATCATTAAAAATTTAATTTGGTCAATTAATCCACAATCAGATCAATTAACGATGGATTATTTATGTTCCCTATAAACAAGGTCATTAACCAATAATTTTCCTCACCCACTTCTCTATTCTTATAACTCTATCAGAATCTATTCAATGATATTCTTTTCTAAAACTACATACTGGTGATTTTTTATCTCTCATACTAGTAATTTCAAAAATAATAAGTTGTTATTTAATTTATAAAGGAAAGGAAATTTTATTATTACAAATTCCTCTCTATGTTTTCATGGATTCAATAAAATAAAAAAATGATATCCCTTACGGTCTCTCTTTTTTTAGAGGTTTGAAATCTCATTTTTAAGGAAATTTATTTTTCTCCATTCCTTTTTCTCTTTCTAAAATTGGTGGATCTGAATAAGAGATAAAATTAATAACTTCCCATCATTTTCATTTCCCCACTAATCATCCCAATAAAATAGACTGAAGTCTTATACTATTTTTTTTTGATATTATAGGAAGCGTGGGTTATTAAGGTATGTGGGACTTTCTTATAAATTTTGGTTATTCCATTTATTTATTTTCTACTACAATAATGTCTATTTTTCATTTATAAATTATTTACATGTTCATCATTCTAGTTATTAAATATCCCATGGAATCCTTTTGTCTATTATTGAAGTTTTTTTGAAGTGTCTCATATAATAAATTAATATGAATTCTCTATATTTCTATTAATTCCAATATTTTAGAGTGTTTTTATTTTCTTATTTGTACAAAATAATCCAATCCTATGATTCATATAAATTTCTATAGAATATAATCCAATTCATTTTCAGTGATTAGATACCTTGGTTGGGGTATTGGCTTTGTAGTTTCTCATGAAGAGGATAAACTTCAATAAATATTATGTGGTCTATAAGATATTTATAAACATATTATGAATATTCTAATTATTAATTTTCAAATCCTCATATGTATGCATTTAGAGTCATGAAGCTAATTTTGGCTTTATTTTATGTTTTCAATTATTGATTGTTATTAAAATTGTGAATTTTATAAAATATATTATTAATAAAAATGAAAAGATTTAATTTTTAGGATAAAATTGAAGGCACTAAAAACATATATATTTTAATAGTTTCCTTTCTTATTTTTTTGTTGAAAGTTTTTAGTGTTCTTTTGCATCAACTAGGATGGTAGAGAAGTTGGTCCTTTTATGCTGTAATGTTTCTTATAATGGAAGATATTTTTCCTTATCTTAATGATATTATGATTGCTTTTTGGTTTGACACAATGGGACCTAGAACACATACATGTTTTAGTGATATATTATTATTGTGTGACATTTAGGGCCTACATGAGAACACATACTAAAACCTTATAATATAAATTATTTCTTTTGAAAATATATTCAATGCAATTATTTTTTCAGAAACAAAATAAAAAGTATATAATAGATTAATAAATATAATATCTATAATTTAAATATGATTATAAAATTTCAACATTGTCATTTACCTTATTTCCCTTGCATTAATAGGTAAATTGTAACATTAATCATTCATATGTGTGGATTATCACCTACATGGTCTGTGAGTTTCCTTTTTCATCACCACTCATCATGGATGGATTTAGAATATATTAAATATAAAACATTGTATCTATAATACTATTATTATATTGGATACAATGAAACTATTTTATGATTCATTCTACCATGGCCAACATACATAAGGAGTTATGAAAAAATTGACCAAACAACCTCATGTAACCAACATAGGAAAGAAAACTACATAACAAATAAATATTATATGATAATAAATACTATTTATTGAAATTAATATAAATTATTAAGGTAACAAAGTAGGTATATATTAAAATAAATTTGATTATTTTGGAATATAAGTGGATGTGTATAATGAATTAGGATTGAGGTATGTTTTTCTGCCTCAATCACCCTTCATTGAGGAATGATTTGATATCATGCACTAATATTTATTTGTATGGTGTAACTACTATCATATTGAATTCTAATATCATAAATTACTATTGAAATTGGAAACTTCAATTCCTTTCAATACCATCCTTATTATGGGACATGATTTATGTTATCCCTAAAATATATGGGGTTTTTCCATAACTCAATATTCATTCTTGAGTTATAATGTTTCTCCCTGATTTTCATATTTCATTTCATATGTTATTCCCTATATATATATTGGGAGAAAAAGTTTTATAAAAATATTCCTTCTTAAAAGCCCAAATATGTTAACATTAGTAATTATCCCACTAAATGATGTTTTACCATATTATATTTTTAAAATAAATAATTATCATCCTTTATACCATATCATATTTCATAAAATGTGTTTTTAAAACAGAAAGATGTAACTTTTGAAAACACCCTTATTACTTTAATGTTGTGAAATCCCTATTATTTTCTCCTTTTAAATATATCTTATTATCATGTTCTTATTACATATGATGTATATATGTTCCTTAAAAATATACCTACTTTACAATACCATTATTTAATGGGGTTAATACATGTTTTATGCTCCCTTTGAAATTTCCACTTTTAAGTAAAACTGATTTAAGGGAAACATATTATTTCCTATCACTAAACATGTGTCAGCTCCAAAAAATGTTTTTTTATGAAGAATATATTTTCAAACCAATAATTTTTTTATATAAAACTATCCATGTTAAATTCTAGTTTTATTGGAACAAATATACTCATTCCTTCATTAATTTTAACTTTTACATATTTCATAAAGCATTACCCAAGTAGTTCATTTTTATTATTTATACTCTAGATCATTATCATGCATGTTATATATTGGAATACCAATTATGAAAGTGCAAAAAAATTAATTACTTTTTATCATTGTAATCCTTAGTATTTAGCCTTCAATAGTGCCTTGAATGAAAATTATGAAACTCGCTTCCTTCTTTCTGGGTTTGATCATGGTTTTAATTTTCGTATGGTTACTTTTAATTATGTGGAATTAATAAGTATTATTTTCATTATGAGATTGATGATTACAAAATTATATATCCCTAAAATTCATTAAAATAATGTTTATATCTCATGATACGTTATTTATGAGATTAATAAGTGAACCTAATTAGCTATGGGACTTTCTTCATTATGTATGGTGCATAAAAGGTTATCCTAAGAATAATTTGTTATGTGATGGGTAATATTAAAATTATATATCCCTATAATTAATTGGTTAATTCTTTATATATCATTATGATCTATGTAAGGGATTTGAGATTAAACGAAATCCACCATGGGCCTTTTTTAACTATGTTAATGGGAGTGGGGAGTGAACCCAATCCACCATGGGAATTTTTACACTTTATGATGATGGTCTTGCGAGTTATTATTGACTGATAATTTCACATGTTATATTTTTTTTACACATTCAAGAATTTCATTTCATTATTACTTGTTTTCATTATTATCTCGCACTATGTTTTCATTATACATGTTTTTTCCTTTTAAATTATATGCATTTCCTTCATTATTTAGAGTCAAATATTTTTGTTTCATGTTCTTGTAATAATTGATTTCACTATTCTATTATTTTCTCATATAATTATGATATAACCCTTGAAATCATGTGGATATGTTTTCCCTTACTATCCATTTTAGTTTTCCCCTTTCTTATATTTCCTTTCCCCGGGTTATGAAGACAGGTATAACTTATGTGAAGTATAGAATGGGGTATAGAAGATTTCAATTATGAAAAAATGTTCATAAGTTTTAAAAAATAAGTTTCCTATGTAACTAATCATCAACGAAAGAAAAATCAAAAGGTTCTATGAGCTATGTGACATTATTGTGAGGTGTAATTTTTAAATTATAAAAATGATTTAAAATAAATATACTATTAGAATAGTTTTTCAAAATTTTTAATATTAATATGAAGAAGTAATGTTCACAAAAAAAGATGATAATAACATTAAAATCAATAATAAATTGGTTTTAGGATTGTATATGGAGTTTTTTAATATTTAATTATAAAAATATGAATGTTTTGAATTGTAATTGAATTGATGGTTCAATAGAATTATTTTTTTGTTGATATTTTTTAAATGAATATCACAGTCAAAGAGGTTTCAAGATGTTCATCAATCTATGACACATAAAAAAATACATATCTTACAAGCCTTAGATCAACGAGAGTGGAAGACACTCGATCAAACAATGCTATAAAGGGTAAAAATCATCAAATACCTTGCATTTTTTTTTGTTACTATATTGTCTTATACTATTACACTTTCATTCATGGGAATTTATACTATGGAGTATGTTTGGGGATAGGTATTTCAAAACATGACTTATTTACCACTAAGAGTCTATTATCCCATCAATTTTATCAGTATATATTTTAATATAATAACCTTAGTTTCTTAAAAATAATAAATTCAAAATATAGTTTTTCATTTTCTTAATTTAATTTTTTTAGTAAATTATCCTCATTCCCTACACACATATAAACACATAACAACAGAAAAACCTTATATTATTTGGGTTCGTTTAGTTGGGGTTGCATTATTAATTTCATATAATATTTTCAAGTAAACAAATCAAGTCCCTATCAACCCACTTTGGCAATAATTTTAACATACTAATATATTGCTCTTAAATTAGGATAAATATTATTTTACTTGAAAATTTTACCATAGAATGTTCATTCATGAAATATGAAATAAAATATTCCTAACAAAAACTCTTTCGCACAAATATTCATACTGTAAATTATTATTGATATATAATTTTAATTTATGAACCACTATAGGAATATCATGTTGGTGAATTCAATATACTCTCAAAGTTTACTTTTTCAACTAACGAAAACACCAAAAAATACATCCCATATATGATGTAAGGCCTTTTGGCTGAGGGGTATAAAATGAATTATTAATTTTTGTGACTTCAAACACACGATAAAAACTAACTACTAATAGTGAAAAGGAACTACCATATCTATCTTAATACAAGGTACAACATCTTCCTCTCAGTTATTGGAATTCATTTAAATCAATGGGATAACTTAATGAGACTCCCAAAATTAAAACATTGTGGTCTTCTTCATAATTTATTTTCTTCTATTAGGTTTCATTTTATTGTATTAAATTTAATTCTCTTATTTCAATTTTATTGTTTTCTAATTAATTCTTTCCTATATTTCCCACTTATATTTTATTTAGTTATATTTATTTGATTTTTACTAAATTTCATTTTCCATTGTTTGATTAGGTTCTCTTAATTTCTATTTGGTTCAGTTTGGGTGGGGTGAGGTTTCATTTTTTAATTCACCATAGCCAACACAAAACACCAAAAATTAATCTAAAAACTCCTTAAGAGAATATAACATCCAATTTAAACCCAAAATTCATAATCTATACATCAAACAACATTCTAAACATCAATTATATTTCTAAAACAAAAAAATATTTATTCAACTCTCATTGTTTGAAAATAAAATCAAGATACCAAAATTTCAGTATATCCTTATTCAAAATTAATTTCCTAGTATTGTGGTACAAATGTTAGAATATTCATTCAGACCGACCAAAACATCTATAATTAAATATAAACTACACTTCAATTCAAGGGTATAATGAAAATTTTTATTTTTAACTAATTATAACATATTCAATTGAATGGTATTCTATATTAATTAAAAGAGTTTTCATCTAAGAATTTAATTACACTAAAACTTATAAAAACTATCCAAACATTCCTTAAATTTATGTAATCATTACAATTTATATAATTTAATCCAAACCGTTATTAAATATTCAATCCATTTCAATTTAGACCACATTACCCTTAAATTTATAAAGTATAAAATTATTTAATAATTGTTCCTATTAATTTAATCCCATTTCATTTAAACATTAAACTATAGGAAAAAACGTTATATAAACATAAAACAAGTCATAAAAATAATAAGATAACATAAGACCATAAAATAAAGTAGTCATCAATTAATATGAAACATTCATCATGAATATTGTAGTAATTGAAATAATATCATGTAATAAGAAATATCCATGATAGGTGTAAATGTTATTCTTCGAGTTAAAGGTCTTGATGGTTATCATTTTATATGACTAGAATGATGGTTTTATCATTATAGTATTGTAGACCAATAGAGATGACATCATAACTTTTTTAAATAATTTTGGTCTCCCAATCAGGGAATCAATTATTAGGAAAACATTGTCAATATCCACTTTTGTACACTTTATTTATTTATTTATTTATAACATGGATGTATTTTATCAGCATAATAATTTATACTAATAAATTCTTAATATTTTTGGAATATTTTTATTATTTATATACATTTAACTACTTTATATATAGACACCATAGGTGGGAAGTGGGAAAAGAGGTGATTAGAAACATTTCCCATCTAGACAGAGTGAAGGTGGGGAGTGATGTTTGTGAATAGTTACAATCTAAATATTGTATTACTAATTGACTAAATGGTTTATATTTTGTTAATTTTAATACATTTTAGTCGTGTTATATAAATTTTTTTGTACATTTAAATATAATAACCATTTGTACTATTATGTTATACTAGATAAATAATTTGTTGTGTATCTATTTTGTTATCGGTGGAGTGTATTAGGGAAGCTTCCTAGGCATTTACTTTTTTTCTATGACAACATATTTAGTGATGATTTTAACCACTGTTAAATATAGTATATAATTTATTTATAATTATTTATCCAAACCATATCTAAATATTTAGAATTGGTTAAAATCACCATTGTATGGTTCGTTGGGTAAAATTTAGTGGTGGTTATTTAAAACCACCTAAACATCTTTCCATGGATAAAAAGTAGTGGTGGTTGAAATGGCCACGGAACATGGTACATTAGTGGAAACATTATCAAATTTTTTTAAAACATTACTAAATATAGAGATATTTTATAAATATTTCTTAAGTAATAAAAATATTCATGAATTATTTTTTCATAATAATTAAGAAATAGATTTGTTCAAAAATTTGCGACATACAACTTAATGATAGTTTTAGACAACATTAAGAGTATATTTTCCTGTAGTGAGATACTAATAGTATTGATATAATTGGAAGGATTTAATAAAACAATTTAATAATGCAATATATTCCTTTAAATTTGTTTATAATATAAATTTAAATTATATAGTTATGAATATATTATATATCGCTGGGTAAGTAGAGGACGATGAGCTATTACTGAAATTAGTTATTTAGAGACATTCTTCAGAAAAAACACCATGTAAAAATGTGATAAGAAGTTTTATATAATGAATTATTATATTTCAATGAACATTGTATTATTTAAATTCATGTGAAATTGAATTTTACTGATTGTAATACTACAAATTTCTTTGGTGATTTTATTTTGATTGGTTTATAGAATTTTCAAAATCTCGGATTTAGGTGGAATTTTCTATAATGAAGAGAACATTAAAGTATTGAATTCACATTATCATGGGTATGGTTTAAAAGTTTGTATTATTAATTTTTAAAATATTTCAACACTAATTTATATTTTAAGTCATCTAACTCGGTTGGAAATCTAAACACATCATTTATATAGAATATAGAGATTTATTGGCGTTAAACATTATAAACTGTATTAAAAATAAATTTAAAGTAATATTTCTAACTTACCCAAATGAGAATAACTTTAAGATTTGAGGATATTTTTTATATTAAATGGATTCTTTATTTTTTAAAAGAGATAATTCTGATAGGTCCATTATTATCACTGACTAAAAATTACACTATTTAACTAAAAATATATATTATACCGTTAATGAATCTTAAAATTTTTAATTAATATGTTATTTATCTTAAAATATTTTCAAATAAGTATATAAAATATTTTCTAATACCTTGGAATATTTGATATATTAAAATAAAAACTATTCTAAAAAATCAAGACAAGGTTGAATAGTATATTAGGTTTAGTATATACAAATATATTGAATAAGCGATTAGTGACATCCTTCATGTATATCAATAACTATTCAAGTCAACAATATTATTCCATGTTAGTAATATACATTTAATATATCATATTTTTCAAAGTAAATATGAATAATATATACAATTTCTCATAAATTAGTTTTTATATGGAATATGATTTTCAATGAATACATGATTTGGTAAAATAATATAGTTGAGGAACATTATAGAATGATATTTTATATGATTTTAAATTTTATTAATTAATCAAACTTAGTTAGGAATGATTTCATGATATATTAAAATTGGGATAATAATATTTTTACTACACATAATGTTTCCATGGATATACTAATGTTTGACCAAACAATGGTCTGATCCTCAACTATGGAACAAGGAACCAATGTTTTTGTCTATACTGTTTCTAGTGGAAGATTCCTTGGGACAAGGAAGTTACACACCCTAACCTACAACATTTTTTCAACCTCAAGTGGCACATATATTATAAAAACAAATAAATCATTCTATATAATGAAAAATAATGAAAAAATGATAGAACATAAGTATTTGACATGGTTTGGACAATGTATTCATACACGAGAAACAAAGACATCATTAAAGGTAAAAAAAGAGAGATTGAAAGGGTGTAAAAACTCCAAATAACAAGTTGATAGTGGGTTATCTCATGTAAACCATTCACTCAAACACATACCCTAAAAAAGTGACCTCTTACCCAATATATATATGTATCTATAAGAATATTTTTACCCTAGTTCAACCACCAATATATATTCATGGACCACTCGCCATGTGTCTCCAATACTTTCAGTCATTAAATCATCCATTCAATGGAAATAGCCCCCTCAATTAGATTACCCAATGAACTATATCATAGTTTGTAGACTAAATTTAATTCCTTATGTATCCTACATTAGTTTCCACCCATTCTGGAATCTATAATAACTCACCCTCCATCCCCAACACATTCTTATTCTAATTCTTGAACCACTTCATGTTTTTGTTATGATATGTCTGGGTCCTTTGGTGATCTAATAAATATTTCCCCTATGTCTGGTAGAGTAATAAGGGTATCAAAAGTTACATATTTTCAATAACATCATCACTCATCTAGGAAATGGATTCTCACACCAAGCCTAGAAATATCTCACTTTAGAATCAGTTTTCAGTCTTCAACACCATGTCAACTAGGTCACATGGAAAACCATTTGTATCTACAATTTTTATCATAAAAAATTAGTCTCTTGAAACTTCTATGTTTCCAAGATCCTAATACCTCTATATTATCCAAGCCCCATTGAAGTGAAAAAATTATTTAAACTCTCTTATGAAATAACATTAGTTATCATGTTCATCTAATTACAATTCCCTTCAATCTTCCATAGCTCCAATACCCCATTATCCTTAGTCTTTGGGATGAATTGGTATTTCATTTGAATATTCTTCATACAAGAGTGAAATTTTCATTATTGTAAAATTAAATTACACTTTGGATTTCATTTTACAATGAGTCAATATCCTACCACCAAATGATTTTATCTAATGGACTATTCAATCACATGACTTCCTTCCCAGAATTCATTAAAACAATCTATTCAGCTTATGTGGTTCATAGTGCAACTAGATTTGTGTCTAAAACATCTAGTTCATATTACTTCCCCCCAAAAGGAAACAATAATCTAGTGTTTCTTATAACACCCCAACCTAAACTACTAGGTCTAAACCAGAGGGTGATATATCCTCATGCACATGTCCAAATATACTAGAACCCACCAACTAGTAGTGAGGTTCTGATTCCATTATTGAGAATATCATACCCTTATAATCATGTCATAGGAACAATAATTAATCACAAAAATATAATAAATTACTAGCGTAAATATAGAAAAACTTAATAATGGCATACAAGTCATTTAATAATAAGCATATCCCAAAGTTGAAATTCTTTCCAATGTAATAAGTAGAAAATAAATAAATAAATATTTGGTAGGATCCTATGTAGTATATCACAGTCATTCATCTACTTCATTTGCTTGTTCTCAAGGGTCCACTATTGGGACATTTCCCTTCACCAAGTCTCTAGTAATGAAATCTATAAGAGCATATAAATACATGAGTAGGGTGTGAGTAAAATACATAGTAGGACACCACCAATGCATCCATAACCAATCATGCTCAAGTATACCAGGTATAGACCATGGGTATAAAAAATAAAAAACATGAATAATAATATAAAATCCAAAACATAGTGGTCATAGTCTAACCAAGACACACAAAAACCCCACCCATATCTACTTCAGATCCACGCTAGAAGGATAATGAGAAGATGTTGGAACTATCCAATCTATCCACCAATTTACTGAATATGACACTTGAAAACATTATTCAATCACTTTTACATACAAATCGTTATGTCACACAAGTATGTAATGCTACTAAAAAATCAATTAGTCATCGTGTGACTAATATATGACATGTAAATAAATTTTTAACAAGTTGTTAAGAAGCCAGATACTTTGGAATTGAGTGAATTCCCAACATGTAATTCCATGGAATCATTGTTTCTCTACCCTGTTCCCAATTCTATCATCTTAATTATCAAAATTCATGTGAACTCCCCCTATATGGGATAAACATTTCACAGAGATCCACCTATTCTGATAACCAAGAAGAATACCTCAAAAGAAATGTAACATATATACTACGTAGATCTTAGGTGATAGGTATATCAACCTAGGAATAAATTATCATCACACAATGGTATGTAATTAAAATCAAACGTGAAAATATCTACTCTAGTATAACTCATGTAAATAAATATCACAATGGGTCTCACACGATACACAAACACATGTGATAAAAATCAAACATAGATATCAACTATTCCAACACATAAATTATTTATGGAAACATGTGAAACAAAATACCCAAGAGTTAAGGAACATCTTACCTTATAGTTATCAAAATCAATGTCCTCGTTCATCAAAGGAATCATCACCTGTACTATGTTTTTTCACCAATCAGAGCACAATGGAGTACCAAGGACTCCATAGGTTGATCGTTATCAGAAAAATATTCATGTTTTTGTTTGGATGGATTCTTGGAAGATTGGAAGCCTCTATGATGAAGGAAAGGTTTTGAAGTGTGGAGGTTTATAGAGGAAAACCAACACAATGAAAATTACTCCACCATCATCCATATGTGCACCGAAAGAACACTCTCATAGTGTATGACGAACCACTATAGTGTGGAGAGCACTGTAGTCGACCCGCAATGGTATATGACTAACTACTACGATGTAGAACCATACTGGGTCATGAAAAACTTTATAATAAGATGAAAACTGAAGTATGGGGTCATCTCTGTAGACCTTCATAACTACTAACTCAATTACAAATGAATATAGGGATAATTGGTGTATGTAGGGGGTCATAAAAGGTCCAATCCATGTGAAAACCACTCATAAACACTCATTAAAATTCCAAAAGACAGACCCTAATGAATTTTTAAATAGTTCATTTAAACCCATAACTCATGAGGTCTAATTGTTCTAGGAACTGGAATAAAATAACATGGATAAGGCTTTGCTATTTATTTTTATTCACCACAGCACAGCCTCTGTAAACCACCCTCCATAGTTAAGGTTACAATGTAAAATAATCTCTATGGAGAAGCCCTTGGATTTGTGGTGTGTCCTCTATTCCATCACACCACCATAGCACGACCACCCCATTAAAGTGAAACCAACTCCTATGTAGCATGGTAATGTGTGTTACGGTGTAACCACCCCTATTTTTGATTAAAATACACTTTTAAGATTTAGTATACTTCTCAAATAACACATGCCTTTAAAAAACATATCTCAAATCAACAAGGATGAGAATAAAGGAAATAAGTCATTCCAATAATGGATATAATTTTTTGGTTTTTACACTTCAACACCTCTAAATACTTATAATCCTATAGAAGAATCCCTAGGTGTATTTTTTAATAACACTGTCCATTGATCACCAAAGTTATCCACCCACTTCTAGGTATCCTCTTGTATCCATCCATGATGATATAAGATCCATACAAGTGGAATAATATTCCTCTAAAATACCTGCGCTATCCAATCTATAATCTTCACTAGATGCTCCTTATAAGATGAATCTAGACCGAACTCAACATCATCATTGTCTATATCATGCATAAGATCAACCATGTACTTCCTGAGTGGTGATACATAAAACCCATCATTTAAACCTCAGTAGTGAAAAGGTATATTCAAATAGCATGTCATTATCCCAACCCATTTGATGATCTCAAAGGGTTTAACATAACATGGTGTAATCTTTTCTTACAACCTCATATATTGGAAAACTAATCGATGAGTAACTCTTAAGAATCCCAGATCACCCAAAACGAACTCAAAAGGTATACTCCTATGGTTGGAATATGATATATGCCTAATATGATTAGTGATCAACCTATTCTAAATTAGTTTCACTCTCTTGAAGGCCTCTTAAACAAAACTAGGTCCCACAACCACTGCCTCAGTGTCCTCATACCAACAAAGAGGTTAATGATAAGGCCTCCAAAAAAATCCTCATAAGGTTCCATCGGAATCAAAACCTAATAACTATTATTTCAAATTAACCCAACCCAACATAAATGATCATACCAATCTCCACCAAAGTATAGTACATAATCACTTAGTATATCCACTAGTATGTTTATAGTCTACTCGAACTATCAATCTATATAAGGATGGTATGTTGTTCTAAAACTCAACTGATTTCCTTGATATTTGTATAATACCTTCAAAAAAATGATGTAAAATGTGTGTCTATATCTGATACAATGATTTAGGGTACTCCATTCAGGTTTTTAATCTCACAAATATATATATTTCCTATCTCTTCAACTGATTGAGTATCTTTGATATGTAAAAAAGTTATCTTCCTTCATTATCCAATAAAAAATCACCTTCATAGCATCATAACTCCTCAGGGTCCTAGGTAACCCCATAAAAATTTCTAAAATGATTTCCTCCCACTTATACATGGTCATAGAAAGTGGTTGTAGAAACCCACTAGGACACTGTTTCTCATCCTTTACCCTCTGGCTAGTATGGAATTTGGAAACTAACCAAGTGATGACCCTCTTCATTACTGGACACTAGAACATTCATATAAATTCATGGTATATATTATTCATAAGAGGACATACCACACATATATAGGTATAAAAATCTCTCATCATATCCTCTCTGCGGAAAATAGGGACTACCACTCTCCAAAGCACAAGGATCATGTCATTCTTTCTCAAAGTGTACCCAGGTATCAGATAACCTATAGCTAGTTGTTCCTACATCACAACACACTCTTAGTATGAATCATGTCCTTGTTTTACCTAGTTTACCATAGAATCTCTGACCACCAAGAGAGTAGAATTTATCAATCCCTTAACCTCTAAATCATTCTTCCTCTAGTCATTTAACAAGCTCATCATGTTTCATTTCTCCTTTGTTGGCCTCTCACCAAGATCTCGTTCATCCTTTGTTCTATAGATAGGATAATCTGAAATGATGTTACCTTCCCATAGTTTACAATACAAATGAAATTCAAATGTCTAATGATACTCAACCCAACACCTCTCTGTTTGATTTAGTTCTGGTTGTGTGGAGATATAATAGAGGCAATTATGTTCAGTTTAGACAACAAACCTCTCATTAAAGAGATAGTGTCACCAACACTTCAGATCATAGACAGTGGATTCTATATCAAAATCATGATTTGGATAGTTCCGCTAATGGTGCCATATCTAATGTGACCCATAAGCCTCTACTAACTCCCATTTCATTATTAGTACTCCTGGAATAATGTTTCATGCATCATGTTATATGGCATATATAATCCTTGGCTCAGGAAGTATCATCATTGGAGTTGTCACCAACCACTTCTTCATATAAATTTCTCTTCATAGTGTTCCATCCATTGGAACATTACTCCATTCTTCTTCAGTTATGTGATGGTTGATGACAGTGAGAATAAGTACTAGATAAATTGGAAGTGATATCCAACAAAACCTAATAATCTCCTAATCTTGAACATATTATGGGGACATGTCTAGGTCATGACTACCACTAATTTCACTAGATCTATGGATATAATGGTCTCAGACAACACATATCCTAAGAACATCACCTCCATAATCCAAAAGTCGCACTTTGATGGGTTGGTGTAAAGAATATGTGCTTGAATCATACTTGGGACTCTCTTAAGGTACCTAGCATGATTTTTTAGTATTAGTAAGTAGATTAGGATGTCATAAATGAAACCCATGATGAATGAGTCTAGGTATGGGTGGTATATCTTGATCATAATATCCATGAAAAATGTAAGAAAATTTTTTTTCCACAGGACATCACCAAGAACTCATACAACCCATAATTTCTCTAAAATTTCATCTTTGGAATATCTTCTTATATAAATCACAACTTGTGATAAAAAGATCGAAGATTAATCATAGAGAATCACCTAGATCCTGGTAACTGATTGAAAATATCATTGATCCTTGGAAAGGGATATTCTTTCTTCATTATCACCTACTTCAACCTTAGGTAATGGATACATAGTCAAAGACTACCATCCAACTTCTTGGTGAACAACATAGCCTCACCCCATGGTGAAGCACATAGCCGGATAAATTCCTTCCACTCCGAGTCATCTAGATGCCCCTTGATCTCCTTCAGCTTGGTTGGTTTTATATGATATGAGGATATCAAAATGGGGTGTCTAATCATTATGAGATCAATATCAATGTCAACTCCTCTATCCCAAGGATGTCCTATAAATTTTTTCAGAAATACATCATGATATGGATCTAGGAAATGAGGAAGAGTTGATGTTTCTATCATTGATCCCACTAAAGGATTCAAGCCTACCATTTGTGTTGCGATCATGCCATGCTATATCATGTCTGGTCCAACTCATCCCAATATCTATTCATCACATATCTCTCTCCCTTCGGTGAAGTAAAGGACACTCATCTATGATATCGATCAATGTGGGCTAAAATCTAGCCAACTAGTTCATCTGGAGAATCACATTGAATGTCATCAACTCCAGAATCATGATTTCCTATAGATTTCGAAACTCAATGATAACTAAAGGATACTCATTGCATCACTAAACATGGTACAGTCTCAAGATCAATGGTTTGTCAAGAGAGACTAACTTAGTGAATATCTCCACTGATGAGAACTTTGAAAAGATATTGGGGTCAAAGATCAAGCCCATCCTACACCCCTCCAGAAAATTATTCTTTATGATCTATCATAGAGCAACCAGATATGTTCACTCTTTCACCATTGTTGGAACTGACTCTGGGGTGTTGTGAAGACCCTCCCATAGTGTTTGGACTTCCCACATTTAAAAAACATTAGGTCACTGCTAAAAGGATATGAAGAAGCCAGACTCTACCCCACCTACATACTACTACTCTGTCACATATATGTGGTCTTCCTATTATTTTCATTGGAATATGTATCCATGTAAACAATATTTGTTCCACCCAACTGAGTATTCAAGGATAGGTGAATACCAACTACCCAAACCTCCTGCGTGATCTTCTCAATAAGTAGAGGATTCCACAACCCCATTGGTTATGAATCTAGGTCAACACTATAGGATTATATATAATGTCAAGTATAAGTATGATATAAATTTTACTATCTATCTATGCCTCATTACTAGCTAGAATCAATGAAAAGTTTAGAATCTTAGTAAAACATGTAGATTAGGAAGATGATGTCATGAAACCCAAATATAGCTCCATGAATTCATGTTCTAGGCCTAGATTCAGTTTTTCCAAAAAGAAATATTAAAAAAACTCGTAAAGGCCTCCCATGAGAGTCCCTCATATCATTCAGCTGAACCCATAACTCCCTACCAATGTCTAGATGGTCCTGATATATTAAACACTACTAGCTTTACCTTCTTGTCCATTTTCCTCTCAAAAATTTCAAATATTCTCTCAATTATCTCATTCCAATACATGGAATCCTACATTCCATTGTTTCTTTGAAATGATAATTTATTCTGGAGCTTGAAATACAAATAATATTTAACCATAGATCTCGGTGGTGGATGGAATAGTCCCACAACACACACCACTAGGGAAGGAGATGAAACATGCTCTAGAGAACACTCCTTTTCGATTGGAGGTCTTGTAAAACATCTAAGAGGTGAAATATCTACAAAATAAGGAACATTAGAAACATGAATAGATCATAACCAATCTATGAGACCACCCAATGTTATCCTAGGATTCTACCCATAACTTAAGTTATTCCACTCCTAATACTTTCAATGGTTGTTGTCCATACACGTTAGTCACAGTCATCATATATATACTAATACAAAAACATTTTCAATTCAACTGATTAATTACAATAAAGATATATCATAGTAGCATGGAAATATATATATATATATATATATATATCACCCAACAGAGAAACTATCCTGAATAGGTAGAAAAAATCATATAAGTTAATTAAAAATCAATTACGCATTACCACAATAGGTATATATATATATAATGTGGACCAATGTGCTTAGTAATGATGCATGAATTCACCTAAAATATCATAAATCACATATAAACATCATGTGAATCACTCAAGGTGAATTTAATCAATGGTAACAGAAAAACATAATTTCCACTACTTTATGGAAACCCATAGGTCCAATATATAGCGATGGTTAGGCATTGTCATAGTTCACCTACATGAGTCCCAACTATCCAATATCTTGTCTATCCTATCCAAAATCAAAGAAAACATAAGAACAAGTTAGTCAATCTTAGTCATATGATACCATTTCTTCACTCCTTGAATGGAATTTCCAAGTCTGAATAAGATGGTTCCATGACCTCATGCACACCTCCTTGTATGGAAGAGGCTACCAACAAGAAAGTATGGTCTGAGTATATTTGTAGAGTGACTATGAACTCTCTACCATGTCATACATGATCAATAATAAATCATAAAAAATATATTAAATAACTAGAGTAAATATGCAGAAACTAAATAATGGCATACAAGTCCTACAATAATGAGAAACTCCCGAAGGGGAAAGAATTTAAAGTGTAATAATAAGTTGATAAATAATTAATTAATTAATTAGAACGGTCTTTTAGATTTTATCCCAATCCACCACTAGCTTCATTACCCTCTTCTCAATCATCAACCACAGGGCCCTTTCCCTTTATCAAGTCTCTAGTTATGAAATCTATAGGAACATCGAAATACATGAGTAGGGTGTGATTACTAGACTTAATATGAAACCATGAATGCATTCTGAAACAAGTTTTATCATGTATAATAGGAATATATATTATATAAAATAAATGTGAAATATGCATAATAACATAAAGTCCAAAACTGAGGGATCATGTGATAACCAAGCCACCATAAACCCATGTACATACATTCTTTGACACCTTTCTTAATGGATAATGAGAATATGTGGGAATTAAACAAACTATCCACTAGGATAATGAATCTATCAATCAAAACAATCATGGATCCAGGTATGTATAAGGCTCGATTTGGGCATCAAGTGCAGGATGATAATTAAATTGACTAGGCATTGAGTTCTCGATATACAACATGAAACTCACATGCCAACTAGGAATCAAGTAGACTTATACTTAGGTTTAGAGTGCATTCCTAACACAACAATCTATAGTATTATCATATATCTACATAGTGATCAGGTCTATCAACATCATCATCGCAAGTCAAGCGCACTCCCCCTCTAAGGGATAAACATGTCACAATGGTCCACCTATTTTGATCACTAAGAACATTACCTATAATGAAAGGTAACATATATAAAGAGGATACATGAAAAAATATAAACATGAGAAAAAAGAAACAAGGCATGACTACATGTGATTAAAATGAATCATGGAAAAAGAAACTCCAATATCACTCATGGAAGTATATATCATAATGTGTCTCACAAGAAATAGATTAATCCACATGTGATAATAATCAATCAGGGTTATAAATAATGATAATATATAAATTATAACATGGAAACATGTGTAAAAAAGACCCAATAGGTAAATAACTTCCTACCTCATGGTTATAAAAGTCAGCATCAAGG
This sequence comes from Viscum album, assembly GCA_963277665.1. Lineage (NCBI taxonomy): Eukaryota > Viridiplantae > Streptophyta > Magnoliopsida > Santalales > Viscaceae > Viscum > Viscum album. The sequence continues at coordinate 2,060,118,326 of OY728120.1, read as the reverse complement.
TTTATAGAATGAATCATCACCCGAACCACATTCTAACACAAACTATAACACAAAAGAGCACTAAGGACTCTTGGGGATAATAATCATAAATGAATGGTTTCAAGATCAGTTTTGAAGGCTTCCTCGAAGTCTAGAAGGATCCATTGTATAAGAGGGTGTTTCAACAAGGTGGTGCATAGAGTAAAACTACCACAGCATAAAGTATTCAACCAATGTGTAGAGGTGGACCAAAAGAATACTACCATGGTGCATGATGAACCGCTACAGTGTGAAGAGCACTAGATTTGACCTGTTATGGTCTACAACTAACTGTTATTTCATAGAACCTCGCATAGCCGTGAACAATTATGGTGTAAGGTGAGAACTCTGGCACTTATTCATCTTTATTTCCCTTCAAAACTCTTGAAACGGTTCTAAATGAAGAGATGGATAATTATTATATGATGGGGTCCTTAGAGATCCAATCCGTGTAAAAAACCCTTAGAAAGACACTTCAATTTACATAAATTAAATACCATAATGGATTCCAAATTTGGTTATTTAAGACCATAACTCTCAATGACCAACATCTAGATTGAATAGAATGAACTGATGTAGAGAAGGCTTTGTGATGTAGTATAATTCACTATAGAATAACCTCCATAAACATCCATCCCCATTGAAGTCTATGGTAATAAATAATTTCTATGATGGAGCCCTTGTCTTTGCGGCATGGCCTATATTCCACCACACCACCAAGGTACATCCACCCCACCATTGTACAATTAACACCTCTATGGAATGTTCATTCATGTTATGTAGAAACCACCCCTTTTTGGGAATTAAACACACTTTTATTCTTCTACAAGATTCTCAAATCACAAATTACTTTACCAAACCTTAATTAACTCTAAAGCAAAGTGGATAATAAAAAATGTTTTCTATTAAGGGGGGAAAGTTTCAAGGTTTTACAATTCTCTCGCATCTTTCTATATCTCTACTAAATTCCTCATCCACAAATAATTGTAAGGGATAATCCATCCCAAAACATAGTGCATGAATTATTTCACCTCTTGGATAATGGAATATCCACTTCATAGCCTATTAATCCACATTTCCTAAATTCCCCTTGAAACAACTAACCAACCCCACCACTTTTTTTATATTCATCCTAGAACAGACCATGGAATATATCAGACTTTCTACAGCTGATGTATATAGATATTTTACCTTATACTCAACCTTATCATCCATTTCAGGCATCTTATCCTTTTAATATTTGAATTTTATAGCAATGGGGGTACTAATTTGATTTGATTCACTCATACTAAATATATCTAGTACCTTTAAATCATACTCATATTAAGAAAATAATGATGATTCAGAACTCAAGTATCATATTATCCTCTTCCTGAAAACCCTCTGGGTGGATCAAATATACTTCATTCAGAAACTCCTTGATTAATTACACTTCAAATATTCCAACCTTTCTATCAGAGGTCTAATAAAAATTAAGTCACAAACACATAGGGGAAATATGATGAAACTCTCATAATCAAATAACTTCTAGAAATAAAAGTGGTCCACCTTTATCTAAACCAACCTACATTATATTATGAAGGAATCAAAAAATGTATTTTATTTACATAGTTCATATTTAATCCCATAGATAATTCTCTTGAGATCACACACTAAACCTTCATTCAGTTCTAGTATGAAGTGTTCTATTTTTTCCATGTAGAATTCTCCCTCCAATCCCCCATGAAGAAACATCGTCTTTACATAATGTTATTTAAGAAACAAAAATTCCATGGAATCATAATTGAGCACTATTATTAATTTTGTATGTTTCACAATAATATATAATATCTCACCAAAATACACATCTTATGATTATTATAAATGTTTCAAAACTAGATTTCTTGTATTGAATTCTACTGTCTTCTCCCTCCTTTTCATAATAAACCCAATTAATCTACAATAATCTATTTTCTTTCTTTCTAGAATATGTGTTTTATCCCATGTCTTAGACACATGAAAATAATCTAATTCTTTCTTCATTTCTAGATCTAACTACAACGAGTCACTCTGACTTCTCACCTCATTCAGGATTTTGGGTTCCCTACTTTCTTCGAGAAGTAGAAACTTCATTTGCGAATCAATTTTTTTTGTTATTCACAAGAACCCTAGTAGATCACTCCACCAATGGCAGTTTTTCACTATCCCTATATCTATCTTTTTAATATTTCCTCCAAGATTTCACTACAATGAATCAAAATTATAGATCTTATAAAATTGATGTTATATTTGATAACTTGTATTATACGCAACACCCAATATAAAAGAACTACAACATATTAGTAGAAAATTATTAATAATTGTACAATAAAAAATTATATTGTAAACCATTAAAACATATTACCTTTAGAAGATAAATAATCAACATGAGTTAATATTGAAAAAGGTTGTATTCAATAAAAGTTATTTCCATTATATTATTTATTTTATTTTAAAAACTAAATTTATAAATTTTAAAATTAAAATTTTATAAAATAAAATTTATTTTTGAATTCCTCATAACAAAATTTACTGTGTATAAATTTTTTAGATTTTTTTCTAAAAATGTGCAATTTTAGTCAAAAAATAAGGTTTGGGGAAATTTATAATTATTGTGACTTAATCCATATGTAAGAGTATTATAGAAGATTAAAAAACCTATTTAATAATAAAATTTATATTTGAGTAATAAAATCATTCATTTTAGAATATTTTTTGAACTTATAAGTCCTATTTCAAACATTTTTAGAAAAAAAATTATATTTTACTTTAATAAAAAAAATAAGTCTTTTCTTATAATTATGTGTTTTAATGGTTTTAAATAAATTTTAAAGTAACATAAATTTTATTTTATTTATATTAAATCAATTAATTTCAAAAAAATAAGTAATAATGATAATTTTATATTATATATAAATTTAAATATAAATATTTTTATTTATTCTAAAAATTATTTTTTATGATTAAATGTGTTTATTTTAACATTAAAATTTCAAAAATTTAAAAACATTATTTGAAAAAATGATTTTCAAATTTGAAATCATAAGGATAAAATTTCTAATAATGTTAATTTCAATTTTTGTCATCAAAATTAACTATAAATGAAAAAAAATAATCAATAAGGTAAAAGTAAATTGGGTTCTCTACTGGAAAAGAGGCTATATGAATGGTTTGGAACCATTGATACAACCCCTAAAACCATTGGTATATCCTATATTAATGGTTTAAGGGGTCATTAGATGATTTTTCGTCAACATAGACCTATGATAATGGTTTGAACAAACTATAGGTATAGTAAAATTATACCAATAGTTCTCATACCATTGGTATATTTAATTTTAAACGATATACATATACTAATGGTTTGGTCAAAACATTGGTATTGGACTTCTGTTTAAATAAATTTTGCAGTGCTGGGTATTTATCCCACAACCTCCCACTTATTTTCAAAAATATTTCACGACTACATTAAAATATCTTATATGTTCATATATAGAAAATAATTTATATGTATGTATAAAATATAACTATTTACAAGGAATTATTTGTTATTATTTTTATTATTATGTATAAATAATGGCACTATCTATACCAATGGTTTGGTCAAACAATTATAATAGGTGGTCATAAGGATCACCTATACCAATGGTTTGACTAAACTATTGGTATAGGAAGTTATAATACATACCTATATGAACTTTTTTCTCAAACCATTGGTATATATATTCATTTATCATACTAATACAAACGGTTTTTTCAAACTGTTGGTATAGCTCAGATTTCTAGTAGTGTGTAAAAGATAAAAAGTTAAAAGAAAAAGACCAAAAACACTCTAGTATGTCACTAAAATGAATTTATGAGGAGAATATAGACCCACACACACATACGATTCACCTTTTTCCATTTTGGATCCATTAACATTTGAATTGAAATATTACATTATTGAAAATGTAATGGTTACATCCAAAACTACCCTTCTCTTCACTTATAAAAAGGTAAAAATTATAACACTTCATGACTCTCCATCCCTTATAATTTATAATTTAAACTCTTTTTTAATCCTCTTATAACTCTCTCATATACCCATAATCCTTTGGACACCTTTATTTTTCTTAATTCATTCATTTCTAAGGATTTTTCAATGAGAAAACTGAAGTTTCGAATGTGAGTATTACATCCACTAACACTTTTATTTTACTAAATACTTTAAAAATTATCAATAAACTTATTAATATAGTAAAATAAATATAATTTTACATTTAAATTTCCTTTTACTAATTTAAAAATAATTATTAATTAGTTTCAATCTACTAAGACAGACTAAAACATTGATCGTGTGTACGTGTGGACTACCGCCTCCACGATGTTATGTGGTTTTTTTTCATCACTACCTCTCAAGGGAGGTATCAGAGATGAATTTTAGGAATAAATATATTGTCTATGTCACAAATAAAATTCTGAAATGATCATTCTTTTATACTATCATTCTTTCCATTCATTTTAAATTGTGTTTTTAATCATGTGTATAGAAGACTACCGCCTCCATGAACAAAAAAAAATACCTTTTCATCACCACCCATCATTGATGGTTCATATAATTGATTTTATGATTATATATGACTTTAATGAAATTTTTTAGATTCTAGATATTTCAAATTTTCTTTATCTAAATACATCCCCTTACTCATTAAATCATTATTAAATGTTAGCATTTGGAACATTTAAATCATCTATGTAAGAAAAGTTATATTGACTATATCATAAATGATTATGAGATATATTATAATGTTAATATCATGTAATGATGATATATTTAATATTTTTTAATGATTTTGGAATATTTTTTTTAATATTTACATTTTTTTAATATATTACCTTTTGATCGTTAAACAAGTCAAAAACAAGTTCATTACGATTTTTATTTTCACAAGTTTTATTCAGGTATTTCACCTAATGAAAATGGAACTTAAGAAATATTTTTAAAAATTATTATTCTATATTTAATGATAAATTTATGATAAACTTTATACCACTTTGGGATAATTTACTTCTTCTTCTCGAAGTTTTATGAAATAAGTAACCAAACTTTTTAACACCAAATAATGAAAAAAACTATTATCGGTTAATGTATTTGTAATATATAGTTATAAAATATATATAAATGTAAGTATTATTATATTAAGTGTATTAGATAAGTTATTAGGATATTTATGTATATTATAATGGAGATTATATAATGGTCGAGTAAGCGGGAAAATAAGGTAAGGGTTTCATATCAAAATTTGATTCTTTGAGACACGTTTTATTTTATGAGCCTAATTTCATTTAAATAGAGTATATATAGAATATTGGATATATAATATCATTAATTATCTTTATTAAAGGTATTTGGACTTCATATTCAATCTATCTCTCACTTCTAAGAGGTTTTTATTAGATTGTTTTTTAAGTTGTAGGGGTTTTTCATCTCAAATTCTTATCTTTGAGGAATGTTTTGTATTATGAATCTAATTTATTTTATATTGTTTGTATGGTGACTAATTGAGATGATATATCATTAAATACCCTTAATTCATGGTAATTTAAGTTAAATTTAAATATATCTCTCTTTCAAGAGGTTTTGTGTTAAATGTTACTCAAATTATAAGGGGTTTTCATGACTGAAATATTTTTCATGGATCATAATCACATTTATTTTACCAATATATTTCAAGATTAATCTATTCTAACCTAAAATGATGTTATGTTTTACATACACCATATTTTTTGGGGAAATAAGTTTTCACACTGAATTCTTCCTCCTTGATTATTCTATTGTCCCATTATTACCATTTCATTTAATATTTTTTTTCTTATATATCCATGTTTTTACTTCCCCAAAATGTTCTCTTTTACTTAGTGGAGACTTAAATTGTATTTATCTCTAATGATCCTTATATTACCCTTTATTTTCAAAAAAAATATTCTTATCCATTTAACTATATGGGTTTTCAATATAGGCATTTTCAAAATTATTAAAGGCATTTCATTTCAATTATCATATATTCTTCCCTTCTACTTCATATTATGGTATATGAATTATTTATTTTTGAGGTCTATTTGTTGGATTTTTGATTTAATAATTTTTTAATGAACTTTTATCTACTTTGAAAAAAATGGTTTTTTATTGTAACATGAATGTCACAACTTTCTAAGATGATATTAAGAAACACTTTTTAAGAAAATTCCTTTTTTTTATTTCTCTTTTATTTTCAAAGGATTCTTAAAAATGGATTAATGGTGTGTAAATCACCCTCAATATGTTCTCTTCCTAAATACTCATTTTGGGAGATTATGTATTTGGTTTCAAATGATCATGTTTTTTTATTGTGATACCATTTGGAAGAGTTTTAAAACCCATTTTATTCTCATGGTATATTTAGGATAAGAAGAATAATTTGATTTTTATGTAGAACCATATGTATAGATAATGGAGGGTGCTTGATATCTATATTTTTTGTCTACATTTTCATATTTGTTATATATGAATTCATAGGATATTAATTGATAAAAAACAAGATTCATTTATGGTATTAATGTTTTCTATACTCTTATGATAGGATATATATGTGGAACAATATAGAGGAAAGCACGAAAATTAAGGAAAATAAAGTCACTTCGCACTGAGATTCTTAATGGATCAGTGTGATAATGGAAATATAATGAATTTGACTTCTATATTACACATCATGAATCTAAAGTACATGAAATTTAATTTTTGATCTCAGTATATTCATGTCTAAGGAAAGCCTTTGAATCTGAATTACAGGACGTGAACCATGTACACAATGTGAATCCTAGTTACATCTCATGAAAGACTCAAATATAAATCCTAATGAAGATATAGGACATTAACATTGTACACGATGTGAAAATATAAAAACCTAAATCCCAATGAATATTCATGATGTGAAATTTGGGAGATCCAAGTTATTTGGAAGAATTTTTGGATCAAAATTAGATGACATGAATCCTAGTTATATGTCGTATAAATGTCAAAACTAAATTCACTTGAAGAATTTTCACAATATGAATAATTAACACAACATGAAACAATAAAACATAAAAATATTCCAGTGACCTTTGATATATAAAAGAGCTCAAAACATGATGGTTAGACATCCTCTTTTCTTCTCTAATTATTTCCCATTTTCTTTCCAGTTTTTTTTACTTCTTTCATTTATTGTCCTAATAATTACTTTATTACTGCTTTTGATTTTATGTCACATTCTTTGCATTTTGATGTTCCAATGCATGAGTCCAGTTCTGTATTCTATTCAATACTGATCCACTATTATATTATTCACTATTTCTTCATTCAATTTATTATTTTATTTATTTAATATGTTTTAAATTGTGGGCTACTTTTATTTAAGTTTTTTATTTATTATGTTGATCATGTTTCATGTTTCACAACTTCTATTTAATACTTTCATGTGAAGCTTATCGGTTTAGGGTTAGGGGTTGAGAGTAAGGGTGGATTTAAATGTAATGAATCTATGAATCAAAACTTTCTAATCATATAGATAGTAATTAGATTAAAATAAATGTTTAATATCACCATCTTACAACTACACTGACCATAATAGGTGAAAAATGAAGGATCCTTGACCTAATTGGAGTTGAACAAGATGGTACCGATAGCCTATTATTTTTTCTTCCTAGAAGCTAAGATTCATGCACTTTGGTTTTTTCTTATATCCGGACCAATGACTAGTTTCCATCTTAAGTATATCCAATTATTTGGACCAAGACTAATTGGTGACCTTTTCACCACTTTATAGTCTAGTCCACTGATCTATCCCAAGATTTTTGTATTCTTCTTAAACCCTGAAATTTACCCTTATAAATTTTATCTTTCTTAATTTAATCCCATGTCACTTAATTAGTTAAATAAAATCAAGATGAAATTGGATCAAACTAGCCTTTGGTTAAAAGTATTATGTTGTGATCCCACTCCCTATGGGATCAACCCCATATTTCGACTTTATTATTCCTTTTTAGTTAGTCCAACTCAGGTTTCAAAATGAATTTGTCCTCTCATCAATAAAGGTAACAATTTAATGGATTTATTCTCATACATCAAGTACATGTTCCTAACCATAGCTGTAAAATGAATATAATTTCTCGACCCTGTAAAGATAAAAATCACAACTAATAATTTGGAATTAGAAAATATGATCAATTGAGTCTGAGGTTGAGGGTTGGTAGGTATTGATGTTTAAAACATAAAAGACTCAAAAAGGAGTATGAATTATATTGTATAATACATGATATTCAAAATACAATCTCAATACAATTCTACTGACCAAAATAAAATTTCATGTCACACACCCCCTAAAGTATAAAGTAAAGGATCTTGGAAAAAATAATCATAATGAAAAAACCCTCTATTTTTGTTTTTTTTTGAAAGTTTTATCCAGTATAAGTCTCACATCCACCACCAAACAACATATGATTTTTAGATCAACGGTTTGGAATTTGCGACTTTTTACCAACCCAAGAATCAACAAAAAATTAATATTATTTATTTATTTATTTAGAAATCCATGATTGGAATGAACCTCACATCCACTACCTAACCACATATGGTAAAGGTCATCAGTTTGGTGATGGATATTTTTCATTCTCCCAAGTAAAAAACCATTTTTATTTTAATTTCATTCAATTTGTTTTACAAAAAGTGGGATAAAAAATTAATTATAATTAATTTAAATGTGAACATTTCTAAAAAACCATAGAAACACCATACAATATTCTCTAAAGATACAACATCCCATCTTCACCTTGAATTGACCCTCCCCCACACTCAATCAAATGAATATCATGAATAATACAAAGATTATTGTAGGAAATTAAAATAATAGCATGTAATTTAGATAAACCCTAATAGGGTCATCCATAGATTCTATAGTCTAAGAAGGATAAATGTGTAGGTGGATCTCAGGATAAGTGGATCATCAATAAAATGACTCAATCGTTTTAACATCGAATATATTCTGTCAAATATTTCAAAAAATAATAGTGAAATTTATACTATGTTTACATGCCCCAAGTATCAATCATGAAATATATATAATAAAATAGAGAATATTTGGCCTTGAATCCTCTTGGGAATGGGAATAGGATATAATTTAATCAGTTTTTGGAATGAAAATAAATAATCATTTTACACAATTCCTTCTTCTAGGAATCAACATTGAGAAATCCCATCACATCACCAATAATTTTTAAGAAATTCCAAATTAAGTTAAAAAAGTGACTCTTAAAATGTCTATTTATAAATTTTTCATTTGTGGGAATTATATTTCAAATTCTATAATATGAAAAAATAAATTTCCGGACTACTGATTTCTCCTAGATCAGTGATTCCAAGAAAAAAAATCAGTCATTTTTTTGGGTGAATATAATTCAATTTGGTTCATGAAATAATTCAATTCATTTTTTTCTTCTCTCACTTTTATATCAAAATCTTGTGGAAAAAACTAGGGGTGCCAAAATATAAACAAGTAAAAATTACTCCACTTCCATTCAATATTTTGAATAATTTTATTAGGTTATATCCAGTCTAGGCTCGTGACATGTACTTCAATCTAAATATGTGAATTGGTCTTTTATGTAGCACTTCATTTTCGTCCTTCTTCATGCTTCCATAGGCCTGAAAAAACAATTAGGAACATACATTCTATTTTAAAATATAAAATTCATAGATCAAAGAGATAAAAAGTCCAACCATGAAGATAATTATTAAACTAATTTAATAAATATAACATGTCCTAGTTAGAAATTTTAATATCCGAGTTTCCTCCCAATAAATGATCTTTTTTATGCTCATTTAGCTTGACCTTTACCATTTTTAGATAATTAGAACATGATATAAAGATAACCATCATTTATTTATCCACTTATTACTATATTGTTTAACCAGGGTATTTCTTCTCTTCCTCCTCTATCGATCCTTCATTGATAGTGATTTTGGTTGGTTTCATTTTTTATATAATTTTAATAAAGATAAAATGACATCAAAATCTGACTAGATTTTTTATTTTTCCTTTTCTGCTACTTCTTCTCTAGTTGGTTACACATTCTTTAAAGACTTTTTGATTTGGGGCTAGTTTTTATCCTCTTAATTCTAAAATTATTGGAGTTATTCCCATTATTATTTTTCATTAAAATAACTATGAATTATATGCATATCTAATCAATATCCTATTCCTTCACTTTTTTTTATTACTTCAATTATAAGACTTTTACCACTTCATTCTCCCACTCTTATTCCTCTTTGAACAAACAATCAAAAATTTATATTGTTTTTCTTTATTATTATTATCACGGATGAAAAATGAATTCTCTTTGTACTTCATCGTTTCATATTCATAGAATATATTCCTTGGGTTTTTGTTTTTCATTGTAAGTGAGAGGTTCATCACTATGAGAGATCTCATCAAACTCCATGAATTATTCATTGCTATCCCCATTGATATTTTATACAATTATTTCTTTAAAATATTTAACATCCTCTACTTCTTGATGTTATTCATCTTCAAAACAATCCATATATTACTTTTAAATGGAGGGTAGATTATTCAAAAGGGAATTTAAATTTAAAATAATGTGATAAAGGTGATTAGTCAATTATCCATGTTCTCTGAGTTGTGCATAATTTTCTTCCATCATATTTTCCAATACTATATTGTAATTTTTTATTAATCCAATAATTATTTCTTTTAATAAATTCGAATCATATTGTTATAAATAATGGTATTCTTGAGTTTATTTATCCTGAGGTTTCTTTATATGAACATCATTGACTTCCTCCACCTGATCTTATTCTTCTTCTAAAAACCCTGTATCTACATTAGAAACCATTAGTATGTTGTTAACAAGTGAATTTAAATTTCAAATTATATGATAAATTTGATTTATCAATTATCGAATTTCATTGATCTCAGCCTCATTATAATCCATCATTCGGTCCATAACTTCAACGTACTTCATGAGAAATATGATTTGTCTATCTTCTGAGTACTGATAATCCCTGGAACTATCTTGGTAGTTTTGATAATTAGTGTCTCCTCCATATGATTGATATAATTTTTCCCTCCAATTTTTATGTTGGGATTCATCATATTGATGAGAATGTGAATCATCTGATTTGGTTTCTTAAAATGTCCACACTTATGAATTCAGTGTCGCAAATGTGGCAAGATACTCCAAGAATTCATTATACTATAGTGGAGGGGCATAATATTGGTTCATCTAAAAACTCATTCGTAACACAAAAAGAAGCTACCATAAAAATAATATAATAATAATAAAATTACATAAAAAAACACCTAAACAAAAATATATAAACAGAAATAGGATAATATAATTTTGTCACCTAATAAATTGATCTTGAGCTGACAATTGTGCATGGCTGATCCCTAACAATGGTGAAAAAATTTGTTGCCTCTCGAACATGTATTTAAAACCTCCAGGTTTCATAAAATTAAATATTTGTATAAAACTTGAATTGCACTAAATACAAAAGAGTATTAAAGTGTAAGTATGAGGTCAATCCCATAGAGATTAGGGAATGTAGTAGAATACTTTTGACCAACGGTTTGGTTACTCTAATTTCTGTATGATTTTAGCTAATTAAATGGAATGGGTTAAAATAAGAAAATAAAAAAGTAATAAGGGTTAATTTTTTTGTTTAGGTATAATATAATCCTAAATATAGATTGGTATATACATATGGATTAGGCTACAATGTAGTAAAAAGGTCACCAATTAGTCTTCGTCCAACCAATTAGATCTACCTAATCTAGAAACTACTCCTTATTGAAAATATATTTGACATCCTATATGTAATATGATAATCCTCTAGAAAAAAAAGAATCACATGATTTTGGTCCTAGCATACTCAACTCCAATACGCTTAGGGATCCTTCATTTTAAACCTCTGATGGTCATGGTAGTAGAAAAGGAATGAGTTTAAATAGTTTTTCTAACCTAATTAGTATCCATAGGATTACCAAGTATTGATTCACAAATCCATTACTTTTAAATCCACCCTTACTCTTAACCCCAAACCCTATGAGAATTATCCACAAATTATGGTATTAAATGAAAGTAGGGAAACAAGAAACATGCTCGACATAATAAGTAAAAAACTTAAATCAAAGTAATCCACAATTGAAATCATATAAAATAAATTAAATACTAACTTGAATGAAGAAAAAAATAAATAATGAAAAGGCTGATTTCTATTGATTTGAAAACAGAATTGGATTCAATCATTGGAACAACAGAGTGCAGAGGAAAAGTTTTGGAAACAAAATCGGTAACAATAGAATTATAAAACAAATGAATGTAATAAAAAAATAATAAAGTGAAAGGAAAAGAAATAGAGAATATAATTAGAGGTTCTTCCCTCACATTCCAATCAATCCTTTGCAATAAGGTTCACTAGAATATTTATAAGCCTTGCCAATTCAAGATGTGTAAATTATTCACTTCCTGAAAATTCAAAAAGTGACTTTATTTTGGAAATTTATAATATGGATAACTAGGATACGCATCACGTACCTCAGATCCAAAAATCTCAATAAAGATCCTAGATGTCTCAGATTTCATGACTTTAATATAATGAGGGATTTATTTTTTGAAATTTTCACGTCATGTATGATGTTCTTCTAATGTATCTTCACGAGGATTCAAATTTGATTCTTTTAAGACATGTAACATGGATTCATGTCGTGTATTTGGTTCAGGTCTTGTAATTCTATTTCATAGGCAGGAATTGGGCATGCAGGTTCACTTCTTGAGGATTACATGTCATGTACTTGAAATTCCAGATGTCTAATGTTGAACTCAACTTCATTATATTTCCATTCTCGTGCCCATCTATGAATTATATCCATGTGAAGTGCCTTTATCTTCCTTAAATTAATGAGATTTCATCTCCATTCTTCCCCATTTCATTCCTATCACAATATTATAGAAAAAATCAATATAATACATGAATCTCATATATAATCAATTAATATCCAATGATTTAACATATAACATATATGAAAATATAGATACAAAATTGAGATATCAGTGGAATCCTATATATCCCTCCAATATATATGTAATGTTTATATATCAGGAGATCAAAAGGGTACACAAGATGACTTATCTAAAGCCAAGGGTAAACAGGAGGATTTATCCAAAGACAAAGGGTAAAATAGATGATTTATCCCTAGACAAAGTGTAAATAGGAAAATGTATCCCAAGCTAAAGGGTACATATAAGGACTTATGCCAAAATAAAGGGGTACTTGGGGGATTTATCCCAATACCAAGGGTATATGAAAGTATTATCCCAATCCCAACAAGGTATACGACCGATTAGCCAAATCCTACTATGTGAGGATTTTTTTTGTGGGTAGCCTTTACATATGTTTTCTATTATTGTGGTTATACCATATTTTTATGGTATATGCGATATATAAAAATCATTCCCAAACCGTTGGTATAGGTATTTTGAAAAATATAAATGGGTTTTTATACCACCACCTCTTTGTTATATACTTCAATAACTTAACCGCTAGCTATACTGACTTTTATGAACATTTTTAGATTAATGCATGTATTTATATTGAAAATAAATATAAATTTTTAATAATTTAATGATATTGGATAAAATAATTCATAAAAAATCACATAAAAATTCCAACAGTTCTCTAAAACCGTTGGTATAGATTTATACCAACGTTTTGGAGAACTGTTGGTATCAGTACCCTAATTTTTTGGGACCTATACCAATGATTATCTAAAAATGTTGGTGTAGATTTTAGGGTATAGGTAAAAAAATTTCTAGTTCTTATTTTTGTAGTGATAAAAAATTTATTGAAGTGTTGTGATGGTTTGAAGGGATTGAGGGAATCCTCAATTATCTTATAATCCCTAAAGTTTCATGGGTGAGAGATGTTGTTATCCTGATTGGTGGATCTAATTGAGTGTAGTGGGATTCAATGGTACCCTCTTAGTTTCATGAAGGTATGTCTTGATATTTCTTCAGTATTATTTATTTCTAGTTGTTATATCATATAGTCTTGAAGGTAGGTAGATCTCTTGATTACATGATCCATCATCAGGGTAACGACCAGTGAAGGAGTATGTTGATCACTTAAGAATGTTTGTTGCACTTTATCTATATCTAGTTATCAATTACTCAGATAAGTATCATTTATTTAGAGGTGTTCTTCACCCATATCTCAGTTCAAAAGTGTTTATGTCTGTCTTAACATGTTTTATGGATGTATTTGAGGAGGCTATTCATGTGGAAGATGACAAGTCAAGGAAATTGATGTTGGTTGTTGCCTTGATCCCATAAGATGGGATTGAAGTTAACTCATATATTGTATATTAAAACGGGAATGAACCTAAATTAAAGTATCTGTTCCCTCCTCATTGGAATAATATACCACTCATGTCATTTTAGTATGGTGTTCCATGGTATTCCAATCCTTCTTGTCTAAAATCTCTATGGACTTTACACTATTGTGGCCTTTAAGGTTATCCTTAAAAAATTATAAGTTCAGTTATTGGAAGAAGTATTAGGTTTGAACTTTTGTGTTTGATGTATTATGTATTAGATTTGTTTTGTTATATGTGGAATGAGTTAATATTTTATAGATTTTATAGTTGTGTATTAGTAATTTCGTGAGATTTTATTTATGGATGGTTATAAATGTTAGTTTTAAGGTTATATCACTGCTAACATGTATATCTATAGAAGACCATGCTTTATATAAATAGATAAAAGAAATTATTATATTAATATTCATTTTATATCATTAGGATACATATCAGAACCATAGTTGTTTAGTGTCATTGGAAACGTAGATACATAAATAACTTGTTCATAAAAAAATATCATATCCCTCCCTATTCATAACAACTAGCAACCTTATTAGGCATATTATACTTAGTACCATTCTTCATAACTTGAGGTAAATTTAAACATAAGAATGGGTGAGCTAAGATACTCAATAAGGGTAAACATGGGTGATATAAATCAATTATCTTATGTAAGAACATCATGAGTATAAGGGTATGAGAACATGAGTTTTTAAATATAAAATAATTACCAAAAATTCATATATAATAATCATGATTCATAACATATAATTCAATCAAATTATAATACATTAATCATAAGAGTGTGAAATATTAATAAGTTATTCATGAACCACGAGTTAAAATCATAATCATAAAAACATGTCATAAGTATGGGTCAGTATCATAGGCATAGACACCATATAATTTTTCAAAATTACCTACAGAAAACCCCATATCATTGTTGATCACATATCAACAAATATTTATATATCATAATGAATCATAAATCACCATCAATTTTTCATATCACAGTGGATTGGACATCCCTGCATGTTTTCCATAGTGGATCGAGCAAATCAACTCGTTTTCCATAGTTATATCATGAGATATAAGGATTTACCAAATTAATTTTTTGTTTTCAATAGACCAACCCATAGAATAATTAAAACCATACATTGTTCTTTCTTAATATCATAAAACATTTATCAATTCATCATAGCATAACTCATGGAAAACAAGTTAGTTTCATAAATAATTTCATCATAACATAATTAATCAATAATATAGAGATGGGATTCATAGAATAATCCTAAAATAATCATCATCATAAGACATATAAAGAAATAAATTGAATAATTTCATAAGATCACATCTATATATAATCATTACAATCCTTAAAGGATATTTTCATATATAAAATTTTTTCTTAAAATATAATTAGAATATTTATTTGAAAACATGAGAAAATAAAATTTTCCTTTGATAAATGTTTAACTAAAAAATACTAAAATATTAATAAAATAATTTACCTTGAAAATAACCATGTAAAAATAAAAATTTTGCTTAAAATAAATTAATGGTCTTGAAAGAAGGGAAATTTATTTATGTTTTATATGTTAGAAGAAAACATTACTTTCAGACAATCATAAAAAGTCAAAAATAACTTATTAGGAAAAAAATTAGAAAGATTCCAAATTAATCATTTGTGAATATTTTTAGATGTAGTTAAAATTAAATTTTTATAATATCAAAATTATAATTATGTATATTCAAAAAATAATATTTATTTCATTGACATTGGAATAAAAATTTGTCGACTAAAGAGGAAATAGGGCTGACATTTCTTTAAAAACGTTTTCTCAGTCATTTTAAGTACCGAAAATGGAAATAATTGTACTAATACACAAACAATTCACATAATATACACCATAAAATAAAAATTAAATGGTTTTAAAAAATAATCATCATATAATTTCTTCTATATAAATTCAAGCATAAACAATCCCACTTAAAATGTTATTGAAACAAAAATCCCTTACCATTTTGGTAACTTTTGAATCATAAACCCCATGAAATACTAACTTAAAATGAAACATTAAATATCATTAAAATAAGGATATTAATTACATAAAATGTAAAAGTATATCTATATAAACCTCATAAAATAAGTTAAGCTCATTACATAACATTTGTCCCAAAGAAGACAATTAACGATGATAAACCCTTATAATATTAGCAATCACTGAATAAAAACCTCATGAAATATAAAAAATTATATAAATTTGTTAAATAAAAATAATTTTCATGAAAATAATCATAAAATATATTCATACGTATTATATACACCACATAAAGGAAATAATTGGTGAATATGGTATATATCTCACAAAAATGAAACCCTTACCTCAGTTCTCATATTTATTCACACGTGTTCAAGAATAATATATAATAATATATATTTATTATAAATATATTTTATAACCATTATAATATATATCATATAATATATTATTTACTTATATCATTTTATCACCTTTTTATTAATAATTCTTTATCAAAATTATTGTTCTAGGTGACAACTGCTTTATTTTTCATGTATGTTATGGTTTGATAGTCCTAGTCCTTATACATTTATAATGGTTCCATAATATAAAGGAATTTAATCATCATATGAAAATAATATTTAATTAGTATATACAATTTTATAAATTTTCATATAAATCGGTGATGAAAATTTAATTATATTACTTGGTGGATAAGGTAAACCGTACGTATGCTGTAGTAATGTTCCCATTATTCGATGGATGGAATGAATGAAGAATTAAATAATAATTTACCCTTAAAATTAAATAATATAATAAATTTAAAATTTATTTATTAAATAAATCATTATAACCATCAATGTGAAATTGTAATGAAAAATGAAACTCATCACTTAGTGGAGGTCATAGTCCAATGGTGTGCACGAACGATGTTTTCTTTTCCCATGGAATTGGAAGAAGATGGATAATGGTTGTTAAATCATCATCATAAAAATTTATTATATTTAAGATTTTCAATCAATTATTTTATAATGGATATCACATATTTATGAGAGGTAGCGTAAAAATAAAATTGAAAGAATTCGATTAAGAGTAATATCTCATCATTGAGAAACCTTTTTTAGATTACACATTAATCCTTGAAAGGATACTATTTTAGAAAGAAAAATATCTATTATGTAGGGAAGGATTTTGGGATGTTTTTAATTCTATTATTATCTAGTATATAAGGATAAAACTCTATGAATAATTAATTATAGGAGGTACCCTTTTATAAATTAGGGGAGGGTCACCCTTGTAAATACTTAAAGTATTAAATTGATATAAATTAATTTTCATATTAAAGTGGATAAAAATTGATATATTTAGAAAAAATGATGATTATAATTATAACTCCACTCATATAATAATATTTATAATATTTTTTGTGATGTTTTAACAGTTATTAATTAGTTTTAACCCCCTTAGAACCCTTTCAACAATTACCATGATATCCATGTTTTTTCACATTAAGGGGAAAGAATGTTACTATAAAAGGAAAGGTGACACATAAGTGGAAAATGGTTGATATTATATACCATATAGCATTCAATTTTATGAATAAAATAATTTACAAATTTTAATTCATTTAGTAAAATATTATTTATCATAAGACACCATTAAAGTCATTTTTGGGACTCTTTAAAACATTTGACTTTAAAGAGGAATTGATGAAACTTGAATTCTAATAAAAACATTAAATATCACTATTATGTTATATTCATCTAAAACATTCATGTGAAATAATAATTCATCTAAATTTTATTACTTTTAATATTTTTAAAAAAATTATTTTATTTTTCTATTACATGAAAAAATATAGTGTCGGTGTTGCGTACAAATTTAAGGTAATTATTTAATCACTAAATATTAAAAATAAATTAAAATGATAAAAAAATTAATTCATATTTCGAATAAACATTTATAATCAAACATAACCACTTTTTTCCTTATAAAAACATACTAGATATATCAAAGTCATGAGAGTGAAATTTTGTATTTATTCTTTTCTTAAAATAATATAAAGGACATAATAAAAAAAATGTACCAAGTTACCTTATTTTTAAAATATATATGGGAAAGGAAAAAAAATAAACTCATCCAATAGGATAAATTCAAGTGTTATTGAATTTGTAAATCCTTATCCAAAATGTTTAACCTTATTTTACTCAGTTTACCCTTAATAAGGTGACAAAAATTTACCAAGGTTATTATTCATAGTGATCAAAGATAAAAGGGACCTATTAACCAAATTAGATACACATGATTTAAAATATAGATTCCATTTATAAATATTAAATTCTAATAGTTTTCATAGGTTCATTATAAAATTAGCCTGAAAAACAAAATAAAAACCTTTTTTAGAAAAAATACATTTCTAAGAATCAAACTAGATTTATTCTTATTCCATGCCTAGTAAAAACAATAAAATGAATATGAAAGGATTTTATTTAATATATAATCAATAAATTCCATTTAAATCATTAATAAAATTTTACTTATTTATTTATTTAAGATAAAACACATTTCCCACATAAAAAAAGATTCTATACAAAATGTGTTTTTAAGCATAAAATGAACTTATGCTAAAATCAATTATAATACTTATTAACATGTAATTAATTTGATTATGTAAAATTAAATAACACCCATGTTAACTTAATATAAAATTAAAAAAAGCATATTTGAACTTTTAAATTAATTTATATAATGAAATGAAATAACAGTTTTTTTAAAATCAATGTTTTTCATTATTCACCCAAAAATAATATATTTTTGAAAAATCTAAAAAACTATCTCTAAGATAAACTTGATAATATTATTCAAAAAACTATATCCATTTTTCAAATAAAATTTTTAATATTGTTATAAATTAATTATAATAAAAAATATTTTTCAAGAAAACATATTTCGGAAGCATAAAATGACCACTAAAAATTGGGTACTTATATATTATGAATTAATAAATAAATTTCAATTAAGGAAAACATTTATATATATATTTCATAATTTTTTTCACACTATTAATACCCATAATTTTAATTTATATGTTATAGTACGTCGCATTTTTTTTAAGCGTGGGGTTTCATGTTAAGAAAGCTATCAAACGATTATAATTTATTTAAAGAGGGAGATATTCAAAAATATAAAGGTGTCACATTATACCCTCCCCCCCTAAAATAAAATTCACCAAACCAGTTTTTTCTTGGTAATTAAGTGTTCAATATTTTCAAATACCTTTTTTGAAAACCCACATCATAAAAATGGATAATAAAACTTCCTTTGAAAGGGGGAAGTGAGAATCCATATGGTTACTTGAAATAACACATAATCATGTTACCAAATAAGGATAAAATTGTTGAGAAGTTAAAATATAGATGTAGAGTATAAAATAACATCCAAGGACTAATAGAGAGTGATAAAGAACATGGTCATCAGAATGTTTGTGACCACAAAACCATAAACTTGTAAGGGGTTGGAAGACCATCAATTCATCATAAATGATGTTAATAGGATATATTTTTTATTTCAAAATAATTTTCCTATAGTTGAGGTAATATTTTATTATATAGATAAAGAATACAAGAAAAAATACTAAATTTAATTATTTAATATTTTACAAGCACAATTTCATCCTTTTATAGTGCTTCAATCAATTTCCACTATATATCTTGATCCTAGAAATTAATATTCAAGTGTAACTTTTCATTCTTGAAGTGATAAAATTAACATGTAACATATCATATAATCCATAAGATAATGAATATTAATTCATTATATCTATAAATATTTACTAAAAAGAAAATGGTTATAAAAATTTATATAATATGGATAAATATAATACATTAATATCTAAAACCTCAATAATAACTCCCAAAGTTCAACTTAATCCATTCCATACATTATTATCCTAAAGACTCCACCAAAATATGTCTGAAAAAATTAAAAACCCAAAGATATGAAATATTTGATCCCATATTTTCTTCCAAGATCAACTTTAATTTTTATCCTCCAAGAAACATTAAGTATCTCATAATTTCACACAGCAAACACATAAATACTAGGATCATATATTCTCTTAAACAGGATAATCCATTCCCAAAATTATATAAATCACCATAAAACCTCAATGTAATCATATAACATTTCTAAAATTGACTCTATCCTTGTTCCTAAAATAAAATCACAGGTTGTCTAATATATTCCATAAATCATAAAATGAAATAAAATTAATCATAACTCACATTTTAATTAAATCACTAATAAATTTCATGGTCACCTATACTATCCAATTAAATTTATCTATATTAATCATCTCTTAATCCCAACTAATAATTATTATCTTGACATCAAGTTCATATTAAGTGTTATCTTTACCTCAATCATGTGTTCTAAAAAAATATAACCTCACCACTAAATGAATTTTCTAGGTTATCAATGAAATTTGACATATTCTTGAAAATCCTTAAAGAAAAATATTATAAAAAATTCGTAGATGTTTGATGATTTGTATAACCATAATATTCTTGATAAAACACTTTTACAACATCATTCTCAAATCCCATTATATAAACAATTCAATTATTCCACTTCAATGATTGGAATAACATATTCCCTGTCGATGAGTTAACCCTTGGATTATGGAGTTGACTTTGATAATACCTAAGATTACCATAAATAATACATTTAACTATAAATGTATCCTTCAGATGATCTTAGTTTTTATCCATCAAAATGTTTATTTTTTATTTGAAATTTTATTACTATATTCCCTTCTTTTCCACACTCAAAAAAATTCCTATTTCTTTGATACATTACCCTAAGTGATTCTTCCCACTTTCTCCATGTGTAGGAAGATGAATATTTTCCCCTCCATTATCTTAAACATCTTAACTCCCATGAAAATACATTTTCCTACCATTAGGTGTGTTAGAAAATTCATCCAAATTGAAACAGTTAATCATATAATGAGATATATGATTATGCATAATCACAAGGTTTCACGTTATATCTCTTATTTAATTTGGATTCTGATGAGAAAAATCATTTCATTGTCCATAACATTGAGCGTTAATGTGATTCCTCTTAATTTCATCAATTAACTAAGACCAAAAATCATATACTGAGAAACAATAATCATAGTGATAAATCATATAGTCATGAAACAATATTCTTAGTATTTCTAAGTCATGACAGCTTCATTTCAATATATTACACCTTAGGATTAATATAAGTCATTCATATTCATTATATATTCAAATATTACGTAATGGTTCATAAAGAAAATGTGAACTAAACTACAAATATACACAAGTAATGTTTAGATAGATGTGTAGTCCTATGTCCACTCATCATGCACTGGTGATGATCAAGTTAATACCCAATCCACCCCTTTTATAGTTATTACCTATAATTAGAACTATTCTATAATCGTATACACTTGCTCGTATCCTAAAGGGGATAAAATTTCAAGGAAACCCACACTTTTTTCTTTACCATAACATAGGATATTCTCCTATAAATAGGATTATCCTAAGGGTTCTGAAAAAATCTTCCACATCCTAGATTCCAAATATAATTAAACCTTTCTATAATTCCAACTATAGTTACCCATGATTTACATATAAATAGATATTACATCTTATTAAAAGAATAATCATTTTATATCATTATTATCCATGCCAGAATCATAAAGTCTTACTATCTATGGAAACTTGGATACATAAACAATTGGTTTATAGAAATTTTTACATAATCTCCTAATTAGTTCTTCACAACTAGAACACTTCTTTCACATGTCATACAGAGTACCCTTTTTAATAATCTGAGGGAAATTAAAACATAATAATGGGTGAGATCATATTCTCTATAAGGGTAAATATGGGAGATACTAACAAATGTTAATATATCAGTTTATCACAAACCTAAGTGTGTGTTAACATGATATTTTTAATAGAAAATCATTCCTAAAAATTCATAGATCATAATCAATATTCATGACATAATGATTTATAAAAAAATCATAAGTGTGAAGAATCATCATAAATTAATCATGAAACTTGATTCCAAACATTATTAGTAGTAGTTTAACCCACCATGAAATAAAAACCACCATGAAAAAATCACCATGAATTTATTATTGACATAAGAGAACATGAAAGTTTCTAAAAAAGAATCATGCATCATTTAGTGGTGATTTAAACTAGTACTAAACACCAAAAATCTCTATGAATATTTTTTAGCATAGTTTCATGCTACATTTTTAAGGATGAAATAAAGAGCACTTACCATTCTTCATAAAGAGTATCGTATTATAGTTATTATACCACCAACTTTATTTTAGAATTATTTTTTTGATTCCTATTAATCAATATGCAAATATTGAAGCAGTTAATTTATTTAACCATCTTAAATGGACATGATCATGATAATATAGGTGATAAAATTCCATTAAGGATATATCAAAGGGTTCATAAACCTTTTATATATAAGGACAATATTTTATATCTTCAATATTATGATTTTGATTTAAATTATGTGGATGATCCTATAACTATTAAAGAAAAAAATTCTCACTATCATGCATTTGAATAATAAAATGCAATGCATAATGAGTTTGACTCTATGGATTATAATATTTTATGGTATCTTGTTGAGCTACTAGACAACTGAAAACATGTTGGATGAGAATGGGTATTTATAACTAAATGATAACCATATGGGAATGTTGAAAGTTAAAAAGACATATTTGTATAAAAGAGATATAATCTAATAGGGGGTATTGATTATAAAGGGACCTTTTCGCAAATTTCTACTAATAATGCATTTTGGGTTGTCGTGGTATTGGTATATCATTTTGATTTGGAGGTTCATGAATTGGATATTAAAACAACCTTTTTAAATGGACATCTAATAAAAAGGAATCTATGATCTATCCCAATTTTTTTTAAAATAAGGTCTGAAGAATATGATTTAAAAATAGAATAAATAAATTTATGTGATAAAAGAGTCTTTAAAACAATGCTATTTTAAATTTTATATAGCTATAACTTCTTTGGTTTTGAATAAAATTCTTTAGATCAATGCATTTATCTTTAATATAATGGGAGAATTTTTTTAATTCTTATTGTCTAATTTGATGACATACTTTTGGAAATTAATTTTGTTAACCTTATGGGCAAGACAAAATCAATTTTAACTAACCACATTGATATGAAAGACCTTCAAGACACTTCTATTGTTTTAGGCATAAAAAGTATTCATAATAGGTCATATGGTATTCTTGTGTTGTCTCATAGATGATATATTTAAAGGATCCTTAAGAGGGTTAACAATAATTTTTGCCCCACTTGTGTTTCAACTATTTAGAAATGTGATAATATTTTAATAGATCGATGTTTTCAAAAAGATAAAGAAGAAAATGTGATGAAAAATGTCTCATATACTTACATGATTAAAATATTAATGAATTATCATTTTTTCCCTCATCCTAATATTTTTTTGTTAATTTATTAGAGGGATACTTGATTGATCCAGGATTTGGCCATTGGAAAATTGTCAAGAAGGTCTTAAGATATTTATAATTAACTAAAGACAATATGTTGATATATAAATAGAATTATCAACTTTTGGTCAATGGTTAATCTAACAATGATTATTTCCAGTGCTCTTATAATTAAAATTATAATTCTAGATCATTTTTTAGGATTATAGGATGGGTTATATCATGGATAAGTGTCAAAGAAACACTTATATTGGAATTTATGTGCATTTGATTTAGTGTGGTTAATTAAATATAATATATGAATGAATTAATTCTTCTTATTTTATATAATAAAAAAATAATGCATTTACTCTATATATTATTTATATTTAGGGATTTTAAATATTTAATTTTAATTTAATGCAACATGATGTTTTTGGTTCTTTCATTTTGGCTAATGAAAGGTCCATAATATCTCAAAATAATTTCAATATAAAATTATGTTCCATCCATTGGTTTTGTGTAGTATCATCCTAGAATACATACTAGTAAGAGACTAGTAAACCATTATTTGTTTACTTTTCCATTTGAATTATTCTAAAACTCCTTGAAGGGAGAAGCACTATGTACCCAAATCAAGTGTTAGGTACATGTATTAAATTGTGATGTCATCTCAATGTTATCGTTCACTCCTCTCATAATGTGATATCATCTCAACGTTTTCCTTCTCCATGCATGTATAATTATCCTTGATTATGTCATGTGATCATTTTTTATAGATCATATACATCACATACTTCATGTATCAAACTAGAATTATACTCCTCAAAACAAATAGTCATATGTGAAAAGGGATGTGGATATATTTTGAATTCATAAATGATGCATGAGATGTTGTCTTTAGTTTCTAAAATAATCAAAAGTAGTATTTAAATAAGAATCCTTTGAAAATATGGGAGCTTAGTAGGTAGGGTGAAGTCCCATATTACTCTCAACATGGTTTTGGGGAATAAAGTCTCTAGCTGATCATAGTCAGCACTTACTAGACTATAAAACGTTATTACCTTCACAATATCACCATGGGTTACCTCTTTTTATCTTTTTTATCAGAAGTATTAATAATTCTTTACACTATGTAACATTAAATAATTTCAAAACTCATGTAAATAGTTACCCAAAATTACCATTAACAAAAAAACAAATTTTTGTTCCAAATTCATTTAATATAATAATTTCAGCCTTAGGTTTAGATAAATTGTATTTAGATAATTATCTTAAATTTTTTAAAAATAAAATATCACCACATTATGATACTTATATCTCAGTATATCATTAAAAAAAATAGACCAACAAAAAAATGAAAAACTGTAAAAATGTTGAAGAAATATTTGAGAATATTCAAAGAATTTTTTGAATTCCATAATGATCGATTCAACCTCTAATATAGTTAAAGAAAATTTATATTATTTTATTCATTTTTATGGAACATGAATGAAACAATTTTGAGTTATGTATCTCAAGATATGACTAAAATACAGTATGTTTCCAAAATATGTAAAAATATATTTCCCTCGTTGATATCCAATCATAAATTTTGATTTACAAAGTATGAAAATACATTTTAAATCATTAAATATATGATTTTGGTTATGTTGTATTCAGGAAACATATTGGTAAAGTTCTAGGATATACACATGAATTTTCAAGTTAGAAGAACAATGAAACATGCCATATTAATTATATGATATCTTGTATTATGAAAAAAATATCACTACAAGAAAACCGCCGCGAAACGCGTTTTCGGGCAGCCATTTCGCGGTGGTTTTAAGAACCGCCACGAAAAAACCGCCGCTAAACGGCAAAAAAAAATTATTTTTTTTAAAATTTATTATTATTTTTTTTAATTTTATTCGAGGATTAGCGGCGGTTTTTTAAAAAACCGTCGCGAAATAGCAGCGGTTTCGGAAAAACCGCCGCTAAATGAAATGAAAAAAATAAAAAAAACGTGAGAAACCCCGAAATCACTAAAACGACCATAACTTTTGATCCGGGTGTCCGTTGAAGCGCAACGACCAGTCAAATCGAAGATCATGAAGAGATCTAGAGGCACATATAATCAAAACCATGAGACGGTCTAAGGTGTGGAAGATATTAGAGTTATAAAAAAGTTGAAAAAATTTCTCCAACTTCAAACAGCCATAACATTCGCTCCGGGTGTCCGTTTGGGCTCTAACACATATCAAATCGAAGCCAGCGAAGAGAGCTACGCACTAATTCAACACATGAAAGCTTTTTTCATGTTTTTCGACCCCAAAAACCCCTCTGAATGCCTTCAAAACCCTGTTTCCGTCACCAGTGTCCCGTCAAACTTGTCTTCAAACAGACCTAACTTTCAATCCGCGTGTCAGTTTGGCCTCCTCCTCCTGCCAGATCATAGCTCGTTCCATGAGCTTCAGTTTGACTGGTCGCGGCGCCCACATGCACTCCTAGATCATATGTTATGGCCTTTTTAGTGGGTATCGGTTTTGTTATGTTTTTCAATGTCTCGTTTCTAGCACCCGTTCTCCGTTAGCTTTTTTTAAATGGTCATAACATCCGATCCGTCTGTCCATTCAGACTCTTTCACCTTTCAGGTTGAAGAGCGTTTCAGGATCTTTGATTTGACTGGTCGCAGATCTAAAACGGATTCTCGGATCATAAGTTATCTCCGTTAATGTGAGTCCAATGTTTTTGTCTCTTTATGACCGTTTTGACGGGTTTTAACGGTAGCTCCATTTATTACTGTTTATTTGGGTTTCCATGACTTTTTATCTTTATCAATGGTTTTTTTATGGGTTATTATGATGATTATGTTGAATTATTAAGGAGTTTTCCAGAGTTGTCCCGAGTTTTCATGCGTTCTCATTTTTTCTAATGCCTCATTCTTCATATGCTTCTCCATCTTTTTTCATGTGTTTTCATGATTTTTCATCCCTTATCACGTCTTTTCATACTTTTTCATGTGTTTCATTTATTATTTATTATTTATTATTTATAATATACATTAATTTATTTATTATCTATTATTTGTAACTGGTTATTTATTATTTATTATTTATTATTTATATTTATTTATTAGTTATTATTTATTAGTTATTAGTTATTATTTATATTTATTTATTATTTATTTTTATTTATTATTTTTATTTATTTATTTATTATATTTATTTATTATTTATTATTTATTATTTATTTTTATTTTTATTTTTATTTATTTTTATTTATATTTATTTATTATTTATTATTTATTATTTATATTTATTTATTATTTATATTTATATTTATTTATTTATTATTTATTATTTATATTTATTTATTATTTATTATTTTTATTTATTTATTATTTATTATTTATATTTATTTATTATTTATTATTTATTATTTATATTTATTTATTATTTATTATATATTATTTATATTTATTTATTATTTATATTTAATTATATTTATTATTTATTATTTATATTTATTTATTATTTATATTTATTTATTATTTATGATTTATATTTATTTATTATTTATTATTTATATTTATTTATTATTTATATTTCTTTATTATTTATTATTTATTATTTATATTTATTTATTATTTATATTTAATATTTAATATTTATATTTATTTATTATTTATTATTTATTATTTATATTTATTTATTATTTATTATTTTCTATTTATTATTTATTATTTCTATTTATTTATTATTTATTATTTATTATTTATTATTTATTATTTATTATTTATTATTTATTATTTATATTTATTTATTAGTTATTATTTATTAGTTATTAGTTATTATTTATTATTTATTATTTATTATTTATTATTTATATTTATTTATTATTTATTATTTATTATTTATTATTTATATTTATTTATTATTTATTATTTATTATTTATTATTTATTATTTATATTTATTTATTATTTATTATTTTCTATTTATTATTTATTATTTATATTTACTTATTATTTATTATTTATTATTTATATTTATTTATTATTTATTATTTATATTTATTTGTTATTTATATTTATTATTTATTATTTATATTTATTTTTTATTTATTATTTATATTTATTTATTATATATTATTTATTATTTATATTTATTTATTATTTATTATTTATTATTTATTATTTATATTTAGTTATTATTTATTATCTATTTGTTATTATTTATTATTTATTATTTATTATTTATATTTATTTATTATTTATTATTTATTATTTAATATTTATTAATTATATTTATTTATTATTTATTATTTATATTTATTTATTATTTATTATTTATTATTTATTATTTAGTATTTATATTTATTTGTTATTTATTATTTATATTTATTTATTAGTTATTAATTATTATTTATTATTTATTATTTATATTTATTTATTATTTATTTTTATTTATTATTTATATTTATTTATTATTTATTATTTATTATTTTTATTTATTTATTTTTATTTTTATTTTTATTTATATTTATTTATTATTTATTATTTATTATTTTTATTTATTTATTATTTATACTTATTTATTATTTATATTTATTTATATTTATTTATTATTTATATTTATTTATTATTTATATTTATTTATTATTTATTATTTATATTTATTTATTATTTATTATTTATTTATTATTTATTGTTTATATTTATTTATTGTTTATTATTTATTATTTATATTTATTTATTATTTATTATTTATTATTTATATTTATTTATTATTTATATTTATTTATTATTTATATTTCTTTATTATTTATTATTTATTATTTATATTTATTTATTATTTATATTTATTTATTATTTATATTTATAATTTATAATTTATATTTATTTATTATTTATTATTTATTATTTATATTTATTTATTATTTATTATTTATTATTTATTATTTATATTTATTTATAATTTATTATTTTCTATTTATTATTTATTATTTATATTTATTTATTATTTATTATTTATTATTTATTATTTATTCTTTATTACTTATTATTTATATTTATTTATTTGTTATTATTTATTAGTTATTATTTATTATTTATTATTTATTATTTATTATTTATTATTTATTTATAATTTATTATTAAGTATTTATATTTATTTATTATTTATATTTATATTTATTTATTATTTATGTTTATTTATTATTTATTATTTATATTTATTTATTATTTATATTTATTATTTATTATTTATATTTATTTATTATTTATAATTTATTATTAATATTTATTTATTATTTATAATTTATTATTTATATTTATTTCTTATTGCTTATTTTCTATTTATTATTTATTATTTATATTTATTTATTATTTATTATTTATATTTATTTATTATTTATTATTTATTATTTATATTTATTTATTATTTATTATTTATTATTTATATTTATTTATTATTTATTATTTATATTTATTTATTATTTATATTTATTTATTATTTATTATTTATATTTATTTATTATTTATTATTTTCTATTTATTATTTATTATTTATATTTATTTATTATTTATTATTTATTATTTATTATTTATTATTTATTATTTATTATTTATTATTTATTATTTATTATTTATATTTATTTATTAGTTATTATATATTAGTTATTATTTATTATTTATATTTATTTATTATTTATTATTTATATTTATTTATTAGTTATTATTTATATTTATTTATTATTTATATTTATTATTTATTATTTATTATTTATATTTACTTATTATTTATTATTTATTATTTATTATTTATTATTTTCTATTTATTATTTATTATTTATTATTTATTATTTATTATTTATTATTTATTATTTATTATTTATATTTATTCATTAGTTATTATTTATTATTTATTATTTATATTTATTTATTAGTTATTATTTATTAGTTATTATTTATTATTTATTATTTATTATTTATTATTTATTATTTATTATTTATTTATTATTTATTATTTATTATTTATATTTATTTATTATGTATTATTTATATTTATTTATTATTTATTATTTATTATTTATTATTTATTATTTATTATTTATTATTCATTATTTATTATTCAGTATTTAGTATTTATATATATTTATTATTTATTATTTATATTTATTATTCCTTATTCTGTATTTATTATTTATTATTTATTATTTATTATTTATTGTTTATTATTTATTATTATTGAGTTTATATTTATTATTTATGTATTATTTGTTTTTTCAATTAATATATATAAGTATATTAAATTCTGTTTATTAAACACATGGCGAGCTTGCTGGAGTGGTAAAGTCTTTGGAAAATATGCAAGAGGTTAGAGGTTCAAATCTCACCAAACACAGAATTTATTTATATTGCATGGGTATGCATGTGCATGTGCATGTGCATGGATAAATAAAGTAAATAAAATAATACGAAATAAATAAATAATAAATAAAATAAATACGAAATAAAAAAAATAATAAATAAAATAAATACGAAATAAAAAAAATACGGAATTAAATAAATAAATAAATAAAATAAAATAAAATAAATAAAGAAATAAATAAATAAATAAAATAAATACAAAATAAATATATAAATAAATACGAAAAAATAAATATATAAATAAATATATAAATAAATATATAAATATAAATAAATATATAAATAAACATATAAATAAATATATAAATAAATATATAGATAAATATGTAGATAAATATATAAATAAATATATAAATAAATAAATATATATAAATAAATATATAGATAAATATATAGATAAATATATAGATAAATATATAGAAAAATATATAAATAAACAAATATATAAAATTTAAAATAAAAAAATAAATAAAATAAATAAATAAATAAATAAAAAAACCGCTGCTAAAAAACCGCCGCGAAACGTTCTGCGGCGGTTTTGAAAACCGCCGCGAAATAGTTTCCCGACGCACGATTTAGCGGCGGTTTAAACCGCCGCTAAACGAAAAAAAACCCGCCGCTAAATGCCTTTTTTGCCGTAGTGTATCAAACATAATATATTAAAGGTATATTTTTTAAAATTATTAAAACAAATGAAACTCAAAGAGCCGATGATCCAAAAAAATATACTACCAAAAAAATTATGTATCTCAAACCATAGAATATATATATTTCCTTAGATATATTTTTTACTCATTCTTCATTTGTTGGTTCCTTAATCTTTGTATTTTTTTCTCTAACTCAAAGCATTTCAAATCCCACTATTATTTTGTAACTAAACCAATTGAAATTAAACCTTTAAATATTTTGATCAAATAATCTATTGGATAAGTAATTATTCTTTGAAAAGTGAGCACTTTTTGTGCTCTGTATTTAGCCTATTGTATTTGGGGATAGAATCTTATATGGCACATTGGTTTAAAAAAAGTAGAGATGTTATATTGTGCATCCTACTTTGTTGAGTGAATTTTTGTTGGTGTCTAAGGATTGATTATCAATAATATTAATAAATCATGTCTAAAATATTGTCCTTTCCTTTTTTTAGTTTCATTTTCATATTCAATTTATTTTAGTTTACTGAAATTATAAATCCTACTCTGTTTTGTGGATTTTTATCAGGGAATAGAGATTGATTATTGTAACGACCCAAAGTTTCATTAATGGAAAATCCTTCTTGATCCAGTAAAATGTCTCTTTATGAAAAATGTTTTTATAAGATGTCAACTTATTTGGTTTTATGGTAAGAATTTTGACAGTTTTTTATATAGCTGTTGAACAATGATCACATGATTAGTATAAATATAAGGCTTTAACGAACCCACTTTTACTCTGAAAAAGGAAGCGATGGCCTAATCCAGTAGAATTGCCCCATACAAAGCCCATTTGTCGGAGCTCGGAAAAGAGGTGGCATCCTTGGGCTTCGCCCTTGACCAAGCCCAAGCTAAGCTTCATTATGTCAAGCTCGAATATAAGGCCCCGACCTTATACCTTACTTAATATTGAATTAAATGAATAATTCACATTGAGGATCTTTTCAGGTTTAGAGTTTTAGAGAATTAGGACATAACTATTACATCTAAAAATATTACAAAGTAGTCACTTCTACTAAATTTCCAAAAAATAAAAACTCTTAAAAAGAAACATGTCTAGTTCCATGTACTAGATAGCTTGACTTTCCCTTGATCCCATCCTTGACCCTATTCCACATTAAGTCCTGTGAAAAACATTTCAAAAAAACATGGGGTGAGCATAAAAAGCTCAGCAAGGGATACACAAAGAATGAAAACTGTTAGTTTTTTCAAAGTAACAAGTAAACCATTTATACTTTATCAAAGTAATGCCTTTCACATTTAATAAGTAGTAAAAACTCTTCACTGAAAAAAAATATCATTACTTACCCTTTTGTAACCAAAAGATTACCATAAAACCCATATAAAGAATACATAACATATAAAGGTAACTTGAGACATAAACATTCTTAAATGGAGTAACCATATGGTCGATTTCCACACATACTTAATGGGATAGCCATACGACCGACTTCCATACCCAATGCATTGGAGGTTTTAACGTAACCACTCGTCCTGGTATTCACGGCACCACCAGTCATATGGTTTGTCACGTAACCACCCGTAAAATGTCCAAGTACCATCATTACACATAAAATATTGAAAATATAAACATTTCAATAACAAAATTTCATTTTCAATCAAAATAAGTAATTCCAAGATATTGAATTAATCAATCCATTTTCAAAAATCATTTAAAAGAGATTTTTGAATCAAATTGTCCCATAACACTTTGAAGCTATTATTGGAATTATAATTTTAAAACATTAATGTCCATATAAATAAATACTGAAAACTATTTTGAAAACATGGACAGTAAAGATAAAGATTTAGAATAATAAATCTTTAAAACATTTAAAATGATATTTTTGTTAAAGAGTTTTTAACAAAATGAGAGACTCTTGAATACAAATAATTGCGGAATAACATTTAATCCGAACTATATAATATCATGAGAATAAAGGGGTTCATGATATAATATGTCAAAGGACAGTATACACACCATATAAGAGTGAATTAGTGCATAACAACAATGAAGTCTCAAAAGAAATTTAAAATGAGATGAAATCCATTATAAAGAAGGTATCCTCAAATTAAGGATAAATCAATCTCATAATTATGTGTGGAAAATATAAATACACACAATATAAGTGGATATTAAATGCAAAAGAATCAAAGGTCATTCACACATATTCAAAGGATGACATATTCAATAACTACATGTTGAACCCAAAGAAATCGAAATTGGGTTAAGAAGTTCCCTTGGTAAAATTCGACATCCTAACGGCGTCACATAAAATTTTACAAAAAGGGTCGATGAGATAGATAATGGGGATCTCATCAATTAGACATAAAATTTACATAAATAAGGATATAGAATAACATATCCCAACATAATAGTATGTGAACTAAAAGACATAACAAAAGAAGCCTTTTAAAAAAAGGAGGGTGAAAGGTACCCTTACCATGTTGGGTAACTTTCAAAACGTAGACCCCATGGAAGAAGGTTCATACAATGAAGATGTTAATACCCATAAATGAAATTATACTACACAAAGTTTATCATAATGGGTAGTACATACACCACTCAAGGAAATAGTGGCAAATGTAGCATAAACGTCACGAGAATAAAAGTGAGATGAAAAATCCCTTACGAAAACTCGACAGCCTAACGGCGCCACTTAAATCATCCAAAAATGGATTGATGAGATCAAATAGGGTCTCTCATTATATGAACATAAAAATTACAGAATTATGAATATAAAATAACAGCCCGAAACATATAAAATATGAGCTTAAAAGAAATGACACAAAAGAGAGTACTTAAAAAGAAAGAGAGAGGTTGGATCCCTTACGAAAATTCGGTAGCCTAACGGCGCCTATCAAAAACTTCCAAAATGGATTGATGAGAGAAAATAGGGTCTCTCATCATATGAACATAAAAATTACAGTATGAGTAATATAAAAGAACATCCCAATCATAATAAAGATTAGCTTAAAAGGAATGACATAAAAGAGTGTACTTAAAAAGAAAGAGAGGGGTAGGATCCCTTACCTCGGGTCCGACTTGACTCGGTTGTTCTTTAACGTCCTGAATAATAAACTTGATTTAATTTAAACTTTATTAAGAACCTTTTTCAAGTTCATTATTCCATTTATATCACTTATTTCCATGTTATAAACATTATGTAATCATTTAAGTTAATAATGTTTGTTTTGTCGATATTTGGTTCTTAAGTCGAAAGTGGACTTCTTACAATTACATGTTGTTCGTGTGGTCAAAGGTTCATTATATCCAGAATTATATTCATGATTTTTATATCATATATATCATATATATCTATAATATAAAAGTACCTATAATATTACATAATCATTTAGAGGTAAGAAATGAAATGCACCGTTCATGGAGACGGTAAGCCGTACGTACGCATGAACTCTACTTTCATTTCTATGTCATATTAATGGAATTAAAACCAAACAAGAAGTATTTATATTTTAATTCAAGAATTATATTCATAATTTATATGTAACATACATAATATATAATAACTTTAAATCCATCCTTTATACATCCCACATATGGCATTAACGAATCAAATCACTTTGAGGGGGCGGTAGTCCGCACATCCTAAAATGAAATTATCGTGTTTACCCACAATGGAAACCATAAAGGTATGCCAAAAAAGAAAAATAAATAATCATAAGTAAAACATAAACATATTATATATCATTTATAAATATATTTACATCTTAATGGCCACCTTTGAAGGTGTTATATGAGTGTTGAACAATCATCGTTTCGTGAGGCAGAAATTCGCCATCCACAGAAACAAAATGTTCTTTAACCATTTGATATAGGTGTGTGTAATTGTATCTCGAATTTTTCTTATAAAAAAATCCTATTATATTTAAGATACTGGAGTTTTTACAAAATAAATGTATAAAAATAGTTTAGGAGGTTGGAGAAGCAAAATAAAACAAAAGAACACAAGTGAAGACATTACCTTAAAATCGGGTAACTCTTTTTGATTTGAGATCAAAGGCTTCCTTGGGAAGACTTCTGCCCCAAGTGAGGCTTCTAGGATTAAGCGAGGTATGTGGAGAGACAAAATGGGCAAAGATTGGCCGAACCAAAGGCTTGAGAGCTGTGGGTAAGGTGATAGTGGTGGGGGCCTTTTATAAGAGGAGAGGAGGGGCACTCTTGGAAAGTAAAGAAATGTTACTTTATTTTAAAAAGAGTTTCGGATTTAAAAGGTACCAAATTGATATAATTATAGGATAATGTGATAAGGGTTTGAAATATACCCATCAAATAGGTTTTTGACAAGTTTAGGTTTTAGCTTTTACATTATATTTTCATTTTATTTAAATCGTTAAATAATGAGGTAATCGCTGCATCTTCATAATGTCATAAATAATTTAATTTATTTAATGTCTAAAAATTATAAAAAAACTACTATGATGTAGGAAATCTTTTTATCTTTCCAATGACTATTTATAGTAAAAAATCTGACTTTTATGACCCTATTTAACAATTGTGTTAGTAAAACAACTCATGTTTGTGTGATTTTTACTTTTACATTAAATAAAAAGATATTAATGTCATTTTCCTTCCAAAGTGGATCCATGGGGTCCCCAAGATGACCCATAGATTTTCTTGGTCGTCCATGAGACATCAAATAAGGGTATGACATGTGTCAATCTCATCTCATTTTATTAGAACATTATTTTTACCTTAAACTACACTAATTACCTCTAATCGCGATTAAAAACATAAAAGTTACTATTCACCAAAAAATTATTTTAATTCCATTGAACCACATTTTACTTCTTAATGAAAAGCATGTATGTCAGATTTTTGAAATTCAAAACACAGAGGTGGTAAAATTTCATTTAAACCGAAAATCAGTTTTTATAAGTACCACTTAGTGGTTTCATTCTTCATCAAAAATTGAAGTTCTTCAGAAAAATACCAAAACTTTACCCTAAGCTATATTTGATATTCCAAATTCAAAAATGAAGTCTATTTTACAAAATTCAAAACATATAAGTTTCATTAATTAATTTAATAATTAATTCCCGCTGTCAGAGAAAATAGTGTGTTTTTATGAAACAATAAGTATCAAAAGATTGACACTAGTTTAAGTCTGATTTCAAAGTGAAATTAATTCTAATGACCACAATTAGAATAAATGGTAAAAATATATTCTAATTGAAATTTAAAACCAATTAAAAATATAATCTAATCAAATAAATAAATTAGATTAAAAAGTGGTTTTGAATTAAAATACCACATTTTTCACTATTCATTAAAAATGAACTTTATCGGAAAAATACCAAAAATTTACACAAAGTAAATTTTGATGTCCCGATTCTAAAGAAGAATTTTATTTTGTCAAATATAACACATAAAATTGTTAAAAAGTGGATTTAAAATAGGTTCTCCATCAAAAGGCGGTTAATCGACCTTTTAAAGAATATTAGAATGTTTATGCTTAAAAATTGGATTCATTCTCATTTTTAATCCTCTAACATTTATTGTAAAAAGTAAAAATATTTGACAAACATAAATAATCATTTTTAGTCAGTTCTGTTCTTCCCCGCCATTACAATGTCTAGGCATTAACTACCATTTAAAATAATATTATTTTATTATTATAGTGCAACGTAAGATTTCAAAGGAACTCGTTGTCGCGTATTGGGTACGTCATCGAGCATATCGTTCCCCTTAAAGTAATAATAATATTTTTCACAAATAAGGATAAATATAAAAATGTCATATTCATTATTTACCTGGGGTGTTACATCCTTCCCCCCTTTTGGGAATTACGTCCTCACAATTTCAAAATTGGGCTTGGAAACTCCATTGAAAGTCCCACATCGGAACAAGAGTCGGTAAAACAATCACTTTAAAAGAAAGAAAGAGGAGTACAGAGGTCACTCGAGTTAACACATACTAGGATTCCATGTAAGAAAATATGGACATGGAGGAAAAAACAAAGGGTCATGTTCTGATGGAGAGTGATAGAAAACATGTTTAGGAGAAAGTTAACCATAAGAAAATCACAAACTTGTGATGGGTTAAACGGTATTGGATTCCCCAGGAGGAAAAGTTAACAGAAAACATTTTTGTTTTATGTTACTCTTCATTGAGGAATTTATTTTTGAGATTAACTAAAACATAAGGAAACACACTTACTTGTCATGTTGACTTTCAACTTTTACTATATTTCTTACACGAACTCATATTTTCTCCAAAAGATGAATATTTAGGATGACTTGTTTACATTAAGAGAGCTATAATCACCTTCTAGGGAATCACCTAATCCACAAAAGAGAACTATATACTTCCCATGTATTTAGATTTTAACCAAAACCAAAACCAAAAATGTTAGTACAAGATTAGATAATCCGGAAAAGGATAACCCTTTATAAAAAGAAAATCTATTCTTAATCTCCAAAATTTGTCCAAAAAAACCCAAAGTTCAACGAAGACCATTCGATAAACAATTTTTCCATAAAATTCATCAAAGTAAACCAAACTAAGATTGAAACCCAAATATTTGAAGGATTTAATCACATAGTCCTCCAATGTACAAAATAACAATTATCTCCAAATAACATCAGTTGCTCTTAAAGTCTCATATTGAAAAGTAATTAAAATAATCACATATCCTCCATGATAGGTTAATAATTTCCATAGATAACCCAAAATAAACTTACTCTTAATTAATAAAATCATTTAACTATGAATAATTAGTCAAACTAACCAGGGACTTCACGTAGTCAAGTGGTAGGAGATAAATACCAGTCTCACTTTGGTTGTGGGTTCGATTCCCGCAGCTTTGTCTGACGCGACGGGTTGTCACACGGTCTGCGTGTTTTCCTTTTTTCAAACTATATAATTCTCAAATCATTCCCCAAAAAGAGATAAAATCATCAAAAATAACCATAACATAATTTAACCTCAATTTTATCTCATGCCTTTCACTTTCCATTATAACATATAGTAACCCATAATTACCTCAAAAGTAAGGATCATATAAACCCAAATGGTTATTTATAAATTTGTCCACAAAAGAACAGATAACTATTCCTTGAATAAAATTTTCATATATCAAACATCAGGGTTACACATACAATAAAAATTCTTCTAATGTAACCCCATCATCAAAAGAGACTTAATACTCTTAATAATTTCACCATAACTCTTGAATCCTTTATATGTTGACTCCTTACTCATTCAACATTCTTCATAATCCATTAACCATTCTTTTCCAACTTATTCTGAAATACTTCTTTCCTAGAAACAAAATCATGAATCATATCCTAATATTCCAAAATAGGAAAACAAATGTTATGAAATAATCCATACCATTGACTGGTCATTGTCAGTTTCTTCATCCTCAATCAAAATGGCATTAGGTATTGGTAAACGAATATTTATATGATCCTGGTGATCCCATTCCTGAAACCTCATCATAGGACATGTTTTTTCATAATGGCCATGCACACCACATTTAAAACATTCAATTGATCCCTAAGAAAGAACTTCTTTCCCTTTCCTCGAGTCAACTAGATGCTTCCTTTTTCCATGGCAGGTTATTGCTTTATGACCTTCATTTCCTCATTTGTAGCATATTTCGGTCCCTTTGAAACATTTTCCAAGGTGTTTCTTTCCACAGCTTTGACACGTAGGTTTTTGAACACACTTACCACTATGATTATTACCTGTAGTTCCGTAGGGATTTGTTTCTCGCATATATGATTCCATATAGAAATCACCAAGGTTTAGGTGGTCAATCATGACTCCAGATAGTTGGTTGAGGATAAACGCAAGAGTTCTCATTGCAGCTCCCATGTCATTCAGTTGCTCGCTCAGAAAACTGTCACAGTTTCCTTCACATCCACTGTTACTTTGGTGCCTGGTAGATCCAGCCATTTACTAAAACCAAAAAGGTCAGTGTGAGTATATCAAAAAAACCATCATGTACTAATGAGGAAGATAAACACTAGGATATAATTACTCATTCACTTTATCTAAAACTAGGACACTTTCTGAAATCCTAACCATTATGGTTATTTCACTTATGCTTAGAGAATACCCTAACCTCTAATGTTATCTAAACCGACCTTTGATACCAACTATAAGGCCCCGGACTTATACCTTACTTAATATTGAATTAAATGAATAATTCACATTGAGGATCTTTTCAGGTTTAGAGTTTTAGAGAATTAGGACATAACTATTACATCTCAAAAGATTACAAAGTATTCACTTCTACTAAATTTCCATAAAATAAAAACTCTTAAAAAGAAACATGTCTAGTTCCATGTACTAGATATCATTACTTTCCCTTGATCCAATCCTTGACCCTATTTCACATTAAGTCCTGTGAAAAACATTTCAAAAAAACTTGGGGTGACATAAAAAGCTCAGAAAGGGATACACAAAGAATGAAAACTTTTAGTTTTTTCAAAGCAACAAGTAAACCATGTATACATTATCAAAGTAATGCCTTTCACCTTTAGGAAGTAGTTAAAACTCTTCACTGAAAAAAATATCATTACTTACAATTTTGTAAGAAAAATATTACCATAAAAACCATATAAAGAACACATAACATATAAAGGTAACTTAGGATATAAACATTCTTAAATGGAATAACTATACGGTCGAATTCCACACATACTTAATGTAATAGACATACGACCGACTTCCATACCCAATGCATTGGAGGTTATAATGTAACCACCCGTCCTGGTATTCACGGCACCACCCGTCATATGGTTTATCATGTAACCACCCGTAAAATGTCCAAGTACCATCATTACACATAAAATATTCAAAATATAAACATTTCAATAACAACATTTCATTTTCAATCAAAATGAGTAATTCCAAGATATTGAATTAATCAATCCATTTTCAAAAAACATTTAAAAGAGATTTTTGAATCAAATTGTCCAATAACACTTTGAAGATATTATTGGAATTATAATTTTAAAACGTTAATGTTCATATAAATAAATACTGAAACCCATTTTGAAAACATGGACATTAAAGATAAATATTTAGAATAATAAATCTTTAAAACTTTTAAAACGATATTTTTTTTAAAGAGTTTTTACCAAAATGAGAGACTCTTGAATACGAATAATTGTGGAATAACATTTAATCAGAACTTTATAATATCATGAGAATAAAGGGGTTCATGATATAATATTTCAAAGGACATTATAAACACCATATAAGAGTGAATTGGTGCATAACCACAATGAAGTCTCAAAAGAAATGTAAAATGAGATGAAATCCATTATAAAGAAGGTATCCTTAAATTAAGGATAAATCAATCTCATAATTATGTGTGGAAAATATAAATAAACCCAATATAAGTGGATATTAAGTGTAAAAAATCAATGTTCATTCACACATATTCAAAGGATGACATATTCAATAACTACATGTTGAACCCAAATAAATCGAAATTGGGTTAAGAAGTTCCCTTGGTAAAATTCGACAGCCTAACAGCGTCACATAAAATTTTACAAAAAGGGTTGATGAGAGAGGTAAACGGGATCTCATTACTTGGACATAAAATTTACATAAATAAGTATATATAAGAACATATCCCAACATAATAGTATGTGAATTAAAATACATAACAAAATAAGTCTTTTAAAAAAAAGGAGGGTGAAAGGTCCCCTTACCGAGTTGGGTATCTTTCGAAACGTACATGCCATGGAAGAGGGGTTATACAATGAAGATGTCAATACCCATAAATGAAATCATACTACACAAAGTGTATAATAATGGGCAGTACATACACCACTCAAGGAAATAGTGGAAAATGTAGCATAAACGTCCCAATAATAAAAGTGAGATGAAAAATCCCTTATGAAAACTCGGCAGCCTAACAACGCCACTTAAATATTCCAAAAATGGACTGATGAGATCAAATAGGGTCTCTCATTATATTAACATAAAAATAAAGAATGAGGAATATAAAATAACATCCCCAAACATATGAAATATGAGCTTAAAATAAATGACATAAAATAGAGTACTTAAAAAGAAAGAGAGAGGTTGGATCCCTTGCGAAAATTCGGCAGTCTAACGACGCCAATCAAAACTTTCAAAATGGATTGATGAGAGAAAATAGGGTCTCTCATCATATGAACATAAAAAGTACAGTAGGAGTAATATAAAAGAACATCTCAATCATAAGAAATATGATCTTAAAAGTAATGACATAAAAGAGTGTAATAAAAAGAAAGAGAGGTGTAGGATCCCTTACCTCGGGTCTGACTTGACTCGATCGTTCTTTAACGTCCTGAATAATAAACTTGAGTTAATTTAAACTTTCTTAAGAACCTTTTTCAAGTTAATTATTTCTTTTATATCACTTATTTCCATGTTATAAACATTATGTAATCAGTTATGTTAATAATGTTTGTTTTGTCGATATTTGGTTCCTAAGTCGAAAGTGGACTTCTTACAATTACATGTTGTTCATGTGGTCAAAGGTTCATTATATCCAGAAAGATATTCATGATTTGTATATCATATATATCATATATATAACCATAATATACAAGTATCTATAATATTACATAATCATTTAGAGGTAAGAAATTAAATGCACTGTTCATGGAGACGGTAAGCCGTACATACGCATGAACGCTACTTTCATTTCTATGTCATATTAATGGAATTAAAACCAAATGAGAGGTATGTATATTTTAATTACATAATTATATTCATAATTTATATGTAACATACATCATATATAATAACTTTAAATCCATCTTTTATACATCCCACATATGGCATTAACGAATCAAATCACTTTGAGGGGGCGGTAGTCCGCACTTCCTAAAATGAAATTATCGTGTTTACCTACAATGGAAACAATAAAGGTATGCCACAAAAGAAAAATACAAAATCTTAAGTAAAACATAAACATATTATATATCATATATAAATATAGTTACATCTTAATGACCACCTTCGAAGGTGTTATATGAGTGTTGAACAATCATCGTTTTGTGAGGCAGAAATTCGCCATCCACAGAAACAAAATGTTCTTTAACCATTTGATGTAGGTGTGTGTAAGTGTAGCTCGAATGTCTCTTATAACAACATCCTAGTATATTGAAGATAGTGGAGTTGTTACAAAAGAAATGGATAAAAAGAGTTTATGGGGTTGGAGAAGAAAAATAAAACAAAAGAACACAGGTGAAGACATTACCTTAAAATCGGGTAACTCTTTTTGATTTGATCTCAAAGGCTTCCTTGGGAAAACTTCTTCCCAAAGTGAGGCTTCTAGGAGTAATATAATAATTTGGAAAGACAAAATGGGCAGAGCTTTGCCGAACCAAAGGCTGGAGAGGTGTGGGTAAGGTGATAGTGGTGGGGGCCTTTTATAAGAGGAGAGGAGGGACACTCTTGGAAAGTAAAGAAATGTTACATTATGTTAAAAAGAGATTCGGATTTAAAAGGTCCCACATTGATATAATTAGAGGATAAGGTGATAAGGGTTAGAAATATACCCATCCAATAGGTTTTTGACAAGTGTAGGCTTTAGTTTTTACATTATCTTTTCATTTTATTTAAATCGTTAAATAATGAGGTAATCGTTGCATCATCATGATGTCATAAATAATATAATTTATTTAATGTATAAAAATTATAAAAAAACTACTATGATGTATGAAATCTTTTTATATTTCCAATGATTATTTATAGTCAACAATCGGACTTGTATAGCCCTATTTAACAATTGTTTTAGTAAAACAACTCATGTTTTTGTCATTTTTACTTTTACATTAAATAAAAAGATATTAATGTCATTTTCCTTCCAAAGTGGCTCCATGGGGTCCCCAAGTTGACCCATGGATTTTCTTGGTCGTCCATGACACATCCAATAAGGGTAGGACATGTGTCAAGCTCATCTCATATTATTAAAACATTGTTTTTACCTTAAACTACACTAATTACCTCTAATCACGATTAAAAACGTAAAAGTTACTATTCGCCAAAAATTATTTTAATTCCATTGAACCACATTTTACTTATTAATGAAAAC
The DNA here is from genome assembly GCA_963277665.1 of Viscum album. Taxonomy (NCBI): domain Eukaryota; kingdom Viridiplantae; phylum Streptophyta; class Magnoliopsida; order Santalales; family Viscaceae; genus Viscum; species Viscum album. The sequence continues at coordinate 2,060,075,141 of OY728120.1, read as the reverse complement.
CATGTATGTCGGATTTTTGAAATTCAAAACACAGAGTTGGTAAAATTTCATTTAAACGGAAAATCAGTTTATATAAGTACCACTTAGTGGTTTCACTATTCATCAAAAATTGAAGTTCTTCAGAAAAAATACCAAAACTTCACCCTAAGCTATATTTGATATTCCGAATTCAAAAATGAATTCTATTTTAAAAAATTCAAAACATATAAGTTGCATTAATTAATTTAATAATTAATTCTCGCTGTTAGAGAAAATAGCGTGTTTTTATGGAACAATAAGTATCAAAAGATTGACACTAGTTTAAGACTGATATCAATGTGAAATTAATTCCAATGACCACAAATAGATTAAATGGTAAAAATATATTCTAATTGAACTTGAAAACCAATTAAAAATATAATCTAATCATATAAATAAATTAGATTAAAAAGTGGTTTTGAATTAAAATACAACATTTTTCACTATTCATTAAAAAATGAACTTTATCGGAAAAATACCAAAAATTTACACAAAGTAAATTTTGATGTCTGGATTCTAAAGAAAAATTTTATTTTGTCAAATATAACACATAAAATTATTAAAAAGTGGATTTAAAAGAGGTTCGCCATCAAAAGGCGGTCAATCGACCTTTTAAAGAATATTAGAATGTTTATGCTTAAAAATTGGATTCATTCACATTTTTAATCCTCTAACATTTATTGTAAAAAGTAAAAATATTTGACAAACATACATAATCATTTTTTAGTTAGTTCTGTTATTCCCCACCATTACAAATACTAGGAATTAACTACCATTTAAAATAATATTATTTTATTATTAGAGTGCAGCGTAAGATCTCAAAGAAACTCGTTGTCATGTATTGGGTACGCCATAGAGCATAGAATTCCATTTAAAGTAATATTAATATTTTTTCACAAATAGGGATAAATATAAAAATTTCATATTCTTTATTTACCTGCGATGTTACATCCTTCCCCCTTTTGGGAATTGTGTCCTCGCAATTTCAAAATTGGGCTTGGAAACTCCATTGAAAGTCCCACATCGGAACAAGAGTCGGTAAAACAATCACTTTAAAAGAAAGAAAGAGGATTACAGAGGTCACTCGAGTTAACCCATACTAGGATTCCATGTAAGAAAATATGGACATGGAGGAAAAAACAAAGGGTCATGTTCTGATGGTGAGTGATAGAAAACATGGTTAGGAGAAATTTAACCATAAAAAAATCACAAACTTGTGATGGGTTAAACGGTATTGGATTCCCCATTAGGGAAAGTTAAAAGAATTTTTTTTTGTTTTAAGTTACTCTTCATTGAGGAATTTATTTTTGAGATTAACTAAAACATAAGGAAACACACTTACTTGTCATGTTGACTTTCAACTTTTATTAGATTTCTTACACGAACTCATATTTTCTCCAAAATATGGGTATTTAGGATGACTTGTTTACATTAAGAGAGCTATAATCAACTTCTAGAGAATCACCTAATCCAAAAAAGAGAACTATATACTTCCCATTTATTTAGACTTTAACCAGAACCAAAACCAAAAAGGTTAGTACAAGATTAGATAATCCGGAAAAGGATAACCCTTTATAAAAAGAAAATCTATTCTTAATCTCCAAAATTTGTCCAACAAAACCCAAAGTTCAACAAAGACCATTCGATAAACAATTTTTCCATAAAATTATTCAAAGTAAACCAAACTAATATTGAAACCCAAATATTTGAAGGATTTAATCACATAGTCCACCAAGGTACAAAATAACACTTATCTCCAAATAACATTAGTTTCTCTTAAAGTCTCATATAGAAAAGTAATTAAACTAATCACATATCCTCCATGATAGGTTAATAATTTCCATAGATAACCCAAAATCAACTTACTCTTAATTCATAAAATCATTTAACTAAAAATAATTAGTCAAACTAACCAGGGACTTTACATAGTCAAGTGGTAGGTGATAAATACCAGTCGCACTTTGGTTATGGGTTAGATTCCCACACCTTTGTCCGACGCGACGGGTTGTCACACGGTCTGCATGTTGTCCTTTTTTCAAACTATATAATTCTCAAATCATTCCCCAAAAAGAGATAAAATCATCAAAAATATCCATAACATAATTTAGCCTCAGTTTTATCTCATGCCTTTCACTTTCCATCATAACATATAGTAACCCATAATTACCTCAAAAGTAAGGATCATATAAACCCAAATGGTTCTTTATAACTATGTCCACAAAATAACAGATAACTATTCCTTGAATAAAATTTTCATATATCAAACATCAGGGTTACACATACTATAAAGATTCTTCTAATGTAACCCCATCATCAAAAGAGACTTAATACTCTTAATAATTTCACCATATCTCTTGAAGCCTTTATATGTTAACTCCTTACTCATTCAACATTCTTCATGATCCATTAACCATTGCTTTCCAACTTATTTTGAAATAATTCATTCCTACAAAAAAAATCATGAATCATATCCTAAGATTCCAAAATAGGAAAAAAACATGTTATGAAATAATCCATACCTTTGACTGGTCATTGTCAATTTCTTCATCCTCAATCAGAATGGCATTAGGTATTGGTAAACGAATATTTTTATGATCTTGGTGATCCCATTCTCGAAACTTCTTCATAGGACATGTGTTTGCATAATGGCTATGCACACCACATTTAAAACATTCAATTGATCCCTCAGAAAGAACTTCTTTCCCTTTCCTCGAGTCAACTAGATTCTTCCTTTTTCCATGGCAGGTTCTTGCTTTATGACCTTCATTTCCACATCTATAGCATATTTCGATCCCTTTGAAACATTTTCCTAGGTGTTTCTTTCCACATTTTGACATGTAGGTTTTTGAACACACTTACCTTTATGATTATTACCTGTAGTTCCTTAGGGATTTGTTTCTCGCATATATGATGCCTTATAGAAATCACCAAGGTTTAGGTGGGCAATCATGACTCCAAATAGTTGGTTGAGGATAAACACAAGAGTTCTCATTGAATCTTCCATATCATTCAATTGCTCGCTCAGAAAACTGTCACAATTTCCTTCAGATCCACTGTTACTTTGGTGCCTTCTAGATCTAGCCATTTACTAAAACCAAAAAGGTCAGTGTGAGTATATCAACAAAACCATCATCTACTAATGAGGAAGATAATTACTAGGATAAAATTACTCATTCACTTTATCTAAAACTAGGACTCTTTCTGAAATCCTAACCATTATGGTAATGTCACTTATTCTTAGAGAATACCCTAACCTCTAAAGTTATCTAAACCGACCTTTGATACCAACTATAAGGCCCCAACCTTATACCTTACTTAATATTGAATTAAATGCATAATTCACATTGAGGATCTTTTCAGGTTTAGAGTTTTAGAGAATTAGGACATAAGTATTACATCTCAAAAGATTAAAAAGTATTCACTTCTACTAAATTTCCATAAAATAAAAACTCTTAAAAAGAAACATGTCTAGTTCTATGTACTAGATATCATGACTTTCCCTTGATCCCATCCTTGACCCTATTCCACATTAAGTCCTGTGAAAAACATTTCAAAAAAACTTGGGGTGAGCATAAAAAGTTCATCAAGGGATACACAAAGAATGAAAACTGTTAGTTTTTTCAAAGCAACAAGTAAACCATGTATACTTTATCAAAGTAATGCCTTTCACCTTTAGGAAGTAGTAAAAACTCTTCACTGAAAAAAATATCATTACTTACCCTTTTGTAACCAAAATATTACCATAAAACCCATATAAAGAACACATAACATATAAAGGTAACTTGGGACATAAACATTTTTAAATGGAATAACCATACGGTTGACTTCCACAAATACTTTAGGGAATAGCCATACGGCCGACTTCCATACCCAATGCATTGGAGGTTATAACGTAACCACTCGTCCTAGTATTCACGGCACCACCCATCATATGGTTTATCACGTAACCACCTGTAAAATGTCCAAGTACCATCATTACACATAAAATATTGAAAATACAAACATTTCAATAACAACATTTCATTTTCAATCAAAATAAGTAATTCCAAGATATTGAATTAATCAATCCATTTTCAAAAATCATTTAAAATAGATTTTTGAATCAAAGTGTCCCATAACACTTTGAAGCTATTATTGGAATTATAATTTTAAAACATTAACGTCCATATAAATAAATACTGAAAAACATATTGAAAACATGGACATTAAAGATAAATATTTAGAATAATAAATCTTTAAAACATTTAAAATGATATTTTTGTTAAAGAGTTTTTAACAAAATGAGAGACTCCTGAATACAAATAATTACTGAATAACATTTAATCCGAAAATTATAATATCATGAGAATAAAGGGGTTCATGATATAATATGTCAAAGGACAGTATACACACCATATAAGAGTGAATTGGTGCATAACAACAATGAAGTCTCAAAATAAATGTAAAATGAGATGAAATCCATTATAAAGAAGGTATCCTTCAATTAAGGATAAATCAATCTCATAATTATGTGTGGAAAATATAAATACACCCAATATAAGTGGATATTAATTGTAAAACAATAAAAGTTCATTCAAACATATTCAAAGGATGACATATTCAATAACTACATGTTGAACCCAAAGAAATCGAAATTGGGTTAAGAAGTTCCCTTGGTAAAATTCGACAGCCTAACGGCGTCACATAAAATTTTACAAAAAGGGTTGATGAGAGAGATAAAGGGGATCTCATCACTTGGACATAAAATTTACATAAATAAGGATATAGAAGAAATTTCCCAACATAATAGTATGTGAATTAAAAGACATAACAAAAGAAGTCTTTTAAAAAAAAGTAGGGTGAAAGGTCCCCTTACCGAGTTGGGTAACTTTCGAAACGTACACCCCATGGAAGAAGGGTCATACAATGAATATGTAAATAACCATAAATGAAATTATACTACACAAAGTGTATAATAATTGTCAGTACATACCCCACTCAAGGAAATAGTGTCAAACATAGTATAAACATCACGAGAATAAAAGTGAGATGAAAAATCCCTTACGAAAACTCGGCAGCCTAACGGTGCCACTTAAATCTTCAAAAAATGGATTAATGAGATCAAATAGGGTATCTCATTATATGAACATAAAAAGTACAGAATGAGGAGTATAAAATATCATCCCCAAACATATGAAATATGAGCTTAAAAGAAATGACAAAAAAGATAGTACTTAAAAAGAAAGAGAGAGGTTGGATCCCTTATGAAAATTTGGCAGCCTAACGGCGCCAATCAAAACATCCAAAATGGATTGATGAGAGAAAATAGGGTCTCTCATCATATTAACATAAAAAGTAAAGTAGGAGTAATATAAAAGAACATCTCAATCATAATAATTATGAGCTTAAAAGTAATGACATAAAAGAGTGTACTTAAAAAGAAAGAGGGGTAGGATCCCTTACCTCGGGTCTGACTTGACTCGATCGTTCTTTAACGTTCTGAATAATAAACTTGAGTTAATTACCACTTTCTTAAGAACCTTTTTAATGTTCATTATTCCTTTTATATCACTTATTTCCATGTTATAAACATTATGTAATCATTTAAGTTAATAATGTTTGTTTTGTCGATATTTGGTTCTTAAGTCGAAAGTGGACTTCTTACAATTACATGTTGTTCGTGTGGTCAAAGTTTCATTATATCCAGAAGGATATTCATGATTTGGATATCATATATATCATATATATCCAGAATATACAAGTATCTATAATATTATATAATCATTTACAGGTAAGAAATGAAATGCACCGTTCCTGGAGACGGTAATCCGTACGTACGCATGAACGCTACTTTCATTTCTATGTCATATTAATGGAATTAAAACCATATGAGAGGTATGTATATTTTAATTCCATAATTATATTCATAATTTATATGTAACATAAATAATATATAATAACTTTAAATCCATCCTTTATACATCCCACATATCGCATTAACGAATCAAATCACTTTGAGGGGGCGGTAGTCCTTACTTCCTAAAATGAAATTATCGTATTTACCCACAATGGAAACCATAAAGTTATGCCAAAAAAATAAAAATACATAATCTTAAGTAAAACATAAAAATATTATATATCATATATAAATATAGTGACATCTTAATTTCCACCTTTGAAGGTGTTATATGAGTGTTTAACAATCATCGTTTCATGAGGCAGAAATTCTCCATCCACAGAAACAAAATGTACTTTAACCATTTGATGTAGGTGTGTGTAAGTTTAGCTCGAATGTCTCTTATAACAAAATCCTAGTATATTGAAGATACTGGAGTTGTTACAAAAGAAATGGATAAAAATATTTTAGGGGGTTAGAGAAGAAAAATAAAAGAAAAGAACACAAGTGAAGACATTACCTTAAAATCGGGTAACTCTTTTTTGATTTGAGCTCAAAGGCTTCCTTGGGAAGACTTCTTCCCAAAGTGAGGCTTCTAGGAGTAAGAGAGGAATGTGGAGAGACAAAATGGGCAGATATGGGCCGAACCAAAGGCTTTAGAGGTGTGGGTAAGGTGATAGTTGTGGGGGCCTTTTATAAGAGGAGAGGAGGGGCACTCTTGGAAAGTAAAGAAATGTTACTTTATTTTAAAAAGAGTTTCGGATTTAAAAGGTTCCAAATTGATATAATTACAGTATAAGGTGATAAGGGTTAAAAATATACCCATCCAATAGGTTTTTTACAAGTGAAGGTTTTAGTTTTTACATTATCTTTTCATTTTATTTAAATCATTAAATAATGAGGTAATCGCTGCATCATCATGATGTCATAAATAATTTAATTTATTTAATGTCTAAAAATTATAAAAAAATACTATGATTTAGGAAATATAATTATCTTTCCAATGACTATTTATAGTCAAAAATCGGACTTGTATAACCCTATTTAAATGTTTTTTATTAAAATAACTCATGTTTGTGTCATTTTTACTTTTACATTAAATAAAAAGATATTAATGTCATTTTCCTTTCAAAGTGGCTCCATGGGGTCCCCAAGTTGACCCATGGATTGTCTTGGTCGGCCATGACACATCCAATAAGGGTAGGACATGTGTCAAGCTCATCTCATTTTATTAAAACATTTTTTTTACCTTAAACTACACTAATTACCTCTAATCCCGATTAAAAACATAAAAGTTACTATTTACCAAAAAATTATTTTAATTCCATTGAACCAAATTTTACTTCTTAATGAAAACCATGTATGTCGGATTTTTGAAATTCAAAACATAGAGGTGGTAAAATTTCATTTAAACGGAAAATCAGTTTTTATAAGTACCACTTAGTGGTTTCACTATTCATAAAAAATTGAAGTTCTTCAGAAAAATAATAAAACATCACCCTAAGCTATATTTGATATTATGAATTCAAAAATTAAGTCTATTTTTCAAAATTCAAAACATATAAGTTTCAATAATTAATTTAATAATTAATTCCCACTTTCAGAGCAAATAGCGTGTTTTTATGAAACAATAAGTATCAAAAGATTGACACTAGGTTAAGTCCGATTTCAAAGGGAAATTAATTCCAATGACCACAATTAGATTAAATGGTAAAAATATATTCTAATTGAACTTTAAAACCAATTCAAAATATAATCTAATCATATAAATAAATTATATTAAAAAGTGGTTTTGAATTAAAATACAACATTTTTCACTATTCATTAAAAAATGAACTTTATCGGAAAAATACCAAAAATTTACACAAAGTAAATTTTGATTTCCCGATTCTAAAGAAGAATTTTATTTTGTCTAATATAACACATAAAATTTTTAAAAAGTGGATTTAAAAGAGGTTCTCCATCAAAATGCGGTTAATTGACCTTTTAATGAATATTAGAATGTTTATGCTTAAAAATTGGATTCATTCTCATTTTTAATCCTCTAACATTTATTGTAAAAAGTAAAAATATTTGACAAACATACATAATAATTTTTTAGTTAGTTCTGTTCTTCCCCGCCATTACAATGGCTAGGCATTAACTACCATTTAAAATAATATTATTTTATTATTAGAGTGCAACATAAGATTTCAAAGGAACTCGTTGTCGTGTATTGGGTACGCCATCGAGAATAGAGTTCCCTTTAAATTAATATTAATATTTTTTCACAAATAGGGATAAATATAAAATTTTCATATTCTTTATTTACCTGGGGTGTTACATTGAATGTGACCGTCTACGGGAAAAGTGGAATTTGATAGAGATTACCACTCGAGCGATGTTATCCGAGCCGCCCCAAGATTCTGTGACCATCGCACACCTTACCCTTAGGTCTTATGCAACTATTTTATGGGGTTATGTAACAAATAAGTAGTACTATTTTCATGTAAATTATTTTTGTATATAATAATGATTATAATTTCTAGTCATTTTTGATACATTATAAATATTTTTTAAAGTACAAATGGTGTTTTTAGTTATTATTTAATTAAGAAATCTATTTTATTAAATTAAGGGATTTTTGAAATAAATAATATTATAATAAAATAATAATAATATTATTATTATATTAATTTTTTATTAAATATAAATGATCTTATAATTTTATTAATGCAATTAAAATGTTATATTAAGGTTTGAAAGCTATTTCTGTCAAAACCCGTGAATTTTCGATAAATGACGGTTTTTATTTTAAAAGTAAAAATTCACATATTTAGAAAATTAATTATATAAATTAAATTTTATTTTTGGAATCAGGATATTGAAATTATCCAACGATGAATTTTTCATAATTTTCTGAGACAGTCAAATTTTTGGGTAAAAATTAAATATCGTTTAAGTATATAATGTGTTTTATGACATCATAATGACCCAATGGTGACGTAATAAAATACCATAATCCTTATTTTCGGCCAATATATGTTTTATAATTAAAATAATGTGATTTTGGGATTGTTTGACTTACTTTTCAAAGCATTAATGGACCCCTGAAGACATATTCAACACTTTGCCTTTTTAAATTAATTTCCATGGGAGTGTGACTCACCTCCACATAAGAAACCCTAATATTTTAATAACTTCGGACCTTTGCCTTGTAAAATATTGTTTTCCTTTTTCCTTTTCCAGAAACCATGGGCAAAAACCATGGTATAGTTTGTGGTTTGGATTATTTTAATATAAGGTGTCTCATACCTAAATAATAAAGAATTCTCTCACCTTTCCTATATAAACCAACCCAATCTCCCACTTCCCCCTCACTAAAATCCATTAGAGTTCGTCCAACCTCTTCCCTACTCTCTATAGAATCCTCCCAAGGTGCCCCAAGCTCCCAAGAAGCCTCTCACAAGCCTCTCTCTAGCCTTTGGAAGCACACTTCCAAGTAAGGGTTTTTTCTTCCTTTCTCATTTTTGTCAATTTTCGTTAAGTTGTATTGCCCTTTTAATTTCAATTATGAATTTTGGGGTATGGTTTCACACCTCCCCCATACTGCCCTCTTATTTTTTGAATGATGGGATACCCCTTTCTCTCTCATTAAATGCCTCCCATGTACACCCGTTACTATGCCGAAATTCCAAAAGGAACTTCTCTCTCTTCTTTTCCATTCAAGAAATACTTTTGTATCATGAATCTAAATTCCATTTCAATTGTTGGGAAATGTATCTATATGACCTCCTTACTTTACACTACATGTAAATATGATGATTAACCTCTTTCTCTTTCATCAACCATTTTTATGAATTCTTATGTCACGCCGTTACGCTGCCGAAATCGCACTGATTTTCTAAGCCAATGTCATTGTGTAGTGAATACCATGCCCATTTCTCCATCAATGGTATTCAACTTTATGAACAATTACTTATTGATTATAAAGTTTCATGTATTAATTCCACATTTCTTTATCGTGGAATAAATTATTATGTTTGATGAATCCATGTTTTATGATCCATGTGGCACACTTATGCATGAAATGAATTGTTTAAGAAGGGTGCACCCTTATAGCGCTCCAATGCATTGGGTAAAGTATAGTATCATGATACGTCATGTGCAATGAGTGTTTAATCATGCTAATTCAAGTGAAACGAGGTTTTACTCATGCTTCATGTGCAATGGGGGTTTACTCATGCTAAATGTGCAAGGAGCCTTGGATCATGCTAATTCAATGTTAAGTGTTGTTGCCACATTTCCAAGTTATGATTATCATGCTTTATCATGCATTTATGTTCATGTTTATCTTATTATTTATTCACATGACTATTTCCTAACATGTATTGTAATCCTCATGTTATTCCATGTGTACTCCCTTACTGGTATTTATAGCTCACCCTTTTCTTATGCATGTCCTCAGGTTATCCCATGCAATACTAAGTACGAGGGAATGTAGTGGTCATGTAAAGGAAGTTTTCAATAAATATGTTGTATTTCATGTTTTAAGCTTTTATGTAATGATCCTAATCCCCAAATACACTAAACCTCTCGATCTTCTTTGTTGTATCAAGTGAAGTTTTATGTAATAAATCATGTTTAAGTTGTAATAAAAAAGCAGGGTTGTTATAGTTGGTATCAGAGGATAGGTTTAGTTATTTTTGGGATTAGGAAAACCCTAGTAAAGACTTATATACAAGAATAAGTATAATAAAATCATCCCTAAGTATTGGTAAATACTAAGTAAGTGGTTTATCAAACAAATACATCTCTGTCTGGATACGAGTAGGTAGAGGCGGCTCTGGCACAGATGTATCCTAGGGGTAAAACCCAAAAACACCGCTTTGAGCTAGACTCGAACGGGAACTGGTGCACGACAAAGGGCCTTGATGCACTCTTGGTTACGACACTCTCGGGGGATATGTTTTGATAAATTCACAATCTTAGTATGAACCCTTATTAAGGGAAAAATTCCCCTAAGAATATATGTTAGAAAGTAGATCACGAGAAGCCTAGATTGAAGCCTATAGACTCATGAGTTAAGGAAATAAAAGTTTATTTTTGAGTCATCAACTTTTGTCTTTGGATTACCCTTTATGTGTTACCCCTAAATTTCCTTTTATTCCAGCCAATGGCTGGTAATAGGAGGACTCAGGCTAACAACCGTTGTGAAGATCAGTGTGATGACTGTACTAGTGAGGTGCCAAATCCATTGGGAGCGGGAATCGCGAACTTTATCATGCTTATCTCTCAGCTAACTCAAGTTTTTAATAGAAACACGGGTCAAGAGGAACGTTCAACCCCCCCTAAGAAATAACAAGTCACTATCGAGAGCTTCATGAGACAAAGGACTCCTACTTTTAGGGGATCATCCGATCCCACGATCGCTGAACAATGGATCAACTCCATTGAAAATATATTCTCCATCCTCCAATGTTCTGAACAAGAGAAGGTTCTTCTGGCTGCTTATCGTATGGAGGGTGAAGCTGATCAATGGTGGACATTGATCAAAAATACGAAGCCTGAGGAGGAGATCGAGGCTTTGGAATGGAAGGAATTCCAGAAGATGTTTTTTGATAAATATTTTCCGTGCACCCTCTGGATTAAGATGGAAAGGGAATTCCTTTCCCTCAAGAAAAAAGATGAGGAATCCGTTGGAGAGTACGAGGAAAACTTCAAAAGTCTTTCACGATACGCTTCTGGATTTGTCGTTACTCCTGAATGCAAGGTTGACCACTTCTTTGGTGGGCTGAAGCCTGGATTGTGGAAAGAATTAGCGATCCGTGACTTTGACAGCTATGAGGAAATTGTCCGATGCGCCCTCAAGGTCGAAATGGAGATCGGAGAATCACAGGGGCATCATGAGGATAAGAAGCGTAAAGTGGACTTCAATGCTGGTGGGCCGATGGATAAATCCAATGGCGCTAAGAAGTTCCAACACCCCACTTTCCAAAAGTGCGGAAAGAAGCGCCCTGGAAATTGCCTTAAGGGGACGAGAAAATGCTTCAGGTGTGGAAGAGAAGGGAACCTAGCTATTAACTGTCAGCAAGAAGGACCCGTGGCTATGAAAGAGGAGAGGAACGCTCCGTTCAAACCTCAACGCATTGTTCAATGCTATAAATGAAAAGAACCGAGTCATTTTGCAAATCAGTGCCCTAATCCAATGGTTTTCGGAGGCAACCAACAACCTCCAAGACAGCAAGGAAGAGCTTTTTCCATCACTTCTGCCGAAGTGAACCCCGAAAACGAAGTGGTGACATGTACTCTAGTTATTCATTCAAGAATAGAGAATTTACTTTTTGATTCAGGTTCTACGCATTATTTTATATCTTGAAAGTTTAGTAGAACAATCCCAGCACCACCAAAAAACATGGAAGTAAAGATGTTGGTGAGTACGAAAAATGGGGCAATCATTGCATCCCCTGAATATAAGTCCTCCCCTATTATAATCTGTGGATTGAATTTCCTGGTGAACCTCATCATACACCCTTTGGTGGAATTTGATGCAATTCTTGGCATGGATTGGATTTCCATATATAGAGCTAACATAAATTGTCGGGAGAGGGAAATAACACTCCATATGGAGAATTGAACCCTGATTCTTTACAAGTGTCAGGAGGAAGATGAATCTCCTTTAGCTCCATCATCTCAAGCATGGATATTACTGCCCTATGAGCACACATATCTGGCTCAGATGATTGAGTCCAAGGAAGAAACCATCCTTGAAGAAATGCCTATTGTGAGGGAATTCACGGAAGTGTTTCTCGAAGAACTGCCTGGTCTTCCTCCTAGAAGAGATGTTGAGTTCTCAATTGAACTTATACCTGGGGCATTACCAATATCCAAGACTCCATATAGAATGGCTGTTGTTGAGCTTGAAGATCTGAAGAAACAACTACAGGAGAATCTAGATAAAGGGTCTATACGCCCAAGTGCTTCACCATGGGGTGCACCATTCCTCTTCATCAAGAAGAAGGATGGGTCAATGCAGCTTTGCATCGATTATCATGAACTTAACAAAATCACGATAAAGAACAAGTATCCTCTCCCACGAATTGATGAATTGTTCGATCAGTTGCATGGAGCACAATACTTCTCCAATGTGGACTTGCGGTCAGGATATTATCAAGTAAGGGTGAAGAAGGAAGATGTCCCCAAGAATCCTTTTTGTACAAGATATGGGCACTATGAATTCATAGTAATGCCTTTTGGACTCACCAATGCGCCAGAAATATTCATGGACTTTATGAATAGAGTCTTTAGAAATTATTTTGAAAAATTTGTGGTAGTATTTATAGATGATATTCTAATATACTCCAAAACCAAGGAGGATCATGAGGAGCATTTATGAACTGTACTGGAGACTTTGCGCAAGGAGAAGCTCTATGAAAAGTAAAGAAAGTGTGAGTTCTGGTTGAAAGAGGTCTCATTCTTGGGCCATATAATCACAAGAAATGGTATATCTGTGGATCCCTCCAAAACAGATGCAATTGAGGGATGGTCAAGGCCAACATAGGTAACGGATATCCATAGCTTCTTGGGGTTAACTGGATATTATCGACGATTTGTGAGAAATTTCTCACGATTGTCCAACCCTCTTACCAAGATAAATTGAAAGGGAGTAAAGTTTTCTTAGAGTTATGAATGTGAATAAAGCATCAAGGAGTTGAAAAGGAGGCTTATCACTGCACCCGTGCTCACTTTACCCACAAGTGGGGAGCTTTTTGTGGTATTCAGTGATGCTTTGAAGAAGGGTTTAGGATGTGTGGTGATGAATAATGATAATGTGATATCCTATGCCTCAAGGAAGTTGAAAATCCATGAGTGAAACTATCCAAATCATGATATGGAGTTGGCGGCGGTGATCTTTGCCTTGAAAATCTGGCGGCATTATCTCTATGGAGAGAAATGTGAGATATATACTGACCACAAGAGTCTTAAATATATATTCACACAGAAATAGCTTAATATGCTCCAGAGAAGATAGATAGAGCTCATCAAGGATTATGACTATTCAATACATTACCACCCTTGGAAAGCGAACAAGGTGGCGAATGCCCTAAGTAGAAAGGATCCAGAGATTCTATCAATGATGAGAATTGAGAAGGATCCAATATTCTTAGACTTGATGAAGATGGATGTGGGAATCATAAAGAAGGGAAAATCATCAATCCTTTCACAAATTATTTCTCAACCATCTCTTTTGGAAAGGTTAAAGGATGCTCAAAAGGATGATATGGGAATTCAAGAAAAAGTGGAAGCTATCAAAAAGGGAAAATCCTCGGAGTTTAATGTTAATGAGGAAGGAATTGTGCGGTTTGGGAAAAGACTATGTGTTCCATCAAGTCCGGAGATGAAGAAGGAACTTTTGGATGATGCACATAGTTCGAATTTCTCTATTCACCCAGGGAGGACAAAGATGTATCGAGATCTCCGAGAAAACTTTTGGTGGGATAATATGAAGAAAAAGATCGCTGAATATACATCAAAGTGCCTGGTGTGTCAGCAAGTGAAGGCAGAGAGGCAGAAGTATAAGGGGATGATGCAACCATTTCCCATACCAGAATGGAAATGGGAGAACATCACCATGGACTTTGTCACCAGACTTCCATGGACATCCATAAGAAACAATGAATTCTGGGTTGTTGTGGATCGTCTAACAAAGACTTCACACTTCATTTCTATTCAGGAGGATTTCTCTTTGGATCAACTGGCACGGATATATATCAGGGGAAGTGGTGAGGTTGCATGGAGTACCACTATCTATTGTGTCTGGCCGAGATCCAAGATTCACCTCTAAGTTTTGGAAGAGTCTTCAACATGCTCTGAATACTAAACTGAACTTCAGTACGGCCTATCATCCTCAAACTAATGGCCAATCCGAGCGGACTATCCAAACAATTGAGGATATGTTGAGAGCGTGCTCAATAGAATTTAAAGGAGGATGGGATCAACATCTTCCTCTGGTTGAGTTATCTTATAATAATAGTTTCCACTCGAGCATCCAAATGGAACCCTATGAAGCCCTTTATGGGAAAAGGTTCCGAACACCGGCATGTTGGGATGAGGTCGGTGAACGTAAGCTGCTTGGACCAGAAATGGTCGAAGAAATGGTGGAGAAGGTGAAAACCATTCAGCAGCATATCAAGGAAGCCCAGAGTCGACAGAAGAGTTATGCAGATAATCGTTGATGAGACCTTGAGTTTAAAGTTGGAGACATGGTGTTTTTATGCATATGTCCGTGGAAGAAGGTCATGAGGTTTGAAAATAAATGGAAGTTAAGTCCAAGGTACATCTGCCCCTTCGAGATTATTGATTGTGTTGGGGTTGAGGCCTATCAACTAGTACTTCCACCTACTATGGCCAAGGTGCATGATGTATTTCATGTATCCCTCCTAAGAAAGTACATACCGGACCCTTCACATGTACTCTCTTCCGAGGTGGTACAATTAGAAGATGATCTTTATTATTAGGAGAAACCAGTGAAGATCTTAGATCGTAGAGAAAAAGTTCTACGAAATAAGACAATGCCCCTCATCAAGGTGTTTTAGAGAAACCACAAGTTTGAAGAAGCAACTTGGGATTCAGAGGATATGATGAAGCTGAGTTACCCACATTTTTTTTAGTGTGGGAAAATGAAAATTTCGAGGGAGAAATATCTTAAGGGGGATTATTGTACCGACCCAAAGTTTAATTAATGAAAAATCCCTCTTGATCCAGTTAAATGTCCCTTTATGAAAAATGTTTTTATAAGATGTTAACTTCTTTGATTTTATGTTAAGAATTTTGACCATTGTTAATATATCCGTTGAACACTGATCACATGATTAGTATAAATATAAGGCTTTAACGAACCCAATTTTACTCATACAAAGGAAGCGATGGACTCATCTAGTAGAATTTCCCCATAAGAAGCCCATTTGTCAGAGCTCGGAAAAGAGGTGGCATCCTTGGGCTTCACCCTTGACCAAGCCCAAGCTGAGATTCATTATGTCAAGCTCGAACATGACCGTCTACGGGAAAAGTGGAAGTTGATAGATATTACCACTCGAGCGATGTTATCCGAGCCGCCCCATGAGTCTGTCACCATCGCACACCTTACCCTTAGGTCATATGGGGCTATTTTAAGGGGTTATGTAACAAGTAAGTAGTACTATGTTCATGTACATTATTTTTGTATATAATAATGATTATAATTTCTAGTCATTTTTGATACATTGTAAATAGTTTTTAAAGTACAAATGGTGTTTTTAGTTATTATTTAATTAAGAAATATCTTTTATTAAATTAAGGGATTTTTGAATTAAATAATATTTTAATAAAATAATAATAATAATATTATTATTATTATATTAATTTTTTATTAAATATAAATTATCTTATAATTTTATTAATGCAATTAAAATGTTATATTAAGGTTTGAAAGCCTTTTCTGTCAAAACCCGTGAATTTTCGATAAATGGCAGTTTTTATTTTAAAAGTGAAAATTCACATATTTAGAAAATTATTTAGATAAAATAAATGTTATTTTTGGAATCAGGATGTCGAAATTATCCAACAGTGAATTTTTCATAATTTTCTGAGATAGTCAAATTTTTGGGTAAAAATTAAATACCGTTTAAGTATATAATGTGTTTTATGACATCATAATGACCCAATGGTGATGTAATAAAATATCATAATCCTTATGTTCGTCCAATATATGTTTTATCATTAAAATAATTTGATTTTGGGTTTGTTTGACTTACTTTTCAAAGCATTAATGGACCGCTCAAGACATATTGAACACTTTGTCTTTTTAAATTAATTTCCATGGGAGTGTGACTCACCTCCACATAAGCAACCAAAATATTTTAATAAGTTCGGACCTTGGCCTTGTAAAATATTTTTTTCCTCTTTCCTTTTCCAGAAACCATGGTCAAAAACCATGGGATAGTTTTTGGTTTGGATTATTTTAATATAAGGGGTCCCATACCTAAATAATAAAGAATTCTCTCACCTTTCCTATATAAACCCACCCAAGCTCCCACTTACTCCTCACTAAAATCCCTTGGAGTTCGTCCAACATCTTCCCTACTCTCTCTAGAATCCTCCAAAGGTGCCCCATGCTCCCAAGAATCCTCTCACAAGCCTCTCTCTAGCCTTTGGAAGCACACTTCCAAGTAAAGGTTTTTTCTTCCTTTCTCATTTTTGTCAATTTTCTTTAAGTTGCATTGCCCTTTTAATTTAAATTATGAATGTTGGGGTATGGTTTATCACCTCCCACATACTGCCCTATTATTGTTTGAATGATGGGATACCCCTTTCTCTCTCATTAAATGCCTCCCATGTACACCCATTACTATGCCAAAATTTCGAAATGAACTTCTCTCTCTTCTTTTACATTCAAGCAATACTTTTGTATCATGAATATAAATTCCTTTTCAATTGTTGGTACATGTATATATATTACCTCCTTACTATCCATTACATGTAAATATGATGAGTAAACCCTTTCTCTCTCATCAACCATATTAATGAATTCTTATGTCACGTCGTTACGCTGCCGAAATCGCACCGATTTTCTAAGCCAATGTCATTATGTAGTGAATACCATGCCCATTTCTCCATCAAGGGTATTCACATATGCACATTTACTTATTGATTATAAAGTTTCATGTATTAATTCCACATTATTTTATCGTGGAATAAATTATTATGTTTTATGAATCCATGTTTTATGATCCATGTGGCACACTTATGAATGAAATGAAATGTTTAAGAAGGGTGTGCCCTTATAGCGCTTCAATGCATTGGGTAAAGTATAGTATCACGATACGTCATGTGCAATGAGTGTTGACTCATGATAATTCAACTTCAATGAGGGTTTACTCGTGATTCATGTGCAATGAGGGTTTACTCATTCTCCATGTGCAATGAGCTTTGGCTCTTGATAATTCAATGTTAAGTGTTGTTGCCACATTTCCATGTCATGATTATCATGCTTTATCATGCCTTTATGTTCATGTTTATCTTATACTCTATTGACATGCCTATTGCCTAACATTTATTGTACTCCTCATGTTATTCCATGTGTACTCCCTTACTGGGCTTTATAGGTCACCCTTTTCTAATGCATGTCCTCAAGTTATCCCATGCAATGCTAAGTACGAGGGAATGTAGTGGTCATGTAAAGGAAGTTTTCAATAAAGATGTCGTATTTCATGTTTTTTGCTTTTATGTAATGATCCTAATCCCCAAAGACACTAAACCTCTCGATCTTCTTTGTTGTATCAAGTGGAGTTTTATGTAATAAAGCATGTTTAAGTTGTAATAAAAAGAAGGGTTGTCATAATTATCATGAATCATAGAATCTATTATGTACTCAATTTTCATTTCACTTTTTGTAGTTTGATTTAGTTATCAGATTAAAAAATAATTTTTTATTTACTTTTTTCATAATTTTTTATCCATTTTAAACGTTTTTGTTTATTAATTATCTATCCTATTGTTTTATTTTTTTAATGATATGTTTATACTTTTTGATATACATTTTCATGAATGTTTTGACATTCAATACCTATATTTAAAAATTATTTTTACAAACATTAATTTTTATTTCAAATTTTTTTTGAGAGGTTTTTAAATTTAAAATTTCATCATACCCCCTATAAGGTTTTCATATAAGTCCAACACTTAGAATCAAGGGAAAATTATATTTTTTTCCCAAATCTATCCAATTATATAGAAAATATAATATAGAGACACATGTTCCTTAAATAAGCATAAATAGAAAAAACTATACCCGACCTACATTCACTGACATAACTCTTTATTAATATTGTAAGGACTAGATAATGACCTTAATTTTCCACATCAGATTAAGGTATTTCTTTAGGATTCAAAAATATTACAAGTTTCTAAAGAAAACCCAAAATGGTTTACGAATGAAAAAGTGATGTAATATTATCTAAACTCTAAAGTAAGAAACACTTTGTGCTATTTCACAAAACATATACAATAAAATATCATAAAAAACAATTTATGGTATATGGAAAACATTAGAGGCAACACATTTTGATACATTCAAAGTACTCGAGATGATGATAGAAATGTTTCATGAAAACATAAAAGCTTCTAATTCATATTGGGAGAGTCGGTGTCCTAGATATAACAACAATTACCAAGTATCATAGATGGTTTATATTGGGGAGAAGGAAATAATAGGATATCATTTTTATATGAATGTTATTGAGATATTATCAGGAAAGTGGTGGTCAAATCATATAGCAATAATGACACCATTTACACTTTAAAACTCAAAATCTATGAACTCATTGTCACTCTCATGAAATAAGATACCTGAATGAGATAAGAAAAGGATATTAATGAGAATAAAAGTTGTTTTTATTCAAAATTAATGAATATTAATACTACAACATTACCTATCTATGAAAGTGACATACCACATAACAAATATGAGTCTTCTCATCATAATAAGAAGATTAATTCGATGTTTCACTAAATAGGGTTTAGAATTCAAATAATGAAATGAAAAAAAACACCATGAAATATAAAAAATGAAAGAAAAAATAAAGTGATACATTGAATAAATATTATATGAATGTAAGAAGTTATCAAACCAAGCAATCTGAAATAAACTAAAGAAAAAAATATTCAAGAAAATAAATGTAAATAAGGTTCTAGAGGCTACTGAAACATGGATCAAAAGTGAGGAATCATCCACCTAAATTGAATATGATAGTGAAAATTTAAAAAAAAATTGTTTTTAACTCAACCTCGGTAATAAATGAGAAATTCTTCAGGGACAAGGTATGTGATGAGCATAATTCTGAATATTTAAACTCTCCATCTCTTAATAATTATTTTAATGATCTTCCCATGATAGAATAACTTAATGAATATTACAATAGTTTAAAAAATTTACAATCTCTTTAGAGGAAAATATTGGTTGTCTGTGCCACATATAACT
This sequence comes from Viscum album, assembly GCA_963277665.1. Taxonomy (NCBI): domain Eukaryota; kingdom Viridiplantae; phylum Streptophyta; class Magnoliopsida; order Santalales; family Viscaceae; genus Viscum; species Viscum album. The sequence continues at coordinate 2,060,055,252 of OY728120.1, read as the reverse complement.
ATTACTAATGATGAAATATATAAATTGATTGTTGACCTTATCGCTAAACCCACTATCACTAAATATTTCACTAACCCCAATGAGGTGGTAAAAATAAAATTTGATAATGGATCTAAAAAATTATTTATCCCAATTTAAAAAATAAAGGATGAATCATGAAGAAAAATAGTTTTCTAAAAACTTGTCTGATTTGAGAATGGAATCAACTACTCTATAGAAAATGGAAAACATTTCTACGAAATCTATTTTATTCAAGAAATAAAATTTACACATTAATCCATCATTAAACCTTACGGTAATTTTTATAAAATAGGTGTAAAATTGTATACACTGTGTTTTGTTAAATAATCTCAAATACTTTAAAATTAATCATGCTTTTATATTGAAGGAGATAGTTTCTCTTTAATATTAACTAGTGAAACAAGTATGAATTCTAAATGTTTTATAACATATTTGAATCCAAAAATATTTTGGGATTAAAATCCTGGGATATCTATTTTATAGGAAGATATATCAGGTACCAATTATAGTAACACCAAAGATATGGGAATTTTTTTTGACTTGTGAATGGAGAGAAGATAATCATAAGAAAGATGGAGGACATGTCACAATTTAAGACAAATCGCAAGGGTGGATAATTGAACATTTTGATTTATCTATCTTATGTAAATCCTTAACATGAAATGTTTTATATTATCAATGTTTCAATCAAAATATCATTATCAAAACACACCTTACCTTGGTATAATAAAAATTGATTCAAGATTATGAAATAGAAGTATATGACATTGTTATCTCGAAACCAAAACTAAAATGTTTAGAAATGAACTAATGAAGAACCTATCGAAGTAGTATCTTCATTTATCAGTAATATATGATCCCTACTAATATGAAAATCAATATAATTAAAGTCTTATTCTATAAATGAATTCTATAAAACTTAATATATTCAGTTAATTCATGGATTCATTTATACCTTTCCACTATATAAGTATCAGAGGGAATATTATGTGTTTTATTTTTAATAATTATATTAATTAAATGATGGTTTTCTTTCATTTTCAAAAATTTAAATCATTTATTTTTTTAAGAAAACTTCTAATTGTTCAGAATGAAAAAAACATGAAAATTGTAACTATTTATAGTGATCATAGTGGTATTTTCATAGTTATTATTGGTGTGTAATACCAAGGACCATATCATAATGGTAAGCACTAGGGTTTTCACCCTATAAAATGGTTGGGTAGTAACACAATTTATATTGAAAAGTGTTGTGCAAGATCTTTTTCACCCATGACACCCAAAGTTTCACTTATATATGTGGGTATATTATGGATGGATTATCACCTCATGTTCAATGATTTTTTGGCTAAAAATGGTGAAATTTAGGGACTTTTTCCAGGTCGCACAATTAGGGTGAAATGTTAAACAAACCATGTAGCCTAAGTGTGCACCCCATGCAGCTCTTAATAGTGGTGATTTTCAGGGTTTCCACATATTTTGTTTACTATGTATGTAAACCATAAAATCCACTCTAATATGGGAATTTTTGACATTTTGAGTCCTTTTTAAAAGGGATTTACTCCCTTGTATTCCCAACTTATTTTCCCCCGAACTAGGCACCTTCCATGGAGTTTTTTCCCTATCCAAATCTCCTCACAATTTATTTTTATGGGATTTATTAGTGATTATTCACCCAAATTTAAAGTTCAATGATCCATTATCATTTATCTCGGGTTTTCATTCTTTTTATATAAGTTATTATAACCCAAGTGTCCATGAGTGGATGATTTTGTTTGTTTGGGTTTTTAGGAATTAGGGAACTCGGTCTGTAATGCTTGTGAGACAACCTAGGATTTCCTTTTTGTTGGATTTTGTCACTGTCAACACGGTTCCCCACTTCAGGTAGGTGTTTTCATTTAATTTCCTTTTATTTAAGAGTTACATTAGTTATTATTTTTCTAAATTCATTTTCCAAATAGATAATTATTATGTATATTATCTAAGTTTTATTAATGAATTTTTTTCCTAACATTATATTATTTTCTTTTGGTATAATTATGGATTTTTTTGGTTAAATTGTTCTTGGATGAAAATGGGTGGTTAAAGCATTTTAAAGGTTTGATAAAATTCCAAATATGGTTTTCTAAAAGAAAAGAACTTGATCATTATTTTTTATGATAAATGGGATTTTTAAAGTGGATACCCTTTTAGTTTAAGGGGTTTGCAAGTCTTAAAATGGGGTGGTGTTGTTTTATAGAATGAAATGGAGTTTCCCTTGGTTTTTTTAATTTTTTGATTATTTATAATCATGAATTCATTTTGAATTTTGTTTTGATTAAAAATTATTTTATAAATAGACTTCCAAATTTATGTGTTATATGTGATAAGTGAAGGCATATTTGGAACTTTTTTTGTGATGTTTATTGTTCCATTGTTGATCCCCCTATGTTATTATAATTTTATGCTTATCCATGTTATCTATGTTATGATGTGATTCATGTGGTGATTATGGATTATATATCGTTTTAATGGTATTTTGGGAGGTGGGAATGAATTATTTATAGTGTTAGACCATGGTTATTTGTTATTTTCATGGTATTCCATTTGTTTTTTCATGGACCACCTATTTTAGTATTTCATGTAGAGACTAAGGATAAAAAATGGGAAGTATTGGGACAATGTTGGGCAAGTTGAATTTAATCAATGGCTAGTCACCCCTAGTTATATGTAACACCAGGCTAGTGGGTTCGTCACTAAGGAGATAGGTTTGAGTGATTCAGTTGATCGATGTGTGACCATTAACCTTCTGAAAGTATATCCACTTTTATGTGTCATTTTCTATCTCATTATTCCCTACGGTATTAAATTTAATAACCCAATTTTTATAAATGCTATTTTTTTTTCTTGAAATGAATTTTTATTATATTATATTATATTATATTATACACATACAACACATTAGTTCATTAATGTAAATCATTACATTAGTCAATGATTAAACCCATTAAAATTCAAATTATTACAATGGAAAAATTATAAAATATAAAAAACACAATGGGAAAATATGGATTTCCCCAATCTACTAGAATCATCCCTCCCAGAAACAACATTACAAAAAAGAAACAAAATATTAATAACACAATAATCATTATAGAAAATATAACTATAAAACTATGATATTAATTGAGTTCAATAATTAATTATGTAATGTATAGAGATTTATAGGAGGTAATGTTACCATCAGAATTGTAATGTTACTATTAGAATAGTAACCTGGCCATTTGGAATTGTAACATGATTTTTGGGAATATTAAGCTTACCATTGGAAAATAAATTTTACCTCAGAATAATAAATTTTGATACAAATAATATTGAACATGATTAATTTATGTAAATATAAATGTTATAATTAATAAAATAAATCTCATGATGAAAAGCCTCAAATAAAATATAAGAAAACTTTTAATAAACTGTATTTTAAAGTGTTTTGAAAACATCATAATTTTCGTTATAAAAATTAAATTTAAATATGTTATAAATTTATTTAAATAAAATTAATATCATATTTTAAATCATAACTTCAAATTTATCCTAGGTTCAATTTTTATGTAAATAGTGAAAATAATGTTTTTCTCATAATTAGTGTATCTTAAGTTACATCATTCATGATGTAATAATGAACTAATAATTTCTAGAACTTCTAGTTCGACCAAAAAATATTTTATTTCATTAATTATTCCTTAAAATAAAATAATCTTAGTTTCCAAAACTGAAAAGAAATCTCCACAATCTAAAGTCAAAAGTGTTCCCTTAAAAAACAATTTTTTATTTTTTTTCCACTTTACTTTTTAATAAACTAAGTGAATTTAAATTATAAAGGAGATTAAAGTCCTAAATAGATTATATTATATTTAAATATGATTTATTTTGTGAAAAATTAACTCTTAAAAGTCTTACCTTTGATTTAATACTTTATCTAATATTTTATTCTAAAAATATTCCTCTCCTCACGTATAAATAAACCCTCCCCTACCCTTGGAAAATCACTCCTTCATAGTGTTCTAAAGACCAATACCTAGCCATATAATATTACTCAATACCCTTAGAATACCCATGTATGTTCTAGAGTAAACCAGATCCAAACATTAAGAGAGTTTTAGTGTCGTACAAGAGAAGCTACACTATGGAAAGAGTAAATTTTTATCAACTCCTCTCTCTTTTTATTATTCTATTTCATTTTTCCCAATTATGTTCAAAAAAATCTTATAAAATTAATTATTACATATTTTAATATTTTATAAATGATTTTAACTTAATAGAATTATCATAATGATGAAATATAAATTTTAAACTTCTCTTTCCTGCTCTTTTGAGAATGTCTCGTCAACGACCGATTAATCGTCATGAGGACATTGCCAATCTATGTTTTATAACCAAACCTAGTATTAGTTAAATAAAATATTTATGATATATAAATGTGTAAATATATTTATTTTAAACTTCAGTAATTAATTATACTTATTTATAAATCACTTAGAACAAAATAGATAAATTCAAGGAAAATGAAGAATTTTAAGGAAACATGATATCAAAATGATATCCCTATGACCAATGAAGTAATGAAATATAATCAAATTATAATAATTTATAAATAGTTTCAATAATGAAAATAATTCCCATCTGGATCAATGTTCTAATAAATCTATGTTTATTATTCAAGAGGCACAAAACTGATGAAATTAAGAGATATTTAAGGTAAGGGAACCCAACTCCTTTTCTTTGGTTTATCCCTCTTTCACATAAATTTTAGTATGGTTATTAATAAAATGTTTATTAAATATAAATTCACTATTGTTAACCTTTATTTCAAGGATATAAATGTTACCACCTTGATTTATAATCCAAATACAATGATTTCCCTAAAAGGATTTTCTTTCCAAAACACATCTTTTACTCCTCCTGAGTTTTTTCTTCTTTACTCAAGAATGATGATGATTATTCTGAATATTTTTTCCCTTATTTATTTGGGGACCCAATTTATTTATTGAAATAATTATTTATGATATCCTTTTGAAACCCATTACTTTCGTAGGGTTTTTTCATGATTATGACTGTTATACATTCTATGTGGCATGATTGATATTGTAAATATTATGATATGATGGGTGGGATGATTGCCCCGTAGAGAATCGTTAATTCCCTAAAGTACTTTCAGAAACAAATTTATAATGCCTAAATTATGCTACTCAATCAATTAAAATGTAGTACAAGAAATGTTCAGGATCGAATCCATAGAGACAATGTGTATATTTTAAATTAATTAATGAATAAGAAATAAACATTATTTAATTCATTTAAGAAAAGAGAAATAATATTAGTGATTATTGGGTTGAAATTCAGTATGGGATACATGATAGGTTCTGTGATTTTGGTTTCATGTGATAGGGATTCAATTGTTAATGAATTTATTCAAGCTTGGTGTCTGAATTGGGTTAGAGGGTTTCCTTGGTCTTGGTATCCCTGTTCAACTCCTATGATTTCACCTTTGGAATGGTCATCTACCTGGTTAAATCACAAAAATAGATGGCCCAAAACCGTGTTTAAAAATTACCGACCGAGTAATGCATATTTTTCATACACAAACTAAGATGATTAGTTAATGAAATAAATTAAACAACTTCAGACCACATCAATGATCATGAAATACAAAAATAAGTGGAATTGGAATTGAATAAGAAGTTTTCATCCAAGAAAAACATGAATAATAAAAATAAATAATACCTAGCATCAAAACCCCCTATAATCACATCAACCAGTAATAATTGTACTACTCACTCATGTTGAGAGAGAGCGAAATGGGTACCCAAGGAAGAATAGTAATAAAGAGGGGCATCAGATCATCACTCTATTTTCCATTGGTGTCACACTTACTCCTACTGGTCTTAGAGTATATTGGAATGGTGGATGGAGGCCTCTTTTTATAACAAAATTCTTCTGTGTGTCTTGTCCGGTTGGATTTATTTTTTATGTGTTGTCATCATCATGACATGTAACTGGGTTACACATTGTGTAATCCATTAGGGTTTCCTCTTAATATTTCAAATCATGTGTGATTATCACTTGAATCATTAACTTCTATCGTGACATGTACTCCTAACTCAAGGCATGTACTTTTCTTTCACAATGTGTCTTCATGTCACGACTTTTCCATTACGACAATTTCCATTTAACATGTCATGACATGTAATAATATTACACATCATGTAATCCACTTTTCTTCACTTTCCATATTTTCTTCTCTCCCATATATTTTTGTTCCTCTTCCTAATATTCTTCATTTATTTTCATAAAACATTAAACAAGTAAATACATTGCAAAACAGGGAATATTATTCTTTTAAATACAAAATTCAATACATAAAAACACCTTAAAATATATGCATGAAAAACATTTATCAAATACCCCCATGCTTGAATTAAGCCTTTTCCTCAATGATATAATTTCAACATAATACAAATTAATTTCACCTTACCATGATTCAAATTAAATTTAAATAAAATCAATTGATCAAATGAAAAATTATATTTTCAATCATAACAAAGGAGAATTCATCAACATCTTATTTTTAAAAAAAACCGGTAAACCATATATTTTAATTTTCCTCTTTTAAAGTAACCATTTTTTTTCAATCATCCATTTTAATTTTTCAATCCCTTTTTAATATGAATTCCATTAGGAATCTACAACACAAGAATTTTCCCACTCATTATCTGGGTAAATATATATATAGTTTATCACAAACCTCGAAAACATGTAACTTACAATAGGCTGGTGATAGAAAAAATATTTTCAATTATTTGATTCTGAATTTCAATGTTTTAAGACCACTAATGTGTTATTTCAAGGTAAATTGTCACATTTTATATTTCAGGAGTATTTTTTAACTTAAATGGAAAAATGGCTTATTTTGTATTTAAACTGTTATAATTAATTTTAATGTTTTAGACATAACATTTTTGACACTGATCCAAATTGGAAAATTATTCTTTTATAGGTTTCTCTGTTTGATGGGATTCATTTTATCCTTTATAACCCAAATCTCAATCAATTATTTAGAGGCTCAAATACATCTCACATGTCATGCCTTGAAAACTATGCACAGAATAAGAGAATTTTATTGTTGGGCCAATATCTCATAAATGGAAGAATAAATTGAGCTAAAATTTTACATAGATCTAGAAGACTTCCTAAGGAATACGTTTTATTAAAATTTCCCCTCCTGATTATTTTATTATCAAAGTCATTAATGTGTTATAACTCAGTGCATTGGAAGATGAAGAGTCTTTTTGGTAGAATTAAATATCCTGAGTACATTGGATATATTTCTCTCCTCATGAGTCCAATGATGTTCATATTTTGTGGGTCAGTAGAGGAGAAATATATTAACATCTTTTAAGACAGAACAATTTACAACTATATCATTAAGGAGGAAATTCACTCACATGCATTTAGAGAAGAATGTTGGAGACAAAGTTTCACCCCCTCTCCCTATAAAAGAGTGTTTCTTTTCCCTTTCAAGGGGTTGTAAACTTAGGGGTAGACTTTGTTGGCCATTTTATATAGTTTAGTGTTTTATTTTATATTAATTTCATTATTTAATTTCATTTCATATTATTATTTAAGTGTTATTCTTTCTCTCTTTTTCTTTCTCTCTTTTGTTTTTTCTCCCTGTTTTCATCTTCACTATGATCTCTTATATACTCATGATCATGAGTTGCTAAGACAAGGAATTTTTCGAGGGAGTAATTCAATGGTGAACCCAAGTATTTCATCATGAATGTTTTATTATTTCTTATTTACTTAGAGTTAGGATCAGGGGGATCTTAGTGGGAAAGGCGCCTTTGTGTCTCCACTTTCCACTCGAGGCTTAGCTTTCACTTCTGTCACATTCTCCCTTGATCAAGGAGGTGGATGTACGGTATCTCAGCGATTATTGAGTGTACCATATGTTTAAAATCATATGATGTAGGGTATGTTCATGTATATGATGAAGCGTGTTCATTAAGTAAATTTGAAACTAAAAAAGAGACGATGACGGTTCACTCTGGATAATCTCCTGGGAGGATCTACTTTCTCTCTAACATCATTCTATTTGTGTTCATTGTGTTTTCATAGCATCTGAATATTTAATTTAATTATTTCATTATCATTTCTAAAATATCATTTTCATTTATGTTATTTCACATATATATAGTGAATTATAAGTAGGGAGTGATTGATCTCAATAGATCCTCAAGAGATCGACCTAGGTTATCCACTATGTTGTACTTAGTACACATATTTTTGAGAGTGCGCAGAAAAATGCTTCATCAAATTGGCGTTGTTGCAGGGGAGCCAATTTTCCTTAACTAACTATTTTTATTCACATATTGTAAACTATTTCTCTTCATTTTATTTAAAAAACACAAAAAAACACAAATTTCAAAAACACTAAAAAATATATTTGTTCATGATGCCTTTCCATTCAAATTTTTATGCATGGACTGATGAATCTTCGGTGCCAGAAGATGTTTTAAATGATTTTGATGCTATGTATAAAATTATTATTAATGTAGTGGAAAATTGGAGATCCAAATAGGGTTGACAGCTGAATACATACATGCATTTCAAGAACAACATGAACCTGATCCTAAACCTAATCTTGAGCTAAAACGAGGGGTGAAAGAGATTTCACTAATCATTTTTTATGTTAAATAACCTGAGGAGGGTGAGAAGGAGATACTAAAGAAGTTAATCATATCATCCCGTACTCAATCATTGCTCATGGAGGTCCCTGATGTAGACCTGCCGCTGATTCACTTATGGGATATCAAGATTTTTTGGAAAAATCATGGAATCACATTGTTGAAGATAACCTGAAACTGGATCTTCCTATATTTGATATTGGAAAATCAACACCTTTGGTCCTCTCTCTTTCTTTGGAAGATGATAAAGAAAATTCACCTGCTGATATGGAGTTTCCAATGGTCTTTCTAGAAGAGAACAATTTCTAAGATGAATTACATGAAATAGAAGATTTATTTGTTGATTCGTCATGTTTTAATTTTATTCAAATTGAATTGTTTTCTAACTTCTCCTTTCCAGAAATTTATGATATAGTACAAATGAAGAAGACCCTGGATGATATAAAGGGGACCACTGAAGTGGTGGTGATCGAGGAAGAAAAGCTGGAGAAGCTGGTGGTGGTACGACTGCCTCCTCTGTATCAACTTTAACATCATATGGAGGAGGACACCACATAAGTTCATAGGGAGAAACCCTATATTCTATTCCCTCCTAATATGGATCTTAAATTATTTATCTATTTTTTCTTGGGGGTTGGTAACTTTCTTATATTTTTTGGTTTCTCCAATCTTAGTGACTACTGATAGACATTGGAAAAAGTCACATGTTTTGGTTTATCTCAAAGAAACCATATCAACATTCTGATTGGTGATAATCCACTCCAACTGCCTAACTAGGGGAAGTAAAAACATAGAACCCTCTTGGGGTTCAAACCAAAAATTATCCCTTTTCTATCCCTTTTAAATTTTGTTTTATTTATTTTTCTTATGTCTTTTCATTTCATTCATGTAGTTTTAAAGTGGTAGTAGCTAGGAGTTTAACTCAAGGTTTCCACTGAAAAATAAATCTAGTTGTATCTTTCCTTTTATTTATTTTGTTTTCTACCCAATTTAAATTCTGTGTGAAAATATTTCTTGATATGATTTGATATAAAATGGGGGTAGTAAATGAAATAATTATGGGGGAGTGTTTTCAAACTGTTTTAAGAATTTTGAGCGTGCTTCTATTTTGTTTTTCATTTTTTTCAATTTTGTCTGTTTTTTGGATTTTGGAGCTAAATTGAATACTTTGTTAAATTAAAGCCATCATGGTATTTTTGGAACATTTCTTGATTTTAATGTTTGAGTAATTAAATGATTTCTGAATGGATTCTATTTTGGATTTCTGATCTTTTCATTTGATGACATTTGGTTGATTGTGAAACTCATGTGCACTAGTGCTGTCCAAATTGAAATATTTCCCGACCCGAGAGGTTTCTAAACCATTTTGACATCTTCTTACATTTCTCTTTTTATTTAGAGTATTTATAAATGTTGTGTGATCCAAAAATTTATATCTTTCGTTTTTTCAAAGCTGTTAGAGTTCATAGACTGTGTCATGTATGATTGAGGCATCACTTGGAAAGCTCTTTTTGCATCAAACTCTAATTTTGGCCTACCTTTTCATCCGAACATATTTAAGCCCTTAGTATCCCTAAAATACATTATTATCAAGAAAAACTAAAATAAATTTATCTCTTTCCAACATTATCTAGTAGTTAAATGCATGATTATTATTGAACTCAAGTGTGGGGGACGGAGAAGATTGGATGTATTTTGCTTTGCTAAAGAATATTTTTGAGATGAATTGAATGTTCTACCATATTTATTGCTACTTGTGTGGAAGAAATGTCATGATGGGAAGATGGATGGGTGGCCCAAAATATCATTTCAAATATGGTCTAGGTGTTCACCAATTTATAAAGGTCAAATTCTTCCTCTCTTTTCCTCCAAAACATGATTCTGAAGAGAAATCCAGATCCAAATTCAAGATGAAACAATTCTACAAATGGGGAAAAGAGGGATAAAAATCATTGATGCTGAAATTATAAGTGTGAAATTCTCAAAAAAGAGGTTTTTGGAGGTGATTAATTTTTGAGCAGATTGAGGAGCACACTATTCTTGAGCAAAACTATTTTCATGCATTTACTACACTTTAGAGATTAACCCTCTTCATTCTGCCTCAGATGTTTTTATATTTAAAACCTGCCAACCCTCAAACTCAGAACAAACCATGAAAAATTACTCTTGATTGATACATTTTTGATTCTATGAAGTGTAGATAATATGAGGATATCAATCCTAGGGAAATCACACATGTTCTTGGGAATGAGAAAAACTCCACATTGAAAATCCTTTAGTGAAGAGAGAAATATTTTTCCGGGGAGGTAGGTACAACTTGCATGTGAGGAATAGCATAAGATTTAATGGATTCATGTGATATTTTTATGAGTTATTAAATTTTTATCCATGTATGAGGCATGATATTTTCTTTGATATGATTATTAAGTTGTGTTGTCATTAATTCTTTGAGAAGTTAGTTTGGACCTTGGTATAAGATGATTGCCCAAGAGTCCAATGTTTAAGTGTGGGGGAATAGATAGAAAAAATATTTTCAATTATTTTATTATGAATTTAATTTTTTTAATCCCACCAATTTTTTATTTCAAGGGAAATTGTCACATTTTATATTTTAGGGGTATTTGTTAGCTTAATTGGGAAAATTGCTTATTTTGGATATAAACCATTTTAATTGATTTTAATGTTTCAGACATAACGTTTTTTACACTGATACAAATTGAAAAGTTATTATTTTATAGATTTCTATGTTCGATGGGGTTCACTTTGTCCTCATGAAACCAAAGCTCAATCAATCATTCAGAAGCTCAAATACAGCTAACAAATCAGGCCTCAAAAACTATGTACAAAATTGGAGAATTTTATTTTTAGGCCCATATCTCATAAATGGCCAAATAATTAGAGCTCAAATTTTACTTTTAGCTGGAAAACAGCCTGAGGAACACGTTTCATTAATATTTCCCCACCTGATTCTTTCATTATCAGGGTCATTAATTCATTGGAATGTAGTGAAATGGAAGAAAAATAGTCTGTTTGGTAGAATTAAATATTTGGAGTAATTTGGCAATATCTCTCTCCCCACGAGTCCAATGACGCTCAAATTTTGTGGGTCGGAAGAGGAGAGATATATTAACTACTTAAAGAAGGAATAATTTTCAATTCTATCATTATAGAGGTCATTGATGTTCATACATTCGGAGAAGAATTTTGGAGCCAAATTTTCACCCCCTCTCCCAATAAAAAAGTGTTTCTTCTTCTTTTCAAGGGGTTGGAAACTTAGAGGCAGACTTTGTTAGACATTTTATGTATTTTAGTGTAGTATTTTATATTAATTTTATTCTATAATTTCATTTCATATTTTTATTTAAGTGTTCTTTTTTCTATCTTTCTCTTTCTCTCTTTTGTTTTCTCTCCCTATTTTCATCTTCACTTTGATCTCTTATACTCATGATCATGAGTAGTTAACCTAAGGAATTTATCCAGGGAGTAATTTAGTCGTGCACCCAAGTATTTTATCAATAATTTTTTATTGTTTCTTATTTACTTAGAGTTGTTATAAGGGGGATTTTAGTGGGCAGGGCGCCTTTCTGTCTCCACTTGCCACCCAAGGCTTAGCTTTCACTTCTGTCACATTCTCCCTCGATCGAGGAGGTGGATATACGGTATATCAGCGATTGTTGAGTGTACCATATGTTTTCATCCATATATAGAAGGGGATGTTCATGCATATGATAGATCATGTTCATTAAGTAAATTTGAAGCTAAAAAAGAAACGATGAAGGTTTACACTGGACAATCTTCTCAGAGGATCTCCTTTCCGTCTAACATCATTCTGTTTTCATTCATTGTGTTTGCATTTAATATGTAATTTACTTTTAGTATTTCATTATTATTTCTAAAATATCATTTTCTTTTATTTTATTTTACATATATATATATATATATTGAATTATATGTAGTGATTCATTGATCGCAACAGCTCCTCAAGAGATCGACCTAGGTCAGCCACTATGTTGTACTTAGTATAAATATTTTTGAGAGCGCGCATGACAACGCTTCATCAGCTTGAAAGGAATCTAACATCTCCACCACATAAAGATAACGATCTTAATTAATTAGGAGGGCTTCACCGTTAATGATCAAAATGAATCTCAGGATTTAGGTTTGGTAAGTAAGTAATGTAAATAGTGAGGCTCAAAAAGGAGTTTTAACACTAAGGTATTCTACATGTTAAGAAAAGATAAGCTCAATGATTATCACCCGTAAAAATGTCATCTCCCTATTCCACCCCAAATCATAAAGTGGGATCCGAATACATGTAAGTGTAGTGATAAAATTAACCTATCTTGCTATTTTTTTCTATATATTTTTCTCAAAAGTAATGCCTAAGATAAATCTTACATCCATCACCTACCCACATATAATTAAAAACTATTTGGTCTGGAATATGGTGATTTTTTATGCTCCCAAAAAATAACCCATTCAATACCTTTTTTTATGGAAAGAGAGTTTAATAATGAAATACAAGAAAAAATACATGGCCTCTCTCAATATCATAATAAAAATCCCCCAACAAAATGTCATTAGTGATGTATATCCCAGTACACCCAATAATTTTCCTCCCCCACACTAATTCTTTTATATATCTTGAAAAACATTTAGGGGAAGGTAGGAATTGATAAAATTGGCTTCTAACATGGATAATTTCCTAAAAATACAATTCATGGATTCTATAGGATTAAAAATTGATTAATGCAATGGGGGTCTTAGGATAAGGGTTAACAAAAATAATGCCTCAACCATTTTAAAAGTGACTTTGTTCATTCAATGCTTCGATAAAATGAAAAGAATGTTCTAGAAGAAAACATACCTGAGTTTCTAAAGAAATATACAATATAAAGAATGTGAATTATTGGCATTGTGGATGTGTCAAGAATGAGATGAATGGTTTGGAAAATCACTCATGGAAATGCATAAAAATAATTAAATCTATTAATGAAATCATTATATATTAAAAACATTGACAAATATCAAAAAAAACATTTAAAGCTATTAACATGATTTTCAAATCCTAATGCACATGATTATCTATAATAATTATTCCTCCCATTTTTTACTTCATATTTATTGATAAAGAAATCTAAATACATGGAATGATAAATTTCTTTAGGTAGTTTATATCACCTAGATAATTTGATTAAATAATGAATCTAGTGTGGGGAATGAAATTTGAAATTAAATATCTAAAACAATTGAAATGTGTGGAATACAATTAAAAATAAAAAATTGAAACTCTTACTCCCCTTGTATTGAAGATTCAAAAATGGGTTGTGAAGGTTCTTCTTGAACCCTTTCATGACGTTTAAGTTCCCCTCTGAATTTGAAATACATCTACAACTTCTTATTCTTCTTATTTCCTTGATAGGACTGTAAAAATAAAAAATATGCAAGTGAAATGATAGGCCATAACAATGAAATTTAAAAATATTTGGGGGTGAATTATTTTTCTTAAAATAAGAAATAAATAATGAAAAATACTAAAAACTAAAGTTACCTCCTGGAAGAACTTTTTTTACCATCATTTTCTCAACCTTACCTTACACAACTGATGTGATTGATAGTAGGAAATAGGTCACCTGATCTGGATCTAAAAATGTATACGCCTTGATTCCTCTGTGTAGATTGGTCCTCTCCCTCTTTCTAACACTAATTTCACTATTCCATTGTGGATAACTTTTTATACCTCCAAGTGTCCAATCCAGTGGTTCTTATAACTTCCTGTATAAATAATAGGAACTTCACTGACTAACCAAACTTTTTCTCCTTCTTTGAACTCTTCTTGAATAAATGTTACTCTCTTTTCTTCAGTTTTTTCTAGCTCTTCATTATATTTCTTCCACTTGTTATTAATTTCTTATTTACCTTCCACAACATCTACTTCATCCCTTATTTCATGTAAAATATTTTCCTCCTCTTTTATCAAATCATCTCTCGGTAAGTCATCAACTGGTTCATCTAATTTTTTCATATCTTGGTAAAAATTTAACTTTACTTATGATCCTCCAAATCTTCTCATCTATCCATTTTTAACATTAATAAATTACCTTCACATAGCTAGGAATGGTATTCCCAATATTATTAGAAGATTCTCTTAATCTATTTTTATCATAAGAAAAATCACTGGAAAATAGAACTTATCTATAATGATGATAACATCTTCAAGTAGTTCTTGAGGATGTATCACTATTGTATTAGCTAGTTGAATCATAAATCGAGTCACCTAGATGATGTTCACACTAGAACCTATGTAACATAATGCTCAACCAAACTTGTTAGTACAAACGATAACTAGAATAGAAAAAATACCTGGATCCCACTATTTCTTCGGTAGGATACTTGAAACTACTGCTAATCATTATCCTTCTAGTTGAAGTATGGATAAATATTAAAGCTTCTTCATGTTCATCAATGACTCCATCCTGTGTTTTATATAGACTAGCATATTTGAAATTGTATCAGTTAATGGGATGTTGATGTGTATGTTCTTGAAAATCTCTAAAAATTGTTGCTTCTATTCATCAATCTGCACCTACTTTTCTCTATACAAAAATGGTGGTGGGGTTGGAATAGTGCTGGTGATTCTTCTTCATCCTCCTCCTCAACTTCTTCTTTATTTTGATGACTTTCTTCAACTGGTTGTTGTTCTTTATGTCCTTCAATCTCTATGTTACTCCCTCATGTCTTATTTCAACTTCAATGCAATATGGATTTCACATCTACATTAGGGTTTTTCTCTGGACATCCTAGCAACTATCCTCTTTCTCTTTCTCTAACTTCCACATAAATATAACTAACTTGAAATTATATGTTTTTCATTGTATATTATTGATTTAGTGAGCTGTTTTTCAATTCCATGATTTCATTTCCATGATCTCTTGAGTATACAATCAACTCTTTAAGTGCATCTCCTATGGTTTTCATAAATGATGCAAGGGTCTCCTCTAGAAAATGAACATGAGTGGTCAGTGATGAACTTTGGTGTTGATGTTTAAAACCTTATTTCATTGGATAAAATCCTTGGCCTTGTTTTTTATTTTTTTGTGGTGGTTGTTTTGGACTCCAAACATGTGCATAATTTTGTTGATTATAATCTAAATAATTTACATCTTCATCGTACATACCTTGGGGATTTTGATTAGCCATCATTGCATCCATATTCATTGACATAAACTCCATCTAAGCATTCATCCATCTATTTTACACCATGTTCACTCCTTGTACTCTTCCTTCTTCTCCATTCCATTAGAAACCATTACTGGACATCTCATCTAGTATCTCATAGCTTTCTTCTGGTGATTTTCTCATCAGCGAACCTCCTGTCACAACATTCTTAATAAATCTATTCCCCTGTGACAACCCTTTATAAAATGTTTTAATTAATAACCACATTTCAATACCATGATGTTGAAATATTCTTATAATACATTTAAATATTTCCCATGAACTATATAGAGACTCTTCATTTAATTTCTCAAAATTTAATATACGTACCTTTAAATACATGGACATTGAGGGAGGGGGAAACCTTGTCAAAAATTTATTAGAATATCCTCCCATGTTTTGATTTAATGTGGGGGATGAATTTGGATCCACTCCCTTGCTTTATCCTTTATTGAGAATCTAAATAGGCACAGTCTGACAACATTGTTTGTGACCTTCTGAAATTGGAATGTGTCACAAATCTCTAGAAAACTCCTGACGTGTGAATTTGGATCTTCATGAGGTATCCTAGTGAATTTCAGTGAATGGGTAATCATTTGAATGACCATCGACTTTATCTCAACGTGTTGAGAAGCAACTAGTGTTATGAGGATTCTTGGATTGACTCTCATATTTGGTGGACTTTATTAATTTATCAGTGCTTCCCCCCTGATTCCTTCCTTAGACCTGTGGTCCTTCTAGTTGGCCCAGCTCATGATCTTCTCCTTTAAACTAGACCCTACCAGCCATGGTATTATGTTCATTCTCAATATCTTCCTTCTCTTTTTTTATAGGAATGGGGTCTTTTCCAACTCTGGGTGGAAAGCTATATCTTCTAGTTTTTCTTTCCCTCGATTGGGGTAGTCCTTCAAAATATTGATTCCGAAAACAACGACATGACAATATCAAGTATAAAATAAAAAATTAATACAAAAATAATTATCTATATTGTGAAATAAATTAAGCATAATGACAACCATCCCCGGCAACGGTGCCAATTTGATATCCCCATAGGGCGTCATTAATTCCCTATGGTACTATGAATTTTTTTTATAAAACCCAAACTATGATTCTCAATTAATTAAAATATATTATAAAAAAATTTGGATCAAACCCATAGAGACGATGTGAATTTTTTAAATTAATTAAGGAAACCAAAATAGAAATTATTTAATTCTTTTGAGAAAATATAAATAACAACAGTGATAATTTGGTTGAAATTAATTATGGGAGACCTGCTAGGTTCAATGAATTTGGGTTCATGTTCTAGGGATTCAATTGTAAATGCATTTATAAATTTTTGGTGTCGTAATTAGGTCATCATGGATCCTTGGTCTTGGTATCCCTACTCTACTCCTATGATTTTACCTTTTTAATGGTCATCTACTTGGTTCAATCAGAGAAATAGACAACCCAAGACCATGTTTAAACATAACCAACCTAGTTCTTCATAATGGCCATATACAAACTAAGATGATTAATTGATTCAATAAATTAAATATCTTTAGATTGTAGCAATGATCATGAAATATGAAAAGAAGAGGAATTGGAATTGAGTAAATATTTTTCAACAAACCAAAACAAGAATAATAAAAATAAATAATCCCTAGTATCACATCCCCCTATAATCACATCACCTGGCCCTAACTGGACTACCCTCTCAAGCTGAAAGTGACCTATATGGGTACCGGAGGAAGAATGGTGGCGAAGAGGGTTCTGAATCGTCACTCCATTGTCCATTGTTGTCCCACTTTCTCTTTCTGGTCCAAGAGTATATTGAAATGGTTGCTAGAGGCCTCTTTTTATAGCCAAATTTGGCAGCATGTCTTGTAGCATCGGCTTTATTTTTCACATGTTTCCATCATCATGACAGGTAACTGGGTGACATTTCATGTAATCCCTTATGTTTCCTCTAAATATGTCTAATCTCACATGATTATTGTTTGACACATTCACTTATTTCATGATATGTACTCCGGACTGCATTTTACCTGCTGTGTCTTCCTTGAAAATTACTTTTGATATTTTTTCATCTTCTATACAAGAGAAATATGCTTCTCATGTTTTAGCTAATATTTCTGTTTCAAATCTGCATGCTTCTGATTTCATTTTACCTTCTGATTGTATGGCTAGTTAACATGAATCATCGAACAATGTGGTTGCTGAATCCACACAAATTTCTGATATCTTGGGTCCTCCTATCTCAAATCAAGAAGCAACTATGACAGCTTCTCCTGTCTCAGTTTTAGATAAGAAACCTAGCCTAGTTCTAACATCTCTGTCAAACAACACTGTTGATACATCTGTCAATCTAGAGAGTAGTCTTATACTTCCTCCATCGCCTAACAATTCTCTTGCACCTGATCAGAATTCAGCTAATAAAAAGTGTAAAATTAGTTCTCCTATTTCTAATGTTAATCTTCAAGAGAAAAAACCCAAACCAAACTCCTCTCAAACTGTAAGGAAATCAGAGAGAAATAAAGGTTCAGTGAAATCTAAAAAAGGGGGCTCTAACCCAAAACACAAGTCAAAATGAATCCACTCTTTTGGAATTGTCAAGGTATCACAAATACTGACACCTCTATTGTTCTTAAGAGGTTTTTGACAATACATAAGCCCAAAATATTTTCTATTTTTGAGCCAAATGTTAATTTCAATTCTAATTTAATGAAATTATGCTCTCTTAATTACAATTTTTTGGGAGCCTAAAAAGATGGCCCCTTGGTCGATTCTATGTAGATTTTTATCACATCTCTCTCCAGAACATTAGTTTTATCAATAGTTCTAAACAAAAATTTACTTTTGAATTCTACTGGGAAGGACAACACTCCTTCTGCACAATGATATATGCCAATAATAGATATCAAGAAAGAAGATCCCTATGGAATGAACGTTCTGTTTTGGTTAATACCATTCAGGACCCTTGGATTGTTATGGGAGACTTTAATCCCATTCTCTCCTCTAGCGAAAAAATGGTTCCCTCTCATCTATCTATATCTTTAAGAGAGTTTATATCTTATATTTAAGATAACATCCTTGTTGAAGTTAACCTTACTGGTGAAAAATATACCCAGTACAAAAGGCATTATAATAAAGTTGTTGCTAGTAAACTTGACAGAGCCTTTTCCAACATGGAGGCTCTTGATAGATGGGACACTTTCTATAGCATCACCCAACCTAGGTTAAACTCTGATTACCATCCCATTCTGTTCAGTGTTCTTATGAACAACCATAAACCTATCCTTCCTTTTAGGCTTAACAATGCTTGGTATGTGGACCCTGATTGTGTCTCTATCATCAAAAAATCTTGGGATACTATGAAACATCATCATGACACTTTTTCATGTATTCTCAAGCTTAAAACATTAAATAAAGTCCTCAATGGATGGTTTCTATCTAAAAGTAAAAAAATTGACATAGACATTTCTTCTCTAGAAAAGGAGATCACTCAATTTAAAATTGATAATACCAATTCTGACTTCAACTGTGACCCTCAATCGGAAATAATAATTTCCTTAAAACTAAATACTTTACTCACTTTCAAAGATAATATGCGCAAACAAATATTCAAAACTAAATGGCTCTCTGATGGTGATAGAAACACTATATTCAATAATTTGCTTTAAAGAGTTAGAAAAGCCACCTGGTCCCTTACTAAGCTTTTACATAATAATTTTCTTATTGACTTAGAGGAATCCATCTCAAGACATGTTGTTTCTTACTTCCATACCATTTTCAATGGTCCAGATATAAATATAGATCTTAAACTCGATATCATCCCAATGATAGTTGATTAGAATGAAAATGCGTCCCTCTTAAGCATTCCTCTGGATCATGAAATTTGAGACACTGTCTTTAGTCTAAAGCCTGATACTTATCCATGTCTGAATGGATTTAATAGTGGATTCTTTCAACATCATTGGGATGTTATTTTCTTGGATTTGTTCAAACTTGTGAGGTCCATATTCTCCAATGGCTTTCTCCCTTATGGACTAAATTCAAAATTCCTTACTTTAATTACAAAATTTGACAATGCCTCTGATATCCATCAATTTCGGCCTATTTCCCTGATAAACACTCTTTTCAAAATTATTACCAAAGTTCTTGCTAATAGAATTACCCCAATAGGCATCAAAATTGTTTCTTGGAACCAATTCGGTTTTATTAAGGGTTGGTCTATTCAAGATTGTATTTTCCTTTCCTATGAATGAACTAATAGATTAAACAAAATTACTAGGGGAGGTAGTGTTGCCATCAAACTTGATATCAGAAAACCATTTGATATTATAAATTGAAGTTTTATTTTAAAAGTTCTAAAAAAAATTTGGTTTTAATGATACCTTTTTTATGAGGATAAAAACCTTGTTTAAATCTACATCTATTTCCATTTTGATTAATGGCACCCCCAGGGGATATTTAAAATGCACCAAAGGGGTTAGAAAAGGTGACCCTATCTCGGATTTCCTCTTTGTTATTACTGAAGACTATCTCAGTAGGCTCCTCACTAAACTTGTTGGTAAAAATAAACTTAGGCCCATCCAGACTTCCAGAAACCTCAAAGTGCCCGCTCACATTTTTTATGCTGATGAAATTATCTTTTTTCTTCAAGGTGATCAAATGAATATTCAAGTCCTTAAAAATACTCTTGCTCAATATGAAGAGGTTTCGAGCCATGCCATTTCTTGGAACAAATCTCATATTTTCTTTAGGAAAAATTACTCCTCATGAAGAAAATACATTATCACCAACAAACTTTGAATTAAAGAAGGTATCTTCCCCTTCACTTACCTGGAGGTCCCGATCTTTTGGGGAAGACCTAAATCCAACTACTTTTTTAACATAGTTGATCAAATCATTAATCAAATTTCTACATAGAAAGGTAAATATCTCTCCATGGCTGGAAGAATTTGTCTTCTCAAATTGACCATCGTCTCAAAAATGGTCTACTCTCTAATGATCTATAAGTGGCCTATAAGTACTTTTAAAAAAATTAATACCTACATAAAAAACTTCATCGGGATGGGAATTATCCTTGAAAAAAACTTATCACCATTCCTTGGATGACCTGTTTCAATCCTTTAGATTATGGGGGAATTGGTATTAAAATTTTAAAATTTTTCAATGAAGCCCTATAGGCTAGACTTACTTGGTGATTAATCAATAATAACTCTAATGCTATTGATTTCCTCAAACACATATTTCTTACCAAACTCAAGAAGGGGAATCTTAATTCTATTATTTCCTCGATCTATCCATCCATTAAGAATTCTTATAATAATATTATGGAAAAATATAGATGGATGGTTAGATCTGACTCCAACATAAACTTGTGGCTTGATAATTGGATCGGCAACCCTTTGATCTCCATGTTACCCCCCAACACTTCACCTAAGGATACTATTCACACTATTAAAGATGTTCTTCACTCTCACAGGCATGATCTTCCTAATAGCATTTCTCATATCATTGACAATTACCCTTATAATAGCTTTGATGATTTTCATGTCTTGGAACCGGCTCCCAATGGCATTCTTGAATCCAAAAATTTCTACAAGCATAATTTTTTTAGAACTAAGTCTATATTTCAATGGTTGAATAATTTTAACAATGCTTGGATAAAACCTACAAGACTCACTCTTATTTGTCATATTTTACACAACAGACTACCCACTGAGACTTGCCTTCAAACTTTTGGTATTCAACTCTTCTCTAAGTGCCAACTGTGTAATCAACATAAGGATGATACTAACCATATTTTCCTATCATGTGATATAGCTTCTGCTCTATATAATTATATTTTTGACATTTTTTACTGTATATGGTCTACTCCTGACTTGATTTTCACTCTTTTAAAGAAATGTGTTGACCATGAGGCCTCTCAGAAAATTAAGAATATCTTCCTCTCCATTGTTGCTGAGCTTCTGCATGTGATCTGGTATGACAGAAATGATATAATTCATAATAAATTCTCATTAAACCTTAATGCAGGAAAATATCGGATCCTCATTGCGGCCCGAGAGGCTTCTTGAATTCAAAAAGACCACTGAAAAAACTTTTTTGGTGACTTGGAGATTCTGCGCAAAATCTGTGTTGATGGAATCTATCAATATCTCAAACGTACCTTTGAAGTGTTCTGGAAAACTCCAATGTCATGATGGATCAAAGTGAACGTTGATGGTGCCTCATAGGGAAATCCTGAACCTTCCATCTGCGGAACAATTTTTAGAGATTCTTCTGGCCAATTTCACGGTTGTTTCTTTGGAATATGTGGTATACCTTCATTATTGGAAGCGGAAATGATGGGTGTTATTCATGTCCTCAACTTCGCTCATCAAAAAGGTTGGAGGAATCTCTGGATCAAAATTGATTCTACCACTATTTTCCATGCAATTTAGAATGGTGTGATTCATCTTTCATGTCCTCTCACCACCCTTTGGATGAAGTGCCTGAATTCACTCCTCAAGATTGACTACATTGCCACTCGTATCTTTCGAGAAGAGAATTCCATTGCTGGTTCCCTTACCAATAGGGGTGTTCACTAGGATATGACATGGATGGACACCCTTCCATCTGATTTATTTTATCTTTTTGACAAGGATTATAAAAAACTCCCCTCTATTCATCTCTTGTAACTTTTTTCTTTTTATATTCATTAAAATATGCTTTGGTCTTTGACCAAGGAACTACCTTCTTCAAAAAAATAGTGATTCTTGTCCCTTATTCCTACCCCTACAAGGGTTTTAGCTCACCCATTTCATTTATTTATATCCTTAGGTATCTACATGTACTAAGGATAGAATGATATTTTATAAAGATAAAGAATAAGGATTTAAATAAATGTGTGTAATTATCATGATATAGTTATGTGTAGTCTTGATTTTCCCAAGATACTAAACCTTTCGATCCTTATATGTATAAATATTAAATTTTTATTCTTTAAAATGATGTAATAGTTAGTTTAAGAAAAGTAGGGTTGCTATAGTTGGTATTTGAGGAACTGTTTAGTTAATTTTTGAATTAGGATTAGACAAAGTTAGTGAAAATAACAAGTATAAGTCTATGTAAATCTAAACATGCAACATTTTGGTAAAGTATAAGAGTGTGTGGTTTCTGAGAAATGAAATAAATTTTTAGATACTACAAGTTTATGTATATATAGAATAGATTTACATTGTGAAAACAAACCAGAAAACACCATATTGATCAAGACTTGATTGAGAAGTGGGGCATGACAACATGCCTTTCTGCACACCTTGTTTGACACTCTCAGGGGATGTACATTGTTTATTCAAAAACTCTGAAACAAATATTTATAAAGTATATATACCTAAATTAATTAATCCATTTTAATGTTTTATAAGTATTCAATTACATGATCCTAGAAATATCATTTATATAAAATTAAAATCCTAAGGATCCAATATGATGTGAATATGGAATTAATTTTCCCTTAAGAATAAATTAATTATTCATTCCTTGTTGACTTATGTTTTTTCCAACCTTTTCTATATTATAAAACGGTGGGACCCTAGATAAAATGATCCCATAACCTGGGTGAGGGAAAATTCAATGAATGATTGAACAACACTCCTAATGTAATGGAAGGTGGAGATCAAAAGTTCCTATTGATTCTTACCTTGTTTTCTCATGATATAAATAATAACCTAAAACATGTGGAACACTCACCTTCATCCAGGAAGGAATAGTTAGATATTGAGTCTTTTATACAGCAAATGCCACCATCATTTAGTGTATCATCCTATCCACATTTCAAATAATAGTGGGTTAACTCAATTGAGATGATATTTTTTATGCAGCACTATTCTGAGAAAGAGAAGGTGGCTCTGGTCATCTATCATTTAGATGGAGAAGTTTATCTTTGGTGTTAGTGGATAATGAACACTATGAAAAATAATGAAATAGAAGATATGGAGAGGGAATATTTTAAGAAAATATTTCTTAACAAGTATTTCCCTAATACTCTTATAATAAATATGGAGAGATAATTCATAGATATGAATAAAAATGGAGGTGAATATATCACAAATTACGAGAAAAACATCCCAATGATTGAAAGATATGACTCAGGTTTTTTATAAAAATGTAAGAAAAATAGATAGACTCTTTAGTTGTTTAAACCACACCTTTGAAAATCTATAGATACCTGAGACTTTGGGATTTATAATTTTTTTTGATGTTCTCTCAATGTAGATGTGTAGTTTGGACATTAGTCCTTTAGACACAGGGATAGGAAGAGAAGAATAGATTTTTAAGATGGCAAGTCAAATGAAAAAGGATGAAAGAGGATCCAACCACCCACGTGTCAAAAATGTTGGAAGATGAATCATGGAAATTTCCTCAAATAGATGGTGAAAAAAATTCAAGTGTGGGAGAGAAGGCCACCAAGATCATTAATTTTAAGGAGATATAAAGAATCCATACAACATAATAGAGGAAAGAAGGGAACCTATTAATTCACCACCCATCGTACAATTATTCTACTATAGGGATAATGGGAACTATGAAAACTAGGGCACTAAACCACAGGTCCTTGAGGGTAATTAGCATCAACAACCACTGAATCCAAAGAAGCAAGGGAATGTTTATGCCATAACTACTTATAAAGTGGAGCATGAAAATTAATTCTTACAAGGAACACTTCCAACTCACCCAATAATGGAAAAAGTTTTATTTTATTCTATTTCTATACATTCCATTATATCCTGGAAGTTTTATATAAATGTTGAATCGATGCCCTGATACCTTGAAGTAAAGATATATATTAAAACACTTAATATTTTAGTCAAGGAAACCTAAGTGTTGAACTCTTTTCATGTTACCATATGTAGGAATATCATTTTAGAGAATATTTTAATCCTTCCCCTCGTGGAATTAGATGCTATATTAAGCATATATTGGCTCACTTTATATAGAGAACACATCAAATATCGAGAAAAGGAAATCTATTTTCATCTTCCAAACCATCCTATTATCCTCTAAAAATGTAATGGATATAATAAATCTTCATTATAAAATCCCTAGATGGTGTGGGTAATGATACCATATTAAGAATCATACATTTCACAAATGGTTATGTTAAAAGAAAGTTTCAACCTGGAGTAAATGATTATTGGTAGGGAATACACTAATGTATTTCTTGAAGAGTTACCAAGTCTTCCCTCAGATTGTGAGGTAGTGTTATAAAAATAAATTATACATAGATATAATTATATCTCTAAATTTACACAAACAATAGCACAAATTGAACTATAATAGTTAAGGAAACAGTTGTAAGTGCATTTGGAAAAAAAGGTTGATTCACCCCTAGTGCATTGCCATAGTGTTTTCCAATGAAATTTTTCAAAAAGAAGGATCGACCAATGTTGATATTTTTCAATACCTGGAATCTCAAAAAGACCACCATAAAGAAAAATTATCCTCTACCAAAGATTGATGACTTTTTTTATTAATGAAAAGGATCTCTGTCCTTCTCAAAGGTGGATCTCTATTTTGAATATCACCAACTAAAGGTAAAGATAGAATATATTCATATGATAGCCTTCTGTATAAGATATGCGCACTATGAGTCCATGGTGATTCCATTAGGACTTACTAATTCCACTTCCATATTTATTTATTAGATGAATATAGTCCTTATAGACTAACTTTATAAATATTTGGTACATTTTTTAGATGATATTATCATTAACTCTAAGTTTAATAAGGAATATAAATAATGACTAAGTATTATGCTAGAAATATTAATGAAGGAGATAACGTATGATAAGTTAAGAAAGTCTGAATTTTGGATGAAGGAAGTCACATTCTTAGATCACGTGATCCCATGTGAGGGAATTTCTATGGACCCTACAAATACAAAGTCAATTGAGAAAGTGAATAGACCCACTAGTGTCATGGAAATCCGTAGTTTTATTAGATTGGAAAGTTACTAATAATGTTTTGTGAGAAATTTATCATGATTTTCTAGCCCGCTAACTAATATAACATAGAAATGGGTAAAGTATGACTAGACAGGTTAATGTGAGGAACGATTTAAGGAGCTCAAGAAGAGGATAATCACCACCCATGTACACACACTACCATCATGTGGAAAAGGTTTTGTGATATAAAGTGATTCATAAAATAAAGGCTTGGGATGTATATTCATGAAGAATGAAAAAGTGATAGGTTATGCCTCCTGAAATATGAAGATCCATGGGAAACAAACTACTTGAAACACGATCTTTAGATCATATATATGATCTTCACCTTGAATATTTGTTCTCTCTATATTTATGGTGAGAAGTGTGACAAATATACAGATCATAATAATATAAATTATATATTCAAATAGAATGAGATCAATATGAATAAAATAAGATAGTTAGATCTAATCATGGTATATGATTTCTCTAGTTTATACCATCTAGGAAATGCAAACAAGGTATATGATGCTCTTAATAGAAAATAACCTGCTACTTTTTCCATGATGTAGACTGAGAAAATATCTATCTTCATTGATATAAAAGGGATGGATCTGGAAATAATAATGGTAGGGAATACTTCCAACCTTTCACAAATGATTACTCAACCATCTATCCAACATAATATCAAGGAGGCATAATGGTCTTATATGGAGATTCAAAAGATGGTGAAATTAGTAAAGGGATGTAAGATACATGAGTTCCACATCGATGATAATGGTGGTATTCGGTTTGGAACCAGGATTTATGTTCCTTCGTCACATGTGATAAATGATCTATTGGATAATTCACATATCTCTCCTTTATCTATCCATCCTAGAAGTACCAAGATATATTATGATTTTTTAGAGAATTTCTGGTGGGACAATATGTAGAAGGATTTTTCAAAATATATCTCAATGTCCTCAGTATGTCAGTATGTTAAATAAGAGTGATGAAAATCCAAAGGGATGATGCAAACATTTCCTATAACCCTGTGGAAATTGGTTAATTTCACCAAGGACTTTTTCACTAGTATCTTGATGATATCCAAAGGAAAAAAATTTGATATGGTTTTTGGTGGCTCGACTCACAATGACTGCCTGCTTCATCATGATTTGGGATGATTTCTCACTTGAAAAAAATTCTAAGATATACATTAAGGAAGTGGTGAGGTTAGATGGGGTCCCACACTCTATCATCTCTTATCATGATCCAAGGTTCACCTATAAATTATGGATAAGTATTCAACATGATTCAGATACAAAATTTAATATCATCATGGTTTATCACCCCCAAAATGATTTCCAATCTAAAATGACTATTTAGACACTTGAGGACATACTAAAATCCTTCTCAATCGAATGTAAAGGAGGATGAGGTCAATATGTCCCATTAGTTTTTTTTCTCACACAACAACATCTTCCCCTTAAGTATTCAAATAGATCCATATAAATATCTTCCTATAAAGTGATGTAGAACTCCAACATTTTGGGGTGATGTTTGGGAACAAAAGATACTTGGTTCTAATATTATGAAAGAGATAATAGAGAAGGATCAAGTCATCCAAAAATATATAAAATCTTCTCAGAGCTGAAAAAAATCTATATTGAAAACCATATAAGGGACTTGGAATTTGAAGTTGTAGAAAAATATTTCCTTTGAATATCGCCATAGAATAGATTCATGTGCTTTGGAAAGAAGGGGAAGCTTGGACCTAGGTACATTGTCACCTTTTATATCCTTGATCTCAAAGGAGAAGAGGCCTATCGACATGCACATCCACTAAATATTGTTCACGTTTAGGACATGTTCCACCTATATCTCTTGAGGGAGTACATACATGACACTTCACATGTACTGAATCTGGATGTGGTAAAATTAGAGAATGACCTCCCATATACGGAGAAACTAGTGATGATCTTGGACTGTAGAGACAAAGTTCTATGCAACAATACAACTCACCTAGTCAAAGTGTTGTATAGGAACCATAAGTATGAATATGCGACATGGGAACTAAAGGATGACATGAAATAGAATTACACTCCCATATACTCAATTAAGAGTATGATTGGAATTTTCTTGGATTAAATTTATAAAGGGGGAATAATGTAACAACCTAAAGTTTATTAATGATATTTTTCCCTAAAATTAATGTGTATTATATTATATTACACAATTTTATACACATACAACACATATAGAAACTAACAAAAAACTATTTCCTTAATGTAAATAATTACATTAGTAAATGAATAAACCCATTAAAATTGAAATTATTATAAGGGGATAGAAAATGGAAAATATAAAAAGTACAATGTGAAAATATAGATCACCCCAATCTGCTGCAATCATCCATCCCATGAACTAAACTATAGAAAAGAAACAAAATATTATTTAACCAATCATCATTATAGAAAATGGAAAAATAAAACCTTCAGAGGAATTTATTTAAATAATTAATGAATAAATTTATAGGTATTTATAGAAGGTAATGTGACCATTGGAATAGTAATGTAACCATTGGAATAAGATCTTAACTGATTAGAATAGTAACATGACCATTGGGAATAATTACCATACTGTTGGAATAGTAATTTTACCTCAAAATAATGAATTTTGTTATATATAATATTTATGACAATTAATTTAAGTAAATATAAATATTATAATTCCAAATAATAAATATCATGACTAAAAAACTCAAATAAAATATAACCACATTTTTACTAAACTGTATTATAAAGTATTTCATAAAAATCATAATGTTTATATTAAAAATTAAAATTACTTATGAAAGAAATTTTGTTTGATAAAATTAATATAATTTTTTAAATAATGACGTTAAAATTATCCAAGGTTTATTTTTTGTCAATTTTTTGAAATACTTCCGTTTTCAGGTGAATAGTAAAAATATAGTTATCTCATAATCGATTTATCTAAAATTACATCATTCATGATGTAATAAAGAAAAAATATATTCTGTAAATTTAGTTTCATAAGAAACATATTTAATTTCATAAATTATTCTTTGAAATATAATAAACATAGTTTCCAAACCTAAAAAACATTTTCCAAAACCTAATGTAAAAATAAGTGTCCCATTGAAATAACAATTTTTTCCACTTTCCTTTTTAATAAACTATGTGAATTAGAATTATAAACGTATTTAAAGTCATAAAACAATTGTATTATATTTATATATGATTTATATTTTCATAAATTAACTACTACAAGTTTTACCTTTTATATAATATTTTATTCTATATCTTCTTCTAAAACCCCCCCTCTCCTTAAGTATAAATAACAACTCTCCCTCCCATTGGAAAATCACTCCTCCCTCACATGAAAAATAAAAATACCTACCCAAATACTCCCTCTAAATACCCTTATAAAACTTAGAGACATTATTTTTTAAAACAACTCCAAACATCAAGGGAGTTGTAGTGTCTTTCAAGAGAAGCTACACCGAGAAAGAGTATGTTCATATAAACTCTTTTATTATTTTTATTATTCTATTTCTTTTTTACGAATTAATTTAAAAAATAATAATATAAAATTAATTATAAATTATTTTAACATTATATTAATGATTTTAACA
Source organism: Viscum album (assembly GCA_963277665.1). NCBI lineage: Eukaryota > Viridiplantae > Streptophyta > Magnoliopsida > Santalales > Viscaceae > Viscum > Viscum album. Next base: position 2,060,025,685 of record OY728120.1, on the reverse strand, counting down.
AACTTTAATTATCATAATTATTAGAAATAAATTTTGGACTTCTTCTTCCCGCTCTTTCGACAATGTCCCTTTAACGGTCGGTCAGTTTCCAAGGAGGACATTTTCAATCCATTTCTTATCACCAAACCTATGGTTTGTTACAAAAATTATTTATGATATATAAATACATAAATATATTTATTTTAGTATTATTTAATCATTTATACTTATGGATAAATTAATTTGAACCAAATAGAAAAATAGAAGCAAAACAATAAATTTTTAATGAAAACATAATATCCAAATGACTACTCTATAACCAAGGAAATTAAAAAATAACATAAAATAATTATAATTGATTAATAGTGTTAAAAATTTCAATAATTATCTTCAAGATAAATGTTTCAATAAATCTAATTTTATTATTTATGAGGCCCAAAAGTGATGAAATAAAGCATGATTTAAGGTAAGGGGATTCTCAAACCCAACACCTTTTCTTTAGGTCATCCCTCATTCACATAAAATTCAGTATGGATATTCCTATAATGTTCCTTAAGTATCATTTCTCTATTCTTACCCTTTATTTTAGGGATATAAATGTTACCAAATTGATTTATAATCCAAATAAAAATATTTTCCAAAAAGAATTTTCTTTCTAAAACACATCTTTTACACCACTTGAGTTTTTACTTCCTCACTCAAGAATGATGATGTTTATGAAAAATATGTTTTTGCATTATTTATTTTTTAACAGAAAGATATTAATTAATTTATTATTTATAAAATCCTTATAAAAATCAATCATTTTCCAGGGGTAGTTTCTTGATTACGATTATTATATGTTATATATAGCCTGCATGATTATGTAAATATTATGATGTGATGAGTGGTCCTGGAATTATATAGCCCAACAATGCATTGGGTAATGTGATGTATCTCATGATATAATGTATAGTATGAATTAAAGTTATGATATCTTCTTTAAAATTATTATTTTATTATTATTCACATATGTTATGTGTGAATATGATTCTAGCTTTTTTAATATCTATGTGTGGCATTTGACCACTATGATGTGATGTTTCATTTTTATGTATCTCCATATTCCTGGTCTTTATCAAATGTTTCCCTCGTTATTATGTTGATTATAATATGATTATTATACGATGATTATGATTATGGTCACCCATGTTATAATGATTCATGTCCTTCATTCCTCCTTATACTGGACTTTTTTCTCACCCCTTTCTTTGATGTATATATTCATGTGACTACATGTACTAAAGAGAAAATGTTATTTTATAAGGATAAACCAGATGGTTTTAAATAAATATTTATGATAACTATGTAATACTTATGTATGATCCAAATTTTCCTAAGATATTAAACAACTATATCATTTAATATATAACTATTATGTTTTTAATATTTAAAAATGATATAATAGTTATATAAGGAAAAGTAAGGTCTTTATATTTCCTCATACTATGTATCACATGTTATGCATTTATTAATGTATAATGGAATTTGTATTATTTATGAATTGGATGTAATTTCTTAATGTATTGATCTTTTTGTGTTTTAGCCTTGATTGTGACTATTTTTGTTTTATCCATTATTTGGTATTATTGATGACACTCATGGTTTGTTTTTATTTTGTTTTTCCATTATTTACTTACTTATTTTGAGTTGGGTGTGTGAATTATTTTAAAAGAAAAAAGGATAAGTGGTTTCAAAATTCTAGTCCAGTTGAGAAATGCTTTTGAAATATTTCCAATCATGTGTGGGTTTATTTTCAAAAGTGTGGTGTTCTAAATTTATGGGATTATAACTTCAAATTGGCATAGTTTTGGGTAATACCATTTCAAGGAATGTTTTATAAGTTTGTACTTTCGGAAAGATAATTTCCCATGTTTTTTTATTCCTGTATCATGTAAATGAAATGAAAATCAATTTGTTACATTATGTTCAAACTAGCTGTTTTTCTTTATTTTATAAAAATAATGAAACAAACTCATGTTTGTATCTGAATGGATTCATAACATACCCTAAATACTCACGTTGGTGGGTATATAGTCTTTGTGTATTGTGCAAGCTTATTTAGGTCTTGGATTTTGGGTTGGATCTGGTGTCATCTTCCTTCGCAATCAGATGGTTGTTAGGATCATGGTGGTGACATTTGTATCACATTGATATAGTGATAAGACCATGAGTTTCATGTAATCTTTAGCTTGAGTTATTTTTTACCTCTTTGTTCTTTTATTCTGTTTCTTTCATCTTTTAATGTAGTTTTTTAATCTATATAAAATATTTGTTTATATGATATGACCTTTGGAATATATCTTTATATCTTTATTGTTATGTCGTGTATGCATTCTTAAATTTGGTTTCTCTAGTGTAAAAATAACCACAATAGTTATGTTGATACCCCATATGCTTATCTTCCTCCCAAGGGGATCAAAGATGCTCTTTGAGTATGTGGTGGGTCAGCTCGTGAGTTTGATGGATGGACATCCCATGTTGTCTCATTATGAAATGATAGTGTAGAGAGGGGTTATACATGCCATACCACTGTTTTCATCTATTTTTATAATTTTTTCCCTGATTACAAGCCTTGTTAACAATGATTATCAATATAATATACTTTAATAATATTTATTAAAAAAATAGGTTTTTACTCAGCAACACAAGTGTAACATCTTGGTCCGACTCAAACTACATTAATTTAATTGAATCATCATGAGACCGTAGGCACACCTCCTCATACACCAATGGTTACAGACTAACAGAGAGGGTCTATGATAAAACTATGGGGATAATATAGCCTCTAATATATATAAATCACAATAAAAGAAATCTATATTTAGTAATCATAAACCTAAAAAAAATAAACATGATATCCATATCCAACCAAAAGTAAACAAAAAACCGCATACCTTAATTGAATGAACTATCTAAATTTCACATGAGTTAGGTAGAGATACCAATAATATCTCATGTGGGAAGATCATATATTACCCAAAAAAAATGAAAAACCACTACCTGGTTTATAGTTTTGACCCAGACCCATCTATTGACTCAATCCATGTTTCCATCTTGTTCATCAGACATTGTTCATCTTCCCAAATTGTACCTATAATCATATTGTTAAAGGACCCCCGAACACCCTAAGAGGGGAGGGGTAAATCAGAGTGTCAATTTTTTTTTCAAAAGTGATGAATCTTGTACCCACGTTAGTAGGATCCAATTATACATGTCGAAACGGAATGTGCAGAAAACAAACACCCACATGAAAACATATCACACAAGAATTTTACTTGCTTTACCACTAGGGATAGTCTTAGGAGCATACACCGAAAACTTTTTGGTCATACCTAAATCCACTAATCTTCACTATTTTGGGAATACAAGTGTTTGTAAATAGTCACTATGTTCTATGAACACTTCATTTACAAGATTTTAGGGATAGTGCATCCCTCAAAAAACTTCCATCAACTACCCCTAACTCACTGCTTTGACATAAGTCTAACTTAGTTTATCGACTTGAAGGTTTCTTCAATGGATTGTAATTAAAGTATTTTTCCCCTTCTAGCATGAGAATTTTCTTACACCGTATACCTTGGTTGATGCACTCTGAAAGAACTATTTTATGAAAATTTGATATTTAAAACTACCTTTCGTGAAGCTCCTTCATGAATCTCACTACCTTCGCAAATCTAAATACCTTTTCTGAAAAAAAAACTAATATTCAAAACTTCCTTTTGTGAAGCTCCTTCACAAATCTCACTATGTTTGTGAAGATAACTGCCTTCGCGGAACAAAATTCCTTCACGAAGCTCACTAAGTTAACACAGAATACACCATCATCATGAAGCACCCATTAATCAAAAGCATAGGTATTAGTTAATACATAATAATTCATTTAGTGATACTAAATATCACATGGAATTTAAGTTTTATGGAACTCCCATGGCTTTGTGAAATCAGAGTGATTCCAGATTTTCCTTGGAAAAATTCATGTGAAATTAATTGGGGTAGCCTTATATTTATAGGCTTGTTCATTTGCGTTGCTCCACTATCTATCAGAGGATTTTTTATATCATTCAAAACAACCTTTTCATAGATTTTCAATTCACGATGATCCATTTTGATTTGACATTGTTAGAAATATTTACATCAAACCATCACCTACCGTGATGCCCCAATTTTCATAATCGTGGAGATCACCATCATCATTCATGATGCTACAATTCTTCATCATTAGTGATTCTCATCATTGTTGTGGCAATCACCATAAAATTTATTTGACCTTTTTTGAAGCACCATTAAAGAATAACATCTTTGTGAAACTCATTCCTTATCCATATTTTCATAAGGCCTTCAAGAAAATCCACTTTTCATGATGCAAGACATCCTCTAAATTTTGGACCTGAAAAATTTGGAAAAAACTAGGAAATGATGTCACCTTCAACACTATTGTCATATTGAACTATGAGATACCTTTTCTTGAAAAATATCTAATCTTACATGTGAGGATTGATTACAAACACAAACAATACTCCATTTCCATCAAATAACATCCTTAGTTCCAACAAAGGTTGACCCGAGTATCAAAGTGTTAGGAAAACCCATGTAGCTTTTGAGAACAACTATGTAGACCACTATGAATGGTTTACATAACATAAATAGTAAATATAGTGCACGAATATTGTGATATTATCAAAATAATTAACTAAAAAAATGAAAAAAAGACCTATCATAGCCATGGGTGCTTCTTAAGCCACCTAAGTGTGATCATACCTACTTCTATCAATACTAAAGTGTCTCAAATAAAGTCACATAACAATACCAATGTTCTGAGTAGCATCCACCCATATCACTAACTCAATTCATCAATTCCATGGGTCACTGTAGCTCCCCCATTAGATTCTATAACATATCATTAATAACCTGGGCAAGAATTACAATCGCCCTTAGTACTATCACAAATAGTCAACACACTGGGTCAGATTGGCGCCTACCCTTAGTTCCCTCAGAGAACATCAATATTATTGTAACTAGTTGTTTAATGCATCCTAAAATGGAGAGTGTATTAGGGTGTTTTATTCTTATTCATTCTTATAGGATCTTTTCATCATATAATTAATAACATGTTGATTCTATCAATATTTATATAGACACACAAATTTTGAATAATGAATGTAAATAGAGAGAAATTTTTTTATTTGGTTGACCAGAAAGAGATAGTCCAAGGAAAATACATAGAAAATGTTTTAATGTACTAAGAGGTAATACCAGTGATCATAAATTTCACAAACATTTAAAAAGGATGAACTACCTAACTTAGGATCACTTTCTCAACTTTTCCCTCCACACACTACTTTGAAATAGGTAAATGATAATAAATAGTGACACATAGGTCACTTATAATATTTCTTCATAAAATAAAATAACACCAGTCCAAAAAATGGTGTGTTAATTTAGTTACACCTTTGTCTCTATATTTCCAATGAATCATCAAAGTAGTCTCCTCTCTCTTCCTACTTATAGATGTACTGATTATCTTTTCCATAGATAATTCACTATAGTGTATGTGTCCCTTTTTTGTAATATAGAAATCAATATGTATTTTCCCCATTTTTTCTCCTTTTATCCATTTTATCACCAAATTACTACATATGATATTTATCTATTTTTTAATCTAGACACTTTATGAAAGATACTATGATATATCCTTCTTCAAAACCACATAAAATTTTTATATTTAATCCCATGATTTCCATATAATATTTATGTGTAAAATTTTCAATATTTTTTAATATTTAAACTCTCTAAAATTACCACCAATAAATCTTACTTTTTAAATTCTATATAATATTTGTAATCCCTATAAAACACCATGGTCTTCATCCTTTCACAAAATAAAAAAATATTTAACCATATCAGAAAAAATTGTCAATCATATATTAAAATTGATAATTTATATCATAACCCACCAATATCTGATGTCTTCCTCCATGCAGGCATACATCATCATGAAAATTTAAAATTCACGTTGAGGAAGATCATTTCCTTCTCCTATAGATATGAAAAAAAACATTATGTTCCATAGAAAAAATCATACACGCGCTTCTAAAAATCCTTTATCCATATAGTTTTTCCTTTTTATTTATATTTCCTCTCCTCATAAATTTTTACACATCTAAAAAAATTACACATGAGATCAAAAATATTATATATGGAGATAATAATATTACACACTCCATGACTTTTTTATTTTACCAAGAACTGTATAATGAAAGATCCTTTATATCAACCAAATATATTATTCATCTTGTGAGCTACATTCCTTTACCATTTATTTTCCTCTTCTATATTCTGTTATGTATGATCTCAAATTTATTATGAATCAATGAAAACATATTACAAATAACTTGGAGTTTTTTTTTCTTGTGTTATAATTTTCATTATCCATGTATCATATGTATTCTATGACATATCTTAATTTAATTGAACATGAAGGAAACCACTTTTTTAAATGACCAAATATATTACATATAGAGGGAACATCATGACTTTGTACCTTCTTCCACCTCCTGAATATCTTATATACTTAAGGAACATCACTAATAATTTTCCTTTTTCTCTGTGAATTCTAGGTTAAATGTTTCATTTATACAAGGATTTCTCTTCCCATTTTAATTTTCTAGAAAACTTCTTAAAATAAAACAGTCCCTAAAACTCCTCTAGTCATCTAAAAAATATTCTATATTTCCAAAGGATTTATCATTGAAGTGACTAGAGATTGAAAAAAAAATCTGAAAACACAATATATGATTTCCAAAAATACATTGGATCAAAATGGTGTATTCCCTTGGTTTCATCACATAACATCAATACACAAGTTATGAATGGTCCTAGCCCCAATTTTCATTGAATACAATCAATATATTTGGAAAAATTAGTGCTCACCCACAATTCCCTCACATTACATCACTACACTAGGTGAGAATGGAATACTTCCCCAATTATATCACATATAGTCAATATATTGTATCATGTTGGACCCTCCACTCAGTTCCCTCAGATAAAATCAATACACAAGGTCAGTATGATTCTCACATATTGTTCCATTTCACATCAATACTCTAGGATGAAATATATCTCACACCATTTTCATCTCATATCAATATAATGGGTCAAGAATGGTGATATCCCATGTTTACCATCTCACATTATAAATGTATATCCCTAAAACTAAGGGTCTAAATGACACCTTCCCTTGGTACCTTATCAATCAACAATATGATTGGTTGGAATAACTTTCATCACACTTCATCATTACAAAAAACATGAAGAAGTATGAGATATAAATTTCATTTCTTATTTAAATTATCTACTAAAACATAAAAACACCCAAAATTGTACCTAGGTCTCCAATGGGTATGAAACTTTCCTAACATAAAATTAAATCCTATCTATGTTTTAACCTCAAGAAAATATCCCATTACCATTACAAAAATCACCACAATCATTTCCATTGAATACATCTTGTTATAATACTCTCTAGAGTCAACATAAGACTATGGCACCAACTATAGTCCCCTCAGTCACATCAACGTCTAGAAACTCAATGTGGGTTCTATGATCTCATTCCAAACACTAGAGTCAAACCATTTATGTAAAATTATACAATTAATCAATACATAACCACACTCTAATTAGGGTTGGGTTAATATATCAGTATCCCAGAATGGGAAATTCACAAAAGAGTTAAAATAACATTCGTCTAAATATGGGTCCATCTACATTGGTTTAAAGGTGTCAAACCTACAACCATATTCATCACCAAGGCACACTTGTCTAATATATTATTTTTAGGGAAGAATGCTCACAGCATTACTTGGTTCTATAGTAGACGGATATAAGATATTCAAAATGGATTTATATAAGCATACACTTTAAGCCAGTCCCCCATACATGTCACATCCCTTACTCAAGGGAGACTAAGGAACCTAATCTAAGGCCCCTATAATTAATTAATTGAATTCATTCCCCTATGGGGTCCATATATATCACATAACAAATATTTATTGTTAATACCATGGTCATCAATGATTGAGGTATCATTATTTGTGTTTAAGGGACCAGCATGGCCCAAGAAACATATGTTCTTACTCATGGGGGTTAATAGAAATAATTTAATTTCAATTCAAGTTTGATCACATATAAGTAATGAGACCAAATATCACAAGTTATATAATATAATGTCTAAACCTTTAGGAAATGTTTAGCGTCCAACTACCCAATCTTTAATTGTTCCCTTTAAGTGAATCTTGGATATTATCTTTGATGAAGCACAAATAGCCATTTTCCATCAACTGAGGCCCTAACCTCATAAAAGGCACCTCAATTAATTATAATAAATTTTAATTAATCAAATTAATTAGTATTTATTAATTACATAATTAATTCCATCTTTAATTCATCAGTGTGATTAATGAAGAACTCCTTGGTGACCTCCCATGGCCTAACCCTTTAGCATTGGGGTGTGCACCACCTCACGATATCCATCCAAACCTACAGAAAAAAAAACTCCAAAAATTCCATCTTAATTCATCCTACAATTTCACCCAAATCAATGGAAATCCATGAATAATTCAATTTTGTGACATAGTTTAAGTGAACTTACACAATACCTAGTATGTCCATCTTTTAGAGATCCCCTCTATATATACCAACTAAATTCCCCAATATTCAGTATGATTCCATGATGTCTCCGTGGAATCATCTCTCAAACACTATCTAAGAGACCCCAAAATCAGTGGATAACAAAGGAGAAAAAGAACTATGGAGGAAATCATACATTAAATATCAATAAAATGCACCTTCAATCACCATAGGTCATGGAGGTTGAATGGGTGAAGAGGAATGGGAGAGGTTCTTGACTTAACCCTATCTAAATGTCCCAAAACTTAACCAAAAGAGGTGTTTAATTTAAAATCCAAAAATATCATCCCACCCATTATATTTTAAAAAATTTAAAATAATCCCATTTAGGAATGATACAAGGGGGTCACAGCTCAATTACCCTCATCTAGGGTTGCACTCTGACATGACCCACTTGGTCATGATATAACACCAACCCCTAGTCACATACTATGACACATCCCCAAGATCCATGGTGAAACAAAACACTTAGACTTGCCTGATGCTACTACCTTTTGAGGACCCTCTATGCAGTGAACCCTCCCAGGTTGACCTGAGATGTAACCTATGTCGATAGGCCACAAGGACCAAAGTGCATTCTTGACTACCATGGGCTGGAAATATGCACCAAGAAATTACAAATTACCCTTTAGTAATACATTATCCCTTGGAAAACTAACATGACCCATCCTTGAATTGGATAACCACACCAACAAAATAAATATGATAAATAGATATAAGTATACAATAGAGTAAATGTAGAATTTAATAATGGTAGATACCATATAATAATCACTTAATAAGTCATATATAATAAATATATATGATATCCACCGTAAAAAGCTCAAATATAAAAAAATATCAAACCCTAAAAAGGAAAAAATACATAACATCCCAATTATTCAAAAATCGAAAACTGCTTCGCATTAGATAAAATTTTGTAAACCATGTATCCTCTATCATAGAAAACTTGAAATATGGTAATTAAGAAGAGCCACTAGAATTATTGTTGCCCTTTCCTTTACTCATGTCCTGTAAAACGAAGTATTTTCATGCCCAAATGCATATACAGGGTGTAAGTAACAAAGCTCAATTAGATACCACCATGAATCAATGTAAGTAATTTATCTTTAAAAACCAATAAATCTTGTTTGAAATAAATTTTTAAAACCAAGTTCAATTTTAAATACAATCTCACTTGAAATTTTTTTTCCTTTTGGAATTCCTTATGTGTTTCTCAAAACAAAACTTGTTTAAAAACATGATTAAAAAGGATCAAATATAAATGAAGTGAATCCACCCAAAAAGAATTCTTAACTCACCCAACATAATACCAAAAAATAAAATGGAACTTGTAATATACATAAGATATCTCAATCAAACAAGTCACTAAAATAATGCATGAAAGCATATAAATCAACAAAACATAATAAATAATCATAATTGGAACTAACCGAATGTTCTATAGAATGAAATTGAATGAAAATAGGTTTTATAGACTCTATTTGAGTACCAAAAGTTTTTAATCTCTTAAGGACTTCCTTGGAATATCAAATGGTCTTCCCCTTGACCCTACGTCATTCCCATTGAGCTCCCTCGGTCCTATGGTTAACAATATTACCATTGTATTGTAGAACCTCAGAACACCCTAAGAGGGGAGGGTGAATTAGGGTTTCAAATGTTTCTTTTAAGCTGATGTATCTGGTTCCAAAATTGGTAGGAACATATAAAACCTATCTGATAAAATTGTATATTTATTAAATATTCTCATGTAGAGAGACAACACACCATTTTTACTTGGTTCACCACTAACGGCTAGTCTAATGAGAATACTCCAATAGTTTTTTGGCCATACCTAAATACACTAAGATTTTTTATTTATTTTGTAATATATAAGATATTACATAGTCACTCTTTTCCAATTACACTACCTTTATAAGATTTTAAGGGATAGTATACTTCCTCCCTTCGAACACTTCCATTGTCACCCCCAACTCACTTCCTTGGGTGAAGTATTACTCAGTTTAATGACTTGAAGTTGAATTCAATATATTGGGAATTCAAGTCTTTTTCCTTGATTAATATGGGAAAATATTTTCACCATAGTCCTAAATTGATTCACTTGGATACACTGATCAATCAAAACAAATATTCCAAACCTATTATTTGTGCAACTCTTGAACTTGTGCACAACACTTTGTACTTGCACACAACTCTTATACTTGTTTGTAAATATTTTACTTTCAGGAAACATTTAAATTTTGTCTTACAAGTCTAACTATTATGAAAAATGTTCATAGAAATAACTTTTTATTAATAGAAAAAAGGAATATTCTGCCTGCAAGTCTCCTTTGTGGAACTTTATGGGGTGAAAATATTTCCTGCGATAGAGGAATTAGATATTTATTGAAAATTTTACATCAAATGAAGGGGGTATAATACTATTTATAAACATTTATAACCTTGAACACAACATAATTTTGTTCCATCCACTGTGCGTGAAACTTATATCCTATGTCTAAATTCTTTTTTTTACATCACCTTTTGTGTAAAAACTACATCTCTATTTCATGGGTGTGTGCAAGTATTCTTATGTCACACAACTCTATATTTCATGAAATTTTAGGTCATGTGTGAAACTCCTTCCTTTGTCTTATTTTGATGTAATGGTCCTAAAACATAAAATTCATGCAACTCTGGGAAACACATTCACCCTTGTGTGAATAAAATTTCATTTACATGAAAATAATTCCTTTTCCAAAATCAACATTCTCCATACTCCAAATTTTGGACCACATAAATTTTGTGAACACTAGGAAAAGATTCCTTCATCAACACTAAATCAATATTTCACTATAAGATCACTCTTCTTGCATACTCCCTGATCAACCCAGTGTAGATTGACAGAATACATAAGCAAGACTCTGTTTCCAGCTGTGAAATGCCTTGGTTCCAACTATCTCCCCATTTGGGTTTGTTGGAAATCTTTATCAAAATTCAATATATCACCATCATTAATAAAAAAACCTAATACACCTAATAAAACTCATACATTACTCTAATTACACATGAGAAAAAGATTGATAGAGATAAAAATAGTGATAAAAGAGAATATCATGCCTCAATAGACCAGCACTACCATCCAATCCTACAAGTAATAGAATTCCACTTATCTCCCCCTATGAAAATAAACCTAATGAACCTATATTTATACTTTTAGTGATTAAAAAACTTCCCCCTATATTGAATATCACCTATATACCTATATCACATCCACAAAAAGATTAAAACTATTAATGAAAATAGGGAGAGGTGATTAACCACAACCTCCTCATGCAATAGAAGGTGGATAAACACTGAGGTTTATCTGATGTGTCACAAACATTAGTGCTTCCAAGGGATTAGTTAGTATTTCATCCACTTGTTGATAATTTCTAACATGATCCATTTAAATCACACCGTGTTCATATTTTTATTTCTTGAAGTGATATCTAATCTCAATATTTTTTGTGTGAGAGTTTTGAACCAAATTCTTCATAAAATTGGTTGTGATATTTTTGTCACCATGAATCACCATTGACTTTTTCACCTCATCGCCAATATCATTCAATTGTTAGTTTATCCAAAATAGTTGAGTTCATTCCTTTATAGTAGAGATATACTCTCCTTAAACCATACTAAGTTATATTTTTTCCTATTTCTTTCTTAGCTAGCCCCCACATTTGATTCCAATAAATAATGATCCATGTCACGACCCGCCCTCGGGGTCCGTGCCGTGACTACCCCAAGCCCGCCTTCCATAGGCCAGGGGCTGGCGACTAGCACCAAGGCGTAAATCCCGGTAAAAGGGAAGGCATTGCCTTTGTAAAGTAAACAATCACACAGAGTACAAGCGGAAGAAGTAAACACTGAATACAACAGTAAGTGCGGAAAGTAAAAAGGGGCCGGAAATACAAGCCCAACTGTAAAGTACAACTCGAAAGGGAAAACAACAACTGAAAAGTAAAGCTGGTACGCCGAGCTGTCCAATGGAAATCCCACCTGAAGGGTGGGTACAGATAGCTCCTCTGCTCCTCGGGTCCCGCCGTCCGCTCCGAGTATGTCCCGCCCAGTGGTCCACCTCTGGGTACCGCCTTGTCGTCATGTCCACCTCTGGGTACTGTCCAGTCCTCGAGCACTCGGCCTCTGTCAGTATTGCCCGTCGTCTGCAACCAACACAATGAGGTGCGGGCATAGCCCGTGCAGGGGTGAGTATAACGATACTCAGTAGGGATCCCGAGACCCTCAAGGTCTCACTAAACCAACAAGGATAACCACAAAGAAGATCTCAACAGATAACCTCTACTTAGGAATATGCCCATACATATACCTAAGTTATCAAGTGACCCATCTCAATCATGAGGTAAACACAAAGGTCATGAAAAGTCTCAGCTCAAACCAGGATTTTCATTATCGAAACCGTAACTGTTGAAGAGCTCCGTCTCTGGAGTGTACAATGGTCCTGTCACAACTCCGAGGTACTGCTCACTAACCTAAGACTGCTGAGGTGCTCCTCCTGACGAGTACCGCGGGCCAGCTGCTACAATCAAGCGCTCCCATGTACCGCTACAACCAAGCGCACCTCTGGCGTGGGTCTTCCGCTACAACCAAGCGCTCCCATGTGCCGCTACAACCAAGCGCACCTCTGTCGTGGGTCTGCCGCTACAACCACGCGCTCCCATGTGCCGCTACAACCAAGCGCACCTCTGTCGTGGGTCTGCCGCTACAACCAAGCACTCCCATGTGCCGCTACAACCAAGCGCACCTCTGTCGTGGGTCTGCCGCTACAACCAAGCGCTCCCATGTGCCGCTACAACCAAGCCCACCTCTGTCGTGGGTCTGCCGCTACAACCAAGCGCTCCCATGTGCCGCTACAACCAAGCGCACCTCTGTCGTGGGTCTTACGCTACAACCAAGCGCTCCCATGTGCCGCTACAACCAAGCGCACCTCTGTCGTTGGTATGCCGCTACAACTAAGCGCTCTCATGTGCCACTACAACCAAGCGCACCTCTGTAACACACCGGGTCGTCCGATCAGCAGTCGTCAGGTCTTAGTCAGCTACCCGGTCTCCGTACTCCGCACGCTCGTCTCCGGGAGGGTCCGCTCCACGAGCTACTGGTCGATACTCCAAGTATCTCAAATTCCCACGAAGAATAATCTCAAAGGACCGTCTCATCATAGGGGTCTCAACGCAACAGACGGCGCGTCGATCGGACGCCCGTTTTGAGAGTTATTGGCCTTTTCGTTCCAGGGGCCCGGTTGGTTTTTAAGGCAAAACCAACCCGACCGTACTCCACCTGCGTCCAAACCTCGGGCAGAGTATGCCAAAAGATCCGTCTCACTAAGAGGAACACAACAAAGCTGACGGCACGTCAATCGGATGTCTGTAGCTTAAGATATGAGTGTTTCCGCTCCGAGGGCCCGGTTGGTTTCATGTATGAACCAACCCGGCCGAAATCAAAGTATTCCGAAACTTTGAGTGTGATATACCGAAACGACTGTCTCGATCCAAGGATCGCATTTCCGCTGACGGTTCGACGATCGGAGTTCTGTGGCTCAAGTTATGGCCAAAAGACCGAAAACGATTCGAAAATGGGGGGTCCGGGCCCGGGGCGACCCGGCCCGACCCCCCCTGGGACGTCCCGAACCGGGTCGACCCGGCCCGGCGCGGTCCGGCGCGGCGGCGCGGCGGCGCGGCGGCGCGGCGCGGCCTGGCGCCGCTTGGTGCCACGCGCGGGGGGCAAGGCCCCCGCTTCTTCATGTTGGCGGCGCGGCTTTTAGCCGCGCCTTTGGAGAACCGCCCCCCCCCCCCCCTCGTGGGGGCCTGCTTTGAGGAAAACCGGGGGGGCCGCATGCCCCCCTTAAAGAAACCCCCCCCCCTCATAAATGGGGGGGCATTTGAGTTGACTGGGGGAATTAAATTCCCCCGGTTTTTCCCTTCCGGCCGGCCCACCTGGCCGGCCGGTTCTTCTTCAACGGACCTGCAAAGCCGGTCCCCTTCCGGCTTCCGACACCAGCGGCCCAGCGAGCCGCCGGTCTTCCCGTCTCGCCGCGGCCCGGAACTGGCCGCGGTGTTCGTCGTCCGGCGCGGTGCGACGGCACCGCGCCCCTCCGCTGCGGCCCTGCTCCGGCCGCGGCGCCTTCGATTCCCTTCGACGCGGCGCGACGGCGTCACGTTCATGATAAACTTCCCGTGGCACGGCGCGACGGCGCCGCGCGATTATGGCCTTGCAATTCCCGCGTGGTGCGACGGCAGCACGCCATCTCGTACATCCGCAAGGAAATAATATTCAAGAATAGAGGAGGGGGAATTCGGCCGTGTTTGTGCGGTTCGTCCCCCCTCTCGTTAGTCGATAACACTTAACAATAAACCTCAAATTGTCAAGCTAGAACCAAGAACGAGAATAAATAAATAATGCAACAATAAACCCCTACCTTGGTTTCAAGATCGATGATCGTCAACGACCCGCGGAAGACAACGTCGCGGAGGTCGGACGTCGCGGTAATCGTTCGTCAAATCCGTTGACGAAGAGGTACGTCCGAAGAGGTACGTCGTTGGCGAATCTTCGTAAGCCGACGAAGGAAGTACGAGGAGGAAGCGGCGTTCCCTTTCGTTGACACGGAAGGCGTTGTCGATCTTCGGAAACAACCGGCTACGAAGAAGAGAGGAGTGGCGTTCTTCGTTGGAGCTTGAAGGTTCTTCGCATTCTTCGTCAAAGCTTGAAGAAGAAGAAGGATCTCCCAAATCCTCTCAAGAGGCTAGAGAATTCTAACCAAATAAAATAAGCTAAGGGCTTATTTTATTTACACACTTAACAAATTGAATTTCAAAGGTTTGAAATTCAAATAAAATAACTCCAAATTAATTAACAAGTTGTCATGTCATTTAAAGAGGGGTTAAAGGGAGTTTTGAGAGAATATGAAAAGTTAGGGTTCGTGTGGGCCCCACCACACTTAATCCTCTCAAGGGAGGTTAAGTGGGTGTGGGTCCCACCCCTAACTTCCTTTGAAAGAAGTTATCCAACAAAATAAAAAAAAAGTGTTTCCACATTTTTTTTATTTAACTTCTTATAATTTCTCCCAAAACTAACTTTCGTCTCGCATAAAACGCAACCTCGGAAAAGGTCCCCTTAAGCGAATATCGGCGCTGCGAGTTCATCGGTGCCCTCGGAATTTGATTCCGGGCACCGGTTCAAAAGTTAGAAATTCCCGCTCGTTCATTCACTGAACGTACCCGAGCCAAACTTCGGAAATTGATTCCGGGCACTCCGGGCCTCGGAATCAGGTGCCGTCAGAAACCGCGCTCTTGTAAAATTCCAAAGAAAATTAAGAAAAAAATTCCCTTGAATTTTACGGGTCTTTACATTACTCCCACCTCAGGGCTTTACGTCCCCGTAAAGATACATCAAAAACTAGGGAAACAAATGAGGGTACTGAGCACGCATCTGAGCCTCCCGCTCCCATGTGCTCTCCTGGAGGTTCCCGTGCTGCCATCTGATGCGCACAAGAGGAATCGATCGCCCACGTAGGACCCACTCCTGTCGATCCTCTATCTCCACCGGGACCTCCGTAAAAGTCGCCCCATCGTCAACGTCAAGCTCCCCATGGTCAATGATGTGCATCGGGTCGTGCACGTATCTCCTCAGATGAGACACGTGGAAGTTTTCATGCACCCGGTGCAACTGAGGTGGTAGAGCCAGGCGATAAGCCACCTCGCCAATCCAGCTGAGGACCTGGAAGGGTCCGATGAAGCGCGGAGATAACTTGCTGCCACGTGCAAATCTCTGTATACCACGTCGAGGTGAGATCCGCAAGAAGACGTGGTCGCCATCCTCGAACTCAAGTGGCCTCTGCCTCCTGTCAGCGTATGACTTTTGCCGGCTCTGAGCTGTCCTCATCCGCTCCTGGATGACCTGGACCTTCTCTGTCGTGGCCTAGACCACCTCTGGTCCCACAAGAGCTACTATGATTTCTTCTTTGCCGATAAGAGAAATCTGGTCTCATTCCCTAGATGAACCACGTTCTTCGCCTAATACTGTCAATCCCGACATGGATGATACTAACCCATACCAAGGATGACGTCGTAAGGCCTCGACGCTACTACAATGAGATCCAACCGTTACTCTCGCCTCCAAGGGTTGAGTCACATTGTCGGCATCCGTGTGTGGTAACTGGGTCTCCTCTAGTAGGTACTTCTCAAGTGAGGGTCAAGTCAACGGTATAATCCATAACCTCTTAAAAACAACACAAGAGAGGACAGGGAAGTAAATGCCACAAGAAAAGGTGTCTTTTATTACTGCAGCTAAAGTACAAAGACACAAAGCATATACAAACATACATCAACAAAACTAGAAGAAACATGAACAAAAGTCTCCAGGTCTGGAGCTAGTCCCACTCCTGTCCATCTGCTCCCGGAGCCCCATGATCGTAGGCCTCAACTACCTGAAGCTGAGCTCTCCCATGTCCTCTTGTCCCCTACGGTCGGGGTGGACCTCCTGGTGGTGGTGGTGGCAACACCCCGAAGCGTCGTCCACCTCCAGTTGCACGACCATCTCCCCTGTCATGGCTGCCTGCTCCTTGCGGCCCACCCTGATCGAACCTCTGCCTCTGCCTGGGGGGTCCTTCGTTCTTCTGCTGGTCATCCGTATGGCGGGTCGGACAGTCACGAGCCATGTGACCAACCCCACCGCAGGAGTAACACTGCCCTCTCATGGCAAGTCGTTGCCCACACTGAGTGCCTCGTGCAAACGATCCAGAGTCATGCTGTCGACCACCTGCAGGTCCATTCCTCTTGGACCCCTGCGTCATCCGTCTACTGCCCGCTGCATAAGACTCTACCGCATGCCGGTAAGTGGTGGGTCCTGCTGCTGGAGACTGTTCAGTAAGGAAACTCTCCACTAAGAGGGCTCGCTCCAACACCCCTGCCTGAGTCGGAATGTTGAGGGAGATCATCGGAGCCCTGATCTCATGCCTCAGTCCCTGCTCGAAGGTCCGGGCCCGGAAGAATGGGTCCCGTACCATGTCGGTCAAGTAGCATGAAAGATCAGTAAATCTCGCCGAGTACTGGGCTACTGTCATGCTGCCCTGCCGCAGATGTAGTAGCTCCTGAATGCGCACCGCTCGGAGGGTGGTTGGGACGAACTCCGAGCGGAAGATGATCTCAAGTCCTTCCAGAGAAGAGATGTCTCGTCATGCACCTGGAGCATCAAGCTCCACCATCGGCCCGCTGCTGCGTGCAGTAGGCTCGCAGCGAGGATCACCATGAGGTCTGCTGGTGTCCTCACTAGCCTGAAAACTCGCACGACTGCCTCCAGCCAGTCCTCGACTGCCTGAGGGTCCATCTCCCCATGGAACCTGGGCGGTCGCTGGCGCTGAAACTCATGCAGTGCGCTGAGGCGACGTGCATCATCAGCGGCTGGTGCTGGAAGTATCGGGGGCTCAGCGGATAAAACTACCACCGGTGCCACTACTGACAAAGGGTCCTGCACCGAGGCCTCGTCGCTCGGCGGGCTGTCGTCACACTCAACTCTCGGAACCCTAGCTGGCTGCCGTCGTGGGGCCATCCTGAAAAGGAATCAGGTGCGCCACGGTCAGAACAGTATACCTGGTGAGCTGATACAAAGTAATCACAAAGAAAACTTTGAAACACACATGCAATCAATGTTTTCGTGCATTAAGTCAGAAATCAGAAGTCAGGGTCCTGGTGTACGGATACGTCGGCCGCTGCACCAACACTGGACTCCCTGGACTGATAACCACACTCAATACACTAAACATTATTGCTTCACATAGAAAAGATCAGAGTTCGCGGTAGAACTGAACTCCTTTGATACCAATTGTCACGACCCGCCCTCGGGGTCCGTGTCGTGACTACCCCAAGCCCGCCTTCCATAGGCCAGGGGCTGGCGACTAGCACCAAGGCGTAAATCCCGGTAAAAGGGAAGGCATTGACTTTGTAAAGTAAACAATCACACAGAGTACAAGCGGAAGAAGTAAACACTGAATACAACAGTAAGTGCGGAAAGTAAAAAGGGGCCAGGAATACAAGCACAACTGTAAAGTACAACTCGAAAGGGAAAACAACAACTGAAAAGTAAAGCTGGTACGCCGAGCTGTCCACTGGAAATCCCACCTGAAGGGTGGGTACAGATAGCTCCTCTGCTCCTCGGGTCCCGCCGTCCGCTCCGAGTATGTCCCGCCCAGTGGTCCACCTCTGGGTACCGCCTCGTCGTCATGTCCACCTCTGGGTACTGTCCAGTCCTCGAGCACTCGGCCTCTGTCAGCACTGCCCCTCATCTGCAACCAACACAATGAGGTGCGAGCATAATCCATGCAGGGGTGAGTATAACGATACTCAGTAGGGATCCCGAGACCCTCAAGGTCTCACTAAACCAACAAGGATAACCACAAAGAAGATCTCAACAGATAACCTCTACCTAGGAATATGCCCATACATATACCTAAGTTATCAAGTGACCCATCTCAATCATGAGGTAAACACAAAGGTCATGAAAAGTCTCAGCTCAAACCAGGATTTTCATTATCGAAACCGTAACTGTTGAAGAGCTCCCTCTCTGGAGTGTACAATGGTCCTATCACAACTCTGAGGTACTGCTCACTAACCTAAGACTGCTGAGGTGCTCCTCCTGACGAGTACCGCGGGCCAGCTGCTACAACCAAGCGTTCCCATGTACCGCTACAACCAAGCGCACCTCTGTCGTGGGTCTTCCGTTACAACCAAGCGCTCCCATGTGCCGCTACAACCAAGCGCACCTCTGTCGTGGGTCTGCCGCTACAACCAAGCGCTCCCATGTGCCGCTACAACCAAGCGCACCTCTGTCGTGGGTCTGCCGCTACAACCAAGCGCTCCCATGTGCCGCTACAACCAAGCGCACCTCTCTCGTGGGTCTTCCGCTACAACCAAGCGCTCCCATGTGCCGCTACAACCAAACACACCTCTGTCGTGGGCCTGCCGCTACAACCAAGCGCTCCCATGTGCCGCTACAACCAAGCGCACCTCTGTCGTGGGTCTGCCGCTCGAACCAAGCGCTCCCATGTGCCGCTACAACCAAGCGCACCTCTGTCGTTGGTCTACCGCTACAACCAAGCTCTCCCATGTGCCGCTACAACCAAGCGCACCTCTGTAACACACTGGGTCGTCCGATCAGCAGTCGTCGGGTCTCAGTCAGCTACCCGGTCTCCGTACTCCGCACGCTCGTCTCCGGGAGGGTCCGCTCCACGAGCTACTGGTCGATACTCCAAGTATCTCAAAGTCCCACGAAGAAGAATCTCAAAGGACCGTCTCATCATAGGGGTATCAACGCAACAGACGGCGCGTCGATCGGACGCCCGGTTTGAGAGTTATTGGCTTTTTCGTTCCAGGGGCCCGGTTGGTTTTTAAGGCAAAACCAACCCGACCGTACTCCACCTGCGTCCAAACCTCGGGCGGAGTATGCCAAAAGATCCGTCTCCCTAATAGAAACACAACAAAGCTGACGACACGTCAATCGGATGTCCGTAGCTCAAGATATGAGCGTTTCCGCTCCGAGGGCCCGGTTGGTTTCGTGTACGAACCAACCCGGCCGAACTCAAAGTATTCCGAAACTTTGAGTGCGATATACCGAAACGACCGTTTCGATCCAAGGATCGCATTTCCACTGACGGTTCGATGATCGGAGGTCTGTGGCTCAAGTTATGGCCAAAAGACCAAAAACGATTCGAAAACGGGGGGTCCGGGCCCGGGGCGAGCCGGCCCGACCCCCCCTGGGATGGCCCGAAGCGGGTCGACCCGACCCGGGTCCGACCCGGCCCGGCCGGCGGCGGTCCGGCGCAGCGGCGCGGTCCGGCGTGGTGGCGCGGCGTGGCCTGGCGCCGCTTGGTGCCACGCGCGGGGGGCAAGGCCCCCGCTTCTTCATGTTGGCGGCGCGGCTTTTAGCCGCGCCTTTGGAGAACCCCCCCCCCCCCCCCTCGTGGGGGCCTGCTTTGAGGAAAACCGGGGGGGCCGCCTGCCCCCCTTAAAGAAACCGCCCACCCCCCCCCCCCCCCCCTCATAAATGGGGGGGCATTTGAGTTGACAGGGGGAATTAAATTCCCCCGGTTTTTCCCTTCCGGCCGGCCCACCTGGCCGGCCGGTTCTTCTTCAACAGACCGGCAAAGCCGGTCCCCTTCCGGCTTCCGACACCGGCGGCCCGGCGAGCCGCCGGTCTTCTCGTCTCGCCGCGGCCCGGAACCGGCCGCGGTGTTCGTCGTCCGGCGCGGTGCGACGGCACCGTGCCCCTCCGCTGCGGCCCTGCTCTGGCCGCGGCGCCTTCGATTCCCTTCAACGCGGCACGACGACGTCGCGTTCATGATAAACTTCCCGTGGCACGGCGCGACGGCGCCGCGCGATTATGGCCTTGCGATTCCCGCGTGGTGAGAAAGCACCACGCCATCTCGTACATCCGCAAGGAAATAATATTCAAGAACAGAGGAGGGGGAATTCTGCCGTGTTTGTGCGGTCCGACCCCCCTCTCGTTAGTCGATAACACTTAACAATAAACCTCAAATTGTCAAGCTAGAACCAAGAATGAGAATAAATAAATAATGCAACAACAAACCCCTACCTTGGTTTCAAGATCGATGATCGTCAACGACCCGCGGAAGACAACGTCGCGGAGGTCGGGCGTCGCGGTAATCGTTCGTCAAATCCGTTGACGAAGAGGTACGTCCGAAGAGGTACGTCGTTGGCGAATCTTCGTAAGCCGACGAAGGAAGTCCGAGGAGGAATCAACGTTCCCTTTCGTTGACACGGAAGGCGTTGTCGATCTTCGGAAACAACCGGCTACGAAGAAGAGAGGAGCGGCGTTCTTCGTTGGAGCTTGAAGGTTCTTCGCGTTCTTCGTCAAAGCTTGAAGAAGAAGAAGGATCTCCCAAATCCTCTCAAGAGGCTAGAGAATTCTAACCAAATAAAATAAGCTAAGGGCTTATTTTATTTACACACTTAACAAATTGAATTTCAAAGGTTTGAAATTCAAATAAAATAACTCCAAATTAATTAACAAGTTGTCATGTCATTTAAAGAGGGGTTAAAGGGAGTTTTGAGAGAATATGAAAAGTTAGGGTTCGTGTGGGCCCCACCACACTTAATCCTCTCAAGGGAGGTTAAGTGGGTGTGGGTCCCACCCCTAACTTCTTTTGAGAGAAGTTAACCAACAAAATAAAAAAAAAAGTGTTTCCACATTTTTTTTATTTAACTTCTTATAATTTCTCCCAAAACTAACTTTCGTCTCCCATAAAACGCAACCTCGGAAAAGGTCCCCTTAAGCGAATATCAGCGTTGCGAGTTCATCGGTGCCCTCAGAATTTGATTCCGGGCACCGGTTCAAATGTTAGAAATTCCCGCTCGTTCGTTCACTGAACGTACCCGAGCCAAACTTCGGAAATTGATTACGGGCACTCTGGGCCTCGGAATCAGGTGCCGTCAGAAACCGCGCTCTTGTAAAATTTCAAAGAAAATTAAGAAAAAATTTCCCTTGAATTTTACGGGTCTTTAAAATCCACCACTTGTGGATTTTTTATACACCATATATCCATTCAATTAAGCATCAATTTTTTTTGATAATTTGTTATCTTTTTAGGATAAAAATTATAATCTATAATTGAGAGTACCTTGAATATTCCTCATTATTATTTTAATGGTTGTAAAATGATCTTCCTTCATATTACATTGGAATCGAGTAGTTAATAATGTTGAAAAGATGATATATAGACATTTTGCAGTCAAGTATAATGACCTTTAAGTGATTCTCTTTTTCATGGTGGGATCTATATATTTCTCATCTTAAGGATTTCCATGTTTTTCTCTAAATTCAATCGGATTAATCCTTGGTTTGGATTCATGCATGTTTAATTTCTTTATCATATATCTTGCATGTTTTTTCAATGAAATAAATGTGTAATAATTCTTTTAAACCACCTAATGATCAAAAAAGTATCTGAGTTCACCAATCATAGACATTTGAAATTCATATTTTATGTGAATAGAAAATTATTCCATTGATCTCTGCTTTTTTTCTATAACTAATATCATCCACATACACAAGAACCATAAATTTATCTTTCAAAAAATTCTTATCATAGATATTATGGTTAAAAACACCTCTTTGAAATTATTATTTTTTAGATAAGAATATAATCAAGAATACCACACTTGTGGAGCCTTATTTATACCATATAAAGCCTTATTTAATATACAAACCTTCATCTCATAGTTTTCAATCATAAATCATACTAATTTTTAAATGTAAATCTCTTCTTCAATAACACCATTTAAGAATGCTATTTTGACATCCATCAAATAAACTTTGTACCCTCTTTAAATTTCCATGGAATGGAAGATCCTGATTGACTTCATTCTGGCTACTATAGAAAATTTTTATTTAATAATAATTCCTTTATTCTGTTCATGGCCTTTACACACCTTGAATTTTTTGTTTTTTATCACATTTCCATGCTCATCGGTTATTTTTTGAGATCCCCTTTGTTCTAATCAGATTGCGATTTCACGGTCTCTTAACATGATCCCATGTATGGTTCTTGTCAATGTGATCCAGTTCTTCATTCATGAAATTATCCCATGATTCAAACTTTCATGGTTCTTCAAACGAGGTTGGTTCCACACATGATAAGAAGGGATAATTTTCTTCATTCCTCATTCTCCATGTCTATGTAGGTGTGGTCCAATCTTCAATGATTTTGGATTTATCAATTTCTAGTCTTCTATTTTTCTTGTTAGGTTTTGATGAAGTTTCTAAAGAAATTGTCTCCTCTTATAATTCTTCTTTAAAATATTCATCATTTTGTGAGATCTGAATGTTTTATAAGTCTTCCACTATTTATGTATTTGAATATATCCCTTGTCCGCTTTATTCTTCATCTTCAATCATATCAACATATTATCTCATTGAGGTATTTATGTGTTTCTCATGAAAAAATTACATCTAAAAACATGAAAATACTTTAGATAGGGGTTCCTTAAATATCATATCTCACATGGTATAATATTTTCTCCTATAAAAATCTATGTTCTATTTTTAGCATAAACCGCTACATGAATATTCTCTTTCCAGTAATTATAAGAATCATGACCCCCAATCATCATAGTTCTAGCCATATTGTTCACCTGTCAATTTCTGTGTTCAAAAACCACATTATGTTGAGGGGTTATCATTGAAGAAACCTCATTCTTTATCCCATGTTTTTAGGTAATTTTCAAATTTAATAGTTGTGTATTCTCCTTCATTAACAGATCATATATTTTTTGTTATGCGGTATGTTTCATTCTCATATCATTGATGACAGATCTTCACTCAATCAAGAAATTGTTATTTCCTTTTCATAAACATCACACAATCCATTATATTATAATCATAAATAAATATAATAAAGTAACAATTTCCAAATGTTCCATCCACATTAATTGGACCACTTACATCTGTGTGGATGAGATCAAATAGATTTGATTCCCTTTTGTTCTTCGGCTGATATGAACTCGTGACCATCTTTCCTCATATGCATGTGTAGCATGTATTTTCTTGATCATGACTCAGATTAATAATCTCAATAATAATCTTAAGCTTAGATATGTTTTCTATGATCTATTTATTAATGTAACCCAACCATTAGTATATAAGTTGTTTTCTCCTTCAACTGTTAAGAAACAAGTGTTCTCTTTTCTATCAACCTGGTATAAGTTGTCATATTTTATGCTTTCATTCACAAGATAATTAACTATATTCCCCTTGATAGTGCACCCCTTATGATTAAATTTCACTACCATTCCTTAGTTATATAGTTGACTCACACTCAAGAGATTGTGATGCAAACTGTGTAAAGAGAGAACTTCAGTTATCCTTATTTCATCATTTTCTAGTTCTTTATTTACACTGTCCATAATATTTATAGCACTGTTGTTGCCAAATATCATTGTTACATCAATGATTTTCTTAACATTATTTAATAAATCGTTATTTAATATCATGTGAGATGAGAATTCATTGTCAAGAATATAGGTGCTACTATTATTTGTAGCTTTGAGAGCTATTTCCACAATATTTTCTTTCTCGGTCTTCTTCTTTTCCTTCCATTAGATACTTTATTTTTTAAAGGATAAAGATGGAGTCCCAATATCTTTTCAATATGCATTGTTCCATCGTACTCATATTCATCTTCTAGATGATAATTATTATTTTCAAAATTAACTCTACTTAGATCAAGGGTATTGAATTATTAATGAGTTCTATAGGTATTGTTCTCTCCTTTCCTCTGCCTATAATGAATAGATTTATATCCATAGATAGAATAGAGAAAAAAATATCCATAGATACTATTTATTCTATATGACGAAGGATATAGTCTCATTCACCTTTTTTGACTTCCAAATTCTTTCCCATTCAGATATCTCCTCACCTATTCATAGTCAGACATGGTATAACCCAAAAAGACATAGAGTTGAAATTTCATAAGGGAAAATATCTTCCCACATATATTCCTCAACATGTCCCCTTTTTTTAAAGGTATTTAACTAAAAATACACTCTAGATACTTGAGGATTTTTTTCAACTCTATTTTTGTATTGATTAAATTTTTTTTTGGACAACAGGTGCCTTTATGATATGTGAAACTTTATAATTCTCTTTTTTTGGCTCATCCTATTTCTATCCTTCGATGTTTCCTCATCACATTCAATTCTATGTTTTCCCATAAATTTGAATCTCTGATCATTCATGAACTTCTCTAAAACTACATAACCAAATTTAGTTCTTTCTAACAGCTCTGCATCTGAAAATTTTCTAAATTGTAATTTCGTCTTCATTTACTTTGAGTTTGATTTAGTTTTTAGTTTACTACTTAAAGTAAAAACTTCTTATTCAAGTCCCTCAATTATCTTATCAATTTTACTATATTATAGTTTTATGTTAATTTATGTATTCTAATTTATCTTTATTCTTGATTTGAAATTCCATAACATCATTTATGTTTTCAAGAGTTGTTAAATGTTCTTCTACATCTCCTTCCAGTAGATCAATTCTACTTCAAGCCGATCAAAATACTCTGATGACTCTTTCTACACATCTCTCATCTTTATCTTTATCTTTATTTTATTTCCAATCCAAAATTATCACCCTCAAGTTATACCTTCACATCAATAACATCGGGAAACTAATTATCTTCATCTTTTGTAGGTTCTACCTTTTCATCTATAGTCTCCATGGATGTTTCGGGTTCAAATTTAAACTCCGATTCAACATCCTATAATAATTCATTATTATTTTGTTTTTATTTGTAGATGAAGGTATTTATCTAATTTTTTTTGATTTTAAGTCTCCATTATTAGAGAACCTATTCAGAGGATTCTCTATGATTTCTGCTTCACTTTCTACATCATCAAATTTTCTCTAGGCATCAAGAGGTAATGTTCCCTTCTTTACCACACCAAAAACAATCCAATGGAATCTTGAAATTAAATATACCTTTTCCTCTCTTAAATTTATTTAGAAATAGATAAATAAGTTTTTCTTCCTCTTCATCACTAAATCTATAAATTTCATGTTTTTATATAGCTTCAAATTCTATTTCATTTCAAACTCGAGTGGATGCATCTTCTGGTTTGACTCTTATTTCATAAGCCACTAGAATGTTAATAATATCATCAAGAGAAATTTTATAGAAATATCTTTCCTCAAGTGAAAAAACATTTCGATTATATAGATATGGGAGCCTTATTGATATTTTCTTCACAATTTCTAAATCCTTAATTTCCTACACAAGTTTTCAAATAGCTCCAAGAACATATGTTATGTGACTAAAAAATATATCTATGTTTTCATGGAGATTCATTTTCTTATCATCAATGAAATTGTGAAATACTTGAATTTTTTCCTCCATTACTTTTTTAACACATTCATATATATTTTAATGTTTCTCCTATATGGAATTGTTCGTAAAGAAAATCATCACCTTAACATAGATTTGATCATATAATTATTTTATAAGATAATGTTGAGATTTGGCATCAACATCAAGAATTATCTTATCTTTTGTAGTCATAGAATGATCTTTCACATCACTGAACTGAATCCCCTGAGACGTGTCATAGATAAATTTGATCCCAAGGGATCATAGATGATATATCATTCTATTATTCCAAATCTTAAATTTGATTACATAAAAAAGTTGAACTCCTCCAACATTCACTGAATTCTATACAATAAGATAGGATATATTTAACACCAATAAAATGTTCCCTACGATTCCACTTATAGGACCTCAGAACACCCAGAGAGGGGAGGGGAGAATTCGGGTGTTGAATTTTCCTTTTAATGAAGTGGATCTTGTTCCCATATTGGTAGGAACTTCTAAATCCTATCTGATGGAATCATACAGTTATTAAAAAATCACATACAAAGAGACCACACAATAGTTTTACTAGGTTCACCACTAAGTTCTACTAAAAGTATCATATACCAATAGTGTTCTAGTCATAGCTAAATCCACCAAGATTAATGAGTTATTATGGAACATAGAATATCACACATAGTCCCTCTATGCTAGGAACACTATCTTTACAATAATTTTAGGGATATAACACTACCTGCCTCAAAAAACATTCATATACTCCCCCTATATAACTATCATAGGTGAAGTATTACTCATTTTAACAACTTGATAGTCGCTTCAATATATTTGGAATTGAAGTCTCTTTCCTAGATTAGCATGATACACTACCTACACTATAGTCTTAAATTGATGCACTTGTATTCACTGATCAGTCAAACTAGATATTCAAAACCTACTAGTCATGAAACTCTTGAACTTTTGAGAAACTATTTTTACTTGCACATGATAATTGAACTTGTACACAAATCTTTTAATTTCATGAAAATTTTGGGTTTTTTCATGAAAGTATAACTTTCCCACAAAAATTTCATGGACCTCACTTGGTCTTGATAGACACAAGGAAATTTTTGTGCACAAGTATCCTTCACAAAACTCTACAACACAAAAATATTTCTCATAGTAGAGACACTAGATCTTCATTGGAAATGTTACTTCGAATGAAGGGGTATATTCTTATTTATAGATGTACTTGTCCCTACACATGACAACCTTGTTCATCATACAGTATATACACAACTTCCCTCATGCACTAAACTTCTTGTTTTGATGTCACCTTTAGCATAAAAAATATATCTCTATTTCAAGGGCATGCACAAGTCTTCATGTTTTGCACAACTCTATCTTTCGTAAAATTTCAGATCTTGCATACAAATCTTACCTTTGTCATATTTTGATGTGATCGTCTGGAAACATCACTTATGTGAAAATTTATAAAACACCTTCACCCTTGCGTGTAACATTTTTCATTTAATAAAAAAACTATCCTTTCACAAAAATCAACATGACCCATCCAATAAATATTAAAGCCCCAAATTTGGAAAACACTAGGAAAGGATGCCACCTTCAACACTGAATCCATCTTACACTGTATGATCACTTTACTTGAAAAATCCTAGATCAACCCAGAGTGGATTAACAACAAACAAAAATATGACTCTATTTCCAACTATAGAAAGCCGTTGTTCCAACATGGATCACATAGAATACATGGATAACACTCCCTAGTGGATTAACAACCCAGGCCAGGGTTTTATTTTCCTAAGTCACCTACACTTCCAAAGTCTCCAATTTCCTACTCTATGAAAAACATGTAAAGTCATAATAAGTGTAGATCACATATATCGTTTTAAATCCATTTATTAGACAAAAAATTATCATAATAATAAATCACCATCATCATGGTAAATCCTATTTAAAAAAACCCTTTCAAACCCCTTTCAAAAACACCTTTGAAACCATAAATCCTCTTTGAATAATTTTATCAAACAAAACACATGTAATTATTTCATTATTTTTTGAAATTCCACTTTAACACATCAAATTTTCAATACAATCCATGAATTTCATCAAATATTTATAATTAATAATAAACAATTTAAAAGGATATTGTCACAACCCATCCCCCGGGGCCCGTGTCGTGACTACCCCAAACCCGCCTTCCAAAGGCTAGGGGCTTGCGACTAGCACCGAAGGTGTATTCCCTAAAACTGGGAAGGCATTGCCTTTATAACCTCTAAGCACATGCAGCCAAGCACACAACAAGATACGAACTCATGTAAACTAAATAGTAAAGAGAGTGAGTATAGTTAGTAAAAAGGGGCCATAATACAATCACAACTGGAAATTACAAGAGACTGAAAGTACAAGTAAACTAGAACAGCTCTGATGAACACCCGCCAAGGATCCTACCTAAAGGGTAGTTACAGATCTTTATTGGTCGTCTCTGTGGTACACCTCGTCTAAGGTCCACCTATGATCTAGCTCCAGCCCCGGTACTCTCATCCTCATTCAACGATGTCCGTCATCTACACTAAACACAACAAAGTGCGGGCATAACCCGTGCAGGGGTGAGTATAAAGATACTTAGTAGGGACCCCAATACCCTCAAGGTCACACAAAATCCACAGAGGATGAACCACAAAGCACGAAATCAACTGAAAACACTACTTAGGTATATTCCCATACATATACCTAAGTTATCAAGTAAACCCATCTCAACCATGAGGAAACACAGAGACCAACTCAAAATCCCAAAGCTCAAATGTTCCTCAAAGGATGGAACACCACGAGGGTAAATACAACACAGGTACCCCACACGGAAGAATACCACCAGGTTATTGCCTCAAAGGAGAGTACCTCTTAGGTACGAACTTACCTCACAACAGGTATAACTAAAGTACAGTAGTAGAGATGATTATATGTAACTACTGAATCATCTTACTATATTAAGAGGCTCTGATGCTAACCCACATAGGATTTCTAGGTTCTGACCCATAGAGGATTGCTCGGTGCTGACCCACATAGGATCGCTCAGTGCTGACCCACACAGGATCGTTCAGTGCTTACCCACACAGGATCGCTCGGTGCTGACCCACACAGGATCGCTCGGTGCTGACCCGCACAGGATCACTATTCATTCTTCACGTCACAGCCTGCTACTGGGTTCCTGCACTACTCTCACTTGTCTATGAGAGGGTCCACTCCAAAATCCACTGGTCGATACTCCAACTACCATGATGTCTCATGAAGAAGTATCTCAATGGGCAGCCATGTCATTGGGGTCTCAACGCAACAGACGGTGCATCAATCGGACACCCGGTTTGTTAGTTATTAGCCTTTTAGTCCTGAGGGCCCGGTTGGATTTGTGCTCAATCCAACCCGAAATTTCCAAAACATTATCCAAATCTCCGGTGGGGTATACCCAAGGGACCATCTCACTCCAAGGATTCCAGTGCCATAGACTGTTCGTCAAATGGATTCCCAGTGCAAAAGATATGGCCAAAAGTTTGTATGGGGGTCGAAACTGGTCTGGGTCCAGTCTAACCCGATTTGGGTCGACCCATCCCGCACTAGGCTTCCCGTCCCACACTGGGCAGCCTTTCCTGGGCAGTGGTACACAGAGCGGCGGAGTCCCTGAGTGGCACAAGGCTAAGAAGCAGAGTGAGGTCGTGAGGGCGACATGGAGGGACGCGAGGGACGCAAGGGGCCATAGGGGCATCGAGGGCGCAGCGGCCGCGAGCGACAGTGACTGTGCAGAGCGGCGCAGAAGGCCGCAGAGCGACATGGTGAGGCGGTGAGGCCTTGGGGTGTCAAGGTCATAGGGTGGAGCAGCCGTAGGGTGTCATGGAAAGGCCGCGGGGTGGCGGTGGCCACGGGCGGTGAGGTTGCGGGTTTGTGGTGGCCGCGGGGTGGCGTAGCGAGGCCACGGGGCGGAGATCCACTAGGGTGGTCTATGTGGTGCGGTTGCATGTTGTTTCTTCTTCAGCGGATATCTTGAACAGACGCCCTCTGTTTTTCACATTCATCACAGCCGACAGTGGTGTAGGCTACCTCATTCGTTCGTCGTTGTGGCACAAAGTCGCCTTCTTCCATCACGAAGGATACACCATTCAAGAAGAATGACGGAGGGGTCGGGTCAATGTTTTTTTTGGCCTGCACCCTCCGTGTTGAAGCAGTAGAAAGAAGCTCAACAAAATTTTGAATCAAGAATGTCAAATTCTAAAATCCCCCGGCAATGATTATTCCCAAACCCGTAGAAAAATAAAACATCTGCTCTTTGTTTAAAAGGGAGGAACATGGGAAATCCATAATCACACATAATAAAAACACTACCATGGAGATTTGTTAATTGAGGTCGCAAGGAAAGAGATGAAGTTTTTGGGTATAGACGGACATCAGTGATGTCAGCATTTCTGTGATCATCAGTTCGTTCATCGTTGGAGATGTTCCTCGTCGGTTAGAGCATTCTTCATTGGGGAGCGTGTTCTTTGTTGGAGAATGCATTCTTCGTTGGAGAGAATAATCCTCCAAATCTTCTCCCTCCCCAATTCCACCAAAATGAAAAGGAATCAGAAAATAATAGATTATGTAATCTACTTATTTTGTTGGCATAATTTCAAATTTGATTAATTAATTAATTGAGTTTGTTTAATTAATTAAGGGGGTGGCACAAAAAAAGTGGGGGAGTTCAATAGGTTTTTCTCCCTTCAAGAGGGGAGTTCAAGGGGGTTTTAGTCTTTGGGGGTCCCCACCACTATAACCCACATGGGAGGTTAATTCTTGTGGTCCCCACCCCCATAACAAGTGGGGGTACTAAGCATGTATCAGATCCTCCCGCTCCCATGTTCTCTCCTGGAGGTTCCCGTGCTGCCAATGAATGCACACCAGAGGTATCAACTGCCCACGAAGGAACTTCTCCTATTGGTCCTCAATATCTACTGTAACCTCTATAAAAGTCACCCCATCATCGACGCCCAGCTCGCCATGGTCGATCATGTGAGAAGGGTTGTGCATGTATCTCCTTAGCTGGGATATGTGGAAGACGTCGTGCACCTAGTGCAACTGAGGTGGAAGATCTAAGCAGTAAGATACCTCACCTACTCTGATGAGGACATGAAAAGTTCTGATGAACCTTGGAGATAACATTCCACCTCGTCCAAACCTCTACAAACCTCATCGAGGTGAGACCCGTAGAAATACATGGTTTCCATCCTCGAACACTAGAGGTCTTCATCTCCTTTTTGAATAAGACTTCTTCCTGCTCTATGCAGTCTTCATCCTCTCTTAGATGATCTTCACTTTCTTTGTCGTAGCCCATACTATCTTTGGTCCCACTAGTGCTGACTCCCCTGGGTCAGTCCAGCACAAAGGTGATCTGCAAGGTCGCTCGTAAAATGCCTAGAAAGGTTCCATCACAATGTTGGAGTGATAGATGTTGTTGTATGGAAACTCCACCAAAGGCAAGTGATGCTCCCAGCTGTGACTGAAGTTTAGGACGCAAGCATGTATCATGTCCTCAAGGGTCTGAATGGTCTACTCAATCTATCCATCCGTCTGAGGATGGAAGGCAGTTCTCAAATGAAGCTGTGTCCATAAATCCTCATGAACCCCCTTCCATATCCAGGAAGTAAAACATGCATCACGATCGGAGACAATTGTTGAGGGTACCTCATGTAGCCACATAATCTCCTGCACATAGAGGCGTCCCAAGATCTCTACTGAACCCTGCTCTTTGATCGGTAGGAAGTGGGCGGACTTGGTGAGTCGTTCGATGATAACATAGATAGAATCATGTCCCCTAGATGTATGTGGAAGTCATGTCACGAAGTCCATGAATATCCCATCCCACTTCCACTCCGGTGACTCTAAAGGCTGAACCAAGCCTACTGGTACTTGATGCTCTGCCTTCACTTGCTGACAAGTGAGACACCGAGAGACAAACACTGCTACTGCTTTCTTCATCCCCATCCACCAGTGTTATCTTCAGAGGTCCTAGTACATCTTCTCCACTTCTGGATGTACCGCTAGAGTGGATATGTGGAAGTACCTCAACACTTCCTCCCGAAGAGACATTGGTACCATGGTACGTCCTCTGAAGAGGATGCCGTTCTCCCCACCATTAGAAAATCCATCAGGTTCCTGCCTTATGGATATATGAGCATGTTGAGCCTTGCTGTTAGTGTCCCCACACTACGCCTCCCTAACTTGCTGAAGAAGTGGGGGAGTGATTGTAAGAGATTGAAGAAAAGTTTCTCCATCCCGATCTATAAAGGATATCTGCAAAGAGGCCAGCTCCTATGTTTCCTCTCCTAGGAGTTGTATACCTGATCTCTGAATGAGTGCATTTTCTACAACGTTCCATTTCCCAGGAGTATAGACTATCTTTAAGTCATAGTCATAGAGGAAATCAAGTAAACGTCATTGTCTCAGGTTTAGGTCCTTCTGAGAGAAGATATACATGTGACTCTTGTGATCCGAGTAGACTGTACAATTCTCTCCCATCAAGTAATGTCACCACATCTTCAAGGCAAAGACCACTGCTTCTAATTCCAGGTCATGGGTAGAGTATTTCTTCTCATGTTGTCTTAGCTATCGAGAATCATAAGCGATTACTGCTCACTCCTACATCATGACACATCCGAGCCCAGTCTTTGATGTGTCGCAGTAGACTATGTACCCTACCCCCTCCTTGGGAAGCCTCAAGATGGGGGCACTAGTCAGCCTACGCATAAGATCCTGAAAACTCTTCTGGTATATCTCCGACCACACTAAGTGTTTCCCCTTCTTCATCAACGCTGATAAAGTTGATGCAACTCTAGAGAAATATGGCACAAATCTCTAGCAGTATCTACTCAAACCCAGGAAACTATGTACTTCCATCACACTCCTGGGTGGCACATAAGCAAGTACCACCTCAATCTTCACTGGATCAACTACAACTCTAGCCTCTAAGATGACGTGTCTCGGAAAGTTAACATCTCGGATCCAGAATTGGCACTTCGAGAGCTTACCATAAATCTGGTTCTCTCAGAGTGTGTCCAGTACAACCTACAAATCAGAGGCATGCTCCTCCTCGGTAGCCAAGTAGATCAAAATGTTGTCGATGAAGACTACTACAAAGTGATCAAGTTATGGATGAAAGATCCTGTTCATGAGTCCCATGGAAACTTCTGGAGAATTGGTTACACTGAATGGAATTACCAAGAACTTGTAATGGCCATATCGACATCTGAAAGTCGACTTCTGCACATCCCCGTCTCGTACTCTGAGATGGTGATAGCCTGATCTGAGGTCTATCTTTGAGAACCACCATGCTCCCTTCATCTGATCAAAGTGGTTGTCAATCCTCAAGAGTGGGTACTTGTTCTTCGTTTTCACCTGGTTCAGGTGCCAATAGTCGACAAAAAGTACCAAGCTCCCATCTGCCTTCTTGGTGAACAAAATCAGGGCTTCCCAAGGAGAAACACTGGGTCGAATGAACCCTTTCCCCTATAAGTCATCCAGCTGTACCAGTAGCTCACAAAGCTCCACCGGAGAAATCAGATACATTGATGTAGATATCGGTGCCATCCCAGGGTACATGTCAATGTAAAATTCCACCACTCTATGAGGAGGTAGACCCAAGAAATCATTTGGGAATACATATGCGTACTGGTCCACCACTACCAGATAACTCAGACCCTCCACATCAACCACTCTGAGGGTAAGGCAAGCCAACTGATGTTTAATCGGTTGCACTCTCTTTTGGGTAAGTCCATCCTGTGCTGCAAAGGATCTATTCTCACCGGTGAAGGTAAACCTGGTCCCATCCATGCGGACAAACAAAACTTTTCTCCTGATAAATTCAATCTGAGCACGGGATATAGATAACCAGTCCATACCCAAGATGACGTCGTAAGGCCTCGACGCCACTACTAGGAGATCCCATATGAATCTCTCTCCTCCTAGAGTAATCTCAAACTTCCGGCACCAGTGCGTAATCATCGAATCCGCTCTTGTAGGAGTCTCTCACCGTAAGGATCGAGCCAACGGCTGTATCAGAATCTCTGAGCTCCGAACGAGGGAAGTGGAAATAAAATAATGATTGGAACCTGTGTCTATAAGTACTGAAGCTAAGGTGGGGTAGACATAAATCGTACCTCATATAATCTCCGAAGTGCCATGATCATAGTCCTCAGCTGCCAGGAGATGGGATCTCCCCTATCCACCATCTCTCTATGGTCGAGGTGGGCCTTCTGCTTGTGGTGGTAGTAACATCTCAAATCGTCGCCCACCGCTAGTGGAATGGCCAGCTCCTCTACCACGTCCAACTACTCCCTGAAGACCTCCTCAGTCAAATATTTGTCTCTGCCTGGGTGGTCCCTTGACCGTCTGATGATCATCCGTATGGAGGGTCAGACAGTCACGAGCCATGTGACCCTGCCTGCTGCATGCATAACACTGTCCGCTCCTAGCATGACTGGCTCTGCCTCATGTGCCCCGCACAACCGACCCTGAATCCCACATTCGTCCATCTGTAGGTATGGTACTCTTGGACCTCTACAACATCTGTCTGCTTCCAGATACAGAAGACTCTTCTACATGATGACTAGTGGTAGGTCTCACTACTAGTGACTGCTCATCAAGGAAACTCTCCACTAAAAGGGCTCTCTCTAACACCCCCACCTTCATCGTGATGCTTATTGAGATCATTGAATCCCTGATCTCCTGCCTGAGTCCCTACTCGAAGGTTCGGGCCCAGAAAAATGAAAATCATACCATATCAGTGGAGTAGCATGAGAGGTCAGTGAACCTTGCTGAGTACTGATCCACAGTCATGCTACCCTGCTACAGATGAAGTATCTCCTGAATGTGCACTTCGCAAAGAGTCGCTGGGACAAACACTACTAGAAACCAGCTCTCGAAGTCTGCCCAAAGAAGTGTCACCTCGTCATGAGCCTGGAGCATCAAGCTCCACCATCTTCCTGCTTCTTCCTGTAGAAGACTGGCGGCAATGACCACCAAGAGATCGGCTGGTTTCCCTACTTGTCGGAAGACTCTCACCACGACCTCCATCCAATCCTCAGCTGCCTGTGGGTCCTTCTCTCCCCTGAACATGGGTGGCCTCTGATTTTGTAACTCATTCAATGCGCTCAAGCAGTGTGCACCCTATACTACTGGGGTTGGTGTCATCGGTGGCTCAATGGTTAATGGTACTGCCGCTGCCTCCACTTGTTCCTCTACTAGAAGATGTCACTGCACTGAGGACTCGACACTCATAGGGTTCCCATTGCGTACTATATCCAAAACCCAACCTGGTTGTCTGTGTGGAGGCATCCTAAAAGAAAACAGCTGCGCCACATTCAATAAGTTATACCTGGTGAGCTGACTCAAAGAGTTCATAAATAAGACTCTTAAAAACACTCATTAAATCAGTGTTTTCATACACTGAGTCGGAAATCAGAAGTCAGGGTCCTGGTGTATTGATACGTCGGTCGCCGCACCAACACTGGTTTCCCTAAACTGATAACCAATCTCATTACACTTAAAATTATGGTCGTTAAAGGAAATATTTGTGTCCTTTGTTTTATGGTAGAACCAACTCCTCTGATACCAATTTGTCATGACCCGTCCCCCAGGGCTCATGCCGTGACTACCCCAATCCCTCCTTCCATAGGCTAGGGGCTAGAGACTAGCACCGAAGGCATATTCCCTAAAACTGGGAAGGCATTTCGTTTATAACATGTAAGCATAGGAAACCAAGTACATAGAAAGGTACAAACTCAAGTAATCTGAATAGTAAATAGAGTGAGTACAGTAAGTAAAAAGGGGCCAGAATACAATCCCAACTGGAAATTACAAGAAAATGAAAGTACAAGTAAACTGGAATAGATCCTATGAACACCGGCCAAGGATCCTACATGAAGGGTAGGTAAAACTCTTGATCAGTCATCTCTATGGTACACCTCGTCTAAGGTCCACTTCTGAGCTACCTCCAGTCCTATTACTCACGTCCTCAGTCAGCATTGTCTGTCATCTTCACCAAACACAATGAAGTGCGGGCATAACCTATGCAGGTGTGAGTATAACGATACTCAGTAGGGACCCCAAGACCCTGAAGGTCTCACAAAATCCACAAAAGATGAATCAAAAACATGAAATCAACTAAAAACCCTACATAGGAATATGCCCATACATATACCTAAGTTATCAAGTAAACCCATCTCAACCATGAGGAAACACAAAGTCCAACTCAAAATCTCAATGCTCATCTATTCCTCAAAGGAAGAAACACCATGAGGGTAAATACCACATAGGTATGCCCAACAGAAGAATACGACCAATTTATTACCACAAAGGAGAGTACCACTCAGGTACAGACTCAACACACACCAGGTATAACTCAGGTACCATAGTTGAGATGATTAGATGTAACTACTGAATCATCTTACTCTGTTAAGAGGCTCTGCTGCTGACCCACACAGGATTTCTAGGTGTTGACTCACATAGGATCGCTCGGTGTTGACCCACACATGATCACTCAGTGTTGAACCACCCAGGATCGCTTGGTGCTGACCCACACAAGATCTCTCGGTGCTGACCCACACAAGATCACTCTATGCTGACCCGCACAAGATTGATATTCATTCTTCACGTCACAGCCAACAACTTGGTTCTCGCACTACGTTCTCTTGTCTCCGGGATGGTCCACTTCACAAGCCACTTGTAGATACTCCAACTACCACTAAATCTCCTGAAGAATTATCTCAAATGACTTCCATGTCATAGGGGTCTCAACATAATAGATGGTTCGTTAATCGGACGCCCGGTCTGTAAGTTATTAGCCTTTTAGTCCTGAGGGACCAGTTCGATTCGTGATCAATCCAACCCGACCTTTCCCCAACATTATCCAAATCTCAAGGAGACATTCCAAAGGTACCATCTCTCACCAAGGTTTCTGGCACCGCAGAAAGTTCTTCAAACGGACACTTGGTGCCAAAGATATGGCCGAAAGTGCGTATGGGGGTCAAAACTGGTTCGGGTCTGGTCCGACCCAGTTTTGGTCACCCCAGGGCAGCCCGCTAGGGCTGGCCTAGCCCACTGGGTCCAGACACAGCCCGCACTGGGCATCCTAGCCCGCGCTGGGTGGTCCGGCCTGGGCAGCGGCCTATGGGGTGGCGAGGGCCGCAGAGTAGCGTGAGGCTGCGAGGGCGGCTCGGAGGGCCGCGAAGGCCATGGGGGGTCGCGGGGTCCATGGGGACGTGGAGACCATGAGTGGCCATGAGGGCACAGAGCGGCTCAACAAGGTTGCGGTGCGGTGAGGCCGTGGGATGAAACGGCCAGGGGGTGGCACGGCGAGGCCGCGAGGAGGCAGTGGCCGCGGGCAGCGAGGTCGCGGTGTGGCGCGGTGAGGTTGCTGGGAGGCGAGGGATGCGGGGCGGCATGGCGAGGCCGTAGGGCGGCGAGGTGACACGTCGAGGCGGCAGGGCCACGGGGTAGCGCGGTGAGGCCGCGGGGCCGCGGGGCAGTGCGGCGCGGAGATTCGTCGTGGCTGGTTGTGCGGTGTGGTCGTGCATCGTTCCTTCCCCGGAAGCTGGCTTGATCGGCTGCCCTCCATTTGTCGCCTTCGTTACAGTCGGCGGTGGTGTCGGCCGCCGCATCCGTTCGTCGTCATGGCACAAATTCACTTTCTTCCATCGATAAGGATACAACATTCAAGAAGAATGGAGGAGGTTTCGGGCCATGTTTGTTTGGCCCACACCCTCCACGTTAGAGCGGTAGCAAGTAGTTCAACAAAATCTTGAATCAAGAATGTCAGACTCTACAATCCCTCGACAAGGATTATTCCCAAACTTGCAGAAAAAGAAACCATTCTCTCTTTGTTTATAAGGGAGGAACATGGGAAATCCATAATCAAACATAATAAAAACCCTACCACGGAGATTTGTTGACGGAGTTCGGGAGGAAAGAGATGAAGTCGTTGGGGATAGACAAATGTCTGTGATGTCAGTGTTTCCTCGATCGTCGGTTCATTCGTCATTGGATATGTTCCTCGTCGCCGAGAGCGTTCTTCATTGGGGAGATCATTCTTTGTGGGAGAACGTGTTCTTCATTGGAGAGAATAATCCTCCAAATTTTCTCCCTCTCCAATTCCACCAAAATGAAAAGGTATCAAAAAATAATAGATTATGTTTTCTACATAGTTTGTTGGAATAATTTCAAATTGGATTAATTAATTAATTGAGTTGGTATAATTAATTAAGGGGGTGGAACAACTAAAGTGGGGGAGTTCAAGAGGTTTTTCTCCCATAAAGAGGGGAGTTTAAGGGGGTTTTAGTCTCGAGTGATCCCCACAACCATAAACCACATGGGAGGTTAATTCTAGTGGTCCCCACCTACATAACCTCACATGTGAGGTTCAGTTATGGTGGTCCCCACCTCTCAACATCCACATGGGAGTTCCAAAGAAAATAAAATGTTACACAATTTTATTTTATTTTATTCTTTCACAAAAAAAAACCAAAATTATATCTTTCACCCTTGACCTACTACGGTCGAGGTGAAGGTCCCCTTAACCGAATACTGGAACTGTGAGTTCAACGGTGCCCTCATATTTCAATTCTGATCAACAGTTCAAATGTTACAAAAACCCACTTGTACATTTACTGAACGTACCCAAAAAAAAGTTCAGAAATTCATTCCAGGCACTCTGGGCCTCATAATCATGAGCCTTCAATTTATGGGAACTCGTAAAATTCCTATATAATTAAAAAAATAAAAGGAATTTACGGGTCTTTAGATATATTTTATAATAAAAACCAAAGGAAAAAAATAAGAATCAAATAAAATTAATGGAATGTCACTTTTAGATAGAGACACCTACTAAAATTGATCTAAAATTATTTTCCCTATATAAAAACCAATAAAATCAAGAATTAGGGGTCATCACACACTTAAAACATATTAAAACAATCAAAAACCACCAATAACATCATTAAGTTCAACCAAAGAATGAGCTATGGTTTCAAAACCCCATCAAAATGGATGAATAATGGAGAATGGTGGAAGATGATGAAAAAACCAAGAATAAATCAAGTTTATATTGAATGAAAAAACCAAAGGAAGAAAGATATTCACACAAAACCTAATAGGAAAATATCTCTTGGAAAAGGATTGAGTTTTATACAAAAAACCCAAGAGTAAATCTCCCAATCAAAAGGATAGGGTTGTGCATGATGGGGATGACAAATGAAAGAGATAAACAGAAAGGGAAAATAGTCAAAAGGGCTCTTTTTTAATGACATTGAAAAACTGAATGGTTTTTCCACATGATCATAGAAAACATGAACCAACTATTTGTGATCCACTACCTACACAAAACTCAACATGTATGTTTTTTATAGATCCTCACAAGGTTATAGAAATTATTCTTAATCCATTAAAAACTACACTATATCCCAATATCTACTATTGCATGGTCATTTTAACAGTTTGGAGAACCATGAAATAGGGAATATCTTCCCAAGAAATTATATTTAAAAATTAAAATCCTCTAAACTCTATAAATAACTATGTAAATAAGTAAAAATAAAATTAAAGCATACTAGTGACCTGTGGGTGTTTCACTCCATAGTGCATCCCACCTATTACGGCATAATCCCCCCATGAGAAACCATTACGACAAAAACCCTTTGGCTATAACATGATTATTATGACACATTATTTTTATATAGTCTCCAAATATATTATAATTTAACACCCTTAATAGTGAAACCCTTCAATTTCAATGAAAAAAATCACACACGAGCAGCCCCCATGATGTAATGCCTAGGATGGGACATGATATTCCCCAGACTCCAAATTTTTAATCTCACACCAAGGTCATATGGAGTGACACCCATATATCATATCATAACCCTATCTTCTATTTTCATTATTAAATCTCATGCAATACACACCACCCTGCAATGACCCCTGGCTAAATCACGATTTTCACTTATATAATAAATCTATAGTAGGGTCAACATGAAGCTACTTTTCATCTCAATCGATCACTCGAGACAACTCTTGGTCCTTTGAATACATCCAAATACACCTCCTATAAATATTCCAACTCTCATATCAGTAATTAGAGTTCTAATTATCATGACACCTCCTACATTGGGACAAAAAATAAAATTTTCCCATATTTCATAAACCCATAACGATTCAATATGTTACATTAAGTTCCCTTG
Organism: Viscum album; assembly: GCA_963277665.1. NCBI lineage: Eukaryota > Viridiplantae > Streptophyta > Magnoliopsida > Santalales > Viscaceae > Viscum > Viscum album. The sequence goes on along the minus strand of OY728120.1, from coordinate 2,059,984,807 downwards.
ACCTCCTTCCTTCTAACTATATGAAACTCAATGACCTAGTGAAGTGATTGAGTATATTGACCTAGTGATCAAGACGTCCTTTTGACTAGAGTGTGATCCATTTATTCATAAACTATAGAAGATAATGTGTAGTTCCCTTTATATATTTAAACCTTCCCTTATCTTCCTTACCCTCTTGATTTATTATTTTTTTCTATTTTAATTTCATCATCTTTCTATTTTTATCTTATTTGTTGTTATATTTTCCTTTTTGGGGAGGTATTTTGGGTTATTGATTCTGTTTTTAACTATCTTATTGATTGAATTATTTTTGGAGATCTATAGATGTAAGGATAACTATTATTCTTATAATATTATAGTGGTAATTTTATTGTTTTATGACTAACAATGACTGAGATTTGTTAAAAATAAATTATATTTTAAAATAATTTGCCTATGAAATTACAAAATATCTATTCTTTTTTACAACAAATCTAATGTTTTAGATAATAATTTTTGTTCTATGCATGGACATCCAAAAACAGAAGAAAATTATTTTATTATACATGTGATGAAGTATTATTGATAAAATCCCAATATTTTCATATGGTTTTTATTTATTTGGAGAAGGCATATGATAAAGTTCCTAATTTGGTTTTATGGAAAACTCTTGAAATAAATAGGGTACAAGTGACATATATCAAACTCATATGTATTAATGGAGTTTCAATCATGTTAGTACTTCAGTATGTGATGATTGTATAGTATCATTGTTCAACTTTAAGACAATGCCTTTTTGGATTTATCATTTAGATGAACATAGAAAGCATATTCAATATATATGAGATAACTAATTGTATTATATTTATGGAAAATATTGTTCTCATTGTATAATATAAAGTCACTATTAATTTAAAGTTATAATTATGAAGATACGCTTTAGAATCGAAATAATTCTATTTTAAATTAGTTAAGACAAAATATATTGAGTTTATTTTTAGTAAAGGATTGAATAGTAAAGTTATAGATGTATGATTGAGAGACAAAATTATTTGAAAATATGATTTTTTTATATTTAGGCTCATTTTTCTAATGTGATGGAGATATTAATACAATTTCTTCTCATGAGATTAAAATTGGATAGATAAAATAGAGAAAATATTCTGATATTCTTTGTGATCCTAAAATTTCAATGAAATTGAAAGGTAAATATTATATTATTGTTAGTATCAAATTATTATATATAGTAGTGAGTGTGGACCATTGATTGAAAACCTTGAAAAAAATAAGGGTATCATAAATAAAAATATTAATATAGGAATTTGGGAAAACTACGATGGATAAGACTATAAATTAATGTGTTTGATAGAAAATTGTAGTGGATAACATTTATGGGAAAATTTTTGAGACTATATTAAGTTGGTTTATACATGATATGATGACAAGTAGGGGTGAACATGTTAATAGGTAAAATTTAATGATAAATTCAATTATTAAATGAATTATTGGGCACACTAAAAGTATCCTTAAATAAATCATTCATGTTGATTTTATTTTAAATGGTTTCATTGAAAACATAGTATTTAATAGAACTAATCATTGAAAATTGTTCTATATAGACAACCAAATTAAATTGGGTTTAAATCTTTTTTTTAATGTTGTAATTTTATAAAATATTATTTTTATTTATAAATTTTTATAATAATTTATGGTTGATATTTTTAGTTATTTCTTATTGATGGCTAATGTATATTATTTTTATTTTATATCATTATGTTTGATTATAATTTTGAATCTTTAAATGTATGTATATTTCAATAATTTTCATTTAGTCAAAAATGTATAGTAAGAGAAGTAAACATCCAACTTGAAAATATTTTATGTTATTATATCTTAAAGATAAAAATATAGTGGCGTGTATGTTTATAGAAATGTAAATGAGGTATTTATTAAAATAGAAAAAAACACATGACCAATTGATATCCAAACAATATTTCATGTCAAAAATATTTGATACATCTAATATAGGATATAAGGTATCTTGTTGATGATAAATGGAATTAAATGTAAAAAAAATTAACTAAAAAATAAGTAATTTTAAATTATTTTATTGAAAAAGGTAAAGTTCAAAGATATAAAACCAAATATATTTGTGTTTATATGGGAAAAACTCCCAAAAATATCCTTCAAACCATTTCATTTTCAAGGATATTTATAATAATATTTTGAGAAAATATTCTTCTTTCACATTATTATTATATTGCATTTTATTAGAATCAATGATCTTCATTCAGTTCTTTACAACTCAATTCACTAGATTAATCATGAAATACACTACAACATTATCTCTTTAATACTTAGAGAACTTTATATTAATGAATTACATTATCTACTTGAATACCTTATTAGTGGGTTTCCATAAAATGATCTATGTTGTTTCACCATGTTTTCCTCAACATATTTCAATATTAAATGCTGTAAAAAACGAAATATGTTTAAAATAAAAGTTATGTACAAGTGAAATAAGTTTCTTGTTCTCAAAAAGGAAACAATAAAAATATCACTTCTAAGATAAAGAGACCTATAGATGATTTTTTCAGTCAAACTTCAGAGCATGTTGTACAAAAAATAAATTTTTATAATGATATATAAACAATCATTATGAAGTATTATAAATAGAATAAAAAGATCATGTTTATTATTATTTTCATGGAAGATATTTAATGTTGATATTCCTTTTAATTCTCTCAATTATGATATCATTGCATCTTTTTGATGTAGTTGGAAAAAATGGACCTGATATGAAACATTTAAGCTTCAATGTGGTGATAGTTATTTTTCATAAAAAGTAATTATAACATAATAAATTATTGTTAATGTAATTTATGGGGGAGTAAAAAAGGGAGATATGTTCAATAAGGTATTGTAAGGGGTGCCATTAATTAATTAGATAGTAAAAATATCATTGAATTGATTGAAAATTCATCTTATGTGAAGTAAAGGTTAAAGATGTTTGATTTGTGGGAAAAAATTTCAAAAAAGTTTGAATCATAAAATGTGATAAATATTTTCCCAGATAGTGTTTCAAAAAAAATTCTATTAAATCACATTTTCTCACTTTTTATATTGATATTTTCTTAACATTTTATTTTCCTTCATTAGTATTAACTAATATAATATTTACTCTTTAATATGGATATTATTAGATGAAACTAGTTCTTATTTTTTTTAACTACATGATATACTCATTGAATTAATTTAATATTTTAAAGGAATTTGGAAATTTCCTACACTTGATGAAACATTAAAGAATGCAGTGGCAGTTTGTGGTTTCATTTACAACCTTGTTCGTGTACTAAACTTTTTGAAGTAGTTCACTAAAAAAAGAGTTTCTTAGTCTAAAAAATACTATATATTCCACTATTATAATCATAATTTTTTATCTTTAATAATCAATAATCTAATTTTTGAGATATATTCACTTTATACATGTGAAATCAAAGAAATTGTACAGAGGACGAGAAAGGGAAAGTTGTAGCTTTGATTGTGCAAAGTGTGTCATTTTGGAATAATGTAAATTATTTTCACAAAATGGGTGGTCCAATTTTTAAGGTGATTAATTTGGTCAATGGGAAAATATATTATTTGATATTATACATATATTAATCCACGGATTGAGAAAAAAATAATTACAAATGATTTCATTAAGAGAGATGAAAAATATAGCGATATTTAAAATAATTTATAGAAGATAGAAATTTAAAATCCTTTAGATTTTGTATTAATTTAGATAATCTTTGAATATTGAGTTCTTTTATGGTAATCCTAAGGTTTATTTTGACGAGTAATTAAATATAAATTGGACCAAGTGCATTTAGATATTGACAAAGTTAATGGTCATTGTTGATAAAATTATTGAAGATTTAACTAAATGTCAAGAATAATTGTTCACTCTATGAATTAATTTGACAATTAGAAATAAATAAATTTAGGGGTCCTAATAATTTTAAAACAACTAAAGATTCATTTTATACTCACTAAGGCGTTTTTTCATAAAATTAATCAATATTTCTTATTGTGCTTTTGGTTGTGAAATAAATTGTTGTGCTTTTATAATCATCACACATGGAGGAAAATTTTACTTGAATAGATTGGTATTAATCAAGTATAATAGATCTTTAATGAAAAAAATAAATAGAAAATGATTCATTGGCCCTATTTTATTTAAATATATTGATTACTTCCCATAAATGAGGAGTGTGATAATACTGATGACTTTTTTAGGATTATTTTATTTGGGATGATGTGGCCTTGAGAAAAAATAATAGCATCGTGCTTCTAGAGAATAGATTTATCACACTAGTTTAAAAAAAATATCTAAATATTATTAAAAAACAAGAATCTAAGATGGTGGAAGGGAATCTGAATGTTTATACATAAATTAATTCTGGAGAAGAAATTGAAAAAAAAAATTCCCTGTAATTAGTTATTTTATTATGATTATTAAACCTCTCTAAATGATCCTGAGAATGACAATGAGAGAATATATAGTCCTTAAAGTTTCATGATTTTATATTTGTCATCATTAGTACTTTATGAGTGACATTGTTACTTTATTTTCCTTTTTATTTGGGGAGTATGAATTATTAACATGATATTTTATATTTAAGTATGTTTATCTATTTTATTATTTGGTATTTTTGATAATATCTTCTCTCTCATTTATATTAAATAAGTTAAAATGTCCATGTATTGTGTGTTGTGAAATTCACTTTTTCTCTTGGGGTTCTTATCTTTATTTTTCACCATGCATCGTTGATGACTATGAGTGAATTTGAACAAAAGTATTTTGAATGGTTTTATTGTAATAATGTAATAAAAAATATTTTGGTATTAATAAATCTATATAATAATTTAGTTGAATGGAAAAATATAATCCTTCAAGATATTTATCAACTATTTTTTTGAAAAATATGAAATTGTATTATTGGACTTAATAAAAGGGGGAATAAGGAAAAAGGGGGAAATCCAAAAGGAAACCCAAATATTCCACCCAACATCATTGATGGAATTCCCATTAGACAACAACAAATAATTATAAATCAAGGAACAATAATTCTTAAAAATAGCTAGAATAACATCATGCCAAATTAAAGGTTCGAGAGTTCATCCCTAAGGATCCTAGTGCAGAAGACCCATAACCTACGACAACACTATATTATATCCAGTCTAATTCATTGAGATGTATCTCATATTTATCCCACCTCTAATAAATGAGAAAAAAATCTACCAAAAAGTGATTGATGGCCCTCCTGTAGGCAGGTCACAAGATAATGAGTAGAAAGTGATACAACCAAGGGAAATGAAATAGAGTTCTAACCCAATAAATTATTCCTCTCATTAATCCCAATAAAAATAGGAGAAATTACTTCACTAGAATTATATCATGCTATTAATTACCCCATATGGGATGGTAGTAATTCGAGGGTGACACCCCAATCCCACCACCAATAGACTATGAGTTTTTGACTAGCATTGATTGGGAATATTACTAAAATCGGTGGAATTATCCTATATGTCTGCACACATGAACACAACCAGCTCAATGTAATAGTGTAGAGATAAAGGAAAAAAATGAAACATTTATATAAAATAAATTCATGAGATATCCTATTGTAAATGCATCGAAGTGAATCTAGGTAATATAAATGATATAAGGGTAAAATGAATTCCCAAAAAGAAATGATATCCCAACCTAAAAACTATTGGGAGAGTTGAAAACCATATAGAAACCATCTCCCTATCTCCAAGGATGACTAATAAACATGGGAAACACCTCCAAGAACCTCTATTCGCATCGAACTCCAGGTCCACCAAAGTCACTGTCGATATGCATGTCATCCGCATAAGACACAACATGTGCAGGAATAGCCCATGAAGTGGTGATTATATACATACCCAATAGGATTCACTAACATTAAAGACGTAATCAATATAAATAAACAATATTTAGCTCACCCCATATGGTAAGAGGGTAAAAACCCCAATATTAGATATTCTCATCTTGAAAACCACAATCATAAGATTGAGGAAAGTCTCAATATCTACAACAATCTATGGAAGATGATGAGTTTGAATGCAACTCCAAAGGTCCTATCTCTGATTCCCAACACCATAAATAGCCTCACTAGGATTAGAGTAGAGGGCATGATCCTCACTATTGTTCTCTACAGCCAAGGGAGCCCTAAATCTTGTGGAGGACCCACACACTAATGGATCTAAAATATATCAGAGTACCACTCCATAGATATAGGAATCATTCCCTCTATAGTGTGAGGGAGTACTGACTTTATGTGTGTAAAGAGTATGTGGGACACACTCTCTAGTGCGATGGGGGAGTACTGAGCCTATCATATCCTTGATGATCAAACCTGGTCACTACCATCATCCAACCATTACTACAAGAATTGAATTAATCGTAACACCATGTTTCAAATCTATGGTACAAAAAGAGCCAATGTTTTCATAATACCTAGAAAATAACTCATGATAGGTTACTCACTGGCCCAAATCAGAGTCTCATAAGAAGAGACACCTATGGAATAAGTTTCTGGGAAAAAGTACATGATGTGTACATAAGGCCACATGGTGTGTGACTTTTCTAAGAAACCTGGGCATCTCCCCCCCATAAATGTATTTTACATCCATTTGGATCAACAGAACAGGTCCATAGGGTTACATGGAGTTTATAGACGCTCAGGATCCTAGGTGTGTGCTACCATCACACAACTTTGGTGGAAATATACCCTTACATAGTGTGTCCCTTAGGGGACATGCCATGTATTCTCACGCAAGGTCTTGGGAATGTACACTGGGTATATGGATTGTATAGACATGTATCTCTATACTGTGTTTCCCTCATGTTATAGGATATGTATTCTTACATGGGGTCCCAGGTGTGTGGCTTCAGTACATGACCTTACTACCTAGGTAGGGTCACATGGTATGTGGGATTGGCCATATGGCATGTGGTATTTAACTCACATAAAACCCTATAAACCATTATAACCTATACTATATAGTGTGTTTTCCTATATGTTACATGGCGTGTAGTCCTAGATTTGAAATTAATTGAATTCATACTTCACACGAATTTCATGACCCCTATTGTTTCGACCATATTCACTATTTTACCCTCCTAAATCCACTAAAAATGAAGAGAAAATCCTCAAATCATTGATTACCAGCCTATAGTTTCCATGAATCATAACTTTAATCTCACATAGTGTAGCCTTAGTTCCTCTCATTACCGTACATGGGTCCCATTCCATGAATCCATCACCCTCATCCACAAAACCATCTCTATCCATCTACAAAACAATAATTCCCATTATGTTTGTGCATCCACTAAGAATATAGATGTTTTTATTAGACGAAAATCTTGCCTGATAATGTAAAATCATATCCCCATTGTCTAATGATGAAGAACAAAAAGAAAAGTGGGTGAAAAAGTATAAGAAAAAGATAAAAATAGCATTGTATGATGTGATCCCAACCAATGATTACATAAAGTGTAATCCAGGGAAAACCATGTGTGCATGAGATATAAGAAAATATTTTCAAGAAAAATATTTACATGGGATTATGTGGATAATTAAAATTTTTGATAAATAATAAGAAGATAAGAAATCAATTCCCGTCAAAAGAATCAAATTATGTAAATCTACAAATTAAAATGCCCAGTCTCAAGAATGGATCGATCATTAGTGAAAAATATTTGAACTAGCTAAAAATGTGAAAATCAATCTATGTTCATAATCCATCTCATGAATCCCCTGTATAACCCATTGTGGATCTTCATTATCGGGTTATCAATGGTAATGGAACACTCCTCCTCTTTCTAATCTCCCAGGTTTATGCAGCGAAACATAGATATTTTTTATAATGACATATAAATGGATAGGGAATTTGGTTTTTTTACATTAAAGAGATAAATTATTTAATTACTTAATGCACCCATCAAAGGTATCTTTCAACCGAATTCCCAATTCCAAAAAATATTATATCATTCCTAGGGTAAACCTCATGTTTCAAAATCAACCACAGTCTCATATTTCTCATACGAGTTCCCAATAAATGGGAAAACCATTTATTATAAAAATATGCTCATAAAATCCTTAAAATATATTATTATTTATATATATATTAATTTTTTGGGTCCTGAAACACCCAACCATAACCCCAAATCTATGAAAAAATCTAGATATATATATAGAAATATTGAAAGGAGAAAAATAATGAAACTGAATTCATTACATTCTCCCATCATATAAGACCGTTAATCCCAAAAAGTACAAGCTACAAAAAAACATGGGGTATAGAGCCCGTATCTGGCTCTCATGTAACCTGGATCTATCATGCTTATTCCCATACTAGTGAAGCACTTGAACCAGTTGAATGGTCTATCTATACAAGATTTTATCCTATCATTCCTTGATCTCTTCAAGGTATTTTTGGTAGGAGGATTCATCCCTGATATACATGTTTCCCCTTTTATTGATGTTTGATGAGTCATGAATGTATCTCCTCAGTTATGACACATGGAATATTCCATGCATTTATTCTAATTATGGGATAAATTATAAGTAGTAAGAAACCAATCTAACCCTCCGTAGTATTTGGAATTTCCTGATGAACCTCAGGGATATATTTATTCCCTATTAAAATCTCTATAATCCTCATCATCGGTAGATCCTTAGTAAAACACAGTCTCCCAGGTCGAACTCCGAAGTTCTATGATATTGGTCTATGTGATATTTCATTCGGCTCTAGGTTTTCCTCATACACTCATGGATCACTTGAATCTTATCTATAATTTCTTGCACAAGCTCTATCCCAATAAGAGATGTTACACCAACCATAGTCTAGAACAAGGGTGTCAAACAGGGTAACCCATGTAGTTCCTCAAAATGTGTCATACTGATAATGGATTTATACCTGTTATTATATCCAAACTACACCAATGGTAAGGGATCCTCCAAACATCGACCAAAATACAACACATAGAATCACAATGTATCAACAAAAAACATGATAGTACACCTGGTATGTATATCCATCTGGGAGTGAAACATCGCTCTCATCTATAACTAAGTCAAAAACTCCTCCTGAAGACTCCTCCACAACCATTAAATGAACCGATAATCATGATCAGAGATTATCATTATTGGTAACCCATGGTGCTGGATGATATCATTCACATACAACTACCCAAAACACACAACCAAAATCTACTCCATAATGGAAAGAAAGTGTGTCAACATAGTGGGTTAGTTAAAAATCACCCAAATAGCATCATGACCTCTATTTATCCATGGAATCCCCATAAAAATACATTTATATTCTATCCCACTTCCATTCCGGGATCTCAATATTATGAGTCAAACATTCTAGAACCTGATGTTCATAGTTCACATTTTGATACGTGAGGCATCGAGAAATAAACTCAGAAACGCTTCACCTCATACCAGCCCATAAAAACTATCATCAATGATATTTTTACATTTTTTACGCACCTTGATATACAAACAAATGGGATTTGTGAAACTCCATAAAAACCTCCTCTCACAACATGATCAAAACTATTGTCCATCCCTATAAGAGAATGGAATGATCCCCTCCTTCATAGAACCCATATGTTGCATACCCTAAGGTTATATCTCCACATAGAATCTCGCTTTCATCATCACCCAATTGATCCTCTATAATATGTTGGATAAGTGATAGATTCACTACCATTAACTGAAGAAAATTTTCACCCCTCTCCTCCACTAGGGACATCTACAGCAATACTAACTACTCTAACACCTCCTACACCAGGTGAGAAAAGGATTTCCTAGTAAGAAAATTAGACACCATGTTTCCCTTCCATAGATTATAGACTATCTCCAAGTCATTGTCCTAAAAGAACTATAAAAAACGCCTCTATATTGGGTTGATAACAACCTAAGTGAAGATGTACCTGAGACTCTGGTGGTTCGAGTAAACAATGAAATTCTCTCCCATAAGATAATGCCTTCATATCTTCAAGGAGAATACAACCACCACCAACTATAAGTAATGGGATGAATAGTTATTCTCAGGACTTATCAACTACCACAACCTATAATTGATCACTCCCTTCCTCCACATCAACATGCATTTCATCCCATCTCCAGAAGCCTCAAAAAACACCGCATACTTGATTCCTCCTCTAGTGGACTAAAAATAGGTGCATTGATCAATATCTTCCTCAGTTCCTCAAATGCTTGCTCACACTACTTAGTCTAGGAAAATGGATACCATTTCTACATAAAGGTAATAAAAGGGAATATAGTATTAAAAAAATACCATGAACCTTGGAAAGTAACCTACTAAACTGAGAAAACTATACACCTCCTACAATCTCTTATGTGGTTCCCACTAAATAACTGCATCAATATTCACCTGATATATGGATAATCCTTTCACAGATATTATATTTCACAAAAAATAAACATATCATTTCCAAAACTAACACATTTAGATATTACCATATAGTTTTTTCTCCCAAATTAAGTCCAATATCATCCTCAGATGCTATGTATACTCCTCCTATTACATATGTTAAAAGATATTTTCATTGATAAAGAGAACTATGAATAGATCCAAGAATGGTTGAAAGATCTGATTCAAAAGTTGCATGAACATAATGGGAGAATTATTCAAAAAAAAAAGGAATCACTAGGAACTCAAAGTGTAAATAGAGACATTAGAATGTCATATGTATAATATTATACTCATAAACCCTCAACTAATGGTAGACAAACCTTAGATGGATCTTTGAAGACAAACTCAAACCATTCAACTAGTCAAAAAGGTTGTCAATCCTCAACAAGGGGTGAATGTTATCGATTATCACATAGTTCAAGGGATGATAATAAAAACAAATCCTCAAAATACCATTCCCATTTTTCACAAAAAAAAAATTGTATATCCAGCCATGGGAAACACTAGGCCTGATAAAACCCTTCTCTTAAAGGTGTCCCAACTACACCCTCAACTCCTGAAGCACGATGGGGGAATCCAGTATGACATAGAAGATATTGGTGTGGTAATGGGGTGTAATTTGATGTATAATTAAATATCTCACATCAGATATAGTCATGGATCATTTTCAAGGATGATTTACATATAATCCTTCACTGCTGATAGAATCCATATTCTTGAAGATCCCATAGTACCAAGGTCTAAAATATCCAAATTATGGGTTATAGGTTTCATCTTCCTAATCATGAACACCACTTTCTTAGCCATAAGATCCCTAAAACCCATAAAGGAGAATCTATCCCCATCTGTATGAAGGAATCTAACTCTCCCATTTTAATAGTCTATATGGTAATGCACCATGGATATCTAGTCCATACCAAGGATAACATTATAAGGTTTCATAAAATGGCCAAAAGATCTTGTAAGAATCTCTCTATACTGAGTGAAAACTCACATTATAGAAAAATGTGTGATATATAATAATCGCACCATGTAGGAACCTTTAACCATGGATAATGAGATAATGAATAAATGGGAAGCTATATTTATCACACAAGGGATATGGAGATAATGGAATAACTCAAACCTGTGTCTACAAGTACTGGATCTTGAGTAGCGAAGACATAGATCATACCTTGAATCATCTCATGAATAGTTGTATACTATCCTTCCATAGACTTTGAATTTTGTTCCCTCAACCACCATCCTTTTGAGCCTATCATGGGACACCTATTGATAGTTGTGGGAGTAGGTCATAGCATCATCCTTCTCCTGCAGATCCTCCATCTGGAACTCTACCTTCTCCTCTATCAGCATTTCCTCCCTAGGGACCACCCTAACCATGCCTAGGAGATCTCTAATAATGACACTATATCTATCATAGAGGTAATTCCACTACATTACTACCATCTAGATCATGAAGAGTCAAGTAATAATGAGCAATGTGACCTCACATGTTGCATGCATAACATCTCCCATCTCCAAACTGATTGGACCATTTTTGTGAACCTTATTATGAAAATACATGTGTTTAAGTTTAAAAATGAGTATGAACCATGTTTCATGACCATAATTACGGACTCCTTCTAGACACTACAGAAGAATCAACTCCATAATTTCCACTAACATCTCTAACTTCCTAGCAACCCACTACTAGAAACTTCTCAGCAAACAAGGTCCACACCAGCACTCCAACATAAGTGGAAATAAAAAAAGGATATCATGTTAGTAAAAATGTACCTATGAGTTCTCTACACAAAATTTCAAGCCCAGATTGATTATTCTCACTCCATACAGAGAGAGTAGTGCATGAGGCCAATAAAACTTGTGGTGTACTTAGCAACGAACATATCACCCTACTACAACTCAAGAATCACCTGTATCTACATATAGTGCAAAGTATAATGGTAATACTCATAATGTAATAGATACTAAAAGTATTCCCATGAGATAATACAATTATTATGAGTCTGAGTGATTAGACCCCACCAGTTCCCTACCACTCAATAAAGAATATTGTTTTTCTAAGTAAGCATTTTATCGGTTAGGGTCCGAACATGCCAGAAAACATGAACCACTACCTCGAGGAAATCCTCCACTATTTAAGGGTCTATATCAGTATGAAACCTAAGTGGTATATGAAATTGGAACTCATGTAATGCACTAATCCTACATTCATCAATATCTAAACCTACTAGATCTATTGGCTACACAAAAGGTGGATGAACATATCTATACATTTTTTGAGGAAACTCTTCATGAATGGGTCAATGAATTTTATCCTCATCACTTAAAAGGACATCGTCATGACCCTATATCAGTATCCTAGCAGGTTTTCATCATGAAGTTATAATGAAATTTAATAAGATTTACTATGGTTATACAAGCATATCTAGGGAGTTGAATCAAAAAGGACATAAAATTAAAAAATACCCAATATTATACGATACATGTACCATTGGTTTCTCTGTAACCAATTTCATAGTATGTTGAGTAGAAAAGAAGGTAGTCAATGTCTTGGTTTATCGATATATCAGTCGTTACACCACCACTAGGTTCCCTAGCCTAGGATATGAACTCAAGACACTCTAACATTGTTTCCCTATGTTCCCAAACCAATCCTCACAACATATCCAAACTCTAAACATCGGCTCATGGATAACCCACTGCTGATACAACTCTTTCACAACTCGACCCACTAGGAACCCTCCTTGGCTGTAAGTAATCACGGGGTGAAACCCCAGTCCCACATCTATTTAGATAGGTTCTAGAGACTATAACCTACTAGGTATATCACTAAAATGGGAGGCCCTAGCCTAAGAACCAAAATGAATGAACACAACCAGCTCCATGAAATAGGGAAGAGATAAAGGAAAAAATTGTAACATCTAGAGTATAAAAAATTCATGAAACAGCATCTTGGAAATACATCAATGTATAATAATAGAATATAAATGATATAAGTTAAAAAAGACATGCCCATATAGAATGAGGTCCCAACCAGAAAACTACTAGGAAATGGGGAATCTAAAAAGACACCAGCTCCCAATCTCCAATTTCAACCATTGAACATGTTCATAACCTCTAATTACCACAACACTTATCCAATACTAGGTACATCAATGTCATTGTCGATATGGATTTAGTCTTAATAATACACAACACGTGTAGGAATATCCAATTAAAGAGTGAATATATACATACCCAGTACGACACCCTAAAATCCAAGATGGAATTAATAGAAATAAATAATAGTTATCGCAATGCATAATACAATCGGGTAAAGAGACCCAATATTACATATATTCATCCAAAAACCCTTGACATATGTAGGAAAGAAGTATCAATCCCCATAGCTAGATAAGGATGATAGAGAGTATTTTTGCATCTCCAAATGTCTCATCCCTAATGCCCAGCATCACGTGATGCCTCACAATAATCAGAGTGGAGGGACCTATCCTCACTATTAAGCTCCATAGTTGAGGGATCACTAAGTCTAGTGGATGAAATTATCCCCAAATATGCTCAAGGATGGGGGAGTACCACTTTTCATATTGAGGAATAATACCCTTTTTAGTTTGGAGGATTACTGAATCTATCATTATAAAGAGTATGTGGACCTACTCCCTAGTGAGAATGGGGAGTACTGGCCATGGAATAACTCTAATGAAAAAACCTAGTTCCTTCCATTGGACAAGAGTCCCTGGATAGAGAATATCACTCATAAAACCTCGTGTTGTATCTATGATACCATAACAAAGACTATCATTGTTACCTATATAGAAAAATACTATGGATATTATTTTCATGATCCCAAATACGAGTCTCAAAATAAAAGATAAAAAATTTATATGTTTCTCGTAAAATGTACATGGAGTGCACATAGGGTCACATGATGTGTGGCCTCACCTAGAAACATGGTCATCCCCCCCCCCCCCATGCCCGAATAAGTCTTGTCCAGCCATGTTACTCTACACAACCTATATATAGTGTTATGTGAAATGTATGGATACTCAAGGTCCTAGGAATGTGATTTAAGAATCCCGATCAGGTAGCTACATACCCTTATATAGAATTTCCCTCAACCGACATAGTGCACCTTCCCACATAGGTTCATGGGTTTGTACGCATGTTACATGGCTTACCTAGTCTTGTACCTCTGTATAGTGTGTCCCTTGGGGTACAAAGCATGTATACCTACATGGGGTCCTAGGAATGTTCCTTCAACACATGGATTGGATGCCCGTGTAGGGTCACACGGAATGTGGCCTTGTCCACATGGTGTGTAATATTTAACTATCCCAAAACCCTACTTTCCATGAGAACCCTGTCTACACATTGTGTGATCCTTTGGGGTACATGGAATGTAGTCACAAATTTCACAAAAGAAAAAGTATTTATTCATGTTGATGACATATCCATGATTATTGGTTCCTTCCTCACTATTTGAAACACATTAATCCATGAAAATAATGGTTAAATCCTATGAAAAATGATTATTGGCCTTCAGAGGCTGGGAATAAGAACTTTGATCACTTTTGGGGTTGCCTCTATGCCTCTCATCATTGTACGAGTGTCTCAATACATGAATCCAACACCCACATCTACAAAACCATCTCGATCGATCCAAAAAACACTGGTTGTCATTACATTCATGCATACACCATGAATGTAGTAGTTTTATCACACTTGAATCTATCAAATAAATTTTGGGTCATGACCCTATGGGCCAATGATGAAGAATGAAAAGATCTGTGGGGATAAAATCAAAAGAATGTGGTGAAAACAACATTAGTCAATGTGATCTCATCCAATGATTACATAAAGTAGAATCATGGGTGAAACAATCTACATAAAAGATATAAAAAATATTTTAGAGAAAGATATTTAATTGGGATCATGCAAAGAACTCAAATAATGGATAAAATATAAGTAGACAAGAAATAATTTTTGATCAAAATAATAAAAGGGTGTATCTAAACCTCAAGAATGGATTGATTATTGGTGAAGAACGCATCCTTTAGAAAGGAAGTTGAAGATCCCACTATATTTGTCTTCCACATCATGAATCCCATCAATCTACCATTATAGATCCATGGTCCTAAGTTTTCAACACCAATAGAGATATCCTATTCATATCTCTAATCTCCCAAGTTTATGTAGCTAAGCCTAGATATTTGTCAAAGCGACATATAAATAGAGAGGGAATAATGTTTTTGGGCCATTAAATAAAATATTTAATAAAAATCCCAAAAAAATTTACGTTCAACCAAATTCTAGGAATTTACCATCTTTACGTTGCTCTAAAGGTGAAATCCATGTTCTGGAAATAACCATAATCTCATATTTCCCATATAAGGTATTGATCCATGGGAAAACCATTAATTCTGAAAATATGGGATTGTGTTATTTAATATATATATATATATATATATTAATTTGAGGTTCTGGAGACACCCAATCATAGATTCAACTCTATGTAAAAATACAAAGATATAAAAATAAATATTTAAGGTATAAAACTACGGAAAATAGAGTCGTTAAAACCACACAACGAAAATAAATGTATAGAGACTACTTAATCTAAGAACCCACCATATAATCCTCATGACCCATCACATTTTTATCCAAATTCCACAAAAAACAAGAAAATTACCTCTCACATATAACCCACCTATCATAAAAGAGAAAACACTCCCAATTTTTTTTCATACTCCTCAAGGATGTGTATTTTATAGTAGACATATCAAAAAAATAAACCATAGTAAAAGGAAATAAATTCCATCCCATTTAATCATTCAACCAATTTAAAATATTTAAAATTATGGGAACACACTTTAATGGAAGTATTTCATGTCACCATAGATTTTCCTTTTGATCCAAATTCAAGGTATTAAAATAAGTTGAGTATAGAAATATGAACATCATACTAAGAATGGAAACCCATGCATGGAAGAAAAAACTCAACAACAGAAAAAAATAATTTAAAGTATGACAACCCCTACATGGAAGGAAAAACCTCTACAAAAGATAGTAGGATTCTAAATGACAACATGGATGAATTTGGATTGAATATTGTCTTGTGGAAACCCACTTTGAAAATTTCAATGATGCTAACTCTCTATCATCCAAGATAGAATGATCAAAAGAAGACACCACTGTAGGAAAATATAATGACAACTCTTAGAGACCTACATCTCGACATACAAAATTTAGGGAAACCAAGTATCCTTATCCATCTTGATGAATATAGTATCCATGATGTGTGAAATAACACATTGGTAAATATTTAATACCCATACCATAATTATTAAATAATGAAAAAAATTTATGAGGGGGGAAGATTAATGGTACATGTGAGAAATAAACTAACAAAAACCAAGTGACATTTTTAAAGTGTTACATCATTCCCCTATGTTTTTTATTGAAGTATGTTTAGTCCTTTATTTTTTTTGAAATATTTTTAGGTTGAAATTGAATTTGTCTTGATATAGTGTAAATTGAATTTTATTACTATTAATTTTAATTAAAGTAAATTAAAAACTATGAAATGGTAGGAAACAATATTGGTTTTTTAAACCTAAGATTTGTTTCATGTGGGTTTTCATATTTAAGTTTATATCTTGAACTCAAATAATTAATTTGAAATTTTGGTTTGATGTTTGATAAATAAATAATTCTTGGTTACTCCACTATTAATAATACTTTTTAGGTCATTAATTAAAGGACGCTTCGACTATTAAATTTAATTATATATGTGTATTTGATAAGACAAATCCTTTTTCAAAACCATTTTAGAACCATATAGAAGATGATTCTCTTAGAATATTTTCAAAATCACCTTTTTAATTTACTAAATACTATGGAAAAACCTTCAAAATAAGAAAGTGAGTGATATGATTATGGATAGTGATTCAATTTAAATGATGGGTATGGTGATGGTAAATAACTAAAAGGGGTAGTATTTTATTTTATAATATTTTTTCTTATAGGATGGTAGGTAGTGGGTGGGTTACAAAGGAGTGGGGTGGGGTTATTAGAAGACTAGGGCATAGGATATCTATTTTAAATATTGTTTCTAGTAGGAAGTGGGATATACTTAGTTATTTTTTTCTTCCTATTGGCTGATAATAGGTTATGGACTTAGCATCGAGGAGAATTTCCCATGGGTTTTTTCCTTATCCTTCTGGAATATTATGTATGTTTTCTATCGATATTACACTATCATCAATAGAATCCTCAGAATTTTACCATATCTCTCTTTTGGAATAATCTATTTTACTTACACATTAATATATAGTCCTACAAATTGGTTCTCTCATTGAGATAGATCCTTGAGTGAGGTGATTCTAGAGATTTATTCTACAATTATATTCTAGTGAGATATTCTTGAAGGAAAAATTGAAGCTGATGTAGCAATTGTATGTCGACATGCATTGAGACTTGAATTAAAATGGGGAATCATTGATCATAGAGCTAAAATTGGGGATCCAAATAGGAGATTCAAATATAAAAGATAAAATTATTGTTATTATTTTTAAGAGATCATCAATGATATAATAATCGATAATTGATAATTAAATTTATGATGCAAGTAGATAAAATTTTGTTGTAGTAGAATATGCAGAATGAAATTTGTGATGGAATTTGAATAAGGAAATTGGAATAATAAGTAAGAGGCATGCAAATAGGATTTATAGAGTGGGTAAAGGGAAGAGTTTAGAGGTATCTCTAAGAAATTGTAAATTACTACATTTTTGAAGAAGATCTAGTGGACTTGATTACCAAAGTAGAGACTTGTTTCTCAATACATTAGATTAGGTAAGACATAAAGGATATATAAGCATAAATATATTTTCACAATATGAATGATTTTGAGTGGTTCTTGAAAGAAATTTATACTAATTAGTATGGAGACATACTCATCGAGTCAACAGTGATAATCATTTTGAAAAGTAAAAATAGTATCAAATATTGTTTTATTGATTAAAACTCAACATTTCTTATTTATAAATTATTAGAATCTAATTGGAAATGAAGAGTTTTATGTTTTAAATAATGGTAGTGTTACTATTATGGACCGAATATCTATCACTACTAATTGTAAAATTGGAAACAAGAAAAATGATTTTATTGAAAATTTTTGGCATCAAGTTTTGAAAGCAATAATGGCATAATCTGATGCACCATATTATCGTTTTGATTTCTACAATGAATAAAATCAATGGGGATATTGTGTTGAAGTGGTAAATAATACAACTATTTATTCCATAAGGGAAGAAAAAAATTTGGGTCCTAGCTTTAGAATTTATTTTTAGTTTTTTTTGGGTTTGTTTTTCCCCCTGAAAGGCTAAAAATGGTGTATGGAATTTTTTAGACACTAAGAAAGTGTTGATTGATTGTTCTTATTCAATTCACGAAGTGGAGGAAGACTAGAGGGAATTTCTACCAATACCTCTGGAAGTATACTATTATAGAATTAATTTAGATGATGAGTGTAGTGGAATGTAGAATTATAAGATGGATTCAGCAGGTTGGTTAAATTTAGAAGCTTAAATTGAGGATTAAATTCAAAACAACACACATATGCTTTAAAATTGTTTTGAAAGGTTTGTTTTTAAAAAACATCTGTATAGGAAGTGGATGGTAAATTTTAAATATCATTAGATTTCTTGATATTCAAATTGTGGTAAACTCATCCCCTCACAAGGTTATAGGTGCAATGTACTACTTGTTAAATCCTCTCACATCTCGAACATCGTAAAACATTATTATCATGTTCAATAACGGGAGACATTTTGTTCCTTGAATGGAATTAAGGTAATACTTAACCATGGAATTATTTACTTTCATAGTGATCTTCCAACTTCAACATTCTAAAAAACATTTACTAGTGATACTATGAAAAAAATCAATTAATCTATAAATAATATAGTAATAGTGGTTGAATATGGTTTACTAGGTTCATATATGGATGTCTTTACACCTAATATCATTTAATAAAAGGCATGTTTTGAATTTTATCATCCATAAAAACTCAATAATTTTGATAGATAATTTTTTATGGTTAAATAATGAAAATATTATACTTGTTCGAGCCCTGAGAAAGAGAGGTTATGTTGTTTATATAACCAGAGATGAAACTAATAAAAATTCATCCCCACATGAGGTAGATGTTAGTATTTATATGAGTATACATAGAATAAATTTTTTAAAGGAGAGATCATATATTATTATTTAGGGTAGAATTTTTTTTGGTTGTAAAGATGGAGATACGGGGTCAATTTGTCTATGTAAACATTTAAAAATTCATCAATCTTCAGCTCCTGGTAAATGTCACGGATCTTATAACTACATTTATAGGTACAATTTATTCTAGTCATGTCTCCCTTGATATGGTTCATATCATTTGGTAGAATCATAATATAGAAACTCTTGGTGCATTAGCATTGGATACGAAAACTATGACTATTCAATTGATTAAAAAGTTTCCTATTGGATGAATATATCCTCTAGTAATAAATATAATTTAGAGAAACTTATTGGTATATTTTTTATATCAAGGTACTGTTTTCCTACCCTTAATATCCATGGTAAAATAATTTTATTACTTAATGAGGGAATAGATCATGATAAATGGGTTAAGAATACAATGATATTATATGCATTTATTTTTTGTCAATTATCCAATTAGTACATTCCCCAAAAGAATATTGAATTAATTTTTTTAAAGGGTTGAAATGTATCATTTTTTTCATAGATTTTTGGATTTACTATTATACTCTAGGTGGTCATTATTTTCTTTCTCGTGGAATTTTCCATCACTGTCAAGCTTAATTAGAATTAGTGGTTGATCTCTCTAATTATTGGGCTGCTAATTTGAGCATTGGACATAGTAGGGAAATATCCTATAGAAGAAGTTTTTTCTTGAAGATTGTTTCAAATAAATAGAAATTCTAAAATTGGTAATAGTAATTAAATCTCAAGGGAGAATTCAAAGGAAATTGGTGAAGTTGAAAGACAAATCTCCTAAAGTGTTAGCATGAGTAGTTTAGATAATGAAGGTACAGTTTCATTATTTCCACCATGAGGACATGGTGTTTATTTTCAAGAAGGTGAGACTGATAGGGCCATGGGAAATGATGCAATATAGAGGAGGGGGATGGGGAATGATAAATAAATGATAGGGGAATTATCATCACATATGTGATATCCTTTTAAGGTATTTTCCTATTTTATTTTTGATCTTCCTTTTTCTATTGGTTTTCCATTACTTTTTTTAGAAAAAATGGAGGATTTTGGGTGGACAGGACCCTATGCACAGTTAGTAGTAATTGTGCACCGACCCAGGAAATTGGGCGGTAGGAGATAGAACCAACCACACAACCTACGCATGACCATGAGTCTTAGCCTAGGTAATCATGCAGAGGTCTCTGTCTGGATAGAATGGTTCTCGTGGTTATGGAACAGTTTCCCAAATCTTGCTGACTAATCATATTGATCAATCAACACATTACAAATTTTTCATGATTCTCTCCATCTCGGGTTTAACCCCCAAAACACCTAATTTATTTCCTCTATATGGATTTCTCACTGTAGCCGCACCTATCCCTCCTTCTACCTACCTTGGAGCTCTATTATCTTTCTGTATTTGGTGTAGTTCTTCCTTGGTTCATCTGGTAAGTGCCTTATCTCTTTATTCCACCCACCAATCTAGGGTTTACCCTCTTCTTTTAGGGGTTTCTTTTTCTCCATCCATAGGGTTCCAATTTTAGGGTTGTTTTTTTTTTGTGGGGTGGTCTCTTGATTTAGGGATCGATCTGGCTTTTTTGCGCGGTAGTTGAGGTGCGGGTGGAGTTTCACACTAGATTTTGGGGATTTCTACACCAAAGGTAGGTGATTTTGTGCTTAAACATTGGTTGATGAATGTATTAGTCTTTCTTGTGTTCTTTAACAAGTTTTATGAATTATTAATGGGGTGGGAATGTATTTTTTTTTAAGAGTTTCGATATTAAATTGATTTTATAATGGAATTTTCATGTGAAATTGGTGTATTATTGAAGTGATTCCTTGTTGTGTGTATTTTAAATGTTTTATGAATTGAGTAAATGTTTTATTAAGTTGTGTTTGGAATGAGAATCATGGTTGGAAAGGTTTTTGGAGTGAGTTTGATTTTTAAAATAGGTTTTGGGTGTGAAAAGTGTGATTTTGGGTGCGTGTAATGCCTTAGTGGACTTGTGTGTGTGTGTGTATATGGTGTATCTTTTGGCATGTGAAAATTGATTGAGCACTAAGGGAATCTTGGGTAACTAGGAGGGAGGACTAGGACTAGTGTTCTAGTGATACAGAAGTGGCTACGATCCAGTTTCACTTTGTGGGGTTGATGATGATCGAAGACCACTAGAATATTGTATGCTTCTCCTCTCTAGTGGATCTTGAAAGTGAACCTGGATGGTTGTGGTTCATATAACACTTTACACCGACATAAGAGATCCTAGTGTCCTATTTTCTAGCTAATACCCATAGGGCCTCTCCCATGTTGGTCCTCTTTGACTATGATGCACTCATTTTCAGGATACAGTGTGGATTTGGTATAATCCAAGGGTAGGGGTGTTTTTATTAAAAATTACATTCATTTAAAAGTTAGTTTCCATTAAAAATGTGTTCCTTTAAATTTTTATAGCACCTAATTTCATTTACTAAACCTGAAAGTTTATTTTTCGATTAATTTTTAGAGAATGGAGATTTTTTTTGTAGCATCCTATTGGGAAATATCTCACACCCTCCATAAACATTTGTGTGTAAGAATACATGGTTATGTTTGATATAGTTAATATAAAAGCATTTGGTGATGGTGGTTCTAAATGCTAGCGATCCTCTTAGGTGGTGTTGTGGTGGTGGCTTGAGGGAGATGATCCCCTTGCCTTGTAGTGGTTTTTAGAGATGGTTTTTGGTTACCTCTTTGTTTTAGCTCTCTTTTGGTTTTGTATAGACTTATAGAATTATAGACTTAAATATGAAACCTTGTAAAGTCTTGTTTGGTTTAGTTTTTCCAACTTTGGTTCATTTTATATTGTTTATTTTTTTATTTTTATGTTCAGTTAAATCATTCTCACTCACTTGTATTGATTCCTAGGAACTTGTGCTAGCCCATGGGGATTAGGAATTCCCTTCGGGCCTTTCAGCGGACCAGTCAGGTGCTAGGATAGATGGTGACCTGGCTTGATTCGTGACAAGTATTGTATTTTATAATAGATAGTTTGATTGACTGGTAGATAGTGGATGGGTTATTAGATAATAGGTTGGGTTTTTAATCTATATGTTGAGGTTGTTATAATCTTGGTTCTTGGGAAATCTATTTAAAAAAAATCCATCTCAGGGGAGGCATTAGGGTATTTTAGGCTTCAACTTTTCTGATAGCAAGTTACAACCTTGGCCATAGGGAGAATTTTCCAGAGGTGTTCCTTATTATTATTCTTTTAGAATATATTAGGTACTCTTCATTCTGTTGTTTCACTATCATCAATAGCTACTAGGATTCGAAGAGGTCTAACAACACCTATTAGAATAAGTAAAAGTGATTATAATCCCAAACCAAAGATCTTCATGCACTGATAAATATAAACATGCTAACTAAAAATGAAGATCATAATATAAAACATACCTTTCACCAATAAATCAAAAAATTCACATTCATCCATCATTGATGAACTTAATATCCCAGTATTTTAAAAACAATTCTATAGTGTTTAAGATATGCAACACAGAGATTAAATTAGCAAAAAAAAATAATTCTATTTAAATGTGACTATTATAACATTGCCTTTAAATTGGTAGGAATGAAAAGGATAAAAAGATTTATGAAATTAAAATAAATTTACAACTCAATAAAAATTTACTGAAAAATTATTATAAAATAATCATATAACTTTTAGTAAATTCACATTATTCTTCAAAAAAATATATTTTCTACAAAAATGAGTTTCTCTTTCTTTTTATCAATGAATATTATAATTAATTTCTAGATGTCAGAGAAATTTTATTTTATAAAATAAATTTAATTTTTGAACTCCTCATTCAAATTTTTAATAAAATTAATCATGGATAATTTTCTAAAAAGACTAATTATTCAATGAATAGTGAAAAATAATGATTTTTATTGAAAAAAGAATTTTTATGTTAAATTTTCTACAAAGTGAAATTATTTTTTTAGTAGTTTTAAAATTTAA
Source organism: Viscum album (assembly GCA_963277665.1). Taxonomy (NCBI): domain Eukaryota; kingdom Viridiplantae; phylum Streptophyta; class Magnoliopsida; order Santalales; family Viscaceae; genus Viscum; species Viscum album. Next base: position 2,059,961,033 of record OY728120.1, on the reverse strand, counting down.
TTAGTTCGTTTTGATTTAAAATAATTCAATTTTTATTTTTTAAATTTATTTTATATTTTAATTTGTTATAAAAACATTTTATATTTAAAGGGGAAAATTTTCTAAAAAATTGTTTTTCGTTGCATTTTTCCCCTATGATTTTAAATTAAATTCGGCCAATTTTATATTTTTAATTTTGAAACGAGGATTATTTATTTTTAATTAATGAGAATAATTTTTTTTTAAATGTCGCTTTTATTTTTGGTCGATATGAATATAAATCTTAGTAATTTTTGTTACCATGGTAAAGGGTAAATCAGGTAATTAAAGGTTAAAAAATAAAATGATATGGACTATAAAATTTCATTAAATCTTGAATAAATATTATTTGATGATTATATATTGTAAATAATAATCCAAATTTCTAATTTATGACTTTTTAGTGACACTTGGATGAGATTATGAATTCTAAAATATTTTATTTAAATAAACTTTTAACATGTCACCCCCTTGTTTGTTATATCTAGAATTTTTTTAACAAGGAGTCATATAGAGGAAATTCTTGACTATAAATATTATCTTTAAAAATACAAGATTTATCTTCATTATGGTAATATATTTTCAATTTTTAGAGAATATAAAATTAACTTAAATTCTTACATAACACTGAAGCAATAATTATTCAATTAATAATTGAATAAAATAAGTGATATTAAAAATATTATAATAAATATAATTTGAGAAAAATAATGAGATCAAAAAAATTTATATATTACCTTGACATTTTAAGGATATAATAAAATACTTTTTTAAAATTTTTCATGTTCTCTTTATATAATTAGAGTCAAATAAATCAATAGTTCTAAAAAATGATATTATGGATACCTTATAGTTAAGAATATTTTATTAAATGATATAAAATTCCTAAAAATAATAAATTTAGAAAAGTGATTATGATAAGGTTTAAAATAAAAACTGTGATCTATTTATAGGTCTTTTTTCATTTTATAGTAAATATTTTGACCCTCAAAGAGTACAAATTCATGTTGTCATGGTAAGAGTTAAAGGGGTTAAATGATGGTTATATCCAAAAGATATGGGTAAAATATATTCGATACTTATCTAATTTTTATTTTATAAAATAATTTATAACTGTACTCATATTATCTTAAAAATAACTCACATTTTAGCATTATTTAATTGAATATTAATTTATATTAATTTAATATTTTTACAAAATTCTAAGAGTGGCCCTCCCGTTTCTTATAAAATGTACCCTCTTCTTCTCATTACTTTACACTTAAAAACCCATTTAATTTTTCCAAAACATGCCCAAATACCTTTATATAATCCATACCCTCATTATTTAGACATTATTTTAGGCTTAAAACCTACCTTATAAGGCTTAAGGTGTTAATCAAAGGATGTTTTCCAAAGAAGAGGTATAATTTTTATCCGCTTGTTTTAGTTTTGTTTCTTCTTCGACATCCTTCAAATATTATTAAAACCTGATATAATAATAAAAAATTATAATATATATATATTAATATGTTATTATTTTAAAATAATAAACTATATCCATCTCTAACATCCATAAAATGGGAGAAAAATTCATTATTCATGTGTACAGTAGATTACAGCCTCGCGAACTGATGTAATTAATTTTACATCACCATCTATAAAGAATATTTATAATGATGAAATTATTTTTTATATATGATATTGATTAAATATTTAAAATTATAAAAAGATAATATATCATTAACCTTCTTACCTTTCCATACACTGCAAAATTATAACGTCATTCGTGTGTATGTGTGGACTACCACCTCCACGTAGCGATGAGATTCATTTGTCATCATCACATCCCATGGATAATTTATATAATTATATTTAAATAATTAATATGATATATATAATATTATTTAAATTATATAAATATAAAAATAATAATTTCCTTCTTTCCATAATGATCGTTCAAAAATGGAAATGTAACTCTTGTGTATGTATGGCCTACCGTCTCCATGATTGCAACATAGTTCAAAAATGGGTAGCATTATGGTAGTTTCTCATGAAGAGTATCAATAAAATGAAAGGTGTTTTCGTATAAAGGATATTGGTTTCCATATTAAAAAGATTAAATTTTTTTATTTTTAATCTTCCATTGTACTCATTTAGAGGCATGTATAAAATTTGGGTTTTTTTAATTTTCAATTATTGATTAATATTAAAATTGTGAATTTTAAGAAATATCATATTAGTAACTCCAAAATGATTTCATATTTTAGGATACATATGTATCTGTACAATAAAACCCTACTCCAGTATTGTTTTACCCTATTTTTTATAGAAAGTTGTTGGTGTCCTTTTTGCTTCATCTAGGATGGTAGAGAAGTTGGTCCTTTTACACTATAGTGGTGCTTATGAGGGAAGATATTTTTCCTTATCTTTAAGATCCCAATAATTTTATGGGTTTTTATACCATGGTTCTAGGTACACTAAAATATATTTCTGATAAATTATGGTTATTTGAGATTTATGGCCTACTTGTGAACACTTATTAAAATTTTATTAAGGCTATTATAGCTTATGAAAAGTGCTTCTGTGTATGTTTTATTAGAAATGGAACATGAAGGATATAATAAATGGGTAAATATTATATCTATAATATAATTATGATTCTAAAATGTCAATATTATCATTTACCTTCTTTCTCTCTCATTCGTTCAGAAACTGAATCATTAATCGTGTGTATGTGCAGACAACCACCTCCACGAGCATTGAGTTTCATTTTTCATAACCACCCATTGTGGATAGATTTTAAAATAAATTTTATATAGAAATATTATTTCCATAATAATATTTGTATTTTTGATACTATGAAACTGTTTTATATGAAATCTACCATGATCAGTATACATAAGGAGTTATAGAAAATTTGATCGAGCAACCTCAAGTAATGAAAATTGGTTAGAAAACTATATAATAAATAAACTATATATGTTAAAAAATTGTATATATTAAATTAAATATATAATAATAAGGATCATATGTAGTTATCAAATAAAAATAATTGGATTCTTTAGGAAGTTAAGCGCATGTACAGAACGAATATAAAACATGGTATGGGTTATTATCTCATTCATATTTATTAAGGATTTATTAGATATTATGAACTAATATTCATTTGTATAGTTTAACTAATTCACCATTAAATTATAATATCATAAAAAATTGAACTTGTAAACATAAATTTCATTCATACTCTTCCATGTTATGGGCTATGATTGATGTTTTCCATAAAATATAAGGGTTTTTTATAACTCAGTCTACTTTATTGAGTTATAATGTTTCTCTGTGAGTTTCATCTTTCATTTAATATGGAATACCCTATATCTATATTGGGAGATAAATTTTTATTTAAATATTCCTTTCTTATGAGTTCTATTACTTCTTGAAAATGAAATAATATCAGTAAAACTTTTCATGCTCTTAAACAATGATTTCCCATTTTGTCCAAAATTTATCTTCATTCCAATGTTCTTATTTTAATTGGAATCCTAATTGTGTTTTATATCATATAATTTTCATATTTACCTTATAATATTTTTAAAATAATTCTTATTACCCATTTTCAAATGTTTTATTTCAACAATTGAGTTTTTTAAACCAAAAAAGGGGTATTTTGGAAACACCATCATTACTTTCACGTTACACATTTTCTGTCATTGTATCCATTTTTATATATCTTATTATCATGAATTTATTCCATATACTCAATATATATTCCTTAAATATATACCTAGTTTACTATATATTTATTTTTTTTGTTAATACAGGTTTTAAGTTCCCTTAAAAATTATCACTTTTAAGTAAACCTGACATAAAGGAACTTTCTAATTTCTTATCTCATGATAAGTTCCACCGCAATAAAAAAAATTCACCATGAATATATTTTTAAAACCATAAATATTTTATTTAAATATTTCCTTGTTATATTTTTGTTTTATGTAAAATAATTTACTCTTTCCTTCTTTAAAAATAACCATTACTTATTTCATGAAGCATCACACAAGTAGTTCATTTTTATTCTTTCTAATATAGATCATTATCATGAATTTTCTACAATATAATTCCTTATTCAGGACCTATACCCTTTTCTAAATTATGAAATTCCAAAAAAAATTAATTCCTTATTTTCTTTGGAATCATTATTGCATAGCCTTTGGTCATTCCTTAAATAAAAATTATGAAACCCACTTCCTTATCATGGGGTTGATCATGCTTATGGGTTATTTGTGGTTTCTTTTCATCACACGACACACATAAGTAATATTTTCATTATGTGATTGATAATACCAAAATTATATATCCCTTAAACACATTAGATAAAGAATTATATCTCATTAGATTTTATGTATGGGATTATGGAATGAACCTAATCCATTATTTGGATTTTTCCACTATGTATGGTGCACGAAAGGTTAGTCTATGCCCACATTGTTTTTGTAATAGGTGGACCTAAAATTATATAACCCTCAAATGCACTGGGCAATTCCTTTTATATCATGAGATGATATGTAAGGTATTAGGGAGTGAACCTAATCTCCTATAGAACATTTTCCACATTAGAATGATGGTATTGGGAGTGGTCATTGACTTATGATGTCATTTATTTTATAGGTTCCACATATTCTATGATTCCATGATATTATTATTTCATTTACTTATTCCATGTTTCCATGATTATCTCACACTATTATATCATGGTACATGTTTGTTCTTTTGAGAATATATATGCTTTCATCTTGATTTATAGACTACTATTATTTTTCTATGCTCATTTAATATTATATTTCCCCATAATATTATTTTATCATTTGCTTAAAATCATACCCTTGATGAAAAGTTGATAAGTTTTCCCTTATTCAGAATTTGAGCTCACCCATTTCCTATGATTCCCTTCCCTAGGTTATAGAGATAATTATTACTAATGTGAAGTCTGTAAGAGGTATTATAAGAGTTTCATTATAGATAAATGTTCACATGTTTTGTAAAATATGTTTCATATGTAACCAATCCTCAAAGAAACTAAACCAAAATATTCTTCAAGTTATGTGATATTATTATTATTAATGTTTAAATTGTGGAAATGATGTAAAATAAATATCTTGATCGTGTGTAAGAAAGAACATTAGTATTCTTTCAATATTAATTTACACACACACATTATGTATAATGAATGTAAATGCAGGGATAACATGTTTTATTTGGTTCGTAAAAAAGGTCTATTCCATGGATTATATTCTAATAATGCATCGATATACCAAGAGGTAATACCACTCACTTAAGTTATTAAAAATGTTTAGAAAGGAAACATTATTGATCCTAAGAGAACATCCTCAACTTGTCTCTCCAAATAATACTTTGAAATAATGAAACTAGAAAGAATAGTGAGATGTAGGCCTCTTACAATATTTCTTAACAAAAAAATTAACATCAATACAAAAAATGTTATCATTCAGTTCATCATTTATCACTATATTTCCAATGAAGCATTAAAATAGCCTCCTTCCTAATATATTTATTATCTTTTCCATAGATTATTCTTTGTAGTGTCTGTAAAACTCTTTTTAAAAGAGAAATCAACATGTATTTTACCTCTTTTTCATTCTTCTTTTATCATTTAAATCCCAAAATTATTACATGAGATATTTCCCCATATTTTTAATATGGAAAATTTACGAAACCTATTGTGATATCACCTTATTCAAAACCGAGTCAAGTTTTTTATTTAATTCCATGATTTCAAAAGATAAATTTTGTGTGAAATTTTTATATTTTAGAATATGAAAACTCTTTAAAATCACCTTTGATAAATAATCATTTTGAAATTCTACATAATCTTCACCATCTATCTCAAACACTATGGTCATAATCTTTACACAAAATCCATAAATTTATTTAACCATATCGAACCACATAATAAATTTCATGTAATGATTGATAATTTATATCATAACCCACTTCAAGCTGATGTATTGAACCATGCATGTTGAAATCCTCATGAAAATATCTAATTAATATCATGGAAGATCATTTACATATACTAGAGATAAGGGAAAAAACTTACATTCCATATAAATAACCTTGCACGCACTTCTAAAAAACCTTTATCCATATGGTTTTACCATTTTTTATCCCACATATCCTTAGAACTCTTTATGAATATAAAGATAAACTTACAAAAGTTTTTTATTATGTATGCATAGAATAATCATACATACTCTATGCCTTTTCCATTTTATTGAGAACTCAATAACGAAGGATAATTTCTATAAACCAAATATATTACACATCCTATGAGCTATATTCTATTTCCATTTATTTTCCTTTTCTAGAATATATTATATATGATCCTAAATTTATTATGTAACAATATAAACATATTATGTATCATTATAAGTGGTTTTCTTGTGCCATAGTTTTCATCATCTATATATCCTATGTATTTAATTCCTTAGAAGAATTTAAATGAAATCTAAGGAAAAATAATAATACACCTATCCAATATATTACAAATGGAGGGAACTTCTTGACTTTGTAACTTACACCTTCTCCTAAATATCTTATGTACTCAGTGAACTTCACCAGAACTTTTCCATTTCCTCAATGAACTCTAGGGTAAATTACTTACATACACAAGGAAGGTTCTTCGAATTTCCATTTTCTAGAAACCTACTCAAAATAGAATACGCCCCAAAAATCCTACAGTCATCTAAAATATCATCTTTATTTCAAAATGAATTCTAATTAAAGTGAATCTTGATCAACCACAAATCTAACAACATATGCTAAGGTTTTAACAAATAAATTGGGTCAGAATGGCCCCACCCATAGTTCAATTACATAACATCAATAAACTAGGACAAAATAGTCTTCACCCCTAGTTCAATTGCATATAATCAAAATACTGAGTCTGATTGGTGCTCACTAATAGTTCCCTCTTATAACATCACTACACTAGGCCAGAATAGAAGTATCCCCTGGTTCCATCACATGTAATCAACATATAATATCAGGTTGTCCCCTACCCATGGTTCCCTTACATAACATCAGTACACCTAGTTAGGATGATCCTCACCTCTGGTTCCATTCCACATCATCACTCCATGTCATAATGGATCTCACCCTAGTGTCATTACAAATCAATACACTGGGGATGGAGTGGTGTCTTCCGAAGGTTATGATCACATATCATAAATGTATATCTACAAAGCCAAGGCTAGTAATGATTTATGTTCTTGGTACCATCTCAATCATCAATATGATGGTTTAGAGAAGCTCAAAACGTGATTCCTCATTATAAGAAACATTAACAAGTATAATATATCAAATAAATTTCACATTTAAATCACCAAAAAAATGAATAAACCATGAAAATGGTACCTTGGTCTTTATGGGGTAGGATAATAACCAAACCCAATGTTACATCATCACTTGGGTAGATTCTCAATAACACATCCCATTCCCTTTAACACAATCACCATAATCTTTTGTTGTGGTATCCCTCTTGATCTAATCCTCTTTAGAGTCAACATAATATCGGGAACCCACTATGGTCCCCTCAGTCACATCAGGTTATGGACTACCCACATGGGATATTTGATATCATTCCCAAATCTAGTGTAATACCCATAATGTAAAATAATATCATTTATCAATATATAACCACACTCCCATTAGGATTCGGTTAATAGACCAACATCATAGGCTGGGAAACTTACAAAAAAGGTGACATAACATTTGTCTCACTTTAGGAATAGATAGGTTGGTCCATAAGAATCCAACCTACAACTACAATCATAAGCATATTAATCTCATATAATATATTATTTTTTAGTGGGTAACACTCACCCCATATCTTATTTCTCTAATAGAGGTCTATAAGAGATTCATAAGGTCTTTATATAATCTAACTCATTAAGGTGATCACCCATACTTGTCACTTCCTTTAATTGAAGGAGACTAAGGAACCTAATCTAAGGTCCCCTATAATTAATTCATTGAATTCATACACCTATAGGGTCTATATATTACATAACACATATTTATGGACATCCCCATGACCATCGATGACCGAAGCATCATTATTTTTGTTCAAGGGCCCATTTTGGACCAAGACACATCAATTATTACCCATTGGGGTTAAGAGAAATAATTTATTTTTTACTAAATGTTGATCTCACACAAGTGAAAATGACACATATCACATGGTACATAATATAATTCATAAGCCTTAAGGATTTTTTTAGGGACCACCTACTCTAAATGGAGTTATTCCCTTTAAGTAAATCTTAGCTACCTGCATCGACCAAGCTCAACTAGCCACTATCCATAAATTGAGGCCCTAAACTCATAATAAGAACCTAAATTAATTATAATTAATTAATTCAATTAATCAATATTGATTCCATAACTAATTCCATGATTAATTTTTTGTAACTATCAAAGAACAACTCCTTAGAGACCTCATACTACCTAAACCTTTTGTAATGGGGTGTGCATACCCCCCCCCCCCCCCGCCAACATCCATCCGAACATCTAGAAGTCACAAATCCCAAAATATAAACTTAATTCATCCTATAATTTAATCCAAATAAATGTAAATCCATAAATAATTCAATACAATGGAATAATTTAAGAGAAAAGGTATAATTCCTAGCACATTCATCCCTTAAGGATCCCCTCTAACCATATTGAGAAAAATACCTAATGTTTAATATGATTCCACCATGTCTTAATGTAATCATCTATCAAACCCTATCCTAGAGACACAAAAATTAGTTGTTAAAAGAGGATAGAAATAATCAAAAATAAATAAAATCAAACCTTAAACATCGATGAAATTTTCCTTCAATCACCAGATATCCAAGAGGTTAAAGGGATGAAGAATAAGGGGAGAGGAGCTTAAGCTCCCCCTATTCAAACGTCCAAAAAATGATGATCCTTGGATAGGTATTCAATTTCAAATAACAAATGGCCATCCCACCCCTAGTTAAAAATAATAATCCAATTATCGTGTGACCCAAGGGGGTCACACCATAATGCCCCTCATTTAGGGCTACACTATGACATGGCCCCCTAGGCTAGGACAAAACACCAACCCACATTCAACTACTATGATGTTTCTCAAGGATCCATGTTGTAATAAACCACATGGTCTAGCCTAATTCAACTTCCTTTTTATGAACCTCCAACCAGTGAACCATCCTAGGTCGACCCAAACGGTCACTCGAGTCAGCTAGATATAAGTCTTGAAGTAGGTTTACAATCTCCATATACTTGAAGTAAGTGACAAAACATCATGAAATATTTGGAAATAGTTTATACATTCAAAAACTAGCATGATCCATCAATGAATTGGATGACCACATAAGCTGAATAAAAAGGATCAACCGATATAAAGATACAATAGAGTGAATGTATAAATTTCTAAAGTTATATTCAATAACTCCATCACTTCAAAAATCATATAAAATACATATATGTGATGTCAATTTTAAAAAGATAAAAACATAAAAAAGGTATAAAAACCCAAAAATAGAAATACAAAGCATAAAACTATACAAACCCCAAAAACAACTCCACATGAACTAAACTATGTGAGTCCATATCTCCTCTGTCAGAACAATCGTTGATGAAAGTAATCATGAAGATCCACTAAAATGAATAGTGGCCTTGAGTTTATCTATATCTATCAAAAAATAATGAATGTGACTAATGGTATATTTAGGATTTAAGGCCCCAAGCCTAGTAGGATACCACCAGGAATCTATGTAAGTATTTTATGCATGAAAACTAAAAAATGTAGTTTTAAACTCATTTTAATAAACAAGTTCAATTTTTAATGAAATATCATTTGAAAAAAAATTAATTTTGATATTACTTTGGTGTTTAAAAATAAAAATCATGTTTCAAAACACAAGTCAATAAATCTAAAATAAAAGGGAATTGAATAAATGTGGACGAAATTATCAATGCACCCAATATCATACCACCAAATAAATGGAAAAGTGCATAGACATAAGATATCTTAATCAAAAAATATACTAACATAATACATGAAAGTGTATAAATCAACCATACACAAGAAATACCCATCATGGTATATTAACAAATGGTCACTAGTTTGACATAAAATAACCCTAGGTTTACAAGGCTCTAGGAACGTGCCACGAGTTTTGAATCTCTCTTGGTCTTCCTCGGAAGCTCACTCAGTATTCCCCCAAACCATATGACATTACCATTGGTCTCTACCGGTCCCATGGTTAACATTATTACCATAGGATCACTTGGAATATATGGATAAAACTCCCTATCTAGTTAAAAACATTGTTTAGGGATTCATCCTCTTAAGTTACCTATACACGCAATGTCTCCCATGTGCTACTCAATTCCAAACATGTAAAGTCATAATAAGTTCTAATCATATAATCCATTCAAAATCTATTTACTAGACCAAACATGATCATGATAATCAAACATAATCATTATAGTAATCCAACATTAAATCCCCATTTCAAAAACTCTTTCAAAAACCACTTTAAAAACACAAATCATCTTTAAGAAATTTTATCAAACACAAGACATGATATTATTCACTTCGATATTGAAATTTGAATTTAACATGCTAAATTTCCAGCATAATCCATGAATTTCATAAAACATAGATAATTCACCAATAACAAACCAATTCAATGGAAACTTGATAAGAAAATACAAATAAAAAAACAAGAATCAAAGGAAAACCATGTAAAGTTCCATTAGATAGATAAACCTAAAGGAAATTAATATTTAACTTATCTCCCATAATGGAAACCACTGGAATCAAGATAGAGTAGTCCTCACACACCTAAAACACAAATAAAAAAACAAAACCATAATTAAAAATCTTATTTAATCCAAATAATCAGATATGGTTTCACAACAACATTTAAATAGAAGAAAAAGGGAGAATAGTGTAATATGATGAATAAAATAATAATAAATCAAGATTACCTTGAATGAAAATTCTAAAGGTAGAAAAAGATCCACCAAAACCCCAAGAGGAAGTATTCCAAGCCAAAGAAAAGGGTTTCCCATAAAAACCCCCCAAGAGGAAAATCTCCCAAGCTAAAGGAGAGGATTTTCATGATGGGGAGGAGAAATGAGGGAGAGATATTGAAAACCTAATAAGGGAAAAATAGTGAAAAACTCATTTTCAATGACCTATACAATCTGAATGACTTGTCCTCATAATCATATAAACCATTAAAAAACTATGTGGGAGCCACATAATTTCCAAAACACAACTGGTTTAGTTTCTAGAGATCCTTGAATGGTTATAAAAACCATGCTATAGCCCTGAAAAAAGACTATGACCCCCAAACATCCCTCTCACATGGTCATCCAGACAGTTACGTAATATGTGTTCCAACCATGATCTTGGGATTGTATTTCAAAAAATTGAGGTTTTTAACTGCAAACCCCTATAAATTCCAAATATAATAAAATAAATAAATAAAAATCAAATTAAATCATACCAGTGACTTAGTATATGTCACACTCTATAGAATATCCCACCCACTACGGTGTGATCATTCCCCCTCTAGAAACCCCCATGGTTCAAAAAAATGGGCTATTCCATGAATATTACAACATAAAAATTTGATGTAGCCTCCAGAAATATTCTTACATAAAACCCTTCATAGTTCAACCCTTTAATTTTTTTGCAACACCTCACAGGTGAGTATCCCTCGCAATGAAATTCCTAGGTTGTGATATGATACATCCCAGACTCCAAATTTTTTATCTCTTGTTGAGGGACTATGAAATAAACCCCATGCATTAAAATTAAACCCTAATTTTTATTTTCAAAAATTAATCTTATGAAACAAATGAAATAACACAAATCCCCATAGTTGCGTCATAATTTGTACCTTGTAGAAAAAACCTATATTAGATTCACCATTTTAATCACTTGAATTTTCTCTAGTTTAATTTTTATAAATTATTTGGGAAAATTACAAGGCCCTGTGCTAAGATGGTGTGAGATTCCAAGGACCAATGTTCCTAGAATGATATGGTGAAAATGATATGTTTTTAACAAAGCATGCAAGTGATTTCTTCATTAAATGGGAATAACTTCTAAACGGGTTCTTAGATCAGAAATTTGAGGGTATTGTCACACCAAAAGCAGTAAATTTACCTTAGGTGGGAGCTAACATCGATTGGTGTGGTTCTAAAGTGAAATTTATATTTTCGACGTAAACCTCATTAAAATATTTTAATAAAAATATTTTATTTGACGCAATGGAGATTCTCTTTAAACATGACTTTTTCATAAATATAGGGTTATCTCTAGAACCCTGGATTTCCCTGAGGTGTAGAGAAGAAGGGTCTTTAAGTGTTTTGGAGAATCGATATTGAAAATCTGATTAGATCATATTAGATTAACGAACTCCAGTAGATCATTTAATGAAGATGACACAGTCTTCAGTTCTTTGTCAACGACTTCTCCAATCTCGAGGTAGGGTGTTGATCTCTTTGTGATTTAGTTCCCCTTATTAGATTCAAATGAAAAATGCGGGCCAACCCATTAACATGTCGATCTGCGGTTCAATCATTCTTGAGGGAGGTATAAGTATTGTGGCATTAAATGGGTTTAAATATTGGTGATTTGACTGCTATTATTTTCATCGTGATCCGGCTAACTTGAACAGATCAATGCTGACAGGAACAAGGACAAGATACATTCTTTGGGTGTTCATGTTGTTTATCTATCCCTCCTGAATCTTGTGCATTCTTCATGTGTTATTTTCCTTCTCCTTTAACTATGAAACCCTATCTAAATCAAACTGATATTGCGATGGCGCAAGTAATCAGTAGTTCAAGGCTGCGACTCTGACTAGTTCAGGTAGACCTTGGTAGGGAAAATCCACTAGCGGGGTGGGCGACAGTGGAGGCAGCAGTGGCGGTCGGGCCAGGTAGGGTGTTGTAGGAACGATCTGGTAGTAGGGCAGCCGACTACAATGACAGGACATAGTCTTGGAAAGACTGCATCGAAGAGGGGGCACGTGGCAGTGCAAGCCACAGGTGGCGACCGTGGTCGTGGTAGGAGGTCTATGCGGCGACAGTTGGGATGCATCTCCGAACCACATCAGAAAGAGGACCCCACAGCGGTGGTGAGGCCACTTGATTATGAGGAATAGGTGATATGGTCGTTTGAAACATAGTCTGGTGTCGCGTTGACCAGGGGATCCGGTTGGCCAGGCAGTCAGGAAACCACATAGACTAGAGGGATGAGGCCAGGGCGGATCGCCTAAAGTGTAGAAAAGATGGCCCATGCGACATGGGATAGGCTGGATAGCTAGGGTGCTCTGGAATCCCAATGACCTAATGGGATGGTCTTGTTGGGTTAGGTCGGGTCATCCACACCAGGTCTAGTCGGTCGGACCGGGTCGGACCCAGACCCAGACTAGGCCTCTTTACTAAATTGTCCATATCTTCCAAACAAGAGGTCCGTTTGATGAGATTTATGTGGAGTTAGGACCCTTGTGACAAGAATTTACTTCTCGGAAACTATAATTGAGGTTTTTGTAAGGTTTTTTATGAACTAATGGATTGAAGAGTAGGTTATTACAAAAAAAGTGCACTACGAGTGGAATCTTGTGGCTGGATGTGACTATGTGATCTTGGTGACTACATGACTTGGTGGAATGCATGACCCATCACCGATCCGGGCACCATTGAAACTTTGTGAACCATCAACTCTTCATGCGCCATTGACACTCCATGCCCCATCGACATTTTTTGTACCATCAACACTTTGTGTGCCATCGACACTTCTAGTGTCATGGAGATTGAGGGATCTGTGAACTACAATTGGAAATCCTTCTCCTCATGCTTTAGAATTATACCTATGTGAGTTGACTGTATTAACTGTACTTTGTGTGTATCAGTTTTGGTGTACATCGTGTTTTTTGTTTTTTGTTTACTTCGTGTATTTCTTAATGGTATTACATTTGTGGTTTCAGGGTGTCCTAATGAGTATTATTTTACTCACCCATGCATGGGATTTTCCCACATGTGTCATATGTTGTGAAGACGATAGACTCTTTGAAGATGTCCTAGGTGGACCATGACCAGGTGGTGTGTATATTGATCAGATGGAAATATGCTGATCCTACGGCTTCAGACAACTGTCCTACACCTACCCATCAGACAGGGTTTTCTACGAATGAGTTTAATGAACTTGTGTATTCACTTGATAGACTCTTTCTTTTGGTGGGTATGTATTCTGGCCCTATTTACCTTCCAAGTTTCCTAATAACATAATCTATGGTTGGTATCATAGTGTATGAATTTATTTTTTTCTTAGTATTTTTATATTTCATCATTTTGGTATTGGAGATGTCTCTGTTTGTACAGGTACTTAAGAAAATGCCTCCCATTAGTGGGATATGCCTACTCGGTGCTAGTCGCCAGCCCCTGGACTATCGGAGGTGGGCTTGGGGTACTCATGGTAGGGGACCCTCTAAGATGGGTCATGATTGAGTGGTATCATAGGGGTTACGGTTCTATCGAAAGAACCAAGAGTCTATGCGATTGATTTGGGGCAATAATGTTATGTGTTTCCAGTCCACGTTTTAGACTAGAGACTCCAGTGTTAGTGCGGAGGCTAGTGTAACCATACACCAGGATTCTGAGTTCTACTTTTTGACTTGGTACATAAAAACACTAGTTTTAGGGAAAATAAATGGTACATGCATCATATAAAATTTTGAGTGTGTTATCATGTCTTTCTTGATTCATCTCACTAGGTACACTCTATTGACTGTGGTATATCTTGATCTATTTTAGGATGCCTCTATATAGAAATACATCCATGATTCTGATGCATGATCATGAGGATGGTCCTCCTAGATATGAGGTGTTAGTATAGGGACCAGTATCGAAGATAGAACCCCCAAGTAGTGTACTAGTGATACCACCACTCAGAGAATAGCTGTTACTACTGGTGTTATCGGTAGCGGATGCATGAATGATGTGTGTGTTTCAAGAGTTCCAGAGGCAGTGACCTCCTAGGTTCAGGGGTGTTCCAAACCCCCAGGCAGTTGAGAATTTTTTGGAGGTAGTTACATGTGTCTTTCACCTAGTGAGGATGCCTCTCGACTAGATGGAAATCCTGGTCATGATTCTTCTACAGGGATCAATGGGATATGGTGGAGTTTAGTGATCTAGACGCATGTGGAGATGAACCTCACATGGAAATACTTCGAGAATCTCTTCAAGGAGGAGTTATTTCTAGTGACGTTACGCTCTGTGTGGATAAATGAGCTACTTCATCTACAGTAGGATAGACAGACAGTAGCAGAGTACTATGAGAGATTTTCGGATCCTTCTCGCTATTCCTAAAATATAGTTCGGTGCCCCTTTTTTAGGTTCTGAACCTTAGAATAAGGACTATTCTAGGTTATCATTCTATAAATTATATCCTTTAGAATTCCAACACATGTTGTATTACTGGAGAGAGATCTTATAGTAGAGATATTTCTAGTGGAGTAGACACTAACAGTAGGAGCAACCATAGGGAGCCAGGTAATTTAATCTTCAGTAGCTGGTAGCTGATATCTAACAAAGATATCCAAGAGGATCATAAAATTTAGGTGATGAACCTAGGACATGTGGTTAGTGGTGTGAGTCTCCCAGGGCAGACCTAGTCCGTTGAAGGGCAGGTTATTTTACTCATGCAGTTGTTAGGGCATATGGATAGAGATTGTCTGACTCATTTTACGACCATTCCTAATATGATCGAGGGACCACTGAGGTAGAGGAGAAGGAAGGAATAGGTCAGTCCTCTAGGTGGCGTATGTGGTAGATGATCTAGACAGGCATTAGGAGGTGGGTAGAGGTTCGAAGTACTACCACCACCACCCCCAGGTGCCCCACCATGGGCTTAGGGAGCTGGTGGAAAGGGACGAGGCCAGATTTAGGTGATTGAGTCTTATGACCCTAACACTATAGCAATGACTAGAGGTACAATCTGTGCCTTTTCCACCCTAGCTATATTTCTGATAGACATAGGTTCCAGTCACTCTTTTCTTTCCATGACCCTTGTTCGATACGCAAGGATTACATTGGAATTGTTGACTCGATCCCTATTCTTAGAGACTCTTATGGGAGGAGATTCAATTATCAAAAAATGGTTCTAACAGTGTTCCCTTACTCATTGGGTGAGAGTTTCAGTTGGGATCCCTAAGTGGTGCCATCAAAGCCTTATGATAGAATCCCTGGTATGGTCAGATTATCCATAGTTCATGCCCATATATACAGTTTTAGAGGAATAGTGTGGTGTGCCCATAGATATGGGACCAGGTTTTCCTTTCTTAGTGAAAAGGAAATCCAAGAAGAACTGGATGGACTCACACATAGGAGGGTGTATCCAATCACACACTAGTTGGCTAGCATAACCCTCAGTGTTGTGGATGAGATGAGTCCTCAATTTCTGACAGTGGTGGATGAGTAAGAGGATATCTTTATAGAATATGTTCCAGGATTACCTCCTCATAGGGAGGTATATTTTAGCATTGATCTATACCCTGGAACAGCACTGATATCTACATCTACATAAAAGATGGATCCTGCAGAGCTTCGTGAATTGAGAGTACAGTTGGAAGACTTCTAGAGAAAGTGGTTCGTGAGACCCGGTGTTTCACCCTGGGTGGCCCCTATTTTGTTTTGAAAAAAGGAAGACAGGAGCTTGAGGTTATGTGTGGACTTTTGGAACCTAATACATGTGGCATGGATGAATAAGTATCCACTACCGTGGATTTAAAACCTCTTTGATCAGCTGAAGTGAGATAGGTGGTTCTTCAAGATATACCTAAGATCTGGATATCATCGGCTTCATGTACGTGATGAGGATATCCCAAAGATATCCTTCATATGTCATTATGGCCACTATGAGTACTTATTGATGTATTTTGGTTTGAATAACTCCCTTGTAGTGTTCATGGGACTCATGATTAGGATCATTTGGCCTTAATTAGAACAGTTCATCGTGGTCTTTATTAATCGCATCCCGGTGTACTCAGAATCCATAGAGGACAATGTGATACACTTGAGGATGATCCTGGACACACTGAAAGAGAACCATATTTATGGGAATCTCTCAAAGTGTCAGTTAAGGATTCGAGAGGTCCACTTTATGGGACACCCCATTTCAAAGGCTGGAGTGGCAGTGGATCTGATAAAGATTTATGTAGTGCTTTCTTGAGAGCCACCCAAGAGTGTTACCGAGGTGTGGAGTTTCCAATTTTAGCTGGGTACTATCAAAGGTTTTTACCTGAAATTTATATGGTAGAAGAACCCTTAACGGCCTTTACGTGGAAGGGGAAGCCTTTCATGTGAATAGAGAAGTTCTAGAAGTTCTTTCAAGAGATGAGGTAGAGGTTGATGAGCACTGCTATATTGAGATTAATGGATGAGGTTGTAGAGTATGTGGTGTTCTTCAATTCATTAGGGACTGGTATTTTTTGTTTCCTTATTCAAGGGAAGGATCGGATTGCCTATGGTTTTCTCCAGTTGAGGAAACATGAGAAGAACTACGTGACCCACGATCTTGAGCTTGTAGTGGTAGTCTTTGCATTAAATATGTGGTAACACTACCTGATGGTAAAGTGGTTTACCATCTACTATGACCATAAGAGTCTCAATTATATCTTCTCTCAGAAGGATCTGAACTTGAGACAGAAAATATGGATAGAGTTCTTCTAGGGATATGACATTGATATTTTCTATACTCTTGGGAAGGGGAACATAATGACAGATTCTCTCATCAGGATATCCATCATTCAGTTGTTGAGTGAGGCGTTGGAGAAGTTGGCTGCATTATAGGTATACTTTGTGGATAGAGACGTAGTAGCCTACCACCAATTGATGTTTGTCACCCCTCTACTCTTATATTGAGTCAGGGAGGAAAAACTTGGGGATATCTACTATGACACCAAATGTGCTCATATTTCCACAGGTCATGCCCTTTATGGATAATCAAAATGTGGGGAACACATCATTCTATTTAAGGGATGCACAGTAGTACCAGCGACGTTGCGGGAGGAGGTCTTAAGGTAGTTCCATAATTCCCCTTTGGAAGTACATCCAGGAGTGGAAAATGTGTATCAGGACCTTCGACATCAGTTCTGGTGGCTGATAATGAAAAAGGTGGTGGAAAATTTCATTTCTAGATCCCTCACTTGTCAAAAAGTAAAGGCTGATAACCAGGTTCCAACAAGCTTGAACCAACCACTTGAGGTTCCATAGTAGAAGTGGTATGGGATATCGATGGACTTCTTGACTGGTCTATCATGAATTTCCAAGGGGAAAATACCATCTAGCTTATCGTTGACCAACTCACCAAGTCATCCCACTTTCTACTGCTCTGTGAACAGAGATTAGTAGAGAGCTTGGGATGACTCTATGTGTAGAAGATAGTTTGACTCTATGGAGTCCCATCATTGATAGTCTCAGATCGCGATTCTCACTTTATGTACCAATTGTGGAAGGGATCGTAGGAGGCATTTGGGACTCATTTGTTCTTGAGCACAACATTTCATCCCCCGATGGATAGTCAGATAGAGAGGACCATCGAGGTTCTTGAGGATGTGCTACGGGCTTGCATCCTAGACTTTGGTCATAATTTGGAGGATCACCTACCACTGGTGGAGTTTGAGTACAACACTATCTATCACTCCACTATTGGTATGGCACCATTCGAGGCCTTCTACGGGCGACCATGCAGGTCACCACTATACTGGAAGGACCCAGGGGAGTCAACACTCATGAGTCTAAAGTTGGTGTGGGATACCACTAAGATGGTGTAGATCATTCAAGAGAGGATGAGGAATACACAGAGCTGGAAGGATTCATATGATGATAGGAGGAAGAGGCCTCTAGATTTCAAAGAGGGGGACCATGTTTTCCTTCAGGTATCAAGTCGATGGGGATTGTGAAGATTTGTTTAGGGTGTCATGTTATCTCCAAGATAAATTCTCCCTTTTAAGATTATAAGAAGAGTTAGTGAGGTAGCGTACCACCTAGCACTACCCCCATAGTTTTTCTAGTAGCATGATGTATTCCATGTGTCATAGCTGAGGAGGTACGTGGATGATTCATCGCATGTAATCGACTAGGGTGAGTTGGACATTGACGATGGGGCGACTTTTGCAGAGCACCTAGGGGAGATCAAGGATTGACAAGATCAGATCCTTTATGGGAGATCAATTCCTCTAATATACATTTAGTGGAAGCATGGGAATCTCTAATAGACCAGTTGGAAGTGGGAGGCTCAGATTCATGCTCAGTACCTTAATTTTTTGTTGAGTAGCCATTTTTTTGGCTTTAGGGGACGTAAATCCCTATGGTAAGGAGAATGTAATGACTCATATTTTCTCAGGTTCTATTTTTATTAATTAATTAGGAAAATTATGAGGCCAGACATTGAGATATCTTGAGATCTTGAGGCTTGGTGTGACCAGAATGATATGGTGAAAAATGTTATGTTTTTAATAAAGCGTGTGGGTGGTTTCTTCTTGAAATGGGAATAACTTCTAAATGGCCTCCCATATAAGAAATCCAAGGGCACTATTGTGTCCATAGTAGTGACTTTACCTTAGGTAGGGCATAACATAGACCACCGCGGGTCGATGGTGAATGTTATATTTTCGACGTAAACTCCATTAAAATATTTTAATTAAATTATATTGTTTGACATAATAGATATTCTCTTTAAATTATCTTTTTTAGAAATCTAGGTTTATCACCATAACCCTGGAGTTTTCTTGAGGTAGAGTGAAAACGGATCTCCAAGCATTTTGGTAAATCAAGATCAAAAATTTGATCAGATTGTGGAGGATCGATGAATTCCAGTTGATCAAGGATCCCAAATGACACAAAATACCATTCTTCATTAATGACTAATCTAACCTTTAGGTAGGGTGTCGATCTTTTTGTGATTTATTTCCCCTTATTAGATTAAAATGATGAACACAGACCAACCCACAAATAGGTTGATCTATGGTTAGATTATTCTTTCAGGAGGGGTAATTATAATGGGTTTAAAGAGGATTAAATATTGGTAATTTTTCTGTTGTTGTTTTCTTCACGATCCCGCAAACATGAAAGAATCACGGCTGACACGAAAAATTCCAAGATATGTTCTTTAGATGTTCATGTGCCTTATCCCTTCCTCATGAATCTCTTGCATTATTCATGTGTTCTTAGCCTTCTACTTTCCCTATGAAACCATATCCATGTCAAACCGATCCTGCGATGGTGCAAGGTGGTTGTGATGCAAGGAGGCAGTCAGAGGTGGTGGCTCCAAACGGTTTAGGCGGAGCATGGAAGGGAAAGGACACTAGCGAGGCGGCTGATGGTGGAGGAAAAAATGACCAAAAAATGGTGGCCAGACTAGGTGGGGAGTGGTAGGACTGGGGCACCATCACAGTAGCAGGCAGTAGTGACGGGATGTGTTCCAGGTGGGTCCTCTTTGGAGAGGGGTCCCATAGTGGTGGAGGTCGTGGTAGGAAACTAGGGGCTACGGTAGAAGGCTTCCTGATTGCCAACAGGGACATGGCTCAAATCCACAATGGACAAAGAACCCTACGATGGTGGTGAGGCTACGAGACTAGGTGGAGGAGGCAGGTCATCCATCTGAAATGTTTTCTAGTTTCGCGTTGATAGGGGGGTCGTCTGGCCATTAGGTCGGGTGACCATGTTGACCAGAGGGACACATATAGGGTGGTCCACGTCTGGTAAAGCAAAGACATCCCACACGACGTGGGACATTCCAGATAACTGGTTCATGGTCGAGTGGCCCAATAGGTTGGGCTGGTTCAGGATGGCCTAGACCGACCGGGTGGGTTGGGGTTGGTCGGACCACACTGGAACCTTTTTACTAAATTGGTCATATATTTGAAATGGTAGGTATGTTTCATGATCCGTCTGTGGCATCAGGACCCTTGAAAAGAGATTTTCCTTTTGGGATTATCTATGTGAGTTTTTATGGAAGTTTTCTTATGACCAAATGGTGCAAGGATTATGTTCTCCTAGAACAAGTGAACTACAAATGGAATCCTATATATGGATGTGACTATGTAATCTTGGGGAATACGTGACTTGGGTGATGAATGACCCATCAACTCTTTTTTCACCATTGATTCATCATGAGAGACTGACACTCTATTCTCCATTAACTCTATATGTCCCATTGATGCCCCATGCACCATCGTTGCCTCGGGAACCATCATTGCTCAGGGCTACATCAATGCATCCTGCACCATAGAATATTTGTGCTCCATCGATGCTCCATGCTCAATCGACAAATATAGTTTCATGGATACTGAGAGATTTTTGGACTACCATTAGAAATCCTTCTCCTCGTTCTTTAGAAATATATCTATGTAAACTAATAGTATTGACTATACTTGGTGTGTTTCTTTTGTGGTTTACTTCTTGTGTTTTCTTTGTGGTTTACATCATATATTTCTTAGTGTTATTGCCTTTGTGGTTTTGGGGTATCCTACTGAGTATTGTATTAATCACCCCTGTGTGGGATTTTCCTACATGTGTCATTTCTTGTGTAGACGATCGACACTTTGACGGTGTCCTAGGTGGACTAGGACTAGGTTGTTCTTAGAGTGATCAAATGGGTGTGTGGAGCTCTTACAGATTCAGATAGAAACCCTATATAAGGACCCAACCTTAAAAAATTACATAATCTAGAATTAAATGAATAATTATCATTGAGTATCTTTTCAGGTTTAGAGTTTTACAGAATTAGGACATAACTATTACATCTCAAAAGATTACAAAGTAGACACATCTACTCAGTTTCCATTTTTTTCATAAAATAAAAACTCTTAAAAAGAAACATGTCTGGTTCCATGTTTTAGATATCATGTCATTCCTTGATCCCATCCTTGACCCTATTAATCTTTAAGTCCTGTGGAAAACATTTCAAAAACTTGGGATTAGCATAAAAAGCTCAGTATGGGATATAAAAATACGGAAATAAAACATTAGTCCATGTATACATAAGAATCAATGAAATCATACTTTACTCATAAAACATAATCACTTTAACATACCTCATGAAATCATAATATTTATCAATAATTCATATAAATAATAATACATAAAGGTAACTTGAGACATTCATAACATTCTTATATAGGGAGTAACCCTCATGGTTAATTTTGGAATAACCATCATAGTATATTCCCTAAATCACTTCAGAGAAACCATATCGTTTCACTCCTTCATGTTACCCAATGCATTGGAGAGCTAGCTCGGGCTCACCCGCCCTTAGTTTATCCCGGAACCACCCGTCTTCATAAAAAATGGCCAAGAACCATAACATAATCATATCACATAAAACATGCATAAAGGAAACAAAAAATTTCCACATTTCAATCACAAGATATCAATAAAACACATTGATATAATAAAAAAATTATCAAAACCATTTTCAATACCAAAATAAAAGAAAATTAAAATATGGTATTTTTTTCATTTTTTAAAAAAAATTATGTCTTGTAGAGGAAGCCGAAACTCAAATAATGGTCACGGCGGTGGAGAAGTCGTTGTTTCCGCATACGTAAGACAAAACATTCCTTTTTTCATTTAGTAAAACAATTCGTATAAAAATATTCCTTTTGAATAAAAGTAAATGTAAAAGGGGTTTATACACCGTATAAAATAAAGTTGTGTATAGAACAAAATATGCCTGAATGAAAGGAGATTGAGACGAAGTCCCTTACAGAGATGGTATCCTTAGAATAAGGATAATTCAATTACATAATTATGTGTGAAAAATATAAATACACACAATATAAGTGTATATTAAGTGTAAAACCATCATATGTCATCCACACGTATTCATATCATGACAAAATCATTAAGTAGAGGTTAAACCCAAAGAATTGAAATTGGGTTAAGAAGTTCCTTTACAGAAATTCGACAGCCTAACTGCGTCACTTTAAAGTTCAGAAAATGAGTTGATGAGAGATAAAAAGTGTATCTCATCACTTGGAGATTACATTTACAGAAATAAGTATATATAAGAAAATATCCCAATAGAAGAATATGTAAATTAAAAGACCTAACACAAATAAGTCTTTTAAAAAGAGGAGGGTAGAAGGTTCCCCTACCGATTTGGGTAACTTGCGAAATGTACACCCCATGAAAGAAGGTTCATACAATGAAGATGTAAATAACCATAAATTAAATTATATTACACAAATAATAAAATCATGGGCATTACATACACCACAAAAAAGGCTATAGTGGCAATCTCATGGGAACAAAAAGTGAGATAAAAACCCCTTACCTCATTGAAATCAATCGAGTCGTATGACCAAAAGATAATAAAAACCAAATGAATCACATAATACCATGAATATAAATAGAATCAAGATAATATATATGAAATGGAAGTACACAATACACCACATGCAATAAATAAGTGGAGAATAATGTAAATCTCACAGAATTAAAAGTGAGATAAGAAATCCCTTATGAAACTTCGGCAGCCTAACGGCGCTAATTAGAACTTCCAAAAAAATGGATTGATGAGATGAAATAGGTTATCTCATCATATAAACATAAAAAGTACAGTAAGAGGAATATAAAATAAAATCCCCCAACATAATAAAGAGGAGCTTAAAAGAAACGACATAAAAGAGAGTACTTAAAAAGAGAGAGGTAGGATCCCTTACCTCAAGTCCGACTTGTCTTGTTCGTTTCTTTATATTTCTGAATAATAATCTTTGGTAAATTTATAATTTCTTAAGTACCTCCTTTAAATTTTATTATTCAATTCATATCACATATTATAATGTTATAATAATTACTTAATTATGTGAGTTCATATCATACGTTTTTGTCGATGTTCGGTATATGAGTAAAAAATGAACATGTTTGAAATGAATTGTCCTTATAGTTATAAGTAAATCATCTAAAAATAGTATTAATGATTTAAATATCATATATATCCAGTATATATTCATTTTATACTATTCCATAACATTTGGATATAAAAAATGAAATGCACCATTCATGGAGATGGTAGGTCGTACGTTTGCATGAACACTACTTTCATTTCTTTGTCATATTAATTGAATTAAAACTAAATGAGAGATATATATATTATAATTCCAGAATTATATTCAACATTTAGATGTAATATATGTCATATATATAAATTATATATATGTACTTATAATAGTACATAACATTTGGAGATAAGAAATGAAATGCACCGTTCATGGAGATAGTAAGTCTTACGTACGCATGAACGCTACTTTCATTTCTATTTCATACTTTAATGGAATTAAAACATAATGATAAATAGTTATATCATAATTAAAGTATAATATCATATATAATATCATTAAATCCATCCTTTATATATCCCACATATGGAATTAATGATTCAAATCACTTTGAGGAGGCGGTAGTCCGCACTTCCTAAAATGAAATTATTGCGTTTACCCATTATGGAAACCATAAAGGTATGGAATAAATGAAAAATACAGAAGCATAAGTAAAACAAAAACATAATATATACCATATATAAATACAGTGACATCTTAATGGCCACCATGAGAGGTGTTAAAAGAAGATTGAGCAATCATCGTTTCGTGAGGCAGTAATTCGCCACCCAAAGAAATAGTATGTTCTTTAACCATTAGATGGAGGTGTGTGTAGGTGAAGCTCGAATAATTCTCATAAAAACATCAAAGTATATTTAAGATACTGGTGTTGTTACAAAATAATGGAATAAAAATAGTTTAGGGGGTTGGAGAATCCAAATAAAACAAAAGAACATAAGAGAACACATTACCGTTAAATCGGGTAACTCCTCTTGGTATGAACCAAAAGGGTTTCTTGAAGAGCTTTCTGCCTATGTTAAGGCTTCTATGATAAATATAGGGATCTTTGGAGCTTATTTTAGTAGAGTTTGGACGAGCCAAAGGGCTTTAGATGTGTGATATATTGGTAGGAAGTGGGGTCTTTTTATAAGGGAGAGGAGGGGCTCTTTTAGAAATCTTGAAACTATTATTTTATTATAAAATGAAATTCGGTTTCTAAAGCACAAAAAATCATTAAAGTTGATGATAAGGTGGCCATTGTTCGAAAGAAAATCATTCAATAGTTATTGGACAAGTTTTTGATATTGTTTTAAACGTTATATTCTTATTTATTTAATTTATTCATTAATGACGTAAACATTGCCTCATCATTGTGTCATAAATAATTTTATTTATTTGATGTCTAAAAATTATAAATAAAATTACCATGTTTTAGGAAATATTTTTAGGTTTTTAGTGAATATTTATAGTCTAAAAGATAAATTGTATAACCCCTTGTAAAAATTGTTTTAGTAAAACAATACATGTTTGTGACATTTTTATTTTTATTTTAAATAAAAGGTATTAATGTCATTATCTTTCCCAAGTGGCTCCATAGGGTCCCACAAATAGACCCATGGATTTTATTGGTCGGACATGACTCATCCAATAAGGGTAGAACATGTGTAAAGATATTTTTATATTTTTATAATAACATTTTTAACTTAAATTACCCTAATTACCTTTAATCGCAGTTAAAAAAAATAAAAAGTTACTATTGACCAAAAAATTATTTTCATCCTATTGAACCACATTTTACATACTAATGACAACCATGTATGTAATATTTTTTAAATTCAATTCACAGAATCGGTAAAGTTTCGTTTAACGAAAAATTCAGTTGTTTTATCTACCACTTAGTGGTTTCACTATTCATCAAAAAATGACGTTTTTCAGAAAAATACCAAAAATTCATCCTAAGATATATTTGATATTCCGAATTAAAAAATGATGTCCATTTTACCAAATTCATAACATATAACTTTAATTAATTAATTTTATAATTAATTCCTGTTTCCAAACAAATAGCGTGTTTTTAAGAAACAATATCTATCAAAAGATTGACATTTGTTTATGTCCAATTTCAAAGTGAAATTAATTCCAAGGACCACCATTGGATTAAATGGTAAAAATATATTTTAATTACACTTTAAACCCAATTAAAAATATAATCTAAACATATAAATAAATTATATTAAAAGGAGGTTTTGAATTAAAATACGACATTTTTCACTATTCATTAAAAATGAACTTTATCAGAAAAATACCAAAAACATACACAAAGTAAATCTTGATGTACCTATTCTAAAAAAGAATTTTATTTGGTCCAATAGAAATTATAAGAGTGACCAAAACTATATTTGGAGAGGGTTCATCATCAAAAGGCGATAAATCGACTTTTTTGTGAATATATGAGTATTTACGTTTAAAATTGGATTCATTCGCATTTTAAGCGTCTAAAATTATTGGGTAAATGTAAAAATATTTAACAAACATATATAATAATTTTGTAGTTAGTTATGTTCATTCACGCTATTACAATGGATTGGTGTTAACTACCATTTAAAAAATAATATTATTATATTATTAGTGTGCAACGTAAGATTTCAAAGAAACTCGTTGTTGCGTATTGGGTACGCCATCAAATATAGAATCCCCTTCAAAGAATTATTAATATTTTATTCAAAAATATTAATAAATATGAAAAAATAATATTCTTTATTTACCTGGGATGTTATACCCTTAACCTACACTTCAAGTAGTGTTTTTTTGCAGAAGAGTCTCATGAACATTTTCATTCACTTAACATACTCTTTCTTTTGGTGGGATTGTATTTTGGCCTAACTTACTTTCCATTTTTCCTAATTCCATACTCTGTGGTTGGTATCTTAGAGTATTCATACACTGTTTACTTAGTGTTTTTACATTTTATAATTTGGGGATGGATATGTGTTCATTTTTATAGGTACATAGGAAAATGCCTCCCTTTTTTTGGATATGCAAACTCGGTGCTAGTTGACATCCCCTGGCATATCGGAGGTGATCTTGGTGTAGTCATGCAATAAGACCATCTAGGATGGGTCATGACAACCTTGGACCTACTTTCACTCCCCCTTGATCACTCAATACACCGTTATGGCCTCCGAACAAATCCAAAAACACAACTTAGAGATATTCAAAATCTTTGAACCCAAATCAGAGTCTTAATTCTCAGAAAACCTCTTACTCTGAGACCAAAATTCAAATTTATCCTAATTTCATGAACCCATAATATTGTTAATTGTTACATCTATCTCTATCACCTCCTTCCTCTTTATGGAACATGACTCAATGAAATAGTGCAATGATTGATCATAGTAACCTAGTGATCATGACATCCTTATGAATATTGTATGATCCGGTGATTCACAAACTCTAGTAAATCATGTGTGGTTTCCTCCTTATGTTGTAACCTTCCATTTTCTTCCTTCCCGTATTCTTTTATTTATTTTTCTTTTTTTAATTTAATTTTGTTTTGGTTTTAAATTTTAAATAATTCATCCTTTTTTTATACAATTTGAAATTTTATATTCAATTTTTGGGAGAGATTTTGTATTATAAATGTGGTATTTAACTATCTTGTTGATTTAGTTTTTTTAGAGTTATGGTTGAAACCTAACTGTTATTATTATCCTATTATAGTGTTATGTTTGTTATTTGATGACTATAAATCACTAATGGTTATGAATAATAAATGATTTTTAAAAATAATTAGTGTATGAAAGTACTTAATATTTGTTATTTTTTACAATGGAACTAATGTTTAATATTATAAATTTTGTTTTTTTCATGGATGTTTAACAATAGAAGAAATTAGAGGTCTGATGAAGTATTATCAACAAAAACCCCAATATTTTTATATGGTTTCATTAATTTGGAAAATGTATATGATAAAGTTACTAAATTGGTTTTATGTAAAAAATATTTAAAGAAAATGGGTGAAATCATTGTATGTAAAAATCATATTTATTAAGGGTTTTTTACTTGAATTTTTACTCCAATGGGTGATAATAAATACTTCCCTTTCTCAATTAAACTTCATCAAAATTTATCTTTAATCCCATGCCTTTTTTATGTATCAATTACAATAACATAAAAATCACATTCAAGATTAGATACATAATTACAAAATTTTTTGTATGATATAGTTGTCATTATAGAATATAAAGTTTATATCAATTTAAATTTGGAGTTATAGAGATAGAATTTTGAATTGTAATAATTTTATTTTATTAGGGATAAGATAGAATATATTGAATTTGTTTTTTGTAAATAATTATATAGTTATGGTACATATGTGATATTAAGAGCCCATGTTATTTAAAAATTTGATTGTTTTTTATATTTTGGACCATTGTTTCAATGTTATGGAGATATTAATGTAGATGTCTCTTGTAATATTTTAATTAGATGGATAAAATGGAGAAAATATTTTTAGAATCATTTTGATCATAAAATTTTTATAAAATTGAAGGGTAAATTATATAGGATTTTTATTTGGCTAGTTATTCTATATTTTAGTGAGTGATGACCTTTTATTTGAGAACTTGAACATAAACTATAAGTAGCATAAATTAAAATGTTAACATGTACATGTGGGTATACTAAGATGGTTAATACATGAAATGAATGTGTTTGACAGAAAATTTCAATGGATCTAATTGAAGATAAGATGTTTGAGATTATAATAAGATGGTTTTAACATATTATAAGAAAAACTAGGGTGAACCTATTAACAGGGTCAATTTAATGATAACTTCACTTATTAAAATAAGTATATGCCTCCCTAAAAGGAGCCTTTAAAATCATTCAAGGTGATTTTATTCTAAATGGTTTCAATGAAAATATGGCCTTCAATAGAACTATTCATAATCATTTTTTATATGTATTATACCTCATTCAATTAGTTTTAAAGGCAGTTTTTCATTACTACTATTTTTTACAATCTTATTATTATTGGTAATTTTTTGTGATAATTTGTGATTTAATTGTTTATATTTTTTTATTGATGGACTTTAATTTAATTTTAAAACATTATGTATTATTATTATTTTGAATCATTAAATGTTTTTATATTTTAGGACTTATGATTTATTCTAAAATTTCTAGTAAGACTAGTAAAGATCTAACTTGAAAATCTCGTATGCTATCATATCTTAAAGATAAAAAATTTAGTAGCATGTAAGTTTACAGGAAAGTAAACAAGGGATGTATTACAAGAGCCAAAAAATTGAACAATTGATATCATAACGATATTTCATATTAAAATTTCCCAACACATTTAATAGAGGAGATAAGGTATATTGTTGATGGTAAATAGAATTCAATGTAAATATGTATTATAACTAACCAATATGTAATTGTATAAGATTTTATGGGAAAATATGATGTTAAAGGAGTTGAAACAACATAGATTTCGATCCATATGATACACACAAAAAATATCCTTCAAACCATTTATTTTTTAAGGATTTTTAAAATTATAGTTTGAGAACACACCTTAATGAAAGGAACTAAATTCTATCTTTTTTACTAATTTGACCCATTTAACCTAATCAAAATGATAATAACACACTTTAATTGAATTAGATCATATCAACATATGTGTTCTTATTGATCCAATTTCATGGGATTCAAATATTTTGAGTATATAAAGGTGAACTTTATAAAATTTATGGAAACCCCTACATGGAAGAAAAACCTTGACATTAAATAATAGTCACTCAAAGTATGACAACCCCTACATTGAATAAAAAAACTCCACCAAAGACATCATGATTTTAAACATCAAAATGGACAGTGTTGGAAGAAATCTTGGCTTGTGGAAAAATACTATTAAAATTATAATGATGGTCACTCTCCATCATCTAAGATAGAATCATAGAAAGAAGTCATCGTATTAGGTTGAGCTAATGAAAACTCCAAGTGACCTATAGCTCATCATGAAAAATAAAGGTAAACAATATATCCTCAAACAACATCATGAATATAGCATCAACGATGTTTTATTTACGACATGGATCTATAATTAAAACCTATATAATAACCATAAATTTAAGAACAAAAGTAATAAGGGGGGTGATCTTCAATACAAATTAGCAATATGATAATGTGCACCAAGAGAAATTCTGAATGTGTTATATTATTACCCTCAATTTTTTCTTAAGTTATGTTGAGTGAATGAATTTTTTTGAAATATTTTTGGGATGAGATTTAAATTTTCTTAAAATACTATAAATTTAATATTACTACAATTTATTTTCATGAAAACACCATAAAATCTATGGAATGGTTGGGAACAAGGTTTATTTATTAAAAAATAATATGGGTTTCATGTGTGTTTTCATATCTAATGTTATATCTTGGAATGCAAAATTAATTTGACAAGTATGATTAAATTTTTGATAAAAAAATGATTCATGATTACTCCTATACAAATAATACTTTTTAAGTCATCAATAAAAGGATACATTCACCTTTGAAGATGATTCTCTTAGTGTATTTAATGTGAAATATCCTTTTGTGAAATAATTTTCAAAACATCTAGAGGATAATTATATTAGTGAAATTTAATAATAACTTTAAAATTTACAAAATCTTCTGGATGAACCTTCAAAATAAAAAAAAAATGAGTTATAGGACTGTGGGTAGGCGTTTGGTTTTTATGGGATAGTGCGGGTTTATTAGAAGACATGGGATTAGGATCTCTATTTTAAATATTTTTTCTAGTAGTAAGAGGGAGGAATTTGGATATTTTGGGCTTCATGTTCACAGGAGGGTACGACCTTTTCTATGGGGAGAATTTCCCATGTGAGTTATTTTCCTTATCCTTCTGGAATATTCTATAATTCTTTTGATACTTATACACTTTCATTAATGGAATCCTCATAATTCTACCAAATTTATATTTTGGAATCCTCTATTATCCTTACACATGAACTAATAGTTCTATCAATTTTTTCTCTCATTTAGATATATACTTAAGTGAGGTGAGTCTAGAGATTAATTCTAGAATTATTTTCTAGATAGGGATTCTTTAAGTATAAATTGAGACTGATATAGTAGTTGTATGTCCACACGCATAGGTAATCTAATTATAATGTGGAATCATAAATCACATTGTTGAAATCAAGGATCCAAAAATATGATATTCTAATGAATAATAGGTAATTGTTTCCAGTCATGCTAAGATCTAAGCATAGATGAATTGCATGATAATTGTGAATTAAATTCATGAAGCAAGAAGAGAAAAATAATTTATAGAAAATATGAAGAAAAAAATTATAGGAAATTGAATAAGGAAATTAGAAGAACAAGATATAGGCATGAAAATTAGATTTATAAATAGAGGAATGGGAATATTTTTAATCAATCTCTAATAAAGTGTAATTGAAAACTTTTTTTGAAAAAAGATCTAGTGGAATTGATTAGAAAATTTTTGACTTATTTCTCAATACATTAGATTTGGTAAGATTTAAAAGATCCAAAACATTTTTTCACACTACTGATCAATTTGATAGGCTATTGAAATAGATACGTGTGGATGAGTATGAAGACTTACTAATTGAGTATGTAGTCTTAAGAATATTTTCATGTGTTTTTAATATCAACTCTGGTAATATTTATTCCAAATAAACCATACTTATTTAAAAATTATCATAATATAATTATAATTTTATAGGTTTATCTTTCAAATATTGGTAGTGTTACTATTAGTGAGATAGGATATGCCACTATTAATGATCAAATTGGATACAAGTATAATTTTTTATCAAATGATTTAGGCATCATGTTTTGTGAGAAACAAGAGAACCATCTATTCCACCATATTATATGGATTATTTATTTGATGAAGCAAATTGGTGTCTAAATGATGTTGAAATGGTAAATAAGACAACTATTTTTTCCATATGGTAATACAAATCTTTTTCCTGACTCTAGAATTGATTTTTTTGGTTTGGTTCTATCCATGTAAAGGCTAGAAAGGGTGCATGTAATTTTCTAGATACTTGGAAAGTGTTGATTGAAAGTTCTTGTTTGGTTAAGAAAATGGATTAATATTTTATTGAATTTATAAATATTATTCAAGAAATATAATATATTAGATTTAATATATATGATGAGTGATTTTACATGGATATTGATGAGATGTATTTAGTGGGTTGGATAAATTTGAAAGTTGTTTGAAAAAGTATATTAAAAAAACCCATATATCTTTGAAAATTATTTGGAAAGATTATTTTTTTCAAACCATCATGATGATAAGTGATTGGATGATTTTAAATTTCATCATTTTTCAAGATATTTAAATTTAGGTATACTCGTCCCTTCACAAGATTTGAGGTGAAACGTACAACTTATTAATGTCCCTCATATACCTAACTTTGAAAAACATAGTTATCACATTCAATCACTAGATATATTTTGGGCCTAGATTATAATAACATTTATTTAATCTCTTAGGTAAATAATGACTACAACATTCCAAGCACCATTTTCTAGTGATAATATAAAAACAACCATGAAATTAATATATAAAAAATGAATTCAATTGTTTTTTAATATAGATTCCTAGGTTCATATGTGTATGCTATTATACTAAAAATCATTTAAGGAAAGGTATTTTGTTAATTTTCTTATCCATAAAAACTCAAGAGTTCTGAAAAAACATTTTTCATGGTAAAGTATTCTCCAAATGATAATATTTGTCTTTTTTTATCCTTGAGAAAGATAGGGAAGGTTGTTTTTGTGATCAGGGATGACAATAATAAAGGTTTATCCCATCATGAGGTAGATATTGGTCTTTTTATGAGTATCCAAGGAATAAATTATTTGAAGGATACATCATATATTATTATATTAGTTATAAATTTTGGTTATGTAATGAATATAAAGAGATGTGGTCCTTCTGTCTATGTGAACAATCATAAAATTTATCATGTTTCAACTCATGGTAAATATTGAATCTATTGTAACTAATGTCATGGATTCAATTTCGTCTAGTTATGTATCCCTAAATATGGTTCATCCCCTTTGGGAGAATCATAGAATATAAACTCTTGTCACATTAGCTTTAGCTTCCTAGAGATCACTTGATGCACAAGTCATCAGTTGAAAAAAAAGGAAGCTATAATAATAAATACAATTTGGGGGAACTTACTGATATAGTTTTTATAAAAATGGGATATTTTTTCTATCCTTAATATCCATGGTAAAATAATTTTATACCTCAATAAATGAACAGATCATGATAATAGGGTTAAGAATATAGAGATATTTATTGCATTTTTTTGACAATTATTCAATGAGTTCATTGCACATAAAACAAATGAAATAAACATTTTAAAAGTAGTTTTAATCAATGGTTTTTCCATGGGGATTGTTGTAGTTACTATAATGTTCTAAGTGGTCATTTTTTAATCTTTATAGGGAAATTTTCTACCACATTCAAGATTAATTTTAATCATTGGATGATATCAATGATTATTGTGTTGTTGAGTTGGACACTGGATGTAGTTGGGAAATATCATATAAAGGAAAATTTTCTTGAATAATTTTTTGGAAGAAATAGAAATTCCAAAAGTAGAACTATTAGTTAAAGATCTATGGAGAAATAAAATGTAAATGGTGAAGTGTAAAGAAAAATATCTCAAAGTTGCAGCATGATTATAGTGGAACTGGGTGTGCAGCAGAATCCACAAACAGGTGGGTTTTAAAAAATTTCATCTGACGATCAGTGTAAAGTTGTTGACGTTGGTGAAGAGCAGCCCGATCTAATCCAAGGATCTCACGTGAAGGGTTTTAAGAACAAAAATAAACCATAACAATACCTAGTTTAATCCGAAGATTTCTTCTCATCGTTGGTGATCGCTTCTCAAATAATCCAAAGTCAAATTCCTCTAGATCGTCCACACAAGCTTCAAGGAATCCACAAGAGTTCCATTCGCCATAATCCGAGTTCTAGTATAGAATTGTGACGACAACTTGGACGCTCCAATGATCACTACATCGCTTCAGTATCGATGCCTGAGAGATTTCTTGATCTGAGCCCCTTGGATCCAGAGCCTCTCTCTCTAGATCATCATAGAGAGGAGAGGGGGGATAAGAACCATGAATTGTAATTGGAGATCTCATCCCCTCTTATATTTATAGTGGTTAATTAAAATACCTGGTATCACCTCACCAGCCCCCGAATACTTAACGCACTATCAATGACATTTTATGACTACTAAACTGAGTCATAAATATTATTATCTTTCAATTGTAATATATTTAAATATATTATATGATAATAATTGAGTAATTAACTCGACTCGTCTCTCCCCTAAATATTATTTGATCCTTTAATAATTCAATATTCATCAATTAATATTTTTCATTTATTTACTTAAAACTCATAAATAAATTTAAGTAATAAATTCAATACTCATTATTCTAAACTTGAATAATTTGAATTTATTTATTTCAATAGTGATTTTTATCCTTGGAAAAATCTCAGACCCCACTGGTGGGCCCCGCCATGTCCAAAACCCCTATTCAACTGAATAGGGAATATTCTTGAATATGTTATTATGCGTGACCCTCTAGGCCCTTATCTCGACAGTAGTGAATAGTATTAACAGACCAAGAGTGGGATCTAGAAACCCATCATGGCCCCTAAAGAGATAAGGATTGTCACAGAAGCAACTACCATCCTACGAACACGCACTGTGTAATATAATCTCATTGTCTATAATATCTCATAAAGCATGATGCACTCTTATGTCATCAGCCTTTTCTTTCTTTATTATTTGTTGATTTAAATGGATGGATTTACCCTCGAATTCCATGTTCATGGTCTTATAAAGGTACTGACATCTATATAAACATGGCCTGAGATATATTACTTCCATAACCCAGAAGCGAAAAATCCTTTCTTGACCACTCAACCAGTGCCATGCCACCAATGACGCACCCAACACAAACTACCTCTCCAAGACTTCATTGCCATGGTTTTCTTCTTGCATAAAAGTACCCAATCAAATTATGTTAATTGGTAGTGATCTCATGTCAGGAGACCATTACACACGATCGTAGATATAAACATCCAATGACATCCGAAACATGTGGAGTTTCTATTGGCGGTTCAGTCCTTATGATATCACTGCTAGAGATCACCAAGTGTGAACTTCATGAGAATAAGTCTTAATGCTTATAATCCCCCAACACTTGATAGTCAAACATCTACTATGTCCAATCAGTAATATGTATCTAGACCATAGAAAATATATTTAATATTAATGTAATAGAATCTTGAGGTTCTCATTATAGCCTCGGATCTGCTATAACCTTTCAATATGAAAATTAATATTTGGAAATTACCATTTTAATAGTGGAAGTAGAAAAGTCTTCACTATAATGGTAAGACGACATCTTGTATAGATAATAGTATACATGATATGGTAATCAAAAGAAATGAATAGTGGGGTCTAGGGAACCCACTATTTCAACACTCCCACTTACACTAGAGCTAACATGCTAACCAAACTTGTTAGATACTCACAAGATTGACATCATGTTTCTGCTAAGTAATGGCTTTAGCTGCTGGGCCTGCCATGGTTCCACCGCATGGCTATTCTGATATAGTGACCTCATCTCCTTAAGTAAAACATCTCAAGAGATGGTATCTCGAGTATATCCCACTTATCCACATTCCAAACATAAAATCTTGGCTAGTAAGAATATCATAATTTACATTATGATAATACTTTTTTTACCATGTGAAATTCTAAGAACTGGAACAAAATCATTGCGTTTAATTTCTTCTTAGCTACCTTAAAATCTATAACATACTCAGTATTTGTAGGTATGGATACCAATGGCTTATATGATCTTGACTCGCTCATCGGATTTAGCCTAACTACAATAGTAGATCTCTTGATTTATAGAAGACTAGTTTGTATCCCTGAAAACTAGTATCATTCCTCGCTATTTACCAGGTACATATCTTTTGAACTTAACGAAGTACAATTAGATGGTTCTGAATAAATCCCTTGTAATTCTCCTGGATATAACTAATATTATCCTATTATAAATATACCTTTGTAATATCGGTTCTTGTACATATCATGGCATAAGTCATTGATCCATCACTTCGATGTATGGATTTAAACCATCATGTTTATCTCTTCCATGTCTTAGACACGTCAACCTAAGGAGATTATTCTCTGTGAAATAGGCAACAATTCATCTCTTGAACTGTTGCAAATTGTAATGTTCAAAACAATGTCACTATATGTACGATTGAATAGGACCCAGAAACCTATAGATCTACCTTAGTATATCATGTTCCCTAGAACATAGGTTGATACTTTAAGTCAATCACTGAACAATAAATTTCATTTTGGTTTTAACTAACATAAAGACTAATCTATTTTCCATATGTAGTCAAACATACATCACTTATAAAACATCGGCGCTCCCACTAACCTCTGGTAGAAACATGAAAATCAATTTTTGTAAATGTATATTATTTGATCATGTTGCTTACTTTAATCCTAAAATAGATTTTAGTAACCTTAAACCTTTATTATCATTCTGTGATGTGACTATCCCTTTGTGGTGGCGTCTTATAAACACCATCCATGATTAGTGGTCATGACATCCAATGCTATACAATTTGATCATAGATATTAGCTATGATAAGTAAAATTCCAATGGATTTAGGCATAATGAATCAGTGAAACCAATCGAGCCTTATTGGTACTATGATTATACCATACATGTATCAATTCACTTGAATAACCACCATAGAATTTAAAACAATAAGCCCCTTTTCACTTTGATACACAGAATCCGTTATTTGAATTTTAGTTGGTCTTATTAATTTTAGCTAATTGTCATATACTGCTTACTTGTAGGAAATATTATTCATATTGAATAATAGATCACTAACCTCGGTGAATATAAAAACCATCACCATGGTTTTATCCTTCCTATGCAGTATGTGTCTCTGGAACATACTATGTTCCACATGCTCTTGTGGAACTAGTTCTTATGCTAACTATTTGCGCATCATGAGCATTGCCAAAACACAAGTCAATATAGCTCCCACTATCTCTAATAGAGATGTGAACCCTTATATGGATACATATTTTATCACTTGACTACAAATTTTCTATATTAAGTATTTATGTAATATCCTAAGAAATCGTTAGGACAAGTACCTTTAATGAACAATGTGTTTATCTTGATGCAAGTTTGTTTGTATCCAAACAAACTATTTGAATAAAAACACATGTACTCATGACATAATGGATTTACATCATACTATGACTCATATGATATCCATTTTTCATTATAGTTGGAATATGGTTGTGTGATATCACCATTATTTTCAGAGCATTTCATGAAATATAATAGAAGTTTCTCCAAGTTGTAACATTGATACTACCTACATCAAAATTTTGATGTATAACATATGTGTTTAGGAATTTCTCCATGATACATGTTATTTGATCAATGTTGATATGTAAAAATTCATCAACAATCCTCCTCATTAACATCAATGTCGTGATGTTGATAAGGTAATGTGCATTTAGGAATTACTCCATGCTATATTATCATGATTGATGAATGCTTGGTCGAGATATTCTTTGGTATCCCAACCCGAAGAAACTCATATCTCTTGACCATGCATATACTTCATTTTATTGTTACATAATTACTTAATGGAATCATATTAAGTATATATACCTCTAGATTATAATTTGAATTGTTCATGCTTACTTGTTGAACTATTTCCAAAAGCCATGTGAAATACTTTTATTTCTAAATGCTCCTTTGTCCAAAATAAAGACGTCGATAATACCAAAATTATTTAGTTGTGCCAAGCCTAAATACTAAACTTGGTGTATTCATGAAGTACATTTTTTTATTACTTTGACAAAGAATAATATTGTCACAACTGGGTATAAGTCTTACATTTATATATATCACTAATTTCCTTATGATTCATTTATTACTGAACTAGGTATTGAGTTTACCAAAAACAACATTAATTCCTGAACCTGAAAGAATGTTTCCTTGCATC
Organism: Viscum album; assembly: GCA_963277665.1. Lineage (NCBI taxonomy): Eukaryota > Viridiplantae > Streptophyta > Magnoliopsida > Santalales > Viscaceae > Viscum > Viscum album. The sequence continues at coordinate 2,059,922,933 of OY728120.1, read as the reverse complement.
CAAGGACACATGAGATTAATGTTTGTGGTTATACTCAATATTATTTCATCACGAATATTTCACTTCTCAATTAAGAAGTTGTGTAATTATCAATATTGGCCTAGGTATCACCCTTTCGCAGCCACATGAAGAATACACCTGACTTCCAGTAAGGTTTATATACTAACTTAGATATCATATTATAATACACCTATGTCACCAGCATATAGTATTTAATACCAAAGAAGTAAAAGGGAAACATTAAATTAATGAAGATTCCTGATGTAGAAGCAGAATCTGGCTTCTTTAAATCAGGTTATTGCAACTAAACTTCCACTGTTTATTTTATAATATGCAATGAAAAAACCTTTGTTAATACCTCATTAATTAAATGATGTAATGATTGTTTCATTAGCATTAAATGCCTTTGACCTTTCCACGTTGTCTTTCAATTTATTCTCCATAATAATTAAAGATAAAACTATATTTTAATTCTAATTCACTTGGATAACCTTACCTGTAATATTAATGAAGCATTTACTCGATACTTGTTCGTTTTGTGACTTAAAACAAAACTTGAGTAATGGGGGTGAAAATGATATGAGAAAGGGATCCATCTAAATATCATGATCAATCATTAAATTTACAAATTTCAGTATAAGATCTCTTTATTCATATCATTTCTTCACTTTACCCTTGAAAACATCTTGGAGATGAGACTTCTTGTTATATCAACCATATCCTGGTGTAGCGACCACAATTGACATCATACGTTGATGAATTCATAATGATATAACTATAATATGTTTTGTACATTATTCTCTTGTAAGCAGTTTCACCCTCACTTCTTGAGGTAGTTTAACAGTATTAAGGACATGTGAACCTTGAGTTTCCAATATCCTAGTACTATGCACACACACCTATACTATTTATGGATACTCGTGTCAGTGTGGAAATTTACTTTGTCCAATATTTATCGCAGTTTAAACTTTTGATATAACTTTCCATTTTTCTACAAAAATAAATTTTATCAAATTAGTGCCTTTTTATCTATATTACATGTTAAGACATTTTTTATTAAAATAGTTAATTAAATGTCTCCCACTATTTTAACGGAGTATAAGAACCCTCTGTGCTAGAATCAGAATACTCTATCATTAAAGTATTCTACTGGAAAGGATCATGGAACCACCCCTCATAGTCTACAAGCTATGGCTACACAACTACTTGGAGGGTTCTATGTGGGATTTTTGTTGTTCGACAACTTTAACTTGCAGTTCCTTGATCTGTTGAGTGAAGTACCGGCTTCTTAAAATCAGAACTTGATTTACTCAACACTCGCCTCTAAAAATACAAAAAGTTATCTATGGCTATGTCTTTTCTACAATTTTAGTTATGTCGACCCATCACTCTTATAAGAAATCCCCAGTAGTAAGAGGCACCCTCAGCTATGGCATGACCAGCACCTCAAATATTAGATTTTGTCCAAACTTGAATGATGGAAGGCTATTATGACTTAATATATTTTTCATGGTTTTATTATATTTTAATGTGATGAAAGGAATCATTTTATATTTTTATAATAACTTACTATGTGATCGCACTCACAAATGACCATGTATGAAATAGAAAAATATATTGTGTCACATGTTGATTTTATCTCTCATGTTTGTTTATTGTTATTCTATGTGATCGTGCTATAACTACACATTCACAAAATACTAAACCATAAAGAAATAAAATTAAAAATCTAATCATGAGCTGGTACTATTGGTCAATCCGTTGACTGAATAATGGACCAACCAAAACCCTAGGGGTAAGTACCTTTAGTCGTGTGGCTTGCAACTTGAATAGCAACGTCTTCTCATCCAATGCAACCAAATCCTATATGGTGCATCGTCGTCACTTGGTGTGAAGTGCATCATATGTCATCTCATCATTATAGAACTATACTCGAACTGAGGCAAGGGGATATTGGGGTATAAAATTACAATTCTGATAATAGGTGTGCATTCCCTTATACATATAACGCCACATGAGATGACAAGAAAATAGTATTTTATTTAATTAAACTAATTATTACAAACTAAAATGCAATAATTAAATAAATAAATAAAATAAAAGGCATCATACATACATCGGTCAGTCTCCATCTCACGATTAGTTTATACATTAACTCGCATACATAAAATATAAGCAGAATAAAATTAAACTAGCATTAAAATAAATTCTGAGGGAATTATTTATTGAATTAAAATTTCACTCTAATTTTAATTCAACAAATGTTTTCATTCGATCCCGATTAATTATTTTGATTTTAAAACAAAAAATTAAATTTATTTATTTATTTATTTAATCTTCCAATTATATTAATTACGCCACAATAATTTTAACAACCAAAAAATTAATATTTAATTAACTTAATTCTCAACTCGATTTAAATTAAATTTTTTAATTACTTTTTTATTATGTTAAATCATACTATCCCATTAAAACTTCAGGCAAGGCTAGCGTAAGTCGGAGAGAACCTGCGCAGGCCTAGTCTAGGCGATAACAACCCTGTACAGAGGCGTTTTGGGATAGGTAGTTCCGCCAAAGCCCGTTCTGAGTTGGGCTGACCCGCCCAAACCTATTTTTGGAAAGTTAAAGATATGTTCCCACTATGAGGACCGGTAAGCGGTTGGGGTTTTCCTTATGGCAGCCAGGACGGTCCGTGTCGGCTGTGAGAGAGGAGGTTGGAGGGTTTCAGTGGGGGGTTCTCTCGCCGACTAGTCAAGAGCGGCCTTCGCCAGCAAAGGGCGGGGAGGCGCCAATGCGGGAAAGCGTTGTAGTTATTCGTCGTTGTGCAGGTCTCCGCGAAAGAATTCAGAGGAGGCCATACTGGTAGGGTAGGTCGGCAGAGGTCGAGGCTGGTTGGCAGGCTTGGATGGGCATGGTGCGCCAGAGGCCCTGCAGCTGGAGGTTCGGGTGGTGCTGACCTGGTGTTCCACTTGGTACACCGAGCAGGATCCGGCTAGGGAATCGAGGAAGGAAAGTTCATGGTGGTGTCCTTTGGGTGGATGGTGCTGCAATTTAGCAAATGGGATGAGGCAGCAGGGACAGGGGTTCCGCAGTGGGTCAGAGGAACTTCAGCCGGGTGTTGGGCTGTGCACTGCACTTACTTGCTCCGCGGGGGGGAGGAGAACCAGCGGCCTTTCGGTGTGCTGCATCAGGTCTCTTGTGAGGTAGGAAGCGGCCCAGTAGGGGCCACCACGTGATGATTTTCGTTGGACACCGGAGAGGCCAAGATGTCGGCACTGCCTGGTGCAGCGTTGGCCACTGCTAGTGCGGGAGGCCAGGACGGGAAGGTGCCTTGGGTGGTGCCGGTGCGGAAGAGAGGAGGTTGGAGGGAGGGGTGGTCTTCACCACCCCTAGGGTTGTCCACTGCAGTTCACGAATCTGGGTGGTAGAAAAAAAAACAGGGGCCCGCTCGACCCCCCCTGCAAACAACCACATTTGTTTCATGACCTGCACATGTAGGCGGTCCCCCCCCCCATTTTTTGTATTCCTCTTTTTTTTCCTCTTTAGACCCGCTCTTGCAGGTCTAATTTCCATCATCCATTTTTTTTATTTTTAGTCTTACACCTCCTTTTTTAATTTTATTGAACCAAGAATTTCTTTGCAAGTCTTTCCCCCACCTCTTTAACAATTTTTTCCAAATGAAAAATATTACCCTTTGGAAAAATAATAAAATTATTATTATATTATTATTATAATAATAATAAAATTAATATTATTATTATAATAAAACCAAATAAATGTATTATTATAATAATAATTCAATTAATTTATGAAATTAATGTTAAAAAAAATTATTTTCCAGTACGTATTTCAGACTTGGAATTTCTGGTCGAAATATGAATCACCACCGGAATTCAACCTCAAATTCGAATTCAAAACTTCAGATTGTTGTAGACTGGCCATACGATGTCTGATTCGGATTCTTTATGAGGTGTTGGGACTATATCGATTCCCTTCATTATATTTTAGAAAATTTAATTTATTTGTATTAAAATCAACATGCATCCCTTTGATACCACTTGATGGAAACGGTCATGAGTAGATGCCCCAGAAAGGTGGGTTTAAAAAAAATTCCACCGAAGATCGATGTAAACTTGTTAATGTCAGTGAAGAGCAGCCTGATCTAAACCAAGGATCTCGCATGAAGGGTTTTAAGCACAAAAATTAACTGTAAAAATACCTAGTTTAATCCAAATTCGTGCACGACGTCTGCTCTCCATTGGTGATCGTTGCTCAAAGAATCCAAATTCGAATTACTATGGATCATCCACACACGCTTCAAGGAATCCGCAGGAGCACCATTAATCATAATCTCGGTGCTAGCACGGAATTGCGACAACACCTTGGATGCTCCAACGATCACTGCATCGCTTCGCTAGCGATGCCTGAGAGAGTGCTCGATCCAAGCTCCTTGGATCTAGAGCCTCTCTCTCTAGATCATGGGAGAGAGGAGATGAGAGAGAAGCACCATGAATATAAATTGGAGATCTCATCTCCTATTATATTTATAGTAGTTAAATAAAATACTCGGTATCACCTCACCGACCCCCAAATGCTTAACGCACTATCAATGACATTTTATTAATACTAAACTGAGTCATAAATATTATTATCTTTCACTTGTAATATATTAAAATATATTACGTGATAATAATTTAATCACTAACTTGACTCAATGCTCCCATAAATATTAATTGATCCTTGAATAATTTAATATTCATCAATTAATATTTTTCATGTATTTACTTAAAACTCATAAATACATTTAATAAATAAATTCAATAATCATTATTATAAACATGAATAATATGAATTTATTTATTACATTAGTGATCGTTTATCCTTGGAGAAATCATGGACCCCAGTGTTGGGGCCCACTATGTCCAAAACTCCTATTCAAATGAATAGGGAAGATTCTTGAATACGCTATGGTGTGTGACCCTATAGGCCCTTATCTCGACAATAGTTAATAGTATTCACAGACCAAGAGCAGGATCTAGAAACCCATCATGTCTCCTGAAGAGATAAGGATCTTCATAGTAGCGACATCCATCCTACGAACAGGCATTGTGTAATGTAATCTCTTTGTCTATAATATCTCATAAAGCAGGACGCACTCTCGTGTCATCACCCTTTTCTTACTTTATTCTTTGTTGATTTAAATGGATAGATTTACCCTCGACTGCCATGGTCATGGTCTTATAACTGTACAACCATCCATATCAACATGGATTCCGATATATTACTTCCATAACCCGGAAGCGACAAATCCTTTCTTGGCCATTCAAACAGTGTCATGTCACAAACGACACACCCAACACAAACTAACTCGCCACGACTTCATTGTCATGGTTTTCATCTTTCACAAAAGTATGAAATCAAATGAAATTCATTGGTAATGATCTCAAGTTAGGAGACCATTACACATGATCATAGATAGGAACATCCAATGACACTCGAAACAAGTGGTGTTCATATTGGCAAGTCAGTCCACATGATCTCACAACTAGAGATCACCAAGGGAGAACATCATGAGAAGATGTATCATTGCTTATGTGCCCCCGACACCTAATAGTCAAACATCTACTGTGTGCAATCTGTAATATGTATCTATACCATAGAACATATATTTATGATTAATGTCATAGTATCTTGAGTTTCTCATTATAGCATGAGAACTGTTATAACCTTTTGATACGACAATTAAAATTTGGACATTACCATTTAAATAGTGGATGTAGAAAAGTATACAATATAATGGTAACACAACATCATGTATAGAAAACTGTATACACGATATGGTAATCAAAAGAACTAAATAGTTGTGTCTAAGGTACCCACTATTTCAATAGATATTTGGAGATGGTGAAGGTATAATTTCATTATTTCCACCTTAAGGAAAATGTAGTTTAATTAAGTGGGTGAGAATGATAATAATATGGGTAATTATGCATTATAGAAGAGGAGGGATAGGAATGGTAAATAAATTTTAGGGGAAGTAATATATTTTACAATAGATAGTTTGATTGACTGGTAGATAGTGTATGGGTTATTATAGAATATATTAGGGATGTTAGGATATTTTTTGGGGTTTTTAGAATCCTGGTTCCTAGGAACTCTATTTTAAAGATTATTTACAGCATGTATGGGAAGGAATTATGATATTTTGGTCTTCATAATGGCTGGTAGGAGGTTATGGCCTTGGACATAGGGAGTTTTTTTCAGGGTTATTGCGTGTTCTTCTTCTTCTGGAATATATTTTTTAATTTTTCTATTGTTGTTTCAATATCATAAATAGATATCGGGATTCAAATAGGTCTAATAAAACATATAATTTCAATAATAATTGATTATAATCTCAAACCAATGATCCCTATACATAGATATATGGAAAAATTCTCACTAAAAATGAATAACCAAATATACCAATGTACCTTTCATTAATATAAACAAAACATTTACCTTCATCCATGCTTGATGAAGATATCCAAGGGGAAATATAAAGACAAACCTTTTGTGACATATCTATGGGTTGATTTGAATCTCCCATTGTTTGATTTTTATCTTAGAATCCTCTATTTTACTTACAAAAGAACCTATAGTCCGGTAAATAAGGAACAAAAATTAACATACTAGAAGATTAGAAGCCATCCCTTCTTTTATCAATATACCCATGATCATTAAAGGATTATTATATTGATAATTTAATTAATGTTGTTAATTGATTGATTATAGTTACAAGTTCCCCATAAAAATAGTGTGAATATCTCATATTTATATATTAGATTGAATGAAGAACAATAAATGAATACCTAGGTGATGTAAATTAGATGATGACTATTCAAGATGAGATAAATCCATTAGAATAGTAGAAGATATGGTTTTTGGTTGATAGTTCCCATGGTACATTGGTTGTAGTTTAAAAGTGAGTTTTCTATAACTAGCATCATGATAAGGGTATCATTTATTTGAATATGGAGCAATTAGTTTCTAAGAGATATAATGATAAAGAGAACATTTTATCATTAAAAAACTTTTAATTCTATATTAAGATTTCATTCGATCTATATCCTTATTTCCATTATCACACATACTAGTTTTACTCAACTTCAAATCGATGTGAAATTTAAATAGTTATGTTCAAGAATTATATATTGACCAACCTCATGGTTTTCAAAATCATGACATGTTAGACATTGTTTTCAAAATTACCAACGCTTTATATAGACTTAAAAAATCATTGAGAACCTAGTATGATTATTTAAATACATTATTTTAAAAAATTACTTTTCAAATCGAATGAAAAATGATACCCTCTATCAAGAAATGTTTTCAAGGAATCTCTTATTGTTTAGATCTATGTAGACGATAATATTTGTTGGCCCACTAGAAATTCACTTTTAGAATGATGGGTCCTACGAGAGACTTATCTAACTTGTTGGAGGAGTCTATGTTAAGAAGTTTAAGGAATTTTATGGGGAGTTTTTTTCAGGAAATAAAAAATACTATCAAAATATCACTGAAAAATTGGAATTCATATTTTCTGAAATAAAAAATATTTATCATCATTTACCAAGTATTACTATGTAAAAATCGTATGTTGGGGAAGGGACAACAAAAGGTGTGATTGAGTACTTATAAAGATGAGGGAATCAACATACTAAGGATATGTTTATCACTTCATAAATGGTTAATTATAAATTAATCTATTTGAAATGGATATTTTATAATGGTAAAATTATTTAAATTTTCAAATTTTTTATTTTTAAGTATAATAAAATTATTCAAAAGTTTCTTAGAAATGGATTCATTCAATAAGAATTTACCTCACCCCCTTTTCAATTTTTTTAATCTGTCTGAATCCCACTAGAGATATTCTGTTATAGAAATGGTTTTTTGTGATTCATTTTCTTACCTACCAATGATTATCGAAAAATTATTAATTCATTAATTTATAAAATAAAGGAAAATAAATTATTACAATTTTTTATCTTTTACTTTCGTGGATTTAGTAAAATAAAAAATTGATCTCTCTCAATCTCTATTTCTTTGAGACATTTGAAATATTCTTTTAAGATAAATTGATTTTTCTACATTTCTTTTTCTCTTGACTCAATTGGTTTATTGAAAGAGGAGATTGAAATTAAAAACTTCACATCATTCTCATTTCCCCTCAAACCATCCCAATGAAATAGACTATAAGCTATCAAATTTTTTTTTTGTTTTGGTTCACATTATTGGATGTGTGGATTATTCTTGTTGTAGGTACTTGTTTATAAACTTTGTTAATTCCCCTATGATATTTATTCTACAATATTTTCTATTTTTATATTTCATTTTGAAATTATTATCATGTTCTCCATTCAAGTTATTAAATATCCCGTGGAATCTTTTTTTCCATGATTAATTTTTATTTTGTAGTTTTTCATTAGAATAAATTAACATGAAGGATCTATAATTCTCTTAATAATATAATTGTAGAGTGTTTTCGTTCTCTAATTTTTACAAAATGGACCAATCATATGATTTATAGAAATTTCTATACAATAGAAGGAAATACATCTTCAATGATTGGATACCTTGCCTGGGGTAGCAGTTATATAGTTTTTCATGAAGAGGATAATCTTCAGGACATGTGGTGTGTTCAACAGAATATTGGTGGCCATATTATGAAAATTCCAATTATTTATTTTCAAATCCTTCTATGTATAAATTTAGAGTCATGTAAAACATTTGGGTTTTTTATATTTTTCAGTTATTGATTAATATTAAAATTTTGAATTTCATAAAATATCTTATGAAAAACTCTAAAATTTTATAATATTTTTTGATATGCCTTTCTGATAAAAACAAAAAAAATCCAGTAGTGTTCTTTCGTATTTTTCTATTGTAAGGTGCTGGTGTTATTTTTTATTTATATACTATAGTAGAGAAGTTTGTCCTTTTGCTCTATAGTGGTGCTTATGATGGAAGATATTTTTACTTATCTTAAACATCTCATGAATTCTTTCTTTTTTTACACAATGGGTACAAGTATACTGAAATATTATAGAGATAAATTATGGTTGTGAAAGATTTAGGTCCTGCTTGAAAACGCTTATTGAAAACATCTTATAGAAATTATCTCTTATAACAAGTGATTTTGTGAAATTATTGTTTCATAACTGGAACAAAAAAATATATAATGGATGAATAAATATGACATATATAATATAAATATGATTTTAAAATTTTAAAATTATCATTTACCTTATTTCTCCTTTATTCATTGAGAAATTGAAACATTAATCTTTTGTATGTACGAAAAACCACCTCTATGGGAAATGAAATTCATTTTTTATCACCACACAGCATGGATGGATTTAAAAATATATTTTATATAAATATATTATTTCCATAATACTATTTATATTATGGATTCTATGAAAATATTTTATGATTCTTTCTACCATGGTCAACATACATAAGGAGTTATGAAAAAATTGATCTAACAACCTCATGTAACTGATGTAGGCTAGAAAAATATATAATAAATAAATAGTATATGTTAATAAAATTTCCATATTAAATTAAATATATAATAATAAGGTTCCTAAGTAGGTATCTAATAAACATAATTTTATTATTTAGGATGTTAGGCACATATGCATAATGGATCTAGAAAAAGGTAAGGGTTTCTATCTCAATCACAATTTTTTGAGGCATGATTTGATAATATCCACTAATATTCATTTTTTGTGGTGTAACTACTACCCCCTTGACTTATAATATCATAAATTATTTTTGAACTTCGAAACATCACTTTCATTCATGCTCTTATTTTTTTTGGGTTATGATTGATGTCGTCCCTAAAATATAATTATTTTTTCATAACTCAATCTACTTTATTGAGTAATGATGATTATCCTTTATTTTAATCTTTTATTTCATATGGTATACCATATATATATCATTAGAGGTAATTTTGGACTCAAATATTCCATATTTATGAGTTTTATTCTTCCTTGAAAATGCAATTATGTTAAGAATAATCACCATCCTCTTAAATGATAGTTCCCCCTTTTGTCCAAAATTTCTATTCCTACCAACATTATTCTTTTAATTGAAGCCAAATTATGTGTTATTTCATGTTATTTTCATATTTACCATATAATAATTTCAAAGAAAAAAGTTTTATTATCCTTTTTACTTTATGGAATTTCAATAAAGGTGTCTTTAAAACATAAAAAGGGATCTATTGAAACCACCCTCGTTACTTTTGGGTTACACATTATCTTTCATTTTCTCCCTTTTACTCTATATTTTTATCATTTATTTATTCCATATGTTGTATATATATTCTTTAAACATATTATTATATTACTATACCTTCCTTATTTTAGTAATATATGTTTTAAGTTCCCTTTGAAATTCTTACTTTTTAATAAACTCGACATAAGTGAACTTTAAAAATTTTTATATCTTGACAAGTGATACCTACATAAAATGATTTTCACCAGGAATAGATTTTTAAAACCATCATTATTTTATGTAAAAAAATCCAATGTAAATTTTTTTATGGAAAACAATAAGATATTTCATTTTTATAAAGAAACTTTACTTATTTCATAAAGTATCACCCAAGTAGTTTATTATTATTCTTTCTACTCTAGATCCTTGTCATGAATTTTATTTATTTGAATACCATGTTCAATAAAAATATAAATTTTTTATTCAAAACAATTTTATTACTTCTTTTCTTGAGAATCATTATGATTTGGTCTCCAGTTATTCCTTGAATAAAAATTATGAACCCCAAATCATTCTCATGGGTTTGATCATGATTTTGGTTTTTGTATGGTTTCATTCCATCTTGTGTCACACGTAAGTATTATTTTCATTATGTGAAGGATGATCCTGAAATTATATAACCCTATAATTCATTGGGTGAAGCTTTATATCTCATGAGATATTATTTATGAGATTAGAGAGTGAACCTAATTCACTCTAGGAATTTGTCTACTATGTATGTTGCATGGACAGTTAGCCTAAGAAAACTATGTTATTCCATGGGTGGGTAAAAAATTATTTATCCCTCCAATGTATTTCATAATACATTTATTTCATGATATTCCATGTAAGGGATTAGGGAGTGAAATTAATTCTCCATGGGACATTTTCCACTATGTTTATAGGAATGGGGGTTGAACTTAATCCACTATGTGACTCTTTTTACTTTATGATTATGTTTTTGGAAGTAACCCTTTACTTATGATATAATTTTTTTGTTGACCCATATTGTATGATTTTATGATCATATGATATCATTTACTTATGATATTTTTCCATTTTTATCTCACACTATTATTTCATGGTACATTTTTCTTCTTTTGTGATTATATATACTTTATTCAATATTTATGGGAAACTATTATTTTACATGTTATTTTAATAAGATATTTCAAATGATATTTTTTCTCATATGATTATCATATAACCCTAGATGACAAGTTGATAATTTTTCCATTACTATGTGCTTGAGTTAACCCCTTTCTTATGTATCCCTTCCATAGTTTATAAAGATAAATATAACTTACGAGAAGTCTAGAAGGTGGTATAGAAGGGTTATATTTTGTATAAATGTTTACAATTTTGGTAAAATAATTTTTTATGTATATAATCCTCAAATAAACTAAAACAAAAGGTCCTTCGAGCTATGTGAAATTATTTTGAGGTGTAATTAATAAATTATAGGAATATTTTAAAATAAAAATATGATTATATTAGGTCTCTATAAGGGTGAAGAAGAAGAAGTAATGTTCACAAAAAAGATGATAATAATATTAACAACCAAAAAAATATATTGTAGAATCATATATAGAAATTTTTTAATTATTTAATTATATGTATATGAATGTAATGACTTGTAATTGAATTAGAGATTCAATGGAATTAATTTTTTTTGGTGATATTTTTTGCAGGAATGTAGCGATTGAAGAGGTTTAAACATAGTAGCCACTCTATGACACATGAATACAATTCTACTCCTGCAACCCATAGTATACCAGGAGTAAAAGTGTAATAATCTATGGTTTAAAATAGATGTAAATCTAGAGGAAATTTAATTTTTTTTATTGGATGGGTCATTTTTTAAAATGAACTTCTGAACTTAATTATGATAGTTGGAACCCTTCAATGTGATGTTTTAGACTTGCGTGAATGACTGAGAAGTTTCCTCAGTGTCTCGAGAAGTTTTTGGAGCACCAAAACTATAAAATCAACATTTAATGTGTCTTCACAGGGCGCACGATTTGTCTAAAACTATTTTCCACCTATAGGGAAACCATGTGGCCTTATGCAGGTGGATAGAGGTTGTTGCATGGACTTCACATGGTTTACCAAAATTTTCACCTAACCCATATGGTTTTGGGATATTCGGCATTACCTAAGAACTATTAATTTCATGGTTGGATCATAGTTTCCAAACCATGTGGCCAGCCTGTGTGGGGTGCCTTAGGTGCACAGTAAAGGATGCACGATTGGTGCACAGTTTGATAAACTACGCATCCAAAACAGTTCGATCTACTCCGATTTTAAAAATAAGATTATTAAAATTTAAATTAAAATAATATAAAAAAATCCTAAATATATCTCTCCCATCCACCCATCTATTCTCGATGCACCCCCTAGGGGTTCCCATTGGCTTCACAACACTCCCCTTTCTAAGTCCCTCTTTGTCTGAAAATTTCATTCGGATATCTTCCTGTTTCTTGTATGATACTTCGAGATAATCACCCTCTGCATTAATTTTTCTCTATTCTGCTCGTTTTTCCTCTCTCTATCACGTAGTGAGGTTCATAAAAAACCCTAGGGTTTGGGGTTAACTAATTGTGGTGTTTTCTTTTGATGTTAGGGTATGTCAAAAGTATCTTGGGATTCCCACATGTGTATTTCGAAAACTACTACAAAAGCAGAAGGAGTTTGGTTTGATTCATCATGTCATTTCTATCTAAGGTGAGGTTTTATTTCCTCTTCTTGGTCTCACTTATTTTATTTTGGTTCCTTTAGTGATTTCAGGTCCTTATTAATCATTTGTAGAGCATTTGACGACTCCAGGAGGGCTTGAACTCATATACATATGTATGTATATATATATATATATATATATTCCTTGTATATATTCCCTCATGGTAAGAGGAATATATACATTGTATTAAGGTTTATCTCTATATATATATATATATTAATGTATGTGCATGCAAGTGGGGATAAACTTCAAGTTTATGTCATCATGTTTTCAAGTGACGAGTGTTCGTCTTGGTTCTTATTTCGAGGTAGGGTCCCATTCCTTTTCCCTTTAAATTTAATAATTCATTAATTAATTACCTTTTCACCTTTATTTAATTCTTTTCCAAGTATGATAGTTTATTTTAAAATTCTTCCTTTGATAAATTTAATGAAATTATTTAATGTGATAAATGATTTGTTTGATAAAAAATTCATGTTTTTGTAATAAAACCCCTCCAACAAAGGTGTGTTGTCTTCAAGATTAAAAGTAATGTTTATACATTCATGCTTTCTTGTCATAGTGCTTTGATGTTTCTTTATGATTTGAGTCTATGATTGATACATGTAATTTTTAGGACTTTGGCATGTTTTATAAATTGGAATTACCAAAGTAGGTAATTTCCCTTCTCTAATGACACATCCTAGGTGCTCATTAAGTTTAATAGATTGGTTGAAATGTTTTAGTAAATGGAATAAAAATTGTTTCAAATGGAATAACCCCAAGGTATGGTAAGATCATTCTCTTTTTTTATGCTTTATAAAATGTTTAATATGATTTGTAAGGTTTTTAGTGAATTTAAAATGGTTAATGACATGCATAATAGGTATTTTCCTCTTGTGTTGAATCATATATATATATATGACCATGAATTTGATAATGTTTAATTTAAATTCATAAGAGGTTATTCCTTATGTATTAAATTATGTATATGGACATGTTTGATAAATTTAATGGGTTGAATTGATTAGAATGGTTAAATCATTATGGGTTTTTTTCTTAAAATGAATCAAATGGTTTGAAATGAAAAGACCCAAGGGGTGGTTAGATCATTCCCCTTCTTTATGTTTCTTTAAATGGTTCATATGAAATGAAATGCATTATATAGAAAGGATCTTGACTAATGAATGCATAAGAGGTTATGTGTTATGTGTTTATGTTATAAATGAAATGGGTTAATGAACAAATGAGAGGTTTATTCCCCATGATTTATATTTTATAAATGATTATTCATTATATAGGTTGTGGTTTCAGGGTACAATGAGATCCCTCGGATAGGAAGACTGTGTGAGCTTCCATATTGGTTTCTAATGGACCGTGAGAGCCTTTGGGTAAGAATAATGGGAGAGATTCCTTGTTGATTACCAAGAGATCGTGAAAGATCTTAGAGTGGAATAGGGGATATAGCATGAGAGATTTACCTAGTGATGGATGACAGTGGGTTAGGTCCTAGTCCTTCTAGCACATGTATCCTAAGAGATCATTTGAACTCTTGGAGTTGGGCTAGGGTTTAGAGTGACAGAGCTTCACTTTGTATTGTATGTATGAGAGTTATTTCCCAATCCATCCCAATATATATTTATTCTATACATATGTGTGCTATTATATATATGGTGACATGTTCAGGAACTTATTCCAGCTATGATCAAAACGGTTATAGTCGTCAGTTTTCTCTTAGGAACCTGGATGGGTGTTTGTACATTTCTTCAGTTTTGTTTATTTTCCTAATATACCTACACGCTACTTAATTTATATTGCAATGTCTGGATTGGGCTATACATCGTGGGCACCAACCTATTAAGATTTATATCTCACACCCTTGTTGGTCCACTATTGCATTGGGGTACCTGAGCATACTTTATTTTTTTATAGGACTATAGACCTTGGTTGACTACTTATGTTGTGTGCTTGTACCTGGGAGTTAAGATAAAATGACCGAGCAAGAGCTCAGGATGCTTATGGAGATTTCCCTTGGGGATTTACTGTCATTTATTTATTTTTGTACTATATTTTAAAGAATTATGTGTGTTTACTATTTTAACTTATGTATCATCATCCATCATACATGATTTGTATAAACTAGTGTGGGAAAATTTTATTATAGTTATTATAATATTTTTCTTCTGCTTCTTTGTCTTCATCTATTTATTTCTTTCACCACTATATTTTGTTTATTATCTGATACTACCATTTTGAATATTTGATAAGAGGGTATAGTCTCCCCACTATCACCCACTTAGACCCTCACTACTAGTCGGAAACCTCTGGCATACGAGGATATGTTCTTGGGTCCATGTGACCACCTAGTCTGGCTACCGTCTTAGTGGCCAGTTGGGTTAGGAATTTACAATAGTAAAGTCAATCCACCAAATATATACAGGGTTCACTTCACCACATAACTTTCATGATTTTTGTTACTATATTTTCTAATCCTATTTCTATTTCAATCATGGGAATTTCTAATACTGAGGATGTTAGGGCATTAGGAATTCAAACCAAGACTCAATTTTCATTGAGATTATAATGGCTTGTCAAGGTTATTAGTATATATTTCATTGTGATAGAATTAGTTTATTAAACATAATTTATTAATTCTATTTTTATACAATTTATTAATTAAATTTTGTTCAGTATAGTATCCTCATTACTTTAACACACATAAACAAATAACAATAGAACAACCATATATTATATTGTTTAGTTTAGTAGGGGTCACATTAGTTCTTTTTTAGAATATTTTAAAGAAAATTATTCAAATCACTATCAAACCACTCTAATTATCATTTTAACTTACTAATATATTAGTATTAAATGAGGAAAATTTTACTTGAATTGAAAATTTTATCATATAATGTTTAATAATTAAAGATGAAACAATATTTACATAACAAAAACTCTTAAAAATAAATATTCCTACCATAAAGGATTATTCATATATCATTTTCATTTATGAATCGTGTTTGGACTTTAATGGTATTGCATTCATTATACTCTATAAGAATACATAATTGACTAATAACAACACCCAAAAGTATAAACATTATATGAAGTAAGGCCTTTTGGGTGTGTAAATAGTTCACAAAACAAATTATCAATTTTGGTGACTTTAAACACAAGATAAAAACTAATTGGTAATAGAAAAAATGTGATATCATATATATCCTAAGACATGGAACAACATCATCCTTTCATGTAGTAGAACATATTTAAATCAGAGAGAAAAATTAAAGAAACTCCAAAAATTGATACATCATGGTATTATTCATAGTTTATTTGTTTTTATTAAGGTTTATTAAATTAAGTAAATTTTAATTTTTTTATTAAAATTCCATTAGATTCTAAGTCTTTATTGTCTATTTTTCCAAATTATATGTAATTTATTTATCTTTAGTTCATTTTTATTAAATTTTATTTTTCATTGTTTTATTATGTTCAGTTAATTTCTATTCAGTTTAGTTTGGCACGTACCATGATTGATAAGTTAATTCACCACAACCAATCCAAAACACATAAAAGTAATCTAATTTGGAACCAAGGTTGTTCTTTTTTGGAAATGGATTTTCATTTTGTTTTTTTTCAATCATCACATGGAAGATCTAGGATTTTATCAGGAAAGGTATCTTATAGTTCAAGCTAATAAATGTTTTGAAAGTGACATCATTTCCTAGTGTCTGCCAAATTTTTGGGGTCCAAAATTTAGAGCATGGATTTCAATAAAAAAGTGGTTTTTCTTGAAGTCCTTATAAAAATATATAAAAGTCATGAGTTTCATAGAGATAGGATTCATAAGTTGTGTTTTGTGAAGGACTAAAGAATTTTGATAGTGTTCTCTGAGATTATGATATGAATCATGAATGAAGATGGTGTTCTCAAGGATTACGAGAATTAGATCTTTGTGGTCATTGATGGAAAGCTCCATGAGTAAGACGAGTTCCATGATGGGTTTTTATGGAAATATCCTCAATTAAGATGAGCATTGAGAAAGGAAAATATTCATGTTTCTTTTCCAAAGGAGTTTCGTCATGAATATGTTTTTGACAGCTCCCAAAAAATGCACTGGAGTCAATATAGCTTCGTGAAAAGTAGATCGTATAAATATGAAGCTACCCCCACTTCATTCAAATGAGTTTTTCAAGGATAATCTAGAAATACTCTGATTGCACTAAGGGAAGGTATCATCGTAAATCTGGATTTCTCTGTGATCTTGAGCATCAAGAAAATACTATAAGTCTTGACTAATGTTCAATGCTTTTGTTTAAAGCGTAATTCGCGATGATGGGGTATTCAGAATTGGATTAGTGAGCTTCATGAAGATAGTTAGTTCTATCAAGTCAGGTGAATTTCAAGAAGATAGTTAGTTCCTTGAAGGAGGGGGTGCTTCGCAAAGGAGTGTGCTTCATGAAGGATCTTTGCAAAAGGAAATATTGATTATCATATTTAATTGAATAAATATTTCCAAGTGCATCAACTTAGGTTTATGGTGTAACCAGAGTATCATGCTAGAAAAAGACAAATACCAAAATGAAAATCTATTTAATAGACCTTCAAGTCGATAAACAGAGTAATAATTCTCCCAAGTCAATGATCTAGGGGGATTAAATGGAAGTGTTATGAGGGATGAAGTGAACTATGCTTGAATTATATTAAATTAAGTGTTCTTGGTATAGGGTGATTATTTCTGAACTCTTGTACTCTGAAACTAGTGAAGATTAGTGGACTTTGGTATGACCGAAAACCTATCAGTGTTTGCTTCTTGAACTATCCCTTAGTGGAGAACCAAGTAAAATTGATGTGTCATATGATTGTTTATTTTCTACACATTATCTTCAGATAGGTTTAATAGGTTCCTAAAAATGTGGGAATAATATCCATCAGTTTAAAAGAAAAACCTGACACCCTAATTCACAAATCCCCTCCCAGGGTGATCTGGGGTCCTACAATCTAAACACTCCCTTATAGAATAAACATCCATTGTAAACCAAAAATTCATAATTAATCCAAAAAACTACATTCCAAACATCAATTATATTTCTAAAACATCAAAATATTTATTCAAATCTCATTTTTTTAAATCACCTAAAGATTAAGAAAAATTAAGTATATCCACATTTAAGTTGAATTTCCATGTCCCCTAGTACAAATCTTAGAATATCCATTCTAACAAACAAACACCTATAAAATTAAATCCAAACCACACATCAATATATTGTTATAATACAATTTTTTCTGTTTTTAAATAATTATAACACATTAAATTGAATATTATTCTACAATAACTAAACGATTCATCACTCAATAATATAATTATGTAATAACTTTGTTTTTTCTTTTTAATAATTTTGAATATTTTAAAGAATATTATTGGAGTGAGGCATAGAGTCAGCACAGTATTCTGGGGGCCAAGGATCCTTGGGGTTGATATAATAAAAATATTAATATTATTATCTCATGTGCATTTATTTTTTATAAAATAATGTAATAACTCGTGAATGGATTATTGGTTGGGAAAAACAAGACCACCGTTAAAATAGGAATATTGGTTTTACCCTAGGCATAACATTACCTCTGTGTGAATCGGGTGATTGTCTTAATATTAGTTGTGGGACAATTAATAAATTTATTAATTAATAAATTTATTAATTATTTTTTAAAAGTAAATTCATAACCCCTAATCTTTTAAAACCATTTTATATCTAAACCCTAGGGTTTTCTTCATAACCATATGGATTTGAGAGGGATGTGAGGGATATATTTGAATAACATCAATGAGATCATGGTTTCAGGGTTAGGATTCTTAAGGGGTTCATCTTCAACAATGGATTACTTGGATCACACCAAGGATAATGACATGGAACTGTTCCTTATCAGTGATCAATCCAATCTTCAGGTAGGATTTTTTTATAGATTATTCCTTATTTTTGATTATTCACTATCGAATATGAATTAATCCCTTAAATAGATTAATTCATGAGTTGATGTTTTGGATTTTCCATCCATGATTATCTTAAGAGAATTTGGAATTGATCTTGATTCATTTATCCCCATTATTATTTTATGATAAATTTTTTCTTAATCGATAGAATGAGGCCAACCTGAATAATGGCCAACATCTATTTCTCATTCTTTTTTTGTTTTCTTTTATCCCCCTTGTTCTTCAAATGATCATCATCGGTGTTTCACTTTGCTAGTGGTTCGATAATACTTAGAAACTGATCATTGGGTGATCAATATTTGGCAAAATGATCTTTATATGGGTTTGGTCAGAGGATCCAAGGTATTTTCATGGTTTATCAATGATGAAAGATGATCTGGGATTGGATTGGGAGTTTTCCTTCCATGGATTGGTGATTTGGTGGTGCGATGTGACAAAAATAATTTCCCAAGTATATGAGTGGAAAAAATATGGATACTGGTGAAGTTTTAGGAATGTTAAATCGTAGATCCAAGTTTTATGGGCATGATTCTCAATAGAATCAATGTGTAAGTAGTGTAGCTGAGACATGTAGAATGGTTTGTAAATTATAGAAATTTATTGAGTTACTCAGATTATAGTTTGGGAACACTCATTATATGGACCTCTTTATGTGGTGTTAAGGCTTATGAAGAAAGATAAATATCACACACAATGTGGAAAGACCACATTCCATGGGACCTGATGTTGGAAATCTGGAATGTATCCCTAGGGTGCATAGGTATAACCCGGTAAATGGGAATGTCTGGGTATATAGGCATGGCGAAGTACATAGGCATGACCAGACAATGTTGGCATGGATAGATTACTCATCCCAGACCATGCCACCATAGCATGACCAAAGTACATGGACAAAGACAAGTACAAGGGCACAACCAGAGTACACGAGCATGGTTCAGAGGACATGGTCATACCTGTACTTGAAAATACATGTTGTATAGTCCATGTACATTCTATGTTATTATTCCAGGGTATTTTGAGGCCCCCAATTTTTTAGTTTAGATTAATTGTAGGAATAATTCCCTAGTCCATCCCTATGAGGGTATATTTAGTTATTCCATCCTGATAATATGATAAGTGATACACTCTATATTTTAGTCTTCGATAGAGTCAGGTATCCCTCTGTGAGGCCTAGGGTGTGATCCTCTATCATTTATCCCTAGGTTGGGTTAGGTGTCTTGTTACCAACTATTAGGGAATTTGATTCTCATCCTATAGAGAAAATCAGGATAACGTTAGTTATCCCTCATAGGCCCTATGTGTGATCCCCTACCCATGTATCCGCATTTTTATGTGTTCTAGTTTATAGTTATTAATGGAGTGGTCCAAAGAGAAAAACCTCTCACATGAGCACCATCAGTTTTAGAAATACTCAAGGAGTGAGTCCTCTTGGAAAAGAATTACCTTGAATCCTCAAGCATAATACTAGGATAATAGTATGGTTGTGACCATATTTAAAGATTTTTCATCTATCTTGAGTATATATGGATTATTATTACTATTGTATCATATTCTGATTGATATACCACCATGATAATGATTTTAAAAATGTATTGATGCATTATTTTTACTTATTTTAGGGTCTCTTACTGGGTATGTTTATACTAACCCCTTTAGGGTCTCTTTCCATACATTTCATGTCTTATGTAGATGATAGGTCTTATGATGGAGTCCTAGCTAAATAAGGATCGGGTGGAGTATAGTTGATCTAGATAGATCATGGTCAGTTCTAGGTGTTTCATTTGATATCAATCCCCTCATTACTATAAGTTTGGTCTCTTTTTCATTTTTGGTGGGCATGTATTTAGACCTTTATGCATTATTATACTTGTGTCATACTCTGAAGAGGGATATAATTGTATACATGAATATTGGTATTAGTTGTATCTTTCCTGTATATGTTTTATTAGTATTTGGATATGTGTGTATGCATATAGGTACCTTAGTCTAAGTTCTTCCATAAGTGTGATATGTCTACTCGGCACTAGTCACTATCCTCGGGCCTATTAGAGGTGGGATTGGGGTGTCACAAACGACTTTAAATTATCTAGGAAGGACCTAGTGGGTCGGTTCGTGATATAGTGGTATCAAATGATGTTTTCTTAAGATCATAATTTGGATATTATATATCTGTGAGATTTGGTTGGGTAATTAATGAAATTGTTTTGAAGTGTATCAAGTTTGGATCTCATGCTAGGGAATCTAGTGTTGGTGTGGCATCTGACATATCCATTCATCTGGACTATGATGACCTAATTTTTGACTTAGTATATGCAGGAACTGGTTTCTAGGAAAACATTGTTACATGTATTCAATAGGAAAGGGTTTTGGTTTCCATGTCATTTTTGAGTTGGGTCCCTAGATATATTATTTAACTATGGTATTTCTTGTCTATTACCAGATTCCTCCATGATGATATCCAACTAGGATCCCATAACAGGATCATAAAAATGATCCTCCTATGGATGAGGCTTCATTTTAATGGATTTTGAATGAGGTGGTACCTTTGGGTGGTTCCCAATCATAACTCCACCCATTGAGAATCCAATTGTCTTGGAAGTATTGGTAGATAATGTGCATGGTTTTTTTTTAGTTTAAGAGTTTTATAGGTTGAGATCCATTAGGTTTCGTGCTAATCCATACCCCTAGGTAGTTGAGGAATTGCTAAAGTTATTTGGGGGAACTTTTTTCTTTTTCATAACCCCTTATGATCATACAGTGGTCCTTGAAATTAGTCTTATCCAAGGCTCTATAGGATAATTGTATTGTCTGGTGACTCAAACACATGATGAGGAAACACTCCCTTGGAAAAAAATTGATCATCTCTTCAGGGATGAGTTCTACCTAGCTATGTTATGATTAGTGCACATCCATGAGCTCTTAGATCTCTATCAGGGCAGTATGTCAGTTTGAGAGTATGAATTAAGGTTCACTAACCTCTTTTTATACTCTATGGATATGGTTATAGACGAATAATTTTGAGTACAGACCTTTGAACCTGACCTTTCTTGATACATATGGGTTGGAGTGGTATCTTTTTACATTCCTACTTATACTGGGGTACTAGATTATTCTTTAGTTTTAGAGAGATTCTTGGCTAAGAAAATACTAATAGTTAGTACTGGTAGTGGGAACTATGGATATGAGACTTCTATAGTTGTTAGTTTACTATAGACATAGGGATCCATGTTTGCTAGGAATTTTAAAATATAGTCTCAGGATAGATTGTTTGTAGTTTATGTACCTTAGGATAGTGTTTATGTAGTCTAAGTCTACTAGGATAGTTCCATTCATATGAGTGAGAGGCAATGTTACTCCTGTGATGGGTAGGTATATCTCACACTAGATTTTCCAACCTATCATATGACTAAAATAGATAAGGTTGATAGGGTTTCTAGGAAGAAACAATTTCTATAAAAAGAAGTACTATAGTGCAGTTTATGTGGTATAGGAGCTGGGAAAGTATAAGGAGGTGGCTAATATTTAAATCTGTTTCACCAACACCCCAAAATGTCTATGTTGGGCTGAGGGTCCTGGTGGTCAAGGATGTTGGTATCTATAAGAAATAGATTCTTTTGACCAAGAGGATCTAGGTATGATTTGAGGTATGATATGTGTCTTATCTACTTTCGTTTTAGTATTTACAGAAATAGGTTTGAGTCATCCCTTTCTTTCCACATACCTTGTTCAAAATATATAGATTCTAGTGGAGGACTTGGCTTAACCCTTATGACTAGAGACTCCTACCATGGAATATTTAGTGATCACATAATTCTTTAGAATGTTTTATTAGACTCTTGGAGCAGTAGATGTTATGACCTCTCATCTTAAAATAGTGGTGGTGTAGAATGAAGATATATTCCCTAAGGATGTGTTGGGTTTGCCTCCCCACCAACAGAATTAATTCTGCATAGAATTTCACCAAGGAACTTCCCTAATATTTTTTATAGCATATTGGATGTCTCCCATATATCTTCAAGAGCTAAAGGTGTAGTTGAAGGATTTATAGAAGAAGGCATTTTTTCTGACCCAATGTGTGCACTGGGAATCCCCAATGTTATTCTCCAAAAAGAAGAATGGGATAATGAAACTATGTTTGGATTAATATCCCCTAAATCAGGTTACCAAAAAGAATAAGTTACCACTTATGATAGTTTAAATACTCCTTGTCCAATTGAAAGGGACAAGGTGTTTTTCAAAGGATTAACTCTGGTCAAGCTATCACTAGCTCGGAGTTTGAGATGATGAATATTGAAGAAAACATTTTTCTATTTTTATGGTCATTACAAGTACTTGGTTATTCCCTTCAACATGATGAAGGCCCCAGTAGTGTCCATGGGACCTATGAACCAGAAATTTCATCCCTTCTTGGATAGTCCCATGGTACTCTTCCAAAATTATATCCTTATGTAATTTGAATCAAAGGGGAAACATATGACAAATTTTTGGATGGCCATAGGCATACTATGGAAACTCTATATTTATGGGATGATCTCAAAGTTTCAATTATATATTAAAGAGGACTACTTACTAAAAATTTTCTTCTTAGAAGAGGGTGTAGTAGTAGACCAAGATAGGGTTGAAGTGGTGCTAACTCAAGAGCCACCCAATAGTTTGTTTGAGGTGAAGAGTATCCTTGGGTTGGAGGTTTAATATCAAAGATTCCTACCCAATTTATTCAAGATATTGGCACCCTTAACTGCATTTACCCAAAAGGGGTATTATTTTGTGTGTATAGATAATTACCAGTATCCTTTTCTAGAGTTTCAAAAGAGGTTTACGAGTTCCCCCATTCGTAGCTTCCATAAAAGGACGTTGAATTTGTGGTGTTGTGTGATTCCTTTAAAACTAGTCTTTTATGTGTTCACATGTAGAGTAAAATGTTGATTGTCTATCGATCCTAGTAGTTGATACCCCATGAGAAAAACTACATGACCCATGATCTTAAACAAGAAACAATGGTCTTTTCCCTAAAGATGTGGAAACACTACCTTTTGGGTGAGAATTTTGTCATCTATACCACAAGATTCTTAAGTATATATTTTTACAAAAATATATTAAATTAAGATAGAGTCAGAGTCTATAGTTCCTCTGGAATTATGAATTTTATATAGATTATACTCCCATGAAGGGAAACATGGTGGAATATACTCTTATCTAGATATCTTGTTTGAAGTTATTAAATGACGTGTCTAAGTATTTGTCATCATTACAATTGTCCTTTATGGACGAGGATGGTAATGCCTACCTCTTGTTGATGGTTCTTACCCCTCCTCTTCAGTAGTGTGTTAAGTAGTCTCAACTTTGAGATATCGATTGTGAGGCCTTGTGTATTCATATATCCATTGGACATGATCACGATGGGTTGTTTGAAGTTGGGGAGCATGTCATTCTTTTTTAAGGATGGACTATGGTACCAATGACACTTCTAGAGGAGGTATTAAGGGATTTTAATACATTAACCTTATAAGTACAAGAAGTGGTTGATAAGATATACCAAGACCTTTAGTATCAATTATGGTTTCTAGGGATAAAGAGGTTCATAGCTGAGTTTTTCTCTCGATGCCTTAATTTTCAGTAGGTCTTGGTTAAGCACTAGGTTCCAACAGGTTTGACTCAACCCCTTTAGGTGTTAGAGTATAGGTGGGATAGTATATCCATGGACTTTGTGATTGGAATTCATGATCAGTTATAGGTCATGATGTTATCTAGGATATCATTGACTAAATTACCAACTCAACTCACTTTGTATCCATCCAATAGAAAATTTCAGTAAAGATATTTGGATGCCTTTACATGTAGGAGACATCTCATCTTCACGTAGTTCCCTTGATGATTGTTTTATGTCATGATTCTCACTTCATGTCACAAATATGGAAAGGATTATAAGTGGAATTTGGGACTCAGTTGTTGTTGAGAATGGTGTCCCACCCCAAGAAAAATTTCTAGACTAAACAGACCATTCAGGTTTCAGAGGATATGCTTTGGGATTTAATTTTTCTCTTTTTCCATAGTTGAGAGGATAAACTTCCCTTTTTGGAGTTTGTGTATAATAAGAGTTACTAATCCACCATCTATATGGTACCATTTAAGGCCTTTTAGGGGAGATCTTATAGGTTACCAATGTGTTGGAATGATTTAATAGAGATATCACTTAGGGTCCCAATGCTGGTGCGAGTGATAACGAAGCCATCAAAAGTCTTATGTGGACCGATGAAAGAGGCCTTTGGAATCTAGTGAGGGGGACCATGTATTCTTGAAGATATCATCGGTGAGGATTATAGAGAGTTTTATAGGGTTTCAAGTTATCTCTGAGAATCAATGTCCATTTTAAGATACGTCATAGGGTTGGTGGGGTGGTGCACCACTTAGACCTACCACTACAATTTGACTCAGTACACGATGTTTCTCATCTGTTGTAGCTAAGGAGGTATGTGCACGATCTGTTTCTTGTTATCGACTGGGAAAATCTAGAAATCGTTGATATAGATACATTTATTGAGTACCCAATAGATATTGAGGATCATTAGTGGAAGATCCTTTATTGGTGAACAATTCCTTTGGTGTTTGTCTGATGGTAGCATGGGAATCTTCAAGAAAGCTATAGGGAGTGGGAGAAATAGATGTGGGCTCAATAATATTATCTTTTTTAGTATGATTTTTTCTTTTTGGGATGAAAACTTCTAATACGAGAAGAATATAATGACTCTATTTTTTTCCTTTCAAAACTTTTAAGAATTTTAAAGAATATTTTCTGAGTTAAACATAGAGTCAATGCAGGATTCTAGGGCCCATGGATCATCAGTGTTAACATAACAAAAATATTATGTATATTATATCACACACACATAGTTTTTCCTAAATAATGTAATGAAACCATAATGGAGTCTCAAATGGGAAACATAATACGTACATTAAAATCCTAATTTGGGTTTTACCTGGGGCATGATATAACCTATATGGACATCGGGTGCCTGGGTTAAGATTAGTCATGGGAGGAATAATAAATCAATTCATAAATTCATAAAATAAAATTTTATTAAATATCCAATAATAACCCCTCATCTTATCAAACCCTATTATATCCAAACCATAGGGTTTTCCACATATCCCTAGGGATTTGAGAGGGGAATGGTGGAGAGATCTAATAGACATCAATGAGATCATGGGTTGATGATCGGGTTTCCAAGGTATCCACCTCCAATAAAAGAGTTATTGGTTCTCTCCAATGATAAAATCATAGAATAATTATTCATTAGTGATCAATACAATATTGAGGTAGTTTTTTTGTTTTTCTAGATTAATCCACATTGATGATTAGTCCCAAATGAATGTGAATTAATCTATTAATCTGATTAATTCACGACTCAATGTATGAATTTGTAGTTTATATTTATCTTTATAGAATTAGAAGATGATATTGATTCATTGGTCCCTATTATTATCCTATAATTGAATTTTTATCTATCCATATATTGATTCCAACCCAAACAAAGTCCAACAGTTTCTTCTCACTCTTGTGTTGTGTTCTTTTCTCAATTCATTCTTTAAATGATCATCATCCATGTTTCATTTGTTCAGAGGAGTGAAAATATATGAAAACTGATAAGTGTGAAATCTATATTTGGAATAGAGGATCATTTACATGATATCAGTTATATGATTTAGGGAACATTGAAGGTTTTTTAATGATTTCAAATGATCGGGGACTAGATTAGGAGTTTTCTACCTATGGGTTGGTGATTTGGTGGTGTGGTGCGATGGGAATCATTTCCAGAGTAGATGGGTGGAAATAATATGGCCACTGATGATGCTTTGGTCATGGTAAACCATATATATGATTTCTATAGACATGTTCCTTAGAGGAATCGATAGTAGTTGTACCATAACCCAGGCATGTATAACAATCTATAAATTCTGGGAAGTTTTTTTACACTACGTGTAGTTCCGGAACACACATCGTGTGACCCCATTTACTTGGTGGAAATGGTTACACACAAAGTTAAATATTTCATGTCATGTGGAAAGACCACATGCCATGACACCTGATGTTGGTGACCTAGTTTGTATCCCTAGGGCATATGGGCATGTCCAGGTACACTAGAACTGTCACGCTATGTACGCATTTCCAGATTACTCATACATGGATAGGGAACTCATGAACCACTAGAGTACATGGGAATGGCCGGGTACATGGTCTTGAAAAGATTATATGGGCATGGGCAATAGTACATGAGAATAGGTCATAGGAAATGATCATACCCAGACTAGATAAGACACGATGTGTAGTCCCTATACATGTCATGTACTTCTTCCATTAATTTTTGAGTCCCCTGTTATATTCAGTCTAGATGAGTGTCTATAGGATGTGTTCCCTTGGTCTATCCCTATGAGGGTATAGTGAGGAATTTCATCCTAATCATAAGATGAGTAATCCCTTCTAAATTTATATCCTGTATAAATTCATGTATCCCTCTATGTGGCCTAGGTTGTTATCCTCTATCATTAAACCCAAGGTTGGGTCTGGTATCCCATTTACAACTATCAGGGCATGTGATCCCCATCATAGTGGGTAAATATTGATAGGGTTATGTATCACTCATAGGCCTTGGGTGTGATCCCCTACATGTGTATAGAAATATTCATGAGTTCCATTGTATACTTATTCATAGTGAGGCCCGATGAACATGGCCTCTCAGATGAGTGCTATCAGTGTTAGACTGACCTGAGAATTGAGTTCTCCTAGAGGATCATTGTCTTGAATCCTCATGTGGAATACTAGGATAACAGTTTGGTTGTGACCATATTTAGATATTTTGTATCTATCTTGAGTATATCTAAATTATTATTATTATTATTATTATATCATATCTTGATTAACATATATTCGTGATGATGTTACGACTACTCCCTTGATTCTTTATGTTTAGTGATTTCTGGGTTTCCTAATAGGTAAGTTTATACACATCCCTGTATGGGATTTTCCCATACATGTCATGTTATATCAATATGATAGTCCTTGAGAAGGATTCATAGGTGGACCAAGATCAGTTGGATTATAGTTGAGATAGATGGACCATAGTCTATTATAGGTGTTTAATTTGATAGTAGTACCCTCCTTACTAAAAGCTTTGGATATTTTTCAGTTTTTGTGGGATCATATTTTTACCTATATGAATTATCATACTTGGTTCATACTCTGATGTAGGATACAGTTATATTCATTAATATTAGTATCATTTGTATCTTTCCTTTATGCATTGTATTGGTTCTTGGATGTGTGTTTGTGTGTGTGTTTGTGAGTGTGTTTGTGTGTACAGGTACCTTATTCTATGGCCTAACATGTGTGTGATATGCCTACTTGATGCTAGTCACCAGCCCCTAGCCTATTGAATGTTGTCTTGGGGTGTCACATTTGGATTGACACTGGCCAGGTGGGCCCTGATGGGTCGGGTCGTGACAAACTACACTGAAAGTTATACCAACCATCCAACCCTGCCTTAAATGGATGGAATCATTTCTATTTATATAATTAATTTCAAACCTATTTGTAGTTAATAATTATATATTAATTTTTAAAAAATTAACCCTAAATAAAAAAAATATAATTTTTTTTTGAAAACATTCTTTTTGATTGAATCCCATTGCACTGAAATATGAAAGAATTTGAAAAAAAAAAGTTATATAAACCTCAACCAAGTCATAAAAATCATATTATAATATAGGTACATAAAAAAATTAATCATCAAGTAACAAAAAATATTCATCTTACATAATGAAATAATATAAATGATATGAAGTAACAAGAAATATTCATCATACATGTAAATTTTATTATTTGAGTTAAATGACTTATTGGATATCATTTTTGATTACTTTAATGATGGATTTATTATAATAGTATTATAAACTAATAGATATTATATCCGGCCTTCATTAAATAATTTTGGCCTCCCTATTAAGGAATCCGCAATTAGGGAAACATTTTCATTATCCACTTTTATACACTCTATGTCTATTTTGTTATAATGTGGATATATTTTATAATTATAATAGGGTATAATAATAGATGCCTAGTATTTTTTGGAATATGTTCATTATTAATGTGAATTTAAATGCTTAAAATATAGGCACTATAGGTGGGAAGTGGGCTGGGAGGTGATGAGAAACCTGAGTTATCTGGAGAGAGTGAAGGTGGGGGATTGGTGTTTGCACACAATTAATGACTGAATGTTGTATTAATAATTAACTTAATGACAAATTTTTTTTAATTGTAATATAATGTAGTTATGTTATATATATTTTTTATTTTGAAATATTGGAATCATTTGTACTATTATGTTATACTGGATGAATAATGTG
This sequence comes from Viscum album, assembly GCA_963277665.1. Classification (NCBI taxonomy): domain Eukaryota; kingdom Viridiplantae; phylum Streptophyta; class Magnoliopsida; order Santalales; family Viscaceae; genus Viscum; species Viscum album. Next base: position 2,059,893,516 of record OY728120.1, on the reverse strand, counting down.
TTGTGTATCTATTTTTTCTGGATGGAGTGTAATAGGATTGCTACTTAGGAATTTATTTTTTCTACTATAATATATTTATCAATAATTTTAGACACTACTAGATATGGTATATAATTCATTTAGTGAAGTTTATTTAAATCATCACTAAATAAGTAGCGGCCGTTAAAATCACCATTTTATGACCCATTGGGCCGAACTTTAGTGGTATTTATTTAAAAAACCACTAAATATATTATCAAAGCTAAAAAATAGAAATAATTAAAACATCTTCTAAACAAGGTACATTCTGGAAAAATTTATTGATGGTTTATAAATAATTTCTAAATAAAGTGATAGTTTTATAAACCACCTCTAAACAAGAATAACCATCATGATTTATTTTTTCATTATAGTTAAGAAAAATATTCAAGAAATAATTACTGGCGTATAACTCAATTATATTTTTAACCATTGCTAAGAATATATTTTCATGTATTGTGATACTAACAGTGTTGATATAATTGAAATTCTTTAATTACAAAAATTTATAATAAAAGAAAATTTATTGGTTGTGTTTATAACATAAATGATTATAATGTATTGGGGAACATATTATGTACCATGGGGTAAATAGATGATTATGATCTATTTTTGAAATCATTTATTTGGGTACTTGCATCATAAGAAACTCTGTATAAATAAAAAATGGTAAAATAAGTGATATTTAACAACTTATTATATTTTTGTGAATATTTTATTAGAGGAATTAAAGTGAAATTGAATGTTCCCTATTGTAATACTATAAATGGGTGTGGTGATTATACTTTTATTTGGTTTGAGGAATTATCAAAATCATTGATTTTTTGGGAAATTTTCAATAATGAAGAGAACCTTGAAAGTATTTTAATCACATGGTTAGTGTTAGTGATTTGATGGTTGTATTCTGAAATTTCAATAGTGATCAGTACTAATTTATATTTGAGGACATCCAACATGGTTAGAAACCTAAATTCATCATTTTAATACAATATAGAGATTAAATTCAGTTACACATTCTACACCGTATTAAAAATAAATATAAAGGAATATTAGAAACTTACCTGAATGAGGATATATTTTAGATTTTAGGCATTTTTTGATATGAAACTCATCACCAATTTATCAAAAAGGACAAGGTGATAGATTATTTATTATCACTGACTAATAATTACACATGGTATCTTGAAAAATATATATTATAGTTTGTTTAACATAAATTGTTTAATGATTATGTGTTTTTCTTAAAAATATTTGAAAATAATGATCTGAAATAGGTTGTAGTACCTTAGAATATTTGACATATTAAAATAACAATGAAAGTAAGAAAATCAAGATAGGGTTGAATACTATAGCAGTTTGAGTATGTACCAATATATTGAACAATGAATAAATGATATCATTAATGTATTTCATTAACTTTTCAAGTCAATAAAATTATTACATGTGAGTAATATACAACAAATATATCACATTTTTTAAAGTAAATATGTATAATAGATATAGTTTTATATAAATAAGTTTTTACATTTAATTTTATTTTCAAGAAATATAGTATTTTGTATAAGAATATACTTGAGTAACTTTATTGAATGTTATTTTACATGATTTTTAATGTTATTAATTAATAGATATCAATTATGAATGATTTTATAGTATATTGATATGGGGATGATATTATTTTTACTAAACACAATGTTGTGCTAGATAGACCATCATCTGATAAACCCAAAGTCTTCTCCTAAAATGTGAAAAAATAAACAAGGTTTTCTAGATAATAACAATATCAGTAGAAGATGACTTGCGAACAAGAAGCCACAATCCCTAACCTCCCACATTTCTTCAACCTAATGAGACACTCATGATGGGAAAACCCAATTATTCATGAAATGAAAAATTAAAAATAAATTAACATGAGGATTTGACATGGTTAAGATAGTGTACTAGTCCACGGGAAACAAATATTTCACTAATGGTAAAAAAATTACAATAGAAGACAAACTCCAAAGAAAAAGTTGATAGAGGCTTAGTTCAAGTAAACCATTCACTCACTCACACCACATAAAAAAAGTGACCCCAGCCCCAATATATATAGCCATAACTATCAGGTAATCACAGTTCCACTTCCAAACAATATTCATGGACCATTCACCCCATGTCTTTGATATTTTCGGTCATCACATCATTCAGTCAAGGGAAATCATCACCTCAACTTGATTATCTAATTATAGTATCCAAATCTGTAGACTTCAAGGAATGCCTTTATTTATACTATATCAGTTTACACCTATGCCTGCATCCCGAATAAATAATCCTCCAACCCTTGCATTTACTTTTTCTAAAGCTTGAACCAATTTCTACTTTTGTTATGATATATTCTAGAATTTTGGTGTATTGAGAGCTATCACACCTACGCCAAGTAGAATAATAAAGGTATCAAAAGTTACTCCTTTTCAATGACTTAATCACCCATCTAGGAAATGGTTTCTCATGCCAAGACTAATAATATCCCACTTGAGAGTCATTTTTCAAGCTTCAATGGAAATTCCATTGGGACACATGAAACAACTTTTGTAACTCTCTTTTTTAGCATAATAATTTATTCTCCTAGAGCGTCTGAGTCTCTAAGGTTCTAACACATATAAGTCATCAAATAACAAATAATGTGAAATAGTGCTTCAAAATCACGTAAGAAATAACATTAGTTATCTTGTTCACCAAATCATGGTTCACTTCAATCTTGCATAGCACTATTACCCCATCATCCACAATCTTCCAGATAAGGTGGTAAATTAGTTAAATATTCTTCATCTAGGAGAAAATTTTTGTATTATTAGATAATTTAATTTCACTTTTGGATTTCATATTACAACACACAAATATCCTACCACATTTTTATTTACTATAATGGACCCTTTAACCACACCATTTCCTTTCCTACTTAATTAATATAGTTTATTCATTGTCTTTAGTGCACAGTAAAACTATGTGTTGTTACCATGACTTCTAATTCATATTAGTCCTCTAAATGAAAACATGAATCTGGTGTTTCTCTTCCATGTGTATATATATCCACCAAATTCATCATTTTCAAACCCCTGTAAGGTATTTTCCATCCCAAAACAGATTGTAGGGTATGTGGTACCTTTGGAATACTAAAGTATCTACTTGACATCCTCCCAGTGCACCTTTCTCAAATTCACCATGAAACTTCTAACCATGCCCACTGCTTGACTGATACTAGGCCTAGTACAAACCAGGGAATATATAAAACATCCCAAAACTGATTCATACCAAAATTTCTACATGTACTCTACCTCATCATATTTTTTTGGTTTCTTCCCCTTTGAAAGTTTAAAATATCTGGAAAGGGATTACTTATAGGATGTGATTAAAACATACCAAATTAATCTAATACCTTTAAAACATACTCTAACTAAGGAATAGTGTTTCAAAAATCAAGTCTCTTCTGATCTTCATCCCCAAAATATGTTTAGTGGAACAAAGATCCTTCATTTATAAACACTCATACATCTCACACTTCCACTCTTCTGACCATTACATCATAATTATAGCCAAAATTATGTTTTAAATAATGAGAAGAACTATGATAAAACCCCCATCTTCATAAAAATTATAGTAAAAACAATAGTCAATATTTCTATGGTTGAACCCATGTTCCATTATGAAGGAATTAAACATTTTATTATATTTAATTGGATCCTACTCAATCCCATAGATACTTCTCATGGGATCACATGTTAGACCTTTATTCTGTTCTAGTATGAAATCTTTTGGTTTCTCTAGGTAGATTTCTTCATCCGAATTTCTATTAAGGATTACTGTCTTGAAATCAAGTTGTTTTAGAACTAAAAATTCCATGTAAACCTGACTGAGAACTATCTCTAATGTTTTATTCTTCACAAAAAAATATAATATCTCATAAAAATCCACTCCAAATTATTGGAAAACTTTCAAAACTAGTTATACATTATACCAGATTCTACCGTTTTCTTCCCCCTTCAGATGATAAAAAATAGTTAATCTAAAATTATCTCTACACTTACATTTTGGAAGATCTGTTAGCACCCATGTATTAGACAAATTAAAATAATAAAATTCTTCATTCATTTCTAAATCTCACTAAAATGAGTTACTCTGAATTATCCCCTCATTTAGACTTTCCAGTTCCCCAAATTCCGTGAGAAGTAAAAAAGTGAATTTGGGAATCAAAACATTCCATTAGTTTCCTAAAAATGGTATATCACCTCACCTTTTGTGTTTTTACTCAATAAAGACATCTATATTCTAAATCTATGCCCCTGACTTTCGCTACAACAACCTAAAATTATAGATCTTGTAAAAGTGATTTTATGTTCAATAATTTTAATTACATGCAACACCCAATGTAAAGGAACCATAACATATTTTAAGAAAATTATTAATATATATATATATATAACAAATTATAATAAGGTAAACCATTTAAAACTTATTACCTTTAGAAGATAAATAATTAATATGAGTTAACATTGAAAATTGTTAATTTCATTAAAATTTGTTTTCATTATATTATGTTTTTTATTATAAAAAATAAATTTAAAGAATTATATAATTTAAATTTTATAAAATAAAATTAATTTTTGAATTCATGGAATCAAAATTTACTTATCATGATTTTTTGAGTTTTTCTAAAAAGTTGATTTTTATTTGAAAAAAAATGATTTTGGTGGAAATTATAATTTTTGTGATTTTATCTTTATGTAAAATACCCTATAAGAATAAAAAACATTGTAGGTAATAAAATATGTATTTAAGTAATAACATAATTCATTTTAAAATATTTTTAAACTTCTAAATCATATGTCCAACATTTTTAGTACTAAATTAAAATGCTACTTAAATAAAACAAAATGAAATAATTTCTTCTAATTATGTGTTTTATGGTTTTAGATTAATTTAAAAGTCTCCTAGATTTTATTATAATTATAATAAAACAATTTTTTTCAATAAAATCAATTAAAATTAAAACATAATCTTATATAAAAATTTAATGTTAAATAACTGAATTTGTCTAAAAAAGATTTTTACACGATTAAGTGTGTTTATTTTAAAATTAATCATTCAAACATTTAGAAATTTTATTTCATAAAATTATTTTCAAATTTGAAATCTAAAATTTTAAATTAGTTAATGTGGTCAAATTAAATTTTTGTGATTAAAATATATTACTGATATTACAAATTAATTAAAAAGGAAAAAGTAAAATATTATCACTACTTAAAAAAGGAAATAATAAATTTTTTGAACCATTGGTATTTCCCCTAAAACCATTAGTATATCTTATACCAATGGTTTAAGGGGACTTTGGGAGATTTTCGTCTGTACAGACCTCTAGAGTGAATGGGACTTAAGTAATCATTTAAAAACAAGTTATATACAAGTCTTTCAGCTAATGAAAATGGGACAAAAGTAATCAATTAAAAAAATTATTATTATATCCTGAATAATATAGGAATAATAAACTTTAAACCACTTAGTGATAATTGATCCCATCATCATGAATTTTATATGAAACAAATAGTTGAATGTTCTGACACCCAATAATGAAAACAAACTACAATCAGTTAATATATTTGTTATATATGGTGATAAAATAATTATAAAAAGGGTATTATATTTATATTATGTTTTTTAGATGAGGTATTAATTTATTTACGTTCATTATATATAATTTTAGATCACAGTCGAGTAAGCAGGAAAACAGTGTAAGGATTTCATCTTAAATTTTCTTTTTTTGAGAAACATTTTCTATTATAAACCTAATTTCAATTAATTTTTGTGTATAATACCAATTATAAATATAATATCAATAATTTTATTTATTAATTTTATTTTAACTTAAAATTAAATCTCTCTCTCTTTAATAGGTTTTTTATTATAATTTTTCTTATGTCGTAAGGGTTTTTCATCTCAAATTTCTCTCTTTGAGAATTTTTTTGTATTATGCATCTAATTTATTTTAAGTGGGGAATATACTTGAAAATTGAGATGTTATACCCTGAAATAACATTTATTAATTTTTATTTAAGTTCAATTTAAATTTCTCTCTCTTTCAAGAGTTTTAAAGTAAAATTATCCTCAAATTTTAAGGGGTGTTCATGGCTCAAATATTTACCTTGGTTCATAATCACTCATATTTGACCATTATCATTAAAGATTAATCAATTATAACCTATAATGATTTTATTTTTTTCACACCATATTTTTTGGAGAAATAATTTTTCCCACTGAATTCTTTCTCCTCGATGATTCCAATGTCTTTTGAAAATGCATTTTTTAAGAATAATTCTCATTTCTTTTAATGTAATTTCCTTCCATATCCATGTTTTTAATTCCGAACAATTTTATCCTTTCCCTAGTGGAAAATTATCACTTTTATCTCTAATGATCCTTAAATTCCCCATTATTTTAAAAACAATGGTTTTTTATCCTTTTAATTATGTGAGTATTCAATATGGCATTTTCAAATATTCTAAATTTGTTTCCTTTCAATGGTCATATATTATTCCTTTCTACTCCACATTTTTACATAAAAATTATTTATTTTAATGGTATATTTTTTGGATTTTATTTTGAGGAATTTTTTATGGATTTTTCTCTTTATTAAAAAAATGTTTTTTGAAAAGTGACTTGATAATAAAACCTCTTTAAGATGATATTAACAAAATGATTTTTAAGAAAAATAATTTTTTTATTTATATTCCATTTTAAAGAGATTATTCTCCAATGGAGTAATGGTCCATAAATAAACCTATATATATTCTATTCTTAAATAATCCTTTATGGAGATTTTTTTTAATATCAAAAAATAATGTTTTTATTACAATACCATTAGTAAAATATTTAAAACCCATTTCTTATAATGAGTTGTTTAGTATAAGATGTATAATTTGATTTTTAAGTGGTTCCATATGTATGGATGATAGTGAGTGGGATCCAATATATCCCCCTAATATATTAGTAAATTTTATATCTCTTGAGATAAAAAAGGGTACATGGTAGGATTTATCCCAAGACAAAAGGTACACATGAGGATTTATTCCAAGTGAAAGGGTACACAGGAGGATTTATCCCAAGTCAGTGGGTACACCAGAGGATGTATCCCAAGCTAAAAGGTACATGGGAGGATTTATCCGAAAGAAAATGGTACATTGGAGGATTTATCCAAATCCAAAGAGGTACACTATGGTATTTTTTCCCAACGCAAGGGAACATGAAAGGATTATCCCAAGCCTAAGAAGGTACACTGGTTATTAGACCCAACCTACTATATGTGGAATTTATTGGTTGGTCTCATTTATATATGGTTTCAATAATTATGTTTATGCCACATTTCTATACTTATTATCTTGACTTTATTATGCTCTCATGATATAGATGGACTATACCAATGTTTCTGAAATTGTTGATATAAGTATTATAAAAAAATATAAATAGGTTTTGATCCTAGCACTACCTAGTTATATACATCAATGACTTAACTAATAAGATATAATTAATTTTAGAAACATAATTAGGTAAATATGTGTATTTATACTAGAAATTAATATAAATTTTGAAGTATTTAATTCTATCTGAAAAAATAATACATAAAAAATTTCACATACCCATACCAAAGGTTCTATAAAATAGTTGGTATAAATCAATACCGATAGTTTTGGAGAACTGTTGGTATCGATACCTAATTTTTTTAGACCTATACCAACTGTTCACCAGAACCATTAGTATAGGGTACCAATATGGTACATATACCAACAGTTCTCTAAAATTATTGGTATAGGTCTTTAGGTATGGGGACAATTTCTAGTAGTGCTTCTTTTTATAGTGATCAAAATTTGATCAATGTGGTGGGATGGTTGGAAGGTATTTAGGGAATCCTCAATTCTCTTGGATTCCCTAAATCTTCATGGGGGAGATCTATTTTGATCTTTCCTATTGGATTTAACCGAGTGTGGTGGGATTTAGTGGTACCATCTTAGTTTCATGAAGTTATATATTGGGAGTTATTTAAGATGATTCTTATCAAGTGGTCTTATCAGGAGTTTGTGGTGTTATAAATATCTATTGAGTTTATGAGCCTTCATTAGGGTGAATGATTAGTGAAGGAGTGTGTTGATCACTTCTCAAATTTGGTTTTATTTTCCCTATAGATGGTTTTAAATTATTCTAAAAAAGATAATTTCTTTGGAGGGGGTCTTTTCCATGATCTTGGTTCATTTTTTCTTGCATCCAGATTAACTAATTTTAACGTGGTAAATGAAGAGACCATTAGTGTGGAAGATGATCAGTGTAGGAAAGTGATGTTGGGTGATTCCTTAATCCCATATGTTGTGAATGAAGGTAAGATTTTTGGTGTGAATCTTAAGTGGAATGAACCTGATTTAGAATTTCAAGTCCCTCCTTATAGGAAGAAGAGTCCACTTGTGTGATAATAATGTGGGGCTCTAGGGTAGAATAATCCTTCATATTAGAAATATTTAAGAACATTCCTCCATTTTTTGGTTATATTTAGAAATTTTTATGTTGGGTTATTAGAATAAGTTTCAGGTTTGATCTGTTGTGGATAATGACTTGGTTATGGTACTTTTTTATACATGTGATGTAGGTTAATCTTTTTTAGATACAATAGTTGTATATTGGGAATCTAGTGGGGTGTTATTTATGGATGGTTATAAATGCTAGTTTTAAGGTTGCTAGTTTTAAGGTTGTCTCATTATTAAAATGTATCTCTACAGAAACCCAAGATTTGTGTCCATATATATTACATATTATTAGATGAATATTCATTTTATATTATTATTCCCCATTTCTGAACCATAAAGGATTAGTATCTTTAGAAACAATTATATATAAAAAACTGTTTCATAAAAAAATATACATTATATCCCACTTAGTTCTTCACAACTAGAACCTTTGCTATACAAATTATAGTTATCACCCTTCTTGTAACATCACATTACTATTATAATAGATAAATCTTTAAAATATTCATTTTTTTCCTTTTTCGTTGTCTAGGTAGGGAGAGAAGGAAACAGGAGGATACCTGTAATGGTGAAGTCATAGATTTGTTGGAATTTATGGCATAAAAAATGTTGGTTTTATATCCTACTGTATATTTTCATGTCGTTTAATATGGTTACACGATGTGTAAACCATAAAATAAAATAAAACCATATTTATCAATAGGTAATAGGAGTTTAAGTGATTTTGTGACTTATCAATTACACGACGTGTAATTGGGTTACACATTATGTAATGTCCTAAGGCTAGTTTTTAAACAAAAATCTTGGATGAAATTTTCATTTTTTTCTTCCACCAGGATTCCTTTCACTTTACCTAGATCCTTCCCCAGATGATTTTGGGTACCTCTAACCCCTCTAATCCTATTCATTTGGTGTTTGATCATTGTTGGGATCATAGTGTGTATTTATGGGTAATTTTTCTCCATGAATCTGCATCTCGTTCTCTATTACGTCATTCGGGTTTGATAGATAATCTTGGAATTGATAGATCTAAACTTCATGTTGTCAAATATTGTTTCTTGGTTGAGTTGAAAGATTTTTTTTCACCTTCATTTTTGTTGGAGGGTACGTCACAGGTTTGGTGTTTCCATGAGAAAAAGGTAGGTGGTTTCATCTTAATGCCCAATTTATATTAACATAAAATTTATTTGTTTAATTTCAATGTTTTGAACTAAAATACAATAGTCTGATTGTGACTAAATTTATTTCATTCAGATTATTGGAGAAAACCCAATTCCATCAGATTGGGGTTTTGAAATGGGTTTTTGGCCTAAAATAGTAAAACGTCCAATTCCAGTGAATTGGGGCTTGTTTCTAGAAATTAGAAAATTTTAAAAATTTTAATTTAAATTTTGAAATGGATTCGATGGAAAATTTTGGAAACCACAATTCTAGTGATTTTGGTGTTTATTATGAAATTAATGGAGTTTATTTATAAATTAAATTGAGGAATTTAATTTTTAAATTGGATTGAAAATTTTTCTAAATTGGTTTCAAATACTTATATGTGAAAATGGATTTAAAATGTTTTTATAGAAACCTTAGGGTTTTATCTTTGTGAAAATCCAAGTTTTTTTATTAAAACATTGTTATTGTTTTTAAGTGGGATTTGGAATATTTGAATTAAAGAATGGGATAGAATTTTATTTTAATTAGTCTTTAAATAATTTACTCATCGTTGTTTTTACTTGATCACATGAAATCCTTAGGTAGTTAGTGAGTTATTTGGATGTAACTTTACGACATAAAACATTCTAAAACTTCATATCAATACATCAAATCCCTTATAAAATGGTGTTGAGTCCTTTTTGGCCTAATTTCAAAAGGACTAATGTACATATTATCATTCACTATGAGTATGCGATCCTTATAGCCTGGAAATTTCATACCATATTAGCCGTTTGACCTTGTTTCTCACTTGTTTATATTTCAAATGTATATGAAATTGTTGTAAACCATTCCATGACTTCTCATTTATATGAAATATTTTATATAAATGTGTTTATTTAATACATTTTGTGAAAAGTTCTTTTTGTGTAAGGAAACCTTTAGTTAAAGAAACATTCTATTTTTCAAAATGTATTTCTATAATTTTATATGTGAAGAATTAATTTCTAAAGTATTTTCATCTTTTAAAATGTAAATCATGATTTTTTTAAATATGCTTTTGATATTCCAATCTTATTTGTTTTAAAATTGAAAGAACATTACTAGTTAATTCGATATTGGAATCTTATTAAGGAATATTTTAAGGAAATCCTACTTTATTTGGATCACACAATACTTGTTCATTTTGGTGTTTTTAGATTATCTTATTTTAGGTTCAATCAAGGTAAAAAGATATATTGGAGATGGATCCATCTGTTGAACCTTAGACTTGGTCAGTTGTTTCCATTGAGACTTGAGCTATTTTTCCTTATTTTGGTACTTTGGTTGTAGTAAGTTGGGATTTATGGATTTTTTTATTTCTATTACATTACTCTCGGTGGTGTTTCTTTAAATATTCATGTTGTCTTGTTATCTTTTACTTCTCCAATGCATGTGGAAAAACCGTTCGCAATTTCAATTTTTATAATGTCAGGTGCTAGTCATCGACCCATGGGGATCGAGAGCTCCCTTAAGGCTACATCATTATTAGGTCAGTTGTCGGGTTACCAGGTTTCCTAGGATTATTCATGAAAAAGTGGTATTAGAGGGAGGTTGACCTTTTGTTTTGAAACCATTATGAGTTTTTGAAATCTTTTCGGGACATAAGAGGTAGTTCTGATTGATTTCCTAGCTATCTCTAACCAAAATTAACCTTAAGTCACTAGGGGTTGTTAGATAAAGATGTATTGTAGATTATTTCTAGTCTTTTACCAAATTTTACTTTCATATAGTGAAATACAAATATTCTTTATCATATCTATTGCAATTAATCTACATCATTGCTATATTTGAGTGTAAACTGATGTCCTCTTATTTCCTATTGGTGTTGTGTGGCATCGTGCCTCTCAGAAGATGTGTGTATCAGATCTAGGAGGAAGATAATGATAAAACTTATAGGGTGAATTATATATTAGATCTGAATATATTTGAGGTGATTGTGCTCATTTTACATGCTCTGGGACATGCACCATCTCCAGTTCCTGTTCAGGATCCATTTGTGGAACCTTAGAGGGTTGGTCTCTAGATTTGTTCTCAGGAGTTCCTTCACCAGAAACCAACACCGTTAAAAGGCCCAAAAGATCCTCAGGATTCTGAGGAATGGTTGAGAATGATGGAGTGATTATTTGGGTTCTTGGAAACACCCGACCAAATTAAAGTGAAGTGTTCCACCTTCGTGCTGGAAGTACCGAGCATGAGAAGGTGGGACACTATGGTAACGGTGTAGAAGCCTGAGGGATTATAGTTTAAGGACTTCAAGTTTATTTTTACTAACTATTTCTATCTAGAGTTTATTTTGTTGGCCAAGTCTATGGATATTTTTAGACTTGAGCAGGCTGATAGGAGTGTGAGATAGTTTTCAAAACATTCTGTTGAGCTTGTGTATTTCATACCTAAGATTATGTCAAATTAGAATATGAAGGCTTGAAGGTTTGAGTTGGGACTTCAATAGGATTTTCATTTTTAGGCTATTTTTTGTTGAATTTGTCTTCTTATGTCGATGTGTTGGACAGTTCTCTTATGGTTTAAATGGACATGGCTGACAATTCAAGGTTATCGGTAGTTTTGTTCACTCCCATTGGCAGTGTGCATTCCTCTAAGGGAAAGCGGAAGCATTATGATTATCACAAAAGTTCTTAATGGAATGTTCATTATAGAACTCCTACAGAACTAGGAGGAATTCCTTCAATTTTCATCTTATGTTGAAATCTAGGACATTCAAAGACGGTTTCCACTAAGGCACTCAAGAACTATGGATCTTGTGGACGTTCAGGGAACTTACATAGATTTTTCCATATGTATTCTACTTTTTTTAGTGGAATGGTATCATAATATCTTTCTAAAACTATGGGTAAATCATATTCTTCATGTATAAAAGTGTTCTAGTTGTAAGAATATGGAATGAAGCTTCTTCACATAGTGGAATAGTCTCCATAGGAAGCCAATATGGGTCCAGTGACTGTGATAGGTACCATTACTATAGCTTTTTCATTAGTGACTACTCTATTTGATACTCGTTCATCTCATTCATTTATTTAAACTAGTATTGCTAATATTATTAACCTTCCTATGGAGAATTTATCTTGTACAAGGGATATTACTTCACCCCTTGGTATGAAGAGAGATCATGGTCTTCATAGTCCTATTTGTTTCTTCTATCTATCATATGTCGATATTTCATGGAGTTTTCTAGTTCTCAACATGAAACCTCTTGACTTCATCTTTAGTATGGATAAGCTCATTATAAATAAATCCCAAATTTATTGTTATCTTAGATGGTTCTACCTTACTACACCCAGTGGTGTGTATCTTCTCTTTCAAGGACAATGGGACCCAAGGTCAATCAGGGCCATACCTTCTTATCTGGAGTCATGGAAAGTAATATATGTGTTTTCTTTTGATCTAGAGTTGAAATATTTGAGTGGTGATCTCCCTCTAATTTTCACCAAGTGTCCTTATGTGTTTCTTTCTGACATCTCTGGTTTGTAATTGGTAAGGGAGGTTAAGTTTACCATTGATTTAATGTTTGGTACTCAACCAGTTTCAATTTACTCCTACCACATGGAACCAGCTAAACTGAAAGAGATAAATTCCAAGTTTTATGATCTTATAAATAAAGGCTTCTTATGCCCTGGGTCTATCACCTTGGGTGGCACTGATTCTTTTTACTTAGAATGCTGATTGTTCACTTCTCCTATGTGTTGATTACCAAAGTCTCAATTGAGTTATAGTGAAGAAAAAAATATACATTACCAAATATTGATGATTCTTATGATTATTTGAAAGGTTAAAAGATGTTCTCGAAGGTTTATCTTCTCTCTAGTTAACATCAATAAATAATTGAATAATCTAACATTCATAAAATGGCCTTTGAATGTTGGTATAGTTATTACGAGTACCTTGTTACGACATTTGGTTTAACCAATTCTCTTGCAGTATTTATGGATTTAATGAATAAAAATTTCCATGAGTATATAGTTACATTTATGGTAGTCTTCTTAGATGAAATCCTTGTTTACTCTAAATTAGAGGAGGATCATGTACATCATTTGAGAATAGTTCTGAGTTTGCTGAGAAATCATAGACTTTATGAAAATCTTTTGAAGTGGAGCTTCTAGATTCTGTAAGTGAAATTCTTAGGACATGTGGTTTCAAAACATAGTATTTCAGTAGATCCTAAAATGGTAAAATCTATTATGACATGGGAACAACCATGTAATGTTTTTAAAATCCAAATGTTCTTATTTTTAGAAGGTTATTATCATCTATTCATTAAGGACTTCTCAAAGTTGGATTTTCCAATGAATGCAATAACTCAAAAGGGAGTAAAGTTTTATTAGGATAAAAATGCCAGAATTATTTTTTCAAGCTGAAACATCATTTGACTACTGCTCCAGTGTTGACTCTTCTAGAGGTTGGGCAGGGCTATGTGGTATTTTGTGATGCATCAGGTTTAGGCTTGGGATGCATTATTAAGAAAGTTAATCATGTCATTTACAATGGATCTCGTCATATTAGGACACACAAGTATAATTATCTAACCCCTGACCTTGAACGTGAAGATGTGATGTACGCTCTAAAGAGTTTACAAAAATACCTTTATGGAGATATTTTTACCAGATTTTAATAACAAAAAATATTTAGTTATATCTTCTCTAAAAAATATTTGAATCTCTGTTAGAGGTGTTGGGTGTAATACTTTCATTCTTTCAACATTGACATCACCTATACCATGGGGAATGGGAATATCATCGTGGTTGTTTTGAGTAGGAAACTTCCAACCCAAGAAATGAAATAATCTTTAGAATAGTGGAACTTGATGGATATTTTTCATAGTTTCATATTGGAGTTCAGGAGAAAGGGTTCGAGGTTTCCTTGGTCAGTGTTTGGCTGACATCAGATCTTATCAAGATGATTCTTCAAGATTAGTAGCATAACGATGAGTATTGTAGCATCATAGACTCTCTTTAAGGTGGGAGACATTTTCCCAGTGGTCTTTCTCCAAATAGGGTATTCAATGATATCAAAATCGCTTGGGGTATCATCTTCAGTAAAGAAGGATGTGATGGGAGACTACCATAAATCTAGGTGGGTTGTGCACCTAGGATCTAAAAAGATGTTTTATGATATTTGACGTTCATTCTGGTGGCTAGGTATGATATGGGAAACTACTGAGTTTATCTCTCATTGTTACACGTGCCAGTAGGTGAAGGTCGAACACCAGAAACCTTCAGGTTTGCTTCAGCCACTTCTAGTCCCCACATAGAAGTGGGATGTGATCTCTATGGACATTGTGGTTGGGTTGTTGAGTACTCGATGAATTAAAAAAGTGATATGGGTTGTGATAGATAGGATGACAAAATCAGATCACATTATACCCTTTCAGGATACAGAAAAAGTTGAGTAGTTAGAAAATCTCTATGTGAAATAGATTGTTCATTAGTATAGAGTAACATATATTATATTCTTTGATAGAGATACTCATTTCACTTATCATTTTTTTAAGTACCTTCTAGAGGCATTGGGATATTACCTTAATTTATGTATGGCATACCATCCACAGTTAGATGGCTAGATTAAAAGAACTATATATATTATTGAGGATATTCTTCGTGCTTGTGTTCTTGACTTTGTGTGGGATTTGGATGATGATTTGGGGATGGATGAGTTTTCTTATAATGATAGTTACCATTTCATGATCAGGATGGATCCTTTTGAGTCCTTGTATGTTTATCCTTATAAATTTTTATTTTTTTGGTCATAGGTTGGTGAAATGTATTTCGTTAGACCAAGATTTTTCTAGGAGATGACAGAAAAGATTCAGTAGATTATTCATAGGATGTTTGTGGAACAAAGCTGGTATAAATCTTATGTTGATTATATCTATAGACCATTGTAATTATTAGTTTGTGACCAAGTGTTCTGGAAATTTTCACCTCAGTTGGGTCTTAGAAGGCTTGGGAATTAAGGGAAACTTTCTCCTCATTTTGTAGGACCTTTTGAGTTTGTTGACATGGTAGGGGAGGTTTATTATCATGTATCGCTTCCACCGTCATTGTATCTCAGCTCAAAAAGTATCTATATGATTCATCTCATGTTCTGAGCTAGTGTGATCTTGATGTTGAACCTGGTTTATCTATGACTGAATAGCCAGTCAGTATAGTTGATTCAAAAACCAAGGTACTACCTGGAAGGATGGTACCTTTGGTTTTTGTGCTATGAAAGCATGATTTTTAATCTCATGATACGTGGGAGAGGGAGGAAATGAAGAGAGAGTAATGGCCTCATCTTTTTGGCATGGAAGCTTCTTCGTAGGATTCTAGGGATAGAAAGTTTTTATAGTGGGGAGTTTGTAACATCTCATCACTCTTATAATAGATAAGTTTTTAAAATTGTCATGGTTTTCCTTTTTTTTGTCTTTGTAGAGTTGAGAAGGAAATTGGAGGATAACTATAATAGTGAAGTCAAATATTTGTTGGAATTTCTGGCACAAAATATATTAGTTCTACAGCCTACTATATATTTACATGTGGTGTAATATGGATACATGATGTGTAAACCATACATGAAAATAAACCCATTTTTTATCAAAATACAATGGGTTTTTATATAATTTTGAGACTTATCAATTACATGATGTGCAATTGGGTTACACATCATGAAAAGCCCCAAGGGTGGTTTTTAAATAGGTTTCCTAGCTGAAATTTTAATTTTTTTTCTTCCACTAGGATTTATTTCCCTTGACCTAGATCCTTCCCCATATGATTTTGGGAGCCTCCGACCCCTTCAGACCTATTCATTCGGTGATTGATTATTGTTTTTATAATAGTGTATCTTTATGGGTAAGCGCTCTCCATGCCTCTCTGTCTCTTTCTATAATCATTCTTTTGGGTTTGATAGATCATCTTTGAATTCATGGATCTAAACTTCATTTTGTCAAATATTGTTTCTCAGATCTGTTTCAAAATCATTTGTGCCTTCATTTTTGTTGGAGGGTATATCGGGGGTTTTTTTTCCATGAAAAAAAGTTTGGTGGTTCCTTCTTGATGCGTAATTTATATTAACCTAAAATTTCTTTTTTCAAATTTCAATGGTTTGAAATAAAATAATTTTTTTTTATTTTTACTAAATGGATTTCAATCAGTTTGTTGGAGAAATCTCAAATCTATTGGATTGGGGTTTTGAAATGGGATTTTGGAATAAAATTGAAAAACCACCAATTTCAGTGAATTGGGGTGTGTTTATGGTAATTGTTTAATTTAAATTTTAAAATTTTTTTATGGAAAATTGTGAAAAACCCCAATTCCAATGATTATGGGGGTTTGTTCTGAAATTGATTTAATTTATTTGGAAATTAAATTGTTGAATTTAATTTTTAAATAGGATTTTGAAATTGCATGAATTAGTTTCAAATCTATATTTTTAAAAAATGGTTTAAATTTTTTTGATAGAAACCGTAGGGTTTTATCTTGGTGAAATGGAATATTTTTTATTAATTTTTTTTTTACTTTTTTTAAGTGGAAATTATCATATTTGAAATGGATAATGGGATTTAATTGTATTTTAATAAGCCTTAAAATAAATTTCCCATCGTTGTTTTTTACTTGAAAACATGAAATCCTTAGGTAGTTAGTGAGTAATTTGGATGGAACATTATGACTTACAATGTTCTAAAACATCATATCAGCATATCACATCCCATATGTGATAATGATGATTCCTCTGTGGCCTAACTTCAAAGGGACTTATGTACATACTTTCATTAACTATGAGTGTCAGATCATAATAGTTTGGAACATTCATACCATATTAGGCACATGACCATGTTTCTAGTGTCTTTTTATTTCAAATTTATAATCCATTGTTGTAAACTATTTTCCTTGGGATCTGATTTATATAAACTATTTTATATAAAAGTGTTTATTTAAGGAATTCTGTGAAAAGGGAATTTTGTATAAAGCACCCTTTGGTGAAAGGAAAAGTACATGTTTAGAAATGTATTTCCATCATTTGAAATGTGAATCATTAATTTCTAAATTATTTATATATTTTAAATTGTAAATCATGATTTGTTGAAATATGCTTTCGATATGCCAAACCTATTTGTTTTTTAACTGAAATCATGTTCCTGGTTAATTCAATATTAAAATATTGTTATGTAATCTTTTGAAGAAATAATACTCGTCTTTGGATCACAACCTAATTGTTCATTTTGATATTTGTAAATTGTATCCTTCTTGGTTTGAGAAAGAGAAAAGGATCTGTTAGAGGTGGATCTAGCTATTGAACCTTAAACTTTGTGAGTTGGGTCTATTGGGATTTGGGGTGTTTTCCCCTTTCTGGTACTTATGTTTTAGTATATTGGCCTTTAAGTCCCTTTTGACTTCTGTTACATTACTCCCTATGAAGTTTCTTTCAATACTAATACTATATTATTATCTTGTAATTTTGTAATGCTTGTGGAAAAACTGTTCCCATTTTCAATTTGTAAGATGTCAGGTGCTTGTTACCAACCAATGAGGATCGAGAACTCCCTTCAGCTTATGTCAGGGATAGCTCAGTTATTATGTTACTAGGGTACCTAGACTAGTTTATAACACTTCTTCATAACCTGAGGTAAATTAAAACATAAAAAGGGGTGACCTTAGATGCTTGGTAAGGGTAAACAAGGTAGATACTAATAAATGATCATTTATAATCATATCATGGTAATAAGGGTATGAGAACATTATATTTTCAAATAGAATATCATACCCATAAATTCATAGATCATAATCATGAGTTGTGACATAAATCATTATCACAAAAAAAATGAATCATAAGAGTGAGGAATCATCATAAACAAATCATAAACCATGAGTTTTAATCATAATCATAAAAAAAATTCATAACAGTGTGGAATCATCATTGGTATAGAAACTATATCATTTTTTAAGGTTAACAACTAAGAGCATAATATAATAGTGGATCAGACATCAAAACATGTTTCCCATATCCTAACAGATCATGAATCACCACTTATTTCCCATATCATAATGGATTAGGCATACCAACCTATTTCTTATAGTGGATCGAGCACATCAACTCATTTACTATAATTATATCATGAGATATAAGGATTTACCTTAATTATTTTAGGGATATAAAGGATCCACATATCATATAATTAAAACTATACATATGTTTCCATGAGATCATAAAATATTTATAATTTCATCAAATCAAAACTCATGGAAAAGAAATAGGTTTCATAAAAATTTCATCATTACTTAATTAACCCATGGTAAGGAAATGGGTTTCATAGAATAAAACTTAAATAATAATCACCATAATACATATAGAAAATAAAGTGGATGGTATCATAACATCATATCCTCGGTGAACTGTAATAATCTTTAAATAATGTTGACAAAGAGGAAAAATTTTCTTAAAATATCATTCAAATATTAATTTGAAAACATGAGAAAATATGATTTTCAATTTGAGAAAATTTTAATTCAAATCTTTTTGAATCAGGAGAAAATATTTTTATTTCAAAATGAAAATGGAAAATTTTAATGTAATATTCAAATAAAATAACGACCATGACATTAGGAAAATCAGTTCATATTGTATAAGTTAAAATAAAACATTCATTTCATAGTTTTGTAAAAAGTCAAAAAAATAATTTTTTAGAAAAAATTTAGAAATATACATTTTTAAAAATTTATAAATTATAACATTCCAAGTATAATTAATAAATTTTATAAAATATTGTTTATTAGCATACAATTGGAATAAAAACTTCTAGAAACAAAGAGGAAATAAGGTCATCTTTTCTTTAAAAACATATTCACAATGATTTTAACTAACAAAGAGATATAAAATCATAAAAATACTTGATAATTATAGGACTAACCATAAGAAAAGAAAAAATAAATGATTTTATCAAATAAGTATCATATAATTTCCTCAATGTAAATTCAATGATAAAAAATATTGATTACAATGGGATTGAAACATAAATTCATATTGCTTGGTTAACCTTTGAATCTTAAGTACCATGAAATAATAACATTAAATGATTCATTAGATATCATGAAAATAATGATATTAATGATATAAAATGTAAAATTGTATGTATATACACCACATAAAATAAGATATATTCACAACATATCATATATATCAAATAATACAATTTGAGAAAATAAACCCTTTAAAATTTGATAATCTCTAAATCAAACCCTAATAAAATAGAGAACCTAATATAGATTTATAAAATCCCCATAATTTTCATTAAAATAATCATAAAATAATTTCATGAGTATAAAATACAAAACACAAGGAAAATAAGTTTTGAATATGGAATATGTCTCACAGAAATAATAGTGAGATGATAAACCATTACCTTAAGTCTCGTCTTGCTTCGTATGTATTCAAACATCATATAAAATAAATATATATTTATTATAAATATATTACATAACCAATATCATTTATATAATCCCATATATGATTTACTTATAAAATATAACAACCCATTTATTAGCAATTATTTATTAAAATCATTGTTCTGGGTGATAACTGCTTCATTTTTCGTTCAATTTTCTGTTTGAAAGTATCAGTCCTTATACATTTATCATGGTTACATGATCCCTAAATTTTAATAATTCTATTAGTATAATATTTAATCATTATATAAACTATTATAACTATTTATATAATGTAATGATGAAAAATTAATTACATTACTTGGTGGAGACAGTACTCTGTATGTACAGATGAGTGATGTTTCTATTTTTTGATTGATGGAATGAAATAAGTAAATAATAATTCACTATTAAAGAACTAAAATAATATAATAAAAAACATATTTATTTATTAAATCAATCATTATAACTATAAATTTGAAATTATGATGAAAAATTAAAAGCATCCCTTCATAGATGTGGCAGTTCACAAATATGTACGAGCAATGTTTTCTTTTCCCATAAGATGGAAAGAAGCTAGGTAATTATTGTTAAATCATAAGAATAAAAATTTTGAATACTTAAAATAATGAATTAATTATTTTATAATGGATACCATATCTTTATTGACGTTATAATAATAAATTAAATTAAAATTACTCAGTTAAGAGTTATACCTCTTCGTTGAGAAACCTCTTTTGGTTTACACCTTAATCCTTCAAATGGTGGTCTTTTGAAAATACTGGAAGATCTATGATGTGGGTAAGTAATCTATGAATTTATCATAGAATTTATTTTATAAGATATAAGGATAAAACTTTTTTAATAAAGAATGAGAGGAGGTACCCTTTTATAAGTGATAGGAGGGACACACTTGGAATTACATAATGTTTTAAAATAATATAAATTAATTTCCAGGTTTAAGTAGATAAAAATTTATATGATGATTATAATTCCAAATTATCACATACAATGATATTTAGGAAAGTTTTGGTAATTATATAACACATATTTCTTATTTTTAACCCAATGTTAACCCTTTTGACATTTACCGTGATATTAAAGTCTTTTCACTTTATGGGTTAATAATGTTATTATAAAAGTAAAACTGAACCATAAGTGAAAAATGGATGATATGATTGAACATATCCAATTCACTTGAAAAAATATAATATTTTTATGAATTTTAATTCATTTTATAAAATATTATTTAATATAACATACCAATAGAGTCATTTTTGAGACTATTCCCAAAGTTTGATTTTAAAGACAACATGATGGAAATAGAATTCAAATAAAAACTTTTAAAATATCAATATTATGTTATATTAATATAAAAATTTCAAGAAAAATAATAATTCATAGTAATTAAATTACTTATACTATTTTTAAAATACATTTATTTTCTCTTTATATTACTTGAACAAATATTATAGCGGTGTTACACAAGCATTTAAGGTAATTATTCCCCTACTAAAAATTATAAATAAATTACAATGATAAAAAAAATCAATTCATATTTAAAATAAAAATTTATATTCTAAATTAAATTCTTTTTATCCTTATTAAAAAATATTAGGGATATTAAATTTAAGAGACTGACATTTGGTATTTATCATTTTATTAAAATAATATAGGGGTCATAATCAAATAAAATGGAATAAAGTTTCCATATTTTCAAAAACATTATCATAATGTCTCATATTAACACATACAATAGGATAAATGAAATTTTTATATACATTTTAAATCCTTATCCTAAAGTTTTATCCTTATTTTACCCTTTTTACCCTTACTAGGGTGATAAAAATTTACCATGGTTTCTATTGATAATGACGAAAAAATTAAAGGGTCTGATTTACCAAATTTTAACCTCTTGGTTAAAAATATAGAATAAATTTTCAAATACTAAATTCTTAAAAGTTGAATAATTCCATTTTAAAATAAGCATGTAAAACATAATGAAAACTATTTTTAGAAAAATGTGTTTTAGGCATAAAAAAAGATTTATTCGAATTTCATGCCTAATAAAAACCACAAAATGAATGTAAATAGATTATATTGAATATATAATCTATAAATTTAATTAAAATTATTAATAAATATGGATTTATTTTATTAATTAATCTAAAAAATTTGTGCACATAAAAACATTTTTAAAAAAAATGTTTTTAAGATTAAGAATGAACTTATACCAAAATCTAGTATAATATTGATTTAAATAAAATTAATAAAATTATATAAAATTAAAGGATTAATATTTTACAATAATATAAAATTAAAAACATAATTTTACTTTTAAATTACTTGGTTTCATGAAAAATGTAATAATTTTATAGAAATCATTATTTTCATTATTCACCCAAAAAAAGGTTTTAGAAAAATAATATTAATTAAATCTAAGATAAATTTGATGTTATTAATAAAAAAATGATATCATTTTTTTCAAAATATTTTTTTTTAAAATGGAAGAAATTAATTACAATAAAACCCAATTTTCAAGAAAACATATTTTGGACCCATAATATGACTTTAATAAAAATTAAATACTTATATTTTACACATTAATAAATAAATTTTAATTATTTAAAACATTTATATATATATATATATATCATAATGTGGTTAATACTATTCATACATATCAATTTAATTTCTGTGTTATATTATATCAAAAAAAAAATTGGCTTAGTGTTTCATGTCGAACAAGCTATCGAACACTTACAATTTATTTAAAGAGATATGTATTCTATAATATTAGGGTCTTACATTCTAACCCCCTTAAATAAATTTCTCTATCACAGTTTTTTCTTATTAATAACGGGATTAATATTTTCAAATACCTTTTTTGAAAATCACATCATTAAAAGAGATAATAAAACATCCTTTGAAAATGGGAAGTGGGAAATGTAATGGCTAACTGAAATAACACAAAATCAGGTTCCCTGATAAAGAGAACATTTTTATGAATTTTATATATACACATAGAGGATAAAATAGAATCCAATAAGTAATAGAGTGATAAAGAACATGATATTGAGAAAGTTATTGACCATAAAACCATAAATCATTCAAGGATTAAAATACCACAAATTCATCAGAAATGAAGGTAATAGGATAAATTTTGTTTTCAAAATTCTTTTCCAACTGTTGAGGTATTCATTTACAATCATAATAGAGAATATGATAAAATTTACTTGATTTATTTTCATTTCATGAGTAAAATTTAATCCTTCAGTTTTTATTTGATTAATTTACACTTCATCTATTACTCCAGGAAATGAATATTGAAAATGATTTTTTCATGACTGAAGCACTAAAATTAACTTTTAAAGGATCATAAGATCAATGAAAGAATGAAAATCAACTCCTTATGTCTCTAAATATTTAATAATTCCAAAATTTATAGCACAAGTTATCCAATAGTGATAAATATACTACATTAATCACTAAAACCACAATAATAACATACAATGTTCAACTTAATATGTTCCATAAATACTTAACCTTAGGATTCCTCCAAAATATATCTAGCCAAATTCAAAACCCAGAAATCTGAAATATTTGATCATGTATTTTTTTACAAAATATTAACATTAACCTTTATCCCAAAACAACATAAAGTATTTCATAATTTCACACACCAAACACATGTATACCATGATCATATATTCTCTTAAAACATGCTAATCCTATCAAAAAATAATTTTAAACACTATAAAATCTCAATGGAATCAAGAATGCTTCCGAAAATTAACTATATCCTTATTCTTTAAATAAAATAAAAAACTATAAAATTTATTAAATAAATCCCAAAATGAAATAAACATAATCATAAATAACTTTTTTATCAAATCACTAATCAATTTCATGGTCACCAATACTATCCAATGAATTTTATTGATATAACTCATCAGTTTATCCTAACTAATAATCAATATCTCAACACCATGTGCATATTAAGGGTTATATTTCCCTCAATCATGTGTTCTAAAAAAACATCACTATATCACTAAATCTATTTTCTAGGTTATCAGCACAATTCAACATATTCTTTCAAATCCTTAAATCAAAACTAAAAAAACAATCCTTATAGGTTTTATGATTTTTATACCTAGAATATCGATGATAAAAAAAATTACAATATAATTCTCAAATCCCAATACATAAACACTTCAATCGTTCCACTTCATTAATTATCATAGCATTGGACCTCCCTTATTCTAAGAGTTGACCCTTTAATTATGGAATTGACTCAAATAATTCCCATTAGTTCTCACACATATGACATTTAACTATAAATGGTACCTTTGGATGAACTCATTTTTCTCCATCATGCTCTTAATTTTTTATTGGTAGTCACTTCTTATATGACCTTATTTTCTACACATATTACATTTTCTCATTACTTTTATATATTAATGTGAGTATTTATTCCCACATTCTAAACTCATAATAGGTTGAATCTTCATTCTTCTATAGTCTTTATCAATTAAACTCCCATTAAAACAAATTTATATCTTATTATATGTTTTAGGAAAACTCAAAAAAAATTATTATTTAGTCATATAATGAGATATTTGATTTGGAACAATCATTAGGTTTTTTATTACATCTCCCATTTCATTTGGTTGATGATTAGGAAAACTATTTTTTGCATCACATTCAGGGCTAACATGATTCCTCCTAGTTCCATCTATTGACTAAAATCAAATATCATAGTGTGAGAAAAAATAATCACATTGAGAAATCATATAATCATGAATAATTATTCATCAGATGTCTTATTCATGATAAATTATTTTCAATCTATGAAACCTTAGGATTAACCGAGGTCACCCATGGTCATTGTATATTCAAATTATTCATGATTATTCATAAATAAAATTTCAAATAACCCTCGAATATCCCCCCATCAGTTTCTAGCTAGGTGTTCAGTATTATGCCCCTTAATTGTGCACCGGTGATGATCAAGTTAATGAAAAATCCTATTTTTTCAGATTTTTGACCCCTAGGTGAATTTGTTTCACAGTTTCATCCACTTTCTAGTATCTAGATAGGGATATATTTTATAGGAAAATCACACACATTTCATTACCATATCGTGAGACCCTATCCTATAAAAAGGCTTATCCTAATGGTTCTCACTAATGTTTCCCCATACTATATTATAAATATAACTAAAATATGCTTTGATACCAAATATAGTGACCCATGATTTAAATATATATATTACATTTTATTATATGAATATTCATTTTATATAACTATGATCTACACTTAAACCTTAACGGTTTAGTGCCTTTGGAAACTTGGATACATAAAAAGTTTGTTCATTAATAAAATTACATCAACTCCCACTTATTTATTCATAAATATCACCCTTCATATGAATATAAAACTTAGTATCCTTATTCATAATCTAGGAAAATTAAAACATAATAAGGTGTGAGATCAAATTCTCAGTAAGGGTAAACATGGGATATATCAATAAATGATCATATTTAAGAATATAATGAGCATAAGGGTATGAGAAAATGATATTTTCAAAAGAAAATAATATATATAAATTCATATATCATAATCTTGATACATCCAATAACCATTTATCATATCAAAATACATGGATCAAAAGAGTAAGGAATCATCGTAAATCAATCATGAACCACAAGTTCAAATGAAAATCATAAAAACATGTCATAAGAGTATGGAACCATCATAGGCATAGAAACTATATCATTTGACTAGGTTAAGTACCGAGACTATCATTTCATAGTGGATCAGAAATTAAGAAATATTTATCATACCATATTGTATTAGGAATCACCACATGTTTCCCATATCACAGTGGATCCGGAATACCAACCTGTTTCCGATGTGGATCTAGCACAACAACTCATTTCCAATAATTATCACATGAGATATAAGCATTTACCCATTTCATTAGGGGTATATAATGAACCCACCCATCATATAATAAAAACCATACATATTTGTTCCAGAGGATTATAAAACATTCATCATTTCATCATAGCATAATCATTGGAAAACAAAAAATTTTCATAAACATTTCATCATAACTCAATTAATCCATGGTAAATAAATGGGTTTCATAGAATAAACCTAAAATAATCATAATAATAAGCCACGTAGAGAAAAAAAGTTTCTGATTTCATAAGATCATATCCCCAATTAATCATAAATATCCATAAAGGATGTTGAAATTGAGTAAAAATTCTTTTAAAATATCATTTTAAAATTTCTTTAAAAATATGAGAATATCCCCCTTTCCTTTGACAACATTTTAATTAAGAATTCATAAAATATTTATAAAATAATTTTCTTTGAAAATAACCATGGAAAATTGTAAAAGAGTCTCCAAATCAAAAGGGGGTCATGGAGGTGTGAAAATCTTCTCATGTTGGATACATTTTATGAAATAATTCCTTTCACACTTGTAAAAATTCAAAAATGACTTATTTGGAAAACAATTAAAAATATTACTTTTAAAAACATTGAAAATCAATTCAATTGTGGTGAAAATGAATTTTTTATAAAATTAAAATCATAATTAATAAATTCATAAAATAATTTCAATGATATTTGACATGGAAGAAAACTTTCATCAACTAAAGAGGAAAAAGGGTCACATTTTCATAAAAAACATTTTCTTAAACATTTTAAGTACCAAAGAGGGAGAGAAAATGGTAATAATACTTGAAAATTATAGGAATAACTGGAGTAAAATAAATATTAAAGGGGTTTTTCAAATAATTATCATATAATTTCTTTCATGTAAATTCGATTAAAAAAACCCGCTATTAAAATGGAATTGAAACATAAATCCCTTACCTCTTTGGTAACTTTTGAATCAAAAGCCCTGTGAAAGAATAACTTGAAATAAAGATTTAATTATCATATAAATAATTAGATTAATTATATAACAATTAAAATTGGTTATACATACACCTCATAAATTAATATAAGTTCATAACATAACATATTTCCCAAAAATACACAATTTGAGACAATAAAACCTTACAACTTTGGTAATATATAAATGAATACCACATGAAATAGAGACCATTAAATGGATTTGTAGAATCCCTACAATTTCCATGAAATGATCATAAAATAAATTTATGGATAGTATATACATCACAAAACGTAAACAAGTGGTCAATAAAGCATATATCTCATAGAAATAAAAGTTAGATGAGAAACCCTTACCTCAAGTCTTGGATTTCTTGGTACATGTTCAAACCTCCTATTTAATAAAAATATATTTATTATAAATATATTAAAAAATTATTATCCATTATAAAATTCCATATATGATTTAATAATGAAATCTTATCGCACATTAATTAACATTGTTTGTCATATCATTTTTTATGGAGATAACTGCTTTATTTTTCATTTATGTTTCGGTTCGGCAGTCCCACTCCTTATACTTTAATGATGGTTATATCATATCCAAGATATTAATCATGATATGTGTATAATTTTAAATCATTATATATACTTTTATAACCAATCATATAAAGTAATGATGAAAAATTAATTACATCACTTGGTGGATATGTTAGTCCCTACATACACATGAGTGATATTTTCATTTTTTATTGGTTGGAAAAATTGTTATATTATTAAAAATAATAATGATAATCAAGGTATACTCTTGGATTTTACTTCTTTTGAATCAAATATGACCGATATTCATCCCAATAACTATTGGATATATTTAAGAGCAATAATTCATGTTGTTAATTCTCTCGAGGGGTTTATAAGTTCGAGGAAATCAAATAAATTTGAGTCAAGAATAGTTATGGGGTATGGATATCAAGGTTCATCGGAGGAGATAGGGGTGTTATATTTGAAACTAACTTTTGGGAATATTATTTTGTTTAATAATATTATTTACTTACATTAAATGATAATAAATTTGATCTTAGTTTCAGTTTGGGATCATTGTGGCTATGATTTGAGGTTTGGATATAAGAAAATTGAAATAATGTTTAATTCTATCATTTTTTATAGTGGTATATTATGAAATAATTTTCATATGTTAGATATGGGTAAAATGACTATGAATTGTGTTATTGGAAAAAATAATATCCTTATTGATGAAATATTATCTATGTTATGGCATAATCATTTGGGACATATCACTAAACCTCAAATTGAAATATTAGTTAGAGATGAAAATGTTACTGACTTGAATTTTTCAGATTTCATTACATGTGCTGATTACATCAAAAAGAAAATTTACAACCAAATTAAGAAACAAAATAATGGGAAAATATAATGATTTTTAGTTTTTATTAATTCTAATATATGTCATCCCATTACACTTTATTGCATGGGTGGATATAAATATTGCACCACTTTTATTGATGACTTTCTTGATTTGGTTGGGTGGATCTTCCTTATGAGAAATCTAGTTCCTTGGATTATTTTAAATCATTAAAAGTCCCTATAGAATTGAAGATAGGGAAAAGGGTCAAATCCAAAAGTTCATATAGAAGGGGAGAATATTATGGAAAATATGTAGAATCTATTCAAAACACTGGAATTTTTTCTAAGTTTCCTGATGAATATAGAATTGAAGCCCAATATACTATATCGGGTAAACCTAAACAGAATGGAGATACTGAAAGATGAAATCACACACTCCATGATATGGTAATATGAATTTTGAGTTATTCAACTTTATTTAATTTTTATAGGGAGATACCATTAAGTAATACTTTTATATTATCAATTTGGTAGCTAGAAAATTTGTAACCAAAACTCCTTATGAGTTGATGACTGGGAAGAAACACAGTCTAAAACAGTTTCATGTTTGGGGTTGTAAAGAATAAATAAGGGCATATAATCCTCTCTTAACGAATCTTGATCCTAAAACTATAATTTTTTTATTTATTATTTATTATATAGGTTCCAAATTTAGTAGATTTTATCACTATTTTTTTAAATTATTGCTAAATGTTCTTTTTTATTTCTTTTATTTTATGTTTTTAGTGTTAGTTTTTGAAAATAAATTGTTAAACCTTATTTTTTTATTTTTGAAATTAAAAAAATAGCAGCGATTTCGAAAAACTGCCGCTAAATAAATTGAAAAATATATTTAATATTTAATATTTATTATTAATAATTATTATTTATTATTTATAATCATTTATTATTTATTATTTATTATTTATTAATTTAATTTATTATTATGTTTTAATTATTAATTATTTAAAATTATTAGTAAGTAATTATTTGAAACATAAATTAATTCTAAGATAAGTTGAAAATGAGACTTCAGGATCAAATGACCATACCTTTTGATATGTATGTCTAATTTAGCTCCCCAACTTTTCAAATTGAATATTATGAAAACAAATACAATGAAATTTGAAAATGATTTGGTAATAATTAATATAATAAAAATTATTACTAATTTAAGAGAATTTAAAAATCGAACTTCAACTTCAAACGACCATAGATTTTGATCCAGGTATTTGTTTGGACTCTACCACATATCAAATTGGGGCTGGCGATGAGCTCTACACTTATGATCTCTACACAATTAATTATTAGGGACATCAGTGATTTTTTTTCTAGGGAAAAAGTCTTTGAATGCCTCTAAAACTAATTTTTTTTGGATACCATGATTTTTGAACATTCGATGTGATTTCAACTTCATTTAGGATTGTATTCATATGCTTGTTGGTTCATCCATGATTTTATTCCATGGATGTACATTCCTGTTGATTTTATGGTTTTGCAATTGATTTGCTTTTCCCACTTTTGGGGATTTATTATCTATTATATATGTGTGTGTGTGTATAAATTTGTATGTATTTCAACACCTTTTAAGTATATTTATTTATAATTTATAAATATTTATCAATACCTATTTAATATTATATATAATTGCATCTATGCATATATATTTATATGTATTTATGAATATTTCCAAATATTTATATACATTTATAAATATTTATACATATTTATGTTAATATTTTTTATATTATGTATTTTTATGTAATATAAATGTGCATTTATAAATATTAATGTAAATATCATTATATATATATATATATATATATTTATAAATATTTACATCTATTTATGTATATTTAAATACATTAACATATATTTAAATATATAATGTTTGTATATATATTTAGATGTATTCTGTTGTTTGGTGTGTGTGTGTGTGTGTGTCTTTGTGCTTGTATTCATATACATTTATATATATTTATTTATATTTATATATTTTTATAATATATATATCAATTTATTTATAAAAATTTATATGTAATTATATACATATTTATTATTTATTATTTATTATTTATTATTTATTATATGTGTGTGTTCTTTCCTTTATTTGTAACCTCCAGGACCTTCTATGATCATTTATTATATATTAATTTTCTATTCATTATTAATTAGTTATTTATTTTTTATTTTTTTATTACTTATTTATAATTGTTGATTTTTTATTTATTAGTAATTTATTATTAAATTGTTATTAAATTGTTATTAAATTATTATTAAATTGTTATTAAATTATTCATATATTATTATTTATTTATTAATTAATTAATTATTTAATACTTATTATATATTATTACATATTTATTATTTTTTATTAATTTTTTATTTTTTATTTTTTATTTTTTATTTTTTATTTTTTATTTTTTATTTTTTATTTTTTTTATTTTTTTTATTTTTTAATTATAAATTATTTTTTAATTTCAAAATTTTTATATTTTAATTTTTTACTTATAATATATTATTTCTTTTTTTTTTATTTTTTTTATTTGTTTTTTATTTATTAATAATTGTGTATTATTTATTATTTATTATTTATTATTTATTACTCGTTATTCATTATTTATTCTCTTTATTTTTTTATTTCTTATTTTTTTTTATTTTTTTCTTATTTATTATTTATTAATCATTTGTTTATTATTAATTAATTATTATTATTTATTTCATATTTATTTTTTACGTATTTTTTTTTTATTATTCTTCTTTAATGTTGTTATTTATGTATATGTATTTATATGTAATTATATACATATATATATTATATTAAATTATGTTAACTCACCACAGGAGAGTTTACTAGAGTGGTAAAATCTTTACAAACTAACCAAGAATTAAGATGTTCAAATCTCACCAAACATGTTTATATATACATTGAATTTTTCATGGCATTCATTGTAAATGTATGCATAGTAGGATAAATAAATAATTAATTAATTGATAATAAAAAATAAAAAATAGTTGATAAATAATAAATTAATAAAATATATTAAATAATTAATAAGTAAAAATAAATAATAAATATGAAAATATTTTAAAAAAATTTAAAATTTAAAAAATTAAAAAGAAATTTTAAAAAATACAAGATATCTCACTAAAGGATTATTGGTGGTTTAAACTACTACAAAATAAAAACCTTAGTGAAAAACCAACAGCTAATTTATTATATACACAATTAAAGGTGATGGTTTCTAGAATGCCTGGTGCATTATTCAATAGTGGTTTAAATTGCCACTATACACCAAAAAATCATCATGAATTGGCTTATTCGGCGTAGTGTTGTGCAATATTTTTTTATGGATGGAATGAACAATAGTAATAATTCTCCACATCTAGTGAATTTTAGAGAGGATTATATTATAGTTCTTATACCACCTGCTTTATTTCTTAATGATTTTCCAATTCTTATTAATCAAGATACAACTCTTGAAGAAGAGAGAGTTATTTCACCATTTTTAGATGGACGTGATCTTGATAGTTCTAATGATGAAATTCTATTAAGAAGACCTCAAATGGTTTTTAAAACTTTTACATCTAATGAATATATCTTTTTTTAAGAGAATGGGTTTGATTTAAATTATATGGATAATCCTATCTCTTTTAAATATGCACTTTTTTTCATCATTCTTTAGAATGGTTAAATCCAATGCACAATGAGCAGGACTCTCTAGCTTGTAATAGTGTATGGGGTCTTGTTGAGATACCCTATAATTGAAAACCTATAGGATGAAAATGGTTATTTAAAACAAAATGAGATTCATATGGGAATGTTGAAAGGTACAAATCTAGATTAGTAGCAAAGGAAAGTAATCCAAGGGAGGATGTTGATTATAAAGAGTCTTTCTCACTGGTTTATAATAAAGATGTATTTCAAGTTTTCATGGAATTAATAGCTCATTTAGCTTTTGAGCTTTATTAAATGGATGTTAAAATGACCTTTTTAAATAGATATTGGATCAAAAAAATTATATTATTTTTCTTGATGGTTTCCGTAGAAAGGGTGAGGAACAGGTAGTTTGAAAATTGAAGAAATCCATTTATAGGCTAAAATAGGCTTCAAGGCAATGGTATTTTAAATTAAATAAAGTTATAACTTCTTTTGGTTTTGATGAAAATAATTCAAATCAGTGAATTTATCTTAAAATTAATGGGATAAATTTTGTAATTATTATTTTTATGTTGATGAAATACTTATGTCCATTAATTATGTTAAAATTTTAGCTGATAAAAAATCCAATATTAAATAACGACTTTGATATCAAAGGCCTTGGGGTGATTCTGTTATTTTAAGCATCTAGATTCATTGTAACAGGTCATGTGGTATTCTTGGTTTTTTTCAAAGAGGATATACTGAAAATACCCTTAATAGGTTTAACATGAATTCTTTCTCTACTTATGTTGCACATATTTTGAATGGTGATAAAATGAAAAAGATCAATGCCTCAAAATGATAAAGAAATAAATGAGATAAAAAATGTATCATATGCTTCCCCAGTTTGAAGCTTAATGTATTCTCAATTATTCAGACTTCCTAATATTTCATTTATTTTTACTTCTTTGGGGAGATACTTGAGAAATACAGGATTTGATCATATTAAAGATTTCAATAAGGTCTTATGATATCTGCAGGGCACTAAAGACTATATATTGGTCCAAAAGAATTCTGATCAACTTCAGGTCAATGGTTACTCTGAATCTTATTTATTCAGGCAATATGATGATATAAAGTCGACTTTTTTATTTTTTTCATGATGGTAGTAGAAGATATATCATGGAAAAGTTTCAAACAAATTCTTAGAGCTACATCAACCATGGAAGAAGAGTTTGTTTCTTGTTATGAAGCTACCTTTCAGGAAATGTGGCTTAAAAACTTGATTTCTATATTTCACATTATTGAAAGAATATCAAGTCCATTTGTGATATATTGTGAAAATACTATTTCATTAAATTTTTCTTAAAATAACATAATTTATTCTCATTTGAATCGTTTTGATATAAAGTACATGGTTATTAGAGATAAAATTCTAGAGTTTGAGAATCAAATTGTGCATCATTCTATGGAGAATATATAGAAAGATCCACTAACCAAAGGCTTGACCATTGGATTATTTCATATTAAGGTTTTAAATATGGATTTGATTAAGTATTTTTATGTTTTGGGTTAGTGGGAATTTTATGTTCTATAAAAAATAATTTTTTATTAAAGTGATATTTATGTAATGATTTATTTTGAACTATATATCTCCAAATGCATTTGTTGATGCCTATACAGTCATTAGAATTACTTATTGTGTTTAATTAGGTAATTCTTTATCTTTTTTTGTCAGTATGCATATTAATACTTTCTATAAATAATTTCCATATCATATTTTAATTGTGTAGTACTAATATGTCATATTTTTTATTTTAATGTGTATCGTGTTAATTAATTCACTTGTATGTTAAATCATTAATTAATACAATCCAAGTGGGAGAATCTTAAACTGTGGATTGTTATTAATTTATGATTTACATTCATTTGATTTAGTGTGGTCAATTAACTTAAATATAAAAATTCTTTGATGCTTTAGCATCCACATAATAATAAAATAATACATTGATACATCATATTTCACATATTTAAGGATAATAAATACTAGAATTTAATTCAATGGGACTTGACAGTTTAGTTCATTCATTCTATCTAATAAAATGTCCCTAATCTCACATGGTAAAGTCTATATAAACCAATATACCTTCCTTTTCTCATGTGTAGTATTGTCCTTGATGACTTATTAGTAAGTGACTAGTATACATTCATTTGTTTACTTTCTCCATTGAATTATTCAACAATGACCTAACAGAAGAACTATTATGGACCAGGAATAAGTGTCAGGTTCATGTATCAAACAATGATATCATCTCAATGTTTTCCATCGCTCCTCTCATATAGAAATATCATCTTAGAATTATATGTTTCCATGTTTATATTGTTATCTTTTGTGATGTATTGTGATCATTCTTCTTTTATTATCTACCTTACAAACTTCATGTATCAAACATTACTTATACTCCTAAAAAAACTAGTCATATGTTTCAACGGATGTGGCTAGATTACAAATGCTAAAATTATGCATGATATGTTTTTGTTTAGTTGCAAAAATAAACCCAATAAGTATGTAAACATGATACCTTGGAAAATACGGGAGCGTAATAGAGAGGGAGAATTACTATGTCACCCTCTATGTGTTTTTGTGGAAAACAATCATTGGTTGATCACACTAATTGTCAACTATATTATACAATATATTATAATTTTGTGTTACATCTCATCATGAGTTCCCTCTTTACATAATTTTTTATATCAAAAATATTAATCATGCTTTAAAATACGCAATGTGTTGTAATTTCAAAATTCATGTAAATAGTTATTCAAAATCAACTTTAACAATCAAACAAAATGATACGTCTAATGCATTTAATACAACATTTGAAATGTAAAAGACATCATAACATGGACTTTAATAATTTTCATGGATGTAGGGATAAACACAAGATATTTCAATAAAAATGAACTAATATAACACATGGAAGTATATAAATCAACCAGAGATTAGTAATACGCATCATGGTCTCTAACCAAATGGTCTCTAGGGTGACGTAAAATGAACCTAGGTTTACTAGACTCTTGGTGAGTACTGAAAGTATGGAAGCTCTCTGAGACATCTCCCAGACCCTACGTCATTCCCATTGGGCTCCCTCAATCTCATTATCATTATTCTTACCATGGGATTAATTGTACAACAAAAATAAAACACATTATCTAGTTAACAACATAAGTTAGGGATTCATCCACCTAATTTACCTACATATCCAAGGTCTCCCATGTTATACTCAATGCCAAACATGTAAAGTCAAAATAAATTTCAATAAAATAATCCATTTAAAATCCATTTCTTAGACTAAACATTCCCATAATAATAAAACACCATCATCATG
The DNA here is from genome assembly GCA_963277665.1 of Viscum album. Lineage (NCBI taxonomy): Eukaryota > Viridiplantae > Streptophyta > Magnoliopsida > Santalales > Viscaceae > Viscum > Viscum album. The sequence goes on along the minus strand of OY728120.1, from coordinate 2,059,858,010 downwards.
GTAAAACTCTTCAAAACCCCTTTCAAAAACCCCCTTTGAAACAATAAATCATTCTTAAAGGGTTTTATCAAACACAACAAGTTTAATTATTCTCTTTATTTTTGAAATGCCACTTTAACACACCAAATTTCAAACATAATCCATGAATTTAATAAAAATTTAATAATTCAACAATAATAAAACATTTAAAATGAAATTTGATATGAAAAACTAAAGGAAAAAAACAATAATCAAATGAAACCATGTAAAATAATCCTTAGATAAAGACACCTAATTAAAATTTATCTAACACTTATATCATTCGATGATAACCACTTGAATAAATAAAGATTTTTCCCCGCACACCTAAACCAAAAAAAAATCCAAAACCCCATTAAAAACCCTAGTTTCACCCAAATCAAAAGCTAAGGGTTCACAACTCCATAAAAATAGAAGAACAAGGTAGGATTGGTGAAGACGATGAAGAATCCATAAATAAATAAATCTTAACTTGAAAGAAAACACCAAATGAAGAAATATATCCACCAAAAAACAAACAATAAAAAATAAAAATCCAAAGGATAGGGTTTTACATGATGGTGAGGATAAATGAGCGGTATAAAATAAAAAAATACTAAGGTAAAATCATCCAAATCCTCATTTTTAATGAACTATAAAAATTAAAGGGTTTGGCCGCATGATTAGACAAACCATGCACTAAACATGTGGGATCCACATACTCTACATAAATCAACCCAAATAATTTCTAGAGATCCTATTGTTATTAGAAAAACCCTACTCAAGACGTATGAAACAGATTTGTCCCTGAAACAACCATCTCACACAGTCTACTGCATAGTTACAGAAACCATGTGCCAAAAGTGGTCTAGGGACTGTCTTTCCAAAAAATAGTTTTTTTAAACTCAAACTCCTCGAAACTCATAAGATAAATTAGTAAATAAATAAAACTCAAATTAAAACATATCAATGATACAACATATGACACACTCCACATAGTAGCCCACCCATTGTGGTGTGAGCCTCCCCCCTTGAGAAACCCTCATAAAATAGCCCCTCAGGTTATTAAATGATTCTTACAACACTTTAATTCGATGTATATTTCTAATATATTCTTATATAACACCCTTAATAGTGAAACCCTTCGATTATGATATAAAACCATACAAGAGAGTACCCCCAATGACGTAATGCCTAGTTTGTGGAATGATACATCCTAGACTCTAAAATTTTAATCTCATACAGAGGGCATATAGTGTTACCCTCATTCATGATGAAGCAACCATCTTTAATATTTTAATATTTTGATCTCATGTAATACATTACATTCCACAACACCCCATGGATGTGGCATGATTTGTACCTTATATAATAAATTTCGGGCAGGGTCACCCTGACCCTACTTCGACTCACTCAAGACATCTCTGAGGCCTCTAAACACATCCAAAACCATCTCTTATAGATATTTCAACTCTCATAACCTCAATCTGAGCCCTAATTCTCATAACACCTCCTTCTCTGGGACCAGAGTTAAAATTTACCATCATTCACAAACCCATAACTACATGAGTCATTACATCAAGAACCCTTGGCCTCCTTCCTCCTGACTACATGTGACATGATGGCCCAATTTAGTGATTGATTGTAGTGACCTAGTGATCAAAACCACCTTATGATTTTGTGTGATCTAGTGATTATGAAACTCTAGGCGATCATGTGTGTTTCCGTCTATATGTTGAAATCTTACCTCATATTCCTTCCTTTATTGATTAATTTATTTTTCATTTTTTTAAATTTGATTTCAATTTGTTTTTTTATTTTAATTAATTAAAATTTATTTTTTTATCTGATTTTTATTATAATTTCAATTTTGGGAGGGATTTTGGATTATTGGTACTGTATTTTACTATCTTATGGATTACATTTTTTGATATTTATGGTTGGAAGCCTGAATATTTGTATTAGCCTATTATACTAGTATGTTATTAGTTTTATGACAAAAAATCACTAATGGTTATGAATAACAAATGATTTTCAAAATATTTTTGTGTGAAATTACTTAATATTTTTTATTTTTACAATAGAACTAATGTTTTAAATAATCAATATGGATTATGCCTAGATGTTTAACTATAAAATCTATTTATTTGATTAGAGGTATGATGATGTATTATAAAAAAAGAGCAGGATTTTCATATGGTTTTCATTAATTTGGAAAAGACATATGATAAATTTCTTAAAGAGGTTTTTTGTAAAACTATTGAAAGAAAAATGGTGAAGGTGATGTATATGAAACTCATAAATATGAAGGTATTTTAACTTTATTTAGTACTCCAGTGAGTGATATTAAATACTTCCTGGTATTGATATGAATTTATCAAGGTTTTTCTTAAATCCCATATCTTTTTTTATCCTTTAGATGAACTCCGAAATCATATTCAAGATGAGATGCATAATCGCATGGTTTTTATGGGTGATATAGTTCCCTTTGTAGAATCCAAAGTGACTATCAATTTAAATTTAGAGTTAAGGATAAAGACTTAGTAATTTAAAGACTTTTGTTTTATCAGGGATAAGACTGAATATATTGAGTCATTTTAGTAAATTATTGTATATTAATATTATATATGTGATATTGAGATCCCATGTTATTTCAAAAGTTTATCATTTTCAATATTTAGGCTAATTTTTTCATTGTGATAGACATATTTAGGTATATGTCTCTCATAAGATTCAAATTGGATGGATAAAATAGAGAAAAGGTTCTAGGATTCATTATGTTCATAAAAAGTTTTTTGAAATTGAAGGGTAAATTTTATAGGATTGTTATTAGACCAGCTATTTTTTGGTAGTGAGTGTTAACCTTTGATTAGAAACCTTCAACAAAAAATAATATTAGAAGAAATAAAAATGTTAATACTGAAATTTGGGCATACTAATATAGATAAGACTATAAATGAATGTTTTAAAGAGAAAATTGGATTGTATTTAATTGATGAGAAGATGTTTCAGACTAGATTAAGATGGTTTGGACATGTTAAAAGAAAACCTAATGGAACACCTATTAATAGGGTAAATTTAATGATAAAATCACTTATTAAAATAATTATAAGACCCCATAAAAGGATCCATAAACAAATAATTCAAGATGATTTTGTTCTAAATAAATTCAATGAAAATATGTTATTCAATAGAACTAATCAATGATGTTTTTTTCTACGTATCCAACCCCATTCAATTTGGTTTAAAGCTTATTTTACATTGTTGTTATTTTATAAAATATTATTATTTTTGGTAATTTTTTATGATAATTTGTGGTTGAAATTGTTAAATTTTTTAAATTTATGGATAATTCATTTTGTTTAAATTTTAAATCATTATGTAGGATTATTATTTTCAATAAAAGTTTGAACATTTTGGGAATTATCATTTAGTCCAAAATTTATAGTAAGATAAGTAAAGATCCAAGTTGAAAATATTGTATGTTATCATATCTTAAATATAAAATTTTAGTGGCATGTAATTATATGGGGAATTAAATAAGGTATTTATTACAAGATCCAAAAAAACATTTTACCAGTTGATATCGGAACATTATTGCATGTCAAAATATTATAAAACAACTAAGAGATGAGATAAGGTATCTTATTGATGATAAATGTACTTTGAATTAAAAAATAAATATAACTGAAAAATATGTAATTATAAAGGATTTTAAGGATATAGATGAAGTGAAAGTATCTAACACCAAACATATTTGTGAACATAAGTGACAAAATCCCATTCATATCCTTCGAACTATTTATTCTTCATAATTTTTTACAATTGTAGTTTGAGAAAATATTATTATTTTAAATTATTCTTTTATTGTGTTTTATTAGAATCAATGAGCCTTGTCCAGTGCTTCATAACTCTATAAACTAAATGAATCATGAATTCCACTACCTCATTATCTCTTCAAGACATAGAAAACTTGATATTAATGATGCCCATTATCTATTTGAATTTATCCTTAGTGGCTTACTAGTAAATTTAATATGTTGTTTCACTATGTTCCAATCAATAGATATCAATATTCACTTAGGAAAAAAATATATTTAAAATAATATTTGTGTTCTAGAGAAACAAGGATATTTTTCTCAAAAAGGAAACAATAGAAATCCCATATCCAAGGCAAAGAGAGTTATGGATTAATTTTCACTTAAATATCATAGGGAGTTATGCAACAAATAAATTTTTCTAATGCTATACAAACAAACATTATGGATTTTTGTAACGATTAGAAAATATATCAAGTTTTTTATTTGTTTTCATGGAATATTTATAATGCTAAGATTCACTTTAATTCTCATAATTTTGATATCATCGAATAATTTTTTTGAGGATTTTGGAAAATATATACCTGATAAGAAACCCTTAAACTTCTGCATGGGGAGATTGTTTTTATTAAAAATATATTAGAACATAAAAATGTATTATTAATGTAATTTAGGGAAGATTTTATAGGAAATATATGTTCAATAACTAATCGAAATGGGATACTATTAATTATATTCTTGGTTAAAAATATCATTGAATTGATTTATGATTTATATTATTTCAAGAGTAGGTTAAAGATATTTTATTTTTTGGATAAAATTTTCAAATAGTTTGAATCATCCATTGTAATATATATTTCCACTAATAGTTTTTTAAATAATTTTAGTGTTGGTAAACATCATTTTCTCACTTTTTGTATTGATATTTTCTTAAAATTATATTTTCCTTCATTGTTATTTACTAATATCATATTTATTTTTTAATAAATATATTATTAAAGGAAAACTGTTCCCATTTTTTTACATTTTTATCTTATAATTGAATTTATTTTATATTTTTAAGGAATTTTAATGTTTCCTACACTTGATAAATCTTTAAAAAGGCAGTGGTAGTTAGTGGTTTCATATATAACCTTGTTGGTGTGATGAACATTTTTTGGAAATTCACTAAAGAAAGAAAGTTTCTTAGTATTAGAAAGACTAGATGTTACACTATTATAATAAAAAAATATAATGTATAATCAAAAATATAATTCCTGATATATATTCACATCAGATGAGTAAATTCAATGAAAATTTACAAAGTAATATAAACAGAAAGATGTTGCATTTGATTTGGAAAAGTTCTTTATTTGTGAATGATGCCAATTATTCTCTCAAAACAGATGGTCCAATTGCCGAGGTTCTCAATTTTTACAATGTGGAAAGAAAGTCCTTGATAATATATATATACATATATGAATCCATGGATTAAAAAAAAATATTAATTTCAAAAGATTTCAACAATAGAGAATAAAAACATAGTGATATTCTAAATAATTGATAGAAGATTATAAGTGAAACTCCATCATCCTTTTAATTTTTTTGGATAATTTTTGAATATTAATTTATTTTATGGAAATCCTAACATTAATTTCAATGAGTAGATAAATATGAATTTGACCAATTGTATTCAAATATTGACACATGCTATGGTCGTTTTTGAAAATTTTGTTGAAGATATAACAAAATATTGAGAGGCACTAGGCACTCTAGGAATTAATTTTACAATTAAAAATATAAAATTTAGCATGATCACTAATTTTCAAACAACTAATGATTCAATTTATACTTATCAAGTCACTTTTCCAAAAAAGAATCTCAACCTTTCTTACAATGCATTTGGTTTTGAAAAAAAAATAGTGTTGCTGAAAATATTCACACAATGAGGAAAATAGACTTGAATGACTTAGTTTTAATCAATTTTGATTAAAATAATCAATTAAAAAGGATACATTGACCCTATATTATTGAAATAAGTTGAAGAATTCCCATAAATGAGGAGCATGATACAACTTATGGGTTCGTTTTTTATGATTATTTGATTTGGGATGATGTGGCCTTTAGGCAAAGAATCAACTCATCCCTCTAGAGTATAGAGTTATAACACTAGTTTTCTAAATAATAAATCTCTATATATTATTCAAAAATAATAAACTGGGAATGCGGAAGGGAATAAGAAATATGGCATATAAATCGATTATAGATAAGCAAGTGAAAAATATTTTCATGAATTGACTTGTAAAGAGTTATCTGATGATCATGATGATGATAATGCCTCACAAAATGATTCCAATAGTGATAATGAGAGATTTCTTAGTCCTTTTAAGTCTCATGATTTTATATTTTTCCATATTATTACTTTAGGAGTAACATTTTTTACTTTATTTTCATTTTCAGTTCATGGAATATGAATTATTAACATAATATTTTATATTTAAGTATGTTTATCTATTTTATTATTTTCTTATTGTTGTTATATACCTATCTCTATTTGGTCGTAATAATACAAAGATACACTAGAGGGGTAAATTGTGTCATTTTTATAATCATGATAAATTCTTCCTTTTATATTTCTTTTAGATTTCTGTAGATATGAAGTGTTCTATTTATAAGTAATTTGAATAGTTGATAAATAGTAAATAAGAATGCATCAATTTTTATAATGGTCAAAGATCCCCTAGTACACTTCAAAAATGCTCTCTATTTGAGAGTTATTATTTTCACATGAAAGGTCCTATTATCATAAGACCTTCAAAAATGATTGTGGATAGTTTATACCTTTACAATAAGGCTTTACTGATTCTTTTGGTTCATTTACAAGGTACCATATTCTCCACATCTTGTTCTAAGAAGCAAATACTCTTTCATGATGGAGTACGAGAAGCTGAAACTCCAATAAATCAAAAGAGTTTGATTTGAGTGAATTGATAGTTTCTTGAAAACCGTTTCAGTAGCAACTAATAGAATATGAATCTTATTTTTCAAAGATAAATTTCTTCTGGAAATAATAGTTTTGAAGAGATCTTAGTTGAAAATGATCTTCAATAAGAATAGAAACAAACAGATATAAAGAGATACATAGCAACATGAGGTTGAAACATATATATCTCCAAAGTGTAGCTTCTTAAGAAATAAAAAAGTCTCATGATCTTTCATTTCTTTGCATCATTTTTGTATACAAAAAGATATATCACATTTTCTATAGTATTGAATGTGAAAATAATATTTTTATTTGTATAGAAATTCTGGAATTTTTTTAGTTGATTAGATTCAATAATATCACCTGAAAAATCACAATAATTAAAATTTAAATAATTTAAGAGACTCATAACATCCCTTAAAATTACGAATAATGTATTCTGTTGAATATGAGCGGTTGAATCAGTCATAAAATACATTTAAGAAAAATTTACTTCCATCAAAACCATTACAGAAATCACAAATAAAATCTCGAAATAAAAACTTCATAGTTGAATTTTAAAATATAGGGTGGATTCATGTAATGATAGAATCCTAATTTAGGTTTGATAATGTATTTTTGATTAAAAAAATAGGGTTTATGTACCATACATTTGTATCTTAAAACATAGGGTTCCTTAAAAAGGTAGGTTTATTTATTTATACATTCCCTTTTATCAAATATATGGTTCCATTCAAACATAGGGTTGATAAATAATAATTTTCCAACAATGTTGGGTTAATTATCCATACATGTTATTTTTAATGTTGGTTTTCTTAACTGTATGTTACACTTACAAATATAGGGTATGAACAATGTTTCTAGAATACTTTCAAAACATGTTTAGAATACTTTAACAAATTTTATAACCCATAAATAAAATAATATTATCAAGAAATATTTTCCAGAAAAATACTTAATGTAATTTCATCAGTAAAACAAACTAGGTTATTTGTGAGTATCAAAATAAATAAAATTTATAGAGTATTCTTGAGAAAATATATGCCCTAAAATCTCCCCTTTTTGATGATCACAAAAACCAAAACATAACTTATATAAAATATACGAAATGTAAACATAAATAAAATAATATCTTGAAAAAGATACATGAATTATAGTTATTTAAAATTAATTTACAGAGAAAATTCATCCATTTTAAGTGAATATAAAACTGGTAATAGAATCAATAATGTTTTGTTTACCCAAATTTCTCCACCTAAAAGTGATATCAAAAATAAATTAGATGAAAATGGATTAAAACAAATTCAATTTAGAATATAACTATAAATTAATGTTATATTCTACTTAAGAAGAAAATGATATATGTGTTTCGGTGGTAGAAATGAAAAAAAATAATGATAATAAACAAAAATATAATTACCAAATAATTTCATTAAGATGTTTTTATGATTACAAGAATAATTTTGGATGGTAAATGTTTAACAAGTGGGGTTGACTAAATGTGAAAAGGTTGGCTTCAGAGAGGTTTCATGCTCTGTTGATGCTTGAAAAAACTAAAGAACTTCATTTAATTCTTTCATCTATCCTTGTAAACTTTCAGTAATATTTTCATCCAATTATCTCATCAAAACTCTTGAGTCCTAACCCACCTTTAAACATTAAATCAGATAGAATTTAATAAAGTCATTAAAATTATCCTATGTCTGAATATATTTGGAAATATTTTCACTTAACTGATTGAGAATTATTCTAATTCCAAGATTACATGAAGTTATCATCTCAATGAGATCTCTCTAGTTTTAAAACATCACATTCAAAGGTACACTATTACACAAAAGTGAATGAATCCTATCATTCATATCATATATCATTTTAATAATTGATTGAAACCTCATGATAAAATCTTGTGATGTTGTAGAATTAGAGGTAGATTATATGGATTGATTAACACTACTTTTGACTGATTCAAATAGAATTCCTAAATACCACATTAAATATTTTATATTATTATTTTTTATATTTTCCGCTTTTTTTTACAACCTTATCTAACATTGTTCTTTCCAATGTATCAAAATACCTTTTGGAAACTGAGCATTCTATGATATTGTGAAGCTGATCCTGAATAGATTCCAATTATAATGAGGGAACAATTAAATTTCTCAATTATTCTAAATATTTTATTTCAGACTCCAACTCATGTTATAACATATAATTTTACTCTTTTACTATGTGATAATTAATGAATGAATCTTCAATTTGATTATTTAAAGAATAAGATGAGTCTTCTTCTTGGTTTCTTAGAGACTGGGATCCTTCCATTACAGCTAAGAACTTTCATGTATTCTTATCACATGAAGAGAAATAGATATTATTAATAACTTGTTTTTCTCTATAGATGTAGAAGTTGTTTTGTCATAAGATGTTGTAATAGTAAAGATTGATTGATTATCAACTATTTCAGTGGTTTCAGATATTTATATTTGAACTTTCTCACCTCCTTTAGTAGTTTTCTAAACTTATTCTTTTTTAGGATCAAATTTTTTATATTTTGGTTAACTATCAGTTCTATGTTCCTCAGGAGCGATTGAGACTCCAAAAAACACTGATTAATTATCCTCTCAAGGTGTAGTAGCTTCATCTTATGGGTTCTGATTGGCAGGATTTTCTCTCTACCTAGGTCGTGTGATAAAGACCTCATTGTTTACTTATTAAATATATACTTCATCTTGATAAAAAGTATTATATAAAAGTCTTCTTTTTTCTGTTTGAACAACATCTTTATTTCTTGATTTTCCAATTTCCTCATTACAGAGGAAAATAGATCTAGCTGATTTCATATTTTATTTCTCCCCCAGAGAAATAAGACCAAATATTTGTTGGTCATCAGCACCAACCAATAACATTTCCCCTTTTACTATACTCCAAAAGAAACCAAACTTTCTTAAAGTTCCAGAATTTTTAATTTTACTATGATGAAACTTCATACGACCATCTATATGCTAAATTTATTGTTTCTAAATTGATGAAGATAAATAATTATACCATACAGATAGAAAGATATTTTTTCCTTTGACTAATAGTGGTGATTAAGATATCAGAGCATATATATGGGGAATTTTAGCTTCATATCAGTAATCATTAAAAACATTAAATGCATATCAGGGTAAAAAATATTTTCTAATTATGAAATTCTTGGGAGTATTACAGGCTGGATAAAATTAACCAGCACCTTCTAGTTAGACTCAAGATCCTTAATAATCATTTTCCAAATCAAATATGAGCCAAATATAAATGACATAATATCTTCATATTTTTTATATCTATTTCTAATGGATCAAAGATCAAAATAAAAAACACCTTCATGGGGAAATTTAAAGATATTTCCAATATCTACATAGAAAATGGAAAATTCATTATCATCTATCCATGAAGATATGGAATCTTTTTTTCCCTAAAACTGAACTGAATGTTCTTATATAAATACTTAATTTCTAGTTCAAATAAAAATTCATTATTTTCTTCATTAAAAAAATTAAAAACCTTGAAATTTGAGGGCATACTTCAATAATATATTTGTCCAGTACAATCATTAAAAATTGAAAACTTTTACTTGAATTATTTTTCTAAAGGGGATACACTATCATTTCAAGTTACTTGGTTTACCTTCATATGTCCTCTTTCTCTTCGACATTTATGAGAATATGAGTGTTAAAGGTTCAAATTCTAGGTTTTTAAATGGAAAATAAGAGTTCTAGAGGGAAAAAAGAGTATAAGATCTAAGATTATGGTAGAGAGAGATAAATAAGTAGTATTTTCTAATGGTTTTGGTGATGCGGTTCTAGTTTCTCTAGCTAATTACTCACTGTAATAATTAATAGTTTTTATTTTGTAAAGATGTTCATTTTATAAAATTAAATAAAGCCTTGTTTTAACCAATTTTTAAATAAATACTAACTTAATAAAATAAAAAATATCAATACAAAAATTACTAAATCAAATTTCTAAAAATTTAATCAAAATTAAATATTCCTAACCACCCATTAATAAAATCAAAACTTTTAGTGGTAAGTGGTTTAGTAAAAATATTGACAGGTTGATATTCAATATTTTAAAATTCTAAATATATAAACTTTTAAATAAAATGATCTCTAATAAAATGATGTCTTATATCAATATTCTTACTTCTTGAATGACTTATAAATTTTTTTGAATTATTAATTGCACACGTATTATCACATAAAATAGGTATATTATTAAAATTAATTCCAAAGTCCAATACGGTTTGTTTGATCCAAAACACTTGTTCACAACAACTAATATAATATATATATATATATATATATATATTGTCTCATTTGTCGATAGAGTAATTAAATGTTTCTTTTTAATTGACCATAAAACTAATGATTTTTTTAAAAAGTGAAAGGTTTCTAATGTGCTTTTTCTATCTAATATGCATCCTCCAAAATCAATATCTAAATAGGAAATTTAATTAAAGTAATAATTTTTTGGGTAAATTGGAGATTGAAAAATAGTTCCGTTGAAATATCTATAAATTATTTTAATAGCACTAAGATGTGATTATTTAGGGTTTTATAGAAATCTAGCATATAATCATATAGAAAACATTATGTCTGGTCCTCTAGATGTAAGATATAATAAACTACCAATCATACATCTGTAAAACATGTTGTCAACTAGTTCTCCAGCATTATCCAAATCAAGCTTTAAATTTGTACACATGAGAGTAGTATAGGACTTACTATTTTACAGTACAAACTTTTTAAATAAATCAATAATGTATTTTATTTTATTAAAAACATTTCCATAATATTTTTTATAAATTTTAAACCTAGAAAGAAATTTAATTCTCTAATAAAACTCATTTCAAATTCATTTTTCATAAGTTTGGAAAAATTGTTACAAATATTTGTATTTTTTACTGAAAATAACATCATCTACATAAATTTTTACTAATAAAATATTAGAACAAATAGTTTTTTTAAAAGAGTAGGATCTTTTGACCTAATAAAAAATCCATTTTCAAATAAAAATGATCTTAATATTTCATTCCAAACTCTAGGTTCTTTTTTAATGCCATAAAGAGATTTAATAATTTTAAAAACTGAATTTGGAATATGTAGGTTCTCAAAACCTAGTGGTTGTTTAATATAAACTTCTTCTATAAAATATCCATTTAAAAAAATTATATTACATCCATATGATGTCATTTAAAATCCATATGATATGCATAAGATAAAAGGATCATAAATTCTTCTAATCTAGAAATATGTGAGATGTTTTCATCATAGTCCATCCCTTCTTCCTAATTGTTTCCTTTCGCTACTAATAAATAATTATTTCTAGTAATTATACCTTGATCATCTTGTTTATTTTTAAAAATCTATTTGGTTCCTATTATTGGATAATTTTTTGGTCTATCAACTAATTCCCAAACATTATTTCAGCTGAATTGATTAAGTTCTTCCTGCATAGCCAATAACCAAATTTCATTATTTAAAGATTAATTTTATAGTATTAGGTTCTAATTGTGATAGGAAGTAAAAAAAATTCATCAAGTTTTCCTAAATATCTTATATCTCTTAATCTTGTATCTAGATTTACTATAATAGTTTCTAAAGGATGGTCTTTTAAGGTTCTAGAGTTTCTAGGTAAGACACTTTGTGGTACATCGACTTCATATTCTTCTGGACCAGAATAAATTCCATTTAATTTATTCTCAAAAAAAAATTTCGTGATTCAAGTCTCATGTTGTCATAAGAGTAAATAATTTCATCTATTTTATCTTTCCTTTTATTAAAAAGATAAATTTCATCAAACTTCAAATGAACTGATTCTTCAACAGTCCTTGAATTCTTATTATACACTCTGTAGGATTTAGAGATAATAGAATATCCTAAAAATATTCCTTCATAATCCCTTAGATCGAATTTACCAAGTTTTTCCTTAGTATTAAAGATATACACCTTTAATTCAAATACATTAAAATACCTCACTTCAGGTATTCTATTATTCTAAATTTCATAGGGTGTATTTTTAATAAGAGGTATTATTAAAACTCAATTCGTGGTATATTGATTCTTCCCAAAATAAGTAGGAAGACTATATTCATTTAACATATTTCTTTCCATATCATTAATAGTTCTATTTATTTTTTCAACAATCTCGTTCTGTTGAGGTGTTCTTGGTGTGGATTAGGTGTGTTTAATACCTAATTTAGATCCAAAAGAATGAAATTCTTGATTCTAAAATTCTTCACCATGATCAGTTATTAATGAAACATTTTTAAAATATTTTTCATTTTGAATAATGTTACAAATGTTTTCATAAATAGTGAACACTATACTTTTATCTTTTATAAAATAAACCTATGTAAATTTTTAAAAATTACCAAATAATATATGACCTACAATTTTCCAACCAATCCTTTTACCCTTGATTTCAAAGATTATTTGTGTTGTTTTCTAATTTGACATACATCAGAAAATCTATCATGTAAAATTTAAGACTATGTATTTCAAAAACAAATTGTTTCTTAGTTTATTTATATAAAGTGAATAAATTGAAGTGTCTAGGTATTTTATGCTTGATCCAAGATACATTTTCCTCAAAAGTTAAATAATTCAATTTTTGTTTACATGGGGAATTAAGATCCAAAGTATAAAAAATTTTAGTTCTAGTTACTCTAAATTTAAGTAATTTATATTTGAAAATATAGAATCAATTATTAGATAAATCAGTATAAAAACCATTATCATATATTTTATAAATATTTATCAGGTTCTTCTTTATCCCTTGGACATATAGTACTTTTTTTATTAAAATTTTCTTTAGATCTCCAACTAATTCAACTCCAACTGTCTTCCCTTTAGCATTGGATCCAAAATTGACTAGTCCTCCATCCGATTTTTCCAGTGTATTGAAGTTGGAAGAGTCTCCATGCATCTATCTTGAGTATCCAACTATCTATATACAATACAAAATCCTTGTTCCTGTGATATTTTTCTAGCGAAAATATTTAAATAACAGTCTTTTTGTATGAATATTTTCTTGGGTCCATCTATGTCAGCAAGCAAAGATCTTGGAATCAAAATATTCTTTATTTTACCAAAATTTTTATTAATTACTTCAAATATATTTTTAAAGATAGAATTATTTTTAATTCTACTTATATGAGTATTTCTTATCCAGAAGTTGTTAGAATAATGTCCTCTAATTCTATAGTAGAAATTAGTAGCATTTTTACACCTTGGAACAAAATAATTTCTATACAACTTTGATTTTCCTCACTTGATTCCTATTCGATAAATTTCCTTTTAAATAATAGATTTTCTAAGAATATCATTCAAATATTTTTTTCCTTTAGTTAATATAGTAGCAACACTTTTGAATGATTTTACTTCATCTTGTAATTCTTTTATTCTGTTTTCATGAACAATATAGTTTGATACTGATGTATTAAATTTTTCTTTTAATTCTTCATGTTTTTGTAAGAATTGCCTCTTTTTCACTTAAAATAGAATTATGAATATTCTTTACTGACTTATTATTTTTTACTAGAGAATATTATTTCTCTTCAAGCATTGAGAAATAAGAATCAAATTTTCTAGTTGAGCAGCTATTAGAATTAAAAGAAAAATAATAATAGGTTTATACCCCCTCTTCTTAATTAGCCATAAAGAACGTGTTTAATTTTATATTTTTGGATTTTTTCTAAGTTAGATTTAGAAGAGTTTCTAGAGCCTTCAAACACACTGCAAGTAGCATTCAAAGATCTTTTTCTATTTTTCTCATAATCAATTTTCTTCTTATTTTTATTTTATGTATATATTATTTATTGTTTTAAAAATGGGAAATCAATTATGATATGGCTCATCTATTTTTATTCATAGTATCTTAATTCTTTATATTTTTTATCATATTTCTTGAATTATTTTCATAAGCCTCTTTTTTCTTATCTAATTTTCTAAATTTTCTAGCTAACTAAGCTAGTTCCATTTCAAAATATGAGCTGTCAAAATACTTTGATATTTTGACTTCTCCTTTGAATTTCTTTTCATGTTTCTGAGATATAACCTTAAGGGAAGTATTTTCCCTTTTTTACTATCTTATGATCTTTAGATTCAACATGCATCTATGCTTCGTACACTACTACAAAATGAAGCTATAGCCAAGGAACTATAGCCATGGTTTTATAAGTCTGTGGCTATAGCATGGTTATACCAACGGATGAAAATTCATCCGTGGATATATGTGTGATTTGGCCAATATCTCGGGCTCCTCCTACGGAACCCTCCCCGACTCACTCCCCTCCCCCGACGCACTCCCCTCCCCGGACGACCGCGCCTCCCCCCTCCCCGGACGACAGCACCTCCCCCGACGCCGACGGACTCCCCTCCTCCCCCGACACACTCCCCTCCTCCCGACGACCTCTCCTCCCCGGACGACCCCCCCCGACAGACTCCCCTCCTCCGGACGACCCCGACGAACTCCCCTCCTCCCCCGACGGACTCCCCTCCTCCCCCGACGGACTCCCCTCCTCTCCCGACGGACTCCCCTCCTCCCGACGGACTCCCCTCCTCCGGACAACCACAACTCCACTGCTCCTGACGGAATCTCCTCCTCCAATGAACTCTCCTCCTCCCGACGGCCTCCTCCGAACGACCTCATTGCCGGTATCTTTATAATTCCATTTTTTTATCATTTCCAGTATCTTTATCTTTAACAATAGTTTTTTCAAAATCCATATCAGTATTAATTAGATCCTTCTTAAGAATATTTCCACTATTTTAGATATAACTTGTCAAATTCAAACTCTTGATATACCCATAATGAATATAGGGAACCGACTTGAAATTACTAATAAAATGAGGGGGTGAGAATTAGAGGGTGATCCACCCAAAATCAGGATACAAATGAGAATCCTATTTTAGAATTTCCAAGTCCTAGATAATAGAGACATAATTAGGTATCATAAGTTATGTATTAGTCTTTATTGACCTATTATAATTGGGATTGAAGATATCAAAACAGTTTTTTCTAATTTCCTTTATAATTTTAAAAATATTGGCTTCACATTATTAGGTTTTTAAAACAGTTTTTTTGATGTCAAAAGTCATTGGGTGTGGGTTAATTCTTCTCTTTTTGACCCCCTTTTGGTCAGATCAGGCAACCAACATGTTAGTTTCTCTTTTTCTGATTTTGGATTCAAGTTGGATTATTCTTTAATTTATGCTAGTAATAGTTATCTAGATCGATGAACTCTTTGGGGTGAAATTGGTTCTCCCAAAAACAATATTAATGATCCTTGGATCATTCTTGGGGACTTTAATTTTATTATCAATCCGGAAGAAAACATATGTCCGATGAACTGGTCAATTTATTTTAGTGAATTCAATGGTTTTATTATTCAAACTGATTTGATTGAAGTGAATCATGTTGTGGAAAAGATAACATGTTATAAAGGGCACCCCAAATGTATGATGGCCAGAAAAATCAATAGGGATTTTGTTAATGATTTTTCTTTACATTCTTGGGATTCCATTTCAAGTATATCATTATCTCATCTTTACAATGATCATCAACTTATTTAGAATTTTATCTCAGGAAAGGGTATTAAGTCTCCATTACCCTTTAGATTCAATAAAAATTGTGTTATTCGTCCAGAATGTGAAAATGCTGTTTGGGAAGTTTGGTGTTCAGTAGGTGGTAAGAAGAATGACATTTCATGTATTATTAAACAAAAGATTCAGAAGGTAAATCATTAACATTGGAGTAAGGATATGTTTATTAATCTTGACATGGACATATCCAATCTTGATGCCTCTCGTCTGTCCTTCCAGGAGCAGTGTTCCCATGATGATTTCTCTAGTGTTGTTTCATTGGAATCTGAGATGACTCTTAATCGTAACTATTTATCCAATATTTAAGATGTAATAAAAAATATTCATCTAGAGATAATTGAAATAAGGATTGTGTTATAAATTCCAATTTCATTAATAATATTCAAATTGTTCAGAAAATTTTTAGGCCTCTTTCTTTACTAAAAATATGAGATCAAATTCTGGACAATAGACATGACTTTTTAGAGCACATTATTTTTTATAATGAATAGCACATTAATGACTCATCTACCATCCCCCACAATAGAGGGTATTATACCCAAATTGTAAATTCATAAAGATAATACAGAACTTTTATAAATTAATTTGGAACTATAAATCAACGATGAAATTTTCAGTTTTAGGCCGGAAAGCTCCCAGGGTCCTGATGGAATTATAAATTTATTTTTTCAGAATTATTGGGAGATCATTGGTGAAGATGTTTTCAACCATGCCCTTAATTTTTTCAATTGGGACCTTCAACTTAATGGATTAAATTCTCAATTTCATTCCAAAATTCCAATGACAGAAAATGAAAATGAGATACACTTATTCCGGCCTAATGCTCTTATCAACACTTTAAAAAAAGTTATTACAAATATCATTTCAATTAGATATTCTACCATCTCTAATAAAATTGTTCCTTCTAATAAATTTTGATTCATTAAAGGAATGACCATTGATGATTGTATTGTTATGGATTTAGAGTGATTCAATCTCTTTAAAAACCCTATTCATGGGGGGGGGGATGTTGCCAATAAATTAGACATTAAAAAGGCTTTTCATACCTTGTATTGGGGATGTATATTTAAAATTATTCTCATGTTTGTTATCGAGGAAACATTAATTAATTGGATTTTGATTAATTTTACATCTGGTCATATATCATTTCTTGTAAATGGATCCCCAAAGGGATACTTATCTTGTTCTAGAAGAGTTAGGCAAGGTGATCCATTTTTTGTTATTATTTTAGTTATTTCATTAAATTATCATTTTCGATTTTTTTCCCTCATGGATAAAAATGGAAAGATGAAGGCTATTAGTGTTGGTCATAGTTCTTTTACTTCTACCCAACTAAATTATGCTGATTATATCATCCTCTTCAATAAGTGGGATAAAATAAATATCGAGAATATCATGAAATCTCTTCTATAATATGAGAATATTTCTAGGAAACAACTTAGTTGGAATAATTACATTGTCTTCATTGGTAGAAATATCTCAAAAATTATTAAATCAAAATTCATCACGGATTTGGTTATTAGGAATGTTTTTCCATCTTTCCATATCTTGGTGTTCTGATGTTCTGTGGCCGACCGAAGGATTATTATTTTCATTTGATAATTAGTAAGATAAACAATTAGCTTGAAATATGGAACAGAAAATCCATTTTAATGGCTTGTCATTTCTGTTTGGTTAAAGCTATTATTGTTTCTAAATTTTTTTATTCCCATATGGTTTATAAATGGCCTTGTTCTCTTATCAAGTCTATTACTGTGGCCATGAAAATCCTTATTTATATTGGTAGTATTTTGGAAAAAAGATTAGTAACTATGCCTTGGAACACCTGTTGCAGATCTTTTGATAGGGGGGCCTTGGTATCGAAAATATCAGTCTTTATAATAAACCCTTTTACGCTTATTTAGTTTGGAAACTAGTAATTGACCCCTCAGAATCTACTGCATTCTGATCATCTAAATTCATTATTATTCTCAGAAGTGAAAACATAAATTAAATGTATTCCTATATTTGGTCTTCCTATATATCTGCATTTTCCCGTATTGATGTTGATGCTAAAGGGAATGTCTCTTAGGATTCTTCTCCCATGGTTTGGAAAGATAATTGGACAGGTGATCCTCTCATTGATTCTCTTATTCGTTATGTTTCAAACATAGATATTGATGTTTCTATTAAGGGTCAATTTGATAATATTTTTTATTCATTGGACACTAAAGGATCTTACACTATCTAACTAGATTCATATTAAATCATTTTATATAGGTGAATAGACCTTGGAGGCCCCACAACTCTTAGAGATTCCATGGGGGAGGAATCTGATTGATGGACTTGATCATCTCTGGGTCAATCTCAATGACTATATATCTTGTAGTAATGTGGAGAAACCTGATAGAGGTAACCCTGAATGTGAAATTCAGGGAGTTTATCTTAAAGTGTATGAAATATAGGAAGATAAACAATTTCTCAAGATCCTTGAGATGATCCAAATATGGTAGTATTTTTTCACCAAATAATCCTAGTAGCATTCCACAAATTTCATGATAATTGGCTTGAATATGTGGTGCATGGACAGTTAATAAGTGGATTATGCCTTATTATATCCCATGAGAATCAATTGAAAGTAGAAATTCCCCTATGGAATCATAATTATGGGAGACTTTACATCCTTGGGGTCCATCCATGTCTGATTATACCTGGAGTATCCATCCATAAAAGATAGGGCCTGGAACCCTGTTATAGCATTGATTAATAGCTTTTTCATTGGAATGGAAAAACAATACTTTAGATAATGGTGGTTGAGTTATAAAAAGTCAATATTGATGATTATTTAATATCTTTTGAAACAATACATATAATGTTAATTCATTTTCTAGATTATTTATCTAATGTATGTTTATCTGCCTTAGGATGGATAAATACTGGATGTACAACATTGATCAGATCACTGATGAATTTTAGAAGGAGTTACAATATTTTTTGGACTTTGCATTCACTAATGATTCAGATGGCGGGTTGATTCGATGCCCGTGTTTTGATTGTGTTGGAAGACCTTGGTTAACTCGTGAGGAAGTGAGTTACCATATCACTAAGAGTGGTTTCCAAAAAAATTATCATGTGTGGTATCACAATGGAGAAAAAGATCAAGTGTTGAATGCCATCGATTCAGCGGAAAAGATTGGTATGAAAAATTTGATTTCTGATCGGTTTCCTTTTGTTTCTGAAGCTAGCTCCTCATGTAGACCAGTGCAAGAGGAAATGAATACTAGAACACAATTCTCATATATTAATCAGGATGATGACATTGAGAGTGTTAGAAAGTTGATGGAAGATGAAAATACCCCAGAATATCAAGCATGTGGAAAAATGAGCAAAGTTGAGTTTTTAATGCGATTATATCATGGGAAAACAATGTATGGATTTAGTAATACTGCGGTCGACTATATCCTTACATTTATTAAGGATTTACTGCTTGATGATGCATGTATTCCAGAAAATGATTACATGGCATCAAAGTTGGTTGAGAAATTTGGATTTTAATCCAGTAAGATTCATTCTTGTCTCAAAGACTGTTGTTTGTTCTGGAAGGAGAATGTAGACTTGAGTCAGTGAAAATAGTGTGACACATCAAGGTGGAAGACTAATAAAGATGGATCTCAATCTCGCATACCACAGAAAGTGATGTGGCACTTCTCTTTAATTCCCAGGATTCAAAAAAAATTTATGTCAGAACAAATGGCAAAGAATATGAGATGGCATGTAGATTAAAGAAATAAGGATAACGATGAAATAGTTCATCCTGCAGATGGGTTGTCTTGGAAGAAATTTGATAGGTTACATCCTGATTTTGCAGCCGACCTACGAAATGTTAGATTGGGATTATCCTGTGATGGTTTCAACCCATTTCTCCAAATGCATACTTCACACTGTACTTGTCCTGTTTTCATTCACATTTATAACTTTCCTTCATGGATGTGTATGAAGAATCCGTGCACTATCCTGAGTATATTGATATCTGGACCCAGTGATCCTGGAAATGATATTGATATATACTTTCAGCCATTAATAGATGAGTTAAATGAGCTTTGGATTGTTGGTGCACAAGCGTATGATGCATTCAGAAAGGATTACTTTATGTTTCGTGCCGCTTTATTATGGACGATAAATGATTTCCCTACCTACAGAATTATTTCTGGTTGGAGTACTAAAGGGAAATTATCCTGTCCTATTTGTATGAAAAATACACATTTCCAAATATTAAAGTTTCGACGAACTTTCATCTTAATAGGGCATCGACGTTTTCTACCAATGGATCATCCATACAGGAAAAATCGGAGACAGTTCGATAATGCCATCGAGGCAGATGAGACACCTCAACTAATGTCATGGAATGATATTGTTAAAGAACTTGATGATTTGAATTATGTTCTTGGAAAAAGTCAATCAAATATCAGAAAGAGAAAGCATGCTAATTCGAATTCCAATAGCAATTGGAGAAAGAAAAGCATATTCTTTGAGTTTCCGTATTGGTCATCGAATTTATTACGTCATTATTTGGATGTAATGCATATCGAGAAAAACATTTGTGAGATGTTACTTGCTACTATTTTAAATGTCAAAGGCAAAACAAAAGATGATTTGCGGTGTCGTCGTGATTTGATGGATTGGGGTATAAGAGCAGGACTTCATCCTGAGTTAATTGGTCAAAATAAGTGTAAAGTCCCTATTGCCTATCATTCGATGACAAATGTGGAGAAAAAACAATTTCTTCAAGTCTTGGAAATTTTGAAGGTTCCGGATGGTTATTCAAGTAATATTTCGAAAAGGGTGAATACACAAGATGTGAAACTCAAATCTCTTAAAACCCATGATTACCATGTCTTGTTACATGAGTTGATTCCCATTACCATTCGTCATTTACTTTCACATAATGTTAGAGTTGTGGTGATTAAGTTATGTCAAATTTATCGAGATCTTTGCGCCAAAAGATTGAGCAGAAGTGTTGTTCAGAAATTGTAGAGAGATGCACCGATTATTATTTGCGACATGGAGAAAATTTGCCCACCGTCTTTTTTCACAATTATGTTACATTTGACTATGCATCTTCCCACGGAAGTTCTCTTTGGTGGTCCTGTTTCGAGTCGGTGGATGTATCCCACCGAAAGAATGATGTTTACATTGAAATCTTATGTGAGAAATAAATATCATCCTGAAGGATCTATTGTGAAATGCTATTTAGCACAAGAATGCATGGATTTCTGTTCATCGTACCTAGCTAACGTCACTATGAGGTCTAATTGACTAATGAGAACTGATGATGAGAAATATGATCCCATTGAGCCTTTATTTCCTTTAATGCCCCAAATAGGGGGGATATCTGGATCGTACTTGTTGTGTACTTTAAGCAGGGAAGAGTGGGAAATGGCACATCACACAGTATTATTCAACTGTGGTGTGCTTGATGATTATATGAAGTAAGTAAACTAATAAATATGTATTTTTTTCATTGTGTGATTTCTTTATAACTTGTGACATTTTAATGCTTTCATATCTATAGAGAACATTTTGAAATTATAAAAAAGAGACATCTCTCTCTATCTATTAAGAGGAAGGAACTGTTGCATAGTAAAGAATTTGTTGCCTGGTTAAAGTAAAAGGTAATAGATTTGTTTTTCTTCTTCTCATAACATAACCACATGTCTCTGTTTAATATTCTATGTTGGTATCTTTTAGGTTTTAACTCTACCAATGATTGAAGTATCAGATGAAATAAAAGCATTGCCCTTTGGTCCAAACAATGTGGTGCGTGATTGTAAGTCAATGGTTGTCAATGGATATAAATTTTTTATAAATAGTTGTGTAAAAAAAATGGCAACACAACATGACGGTGTCACGATAAGCGCCACAGCTGGGGGGTGGCAGGGGGCTGGCGGGTACTGCTTGCTGCATCTAGCCTTGGAGACCGTATCCAATTCAGCTCCTATAGATGAAAGAAATACTAAACAATTCGTATCCCCCCACCAACAGCATCCCCTCCATTTAATAACCCCCACCCACCACCTAACACTGCATAACAAACCTGACAGCTAACAACTACTTATCACAAGTTACCATACTGCCCCTAGTAGTTTATTAGACACACCCCTTTACATACCCTGACCCAGCAGCACCCAACCCCAGGACCCCTAACGTAGGTGCATCCGATGACCCTTCGCAGCCCAGGAAGAAGACTTCCAGCCTCGCCTCACCAGCTCCTCTCCAGCTCTTCTCCAGCCACACGACAACAGTCAGTAACATACAGCCCCACGTCAGGGGGGGAGGGCTGTCCAACAGGGGGGAGGGTTGTCCAGTAGGGGGGAGGGATGTCCAGCAGGGGGGAGGGTTGTCCAGCAGGGGGGAGGGGTGTCCAGAAGGGGGGAGGGGTGTCCAGGTAGGGGGCGGGGCTGTCCAGCAGGGGGCGGGCTGTCCGGAAGGGGGGCAGGCTGTCCGGAAGGGGGGCGGGCTGTCAGGCAGGGGGTCGGGCTGTCATGGGCTATCCGGCAGGGGTAGGTGTGTCCACCAGGGGGAGGTGTGTCCAGCAGGGGGGAGGGGGTGTCACGCCACGGTCACACCGTGGTCACGCCGCGGTCACGCCGCGGTCACCCTGTGATTTGGCCCTACTCCAGGATGACACCCTGTGGCGGTTACTCCTCCAGGATGACACCCTGCGGCGGTCACGCTGCGGTCACGCCGCGTTCATGTCGCGTTCACGCCGTGGTCACGCCGCGGTCACACCGTGATTTCGCCCTGCTCTAGGACGACACTCTGCGGCAGTTACTCCTCCTTAGAGAAACATTGAATGGTTAGCTCTATAATTTTTCGTATTTCCTCATTCCTAAACAATATCTCCTCTCAGCACTGACTCTCATCCATCTTTCCACAAAACGTGCATAGAAGGTGGTACAAAGGCTCAATTCAACTGAAAACATTGGTTTGGAATTGTCTGGCATATTTTATTGTACATGTATCACATAATATTTGTTCTGTAATTCTTCTTTTTCCTCATCCTCTTCACATGTTGTCCGAACCAGATCATCCTTATCCTCTGCACATGTCATCTGAACCGGATCAGCCTGTTGTGATGGAAATTCAAAGTTTGCTTTTGGCTGTTTTAGATGAAATTCCTTCCATAATTCCCTCATCTTATGTAGCACTCATTGGAGGAGGATGATCACTGCCAAGTTGAGTTTTAAAGGCTGCACACAATCTATTTGATGCAATTCCAAAGAGGCTATTCTATTCTGAGGGCCTATTTCATGCTGTAGTTCCCACATTTCCCCCACAAGCTGGCAAAGGGAGGTCTGTTTGGGCCTATGCAAATAGGGCTTGTTTGTTATGGACAAAGATGAAACTGGAGACCTGGTTTTCTTGAAGAGTTTCCATGAAGGGTATTCACTGTAGAGGAGACTAGATCTAGTCTGTATTTGGTAGTTTCTTCCATGATGGTTCCCACAACCGTTTGACTGAATTTCACACCAAACCAAGCCCTGTTAGTGACTATTTTTTGATGCACTATAAAAATCCCATGGCCAACCCACCAAAATCAAACCAGCTATTCTAGGGCCATTTCCACTCTCACTAAAAAATCCAAACTCAAGCCCTACTACAATTCCAAGCTCCCACTTCAATTTAGCCACTATGAACTCCTTCCCAGTCCCCCCACCATTTTTCAATCCACCTAGGAAGCCCATCCACAACTTAACCACCAATCAGGCCTACCCACCTCTCAACTTCTAAGCCACCAACCCCACATTTTCCGCCAGGCATCCTACTTTAAAACCATTCCAAACCTCACCCAATTCTAACCAATTAAACCAGAACCCTTAACATTTGAAGCCCTCATCTAAATTCCTATTCCAACTCACTTATTTTATACCCAATCAGCCCTGCCACTTCAGAAAAACAAGAGCATCCTACTTAAAATCTAGTCCAACTTAGTTTCCTTCATGCTTTCCCCCATGAGTCCACAACCTCACCTCAACCAAATTATTAACCACCTGGACACCTGGAAGCCACAAGAGGAGAGAGAAGGTTTATAGATTTTTTTTGTAATATTTTATTCCATTGGAAGAGAATTTGTTGGATGCTTCCACTTGTAATGAGGTACTTAATTTCCTCTCCCTCTTTCTTCCATTAAATATTAGACAGATCCTATGTAAAAAAATCATTCTCCACCTCCGGGGAAGGAACTCTCAGCTACCATTCTTCTGTTCTTCTTCCTGCTGATGAATAAAATTCCCCAAGTATACTGGGAAAATTTTATTCATTTTTCTTCATTTACCTCTTCTTACTTACTGCTGATTTCAACAGCCGGATTCGGTCTTTTAGCAATAGCCCATGACATCCATCCGTTGTCTAGGGGGTCCAGTGGGGGGGGGGGGTCTGTCATGGGGTGTCCAGGGTCTGGGGGGGCTGTCCTGGGGGGTCTGTCCATGGGGTGTCTAGGGGGTCCAGTGGGGGGGGTCTGTCCTGGGGTGTCCAGTGTCTGGGGGGGGGGGTCTGTCCTGGGGGGTCTGGGTTTGGGGGGGGTAGGTTCTGGGGGGTGTCCATGGTATGGGGGGATGTCTAGGTTCTGGGGGGGGGGGGGGGGTCTGTCCTGGGGTGTCCAGGGTCTGGGGGGGGGGGTAGGACTGGCAGGGGTGTCTAGGGTCTGGGGGGGTCTGTCCTGGGGTGGGGTCTGTCCTGGGGTGTCCAGGGTCCGGGGGCAGGGGGGCAGGGGGCCGGGGGCAGGGGTGTCCAGTAGGGGGAGGGGTGTCCAGCAGGGGGAGGGGCTGTCCAAGCAGGGGGGTGTCCGGCAGGGGGGAGGGCTATCCAGGGGGTGCAGGGGGGTGTCCAGTGGGGCTGTCTAGTGGGGATGTCTAGTTGGGGCATGGGGGCTGTCTAGTGGGGTGTAGGGGGGCATGGGGGACCAAGGGGGGCATTGGGGTGCAGGGGGTGTTCAAGGGGGTTGTCCAGGGGGTTGCAAGGGGGTGCAAGAGGGCTGTCCAGGAACCTAAGCCCATGCAGGTTATGAATGTCTCTATATAGAAAATGCAGTGTTGTCCAGATCTGGAAAATATCCTAAAACATCCCACAGATACTTCACAGGTACCAGGTATAACTATTTCACCACCTATAGATAGTGAGCACGATGATATAAAATCTGGTAACTCTATTTCAAATCATAATTCCAATGTTTTGTTTAATGCAGTACTACATGAAATGCAAGAAGATTTTATCTGAGGATGAGCATGTGTGACCATGATTTCACCAAGCAGTTTGTTTAGTTGATAACAGTTTTTCTGGTAATGTTTTCCAATTTCAAATATGTTTTATTTTAATTCCATAAACATTTTATAGTTTATTCTATTTTATTTTCTAGACTAATTATATGTATGTTTTCCTAGATTACTCATATATAGCTACTTATGAATTTTGTTTCAACTGTTTCCCAAGTCATACTAAGAACCTATAGTATGGGGTAGTCCTACTAAGAACCTATAGTATGGGGCCAGTGTCCAGCAGGGGTCCAGTGTCCATCAGGGGTAAATATGCAGGGGGATTCCAGTGTCTAGGGGGGATTCCAGTGTCCAATAGGGGTGAATATGATTTGGGCATCCCAAGAACTTGTTTCCAGGGGGGTCCTATGTCCAGCAGGGGTACAAGGGGGCTGGTAGGGGTGGGGGGAGTATGGGTCTAGTGTCTAGAAGGGGTCCAGTGTCCAGCAGGGGTAAATATGCAGGGGGCCTAGCAAGGGGCCTAGTAGGGGGCCTAGCAGGGGCAGGGGGCCTAGCAGGGGTTCTAGCAGGGGGCAGGGGGCCTAGCAGGGGGCAGGGGGACTAGCAGGGGCAGGGGGCTGGAAGGGGACAGGGGGGCTGGCAGGGGGACTAGCAGGGGGGACTGGCAGAGGGTGGCAGGGGGGACTGGCAGGGGGCAGGGGGGGCTGGCTGGCAGGGGGGCAAGCAGGGGGTGGCAGGGGGGAACTAGTAGGGGGCAGGGGGCAGGGGGGATGGCAGGTGGTGGAAGGGGGGACTAGCATGGGGAAGGGGGGAAAGGCAGGGGACAAGCTGGGGGTGGCAGGGGGAGGGGTGTCCAGGCAGGGGGGAGGGGTGTCCAGGCAGGGGGAGGGTCTGTCCAGTAGGGGGGAGGGGTGTCCAGGCAGGGGGAGGGGCTATCCAACAGGGGGGAGGGGTTGTCCAGCACGGGGGGTAGGGCTGTCCAACAGGGGGGATGGCTGTCCAGCAGGGTGAGGGGTGTCCAGGCAGGGGGGAGGGGTGTCCAGCCAGGGGGGAGGGGTGTCCAGCAGGGGGGGAGGGGTGTCCAGGCCGGGGGAGGGGCTGTCCAGCAGGGGGGAGGGGCTGTCTTGCAAGGGGGAGGGGTGTCCAGCAGGGGGGAGGGCGGTCCAGTAGGGGGGAGGGCTGTCCAGCAGGGGGAGGGCTGTTCAGGAAGGGGGGTATCCAATAGAGGGGGAGGGGTTGTCCTTGAGGAATGTCTAGCTGAGAACGAGCATGAATAGGTGTAACAGCAGGTAGAGTAAAATGTGGCAGCCCTATAAGTATATTCCATGTGTAACCTATAGGGTGAGGTCTGTAATGATGCTCCTAGACATGTTCTGGTTGTGTAAGAAATGTTGGGAACTCTCTATTTTCTATTTCTTGATTCATGTATGTTGGTTGTTGGTACCCCATGTTGATAGGATGTTTCAACTTAATTCTAGTTGCGGTAGAGAACCCTCTTTGATAAGGTGCTCAAGTTGGGAGTACGAGTTGAGGATCTACTTATAGAATATATACAGCAGAATTGTGCTTTACCAGTTTCTGAATGAACACATCCTTGGGAAGGGGGGATGGCAGGGGGGACTGGCAGGGGGCATGGGGGCTGGCGGGGGGGGGGGGGGGACTAGCAGGGGGCAGGGGGGGCTGGCAGGGGGACAAGCAGGGGGAAGGGGGGCCTGGCAGGGGGACAAGCAGGGGGTGGCAGGGGGGACTAGCAGGGGCAGGGGGGACTGGCAGGGGGAATAGCAGGGGTCAGGGGGGACTAGCAGGGGGGTGGTAGGGGGCAGGGGGGACTGGCAGGGGGGGCTGGCAGGGGGGTGTCCAGGGGGGTGTCCAGGGGATGTCGAGGGGGTGTCCAGGGGGTGTACAGGGGGGTGTCGAGGGGGTTGGGGGTATTTCTTTTATGGATTTGGACACCCTATAGCCACAGTTTAAACCGTGGCTATTTGGTTTATTGCCACGGTTATTAACCGTGGCTATAGACATAATGCCATGGTTTAAAACTGTGGTAATTAAGTCTGTCCGGCCTTTAGTATAGCCATGGTTAAAACTGTGGCTCTAGGTAAATAGCCCCGGGTTGAACCGTGGCTATAATGTTAAAGCCACGGTTTGGAACCGTGGCTATAGGTCTAGGCCTATAGCCACGCCCAACATAGCCATGGTTTGAGGAACCGTGGCTATTACCGATATCCACGGTTTTAGGGCCTATAACCATGGTTTAGAACCGTGGCTATAGCCCGAACATCCAGTAGTAGTACATCATCAGGGTTTCAATCAATTCATTCATTGTCAAATCATTCACTGGTGATGATTTTTGTGTAGGATAATATATCTCTTTCAGTTTTTAGAGTATTACTATGAGTACTTTAAGAGCTTAATATGATTGAATAATTTCATCTCCTAAAGACAAAACATCATTGACTATTTTTGTCAATCACCCATTAATTTGAGTGATGATTTCACCATCATACATTCTGATGGTGTTAAAATTCAGTATTGTTGTAGTGTACCTTATCTTTCTGACATTTTTCATTACTTCATATGAAATAGCAATCATATACCACATTTTATAAATAGTACGACATTGATATACTCAATTTAATTCATCTCTACCAATCCTACAAATAATAGAATTCTTTTCTTTTGAATTGATGCCATACTCAGCTTCTTTGGAATAATATCATGTTTTTGGTTCTTCATAAATTTCATATGGATTTATAATATTCATATATAATTTAAATCCAATATTTTTCATATAGATAATCCTATGATATTTCCAACATCTATAGTTATCACCATTGAAGTATGGAGAATGTATCATTGACATACATTCTCTAGGTTCAGTCATTGACGTTTTTCTTTGTAAAGACCTTATACTTTGAGATTTATAGAGATCATCTACTTTATTCAAAAAATAACTACTTTGAAACCAATTGTTAGGTTAGAATAATATAAAGACACATAATATGGGGTTTAATTGTTTTCTTTTTGATAATCTTGATAGATTCTAGCTTTTAGCTTTCTGTTTTATATATGAAGATATGCATCATTCCCTTATGTAAGTAATTTGAGTAGTGGATAAATAGTAAATAAGAACACCGGAATTTTTATAATGGTTCAGGGAATAAATATTCCCTATTCCACACCACCAATGATCTCTTTACATGCTTTATGATTTTCCCTAGAAATGTCCTATTATCACAAGAGCATCACAATTGAGTGTAGGAATTTTATACCTTTACAATAAGTCTTTATAGAGTCTTATGGTTCATTTACAGGGAACTGGATTCCCCAAAACTTACTAGAAGAATATAATACTCTTCTTTGATTGATCCTGAGCAGCTGAAACTACAATAAATCAAAGGATTTTGATCTGATTGAATTGAAAGGTTCTTGTACATAGTTTTCTGTAGCAACTAAAAAAATACAGATATTATTTTTCAAATATAAATTTCTTTAAGAGGCAATAGTTTTGAAGAGATCCTAGTTTTTAAAGATATTAAATAAGAATAAAAAAAATACAGGCAATTACACAAAAACATAAGGTTGAAACATATATATCTAAAAAGTATATCTTACAAATAAATAATAGATTCTCTTGATATTTTTTTTCTTTTTAGAGGATTTTTATTCAAAAAGATATTTTATATTTTTCATAGTACTGAAGGAAATCACAATCATTAAAATTTAAATCATTTAATAGAACCATAAATTCCCTTAAAAATAGGAATGATTTATTCTGTTGAATACAATCCATTTAATCGGTCATAAAATAGCTTTAAGACAAAATTTAATTCCATAAAAACTATTTTATAAATCATAGATAAAATATCAAAATTAAAACTCCATCTCTGAATAGTAAAATTTGAGGTTCATTCATGTAATGAAAAATCCAAAAATAGGGTCGATAATGTATTGTTTATTACAAAATTAAGGTTGATGTACCATACATTTGTTTCCTCAAATGAAGGGTTCCTTAATAATATAAGGTTTTTTACCCATAATTTTCCATTTCAAAAATGTAGGGTCCCATCCAAATGTAGGGTCGATAAACAATAAATTTCCCACATCATAAGGTTCATGATCCATATGTTTATTTTAAACATCTGGTTTCTTAACAATATTGTAACGTCCCAGTTTCGGGAGCTACCTAGAGGCACCCCGCACATGGCCTCAAGCGCATTTCCATAAATGCCAGAGGATGCCAACTTGTAGTGTGGGTATTGGTTGTGATAGTGGGGAAACTATTCCCTCATTGGCAGAGTAACACAGTAGAAGTAAACAGATAGCGCTAGCGGAAGCAGTATAAAACCATACAACAGTAAACAACAATATACTGAGGTGATAAACAAATGGAGAACAAATATATAAATGATTCAGGATAAAAATTTCTAGGAAAACATCCAAACAAGTCACGTTGTTGGAATACAGAAATAACCCAAGTACAAAAGAAAACATATAAACTCCAATAGCATCGCAAGCCTCAGCTTGGTCCCATGATCTCTAACTCCTCAGAAATCTTGTACCTGAAGTACAAGGGTGCATTCCCTTGTCTATAACTGCAACAATATAATCTATTTGGTCCAAAAAGCATGACCCAAATAGGGTGTGAGACTAATACCAATATTCAACCACCCAAATATTTGTGCCTAATAGTCAGTGAATATATATGGCAGGCAATAAGAAAATAGAAGTAGTAAACAAGGAAGATCTCAAAAGTAAATAATCATACAGTTTCAATGTATTCAATTTCATATATCAAGTAAGCATATAATCAAAAACTGGTAAACCTCTGGGAAATACTCACAGCCTAACCCCACTGGTTCAACCAAACATGAACAAGCAACCCTCTGGGAAGTACACACAGTCTAAGCCCTCTGGTTCAGCTTCGCTAGACTCTATGAGGAAGCACTCCTCATCAATTCCTCCTATAGTCTCGTATCAGTAACTATAAGGTGGTCTGGGAAATCACTAAACATCCAATTCCCCCTATGTCTCGCATCGAGGAACTACAAACACTCTAAGGAAGAACTTATGTCCATTCCCCTTTGGTCTTGCATCGTAACAGTAAAACAAACACTCTGGGGAAGCCCTCAGTGTCCATTCCCCCTATAGTCTACTACACCAGGTTCCCAATACCCTATTTAAGTCAATTGAGTATAGTTATATATAATGGCCAAATTATACCTCAAGAACTACTTGGCTAAACATCCTAAATCATAATAGCATATCAGATAAAAAGATTAATCCATCCTATCAGCACTAGGAATGGAAAGCACAGCTACCTAACAGGCTAAGGGAGACCAAACGATCATAAACAAAAAATGCATGGGAAAACACTTCCAAAGCATGGAAATTAACCCTATTCACATTAAATTAACCCTTACTCAAGCATACAGTCACAACACGAAATTAACAAGGCTAAAACCATAAACACGCAATGCCCAAAATAAGGGTATTGGGTATTTTTCACATATAACTCAAAGACTATCTATAGAAATGACCAAACCACCTACCTTGGCATTGTGAGATCATTATACTTGAATCTTAAGCCTTTATTCTCCTTAGAACTCTTTTGAACTACAAAAACATATAAAATTTTTAACCGAAGATAACTCTTGAAATAGGAAGAATTAGAAAATGAATCTCTAGAAGAAGGAAGTGCTTACTATAGCGATCACAACGCAATTGATGACAGTCGAATAATAGAACGGATGCTCGATCGGGGGCTCGGGAAATGATCGGCATTGTACGGATTCTCTCCATTGAAGAAGGCTAAGAAGAAGATACTTCTACCAATTAGACGCGACCCATATCCATTTAATGAAATAAAAATAAATTACACAGCGTGTAATTTATATGTACATGGCGTGTATTTTCCTTAACCAGCCCCTGCATTAGGCGGTTTCCAGGTCACCACACCCAGCCGTGTGCATGGCCGTTACACAGCCAGCACACGGCTACCCGCGGTGACTGAGTACACGGTGTGTAATTATAATATAGATGGTGTGTACTTAAGAAATTTCTAGAAAAATTATCTTTTCCTCAAAAAAACCAGAAAAATGAAAACATACCTGAAAAGAAGATCTAGGTTCTTACAAATACGTTTCACTTACAAATGTAGGGTGGAAACAGTTTTCCAGAATAATTTGAAAACATGTTCAGAATACGTTAACAAATATTATAACCCATAAATAAAATAATATTCTCAAGAAATATATTCCTGAAAAATATTTATAGTAATTTCATTAGTAAAAAACAAGGGTATTTGTGAGAATTAAAATAAAAAATAATTATCAAGTATTTTTTAGACTATATATTCCTAACAATCTCACATTTGTATTCCAAAAGTAAATATCATCGTGATTTGTGTGTAATTCAATCCTATTTTTCTCTTTATGTTCTTATCATAATTTTTCACCATGATTCATCTATTAATGTGAGGGAATTTGAAATTTTTGATTTTCAGGCCTTTTTTAGTAATAATGGTATAAAACACATATTTTTTTATAAAAGTAACACTATAGAACAATGTAATTAAATAGAAGAATAAAAGTATTTAAGGGATTTATGGACTATTTTTTGGAAAAAGTTGAAATTTTATTCTATCATAGAAATAATATACAATATTTCGCCTTAATACAAAAAGTGGGAACAAGGGAAAAGAAAAAGAAGAAAGATAAAAGGAAACTCAATCATTCCACCCAAAAAGGCTGAGGTAATGTATAATCAACAATAAATAATAATCAAAAAGAAAAGAAATATATGTATTTAAAATAACTATAATGAATTCATGCCAAATTAAAGGTTTGAGAGTTCATCTATAAGGAGTAAAACACACAACACCCATGACCTACCATGAATCCAACCAACGTCTAGTCCAATTCAGTGAGGTGTATCCTGTATAAAACCCACCTCTTATAATTGAGAACATGTTCTTCCAAAAAGTGGTTGATTCCCCACCTAGAGGTAGGTAACATGGTAAATTATACAATTGGGACATATAAGTGAAATGAAATAGAGTTCTAACCAAATGATTAAGTCCTCTCATTATTCCCAATCAAAATACAATAATTTACTTCACTTAAATTAGATCATACTATCAATGTCCAACATATTAATCCTAAGTAAAGGGATTGATATATTTAAAAAATAGAAAGATGACCTCAAAAAAAGAATGGAAACCCCTACAATGAAATTACCAAAAGAAAAAAATGGCTGGAGAGTATATCATTTAGTATTCCACAATATGATCCTCATGGCCCTCTACAATCTTATCCTAACACTACTTCAATACAATAAATTTCCTATCTCATTTAACCCACCTATCATAAAATAGAAAACACTCCATCAAATCCATCAAGATCCTCCCAGATATGGATTGTGTGTAAAAGTATCAAGGAAACTTGGTGAAAGGAACTTAATTAAAGACCATTAAATCATTCATCCAATTTAACCTAATCAAAATGATGAGATCACACATTAGTGAAAGAAAATCATGTAATCATAGATGTACCTGTTGATCCAAAGTGACGAGATTAAAATATATTGAGTACAAAAATATAAACTTTATAAAAAACATAGAAACCCTGGCATGGATGAAAAAACTTGACAAAAAATATGATTCAATGTATGAAAAATCCTACAAGGAAGAAAAAATATACACAATAGAAAAAAGGAGTTGAAATTTCAACATGGATGGTGTTTGATTTAATCTTAGCTTGTGGAAAACCATTATGAAAATTATAATGATAGTATCTCTCCATTATCCATGATATCATTATCAAAATAATACACCACTTTAGGATGATCTAATGAAAAATACTATTGAACTAAAGTTCCACATACAAAATCTTGGGAAATTATATATCATCTCCCCTTTTTATGGATATATTATTCACAATGAACACAATAATACACAGATCTATATTGAAGACCTATATAATAAGCCTAAATATATGCAAGAAATTAATGAGGGGGGGGGGGATCTATTGTACAAGTTAGCAATATTCTAATGTGCACCAAGATAAATTACAAATGTTTTATATCATGCCCCTTGGGTTTTTCTCGAACTATGTTGAGTGATGAAATTTTTTGAAATATTTTTGGGGTGAAATTTAATTTTTTTTCAATAAAATAAATCAAATTTTACCCCATTATATTTTAATGAAAACCCCATACAAAGTGTGAAATTGTAGGAACTGAGATGTATTTTTAAAAATCTTAGATTGGTTTCATGTGGGTTTTCATATGTAAGGATATATCATGAACTCTAAGAATTAATTTGAAAATTTTGATTCAAATTTTGATATATAAATCATCCTTGGTTTCTCCACAGTAAATAAGACTTGTTTTTTATTTAATAAAATGATACATACACCTTTGAATATAATTCTCTTAGTATATTTTATGAGATAAATTCTTTAGAAAACCCATTTTCAAAACATTTAGTAGAAAGTTTTCTTAGTATATTTTTAGAATGTACTTCTAATTTACTAAATTTTAAGGGTGAACCTTCAACATCTAAAATTTAGTGATAGGATTGTGGGTTGTTATTAAATGTAAAATAATGGGAAGAGAATGGTAAATAACTACTAGTGGTTGTATTTTATTTTACAATATATAGATTTATTAGCTTGTAGGTAGTATGTGGGTTGTTAGAGAGTAGGTGGGAGTTGTTATAAGCCTGGGTCTTAGGGTCTATATTATAAATATTGTTTCCAATAGACAGAGGGAGGAATTTATATTTTTTTGGGTTCATATTGGCTTATTGGATCATACAACCTTTTTCTTGGGGAGTGTTTCCCAGGGGTTTTTTCATTTTCCTTCTATAATATTATATACTTTTTTGCTGTTATTACACTATCATCAATAGAATCCTAAACATTTTATAATATTTACCTTTTTGAATCCTATGTTTTCTATACACATGAATCTACAGTCCTATCTATTTGTGCTCTCATTGAGAGAGATCCTTGACTAAGGTGATTTTAGAGAGTAATTCCAGAAATAGATTCTAGAGAGATATTCTTGAAGGAGAAATTGAAGTTAGAACAATATCTATATATCCAAATACATGGTGGTTCAAATTAAAATGTTTAATCATAAATCACAAAGTTCAGATCACGGATCCATTAATCGGATATTCAAATGTAGTAGGGGAAATTTTATCCATTCTTACTAAGATCCAAGTGGAGATGAAAGGCATGATAATTGAGAATTCAATTCATGATGAAGTCAGATAAAATTTGGTTGTATTAGAGGACGAAGAAAGAAATTTGTGATAGGAAATTGAAGAAGGAAATCATAAGAAAAAAAAATAGAGTCATGCAACTAGGATTTATAAATATAGTAAGGGGAAGAGTTTCAATCTATCTCCAAGAAAGTGTAAATAGAAAAAAAATGGAAGAAAATCTTGTGGCCTTGATTACCAAATATAATACTTCTTGCCCAATACATTAGATTCAAAAATAGATAAAGGTTCTATTGGCACAAATTTGTTTGTACAATAAAAATCAATTTCATAGGTTGTTGAAAGATATGTGTATTGATGATTATGGATACTTACTAGTTGAGTCAAAAGTGAGAATCATTTATGAAATTGCTTATAGTATCAACTTTGGTAAGCTTGATTCTAGTTTAACCTTTCTTATTTTGAAATAATTAGAATGAAATTGTAATTGTGGAGTTTCATGTTTCAAAAAAAAGTAGTGTTACTATTAGTGAGATAATAACTTCCACAAATAGTTATCAAATTATCTAAAAGAATAATTATTTTATTGGAAGTTGTAGGGATCATGTTTTTCAATTAATTAGAGAATCATATATTTCTCCATATTATATGGATAATTTATCTGATAAAGAAAATTATTGTAAAGATGGTGATTAAGTGAAAATTAAGACAACTAATTTTTCCATAAGGTAATCTCTATTTCTTTCTACTGGTGCTATAATTGATTCTTTAGTTTCTACTGGGTTTGGTTTTGTCCTAGAAAATGTTGAAAAGTGTGGATAAAATTTTCTGGACACCAAGAAAGTGTTGATTGAAAATGATTGTTTAGTTGTGAAATTTGAGGAAGGTTTGAGTGAATTTATTACTATGATTCCTAAAATATTATATTTTATATTTAATCTAGATGATGATTGTTGTGGAATAGATCTTAAGGAGGTGGATTTAGTATCTTGGTTAAAGATTGAAGCTTCAACTGAGGAGTATATTCAAAATTACAGATGAATCATTAAAAATTATTATAAATGAAGAATTTTTCCAAACCATCATATTGATAAGTAGTCAGATAATTTTAAATCTCATCATTTTTTAAGAGATTAAAATTTTGTTAAACCCATTCCTTCACGGGTTTGAAGGTGCAATTTAATGCTTTTTAAAACCTCTCATTTCCCTGACTTGGGAAAAATTGGTTATAATGTTCAATCACTGGAGAAATTTTGTGGCAAAAATAGAATAAAATTATTACTTCTAAATGGAATTATTTACTCTATTAGGTAATTACCAACAACAACATTCTGAACACCATTTACTAGTGATAATCTACCAAAAAAAGAAAATTATTCTATAAGAAATGAAATTAATTTCTATTGAATATGGAATCTTAGGTTCAAATATGGATGCTTTTACCCCAAATATAATTTAAGGAATGTAATTTCATGAATTTTTTATTCCATAAAATATTTAGAGTTTTGATAAAACATTTTTCATTGGAAAGTCTTATTCAAATAAAAATATTCAACTTGTTTAATCCCAGATAAAGGGAGGGTATGTTGTTACTATAATTAGATATGACACTAATAAAACCCTATCCCTAAATGAGGAAAATATTATCCTTTCTATGAGTATAGAAGGAAAAAAATATTAAAATCAAATATTATACATTATTATTTTAGATAGAAATTTTTATTTTGAAATAAAGATGGAGATATGGTGTCATTATATCTATAAAAACAATCATAAATTCCTTAAGTTTCAACTCATGGTAAATATTGCAACTCTTGTAACTAATGCCAGGGATGTGATTTCCTTTGGTGATGTATCCCTTAATATAGTTCATCTCTTTATGGATAATCTTATCATGGAGACTATTGTCACATTAACATTAGATAATTAACCTCCAACAAATCACTTGATTCAAGGGAAACCTATTGGGTGAAGGGAACCTCTAGTAATAAATACAATGTGGATAATCATATTGATATAGGTTATATATCATGTGATTTTTTTCTATCTTTAACTTATATGGTAAAATAATTATATACATTTATGATTTATTAGATCATGATTACAAGTTTATGAATACACTAAAATTCAATTGTTTTTTTCAAATATTCAATGATTTCAATCAATAGGGTCCAATTGAAAGAAACATATTCAAAGGAGTTACAAGGAATCATTTTTCAGAATAATTCTTGGAGTTACTATTTTATTCTAGGTGGTCATCATTTTATTTTTGGGTAAATTTAAAACCATTGTCAAGATTAATTAGAATCAGTGGTTTATCTCAGTGATTATTGGGTTGTTGAGTTGGCCACTGGCCATAGTTGGGAAATATAAAATAGAAAAAGTGTTTTTTGAAGAATTTTTGGAAGAAATAGAAATTTTAGAAGTTTTACTAACAGTTAAAGAACAAGTTATAAATAAAATTTTACTAGTGATGTGGAAATACAAATCTCCCAAAGTAGCAACATGAGTAGTA
Source organism: Viscum album (assembly GCA_963277665.1). Taxonomy (NCBI): domain Eukaryota; kingdom Viridiplantae; phylum Streptophyta; class Magnoliopsida; order Santalales; family Viscaceae; genus Viscum; species Viscum album. Next base: position 2,059,820,594 of record OY728120.1, on the reverse strand, counting down.
GAGATGATGAAGGTACAATTTCATTATTTCCACCTTAATGACAAGGTAGTTTTTTCTAGTGGTTGAGAATGATAATACCATGGGAAATGATGCATCATAGAGGATGGATAAGAGAAATAGTAAATAACTAATAGGGTCATTTTGGTATTTTAAATTAGAGAGTTGGATTGATTGGAAGGTAGTGGTAGGGTTTTTAGGGAATAGTTTGGGGTTGTTAAGTTATTGGTTGGGGTGGTAACAATCATAGTTCTTGGGAAATATATTTTAAATATTATTTCCATAATGATGTTGGGGGGATTAGAATATTTTGTGCTTTAAATTCACTAATATGAGGTTTTATCCTTGGCATCATGGATTATTTTCTAGGGGAGTTTCTTCTTCTTATTCTTTTTGAATATATTATACACTTTTTCTACTTTTTTATATTTTTATTAATGTTTTTTGGGATATTAAGAGGTATAATAACACTAATTTGAATAATTATAAGTAATTATATTTCTAAACCAAATATATTTATGTAGAGATAAATAAAAACATACTTACTAGAAATGGAGAATTGAATATACCAATATACCTTTCATTGGAATTGCCACAACATCACATTCATCCATGATTGATGAAGATAAAAAAAGGGGAATAAAAAGACTCCCCTCTTCATGATGTATCCATGGGCCTATTTGAATCACTCGTCGTATGAATTCTCTCATTGAATATTAGGATTTCCTGACACAATCACCTATAGTCCTATATGTGAAGAACCAAAGGTGACTTACTGAATGATGAGAAATCATCTTCTATTTTACTAGTACACCCATGATTATTAAAGGATCATTATATTGGTAATGTCATTTATTTTTTTGATCAATCAACTATATCTATAATTTCAATATAAAATGATTATAAAAATCTCATATTTCCATCTTAGTTTGAATAAAGAACAATAAATGTAAACTTGGGAGATAGAAATTAAATTATGATTATACAAGATAAGTTAAATAAATTCGAATAATAAAAGACATGGTATTTGGTTGACTATTACCAGGATGCTTTGGTTATAGAATAAAAATGATTTTTTAGACAAAGGGTGATGATAAGGGTATAATTACTTGGAATAAGGAAAGATTAGATTCTAAGGGATATGCTGATGAATATAAAATATTATAATTAAAAAAAATTCACATTGATGTTAATATTTGAATATATCTGGATGTTTATTGAATTTATAACACATACTAGTTTTATTATTTTTAAATATATTTGAAAAAATAATTTTTAAATGGGTATGTTCAAGACGTATATGTTTACCACCCTATCAGTATTGAAAATCATGACATGGTATACCATGTTTTCACAACTACTAAATATCTATAGACTTAAACATGATTTTAGAACCTAGTATGATCGCTTAAATACTATATTTTACAAAATTATTTTTCAAATGGAATGACTAATGCTACCCTCTATGAAAAAAATATCTCAAGGATGCTCTTATTGTTTAGATATATGTAGATGATATTTTTTTTAGTTCCATTATAAAATCACTTTTTGAAGGATGGGACCTGAGATCTCTTTATCCATCTATTGGGGGTGGGATATTTTGAGAATTTTTAAGGCCTGTTATGGGGAGGTTTTTGTTCAAAAAATAAAAAATAAGACCAAAATCTGATTGAAAAATGGGAATACATATTTTTGGAAATAAAAATTGTTTCTCCATATTTATCAGATATTACTATTGTAAACGTCATATGCCAGAGTTGGTACAACCAAAGGTGTGGAGGATTACTAACAAAGATGAAAGCATCAACATACTAAATATTTTTTACCACTTCAAAAATTAATAATTCTAAATTTATATATTTGAAATGGTTAATTTTATAATAGTAACATTGTTTAAATTTTCAAATTTTTTATTTTTAGGCATAAAAAAATATTCTCTATTTATTTTAATTTCTAATTTATTTATTTCTGTTACTCTATTCATTTTTTAAAATTATTCTAGTGCTCATTAAACATTTAATTTGATCATAAAATTCACAATACAATCAATTAATAATGTATTATTCAAGTTCCGTATAAACAGGGACATTCCCCAAGAAATTTCCTCACCTACTTCACTATTCTTGTTACTATATCTGAATCTCACAAGAGATCTTCTCTTTTAAAACTACCTGTTGGTGATTCTTACTCTCTCTGACCAATTATTTCCAAGAAAATTGATTAGTTAATTTATAAAATAAAGGAAAATATATTATAAAAATTTCCTCGATTGAGTTTTTGTGGATTTGATAACAGAAAAAACATGATCTCTCATTCAATCTCCCTTTTTTGAGAGATTAGAAATATGTATATTAGAGAAATGTATTTTTCTTCATTACTTGTTATCTTTCCTAAATTGGTCGATATAAATAAGATGGATAAATTAAAAAGTTCCCATAATTATAATTTCCACTCAAATCATCCCAATGAAATAGAATTTAGGCTTACACAATTATGTTTTTTTCTTTGGGTTGATATTGTAGGAAGTGTGAGTTATTTAGGATATTGGGACTTTTTTATAAACATTGGTTATTCCCCTATTATTTTTCTATTATAGTTTTGTCTATTTTTATGTTTCATTTTTCAATCAATTTTGGTTATTAAATATCCCATGGAATCTTTTTTCCATGAATGAATTTTTTATAGTGTATTATCGTAACAAATTAACCTGAAGGCTCTATATTTATTGTAATTATAGCATTGCTATGTGTTTTTATTTTCTCATTTATACCAAATGGTCCAATCCTATGATTCATAGAAATTTCCATATAAGGAAATCTAGTTCTTCTTCAATGATTAGATACATTGAATGGGGTAGCGACTTGGTAGTTTCTCATAAAGTGGATCAAATTTAGGACAGGTGGTGTAATATGAAAGATATTGGTTTCTATGTTATCAATATTCCAATTATTTATTTTTAAATCCCCATTTATATATATTTAGAGTCATGTAACACATTTGAGTTTTGTTTTATTTTTTCAAATATTGATTTATGTTAAAATTATGAATTTTATAAAATATATTATTAACAAATCTGAAATTATTTAATATTTTAGGATACACATATAGGTGATAAAAACAACTATATTCTAGTAGTGTTCTTCTATATTTTTATGTTACAAGTTGTTGGTGTTATTTTTTCGTCATCTAAAATATTAGATAAGTTGGTTCTTTTACTTTGAAAAGATGCTCATGGGGGAAGATATTTTTTATCCTCTTAGAGATCATGACTAATTTAAGTTTCTATACCATGGATCTTGGTACACTAAAATATATTAGTGATAAGTTATTATTGTTTGAGATTTAGACCCCAATTGAGAGCACTTATTGAAAACTAATTATAGAAATTATCACTTATGAAAAGGGATTATGTGCAAGTGTTATTTCATAAATGAAAAAAAAGGAAAAAATAGATGAATAAGTATTTTATCTATAATATAAATATGATTCTAAATGTAAAATTTATCATCTACCTTATTTACCTCCCATTTTTTGAGAAATTGAAACATGAATTGTGTGTTTGTAAAGATTTCCACCTCCATGAGAAATGTGTTTCATTTTTCTTCATCACCACTCTGGGATGGATCTAAAAATATATTTAATGTAAAAAACATTATTTAAATGATAATATTAACATTTTATATACTATGAAACTATTTTACAACAATTTATACCATGCTCAACAAACATAAGGAGTTGGGGAGAAATTGATCAAACAACCTCAACTAACCAATGTATGCCCAAAATCTATATAATAAATAAATAATATATTATAATAAATAGTCCAAATTAAATTAAATATATAAGAATAAGGTTCTTTAGTAGGTATATAATAAAATTAATTTTATTATTTATGAAGTTAGGCACATGTATGGAATAGATTATGAACAATTTAAGGGTTTCTGTCTCAATCACCATTCATTGAGGAATGCTTTGATATTATGCACTAATCTTAATTTTTTTGGTGTAAATACTACCCTCTTGACTTATAATATCATAAATCATATTTTAACTAATAAATTACACTTCCATTCAATCACTTCTTTATTGTGGGATGTGATTGATGTCTTCCCTAAAATATATGGGGGGTTTTATAACTCAATATTATTTCTTGAGTTATAATTTTTCACCTTGAGATTCATATTTTATTTTATATATTATACCATATATCTATCTTTTGAGTTCAATTTAGATTAAAATAATCCTTCTTTATGAGTTATTTACCTTCTTGAAAATGAATCTATTTTAAGAATAAGTCACATCCTCTTAAACAATGGTTTCCCATTCTTATCCATAATTTATCTTCCCACAAATGTTCTTATTTTAATTGGAATCCAAATTATGAATTATTTCATGTGAATTTAATATTCCCCTTATACACTTTTCAAAATAAATTTTCTATCATTTTTATTTTTTTATATTTTAACAATGTTATTTTTAAGACATAAAAAGGGGTCTTTTGAAAGCACCCTCATTACTTTTGGGTTACACATTCTCTTTTACTTTTTCCATTTTTCTATATATTTTATCATATTTTTATTCCCTATTTTGTATATATATTCCTTAAATATGGATTAGTTTATTATACTTTTAGTTGTTAAGGTGAATACATGTTTTAATTTCCCTTAAAAATTAACACTTTTAAGTAAACCCAACTTAAGAGAACTTTCTGATCTTATATCTCATGACAATTGTCACATCTATAAAAAAAAATTCACTATGGATAGATTTTAAGAACCATTTTTATTTTATAAAAACCCATCCTATTTCAATTATGGTTTTATGTAAATTAATAATCACTTTCCTTCTACATATAAAAAGAACCTGTACATATTTCATAAAGCATCACCCTAATAGTTTATTTTTATTATTTATAGTCTAGATCTTTATCATTAATTTTCTATATTATAATACCTTGTTAAATATCTATATCAATTTTAAATTAGGAAAGTCCAAAAAAAATAAATTCCTTCTTCACTTAGGAATCCTTATGATTTATCCTTCACTTAGGTCATGAATAAAAATTATCAAACCCACATCCTTCTAATGGGTTTGATCATGCTTATAGTTTATGTGTGTTTTCCTTTCATCAAGTGGTAAATATAAGTATGGTTTTCATTATGTGATTGATGATCTAAAAATTATATAACCCTCCAATTAATTAGGTAAAGACTTATATCTCAGGATATATTATGTATGGGATTTGGGAGTGAACCTTATCCATAATGGGTCTTTGTCCAATATGAATGGTGCACAAACAGTTAGCCTATGCACACTATGTTATGTAAAGGGTGGGCCCAAAATTATATATCCCTCCAATAAATTGGGTAATAATTTATATATCATGAGATGTTATGTAAGGGATTATGGTGTTAACCTAACCCACCATGGGACATTTTCCACTATGTTTATGGGAATGTGGAGTGAACTCAATCTACCATGGGACTTTTTTTACTTTAAGATGATGGTCTTGGGAGTGACCATTTATTTATGATGTCATATCATATGTTGTTTCAACATATTCTATGATTCCATGATATTATGATTTTATTTCCATATGAAATGTTTCCATGATTATCTCACACTATTATATCATGGTACATGTTTGTTATTTTAAGATTATATGTACTTCATTTATGATTTATGGAAAAAATTTATTTTTGCATGTTCTTTTAATAATAGATTTATTTGTGCTATTGTTTTCTCATATTAATATGATCTAACCCAAGATGACATGTTGAAAAGTTTTCCATTACTAAGAATTTGAGCTCACCCCTTTCGTATGTTTTCCTTCTATAGGTTATAAAGAAAAGCATAACTTTTGATAAGTCTACAAGGGGGCATACAAGAGTTTTATTATGGAGAAATGTTATCAAGTATTGTAAAATAATTTTCCAACATAACTAATCCTTAAAGACACTAAAACAAAAGGTTCTATGAGCTATGTGGTATTATTGTGAGGTGTAATGTTTAAATAATGTAAATGACTTAAAATGAATATATTTTTATCTTGGGTCTCCATATGGGTGAAGAAGAAGAAATATTGTTCCTAAAAAATATGATAATAACATTAAAAAGAAATAATAAATTGATTATAGTATTGTATATAGAGTTTTTTATAATATTTAGTTGTGTGGATATAAATATAATTACTTTTATTTTAATTTTAAGTTCAATAGAATTAATGTTTTTATTGATATTTTTTGCAGGAATGTATCGATCGAAGAGTTTTCAAGTTGGTAGTCACTATATGACACAAGACAACCATTCTATTCCTACAACCCAGAGTATATTAGGACTACAAGATATTCGTTCCACTGATTCTATATAAGGTACACTTCACCACATACATTTAATTATTTTTGTAACTATTTTGTCTTATCCTATTACGATTTTATTTACGGTCATGTATATTGGTGATAATTTTGGAGCATCATCCATTCATACTATGACTCAGTTATCATTGAGAGTATACTTTCTTCTCACTATTAATGGCATATATTACAACGTGATAACATTAGTTTCTTAAAATTCATAAATTCACCCTATTGTTCTACATTTTCTTAATTTTATTTTTATAGTAGATTATCTACATTTCGTGAACATTCATAAACACATAACAACATAACAAACATATATTATTTGGTTAGGTTTAGTTGGGAAGTCATTAGTTCTTTTTTAGAATATTTTCAATGAAATAATTAAACTCCCTATAAACCAACTCTGATTATCATTTTTAACTTAGTAATATATTTTTATTAAATGAGGAAAAATTACTTCACTTGAAAATTTTATCATCGAAAGTTTAATCAATAAAGATGAAATAATATTTACATAACACAAACTCTTTAGAAAAGATCTTCCCACCACAAAGGACTATTCATATATAATTGTTATTTATGAATCATTCTAGTAATTTTAAAATAGTTCATTCAATATACTCTCTAATAATAAATTATTGACTAATAAAAACACCCAAAATTATATCACTTATATTAATTAAAAACTTTTGGGTGTGAAAATTAGTAATAAAACGAATTATCAATTTTGGTGACTTCAAACACAAGATAAAAACTTACTGCTAATAGAAAAAATCCATTATCATATCTATCCAAATAAAAGGCACATCCTCATCCTCTAAAGTAGTTTCATTCATTTCAATCAAAGGGATAACATAATGAAACTCTGAAAAATTAATACACCATGGTCCTCTTAATAATTTATTTTAGGCTATTAGGTTTTATTTTATTAATTTTATTTAAATTTTTTCATTTCAATCCTATTAAGTTCATAGTAATTATTGTATATTTATCCCACTTATATTTTATTTATTTATTTTTTTGTTTAATTTTACTAAATTTATTCTCCATTTTTTGATATGGTTTAGTTAATTTATATTCATTTCAGTTTGGTCGGGGTCATGTTCATTTAGTTGATTCACCATAGGGAACCCAAAACACATAGAAGTAATCTAAACACTCCTTAAAATATAAAAACATTCACTATAAACACGAAATTCATAATTCAACCATCAAACTACATTCCATAAATCAATTATATTTATTAAACATAAAAAACATTATTCAACTCCCATTTTTTTAAAATCACCTCAAGATACAAAAAAATAAGTATATACTTATTTAAGATCAATTTCTTAGTCTCATGGAATATATTTTATAATATCTATTCTAACTAAAAAAATTATATAATTCATTCCAAACTGAACATCAATACATGGGTATAATACAATTTATTTTCATTTTTAAGTATTGATAACACATTAAATTGAATAATAACATATATAAATTAAAATACATCATTCAAGAATATAATTAAATTGAAACTTGTTTCAACTAGACAAACATGAATTAAATTGATGGAATCATTAAATTTTTCCTAATTATATTTAAATATATATTAAATGAACAACTCCATTTAAATTTAAACCAAACAACCCCTAAATTCAAAAAAATATTAAACTAGTCTATAACATACCCTATTAATTGAATCTGGATATACTAAAACAAATAAAAATATGAAAATGAAGTTATATTAACATAAATAAAGTCATGAAAACAATAGGATAATAGATGAACATAAAATAAACTAATCATCATGTAATATAAATTATCCATCATGCATAATGAAACAATAGAAAAGATATCAAGTAATAGGAAATTGTTGTCTTACATGTAAATTTTATTCTTTGAGTTAAAGGTCTTGTTGGATGCCATTTTTGATGAATTAAATGATGAGTTTATCAATATACTACTATATACCAATAGACATGATATCCTACCTTCAGTAAATAATTTTTTTACCCTATTAAAGAATCCACTATTAGGGATACATTCTCATTATCCACTTTTATACACTTTATGTATTATTTTTCTTATAACTTAGATATTTTTTTCATTATAATAGTGTGGTGTAATATGTGCCTAATATTTTTGGAATATTTTTGTTATTAATATGAATTTAGCTACTTTAAATGTAATAACCAGTGGTAGGAATTGGGAAAAGAGGTGATGAGAAACATGACACACATGAAGAGAGTGAAGGGGGTGATGTTTGTGAACAATTACTGAATGAATATTGTATTACTGATTAACTTAATGATTCTTATTTTATTAATTATATTATAATATAGTTATTTTATATAATTTTTATTTTATTTTTAAATATATTAATCATTTGTAATATTTTTTTATATTGGATGAATAATTTTTTGTGTATCAATTTTTTTAGTGGTTGATATTATAAGAGCATCTTCCTCATAATTTCTTTTTTTCTACTGTTTCATATTTAGTGATGGTTTTAACTACTGCTAAATATGGTATATAATTTATTTAGTAGAGGTTATGTAAACAATATCTGAATAAGTAGTGGTGATTAAAAGAACTATTGTATGGTACATTGGGACAAACTTTAGTGGTGGTTATGTAAAAGACCATAAAATATATTATCATCGCTATAAAGTAGTGATGGTTAAAACTACCACTAAACAATGTACATTTGGGGAAACTTTATCAATAGTTTAAAAATAGTCACCAAATATAGTGATGGTTTTATAAACCACCAATAAAAAATAAAATTTATCATGAATTATTTTTTCATGATATTTAAGAAAAATCTTCACAAAAAAAATATTTGTGTACAATTGAAAGATAGCTTTAACCACCGCTAAGAGCATATTTTTCTATAGTGAGATACTAACAGTGTTGATATAATTGGAATTATTTAAAAATAATAATAATAAAATTCCCAATAGAATTTTTTATAATATAAATATTTATAATATAGTGGAGGACATATTATATATTGCTCGGTAATCAAATGACAAGGAACTATTACTAAAATTAGTTATTTTGGGACTTACATAATAAGAAACACCCTATAATGAAAAATTCGAAAAGTGAGATATAAGGACTTATTATATTTATATGAACATTTTATTAGTGGAATTGAAATGAAATTCAATGTTACTACTTGTAATGTTGCAAATATGTATGGTGTTTGTAATTGTATTTGGTTTTTAGAATTTTAAAAAAATCTATTTTTTGTGAATATTTTATAATGAAGAGAACCTTTAAAGTATTTTATTCACATGATCAGTGTTGCGGTTTTGAAGGTTTGGTTCTGAAATTTGAATAGTGAGCAATTTTAATTTATATTTTAACACATCCAACTCAGATGGAAACCTAAACTCTTCATTTTCCTAAAATATAGAGATTTACTTGAGTTACACATTATATATATTTTTAAAAACAAATATAAAGTAATATTAGTGAATTTCTCAAATAAGGAATTATTTTAGATTTGAGGCTATTTTTTATATAAATTTCATGACCCATTTATAATAAAGAAATATGTAGATAGATCCATTAATATCATTGAATAAAAATTATACTCGGTATCTAGAAAAATATGTAATAAAACTAGTGCATCTTAAAATGTTTAATGATTATTTTATTTTTATCTTAAAAATATTTTCAAATATGTATCTGAAATAGGTATTAGTACCTTCAAATAGTTGTAATATTAAAATATCAATTAAATAAAAAAAATCAAGAAAAAGTTGAACAATATAGCAGGTTGAGTATCTTATAATATATTGAATATAAGATGAGCAATCTCACTCATGTGTTTCAGTAACTATTTAAGTAAACAAAATTGTTCAATGTGACTAATATACATTGAATATATCATAATTTTCAATTTTAATATGAATAATCGATATATTTTCATATAAATTAGTTTGTACATTGAATATAGTTTTAAAGAAATATAATATTTTCTAAAGAATAAAGTTAAGGAAATTTATATAGTTTAATTTTAAATGATTCTTAATGTTATTAATTAATATAAATAAATTGGTAATGAGTTCATAATTTATTAATATAGGGGTGATATTATATGTACTAAACATAATGTTGTTCTAGATGGACTATAATCTGATAAACCCAAGGTCTGGTCCTCAAGTGTATAATAAGAAACCTGAATTTATGGAAAATAAAACACCATTGGAATATGCCTTAGGACTAGCAATCCACACTCCCTGACCACCCACATTTCATCAAACTCGAGAGACACTCACATCAAACCAACTAAGAAAGAATACCATGAAATTAACAATAACAAAAAAATAAAGGAACGTGAGAATTTAACATGGTTTAGATAATGTCTTAATCAATAGGAAATAAAAACTTCACTAAAGGTAAAAAGGAGATATTGTAGTGGAGGAAAGACTCCAAAGAAAAAGTGGATATAGGCTTATCTTGAATAAACCATTCATTAAAACACACTACATAATACATGAGACCTAATACCCAATATATATAGCTGCAACTATCTTTTTTCCCATTTCCACCTCCAAACAGTCTTCATAGACTATTTGCCTCATTTCTATGATATTTTCGATAATTAAATCATAAGAGAAAGGGAAATAACCACCTCAAATGGATTACTCTTGGAATTGTATCCACATATGGAGACTTTAATGAATTTCCTTATGTTTCAACATTAGTATATTCCCATGATTGCATCCAAAATAAATCATTCACCAGCCCCAGCAAATGCATATTTAGACACTTGAACCACTGCATGTTTTCATTATGATATGCCCTATAATTTTAGTCATCTAAGAACTATATCCCATATATATGGTAGAATAATTAGGGTATCAAAAGTTATGAATTTTCAATAACTTCATCACCCATTTGGAAAATGGATTCTCACACCAAGCCTAATAATTTCCTAGTTGAGAGTCATTTCTTAGGCTTCAACAATAAGTCAAATGGGTTATATAAAACACCTTTCATAACTATATTTTTTATATTAACACTTTAGTCTCTTAGATCTTTTGAGTCTCTTTGGTATTAAGACCTCTAAGTTATACATGCCCCACTAAAGTGAAACAATGCTTTAAACTCTCTTTAGCAATAACTGTAGTTTACATGTTTGTATAATTATGATTTCCTTTAATATTTCATTACCCCAACACCCCATAATACATAATATTTTCTATGAAGTGGTAATTCAATTGAATATGCTTTATCAAGGAGTTAAATTTTATATTCTTAGATAAATAAATTTCACTTTGTATGGCATAGTACAATGTTCTATTATCCTTCCACATTCGTATTTCTTCTAATAGACCCTTCAACCACTCTATTTCCATCCCATATTTCATTATTATAATGTAATTATCTTCCATGGTTCATAGTACAACTATAGGTTGTGAACAAAACATCCAGTTCACAATAGTTCTGTTGAATGAAAACACAAATCTATAATTTTTATTTTGTTTGTCCTTATCTCCACCAAAATTAGAATCCTAAAACCTCTATAAGGAATCATCTGTCCTAAAATAGAGTATAAAACCCATTATACATTAGGGAGTTCATAAAATACACATGATGGAATCCCTGTTCTCCTTTCTCATATTGACCATAAAACTGTTAAACACACCCATTGGTTAACAAATGTCAAGCCTAGTACAAACCATGGAATACATCATACATACCAAAAACTGATGCAAACAAAACTTTCACCATTTACCCTACTTCATCATTCATTTAAGTTTTATTATCTTTTTAAATCTTGAAATTTATGACAATGGGGGTACTCATTGTTTTTTATTCACACATACTGAATCTATCTAATACCATTTGAATATACTCTATTTAATAAAGTAGGTGGTTTTTGGAACTCAACCCCCTCATGATCCTCATTTCTAACATCTTCTTAGCAAAGTAAAGATCCGTCATTTAGAAACACCCAAATTTCTCACAATTCAACTCTTCCAACCTTTCTATCATAGCTTTAACCAAAAGTATTTCATCAATATAGAGGGGAATTATTATTAAACTCTCATTATCATATAAATTTTAAAAATATAAATGGTTCGTATTAATCTAGACAAACCCATATTCCATTATAAAGGAATAAAACATTCGATTATATTTCCTTAGTTACTTATCAGGCCCATATAAACTACAATTAATCTCATATTCTAGGTCTTCATTTTGTTCCAGTACAATCCTTTTGATTTCTCCATATAGATTTCTTTCATAAAATCTCTATGAAGTATCACCTTATTTACATAATGTTGTTTAAGAAAAAAACCATCCATGGAAACCTAACTGAGAACTATCTTTAATTTTGTGCATTTCCCAACAAGAGATAATACCTCACTAAAATCCACCCATTATAATTATTAGATACCTTTCAAAACCAACTATACATTGTAACAGATTCTACCATTTACTTGCTCCTTCAGATGATAAACCCATTTTATATGTAGTGATCACTTATCTTACTATATGGAAGATGTGTCAGCTCCCACGTATCAAATACATGAAAATAATCTAGTTCTTCCTTTATTTATAACTCTCACTATAATGAGTCACTCAGAATTCATTCCTCATTCAGGCATTTTAGTACACTACTTTCCATGATAAGTAAAAATTACATTTAGAAATGAAACCTTTTCATTAGTCCCTTGAACCTAGTATATCACCGCATCTTTGGAGTTTTTTCTCTATCCATACATCTATATTTTGAATATTTTCCCCTGGATTTCACTATAATGACCCAAAATTATAGATCCTGTAAAATTAATGTTATATTTTATAAGTTGTGTTACATGGTACACCCAATATAAACCAACCAAAAAATACTAGAAGAATATTATTAGAAAATAAATAATAAACACTGATATGGTAAAAAATTAAAATTTATTACCTTTAGAACATAAATATATAATATAATTTATTGTTGAAAAAATTTATTTTTAATAAAATTTGTTTCCCTTATATTGTGTATTTATTTAAAAAATTAAAAAATATAGAATTTAAAATTGATAAAATAAAATTCATTTTTGAATTCCTCACATAAAATTTTACTTAGTATAAATTTTTGAGTTTTTTAAAGGTTCCTTTTTTTCAAAAAAATACAGTTTTTGAGAAAATTATATTTTTTATGATTTTATCATTATATAATTTTACCCTTGAAGATTGAAAAAAATATGTAATAAATTATTTATTTCAATAATAAAATAGTGAACTTTAAAATATTATTTTAACTTATAAATCATATTCCCAATATTTTTATGACTAAATTAAAAGGTTACTTTAATAAGAAATTTTTTTGGAGCCTTATTATAACCATGTTTTTTGATTTTTTTAGCTTTCTTTAAAAGTAACGAAACATTTATTTGATTTATAATTACTCAAATTATGTCATTAAAATCAATAATAATAAAAATTTATCATATATATTAATTTTATGTTGAAAAACTTTATTTTTCTTAAAAAATATTTTTACATGATTAAGTGTGTTTATTTTTAAATTAACCTTTCATGCACTTAGAAACTTTATTTTATAAAGTGATTTTAAAATTTGAAATTTGAAGATTAAAATTTGGTAATTATTTCATTTCCAATTTTGGTCATTAAAATTAATTACTCAGGTTAAAAATTAATTAACAAAGTAAAAGTAAAATAGGGTCACTACTATATAAAAATGCTATACTAATGGTTTGGAATTTTTTTATAGGCCCTCAAACCACTTTTTTAGCTTATAATTATAGTATGTGGGGTTTTTGTGTGATTTTATATCAGTATAGATCTATATAAATGGTTTAACCAAACCATTGGTATATAACACTTATTCCAATAGTTCTCAAATCGTTGGTATAGGTAATTTTAATGTAAATACATATACCAATGGTTTGGTCAAACTATTGGTATTGGTCTTATATTGAAGAAATATTCCAATTCTTTGTATTGATCCCATAACCTCCTGCCTATTTTCAAAAAACATTACCACTCTAATACAATGTATTATATGTTCAAATACAAAACAAATATTTATATATATAAATAATTATTTATATTAATGTAACTATTATTATTTTTATTATTAAGCATAAATAAGGGCACTAACCGTACCAACGGTTTGGTTAAACAAATTGTATGGGGGTCATACGGAACACATTTACCAACAGTTCAACCAAACCCTTTGAATAGGTGGATATAAGATATACTTATACCAATGGATTGGTCAAACTATTAGTATAGGTGGTCATATATCATACTTGTACCAAAATTTTTCTCAAACTGTTGGTATAGGTCCATTGGTATATATCGGATTTCTAATAGTGGATAATAGTTAAAATGTTAAAATAACAATCACTAAAAATATCTAGGTTATCTCTAAAATTATTTTATTAGGAGAATATATACCCACACACTTCACCTCAATCATTTTCCATTTTGGATCCAATGAACTTTTAATAGTAACATTACATTATGGACACTGTAATTGTTACTTCCAAAAATTCTCTTCTCTTCACTTATAAAAAGGTAAAAATTACACCACTTGAATACTCACCTACAATTATAATTTCTTATTTATACTCTACTACATTTATTCTTCTATAAATCTCTCACATATCCCTAATCTTATGGTAACCATTAGTTTTCTTAAGTTCATCATTTCTAAGGAGTTTTCTATGATAAAACTCCAGCTTCCAACGTGAGTATTGGTTTTAATTACTCTTTTCTTTTAATCTATTGATTCCAAAATCATCTATAGCATTATTAATAAAATTAAATTAATATCATAAGTATGCTAACATGGCATTATATTAATTAAACAGCAATTATCCATTACTTTACATCCACTAAGAGAGACAAAAACATGGATCATTCATACATATGGACTACTACCTCCACAACGTGATGTGGTTAAATTTTCATCACCACCTATCAGGAATCATATCAAGGATGGATTTTATGAATAAATATATTTTATATGTCACAAATAAAATTCTAAAATGATCATTTTTCATATGCTATCATTTCATCCATTCATTGAGAAATGGGATCATTAATCGTGTGTGTGGCAGATTACAGCCTCCATGAATGATGAATTTCATTTTCCATAACCACCAGTCATTTATGGCTCTAAGACTTTATTTAATGAAGATATATGATATTTATTAGAGGTTTATGATTCTATATATTTCACATTATCAATTGTTCATCTCAATTTTCATTTTCAGAGGTTGTTTTCATGTCTTTAACTTAATAAAAATTGGTCATAAGTAATAATTTAAAATAAATGATTACTTAATATTTAATATTATAATAATTATAAACTTGAAACCACATAGTGAGAATCGATCTCTTCTTTAGGAAGTGTTTATGAAATAAACAACTAAACGTTCTAACACTTGATAATGAAAAAAACTAAAATTGGTTAACATATTTTAAATATATGGTTATAAAATAATTATAAAAGGGGTATTATGTTTATATTAATCTTCTGATATAAGTTAATAATATATTTATATTCATTATATAGGAGGTTAGATCGTGTTTGAGTAAGCAGGAAAACAAGGTAAGGGTTTTATCTCAAAATTTCCTTCATTGAGACACATTTAATTTTATAAACAAAATTTTATTTAAATGGTGTGTATACTCCCAATTAAATATATAACATCATTAATTATATTTTTTAATTTTATTTTAACTTTAATTTCAAGAACTATATCTTTCAATTTGGTTTTATTCGAATATTTATTAAGACATAAGTCTTTTTCAACTCAAATTCTATTCTTTTATATATACTATGTATTGTGAAGATAATTTATTTTAAGTGGTGTATATATAGACTAATTATGTTTTTTTCAATAAATACCATTTATTCATGGTAATTTAAGTTCATTTTAAATATATCCCTCTCTTTAAAAAGGTTTTTAGTTATATTATCCTCAAATTGTAATGGGTTTCCATGACTCAAATCTCTTCCTTAGGTCATAATAGCTCTTCTTTAACCACTCTCTTTTAATATTGATCTATTATAACATATAATGATGTTATTTTTTATTTCCATCCTATTTTATAGGTAAATAATGTATTTTACTAAAGTATTCCTCACTTATGATTCTATTGTCACGTGAAAATGCATTTTTTTAAGAGTAACTCCTATTAGTTTTAATGGATTTTTCTTCAATATCCTTGTTTTTACTTTTCATTAATGTTATCATTTCCCTAGTGAAAACATGACTTGTTTTTATATCCAATTATCCTTATATTCACTGTTATTTTAAAACAAAGGTTTTTTATCCTTTTAACTATGTGGGTTTTGAATAATGGAATTTTCAAACATTTCAATGGATTTTCCTTTCAATGATCATATATTCCACCCTTCTACTACACATTTTAAAATATGAATTATTTATTTTCAAGGACTATTTTTTGGATATTTATTTGAATAAATTTTTTATGTTATTTTATCTTCATATAAAAAAATATTTTTGCAAAGTGATTGGAAAGTCACTTCTTTTAAATATGATATTAAGAAATGCTTTTTAAGAAAAATCCTTTTTGTGATTTATCTTCCATTTTAAAAGGATTCTTCTACAATGGATTAATGGTTAATAAATCAACCTATATATGTTCTCTTATTAAATAATATTTTTGTATTATTATTTTTTTGGTATCAAATGATCATGTTTTTTTATACCATTTGGAAAAGTTTTTAAACCTATTTTATTCTTATGGTTTATTTATGATAAGATGAATAATTTTATTTTTAAGTGGAAATATATGTTTGGATGATGATTTTTGGGGAATTATATTACCCTCAAACATATTGGTAAAGTTTATATCTCATTAGTAAAAAATATTACACATGATGATTTATCCCAATCCAAGGTGTATATAGGAGGATGTAACCCAAGCTAAAGGGTAAACATGATGATTTATCCAATGTTAAATGGTACACTGACTGATTTATCCCAATCCATAGGGTATACAAAAGGTTTAATCACAATAAAAAGGGTAAAAAAGAGGATTTATCCCAAGACAAATGGGTATACGAGGTGATTTATCCAAAACTCATGGTTACATGAAAGGATTATACCAAACCCAAGAAGGTATATGGGTGATTAGCCAAAACCTACTAGGTGAGGAGTTTATTAGTGGGTAGACTTTATATTTGGTTTCTATGATTATGTTAATGTCATAGTTTTATACTTATTCTCTTGACTATATTATGCTCTCATGATATAGTTTTTATATACCAACAGTTCCCAAATCATTTTTATAGTTACTGTGAAAAAATTAAATGGGATTTGATCATAGTACCTTCTAGTTATATACTTCAATTCTTTAACTTCTAACCTACAATGACTTTTATGATCATTATTATATAAATAAGCATGTTTATGTTGAAAATTAATATAAATTTTTAATTATTTAATGTTATTTGAAAAAATAATTCATAAAAAGATCGCATAACCATACCAAAGGTTCTCCAAAACCATTGGTATAGGTCTATACCAACGGTTTTAGAGAACTGTTGTTATCCGTAGCTGGATTTTTTGGGATTTATACCAATGGTTCTCTAAAACTATTGGTATAGGTATATGGTTGTAGGTATAAGTATAATTTATAGTAATTATTATTTTTATATTAATTAGGGATTTATTGAAGTGGTGGGGTGGATGGAAGGGATTGAGGGTATCCACAATTCTCTCAAAATACCTAAAGATTAATGGGTGAGAGCTGTTGTCAAACAGCTTGTTGTATCTAAATAGTTATGGTGGCAGTTAATGTCTCCTTCTAAATTATGTGAAGTTATGTATTAGGAGTTCTTGAAGATGATGTTTATCCATTTCTACTATCATGAGGTCATGAAGGTAGATAAATCTCTTGAGTTCATGATCCTTCATCAGGGTGACGATCAATGAAGGACTTTGTTCATCACTTCTAAAATGTTTTCATATTTTCTTTGGAATTGGTTATGAAGGATTCTAAAAAATAATATTTATTCATATGGGGTCTTCACCCATATCATGGTTTAGTTTTTATTGAGTATTTCCTAACTTGTTTTAAGGAGGTCTTTGAGGAGACTATTCAGGTGGAACAAAACCAGTCTAGGAATGAAATGTGGGGTGATTACTTGATCCCATCATATGGGGAATAATGTAACCCATCTAGTGTGGATAAGAAGAAAAATTAACCTAAATTTGAAGATTTTATTCCTCCTCTCGGGAATAAAATACCACTTGTGTGCTGTGCGTGTGGGACTCCAATACAGTCTAAGCCTTCCTATCTAAAATCTCCAAGGACTTACCTCTATCGTAGTTATTTACGTTATCTTCAAAAATTTTGTAAGTTGGGTTTTTAGAATATGTTTAGGTTTTGATATATGGTGGATGATGGAATATTTTTAGGAATTTTTTATGGATGTGGAATAGTTTAATGTTTTTGAGATTTTGTTGTAATATATTGGAAATATCGTGTGATATTCATTATAGACAGTTATGAATGTTGGTTTTAAGGTTGTATAATTGTTTGAATTTATCTCTATAGAAGTAAATTTCATAAATACATAGATATTACATCTTATTATATGAATATTCATTTTATATTATTACAATCCATACCATAACCATAAAGTTTTAGTGTCTTTGGAAACATGGATACATAAAAAACTAGTCCATAAAAGAAATCTATAATATCTCCCACTTGGTTATTCACAACAATCACCCTTCTTGGACATATCATACTTAGTACCCATATTCATAACCTTAAGTAAAATAAAACATAATGATGGGTGATCTCAGATGCTCAGTAATCATAAACATGGTAGATATAAATCAATGATCATATATAAGAATACCATGAGAATAAGGGTATAAAAAGAAGATATTTTTAATAGAAAATCATACCTATAAATTCATAGATCATAATCATGAGTCGTGACATAAAACTTTTTCACATCAAAGGCATGAATAATAATAGTGGTGAATCATTATAAATCAATCATGAACCATGAGTTTAAATCATAAGCATAAAAACATGTCATAAGAGTGTGGAACCATCATAGGAATTGAAACCATCTCATTTGAAAAGGTTAATTAACAAGACCATTATATCATAGTGGATTTGGGACCATCACATATTTACTATATCATAATGGATCAGTAATCACCATATGTTTCTCATATCAAATTGGATCATGAATCCCTATATGTTTATCATAGTGGATCGATCACATCAACTCAATTCTCATACTTATCTCATGAGATATAAGGATTTACCTAGTGAATTAGAGAGATATAATGGACCTACCCATAATATAATAAAAAAACATATATATTTTTGTCACAAGATCATATATAATTCATCATTTCATCATAGCATAACCCAAGGAAAATAAATTGTCCCCACAAGCATTTCATCATAACTTAATCACCCCATGGTAAAGAAATGGGTTTCATAGAATAATACTTAAATAATAATCATTATAATACATATAGAGAATGAAAGTGGATATTATAATAAGATCATGTCCCCAATTAATCATAAAAATCCTTAAATTATGTTGACATAGATGAAAAATTCTCTTAAAATATCATTCGAACATTTCATTGAAAACATGAGAAAATATCCTTTTCTTTCGATAAAGATTTTAACTAAAAATTCCTAGAATTTTTATAAAATTAGTTTATTTTAAAATAACCAAGTAAAGTTATAAATTAATATTTAATTCAAGTAATTTTCATGATAGTGGTAAAATATATTCATTATATATACGCTAAATGAAAACATTCCTTTCATGCTTTTATAAAAAGTCAAAATGACTTGTTCATAAAACTTTTATAAAGATTCATTTTAAAAAAAATTAAATAAAGTAAATTTAATTTTATATGTCCTTTTATAAAATTACAATTATAATTAATAACTTTCATAAAATAATTTTTATGAACTCAGAATTGAAAGAAAAAAATCGACCAAAGTGGAAATAAGGTCAGCTTTTCTTTAAAAACGTTTTCTTAATTCTTTTAAGTACTAAAGAGAGAATAAGTGATAATAATAAATTAAAATTATATTAATAACCATAGGAAAATAAAAATTAAATTTTTTATCAAATAATTATAAAATAATTTCAATAATTTAAATTCAAACATAAAAAACTGTAAATAAAATGGGATTGAAACATAAATCTGTTAAGACTTTGGAAACTTTTGAATCATAATACCCATTAAAGATTAAATTAAAATGAAACATTAAATATCATTAAGATAATTATATTCATAATATTATTTTTTCAAGTTTCGTTATATATACCTCTTAAAACAAGATAAGTTCACAGCATAACATATGTCCCAAAGAAGACAATTTGAGATGATAAACCCCTACAACATTGGTAATCTCTAAATAAAAACATTGTTAAATATATAACCTTATTTTTATTTGTAAAATCCTTATAATTTTCTTGAATATAATCATAAAATAAAATCATTTGAATTATATACCACATAAAAAGTAAACAAGTGGTTAATATGGAATATGTCTCACAAAAATAAAAGTGAGACGAGAAACCATCACCTCAAGTCTCATCTTTCTTCATACATGTTTGAACCTACTACATAATAAATATAGATTTATTATAAATATAATCTATAAAAATTTTAAATATATATAATACCATATATTATTTAATTATGACATCTTATCACATATTTATTAATAATTCTTTATTAAAATCATAGTTTTGGGTGATAACTATTTTGTTTTTCATGCATGTTTTAGTTTGGTAGTTCAATTCCTTGTAATTTGATCATATTTCTTTAATATCCATGATTTTAATCACAAAATTAGTATAATATTTGATCATTATATATAATTTTATCAATATTCATATAAATCAATGTTGAAAAATGAACTTCATTACTTGGTGAAGACCGTAGTCCGTGTATAAGCACGAGTGATGTTTCTATTTTTTATGATATGAACAAAATAAAAATAAATAATAATTAGACTTTAAAAACTATAATAATATCATAAATTTCATATTTATTTAATAAATCCATCATCATAACCATCAATGTAAAATGGTGATGAAAAATGAAACGCATCGCTTTATGGAGGTGGTAATCCACACGTACGCATGAGTGATGCATTCATTACCCATATGATGAAAAGGGGGTGGATAATGGTTGTTACATAATCATAATAAAAATTAGGTATTTTTAATATATTTAATAAATTATTTTATAATGTATAAAATAGATTTATATGAGGTATAATAAGAAAAAAATTAAAAATACTCGATTAAGAGTTATACCTATTTGTTGAGAAACCAATTTTGGATTACACTTTATGCCTTGAAAGGACAATATTTTGTAAATACCAAAATATGTAGGACATGGAGAAGGAAGATATAAAGTTATTATTATAGGTTTTGGATGAGATATCAGTAAAAAAAAATTGTGAATAAGGAAAAAGAGTAGGTACCCTTTTATAAGTGAGGGCAGGGGCACCCTTGGAATTACATAAAGTATTAAATTAATGTAAATTAATTTTCAGGTTAATATATAAACCCAGGATAAACATAGATGTATATTTAATAATTTTTTATGAATATTTATCACATTATAAAAGTACATGCAAGAGTACCATAATATTTTAGTGTATTTGGAAACTAGGAATACATTCTTCAAATTTGGTGAAATATATTCAACATCTTCTATAAAGATCTCCCCCTTTTGGTACTCCTACTTAAAACCATTCTTCATAACCTGGGGAAAGTAAACATAAGAAAGGGGTGATATCAAATGCTCAAAAAGGGTAATCAATGTAGATATGTAATAATAACATGAGCATAATGGTATTATAATATGACCATAACATTAGAATATCATACCCTATATATAAAATATCATAATCACGATTCATTGTATAAATACTGGAAGTTAATAAGGCATGACTCATAAGGAATTCAAATAGCATAATTCATGATAGCATAACATAGGCATAAGACATAGAATTTTGGAATACACATAACATTATAAAATCATATGTCAACTCTACCTACCAATACCTTCATAACATGTTAGGATTGCACTAATCACCTATGTACCTGCTTTGGGCTTTTGATTACCTCATGTTTACCCTCTTGTTTCGGGCTTAGGATACCCTCTTATTTATCCTCTTGTTTCGGGCTTTGGGTGTCGTCTTGTGTACCCACTTATTTCGTGAATAGGATTCCCTCCCGTGTAGCCTCTTGTTTTGGGATTTGGATTCCCTCTCGTGTAACCTCTTTTTTTGTACTTGGGATTCCCTTAAGGTACCCTCTTGTTTCGTGATTGGGATTCCCTCCCATGTACCCTCTTTTTCCAAGCTTGGGATTCCCTGCCATGTACCCTTTGGTTTTGGGCTTGGGATTCCCTCTCATGTACCCTTTGATCTCATAAAACATTTATCATTACCCAATGAATTAGAGGGATATATAGGTACAAACCATCACATAACAATATAATATATTCATATTCCATAATATAACAAAACATTCATCATATCACGACCCATAAAAAGATATGGGTTTCATAAAAACCATAACATATCCCATGAAATGAAATGGGTATCATAAATATGTAATAATATAATAACCTATAGAAAAGAGAAATGTTTCATAATAATTTCATCAAATAATAACCCATTAAAGAAGTAGTTTTCAAAAGCATATAACTCATGGAATAGAAATGGGTGTAATAGACATCAAGCCATCAAAATATAAACCATTAAGATAAATAATATGAATGGAATCCTTGGATCATTTCCCCAAAATATTATAAACTTTATCAAAGGATAAAACCTTATATGTATATGTATTTTGAAAGATCACATGAATATTTTCTTAAGGAAAATAACATTTCTTTAAAATTTTCTTTTTAAAACTTAAAACATTTTCAAAATCCTTTTCATTAAAATCGACTTTGAAAAAATATTAATGAAACATTTTAAAAAAACAATTAAAAAAATTAGAATATAAAAAAAATCTTTAAATCCTTTTCCTAGAAAATTATCTCAATATAGCATTTAAATTTTTTTTAAAACATGGCTTGTTAATAAAATAGATTTCCGAACAAAGAGAGAAATAAAGATGGATTTTCATATAAACATTTTCTTAATAATATTAAGTAACAAAGAGTGGGAAAATGGTAAAATTATATAAAGATATAATTAATAAACATAGGAGGATAAAATTAATGATTTTTCTTGAGATATGGATCCTAATATTTTCATCAATGGAAGCATAATCATAAATAATCATGATAAATGATGATATTGTAACAATAAATGGTTACCACTTTAGAGACATTGAATCATAATCAACATGAAATAAAAACATTAAATAAAGCTTAAAATACCATGAGAATAAATATATTCATGATATAACATGTCAAAGGGTAGTATATACACCTCATAAAATAATATGGGTGTATAACATGGCATGTGTCTAAAATAAGGAAAATTGATACAAAATTACTTTATTGATTTGGTAAATTTTGAACCATAAACCCCATGAACGAAATATCATAAAAAAGGTATTTAAATACAAATTAATTTAAGTATATAAATTATAGAATACATTAATGGGTAGTATGTTCATCACAAAATATAAATTAGTGGTGAATAAGGCATAATTCTTAAAGAAATAAAAAAGTGAGAAGAAAAATGCCTTACCTTAAGTATTAAATTTCTTTCTACATGTTCAAACTTATTATATAATAAATATAATGTTATAAAAATATTAAATAGTTAAATATTGTTATATATAATACCATATATTATTTTATTATTACTTTATATTAACTATTTATTAACAATTATATGTTAATGTTAGGTTTCAAGTAATAACTGTTTTGTTTTTTGTATATGTTTTGACTTGTTATTATTGATCTTATTACTTAGATCATGATTTAATTGTTTATAAAATTTAAAACATGTTGTAAATATAATATATTTTATTTATATAAATATTTATAATAATTTATAATAGATAGAAATATGAAATGCAATACACCATTCATTGAGACGGTAGGTCGTACGTATGCATAAACATTGTTTCTATTTTCTTTTCATATTAAAATAAAGAAATTAAATTATATATATATATATATATATAATTTAATTAAATTTGAAAATATTATTTCATTTATATAATATAATTTCACTAAAACCAACCTTAATACATTCCATGTAAAGTGTGAACAAATCAATTCGCTTTGAGGAGGTGGTAGTCCACATGTCCACAAATGAGGTTCTTATATTTCTAAAAAATGGAAAGCATGAAGGTATGTGTCATATAATAACAAAATAAAAAAAATATAATATATATATAATATAAAAACATAAATTACATCATTATTCACAACCTTGAAATGTGGAAATGGAAGAATGAATGACATCAGTTTGCGAAATGGCAATCTATAGTACACACGAATAATGATTGTGTAGCCCATATGATGGAAGTGTGTGTGATTTTAGGTAAAAATATTAATATAAAAACATATTATTTTATTTAGGATACTTATGTTATTATATAATCATGGAATAATAATAATTTAGGGGTTTTATAATGATAATAAAACAAAATAGCTTGTGGAAAGATGTTACCACTTCTTTGGGTAACTCATTTTGGTTTGCACTAAACAGCTTCCTTGGATGGATTTATGCCCAAAGTAAGGGATCTAGGATGAAGGGAGGGAATTTTTTAGGATATTTGGTAGGTATTATTGGAGCCAAAATGTCTTTATAGGTGTAAAAATATTGGGTTTATATATGGCCTTTTATAAGTGGGGAAAGAACATATTGGGTATTCTTGAAAGGATTTGAGTGCTCCCCACATTTTACTTTCTCTACAAGGGTTTAAAATTTACCATTATAGATCATTAGAGGTTTAATGTTTTAAATATGTTCATAAAATATTTTTATAGAAGTTTTGGTTCATTTTTAAACCTTATTTTCCTAGTATAGTCATTAATTAAGATCACTTTTCCCTTAATCACTATAATTAATTTTAATTGTTTTCACTATTAATTCTGGTAAAAAAAATAATTTGACCCTATTATACATTATAAATTATTATTATTCCAAATATTGAATAATTTTTTTCTAAATTATAATCACATAAGTGGAAAAAATAAATTTAAATTTAATCCTACAGACAGGATGAGACGATGAGTCTTTAAAGTGAAAAAGTTCAAAAGATTGAAGTGTTTTTATATCCAATATGAATGTGAAATTGGTTCCAATTACCTAAATTATATTAATTTATGTTTTATTGATATAATTATACTTTAAAAATAAATTAAAATATAATTTAACTATATTAATAAATTAGGCAAAAAATCAGTT
Source organism: Viscum album (assembly GCA_963277665.1). Classification (NCBI taxonomy): domain Eukaryota; kingdom Viridiplantae; phylum Streptophyta; class Magnoliopsida; order Santalales; family Viscaceae; genus Viscum; species Viscum album. Next base: position 2,059,794,834 of record OY728120.1, on the reverse strand, counting down.
CTGAATTAAAATTTAGTGTTTTTCACTATTCATCAAAAAATGAAACTTCTCAGAAAAAAACCAAAAAAGAAACCAAATTAAATATTGATATAATAATTTCAAAAATGAAGTTTATTTTTTCAAATAAATAATATATAAGTGTCAAAAAATATATTCAAAATAGGTTCTCTATGAAAAGCTGGTAAAATCTTCTTTTAGAAAAATACATCTTTTTATTCATAAAATTGGGCTTATTATTATACTATGCCTATTAACCCTATTTAATGAGTATAAAAAATTTATTGAATGTATAATATATAAATTTTATTTAAAAAATTAATCAAAATTGTATTTTTTTAATTTATTGAGATAAAATTGTGTTTTTACACAGGAAAATAGTTTTCTTAGAATTGTAATTTCTTTACTTTCAAATAGTTCTTACATTCACTTATACTGATTGAAAACCAAAGGATTAATTTTATATACATGTGAAAATTAAATTTTCAAAATTTATTTAATCTTATTTCTAACTTCCATTCCAACATATAGGTGGTAGCGATAATAATATTTTAATAATATTATTAATAGTATATTGTGGTTCGGTAAAACTCGGTCTTGCGTGTAATGCATGATATCAAAGGAACTCAGAATTATGTGAAACAAAAGACAAACATAGTGTTTTATGTACCAAAAAACAATTTATATATTGTGTTTAGTGAAATATTAACTTGGTTTTGTATGAAACACAATCGAAACTTAGTTCTTCCATATAACAGAAACTATATTTAGTGTTCCATGAAATGGAGAATATTGAAAAGATTAAATTAACTCAGAAAAAATTTAACAAAATCTCAGGTTGTTACATTCTACCACAATTAAAATTAATTTATCACTATAAATTTTTCTTGGTTATCAAATGATTAATACATTAATGTTCCTTTCATAGAACCCCAGATCATAAAAATGAATACTAAAACTTCCTTTAAAAGGGGAAGGTTAGGACCGTAATGGTTACTCAAAGTAACTCATAACTAGGTTTACTCATAGTAGAACATAGGCTGGGGGTGAATATTGGACATGGAAGAAAATCATAAATAATTATAGTTTTTGATTGAGTTCATTAATCTTAATAAAGTGAATGATCAATGGAAAGCTATGGGCCTCAAAACCATAAATCTATTATGATTTATAAGACAATTAGTTCAATAGAAAAAAAAGATATTAGGATAAATCATTCTCAATATTATTTTCCCTAGAGTTGAGGAATTATTTTACTATCTTGGAACATATGGAAATATACGTACTTCATTTCATTCCTTCTTCGTATGGACAATATCAGCCTTTGGTTATGCCTTTATCAATTTCCACTTCATCACTTACTCAAAAAAAATAAGGTGAATTTGTTATCAGCAAAGCACTAATGGATCATGATACCCATTGATAGACTAACAAGTAATTTTGTCTATCTTCAGGTATCATCAAACCAAAAGGTTATCATAGGTTATCCAGTATTCATAAATCCTCAAATTGGGAGATAATACCTTAAATCTATAAAACATAATCCAATGTATAACTTAAACCATTCCACAAATGGTTAACCTTATAAACCTTCCAAAATATAATTCACCCTTTATTTTTAAATAATCTCTTATATTATACCAAGAACATTTTTTATTGTATACTTGTTTACATCCTTGCACCGATAAGATATTAAATGTGATTTTATAATTCCAAAATTTATGTAGAGGGAGGTAATAATGTGAAACATCACTTAAGGATGAAAAATAATATTTTCATAGGTCTTAATCCTATAAAATAAAATATGAGATTCCCAACTATAGAGGGGAGAATAATTATTCCCTAATTATCATTATTCACTTCATCCATTATGATTTCGTAATCTTTCCTTTTTTTATTTTTCCTTGGATGTTTTTGCAGCTTATTATCCACATTAGTCCTTGGATTGTGGAACTTTTTAGCATAATGTCTAAACTCCATGAAATTGAAACACTGAAGTGTAGGAGGTGTATTCTATGGGGATTTTCCATTATTTTTATCATTAGATAACTTTTTTCCATTGGGAATTCATCTACTCGATTCCCTTCCCTTCCACACTTAAAAAATTTAGTAGTCCCCTTATGATAATTCTCTTTATGTTTCCTCATACACATTTTTCATAATGGAAAGATTGTTTTCTTTTTTCCATGGTTTCTAGATTTCTCTTTTAACTCCATATTCCTTTTATTTTCCAAATCATGATATTTATACTCAAATCCAACCTCTATTTCCACCTTGATCAAGAATCTAAAAACTTTTTCATAGATTTTAAAGTCTCTTATACCCAAGGCCTTTTGAATACTAGATTTTAGGATTCCAAATAATTGATCAATTTTTACTTTAGTTTGGATAATAATACTTAAATAGTGACTCCAAATCCTTATAAAACATTCTTCATAGGAACCAATATATTCATCATCCTTCTGATTAAGCTCTAGGAATTAATTTTCTATCTTTGTGTAAAGAATATGAGGAAAATAATTATTGAAAAATAAGTTCTTCAACTCTTCCCAATATATAGAGTCAATTTCATCTTGTCACCTCGTATTCTTAATAAGATTCCACCATTGATCTTCCTCACCTTCCAGACAGTAGACTTCTATAGTTACTTTTTCATGATATGAACACTAAAAAATGGAAAATATCTTTTTGGTGGTACTAATACACTCCTCACTAACTAATGGAACAATAGAACCACTAAAAAAAGGTGGGTGTTACCTCATGAAGGAATCAAGAGATCATTTTTCCCTCCTTTTCAGATTTCGATATTCTCTATGATTCATAGCTTCAAAAAATTGTGTGAGAATATAAATAAGGTTTTTCATTTAATCTCCCATAACATTTGGTTTCTTTGGAGGTCAATCATTTAATTTCTTATTTCATTCCTCATTAACATGGTTCCTTTGGGTTCCATACATTGACTAAAACCAAAAATCATAGTGTAAGAAACAATAATCATAATAGGGAGCCATTTGATCTTGAAAAAACACTTATAAGATGTATAAATCATGACACCTTACTTTTTTAATCTATGAAACCTCAGGTTCATCCTAGGTCATTCATATTCATCATCTATTTAAATCATTTATGAGGGTTTGTAAAGATTTTATGAATTCCCAAATCATATCTCCCAGGTGTGTCAAACTAGGTGTGCAGTAAGGTCAACTGTCGTGCACCATTTCTTAGTTTATTCTATCTCAATATGAATTTTTTAGGGTTTTTACCCCTATGTACATTTGTTTCAGAGCCATATCCACTTGAAGTATCCATATATGGATGTATTTCAATTAAAACACTTCCTCTATCCTTTACCAAGATTCTATGACATTTTTCTATACTTTAACTGATCCTTAGACTTATATTCATATACATACCTAGAAATATCCTTAGAAATATTCCTAGGTACCTCACTAAATGTTTCTTATCCTAGTTTCCAAAGGTTGACTAAACCTTTTTTTATACCAACTATAGTGACACAGGCCTAACATAGATGGATATTGCACCATTTTTTATGAGTATTTATCGCATTAAAAAATTACATTCCTGAGGAACATAATAGTTTAGTGGCATAAGAAAATGGTAACACATTCTTCTAATTTGGTGAAATATATTAAACATATCCAATAAATATCTCGCCCATTTGGTAATCCTACTTAAATTTTTTTCATAACCTAAGGAAAAGAATCATAAGAAAGGGGTGATCTCATATGCTCAGTAAGGCTAATCAAGGGAGATATGTAAGAATAATATGATTATAAGGGTATGAGAACATGATCATAAAATTAAAATATAATACCCAACATATCAAAGATCAAAATCAAGATTCATGGCATAAATATTTCCAGTTCATAAGACATTACTCGTAAGGAAGTCAATGAGCATAATTCATGATAGCATAACATAGGAATAAGACATAGAATTGTTGAATACACATAAGTATATAAAATACTATGCAAATTATACCTACCAAGACCTTAATAACATGTTAGTCTAAGGATAATCACCCATGTACCTTCTTGGTGTTGAGTAAATATGGTTTCCTAATGAATTTTCTATTCTTCTATGTTTTTAAAATCATAAACACTTTATCTTAAGGGAAACAATTTTTCCCTAAGGATTATTTTCATAAGGAAAATTTCCCTTCTCTAAGGAAATTTTTATCCTTACCTTTACTTTAATTATCTCATTTTATAATATCTCTAAATAAAACACTTTTTATTTCTAAGTATAAAATTTGGATTCATGTATCAAACCTTGGAATCTCATAATTCCTTAGATATAGAGTATTCTGTTTTTAGATTCCGAATTCTCGGGAATTCAGGTTCCGAATTCTCTGAAATTCCGACTCCTGATTCTTTGAAATTTAGACTCTAGATTCTTTGAAATTCAGGTTCTGAATTCCTCAAAATTCAGACTCTGAATTCCTCATAATTTATATTCTAAATTCATTTGATTTAAAACTCTGGAATATATAGAATTCAGATTCTGAATTCTTTGTAAAATAAAATCTGAATATACATGTCTTATAGACTCTAAATGTTTAATTAGTTAGAATCTAAATTATTTTTTTCCTTATACTCCAAAAAATATATTTGGTTAAGAAATTTCATTTTCCTTACACTTTTTATGAAATTATGTTGTACAATATGTTTCTAACTAACCTTTGTTTGAGTGAAATTTGTACAGGTCCCTCCAAAATTCCAGGAAAAATATGACCATTGGAGGTGAGAGCCGACCATTGGAGAAGTGCCTATAAATACAAGATCATTTGAATGATCCCATTACTGTTGATCACTCTAAATATTTCATTATACTTAATTTATTTATAGAGAGAGACTCTCATGCTTTGTGCGGTTATGAACATCTTTTTTAGATTACTTAGTGTGACTTTGATTATTTCTGAGTACAATTGAGGACTTCTGGGGATAGTAAGATAGAGGTACCGACTACCTTAATGTTCTAGGACTTCTAAGGAAAGGAAGATAGAGGTTCCGACTACCTAATAGATTGAGGGATTGTGGGGATAGCAAGACAGATTTCGATATTCATATCATGGTCTAACCCTGGTGTGGGTAAGACAAAGTTTCTTGAAGGTATAAATCAAGGGACCTTTATTCAAGGTTTTTGGATACCCTACTCTTTGGGTAAGAATATTTTATACTTGTTACTTGTTTTTTTTTCAAGTTTATTTATGATCAATTTTGATAAAGACATAATGTATAACATTTTTATACTTTCTTGTACTTTTTTATACTCTGATAAGTAAGATTCTATATGGTTTAAGGTAGAATCTTTTCCGTGTAAACTTTCCTTAGGTTTCATTTCTGGAATCATATTTCCGGAACCTAGCTAGTTTGTTTAATATAACTAAAATAGTTCTTGTTAATTTACCTTGTTTAACTTTGTTAAACATAGTTTTCCTTAAGATTAAAAATGAAAGTTTTTACACATACAATTCACCCCCCTATTTTAATTGATCATCAATATATACTATTTCAATCCTACACTTATAGATTATGATTACCTCCCCTGTACCCTCTTTTTTTGGTCTCAGGATACCCTCCCATGTACCCTCTTTTTTTGGGCTTGGGATGCCCTCCCATGTACAATATTGTTTCATGATTGGGATTCCCTCCCATGTGCCCCCTTTTTTGGGATTGGTATTCCTTCATGTGTAACCTATTTTTTTGGTCTTGAGATTCCATCCCATGTACCCTCTTGTTTCCAGCTTTGGATTCCATCTCATGTACCCTCTTGTTTCGAGCTTGAGATTCCCTCCCATGTACCCACTTTTTCGGTACTGGGATGCCATCCTATTTACCCTTTGATCTCATAAAACATTTATAATTACCCAATCCATTTGAGTTAAATATAGGTCCCACCCATCACATAATGAAATCATACATGCATGTTCCACAACATAACAAAATATTCCTTAAATCATGACCCATAATAAGAAATGGGTTTCATAAACATCAAAACATAACCCATGAAATGAAATTGGAATCATTAATATTTCATCATATTATATCCTTTGGAGAAGATACAAGTTTCATAATCATTTTATAAAAGTATAACCTGTGAAAGAAGCAAGTTTCATAAGCATATAACCCATGGAAGAGAAACGGGTTCCATGTACATCATGTCATCAAAACATAAACCATTCATAGAAATAATATGAATGGTATCCATGGATAATATATCCATTATATAATAAACTATATGAAAGGATGACAGCTTTTATGGAGTATTATTTTGAAAGATCACATGAATAATTTTTAAGGAAAATAAAATTTTATTGAAAATCAATTTTTAAAACATAAAACATTTTCAAAATCCTTTTTTTAACCACTTTGAAGAACATATAATGGAATAATTTAAAAAAAAGTCATTTAAAATGATTTAAAAAATAAAAAAATACTTTAAAATACTTTTCCCTAAAAATGATCACAATATAACATTTAAAAACATTTTTGAAATCATTTTTAAAAAACATGGTTTGTGAATAAAATGGATTTCTGACCGAAAAGAGAAATAAAGTCGAATTTTCTTAAAAACATTTTCTTATTCATATTAAGTACCAAAGAGTGAGAAAATAGTGACATTATATGAAGATATTATGAGTAACCAGAGGATAATAAAAGTCATGAGATTTATTGAGATGTGGATAATAATATTTTCATCAATGTTATCACAGTCATAAATAATCCCGATAAATAATGAGACTATAGCAATAAACTATTTCCATTTTGGTAACATTGAATCATAAAACCGATGAAATAATAACATTAAATGAAGATTAAAATATAATTAAATGAAATATATTCATGATATAACATTTAAAAGGTAATTATACACACCTATTATAAGAATATGGAGGCATAACATGGTATGTGTCTCAAAGAAGGAAAATTGAGACAAAAGTACTTTACAGATTTTGTTATTTTTTTACCATAAACCCTATAAAAGAAAGATCTTAAAATGGATATGTAAATACACTTAAATTTAAATATAAAAAAAATATAATACATTCATGGTTAGTATATACACTAGGAAAAATAAATGAGTGGGGAATAAGGTATAAGTCTCACAGAAATAAAAGTGAGATGAGAAAACCCTTACATTAAGTATTTAATTTCTTCGTACACATCCAAACCTCATGTATAATAAATATAATTTTATTATAAATATTCCAAAAAAATAATAATATTATATATAATACCATATATTATTTTATTGTGATTTTATATTACCCATTTATTAACTATTTCATGCTAATGTTATGTTTTGGGTAATCATTGATTTGTTTTTCGTATATGTTTTGACTTGTTAATATTGATCCTCTTACCTATATCATGATTTAATTATTTAAATAATGTAAAAAATGATGAAAATATCATATATATTCAGTATATAAATATTTATACTAATTTATAACAAATAGATATATGAAATGGAATATATCGTTTATGGAGACAGTAGGTCATACGTATGCATGAACATTATTTCCATTTTTATTGTATAGAAATAAAGAAAGTAAATGGAATATATGTATATATAGATATAATATCATTACATTAGAATTAATATTTCATATATATCATATAATTTCACTAAATCCATCCCTAATACATTCCATGTATTGTGTGAATGAATCACGTCACTTTGAGGAGGCGGTAGTCCACACGTCCACAAACAAAGTTGTCGTATTTCCACAAAATGGAAATAATGAATTTATGTGTTATTTAATAATTCAATAAGAATGAATACATAATAAATATCATATATATATATATAATATAATAACATAAATTCCATCATTATTCACAACCTTTAAAGGTGGAAATAGAAGAATAGACAACTTGAGTTCGTTAGGAGGTAGTCAGTTGTACACACGAACGATGATTGTGTATCCCATTTGATGGAAGTGTATGTGAGTGTAAGTAAAAAACTTAATATAAAAGAATATAATTATATTGAATATAATTAGGATATTATATAGGCATGTAATAAAAATAATTAATGGGATAGAGAATGAAAATAAAACAAAAGAGCTTGTAAAAGGATGTTACCTCTTCTTTGGGTAACCTCTATTGGTTTGCACCAAAGTGATTCCTTGGTTAGATTTCTACCCAATGTGAGGAATCTATGATGAATTAAGTGGAGTTGGGATGATATTTAGGAAGGTTTTTTTCTTATCCAAAAGGGATTGAGGGGTGTAAAGATAGGCGGGATAGGAAGCCTTTTATAAGTGTGGAAAAAGAAACATTGAGTATTCTTGAAGATATTTGAGTGCCCACCATGTTTTACTCGTCCACCAAGGGTTAAAAATCAACCATTATAGATCTTTATAGGTGGAATGGTCAAAATATGTCTAGAAAATATTTTTTGGAAAAGTGTAGGGTAATTTTTACACCTTATTTCCCAAGTTTAGTCATTAATTAAGATCATTTTTCCTTAATTGTTGTAATAATCATCATGTTATTTATTTATTATGAGAAAAAGATGTCACTTGTGGGAATGAGGAAATGGGGGGTAAAAAGAAAATTAGGGGTTCTAATGTAATATAGGCCAAGGGAATCCCCTCTGATGGTATTAACCCCTTCCAGCTTGAGACTGGCCATATTTTGAAAGTGAAGGCGTTCAGAGCTGGGGGTGTCCAGCAAAGCCAGGTTGTCGGCAACTTTTTTTCCCTCCCACTAGGTGTGCTTTATTCTGAAATTTCTTTGGAGAAGTCTGTCACATTTTTTGACGGTGTACTCAATCGACCACAGAGCCTCTCGTTTCCCCTGCAAGGCGTTGTGCAGTACCAATGAGTTTGTTTCAACCTCTGTGATGTCCATCTTTCTCTGGATACAGATACTAAGTCCTGTGAGCATGGGAAATTCTTTGTCCTAGAGGGATGAACCCAGGCCCAGTTGGATAGAGAAGTCTAGGGAGACTGACCCATTGTTATCTTGGACAACATCCCCACCTTGCATTATCCCTGAGGCATATGAACCATCCGAGTTAATCTTAAGTCCCCTTGATGGAGGGTTCCATAAAACCTAGTTACCTTTATTTGATATACTGTAGGGTAGGGGTTGAGGGGCCTCGGCTTGAAGCATTATGGGGACAGGGGCTCCTTCCAGTTACCCAGGAGCCTAACCAGATCAAGGAGAAGATTTCTAGAGTGGATAATGATGGAACAAACCATCAAATTCACCCCCTCATGAACCCATTTGTTATGTGCCTACCACAGGTACCAACATCCTGCATGCAACAAAGTGGTGCAACCGAGCTTCTCCACACCCCCCTCACCCAAGCCATGGAACCAATGTTCAAGAAAGGGTTAGTCAGCCATAACCAGATTGGAGAAAGTAATGAAGTCACCAAATAAAGACCATACCTCTTGCACCCATTCTATCTCAAAGAAGATGTGGTCCGCCAATTCCTCCCAATGAATCTTGAAACATCCTCACCTATAGGCCATGCTGATCCCACATCTTTTAATGATCTTGTTCATGGGTACTACGTTTTTCCTTAATCTCCATGTGAGAAAATTATATTTTGAGGGGATACTCTTGGCCCAAAGAAGTTTCATCCACGGGTCCGTCGGTTTGATCATGTTGTGAGTCTGATGATAAGACTTCATTATGAAGAAGCCAGATGGAGAGGGAGGATAGACACACATATTCATCATCAAGCTTATCTCAATAAGATGAACCATCTCCTATTGATCCTTCCTTAGAACAACGTTGATGAAGGATAGGTACAGGCTGGATTCCCGGAAATTAATAGTAGGAGCTGTACATCCCGGGTAACCTAGTAGCTCCTCCACCCAGTTTTGATGCCAAAAGAACACATCCCCCTTACATACAATCCATCGCGAGAAATGTTTAAGGTCATTAATGAGGGGAATGATCTTGGACCAGAGGGGGGAAGTCCTTCCTTCCACAAAAACTTGATCACCCTAGAGGAGGGAACGCATGATAGTCCCCCACAGAGTGTGTTGGTCTAGCACCTCCCATGAAATTCTGGCATGTATGCAGAGGAGAGTATCATCCAGGCTCTACACGTTAATACCTATTTTGTTGGTAGGCCTCTCCATCCTCCTCCAAGAGACCCAATGCTGCTTTCCCTCTGACCTGGGGTCCCATATGAATCCATAAAGAACCTTGTATATGTTATTGATCATGCCTTTGGGGACCTTAATCGAAGATAGATCATGAACAGTTGTTTCCAACAACACGCTATTCACCAGTGTGATCCTCCCACTGAAGGAAAGATATTTGTTCTTCCAGTTCATGATTTTTTCTGTGATCCTATTAAGAATTGAGAAAAAAATCATGTATCCAAATCCTTGCTAAAGAAAATGGTGCAGCGCGATAATCCATGGGGAACACACCTTTCTGCATGTCCAGAATACTGCTCACTGTAGAAACCCGGCTTGGTGTGCAGCTGCTCGAAATATAGAAATTTATCTTCATTTTTTTGATAAATTGGTCACTCTAGTGGATGTACTCCTTTATCACCTGATTTAAACCCTTTAATGATATACATAAGGCATTCATGAAGATGATCATGTCATCCGCAAACATGAGGTGGGACACCAGGGGGCGCATCCTTCTATGGTAGGGTAAGATGCCACCATTCCTCATGCTACTTAGTATCAAGCAGCTGAGAATGTCCTCAGTGATGATGAAGATGCTCAGTGAGATGGGATCCCCCTGCTTGAGGCTACGGGTTGGTTTAAATAATCCTTAGGTGTTCCCCATGAAGGTGACTACCAGCCAAGAAGAGCTAAAATAGCAAAAGATAATATCGAAATTCTCAGGAGAGAGGCCCATACCTGCAAGTAGTTTGTTGATGAAGGTCCATTAGACATGGTCATAGGCCTTACTCATGTCTATCTTGATAGCTAGGTTCGATCTGTGTGTTTTGAAGTTGATGTCCCTGAGCATCTCTTGGTCCAGAGCTATCTCCCCCTGTATGGAGCTCCCCTTTAAGAATTCATTTTTCTACATATAAATCAAATGAGGAAGGTGATGGGAAAGCCTTGAGTTGATGATGCTTGCAAGGATTTTTTAGGGGAAGTTACACAAGCTCACTAGGAGGTAATGGAGGATAGAAGTGAGGTTCTTGGACTTATGGATGATTGAAATAGAAGTGGAACTCACAACACAAGGCATCTTCCTACCTTGGAATAAATTTTGAATGGCCGTGATCAGATCATCTTTAACCATCTCTCATACAGATCTGTACAGATCCTGAGAATCTGTCTGGGCCTGCCGTGCTTTCGAGGTTAAGGTTAAGCATGGATTTATGAATCTCTTTATATTGAGGAATATGATCCATGATCTCATTGTTCCGGTCTAAGAAGCTGGAGGTAATCACCTCTAAAAACCCTGGATTGACTCCAAGGTAGCCATCTAACATTAGGCTATTGGGGACAACCAGCAGGTCCCTGTGAGATGCATTGGCCAAACCCCTCCACCACATCCCTATCATCAGTATAGAAGTTGTTATCCAACATAATGTTTGATTTTATGTGTCTTCCTCTCTCCTTGACACCAGATTAGAAATAATTAGTGTTCATATCTCCCTCATGAAACCACCTAACCCTTGAATCATCCCTAGAAAGACGCTTCTTCCTCAAGAGCTTGTCCTCCAGAAGTTCTTTATTATTGTTCAGGTCTTCGTAAACCTGGTCGTCCCAACCCTCCTCAATAATTCTTTTGAGATGATAAACTTACTACATGATGGCCTCCAGTTATCCATCAGTAACTGGAGATTCCCTTGACCACTCCTGAAGTCTCGACTTGAGTCATTTGAGTTTGTTGTGAAAAGTAATCCACTTGTGCTCATGGGATGGAGAGGTCCAAGATTCTATAACCAGTTTCTGGAAACCCTACATTCCATCCCAGTGATGGTAGTAGGGAAGACGATGTCAGTGATCTTGCTCAAAAGATAGGGATATCAGCAGTGGAGTCATTTGAAACACCCCACACAAGATGCATCACACTGGTGTCGGTGAACGTGGAGATGGCTTGCATGTTTTCCAAACACCTATCCAGAAGACTCTAGGAGATATGATTCCCTCCCTGGTTATTACACCATATGAAGTTATCTCTAAATAATCATAGATCCATGAGTCCCATGCCCACCATAAATTGGGAGAAATCCAGACTGGCCTTCCTAAAAAATGGTCCTCTTCCCTTCCTCTCCTTCGAGTTGTCAATGATGTTAAAGTCTCCACCAACGATCCATGGTAAGTTTCTCTGGTCAAAGGTGGTAAGGTCATCCTAAAGGGAAACCCTTTATTGAAGATCACAACTTCCATAGACAAAGGATACAATGAAGGTATAATTCCCTTGGGTTGATTTCACCAAGATTTATTGGTCACCAACCTAGAGAAGGTTGACCGAAAAGCTTCTATGCCAAAAGATCCATATGTGTCAGTTGGAAGGGGATGCATGCATGGAACCATGCATCTTGAGTTTCCTAGAGAAGTCACTAATTATTCTCGGTTGTTACTTGTGTTAGAGGATAGAAACCATTTAATCCTTGTTCTTGACAATCTCTGAGGCCATGAAGTCTATTTTTACTCATGCCTCTAGGCCACGGGTGTTCCAGATAAGATCTTGGGTCATTTGGGGAATAGTGTTATGGGATTCGCTCCATAACTCGCTGCCCTATCGAAGTGAGAAGTAAGATTCTATTTTAATTTCCTAGAATATGACATGGTGTACACTTTTTTTTTTCTTGTATGGAGACAAGTTTTAGGAAGAACATGGATTTAGTGGGAAAGAAAACTTCCTCCCCCTTGAGCCTAAGGTGGAGTAAGATCCCTTAATATATCTTGTAGAGGGGCAGGAAGAAACTACAGGATCATCGTGGTAGCTGGAAAGAGGATGGGGGTCCCCTCCCACCATGGAGACCAAATCCAGGGAGAGATCTCCAGCCTACGAAACTTCCCTAGCATTAGCACTCTGGGGAAAGATTATGTCTATTGGAGGAAAGGCCGAGAACACTGGGTTGAGGGGGATTTTCATAACGGCTGAACACCAGGTCCCCAGGACCTATACGAGGAGGAGGAGAGGGGGAGGAGAAGAGCCAATTTGGGCTAGGGATAGGTGAGGCGGATAGTAAGGGATGGTATCCCTGCAAGGCCACTGGGACCTTGGTGGCACCGGGATAGGGGGATTCACCAGAGCCGAGACATGGAGTGGAGACAAAGGGGAGTGTCAAGAGCCGGAGTTGATTCTGTCTCCACCCCAGGGTGAGTCTTAGTGGGGGGGGCCTCTCAATCATGATCATCATCGATATCATGGTCTAGATGACGGTCCTCCTTTAGATGTTGGCATCAGTAGCTCAGCACTGAGTGACCCTGAAGCAAGAAATGTGAGCAGTACCTCAGGTAGATTGGATATAATATAACCTAGGACCAGCTGAGAGAGTCTTCCACCCGGAGAGAAAGAATTTCCGGCACTGGGAAGGAAATATCTAGTTCCACGCCGACGCGAGCCTCCAAGGTGTCCACACATCCACTTTTCCGGGCATCTATGCACAAAAATCCTCCAAGAGAGTCCTAGATCAACATAAGAAGGCCTTCATTTTGGAAATGAAGAGGGACACCTGGGAGGTTGATCCACACCATAGTTGTTGGACTCTCCTTGCCTCTGTGAACGTCCAAGGACCAGTAGGACAAGCTGAAACCCCAACGGCCCACAGATCGGGGGTCTCCACACCAAGCCTGAATGAAATCCTCTTGCGATCCCATAATAAGGTAGAAAGAGTTTCTATAGAGCACATAGATTTTAGTCAGACGGTTAATCCCCCATGAGGGCACAAACCATTGAAATGTAGGAAGGGGGTTTGGAAGCCCCAAAACAAGCAACCAGTGTCCATTTTAGGTGCGTTGAAGCCTCCCCAAAGGCCACTGGAGGGATATCCAGGGATACCTGATAACCCTCGCATAAGGGGTGAGGCAGCAACAATGATACCGGGTGAAAATAGGGTTGTAGGGAGGAGGATAACTGGCTACAGAGAGTGTCCCCGAAGGATATACGGGGACCGAGGGAGGGGCCAGGAGGCGGTAAAATTACCTTTTAGAAAAATGCATCTTTTAATTTATAAAATTTGATTTATTCTTATCTTATGTCTATCAAACCTATTGTATGAGTATCACAAATATTTATTGAATATATAATATATAAATTTTATTTAAAAAATTAATCAAAATTTTTTTCTTTAATTTATTGAGATAAAATTGTGTTTGTACAAAGAAAGATAGTTTTCTTAGAAAATTAATTTTTATTTTCAAATAGTTCATATATTCACTTCTACTAATTGACAACTAAAGGATTCATTTTATATACTTGTGTAAATAAAAATTTCACAATTTCGTTAATATTATTAGTAACTTAAATTACAATGGGTAGGTTATAGCTTTAATAATATTTTAATAATATTATTAATAGTATATTGTAGTTCAGTAAAACTCGATCTTGCGTGTAACATAAGATATTTAAGGAACACAGTATTATGTATAACATAATCTAAATATTGTGTAGCGTGTTCCAAAAGAAAATCAATCTATTGCGTGTAGTGAAAGATTCTCTTTTTTTTATGAAACATAATACAAACTTAGTTTTTTCATATAACACAAGCTATATTCACTGTTGCGTGAAATACAATAAATTGAAATGATAAAATTAATTTGGAAAAAAACACAAAACCTCAAGGTGTTATAATTAAAGTGGATAAAAATTGATACATTTAGAAATCAAGATGAGGATAATTCTAAATCCACTCATCCAATAATATTTGAAAATTTTTAGGGGATGTTTTAATACATATATCTATGTTTTAACCCCCTCATTAACCCTTTTTACAATTACCATGATATAAAAAAAATCACTTTAAGTTTCAAGAAGGATAATATAAAAGAAAAATTGGAACATAAGTGTAAAATAGTTTATATTATATGTAATTTACCATTAAAATGGATAAAGATAATTTTTTATGAATTTAACTTCATTTAATAAAATATTATTTATTGTAAGATACAATTAAATTCATTTTCAAGACTATTCATAAAGTCTAACTTTAAGGACAACATAATTGAAATAGAATTATAATAAAAAAATTTAAAACACAAATATTATGTTATTTTTATATAAAAAGTTATTTGAACATAATAATTAATCAAAAAAATACTTTTAATATTTTTAAAAACATTTAATTAATTTTTCTATTACTTGTACAATATTGTGTCGGCATTGCGTAATCATTTAAGGTAATTATTGCATCACAAAAATTTAAAAATAAATTACCATGATAAAAATTTAATTAATATTTAAAATAAACATTAATAATCAAATTTAACCTCATTTTAACCTTATAAAAAATATTATAGATATTAAATTCAAGAGAATGACATTTTTTATTTATCCTTTTCTTTAAATAATATAAAGGTCATAATCAATGAAAAATGGTATCAAGTTTCCATATTTTCAAAAAATAGATGATAATGGATGAAATAAAATTATCTAATAGGGTAATTTAAAGTTTTATATAAATTTTAAAGCCTTATACCAATGTTTTAACCATGTTTTACCCATTTTACCCTTATCAATGTGACCAAAATTTACCAGGGCTACTATTCATAATGACCAAAAATAAAAGGGTGATATTTACAAAAATTGATCCTCCTAATCAAAAATAAGGAATTAATATTTCAATATTAAATTCATATAACTTTCAAAAGTCCATTTTAAAATAATTGAGCAAAACACAATGAAAACCATTTTAAAAAAAATAAATTTGTAAGTGTAAAACTAGATTTATTCTTATTCAATTCCTAGAAATAATACAAAATGAATGTAAAATAATTTTATTGAATATATAATATATAAATTTAATTAAAAAATTAATAAATAGTGATTTAATTAATGAATTGATATATAATACATTGCGTTCATAAAAACAATTTTTAGAAAAAATGTGTTTTTAAGCTTAAAAATAAAATTATACCAAAATAATTCATAATATTGATTCCAATGTAATTAAATATATTATATAAAATTAAATTATACCTATGTTAATTTAAGATAAAATTTAAAACATAATTGAACTTTTAAATTACTTGATTTAATGAAAATAAAAAACACTTTTACAAAAATCATTATTTTTTATTATTCACCTAAAAATAAAATATTATAGAAAATCCCGAAAAATCACTCTAAGATAAATTTGATACGACGAATCCAAAAATAATTTCCATTTTTTAAATACCATTTTTTAAAAGTGGTATAAATTAATAACTATAAAAACCATTTTCTAAGAAAACATATTTTACAAACATAAATAAATTTATGAAAAATTGATTACTTTAATATTATACATTAATAAATACATTTGAATTGAGTAAAAAATTTATTTGAATTTTTAATAATGAGGTTAAAAATATTAATAGCCACTAACTTAATGACTATTTTATAATATATCAGGGTTCATCTTAAGCTCGTTCTTTCATGGAAAGAAAGCTATCGAACACTTAAAATTTATTTAAAGAGAGATATATTATAATATATTTGAGTGTTACATTTTACCCCCTTAAATAAACTACACCCTTTAAATTTTTCTATTGGTAATAAAGGGTTAAATATTTTCAAATACCTTTATGGAAAACCCATATCTTATAAAGGGATAATAAAACTTCTTTTAAAATGGGGAAGTGGGAAATGTAAATGTTACCTGAAATAACACATAATCAAGTTCCCAGATAAGGAGAATGTTATTTGTAGGTTAAAATATAAACATGGAAGAGAAAATAACTTCCAAGGATTGATAGAGAGTGATATAGATCATGGTCATGATAGAATTAATCACCACAAAATCATAAATTGGGGAGGGGTTAAAATACTATCAATTAATCATAAATGAAAGTAACAAGATTAGTTTTTTATTTCAAGATATTTTCCCTAGAGTTGTGAGATTATTTTTCTATGAAGATAGATAAAATGAGAAAATATAATTACTTGATTTATTTCCATTTCATAATCATAATTTCAACCTTTTTTGATTCAATAAATTTCCACTTCATCAACTACTATTAGAAAAGAATATTCAACATGAATTTTTCATGCCTGAGGCACTAAAATTAACTTTTAACAAATCATAAGATCCATAAAATATTGAAGAGTCGTTCCTTATGTATATAAATATTTTCTAAAACCAAAATGGTTAGCACAAGTTATCCAATATGAATAAATATAATACATTAATATCTAAAAACTCAACAATAACACCCAAATTTCTACTAAATCCTTTCCATCAATAGTTAACCATAAGACTCCTCCGAAATATGTCTGGCCAAATTCAAAACCATAAAATTTAAAAGATTTTATTTCATATTCTTTTCCAAGACCAACTATTACCTTTATTACTAAACAACATAATGTTTATCATAATTACACACACTAAACACATGAATACCATGATCATATATTATCTTAAAATATGATAATACCTTCCAAAAATAATCTGAATACCCATTAAACCTCAATGGAATCATACATTATTAAAAAAAATAACTCTATTTGTATTCCTTAAATAAAATCATAGAATATCCAATATATTTTTTAAATACAAAAACATAATACACATAATCATAAATCACTTTTTCATCAAATCACTAATCAATTCCATGGTCACCAATACTATACAATTAGATTTATCAATATTAGTCATATATTTATCTCAACAAATCAATATTATCTCAACATCAGTCACATATTAAGTGTTACCTTTCCCTTAATCATGTTTTATAAAAAACCACTTTATCACTAAACCACTTTTCTTTGTTATCAGTACCATTCCTCATATTCTTTAAAATAATTAAATAAAAACTACTAAAAAATAGTCCTTCGATGTTTTATGATTCTTATAATGCGAATACCATTGATAAAACACTTATACAATATAATTATATAATCCTAATACATAAATACTTCAATCATTCCACTTCAATTATTAGTATAGCATAATCCCTTCCATGTTCTAGGAGTTAACCCTTGGATTATGGCATTGACTTGGATACTTTTCAAGTTCCCCAAACAAAAGACATTGAAATATAAATGGTAACTTAGAATGAACTTTATTTTTCTCCATCAAACCCTTTATTTTTTCACATGAATTACATGCTCTTTGCCTTTATTTTACACATATAAAACATCTTCTCATTACATTGATACATTACCTTGATTGTTTTTTCCCACATTCTAGACATGTAGGAATTTGAATATTCTTTCCTTTATAGTATTCATTAATTAAACTCCCATAAAACTCCATTTTTCTATTGTTAAGTGTGTTATAAAACTCACCCAAATTGATATTTTCAATCATATAATGATATATAAAATTTGGAAAAATTTTAAGTTTTTACATTCCATCTCATATTTCATTTTGTTTCTCTTGAATACAATCATTCCATTTTCTATCACATTTAACATTTACACAATTCATTTTATTTCCATCCATTAACTAAAACTAAAAAGCATAGTGTGAGAAAAAATAATCATATTGATAAATCATATAATCATTAAAATTTATTCATATATTTTCTAAATCATGCCACCACATTTTCAATCAATGACACCTTAGTTTTAACGTAGGTTAAACATAGACATTATCTATTAAAATACTTAATAATGTATTATAAATAAAATGTGAATTAACCAAATAATATCTCCAATGAGTGTCTAGATAGGTTTGAAGTCTTGCGCCCAGTAATCATACACCAGTGATGATCGAGTTAATACTTAACAAACCCATTTCAGAGTTATTACCCCTAGGTGCATTTGTGTCACATCCACTTTCTAGAATCCATACAGGGATTCATTTTCTATGAAAACCACACTTCTTTATTTATCATGACTTAGTATTTTCTCTTATACATGATCTTATCATAATTTCTCTTACTAATGTTTCATAATCCTGGATTCTAAAGATAACTAAACCCTAATTTGATACCAATTATAGAAATCCATTCTTTACATACATAGATATTATATATTATTTGATTAGTATTTATTTTATGTCCTTACGATCCATGGAAAAACTTAATGGTTTAGTGTCTTTAGACTCATAAACAGATGGTTTATAAAAAAGTCTACATTATATCCCACTTAGTTATTCACAACTATCATCCTTTTTAGACATATAATACTTTGTACCCTTGTTTATAACTTGATGAAAATTAAAACATAAGAAGGGGTGATATTGGATGCTCGGTAATGGAAAACATTTGAGATATCAATCAATGATCATATGTAAGAATATCATGAGAAAAAGGGTATGAGAACATGATATTTTCAATAGAAAAACATACCTATAAATTTATATATCATAATCATGTGTAATGTCATAAAACTTTATCACATAAAAAAATAAATCATAAGAGTGAGGAATCTTCATAAATCAATCATGAACTGCAATCTCCAATCATAAGCCCAAAACATGTCATAAGAGTGTGGAACCTTCATAGGCATATAAACCATATCATTTATAATGTTTAACTATTGTGACCATAATATCATAGTGGATCATATTTCAACACATGTTTCACTATCATAATGTATCAGGCAAGACCACCTGCTTCCCATATAATAGTGGATAAGGAATCCCCACTTGTTTCCCATAGTGGATCAAACACATCATCTCATTTCCCATAATTATCTCATGAGATATATGTTTTTAACTAATGCATTAGAGGGATATAATGGACCCACCCATCACATAATAAAAACCATACATATTTTTTCCACATGATCATAAAATATTCATCATTTCATCACATCATAACCCATAGAAAATAAATAGTTTTCATAAACATTTCATCATAAACTAATTAACATATGGTAAATAAATTAGTTTCATAAAATAAACCTTAAATCATTATCATAATAATCCATTCAGAGAAATAAAATGGAAGGTATCATAATATGATATCCTTAGTGAAGCATAATAATCCTTAAAGGATGTTAACAACAATGAAAAATTCTCTTAAAATATCATTCTAGAAATTATTTGAAAACATGATAAAATATCATTTTCCATTGATAAAAATTTTACTAGAAATTTATAGTATATTGAGAAAATAATTTTATTTGAAAATAACCAATCAAATATTTAATGTATGCTTTAAATCAAATAAAATTATTTATGGTTGGAAAATTTATTCATATTTTATACGTTAAATAAAACATTCCACCACACTTCTATAAAAAGTCAAAAATGACTTGTTCGAAAAAAAATTAGAAAGATTAATTTTTAAAAAATTGTAAATAAATTCTATGGTACTGAAAATTAACTTCCTAAAAATATCCAATTAAAATTATTAACTTTTATAATAAAATTTCTATGAGCTCAGATGTGGAAGAAAAAGTTCATCAACCAAAGGGGAAATAATGTCGAATTTTCTTTAAAAAAATATTTTAAGTAATTTTAAGTACCAAAGAGAGAGAAAATTGTACTAATACTTGAAAATTACTAGAATAACTATATGAAACTAAAAATTAAATGGGATTAAAAAATAAATATCATATAATTTCATTAATGGAAATTCAAGCATAAATAATCCCGATTAAATTGGGATTGAAACCTAAATCCCTTACCGCTTTGGTTACTTTTGAATCATAAGTACCATGAAAGAATAAAATAAAATGAAACTTTAAATATCTTGAGTAAAAGGATATTAATGATAAAACATGTTAAATTGGATATATATATATATATACATAATAAAATAAGTTAGTTTTATAACATAACATATGTCCCAAAGAAGACAAGTTGAGACGATAAACATTAACAACTTTGTTAATATTTTAATCAAAACCTAATGAAAGAGAGAACCATATATGGATTTGTAAAATAACTATAATATTCAGGAAAATAATCATAAAATACATTCATGGGAAGTAAATACACCACAAAAAAGAAACAAGTGATGAATATGACATTTGTCTTAGAAAAATAAAAGTAAGATGAGAAACCCTTACCTCAAGTCTCATCATGATTCATACGGTTTTGAAAAAACTGTATAATAAATATAGATTTCTTATAAATATATTATGGAACCATTATCATATATATAATACCATATTTTATTTAATTTTAATATCTTATCATCTATTTAAAAATAATTATTTATTAAAACCATTATTTTGGGTGATAACTGCTTTATTTTTCATGCATGTTTCAGTTCATTAGTCCCACTCATTATGTTATGATCATGGTTACATCAACTCCAAAATGTTAATCATGTCATTAGTATCATATATAATCATTAAAAACACTTTTATAACTATTTATAAAAATCAATGATGAAAAATTAATTACAACACTTGGCGAAGATGGTAGTTTGTACATACACAAGAGTGATGTTTCCATTTTTTAATAGATGGAATGATTGTTATGTTCTTAAAAAGAAGAATTTAAATAAAGGTATAATCTTTGATTTTAATTTTTGTAATAAAATATTATTGATATTCCTCCCAATATCTGGTGGAAAGATATAGGAGCAATAATTTAGGTTGTTAATTCTCTCTAAGGGTTTACAAGAATGAGGAAATAAAACAAAGTTGAGTCAAGAATAATTATGGTAGATGGTGCTAAATATTCAATAGATATAGTGGTGGTATCTTTTAAACTACCTTCTGGTCATATTATTATTTTTTGAATAAATTTTTTTATGTACCTTAAATTATAAGTAATTTTATCTCAGTTTTAGTTTTGGATCATTATGGATGTGGTTTCATGTTTAGATATATGAAACTTATAATAAATTTTAATTCTATAATTATTGGTTGTGGTGTATTATGAAATGATTTTCATATGATAGATTTGGGTAAAATTTCTATGAATTATTTTGTTGAAAATAATATGGTATAATTGATGAAAGATCATCTATGTTATCACATAAGAATTTGGGAAATATCAGTAAACCTAAAATTAAAATATAAATTAGATATTGAATTCTTCTTAAATTTAATTTTTCATATTTCAATGCATTTTTTACTGTATAAAAGTAAAGTTTACTAAAAAACTAATAAACAAAAGAATGGTAATATTGGATGATGTTTTATTTTTTATTCTTGATTATATATGCAGGCCCATTACACCTTCTTGCATGAGTGGATATAAATATTTCATCACTTTTATTGAAGACTTTTATAGATTTTTTTCAGTGGATTATTTCCATGATAAATATAGTTTCTTGTATTATTTTAAATCATTCATAGTTTCTATATAATTGAAGGTAGGAAAAAGTATCAAATGCATAAAATCAGAAAAATGGGGAGAATATTATGGAAGATATATTGAATATGGTCTAAACCTAGGACCTTTTGCTCGGTTTCTTGATGAATGTGTAATTGAATCCACATATAATTTTTAGGTAAACTTAAATAGCATGGGTTTATTGAAAGACAAAATCATACACTCCTTAATAAGGTAATATGTGTGTTTAGTCATTCCACTTTACCTAATTTTTTATGGGGAGATGACTTGAAGACAACTGTATATATTCTGAATTAGGTAGTTAGAAAATATGTATACAAAACTCCTTATGAGTGATTACTGGAAAGAAACCTAGTCCTAAAATTTTTCATGTTTGGGGTTTTAAAGCAGAAATAATGACATATAATCCTCTGTTAAAGAATATTGATCCTAAAACTATTAATGGTTGCTTTATTTTTCATAGTATGGGTTCACAAGGCAGAATAATTTATTATCCTTCTTACTCAATGAGAGTTATTGAATCTGATTATGCTATAGGGAAAATTTACTTTTAGATATTTTCAAAACTATCATTAAAAACATTATAGAAAAAAATTAGCGGCAATTTAAAAAAACACCATTAAATGTGTTTTTTATTTTTTTTATTTTTTTATAATCAATTCTTGAAAAACTGTTCCAAAATATGATTTGTTTAATTTTTTAAGAAAAATTAGTTTTTTTTAGCTGGGGTTTTTAAAACCTCCTACTAAATTAATGGAAAAAATATTTAATATGTAATATTTAATTATTATTTATTATTAAAAATTATTATTTATTATTTATAATCATGTATTATGTCTAATTCATGATTTTGCTTAATTATTATGTGTTAGTTATTAATTATTTATATTTATTAATTATTTATATTTATTAATTAGTAATTACTTGAAATTTAAATTAATTCCAGGATAATTTGAAAATGAGACTTCAACCTCAAATGACCATACCTTTTGATTGGGATTTGTTTAGATTTAAAAGAAATCAAACCAAATCTTATAAAATGAAATAAAATGAAATTAGAAAATAATTTGGTAATAATTAATAGAATGAAATTTATTACTATTTTAAGAGAGGTTGAAAATCAAATTATAATATCAAAAGACTATAAATTTTGATCTGAGTGTCTTTTTTGGATCTACCATGTATTAAATCAAATACCACAATGATATCTAAACCGTACTGATTAGAAGATACCCGGATCATTTTTTCAAGGTTAAAAAATTCCATGAAGGAAACTAAAACTAAGTTTTTTCAAATACCATGATTTTTGAATATTTGATGTGATTTTATCTTTGATTAAGATAGTATTAATATGTTTTTTAGGTATACTATGATTTTATTCCATGGATTTTCATTCATATCATCTTTAATAATAATTTTAGAAAAATATTCTATTTTTACCTAGTAACTCATGTGTAACTTCGCGGACCGACTCATCCTATAATAACTGAATTGAAGCATAACAAGATATTAGGTGAAACTCCCTGTATGAAAAAGGTTTCCAACTAGTGGAAAAGTTATTTGGTGAAACTGTGGGAAGACTATACCTTCTAATATAGATAAATCATAGTTGAAGAAATATATAATCCATAATCACAAACCAAAAAGAAAAGAAACATCCTACAAAAATCCAAAAAAATGTAAATAGAAAACCACATATTATGAAATATTGAACTATTTAAATGTCACATAGGTTTGGAGGAGGAACTAATAATACCTCCCATAATAACATCATATAAAACCGAGTCCAAAAATAAATAAACAGAAAATCACAACTTTGTCCCTATTTTTAACTATGTAAAATATCTCAACTTCATTCAAGTTATCCATATTATCCATCAAACATTGCTCCTCTTCCTAAATTGATCCTATGATCATAAGGTCAGCCTGAGTACTAAAGTTTTAGGACCACCTGAGCAAGGTGATAGTATAACTAAGTGGGTCACTACTAACGTTGTCATTAAGATTACAAGTATATATAGTTCATGAACAATGTGATATGATCAAAATTATTAATTAAAAAACTATGTAAAAATACCTTCCATGACCATGAGTACATTTCAAGACACCCAGGGAAGACCATACCTACTTAGACCAGTGCTAGAGTGTCTCTAAACAAGTCAAATAATAGTACCAGGCTCTAGAGTACCATCCACCCATATTACTAACTCAAGTCATCAATGTCAAGGGTCATAGTAGAACCTACCCTAGATACCATTGTTAGGTCATGACGTATGAAAGTATTGTCTAGGGTATGAATATTCCTTTAAAAAAAATATTCAATCAAATATGATTATCTCATTAATTAACATTTTTAATTGCACAATAGAAATAAAAAAAATAACACATAGGTTTTTTATAGTGGTTCAGATCACTAAGATCATAATATACTCATTAATATCCTATACTTGGTGAGGAGACTAATATTTAATATATCTTTACTTTTATTAGTTAGTGATAACCTGATTACATACAAACGTACCCTTTTCTTAGCTGGTATTATAACCCATGTCTTTTTAAGGAGTCACAACCTGCTTTCCTTTTGTTTCAGAGGAATAACATGACCTTCCTTTTAGATGGGAGGAATAACCCAACCCTCCATATATGTGGTAGGAATTACCTATTACAACAACTTTTAAATGGTAAAATTATAAGACAAACTCTGGAGTAAAAATAGATGAAAGGAATAAATACAATAGTAAAATACAAAAAGAATTTAGAGCATCAGTGGAGAAGATGAAATAGAAATTCAATGCAACTCAAGTAATTTGATCACTTCAGTAGTAGATGATAAAAATGATTAAGTGAATCATGATTGAGGTAATGGAATAATATTCATAGTCCAAATGTAGTACATTTCAAATCTCATGTGAAGGTTTTATTTTTAATCTCTGTAAAATTTCTAAAAATTATTATAATCAATATTCATTGAATAATATATTATCACATTCATTATTTTTCATTACAATGTTTAAAATCATTTAATTATCTTCAATGATCTTAGATCATCCTAGTGGCTAATCATAGTAATCCTTGTTATAAAATTAATAATAACTTAAAATAATATTGTTATCTGTATTTAAAATTAATGTGATTAGAGATCTAGAACTCTTTTTTAATATATGAGAAAATTTCATAATACTTCAAAAAAATTATTATAAAGATAAATTAAAATTATTCATATGAATAAAATAATAAAAAATATTTAAAAAAACTTATTATTATTTGATAGTTTAAAATATTCATGAAATAGGGAATAAAATAATTATTATAAAAATTATTATTTCCATAATTATTTCAAAATATTTTCATTATTAAATAATTTTCACCAAGTCATTATAAAATATATTTAATTTTCAAATCAATAGAATGATAAAAATAAATTTTATAAACTTTAATTAGTTGAAAAATATCAAAACCATAATAAAACAGAGTAAAATACAAAACAAGAATCTTAGAAAAATAAGAAAAGAGATGACCATGCGTCATATTGACCGTGTGATAGAATGTGGTTATTATAATTACTAGTTATAGTTTGTATAATGAAAATGTTTTTACACATGGTTACTAAAAAATAAATTCATAGTTAGTAGGTACCTCAAGTGGTAGGGTGGATAGAGGCTTTATGGTAAGTACTCCCATCATGGGGCAAGGTAACTTGCATGTTGAATAGTAACTAGATAGATGAATCATGGTTACAGTGTCATGGTAAGTTCCATGATAATTTTATATAAGCCTTTATGATATGGTACTTTCCATTCAGTAACTACAAAATTTGGTTCGTGGTTGGTTCAGTGTTGTTGGTGATAACGTAATGTTTGAGACAATGTATAGTTGAACAGTGGTTGGTGTTACCATTCTTTGGTAGAAATTGGACACTTGGTTCTCTTATGATATCAAACATATATCTCTCGTCTGCAAATGGATACATAACACCAAACACAAAATGTATACATCTTTTTCTTCTACCAACAACTATATATTAAGAAACTTAAAACAACTATGTTGTTTTCTTCTACAAATTTATATGTAGTACCAAACAGAAAATGGAAACATCATTTTCTTCTACAAATAGCTATACAGTACCAAACATAAATTGACTACATAAATATAATTTAATAAAAATAATTTTTAAAATTAAAGTCTTTTAAAAAGAGATGATTACATTTAATCAAAATAATAAAACAAATAATAATATAAACTATTCGTGAAAACAATCTCCCACTTCCGTAAATTGAAAAAAAAAATAACTCTTTTAATTTTAAGAAATCCCCAATTTTCTCCTCAATTTTCAACTCATTTTGGAAATTTATCAAAAAAATAAATAAATAAAAATATTATTCATGGAATATATAAGAAAAAATAAGCAAGTATTTAAAACATTGTTTTGTTTTAATGAATTATTAATTTTAATAATAAGAATTATTAATCAATATATTACTCCCCCTATGTTTGTGCAGTTATAACAACAGAGAAGTAAAAAATAAATAGAAAAAATATTATCATGCTTTTAAAAACTAAATCTCCATTAATCCCAATTCAAACATTAATTTTTCAAACCACACATAATATTGTGCTTTAGTAAATCTATTTTTTAGTTTATTTTCTATTAGAATGAATTCCAAAAAAATGCCCCCTTTATAATCATGATCTCTTAAAAAGTGAAATCTTACATCTATATGATTATTACTAAAAATATATAATGGGATTTTATAAATATAAATGGTATAATTATTATCAAATAATATAGTAATTTTATCTAAGTAAACATCAAAATCACAAAGAGTTTCTTTTACCTATAGTTTTTTATCATAAAAATTAATATCATCAATGTGATCATCCTCGACTATGGAGAATTCAATTGGAAATTTATTTTTGTAACTCCATGATATTATAAATTTACGTAATAAGTGAACATACATGATGTACTCTTCCTATCAAGTCTGAAATATCCAAAGTCAGAATCAGAAAATGATAATAGACTAAAACAGTTCTAATTAGATTAAAATAAACTAGTGTTGAGTAGTTCATTTAACATATCTAATTATTCTTTTAAATTCCTTAAAATTACACCATTTTATATTATACTGATATCTAGCACACATAAAAAATTAAAACATAATGTCAGGTCTAGATGAAGTAAAATACAGTAGTATTCCTATCATTATTTTATACAATTTATCACTAACAGACTTTTTAGATTCATCCATATCCAGTTTAGAATTATTTTTCATTGGGGTTCTCATAGTTTTACATAAATCAATATTGAATTTTTCAACTAAATGTTTAGAATATTTGCATTGATTTAGAAAAATATCATCTTTTCTTTATAAAATTTTAAGTCTAAGGAAAAAATTTCAATTCCCCCATTAGTATCATATCGAAATAATTTGTCATTAATTTTGGGAAATCATTACCAAGTATATCATTTTTAGATCCAAATAAAATATCATCAACATATATTTTCACGATTAAAATATCATTAGAAACTTTCATTATAAACAAGGTTAGATCTACCTTCCCTTTATTAAAATCATTTTGAAGTAAAAATATTGTTAGTTTATTACACCAAGCTCTTAGAGATTGATCTAGAACATATAATACTTTAGATAGTTTGAAAAAATGATTTTAAAATTCATAATTTTTGAAACCATGTGGTTGATTAACGTAGACCTATTCTGAAAGTACACCAATTAAAACATATTTGACATCCATTAGAAACAGTTTAAAATTTTGGAGACTTGAAAATGACTACAAAATAGGAATGGATTCTAATCTAAAAAATGGTGCAAATTAATCTTAAAATTCAATTCCTTATTCTTGAAAATATCCTTGGGATACTAATATATCCTTATTTATAACTATATTACAAAACTCATCCATTTTATTTCAAACAAATGCATTTGGTTCTTATAGACTTTTTATCTTTATGTAGCTCAATTAGATTTTATACATTATTCCTTTCAAAATTATTAAGTTCATCATGTATAGAATTTATCCAGTTTGAATTTTTCAAAGACACTTTAAAATTAATAGGATAAAATTCATCTATAAAGTCAGAATTAACTCAAAAATTCAAAACATGTTTTCTAGTCCTAATTTCGGTTTCAACATTTAAAATTACATTTTATAATGAATTATCTCTATGTGTTTTCAAATTCATAGGATTATATTGAGAAGATATATACTTCCCCTCAACTGATGCATTATTAATTTCAAGTTTATCTACATAAAAATTGAAATATTTTAATTCTTTAGTAGAATCGACAAAATCTGTAATTTTTTTCATTATTTTTAATGAACTTTACAAGAAAAGATTCTTCCATTAACATAGTTCTCTTCTTATATACCCTATAAGATTTATTATTATTAAAATATCCAAATAATTTCCCCTAATCATTTTTAGAATCAAAATTTTCCAAATTATCTTTGGTATTTAGAATATAAAATCAATAGCCAAAAACATTAAAGTAACCAATATTAGGTTTTTTTGTTTAAACAATTAAATTTTTTTTTTTAAAAAAGTTTATAATGTAAAATCATTTTAATATATTGAAATCAGTATTAAACTAAAATTATTTTGGTTGGTTAAATTTATTAAGAATTGTTCTTTCCATTTCTTGAATAATTCTATTTTTCCTCCCTATAACAACATTTTCTTGTGGTGTTCTAGGGGTGAAATTTTTTGGAAGTATCCATTATCTTTACAAAATTTATCAAAGTATAATTTAAAAAATTCTTCTCATTTATCATTTCTAATTGATGAAATTAAATAAATTTCTGATTTTCATTTTTTTTACAAAAATTAATAAACTTGTTTAAGGGTTCACTTTTATGGGATAAAAAAAGAGTCCAAGTGAATCTATTGAAATCATATACAATTACAAACACATTTCTCTTACTTAATTAACTATATGTTCTCATGGGTATAAATAAATCAATATGAATCAGTTCTAAGAATCTATTAGTGTTAAACATATTAACATGTCTAAAATACTCTTTGTGATGACTACACTTCTGACATGAACCATATACAAAAAACATAATTTTTTTAAATTTAAGAGGTTCCAAAAATATATTCATGTTTTTCTAACTTTTATAGTTATCAAAGATGAACATTTACCAGCCTTTTGTGAAAAATAATTTGGTCTATTTCTACATAATTTAATCACTTTACATTTTTCTAGGTTAGTTATGAAAAATATATAGATTAGGTGTTTTATTTTCTATTGGAATAAAATAAAATAGTAATATCTTTATAAAAAAGAAATTTATTATCTTCAAACATTACACAAATACTATCATCAACACTTTTTCATATTCTAATTAAATTGTGTTACTCCTTCTATATAGTACTTACAAAATTATAATATATTTTAATATACCTACCTCTCAAAAACCATTGAACATGACTTTAGAGTTGTCTCCAAAAGTGATAGTTCCTCCATTATAATAATTGAAATATAGAAATTTAGAGATTTCAACAGTTATGTGGCGGGATCACCCACATTCCATGTACCATGTATCTTTATAATGCTTTAGGAATGTTTCCTCATTATTTTTGGTTTCCATCAAGGAAATATTGTCTGATTCCTTTTCACTCTCTAAACCATATCTAATGGTATTTGACTATTCTGTACAGATCCATCCATTATGATATGATTTTTTATCTCTTTTTTATATTTATTTTCTTTCCCTTCTTGTTTCAATTTTATAAAAAATGATTTTATAAGTCCATTTTTTCTCAAAATCATAACATATTAATTTAAAAACATCATATTTACTACTTTTAACTTTATTACTACCGATTATTTCATCCTTTTAATGATCTACTTTGGGATGCTTCTTAAATCCTTTCTTACATTTCATGTACTTATAGGCTTCTTTGGTAAAATTTTCATTATCATCCATCTCACATTACTATAACTTAGAATCATATGAATTAGAAATAACATTTATACTACATTTAAATGTAATACCTTTCCTTTTATCATAATCATTGGCATTGTCATTCTTCATTTCCATCTTTTAATGAATAAGATATTCTATCAGCTCATCCATTGAATACTTAGTGAAATCCTTACTCTCTTCAATATCAACCTTCTTTGAGTTCCATTTTTTAGGTAGGGATCAAAGTAATATTTTTATAAGATATTTATTCTTTATGGTTTCCCTAAATAAAACTATACTATTCACTATCTTAGGGAATCTTTTATACATCTCATTTATTCTTTCATGATCAGTCATTATGAATACTGGAAATTCATCTTTGTGTATACCCAATTTGGTTCTCTACAACTTGTCTGTTCCTTAGTGAGTGAATTTTAAAGTACTCCAGATGTCAGAAGAAGTTTTACATAAATAAATATTTCTACACATATTTACACTTAAATAATAATATAATTAATTAATAATTTCGTAAATAATAACACATTTTGTATCATCATTATCGGTTAGAGTTTTTAAATCAACATCAGGCAGTTTATATGTTTTTGAGAAAATAGCCCAGAATTTAAGACCTGTAATTTTTAGAAATACCTCTATCTATTCATTCCAGTAAACATAGTTTTTTCTATTAAAGTTTGGTGTCCGGATGGGATTCAACATATCAAATTCTTAAACTTTGATAACAATTTAGTGGATCCTTATTTAGATTTTTAAGTATAGAATAATGGTTAGTTCAAAAAAATTAAATAGTTAAAACCATTTCCTTAAAAGGAACGACCCTTTGAAACTAAATATTAGGTCCCCGTGTATGGAATTACTGACTAGGAGTGAATAGTCCTTTAAAAAAATATTCAATCAAATATGATTATTATAGTGATTAACAATGTCAATTTCATAATATAAATAAAAAATAACATAAGATGTTTTTATAGTGGTTCAGATCACTAAGATCATAGTCTACTCTTCAATCTCCTCTACTCGGTGAGGAGAATCATATTTACTAGATCGATGATTTTTTTAGGGAGTGATGACCCGATTATATAAAACTGGAACTTCTTAACACCTGTTAGTATAACCCCTAACTTTTGAAGGTGGCGTAGCCTTCCTTCCTTTTATATGGAAGGAATAACCTGACCTTCCTTTTATATGGGAGGAATAATATGAAAATCCTTTTAGATGGGAGGAATAATCCAGTATATCAAATTTTGGATGGAAAAAAGAATAAACCAAACTCTAGAGTAAAACTAGAGGGAAGGAAGAAATACAACAGTGAAATACAGAAAAAATTTATTGTAGCAGTAGAGTAGATGATGTATAAATTTGATAAATATCAAGTTCTTTAATCACTTCAGTAGTGGATGATGAAAATAATGAAGTCCTTCATGATCGGTTCGATGGTGTGTGATCCAGTTTTTTTTGTTCTAGTGGTCATCTCCGGTGTGGCTTCTATATTGGTTTTGGTAGTGGATGTGATGCAGATATCTTAATGGTGATGGAATGTGTGATGAGGGATCGTGTGGGGCGGTGAAGGGATGAGTTCTCGGGGTATGTGCATTCCCTTGGTATCTTTAAGGCGGGTCGGTATTGGATTCGGATCTTAAGCCGTCCTACATGTGTTCTATTTGGAATTTTTTCATGGTGGTTTGCTAGATAAATACTTTTATGTTATCACTCAACCAAAAATGGATTTATTTGAAAATTCAAAAAAAAATTGTGAGGTTTTATTTTTTTCTCTTTTGATTTCTCAAAATTCTTATAATCAATCTTCATTAAATAATATTTTATCACATTTGTTAGTTTGCATTACAATGGATAGAATCTTGTCATCAACTCCAAATATCTTGGAGTGTCTCAATGGCTAATCACAGAAATACATATTAGAAAATTAAGAAGTGTTTAAAATAATATTGTTAAGTATATTTTAAATTAACACACTTAGATATCTATTTCACCTTTATTCCAACATGAAATAATATTATAACACTTTAAAAAGTGATTATAGAGAAAAATTATAATTAATCAGATGAATAATATAATAAAAAACATTTAAATAATCTTTTAATGATTTTATAGTTCAAAATATTCATAAATAAGATCATAAAATAATTATTTTGAAAATTATTATATCTATAATAATTTTTGGAATATTTTATTCATTAAATAATCTACAGTAAGTCATTATAAAATAAAATTAATTTTCAAATAAATAGATTGATAGAAATAAATTTTATGAAATTTTTGTTTTTAAAAAATATAGAAACCATGATAAAACATATCAACCTACAAAACAAAAATCTTAGTAAAATAAACAAAGTGTTTACCATGTGACATACTATATGTGAGATAGCATGCGGTTAGTATACTTACTGTGCATAGTTGGTATACTGACCGTGTTCTTATGTGTGGTCACTAAAAAATAAATTCATAGTTTGTAGGTACATAAAGCATTATGGTGACTAGAGACTTCATGGTAAGTACTCTTTTCATGTGTAAAGGTAACTTACATACGACATAGTATGTGGATATATGACTCATGGTTACAATGTCACGGTAAGTTCCACGATAATTTTATATAAGCCTTCACAGTAAGGTGCTTTCGATGAAGCAACTACAAAATATGGTTCATGGTTGGTTTGGTATTTTTGGTGATAACATGTGTTTTTAAGGTGGGATACATTTGAAGTGTGGATGGTTCTACTTTCCTTTGGTAGAAATCAGCTATGTGGTTCACTTCTAAAAATTAATACATAGCACTCATATACAAACAGATACATAGCACCAAACACAAAATTGATACATTGATTACTTCTGAAAATGGATACGTAGTTCCAAAATTAATAAGTAAACATCATTTGATTATATAAATGGATATTTAGTACCAAACTTAAAACATATTAGTCATTTTCTTATGAAAATTTCTACATAAATATTATATAATTAAATTAATAATGAAAACTAAATGATTTTAAAGAGTGGATATAAATTTATCAAAATAATGAAATTAATAATAATATAAATTAACAATGAAAACAACCATCACATATTATAAACACCCTAGGTTATAATGGAACCCTCCCTTAGTTCCATCGCATATAGTCAACACACTGGTCCTGATTGGCAGTGACCCCCAGTTTCCTAAAAAATCATCAATACTATTGAAACCATTTAAGATGAATAGTTATTTAGGGTGTTATATTATTCTTTATTCTCAAATTATATTGTCCTCATGTTAGAAAGAACATATCAATTATATTGATCTTTATACACACACACATTCTAAATAATGAAAGTAAATTCCGGAAAAAATTGTGTCATTTAGTTCACCACAAAGGGATATTCCAAGGAACATATGCAGAAAAAGTGTCAACGTACTAGGTGCTAATACAACTCACTAAAGTTATTAGAAATTTTTAGGTTGGACATATTTTCTATCCTAGGATCACATCCCCAAATTTTCTCTCCATGCACTACTTTAAAATAAGAAAACTAGAAAGAATAGAGAAACACATGTCACTTACAATATTTCTTCAAAAAAGAAAATTACACCATGCAAAAAAATGGTGTTTTCATTTAATTCCTCCTTCATTTATAAATTTTCAATGAATAATTACAATAGTATAGTTCCCCTCTCTTCTCCATTCTAGATGTATCGGTGAAATTTTCCATAGATAATTCATGGAATAATATTTGTCCCTTTTTGTATAATATAAATCAGTATATATTTTTCCACTTTTTTTCTCCTTTTCACCTTTTTATTACAAAAATATTATGAAAGATATTTTTTTATATTTTAAATATGAAAACTTTATGAAATATTCCATGAGATCTCCTTATTTAAAACCAAGTTAAAGTTTATTATTAATTCTAATATTTCCACATAATAATTACATGAGAAATTTCCAATATTTCTTAATATATAAACTCTGTGGAATAACCACTGATAAATCCTCCTTTTGAAATTATCTATAATATTTTAGGTGTATCTAAAATTACATGGTCTTCATACTTAAAAAAATACATAAATTTATTTAACCATATTTGGAAACATCATCAATTGTATATTAAAATTGATAATTTATCTAATATCCCACTACTAGAAAATGTATTCCTCAATGCATGAAAACATTATCATATAAAGATCTAATTAAAATCATTTAATCTCATTTCCTTCTCCCAGAGACAAGGGAAAACATTATGTTCTGTAAAAAAACCTTAAAAAACTTCTAAGAAACTATGATCCATATGGTTTTCACTTTTCTAAATCCTGACTCTCCTTTTAATTTTTTACACAAATCAAAATAAACTTATGCACTAGATAAAATATATTACATATGGAGATAATAATATTGTGTGCTCTATGAAATTTCCACTTTACTAAGAACTTTATAATGAAAGATCCTTCAGGTAAACCATATATATTATGCATCATATGAGCTTCATTCCTTACCCAATTCTCTTCATTTTCTAGAATATGTTATGCATGATAACATATTTTTTTCATATCAATGAAAACATATTACGTAACACTATGAGTGATTTTCCGATTTTTTTAATATTCTTAATCCATATATATTACGTATTCCATTGATTAGTCGGATTTCAGTGAACTCTAAAGAAAAAATCTTATGCACCTGCCCAAATATATTAAGTATATCGGGAATGTCCAGACATTTTAACTTCAAGATCCCCATAAATATCTTACATACTCAAGGAACATCACCAAGATTTTTTCATTTTCTCAGTGAAGTCCAGGGTAAATTTCATACATATACAAGGAAGGTTATTCCCTTGTCTGTTTTCTAGAAACATCCTTTGAATAAAACACGCCCAAAAACTCCCCCAGTGTTCTAAAGAAACTTGTATATTTTCATATTAATTACAATTGAAGTGACCATTGTTTAATAATAAATCTAACAACACAAGATATGATTTCTAAAAATATATTTGGTCATAATGGAACCAGCCCCTAGTTCCATAATATAACATCAATGCAGCTGGTCTGAAAGGTCCCTGCCCCTATTTTCATTGCATATAATCAACATACTAGGTCAGATTGGTTCTCTCCCTTGGTTATCTCACATAACATCACTATACTTGGTCAGAATGGAATCCTCCCTCAATTACATCACATATAATCAATATATTATATCAGTTTGGCCCCTACACCTAGTTCCCTCACATAACACCAATACACCAGTTCAGGATGATTCTCACCTCTTATTTAATTTTTTATCCACACTACAATTCAGGGAATAGGTTTTTGGGTTTAAGGTTCAGCTTTTAGGTTTTAGAGTTTAGGAATCAACATTTTGGATATAGGGTTTTGGTGGAATTGTTCTCTCCCCAGTGTAATCACATATCAACACACGTGGGTTTGAGTGGGTCCCACCCCTAGTTACCATCACACATCATCAATGCCTATCACCAACACTAAGGGTTGTAATGATTCCTTCCCATGGAACCATATCAATCATTAATATGATGGGTTGGATTAGCGCCCAAACCTATTCCTCATTATAAGAAACATAAACAAGTGTGAGATATCTATTTCATTTCACATTTAAAGTATATACTAAAACATATAAACCCCCAACATGGTACCTAGGTCTATAAGGGGTTGGAAACTCGCGTAACCCAACATTATATCTTCTCTAGGGTGGCCTCTTGATCACACATCCCATTCCCATTACTAAAATCATCCCAAAATTCTATTGTGGTATTCATCTTATTATAATCCTCTTAATAGTCAACATAAGACTGGGCACCCACCATGGTCCACACAGTCACATCATAGTCCTGACACTCTATGTGGGTTATTTGATATCATTTACAACTCTAGGTTCAAACTCATCATGTAAAATCATAGCATTCCTCAATACATAACCACACTCCCATTAGGTTTTTTAAAATAAACCAATATACCAAGCTAGTAAATTAAAAGAAAGGTGACATAACATTTGTCTCATTCCGTTATATCTAGGTTGGTTCATAGGCATCCAAACTATAACCACATTCATCAAAAATATACTCTAATTTGATATATTATTTTGAGGGAGGAACATTCACCCAACATATAATTTCTCTAGTTGAAGGATATAAGTGATTCTCAAGGTATTTACATAAGTTAAAGCTTTTAGATGGTCATCCATACTTGTCACATCCCTTACTTAGAGGAGACTAAGGCACCTAATCCAAGGACCTTTATGTTTTCTTCATTGAATTCACACCCCTATGGGGTCCATATATCACATAACACATATTTATGGTAAACCCATGACCATCGATGATTGAGGCATTATGCTTTGTGTTCGAGGGCCCATTGTAGCCCAAGACACATTCATTATTACTCAGGGGTTAAGATAAATAATTTTTTTCTCAATTAAATGTTGATCACACAGAATTTATGAGACACTATATCACAAGTAACTCCAATAGGATTTGTTACCTTTAACTAAATCTTGTCTATCAGTGTTAACACATCTCAATTGGTCATTGTCCATTAACTAAGGCTCTAACCACATAAAACAAAAACTTAATTAATTATAATCAATTATAATTAGTTAATACAATTGATATATATTAATTCTATAATTAATTCCATGATTAAAACTTTGTCATGATCAAATAATAACTCTTTATTTACCTATAACATCCCTAACCTTTCGCAATGGGGTGTGCACCACCCCCCCCCCCGATATCCATCCGGACCTATAGCACAAAAACCCCACAAAATCACATATTAATAAGTCCTATAATTTCTATTAAATAAATGTAAATCCATAAATAATTCAAGGTAGTTATATGATTTTAGTTAAATGGAATAATACCTAGTGGGTTTATCCTTCAGGGATCCCCTCTATCCAACCTGAGAAAAAACCCCAATGTTCAGTATGATTCCACCATGTCTCAGGGGAATCATTTATAAAACCCTATCCTTGAGACAAAAAAATTAGTTTACAAAAAAGGATTAAAAGAAACAAGGAATTATAAAATAATGCATTTAATTTAAATGAAATCTTCCATCAATCATCATGGATCAAGAAGGTTGAAGGATTGAAGAGGAAGGGGAGAGGGGATTGACCACCCCTTATCTGAATGCCCGAAAAATAAAGATCCCTAAAGTGATGTTTAATTTAAAATCCTAAAAGAACATACATCTCCTATTTTAAAAAAAAGAAAATAATCCTATTGTGACATGACCCAATGGGTTAATAGTAAAATTCCCCTCATATGAGGTTAAA
Organism: Viscum album; assembly: GCA_963277665.1. Taxonomy (NCBI): domain Eukaryota; kingdom Viridiplantae; phylum Streptophyta; class Magnoliopsida; order Santalales; family Viscaceae; genus Viscum; species Viscum album. Next base: position 2,059,757,287 of record OY728120.1, on the reverse strand, counting down.
TTACGGTGTGACCCATTAAGTATTGGTTGCGCACTAAAATATACATGCATATGATGCATGTAAAATTGAATATAATGCATGAGATATATATAATATCCCCTTAAATTATGAATTTGATTTATCCCTAACTGATGATCATTACAAAGTATTATGGTTTGTAATGATATGATAAGGTTAGCATGAATAGAATCTTATATTTTTTGCAAATAGTTGTATATGAGATACGAAGAATAGATTCATTAGGTAGTAATTAGAGATTTATTACTTTGATTGATCCACTAAAGTCTATCTCAGAGAATATCATATGGTAATTGATATACTTAGGGGTGTACGCTTAATATCAGTAATTCTTACCTGAGGCTGGTGAGATACCTAGTATGAGAAGCTTCATACTTTGATATCATTTTTACGCAAGTCAACATATAAAATTATCTAATCCGGGGGTGGTTGGGTATGTTGTGGATCATTTCGTCAGTTGTAGCACAACCAATATGGTATTTTTTAACTTGTATAACAAGTTAAATAAATTTTTCTATTGATTTAATTAGACTAAAGAAATTCATGGCCATACATAGTTGTTTCACATATGATGTGTTCAACTACTTGGAAAAGTAACATGTGATGTACATATAACATATATGAATGGCATGTGATGTATTCATCCACTTGGTCAGTATTTTTTAGAGAGTCAAAAAATTGATGAGAGGTTAATACTATATCGACATGTTCTGTGTATAGTAGTTTCTAGATTTCATGAACAATGGGATTACATAGAATACATAAAATGTATATGATACAGTTTGTGGTGAACATGTTCGTATAGAGATGTGATTATATTTGATGGAGATCACACCATGCCCCTTAGTATCCTGAATAGCACTCATTCTTGATGTCTTTCTTTACATACATCTATGAAATAGGGATCCCATGGTTGTTTTCAATGTTGATAAGGACCATAGGTTCACACTATCAAGCCCTTGGATAAGGATAAAATTTTGGACAAAACATTTATTCAAAATGAGGAGATTTTTGATGAAAAAACCATATTCAAAAGAGTTTGGATGGACTTATGAAGATTTTTGATGTTTTTTGTAAATTCATTATGAGACTTTAGTGTAAGTGGTAGATTGTTTGTTGTGAACTAAAATATACATGAATATGATGTGTATACACATGAATATGATGCATGATATATTTATGTATATATAATATATGATATAATATATATAGTGTATGTTTTAATATATCCATATAATGCATATATTTATTATGAATACGATGCATAAGAATATCATACACACACACACACACACATATATATATATATATATATATATTATTTATTATTATTTCTCCTGAATATTTTTTCATCAATTACAGATCTTTATGAGCAAATAAATTATTTGAATTAAATTTATTGAAAACATTCAATGAATTATCCCAAAAAATATGAAATTAATATGATGTGATAAGCCTTGGGATTTGGAAAAAAAGATAATTATATCCATTCTTTTTGGGTTTTTAAAAAATAACTCTCTTCTTACTATATATTTATTTATATTTTGAGAGGTTAATTTCACCCCTTCGGACTACGGGTATCCTCAAAAAGCATTCTTGGATCCATTGGATGATGTATTCTCTCAGAGGTAGGGTTCTTACATTCATTTATCCCCAATGACCATCCCCAAAAATTCTTTATCAAATGAAGATGGAATTTATTGAAACCTTTGATCAACATGCACATTCTTTATAGTTACACATTATTTATTGAAGATAGATCTGCCTATATTTTGGGAGGGATCACTAAATATGATCATAAGATGATTGTATGAAACCCCTCAATGATATAAAAGGTTGTCTATTAAGATTTATAATAATATTTAATCACTATTTTTTTAAGAAAATTAAAATATAGTGTTTTCATGAAACTGGAGAAGAATAAAAACCCTTATGTGAGATGTATAAATATATATTTGATTTACCCTTATGCATAGCCGATACATAAAGGTCATACTCTTACATAGATGGTCTACATAAGGGTAACCTTGGTGTTACCATTATGAAAAGGATTTTCATAAAGTTAGTACACTTATGTGGAACTGAAGAGTGTTGTATAAAGGTTGTTTTACCTTTACCCTTATGTGATAACCTTAGATAAATAGTTTGTGTAAGTTTAACCTCACTGATTACCTTTATGAAATTGTGTTGAGTAAAGGTATTACCTTTATGAAATGGGTTTACATAAGGGCCACAGTCACTTTTAACCTTACACATAAAGTCAATAGAGGTGTGTAAGGGTCTCTGATGTTTTCCTTTACACAACATATGAAAAATATAGATTACCCTTATGCAAAGGAGTTGTGTAAATTTAATACCTTTATGCAAGGGAGTTCAATAAAGGTAAAATTTACCTTTAAAAATTCTATTTAAAACATCAGTTACCCTTAGTAATTGTGTCTCTGTAAGGTTAATAAGAGGATACCCTTACATAGGGTAGGGGTGTTGTGTATGGCTAAGTAAAAATTTGTTAAAAAATTTATTTTAACATATTAAAATAGTTTTTTTATTTATAAATTTTTTATAAATCATGTTAAAAATTATTTTGGGAAAAATAATTTATAGGGATCTTATAAATTAATAAATTAATTATAAATTTTCTATAATTAATTAAATAAATGTTTATTGAACATTTTTCCCACAAATTAAAGTTTAATATTTTAAAATATCTTCTGAAAAATTAAATGGAATACCTTATGATATAGAGATAAATTGTTTTTTTTAGAAATCATTAGAGGTGATTTTTAAAGAGTTTATGATTTATAATATTTATGATATTTAGATTATAAAAAATGTTTTTAAAGTATATATTTAATTATAAAATTTTTATAATTTTTATAATATCATATAAATTACATTTAATATATAATATAAAGGGGTTCATATTGAAATGAATATAAAATATTTATATTCTTGAAAAATTATAAAATGTTTATAATTAGAATATATTTATAAAGAGTTCATAAATGTCTCGTGTTTTAGAAAATAAAGAAATTTTTTATTTATTTGTTAAATTTATTTGATATTCATGTTTAGTAAATTGTTTATGAAATATGAATACTGTGTTTTCCTATTTATATAACTAATTTATTCTAGGATAGACCCTTTTATATCATGGTAGGTCCTATATCATAAAATTTAGTTTTTATCTCTCTTGACCATAGTTCGTAATTTTTGTTATGATCTTGAGAATAGGTGTTGGGAATAGTTTGTGAATATTAGGTGTTTTAGTTTTCATGAATTGAATTCTATCTTGAGTAATACCTTTCTATGTAGAGGGACTTAGGGTCAGACCACTTAATTTCTTTAAGGCTTTCCTTGGCTAAAAAAGTGAATGGGGTCAACTATTTTTCACTTTGAGCTTACTCATGTGAAGTTTTTCAATCTCATATAACTATATTACTTTACATGAAGTTTACATGAACCTTATGTATATTATGAATTTAGATATGTAGGAATATACTTGACTTATATTTTTGTAGTGATTAACATAGATTTGTGGGTTTTGTAAATAGATACACATTAATGCGGTGTGAACACATTAATTTGGTGGTTAGAATAGGGATACCCAAAAACTAAATTGCTAGAATCATGTATACACAAAAGGAAATAAAACATTAAAAGATAAATATTACATAATATGTAATAGTTTTTCATTTAATATGCATATTATATATATATAATTGATAAGACTAAAATCCCCTCAAATACTAAGTGTGAGATTCCTTCCAAAGCAACACATGTCAATACCTCAATCATTAAACTAGGTATTATCGAGCTCAGAATGAGTACCACTAGATTATCTTGTTTAAGGTAATAAAACTATAAGTAACTTTGTATTTTCATGTTGGGTATTGTTAAGCTCAGTATAAGTATCCCTTGATTTTCCATAATTGGATTATTTTCTGAATTAATTATGGTTACACAAGCTGGGAAGTCCTAACAGTTAGGATACTCAAGGAATAGATTTTAGTGAATCCATATGATGAATTTGGATTAGTGGTTATCCTATCAAATATATAAAATCATAACTATTATGATTGGTATTATTCCCTATCTAAATAATCATGGATTTTTTTCCTGATAATTGAAGTAAGTTATGATGAAATATGGATCTTGGATCACTAAATGGATATGATATATGAGGTTATCGTTTTTAGTGGGAGAAGTTTCATTTAAATACCTTAATTAAAAGATATAATACCTTATACTCACCTATTAATATACCTTTTTATAGATGATGAAAAAATTTACACTAATCATATTGAGATCATCAATATATATGACCAATAAAATAGTTAAATATTACTATCTAGTATTGATAAGTATTCTTAAGGAGAAAGATTAAGAGTACCCAAATTTGAATGTTATAGAAATAAATTTCTCTAACTCTGGATCATGGGTATTAGATATCGGGTGTTTGTCACACATTTTTGCTGTCAAACATAGACTCTGAGATAAGAGGGTATTGATGAAGGATGAAGTAGATCTTCATGTCAGTAATGGAATAAAATTTGATGCTTTATAGGTTGGAACTTATGATCATATTTTACCAAGTGGATAGATTCTAGAACTGAAAAATGTTATTATATTCTTGACATAAATAGGAATTTGATTTTTTTTGTCTATATTGGACAGGATGGGATTTTCATTTATAGTTAAGAACAAAAAAATTTCTATATATAATAATGAAATGATTTATGGTGTTGGGAATATAATAAATGGTTTGTATATTCTAGATCTAGATAATCCTATTTAAAACAATCATAATAAGAAGTTAAAGGTTGATATTAATCCCACCTACATTTTGAATTTTTTCCCTAGACATATAAATGAGAAACATGTTCAAAGTATCCATAGATATAGATTGTTGGAATAATTTGATTATAAATCCTTTGATATATTTGAATATTTTTTATTTTAAAAAATTATAAAATCATTTTGGGAGAAAAAGATGAGACAGCTAGTGGACTATTGGATTCCATGCATAGTTAGGTATGTAGACCAATGAATATATAAGAAAATGGTTGTTTTAAGTGCTATATTATTTTTACTAATGAATTTAGTAGGTATGGTTATGTGTTTTTAATGAAATACATGTTTTAATCTTTTGAAAAGTATAAAGTGTTTCAAAAAAAGGTACAGTGTCAAATTGTCAAAAGTATTAAAGTCCTATGATTAGATTAGGTTGGTGAATACTTGATTTAGGAATTCATACCTCATCTGATAGATTGAGGAATTTTTTCACAAATCAATCTTCCCTTAACACTACAATAGAATGGGGTATTTTAAAGGAGTAATTAGACCATGTTAGGAATGGATCAATCGATGATGAGTTTATGTGACCTTCCTATATCTTTTTGGTGTTATTCCCTGGAGACTAATGCATTATTACTTAAATTCATTCCATATAAAGCATTCATAAAGACACCTTATGAGATATTGACTGAGAAACATCAAAATATTTATTTTATGAGGATTTAGGGTTTCAAAGAATTCGTATGATTATTGGATTTAGAAAAACTTGACTCCAAATCTAATAAATTCTTATTTTTTGTTTATTCTAAAGAAACCGTGGGATATTGTTTCTATAATAATACTAAGAACAAAGTGTTTGTGGACTTATTAAGTTTTTCCATAAGAAGGAACAAATGAGTTGATATTTTAGTGGGAGTAAAATTGAACTTGAATAAGTACAATACCAGCAAACAGGAAATGTTCCTAAGTTAGAAGTTAAACCTATTCTGTAAAGAGTTATGGAAGAAAAACTAAATCAAGTTACATAATAACCTTAAAGGTCTGGTATGATTCTTCAGGAGCGTAAGATATATGGATTTATTTTGGATAATTATGAAGTAATAACATTCATAAAATATGAACCTAATTATAACTGATAGGACATTGAGAGTTCTGATTCTATGAAATGGTTAAAATCTATAAAATTTGAGATAGACTCCATGAACACTAACCAAGTTTGGAACTTGGTGGATGCACCTGAAGGGGTGATACCCATAGGGTGAAAGTGGGTTTTCTATAAGAAATCCCACATGGATGGTAGAATGTATACCTTTAAATAAAACCTTTTGGAAAAGAGTTATAAACAAGTTCATGGTATTGACTATGAGGATACCTTGCACTAGTTGTGATGATAAAGTCCATTTGAATTTTTATATCCATGGAATATCATTATGATTATGAGATATATCAAATTGATCTAAAAAATCATTCTTTAATAAGAATTTAGTAGAGGTCATGTATATGATACAGACTAAGGGTTTTGAATTTTAAATTGGGAATACTGAGGTTTTCAAGTTGTAATGGTCTATTTATAGACTGAAGAAAGATTCTCGGAGTTAATATCTAGTTTGATTATTAAATCAAAGAATTTGGTTTCATCAACAACGTAGATGATTTCTGTGTATACAAATGTATTATTTTGGGTATAGTAGTATTCCAAATACTATATTTAGATGAAATATTGTTGATTGGAAATGACATCTCGACACTTCAATCTATGAAGATGTGGCTTGATAAATGTTTCTCAATGAAATACATGGGTGTATCATCTTACATACTCAGTATGATAATCTATGGAGATAGATTAAATAAGTTTCTTAGACTGATTTAGAACACATATATTTGTAAAGTGCTAAATTGGTTAAGTATGGAGGAGTCTCGAAAAGGTTATTTACCATTGTTTTATGGCATGAATCTTAACAAGATTCGAGATTCTTTTAAAGATTTGGATAGGTTGGATAAGATTCCTTATATGTATTCCATAGAATCTATCGCGTATGTCATGCTGTATACATGACCTAATGTCTCATATGCTTTAACAATAACTAAATAGTGCTAATATAATCCAAGTGAGAGTCACTATATTATGTTAAAGAACATTATTAATTACTTGAGAAGGGATAAGGATATGTTATTGGTATTTGGAGGAGAGGATAAGCTATTTATAAAGGGTTACACAAATGTTAGTTTCTAATCTTACAAAAAGAACATGAAATCTCAATTTGGATTCATGTTTTCCCTAAATAGTGGAGTATTTAGTTGGAAGAGTTCCAAATAATCTAGAGTTACAAATAATCCACCATAATAGACTCAACAACAGGGGTAAAATACTTCACTATATCATATGATACTAGGGAAGCTATTTGGATCAAGTGGTCCTTTTCAGAACTTGGAGTGGTTCCTAATATTGAGGGTTAAATTTAGATATATTGTGATAAAAATGGTGTTTTTTCTCAATATAAGGACCTCGGTCACATCGAAGAACCAAAAACATCTTTTTTAAGAATCGTATCATATGAGAGATTATTGAGAGGGGCGATGTAAATATTTTTTGGGTGGATACACAAGATAATATAAAAAATTCTTTGATGAAACCATTATCATATAAATAACATGATGGTCATGTAGAATCTCTAGGTTTTAGAAATATGAGATATTGGTTGTAATGGTTGTGATTATATCATGTTATTATAATAAAGGCAGTCTCCATTTATCATTCATTCATGTGTGCTGCAATTTATTTTATTGTTCAATGGTAATATCCCCTAAAATTCTGACTTTAAGTTTTCTTTAATTGTTGATCATTACATAGTATTGTGGGTTTTAATTATATGATAATGTTAGTATGAATAGGATATTATATTTATTGCAAATATTTTTATATAAGATACAAATACTAGTTTCATTAGGTAATAAGTAGAGAGTTATTACTTTGATTGATCCACTAAAGTATATCTTATGGAATATCATATGGTCATAGATATACTTAGGGGTTTATGATTAATATCAATAATTATTACCTAAGGTTGTAGAGATACATAGTATGATAACATCTATACTTTGATACCATACTTACACAAGTCAATATATAAACTTAGCTAATCAGGGGGTGGTTTTTTTTTGAAAGAATCAGGGGGTGGTAGGGTATGTTGTTGGTCATGTTGTCAGTTGGAGTGAAAACAATATTGGATTTGTACACTTTTATGAAAAGTTAAAGACATATATACCTTGATTGAATTTGACTAAATAAATACATGTCCATGCTTAGTAGTTTAACATATGATGTGTTCAACTACTTGGATAAGTGACATGTGATGCACTTATTACATAGATGAATGGCATGTGATGCATTCATCCACTTTGTCAATATTTTTCATAGAATAGAGAAATGATGAGAGGCCAAAAATATATAAATATCTTCCATGTATATCAGTCACACAATGTGATGAAAAAAATGATTATATAAGATAAATATGATGTATATGAAACATATTGTGGTGCGCATGTTCATATAGAGATATGAGTATGTTTTATGGAGATCACATCAGACCCCTTAGTAGCTTGAGTAGAATAGATGTTTTTATAGAGGCCTCTATTTTATTATATTTATGAAATAGGGATTTCATATTTGTTTTCAACATAGTTAAGGCCCATAGGGTCACATGGTTAAAACCTTGGATAAGGATAAAATTTTGGACAAGATGTTTGTTCAAAATGAATAAAGTTTTCTGAAAAAAAACATATCCAAAATATTTTGGATGGATTCAAAAAGTGTTGTGAACTTCTTCAAAAATTCCTTATGGGATTTTAGTGAAGGTATAATATTTTTTATTGTGCACTAAAATATACATGAATGTGATTATTGTACACATGAATATGATGCATCTAATATATATGTATATATAATATATGATGTTATATATATAGTGTACATTTTAATATATGTATATGATAAATATATTAATTATGCATACTATGAATAAGAATATTATATACATATATATATATGGTATATATTTATTATTATTGCTCCTGGATATTTTTTCAACAGTTATATTTCTTTATGAGTTAATAAAGGATTTGAGTCAAATTCATTAAAAACATTCAATGAATTATCCCCAACATTCTGAAATTCATATGATGCAAGGAGCATCAGGATTTGACTATAAAGTAGGATGATGATATCTCTTATTGGGTGTAGAAAAAGAACTTTATTTCCCCTTTATCTTTGTTTATCTACTGAGAAGGTATTATCACCCCTTCGAACTATGGGTATCCACATGAAGCATTCGTGGATCCATTGGCCTATATATTCTCTCAAAGGCAGGGTTATTACATTCATTGCTCCCCATGATCTTCCTCAAACATTATCCACCGAAGGAAGATAGAAGCTCCACCGAAAGAATATAGATCAACCTTTGTTTTAAGTTTTCTTCTACTGTATATGATCATAGGATGATTGTATGAAACTCGTCATTGTATCATGATGAAACACCTACACCTAGTCACCTTCTACAATGTAGCCATAGTATCTATGGTGAAACAAACCACTTATATCAGTCTAATGTTACTACCTTCTAAGGATCCTATATGTAGAGAATCAGCCTTGGTCAACCCAACCCATAACCCAAGCTGGCAGTCCACAATGCTATAAAAGAATTCTTGGTCTCTACAGGCTAGCAATAAGTATCGAGTCCACACAAATAACCATTTGGGAATGGTTTTTCTCTTGCAAAATATACATAACCCATCCATTAATTAGATGAACACACCAACTAAATAAACAATATCAATAGATATAAAGATTCAACCAAGTAAACACATCAATGATAAAAGTTAGATACCATAACATCATCACGTCACAATTCATATACAAGACATATAAACTATATCCACATTAAAAATATCAAAAATAAAAACAACGATCAAAACCCAAAAGGGAAAATACATAACATCCCAACTATACAAAAATATAAAACATCTCCACATAATCTAAACTTTGTGATACCACATGTCCTCCTTCATAAAAACCTCAAATGGATGTAATCAAGAAGAATCATCAAAATTCATGGTTCCCTTGCCTTTACATGTATCATACAAAACAAAGTCTTCACACGCCCAATGGCATATGTTGGGTGTAAGTCACAAATCCTAGTAGGATACCACCATGATTCAAATATAAGGATTTTATCCATGAAAACCAATAAATCTAGTCTGAAACTCATTTTCAAAACTAACTTCACTTTTTAACAAAATCTCACTTGAAAACATTTTTTCCTTTTTAAATTACTTTTGATTTTATCACAAAATCATGTTTCAAAACATGATTCAACAATGTTAAAATATAAAAGAAGTAAAGACACGTGACAAAACATTATAAACTCACCCAACATCATACCACCAAATAAATGTAAATGGTCATAGACACAATATCTCTCATATAAATCAACTATACACAAGAAATATGAATCTAGGATCTAACCAATTTGTCTTTATCATGACATATAATGACCCTAGGATTACTAGAATCTATGTGAGTTCCATAATGTTGTAATCTCACTAAGTCTTCCTCAAAATCGTACTCAGTCTTCCCCTTGATTCTATTTTATTCCCATTTGTCTCCCTAGGTCCCATGGTTAAAATTATTACCATTGGATTCCTTGGACTTCATGGATAACATTCCAAATAAATTTAACAAACTATGTCATCACTTTATCCACCTAAGTCACCTACACACCCAAGGTCTCCCATTTCTACGCAATGACAAAAATTTGATGTCAAAATAAGTATTGATCACATAATCCTTTTAAAATATATTCCTTAGACTGAATATCCACATAATAATCATTAAAAACTCTTTAGAAACCCTTTAAAAAAAATTTGAAACCAAAAATCCTCCTTGAGGAATTTTATCAAACACAACACATGAAATTTTTCACTTTCTATTTGAAACTACACTTTAACCGACAAAATTTCCAATATAATCCATGAATTTCTTCAAAAATGGATAATTCATCAATAATAAACCATTTAAAATGAAATTTTGTAAGAAGAAATCAAAGTTACAAAATAATAATCATAGGAAATCCATGGAAAAGTTCCCTTAGATAGTGAAACCTATTTGAAATTGATTTGAAACTTATCACTCCAGATTAAAACCACTTAAATCAAGAAAGAGAGGTCCTCACACACCTAAACTGCAAAGAAAAAATTTAAAACTCCCATTAAAACTCCTAGGTTAATCAAAATCACATGATTTGTTTTCACAACTCCATCAAAATGGAAGAATATGAGAGAATAGGGGAAGAGGATAAAGAAAAAAAGAATAGATCAAGCTTACCTTTAATGAAAATGAAAAGGGAAGTAATAGATCATCGAAAAACACAAGAAGAAAATATCACAATACAAATGAGAGGGCTTCGCGTGATGGTAAGGATAAATGAGATAGAAAACTAAAAAACATGTAAAGGTAAAATAGTTAAAATCCTTATTTTTATTGACCAGGAAAAACCACATGGTTTGGATACAATATTATAAAAATCATGTTTTAACCATCTGGGACCCACTGCCACCCAAAAACTCAACCTGCACAGTTTCTACAGATCCTCACATGGTCAGAAAAGCCATTCTCAATACATGAAAAATGACGCAATGCCTCAAACATGCTTCCTATATGGTTAGTAAAATTGTGTGTTGACCATGTTCTAGGGCCTATCTTTCCCAAAATTTAAATTTTTGGCCTCAAACTCCTAGAAACTCCTAATATAAATAAGTAAACAAATAAAAATCAAATAAAAACATACCAATGACTCGGTGAGAGTCATAATCCACACCATATCCCATCTGTTGTGGTGTGAACCTTACTCCTTGATAAAACCTTGAGGAAAACCCCTTAGGCTATTACATGATTCTTGAAACAGTATTATTTGACATTTCCACCAAATATATTATTAAGTAACCCATTTTTATTATAGTGAAACACCTCACATACGAGTAGCCCCATGATGCAATGCATTGGTTCTGGCATGATATATCCAAAAAATCAAAAAAAAAAAATCTCATGTTGAGGGCCTATAGGATGACCCACAATCCATAACATCTCTTGGGCCTCTTAACAGATATAAAAACACCACTTAGAGATATTATAACTCTCAGAATCCTAATTAGAGTCCTATTTCTCATAAAACCTCCTTATATGGGACCAAAATTCAAATTTCTTATGATTTTACAAACTTGAAAAGAGGATAGAAATTACATCAATAACCCTAGACCTCCTTCCTCCAAACATTGTGTGACTCAATGACCTATTGTAGTGATTGATCATAGTGACACAATGATCATGACCTCCATCTGATTGGTGTGTGATCCAGAAATTCAAAAACTCTAGGCGATCATGCGTGGTTCCCATAATATATTGTAACCTTCCCTTCAATTTCTTCCCCTCTTTCATTGTTGATATTTATTTTTTTTACTTTGATTTTCTTTTGGTTTTTTATTTTAATTACTTGAAATTTCTATTTTTACCAAATTTTTTATTATATTTTCCTTTTTTGGGAGGGATTTTGGATTATAGATGTTTTATTTAACTATCTTATTGATTAAGTTATTTTAGATTTATATTTAGTTTCCTGAATATTAGTCTTATCCTATTATAGGGATAATTTTCTTTTCTGATGACTATAAATTACTAATGGTTATGAACAATGAATTATTTTTCAAAAAAAATTGTATTAAATTACTTAATATTTGTTATTTTTTTACAATGGAACTAGAGTTTTAGATAATCAATTTTTTTAATGAATGGAAGTTAAAATAAAGAATCTATTTATTTGATTAGAGGTCTAATGAAGTATTATCGACAAAAATCACAATATTTTCAAATAGTTTTCATTGATTTGGAAATTACATATGATAATGTTATTAAAGAGGTTTTATAGAAAACTATTGGAAGAAAAAGGTTGTAGGTAGAGTATATCAAACTCATATGTATGAAGGGACTGTGACTTGAGTTAATACTCTAATAGGAGATACTAAAGACTTCCCTATCATGATAAGAGTGTATCAAGTTTTGGGTTTAATCCCATACATTTTTTTATTTATCCTTTAGATGAACTTACAAATTGTATTCAAGATGAGATACTAAATTGCATGTTTTTTTTGATAATATAGTTATTGCTGTAGAATCCAAAGTTAAGATCAATTTAAATTTAGATTTATGAAGAGAGACTTTAGAATCAAAAGAATTTAATTTTATTAGGTATAATACAAAATATATTGAGCATTTTTTTAGTTAAGTATTGTTTAATAATGTTATATATGTGATATTGAGTGCCCATGTTTTTCAAAATTTGATCATTTTCGATATTTAGGATCATTTTTTCAATGTTATGGATATATTAATTTAGATGCCTCTCATATTATTCAAAGTTGGATGGTTAAAATTGATAAAATCTTCTAAGATGTTTTTTATCATAAAATTTCTATGAAATTTAAGGGTTAATTTAACAGTATTTTTACTAGACTAGATATTCTATATGGTAGTGAGTGGTGACCTTTTATTGGAAACCTTGAACCAAAAAAGGTGGCAGAAATTAAAATGTTAATATAGACATGTGGGAAAACTTAAACTATAAATGAATATATTTGAGAGAAAATTAGAGTGACTCTAATTGATGAGAATATGTTTGAGACTAGATTAATATGGTTTGGACATGTTAGAAGAAGACCTATGGGTGCACCTATTAATAGGGTAAATTTAATGATAAATTCATTTATTAAAAGAAGTATAATCTTCCTTAAAAGGAACCTTAAAAATAATTAAAGATAATTTTTTTTATAAATGGTTTCAATGAAAATATGTTCTTCAATAGAACTAATTATAAATATTTATTTTATGTATCCAACCCTATTTAATTTGGTTTAAATCTTTATTGTCATTGTTTTTATTTTCTACAATCTTATTTATAGGAGGGTATTGTGTACGTGGTGTTCTATGATGCATTGGGGACCAGGATTGGTTGTGTCCTGATGTAGGGGAAAGTGGTGATTGCCTATTGTTTGTGCCAATTGAGGCATCATGAGTAGAACTATGCGACCCATGATCTTGAGATACCAGTGGTAGTCTTCTCATTAAAGATGTGGCAACACTACCTGATGGGCGAGCGGTTTACCATCTACTCTGACCACAAGAGTCTCAATTATATCTTCTCTTATAAGGATTTGAACTTGAGATAGTGATTATGGATAGAGTTCCTCCTGGACTATGGCTTTGAGATTTTATATACTCCTGGGAAGGGGAACATAGTGGCGGATGGCCTCCGTTGTAGATCCAACTTGAAGTTGTTGAGTGAGGCATCAGAGCAGTTGGTCACATTACAGATATCCTTTATGGATGGAGATGGAGTATCTTACCTCCATTCAATGGTTTTCACCCCTCCACTCTTACAGAAAGTCAGGGATCCATAGCTTGGAGACACCAAATATGATCCTTTATGTGCTCAGATGTCCAAAGGGCCTACCCCTAATGAATATTTGAAAGGTGGGGAGTGCATCATTCTCTTTAGAGGGGGTACAGTAGTGAAAGTGATGTTGTTGGAGGAGGCATTGAGGAAGTACCATACTTCCCCTTTGGTGATATATCCAGGAGTGTAAAAGATGTATCAGGACCTTTTACATCCATTCTAGTGGCCGGGGATGAAAAAGGTGGTGGTAGAATTCGTTTCTAGATGCCTCACTTGTCATCAAGTGAAGGCTGAGCACCAGGTTCTTGCGGGTTTGAACCAACCACTTGAGGTGCCATAGTGAAAGTGGGATGAGTGAAATTTTTACCATGCACGTTTGGGGGTAATGATATCAGTTGGGTGATCATTGACTGACTCACCAAGTCATCTCACTTCCTACCGATCTGTGAGTAGAGTTTAGCAGAGAGATTGTGATGCCTCTGCATGTGGGAGATAGTTTGGATTCATGGATTACCATTAAAAATCATATAAGATCATGATGCACATTTCACATCCTAGTTGTGGAAGGGATTATAGGAGGCATTTGGTACTCAGTTGTGCTTCAGCACAAAATTTTATCCCTAGACAGATGGCTAGACGTAGAGGACCATCCAGGTTCTAGAGGACATGCTAAGTAATTTCATCCTGGACTTTGGCTGTAGTTGGGAGGATCACCTACCATAGGTGGGGTTTGTGTATAACAACAGATATCACTCCACCATTGGTATGGAACTATTTGAGGTCATATAAGAGAAACCATGAAAGTCACCACTATGATGGACGGACCCAGGGGAGTCAGAACTTATGTATCCAGAGTTGGTACAGGCTACCACCGAGAAGGTGCAGATCATCTAGGAGCAGATGAGGACTGCATAGATCTGGAAGAAGTCACATACTAATAGGAGACAGAGGCCTCTAGAGTTTGAGGAGGGAGACCATGTCTTCCTTTGGGTCTCACCTAGACAGGGATTGCAGATATTTGGTTAGAGGAAGCAAGTAATATATGAGATACATAGTCCCTTCTTAGATTCTGAGTAGAGTTTTCGAGGTGGCGTACTGCTTAGATCTACCCCTGTAGTTTCATTGGGTTCATGATGTCTCCCACGTGTAGTATTTGAGGAAGTACGTGCATGATCCATCACAATTCATCGACTGGGGAGATCTGGACATTGATGATGGGGAGACTTTTATATACTACTCGGTGGAGATTGAGGATCGATAGGAGTGGATCCTTCATTGGAAGTTGATTCCTATGGTGCGTATTTGGTGGCATCACGGAAATCTCCAGGAGAACACTTGGGAGTAGGAGGCTCATATTCGTGCTTAGTACCCTAGCCTTTTTTAGTAGCCTTTGTTTTGGATTTTAGGGATATAAATCCCTAAGGTTGGGAGAATTTTACAACTTGTATTTTCTCTAGATTTATTTTTATAAATTAATTGGGAAAATTCTGAGACCAGGCACTGAGACGGTGTGAGATTCCGAGTCCCGGTGTGCCCGGAATGATACAGTGAAAAATGTTAAGCTTTTAATAAAGATCGTGGGTGTTTTTACTTTAAAACGAGAATACATTTTTAATGGGTACCCAAATCATAAATCTGAGAGCATCATTGAGCTCATAGTGGGGGATTTACCCTAGGCGCGACTTAACTTTAGTCGATGTGGTTCTTTAGTTGGAAAAGCCCAAAAATGGTGTAACCGTAAATAAAATTTTTAAATAAAATTATTTTATTTTTAAAATCATAATAACTCATAAACAGTAACTTGGATTGGAAATCTAAGACCACCTTTGATTTCTTAAGGGGGTTTTCCTTATACGAGGCTTAATATAGACCGAAACGGGTTGACTATGAAAGTTGGAAATTGGATGTAACCATAATTAAAATATTTTTAATAAAAAAGTTTTATTTGATGATTTTTTGGGTTTTTTTAATTAAAGAATTTTTTAGAAATCCGGTTTTATCACCATAACTCTGTATTTTCCCTGAGGTAGAAATAAGAAGGATCTCTCAACGTTTTGGTGAATCAAGATCAGAAATCTGATCAGAGCATAGTGGATCAACCAACGTCGGTGGATCGAGGATCGACAAATGTCGGTGGATCAAGGATCGATGATGACAAGGAACTCCATTCTTCATCAAAGAATAATCCAAACATGAGGTATGATGTTTATATCTTTGTTATTTCCTCTTTTTTCATTCTTGATTTCTACAATGAATGCAGACTAATCCACGAATAGATTATCCCACGGATTTACTGTATGTTGTCGTAGGAAATATATTGTGGGTCAACGGGATTAGATCTAATTTTTTTCTAACCCAAATTCCTTGTATTTAGATAATTCTCCAAGAATTCTTGAACAATGATGTTAAAACTTTTCTATATGCATTTATCCCTCCTTTCTACACGTTCTTCACCATTGGAACCCTATGGTTCTTGGATCGATGTTGTTGTGTTGTTCTGAGCACGATCGGACCCTCAGAGTGATGGAAAGAAGCATCAAGCCCAAAGAAGTGAAGGTCGCAACCTGAGGATCAAGGATATGGATCTATTTTGAAAAACAGAGCAATGGAGTAATGGGTGTCACATGTGGATATAGGGCCACTAACGGTCGGTGATGGTGCACATTGGCATGTGACGGAGGGCACGTGCGGGTGCGGCTGAGCATGGCGGTTTCCTCAACGGCAACTACGGGAGAAGGAAATAGTGGATAGACCATGCAGGTGGTGTGGCTAGACCACGTAGGGCCTGGGGATGTGGAACCCATGAGCGGTAAATAGGGTGTAGGTTTCGGGCGTAGCGGAAGCGCGTTGGTGGGATTTCCCAACTATAATTTTAGTGTTAACAATGATCAATATGAGATCCTTCATGATGTAAAATGTCGGATCTTTAGAATAGAACGAAGAAGAAAAAACAAAATATGGAGTCTCATAACCATAGAGATAGGATCATCATATGTTGGTTATAATTAATTTAATTAATTTTCAAGAACTACCTTGATGGAATTCTTTCTTCATTGATGTCTCCGGTCATGATCCGGTGTGATCCGTCATTGCACCATAGAATCCAAGTGTAGGATTCCTCTAGCAGTGATCCACATGTGCTCCACATATCTCTGGACATCGTCGAAGGGATATCCAAATGCTAGTACGGAAGAATCTTCGCTTGAGATGTCCGCCTTCGATCGCATTGATCCGATGGTGGTGGATATCTCTCAGTCTTGAGAGCATTCTTGGAGGAAGGAGTTCATTCGGCCTTGAGAGAACTCTCCAGAATTGTTGTGCACAATGATTATCCCTGGAAAAGTGTTGGTGTTATGAGGATATTTATAATCGGGTTTGAGGTTATAGAGTTATGACAATAAATAAACGTGTTACGCATTTTATTTATTTCATTAACTCTTATTGAAAACCCCCATGTCGAATGATTAATTCCTTGACATGTTCCCATGCTGATTATAATAAATATCATTTAATAAAAGGAAATTATTTCCTCAAAATCCTGACTGGAAAAACTGCACGTCGTGTAATCATTAATACATGGCGTGTACTCGTTTTCCATAAAACTACATGGTGTGTACTTTTATTTTCCATTTTTATTTTTTTCCTACACCACATTTATTAGTCCTTGAGTAATGGAAATTTATCTGTTAAATAAATTTAACTACATTACTTGCTAATAAATATATATTATTTCGTCCAAAATATATTCTCTCGAATAACTAGTGTCTAAATAAATGAAATCAATCATCCTTAAATAAGTATTAAAACACAGTTAGGAATAATCTTTATTTAACTTGTTAAAATAATATTTAACTAAGATATATGGACACACTTAGTGTGTGACCCTCTAGGCCTATTTCTCGGTGGCATTAGGCGAAGCATGCCTAAATTCCAAGGTTAGCGTCTAGCAACACGCCAAGGCACCCATAGAGAAAGAAGTTAATGTCGCAATGACATGTCACCTCACATGAATGCTTACCATTTAATATAATCCCTTTGTCTCGATATCTCGAATCAAGAGGGTTACATGCTAGTTCCATCAAGCCATGTGCTCGATTATTCTTTCTTTGACTTTCTGGAATTGAACTCGCCCATACCTTACCATGGACATGGATTTATTTAGGAAATATCAATTCCATCAAAGGGCTTGAGATATCTACTTTCCTTATGGAACAGAAGGGAAAAATCCTTTATCGCATTATCTATTAATGCAGTATTACTCGTGATGCACCCAACATATCCTACCTCACTATAAATTGTGTGTTGTCACAGTTTTCAACAATACATCTAAGTCCGCGAGTTGTAATACTCATTAATAATAATCTTAAAGTCTAAGGACTAATACACACATCCGCAGATAAGAACATCCAATGAAACTATGAAATGTGGATTTCCTATTGGAGGGTCTCGTTCTCATAATATCCTCCTGGATATTACCAAGGGCGCACACCTTGAGAATGTTCCTCAAAGTTTTATGAGTCCTCACCCCTAATGGTCTGTATTATTTGTGTCCCTCAAATAACATCATTTGGCTATAGAACATATATTCAAAAATAATGTTATGGAACTTCTGGGTTCTCATCATAACATGGATCCACTATGACCCATTAATCCAATAGTTGTCCTTAGGACATTATCACATTCATTGTTACGCAGAAGAACAATCAAGATGAGATAAGGTATTTATTAATGAATAAAGTAAAAAGTAGTTGGTTCTAGGCCACCAACTCCAAAAAACTCCCACTTGGACTATATCCAACTGCTAGAAACCTTTAACTCGCTAGCTCTCACATGATATTCATGATTTTGCTGAGATAGGCCTTTATTCATGGGGTCTGCCACATTCTCTTCTGTGAAAACTCTGCTCACTTCAACTTCACCGCTCTGATATAAATCCCTCAAGAGGTGATACTTTCGGGGTATGTGCTTTGTCTATTGATGTGACCTTAGTTCTTTTGCAAGATCCACTATTAATAAAATGTGACAGGGTCTTTACTGATCGGCACCACATCAAGCTCCTGGACAAAGTTATGAATCCATACGACTTACTTGGCTACATCAGAATCCACTATATATTTAGACACTGCTGTAGAATCAGTGACAACTGGCTGCTTTGAACTCTTCCAGCTCACAGCTCCTCTGTTGAGATAGAAAACATATCCAGATTGCAACTTCAGATCATTTTGATCTATCTGAAAATGAGCATCAGCATACCCTCTGATGACAAGCTCCTCGTCTCCTCCATACACCGGGAACATATCCTTAGTTCTTCTCAGATACTTAAGGATAGTCTTAGCAGTATTCCAATGTTGTTCTCCTGGATCTTCTTGATATCTTCCTACCATGCTCAGTGCAGAGGCAACATCAAGCCTAGTACATAACATGGAATACATTATGGATCCTATAGCCTAAGAATATGGGATCTTACTCATTATATCTTTATCTTGTTGTGTCTAAGGACACATTTTCTTAGAAAGATGTAGGTCATGTGACACTGGAACCAATCCCCTCTTGGATTGTTCTATACTAAATCTCTTTAGTATCTGGTCAATGTTTTTACTCTGACTTAGTCCAAGCAGCCTCTTGGATCTATCACGAATGATCTTGATCCCTAGAATGTAGGTTTCTTCACCCAAGTCCTTCATGTAGAAACACTTGTTCAACCAGTCCTTAACTGACTATAATACTGGTATACCATTTTCAATAATCAATATGTCATCAACATATACTACTAGGATAACGATCGCATTCCCATTAAACTGCTTATAAACACATGGCTCACATTCGTTCTTAATGAACCCAAATTCCTTTATGGCTTCATCAAATCAAATGTTCAATGACCTGGATGTTTTCTTTAATCCATAAATGGATTTATCCAACTTGCAAACCTGTTTGGCTTCACCTGGTGTCACAAAATCATATGGTTGTGTCATATAGACATCTTCCCGAAGGTTCCCGTTAAGGAATTTTGTTTTGAAATCCATTTTCCAAATCCCATAGTCATGGTAAGCTGCTATGGAAAGTGTGATTATTATGGATTTAAACATGGAAACTGGCGAGAAGTTTTCATCATAGTCAATTCCTTGACATTGCCTGAATCGTTTAGCCACTAGCCTTGCTTTATAGGTTCTAACTTGACCTTCCATGTCCAATTTTCTCTTGAAAACCCATTTTCATCCAATGGGCTTTACATTAACTGGATCATCAACCAAAACCCATACTTGGTTCTGATACATGGAATCAATCTCAAAATTTATAGCTTCCATCCATCTTGCAGCTTCTAATATTTCTACCGCTTCCTTGTAGGAGAGAGGTTCATCATTGTCCAACAATAATGATTCACGATCCTCAATGACTAGGAAACCAAATCTCTCTGGTTCCCTTACCTCTCTTAAGCTCCTACGCAGTACTTGTGTTTTTGGAACCTCTTCCATGGGGACCTATGGAACTTGTTCTACTACCAACTCCTGTGTATCTTGAGCATCAACTTCGTTGAAGTCAATCATTCTCCCAGTATCCTTTTTGAGGATGTGATCCCTCTCAAGAAAGACGTCTTGTCTAGAGACATTCGCTTTCTTGTCTTGAGGGTTATATAGGTAATATCCATTATTTTCCTTGGGATATCCTATAAAGATACACCTCGTGCCCCGAGGTGCTAGTTTATTGCCTGAGAAGGCCGTAACAAACATCTCACATCCCCATACACGTGTGTAGGACAAAGTGGGTTTCCTTCCATTCCATAACTCGGATGGAATTCCATTTTCCTCCTTAGTTGGTACTCGGTTTAATGTGTATGTTGCAGTTTGTAATGCATATCCCCAAAAGGATAATGGAAGATCTACATGACTCATCATCGACCTCACCATGTCCAACAAGGTGCAGTTCCTCTTTTCACTAACACCGTTCCACTGTGGTGTATAAGGAGGAGTGAGCTGAGATAGAATCCCAAAATTCCTTAGAAGATCGATGAACTCTTGGTTCAGATATTCTTCACCTCAATCCGATTGAAGTTTATTTATCTTCTTACCAAGACGATTCTCTACTTCATTCTTGAATTCCTTAAGTTTCTCTAAGGCTTCTGATGTATACCTCATTAATTAGACATAGCCATATCTACTCAAATCATCAGTAAAAGTAATGATGTAAGAATATCCACCTCTAGCTTCTACTAGAATTGGTCCACAAAAATCTATGTGTACCAATCCAAGAAGCTCTGTGGCCCTTTCACCCTGTCCACCAAAAGGCGGCTTGGTCATTTTTCCTTGTAAACAAGTGTGACATCTATCAAGTGGTTTTAGCTCACTAGAGTCTAAATAGCCATCTTGGTAGAGCTTTGTCAAGCGCTTATCATTTACATGACCGAGATGGTGATGCCACAATTGGGTGATGTATGAGTCATGTGAGTTTGTTTCGTTATCGATTTCTAAAACTTGGTTTTCATAATTTAATACATACAAACCATTATTTAAATGTTCCATACCATAACATACGTTGTTATTATAAAATAGACAACCCTTATTTCCAAAATTTTAAATAAATCCATCCATATCCAAACAAGATACATAAATTGTGTTCGTGGTAACACTAGGCACATAATAATAGTTATGTAAAATGAAAATCATCCTAGTCAAGAATGAGAGGTGGTAATCGCCAATAGCCAACGCAGCTAGCCTTATTCCATTGGCAGATCGAAGATCCATCTCTCCTCTGGAAATCCTTCTAAATCTACTTGGTTCTGGCATTTGAATATAGATTTGAGCCCCACAAGCTGTATCTAATACCCAATGTGTAGAAATAGAAATATTACACTCGATAACAAACGCACCATTAGCGTCCCCACACTTCTGGGTGCAGTTCCTCTTCCAGTGGCCTTACTTGCCACATGCAAAACACACCGCCTCACATTCCTTACTCTGCCTCTTGATCTTCCCCTTCTTGGAGGGACGACACTCGGGGGCTTCATACCGTTTATAAGTCTTTGGCCTCTTTTCCTTGTCCTTCCTTTTTCTATTCACCATAAGGAGTGTGGTTTTGTCACTCCCCATGTCCTTATCTACCTGGAGAATCAATTTCATAAGTTCTGATAGACTCTTCTCATTGTTGCTCATGTTTTAGTTGACAATAAAGCTAGAGAAGGTCCTTGGTAGTGATGATAGGATGAGATCTGTATGCAACTCATCCAGGAATTTAATCCCTATGATATCTAGGCGTTCAATGTAGCCAATAAGCATGAATACATGAGGCCCAGCTGGTGCAGACTCTCCAAGATTAGTTGTAAAAAATCATTGGAGATCTCATACCTCTCATGTCTCTCCTTCTCTTGGTAGATATCCTTAAGGTGAGACATCATGTTATACGCATCCATGTTTTTATAATGATTCAAGAGCTCATTTGACATGGATGATAGCATGAAACACTAGACATATGTGGCATCATCCATGTGTTTTGCATAGAGATATATTTCCTCATCATTGGCCTCTTTTCCAAGTGCAAATGGAACAGGCACTTTCAACACATACAATTTCCTTTCATGGAAAAGTATGACACGTAACACCTCTACCGCTCTTGGAAATTGGTGCCGGTGAGAAGGTTTTCCTTCTCGAGTGTGGTTCGCAATGATATGTTTGAAGTAATTTTCTTGTTGTTTCTATAAATTAAGATGAGCAAGGGTTTAGTACTTTATTACAAAACTGAGACAAATAAATAAATTAATACTAATTAGTCTCCCACTATTTTATCGAAATCCAATATCCCTCACCATTGAATTTGGAATATTCTATTGCCTGAATATTCTAGTGGAAAGGATCCATATTTCCATTCACATTACCCCAACTAGGGTTGGTCAGGAAACTTGAAGGGTTTTAGGTAGGCATTCCAAATGTTAACTGCATTAACTCACATCTCCTTGATATATTGAGTGGACTCCCCAATCCTGAAATCCTTTTATTTTGGATTTCCTCAACCTTTGCCTCTTGGTCACACCAATTCCTACAGTGGAAGTCAACCCTTGATGTGAACCAAGTTAATTCAACCCAAAATCTTGAATTAGAATTACCCAATAATTGAAAGCACCCCAACTAAGGTTTTTCAAGCACTTTGGACTCTGATTCGATTCTAACCAAGATTATGGAAGGCTATACCGACTTAATATTTCTTTTGAGGTATTTTATCCTTATACCTAAATTTCCATTTTATTATCTTTGATTACATGCTTGTTAATATTAAGTGGGATATACTTAAGTGATTAACTATGTCAATATAATATTTACGCATAAGATGGTCTTATTTTAGTTCCATCTTGCAAGCTTGTTTAATTCATTAATTGTGTGATCATGACAACACACCCACAATAAATAAACCATGAACCTGACAGAAATAAAATAAATGGAATGATCATGAGCTTTGTTCTATTGGTTAGTTTATCTAGTAGTTGATAAACTAACCTAAGACCTAGGGGAGAAACGCCTTGAACCTTTTAGGTTCGTGTTTACAGCTTTCCACCTATCCACCTTTGTATATCCTTGGATTGGTTTCACCTTGGCACCTGACTTGAGCCGCCTCCACCAGCTTGGGAGTTCCATCCATTACATATACATTTATCTCACACAAAGGTGAGGAGTAAAAGGGTGTTTTTACATAAAATAATCCTTGGGTGTGCAGGCCCTACATATTAATGAGGATAAGGCTCGCTGGCCAAAAAATTTAATTTAAAAGAAATCATTCACATAAAAAGGTCTTGTTCTAGCTCATGATCATCCATACATGAAATGATATTTATGCATAAATAAAACTAGCATTAAATTATTTAATCATTATTGTTTAAGATAAATCACGCTCGAATCAATTAATTATCTTTAATTAATCAATCCTTTTATTTTAAACCCTTTTTTGAATTTCCTTGAGATTCACATCCATCATAATTTTAAACAAATAAATTCATTTAAATTATCCTTGTACATAACTTGTACCTTGGAGGCAACCCAGTGAATCCCTTTCATTACGCAGATGTTAAATTAAACACATATATATAAAACACTTATCACGTGTTGTTCCTCATCTTTACGCCTACACTATGGTACACGTCTCAAGAGTTTGTATAATATAATAATAAATTTTAATAAATCTGTGTAATTTGGATGAGTACACGGCGTGTAGTTACAACTACACAGCGTGTACTTTTGTTCACCATCCATCTGAAGTACATGCCCAGGGACATGACGTGTAGATGTACTTAAGAAATTTTCAGAGTACACGGCGTGTTCAATTAGACACACACCGTGTAGTATCCACGTTACATGGTTTCCAACCGGGCAAGCCATGTACGGGGTACACGGTCCAACCCTAACCCAAAGGGACTACACGTTGTGTTCAGTTGGACCACACAGCATGTAATCCAGAAACCTTGGGCCACCTTTTCCTGGTCAACACATGGTGTCATAAATGACTTAGATAGGATCCAATACATGGCTTGATTTAGCGGATTGGTCAATGCATATAACCTAGACTACACGGCGTGTACTTCCAAATAAAAACAGTGTATTCTAGTGTTGTACGGCTAGGAGCGTTTGGCACCTCCGGATGAGTTCCTCTATTTTATTTTAATCAAAATTAAAAGAAATTTTTTTTGTAAGGTGAACGAGAAACAAGAGGTGAGGAACATATATCAAGATTCATATTTTTAAGAATGATTAACTTGAATTGAAACAACTAAATTATTAAATACGTAAATCACCAATGAAAAATCTAAATAATTATAATCAATGATATGACCCCTCTGATACCACTTGTAGGTTCTGGGCGTAGTGGAAGCGCATTGGTGGTATTTACCAACTTTAATTTTAGTGTTAATAATGATCAATATGAGATCCGTCATGATGTAAAACACCGGATCTTCAGAATATAATGAAGAACAAAAAACAAAATAGGGAGTCCCGAAACCATAGAGATGGGATCATCATATGTTGGTTATAATTAATTTAATTAATTGACAAGAATTACCTTGATGGAATTATTTCTTAGTTGATGTCTCCGGTCACGATCCGGTGTGATCTGTCATTGCATCGTAGAATCCAAGTGTAAGATTCCTCTATCGGTGATCCACACATGCCCCACGTATCTCTGGACATCGCCAAAGGGATATTTGGTTGCTAGCGTGGAAGAACCTTCTCTTGCGATGTCCGCCTTCGATCGCCTTGATCTGATGGTGGTGGATCTCTCTCTGTCTTGAGAGCATTCTTGGAGGAAGGATTTCTTTTGGCCTTGAGAGAACTCTCCAAAATTGTTGTGCACAATGATTCTCCCTAGAAAAGTGTTGGGGTTGTGAGGATATTTATAATAGGGTTTGTGGTTATAGAGTTATGATAATAAATAAATGTGTTACATGTTTTATTTATTTCATTAACTATTATTGAAAACCCCCATGTCGAATGATTAATTCCTTGACATGTTCCCACACTGATTATAATAAATACCATTTAATAAAACAATATTATTTCCTCAAAACCCTGACTGGAAAAATTGAACATCGTGTAGTCATTAATACATGGTGTGTACTCGTTTTCCATAAAAATACACGGCGTGTATATTTAATATACACATCGTGTACTTTTAATTTCCATTTTTATTTATTTCCTCCACCACATTTATTAGTCCTTGAGTAATGGCTATTTATTTCTTAAATAAATGTAAATGCATTACTCGCTAATAAATATATATTATTTCTTCCATAATATACTCTCTAGAATAACTAGTGTCAAAATAAATGTGATCAAGAATCCTTAAATAAGTATTAAAACATAGTCATGAATAATCTTTATTTAACTTGTTGAATTAATATTTAATTGAGATACATGGACACACTTAGTGTGTGATCCTCTAGGCCTCTTTCTCGGAGGCATTAGGCGGAGCCTACCTAAAGTCCAACATTGGCATCTAGCAACACCCCAAGGCACCCATAGAGAAAGAAGCTAACATTGTAATGTCGTGTCACCTCACACGGACGTTTACCGTGTAATATAATCCCTTTGTCTCAATATCTCGAATCAAGCGGGTTGCATGCTAGTGCCATCAACCTATGTGCTCGATTATTCTTTCTTTGACTTTCCAGAATTGAACTCTACCATACCTTACCATGGACATGGATTTATTTAGGCTATATCAATTCCATAAAAGGTCCTAAGATATCTACATTTTTTATGGAAGAGAAGGGAAAAATCCTCTCTCGCATTATCTATTAATGCAGTATTACTTGTGACGCACCCAACGTATCCTACCTCGTTGAGAATAGTGTGTCGTTACAGTTTTCATCAATACATCTAAGTGTGCGAGTTTTAATACTCATTAATAGTAATCTTAAAGTCTAAGGACCAATACACACGTCCGCAGATAGGAACATCCAATGAAACTATGAAATGTGGATTTCCTACTGGTGGGTCTCCTTCTCATAATATCCTCCGGGATATTACCAAGGGCGCACACCATGAGAAGGTGCCTCAAAGTTTTATGAGTCCTCACCCCTAATGGAATATATTTTTTGTGTCCCTCAAATAGAATCATCCGGCCATAGAACATAAATTCAAGAATAGTGTTATGGAACTTTTGGGTTCTCATCATAGCAGGGATCCGCTATGACCCTTTAATGAAACTGCTATCCTTAGGACATTATCACATTCATTGTCACGTAGAAGAACAATCAAGATGTGATAAGGTATTTTTTAATGAATAAAGTACAAAGTATTTGGTTCTAGGCCACCAACTCCAACATAGGGTCCATGGAAGGAGGCCGCAGCGGTGGCGGCAAGGACGTAGCCATGTGGGGTCATGTGGGAGATGGTCGTGGCAGGCAGACACGATGCTGATGGGGGACATGGAAGGTGGTCGCGATGCTGATGGGGGATACGGTAGGTGGGCTGGCTATTTGAAACATGGTCTGGCTCCGTATATACTGTGGGAGTTAGCTGCCCATGTGTTTGAGTGACCATGTGGACCAGAGGGATGTAACCAGGGCAGGTTGCA
This sequence comes from Viscum album, assembly GCA_963277665.1. NCBI lineage: Eukaryota > Viridiplantae > Streptophyta > Magnoliopsida > Santalales > Viscaceae > Viscum > Viscum album. Next base: position 2,059,729,919 of record OY728120.1, on the reverse strand, counting down.
TCCAGCAAAGTGAAGCTGGCCTGGGCGACGCAAGTCAGGCTAGAAAACCAGGCCATGATCCAGCAGCCCATCGGACTGGGCCAGTTTGGGCCAGCCCATACTGACCGGGTTGGGTTGGCCGGACTGGGTCGAGTCGAGTCGGACCTGGACCGGACCTGGTCCTTTTTATTAAATTGGCCATATCTTTCAAACCGTCTATCCATTTGAAAAGTTTTTTACCACATTGGGACCCTTGAGATTAGATGGTCCTTTTGAGATAATCTAAGTGATTTTTTTGTGGGAGTTGGAATACATCCTAATGGATTGAGGAGTAGGTTCTCCCAGAATGAGTGCGCTATGGGCATAATCCTGCAGCTAGCTGTAACTATGGGATCTTTTGGACTATGTGATCTTTGTGACTATGTGATCTTGGTGACTGCGTGACTTGGGGGTTTCATGACTCATCGATACACTATGCTCCATCGATGCTCCATGCACCATCGACGCTTAGTGCACCATCGACACTTTGGGTACCATTGACTCTCTAGGCACCATCGATGCTATAGGATCCATCGACGTCCTTTGCGCCACTAGTGCTCTGTGCGCCATCGAATCTCTTTGCTTCATCGATTATTCATGCACCGTCAACACATCTAGTGTCATAGAGACTGATACACCTATGTACTATAACTATAAATCCTTCTCTTCATGCTTTATACTTATTCCTGTATGAGCTGACCATATTGATTGTACTCCATGTGTTTCCTTTGTTGTGTACTTCTTGTGTTTCCTTTTTGGTGTATTTCATTTGATTACTTTTTGGTATGATTCTTGTGTTTCTTAGTTGTATTTACTTTGTGGTTTGGAGGTGACCTAATGAGTATTTTTTTACTCACCCCTGCATGAGATTTGCCTGCACGTGTCATGTCTTGTGCATACAATTGATGCTTTGACAGATTCCATGGTGAACCAGGTCTAGGTGGTGCTTAGAGAGAGTTCTGAAAGATGAGTTGTGCTTTAGTGACTTCAGAAATTTGTTTCTATACCTACCATTCAGTTACGATTTTTTGCAGATGAGCTTCAGGAACTTGTGCATTCACTTGGAAGACTCTTTCTTTTTGTGCGCTTGTATTCTAGCCCTGTTTACTTTCTAGTTTTACTAATATCACACTCTGTGGCTGGTATCTTAGTGTATGCATGCATTGTTTTCTTAGTGTTTTACATTTCATAATTTTGGTATTGGTGATGTGTGGGTGTATATAATTACTTAATAAAATGCCTCCCATTTGTGGGATATGCCTACTTGGTACGAGTCTCCATCCCCTGGTCTATCGGAGGTGGTCTTGAGGTAGTCACGGTATGGGCCCCCTGGGATGGGTCATGACAGATAAAAAACAATTTAATTCCTTTTTCTCATAGGAATACTTATGATTTATCCTTCAGTTATATCTTGAATAAAAATTATGAATCTATCTTCCTTATCATGGGTTTTATCATGCTTATGGTTTATGTATGGTTTCTTTTTATCATGTGGAACACATATCTATGATTTTCCTTATGTGATGGGTGAGCCTAAAATTATATATCCCTCCAATTCATTGGTTAAATATTTATATCTCCTAAGATGTTATATGTGGGATTAGGGAGTGAACCTAATTCACTATAGGACATTATCCACTATGTATGGTTCATAGACGGTTATCCAAAGAACACTATGTTATGTGACAGGTGGGCCTAAAATATATATAGCCCTACAATGCATTGGGTAATGGTTTATATATCATGATACATTATTTAAGGGATTAGAGAGTAAACCTAATCCACCATAGGACTTTTTCCACTGCGTTTATGGTAATGGGGAGTAAACCCAATCCACCAAGGGATTTTTTTTCACTTTATGATGATGGTTTTGGGAGTGACCCTTGACTTATGATGTCATGTATTATATTATTTACACATATTCTATGATTCCATGATAGTATTATTTCATTTACTTATTTTATTTTACCATTATTATCATACACTATTATGTTATGGTACATGTTTGTTCTCTTGAGATTATATGTACTTCCTTCATGATTTTTGGAGAACTCTTATTTTTTCATGTTATTTTAATAATATATTTCTACATACTCTATTTTTCTCATATTCTTATGATCTAACCCTTGATAACATATTGATAATATTTCCCTTACTCAGCATTTGATCTCACCCCTTTCTTATATTTCCCTTTCCTAGGTTATGAAGATAATTATAACTTATGAAAATTCTAGAAGGGGGTCTATAAGAGTTTGATCATGGAGAAATGTTCACATGTTTTGTAAAATAATTTTTCTATGTAACTAAACCTCAAAGACACTAAACCAAAATATTCACTAAGCTATGTGATATAATTGTGAGGTGTAATGTTTAAATTATAGAAATGATTTAAAATAAAGATATGTTTATCTTGTGGTTCCATAAGGGTGAAGAAGAAGAAGAATAAGAAGAAATAATGTTAAAAAAATAGGATAATAAAATTAACGACTAATAAGAAATTGATTGTAGGATTGTATATAGAGTTTTTTTTAATATTTAATTATATTCATATGAATGTAATGACTTAAAATTGAATTGAAGTTTAAATAGAATTAATTGTTTTATTGATATATTTTTTAGGAATTTCATGATCAGAGAGGTTTCAAGATGGTAGTCAATCCATGAAACATGATAACCATTCTACTCCTACAACCCATATTACATTAGAAGTACAGAAGAGTCGATCCACTAATGCTACATAGGGTACACATCATCACATACCATGCTTGATTTTTTTACTATATTTTCTTATCCTATTACATTTTCATTCATAGTTATGTCTACTATTGAGAATGTTTGGGCATCAAGCATTCATACCATGAATCAGTTCCCATTAAGAGTCAACTGGATTGTCACTATTATCGGTATATAATGCAATGTGATAACATTAGTTTCTTAAACTTCATAAATTCACACTATTTTTCTCTATTTTCTTAATTTAATTTTTTAGTATAGTATACTCATTATCTTCATAAACAAAAACACATAACAAAAAATTAACCATATATTATTGGGTTTAGTTTAGTTGGGGTTTCATCAGTTCTTTTTTAGAATTTTTCAAAAAAAATCAACTCCCTAAAAACCCACTCTGATTATCATTTTAACTACCTAATATATTATTTTTAAATGGGGAAAACATGTTAATTCACTTGAAAATTTTACCATGGAAAGCCCAATCATTAAATATGAAACAATATTTATATAAAAAACACTTTAACATAGATCTTCTCACCAAAAAAAGATTATTCATATATCATTGTCATTTAGGAACGATGCTTGGAATTTAAAGGTGGTGCATTGAATATAGTTTCTAATATTACTTGATTAACTAAAAACAATAACCAAAATTAAATCACTTTTATGAATTAAGGACTTTTTTGTGTAAAAGTTTGTTATAAAATTAATTATCAATATTGGTGAATTCAATCAAAAGATAAAAAAAAACTACTAATAGAAAAAAGGAACTATCATATCTATCCCAAGACAATTTACAACCTCATCATATCAAGTAGTGTAATTCATTTCAATCAAATATAAAACTTAATGAAACTCCCATAATTGATACACCATGTTCTTCTTCAAAATTTATTTTATTCTGTTAGGTTTCATTTGATTAATTTTATTTTAGTTTTTTATTTCAATTCTATTATGCCCAAATTCATTTTTGTATATTTTTGGATGTTTATATTTTATTTATTTATATTAATATCATTTTTACTGAATTTCATTTTCCATTATTTGGTTACATTCAGTTAATTTCTATTCAGTTCATTTTATCTAGGATCACATTCAATTGATAAATTCAAAATAGACAACCCAAAACACATAAAATTAATAAAAACACTCCCTAAAAGAAAAGAAAGTCCACTATAAACCCAAAATTCATAATTCATCGATAAAATTATATTCCACACATAAATTTTATTTATTATACATCAAAATCTTTATTCAACTCTCATTTTTTGAAAATCGCCTCAAGATACAAAAAAATTTAATATATCCTCATTCAAGATCAATTTCTTAGTATCATGGAACAAGTTTTATAATATCCATTCTATCCAACCGAAACATACATAATTCAATAAAAACTACACATTAATACATGGGTTTAATATAAGTTTTAAATTTTTAACGAATTATAACACATTCAATTCAATGTTATTCAACAATAATTAAAAGAGACGTCATTCAATAATCTAATTACACTAAAAATTGTACCAACCAGCCAAACAATCATTCAATTGGTGGAATCATCATAATTTATCTAATTAAATTAAAACATGTATTAAATGAAAAATTCCATTCCAATTTAGATCGAATGGCCCATAAATCAAAAAAACTCAAATCAATATATAACATTCTCTATTAATTGATTCTAATTACACTAAAACAAAACAATATATGAAAGAAAAGTTATATAAACATCAACCAGGTAATAAAAATTATAGGATAATATAATACCATAAAATAAATTAATCATCAATTAATATGAATTATTCATCAAACATAATGAAATAGTATAAATGATATTAAGTAATAAGAAATATTTGTCATACATGTAAATTTTGTTCTTTTGGTTAAATGCCTTATCGGATGTATTTTTTTATTGCCTGAATGATGGGTTTATCATTATATTATTTTAGACCAATAGAGATTATATCCTACCTTCAGTAAATAATTTTGGAATCCCTATCAGGAAATGCATTATTAGGGAAACATTTTCATAATCACCTTTTATAAAATTTATGTATTATTTTTTTATAACTTGGATATATTTTATCAGTATCATAGTGAAAACTAATAAATGCCTAAAATTTTTGGAATATATTCATTATTAATGTGAATTTAACTACTTTAAATGTAGGCACCATAGGAGGGAAGTGGGAAAGGAGGCGATGAGTAACATGTCCCATTTAGAGATAGTTAAGGTGGGGTGATGTTTGTGAAAAATTATGGACTGAATATTGTATTAAGGACTAAATTAATGAATAATATTTTGTTAATTATAATATAATGTATTTATTTTATATAAATTTTTTTGTATTTTGATATCCAGTAATCATTTTTACTATTATGTTATTTTGGATGAATAATTTGTTGTGTGTCTATTTTTTTATGGGTGGATTGTATTAAGGAAGATTCCTAGGCATTTATTTTTTATCTACTATACCAAATCTAGTGAAGGTTTCAACCAATGATAATTATGGTATAGAATTTATTTAGTGTAGGTTATGCACAACATCACTAAATAAGCAGTGATGGTTAAAAGAACCATTTCATGGGATATTGGGTCTAACTTAAGTGGAAATTATGTAAAACACCACTAAATATATTATCATCACTAAAAAGTAGTAACAATAAAAACTGGAACTAAATAAGGTAAATTTGGGGAAAATTTATCAATATGCTTTAAATCACAACTAAATATAGTTATAGTTTTATAAACCATAACTAGAAAAGAACAATCATTGTGAATTAATTTTTTATGATAGTTAAGAAAAATCTTTGTGAAACATTTACTAGTGTACAACTGAATGAATGTTTTAACCACTTCTAAGAATATATTTTTCTGTAGTGATATATTAATAGTATTTATATAATTTTAATGATTTAATAACAAAAATGAGTAATGAAATATAGTCCATTAAATGTGTTTATAATATAAAGGTTTATAATATAGTGTAGAATGTATTATGTGTTACTGGGTAAATAGGTGGTGATAATATATTTCTGAAATCAGTTATTTGGTCACTTGAATGAGAAAAAACACCCTATAAGGAAAAAATATGAAAAAAGTGAGATATAATGACTTATTAAATTTCTGTGAACATTGTATTAGAAGAATTAAAGTGAAATGGAATGTTAATTCTTATAATACTAAAAATAGTTATAGTGTTTATACTTTGATTTGGTTTGTGTAATTGTAAAAATATCTTCTTTATTGGTATTTGTCTATAATGAAGAGAACCTTGAAAGAATTTTATTTACATGATCAATATTATGGTTTTGAAGTTTGTATTCTAAAATTTCAATAGTGATCAACATTAATTAATATTTTAAGACATCCAGGTTGGTTAGAAACCTAATGTCATTATTTTCCAACAATATAGATATTTACATTAGTTACACATTCAATACCATATTAAAAATAAATATAAAGTAATATTACTGACTTTCCCATATAGTGATATATTCTAGATTTGAGGATATTTTATATATGAAGTGTATTAACTATTTATCAAAAAGGGTAGTGTACATTGATCTATTGTTATTAGTGACTAATAATTACACACATCATCTAGAAAAAGATATAATATAGTTAGTGCATCTTAAAAAGTTTAATGATTATGTTATTTATCTTAAAAATATTTGAAAATAAGTATCTAAAATAGGTAGTAGTTCCTTGGAGTATTTGACTTATTAAAATAACAATTAAATTAAAAAATCATGAGAAGGTTGAAAAATATAGTAGGTAGAGTGTGTAACAAAAAATTTAATAGATGATGAGTGATCTCATGCATGTATTTTAGTAACTATTCAAGTAAAGAATGTCATGAACCAAACCACCAAGGCCTAAGTCGCGACTACCCCAAGCCCACCTCTAATGGGATAGGGGATGAAAACTAGTGCTGAGTAGGTATATCACATACATGGGAAGTCATATCCTATGGTACCTATATGCATGCACACACATCCATCTCCATGAAATAGTTCATAGATAATAAAACTACTGATACAAAATGCATGCATATATCTATCCCACAATGAGAGTACAAAAAAATTATTGAAAGCATAAAAATGGAAAAATAAAATCCCACTAAAACTATAAGGGATTATAACCTGATCATAAAGAAGGGACTAATTTCTAATGAAATCACTGAAAAACACCTTGGTTAAGCACTGGTATGCACTTTAGTCTATCTAGCTCACTATTCTCCATCTACTTCAGATCCTTATGGGACTCCATCAAAATGCTTAATGTCTTCACAATAAAAAATGTGTGTGAGAAGATACCATATAGGGGTGAGTATAAAAATACCCAGTAGGAACCCCAAAAACCCAAAATAAAGGGGAGAAACAAAAAGGAAGCAGTCTTCTCGACCCAAGCCATAGGGAACCCAAGAGAGATAGAATGAGAAACTCCATCTCAACCACTCCTTGGATATACACATCTAGTCATCTCAATCCACATGGTATGTCAATCAAGATATGTGGAATAATCATAAAGACTCCTAGAATAACCTAGATATAATCATATCATACTCTAAGTCTCATGAGGTCCCAACCTCACTACCAGCTATAGAATTCTACTCGAGGATCAAAGGTCGCACTTGTCTAGGGGAACTCACTCCATGAGCCCTAGAATCCCATATGGAACACATCCGAGAGATAAAAAACGTCAATAACATCTATACCATCTTCAATGGAACTCATCCAATAGATCACACTCCATCAAGTATTGCTAAACTGATGGAACATCCCTATTATCCTAGGTGGAACACATCTGAGAGAACCCACTCATCAGGTCTCTCCATGAAGAAAGTTTTATTGTCACTCTGAGGATCTCGATACTCAGATAGGGGATCTCACCCATCCTAGATGGGGGAATCCTTGAACCCAACTGGAAACACTGAATATCTAATCTCACAGATATGGGATCACATGAGATCTCATTAAATGGATAGGGGATCACACCCAGAACCACTAGGGGACACCACAAACCCAATCTAGAACTATGGAGATCATAAATCTCAAAAAGGGGACCACATCAAGGAAGGATAGGGGATTCCACAAACCCTATTGAGTCTCAAATACATGATACACAAATATTGGATCATTCCTAGGTCCATTGGGAGATACTAGAAACCCTAATCTGGATCCATCTTCTAAGTAGGGTATCGTATATTTGATTATGCCACAAACCCTACTGAAATTTCCCTATAAGAAGGGTATCATATACCCAATGATTCCACAAAACCTACTGGGAAGGACTAATATATGGGGGATCTATTCCTTATATACAGATTCCATGACGATACTATAAACCCTGCCTAGGGAATTCGATATGATATAGGATCATGCATCAACCTCCTAGAGGGATACATCATCTCTATTAGTTCTCATCTAGTTGAGGGGATGAAAATCCTATACTAAGGATATTATGACATGATGTACTCTCACAAGGATAAAATAAGGGAACCCTATTAGACAATACTAGTCTCTAAATTTATAATAAAAGTTGACCACCTCTATCCCCTAGTTTTTCATCTCTAACACCAAAACCAAGGCCAATATTGCATTCCACATGGAAAACTACTCAGGATAGGCTACTCACGGGCCTCTAATAGAGTCCTGTAAATGGATATGTGTGATGGATAAGTATCCAAAGGTAGTACATGGAATGTACCCACATTACATGGAATGTCAATAGAAATCATACCCCAGCTATGTCCCCTCCTGGAACTGAGCATGTATTTTGGAATATACATCGAGTGGACCTTAAGTCACATGGCATGTGACCTCATTCGGTCTCCTGGTCATGTCCCATACCATACATTGAGGGATTTACATCTATTTCCACATGTCATGTACCTTCAGTAAATGGAGTGTCTTGGGTATCTGGACACATAGTCATTTCCTCGACCTGTTTCCAGTTACATCACCATGTGTCCATCTACCTATCCATATATGTCCCTCAACACGACTACCCTATCCTTATCCCTTGACCACACAACTTGGGATAACTACATGAAATGTACCCCAAGTACACAGTGTGTAGTCCCCAAAAATAATCTTCCCTAAATATAATGAACACATGACATGTTATACTTTTTACTTTATGTCATTTGACTGGTAATTCTGAATGTGAATTCCCTGTGAACTGCCTAAAACTCCCCAGTTTCCACTGAAACCAATAGATCTACCCCTATGGGATCACTACAAGTCATAATAGGACTCTAAAACCTTAAAATAATTCTTAAAAGGGGATCGGGATGAAAAAATCATAATCCCCCTACATCATGGAGAAATGTCGAAGCTTTGGGTGGAAATACATGCTCTAAATCTATTGAACCATGATCCAAGAGTGATCTCCATCAAGATCAAATATCGGTGGTGACTCCTCTCCACTTAGGTTCACTCTAAATTCTTGGGGGAACTCACCCATATCCTTTTTCATTCATTGAAACCAAACAAGGGGTGGGGTTTAGGTTTATTAATATTTATTTAATTAATAACACATTTAACACCCCTCCAATGGTCACCTCTAACTGGGCACCCGATGATGACAAACTTTATTTCATGCCTAGGGTAAAAACCACATTATAAAAGAAACAAAGGTCTCATATTTTTGATATTATACTCCAATTAGGAGTTATTACACTTTTACTAAAAAACTATGTGTTTGTGACAAAAAATATTTAATATTTTTAATATCATTGTATCAAGGCTTTCTAGGCCCTAGGATCCCACATAGACTTAGTATCTAGATTCAGAAATATTCCTATAAATATTCCAAAGTCTTACACGAAAAAACAAGAGTTTCTAAACTCTCCCCAAATTCAATATTTTCATCTTGAAAAGAAAAATCCTATATACAATGGAGTTAACTATGATCTCAACTAGAACCCCCATGCTAGTGAGCATACTAGAGGGTTCCCATGTTCTCTGCAAACATGCACTCATGGGAACCAAAAAATCCAAACCATTCCCAAATTTCATCTCAAAAAAGGTTGATATTGTGGAAAAAACCATTCACATACCTCATCAGCTAAAACAAGTGGAAAAAAACAAGCACCCGATCCAACTGAAATCTTAGGGTCTAGCGTTACACCACCTTGATAACCCGATGCAGAAATGGGTGTAACCCAGAAGTCCTCATCCTTCTCTGGATGAACTACACCTTCAACATCCATCATTATTACCCACTCTAGGACCAAAAATTTTATCTCCCACTGGCTCTAACCATTACAGCGGTGACCTAAAGGGACTTCCAAACATGGCCTCAAATGGTGTTATATCGATAGTGGAGAAACAACTACACTATGCCAAAATGAAAATATGAAGCATGATTTATAGAACCTGAATGGTTAACTCTACTTGAAACAACCAACCCTATCATAGGTAGATTACTAAGGGAAAGAAACCTCACATTCACCTTGTCTTGAAACATAACTAGTATCATTGTCAATCCTCATAAGGTCAATGTACTCCCCGCCTTCAAATTACTCATCATGAACATGCCCAGTGGGTATCTGTTCACAGGAGACCTTGTAAAAAAGATCTCCTAGTTGTATATCCCTACTTCACTAAAAAACTGGAGGGGTAACCACAAACAAATAGAGACATGTCGCGTCATACTCAAGTTTCTCATGTGAAACTCTAACACTGATCACATGAGGATACTAATAAACAACATAGGGCTACCCAAGTAACACACTGGGTCTTACCAAGACCTCAGTATGCAAACCTCCAAGTATAACACAACTCAAGAAGATCCACAGGATTCAACTGATATGCTAAAGCAAACATCAAGATAGTCCTTAGGTGCCAGTCAAAAATGAAGACAACTCTATGAAGGTTGGTAAACCTGGAATATCCTTGGGTAGACATGCTCTTTTCCACCACCATAGTAGGAAACCTAAATCTCATAGAACTACTACACCAAGGTTCATTAAAACTATATGATAAAATTAAATTTTATATACCCACACATGATCACATCCTGCTCAACCCAGGATCACTCCTCAAAAGAAGAAAACTTTGTCCCACAAGCCAGAAACATTGCCACACCCACTGGTGGTAACTATCTGATCATGGATGGTAGGAAACCAATACATACTGAGTAAGATCATTTTATTTTATCCATTCCACTATGGAAAGATTCTATGTGAGTAACTCTCCACCTAGAGTCAGGTTACATTATTGATAGAATTGTGTAGTCATTGATCCTCTCTGTAGGAGAATACAACATAACGTTTAAGCATAAATGTTCCATTAGTATCGTCAGGGCTTGATCTAATACTCCATCATGCAACCCCTTCCCAAACACACAATTCAAAGTAAATCATCCACCACACCACAATGTTATATGCTTTGGGATGCACTAAATCACCCATGTGGTTTTGTATTTCATCAAAATAATGCATCTTGGTAGAGGAAGTGTCCACCTTTCTTATTAGTCCAAATATACATCAAACATCACCATCATAGGGCTTTACCCACACCCCAAATCACCTTGGGTTAACCTTAACCAAGAAGTGGAAAGAAAATAGTACCTCACAGCAATTTCTAACAATACTAATGAAAAGGTAGAAATGACAAAAACCATATATCTAATCATCCTTAGAGCCTCTGGTTTATAGGCCTCTGTGACCTATAGCTTCCGTCACCCCCATCCTCTAACTTTGTGAGTCTCGCATGGACCACCTAGGGGTGTTGGGGGAAACAAATCGAAATTTTGGACACTTCTTGCTACTCTCCCTGCTCCTCCACCATGTCTACCATCATGAAGAATTCCATGATCATGTCATTGACTCTATTTGGGAAGTCCATCGACTGTCTCCCTCTCAACAGCACAGTGGGTCGAATAATATCATGTGATATTTCCCCATCCATCATAAGAAAAAACTTCTTATCCCATGGCTAAATATATTTTTCCTAGAAGCCCTTAACCATAGCCCCTCCATCCTAGTATTGACTCTTAAAGTGTCTCACATGCCTGGATCCCTAAGCCTGTCGTTGAATACCAGTTTTCAAGGTCTCAACTCTTGTATTCCTAGAACCAACAATCAAAGTATACTTAGCTAAAAATCTCTCCACTACCTTGGCCTACTCAAGAACCCCATCATAGGTGGTAATGCACAGTGATATCACTGAAGCCTTGATATCCAAATTTAATCCCTATTAGAAGGTGCGTGCTCAAAAAAACAAATCTCAAACTATATCTAGGGAGTACCATGAAAGGTTTGTGAACATCACAGAATAGTCCACCATGATCATGATATTCTGGAGAAGTTTTATAATCTATTAGATATGCATCGATCACAATGTGTCTAGACAAAACTATTCCCTAAAGAGCTTCTCAAACTCTGTCCAAGTGAGTATAGTCTCATCATGGGTCTATGTCACCATAATCCACCATCTCTCAACTGAGCCCTGCAAAATTCTCAGCGTTAGGAACACTATCTAATCAGTAGGTGTACTTACAAGGTTTAAAACATGTGTGACTGCCTCAATCCAATCATCATCTACCTATAGATTTGGATCACCCTAATACCTCAAAGGTCGCTACCTATAGAACTCATGAAGCACACTCAAATTGTATGCATCCTCGAGCTAAACTGTCGACACATACTACTACTAAATGGGTGGTGGATCGACTAGAAAACCACTTAGAGGTACTACCTTAGGATGAGTTCCCTACAAAAAATCCTAATTATTAGAAATATCATCATCAGAATCCCACTATGGAATCCTATCTGGATGTCATCGCAGTGGCATCATGAAATAGAATCTATATGTGCCACATTCAAAGTGTATATTTGGGGGGATAACTCAAGAAAGAAATGGAACCCACAACCAAGTATTATATGATTAATATATGCATATTTTATTCAACCAATATCTATATGTAATGGGTCGAAAGGAAGGAGATCAGAGTCCTAGTTTGTGGATGTGTCATCCGTTGCACCAAAATTAGAGTTGCTGGCCTAAAATTTGAACTCAAAACACCTAACATTATGGATGTAAAACCTAAACCAATATCATAGACTCTAATACTAAGTAATAACCGAATCATATGGTACCAATTTTTCATGACCCAACCCATAGGTTCTGAATTCATGACTACCCCAAGCCCACCTCCAATAGGCTAGGGGATGGAGACTAATTCCAAGTAGGCATATCACAAACATGGGATGCCTTAGACATTGGTACCTATACACATGGACACACATCCATCTCCATTAAATAGTTCAAATATAATAACACTACTAATACAAAATACATGCATACATATATCCCACAATTAGAGTACAATAAAAGTACTGAAGACGTAAAAGGGAAAAAATCAAAGTCCACCAAAACTGCAAGAGGGGCCAACCTGCTCAGAAGGAGGGGAATGTTATCAAATAAACCCACAAAAACACACCTTATTCAAGAATCGGTATACCCCTCAGTCTGTCTATATCACTATTCTTCACTTACATCAGGTCCACCTGAGACTCCCACAAAAGGTTTATCATCTTCACAATACATGACATGTGAAGGTAGATTTTGTGTAGGGGTGAGTATAAAAATACCCATTAGGCACACTAAAACCCCAAAATAATAGGGATAAACTAAAAGGTAATATTCTACTTGACCCAACCCAAAGGTAACCCAGTTTAGAGAGAACCATAAAATCCATCTCAACCACTCCTCGGCTATATGTGACTAGTTAACTCAATCCACATGGTCTGTCAATAAATATTTGTGAACTTTACATAAGGACTCCCACAATAACCAAGATATACTCATATTAGACTCAAAGTATCATTAGTTTCTGAAATCACTACCAGCTATAGGATTCTACTCAAGGATCAAAGTTCATGATCGTTTTGGAGAACTCGCTCTACAAGCCCTACCATCCCTTGTGGTAATTGTTCGAGGGATATCACTCATTAGAATTATATTTACCATCCCTCATAGAACTCAACTAATATATAAAACTACATCCAATATCATAAAACTAGTTTCACATCCCCGACATCCTAGGTGGCATACATCTAAAAGAATGCGCTCATCCGATCTCACCATGAAGAAAGTCATGCTGTCACTCGGCAGATTTTGATACTCATATAGGGGATCTTAACTATACTTGATGGGAGAATCTTTAAACCCTACTAGAAATAATAAGGATCTAATCTCATATATATGGTATCAAATATTATCTCATTACACAAATAGGGGATCAAACCCAAGATCATTGGGAGACACCATGAACCCAATCTGGAACTCTGAAGATCATAATGCTCGGATAGGGGATCAAAACCAGGACTATTGAGGGACACCACAAACCCTACCAAGTCTCAAAGATATGATACATTGATAAGGTATCATTATTTAGTCCATTGGGAGATACCACAAACCCAAATTTGGATCCATCCACCAAGTAGGGGATCGTATATCTAATGATCCCACAAACCCTACTAAATTTTCCTACTAAGTAATGGATCTTATACCCAATGATCCCACAAACCCTAATAGGCTCACCTTCTATGTGTGGGATAATTTCCCTATATATTGACTTCTTGAAGATACCACAAACCCTACCTAGGGATGTCGATACAATAAAGGATCCTACCCCAGCCTTCCGGAGGGATACATCAACTCTATCTGAGATCATCTGGTTGAGGGGATCACAGTACTATACTAAGGATTTCATTCCACAATATACCCTCATATAGATAGACCAAGGGAACCCTATCAACTAATACTATTCTATAAATCGCTAAAAAAATAGACCAACCTCCATACCCACATGTCACATCTCTAACATCAAAAATGTGGCCACCATCACGGTCCACTCAGAAAAATACTCATGATAGGCTACTTGTTGGCCATCATACAAGTCCTAGAGATGGAGATGTGTGAGAGAGAAGTGTCTAAGGGGAGTACATGGTGTATACCCATAATACATGGTGTGTCTCTATAAATAATCTCCTAGTCGTGTCCCCTCTCGATACTCGGTGTTCATTATTTAATATACATGTTATGTACCTCAAGTGACATGACATGTGACCTCATCTGGTCTCCTTGGTGTGTCCACACTCATACACGGTTGGTTGTCCATGTCATGCCACATGGTGTATAGATTTGATACATAGCATATCTTGGATATCCAACCACTTGGTCGTGTCCTCATACCTTAGCTGATTACAACACCTGATGTCCATGTACCTGGTTGTGTATGTCCACACAGACATGTCCCTCAGCACAGCTACCCTACCCATATCACTCAACTAGACAACCCGAGATCACTATATGGAATGTACCCTAAGTAAATAGTTTTTAGTCCCCAAAGATCATATTCCCATAATAGGAATAACATAAGGCATGTTTTCATCCACAATAAAATCCATGTGATCAGGAATTCCAAAATAGAATTCCTTATGAGCTTCTTGAAACTCCTTGGTCTAAAAATGAAACCCACAGATCTACCCTAAGGGATCACTAGCAATTGTAATAGGGATTTAAAACCAAAAAAAAATAATCAAATTTGATCAAGATGTAAATAATCATAAATCTTTCTACATCATGGTTGAATTTTGAAGCTTCAGGTACATATTCATACTTTGAAGCCATTGCGCCATGATACGGGAGAAATAATTATCAAGATCAAAGATCATTAGTGCCTCCAATCTAATATGGTTCATCCAACATGAAAGGGGGAGATCTCCCCTCTTCTTTTTCATGTGTGGAAACCAAATAAGGGGTTTGGGGTTTAGGGTTATTAATTTTTATTTAATTAATAATTCATTTAAAACCCCTCCAATGGTCACCTCCAACCGGGAACCCGAATCTGACAAACTTTATGTCATGGATTTAGTAAACACCATGTTCTGGACTAAACCACGGTCTCAAATTTCTTATCCAACTCTCCGACCAAGATTTATTACACATACTAAAAAAATTCATGCATGAAAAAATATATTTAATATTTTTAATATCACTGCACCAAGGATCTCCAAGCCCTAGAATCCCATTCTAACTCAATTCCTAGCTTTGTAAACATTCCAAGAAATATTCCAAAGTCTTAAACAGTAAAACCATAGTTTCTATAATTAAAATTGATCCATGTGAGTAATATACAATGAATATATCATATTTTTTAATGTACATATGAATAATAGATATGGTTTCACATAAATTTGTTTTTAAATTGAATATGGTTTTCAAGGAATATAATATTTTGTAAAATAATATAGTTGAAGAACTTTATATAAAGTTATTTTTCATGATTTTTAATGTTATTAATTAATAGAACTCAATTGGGAATGATTTCAGAATATATTAATACATGGGTGATAATATATTTATTGAACATAACGTTATGTCAGATGGAGTATCATTAGATCAACCCAAGGTTTGGTCCTCATCTATAGAACAAGGAACCATAGTTTCTAGAAAATACCACAGCTAGTGGGAGATTCCATGGGACTAGGAAGCCCCACACTTTGACCTCCCACATTTCATCAATCTCAAGAGACACTCGCAATAGAAAAAAACAAGAAATCTTGTAATGAAATGAACAACAAATAAAAAATGAAGGAACATAAGTGTTTAATGTGGTTTAGTCAATGTTCTAAACCATGGGAAACAACAACTTCACTAAATGTAAAAGAGAGAGATTACAATGGAAGATAAAATTCAAAGAAAAAGTTGATAGAGGCTAATATTGAGTAAACCATTCACTCACACAGACCATAAAATAATAGTGACCATATCCCTAATATCTATAGTCACAACCATTTGGTAATCCCAATTCCACTACCAAAAAATATCCATGGACCATTTGCCCCATGTCTCCAATATTTGCGGTCATCGAATCATTCAGTCAACGAAAATCACTACCACAACTAGATTTCCCAATGAACAGTATCCACATCTATAGAATTCAAGGAATACCTTTATGAATCTTCTATTATTGTCTTCTCATGGAATAAATCATCCTCCTACCCTAGAACATGCTTATTCTGATTCTTAAAACAATTCTTCTTGTTGTTGTGATATGCCCTAAATTTTAAGTGTTATCAGAACTATCTCCCCTTCATATTGTATAATAATAAGTATATAAATTTTTTTCCTCTTTAATGAGTTAATCACTCAACTAGAAAATTGTTTCTCACAATAATATTGAAAATATCCAACTTGAGAATCATTTTCCATACTTCAACACCAAGTCCACTAGGTCACATGCAACACCTTTTGTAATCTATTTTTTATCTTAACACTTTAATCTTTTGGAGATTATGAATTTATATGGTCCAAATACCTCTAAGTTATCTAAGAACCACTAAATTTAAATAATTCTTAAAACTCTCTTAATAAATAAATTTAGTCGGAATTTTCACTGGATTACAATTCCCTTCAATCTTCCAAAGATCCAACACCCCCATCATCCAAAAGCTTCTAAATGAAGTGGTACTTCAGTTGAATATTATTCATCTGAGAGTTAGATTTTGGATTCATATATAAGTGAATTAAACTTTAGATTTCACAGTATAATTCACCAATATCCTACCACTTTCTGATTTCTTCAAATAGACCCTTCAATCACGCCATTTCCTTCCTTGCTTATGTTATTATAATGTAATTAGCTTCCATAGTTCATAGTATAACTATAGGTTGTGATTGTGATATCCATTTCACATTAGTTAATATTAAAGAAAACACAAATCTAGTGGTTTTGTTTTATTTTTTTGTATCTCCACCGAATTCAATGTCCAGAAACCCCTGTAAGGGATCATCCCTCCCAAAAAATAGAGTGAAAGACACATTGTACCTTTAGGATACTAGAATATCCACTTGAAAAACTATTAATGATCCTTTCCTGGATTCACCATGAAATTTATAACCACACCCCCCACTTTACTGATATCAGGCCTTGTACAAACCATGGCATACATTGGACTTCCTGTAGCTGATGCATACAAAACTTTCACCATGTACTCTTCCTCATCATTTGTTTGAGGTGTCTTCTCCAATTAAATTTTGAAATGTTTGTAATGGAGGGTACTCAAAGGATTTCATTCACTCATATAAAATCTATCCAATACCTTTGAAACACACTCCTATTAAAAAATGAATCTTGTTTCAGAACTCAAGTTTCTTATGATCCTTATCCCCAATATCATCTTAACGGAACAAAGATCCTTTATTTGGAAACACCCTGGTAGCTCACACTTCAACTCTACCGACCCTTAAATAATAGGTCTCACCAAAAGTAATTCATCAAAATATAGACTAACTATGATGAAACTCCCACCATCATAAAACTTCTAGTAATAGTAATAGTCCAATTTACTTTGGATGAACCTGTGTTCCATTATGAAGGAATCAAACATTACATTATGTTTCCTTGGTGCCTGATTGATCCCATAGAGACTTCTCTCGATCTCACACACTCATCCTTCATTATGTTCCACTATGAAACCTTCTATTTGATCTATGTAGATTTATTTATCCAAATATCCATAAAGAAACATCATCAATACATCAATTTTCTTAAGAAACAAACCTTCCATGGAAACCTAAATGAGAATTTTCTGTAATGTTGTGTGTTTTAAAACAAGGTATAATATATCACTAAAATATAATCCTTATAATTATTGGAAACCTTTAAAAACTAACCATATCTTATATCATATTCTACCATCCACTTCCTCATTCATATGATAAACCAATTCATCAAAGTTAACTATTTTATTCATAAAAAATTGGGTTTATGGTGAATTTTAATGATGATGTCCAAGCGCATCACTACATAATATAGACATTAAATCAGATGGAATTGACCTAGGATTCAGATAAACAATAATACTTTCACTAGGACTACCTTTTCTAGAAAGACAATCATCCATGAAATTACCTTCTCGCTAGGTGTGAGTGATCACTATGTCTTTCCCAATGAGAATTTTTTACCACCTAATAAATTAGATCATATCCCACAAAATTCTTCCATTTCCTTTGAGTGCCTCCACCAAAATATTTTATTCATATTCCACTAAAACCAGAGCAATATTTTACAATCTACACAAATAAATCCCACTAAGAAGATCTCAAACCTCGTCCCCAAGAGAATTACCCAATCCATAAAAGGAGATAAAATTGAGCAACATTGATCCCCTTCTATCTCAAAACAAACCATATCCATGAATAAATCCATAAAAACTTGATCCATTGATATTAATCTTGAAACCGACGTTATAGGGCTTCCAAAAAATCTAGTTCCTAGAAAAAACCGATCCATATCACAAATCCATTCTATCACTCTGTAGAAGAAAACGAGAAAGGTTCTATGAGGCCCTTCCTCCCAAATTAAGGGAGAAAAGATCTTCCACTAACACCTTGAAATGCACTTGGATGCTGAGGAGATAGAAGTAAAGACCATTTATAACTCTGTTCCTTTTTCCCACAAAACCCAGCACACCACCACAAAAACCAATCTATGGGCTTTGTTGGTAAAGCTTTTAAAATTCATCCCTTGAAACTAAGAATCAAGAAAGTTATCTATTGAATATCCTTGAACAAGGTTACCCATATTCTACACAATCAAATACCAAATGAAACTCACCCACTCACTTCAAAAAAATAGATTCCATAAAGATTCCCCATTGAAGTTATCACAGCCCCAACATCTCAATGTTGGAGAAACACCCCTTATCTGAATATTTTCATTGGTGGGTAAGGTATGATTCCTCACACACCAAACTAAGAAATTCATTTTAGATGGGATTTATTTTCACCATACCATACTGTTCAAGGCACGAAAATGATCTTAACATAGTCCAAGGAATATAATGCTTTGGATTTGAAAAATATAAATGTAATATTAGTGAAAACACACTTATCAGGTTCCTCAACTAGATTTATGTTTTCAAAGACACACTTATGCTCAATAGATAACATCATACGAATCAAAACTGGGTGTTTTCTTGCCTCTATAAAGGAAATGTCTGGGTTCGGACACCCAAGAAAGAATAGAATGATTCCCACCTAGTTGTCCTTCCAAAACCTAACATCACCACATCCCACCAGTCATTAAACCCTATCTTTCAGGATATATAGGTGTTCAATCATGTTTTTTATGAGAATAGATAGTCTCTTGATATTATCATACCATCATTTACAATCATCCACATATCAGTATAACATGCAATTAACCTAGAGAGAGGAGCCTTGAATAATATCCCATGATAATTATGCTTGCCTACAATGCATGGTGTCCACAAGACTATGTAAATTAATACCTACCTCTTCAATTATTTTTTCAATCCTTCCACATGCTTCCCATTAACACTTGTTTTCCTATTTAATATCCCTTATAAACATTTTAAATATATTTTTGAGTGCTTTGATAGTTACTTTGGGAGATCTAATAACAGAAAGAATGTGTATAGGCATGGAAGTCAAGACACTATTCATAAGAGTAATTTTACCTCCAAAGGATAAGAACCTATTCTTCTAATTACAAATTCATCTTGATATCTGACTTATTTCACCTTCAAAAAAATAATTTCATTATCTTACCATTTGATATGGGAGCCCCAAAATAATGAATGGTCAAGATTCCCCTTTGAATTCCCAATTTTTATTGAATTCGGTTGCTTCGCTTGTGATCCCAATATTTGGATATATATACACACTACTTTTTATATGGTTAAACAGTTTCTCACTCCATTAACCATAAGCATCCATAAGTATATTTAAACCACTGATTGATTTTTTCCTAACATTAATAAAAAAAATAACATGTAATCGGTGAACATAAGGTGTGATATGATACTTGATCTGAGTCTATTCTTGTAAGGAAAAATCATCCCAGCTGCTAAATCATGTTTGATGTTTCTGGTAAGAGCCTCCTGATATAAGAGAAAAAGGCTTGGTGATACCATATCCCCTTTCCTTAAAACTATCACTATCTTAATGAATCCAAAACTTCATCCCATGATTGAAATTGAGATCAAAGGAGAAGCATAACACCTGAAAAATAAGTCACATGACCAATCCTTCAAAAAAAATTCAGTCATGAACTTATAAACAGAGTTTCATTCCATATGATCATAGGTTTTATCCATGTATACCTTAATCATAATGTTATATCCAATGGTCTTCATTTTTATGTCATGAGTCATCTTTTTTAGAAATTCCAATCAACCCTTGGATTCTTATTCCCTTTATAAATCCTTGTTATTCATCGAAAATAATTTTTGGAAGGACCTACACAATAATTTTATTAAAAATGAAAGTAAGTATCTTATAAGAGAAGTTACATAATCATATAGGCCTATAATGACTAGCAGAAGTGGGCTCCTTGAATTTTGGGATCAACGCCACAAAATAAGAACAAATAGATCTAGGAAGAGCACCACCTCTAAAGTAGTCCTAGATATCCCCAATCACCTAATCCTTAATAATAGTTCACATAGACATAAAGAAAGAACCAGGGAAACCATCCAAACCAAATGCACATTCAGAATTCAAGCTCAAACACTGCCTATATGATCTCACCTTCACTCATGACTGCCTCTAAACAATCATTATCACTATCTATTACCATTTTTGGAATATTTAGTAAAAATTATCCATCTATACTCACCCCCACACTACTCAAAAAAGGGATATTTGTGATAGTACATTTGAGATGGGTTCCCATCGCAAATTAACTTTTGCGACGAGGTCCTGTCGCAAATGGACCATTGTAGAAAAGAGAAATGCATATATTAACTTTTGCGACTGACCGTCGGAAAAAGTCATTATTTGCAGTAGGCAGTAGTACCGTCATAAATAGGTTCGATTTTTTTTTAAATACCTATTATGACGGTCCGGCTACTCATCACAAATACTTTTCCCAATATTTTTATAAAAAATTACAACGGACCATCATAATTAGTATTTGCGATGCACTCGTCGCAAATAATGGGAAAAAAATTCATAATAATATAATAGTAATATAAATGAAATAATAATATTAATATTTGTACAATAAAATTATTTAAAAAATAATATTAATAATAATTAAAAATATAATATTAATTTAAATGAAATAAAAATATTAATATCAGTAAAATAAAAATAATTCTAAAATTAATTAAATAATATAATAATATTATTATTAATAATATTAATGAAATAATAATATTAATATTAGTAATATAATAAAAACCACAGTATTCAAAAAAATATAAAAATATGTTAATTAATAAAATAAGAAATATAATAATAAAATTAAATAAATAATAAAAACTATAATATTCATAACAATATAAAAAACACACTATTTAAAATTTAAATAGTTAATATTACAAAAAAAATACATTCAAATGTTTCATTTTAAAATAAAAATACATCAGTGAGGGGGAGGGTCATCTGGAGGAGATGGAGGAGATGGTGGAGGGAACTCCATCCCTAAACTACGAGTCAGACGTCACTTGTACTCCATTTTCTCCTACTCCTGTTGATGTTGTCATCGATGCATCTCATCATGCATCTCCTCCTCCTGCTATTGTTTTTGTAGGAACTTTTCCTATTGTTGTTTCTGCCATTGATGCATCTCCTCCCGCTCCCTATGCATTGTCTCTACAATCTCACTCTGAGCTCACAACTGATCCTAATTCTATACAGTATATGATGATGACTCTTCGTGAGCTACTCTCGAGCTGGAAATTGACATCGCAGCGGTGCCATAAAAACTCCCATGGTTCAGTCAATAGTCGATACCAATAACTTGGCATTTCTCAAAGGCATACAGGATCACCTGCATCCATGGTGCCTCATCAAATTGGTGGGTATTGGTCTGGCCATCGATCTCGACCTGAATCTCACTATGTGTCTGAGACACCACAACCTCATATGACTCCTTCAATTTCAATTTAAAATTAAAATAGTTAAAATATTATTTTTAGTTAAATTTAAAACTCAAAAGGAAATTATATTGACCACAATCTGATGATGGTGAGCACCTCTAATATCATCAGTGAATAGATCACTGTACATACTCCTATAAATGTCGTATTCCGTAATATCGGGTTGTGAAACTACCTATATGAATATAAAATAAACCGTTTAAATTTAAACTTATATACAATATTTAAAAAAATTTACTTACAATATGCTCCATATGCATACTAAATGTACGACTACCGGCTTGATGTTTCACCTCATGTCTCCCTTTATTTTTCCGACCTACTGATGATCTACTCTAAAACCCCCTACTCAAATAGTGTGTACATAATCCATCCCAAACCTGAGATGAAATATAATCAGGTCAGTGGATGCAACATGTATTATCAAACTCTATCACTCCTACTTTCTCCATTGCTTTCCTTTTCAAATTGTGCAAAACCTAAGTGCAACGCGGATGCATAACTCCATGTCGTGCCTTCTAGATAGCCTCATCCATGCTCTCATCAATGGGATATCATAAAACCTATAAATAATTTAGAATATGAAATTATTAATTAAAATAATTTCAAAATAAATATTATTTATTTACATACCAGCCAATGCTTGAACATGCGGTGCTAAAAAACAATGGGAATCTGATCCCATGAAACCCATGCTTCAGAAAAATAATTGTGCAATATACCACTCCCCTGTCTAATAGCTATATGTGTAAATGTGTGAAAAAAATAAAAATTAATCAAATAATTAGAATATAAATAAATTAAATAAAACTAACTGAAATGCATAGGTAAACATACCTCAGTGTGTGTGGATCGAACCCAAAATGTGGACGTTGCACGGGGATAGGTTCGAGAATCATCAGTTGGGAAAGACCACGCCCCCTCTAAGTGCTCTCTAAACCACCAGCAGTCTGAGGGTCATATGATCTGACATTCTTCTTGTCCAAAGATAGATCAACCTTCTACAACAGACGATACATATACTCATCCATCTGAAAAACGAAATGATTTTTGTTATCAAATAGTTGAAAAGAACTATTATATATATATATATTGCATATCATTATAACCAACATTTAACTATGTCAATGTCCATCTTCATTTTCATCTTTATATTTTTCAATATCAATGCCTTCATATTCCCCCTCACTATCATCAATTTCTATATTACTTTCAATTTCATCATCTCTTTTCATTTCAAATTCTGTTGTAACATCATTAACATCATCCTCACCATTAGCCCTTAATTTTGGGGTGTCATCAATGATATTCTTTTCTCTTCATGAAAAATATGTATTTTGAGTAGTCTCTTGAAAATTTTCAATTCATTTCACTTCAGTGGAACCAAATTCACTTTCAGTAAACTAATTCTCTCAAGATTTAATTTTTATTATGCTCCACCAATCACCCTACTCTCCTGAAGTTGCACAGTAATTTTCATAATAAATTTTT
This sequence comes from Viscum album, assembly GCA_963277665.1. Lineage (NCBI taxonomy): Eukaryota > Viridiplantae > Streptophyta > Magnoliopsida > Santalales > Viscaceae > Viscum > Viscum album. Next base: position 2,059,705,743 of record OY728120.1, on the reverse strand, counting down.
TGTTCTTAATGAGACAATAAAAATGTTTCATTTACTGAAAGAATACTTTTATATTTAATATGAACTATTCCATCGATTGGATGAACATGCATGCCTCCCTTAGTATCCAACCACTGACATTTAAACATCGTTATACAATGTTGTCCTAAATAACACAGTTCAATTATTTCTTCCAACATGCTGTAAAAGTTAACTTCAGTTTCTCTATGATGATATCCACTTAATAAAACACCACTATTCATTGTTTTTTTTATTCACCATATTCATGTGTATGAAATCAAAAACCATTCACCACATATGAATTATAAGATTTAACCATTTTTGGATGGTAGGTTACTCAATACACACAATCGATTATCAATTTTATAAGCATGTTGAGATACCTGAAAACTTGTAAACCACTTATCACTATAACAAGTATACATTTGATTTTTATGTGAAATCAAAAATAATTTATGTTACCAGTTTTTGAAACCAGTAGGAAAAAAATGATGAAATTATTCAAGAGCAGATGTTGTAATTTGTGGAAATTGTTTCTTGATATGATTATCGTATAACCTAAAAATAAAATAAGATTAATGTACTATTTCAAAAATTATAGAATAAGTTATATGATCACTCACACTAAAAATGGTTTCATTTCTTCACAGTTGAGCAGAATATATGTATGAGCTCTATGATTTTCATCATCTGAAATCTATTTTTCATAAACTCCACAGAAGCCAAGTTCCGGCTGAATGAAAACTGATAATTTATTAATCATGTCATCTTCAACATTTCCCTTGTTAGGACCCGAGCGGTTTTATTTTGAGGGATATTCATATTGAAAGTAATGAGAGGAAAAAAAAAGAAATTTCCTCTTTCAAATAAGTTTCTGTAATTGAGCCTTCAACTGATCCTTTGTTACATACATTTTTCTTCAATTTTTGTATACATATATCAAATGGGTACATCTATCAAAACTATACCAGACCTCCAGATTCTGTTTCATGCAGAAAATGTAATATAAAATGTTACATTAAGTAAAACAAAGATGGTGAGATGATTTTTTCCAATTTACATAAAATTAAAATGATATCCTCTTATAGTTTTCTTACTACATAATATTCTATTGTTAACACACAAATGTCTCTAAAAAATATGAAATTTCTGTTAGCTCATCCCAAATCATAGGATTTAACAAACCTATTAATCCAATTGGCATAACTATTTCCATTAAAACATGACAGTCATGACTTTTCAATCCGGTAATATGACCATTTCTGACATATCTCTCCAAATTGGAAGCATAACCATCTAGAGGTCTCAAATCTACAATCCAATGACAAAATAATAAGTGACTCTCTTTGTACAGTGTATAAGATGCTTTTGGCTTTATTAGCTTCAATGATCTAACATTTTCAAACAGTTCAAGTTCCAGTAGCTTACAAATTTTGGCAAGATCTAATCATGCTTTTACATTATCTTTGGTCTTACCTAGTGTATCCAAAACTATATGAAATAAATTATCAAAATAGTTCTTCTCAATATGCATCACATACAACATATAATAGACCAACAAATAAGACCAATATGAAAATCCCAAAAAATTCTCTGTTTTATCCAATAATGCTCTTTTCCAAACCCATTAATTTTCTATTGGTTTAATGTTGGTCCAAATGTGATGGGATATAATGAAGAGACAATTGATTTTAACTTTTTACTTAAGATCATTTTTGTAGGCCCATCTTTTTCAACTATTCCTTTTCTGAAATGATATTTTTTTTCTTCGAAAAGGATGATCAGTTGGAAAAAATCTATGATGAAAATCAAAAAAATAAGGTTTTTTTACATTGACGAGCATAAATGATTTGTTGTCTCTTGTATAGTACAGACATGATTTTTTACCATGTGTACTCCATCCAGATAACATGTCATATGCTGGGAGTCACTAATTGTCCACATCAATGCATATTTCATTAGGAAGTTTTGTTTTGTAGCAACATCATATGTACTGACACCATTAATCCATAATGAATTTAACTCATCAACCAATGGTTTCAAATAAACATCAATATTCTTTTTCAGATGACTTAAATTAATAAGGTCAAAAAGATATATGGCTCCTTCATCAACATCCATGTAGGTAAATTGTATAGAGTTATAAATACAGGCCAACATGAATACTGACTATCGTAAGAACCAAATAGATAGAAACCATCATTAGAAAGAACTAATCACATGTTTCATGCTTCTAAAGCAAAAGATGGATGCACTTGGTCAAAATGTTTCCATGAATCTCCATCAGAGGGATGATTTAAGCTTTTACCAGCTAAAATATTGGTTTTGTGCCATGACATCAATATTTATGTGTTTTGAAACATAAATAAACACTACAATCTGGGTGTGAGTGGGAAATATCTCAATTTTTTTATAGGAATAAATCCAGAATTCCCTGATTGAGCTTCTTTGTACCATGATTGTCCACTTGTATGACAACTATTCAACGAATCATTTTCACCATAATATAAGATGTAGTTATTTGAACAAGAATAAATCTTCTGATAACCAAGAACAAAATTATGAACCATCCTATTTCTCTTATAAAAATTTATAGGCAACACATTTCCTTCAGGTAGCAGTGTTTTTAACAAAGATAATATCTGATCAAAATAACTATTTGACATTGAATTATCTGATTTAATAGCCATAAATTTATCAAATACTTCAAACTTTCATATCATGCAACTAGGATATAAGGCATCCTCAGTGGACCTCAACAAATCATATAAATGAGATGGTTCTAACTCAAGAGTTAAATCAATATCATCATGTGTTTCAATTTGTTGAAAAGATAGACCTTCCACATCATGTAATAAATTTTGAAACCATGCTGGATCTGGAACCAAATTATTAGTATCTTATCTAAAACTACATTCACTATGTTGATACCAAAAAACATAATCTGGTTGAAAACCAAAATGTAATAAATGACCATCAACGTTTTCAAATGTGTCATACGTCCTCAGAGCACATTTTTTACAAGGACACATAATTGTCCCTTTTGAAAAAATGGTTTTGATGATGCAAATGATAAGAATTCTTGAACAACCTCAATATATACAGGATTTAAACCAGAACCTTTTGGATTCTAAGGTTTATTTATCTATGCACAATCATCTAATAACGACTGTTTTTGACTTCCTTGTTCCATATATTTCTAAAAAATATGAAATAAGAGGTTTTTTTGTATAATTAGATATAAGATAAACACTATCCAAAAAATATAAGACAATTATTAATTACAGGTATTTTGTACTAAATATTGTTAATTACTAGTGGCATATTTTCTAGAGGATTGGCGGCCACTCTTTTTCCCAATGGATCATCCACTTGTAACTTTATTCGATGAAAATCACTATGAAAAGTCTAATCTGACATACGAATATCCATTTTTGTATGCCCAATGATGGAGAGATGGGAGGCCTCACTGCGCTACTTTCTACGCTTGTGTATACAAAAATTAATATTCATACTTCGGAGCATACTTTTCATAGTGATTTCATTCAGAGAAGTTCCAAAGATATGAGTCTTCAAGAAAAAGATCCTCTTTTTTTCTAACGGCTCACCATCATGCAACTTTCTCCAACTGAAATCACTATGAAGAATCTGCTCTAACATACGTCTGAGAAGATTTTTCAGACTGATTTCAGTGGGAAAATGCAAGGATATAAGGAATTGATCAAAAGTAATGTCGTTAATCAACTGGAAATTATGCCAGTTTATCACAATATACTCGAATCTATTTCAATTTATTAGTAATTAATCCTAATTATTTCTAATTAATCCTAATTATTACTAATTAATCCTTATTATTACTAAATAATCCTAATTAATCCTTATTAATCCTAATTAATCCTAATTAATCCCAATTAATCCTAATTAGTCCCAATTAATCCTAATTATTACTAATTAATCCAAATTACTACTAATTATTCCTAATTATTCCTAATTATTACTAATTATTACCAATTATTACCAATTATTACCAATTATACCTAATTATACCCAATTATTACTAATTATTACTAATTATTACTATTTATTACTAATTATTACCAATTTATTACTAATTATTACCAATTTATTACTAATTATTACCAATTTATTACTAATTAATACCAATTTATTACTAATTAATCCCAATTTATTACTAATTAATCCCAATTTATTACTAATTAATCCCAATTTATTACTATTTAATCTAAATTATTACTGATTAATCCTAATTATTACTAATTATTCCTATTTTTTTCTAATTATTCCTAATTATTACAAATTATTCCTAATTATTAATAATTATTCCTAATTATTACTAATTATTCCTAATTATAACTAATTATTATTAATTAATCTTAATTATTACTAATTAGTCCTAATTATTACTAGTTATTACTATTTATTACTAATTATTAGTATTTATTACTATTTATTACTATTTATTACTAATTATTACTATTTAGTACTAATTATTACTATTTACTACTATTTATTAGTATTTACTACTAATTAATCCTAATTATTACTAATTAATCCATATAATTACTAATTAATCCTAATTATTACTAATTATTACTAATTATTACTATTTAGTACTAATTATTACTATTTACTACTAATTATTACTATATACTACCAATTAATCCTAATTTTTACGATTTAATCCAAATTATTACTACTTAATACTAATTATCAATTTTTATTAATAATTATTACTATTTATTACTATTTATTACTATTTATTACTAACTATTACTATTTATTACAAATTATTACTATTTATTACTAATTATAATTATTTATTACTAATTAATCCAAATTATTACTAATTAATCCTAATTATTACTAATTAATACTAATTAATCCTAATTATTACTAATTAATCCTAATTATTACTAATTGATCCTAATTAATCCTAATTATTACTAATTTATCCTATTTATTACAATTTATTTCTAATTATTACAATTTATTACTAATTATTACAAGTTATTACTAATTATTACAAGCTATTCTGAATTATTACAAGTTATTCCTAATTATTACAAATTAATCCTAATTATTACTAATAAATCCTAATTATTACTAATTAATCCTAATTATTACTAAGTAATTCTAATTATTCCTAATTATTCCTAATTAATCCTAATTATTTCTAATTATTCCTAATTAATCCTAATTATTACTAATTAATCCTAATTATTAATAATTAATTCATATTCTTACTAATTAATCCTATTTGTTACTAATTAATCCTAATTATTACTAATTAATCCTAATTAATCCTAATTGATCCTAATTAAAACTAATTAATCCTTATTATTACTAATTAATCCTTATTAATCCAAATTAATCCAAATTAATCCAAATTAATCTTAATTAATTCTAATTAATCATAATTATTACTAATTAATCCTTATTATTACTAATTAATCTTCATTGTTACTAATTAATCCTGATTATTACTAATTAATCGTGATTATTACTAATTAATTCTGATTATTACTAATTAATCCTAATTATTACTAATTAATCCTCATTATTACTAATTAATCCTAATTATTACTAATTAATCCTAATTATTTTAGTTTTTTACAAATTATTACAATTTATTTCTAATTATTGCAATTTATTACTAATTATTGTAATTTATTACTAATTATTACAATTTATTTCTAATTATTATAATTTATTACTAATTATTACAATTTATTTCTAATTATTACAGTTTATTACTAATTATTACAATTTATTTCTAATTATTACAATTTATTACTAATTATTACAATTTATTACTAATTATTTATAATTAATACTGGATATTTCTAATTATTTCTAATTAACACTTACACATAATTATTCCTAAAAATAAATACTGAAAAAAAAAATCTAATTCTAATTTAATTAAATTGCATCTAATTAACAAAAATTATAAATAATTCAAAATAAAATTAATTAACTGAACTTTAAAAAAATTGATAAATACTTTGAAACTGAAGCTTTCGGAGTATAAAAGCCGCGGATTATGCTCCGATTTAAAAGTTTAAACTATAAAAAAAATTGAATAAAATTTTTCAGAAGGAATAGTGAGAGAAGTTGAGAAAGAAGTGGAATGAGAGGAAAAATGCATGAAGGTATATATAGGTTAACTTATTTGCGACGAGAGTATTTGTGACTGTAAGCCCGTCGTAAAAAGTGGCATTTGCGATGAGACCCATCACAAATGGACACTCGATAAAAAGTTATTTGTGATGGGCACCATTGCAAATGGGTACCTACAGACATACTATTTGTGAAGGGACAAGTATCCCGTCACAAATACTAAAAACCGCCATCAGGAATTTGCGACGGGAATAGGAACATGTCGCAAATTCCCTTCCCGTGGTTTGGCGCGCATTTTGCACCAAACCTTTTGCGATGGGTCCTTACTCCCCCATCACAAATATCCTTTATTTGTGACGGTCCTGTTATCCCGTCGCAAATGGTCATTTTTTCAATAGTTCCAGATTCCTTCCATCATCCATAATCACCATCCCTAATGGTAGATGCTAAAAATTCTATTTTTCAATTCACCCAACAACCTCCCCATCTTCAGTATATGTTCCATCCTCAAGCCAGAGATTGAATCTCCTAACCACCTTCTGTTCCTTCAAAAAATTCTGAAAAAATGAAATCTTTAAATCTACCTCATGGAGCTAGAGAGCTCTTGATTTTTCACTTTAAATCCTTTAAACTTCCAATGGTCTGTTAGTCCAAAATTTCGGTTTTCTAACCATGAGAGAAAAGAGGTCATCATCCCTTTCAGATTGCAGCCTCGCCTCCATATTATCAATATAATTTTTTTGGTCTTCCAGATTGTACTTGATTCTCCATATTTTCAAAATCCACTCCATAATATCCATCTTCAAATGCTTAAACTAATTATATAGATCCATCCCCCCCCCACCATTGGAATATCCCAAGAGTTCTTCACCATTTTAAAAAAATCTCATCCCTCACCCAACTCAAAGAGAAATGAAAATATTTCCCTTCTTGTATTCCTTCTATTTTAATTTGAACAAAGAGTGGAGAATGATCTGACAACACTCTGGTGAGATTCATGACCTTGACTTGAGGAAAAGATTCAATACCCTAAAGGTTGTACATGCAAAGATCTAGTATACTCCAAATTTTTCTCATACCCTTTCGGTTATTGCACCACGTGAAAGGGTCCCCTGGTAATTCCAAGTCCAACATCCCGTTGTTAATCATGAAATATCTAAAAATCTACATGTCAATATTAAGATATCTTTCTCCTCCTTTCTTCTCTGCGCTATCTACGACAGTAGAAAAAAATCCTCCAATGAACCAAGGAAAATTCTATCGTTGCATCCCTGAAATATTTCCCCACAAAGCTTTCATATCCAAAGAATCACAATTAGAATACACAAAAGAGAAAATTAATTTAACACTCCTGATACCAACCATGATAGTAAAACTCTGAATAATGATATAAAACATTCCACAGTGATGTTATTTTTCCAAAAATTTCAAAAGTGATTATTTTGAATCCCCCCATGCATAGCTTCTGAAAATCATAGTCTCCTTATATAGTTCCCAATATTTTTTCCATCCAAATTAGGTTTCGGCACTGCCAATAGAGAAAATTTAATCATATTAACTTCATTTGAAATATACACAATTTTTTCCTGAACCTTCAGACCCCTGGAATTCCATATAATAACAGAAATCAATGGTGAAACGAGACAAACATTTCCTTGAGTCCCATGAATCAAGTATTCGAATTTCATTGATACTCAAGCTCAATTTTTTTGATTTATATCGAGTAATTTGACCAATATGTTCAAACAAGGTCGCATGATTGGAAACAACAGCCCCCATTTGACTCGGTAAGATCAGTAATACCTCTCATCAACCGCAAGATCCACAAAACGATTCGTCCATTGACTTCTCGAACATGGGGTATTTTGTTCCTTGAAAACCTAAGAACCCACTACAACCAAACCTCTAAAAAGGGAAACCCCTTCATGTGTAGAAGATACCTCATGACGAACCAAATCCATTTCCAATTGAGATTCTAACTTCCCCACTTGGTCATCCTGATTATTTTATTCGTTAATCGCTTGCTCAGACGAAACTTCCTACCCCGGAGAAGGACAGTATTTTATAACACAATTCAACAACCCTTCCAAAGGCTTTCCAAGAATATCTTGTTTATTAAAATTCTGCTACTCACTGACCACCAGCTTGGTCTAAGAAACTTGAACTAGGGGTAATCTATCTTGTAAAGTAGCCTTCAGCATCCCCAACTCAGGCTTATCCAAGCATGCATTAGCTCCATCACCATGAGACTCATGTTCTGAAAAGACACTATCTTTTTCACATACCCCAGACTCCACCAGGCCACATGCAGAATAACCCATATAAGGATCTTCTAAGATAAAATCCTCATTAGTATACTGATAGGAGATTGAAGGATCCTCCTCATTCTGAATAAATGGAGATAAATTACAAGAGACCGATCACAGAACCTGACGCAACGAATTTCCCACAACATACGTGCATCTAAAAAATTCAGCATTGTGTCCCCAGAGATGAAAACCCATAACAAACCATAGAGGCACCTGATAAACTATAAGGGCGCAGCGGAGGTGTGTGGTAACCAAAACACACAAAAATGGTGAAAATGGATGAACAAGCAAATTTTAACATGGTTCGGTCTGATGACCTATGTCCACGGGAGATGGGGCCAATTTCTCTATTTCTCTCTGGATAAAATGTGGAGGATCACATATATTACATCACTCGGTTCATGGAATTCAAATCCCATTTCATATATAGACAAAAACCATTTTCTTTGGTTGGTTTGTGTAGATCATCTACCCATGAATTATCCTCTCACCATAGGCTGCTCATCCACCATGCTTCCCACCAATGAAGACTTCTTCTATAGCCGCCTAGGTTGGTTGCTGCCAAAGGAGAAATTGTTGCTGATAACACTCCCATAAAAACACATCCTTTTCTAAATACTCCCAAATTGGGAGTGGCCCCACAAATCTTCCCCTCACAACCAATTTGGGGTAGAAGATAGACCTGAAGTCTCCTTGGAGGCATTGAAAACTTCATCAGCAAATTGAACAAGATTCTTCTCTCCAGATGACATGTCACTTCCACTGTCTTCAATCAGGCTTGAGCTGACTACAGTCCCTATCAAATGATACAACCATTGGGACTCTTTCCATGTAAGAATCTCTTCATCCCCACATGAGACTTCCAATACTCCAGCTATTATGGAAATCATGTATCCTCTCACATCGAGCCTACTTAATGACAACAAGTTATGTCTCATCCTCAGAACAAATTTCACATCATCAAGTTTTCGTACTCATCTATCGGGTGTCTTTAATTTCACTATCCTAACTCCTCAAACATCGCATATTGACCCATAACCAAGTATCATAGAATTTATCACCTACTAAAAAGTATGAAACACACCTTTCATCGTACATATGTGTACCAAGCTCTCCAAATCCAAAACCCATATATCTTCCTTTGGATTTTGCATCCGATCGTTCCTCCTTTTTAGAAATCTACATTCCTACTTCATGTGCTCGTATCTTTTGCAGTAATGACACTAAACTTCTCCCCATTCAACTCTCTCACATGAGTACAAGCATCCCATTATCACATAGACTTCATCATCTTCCGATAATTCTGTGATATTTTCAACCTTCTCTGCATATTTCTCTTTCCCAGCAACGTACCGTTTGTGCTCTCCAAAATCACTTTTATAATGACCCTTTTTATCATAACAAAAACATGTGATTTCTCTAGGATCATATGCCTTGATTTTTTCCACCATTATTTACCTTCTGACTTCTAATATCATCTCCTCCCACATCAATCATCTCGTATCACCATGATTTTCTCTCCTGAATACTTCGCGGGTCTCTAGAATGAATCTGAATCTTAAAGTGATGCCTTCACCTTGTCCATCTTCAATGTTTCCTTCCCCATGAACAATGCAGTCACAAGTATGTCAAATTAACATGGAAAGGATGATAAAAGAAAAAGTTCTTTGTATTCCTCTTCAATATTCACACCGAGCCCCAATAATTGTATCAAGATTTTTTTGAATTCTTTGGTGTGATCCAAAAAATTTGTTCTCTCATCCATAAACACCTGGTAAAATTTATTCTTTTGTAGTATTTTTTTTGGTGAGTGACATCACCATATACTGCTTTTCCAACTTCCTCCAGATCTCCTTTGATGAGGTCTCATCCAACACCTAGTAGTTTACCTCATTTTCTAGACACAGTAAAATTGTGCTGACGACCCACATCTCAAGCTCTTACCACTCATCATCACAGGTTCTCCCAGGATTTTCTCCTATCAATGGTATGATAATTCCATAATTCACAAGAATATCTTTCACTGTGATTTTCCAAAATCCTAAATTGTTCTGACCATCGAACTTCTCAATTTCAAATTTTGGAAGTTCACCACCACCAGTCATCGTCATTGTCGCAAAACAAGATTACCACGGTTGATGTCCCACCCTTATGAAACCACTTTATGGAGTGCTAATTTTGAATAAACAATCACACAGATGCTTCTGGAATGATTTAAAGAGTGGGAATCGACTCCTGGATCGTCAAAATAGGACACCGATTGATCAAGATATAACCAAAATAGTGTCAATGGTCAAGATAATCTGATGATGTGGCAATGATGTGGTGCTGATGTGGCATGCTGGAGAAGCTGATGGAATCTTGTAGGAAATTTCACTAGCGCTGGAACAGTACCTTCTTCTCCAGAAAGGAGGTACTGTAGCATACCGGTTTGATTAGAAATTTGATTGAGCCTACCGAGCTTGTTTCACCTTGGTTTTTCATGCCACTTATGTTGTTGGAATAGTCTTTTCTCCCTCTTCATATATCTAGCCTTAGAAAAAAAATTCAACAAACTTCAATTTTCTGATCACTGGAAAACTCAGCATCGCTCCATTATTTTGAACTCCCTCTCTTTAGATCCCTATGATACCACGTGTAAGGGCACTGCGGAGGTGTGTGGCAACACAAACACACAAAAACAGAGAAAAAAAATGCACGCATAAATTTTAATGTGGTACAGTTGGATGGCCTATGTCCACGGGATAAGGGGGATGGTTTCTCTATTTCTCTCTGAATAAAATGTAGAGTATCACATAGATTACATCACTTAGTTCATGGGATTCAAATCTTGTTTTATAGATGAACAAAAACCATTTTCTCCAGTTGGTTTTGGTATCTCATCTCCCCATTAATTATCCTCCCGTCTTTGGTTTCTCGTCCACCATGCAGCCCACCAACGAAGACTTCTTCCATAGCCTCCTAGGTTGGTTGTCACCATAGGAGAAATTTTTGTGGACAACACTCCCGTAAAAACACATCCTCTACTGAATACTCCCAAATTGGGAGTGGCCCCCACATAAACCACCCACTACCACCATGAAAATCCATCGCGGGCTTGAATAAGAACATGCAATAGAAGTTCTACTAAAGATCCAATTCTAGGAAAACTATCATAGATGAAGAAACATGCAAAATCATTGTATCTTTTTTCATTCACAAGAAGAAGCCAAAGGAAAACCCCATACTTCACATGATTGAAGGACTGAGTAAAGGAAAGTGTAAACCTATTAGCTTCATCCAAACCACTGATGAACATGAGTCTCTTACAAAGTGTATATCCCATGGCCATATGAATACAAGGAAGTGTCGCGATCCACACATTCAACCCTCCCACGACCAAGCTTTCACAAAATCATCCTGCATGAAAAAGTGAATATAGAAGGAGTGCCAAGAAATAATCGATACCACCTCCGGCATCTCAAGCCCCCATGATTTCACAAAGTTTATGAATAAGGATAATGAAGATAGATCACACCCAAACTTCTCCACAAGAGACCAGTGATGGTAGTCTAAAGTCACTTCATGCTCCATTACTGATAGATCCACCGAATGAAAGTCTTCCACTCTCACTGAACACTGAAGATCCAAAAAAATACTTGGGGTATGAGGTAATCTAACCATCGTTGCTAGTGAGGGAACTCTAGAAAGCACTTTTTTGAAGAATCCCTCCCCCCCCCCACACACACATCTCTCTCGACCAATCAATGGAGATGCCATTGAATAATCCTTAATAGACTCCAATTTCAACACTAGAAATGACCCTGATTCCTCACCCCCTGGCGGCCAAGGACCATCCACCACAATGTTCATAAAATTTGAAATTTCTGGAGGCGCGTAAGGAACATTTGAAGAAGTGCCCATTTTCATCCTATTCAAAACATTGGTAAATAATCATGAATTGAAATGGGGTTAATCTCATATGAAGAATCCATTTAATATACAGTTCTCGCTTATCTTACACTAAAAGAAATTTAGTATATTTCGGTTTTTTTAGAGGTAGTTTTACAAACCAACCCTAAACTTAAAAATAGTATTTTGGATTCCTATTTTAGTGATGATTTTGTAAACCATTGGTATTTAGTTGTATTTTTGTTTAAAATAACTACTAAATAATTTTATAAATTATTTCTTTTTAGTTTTTTTAAAAATTCACTATATTTTTATTGACACCATTATCACACCAACCCCCCCCCCCCAAATACCCCCACTCTAAACATTTATTAGGCTTGACCTCCCCCTCACCGATGCTCAATGATGGACCTACCTTAGAATTCCCCTCTCCACAAGTTAACACTGAACCCCTACTAGGCTCCCCCTCACCATTTCTCAATGAAATACTGCCTCTCGACCTCCCCCTCAATATCACTCAACACCGGACTGGATTCCCACTCAGCCTCAATAACATATCCCCCCTCTCTTATCCCTTATCTTCCTCTATTCCATTGTACCCACACTGAGATTTATGGAGATAACTCTCAAATTCTTTTCTACATAATCACATGTAGTTGATTTTGTGCTCTAATTTAGCATATAGTTGTGCAATAGAGTTTAGTTTAGTAATTTAACTATTCTAATTCTCCTTCAATTCTTATAGTTAAGTATATTTATGATTTCTTTGTTTTCGAGTTTCAGTTTCATGAAATAATTCATGAAATTGATGTTAACATTATTAGAAGAATTAATAATAAATTTATATGTTGTTTAATAATTATTTTAATGCTATTTGGTTATGTTATAGTGTGTTGTATTGTTATAACTAGTTAAATAAATCATTAAATGAGTGTTTGGGTATAAATTGTGCGTATGGGTTATAAAAATATATTTATTTCATGTTTTATTCGTTTTATAATATTTTAATATAAATATATAAATAATATTTCATGTGAATGACTAAATTATGTGTCTTAATATGTTTATCCAAATTTAAGAAATTACAATTATCTTCATTTTTGAAATTAAATGTATTTTGTTTTTATATATAATAATATAATTATATTTTATATTTGACACTAGAGGAATTCAATTACATATGGAATGTTTTTTCAGGTATGTTATATTGGAAGAGGTTTAGTGATGGTACCCACTCTACGTTACGGGGTTCTCATTCTCCCTATACAACACAAGGTACAATTAATCACATACCTTTGAACACTTTTTTGACACCTTGTCCTCTAATCCTAATATGATTTCATCCACGAGTATGGATTTTACTGATGATATTGATGAATCAGACAAGACACCTACAATGGATCAATCTAGTAATCCAACTGACACTCAGTTACCATCTAGAGGTTATTAGCGGGTCATAGTCATTGGTATGTAATTCAATGTGACAATATTAATTTCTTAAATACTAATACTAATTGTTTAATTTATATGTTAAAAATATTTAAATAATAATATAACATAGATAAACATAAATATTCAATATGTTTGTAATTTTACTAATGTAAATTTAGTTCATCCTTTTGATGAATATGGGGTACCCACTCAGGATGCAGTTGCATTTTTGGGTAGTTCCTAGGTACTTTAGCATGTAAAGTGGCATCCCTCCCTATTCATTATCTAAATTGTAGACAGATTTCATTATCCTAAAAAATGAGTTGTTTAATTCTCAAATAAATGTTCTATCATTATTATGTATTCATATATGATAAATTAATCATTGTTACTTAATGTGTTAATAATTTAATTCATTTTTTGTATATTTTTGTAGACGTTGTTCCATTTTGACAAGCCTGATTCCATTATATAAGCCTAGACCTTAAAAATTTTAGGGAAAATCGAAATATTTCAAGTGGAGATTATGGAATGAATTCAATGACTCATATCTATCATTTTCATGGATATATTAGAAGATCCTTGAAGGCATACCTAAGGAACAATAGAAAACATTCATTAACCATAATCTCACTGAATATCATAAAGTATTTTTATAAATATTAGTAGATTAATAAAAATGTTTTAATAACATTTCATGTTTTATTGATGTATAATTTATTCATCTTATTTTTATGAGAAATTCTATCAATAAAGAGAAGAAACTAAATCCCCACACTATTATCACAATGAGTTTCATGAAAAAATAACATGGAAAGGTTCCATTAAATTTATTATAATAGATATTTATAACACTTAAAATAATTTATGTTTTATAAATATTAGTTATGTAATTATTTCAAATAGGTGAAGGATGTGGTTCCTTCTATTGGAAGGATAGAATGTGGTTTGATGCTCATAGAAAAAAGATGGAAGTTTTTTCAACAACCTTATATAAAACATAGGGGTAAATAATTTTAATTATTTATTAGTATTACTAAATTACTTTATAATATAATATTATTTAATTTATAATGTAAACTCAAAGAATCTTGAGATGCTAACCCGGCCTTGTCAGTTTCAGTATCCTCAGAAGATTCCATGGATCGAGTTCTTGGAAAAGAGTATTATGATCATGTTAGGGGGATGGGTTGGGGTACATCACCATTGAGGGCATTCAGTAGGGTACATATATCTTCATTGATGGTGTCAGTAGGAGGGAGGCCTATAGGTTTTAATGATTCTAGTAAACAAAAGGAAATTTATGTATTTAAGAATACAATTAAAGATCATAAATTACTTATTAATACATAGAATTATTATTTCTTAACATCATGGAGTGTGTTGGCTATTATGTTTCAAAAGATGATTGAAAGTATTCTTGAAGAAATAGAAACACTCATTGGGGGTTCCAAAGTGGTAAATTTCATAAATTTACACTTATGTTCTTCATTTTAGTGGTTATTTTTTTATTTAGTAAATATTACAAGTCAAAAGACATTAAATATTTCTTTAGTATCAACCACAAAAATAAGTATTCAATTCTTTGAATAATCCACATTGTAATCTCAATATAATTCTGATAACTCGTAGGATTGCATCATCTTGTGAAATTTCATTTCCATTATCATAAACTATATAAGAAAGTCA
Organism: Viscum album; assembly: GCA_963277665.1. Classification (NCBI taxonomy): domain Eukaryota; kingdom Viridiplantae; phylum Streptophyta; class Magnoliopsida; order Santalales; family Viscaceae; genus Viscum; species Viscum album. Next base: position 2,059,690,282 of record OY728120.1, on the reverse strand, counting down.
TAAGATAAGTTAATGAGGAGTTCAGGTAGGAAAAAATGTTAGATAATATCTTGTGGTATGATTTATCTATTGTTCAATGTTTATTCTTCCATCAACAACAAGTTTACATGAGCAAGTGTTGATGAATTATTTTATAAATGGTTTATAAATGAACATGGACATGGTTTTGAAATGGTTTTATTGCATGATCATGGATTTCAGATAGCTCTTTGGGAATATGATTTTAAAAATGTGTTGAAATTATTTTAAAAAAATTAGGGTGATGTTGGACTTCAAGATGCAGAATATTAGTTAGGGATAATGCTCTATATTTTAACATTTTTATAAAAAATGGAAATTTATAAGGTGGTTTTTACAATAGATACAACGGAATGATTGGAATGTACATGGTGGAAGATTAATACAAAAGATAAGTTTCATGAGGGAATTTTCTACATGGGTTTTTAAGATATGATCAACGATTAGTTTTGCTGGAAGTGCTAAATTTTTATTAAAGATTGAAGCTTTCTATATTTCCAGTAAGGGGGTTTATCTATCATATATTAAGTTCTTTATTTTTTTGATCTCATTCATTTTAGACCAAATTTGGTAAATCCTGAAAGAATTAAGGATCATATTTTTTAGATGAGGCTTTTATTAATGATTCAGTCCAATATTATAATATTTAATTAACTTTCCTATGTGGAGGATGTTATGAAAAATGTAATGGAGGAGGATGGAATGGGAGGAGTTAATGTCATTTTCATTTTTCTGCTACAACCTATTGGGGAAAAAGGTTCAATATTTGGCCATTAGTTGAAATATAAAGTCTTTAAAAATAAATCTTTGGGGATTCCATTAGTTTTTGTTTTCAAGGAAATAACACACATGTATGTTATTGATGTGGTGGAATAGAACAAGTAAAGAAAAATAACATATTTTCACCTAGGACCTATCATTGGTCTAAAAATAAGGGTCATCTAAAGAGTTTTTTTGAAATTTTATTCTAATGGGATACTAGGTAAGCATAATACTTGTTGCATAGATCACAAATTCTAGTAAAAATATTGAAGTAGTTTGAGTTAGAACCTCAAGTTAGAATGGTTGGGCCTCAAAAAGAAGATAAGACTCTATCTTAAAATGATAAAATTGGTTTTTATTATATAAAACATATAATAAATGAGTCTTATGCTAAATTAATACCATATATAGTTTAAGGTGTTATTACTCTTTCATATACTATGATTATTGTATTATTTTATAGGGGTTGTCATAATCTTTTATAACTTAATGGGTAGTAAATAATTTGGGGTTGTGAATTGAATTGATGTATTATTTAATGAGAATTGATACCCCATTGGGATAGGGGAATGAGAAAGGTTTTAAATTCCCATATTGTTCTATTATGATAGGTGATGTCGAAATCTAATTGTATTTTATAATCCTTGAGATGAAAACATGTGACATTATCATCATAATGGATTGGTTTTTGAGATACATATATCACATAAACTTTTATAGTTAAAGTTTTTTTATCTCTATATATGGATTTATCTACACATTCTAAGATGATTGGGATTCTATTTTATGTAGGAATGGTCCAATTATTTATGATATTTTTTCTAACTCTAGTAAGTTAGTGAGACCAGTTTATGAATATTTAGAGGTAATTTGTGAGTCTAAACTTTTATTTATTATAGAAAAAAATACTCTAATGCTTTTCCTGATAATTTTTTAGGATTGATTCTAAAAATACACTAAGAATATTCAATTTACCTTTTACCTTGAACTAACCAAATTCCATTACCCTGTTATAGAATGGAATAGATTTAGTTATGATAATTTAGGTACAATTTGATTATCTTGAGAGAAATAGATTTATTTTAATGGATATTTTTCAATGAAAAAATCCACTATTATTTTCTAAGAATCCTGATTGTAGTTTACATTTATATATTTACAATAATAATTTTAACCAAGTGATAGTAATTAATAAATACCCTTTTACCATATCAGTGATTTTTTTCTAAATAGAAATAAATAAAGAGGTTCTCAAATATTAATTTGAGATGAGTATATCTTCATTCATGGTTGAAGGAGTATGTAATTCCAAAAGAAATTTTTTTATTTTTTATGTACATTAATAATTAATAATAATGAAATTTTGGGTTACTAATGATCCTACAATACTTATAGATCAGATAAATAATATCGTATACAAATATCTAGATACCATGATGGTAGTGTTTTTTGGATAATAATTTGATTTACTCAAGATTAAAAGCACCTAAATGAAATTATTTAGTGATTATTTTAAATATATTTCATTAACATAATATATATATAATGTTTTATAAATATCAATTTTGGAATCAAGAGGTGATGTTTTTAAGGCACGTCATTTTTTATAAAATAATTTATGTGGATCCAAACAATATTATACATTATTGTACCATTACTTAAATAAAATTTAGATCAAATTATATATAGTTTGAATTTTACTTAATTTAGTATTCATTGAATATGATCATTACTGATGTGTGGTTAACTACATTAAAAGAAGGTACCGTAGGTGGAAAGTGGGTAAGGAGGTTATGGGTAGTAACATGACTGGGTAATGAAGAGATGGGGGGATGTATCTTAGTAGAGTATCCAAGACTAATGTTTTCATTGACATTTTGTAAATAATGATTTAATTTAACTTTATTTTATTATATGTAATGTAATTTTTTTTGTATTATATGGAATTAAATTTTTTAAACTATGAAAATTTTCATATTTTTAGTATATATTTTTTTAGTACTAGTTTTTAGTGGATCAGGCGGCAATGAATTCTCCATTTTTTGAAACTACATGATTAGCGGTGGTTTTAACCACTGTAAAATATTGTAAGTATCTATATTTTGTGGTGGTTTAAAATTTCACTATAATTTTTTTATCCAAGAAAACCATTGTTAATAATAAAAATTTCCACTAAATATTTTTTCACTAGAGAAATATACCACTAATTAGAGAAACTACCACAAAATTTTACTCCTCAAAAAACCACTGTTAATTATAAATTTTATCAGTGAAAAATGAAACTATCTTTAAAAAAATTGTCATTAAATATATGATGATATACCATTTCATGAAGGTTTCAAAATAACATCAAGAAACATTATAAATTCAATTAAAATTTCTTCTGAACCTAAAAAACTATTATTATCTTCTATTTTTTCAACAGTGTTAACTTCGGGAAGATATGTTAGCTCCCAAGAATTCATTGCTAACTCTCACTATAATGAGTCACTCTGGATTCTCACTTCATTCAGGATTTTGGGTTCCCCACTTTCTATGATAATTATAAAGTGAATTTGGGAATCAAACCTTTACATTAGTCTCCTAACCCTAGTAGATCACCCAAACTCTAGAGGTGTTTCTATATCTGGACATCTATATTCTGAATCTCTACCCCTGGCTTTCACTACAACAACCTTAAATTCTAGATCTTATTAAACCAATTTTATATTCAATCATTTGTGTTACATACTAAAACCAATGTAAACACACTAAAACATATTAAAAGAACATTATGAATAAATCTATAATAAATTCTAAGATGGTAAACCATTAAAATTTATTACCTTTATAAGATAAATAATTAATATGAGTTAATATTAAACAAGGTTATTTTCAATAAAATTTGTTTTCTTTATATTATGTATTTAATTTAAAAAAATTAAAAATTCTATAATTTTAAATTTGATAAAAAAAATTAATTTTTTAATTCATCACATCAAAATTTACTAAGAATTAATTTTTGAGTTTTTTCTAAAAAGGTTGATTTTTATTCAAAAAATATAGTTTTTTTAATTATAATTTCAATGACTTTATCGTTATGTAAGTGTATCCTAAAAGATAAAAAAACCTTTTAAGTAATAAAAATATTTATTTGAATAATAACATCATGAATTTTAAAATATTATTTGAACTTATAAATCTTACGTTCAGCATTTTTATAATTGAATTAAAATATTACTTTATTAAAAACTATTTTCAATATTTTCTTCTAATTAAGTGTTTTGATGGTTTTATATTTCTTTTAAAGTCACCTACATTTTATTTTATATATAATAAATCAATTTATGTCATTAAAATTAGTAAAATTGATAATTTTATCTTATATATAAATTTAAAGCTGAAAAACTTTATTTTTCTAAAAACTATTTTTACACGATTTAGTGTTGTTATTTTAAAATTAACCTTTCATGCTTTTATAAATTTTAATTGATAAAATTATTTTTAAATTTGAAATCAGAAGGTTTAAATTATGAAATGTGATCAATTTCAATTTGGTCATTAAAATTAATTACTAAGGATAAAAATTAATTATTAAGGTAAAAGTAAATTAGGATCACTACTAGAAAAAAGGTTATACTAATGGTTTGTAATAGTTAGTATAGCCCAAAAAACCATTGGTATAGCCTATACCAATGGTTTGAGTGGTCATTGGGTGATTTTTCATCAGTATAAACCTATACCAAAGGTTTGACCAATCTATTAGTATAAAACATTTATACCAACGATTCTCAAACCATTGGTATCGTTATTTTTAAAAGAAACACATATACTAACGATTTGGTCAAACCATTGGTATAGGTATAGTATTGGAAAAAGTTCCAATAATGGGTATTGACCCCATAACCTCCTGCCTATATTCCAAAGACTTTTCCGCTATGCTACAACATCTTATATATCCATATATAGAAAAATATATAGATGTATATATAAAAATAATTATTTCTATTGAATTATTTATTTTATTTTTATTTTTATGCATAAATATTGGCACCACCAAGACTAATGGTTTGGTCAAACCATTTTTATAGGTGGCTCTAAGGAATACCTATACCAATGGTTTGACCAAAATATTGGTATAGGGGACCATAAACCATACCTATACCAAAATTTTGGTCACAATATTGGTATAGTTGTGCATATATCAAACCAATAACAATATTTTAGATAAACCATGGGTATAGGTCCATTATAATAGCTCATATTTCTAATAGTGGGTAATGGTTAAAAAGTTGAATGAAAAGGTACTAAAATGCTCTAGGTTGTCTCAAAAATGAGTGTATGTGGAGAATATATACCCACACACACTTTCTCTTTACTTTTTTTCATTTTGGATCCATTGAACTTTGAATAGTAATATTTCATTATTTAAAATATAATGTTTACTTCCAAAACTACCCTTCTATTCACTTATAGAATGATAACACTTAAACCACTTCAAGACTCACCTATACTTAGAATTTATTATTGAAACTCTTCCAGTTTTATCCTCATAAAACCCTCTCCAACTTCTATAATATTCCATTCACCTTTATTTTTCTTAAGGCCTTCATTTCTAAGTAGTTTCCCAAGAGAAAAATCAAGCTTCAAACATGAGTATTACTTTTAATTACTCTTTTCTTTTACTATACTCCTTAAAAAATTATCTCTATACCTATTAGTATAATTAAATAAATATAATTATTATACTTAAATGTAATTATATTAATTGAACAATAATTATTTATTACTTTCCATCCACTAAGACATACCAATCATTGATCATTTGTACGTGCGGACTACCACCTCTGTGACGTGATGTGGTTAGTTTTTCATCATCACTTCACAAGTATGGTATCAAGGATTGATTTTATAAAAAAACATATTTTCTATTTCATAGATAAAATTATAAAAATATCATTTTTCATATAATATCATTATGTCCATTCATTGATAAATGGGATTGTGAATCGTGTGTAAAACAGACTACCACCTACAAGAATGATGAATTTAATTTTTCATCACCACCCATCATTGATGGTTCCTAGAATAGATTTAAAGAGGATGTATTATTTTTATTAAAAAATTTATATTCTCTATATGTCACATTATCACTATACAAATACATCACCTCACACATTAAATCATTATAACACATTACCATTTTGGTCAATTTAACCATCTATGTAAATAATGTTTTAAGGATTATCTCATAAATGATTATGAGATATAGTATAATGGTAATATCATGTAATAATGATATATTTAATATTTTTTTAATTATTATATAAATTTTTTGTTAATATTTGAAATATTCTTTAATATATCTCCTTTTAATCATTAAACACATCAAAAACTAGTTCACCGTGATTTCCATTTTCACAAGTTATAGTCAAGTATTTCACCTAATGAAAATGGTACTTACGTACTAATTTAAAAAAAATTATTATTATATATTTAATGATATTTTAATAATAAAATTTAAACCACTTAGTTATAATTGATCTCATCTTCATTAAGTTTGTACAAAACAAACAACCAAAAGTTATAACACCCAATAATAAATACAAACTATAATCAGTTAATATATTTGTAATATATAGTTATAAAATAATTATAAAAAGTTTAGTATTTTTATATTAAGGTTTTGAGAAAAGTTATTAATATAGTTATGTTCGTTATATAGAAGGTTAGAGAATAGGTGAGTAAGTGGGAAAAAACGTAAGGGTTTCACCTCAAAATTTTCTTCTTTGAGACACATTTTATTTTATAAACCTAATTTCATTTAAATGGTGTGTATATATCCAATTGGATATATAATATCATTAGTTATATTTATTCATTATATTTTAATTTCTAATTTAATCTCTCCCTCTTTCAAGGGTTTTTATTAGAATATTTCTTAAGTCGTAAGGGCTTCTCATATCAAATTCCTCTCTTTGTGACATGTTTTGTATTATGAATCTAATTTATTTTAAGTGGTGTATATACTATATAATTTATATTTTATATCATTAAATACCATTTACTCACAGTAATTGATGTTTAATTTAAATCCATCTCTCTTTCAATAGGTTTTGAGTTAAATGCTCCTCAAATTTTAGGGAGTTTTCATGACTCAAATCTTTTCCTTGGGTTATAATCACCATTCTTTTATTATATTTATAGATTTATATATTATAAAATAAATTTATGATATTTTTTATTTACATATTATTTTATGTGTAAATCATTTTTCACACTCAAGTATTTCTCTTTGGTGATTATATTTTCCTGTGAAAATGCATTTTTTGTTAAGAGTAATCCCAATTTATTTTAATGGATTTTTCTTCCATATCCATGTTTTTTACTTCTTATCAATGTTATAATTTCACTAGTAGAAACTTAACTTGTTTTTATCTCTAATGATCCATATATTAACCTTTATTTTAAAATAGAGTTCTTGTTATTCTTTTAACAATGTGGGATTTCAATAAAGTTGTTTTCAAATATTTCAAAGGATTTTCTTTTCAATGATCATATATTTTTTCCTTTAACTCTGGATTTTTACATATTACTTATTTATTTTCAAGGTCTCTTTTTTCGATTTTCTTTTAAATAAATGTTTTGAGTTTTTTTATCTTCATTTAAAAAAAAAATTGGAAAGTGATTTTAAAATCACATTGTAATGACCCAAAATTTTGAATAATATTTTGTTTCCGGAAAATATATGTTTTACTATGTCATAATCAATAAAAATATATAAGTATAAATGAAATTTGACCTTCAATTTTTGACCATTATATGACCATTGGTTAATATGATTATTGTAAACAATAATAATTTTTAACATTATAATTATTTATTATAAATAGAAATGATAATGGTTAATTAATGCAGAAAGAAGAGTTGATGGCCTCATCTAGTAGAATCGGGTCATACGAAGCCCATTTTTTAGAGCTTGGGAAGGAGGTAGCATCATTAGGCTTCGCTCATGACCAATCTTAGTTTGAGATTCAACATGTTAAGATTGAATGGAATTTCCTACGGGAGAAGTTCAAGTTAGTGGAGATTACCACTCAGGCAATGTAATCTGAGCCACCCCAAGAGTCTGTCACTATCACACACCTTACCCTTAGGTCATATTCAGGTGTTTTAAGGGGTTATTTTTCAAGTCCCTAGTTACATAAAATTTAATTCATTTTTTAAATAACATTTTTTATTTCACCATTTTCGTTTTAAAAATAGTTTTGCTCAAAAATTGAGATGGAATTTGATAAATTGATTTTTTGGGGAAACATTGTACTTTTCAGAGAGATATAAATTATTATATTAAACTAATGTTTTATTAATAATGTTTATTATAATTAAATAGTTTTATAAAAACACATATTTTTAATTAAAAATGATAAAATAATTTTATTTTTTTCAAGTGTCGAAAATTTTACTATGCAGTTTACTATGCATATTTTGTCCACTATTATTTTTAATAATTAAGTATTTTTAGATTTAAAAGTTAAATCTTTAATATTTAGAGAATTATTATGATAAAATTAATGTCATTTTTGAATTCTTATGGTCGATATTAGGCTATGGGGAATTTATGTGATTTTTATAAAATATTTTGTTTTTTAGGGAATAGTAAAGATACAGTTTTAAGTTTTCGGTATGTTTAATGACATAATTTATGATGTAATAATTATTTAATAATTCTGGTAGACTCTTTAGGATTAACATATGATATTATTTTTCCCAATTGGACAACACCATGGGAAAATATCATGGTAAATCCCATAGTTTTTCAAATACCACTAATGAGGTGTCCTTAAAAATTAATAAAAAACTCTATCACTTTTTCTATAAATACTCACCCATTCATCCATTATATTTAATTACCAATTAACTATACCCTAATATCTAATAATATTTCCTCCCAAGGTTTTCTCAATCCCCCAAGGTCCCAATCTTTGAATTTAAGGAGTCACTCTTCAAGGTGAGGGAATATACCACCCTTCTCTTTTTAAGCACTCCTTTTATATTATACCTTTTTAATTTCTATTCCATTATGTTGTGATATTTCATTCCATATCAAATTACTTTATATAATATGTAAAAATTATCAGATACCAATTTTTTATCATCAAAACATTTTATTAATTTTTAAGTGATGTCGTTAGGGTGTCGAAATTTCATAAGGGAATTCTCGACTTCTCTTTTCCTTTCAAGTACTCTTTTATGTGGTATGTATTTTAAATTTCCATATAATTTTCTTGTTTAAATTTTATTATATACCTATACTATATTGTGAGTTATTTATTAATGGTTTACCCTTTTCTGATCTCTTTTAAATGTTTTATAAAACCATGTTTTATACCCATTATGCTACAGAATGTTCGTCTCAAAATCTATTTTTTTCTCAAGAAATTATTTTATTTTATTTATGTGAATACCCAAACCTATTTAATTTATAGGGGTATTCATCAAGACATAAAAATTATTTATTTTATTCTGTAATTAACATACATAAAATCCTAATTCCATTTCCTTGGGTTATAAATGACGTAATGATCATGTTTTTAAGCACTTTTTAAAATGTCGTGACTTCGATATGAAACACATTTCTTTTATTATGTATATATTATTTATGAAATGTTTTATTATGATATATATGGATCACATTAAAATAAATACTTATTAAGTTTTCTCCATGATATTTCTCTAATTCATTGGGTAAATAAATTAATCTCTTGAGATGAAAAGTTTTACGACACCTTCGTGAATATCCTTGGTAAATTTTATGACACCATGGGGATGGACCTTGGTGATATGCTTATGAATATCTAAATTAAATTTTGTATCCAAATTTCCAATTTATGATTCATTTTATTTTATTTATGATATGCCTCATGTTCTATTTTTCATGTTATACTTATATTCTTCAAGTTCTTATCAATATCACATGTAAACGGTTTCACTTATTTTTCTTTACTAGGACTTCTGCTCACACTTTCCTTTGATGTATATCCCCAGGTTATGAGATGAAGTCTTTGAACATAGTATGAACCTATTATGAATCATTTTATGTGGAATAGGATAATTTTTTAATGTTTTTATGTAATATGTACCAAATTTCCAAGACACTAAACCCAAAAGATCTTTTGATTTGTTAAAAGTGTATTATTTAAAGAAAATTATGTAATGAAAAAATATGGATTACATAGTTAGTATAGAAGGATAGTTTAATTATTTGTGGAAATTGGGATTTTAAAAATTTATGAAGAACCCTAAGTAAAAGTTTCAATATAGTAAAACATTATGTTATTTTGGTGAAATATTATGTAAGTGGTTTCCAAACAAAGAAATCATTGTCTGAATATGAACAAATGGACGTGGCTCTATAATATATGTATCTAGGTATAAAACTAGAAAACACCACTTTGAGATAGACTCGAATGAGAATTGGTGCACAAAAATGGGCCTTACTACACTCCGGGTTTGACACTCTTGGGGGATATGTTTGGTTAATCACAAACATTTTATGAACCATTATGAGGGATTTATAGAAAATTTAATTATTGATAATGAATAAAATTTTTAAGAATGATGTTTTAAGGCATAAAAATACTTTAGAGTTATAATATTATTAAATGAAACAAGTTTCTCACTATGTTTTTCTTTTGTCAGAAAATAGTGGGAAATAGGAGGAACTTTGAAAATGGTGACCGCAATGGACCATGCACTGATGGCCCTTCGATGGAAGCTAAAATGGAAAATTTAATGAGAATAATGATTCAAATGACTCAATTTATGGGAAATAACTTGAATCAAGCTAAGAGACTAATTTCACCAAGAAGGGAACAACATTATGTTGATCCCTTTATGCACTAACGACCACCAAAATTCAGAGGATCTATCGAACCATTGATTATGGAACAGTGGATAAGCTCTATAGAAAAGATATTTTCTATACTTATTAGTTCTCAAAAAGAGAAAGTCACCCTGGATATTTACCTATTAGAGGGAAAATCTGATCAGTGGTGGGCGCTGATTAAAAGAATGAGGTTAAGAGAGGAGACTAAATCTATGGAGTGGTAAGAGTTCATAAGGATCTTCTTTAATAAGTATTTTCCTTGTTCGATGAGAACAAAAATGGAGAAGGAATTTCTTGAGATAAATCATAAGGAGAATAAATATTTGGGAAGCTATGAGATGAACTTCACAAGGATTTCACATTACACATCTATCTTTTTCATGGATCCTAATGGGAAGCTTGATAGATTCTTCAGTGGACTAAGACCTCATCTACAGAAGAATCTAGTCAACTGAGATTGTGACAGCTATGATAAAATCATACAGAGTGCTATGAAGGTCAAACTAAATTTTGGTGACATGCAATGGTCTCAAAAATCGAATGAAAAGAAAAGATCAATGGATCCAGGATTGGGGAGTATCTTTGATCAGGTAATAGGAGGAAAGAAAGTGAAACTTTCCATGTGAAATAAATGTGGGTAGAAGCATTCAGTGAACTGCATGCTCAGGAGCGGGAAGTGTTATAAATGTGGAATAGATGACCATATCACTCGAAATTTTCTTAGTGAGGTAAAGCATAAACTTCTAAACACTAAAGATAAAGGTAAAATGGTGCAGGCCCTACCTGAAGTCTAATGCTTCAACTGTGGACAGCTTGGGCACTTTTCCAATCATTGTCCAAATCTGAGGGTAGTGGAGGTAAATCACCATTATCCTCTGCATAGGCCAAGGGAGACAGTTCATGCTTTTTATGTCATGATGGATGAAGTTTAATCCCCTAATGATGTCACGACAAGTACTCTTGTTGTTCTCTTAAAGCTAGCAAGTACTTTGTTTGATTTTGGTTCTACGCATTCCTTTATTTCTTCCATGTTTTCAAAGAATATAGAATCAATCCCTAAACTGGTAAAACTAGAGTTATCAGTAAAGACTTTTAGATGGATTATCCAAGCATCACAAGTATTTATAAACTCTATTATTTACTTTAGCGAGCACAATATTATCACGGATCTAGTAGTCATTCCCATGTTGGAATTCAATATTATACTAGGGATGGACTGACTCTCAAAGTATAATTCCAATATCAAATTTAGAAGCAAGTAAATATCATTAGTCTTGAATGGAAAACCTACAGTTATCTTATAAGGATATATATATCTTGAGTTGATATTTGTCTAGAATCACCACCTATAGCCTTTTTATGAAGTTTATCAGTGAATAAGAAGAAGGAAATGATAGTATAAGGATAGAGAATGCCCCCATAATTTAGGAATAAATTGACGTATTTCCTAAGGAGTTACCTGGACCTCCCTCGGAAATATATGTAGAGTTCTCCATTGAACTCATACATGTATCTCATTCGATATCAAAGACCCCATATAGAATGGAAAGTGTGTAGCTGGAGGAATTAAAGAAAAAACTCCAGGATCTTTTGGAGAAAGGGTTTATCTGACTGAGTGTGTCTCCTTGGGGAGCACCTATTCTCTTTTTGAAGAAGAAGGATGGACCAATACAGCTCTGCATTGATTATAGAGAACTTAACAGGATCATAGTGAAGTAAAATTACCCTCTTCCAAGAATTGGTGACTTATTTGACCAGCTTCATGGGGTCAATTATTCTCCAAGATTGATCTTTGATTTGGTTATCATTAATTGAGGTTGAATGAAGAATATATTCCAATGACCATATTCCGATCAATATATTGGAATTATGAGTTTTTTCTTATGCCCTTCAACTTGACTAATAAACCTGCTATATTTATGGATTTGATTAATAGAGTCTTTAAGGACTACATTGATAACTTTTTGATAGTTTTTATTGATGATATTCTGATATATTCAAAAAGTCACAAGTATAATGTGGATTATCTAAGGGTTATATTGAAAACTCTGACGAGGGATAGGTTATTTGGAAAGTTTAGCAAGTGTGAATTTTGATTACAATAAGTTTCTTTCTTGGGGAACATTGTAACCAATGAAGGAATCTCAGTTGACCTTTCCAAAACAAGGGTTGTGGAGGACTGGCCTCATCCTATAAAAAATAATTTATATTTATAGTTTCCTTGGTTTAGAAAGATATTATAAGAGGTTTTTGAAAAACTTTTCATGACTTTATAATAAACTAACCAAGTTAACTCTAAATGGGGTTAAGTTCACCTGGACAAAGGAGTGTGAGAAAAGTTTCCAAGATCTGAAGAATATATTGGTTACTGCACCTGTGTCAACTCTTCCCTCTATCAGAGAAGGATTCATTATATTTTTTGATGCATCTCTCAAAGGGATTGGGTGCATCCTCATGAAAAATTACAATGTGATTGCTTATGTATCTCGATAGCTAAATCCTCATGAGAAAAATTATCTTACGCATGATCTAGAGATAGCTGTGGTTTTTTTTGCTATGAATATATGCAGGCTCTATATTTATTGGAATAAGTGTGATATATACATAGATCATAAAAGTTAAATTATATTTTCACACAAAATGAATTGAAAATGAGATAGAGGAGATGGTTGGAACTTATTAATGAATATGATTATTCAATTCATTATCACCCTGGAAGAGAAAAAAAATTAAATGATGCATTAAGTAGGAAAGACCATGTTATTCTATCAATGATGAAGATTCAAGGTGATCCTCTGATCAAAGACCAAGAAAAACTATACATGGTAATTGTAAGATAAGTGACATCATCAACCCTATCCCAAATTATATCTCAACTTTCATTACTAGAAAAGATCAAGAAATCTCAAAAAAAAATATCCTTTATTATAGAATAAGTTTGAGGCTGTGAAGGATGGAAGGTTTCCTGAGTTCAATATTGATTAAGAAGGTGTAATGAAATTTCATAAAAGACTGTGTGTTATATCTATTCCTGAAATAAAGAAGGAGCTTATGGATGAAGCTCATAGCTCTACATTCTCTATACATCCTGAAAGAACTAAAATGTATAGGGACCTTTGTGATCATTATTAGTGGGATAATATGAAAAGGTAGATTTTCTACTACACTATAGGGTTCTTGGTGTGTCATTAAGTGAAGGCAAAGAGATAGCCTCCTAAATGGGTATAACAACCACTACCCATACTAGCATGGAAGTGGGAAAATATCACTATGTAATTTTTCATTGGTCTCCCAAAAACTTTGAAAGGAAACAATGTGATATGGGTTATAGTGTACCATCTCACCAAGACTGGCCAATTTATCTTTTTTCAGGAAGATTTCTCTCTTGATCAACCTTCCAGGATTTACGTGAGGGAAGCAGTAAGGTAGAATGGGGTACCACTCTCTATCATATCTGATTGTGATCTGAGGTTCACATCAAAATTCTATAGAATTATTAAAAATACATTGAGTATCGAATTGAATTTTAGTATGGTCTATCACCCCCAAACTGATGTCCAATCTGAAATGACTATTCAAACACTCGAGGACATGTTGAGAACATGCTCAATGGAATTTAAAGGAGGATGGTATCAACATATTCCATTATTTGAGTACTCTTATGACAACAACTTCCATTCGATCATTCAAATGGCACCCTATGAAGCATTATACGGAAAGAAATGTAGAACTCATACTTGTTGGGATGAAGCTGGTGAGAGAAATCTTCTTGAGCCTAATCTTGTGAAAGAGATGAAAAAAAAGGTTTACATCATCCAACAACACATAAAGGATACTCAGAGTTAGCAGAAGAGTAATTTTGACAACCATTAAAGGGACTTGGATTTTTATGTTAGTGAAAAATCATTACTTTGAATTTCTCTATGAAAGAGAGTCATGCGGTTTGGAAAGAAAGGGAAGTTTAGCCCTAGGTACATTGGCCCCTATGAAATCCTTGATCACATAGAAGAGGTGGCCTATCAGCTTACACTTCCTCCAAATCTTTCTCAAGTTCATGATATTTTCTATGTATCTCTCTTAGGGAAGTTCATAATGGACCCTTCACATGTACTGAATCTGGAGGTGGTGCAACTAGAACAAGAACTCTCTTATGAGCAGCAGCCGGTGGAGATCTTGGATCATAGAGACAAGGTTATACGCAAGAAGACTACCCACCTTGTTAAAGTTTTGTGGAGGAACCTCAAATATAATGAAGCCACATGGGAACTAGTGGAGACTTTGAGGCAGAAATACCCACACCTTTTCTTTTCTGAGGGTATGAGTTGAAATTTCGGGGACTAAATTACTTAATGGGGGAAGAATGTAACGACTCGAACTTTTGAATAATTTTTTGTTTCCTGAAAATGTATGTTTTAATATGTAATAATAAATAAAAATATATAAGTATAAATTAAATGTGACCATCATGTTTTTACCATTATATGACCTCTGGTTAATATTATTGTCAGAAATAATAATAATTTTTAACTTTGTAATTATTGACTATAAATAGAAATGATATGGTTAATAAATGCAGAAAGAAGAGTTGATGACCTCATCCAGTAGAATTAGGTCATATGAAACCCATTTGTTGGAGCTTAGAAATGAGTTAGCATCATTGGCCTTCACTATTTACTAATCCCATAATGAGCTTCAACTTTTTAATCTTGAACAAAATCGCCTATAGGACAAGTTCAAGTTAGTGGGCATTACCACTTAGGCGATGTTATCTGAGTCGCCCCAAGAGTCCATCACCATCTCACACCTTACCCTTGAGTTTTATGCATGTGTCTAAAGGGTTTATGTTTCAAGGATATAGTTATATAAAATTTAATCCCTTTTTTTAAATAAAATTTGTGGTTTCAACATTTCTGTTTTAAGAATAGTTTTTCTTAAAAATTGAGAGGGAATTTGATAAATTGATTTTTTAGGTAAAAATTGTACTTTTCAAAGAGATATAAATTATTATATAAAAATAAGGTATTATTAATAATTTTTATTATAATTAAATAGTGTTATAAAGACACTTATTTTTAATTAAAAATTATAAAATAATTTTATTTTTTCAAGTATCGAAAATTTTACTATGGAGTTTACTATGCATTTTCTATTTGTTATTATTTTTAATAATTAAGTGTTTTTATATTTCAAGGTTAAATTTTTCATATTTAGAGAATTATTATGATAAAATAAATTTCATTTTTGAATTCTGAATGTCTATATCAAGCTATAGTGAATTTTTGATATTTTTATAAAATATTTTATTTTTCAGTGAATAGTAAAAATACAGTTTTGAGTTTCCAGCATGTTTAATGACATCATTAATGATTCATTAATGTATTAATGATATAATAATTATGGTATACTCTTGAGGATTGAAATATTATATGAGTTTTCCAAATTTTCCAATACCATGGGCAAGCCCGTGGTTTTTCAAATACAATTAATGAGGTGTCCTCAGAAATTAATAAAAAAAATTCCATCACTTTTGCTACAAATACCCACCCATTCCTCCATTATATTTCATTATAAATTAATTATCCTCAAATATATGATATTATTTTCTCCCAATTATTCCTCCCAATGTGTTCTCAATCCCCCAAGGTCCTGATCTTTGAGTTTTAAGAGTCGCACTTCAATATAAGGGAATCTACCACCCTTCTCTTTTCAATCACTCCTTTTATATTATGACTTTTTTAATTTCTATTTCATTATGTTGGGATATTTTATTCCATATACTCATTAATTTCTATATTATATAAAAATTATGAGAGACCACTTTTTCTCTCATCAACACATTTTATGAAATTTTAAGTGACGTCGTTAGGCTGCTGAAATTTCGTAAGGGAATTCTCAACTTCTCTTTTCCTTTCATGATCACTTTTATGTGGTATGTCTTTCAAATTTCCATTAAATGTTATTATTTAAATTTTATTATGTTCTTATACTATATTATGATTCTATTATGAATGGTTGACCCTTTTCCCATCTCTTTTTAACGTTTTATAAAACCATGTTTCATACCTGTTATGCTGCAGAATTTTCATCTCAAAATCTCTTCTTTTTCTCAAGAAATTATTTTATTTTCTTTATGTGAATACCCAAACCTCTTTAATTTATAGGGGTATTCATCAATAAATAAAAATTATTTATTTTATTCTGTAATTTACATATATAAAACTCACATTCCCTTTCCATGGGTTATAAAGGACATAATGATCATGTTTTTAAGCACTTTTTAAAAAGCCATGATTTTAATATGAAACCCATTTATTTTATTCTCTATGGGTTATTTATGAAATGTTTGATTATTATCTATGTGGATCAAATTAAAATATATACATATTAAGGATGTTCCCTGATATCACTCTAATAAATTGGGTAAATAAATTAATCTCTAGAGATGACAAGCTTTACGATACCTTGGTGAATAACCTTGGTAATTTTTATAACACCTTGGAGATGGACCTTGGTTATATGCTTATAAATGTATAAATTAAATGTTGTAGCCACATTTACAAGTTATTATTCATGTTATTTTATTTATTCTATGCATCATGTTCTATTTTACATGCTATATTGATATTCTTCAATTTCTTATCAATATCACATGTAAACTATTTCACTTGTTTTCCTTACTGGGCCTTCGGATCACCCTTTCCATTGATGTATGTCCCCAGGTTATGAGATGCAGTATTTAAACATATGATGAACCTAGGATGAATCTTTTCATGTGTAATAGAATAATTTTGTTACTTTTTCATGTAATATGTACCTAATTTCCAAGACACTAAACCCAAAAGATCTTCTAATTTGTTAAAAGTGTATTACTGAAAGAAAATTTATGTAATGAAAAAGGTAGAATTCCATACACATATTTTAAGATTATATTAAGAAATGATTTTAAAAAATAATAATTTTTATGATTTCTCTTATATTTTCAAAGTATTATTCTCTAATGAAGTAATGGTTCATAAATTACATGATATATGTTCTCTTATTAAATACTCCTTTTAGGATTTTAGGTTTTTGGTATCAAATGATAATTTTTTTTATTATGATACCATTTGGAAAAGTTTTGAAACCCATTTCCTTCTAATGGTTATATTGGTAATGTTTATATCTCATAAGATCAAAAGGGTACATCAGAGGATTTATCCAAATCCAAATAGTACATAATAGGATTTATCCTAAGCCAAAGGTATATCGAAGGATTTATCATAATTTAAAGGGTGCACCGTAGGACTTATCCCTAGACAAAGGGTACATGAGAAGATTTATATCGAGCCAAAGGGTACATGGGAGGGTATAACCCAAGACAAAGGGTAATATGGGGGGATTTATCCCTATCCCAAGCCCAAGAAGTTACATGGGTGATTTTACCAATCCTAATATATGAGTAATTTCTTAGTGGGTAGCATTTATATATGGTTTCTATGCTTATGTTTATTCCATAGTTTTATATTTATTCTCTTGAATATATTATGATCTCATGGAATAGGTGGTCTATACAAATGGTTCCCAAACCATTGGTATAAGTATTGTAAAAAAAAAAGCTAAATGATTTTTGATCCCAGCACCTCCTAGTAATATACTTCAACGACTTAATCGTTAAGATGCAATGACTTTTATGAACATAATTAGATAAATATGTGTATTTATATAGAAAATTAATATAAATTTTGAATAATTTTTTAACACCCCAATATTTCATGGTATGTTATCTCTTTAAAGTAATTTAATGGATTATATGGAACACAATGCCGACTTGTCTTATGTTATACGCAAGATTGAGTTTCTGTGAAACAACACAATAGTATTATAATTGTTTAAACGATATATTTATTTATCAATTAAATATTGTAATATGAAACGTAAAAAATAAATTTTAAATGTTATTTATAATTTTTTCATATAAATAAAACATATTTATAATGAAATGTATAAGTTTTGTTAAAATAGTTATATATTTTGAAAAACTATTTTCTTAAATAACAACTTTTTATGTCCTTTTGTGAACAGAAATAAAATTAATTTTAGACACTCCTATGAATTTAATTTGGTAATATAGACTTCATTTTTGAATTCAAAATATCAAAATTATCTTAGGGTGACTTTTTGGTATTTTTTAGATAACTTTCAAATTTTGATGAATAGTGAAAAAATACTAAATTTTAATTAAAAACAACTTTTTAATCAAAATAATTTATATTGTTAAATTATAAATTTGAGTAGTTTTAAAGTATAATTATATTATATTTTTATCATTTAATATAATTTAGGTCATTGGATGTAATTTGAGAATTAAATTTTATATAAAGACATGTCAATCTTTTGATAGTTTTTACTTCTTAAAACCCCGCTTTTTGGATTGGACAACAAGAATTAATTTTAAATTAATTTCTGAAAATTCTATGTTTTGGATTTGCGAAAATGGATTCCATATTTATAATCAGGAGGTCCAAATTTTTTAAATTGGTAACTTTTATTTTTAGATATTATGAATAGTAACTTCCGTAAATATTTTATTTACCATAGTTAAAAGGTAAATCTAGTAAATAAGGGTAAAAAATAATATTTTAATAATATTAAATTATCCTAACACATGTACTAAACCTATTGGATGATACATTCCCGACCATGGGATTACTTGGGTCATTATTGTGACCCCATGAAGCCACTTGTAAGTGAAAATGACACTTTATAAAAATTAATTTAAAGTTAAGGAAAATGTAACATAAACATATATCTTTAAATAAAAAAAATTTTATATTTGGTTATATAAGTGATATTTTCGATTTTAAATATTAATTATAAAGATTAAAAAATTTCCTACACCATGTTATTTTATTTATAATTTTTATACATAAAATAAATATATTTATTTATGACAAAATAATGATGCAGTATTTTCCTTATTAATGAAAGAATCAAATAAAGGATATAATAAATGTTAAAATAAAAATAATTTGAAAGTTTTAATGCCATAAACGAATTTTATAGGTGAATATGACATTTTAGGGTTGATTCAATTTATTTTTTTCTAAGTAATAAAGATTTTATGACTTTCAAAAAAACCAAATACTAAATAGTGTCAAAATTGAAATAAATGACTTTTTAAAACAAATACCATATTATTAAATTATATAATATTCCTAAAAATATAATATTTGTAAAAAGGAATTAGATAAGGTTTTATATGTTATTAATGAACTACTTGAGGTTCTATAGTAATTTTATAGTAAGTTTATTAACCATGTAATATAAAAATACAAGAAGACAAGGTAAATGTTAAACTATTTAACTAAGAGTTAAATCTAAAAGATAAGGTTAATATGGTAACCTAAACTTTTCTAAAATCTATTTTTTGAGATTATTTATACCCATACTCACCTTAGTCTATAAATAAATCAATTTTGATCTATTATAAACCAAAAATAATTTTATACTAAATTAATATTTCAAGCTCTTCCTAAAATGCCCATCACCTCTCTTATAAAAGGGTACTTCCCCTTCTCTCAAATTCACACCTCCAAATCCATTTGGCTCAGACAACCCCTAACAAAATATCCTCCAAACTTCCCTAAATTCAACCTAGAGGCTTTAATTTGATCATAAATCCAACCTATGGAGCCCTTTTTTTCAAATTTAAAGGAAGAACCCGAATAAGAGTTAATTACTTCATTACCTCTTTCAGAGTTATTTTCTCCTTCCACTTCTTGTTTCTTTGTTGATTCCATACCAAAAATAATAACTCAAGTAAATTCTACATACTTATATGTTATTAAAAATATGTTACAACTATATTCATTATTCTATCTATCCTATGAATGACAAAGTCAACATACATACGTACGTATGACTTACCGTCTCCACGTCGTGGTGTAGTTTCTTATTCAACTCTTCATTATTTAGATGGGTATAATAATGAGTATAATTTATGTAAATAATAAATATAACCTGATAATTATTCTTTATATATAATATACCATCCAATTACATATTATTTCACCATCAATAGAATGATATTTTCTCTCGTATGTAAGTATGGATTACCATCTCCACGACGCGATGAGATTTCATTCCCCATCATAACCATTCAAAAATAATTTTCATTTTATGATTAAAAATAATGTTTAATAAATTAATATCATTCTATATATGAATAAAATACATCTTATCCATAATAAACATGACTTACGTAACAAAACATATAAAGTGAAACGAATCAATTAACACCCGAAAAATGGATACTACTGAAATATTTTTAACAAAGAAATATTAAAGGATCATATATGATATCATATTTATGTATGTGGTTCTTTTATAATTTAATAAAAATTATTTTACCATTATATAAGAGTTTAACATACCCTCGAATAAGTAAAATTACGAGGTAAGGGTTAATTTTACAATCTCTTCATTATCAGAGGTTGTTTATATGTAAGTATCTACTGGGACTTCTTTGTCATACACATATGGGTTTCATAAAAATGTATTTAAAAAAAATTACTATTTCATATACTATGGGTTAAAGTTATTTATACCCCTATTTTACTTTTTCTAAAAAAATTTGAAAGGAATATTTTCGTCGTTTTCCAAACAAGGTACATTATGGCCTTTTCGACAAATTAAGGTAAGAATGTTTTTAACTTATATGGTGGATGTGGATATTTTCTACCATTATAAAACCTTCAAAACTTCCCTTACCTGATTATAAGAATATTTTCAGAATAAATGTTTTCAATTATTATTATGCGACTTTTAAATGATTTCAAAGTAAAAGATAGATATTTCACTCAAATAGTTTTTGGATTGATTTCATCGATGTCAAAATCCTTTGTTGGATTTTACTCTTATTTTAAGTTGATTCATTATGATATAGTATTCCATATTGTATTTAAGGTTTTGTGATATGTTTGACTATGGATTTTCTATTTTTATACCATTCATGGTTTATGGTAAAAGTATTAACACTTCTTATTCTAGTTTTAATACGAATGTTTATGTTATGTTTCAACCTTTTTATATGAGGAATGAATTGGACTTAGTAAGTGGAGGGAGAGTCATGTTATAGCCCCTAGATGCATCGTTAGGTCTCATGACACCGATTAGTGTCTTGGCACAAGGCCTTGACAAAATATTTATTTGTAGTCTTGGCATGAGGCCTGGAATATGTGGTTATGATGTCCGTCATTATGCATTCCCTCATTATGAAATTAGTTATTACATGTTATTATTCGACTAGTATAATATCCATGTGAATTTTTATATGGTAATATTTTATTTTTTTCCCATATTATGTTCAATTTTATGTTTAAAAGTCTGTTGTTTTTATTACAAATATTTCCTTAAATGTTTATAGCTTCTGCTAAATTAATTACCCTTACTGAGCATTTGAGATCACCCCTTTCGTATGTTTTGTTTTCCCCGGATTCCAAGAAGTGTATTATGGTTGATATGCAGGGTTAATCTAAGGGAATAATGGTATTCTCAAAGGATTATTTTTGTTCTGTTTTATGTTTGAATGTGTAATGTAACATTCATGTATGTAATCTATTTTCCAAGACTGTTAATTTGATTGGTCCTTCGGGACTTGATTCCTTGTAATCAGGCCAATGTATTAAAATAATGCACTGGCTTCGAGCTTCTTGGGTGGGGGGGGGGTTACAGTTAGCAACAAAGGAATTTAGTACAAGCCTTGGGAACTATATTCAGAAAAACTCTGATTAGATAACATTACCCTAATATAGACTTTGAGGATTAGTATAGAAGAACTTCCTAGAATTTTGGTAATGTATAGATTTTGTGAGTTTTCCAAGAAATACATCCCTATATAGATACTACAAGTAGAAATGGTTCTGGAACAAATATACCTAAGAGTGAAAACTCTGGTAAGGAGTTTTGGGCTTGACCCGGGGTATTCTGGTACACTACAAAGGGCATTACTGCACAACCGGTTTGACACTCATGGGGGATATGCTTAGGATAATTCGTATTTTCATTAGAAACCATTATGAAGGATTTATGAGTAAATATGTTAGCAAAAAACCATTTTTATGATTATGAGACTAGATGTGTGAAAATATTTAATTAATGTTGAGAACATTTCTAGTTTTTTGATTATACATTATGATATGATCTAACCTAGTGTATGTCGTCTTTTAGAAATGTCACCCAAATAGAAGGAATGAGAACTCCAGTAATACGCATGATCTAAAGAGTAAGAATGATAATATCTTTTATGGTCTTAATCCAACATTTAGAAGGGAAATAGTCTTCCATGTATTCTCATCATATAAAGAAATGGTATCATGTGTTAATAAGATAAGTAAAGAATTCTTTGAGTCATATGGCTTTGAAGGGAATCCAAAGAAGAAGAAGATGGTATAGAGAAATATGGATAAATAGAAGAAGAGAAAGAAGGATTTTCCCATATGTGATAACTATGGAAAGACTCACTCTGGGAAGTGCTTGAAAGGAATGGAAGTTTTTTATAAGTGTGGAGAAAAAGGACACCATGTTCGTGATTACATGGGTAAGAAAAAGGTTTCAAATGTACAATTCTTCATCTGTAAGGAGTCGGGACACTACGCGGATCATTGTCCCAATCATTATATTATACACCAGATGATGCTATTGGATAATAATAAAGTTATGATACTACCGCAGATGAAGAGGAATGATTAGTGTTCTTATTTTGTTATTAAATAATTGTGTCATTTGAGTATTTTATTAATTATTTTCAAGTTATAATAATTATAAGGTATATAAGGATTGTACAGCAGTACATTTTCATTAAGGATTTGTGATTTTATGGTACCAAGTAAAGTGACACAGTTTCAAGTTAAACATTTTGGAAAATATATGTTTGAGGGAAAGATAAAATTTAAAATAGTCTCGATGCTGAGGTAATGATTTTGGAATAAGATATGATTGATTTGGATAAATTATATTGTATATTCTTGACTACCTTGGAAATAATTAATTGTTTGTTGGAGTTTACAACATTTTTGGATTTAAAGAGTATATCTAGTATTCTATAAGGAATAAGGGAGCATTAACGTATTAAATAAGGTTTTATGGTAATTCAAGTCGTTACCATGTTTTAATAGAATACATTATTAAGGTATTAACATGTTATTATGTGATAAAATAGATCTTCATTATATTATGTTTACCTTCCTTATAAATTTTTGGACTGTGAGTTTGGACACAAGTTTTTTAGATAAGTCTAAAGGTTGGAATGGATTAATTTAGACATTGGATAATATTGTTTAAGGTTAAAAAAATCTTAAGATTATTTTTGGATTGTTATAAAAAGGACAACCAGGACGTTGGGCAACAACCCATCGCGTCCGGTAAGGCCGCAAGACTTGAACCTGCAACCGAAGGGCGACAAGGGTGCATCACCTACCACCGGCCTACGTGCTGTCCTCGTTTGTATAATATTTTTTTTTTGAAAATTTTCTAATAGATGAATTATAAATTCATTTTTTTTGTAACCCTATACAATTTGGTTAAATAGAATATTTTTGAGTTCTATTATCTTTTGGAGTGAAAGATGAGTTTGTGGTAGAAGCTAGTTAAAGGATAGAACTATACTTGTCAATAATTTTTCCCCTAAACATTATGGAAAGGATATTATAACCAAAAATGTGTTATCATACTACCTTATGTTTTTTTGAACTGATGATATTTTAAATCATTATAGATTTATGGCTTTGAGGCCCTCAATTTTACATTTATTGTTCACTTGTTTGTGATTGATGACCTCAAGCACTCCCTATAAATATTTATGTTTTTCCTCCAATTATGTGTCTCTAACTTCCACCAATGTTCTCCTATTCTAAATCTTAATTTTTTGGTGACTTTTTCATTTCCCTTTCCCTCTTATTTCAACTAAATTTTATTAACCCTATTTCTGATGTGGGTTTTCCACAAAGGTATTTTCTATTTTCAACCTTTTATTTTCGAAAAAAATTTCAAATTTTGAGGATGAAATTTACTGAAGGAGGGGAGAATGTAACACCCCAAGATTTCATAGTATGTTATCTCTTTAAAGTAATTTAATAGCTTATATTTCAAGCAACGCTGACTTGACTTGCGTTATACGCAAGATTGAGTTTCTGTGAAACAACACATTAGTATTATAATTGTTTAAATGATATATTTATTTATCAGTTAAATATTGTTATATGAATAGTAACAAATAAATTTTAAATGTTACTTATAATTTTTTCATAT
Source organism: Viscum album (assembly GCA_963277665.1). Lineage (NCBI taxonomy): Eukaryota > Viridiplantae > Streptophyta > Magnoliopsida > Santalales > Viscaceae > Viscum > Viscum album. The sequence continues at coordinate 2,059,665,348 of OY728120.1, read as the reverse complement.
AAATAAAACATATTTATAATGAAATTTATAAGTTTTGTTAAAATAGTTATATATTTTGAAAAACTATTTTCTTAAATAAATACTGTTTATGCCCTTTTGTGAACAATAATAAAATTAATTTTAGACACTCCTATGAAATGAATTTGGTAAAATATACTATATTTTTGAATTATGAATATAAAAATTATATTAGGGTGAATTTTTGGTACTTTTCTGATAACTTTCATATTTTGATGAATAGTGAAAATATTAAATTTTAATTAAAAACAACTTTTTTAATCAAAATAATTTATAGTGTTAAATTATACATTTGAGTGGTTTTAGAGTATTATTAGATTATATTTTTATCATCTAATATAATTTAGTTCATTATATGTAATTTCACATTTAAATTGTACATAAACAAATGTTAATCTTTTGATAGTTTTTACTTCTTAAAAAACACGCTTTTTGGTTTTGACAATGGGATTTAATTTTAAATTAATTTCTTAAAATTCTATGTTTTGAATTTGGAAAAATGGATTCCATATTTGGAATAAGGTGCTATAAATTATGTAAATATTTAACTTTTATTTTTATACATTATGAATAGTAACTTCATTAAATATTTTATTTATCATGGTTAAAGAGTAAATCTGGTAAATAAGGGTAAAAAATAATATTATAATAATATTAAATTACTCTAATATGTGTCCTAACCCTATTTGATGATACATTTCCAACCATGGGTATCCTTGGGTATATTTTGGGACCCCATGGATCCACTTGTAAGTGAAAATGACACTTTATAAAAATTAATTTAAAGTTAAGGAAAATGTAATATAAACATATATCTTTTAGTAAAAAAAATTTATATGGGGTTATATAAGTGATATTTTTTACTATAAATAGTCATTATAAATATAAAAATATTCCCTACATCATGTTTTTTTATTTATAATTTTTAGATATAAAATAAATATATTTATTTATGACATAATAATGATGAAGTATTTTCCTTATTAATGAAAGAATCAAATAAAGGATATTATAAATATTAAAATACAAAAATGAAATTTTTGATGTCATCGAAAAAATTTATAGGTGAATATGACATGTTAGTTTTGATTAAATTTATTTTATTCGAAGTAATCAATATGTTGTGACTTTCACAAAAAAACAAATACTAAATAGTGTCAAAATTGACAGAAATGAGTTTTTAAAACTAATGCAATATTATTAATTGATATAATATTCCTAAAAATATAAAATTCTGCCAAATTACTTATATAATGTTATATATGTCATTAATAAACCACTTTAGGTTCTCTTGGAATTTTATAGTAAGTTTATTAACCATGTAATATAAAAATACAAGAAGACATTGTAAATGTTAAACTATTTAACTAAGAGTTAAATCTAAATAATAAGGTTAATATGGTGACCTAAACTTGTCTAAAACCTATTGATTGAGAGTATTTAGACCCATACCCACATTAACCTCTAAATAAATCTATTTATAGCTATTATAAACTGAAAATAATTTTATAATAAATTAATTTTTCAAGCTCTTCCTAAAGTACCCCTCACCTCTCTTATAAAAGGGTACTTCCCCTTCTCTCAAATTCACACCTCAAAAGACATTTGGATTGGCTAAAACCTAATAAAATCTACACCAAACAAGCCTCACTTCAACCTAGAGTCCTTAATTTGATCATAAATCCAACCTAAGGATCTCTTTTGTTCAAATCAAAAGGAAGAACCTGAAGAAGAGGTAATTACTTAATCACCTCTTTTAAAGTTATTTTATTCTTCCACTTCCTCTTTATTTGTTTATTCCATAACAAAATAATAAATCCATTGAATTATATATACTAATATGTTATTACAAATATGGTACAACCATATTCATTATTATTTCCATCTTATGAATGAAAAAGTCACCATGCAAACATACGTACGGCTTACCGTCTCCACATCGTGGTGTAGTTTGTTATTCAACGCTTCATTATTTGTATGGGTATAATAATGATTATAATTGATGTAAATAATAAATATAAAATGTTAATTATTCTTTATATATAATATACCATCCAATTACATACTATTTCACCATTAATAGAATGATATTTTCACTCGTGTGTACGTACAGCTTACCGTCTCCATAACGCGATGAGATTTAATTCCCCATTGTAACCATTCAAGAATAATTTTCATTTGATGATTAAAAATAATGTTTAAGAACTTAATATCATTCTGGATATGAATAAAATACATCCTATTCATAAAAAATTTGACTTACATAACAAAACATATAAAGGAAAACTGATCAATTAACACTCGAAACAATGATACTACTGAAATATTTTTAACAAATAAATATTAAAGGATCATATATGATATAATATTTATGTATATGGTTCTTGTATAATTTAATAACAATTATTTAACCATTATAAAGGTGGTTATCATACCCTCTACTAAGGAATAGTACTAGGTAAGGGTTAATTTTACAATCTCTTCATTATATGAGGTTGTTTATATGTAAGTATCTACTGGGACTTCTTTGTCATCCACATCCAAGTTTCTTAAAAATATATTTCAAAACTTTTTTATTATTTCCTAGACAATGGGTTAAATTAATCTATACCCTTGTTTGACTTTTTCTAAAATGTTTTGAAAGGAATCCTTCCATCATTTTCTAAACAAGGTACTTTATGACCTTTCCAAAAAAATAAGGAAAGAATTTTTTTTAACTTATATGGTGGATGTGGCAATTTTCCACCATTATGACCTTTGTTGGATTTTACGCTTGTTTGAATTTGATTCATTATAATAAAATCTTCCATATTGTATTGAAGGTTTTGTGATATGTTTCACTGTGGATGTGATATTTTTATACCATTCATGGTTTATGGTTAAAGTATTAACATTTTTTATGCTAGTTTTAATACGAATTTTTATTTTATGTTTAAACCTTTTCATATAAGGAATGCATTGGACTTAGTAAGTGACGGGTGGGGCCCTCTATAGACCCTTGATGCATCACTAGGTCTTATGAGACAAATTAGTGTCTTAGTATAAGGCCTCAACAAAATTTTTATTTTTAGTCTTAGAACGAGGCCTTGAATATGTGGTTATGATGTCCGGCATTATGCATTCCCTCATTATAAAATTATTTATTACATGTGATTATTCAACTAGTATAATATCCATTTCCATGTTAATATGGTAATATTTGATTTATTTTTTCCATATTATGTTCAAGTTTATGTTTAAAAGGATTTTGTTTTTATTAAACATATTTCCATAAAAGTTTATAGCTTTCGCTAAATTATTTACCCTTACGGAGCATCTGAGCTCACCCCTTTCTTATGTTTTATTTTCCCAGGATTCCAAGAAGTGTATTATGATTGATATACAGGGTTAATATAGTGGAATAATGGAGTTCTCAATGGATTATTTATGTTGTGTTTTATATTTGAATGTGTAATGTAACGTTCATGTATGTAATCTATTTTCCAAGACTGCTAAAATGATTGGTCCTTTGGGACTTGATTCCTTGTAATCATGCCAATGTATTAAAATAATGCACTAACTCTGGGATTCTGGGGTCAGGGTGTTACAAATTTAATGTTATTTGACAAAATAATTCTTAAAAAATGTGCATACCCATAACAACAGTTCTCCAAAATCCTTGGCATAGTCCTATACCAATGGTTTTATAGAACTATTGGTATTTGTACCTAAATTTTTTGGGACTTATACCAAAGGTTCTATAAAACTGTTGGTATAGGTTCATGGGTATAGGTATAATTTATAGTAGTGCTTATTTTTATATTAATAAAGGTTCAATTTAAGTGGGTGGATGGTTGGAAAGGATTGAGGTAATCCTCAATTCTCTAGGAAACACTAAAGATTCATGGGTGGGAACTATTATGATCCCACCTATTGCATCTAACCAAGTGTGATGGGATTCGATGTTACCTTCTCAATTTCATGATGTTATTACTTGGGAGTTCTTAAGGATTAAATTTATCTAGTTTTTATATCATGATTCCATTAAAGTAGAGAGAGATCTGGAGTTTATCAGCCATTAAGGGATAATAATCAGTGAAGGGGTGTGTTGATCACATTTCAAATTGCACTTATTTTATCGTGATATGGGTATCAATGATTCTAAAAAATATAATTTATTTATAGGGTTATTCACATAGATATTTTTTCAGATATTATTTCATCTAGCATAACATATTTTAAGTAAGTTTTTAAGGAGACTATTTGAGTGGAATATGACTAGTCTAGGAAACTGATGTTATGTGATTCCTTGATCCTATCTAATGAGGATGAAGGTAACATGTTTGGTGTGGAGAATAATTAGAGTGAAACTAAATTATAAGTGTAGGTATCTCCTCATAAGAACAATAGATCACTCATGTGATTCCAATGTGGGGCTTTAGGGAAGTCCAAGCCTTCCTCTCTAAAATCTTTAACGACTTACCCCAACTATGGTCATTTACGCTATCATTATAATTTTTTTATGTTGGGTAATTAGAATAAGTTTTGGGTTTATCTATTTTGTATGGTTTTAATGACTCATTCATGGATATTACATCTTTTTTGGGGAATATTTCATACATTTCACAACCATACGCCCAAAGACTTTATTAGTTTAGTGCCTTTAGCAACTTGCAGGCATAAAAAACTAGTTTATAATACATCACATATTCTCCCATATATTTCTTAATATCTTGAACCCTTTTGAAATATCATAATTAAAACAATTATTCATATCCTGAGAAAAAGAAACTTCAGAAAAGGGTGAGCTGAAATGCTCAGTAAGGGTAAAAAAAGAAGATATGTAAGCATAAACCTGAAAATAAATGGTATGAGAACATGATCATAACATTATAAGATCATAAAATTCATATAAAATATCATAAACATGGATTAAGGAATAAATATTTTTAGTTCATAGGACATGAATCATAATGTAATCAAAGAACATAATCCATGAGACCATAGAATTGACATAAAACATGAAATTATATAATACACATAAACATGTAACTTTGTGAACATGTATAAATAGTAAATGGATTACTAATTAAGTTAAAGACATGAAATAATTTCCTTTAATAAAAATATGGATATGAAAACTATGTCCTTGCATAAAATTATGGACATGAAAACCAATTCCACGCATAGTATTATGAACATGAAATCAGGTTCATGCATAACATATATACCTCCTGAGTTATCCATCATTTCCCAATTTATTGGAGGGACATATAGGTCCCACCCATCACATAATTAAAACCATACATACATTTTCCACAATGACATAAATACAAAAGAACATAAATAATTATTCATATTATAACCTACGAAAATAAATAGGTTTCATAAACATTTCATCATAACCTATGGAAAAGAAATGGGTTTTATAAACATAAATCTATCAGAAAAATAAATCAAAATGGGAATAATAAGTATATTATCCTTTAAAAATATCCCTATTAAAAAATAAAATAATTTTATAGTAGATGGAAAATAATTTTGAGAGATCACTTGAAAATAACTTTTGAGGAAAAAATATCTTTTCTGCTTTAAAAACATTTTATTTTCTTAAAATGCAGCAAAATTTTAAAAGAAAACATTTCCTTTGAAAATAAACTTATAATATTGTAAATTAATATTAAAATCATTAATTCATCGTGACATAGAAATTTTACATTAATGCCATATAAGTTAAAAAAATATTCTTTCCATATATTTTTATCAGTAAAGTCACAAAGAGCCTTGTTTAGAAAATGACAAAAATATTCTTTTCAAAACATTTAATAAAAATTAAAAAATGGGTAAAAATAAAATTAAATATTCATAGTAGAATAGTAAAAACATTTTTTTAAACATTGTTATAAAACATTAATGTAGAAGATAAATATTCCATAATAGTGATTTAAAATAAAACAATCCCAATTATTGATGAGATTCTGAAATAATAGCTCATCACATTATAATTAGTAGAATCATATGCCATGTAAAAGAAAGAAAATTAAATCAATATTAAAATACCATAATATTATGAACAATACTCATAAAATTCATTCATGGGTGGTATATGCACCACACAAAAGAAACAAGTAGTGTATAAGGCATGTGTCCCACATAAATAAAAGTGAGAAAAAAATCTCTTACCTTATGTCTTGACTCTCATAGTACTCATAAAAACATCCTATATAATAAATATAATTTTATTATTAATATATTAAACAACCATATTATTATATATAATACCATATATGATTGTATTATGAATTTATATTACCCATTTATTAGCAATTGAATGTTAATGTTATGATTTGAGTAAAATCAGCTTTGTTTTTCGCATGTGTTTTGATTTGTTATATTATTATTCCTCTTACTTATATCTGGATTTAATTATCTAAAGAATGATAAAAATGATATGAATATCATATATATTCAGTATGTATTTATAATAACCTACAAAATATATAATTAAAAAAAATACATCATTCATGGAGATGGTAGGTCGTACGTATGCATGAACGTTGTTTCCATTTTATTTTCATATTAAATGAAAAAAGGTAAATGAAATATATAAAATATAATTATATTAGAATTATTATGACATATATATCATATAAATTCACTAAAACCATCCTTAATACATTCCATCTAAAATGTAAACTAATCACATCCCTTTGAGGAACTGGTAGTTCACATGTCCACAAATGAAGTTATCATATTTACAAAAAATAGAGAGCATGAAGGTATGAGTTATATAATAATTAAAAAAGAATAAATAAATACTAAATATCAAATATATCATATAAAAATATAAATTCCATCATTATTAAAAACCTTGAAATTTTTAAATGGAAGAACGAAGTACATCCGTTCGTGAGGCGGTAGTCCATCATACACACGAATGGTGATTGTGTATCCCATTTTATGTAAGTGTGTGTGATTTTAGGTCTAAAAATTCATATAAAAACATATTATTATATATATAATACTATGGTTATAATATAAATATGAAATAAAAAAATTACTGGGTTTAATGAATAAATAAAAACAAAAAATGTTTGTTGATAAATGTTACCTCTTCTTTGAGTATCAATTTTGATTTGCATAAAACGACTTATTTGGTTGGATTTATGCAAAAATTTAGTATTTTATGATGAATTTAGAGAAGTTTTTAGGAGATTTGGATAGATTTTGTCTGAACCAAATAGGTTCTGAACTGTGAATAAAAGAGAAGAATATGTGCCTTTTTATAATAGAGGGAAGGGGTAATTTTAGAATTTTTCAAAAGATTAATTTATAATAAATTAAATATTAATCAAAATACCTAAAAATGGTAATAAATTAGAAGATAATGTGTGATAAAATGATAATACCATCATCAAATAGATTTTATACAGTTTTTAGTGTACTTTTAAACCTTTTCTTTTTTATTAACCCTTAGTTAATCTATTTTAATTTTAACTTTGGTAACAACGTTTTCAATGTTAAAAGGTGGATATTTTTACTTATAAGGTATAAATTGAACCATAAATGGACAATTAATTATATTTTAGACAATTTAAATTTCTATTTGTCCTTATTTATAATTTTTTTGATTTTTAACTAATTTAATAAAATATTATTTTCATCAAATATCATCAGTTTAAAATTTGACACTATTCATTACATTGACTTTAAGAAAATTAATCCAGAAATATAAAATCTAAAAAATTAGTTTAATACACCCATAACATGTAATATTTACCTATAAATTTTTTTAGAACCTTAATTAATTAAAATTATATTTATTTTAATATATATATAACATCATTTAATTGATTGTTTCATTAATTGAATAATTACTACATCATCATTGTGTATTTATTTATGAAAATTATTTATTCACTGTAATTTAAAAATAAAAAACCATGATGTATATAAAACTCTTAGATTTTATAATAATATACATAGTCGATCATATCTTATATTTAACTACATATTAAAAATATTTTACTTATTAAAATTTAGAGTATGACATTTTGTCACACTCATTGATTTTAATAATATCTAAGTCATTTTCAAGGAAAAGTGTCCATTAAATTATGAAATTTAGAACCTTATGTGTTATTGGTTGATTTAAATTCATACAATAAAATTGGTACAAGTGTTATGGAAGTTTTATAATATTTATAATATTATTTTTACCCTTAACTACCTGATTTACCCTTAACTATGGTAATAAAAATTACTAAAATTACTATTCATATTATCCAAAAATAAAGGGGTAATAATTACTAAATTTTAACCTTATGATCAAAAATATGGAATCCTTTTTTCTAAATTCAATTAACATAATTTTCAGAAATCAGTTAAAAATTAATCCTGAAGACAGGACAAAACAACGGGTCTTTAAAGTGAAAACATTCAAAATATTGATATGTTGTTATATCCAAATTCAATGTAAAATTGATTATAATAAAATAAATTTGATTAAATGTTAAATAATTTATATAATTAATATTAAAACCAATAAAAAATATAATTTAACACTTTAAATTATTTTGATTAAAAATTTGTTTCAAATTAAAATTTAGTATTCTTCACTATTCATTAAAACATGAAGCTTATCAGAAAAATACCATAAACTAAACCAAAGTAAATTTTTATATATTTATTTAAAATAAAAATTTTATCTTTTAAAATATAATTTATAAAATTTTCAAAAACCCAATTTAAAATAAGTGCGCCATCAAAAGGTGGGAAAACTTCTTTTTTAGAGAAATACTTATTTTATGAGAAAAATTGGATTTGTTCTTATATCATGTATGGAAAACACATAAGATTTTTGTTAAAAAATATATTGAATATTATATATATATCATTAATATAATACAATAAGAGTGATTTTATATATATATATAACACACTTGTGTATAGTTTTTTAGAAAAACATTTACTTTTATTTTAAAAAGGGTTTTACAATCATTTATAATTAATTATTCAAAGAATTATATATACATATGTAAACCATAATTTCATAATTAATTTAATTCTATTAATACCCTCCATTCTAATGGATAGGTTATAATTTTCTTTATCAAATAATTACAATAATAAAATGATGTTTCGTAGAAACTCAGTGTTGTGTATAGTGAAACCTCGACTTTTATTGCGTAAAAAACAAGAATAACATGGTGATTTCATATAATAAAAGATATATTCAATATTTTTTGTGAAATGAAAAATATCAAAAAGATTAAATTAATTTGAAAAAATATATTTCAAAAAATCTCAAGGTGTTACAATGGTTTCCTTTTTTGTACTTTTCTTTGATGAATATGGAACAGGTTAATCCTTTTCAGATTCTCGGGTTATAAATTTGTAATATAGTGGGATTTTATTTTTGGATATTTATTAATATTGGTTTTAAGTTTTTCTCATTGTTTTGATGTATCTCTATAGAAACCCATGATTTACATACATAGATATTACATCTTATTAGATGAATATTCATTTTATATCATTACGATCCATGAATAAACTATAAAGGTTTAACATATTTTGAAACTTAGATACATAAAAAAATGGTTATTGAAAAAAAATATAAATTATCTTCCACTCATTTATTCACAACTATAAACCTTATTAGACATTTCATACTTAGTACACTTCTTTGTAACCTGATGGAAATTAAAATATAAGAAGGGGTGAGATCAGATGCCCAGTAAGGGTAAACATGAGAGATATAAATCAATGATAATATGTATGCATATCATGAGCATAATGGTTTTTATAACATGATATTTACAATAGAAAATTATACCTACAAATTCATAGATCATAATCATGAGTCATGAAATAAAACATTATCACATCAAAATACATGAATCATAAGAGTGAGGAATCATCATAAATCAATCATAAACCATTAGTTCAAATCATAAGCATAAAAATATGTCATAAGAGTGTGGAAACATCATAGGAATAGAAAATATATAATTTTTCAAGTTTAACTATCGATACTATCATATCATAGTTTATTAGGCATCAACACCCATTTCCCATATCAAATAGATCAGGAATCACCACTTATTTCCCATATAATAGAAGACCATGCATCCCAACCTATTTCCTATAGTGGATCGAGTAAATAAACTTGATTCCCATAATTATATCATGATATATATAATTATTTACTTAATGAATTGGAGAGATATAATGGAACCCCATCACATAATTAAAATCATACATATGTGTGCCACAAGATCATAAAACATTCATCATTTCAACACAGCATAACCAGTGGAAAAAAATGGGTTTCATAATCATATCATCATAACTAAATTAACTCATGGTAAAGAAATGGATTTCATATAATAAACCTCAAATAATCAACATCATAACCCATCCAGAGATCCATCCAGAGTTTTAAATTGGATTTTATCTTAAGATCATATCCCTGGTGAAGTATAATAATGATTAAATGATATTTACATATATATAAAAAATCCTAAAAGGTAATTTGAACATTTCTTTAAAAACATGAGAAAATATATTTTTCCTTTGATAATATTTTCAATAAAAATTCCTATAATATTGAGAAAAATAATTTTCTTTTAAAATAATCATGGAAACATAAAAATGAGGCTTCAAATAAAATAATGGTCATGATGGAGGTAAAATTTGTCTATGTCTTATATATTGAAATAAAACATTCATTTCACACTTTTGTAAAAAGTCAAAAACTACTTGTTCGAAAATATTATCAAATGATTCCCTTTTAAAACTTTGTAAATAAAGTCAATGGTCGTAAAAAATGACCTTTTTACTCAATTACATGTATAATTAATAAATTTCATAAAATAATTTTGATGATCTTGGAATGAGAATAAAAAACAGATTGACAAAAGAGGAAATATGGAAATATTTTATTTAAAAATTATTCTCAGCCTTTTTAAGTAACAAAGAGAGATAAAATGATAAAAATACTTGAAAATTACATAAACAAGTAGATTAAAATAAAAATTAAAGGGTTTTACCAATAATTATCATATAATTTTCTTAATGGAGATTCAAGAATGAATAATCCTGATTAAAATGGGATTAAAACATAAATCCCTTAAGGCTTTGGTAACTTTTGAATCATAAGACCCATAAAATAATAACTTCAAATCAAACATTAAATGTCATTATTATAAGTAGATTCGTGATATTTCATCTCAAAGGTATTGTATATGTTGAGTCAAATGTTTTACTTTCTACTTTTCTTCTCTTTAGTTTTGAAAATCACATACACTTTCTTAAAATACTATTTTACTAACTTTGTATTTTCCTAGTGTTTTAGTATGTTTTGGTAGAAAATATTATTTTATAATGAATGATAAAATATATCTAATATAATATTAATATAAACTTCTATTACTCAATGTGATTCATCTGATTAAAGGTGCATCTGCTACATCAGATAACCTATGTTCAGACATGTGATTAGACTTATGTCTTATCTATCAAACTGAAAAAATTCATGACCATCATACTGACACTGATACTAATTCATCAGACTAAAATTTTTTTAATTTATAAAATTAAAAAATAATAAGTAATTCCATCAGACTATCCAAAGTTTATAATAAAAGTATATAGATTTTTTTCTATCAGATAGAATACGGAATATCATTATAATGGTGTTAAACAAAATGATGTCGAACATTAAGTTATTCCATATGACTATGATCTTTCAAGTGAGAGCTGTCTGAGGTCATTGTAACTAACTCTGAAATACGACCATTAAAGGATCACCTATAAATATATGGTCATTTGAAGATTTTAGAGATGATGAAATTTTTAACTCTAGTCCAATAAATATTTCTCTTTATGAACATCTTGTTCCTTGTATTTGTAAATCTTTATAGAGTTGAAGTTATAAGGAATCCTTGTAAGGATTGTAATTCCCTAAGAACTATATTGTTTTTTAATCATGTTTATGATAATGGTATTGATCAATGGATTATGGGTATTGGAATATAGTTAATCCAATCCATCAGATCAAGGGATTTTAGGGCTAGGAAGATAGAGACGAATCATCATATTGATAGCTTCTGGATATAGGAAGACATATTTATACCAATCATCATATAGAGGCATTCCTTGGTACTGAAAGATAGACATTACAGTAGGTATAAAACTATGGATACTTTTGGTTAGGGTTTATGGATACCTTAACTCTTAAGGTTAAATGGTAAATTATTTTATTAAATATTTTAATTCATTCTATCTTTTATAAGATTTGTATTTTACTCATTGTTACAATTCAATATTTCTATTGTGCATATACTTTAGAAATAAAGCCTTTTATTATATTTCTAACATTAGTTTTATTGAAATGATAGTGATATCGATAAAATTATATATAATCATAAAGTTCTAGTTTTGATTCTGACACTTTGACAATTGAAGATACCTGAGTATGATCTTTTAACAAAAATAGGTTTTTTTTGTTTTAGTTTCAGTTTTTAAATTAGAATTCACCCCCCCCCCCCCTCCTATTTTAGTCATAATAAAGTATTACGATCCAAAAATTGGTATCAGAGTAGGTTCTACTAAATACTATATGAGTTTTTACTTTCATTATTTACTACAAGTTTTATAAACTTATTGTTTATAAATTGTCATTACACTAACATGTCATTATAGAAAATAGTTTTCTATTATTTATAAGATGACATGATAAAATTTTGGAACCCTTGAAAATATGAATCTACGAAAACCAACTATCTTTAATGGTGATAATTATGAGTACTAGAGAGATTGGATGAATACTTTCATTAATAATACTAGTTTTGATAACTTTTTTATGATTACTAGTGATTATAAGATTCCTGATAAGGAAGTTACAACCTTTACTCATCAAGAAAAGAAAAAATATAAATGGAATTATAGATTAAGGAATACTCTTTTATGTTCTATGATAAGGAATATATATATTCAAATATATTAATGTGAAGATTCTAATAGCCTATGGAAAAAGTTATAAATCGCTCACTTTTTAAATTCCAAAGTTATTGAGACAAGAAGAGCTATTATGAGAGAAAACTATCAAGCCTTTGATTTTCTACATGGAGAATCAGTAGAAAAAATGAATCAAATATTTATTATTATTGTGAATAGCCTAAATTATCTTAGATATAAGGATCTTATAGATATAATTTTTGTTGAAAAGATTATAGAAATAATTCCTAATTAGTGGGAATCAAAAAGGACAGCCTTGAATGATGCAAGAAAGATTATAAATCTAACACTTGATGGTCATATTGTAACTCTCATGCAATATGAAGGAATGTTGAAAAGAGACACTAAAAATATGAAAAAGAAGAATGGTGTATTTTATTTCACAAAAATATTAAATTTTCTTACTAAATCTCAATCTGCTAAAAAAGTTGTGAAATCTAAAAATAAGAAGAAAGTGGTTGTTGAATCGGATTATATTTCTTGAGAAACTTGTGAAAATGGGTTAGAAAATCTTTCTAAAAGTATGAATAAAATCAAGGGAAATAAATAATTTCATTATAGATATAAAAAAATTCATGAGGATAATAATGACAAGAACGATTCTTCTAAAGTTATATGCTATGAATGTAAGAATATAGGACACATTCGACAGGATTTTCCTAAGCTGAAAATAAAATAAAATAAATAGATAAATACTAATAGATTTTATAAAAAGTATTATAATCTTGAAATCAAGAATATTTTTAAAGAATCTTACACTTGGTAGAGATAGTTCCTTGAATAATTAATCAAACAATGAATCTTCTATATATAGGAATATTGGTTTATTTACTGAAACGACTTTAGTAAAAAAATATCTTATAAAACAGGTATAAACTATTTAATCCTTTATAAACATTTCTTTAAATGATAATTACCCTAAAATTGATAATTAGAAAAATTATACATTATCTGATGAAGAATATTCCTCATCTAAATAAGAAAATACTCTGCCTATTTATGAAGAGGTGTCTAGGTTTGAAAAACTTTTAGAAAATCAAAATTTTAAAGTTTGTAAAAAAATTGATAATTCTCAAGAGAAACATGAAAAGGAAAACTCAAGAATAAAAAAACATACTACTGAGAAATCATATCTTTCTAAATATCATGATAAAACTCATTCTAAAAAATAAAATATTTCAAAATCTATTGAAAAATCTATTTCTGTGAAAAATAGTGTATAAAATTATTTTGTGAAACTTAGTTCTAAATCTTCTAATACTGAGGATAAATATTAAGTTGTAAAAATAAGTACTGAAATTTATATTATGAAGAAACTATTATCTAATTTTACTAATGGGAATAAAAAATTTGATAATATGTACAAAAAAAATAAACCTTGTATAGATATTTTTAGAATGGGTTTTACTTATAAAAACCCTATTTTTAATAATATCTCTTTTGTTCCAAAATGTGCCCCATTTTTTAAAAAGTATCAAAGTGGTGGAAATTGGAAAAATAAGTGTTCTTTGAATAAATTTTAGTCATTAGGTTTTCATAAATCTTACTTTTCAAAGGAAATTAAATTTTCTCAACATAGTAATATTGGTCAAATGTGGTTAACTAAAATATTATTTTCAGATAATACCGGACTCAAGAAGGTTTGGGTTCTGAAAAACTAATTTCTTTGTTTTAAGAAAAATAGAGAAAGTTCCAACAACAAAAACATTTGGTACATGGATAGAGGTTTCTCTAGACATATAACTAGAAAAAAAATATTTATTTAAGAATATTATAAAGGTGAAAGGTGGAAAAGTAACTTTTGGAGATAATGATCAAGGAGAGATTATTGGTATAGGTAGTATTGTTATTATTGGAAAATCCTTAACTTCAAATGTTTTATTTGTTTTAGGTCTTAATACCAACCTTAAAATCATAAGTCAATTATATTATGAAGGTTATATTATGAAATTTAGTAATGAAAATTTTATTTTACATGGTTTAAATGATAAGTTTATTCTTTCTACAAGTCGGCATGAGAATGTTTACACTTTAAACTTATAAGATCTTAGGAGTGAAGACTGGCCTAGACTTAGTGAAATACATGTTCAATCCTAATTATTGAAGATAAGGTTAGGATTATTTAACCTTAGATATTTATCTAAGTTGACTAAGAAAAATCTTGTTAAGGATTTACCAAAACTTAGGTTTGATTCTTCAAAAAAAAATTGATCCTTATCAATTTAGTAAGAAGAAAAAGTCACGTTTTGAATCTATTAGTGAAACCTCAACTTATTATACTTTATAGTTAGTGAAAATGGACTTATTTGGTCCTAAAAAAAATTATATTATTTGTGTAAAATACTATTTATATGTTTTAGTTAATGATTATACTAGATACACATGGGTTTATTTTCTAATAAGAAAATTTTAAGCCTTTAGTTATTTTAAAACATTTATAACCAGAGTTAAAAATAAAAAAAATCATCTCCTTGATAACTATTCATAGTGATAATAGTGGAGAATTTTTATATTCTTATTTTGAAACTTTTTGTAGTAAGAAAGGTATAATACATAACTTTTCGGCAACTAGAACTCCACAAAAGAATTATGTGGTTAAAAGAAGAAATAGAGTTCTTTAGAAGATTACAAGAACTATATAGAATGAATACTCAATTTCTAAACATTTTTGGGATGAATAAATTAGTAATACCTTTTATAATATAAATCGAGTTTTAATTAGACCTTTTATTACCAAAACTTCTTAGGATTTATAGATAGGAATAAAACCAATTTTTTTTACTTAAAAGTTTTTGGACGCAAAGTATTTAGCCTGAATACAAAAGATAACATACATAATATTTCACCAATATATAATGAAGGAATATTTTTAGGTTATTAAATATATATTAAGTCTTGTGTAGTTTTAAATAAAAACACAAATACTGCTGAGGAAACATTACATGTTAAATTTGAGGAAACTGATCCTTTTTTTAAATAACCTCAACCTACATCTTTAGATGTTATTTCTAAAACTGATTTTCAATTGATGGTAAAAAGTAATTATCATAAAGAAATAACCAAAGAATATTTTTCTGAATTTTTCCCTCAATAATATTTCCAACCTATTACTGAAGAATAGACTTTTCAAAATCTAAGAAATCAATTGTTCTTTAGGAATCATCCTAGTGATAATATCATTAGTGATGTAGATCAACCAATTAGGGCTATAATTTCTTGGAGAAATGAAATTGAACATCTGGATTTTTTATCACAATTTTAACCTAATAATTTTGATGAGGTTTTAAGAGATGAGGATTGGATAAAATCTATGCAAGATGAACTAAATGAGTTTGAAAGGAACCAAGTCTGGACTTTAGTTGAATGACCTAAAGATACTTATGTAATTGGAGTAAAATGGGTTTTTCAGAATAATTGTGATGGAAATGGAATAATAGTTGGAAATAAAGCTATACATATTACTAAGGGATGTAACCAACAATAGGGAATTTGCTATAAAAAAACCCTAAGCTTTGGTAGCAAGGATTGAAATTATTCGTATACTTCTATCTTATACAACATTCTTAAATTTAAAACTATTTCAAATGGATGTGAAGTGTGTTTTCTTTAATGGATATGTTCAAGAGGAAGTTTATGTTGAACCAACACCTGGTTATGAAAATAAAAAACATCCCTAACAATTTTATGAACTTACCAAGGAAGTTTACAGACTTAAACAATCCCTTAGAGCATGGTATGATAGGTTAAGTGTATTTTTGTTACAAAGTAATTTTTTTAAAGGAGTTGTAGATACAACTATTTTTATAAAATAATTTAATAAATATATTATGATTGTATAAATTTATATTTATGATATTATATTTGGTTTAACTCAAAAATATTTAACAGATTCTTTTTTGGATCTTATGAAATTTGAGTATGAAATCAATATGATGGGTGAGTTAACATACTTTAAAGGATTTCAAATTTCAAAAAAACCAGAAGGAACTTTTATATCTCAACATAAGTATATAAAATATGTTCTTAATAAATTCAAGTATGACAACACTAAAACTATTAGTACTCTTATCGGAAGCTCAAATATTTTAGATCTTGATAAAGCTATGAATTTGATTAATCAAAAGACTTTTAGTTGTATGATTGTAAGTTTACATTACTTAACATCTAGTAATACTAATTTAATGTTTTTAATATGATTATGTTCAATATATAAATTCAATCCAAAATAATCCCATCTTAAAACTATTAAATTAATTTTTTGTTACCTTAAGAAAACTAAGGATTTAAGATTCTTCTATTATTTTGGAAATGATTTTGAACTAAATGTTTTTTTGGATGCTAAATTTTGTGGATGTATAATGGATAGAAAACATACATACGAAACATGTCACTTATTAGGAGAATCATTAGTTTCTTGGTCATGTAAGAAAAAACACTCGGTGTCACTTTCCACTATGGAAGCCAAATATGTAGCAGCTAGAATTTGTTGTTCTCAAGTTTTGTGGATAAAACACACACTACAATGGATTGATTTTTACAAAAACTCTAATTTCATGTGATAAAATACGTGTTATTTCTTTAAATAAAAACCCATTATATCACTCGCATTCTAAACACATATATATATATATAATACATCATTTCCTTTGGGATCACCCACTTAAAGAAAATATAATTTTACAATTCATTAAAACAGAAGAAAAAATAACTGATATTTTTACTAAACCCCTAAGTTATAATAAATTTGAATATATTAAAAAAAATCTAGGAATTATCAATATCAAGTGATTATTCATATTTACTTCTTTTTACCAATATCATTACATTAATATACTCCTTTTAAAAGGGGGTGTATATATGTTTTTTTAATTTTCAAATAAAAACTTTAAAAAAATTAATTGTAATAACATTATAGAAAATAGGTTTCTGGAGTAACAATTTTTTATGAAAATTTTAGAGTCACAAATGTTAAAAAAAATCTAAAGTAAAAATTTTCCAGACTCAAAAATATTTATAAAAGTTCTCGAACTCAATTTTTGATAAAAAAATATCATAATTAATTTTTATTTTAAAATCTATCATAATAAATTTTATTTATAATATATCATAATATGTTTCTTTTGTAAAAACAAATAGGAACGGGTAACTCATACCAATGAAAATTTTCTACTCCAAAAGGTACTCTTTTAATCTTTTAGTTTTTTCTCTTATCCTTTACTTTAGTTTATGCATCTTGTTGATTACTTATTCTTTTGGTCTTAATACTTGGTTTTTTTTAACATAAATTCTTCTAAAATCATATTTATTTTCACGCCAATGAATATTTTTCTTAAAAACTTTAAGAGTTCAAAATTATCATTAAACTCTTTATTTGATTAAATATTGATCATAAAATCAAAAATGTGTTTTCATTGGAGTCATTGAATCATTTTTATAAAATGAACCATATCCCCAACACCTATATAAGGGTGCGACACCTCATGTTCCACATTGGTTCTCAGATTTATAAATCTCTAACTCTTACCTTCCTTTCGGAGCTCAATCCAAAGTTTTTTCCATTCATCTGATCGACTGGATCAAGTTGCAGTATGATGGACAATGCAGAAGATTTATTGTAGAGAAAATTCTTCGGAGAAAGACTCATTGAAATAAAGTGGTATGAAAAGTATGATTCTATTCTTAAGAGGATCATTAGTTGTTATGTTTGGGAAAATGTCTGTGTGGAAAACCTTGATAAGAACTTTGACTTACATTACCCATAAATTTTCATAGAATTTTTATGCATATGTTGAGATTTTATCATAAGGTGATAAATTAGAGGTATCTTTTACTCTATTTTCTATGAAGTATAATATTTCATACAAATGAGTTGCAGATTTAGTTGGTGTTCTTTATCAGGGTGAAGATTATCTATCCTCACATAAATTACGTGATAGAATTATTAGTCTTTTTGAAATTTAAGGCTGAGTTTCTCATTTTCATGGTTAAATATGTTCTGTTGTCTGGATTACTTTCAGTACTCAGGATCATATATCCAGTCAGACGTGACCAAATGGTTCAGGCCCTAGTAGGTTTCAGAGCAGGCATTTATTCTGTGCAGGATTTACGGATTTGGATGTTTGAGAGGGTATGGAGACAGCCATCGGATCGGGCATGTGCTTCGTCATAGGATACTGTTTGTTGTACATCCTACATCGGGTGATAGCTTCTTCACGATTTAATTACTAGGGAGGGGCAGTTATATGTTATCTGTCTGGTCTTATTTTATATGATCTTCTATTCGAGTAATGTTTTATGTCATGAAGTCTTTTTGGTTTCCCCCTTCTTCCATTAAAAGGGGCTTCTTTTATAACAATAAAAATTTAAGGCCTTCGGGCCATTGGATGGATGGGAAAAAGGAAAAGAAGAAACCCATGGATCTAGAGTTTCGGCTTAATAAGGTTAAGGCCTTATCCTTGAATATTCATACAGCTAAAAAATTAAAATAATAATGGAAAAGGAAGAAACAAATAAGATACTAGATGAAGGAAATATTGCAGAAATACTATTGGAATATGTGGATAAATATTCAAAGAATCCATTTTTATAATTTTCACCACTTTCAATTGTGCAAATGTATCTTCAGACCAGAACAAAACCTTATACAGATCAGATCATTTTGGATGAAATTTTCGAATTTTTGGAAACCTCACCTATTCTATCAGTAGTTCCTTCAATTTTTTATAAGGTTAAAGGGAAATAATTTGTTGAAGAAGTTACAATTCCATTACCAATATAATTTCAAAAGTTTACTAAGAAGGAAAATATCAATTGTTTTCTAATACAATTAATAAATGAGTTCTTAGAACTACTATACAGTTAGAGAAATAACTATAGGAAGTAGAAGAGGAAGAAGAAGAGAAAGAAGAAGATAAATAAGAAGAAGAGAAAGAAGAAGAAGATAAATAAGAAGAATAATATGATAAAGGGGAAAAATTTGATGAAGAGATAAAGGGAAAGAAGAGTACATATGAACCTTTATCATGATCAACCTCATTACCTTATCAATCTGATAAGGATCCAAACTTAGAAGATTTTGTGGAAGAAAAATTGGCATCCAAGGATAAAGGAAAGTCTTCATCAAAGGTAGATGAAGAAGACAAACAATCCCAAATGAAAGTTTCAAAAAAGGATGAATTAGATAAGGTAGTAGAAATTATACAAGTTTTAGAGGAGGGAATGGTCTCAAACAAAGGTAAAGACAAAGTTGAGATAAAAGAAAAACCATATGTTGAAACCTCTATACAAAATTCACCTAGAGTATTGTCAGATTCATTGAACTTTGTAGGGAAATTTTCTCAGAAAGGTTTTGATTATATTTTCCAAACCTTTATAAAGTTAAGTGAGTTTATTTCCTATCTTCCTAATATTGAGCCAAGATGTAACTTGATTTATAATAGTCTTAATTAAAAATCAAATCCATCTAATTTCTTGATATAATCAGTAGTGAATATTAAGGTAAATTTGAAATTTTTTGAATAAAAGACCAAAGAACAGAAAAGACCGTATAATAAAATTGTTAAGTGGTCTAACCAAGTTGATAGTGAACTAAGATACCATGATGAACAGTTTTTTTAGTAAAGAAACTTTATTTGGAAATGGTTTATTATTTGAAAAATTTGTCTATAGATGTTTTAGACTATGTGAAATCTATGGAAGAATTCTAACGTATGAAATAAGATCAGGATTCATAAGTAAAAGTTTTGAAATAAAAGGTTCACAGTCAGGATTTAGAGAACATCATTCCCAGGACTTGTGAAGTTGATATTTTCCTTATGAAGTAGGTAAATAAAAAGATTTCTAAGGAAGTTTAAAGACTCAAATCAGAAGTTCAGAAGTAGATAGTGATGGAAGACTCGATCGTGAAGCTTCAGTCATCGGTCTCAGAAGCTCATAAGGATCTATATGAGTTAATTAAGATAAAGGAAATTGTTAAAAATATAATGAATAAATAATGAACATTTTCTTTTGAACTACTGTTGTAATATTTTCAAAAACTTTTGATTAAATGTTAAATATGAATGACTTTTCATCCAAATACTTTTTATTTGAATTTATTCCAACTAATTTTGGATTTATGTTCTTTCTTGGATGATTATTTAATTCAAATACAATTGTTTTGTATGTTATATATTTCTAATATTTCAGGTTAATTCAAAAACATTTCTTATTCTTTTTTGTAAATCATAAAGAGGGAGAAATTTTTAAATGGGGAGAAATTTAAAAAGAGGGAGAAATATTGAATGAGGAATAATTTTATAAACGGGGAAGTTTGAGGATGTTTTAATAATGTTTTTTTAAGAAGGATTTTTTTAAAAGGATGTGAAATATCTATGAATAGTTTTTAAAAAGGCGGATAATCCAAAGTTTCAATTATTTAAATCAGATTATAAAGGAGTAACAAACTCATGGGGAGTTATGATGAGATAAGAAATATCTTTTTGAAGCATATTTTGAAGTTCCTAAAATAACAAAAATCTGTAAGTTTTTCAAAGTAATTATTTTCTATTTTAAGCGATGTGTTTTGTGGGTTCCAAAATGGGGGAGTTTGTTGAGTTGAAATTTTTACTTTTTACTTTTCTTCTATTTAGTTTTGTAAATCACAAACACTTTCTTAAAATACAATTTTAATAAATTTATATTTTCTTAGTGTTTTAGTATGCCTTTTTAGAAATCGTTATTTTATAATAAATGATAAAATAGATTTAATATAATATGAATATAAACTTTTATTACACAGTTTGATCCATTGGACAAAAGGTGTGTCTAGTACATCAGTTCAACCTATGTTCTTGACAGTGGTTAGACTTATATCTTGTCTATCAGATTGAAAGAATTCATGAACATCAAACTAACCTTCATACCAATACATTGGTATAACCTTTGTTTAGTTTATCTGATTGAAAAATAGTAAGGAAGTCCATCAGACTATCCAAAGATTATAATCAGAGTATGTAGATTTATTTTTATCAAATGGAATAAAAAATAGCATTGTAATGGTGATAATAAAATGTAATTGAAAATTCAGTTAATCCAAATCATTATGATCTATCAAGTTAAATTTTTCAAAGACCATTGAAAATAACTCTGAAATATGACCATTGCAGGATCGCCTATAAATAACAGGTCATTTGAATAGTTTGGAGATGATATAATTCACAAATCAAGTCTTTTAAATATTGCTCTGCATGAACATATCGTTCCTAGTCTTTGTAATTATTTAGAGATTTTAAGTTCTATGTAATACTTGTAAGGATTATAATTCCTTAAGAACTATTTTTTTAATCATGTGTCTCATCCCAGTATTGGTCAAGGGAATCTTGGGATAGGAAAATGGTGAATCTAATCCATCGGATCGAGGAATTTTAGGGCTATAAAGATAGAGATTGATCATGATATTGAGGTATTTTAGGGATAAGAAGAGATAGCTATACTGATCATTGTATTAAGGTATTCCCTGATAAGGAATGATAGACCTTATAGTAGGTATAAAACTATGGATACTTTTAATTAGGGTTACTGGCAACCTTAACTCTTAAGGTTAAAGAGTAAATTATTTTATTAAATCTTATAAGTCGTTCTTACTTTTATAAGATTTTTATTTTACTTGTTGTTATAAGAAAATATTTCCACTGTGAATATACTTTAGAAAGTAAGTATTTACTTATCTTTATAACATTATTTTTTTCATACTAATTATGATACCGATAAACTCTGATATAATCGGACAGTTTCGAGATCTGATTCTGACACTCTACATGAGTCTAATCTTTTCATATAAAGAGGTTTTGTGTTTTTTTAGTTTAATTTTTTAAAATAAAATTAACCCACTATTATAGTCATTATAAACTCTAATGATCAAATATTATATACATATCATAAAATAATATAATTTCATGAAATAACTTATGTCCCAAAGAAGAAAATTTGATACGATAAAACCATACAACTTTGCTAATCTCTTAATAAAAACGTCATTAAAGAGATAAAAATATTTGGATTTATAAAATCCCAAAAAAATTAATTAAAATAATCTTAAAATACATTAATGGGTTGTATATACACCACAAAAAGGAAATAAGTGGTGAATATGTCATATGTCTCATAGAAATAAAATTGAGACGAGAAACCCTTACCTTAAGTCTTGCCTTTCTTCATACATGTTCGAACCTACTATATAATAATTATAGATTTATTGTAAATATATTTTACAACCATTATCATATATATCATACCATATTACTTATAAAATCTTATCACTATATTATTATCAATTATCTATTAAAATCATTGTTCTGAGAGATAACTGGTTTGTTTTTCTTGCATGTTTCAGTTCATAAATCTCAATCCTTATACTTTGAACTTGGTTTAATTATCTTCATAATGTTAATAATATCATTAATATCATTTTTAATCATTATATAAACTTTTATAACTTTTAATATAAGTTACTGATGAAAAATGAATTACATTACTTGGTGGAGATAGTAGTGTGTACGTACGCATGAGTAATGTTTCCATGTTTAGATGAATGGAAAAAAAATTAAATAGTAATTCACATTTATAGAATAATAATAATATCATAAATATAATATGTATTTATTAAATCCATTATTATAATCATCAATTTGAAATACTGATGAAAAATTAAATGCATTGTTTTATGGAGGTGGTAGTCCACACGTACGCATGAACATTGTTTTCTTTTCTTTTATGATATAAAGGAGGGGGATAATGGTTTTTACATAATAATAAAAAAATAATTATATTTAATATAATGAATTAATTATTTTATATTGGATACCATATATTTATAGGATTTATAAGAATAAATAAAATTTAAAGTGCTTAGTTAAGAGTTATACCTCTTCGTTGAGAAACCACTTTTGGATTACACCCTAAGCCTTGAAAATATGGTATTTTAGAATGAATGGAAGCTATAAGTTTTGGGGATGGAATCTAGTAAGTTATAATTTTATTTATTTTATAATAAATAAGGATTAAAATTTTTGGATAAGGAAGGAGAATAGGTTCCCTTTTATAAGTGAGGGGAGGGGCGCCCTTAGAATTACTTAAAGTATTCAATTAATATAAATTCATTTTCAGGTTAAAGTGGATCAAAATTGATATATTTAGAAACTAGGTAGATTATAATTCTAAATATTCCCATTAAATAATATTTATACAATTTTATGTGATGTTTTAACACTTATCTATTACTTTTAACCCTTCATTAACCCTTGTGACAATTAATATGAAATCAACGTTTTTTCACTTTAAGGGTCAAAACGTTTCAATAAAAGGAAAAGTGTCCCATAAGTGGAAAATAGTTGATATTATAGACCATATATAACTAAATTGTTTGAAGATAATATTTTTATGAATTTTAATTCATTTAATAAAATATTAATTAACATAAGATGCTATTAAAGTTTTTTTCATGACTGTTTACAAAGTTTAACTTTAAAGACATCATTATTGAAGTAGAATTTGAATAAAAAATTTGAAACATCAATATTATGATATATTTATATAAAAAATTCATGGATTATAATAATTCATCCAAATATTATTAATTTTATTATTTTTAAAAACATTTATTTTATCTTTCTATTACTTGGATAAATATCGTGTTGTCGTTGTGTAAGAATTTAAGGTAATTATTTCATCCCTAAAAATTTTAAAAAAAATCATGATAAAAAATTATTTCATATTTAAAATAAAAATTTATAACTGATCATGACCTCTTTTTTTAATTATGAAAAAATATTATAGATATTAAAGTCAAGAGAATTATATTTTGTATTTATCATTTTTTTAAAATAATATAATGGACATAAGAAAATAAAATTGCACCAAGTTGCCATATTTTCAAAAAATGGATTATTAGAGATGAAATATACTCATACAATAAGATAAATGCATTTTTTAGAGAAATTTTAAAACCTTATCATGTTTTACCTATTTTACTCTTACCGGGGTGACAAAAATTTACAAAGGTTTCTACTTATAATGAACAAACATAAAAGGGATAAATTTAAAAAAAAATATCCTACTAATTTCAAATATGAAATAAATATTTTATTATTAAATTTATATAATTTTCCAAATTCAATTTCAAAATAAGTTTGAAAAATGCAATGAAAACTATTTTAAGACAAATATGTTTGTAAGCATAAAACTAGATTTATTCTTATTCTATGGCTAGTAAAAACCATAAAATGAATGTAAAATAATTTTATTGAAAATATAATCTATAAATTTATTTAAAATAATTAATAAATATTGATTTACTTAATTAATTAAGATAAAAACATATTTCACACGTAAAAATTATTTTTTGAAAAAATGTGTCTTTAAGCTTAAAAAAGAACTTATTCCAAAATCAAGTATTATATTTATTCATATGTAATTAATTGGATTATATAAAATTAAAGGATACATATGTTAATTTAAGATAAAATAAAAAATATAATGGGAATTTTAAACTACTTGATTTAATGAAAAGAAATAATAGTTTTATAAAAATCAGTATTTTTCATTATTCACCCAAAAATCAAATATTTTAGAAAATCCCAAAAATTAAATCTAAGATGAATTTTATAGGCTTAATCAAAAAATGATATCAATTTTTTCAAATACAATTTTTAAAATTTATAGAAATTAATTACAATAAAAATCGTTTTTCAAGAAAACATATTTTTGAAGCATAAAATGACTTTATGAAAAATTGAGTACTTATATATTATGCATTAATAAATACATTTGAATTAAGTAAAAAAATTATATATATATATATATATATAATAATTTGAGTAATCCTATTCATACCCATCAATTTAACGTTAATGTTATAATATATCATGGTTCTTTTTAAGCTCGGTGTTGCATGTCATGCAAGATATCGAACACTTACAATTTATTTAAAAAGAGATATATTCTAAAATCTTAGGGTGTTACATTCTACCCCCAATAAATAAATTTTTCTATCATGGTTTATTTATTGGTAATAAAGTGTTCAATATTTTAAAATACCTTTATTAAAAACTCATATCGTACAAAGGGATAAGAAAATTTCCTTTAACATGAGTAGAAAAATAGGTTATAGCCATGAGAATTGGGTTTATTGAACCTATTAGTGTGGTTATAACCAGAAACCTATAGTCATTGGAAATATTATTTATATCCATGCGAAATTATCATTCCAATATGTTTGATGGTCCATGTGTAATAAATTACTACAGGGGATAATGTCTATTTCCATAGTTTGAATGAATATGGATATATAATAATCAAAAAATAAATCCTATTGAGGGATTTGATCCCATAAATCATGAAACTACAAAGGGACCTCTCCCGATCATCTATTACCGCATTTCTAATATATTATGACTTGAATCCTTATATATATATATATATATATACATTTAGGTCAAAAAATCCATCTGCCTCATTTAGAAGCCATAAATTCATGAATGTATTTGAATGAAACTTGCACACAACTAAATATACTTTTGGAATTTAAAACCTACAAAAACTATATATATATATATGACAGATAATTAATGGTGAAATTAAAAGTTAGTAGGATTCAATCCTAGGCCTCCATATGTTATTAATAAACAACTTTCCACTTCTTTAAATGAATTACTGGTGGAAATTATGTACAAGTATATATATATTTATATTTTCAAATTTTTTAATTTTTTTATAGCCAAGTGAAAAATATTGTTGGCTATAAGTCTTCAATACAAGGGATATATTTCCAAAATAATTTTCACCCATGGTTATAGCCAAAAAACTAACACATATTTCCATGGAAAATATTTTCTCATGGCTATAGCCAAAAAATCAATACCTTATAGCCATGGTCATTTCTTTCCCATGGCGATCAGCAGTTCCCACCAAAAAAATAATCCCTACTATTTTGGTGCATATTTTTTTGTGCCAACCTATAGCCATGGTTGGTGGTTATCATCGATATAAGAACCAATTGTGGCTATATCCCTATGGCTATAGCCCCATGTCTATATGTGTTTTTTGTAGTAATGTGAAAAGGGGATGTGGGAAACATAAAAGTTACCTGAAATAACTCATTATTGGGTTCCCAAATAAGGAGAACATTATCAAGAAGTTAAAATATATACATGGAGGAGAAAATACAATTCAAGGAATGATAGAGTGTGATAGAGAACATGATCATGATAAAGTTAATGATCATAAAACCATAAATTAGTGAGGGGTTAAAACACCATCAATTCATCAAAAATAAAGGTAATATCATAACATTTTTATTTCAAGATTATTTTCCTAGATTTGAGGGATTATTTTACTATCAATATATAGAACACAGGAAAATATACTTACTTCATTTATTTCCATTTCATAATCATAATTTCATACTATGGTTGTGCATTAATCAATTTCCACTTCATCTTTTACTCCAATAAATGAATATTCAAGATGAATTTTTCATGCCTAAAACACTTAAATTGACTTTTAACGGATCGTAAGATTCATAAAAGAATGAAAATACATTCCTTAGGTCTCTACATATTTACTAAAACTAAAATCGTTACCACAAGTTATCCAATATGTATAAATACAATACATTGATCTCTAAAACCTCAATAATAACACCCAAAGTTCAACTTAATCCTTTCCTTAAATATTTAACCTTAAGACACCTCCAAAATATGTCTGACCAAATTCAAAACCCAAAAATACAAAATATTTTATCACGTATTTTTTTCCAAGATAAAATTTAACATTTATCCCCAAACAACATAAATTACCTCATAATGTCACACACTAAACACATGAACACCATGAACATATATACTCTTCAAAAATTCCAAACCTTTACCAAAATAATTTGAATACCCATAAAACCTCAATGGAATCATATATGATTCCAAAAATTAACTTTATCCTTATTCTTAAAATAAATTCACATATTGTCCAATATATTCTATCAATCCAAAAATCAAATAAAATTTATCATAAATCGCTTTCTCATCAAATCACTAATCAATTTCATTGTCGCCAATACTATCCAAATAACATTATCAATATTGTTCATCTCTTTATCCCAACTAATCATTATTATCTCAACATTAGAAACATATTAAGGGTTATATTTACTTCAATAATGTGTTCTCAAAAACAAATATCACCTTACCACTAAATCATTTTCAAGGTTGTTAGTTACATTCAACATATTCCTATAAATCCTTAAAGAAAAACTACTACAAAACAATCCTTATATGTTTCATGATTCGTATAACTAGAATACCATTGATAATGCATTTGTAAAATATAATACTCAAATCCCAATACATAAACACTTCAATCATTCCACTTCAATGATTGAAATAGAATAGGCCCTTCCTTAGTCTATTAATTAACCCTAAGATTTTGGAATTCACTCAGATAATGCATATGTTGCCCACACATAATACATTGAACTATATGTGAGATGGTATGTGAGTATGATAACTCTATAATACCAAATGTAGGATCGAATATGTAAACATGAGATTCTCAAATACAAGAGGGGGGTGAATTGTAATTTTAAAAATTCCTTTGGAAATTTTAAAGATAGTTATGTTTAACAAGGTTAAACTAGATAGTTCACAAGACCTCTAAGTTCTAATAACTTGCTTGATTCTGTAAAAGTGATTCCAGAAATGAAACTTAACAAAAGTTTACAACAACCAAGATTCCACCTTAAAGAGTATAGAATATAAATAAATCAGAGTACAAGAATGAGGAAGTATAAGAAAGTTATACTTTCCTCAACAATACAAATACAGTGGAAAACTTATAAGAAAACAAGTTACAAGTAGTAAATCTTTTAACCCAAAGAGAAGGGTATCCAACAACCATGGATAAAGGTCCCTTGATTTATATTTTCAAGAAATTCTATCTTACCAACACTAGGGTAAGCCCTCGATACGAAGATCGGAGTCTATCTTGCTATCCTCGCAAGCCCTCAACTATCAGGTAGTTGTCACCTCTGTCTTCCTAACCCCGGAAGCCCTCGATTATACACAGCAATAATCGGAGTCGTATGAAGCAAATCTGCATGAAGAAAAGTTTGAACAAGCCGTTCAAACTTTTTGTACGAATCTGGAGAGTTTATAAGAGCCTCTCTCTCTAGAAATCACGTCAACAGCATGTAATCACAGTTTTTAAAGATGTTGTAAAGTGTGTATGATCTCTTTCAAATGAGCCCCTATTTATAGGCACAGCTCCAACAGTCGGCTCCCTCCTCCAACGGTCATATTCTTCCTTGAATTCCGGAGGGACCTATACACGTGCCGCTCAGACAATGGTTAGTGAGTAACTGAAAGCATGAAATAATTTTATTACTTAACAAGTGTAAAAATAACCAAAATATGATATTCAGAATGTAAGTAAATGAAAGTTAGGAGTCTATAATACAAGGATATTCGGATTTTGTTTCCTAGGAATTTGAAACCTAAATTCTATAGAATTCCTGAGTCTGAATTTAAAGGAAATTAGAAATCTGGATTCACCAGAATTTGGAACCAGAACTTAAAAAGTTCAAAGTCGGAGTTCATGAGAATTCAGATCCATAACTAATAAGAGTTCAGAGTCTAAATTCAGAGAACTCGGAGTCAGAACTCAGAGAAGTTCATATCCAGAATTCATATTCAGAATTCGAAGTCAGACCTCAGTGAAGTTCATAACCAGAATTCTGATTCAGAATTTGGAGTCAAAACTCAGAAGAGTTTGTATCCATAATTCGTATTCAGAATTCAGAGTCAGAACTCAGAGAAGTTCATATCTAGAATTCGTAATCAGAATTCGGAGTCAGAACTCAGAGAAGTTCGTATCCAGAATTCGTAATCAGAATTTAGTGTCAGAACTCAGAAGAGTTCGTATCCAGAATTCTTATTCAGAATTTGGAGTCAGAACTTAGAAGAGTTCGTAACTAGAATTTTGATTCAGAATTTGGAGTCAGAACTTATAAGAGTTTGTAACCAGAATTATGAGAATTCAGATCCTAAAATAGAATGATTCATATCTAGGTAATTATAGGATTCATAGGTTTTGATTTCAATCCAAATTTTACACTTAGAGGATTAATGATATGAACAATAAGATCTAGGTAAGGTTAAATTTCCTTGGGTAAGGAAATTTTCCTTATAGAAGTAAAACAAGGGGTAAAACGAGTTTTGCCTTGAAATAATGTGTTTGTGATTTTCAAAACAAAAGAGAAAGGTAAAGTCCTAAAGATACCCTATTTACTTAAAA
This sequence comes from Viscum album, assembly GCA_963277665.1. Taxonomy (NCBI): domain Eukaryota; kingdom Viridiplantae; phylum Streptophyta; class Magnoliopsida; order Santalales; family Viscaceae; genus Viscum; species Viscum album. Next base: position 2,059,635,006 of record OY728120.1, on the reverse strand, counting down.
ATCTCCCTAAAGTATGAAGGAATGGAAAATTCATAAGGAAAACCTTATTGACTCAACAATCTCCCCCTTTTTGGAAATCAAAAACAACCTTACAAAAAAGAATAAAATATATTAGCAAAACTTTTATTGTCTTAGAAAATAAAACGTATCTCCCTTTTCACTTTGGCAAAGATGAATACGACTAACTACCCCTTAGGATTTGGAACTCTAAGGATCGTATTCTAGATTTCCGGAATGGGATTTTCATTAACTTGAGTGTGTAAATATTCGTAATGAGAACTCCCCCTTAAATAAACTCCCCTTACTTAGGGATATATCTTCTTATACTTAGAATTCATTTTTTTCTTCTCCCCTTTAGAATTATTTTAACTTCTCCCCCTTTGTGATTTTCAAAAATAGATTGAGGGAATGGAAAAAATATGGTACCTGAAATATTAGTATATACATCCAAACAAACCAAGCAACCACAATTCCATTACAATTTAAATAATTAGTACAAGGGAAAAAATACAACAAAATATCAGATTTGGGTCTATTTTGATTCTTTTTCTTTGGTCATTATCTTCTTCACAATTGTCTTCAGCTTTTTGAGCTCTTTCTGATCCTCCTCTGCTTGATTTTCCAAGGTTGTGATTCTATCCCTTTGAGCCTTCAGGGCCTCTACCTGAGCCTTCATCAAGTCATCTTACTTCCCAAGATTTTCCTCCATCTCGATCCGGAGATCCCTCTCTGTTTTCCAACTTTGGACAACAAAATTCAACTTCTCATTCAGGTCTTTGACATCCTGAATCCAAACATTCTACTCAAGAGTTAACTTTTTCTCAAATCTATATGTAAGATTCTTGATTTTTGAGTCTTCATTATCAAAATATTCCTTGACATCTTCTTGAAATTGATCAAACTCTTCAAAATATTCAATGATTTTCTTAGACCATCTGGTCATTTTCTTGCAAGAATTTCTGTGGGCTTAATAATTGATAAGGAAATTCTTGTGATCATCCTCAATATTCACACACATATCCATCACCATGGATACGGAGTATGAATTCTTATTCATGCTATGTTGAAGCATATGGCATCTAGAACCAATTTCGGGAAAGATTGGAATGGTATCCACTAGCTTCTTGAGGGACTGAACAAAAAAATCATGTCCTAAGGCTGATGACTCTAAATCTGATATTTTTCTTGGAGATGGTTCTTCCCCTAGCTCTATCAGCTTCCTCTTAGAGGTTCCTCTAGCTTCCTTCTTCCTCAAAATATCTTTGGTTGGAGTATTTACAACCACTTGTTTTCCTTTGTTGATTTTCGGATTATCCTCTTCATCTGGAGACTCATGCTCACTTCCGGATAATTGTACAATCTTATCTTCATCAATTTTCTCTTTTTCATATCTTGACTCAATGTCTTCAGGGTGTATGAATTGATGATTGTGACTCTCTTCCTCAGATAATTTGTTTACTTCATCTTCACCCTTTTCATCATCTCCAGATGTAGAAAATTTTGAATATCCGGCTTGTGAATTCCGGAGTGAAAATATTTCTGAAAAACTTTCATTATCATGATACTCTTCAACTTTCTTAATCACATCATCAGATCCACCATTTCTCTCGGCTTCTTGTACTTCTTATGCAGCTTTCTTCTCTTTCGTAATCTTCTCTTGTGGTTTTTTCAGATTCATAAACCTCTTACCTGTAGTCTCAGGTAATGATTCAACTAAAAAGGTTTTCAGTACGGAAATTTTTTCGGATGATACTTCAGTAGCCTTTAAAAGAGATTACACAATCTCTGCCTCTGACATCTTCTTCTTGAGATTCTTTTCTTTGTCTTGGTTTTCTAGCTCTTCAACAACTTTCTCTTTCAGTGCTTTGGCCTCTGAAGGGTCCAAGCCAAATTTTGGATCCCCTTCTTTCCTATTTTTCTTGTCCTCTCTCCATTTGGAAACCACTTCATCCGGATAAGATTTCTTCTTTTTTGGGATTTGGAGGTGCGGATTGAGCTTCTTTGGCCTTGGGGGTTTTGTCTTCTACTTGCACTTCCTTCAACTTTCTTTTCTTACCAACCTTCTTTGATGGTTCATCTTTTTCAATATTTTCTAGAATAGCTTCTATCTCATCCTCTGGTAGATCATAAAATTCTCCTGTATCCTTGGAGAAACCAACCTTCATTCTCTTGAGGGTTTTGTCACTGATCAGCATCACTTTGCAATTCCTCGTCTTGGAACTGTAGGGGATCTTGAAAGATTCAAGACACCGAACAATGAGCTTGGGGAGAAGGTAAGGATACATAATAATCCGGGCTCTCAGATTCCCATTCTTGATGTTCTATATCGTAATGAGAATGTTCTTCATGAGGTTGACCTTCCTTAGGTTTACCAAAAAATCCAATATGTACATGTCGCTTGGGTGTCCTTATCACCCTTCCTCGGTACGATAAGTCCCGGAACCCATAGTTTTAGGATCCGATTTTTGGTAGATATATGGGAAATATGTGTGTTCTTGACATCTTTAAGCCCAAGGCATTCTATATCCTTCACCTTGATGAAACTTCCTTGAACATCCAGCAGGTTGTGGGAGCAAAATTCGGCTTCTCCTTCATATGAGAGCCCCACCAATCTCGTAGCCTTGGTGTAAGAGAGTTTATATTTCTTTCCATAACTCTTGAAGGAGAATTTTTCTCTACCTCCTTCCCTGAAGAAACTCATAAAATTTTATGAAAAGATCCGGATAGACAACATCCTGAGCTCCTGTCTTAGAAATAGCTACACTTTCCCATACATTGAGCTTGATGTTCTTGGAAATAATAGAGTCATACTTATTTAAGAATTTCAGATGTACCAACCTCTCCCTATATATTTTCCACTCCGAAATCAGCTTGACAGTAGACATACCTTGAGAAGGAACTTCTGCAGACATTGGTACTTGAGAACTTCTGAAAAATTCGGAACGAGATTTTGTAGAGGGGAAGAGCTTCGACACGCACAAGCTTTGAAAACCGATGTGGGGAAACCAATGGGGGTCCCCTTTATATAGGCGTTGAAGCGATGGTTGAACTTCCCATTTGAATCTAATGGCTGATAATTCTTCAGATCTGATCTAACAGTTGAAATGATAGCCGTAAGGAAAAATTTGGTTGAATCTAATCCTTTGAGGTTTTAAAAGAAAACATTCGGATTTAAGGAAACTAGAATCCGAGAAATTTTTAAAAACAAAAGAAACTAACAGCAAGTAAAAGGAGATTACGAAAAACTCAAGAAAGAATCATACCTTTCGGATTTCTAGGAATATTATTCGTATTGAGGAATATTCTTCTTCAAGAACTTTGGATTCCAAAAAAACATGAATATGAAAAAAACTTCACTAGGAAAGTTTCAAATCCAAATATTTCCATTATGAAAATTTCAGGTCAGAAGAGTTTCATTACGAAAATATCAGGTCTGAATATTTTCATTATGAAAACTTCTGGTCCGAAGATTTTCATTACGAAAACTTTAGATCTGAAGATTTTCATTACAAAAACTTCAGTTCCAAGAATTTTCATTACGGAAAAAAATTTGAAAAACTATAATACGAAAATTTTCATTACGAAAAATTATGAAAAACCAACTACAAAAATTTTCATTACGAAATTTTTTGAAAAACCAACTACGAAAATTTTAATTACGAAATTTTTTGAAAAAACACGTATGAAAAATTTTGAAAACCCAACTATGAAAATTTTCATTATGAAAAACTTTGAAAACCCAACTACGAAAATTTTCATTACGAAAATTTTTTAAAAACCAACTACAAAAAAATTCATTAAGAAAAATTTTGAAAAACTTCAATAATAGATGTACTCCCCCTATGAAAAGGAGTTTATTATTGTAAGGAGTTTGGTTCAACAGAAAGTTAATTGAGGAGGATTTCCTTATGGTTATCATTCCTAACTACTATTTAATGTATTCAAATCTATTAAAGGGTAAAGATTTTGTGAAAATATAAGCAAGTTGATCTTGCGTTCCGATAATTTGAAGAATGATATCTCAATTTAGTGTGTGATATCTAAGAAAGTGATGCCTAATATCTATTTTCTTTGCACGAGAGTGATGTACAGGGTTTTTTCTAAGGGAAATGGTACTTGTGTTATAACACAAAATTTGTGTTTTGGTAAAACTCAAGCCATAGTCTGTGAGTGTGTGTTGCATCCACAACACTTGAGCACAACAACTTCCAGCTGCTATATATTCATCTTCAGTAGTAGAAAGAGCTGCTGAGTGTTTCTTTTTGCAAGACCAAGAGACTAATGAATCTCTTAGGAAATGACAAGTTATGGATGTACTCTTTCTATCTATTCTACATCCACCAAAGTTAGCATCTGAAAAACTTTTTAAAACAAAATCATTTCCAGAAGTATAAAAGAGTCCTAAATCCATGGTTCCCTTTAAGTAGCAAAAAATTATCTTCACTGCCTTTGAATGAGATTCCTTAGTATTGGATTGATATCTTGCACATAAGAATACTGAAAACATTAAGTCTGGATGAATAGATTTCAAGTAAATTAGAATTCCTATCATACCTCTAAAAGTTGTTTGATCTACTAGTTTCCCAGCTTCATCAAGATCAAGTGTGTTTGAGGTACCAATTTGAGTACTTATACTTTTAGTGTTTTCATATCCATACTTTTTAAGAAGATCTTTAATATACTTATGTTGAGATATATATATTCCTTCTGGTTTTTGAGAAATTTGAAAACCTAGTAAAAATGTTAACTCACCCATCATACTCATTTCAAACTCATATTTCATTAGATCCGCAAAGGAATCGGTTAATGATTGCTGAGTTGAACCAAATATAATGTCATCAATATAAATTTGAACAATCAAAACATTTTTATTCTCATTATTTATAAAAAGGGTTGGATCTTCATTTCCCTTAACATAGTTATTTTGAAGTAAAAAACATGTAAGTCTATCATACCAAGCTTGAGGGGATTGTTTAAGTCCATACAGAGCTTTGGTAAGTCTAAAAACATGATCAGGATGTTTTGTGTCTTCAAAGTCAAGAGGTTGTTCAACAAAAACTTCCTCTTGAACATAAAGATTAAAAAAATCACATTTCACATCCATTTGAAAAAGTTTGAAATTGAAGAATGCTACAAAGGCAAGTAAAATACGAATAGATTCAAGTCTAGATACTGGAGAATAGGTTTCTTCATAGTCTATTCCTTCTTGTTGATTATAGCCTTTAGCAACAAATCTAGATTTATTTCTAACAATGATTCCATTTTCATCACACTTATTTATGAAGACCCATTTTACTCCAATAATAGAAGTTTCCTTAGGTCTTTCAACCAAGGTCCAGACTTTATTTCTTTCGAATTCATTTAGTTCATCTTGCATGGCTTTAATCCAATCATCATCACCTAAAGCTTCATCAGTGATTTTTTGTTCTAATTGGGAAAGGAATGATAGATGTTCTACTTCATTTCGTAAATAACTTCTAGTCCTTATAGGTTTATTGACATCACCAATGATACTATCATTAGGATGATTCTTTAGAAACAACTGATCAGGGTTTTTTAAAACTTGTTCATCAACATAGGGTAGGAAATCTTCTGGGATAAATATTTCAGAAGTATATTCTTGGAAATTTTACTTATCCGAAGGATTTTCTATCAAAGGTTGATAATATATTTTTGAAAACACATTTGATGATGTAGGTTGGGGTTGTTTAAAAACAAAAGGATCAGTTTCATCAAATTTGACATGTATTATCTCTTCAACAGTACAAGTGTTTTTGTTAAAAACTCTATATGCCTTAGAAGTTGTGGAGTAGCCTAAGAAAATTCCTTCATCATATTTTGGTGAAAATTTATGTAGATTATCTTTGGTATTTAGAATGAATACCTTGCAACCAAAAACCTTAAAGTAGGAAAGTCTAGGTTTTCTACCATTCCATAACTCATAAGGAGTTTTATTATGAAAATGTCTAATCAAAACACGATTTATAGTATAATAAGTAGTACTTACAGCTTTAGCCCAAAAATGTTTGGCTACAGAATACTCACTCAACATGATTCTAGTTATCTCTTGAAGAATTTTATTTCTTCTTTCAACAACACCATTCTATTGAGGTGTTCTGGGTTCTGAGAAGTTGTGAGTAATAAATTTTCTACTACAAAAAGTTTCAAAATTAGAATTTTGAAATTCTCCTGCATGATCACTATGAATAGTTTTCAATGGAAGGCTTTTCTTATTTTTAACTTGGGCTCTAAAACTTTTTAAATAAGATAAGGCTTCAGAATTCTTTGCTAGAAAATAGACCCACATAAATCTAGTGTAATCATCAACCAAGACAAATACATCGTACTTGCCTCCAATGCTTCCAGTTTGTGTTGGACCAAAAATATCCATATACACTAGTTGTAATGCATCAGTAGTTGAGACTTCATCGAATGATTTAAAAACTTGATTTATGTTTCTTTCCATATTGATAAGGATCACAAACTTTTGAAGAATCAAATCTAAGCTTCAGTAGATCCTTAACTAATCATTTCTTAGAAAGCTTTCATAATTTCCTAAGGTTACAGTGACTTAACCTTCTAGGCCATAACCAGGAATGATCTTCCATTGCACTAAGTCAAGGTAAATATTGGTTCCTAAGGTCTTCTAAGTTTAGTGTGTAAACATTCTCTTTCCTATTGGTATAAAGAATAAATTCTTCCTTGGAATTATGTACTAATCATTTTTCATTCCTAAAATTCACAAGGTAGCCTTCATCACATAACTGACTTATGCTAATGAGGTTGTGCTTAAGACCCTTAACAAATAAGAAATTTGAAATCAAAGTTTCTTCAAGAAGAACGATGTTACCTATACCAATAATTTCTCCCTGATCATTATCTCCAAAAGTTACTTTTCCTCCTTTCGTCTTGATAATATTTTCAAAATATTTTTTATTACCAGTCATATGTCGGGAACATCCACTATCCATGTACCACGTATTGTCGTTTGTACTTTCCCTATTTTCCTGAATATAAGAAAAAGTTATACTTTCGGAATCCAAAATTTCTTGGATCCGGAATTGTTAGACAAAAAAATTTTGGGTATCCATATTTGTTTAGAAAAATAAGATGTATGAAACCCAAGAGATTCAACTTTATTCAAGGAGCAATTTTTCATCCAATGCCCACCACTTTGAAATTTAGTGTAAAAAGGGGCTCTAGAAGGAACAAAATAGTTGTTTTTGAAATCCGGTTTTTGGTGAGTATAACCTACTCCAGTAGTGGTTCCTTGAGGTTTAATTTGAGAATACATCTTGTCAAAATTTTCCTTCCCAGAGGTAAAGTTTTCAAGAATCTTCTTAAGAGAAAATATTTTGGATTTCAGTCTGATGACTAAATTCCTATCCTCAGGAATCATTTCCTTCGAGTTAGATTTTTCCTCAAAAACTTTTATCTATAAAATATAATTCTTAAGATCATTAGAAAGTTATTCTTTAACAGAATTTTCTTTCTGAAGTTCTTTAGAAAGCTTTTATAAAATCTCTTCTTTATCTCTAAGATCTCTAGAAAGATCTGAAATTTATTTTGTAATAATTTCTTCCCTAGTATTTTCCTTGTCTAATTTCATAGATATTTTACAATTTTTTACTTCATGTAACTTGGAAAATCTAGAAACTTCTTCATATGAAGGTATTTCTTCATTTTATGAGGATGAATTATCTTCATTGAAAGTACTATTTTCAGAATAGTAATTCTTATCAAGAGATAAATTTGTTAAAGCCTCAACAGATCATACCTTGTCCATAAGATATGTATTGGGGAAAGAAGTAATAGAAATGAATCCCATATTTTTTTGTGCTGATGAATCATATTTAGAAGATTCACTTTCTGAAGATTCTCCACAGCTATCACTCCAAGTATCATTCTCTTCAAGGCTTTTCTTGTGATTTGATCGATATAATTTCTTCTTGTTCTTTTCTAAATTCCTTTCCTTCTTTTCCTTCTTTTTCAACAAAGGAAAATCAGGTCTAATATAAACTATTCTTTTACATTCATAACACGTAACTTCTCCATCTTTCTTGTCTCTATAGTATTTCTTCTTATACTTATTCTGATGATTCTTTTAAGCTATAATATTTTTCATTCTCCGAGCAAGATTAGCTAATTAATTCTCAGAATTTTCTGTGTCACTAGATTCTGACTGAATAATGACTTTATTTATCTTTGATCTAGTTACTCTTTCTGGAGTCTTGGATTTCATATGTTTAGAAGTGGTTGTAAAAGCAACTCCTCCATTCCCATTCTTCTTCTTAACATTTTCAGCATCTCTCTTCACTCTAATTTCATGCTGAAGAAGAGTTCCAAACAACTCATCTAAGAAAATCTGAGTGACTTTCCTGTTTCCATCAATAGTTGTCCTCTTGGACTCTCATTCATTTGGCATGATATATATGATCTTGTCTACAAGATCCTCATCATCCAAACCTTTTTCTCCTATATATTGTAAGCTATTCACGATTGTCATAAACCTTTTTTGTACTTTGCTTATAGGTTTTACATAAGGAAAGTTAAAGGTATGGTATTCAGCTCTCAACATAGATCTTCTTGTCTCTATGACTATAGATGTACCAAAATGTGTAACTTCAAGTTTCTTCCAGATACTTTTTGTAGCTTCACATGATGATATTTGACTATAGATTTTCCTATTCATGGAACATAACAAAGTATTTCTAACTCTGAAGTTTAATTGATATTCTGATTTCTCCTGATTCATAAAGGTTCTCAATTCCTTATCCGGAATCTAATAATCTCTAGGAAGCATTAGATAGTTATCAACTTCAGTATTGATAATGAAAGCCTTCATCCTATCTCTCCAGTAATCATCATCATTTCAATTGAAAACAGGAGGTTTGGTAGGATTTAGATTATCAATAGAACCAACATTTAAACCTGTCATCCTTAAGAAAACCATTGGCATAAAAACTTGTTAGTAGTATGAGTTTGTAAACAAGATAAAATATCCTAAGAAAAGAAAAATATATAAAAAAAGTATAATTAAGCAAAAATGAATCCAAACTATGTGATTCTGAAAAACAGATTCTGAAAAAGTATGAATCTGGAAGTTCAATTCCGAGAATTCTCTTTTGAATCTAATCGTGAGATTAACTCAGATTGTACCAACCCTCTGATACCAATTGTGAGATGGTATGTGAGTATGATATACTCTATAATACCAAATTTAGGATCGAATATATAAACATGATATTCTAAAATACAAGTGGGGGTGAATTGTACTTTTATAAATTCCTTTGGAACTTTTAAATGTAGTTATGTTTAACAAGGTTAAACAAGATAATTAACAAGACCTATAAGTTCTAATAACTTTCTTGATTCTGGAAAAGTGATTCCAGAAATGAAACTTAACAAAATTTTACAACAACCAAGATTCTACCTTAAAGAATATAGAATCTAACTAAATTAGAGTACAAGAATGAGGAAGTATAAGAAAGTTATACTTTCTTCAACAATACAAATGCTGCGGAAAACTTATAAGAAAACAAGTAACAAGTAGTAAATATTTTAACCAAAAGAGAAGGGTATCTAAAAACCTTGGATAAAGGTCCCCTGATTTATAATTTCAAGAAATTTTGTCTTAACCACACCAGGGTAAGCCCTCGATATGAATATCAGAGTCTATCTTGCTATCCCCACAAGCCCTCAACTATCAGGTAGTAGGCACCTCTGTCTTCCTAACCCCTGAAGCCCTCAATTGTACATAGCAACAATCGGAGTCGCACGAAGCAAATCTGCACGAAGAAAAGTTTGAACAAGTTGTTCAAACTTTCTGCACGAAGCTTGAGAGTTTATAAGAGCCTATCTCTCTTGAAATCACTTCAACAGCATGTAAGCACGGTTTTCAAAGATGTTTTCAAGTGTGTATGATCTCTTTCAAATGAGCCCCTATTTATAGGAACAGCTCCAACGGTTGGCTCCCTCCTCCAACGGTCATATTCTTCCTTGAATTCTGGAGGGACATGTACATGTGTCTCTCAAACAACGGTTATTGAGTAACTGAAAGCACGACATCATTTTATTACTTAACAAGTGTAAGCATAACCAAAATCTGATATTCGGAATGTAAGTAAATTAAAGTTCAGAGTCTATAATACAAGGATATTCAGATTCTGTTTTCTAGGAATTTAGAACATGAATTCTATAGAATTCATGAGTATTGATTTCAAGGAAATTTGGAATCTGGATTCACAAGAATTCGGAACCAGAACATACAAAGTTCGGCGTCAGAGTTCATGAGAATTCGGAGGCAGAACTCATAAGAGTTCGGAGTCTGAATTCATAGAACTCGGAGTCAGAACTCAAAGAAGTTCATATCCAGAATTCGTATTCATAATTTAGATTCACAACTTAGTGAAGTTTGTAACCAGAATTCTAATTCAGAATTAGGAGTCATAACTAAGAAGAGTTTGTATCCATAATACGTATTCAGAATTTGGAGTTAGAACTCATAGAAGTTCGTATCCAGAATTCGTAATCAGAATTTGGACTCAGAACTCAGAGAAGTTCATATCCAGAATTCGTAATCAGAATTTTGTGTCAGAACTCAGAAGAGTACGTATCCAGAATTCTTATTCAGAATTCTGAGTCAGAACTTATAAGAGTTTGTAACCAGAATTATGATTCAGAATTCGGAGTTAGAACTTAGAAGAGTTCGTAACAAGAATTCTGAGAATTCTTATCCTAAAACAGAATGCTTCATATCTAGGTAATTATAGGATTCCTAGTTTTTGGTTTCAATATGAATTCTACACTTAAAGGATTTATGATATGAACAATAAGATCTAGGTAAGGGTAAATTTCCTTGGGTAAGGAAATTTTCCTTATAGAAGTAAAACAATGGGTAAAAAGAGTTTTACCTTGAAATAAGGTGATATGATTTTCAAAACAAAAGAGAAAGGTAAAGTCATAAAGATACCCTATTGACTTAAGAATCTCCCCAAAATATGAAGGAATGGAAAAGTCATAAGGAAAACCTTATTAACTCAACACTATAAATGGTACCTTTGGATGAAGTTCATTTTTATCCATTTAAATATTCAGTTTTTTGCATAAATTACTTATTATATGCCCTTATTTTTCACACATAAAACATCTTCTCATTCATTTGATACATTACCTTGAGTGCTTCTTCCCACATTCTTGACAAGTAGAAAGATCAATCTCATTTCCTCCATAGTATTCATCAATTGAACTCCCATGAAACTCTATTTTTCTTTTATTAGGTGTGTTAGTAAACTCAACCAAATTGAGATTGTTAATCATATAATGAGATATTTAATTAGACATAATCATATGGTTTTTATTACATATATCATTTCATTTATTTACTCATGATGACAATCATTCCATTATCCATCACATTCAATGGTTACATGATTCTTCCCGGTTCTATCCATTGACTACAACCAAAAATCATAGTGTTACCAACAATAACCATAGTGAAAATCATATAATCATAAAAAAATTATTTATATGATGTCTAAATCATGAAACCTTCTATTCAATCTATGACACCTTAGGTTTAACCTATGTAATCCATGATCATTATCTATTCAAATTCTGCATAATGTTTTATAAATAAAATATGGATTAACCCAATCATAGCTTAAGGAGTTTATATCCAAGTGTGTAGTATTAGGCCCACTCATTATGCATCGATGATGATTGAGTTAATACATAATCCTCCCATTTTAGAGTTACTAACCATAAGTGAATAGGTGTCATAGCCACATCCACTTTTTAGTATCTAGATAGGGATTTATTTTATAAGAAAACCAAAATACTTTCTTTACCATAACTTAGGATATTATCCTATAAATAGGCTTATCTTAAGGGTTATCACTAAAGTTTCCTTATCCTATACTCCAAAGATAATTAAACCCTTCTCTGATACCAACTATAGTGACCCATTATTTATATACATAGATGTTATATCTTGTTAGATAAATATTCATTTTATATCATTACTATCCATGCCAGAACCTTAAAGTTTTAGTGTCTTTAGAAACATGGATACATAAATAGCTGGTTCATAAAAAAATTCTACATCATCTCCCACTTGGTTCTTTACAACTAACACCCTTCTTAGACATATCATACTTAGTATCCTTCTTCATAACCTTGGGAAAATTAAAACATAAAAAGGGGTGAGATCATATTCTCAATAAGGGAATACATGGGAGATATAAATCAATGATCATATGTAATCATATGATGAGCATAAGGGTATGAGTACATGATATTTTCAATAAAAAAATTATACCCATCAATTTATAGATAATAATCATTATTCATGGCATAAAGCATTATTACATCAAAATAAATGAATCCTAAGAGTGAGGAATCGTCATAAATAAATCATGAACCATGAGTTTATATAGAAAAGTAAAAATTTCTCTCTCTATGTGGTTTTATGGAATAAAGTCACTGGTTTATCACACCCAGTGTCAACTTGCATGTATAGTGTTATTCTCTCTATACTACTGTGTTACATATCATCATGAGTTACCTATTTGCATTGTTTTTTATATCAATAGTATTACTCATTATTTACAATCTGTAATTTGCTGTAATTTCAAAACACATGTAAAATGTTATTCAAAATCTACTTTAATAAACAAAATTATGTTTCTAGTGCATTTAATAAAATATTTGAACAACAAAATTCATCATAACATGGACATTCATAATGCTTCATAAAAAATAGATCATTATAGAATATTTACGATGTGTGTGTGTGTGTTTTGGTGTCATATAGTATGTTGTGATTGAAATAGAAATAAAAAACTATAGTAATCTATTAGAATATTTAGATAAAATTTGAAACATTAGAACAAAAATTTAATCCTTAGATTTAATTGAAGTATGTTTAAATAATTATATTATATTTAAATGAATCAAATATCACTCCTAATTGACACCTTTAGTTTAAGAAATTTTCAAAATTCAGAGGTAAACATAAACTGAAAATTGAAAACATATTGAATAAATATGCCAGTATATTTGATGCAATTTTTGAATTCCCAAATGATCTATTCACACTCTATTCTAATTGAAGAAAATATAAATTATTTTTTTTCATCTATAATTCAACATGAATCACCCAATTTTGAGTTCTATAGATCAACATATGACCAAAATATAATATGTCTACAAAATATAGAAAACTATATTACCCTTGATAATATATAATCATAAATTATGATTTATAAAGTATGAGAAGATATTTTAAATCCTTAAATGAATGATTTTGTCTATGTTCTCTTCAAGAAACTTATAGGTAATGTTTTAGGTTGTACACAAGAATTTTCAAGTAATACAAAAAAGATAAAATGCTTTATTAAAAATATAATATCTTATATTCTAAAACAAATAGGAAACACAATATAAATGAGATAATTTTTTTGTAATTATTAAAATAAATGAAATTAAAAGATCTAAGGACCCCGAAAAACTATCTATCTTCAATAGTTTTTTGTGTCTCATTCCAAAGAATATACAAATTTCTATGGATCCTATTATATAAATGTTCTTAATTTCTTGGTTCCTTAATCTTTTTATTTTGAACTCTACTTAAAAAAGTTGTAAAGACCCTTTTTATTTTGTAACTCACCCAATAAAAATTACACCTTTCAATATTTTTATTGAATAATTCCTTGGATAATGACTTATTCTTTGAAAAGTGATCACTATTTGTGCTTGGTATTAAACCCTACAGATTTGGGGGTAGAATATAACATGTCATTTTGGTTCAAAAACAAATAAGTTCTATGATAAAAATTATACTCCCTAATTTTTTTAATGAATTTTTATTGGGTACTAGATATTGAATATTTAAAATATTAACATCTCTTATGTGGACTATCTAACTTTCAATTTTTTGTAGTTTTCTTTTCATTTTAAATTTATTTTAGTTTCCTGAAATTATGCATCTTAATTTTTTTGGTGTATTTTTATCTAGAACTATATATTTATTATCGCGAATCGTAGTATCTCTTGTATACCCTATTTTCCTTTCACTTTTTGTAATTTCCTCCAGCTATAAGGTTACAGAATATTTATTTATTTATTGTTTTTTATAATTTTTTTATCTATTTTTAAATTTTTAATCTATTCATTCTTCAGTCTATTTTTTATTTTTTATAAAAAAAATTTATAATTTATACATTTTCTACTACATGAACTTATGGATATTCCTTACCTAGATTTCAAAAAAAATAAAACATCGATTTTTATTTCAAAAATTTTTGTGATGTTTAAAACTTTAAAATTTCAATTTACCCCCTTTTTATGTTTTCATATAAGACTAACATTTATCACCAGGGAAAATATTATATGCTTTTCCAACTCTAAATGATTGAAGAGAAAAGATCTTATGGAAACACAAGTTCCTATAATAAGCCTGAATGGAAAAAAACTATACTTGATCTTCATTATTTTAAGTAGCTATCTATGAATATCATAAGTACTAGATGTTGACCTTAATTTCCAACATTTGATTAAAGTATTTCATGATTATTCAAAAATATTATATAATTAAAAATAAATCCCCAAAAAATATGTATGAAAAATATGATTAATACGAGTAAAATACAAAGTAATAAATACTTTGTGCTATTTCATAGACTGTGTAAAATTAAATATCATCAATAAAAATAATTAATGGTTTGTGTAAATCATCATAGGTAACAAACTTTGACACTTTCAAAGTACTCGAGAAGAAGATATCAATGTTATGTGAAAACATCAAAGCTTTGACTTCTTACTAGGAGACTCGGTAGCTCTGATGTACCAATAATTCCAAAGTATCAGTGATGGTTTACATTGGTTATAAGGATTTCATAGAATATCATTTTTCTAAGAAATTTATTGAGATATTATCGAGAGATTTGGAATCAAGGAGTACAACTATTGAAGACACCATGAAGATTTTAAAACTTAAAATCAAGGAACTCGTCATCACTCTCATGAAATATGAGCTCTGAATAAAACAAGAAGGGGATTTTTAGAATAATAAAAATGGATTTTATTTTAAATCAATGAATAATCTAACTAATATATAACCTATTGAAGAAAGTGACATACCACTGTGCGAATATAAGTTTTATCAGCTTTTTAAGAAGATTATTTGGATGTTATCCTGAAGAGGGTTGAGGAATTAAAATATTAAATGAAAACACTAACATGAAATATCAATAAATAAATAATAAATGAAGGAATATAATAAAGTAATATTAAATGAAGGTAATAAGTTATCAAACCAAACTTTCTGAAATAAACTAAAGAAACAAAAAAGTTTCAATAAAAGAAATGGAAAGAAGGTTCTAGAGGCTATTATTAATTGGATCCCAAATGAGGAGTTATCCTATAAAAGTGACTCTAATAGTGATGATTTGAGAAAAATATTTTGTTTTTATACCAACCTTATCAATCAAAAAATAATGATTCATGGAAAGGGTAGGTGTTTATGTTACTACTGAATCTTTAAACTCTTATACTATTAACAATTCTTTTAAGGATATTCCATTAATTTAAGAACTTAATGATTATTTTTATGGTTTAAATTTTCTTCCCAATCAATTTAAAGGAAAATATTTGTAGGATAGGGATCATATAACTATGTCTAATGAAAAAATCTCTAAATTTATTGTTGATCTTGTCCCAAAACCCTCTATCACTAAATCTTTTACTAACCCCAATGAGGTGGTCCAACTAAAATTTGAGAATGGATCTAAAAATTATTCTAGAAAAATTAATGAAAGGAAGGTAAAACCTCGAAAAAATATTGGTTATCTAAAAACCTATCTGATTCAAGAATGGATTCTACTACATTATACAGAAGAGACAATTTTCTACCAAATTTATTTTTTTCTAGAAATGAAATTAACACATAAACCCATCATTAGACATTTCTATGATTTTTATAAAATATGTGGACATTGGGATGCCCTATGTTTCATTAAATAAATTATAATAATTTAAAATAACATGTTCTTTTATATCAAATGAGATATTTTCTCTTAAAAATAAAAGAGTGAAACAAGTATGAATTCTAAATGTATTATTAGATAACTTCTCTAAATTCAATAATATTTGAGGATTAAAATTCTTGGTTATCAAATTTAAAGGATGATATATCTAGTACCAATGGTAGGAACACCTGATATAGGGAAAAAATTGTTTTTGACACATGAATGGTGAAAATTTTAACTTAATAAAGTGGAAGGAGGACATTTCACATTTGAATACAACTCACAATGGTGGATAGTGAAGCTTTGATACATCTCTATCTGAGGTAAATCCTTAAGTTAAAATGATTTATATGCTTAAGGATCAATTAAAATCTCATTAGAATAATTAAATTATATGAATAAAGATACTATATAGACTTAAGAAATAAAAAATATACTATAACCAATTAGTAAGGAGTTCCAATATTATGTGTCAATCAAAAAGATAATGTTTATATCATAACATACCTTGTCTCAATGAAATAGATATTGATTCATTTTTATGACATAGATGTCTAGGAAATTGAAATCTCTGAACCTTAAATGAACTCTTTAGGAAGAAAATATTGAGGAACCTATCAAAGTAAAATCTTGATTTATTAATAGTATGTGATGCCTGCCAATATGAAAATAAACATAAGACAACTATAAATCTATAAATGAATTATTGACATCTAAATCTCTAAGTTTAATTGATGGATTCATTTGGACTTATCCAAACTGCAAGTATCAGAGGGAAAATTATGCACTTTCTTTATTAATAATTATATTAGTTACACTTTAGTTTTCATTCATTTTCAAAAATTGGAGGCCTTCAAGTTTTTCAAAAACAAAATCTTCTATTTATTCAAAATGAAAAACAATTTCCGATAGTGTAATGACCCAAAATTTTATCAATGGAATTTTTCCATTATTATAATTATTTTATATGGTATAAAACAAATAAATAGCATATAGATCAAACTAAAAACATTATTCTCATAAATGAATAATGAAATAAGTGATATTTATTGAAATTAAAGAACCTATACTAATGGAATGGTAACTTGACCCTTAGAATAGTATCATGACCATTATGAATAGTAATCCATCCAATAGAATAGTAACCTCACTTATGAAAGTATAAATAAAAGTATGGCATCTTATAAATGAAAATATGATATAATTATATCATATTATAAGTGAATAAATGTTTTAAAAATGATAAATTAAGTGTTAGTATTTTTGTAAAACAAAAAAATTTATTTACAATTTTATAATTAATATAATGAATTAAAATAAAATTTATTTTCATAAAATATATTCATAAATTAATATATTTTTTCTTATGATTATAATATAATTTTATGAGATCTTAATTAATTTTTCAAAGTGTTGTAAAATTGATTATAATATTAAAACTGGTATTTATTTTTAATAAATGATTATTTTATTTAAAAATTAAATTTTTTCTATTTTAAAAATTATTTCCATAAAATATTTTCCATTTTTTAACTCTAAATGTTGAAAAGTGGTTGGGTTGATTTTTTGGGATTTTTCTAAAATAGATGATTTTTTGGTGAATAGTGGAATACGATAATTTATGATATAAGCTAAATACATGAATTTTTTAGTCATGTATGATGTATAGATAATTTAAGACCATAATATCAAACTATCCCTCAATATTTAATATATTTAGTGATAAGGTTCAACACTATTTATAGTCTTGATCCAAATTAATAAAATAATGAATATAATAATAATAATAAAACATCCCTCTCATCCCCTATAAATATCACCCCTCACCACAACTTCTCTTCACACCACCAAAGCCTTAAATATAATATAAATTATTCCTAATAATCTTCCCCACATCCCAGATCTTTTGGTATCAACAAAAGACCAAACCCAAGTGCCTTAAGGAGCCTCTCGAGGAGAAGAAATTCAAGAGGTAAAATCATCTTTAGTTCTCTTTTAATTTTTTTTTAATTTCATTTCTTTTATTATCCAATATTTACCTCCTTTATATAAACATATATTATAACCCCTATATATTATATATACTTAAATTATATTATGTTAATGTAATACCCATCATCAAACTTCTTCTCCTCTCCCTATTATTCTAAAAATAAAAACATCATCTATGATGTGTCGATTTACCATCATTATGGATGATGCGTTTTCATTTTCCATCACCTCATTCAAGGTAGGTAATAAAAATATTATTATAGTTAAATATGATTTTATTATACATATTATAATTTATATAATGTTCTAAAACTAATATATAAACATGATATAAAATAAAATGATATAAGTTTGTGATGGTTGTAAAAACCACCAAAATAAATTAAATCATTTTCATTAATGTTTTATCTAATTAATCATCCTCATACCATGTAAAAAATCATAAATAATATAATTTAAACTTATATAAGTTCATTAATAACATATAATTTAAATTTTGGAGAATTATTCTCATTTTACATGAACTTCCATACTTATATACAAGTAATCCATTCATGAAATCCAAGAAAATGAACACTCCTGAAATGATGAATTTGAACTATATAACTCACAAAAATTTCAATAAATCGACTTAATAAAATTATATTAAATCAAATAAATGTATAATAGGTTCTGGATTTATTAATTAATGAGTATAATTTTATTATCACAAATATTAAATTGAAGAAATAATTCGGACATTAGGTAAGGGGATTTCTCTAACCCAACTCCTTTACTTTGGGTTATTCATCATTCATTAAAAATTTCAGTGTGGATGTTATTTTAATATTCCTTAAACATAATTTTATTATTTTCCCCTTTTTTCAAGGATATACATGATTCCAATCTGATTTTATGACAAATACATTGATTTTACAAAATAATTATTCTTTCCAAAACACATTTTGAATCCTCTTGAATTGTTTCTTCTTAGCTTAAGAATAATGATTATTATACCAAATATGTTTTTCCATTTATCATTTGGGAAACCCAAATTTTATTCATGAATTTATTCTTTATGAAATGAAACTCATTACTTTCCATGGGTTATTTTATGTCTAATATTGATATGTGTTTTATGTGGCATGTATGATTATGTAAATGTTGTGATGTGATGAGTGAACCTGGAATTATATAGCACTACAATGAATTGGGTAGTGTGATGTATCACATGATATAATGTGAAATATTTAAAAAGATGATGTTATATTATTTTTACAATTATGATTGTATGATTATTCACATATTTTATGAGTGAACATGATGCTAGCTTTGTTCACAACTATGTGTTGTATTTGACTACTAAGACAAGATGTTTCATTTTTATGAATTGCCACATTCCATGCCTTTATCTAATGACTCCTATCATGATTATGATGATGAGACTATAATTATGATATGATGATGATGATTATACTCACCCATGTTATATTGATTCATGTACTTATCTATCCTCTTACTGGGATTTTAGCTCACCCATTTCTTTAATGTATATCCTCATGTGACTACATGTACTAAGGATAACGTGAGCTTTATAAGGATAAAGAAGAATATTTTTTAAATAAATTTTTATGTTTCATTATTTATAAGTGATGTATGGTTTTAATTTTCCTAAGATACTAAACCTTTGGATATTGGTTTTATAATGCTATTATGTTTTTTATCTTTAATATGATGAAATAGTCATGTAAAAAAGTAGGGTTTTATAGTTGGTATCAAAGAATGGTTTAGTTAATTTGGGAATTAGGATTAGAGAACATTAGTGAAACCCCTTAGTATGAGACTAAGTATATGTAATCACCCAAGAAGCTTTGTTTTAGAAAAAATCTAAATATAGGCATCCCATAAGATATGCCTTTAGATTTAATTACACAAAATAATAAATTATTTATTCATGACTTGTTGACTTGTGTTTTGTTCAAACCTTTTCTATTTTAGAAAATGGTGGGAACCAAGATAAACTAGGACAACAACCCATGTGAGGTATAATTCAATGATTTCCTGAATGAATCCCCAATGTATTGGGAGGTGGAGTTCAAAATTTCATGGTGATGCTTACTCAGTTGTCTTAGGCTATGAATAATAACCTATATAATGTGTAATTTCTGCCTTCACCTAAGAGGGATAAACTAGCTATCAAATATTTTATGCAGAAATTACCACCGACATTTAGTGGATCTTCTGATCCACTTGTTACTAAATAGTGGGTTAACTCAATGGAGAATATTTTTTTTCTCCACTGTTTTGAGAAGGAGAAGGTGACTCTGTCCATTTATCATTTAGATGGGGAGTCTGATCAATGGTGGTCATTAATTAAGAAAACCAAGATGAAGGAAAAAAATGAATACATGTAGTGGAAAGACCTTAAGGAAATATTTCTTAACTAGTATTTCCTTTGAACTATTTGTACAAATATGGAGAGATAATTTACAGAGCTGAAGAAAAATAAAGGAGAATATATCATGGATCATAAAGAAAAATTCATAAGCATTTCAAGGTATGCCTCAGGTTTTGTTATCAACAATGATACCAAAATATATTGATTTTTTAGAGGTTTAAAATCAAACCTTCAAAATTATTTAGATATTCGAGACTATAGAAGTTATAAATAAGTTGTTCAATGTGCTCTCAAATTGGAGATGTATTTTGGAGAATGGTTCCATGGATATGGAGATAACAAATGAAAGATGGAGTTTCAAGCTGGAGGATCTAATGACAAAGGTGGAAAGAAATCTCAACCACTCACATGTCAAAAATGTGGAAAGAAGCATCATGGGAACTGTTTACCTCCTAGTTTTAATGATCACAAAATCATGATTCTGATGTTATTAATGAGTTTCATGTTTTCTATAAGTATTCCATTACTCTGATACAGGTGATAAAATTTTCTAAGGATGAGACACAATTGATAATGTCACTGCCAATTTGAGGCACCATTGTCCATGAGTCACCACCAGCATAAAAAAGTTGCTAAGTATGAGACACTGCTAGGATATCACACCACTAGAATGTCGTACTATTGGATTGAAAATTTGAAAAAATTTGAGACACCATCAGTCGACAAACCGTCAGGATGTCATGACACCATAACGCAAATTTGGATATGTATGAGATACCACTAGATGAGGCACCATAAATTCCATATCGCCAGTATAGAATTTTGAATAATTCTAACACTCCGCCAGACCAGACACCACTAGTTGAGATTCTACCAACATAGTAGAAATTTGGATAAGTCTAAGACACCACCAATATCATACTTCCAAAACAATATTCCTCCAGTCGAAGAAACCTCCACTATTTTCTTAACTTATCTTTTTGAATCATATTATTCTCTAAGATATATTTATTGAGGTTAATTCCATTTACTATTTTAATGATTGTCCCTTAAATTCTCGATAGAAATCATTGAATAGAGGGCCAGGATGTATAGTATGAGGAATCATCTAATATAGATATTCTCCTTGATGCTACTCACAAAGGTGTAGAACACTCCCTTGTGAAAAATAATTCATGAATAAAACTGTCAAAAAGATGAGAGTTTGTTACTACTAGACATATATAGAGTTGAACCTAACTGCAAACATGAAGAGATCAACTACTGAAAACATTCTACTAGAAGCTGAACTACACATTCACATTTAGTGATTTCCTCCAATTAAAGAACAATAGTCTATAACACTCTATTTTTATAAAGTTTTCAGGAGAAACTGACTCAAGACTCACTACAGAATCAAACCAAGAGTCACAAGATGAATTACAATATACCGAGCATTTATAAACTCTACACTTTTATATTGCTCTATTCTGTTTATCTTTATTACATTTTGAGTAGTGTGTGTGAATACTCTATTTTATCACACACACATTGTCTCATGTAATAAACTGTAAGATAATCGATATATTCTCAAACTATTTTCATATATGTTTCTTCCATGGATAAGAGTGGTAGAGGTCCTTGTCTGGCCTATTTAGTTTTTCTCCCATGTATAACTATGGAAGAGGTCATTTCTAGCCTATGCATTTGTTAAATGTTGTAAAACTCGATTCAGGTTGTGGATCATCTTCTTTATTTTATATAAACTTCTTGGTGGAAGGTGATCACCAAGTGGAGAGTAATAAGTCTCTAATTGGGACTAAAGCTCTTGTATTCAATCTTTTTATTGTATAATTTAATCTTGTTTTACTTTATTTATTCTTTAAAACTAAAAATTATTTTAACTGTAAACAAAATATATGCTTTGATGGTTTATCTTAATTTATGTTCATATAGTATTTTTATCAAGTAAATTGATTTCAAAGGATACAATAATATTGTATATTATTCATCTAATACCAAATATATCTTCATTGAAATATTTAGAAAGATTTATATCCATATCATACTACATATTTTGATAAACTCGGATGTATTTAAATATTTGGGGGATTTCAAATTGATATTTTTTAAACAAAAATATTTATTAGGTACTCAATTCACCCCCCTCTTGATATGCTCACTCCGACCAACATTTGGTGTTTAAGGTTTAAATATTTAGTGTTAAAGTTTTCAAATTCTTTTTAATTTTGATTTTAGTTTTACTTTAAAGATATCAAATTTCTATCATTTCTAAATTTAGTTATTTAAATGTATATTCAACAAGAAGTTTCTACTACTAATAGACCTCCTTTATTTAATGGTATAAATTATTCCCAATGGAAAATTAAGATGAGAATGCATATAGACAGCATGGGTTTTGACATTTGGTCTACCATTGAAGATCAATATATTATTCCTTATACTTCTAGAACCACTTGGGATTATTCTTCTAATATTTCATAAAATAATAATTGTAAATATATGAATTCACTTTTACTTTACTTTAGGAGATGATTAATTTAATAGAATTTCAATATGTAAAACAACATTTGAAATTTGGGACACTCTTTCTATTTCCCGTGAGGGAACTTCAATTGTTAAATAGATGAGGATTGATACTTGTACTATTAAGTATGAAAATTTTATGAAAAAACCTGAAAAAACCATTTATGGCATGTATTTCAGGTCTAATGAGATTTTCAACACAATTATCTCTCTTGGAAAACTAGTATCTGACAAGGATCATATTATGAGACTACTAATATGCCTACTATAAAGATAGAGAGGCATATCAGTTTCAATCATAGAATCATGTGACATAAGTAAACTTACTATGAAAGAGTTGATTGGAAAAATTATGATGTATAAAGATGAATTAAAGGTAAATTTTTAAGAAGATGAGGATCCTAAAATAAATTAATTATCTTTCAAGACTACTTCACCAAGACAACAAAAGGAAAAAATAAAAGCATAAATTCCAAGCTATAGATTCAAGTGATATTGAATCTCTTTATGAAAGTCAAAATGAAATGAGTCACCTAGCTTGAATATTTAATAACTTCTATAGGAAGAAAAAAAATCAAAAAATCAAATTATAAAGGAAAGTATGGCAATAGAGGAAACTGGAAGAAATATTGGAAAAAGGATGATGATCCAAAAGAATTTATTTTCTATTAATATAAGAGGAAAGGACACATAAAATATGATTTTACAAAGAAAAAGTACACAAAAATATGAGGATAAGGATAGGAGATACAAAAAATAATGAAGTAAATATGGATTGGTTTAGAGGATAGATCCAGTTACTCTGATTCATCTCCTGAAGAAAAGCTATATCGAGAAAATATGTGTTTTATAACCAATATTAGTGATAAACTAGATTTCCCAACCGTTACTAATATTATGCCTATGCATAATTATGATCATTATAAAAATTAAAAACATGATGACGATAATATGTCAAATGAATAATTATTCTAATACTACAATATACTACAAGACACCTTTAATGAGCTTAAAGAAAAATATAAAGTTTTAAAATGACTTCATGATTTATTTGTAAATTGAAAATATGAACTATCTATATAAAAAGAGAAAAATGTTCAACTTCTCAAATAAAACACTAAACTTAAAATGTCTAATGATAAATTAAATAAATTTCTTGAAAATTTTAAAAATTGTAGAGATACACTTGCAAAAAAATTGGGAAATAAAGTTTCACCAAAATATGTTACTAGAATAGGATATGAGCCTACAAAAAGAAGAATATCTAAAATCACTTTTGTTCCTAAATATAGACCTGAAATTTATACTAACAGTAATTTTTAAAAAGGGCATAAAAAGGTTTTTATTTCAAAAAGTCTACAATCTGTTTATAGTAAGCCCATGAGGGAATTGTGGGTTCCCAAAGATCTAATTTCTAACATTTTTTTATCCAAATAGATCTGGGTACCAAAATCATTTCTTGTTTAAAACTTGTTTTGTAGGAAAAATTCTTGAAGACCTCCATTAGAAGTATATGGTACTTGGATAGTGGATATTCGATACATATGAAATGAAATTATTCATTTTTCAAGAGCCTTATAAAAGTTTATGGTGGACATGTCACCTTTGGTGATAATTCTAAGGGAAAAATCATCAGCATAGTCCAGATTGGTAACAAAAATCAGTTTTTATTTCTAAAGTTTTATATATTGATGGTTTAAAATATAATATTCTAATCATTTATTAGTTATGTGATGATGGTTTTTATTTTAATTTTGATAATGATGCTTTTAATGTTTTTTATTCCAAAAATGATTTAATTTTTACTACTATGAGAAATGACAATGTTTATGTTATATATTTATATTATTTGATCTCTCAAAATGTTTCATGTTTAAGTGCCATTCACAAAGAGTCGTGGATTATTCATAAAAGACTAGGCCATTGAAACATTCACTCACTTAGAAAGATAACTAGAAAAGGGTTAGTTATGGATCTACCTAAGCTTGAGTTCCCAAATGATAAATTCAATCACCCCTATCAAAAATGGAAACAACATAAAGTTTATTTTAACTTAAAGAAATAAGTGTCAACTTCTCAACCCCTTGAGTTGGTTCACGTGGATTTTTTTTACCTTCTAGAGTTTCAGGTCTTAATGGGAAGCACTATGTTTATGTTCTAGTAGATGATTATTATAGGTATAATTGGGTATACTTTATAGCTCACAAAAGTGAAACTTTCT
This sequence comes from Viscum album, assembly GCA_963277665.1. Classification (NCBI taxonomy): domain Eukaryota; kingdom Viridiplantae; phylum Streptophyta; class Magnoliopsida; order Santalales; family Viscaceae; genus Viscum; species Viscum album. Next base: position 2,059,609,862 of record OY728120.1, on the reverse strand, counting down.
CTTATTTTACCAAGCATGCACTACGGGAAAAATGGGTATTTGCGACGGGTTATTTGCGACTAGATTTATTCTCGTCGCAAATAGCCCCGTTAAAAACTTATTTGCGACGGGGGTATTTGCCCGTCGCAAATAAGTAGCCTTTTGCAACGGGATAGATTTCCCCGTCGCAAAAGGACTGGCGTAGTTTGCGCGCCAAATCGCGGGAAACATATTTGTGACGGGGGAATATTCCCGTCGCAAATACTGGCGGTGGTAAAAGGTATTTGCGACGGGAGAATATTTTCATCGCAAATAGTATGTCGGCAGGTTGTTATTTGTGACGGGACCCGTCGCAAATAACTATTTAACCGTTGACCGTAATAAATGATGGCTAAGGTATTTGCGACGGGTACCGTCACAAATAATATTCTTTGCGACGGGTATCCTGTCGCAAATGGACCCGTCGCAAATAATCTAACCTATAAATACCCTCATCCATTTTTTTCAAATCATTCTCAAACTCCATATTCTTCTTCTCTCAAAATTCTATTTCTAAAGTTCAGTTTTTCTCAAGTTTAAATTTTTTCTACGGAGTTGATATTGAAGTTTTGAAAAATGATCAGATCAGACCACTGGTCAGTATTATTTGTTTTCAAGTTTAAAAATTAACTGCATATAATATATTCACAATTTTAATTTTAAATTTCAACTACAGGAGTCATATGAGGCCGCAGCGTCACAGGCCCGGCCTGAGAGTCAGGCCGAGTCATCAGATCAGACCACTAGCCGTCAGTTTGATGAGGCGTCATGGATGCAGGCCACCCAGTATGCCTTCGAGAAGGGCCGGGTAGTTAGTATCGTCTCTCGACTGACTCCCGGAGATTATTATGGAAGTGCTGCGATGTCGGCGTCCAGCTCGAGAGGAGCTCGTGCATCTTCTTCTGGTACACAGTATGAGGATCAGTTGCGATCTCAGATTGCACTAATAGAGATTCTCCGACAGGAGCAGGAGCAGATGCGTCAGCAGCATGAGGAGGAGCGTCGACGCCAGCAGCAGTTGTACGAGGAGCAGACGAGTCGGTGGCAGTAGCAGCATCAGGAGCAGATGGAGTACATGCGCCGACTCACTCATGCTTTAGGGATGGAGTTTCCTCCACCACCATCTGCAGATCCCCCCCCCCTCCTTCAGATTAGATTTTGTATTTATGTTATAAAATTTGTGAAATCAAAATATGATTTTTTTTTTCTATTCATAGTTTCTGTCTCATTATAAAATATTAATAATATTATATTTTTAAATAACAATATTAATATGAATAATAATATTATTTATATTTTATAATATTAAATTTTATATATATATTAAAATTTTATAATATTATAATTTAATTATATTTTTTTGTAATACTTGAATTATTTTAATATTTGAATGTAAAATAATTATATTATTTTTATATTAATTAAAATAACTTATTAATATTTTTTTATTTATGAATTATAATTCTAATATTATTATATTAATTAAATCATTTATTAATATTCTATTATTTTTTATTTTTGAATTATAATTCTATTATTATTATATTAATTAAAATAATTTATTATTTTTATTTGTGAATTATAATTCTATTATTATATTAATTAAAATCATTTATTAATATTTTATTATTTTTTATTTTTGAATTATAATTGGATTATTATTATATTAATTAAAATAATTTATTAATAATTTATTTTTTTTATTTTTTTATAGTATTTGTGACGGGATACTATGCCCGTCGCAAATAGTATTATTATTATATGCATTAAAATAATTTATTAATAGTTTTTTATTTTTTATTTTAAATAGTTTTTGCGACGGGACCCGTCGCAAAAACTATTTGCGGCGGGCCCGTCGTAAGAGGTATTTGCGACGGGGCCCATCGCAAATAGTTTTTGAAAAGTTTTTTACAAATATACGGAGTACTAGTTGCGACGGGGATTCTCCCCTTCGCGGAAAAAGGCTTTAGCGACGGGCCCGTCGCAAAAAATTGTTGTTGCGACACCGTTTTCAGCAACGGGTCATTTGCGACGGGCCCCCGTTGCAAAAATCCATTTGTGACGGGATCCCGTCGCAAATGACCCGTCGCAAATACCTGTTTTTCTAGTAGTGATGATAAGTCTATATAAAATCTTAGTGTAATTATAATTAAGACCTTAAAGAGTGATCATGGACATGGGTTTGAAAATCAGGATTTTGAATCATTTTTATCACAAAATTGCTACACTCATAACTTATATACTCCTAGGACACCCTAGTAGAATGAATTTGTTAATATGATAAATATAACTTTACAAGAGATAACATAGACTATGCTAAATGAGTATGACCAACTTATCTATTTTTTTGAAAAATCTATCAATACTGCCTACTACCTCATCAATAGAGTTTTGATTGGACTTATCCTTAAGAAGACCCCTTATAAGCTATGGAATAATATGAAACCTAAGGTTAATTACTTTATAGTTTTTGGTTGAAAAGTCTTTATTCTTAATATAAAGGATAATCTTGAGAAATTTGACTCAAAAAGTGGTGAAGGAATTTTCCTTGGTTATTCAATCTTAAGAAAATCCTATAGAGTTTTAAATAAGAAGACCAAAACAATGGAAGAATCATCCCATGTCGAATTCAATGAAATAGATACACATGAGCCTAATATCTCTTTAGAAAACTTTGAGGATGATTTATCTTCTTTAAATTTATACTATAAACCTTTAGACTCTGCTATAAAACAAGTATAAAAATCATCCAGTTATAAAGAATTTCCAGAACTTCCAAAACCTAAACCTGAAAATCTAGAAGTTACTAATCCCTATTTCTTTGGAGCTATTATAAACATTAAGGTCCATCCATTATATTATTTTGTAGGTGATATAAATAGAGGAACATAAACTAGAGATTCTATTAGAAATAAGGTCGAAAATCAATATTTCTTGTCTCATCTTGAACCTAAGAACATCAATGAAGCTACTAATGATAAATTATGGGTAATATTCATGATAGAAGAATTAAATTAGTTTGAAAGAAAAAAAGTGTGGGAACTTATAGATATACCCAAGGACACCTTAACTATTATAACTAAATGTGTTTTTAGTAATAAATTTGATGATTCATGAACTATAGTTTGAAATAAGACTAGACTTCTTGCATAAGGTTATAGTCAGGAAAAAGGGATAGACTATGAGGAAACCTTTTCACCTATAGCCAGACTTGAGTCCATAAGAATCTTTCTTGCTTATGCATCACATATAGACTTCAAGATTTATCAAATGGATGTTAAGAGTTCATTATTAAATGTTTTTATAGTTGAGGTTGTTTTTGTTGAAAAAAACCCTGGTTTTCAAAATCCTTATTTTCCAAATCAATTTTTTAAATTAACTAAATATTTATATGGTTTAAAACAATATCCTAGAGAATGCTATGATAGGATCAGGAATTTTCTTATTTTAAAAGGATTTTCAAAAGGTATATATGACCCTAATCTTTTTATAAATCTAATTTAAAAAGAAGTATTAGTAGTAAAAATCTATGTTGATGATATTATTTTTTCATCTTCAATAAATTCTCTTTGTACTGGTTTTTCTAAAATGATGTAAAATGTGTTTTAAATGAGTTTAATGGGAGAACTCAAATTATTACTTAGATTTAAAATTTTTCAAAACAAATAAGGAATTATTTTAAACCAAAGTAAATATAAAAATGATCTTCTAAAACATTTTAACTTGGATATCATTAAGAGTAGTGATACTCCTATGAGTACCACCTATAAATTGGATATTGATGAAACTGGGAAACCAATTGATCAAACCAGTTACAAAGGTATGATTAGAAGTCTTCACTACTTGAATTCTAGCTGACCAGATATTATGTTTAGTGTATGTATGTGTGCTCATTTTCAAGAAAATCCAAAAGAGTCAAACCTATGTTATTGTTAAAAGAATTTTCAAATAACTCAAGTATATATCCAACTTAGGATTGTTCTACCAAAGAGGATAAGCATTTAATTTAGCAACTAATTTTGATTCTAATTTTGATGGATGAAAGTTAGATAAAAAAAGAACCTATGGAACATGTCACTTTTTAGTAAAGTCTCTATTTTCATGGTGTAGTAAAAAGAAAAATTATGTTACATTTTCTACAATTGAAGTTGAGTACATAGTTGCAGGTAGATTTTGTGAAACAATTTGTGGATGAAACACAGTATAATAGACTATAGATATCAAATATTACTTTTCCTTATAAACTATGAAAATAAAAGTAAAATAAATATTTCTAATAATCATGTTTCTCATTATAGGACAAAACATATTGATATAAGACATCACTTTTTGAGTGACCATTTTCAAAAAGGAGATATCACTCTTGAATTTATTATCACAGAACATCAGATAACTAATATATTTACTAATCCTTTGAATTATTAGATAATGAATTATATCAAACATGTGTTAGGAATGATTAATTTTGGTTAATTATAATTTTTTGTGATATACCGTTGTGATTAACATTCCATTGGCTTAACATGTCATTTTCTTGTCATGTCATTGTCTTATCATGCCATTGGCATTTCATGTTGTTGTCTTGTCATGTCATCATATTTTCATGTTTCTGGATTGTAAGGATGTTGGTTCTTTATGTTTTTGTCTTTCCATGTCATTGGATTTCCACATCATAGATTTTCATTCCTTTAAAAAATTTCTCTATTTCTAGATATTTTGAACTGATGGTTTATTTCTTAGTTTATGTTATTTACTATAACCCGATGTGTGTTTTTACTCTATTTTGAATTTGATTTCAAGTATTATTTTTATTTTAGAATACCTAATTTCCCAAATGATATTAAAATAGAATTATGTCTATTCCCAACATACCTTGAGCACTGCGCGATACTCCCGTATCTTTATCTCTCAAACCTAGTGCAACCCTTCCACCTCTCATCTTTCAAACCTTCTCTTTACCCTCAACTAAGATTTCTAGACAAGTCTTCATATTGATAATGAAGTTTCCATCCAATTATTAACCTTATAATTATAGATCTTCTAATAAGCATAAGAAAGAGTCGAGTGAACCTGCTCCAGTTTCTCTAGTTACACCAGTTAATCTTGAGCTTTCCAATAGAATTTTTGTTCTGGAAAAGGAAATTGAATTGAAGTGGATATTGTCTAATAAGTCTCTGGTACTCAAATTAATCCAGAACCAAGGGTGGTTATAGTGGTTCTTGTAAAACAAAAGATCTTTCTACCCTAAGTTGGTTTATGAGTTTTATCAGTATGTAGAGTTTTTGTTTGATGAATATGGTATTGATTGAGTAAGAAGTCATGTGAAAGGACATGTATTTGGTTTTTCATCAAATAAATGGTCTAAATGTTTAGGTGTACCTCATGATGGAATTTATGATAAATACCAAGGTAGAATTCCAGAAGCCAGTGATTTTTTTATATATGGGGATTCTCTTGTTGTGATGATAGAATATGGAACAACCAGAAGGCATGTTGCCTCATAGATGGATGGGGAATGTAGGTTGCTCTTTAAGTTTTTATAGCACATTATTTTGCCATGAAAGGGTGATTTTTCAACTCTAAGATATCAAGATGTTTATCTTCTATCTCTTATTAAAGAAGGTCACAAGATCAGTATATGTAGATATCTCATGGTTCATATGTGTGAGATGACCAAATTATCCTCAAGATCTAACTCCCTGATCTTACTTAAGTTTATTTCTACCATATTAAAGGTCAAGGTCCTATTTTCTAAGGATGGAGAGTCTAGTATAGACTATGGTGGTTTCTATATTACAAGTGATACTTTTTCAAGGATTAACATTACCTGGAATCCCTGGAAGAAATGGTGGGTTGGAAATTTTGAGAAGTTATATGTTGAGTATAATCTGGATGATCATCCAACCATACCAAGGGATGAAGTTGATCTAGGATTGGATCCTGATGAGGTTTTTGAATACTCTGATGAGGATAAAGAAGAATCTATTAGTGAAGAAGAATAAAAGGAACCATCTGTTGATATAGGTAGTGATCTTGACTTTTCTTCCAAAGCTTATCCCATTACTTTTGAAGCTCCTAGTCCACCTAGGAGGTTTCCAAAAAGATAAGATCTTGTTAAAAGTGATAAAAAAATATTGAGGTCTCTGGAGAGGAGAAATATAAGAGTTCCAAATCCACTAAATCAGGTGATGATGATGATGATAATTAGGAGGAAGAAAAGTAATAAGAATATGATAATGAGAATGTTGAAAATGATAATGAAGATAAAATGGATGTAGATAATGGAAGAAGTGATGATGGAGATGATTCTGACCCTAATGGTTCTAGTAGACAAATTAATAGGAAGGAAGTGGAGATGCCTCCAAAGCTTTAGGATGAAAATGTTGAGGGGGAGAAATCCACATCTGTGGAGATATTTCCTGAAGCTCCAACTGTTGATGAATTTAAATCCAGATCTATTTCCACTATTCAATAAGTTTCTAATTTTTCTATGGTTGAGTAAATGAGAGTGATTTTTGTTGTAAAAAAGCATGTGGATAAGAACGATAAGATGGATATTCCTTCTTCTGAGCAAGGAAGTGATGTTAAAATTGATTTCTTGGATACTGATAAGCCTCTAGTTGAAATCCATATAGAATTAGAATCTATGGTTGATGGACAAAAGGATAATTCTCATTAGTTAGTGGAACCTTCTGTTGATAAATAAATTAAAGATAATCACTCCAGTGTTGAACACACCTCAGCTGCATAGAGTTTAGATGGTCTAAGAAATCTTGAAGTGTTAGTTATACCTATTGGTAAAGTACCTCCTATCACTAAATAAATCTTAGTTGTCTTATCAGATATGTAGATTTATCCTATGTAATAATAATGGGGAAATTACTCCAATTTTTTAAGGAGTCCACCAAAGAATGGTGGACCTAACGATTGAGTTAAAGGAGATCCCAAGGGATCTTTGATAGTTCAAGTAGACTTTGAAGGTTTTTTAGAAGAGTTTACTTCTGTGAAATCTCATGCACCTAAACTGGTTACTCCATCTACTCATGTTATTCTAGTTGATATGGTCACTAAAGGAGACTTGGATGCTTTTATAAAATATTGATGTCATATTTTGCTTTGATGTTAAAGAATCAACCTCCTCAAGAGAATTTCATCTATAAGAAAGATGCAAGATACATTTTCAAGTTGGTTATTCAACACATACAACCAAAGATGATGAATAACATTTATGATATAGAGATTGAGAATAAGAAGATAAGTGGTGAACTAAAATCTCAATAGTCTTTAATTGAAGAAATGATATCTCATTTTAAAGATTCCATGAATGTAATAATAAAAACTCTTGAGGATACATATTTAGATACTTATTCTACTCCTCATCCTCCTTTAGTGTTTGATATTGATCATATAAGTACAATTATCAAAGATGAGTTGAGAGATGCTTCATCTAGTTCTTCTCGAAGTGTCACTGATCATCCCCAAGAGACCTTGAGAAGAATTTGGTATAACTATGATAGTGTTCTCAAGTTGATTACCAATTATTCCCATGTCATTAAATATGATAAAGAAACCATTACCAAGCCCCTAAAATTTTATCTATCAAGAATTTATACCAATAATGAAATAGATTAAAATTTAAAATTATCGGATAAAAACATGAGGATGCCTCTGATGACTCAAGATTTAAAAGAACAAGTAAGAAAACTCAAGGAGATAACTCCTATTTTGAACTATTTAATGGAAGAGAAATCTGATTTCTTTAGTGAAATAGAAAGATGTGGCCAAATCATTTTGGATTTTATCAATATCATGAAGCCTTTTCTTCATGTTCATGGATAATTAGTTGTTTCATGGGAAGCTATTCCTATTACACATCAGTTGTCACTTAGAATAGGAGTTTCTCAAGATCCTCTAGCACCTTTGCCTACCAGTTTATAGCCTTTTCCAATTTCTCATGATCAATATTTAAGACATCTCTAACCAGTTTTTATTATTGAAGATCATTCTCAGACTGTAGTTGGACTATCCTCTAGTGTTCCCTATATCTTACCTCGGGTTGATCCTGCTACCTCGGATAAGTTGAAAGAGAAAGACAAGACTAAAGGCAAAGAACCAATGGAACCCTCTACAAAATCTTAAACTTATTTCGTTTGTTGGCTTTGACTGTATGTCTTTTATGGGACTTGGATTTTAATAACTTTTTTAATCATATTCAACATCTTTCTTCACTCTTATTCTGTCTATTTACTTTTAATTCCTTTAATATATTTACACTACTAATATTTATCTTTTTGATAATACCAAAGGGGGAGTAATCTTATGGAATATTTTTTTTTGGAGAACATTATGAGATTATGGTTCTAGGATATATTTGATACTATATGTTTTTAATTTTTCTATTCATGATTCTTACCTTTGATACTTACACTTTTTTTATTTTCCCTTGATACCATCTATGCTTACTAGGAATGATATGTTCTGATTTATACCACCTTGGATATCATGTTTAATCTTTTTTAATACATTTGATGTTTGGATTTGTGATCATAAAAAAGGGGGATATTGTTGACCTCCTAGTTTTAATGATAAAAAAATCATGATTCTAATGTTATTAATGAGTTTCATTTTTTTGTAAGTATTCCATTACTCTGAGACAGGGGATAGAATTTCTTAAGGATGATAAACCTTTGATATTGGAATCACCAATTCAAGACACCATTGTCCATGAGTCGTTTCCAGCATAAAAATATTGCTAAGTATGAGACACCGCTAGGATATCACACCACCAGAATGTCATACCATTGGACTAAAAATTTTACAAAGTATAAGACACCACAGTCAACATACCATCCAGATTTCATGCCTCTAGAATGAAAATTTGTCTAAGTACAAGATATAACTAGATGAGGCATCATAAATGTCATACCACTCATATAGGATTTTGGCTAATTCCAACACACCGCCAGACTAGACACCACTAGTTGAGATGTTGTCAATGTAGTGGAAATTTGGGTAAGTCTAAGACACTGCCAATATCATACCACCGAAACAAAATACCACCAGTCTAAGACACCACCACTATTTTCTTAACTTATCTTTTTGAATCACAATATTCTAATGACTATATTTATTGAAGTTAATTCCATTTTATATTTTAATGATTTTATATTAAATTCTCAATAGAAATCATTGAAGAGAGTGTTAAGATGTGAGGTATGAGGAATTATATGATTCATATATTCTTCTTATTGTTGCTGATAAAGGTGTAACACACTCCCTTAAGAAAAATAATGTGTGAAGCAAACTATCAGAAAGATGAGAGTTTGTGACTACTGAACACACATAGAGTTAAACCAAATTTTAAATGAGAATATCTCAACTATTGAAAACCTTCAACTTGAATCCAAACTACACATTCACTTTTGGTTCTTTCCTCCAGTTAAAGAACAAGAGTCTGTAACACTTTATTTTCCTGAAGTTTTCAAGAGAAACTGATTCAATATTCACTGTAGAATAAAACGAAGAGTCATAAGGTGCATTGTAAAAGACCGAGAATTTATAAAATCTACACTTTTATATTTCTCTATTAAATTTATCTTTATTACATTTTGAGTAGTGTGTGTGCATACTTTGTTTTATCACACGCACATTATCTCTTGTGATAAAATGGAAGATATTTGATATCTTCTCAAACTATTTTCATATTTTTTTCTCCCACAAATAAGATTGGTATAGGTCCTTGTATGGCATGTTTACTTTTTCTCCCTTGTATAACTATGGAAGAGTTTTTGTGTGACCTATAAAATTGTTAACTATTGTAAAACCCAATCAAAATTTTGGATCATCCTTTTTAATTTATATAAACTTCTTGGTGGTGGGTGATCACCAAGTGGAGAGGAATAAGTCTCTACTTGATACTGAACCTCTTGTATTCAATATTTTTTTTGTTCTTTAATTTTGTTTTACTTTATTACTTATTTAAAAATAAAAATTATTTTAACTGTAAACAAAATATATACTTTGATAGTTTATCTTAATTTGTGTTCATATAGTATTTTGATCAAGTAAATTAATTTCAAAGGATCTAGTAATATTGCATGTTATTCATCCGAGTCCTAATAAATATTTATAGAAATATTTAGAAATATTTAGATCTATATCATACTACATATTTTGATAAACTGGGATGGATATAAATATTTGGGGGATTTCAAATTAATCCTTTTTAAAAATAAATTTTTATTGGGTACTCAATTCACCCCCCCCCCCCCTTGAGATACTCACTCCAACAAACACTAACTAACTCAAAGTAATGGGGAAATGCTATAAGTGTGGGAGAGAAGGCCACCAAGATCATGAATGTTGAAGAAACATGAAGAAGATGGCCAATGTGATGGAGGAAAGAAGGGAAACACCCATGGTTCAATGCTTCAACTATAGGGAGTAAGGTCACTATACAAGCTAGTGCACTAAGCCTTGAGTCCTTAGGGATAATCAACATCAGCAGCCGCCAAATCCAAAGAAGTATGTGAATTCTTATGCCACCACTACTGATGAAGTAGAGAAAGAAAAAAAATTCATACAAAGTACTCTTCCTATTCACTCAAGAATAGAAAAGGTCTTATTTTATTCTAGTTCTACGCATTCATTTATATCTTGCAAGTTTTCTAGAACTATTGAATGAAATCCCAAAAACATGGAAGTAGATATCTATAAAAATACCTAGTGGTGAAATAATTTCAACCCAAGTGTTGGAATCTTCTCCTACTAACATATTTTGGAATATTCTTCCATTTAATCTTGTGATACTTCCTTTAGAGGAATTTGATACTATACTAGACATGGATTGGCTCTCATTATATAGAGCACATAATAACTGTCAATAAAAATAAATATCTTTTCAAATTTTGAACCAACCCATGCTCCTCCATAAATGAAAGCAAGACCATGAATACCCATTGGAAAATCCCTAAATGGTGTGGGTTTTGATTCCCTGTGAAGAATCATACCATGATCAAATGGTTGATTCAAAGGAAGGTATCAACCTGGAGGAAATTACCATTGTAAGGGAATACAGTGGTGTATTTCCTAAAGAGTTACCCAGAATTACCCTAGATCATGAGGTAGAGTTCTCAATTGAACTCATACCTGAAGCTACTCCTATCTCAAAGCGTCCCTAAAGGATGGCCTTTATAGAACTAAAGGATTTAAATAAGTATATGCAAGACCATTTGGACAAAGGGTCCATACACATTAGGGCATCACCTTGGGGTGTGTTGGTTCTCTTTGTAAAGAAAAAGGATAGATCAATGTGGATGTGTATCGATTGTCAAGAACTAAACAAGATCACCATAAAGAACAAGTATCCTCTTTAAAGTATTGATGACTTGTTCAATCAACTATGAGGAACTCAGTACTTCTAAAAGGTGGATCTTTGTTCTGGATATCATCAACTGAAGGTGAAGAAGGAAGATATTCAGAAAACTTTTTTCTACACATGGTATGGGCACTATGAGTTTCTAGTGATGTCATTGGGACTTACTAATTCCACTGAGATCTTCATAGATTTGATGAATAGAGTCTTTAGATACTACTTCGACAAATTTTATGTGGTATTTATCGATGATATTCTCATCTACTCTAAGATAAAGGAGGAACATGAAGAATATCTAAGGATTGTGATAGTGACATTAAGGAAGGATAAATTGTATTCCAAGTTCAGAAAGTGTGAATTTTGGATGTAGCAAGTCAAATTCTTGGGACACATGATCACAAGTAATGGAATTTATGTGGACCCTTCAAAAATAATGGTAATTAAGGAAAATCCCATACCCACTAGTGTCATGAAAATCCGTAGTTTTCTTGGATTAGTAGAGTACTGCTGAAGTTTTTTGAGAAATTTCTCATGATTTTATAGCCCCATAACTAATTTAACAAGGAAATAAGTAAAGTATGCCTGGATAGAATAATGTGAGGAAAGCTTTAAGAATCTAAATAGGATACTGATCACAACACATGTACTCATATTACCAACAAGTGGAGAAATTTTTGTGATATACAGTGATGCTTCAAAGAAATTCTTGGGTTGTATACTCATGTAGAATGATAAAGTGATGGCTTATGCATCACAATAGTTAAAGATATATGAGTATAACTACATGATGCATGATCTGGAGCTAGCAGCTATGTTTTTTTCCTTGAAAATCTGACATCACTACCTCTATAGTGAAAAGTGTGACACAAATACCGATCGCAAAAGTATAAAGTATATATTTACACAGAAGGTACTCAACATGCATCAAAGTATATGGTTAGAGATAATCAAGGACTATGATTTCTCTATTCAATATCATCCTTGGAAGTCAAACAAGGTAGTTGATGATCTTAGTAGAAAATAACTTGCTACTCTATCCATGATGCGGATAGAGAAAGACTATATCTTCATAGATATACAAAGGATGGATTGGGAAAACATAACAGAAGGGAATACATCCTACATGTACCAAATTATTGTCCAAACATTTATCCAATATAAGATCAAGGAGGCACAAAGGGATGATCTGGTGCTTCGAAAGAAGGTGAGTGCAGTAAAGTAAGGTAAGTTTCAAGAGTTTCATATCGATTATGATGGTGTGGTTCAGTTTAGAATGAGACTATGTGTGCCTTCATTACCTAATATAAAGAATGAATTGTTGGATAATGCACATTGTTAACCTTTCTCCATCCATATTTTAAGTAACATGATGTAATATGATCTCTAATAACACTTTTTGTGGGGTAACATGAATAAGGAGATTAGAGAATATATCTCACAGTGTTTGGTATGTTAGCAAGTTAAAATAGAGTGGCAGAAGTCCAAAGGGATTATGCAACCATTGCCTATACCCATGTGGAAATGGGAGAATATCACTATGTACTTTTTCACTAGTCTCCCACGGACATCCAAAGGAAATAATTTGATATAGTTTTTGGTGGATCAACTCACAAATACTGCCCACTTTATCACTATTGAGGAATATTTCTCACTCGAACAACTTGCCAAGATATATGTGAAGAAAGTGGTGAGGCTACATGGGGTTCCAATTTATGTCATCTCTAATCATGATCCAAGGTTCACATATAATTTATAGAGAATCATTCTTCATTATTTGAGTGTTGAATTAAATTTCAGCACAGCCTATCACTCCCAAACTGATGGACAATCTAAAAGAACTAATCAGTGCTCAAGGACATGCTAAGAACCTGGTCAATGGAATTCAAAGGTGGATGGGATAAGAATATCCAATTGGTTGAGTAATCACACAACAATAGGTTTCACTCGAGTATTTAGATATATCCATATGAAGCTCTATATGGAAAGAGATGTAGAACTCCAACCCATTGGGATGAAGTTGATGAATGAAAGATACTTGGACCAGATCTTGTGAAAAAGATGATAGAGAAGGTTTAAGTCATCCAGTAACATATAAAAGCTACTCATAGTTAGTAAAAGATCTATGCTGACAACCTTTTAAGGGGCTTGGAGTTTGATGTTGGAGACAAATTCTTTCTTTGAATATCACCATGGAAGAGATTCATGTGATTCAGAAAGAAAAGGAATCTTAGCCCAAGTTATATTGGCCCCTTTGAGATCCTTGATTGCATATGATTAGTGGGCTATCAACTTTCAATTAAACCAAGTATGGATCAATTTCATGATGTGTTCCACATATCATTCATGAGAAATTATATACCTATCCCCTCACATGTACTGAATCTGGAGTTGGTACAATTGGAGAATGACCACTCATATGAAGAGCAGCTAGTAAAGTTCTTAGACCAGAGAGACAAATTCATACTCAACAAGACAAATCACCTTGTAAAAGTTTTATGGAGGAACCATAAGTATGAAGAAGCAACTTGGGAACTTGAGGAAGCAATGAAAGATAAATACCCTCACTTTTTTATGTAAAACGAAATTTTGAGGGTGAAATTTTAAAAGGGGGAGAATGTAACGACCCAAACTTTTATAAATAGAATTTTTACAATATTATAATAATGTTATATGGTATAAAGCATATAAATATCATAGATATATTAATAAAAACAATATTATCATAAATAAATAATGAAATAAGTGATATTCATAGAAATTAAAGAACTTATACTGATGGAATAGTAACTTGACCCTTGGAATTGTAACATGATCATTATGAATAGTAATCTAGCTAATAAAATAGTAACCTCACTTATGAAAGTATAAATAAAATTTAGGTATCTTATAAATTAAAATGTGATATAATTATATCATAGTATAAGTGAATAAATGTTTGAAAAATGATAAATTAAGTGTTGGAATTTTTGTAAAACACAAAAGTTTATTAATAATTTTATAATTAATATGATGATTTAAAAGAAAATTTATTTTCATATAATAGATCCATAAATTAATATTTCGTTTTCTTATGATTATAAGATAATTTTATGAGATCTTAATTAATTTTCAAAGTTTTGTAAAATCGATTATAATATTAAAATCAATATTTTTTTAATAATTGATTATTTTATTTAAAAATTAAATTTCTCATATTTATAAAATTATTTTCAAAAAATGGAGTCCATTTTTTAATTTTACATGTTGAAAAATGGTTAGGGTGAGTTTTTGGGATTTTTCTAAAATAGATGAATTTTTATGAATAGTAAAATACAATAATTTACAATATAAGCTAAATACATGAATTTTTGAGTCATGGACGATGTATGGATGATGTAATCCCATAAACTTGAAATATACTTCATTACTTAATATATTTAGTAGTAATGTTCAACACTATTGATGGTCTTTATCCAAAATAATAAAATAATGAATATAATAATCAAAAAACACCCCTCTCCTCCCCTATAAATACCACCCCTCACCACCTTTTCTTTCACACCTCCAAAGCCTTTAATTGTAAGAACCTGGATCTTCTTTTCAAGTTTGGATCTTTATTTCGGGTGTTTTTGTGAAAAAGGGGAGTTTTTGGAAATTTCATAAGTACACGCCTTGTACTTAATAGTACATGTCGTGTACCGATTGTCGCGGGTAGTCGTGTACTGGTCATGTAACGGTTGAGTACATGGCCGTGTGAGGTGACCTGGAGACCTCCTAAAGGGGGCTGGTTAAGGCATGTACACGGTGTGTACATGAAATGAACACACCATTTACTTTTCTTTTTTATTTTTTAAATCGGACCGGGGGCGTGTCTAATTCTTAGAATTGACTTCTTCTAACCCTGTCTCGTCTAGGAGTGACTGGGAGTGAATATTCTTCTCTAATACTCCGATTCATTGTCCATTAACCAAATCAAACATCTTTTATTGTGTTGGAATCCCCTCAGTGAGTTATTCTTTCTTCTAGATCCTCTCCTCCTGATTTCTCTTCTTTCATGAGATATTTCTGGTTGAGTGTTTCTTATGTTTTTGTAGATATATGATGTTCTAGGTAAATTAAAAGGCTGAGGTTAAACTATATCAATCGTACAACATTGAGGTAGGTGGTTTGTTCCTTTTTGTAGTCTTATTTGGGTTATATGTGCAAAAAGTTCTGAATACCCTAGTTTAGGTTATTGCGTGTTTTGGATATTTAACCTTGTTTTATGCTTGCTATGTTTTGTTTGCTTGAAAAAAGGTTCTGATTATGGGTTAGGTTTATTACCTTGTTTATGTATGTCTTTTCCCATATTTGTTTGATATTGTTTTTTGGGTCTAGAACTACCTCTTAGGTTGTTTTGTTTATATGCCTAGTGATGTTAGGATGAAGTTTATATTATATGACATGCTTTTGATATGCATTGTAGCTGCTTAGCCTTGTAGTAGATGAGATTAATTTGGCTGTTGGATATTGTTTGTGCATGATTGTATTACATAGGGCTATGATAACCTGGTGTAGTTATACCATTGGGGAATTGATTTTGAGGGCTTCCCCAGAGTGTCTGTTATACTTTTTACGTTACGAGGTCATAAGGGGATGGAATGTCATGAACAAAGTCGGGTCGCCATCAAACCGAAGCCCGATATGATCCGTGACAAGGTCCAAGAGGCATTCCCAATCCTCTTGGGCTAGCGACAAGCACTAGGTCATCGACAGAAGTGATGGGATGGTTTCACCCAGTATAAATAAATAAAAGAAAAGGAAATAATTAAGAGAAACTCAGAATAAATAAACCAAATAAAGAGACTAATCAAGAACTGAAGAAAATAAAACTAACCAAGCGGGACCACCACTATCTTTGTGTGACCTTACGAGTCACTCTCCAACTCATGACTGAACATCACCTAATGTGAACAAGCTCATGTCGAACCTGCAACAGAAACTAAAAAAAGAAAACACTATAGGCATGAGTATTAAAACTCAGCAGGCATACCCAAACAATCTATTCCCAAAACACTGCCATTAAATAAAGAATTTTACTAATCTCAAGTATGAACTACATTATATAAAATATGAGTTTTCACACACACTTCCATTTCTAAGGTAATTAACATCCAATTTCCCTTTTTAATTCAAAAATAAGTTTAAGGTTTGGAGGAAAAATATGCATTACATTTTTAAAACATTTTCATGAACAATTTAAAATATGAATTTTAGTTGTTAAACAAGAGGAAAACCATATGCACACACACAACACATAATAAGGGAAATGGAAAAAGTAGTGCACGATCAAGAAATCAAACTAAAAACCTCAAACATCCGCCACATACAAATAAGAACTAAAAAAACATTGGTCGAACCTAGGAGCTCGTGAACAATCCAGAAAGTACTATACATGTGACTCATCCTGAAGGCATGCCTACTCTCGATGAAATCATAACTCTTCCCAGATTGATGGGCCTAGTCCCATAGCAATAATAACAAAACACCTCTCTGTTATGGGCCACTAGCCAGTGCATAATCTGAACTAGTGCAGCAATCGTTCTTAGAAGATTCACTTACTATGCCAAGTTCTCATGTCAACACGTGTGATAAAAGGGGTGAGTCAACAATGTAAAACAAGAAACCAATTCCAATGCACAAACATCATGCACAACAACCCAAAAAATTTACATGCACAATAAGGTCACTCCCAAGTCACTCCAAAGAGGGTTTTCAAAATAATTTATTTCATTAAAGTGCCAAACGGGCCTTAACAAACCAATCGACACCAACATGTTTCCAAAAATACATTTTTAGAAATCCAAACATATTTGCAACCCAAACCTCACTTTAAAAGAAACAAAATTTACTTATAAATACAATCGGACATTTTATCAACACTAATTATGCACATTTAAGAGAAAACACTTTCAGGTAATTCGAAACAAGAGAAAACCATTATCCTTCACAATGAATGTTTATTCTAAAACGAGTTATTTAATATTATTAACCATTAATCTAAAATTAATGAAATAATAAGAAATTAATAAATTCTAAATATAAATTCAAGTGCAATGGGGACCTACCTCAAGGTGGAACCAAGCCGCTCACTCGGATCTTGGTGCTCTCTAACTAAAAGTGGCTTCTCTTGAAGATGGAAACCCAAAACCTCTTCACCTATAGGCATATACATTTTCATATATATATATATATATATATATACAATTTAACCTAGGTACATATTCCCCGTGCCATGAGGGAATATGCGCAATGAGGATATACATATATACATGCTTACCCATGTATATACTCATAGGTCTTTTTCGTTGATGACCAAAACCCACATCGCGAAGAGAAAAACACCTACAACAATGCAAGGGAGTCCAATGACTACCAAAGGCTCCAAACACAACTAAAACAATTTCACTTCCCAGAAAATAATATAAATTAAGCACAACACATGAAAAATACACCTTTCATGGAAAACATGTCACAAGTCCAATCTACATCACACTCACAACTTAATAAATCATTTACATAATTAATAAAACTTTTACAAGATGTATAACAAAGATTCACTAAAAAAACAAACTCCAACTCCCCTCTTTAAAATTAAACTCACACTAAAACATTTTCATACACATGGTGAGCACAATTTATAAGATTTAATAAACCATTAAAAAAATATTTTGAAGCGACTCCAAATAGTATCACAAGACTTTGAACACAAAAGGCCACCCAAAAAACCCCTTTTGAGGCCAAATGCACACCACTTTCATATCAAAATAGAATTCTCAGCCCTTGCGCAACATAATAAATCAAAAGCAAAGTTTAAATAAAAAACTACTAATGGATCAACACAATTTTTCATAAAATAAAAACATCCATATCACATAAAAAATTTACTAAACACTTCAAAATCATATTTAAACATCAAGAAAAACTGTATACGCACAAAGAAGATCAATAAAATAACATACTAAATTGATTAAACAAGCAAAAGAAAAAACCAAATAAAGATTATGCACGGAACCGGCAACCTATGGTGTTGAAATTCCCAAAAAAATTGTGGAACTCCAATCGCAGCACAATCGCACCACAAGGTGATCAAATTAATCCCTAAAATAAAATTATCTAATCAATTAGACCGTAATCAAATCAAACACCACACCAAACCACAACCTAAAAATTCCCAAAGGAAGATATCAACCCCTTGAAGGTAAATGAACCTACAGAGAAGGTACAGATGGCCAACCGGGCAAGGGGGAGGAATACCAGAGGTACGCCGCACCGGAAAACCTCTCGGCTCGGGAGGAGGTGTGGGTTTGGAAGGCGGTGCAGGTTTGGGAGGTGTGCGGCTGTCTGGGAGAGGGAGGTTTGTGCACTGCTGTCTGGTGAGGAAGATGGTGGCCCGATGGCATGTAGGAGGAGGTGCAGGCGGCGGCCGTTCGCGCGATGGGAAGGAGGAGAGGAGGTGGTTTGATTCGCTGGAGGAGGGAGAGGGGTGGAATCGGTTAGGGTTGGAGGGGGGGTTTATGTGCGATGTAGGAGGGTGGGGTGACAGGTTTGAGGGATATGGGAGGGAGAGGGAAAGAAAAGAAATAAAGAAATAAATGATAAAATAAAAATGAAATAAAAAATGAAACAAAACAAAGCTAAGTAATAAAAAAAATTAATCCTAATTATGAAACGAAAAAAAAAGTAATATAAACAACCAAAATAAAAATATTATTATTATTGGGGCTGGAAAAAATGAACGGTCGTGCACATGGTCGCGCGCTCAAAAAAAATAAATTAATTAATTAAATTTTGTTCAAACTACAGCTCAACGAAATAATTAAAATAATATAAATCGTCGGGTTGGGGTGTGACAATTCTCCCCACCATGACACTTTTTGCCCCCAGAAATTCCAAAAAGACTTGACCAAGACAAGATTCCAAGCAAGATCGTGAAGATACCTAAAACAAAAACTCAATCACCCGAATACTGGGAATTCAAAACACCCATGACCTAAAACTCCAAATATCACAAAACCAGAACACCATGAAAAATATCCAATAGTAAGGAATTCACCTCCAAACACAACTACAAAATGGAACACCATGACCCCTAACTTAGGGATCACTGGGTCCACTCAAGATCTCCGAGAACACTCGTCAAGAGACACACAACCCTAGCTAACCAATTTCTATGGTCATGTTCAGGCGGAGTAGAGGTAAGGGTTTCCCCGCCAAGCACACTTTGAAGATAGAGTTTTTCACAAGTTTTTCCTATGGTGTTCTCCCCACCATATTAGGATTCTTGTCAAACATTGGTTCTCCAAACCAGAACGACCCACACACCCAGAAAAACCTCTAACACTAGCTCAAATCTCCACAGTCCATAAGTTATACCAAAACCAACACAGGAGGAGACGTCGTCAAGACCTGTAGTGGGTCTCCCCACCCATTTAGAATTTGACTAACACCACAACACCCACAAGGGATTCCCCCTTTTTTTGATTGATGCTGACTGAAATATTCATCACAAACCCACCAACATGGGATGAATTAAATGGAAAATTTCCATAGTGGAAAACACTCCACCATGTGAAATGGTTTTGATATCGGAAACCCTTAACATAGCGGAAAACTGGATAGGCATGCGTCAATCCCACAAGACAAGATCATCTTAAAAACGAGTACAATTTTGACTTCTAACCGACCCACAAGAGGGTTCACAGAGCACACCTACTGGCTTTACAAGTATACGGATTATACGAACCACTTTACAGCCTAAGAGGAACTTCCATAAATTAAGACCATGGAAAGGAGAAAAGGGATTAATTCCCCTCACACAAAAAATGAAGCCTTCAAAGACAATACCACAATAGAGAATTTAAGTTTTCCCTATCTGTCACTGCAGACTTAAGTCAGACCAAGCTCGCACCACGTTTGATGAGTTTTCACTGCACGCAAGCTTCACCCCGAGGCCCATGGCTGAGGCCCTGATGTCTAAATCATATACTGCCTCACAATCATAATCTGGTCATCTCTGAATAGAACTTCCTCTACTAAAGAAGAAACCTGAAAACTTCTCCTCGTGTCCCAAGTGATCACTCTGTCAACATACCAAATGAGAATTCTGGAAAACGAATTAGAGTGCCCAACTGACCACACTAGGGATAGGATATTGAGTGGTCTATCTGACATTCAACCCGAACTAATGGAAGGATCACTCCAAGAATAGGACCCTTCATTTCACACTCCTCATCGGATGAGGAACCTTCACTTACCACAATATGAAAAAGACCACCAATTATTACGAGGTTTAAACTGATCGCTTCAAACCACCTCTGGGGAACATGAAACTGACTCGTTGAAGGTTCAACACACCTTCACCATCTGTGGAATGGTCGAGGACCCATGAGCTTCACCGCTTTCCCTTGCCTTCACTCAGGTATAGCTGTGGAATGAGGCTAGTGTTGAGGATCACTCATGACATTCCCCTTTGAAATGAAAATAGAATGATCATCGTTTGTTGGTGTAGTATCACTCCTCCAAACATACTTGAGACAAATTATTCCTACACAGCATTTGGAGTTCCGCAAAAACTAGAGACACTCCTAACCTTCCCAAAGCATTCAATGATATCCAACCGACCTCGACGTCTACAAACAGTCGACACAATTGAGCCGAACCCAACTCCATCACTCCACTCAGCGTCTGGGATGATCCAAGAACTGAGAGAGACCTGCTAGAAACCAATGGGATGTTTCTAGTGGGCATATCTCGAACAAGAAACACAAAACTATCCTTCCACAAAACTAATCACCTCACCAAACAAACATCCACATTCCAAACACACATCCAATAAATTCTAATTTAAAACATCAATTATTTTTCAAAGAAAAAAAACACCCACTTGAAAAACCAAGTACAGAACAACAAATCCTAAAATCTCTTTTGAAAAATTCATCTTCACTCTGAACTCAAATCCATTTTCCAATTACAAAACCATTTAAGAACAAAAACCCATTTTATAGAAAAACCCACTTTTTAGGGAATAAGAAGCAGCCTTAGAAATCAATCACTCACCACCAATATTCCATGATGCCTCACGAATATTCATTTTTGTGACACTCAAGAACTCATCCACATGATCCACCAACTATCCATTAATCACGTCCACATTCACAAGAAAGCACCCATAGGAATACCACCAGACAAAATAAGGCTCTTCCGCTTTCAAAACATATCATTCCCAATATTTTGAAGATACTTTTTTTTCAAAACCATTTCAAAATTTTCAAGATTAATTCTCAAAGTGTTTCCCATTTTCAAAATAACTCACTTCAATTTAAAATAACCCAATAAATTCTTTTATAAATTCAATTTCAACAAATCAAACACAAAATTCCAAGAGAAACGCACCCTAAAAATCATGCCAAACACACACCAAAATAAAATAATAGCATCCCCAAGGTCCACTTTCCTTTTAAAAGAAAACCATTTCGCGCCAATCCCAAAACAGAAGTAAGACATCATGAACACTAAAGCACCTATATGAAGAACTAGTGTTCATTCCTAACCCGGATACATGGTTTAGTAGACCATTCCCTAGGCAAGCACCAACCACTAGGAGTGTCGAACCGTACTCTTAGGCATCACATGGGTCGCTACTCCATGTGAGACTAGGCACAGTACCAGTTTACTCCTACTATCACCCCCCATCCACACAGAGAAAACCCAAAAACTTAAATCCCAAACTACCCCAGGTTACTCAAGGATCAGAACGAGAAAGAGTTTGGGATGCTCTTCCCTCACCTACCAATCGAGTACCGACAATCCTATCTCTGATCTACCTAACACACCAAATAACAAGAACAAAACCTACATTGATACCATTTTGTCATGAACCAAGTTGGGTAGACATCAAACTGATGCCTGATCCGATCCACAACAAGGCCCGAGAGGAGTTCCCGATCCTCTCAGGCTGGCGAAAAGCGACAGGGCATCGACCGAAGCAATGGGAACGGTTTCGCCCAGTATAAATAAATAACAGCAGATGAAATAATAAACAGAATCTCGAAATAAATAAACCAAATAAAGAGAATAATCAAGAACTGAAGAAAATAAAACTAACCATGTGGGACCACCACTATCTCTGTGTGACCTCATGGGTCACTCTCCAAATCACGACCAAACATCTCCCCAAGGCGAACAATCTCATGTCGAACCTACAATAGAAAATAAAAATAAGAAAACACTATAGGCATGAGTATTAAAAATCACTAGGCGTGCCCAAACAATCTATTCCCAAAACATTTCCATTAAATAAAGAATTTTACTAATCTCAAGTTTGAACTACATTATATAAAATATGAGTTTTCACAGACACTTCCATTTCTAGAGAAAGTAATAGTCCATTGCCCTTTTTAATTCAAAAATAAGTTTAAGGTTTGGAGGGAAAAGATGAATTAAATTTTTAAAACATTTTCACGAACAATTTAAAATCCAAATTTCAGTTGTTAAACAAGAGGAAAATCATACGCACACAAACAACACACAATAAGGGAAATGGAAAAGCAGCGCACAAGCTAGAAATCAAACTATGAACCTCAAATGTTCGCCACATAAAAATAAGAACTAAAGAAAACATTGGTCAAACCTAGGAGCTCGTGAACAATCCAGAACGTATTATACATGTGACTCATCCTGAAGGCATGCCTATTCTCAATGACGTCATAACCCCCTAACGTCCAATCGTCACCCTACCTAACCCAATTGAGGGACCCAATCCCATAGAAATAATAATAAAACACCTCTCTCCTATGGTCCACTAGCCAGTGTGTATTCTAAACTAGTACAGCAATCATTCTCAGAAGATTCACTTATTATGCCTAGTTCTCATGCCAACACGCGTATTAAAAGGGGTGAGTCAACAATGTCAAACAATCAACCAATTCCAATGCACAAACATCGCACACAACAGCCCACAAAATTGATTTGCACAATAAGGTCACCCCCGAGTGACTCCAAAGAGGGTTTTCAAAATAATTTATTTCATTAAAGTGCCAAACGCGCCTTAACCAACCAGTCGACACCAACCTGTTTCCAAAAAACCATTTTTATAAATCCAAACACATTTTCAACCCAAACCGCTTTTTAAAAGAAACACAATTTACTTATAAAGGCCAACTGGGCATTTTATCAACACTAAATATGCACATTTAAGAGAAAACACTTTCATGTAATTCGAAACAAGAGAAAACCATTATCCTTCATAATGAACATTTATTATAAAACCAATTATTTGATATTATTTACCATTAATCTAAAATTAATGAAATAACAAGAAATTAATAAATCCTAAATATAAAAGGCAAGTGTAATGAGGACCTACCTCAAGGTGGAACCATGCCGCTCACTCGTCTCTTGGTGCTCTATAACTAAAAGCAGCTGCTCTTGAAGATGGAAACTTGAAACCGCTTCACATATACGCATATAAATTTTCATATATATATATACCCTTTAACCCAAGTACATATTCCACATGCCATGAGGGAATATTCACAAGGAGGATATACATATATACATGCTTACCCATGTATATACTCATAGGTCTTTGTCACTTACGACCAAAACCCACATCGTGAATAGAAAAACACCCTACAATGGTGCAGGGGAGTCCAATAACTACCAAAGGCTGCAAACACAACTAAAAAAATTTCACTTTCCATAAAATAATATAAATTAAGCACAAAACATGAAAAATACACTTTTCATGGAAAACATGTCACAAGGACAATTTTCATAACACTCACAACTTAATAAATCTTTTACATAATTAATAAAAATTTTCCAAGATGTATAACAAAGATTCACTAAAAAATATACTCCAACTCCCCTCTTTAAAATTAGACTCATACTAAAACATTTTCCTACACATGGTTCACACACTTTATAAGATTTAATAAACTATTAAAAAAAATTATTTTGAAGCGACTCCAAATAGTATCACGAGACCTTGAACACAAAAGGCCACTCAAAACCCCCTTTTGAGGCCAAACGCACACAACTTTCATATCAAAACAGAATTTTCAGCCCTTGTGAAACATAATAAATGAACATAAAAGTTTAAAAAAACTACGAATGGATCAACATAGGTTTTCATAAAATCAAAACATTCATATCACATAAACACTTTACTAAACACTTAGAAATCATATTTAAACATCAATAAAAACCATATTATCACAATGAAGATTAATCAAATAACATACTAAATTGATTAAACAAGAAAAAGAAAACACCAAATAAAGATTATGCATGGAACCGGCTACCTCTGGTGTCTAAATTCCCAAAAAAAAATTGTGGAACTCCAATCGTTGCACAGCCGCACCACATGGTGATCAAATTAATCTCTAAAATAAAATTATTTAATCAATTAGACCATAATAAAATCAAACTCCACACCAAACCACAACCCATAAATTCCCAAAGTAATAAATCAACCCCTTGAATGAAAACGAACATGTGGCGAAGGTGCGGATAGCCAACCAGGAAAGGGGAGAATACCAAAGGTATGTTGCGTCAGAAAACCACTCAACTTAGATGGTGGCACAGGTTTGGAAGGTGGTGCGGGTTTGGGAGGCACGCGGCTATTCGAGAGAGGGAGGTATTTTTGCTGTTGTCTGGCGAGGAAGAGGGTGGCACGACGGCACGTAGGAGGAGGTGTGGGCGGTGGTCGTTCATGCGACAGGAAGGAGGAGAGTAGGTGTTCTGATTCGCTGGAGGAGAAAAGGGGTGGCATTTGCTAGGGTTGGAGGGGGGTTGATACGCGACGTAGGAGGGTGGGGTGATGGTTTTGAGGGATATGGGAGGGGAAGGCAAAGAAAAGAAATAATTAAATAAATGATAAAATAAAAATGAAATAAAAAATAAAATAAAACAAAGAGAAGTAATAATAACAAATTTTAATCCTAATTATGAAACTAAAAAACCAAAGTAATAGAAACAACCAAAATAAAAATATTATTATTATTGGGGCTGAAAAAAGTGCACGATCGTGCACATGGTCACGCGCTCAAAAAAAAATAAATTAATTAATTAAATATGGTTCAAACTACAGCTCAACAAAATAATTAAAATAATATAAATCATCAAGTCAAGGTGTGACATGGATGGTGAGTGCTCCCTCAGAGTGTCTATAGTATACCATTATGAGACCATAGGGGGAATAGACGTTGTGTGCTTCCTCATAAATTCTGTAGTTATCGTTAAAAGACTATAGGGGGAATTGACGGTGAGTACTTCCTCAAAGAATCTTTGTTCTAGTGAAACCAGAGGTTTTAGACTGTGAGAACTTTACCATAGTGTTTCTTGTAAATGATTGGTTGAATAATTAATAAATGTAAATGAATGTAGTTTTCAACTATAGGACTATTTACTTTTGAGTACTTCCTTGTTTATTACTTCATTTTTCATTTTTCCTACTATATATATTCACTAGTTGTTAGGCATAGATCTTTGGGTGGTTGCCTACTGGGATTAGTCTCACACCTTTTTTGGGTCAGGCTTTTGAACCCAAACAGATTATATAGATTCAGGTTTAGATAAGGGCAAGTTCCCTTCATCATCATGTACTTGATTGCTATAGAGTTGGAGAGCATGGGACCAAGCTGAGGCTTGTGATGCTACTAAAATTTACTTGTTTTTCTTTTACATTTGCTTTATCATTTTATTTTCAGTATATTGTCTTTTTTGGATTATTTCCTAGACATATGTGACATGCATCATTTAAATATGTGATCCATTTTTTATTTACTTTTAGTCCTCCATTGTTTACTTGTCGTATGGTATTTTTCTTCCACTAATGTTTATTATTTGTTATTCTTCTGTGCATGCTATACCAATGAGGGCATAGTTTCCCCACTATCACACCTAAGTCCCTCATTTCTATTTGGAAGCCTCTGGCATTCATGGAAATGTTCTTGAGTCCATGTGACCAACCGGGTACGGGGCATCTTTGGGTGGCACCCGGAACCGAGATGTTATAAAGTGGTGTCAAAGCCATTCTTTTCTTCTTTGACTTACTGTTTGGAGCCTATGGATAGGGATAGGAAGGAATAGTTAGTTGTTAATAAGTTTTTCCTGGGATTAGCTAACCCATGTATAGGGAAAAGCCAATATTCCTCGATTATTACAATTTTTTGGTTTTTTCAATTGTTACAGTTTATTTGATTTCACTGTTTGGTGATTTACATGTTTTGTGTTGTTATCATTAATATTATTGAGGTTTTATTTCTATTTCAATGTGATGAGATGAGGGTATTCCATCTCATGAATCATATAGTCACTTGTTATATATCACATGTCATGCATTCTTGTCATGACATTTAGGTTGCATTATTGATTGCATGTTTTTGTGATAGATGTTGTGCTAGGTATGAATGTTGTTGTGATAAATGTTATGATAGAATACCTTCTATTTAATAGGGTATTTCTAATATGTAATGTTTCTTTCGAATGGGTTCCAAACTTTGGTCTCTAAGGTGTTATGGGCCCTCATGGATCAGAATTTGGTGGATCATGTGATTGATTGCACTATTATACTTTGTGATATACATGAATATGATTCCAATATTTGATTAGTAGGGAGTATGGGCCCCCACGAATCATAATTTATCACTTTAATGGTTGTTTCAGTGTTTTTATGGGGTTCTGGAGTAGTTTCTAAGGCTTACTTTCTGGAAAAACCCAGAATACACGGTGTGTAATGATGAATACATGCCATGTATCATTCTGTTCGAGAAGGAACAACTTTTCTTAAGTAC
Organism: Viscum album; assembly: GCA_963277665.1. Classification (NCBI taxonomy): domain Eukaryota; kingdom Viridiplantae; phylum Streptophyta; class Magnoliopsida; order Santalales; family Viscaceae; genus Viscum; species Viscum album. The sequence goes on along the minus strand of OY728120.1, from coordinate 2,059,582,652 downwards.
ATTCCGTGTACTGTATGTACACGCCGTATAGTCCTTAACCATGTGACTAGTTGTGTTGGCAGAGACACGGGGTTGGGAAATGTTTAGTGTCACACGCCATGTACTTAGAGTACATTTCGTATTGTAAAGACCGTGTATCCATCCGTGTGACTAATGACAGGGGTGGTTAAAACTTAAGTGTTATACGTCGTGTCTCGGGTGAACACTCCGTGTTATAGAGACCATATATCCATTCGTGTGACTAATGACACGAGTCAGTGAAATCCTTATAGTACATGTTGTGTGTGGCATAAACATGTCGTTTAGTTTTTCTCTAAGAGAACCGTGCGGTTTAGCCATGTAGAGGAACTCGGGTCGGGGGGAATATTAAAGTACATTTCATGTAAAAGGAGAACACGTCGTTTGTATAGGGTGTTACATGATTAGGGTTGGAAAAAGTACATGCACATGTAAAGGCTTAAGGGAACCCACCGTGTAGGTTTTATACATGCTGTGTATCCATTTTTTGAAAAAAAATGTTTAATTTCTCATGTTACTTTACTACACTTATAAGTTTCAGACCTTGATAATCTTGAACTAAGGTGTGTTATTGACCTTGCAGAGTCATTCCACCAAGACATCCTCCGGTTGTATGCCAGATACAGGGCAACGATCAGACACCATACAAGGTAGATCAGGGACTACCAGCAGATCCTCCCATCATGCCTATCTTGGCACCAACCGTTATTCTGGATACTGGTGTTGATGCATAGTTCTGAGAAGGCTTCATGAGGTTTATGTAGACCTTCCAGGGAGACCCGCATCCTACCCCGTTCATGGCAGATTTGACACGGATTTTTCAGCAGCAGCATCCTCCCACTTTCTTAGGAGATAGAGGACCATAGGCTGTAGAGTCATGATTAGAATCCATGCTGTCAATTTTCAAGCATCTGAATATGCTTCTAGAGAGGAGGGTAAGGCTCGCTACGTATATGCTTCTGGATTCTGCCAAGAGATGGTGGGATGTGATATCATAGCTGGGATTCCAACAATTTATGTCTTGGGATGGGTTCCAGTAAACCTTATATGACTACTTTTACCTGGAGACTTTGAGGGCCGACCGAGCTTGAGAGATCATGAGTTTGGAGAAGGGTACACTTTCGGTCATGGAGTATTATTCTCACTTCACAAATCTGTAGTACTTCACACCCATTATTTGGTGTGATGAGTTATTTTTGGCAAGGAAGTTTTAGGATGCTCTTAGGCATGACATCTGATATTAGGTGAACATCTTCAGGATGACTTCCATAACTTTTATAGTCAACCAGGTGCTCATTAGAGAGCGCAACCTAAGGGATTTTGGAGCTATGATCCAAGGTGGATTAGCATATGGATTTTTTATTCCTCCATATGATAGTAGGAATAATTGCAGGTAGTCTACATGTAGAGATCCAAGTAGGTGAGATACTCCTTTAGGTAGTCAGTAGGTATGCTACCAGTGTGAGAAGGGTGGTCATACGAGGCCACATTGCCCGAGAGACACAGTTGAGTGCTGATCATGCGGAAAGATGGGTCATCTTCAGCATTTCTATTAGTATTTCTCACCAGTAGCTGGTGATAGGGGTTCTTCTATGACTCCATGTTCAATATCAAGACCACCAGTTTCTCAACAGTTAGGGAACTGGAGTTCGTCCGATCGTTCAGGATGAGGTGGAGGTCATGGATGCATTGGTCAGACACAAGGTTTTTGACAGTCATAGGGTGGATCAGTTGAGGGATCATAGACAGCTTCATAGGACCGCGGTGTAGGTCAGGATTTTGCGCCGGAGTAGACCCAGTAGGAGCAAGATCTTGGACCCTCTACGGTTAGAGATATGATTCTGGTTGCCTCAGTTTTTTCTTCTTCTCTATTCGATACAGGGGCTTCCCATAGCATTATATTTGTTCCTGTTGTGGAGATCCTTAGGCTCTATATCTTTACTTTTGCTGATATCTTCATGTTGGACACACTGTTGGGGACTATAATGGCTATTGTATGTTAGTGCAAGGAGTTCCCTCTTGATGTTGGTGGGTGTCACTTCTTATGGGACCTTTATGTCTTAGAGATGATGGGCTATGACATCATTCTCAGAATGGACTAGTTAGTTCCCTTCCAAGATGTTGTTGATTTTTGTTGTTGTAGGGTGAGTTTTATGTCACTAGAGGGAGGATTTTTTCTATGTAAGGTTGAATGGGGTGTCCAGGCAAGCAGAGCCCGACCCGAGCATCATGGGTTGGGTGGAGTTACAGCCTAGATTGAAAGTTTTTATTTGTACGACAAGGTAACTTCATATATGGACTTTCCTCCAATAGTGGGTCATTTCAAGGATGTCTTTCCAGATGACTTTTTTGGTTTACCTCTGAAGTGAGAGGTAGATTTCTATATTGAACTTGTGCCAGGTGCAACACCAATGTCCATTACTCCTTATAGGATGGCTACACTAAAGTCACAGGAGCTCAAGAAGCAATTAGAGGAGTTTTAGGAAAAGGGTTTCATCTGACCCAATACTTCTCCTCGGGGTTCGGATGTCCTGTTTTCAAAAAAGGAAGATGGTACCCTCAGACTTTTTGTGGATTATCAGAAGCTAAACTAGTTAACGGTCAAGAACCGATATCCCTTACCGAGGATTGATGATATATTTTATCATCTTTGAGGATCCCGGGTGTTCTCGAAGATTAAATAGAGATTCAGTTATCATCATTTTCACATTATACCATCAGATATACCTCTTATAGCCTTTAGGAGAAGGAATGGTCTATAAAAGTATGTGGTTATTCCATTTGGTCTCATGAACGCGCCTGCATTTTTCATGGAACTGATGAACCGAGTGTTCCATCCTTACTTTTACTTCTTTGTGGTGGTTTTCATGGATAATATCTTGGTGTACTATCACACTTTACATGACCATTCTACCCATATTGAGATCATTTTGAGTACACTGAGAGAGCATCAGTTATATGCTAAGCTCTCAAAATTACACTTTTGGATGGACCAGATTCACTTCTTGGGTCATTTTATCTCAGATATAGGAGTATCAGTAGACCCAGAGAAAGTGAGGTCAATAGTTTCTCGGGAGAATCCAAATAACTTCTTTGATGTATAGAGTTTTATAGGGTTGGCTAGTTACTATAGAAATTTTATACAAGAATTTTCATACTTAGCAATGCCACTAAAGGGCCTGACTAAGAAGGGTGTGAAGTACATGTGGATAGATCCCTGTGATTTATCCTTTCAGGGGCTGAAAGGGAGGTTGGCTTTAGCACTGATACAAGTTTTTTCAGATTCGGGAAAGAGTTATACTATTTACTGAGATTCATCAGGTATCGGGCTAGGAGCAGTGCTTAAGTAGGGGGGAGGAGTCGTTGTGTACATGTCCCAGTAGTTAAGGCCACATGAGAGGAATTACCTGACGTATGATCCTGAGTTAGCTGTAGTTTATCATGATTTACACTATTGGATACATTATCTTTTGGGATATCATTTTTTGGTGTTCACTGACCAAAAAAGTCTCAATTATATCTTTACTCAGTGTGATCTGAATTTGAGACAGTGAAGGTGGGTTGAGTACCATTAGTCCTTTGACTTTGAACTTGCCTATATGCCTGGTAAAGGCACCGATTTGAATGATGCGTTGAGAAGGAGGACTCAGATACAGGTAGTTCAAGAGGACAGCAGTGAGTGGCAGCTTATGGATCTATTCTCTAAGATTCATTTGGAGGTGCACAAAATACAGGGGAAAATGTTTCTTTCTTCTGTAGTTGTTACCTCTACTCTACTTGATCAGGTGAGAATGAGGAAGTTATCATATTCTGATAGCCTAGTCCTATTGGAGAGTGCGTCAGGAGAGGACCCTACTCCTGGGTGGACCGTAGGCGAGGATGAGGTCTTGCGCTTTCATGGAAGTTTATGGGTGTTAGCAGATATATGTGAGGAGCTGATGGGGGATTTTCATTCCTCAGTTTGGGAAGTTCATCCTAGTGTCACCAAGATGTATCGAGATCTAAGCCATCAATATTGGTGGCCCGATATGAATAGAGATGTTGGTGGTTTTGTGGCAAGGTGTTCCACCTGTCAGTAGGTGAAGGTGGAGCATCAACGACCAACGGGTCTTTTTTAGTAGTTACCCATTTCTTAGTGGAAATGGAATGATGTCACGATGGATTTTGTGATAGTTTTACCGAGGTCTCCTTGAGGGAATGATGCAGTTTGGGTTTTCATTTACATACTTAAAAAGGTTTCACACTTTTTACTAATCAAAGAGACCTTCAATGTTGATGATCTTGGAAGGTTTTACATCCCAGAGATTGTATGGTTGCATGGGGTTATGTACTCTATAATTTCAGACTGGGACGCCCACTTTACTTCACTTTTATGGAAAGGGCTACAGATGAAATTGGGTATATAGGTACTTCTAAGTACATCTTACCATCCCTAGATAGATGGCCAGTCAGATTTCATGATTTAGGTGTTGGAGGACATGCTTCGAGAATGCGTTTTATATTTTTGAGGTTCTTGGGAGAAGAACATACCTCTAGTGAAGTTTTCCCACAATAATAGTTTTCAAGAGACTATTCAGATGGCACCATATGAGGATTTGTATAGTAGGTCATGCCTATTACCCCTATGTTGGCTGGAATTAGGAGAGGCAGCTATGCTGGGACCTCGTCTTGTCCAGGAGACCATAGAGTAGATGGAGTTGATTCTAAAGAGTATGTCTACTGCACAGTCATGACAGAAGTCTTATGCTGATAGACGGAGAAGACCTCTGGAGTTTGAGGTCGGAGATCAGGTTTTCTTACATGTCACACCAAGGTTGGGACACCAAAGGATTGGGAGATAGGGTAATCTTTCACCAAGATATGTCGGGTTGTTTGATATTTTGGAGAGATTCGGTCTGGTTGCCTATCAATTGAAATTACCTCAAAGTTATTGGGTTATTCATGACATCTTCCATGTTTATCAACTACATCGTTACTTCTCAGACCCATCTCATGTTTTTCAACTCGAGGATGATTTAGAGGTGGATGCATCATTCAAGGAGCATCATATATAGATTTTCGATCGAAGCGTGAAGGTTCTCCATGGCTGGTATGTTCCTCTAGTATGGGTGCTATGGTAGCATGGGTGTATATAGGATGAGACTTGGGAGAGAAAGGCTGATGTGTGATCGCAGTGGCCGGCTATTCGAGAATTCTTCTTCTGTGCCACCTTATTAAGGAAATTCGAGGAAAAATTTCTTTAAGGTGGAAGTTTTTAAGAAACCATATCTTTTTTTCAGGTATGGATCTTGATTTTAGGTGTTTTTATGAAAAGGGGGTTTGGGGAAATTTTATAAGTACACGCCGTGTACTTATTAGTACACATCATGTACCGGTTTCTGCAGGTAGCTGTGTACTGGCTATGTAATGGCCGAGTACATGGCCATGTGAGGTGACCTAGAGACTACCTAAAGCAGGGGCTAGTTAAGGCATGTACACGGTGTATACATTAAATGAACACATCATGTACTTTTCATTTTATTTGTTAAATAATACTGGGGTCGCGTCTAATTCCCATAATTGTCTTCTTTTAACCCCATCTCATCTAGGAGCGACCGGGAGAGATGATTATTCTCTAAGCCTCTGATATGTTGTCCGTTCTCTGAATCAAACACCATTGGTTGAGTTGGAATCACCTCAGTGAGTTCTTCCTTATTCTAGAGACTCTCCTCCTAATTTATCTTCTTTAATGAGATATTCAAGGTTGAGTGTTTTTTATGTTTTTATAGATCTATGATGTTCTAGGTTGTTTTAAAGGATTAGGATCAACTATATCGATCATAAAACATCAAGGTAGGTGGTTTTTCCCTTTCTGTAGTTGTATTTGGGTTATATGTGAAAAAATTTCTGAATACCCTAGTTTAGGGTATTGCGTGTTTTGGAGATTTAACCCTGTTTGATTCCTGTTATGTTTTGTTTTCTTGAGAAATGGTTTTGATTATGGGTTAAGTTTATTACCTTGTTTATGGATGTGTTTTCCCATGTTTGTTTGATATTGGTTGTCAATTATAGAACTTCCTATTAGGCTGTTTTGTTTCCACGCATAGTGTTATTAGGATAGAGTTGATATTATATGACATGCTTTTGATATTCATTGTAGCAACTTATCCTTGTAGTAGATGAGATTACTTTGGCTACTGAATATTTTTTGTGCATGATTGTATTACACAGGGCTATGAGAACCTGGTGTAGTTACACCATAGGGGGAATTGACATTGAGGGCTTCCCTAGAGTGTCTGTTATACTTTTTAAGTTGTTTGAACATAGGGGGTGGAAGGTGAGTGCTCCCTCAGAGTGTCTATAGTATACCGTTATGAGACCACATGGGGAATGGACTTTGAGTGCTTCCTCAGAGAGTATGTAGTTATCGTTAAAAGACCACAGGGGGAATTAGCGGTGATTGATTCCACAGAGAGTCTTTGTTCTTATGAAACTAGAGGGGTTAGAATTTGAGAAATTTCCTAGAGGGTTTCTTGTAAATGATTGGTTTAATAATTAATAAATGTAAATGAATGTAGTTTTCAGTTTTAGGACTGTTTACTTTTGAGTACATCCTTGTTTATTACTTCATTTTGCATTTTTATTGCTATATATATTCACTAACGGTTAGGCACAGATCTTTGGGTGGTTTCCTACTAGGATTCATCTCACACCCTGTTTGGGTCATGCTTTTGGACCTAAACAGATTATATGGTTGCAGGTTTAGATAAAGGAAATCACCCTTCATCATCAGGTACTTGATTGTTGTGGAGTTGGAGAGCATGGGACCAAGCTGAGGCTTGCGATGCCACTAGAATTTACTTGTTTTTATTTTTCATTTGGTTTAGAATTGTATTTCAGCATATTGTCTTGTTTGGCTTCTTTCCTAGACATATGTGACATGCATCATTTAAATATGTGCACCAGTTGTTATTTACTTTCAGTCTTCTGTTATTTACTTACCGTATGGTATTTTTATTCTGATACTATTTATTATTTTTTATTCCAATGTTCATGCTCTAACAATGAGGGCATAGTTTCCCCACTATCACACCCAAGGCCCTTGTTGCTAGTCGGCAGCCTCTGGCATTTGAGGAAATGTGCTTGAGGTCATGTGACCAACCATGTACAGGGCATATTTTTTCCACTAAAACGTGTCCTAACCTTATTGGTGGATACATGTCTAACCATGGGCATCTTTGGGTCGATTTTGGGACCCCATGGAGCCACTTGTAGGTGATAGGGACACTTTATATTAATTAAATTAAAGTAAATACAAAAATGACATAAGATTATATATTTTAGAAAAACAATTTTTACATAGGGATATATATGTTATATTTTAGATTATAAATATTCATTATAAAGCTAAAAAGATTTAATACATAATGGTATTTTATTTATAATTTTTAGACATTAAAAAGTAAAAATATATATGACACAATAATGATGCAGTATTTTCCTTATTAATGAAAGAATCAAATAATTGGTATTATAAATGTTAAAATAAATATAATTTCAAAGTTTTGATGACATAAACGAATTTTATTGGTTAATATTCCATGTTAGGATTTCTTAAATGAATTTTTTTCTAATTACTAAAGTTGTTAAGACTTTAACTAAAATCAATTGTTGAGTAGTATCAAAATCGACATAAATGAGTTTTTAAAACAAATATTATATTATTAATTTATATTCTATTCCTAAAAATATAAGGTTCGGCCAAAGGACTTATATCATTATTTTTGTATCATTAATGGACAAATTTGGGGTCTCTTGGATGTATATAGTAAGTTTGTTAACTATATAATATAAAAATACAAAGTGACATGGTAAATGTCAATCTAATTAACTAAGAGTTAAAACTAAAAGATAAGGTTAATATAATGACCCAAACCTATCTAAAATCTATTAGTTGAAAATATTTCAACCCATACCCACTTTATAATTTTAATAATCTACTTTTTATCCATTATAAACCGAATATTAATTTATTATAAATTAATTATTTAAGTTTTTCCTAAAAAGGCCCCATCCCCCTTATAAAAGGACCAAACTTCTAACCAATTCTTCACACCTTCAAAGCCTTTTGGTTCGGCCAAACCCTGCCCAAATACTCTCTAAACTTCCCTCAATTCAACCTAGAGGAATTATTTTGATCAAAAAGCCAACCTAAGGAGCTCTTTTGATCAAATCAAAAGGAAGAACCCGAAGAATAGGTAATGTTTTCACCACCCTCTTTCAAGTTCCTTTCTTCTTCAACTTCTTATTTCCTTTTTATTTCTATTCTAAAATAATAAATCCAGTATATAATATATACTATGATGTTATTATAAATATTTTACAACCATATTCAGTATTCTATCCATCATTTGAATGACATGTCACCATACGTGCATACGTACGGCTTACCGTCTCCACGTCGTGGTGTAATTGTTATTCAATACATTATTATTTGGATGGGTATAATAATGATGTGTATTTGATGTAAATAATAAATATAACATTATAAGGATTCTTTATATATGATATACCATCCAATTATATATTATTTTAATATCAAAAGAATGATTTTTTCGCTCGTGCATACGTACAGATTACAATCTCCATGACGCGATGAGATTCATTTCCAAGTTCACCATTCATCGACGATTATAAAAATATATATTACTAATAAGTATGTAATATATGACATAATAATGATACTGGAGATATATATATATATATATATATAAGTATTTATGTACTTACATATATCTTATTCACTTACTTTCGTTCAATACTATATGAAAACAGAAACAGTGTTTATGCGTACGTATGGACTACCGTATCCATAAACGGTGTTTTCCATTTCATATATATGTCTATTATACATATTTATACTCTAAATATATATGATATATTTATCATGTTTTATATTCTTCAAGTATTAAAATCCTAATCTAAGTGATACAATCAAGAGTAACAAGTTAAAACATGTACGATAAAGAAAGCGATTATTACCCAAAATGTTAATTTAACATGGAAATTATTATTAAATGGGTAGTATAAAGTCATAAATGAATCATGTATGATATCATAAATATTAATATGGTTCTGGTATAATTTAATAACATACTACAATCTTCGTACAGGAGGTTAAACGTACCCTAGACTAAATGAAAGTGCAAAGTAAGGGGTTTTCATCTCACTCCTTATTCCCGTGAGATTCATGCCATATTGTCACTATTACCTTTTGTGTGGTGTATGTATTTCCCATAATTGTATTCTTTTTGTAATAAACTTTAATTTATGTGTATTTACATTTTCATTTTATGATACCTCTTTCATGGGGTGTATGTTTCGTAAGTTACCAAATTGATAAGGGTTAATTTCACAATCTCTTTATTATATGAGTTTGTTTCTACGTAAGTATCTACTGGGACATATTTATTATCCATGTACATGTTTTATGAAAGAGTTTTCAAAGGTATTATTTTAAGGGAGTTTTTACTAAAACATCATTTCAAATGTTTTAAATATTTATTCTTCTAAATCTTTCTCATTAATGTCCATGTCTTCAAAATGGTTTTTAAGGATTTATTTTTATGGACATGAATGTTTTTAAAATGTTAATTCCATTCAGAAGTTTCAAAGTGGTATGGGATACTTTCATTCAAAAATTTCTTTAAATGACTTATTTTCCAAATTGTGTGACTTTTAAATGTTTTCATGAAAAAGGGGTATTTCTCTAAAAGAGTTTTACAAATCATTTTCATCAACGTCAAAATATTTTAATGGATTTTAAACTTGTTTTGAAGTTGATTTATCATGATACAAATCTTCCAAATTGTGTTGAAGGTTTTGTGATATGTTTGACTGTGGATGTGTTATTTTTATACCATTCATGGTTTATGGGTAAAGTATTGACATTTCGTATGCTAGTTTTAATATGAATGTTTATGTTATGTTTAAACCTTTTCATATGAGGAATGCATTGGACTTAGTAAGTGACAGGTGGAGCCCGCTATAGCTCCTCGATGCATCAGTAGGTCTCATGATACAAACTAGTGTCTTGGCACGAGGCCTTGACAAAATATTACTTGTATTCTTGGCACAAGGCCTTGGATACGTGGTTATGATAGTCTGGAATTATGCATTCCATCATTATGAAAGTGGTTAGTGATATTGCATGTGATTATTCGACTAGCAGAACATCCATGTGAATAAGTGAATGGCATTATTTCATTTTATTTTTGCCATATTATGCTTAAATTCAAGTTTAAAAGGCTTTTGTTTTAGTTATACATTGCCTTAAATGTTTATGCTTATTTATGAAAGTTTCTGCTGTATTGCTTACCCTTACGGAGCGTTTGAGCTCACCCCTTTCTATGTTTTATTTTTCCCAGGATTCCAAGAAGTGTATTGTGATTGATATGCAGGGTTAATCCAAGGTAATAATGGAGTTAATAAAGATTATTTATGTTGTTTTGTATGTCTTAAAGTGCAATGTAACATTCATGTATGTAATCTATTTTCCAAGACTACTAAACTAGTTGGTCCTTTGGGACTTGATTCCTTGTAATCATGCCAATGTATTAAAATAATGCACCAACTCTGGGTAACTAGGTTCGGGGTGTTACAGTTGGTATCAGAGGAATTTTAGTACAAACCTTAGAAACTTGATTTAGATAAACTCTGATTATAGCACATAGCCCTAAGATAGTATTTGAGGATTAGTAGAGAAGAACTTCCTAGAATTTTGATATTGTAGAGATTTTGTGAGTTTTCCGAGAAATACATCCATGTCTGGAGACGAGCAGGTAGAGGTGGATCTGGCACAGATGTACCTAGGGGTAAAACCTGAAAACACCGCTTTGATCTAGACTCGAACGGGAACTGGTGCACGACAACGGGACTTGCTGCACTCTTAGTTACGACACTCTCGGGGGATATGCTTAGGATAATTCTCATTTTCTTTATAAACCATTATGAAGGGTTTATGAGAATATACTTCCACAAAGAAGACATTTTTATGATTATGGATTATATCTATAAACTGTTTAATTTATGTTAAGTGTTTTACAAGTTTGGGATTAGTTATTTCTATTCACAAACTAATCTAGTGTATGTCATTGTTTAGAAATGGCGCCCAGTAGAAGTAATGAGAACTCCAGCAATACGCATGATCCAAAGAATAAGAAGGATCATATCTTTCATGGTATTGATCCATAATTTAGAAGGTAAATAGTCTCCCATGTATTATCATCATATAAAGAAATAGTATCATGTGTTGATAAGATAAGTAAAGAGTTTACTGAGTCCTATGGTTTTGAAGAGAAGAAAGAGAAGAAAAGGATGGAAGAGAGAAATATGGATAAAGGGAAGAGGTAAAAGAATAATTTTCCCATATGTGATAACTGTGGGAAGAAATACCCTGGAACTTTCCTGAAGGGAATGGGAGTTTGTTATAAGTGTGGAGAAAAAGGACACCAAGTATGTGACTTCAAGGGTAAGAAAAAGATTTCAAATGTATAATACTTCGTCTGCAAGGAGTTTGGACACTACACGAACCAATGTCCCAGTCATCAGACTATGCCGAAAATGATGCTATTGGATAATAATCAAGTTATGATGCTACTATAGATGAGGAGGAATGACTAGATTTATTATGTTGTTATTAAAGAATTATGTCATTTGAGTGTTGTATCAACAATGTACTGGTTATAATAATTATGGAGTATCTAAGGATTGTACTGCAGTACTATTTCATTAAGGACTTGAGATTGTGTGGAACCAAGAAAAGTGGCTCAATAGCAGGTTAAATTTTTAGAAAATATATGGTTGAGAGAAAGATAAAACATAATATGGTTCTGATAATGAGGTAGTGATTTTAGAATAAGAGATGGTTGATTTGAATAAATTATATTGGATATTCTTGACTACCTTGAAACTTATTAATGATTTTGATTCCCATCATTGTTGGATTTTACAACATTTTTGGATAGAAGGAGTATATCCATTATTCTATAAGGAATAAGGGATCATGAATGCAATTAAAAAGGTTTTATGGTAATTCAGGATGTTGTAGTGTTTTAAAATAATACATGATGAAGGTGTTCACATGTTATTACGTGGAAAAAAGGATCTTCATTGTGTTTACCTTCCTTATAAATTTTGGACTGTGAGTTTGGATAGAAGTATCTTGGATAATTATAGTTTGAGATTAATTTTATATTACCATAAAAGGACAAACTGGAGGTCGGGCGGCAACCCATCGCATCCGGCAAGGCCACGAGACTTGAACCCGCAACCGAAGGGTGACAAGGGTGTATCACCGACCACTGGCCCACGTGATGTCCTAGATTAAATAATGTAGTTTTTTTTAAATATCTGGTAGATGAATTATAAATTCATTTTTTGGAACTATATACGAATAGGATAAATATAATATTTTTTTACGTTCTATTATCTTTTAGAGTGAAAGATGAGTTTGTGGTTGAAATTAGTTAAAGGATGGAACTCTACTTGTCAAGAATATATTTTTCTTATTCTCTTATTATATGAAGAAATTAATTCTTATACTTTATTTAAGGAATCCTAAAACCAAAATTTTTTTATCCTAATACCTTATGTTTTTTTGAACCGATGGTATTTTAAATCATCATAGATTGATGAATTTAAGGATCTCAATTTTACACATGTTTGTGATTGATGACCTCAATAACTACCTATAAATATTTAAGTTTTTCCTCCAATTATATGTCTCTAAATTACACCAATGTTCTCCTAATAGAGATCATAATTTGGTGGTGGCCCTTTCATTTCTCTTTTCCTCTTATTAAGACTAAATTTTATTAACCCAATTTCTGATGTGGGTTTTCCCACAAAGATATTTTCTATTTTCAACCTTTTATTTTTTGAAGAACATTATCAAATTGCGAGGACACAATTTATTGAAGGAGGTAATAATTTAACACCCCAATATTTCATAGTGTGTTACTTCTTCAAAATAATCAAATAACTTTCACTACACTCAACACTGAGTTCAAGCGCACCATGACGTACCAAAAAAGCCGTTCAAAAGAGGTTATGAATAGTATTAACTAAATTTGAAACTTTATATAATCCTTATAATTTTAGAATCCATATTATGAGTTTCTTAGACATAATGTAAGAACAAATTCATTTTTTCAGATAAAAGAAGTATTTTTCAAAAAATGCACTTTTACTAACTTTTAATAGTGAACCCTTTTTAAATCCAATATTTTAAACTTTTATATATTAAATTTGAATAAATAAATTTATTCTTTAGAATGGGGACATCAAAAATTTACAATTTAACACCTCAATCTTCCACGGTACGCTTCTCTTTGAGTAATACAGTAGTGTGTGTGGTACGCAACTTCGAGTTCTAACACACACTACAACCAATCAAACTAGCCGTTATGAATAGTAATACCTACTTATTGAAATTTTATCTCTCAAAATGGACTTCATTTTTGTATTTTTAATATCAAATTTATCCTAGGGTGAAATTTTGGTACTTTTCGGATAACTTTTATATTTTGATGAATAGTGAAAATTACTAAATTTTAATTAAAAACAAATTTTTTAATCAAAATAATTAATAGTGATAAATTATGAATTTGAGTGGTTTTAAAGTATAATTAGAATATATTTTTACCATTTAATACAATTTCATTCATTGGATATAATTTAACAATTAAACCGGACATAAACAAGTGTCAATCTTTTGATAGTTATTATATCTTAAAAACGCGCTTTTTGTTTTGACAGCGGGAATTAATTTTAAATTAATTTATGCCAATTATGTGTTTTGAATTTGGAAAAATGGATTCCATATTTGGAATCAGGATTTCCAAATTGTGTGAATAGGTAACTTTTATTTTTAGACATTTTGAATAATTACTCCGGTAAATATTTTATTTACCATGGTTAAAAGGTAAATCCGGTAAATAAGGGTAAAAATAATATTATAATAATAATAAATTACCCTAAAATGTGTTCTAACCTTATTGGTGGATACATGTCCGACCATGGGAATCTTTGGGTCGATTTTGGGACCCCATGGAGCCACTTGTAGGTGATAGGGACACTTTATATTAATTAAGTTAAAGTAAATACAAAAATGACATAAGCTTATATCTTTTAGAAAAATAATTTTTACATAGGGTTATATATGTTATATTTTCAATTATAAATATTAATTAAAAATATAAAAATATTTCCTACATAATTATATTTTATTTATAATTTTTAGACATTCAAAAATAAAAAATATATATGACACAATAATGATGCAGTATTTTCCTTATTAATGAAAGAATCAAATAATTGGTATTATAAATGTTAAAATAAATATAATTTCAAAGTTTTGATGACATAAACGACTTTTATTGGTTAATATTCCATGTTATTATTTCTTAAATGAATTTGGTTCGAATTAATAAAGTTTTTAAGACTTTAACTAAAATCAATTACTTAGTAGTATCAAAATTGACATAAATGAGTTTTTAAAACAAATATTATATTATTAATTTATATTCTATTTCTAAAAATCTAAGATTCGGAAAAAGGACTTATATCATTATTTTTTTATCATTAATGGACCACTTTGGGGTCTCTTGGATGTATATATTAAGTTTGTTAACTATATAATATAAAAATACAAAGTGACATGGTAAATGTCAATCTAATTAACTAAGAGTTAAAACTAAAAGATAAGGTTAATATAATGACCCAAACCTATATAAAATCTATTGGTTGAAAATATTTCAACTCATACCCACCTTATAATTTGAATAATCTACTTTGGAGTCATTAGAAAACGAATATGAATTTATTATAAATTAATACTTTAAGTTTTTCCTAAAGAGCCCCTCCTCCCCCTTATAAAAGGACCCAACTTCTATCCAATTCTTCACACCTTCAAAGCCTTTTGGTTCGTCCAAACTCTGCCCAAATACTCTCTAGACTTACCTCACTTCAACCTATAGGTCTTAGTTTTATCAGAAATCCAACCTAAGGATCCCTTTTGATCAAATCAAAAGGAAGAACCCGAAGAAGAGGTAATGTTTTCACCACCCTCTTTCAAGTTCCTTTCTTCTTCAACTTCTTCTTTCCTTGTTATTTATATTCTAAAATAATAACTCCAGTATCTCCTATATACTGTGATGTGATTATAAATATTTTACAACAATATTCAGTATTCTATCCATCCTTTGAATGACATGTCACTATACGTGCGTACGTACGGCTTACCGTCTCCACGTCGTGGTGTAATTGTTATTCAATACATTATTATTTGGATGGGTATAATAATGATGTGTATTTGATGTAAATAATAAATATAACATTATAATTATTCTTTATATATGATATATCATCCAATTATATATTATTTTAATATCAAAAGAATGATATTTTCACTCTTGCATACGTATGGATTACCGTCTCCACGACGCGTTGAGATTCATTTCCAAGTTCACCATTCATCAACGATTATAAAAATATATATTACTAATAAGTATGTAATATATGACATAATAATTCTACTGGAGATATATATATATTTATATATATATATATATATGTACTTACATATATCTTATTCACTTACTTCCGTTCAATACTATATGAAAACAGAAACAGCGTTTATGCGTATGTACGGACTACCGTCTCCATAAACGGTGTTTTTCATTTCATATATATGTCTATTATAAATATTTATATTCTAAATATATATGATATATTTATCATTTTTTATATTCTGTAATTATTTAAATCATGATCTCAGTGATACAATCAAGAGTAACAAGTTAAAACACGTACGACAAAGAAAGCGATTATTACCCGAAATGTTAATTTAACATGGAAATTATTATTAAATGGGTAGTATAAAGTCATAAATGAAACATTTATGATATCATAAATATTAATATGTTTCTGGTTTAATTTAATAACATACTTAAATCTTCGTACAGGAGGTTAAACGTACCCTCGACTAAAGGAAAGTGCAAGGTAAGGGGTTTTCATCTCACTCCTTATTCCCGTGAGATTCATGCCATATTGTCACTATTACCTTTTGTGTGGTGTATGTACTGCCCATAATTGTATTATTTGTGTAATACACTTTAATTTATGTGTATTTACATATTCATTGTATGATACCTATTTCAAGGGGTGTATGTTTCGTAATTTACCAAATTGATATGGGTTAATTTCACAATCTCTTTATTATCTGGGGTTGTTTCTACGTAAGTATCTACTGGGACATATTTATTATCCATGTCCATGTTTTATGAAAGAGTTTTCAAAGGTATTATTTTAAGTGAATTTTTACTAAAACATCATTTCAAATGTTTTAAATATTAATTCTTCTAAATCTTTCTCATTAATGTCCATTTCTTCAAAATGGTTTTTAAGGATTTATTTATATGGACATGAATGTTTTTAAAATTTTAATTCCTTTAAAAAGTTTAAAAGTGGTATGGGACACTTTGATTCAAAATTTTCTTTAAATTAATTCTTTTCCAAATTGTGTGACTTTTAAATGTTTTCATGAAAAAGGGGTATTTCTCTCAAAGAGTTTTACAAATCATTTTCATCAACGTAAAAATACTTTAATGGATTTTAAACTTGTTTTGAAGTTGATTTATCATGATACAAATCTTCCAAATTGTGTGGAAGGTTTTGTGATATGTTTGACTGTGGATGTGTTATTTTTATACCATTCATGGTCTATGGGTAAAGTATTGACATTTCGTATGCTAGTATTAATATGAATGTTTATGTTATATTTAGACCTTTTCATATGAGGAATTCATTAGACTTAGTAAGTGACGAGTGGAGCCTGCTATAGCTCCTCGATGCATCAGTAGGTCTCATGAGACAAACTAGTGTCTTGGCAGGAGGCCTTGACAAAGTCTTATTTGTATTCTTGGCACGAGGCCTTGGCTTCGTGGTTATGATAGTCTGGAATTATGCATTTCATCATTATGAAAGTGGTTAGTGATATTGCATTTGATTATTTGACTATCAGAACATCCATGTGAATAAGTAAATGGCATTATTTCATTTTATTTTTGCCATATTATTCTGAAATTCAAGTTTAAAAGGCTTTTGTTTTAGTTATACATTGCCTTAAATGTTTATGCTTATTTATGAAAGTTTTCGTTCTATTTATTACCCTTACTGAGTGTTTGAGCTCACCCCTTTCTATGTTTTATTTTCCCCAGGATTCCAAGAAGTGTATTGTGATTGATATGCATGGTTAAGCCAAGGAAATAATGGCGTTCATAAAGATTATTTATGTTGTTTTGTATGTCTTAAAGTGAAATGTAACATTCATGTATGTAATCTATTCTCCAAGACTACTAAACTAATCGGTCCTTCGGGACTTGATTCCTTGTAATCATGCCAATGTATTAAAATAATGCACCGAATCTGGGTAACTGGGGTCAGGGTGTTACATTATAAGTTATATTATGTTCTGGAATTAATATATAAACATAATATTAAATAAAATTATATAATTTTGTGATGGTCAAAAAAACCTCCAAAATAAAATCATTTTTATTAACATTTTATCTAATGAATCGTCCTCATAACATATAACAAAATGATATATAATATCATTTAAACTTATTTAAGTTCATTTATAACATATAATTTCAATGATGTAGAATTATTCCCATTTTAAATGAACTTCCATACTTGTATACAAGTTAACCGATCATGAAAACCAACAAAATGAACACTCCCAGAAAGATGAAATTGAACTATATAACTCACCAAAATAGCCATGCATGAACTTAATAAAATTATAATAAATCAAACACATGAATAAGACATTCTATATTTATTAATTAATGAATATAATTTGATTATCTATGATATTAAAGTGAATAAATAATTCATACAAAAGGTAAGGGGATTTCTTAAACCCAAATCCTTTTATTTGGGTTATTCCTCTTTAATTATAAAGTTTAGTGTGTATGTTCTTTTAATATCACTAAAACATAATTTAATTATTCTTAAATTTTATTTTTTAGGATATACATAATCTGATTTTATTACAAATACAATGATTTTCCAAAAGAACTCTTCTTTCCAAAACACATTTTGACTCCTCTTGAGTTGTTTCTTCTTAACTCAAGAATGATCATTCTTATACCAAATATTTTTTCCCATTTATAATTTGGGAACCCAAAAGTTAATTCATAAATGTATTATTTATTAAATAAAACCAATTCATTTCCATGGGTAATTTTATATCTATGATTGATATACATTCTATGTGGCATGCATGATTATGTAAATGTTATGATGTGACGGGTGTGCTCAGAATTATATAGCACTCCAATGGATTGGGTAATGTGATGTATCTAATGAGATCATGTCAAATATACATGAACATGATTACGTCTTTGTTCACAATGATGATGTTATTATTATTAACATATGTTATGCATGAATATGATGTTACCTTTGTTCATAACTATGTGTTGTATTTGACCACTAAGACCTGATGTTTCATTTTTATGCATTTTTAGATTTCATGAATTAATATAATTCTTCCTATAATTATTATGATTTTGATCCTATGATTATGTTATGATGATTATTATTATTCTCACCCATTTTATATTTATTAATGTCTTTGTCTATCCTCTTACTAGGGTTTTAGGTCACCCCTTTCTTTGATGTATATCCTCTGGGGACTACATCTACTAAGGAGAATGTGAGCTTTATAAGGAAAAAGAAGAAGTTTTTTAAATAAATTTTTATGTTTTATTATGCATAAGTGATGTAGGGTCCTAATTTTCACAAGATACTAAACCTTTGGATCCTGGTTTTGAAATGCTATTATATTTTTTATCTTTAAAATGATGTAATAGTTGTGTAAAAAAGTAGGGTATTTATAGAGTCACTATTTAGAGTGATCATGGTGTTAAATTCATAGTTATTAAGGAAATACAATAATTTTTTCCATATATCCATGTCTATCACTAGGGTTGTTTGCACCATGCAATGGTTTCGTAGTAATGTGGTTGACATTGCACAACATTGCGTGTGTGATGTTTCACTATAGCATAGTGAGGTATTATACATGTCATACCACATTTTTTATATTTTTATATTTTTTCCTAATTAGAATCCTTGTTAAACTTGATCATTAACCTAATTTAATTTAGTCATATTTTAAAAAAAAACTATTATGTTTTTACCTAGTAACTCAAGTGTAATGTCCCATCCTGACTCACCCTATAGTAAATAAATCAAAGAATCATGAGACCATAAGCATGAATCCCCATAATCCAGATTTTTATAACTAGTTGTGGGGGTATGTGGTGAAAAATTGAGGAGACTATACCCTCTGATACAGATAAATCACAATGGAAGCAATATATAATTGGTAATCACAAACCTAACAGAAAGGAAACACCCCAGCCAAAGCCAACCAAAATTAAATAACAAAATGCATCCTATAATATAATTAACTATCTAAATATCAAAAAAATTAGTTATATACACCAAAAATATCTCCCATTGGAAGATCATATACAACCTAAACCAAAAATAAATAAACAGAAAACCACAACTTGGTCCCTAGTTTCAACTCAGTCCCATCTCCTGACTCTGTCCAAGCTATCTAGCTTTTCCATACAATATTGTTCCTCTACCCAACTTGTACATATAATCATAAGTTCATCTCAGGTACCAAATTTTTAGGATTTCCTGAGTATCATGTGAGTACAACTAAAAAGGTCACTATTAATGGTGTCCATAACATAACTAGTATATATAGTACATGAACAATTTCTTGTGCTCAAAAGGATTAATTGAAAAACTATAAAAAAATAACTATGGTGACCATGGGAGCTTCTCAAGCCACCTGGGGTGACCATTCCTACATTGACATGTCAAAAAGTTTCTATGAATAAGTCACTCATTTATATGTGCAATGTTCTACTTGTTAATGCCTCTTACAACCCTAACTTGATAAAACTTGGTTATCGCATTCCATCACTGGAGACATATTGTGCCTAGAATGGAATAAAATTATTATTTATCAATGGAATTATTTCCTCTTTTAGTAAATTATCAACTACAAAATTCCCAATTCCATTTACTAGTGATAATTTTCAAATAATTAAGTAATTAATCTACAAAAAAATGAAAGAAATTATTGTTGGATATGGAATCCTAGGTTCATATGTGGATTCTATTACACCCAATATCATTTAAGTAAATTCATTTCATGAATTTTTTTTTCATAAAAACTCAAGAGTGATGATAAAACATTTTTTATGGGAAAGTATACTCTAAATAACAATATTCTTCTTGTTCAATCCCATATAAATCCCTGAGAAAGAGAGGGCATGTTGTTGTTGTAACTATAGGTGACACTAATAAAACTCCAACCCAATATGGGGTTAATACTAGCCTTTCTATAAATATCCACGGAACAAAAGCTATGAAGGAGAGCTCAGATATTATTATTTTGGATATAAATTTTGATTATGTTGTAAAGATAGAGAGGTAGGGTTAGTATATCTATGAAAACATTCATAAATTCATAAATTTTCATCTTATAATAAATTTTTTAGCTCTTATAACTAATGTCATGTCTATAATTTCATATGGTGATATATTCCTTAATATAGTTCATCTCCTTTTTTAGAATCTTATTAGGGATACTCTTGGTGTATTATTATTGGTTATTGAACCTCCAACACATCAAATAATGCACAAGTCACCTATTGGATGAAGGGAACCTTTAGTAATAAATATAATGTGGAAGAACTTATTTATATAAAAACCTATTTTATATACAATGCATGCAAGGAAGAAAACTAGCCTGGGGACTTGACCCCACGACCGCCGCCCCAAATCCCCCCCCCCCCCCGCCACCCCCACCACCATAGCCGCCTATGTGTGGAAAGAAAATTATTGATATTGGTTGTATATAAAGTGACTATTTTTCCTATCTTTAATGTATATGGTAAAATCATTCTATACCTCAATAATGAATCAGATCATGATAACAGGGTTAAGAATACACTGATATTCAATGAATTTTTTTTAAATATTCAACAAGTTTATTCCATATAAGTTAAATTAAATAAACATGTTCAAAGGAGTTGAAAGTAATCATTCTTTCATATGGATTATTAAAGTTTTAATCATATTCTAGGTGGTCATAATTTTCTTTTTGGGGAAATTTTCCACCATGGTTAAGCATAATTAGAAGTAGTGGATCATCACAATGATTATGGGTTTGTTGAGTTATCCACTGGTCATTGTTGGGAAATATAATATATAGGAAGTTTTTGTTGAATAATTTTTGGAATAAATATAAATTACAAAAGTGGTAATAGTAATTAAATATCAATGAAGAAATAAAATGTGACCGGTGAAGTGGAAATAAAAATATATTGAAGTAGCAGCACAAGTAGTGGAGATGAAGATAGTAAAATTTCATTATTTCCACCTTGAGGAAAATGTGGTTTTTTCAAGTGGTGGATAATGATTAGGTCTTGAGAAATTATGTGGAATAGGGGGTAAGTGGAATAGTAAATAACTTCTAGGGGTGGTATTGTATTTTATAATAGATAGTTTGATTCACTGGTAGGTAGCGAATGGGTTGTTATGGAATAGGTTTGGGTTTTTAGGCAATATATTGTGGTTGTTATAATCTAGGTTCTTGGGAGACTTAATTTAAATAATTTTTCTAGTAGGGGCATTTGGATATTTTAGGCTTCATCTTGGTTGATAGGAGGTTACGACCTTGGAATCATGGGGTATCTTCCAAGGTAGTTCTTTCTTCTTCTTCTTTTGGAATATATTTGGTACTTTTTAAATTGTTGTTACACTATCATAAATAATTATTAGGATTATAATAGGTCTAATAACACCTATTATAACAATAATAAATTATTATAATCCCAAACCCAATATCTACATACATAGATAAATAGAAATATTCTTACTAGAAATGAATAATTGAATATACCAACGTACCTTTCACCGATTTAGCCATAACTTCACCATCCATGCTTTATAAATATCACAAAAGGGAAATCAAAATACTCCCCTCTTAATGAAATATCCATGGGATAATTTGAATCACTCTTCGTATTAGTTCACTCTAGGAATACTTTGTTTTCCTCACACAAGAACCTACAATACTATCAGTAAAGAACCAAAGGTGACTTAATGGAAGATGATGAACCATAATCCATTTTACCGATACACACATGATCATTAAATATTATTATATAGATAATTTAATTAATTTTGTTTACCAATTGATCATAGTTATAAGTTATCTATAAAATGAATGCCCACATCTCATATTTCCAACTTAGTTTGAATGAAGAACAATAAATGAAACCTCGGTTAATAGAAATTAGATGATGATTATAAAAGATAATATAAATCAATTGTAATGATTTCAGGTATCATCTTTATTTTACAGTTCCCATGGTTCTTTGGTTATATAAGAAAAATGAGTTTTATATAATAGGTGTGATGATAAGGGTATCATTACTTGGAATAAGGCATGTTTAGTTACTATGGGATATAATGACTAATATCACATATGATCATTAGAAAACTTTCACTTTTATATTAATATTTGAATCTATCTAGATATTTCTTTCCTTTATTGAACACGGTTTTATTCTTTTTAAAATAGATGTGAAAAATTCATTTTTAAAAAGGTATGTTCAATAAGTTTATGTTGAACAAACTCTTGGTTTTGAAAATAATGACATGTTGGTCCATGTTTTTAAAATCACCAAATCTCTATGAATACTTAAACAAGCTTTGATAACCTATTATGGTTATTTAAATACCTTCATTTACAAAATTATTTTTTCAAATGGAATAATAAATGCTGCCCATGTATAAAAAAATCAAGGAAACTCTGATTATTTAAATTTAGGAATATGATATTATTTTTAGGTCTACTAGAAAATCACTTTTCAAAGGATGAGACATGGTCTTTAACCAACTTTCTAAGGGTGGGATATATTTGGAACTTTAAGGCATATTATGGGGAGTTTTATATTCAAAAAATAAAAAATAAAATAAAATTTTCATTAAAAAAGGGGAATTAATATTTTCAAAAATAAAAATTATTTCTCACTGTTTATTAGTTGTTACTATTGGAAACATCATACACCAAAAATACTACTGCCAAATGTGTGAAGGAGTACTTAAAAAGATGAAGGAATCAACATACTAAATATATGTTTACTGATTCATCAATGGATATTTCTCAATGTGTAACATCTGAATGTTTTCTAAAAATAAATGTAAATTCATGAAACTTTGTTTTAAGTATATATTTATAACTAGCCTTTAAAAATAATTTTTCCACTTCTATGTTTTGAATTTCGAAAAACAGTTATCTACAATTGTGTTCAGTATGTCGTTTGGAGTCTAATGGAACCTACTTGTTTTTTTGGTGAATAGTAACATAACCTTATGAATAGTAATATGAAAAGTAATATGACCCAAATGAATAGTAAATTGTGTTATTATTTTATTTTCTTAAGGCTTTAAGATAATGACATCTTGGTTAATTTTTTAATGTGATATAAAAGGAGTTATAGTTTTTAAATTATTAATTTTTGAATTAAGTATGATTTTATTTAAAAATTAAATTAATAATTTTTAGAATATTATTTTAAAAAAATGGATTTTATTTTTAAATTTTACACGTTGAAAAATGGTTAGGGTAAATTTTTGGGATTTTTCTAAAACAGTTGATTTTTGGGTGAATAGTAAAAATAAAGTTTCGAGTTTTGGTGTGTTAATGACATCATTAATGATGTAATAATGGTGTAATAAATATGGTCAAATTGTGTACAGTAAAAAAATATGTGTGGTTTCCCAAGTGGCTAATACCTTGGGAAAATACCAAGGTAAATCCTGTGATTTTTTAAATACCACTAATGAGGTGTCCGTTGGAAATTATTGAAATACTCCCTCACTTTTGCTATAAATACCAACTAATTCCTTCATTAAATTCATTCCAAATTCTTCCTCAACGAATATATGGCCTCCTTACCTCCCTATTATTCCTCCCAAGGTTTCCTCAAGCCCCCAAGATCCCCACCTTCAAGTTTTGGGAGTTACTCTACAAGGTAAGAGAATTCTCAAATTCTTTCTTTTTTCCATTCAAGTTCTATTTTATATGGTATAGAATTAAATAATCCATACCATGTTCTTATTTTCATATTATTATTTATCTATTCTTTATTATGATTAATTTTTGGATTGGTTACCCTTTTCCCCTCTCATTTTAATGTTTTTTAAATCCCTGTTGCATAGTCGTTAGGCAACCGAATTTTTGTAAGTGATTTCTCAACTATTCTTTTATTTTGAGTTCCTTTATTTTTTTATTATTTCATCATCTCATCTTACACAATAGTAATGAAATATCCATAAATAATTTATATTCTATATGTTCTCATGTTCATGGAAAATTCATCATCATTATTCTTTTCCTCTCCCACTTGTTCAATGAATAAAAACATTGTCCGTGATGTGTCGAATTGCCGACATTGTGGACGATGTGATTTCAATTTATATTAATTATTTCAAGGATGGTCATGAAACCATTTTTATGCATGAACCAGGTTATAATATATGTATTATTTCTCATTCATGGTTCTGTAATTATTTTGTACACATGGTTTTAATTTATAAAACAAAATGAGGTTGTTATTATCAAAGAACCACTAAAATGATCTAAACGAACATAATTAATGTTTTAACATATGAATCATCATCATGTAAGAATTAAAAATGATAAATGGTATAAGTTATAGTTCTGGAAATATTTAAATACTACTCCATTACAATTCTGGAGTTTCACTTCCAATTGACAAGAACAATCCATTATGAACCGATCATGAAAATCATGTAAATAACTCACCCAAAACTGTGCAAGGAACAAAATACTAACAATTAAAGGATGAAATGATGTAATTAAATGATCATATAAGGTATTATAAAGATGGATATGATTCTTTAATATATTAATAAAACTATTTTAACTATTATACAGGAGGTTTAAATGAGTTGGAAATAAGACAAACCCGAGGTAATGGAATTCTTAACCTAGTTTCCATACTTTGGGTTAACCTTATTCTTCATTTTTTTATGTGGTATTTAAATTTTTTGTGTGATGAATTCTAATTATAATGTTTTTAATTATGTGTATTTACATAGTATATACATATTCCATCCACTCTATTAAGTCTCACTTCAATTATATGATATTTATAAGGGACTTTTCTTTTAAAATCCTCTTTTAAAATTCTATTTTACAAAATTAAAAAGCAATGTTTTTATGCTATTATTCATGTTGTATGATTATGTTATGGTTCTTGGAATTTTTTTTTTTGATGAATTTTGGGACCTATATCTACCTCCAATTCATTGGGTGTGGGTAAGTTGTAGGTCGGTCATATAGTTACTCTAAGTGTAACTGCAATGGTTACACAAATTGTAAGCTAGACGTGAGGGTTGCAAATTATAAGGTAGCCGAGAGGGTTACAATATTATATAAGTAATTTTTCAAGATAAATTTATGATTATATTTATGTTCTCATGTTTTTTGTGGATATTTTGTAAATATCATTTTTCACAAAGTAAGTATATATGGATGACAAGCATGTCTTTTGAAAATGTTTCCATACGTTAAAAGTATTCATGGACTAATGTGATATTTAATTCTTTTAAATCCCTTACTGAGCTTTTTGTGATCATCCCAAGTTTTTTTTTAAATTATTTTCATAGGTCATAAGGATGTGTAAGACAAATAATGAATCCAAGTAAAATGTTTGGAGAATTTTCAATGAAATCGTGTTTTAAGCTTTAATGTTTTATATTTCAAAAAAATTGAAACTGTTTTTATGGTATCCACTTTGTAACAATGTGTAAGGTTATGAATGTATTATGTCCCAATTATTTAAAGATTTAAGATTGAAAATATCCTCAATGTAAAAGGAAGTGATTTCTTGTCTAAAATCAATATTATGTAATGTAATGAGGTTGGGTCCTTATATTTGGTATCATAGGATGGTTTAGATAACTTTAGGGGTTAGGATGATGTCAAAAGAATACCAAAAATGATTTTTACTCTATATTTAATTTGAAATTTTATAGAATTTAAATATTAACATTTTTCTTTGTCTAAGATATTTTTGATCATAATGGTTGTCTGTAGAAGAAATAAGGAAGCTGAAGAGGATAGGCACTGATAGAATGACATCCTTCTGAATCTGCATCCCAAATGGTAGGGATTGGAACCATGTAGTTTGTAACAGTAATATATCAGCTAATGCAAGAAATAAATGGTGGTGTCATCCATGTAATAGAACAACCAGAGGTACCACAAAAAAACATGACAATAGGGGAACATTTTATGAGACAACACCCTCAATCTTTCAATAGATATTCTAACCTAGTAGCGGCTGAAGGATAGATTAAAGCCCTTGAAAAGATACTCGATGTTATGGGATGTTCAGATAATCAAAAGGTAAGTATTTCCATTTATTTTTTTGAAGTCAAATCTTATTAGTGGTGGTCAATGGTAAATAATATCAGGGATAGAGAGGATATTGATGCCTTAGAGTGGGATGGATTTAAAAGTCTTTTCCTGGAAAAATATTTTCCTAAGGTGGTGCGACTTAGGATGGAGAAGCAATTCCTTGAATTGAAGAAAAGGGAGTAAGATTCAGTGGTTGTGTATGAAGATAACTTCACCCGACTAGCGAGGTATGCTTCAAATCTTATTCTAGATCTTGATAGAAAAATCAACTACTTTTACTCAGGACTGAAGCCAAGGTATCGAAGGGATTTGTCCTCCCATTAAATCAAAAGTAATGAGAAACTTGTTAGATGTGATGAGAGGGTAGAGATGGAGTTTGTTGATGATCATGTTCATTTTGGAAATAAGGAGAAGAAGAGGTCTAGATGGAAAGCAATGGGTAAGAATCAAAAAAAGAAATCTAATGGTAAGAAAATCCAGTTTTTAGTTTGTGAAAAGTGTGGAAAGAAGTACCATAGGGAATGTCTTAGAAAAACTAGGAAGTTTTTTAAATGTGGTAAGTTTGTACATATGGCCCGAGATTCTAATGAAAATGATCCTAAGACTAATCCTGATAAGAAAACTGTTAAGTGTTTTAAATGTGGTGATATGGGTCATTATGAAAATGCCTGCCCAAAGAGAGATCCAAATGATGCAAAGAAGCCAGACTATAAGCATAAAGGTGTAGTGATATCCTTTGTGACTACATCATCAGATGTAGGTACATCCAACAAAGTGGTATCAGGTACTCTATTCATTTACTCATATTTTGCTAAATTTTGTTCGATATGGGGTCTATAAATTCCTTCATTTCTGAGAATTTTTCTGGTAAATTGGAAATATCACATCAATATATGAGACCATAACTTCTTGTTAAAATAAAAGGGGGAAATATTATAGTAAAGAGTAATTATAAGAATATTTATATTGTGGTCTGTGGAAATAATTTACCTGCAAACCTTGTAGTTTTTCCCTTGGTCAAGTTTTATGTTATTCTAGGAATGGATTGGATTTCTGTTTATCATGCAAAGATTGACTGTAGAGCTAAAGAAGTGGTTTTTCAGAAAGAGTTTAAGTTTTTATACAATAAATAACCCATACAATTGATAACATATCAGGAAGCTGAGAAACTATTGAAATATGGAAATTAAAAGTTATCTTTCTCGTATTGTTGAAAACAAGGGAATTGTTTAGATTAATGATGTGCCAATGGTAAATGAATACCTTGATGTTTTTTCTGATGAGTTACCCAATGTCATACCCAATCGGGAATTAAAATTCATAATTGACTTAGTTCCTAATGTTAAGCCAATTTCAAAACCCCCTTATCGTATGGCTCAAATAGAACTTCTTGAATTGAAAAATCAGTTGCAGGATTTTCTTGTTAAAGGCTTCATTCATCCTAGAACTTCACCATGGGGTGCTTATATTTTATTTATTAAAAATAAATATGGTTCCATGAGACTTTGTATTGATTATAGAGCTTTGAATAATATCACTATTAAAAACAAGTATCCTTTTCCTCATATAAATTACTTGTTTGATCAGTTTCAAGGAGCTCAGTACTTTTCCAAGATTGACTTGAGATCGGGATACCATCAGCTGAAGGTGAAGGAAGATGACATCCTAAAAACAGCCTTTCATACTAGATATGGGCATTATGAATTTTTTGTTATGTCAATTGGGTTAACTAATGCACCTGTTGTATTCATGAATCTTATGAATAGAGTATTTCATGAGTTCTTGGATAAGTTTTTGGTTGTGTTTATTGATGACATTCTTGTATTTTATAAAAATAAAGAGGATCATGAAAAACATCTAAGGGTTTTTTTACAAACCTTAAAGGAAAAGAAACTATATGCAAAATTCAACAAGTGTGATTTTTGGTAGCAACAGATTTCTTTTCTTGGGCACATTGTAAATAAGTATGGAATAACAGTTGATTCTGCCAAAACAAAAGTGGTTGATGAATGGACAAGACCCAGAAATGTTATAGAGATTTGTAGTTTTCTTGGGTTAGCAGGTTATTACTGACAGTTTTTTAAGAACTTTTCATGGTTATCTAGACCGATAACTAAGTTAATACGAAAAGGGGTTAAATTTTTTTGAACAGAAGAATGTGATGTTTGTTTTCAAGAACTGAAGAAGTGATTGGAGAAAGCTCTAGTTTTGTCCTTGCCTTCCCGAAATGGTGAGTTTTTCATCTATAGTGATGCTTCTTTGAAGGTAATTGGTTGTGTTTTGATGCAAAATGATCAGTTCATTTCTTATTCTTCAAGACAACTTAAACCACATGAGTTAAATTATCCCACACCTGATTTGGAATTGGCAGTTGTGGTTTTTGATTTGAAAATTTGGAGGCATCATTTATAAGGATCCAAATGTCAAATATATACTGAACATAAAAGTCTGAAGTATATATTCACTCAGAAATAATTAAACATGAGGCAAATAAGATAGATTGAACTGATAAAGTATTATGATTGCATGATCAATTACCATCTTGGAAAATCAAACAAAGTGGTGGATGCCTTGAGTCAAAAACATCATTCCTCATTAACCATGTTACATTTGAAAAATGATCCCTTGATTAATGATTTGATGAATTTTGGATTAGAAGTTGTTAGTGTAGGGAATACATCTATTTTTTTTAGGTTTCAGTACATTCATCGTTATCAAATAGAATTAATAAATCACAAAAGGAAGACTGTGAGCTACAGAAAAAAGGTATAATTGGTTAAAATGGGTAAGTTTCCAGAATTTAATCTTGATAAAGATTGTGTTTAAATATTTGGAAAAAGGTTTTGTGTGCCTTGTGATTACCAGTTGAAGAAATACTTGTTGTGTGAATCTCATAGTTCTCCATTTTCAGTTCATCCTGTTAGTACTAAGATGTACAGAGACCTTTGGGATTATTATTGGTGGGATGGAATGAAAAGAGATATTGTTGATTTTACTGTGAAATGCTTCACATGTCAATAGGTTAAAGCAGAGTGGAAGTTACCGAAGGGGATTCTTTATCCTTTTCTAGTTCCATAGAGAAAATGGGAGAATGTATCCATGGACTTTGTGGTGAGACTACCAAAGACTTCTCAAGTTAACATGTGATTTGGGTTATTGTTGACCAGTTGAAAAAAAAATCACATTTTCTTTATATTCAAGATACAATGTCTTTGGATCATCTTTCTCGAT
Source organism: Viscum album (assembly GCA_963277665.1). Classification (NCBI taxonomy): domain Eukaryota; kingdom Viridiplantae; phylum Streptophyta; class Magnoliopsida; order Santalales; family Viscaceae; genus Viscum; species Viscum album. Next base: position 2,059,552,810 of record OY728120.1, on the reverse strand, counting down.
TGTACCTCAAAGATGTTGTCAGGATACATGGAGTTCCTCTTTCCATTGTATCTGGTCGGGATCCCAGGTTCACTTCTAACTTTTGGAAGGGACTTCAGAATTCATTGAGAACAGAATTAAATTTCAGTACAGTTTTCATTATCAATCAGATGGGCAGTCAAAATGAGTGATTCAGACTTTGGAGGATATGCTTCAATCTTATTCAATGGACTACCATGGAATTTGGGATCAGCATGTTTCTTTAGTTGAGTTTTCTTATAATAACAGTTTTCATTTTAGTATACAGATGGCACCTTTCGAGGCACTATATGGGAAGTAGTGTCAGACTCCAGCATTTTGTGATGAAGTCGGTGAAAGAAATTTGATGGGGCCAGAATTAGTAGAATAAGTGGCTGAGAAAGTGAAGATGATCTAGCAACACATGAGGATGGCTTAGAGTAGGTAGAAAAGTTATGCGGATAAAAGAAGGAAAGACTTCTATTTCGAGGTAGGTGACCATGTTTTCCTAAAAATCTCTCCTTGGAAAAGTGTGTTGCATTTCAGTAAGAAATGGAAGCAAAGTATGAGTTTCATCGGTCTTTTTGAAATCCTAATGAAAGTTGTAATAGTTTCATACCAAGTATCTTTTCCCCTGAGTTTGTCTCAGGTACATAATGTTTTTCATGTTTTGATGTTGAGGAAGTATGTGCCAGATTCATCACATGTCTTGAGCCCAGAAGCACTTCAGTTGGAAGAGAACATTTATTTTGAAGAGAAACCAGTTCAAATCCTTGATTGAAGGGAATAGATATTGTAGAATAAGGTAATCCACTAGGTAAAGGTTTTATGGAGAAACCACGTGGTAGAAGAAGCAACATGGGAGTCTGAAAATGCTATGAGAGAAAGGTACCCTCACTTGTTTAATAACTAAATAAAATTGCGAGGACACAATTTTCAGAAGGTGGGGATAATTTAACACCCCAAGGTTTTCTAAAAATAAATGGAAATGCATAAAACTTTATTTTAAGTAGATATTTATAACTAGCCTTTAAAAATAATTTTTTCACTTCTATGTTTTGAATTTCAAAAAATGATCATCTACAATTATGTTCAGTATGTCATTTGGAGTCTAATAGAACCAATGTGTTTTTTTGGGTGAATAGTAGCATACCCTTATGAATAGTAATATGATTAGTAATATGACCCAAATGAATAATAAATTGTGTTATTATTTTATTTTCTTAAGGATTTAAGATAATGACATCTTGGTTAATTTTTCAATGTGATATAAAAGCAGTTATAGTTTTTAAATTATTAATTTTTGAATTAAGTATTATTTTATTTAAAAATTAAATTTATAATATTTAGAAAATTATTTTCAAAAAATGGATTTCATTTTTTAATTCTACAAGTCGAAAAATGGTAAGGGTGAATTTTTGGGATTTTTCTGAAAAAGTTGATTTTTTCAGTGAATAGTAAAAATACAGTTTTGAGTTTCAGGGTGTTAATGACATCATTAATGATGTAATAATTATGTAATAAATCTGGTCGAATTGTGTACAGTAAAATAATTTGTGAGGTGTTTTAATTGGATAATACCTTGGGCAAATACCATGGGAAAGCCCATGGTTTTGTAAATACCACTAATGAGGTGTCCCTTGGAAATTATTAAAACATTCCCTCACTTTTTCTATATATACCAACTCATTCCTTCATTAAATTCATTCCCAATTCTTCCTAAACAAATATCTGGCCTCCTTATCTCCCTAGTATTCCTCACAAGGTTTCCTTAATCCCCCAAGGTCCCAACCTTCATGTTTTAGGAGTTACTCTACAAGGTAAGAGAATTCTCAACTTCTTTCTTTTTCCATTCAAGTTCTCTTTTATGTGGTATAGAATTCCAGAATCCATAACATGTTCTTATTTTTTATATTATTCTTGATCTGTTATATATTATGATTCATTTATGTATGGGTGACCCTTGTCCCCTCTCATTTTAATGTTTTCTAAAACCCTATTGCATAGCCATTAGGTTGCCGAATTTTTGTAAAGGATTTCTCAACTATTCTTTTATTTTGAGTTCCTTTATTTTCTTATTATTTACTCATCTCCTCTTACCCAAGAGACATAAAATATCCAAAAATAATGTATATACTGTACATTCTTATGTTCATGGAAAATTCATCATCATTATTCGTCTCTTCTCCCACTTATTCAAGGAATAAAAACATTGTATGTGATGTGTCGAATTACCGACATCGTGGACGATGTGATTTCAATTTACAATAATTCTTTAAAGGCTGGTCATGAAACCATTTTTATTGTTTAACTAGGTTATAATATATGTATTATGTCTCATTCATGGTTCTGGGATTCTTTTTTACACATGGTTTTAATTTATAAAACAAAATGAGTTCATTGTTATGAAAGAACCACTAAAATGATCTAAACGAACATCATTAATGTTTTAACTTATGAATCATCATCATGTAAGAATTCAAAATGATAAATCGTATAAGTTATGGTTCTAGAAATATGTAAATACTACTCTATTCCAATTCTTTATTTTCACTTCCTATTGACAAGAACAATCCATCATGAACTGATCATGAAAATCATGTAAAGAACTCACCCAAAACAGTGCAAGGAACAAAATACTAACATTTAATGGCTAAAATGATGTAATGAAATGATAATATAAGGTATTATAAAGATTTATATGATTATTTAATATATTAATAACACTCTTTTAACTGTTATACAGGAGGTTTAAATGATTTGGAAATAATACAAACCTGAGGTAAGGGAATTCTTAACCAGATTTCCATCCTTTAGGTTAACCTTATTCTTCATTTTTTTATATAGTATTTAAATTATTTGTGTGATTAATTATGATTATACTATGTTTAATTATATATATTTATAAAGTATATACATATTCCATCCACTCTATTAAGTATCACTTCAATTATATGATATTTATATGGGACTTTTCTCTTAAAATCCTCTTTTAAAATTATATTTTAAAAAATTCAAAAGCAATGTTTTTATGCTATTATTCATGTTGTATGATTATTTTATGGTTATTAGGAATTTTTTATGATGGATTTTTGGACCTATATCTCCCTACAATTCACTGGTAATGTTTATGTTGGAGTTAGGCCATATGGTTACTCTAAATGTAACTGTGATGGTTACAAAAATTGTAAGGTAGCCATGAGGGTTACAAATTATAAGGTAGCCGAGAGGCTTACAAGATTATGTAAGTAATTCCCCAAGATACCTTTATTATTATATCTATGTTCTCATGTTTTGTGTGGATCTTGTGTAAATCTCATGTTTAAAAAAGTAAGTATATATGGGTGACAAGCATGTCTTTTGAAAATGTTTTCATACGTTACAAGTATTCATGGACTAATGTGCTCTTTCCTTCTTTTACATACCTTATTGAGCTTTTTGTGATCATACCAAGTTTTTTTAAAATTATTTTCATAGGTCATAAGGATGTGTAAGACAAAGAAGGAATCCAAGTTAAATATTTGAATAATTGTCAAAGAAATCATGTTTTAAGCTTTAATGTTTTATATTTTTAAAAATAATGGAAATTGTTTTTATGGTATCCACTCTGTAAAAATGTGTAAGGTTATGAATGTATTATGTCCCAATTCTCTAAATCTATAAACTTGAAAATATCCTTAATGTAAATGGATGTTATTTCTTGTCTAAAATCAAGATTATGTAATGTAATAAGTTTGGGTCCTTATACAATGAATCTATTTTCAATAGTTATTTTATAATGGAATCATTTTTTAAATTTTAAAATTTTCGATTGTTATGAACAATAAAAATATTATATATTTATTTTATTTTCTAATTTATTTATTTAAAAATTATCAGTTACTCAATTCATTGTTTAAAATTCATCCAATGAGTTTTCAATGTTTAATCTGATCATATAATCCACAATCTAATCAATTAATGATAGAGTATTTAAGTTCCCTATAAACAAGGTCATTCACCAAGAATTTTCCCAACCCCCTTATCTATTCTTGTTACTCTATCTAAATCTATCTAGAGCTCTTCTCTTCTAACACTGTTTATTGTTCATTTTTACTCTCACATTCTAAATATTTCTAGAAAATAAGTGATTAATTAATTTATAAAATAAATAAAAATAAATGATTATAATTTCCTCTCTTGTGTTTACATAGATTCAGAAAAAATAAAGAGAATAATCTCGATTTCAATCTCCCTTTTTTTGAGAGATTTGAAATATGATTATTAGATAAAATATTTATATTTATTCCTTTTTATATTGACTAAATTGGTTTATCAAAATATGAGAGAAAAATTGAAAACTTCCCATCATTCTCATTTCCCCTCAAATCACCCTAATGAAATAGACTACATGCTTGAACAATTTGGTTTTTGTATTTTGGTAGATATTGAAGGAAGTGTGGGTTCTTTATGCTAGTGGTCTTGTTTATAAACTTTGTGTATTCCACTATTTATTTTCTGCTAAAGAATTATATATTTTTATATTTAATTTTTCAATTATTATCATGTGATTCATTATAATTATTAAATATCCCATGGAATATTTTTGTCCATGATTGAAGTTTCTTTTTTAGTGTTTTGTCGGAATAAATTAACAGTAATGCTCTATATTTATTTTAATTCCATCACTGTAGATTTTTTTATTTTATCATTTTTATAAAATTGTATAATCCTATTATTCATATATATTTCTATAAGAAATAATCTAATTCATCTCTAATTATTAGATACCTGGATAGGGGTAGTGGATTGGTATTTTATTATGAAGAGGATAAAATTTAAAATAGGTGGTGTGGTCTATAGGATATTGGTGTCCATATTATTAAAATTAAAATTATTGATTTTTAAATCCTCATTTGTATGTATTTAGATTCATATAGCACAGTTGGTTTTTGTTTTTTATTTTTCAATTATTGATTATTGTTCAAATTGTGAATTCTATAAAATATATTATTAGAAACTCTATAATGAATTCATATTTTAGGATGAACCTACTGGTTCTAAAAACATCACTACTTTGATAGTGTTCTTCTTTATTTTTATATTGCATGTTACTAGTGTTCTTTTTTTATTCATCTAGTATGGTATAGAAGTTGGTCCCTTTACTGCGCAAAGGTATTCATGAGTTAATAAATTTTCCTTCTCTTCAATAGATCATATCCCATTTATGTTTTTCCAATATGGTTCTAGGTACACTAGAATATTGTTGTGATAAATTTTGATTGTTTTAGATTTAGGTCCTTCTTGAGAACACTTATTAAAAACTGATTATAGAAATTATCGCTGATGAAAACTGATTCTATATAAGTATTTTTTCATAAACAGAAAAAAAGTGATATAATGGATGAATAAATATAAAATCTATAATATAAATATGATTCTAGATTTTCAAAATTATTATTTATCTTCTTTCCCTCTCATTTGTTGAGTAATTAATATATTAATCACTCGTATGCATGAACTACTACCACCACAAGCAATGAGTTTTATTTTTCATCACCACCCATCATAGAAGGATTTAAAATTATATTTAATATAAAAAAATTGTGTCCATAATAATATTAATATTATTGATACTGTGAAACTATTTTATGACACATTTTACCATGGTAAATATACAAAAGGAGTTATGAAAAAATTGATCGAACAACCTCAAGTAACCGACATTGGAAAGAAAACTATATAATAAATAAATAGTATATTATAATAAATAGTCCATATTAAATTAAATGTATAAGAATAAGGTTCCTAAGTAAAAGTTCTCAGTTGGAGTATTGTATCACTGAGAGGGGGAGGGGGTGAATTAGTGATACTCTTTTTCTTTTATGTTCCTTTTCAATTGAAACAACACTCACATCCTATTAAGGATTTCAATTCCCTACTAAGAAACAAATCAAAACACATACAAAGGAACACAAATATTTAAAAGGTTCACTATTTAATAATAATATCTACATCCTTGGTATGGTTTATAAATGATCCAATACCATACAATCCACTAGAAATCAATCCTTGGATTACAATGAGTAAGATTTACCCTTTCACTCGTGTAGCACTATGAAACAATACAACTAGTGCATGTGAATCCTCTTAGAACAATAGGGTAATACAGTTGTTTTGTAACAACTCGTGTTACCTGCGCTTCCTTTAAATTCAACAAATGTATTCAAATTGTAATACAATTCATCAATTCCTTACCCAGAAGAAAGGTAAGAACCACCTGGACTTTGTTGTGAAATGTTGAGTCCAATATTTTCTGAGTCTGATTCCTCCAAGTTCGATTCTTACAAAAAAAATCCCAATATGATTTTCTGATAGAATACAATGGAAATGAATTGGAACCACTTCAATCCTGGAGTACGATGAAACACAGTGCGATACTTCCTCACTCTAAAAATCTTTAATACGGTGATACTCAATATGGAAAATCCCATTCTGATTAATTCTACCTAATACTAAACCTAGCCGAATACAATCCCCATTGAAATGTATTTAATAAAAAACAAAACGGTATCACTTTCTCTCACTGAAAACTTAGAACTTCTCTCTCTTCTATGGTGAATAATGCAAGAATCAGAAAGTACAAAGTATTTTCGCCTTTTATAGGTGAACCAAAACAGGTTTAGGTGGGAATCCTAAAACATTTTCTTGCTCACCTAAATTAACCCAAAATTAAATTTCCCTTGAAATCTCGGAATGAATTCTAACTTCTTCACCTCTTCTCGATTCTTCTTGAAACTTCTACCATCTTCACCTATTCTTCCTCTGACTCCCATTTCAATTTCTAAGACTGATTTCACCTGTCAGGAATACATGGGTCTGATCAACCGAGTCTTATTCCTCATGCCGATTGTTGAATATGATTCTCAGAACCGATTTGAATAAAAATATTGTATATGAAAGCTCATCTCCCCCTTAACAAATCATTCAGTAGTCTTCTTCAATTTTATTTTCTCTTGAACCACTTTAGAAACAATACTTCATTCAAAAACTAGTGCTTGAATCATGACTATCTTCATGACTTTAAATTCATTAAGGATCATCTTTAACATCATATGACATCAATTGTAATTCATTATAACATTCCATTCATTCCTGCTTCTTTCTTTTCATCTCAACCCAAGCATGATATTTTATAAATAAAAATGGTTTGGATACAATCATCCCGAATATGATCATTTCTAGTTACGATCATTCTAGTTATGATCATTCTAGTTACGATCATTTTGGATACGATCATTTTTTATACGATCATTTATGGTTACGATCATTCTAGTTACTATCATTCTGGTTATGAACATTCTGGTTACAATTTCTGGTTATAATTATTGGGTACGGTCATTTCTTCGTATGATCACTAGGTATGATTAAATACAATCTGAAAACAATGATCTTCCCGGATACAATATAATACAATCTGAAAATGATTCTTCTTTGATCGATATCATCTCTTCTATTTCACCCAGATCCGATCAATTACAATTTGATAACAATGATCTTTTATTGGTACCATGTCTATTCTTTCACTTTCACCAAGATATGATTATTTGGAAAAACAATCAGCACCATATTTTACTCTTCTATCAGCACCCCTTTTCAATCGGTACCATTTTTCAATCGACACCACCTTCCATAAACACCACCTTTCATCAGCACCACTTTTCAAACTATATACGATTGTTTTGAAAAAAAAATCAATGCCACTTCTTTCTCTCTACCATCTGGATACAATAAATATGAATATGATTCTTTTCCAATTTTCATCATCTCTTTCACTCTCCCTTTCTTCTATCAAGCTTGTATCACAATTTCTCACATCAACTAATGATTTATATGAAATAAAAATCAGCAAAGCATCATCACAATTACATCAGAAAGTATCATAACTTTCCATTAACTCAAGTTTCTTTATTTCCCTCTCATCCTGATAAAAAAAAATTTTGAATACATGAGTCCAATTGTCAAAAAAATGGGTTTGACTCTATTCAAAAAAAACATTTTTTCCATAAAACAAAGTGAAGTGATTTCCTTTCTTAAAAAATTATCTTGACAAAAAAAGACAACACTTGAAACCTTCATCACCTTCATCATCAGCTTGGTCCGAACAATCTCCCCCTTTGGATTTTGTTTTCAACCAAGTTTCATAAATCACTAAACATTATTACCTCAATAAATGGATTAGATATCAACAATTCTAAGCCTATGTGAGCTAACTCATTATAGAAAACAAGAATCATTATAGAAAACCCATGTTATCCAGAATTAGTGATCATGGAAACCTCATTATTTTCTTCATTCTTCCAAGAAAAAAAATCAATTTCCTTTCCTACAACCACTCCAACAAATAGTTAGAATAGTTCAATCACAAAACAATGTTGAATTCATAGCTTACCCATAACTATCTCTTTTAAGCAAAATATTTATGAAAAAATACAATTCTCCCCCATGACAAAACAATCTGAAGGTAAGATGAGAGAGGGGATAGATACACGTACCTCAAAATTAAAGAGAAAGAGGTTGGAAACCCATGTTCAACCTCATTTTTGAGAATGATTCCTTTGATAAAGGTTTTGTAAAAATATCAGCAACTTTTTCTGATATTGGAACATATTTCAGCTTCAATTAATTATTCTCCGCATGTTCCTTGATGAAATGATATTTGATATCAATATGTTTTGAATGAGAATGTTGCATAAGATTCTTGGTGAGATTGATTGTACTTTGATTGTCACAATCCAATAGCAAGGGTAACTTCACTTTAATAAGTAAATATTCCAATTGTGTTTTTATCTACATAATTTGAGTAGTGGCTTGAGTATTAGAAACATACTTAGCTTCAGATGTAATAAGAGTTACTAAATTTTTTTCTTTGAATGCCAACTAACAAAATTCTTTCCCAGAAAGAATACTCTTCTAGATGTGGATCTTATATCATCAACATTTCCTGCCGAATTTTCATTTGAATACCCAAACAATTCAATAAAATTTGATCTATCATATTTGATTCCAAAGTTTTTTGTGCCTTTGATGTATCTGAGAATTCTTTTTCCAGTAAGTAAATGTGATTCTTTGGATCACTTAGAAATCTTTCACATAAGGTAACAGCATACACAATGTCGGGTCTTGAGGTATTCAAATATAATAAACTTTCAATCAGCTTCTGATACTCTTTTTTATCAACTTATTTTCCTTCTCCATATTTACTCATCTTTGTTCCCACTGAAATGGGTGTGGAAATAGGTTTTGAATTTTACATGACAAACCTCTTGAGAAGTTCTTTTTCGTACTTTTCTTGGGAGAGGAAAATGTATTCTTTCTTTTGCTGGATTTGTAACCCAAAAAAAGTATTTCATTTCTCCCAGCATGGACATTTCAAATAAATTCTTCATTTCTTCAGAAAATATTTAACATCTTCCTTCATCATTCCCAGTAAAGATAATATCATCAACATAAACAATTACAATGAGGGAATATTCTTAACTTTCTCTAATATAATGATTGTTATCCACTATTCCTTTTTTAAAATTTATCTTTCTTAAGAATGTATCCAATTTGGAATATTATGCCCTTGGAGATTGTTTTATGCCATACAATGCCTTTTTCAATCTACACACATAACCTTCATCTTTTCTAATAATAAATCTACAATTTTGTTCAATAAAAACCTCTTCTTCAAGATAACCATTTAGGAATACAGATTTAACATCCATTTGAAAGGTCTTGTAGCCTCATTGTGCGGATATAGCAAGAAAGATTCTAATTGTTTCCAATCTGGACAGTGGAGAAAAGGTTTCACCAAAATCAATTCCTTCAATCTGTGAATACCCTTTTCAAACCAATATTTCTTAGTTTCTTATAACTTCACCTTTTTCATTCATCTTGTTCCGAAAAACCCATTTTGTACCAATGATGTTTTTGTTTTTAGGATTGGGTATGAGTTCCCATGTATTATTCTTTTCAATCTAATATAATTCTTCATTCATGGCACGAACCCATTTTGGATGCTCAAAATATTTTTTTACATCATTCGGTTCTACTTTTGAATATAAAGAAGTATGTGTAATGGAATTGGTTTTTCTTCTTATTTGAACCTTTTGATGTTGATCACCAATTATATTATGTGCTTCCACATGTTTCCTCATCCTTGGATAATATTTTTTATTATCTTCCTCATCACTAGAAATATCTAGGTCTGATTCTTCACCTTTATTAGGATTAAAATCGTTTGTATCCTTATCAGAATTATCTTCTCCAACTTGATCAACTTATTTGTCTGTATGGAAATGTTTGTCTTTATTAGAGCTTTCAATAAATTTTACATCAATTGTATAAAAAATTCTTCATTTTTCTTTGTTGAAGCATCTATATCCTCTTCCTTCTAGAGCATAGCCAAGAAATATTCCATCTTCACCTATATTCTCAAACTTACCATAGTTTCCAACTTTATTATTTATAATACATGGACTCCCAAAAACCCTCAAGTGTTTCAAACATGGAGTTTTTCTATAAAACAATTCATATGGAGTCATACCTGATTGAGGCATGTAGAAACAATGGTTCTGAATGTAAATAGTAGTACTCATGGCTTGTCTCCAAAAGTGATGAGAAAGGATATTTTCAAGTAACATGGTTCTTCCCATCTCCACTAGGCTTCTATTCTATCTTTCAACAACCCCATTTTGTTGGGGGTGTATGGGGAACTGTATTCATGCTGAATTCCATGATTCTTAAGATAATATTCAAACTCTTTACTTTTTTATTCACCATTATTATCTATTCTTCCCATCTCCACTAGGCTTCTATTCTATCTTTTAGCAACCCCATTTTGTTGGGGGTGTATGGGGAACTGTATTCATGCTGAATTCCATGATTCTTAAGATAATATTCAAACTCATTACTTTTTTATTCACCATTATTATCTGTTCTTAACCTCTTAACAGAATACTCACATTCCTTCTTTGTTTTTCTTCTAAAACTTTTAAACATTTTCAAAGCATCTGATTTGTGATTCATATACATTGTGACAACCGGGTCCCACTGACAGCACATCCACCCCGCCTAAACATGGTCGTTAGGTCCTGGCCCACCAAGTACCACCAATTTCCCCCACAGACACGTACGTGGGGCCCACCCCAGGGTCCACCCACATGCCTGAACGTGTCATCTGACTAATGATAGTCCCCACATGCCAACATATGTCCTTTCCAGTGTGCTTTTTCCTCACTCACACACACCCTGAGAAACTTCCTAGGAGGTCACCCATCCTAATCACGCCAACATATGTATTTTCCAGTGTGCTTTGTCCTCACACACACACACCCTGAGAAACTTCCCAGGAGGTCACCCATCCTAATCACGCCAACATATGTCTTTTCCAGTGTGCTTTGTCCTCACACACACACACCCTGAGAAACTTCCCAGGAGGTCACCCATCCTAATCACTACTCCAAGCCAAGCACACTTAACTGTGGAGTTCTAATCAGGTAGGCTCCCGTCATTTAACCCTTTATCATTTGGGGATGTTACAATCACCCCCCCCCCCTTTAGAGCACAACGTCCTCGTTGACATGAGTCATATCATTTAGTCATTTAACCCTTTATCATTTGGGGATGTTACAACCCCCCCCCCTTTAGAGCACAACGTCCTCGTTGTGGGCCCTACATCTCAACCCAAGCAGTGCGCTGCACTTAAGGCTGGGTACCACCTCTGATACCAAATGTGACAACCGGGTCCCAGTGACAGCACATCCACCCCGCCTAAACATGGTCTTCGGGTCCTGGCCCACCATGTACCACCAATTTCCCCACAAACACATGGGGCCCACCCCAAGGTCCACCCACATACCTGAACGGGTCATCTCACTAATGATAGTCCCCACAGGCCAACATATTGTCCTTTCTAGTGTGCTTTGTCCTCACTCACACACACCCTGAGAAACTTCACAGGAGGTCACCCATCCTAATCACTACTCCAGGCCAAGCACACTTAACTGTGGAGTTCTAATCAGGTAGGCTCCTGAAAAGAAAGGTGCACCTTGTTGACATGAGTCCTATCATTTAATCATTTAACCCTTTATCATTTGGGGATGTTACATACATGACACAAGTAATGCGAGTAAAAACATCAATGAAGTAACGAAATACTTATCTCCATTTTTTGATTTTTTTTCATTGGACCACATATATCGTAATGGATTAGCTCCATGGGTTGTTTTGAACAAATATCAACTTTCTTATGCACATTATTTATAATCTTTCCTTTCTAGAAAATAGTGAAACACCAATATCTTCTTCTTGGAAAAACAAGAATGTCTCAAACACTATCTCTTTTGAATAACTTTCTCATATTTCACTCACACATATGTCTAATTATTTTATCTCATAGCTAATTCTCTTCCACCATACTCATGTAATAAGAGTTTTGTGAATCACAAACCTGAAACAAATTTCCTTTTGTACATTGGCCTCTTGTAACAATCTTTCCATATTCTTCACTATTTACAACAAATCCATTTTTCTTGAATATAACCTTGTTACCCTCATCACACAATTGTGAAACACTTAACAGATTGTGTTTTAGCCCATAAACATGCAATGTTTTCTTAGATTTCATCTTTTCTTTTCCAATGATGTCTAACCCAACACCTTTGATTTTTAATGATTCAACATTTCCAAATGTCATGATGACTTCTTTAAAATCTTTCACATCCTTTAATAATTTCATGTCTCCTATCATGTGATAAGAAAACCCTCTATCAAGTATCCAGGTTCATTCTCCTTTCATGGATTTTAATGCAGTTTCAAAAAAACTCATTTTCTTCATTATTTTCATTATTCACCTTAGGATTTTGAGAATTGAGAATCTTTTACTAAGACAGTAACAAAACAAGACATCCTTTTACAAGTTGTTCATGTTTTTCACATCTTTCACAAATAGTTTCTGAGGTTTGGAACCTATTTTCAATATTCACTTTATTCTTTTCAGATTTCTTTATGACAACCTTCTCATTTTTCTTTCTTTGAGGAGATTAACTCCCCCTCAATCTCTAACTTCTATAACTTGTGGGGAAATAGAAATGTTGTTTATTAAACCAAACATATTCGTTGTGTGCTTGAATCCACCACAATACCAGCAATACCCATAGAAAGAGTATTTTCCTTTGAAACTTTTATACTGATCAGGATCATGAATATGTTTCTCAACCATTTTCTTTCCTAAGTCACCAACCTTTTTGTTATCAACTAGGTTATTCTGATTCTTTTCTTCTTTATTGGATTCAGACGTATTTTAAACCTTCTTGTATTTAGATTTTTTCAAAACATTTTCAGATTTAGGTTTCTATAAGACTTCAGAACTTTCAGTATTCTTCTTTGCAGAAACAACTTCATTCTTCTTCTCACCCTTTGAAGGTATATTTTGTTAAACCTTATCAAGTCTCTCATTTTGAGAACATTCAATAACTTTAGTAATATAGTTTTGGAAACTTAGACTTTTTTTCATCTTTAGAGAGTTTTTGTTGGAAAAGTTTCAAGTCTTCTTCTTTTTCCTTCAGCTTCACTTCCAAATGCACATAACAATTATTTTCATCTTCAAAAGAATTCTTCAAATCATAAATCTATTTAACCAGATTTTCTTTCTCACCAGAAAAACATTCTTTGTTTCTTGAGAATTCATCTTCTAACTTTTTTTTCATTTCAAGTATTCTAATATTTATCAGGAATTCTTTCAACTCTTCTTTCAAATACATTTCAAGAAGAGTTTATTATTATTCAGAACTACTACTTCTGAATTCTTCATCAATAACTATTGCAATAAAATTATTTTTAATACCATACTCAATGGATTTTTCATATTCAGCATCACTCTCTTCTTCTTCTTCATCTTTGGACAAGAAAATTATTTTTTTTTATTTAAATAATTTTTTTCTTTTCCTTTGTTCGCATTTTTTTACATGATCTTCTTGTATTTATTTCTTCAATATCACTATACTCTTCTTTATTTCTTTGAGTAAAATTAGTTGCAAAGTGACCAAAACCTCCACATTTAAAACATTTCAATGGATGTTTCCCTTTGTATTTTTCTGTACCTCTTTTCACATTTCTAGAAAACAAGGATAGGATTTCGTTGAGATTTTTACATACCTCATTTTCAGATTCAGAATCACCAGCTTCATCTTTAATAACAATATTCTTTGACTTTTATTTCTTCATATCCTTGAAATATATTTCTCTATCAATATTTTTTTTTAATCTTCATAGAATTATCTCTTCTCATTTCATATGTGATAAGAGTTATATGTAAATCATCAAGAGATGATGTTTCAAGATCTCTATCTTCCAATGAAGAAACTTTTGAATTGAATTTATCAGGTAGGATTCTCAATATCTTTTCAACAACTGTAGATTATTTCATCTTTTCACCAAGACATCTGATAGTACTCACAATTTCATTCACCCTAGTAAAGAATTCCCCAATAGATTCATGCCCACCCATATTTAAATATTCATACTCCAATCTCCATATTCATAACATTTCCTTCTTCACTTTTATATTGCCTTCGTATATGTTTTTCAATTTATCCCATATACCTTTAGCTGTGGAATCACATTTCACTCTCAAGAATTCACTTTCAGAAAGTGATAATAATATAGCATTTTTTCCCTTCCATCATTCTCAAGAAACTTCTTGTCAACAGGTGTAAGTGGAGCACTATCATCAATGGGAGGAAACCCAACTATTGAAGCTTCAAGAACATCATAACTGATAGACATAAGATATGTAAAAATTATATATTTCTAGATATGATAGTTCTTTCCATCAAAGACTGGAATACATTTACTATTCACATGGTTCACGTTCTCCATTAGCAAAAAATAGAGAAGGAAAACTCCACTAATACCAATTTAAAGTGCCCAATCGGAGTATTGTATCACTGAGAGGGGAATGGGTGAATCAATGATACTCTTTTTCTTTTATGTTACTTTTAAATTGAAATAATATTTGCCTCTTGTTAAGGATTTCAATTCCCTACTAAGAAACAAATCAACACACATCCAAAGGAACACAAAGATTTACAAGGTTCACTATTCAATAAGAATAGCTACGTCCTTGGTATGGTTTGGAATTGATCCAGTAGCGTACAATCCACTAGAAATCAATCCTTGGATTAAAATGAGTAGGATGTGCCGTTTTACTCATGTATCACTATGAAACAATACAACTAGTGTATGTGCATCCTCTTATCACAATAGGGTAATATAATTGTTTTGTAACAAATCATGTTACCTGCACTTTTCTCAATTCAATAAATGTATAAAAATTGTAATAAAATTCATCAATTTCATACCTAAAAGAAAGGTAAGAACCACCTAGACTTTGTTATGAAACACTGAGTCTGATTCTTATAAAACAAAATCCCCAATCCAATTTTTTGAAAGAATACAATGGAAATTAATTGGCACCACTTCAATCCCTGAGTACGATGAAACTCAGTATGATAATTCCTCGATCTGAAAATCTTCAATGTGGTGATACCCAATATAAAAAATCCCATTCCGATTAATTTAGATAGATACCAAACCCATCCGAATACAATCCCCGTTGAAATGCATTCAATACAAAACAAAATGGTATCACTTTATCTCACTGAAAACTCAGATCTTCTCTCTCCTATGCAGTGAATAGTGAAAGTGTAAGAAAGTACAATGTACTTTTTCCTTTTATAGGTGACCCAAAACAGGTTTATGTGGGAATCCCAAAACATTTTCCCACTCACTGAAATTCACCCAAAAATCCATTTCCCCTAAAATATTGGAATGCATTTTGACTTCTTTACCACTTCTTGATTCTTCTCGAAACTTCTACTATCTTCACCTCTTCTTCTTAAGACTCCCATTTCAATCATTAAGACTGATTTCAACTATTAGGAATACATGGGTCTGATAAACTGAATCTGATTCCTCATGCCGATTTCGAAATACGATTCTCAAAAGTGATTTGAATCAAAATATTGTATATGAAATTTCATATCCCCCTCGACAAATAATTCAACAATATTGTTCTCTTTTCTTTTATCTTGAATCACCTAAGAAACAATACTTCATTCAAAAACTAGTGCGTATATCATGAATACCTTTATGAATTTGAATTCATTTAGGATCAACTTTAGCATCGTCCAACTTCAATTAGAATGTATTGTAACTTTCCATTAATTATTGATTATTTCTTTTTATCTCAACCCAAGCATGATATTTTTTGAATACAAATGTCCTAGATACAATCATCCTGAATACAATCATTTCTAGTTACGATTATTTTGGTTACGATCATTCTGGTTATGATCATTCTAGATACGATCATTCTGGATACGATCATTTATGGTTAGGATCATTCTGGTTACAATCATTCTGGTTATGATTTTTCTGGTTACGATTGTTGTTTACGATTGTTGGGTACGATAATTTCCTTGTACGATCACTAGGTATGATCAAATAAAATCTGAAAACAATGATCTGCCTAGATACAATTCAATACAATCTGAAAATGATTCCTCTTTGATTGGTATCATCTCTTCGCTTTCACCCAGATCTGACCAATTAAAAATCTAATAATGATGATCTTTGATCGGTACCATGTATATTATTTCACTTTCACCCAGATACGATCATTTTGAAAAACAATTAACACTATCTCTTACTATTGTATCAGAACCCCTTTTCAATCGGTACCACTTTTCAATCAACACCACCTGCCATCGACACCACCTTTCATCGGTACCACTTTTAAAATGGATATGATTGTTTTGAAAAATAATTGGTAGCACTTCTTTCGCTCTTCCATCCAGATACAATAAATTTGAATGTAATTCTTTTGCAATTGGCAGCATCTCTTTCACTCCCCCTTTCTTCAATCAATATTGCATCATAAGTTCTCACATCAACTCATGATTTATATGAAATAAAAATCAGAAAAGCATCATCACAATTATATCAAAAAGTATCATAACATTCCATTCACTCAAGTTTATTTCTTTCCTTATCATCATAATAACAAACTTTCTGAATACATGACTCCAACTTTCAGAAAACATGGGTTAGATTCTTTTCAAAACAAAACCCAAAAACAATTTTTTCCAAAAAACAAAGTGAAGTGATTTCATTTCTTCAAAACTTATCATGACAAAAAAATACAACACTTTAAACCTTTATCACCTTTATTATCATCTTGGTCCCACCACTAAGTAGGTATCTAATAATCTTAATTTGATTATTCAGGAAGTTAGGTGCATGCATAGAATGGATCTGAAATAAAAGGTTTCCATCTCAATCACCCTTTATTTAGGTATGATTTAATATTATGAAATAATATTCATTTTTATAGTTCAACCACTTAAAACTTAACTTATAATATCATAAATTATTTTTAAACTTGGAAACTTCACTTTCATTCATTTTTTTTATTTTGGGCTATGATTGATGTCTTCCCTAAAATAAAAGGGTTTTTTATAACTCAAATTTCTTTCTTGACTTATAATCTTTCTCCTTAAGTTTCATATTTAATTCCCTATGGTATAATCTATATCTATCTGGGCATATCAATTTTTATTAAAATTTTCCTTAATGGTGAGTTTTGTTCCTTCTTGAAAATGCAACTTTGTTAGGAATAATTTTCATCCTCTTAAATAATGGTTTTCCCTTCTTGTCCATAATGTCTCTTCCCATCAATGTTATACTTTAAATTGGAATCCTAATTATGTATTATCTCATGTGAATTTCATATTTTCTAAATAATATTTTCAAAAAATATATTTTCTTTTCTACTATGTGGGATTTCAACAAATGTGTTTTTAAAACATAAAAAGGGATCTTTTAAAAACATCAACACTAATTTTGGGTTACACATTCTATTTTATTTTATCCATTTTTTTATATCTTATTCTCATGTATTTATTATATATATTTTAAATATGTTCCTTAAATATATACCTAGTTTACTACACCTTTATTTTTTAGGGTTAATACGTGCTTTAATTTCCCTTTGAAATCCCCACTTTTAAGTAAGCCAACTTAAGAGAACTTTTCAATTTCTCATCTCATGAAAAGTGTCACAAAAATAAAATGTTTTTAAACATGAATAGATTTTTAAAACCATTATTATTTTATGTAAAACCGTCCTAGTATAATTCTAGTTTTATGGAAAATAATAAGATCTTTCCTTCTTTAAAAAAATTACTTATTTCATAAATCATCACCAAAGTAATTCATTTTTATTCCTTATACTCCAGATCCTTATCATGAGTTTTCTACATCATAAAACCATGTTCAAGAACTATATCTCTTTTTAAATTATTAAAGTCTAAAATAATTTAATTTCATGTTCTCTTGGTAATCCTTAAATTTATCCTCTAGTTATTCCTTGAATAAAAATTATGAAAACCATGTCTTTCTCATGGTTTTGATCATTCATATGGTTTCTTTATGGTTTCTTTTCATTATGTGGATCACATAATTATGATTTTAATTATGTTATGAATGATCCTAAAATTATATATCCCTCCAATTCATTTGGTAAAGATTTATATCTCATGATACATTATGTATGGGATTAGGGAATGAACCTAACCCACTATGGGACTTTTTCCACCATGCATGATGAACAGACGGTTAGACTAAGCACACTATATTATGTGATGGGTGGCCTAAAAATTATATAGCCCTTAAATGATTTTGGTAATTATTTATATGTCATTAGATGCTATGTAAAGTATTAGGGGGAGAACATAATCCCCTATGGTACTTTTTTTACTACATTTATAGGAATAAGGAGTAAACCTAATCCACCATGTGACTTTTCCCACTTTATGATGATGGTCTTGGGAGTTACCCTTAACTTATGATGTCATATATTATGTTTTCACAATATATTATAAGATTCCATGATATTAGGATTTCATTTCCTTATTCCATGTTTTCATAATTATCTAACACTATTATGTCATGGTACGTGTTCTTTCTTTTGAGATTATACATACTTCTTTTATGATGTATGGATAACTATTATTTTTTAATGTTATTTGAATAAGATATTTATCCATGATTTTTTTTATAATATTATTATGATATAATCCTTGATTACATATTGATAATTTTCCCCTTACTAGGTGTTTTACCTCACC
The DNA here is from genome assembly GCA_963277665.1 of Viscum album. Taxonomy (NCBI): domain Eukaryota; kingdom Viridiplantae; phylum Streptophyta; class Magnoliopsida; order Santalales; family Viscaceae; genus Viscum; species Viscum album. The sequence goes on along the minus strand of OY728120.1, from coordinate 2,059,533,599 downwards.
CCTTTCTTATGTTTCCTTTCCTCAAATTATGAAGATGTATATAACTTATGAGAAGTATATAAGGGGTAAATAATAGTTCAATTATGAAGAAATGTTCATAAGTTTTGTAAAATAAGTTGCCTAAGAAAATAATCCACAAAGAAACTAAACCAAAAGGTTCTCTGAGCTATGTGAGATTATTGTGAGGTATAATGTTTATATTATGGAAATGATATAAAATAAATATAGTTTTATCTTGGGTTTATATAAGGGTTAAGAATAAGAATAATAAAAAGAACTAATGTTCACACAAAAAAGATGATAATAACATTAATATCCAATAATAAATTGATTGTAGGATCATATATAGTGTTTTTTAAATATTTAATTATATGGGTATGAATGTAATGACTTGTAATTGAACTACAAGTCCAATGGAATAAAAAAAATTAGATATTTTTTTCAGGAATTTCATAACCAAAGAGGTTTCAATATAGTTTTCACTCTACAACACATGAAAAAAATTCTACTACTACAACCCATAGTACATTAGGAGTACAATAGAGTTGATCCACCAATGCAACATAGGTTATTCTTCACCACATACCTTGCATGATTTTTGTTACTATATTTTCTTATCCTATTATTATTGTGTTCACAACATGTATTATATTGAGGATGGTGGGGCATTGGTCATTAATAACATGAATAGTCTACCATTAAGAGCCTACTGGATTATTGATATTATCGGTATATATTGCAATGTGATAACATTAGTTTATAAATTCACACTATTATTATGAATTTTATTAATTGCATTTTATTTAGAATAGTTTCCTCATTCCATGAACACACATAAACACATAACAACATTATATTATCTAGTTTAGTTTAGTGGGGGTCTCATTAGTTCTTTTTTATAATCTTTTCAAGTAAACAATTCAAATCCCTATCAATCCACTTTAATTGTCATTTTAACTTACTGATATATTATTACTAAATGAGGAAAAAGATTACTTCACATGAAAATTTTATCATGGAATGTTTAATCATTAAATATGAAATAATATTTACATAACAAATCTTTAACATAAATTTTCCCACCATAAGGATTCACTACTAAAAAATATGCCTTTAACAGTACTAAAAACGGCCTTTATTAGTGCTAGAGAAGTTCTGAATACCAGAGTGAGATTAAAATACATAATCTTTTATCAATGATAAAAAAACACTGATAAAGGTATCCTTTTAGTTCTTTTAAAAGTTCTGATAAATGACAACATTTATCAGTTCTTTTATTTAGCACTGATAAAGGGGCATACTTTAGTGTGTTGAAACAACACACTAGAGCACCAGAAACACCACCAAAAATCAGAAAAATAATGTACCAATATATAATTTAATTGAAATAAAATTTAAAACACAAATAAAATAAAAAATATAATATATACATTCCAAAAATTGATTTATACAATGACATAAGTATAAATTATTACATACATTCAAAAATATCAATGTTCCTTTGTCTTTTGATCCTGACCTCGACTCATGTTACTGTAGAAAAAATCACCCCTAATAGGGAAAAATAACACACATGTATAAGAAAAAAATTATTATGTTAGTAATATTATAAATAAATAAATTAACAGAAAATGTTAATTTTAAACTAAACTATGAGTCATACCAGGAACACTGTGTATCGGATTGATTTGTGGTTGATTCTTTCATGTCAAACCATTTATTTTTCATCTTCAATAATTATCTTTTTAAAAATTAAATAAATAATTATAAGATAAAAATGATAAGGAAATTAATTAATTAATATCATATTGAATGATAAGAAAAAAATCTAGGCTTGTTTGCTCAGTTTTGGCGATGTGATGCACATTTTAAACTAAAATGACACTTGTATATTGAAAAGACACACTTGGAGTCATACCGGTCACATGTATAGTATTGAAGTAAGGCTGATTCCTAAACATCCTACATGACTTATGTAATGTTTTCCTAAAGTCTCAAAACAATTCAAATTTGTTTTCTTGGTTTTGAGTATGTCACTTGTCTTTTTTACTAAAATGTCAATTTAAACTAGAAACATGCACTTTGAGTTATACCGGTCACATCATGTTTTGGTTTGATGTGAGATTTATTAATACACAAAAAAAATGACTTATTCATATTTTTCTTAAATTATAAGGACAATTAGAGCATGTTTTCTTGGTTTTCAATGAGTGGTACTTTTTGAACTAAAATGTCAATTTTAAATTGATAATGGAAACTTTGGGTCATATCGGGTGCATCATGTATCGGATTGAGATGAGGGAGATTATTACACATAAAAAATGACTAATGGATCATTTTCCTAAATTATTAGAACAATTTTAATGTGTTTTATTAGTTTTGAGTATGTTAGTTGTCTTTTTTAAGAAAATTAATGTCAATTTTAAATAAAAAATTCACATTTAGTCATACCAATCACACCATGTGTCAGATTGATATGAGGATGATTACTACACATATAAAATGACTTATGTATCATTTACATAAAGTATCAGAACAATATGAATTCTTTTTATCAGTTTTGAGTATGTCACTTGTCTTTTTTACAAAAATGTCATTTTAAACTGGAAACACACACTTTGAGTCATATCAGTCACATCATGTATCAATTTTATGTGAGAGAGATATATACATGTCACAAATTAATTTTGAATCATTTTTATAAATTATCAATTAAATATATTGTGTTTTATCATTTTTTTAGTGAGTGATGCTTGTTTGAACTAAAATGTCAATTTTAAACTCATAATGAACACTTTGAGTCATACTGAGCACATCGTATTTAAGATTGAGGTGAGTATGATTAATACACATAAAAATTATTTATGGATCATTTTTATAAAGTATCAAAACAATCCTAATTAATTTTCTTAGTTTTGAGTATGTTAGTTTACTTTTTTACTAAAATTAATGTCAATTTTAAATAAAAAGATGCACTTGGAGTCATATTAGTTACACTGTGTGTTGTATTGAGGTGAGGATGATTATTACACATCCAAAATTAATTATGTATTATTTTAATAAATTATAAAAATAATAATAATGTGTTTTCCTAGTTTTGAGTATGCCTCTTATATTGTTTACTAAAATGTCATTTTAAACTGGAAACACGCACTTTGAGTCATATTGATCACATCATATGTCGGTTTTATGTGAGAATGGTTCCTACACATCAAAAATGAATTAAAAATATTTTTTCCTAAATTATCAAGACAATTTGAGTGTGTTTTTTCAGTTATTAGTGGGTGACACTTTTTGAACTAAAATGTCAATTTTAAACTGATAATGGGCACTTTGAGTCATATCGGGCACATCGTGTATCAGATTGAGGTGAGGCTCATTAATACAAATAAAAAATTACTTATGGAAAATTTTTATAAAGTATAAAAATAATATAAATGAATTTTATTTGTTTTAAGTATGTTATTTGTCTTTTTTACTAAAATTAATTTCAATATTAAATAAAAAGATACACTTGGAGTCATACTGGTTACACCGTGTGTCATATTGAGGTGTAGATAATTAATAAACATACCAAATTACTTATGGATATTTTTTATAACCTATAAAAACAATCCAAATGAGTTTTATCTGTTTCGGGTACATCACTTATCTTTTTTACTAAAATGTCATTTTAAACTGGAAACATGCACTTTGAGTCATATCAGTCACATCGTGTGTCGGTTTAATGTGAGACTAATTCATACACTTAAAAATTTCTTATGAATAATTTTAATAAATTATGAAGACAATCCTAGCATGTTTTCTTGGTTTTTAGTGAGTAACACTTTTTAAAGTAAAAATGTCAATTTTAAACTGATAATAAACACTTTGAGTCATTCTGGACACATCGTGTATCGGATTGAGGTTAGGATTATTAATACATGTAACAAATGACTTATGAATAATTTTCCTAAAGTATAAAAAAAATATAAATTATTTTTTTTGGTTTTGAGTATGTTAGTTTTCTTTTTTACTAAAATTAATGTCAATTTTAAATAAAATGATACACTTTGAGTCATATCAGTCACATTTTTCATTGGTTTGGGGTGAGACTAATTTCTACACATCAAAAATGAGTTATGAATCATTGTACTAAATTTTCAAGACAATTTGATCATGTTTTTAGTCTCATTGAGTGACACTTTTTTAATTAAAATGTCAATTTTAAAATGATAACATACACTTTTATTCATACCAGGCACATCGTGTATCGGATTAAGGTAGAGCTTATTCCTACACATCACAAATGACTTACAAATTATTTTCCTAAATTATAAAAACAATAAATATGTGTTTTCTTGGTTTTGTTTTTTTATAAAAATTAATGTCAATTTAAAATAAAAAAGAATTCGTTTGAGTCATATCAGTCACATCGTGTGTTGGATTGAGGTGTGACTACTTCTTACACATACCAAAGTCACATAACAATACCAACTACCAATGTTACCACACTTTCCATTGTCTTTATTTGTCTAACTACCTACAGTTCATATTGAGTCCATTTTCTTAGCCAAAAAAGTTTTTTTGGCTAAGAACATCCACTTAGTATGCAGTGTAGGTAGTTAGACAAAGAAAGCCAATGGAAATCATGGTAACATTAATAGAAAGGAACATGTTATCTATTTTATGGATTTTTTAAAATAGTTGAAATAAAAATATGACTTCCTAAAAGATATATGAAAAAAATTAAATAATTATTAGATAAAAATGATAAGGAAATTAACTTACAAATAATAGATAAAATGATGACAAAATTATTTAAATAAGTATTAGGAATTAACCTTTTCATGATGGTTGTATACATTATTGGCCCATTAACTTGTTTTAATTATCTCAGTTGTATTCTCAAAGTCCAATCTTTTATGAGCATGAGAATCTTCGAACAAACCACCCTAACTCAAACAAAAGAATCCACATGTATAAGAAAACAATTATTATGTGAGTAATACTAAAAAATAAATTAAACATAAATATGAAATAATACATTAATTCTATGGAAAATTATTTTAATATGAAAACATCAATATTACCTCTATTATTAAGCAGAGGTAGCGTTGTTGTTCACCCTACACAGGTAGTGTAGGGAACTTAAAAGAAAGTGATAAATGCCAACACTATGAAGGTGAAATGGTTTTGAGGGAGAAGAGGTATATGGAAGTTTTGGTGCAAAAAGGCATGAAAGACATATATAAATCTTATAAAAGAAACAAATTGTGAAAATGTGACTGCCCAAAAGATCTGTTAAAAAAATTAAATATGTATTAGATAAAAATTAAAAAGAAATTAACATATAAATACTAAATAAAACAATGATAAAATAAATTAAATAAGTTGTAATAATTGACCTTTTCATGATGGTTTTATACATTTTTTATCCATTTCCTTATTATCATTATCTCATTTTTAGCCTCGAAGTCCAATCTATCATGATCATAAGAAGCTTTAAATAAACCACCCCAACTTGAACAAAAGGATCCACCTATATAAGAAAACAATTATTAGATTAATACTAAAAAGAAATAAATTAAACATAAATATGAAACAATAAATTAATTGTATGGATAATTATTTTACTATGAAAACATCAATATTACCTCTGTGATTGAGAATATGTAGTATCATTACTCTTCCTACAAAGTAAGTGGAGGGAAATTCAAGGAAAGTGATAAATTCCAACACTAAAGGAGTGAAAAGGTTTTGAGGGAGAAGAAGTCTATGGAAGTTTTGGTACAAAAAGGCATGAAATATGGAAATAAATATTATAAAATAAAAAGACTCTATATGGAATAATTAAAATTAAATCCAAATTTCATTATATAATTTTTTTGTAAAATAGAGAAAGTATATCGTAACATTACCTTTACATCTTCCCAAAGGGTTTCCTTCATAATAGTCAGTTCTTCCACGAGATTAGTAACATCATAATTTTCAGAATACATTGTCTTCATGAGTAGTTAAACATTTAATTTATATTATGTTAATGTAGTATATAACATATAATATTATGAGGAAAAACATAGTATATTAAAAAACACTTTTACCATCTCATTGAACTATCTTTCTTTTTTTAAGGTTTTAGGGATTTTTCTCCTCTATCACGAATCCAAATCCCCACTTTTTGGTCCCCTCTAACATATAAGAAATTCTCTAAATAGGTACCATCATGAACTAATTGTGATCTCCAAATGAAAGGGTCATCCTCAATTGAATTTTCATCTGATCAAACATTTGTTTTACTCACTAGTTGTACAATTGACCAATTATTGTTTGTTTGATCTGATACATAAAATACTTGCACTACTTATGATTACATTATGAATGGCTCGTCTTTTTCCTCTTCCACACTGAAATTTACCTTCACAGAGCCCATTTCATTAATTTTCACTACAATCTTATTGTCAACCCATTTGCAACAAAAAATAGGCACTTGAAATGTGGTATAATCCAACTCGTATATCTGTTTGATAATGCCAAAATATGACATATTTTCATAAATTGGATTTCAATCCTTGGAACCATATATGTGAATCACTTATTCCATAAGTATAACACCATTGTTTTGCATCGTACTGAAATCATCATATTCTTTTGTATAGAACATACAATCATTGATTATAAAACCAATGTAAGATATGACATTTTCATTTGGTCACCTAACTAGCCATAAAAGTCATTTGGAATTTGAATTCATATTTTCAGATAACTCCTTATAAATTTTATCTCAAAACAATCCTATTACCTATTGATTATAGGTATTTGATATCTATCCTTCAACCCTTGATGGATTTAAATGTCTAAGAATTTATTTATGGGATTCAATTTATAGATCAAAAACTTCACTGTTATATAAAATGTAAAGGTGTGCTTGATCCATCTCTATCAAGGTAATTATAACAATATCTCTTTTGGAAATCACTTCGCATATAAGGCATCTTCTGTGGTGAGATTTTGGGAGACCAATTTTGTCAACATCTGATAGGTAATCAGTATAGAATTCAATAGATTCTTCAACAATACATCATTCTCCAATATAACCTTTTGTCTGACTTCGATTCTTAACATACCCTTTAAAAATCTTCATATACCATTCAATGGGGTAAATCCATCTATAATGGATAGGACCACATATTTGAACCTATATAACCAAGTGAACCATCAGGTGAACCATTATATCAATGAATGATGGTGTGAATAACATCTCCAATTCACATAATATGACTGAAATCTTGTTATTCATGGTTGGAAACTTCATCGGGACTATAACTTTATTGCATATGGATTTAAAAAAGAATAATAGTCTGGTTAATGTATATCATACACTTTTAAGTATAATTTAATGGAAATAAATAGGATTCAAATATTGCATCAAAATGTGATAGTTGTTTGATTGTAGTCCCTATAACTTCAAATTAGTCATTGACATGACATTCTTGATATTTGATAAATACCCATCTGAAAATTTTTCAATATTAAGGAAAATGAAAATTGTAATTTTTATTGTCTGGATGGAGTGTAAGCTGCTGGAGGAAGAAAATTCCTCCCTTTACCCTTCACCAGTTCCAAATCTTCCCTTATCCCCATTTCAGTAATATCCAACCTAGCCTTGATTCCATATTTTATTTTTCTAAGAACATTTAGTAATGTTTCAATAACACTATAAAAAACATTTTTTCTATATACATAACATCAAGAAAATGTATGACACACAAAAAATTCCAATACAGTAATTCAAAAAAAATTGATCTCTTCGTCCAGCCTGATTTTGTAAGGTTGTTCGAAAATGGTTTACTAAAAACAGTGTAAATATCTTTTAATTTATTAAAAGGTTGATCACCCTTTAGTGGAGATGGTTTTTTACCTTGTTAAATATTCCCATCAAATAATATCATCTAGGATCAATATTTATGGCATCAAGGTAAAAATTTCTGATGTCCTAAAAACACAGTCTTTGAGGAATGTTTCAATCGAACTAAGTTCGGGCATTCTTCACAAATGGGGCGCCCCAACATTCCTTTAATGTTATAGCCTGATAAGTTTCCATACGTGGGAAAGTCATTTATCATCCCATACAACATGGCTCTCAATGTGAATTACTCACTTATATGGGCATCATAAATTGTAACACATGTATCTCATATCAATTTTAAATCTTCAATCAATGGATCCAAATAGAAATCAATATCATTATTGGGTTTATTTCGTCTAAATATAAGTAGAGGTGACATAATGTTTTTTCACTTCATGCATAACCATGGAAGAAAGTTATAATTTACCAACATGATGGTCCTTGTACTATGAGTACTAATATATACACCAAAATGATTTATTCTATCTATATATAACGTAAGATGGAAGTTTCTAATCTCATTTCCGAATTCAGGATACTCATAATCAATTTTCTTCCACTGAGAAGAATCGGTTGGATGATATAGCTTCTAATATTAAAATATTGTATCTATATGTCATGTTAATTGTCTCATGGTTTCCTGACATCCATATAGTCTTCTAAATTGTGGAATGACAGCAAACTACCATACATATTTTTAAGAACTTGGTTAATTTTTCTTGTATTGATCCGCTCCACACTTAGGAAATTTTATGAGTGATTTGTGGTCCTTGTGAAACAATATGAAATCATTTGGAAAAGCATATATTTTTTTAGATATAATGACCATTGAACATAAAATTCATTTAGCATCATATGTTCAATATTTTATTTCATTTTCTTCTAGTAGCATATCATTTAAGAGACCAAGTAGTTCTATAAAGCTAGTGTCACTCTATCTGCTACCAGCTTTCAAATTATATAACTTCAACATAGATAACAATGTTGTGTATTTAATAAAACTGGTATACAATGGTCTCTTAGCACAGTTATTTAAATTCTAAAATAACTTCATACAATCATGAATGTCATCTTCAATTGTCATTTGCATTTCTTCCATGTGAACTCCATCATCATTTACAATGGTATTCATATTAAAAGATCCATAAGCCGTAATAGCATCCCAATCAGTGTGAATGTTTAGTTTTTTCCCATGTTTATTCCAACATTTATATGTTTGATCTATTTCATGATAAATAAAGTTTTCTTCCAACTTTTTTAGACTAATTTTTATTGAATTACAAAAAAATAAATACAAAAAAAGGAATTGAGAAGGGTCGTATGCATGCTCCATTGCAAACTTGATAAACTCTTTAACTCCATCTTTATAATATTTTGTCAAATGATCAGTTTGCATCCATTTTTTATTTGTATCCATCCTATTGGGTACATAAAATATTTATTTTTTATAATAAATAAATAAATACACATAAGATGTTCATTATAAAAGTTGAAATTTATAGATAATTTTAATAAGGGAAACCCAACATTTGATTGTTTAAAAGAATTTTAGTATGCTTTAAAGAAAATGGGTAATTGAATTTAAGAAAATAATTAATCCACTAAGCATGGTTTTATCCTCTAAATTCATCCAAAGGTGAAAATTATAGACAATTATCATCCTCATCATCTCATCTCCTAAATAGTTATCATTGCAGTTTTTTGTTTGACACTCATCCTCCATCTCTTGTGTACATGAACTTATGATGCTTGAAATACTATAATAAGTATTCATACATGGGATGACTACTACTCAAATTATTAAAAGAAATATAAAATAGATGAGGGATGAGTCTCAAGAAAAAATTACAATAATAACTATTTAGGATATGAAGTTGATAAGGATGATAGTTGTATCCATTGTGTTCTCTAAAATGGTTAATGCCACCCATTTTTTATAATTACACCATTGGCACTATTTATCAACTCATGGCCTATTGAAGTTGAATTTTGGGGGCATACACATTCTTGTCTGTGATTCAAGGGCTCTCAGTGGGGACATGTTATGATATATGAATCCTTGGGTCCTCTATGAATTCTATATTTATAAGAGAAATCCCACTTTTCATACTTTCAATCCTCTAAATAAGAATAGTCCTACCTATATTAAAATGATCTATAAATTATTTCTTAAATACCTTAAACAAATTAAAATATAATATAGACAATTAAGGAGTAATTAGAAACACAAATATGATAAAAAAGAATAATAAACTCCCATTCCATCAACTAGAAGATATAAAAATGTATTGATAAAACATTTTAATAAATAAAGAGTTTTTTCATATACATGGATGGTAATCATAGATTCCTAGGGGTGGAACCAATATATGTAGACCTAAAATGATGAATACCTAAAAATAATTTCTAATAATTATTCCAACATATATAGAATTTGATAACCTCCATTATATTTTTTAGAACAATTTATGTAACAACCTAAGGAATTATTACATTTTATATTAATGGTATATCAAATATTTGAAAACATCCAAAAATTATAATTTTAATTAAAAATTAGTAAGGAATGGAAAAAAAATTAGTAAAAGAATATACCTAATAATGATAAAGGTTTTAAACACCTGAAATTCTTAGTTGATAAATGGATTCCATAATTATGTCTAGATAGGTTGAAAATAAGAATTATTTTCAAGTACATGAAGAGAAGGATTTATAATAAAATTTCATTTCCATGGCCATTATGGGTTCTATGGTGATTTTAAGTACATAAAAAAAATTAGTCATAATGAGATAAATAATATTAATTATGGAAGATATAGATGTTTTATGTTAAAGGGGAGATGACCCACTCTTACAAAAATAGTTTCAAAGTGAGATGAATCTTCATAAGTAAAATTGGATGATTAATTTCTACCATTGACTAAACTCTATTGAACATGTGAAAAATTAAATATTTTTATGAAGGATTATTGAGATTTTATAAAAACATAGATGAATGTGAAGAAATAATTATAAATGTATTATATTAAAAAGAATGGAATGCAAGAGGAATTTATTATTGATGTCACACTAAAGGATTTAAAAAAGATACATCCTTTTGTATTAGATATTGGTTGTTTATCTCACATGATAGGTAAATTGAATTAATTAAATATTTTTTACAAGTTCAAAGGGTTATTATTATTTTAGAAATGCTGTACATCTAAAGATAAATTGTTTTCATTTAAAAGATGTTGAAAATACAAGGAAATGTTAAAGAATGGTATATTTTTAGATGGATTAAAGTAAAACATACATAGTGTTTATTATATGTGTAATGAAGTAAATGAAGTGATTTTTAATAAGTATTAATGAGTGGGATGACATTTCATAGATGGACATATTTTTACAAAGGTATAGAAAACTGGATGAACCATATTCTAATTTGGAGTTAGTAAAAATTTATCATAATTTTGTTTGAAAGGGGAAATTGATTTGTGGTAGTGAAAAATTGATCATATTGGATAATGATACATTTAAATACTAACTTAAAAAGGGTGGGTTGACATTTTTTTATGATTAAAAGATAAAATTGATAGATGTTTTTTGATCATTATAATAAAGATATTGTTAATAATTAAAATAATAAATTAGAGATTTAAATGGAACAACCCTTAGAGTTTATTTACTATGATATATGTGGACCCTAAAAGTATAAATCAATTCATTATGATAAGTGTTTCATTTCACCCATTTATAATTATACTCAGATCATATGTATTATGTTATAGTCATATATATATAATGCTCTAAAAGGGATTAACAATTTAAGAAGAATTATTAAGAATGAGTTTCATTATGTGGTAAAGAAGTCTATATTAAATTATGGGGTCGAGTATATGACATGCCTTTTATGGGGTGGTAAAAAATAATATTTATATTCCTCATTAGTACATCACAGTTGATGGACATGATAATTATCTTAAAGATTTTATTTTGGATCACTCGCTATTCCTACCATATTATTATATTTATGGTATTTTTATATATTTTTAAAAAATGAAAAATATTGGGGATTTTGAAAATTGATGCAAACAAAATAACAGAAATAATGAAAATATAATATTATGAATATAATATTATTAAAAAATGATCAATCCTTGGGGATTTCCCATATATGTGTTTACTTTTTTTCTTAATGTGTTGTCCCAACTTAATTATCACTCTATATAAATGATCAATATCATTCACCTAATTGCCTATGAATATTTATCCCATGTAAGTAACTAGTGCATTACTATCACATGTGCATTAGGACTAGTATTTCCTACGTCCAGTGGTATGAGGAATCCCTTAATTGAGTAGAATAACCATTGTCTTACACATCCATTAGGCCGAATGAATGAAGAGAACCACATTGTACATGTCCAGTGGTCACTAAGTCATTCCTTATATTTTCACCAAAATATATCGTATTCAAGATAAATTTTGAAGTAGAAGCATTTATCAAACTATATTGTGAGAAGAAATAGTTGTGTAATGAATAAAATAAATAATGATGATCAAAAAATGAAAATAGATATTTCCAAACAAGCAATCAATGAGTGAGGAGGTGGAAAAAATAACATACCTTGGATTGAAGCTTTGAATCATCTGAGAGAAATTAAAGAAATATCCAAACCTAAAATTCATTAAAGTCTTGGATTAGTTCGACCCTTTAATCATTCAAGCCTTGGATTCGAGCCTTGGATTTATTCAAGCCTTAATTTGAGCCTTGATTTGAGCTTGGATTCGATGAGGAGGGGTGTCAGAAGTAGGTGGCTTCTATGGAAATCTTTGGATATCATGATTGGTTTGCGACTGATTAGGATTCTTTAAATAGATGAGGACACTTTTATCATTGCTTCCAAAAAATGTTGATAAATATACCTTTTATCAGCACTAAATTAATAAGTGCTGATAAAAGAAATCTTTATCAGCATTTTTTTAGCACTGATAAAGATGTCTTTTATCATCACTTATTACTAAAGTGATGATAAAGGATTTATAATTATAATTATAAATAAAAAACTTGAAAATATATTTATATAATTATATATATAAATTTAAATATAGTAAATATATTCATTATTTAAATATATTTATTATAATTTTATAATTATTTAAATATATAATTATTTATTTATAATTATATAAATAATTTTAAAAAAATAATATTTATATATTTATATATATATATTTAATAAATATATATAAATAAAAATATAGTAAATATATTCATTATTTAAATAAATTTATTATAATTTTATAATTATTTAAATATATATAATTATTTATTTATAATTATATAAATACATTTTAAGAAATAATTATTATTTATTTATAATTATAAATATATAAATGTATAAATATAGTAAATATAAATTTATAAATATATTTATTTATAAATACTTATTTAAAAATATATTTTTAACATTATTAATGAATATTTAATCTTAAGTGCATGCATGATAAAAATGAGTGAAATTGAATAATTAAAATGAGTACACTTTAACAATATTGAAAAAATAGATAAATTTTATTAATTAAATATAAATTATTAAAAAAATATAGATATGTATTGAAATAAAGATGAATACATATTGAAACTATTAATAAATAGTAAATATATATGTTAATAAATAATATGAAATGATTAAATTCCCCAAAAACTAAAAAAAAATATTAAAAATGAATTAATACCTAACTGTCATAAAATTAAAAATAAATAAATAAAATTTACCAATTAAAGAGATGATATCTTAAATGTATCATGTTATAATGAAATTATAAAATGAATAATAAAATTTGAATAAATTAGATAAATATTAGGTGTATGTGTTTTTATATAAGATTTCATTAATTACATAAATATTTGTGTGGGTGTATTGTATATAGAAGTTCATTAATTGCGTATATGTATGTGAAATCAATATAACACACATTTGATATATATTAAATTGAAAAATCAAATGACATTCAATTATGTCCATTACTTGATGCAATTAGTGAGTATTTTTAATTCATATTAAATTTTAATTATAAACCATTCTTCACTAAATATATAACTATTTAATGTAACGCATAAATATTTTGTATTATATAAATCATATTTATATACATTCATATATATTTATATATTTAATATATACTATTTATTGATATTATCAATAATTATTTAGTCAATAAAATGTTTAATATTTTTCTTAATTTACTTATTTTTAATTTTTATTTGTTTAATTTTCATTTTACATATATTTATATATTTAATATATACTATTTATTATTATTTATAATTTATATATAGTATAATCAATTTATTCATTTTTATCAATAATTATTTAATTAATAAAATTTTAAATATTTTTTTAATAAACTCATTTTTATTTTTTATTTATTTCATTATTTCATTTTATTCGGGACCTTTTTCGGTGCTGATAAATGGTACCTTTTATTAGTGCTAAAAAAGAACTAATAAAGGGTTCCTTTAATTGGTGCTTGTTTTAGCACTGATAAAGGTCAGCATTATAAAAGGCTTATTTTATGGTAGTGATTATTCATATATCATTGTCATTTATGAACCATGTGAGGAATTTCAAGGTAGTGCATTCAATATACTCTCTAAGTGTACTTGATTGAATAACAACAACAACCAAAATTACATCTCTTATAAGAAGTAAGGCCTTTTGGGCATGAAAATAGGATATAAAATGAATTATTAATTTTGGTGACTTCAAACAGAAGATAAGAACTAACTGCTAATAGAACAAATGCACTATCATATTTATCACAAGAGAAGGTACAACTTTATCCTCTTAAGCAGTGGAATTTATTTCAGTCAAAGGGATAGCTTAAAGAAACTTTCAAAATTTATACACCATGGTATTATTCATAATTTATTTTCTTCCATTAGGTTTCATTCGATTAATTTTATTTTAATTTTTTTATTTCAATTCTATTAAGTTTTAAGTCATTATTATCTATTTGGAACTCTTATATTTTATTTATGTCATTTTTATGAAATTTATTTTTCTATTTTTTTTATTAGGTTAGGTTAATTTCTATTCAGTTTAATTTGGTCTGGGTGACTTTTGATAGGTTAATTCACCACTGCCAATCCAAAACACATAAAAGTAATCTAAACACTCCCTAAAAGAAGATAATTTCTACTATAAACACAAAATTCATAATTCATCCATTAAACTACATTCTGCACATCAATTAGATATCTAAAACATCAAAATCTTTATTCAACTCTCATTTTTTAAAAATCAACTCAAGATACCAAAAATTTAGTATATCCTCATTCAAGATCATTTTCCTAGTCTCATTGTACAAATTTTATAATAACCATTCTAACCAACCAAAATTTATATAATTCAATCAAAAATAAACATCAATACATTGGTATAATACAATTTTTTTCATTTTTAACTGATTATAACACATTCAATTGAATATTCTACAATAATTAAAAGAGACATCATTCAAGAATCTAATTACATTAGAAGTTGTTCCAACTAGAAAAAAATGCCTTAAATTGATGGAATATTTAAAATTTATATAATTAAATCTAAACCTATATTAAATTAACATTTACATTTCAATTTAGACTAAAATACCCCTAAATCAAAAACAATCTCAAATTAATCTATAACATTTCCTATTAATTGAATCCCATTACACTAAAACATTAAACTATCTAAAAAAAGTTATATAAACATCAACCAATTAATAAAAATAATAGGATAATAGAATGAAATTAAATAAATTAATTAGCAGGTAATAAAAAATATTAATCATACATAATTAAACAATGGAAATGATATCATGTAACAAGAAATATTCAGCATACATGTAAATGTTATTCTTTGGGTTAAAAGTCTTGTCGGATGTCATTTTTTATGACTTGAATGTTGGATTTATCAGTATAGTATTTTAGAATAATAGAGATTATATCCCATATTTAGTAAATAATTTGGGTCTCCCTATTAGGGAATTCATTATTAGGGAAACATTTTCATTATCAAATTTTATACACTAATATCTTATTTTGTTTTTTATAACTGTGATATATTTTCTTAGTATAATAGTGTAGACTAATAGATTCCAAATTTTTTTGGAATGTTTTTATTATTAATATAAATTTAACTACATTAAATGTAGGCACCAAAGGTAGGAAGTGGGCAAGATGGTTATGAGAAACATGATCCATCTGTA
Source organism: Viscum album (assembly GCA_963277665.1). Taxonomy (NCBI): domain Eukaryota; kingdom Viridiplantae; phylum Streptophyta; class Magnoliopsida; order Santalales; family Viscaceae; genus Viscum; species Viscum album. Next base: position 2,059,517,473 of record OY728120.1, on the reverse strand, counting down.
AAGAGTGAAGGTGGAGGGGTGATGTTTGTAAACAATTACTAATTTAATGTTGTATTACTGATTAACTTAATGATGTATATTTTGTTAATTGTAATATAATGTAGTTATGTTATATGAATTTTATATTATTTTTAAATCTAGGAATAATTTGTCCTGTTATGTTATATTTTCTAGATAATATTCTTTGTATCTATTTTTTATGGGTGGAGTGTATTAGGGAAGCTACCTAGGAATTTATTTTTTTCTATTATAGTATATTTAGTGATGGATTTAACCACTAATAAATATGTTATAGAATTTATTTAGTGTGGGTTATGTAAACTATCACTAAATAATTATCGGAAGTTAAAAGCACCATTTTATGGTATGTTGGGCCCAACATTATTGGTGTTTATATAAAACTCCATTAAATATATTATCAATGAGAAAAAGTAGTGACAGTTAAAACTACCAATAAACAAGGTACATTGGGGGGGGATTGTCAACATTTTGTAAATAATTACTAATTATAGTGATGGTTTTATAAACCACCACTAAATTAGAACAATCACTATGAATTATTTTTTCATGATAATTAAGAAAAATCTTCATGAAACAATTATCGACGTACAACATAATTATAGTTTTAACCACCAATAAGAGTATATTTTTCTATATTTAAATACTAATAATCTTGATATAATTGGAATGGTTTAATAACACAAATTAATAATTAAATAAAATCCATTAAATGTGTTTATAATAAATATTTTTATAATATATTGGAGAACATATTATGCACTGCTGGGTAAATAGATAACGATGATCTTTTGCTGAAATCTGTTATTTGGGGACTTGCAATAGAAGAAACACCCTATAAGGAAAAAATGGGAAAAGAAGTGAGATATAATGACTTATTATATTTCCATGAACATTTTATTGGTGTAATTTAAGTGAAATTAAATGTTACTTCTTGTAATACTACAAATAGGTATGGTGGTTGTACTTTGATTTAGTTTTCAGAATTATAAAGATATCTGATTTTTTGGGAATTTTTTGTATTGAATATAATATTGAAATTATTTTATTCACATGATTAGTGTTGTAGTTTATAATTTTTTATTATGAAATTTCAATAGTGATCAACACTAATTTATATTTGAATACATTTAGCTCAGTTGGAAACCTAAACTCATCATTTTCTGACAATATAAAGAGTTACTTCAGTTATACATTATACATCATATTAAAATAAATACAAAGAAATATTGGTGACTTAACTAAATGAGGATACCTTTTATATTTGAGGTTATATTTGATATGAAACACATGACATGTTTATCAAAAAGAACAATGAAGATAGATCCATTATTATCACTAACTAAAAATTACACTTGATATCTAGAAAAAAAATATATAATGCAGTCAGTGCATCTTAAAATGTTTAATGATTGTGTTATTTATCTTTAAAATATTTTAAAATATGTATCCAAAATAGTTATTAGTACCTCATAATAATTGAAATATTAAAATAATAATAAAAATAAAAAAAATCAAGACAAGGTTTAACAATATAGTAGGTTGAGTATGTATCAATATATTAAAATGATGATGACCAATCTCATTCATGTATTTCAATAAATATTCATGTAAATAAAATAGTTCCATGTGAGAAATATAATATGAATATATCATATTTTTTAAAGTAAATATGAATAATATATACAATTTCACATAAATCAATTTATACATTGAATATGATTTTTAAAGAAAACAAGATTTTGTAAAATAATGGAGTTAAGGAACTTTATAGAATGTCATTTTATATGATTTTTAATATTATTAATTAATATAACTCAATTGGTAATGATTTAACAATTTATTAATATGAGGTGATATTATTTATACTAAACATAATGTTGTGCCAGATGGACTATCTTCTGATCAACCCAAGGTCTGGTCCTCAAATGTGGAATAAAGAACCATAGTTTCTGGACAATACTAATTCCATTGGAATATGCCTTGAGACTGGGAATACACATTCCCTAACCTAGCACATTTTTTCAACCTCAAGAGACACTCACAGCAAAAAAACCAAGAAATCATAGATATATAGGAAACAACAACTTCTCTAAAGGTAAAAAAAGATATTACAATGGAATAAAAACTCCAAAACACAAGTTGATAGAGGATTAGATCAAGTAAACCATTAAATCATACACAACACATAATACATGTGACCCCATCCCCAACATATATAGCTTCAACCATCTGGTAATCCCAATTCCACCACCAAACAATTTACACAAACCATTAGCCCTGTGTCTACAATATTTGCAGTCATCAAATCATTCAGTCAAGGGAAATTTCCACCTTAACTGGATTACATAGTGAATAGTATTCATATATAGAGTCTTCATGGAAAACCTTTACATCTCCTACATCAATGACCTCCCATGCTCACATCTGAAAGAACTCATCCTCCAGCCTTAGCACATGCTTATTCTGACACTTGAACCGATGCCTGCTATAATTATGATATGCCCTAAACTTTCAGTGTTCTAAGATATATCTCCATTACATTTAGTAGAATAATAAGGTTATAAAAAGTTAAACCTTTTCAATGAATTTATCACTTATATAAAAAATTGATTCTCACACCAAGAATAATAATCTCCCACTTGATAATTGTTTTTCATGATTCAAAACCAAGTCCACTGGGTCACATGCAACACCTTTCATAACTCACTTTTTTAGCTTAACACTTTATTCTCTTAGAGATTCTAAGTTTATAAGGTCTTAAGACCTATAAATTATCCAATACCCACTGAATTGAAATAATGCTTCAAACTCTCTTAATCAATAACTTTAGTTAGTATGTTCATCAGATTATGGTTCCCTTTAATCTTCCATAGCTCCAACACCCCATCATCTATAAAATTATGGATGAAGTGGTAATTTAGTTGAATATGCTTCATCCAAGAGTGAAATGATAGATTCTTAGATAAGTGAATTTCACTTTAGATGTCACAATACAACACACCAATATTCATCCACCTTCTAATTTCCTACAATAGACCCCTAAACCACACAATTTACTTCCATACTTTCATTATGATAATGTACTAAACTTCCATGGATCACAGTGAAACTATGGGTTGTAACCATGATATCCCATTCACAGTAGTGACTCTAAAAGAAAAAATTAATCTAGTGGATCTATTCTATGTTTCCATATCTCCACCAAAGTCAGTGTCTAAAAAACTATATAAGGGATCATTCATCCCAAACTAGTGTGCAAGACACATTTTACCTTTTGGATACTAGAAGATCCACTTGATAGACTCTCAGTTATCCTTTCCCATATTCACTGTAAAACTATTAACCATGCCCACCACTTGATTGATATTAGGCCTAGTACAAACAATGATGTACATTAGACTTTCTGTAACTGATGCATAAAAAAATTTCGCCATGTAATCTAACTCATCATCTGTTTGAGGTTTATTATCCTTTTAAAGTTTGAAATTTTTGGAAAGGGGGGTAATAATAGGATTTTATTCACTCATACTAAATCTATCATGTGCCTTTTGAACCTACTCTAATTAATAAAGGAACAATGTTTCGTAACTCAAGCCTCTTTTGATCCCCATCCCCAACATCCACTTATCAGAACAAATATCCTTTATTTGGAAACACCATGATAGCTCACAATTCAACTTTTTCTAACATTTACATCATAGGTCCAACCAAAATTAAGTCATCATCATAGATAATAACTATTATGAAACTCCCATCATTATACTACTTCTTGTAACAAAAATGGTCCGCATTTCTTTGGATGAACCCAAATTCCATTATAGAGGAATCAAAATTTTGATTCCATTTCCTTGGTGTCTGCTCAAGCCCATAGATAATTATCTTGAGCTCATATTTCAGGCCTTCGTTTTGTTCCAGTATGAAACCTTATGGTTTCTCCATGTATATTTCTTCCTCAAAATCTCCATGAAGGAGCACCGTATTAACATCAAGTTGTTTAAGAAAAAAACCTTCCATGGAAACCTGAAAAATCACTATCTTTAATGTTGTATGTTTCGCAACAAGATAGAATATCTCACTGAAATATATTCCTAATTATTGTAAACCTTTCAAAACCAACCAATCCTTGTATCGAGTTTTACCATTAACATCCTCCATCAGATGATAAAACCATTTAATTTGAATTGATATATTATATTATCTTATGTAGGATTTATTATCTCCCATTTATTAGACACATGCAAAGAATCTAGTTCTTTTTTCATTACTAACTCTCACTACAATGATTCGCTCTGACTTCTCTCCCAATTCAGGCATTTGGGTTCCATGATTTCCATGATAAGTAGATAGTGAATTTGGGAATAAAATATTTTTATTAGTCACTTAACCCTAGCATATCACCCCACCTTTGGAGTTTTTCTCTATCTGGACATCTATCTTCTAAATCCTTGACCCTGAATTTCACAACAATGACTCAAAATTCTAGATATTGTAAAATTCGTGTTATTTTTTATAACTTATGTTATATACTATACCCAATGTAAACAATCCAAAAAATATTTTAATAAAATTATTAATAAATTTTTAATAAAAACTAATATGGTAAACCATTTAAAATTTATTACCTTTAGAAGATAAATAATTATTATGAGTTAATATTGAAAAATATTATTTTCAATAAAAAAAATTATCTTTATATTATCTATTTTATTTCAAATACTAAATTTACAAATTAAAGAATTTAAATTTGATAAAATAAAATTACTTTTTAAATTCCTCACATCAATATTTACTTAGTATCATTTTTTTTAGTTTTTTTAAGGTTTATTTTTAGTTGAAAATATGGTTTTTGAGAAAATTTTAATTTTTATGATTTTATCATTATGTAAGAGTATCATAGAAGATTAAAAAAATAAGTAATAAAATATTTATTTAAGGAATAAAATAATTAATTTTAAAATATTCTTTGAACTTATAAATCTTATGTCCAACATTTTTAGAACTAAATTAAAATGTTACTTTAATAGAAAATATTTTTGTTCTTTTCTTATAATTAAGTGTTTTGATGGTTTTAACTTGTTTTGAAAGTAAAATATATTTTATTTTATTTATAATAAATAAATTTACATCATTAAAATCAATAAAATAATAATTTTCTATTATATATAAATTTAATGATGAAAAAATATATATTTTTCTAAAATTTGATTTTATGTGATTAAGTGTATTTATTTAAAAATTAACCTTTCACAGGTTTATAAATTTAATTTGATAAATTTATTTTCATATTTGAAATAATAAATTTCAAATTAGGTGATGATTTCAATTTAATTTTTTGAAATTAAAATTAATTACTAAGTTTAAAAATTAATTAACAAGATAAAAGAAAATTAGGGTCACTACTGGAAAAAAAAAGTTATAATAGCAGTTGGTAACTATTGGTAAGCACCTAAAACTATTGGTATAGACTATACAAATGGTTTGATGGATAATTGGGTGATTTTCCTCTGGTATATACCTATACTAATGGTTTGAACAAACCACTAGTATTAATCACTTATACCAATGGTTCTCAAACCATTGGTATAGGTCTCCTTTTGAAAAAAAGTTCCAACGTTGGGTATTATTCCCACAACCTCCCGCTTATATGAAAAATACTTTACCACTATAATAAAACATCTTATAGTTTCATATATACACAAACATATATATTTATTCAAAAAAATAATTATTTATATTTAATTATTTATAATTATTTTTATTATTATGCATAAATAATAGCACCACCAATAAAAATGGTTTGGTCAAACCGTTGGTATGGGTGACTGTAAGGAACACCTTTACCAATTTTTTGACCAAAACATTGGTATAGATGGATAAAAACATAAATATACCAAAAAAAAATCAAACCATTGGTATAGTTATTCATATACCATACCTATACCAACAGTTCGATCAAACTGTTGGTATAGGTTCATTGGTGTAACTCAGATTTCTAGTAGTGGGTAAAAGTTAAAAAGTTAAAAAAAATCCCTAAAACACTCTATATTGTCTCCAAAATGAGTTTATAATGATAATATAGAACCAAACAAACTTTACATCCACTTTTTTCCATTTTGGATCCATTGACCTTTGAATAATAACTTTACATTATTGAAAATGTAATGGTTACTTCCAAAACTACCCTACTCTTCAATTATAAAAAGGTAACACTTTAACCACTTAAAGTCTCACATATTTTTTAAATTTATTTTTAAAACTCTGAAAATTTTATCCTCCTATAACCTTATCCCATGTTCATAATCTTCTAGTCCCCTTTAGTTTTCTTAAGGACTTCATTTCCAAGGAGTTTTTCAAGAGAAAACTCAAGCTCCCAGCATGATTATTACTTTCACTTACTGATTTATTTTACTATAAACCTTCAAAAATAATATATAAAATTATTAATATAATGAAATAAATATCATCAGTATACTGATATTTCATTATATTAATTGAACAATAATTATTCATTACTCTCTATCCACTAAGAGAGACCAGAGCAACGATCATGCGTTTGTGCAAACTACCACCCCCATGATGCAATGCAGTTATTTTTTCATCACTGACTATCAATAATTGTAAAAAGGATGGATTTTATGAATAAATATAATTTATATGTCACAAATAAAATTCTAAAATGATAATTTTTTATAGACTATCATTTTTTTCATTCGTTGAGAAATGGGATTATTAATCATGTGCACAGTGAACTACCACCTACATGAATGATGAGTTTCATTTTTCATCACCACCCATAATTTATGGTTCCTATAATAGATTAAATGATGATATATTATGTATATTAAATGTTTTATATTCTATATATTTCACATTATCGTTATCTAAATATATCACCTTACTCATTAAATCATTATAACATGTTACCATTTAGGTCGATTAAACCGCCTATGTAAACAATGTTATAACGATTATGGAATAAATGATAATGAGATGTTATATAATGGTAAAATCATTTAATAATGATATATTTAATATTTTTAAATTATTCTATAAGGTTTTTGTTAATATTTAAAATATTTATTAATATATCACCTTTCAATCGTTAAACACGTCAAAAACTAGTTCATCATGATTTACATTTTCACAAGATATATACAAGTCTTTCAACTAATGAAAATGGGACTTAAGAAATAATTTAAAAAAATTATAATTTTATATTGAATTATATTTTAATGATAAACATGAAACCATCTAGTGAGAATCAATCCCATCTTCATGAAGTTTTTATGAAACAGGAAACCGAAAGTTCAAACACCTAATAATGAGAACAATCTATAATAGATTAATATATTTGTAATATATAGTTATAAAATAATTATAAAAATGGTGGTATGTTTATATAAAGTTTATTATATAAAATTTATTAAGATAGTTATGTTCATTATACAATAGGTTAGTGCATGGTCGAGTAAGCGGGAAAACAAGGTAAGGGTTTCATCTCAAAATTTCCTTCTTTGAGACACATTTTCTTTTATAAACCTAATTTAATTTAAATGGTGTGTATACTTCCAATTAGATATATAAAATAATTAATTGTATTTATTTATGGTATTTGAACTTAAACTTCAATCACTCTCACTCTTTAAATGGGTTTTTATTATAATGTTTCTTAAGCTATGAGGGTTTTTCATATCAAATTCCTCTGCACATGAGCCTCAGCCCAGTTGGTGACGACTCGCTAGGTGCATCCAAGAGACCCGAGATCATATCTGGGTGGAGGCATATTTCCAGGTACTGTAGTAGTACTGTAGCAGGCACTGTAGCAGTACTGTATTAGGCACTATTCAGTACTGTAGCAGCCAGAACTATTCATCCATCTGGGCCTTCGAGCCACCGGTTTGGTCCTCGGGTCCTACAAGGCTTTCGGGCCACCCAAGGCCTTTGGGAAAGTTGATTCTCAAGGCCTTCGGGCTACCTTAATGCCTTAATTCCACCCTAAGGCCTTTGGGCCACATGAATGCAGGCCCCAGACACACTAAAAAAAGAGCAGCCCTAGAAGAGGATTAATAGGAGGTGCACTCACCAGAGTAGAGCCAAATGGATTGTCAGAATGAGAGGGTATGGCTATGTTATCGGTACCAGCCTGTGCTTGCACGGGAAGCCTAGCCAGACGGTCATGCAAAGGTGGAGATCTACTATCAGGATGTAGATATTGGGGATGGGCAGTTCCTTGTAGATAGTCTAGTTGAATTCCCTAAGACCTTTGGGTCATGTAATCTCCTAATCCTACAGGCCATGTAATCTCTGAGCCTATAGACCTTTTAAGGGTTCCCCCTCATTCCTTCAAAGGGGGGTTATCAAAAAATCAATAAAAAAATGAAGGCCTTCGGTCCATTCAGGAATATAAAATTCCCCTCTTTGAGACATATTTTGTATTATGAATATAATTTATTTTAAGTGGTGTATATGTATACAAATTTAGATTTTATATCATGAAATAAAATTTATTCATGGTAATTTAAGTTCAATTTAAATATCTATCTATTTCAAGAGGTGTTGTGTTAAATGCTCCTCAAATTGTAAGGGGTTTTCATAACTCGAATCTTTTCCATGGGTAATAATCACTTCTATTTGACCATTATCCTTAAATATTGATCTATTCTAACCTATAATGATGTTATTTTTTATTTCCACCATATTTTCTGGTGAAATAATATTTCACACCAAAGTCTTCCTCCTTGATGATTATATTGTCTCGTGAAAATGCATTTTTGTTCAGAGTAATTCTCATTTCTTTTAATGGATTTTTCTTCCAAATACTTGTTTTTACTTCATGAAAATGTTCTCCTTTACCTATTGGGAACTTAAATTTTTTTATCTCTAATTATCCTTATATTCCTCTTTATTTTAAATCAAATTCTTTGTTATACATTTAGCTATGTGGGTTTTAATAAAATAATATTCAAATATTTTATTGGATTTTCCTTTCAATGTTCATATATTATTCCATTATACTCTGCATTTTTACATATGAATTATTTCTTTTAAAGGTATCTTTATTTTATTTTCTTTTTAAGAAATGTTTTAAGATGTTTTATCTTCATTTAAAATAATTATTTTTGGAAAGTGACTTGAAAATCACGTCTTTTTTAAGATGATATTAAGAAACTATTTTTAAGAAAAATATTTTTTGTGATTTATCTTCCATTTATTCTTCTATAATGGAGTAATGGTTCATAAATCACCTTATATATGTTCTCTTATTAAATACTCATTTTGGGATATTATATTTTTGGTATCAAATGATCATGTTTTTTATTTTTGTTCCATTTAGAAAAGTTTTGAAACCCATTTTCTTCTCATGGTTTGTTTATGATAAGATGAATAATTTGATTTTTAAGTGTCACCATATATATGGATGATGATTGTTGGGGTCCTATATAGTCCTATAATATATTGGTAATGTTTATATATCCTGAGATCAAAAGGGTACATGGGAGGATTTATCCCAATCCAAAGGGTGCACAGGAGGATTTATCCCATGCCAAAGGGTACACGAAAGGATTTATCCCAAGTAAAATGGTACAATAGAGGATTTATGTCATGCCAAAGGGTACACAGGAGGATTTATCCCAAGAAAAAGGGAACACATGAGGATTTATCCCAAGCTAAAGGGGTATATATGTGGATTTATCCCAAGATCAATGGTATATGAAAGGATTATGCCAAGCCCAAGAAGGTGAAAAGGTGATTAGCCCAAGCCTACTATGTAAGGAATTCCATGGTGAGTGGCCTTTACATATGGTTTTTATTCTTATGTTCATTCCATAGTTTTATGATTATTCACCTAACTATATTATTCTCCTATGGTATAGGTAATGTAAAAAAATTGAATGGGTTTTGATCCTAAAACCTCCTAGTTATATACTTCAATGACTTAACTACTAAGCTATAATGACTTTTACAAAAATAATTAGATAAATATGTGTATTTATATTGAAATTTAATATAAATTTTAAAGTAATTAATGTTAATTGAAAAAAAATCATAAAAAAATTTCATACCCATACCAAAAGTTCTCCAAAATCATTGGTATAGGGTACCAATATGGTACTTATACTGACATTTATTTAAAAATATTTGTATAATTTATTGGGTATATGTCTAATTTCTAGTAGTGGTTATTTTTATAGTGATCAAGGTTCAATTTAAGTGGTTGGATGGTTGAAATGGATTTAGGGAATCCTCAATTATATTAGAATACCTAAATCTTTATAGTTGAGAGCTATAGTGAGCCTATTTTTTGGATCTAACCGATTGTGGTGGGAGTTTATGGTACATTTTAGTTTCATGAATGTGTTTCTTAGGAGTTATTAAAGATTATGTTTATCCATTGATTCTATCATGAGATCATGAAGGTTGATAGATATATTGAGTTCATGAGCCTTCATCAGGGTGAATGATCAGTGAATGAGTATGTTGATCACCTCTTAAAGTTGGTTATATTTTCTCTATAATTGGTTGTAAATGATTATAACAAATCTTATTTATTTAGAGGGGTTATTCAACTAGATCTTGGTTTAGTTTTTCGTTTGTCTAGACTAACATGTTTTAATGAGGTCATTGAGGAGGCCATTCAATTGGAAGATGGCCAGTCTAGGCAACCAATTTTGGGTGATGACTAGATCCCATCAGATGAGGATGAAGGTAACCCATCTGGTGTGTAGAATAAGTGTAATGAACTTGAAGTAGAATGGAATTTCCTTCCTTATAGGATGAATAGACCACTCATGTTCTTCTAGTGTGGTGCTCCAGGGTACTCCAAGCCTTCATGTTTGAAATCTATAAGGACTTTACTCAGATTTTTTCATTTATATTATCTTTAAAAATAATAATTTGGGTTATTAAAATATGTTTTTATTTTTATATATTGTGTATGATGACTTTTTTTGGGGACTTTTTTTTATATATGTGGAATAGGATAAGCTTTTTGAGATTCTTCAGTTGTATATTGGGGGTCTAGTGGTATGTTCTTTATAGATGGTTATGAATGTTGGTTTTAAGGTTTTCTCATTATTTAGATGTATCTCTATAGAAACCCATGCTTTACATACATAAATATTATATCTTATTAGATGAATATTCATTTTATATCATTATGATCCATACCAGAACCATAAAGGTTTGGTGTCTTTGTAAGAATGAATATATAAACAACTAGTTCATAAAAAATCTACATTATCTACCACTCAGTTATTCAAAACTATCACCCTTCTTTGAAATATCATATATAGTACCCTTCTTCATAACCTAGGGGGAATTAAAACATAATAATGGGTGAGCTCAGATGCTCAATAAGTGTAAATATGGAATATTTCAATCAATGATCATATGTAAGTATATACTGAGCATAAGGGTATAAGAACAAGAGATTTTTAATAGAAAATCATACCTATAAATTAATATATCATAATCATAAGTCATGATATAAAAATCTATCACATAAAAATAAATAAATAATAAGAGTGAGGAATCATTATAAATCAATCATTAACTATGAGTTTAAATCATAATCATAAAAATATGTCATAAGAGTATGGCACCATAATAGGAATAGAGACCATACCATTTTTCAAGGTAAACTTGTGAGACCATCGTATCATAGTGGATAAAGCATCAACACTTATTTCCCATATCATAATGGATTAGTAATTTCCACATGTTTACCATATCATAGTGGATCAGAAATCCCTACCTGTTTCCCATAGTGGATCGAGCACATTAACTCCCATAATTATCTCATATGATATAAGGCTTTAATAAATACATTGGAGATCTATAATAGGACCACCCATCACATAATTAAAACTATACATATGTGTACCTCAAGATCATAAAATATACCTCATTTCATCATATAATAACTCATTGAAAAGAAATAGGTTTTCTAAACATTTCATCGTAACTTAATTAACACATGGCAAAGAAATGGTTTTCATAAAATAAACCTTAAATCGTCATCATTACAAGACATTAAGATTAAAAAATTGGATGGTATCATAAGATCATATCCACATTAAATCATAAAAATCCTTAAAGTTTTTTAATATAGATGAAAAATTATCTTAAAATGTCATTTGAACATTTCTTTGAAAACAAGATAGAATATATTTTCCTTTTGATAAAATTTTAAATAAAAATCCTAAAATATTGAGAAAAACATTTTATTTGAAAATAACCATGGAAAATTTCAATGCAAGATTCAAATAAAATTATGGTCATGATGGTGGAAAAATATTTTCATATCATATATGTTAAAAGAAAACATTCTTTTCACACTTTTGTATAAAGTAAAAAATGACCTGTTTAGAATTATTTTGAAAGATTAATTTTTAAACATTATTAAATAAATTCAATGGTAGTGAAAATGAAATTTTTATAACATTAAAATTTTAATTAATAACTTTCATAAAATAATTTTAATTATCTTGGAATTGGAAGAAAAATTTCATCGACCAAAGAGGAAATAAGTTCAAATTTTCTTTAAAAACATTTTTTAAATAATTTTAAGTACCAAAGAAAGAAAAAAATTACTAATACATGAAAATTATAGGAAAAGCCAGAGTAAAATAAAAATTAAATGGGTTTATCATATAAGTACCGTATAAATTTCTTAATTGAAATTCAAGAATAAAAAATCCTTATTAAAATGGGATTGAAACATAAATCTCTTACCGCTTTGGTAACTTTTAAATCGTAAGCCCCATGAATGAATAAATTCAAATGAAACTTTAACTATAATTAAAAAAAGGATATTCATTATATAAAATGTAAAATGGGATATATATACACCTCATAAAATAAGATAAGTGCATAACATAACATGTTTCCCAAAGAAGACAATTTGATATGATAAACCCTTACAACTTTGGTAATTTCTGAATCAAAACCTCATGAAAGAGATAACATTATATATATTTTTACACTACATTAAATTTTCATGAAAATAATCATAAAATAAATTCATTGGTAGTATATACACCACATGAAGGAAACAAGTGGTGAATATGGCATGTGTCTTAAAGAAATAAAATTGAGACATGAAACCCTTACCTCAAGTATCATCTTGCTTAGTATGGGTTTGAAACTCCTATATAATAAATATAGATTTATTATAAATATATTCTAGAAAAATTATCATATATATCATACCATATATTATTTACTTATAACATCTTATCACCCATTTATTAACACTTATTTATTAAAATCATTATTCTGGATGATAACTGCTTCATTTTTCATGCTTGTTTTGGTTTGGTAGTCATAGTACTTTTAATTTGATCATGGTTTTATAATCTATATAATTTTAATAATTCCTTGATAATAATATATAATAATTATATACACTATTATAACTAGTCATATAAATCAGTGATTAAAAATTAATTACAATACTTGGTGAAGACGGTAGTTCGTACCTACACACAACTAATGTTTCTATTTTTTAATGGACGGAATAAAAGAAAATTATATAATAATTTACCATTATATAAATATAATAATATCATAAATATAATATGTATTTATTAAATCCATAATTATAACCATCAATTTTAAATGGTGATGAAAAATAAAACGCATCACTTCATGAAGGTGGTGGTCCACATATACGCATGAGTGATGTCTTGTTTTCCCATAAGATGGAAAGGAGGTAGATAATGGTTATTACATAATCATAATAAAATTTTAATATATTTAAGATAATAAATTAATTATTTTATAATGGATATAATAAATTTATATGATTTAGATGAAGAAATAAAATTGAAAGTACTCCATTAAGAGTTATACCTCTTCATTGAGAATCCACTTTTGGTTTACACCTTAAGCCTTGAAAGGATAGTATTTTGTAAACAACAGAATCTCTAGAACATGGGTAAGGAATATATGAAATTATTATTATAGGTTTTGGCTAATATATAATGATAAAACTTTGTTAATAAGGATGGATTATATATTTCCTTTTATAAGTGAGAGGAGGGGCACCCATGGAATTACTTAAAGTATTAAATTGGTATAAATTAATTTTTAGGGTAAAGTGGCTCAAAATTGATATATTTAGAAACTAGGGTGAGAATAAGTCCAAATAATCTTATAAAATAATATTTATACAAGTTTATATTATGTTTTAACACTTATATCTTAGTTTTAACCATTTGTTAACCCTTTTGATAATTACCATCATATCAAAGTTTTTTCACTTTAAGGGTCAATAATGTTACTATAAAAGGAGAAGTGACCCATAAGTGGACAATGGATGATATTATAGACCATATACTATTATATTGGTCCAAGATAATATTTTTATGAATTTTAATTAATTTAATAAAACATTATTTAACATAAGATAACATTAAATTAATTTTCAGGGCTATTCAAAAAAAATTAATTTAAAGAAAAAATGATTGAATTTGAAGTTAAATAAAAACTTTTAAAACATCACTATTATGTTAAATTTATTTTAAGGTTCCAGGTTTTCCCAAACCCTTCCTTTTTTATTATGGGATTTCTGGTGGGTTGGGAGTGATTTCATAAATTCTAGAAGTTTTTTTGAAATTATTTTGTAATTTATGTAGTGGTTTTAAGAAGGTTTTTCAAACTATTGAAGTAATTTCAAAGTATTAATAGTTTATTTTAGAAATTAATTGGATTTTTTAAAGTGATTCAAATATTTTATAAGTTTTTTTGTAGTTTTGGGAATGATTTAATTAATTTTGGAAGTTTTTTATAATTTTTTGAAATGATAATAAACCATTTTCATAATTATTTATAAGTTATTTTAATTGAAAAGTTAATACTTTATAAGAAATATTTACCCTTATTCATGAATTTAGAGTTTAGTAAGGGTAATGGTGATTTTTAATTACTTACTTAATGGTAACCTATCTTTTCCATAAGCTTTGTAAGGGTAAGGGATATTTCCATGTGTTGTGTAAGGGTACCGAGGTGCTGCGTAAGGGAGACTGGAAGGCTTTATAAGGGTGGTAATTCATTGTGTAAGGGTACCTAGAGTGATAAAAAAGGGTATCCATGTGTTACAGGAGGGTAAAGGATAATTTTTAAGGGTACATACATTATTATAAATGTTGCATAAGGGTACACGGTGTGTTGTGTAAAGGTAACCCACTCATGTAAGGGTGTTTTATAAGGGTATCAGCATGTTGTGTAAGGGTAGCCAGCTCCCGTAAGGGTAGCTAGCTCCCGTAAGGTTTCCCATTCTCATAAGGGTTATTTTTAAGGTTCATTTGGGTTTTTAATTTTGTGTGTAAGGGTAAGATCAATCTACCATTATTTTTAACTTTCCATGGAATTGTATATGGGTAAAACAAGTTTCTCTTACGCAGCGTTATACTATCATGTATGGGTAACTTTACCCAAATTTTCGGGTTTTCTTCTTCTCATTTTGAAACCCTCATGGACCCTTTTATAATGGTTTTAAAAGTAAAAAAAATATTGTTTTTGATTTATTTTGACTCATAAAATTATATCTAACAATTTCAAATGATTTAAATTAATCGTAATTAGTTTTTGAGTTAAATTGAAATTAAATGGGGAATAAAATATTGAAATTTCAATAGAGTTTATAAATTATACATGGAGGGATATATTTGAATGTTGAAAATTTGTTTCTTACTTCTATTTGAGTTCCTCCTTATTCCCCTTGAGTTCTAGAAGACCCATGGAATTTTCCAATGAGTTTAGAAATATTCTATGATATGAAAAATCCATTCTTCTCAAGGATTCCAAATATGCATCAAATCTCTCTCTCTCTCTCTATTTTATTCCTTCAGCTGCAATAAGTTTACAATGAATAACATATACTAGGTAGGATATCCTTTATCTTTATTCTATATGTAATATGAGGGGTCATTATTTTGTTCATCCTTTGGGAAGATGTTATACACCGACCTAGTGAATATAATTAATTGGATATAATGAAATTGAAGGGGATAAGGGGTTTTTCCTGTTTGTACCAGATTTATTCAGGTTACATATGATTGTTTATTTGGAAAATATTATCAAATTCATATAAAATTAATATTCTTATTATCACATATTGTGTTAATTTAAATAATAAATTGGAAGTAGAAATTGATTATCACATGAAAATAATTAACATTGTTTATATTTCTTTAAAAAGAAAATGTGGATAATTATGAATTATGTTTGTTGGTGTCAATGTGTTTTTTACTGAATATACTTATAAAATAACCTCAAATGAAAATATTAAATCCCTTAAAAATGTTAATTGAATTGGTTGTGTGTAAATGGTG
Source organism: Viscum album (assembly GCA_963277665.1). NCBI lineage: Eukaryota > Viridiplantae > Streptophyta > Magnoliopsida > Santalales > Viscaceae > Viscum > Viscum album. Next base: position 2,059,501,115 of record OY728120.1, on the reverse strand, counting down.
GATTTTTTTATTTCCCATTTTCTTGTGAAGATGATTGATGTGATATTATGTGTAATTGTTAGAATTATGGTTGTGGTTGTTTATTGAGTTTTAATTGTGGGGTTTTGGTGGATATATGTGATACAAGAACTTGGAATTGGTATGGGAATTATTGGTGGTGTTGTGAATTGTCTTGTTAGATTCCCAATAGCTATGAAATTCTTGAAATGGAAATCTTGCTAATATGGAAATGATTGGGGCTAAAAATAAATGAAATATAAATGGGGTGATGCTGTTTAATTTTAATATAGAAAGATGATTAATGAATGTGAAAATAGTTGGTATCAGATGTGGTTAATTGAGAACTATGTAAGTGAAATGTGTTGTTTTTGGATTAAATTAATTGAAAGATAAATGAATGAGTTGTATGAAATGGAATGGCTAAGTAAATGGGATTTAGTGAAAAATAAATAATTCTGGAAATGGTGGAACTTTTAATTAAAATGGGAAGTGTGGATAAATCAGTTGTTGTTTAATATAAATGGAATGGGTTGGATTAAAGAAATTGGTTGGTAATAGAAAAATCTGGAATTTGGATTAACTTTTAAAAGAAAGTTGGAATGTGGCTAGACTAAACATGTGAATTTTTATTAATCATATAGAAAAGTAATAAATATAGAAAGCGAGAGAGGCACGGTCAAGGAGGCCTAAAATAATTCAGGCCAAGGGAATCTACCTGAACAAAATCACCACACTCATGGGGAAGTAATCCCAAGGAAGAATAAATAATATAAGGATCACAATGGTTTCCTTGGGAAGCCAAGAAATCAACAACAAAGTTACCCTCATGCCAAGTGTGGATCAAGTGTTCAAAGCTGATGTATTTCAAGAATATTTTGATAATATAAACAATAGACCAAGGGGAGTCATGCCTTCTCTGTAAGGAGTTGAAAATAGCTGAGGAGTCAGTATTGATTTCACTGAGTATGATATTATTGTCATGGAAAATCTGAAGTCCATTAAGCATTGCCTTCAATTATACAATAAGCGAGTCACCATGACCATGGTAGCTACTGAAAGTGATAATAATCGATCCCAGGGTGTCATGGACAACACCTCCTCCACCCATGAAACCAATTCTACAAGAACTATCTATGTTGAGTTTGGGGTCCTTTCCAAGAGGATTCTAGTGAACCCATCTACCTGGTGAAGCTAACCCCTAATAGATTATTGTAGTGTTTCTTTCATATGTTATCAGTCTCATGGATTAAGTAGTATCCCATAATTTCAACAGAGTCCCCAAATCCACCACTAATATTCTATAACAAGTTAACATGGATAATAATGAGCTTGTAGAACCATCAACCCATGTCTTATGTGTATGACTATTATATATTTTATTTTCATTATCATTTCTAGATGCACCTCGCCCACATAGAGCAACATGTTCCAACACCCAAATGTTTTGGGGTGTTTTTTCCAACATCCTGATGGTGAGGATGGATGTATGGATACCTTCTTTTCCATGCTCTGTCTTCCATGTGAGTTTTATATGCACGATCTATAATGGATTATGGATATAGTACACCAGTTTTTTATTATACATGGGCTTTGATGGCTTGCGGTTATATTGAACTTGTGGTGATGTTTGATGAGAGGATGTTGTGGTTCATAGTGGAAGTCGTATATGGTAGGAGGAGGGAATGAGGTTGATGTCCTTCATGTTCACAATACCCTACTATCCATACCCAAGTGTCTTCAAGAGAGATGTGATGTGACGGCCTAGGTGTCATCAGGTGAGATGTGATGTGATGGTTGAGTTGTCTTTAGCTAGGGTTATACATAAGATATGGGAGCACCGGGGTGTATGATGTTGGGTTTTGAGAGAGTAAACCTAGTGGAAAAGTGGTGCAGGGTTCCATTTTATTGATATGGTTCTTATTATGTTACTATACTTGGAATTGTTATTTCGGGATCATGCCTTGGTGAGGATGTAATTGGTTAGTTAACCTATTTAGGTGTTGTTGGTTCTATTGTTTTCTCACTGGTTCATTAGTATGCTCTTTTCACATGTACATAAGAGACTTTTGGTATGATCCTACTGAGTATACTTGTATTCTCACCTTACATTTATACAGACTGTTTATCAGGTTTCAAGGAGGACTTCAAGGACTAAACTATACATAACTAGCTTGCATGTTGGAGCTTATATTGAGTTTATATCATAGGATTGTATTTGATGTTTTACTTGGATACTTTCATTTTCTTCTATGAAATTACATTCATTATGAGATATTTTGGATTTTACCTTCTATTATGTATTGGATTTGATTGGTGGTTGTTTATCCAATCTCTCTATCCTTATTATTATAGAGGGTAATGTCTTCCATATGTGGGATTTTTATACCCACAATTCTTTTCTCCAACCCAGGTCCTACTGAAGGCAGGACTTGGGGGGTCATTATCTCCCTTTATCCTTTTTCAGCCTAGGAGGGGTACCTTTGGAGGAAGAGGGTCATGAAAAAGTGGTATCGGAGCTTTAGGTTGAGTGATAGGATGGATTTTGGGGTTAAAAACTCTGAGGATTTCATGGGTTAATTAGGAAATGGTTATAGTTGATCTTGGTGTGTGACATAGGTCAAGGAAGAACAACTAGTATAAGGGGTTTTTGGGTCCCCTGTGATCTGATTCAAGGACTATGAACCTACCAAACAACCAAGATAGGTGGTATTTCTTATAGGGTAGAGACCTAGGAGAGGTACATGCACTATTATTGGTTGTTCTTATGATTTAATGAGGTGGTTTTGGAAAGTTAATGAATTTAATTAAATAAGTCATGATATTTTATGTGTGTTCCTCTTACTCTGCCCATGTTGTGGTTGCTAATGTAATATTTTTTTGGGTTGATTGATATTATAACCAAAAATTAAAGAGTAAAATGGTTATTAACTAACCTAATTTGTTTTTTTAAAATATTATTGAGACTTGAATTTGTTGTTCTCTTTCTAGTTACAACATGATTCTTTATGAATTAAATTTTTTCCATTGTTACAAATTCAATACTTTTTATACTATTTTCCTAAAGTTTGAAAGTGTTAGAGAAGTATAGTTAGTGTATATTATTTTGAATAGATTTTGGATTTTGAAAGCCCTTATAAATAATGTTACCTTGAGTAGATTTTATACTACCATGCTAAAATTATTGTTTTAAAACCCATGCTTAGGATTATTTTGGTTTCCATGTGATTTAATATGCCATGAATTTATTTCCATTTTTAATTTATCTTTAGCATGTGTTATGGGATTATTGTAAAACTTGGTTTTGGATATTTAAATTTTAAAATTTATAAAAATGTCCATGATTATTGATAATTCATATGATGATTTGGAAACTTTTACAAGAACAACTTCTCCTTATTTTGGCATGATTTTAGTTATGTAGTGTAGATATGATCATATGGTATAAGAATGTGTTAATCTAGAAATTCTTGAAACATTTTTTTCTAAATTTTTGGAAAATGATAAGAATTATTTATGGTAACCTATTAAGACTTGAAACTATTTACATGATTGGACCAAATATTTTCAAGACTGAAAACCATGCCTCATAGGTTGATCCATGAGTAGTTTATTTTTGGGATCATGTGTGAATTATTATGAAATTTATTTCATCTAAATCTTGAGAATTTAGCATGTTTATTATATTGTAATTAAAATATTAAATCATGTTATTTATTGATCATTTTGTATTTAAATATGTAATCAAAATCATATTACTCTTATTGTAGTGTATAATCATGTTTCCCTTAGTAAAGAAAATGTTTAAAGAATGTTTAGTTCAATCATGATAAGCATGACACATAGTAATGAAACATGTTTAGTTTAATTTTTTTATCTGAGAGAATGTTTTATTTTGATAATTATAAAGTCATATTTTATATTTAATGGGGTGTTTTAATTGAGCACAAGAACCTAGCATATACAAATTTTCAAATAAAATTAGAATTTTGTTTCCTTAGTGACCAGATAAACCTAGAAAGTATTTTTTATGCATGATAATGATGATGCATGATATAAAATTTTTATAGTATTTTTATTTAACTTGGCCATATGTTAGAGTTGTTTAAATGTAAGGCATGATGTTTTCCAAGGAGTGAATTGAAAAAAAGATGAGTGTTTTTTGTGGTTTCATTGTTTATTGTTGAATTAGAGTGTTGATATTCCTTGTGTAAAACATGCTTCTGAATTATCAAATGATGTTCTAAATGTTTTTTAATAAGGGAAAGGGAAATTAAAATCTTATTATACCACTCTGGTTTTTATTGTTATTATAAATTCTCAATTTATTTAATAAAAATAAAAATTATTGAGATACTTTCTTATGTTTTTGTTGATATAATTATGGAACCCTCATTGTGTGATTATTTGATATCAACTTGAATTAAATTGTCTAAGAACGTATATATGGATAATAACTTGGTTTCCCATGAAATCCTGATTTGTGTGATAATTCCCTTGAAAATTAAAGGAGTAAATATGATGAAATACCTTTTGTTAAATTGAATTAAAATATGTGAAAAGTGGTTGGGTTGTGTGGTTTTGATGTGGAAGTTATGATAAGGATTGGTTTTGATATGGAGGTTGTGATGAGGTGTGGATGTGATGTGATGGTTGTGATGAGGTGTGGTTGTGATGTGGAGGTTTTGATGAGATGCGGTTGTGATGTGAAATGGTGGTAATGTGGGGCATGTTGTCTTGAGGAGGATGGATTATTATGTGTTGTGTTATGTTTTTACTAATAAAATCACCCACTTACTATAAAAGGGTTAATCACTTAAATTCAATAATAAAATAATAGGTTTTGTTTGGAAAATATTGAAATTAATAAAAATGAGTTTTCTTTCCATGCCTAAATTAAGGAAGTGATGAAAGTGTTTTATTTTTATCTTTTTGGTTAGGTTTTTTGTTGATATTATTTTGGGGTCATGTGTTATATCCTAAAACATGTTAAGAGAGGGGTCACTTAACCCACCATGATGTGTAATATTTCAACAAGTGTTAAAACCACGTGGGTAAGTTTGTGTATCCTAAAGCGGACAATATCATGATATGGTGGATGGTTTCCTTTAATTTATATGCTTTAGGAAACCTAATTATGCTGATATAAGTTCTTGTGTTCATTGATAAATGTTATGTGAAACTCTAAAAGTTAATGGCATACACCTATGGTAAATAGAAATTTGAATGATGGATCCCTTTCATTTTATTTGTGAGTGTGCTCCTGATAAATAAGTTTGTTAACAAACTTCGAAAAAATTTAAAATAGAATAAAGTGGATAGTTCAAACCTCATGATTTGTTTTTTATGTATTTCATATGTTAAATTGGGTCCCAAATTTTGAATTTATGTGTTTATATTAACTTAGTAAAGAGCATGGTCTAGTTTTGTTAATTGAATAAAAAGATTTTGATGAAAGCATGTTTTAAATTTTCTCACAGTTATTAATGGTTAAAATTTTAGTGGTGGGTGGATAAATTAAAATCATTTTTTCAAAGAAATAAAATTGAATAATTTATTAAAAAGTTTGATTTAATTATTAGCAATAAATTTTTTCAGAAAATTTAATTTTTTTGGGAACATGTTTTCTTAAATAAGAAATTATAGATTTCCATGAGAATTGCATTTATTTTAAAAATAGTTTCGCAAAATGTTTGGAAGTGTTTTCAAAAGTGTCTTGGTGAAAAGTTTTTATCAACATTTTTTGAATTCCTTGACCGGTATGACTTACTGAAATATTGTAAATTGTATATCTAAGTTTCTTAATAAATTGTTATGAAATCATGATAATCTAATTTTTTCATGACATGCTAAGCAAGATAAGTTTTGAATGTTATGGATTTAATTTTGTTTTCATGATAATGAGGATAAGTTATGTATAGGTTTTCATTTGATGGAATTCCTAAATAAAGTTATTGAAGTGATGGAAATAATAATTTTCTCCCAATGTGAAGTTTTATTCTTCCCCATTAAAATAATATAAAGTGATAGTCTCTGATTTTGTTTCCTTCTATAGATTTTTTTTGACTATTATATATTACTTACTGGGTTTTTTATGGATATCTATGTGGACCTAATCTTGTTTGATAGGTGTCTCCCCTGATAGATAATCTTTAGAGTTATTGATGTGCTCTAAATATAGTGGGATCCTTGAGAGGTATCTCCAGGGTAGTTAAATTATCTTCCTTTCCTTTTCTCTCCCTCCCGATTTAGTTTTAAATCCTAGAGGATGATAAATAATTGATCAGTATCTGATATAAGGGTCTAGGTTTTTAAAAACCCTTTATTTTTCATTCTGGGGTTTTCGGTGGTTCAGGTGTAGTTTTATAAATTCTAGATGTTGTTTTGAAATTATTTTATAATTTATGAAGTAGTTCTAATAAGGGTTTTCAAACTATAGAAGTAATTTAAAATTATTAAAGGTTAATTTGAGGAAATAATTGGAATTTTTTAAAGTGATTTGGGTATTTTAAAAGTGTTTTTGTAGTTTTTGTAATTATTTAATTAATTTTGGAAGTGCTTTAGAATTTTTGGAAATTATAATAAACCCTTTTCATGATTATTTATAAGTTAGTTTAATTGAAAAGTTAATATTTTCAATGAAATGTTTTCTCTTATGCATGAATTTAGAGTTTCATAAGGTTAATAGTGGTTTTTAATGGCTTGAATAAGGGTACCCTCTATTTTCCATAAATTTTGTAAGGGTGAGGGATATTTCCATGTGTTGTGTAAGGGTGTTGAGGTGCTGCATAAGGGTACCTAGAGCACTGCATAAGGGTATTCATGTGTTGTGTAAGGGTACCTGGAGTGATACATAAGGGTATCTATGCATTGTATTAGGGTAAAGGATCACTGTATAAGGGTATATATATTTTTATAAAGGTTTCATAAGGGTACATGGTGCACTGCGTAAAGGTAACCTGTTTAGTGTGTTGTGTAAGGGTATCGATGCACTGTGTGAGGGTATCCTACTCACGTAAGGGTATTGCATAAGGGTAACCACTCACATAAGGGTATTGTGTAATGGTCGGCTAGGTTTTTTTAAATAATGCATAAGGGTAAGCTCAAGCTGCCCTTACGTGATCCTTTCCAAGGTGTTGTGTAATGGTAAAACAAGTTATCTTTATGCAGTGTTATTCTATCGTATAAGGGTAACTTATTTACCTGGATTTTTGGGTTTTCTTCTTCTTTTCATTTTTAAAACCTCATGGACCTAGTTCCAATGATTTTAAAAGCCAAAAATATTTATTTTTATTAATTTTAACTTGTTAAATTATATATAATGATTTCAAATTCTTTAAATGGATTGAAATTAGGTTTTGTGTTAAATTAGAATTAAATGGGGAATAAAATATTGAAATTTTTAGGGAGTTTATTAAGTATCCATAGAGGGATATCTATGAATATTGAGAATTATTTTCTTCCTCTCTTTTGATTTCCTCCTTGTTCCTATTGAGTTCTGGAAGACCCAAGGTATCTTCCAATGATTTTATAAATATTCTATGAGTCGAATGAACCCTTCTGATCAAGGATTACAAATCTACCTCAGCTCTCTCTCTCTCTACTATATTCCTCCAGCTAAAACAAGTTTATAAGGAATAAAATATACTAAGTAAGGGGTTATTCTTCTTTATTTTAGCTATAATATGTAGGATGTGTCATGATTTTGTTCATCCTTTTGGAACCAGTCTAATGAAGATAATTAATTTGATATAATTAAATTGAAGTAGGTGATGGGTTTTGCCTATTTTTACCAGATTTCTTCATATTATAGGTGTTTTTTCCTAAAATATATAATCACATGCATATAGAATTAATATTTTTATGATCACGTGTTGTGTTAATTTAGATAATCAAAAGATTATCTTAGAAATAGAAAGTGAATATCACATGAAAAAATTAACATTGTTTATATTTCTTTAAAAAGAGGATGTGGATGATCGTGAATTATGTTTATTGTTATTAGTATGTTGTTGTTTGTAGAATATAATAATGTAATAACTTCATATAAAAATTGTAAATCCCTTAAAAATGGTAATTGAGCTAGTTGTGTATAATAAGGGATTGTTGTGTTTCATGTTTTCTTGTAAAGATGATTGATGTGATGTTATGTGTAATTGTTAGAATTATGGGTGTGGTTGTTTAATGAGCTTAACTTGTGTATATTGGTGGTGATATTTGATATGGGAATATGTAATTGGTATGGGAATGGTTGGTGGTGTTGTGAATTGGCTTGGTAGATTCCTAGCAGCTATGAAATGCTTGAAATGGAAATCTTTCTAATAAGGAAATGGTTGTTTCTTGAAATAAATGAAATGTAAATGGGGTTATAATGTTTAATTTGAGTATTAAAATTTGATTAATGAATATGAAAATGGTTTTTATTTAATTTGGTTAACTGATAACTATGGAAATTATGTGTGATGTTTGTCTTAAATGAATTTAAAGATAAATGAATGAGTTGTATGAAATGGAATGGATAAGTAAATGGGAGTTAGTGAAAAATCAATAATTATGAAAATTATGGGACTTGTAATTAAAATGGTAAGTGTGGATAAATTAGTTATTATTTAATGTTAAAGTAATGGTCTAGATTAATTAAATTGGATGGTAATGGAAAATCTGTAATTTGGATTAACTTTGAACAAAAATGTGGAATGTGGCTTGTAGAATGTGACTTGATTATGTGGTGCTGTGAATTTAGAAGTGGCGTTGAAAGTGGTGAAGGTTGTGAGTTATTTGTGGTGATGTTATGAGTAGTATGAAACTCTTGTTGAAAACTCATTGTTTGGACTTATGTGTGTGACTATTATATATTATAATTTCATTATAATTTCTAGATGCACCCCACCCATGTCCAGCACTATGTTCCAACACCCAAATGTTTTTTGGGGGGGTTCCCAACATTTTGATGGTGAGGATGGATGGATGGATACCTTCCCTTCCCTTCTCTCTCTTCCATGAGATTTTTATATGCATAGGTTTCTATGGCTTGTGGATATAGTGAACCAACTTTTATTATGCATGGATTTTTATGGCTTGTAGTTATAGTGCACTTGTGGTAATGTTTGATAACAAGATGATGTGGTTTATAGTAGGGGTCATTCATGGTAGGAGGAGGTCATGAGGTTGATTTCCTTCATGTTCATGATACCCTAATATCCAGGACCAGGTGTCTTTGGGTGAGATGTGATCACCCAAGTGTCTTTGGGAGAGATGATATGTGATGAATTAGGTGTATTTGGGATAGATGTGATGTGGTTTATTAGGTGTCTTTAGGTGAAATGTGATGTGATGGCCCATGTGTCTTTGGGAGGGATTATACAAAAGATATGGGATCACCATTACGTATGACATTGGGGTGTGAGATGGGAACCCTAGTGGGAAAGTGGTGTGGGGTACCCTTTTATTGATATACTTCTTATTATGTTACTATACTTGTGTTCATTATTTGTGGAGCATGCCTTGGTGAGGATGAGATTGGTTAGTTGACTTGTTTAGGTGTTGTTAGTTCTATTGTTTTCTCACTGGTGCATTAATATGTTACTTTCACATGTACATGAGAGAAATTGTGTATGACAATATTGAGTATACATATATGCTCACCCTACGTTTATACAGACTATTTTTCAGGTTTCTGGAAAGACTTCGGAGACTAAGATGGACATCATTAGCTTGGTTGTAGGATCTGTTGTTGAGTTACTGTCGTAGGATTGTCTTTAATGTTTTACGTGGAGGCTTTCATTATATTCATATGACATTACATACTGTCACAACCTGCCTTCTCCAATATGAGGGAAGAGACATTAAACAACCCGACCCATCCTTCTTCAAGTTGAAGGAGATATAATGACCCCCGAGTCCCACCTTCAATAGGCCCTAGAGTGGCGACTAGCACTAAGGGTATAGAATCTCATGTAGTATGGAAGGCATTACCCTTTTTATAGAAAAAGATCGGGAGATAAGATGGTGAATCCCAAACAACTCCAAATGCTGTAATTAAAAGTAAAACCAAAAACCATTTTTCCACATGCATGTTCAAAATAAAGTGATACAAGGTACAAGAAAACTTTGAAGGAAAGTACCAAAAGAAAGAAAAGAAGTAATGTCAACTATCCCGACACCCAAGCTAGTAAGGTATGGCATGGTCCTCAAAGTCCTCCTGGAAACATGAAAGTAGTTTTATATACATAGGGTGAGTATATAGGTATACTCAGTAGGGAAACCAAAAACACTCATGAACAAGTGGGGAGAAATTTTAATTCCCCATGTAAAAATAGAGGTTACCAAAAAACCTAGAAAGGAAAACTATCCACCCAGCCTCATCAAGGAACACTTCCAAAATAATTCAAGTCAGGTAAAATAATAGTAATAGCACATTTATATTTGGATACCCCGCACCACTTTCCCATTGGTTATTTAGAACATCCTATACATCAGACCCCCCCCCCCCAACAAATCCCACAGTAGTCCCACTACCACCCCCAAGAACAACCATATGGGCCATCCCAACCGCACGTTTATACCACCCACAAACACCTAGGCCACCACAAACAAACATAACCATGCCCGAAGACACCTGGTCCACAACAACCACTTCCATTCCCAAAGAAACCTAGGCCTCATCCCAAAGACACTTAGGAAACAAACCTTCCCACACACACCTAGGCCAACCCCCCCCCCCCACAACACACCTTTCCTGAAGGGTCTTAGGCTATAATGAACCTCGGTCCGTCACAGCCTGTCCAAAGAGTCTTGGGCTACCTTGGAGAGGGATAAGAAAGGAGCCAATAACCAGCCACTCATAGGAATGTTTGAAAACACACACTCCCCTGTGAAATGGGGGTGTTCGGCATGAAGTTCTCAACATGGGTGTGGTTCTTATAAGAAACACAAGAACTAAATTTTATACATATAGGTAATAAATCACTCCTCCCAACCTAAGGGTCCTGAAACCAACAACCAGACCACACACAACCACTATTTCTGTTACCCCTACATGCATAAGTACATAATAGCCACAACCAAATCACAACCCATTTTTGGAAAATAGTTCCCCATTTTACCCATTCTCGTTATCATGGTCAAGTGATTTCATTTAAATATTTCTTCACTATGAGGAAAATAATAGGTATAACCACAATTCCAAACAACATTTGAAAGAAAACATCCAAGAAGGCATTTAAGAATTCACTCCCAGATCTTTTGTAAGTAACAACATCAAATGGGATCTTGTGAGAGATCCCTCGAAGTACTATAACCAAAACAAGCCCCAACTTACCGGATCCACACAGCCTCAGATTCACAAACCAAAAACCTCTCAACTATATATTTCATTCCCCTCTACGTCCCCCCACAAACATTTAACAGAACAACCATGCACATCACCAGAACATAGAAAGGGAGTTTCCAGATTTAGCCAACACCATTAATTAAGTCCCTTCTTTCCATTTGGTTAACCGGGGTGATCACACAAGGGTTATTATCCATCGATCATCCATTTAATAAACCATGTTTATATGATTAATCAGTTTCCATATTACATTCATTCAATCACAAGATGATCCAGAGAATAGAGCTTTATTATTGCGCAAGAAAGGATAGTCAATGGCCACGATTTTCAGTGGACATGAGCCCATACAATTCACAACATAAAATGAAGGTAAAAAAAATCCAAAAAAATCATCATCTTTCCCACCCCTTCATTATTTAAAAGCACGTTTATTATCTTCATTAAAGTTGTTTTCATCTATTTACCAAGGTAACATCATCATACCCACCCCGCATGATGCACAGTAAAGAGAGATGAAGGGAAAAACCCTACATGGATGATCAAGGATCGAAGTTTTCTCATTCAACCAAGAATATAGGATGATGTGACTTATATAAAGAACTTTAAGGCTGAGTGGGAAAGGATACATCATGGGCACACAATTTTTCTCAGGAATAATTTTCTATTTTCACTTAGAGAAACAAAAAAGGAAGAAGGAAGAGAGGATCTTGGCTTAAGAAGATGTCAGATCCGAAAATCAGGGAGACCATTTAGAAGTACTTAAAAGTTGGATCGTAGGTTGACCATGTGGTTGGGTAGTTTCACAGGTTGGGATTAATTGAGATTTAATAATTCCACTTGGAAATGATGGAGATAGACCAGCGAACAGCTGTGAGTTTATGAATTAACTTTAAACGGAGAAAAAACATAACTAGGGTGAAACTGGGGAAACATCAGAGACAAGAAAATGAAAAAAAGGGCATGACACCGATGAAAAGGCCACATGTTTTGGTAAGTCAAGGATCTCCCCACTCTTAGTGGATTTAATATATCATTTATGGGTTTTAAAATAGCCTTAAATCACTTTAAAAGAGGTATTAAAACACTTTTGCGTCAAAAGAGACATTACGGGAGTGAAACTAGAAATTCCTAGAGAAACTAGAAATGACTCACTGATGGGTGAGTCACCAACACCCTGGCACTAGTGGGTGTGACACAAATGCCTATCAATTCCATAGATGGTCGATCAGTTCTTTCGATGCCCATAACTGATGGATGATCGGTGCCACCAATGCCGATTGGTGCCACCGTTCATTCAACCTAAAATTTGGAAAACTCTTGAATGAGTCACTGATGGTCCCCAGGATACCTAAAACATCAGGATTTGACAAATTAATGGACTAGAAGGTTCTGGGTCATTACATCATATAACTCTCAAACTATTCTTTCCCTTGATAATTTAAGAGTAAACCCGACGAAAAGAGAAGGGTTCGAACAACCACCTCGTAAGATACCTCTCAGGAGTAAAACACCCTGTGTTTGAAAACTAGAAAAATAAAACCTCAACATCCAGGAACACCTCTCTCATTTATATCTTGAAAAAATATGGAAACACTACCACTCATATCCCCCAAGTAACCACACAAACATATAAAGGTCACACTGTCTAGACACATGGATTGGGGAGCTCCTTCCTCCTTGTCAAGATACTATCTACTTTGGGTGACACTGACTCACCTGCATGGGTTTAATCGCATCCACATTAATGTATATTGATTAGGGATCAGGTCCTCCCCTCTCCATTATTAGGAATTTCCACACAAAATAGAAAATAGGAAAATAACTTACCATACAGCAAGCAAGGTCAACATTACATCATAAGCAAGTTACAAGGAAAACACAAGATCAAAACTCAGAAAAACTCTGGGTACTAGGCATACATATGTGCCTCCCATTCTTAGGTACTCTCCTTGAGGACACCATGCCTCCACAAAACATGAACCAAGGGAATGGTCCATCCATAATGCACATTCTCCTTATGATCCTCAATTCTCACTGGTCACTCCATGAACGTTGCATCATCCTCGATATCCAACTCTCCCTAGTTGAGGATGTGGGATTCATTGTGTGGATATCGAAAGAGTTGAGAAACATGAAAGACTTTGTGGATCCTCTATAACCATGGTGGTAACACCAATTGATATTCCACCTCTCTGACTCATCCCAACACCTCGAATGGTCCTATGAACCTGAGAGAAAGCTTACTCCCCCTACCAAACCTCTACTATCCACACTGAGGGGATACCTTCAAGAAAATGTGTTACCCAACCTAAAACTCCAAGGGTCTCCTCCTATGATCAGAATATGACTTATTTCGGTCCTGAGATACCTTCATCCTTTCACATAAAAGTTAAACCTTCTCCATTGTTCTATACACCACTTCTGGGCCAAGAACACCTGCCCCCCCAACCTCTGTCCAGCACACGGGTGAACGACACAGTCTTCCATACAAGGCTTTTAATGGTGTCATGCCAATGGTTGGGTGATATATATTGTTGTAGGAAAACTCTACCATAGGTAAGTGTCGTACTCGTGATCCTACGAAGTCCAGAACATACACTTGCAGCATATCCTCCAACATCTGGATGGTCCTCTCTGTCTACACATCTATCTGAGGGTGGAAAGAAGTGCTAAGGCATAGTTGGGTGCCAAAAGCACATTGTAATCCCTTCCAAACTTGTGAAGTAAAGCATTCATCCTGGTCAAAAACAATGGTTTTGGGAACTCTGTGCAACCATACAACTTCACCCATGCACTTCTATGCTAAGGCATCCACTGTGCTCGACTCCTTAACCGCTAATAAGTGAGCCGATTTTTTCAATCGGTCCACCACTACCTAGATGGAATCATAGCCTCCCTTAGACCTGGGTAGTCCTGTGACGAAATCCATCGATACATCATCCCACTTCCACTCGGGGACGTCTAAGGGATGTAATAGACCATCGGGAACACGGTGTTCAGCCTTCACCTGCTGACACACGAGGCACTTTGCCACAAACTCTGCCACCGCACACTTCACTCTGGGCCACCAAAACTGAACCCTCAATCCCCAGTACATATTGGAGACTCATGGATGTACCTCCAGAGGTAATTTATGGAACTTACCAAGAACTCCATCATGCATTTCCACTGGGAAAAATAGCTTCCCACGTAACAACATCTGATTCTGACTATCCTCTGACCATCCTTATGAAGTATCACCCTGGATAACATGATCACGCATTACTTCAGCCTCTGAGTCTCCCCAATGAGACTCATCCACCTATCATACCAAGGAATATTGCATTGTCATCTGAAGCATACAGCCTCTACCATCCTCCAATCTCATGCCCAGATGTAAAGCATCCAACTCCTCTATTGCCTTCTAAGAATCAGCTGACTCCTGAACCACATACTTCTGTGACTTCCTACTCAAGGAATCAGCCACCACATTACCCTTTCCTAAGGTGTAGGATATCTCAAATTCATAGTCCTGAAGAAACTACATCTACCTCCACTGCTGCAAGTTTAGTTCTCACTGGGAGAAGACATAACTCATGATCTTGTGATCTATGAAGACCATGAAGTGTTTCCCGATGAGGTAATTCCATCACAAATTCAGTGCAAACACCACCTATACAAGCTCTAGGTCATGGGTGTCATAGTTAGGTTCTTGAGGGAGTAACTACCTAGATCCATAAGAGATCACTCCCCACTACTACATCATCACACACCCTAATCCTAGACTGGAAGTATCACAGAACACCTTAAACATCACCCATTCTTATAGAAACCTCGTCATTAGGGAACTGACCAGCTTCCCTTTTAGATAAGTGAAATCTACCTGGCATTTCTCTCTCTACACAAAATCTCAGTCTTTCTTCATCAAAGTCATTAAATATGCTGCAACTCAAGAGAATTCGGGTACGTACCTCTGGTAATATCCCACCAGTCCTAGGAAACTAAGAACCACTGTCATGTTCTTGGGTTCTTACCAAGAAAAAACCACTTCCAACTTCGAATGGTCCACTGATATTATTTTCTCGAACACCACATGTCTAAGTAAGTGCACCTCCCATGTCCATAACTTACACTTGGACAACTTTCCGTAGAGCTGGTGGTGTCGGAGGACCTCCAAAATTTCCCTTAGATGCTCAGAATGATTCTCCTATGATCTTGAGTATAACAGGATTTCTTCGATGAACATGACCACAAAACGATATAGATACTCACAGAAAACAGAGTTCATGATCCTCATGAATACATCTGGTGCATTCGTAACACCAAACGGCATGACCAAGAACTCAAAGTTCCCATACCTTCACCTGAAAGTAGTCTTAGGGATGTCCCCCACCTTCACCCTCAACTAGTGATACCCAAACCATAGTTCAATATTAGAGAACCAATATACTCCCTTTAATTGGTCAAAAAAAGTGTGGATCCTCAGGAGGGGGTAATGGTTCTTGAACGTCACCTGATTCAGTCTTCGGTAGTCTATGCACAACTTGAGACCACCATCTTCCTTCTTTGTGAACAAGACTGGAGCACTCCATAGCGACGTGCTTGGCCGGATAAAACCCATCTTCATCAAGTCATCAACCTGAATCCGCAACTCCCATAACTCATAAGGTGCTATCTGATAGGGAGCCATCTAAATCAGATGGGCATCGTGTTGTAGGTCTATCCCAAACTCAACATCACGTCGAGGAGGTAGAGTCACAACCTCTTTGGGGAAGACGTCTAGGAACTCACTTAAAATTATCAAAACTTCCACCATCTCTGAGTCTACTGATTCCACATACAACTTATCTAACAAGGAAAGAAGGGGTTCCACACGTTGTTTTCCCTCCTGGAAACCCCGCCCGCCAATGAAATCTACACATTGGCTGCCCATATATGAGAACACGACCCTTCTCCAGAATCCTTTGATAACAGCATGCACGAAAAATAGCCATTAGATTCCTAGGATGACATTGTATGGTTGTATCTACAGCAGAAAGAGATCCCCAAAGAACCGATGCGGCCCCAACATCAGTATGCATCCTCGACAAACATCAAACAGGCTGGTCTGACCTCCAACTAGCGTACTCAACACTAGGGGAATGGAAAGTCTCTCTACGTCTAGACCCTATGGAATGGGCTAGACTGGGTTCAATAAAGGAGTGTGAAGCTCCTAAATCAAACAAGGAACAGGAAAGAGTACTAAATATACTGATCATACCTTGAACGACTTCTAGCCCTACTAGAACTACTGCCTATGCGGCGTGAAACTTCCCACGCCCAACTCATCTACCCCTCAGCAGTCGGTCGCCTCACTGACCATGCCCTAGTCGAGGTCCCAAAGGAGCACCCTGAGGTTGGCCTCCTTCGGAACCATCCTTCATCGGTAGAGTGGGAGCTTGCTTCCACTACTGCTATTGCTGAAAAGGTATGGCTAGCAAGTGGTGTTGCTAAGGTGGGCATTGAACCTTCCCTCCCCCATTGTACTACACTCGGACAGGGCACAGATTCTGAAGATACCCATGGATACCATAGGTAAATCACCTAGATCCTAGGCCTGTAGAGAAAGAGAGAGGATTGGGAGATCATAACTGGAACTGTTGAGGTCTGCTCCCCACCAGCTGAAACCTGGAAGGCCCTGATGCTGGAGGTTTGTTGCTGACAGTTTCCCCCTTTGACGAGCTCAACTAGTTCCCCTCTCACAGAACACCTCCTAGTGTGTGCATCTTCTCCACTACCTTATCCTTCTTCTGAACCTCCAAGTATTTCATTATAGTGAAAGGAGTAACAGAATACTGAAGAGAAGGTCGGAGTTCCTCCTCTAAGTGTCTTGCTCGCAACTCCTCATCTGGGAAGTGGTATGGAGTGAAAGAAGGATATCCTTGAACTTGATCCCCAACTCCTTTACCAACATACTCCCTTGTTATAGGGAGAGAATCTCTTACCTCTTTACGGCCTTTATTTTGGAAGAAATAAATTCCACCTGAAACCCCTTCTCGAAGTCAGTCCACAAAACCTCAGTTTCCTTCTCATCCTTAAGATAAATTGTCCACCACTAACATGCCACTCCCCGCATCTGGATTATGTCCAGAGGAACCCAGTACTCCGTTAGAGCCCAGATCAAGCTAAAAGTGATCACCAACTCCTTGAGCTAGCTCTTTGTCTCCATGTCCGAGACGCTGGCCTGGTACTTTCTGAGAGTCTTCCACTAGAAGGAACGAAGTGTTTTCTGCCACTGGTCATCTTCCTCCTCTTGATCATCCCTCCTCTGATCAATTAGATCAACCTGTTGGGCCTCAACTGCATTTACTACTCGTGGATGTCCTCTGGGTTCCATAGATGAAAAAGAGAAAAAAAGAATTCCTAAAACCAAGTAGTGTAGAAAATTACTTTTAAATTTTTTTAACCTTTTTATTTATTTTAAATTACCAAAACACCCAATAAACACAAGAACACAAGTCATTATGATGCATATACCTTTCCTAGAGTCTCTAACCTAAAATCAGTGTAGCCTCACCTAGTCTTTTAGTAGGTCTAGAGTCCTTACATCGGATCATGGGGGCCCTAAAATTCTGTGTCCTAGCTAATCTTATATGGCCTATTTCACACACCAAGATTGTCTAACAATGGTGTCCTACCATCCCATGCAATCCTCATTGTTCCTAACCCTGAACTCCGTCCTATCTCTAAACCATCACCTCTCATACCATTCTATCATGACCCGCCTTCTCTAAGATGAGGGAAGGGACAAAAAATAGTCAGACCCTTCCTTCTTTAAGTTGAAGGAGAGATAATGACCCCTGAGTCCCACCTTCAATAGGCCCCAGAGTGGTGACTAACACCAAGGGTATATAATCTCATGTAGTATGGAAGGCATTATCCTTTTTATAGAAAAAGATTGGGAGATAAGATAGTGAATCCCAAACAACTCCAAATGAAAAAAGTAAAAGTAAAACCAAAAAACTTTTTTCCACATGCATGTTCAAAATAAAGTGATATAAGATACAACAAAACTCTGAAGGAAAGTACCAAAAGAAAGAAAAGTAGCAACATCAACTGTCCTGATGCCCGAGCTAGTAAGGTCTGGCATGGTCCTCAAAGTCCTCCTGGAAACCTGAAAGCAGTTTTACATATGTAGGGTGAGTATACAAGTATACTTAGTAGGGAAACCAAAAATTCTCATGCACAAGTGGGGATACATTCTAATGCCCTGTGAAAAAATAGAGGTAACCAAAACACCTAGAAAGGAAAACTATACACCCAACCTCACTAAGACACACTTCTCGAATAATGCAAGTCAGGTAAAATAATAATAATAACACATCGATATTTGGGTACCCCACACCACTTTCCCATGGGTTATTTAAAACATCCTACACATCAGACCCCCCCCCCAATCCTATTGTAGTCCCACTGCTTACCCAAACAACAACCATATGGGCCATCCCAACTGCATGTTTATCCCACCCGAAAACACCTAGTCCACCATAACCACACATAACCATGCTTGTAGACACCTGGGCCACAACAACCACTGCCATGCTCGAAGACACCTGGGTCAGAACAACCACTTCCATGCCTGAACACACATGGGCCTCATCCCGAAGACATTGGGGAAACACACCTGCCCGCTCACACCTGGTCCAACCCACCACAACACACCCTTCCCAAAGGTTCTTGAGCCATAATGAACCTCAGGCCATCACAGCCTACCTGAAGAGTCTTGGGATACCTAGGATAGGGAGAAGAAAGGAGCTAATAACCATCCACTCATAGGAATGTTGGGAAAAACACCCTCCCCATGAAATGGGGGTGTTCGGCATGAAGTTCTCAACATGGGTGGTGTGCTTATAAGAAACACAAGAACTAAATTTTATACATATAGGTAATCAAGCACTCATCCAAACCTAAGGGTCCTAAAATCAAAAACCATCCCACACAGAACCACTCTTGCTACTACTTCTACATGCACAAGTACACAACAGCCACAACCAGAGCATAACCTATTTCTAGAAAATAGTTCCCCATTGTACTTGTTCTCGTTATCAAGTTCAAGTTATTTCATTTAAATATTTCTTCACTACCAGGAAACTAACAAGTATAACCACAAGTCAAAATAACATCTGAAAGATAATATCCAAGAAGGCATTTAAGCAATCACTCCCAGTTCTTTTGTAAGTAACAACATCAAATGGGATCCCATGAGATCCCTCGAAGTACTGCAACCAAACCAAGCCCCAACTTACTGGCTCCACACAACCTCATATTCAAAAACCAACAACCTCTCAACCAGAGATTCCATACCCCTCTACATTACCCCCACAAACATTTAACAGAACAACCATGCATATCACCAGAATAGAGCAAGGGAGTTTCTAGATTTAGCCAACACCATTCATTAAGTCCCTTATTTCTGTTTGTTTAACTAGGGTGATCACACAAGGGTTATTATCCATTAGGAATCCATTTAATCAACCAATTCTATGTGATTAATTAGTTTCCATGTTACAGTCATTCAATCACAAAATTATCCAGAGAACAAATCTTCATTAGTGCGCAATAAAGGATAGATAATGGCCATAATTTTCAGTGGACATGAGCCCATAAAATTCCCAACATAAAATGAAGGTAAAAAATATAAAAACATCATCATCTTTCCCACCCCTTCATTCTTTAAAATTTGGTTTATTATCTTCGTTAAATTTGGTTTCATCTATGTCCTGAGGTAACATCATCACACCCACCCCGCATGATGCACATTAAAGAGAGAAAAAGGGAAAAACCCTACTTGGGTGATCAAGAATCGAAGTTTTCTCATTGTGCCAAGAATAGGGGATGACGTGACTTACAGGAATAACTACAAGGATGAGCAGGAAAGGCTCCAGCACTGGTGTATGATTCATCTTAGGAGAAATTTTTGAGGTGCACTTAGAGAAAAGAAAATGAAGAAGGAAGAGAGGATCACGGCTTAAGAATAGGCCAGATCCTAAAATCAGGGAGACCATTTCGATGTACTTAAAATTTTAATCAAGGCTTGACCACGTGGTTGGGTAGTTTTATAGGTTGGTATTAATTGAGATTTAATAATTCCCCTTGTAAATGGTGGAGATAAACCAGAGGATGGCTGTGAGTTGATGGATTAACTTTAAATGGAGAAAAAACATAACAGGGGCGAAACTGGGAAAACATCATAGACTGGAAAACATAGAAAATGGTGTGAAATTGATGAAAAGGCCACATGTTTTGGTAAGTAAAGGATCTAACCACTTTTAGGGGATTTAAGGTATCATTTATGGTCTTTAAAATGGCCTTAAATCACTTTAAAATATGTATTAAAACAATTTTTCATAAAAAGAGACGTTATGGGAGTGAAACTAGAAAGTCCTGGAGAAACTGAAAATCACTCCCCGATGGGTGAGTCACTGACACCCTGGCACTGATGACCTGGCATCGGTGGGTGTTCCATCGATGTCCATTGGTTCAATGAATGGCGATCAATTCCACTATTCATTCAACCTGAAAATTGGAAAACTCTTGAATGAGTTACTGATGGTCCCCAGGATACCTCAAACATCAGGATTTGACAGAGTAATGGACCAGGAGGGTCCAGGTTATTACAAATACATTGTGGGATATTGAATATTTTACCTCTTATTATTACTTTGAGTTACTTGATAGTTGTTTATCCTATCTCATAATCCTTACTATTCTAGATTGTAATGTCATCCATATGTGAGGTTTTTATACCATCAGTGCTTGTCTCCAACCCAGGGCCTACTGAAGGAGGGACTCAGGGGTTCATTATCTCCATTTCTCCTTTTTTGGCCTTGTAAAGGTACCTTTGGAGGGAGGGGTCATGAAATTTATCTAAAAAATTCATGTAAAACAATAATTCTTTCAAATTTTATTACATTAAATATTTTAAAAACATTTATTTTATTTTTCTATTACTTGAACAAAAAATGTGTTGGTGTTTCATAATAATTTAAGGTAATTATTCCAGCACTAAAAATTAAAATTAAATAACCATGATTAAAAAAAATTAAAATAAACATTTATAACTGAACTGAACCTTTTTTAACCTTATGATAAAATATTAGAGATATTAAATTCAAGAGAGTGACATTTTGTAATTATCATTTTCTTAAAATAATATAAAGAACATAATCAAAGAAAAATGGCACCAAGTTGCTATATTTTCAAAACTTGGATGAGTATAGCTAAAATCCACTCATCCAATAGGATAAAAGATAGTTCCATAGAGATTTTAAATCCTTATCCCAAATTTTTAACCTTTTTTTACCTATTTAACCCTTACTGAGGTGAAAAAAAATTACCAAGGTTTCTATTCATAATGAAAAAATAAATAAAAGGCACATATTTACCAAATTTTATCCTACTAATTACAAAAATGGAATCATTTTTTCAAGATTAAATTCTTATAACTTCTATAAGTCTAATTTAAAATAATCATACAAAACGCAATGAAAACCGTTTTTAGAAAAAATGTGTTTTTAAGTATAAAACTGGATCTATTCTTATTATATGCATAGTAAAAACCATAAAATGAATATAAAATAATTTTATTGAATATATAATCTATAAATTTCATTAAAATTATTAATAAATTATTATTTATATATTTAATTAATATAAAAACACATTGCATACATAAAAATAGTTTTTAGAAAAAATGTGTTTTTAAGCTTAAAAATAAACTTATACCAAAATAAAGTATAATAACAATTTATATGTAATGAATTATATTATATAAAATTAAAGTATACCTATATTAATTTAATATCAAATTCAAAACATAATGGGGCTTTAAATTACCTAATTTAAAGAAAAGAAATAGCATTTTTACAAAAATCAACATTTTTCATTATTCACCCAAAAATCAAATATTTTAGAAAAATCTAAAAAAATAAATTTAAACTAAATTTGATGTGATAAATCCAAAAAATGATATCCATTTTTTCAAATAGAATTTTTAAAATTTTTAGAAATTAATTATAATAAAAAATATTTTTCAAAAAAAAACATATTTTTGAAGAATAAAATGATTTCACTAAAAATTGAGTACTTATATATTAGGCATTAATAAATACATTTGAATTAAATAAAAAAATTCTATATATATTTCATAATGTGGTTAATATTATTCATACCCATCAATTTAAAGGCTATGTTATAATATATCATGGTTTGTTTTAAGTTATGTGTTGTGTGTCGAGAAATATATCGAACGCTTAAAATTTATTTAAAGAGACATATATTCTAAAATCTCAGGGTGTTACATTCAACCCTGCTTAAATAAATTTCACCCTAGAAATTTTTTTATTGGTAATCAAGTTTTAAATACTTTAAAATACCTTTATTAAAAACCCACATTGTAAAATGGATAATAAAACGTCCTTTGAAAATGGGAAGTATAAAACATAATGGCTACCTGAAATAACACATAATCAGGTTCCCAGATAAGGAGAACATTGTCAAGAAGTTAAAATATAAACTTGGAGGTTAAAATAATTCCCAAGGAATGATACAGATTAATAAAGAACATGTTCATGATAAAGTTAATGACTATAAAACCATAAATCTGTGTGGGGTTAAAAGACCATAAATTATCATAAATTAAGGTAATATGACAACATTTTTATTTCATGATCCTTTTCCTAGAGTTGAAGGATTATTTTACTATAAAGATAGATAACATGAGAAAATATAATTTATTTATTTCCATTTCATAAGCATGATTTCATCCTTCGGTTGTGCTTCGATCAATTTTCACTTCATCTCTTACTCCAGGAAATTAATATTCAAGATGAATTTTTCATGCCTAAAGCAATAAAATTAAATTTTAATGGACTATAAGATCTATAAAAGGATGAAAATTCATTCCTTATATCACTAAATATTTACTAAAACCAAAATTGTTATCACAATTTATCCAATATGTATAAATATAGTACATTAATCTCTAAAACCTCAATAATAACACCCAAAGTTCAACTTAATCCTTTCCATAAATAGTAAACCTTAAGAATCCTCCAAAATATGTCTAACCAAATTTAAAACCCAAAAATCCAAAATATTTGATCAAATATTTTTTTTCCAAGATCAATGTAACATCACCCAACCCAGTGCTCCCTCATTTGACTGAGTTGGGTTGGCTACATGACCTCAAAAATGCCACTTTGTAAACCATAGGCTACCAAAAAGTAGTGAGGGTCTAAAGAATATAGAGGGTAGATTATACCATCTGGTACATCGTTGAAATAATAGTAGAATAACAAAAATAGGGTAGTGGAAAATAGTGTAATCAATATATATAATCATCAGATAACCACAACATAAATAAAGGGAAAATAAAAAAACAAATAATAATAAACCATGTAATTTCAAACTAAAATGAATATAAATGATTTTTTATATGTCGTAAAAATATAGAAAAAACTGGTACGAATTAATTCACCAATCCATAGTCCTGAACCCCATGTCGTTCCCATCTCTAAACTCTAACCCATCCATCGGTTAGTTAATCAAAAATAATGTTTTTTACCCTTGTCCATACCTGCATCCATGAATTTTTTATAGATACCAAATAGTGGCCTGAACAAGGTGTGAGTACAACTCATTAGGCCACCACCAATAGTGTTTAAACAAATCCAGTCTGGGTGTATATATGGCATGAAATAAAGTGACAAATAGGGTATTAATTTAATAAATTAATATTGCACATAATAAATCCACTGACCCTCAAGCTTTGGGTTGAAACTCAAGGTCATCCCCAATCTACTTCAGCACCAATCCATATGTCTCTGATCATGTCATGGAACCATTCTAACCATATTCATAACCCTCTCAGGGTAGATTACACAAAATAAATCATGGGAGAACTAGGAATATCCCTTTATATAAGCATTTTAGCATAACCGAGCACAAGCCCTTTATATAATCATTTAAACATAATCAGGTGAAACCCCTTTATATAATCATTTCAACATAACTAGGATCATTTCCTTTACATAATAATTTTAGCATAACTAGGCACAATCCCTTTATATAAGCATTTCTTCATAACCAATCACTAAGCATAACACATGTCATCACAATCCATTATGGTAAATTATTTTAATTACCATTTATCTATCCATTTACACTTCATAAGTTTGGGATCCCAATTATCATCATAATTACATCAAAACCAATTCCATCTATGATTTAAACCCCCAAGTTCGTTAGCATGATAATTAACCAATTTTAGTCCATGTGATCCCATATCAAGAAATCACTCCAAAAAATCACAAGTTATACCAATTCATGATATTATGACAACAATAAACCAATTCAAAAATGTAATAGGACTCAAAGGTTGTAACTCCTATTAGGTGTCCGTAAGTATCGATCTCAACTCCAATGGACCAAATCAGATCCAATGGGAGGTCTAAACATGTGTAACTCATCAAATGGTGTATTATTCAATTACTCTGGTCGCATGAATAGCGTTTTGGTGTGATGTCACTTATTACACATACTAGGATAATTGAAACAAATATTTAGGGATTTTTTCTAGACCATTTAACTCAAAAGTGGAGAAGACATAGTCAAACTCTCGATGCCCAAGGTAGTGTTTTATTCCTTCTTCCTTCCCTTCATGCCAACTAAAAAAATATTGCAAGTCAGGGGATCCTATAATTGGTTCCAAACCGACATGTTATGTGTTCTATATAAATTAAAGGAGGAATGAATTCAAGTGGGTTAAACCAACTTACCCAAGTTTGATCACTGATGAAAAGAGGTCTCCAAGTCTAGTTCAAGGAGGGGGAAAATTCTAGAAAAATAGGGGTCTCAATGACATAAGGTAGGGGTTGTGGCATAGAGGTGTTTTGTAAAACACCGCCATAGTACAGGATAGTGGATTTTGGAATGGAAAGATCCACCATATTGTAGTGTCGGTCAACATGGTTCAAAGGTGTATCAGGAGGAACCTCCATGGTGTAGTTCTGGGTACTATGGTATAGACTAAATCGGGAAATCCTTCTACAATGTAGGGAATATGGTTTCGGTGTGGTCATTAACTACCACAGAACAAGGAGGAGACTATGTGGAAAGATAAAGTGGAATAGAACTAGGCTAGGGTGTACACTGTTGTGGTGTAAGAAGACATACTCCAACGTGGATTTTTCTCTACAACCCTTCAAAAATATGATACGATTCTGAATGAATAGGGGAAACCTAGTATATGAAGGGTAAACATCAGGGGTCTGTTCTGTATGAGAAACCCCATGTTAATACCCCTCATAAGTTCTAAAATAGACTCCCTCGATTCAATTCATAATAGCCTATTAAATAGGCAAAACTCTCGAAGACTGAAGGTTGGATGATTTTTTATACCAACTGTATAAACTAATGTAGAACATGACTATGTAGCATGGTCTAAGGCTCTACGATGCAGTATCCATGAATGACCCTCCATGATGAGGGATAAAGTGAAACCTCCATTAGCCTACATCCACCATGGAACATCCCCTCTTACTCTGTGGTGTGGCCTTCACTCCATAACGCACTATGGCACAACCAAACCCATTAAAACACAGTTTCTTCCTCTATGGAATGGTCCCATGTGCTATAGTGTAGTCATCATTATTTTGGTAGTAGTATTTATAAAACACCCCTTAAGCCTCAAAATACTTCCTAAATCCCTTCAGCCTTTAACTATATATATCTAAACTTAAGAACAAGGAGTATAAGAAGAAGAATAAAAAGGATTACATTAGGGAAAAAGATTAAAGGGTTTACAAAAAACTTAAAGGGGAACATACCTTGAAAAGAAAACAGGATATTACAACATTTTCACCATATAACAGTTCATCCCCAAGCATGCGCCAAAGCATATTGGTGGGTATCAACAAACAAGTTGATCCACTATGTTCATATATCAGACTCCCTCTCTCAGGTATCCTCTTTCACATGTCTATGTTTCCATTTCACTTGCACTAGAGGTATGGTCTTTCCCCACGTATTCTTCTCACTATGGTCTACAATCCGAATAAGATGCTCCTCAAAGGACACATCAACATCCAGTTTCATTCCATCAACATCTATCATGTGATAAGGTTTAGGATGATATCTCTAAATTTGTAACATGTGAAACACATCATGCATGTAATTTTAGTGTTGTTTAAGGGATAAATGGTACACCATTGGACCAACCCTTTCCACTATCTCGAACACCCAGAAAAACCTAGGTGTTATCTTCCATTACTTATTAATACGGTTTTTCCCCAACCTAGGAAACACCCAAAGTAAAACATGATGACTAAACTCAAACTCTATAGGTCATCTCTGATGGTCAAAATGGAATTTATTCCATCTCTACATGGTCACCAACCATATTTTGATCAACTGGACATGCTTATATGTCTCCTACATGAGACTAGGTCCAATGAGAACTTACTCGCCTGCCTCTAGCCAATAATGAGAAAAATAGCATGGCCTTCCATACAAGGCCTTTAAAGGTTCCATTTGGATTTATGTTTGGAATATATTATTATAATAAAACTCCATGAGTTCTAATTGATACTCCCAATAACCACTAAAGTCCAAAACACAGGCTCATAACATATCCTATAGAATTTGAATCATCCTCTCAGATTGGTCACTAGTATGAGGATGATAGGTTGGGATTAAAATAACTTGAGATCTCAAAGTCTTTTGAAAACCTTGAAAAAAAATATGTGAAATAAGGATCTTGATCATACATGATACTCCTTAGAATATCATGTAAATGAACTATCTCCCGCATGTAGGGACTACCCAGATCATTAATGGTAAAGGTCTCCCTGATAGGAAATAAGTGGGATACCTTTTTCAGTTGATCAAAAATCACCCATACTTCATTATTCTTGGAGGGTTTCTTGGGTAATATTATCATGAAATCCATAGTGACATCATCCCACTTTCATTTTGAAATGGGTGGAGGCTGTAATAACCCAACAGGTCTCTAATGCTTGGCCATCACCTACTGATAAGTTAAATATATCACCATGAATCCTGGTATATCCTTTTTTATTCCTATACACCAGTATTTTCTACAAAGATTGTGATACATATTTGTTAAACCTGAATGTACCTATCATCTAGAAGCATGAAAATCCCTCTTTATCTCTTCAGGTAAGCCTGTAGGAACCCATACACAACCATAGATAATAAGAACATTAGTTATTCCAAGAGACCATCCTGATGGTAGCTCCCCACTATATAAGTTTTCCCTCATAGCTAATCCCTCTAGATTAGATTACTTCTATGTCATGATCTAATCAAGAAGCATGGGTATATTGTATGACATAGTTAGAGATACTCATCCCTAGGATTCCTGGATATATATATGCATGTCTATAATGATTGAAATTAACCATCACTCATTGAAATACTCCTTAACCGCTTCTATCTATGTCTTTCATCTCAATGCATTGGAAACAATGTTTCCCTTTCTAGAGTGTATTCCAGATCAAAATCAAAATTCTGTAGATACTTAACCCACCACCTCCATCGAAGGATCTGGTATCGCTGAGAAAATATGTACTTGAAGATCTTGTGGTACGTGTACATCCAAAAACTATCACCCAAAAGATAGTGTCGCCAACACCTTAGGGTGTGTACCACCACAATAATATCTGGATCATGAGTAGGATAATTCCTCTCATGCAGTCTCAACTATATGTAACCATAAGAAACCACTTGGTCCTCCTACATCAAAATTTCCCCGAGTTTGACTCTAAATACATCATAGTACACAGTATATTCCTGACCTAGCTCGGGTAAGGTGGGTATCAGTGGTGAGTTCATCCTAACTTTCATCTCTAAGAAGGCCCTTTTGAAAGCATCTGACCAAAAAAATTCACCCATTTCTTAGTATTGATGTTGCCTGATAGAAGAATCCCTGGATAAAATGCTGATAACAGATCACTATACCCAAAAAACTCTGAATCTTGAAGATATTCTTTGGTTGTTCCCAATATACTATGGTTTCAACCTTCTCTGAGTCCACTATAACTCTATCCTCTAAGATAACATGGACCAATAAGTTCACTCTATCAATCCGAAAGTTATATTTAGATAGATTGGTGTAAATTTGATGCTCTCTCAATGTACTCAAGATGATGTCAAGATATTGAGAATGATCATCTACTGACTAGTAGTACACTAATTTTCATTGAATAAAACTACCACAAACTGATCTATGAATGGATGAAAAATATGATTCATCAATTCCATGAATACCACCAATGTGTTCACCAGACTGAATGACATTACCATGAAATCATACAATCCATACCTTCTCCTAAAAGTAGTATGGGGTATATCTGATGGTCTCTCCCTCAAATGTTTCTACCCAAACCTCAGTTTAATATTAAAGAAGATCCTAGAACCTATAAGCTAATTGAAGAGATCATTAATGTGTATAATGGGATATTGGTTCTTGACCTTCATCTATTTCAGGCTCTGATAATCCACACGTGAGTGAGAAGTATCATTAGTCTTCTTGGTTAAAACCATAGGATAACCCCATAGAGAAGTGATAGTCCATATGAATCCCTTTGCTTCTAGATCTTCTAATTGAACCTTAAAATCTCAAATATCTTTTGGTGCCATTCTATAATGAGGGATAGAAACTAGTTCAGATCCTAGCACCAACTTGATCAGGAACTTGATCTTCAACTCAGGTGGTTAGTTGGATAAATCTTTAGGAAAGACGTCCTAAAATGGTTCAATACAGGAGGAAATGAATATTGATACATTACACAATCATACAGAATAAGGATTTCTATCTGTGATGTGAGGAAATCCAGTCTGCACTAAATTGGTCCTGCATGACCAACCTAAAGATCCCACTCACCCTGGTGAGTATATTTTCCCCTTCTGATGATAGAAAGGTAACTCTCCTATGATAATGGTCGATTTGAGCCTGGTATAGAACTAGCTAATCCACACCAAGAATAAAATTAAAGCTTGTCATTTCCATCACAAATTTTTCCCAAAGGAAATGATAACCACCAATTTCAAGAGAAAATTCTATACAAGGTTTGATATCCTATGGACAGACTCCCAATGGTGTTTTGATGGTCATCACATCATAAAATTTCTATATAACCAAGCCCATGACATTTGAAAAATGAAAATATAAAAAGGAATCTGATTCCCTTGTATCAAAAAAATGCAAGGATATATGATATAGGAATTATACCATTAACTATATAAGGCCCTACATCCAAAATACCTGGAGTAAACTGCATAGAAAATAGCTGACTCACCCCTCTTCCCTGGGTTCTAGTTTAACTCCCTTATGCTGCTCTTTCTGGATGGTACTAACACTCCTACACTAGGGTTCCATGTCCCCTACCATAGCCTAAATAGCTAGTAGAACTCAATCTACTAGTCTATTGAAGGGTATCTAAGTCCCTCCTTAACTCAAGTTCATACCTTAATCCCCTTAAAAAATTCTTCTATAGTGGGGTCTTGCAAAACCATCAAAGATGACTCATACTTCTGCAAGAAAAACACTCCACTATAGGGTAAGGATACTAAGGTATCTTGTGTTTATCTTTTCCATACTGATATCACTCCAATGGGCCATGATTTTGAGATGATTGTTCACTACCCTAGTTATTATACCAACTATTTCTCTAGTAATAGCTATCATAGTGGAACTTATTTCCACTAGAAGAAGAACTCACATATTATCCCAGTAAAACTATTTGGACGATACTTGGGGCCTCTCTCAGATTCCCTTATATGATGAGGTTTTGATTCATCGTATTCATGAAGTTTCTTAGGTGAAACACATTCACCTATGACCATATCTCATAGTGAATCTCATCTTGAAAAAATCTCATCTTGGTGACCTCATTAGCTTCCAAGGATGGAGTAAAGCACTGCAGTTTGGTGAAGTGTCCGACATAGTCTATCAATGACATTCCCTCCTATGTCAGATGCATGAACTCACAATCCCTCTAATCCCTCAATGTCTCTGGATAGAAGTGGTTTAGAAACTTCACCTTGAAGATCTTCCAAGATAACTCCTCTTGATTCTCTTCTTTCTCCACAATGTCCTACCAATTCTTGGTTGGTCCTTAAAGAATGTAAGAAGTAAGATTCTACCTCCTATCAGTAGGTGTCTCTATGTGCTTAAATATCTTCTGGACTGACTCAATCTAGAACTTAACTATCTAGGATCCTCCCTACCCAATGAACATAGGTGGGTACTATAGTTAGAACCCTTTCGTTATCTCTTATATCAAAGGTATGGTGTGAATAGTCTCTCTTTCCATAGATCTCATGACCCTCATGACTCTATCTCAAAGTTGATCATCCATATGGTTTTATAGAGCTTTAGATCAAATGTTTTAGGAGTGTGATGATTTCCAATCTCTTAGTTCTCAATCTGAGGATGGTGGGGAGGTATTTTATCGACAAAGGATTAACACACACCTTAAAACATGGGTTATACTACAAGTTCAACCTCAATAGGTGTAAGAAATGAAGAACCACTGACTCAAGGTTCCTATGAACTTGTATTGACATGTGAATTGGCATAAGATATTAGTTTTATATCATTTATGTTTATCAAGTACAACATGGTTTCCATTTCATAGTTCATATGGGCAGATATGTTATATATAATAGATATGTCCCTAGAATGAACAATGCATGTCAACATATATCCCTATGTGTATATCATGATGCATGAATAGTCACATCTTTTCATACTAGACATGAGTAAAATCTCATAAAATAGTAATGACACACAATAAGTGAATCACCCAAGGTGAAATAACATCAATCGTAATAAGCAAACAGCATAAACAGCAATCTCATCCTTAGGAACTCAGTTTTTTCCCTACACATGGGTCAGCTGCTCCCATGGACAAGATCATTACCAAGTTATAACACATAATAGACTCCTTTAAACCTTTCCCAAATAGTAATTAAGCAATAATGAAAAATTGATCCTCTTATACCACTTTGTATCGTCCCCCAACCCCATGCTCCCTCACATGATTGAGTTGGGTTGGCTACATGACCTCAGGTGAGCCTCTCCATATGCTAGCAGCTACCAACTAGCAGTGATGTTCTAAATAATATAAAGGGAAGACTATAACCTAAAGTAAAAAGTTTAAATAATATCATAATAATTGAAATAGAGTAGTGGAAAATAGAATAATCAATATAAATAATCAGAAAATAACCACAACAAAAAAGAAAGGATGAATCAACAAACCAAATAATAATAAACCATGTAATGTCGGACTAAAATGAATCTAAATAAAGTGATATATGTCATAAATATATAGAAAATATGGAAAGAATAAATCCTCCAATCCCCAATCCTGAACCCCATGTCATTTCCATATCCAAACTCCAACCCATCCATAAAGTAATCAATCAACAACAAGGTCCATTTCCCTTGTCCATGGCTACATCCATGAAGTCTGGCCTAGTACCAAATGGTGGATCGAATAGGTTGTGAGTACAAATCAGTAGTCCACTACCAATGATGTATAAACAAATATAGTCTAAGTATATATAGTGCATGGAATGAATAGATAAATAGGGTAATAATTTAATAAATTAATATTATAAATCCATTGAACCTCAAGATTTGTGTTAACACTCAGGATCAACCCCAACCTGCTTTGGCACCAAGCTAGATATCTCTGAGTATGTTGCAAAACCATACCAACCATAGCCATAACCCTCTTGGGGTAGATTAAACAAAATAAATCATAAGAGAACTGGTTTGATCCCTTTATATAAGAATTGTATCATCACTGGGCGCAATCCCTTTATATAATCATTTCAATATAACCAAGCATAAGCACTTTATATAATCATTTTAGCATAACCGGATGAAAACTCTTTATATAATCATTTTAGCATAACTGGGTGCAAACCCTTTATATAATCATTTCAGCATAACCAAGATCAAGACCATTATATAATAATTTCAACATAACCAAGAACAATCACTTTATATTAACATTTCGGCATAATCAAGTAAAATCCCTTTATATAATCATTTCAGCAAAACCAAGAACCAAGCATAGCACATGCCATCATAAGAAATTATGGTAAATCATTACAATTACCATTTATCTATCCATTTATACTTCATAAGTTCGGGATCCCAATTATCATCATAATCACATCAAAACCCAATCCATTTATCATTGAAACCCTTAAGTTCATTAGCATACCAATTAACCAATTTTAGTCTGTGTGATCTCGTATCAAGCCATCACACCAAAAATCACAAGTTATGCCAATGCATAATATTAATCCAACAATCAACCAATTCCAAAACATCAGATGGATCAAAGTTTGGCACTCTAATTGAGTGGATTCAAGTCTCATTATAAATTCCAATACACCTGATGGGATCCAATGGGAGGTCTAAACATGTGTAACTCGTCAAATAATGAATTATTCAATTAATTTGGTTGTGCACATGGTGTGTCGGTATGATAACAATTATTACACATACTAGGATAATTGAAATATAAATTTAGGGAGTTTTTCTAGACCACCTACCATAAAATTTGAGAAGATGCAGTCAAACTCTCAATGTACAAGGTAGTGTTTTATTCCTTCTTCCTTCCCTTCACACCAACCAGAAAAAGATCGCATGTCGAGGGCTCATAAAACCTGTCATAACCCAACCCACCAGGACTCGCATGGATGATGGTAAACCAAGTGAGACACCCCAATTTCACCTCCAATAGACTAGGGGCTAGAGACAAGCACCAAATAGGTATAATACTAAAATGGGAGGCTTTATCCTAAAGAACATGTATGCACACAGACAACCAAATCCATGAAACATTGTATAGGTGTAATAAAATATTGAACATATAGAGTGAACACAATGCATGAAATAACCTATAGGAAATACATATCAGAGTACAAAAACATAATAAAAAAGATATAAGGGGGGGAAATACTTTCCCAACCAGAGATATAGGGGTCCAAAATGATAACAACTGTAAAAAGTAGATCAGGGGCAAGCCTGAATCCACATACCAGAGTTCGACCATCGAACATGGTTAGTGAAACCACATACTGCTAATATCCATTGAACCATGTCCATGATAGTCAATTATAATATGTATGTCGACTTCATAAGATACAATATGTGTATGAAAATCTCATACATATGTGAGTATAAACAAATCTAGTAGGACACCCCAAATTTACCAAACACAAAGCAACAATAGAGAGTAATCAGATCCTCACCACCAAAGAATTTCAATTGGAATGTGATAAAATAACCCAGTATTCTAAATAAGAAGATAAAATGAAGATAGAAAGTGGATCTTTGTCTCTATATCCATCTAAGAACAATGAGTTATCCTACAACTCCCAAAGTTTATCTCTGATGCCCAACATCATATGCAACCGTACAAGAGACTGTGTAGAGGGCCTACACCCTACCACTATTCTCCATAGTCAAGGGGGAACTATCTCCTAGACATGAATCTTCTGTAACCTCTCAAGAATCCATGTGGAGGGCCCATACCTCATCACTGTTCTCTATGGCCAATGGGGTGTAATATCTAGTGGAGGACCCACTTCCCACCGGAGCTCAAAGACGGTGGGTTCCACCCCACAAATAGAGCACCTACACCCAATGTTTTATGGGGGTTGTAACGTCCCAGCTTTAACCAAGTTATAAACTATTTAATTTTTATTCCAATTTCTTAAATCGACCCAGGACACATGCCAACATAGTCTATTGCAGGTCCAGAGTAGAAAATAATTTTTTTCATGGTTGCACGAGATTATGCAAAATAATCCACCATGCCCTGGCGTAATGTTCTGGTTAAAAGTAATTAAAATGATTAAAATAAATAAAATAAATTTAAATAAATAAAAATAAATAAAAATAAATAATAAAATAAAAATTGGTTAGAGTAAAAGTGAAAATAATTAAAAATGGGATTAACCCATTTTTATTATTATTTTTATTTCTTTTCTCCTTCCTTTTTTTTATTTTTTCCTTATTTATTTATTTTATTTTTATTTTTTTATATCCTATATTTCTTTCCTTTATTTATTTTTTTCTCCTCCTCTCTTCTCTCCCTCTCCTCTTGTGTGTTGTGCCCCCTGTTCAGGTGGTGTGTCTCCCTCCTTTTCCGCTTTGAAAGCCTGATGCACCTCTAGTTCTTCTCTATTTTCAACACTGTTGGAAGTTATGTGAAGCTCTCAGTAAGGATTTTCATCTACACCAGTTAGTTTTTGGTTTCATCCTCTCTTCATCACATAGTTTTTCATGGAAGGTTTTTACATGAAATTGGGGTTTTTGTTAAATCCTCTTATTTCTTCCATTTTAGGTCAAATCAAAAGTTTTCATGGGATGTGGGGTATATACTATGACTAAGATGTGGGGTGCTTATGTTATTTCCCATAATTTAGTTTCTTCATTCAATTCACACTGTTTTGTCGCTTGTCAATGCCTACCGGTGAATCCCAAATAATGTGTATTAATTTAATTAAACTATTTTTCCTTGATCTTTGTGACCTTTGTTTAAGGAGAAACCCTTCCTAGGTTATTTCCATGACCGTTAGATGCCCCTTTGGGTTTTCTGGAATAATATGCATGTTTACCTTTGGTCTTGAATCTTTAAATTATCATTTACATGTGCATGTGTGGTAATTTGGGTTGAAGTTTTAAATTGAATAAATTATTCAGGATGAATCATAAACCATGAATTCGGTTTTCCTTTAATTTGTTTTTCCTGAATAATTTTTGTTATAAGTATTGTCATTCTTTGCTATTATTAAATGTTGTTTCCTATTATTAAACTGATAAAGGGCTAGTTTTGTTTAATATTGTGTTATTATTATTATTTGTTACTGTTAGGCTTGAATAATTAGTAAGCACCTGGAATTAAATGGTTAATTAAAGGGGTGCAATCATGAATGATTTCTCTATGATATATATTCCTCTATTGTTGTTTTAAATGAAATTTGGATGGGGAGAGAATGTGGTTCCCATATTAAGAACCCACAATTAGACTCTTCATGATCGATAGGTTATAATACAATGCGCTAGGAAAGTGATGTTTTAGTCTCTCCAGGCAAGGGTTTTCCATGGGATTTTTACTATACTATTTGGTGATACTAGTTCCCTAAGGGGAAGCTGAGGACGGACCCATTGGCAAGATGGCTATACTAAGCCTCGATTGATACTCGATCCCTTATGTGTGATACCCAATATGGACTCATAATTACCATACCAAGATTGATACTTGTACTTTTGAAAGGATTTCCATAAATGGGCTCATGGAATTGGATATAATTGAATGGATTTACTATAGAGATACCTTAGGTATGGGATCAGACTCCACCTCCGAAATTTTCAATTTTAATATAAATACTTGAGATATTTTTATTGACAATGCATAGAGTTTCCTTATGCTTTGTGATACCTCTATTGTACCTTTAGTGCAGCTAGTGTTGACATATAGATTAGACCCCAAGCCAAAGAACAAGCTTGGGGGTATGCCCTTTTCTTTGGTCTGTCATGTTACTTAGGCCTTGCTATATATATTCTTCTTTACTAGGTATCTCATTTAGATTTTCAACTTAGTCCAAAGAAGGTGGTATGGGATAAGAGTCTTCTTAGGAACCCAAACCAAGTTATAGTTATTTTATTTATTTAAATAGCTTGCATTTATTATATATGGCACATTATTATTTGTCGACAGCACGAAATGGAAAGGTTTAGACACCATGGGTATCGTCCTACTGATATTATATCTCACACCCTACTCATGCATATTTTGGTACCCGAATAGACTTTATTATCATATTTATGGATATAGGGAAGTGTACCACTCTTTATGCTTGATTTATTTTCTATTTTGGATGGAGCTTTGGGGGCAGAGGACCGATCCTATGCTCGAAATGTCATGTGGCATTTTTCTGTCTTTTTGGTAGTTTTTGTTAGCATGAATCATATGCTTGTACCCTATACCCCTACATGTTTATTTATTTACTTTTGGCATCATATATTGACATCATCGTGGTATCTATTATGAATATTTATCATTTGTGGTTATTATTTATTTTGTTGGGTCATTTATCTACTTTTTTTGTTGTTTGCTTTTTCTCTATGATTACTCTACTTGTTACAAATATTATTTAATATTGTTTAATACCTTATACTGCAATGGAATAGTATCTGCACGGACTTACCCAAGGCCCTCACTTCTAGTTGGTAGCTTCTAGAATTTGGGGAGATGCACTTGATGTCTTGTGGCCCACCATCTTGGGGTCCAGTTTAGTGGTACTCAGGGTGGGATGCTACAAAGTGGTATCAAAGGGTATATTTTCCTTTTATATTACTTTTTGGGTTAGACAGGAGACTAGGACATAGGAATTTGGAATTTACCCTATACTTGGACGTAGCTAACCCATGTACAAGGGAAGCCCAAATTTCCTAGATTGGGGATTTCAGTTATTGATTGTACCATTTATTATTGATATGACTTCACTGTTGAGTGAAACACTTGTTTTCTATTGTTACTAGTATTGGAGTTATTGAGATGATGATTTTGAATATCGTAGCCCGATGACATGAGGGAATTTCATTTTACATGCATCATAGTAGGCACCATTGGGATTAAAATGACATGCATATTGTCATACCATATCTACTTTCAGCATGCATCTGCATGTTTGCATGTGAGTGATCTTGTGTTTAGTTGTAATGTCTTATTTTACTTTTTTTTATAAATATAAAGTGTTTATGTGTTTTAGAGATCCTTCTAAGACCTATTTTATTTCTATCTAGACCTGTCTCTTAGAGCGGGCAATATGTTGTGTAAAAATCAGAGGCAGGTCGTGTACCTGTCCTTTTTACTTGCTTTCCTAACCTGTTATGCCATGTTCAGGGAGGCCTTACACAATCCCTTTTCTTACTTCTCTTTTTCTTTTTCACCTCATATTCCATAGAATCTCGTCTAAGGTGTGAATTTGATAATTTTAGAACAATGTCAATGTGATGTCTTCGTGTCGTATGCCAGGATAGTAGAGATGAGCACATTCTAAAGTTGGTGGGTCCAAAACCTCCTATATTGCCACCTGTAGTACCTCCTATAGTTACTCATATGGTACCTCCTCCTGATATTCTAATGGGAGTCGACAACCAGTTTAGGAATAATCTTCTCAGGTTCATACGGTCAGTTTAGAGTGTTCCCCGGCCTGCCCTGACTATGGTAGAGCTTAAGCTAGACTTTCTACGGCATCATCCTCCCACTTTATCTGGGGATAAAAGTCTCAATGATACAGATTCATGGATAGAAGCTATGATATTCATCTTTGAACATATTGAGATGCCTCCAGAGTGGATGGTCAAACTTTCTATCTTTATGCTTCGTGACTCCACCAAGCATTGGTGGGATGTCATTTCTCAAGAAGACCAACCCTGAGATATGGTTTGGGAAGAATTACAGATAGATTTATATGATCACTTATTCCCATAGACTCTAAGGGTAGATCATGTCATTGAGTTCTTAAATCTTCAATAGGGATCTATGACAGTTTTAGAGTATTCTACTCGCTTCACTGAGCTCCATCGTTTTTCTCTATCTCTGATCAGTGACTCACAGATGACTGCGAGGTGATTTGAGGATGGACTTGGATATGTTATCTACTCACAGGTGAATGTATTTCATTTTCCAACCATTATATAGATCGTGAATCAAGCCCTAATTATGGAATGAAATATCAAAGAAGCTGATCCTGTGAGCTAGGGTGATTCAGTTCTAAGGCAGGGTAATGGTTATTCAGGGAGTAAGAAGCATCATTTCAAGGGTGAACTTGGGGGAAATTCCATCAAAATGACACGTTCTGATAGTATTATCATATGTCATTAGTATGGAAAGATCATCCATAGAAAACCCTAGTTAATGAGGAACCCAATGTGTTGCCAATATTTCCTAAAGATGGGTCACCTTCAGTGTTTCTGCTATTCTTTTCCTTCAGAATCCAGTGTCTGGAGTTCCCCCTTGAGATAGGTGGGTACCATTTCTTATGGAATTTCTTCATCCTCAAGATAACCATATTTGATTTCATTCTCAGAATGTAATGGTGTGTTCTTTATCATTACCAAGTGGATTGTTATCATTATCGAGTGTCCTTCAAAACACTTGAGGGAAGCACATATATATACAAGGGATAACAGGATATCCAGGCAGATTGAGCTAGACCTAAGTGTTCTGGGCTAGGCAGAGTGACATCTCATCTAGAAAGTCTCTTTATGAGTGATCAGGTAATGTGGTTAGTGGAAATCCCTCCTATTGTGGATTTTTTTAGGGATGTATTCCCTGAAAATTTCTCTAGGTTACCTCCCATGAGGGAACTTGAGTTCACTATCAAGCTAGTTCCAAGTGATGCACCAATGTCCATTCATCCTTATATGATGGCACCAATAGAGCTACAGGAACTCAAGAAGCAGCTTAAAGATCTTGAGGTAAGGGGTTTTATCAGACCAAGAACATCATTTTGGGGTTCACTAGTCCTTTTTTCCAAGAAGGCAGATGGTATCCTTAGATTGTGCATGGATTATCATCGACTCAACCATATTATGGTAAAGAATCAGTATCTATTTTCTAGTATAGAAGACCTCTTCAACCAGCTCATAAGAGAAACTATTTTCTCCAAGATTGAGCTAAGTTCGGGCTATCACTAGGTGCATGTACGACCATCTAACATACCACGTACAACTTTCCAAAGAAGGTATGGCTTGTATGAATTTTTTGTTATATTGTTTGGTCTAACGAATGCGCTAGTAGTTTTCTTGGCTCTAATGAATTGGTTTTTCCACCCATACCTTGATTCCTTTATGGTGGTCTTCATAGACAACATCTTGGTGTATTCATGCTTCATACATGACCATGCAACCCATCTTGATATCATGTTGAGTACACTGAGAGAGAACCAACTATATACGAAGATTAGTAAATGTCACTTTTGGATCAATAAGGTTTACTTCTTGGGTCATATCATATCTGAGGTAAGAATATCAGTCAACCAAAAGAAGGTGAGCATAGTGGTTTCCAGGGAGTATCCAAAGAATGTTTTTGACATACATATATTCTTAGGTATTTCTAGCTATTACAGGCATTTAATCAAGGATTTCTCTCACTTAGAAGCACCTCTTATAGCCTTGACTAAGAAGTGTGTGTAGTTCATCTGGTCAGAAGGTTTTGAGAAATCTTTTCAAGAGTTAAAGGGAAGACTCACGTCAGCTCCGAACCTGATTCTTCCTGATCCAGATAAAAGTTATACTATTTACTGTGATGCTTCAGGGGTCAGACTGGGTGTAGTTATGATGTAGGGTGAATGAGTTATGGATCCCGGCAGCTGAGGCCTCATGAGAAGAACTATCCTACGCATGACCTCAAATTAGCAGTTTTGTTTCATGATCTGCACTGTTGGAGACACTACTTGTTGGGTGATAGGTTCATTGTTTACACAGATCATAAAAGATTGAAATATATCTCCACACAGAGAGACTTGAATTTGAGGTAGCACAGGTGGGTTGAATACCTATAGTAATTCTATTTTGATCTTTCTTATACCCCTAATAAAGGTAATGTTGCGGCTGATGCTTTGAGAATAAAAATGCATACACAAGCCATCTAGGCAGCCATTAGTGATTGGCAGATGATTTATTTGTTTTTTGATATGCATTTGGAGGTTTAGGAATAGCACAAACAACCAGTTCTAGCATCTATTATAGTGACATCCTCTCTTTTGGAGCGAGTCCTCATGCGACAGTTATCTGATCCATAGGGGATTGTTTTGAGGGAGAGTGTCACAAGAGATAACCAGCCTCTTGTTTGGGTTATTGATAGTAGTGAAACTCTACTCTACTATGGTCGTGTATGCGTCCCTTATGATATTTGAGAAGAGATGGTGAGGTAATCTCATGCCTCTGTTTGGGAAGTTCATCTTGAACTTACCAAGATGTATAGAGATATTCATCGTCAGTACTGGTGGATTGGTATGAAGAAGAAAATAATGGGATTCATTACCCAATGTTCCACATGTTAGTAGGTGAAGGAAGAGCACCCGCAACCTACTGGACTCCAGCAGCCTCTATCCATTCTTGAGTGGAAATGGAACAACGTCACCATGGATTTCATTACAGGATTTCTAAGATCTCCATAAGTAAATGATGCAGTATGGGTGATCATCGATAGGTTGACCAAAGTCTCAC
Organism: Viscum album; assembly: GCA_963277665.1. NCBI lineage: Eukaryota > Viridiplantae > Streptophyta > Magnoliopsida > Santalales > Viscaceae > Viscum > Viscum album. The sequence goes on along the minus strand of OY728120.1, from coordinate 2,059,460,475 downwards.
ACTTCCTAACTATCCGAGAGACCTTATCTATTGATGAGTTAAGAAGGATTTATATTTAGGAGATATTTCATCTTCTTGGTGTTCCCCGTTCTATTAATTAGGACTGAGACACCCATTTCACATCATGATTCTGAAAACGGTTTCATAAGGTATTGGGTTCATAGGTTCTTTTGAGTACTTCATATCACCCTCAGACTGACGGGCAGTCCGAATGGACTATATGAGTGTTAGAGGATATGTCGCAGGCATGTATCCTTGATTTTGGGGGTTCTTGGGAGAAACATATTCCTATACTTGAGTTTTTCTATAATAACATCTTTTAGGAAACAATTAAAATGGCTTAATATGAGGCCCTCTATGGTATACCGTTTCATTCATCTCTATGCTGGCTCGAACTAGGTGAGGTATCTCTTCCAAGTTCTCATCTCATTTAGGAGTCTTCTGAGCATGTCCAGCTAATTTAGAATCATATGGATACAGCTCAGTCTAGACAGAAGTCTTATACTGATCTTCATTCTAGACCTCTGGAGTTTGAGGTGGGACATCAGGTCTTTCTGCATGTTTCACTGAGGTTGGTTCATAGGAGGATCAGGAGACAAGGTAAGTTATCTCCAAGATATATCAGGTCGTTTGAGATAGTGGAGAGATTTAATCCGATAGTCTATCAATTTATGTTACCTCAAAGGTATTTTTCCATGCACAATGTCTTCCATGTATCTCAACTTCGACAGTATCATCCAAACTCATCTAATTCATTGAGTCTTGATGACATCAAGAATGAATTGGATGAATCCTTTAAGTATAATTTGATTCGTATCATCGATTGTAGCATGAAGGTTCTATAAGGAAGGTGTGTTCCACTATTCTGGGTGCTATGGAAGCACAGACGCATTCAGGACGTAACCTGGGAGTGGGAGACTTATGTGTGTACGTAGTGGCCGGAACTCTTCTCAGACGACGTTCCACTACCCTCAAAAGGGAAACTCGATGAAGAGTTGTCTTAAGGAGGGGAGGATGTAACATCCCGACTTTAACCAAGGTACAAACCATTTAATTTTTAGTCCAATTTCTTAAAGTGACCTAGGTCACATGCCTGTGCGGTCTATTTCAGGTCCTGAGCAGCAAATAATTTTTTTCATAGTTGCGCAGGATTATGCAAAATAATCCATCGTGCCCTGGTGTAATGTTCGGCTTAAAAGTAATTAAAATGATTAAAATAAATAAAATATATTTAAAGAAATAAAAATAAATGAAAAATGAATAAAAATAAATAATAAAATAAAAATTGGTTAGAAGAAAAGAGAAAATAATTAAAAATTGGCTTAACCCATTATTATTATTATTATTATTTCTTTTCTCCTTCCCTTTTATTTTATTTTTATTTCATTTTATTTTTTCCTAATTTCTTTCTTTTCTTTTTCTTTTTTTCTCTCCTCTATTTATTTCCTTTATTTATTTCTTTATCCTCCTCTCTTCTCTCCCTCTCCTCTTTTGCATCACCCCCCCATCCAGGTGTTGCGCCTCCCTCCTCCACTTCGGAATCCCATTGCACCTTTGATTATTCTCTATTTTCAACGTCATTAGAAGCACTATGAAGCTCTCAGTAAGGATTATCATACGCAACAGATAGTTTTGGGTTTCACATATTTTTCATGCAATCTTCCATGGAAGGTTTTTCCCTAAAATTGGGGTTTTTGTTAAATCCTATGATTTATTCCGTTTTAGGTAAAATCAAAGGTTATTGCGTGATCTATGATATACTATGACTATGGGGTAGGGTACTTATGTTCTTTCTTGTTGTTTAATTTCTTTTTTCAATTCGTACAATTATGTCGCTCATCAGTGCCTACCGGAAAATCCCAAATAATACATATTAATTTAATTAAATTGTTTTCCCTTGATCTTTGTGACCTTTGTTTAAGGAGAACCCCTTCCTGGGTTTTTTCCATGACTGTTGGGAACCCCTTTGGGTGTGCTAACATAATAGGCTTATTTACCTTTGGCCTTGAATATTTAAATCATCATTTATGTGTGCATGTGTGATAATTTTGGTTGAAGTTTTAAATTGAATAAATTATTTTGGATGAATCATAAACCAAAAATTTGGTTTTCCTTTGAATTTTTTTTTGCCTATATAATTTTTGTTATAATTATTGTCATGCTTTGATATTATTAAATTTCATTGCATCTTCTTACACTGATAAAGTGAAAATTTTGTTTAATATTGTGTAATTATTATTAGTTGTGACTATTAAGCTTGAATAATTAGTAAGCATGTGGAATTAAATATTTAATTAAAGGGGTACAATCATGAATGCTTGTTATATGATTTATATGTCTCTCTTGTTGTTTTAAATGAAATAGGGTCAGGGAGATAATATGGGTCCCGTATTAAGAACCCTCAATTGGACTCTCTGTGCTTGATAGGTTACAACAAAATGTGCCAAGAAAGCAATGTTTTAGGCTCACCATACAAGGATTTTCCCTAGGCTTTTTACTATAATATTGGGTGATACCAATTCCCTAAGGGGCAGCTGAGGGGGCAGACCCATTGAAAAGATGTCTACACTAAGCCTCGGTTAATAATTGGTCCCTTACTTGCGATACTTGGGACATCCTTATAGTTACCATACCACAAGCGATACTTGGACTTTCAAAAGGATCGCCTTATATGGGCTTGTGGCATTGGATATAATTGAATGGATATACCATAGTGATACCTTAGGGACGGGTTCAGACTCCACCTCTAAAATTTTCAATTTTAATATAAATGTTTGATATGTTTGTATTAATAATTCATATAATTTTCTTACGCTTTGTGATACCTCTATTGTGCTTTTAGTGCACCTGGTGTTCACATATGGATTATACCCCAAGCCAAATCACAAACTTGGGGGTATTCCCTTTTCTTTGGTCTATTATGTTATTTAGGATTTGCTATATATATTCTTCTTTACCATGTATCTCAATAAGACTTTTGGTTTAGGCTGAAGCAGGTGGTATGGGACGGGTGTCCGCTTAGAAAACCAAACCAAGTTACAGTTATTTTATTTATTTAAATAGCTTGCATTTATTATATATGGCACACTTCTATTTGTATATATCATGAAATGGAAAGGTTTAGACATCGTGGGTGTCGGCCTACTGAGATTTCATATCACACCCTTCTCAGGTTCCGTTTGGTACCCGAGTAGACTTTATGTTCACAGGTATGGATATAGGGAATCATAACACTCTCGATGCTTGATTTCTTTGTTGTTTTGGATGGACATTTGGGCGTAGAGTATCGATCCTATGCTCGAGAATTCATGTGAAAGTTTTTTGTCTTTTTGGTAGTTTTTGTTAGCATGAAACCTATGCTTGTACCTCATACCCCTACACATTTATTTATATACTTTTGGTGTCATACATTGATATAATTATTGTATTTGTTATGACTATTTAGCTTCTGTAATTATTTATTCTATTGGGTCATTTATTTGCTTCTACTACTATCTGATTTTTCTCTATACTTCGGTTACTTATTACATATATTATTTACCACTGTGTAATACCTTATACTATAATGGAATAGTCTCCCCATGGACTTACCCAAGGACCTCCCTACTAGTCGGCATCCTTTGGAATTTGGGTAGATGTGCTTGAGATCTTGTGGTCCACCGTCTCGGGGCCCGGTTTAGTGGTACTCAGGGCGGAACGCTACAGGGGTTTCCAAACCTACCTATGTAAATGGTATGGGGGACTCGTTCCCTAGTGCGATTGGGGATTACCAAGGCAACCCAATTCCAATTTAGTATGTGGTTTACCAACCCTACCTATATAAAGATTATGGGGGACTTGTGCCCAGGTGAGTTAGGGGGGTTCCAACCCCGACATCACTCAGATGATCACACCTAATCACTACCATTAGTAAAGTGTTTTTTAAGGAAGAGTTATGAACATAACCCCTCATTTCATATCTCTAATTCCATAATGGAGGTCACCATCACATTCTACATGGAAACTACTCCGGATTGACTACTTGTGTGTCCAAATTTGGATCTGGTAAAAGCCTGACGAACACACATGGCCCATCATCAATCCTATGAGATAAAGCATAAATTCACCTACCTATAACCATAAATTTACATGAATGGCTAAAAAGATCATTTCATCATGATCCTCATAGAAAAATATGCAGTATAGGCTATTTACATTCCCAAAATGGGAACCTAGTGAAAAAACGCATTTTTTCATATCAAGTATGATGGTACCTTCATGGTCCCAAGTCGGAATTACAAATTAAATATCCAATATTAGTCTTGAATCGACTACCTAGGTATTGTGATCATGATTTCATGGATGTTTCTTCAATATTACATTGCATTAAGGAGTTATGTTGGGATTTAGATTCAATAATAGTAATAATAATCATTATCTCACCCCCCCATCCCTCTATATATCACACGTAGGGTGGGAGGCTTCCATGCTTCTCATTGTGCATAGGCCGTCATTTCCACTCACCAACGCAATGCACTGCATGCTGTAGGCATCCTCATTGCCACAGTCGTCACCCTGAACCACCGCCGTCATAGGTCATAGGCCACATCACCACCATCACTCATCACAGGGGATTGGGGGTCATGATGCTAGATGATGATATTAGGGGAGGGTCTCATCATCATCATGACCACATTTATCATCTGATGTCATCATCGGTGGTTGTATTCCAACCACCTGATCTACTCGGGAAACAATCCTGCCACTACAGTTCTTCTGCATCACCATACCATAGATGAAAACCATCAATTTAGTCTATGATCCAAAATTCCATTAGTCTTATCTCACAATGATCCATGATCCATCCACAAAACACTGATCTCTAACTTTCCCACACATCCACCACAAATTTGGGGGTTTGACTGCACTCGAGTATGGATGGACAATATCAAATCACCGACCCTGTGGGATAACAAAAAATAACATGAAGAATATGGGGATAAAAGCATAATAATGGGGGTAAAATTCATATTTGGCCAATGTGATCCAATACAACAATCACATAAAGTGAAAAACAAGGGTGAATCAAGGGAGCAGTACAAAAAATAATTAGGGACTCAAGAAAATATGAAGATAATAATCCATGATTAAAAATTTGAAACAAAGGCAATCAATCCATAAAATAAGGATTCTTACCTTGATTTTAGATCAATCACTAATGAATAATGGTCATTGGCATAGAAGATACTAGTGGTAATGATCTAATCCTCAATCCTATTGTCATCTACTAAACTATCCTCCATTCTCTCCTCGTAAAACCCTAGGGTTATACAACTAACCCTGGGATTTTCCCATAATTGAGTTTAAATAGAGGAGGATTAGGTTGCAGCCATTTAATAACAAATAAATTAAATTATTAATTTATTTTATTACTTTCACCCACAGATACACCTAAAAAACACCCTAAGTTGACAAATGTTATGTCACACCTAGGATAAAATCTGCATTTTAGATTTAATGGTGGTCTTAGATTTCCCATATGGAAAAATGTTTGGGAGATATTGTATTATTTCTGAAAAATTAGGTGTGTGTGATATAATATTTTTAATATTTTTAATATCACTACACCGAGGCACTATGGGACCTATAATTCCACTCTGACTCTGCGCCTTACTCCAAAAATATTCCTAGGAATATTCCAATGTGTTGTGTAGAAAATTTAGAGTCTCTACATTCTCCCCAACTTTAATTCTTTTCATCTTGAAAAGTGAAAAAACCTACTCATACAGGTGAAGGTACTAAGCTCACATCTAGATCTCCTACTTTGAAGAAGTCTCCTAGAGGTTCTTAGGCTACCAACTAACACCTTCTCAAGGGGAACACTTTCCCAAGAAGGGTATTCAGCTTCCAATTCTTAAAATCCAATGGGAACCATTAAAAGGTAACTCCACCCTCAAGGTCTATCTCATCCTAGTCATTATCATCTAATAGGTCATGAACATATCTCCTTAGCATCACTCATGGAAAAGAACAAGCACCTAGTCTAATTGTGGTTTTAGGGTCAATCAGTATGCCACCTCTCTAACCCAATGTAGTAACTAGAAAAAGGGCCTAAGAATATCAGAGATAGCCTGCTACCCTAGAAAAATCTTTACAATCCTCAATAAGGTGATATCTCTCAGAACTCATGATATCCCCATCGAACTCAAAAGTCCTTCATCATGGGTCTACAAAGTACTCCCTATTTCTTTGGGAAATCCTCATCCTCCCCTATATGTACTTCACCTTCACATCCATCGAGAACACCAACTCTAGGCCTACAAGCGCTATCTCCCACTAGATTCAACCAGTAAAATAGTGACATGCGGGGTCTCCCATACATGGCCTCAAATGGTGCTACACCAATGGTGGATTGGTAACTATTGCAATTCACAAACTTCATTAATGGTAGATGATCCTCCCAACTACGACCTAAAACTAACATGCAAACCCGAAGCATGTTCACTAGAACCTGAATGGTCCACTTTACTTGGACATGTGTCTGGGGTAGAAAAATTGTTATAAACTGAAACTAATTCCCAAAGACCTATGTATCCTCTCTATAATCATGACCTAAAGTGATCATCGTAGTATAAAATTATAATGGAGTGAATTACATGAATTTGAACTACCTCCTTCATGTATAGGTGTCCCAAACTCCCCACTAAGCTTTGCTGGTCTTAACCTACTGATAGGTGATACATCAAGATTTTAGCTTGAAAACATGCTACAAATTCCTTGGTCACCCAACCTGATGCCAAAGAATCTTGGTACATCCTCTCCTCTCTTATATGTGAAAATAAGGTAAAGTATGAAACCACATTAGCACCTCCTCTCATGGTATAACTGGTGTCATCGTTCATACTTGAACAAGGATTACATGCTCCTCACCTTCAAAAAAATCCATTAAGAACATGTCCAATAGATATCTAGTCACTCAAGATCTCACAATTGATATCCCAAAGTTGTACCTCCCTGGCTCACTGAAGAATCGAAGGGCTAACAACCATAAACTGGAGGCATGATGCACCATCCTTATCCTTAAGGGTCAATTATAAGGAGTTCAACTACTCTATCACCTTTCTCAACAATAGGGAATGAAAAACCTCATTTTGAGAATTTTATACCACCACGATGCTCTTTGGTGACTCTCAAGATAGCCTGATTGAACCTTTACTAGGTCCACTATCACTCCCATGTCTAGGTAGACATATCCTAAGAAGTGAACCTTCTGAATCCAAAACTAATACATCTAGAGATTCCTATAAATCTAGTACTATTGGATCATTTCCATAACCCTCCTCAAGTGTCTCTCATGATCCTCCTTATAGGGTAAGTACATTAGGATGTCACCAAAGAAGACTACCATGAACTGATCTAAGAAGGGTTGAAGGACCCGGTCCATGAGTATCACATACACTACTAGGGCGTCCAACACACCGATAGGTAACATCATGAACTTAGAGAAATCATAGTGGATTGAGAAACTCACATTCTTTACAAACTCCTCTTGAATCTATAGTTGGTGATGCCCCAAAATGAGGTCAAACTTCGAGAAACACTTTTCCCCTATCCATTAGTTGAAGAAGTCCTCGATTCTCAGGGGTGGATACTCTATCCTAATTATTACTTGGTTAAGGTGACTTCAGTCTACACATAACCCCAAGCCCCCATCCTCCTCCTAGGAAAACAACATCGGGCTACCCAAGAAAACATACTAGGTCTAACAAATCACATACTCTACAGATTTATCCAACTACACCTTCAACTCTCATAGCTACATAGAGTCGTATGATATGGTAGTGTATATTTTGGGTTGTCCTTATGTGTATCTCCATGAAAAAATAACTTTTTATGGGGATTTAATCCTAGAAAATCCTTAGGGAATACTTCCTCATACTCCTCCAATGCCATAGGAAACTGAAAGCTCATAGAATCCGCTGCTCCAAGGGATATACAAGCCAATTGATAGGAATTCAGTTGTATCATCCTACACGCAAGATCATCCAACTATGCCTAGGATTCCTTATCACGTAAGAAGGAAAATTATATCCCACTTACTTAGGTACACTTTAACCCTCACAGGTAATATCCATATGAGTATGGATGGTCAACAACCAATCCAAACTAAGGAAAACATCATAGGGACTCACTGCCTATTATGGAAAGGTTCCATGTGAGGCTCTATATTCTATCAGAGTTAGGTCACAATAATAGCAGAAGTGTGTGATCATTGATCCTTCTCTGTAGGAACCTCTAAGCTTAAGGGTCAAGAAAAAAGGGATCCACTGGCACCACTAGTCCTTATACAAGGGATGAATTTAGTAAAAAAGGCTCGTGTATATATACTAAATCTATAACTAGGGCATAGAAGACATGGTTCATACCTAGAAACACACCTAGAGCCTCCAGGTCATAGTCCATACTTCTCAAAGCTATCCTTATCCTTGTTCACCCATTATCCATAACCAAGGATCACTTTGACACCTTATCACACCAAAATGATCTCAAATATACAATTCAAAGGATCCCATCCACCACACCTTGACACTATCTGATTTGGGTGGAACTGGCTCACTCGCATAATTTTAAATTGTGTCACAAGAACACTCCCTCTTCCTTTCATGCCCAAATCCACATAAAACATCACCAACATAGGGATCTATTAATGGATTGTCTCCCTAGAGAAGTTTTTTTTCATAACCACCATTATGAAGGGTCAAAACTAACCAAGACACTCACACAATAGGCTCAAGATAGTCCTCTACCACCCAAGAAGGGGGTATGGATCACCATGAAACATATGTGATCTCTAACCTCAAAAATTATGATTCACGCACTGTACAGGTGCATCATATTTCAATACCATAGAATCCAACTACTTATCCATGAATAATACTAGTCTCTAATGTAACCATCCGATTGATTGTGGTCTAAATGCTAGAAAACCCAAACCACTGCCTCAATTTAATCCTCCACTATCCAAGGGTCTGGATCATCATGAAGCCTCAGGGACCCCTATATTTGGAACTTGCATGATGTGATAGACCTATGTGTATCATTACCTTATCTTATTAGATCTATCTACAGCTCAATATGTTGTTAGTCAACCATCTAGCCTACTGGTGGTGGATCTATGCACTACTCAATAGGTGGTAGCACTGCTCTGTGCCCACCTGGAGTACACACCCCTTGAATGGGTCCCTGGACTGAGGTCTCATCACTCAATTTTTTATTTTCATGACACTATCTCAAAATCCTAGTTGTTTATCATCAAGGATGCATCTTGAAAGTTATCAATACATATTGCGGTCAAAGAGTGTATCTAGGGAGAATATTAAAGAAGAATATGGAAGTCAAAAAGACCCAATCCTATATGATGCATGTACCATTGGTTTCTCTACAACTGATTCCTTGATATACCTAGTATACAAGCAGGTATTTAGAGTTCTGGTGAATGGATACATCAGTCTTCATACCAACACTAGGTTTCCTAGACTGAGAGCCACACTTGAGACACTCTGAAACCATTTCGATAAGTTCCCAAACCAATCCTCACAACAAGTTCAAAACTCTAAACACCAATCATGGGAAAGGCCACCTTTGATACCACTTTGTCACAACCTAAACCACTAGGGGCCACCTGGCTGAGGGTAAGCTGAGTGAGACACCTCAATCCCACCTCCAATTGCTTGGGGGCTAGTGAAAAGTTACAAATAGGCATAATACTAAAATTGTAGTCCTTAGACTAAAGTACATGTATGCACACACACAACCAACTATATGAAATAGTGTAGAGATGTAATAAAATATTGAACATATTGAGTGAAAACAATGCATGAAATAACCTCTAGGAAATACATATAAAGGTAAAATAGTGTAATAAAAATGATATAAGGGGGAAATACACACCCAACCAGAGATATGGGGGGACCCAAACTGAAAAAAAAAACTATAAAGAGTGCAGTGGGGGAGATCTCGGCTCCAAATCCTAGAGTCCAACCACCAAACACAGTCAATGCCACCACATAATACTAAGCTCCGCTGAACCAGGTCTTCCATAGTCAATTATAATCTCTTTGTCAAATATATAAGGAATAACATGTGTGGGAAAAGATCATGTATGGGTGATTATAAACATGCCTAGTTGGACACTTAAAAATCACCAAACATAAAACATCAAGATAGAGTAGTCATCTCATCACCACCAAGGCATGTCAATTATAATATGAGATAATAACCATAATAATAACCCAGTATTCTCAATAAGATGCTCAAATAAAGAGAAAAGGGGGATCTCAATCTCCACAACTACACAAGAATGATGAGTCAGCCTGTAGCTCCTAAGGTCTATCTCTAATTCCCATCATCATACATGATTGTACAAGAAACCATACAGAGGGACCACACCTCATCACTATGCTCTATAGTCGAGGGGGCACTATATCCTAGCTATGAATCTTGTGTAACCTCTAAAGAATCTATGTGGAGGGCCCTCACCTCATTAATGTGATCTATATCCAAGGGGGTGCAATCTTCAGTGGAGGACCCACTCCCCGCCAGAGCTCAAAGATGTGGGAGTTCCACCCCATAGATAGAGGACCCACACCCAATATATTATGGGGGTTCCCAATCCTACTTATGTAAAGAGTATGGGGGACCCATTCCCTAGTGTGATTCGTGGGTTAGAAACCCTAAGAACACTCAGATGTTTCCATTCCATAGATAGAGGCCCATGCATAATGTAGTATGGGGTTACCAACCATACCTATGTAAATAGTATAGGGGACCCACACCCTAGTGCGATAGGGGGTTTTCCAACCCTAAAATATCTCTGATGATCACACCTGATCACTACCATTGGTCAAGAATCACTAAATTAAGTGTCATGATCATAACCCCTTGTTTTATATCTCAATTTCATAATGAAGACCACCATCTCATTCTATGTAGAAAACTACTCAGGATAGACTACTCACATGTCCATATCTAAATCTAGTAAAAGTATGACAAACACACATGGTCTTTTGTTGATCCTATGAGATAAAGAATAACTATATGTCACTGAAAATGGACATGAATTTCAAAAAATATCATGTTATTATGATCCTCATGTAAAAAATCGTAGGATAGGATATTTACTTGCCAAAAATAGACACCCAGTGAAAAAGGTGCATTTCATTGTATCACGTATGAAGATCACTTCATGGGCTCGAGCCATGAGTATGAATTAAATACCCAATATTTGTTCTGAATATAATTCCTAGATATCATGATCATGATGTCGCATATGGTTCATCAATCTGACATCACATGAAGGATTTATGTCAGGATTTAGATTCAATAATAATAATAATAATATTATTATTATTATTATTATTATTATTATTTATCTCATCTACCCCCACCCCCCCCCCCCCATAACTCTCTCTATCATGCACAAGGGGGGGTTCACACCTTCAGTCACACACATTCTTCCATAACCGCTCGTTGTCTTCGTACACCGTAGGCCGCTGCCATCATAGGCCACCTCATCCCCACCATTTTCACCCTGAACCACTTCCACTATAGGCCACCTCTCCATTATCTACACCAAATTGTGGAGGGGTCACACCATATATTTTAGGGGAGGGGTCATCATTTCCCTCACTGCCATCAGCATCTGACACCATCACCGGTGGATGGATTCCAGCCACCTGATCTACTCAGGAAACGATCTTGTCACTATAACTCTTTCACATCACCATACCACAGATGAAAACCCTTGATTAAATATACAATCCATTATTACATCACTCGTATCCTACAACACATCATGATAAACACTAATCTACAACTCACTCGTGTATCTATTATAAATATGAGGGTTTGAATGTGCTTTAATTCAATCCGACTATGTCAAATCGCTGACCCCATGGGAAAACAATGAATTATGCAAAAAATGTGGGGTGAAAAAAAATAAACAGGGTAAAATTCATTGTTGGATGATGTAATATCATCCAAATATCACATAAATTGGAAATCGAGGGTGAATCAAGGGCACAGTATAAACAAATAATTGGGCACTTAAGAAAATACAAAGATAATAATCCATGCTTAACAATTTGAAATAAAGGGCGTCAATCCATAAAATAATGAATCCTACATCAAGTTTTGATCAATATATGATGAATAACAGTTCTCCTTTATTGAATTTGGTGAGATCCATGAACTCTATTGGTGTAGAAAATCCTAGTGGTACTGATCTGATCCTCAATCGCGTTGTCATCCGCCAAGATTTCCTCCATGATCTTCTATCAAATCCCTAGGGTTATGCAGCTAAACCTAGGATTTTCTCATAACTAGGTTTAAATAGAAGAGGTTTAGGTTGTATCCATTTAATAAAAAATAAATTAAATTATTATTTTATTATATTATTTTCTCCTATGACTACACCTCAAACAAAACACTCAATGCCAACAAAGGTTATGTTGCGCCTAGGGTAAGACTTGTATTCCAGATTTAACGGAAGCCTTGGATTTTCCATATGGAACACCATTTGAGAAATATTCCATTATTTATGAAAAAAATGAATGTGTGATATAATATATTTAATATTTTCAATATCACTACACTGAGGCTCATTGGGCCCCAGAATTTCGGGTTGACTATGTGTCTTACTCCAAAAATATTCCTAAGAATATTTCAAAGTGCTACATAAAAATTTCAGAGTTTCTAAATAACCAGTTCTAAAATGACATGTTGTGTGTTCTATATTAAGTCAAGGAGGAATGAATTCAAGGTGTTCAAACCAAATTTCCCGATATTGATTTTTGATGAAAAGAGGTGTACAAGTCCAGTTCAAGGAGGTGGGGAAAACTTCTGGAAAAATAGGGGTATCCATAATGAAAGGAAGGGGATATGACATGGAGGTGCTCTGGAAACCACCACCATGGTATAGGGTGGTGGCACTATGGAATTCAAAGAGCCACCATAGTACAGTGTCAGTCACCATGGTGCAAAGGTGCACCAGGAGGAACCACCATGAAATAGTTTTTGCTACTATGGAAGATTTCACCAGGGAAACATTCTATGGAATAGGGAAGATAGTTACAGCATGGTCTCTAAACACTATACCATAAGGAGAAGGATCTTTTAAAAGATAAAGTGGTGTTGAACCAGTCTAGGGAATGTACTGTTATATCATAAGGAGATTTACTATGGCGTGGAGTTGTTTTTGTAGCCCTTCAGAACTCTGAGACAATTCTAAATGAAGAGGGGAAATCGGGTATATATAGGGTAAATGCCTGGGGTTTATTCTACATTAGAAACCCCATGTTAATTCCCCTCATAAGTTCCAAAATGGAAACCCCCCAATTAAATTCGTAATAACCTATTAAATAGGCATAAATCCTGAAGACCTAAGTCTAGATGAACGATTGTACTAGTTGTCTAAACTAACATGAAACATAACTCTATGGAATAGTCTAAGACACCATGGTGCAGTCTCCATTAATGGACCTCCACAGAGAGGGATGTGGTGCAACCTCTATTAGCCAGCATCCCCTAAAAATAGACCCCTTTCTCAATGGCATGGCCTTCACTCCATAACTCACCATGGTTCAACCAAACCCATTATGGTGCAGCCACCTCCTTTATGGTGTGTTCCCATGAACTATATCATAGTCATCCTTATTTTGGTATAAGGATTTCCAAAACACCCCTTAAGCATCCAAAAACATCTCGAATCCCTTCAAACTTTAACCAGACATGGATAAACTTAAGAACAAGGAGGATATGAATAAAAATAGGGATTCTATTAGGGGGGAAAATATTCCGAGTTTTATAAAAACATAAAGGGGAAAATACCTAGAAAACGATGGGATCTTACAATCAACTTTAACATTTATCCCCAAATAATATAAATTAGTTCATAATGTCATGCAACAAACACATGAACACCATGATCATATATTCTCTTAAAACATTCCAATACCTTACCAAAATAATCTAAATCCCCATAAAAACTCAATGGAATCATAAATGCTTCCTAAAATTAACTATATTATTATTCTATAAATAAAATAATATACTATCTAATATATTCCATAAATCTAAAAATGAAATAAACTTCATCATAAATCACTTTTTCATTAAAATAATAATTAATTTCATGCTCACCAATACTATCCATTTAACTTTATTAATATCAATAATCTCATTATCCTAACTAATCACTATTATCTCAACTACAGGCACATATTAAGGGTTATATTTTCCCTCAATCATGTGTTTTCAACAAAATACCACCTTACCACTAAATCATTTTTTTAGGTTATCAATATTATTAAACATATTCTTGTAAATCCTTAAAGAAAAACTACTTCAAAACAATATTTATATGTTTCATGATTATTATAACCAAGATACCATTGATAAAACATTTATACAACATAATTCTCAAATCCTAATACACTTAACTATAAATTGTACCTTAGGATGAAATTAATATAGGAAGTTGAATCTTCTTTCCTCTATATTCTTCATTAATTGAACACCCATGAAACTCCATTTTTATCTTGTTAGGTATGTTAATAAACTCACCCAAATTGATATTTGTAATCATATATGTAAAGACCCAGAAATTTCAAGGAAATTTTTTTTTAAAATACTTTGGAATTTTACGAGTCTGTGGCTTCTAACGGCACTTGATTCTGAGGCCCGTTGTGCCCGAAATAAATTTCCGAAGTTTAGCTCGGGTACGTTCAGTGAACGAACGAGTGAGTTTTTCTATCTTTTGAGCTGGTGCTCGGAATTGAAATATTAGGGCACTGATGAACTCGTAGCACCGGTAATTGCTTAAGGGGACCTTTACAATGGTTGCGTTTTGAGCGGGGTGGAAGTAAATTTTTGGGATTTATTCCAAAAATTTAAATAAATTTTTAGTGGTGCACAAAATTTTATTTTGTGAGGTGGATCCCACATGAGCCCGACCTTCAACTCCCCATTTATTTCCCTGTTGTTTCCTTTGAATTTTCCCCATTAATAACCCTCCCCCCTTTGCTTAATTACCTTGGTTATGATGGAGCCTTCCTGCCTCCCTCATTCTTTTAACGTGCCAACCAATTAATTTAATGTCACTATTAAATTAATTGTTACCTCTTAGAATTAATATGGGTTTCTCAAAAATTATTTTAATTGGGAGCCTATTTTACTTTTTGTTGGTGGATCTCTTTGGAAAAAGACTCTAGAGAATTAAATGGAGGCGAATCGTTCTTCAACGAAGAACACCCCCGGTGAAGAACATGAGGAATTTCTTCCTTGGACGCACCTCGACGTCAAGAGCCTTCATCGCCTATGACAGCGATGTCTCCTTCGACGAAGAACATGGTTCCACATAGAACAACGACGCGCCACCCTTACTCTTCCCATGACAAGAGAGGATACGCCGCTTCCTCCTCGGTGCACTCCGACGATGCCTATGAACCCTTTCCCCACGACGCTGTCTACAGTGACACCGACGTTCGTCTTCAATTGTTGAGGTAGGGGAATTTGTATAAATTTATTTATGTGATTTATACCCTCGACATGGCGTGTAATTGTTGGGTAATTATTTGAACCACTAACACGGTGGGTACAGACTAACGAACAAGTCTGAAACCACCTCTATTTTGTTCTTGATGCGCGGAATATTTGGCGACGACGAAGCGGGACTGCAAAGGCGATTAGAGGAGATCGTAGTGATGTATGGGTCCCGAGATGACCGTAGGTGCATACGGGAGTAAGATTGGACAACCGGAATGACTCTTATGGCCCGCAGAAGTCCCCGGCGGTGCGGTCCGCCGGCGCGGCGGCGCCAACGGTCGGAGGCGGCGGAGGCGCCCCGGTGCACCGCCAGCAGAAGCCTGTCGTGGCAGAGAGGGTGGGATCCCGTGGTCGTGCGGGATCCAGGGGGAAACCGCGGCGCCAGCCTGGCGCCGCGTCCGTGGAACAGAGGGGGGCCGCGTCCCCCCCCCCCCCACGCTCGGCTCACTGGTCGAGCCAGCGTTCCCCCCGGCCAGGCCGGGGTGGGTCACGCGGACCGGGCCGCGCCCTGCAGGGCTAGACCCAGACCCGGGTCGGGTCGACCCGGTTTGGGCCGACCCAGGGGGGTTGGGTCGGGTCGGACCGGGCCCAAACCCCCACTTTGGACCATTTTTCAGTCTTTTTCCCATAACTTGAGCTGAGGACCTCTGATCAACGCACCGTCGGTCACGTAGAAATCCTTGTATAGAGACGGTCGTTTCGGTATATTATACTCGAGGTTTTGGAAATTTTGGGTATGACCGGGTTGGTTCGAATCTGAAACCAACCGGGCCCTTGGGGAGGAAACGCTTATAACTTAAGGACCGTATGTCCCATTGACGTGCTGTAAATTGTGTTAAAATAATTTTGTTGGGATAGTTATTTTGGATTACTCCACTTGAGGTTTAGATGCATTTGGAGTACGATCGGGTTGGTTTTAGCTTAAAAACCAATCGGGCCGCTGGGACAGAAAAGCCAATAACTCTCAGACCGGACGTCCGATTGACGCACCGTCTATCGTGTTGGGTTTCTTTTGAAGAGAAGGAACTTTGGGATACATCAACTCTGGACTTCATGACATTTGATGTATCGACCCTTGGCTCGAGGAGCGGACCCTCCCGGAATCAAGTGTGTTGTGTGCGGGAACCCTAGAGCTGGCTGCGACTGTGACGATGATGACTGTACCTGGATCCTCCGTGGGTTCGGCAGCGAGGACGACTGTACTTGGATCCTCTGTTGGTTCGGCAGGGAGGACGACTGTACCTGGATCCTCTGTGGGTTTGGCAGCGAGGACGACTGTACCTGGATCCTCCGTGGGTTCGGCAGCGAGGACGACTGTACCTGGATCCTCTGTGGGTTCAGCAGCGAGGACGACTGTACCTGGATCCTCCGTGGGTTCGGCAGCGAGGACGACTGTACCTGGATCCTCTGTGGGTTCGGCAGTGAGGACGACTGTACTTGGATCCTCTATGGGTTCGGCAGCGAGGACGACTGTACTTGGATCCTCCGTGGGTTCAGTAGTGAGGACGACTGTACTTGTATCCTCCGTGGGATCGGCAGCAATGATGACTGTACTCGGATCCTCCGTAGGGTCCGACAGCGATGACTACTATTTTTGTATCCTACGTGGGTCCAGTAGTATGACCTCTGTACTTGTATCCTATGTGGGTCTGACAGCTTAGCTAGTCTTATATCCTATGTGGGTCTGAGACCTTAGATGAATCAGTGACTACATCTGATCATCTCTAACGTTATACGATGTTGTATACCTGTGTGAGATGAGTCTTGACTTCAATCTTTACCAACGATGTGATTGACTTGTTTTCCTGTGTGGACTGGGTTGTGCTTTTTTGAGTGGACTGGGTTGTGTTTTCCTGTGTGGACTGGTTGTACTTGAGCTCAAGAGTTGGTGTCGTTTTGTAATTGATGACTTAGGTATATGTATGGGCATATACCTAAGTAAAGTCGGTTGATACTTCATAATGTATCTTTCCTTTGTGGTTTATCCTTCGTGGATTCTAAGAGACCTTCGGGGGTATCGGGGTCCCTACTGAGTATTGTATACTCACCCCTGCACGGGCTATGCCCGCACTATGTTGTATTGGATGCTGACGACGGATAGCACTGATTGAGGTGGAGGCTTGTGGAGCTGGACAGTACCCAGAGGTGGACCACTTGGTAGGACGCATGCGGAGCGGACGGCCAGACCCGAGGAGCTGAGGAGACTATCTTTACCCACCCTTCAGGTGGGATTTCCGGAGGACAACTCGGTGTTTCTGTTTTACTTTACTAATGTTGTACTTTCTTTTTAGTTGTACTGTACTTTCAGTTGGGTTTGTATACTGGCCCATTTACTTTTCAGCACCTACTTTTGTACTCAGTTTTACTTAGTGCTTACCTCACTTGCGTAATCTGTTGTGTATCTTTACTTTTATAAAGGCAATGCCTTCCCTTTTTCCGGGATTTACGCCTTTGGTTCTAGTCTCCAGCCCCTGGCCTATGGAAGGTGGGCTTGGGGTAGTCACGGAACGGGCCCTGAGGACGGGTCATGACAAATTGGTATCAGAGGAGTCGGTTCTGCCGTAGAGCTCAGGACTCTGATCTTCCTTTCTATGAAGAAATAGTGTTAAGAGTATTGAGTTTGGTTTTCAGTTCAGGGAGTCCAGTGTTGGTGTGGCGGTCGACGTATCGATACACTAGGACCCTGAACTATGATTTCCAACTCAGTGCACGAAAACACTGATTGTTTGTGTGTTTCCTTTCAACAGTTTTATTTGTGATTACTTTGAGTCAGCTCACCAGGTATACTGTTTGACTGTGGCGCACCTATTTCTTTTCAAGATGGCCCCACGAAGGCAGCCATCCAGGGTTCCTAGTTACGTGTGGGATGGCAGCCCACCGAGCGATGAGGCTTCGGTGCAGGGCCCCACTACAGTTGAGACACAAGCGGTAGCACTACCCGCTGGTCCACCAATACCACCATCCCCAGCAACATAGATTGAATGTCGCCTAATTTCATTAAACGAGTTTCAGCGGCAGAGGCTGCCTAGGTTCCACGGAGATATGGATCCTCAAGCAGTCGAGGATTGGCTGGAGGCTATCGCCAAAGTCTTCAGATTAGTAGGGACACCATCTGACCTTATGGTGATCCTTACGGAGAGTCTCCTACACGCAGAAGCAAGTAGATGGTGGAGCCTGATTCTCCAGGTGCATGATGAGGCATCTCTACTTTGGATGGACTTTGAGAGCCTCTTCCGCTCGGAGTTCATTCCAGCCACCCTCCATGAGGTGCGCATCTAGGAGTTACTGTAGTTGCGATAGGGCAGCATGATAGTAGCCCAGTACTTGGAGAGATTTACCTACCTCTCGCGCTACTCCACGGACATGGTACGGGACCCATTCTTCTGGGCCTGGACCTTTGAGCAGGGACTGAGGCATGAAATCAGAGCTTCTATGATCTCCCTCAATATTCCGACGCAAGCGGGGGTGCTAGAGAGAGACCTTCTAGTGGAGAGTTTTCACATTGAGCAGTCACCAACGGCGAGACCCTCCGCAGGGCGACACGTAGCGGAGTCTTCTACAGCCGGCAGTAGACAGTTGATGCAGAGGTCCAAGCAGACCAGGATATCAGATGAGAGACCTCAGGATACAGGTTCGGCTGTGCGGGGCACACGGCACAGAGCCAGACATACGAGGAGAAGGTAGTGTTATGCATGCGGTGGGCAGGGTCACATGGCTCGAGACTACCCGACCCACCCTGCAGATGAGCAGCAGGCGGTAGAGGGACCTCCCAGGCAGAGGTTCAACCGTGGTGGTCTGCCGGGAGCAGGAGGACATGGAAGAGGGGATGGCCGAGCAGTAGGTGGTGGAAGACGTTTCGAGGCCCTACCACCACCACCACCAAGAGTACCACCCCAACTGCACGGAACAACAAGACAGGGGAGAGCTCAGCTTCAGGCAGCTGAGGCCTATGACCATAGAGCTCCGGGAGTATACGGACATGAGCGGAACTAGTTCCAGGAATAGAGGCCTTTGTTCATGATGCTTTTATCTTTTTAAATGTTGTTGTTTGTGGTTGCTTTGTGTCTTTGTACTTTGAGTTGTAGTAATAAAATACAATTGTCCTTATGACGTTTGTTATCCTATCCTTTTTATATGGTTGATGCTAAGAGGTTCTGGTTTAAAACTATTGACTTGACCCTCACTTGTGAGATTCCAACTGGAGGAGACCCAACAACCACGCACTGATGCCAACAGTGTGACTCAACCCTTTGAGGCAAGAGTAACAGTTGGATCTCTTAGTAGTAGCTTCGAGGCCTTACGACGTCGTCTATGGCATGAATTGTACCGTTCATGTCAGGATTGACTGTATTGGGAAAAGAACGTGGTTCATCTAGGGGGTGAGACTAGATTTATCTTTTCAGCAGAGGAGAAATCTCAGCAGTGCTTTGGTAGAACATAGATAAAGAAAGGTGGAGATGAGTTCTTACATTTGGATAGTCTCACCCATTGTTCGTTGAGCGAACGGTTTACAGTTCTCTTCAACTCAATAGTCTTAGGTGTATCTTCTCACAGAAGGACATGAACCTGATACAGCGTTGATGACTTGAATTCCTCCGGGACTATGACTTCAAGATAGTTTATACTCCTATGGAGGGGATCATTATAGAAGATTCTCTTAGTAGGAGATCGGGCATTCAGATGTTTGGAGTAGCGAAACAGTAGCTGGTCGCGTTACAGATATCCTTTGTTGATAATGATGGAATCAGCACGTGTAGAACCAGAGATACTTCGGGCTATGATGGAGAAGGTGCAGATCATCCAGGAGTAGATGAAGACTGCACAGAGCAGGCAGAATTCCTATGCAGATAGGGGACGAGACCACTGGAGTTAGAGAGTGACGACCCCATCTTCTTACGGGTCTCACCTCGACGTGGATTGTGGAGATTTGGCTGGGGTGGCAAGTTATCTTCATGCTTCATCGGACCATTCCAGGTCCTCAGCAGGGTAGGAGAGGTGGATTACCTCCTGGCCCTTCCACCTCAGTTACACCGGGTGCACGATGTCTTCCACGCATCTCAGCTGAGGAGATATGTGCGTGACCCGATGAATATCATCGACCATGGGGAGCTGGACATCGATGATGGGGCGACATTTGCGGAGGTCCCGGTGGAGATTTAGGATCGACGGGAGCGGGTCCTATGTGGGTGGTCGATTCCTCTTGTGTGCATTCGTTGGCAGTACGGGACCCTCCAGGAGAGCACATGGGAGCAGGAGGCTCAGATGCGTGCTCAGTACCCTCATTTGTTTCCCCTAGTTTATGATGTAGCTTTACGGGGACGTAAATCCCTGAGGTGGGAGTAATGTAAAGACTCAGAAATTTCAAAGAAATTTTTTTTTAAATACTTTGGAATTTTACGAGTCTGTGTCTTCTGACGGCACTTGATTCCGAGGCCCGGTGTGCCCGAAATCAATTTTCAAAGTTTAACTCGGGTACGTTCAGTGAACGAACGAGCGAGTTTTTCTATCTTTTGAGTCAGTACTCGGAATTGAAATCTGAGGGCACTGATGAACTCATAGAACTGGTAATTGCTTAAGGTGACTTTTACCACGGTTGCGTTTTGAACGGGGTGGAAGTAAATTTTTGGGATTTATTCCAAAAATTTAAATAAATTTTTAGTGGTGCACAAAATTTTATTTTATGAGGTGGATCCCACACGAGCCCAACCTTCAACTCCCCATTTATTTACCTATTGTTTCCTTTGACTTTTCCCCATTAATAACCCCCCTTTTTCTTAATTACCTTGGTTATGATGGAGCCTTTCTTCCTCCCTCATTCTTTTAACGTGCCAACCAATTAATTTAATGTCAGCGTTAAATTAATTGTTACCTCTTGGAATTAATATGGGTTTCTCAACAATTCTTTTAATTGGGAGCCTCTTTTCCTTTTTGTTGGCAGATCTATTTGGAAAAATACTATGTAGAATTAAAGGGAGGCGAACCATTCTTAAATGAAGAACACCCCTGGTGAAGAACGTGAGGAACTTCTTCCTTGGACGCACCTAGACGTCAAGAGCCTTCGTCGCCTACGACAGCAATGTCTCCTTTAACGAAGAACATGGTTTCGCATAGAACGACGACACGTCACCCTTACTCTTCCCGCGACAAGAGAGGAGACGTCGCTTCCTTCTCGGCGCACTCTGACGATGCCTACGAACCCTTTCCCCGTGACGCCGCCTACTGCGACGCCGACGTTCATCTTCAATTATTGAGGTAGGGCAATTTGTATAAATTTCTTTATGCGATTTATACCCTCAACATGGAATGTAATTGTTGGGTAATTACTTGAACCACTAACGCGGTGGGTATGGACTAACGAACAAGTCTGAACCCAATGATATTTTGTTCTTGATGCATAGAATATTTGGAGACGATGAAGCGGCACCGCAAAGGCGATTAGAGGCCTTCGCAGTGATTTACGGGTCCCGAGATGACCGCAGGCACAGACGGGAGTAAAATCGGACCACCGGAATGACTATGGGGGCCCGCGGAAGTCCTCGGTGGCGCGGGTCGCCGGCGTGGCGGCGGCGCCCCGGCGCACTGCCGACAAAATCCCGTCGTGGCTGAAGTCGAGGCGGTGAGGGTGGGATCCCACGGCCACACGGGATCCAGTGGAAACCGCGGCGCCAGCCTGGTGCCGTGTCCGCGGAATAAAGGGGGGCCGCGTCCCCCCCCCCCAGCTCGGCTCGCTCCCGGCTAGCCCGGGGTGGGTCACGCGGATCGGGCCGCACTATCCGGGACAGACCCGGACTTGGGTCGGGTTGACCCAGTTCGGGCCGGCCCAGGGGGGTTGGGCCGAGTCGGACCGGGCCTAGACCCCCACTTTGGACCTTTTTTTGGTCTTTTGCCAATAACTTGAGCTTCGGACCTCTGATCGATGCACCTTCAGTTTCATAGGAATCCTTCGATCGAGACGGTCGTTTTGGTATATTACACTCTAGGTTTAGGCAAATTTTGGGTATGTCCGGGTTGGTTCGAACCCGAACCCAACCGGGCCTTTGGGACGGAAACGCTTATAACTTAAGGACCGGATGTCCGATTGACGTTCCATCAATTGCGTTGAAATACTTTTGTTGAGAAGGTTATTTTGGATTACTCCACTTGAGGTTTGGATGCAGTTGGAGTATGTTTGGGTTGGTTTTATCTTAAAAACCAACCGAGTCCCTGGGACGGAAAAGCCAATAACTCTCAGACCGGGCGTCCGATTGACGCACCATCTGTCGCGTTGGGTTTATTTTGATGAGATGGAACTTTGGGATACATCAACTCTGGACTTCGTGACAGTTGATGTATCGACCCTTGGCTCAAGGAGCGGACCCTCCCGGAATCAAGCGTGCTGTGTGCGGGAACCCTAGAGCTGGCTGTGACTGCGACGATGACGACTGTACCTAGATCCTCAGTGGGTTCGGCAGCGAGGACGACTGTACCTAGATCCTATGTGGGTTCGGCAGCGAGGAAGAATGTACCAGGATCCTCCGTGGGTTCGGCAGCAAGGACGACTGTACCTTTACCCTCTGTGGGTTCTCCAGCGAGTAAGACTGTACCTGGATCCTCCGTGGGTTCGGCAGCGAGGACGACTGTACCTGGATCCTCTGTGGGTTCGGCAGCGAGGACGACTATACTTGGATCCTCTGTGGGTTCGGCAGCGAGGAAGACTGTACTTGGATCCTCTGTGGGTTCAGTAGTGAGGAAGACTGTACTTAGATCCTCCATGGGTTCGGCAACAATGGTGATTGAACTGGAATCCTCCGTAGGGTCCGACAACAATGACTACTGTTCTTGTATCCTATGTGGGTCCGGCAGTATGACCTCTGTACTTGTATCCTATGTGGGTCTGACAGCTTATCTAGTCTTGTATCCTATGTGGGTCCGACAACTTAGATGAATCAATGACTACATATGATCATCTCTAACGCTATACGAAGTTGTATACCTATGTGAGCTGAGTCTTGACTTCAATCTTTACTAACGATGTGATTGACTTGTTTTCCTGTGTGGACTGGGTTGTGCTTTCCTGAGTGGACTAGGTTGTGTTTTCCTGTGTGGACTGGGTTGTGTTTTCCTGTGTGGACTAGTTGTGCTTGGGCTTGAGAGTTGGTGCCATTTTGTAATTGATGACTTAGGTATATGTATGGGCATATACCTAAGTAAAGTCGGTTGATACTTCATAATGTATCTTTCTTTTGTGGTTTATCCTTTGTGGATTCTGAGAGACCTTCAGGGGTCTCAGGGTCCCTACTGAGTATTGTATACTCACCCCTGCATGGTCTATGCATGCACTATGTTGTGTTGGATGCAGACGACGGACAGCACTGATCGAGGTAGAGGCTTGTGGAGCTGGACGGTACCCGGAGGTGGACCACTTGACAGGACGCGCGTGGAGCGGACGGCCGGACCCGAGGAGTTGAGGAGACTATCTATACCCACCCTTCAGGTGGGATTTCTGGAGGACGACTCGGTGTTGCTGTTTTACTTTACTGTTGCTGCACTTTCTTTTCAGTTGTACTGTACTTTCAGTTGGGTTTGTATACTGGCCCATTTACTTTTCAGAACTTACTTTTGTACTCAGTTTCACTTAGTGCTTACCTCCCTTGCGTACTCTGTTGTGTATATTTACTTTTATGAAGGCAATGTCTTCCCTTTTTCCAGGATTTATGCCTTTGGTGCTAGTTGCTAGCCCCTGGACTATGGAAGGCGGGCTTAGGGTAGTCACGGCACGGGCCCCGAGGATGGGTCATGACAATATAATGAGATATATGATTAGTTATAATAAAAAGGTTTCACATTCCATATTCTATTTCATTTGGTTACTCATGAGGACAATCATTCTTTTGTCCATCACATTCAGCATTAACATGATTCCTCCTAGTTCTATCCATTGAATAAAACTAAAAATAATGGTTTAAGAAACAATAATCATAGTGAAAATTTATATTATCATGAAAATTTATTCATAGGATGTCTAAATAATGAAACTGTCTTTTCAATCTATGACACATTAGGTTTAACCTAGTTTATCTATAGTCATTATCTATTCAAATCCTTCATATTGGTTCATAAATAAAATATAAATTAACCCAAGAATATCCCCTAGTAGTTTCTAGAAAAGTGTGCTGTCTTAAACCTACTCATCATGCACTGGTGAAGACTGAGTTAATACCCAATATTCCCCTTTCAAAGTTATTACCCCAAGGGGAATCTGTGTCATAGCTACATCTACTTATTAGTATCCATACAGGGATGTATTTTCTAAGAAAACCACACTCCTTTCTTTTTCATAACTTAGGATGTTCTCCTATTCATCGTCTTATCCGAATGGTTCTTACTAAAGATTCAACATCCTGGATTCTAAATATAACTAAACTCTAATCTGATACCAACTATAGTGACCCATGATTTACATAAATAGATTTATTCTATGAATATTCATTTTATATCATTATGATACATATTATAAACTTAAAGGTTTATTGTCTTTGGACTCTTATATACATAAACAATTGGATCATAAAAAAACTACATCATCTCCCACTTAGTTCTTCACAAATAAGACCCTTCATAAACATATAATACTTAGTAACCTTCTTCAAAAATTTGGGAAAATTAAAATATAAGAAGGGGTGAGATCATATTCTTAGTAAAAGTAAACGTGGGAGATATCAATCAGTGATCATATGTAATCATATCATGAGAATAATGGTATGAGAACATGATATTTTCAATATAAAATCATACACAACAATTCATAGATCATAATCATGAGTCATGATATAAAACATTATCACATCAAAATACATGAATCATAAGAGTGAGGAATCATTATAAATCAATCATGAACCATGATTTCAAATAATAAGCATAAAAACATTTCATAAGAGTATGGTTCCATTATTGGCATAGAAACCATATCTTTTTTCAAGGTTAACTATTGATACCATCATATCATAGTGGATCATACATCAACACATTTTACCCATATCATAACGGATCAGGCATCACCACCTATTTCCCATATCATAATAGATCAAGCATCCCCACCTATTTCCCATAGTGGATTGATCACAACAACTCATTCCCTATAATTATCTCATGAGATATAAGGATTTACCTAATAAATTAGAGGGATATAATAAACCCACCTATCACATAATGAAAATCACACATATGTTTGCCACAAGATCATAAAAATCATTATTTTATTATAGAATAATCCATGCAAAAGAAACAAGTTTCATAAAAATTTCATCATAACTTATTTAACCCATGGTAAAGAAATGGGATTCATAGAATAAACCTCAAATAATCATCATTATAATCCATCCATATAAAGAAATTATATAGTATCATAAGATCATATCCCCAGTGATGCTTAATGATTCTTAAAGGATGCTAACATATATGAAATTTTTTATTAAAAGATCATTTAAAATTTTATTTGAAAACATGAGAAATATCATTTTCCTATGATAAAATTTTAACTAAAAAATTATAGAATATTGAGAAGACCATTTTATTTGAAAATAACTATGTAAACTTATAAAGGATTATTCAAATCAAATAATGGCCATAATGGTGGGAAAATATATTGTCGTGTATGTTAAAAGAAAACATTCCTTTTCATGCTTTTGTAAAAATTCAAAAACAAATTGTTCATAAAACTTTTAGAAAGATTAATTTTAAAATATTTGTAAATAAATTAATTGGAAGTTAAAATTAACTTTTTATAACATTAAAATTATGATTAAAAATTTTCACAAAATAATTTCTATGATATTGGACATGGAAGAAAATTTCCATTGACCAAAGAGGAAATAAGTTCGGATTTTCTTTAAAAATATTTTCTTAATAATTTTACGTACCAAAGAGAGAGAAAATGGTACTAATACATGAAAATTATTTGAATAACCAGAGGAAAAGAAAAATTAAATGGGTTTATTAAATAAGGATCATATAATTTCTTCAATGGAAATTCAATCATAAACTGTCCTAATTAAAATGTGATTGGAATATAAATCCCTTACCACTTTGGTAACTTTTGAATCATAAAACCCATAAAATAATAACTTCAAATGAAACATAAAATATCATGAACATAATGAGATTCATGATATAACATGTCGATGGGGTTTTATATACACATCATAAAAGAAGATAAGTGCATAACATAACATATATCATAAAGAATACAATTTGAGATAATAAACTCTTACAACATTGGTAATATTTGAATCAAAAACCTCATGAAAAAGATAACCTTATATGGATTTTGTAAAATCCCTATAATTTTCATGAAAATAATTATAAAATAAATTAATGGGTAGTATATACACACACAAAAAAGAAATAAGTGGTGAATATGGCATATGTCTTATCATCATCATAGTTTCATTTTTATTCGAGGAGAAAAGTTACAAGGCAAGCTGGCCACCCAGGGCCTAAGGAGGCCTAAAGTAATGCAGGTCGAGGGCATACACTCTTATAAAAGAAACCCCCTTAGGTTTAAAACAAGATATGTTATAAAGATAGGTGACTTCCAAGGCTTTATCATCCTGGGAAGCTAGGTGGTCTGCTACTTTATTCCCTTCTCGTCAGGTGTGGGTGACCTTTATATTGTTGGAGAGAAGAGCTCTGTATTTCCTGATGTATGAGATCGACCACAGAGTAAGGCCTTTACCCTATAAGGATTCATGAATGATCATAGAGTCTATTTCCACCTAGGAAATGTGGAAATTCTTCTAGATACACATATTTATCTCAGTCAAAACTGCTTTTGCCTCATCCTGTAAGGAATTACCACTACCATAGTGAGCCTTGAAAGCCAGCACAACACTCCCCCTCTAGTCCCGCACGACCCCTCCTCCACGTATGACACCTGCTATGAAAGAGGTTTGTGTTTAGATTGAAAAAATCCACTAGAGGAATCCACTGTACCCACTGGCCCTATAGCCTATAACTTGGGGGTTGAGCCACTGTGGAGGGAACACACAACGACCTGAGAGAGGGCGCATCCTTCCAGTTGTTGAAGGAGGTCACCAAGTCCGCCAGCAGGCTCCGTGTTCTCATGATGATGGAATTACTTGTTGAGAGAAACCCCTAATATCTCTCCTAGTTCCTTTCTTTCCATATATGATTTTATTATAGAATCTTATCACCTTTTTATTAACAATTTTTTATTAAAATCATTGTTTCATGTGATAATTGCTTTTTTTCATGCATGTTTCAGTTCAAAAGTACCAATCATTGTACTTTGATAATGGTTAAATCATATATGAAATTATAATCATTAATTTAGTACCATGTTTAATCGTTATAAAAAAATTTATAACTATTCATATAAATTTTTGATGAAAAATTAATTCCATCACTTGGTGGAGACGGTAGTCCGTACATACGTACGAGTAATGTTTCCATTTTTTGATGGATAGAATAAAAGGAAAATAAATAATAATCAACCTTTATAGAAATATAATACTATAATAAATATCATATGTATTTATTAAATCCATCATTAAAACCATCAATGTGAAATGGTGATGATAAACAAAATGCATCGCTTCGTGGTGGTGGTGGTCTACATGTATCTACGAGTGATATTTTCTTTTCCCATAGGATGGAAAGAAGGTGGATAATGGTTGTTTCATCATCATAATAAAAATTTATTATGTAGAATATAATAAATTAATTTTTTTATAATTTATACTATATATTTAAATGAGGTATAAGGAGAAATAAAATTTAAAGTACTCAGTTAAGAATTATACCTCTTCATTGAGAAACCACTTTTGGATTACACCTTAATCCTTGAAAGGGTGGTCTTTTGGAAAGACCATAAGATATATGGTATGGGTAATGAATATAGGAAGCTATTATTGTAGGTACTGGTCTCTAAAAGGATAAGACTCAGTGAATAAGGATAATAGGTTCCCTTTTATAAGTGATGGGAGGGGCACCCTTGGAATTATTTAAAGTATTAAATTAATATGAATTAATTATTAGGTTAAAGTAGCTCAAAATTGATATATTTAGATTCTTGGATGATTATAAGTATAAATCCTCTCATAAAATAATATTTATAAAATTTTAGGTTGTTTTTAACCCTTATCTATTAGTTTTAACCCCCCCCCCCCCATTAACCCTTTTGAAAATTACCATGATATAAAATTTTTTTGTACTTTAAGGGTTAATAATGTTACTATAAAAGGAAAAGTGACCCATAAGTGGACAATATTTGATATTCTAAACCATATCCCATTCACTTGGCTGAATATAAGTTTTTTATTAATTTTAACTCATTTAATAAAACTAGTATTTCCCCCCATGAAATTTCATGGGATTTGATGTGTTTTTTTATTTTTAAAAATAATATATTGATTATGAATTAAAAAAATAAAATAATTAATAGGGAATATGAAATAAAATCATGGGATATTTTTTAAGAACTAATAGAATAGTTGAAAAATTATTTAGGAAATAATGTTATAAATCTATAGGATCTAAATTAAGGAAAACCTAATTTAAATAATAGTTTGTAACTATTGTAAAAAAATTATGTTTTAAGGAAGAAGGAGAATAAAAATAATTCAACATCAATTTGGAAGTAAGATAAATCAGTTTTAGATGCATCATTATTGTTAAATTCTCAAAATATATTGACCTGGTAAAAAAATTAAAAACATCATTAATATATAAAACATAATATGCTTTGAAATTTCATGATGTACAATGAAATAATTCAAATCAAATTTTTCCTCATGGAATGGAAACTTGAAATGGGATACTAATTGAAATTATTTAAAAAAAATACATGAAAATTTCTTATATAGAATCACATGCTACTTACTGAAAATTGTAACAAATGTTACTGAATCTGCACTACATGCAATACATAATAATAACTAAGTATGTTTTTTGAAACTATAGTTTAATATAATTGAACAAAAAATAATAATATGCAACAAAAATTGTTTTTTATGTTAATAAGATATATATTTTTATTAAAATGTAAGAGAATATACTAAATAAATTTTACAAATTAGTATAATATAGACTTGTTCTTTACATTTCATGTGATTTAAGGATACCAATATTTATAATTAATAATGAATTATAAGGTTTGTACAACTGTTAAATGGATTTTTAAATGTATAATGATAGAAAATATTTTCAATATATAAAATAAATAATATTTTTAATTCCCAATATGAAATAGATAATGTGCTTATATTATGAATGTGAAATTAATGGTAGATTAATATAGATGCATCACCTGGATGGAAAATAGTTGTTACATCTTCAAAGACTTAATTTTATTTGTAATAGTGGTAGATGCTATTTGAAATTGAAATTTATTGTTTTTAATCTCCAATAATCCAAATTTGTTCCACATCTTCCTCTCAAGGTTATTTACATCTTCAAAATATTTCATCAAATTCTTTTACACATATATGAAATAGATAATGTGCCTATAATACCACTTGGAAAAAATTTATATACCATAACAAATCATACAAATTGAAACAACATATTCAAACTACATTTTTTTGTTATTAAACCAATACATAAAAACATTCAAGACAATTCAATTTGTATAAAATTTAGTAGATTAAAATACAATAGAAGTATTGAAAATCATACATCACAAAGGATACTAAAGTCAAACTACATATTTTTGTTACTAAACAAATACATAATAATGCGTAAGATAATTTATTTTGTATATAAGTTGATAGTTTAAATTCAATATAAGTATTGGAAAGAATACATGAAAAAGGATATTGAATCCAACTTAAAGGTGTTTTGTACCAAATTATGGATATCCAATACCACAATCATGGGGGTTTGTACCAAATTCTGTCCAATTCATGGTAACCATACTCATTGCTTACTATAAATGAATTTCTAGAAGTTCTTGTATAGAATATATAGCATTTAAATTAAATGAAATCAACAGTAATTGGAAGGCTTGAAATTTAAATCATATATTGAAAAAGAATTTGATAGTAAAGTAATTTAACTAAATACTAAAATATGTATACAATGATGTTTAATACAATGAATATTACACAAAAGTAGGTAGATTGAAAAATGATAATAGTATTGGAAATTATATATTACAAAGGATATTGAATCCCACTTCAAATTTCAATTGTTAAATGTATATTATCCAAAATCATGTACTACTTCGTGATAAAACTTCATAGTTTCCTAAAAAAGGCTATTGTTTTCATACTATATGGCATATTGAAACTTCATATTCAAACCACATGTTAGAATTATTAAACAAATACATAATTATATGCAAGAAAATTCAATTTATATATTAATTTGAAATTAAAAATATCATTAAAGTACTAGAAAGAATACATAAAAAAATCTATTACTTCCAACTTAAAGGGGGTTTGTACCAAATTTTGGATATCCAAAACCATAGTCATGGGTTTTTATACCAAGTTAAAGTAAAATCCATGGTATATGAGGTGGAATGAAGGAAGGTAGTTGATATTGTATATCTCCTAGAATTTATACTATTTTTAGAAGGATAAATATTTGAAATTGTACTATTTGAATACTATAAAGTGTTATTAGTGTATGTGAAAAAAAATATAGTTAATATTTTCAGTGCATGTGAAAATTGAAAGCAACAATATTCATAATCTAATGAATAAAATTGGATTATGATATAGTGAACTATAATTATATTAACTATATATTAAAAGTTGAAATAAATTTTAAAAAAATAGATTTTAGACTAAGAAATATTTCATATTAATTATCTAAATGAAAATATATCAATTATGTGAATAATAAATTTTTATTTATAGATTAAATCCTATGCAATTTAAAATTTTACTACTAAATTCATACTATATCAAATATGTTAGATTGAAACTACACATTATTTAAAAATATATTTCATATATTGGTGTAAACATTTTATGAAATTTTTTTGAAGCAAATGAATGAACTATAAATACCAAGTACATACCATAGGGGTTCCAGTATGGATAACTGAACTCATGGATTCTACAACTACACTATTTTAACATGATGTTCTAATAATGACATGCACCTAGTGAGAATTAAAAGATACCATAAAATTAATTAGTGTGGTTAGATATTTGAAAAATATATAATAAAATGTGGTTATAAATAACAATAATACCTAGATATAGTCAAAATATTTCCATAAGTCTAAGATAAGCCCTTGAATTTCAAAAATGAGAAAAATTCTGTATGGAATATTATCAAAGTCTTGGCGATGGTTTAATATATTGTAATCTAAAATTTACATTGAAAGTATAATTTTTTTATCTTAAAAATATATATCTCATGGGGGAATATGAACTCATAAGTCTTATTCATGATATAGAACTAAAATTTAATAATGTTTTTTATGTCATTCAGTCTAATAAATAAACTTGAAATAAGTAGTTACCTAAAGAAAATTTTCTCTTGATTTAGAGTCTGTTTTTTATAAAAACTGCATTACCTGTATATCAAACAAAATAATTGATATTATTCCACTATTATATATCACCATTAATGTCAATTGAAATATAAAAATAAAAATAATAATAATAAATCATAAAACATTTGAGGAAAACAATTCTAGTTAATGTGATGCACTTATATCACTTAAGTTAGTTCAAAACAGTGGATAATAGCCTTGAAATTGTGCATGATGGAACCACATTGACATTTTTATAGTAAATATTATCATCATAATGCTTTATATTCTTCATACAAGTTTTTAAATATTAATAATACTAATTTTAGTCACATTGTATTTTCAAAAAAAATCATAGTTGAAAACTTGTTAGTTGGAAAAATAAAAATATATGACAACATTGTGAATAAATATATAAAAATTATAGTATTCATTGTAAATTAATATATAAATAGTATAATATACTATGGTGTATGTAAATTGTGAAATAAAATTGAAATGATAATGATATTTCCATTATTGTTGAAAATAATAAGTAGTGATTTAGGCATCACAAAACCACAAACTTGAAATAAAATACTAGAATAAACAGTTGAACTTCTATTAAAATTAAAATAAAAATAGGGAAATATTGGTAAGGAAACCCATGAATTGATAATCAAGAAATAAAATAGTTAGTTATAATTTAAACAATACATTATAATCAAATTAATGCATTAAAATGAATACATATATAACAGATGTCAAATCACCTATCAGGTACTCTTCTGAAAAATTTAGAGAGCCGATATTATAATTTCATAGTGAACCTGTCAAAGGAGAGATCACATGTAGTTAAAATTTATTTTATTTTTTTGTGTTTTTTCTTTATATTAGTAAATAAAACACTCCACATACTTTTATAATCTTATTACAAAAAAAATATACACATATTTAATAATTAATAAATAAGATAATTAATAAATATGAAATGAATATAGAATTCATATAGAAACATAATATTGGAAAAAAATAATAAAAAAGTGTGGTTTTTGTTTACCACCATATTTTCTAATTATTTCATTGAACCATAAATATACACCATGATATCTTTATAGGTGGGTGGAGTCACCGATATCTAAGTGAACTATAATTGATAATTAATAAAATTAGTACCTGTTGATGCAAAAAGGACAAGGTGGTGAAAAGAATTAAAAAATTTATTATTATTACACTTCAGTTCCTAATAAATATAAATTTAGAAAATATTATAAAATGCATATTTACAAACTTTTATATTATAAAAAATTAATATTTAAAAAATGAACAAATATTGTTAACAAATATGAACCTATATGAATAAATATGAACCAATACATTTTAGCTAACAGATGTGAATATAAATAAACAAAAAATTGGAATATTAATTTGTATACAAAAACATATGAAAATATATGACCCTGTATATTTAAATGGAATCATTTATTTTATTAAAAAATATGAACTTTCATGAAAAGATATGAACAAATATGAACTTATATACAAATTATTGTTAATATTAAATTATTTTTATACAATAAGAAAAAAATATGAACTTATATATTTAAATGATGCAATTTTCATATGGAAACATAATGATGGAACACAATAATTAAAATTTTTGGTTGTGTTTATCACGATATTTTCTAATTTCTTCATCAAACCATAAATTCACACAGCGATATCTTCAGAGGGGGGTGGTTTCACCCATATCTAAGTGAACTATAATTGATAAATAAAAAAATCAATACATATTGATGTAAAAGTATAAGGAGGTGGGAAAACATTTAAATTTGGATTTTATGTTTAACACATATAATATGAATTATTACCTGAATATTATCCATATCCTAAAATTTGTGCATTTTACGTGTCATCAACAATTTCTGCAAGTAAAAATTAGTATTAGGTCAAAAAATTATTTTTATTAAACTTTAGTTCCTAATATATATAAGTTACAAAAAATATTCAAACCTACATATTTACATACCTAATACATATAAGTTAGAAAAAAAATAAAACCTGTATATTTAAAAATATGTACATTAGTATAAATTACTATTAAAAAAAGAAAAAATATTGTTAAAAACTATGTATCGATATATTTCAGTTCATGATACATATAAGTTACAAAAAATATTAAAACTTTTATATTTATAGATATATACATTAGAATAAATTGTAGTTAAAAAAAGAACAAACAAATATGAATCAACATATTTCAGTTCTAGATATATATAAGTTACAAAAAATATTCAAACCTGAATATTTACAAACCTATACATTAGAAAAAATTACTAATAAAAATTTAAAAAAAAATATTGCAAACAAATTTGAATTGATATATTCCAATAAAAAAATATTAATAAATATGAATAAATAAGTAAAATATAAATATTCATATAAAAAATATGAAAAAATAGATCCCTAAAACATTTAAATTTGGCTCGTATGTATAAAACATATACTATGAACTATTACCTGAATATTATCCATATACCAAAATATGTTCATAGTGTCATCAACAATTTATGCAGGTATAAATTAGTTGAGGAAGTAAATTCAAAAAACTTATTAAAGGTATTCTAAAAATAAAATAAAATAGAATAAAAATACTACTTGAAAGGATGGGGGGGTTATCGTTTATGAAACTATAATAAGTCTGCTGGAAGAAGATTTCATTTTTTTGTTTTTAATTTTGAAATGAAGTTTGATTAAAAAGACACAACAAGAATATATTTTTTTAGAAAATATTTTAAAAGGTGTAATCGATATAAATCTACCTCTTAATTCACTTATTAATAATTATCATTTAAATTGATATCCACTTAATTATGATCCCTTAATTTGTTAAATCCCGAACCCTATGAGAATTAACTTTACCACAAATATGAAGTGAATTTAACCTTATGCTAACTTCGGAACATGCAATCGCAGCACCCTGCTTTGATTTATGTTCTAAGGTTATCTTATGGTCAGTGGTAAATTAAGGCACATATACTCTTTGGAAATTAGAATTAATTGAGTTTAGGGATTATATTTGAACACTACAAATTGATCCCATGTGGTTTTGAATTACCAGTTAAGTTCGCGCCATCACAATTCACACAATTCTCAACTTCACGTGATTTGTGTTTATTGTTCAATTTCTTTATTAGTATCATTTAAAATGAAAACTAAATTAATAAATCATATTAAGTGAATTACAGTATCTCATTGATTCAAAATAAATGAATGAATAAGGTAAGATATAGATCGATTACTAAAAGACTACTCTTCCATGGGTGGCATAATCATCATAGAAACGTTTTTCATGTGCAAAGGTTTAGAAAGGGTAGAACCCAATCATGTTTCTACTCAATAATTAAAGCCAAAAGAGGAAGATTAAGAGAAGAATAAATTTAAATAAAACAGACAAAAATAGAAGAAATAAAATAAGTACAAAGAAATTTACTACAAAAACAAAAGCATTACAACACGAAGGAGAAGAAGAAGGCTTCGTCGAAGGGATCCTTGCTTCAAGAGATACCCTTATTGAAATGGTTGGAGAATTGGATTGGATCCAATTATCCTCTTCCCTAAACTTCCCAATGCATGTCCCAACCCCTCAAAATGAGAAAAACTCCAATTTATAGAGGGGAGGGGAGGAGAGGTTACAAGTGGTTTCAAGTTTGAATGTGGAAATTCGGCCAAATATTTTAATCCAACTGTCACTGCCCATTTGACCGCCTAAACACGTGAATAATATGTTCTTACAGAATGATAATATGTGAGGATATGGGTACTATATCTCCTCTAAAAATTTGGGCTAAATCAAAACTCGGATAAATGTGTTATGGCCCAAATACAGAAGCTTATCCATTCTGGCGTGTCCAGCCCACCATTGACTTTATTTCCCAATTACTCCATCCAAATGCATTAGTTTGATCTAGTGTCCTGAATAAAAGTTGTATAAAATTAAGTTAGTAACACTGTTACAAAATTTCAAGTTCATATAATAAATATAAAAATATTTATCTTCGAAATACTACAGTTCACTATAAAGGGTAAAACTGGAATTTTCACCAAATTTTCAAATGAATGATCAAATCCCAAATATTTTATAAATAAAAATATTTAACACAATGTGAGGAAATTATGTAATTTATTATCAATAAAATATTCAACAAAATAGTGTTTTATCAACTCCCCCACACTTACCCTTTTGCACTCCTGGGCAAAACCTCATATCAAGTAAACATCAATATCAAAACAAATTTTAAAACACATATCCTTGAGATCCAACAATTACACACCAAGAAAAAAAAGATATCATACCTCATAAATAATCATTATTTCAAGTTCTCCATTTATATCATTCAATATATTTCCACTTCATTTATCCTCCCACGCACAAAACACTTACCTCGCTTGAATTTTCTCTTATCACACAAATATCAACTTTTTTGCAATGTCTTTCTCATCCAAACTCATACAAGGGTCTCCATAGGCTTGATAAATTCCTACATCGCCACCCGATGTTATTTAAAGAAATATGTTTATCATGAGGAATTTTCAGGGTTTTTCTGTGGATTTCAGTTGGTAGGATTAAGGTGTGAAAAATTTTGAGGCTGAATGAGGAGGGTTTGACTCTTTTTGAAGCAGAATTGCATTAATCTAATTTTCACTTAAATATGGTCTCCTCCTCAATTCCCCATAGTATCAATTTATCTCTATCATCATGAAAATTCATGGAAAGTATACACCATTCATTATTTCATCAAAAAAATGTCAATCTCTTCAAACATGATTTTCTTGAAATCTCCAGATAGGCACAGCTTCCCCCCTATTAGAAGCTCCAAAAAGGCACAACTTCTTTTATCATGAAAGTATAGAAAGGCACAGATTTCAATATAATGTTTTTCTTCATCAGTAAACACATCTCTTCAGAATTTAATTTTTCACCCGAAGTATCACAAAATGCGGTATCACAACACAAGACAGTTTCCCCCACACTTAATCTCAACTAGATTATGCAATTTCACTTCAAGAGTTGGTTGGATAGGGATAATTGGCTTGTAATGTGGCTAACCTAATAGGTTGTTCATGGATTATAAGGGATAAAGGGATTAAATATTCAAGGTAGGCCATTATAAAAAGGGTTTTTTTGAAATAGGGGTTTTAATACCAAACAAATGCCTCAATCATTTAAACATAAGTACCTCAAACCCTTAAGTTTTGACAGGAATAAATCAAATTCTGGTTAAATCAAGCATGGTTTGGTTCTCTCAAGAATTGAGGTGAATGTAAATAATATGAAAATAATAGTTCAGAAGCCTCACGGGAAAGTAATTTCAAAGATAAAGACAGTGAGATGTGTCATGGGATTCAAAATTTAGTGTACTTTTCATGAAATTACTAAATATTTTAACTTGAAACAAAGTCATTTCAACATTAATTTAATCTTAGTTTCGAGGGATAAATTGTTTCACTTATTGATATGCATTTCAAAATAGTGATCAGAATCATTTCAGCTCAAAAACACAAAGAAAATTAAAAATAAACACACAAAATTTGAGAAACACACAATTTCTTTTTAAAAAGGAAAACAATTGAAATTACTAAACTAAAAGGTTCCCTCCCCCACACTTAAAATATTGCATTGTCCTCAATGTGAACCCATGAGATAATATATGCACATGAAATGCAGAATTTTTAAATAGGACAAAAAATATAAAAGTGAAAGGGTTAGGAACAGCCTGATGTGCTCAAGTGATGATGGGGTCATGCAGTGTGATAAAATCCACTGCATCAGTAGGAAGTCCCTCAATGTATCTCTTCAAACTTTTCCCATTGACTATAAATCTCCTTCATGTGTCCTCTTGTGTGATCTCCATTGCACCATAAGTAAAAACATTAGACACAACATAAGGACCTAATCATCTGGAATGCAACTTACCAGGCATCAGCTTCAGTC
Organism: Viscum album; assembly: GCA_963277665.1. Lineage (NCBI taxonomy): Eukaryota > Viridiplantae > Streptophyta > Magnoliopsida > Santalales > Viscaceae > Viscum > Viscum album. The sequence continues at coordinate 2,059,422,433 of OY728120.1, read as the reverse complement.
ATGAACTATAGAGAATGACTTTCTCTTCAATATGAAACTCCTTTTGTTGGATCATTCTATCATGAGATTCTTTTGATTTTTTCCTTATAGAGCCTTGAGTTCTCATATGAAGATAATTGAATCTCCTCAAGATCTTGAATTTGCAGCTTCCTTTAGATTCCAACTTGGGCCAAATCCATGTAGCATTTCTTTATAACCCAATAAGCCTGATGATCAACTTCCACAGGGAGATGACATGCTTTCCCAAAAACAATCCGAAATGGGGACATACAAATGGGTGTCTTGTATGCTATCCTATAAGCCCACAATTCATCATCCAAGCACTTGCTCCAATCCTTCCTATTTGGCTGCACAGTTTTCTCCAAAATTTGTTTCAACTCACGATTTGAAACCTCCGCTTGGCCATTTGTTTGGGGATGGTATGGTGTTGATGTTTTGTGTGTCACCCCATACTTCCGAAGAAGGGAAGCAAGATTGCAATTGCAGAAGTGTGTTCCCTGGTCACTAATGATGGCCTTCGGTACTCCAAACCTGCAAAAAATCTGTGCTTTGACAAAGTCCACAACAACATGAGAATCATTAGTCCTGGTGGCCTTATCCTCCACCCATTTACTCACATAATCAACAGAAACCAAAATATATAAAAATCCAAATGAACTAGGAAAAGGACCCATAAAATCAATGCCCCATACATCAAAAATTTCACAGAATAGTATGGGTTGTTGGGGCATCTCATGTCTCCTAGAAATGTTCCCAGTGTGTTGCCAATGAGAGCATGACTTACGAAACACATGGGAATCATGGAATAAGCTAAGCCAATATAATCCAGAGTCCAAGACTTTCCTAGATGTCCGTTGGGGTCCAAAGTGTCCACCACAAGCAATTGTATGACAAAAATGTAAAACAGACTCCAACTCATGATCAAGAACACACCTCCGGATAACTTGATCACTACACATGCGCCATAGGTATTAATTATCCCAAACATAATACCGAGACTCACTTTTTAATTTTTGGACTTGATGTTTCTTTAAATTTGTAGGGATTTCAGAGGAAACAAGGTAGTTAACTAAATCTGCATACCAAGGATGCATACTTGAGATGGAATAAAGATTCTCATCGGGGAAAGTGTCCCGAAGTGGTACCTGGTCCAAGGTGTCATCCTCTAGTGTGTGAGTAAGCCTACTCATGTGGTCCACCACCAAGTTTTATAACCCCTTTTTTTCCTTTATCTCAATATCAAATTCTTGAAGAAGGATCAGCCTGGGCTTTGCATCTAGCTTCTTCAAGAGGTACCTCAGAGCTGCATGGTTAGAAAAAACAACTACTTTAGAGCCCAATAAATATGAACGGAATTTATCTAAAGAAAATATGACAGAAAGAAACTCCTTTTATGTGGTTGTGTAATTTGATTGGGATGAATCCAGTGTCCTCGATGCATAGGTGATCACATGTGAACGTCCCTACACCCTCTGAGATAATACAACTCCAACCGTGAAGTTGGATGCGTCACACATAAGCTCAAAAGGAATCTCCCACTGTGGGGGATGTATGATAGGTGGAGTGGTAAGACACTTATTTATCTCATCAAAGGAATCCCTGCAAGAATCATCAAACACAAAATCAGAATCCTTTTGAAGTAATCGTGACATAGGAAGAGTAATCTTACTAAAATATTTGATGAAGCGCTGATAAAATCCTTCATGCCCTAGGAAAGATCTAACATCACACACACATGAAGGATAGGGTAAATATGGAATAATGTATATATTAGATCTATAAACCTCTATCCCATGTTTTAACACTACATTCCCTAAGAAAATGCCATGCTCTACCATGAAATGACACTTTTCAAAGTTTAGGACCAGATTCTTCTCAATACAACGATTCAACACCTTTCCCAAAATACTTATACATTCATCAAATGAAGACCCATACACTGTAAAATCATCCATAAATACCTCCATGCAGGTCTCAATAAAATCATAAAAAATACTCACCATTCATCGCTGGAAGGTACCTGGGGCGTTGAAAAGTCCAAATGGCATCCTTCGGTAGGAAAACGTACTGAAAGGACAAGTGAATGTCGTCTTATCCTAGTCCTCTACTGCAATGGGAACCTGAAAATAGCCAGAAAAAAACATCCAAGAAGCAATAATGTGTCCTACCTACAAGTCTCTCAAGCATCTGGTCAATGAATGGAAGTGGGAAATGATCCTTACGATTAGATTGATTTAGTTTCCTATAGTTAATACACACTCTCCAACTATTTTGAACTCTCACAGGAACTAAATCATCATTTTAATTTTTTATAATAGTGAAACCAGTTTTCTTTGGTACAACCTAGATAGGGCTAACCCATTGTGAGTCAGAAATAGGGTAAATGATACCCGCCTCAAGTAATTTTTCAACTTATTTCTTAACAACTTCCAAAAGTGTTGGATTAAGTCTCCTATATGGCTACATAATCGGTTTAGCCCCATCCTCCAAGAGAATCCTATGCATGAAAATGGAGGGGCTAATACCTAATATGTCTGCCAATGTCCAACCAATTGCCCTAATGTTATCTCTTAAAAGATTCAAAAGTTTTTCTTCATGTTCAAAATAGAGATTGTTAGCAATGATGACAGGTAATCTATCACCACTCAGCAAGTATGCATATTTAAGATTTGGGGGCAATGGATTGAGTTCCAATGTAGGGGGTGATGTATGGATAGAGAAATTGATGCAACAGACATATCTGCACAATGAACATCAGTATCAGAATAGAAATCATCACAATCAGAGAATAAAGCACCAAATCCATCAGCATACTCAATAGCCATGTCATAATCATAGTTCACATGATCAAGATTAGAATATGACTCCATTTCAAAATCAAATCGTAGAGAGTCTTGTTCATTAGAAACAGGTGTGTAATTTCTCTTAGACATTAAACCAAAACTAATACTCATAATCTCCCTAAGTATAGGACAATCAAAATCCATGGAGTTTTTACTTGGTGGTTCAAAATGGGAGATAACAAAATCAGAATGGTCCTCAGAGGGGTACTTCATGTAGTCCATAACATTAAAAATTACAACTTCATCTCCAAACTCCATGGAAAGTGTACCCTCATGAACATTTATGATAGTTTTTTCAGTTTTGAGGAAGTTTCTACCTAAGATAATGGGATCAAGAGAACTTACCTGATCATCCTCCATTTTGAGCACATAGAAGTCTGCTGGAAAGATCATATCTCTTACTCGGACAAGTACATCCTCAAGGACTCCCACTGGATATGTCATAGCTCTATTCGCCAATTTCACCACTACTCTCATTGGATTCAACTCACCAACCTGTAAAGAAGAGAATATAGAGTGAGGCATCACATTTATTGAAGCTCCTAAATCACAAAGAGCATCAGAGAAGTGAAACTCTCCTATAGTACATGGGATGGTGAATTTCCCAGGATCCTTGCACTTTATTGTCATTGCTAGAGTTGGTTTAATGAGTGCTAAGACATTCCTTCCAAGCTTGATCCTCTCATTTACCTTGAGCCCTCTTCGATTGGTGCATAGTTCTTTTAAGAATTTGGCATACCTTGGGATTTGTTTGATGGATTCAAGTAGAGGGATGTTGATCTCAACACGCTTGAATGTGTCCAAAAACTCATTTTTCATTGCTTATTCATCCATCTTCTTGGTTTGAACAACCCTGTTTGGAAAGGTAAGAGGTTTAGGAGGAACATCATCAATCGTTTTCTTACCTTTATCTTTCTCCTTGGGTTTCTCATCAGTTGGTATAGAATGGGGCTTCTCCAGAGTTGAGGTGAATCCCAGTGGAATGATAGGTGGAGAAGCATCAGTTGTTTTCTTCCTGATTCTCAATGTAATGTCACTAACATTCCCCTTTAGATTGGGAGTAGGTTGGGAAGGAAGATTTCTATAATTCTTACTTGCCATTTCATGGAGGGAAGTGGCAATCTTGCTCATTTGAGTCTTCAACTCCCTCAACTTCGAACCTTGACTCTTCAGCTCATTCTGTTGATTAAGAACAATTCGTTTCAAAAGATCATCAGTGTTAGAGTCTACCTTGTGTTGTAGATTCCCTTTTTGCTGACTTGTTTATGTTTGAGCTTCGAATCTCTTTTGGGGTTGTTGGAAACCCTGTTGGTAAGGTGGAGGCTGCTAGAAGTTAGGTTGAAAAGGGGGCCTTTGTTGTTTCCTAGAGCCATACCTCATGTCTGATTGATCCTTCCACCCTTGGTTGAATGTTGGTGCAAAGGAGTCATACTTCTTTTGGGGATGTGGTTTTTTTGTTGCGGATATGGTCTCCCAGGGAATATTGCTGCACAATCTTTTGTTTCTTGTATTTGGGGGCAATAGTCAGTTGGGTGGCTTGTCTCAGTGAAAATTACAAAAGGCCTTGAAGGAGGGGTTTGGGATGTCTTTTGTGACAAAGAAATATGCCTCACCATAGTGGTCAATTCTTCCAACATGGTATCAATCAAATGTCTTTCAAGAGAAGAAGGAATTACCTGATGTACTCCCCTGACATGTGGTGTACCTCTATCACCAAATTGTTGGGAGTTTTGGGCCATCTTGTCGATCAATGCACGTGCAGCTACTGGTGTCTTGTCCACCAATGCTCCTCTAGCTGCGGCATCCACCATGCTTCTCTCCATAGGTATGAGTCCTTCATAGAAGTATTGTATGAGTAATTTCTCACTAATTTGGTGATTTGGGCAGCTTACACATAACTTCTTTAATCTCTCTCAATACTCATACATTGACTCCCTTTGTGCTTGATTGATCCCCAAGATCTCCTTACAAATAGAAGTGGTCCTTGATTCTGGAAAAAATCTCTGCAAGAAAATACGTTTCAAATCGTTCCAACATGTTACATCTTCAAGTTGTAAATATTACATCCAATCCTTTGCAGCTCCATCAAGTGAAAATGGGAATGCTCTTAATTTAATTTGATCTTAAAAGACATTTCTAGGTTTTAGGGTTGAGAAAACCACATTAAATTATTTAAAATGTTTATTGGGATCCTCACCATAGAGACCATGAAACTTTGGAAGCAAGTGAATTAACCCAGATTTTAGTTCAAAGTCTGATTCGAGATTTGGATATGCAATGCAATTTGGTTGGTAATTAATATCGGGTGCAGCCAATTCTCGAATGATTCTATTAAGTTCATTTCCATTATTGTCATCCATTGGTTCTTTCTTTATGGTTGAATTTTAATTTCTTCCAATTTCAATGTTCTGATATTGGAGTAATTCTTCAACTGGTTGAATGTTGAAACTTCTCGTAGACTGAGAATGTCTGATTCATGCCCTAAGTATGCGTTCAATCTCAGGGTAAAGATCTAAGAGATCTTTGGTATTAGTTCGTGTCATAAATCAGTGAAAGATGAAAATAAGGAAAGTGAACCATATTAAAATAAAAATTATAAGTTTGAGTTGATGGTCCAAAAAGAAGTAGAAGAAAATAAAAGAAGAAGAAGAAAAAAGAAATCAAATTGGGTAAAGAAGAAAGAAAGAAGAGAGGAAGAGAATAAAATGTAAAATAAAATAAATACCTCTAATTGGTTGAAATAATTACTTGCCTCCCCGGAAACGGTGCCAATTTGAAGAGGCGCTGTCGTGGGCGCCTTTAAATGATGTTTGGTTTCGGGTTACTTAGGTGCAGCAGAGTGGCTAACCAAGGTCGTCTCTCAAAGGAGGAAGTAAATTAAAAAAACTTATTAAAGGTATTCTAAAAATAAAATAAAAGAGAATAAAAATACTACTTGAAAGGATGGGGGGTTTATCGTTTATGAAACTAGAATAATTTTTCTGGAAGAAGATTTCATTTTTTTTGTTTTTAATTTTGAAATGAAGTTTGATTAAAAAGACACAACAAGAATATGTTTTTTTTAGAAAACATTTTAAAAGGCGTAATCGATCTAAATATACCTCTTCATTCACTTATTAATCATTATAATTTAAATTAATATCCACTTAATTATGATCCATTAATTTGTTAAATCTTAAACCCTACGAGAATTAACTTTGTCACAAAGATGAAGTGAATTTAACCTTAGGCTAACTTCGAAACATGCAATCGCAGCACCCTGCTTTGATTTATGTTCTAAGGTTATCTTATGGTTAGTGGTAAATTAAGGCACATATCCTCTCTAGAAATTATAATTAATTTAGTTTAGGGATTATATTTGAACACTACAAATTTATCCCGTGTGGTTTTGAATTACCAGTTAAGTTCGCGCTCTCACAATTCACACAATTCTCAACCTCGTGTGATTTGTGTTTATTGTTCAATTTCTTGATTAGTATAATTTAAAATGAAAAACTCAATTAATAGATCATATTAAGTTAATTTAATTATCTCATTGATTCAAAATAAATTAATAAAGAAGGTAAGAGATAGATCAATTACTAAAAGACTACTCTTCCATGGGTGGCGTAATCATCGTAGAAACGTTTTGCATGTGCAAAGGTTTTGAAAGGGTGAAACCCAATCACGTTTCTACTCAAGAATTATAGACCAAAGATTAATATTAAGAGAAGAAGAAATTTAAATAAAACATAATAAAAGAGAAGAAATAAAATAAGTACAAAGAAATTTACTACACAAACGAAAGTATTACAACACGAAGGAGAAGAAGAAGGCTTCGTCGAAGGGATCATTGCTTCAAGAGATACCCTTATTGAAATGGTTGGATAATTGGAGTAGATACACTTCTCCTCTGCCCTAAACTTTCCAATTCACGTCTCAACCCCTCAAAATGAGAAAAACTTCAATTTATAGAGGGTATGGGAGGATAGGTTACAAGTGGTTTCAAGTGTGAATGTGGAAATTCGGTCAAATATTTTAATCCAACTTTCACCGCCCATTTGACCACCTAAACGCGTGAATCAGCTCTTCTTCAAGAAGGATAATATGTGAGGATATGGGTCCTCTATCTCTTCTAAAAATTTGGTCTCAATAAAAGCACGGATAAAGGTTTTATGTCCCAAATACATAATCCTATCCATTCTGGCGTGTCCATCCCACCTTTGACTTTATGGCCCAATTACTCCATCCAAATTCATTATTTTGATCTAGTGTCCTGAATAAAATTTGTAGACAATTAAGTTAGGAACACTGTTAAAAAATTTAAATTTAAAATAATAAATATAAAAATATTTATATTTGAAATACTATAGTGCACTATAAAGGGTAAAACTGGAATTTTCACCAAATTTTCAAATGAATGGTCAAATCCCAAATATTTTATAAATAAACATATTTAACACAATGTGAGGAAATTATGTCATTTATTATCAATAAAATATTCAAAAAAATAGTGTTTTATAAAACTTTAGTTACTAATACATATAAGTTACAAAAAATATTCAAACTTACATATTTACAGACCTGATACATATAAGTTACAAAAAATATTCAAACCTTTATATTTACAGAAATGTAGATTAGAAAAAATTTCTATTAAAAAAAAAGAAAAAATATTGTTAACAAATATAAACTGCTATATTTTAGTTTCTAATACATATAAGTTACAAAAAAATATTCAAACCTACATATTTACAAACATTTACAATAGAAGAAATTACTTTTAAAAAAAAGAAAAAAAAATTGTTAACAAATATGAACTGATATATTTCAGTTACCAATACATATAAGTTACAAAAAATATTCAAACCTGAATATTTACAAACCTGTACATTAAAATAAATTACTGTTAAAAAATGAACATATATTATTAACAAAAATGAACCGATATATTCCAGTTAACAAATAAAAATAGATATGAACGAAGAAGTATAATATGAATTTATATAGAAAAAAAATGAACAAATAGATCCCTAAAACAATTTCAATAAAATTTCATAATGATGTAATAAATATTTCATTAATTTTCAAATATATTGGTTAAACACTACTTAAATGGCATGATGATAACATACCATTACATGAATGAACAACATTTCAAAATCTCCAGATCACTAACCTACTAGATAAAATGACTGTAGTGAAGAATAAATTATTTAATGAATTCTAATCTAGAAAACTATAAAATTCAAGAACATGGCCTTTATGTATAGTAGTGAGGCCTCATCTAAGAATGAACATAATATGAATAACCATAAAGTTCAAAACTTTATTTAATAACATGTACATTATAAGAAATTATTGTTAAAAAGGAAAAAATATTCTTAACAAATATGAACTGAAATATTTTAGTTCTTGATATATATAAGTTGAAAAAATATTAAAACCTGGATATTTACAAACCTGTACATTAGAATAAATTACTATTAAAAATAAACAGATATTTTTAACAAATATAAATCGATATATTCTAGTTAAAAAATATTAATAGATATGAACACAGAAGTAGAATATGAATTTGTATATAAAAAATATGAACAAATAGATCCCTTAAACAAATTTAATAAAATTCCAAAATTATGTAATAATAACCATTCAATTACTAATCAAATATATTGTAAAAACACTACTTAAATTTCTTTAGGAGAACATACCATAACATGAATTAACCATAACCTACAATTTGTGAAGAACCAATGGAAATTAAGGGAAGAGAAAAATAAAAACTACATGGTTAAGGAAGGTCTGATAATGGGATAGGAGGTGATGAACTAATTAGGTAATCTATAAATGTTAAGGAATATAGAAAAAAGAAGAGAGGGATCTAATAATCCCTACTTGATAGAGAGGTTATGGATCAGAAATTGGGAAGGTTGGTTATAGATCTTAAATAAAATAAACCCTACCCAACGTGAGAAATCAAATGCTGATTTGAGGAGATGGGACCAATGAAGAAAGAAAGGGAATTATAGCTCTATGGAACCCTTATTGAATAAGGGTAAAGATATGAATTCGAGGAGGTGGGGATGGAAATATGTAGGGTGGGAAGTATGGATAGGGGTAATGGGTGTTGGGGAGCAGAGGGATGCCAAGAAGAGCTTGAGATAGTGACACAGGGAATGGGAGGTAGAGACGAGAACTATGGGAAAAAATGGGAGATTAATAAAAATAGAGAGTTAGTGGGGAATGGTAAAGGGAGGGAAAATATTATAAAGAGGAGATAACACATGGAATTTGATCCATGCTATTTAGTATTAAAAATATATATTATTTAACATAAGATACCATTAAATTTATTTCTGAGACTATTCACAAAGTTTGACTTTAAAGATAACATGATTAAAATAAATTTAGACTAAAAACTTTTAAAACATAACTATTATGTTATATTTATCTAAAAAAATTGTAACATAATAATTCATCCAACATTTATTACTTTTAATATTCTTAATAACATTTATTTTATTTTTCTATTACTTGAACAAATACTGTGTCAGCATTATATAAGCATTTAATGTAATTATTCTATCACTAAAAATTAAAAAAAAATACCATGATAAAAAAATCAATTCATATTTCAAATAAACATTTATAACTAAACTTAATATATTTTTATCATTATGAAAAAACATTGTAGATATTAAAGTCAAGATATTGACATTATGTATTTATCCTTTTCTTAAAATAATATAAAGGCCATAATCAAAGAAAAACGACACCAAGTTGTCATATTTTTGAACCTTGGATGAGAAATGATAAAATACACTCATCCAATAGGATAAAGGTGAGTTTTAGAGAAATTTTAAAGCCTTATCCAAAAATTTTAACCTTGTTTTACCCATTTTTCCCTTACCAAGATGACAACAATTTACCAAGGATACTATTCATAATTACAAAAAATAATAGGGGTCTATTTACCAAATTTGATATTTTTTATTTCAAATATGGAATCCATTTTTCAAGTTTCAATTCCTATAAGTGTAATAAGTCCATTTTAAAATAAGCGCACAAAACACAATGAAAACCATTTTTAGAATAATATGTTTTTAAGCATAAAAATGAATTTATTCTTATTCCATGTCTAGTAAAAACCATAAAATTAATGTAAAATAATTTTATTGAATATATAATATATAAATTTCATTAAAAATATTAATCAATATTGTTTTATCTAATAAATTAATATTAAAACATATTGTGCATATAAAAATAGTTTTTAGAAAAAAAATGTGCTTTTAAGCCAAAAATGAACTTATACAAAAATAAAGTATAATGTTAATTATTATGTAATTAATTAGATTATATCAAATTAAAATAGGTCTATGTTAATTTAATATCAAATTAAAAACATAATATAACTTTTAAATTACATTATTTAATGAAAATAAATAATAGTTTTACAAAAATTAGTATTTCTTATTATTCACCGAAAAATAAACTATTTTAGAAAAATCTCAAAATTTCACTCAAAGATAAATTTGATATTATTAATATAAAAATTATATCCATTTTTTCAAATAAAAATTTTAAAAGTTGTATAAATTAATTATAATAAAAAAAATTGTTCAACAAAATATATTTTTGAAGCATAAAATGACTTTACTAAAAATTGAGTGTTTATATATTATGAATCAATAAATACATTTTAATTAATTAAAAAATTTATATATATATTTCATAATGTAGTTAATAATATTTATACCCATCAATTTAATGTATATGTTATAATATATTTTGGTTTGTTTTAAGCTCGATGTTGTGTGTTAAGGAAGATATCAAACACTTAAAATTTATTTAAAGAAATATATATTATAATATCAGGGTGTTAAAATCTCTCTTGAGATGTGTGGGTTTATGATGGTTGGTTTTGTTAGAATTTTAAGTCCCTACTGGTTGATAATTATGAAAGGCCTTGGGTTCATGTTTGGGTGATTAGGGTGGTTGAATCCCAAGTTGAGATTAATCCTTGGTTGGTGTTTGGATTGGACTCTTATAGATTCACCATTAGATGGCGATTCAGTTTGAACCTCTAGGTTATCCTTATGTGTTCTAGACCAAGGTTAGAACTCATTCTATTATTTGATGTTTTTTATGGATTTTTTTCTTTCTTATGGGTCATATGTGTGTATAGTTTGAGGATGGGTTTGTTTTATGGATGTTCAGATGTTTTGAGGATGTGTTGATCTATGGTTTATTTAGTTTAACCATGTTAGAGGAATTATAAATAGTTGGGAGACTATGATAGTTCTTCTTTCTTATTAGGATTATTAGATCAAGGGTTGTGCTAAGATTTTTCATGGAGCGGTAAATGAATTTTTAAATGATCGGTTCAATTGTTTTGAGAATTTTAGATGAATAGTTTCATAATCGGATCATGTTGAGTGGATCACATTGGTTTGGTATTTTCTGAATATTTCCTCTACCCAATCAACTCTCATATAGAGTGTGTGGGTTTAGTTTTTGTTTCCTTTTATTTTTGATTGAGTAATTTCTAGGGTATAAAGTCGCATGGTGGGAATAATTGTAACACCCTCATGTTACTATAGTTGGTTATTTTGTATTATTTTATATTATTTTGGGTTTCCTTGAGTTTCGGTAATTTTTGGGCTTAAAATTTGGAGTTTTTGAAAAAAATTGGGTGTTTCGTGGTCATCCCACATAGTTAGGAGAAATCGTGTGACAATCGTGTGAGGGTGTTTTATAGTGATAGTGAGGTTTGCATGGTTGATGCACAATTTGTCCAACCATGTGAGGCGAATTTGCATTGTGTTGTAGCTTAGATGATTTCATCCACATAGTTGGTGCATTGTTTGGAAAATTGTACAACCTAATAGTGAAACTTTCCTAGTTCACATAAAAAGTAAAATTTTCATGTGTTCCCCTCCTTGATTTTAACCCTTGGAACTCCTATCCTCCTCTCACTCGACTTGGTCACCCCTACACATGCCTCCCTCTTTCCCCTCTTTACCTCCATGGAATTTCTCAAGGATCTATTCTAGGTTTGAGCTTGGTTCCTTAAGGTAATCTCTTCTAAACCTATATTTCCCCCTTTCTTCACTCTTTTCTCTTGGATCCAACATCTCTCACGAGACCTATTAATCTTGTTGGATAATTTAGGGTTTAAGGTGGACCTAATGTTGGGGATTTTGATGCCCAGGGCTTTTAGTCATTGTTTTTTTACTCATTTGGGTTCTTGTCATCGAAGGTGACATGCTTTGGATTTCTTGGATGGATTTAAACTTCTTTGAGGTAGGTTTTTCTAATCAATTACTTTATTTTTCATTTCATAGTGTGCTTAAGTTTTGTAAATTCCTTTTTTATTGAAAGTGTTCTTATGTGTGATATGTATGTGGTGTTTATAAATTGTTTATTTGAATTATTGAGCTTGGAATAAATGGTTTACCTTATTAATTTCATGTTTTTCTTTGTAAAGTAAATGTTTTAATATTCTAAGACTTTTTGAAATGAATATGATGGTTTTTAAAGATATTTTGGTGCAAAAAAGGGCTTCATACATGTTTTAAAGTGTGTATTTAGATTTAAGTGGAGTGTTTCTTTTCAAAGGTGGCTTTAAGAAAGTGTTTTAGAGAGAATATTTCAAATGGTATGTGTGTGACCATAAAGGTACATTTGGAACTTTCAAGATTAATTTTTTATCTCATGAGAGATACTCATTGATTGTCCCCTATTTGTTTCACCCAAATATGGGTTATTGATTATTATATGATGGGTAAATGGATTGTTCTATGTGAGAGCATTGGAAGTGAGGGAGAGTTATTATTTTTTCCTTGTTTGTTGATCTTGGATTGATCTTTCACTTACCTCCACTTTGTTTTGGTCATGGTAACTTGGGTAACTAACTGTGCTATATATATTTATGTAACACTAGTTAGTACACACATTATTAGTGTCCCCTTTAGCATGAGATAGGGCTAGGTGGGAGGTGTCGTCTTGATGATGTCGATGTGGGATATATGAGTGGCATGTGTTCGATGGGTATAAAATAGGTCAGGTTTTAGTCCTACTTTGGTTTGGTAACGTCTATAATCATATCACATTAGGACCTATGGTATATCCCATGAAACACATTCCTTGATCAGTAGTTTATATAGGGGATTCTCATCTTATACTCAATTTTATTCCCCCTACTGGTATTATTTGTGACACCCATTATATGTTTCATTTATTTATATACCTATTGAATTTTGGTTCCTAAATTATATAATTCATCAACCTTTTTTCAGGTTTTTTTCTTTTAAATGGTTTCAAAATATGTTTGGGAAAATATTTTGAATTAAAGTTTCTCATTTTGGATTTTCAAAGTGGCTTTTAAAATGGGTATTTTGGCTAAAAAATATTAGGCTGAGGAAACACTTTCAAAGTAACTATTTTTATTTAAATAAAATAAAAAAGGAGAGTTATAAAATTATTATGAACTTGATACTTGTTTTCATGTGCTTATTTTTTAAAAACACGTTTTATAATTATATTTCAAACTAGTATTTATTAATTTCTTTTTGAAAGGAATTGTATAGATTCCTTGGTGAGATCTTTCCAGGCCTGTTAGCTCCCACATTTCTTATAAATTCATGTGTGTATGTATGTATGAATCTCATAATTTATATACAAGTTCCAAGTTTTTCCTTTGGATTGGTTATCTCTTACTTAGTAGTCGATGGGTGAGTGGGAATATGGAATGCAACCTAAGGTTGCACGAAGGAGATCTCATGATGTTGGTTCCTTTTATTTTACATTGGTCTAGGATATTGTATCAACCAAATAATCCTAGTTCATGTTTGATTATACTTCTGATGTATTTTATTTATTTTATTCAATTATAATTATTTTGGATGTTGTTTCATGTTTATCCAAATGGGCCAAATCGTTATAGTTGTTTATGACTCATTTGGATTGGCTGTTTATTTTTCTCATGTTTACTGATATTGCATGGGTGTTAAATGTATGAACAGTGCCTACCAAAATCTATATAAAAGATATTTTGTGTATGTTAACTCATATTTGAGGGTGAAACCATTCCCAAAAAAATTTTACTTGATGCCCAAGCACTAGTTGTTAGCTCATGGGGATTGTGATCCCTCTTCGGGCCTAGAGGTAAGCCGAGTTGAGATATCTTGGGCTAGTTCGTTGCATCATTGCTTCTGAGAGCATCAATCACTAGGTTTTGATTCTTCCAAAGGATCACTTCATTGAATAGGATGTTTCATAATTTAATAACCTTCCACTATTTATTATCTTGAAGTCTAAAACCAATTTTTTTATCACCATAGCCAATAAGGAAACATGTATGTGACTTGACTTCTAATTTGTATATTTCCATAGAATTGACCTGTATATTCATGATACAATAAGAAAATATCAAGTAAGTGAGGTCTACCTTCTAGTTATACTAGAGTTCCTCTGGAAGCTATTATGCCATAGGCTCATATGGATTCTAATTCATGAGATGAGATGCATGGTTAATTTCCTCTGGACAAAACTCTTGGAAATTGAAACTTAACCTCATGTTCCTAGATCCCCCATTTAGTTTTCAATTCATTTGTTCTGATACACTATTCTTCTTAGGTTTCCTAATCACAATTTTTTCTATTCAAATCCTGCTCATCCAGTAGAATGTATGGATCTCCTTTCCTCCATAATCACCTCCATTATCTGATCTAAGGAATTTCATCTTCATCCTAGTATCAACCTCCACCATGGATATCCATATAAAGTAAGTCTAGAATAAATCATACTTGTGTTTAAAACACTCACACATTCCATGTGGAATCATCGATGAAGGTAATGTAATATAGTGCACCTCTATGATATCAAGCTGGTCATGGTCTCCATGCATCCGTATGGACTAGATCAAGCTTTCGATTCTTAGGTGTTTTTTTATACAAAATAAAAAATACCTTACGTTGTTTTCCTTAGATGAAACCCTCATATATTACAAACTCCACACAATCAAGATTCAACAATTCCTTTCCAGGGTCTATATAACTTTATCGCTAATGTGACCAAGATAATCATGCCACATCTTTGTTGATTCAGAAGAAATTTCAAAGGAAGTTGCTCCAACATGTATGATACCTTCCAGTATACCAGTCAAGTTCAATGTTTCATCTTTCACACTGTAGGCCACCACCATGGAACCTTATGTGATTATATATAAATTATCTATAAACATGATTCAATACCTCAAATCATCAAGTTGTCCTATGAAATTTAAATTCTTCCATATACATGAGATATATCGGGTGCTTTGAAATGGAAATAGAAATCCATTTTCTATCTACACACTCACATATCCTTCACCAAAAACTTCAATAGCCACTCTATATATAAGGTGAACCTTGAAAATGCTAGATGACACATAGTTTTTCATGCACCCTCTATCATAATTTGAATGAAATGAGCACTGAAGTCAAGAATACATGACTCCAATGGACCCGTGACACTTAAAACCAAAGTAACACTATCCTCTTTAACTTTGGAGTTTATGGAAAATCTAGAATCAAACTTTCAAGATTTTTCAAGCCTCTCCCAATAGTCCTTCCCCAAATTTCCCTTCTTTCCATAGTGCCAACATATGGAGTCACTATGACCAAACAACTTTTTATGAATCTTATCACTTTTTTTCCACCTATTTTCCTCTAACTCATCCAATATGAGTGTCCCATATTATCTAAGAAATTAAACTCACTTATGTTTATTGATTAAACCTCCTTCATTTGGAATTTTTCATTCAAGATCAAATCACATATCTCCTTTAAGACCAAGTCATTCTTCTCATTGAAATTACTCATAGTGGTCACCATTACATCCCTTGATTCTAAAAGATATGATAGAAGAATTAATGCCCATACAACTTTAAAAAACATTAAATTAATAAACTACAGTTGACTCTAGATTATTTTAAATGCATTCAGATGATCAACCCATACATTCCTTTCTACATTCTCATATCGAAGAGTTGCCCTGACATGAATAATTTTTCCATCACAAAGGGATTATCATACATGTTCACAAGATTGGATGTCAATACTATGATTGTATTATCCCCATGGATATTAACAGCCATATTTTGGGTCAGAATCATTTGAATAACACCAAGTTTCTTCCCACCAAGACTTTCCCATTTTACTTATTCCATTTTTTTTGGTTTCTTCGCGATCAATGATGGATCAAGATCATTTTGGAATAAGTGGTATTCTACTTGAATTTTTACAAAATCCAAAATCTGAGCCATCAAACTTTTCTTGTCTCGACTTTTTTTATTCAAATGAAAACTTTTGAAGATAGAAAAATCCCACTAAATTTGAAGAGGGTAAAGAGTATGTACCTCTCACTTTTCAGACACTATTGTTTGGCCTTCTCTTCATTACTCCAGACCATGCTCTAATACCACTTTTTTCACTATAAGTACTATCATCCAGTTATCCTAGGGTCCATTCCTCAACTATAAAACAAGGAACTAAAGTGTCTGAACATTAATAGTTCCAATAGAATATGCCTCAGGACCAGGAAGTCGTACACCCTGAACTCACACCTTCTATCAACATCAAGACACACTAACAGTAGACAAACCAATCAAGAATGCATTGAAAAATATAATAAAGTAAAAACAAAGGAACAAAAGGATTTAATGTGGTTCAAACAATGTTCTAATACATGGGAAACAACAACTTCACTAGAGATAAACAAGATATATTACAGCAGATTGCAAACTTCAAAGCATAGACTAATAAAATCTTAGCTTGAGTAAATCATTCACTCACACACACCACATGGTACAAGTGACCCCAACCCCAATATATATAGAAACAATCATCCAGTAATCCCAGATCCACCACTAAATGATCTTCATATATCATTTTCCTTGTGTCTTTGATCTTTGTGTTCATAGAATCATCCAGTTAAGGGTGATCACCACCTCAATTGGATTACCCGATGAATAGTTTTCATGCTCGAAGACTTCAAGGAATGTCATTGTGTCTCATACATCAAGATATTCTCATGCTCGTTTCTATAAGAACTCATCCACCAGCCCCGTCACATGCTTCTTCCAATTCTTGAATCGTTTCTCATTGTCACTGTGATATGTCTTGGACTTTCAGTGTTTTGAGAACAGTCACCCCTATGTCTGGTAAAATAACAATAGCATCAGAAGTTACGCCATTCTAATGACTTCAACACTCATTTAGAAAACGAATTCTCACACCAAACCTAACACATAATGCATTTGGAGATTACCATTTTAAGTAAATTTGAAATATAATAATTTATGATGTTTTATTCATTTCTAGTAATCTAAAATAGTATAGCATAGTAGTGTAATATTCCCATTTTTAAATGATGATTAAACTCTCTTTTATTTATAATTTTTAAGTGTTTTTATATGTAAATTGAATTTTTTATATAAAAACAACTTATAGAAATTTTAAGGCTTTACGTAAAGTTAAAATGGGTTTTAAAGGCTTTATGTAAAGCTAAAAGGGGTTTTAAAGACCTTATGTAAGGGTAAGGTGGATATACAAGGTGTTGTGTAAAGGTGATAACTATACTTTTTGAATTGTGTAAGGGTAAACACCCTTTTATATGCACTGTATAAGGGTAAGGTAAGTGTTGCATAAGAGTATGAGGTGATGCATAAGGGTAAGGTAACACTACAAAATAATAGCAGATTAGCAGTGGGTTTTTAGAGGGGGTTATGCACAACCACCTATAAATTCATTTTAGAGAGGGTTATGCACAACCCCCTCTAAATTTTTTAGCATTTTTTCTTTGTAATATTTGGTTGGATTTTAGAGGCAGTTGTGTCAGAACCACTGATAATTTAATAATTAGCGGCCTAATATGTTTGGATGGATTTTAGAGGTGCTATATATATAATATTTTTTTGGATATATATTAGAGGTTATATATATATATAACATTGAAATTGTTTTTTAAAGGAAATAGTAGGGGTTCAAAACCCTCTCGAATCTCTTAAATTAGAGGAGGTTCATGAATTGTTGTTAATCCCTTATATCATAGGGGGTTTTGAACCTCTTATAATTTAAGAAATTAGAGGGGATTCATGAACTGCTACTAATCCCTTTGATTAGAGGGTTTTTTTGACCCCCCCCCCCCTCTTAATTTTTATTTATTTTTTAAAATAAATCTCATTTAAATTAAAATTTTATAATATATATGTGTGGGTGTGCATGTGTGTGTGTGCATATATATATTACATAAAAACATTATATAAATGTATTTAAATACATTATAAACACATATATATAAATACATTATATAAATACTTTAAATAAATACTTATACATATAAACAAAAATGTATACATATATAAATATTGGAATACATAATATAAATGTAATTATAAATATATTTACTCAAATATATAAAATTTATATATGGTTTTATAAATACTATACAATTATATTATGATTTATATTATACATATATTACATTAAATACATTTTTATTATATATTTATGTATAAATACATTTATATTATATTATGTATACAAATAAATATAATATAGAAAAAATTATATATATATATATATATATATATATATATATTATTTATATTAAATATATTATATTATAAATATTTTATTATATATAAATTTATATATATTATATAATTATTTTATATATATATTAGTATATCATATTAATTATAAATTAATTTAGTAAATATATATATATATATATCATTTAATTATATTATATATTTCTAATTATATGATTATATTTTATTGTATTTATATGTATACATAAATATAATTGTATAATTTTATGTACATCTATATATATTTATTTGTATAAATTATATTTCATATAATATTAATTATATATAACATAAAAGCATAAACACGTTATATAAATATATACATAAATATAATTTACTTAAAAAACAAATCATATGAAAACCCAAGCTTATAGTTTTTATAATTTATATTATAATAATAATAATAATAAATATATTTTTACATAATATGTTTATGATTTTATATTATATATAATTAATATTATATGATATACAATTTATAAAAATAAATATATATTAATGTACACAATATTATACAACTATATTTAATGAAATACATATATATTAATGTACATAATATTATACACATATATTTATTGAAGTACATATATATTAATGTACATAATAATAAATATATGTATTGAAATACATTATATAAATATTTTTATAAATTGAATTTCATATAATATTAATTATATATTTGTATAAATTGTATTTCATACAACATTATATATGATATTTTTATAAATTTTATTTCATATATAATATTTGTATAAATTGTATTTCATGTAATATTAATTATATATAATATTAATATTTGTATAAATTGTATTTCATATATATGTATTTCATATAATATTAATTATATATAATATAATACACTATACAAATAAATATATATTAATTTATATAATAATAAATATATGTATTGAAATACATTATATAAATATATTTTTAAAGACATTATATAAATATATTAAATAAATATTTATATATATATTATATAAATAAACATGTACATGATATATAAATATGTATTTAAGTATATAAATAATTTACATAAATATATTTATAAATATATGTGTATATACATAACATAAATAGAATTATAAAAGATATACTCAAATGTATGTAAATACACATATATGATATATAGTTTATATAAATGTATAAATTTAATATAATATAAATGTATTATAATATAAATACATAAATATATAATATAAAAATGTATATGTTAATTTAATAATTATATATGTATTTAAATATATATTGAAATAATATTTATTTGAATTCATTTCTTAATATATATAAATACAATAATGTGTAAAAATATTAACAAAATAAAAATGCCTTAGTGTTAGAGGTGCTACGAGTACATACGACAGGTCTGGGCATCAAAACTCGCCAGGGTTAAATTTTAAAACATTATGGGATTATTGTTGGCATGGCTTCAAAGGTGAACAAGAACGGGAGGGGAACGATGGGTCATGTGGGTGATGGGTACTAGAGTGGGAGGGGAGTCGCATGGGTGAGGTATTGGAACGGGAGGGGGGCTAGCCGCATGGATGAGGTATTGTAATGGGAGGGGTGAGGTGGTGAGGTACTTGAATGGGAGGGGAGCCAACCACATGGGTGAGGTGTACTGGAACAGGAGGGGAGTCGTGCAGGTGATAGGTACTAGAGGGGGAGGGCTAGCTGCATGGGAGGATTTAAAGATCTAGATAAAAACAAATTATTTAGAGGTGGTTCTAGAAACTGCCTCAAATATAGGTCAATTGGAGGGGGTTAAAACCCCCTCTAATTGAATATTAAATAGAGGTAGTTTTGAGAATCGCCTCCACCTCTAATATGGTCCATGAAACTCAACTAGTGTCAGTTGGAAACCACTGCTAATTTGATCAATAATTTAGAGGGAGTTAAAACCCCCTCTAAATTGAGATTTTGTGGTGAAAATAGAGGGGGTTTTAATTGTCTTCAATTGAACCATCGCTAAATCATCCATCACTTTAGCAATGATTCCTCAAAACTATCTCTAACAATAGTAAGCAGTCACATTAGCGGTGGTTCCTCATAACCACTTCTAATGTGTTTATAAGGGGTCATAACCCCTTTTAAACTAAAATATAATCCCTCTAATCGGGTTATTTTTTGTAGTGTAAGTGTTGCATAAGGGTACCGGCTGTATATGGGCACCTTCATAAGGGTACCCATGCACTGTGTAAGGGTAACCAAGCGATGTTTAAGGGTAACCGACCACATAAGGGTACCTATGTAAGGGTAAAGAGGAGTTTTTTAAGGGTACAACAATGCATAAGGGTGTTTCATAAGGGTAGAGTAATGTTATATATGGGTATCTACCACTACATAAGGGTAAATAAAGTTAACCTTACATGGAACATACCTTGAATATAAGGGTAACTATTTTACCTTATTTTTATCAATTTTTCTTATTCTTATTCTCTGGTATGTGTTTGTAACCCCTTTCAATTCCATTAAATACCAAAAATGATGGAATTAATTTCTTTTCATTCGTTTCTCCTTAAATCGATGTTTATGGATAAAATTAAAACCTCTGTAGTGAAAAAATCGCTTAAAATAAAAATTAAATAGTGGTATTTAATTTTTGGTTTTAATGGAACGACCTTATACACGTTTTTGGTTTTATAAAATGGTTTAACCTTCATCCCCTTTGTTTTCAGTCAAACTTTTGAGTATGAGCACCCTAGTGATTCTTGTGTTCAAGTTTGCTGAATCCTTCTACAAACAATGTGACCTTCCTTCCAAATTCCAAGCATGAAAAAACCCTCTTTCTCTCTCTAATCTTTTTTTGCAGTGGTTTTGTGAGATATTCTAGGTAAGGAATTAATTCTTTTTATTTTTTTAATCTCATGTGTTTCATGGAAGAAATATTCTGAATAAAATTGAGTAAATAATTCTTGAATAATAATCTAGACATTATTTAGAGAATTATAATGGAATATTTATCCTAGAAATTATCAAAGATAATAAAAGAATTATTATTCAGGAATATAAAATAATAATAATAATAGTTTATCATGTGCATGTTATTCTAGATAGATGGAATAATATCACATGTGGTTTTATTATTATTCATGAAGTGGAAATTGTTAACACATGCATTGGATTTTTTTTGATAATTTAGAAATTATCTAAGAGAGAGAAAATATTATCACATGTGATATTTTATTTCCTTTTGAAATAAAATAGTTGAAACTAGTGTTAGGATCTTGTAACAAACCTTGATCATTGAAGTATTGATAACTATGATAATAAGGCCCATGAGGAGTTGTTCTTAGTTATATAGGTTTCCACTCCATCTTTTAAACCACACATGGTGGTTTATCCTTGACGTTAACATCGATGACTTTGAGGTAGGATGTTCCTTACCTCTTGAGGATTTTGTTACACATGTTTCCATGTTATAATTTATGTGTTTTCATAATTGATAAGCATTCTTGATTGTAATAGCATGTGGGTGGGTGGGTGGGTGTAGCGTGTGAGACCCATTATGATATTTGATCCCATCTGTGACACTATAGTATCTTATTTCCATGTTTTATTATGATCACATGTTGTTATTTGTTGTTTATTTAATATAATGTTTATATGTTTTCCATGTATGATCTACCATGTATATATGTTACCTTTCATTGGAGGTATCATTCTTGGTTCTCGGAACAGGTGGACCGTCGTGACATGTTTATCCCTTGGAGGGGGAGTATGCTTGGATTATGATGATGTTGATGATGGAACTGAGTATAGGGTAGGGATATGATGATAACATGGAATTTCATGTTGTGGATTCACTCAACACATAAGTTTTGAACTAGTCAACACCTAGTTGACCTACGAGTTGCATTTCATATATTAGGCACTCGATGCCTAGTTGATTTGTGAGAAACATGTCGTACTTGAGGCCTAGACTGAGTCGCATGTATACATGATTCCATGAGGTTATCGAGTGATAGTTCCACTTTCCCAATGGCTAGTTTGGTTAGTTTTTACATCTTCTTTTTATCATTTTGGTATAGATCCAAAGTAGGTACAGTTGAGGATTTGTGGCAGCTTTGTTAGTGCATGACCGTTTAGTCTTGGATTGTATGCTTTTATTCTTGTTACACATTTATTATTATTATGGAATACACTTGATATACTTGAGAAAACTTGGTTGGTAGTGTTCTACTCAGTCTTGTACTCACTCCCAACTTGGACATGTTGGTTCACTTATAGATTTCATGACTAGAGATATGGTGAAGGGAAAGGGTATTATGGTGGATAACTGAGTAGAGGAGTATAAATCTAAAAACAGACTGGAATGAACTTTGGGGGACCCACTATTTTATTTATTTATTTATCTATTTCTTATACTTTGGATTGGATTACCACTTTTGGATCCATTTATTATTGTATGACATATATTCCATTTATTAGTTTCCACATATTTACTCTGGTTATTTATTATATTATTTATTATTTAATATTAGTGTTATGACTTGATACTAAGGGTACGGTCTCCCCACTGACAAACTTATACCTTCACTACTAGTCGACAACCTATTTCATACAGGAATGTGTGCATGAGGTCATGTGATACTTTGGATTGGACCTAGTGTTTTGGGTTGAGGTGTTATAAAATGGTATCATAGCACCAGTTTTCTTCTTTTCTTTTTGGACTAATCTATGACATAGTAGAAAGAAGATAGTTGTGTGGGACTCGGGTAGGGGATTTTCCATGTTCCTAGGTATCACATGGGTAACGGACCTCCAAGTTACCATGGATGAGATTTTTGTTACTATTTTATGAGATATGTGGTACATTCATACATCATGATTAGGAATATAGGTTCACATGACATATATATACATGTTGTTGTGTTTCATATTAGTTCTTTTATTTAATTCCTCAAGTTATATTATCTGTTTGGGATAGCTTCTATGATTGTGTGGTATGTCTATTTTTTCATGTTATTATGATATATCTCCATTTGGAATTAATTATTTGAACTGAGCATATTTTTGTGTTAGTATATATATGATGACTTTGACTAACATACAGGGATGAAGACCAAGGTTGGTATTAGGGGGCATGCCTTGGGTTATGGGTGGACTCCTATGAGAACCTTATGTGATCCCATATACTTTTTTGTATCAATTTACATTCCTAATGTTCCTTTGTATTGTAGAATATGCTACCTCACAGATGACTAGTGGGACCTTATATTGTACAGGTGAGTACTGCAGTGCTCATTTCCACACCTATCCTAGTGGTGCAGGCAGTAAGACCACACCAACCTTGAGTTATTTCACTGAGATCCATGGTCAACTATTCTAGGGATTTTCAACTCCCTCATCCTATACCTTTCTAAGTCACTGGAGTCCCTTGGGATGCTAAATATTGGATTCATATTATTGAGAGGATTTTTGAATTAGTAAAGACCCAGGATGATGGGAAGGTGAAGCTAGTGGCGTTCATGCAACAAGGACCTACCAAGTGGTAGTGGGGATGTAGTGAACCTTTTCATATTTTATGATGTCTTTACTTGAATAACCTTCAAGGGGCCTTTCTTTGAAGAATTTTTTATGATTATGTTGGAGATGGAAAGTACTCAAGAACTCATGAAGCTTTAATGAAGCTTGATGATAGTGTATGGTTATGCGACACAACTTATGAAAGTGATTTGAAAGGACTTGGTGAATAAGAAGGGACTGGATGATGATAGATTTTTGATTATTTTCTAGTAACCAATGGACCTTACATTGGTACTTCTAGTATAAGGAATGGGAAGGCTGAAGTTTTTCACCAGATCGATGGCAGACATCATGGGTGGAGCATAGGCTTGTCAGAACCTTTTGTAAAAGAAGGGTGTTTTCAGTTCTTCAATTATGAGAAGGTCGGGAATTATCAAAGGTTATGTAAAGAACCCCAAATCTAGTGTTATAAATGCGACAAGATAGGATATCTCCAGTAGTTCTTTGTTAGAGATTTGAGGTCAAGGTTCTGTAAGGGTGTATGACTGACTTGAACTTCAACCTAGGGATATGGCTTGGGTCCTCAGTAGCAGACCCAGATGATAACTCAAACTAGTCAAGTGTCTTAGGGATAGGGTCATGAAGCAAAGGTTGTTCATGGGTGGTTGCGCCCAAATTTACCCTACAGGTATGCGGTCGTGGTAGTATAGGTAGGGGTTGAATCCACAGGGACCGAAGAAGAAACCTTGAGACACTTTGATTAGATGCGGTATTGGTTATGAGGTGGAAAACTATGGTGTTGATTGATTTGAAGAAATATTGATTTAATTTTAAGAAAAAAACCAAAAAAATTACTTGAATTAAAACAACTAATTAAAGTGAGTTGATCCTAGGTTGTCTCTTGGGCTTTATTGGATGTATTTGTTTTTCATTTGATTTTTTGTTCATCGGTTCAAGAGGTATCCATTAAATTAAATAATCCCTCAATATCATTATCTGATTTAATCCATACACAATTTCAAGTCTAATCACCAATTCACTTAGAGGATCAATTAAATGAGCACTCCAAGGAATTGGATCGTACTATCACTCAAAATGTGTCATCGTTAAAGTTGGTGAAGACAAAGAAGAAGATAAATCAAAGAAATGAACTCTTAAAATAAAGAACAAATTTAATAATTTAAGAACATAAAATAACATTCAATATAACTCATGAAACTCCATAGGATCAACCCATAAAATTTTATCCCTCCATTGATGCTATTCTATCAATGGAAGCGGGTAATTGACTTAAAGAAGCGGGATTGAAGAAGAAGAAAAAAACATTAATCAAAATGAACACTCCACCGTTGTGTGATGAATTCACAAGTGCGGGTGTGAATAAATTCACACTACGATTCAACGGTATCAATGTGTGAAGAAAAGTAAAATAAAAAGTGAATAATAATAAATTTTATTAAAATACTAAACATGAATGAAAAACTTACATCAGAGAAATTGACGATGTCATTACAAAACGAAAGCGGGAAATTACAATTGAAAGAAAAACTTGGATTCAAAGGAAAATGTTAGATGGTAATTCCCTTCACCACCATATACTTATATAGGAATATTAGGAGCCTTAGGTCCACCCCCCACAATCAATTCACCCCCCAACAATTAATAGAGTCAAAACGAGGGTGAATAATCAAAAGGAAATTGACGTTTAGAAGTTGACCCGGAAAACTATCCAGATTCGTCCACCATTTTGAAGTTCGAATATTTAATTAATGGAGGCATAATATTGAGGTTTCATAGAAGAAAAATATCTTAGTCCATGTCTCCTATATCCTATGTAAAAATTTTAGGACATTTGGCTTATCCGTTTGGAAGTTATCGTCTAAATTGTGGGACGACTTTATGTGCATTAATGTCGAGTCCACCATTTAAATATCAGCTTCAGATCCATTTATCATCATGAAAACTTTAGAATTAGCTCCAGCCATAGTTTAATAAAATTATCCTCATATTTTTATCTTTCTACTGTATAAATTTGAGCTTCATTGGTATTGTTTTGTGAGCCCCACATTTGTTTGATGGGCTTTAGGCCCATTATGCTTTCTCCAGCAAATTTCTGCATTCGGGCACAAAATTCTCCATCTTCCCTTGGGATTCATCCATCATACCTAAAAGATAAAAATTTTCAAACAAAGTGATCAATCATATCCCAAAATTTCAAATTCATAAAATTAATATAATTTTGTACACAAACAAATGAATGATTGGACCCAAATTTGAATTTTAAACAAGAATTGCATTTTAGATGAGAAATGAAGTTCTATTTATGTAATGCACTAAAATAAATGTTTATGGACTTTGTAAAAATTAATATAATGATACTAAAAATCAATATTATCCACTTTCAGTGACTAATCACACCCCCCAACTTGAGTTTTTCTAGTCCCGAGCAAAATAAATTACAAATATGAAATTCAAATCCCCTTTTCCAAAAACATTTTAATACACATTGCTCACCCAAATATCTCATACCAAAAAAAATTGTGGAACCCATAAAAATCATTTAAAACAAGCTAGGTCCATAATCATATCCCAAGCCCAAGCCCATTCCTTTCTTCAAATTCATCGCCACATTTCATCCAATTTCAATTAAGCATGATAAAGTGTTGTGCATCACAAAAGATATGGGGCCCATTTTATTGTTCAAGGGGAAAAAATGGAAGCGCTAGGTGGGAATCACATTAAACCTTAATATGAGTATCCATTTTTTTGATTTTTTTTATGGTTTTTTAACCACAATAGATATGAAAAGACTAACTCTGGGCAAGACAACTATGGAGTCGCGATCCCCAAGTGTCGGAAGCCACACATATTGTCAATTCCATTCTCTACAATAGAGATATAAAGCCTAACTCTGGGCAAGACAACTATGGAGTCATGATCCCTAAGTTTCAGATGCCACGCATTTGGACAAAACATTTCTCTATGTGGTCATTATTTTTTTTCAATTTTTTTTGTTTTTTTTTTTGTTGTTTTTTTTAGATACTCAAATTAAACTAAAAGTGGCCCCAGAACCCTATGCTGACCCAAGAACTCAAATTTACACCCACGATCCAGTAGACGTGCATTGTGGCATTTTTATTAAGAGGATGAAAATTTAAACTTTTAAAAATCACATTAGACAACCGCACTTTCCAAAAACTATGCTCATGAACTTAAACTTGCATTAAAAGAATCAAAGCATCCAAATTTTTTGATATCCAATTTCAAAGTTTGCAATGTGTGTTATCATGTTCAAGGTTAATGGAATTTTTTCTTTCCATGCATGTTCTTATTGAAAAAAAATCATTTTTTATTTCACCTCCCCCCAATATAGAATAACACTGTCCCCGGTGTTTAAAGAAAAGAAAAGTTAGAAGGGGGTAGGAGAGGAGTTCAAAGAAGAAATTTAAAATTATAATCATGGAATGAAGTCACCTGGTGGTTGATGATGATAGTGCATGCCATAGTCTCCCTTCAATCCTGGATTTGAGTCTCAATGGCTTGGATGGTGGTGAATGGATTTTCCTTATGACTTATGACATGTCCTTTTATTTTTTTAACCTATAAAAACATAAAAATAAACAAAACAAAATAAACTGATGATACATTGTCTTCTTTTTAGATTTCTAGGTAAAGTATTACTCAGAGATCACGCCACATGACACGGATGAATATGGAACTCCCCTTTCATACCCATCCTTACTCATAAAAGAAGAAAAGGTCAATAGTCTATGGTAATTTATTATATGAAAAATAAAATGCTTTAAAATTATTAAAAACATGAAAACCATGGGTTGCCTCCCATGCAGCGCTTTTATTTAACGTCGTTAGCTCGACTTGAACCCCCTAACTTATCCAATTCCAACTTTCAAAATTTTAATGAACCCATCTTTCTCCACTTCAACAAGATTGAGATTGATTGTTTTTTTGAAATTTGTTTCGTATGAAATCATATTTTCTACAATTATTGGTAAAATCCAAGGAATATCTAAAATGGATGATCGAGTTGTTTCTATAGTCTTTACTAAGACACCAAGGATCATTCCTAAATTATTGATTTCATGATATGGATGAATGACAACTGAAAGGTCTTGTTTGTACTCTATAAAGGGATAATTTAGTGGGGACAAAAGGTTCATAATTTTGAGGTTGGGTTGATTCAATTTTCCTAAAAAAGATTGGAAATTTGAAAAATAACTTTCTTCTTTAGAAATAATCTCTTCACTTTGAAATTGTGATTCCTCCTGAAAATTGTCCAGTTGAATGTCATGAATGGGTATAGACTCAATTTTTGTGATTTCTCTTAGTGGTTCAATGATTGGTGCTTCTGAAAATTTATTAATGGAGTTATATTCAGGAAACTCAATCCATGATGACAAATTTTCCCCTTGTGAATCCAAAAAATTAATTTCCTCCTGATTTAAATACCCATCAACATTTCTTTGATCTTGTTCAGTTATCCCATATCCAAAGGTTAGTTCTCTTTTCAATTCATGAGAGGTTTTTGGGATAAAAGATTCATCTATCAATGATGAGGAAAGAACATCTTGAGTGGGAATGGGTTCCTCAAAAGTCTTAAAGCTTTGTAATTATAATCTGAAATATGAAACTTCTGAATTCATTTTATACATTTGTTCACACAATTGTTCAAGAATTTTTTCAGGATTAGGGTTGATATATATTTGTACATCATGGACTTCCTCGTTATTTATCTTTTCAGTCATTCTTGATAGGTATGGAAATTGATCTTTTAAACATTCAGCATCCCATTGATTGTTCATGTTATCGGGTGTGGGGTAATCATTCAAGTGTTGATCAAAGTAATTTTCTATCTGAGGGGATTCCCATTGTTGATTTTCTATTTGATTCCAGCCCGAGTTTATGAAAGGAAATTGTTGATGATACTCTATTGGAGTTGAATGAAATTTGGATTTGGATTTTTTTTAGACACACGAAAACAGAAAGGGGAAAAGAAAAGAGAAATATAGGTGAGAAAAGAGAAGTTAGGTGAGAATAGAAGGTGGTTGTCTAAGAAAACTTACTTGGGTCCCCGGAAACGGTGCCAAAAATTTTTTGCGCCCAAATTTACCCTACAGGTATGCGGTCGTGGTAGTACAGGTAGGGGTCGAATCCATAGGGACCGAAGAAGAAACCTTGAGACACTTTGATTAGATGCGGGATTGGCTATGAGGTGGACAACTATGGTGTTGATTTATTTGAAGAAATATTGATTTAATTTTAAGAAAAAAACCAAAAAAAATACTTTAATTAAAACAAATAATTAAGGTGAGTTGATCCTAGGTTGTCTCTTGGGCTTTATTGGATGTATTTGTTTTTCATTTGATTTTCTGTTCATCGGTTCAAGAGGTATCCATTAAATGAAATAATCCCTCAATATCATTCTTCGATTTAATCCATACACAAATTCAAGGCTAATCACAAATTCACTTAGAGGATCAATTAAATGAGCACTCCAAGGAATTGGATCGTACTATCACTCAAAATGTTTCATCGTTAAAGTCGGTGAAGACAAAGAAGAAGATAAATCAAAGAAAGGAACTCTTAAAATAAAGAACAAAATTAAGAATTTAAGAACATAAAATAACATTCAATACAACTCATGCAACTCCCTAGTATCAACCCATAAAAGTTTATCCCTCCATTGATGTTATTCTATCAATGGAAGTGGGTAATTGGCTTAAAGAAGCGGGATTAAAGAAGAAAAAAAACATTAATCAAAATGAACACTCCACCGTTGTGTGATGAATTCACAAGTGCGGGTGTGAATAAATTCACACTACGATTCAACGGTATCAACATGTAAAGAAAAGGAAAATAAAAAGTGAATAAGAATAATATTTATTAAAATACTAAACATGAATGAAAAACTTACATTAGAGAAATTAACGATGCCGTTACAAAACGAAAGCGGGAAATTACAATTGAAAGAAAAACTTGGATTCAAAAGAAAATGTTATATGATAATTCCCTTCACCACAATCTCCTTATATAGTAATATTAGGAGCCTTATGTCCACCCCCCAAAATCAATTCACCCCCCAACAATTAATAGAGTCAAAACGAGGGTGAATAATCAAAAGGAATTTGACGTTTCGAAGTTGACCCGGAAAACTGTCCAGATTCTTCCACCATTTTTAAGTTCAAATATTTAATTAATTGAGGCCGAATATTGAGGTTTCGTAGAAGACAAATATATTAGTCCATGTATCCTCTATCCTATGTAAAAATTTCAGGACATTTGGCTTAGCCGTTTGGAAGTTATGGTCGAAATGGTGAGATGACTTTATGTGCATTAATGTCGGGTCCACCATTTAAATCTCAGCTTCAGATCCCTTTATCATCATGAAAACTTCATAATTAGCTCCAGACACAGTTGAATAAAATTATCCTCATATTTTTATATTTCTACTGTATAAATTTGAGCTTCATTGGGCTTGTTTTGTGAGCCCCACATTTGTTTGATGGGTCTTAGGCCCATTATGCTTTCTCCAGCAAATTTCTGCATTCGGGCGCAAAATTATCCATCTTCCCTTGGGATTAATCCATCGGACCTAAAAGATAAAATGTTTCAAACAAAGTGATAAATCATATCCCAAAATTTCAAATTCATAAAATTAATATAATGTTGTACACAAACAAATTAATGATTGGGCCCAAATTTGCATTTTAAACAAGAATTGCATTTTAGATGAGAAATGAAGTTCTATTTATGTAATGCACTAAAATCAATGTTTATGGACTTTGGAACAATTAATATAATGATAATAACAATCAATATTAGCCACTTTCAGTGACTAATCAATGGGTACACAGTGTATTAGACTCTAATATATGTTGGTGATGGACTATCTATTGTACGAGGTACAGTCTTGATCACATCTACTTAATTTAATGCCCATTCATTTATATCTTCCCAAGTATTTATTAGACTTGACCTACTGGTCAAGTTATCCTCAGAGTTAGTCTCCCTTAATATACTATTAGTCATGAAATTGGACTATCATCAGTGATTCCCATAGTGTCATATAGTCGTCACTGAATATGGATATCTATGGGATTTCATGATTCTAGATATGGTGACCTTCGATGTGATTCCCAACATGGACTAGCTAACCATTCTCGCATTGATTGCTATTGTATATGGACATTGTTTACTTCACTGAATGGGGAGATGTTCCTAATTACTAGATAATAGTAACTGAGAGTAGGAAAATTTGGACCAAAATTGATTCAATTCAATATGATCACAACATAGATGGTGGGCTTGGCTCTTTTGGCGGGATCAGTGATAGACTCCTTGAATCGTCCTTTAGTCATGGATCTCTATCAGGATCTCTTTCTAGACGACTTCATAGGAATTCTTCCTGATATAGGAGTTGAGTTTAAGATTGATCTCACACCGAGTGAATAGACCATTTTTATAACCCCATATTGTATGGTACCAGCCGATATGAAGGATCTCAAGGTGCAACTGGGTGACTTGGAGTGGAAGAGCTTTATCTGGCCAAGTACTTCACCATTGGGTGCACCTATATTGTTCTCAAAGAAGGCGGATGGTAGTATTCAATCCTATGTCGATTATTGGAAGTTGAACCAAGTGATGATGAAGAACATGTATCCCTTACCTGTATCAATGATATTTTCGATCAGTTATAGGGATTATGGTGGTTCTATAAGATTGATATTTGATCAGGCTATCACTAGTTGCAAGTTAGAGAGTATGACATTATGAAGATGGATTTTGAGAGAAGGTATAGGTTATACGAGTACTTGGTGATATTATTTGGAAAAAAAAATGTTCCAACAGTGTTTATAGATATCATTAATAATATCTTCCACCCATAACTAGACTCATTCATCGTGGTGTTCATCGACGACATCCTCATCTACTCACTAACACCAAAACAAAATGCCAGGCACCTAAAAATAGTCCTAAGTATGCTTTGATCACATTAGATTTATTAAAAGATGTCAAAGTGTGACTTTTGGATTCATTAGGTGGAGTTTATAGGACATTTAGTGTATGATAAGGGTATATTTGGGGACCTATAGAAAGTAGAGGTAGTTATTCTCTAGACACATCTCCAGAATGTGTTGAATATCATGAGATTTTTGGGTTTTATAGGATATTAACAATGATTTATCCAAGAATTCACCCAATTATCAGCACCCATGACAATGTTGGAGAACAAGGACTGAAATTCCAGTGGTCAAAATAGTGTGAAGAGGTTTTCCTTGAGTTGAAGAGAAGGTTGATGACAACTCCAGTATTGACACCCTGAGCCTAGGATTGGTTATGTAGCGTATTGTGATGCATTGGGTGTTGGTATGGGAGAAATGTTGATGTAGAGAGAGTAGGTAGTATACTATGGCTCACATTAGCTACAAATCCATGAGTGAAAATACCCTAATAATTACTTGGAGCTAGCAGTAGTGGATCATGATCTAAAGTGTTGGATACACTATCTTTTCAGTGAGATATTTGTTGTATAGATGAACCACAGGAGACTTTTCTATATCTTCACACAGAAGTACCTGAACCTGATATAGAGGCACTAGGTAGAGTGTCTTACAACATTAGACTTTGAGATGGATTATTCACTAGGTAGGGGTAACATTGCTATGAATTCTCTTAGTTGTAAGATATAGGTTGATAAAGAGCTTGGTGAGTGACCTTTATAGAAGAAAGTGAGCATGATGAGCCTATTGGTTGACTGGATGATGGATGCTTCAAAGGGCTAGGTATCTATGACTTGTACTCCCTTGGTGGTCACATATTCTTGGGTGGATTGATTAACGGTTGGAAAAAAATTATACTTTGAGTGTGTTGTGATGAGGGAAGAACTAGCTAGAGGTAACCTGAACCTGGGTGGTCATTGGGCGACTACGATGTGATCCTTGTGCATAGAAAGGTGTTAGTACCTACTTCCATTATATAGGAGATAATGAGATACTTTTATACCTCAATATTAGTGTAATTTCCTGGTTCAATGAAGATGTACCATGAATTTTGGAGATAGATATGGTGGTCGGAGATGAAGAGGGACATCGTAGGATTTGTGTCTCAATGCCTTACCTGCCAGAGGGTAAATTTTGAGCACCATCATCCTGATGGTTTGCTCCAAACACTTATAATGCTCATGTGTAAGTGGGAGGATGTCATGATGAAATTTAATATGAGGTTACCTAGGACCCTGAGGAGTCATGACATCGTTTAGGTGATTGTAGATCGATTGACAGAGGTTGCTCACGTCTTATCGATCTGAGAGACTCACTCTGTGGATAAGATGGGAAGGTTTTACATCCATGAGATCATGTGCTTACATAGAGTTACCTTGAGTATTATATCTAATAGATATGAATGTTTCATGTTGGACTTTTGGTAGGGCTTGTAGGAAACCTAAGGGACTCAGCTGAGATTGATCACAACATACCATCCCCAAACACACGGAAAGTTGGAGCAGATGATTCATATATTAGAGGATATGCTCTGAGATTGTGTTCTAGATTTATGTGGCAGTATAGATAGATCCAAGAGGATAGGTGGGAGTGGGATTATGATGTTCAATCTTAGTTTCCTAAGTTGTTTGATCAAGAACACTAAAGTTACTTATCGAGGACGAGAAGTTGATATAGGGGGATAATTGTAATATTTCAATTTTAAATGATAATTAAACCCCTTTTTTGTAATTTATAAGTTTTTTTTGTGAAAATTTAATTTTTCAATAAATTATTCTTATAAATTATTTTAAGGATTTATGTAAGGGTGGAATGGATTTTTAAAGGCTTTATGTAAGGGTGAAATGGGTTTTTAAAGGCTTTATGTAAAGGTGAAAGAGGTTTTAAAGGCCTTGTGTAAAGGTAAGATGGTTGTCTAAGGCACTGTGTAAGGGTATAAGATCTACCTTTCCTAACTTGAATGATGGTAAACATCCTTTTATATGCATTGATTGAGGGTAAGTTAAGCACTGTGTAAGGGTATCAGGTGCTGGGTAAGGGCAAGGTAAGTGATGCGTAAGGGTGTCAACTGCGTAAGGGTACCTAAGGGTACCCATGCACTGTGTAAGGGTAACTATGAATTGTTTAATGGTAACTGGCCATGTAAGGGTACTTAAATAAGGGTAAAGAGTAGTTTTATATGGGTAAAACATCGTTTAATGGTGTTTCTTAAGGGTAGAGGACCGCTGTGTATGGGTAAACAAAGTTACCCTTACACAACGCATACCCTGTACATAAGGGTAACTATTTTACACTATTTTTATTATTTTTTATTCTTCTTATTCCCTGGGATGCATATATAACCATTTTCAATGCCATTAAATACCAAAAATCATGGAATTGATTTATTTTGGTCTGTTTCTCCTTAAATTGACATTTATGGATAAAATTAAAACCTCTACAATAAATAATCTCTTAAAATAAAAATTAAATAATGGTATTTAATTTTTGGTTTTAATTGAATTACCTTTTATGAATTTTTGGTTTTCTAAAATGGTTGATCCTTCCTCCCCTTTGTTTTTAGTTGAACTTTTGAGTTTGAGAAGCCTGAAGATTATCGTGTTCAAGTTTGGTGAATCCTTTGATGAACAGTGTGACCTTCCTTCCAAATTCTAGGCATAAAAACCCGTATTTCTCTCTCTCCTCTTCCTATTGTAGTGCCTATTTGAGATATTCTAGGTAAGGAATTTATTATTTTTATTTTTTCCTTATTTCATGCATGTCGTGAAAGAAATATTTTGGATAAAATTGAGTAAATAATTCTTGGATAATAGTCTGGAAGTTATTTAGAGAATGATAGTTGAATATTTATCCTAGAAATTATCTAAGATAATAAAATAATTATTATCTAGGAATATTAAAAAATAATAATAATAGATTATCACATCTTTATTGTTTAGATAGAATAATATCACATGTTGTTTTACTATTATTCTTGAAGAGTAAATTGTTAACATGTACATTGAATATATTTTTTTGATAATTAAAAAATTATCCAAGAGAGAGAAACTACCATCATATGTGATATTTTATTTCTTTTTAAAATAAAATGGTTAGAATATGTGCTAGGATCCCGTGATGAACCTTGAGCATTGATGTGTTGAAAAATATGATAATAAGGCCCATAAGGAGGTGTTCTTAGAGGTTTCCACTCTAGGTTTTAAACCATGTGTGGGGGTTGATCCTTGATGTTGGCATCGATGACATTAAGGTAGGAATTTCCTTACCTCTTGGGTATTTTTTTACACATGTTATCATGTTATAATTTATGTGTTGGTATAATTAATAATTGTACTTGATTGTGATCGCATGTGGGTGTGTGTGTAACTCGTGAGACCAGTTGTGATATTTGATCCCATGAGTGATGTTAGAGTAACTTGTTTCCATATTTTATTATGATCACATGTTGTTATGTATTTCTACTTTAATATCATTTGTATATGCTTTCCATGTATTCCATGCCTTGTATATATATTACCTTGCTTTTGAGGTATTTTTCTTGGTGCTCGGAACAAGTGGACCATCGTGACATGTTTATCCCTTAGAGGGGGAGTGCACTTCAATTACAATGATGGTGATGATGGACCTAAAAATAGGGTGAAGATATGTTAATACCATGGAACGTCGTGTTGGGGATGCACTCAATGCCTAAGTATCGGGTTTCTTGATGCCTAGTTGACCTGTGAGTTGCATGTTGTATATCATGCACTCAACACCAAGTTGATTTGTGAGTAGCATGTCATTCTTGAGGCCTAGACTAAGTCGCATGTATAAATGAATCCATGAGGTTATTGAGAGATAGTTACACTATCCCGATGACTAGTTTGGTTACTTCTGACATCTCCTTATTATGCTTTAAGCATAAAGTAAAAGTAGGTACATATGGGGGTTTGTGGCAGCTTGGTTAGCACACGATCGCTCAGTCTTGGATTGTATGTTTTTATGCCTGTTGCGCATTTATTATGGTTATGAAATAAAGTTGACATACTTGAGAACACTTGGTTAAGGACGCATTGGTGGTGTCCTACTGAGTCTTGTGCTCATACCCTATATGGACATTTTGGTGTGCTTGTAGATTTCATAACTAGAGATCTGGAAAAGGGAAAGGGGCCTATGGTGTATGGATGAGAAGAGGAGTATGGAGCTAGTAGTGGACTAAGATGTACTATGAGGGACCCCACTATTTTATTTATTTATTTATCTGCTGCTTATACTCTGGATTGGAATTCCACTTTGGGAGATGCTTATTGTTGTATGACATGTATGTCATTTATTAGTTTCCTCATATTTTATCTGGTTATTTATTATAGTATTTATTATTTAATATTTGTATTATAACTTGATATTGAAGTTATGGTTTCCCTACTGGCGAACTTAGACCTTAGCTTCTAGTTTACAACCTCCTGCATATGGGGAGGAACCCATAAGGACATGTGGCACTTCGATTCGGACCCGGTGGTTCGGGTCGAGGTGTTACAGTTGTGTATGAGTAGAGTTAAAAGTCAATCATTGGTATCCAAGGAGGGATGGATGTAAGTATTTGATATTATATATTTTCTATAATTCACATGACTTCTCCAAGGATAGACATTTGAAATTTTCATCTATGAATAGTCTGAAGTGTTATTCATGTCTAAGAGAAAATGATATATTGTCAACATGTAAAAACCTGTTGAAAAAGGTGGTAATATGAAACAATAACCAAGCAAAGAAGAATGTATATTTAAATAGTTCAATGTGATTATATGTGCTAAGTGTTGTTGTTTTTCTGTGAGATTTCAAAATTTATTAATCTCACAATACAAAATAATATAATGTGTTGGTAGCATTTGTGATAAATAACATTGGACAATATGTATGTAGAAAAATGTGTATGGAACAATTATGTTGACAAATAAATTTGGTATTTTATTATACTAATATCAATACAATTATATTCATGGTAATTAAAGGCACTCCATCTTCACTAACAAAGTTGAAGAGATAAATAAGATTTGTTTCCAATTATTACCTATATTATAGATGTGTCAAAGATTATTTTGTAGTGATTTTTGTTTTCAAAAATAGGTTAATATTTATACAAAACTAACCTAAAGGTATAAGAATTCAATGGTATATCTTGTAATGTTAAATTGGTGTAATTGTTGTAGAATGTGGAATAATACAACATGCGTCAAAATATTTTTTCCATTCATTTAAGGGAGATAGTAGAATCTCTTATGGTTCCACATTTTAGATGATTACCTATAGAAACAAAATAACCAATTAGTAGTAGATTGGAATAAAATAGTAAAAGTGGATTTTAATTATAAGATAAAAGAGTGTCAAAAATAGTTGGAGTAAAAAATATAAAGTGAATTGTAAATTATAAGATAAAAGAGAGATTTAAACAAACACTACAAAGATAAATCAACAATTTAATACATGAAATAAATAATTTTATCTTATAACTATTTAAACTAATGAAAATATTACCATAGTCGATTTGTTTTTTGAAAAACTCTTTGAACCGACAGTGTGGGGGATTATTTGTTTAACTTGACTTGATAATTTTTTTCTTGAAACATACTGAAATAAATAACATATAATTTAATAATAATGTATAAAATGCCATATCCTTTTCATATGCATGTATATATGTAAAAAGAGATTAATATAATAATATTTTTTTCAATACCATATGCTTCTCATGGTGATGGCCATCAACAAACACCTTCCACTGCTCTCTAGGTACCCCTTCAGGTACCTTATCATACTCCTACAGAATGGTCAATAATGTATTGTTAAATTTATTCCATAATCTCCATTTAAAATATTTCCAATTCTTACCCAAATTTTTCAACATCCACTTTCATGCAATAAGATCAACAATGGTAAAGTGGAATAACATTTGTACAAAGAGATTCATTTTAAAAGTATTAGAATTTAATTAAATAATGACATCCAATTGAGCCATAATGTATTAAAATTACATTTATCTAGGAATCAAATATTTCATTCTTCTAAGATTGAGGCTTATGTATCCAATCAAA
The DNA here is from genome assembly GCA_963277665.1 of Viscum album. Lineage (NCBI taxonomy): Eukaryota > Viridiplantae > Streptophyta > Magnoliopsida > Santalales > Viscaceae > Viscum > Viscum album. The sequence continues at coordinate 2,059,384,410 of OY728120.1, read as the reverse complement.
ATATGTAATCATAAGGGTAACTGGATCAGCCGCTAACTAGCCTAGAATCTGGCTAAATAATTTCACAGTATCATCTATGGGGACCACATAACAATCAAAGGGGACAACTATCTTTAATTTTTTCAAATTCAAAACATCTGAACTATTAATATTTGTCTAAGTAGTAATATCATTTCCATCTATTATGAAAAAAATAGTTATTAATATAAAAAAGTGTAATAGCTTTATTCACATTAAAATTTGTACTTATAATTGTCACTCTCCAATACCCTTGTGAAGAAACAGGAGTGACCACCTGTTTCCCTCGTTGTAGAGTCATCGCGTGCTAAACCTATGGAATCGAAAGGCAATGCGTCAAATGATGATGGTATGGAGAGGGAGGGTGTGTCAGATGCTGATGGGAGGGAGATGGAAAGTGTGGCAAATGCTGACGGGGGAAAATGGAGGGTGTCCCATATACTATAGGGATAGAGCCCGATGGATCATCAAGTGTTTTTGTGTTCAAGGGAATGTCAACTGGGACTTGACTAGGACTATTGAAATGCTTATTTCTTGGTATTCCAATCATTTAAATTAGTAAAAATAACTCCAAAACATATATTTTGAAAAAATCATATAGAAAAATAAATTTAGAAATGATGATAGATGTACAGTACCGAAAAACATAATATACATAGGTATGATAATAAATGACTGCGCATACAAACAAATATAACATTTACCATTTCAAAATTAAACAGCTCATGCATAAAAATCAATTTAAATATGATATCAGATCTGTAAAGAGCCATATTTTCCATGTAATTTTTTTAATTATATGGAATTATTACAAGTCTGTAAAAATTTACGGCACATGATTCCGAGGCCCAGTGTACCCGGAATAAATTTATGAATATTTTTTAAGGTATATTCAGTAAACGCGTGGGCAGCATTTTTTATCTTTTGAACTGATGCTCAGATTAAAAATCTGAAGGCACCATTGAATCTGCAGTGCCGGGATTCGCTTAAAAGAGGCTTCACCTCGACCGCAGTAGGTCTGGAGAAAAAGTTAGATTTTGGACTTTTAAAAGAATAATAAAATAACAATGTTATTTTATTTCTCTCTCTTTCTTTTCCTCCAATGAACCGGTGGTGGTGGCGGGACCAACGACACGTCAAGACATTAAATGTCTTGACTCCCCTTTATTCTTGTAACCGCGCTGTTGAATTAGGAAGGTTCCTTAATTAAATGAACCACATTAATTCTACGTACGTTACTCACCCTCCCCCTCTCCTATTTATATGGAGCTCAGGGTGGAGTGTTGACACGACTTCACCAAGAGACAAAGCTCTGGAAAAGTACCACGACGCCAACCACTTGGAGGACGAGACCGGTTCTAGTGAGTGGTGACGAGCGCCACTGAATCACGAACTGATGACAACGACAAAGGGGGATTCTGTCGATCGTCGTCAGTGAACTTCTCTTCTAGGTATGGGGTTTATTTTGAAGTTTTTCTTGATGAATTAAATCCCTTCTTGCTTATTATCACCTTAACATGGAGGGCGCGGACCAAACGAATAAGGCCCAGACCTTTTTCTTCTTCGCTTATGCTCCGTTATTTGGGGATGGTTTCCTCAGTTTGATGGCAACGCGAAATAGTGGGTAACGCTATGACGGCGGCAGCGTGGGAGAGCCGTAGGTGCAGACAGCACCAAGAACAGACACCAGAGCACATCCAGTGACCCGCAGAAGAAATCTCCAGCGCGCCGTCTTGGCGGCGGCTGGAGGAGACCCACGACAACCGGTCGTAGGCGGTGGAAGGCGGCGTGTGACAGTGCGCCACGGTGGACGAAGGCAGCCAGCCCGATCCGGTTGTGCGGGATAAGGGCAGCGCCCACAGGCACCGCCGGCGGAAGCGGTTGTGGCTAGCAGGTTGTGGCAGGAAGGTGTGGCGCGGCCGGCGCCACTGCGGGAAGGTGCGGCGCGGCCGAAGCTGCGTCTCGTTGGAAAAACACGGTCGGCCAACCATCAAATGCGGTGGGGCAGCGCCCCACTGGCTGGCGAACCAGCCCCACAAGCGCAGGGTCGGGCCAGACCCGCGGTCCAGCGGGCCAGTGCGGGTGGGCCGAGCCCCACCCAACGGGCTGGGCCAACCATGGCCCAGGCCCGCAAACCGAACTGGGATGACCCTGATGGGCCGAACCTAGTGAATTGGGCCAACCATTAACGGTCGAAACCCGGGCGGGGTCAGATTGACCCTGGGTCCCATTGCGTTGGGCCGGTCTGACCGAGTCGGATCGGGCCCAGACCCAACCGGTTCCCGGTTAAATAAACGCCCGTAACTAACAAACCAAGTGTCAATTTAACACGTTGTCAGTGGTGTTGGGATCCCTTTTAGGGAAGTGGTCCCTTTTCCATATTCCGACGGGCCTGACCGAGGTGTGATCCCCCCCTGTTTCACAAAAAGGGATGTAACTAACAGACCAATCGTCCGATTGATGTGTCGTCTGTGGCATAAGGACCCTAGTGACAAGGCAGTCCTTTTGAAATACTTCATGAGAGTTTTGGAGAAAGTTGGAGTACAGTCGGGTTGGATCGACTCCAAATCCAACCGGGCACTCGACACTAAAATGCCAATAACTTACAGACCGGGCATCTGATTGACGCGTCGTCTTTTGCGTTGGGACCCTTATGACATGATAGATCATCGGGTTAATTCTTTGTGGGACTTTGTGATGGTTGAAATATTACTTATAGCTTGAAGAGCGGTTCTCCCAAAATCAAGCATGCTATGAGCAGGAATCCAATGGCTGGCAGTGAGGCAGAGGTTGGAGAAAAATCATACAAAGGTTAGTACCTATCGATCCTATGTGGATCAGCACCGATCATGTATGGGTCATATCATGTGTGGGTCAGTTATAGAGCAAATATTTTCAATTAATTTATATTTAATATCATTTTTTAAACCCATAAAAGTGTTCCTATAAGATTAATTGTTTCATTTTTATGATATTGGTGTTATTTTGAGTTGAATAGTAAAAATGGGCCATTTCGGATTTTTAACAATTTTAAATTATTTCTTTAGTTTGGCCATAACATTATCTAAACTAATCCAAATTGAAAAATTATTTTTTTTACAGATCCTACACATCTAGGGATTCATTTCATCTCTTTGGACCAATAGCTGAATTGACAATATGGAAGCTTCAAAGAAGCTCACAATTTGGCTAAAGAAAACTATTTGTAGTTCTACCTAGTTTTGGTGTGGGCTCCATAACTCATCCATGGTGGGCCCAAATGTTGTGATATTCGGTGGGTGGACGTTCAAAGAGTTTTGGAGCATCTTTAATGAAGGAAGTGCTGCGTGAATTGGCCGTTTAAGGGGTCATTAAATCACCCTAATCCGGAGGATTTCGTTTTGGAGAGTCTGACTGGACAAAATAAATGCTCAGATTAAAACGGACATAACTCTTGGAATACATGTCCAAATCCGCTGCGATTTTGAGGGGAAACGACCAAGAAAATTATGAAAAATATTCAAGAAGGTATAAACGCGTGAATATATAATTTAATGGGGCTACAATGCGTCAACATCCTGGGGACAAATTCTGGCTATAAAAGGAGGAGAGCTCCACCCTCTCAAAGCATCTCATTCTCCATCACATTCCTTCCAGGACACCAAGAAGGAGAAATTTTCGGATTTCTATTTTATTTATTTTCTTTTTCATAGTTTTTTAATGTCTTCTTCTTCCCTATTCATCTCAATTACCCTTACCATGGTGGGGTAAACATTTGTAGTGATTGGGGAAGGGTTGGTTTTCTACATTGTAATGCTTGAGTTCTTGGACGCGATTGAATAAATTTCTTTCTTATTCAAAGTTGTTTTCAATTTATTATAGCGGATTTTATTATCAAGTGCGATTGTTCTTGAATATTAATTCCATTATTGATTTTTTCCTTGGTAAAATAATCATAATCTCCCTCCACTGATTTTTGGTTTATATACGATGGAATAGACCAGAGATTAGTGGTGAAGTACTCAACGATCGTCAGTACGTGTAAAAGGTGTAGTGAATGTTCTTGATTGTTTGGGATAAAAAAAACCTGATTGGGTATTACTCATTTCAATTAAGAATATTCAATACAACTATTTTACACATGGAAGGAGAGTTGACCAAACCGAGATCTTGGTAAGGTTTTCTCTCACCATCATAATTTCACCAAAGAAGTGAGAGGAAACGATTGTGGAAACTCACTTTAATCAACAAAGAAGAAGTGGTTTGAATTAAATTGAACAAGGATAGAATTACAATTAGGAAACCGACCCCGACCTAATCACCCTTTTTAATATCATAGTTTTTCAATCATTTTAATTTCAAATTTTATTTAAAAAACACAACATTTTTACCCTTGTTTTAAAGTGACAACCCATTTTGTGTGCACTCCTCTTCAGGAGACATCCTAGGTCAACCACATTACTAAATTTTAACTTAGGAAATAATTCTTTTTCCATGCCCTATGACAGTCGTGCGTCAAACTTGGCGTCGTTGCTGGGGAGGTTGTGCCAACAATCCATTTGTAAATAGTTGACTTTTTTAAATTAAAAAAAACTAAAAAAATATTTTTCCATGATGTTCTCAAATGATTTTTTCTTTAATTCATGGAACAATTATCCACAAGTGAATGAAACAATTATTGACTCACCTTGGTCTACAGAGGATAGTGTTTCTCTTTTTGCTAAATAGATCAGGGGAGCTCGAATCCAAATCAACGAGGATGAATTCAAGGATCTCATTTAAGACCTTAAAGAAAACCTTGAATACTCAGTATTGGAGGGATTGGCTAGAGAATTAGTTGAACTCCATGAGTATTTTCCAGATTTTTTTCATGAAATGGTCAAGGTGCAACAAGAATAGAAAACTCAAACAAAATATCAGTTGCAAGGAATTCAGGAAGAAATACAGGACCTGGAGAGAAAAATGGAATGGCTAATTGAATATGTTCACACATCCCAAGAGAAACCCAAACCTAAACTTGAGCCATTAGTAGAAGTGGATTTCTCACTCATCCTTGATGTTGAAGAACCTAGGGAGACCATGATGGAATTAAAAGTAGATCCATTTTTCCCTTCTCAACCATTTCTGAAGAAGATTGATGAAGAAGATGTGCCTTATGAAGTAAGTATGGGAGATCAGCAAGATCTGGATGACTTCTGGAAGGAGTGTGATGAACTACTTGATCCCCATATTCCTCATAATGTATAAGATCCAACATCTTTTAAGGAATACAACACCAACATGGTGGAATTTGAATACAATATTGAGGAGCCTGACTACTCGCATCCATCTGCTACTACTCTACTCCAATAGGCACTTCCCATTGAAGCACCAATTGATGTCGAGAAAAATCAGGGAGATGATCTTTTAATGAACTCATTGTCTTGTAATTTTATTGAAACTGAATTGAGTATCACCTCCCCTTGCTTTAAATTTTCAGATTCGGACAACTCATGTATTGTCTTGGAAGATGGGGAAGAAAAAGATGATGCAGCCGATGAAGAACAGTTGGAGCTCCCCAAACATGTTGATCATTTATTGGAGGGAGTACATGAGATGATTCAAGTGGCATTTCTTGAGGAAAAATATACACAAGATGCTTACATTGAAAGGGAAGAATTTGATATTGACACTTCATGCTTTAACTTTGTTCAAATATAATTAAACTCTAACATTCCCTTTGATTTTTTCACAGATAAAGAAGATGTTGTTCAAGAAGAACCCAAGAAAGACGAGGACTCATTCATTGTCCTACCCCCACCAAGAAAGTTTTATTTTATTTTCCTAAGGGTTGATTTGGTGTACTATACTCATGGTTTCCTCAACAAAAAGAATGAAGCGCATGATGATAAGAAGAAGTTTTGTTGGTTTATCACAAAGAAACTTAACCCACTATCAGATTGGGGATAACCAACTGGAACTGCCCATCTGGAGGCAGTCAAAACCCAGGGCCCACTTGGGGGATTAAACCAAGATCTATCCTTCTTTTCTCATACTATTACTATTTTCATTACTTTCAATAAATGTCTTATGTTTTCTTTTGTTCATTTTCTTGGAGGTTATTAGTGTGCAACACTTAGGAGCATAACTCAATGTTGCACTACCAATAAATCAGGTCGTACCTCTCCATTATACTTGATTGATGTTGTGATTCATTTTAAAATTGGCTTACATGTTAAATCCACTTCAATGCATTGAGGAAACTGTATCATTTAAGTGTGGGGGAGGGAACCATTGTAGTTTAGGATTTTCATTTTGTGTTTGTTTTTCAGAAAATTAAAAAAAATGTGTGTTTTCATATTGTTGTGTGTTTATTTTTCAATTTTTGGTGTGTTTCTGAAACTTTTGATCTGAAATGATTATCATTACCATTTTTGAAACTCATGTCAATGAGTGAACCAATCTATTCCATGAAACTGGGCTTAAATGAATGTTGAAATAACTTTGTTTCGAGTTCAAATCTTTTGGAATTTCATGAAAAGTACACTGATTTTTGAAACCCATGCCATATTTCACTGTCTATATCTTTGAAATCACTTTCCTGTGAGGATTCTGAACCATTTTTTTCATATTCTTTTCATTCACCTCATTTCTTGAGAGAACCAGACCTTGCTTTCTTTAACCAAAATTTGATTTATTCCTTTCAAAACTTGAGGGTTCGGGGTACGTGTGTTTTAAATGATTGAGGCATTTATTTGGTTTGAAGCCCCCTTTTCAAAATAATCCTTTTCATTATGTCCCACCTTTACATTTATCCTTCATTGTATCCCTTAGTAGCCATGAATTTCCTGTTAGGTTATCCACATTACAAGCCAATTTTCCATATCCTACCTGCTCTTGAAGTGAAATTGCATGATCTGGTTGATCTTAAGTGTGGGGGGAGATGTCTTGTGGTGTACTACCTCATTTGGTGATACTTTGGGTGGAAAATAAATTGTGGAAGAGATGTGTGTGATGCTGATAAATTATTATGTTGAAAGTTGTGCCTTTTCTGGAGCTTTCATGATAAGAGAAGTTGTGCCTTTCTGGAGCTTCCAATGTAAAAAAGGAAAGTTGTGCCTATCTGGAGCTTTCAAGAAAAATCATGTTTGAAAAGATTAAAAAATTTTCTAATGAGCTGATTGAATGATTATGGATCCTATTTTCTACAAAGGTGAAGTGAATGAGACCATATTTGAGTGAAAATTAGAATCTTGCAATTTTGCTTCAATAAGAGAAAATCCCTCCTTTTTCGGCCTCATAATTTTTAACATCTAAATCCTACCAACCAGAAGCCACAGAACAACCCTGAAAAGTCCTCATGAGAAACACATGTCCTTGATTCACATCGGGTGGGGAAGTATGAATTTATCAAGCCTATGGTGACTCTTATGTGAGTTTGGATGAGAAAAGCCTTGTTGAGCATTTACACTTATGAGATGAAAGAAAATTAATGTGAGGTAGGTGTTTTGTGTGCATGGGATAAGAAATTAAGTGGAAATATTTTAAATAATCTTAAATGGAGAACTTGAAATAATGGTTTTTGATGAGGCATGATATCTTTTTGTTTCTTGGAATTGATTTGGTAGATCTCATTGATATGTGTTTTGAAATTGATTTGATTTGACTTTTACTTGTCCAGGAGTCCAAGTGTTAAGTGTGGGGGAATTGATAGAGCAAATATTTTCAATTAATTTATATTGAATATCATTGTTTTAAACCCAAAAAATTATTCCTCTAAGATTAATTGTTTCATTTTTATGATATTGGTGTTATTTTGAGCTGAATAGTAAAAATGGGTCATTTCGGATTTTTAACAGTTTTAAATTATTTCTATAGTTTGGCCATAACATTATTTACACTAATAAAAATTGAAAAATTCTTTCTATTACAGATCCTACACATCTAGGGATTCATTTCATCTCTTTGTACTAATAGATGAATCGACCATATGGAAGCTCCAAAGAATCTCACAATTTGGCTCAAGAAAATTGTTTCCAGTTTTTCCTAGTTTTGGTGTGGGCTCCATAACTCATCCATGATGGGCCCAAATTTTGTGATATTTGGTGGGTGGACGCACAAGGAGTTTGGGAGAATCTTTAATGAAGTAAGGGTCGCGTGAATTGGTCGTTTAAGGGGTCATTAAATCACCCTAATCCAGAGGATTGCGTTTTGGAGAGTCTGACTGGACAGAATAAATGCTCAGAGTAAAACGGTCATAACTCTCAGAATACATGTCCAAATCCACTGAGATTTTGATGGGAAACGCCTAAGAGAATTATTAACAACATTCAAGAAAGTCTCAATGCGTGAATATGTCATTTAATGGGTCTACAACGCATCAATATCCGGGGGACAAATTCTGGCTATAAAAGGAGGAGAGATCCACCCTCTCAAAGCATCTCATTCTCCATCCCATTCCTTCCAGGACACCAAGAAGGAGAACTTTTCAGATTTATCTTTTATTTATTTTCTTTTTCATAGTTTTTTGATGCCTTCTTCTTCCTCATTCATCTTGATTACCCTTACCATGGTGGGGTAAACATTTGGAGTGATTGGGGAAGGGTTGGTTTTCTACATTGTAATGCTTGAGTTCTTGGACGCAATTGAATAAATTTCTTTCTTTTTAAAAGTTTTTTTCAATTTATTATAGAAGATTTTATTATCAAGTGAGATTTATCTTGAATATTAATCCCGTTATTGATTTTTGCCTTGGTAAAATAATCATAATCTCCCTCTACTGATTTCTAGTTTATATACGATGGAATAGACCAGGGATTAGTGGTGAAGTACTCGACGATCGTTAGTACGTGTAAAAGGTGTAGTGAATGTTATTGATTGTTTGGGATAAACAAAACCTGATCGGGTATTTCCAATTTCAATTAAGTATATTCAATACAACTATTTTACACATGGAAGGAGAGTTGACCAAACCGATATCTTGGTAAGGTTTTCTCTCACCATCATAATTTCACCAAGGAAGTGAGAGGAAACGATTGTAGAAACTCACTTTAATCAACAAAGAAGAAGAGGTTTGAATTAAATTGAACAAGGATAGAATTACAATTAGGAAACCGACCCCAACTTAATCACCCTTTTTAATATCATAGTTTTTCAATCATTTTAATTTCAAATTTTATTTAAAAAACACAACATTTTTACCCTCGTTTTAAAGTGACAACCCGTTTTGTGTTCACTCCTCTTCAGGAAACATCCTAGGTCAACCACATTACTAAATTTTAACTTAGGAAATAATTTTTTTGTCACGCCCTATGATAGGCGTGCATAAAACTTGGCGTCGTTGCTGGGGAGGCTGTGCTAACAATCCATTTGTAAATAGTTGACTTTTTTTTAAATTAAAAAAACCTAAAAAATATTTTTCCATGATGTTCTCAAATGGTTTTTTCTTTAATTCATGGAACAATTATCCACAAGTTAATGAAACAATTATTGACTCACCTTGGTCTACAGAGGATAGTGTTTCTCTTTTTGTTAAACAGATTAGGGGAGCTCAAATCCAAATTAACGAGGATGAATTCAAGGATCTCATTCAAGACCTTAAAGAAAACCTTGAATACTTAGTATTGGAGGGATTGGCCAGAGAATTAGTTGAACTCCGGGAGTATTTTCCAGACTTTTTTCATGAAATGGTCAAGGTGCAACAATAAGAGTAAACTCAAACAAAAGATCAGTTGCAAGGAATTTGGGAAGAAATACAGGACCTGGAGAGAAAAATGTAATGGATAATTGAATATGTTCACACATCCCAAGAGAAACCCGAACCTAAACTTGAGTCATTAGTGGAAGTGGATTTCTCACTCATCTTTGATGTTGAATAACCTAGGGAGACCATGATGGAATTAAAAGTAGATCCATTTGTCCCTTCTCAACCATTTCTGAAGAAGATTGATGAAGAAGATGTGCCTTATGAAGTAAGTACGGGAGATCATCAAGATTTGGATGACTTCTGGAAGGAGTGTGATGAACTACTTGATCCCCATATTCCTCATAATGTACAAGATCCAACATCTTTGAAGGAATACACCACAAACATGGTGGAATTTGAAGACAATATTGAGGAGCCTGACTACCTGCATCCATCTACTACCACTCTACTCTAAGAGGAACTTCCCATTGAAGAACCAATTGATGACGAGAAAAATCAGGGAGATGATCTTTTCATAAAGTCATTGTCTTCTAATTTTATTGAAATTGAATTTACTATCACCTCCCCTTGCTTTAAATTTTCAGATTCTGACAACTCATGTATTGTCTTGGAAGATGAGGAAGAAAAATATTATGCAGCCAATGAAGAACAGTTGGAGCTCCCCAAACATGTTGATCATTTATTGGAGGGAGTACATGAGATGATTCAAGTGGAATTTCATGAGGAAAAATATACACAAGATGATTACATTGAAAGGTAAGAATTTGATATTGACACTTAATGCTTTAACTTTGTTCAAATAGAATTAAACTCTGACATTCCCTTTGATTTTTCCACAGATAAAGAATATGTTGTTCAAGAAGAACCCAAGAAAGATGAGGACTCATTCATTGTCCTACCCCCAACAAGAAAGTTTTATTTTATTGTCCTAGGGGTGGATTTGGTGTACTATACTCATGGTGTCCTCAACAAAAAGAATGAAGCGCATGATGATAAGAAGAAGTTTTGTTGGTTTATCATAAGGAAACTCAACCCACCATCAGATTGGGGATAAGCAACTGGAACTGCCCATATGGAGGCAGTCAAAACCCAGGGCCTACTTGGGGGATTAAACCAGGATCTATCCTTCTTTTATCATACTATTAATATTTTCATTACTTTCAATAAATGTCTTATGTTTTCTTTTGTTCTTTTTCTTGCAGGTTATCAGTGTGCAACACTTAGAAGCTTAACTCAATGTTGTACTACTAATAAATCAGGTCGTACCTCTCCATTATACTTTCTTGATGTTGTGATTCATTTTAAAATTGGCTTACATGTTAAATCCACTTCAATTCATTAAGGACGCTACATCATTTAAGTGTGGGGGAGGGAACCATTGTAGTTTAGGATTCTCATTTTGTGTTTGTTTTTCAGAAAATTAAAAAAAATGGGTGTTTTCATATTTTTGTGTGTTTATTTTTCAATTTTTGGTGTGTTTCTGAAACTTTTGATCTGAAATAATTATCATTACCATTTTTGAAACCCATGTCAATGAGTGAACCAATCTATTCCATGAAACTGAGATTAAATGAATGCTGAAATAACTTTGTTTTGAGTTCAAATCTTTTGGAATTTCATGAAAAGTACACTGATTTTTGAAACCCATGCCATATTTCGCTATCTATATCTTTGAAATCAATTTCCTGTGAGGCTTCTAAACCATTTTTGTCATATTCTTTTCATTCACCTCATTTCTTGAGAGAACTAGACCATGCTTGCTTTAACCAGAATTTGATTTATTCCTTTCAAAACTTGAGGGTTTGGGGTACGTGTATTTTAAATTATTGAGGCATTTATTTGGTTTGAAGCCCCCTTTTCAAAATAATCCTTTTCATTATGGCCCAACTTTACATTTATCCTTCATTTTAGCCCCTAGTAACCATTAATTTCCTATTAGGTTAGCCACATTACAAACCAATTTTCCCTATCCTACCTGCTCTTGAAGTGAAATTGCATGATCTAGTTGAACTTAAGTATGGGGGAAGATGTCTTGTGGTGTACTACCTCATTTGGTGATACTTTGGGTGGAAAATAAATTGTGGAAGAGATGTGTGTGATGCTGAAAAATTATTCTGTTGAAATCTGTGCCTTTTCTGGAGCTTTCATGATAAGAGAAGTTGTGCCTTTATGGAGCTTCCAATGTAAAAAAGAAAGTTGTGCCTTCTGGAGCTTTCAAGAAAAATCATGTCTGAAAAGATTGAAATTTTTTATGCTAAGCTGATTGAATGATTATGGAGCCTATTTTCTACAAAGGGGAAGTGAAGGAGACCATATTTGAGTGAAAATTATAATCTTGCAATTTTGCTTCAATAAGAGCCAAGCCCTCATTTTTCGGCCTCAGAATTTTTAACATCTAAATCCTACCAACTAGAAGCCCCAGAACAACCCTGAAAAGTCCTCATGAGAAACACATGTCCTTTACTCACATCGGGTGGAGAATTAGGAATTTATCAAGCCTATGGTGACTCTTGTGTGAGTTTGGATGAGAAAAGCCTTGTTGAGCATTTACATTTGTGAGATGAGAGAAAATTAATGTGAGGTAGGTGTTTTGTGTGCATGGGATAAGAAATGAAGTGGAAATATTTTAAATAATCTAAAATGGAGAACTTGAAATGATGTTTTTTGATGAGCCATGATATCTTTTTATTTCTTGGAATTGATTTGGTAGATCTCATTGATATGTGTTTTGGATTTGATTTGATTTGACTTTTACTTGTCCAGGAGTCCAAGTGCTAAGTGTGGGGGAATTGATAGAGAAAATATTTTCAATTAATTTATATTTAATATAATTGTTTTAAACCCACAAAAGTTTTCCTTTAAGATTAATTGTTTCATTTTTATGATATTGGTGTTATTTCGAGCTGAATAGTAAAAATGGGTCATTTCAGATTTTTAACAATTTTAAATTATTTCTGTAGTTTGGTCATAAAATTATCTACACTAATCCAAATTGTAAAATTATTTCTTTTACAGATCCTAAACATCCATGGCTTCATTTCATCTCTTTTGACCAATAGATGAATCGACCATATGAATGCTCCAAAGAAGCTCACAATTTGGCTCAAGAAAACTGTTTGCAGTTCTGCCTAGTTTTGGTGTGAGCTTCATAACTCATCCATGGTGGGCTCAAATGTTGTGATAATCGGTGGGTGTACGTGAAAGGAGTTTTGAATAATATTTAATGAAGGAATGGCTGCATGAATTGGCCATTTTAGGGGTCATTAAATCACCCTAATCTGGAGGATTGCGTTTTGGAGAGTCTGGCTGGACAGAATAAATGCTCAGAATAAAACGGTCATAACTCTCAAAATACATGTCCAAATCCTCTAAGATTTTGAGGGGAAACGCACAAGAGAATTATGAACAACATTAAAGAATTTATCAATGCGTGAAGATTTCATTTAATGGGGCTAAAACGAGTCAACATCTGGGGGACAAATTCTGGCTATAAAAGGAGGAGAGCTCCACCCTCTCAAAGCATCTCATTCTCCATCCCATTCCTTCCAGGACACCAAGAAGGAGAACTTTTTGGCTTTATATTTTATTTATTTTCTTTTTCATAGTTTTTTAATGCCTTCTTCTTTCCCATTCATCTCGATTACCCTTACCATAGTGGGGTAAACATTTGGAGTGATTGGGGAAGGGTTGATTTTCTATATTGTAATGCTTGAGTTCTTGGACGCAATTGAATAAATTTATTTCTTCTTAAAAGTTGTTTTGAATTTATTATAGAGTATTTTATTATCAAGTGAGATCGTTCTTGAATATTAATTCAGTTATTGATTTTTTCCTTGGTAAAATAATCATAATCTCCCTCCACTGATTTCTGGTTTATATACGATGGAATAGACCATGAATTGGTGGTGAAGTACTCGACGATCGTCAGTACGTGTAAAAGGTGTAGTGAATGTTATTGATTGTTTGGGATAAACAAAACCCGATCGGGTATTATCCATTTAAATTAATTATATTCAATATAACTATTTTACACATGGAAGGAGAGTTGACCAAACTGAGATCTTGATAAGGTTTTCTCTCACCATCATAATTTCACCAAGGAGGTGAGAGGAAATTATTGTGGAAACTCACTTTAATCAACAAAGAAGAAGAGGTTTGAATTAAATTAAACAAGGATAGCATTAAAATTAGGAAATCGACCCCGACCTAATCACCCTTTTTAATATCATATTTTTTCAATCATTTTAATTTCAAATTTCATTTAAAAAACACAACATTTTTACCCTTGTTTTAAAGTGGAAACCCGTTTTGTGTGCACTCCTCTTCGAGAGACATCCTAGGTCAACCACATTGCTACATTTTAACTTAGGAAATAATTGTTTTTCCACGCCCTATGACAGGCGTGCATCAGTCAGTGCTCAGCGATCTTGTGTGGGTTAGCGCATACCGATTCTGTGTTGGTCAGATCCTGTGTGGGTCAGCGCTCAAAGATCTTGTGTGGGTTAGCGCATACCGATCTTGTGTGGGTCAGATCCTGTGTGGGTCTTGCGGGGGTTAGTACCTATCGATCTTGTGTGGGTCAGACTCCGTATGGTCAGCAGTAGTGCCTCTTGATAGAATAAGATGATCTAGCTTCGTGACTAATCATTTGTACTTCTATACTTCACTTAAACATGGGTTGAGTTGAGTCTTTTACTTTGTGTTTTGTGATTGAGATCATGCTTGTGGTTTGCCTTTGTGGAATTTTTTGAGACCTCCGGGGGTCTCAGGGTCCCTACTGAGTATTGTTATACTCACCCCTGTATAGGCTTAGTCTGCACCTTGTTGTGTCTTGTGCAGACGACGAGCAGTTGGGATGAGGCTTGAGGGAGCCAGGACCAGGCAGTACGCGGAGGAGACGGGCTGACGTGGAGTGTTGTGGAGAAGATCTGTACCTACCCTTCAGGTAGGATCCTCGGTGGACGATCCAGGAACTGTTTTCTCTTTTCAGTTGTACTTGTACTTTTCAGTTGGGCTTATATTCTGGCCCCTTTACTTTTAGTACCTTTTTTTCTACAGTAGTTTACTTCATGGTTGCTTCTTGTTGTGTTCTTGGATTGTATGTTTGTACATGTTTAAAGGCAATGCCTTCCCAATATAGGGATACGCCTTTTGGTGCTAGTCGTCAACCCATGGACTATGGAAGGAGGACTTGGGGTAGTCATGGCACGGGCCCCAAGGGATGGGTCGTGACAAGATCCATAGTACTGGAAATGAATAACATATAACAGAGTTGGTTTATAAGTCAACGGATTATTGCACATAAAATCATTTTTTCCTTAAATCATGTCGTTATCCTGCTCCACCATTACTTTATCTACTTTATCCACCCTTGCAAGACTAATATTTTCAATATCATGATGGAAAAATAAGTCAGTTTCTTTCTATTGATGGGATTAAATGTCAGAGGTAAAATATTTCTCTTCATCACCCATATCATAAAAGTCTCCTTGTTTTATATGAGCAATTACACTTCACCCTTCATCCACGACATCTTTCACAAAATATACCATTTTTTCATACAATGAGAAGATATACGGATCATGTAATTCATAGTCACCAACATCCATCAAGTGAGAGATGTTCATAGAATTAAATTGCAATAAATTTCTTTTAATACCCCTAGTAATATCGACCCACTTTCATTTGAATAAAACAACTGAAAAATGACTGTGGTCGTTTAATTTGATAGTATCAGTCAACTTTCAATAGTATCCCAATTTAGAAACTATAAATATACCACTATTTGTGTTTTTAAACCCTCTTACTGATCAATTATACAAAATTTGAAGTCATTCACATTGTAAGTGTCGAACTTTCTAGCATGTTTTAGAGGACCTTGAGCCAGAAACTTCAAATCTTCTGACAACTCAGTCCGAGTATCAGTATTCATGATCTACAAAAAGTAATATACATTATTATTTTTACAATATATGTGTCAACCATCCATATTGATTTTAATATTTATGAACTTACACAATGTGAAAATTGTTCTACAAGCTCTTTATCAAGAGCTTTTGTTATATCTTTCTCATTATATGTTCAACTTCTCATTTGTCTCTTTATTTTCATCATGATCTCTTCAATAAATGGATCCGCAATTTCACTATTCAGTAGCACATATCTATGTGTCTGTAGTAATTCTATTTCTATCAATGTAATATTTGAGATCCTCCCAACTAATCGGTAGATAGCAGGAGAGATTATTGATTTCCCATGTAGTTTATATTGATTTGATATGTCATCAACATGTCCAACTCAATTGAATCTTGTCTCAATATTATCCAAGTATCTAGAACAAAAGGTAAGACACTCCTCTGTTAAATAGCCTTCAGAAATAGATCCTTTAGGCTAAGCTTTATTTTTTACATATGATTTCAAATGACCAAGGTATTTGTGAAATAAAATAAATAAAACATAATTATATATTCAATGAAGTGCCAAGAATTGTTTACTTAATATGAAAAACATATAAATAAAGTACTTATCAATTGGATACATCCATTGATAATGTATGTGACCTCTTAATTTAGTTTCATCAACCAAATGCATAGTTAAATGCATCATGATAGTAAAAAATGACAGTAGAAATATCATCTATGTTAAACAAAGTTTCAGTAAAAATATATCTTGAAGGTTGTCAAGCTCAGCTGGTTATAGAGTTTTCTCACATAGTTGTCTGAAAAATGTGAAAAAATATAGTATAACTACAGTAACCTTTTTAGGTAACAATGTACACAATGCCGATGGTAGTGACTATTGTAAAAAAAATATGTGAATCGTGGATTTTCAATCTATATAACCTATGATGCTTTAAGTTGACACACCTTGAGATGTTACTTGAATACCCATCAGATACTTTCACATGTTTTAAAATTCGAAGGAATGTATCTTTATCCCTATTTTTCATTTCAAAAATTGTCAGAGCATACTTTCCATTCTCATCCGGCCATAGATCACACTTTATATTCATTGTTTGTAAATCCTTTTGAGCATTGAGATGGTCCTTTAATTTTTCATGCTCATCAATTAATGTAAAAATAAAATTGTCACAAACATTCTTCTTAATATGCATAATATCAAGATTATGAAGCAACAAATTAAATTCTCAATACAAAAGTTTGAAGAATATACTTTTTTCTTCCATTATTGCATTCTGATTTCAATTGATGATGCACTTCGAACTCATTTCCCATTATCATTCAAATGATGCACCTTCCCAAATTTTGTTTCAACATTTACTAGTTGTGTCAATATTTTAGAACCTGTCAACA
This sequence comes from Viscum album, assembly GCA_963277665.1. Classification (NCBI taxonomy): domain Eukaryota; kingdom Viridiplantae; phylum Streptophyta; class Magnoliopsida; order Santalales; family Viscaceae; genus Viscum; species Viscum album. The sequence goes on along the minus strand of OY728120.1, from coordinate 2,059,367,415 downwards.
ACTTTGGAGGTGGTATACGGTCAATAGACCCATTGAATTTTGACTTGTTCAACAGAAATCTATGAGATGCATCGAGAAATATGTGATGACACAAGAAACACCATTTTTTACTGTAAGGTAGTCGTTCAAGTTCAAAATCAAAGTTACAAACAAGACAAGTCAAACTCGTGTAAGTATTCCAACCAGATAAGTTCTCAAGTCCAAGGAAGTCACTAATAGTCCACATTAGAGCAACATGCATTTTGAACAATATTCTGGAAGATGCATCGTATGTCTCAACACTGTTTCTCCATAATTCCTGTAATTTTTCAACTAGAGGTTGCAAGTATACATCAATATCATTTCTAGACATTTATTTTTCAGGAATAATCAGCAAGATAATAAAAGATGTTTGTTGCATACACATTCATGAAGGTAGATTACAAGTGATCAAAACAATCGGCCAAATGTTATAACTGGTACTCAAAGTCCTGAATAAGTTGAATCCATCAGCAGTCAATCTCAATCGCACATTCCTAGGATTAGATGAGAAATATGGATGTAATGAATCAAATGTCTCTCATGATTTTGAATCTCTCGAATGTCGCTTTAACCCATCATTATTATTATCTATAGAATACAACTTTGTGTGCTCGGTGGTATTCGATAACATGAATAATCTTTGCAATCGAGGTTTTAAAGGGAAGTAACACAAAACCTTTGCAGGTGTATTCTTTTTCTTCTTCTTCTTCATAGTAGTATGTTGATTCGGACTTCCAACATTACCTATTCACTATCATTTAGAAGACAAACATTTTTTGCAATCCTTTCTACTTAAATCCTCTCCCCAATAAAGCATACAATCATTGAGACATGCATGTATTTTTGTATAATTCATACCAAGCTTGTTAACAACTTTTTTCATATCATAAAAAGACTCGGGGATCTTAGATTCAGGAAACGTGTCGCACAACAATTCCAATATCATGGACATTGCCTTATTTTCAATTTTGCATAGGTATTTGATGTTGTACAACTTCAGTAGAAAAGAAAGTTTTGAATATTTTAGACATCCACCATATAGCTCTTGATTTCCATCTTCAACTAAACCATAAAGCGTGTTTGTCTGCTCAATGAAGTTCTCTCTTACATTAGTTTTCACAACATCAGGAAGAGAATCCAATTATATGTTACGATCTTGATTTGGTTGTCCTATAGTCCCAAAAACTCAATTTGTCAAGTTACTATTTATAACACCCTCAACTGGTTGTTCTGATATGTTTTGATGTTGATGTTGTTTCCTTGCAATGTTGAAAGTATCGTTTATAAGGTTTTTCATTTCATTGTTTGTTTTCGATGAAGTTTGGAGCTCATTCTGTTGATTGACATTAGTGACCAAACTTTATGTAACATTCAATTCTCCGTGACAAATCTAACACTAATATTGGGTAAGAAATTACTTCAATATCAAGTGTTCATAAACTTCATGTCTCTTCAACCATCTTCTAAATTTACATTTAGAGCATTAACATCTTATTGTCCCATCAACGGATCGATCGAAAATTGCAAAATCTAAAAACTCCTACAAACCCTTAGCATATTGAGGTGTGTTTCTCGGTAATGTGATCAATATTTTATCCATATATCACATAGTGCCTATACTTTGTTAAAGAAAACTGAAACACATAATAAATATTATGTCATTTAAAAAACAATTTCTAATTTATTCAAAATCAACAATATACAGAATTCTTTATGCAGATTTATTTGATTACGTTTTTGAACCGCATCATTTTTCTTAGATTTTAATTCAAATGTATATAATTCATCACAAAATTACAGCTTGTTTATAAGCATGTTTAATGAGTTGCAAATGTAAAATGGACGTGATGGTATGATGTTAAAAAATTATCAAATAATTCAATAACCTTACAATCCACACTCAAGTATAATTATAAAATCAAATGAGTTTTGGATAAAACCAACCTTCAATTTTTATACATTATTCCATAATATAAAAAATGATCGAAATAGCCCATCATTGTAGTTTTGCAAGAAGGAATTAAAATTAGAGAATAAAGACACAAAACACGTTAAAAGTAAAAAAACGTATTAAGCTAAAATGGATATATTATGAAAATCACCCCTAATCGGTGAGAAAGGGGGCAGACGAAGTGGTGCGGCGACAGGGGACAAGGGGTGCAGAGGGGGGAAAGGCAACAAGGGAGACCACAAGGTCGAGGGCGAGGGCGAGGGAGCTGCGACAAGGGCTCAGTGGCTCAGTGGCGAGGGCATGACAGCGAGGGCTTGGGGGATCACCCAATATCGGCTTCCAGTTCTGCCTGAAAACAAACCAGAAAAAATCTCTGTAAATATGACATATTAGAATAAAATTATAAGGGATCACTATCCACTAAAATAAATGAAAAAGTGGTTCAAATGGACTTGTAGGTCCACCTTAAAGTCTTGATCACACCCGACAGTGGGTAAAATGGACCATGGATGAGGGAGGTCAACCATGACCTTCAAATGAGAAGAGGAGGGTGTGTGAGAGGTGCTACTAGCCGAATGTGGGCCAAAATCTCGAGGAAGGGGCTTGGTGGCTCAGCGGAAAGGGGGAAGGGGGGAAGGGGAGTGGCGACGAGAGCTTGGGGAGGGGAGTCGAGGGCTCGGGGAGCGATGAGGGGAGGGACGTCAACGCCTCGGGGAGGGGCATCAATGACTCGGGAAGGGCTTGACGGGCGACGACGACGACAAGGGGGAAAGGGTAGCGATGGCGGTGGCAAGGGGGAAAGGGGAGCGACAACGAGGGGGTGGGGGGAGTGGTGACGAGGGCTCGGGGGAGAAGGGTACCGAGGGGGGTGAATTCAGGGGAGCGAGGAAAATAACATTTCTTTAATTTCTGTAAAAAAATTAGCAGTGATTTCTGAAAAGTTATCGCTAAAATATTTCATTTTTTTAGCGGCGGTTTCATAAACCATCGCTAAACATTCTTTTTTGATGTAGTGAAACCATGTACCGTTAATTCCGATGATGGAAATCGACGTGGACTTTGTATGCTATTATCACCACAAGACGTTGGATTTATGTCATCAACATTCAATGTTTCGTTAATATAATTCAATGAACTATAGCCAGTAGATGAACTTGTAATACGAGAGGGAATTTAAATGAGTATATAAGTAAGACAAAATTATAAATTTGAATTTGAAAAAAAAAATTATGACACGGGAAATGAATTCAACTCAATCCTGCACGAGTGTTGACTTTTTTTTTGTAGTTAACTTACGACGCAACAACTTCCTTGTAGCATACATTTTCATTGGTAAACATTTGCGACATCTTTGTGATGGTATGATAAAGATAATGCGAAGAAGTGTACAAAATCTATCAGATGTAATATATGGAAGCGAGGCATCGTGGTTAAGGAATATATTTATGAATTTATAAGTTAAACTGTTGATGTGAGCAGTTGCCAATTTAGTTATGGAAGGAAACTTACCTAGGCAAGCCTGAAGGAGAGTGTAGGTTATGCTGCATAATCGAGTCGGAAAATAAGGAATCAATTGAACACATGATTGCAAACAAAATATGACATGGACTGTATAAACCACACTAAAAATCAAAGGGGTGTAGGATTAGAAAGAGGTGACTGTTGGGACCCACCAAAGTTGCCATTGTGAGGAAGAGTCACGATCGACGAAACTTAGAGTTTATGGACTTCAAAGTAAAAAAAGAAGTAATCAATCAAACTCGACAAGGATGAAGTTGAGCTTGTAATCGAAGCACAATGACACCCCAATTTTGGAATGTCGACGAATAATAGTGGATAGTGGTAGGAAGAAGGAATGCGTCAATAAGAAAAAATAGTTGTGCAAAAGGAATCAAGATAGAGTAACTAGAAAGAGAAGGTAGATCAAGGACGAGATTGGAAAGGAGAGGAAAAATGAAGTTGAGATGTTAAAATTTTGTAGATGTGATAAAAAGGAAAGGTGAGTGTAAGATAAAGATTGAATTTTGTAGCCGAGGAGCGTGAGAAAGTGAGAGAATAGGGAACATACAAAGATGGAAGCCATGTATTGAAAATTATGTATAGAAGATAATAGATTTTGAAAATTATATATTTCAAAATTATAAATACAATTTAAACTTTTTATTACTATTATTACAGTCAAACCCATATATCCTTTATTGCGGCTATAATCAGTGGGCGGCGTGGAAGATCTCGAAAGGAAAACCGACGAGCGCGGAATGCAAAAAATAAAAATTGCATTTTTTATTTCAGAAATGGTTATTTCCTCAGGGATTCTGTGACATCTGCACGCACGGTGTCTATTAATTAAATAAGCTGGATTATAACCATAAATTAATGTTAGAGAACGACTTGTAATAAGAAATATGATTATAATATTCATTACATCTAATAAAATATGAGATTTGCAGAATATAGGGGGTAGATAGGCTCACATTTTAGCGCGTGAAGAACACGCTATGGCTTGGTTGCGTGGGTTTGGCGTTTGTAGTCGCATGAAAAGGCACAGTGTTGTGCGCACCTCAGTGCGAGGAGAAAGCGGCAGCAGATAGCTTTCGGTTTCGTTCGGACGGAGGAATCGATAATGGCGCGCGCCGCGACCGAAGCTTCTCAATCGCTGTCGATGTCCGTTGCTCAACCCTTCCCAAATTCCTGACCTCTTCCTGCGCGGAAGCGCGAGGCGTAGGGGATCGGAGTTCCTTTGTTTTTGCGTTTGGCGGTTACTATTTCGTGTTGCTCCATGCCGCCGTCGACTTCGAGGAGGCCGATGAATTGGCGGTGGGTCGCCAAGTCGGCTCAAGCCTTGGCCGCCCACTCCTTCCTCCTCGCCTTCACGCTGTTGCTGGTTCTCAAGCTTGATCGTGCTGTTTTCTACTCCTGGTGGTTCGTTCGTGTTCATTTCCCTTTCATTTCTTTTCATGTTAGCTTGGAAGAAAGTGCCATTCTGTTCGGTGCAATATGTTTTCAATCTGTGTTTGTGTTCTTACCTTAGTTTTAAATCAGACAGTATGATTTATCGAGTATTGTTTGACCAGCATTCATAAAATCCTGTCCGTTGTTGGTCAATCTTATCGCTATTAACTTTTGTAAAAGAATGAACCGTTGAAATTGGTCCTTCGTCATGCGAATCGCGTTCTTGAATCTTCGTCTTATATTGATGGAATTCGTTTATTTGAATTGCACGAGTCAGTTTATGCGTGGTTGAGATTATCTGGTTTTAATTAGCTTACCACCCGCTCTTTGGAAATGGTGTGGTGAACGTTGATTTCAAGTCTAGGTTTCCTAATATATTCCCATACCCTTCCAATTGGTTAGCATACGCCACATAAAATGCCGTAGAGGGAATCTGCATATGTCAAGTTTTGATGCTCTCCTCTGAGCTGTTTTTTTCCTTCTTTTGCTTAACTTGTCTCAAGATATTGCTTATGTTCTTAAGGTAGCCATTATCATGGAAACAATCAGGCTTACTATGGATGCACTCAGAGTACTCTTAATTGAGGATTGAGCTTTAATAATAGTTTTTTTTCAACGGTTTCCTCACTAGGTCATAATTGCATTGGAGGTTGCATCAATGAATTTCTATCATGCCCGGAGATGGAACGGGGGATGGTAGTCATGGGAAATTCACCATTTTATCCAAGAACTTCGCCTTGTGTTTGTTCTTTGGGAGATGGGGTGATATTGTTTTTGTTCCTGCTGGGATGCCTGACGAAGGCACTGGGACTGTGGCATTGTTATTGTTCTTGCGGGCATACTACACTTCAGCAAGTTTTTAGTTGCTAGCTAACAAGGATTTCTTTTTAAATACAAGAAACTTTGCATAGTAGCACATATGTATCAATGGATGCCATTCTTAATAGCCCTGTCGAATGTTTAATCAGTTTGTTTTCATTACCGTCATCCTGCTGGAAAAATGTTTGATCTTGTATTGCAGGATCATTTTTTTCCCGCTTTGGTTATTTCATGCAGTTGCTGCACGGGGAAGATTCTCTTTACCTGCTCCATCAGTTCCACATAATCGACATGTATGGTAGTGCTGTACTAAGATAGTTCTATGTTTTATTTCTTATGTTATTATGATTCAGACTTGATTTTATGTCATTTTATTTTCTGGGCAGTGGGCACCATGTCATGCTGTTGTTGCAGCACCATTGCTTATCTCATTTGAACTTCTCCTTTGTATATTTCTTGAGAGCCTTTATGGTACAGTAACTTTGCCCTGTCGGTCTTGCTCAACAAAACTAAGAATTTATTTTCCTGTTCCTCATGTTTTTTGTCTTTTTAAATCCGGTTTCTTAATTTTTTTCCTTTGATTTTCCTTCAATTAAAATAAGATTCAGGTCCATAGTGTTTTTTGGTAATTTAACTGTTATGTCCGTGGTCTAAAAGTGTTTTTATTACCATTCTATTTTTACCTTTTGTTGCCATTATTTATATGTTTACCATGCCATGTCTGATTGCCAAAGCATCAATCGTCACATAAGAATTTCTTTCAGTTTTAGACTGTGGCAAGATACCAAATGCTACATTAGAATTTTGTTAGTTCTAGATGATGACAAGTAATGATTTATTCACATTTTGTAGAATATTTCCTCAAAAATTTATTTTGTTGCTTCAGGCATGAAGAACAATCCACCAACTGTTTGTTTATCTCCCATTGTTGTGTTTCCATTGTACAGTTATTGGTTTTTCTGTTGTAAACTTGAAGCTCGTTTTCCTTCCCTTGGTGGCTCTTGAAATAATTATTTTGGTTGACAATTTCAGGTATTTTTTCTTCATCACTCATGTTATGCTGTCTTTGAACAGATTGCCCCACATTCCCAAGTAGTCCAATGAATATTACTCTTTTATTTCATGCTTTCCCTTTCTTGGTTTTGGTTTTAAAACGTAATTATTTTTCATCAATGTTTATTGCCATGCTATTCACACATCTCATGTTTAATCAGAAAGTATAAGCACAGTATAATCATTTAATTTTTTTGGTAGAAAATCATAATTATTTTTTCAATTCATGTTGGTTGCTGATTTTTTTATAAAATATCCTGTTCAATTCATTGATTGTTATTGACAAATCCCATGAAGCCATTGCTGTTAAGTCTGATATTGATTGCTAATGGTACATGATATGTATTTTGCATGAGAAATCTTTGATGATTGAAGCACTGAGAGTTTTGGCAATTTGATGATTATCCAGCCGCACTGATAATCAGTCAAACCTATACTTCTCATTTAATCTTGATTTCTATGAGCGAGCAAAGCACTTAAGAGGTTGATTGTCATTTTATCTGATAAAAGATTCTTTCAATCACCATCAAGACTTCCTCATTTTGTTTTTGATGATTAGTTTGCCGATATCTTGACTAAATCCTTACCATGGTCATAGATTAAGACACATATGTTCCATGCTTGCCTGTGGATCTGTACCCTCCAGCTTGAGGGGGTGAGTTACGATATTATTTCATGTTTAATAATTAGCTATAATATTTTTTATTTCCTTTTTAGGTGATTTCCTTTGAAGGGGGCCGTGTACTTTTTTTTTGTGAATAAGTAATATTGAGACATCGTTTACCTTCAGCAAAATTTCAGAGTGAAATTTCACCCCCTGTCATCAAAATGCTTCCTATTTGAGCGGCTGGGTGTTCTTTAATTGAGAGAAACATTTTGTAGCGGTGAGAGAAATCGACATGCTACTTGAATTTATTACCTCCCGTCCAGGGAAATAGCGACTCCAAAGCCCGAGTGACCTATTAAACTCAGATGAATGGGTGGCCAATTTGAGAATTTATTAACGGGGTTTTATTTTTGTCAGCATTATAAATACCAAATTTTTAATGCAAAAGAATGCTATTTTTTAAGACAATCTCTTCCATTGGTTTTAAATTGTTGGAAATACAAACCAAAAAGGCGTCGGTTGGGTTTTCAACACTGGAGGAAGCGTGGTGGAGTGGCTGTTGTCTTCCCCATGCGCCTTTTCACTTCTCCATGCTCCGTCCAATTCCGATGCAAGATATTTAATGGTTTTGCTTTGTTTTTTTGTTCCTTCAATTAATGATATGCTGTCGAAATATCTTGGTGTCTCGGGGGAAGTCTATACATAGGTTGTAAGTGTAGTCCGTTGAATATATGTGTGAATATGAAGCCTGAAAGCTAGTTCTTTGTTGTGTTACATTCTTCTCATGTGTCCAGGCCTGTAGAGCCAACAAACTGGTATCAGAGGCGGTACCAAGACATCCTCCAATTTCCGAAGATGACCACCACAATCCTGCCGCAAGTTTCTAAGTTGTCTAAAGACAACTATTAAATGTGGTGCATCCAAATGAAGGCGTTGTTTGGGTCACAAGAACTACGAGAGATCGTCACCAATGGGTATATAGTACCCGCTACGGAGGAAGAAGGCGCCTTCACAAATGAAGAAAAAGACTGCTATCAAAAATCAAAGGAAGAAAGACAACAAGGCGTTGTTCCTCCTTTATCAAGGGTTGAATGAATCAACCTTTGAAAAAATTGTTGAAGCAACACCAAGCAAGCAAGCTTGAGATATTCTTGGCACCATCTTCAAGGGTGTTGTCGAGTGAAGTGGGTTCGTCTTCAAACATTAAGAGCGGAGTTTGAAGCGACGCACATGAATGAAGGTGAGAGTGTCTCTGACTACTTCTCACGTTTAATTGTTGTTATTAACAATTTGAAAAGAAATGGTGAAAAAGTGGAAGACATTCGTGTAATTGAAATGACACTGCAATCTCTCACAACTAAGTTTGAGCATGTGGTTCTGGCAATCGAAGAATCAAAGGACTTGGAAAAACTGTCCATTGAAGAATTGATGTGATCGTTGCAAGTGCATGAGCAACGAATTCAAAAGAATGCTGGTTCAACGCTTGAGCATGCCTTAGAGTCTAAGTTGACTCTACAAGAACAAAAGAATGATCATACACAACGAGGCGGTCATGACACTAGTAGTCGTGCAAGAGGCAGAGGGTGTGGATATCATCTAAGCCATCAACAAAAACAACAAAATTTTACCAGCTTCTGTGGAAGAGGAAATGGGGGAGGCCGATTCACGCGTGGCCATGGAAACACAAATAACGTTCAATGCCACAATTGCAAGAAATTCGACCATAATGCCGAGTGTTGGAGCAAAATGGATTAAGACAAACGATTCAACTATGTTGAAGCATCTCACCAAGAACAAGAAGTTACCACACACTCCTTGCACAAGAAAAGGCATGTGAATGGCCAAATGTGTGGTATCTCGACACGGGTGCAAACAATCATATGAGTGGTAACAAAGAACTGTTCGAGGAACTCACAGAAGAAGTTCGTGGCGACGTGAGTTTTGACGACTCATCAAAGTTACCCGTGATCGACAAAGGTAAAATTAAAATCTATCATAAGAATGGTGAGCTGAATTACATCTCTAATGTGTATTATGTACCAAACATGGAAAATAATATCCTTAGTTTCGACCAACTCCTTGAAAAGGGGTATGTCATACACATGGAGAACTCCTCTCTCTATAAGAGATGCTCACATGAGACTTGTTGCTCAAGTCCAAATGGCGAAGAATCACATGTTTCCGCTACATATTAACACAAAGGTTGAAGAATGTCTCTTTGGACTCATGGAGATGACGTCTTCGGTTTGAGCATCTCCATTTCAACGGCTTTAAACTTTTATCCTCATCAAGCATGGTGCATGACTTGCTGACAATTGAAGTTTCAAACCATGTGTGTGAGGCGTGTACACTCGATAAGCAACAAAAGAATTCTCCAGAAGAGCAAATGAACCACTTCAGTTGGTTCACACTGATATTTGTGGACCACTTAAAACACCCTCACTTGGAGGTAATAAGTACTTTATTACCCTCATTGATGATTTCAGCAGAAAACTTTGGGTGTACTGCATTAAAGAAAAATCTTCCGCTTTTACTATCTTTAAAATTTTCAAAGCCCGTGTTGAAGCTGAAAGTGGTCACAAAATCAAAGTACTCAGATCTGACAGAGGTGGAGAATACACTTCAAATATATTTCAAGATTTTTGCAGGGAACAAGGCATCAAACAACAATACACTGTAGCCTACACGCCACAACAGAATGACATTGCAGAACGAAAGAACCGCACCATCCTCAACATGACGAGGACCATGTTGAAGGAGAAAGGTCTGCCAAAGAGTTTTTGGATAGAGACAATTGCATGTACTGCCTACCTGCACAATCGGTGTCTAACCAAGAGCGTCATAAATTTGACACCACAAGAGGCATGAGAGCATCTCCTCAAATCCCTTTTTTTTCATTTTCTGAATAAACCACTTTAAGGGTAAGTGGGAACCTCACAATACAAGAGTCAAATTTCAAACATCAAAAGACCAAATTTCAAACATCCCAAACAGCCTCCAAAAGCCACCCCAAAACATCAAAACACAAATTCAGATTTCAAATCCTCCTCCACAAGGCACGCTCCTGGATTTGCAGTCCACCCCACGTCTCCATCACATCCCGTAAATCCGATGCCCTCGAGAAGGACCCATTTCCATTGTAAAAAACAAATAGAAAAACATCACAAAAGGCGTCAAACCACCGCCATCATCCTCCATCCGTCCGAACTCAGAGAAACCAACAATTCCAAATCAAGCAGGAACCAAACAATCATCAGATCCAATCACCCAACCAAACTTCACTACTTCTCCATCGCACGTTCACCGCAATGCTCACAATCGAACGCCATTCACAAAAACCCAAAACCTAACATCAATCTGTAAAAGGCCGAACCGAATCCTCATCCCTTGGAGCAGCACGAACCCAGATCCAAGAACTGGTCACCCAATCCACCACAAAACCTCAGCCAGAACACGAACCAACAAATCGCGCCAACACACAAACATAGATGTACCCTAAGCCAACAGCGGCAAAAAAAAAGTGCATCTTCATCGGCTACAGTGAAGTGTCTAAAGCCCAAAAGCTCTACAATCCACGAAGTAATGAAGTAGTGGTGAATAGAGATGTGATCTTTAGTGATGTAGAAGCTTGGAAATGGAATGATGAAAAATCGAACAAAGATATTCCAGTCGAAACAGAAGATCCTGAAAAAAAGCATGATCATCAGAAGCAAACGCCCACAACACCTTTCTCGGGCGCATCATCAGTTCACAGAAGTCCATGAGTACATTCCATCACTCCAGAAAGAACTCAATCAAGTCAAAATTTGGTCAGCTCGTCTTCGCCCATGGCGTCTATAAAAATGAAAGGCTTAAGTGACATCTATGAGCAAATCGAAGAGGTAAATCTTTTCTGCATGTATGCAGATCATGAGCCTCTAACGTTTTAGGAAGCCATGAGAGAAGAATGTTGGAGAATCGCTATGAAAGAAGAAATTCATGCCATAGAGAAAAATGACACATGAGAGCTGACTAAACTTCCTAATAGTCAGAAAAGCATTAGCGTCAAATGAGTGTACTACATCAAGCGAAATGCTGATGGCGAGATCGATCTCTACAAGGCAAGACTCATAGAAAAGGGATATAAACAGAAGTACGGGGTGGACTATGAAGAAGTCTTCGCTCCTGTTGCTCGCCTTGACACTGTGAGGATGATTATCGCAGTCCATCACAGTTTGATGATCTACCAACTGGATGTGAAATCTGCATTCTTGAACGGAATTCTAGAAGAAGAGATCTATGTTGACCAGCCTGAAGTCTTTGTTATGCAAAGAGAGGAACACAAGGTGTATCGACCGAAGAAAACCCTCTATGGGTTGAAGCAAGCTCCACGTGCTTGGAATGCACATATCGATAATGATCATCAAGAGAACGACTTCGTCCACTGTCCATATGAGCATGCAGTTTACATCAAGAAGAATGCTTGTGGCAATATGCTTATAGCATGCCTGTATGTTGATGATTTGTTGTTTACAGGAACAACCGACCGATGTTCGATGAATTCAAGGAGGCCATGTTTAAGGAGTTTGAGATGACCGACAGAGGTCTCATGTCTTTTTTCCTGGGCATAGAAGCAAAACAACAACATGATGACATCTATATTTCTCAGAAGAAGTACGCCAAGGAATTGCTTGAAAAGTTCAAGATGGCCAATTGGAATACCGTAAACACGCCTGTAGCAACGAGCTTAAAACTGACAAAAGACGGAGAGGGAAGAAGCGTTGTCTCGAATTTGTTCAAGAGTCTGATTGGAAGCCTAAGGTATCTCGTAGTCACAAGGCCAAATATTGTCCACAGTGTTGGGCTTCTAAGCAGGTACATGGAATCGCCAAAAAAAGTCACACTGACTAGCTGTAAAAAGAATCCTTTGGTATGTTAAAGGAATAATGGATTTTGGTCTTTTCTATCCATGCACTGATGAAGCAAAGCTATATGGATACTCAGACAGTGATTGAGGATGTGACCAAGATGAAAGAAAAAACACCACTGGATATGTATTTTTTCTTGGAACGATTGCTTTTAATGGAATTCAAGGAAACAGAGTGTGGTCGCTCTATTCACATATGAAGCAGAGTACGTAGCAGTATCATCCACTGTTTGTGAAGGACTTTGGTTGAGAAACCTACTGAAGGAGCTGAAGCATCCGCGGGATGGATCCACAGTCATATATGTGGATAATAAGTCGGCAATCGAACTAGCCAAAAATCTGGTTCAGTATGGAAGTAGCAAACACATTGATACCCAATATCATTATCTAAGAGATCATGTGAAGCAGAAAATGATAAAATTGGAATATTGTCATACTGCGGAACAGGTGGCTAATATTTTCACAAAAACATTGTTGACAGATGCATTCAAACAACTAAGAAAGATGCTCGGAATGAACCCTTTTTTGGTTTGAAGGGGGAGTGTTGGAAATACAAACCAAAAAGGGCGTCGGTTGGGTTTTCAACACCAGAGGAAGCGTGCTGCAACAACTGTTGTCTTCTCCATGCGCCTTTTCACTTCTCCATGCTCCGTCCAATTCCGATGCAAGATATTTAATGGTTTTGCTTTGTTTTTTTGTTCCTTCAATTAATGATATGCTGCTGGAATATCTTGTGTCTTTTGGGAAAAGTCTATATATAGGCTGTGTAAGTGTAGTCCGTTCAAGCTTGAAAGCTAGTTCTTTGTTGCGTTCCATTCTTCTCACGTGTCCAGGCTTGTAGAGCCAGCATAAATAAATATCAGAGTTGGGCCTCCACTAGTTAAAAAATTGAATTGGACATGATATTGTTTCTATTTTTTTGTTGCAAGCCTAGGAATGAAAAGTTGCCTATTAATGTTCTTGGAAGTCCATGTAACTTATGTTGTGAAGTAATCTGAAGTGATTCACTTAATGAATCTTATATTTTAGGCCTGTATTTCATGTTTAAAGATTAAGTTAGTCTTTCCCTTATCCCACACAAAAGTATGAAGTAAACGCAGAGGCAACATTTATTCTCAGTACGTTTAATTAGCAATGTTTTAGGGTTACTGCTCTGTTCTTCTTTTACAGAATGTGTAAGGCTCTCATGCCTGGAGATGATGAAAGCATTAGCGATGAAGCAATATGGGAGACTCTTCCTGTAAGTTAAATTGATTTAAAGGGGATTGTGATGTTGGCAGTTTTGATGTTTGAATCAATTGCACCACTGTGAATTCAGTAACATTAAAAAATGAAAAAAAATGCTCGGTTCTAAAACATGTGATAAGGTTTGAAGGCCATTTGTAAAAGACCTGTACCATTTTGATACAAATTATATTAAGATAAATCAAGAAGCTAAAGTAAAATCCCATTGTATTGTTGATTCATTTGCCAATTAAAACATGTGGAACTGCCCTTGTACATACACCCCACCCTGCACAGAGTGGGTTTGATAATTAAATATAATAAAAAAAATGCAAAAAATAGTTTTGCTTATAATTGAATTAACTGCATTGAGGTTTCAAAAAAATGAAATATGTTATGGGGGGTGTTTTTAACATAATTCAGACCCTTTGATACAAATTATTTCGAGAAAAATCAAATAAAATTGAGTTGTAGGGTCGTTTCATTTGCAAGTGTGAACTATAAAACTGGCACTCTACATGCATGCCATGCATACAAATATTATGAACGAGAATTTTTAAGGGTTTATAAACCAGAATGTGTTGGTTGCATGTACTTCAGGTAAGTCCAATTGGTATTTCTTGCATTAGCAGAAAATTTTATTTATATTTTCTGCGGGAGATTTAATGCTGAATTATGTAGATCAATAGTTGATCTCATCTTGCATCAAAGTTTCACTCACTCTTTTTCCCCCCTCCATCTATAATTTAGCACTTTTGGGTCGCGATCTCCATGGTCTTCTTCATTGCTGCCACACTGTTCACCCTTTTCAAACTCTGTGGTAATTCCTCAGTTTTTCTATGATATTTGTTTTTGCAATTATTCTTTATGAAACTTCTTACACGTCGGATGCTACTGATTTGCTCATCTAAACATGTTTTTGGTGAATATTCAGGTAAATTACCACTGATTAGGACAACTTTAGTGCATTTCTTAGTTGTTTCCATTTGGTGAAATATATATGGTATAATGGTCCTTTGTTGGTAGTAATATCTAAAGGAAACCTTTAACTGAATCTAATTTATGCAATTTCATCCATCTCATGTGTAGTTGTTTACATTCTTAATGATTTGGATGTTTATTGATGGCAAATTCCACCAAGGTAGTTGTAATTTTTTTTTTTGTTATGTGTTTGCGGAGTGTCTAATGATTTCTAAGATTTTAAGACGTGTTAATTACATCAAAATGTGTGGTTGACGTGCATGCTGTACTTCAATTTATATAAAAAAGCAAGATGATTAGACTTTTTTGTTCATGAACTTGGGAATTTAGTAACGGTAATATTGGTTTGCATAATTCATTCTTTTACTATTTCCTTAATAAATAATGATTCATTGCCATGCCATTGCCCATTGTCTTGAACATCATGGTGCCTTTTGTTGTGAAATGCTTTCAGATAATGTTTATGTTGTTGATCTGACCTCTATGGGAGGTGTTTACTAGGCTCATCATCTCCATGAGGAACAACGGGTAGGCTCCTCAATGCTGGTTTCTTTGTGTTGGCCATTACTCCAAGCATTCGACCGCGAGTTTGTAGGTTCCAGGTGAAGCGGAAGCGTCTTTTGGGCACGACTAACCCGACTTATAGTATTAATTTAAGAATAATCCGAGCTGTACATGACGAATGACATCATGACCAACGGATTTAAATCGTATATTACTTGACTTGTTTAAACGCCGGAACTAGAAGAGGAGGATCATCTCATGTGATTTATAATTAATTTATAAGTAGATCTAGAGTTACATGAACTTGTAATTCTTTCCTTGTTGATGATCCGATAGGCTCGATCTCATCGTATTGTTAGGTCGTAGAATCCAAGTATAGAATCTAAGTACAAAATCCTTCTAGCGGTGATCCACACGTACACTGCAATTTCTGAACATCGTCATAGAATCGCCAGGTGCTATCACGGTCGATCTCGATCTCTTGCGTCATTTTTGGTTGATCACATCAAAATGCTCTTCGAGGACGAAAAATTCTTGGTGTTCTCTAGATCTCTAAAACTCTCTCTGGGTTTTAGAAAACTTCTCTCTATCCGCTGCGCACAAAAAATCTCTCTTAGTAAAGAGATACAACGAGATATATATTGAGGAAAGTTTAAGGTTGCCTATTTGCATATAAGCCCCCTTACCAATTTCTTAATTTCCAGTAATAGTATAATTATTATTCACTTGACATGTACATCACCTAAGAATAAATAAACATCATTAATATCATTTCTAATCAAATCATTAAACTCGGTCCACTTATCCTTATCAACATTTACTGAATCTTGAATAATGACTTTTTATTTAATAAATAAATATCACTTTATTATTCTTTGATAAATATAATAAATATTATATTCACCAAGCCCTGCAAATAAATATTTATTATTATTTAACTCACATATTATTTCAAATAACTTGTGATTAAATCTTGACATCAATCAAACCCGAATAATTATTAAACCACAAAGCATGAATAATATTTATCCTAACTTGTTAAATTCAACATTGAATTTAACTTAGATTTCAGATACACGTGTATGACCCTCTAGGCCTCTTTCTCAGTGACAATAGTTTAAGATGCCTAAAATCCAATGTTAGTGTTTAACAATACACCAAGACACCCATAATTTTTTTTTAATGTCGCAACGACATACAACCTTTTACTAACGCCCACTGTGTAATATATTTTTTTTATTGCGATATCTCTAATCAAGTAGATTGCATACCGATGTCATCAACTTATGTGCTCGATCTCTCTTTATTTGATTTTCCGGGAAAGAACATACCCACAGAACATCATGACCATGGATTTATCCTGACAATTCCATTTCCATCAAAGGGTATGGGATGTCAACTTCTGTCAATGGAAAAAAATGGATAAATCATTTCTCGCATTATCCATTAATGCAATATCATTCGCGACGCACTCAATGTATCCTATTTCGCCTCGAATATATGCCGTCACGGTTTTTATCAATACATCAAAGTATGCGACTCATGATATCCATTATTGATAATTTTAAAGTCTAAGGATCAATATACATGTCTACAGATAAAAACATTCAATGACATATATAGATGTGGATTTCCTATTGGCGGGTCTCGTTCTCATAATCTCCTGCTCTGAAAATTACCAAGAGCGTACACCATAAGAGAGTGTCTCAAAGCCCATGAGTCACCACTTCCGGTAACCTGTATCATTTGTGTTCCGTCAAATGATGTCATCCAACTATAAAACATATATTCAAGAAATACTATCGAGGCACCTCCAGGTTCTCATCACAACAGAGAAATGCTATGACCTTTCAGTGTGACATATATTCTTATGACATTATCATATACAATGTCATGTAGAGGAACAATCATGATGTGATAAGAAACTTCATTAATATTCAAGACAATGAATACATTTAATCATCAAGTATGTTGGAGTCTGCATCCCACATCGGACTTGAGGTCCGGTGTGGTTTCTAATATTCATTATAAATACACCCCAAGGGCTCCTTTAGTGAGAACACCTTGGGGGTTCGGTTTCTCCCGGCGCCAGACCCCGCCTTGCCTGCGGCTTCCCTCGGCGTTCTTCCTCGCTGTGCGCGACGACCTCTTCTCGGCAGATCCCGAGCGGGATTCCACCCAGCCGACTCGTCTTCCGTCCCGCGGCACCCGACTCCCGGCGGCCCTCCACGTCGACCCTCCCCGCGGTGTCGCAACCCCCGGCGGCTTCCTCTTCCCGTCGCCGGCCCTCCTCAGCTCTTCCCGGCGGAGTCCAGTTCCGGTGCGGCTCCCTCCTTCGCGCGCTGGCCTCTCGGTGGCTCCCTCTGTCAGATCCGGCCAGATCTGGCCGGATCCACTCACTGCTCCGCTGCTCCGTCGACAACGTCCCCTCCTCCTGCGGCTTCCTGGCTTCGCCTCCTTGCGACGACCGGCCCCGCCTCCCTCCGGCTTCTCCAGCGGCGCCCGCCTCCTGCGGATGTTCCGGCGGCCTCCCTGCGCCGGCAGCCTCCCTTCCCCAGCGGTCTGCTGCTGTCCGGCGGCTCCTTCCGCCCTCCCGCGCGACTCTCTACCGGCGGATCTCCCCCTGCCGGCATCTCCCTGCGCCTCTCCTGCAGTTTTCGGTTCTGTCCAGCCCGCCTCTCTGCCCGACGGCCTCCCTTCGACAGCTGGCCTCCATCCCTGCCGGTTCCTCCAGCAGCCGGTTTCCAGCCCCGCCGGCCTCCCGTACCACCTCTGCTCAACTGCTCCCTCCATGTCGGCCTCCAACGGATTTCCCGGCGCTTCGACGACCGGCACCGCCACAACGGATTTCCCGGCGCTTCGACGACCGGCATCGCCATTGCGGCTTCCTCGACACTTTGACGACTGGCCCTCCCGAGCGGAATTCTCGGCGCTTTGACGATCGGCCCGACATTGCGGATTTCCCGGCGCTCTGACGACCGGCCCGTAGTGCGGATTTCCCCGATGCTCTGACGACCGACCCGCCAGTGTGGATTTCCCGGCGCTCTGATGTCCGGCCCCGCACTTTTCCGGCGATGACCCATCCTTTTTCAGCGGCATCACATTACCATCTTGAGGGGGAGCAGCATCAACAACATTTTTCTTATTTTACCTTTCAACTCTAACAAAGTTGACTTGGTGTGTTTTATAAGGTGAAGGAAACGAGGAAAACTAGAAAGGAAAGATTGAAGCCCTTGGGGCGTGAGACTCAACCTCTAATTGATAGTGCAAGGGAGTGGTTCTTTGAGCATGAGATAATTTTGGAGCTAAGAGAAGACTTGGGAAAATGCAACATGTTGGTGTTTTTTTTTGTGTCAGTCTCTGTTGTTGGTGTTGAGTCATTTTACGGATGACAAACTCCAGAATACCCTTCGTAATTCCCTGCCCAACCCCACATCCAGCTTTAAAGGGAGGTGGAATCTTCTAGATACCCTCCCTCCTAACAGCTGGAAACTACAACCGTTAATAGCCATACAACCGGCAAACCCAATTACTAACCACTAACAACCCAGCTAATACCTATTATGGTATTTACAACAATGCCCCCGTCATTATTATTAGATACCCTGCCGAGCAGCCCCTAGCCCCCTACGCTGCAGCACCCCAGTCCCAAGCCCCATTCGCAGCACCCCTTCACTCCAGTGGCAGAACTCCAACGGACAGGCCCTACCCCACACCTTCCTATCATGGAGGATAAAGGAGAAAAGGAAAAGTTGAGTTTGGAGAGAAATTCAGTTTGACACAAAAACCACACCGTGATTCATTCCCATAGATAATGGTTGGGGGGAAGTATTTGTGGTTAAAAAAACATGGAGACTAATATAGTTGCTGGTTGACACGACTTGGGCAACTCTTCATGGCTAGTTTGAACATGTCGTGGTTTAGTTGGAGATGTCGTGGTTCTTGAGCATGGTTTGGAGGAAAATTTGGTCCAGTTACTGGAATTCTGGGTTGAAGAAACATGACGTGTTTTATTAAAAGCGTGCCCTGGTGAGTTATGATGAGATGTGGGGGTTTTTGGTTGGTTGACATGAGGAAGAGGACATGTCATCTTTTTATGTTGTGGTTTTGGAAGAATTAACTAAACACGCTGTGGTTTTGGAAGAATTAACTAAACACGCTGGAATTCTGGGTTGAAGAAACATGACGTGTTTTATTAAAAGCGTGCCCTGGTGAGTTATGATGAGATGTTGGGGTTTTTGGTTGGTTGACATGAGGAAGAGGACATGTCATCTTTTTATGTTGTGGTTTCTTGAGCATGGTTTGGAGGAAAATTTGGTCCAGTTACTGGAATTCTGGGTTGAAGAAACATGACGTGTTTTATTAAAAGCGTGCCCTGGTGAGTTATGATGAGATGTTGGGGTTTTTGGTTGGTTGACATGAGGAAGAGGACATGTCATCTTTTTATGTTGTGGTTTTGGAAGAATTAACTAAACACGCTGTGGTTTATTTTAATATGCTGTGTTGAAATCTGATACGTGTGAATTTAATATGGAAAGCGATTGTGCATTTTATGGAGGGGATACGAAACATGTTGTAAAATTTGGATATGGTGTTGACGGGTGAAAACATGCCTGACACATTGTGTTTTTTGGGAAGTTGAATTAAAAATATTGTGTGAATTTAATATGGAAAGCGATTGTGCATTTTATGGAGGGGATACGAAACATGTTGTAAAATTTGGATATGGTGTTGATGGGTGAAAACATGGTAGGATCCGGGACCTTTTGGGTGAGTGGAAGGTGTATTCTAGGAGAGGCAAAGTTGTCCAGCCAGCGGGAGAACCAACTGCTAGGTCAGGTGGGCCAGGAGAAACAGATTAACAAACTGGAGGGGACCAGTGGGGTCACTTGCTAACACAGGGGAGGAGAGGTAGTGGAGGAATCTCAAGGTTATTAGGCCACTAGGCTGTTAGGAATCTGTTTTAAAAGGGGGGAACGTGGGAGAGTGAGGGGGATACCTTTTTCTGTTGTTTTGGGCATCGGCTGTAGGCTTGGGCAGGATTTCTCCTGGGGGGAACCTGTAATTCCTCTCTGTTTTCCCCTCTACCTGTTGTAATTCCTCTCTGTTTTCCCCTCTACTTGCTGTAATTCCTCTCTGTTTTCCAATCTACCTGCTGTAAGTCCTCTCTGTTTTCTCCTCTACCTGCTGTAATTCCGTTTCCTCCTCCAACAATACACCTTCCAGTCCTCTCTTCGTAACACTTGGTCCGACCTGCCCTGTTTCTCCATGGAGACGAGAAACCAATCCCGCCTGGACAGTATCGACCAACACATCGAGTCGGTTACCTCCTCCATTGCTGGCCTCACCACCACAGTCGGCGAGCTCCAGCAGGGACTGCAAGACCTCTGCCAAAACCAACGTCGCTGGGAACTAGAATTTGCCGAGCAAACTGAGTTTCGGAAACTGATGCTGCGCCATTCTGAGAAGCAACCTCAACAACCTGGTCTCCGACCCCCGGATCCTTCATCCCACTTCGGTATCTCCAGCCACCCACCTCTGTTTGTTCCACCTTATGGTACAGCTAACCCTCTTGATCCCTCTCCCCTTACCCGCCGTGTCGAGCTTCCCCTGTTTGATGGTTCGGACCCCCGAGGCTGGCTCATCAGGGCAGAACTCTACTTCAGAATTCACCAAACACCAGAATCATTCTGGCTCCAGCTTGCCCAAGTCAGCATGGAGGGCACAACCATCCATTGGTTCACCATTCTTACAGAGGTTTTCCCCGACTTAACATGGGCTGCTTTCAAACATGAACTCCTCGAGCGTTTTAGTGGCCTTGACATCCAAAACCCCTATGAGGAATTAGCGGCCCTCCATCAATAGGGCTCTGTTCAGGATTACATTGAACATTATGAATATTTCGCCTCCTTGCTGCCACGTCTTCCGGAACCACAATACTTGGGTTATTTTTTAAATGGCTTGCAGGAAGATATCCGCTCTTGGGTGCGAATTCATAACCCGGATACACGCCTCCAAGCCATGCGTCTGGCGTACAATATTGAATTAGCCCTCCGCCACGGTTCTGCAGGTTCTTCCAAGGCAACTCCCCGACAACCTTCAGCAAATCGCGATGCTACTGCCTGGTCTCCTCTGTCTCGCTCTTTGCCCCCTCCACCTCGTTCCACCCAACCTGCTGGCCGTGGTGTTCGTCACCTCACTTCTCAAAAAACGGGATGACCGCCGCAAGAAGGGGCTCTGTTTTCGGTGTGGGTTACCTTACTCACCCACACACCGCTGCTCAGACCCGAAGTTACGGATTCTCATTTTGGGGGAAGGTGACACAGACGGTGCTGACATGTTGCCTCCCTTCGCGCCTTTACCTGACCCTCCTCCAGCACCCGACGCCGAGTGCCACCTGCTGGAATTTCAGTACCTGAATTTAGGGGGATCCCCCTCCCGTTGTTCCCCGCATGCCACCTCTTCTCTCAAAATCGAAGGATCTTTAACGAGGCTTCTTGTTTTACTGCTGATCGACAGTGGCACACCTCATAATTTCATCTCCCCACTTTTAATCCGTCTACTTGCTTTTGAAGTGCAGTCCACTCCAACACTTCGTATTAAAATGGGCGATGGCCATCAAACATGGTCCTTGGGACACTGCCGTCAATTACCTTTGCTTATCGGCAATTACAATTGTCACCTTGATTTCCATGTCCTTGACATTGGCAGTTTGGATATCATTTTAGGAGTTGCATGGCTCCGCACTCTGGGGGAGATCCAGCTCAATTGGCACACTATGACGATGAAATTTTCAGTCGCCCATCACACCTACTGCTTGCAGGGAGCATCCCCGCGCACGCAGACTGCAGTTTCCTTACTGGGACAGGCCACACGCTCACCAGAATCCAGCCATCTTCAGGTACTGCTGGGGGGCAAACCTCCTTGGCATCCCTCATATTTATCTGCTCCATTTCAAGCTATGTACGACAGTTTAACTACTCAGTTTGCCCTGGTTTTCACGGAATCCCCTGGCCTTCCGCCAAAAAGACCTTGGGATCATGTTATTCGACTATTAACCTAGCCACGGCCCCGTGGTTGTCCGTCCCTATCGGTATCCCTTTGTTCAGAAAAATGAAATCGAGCAGCAGGTTCATAATCTTCTGCTGTCCGGCCTCATTCGGCCTAGCCTTAGTGCCTACTCAAGCCCGGTATTACTAGTCAAGAAGAAGGATGGCTCTTGGCGCATGTGCGTTGATTATCGCACCCTCAATAAAGCTACCATCCTCGACAAGTTCCCCATTCCACTGGTGGAAGAATTACTTGATGAGCTCGACGGCGCCACTTGTTTCTCTAAACTTGATCTCAAGTCGGGGTATCACCAGATTCGTATGCACGAGACCGATGTTGACAAAACCGCTTTCTGAACTCATCACAGGCATTATGAGTATTTAGTAATGCCGTTTGGCCTTACTAATGCTCCCTCAACTTTTCAGGCCACTATGAATGCCTTATTTCAGCCCCTTCTTCATAAGTTTGTGCTAATATTTTTTGATGATATTTTGGTCTACAGCCACAGCTGGACACTCCACCAAGAACGTCTTGCTGCTGTCCTCCAAATTTTACTCGACAATACATTCTTCATCAACTCCAAGAAATGCCAATTTTTCCCGCATCAACTCGAGTATTTGGGTCATATTATCTCCGGCCAAGGTGTCGCGATGGATCCAGCCAAAATCCAGGCTGTACTTGACTGGCCTCAGCTGACTACTGTCCGAGGAGTCCGCGGTTTTCTTGGTTTAACCGACTATTATCGTCGTTTTATCCCAAATTATGGCGCCATTGCTCAACCTCTCACAACCCTCACCAAGAAAGATGGGTTTCACTGGCCTCCGGCGGCGCAACAGGCTTTCAGCTACTTACAACAACTTGTCACCCAGGCCCCTCTTCTCCTTCTTCCGGATTTTTCTTCTGTTTTTGAGCTGGAATGTGACGCGTCTGGCCGCGACATTGGTGTTGTCCTTATGCAACATCAGCAGCCGATTGCCTATTTTAGCAAGGCTCTATCCCCTCAGACGTTGGCTAAATCCACCTATGAGAAGGAACTGATGGCTCTTGTCCTTGCCATCCAATATTGGCGCCCCTACCTTTTGGGCTGCCCTTTTGTGGTCTATTCCGACCAACGTAGCCTCAAGTTTCTTCTCCAACAGCGCATTACAACTACTGATCAACAGTGCTGGCTGGCTAAACTTTTGGGGTACCACTTTGAAATTAAATATAAATCGGGTCGGATAAATTCTGCTGCTGACGCCTTATCCCATTGTCATGATTTTGCTGCTTTGGTTTTTATTCAGTCAGTTCCTCAATGGGCAGATGCTCGCGACCTACTCAAAGACGTTGATGCTGATTCCCACCTCTAGAGCATAATCCACTCCCTTCGGGACAACCACCCCTCCTATCCAGGCTACCATCTTCGGCAAGGCATTTTATTCTACAAAAACCGTCTTGTTCTTCCAGCTTCCTCTCCTTGGATACCGGCACTTTTAGCTGAACACCATTCCTCTCCGGAAGGGGGCCATTCTGGTTTTTATTGCACTTACCGCCGCCTCGCTGCTACCCTTTCCTGTCCAGAATTTTGTCCGTCAATGCTCGGTTTGTCGAAGGAACAAATACTCCACCCTATCCCCAGCCGGGTTGCTCCAACCTTTGGATATTCCGGCGGCCATTTGGGAGGATCTCTCTATGGATTTTATTACCGGGCTCCCTAAATCTGGTGGTTTTAATGTTATTTTTGTAGTGGTGGATCGCCTCTCCAAATACGCTCATTTTCTCTTACTCAAACACCCCTACACGACCACCCGCGTAGCAAAGATTTTTTTCAAGGAAGTTGTCCGGTTACATGGGTTGCCAACTTCAATCGTCAGTGACCGGGACCCGGTTTTCCTCAGCCATTTTTGGACAGAACTGTTCCGCCTCTATGGCACTAAGCTGCGGTTTAGCTCCGCCTATCACCCGCAAACGGATGGCCAGACCGAGGTCCTCAACCGTTGCCTTGAGACTTATCTTCGCTGGGGAGCAGCCAAAACATTGGTCTTATTGGATTCCATGGGCTGAATTATCCTACAATACCTTGTGGCACTCGGCAATCAAAACCACACCTTTTGAGGTCGTCTACGGGCGTAAACCTCCTGCCCTCACCCGCTTCCTTCTGAAATCCGGGTGGCAGCAGTCGCTTCGGCTTTGACGGACCGAGATGAGGCCTTACATCAAATCAAACACCATCTCCACTGGGCTCAAGACATTATGCGCCTTCAGGCCAACCGCCACCGCCGCTCTGTGACTTTTGCAGTTGGCGACCAGGTCTATGTCAAACTTAGACCCCACCGGCAGCACTCCCTTGCTCGACAGATCTCTCAAAAATTATCTCCCCGGTTTTATGGACCTTTCAAGATCCTCCGCCAGATTGGCCCGGTTGCTTACCAATTGGAGTTACCCCCCACAACCCACATACACGATGTTTTTCATGTCTCCCAACTCAAAGCCACTGTCGGTCCCCAAACTACCTCACCTTCACTTCCCTTGGACTTGGCCGGTGCTGACGTTTCCCCGCCCGTGCCTACTGCCATCCTGTCCCGCCGCTATCACCTCCAGGATGACATTTTTCAGCCACAATATTTGATCCACTGGACATGCCAACCTGCTGCCGACGCAACTTGGGAAGATGACTTTGTCCTCCGCAATCAATTTCCCACATTCAGTCTTGAGGACAAGACTGATTCTCAGATGTTGGGCAGTGGTAGGATCCGGGACCTTCCGGGTGAGTGGAAGGTGTATTCTAGGAGAGGCAAAGTTGTCCAGCCAGAGGGAGAACCAACTGCTAGGCCAGGTGGGCCAGGAGAAACAGATTAACAAACTGGGGGGAGCCAGTGGGGTTACCTGCTGACACAAGGGAGGAGAGGTAGTGGAGGAATCTCAAGGTTGTTAGGCCACTAGGCCGTTAGGAATCTGTTTTAAAAGGGGGGAACGTGGGAGAGTGAGGGGGATACCTTTTTCTGTTGTTTTGGGCATCGGCTGTAGGCTTGGGCAGGATTTCTCCGGGGGAACCTGTAATTCCTCTCTGTTTTCCCCTCTACCTGCTGTAATTCCATTTCCTCCTCCTGTAATACACCTTCCCGTCCTCTGTTCATAACAAAACATGCCTGACACATTGTGTTTTTTGGGAAGTTGAATTAAAAATATTGAAAACCGCCCAAAGCCTTCATATTTGTTCTGAATTTCACTATATGATAATATTATATAGTGATTTATCACGGTAATTAATGATATTTTTTTTGATGCTTTATTGAGTTGTGGTATATTTAAACTTATAGTTTAACATGTAGTGTGACAAGAAATGTTATTGAGGAAGAATATAGTTAAATTTTTTGGGATGTCGGTTAAAATGTATGAAATCAGCTTTAGGGTTTAGATATTCTTTAATGTAGTGATTATTAAGAATAATTGGCATGTAGGGTGATATATTTGTGGAATAATATTTGTTGAACCTTTGGTGTTATCGTCAAAAATTTGATGAAAAATGTATTATTTCTTCATATAATGGTTTATAAATTTTGGATATTATCATACCATTAGGGTAACCATTTCAGTATTGGTTAATATTTAATGATAAGTGGAATATATTGTTATCCATTTAGTTAGATGTTTGTTTTAGTGCTTCATGTATAAAGAATTCATATTGAGTACTCATCGTTTGGAGGAAAATAAAATATTGCGGATAAAATTAACTAAATGATGAAATTATACGGTGTATGTTAAAATAAAGGATACTTCAAAGCAAAGAAAAGTCATGACACCGAGAAAATCTGTTCATGCGGTGTATGTTAAAATAAAGATTCTTTTCACATTTTCAGAAAAAAGTCAAAAGTATCACGTTTGGAAAACGATAAGAAGATTTCTTTTAAACAATTTTATAAGAAGTCAAACATGGGTAAAAATGACATTAATAAATCTTTGGAGAATAATAAAAACATTCTTGAAACATTTTAAAGAAAATATTGACATGGAAGAAAAGATTCCTGACCGAACATACAAATAAAGTCGGTTTTCCTTAAAAGCATTCTTTCGGTCTTTTGAGTGATTAAATAGAGGAAAATGAACGGAAAACATGTGATCTTTATAAATAATCAGAGAAGAAAAAACATAAGATTTTAGCGGGATAGATCATATAATTTCATCATTGAAAATTTAAGCATAAGCAATCCCAGTAAAAAAAAAGAAATTGTAACATAAAACCCATACCTTTTGTTGTTAACTTTTGATTCATAACCCCTATGAAAGAATTAACTTCAAATGAAACTTTTAAATACCATGGACATAAGGATATTCATGATAAGCCATATCAAAGAGGCAGTAGATACACTTTATAAAAGGATATTGGTTTATAACACAACATATGTCTCAAAGAAGACAATTTGAGATGTTAAACCCTCAACACTTTGGTAACTTTTGAATCAAAACCCATCAGATGGAATAATTTGAATTGTAACTTTAAATACCATGAATTAAGAATGATCCATGATATAGCATGTCAAAAGATCAGCATATGCACCTCATAAACACAAATAGGTTCTTAATCAGGTCTACGTATCATATTTAATCGTTATATACACTTTTATAACCATTCATATAAAGTGGTGATGAACAATTAATTACATCACTTGTGAAGACGATAATCCGTACGCACACACGAGTGATGTTGTAAGAACCCGGTTTTTGTTATAAAAGACTTTGGAAAATTCTTGATGTTATTCCAGAGCAGCGCCTCTAGACGTCGTACGATTCCGAGCCCCGGTGTGGCCGGAATTAAATTTTCAGCGCGTTCACACTGGGCACGCAAAATAAATGAGATAACTCCTAAACGGTAATCCGGATAAGAAATCTGAGTGTACGGATGAGTCCGAAATGGGGTGTTTACCTTAGGAACGACATAAAACATGTCGGCGTGGGACGTTGAGACCCCTCGCCCGTTAACGGAACGTTAAACGGATAATTAAAATAATTAATTTATTCGTTTAATTGTTAAACTCAGGTGTCTCTTTAACGGTAGCTCGGATTGGAAAACCGAGGGCACCATTGAGTCCAGAGCATGCCGTTTACCCTAGGAGGGGTGTAAGTTTCGCAGGCGCGGGCCTTTTGTGGAAAATTGCCCCAGGGGCGTTTTCGTAATTTAGCGGTCTCGGTCGTTAAATTTTATAACTTTTGAACGGAGGCTCGGATTAAAATTCTGAGACCGCCGTTGTGCTCGGGAGGTGGTGTTTACCCTAGGGGGGCTTAACCTCGACTCCGTCGAGAGTTTCGGATGCGGGATAATTCAGGGGTGTGTAAAATTAATTAACTTTTTGTTAAGTGTTTTCTTATTTAAACACTCAACATCCTCCTCCTTCCCCATTTTGCTTCCCCTGGCGGAAGGAACTCAACCAAGGAAGCTTCACCCTCCTCCATCCTCCTCCCTCCCAATCAAGGTGGAAGCGACAGCGGCGGGGTGCGGATCGACGACGAAGCTCCGGGCTACGCCCAAGAGGTAGGATCGTGCGTTTACATTTTTAATTCCCGCACCAACTTTGATCTCAATTTACGGCGTTGAATTGCTGTTTAATTTCCGAAGTATGTTTTCTGATCTTTCCACCGTAAGTTTCGGATTGAAAATCCGAGTTCGGAGGCGATCGCAGTCGTCCGTCGAAATCCGCGGGTTTTGGTGTTTACCGGCGGGTGGTCCGGCCCTCCCAGGCGGCGGCGCGGCGCTGTGGACGGCGACTTGGAGCGGGCCGGTGTCGGCTTCAGCGGAGTCGGTCGGGGGCGGCTCGCGGTCGAGCGGAGTGGGTGAAGCGGCAGGCCAGCAGGAGGTCGGGGCGGCGCTGGGGAAACATGGTCGAGCCGAGGCGGCCGGGCGGTGTCCAGGTGGAGCCGGCTGCTGAGGTGTCGGGTGAGGTCGAGCAGAGGCGGCGCGGGCCGCGGCGAGGTGCGCCGGTGCGCTGCAGGGGGTGCCGACCGCCGTGGTCGAGGGGGAGCCCGAGGCCGCCTCGGGCGTGCGGAGGAAGCAGGACCCGCGGGTCCTGCTGGCGTGCTGAGGAAGACCGGCCGCTTGGCCGATCTGCCGCGAGACGAGGACCCGCGAAACGCGGGTCTTGCTGGCAGCGTGCGGAAGAAGACCGACCATCCTGGCCGGTCTAGTTTAAAAATAAAATAAAAATAATAATAATAATAATAATAATAATAATATTATTATTATTATTAAGAAAATGATTTATAAATAATAAATCATCCGCAGGGCATCTGATTTGGGCACCGACTGCGGCGACGCGATCCTTGGATCGAGACAAACTTTTTGAGATGGTTCCAGGGGTTTTAATTCCCGAAACGAGGGGCCTCAGAGGCGCGACACGCCTTTAAGTGAATTAGTGTTTTTTCGGGGATTTTTGTTTGGGGCGGCGCAGACACATCCGATGTCCGTTTTGAGCGTCGTCAGCGGCGTTGCGACCCAGGCATCGAGACGAAGATTTCCAAGAGGTTTTCGGGTGTTGAAGCCGGAGGTGAGGCGTGGGCCCCACGATCCATCTTTTAAGTTGTGCGCAGCGTTTTGTAACCTTTTCATCGGACGTCCGTTTGAGGCGTGCGAGCAGTCGATTTTGGGTGTTTTTCCGAGGGCATTGCAATGGTGCAATCCGCCCGCTTTAATTCTGCACGATGGTGCGGGCCCCATGAGGGCCGTTTTGAGCGTTGACGGTGAATTCCATCTCTTTATCACCGGGTGTCCGTTGCGGGCGAATGAATAGTCAATCTTGTGTACTTTTTCGAGAGGATCGCAACGGTGCGATTCGTTTGTAGCACTTCAGGACCGTGATGCGGGTCCCACGAAGCACCGCTCGTGTGCGGTACGACGAAATGCATCTTTTTTTCCGGACATCCGTTCCACGCTAGTAAGCAGTCAATTTGACGTGTTTTCCCGAGGGGATCGCAATGGAGCGATGCGCCCGATTGTTTTCTGGACCGAGGCTTGGGACCACGGGATGCTGTTCGGGCGTAAAGCGGTGTTGACGACTTTTCCGTCGGATATCCGTTTGAGGAGAGTAAATAGTTTATCTCGCATGTTTTTCCGCGAGGATTACAACGGTACGAACCGTTTGGATGTGAGGAGCCTCATTCGAGACCTCATTTAAACGTGGAAGCATGAAAGGTGTACCGGTGGTGGTTCCTTCTGCGGTGTTTGCAGAGAACCCTTGGCGTGCGATCGCGTGCACTCCCGTGTGAGTGAAGTAAATGTTTGAAGAGATGTAGTTGGCCGTGCCTGGGCCGATGAGGTGGCAAGTTGGAGTTGTTACGTTTACGCCCTTCGCGTTGACGTTGGGTGTCGTGTGCACGATAACCTTTGGGTTGGAAACGTGGTATACTCTGGGAGTATACGGGAACGCTTGGAGGTACATGTGGTTGTTTGTACCTGAGAACGTTTGTGCGCTTGGTTGGAGTTGACTTGGGGCCACACGTCGTGTGGGCCCCATGTGCGTGCCGTGTTCTGCTTTGCGTACCCTTGACCTCTCACGACGTAGAGGGTCCCTCTGTTCTCTTTTGTTTGACCAACATGGTTGAGTGGTTTTTCCCTGGTTTTGTTCTCGATGGTTTGACCGACAAAGTGCTTCGTGTTCCCTGGTAGAGTTCTTGTGGATTCGGTGTGATCAACACATTACGCGGACACCGATCCTCTACCCAGGAGGTTGTTTCCAGCAGGGCTGGCCAGGAGGTTGTTTCCAGCAGGGCTGGCCAGGAGGTTGTTTCCAGCAGGGCTGACCAGGAGGTTGTTTCTAGCAGGGGTGGCCAGTAGGGGTGGCCAGTGCGGTACCATCCAGCAGGGATGGCCAGTGGGTTACTATCCAGCAGGGATGACCAGTGGGTTACCATCCAATTGGGATGAGCAGCGTTGTATCATCCAGCAGGGATGGCCAGAGTGGTTCCGGGTTTACCTCCAGCGGGGCTGGGAAGTGGTCCCCGATGACGGGTTTACCTCCAGCTGGGCTAGGAAGTGGTCCCCGTTGGCGATTCCGGGCCTCCCTCCAGCGGATACCTTTCACGGGTCTGGGCATTGGGACCCGTTGACGACTTTTGCCGGGTCTCTCTCCAGTGGATTGCCCTTTTACGGGACTGAGCAGTGTGGCACCCGTCGACTCCTGCCGGGTTTCCCTCCAGTGGGAACCCGTCGACTTCCAGGGATTACCCTCTAGCGGGGCTGGGTAGGGGGTCGTCTGTCGACTTTGAGGAGACCTCTCGATTGCGGGGCAGTGACGAGGTGTGGTTTGACGTTCCCCATAATTCTCAAGTACGAGGGGCACTTTGCCCATCGAGACGCGTCCTTGAGACGCGACCTAAAACCGTGCGGGCGAGTCAGTGCCGCCCAAAGCGGATAGTGTCAAGGTGTGGTGATTTGAGCCCCTTGACTTGCAGTTCGGGGCAGACGTGTGGGTTGCTGGGCATCGATGGTGGTTATTTCTGGGACTGTTGGCTACTCACTTTCTTGGGCTGAGCTACGGGACAAAGATCCCCTTACGATCTTGTTCAGGTTTCTTGGCAGAGCATATATATATGTATACCTTGTTCCAGTACCCACTCTTTGGGTTTTGGTTACTCTCTTTCCACGAGAGGCGAAGACGCGCGGGGTATGCCACGTGCTTTCCGTGTCTAGCTTCTTACGGTTGGACGAGTCTACTCTCCTACTATAGGTAGCGAAGACTCGACGAGAAGTTCATCTTCTTACTGTTTCCAGCTCCTTGTGTCTGGACGAGTCTACTTCCTTTCTCTTGTTGGGTTGAGCTGGACTCTCTACTGTTACTCTTTTGCATTCTCGGTTGTACTCCTTTACTATTCCCTGTTCGATCTACTGCTCACCCTTCGGTACCTCTTTTGTTGCTCCCTCGAGCCTTCGGGGTATCCTACTGAGTATTTTTATACTCACCCCTGCTTGGGCTTTGCCCGCACTTGGTGTGCCCTTGCAGACGACGGACAGGTTGGCCGTGACTTCAGCGGAACTTAAGAGTTCGGGAGCTTGGACTGCGTGCGGTGGTCGTAGTCGGGTTCCAGGTGTGAGACTCTCCCAGCTGTTTACTTTTGTTTACCTGTTACCGGGTTGTGGCACTTTTCTGGTTGGGCGCGTGTTTTGCCCTTTTCTTTTCAGTTTACCTTCAGCACATGCTTTGTACTGTTTAGAGGTCGATGCACTTTGTGGTTTATTTACAGCAGTTGGTACTTTACTTTTCCTTTTACTCTGCACTTCTGCATTGAGTGAGCTGCTTGTGTGTGTACAGGTACTTAGGCAAAGGCCTCCCCGAGTTATTGTGCCTTCGGCGCTGGTCGCCAGCCCCTGGCCTATGGAGGCGGGCTTGGGGTAGTTGCGGCTCGAGCCCGGGTAGGGTCGGGTCGTGACAGATGTTTCCATTTTTTGATGGATGGAATGAAAGAAAAGTAAATGATAATTCATCTTTATAGAATCATTATTATATCATAAATATCATATATATTTATTAAATCTATCCTTATTATTAGCAGAGTTAAACGAAAACGAAAAACGAATTTAATCGCTCCGTGGAGGTTGTAGTCTGTACGTACGCACAAACGATATTATCGTTTTCCAATGATTGGAAGGTAAGAAGGTTGATTTGATCTTATAATTCAAGATGCATAATTATGTCATTCGTCACGACCCGACCTAATGGGGTTCGAGCAATGACTATCCCACGCCCGCCTCCAATAGGCTAGGGGCTGTCGACCAGTGTTGAGTAGACATATCACACTAATGGGAGACCTTAGCTTATGACACCTGTACGCACACACCTACATACATATCCATGCAACAGTGCAAAGATATTAAAATGGAAACAAAAAATGCATGCATACATCTATCCCACAAAAAAATTACAACAGAAGTATAAAAAGGGTAAAATACAAGCCTGTCAAAAACTGTAAAAGCATCCAACCTGCTCAGACAGAGGGGAACACTGTCAAATGCAACCACTGGAACACTCCTTGGTCAAGCTCCGGTAAACACCCCGGTTTGTCTAGCTTGCTAAGCTCCGCCTTCTCCGGGTCCTCCTGGGACTCCGTTGAAAGGTCTGTCGTCTGCACAAGATACAATATGTGCGGGTAAAACCTATGCAATGGTGAGTATAACAATACTCAGTAGGCGCCCCAAAACCCAATATAAAAGAGAGCAATTGAAAGACAATAGTCCGCTCAATCCAGCCAGAGGAAACCCAAGCGAGAGAGAGACTCCATTTCGACCACTACTCGACTATACACGACTAGTCTCTCAATTTTCATGGTGTGTTGATCAAAATGCGAGACAACACCGCAAAGACTCCCATAATCATCTAGATATACTTGTCTTAGACTCTCATGAGACACTGACTTCATAGTCAGTTACAAGTTACTACTCGAGGCTCAAAGTTAACACTCGTCAAGGAGAACTCACTCCACAAGCCCTGCCATCCCGGATGACACTCATCTGAGAGATACACTCCATCGGGAACAACTCTCTAGGTCCAACTCTAGTGCCCAACACCAGAGGTCCCATCGCTGCAGTCTTGCGTCACATGCAAGCTAGTAGAAACCCAAGTGGAGGGGCCTGCTCCTCGCCACTGCACACAAACGAGGGAGCGCTACTCTAGTCGGGTGCCGCACGAGAGCTTGAGAGAAGGCTAAGTCCCGTGACACCTTGGTGGAATACAAGAAGGTTGAACCCCCTAAATCCAAGGAGTACAAGGGTAAAGGTGGGGGAGACCAAGGGGCTGACGACTAGCGCTGAGTAGACATATCACTAACATGAGAGACCTTAACCTAAGTACCTGTACACATGCACACATCTCCAAGCTCATACAATGCTGGAATGTAAAAACAACTGAACAACCATGCATGCGTACATCTAAATCCCACAACTAGAGTACGACAAGAAGTAAAGGAAAGTAAACAGGGCCAAATACAAGCTCACCACAGAGTGAAAAATAAGTCCAACATGAAAGTAAAGATGGGGATTGATGTCAAGATACCGCAGGAACACACCTCGCTCTGTTCGGTCTCACTAATCATCGCTTGGTCCTGGTCCCTCTAGGACTCTGTCGAAAGGTCGATCGTTTGCACAAGACACGACACGTGCGGGCAAAGCCCGTGCAAGGGTGACTATAACAATACCCAGTAGGACACCTTGGAACCACAAAACATACAACAAAAGAATAACAATCAGCTCTACATAGATATATGTCTACAACACATATAACAAGAATATTTAGATATACTCAACAAAGACACACAATCTCAAGGTAAAGTCACAATCCTAATGCCAGCTTAGGATTCCAGCTCGAAGGTTCCACGAAGCACTCGTTTAGGAGAGAACATACTCCACGAGTTAGATAACACTGATGATGTTCGTCCGAGAGATAGTGCTCGTCGGGTCTCGCCATTAGAAGTATACGCTGAAAGTCTGAAGAGTTACGATACACAAATAAGGATCACTCCCAAGGCCATGAGGGATACCAACAACTCAATTTGGATTAACCCGCTAAGTAGAGGATCGACGCCCGCGTATTGTTGGTCACGACGATACCAAGAACTCCATCTAGGGCACGAGGATGATAGAGGATCTTACTCCGGGCCTCACGAAAGGATTCCAACAACTCTATCCAAGAAGTCTTGCTAAAGGGATCACCCTCTTATGTTTAGGACGCGATTCCATACTAACGATATCCGGAACACACCCTGAACGAATCTTGCCCAAGACGTAGAGGACAAGAGCTCCATGCCAACATTTAAGGAGTACATGGCGTGTACTAGGAGTACACGATGTGCTCCTTTGGCCCTGGGTTCTACCCGTGTAAAACTGCCTGTGCCCGTGTCTATTTAGAAGTACACGGCGTGCTGTTGCCCGTGTACTTCTGCCCGTGTACCAATACACGGCTATGCCCGTGTAGCCCTGCCTGGCCGTGTCCATGTGGGAGTACATGGCGTGCCCTTGGCCGTGTACTCTCAGGCTGTGTCCGTGTACCCTCCGAGGTACACGCCAAGCCATCTGGGAGGGGTCGCACGCCGTGTGATCCTTATCTCCATCCTGAAACCCTTGCCGTCGCTAGGAGGGCCCCACACAGCGTGTAGCTCCGCAGTACACGCCGTGTAGATCAGAAATTTCCAGAAATCCCGATCTGCAATCGCACGTTTCCTTTGCTACTCCGACAACCAATTCGGCCGTGCCTCGTGCCGGAACCAAACAACGTTGTTGGCCGGACCTTGCCGTCGCTGAATCATTGAAATCTAGCCATCAATCTGTTCGGAAAACGCCTTTGAATGTTGTTCTTCGTTGCGCGCCGAAGAACACAAAAAACCGGGTATCTACATCGTCTGATCCGCTGCCATCTCCGTCATCGCACTACCGTCACGTCCTGCCAAGCCCGAATCTACGATATCGAACCGTTGCGCCAAGAAACGGGCGAACAACATTTGATTCTTCGGAGTTCGTCAAACTGCAGGCAAGGTAATCACCCTCGATGAACGAGAAATGAAAAAGAAATGCACAAAGAACATCCATGAGGAACGGATCTCGGCCAATGTTCGTGTCAATCTCAATTCATTGCCGTTAGAACGATAAATGAAGAGATAATCAAATAATCACGAAGTAATTCCCCAATTCGCGAATAAAACTAACCCATCCCGAAATACGCACGATCCGCGGATCAATCTGTTGGTTGATTGACCCCCGTTCGTTGTAGAAAAGATAACGGAGAAAGAAACCAACCAAAACAAACGTCCTACCTCGATTTGGATCGATCCTTGATGAAGAATGGAGTTGCGCCGTGATCGTTGGTGAGATCCTATGATTCTGTCTTGCATCGGTCGTCGATCTTCGATCCGGTTGTTGTCCGCCAATGGAAATTCTTCCAACGCTTTCCAACAGTTCTCCAACGATTTTGCAGGGTTATACGGCTAAACCCTGCAAATTTGCCGTAAGTGTGTTTATATGGAGGTTATTAGGTTGGGTGAATAATTAAATAAATTAATTTATTTTAACATTCGCCCACGACAACGCCTCAATCCGAACGCCCGATGCGTTTTAGGATTATATCGCGCCTAGGGTAAAACCCGCGTTCTGAACTGAACGATGCCCTCATATTTCTGATCTGGGTCTCCATTTAAAAGTGATTCCACTATTTTAGGAAAACTGTTCGCATGTTCTTTTTAAAATATTTAATACATTTCAAACATTTATTCCGGGCACACCGAATCTCATAATTGCCTGTTGACTCAGCGTCTAGTCTAAAAAACAATCTATATAATATGTAAAAAAATTACATGGAAAGTCCGTGTAATTACATACTTCCACCTTGGGGCTTTACGTCCCGTAAAGCCAAAACAAGTGGCTACACAAAAAGATGTGGGTACTGAGCACGTATCTCTTCCTGCTCCTAGGTGTTCTGGAGATTCTCGTGCGGCCACCGGACACGCTCTAAAGGAATCACTCGCCCACGAAGGATCCTCTCCCACTGATCCTTGATTTCTATCGGGTACTCAGCAAAGGTAGCTCCATCTTCGATTCCCCCCAGTCGATAACGTGTGATGGGTCATGCACGTACCTCCTCAGCCGAGACACGTGGAAGACGTCGTGTACCCGGTCTAATTGCGGCGGTAGAGCTAAGGAGTACGTTACCTCGCCAACTTTACGCAGTATTTGAAAAGGGCTAATGAATCTCTGAGATAGTTTGCCGCCCTGACCAAATCTTTGTAATCCACATTGAGGCGAAACTCGTAGGAACACATGGTCTCCCTCGAATTCCAAAGGCCTCCGTCGTCTGTCCGCATAAGACTTCTGACGACTCTGTGCAGTGCTCATCCGCCCCTGAATGATCTGCACCTCCTCAGTAGTGGCTTACACCAACTCTGGGTCCATGAGTGCTGATTCTTCTGGGTCTGTCTAGCAAAGTGGTGGCCTCTAGGGTCGCTCGTACAAAAGCCTCAAATGATGCCATATCAATGGTGGAATGGTAGTTATTGTTGTATGCAAACTCTACCAGTGGTAGGTGATCTTCCCAACTACGATCAAAGTCCTACATGCAAGCTCGCAACATATACTCTAGAACCTGAATGGTCCGCTCAGTCTGGCTGCCAGTCTGAGGGTGA
Source organism: Viscum album (assembly GCA_963277665.1). Lineage (NCBI taxonomy): Eukaryota > Viridiplantae > Streptophyta > Magnoliopsida > Santalales > Viscaceae > Viscum > Viscum album. Next base: position 2,059,331,217 of record OY728120.1, on the reverse strand, counting down.
AAAGTTGTGTGCTCAAACGCAACTGAGTCCCGAACGCCTCTTGCAATCCCTTCCATAACTGAGATGTGAAACAAGCATCACAACCAGAAATGATCGTCGATGGAACTTCATGGAGTCGGACTATCTCCTTTACGTAGAGGTGTCCCAAGCTCTTTACTGAACTCTGCTCCTGAATAGCTAGGAAGTGGGCCGACTTAGTCGGTTTACGATCACCCAGATGACATCGTGTCCCCTGGACGTACGTGATGAACCCGTCACGAAGTCCATGGATATCCCATCCCACTTCCACTCTAGCACCTCAAGGGGTTGAGCTAAACCCGTTGGAACTTGGTGCCCAGTCTTCACTTGCTGACAAGTAAGACATCGAGAGACAAACTCTGCAACCCCCTTTTTCATCTCTGGCCACCAAAACTAACGGCGGAGGTCTTGGTACATCTTTGCCACACCTGGATGTACCGCTAAATGAGATGTATGAAACTCTCTCAGAACCTCTTTCAGCAACGTCACTGGTACCATCGTGCGTCCTCTAAAAAGAACGACATGCTTCCCACCTTCAGAAAATCTATCAGGAGCATGTCCAACGGATATATGAGTACGTGAGGTCTCATAGTATCTTCAAGTTGTGCCTCCCTGACTCGCTGTAAAAACGGAGGGGTAACGACCACTGATTGGAGGTAAGCTATTCCATCTCCATCCATAAAGGATAACTGCAACGAGGCTAACTGCTCCGACGCTTCGTTCACCAACTGTGCACAAGATCTTTTACTGAGAGCATCTGCTGCAGCGTTCTTTTTTCCAGAAGTATAGACAATCTCGAAGTTATAATCCTGGATGAACTCTAGCCATCGCCTCTGTTTCAAGTTAAAATCCTTCTGAGAGAAGATATACTTGAGACTCTTGTGGTTAAAATAGACGATAAACTGCTCGTCCATCAGGTAATGTCGCCACATCTTTAGTGTGAAGACTATTGCTGTTAACTCAAGATCATGAGTTGCGTAGTTCTGCTCATGTGGTCTCAACTGAGGTGAACCATAAACAATCACCGCCTGTCTCTGCATCAGAATACAACCAAGCCCAGTTCCTGATGCATCGCAGAACACTACGTATTCGACACTCTCTGACAATCTCAAGATGAGAGTGCTCGTTAACCTTTGCCCTAACTTCTGAAAAGCTTGTTGACACCTCGCTATCCGCACGAAAAGCTGCCCCTTTTGGGTCAAAGCCGTCATGGGAGCTGATATCCTGGAGAAATCAGGTATGAATCTCCGGTAATAACCTTCTAACCCAAGGAAGCTCTGCACCCCCGTCATGTTTTTGGGTGACTTCCAAGCTAACACTGCCTCGACCTTCGTCGGGTTCACTGCCACACCGTCCGTTGAGATAACGTGTTTTAGAAAGTGGACCTCCTGAATCCAGAACTGAGAGCTTCCCGTAAAGCTGGTGCTCTCAAAGCACGTCCAAAACTATCATAAGTGTCTCGCGTGCTCCTTCTCAGACGCTGAGTACATAAGTAAATCGTTGATGAAAACTAGCACGAACCGATCTAAGAATGGATGAAAGATTCGGTTCATGGGTCCCATGAACACTGTTGAGGTGTTCGTCATGCCAAAGGGCATCACCAAGTACTCATAGTGGCCGTAGCGACATCTGAATGCCGTCTTCGGTATATCCTCATCCCGTACTCGCAACTGGTGATAACTTGACTTGAGCTCAACATTCGAGAACTATCGTACCCTTCTCAACTGATCAAAGAGGTCATCAATTCTCGGTAGTGGATACTTATTTTTTACGCTCATCTGATTCAAGCGTCGGTAGTCCACACATAACCTCAAGCTCTTGTTCGCCTTCTTGGCGAACAAAACTGCGACTGCCTAGGTTGAAACACTGGGTCTAACAAAGCCCTTTCTTTGCAAGTCCTCCAACTGCACCCTCAGCTCGCGAAACTCTGTGGGAGCCATCTGATATGCTGACGCAGATATCGGGGTCGTCCTGGGGTGTAGATCAATGCAGAATTCTACCTCTCGGCGGGGATGTAAGCGTGAAACATTTTTGGGGAAGACGTCCTCGTACTCTGTCGCCACCACAGGGAACTGGAAACTTATAACATCCGTTGCACAAAGGGCCATGTTAGCCAACTGATGAGTAATCGGCTACATCCTCCTATGCACGAGCCGATCCTGCTCCTGGATTAACTTTTCGCCCAGAAAGGAAAACTTAGTCCCATCACTGCGGACACACCGCATCCTTTGCTTGAAACAATCAATCTGGGCATGAACTGTAGATAACCAGTCCATACCTAAGATGACGTCGTAAGACCTCATCGCTGCTACAAAGAGATAGTAACAGAAACTCTCGCCCCCGAGAGTAATGTCACACTGTCGGCACAAGTGTATGATCGTTGAGTCACCTCAGTCAGGAAACTCTCAAGCACCAAAGCTCGCTTTAGCATCCCAACATAGGTCGGAACGCACAAAGGTATAACGCTTGCCCGGATGTCCCTACATAGTCCTCGCTCGAAGGTTTGAGCCCAAAAGAATTGATCCCAAACCATATCCATCGAGTACCTGGAGAGGTTGGTGAACCTCGATGAATACTTAGTTACTGTCGTGCTGCCCTACTAGAGCTGCAGAAGTTCCTGGATGCGTACAACCCTCAGCGTAGCCAGAGAGAACTCTCTAAAAAGGCGCTCAAACTTTGACCATGCTAGAGTTGCCTCGTTGTAAGATAGGGTCACCAAACCCCATTCTCGCCCTGTTGAGCCATGAAGAAGGCTCACTGCCTGGACCACCATCTGATCTGCTGGTGTCCTAACCAGACGGAAAACCTGTGTCACCGCCTCAAGCCAGTCCCAACTGCCTGTGGGTCGGGCTCGCCTTGAAACCTGAGGGGTGTCTTTCGCTGAAACCCGCAAATTTGCTCGGCCTGCTCATCTCATCCGTTGGTACTGTGGGTACCATTTGCTGCTCTTCAGGTGGTGGTATCGTTGGTGCACCACCTGGAAGTAACACCTCTGGAACTGGTCCCTGTATCAATGCCTCATCACTGAGGGGATCATCTTCGTGATCCTCATGCTGAATCCTATCTGACATACGTCGCAGAGACATCCTGAAAGTAAATAAGATGTACCACGGTCAATGAGTATATCCGGAGAGTTGATTCAAGACGGACGTGAAAACCACAACCCATTTCTATATGATGCATGTATCGTTGTTTTCCCTGCAACTAGTGTTCTCATGTACTGTGTTGAAAAACAGGTTATCAGAGTCCCGGTGTATGGATACGTCGGTCGTCGCACCAACACTGGAGTCCCTGGTCTGAAAGCCATACTCGAAACACTTAACAGTGTTTCCCCAAACCAAACTCACAGACACTGGTTCTAAGGTAGAACCGACTCCTCTTTGTTACCACTCTGTCACGACTCGTCCCAAACAGGCTCGTGCCGCGACTCCCCAAGCCCGTCTCCATTAGGTCAGAGGCTGACGACTAGCGCCGAATAGACATATTACTAACATGAGAGACCTTAGCTTAAGTACCTGCACACATGCACACATCTCCAAACTCATACAATGCTGAAATGTAAAAACAACTGAACAACCATGCATGCATACATCAATTCCACAACCAGATTACGATAAGAAGTAAAGTAAATAGAGTCAAATATAAGCCCACCACAAAGTCTGAAAAACAAGTCTAACATGAAAGTAAAGGTGGAGACTGATGTTAAGATACTTCAGGAACACACCTCGGTCTGTCCGGTCTCACTAAGCACCATTTGGTCCTGGCCCATCTAGGACTCTATCGAAAGGTCGATCGTCTGCACAGGACACGACACGTGCGGGCAAAACCCGTGCAATGATGAGTATAACAATACCCAGTAGGACACTCCAGAACCACAAAACATGCAACAAAAGAATAATAGTCAGTTCTACACAAGTATATGTCTACAACACATATAACAAGAATTTCCAGATATACTCAATAAAGACAGTCTCAAGGTAAAGTCACAATCGTAATGCCAGTCTTGGATTCCAGCTCGAAGATTCCACGAAGCACTCGTTTAGGAAAACACACTCCACGAGCCAAATAGCACCGATGACGTCCGTCCGAGAGGTAGTGCTTGTCGGGTCTTTCCATTAGAATTATACGTTGGAAGTCTGAAGAGATACGACACACGGATGATGATCACTCCCAAGGTCATAGGGGATACCAATAACTCAATCTGGATTAACCCGCTAAGTAGAGGATCGATGCCTACGTAGTGTTGGTCACGACGATACCAAAAACCCCATCCAGGGCACGAAGATGATAGAGGATCTCACTCCGGGCCTCACTGATGGATTCCAACAATTCTATCCAAGAAGTCCTGTTGAAGGGATCACCATCCTATGTGCAGGACGCGATTCCACACTAATCTTTAGGGAAAAGGATATAGGGAACGCACCTTGAAACCCTTGTCGCCGCTAGGAGGGCCCCACACGACGTGTAGCTCCGCAGTGCACACCGTGTAGATCGGAAATTTCCAAAAATCTCGATCTACAATTGCGTGTATCCTTCGCTGCTCCGATAACCAATTCGGCTGCGCCTCGTACTGGAACCAAGGTGTGTCGTTGGTCGGAATGTGATGTCGCCGAATCATCGAAATCCAGCCATCAATTCGTTCGGAAAACACCTTCGAACGTTGTTCTTTGTTGCGCGCCGAAGAACACAAAAAAAACTAGGTATCTACATTGTTCGACCCGCTGCCTCCTTCGTCGTCACACTACTGTCACGTCGTGCCGAGCCCAGATCTATGATACCGAACCGTTGCGCCAAGAAACAGGTGCGCAACGTTCGATTCTTCGGAGTTCGTTGAACTGCAGGCCAAGGCAATCGCCTGCGATGAACGAGAAATGTGAAAGAAATGCAAAAAGAACATCCATGAGGAACGGATCTCGGCCGATGTTCGTGTCGATCTCGATTCGTTGCCGTTAGAACGATAAACGAAGATATAATCAAATAATCATGAAGCGATTCCCCAATTCTCGAACCCGTCCAGCAATACGCACAATCTGCGGATCAATCTGTTTGATTGACCCACGTTCGTCGTAAAACCGACACACGAGTCACCCATGGTCTAGCCACTTGTTAAGTCTCACCATCTCGTTCACATATCAACTAGGAGTTGGCTAATCAACTACACCCTCAACCCAACTTATCTCAACCGTCCTATACTAGCCATTTCCAAGCCTCGACCTTTTCTTAATTGAAGGAGGTTATAACCCAACCCACAACCAAACCCACAACCCAACCCACACGCCTTTCGGTATTAGCAACAAGCTTAGGCAAACTCACTTTATGCCTAATTAATAAAGGCGGACTACCCTACACAATTACCCCATAATCACTATGGTTGGGTCAAATGCACTAGAAAGCCCACAACTCCCTTTCACAAGGCCCATTCAATCATTTAGAACCTACCCAACCACTTGAATAACTTAGGAAGAAGAAATTCATTCAGGCGCACGCACTCGCATGCACAACAATCCATGTAGTCTAATATAAACGCCGAAACATGGCAATGACTTCCTATCTCATGCCACAAGGTGCTAACTCGCTATGAGTTTTCGGTTCAAGCTTGATCAACTGCTACACGAGAACTCAAGGAGGTTGATTGCAACCGATGAGGATTGATTCCAAGCTAGAAATGAGCGTGGAGGAACTCTTAGAAGCCAAGGAGAAACTAAAAATGGAGGTTCGGTCATGATTGGGTTGGGAGAGGAAGGAAAAGGGGATTAAAAAAGGTTTTTGGGTTAAATTACGCAAATGCCCTTAATAGCATACACCTAGGCCGACCACTGGGTACCCGATTTGTCTGTACCGAGTTCCCAGTGCTCCATCGGCTACCCGGTACACTCCCCACCTGCTGGCTGGTGGGGCTCTGGGGGCTACTGGGCCCTTGGACCGGGCACGAGGTACTTAGTGCCCTGCACCGAGTACCCAGTGGCTTTTATTGCCATATTCCAGCAACAGGGTCCCGACTACCCATCTCTGAAATGCTGCCAACCCCCGACCCCTTCCAGACACACCACAAACCGACCATTATAAATTAATATAAAGCCAAAAACAAGCCACAAATTGTACCTTGAAATTCGAGGGCCGTTACAAACTCTCCCTTAGGGCTTCTCGTCCTCGAGAAGTGTCTCTACTCCTCGTAGAACAATTCTGACCATTAGGCTTACACATCAGACTTCCGCTTCCAGGTCTCCTCCCGGATACACCTTGAAGAGTTTTTAAGGATCGAATAACACTTGTTTGACGCAATAGAAGACTTTAGAAACCTTAAATTCCCAAGATCTCTATGCATGAAACTGAAACCATGCATAAACTATAAATTAAGCACACAATGCACCTTTTACCAATGGTGGCTGCTACTAGTGTCTTCAGTTATAGATGCATGATGATCACCAAAGAACAGTCGAAGGACTCTTCCCTCCGTGGTGTTTCCACGAGTCGGTTGAATCACCCAACAAATTGGGCAGGGCCCTCCTTTCTTCCACAATATCCTAGAATCTTGAATGACAAAGGAGGAAGAGAGCCACGAGAGAATATCTGAATGCTAACAATTAACATTCACCTACCTTATTAATCGTAAGATGCCACGTGAATCGTACATTATGATTCAATGCATTATGCTGTGCCTTTGTCACACCATACGGTAGAGCAAGGCAGTGCTATACGATACCGCTATATCGTAGGAAATGATATGCCCATCCATTATTTCTTGCCTTGGAATAATGAATATCATACTCTTTGATATCCATATATCGTACACTATGATATGAGCTAACATGTATCATGTACACATTAGACTTGAGGGCATATCTCCATCAATCTCTCACTTGCACTAAAGCTTAATAGACTTTTCAAAAATGGATATCATACTCTTTGATATCCATATATTGTACACTATGATATGAGCTAACATGTATCATATACACATTAGACTTGAGGGCATATCTCCATCAATCTCTCACTTGCACTAAAGCATAATAGACTTTCCAAAAATGGATATCATACTCTTTGATATCCATATATCGTACACTATGATATGAGCTAACATGTATCACATACAGATTAGACTTGAGGGCGTATCTCCATCAATCTCTCACTTGCACAATGATATGAGCTGACATGTATCTTATACACATTAGACTTGAGGGCATGTATCCATCAATCTCTCACTTGCACTAAAGCTTAATAGACTCTGTGTCATTTCACTATATATTGTATCATATACAATAACTTGTGAAATCATATCCAAAGCTCCTTTTGGATATATTTCAAAACATTTTTGGAAGGTTATCATCAATTTCACCTTGTATTACATTATACACAATACTTTGTGAATATTCATCCAAAACTCCTTTTGGATAAACTCTAAAACACCTTTTCGATCATCTCCGAGTTTTGTAAAACTCAATCCCAATTCAACCAACTACCAAAACATTGGTGCTACTTAAAATACAACGGAATCTGACATGATCTCTATCAAACACATATATTTCTATATTTGTGTCCAAATATATTTTATACAAGCAAGCATTTTCATATCGAAGACATCGAGTAAACATGGGACATGGAATATGTCAATCCCATATAGCTTACTCATATGTTCTCGATTCTCCGAGTCTAGACTGACTTGGTCGATGAATACATCAAATGTCATTCATCTTTATGGAATGACATATGAAATGCCCCTCATCCAATAGATAAACACATCACATGTCTTATCTTGGTACGAATGTACATTTCTCCGGCCTATCTCAATCGAGGGCCCAGATGACATACTAGTCATACGAGAGGAAAAATCTCATCTTCGTTAAGACTCAATTGATGACATGGTTAACAAGATATCCAACCACTCCTTGATTAGCTAAGCCTCAAACCTTGTGTAAGAAAGATACCAAAGTATGAAGGTTCTCATGCTAGGTATCTTGTTAACCTCTGGTTCGGGGAAATCCTAATATGAAACATGCACCTTTAGTATACCGAAGACATAGTGTATGCCACTCCTTGTGATATACTTGGGGGGTCATTCAGCGCACAAAACCTGTTTTGTGCCTCTTGTATCTCTATACGAATTTCTACTCAAGCTAACCTTAACATTTGGTCACGATATATATCCATGCCGAACATCAGTCAAGGATGACCCAAAGTCATACTTTGAGAGGTTAATTATCATTTCATGATGATTGTCGAAGGGAAATCGAAAGACTCCCCTCTTCGTGATGTATCCACGGGCCAATTTGAATCACGTATGAGTTCTCTCTTGGAACCCTCTGTTTTCCTCCCAGAAGCTCCTACAGGCCTGTCAGTGAGGAACCAAAGGTGACTTACTGGAAGATGAGAAACCATCATTTGTTTTACCGGTACACCCATGATCGTTAAAGGATTATTCTATTGATAATGTCATTGATGTTGTTGATCGATCGATCATATAGCTAGGAGTTCCCTTTAAAATGAGTATCTCATATTTCCATCCTAGTTTGAACGAAGAACAACAAATGAAACCTTGGGTGATGGAAATTAGACGATGATTATGCAAGATAAGCTAAATCAATTTGAACGGTAGCAAATATGGTCTTTGGTTGACGGTTCCCACAACGCTTTGGTTATAGAAGAAAAATGAGTTTTCTAGAGCAAGTGTGATGATAAGGGTATCATTACTTGGAATATGGCAAGATTAGTTGCTGAGGGATATCACGATAAAGATAACATACAATCATTAGAAAACTTTCGCTCTAATATTATGCTTTGAATCTATCTGGATCTTGCTTGCCTTTATCGCACATACTAATTTTATTCTTTTTCAAATAGATGTGAAAAGTTCATTTTTAAATATGTATGTTCAAGAAGTCTATTGACCAACCTCTTGAGCCCATTAGAAAATCACTTTTCGAAGGATGAGACCCAGGAGCTCCTTATCCAACTTGTCTGGGGCGGGCTACCTGGGAAGTTTAATGCATGTTATGAGGAGGTTTCTGTTCAACAAATAAAAAAATAAAATCAAAAGCTCATTGAAAAAGGGAAATGGATATTTTTGGAAATAAAAATTATGTACTGTTTACCAGATGTTATTATTGGAAACATCGTACGCTGGAGATGGTACTGCCAAAGGTGTGAAGGAGTACTTACAAAGATGAAGGCATCTACATACTGAAGATATGTTTATCGCTTCATCAACGACTACTTCTCAATGAATCTATTTGCAATGGTTATTTTATAATGGTAACATTATTTAAATTTTCAACTTTTCGATCGTTAGGTGTAATAACAATATACTCTATTTATTTTATTTTCTAATTTATTTAATTAGTAATTATCCATTACTCGATTCATTGTTTCAAATTCATCCAATGAGCGTTCAACGTTTATAATCCACACTCTGATCAATTAATGAGTATTTAAGTTCCCTATAAACAGGGTCGTTCACCAAGCATTTTCCTCTCCCCCGTCTCTATTCTTGTTACCCTGTCTGAATCTCGCCCGAGCTCCTCGTGTAAAACTGCATGCCGGTGATTCTTGCTCTCGCCTGCCAATGATTTCCTCACCCCCGTCTCTATTCTTGTCGCTCTGTCTGAATCTCGCCCGAGCTCCTCTTGTAAAACTGCATGCCGGTGATTCTTGCTCTCGCCTGCCAATGATTTCCAGAAAAGAAGTGATTAGTTAATTTCTAAAAGAAGGAAAATAAATGATTGCAATTTCCTCTCTTGTGTTTGCATGGATTCAGTAAAAGAAAAAAATGATCTCTCTTTCAATCTCCCTTTTTTTTCAGAGATTTGAAATATGCTTGTTAGAGAAATGGATTTTTCTTCATTCCTTTTTCTCTCGCCTAAACTGGTTGATCTGAACAGGAGAGAGAAATTAAAAACTTCCCATCATTCTCATTTCCTCTCAAATCATCCCAATGAAACAGACTGCAGGCTTACACAATTTTGTTTTTGTGTTTTGGTTGATATTGCAGGAAGTGTGGGTTCTTTAGGCTGGTGGGACTTGTTTATAAACTTTGGGTACGCCCCTATGCTTTTGCTGCTGCAGTATTGTCTGTTTTTATTTTTCATTTTGAAATTCTTCTCATGTGCTCCATTCTGATTATTAAATATCCGATGGCATCTTTTTGGCCATGATTGAAATTTCTTTTGTAGTGTTTCGTCAGAATAAATTAACATGAAGTCTCTATCTTTCTTTTAATTCCAGCATTGCAGAGTGTTTTGCTTTTCTCGTTTGTACAAAATGGTCCAATCCTGTGATTCATAGCAATTGCCATACAAGAGAAGCCAGTTCATCTTCAATGATTAGATACCTTGACTGGGGTAGCGGCTTGGTAGTTTCTCACGAAGAGGATCCACTTCAGGACAGGTGGTGTGGTCTGCATGATATTGGTGGCCATATTATGAAAATTCCAATTATTGGTTTTCAAATCCTCCTCTGTATGCATTTAGAGGCATGTAGCACATTTGTGTTTTGTTTTATTTTTTAAAATTATTGATTAGTGTTAAAATTGTGAATTTTATAAAATATCTTATTAACAACTCTGCAATGCTTTCATATTTTAGGATACACCTGCAGGTGCTAAAAACATCTCTATTCCAGTAGTGTTCTGCCCTATTTTTCTGTTGCAAGTTGCTGGTGTTCTTTTTGCTTCATCTAGGATGGTGGAGAAGTTGGTCCTTTTACTCCGCCGTGGTGCTTATGAGGGAAGTTATTTTGCCTTCTCTTCAAGAGCTCGTGACTGCTTTATGTTTTTGCACCATGGGTCCAGGTACACCAAAATATTTTAGTGATAAATTATGATTGTATGAGATTTAGGGCCCGCTTGGGAACACTTATTGAAAACTGCTTATAGTAATTATTGCTTATGACAAGTGCTTCTGTGCAAGTGTTTTTTCAGATACCGAACAAACACTGCTTATTTTTTCTAACTGTTTATCATAAGTAAAATGTGCTATAAACAATTTCATTAAGCGCTGTCAAGTGGAACCTTAGCCCCATTTATGTAGTGAATCAACATTGTGGCTTCTTGGAAACAGACTACTTGGTTGGTGGTCTATTGATGAAGGAAGCCAAGAGGAGCAGGCACGGCTTTTTCATGAAGGGTATTCTGGGTTAGTGTTTCTATTGACAATTTTTTTGGGTTTGTCTTCCGTGTGTTCTTATGTTATTTCACTTCCTTTTTGTGGTGTTGTGATGGATAAGAGGGAAAAATGGCATTAAGTTTGGGAATGTTAATTCAGCGAGGGAAGATGTTTGAATGATCACCATTTTCTTGTAAAAAGCACATTTGTTGAAGCCCAAAATGCATTTTTTTATTGGCAAAGTTTGGGGACTAGCATCTCGCAAACAATTAATAATGATGGGGAGTACCCAACATTCCTGTATAAGTTAAGTTTGAAAATTTCCACCCCAAAATTATTTGCTAATTTGGGGGGTGGGAGTGAGGGATTGGCTGAAGAGGGTAGCAATATAACATGCACATGACCATTGGTCTGGAAATAGGTTGTTGTGCTGACATTAAGTAAGGTTTCACTTAAAAATCATTTGGTGATGGCCGTTATAATTTTTTTTATTAATTGCAAGGCTTCAATTCTAAACGCAGGATTATAATCTGAATTTCAACACTCGCTCATTTGTGATATTATTTCTGCCAAGCATGTAAAGTAGATGCATTCCTTGACATAAAACACGTGTGGCAGTCAAACACACGTACAGCCTTTCCTAGTACAACAATAAGTTCTGGAAGCTTCCATTCAAAATCTTATCTCCAAAATTGATGCAGAAAGTAATATTATAGCTATATTTATTAATTTATTTTATTAAATAAAACCATATGTTAACATTTTATTATTTTAATGATATTGAATTACTTTCTTTTCCATTGCTTGCCAAAGGTCACCTTTTTTACTTTTCATTTCATTCCTTCACGATTCACAAGTAGAGGCCTCAAAATTATCCAGACAGACAAATGACCAGTAGGCTCGTTGAGTTTTCAACGAATGAATTGGAGAATGTATTGAAGTAGGGTCTGTAACGTCCCCGACTCAGAAGCCACTAAACCGATGCCCCAAGCCGAGTTGTCACATGACTTCAAGCGCGCCTCCTCGTATGTCAGAGGCTGCCGACTAGCGGCGAGGGTCTAATGAGTCACGTGGTAAGACTATACCCTCTTTACCAGAGTAAGCCACAACATAACACAATATAAATAGCGGAATCAATATGAACAACCAATGAACATGAATAACCAAACGTTTCCCCAAACGGGGTACAAACACAAATCAAATACAATAATGTCATGCTGTACCGATAGTGCAAAGTGAAAGAAACCCAAAATAAAACAAACGGCCAAAACCTCCAAACGGGTCCGACTCTAAGTTTGGATCCTTTTCCATGTACATCCCGAGCCAACTTGGCATCTTAGTGTAGGGCTTCTGCCCTTGTCTAGACCTGCAACCAAGAGATCTGCTCGGGTACTCAATGGCGGCCTGAGCAGGGTGTGAGTAAAATACTCAATAGGCCACCACCAACGGTGTCTACAAAATATCCAGTCTAATAGATAGTGCATGCAAGTACAAAATAAATGGTAAGTAAACAAGGGATAGTTCGGGTGTCATAAGTTAACAAAGTTCATTTCATTCATGAATAACATTTATCCCAATTCCCATTCTTATGCCAACTTCATTACTTAATTCATTTTGATCACATGTTCCATGGGTTAGACATAATTATTATCTACACAAGGGTATAAGGCAATCAATCACAAAGCATAGGGAAAATAAATCGAGACCTTATCTCATTAGGGATACACGTATCACATCAACACATTATCCTCACCTCAAAGCCTCGATCCAGGTGGAATGCAACGGTTAGGGGAAGTCCTCTTCCCTAACCTGTGCATTTTGGGGTGGAGTTTAGTGCCTCAGTTTAACTCGACCCGTGGGCGTAGAACCTCAAGTCAATACCCCACTTTTCCAAGCTATGTACACATGCTTATTTATCAAGTCACCACAACCATACCATAACACAACATAACATAACCAACGCCATTGGTAATCATCATTCACAATGCATAACAAACAACATGGGAATTAATGCTATAACATAACCCGTTAACACATTTGCCAATTTCATTTCATAGTCATTTAGTCAAGTCCCCATTCTCGTGCCTTAACCCTGTAAGTTTATTCAACAACCCCTATGCCTTGGTCAATATTCATCAATGGCCCTACTTTAACCCATTTAACCGATTTAACCCATTTATCATTTCAAGTACATTTCTCATGTATTAACTCGTTCCATATTTAACTCATAATTTCATATGTACTAGTCCTATTTGGCATTTCAACATAAATCATATACCATTCGACACAATCCCATTTAACCCGATTAACCCATTTACTAAGTCATGCCAAACAACCCCTTGAGCCATTATTAAACCGAGGCAACGCATGGACATTCCATATCCAATCCAACTAACCATACTGACATGTTCTATGTTATTACGCATCAATTTCACACGTGACCTTGTCAATTTCTAGGTTCGGAAAGGCCGGCACACCCCATGGGTGGCTCCAAATTGGTCAAATCATCCTCGACGCATCCCACGGGGATCATGAAGGTTTCAAATCATTATTTAGATGATCATTCTACCCAAATCCCACCAAAGGCATCTAGAAGCACAACAACTGGAAGCAAGAACACCTACTCATATGCACAAATCTACATAAAAACTATGGGATATAACGTGTAGATCACCTACCTCGAATCCGTTGATGAACGCACTCTCAATCATGGCCTTAGATTCGGATTCAAGCACCCCTTGAAGCCTCAACCTGAATCTCACCCGAAAAAGAGCGTTTTAGAGCTTCAGAAGATGAGAGAAACCATAAGCCCTAATCCGAAAAAGAGAAGGGAGGAGAGGATTAGACTTATCCAGAGCTTCGATCCGCAACCAACGGTGTTCAAAACATACAAGAATCGAAGGAGAAACACCTCTTGAAAGTTTGGGTTGTCCAAGTTCGTCACTAGGGCTGAGAGGGGAGGAATGGAGGAAAATCCCAAGTTGGGGTTTAAAACCCCGGAGTGGCAATTTTGTAAATTTTTCAACTTTTTTGGGCTGCACGGTTTGCCAAACCGTGCGCAAACTGTGCGCAAACCGTGTGGAAGCTACTGTCCGAAATCACCCCCTTTCGCACGGTTTTTTGGGAATTCCGCACGGTTTGCCAAACCGTGTGCAAACCGTGCGTAAGCCTTTGTCCATGGCTGCACGGTTCCCACATGGTTTGCACTAACCTTGCGCAAACCGTGCAACATGCCCAGAAATTCCATTTTTTTCCTCTTTTCATGTCTCGAACCCCCGGAACACCCCCGAGCCTCCTCATGAACTTGGGAGAATTATTTGACCAAAAGAAGGCGCTTAAACTAAAACATAAACTGGAACATATTTGATGAGGTAAATCTTTGTGAGCTTTTTCTTAGTTTTTTGGAATTTTTTACAAATTTTATATTTTTCGTTTTAAAAGTTTTTTGTATTGAGGGTGTGGGCTTGTGGTTGACATTATATATGTTACTCAATTTGATTTCTGTGAAGGGTCCACCCTAAAACCAATTAATTGTGGAATTAGTATTCTTAACATGTGTTTTGAAGAATCATAATACGTAGTTCCATCCAACTAAACTTCATGCTGCGTTTAGCAGTGGAAGTGAAATCCGAAATAGAAACTATAAATATTTGGAGTTGGCTAAGAACCATAAGTGACCTCAGTTTCGTGAAGTGTTTTTTGAACATTTTACTCCTTAGTTCTAAATTTTACGGACAAGCTTACTCTCCCGTTTTCCATATTAAAATAAATCATACTAACTAAAATTTATCAGTATAAATTAACTTTTAAACATCCACTTCTCTTTTCACTTCTGTAGGAGGAGAAAATAGGAGACCCGAACCCCCAAGGTGTTTCTCCTAAGGAGCCCTTGGGGTGTATTTATAATAAATGGTAAAGACCACACCGGACATCAAGTCCGATGTGGGATACAGACTCCAACACTCCCCCTCAAGCTAGGTGTACCTAGCTTGGACACATAATGAAAAGAAAACAATAAAACAGAGACCAACACTCCCCCTCAAGCTGGACATACCCAGCTTGATTACAAAACATGACAAAATAAAAAAAAAAAAAAAAAAGCGGCAAAGGTTGCTGCTCCCCCTCACGATCGAAGCTCCTCCGCAGGATGATGGATGGAAGATGTCGCGGACGCAGTAGATGAACCACTCAAACCGGGTCGATGGTCGGAATGCCAGGAATGCCGCACTAGTGGGGCCGGTCGATGAAACGCCGGGAAATCCAAACTAGCACCGGGAAAACCGCACTTGCGGGGCCGGCGACGGGAGGCGGGGATTCCGCAGAATTGTTGCGGGACTGGCGGCGCCAACGGGCCCAAATCCGAGGATGTCGAGCTACTGCGCCAGCGAATCGACGTGCCGGCGGAGAGAGATGCCGCTGCCGGGAGGTGCCGGGAGATGCCGGCGAGGCGGGGATCCGCAGGAGGAGGCCGGCGAGGGTGCAGGAGGCCGGGAGGCGGCGCTGGAAACCGGAGGAGGACCCCTGCGGGGAGCGGCCGGCACGGGTGGAGGCCGGAACAGTCCGGATCTGCCCGGAACAGTCCGGAAATCGCCGGATCTGGCCGGATCTGGCCGGATCTGGCCGACAATCACCGGATCTGGTGGGAGTAGCCGGAACTGTCCGGATCTGGCTGCCGGAGAGGGGTCGCCGGCCGGGGAGGGGTCGCCGGCCGGAGCTGGAGGCCGGCTGCTGGAGAAGGGAGGCTGCCGGCGCATGGAGTCCGCCGGAACATCCGCAGGAGGCGTGGAGGCCGGCTGCTGGAAGCGCTGGCAGAGGGAGAGGCCGGAAGCAGGAGGAGGGGAGTCGCGCAGAGGAGGGTCGCCGGCGGCAGGAGAACCAGGGAGAGGTGCCGCGCGCAGCGGGGAGGCCGGCGCCGGCAGGGGAGGCCGCCGGCAGCGGTAGGCCGCCGGGAGAAGCGGGAGGCCGGCGGGAGCAGTCGGGAGGCGCCGGGAGCAGCGGGAGGCCGCCGGCGGGGCGCGCGGGTGATGGCGTCGGGAGCAGCGGGAGACCGCCGGGAGCAGCGGGAGGCCGTCGGGAGCAGCCGGGAGTCGCGGCGACGGGATGCGCGCGCAGGAGAGGAGCAGCGGGAGGAGCCGGGAGCCGGGGAGCCGCGTCGCGCCGGGAGGAGCCGGGAGCCGCGTCGCGGGAGGGACGAGCCGGGGAGCCGCGTCGCGCCGAGGGCGAGCCGCCGGGGAAGAGGCCAGGCCGAGGCCTCGGGAGGGAGGGGTGAGCCGCCGGGAAATCGCGCAGGGCAGAGGCGGAGGGGCGGCGGCGGTAACCCTACGGGGCTTTGAGGCCGCCGCCCCCTCGGACGGGGAAAAAAAAATGAGTAAACCTAGAGCAAAATAAAAAAAGATGGGAGGGAGGGTCGGGAAGATCCCTCTGATACCATGTAGGAGGAGAAAATAGGAGACCCGAACCCCCAAGGTGTTTCTCCTAAGGAGCCCTTGGGGTGTATTTATAATAAATGGTAAAGACCACACCGGACATCAAGTCCGATGTGGGATACAGACTCCAACAACTTCCATTCTCTTCAAAACACTTTCATGATGCCAAACGGTGCATTCATTTTATGCTGAAGTTTCACCCCAAAACTAATTGATAATAGGTGAATTTTTCTAATAAAGTATTCTAAGCATTACAATATATTTTTTCAATTCAACATAAGATTCATAGCACTTGTTCATGTTTATCAATAGAATGATTCTTATACGGGCTTGATATAGGGCTGTTGAAGGGGTTTAAGGTTTATCACTGTCCTTTTATATGTAGGATGCACCTACGCTTCCATGTATCTTAGGCATTTTTTCACACCCAGGTGACTGCACTACTGACTCTGTGTATCTTTTATGGACTGATCTATTGAAAGGGCATGGTCCTTTATATGAGCTATTTTTCATTTTGATGCTCCTTTATATGAACTACATTGCATCCTGTAGTCTCTCTCTTCAACAATGTGAATGTTATTTTTTGTTCTAAATTTTAATCACGTGTGAAAATTGTTTTTCTTATAATGGTGCAGGTATAACACTTTTTGTGGCTATCCACCTGAAATTGTGAAGAAAATGCCCAAGAAGGATCTTGCTGAAGAGGTGGATCCTTCTTCTTCATCCTCCTCTTCTTCATCATCATCTTCTTCATCATTTTTATGGCGTTATATTCGTTTCTGGTTTGTTATGTCAGGTTTGGAGACTTCAAGCAGCTCTCGGTGAACAGACAGAGATCACAAGATACAGTCAGCAGGAGTATGAAAGACTCCAGAATGTAAATACTCTAATCTGTGATTCCAGTTTTTGTAGTATTGTGGTATGCAACCTGAATTATTAATGATGTTTCTTTGAACTATGGTTTTACACTAGAATGTCTATTTATAAGTCACTGTCCCCTTGCCCAAAGGTCCTTATTTATTTCCGCTAATTTTAGCAATATCGCTTTTTTTAGCAGGGAACAAAATGTTATTTTTTGGTTAATTCTGTACCAGGGTTTATTTGCATTTTTCTCTGGTAAATGTAACCTTTTGAAATGTGCAGGAAAAAGTTTTATGCCGGATATGCTTTGAGGCAGAGATTAGCGTGGTCCTCCTTCCATGCAGGCATCGCATCCTTTGTAGGTAAAAACATCCTTCCCCTGTTAAATTTATGTGGCATTTTTGGTGAAGTCATCAACTTGATTTTTCTTTTGCAGTTCCTGCTGCGAGAAGTGCCAAAAATGCCCGATCTGCCGCATCTGTGTGGAGGATCGCCTGCCTGTATATGATGTATAGGTTGGAGTTAGCGTAATCATAGGCTCACATAACAACACTGCCTGATCTAACCGATTGTTTTGGGAGTGGAAAACAGAAATGTTTGTAGATGTGATTTTATTGTTCATGGTAAAGTTAGCAGGCGGGCGAGAGATCCAACACACAGCTTATTCCCTTCGCCAGTCGCTTGTCTTCTGTATTCTGTAAGATTTATCCTTGATATTATTTCTTCTACCGAGGGGCGCTTATGGCAGGTTCTACAGATGGAGACAACTGAGAGGGGCGGCCCCCAGACGGGCCTTTGACTTTGCTTGAAATGCTTATTCTGGTTAGTTATCTTTTGCTGAAATCTTGAAATGTTGCTGCTGTTATTTCCCATTGTCATCCTTATTTATGGAAGACAATATTCATCTGCATAATATAATATCTAACTATAGAACATAGTTTATTTATGTAGAACATTTTATAAATTTATAGAACAAAATATATTTTCACATGACATGACATAGATGCACCTGAAATAATATATATTTATATATCAATCACAATACATGATACATATATATGGACAAAACATAATATATTTGCACAGAACATAACCTATCTTTAAATAAGATAATCTTTATTCTTGTAATATAATATCTATCAACAAAACCTAATTTATTTATATCTTCAAAATATTTTATAAATGCACAGAATAATCATTTTCATTGATTATATATCAAAAACTTGCGTAGTACAGATGGATATAAGATATTTTATTCATGCCATTTTCATACACAAAACATTGTATGCATTCATGATAGGAAGGTTAGGCCTTCAGTACGTTTCACCTATCAGCGGAAGGGGAAGGGGAGTCGGAGGGAAGGAATTGAGGGGGCTTCTTAACTATCAGTGGTAGAGACGCAGATGCAAGAGATGATGTCGGTATGTACTTGATAGGGAGCAAATCAAAAAGAAGAATTAGAACATGGAGGTGATAAAGGGAAATTCGAAATCATTGAAGAAGGCGGAATTAGCTTCAGAAAGGCGGATGGCGCAGTAGAAGATCACATATTGGAGGAAACAAAGAACGGGAACAAAACACTTGTTGTGGCAGGGAATGACGATCGAGATGTGGAGTGGGAGGCAACAGGTGTGGTCATTAAGCCGATGAAACTACCCAATTTCTTTGGTGAAGATCCTGTTATGTGGATGGTAAGAGTGGAAATGTATTTTTTGATTCAGCGCATACGTGAGGGGATGGAGGTTCCTTTGGCACAATTGAGCATGGGCGACATGGTTCAATATTGGATCATTTCTTTGAGGTCAGTTAAGCCGACACTCACCTGGACACAACTTAAGAGCTTTTTGGCAGGTATTGTAAGGGTTGGTGTCCTGAGAACCAACTGTTTTTTACTTTGATTACATGAATGTTCACTTATTATATATTGTTTATTGTTCTGCATGACTATAATATAATAATGTTCTGGAATATTTGTTGCATTGATAAGGTCATGGCAGATCCTTGCTATGATGAGAACCTTGAAATGCTATAACAATATTCTTAAATAAAGTTCTACGGTTGGATGACATACTATGATAGGACACATAGTATATAGACCGTCATGTGCGAGTACTCGTAAGAAGACGAGACTCCCTCTCATGGAGTTCGCACTTGGTAATCTCCAAGATGAGAGATTATGAGAACAGACCCGCCAGTAGCAATTCCGCATGTCTTGGTGTCATCGGACATTGCTATCTACGAGCGTGTGTAATGATCCTTAAACTGGAAGATTATCATTAACTCATGTCATGACTCGCGCACTTAGATTTACTGACGAAAACCGTCACGCAGACAGTTGGCGGGAAGTAGGGTACGTTGGGTGCGTCACGAGTGACATGTTGTTACTGGATAAGTCGAGGAAGGATTTGTCCCTTCCATTTATAAACGACGAGTTTATTTCAGGTAGTCAAAGAACGACGGATCAAGCATATAGGTTTATGACACTGCCATGAAACCTGCTTGATGAGATATTGAGACAAAGGGATTAAATTACACAGTAAGCGTTCGTATGTGGTGATACGTCAATGCGACGTCAACTTCTTTCTCTTGGGTGCCTTGACCCGTTGCTAGACAGTAATCTTGGACTTTAGGCAAGCCCACCTAATGCCAACGAGAAAGAGGCCTAGAGGGTCACACACTAAGTGTATTTAAGTATCTCAAGTAGAATAAAGATTATTTACGTATGTGGTTTAATAATTATTCAAGGAAGCCTAAATCGTTTTAATGTTGGAGGAAGAATAAAATGAAAACAAGTACAAGCCGTGTATTAATTATTACACGCTGTGTAGTTTTTATTTTGAAAAGGAAATGAATAAATGAAAACAATATATACACGCCGTGTACATTTAATGTACACGTTGTGTAGTTTTCAATGAAAAACAAGTACACGCCGTGTATTTATTATTACACGCCGTGTAGTTTTTCCAGTCGGGATTTTGAGGATATAATATTGTTTTATTAAATGATATTTATTATAATTAGCGTGAGCGCATGTCAAGGAATTAATTATTCGACATGGGGGTTTTCAATAAGAGTTAATGAAATAAATGAAACGCGTAACGTGTTTATTTATTGTCATAACTCTACAACCTCAAACATGATTATAAATATCCTCACAACCCCAACTATTTTCCTACACACAAGAGAATCGTTGTGCACAACAATTCTGGAGAATTCTTTCAAGGTCGAAAGAACCTCTTCCTCCAAGAGCGCTCTCAAGACCGAGAGAGATCCTCTTCCATCGGATCAAGACGATCTAAGGCGGACAACGCAAGCAAAGGTTTCTCCATGCTAGCACCCGAAGACTCCTTTGGCAACGTCCCGAGATACGAGGTACACGTGTGGATCACCGCTAGAGGAAATCTACACTTGGCTTTTGCGATGCAACGACAAATCACATCGGAACGTGATCAAGAACATCAACGAAGAAAGAACACCCAAAAGGTATTTCTTTTCAATTGATTAAATTAATTATAATCAACATGTAACGATCCTACTTTGTGGTTCCGGGACTTTCCTTTTCTTTGTGTGATTCGATCCGTGGAGACTGGCGTTTATCGTCGTATTGATCCCGAATTGATCATTGTTAATGACAAAAAAGCCAACTGGGCACATCCATCCACGCGCTTCCGCTGCGCCCGGAACCTTCAGGTATGAGAACGTAGCTGAGGAAGATCCAATGATCTTCTCGAAGGGGCTGCAACAGATAGGGACAGTGGGCAAATACATTGATGAGTTCGAGCGTGTAGCGTTGCAAATTCCGGACTTAACAGAACGATGGTATGCGAGCCTGTTCATTGGTAGATTACGATCAGAGGTCAGAAGTTCCGTAATGACTCATGAGCCACATAACAAGGCTCGTTCGTTGACATTAATGAAGAGAGTGGAGAGAGAATTGATTATACTAGGGTTATCAAATAGCTAGAACCTAGAGGAAGGAGTGGATCGATGGGTGGACAGAGCTAGAATTGGAGTGTGAATGCCGTGAAACCATTTTTTCCAGCAAACAGAAACATCAGGGAGCGGAAAGTCGAACCGGTACCGAAGTGGGAGTAAGAAATTTATCTAGGGAAGAGTATGAAGAAATGAGGATGAAGGGATTGTGTTACGCTTGTGGGAAGAGGTTCCAACCAGGACTTAAGTGTATTGAAAAGAAGTTTAAATTGATGGCATGTGAATGCGTTGAGCCAAGTTCTGAAATAGAGACGGAGACAGAGACTGCAGAAGTCGGGATGAGATTGGCTGACAATAGTGGAGATGAGACTTAGGAAATGAAAATGTAGGGAACAACAACTTATGTCGAAGAGAAAATGCATGTGAAGGGTGCTAAATCGATGCTTTTGGAAGGAAGAATACACAAGTTTAGTCATGAGTGATCATAAAATGCCATTTAGTCTTATACATAAACGAGGAAGAGAATTAAAAAAAAAGAATTAACAAGTAATGACTAGATGAAACCAAGCAAAGAAAGCCCTTCACGTAAATGATCTGCTTAAGAGCGAACAATTCCAGAAAGGGTTCTGATGCTAATCCTCATCGATAATGGAGCTAGTCAAAATTTCATTTCAAAACAATTGTTGAAGTACTTCTCTACACACGTTTTGGACACCAGGCCCTTCAATATTCGTTTGGGAGATGACCACATGTTAGAATCCAAGGGCATTTGCAAATCATGGGTAGAATTGGGAGAGGAAGACTTCAATATCGATGCTTATATCTTCGACACTACTGGACCCGACTTGGTGCTTGACATTATTTGGTTGGAGACTTTGGGATACAACACTACACATTGGAGGGACATGACAATGAGAGCTTTGAATGGAGATGGAAGCATGTCACCCTAAGAGGCGTCAGAGCATTCCCATAGGGAGCTATGAGGGCTTTGCAAGAGTTTTTAGGTTGAGTGGTGTTTCGGATGCAGGGGCTGCGGTGGTCCATATCAAAGGTACCCGATGAGAAAGAAACCACATTAACTTCGTTCTAGACGAGTCATCTCAAAGAGCTTTGGAATAACTATGGAGTAATATTTGAGTCTTCTAAAGTTCTACCACCTAAGAGGGAATATGACCATTTCATTAGGTTAAGGGGTGAGGCTGAACCAGTAAATATTCGACCGTACAGACATGCATACAACCTGAAAAATGTAATTGAGAAACAAGTCCAGGAGCTTCTTAAACAAGGGTTTATCAGACCTAGTATGAGCTCATATTCCAGCCTGATTATTTTGGTGAAGAAGAAAATGGCGGGTGATGAATGTGTGTTGAGTACCTGGCTTTAAATCGACTAACAGTACCAGACAAGTATCCTATACCTATCATTGAAGATGATGGATGAGCTCTTCGGAGTGACATAATTCACCAAAATTGATTTGAAAATTGGATTTCACCAACCGAGGATGCGAGAAGAGGATATGTAGAAAACAACCTTCACGACTTATGAATGGCACTATGGATATCTTGTTATGCCCTTCGGGCTAACAAATGCACCTGTTACTTTCCAGGCGACAATGAACTCGGTATTTCAGACTATGCTACAGAAGATTGTGCTGGTATTTTTTTATGACATTTTGATTTGCAACATAAATTGTGAGGAACATTTGAAGGCATTGCATCATGTTCTGCAGACCATGGAGAAGAATACTTTGCACCCCAATCATAAAGTGTACTTTTGGGAAGAAGTCAGTGGAGTACTTGGGGCATATAATTTCGGAAGATGGTGTTTCCATGGATCCTAAGAAATTACAGTGTCAAAATGTGGCAGCAACTACGGAATGTTCGTGAGGTCAGGGGATTTTTAGGCTTAACCGGTTACTACGTGAAGTTCATTAAAGATTACGGGAAGATTGCTAGGCCTCTTACCATGCTTACTAAGAAGGATGACTTTTTTTGGACACCAACGACTCAAGACGCGTTCGAACATCTTAAGCAGAATATGACTATTGCTCCCTTCGGTATGCCTAATTTCTAAGGAATTTGTGGTAGAATGTGACACATTAGGGGCTGGTATTGGCGCGATATTGATGCAAGAGGGGCGTTGGTAGGACCCAACCCTTGAGCTGACTTCTTTGAATTAAAAGCAGAATTACAAACTATAATGCAACAGATGGGAGAAGAAGAAGAAGATGAAGAAGAAGAAAGGAGAACTCGAGAGGCGACATGCCGCACTCCCGCCCAAGTCCAAAGGCCGACGCCCCAAGCCAAATGGTCGAATTGCCTAACAGAAAGATTCCCTTCTCTTCCCTCACAATTCCGCTTCCTTTTATAACCGAACTCCCCCTTTCCACGTGGCCAAGACCCCCACTAACTAACTGTCTTTAGGTGTGACCATTATACCCTTTCTAGAATGTACTTTGATGTGCTGTCCCTATCTGGCCAGATCCTTATCACTCGCCCATCCTTGAAATTCAGTCTTTGTCCTCAAGACTAAGAAGAAACTAATTGGGTTGCACTCTTTTTGCATATACCCGCCAAACAATCTCCCATATTGTCCTCCTTGTTTTATGATCTTGTAGAAATTTTGCTAGTGTGTCTGCGTGCTAAAATACCATTTTGCTTGGTTGTTCTTGCTCCCCAAGTCTCTTGAGTGGAATGGAAATAAGTGAGTGAGCGTTATTTGATCACTGATAATGACAATCGGGGCAGCCGCAATTCCCTCCCAGGTTTGCGTCCATGACTGTACTTGGTGATGAGGCAATCTAAACTTGGTTCAGAGCCCTTAGTATCTTAGGATGGCCGGTCGTCGCCCAGTTGCAAGCCCTTCTCTAGGTTATACATCCCCGCAACCGTTCGTTGTCCAGTGCCAAAGGCGGGGCGATAATCCTCCGTCATTTACGCCAGACATGATGGGGGGGGGGGTCAATACTCCCCCTCTGCTTGGAAACTAGTGTTGGAGTGGCCCCACCTTGTGGACCAAGTCCATCGAACACCCGCAACGCGACTCGCTGAAAAACGAGCATGGCGTAAGGCGTACTTGCTGCCCTGATGGTTCGACCTTCCGGTTTTCTGCTGATGCCGATTCCAAACGTGTGCAGATCGAAGTCCGCCAGTAGGTTCGTTGGGCACGCACCATTCTGCAAGGACAAGTTATCTAGTCGTTGTGCCATGCTGAGCACGGGCTTGCCGAAGGCCTCTGGATACGTCAGAATGGAAACCGTCGTCAGACGCACTTCACTGTGGACGTGGCAAGCAATATGTTGCGGGAATGCCGGGAGTCGCAACGACAGAAATGGTTTGCAAATGAAGAAAAGATAGAAGAAAGAATCACACAAGATATAAAAATTTACGTTGTTCGGGAAATGATCCCTATGTTCACGAAGACAAAATTTTACTATGATTCGAGAGCAAAATTTACATGGAGTTTCGGGGTTTTCAAGCACACACAAAACCCTAACCTGAAATGGGCTAACAAGGAGGATGAAACACTATTCTACCAACCATACAGAAAGTTCACTGTGCTACAGTAAAAGGTGGTTGGAAGTCCGCATCGCTATAGTGCCGCAGCCACTCAAGTCCAAGGCGCTACAGTGGCCGACGACTGGATGTCCGCGGAGCTACAATACCGCTGTCCTCAAAGTCCGCACTGCTACAATGTCTTGTCGGTGTCGGCCGGTCAGCTCTGCTACAGTCGGTCAGAGTTGCTACAGTGCCCCCAAAATTTGGGTCGGGAGGCGAAGGCCTCCAGAGCAAGGACGTGTTGACCTCTGCAACTCCCAATGAGATCACCGCGGAGCTCGACCCGCGGAGTTGCGACCTGATGTGCAGTATGGGCTGAAAGCATTCGCCCCCATCATCATTCAAAACGGACCGGGCTACACAAATCCAACACAAATAGTGGGCAGCACTGCAGTTTCGCCTGTCATCGCTGAGGGTGCCTCCTACTGCGCGGGTAGAGAAAGCGGCAACTCCACCACCAGCAACTTCATGTTGAATTCCCAAAGCGTGTCCAGGCTAGTTGTTGCGCGCCCCTGCACCGCTAATGCACCTGGGCGCTGCTGAATGCACTTCCGGCAGTGTATTCGATCAGGAAAATCGAATCGCCTTGTTGATGTCGCTGGGTTGCACTAGCTGCCCGGAAGAAGCCTGTTGTCCTGAAAACCTTGCCCTTGCCTCATTTTCTGTGACTGTAGACGTGAAGGGTTCCCTCATGTTCACTGTACACTGCGTTGCCCTGCAATGGACAGAGAGTAGTTAACTGATACTGTACGTTTCCAGTAAAGTTCATCCTTAAAAGGGCATCCCGTCTCGCCAGACCAAAGCGATAATTGCTGTTGGCCCGCAGGTCCCTCGTCCCGCTCGCGCCTTCGTCGGTAGTCGCGAGAGATGGTGCGATCAAACCCGCGCCGAGTACTGGTGTCAACAGAGCGCCAGAAGATGCCGAGTGTGCCTTGAGCATCCCGGATGTCAGAGGAGGCAGAGTTGCCTCCTGCAGCGGCTTCTTCCTGGTGAAGTTCCGAAACTCGTCTTTCGTAGTTGGCGTCGACTGAGCTGCTGCCCTGCGGTTCTCTGTCATATCCTCTGGCTCACGCTGCTGTAGTGGCACTTTAGCAAATTCTGTCGGAGGCACCGTAGTATTCCCTGACGCATGCAGGGCCCGCACTTCCGTCGGCTGCTGCAGCTCCTCTCGACTACTCATCCACAGTATCATTGTTTTTCGGAATTCTGCCTCCTCTCGCCAATGGCGAGTCCAGTTGTCCTCCCACGTCTGCTGGTCTGATTGCATCTGAAGGAGCAAAGGAATATTCCAAAGAGCAGCGTACCCCGTCCTTTGAATTTGTTACAAATGCCTGCACCTCCACTGAATGTTTTTTTTTTGGTGGCAGCGCGCTCCGTCACTCAGCCTCCTCCAATGCGATCAGAAGGTCCAACAGTGCTCTGCCGACGGGGTACGACGTGTTTCGACAGAAACGCAAGGAAGCATTTGTGGACGAAGCAGTTTGAAGCGAAGCTGAGATGAGGTCACAGAATCGAGTGGCAGGTCGGACCAAATGATAAGACCCAACCCTTCCTTGAGGTGACTTCTTTGAATTAAAAGCAGAATTACAAACTGAAATGCGGCGGATGGGAGAAGAGGAAGAAGATGAAGAAGAAGAAAGGAGAACTCGAGAGGTGACAGACCGCACTCCCTCCCAAGCCCAAATGCCGACATCCCAAGACAAATGGCCGAATTGCCTAACAGAAAGATTCTCCTCTCTTCGCTCACCATCCTGCTTCCTTTTATAACCGAACCCCCTTTTCCCACGTGGCCAAGACCCCCCACTAACCACCTTCCTTTTGGTGTGACCATTATACCCTTTTTAGAATGTACTTTGCCGCTGTCCCTATTTGGCCAGGTCCTTATCAGGCGTCCTCTTGCTTATCTTAGCAAGGCCTTATCCGAAACAAATCTGACGAAGTCGGTGTATGAAAAGGAACTCATGGCCTTAGTTTTATCTATTCAACATTGGCAGCAGTATCTTATGGGGTGTCAGTTTGTAGCCTACACAGATCACCGAAGTCTGAAACATTTATTGAGCCAAAGGGTAGTGTCCACGAGCCAACAGTGCTGGCATGCCAAATTATTGGGTTATGATTTCAAATTCATCTATAAACGTGGACAGTTGAACATTGCAGCATACGCCTTATCAAGAAGTGTTGGGGAGAAAGAATGTCTTCATTTGTCCGTTTTTTAGCCTACTTGGCTAGATTTACAGACAGTAAAAAACGAAGTTTGACAAGATGCTAAGATACAGGCGATACAGACAAACAAAACTACCAAACCGGTGTATTCGTGAGGGGTCCTCTTATTTTACAAGAACAGGCTGGTATTACCTAAAAATTAAAAAATGATACCAAAATTGCTTCATCACTACCATTCCTCTCCTGTATGAGGGCATTCAGGGTTCCTAAAAACTTACAAACACCTTGCAAATGCGGTATACTGGATGGGACTGACCCGAGATGTATAACACTTTATCCGATCACGTGAGGTGTGCCAACGACACAAATATGATGCCATGAATCCAGCTGGATTATTACACCCATTACCTCTTCCAGAATTAGTGTGGGAAGAGGTTTCAATGGACTTTATTACCGGTTTGCCTAAGTCACAAGACGTAATTCTAGTGGTAGTTGATAGGTTGAGCAAATATTCACATTTCCTTTTGCTTAGACATCCACATACTGCTAAATTTTATGCGGGAAATAGTGAAACTGCATGGTATTTCCCGTGCCATTGTAAGTGATAGAGACCCACTCTTTACCAGTCTTTTCTGGCAGGAGATCTTTAAGTTGTAAGGTACTGTGATGAAAATGAGCCTGCCTTACCATCCAGAGTGATGGACAGACCGAAGTGGACCGAAGTGGAGAATCGCTGTTTAGAGACCTATCTCAGGTGTTTTTCTTCCGACCACCCCAAGCACTGGGCAACCTAGCTGCCTTGGGCGGAGCACCACTATAACACCTCTTATCATACTTTTATTGGGCACACACCATTCGAAATTGGGTATGGGCGGACACCTCTTATCATACCTTTATAAGCAGTGGTTGAAGCTTTGCTTGGAAGGGATGAGGTCCTCAAATAACTACAGGTAAATCTTCACCGCGCTCAACAACTAATGGTGAGATGCTAGCCGACATGGGTCAAATTGCGCACGAATAGACCTGGGGCACACTTTAAGATCAATTCTAAGTTGTCTGCTCGGTATTATGGTCACTTTGTTGTCATAGGGAGCGTGGGGCCTGTTGCTTTCCAACTAAAACTTCCTGCCAACAGTAAACTCCACCCGATTTTTCATGTGTCTCAACTCAAGCCTACAGTTGGACAACAAAATGAAAGAGAGGATTTACCTGAAGAATTTGTTGTTGAACATGTCTATCCTATAGCACTTCTAGCAGATAAAACTCAGAGGGAACATCTTATGTGGTTGGTACAGTGGCATGAGAAGCAGCCTGGATGGAAGCAAAAAAAGATAAAGGCTCAGTTTTCTAACCTACGCCTTGAGGACAAGGTGGTTATTTATGGGGACGACAATGATAGGGAGATTAGGCCTCTGATACGTTTTACCTATCAGATGAAGGGGAATGGGAGTCAGAAGAAGGAATCAAGGGGACCACTTAAAACTTATAGGGGTAGACTTGTAATTGACTCTTATTTTGGTTGTATCAGGGGGGGTATCCAATGTAGTTGGGGAATTCTGGCTTGCATGCCAAGGCCTGTTAGTATACATCATTTATTCTTCTAGAATTTTCCTATCAATTCATTTAAGGTAATCTTTCTCCCCATAGCCCTTGTGGGGATGGATTTATGGTTTGGGTCGTGGGGAGG
Source organism: Viscum album (assembly GCA_963277665.1). NCBI lineage: Eukaryota > Viridiplantae > Streptophyta > Magnoliopsida > Santalales > Viscaceae > Viscum > Viscum album. The sequence continues at coordinate 2,059,302,476 of OY728120.1, read as the reverse complement.
GGGTCTGTTTCTGCTGGTTGCAGCTTGTCGTCATAATTTCACATGTTTTAAGTTTCTTAACAATGTGGAGGGAAGACCATACACAGTTCCAATTGCACGATGAAGGATGAGACCGGGGCCTTGTGGTTATTTATGCGGTGGTGGGCTATACTGGAAAGTTTAAATCTTATAACATAATTTATATTCACATAACATTTTATAAATGGATAGAACATTTATTATTTTTATTGAACATAAATGGGTGTACAGAGCATAAATATGTATTTATATATTTGTTAATGTTGAGGTTCCGTAAGGATATCCTGAGGGGGTGCAATGTTTTACATATTAACTTCTTTTTCTTAGTGTCTCTCATGCAATGGATTTTGTTTTCTTGTCAGATAAAACACACTACTATTCACTTGTCATATCAGAGTTTTCTGCATGACATCATAAGAAAACGTCAAGCATAATATCATATTGACTTTTACCTTGGTTTATCCAAATGAGCTATAACCAAGGAACATTCGCACGGTAGACTGCTAGTGGACCAATGAATAACTCCTCATTAATATGTGATCACAAGATTTAGATAGTCGAGACTTGTTGCATTTACGAAGATTAGGGCTTGCATACTTCTTTTTACGAGCCACTCCTTAATCCTCTCTGAGCTTACTGTTTGGAGAATAACGTATTTCCAGTTTGGCTCATTATACAATGAATAATGATAAGATAAAAATAAACCCCAGACCATCCCGAGTGTTTTCATTTCGACACAACCCATGAACACCATTTTCATCTTCCAGTTTCCAGATCTTCAGAACACGTGCAGTCTACGACTCTTCTCGATTTCTTTCTGAGAATTCTCTTTCAAAAATACTGCATGATATACTCCATTGAATATCACAAGGATATGGAAACCGAATCTCTATTATAATTGGTCAGTATCTTTCATTTGATTAATATCTGATATTTCAATTCCCTTTTATTCAGAATATTAAAAAAATATATTTTATTTTAACTTATATGAATTTCATTCATAACCCGTTTAAATCTTTCATAAAAATGCTCCATTTAAATCTCCATGAAACATGATTTAGGAATATTTGAAGAATTCTCACAATTTCAAATGAACAATCTTTATGCAAGTTATTATCACCCGTACACAACCTTCACAAATTTCATATCACTGTTACACAACATATATGCTACTCATACACAATTGTTGATTCAATACCATGCATCCTTCTAAAATGTGAACATAATCTTACACATCAATTCCTCCCCGCATAATCAATGATTCCACTGTTACACAACCTTTGGAAATAAAACTTTACTCTTACACAACGACAATTTGACTCTTATGCAACACCCAATTTCCATGTCAATCTTACACAGGTAGTTTATTTTGTAAACTTCACTTATGCATTATCAACCCAACACTTAAAACAACCTTTGGAAAATGTCATTCACTGTTGCACAAACTTCATTGTTGGCTTAGTCAACACAATTCTTTATTTTAATGTTTACAAATCATGTTTCTTTTATTAAGTATTTTTTTAACCTTATTACACTTATCTTTACCTTTACTTATCTTTAGGGCACCCTTTTCCTTAACAAAATCTATTTTACCCTTACGTAAGAATTTGATTACCTTTACACTAGCTTTGGAAAATCTATTTTACCTTTACGAATGTATCTTTTTTTCCTTACAGCGTATACAAATGTTGATTTACCCTTACGCAACATTGTGTTTACCTTTACACAATTGTTACTTAACTCTTATGCAACATATGCAAAAAGCGTTTTTACTCTTACACAAGGTCTATTGCAAAATTCTTGAAGACCATGCTGCTACCGCGGGATTGTTTTTTTAAAGTGTTTTTTTTGAAAAAATTTTCTGAAAAACGGTATAGGTTAATTTTTTTTTAAAAAAAATACGCTACAAAGGCGGCATTAGAGATGCCGCTTTTGTGTTGGTGCGCAAAGGCGGTATTGGCGATGCCGCCTTTATGCAAAAATACAAAGGCGGCATCGATGATGCCACCTTTGCCCTAAAACAGTATTTTTTTATTTATATTTTTTATATATTTAAAATTTTAATGTTTTATTATTATGTTCGCATAGTTATATATATAAATAAAACTTATAAAACCGATATGAATGAAATTTTAAACATTGTTTAAACATATAACAAGTAGTCTAAAATAAAAATAATTTTTTAAAAAATCTTGATGAAAATTTATTTGTAGCCTTTCAAATCCATCTACTTGAAACTTAAAAATGTTTTAAGTACGTGACTTTGATGGTCTATATAATATAAACTATAAGACCAATATGAATGAAATTTTAAACATTGCTTAAATTGGAACTCAATTCACCTCTCTTTTGAGATTCCACTCCGACCAACAAGTAATAATAGTATTTTGATTTCAGTAGACATAAAACATGTAAACAATAATGTACAATCAATGCCTATGTCTGCGGCGAGAAGATTCCGTCACACATGGTGGTCTGCGAATAGGACGTCCGCATCGAGTGCGCAGTGGAGTCTGATGATCTGGAGAAGGCTGATCCTCGGGCACTGGAATGTCGATTGGCGCATCCTCCATCTGTGTGTTTGTGGGAGGAGTTGTTAACTGCATCTCGTATTGCCATCCAGATCCTTCTTCCACTAGGGTGGTAGAAGGACCTGCCTCCATCGCAGTGGGGAACCAAGCCTGCGATGGAGCTATACCCCAAGACGGTGATGACTTTGGAATCCAAGGCTGTGAAGGATCTGGAACCAAAGATGGAGAGAACTGTGGATATCCTGTCAGGAAACACAGATCCCATGCCACCTGAGGCACATTCTGAATCGGTTGACACTACTACAACTTGGCCTTTTATCAGCGTTGAAAACCAACATTAACAGTGTTACAAAAGCGCTGTTAATGCCGGCGTAGATAAAGGGGGTCCCCTTTATCAGCGCTCCGAAAAGCGCTGATAAAGGGGACCCCTCTTTATCTACGCCGGCATTAACATCGCTTGTCTAGCGCTGATAAAATGGTGCATTTATCAGCGCTCTTTTAGAGCTGTTAAATGTGTCCTTTATCAGCGCTCAAAAAAGCGCTGATAAAGGCACCTTCCTCTGCACCTGCACAACCAGCACATGCACACCTGCACAAACCAGCATACCTGCACAAAATAACACCTGCACACCTGCACAAAATAGCACCAGAACACAATATTTCGACAAACAATGCTATATACATTTACTTAACATCATGAATACAAAAACACACTGCTATATACATTTCAAACAATGTTTTACATGGTTACAATTACAATTATCCAATAACAGTTATAAACATTAATGTTTCATCCTATGATATCCGTGATCCGCTCTCAAAAATTGTCGTCCACAGTATTTGTTGCCGAACAAAGCATCCGAACTCAAGGAAAAAAATTCACCTATATAAGAAAACAAATATTATGTTAGTAATACAATAATGAAAAAAATTAAAACATTAATATGAAAGAATACATTAATATGGAAATGTGAAACTAAAATATGAAAATGATAAACTCAATAATGAAAGGGAATAATGTAAAATCAATATGTTTTTGGAAGATTTATCTCAATTAAAAAATACTGATTTTTTATCAAATGAAAAGCCATACCGGTTACACCGTGCGTCGGATTGAGGTGCGGTTGATTCGTACACGTCACAAATGACTCTTGGATCATTGTCCTAAAGTATCAAAACAATTAGAACATGTTTGCTCGGTTTGCCGTATGTTACTTGTGTTGTTTTCTAAAGTTTATGTCAATTTGAAACTGATATTAGACATTTAGCCATACCGGTCACACCGTGCGTCGGATTGAGGTGCAGTTGATTCGTACACGTCACAAATGACTCATGGATCGTTGTCCTAAAGTATCAAAATAATCCGAACGCGTTTGTTCGGTTTGCCGTATGTCACCTGTGTTGTTTTCTAAAATTTATGTCAATTTGAAACTGATATCAGACACTTTTAGCCATATCGGTCACACCGTGCGTCGGATTGAGGTGCAGTCGATTCGTACACGTCACAAATGATTCATGGACCGTTGTCCTAATGTATCAAAACAATCCGAACGCGTTTGCTCGGTTTTCCGTATGTCAGTAGTGTTGATTTCTAAAGTTTATGTCAATTTGAAACTGATATCAGACACTTTTAGCCATACCGGTCACACCGTGCGTCGAATTGAGGTGCGGTTGATTCGTACACGTTACAAATGACTCATGGATCGTTGTCCTAAAGTATCAAAACAATTTGAACGCGTTTGCTCGGTTTGTCGTATGTTACTTGTGTTGTTTTCTAAAGTTTATGTCAATTCGAAATTGATATCAGACACTTTTAGCCATACCGGTCACACCGTGCGTTAGATTGAGGTGTAATTGATTCATACACGTCACAAATGACTCATGGATCGTTGTCCTAAAGTATCAAAACAATCTGAACGCGTTTGCTCGGTTTGCCGTATGTTACTTGTGTTGTTTTCTAAAGTTTATGTCAATTTGAAACTGATATCAGACACTTTTAGCCATACCGGTCACACCGTGCGTCGGATTGAGGTGTGGTTGACTCGTACACGTCACAAATGACTCATGGACCGTTGTCATAAAGTATCAAAACAATCCGAACGCGTTTGCTCGTTTTGCCGTATGTCACTTGTGTTGTTTTCTAAAGTTTTTGTCAATTTGAAACCGATATTAGACACTTTTAGCCATACCGGTCACACCGTGAGTTGGATTGAGGTGCGGTCGATTCATACATGTCACAAATGACTCATGGATCGTTGTCCTAAAATATCAAAATAATCCGAACGCGTTTTCTCGGTATTCCGTATGTTAGTAGTGTTGTTTTATAAAGTTTATGTCAATTTGAAACTGATATCAGACACTTTTAGCCATACCGGTCACATCGTGCATCAGATTGAGGTGCGGTTGATTTGTACACGTCACAAATGACTCATGGATCGTTGTCCTAAAGTATCAAAACAATCCGAATGCGTTTGCTCGGTTTGTCGTATGTTATTTGTGTTGTTTTCTAAAGTTTATGTCCATTTAAAACTGATATCTGACACTTTTAGCCATACCGGTCACACCGTGCGTCGGATTGAGTTGCGGTCGATTCGTACACCTCACAAATGACTCATGGATCATTGTCCTAAAGTATCAAAACAATCCGAACTCGTTTGCTCGGTTTTCTGTATGTCACTTGTGTTGTTTTCTAAAGTTTATGACAATTTGAAACTGATATGAGACACTTTAGCCATACCGGTCACACCGTGCGTCAGATTGAGGTGCGGTCGATTTGTACACATCACAAATGAATCATGGATCGCTGTCCTCAAGTATCAAAACAATCTGAACGCGTTTGCTCGGTATTCTGTATGTCAGTAGTGTTTTTTCGAAAGTTTTTGTCAATTTGAAACTGATATCAGACACTTTTAGCCATACCGGTCACACCGTGCATCAGATTGAGGTGCGGTCGATTCGTACACGTCAAAAATGACTCATGGATCATTGTCCTAAAGTATCAAAACAATCCGAACGCGTTTGCTCGGTATTCCGTATGTCAGTAGTGTTGTTTTCTAAAGTTTATGTCTATTTGAAACTGATATCAGACACTTTTAGCCATATCGGTCACACCGTGCGTCGGATTGAGGTGCAGTCGATTCGTACACGTCAAAAATGACTCATGGATCGTTGTCCTAAAGTATCAAAACAATCAGAACGGGTCTGCTCGGTCTTCCGTATGTCAGTAGTGTTGTTTTCTAAAGTTTATGTCAATTTGAAACTGATATCAGACACTTTTAGCCATACCGGTCACACCGTGCGTCGGATTGAGGTGCGGTCGATTTGTACACGTCACAAATGACTCATGGATTGTTTTCCTAAAGTATCAAAACAATCCGAACGCGTTTGCTTGGTTTTCCGTATGTCACTTGTGTTGTTTTCTAAAGTTAATGTCAATTTGAAACTGATATCAGACACTTTTAGCCATACCTGTCACACCGTGCGTCGGATTGAGGTGCGGTCGATTCGTACACGTCACAAATGACTCATGGATCGTTGTCCTAAAGTATCAAAACAATCCGAACGGGTTTGCTCGGTTTTTCGTATGTCAGTAGTGTTGTTTTCTAAAGTTTATGTCAATTTGAAACTGATATCAGACACTTTTAGCCATACCGATCACACCGTGCATCGGATTGAGGTGCAGTCGATTCGTACACGTCAAAAATGACTCATGGATCGTTGTCCTAATGTATCAAAACAATCCGAATGCGTTTGCTCAGTTTGCCGTATGTCAGTAGTGTTGTTTTCTGAAGTTTATGTCAATTTGAAACTGATATCAGACACTTTTAGCCATATCGGTCACACCGTGCGCCGGATTGAGGTGCGGTCGATTAATACACATCAAAAATGACTTACGGATCGTTGTCCTAAAGTATCAAAACAGTCCGAACGTGTTTGCTCGGTTTTCCGTATGTCACTTGTGTTGTTTTCTAAAGTTAATGTCAATTTGAAACTGATATCAGACACTTTTAGCCATACTGGTCACACTGTGCGTTGGATTGAGGTGCGGTCGATTCGTACACGTCACAAATGACTCATGGATCGTTGTATTAAAGTATCAAAACAATCCGAACGGGTTTGCTCGGTTTTCCGTATGTCAGTAGTGTTGTTTTCTAAAGTTTATGTCAATTTGAAACTGATATCAGACACTTAGCCATACCGGTCACACCGTGTGTCAGATTGAGGTGCGGTTGATTCGTACACCTCACAAATGACTCATGGATCGTTGTCCTAAAGTATCAAAACAATCTGAACGCGTTTGCTCGGTATTCCGTATGCCAGTAGTGTTGTTTTCCAAAGTTAATGTCAATTTTAAACTGATATCAGACACTTTTAGCCATATCGGTCACACCGTGTGTCAGATTTAGGTGCGGTCGATTCGTACACGTCACAAATGACTCATGGATCGTTGTCCTAAAGTATCAAAACAATTCGAATGGGTTTGCTCGGTTTTCCGTATGTCAGTAGTGTTGTTTTCTAAAGTTAATGTCAATTTGAAACTGATATCAAACACTTTTAGCCATACCGGTCACACTGTGCGTCGGATTGAGGTGCGGTTGATTCGTACACCTCACAAATGACTCATGGATCGTTGTCCTAAAGTATCAAAACAATCCAAACGCGTTTGCTCGGTATTTCGTATGTCATTAGTGTTGTTTTCTAAAGTTAATGTCAATTTGAAACTGATATCAGACACTTTTAGCCATACCGGTCACACCGTACGTCAGATTGAGTTGCGGTTGATTCGTACACGTCAAAAATGACTCATGGATCATTGTCCTAATGTATCAAAACAATCCAAACGGGTTTGCTCGATTTTCCGTATGTCAATAGTGTTGTTTTTTAAAGCTAATGTCAATTTGAAACTGATATCAGACACTTTTAGCCATACCGGTCACACCGTGCGTCAGATTGAGGTGCGGTCGATTTGTACACCTCACAAATGACTCATGGATCGTTTTCCTAAAGTATCAAAACAATCCGAACGCGTTTTCTCGGTTTTCCGTATGTCACTTGTGTTGTTTTCTAATGTTAATGTCAATTTGAAACTGATATCAGACACTTTTAGCCATACCGGTCACACCGTGCGTCGGATTGAGGTGTAGTTGATTCTTACACGTCACAAATGACTTATGGATCGTTGTCCTAAAGTATCAAAACAATCCGAATGCGGTTGCTCGGTATTCCGTATGTCAGTAGTGTTGTTTTTTAAAGTTTATGTCAATTTGAAACTGATATCATACACTTTTAGCCATACCGGTCACACCGTGCGTCGGATTGAGGTGCAATCGATTCATACATGTCACAAATGACTCATGGATCGTTGTCCTAAAGTATCAAAACAATCCGAACGCGTTTTCTCGGTATTCCATATGTCAGTAGTGTTGTTTTCTAAAGTTTATGTCAATTTGAAACTGATATCAGACACTTTTAGCCATACCGGTCACACCGTGCATCGGATTGAAGTGTGGTCGATTTGTACACGTCACAAATGACTCATGAATCGTTGTCCTAAAGTATCAAAACAATCCGAACGCTTTTGCCCAGTATTCCGTATGTCAGTAGTGTTGTTTTCTAAAGTTTATGTTAATTTGAAACTGATATTAGACACTTTTAGCTATACCGGTCACACTGTGCGTCAGATTGAGGTACGGTTGATTCGTACACGTCACAAATGACTCATGGATCGTTGTCTTAAAGTATCAAAACAATCTGAACGCGTTTTCTTGGTTTGCCGTATGTCACTTGTGTTGTCTTCTAAAGTTAATGTCAATTTGAAATTGATATCAGACACTTTGACATACCGGTCACACCGTGCGTTGGATTGAGGTGCGGTCGATTCGTACACTTCAAAAATGACTCATGGATCGTTGTCCTAAAGTATCAAAAAAAATCCAAACGTGTTTTCTTGGTTTGCTGTGTGTCACTTGTGTTGTTTCTAAAGTTTATGTCAATTTGAAACTGATATCAGACACTTTTAGCCATACCGGTCACACCGTGCATCGGATTGAGGTGCGGTCGATTCGTACACGTCACAAATGACTCATGGATTGTTTTCCTAAAGTATCAAAACAATCCGAACCTATTTGCTCGGTATTCCGTATGTCAGCAGTTCATAAGAGTCTCTCATTAAGTTATTCTTTACTAGAAGCTCAAATCATTTCTAAAACCATTCTTCATAATCTAAGGATATGAAACATAAGAAAGGGTGACCATAGATGCTCAATAAGTGTAAACAAGGGAGATATCAATGATCATATAAAGATAACATAAGTAGTAGGAATTCACCTTCATTGTCCAATTTGTTTACATTCTTCCATCAGGTATGCTGCCCATTCGTTTCTAAAAACATCTATATCATCTTTTGAATAGGATTTTTTGCGACAGTCATAGTAGTACTGAAAAAATATAAATACACAAAGGATTAATAATTATTTTAAATGAAGTAGTAATTATTTTCAAAAATACCTCTTCAGGGATGCTAGTTTGTTCATGAAATATGATCTCTTTCATAAATTTACAAACATAATAACTGCAGTCCTTGTCGTTTGTTTGTTTCAGACACTGCAGAAACATCGAGAAAAATAAGTAATCTGTTTTGATATGTATTTGGATAGTGAAATGTAATTATATATACCCTGATACTTCTCCATTTGTAGATCTTGTGTGCCTTGTCGTCCTTAGGCCTTGGATTCATTGCACCCTTTAGACGATATTCATACACCGCCCTATCATAACAGAATCCTCATTAAAAGATAATATAAATTATATAACTAGATATTTAGTTCTAAAATGTTGGATCTAGTGTATTACGAATTGACAATCGCCATCATGTGTGGTCGGTTTGTTGGATATCCATGCAGTGAATCCAGAAAATAAATCTTTGGAGTATCCAAATTGACTGCAATGAGCATCCAATGTTGCCTAAAAACACAAAAAGGAATAAGTACTGATAGAAATGAAAATATAATTGATATGGTTAAAATGTAGAGTTTTACCCCTGAAATGTTGGTATTAAAAAGAGTCTGTCAGTTGTAATTTTTCATTGAAACGTTCTGAGTAGGCTTGACATTAATTCATCCTGAAAAATGGAATCTATTTCTTCTCGTTCTGTAGAAATGGTGTGAGGACTAATGAGTCCAAATTTGTATTCATGGGAAAATCCCTTCAATTGTTTTTCATATATACGCCTGTGAAAAATATGAAATGTATTTAGCCATAATTATCATAGTATATCAGCTTCTGTAAAATAAAATCATGAAAACATACCTCATGTATACATTTATAACTGAGGCGCCTAGCCAGTCGTATGTGATGATTTCAGCTACAACGTCAGCACTAACAAAATCTAATGTTTCCTCTTCGGACATATCTTTTTCACAAACAATTGTGTGACTCTTTCCGTCTTTCATTTTCGTATCCACATGAGCTTGCAATGATATTAAATGTGGATATAGAACGGGCGGGGTGAAGGTGCTCTCAATAAATCGTTTTGATCGGTTGGTTGATCCTTTTAAGCCGCTCTTTCGTTTTAGCTCCTCCATTTTTTCCTTCTGTAATAACATTCATCGGTTCAACCCTTTTCTAATTTAATGTTAAAAGTTCTGCTTGAAAAATGAATTGGAAATGAATACCTCCTGGCCGACATGTTTTTTACAAGATTCAACGGCTATGCAATGAATGTTCCAACAACTTTTTCCACCGTATGAATGTCGTCATCGTCATTTGGCACGGGTAGCTCGGCGCTCGACTCATGAGTTATGTTAATCGACACTTTGACATGACCGGTTGGAAGTGGTCTGGAGTGTAGCGTGTCATTCTGCATATTGAACACCGTAGCCCTCGATACAAGGCGATGGGTGGGAGTTGACAGATATAAATTACAGTTATTTTCACCCTGTAGAATATCATTACAAGAAAGGTATCAGTGTCTATGTGATTCACATTTCACAGAAAAAAATATTAGAATATTGATTACCTTGGTTAAGTCAGGTCTTTGAGGGGAATGACTCGCCTCAAAGCTGGTGGGGGGTGGGGCGGGATCTTCTCGCGCGGGTTCTTGAGTTGTTTGTTATCTTCACCTCTCCCCCATCAAAGTTGCTATCAACTCTCCCTGACTTTCGATTCTTTCTTCAAGGGTAGTTACTCTATCTCTCATCATTTTCATTTCTTTAGTTTGTTCATCCTCTTGTTTTTTTTTCTGAAAATACTTTCAGGGTGTCACCCCAAAACCCAAACCTCTGACGCGGCCATACTGTTCTGGTTGTTTCAAGGCCGCTAAAAGTATGTTCGCATCAGGTGCAGGTGTTGTTGATTCCTGTGACTATGTCAAATAGAAAATATGGGAAAATAAGTAATCATCGTTATGTAATAGCTATTTAAAGAAAAACAAATTTATATTATGTCATACTTACACATGTTTCCCACATTTTTTGCGTGTTTTCATCTACCAGTTTCCCCTCTTTATTAACACGAGCCTCCTTCCATAGCACATGACGTGAGATGGAAGTGGCTTGAGATTTTGATTCATTAATCTGCATATAAACAGAGAAAAATGGTTACAGTGTTGTTTTATGTCACATAAAAGTATTACAGTACTTTTAAAATACGTACCGATTGTTTTTCAATTGAAGCGTACCCCAGCCTTGCTTTACGGTAGGGGTACGCTGGTTTTGCTGCCCATTCTTTATTTTCAGCTCTCAGTTGCTGTTTCATAAATAAAAATCTGTCAAAGTGATGAATACAAGCAACATTAAACAACGTGTAACCAAACACAATGTACCTGAAAAGTCTGCTTCGCACGACGGTTGCAAAACGCATCCCACACTCCTTGGGATATCAAGTGTGCATAAAGAGGAGGTGGGTGTGGCTTGATTTTCCCTTCAGCATCTTTCAGATGATGTTTTGTTAAAATGGTACGAAAGCCTCTATGAACCCTTCCTGCCAGTCTTAATACATATTCTTTGTGCGAGACATCTACTATAAATGCACTCTACAAGAGATGATGAAGTGTTAGTCAATATTTTAGTATTTTATTTTATTTTATTTTATTTTTAATAAATTAAATAAATGATATCGTAATGTTACCGTAATCTCTTCCCACATTAATGTTTTCAGCCTGCTGACAACATGGTGCCACAACTCTATATCAATCGGCATGCGTTGCCGAGTGACGATTCCAATGTAGCTACTAAACATGGCTTTGTTGGGGTTTACATGCTGGCCTTGCTTATTCTATCCCACCTCATATTTGATGCCTTTTGCTTTTGCCTTAAGGATTTTGGCTAAAACTGTCAAACTACGGCGCGCCTGTTTTTTTTGTGCCGCCGGGGTTTCATTGCCTACCATTTCCTCAGTTTCTGCATCATCATTATGTTCCTCCGAAGCGCTAGTATCAGAACTGGGACCAGCAGCAATAGGTTGAGAAACCTGTTGTACCTCAACAGTGGGACCAACTGCAACAGGTTGAGAGACCTGTTGTACCTCAGCAGTAGGACCAGCTGCAACAGGTTGAGAGACCTGTTGTACCTCAGCAGTGGGACCAGCTGCAACAGGTTGAGAGACCTTTTGTGTCTCGGGATTGGGTGCATCAGCTGGTGCAGAAGTCATTATCTGCAGAAGTGGTTTAACATTTAATTTAGATCACATAAAAGTAGCAACGAATAGATAATAATATAATGTAACACAATCTATATTACAATAAAAAAATAACCTCATTATTGAACTCTTTTTTTAAAGGCTAAAGGGATTTGACCCCTCTATCGACTATCCATATCCCTTCATTGTGGTATCCCCTGACATACAAAACGTCGTCTACATTGGGACCACTGCGAAATGATTGCGAAGTCCCAATGAAAGGGTCATCCTCCGTTGAATTTTCATCTGACCCTTCAGCTGTTTTGGTCGATAACAGAACAATTGACCAGTTTCAGTTTGTGGGATCTGGAACATAAAATACTTGCACTGCCTATGATGCTATTATAAACGGTTCATCTTTCTCCCCTTACTGAAATCAACTTTCACGAATCCCAATTCATCTATTTTAACAACACTCCTGTTATCAACCCACTTGAATTGAAAAATTGGAACTTGGAATTCCGTATAATCCAACTCCCATATTTGTTTGATGATGCCAAAATATGACATATTCGCATAAATTGGATTTCTGTCCTTAACACTGGAAACATGTATCGCTCCAGCCATAAGTGTAACCCCACTATTCTGCATGGTACTGTCACCATCATGTTCATTAGTATAAAATGTATAACCATTAACTACATAAGCATTGTAAGATAATACATACACACTTGGTCCTCCGGCTAGCCATCGAAGTCGTTCTGAAATTGACTCTGGATTTTCATCTGACTTCTTAAAAATATAGTCCTGAAACCATCCTATAAACTGTCGATTATGTGTATCTGATATCCATTTTCAGCCCTAGATGGATTCAAATGCCCAAGAATTTCTTTTTGGATTTCAACATATGGGTCAACGTCAAAACTGTTATGCAAAACATAAAGGTGGGCCTGCTCCCGATCTGTAATATTGATTGTGACAACCTGTCTTCCAGAAATTCCTTCACCCTCAAGCCGCCCAGTGTGACGAGATTTCGGTAGGCCAATGCCTTCCACACCAGACAGGTATTTGGTACAGAATTCAATGACTTCCTCAACAATATATCGCTCTACAATACAACCCTTCGGCCGACTTCGATTTTTGACATACCCTTTCAAAATCTTCATATACCGTTCAATGGGGTACATCCATCTGTAATGTACAAGACCACATAGTTGAATCTCTCTCACCAAGTGGACCATCAAATAAACCATCATATCAAAAAATGAAGGCGGGAAGAACATTTCTAATTCACATAATATGGTGATAATTTCTCTTTCCATAGTTGGCAGTTTCGTCGGGTCTATAACATTGCTGCATATAGCTTTGAAGAAGAAACACAGTTTCGTTAATGTATGGCGGAAATTCTTGGGCAAAATGCAATGTAAAGCAATAGGAATGATATCTTGCATCAAAACATGGCAGTCATGTGATTTTAGACCTTTTAACTTCAAGTCGCTCATTGACACGAGGTTCCTGATATTTGATGAATACCCCTCTGGAACCTTTACGTCATTCAAGAAGTTGCAAAACTGATATCTCTCCTTCCTGGAAAGAGTGTAAGCAACATGAGGAATAAATGTTCGTTTTTCACCATTCACTGGTGCCAACTCTTCTCGTATTCCCATCTCAACCATGTCTAACCTAGCCTTAATTCCATCTTTTGTTTTTCCAGATGTATTTAGTAACGTGCCGATGACACTATCAAATACATTTTTTTCTACATGCATAACATCAAGAAAATGTCTGACATACAGACAATTCCAGTATTGTAATTAAAAAAAAACTGATCTCGTTTTCCAACTGATTTTCGTAAGGTTTTTCGAAGTCGGTTTACCAAAAGTAGTGTCCACATTTTTAACTTTCTCAAACAATTGATCACCTGTTAGTGTAGACGGTGCTGTACATTCTTCTGAACTTCCATCGAATGATGTCGTCCAAGAACGGTACTTATGTCGTCGGGGTAGAAATCTGCGATGTCCTAGAAACACAGTTTTCGATGAATGTTTCAACCTAATTGATTGTGTACCTTGTTCGCAAATGGGACACCCTTGAGTTCCTTTAATGCTATATCCTAACAATTTTCCATAAGCATGGAAGTCATTTATCATCCCGTACAACATGACTCTCAAAGTGAAATCTTCCTTTCTGTAAGCATCATACAATGTAACACCTGAATCCCACAATAATTTCAAATCTTCGATCAATGGAGCTAAATAAACATCAATATCATTACCCGGTTGTTTTGGTCCTGATATAAGCATAGATAACATGATGTATTTTCGTTTCATGCATAACCACGATGGTAAGTTATAATTTACCAACATAACCGGCCATGTACTGTGACTGTTGATTTGAAAACCAAAAGGATTCACTCCATCTGTAGATAACGCAAGACGAAGGTTTCTCGACTCGTTTCCAAATTCAGGATACTCATGATCAATTCTCTTCCACTGAGGAGAGTTTGCCGGGTGACGTAGTATCCCATCTTTAATTCTTGTATCTGCATGCCATGTCAATTGTCCTGCAGTCTCCTCACTTCCATATAGGCACTTAAACCTTGGAATGATTGGAAAGTACTATACAACTTTAGTAGGACTGGATTCATCTTTCTTGTATCGAGAAGCACCACAATTTGGGCATTCTTTAAGTGATTTTTGGTCCTTAATAAACAGTATACAGTCATTCGGGTAGGCGTGTATTCTTTCAGAGATCATACCCATCGAGCGTAGCATTCGTTTGACGTCGTATGTTCGGCTTGAGAGCTCATTATCTTCTGGGAGCATGTCATTCAGGAGAGCAAGTAGTTTCGTAAAACTAGCTTCACTCCACCTGTTGTCTACTTTCAAATTATAAAGCTTCAGTACGACTGACAATGCTATATATTTAGTGCAACCAGCATACAATGACGTCTTTGCACAACTTTTTAACTTCTCAAACAATTTTGGGCAATCAAGAAGTTCATCTTTGACGGTCCTTGTCATTTCCTCAATACGATCTTCATCATCATTCACATCTGTAATCACATCCTCCATACTGTCATCTTCATTGTTCATGTTTGTAATCATATCAGATGATCCATAAAACGCAGTGTTATCCCAGCCACTACCTACATTCGTTGTTTCCCGGTGTTTATTCCAACATGTATAACTCTGATCTATTCTGTGACAGATCAAGTGTTCTTCCAACTCCTCTGGACTAATTTGTTTTGAATAACAACAGCGTAAACACGGACAAAGGATTTGAGAAGGGTCACATGCATGATCTTTTTCAAACTTGATAAACTCTTTCACGCCTTCTTCATACTCTTTTGTCAACCGATTGACATTCATCCATTCTTTATTTATATTCATCCTATTTGAAATCCATAGGATGGGTATATAGGTTAGGGGAGAAGGAATATGAGTATAATTTAGATAAAAAACTAGATACTTCAAAAATGGTGGGGGGCGTGCTCATTAATAGCAAATCTTGGGTGGTTCTTGGGATTAATCCATTCTCTTCTTCTCTTCGATCCCCCTGATGAGGGGTGGTTCTTGGGAGTTTTTTATAGTGCGTTAGTGAGTTCTTCCCTCATACTTCCTCCATTACTATTATCCTTTATTTCCCTATGATTTGGGATGATTTTAACTAGGATTTGTGTGATGATTTCACTATATCATCTTCAAATCAATTCAGATGATGTAGATTTTGTTTGTATTGGCTATAGGTTATCCTCGTATGATGAACGCACCATGTTTTGTGTGGTTTAGGTGGTGTTGTGTTTCCTAGTGAGTTTTTGAAAGATTATTCCTAATTATATTAAGGTGAATAATTAATTATAAGTTTCTATAATTAATTATTTGGGAATTGTGCCTTGAGATTGGGTCTCAATCATTGGCACAAGATTAGATAAGGCATGTATAGTCTTGGTTGAGGATGAGTTGATCTTGGTGAGGGGGTTAATCCATTTTTTGAGGTAGGTGGACCCTATAATACAAAACCCTGTTCCAATTTATGCATGATTGTGCATTCATGCATGAGTATATGTGTTCCAGTGAAAGGGATAGAAATCAAGAGCAACCAAGGTAAATAAATAGGGTGTTTTTGATCCACCAAGTGATAGAGTGAGGGTTCTATTGAATGTTTGTGATTTTTTGATCATCCAGAGATTATGTCTCCATGGAGTAGTTGTGTTTATGAGAGGATCGGGTTTGGTATGAGATTTGTATAGCCTAGTTAGGTTTTCTAAGGCTATTTGAGTAGGTATTAGAGTCTTAGGCTTAAAGAAGATGGATCATATAGTTTTATATCTCACGTATGATGAGGAACACCCTCTTAAGGATATATAAGAGTCATGGTATGTGTGATGAGTAGGATATTCCATATAGGGATTGGTGAAGTGTGACATAGAGGATTTCCTCCTTATAATTGGATTAAGAGATCTCCAAGGGGAGATATGATATGGTACCTAAGTGAGGGTCATGGTAATATCCTGGATGACTTAGCATAGGGTATCCAAGGCTCTTAGTGTGAGTTTCTTAGGATGGTCATTATTTAGTTTTAATGCGTTTTAATGTGGGAATTAGAAGATGATATAGACTAGACTATCGAGGCCTAGATCAAGTATAACATGTGGGTTGTGACATTACCATGTAGAGATGAGTGTGTGTTGGTATCAATGAGTAGAGATGAGTTAGGTTTGTAGAACCCAGTAGATTCCCTTATAGGCAGAATTAGAATGTTGATAGGTTGGGAATAATTTTCATGTATAACCAAGATGGTTTTAAGGAGATTATTATGCAAGGTTAAATGGATGGTGAATTTTATCATTTATGATCAGACCGACTAAGAGATTGGGACTTCATATGACTTTCACCTAGTTGAAGTATGATCATCCATGGGGCCCACATATTGATGATGTGGTTTAGCTAGTACGAGAGGCTGGATATCTAGATACCCTCCTTAGATTACTATTTATATGTTTTGTGGCATGAGACGAGATGGATGGCCTTTATTTAAGTGATAAGGTGTTGGTAGGACCCTACTTTGAGTGAGAAGGCATTGGTCAAAGGGGGTTGGTGTGTGACTTCCATGGGATCCACCTATTGATGGTGCATTTTGACTTGTGATAGAGGTTGGATATTGTGATTCCCTCCTTAGATCATTTTTTGTATGATAATATGATGTGAGATATAGAAATGAGGATCACTTAGTATTGGTTTGGAGTAGTTTTGTGAGAGGTTGTCTATAGAGATTCCCTCCTTAAATTGTTTTTATGTGATGTGATGGTGAGACCCACCGTAAGTGGGGAGAGCTAATCAAGATCAAACAAGTAACCAACCACATATACATGTGTTACACACACAAGAATCACACACAAGAATCACGCCAAATCATAATTAATCTCAATATTGAAAATAAATGAAAACATAATTAATTCATGCAAATTCAATTTTACTCACCTTAAGGAGGGGGACCCGGTGGTGGAGGAGGAGGAGGCATCGACATCGGAGGAAACAGAGGCAGCGCGGAGGTAGCGGAGGCAGCGGAGGCAACAGAGGTAGCTCGGAGGTAGTGGAGGTAGCGGAGGTAGCGGAGGCAGTGGAGTAGGAGGAGGAGGAGGAGGAGGAGGAGGAGGAGGCCGTGGTGGAGGAGGAGGAGCAGCGACGGAGAGGAGCAGTGGCGGAGAGGAGCAGCGGCGAAGAGGAGGCCGCGACACAGGAGGAGGAGGAGGAGGAGGAGCCGCAGTGGAGGAGGAGGAGGAGAAGTAGGCGCCGGAGGAGGAGGAGGAGGAGGAGGCAGCCGCGGCGGAGGAGGAGGAGAAGGAGGCGGCGGTCGTGCTAGAGAGGAGGCAGCGGCGGAGAGGAGGCAGCGGCGGAGGGTAGGGCTTTCACAAAAGCTTGACAGGGTGTGGGGAGGAGGAGGACCCGGTGGATTTTATAAATCCCGCGTGGAACTTTATCAGCGCTAGTAAAAAGCGCTGATAAAGACATAGTTTATCAGCGCTAATAAAAGCGCTGATGAATGTATAAATTTAATAATTTCTTTATATTATTATATATTTATTTAAAATGATATTTATGATATATATATATATATATTTATTAATAATTATAACTCTAAATAAATATATCTCTATTTATACTTATAAAATTATTTGAAAGGTATATTTATATATATATCATTGAAAATATAATAAAATATATATTTATTTTTTAAATATAATTTAATTTTAATTATAAGTGTACATTTTTTATAACATATATATTATATGGGTAACATAATGAATTATAAATTAATAACACATCAACGTGATATGTAATTATAATCTATAAATGAACATTATTCATGCACATATATATACGCATGTATGATATATTCATTGACCCCAATTCATTGGAAAAAACATTTATATTCAATAATTTTAATTATACATATATATTAAAATGTATTATATATTTATAAATAAAAAAAATACATTAAATATAAACAAATATAATAAATATATATATTAAATATAATGAATTAATAAATCTAATAAATATAATGAATTAATAAATCTAATAAATCTTATAAATTTAATAAATATATTTATTATTAATCTTATAATTATTTAATTATATATATATATTTAGTTATAACATGTGTTTTTTATTTAATGTATACAATAAATATTATCAGCGCTAAGAAAAGCGCTGATAAATGTAACCTTTATCAGCACTAAGAAAAGCACTGATAAAGGGATATTTAAAGCGTTGATAAAGGCCTACCCCTTTATCAGTGCTTTTCTGTTAGCGCTGATAAATGCATGCTCCTGTCTTGCCCAGTTTTGTGGTAGTGTGATCTTGGACCACTAGAGGGCTGACCTTTGCCTGTGGAACAGGTGAGGCCTCACGTGCAGCATGACGCTGTCTATGTCGCTGTGGTCGTGGCTCCTCAGCACCAACAATAGATGTAGGATGTTCCTATGGGGCAGGAACCTTCTCTCTCTGAGCCGGACGCGCGAAGATGCTCCTAGAAAGCGCACGAAAAGATGCCCTCACCTCCAGCGCTGTAGCATGGACAACTGCCCGACTAAAGATCCCCTCCTCTTCATCACTCATGCGAACAAGCTGTTCTGTGCGACTTCCCTGTAAATAGATTCAAATGGAATTAGAAAATAATTCAATAAACAAAATAATGGAAATTTATTGACTTACCATCCTCTGCATCTCTATGCCGGGTTGGCTAAGATACAATATAGAATTCAGTCTATACCATGGCGCATAATCAACCTGCTCCGAAAGAGAGAATCGATTCGTAGGAACACCCTGAATATGAAACTTTGCACGTCTGTGCCAACAGTCGATAAAACTGGCATGTACTTGGGACCAGTCATCATCCTGCCTCCCTGTCAGCTTCATCCCATGAAGCCGGTCTGTCTGTCTCGATGGTAATGGAATCGGCTGAGTACGAAAAAACCAGCGAATGACTCTGTCAGGATGCTGCCACTCAATAATATGGAAGTGAATGAGGGGCACTACAACCATAGCATCCTCAAGCCCAACAATGCAGTATGCTGAAAACTGGTCCGTAATACTCCAGTATGGAAGCCATGAAATCTGAAATGACAAGTGATTTTGTAAAAAAAAACCTAACTAAAAACCAAAATTGATGCTATTATTAAATATGTTAGACAGTGATAGATTGTATATACATACCTGATCAGGTAAGAGACAGTCCAACTGTAGCTGATATACGCCCAAATGCTATCTCAGAACCACGTCAAAACTGTGTCGCTGAAACCACCTGTAAAATACATCAACGATAGTGACAAATAATGATAAATTATAGCCAATAACTCATAGTAGAATCAGAAACCAATAGAAATGACTTATCATACCAGCATCCACGCGGAGCGTCATGCAGCACCTCCATCTCGACCGACAGACCAGCAAGGTCAGGGCGGAATGCTGGGATACGCTCCCATGCCCACATCTGAATAAGGATGACGCATCTTCCGAGACCTGTACGGTCCCTGTGGGATAGCCTGCATAATGATCTGTACGTGTATGCCAAGCAGGCTGATCCCCAGCTATATGTCCCATCTCGATCAAAGTCCTCTAGTAGGGGTAGAAACATCATATGCACGTGCATCCCCGAGTGATCAATACACATAGTTCCGCCAATGAGCCGTAAGATATATGCACGGGCGTAACGCATGACAGTATGCTCACCGTCATCATCTTGTAAATGTGGAATCTACGGCTCCAACCAAGGCATAGATATGGAAGATCCATCTGTAGCCCTACGGTCGGAAAAAATATCAACGCCTAACAAGCGCTGAGCAAGGTCTGGCCAAGCTGCACGAGTGACTCCAATAACGAGTCTCCCATGGATAGGCAGACCGAGAAGCACTGCGACATCCTCGAGGGTGATGGTCATCTCTCTCTCAGGCAGGTGGAATGTGTGTCTCTGGTCTCTATCTCTCAAACAGGGTAGCAAGTAGGTAATGATCTACAAATGTGAAATCTGTTACGGCAAGGCCATAGAAGCCAGCACGTCGCAAGTAAGGTCTAATGGCATGTGGAGGCTCCCTGTGATGAAAATGGTGTGCTCAACGCACCTTGACCAATCAATCTGGACAACCCTCTAACACAACCTGCAAAATATGGGTAGGTTACTGAGTGAGTAGTATGATATCATCCATCTGCATATAAACAAATGAAATGAGTCGTAAGTGTAAAATGTAAATAAAACGTTATGGATTGGATTAAGATAAATCGTGTCAATTAGTAATGATGTTTTAGGAAACATGTTTTTGGGTTAATAACATTTACTTTACAAATTGGGTTAAGTGTTCCGCTTTCAGATTTATGAAATAAATTCTATTATCTCAGATTTAAATTTATTTCTTGAAAGCAAGAATATTATTATGAAATAAGTTCTATTATCTAAAATATTGGGTCTTGAATTTGGTTAGACATATTTTGGAGGAGCTTTATGATTAACTACTTATGGATTGGATTAATATAAACCATGTCAATTAGTAATGATGTTTTTGGAATTTATCTAATTGTATGCATTCAATAACTTATGCTAATCATTATGATACTATAATTTTGTTATAGAATAGTTTACTAAAATATCGTACAGATTTTAACCAAAAACCATGGCAAAGGAAATATGTTTTTGGGTTGGGGTTTAGGTTTGAGGGTTTAGGGTTTAAAATTTTAATATTAAGGTTTAGGAAACATGTTTCTGGGTTAATAAAATTTACTTTACAATATGGGTTAAGTGTTCCGCTTTCATATTTATGAAATAAGTTCTATTATCTAAAATATTGGGTCTTGAATTTGGTTAGACATATTTTGGAGGAGCTTTATGATTAACTACTGATGGATTGGATTAATATATACCATGTCAATTAGTAATGATGTTTTTGGAATTTATCTAATTGTATGTATTCAATAACTTATGCTAATCATTATGATACCATAATTTCGTTATAGAATAATTTACTAAAATATCCTACAAATTTTAACCAAAAACCATGGCAAAGGTAATAAGTTTTTTGGGTTGGGGTTTAGGTTTGAGGTTTTAGAGTTTAAAATTTTAATATTAAGGTTTAGGAAACATGTTTCTGGGTTAATAACATTTACTTTACAATATGGGTTAAGTGTTCCGCTTTCGTATTTATGAAATAAGTTCTATTATCTAAAATATTGGGTCTTGAATTTGGTTAGACATATTTTAGAGGAGTTTTATGATTAACTACTTATGGATTGGATTAATATAAACCATGTCAATTAGTAATGATGTTTTTGGAATTTATCTAATTGTATTTATTCAATAACTTATGCTAATCATTATGATACTGTAATTTCGTTATATAATAGTTTACTAAAATATCCTACATATTTTAACCAAAAACCATGGCAAAGGGAATATGTTTTTTGGCTTGGGGTTTAGGTTTGAGGGTTTAGGGTTTAAAATTTTAATATTAAGGTTTAGGAAGCATGTTTCTGGGTTAATAACATTTACTTTACAATATGGGTTAAGTGTTCCGCTTTCGGATTTATGAAATAAGTTCTATTATCTAAAATATTGGGTCTTCAATTTGGTTAGACATATTTTAGAGGAGCTTTATGATTACCTACTTATGGATTGGATTAATATAAACCATGTCAATTAGTAATGATGTTTTTGGAATTTATCTAATTGTATGTATTCAATAACTTATACTAATCATTATGATACTATAATTTCGTTATATAATAGTTTACTAAAATATCTTAAAGATTTTAACCAAAAACCATGGAAAAGGGAATATGTTTTTGGGGTTTAGAAAACCGAGGAAGAAATAAGAGATAACAACATTTAGTTTATAATATGAGAATGTCACAATGAAGACAATACATCATTATTGTAGAACCCCGGGACACCCTGAGAGGGGAGGGGTGAATCAAGGTGTCAACTTTTTCTTTTAAACTGATGGATCTTGTTCCCACGTTGGTAGGAACTAGTTTAACCTGTATGATGGATAGGAGAAGCAATCAAACATTCACATGCAGAGAGAAAACACAACACTTTTTACTTGGTTCACCACTAAGGGCTACGTCTAAGGAGCATACGCCTAGAGGTTGTCGGTCGTACCAAATTCCACTATTCTTCACTAGTTGTGGATTACAAAGGTTCGGGAACAGTCACTATGTCCCAGGCTCACTGCCTTTACAAATGTTCAGGGATAGCCCATAGCGTCCCTTGGGTCACTCCCGTTGACTCCCCCTGGCTCACTGCCTTTGGTGAAGTCCCAATCAGTTTATAGACGTGAATGTCTCTTCAATAGATTTGCATTGAAGTATTTGTCTCTGTTTAGCATGAGACTCTACTTGCATTGAAGTCCAGAAATGATGCACTTATACGCACTGAACCACTGAACCGAATAACCAGAACGCGTAAACAAGTTTCACTGACAATTGCGCGCAACACCTACCTTTTGCGCGCAAGACCTTACTATTGCGGGCAAAATTTCCTTTTTCGCGCGGAAAAATATTTCGCGCAACAACACCTCTTTTTGCACAACTGAGACTTTTACGTGCCGCCCCAATTTTTACACGCAACTCTTCCTTTTTCCCGCATCCTGGAATTTTTCGCGCAGACCAGACTATTTCGCGCAAGCTCCTTTACGCGATCCTTTTACACGCATCAGACCGCAGACCTTCTCTAAGTCTTAAACCGTACCGTATGAGGGGGGTCACCTCTTATTTATAGGCATCTGAGACCCCCGCGTGCAAAACCCCCTGTGGCGCGAAAAAATTCTCATCTGGCGCGTAATCTTTTGCGCCGGTATCGTTTTTCATGCACATATCCAGATTTTTCGCGTAGCCCATGCCTTAGCCATTTTTTGATGTTCTGATTCCGAAAAACTATTTGCGCGAAAAACCTCGATCCACTATTTCGCGCACCGCGCTCTTTTTCACGCCCAACTCAAGTATTTCGCGCACAGACCTTATTTTTTCACGCACCACTTCCTCTTTACGCGCACCTTCTTTTACCAACAATCCATGTCTTCATTTTCCGATTTTGAGGCCCAAAAATTTGGCAAACACTGGGAAACGACGCCACCTTCAATACTGTTGTCTGCTTGAACTGTATGATCACTTTGCTGGCACACATTCTGAACTTCCACTGAGGATTGACAACAAACACAAACCATACTCTAATTCATGCATAGAATAGTCATGGTTCCAACAATCTCCCTCTTTGGGTTTGTTGGAAATCACCAAATAAATTCAATAGATCACCATCCACATGCAAACCAAAAACTCAAGAATCAACTCAGCCAACACTCTAAGTCTACGTAAACAAGGCTCGGTGTAGAAAACAAGATATGAAGCTTGAATTGGGTTCCCGTGTTTTGGAATTCTCAATGATGCCCAAGTAATTTTCTTACAGTGTCACAGAAGCATTACATGTCAAATGAATTCCTTCTCATCCTATCACTGACGCTGAATTCTCATCGTGTCACAGAAGCATTACATGTCAATGACATGCCTGCATTTATTCCTTTCTCCCCCATTGGCAATAAACCCAAAGACCGGTAATTGTTCATTGTTCAGCTCAAAAATCACCCCCCTGGATAGTATCTCCCCCACAAACCTGCATCACAGCCAAAAACAGATAAAAAGAAGTTAACATAACTGGGGAGAGGGGTACTTCGTAACCTCCTTATGCACTGGGAGGTGGCTGAACACCGAGGTTCAACCAATGCTTCTCAAACACAGCCGCTGACAGTGGCTTGGTCAGGATATCGACCACTTGCTCATCAGTTCCCATATGATCCATTCTAATCACGCCTTGCTCAAATTTTTCTTTGATAAAGTGATACCTAATTTCCATATGTTTTGTATGAGAATGATGAACAAGATTCTTCGTAAGATCAATGATGCTCTTATTATCACAGTAGATTACCATTGTTTGTTTCACATCATCACCAATATCTGTTAGTTGTTGCTTCATCCATAGCAGTTGAGTGCATGCCTTTGTGGTAGAGATATACTCAGCTTCAGCAGTACTAAGAGAAGTACTTTCTTGTTTCTTGCTCAACCAGCCAACACATTTATTCCCAATATAGAATGCTCCACCACTAGTGGACTTTCTATCCACTACATCGCCAGCCCAGTCAGCATCAGAAAATGCTGATAATTCACTGTCCCTTCCTACAACAAAGTATAAGACACAATTATGAGTACCTTGAATATACCTCATGATTCTTTTTACAGCTGTCATGTGTTCCTCCTTTGGATTAATCTGAAAGCGGGCCTCTAGACATGTTGCAAAGACAATATCTAGCCGTGTCGCTGTCAGGTACAGTAGGGTCCCAATTATCCTCTTGTACATGGTGGGATCTATAGATGTCCCATCCTCATGATTTTCAAGTTTGGTTCCAACTGCAATCGGGGTTGACATTGGTTTGGAGTCTTGCATATTAAACTTCTTCAGCAGCTCTCTTGCATACTTTTCCTGAGAAATGAAAGTGTAATCCTTCTTTTGAATCACATGCAACTCCAAGAAATATGTGAGCTCCCCAATCATAGACATTTCAAATTTTGATTTCACGTGGTTGGAAAATTCGTCCACTGATTTCTGCCAACTATCACCAAATATAATGTCATCAACGTAGACTAGAACCATGAACTAGTCTTTTAGAGAATTCTTCACATATAGATTGTGATCTACTCCTCTTTTGAATTTTAGCTTCTTGAGATAAGAGTTTAGCCGAGAATACCATGCCTGTGGAGCCTGCTTCAAACCATATAGAGCCTTCTTCAGTTTACAAACCTTTGTTTCATCATTACCAAGAAGAAAACCCACTGGTTGTTCAATGTAGACTTCTTCTTCGAGTACACCATTCAAGAATGCTGTCTTGACATCCATTTGATATACTTTATATCCTCTTTGGAGTGCCATGGAAAGGAAAAGCCTGATTGACTCCAGTCTAGCCACTGAGCAAAGGTTTCTTCAACATCAACACCTTCAATCTGGGAGTATCCTTTACATACCAGTCGTGCCTTATTTCTAATAAAACTTTCATGCTCATCAAACTTGTTCTTGAAGATCCATTTTGTACCAATCACATTGTGACCTTCAGGTCTCTAGACAAGATCCCATGTCTGATTCTTGTCAATCTGATCTAACTCTTCATTCATGGCTTTCACCCAAGATTCATCCTTCGCTGCTTCTTCAAATGAGGATGGATCCACAACTGACAGAAATGAATATTGTGTGTTATTTCTCATCCTCCTTGTTTGTGTGGGTGCATTCATGTCCCCAATTATGTTAGATGGATCAATCTCAACTCTTTGATTTCTCTTGTGAGGTTCTGTCGCATTCTCTCCATCCAAGGTTTCTTCGTCAGATTCCTCTTCCGAGTCAACATCATGATGTGATGGCTGAGTGTTTTGTACACATTCCTCTATTTCTGTATTTGTATTTTCTCCACGTTCACTTTCTTCCTCACTTTCTATCACATCATCATATAGAGGCCTTGGAGCATTTGTGGTTTTCTCTTCAACGATCTTAACATCACTGCTTTCCACAATCCTTCCTAATCACTTGTTGAAACACTTGTAGGCTTTGCTGTTCATTGAGTATCCAAGGAAAATTCCTTCATCTGCATTGTCACCATACTTCCCTTTATTTCCTTCTTTATTCCTGATGAAGCACTTACTTCCAAAAACACGAAAGTATTTCAAAGAGGGATTCCTTCTATGCCACAATTCATAAGGTGTCTTCGTCTCACCCATGTAAAGTCCTGTTCGATTTTGAATATACACTGCAGCTTGAACGAATTCTTTCCAGTAATACCATGGAATACGGATCTCAATCAGCATAGTTCTTTCCATGTTGTTCACCAATCGATTTCTATGCTCTACAACTCCATTTTGTTTTGGAGTTCTCACGACAGTTACCTCATGTTATATCCCATGCTTCTCTAGGTAGTTTTCAAATTCAATGGATGTGTATTCCCCTCCATTGTCTGATCGCAACACTTTGATTGTTCATCCAGTATCATTCTCGGCGATTCGATGATATGTTTTCATGCAATCAAGCACTTGTCATTTCCTATGTATAACCATTACGCATTCCATTCTGCTGTAATCATCTATGAAAAGGACGAAGTACCTTTCTCCATGAGTTCCAGCAACATTTATCGGGCCACATACGTCTGTATGAATGAGATCAAGAAGATGCGATGCCCTTTTCTTCTTTGGCCGATATGAACTACAGACCAGCTTCCCACAAATGCAAGCATCACAAGACTTTTCCCATTCACGTTTCAGAATGGGGATATCCATGACTATCTTCAGCTTAGATATCTTTTTCATGTCTTGTTGGTTAATGTGCCCTAGCCTTCGATGCCACAAATTGTTTTCTTTTTCAATAGACAAATAGAAGGAGTTCACTTTGCCATCAACTTGATATAAGTTTCCATCCGTTCTACAGCCTTTCATAAGAGAATTCCCTATTTTTTCCTTTATAGTGAATCCTTTTTGATTGAAAGTTACTATGATCCATGAGTCACAGAGTTGACTCACACTGAGGAGATTGTGACGTAGACTGTCTACATAAAAAACTTCAGTCTTCTTTAGCTCTCTATTGGTGAGAGAAGTATTCCCACTACCTTTAATCTTCAAAGCACCATCATTACCAAACCTCACTGTTCCATCAACATTCTTTTTAATGTTCTTCAAAAGGTCAGCATTTCCCGTCATATGGGAAGAGCATCCACTATCAAGAATCTAAGTGCTGCTACTCTTTGTAGCTTTGAGGGTTAATTCTGCAAGATTGCATTTCTCGATCTTCTTCTTTTCTTTCCATGAGATATTGGATTGAGTATAGGATACTGATGGTCTTCTAATACTTTCCTTCATATAATCTGATTCTTCATACCCATAATCTTCTTCCAAAGGAGAAAAACTGTTTGTGAGAACAACACCATCAGGAGGGTGAAAACTGACCCGTCTCTGAGAGTTGAATGAATTTCTCCTGTCGTACCTCTGCCTGCAATACATAGCTTTATGGCCAAAGTTAGAACAATGAAAAAAGTAACCATAGAATCTATTTCTTCTATAAGATGGAGGATATGAAATCGGTATCTTTTGTTGACTTCCCAGATCTTCCCCATTCAAGTATCTCATTGCCTCTTCGCAATATGACATGGTATGACCCAAATAGCCACAGAACTGACACTTCATGAGGGGAAATGTCTTCTCACTTAAATTTATCCTCATGCCTTCTTCCTTGGGAGAATGGTTGGACTGCCTGTCATTTCTGAAAGTTTGAGGATAATCTTCAGTTCTTCTTTTAGTTTGGATTGAGGGTTTCTTTTTCAGCACTTCAGGAAACATTTCAACATGCCCAAATTTCATCTTGTCTTTTTTTTTCCGGCTCTCTTCACTTCCAGCAGTTGATGGCCCAGCTTCATAGCCAATTCCACTCTTTCCCATGCAAGCGGGTCTTTGATCATTCAATATTTTTCCAACCCCATCTGAACCACACTTGGCTCTTTCCAGTAACTCTGCATCTGAGAATCTTCCAAAATGAATTTTCTTCTTACCCTTATTTGTGGTTGATCGACACTCAAGTTTACTCCTAAGAGTAACAAATTCTTCCTCAAGACCATCAACAGTCTTGGACTTCTCTTCCGGTCTGGATGTAAGGTAATTTATGACCTTTTCTTGTTCTTGAATTCTAAGCTTCAATTCCCCAATGTTGTCTGTGCTTTCAAGGATTGAAGATTGAACTCTCACTAGTTCTTCTAGTCGTTCAATTTCAGCTTCAAACTCATCCACATATTCTGATGATTCTTTCACCATTTATTTCCACTTACTACATCTCTTTCATTTGTTCTCAAGCTTTGAAAAGGCATCCTTAATTTTCATCTTGGGATCACCATTATGAGTCATATGATTATCTCTGTCTTTATCGATCGAGGGTTTTAACTTTTCAATGGTAGCCATCATGGAAGCATGATTTCAAATTTTAAATTCATGTTCTTCTTCTTCAAAGAATTCAATATCATCCTTTTCCTCTTCACAGAAAAAACTCTTCTTATGTATCTTCTTTCCAGATTTGAATTCTCCCTTTTTGAAAAAACTTTTCCAAGGCTTCTCAATGCCTTATGCTTCACTTTCTTCATCATCAAACTTTCTTTGGCACTGAGAAGCAATGTTCCCAACTCTTCCACAACGAAAGCATGCTAGAGGTAACTTACCTTTTCCCTTCTTCAGCTTCTTAGAAATGAGAGAAATAATTTATTTTTCCTCATCATCTTCACCACCACTATCTTCTGAAATTTTCAGATTTTCCATGGATTTGAATGCCATTTCCTTGCTAACACGAGTCATAGCTTCTTCAGGTTTGAATCTCATCTCATATGCCACTAGACTACTTAACATATCATCCAGATATAGTTTAAATAGATCTATTTCTTCAAGGGCTGATACCTTTGCATTGTACATAGGAGGAAGTATTCGAAATATTTTCTTTACGATATCAATGTCTTTGATTTCCTCTCCAAGCCCTCGAATTGCTCCCACTACTTCAGTGATTCGATTGAAGAATGAATCTGCATTCTCATCAGGATGCATCTTTAGATCATCAAACCTGTTGTGCAGGACTTGAAGTTTTGCCTCCTTCACTTTGTTGTCTCCTTCATAGATATTTTCAAGTTTATCCCACATAGACTTTGTTGAGATGAAACTCATCACCTTTAGATAAATCTGATCAGAAAGAGCCGCAGTGATAGCATTCTGAGCTTTAATATCTGCATCAAGAACTTTCCTATCTGTATCAGTCATAGCCAGACCTGTTGGATCAGTAACATGTATTCCTTGCACAGTTGCAAAGAGGACTTCCATTCCTATAGATCTTAAATGAGATCTCATCATGTTCTTTCAAATATGAAAATTACTTCCATCAAAGAGAGGGATTCCCCTAACATTGACATCATTCTCCATGATGAAAAAGTACATATCAAACACCAGCAACCTGCCTCTGATACCACTTGTAGAACCCCAAGACACCCTGATAGGGGAGGAGTGAATCAGGGTGTCAACTTTTTCTTTTAAACTGATGGATCTTGTTCCCACGGTGGTAGGAACTAGTTTAACCTATATGATGGATATGAGAAGCAATCAAACATTCATATGTAGAGAGAAAACACAACACTTTTTACTTGGTTCACCAATAAGGGCTACGTCCAAGGAGCATACGCCGACAGGTTGTCGGTCGTACCAAATTCCACTATTCTTCACTAGTTGTGGATTACAAAGGTTCAGGAATAGTCACTTTGTCCCAGACTCACTGCCTTTACAACTGTTCAGGGATAGCCCACAATGTCCCTTGGGTCACTCCCGTTGACTCCCCCTGGATCACTACCTTTGGTGAAGTCCCAATCAGTTTATAGACGTGAAAGTTTCTTCAATAGATTTGCATTGAAGTCTTTGCCTCTGCTTAGCACGAGACTCTACTTGCATCGAAGTCCGGAAATGATGCACTTATACACACTGAACCACTGAACTGAATAAACAGAA
Organism: Viscum album; assembly: GCA_963277665.1. NCBI lineage: Eukaryota > Viridiplantae > Streptophyta > Magnoliopsida > Santalales > Viscaceae > Viscum > Viscum album. The sequence continues at coordinate 2,059,272,211 of OY728120.1, read as the reverse complement.
CGCATAAACCAGTTTCACTGACAATTGCGCGCAACACCTACCCTTTGCACGCAAGACCTTACTATTGCGCGCAAAATTTCCTTTTTCGCGCGGAAAAATATTTCGTGCAACAACACCCTTTTTCACACAACTGAGTCTTTTACGCGCTGCCCAATTTTTATGCGCAACTCTTCCTTTTTCCCGCATCCCGGAATTTTTTGCGCAGACCAGACTATTTCACGTAAGCCCCTTTACGCGATCCTTTTATGTGCATCAGACCACCGACCTTCTCTAAGTCTTAAACCGTACCGTATGAGGGGGGTCACCTCTTATTTATAGGTGTCTGAGACCCCCGCTCGCAAAACCCCCCGTGGCGTGAAAAACTTCTCATCTGGCATGTAATCTTTCACGACGGTATCGTTTTTTGCGCACATCTCCAGATTTTTCGCGCAGCCCATGCCTTTTCCATTTTTCGATGTTCTGATTCCGAAACACTATTTGCGCGAAAAACCTCGATCCACTATTTCGCATACCACACTCTTTTTCGCACCCAGATCAAGTATTTCGCGCACAACCCTTATTTTTCGCGCACCACTTCCTCTTTTCACGCACCTGCTTTTACTAACAATCCATGTCTTCATTTTCCGATTTTGAGGCCCAAAAATTTGGCAAACACTGGGAAATGATGCCACCTTCAATACTGTTGTCTGCTTGAACTGTATGATCACTTTGCTGACACACATTCTAAACTTCCACTGAGGATTGACAACAAAAACAAACCATACTCTAATTCATTCATAGAATAGACTTGTTTTCAACAATTATGGATGAGACTGTGAACTCAACCCAACAACGTTAGAGCATCATTTCTAGTTATGACCTACTTTATGACATATCGTGCATCTCAAACTTTGTCCTTGTTCTTGAGGCCAGTCCATATCATTACGCATCCTACTCGCCTTCGGTCTACCATGAGGACGTAACCGATTCATGTTAGGTATCACTATCGGCTAACCTTCGGACATTGGGAAATAACAATACTCCCCAATAGGTGCCCATGGTGCAACATAACAGTTAGCAATGGTATCCATCCGGTACACTATATCAACATATGCTTCCCATGATATGTTCACAGAGGCACATGCTGCGATGACGTGTGTACATGGAAATCATAAGGCCTAAAAGTTTCCACATTGACATTGCCTTGTTTCCAGTAATACCGCCATTTTTTCACCGACGTGATTTGTGATGGGGTCTGAACACTCTTGAACTTCAAATCAGGAGTCTTCTCTTCGAAAGAGACAAACGTGATAACCAGAAGCTTCTTCAATATTCTTTTCAATCTCTCGTTGAAAGTGTCTTTCATATCTTAGCCCCTATTGTATTCCGTCTGATGCTAGTTTTTGCCTATCCACAAAGTACTTCATGCATTGATATAATGTCTCCTGCACTAAGGCGGTTATAGGCAGCTTGCGAATCCCTTTGAAGATACCATTGATGCACTCCAAAATGTTTGTTGTCATGTGTCTGTACCTCTTCCCCCATCGTATGCCAATGTCCATTTCTCTTTTGGAATCCGCATCATATAATCATAAACTTATTGATTAGCTTGACGAATTTTTTCAAAACATTCTTCAAACCGCCATTGGTCCAACTCATATGCTACAAATCATAGATGATATTTCACATAAATTGATTTTATCTTTATATTGAAATAGTAAAACAGAATGAATAGAATGCATACCAAGCCTTGTGATTGCCTTCTTCATCGGTTCGTTGTGGAATTTTTTATTCACATTGATAGCAATGTGTCTAATGCAGAATTGATGATGTGCATTTGGGTATCTCTATCTATCAGGATATGTATTGATTGCCTCATTAATTGCTCGATGGTGATCAGATATCAAACACCCCGAATGTTGGTGAAATGATTGCTGATACATACCAGAAACCAACTCCATGATTCATAGTTTTCTTTCTCTACAATGACAAAAACAATCAGAAGAGGTGAACGGTTTCCATCTTGGGTTGCCGCAATCAACAATACGCCCGTGTATTTTTCATACAGAAATGTTCCATCAATCTAAATAAACTGTTTGCAGAAACGAAATGAGGAGATACAGGGAAGGAATGCCCAAAAAAACTGATGAAATCGAACACGAGATGGATCAAGTCGGTTATCGTGAGACACATATTCGTTTGTATCCAGATGAAAGACAACTTGGTTATGATGTCTTAGTATGACTAGCAATTGCGGCAACACCCGATATGAGTCATCCCAATCACCATATACCTTCACAATTGTCTTTTGTTTCTCCATCCATGCCTTATTATAGGAAATATTACAACCGAATGTCTGTTGAATCCTCTCTTGCACAAGGGCTATTGGAACATCTTGACATGTCCTAATCATCTCAACAACAATAGATGACACAAATTCATCATCCAATGAGGTATGATCTTGTGTGAGGCTTGGATGAACGCAAGTATGAGCCGCCTCAATCCTCAATATTCTCCAACCTCCAAATGTAATGTCTAGAATTTCCCTCAAGCGAAATCTACAATCATACCCATACTTCTCACACCGTATAACATATTTACTACGACATGATTCGTGAACTACATAGTTGAAGTGTCTCTCAATATGAAATCTATTTATCGTGCTTTTAAGGCATCTTTACTAGGAAAATTCCTTCCAATATATAAGGTTTTTTCCACCTCACTAAACCTATCTGGTACAACTCCAAGGAACTTAGTTTCCAGTTCGAGAATAGTATTGTCGAATTCAGGCACGCGTGTCATTGCTTCTGACCAAGATGAAAAGAGTGGTGGATGATTTATTGTAGGTCAAGGTTGATGTACAACTAATGCATTTCTCAAAACCTCCTCCCTATCTTCCATTGGTCCCTCCTCATCAGCACTGTTGTCACCATCTGATCCATCATTACGAAACTCCTTATTGGAAGTCGGATTGACATGTATATCCAGGAGATCATCTAGGTTTTCCTCTTCTACTACATCATTTGGAATAGACTCAATTTCATGGGGTGGACTGTCTTCAACCACTCTTGTAATTCTACATCTTCGTACAAGTGGACGTTGTTTTTGTACAGTAGCAACATCAATGTATAACTCCATCATGGTACCATCTGACCGTTGAGAAAATAAATTAATTTCTTGGACCCACTGCGCATCAGCAACCAATGGACAAGCTAGATGTCACAGTGTTGTCGGAAATTGCAAATGTCTATAGCTCATAGACATGATCTCTTGATCGGGTCCCAGATTTAAGGAACCAAGAATTCTCTCTTGAAGGTCACTTATGGTTACAAAATCAACTGCACTAAACACCGTAATTGGTTGTGTACTATAAGAAGCTCCTTACTCAGTTTGAATAACCTCCCCATAGCAGTATACACAGGAAAACATGACTCTCTACGTCAAAAATGTTTCTTTCATCAAAATTATGATAGTGTAACAAATATTAACAATGATGTTTGACCATATGATATTTATTAGAATTTAATTTTAGGGTGCCTTTCTATACCCTAAAATAGACTACTGATGTTTGACCATATGATATTTATTAGAATGTAATTTTAGGGTGCCTTTTTATTTAATGTGTTTGTTCTTCTTCATTTCACTTTATATGTTCATCAGTATCGTTAACTAATCATTATATGGATTCATGTTTTAATCCTATGTTATTTGTTAATTATTCTATAGTTAATTATGTCTAATAATAACTATTATTTCTAAACTATACAATCTTTACATTTTAAAACATTTTCTTCTCTATTTCATTTTAAATAATTATAATTGTCATTTTAAACTGATTTTATTAATATAGTTTTAATTAATCGATCATTCTTTAATCACTATTTAATCATTATTAAGTTGTTCTTTAATTATTTATTCTTTAATCGTTAATCATATTATATTCATTAGTTAATTATAATTAACTAATAATAACTTTAATTCGTTAATGCTTTTGTCCTTATTTCATTCTATAACATCATATTTATCATTTTATCATTGATAAATATACTGATTTGATTTTTCTTTTCTTAGATATTTTAGTAGTTTATAAAGAAAATATGAATCATCTTAAGAATATTCCCCGGGAGTGTCAAACCAGGATGCAGCAAGGCCCGTTATCGTGCACCGGTTCCCGTTCGAGTCTAGCTCAAAGCGGTAATCTGTGCTAGAGCCACATCCACTTGTTTGTATCCAGACAAGAATTTAATTTCTTAGATAACCACATAATCTTTATGCTACCAAAATTTCAAAATACTTAATTATAAGTTAATCTATACTTAATCCATACTACCTAAAAATAATTATTTCAAACTATATATAACTAATTATAGAAACTAAATAACCAAATATTAAGAACTACCTAAACTACTTAAAAAATGAAGTATTTAAGACTAAAAAGAATTAAATTAATTAAATAAAAACATTAAATTAAATAAAGAAACATACCTCTAAGTAGAGATTCGTAAAAACCCGCACAACAAATGATTTTTTTAGAGATAGATAAAGAGAATTTAGGAGAGATGAAAGAAAGGATTAAGTGAGGAGAGGGGGGGGGGGTTCCCTTTTATAGGGAGTTTAGGACAAGGCGGCATCGCGGAGGCTGCCTTTGCTATGTCATCGATCCGGGCCAAAGACGGCGTGGGGGAGCAAAGGCAGCATCGTCGATTCCGCCTTTGTGGCGTGTTTTTAATTTTTTTTTAACCTAATCCAGTTTTCATATTTTTTTAAAAATAACGCATATAAAAAAAATCCGCTATCGCTAGTTCAACCTTTCTACCGCCAGAAGAGTTGATTCTACTGCTAGAGTATCTATGCTACCATTAGTTTAGCCTTGATACCGCCAGAAGAGTTGATTCTATCATCAGAGTATCTATGCTACTGTTGGTTTAACTCTGTTATTGCTAGTTGATGCCTTCTACCGCTGGTGAAACTATGCCATCATTAGAAAGAATGTTCTACCCCCAGAGTATGTGTGGTATCGTCAATACAATCCTGACGTCGCTAGTACAAGTCTGCTATTACTACCACTAGTTCAAAGCATGCTACCGCCAGGATGGGATTGCTATAATTAGTTTAGATCATGCTATCGTCAGTTCACTTCAGCTACTGCTAGTTGAAGTTGCTACCGCCCATTGAAGATCTACTATCATAGCTGTCTGGAATAAAATTCAAATTAATTATTCCAACAACTAGTTTAAAATATTTAATGCAAGTCAAAGACACATGGATTTACGAATGATTATTCTTAAACAACTACACATAGGCATTGAAGACAAAGTTAGACTTTCTAGATATATTCCTCAGTACAAGGATTTACCTTATTTTATTATTATCCTACACCGGATAATTGGAAACTCTGAAAATCTATAAAGTCAGAGGATCCCTTGTGTACAAGGGGTGTCTGGTTGGCTGGTCTATTTCTTTATTACTATTGATTGTCTGGCTGTGTTACTATCTATTGAAACTGTAGAAGATTGTCAAGTGATTCAAATGACACTATTTTTCACACAAAAACCAAATCCTTGCGATGAATGTTTGAAGTGTCCTTAATGACAAATTTAAATATATTCTGAAAGAAGAAGAACATTCCTGATCATCTCCTACCAGATCATAAAAAGAATTACACAAACACTTCTTCCATCTTTAATTCTTCTTCTTTGTTTATTTACATTTTAGCTACACTTTCTTTACTCTGTATATTTAATAGCATAAACTCTTGCACTGTATTGGAGAGTTCTAGATACTCTCTTTTATTCTTTTACATCCGTTATCCCACGTATAATTGTGAAAGTGGTTGTGTGTTGCTTGGACTGTATGTGTGTAGTTGTATGTAAAAACTTGATCCAGGTTGTGGATTAAGTTTATTGTTTAATAAACTACTTGACAATGGGTGATTTTTAAGTGGATATGACTAGGTTTCAACTTGAGATTGAACCTTTTGTTTTTAATCCGATGTGTGTTTCTTTGTTTTGTTTTTTGTTATTTTCAAAACAAACTTATTTTTAGTTTTCAAAACTATTTAACAAAACAATACTCTATTAGATTTAATTAGTGTTTTATATATTGTGTTTAATGCAATTAGAATTATTTCAAAATCTTAAGTAAACTTGAAATTGTTTTAACTGGGTCTTGATCAAGCCTTTGAGAAATCTTTCGAAAACATTAAATTATATATGTTTACTATTTTTGTTAACTGTGCTATTTTATAAATTAGGGGAATTTGTTTTAAACTAAAAATTTTAACTGGAAACTCAATTCACTCTCTCTTAAGTTGTTCACTCTAACCAACATTTGGCATCAGAGGCAATCTTTCCTTCTCTTTTCTTACCTTTTTACCTTGATCAAGTTTTTAGAAAGATTTTTTTAATTTTTGTTACTCTTTTATTTGTTATTATGGATGCTAAGTCTGAAGGTTATGATACCAACAAGCCTCCCTACTTTAATGGTCAAAATTCCATTTAGTGGAAAATAAAAATGAAAATCCACCCTGAGAGAGCGAGTTTTTATATTTGAGGATCTATTGAAGATAAATATTAAAAATGCAAAATTGTTAGAAAAAAATAGGATGCTTCAACTAAAGATGCTTATGATTCAAATTGAAAAGCTATGAATGCTTTATTTTATGCTCTAGGAGATATGAATTTAATATGATATCTTCATGTGCAACTGCTTATGAACTTTGAGATGCCCATTTTGTGTCTCATGAAGATGCTTCTAATGTTAAGAAAATGAGATTAAATACATATACTATCAAGTATTATATTTTCAAAATGAAGTCTGATGAGTCTATCTTCGACACGTATCTTAGGTTCAATGAGATAATAAATACTATGATTACAGTTGGACAAACAATGATAGACAAAACTTAAGTGATGAGGATCTTGAGATGTCTACCAAATTGTTGAAGAGGTATTATAGTCTCTATTCAGGAATCATGTGAAATCATAAAACTACCAGTCAGAAAGCTAATTGGAAAGCTGAAGATGTATGAAGAATAGCTAAAAGTGAACAATAAAGATGATGAACCTAAGAGAAAATCTATTGCGTTTAAGGCATTACAGTCGAAAGATAAGGAAGTTTTCAAACCAGACAGTACAAGTGGAAGTGAAGATGATGCTAATAGTGATGAATAAATGACTCAGTTAGCCAGAAGGTTTAATAAGTTTTACAAAAATAAGTTCTTTCATTTGTCAAATTATAAAGGAAAGTATGAAAAGTGAGGAAATTGGAGGAAATAATAGAAAAGAATGACTCCTCTAATGAGGTTACCTGTTAGGAATGTAAGAGAAAATGACACATGAAAGATTACTCTCCAAAGATCAAATACCAGAAAAGGTATAAGGATAAAGAAAAAAGACCAAATAAAATAATGAAGGATAATAATAAAATAAGGTAAGAATTAGAAGAATACTGTCCTATGTTGGAAGATTCCATGAATTAATTAAATGATAAATACAAAAATTTAAAAAAGATTCTTGTTTTATGTGCTGTAGATAAGTCTTCTCTTAGTATAGAAAAAGAAAAGAATGGCAACCTGCTTAAGGAAAATATTGGTTTGAAGTTGGTGAATGAACAACTCAAAAAGGATTTGGAAAAATTTGTTGATAGTATAAAAACATTAAATATCATGCCGGGTGAATAAAAAAAATCCAAAATCTAAATTTGGAATCGGATATGGATCTGGACAACAAGGGAAGCGGTATACAAACTATTTCATCCAGAGTTCCAAAAACAAGACTCTAGTTTATAGGAAAACTAATGGTTTTGGAAATAATTCTAAAAATTTTGGACCTAAAGTGACTTTTCTATCTAAATCTGTTAATTATATTGTAATAAATCTTGTGAAATAAATATGGATTCCAAAAGTTTTAATTACTAACCTATTTGGACCCAAACAGATCTGAGTACCAAAATCAACATGCATTTAATTGATTACAGAAAAAATGCATGAAAAGCTCAAGCACAAATATATGGAATCTGGACAGCGGATGTTCTAAACATATGACCAGAGACTAATCAAGCTTTAAGAATCTTATAAAAGTGGATGATGGACCATGTCACTTTCAACGGAAATGTGAACGGAAATATTATTAGACTTGGACCAATTGATAACTTTGAATATGTCCTTATTTCTAAAGTGTTATGTGATGACCCGTGCATTCTCAGCCCACTACTTTGCCAATTTTGGTGGTTGGTGGTGTTCGGGAGAGGTTCCAAGAGTTTTCTATGGAGGCTGGAGCTGCAAAAAAACTACTGCAGGAAATACACGCTGTGTAAATGTATTACACGACGTGCAATGGTGGTTCATAGCTTGTGTAGCTGGGTGGTTCGCGACTTGTACGCGGCTAAGGGGTAGCCCATGAAAAGGTTACACGTCGTGTAAGTGGGATTCACAATGTGTAATAAAATCAGGTGTAAAAATCCTTTGAGGCGACACGTTTTTTGATAGACCTTAAAGCCCAAAATTTACACAACGTGTAGGGATTACTCGCTGTGTAAATGTCCTGTGCAACAAATATTTAAAGGTTGCAACACTCGGGTTATTTCTTAAACCCTATGGCCGATGCTCCTTTCTCTTGTTCTAGGTGATAAGGAGGCTCCCTCTTCAAGTGTGTGGGATTACTTTCGACGATATTTGATTCCCGACTGTCTGTCTTCGATTTGTGGTGAGTTCTCCTCTCATTCTCATCCATTTCCTTCCATTCTTCTTGGGGGTTTCGCTGTGGTGGTGCAGTTTGGTTTGGGTTGTGTGTTTGAGATGCGTTTTGACGATCCTTTGGTGAGGTATAGGTTGATTCATGATTTCTCGTGGAGCAGTTGTGGTTGGAAGACGTTTCTTCTTCATCCTGCACTGCACAACATGTTGGAAAGCTTTTTTGAGGTAGGTAATCCCTTGTTTCTCTTTTTTATGTATCATACGGGAGGGGGTTTGCTCATGTTTATCTATGGGAGATGGTTGTGCTGGATTAATCAAATATAAAGGATTGGTTAAATTTAAATTTAAAGGGTAAATGGGTTTGATTCACATGTTTTTACAACTTTGATATGTTTGTGATATTGTGACTGTACGGGCTTGATGCCCCATTGAAAATTGTGGTAGTGTGGGGATTTGTTTGCACTTGATGATTGTTCTATGACTGCTGCTTTTGTTGTGATTTTTGGAATATCACCCTAAAATGGAAATTGGCTAACCACTTATATTTGGTTAATAAAATGGTTTCCCTAAGATTATGGCTTGTGTGATAACACCCCTAAAATAAAGTGAAATGTGATAAAATCCCATTTGTAAATCTATAAAATGGATTTTGATGTGCTGTGATATGTGAAGCTACTTTTGGGGTGGCGATGTGCGGTTGATGTGTGGTTGGGGCATGTGGGGATGATGGTTTGATGACCGTGCTTTTGGGGTGGCGAGGTGGTTTTTTGACTATGCTTTTGGGGCGATAAGGTGGTGGTTGTTTGGATGTACTTTTGGGGCGATAAGGTTGTTGTTTGTTGGCAGTGCTTTTGGGGCAGTGAGGTGGTTTTTTGATCATGCTTGTAGGGTGGAGAGGCTATGGTATGGCGGAGATGATGAGTTGTTTGTGATATGTGGTTGTTTTGTTCTAGATTTCCAGGTAGCGATGAAATGAATATTTGTTTAATAATGTTTGAAATGGATGGGGGTTGGTTTGGTAAACATGATGAAAATGATAAATGAAAAAATAAATGATGGGTTGTGTGGTTAAATGTGGATGATGTTAAATAATTAAATTAATGAGTTGGATAATGGAAATTAGTTGGAAATGTGAGATGAGACTTGTGGCTTGTTGTGTAGTGTTATGCATTTAGAGGTGGCAGCAGAAGTGATGATGTTGTGAGCTGATTAGTGTTTAGTTGTGAACCCATATGTTGGGGTTGTGTGTGGATATATGTATATACTTGTATATTCCTTGTGATTTCTATACACACCCCACCCACATCGAGCACTATGTTCCAACACCCGCATAGTCACATGGAGGATATTTTTCCCGACATTTGGTGAGGATGATGGATGGCTGGGTACCTGCTCTTTCCTACTCTCTATTCCAAGTGAGGTAGGTATTGCACAAGATGTGATGGTCGAAGGTATTTTAGTGCATTAGATTGTTGTTGCGATAGCCCAGGTGTTTTTAGGTGAGATGTGATGGACCATGTGTTTTCGGGTGGGATGCGATCATGCTTGTGGGGCGGTGGCCCAGGTGTTTTCGGGTGGGATGTGATATGATCATGCTTGTGAGGTGACTATAGTGGGGGTCATGCATGGTAGGAGGAGAGAATGAGGTTGATGTCCTACATGTTTACGATACCCTACTACTCTGGTTATGGTTGAGATGTGATAGCCCATGTGTTTTCGGGTGTGATGTGATCGTACTTGTGGGATGATGACCCATGTGTCTGTGGGTGTGATGTGATGAGACTGTGCTTGTGGGGTGGTGTGGTATATAGAAGAGATGAGAGTTTCAGGACGTACAATGTCACGGTGCGAGAGCAACATACCAATGGGAAAGCAGTGTGGGGTACCCTTATCTATGTGATTTATGTAATATTATATTACTTGGCTTGCGTTATTTGGTGAACACGCCTTGGTGAGGTTGGGTTTGGTTAGTATACCTGTTTAGGTGTTGTTGGTTCTTCTATTTGATCACAGGTACATTAGTATGCTTCTTTTACATATGCACAAGAGACTTTGGTTTTCCTACTGAGTATACCTATATGCTCACTCTACTTATATAAAATAATTTCCAAGTTTCCAAGAGGACTTTATGGACCGTGATGGACATTACTAGCTCAGACTTTTGGATAGTTGTTGTGTCACTACTTTAGTTTTTATTTTTGGTATTTAATTTGAATTCTTTTATTTGTATTAGTTTTATTTATACATTCATTGTGAAATGATTTTACTTTATTTTATTTTATTTCATGGAGTTTATTGGTGAAGATTAATTCTAAATCTTTTTAACATTCCAGGGGTCTTTTTTCTCTTTTTTACAAGCCAACAAGTTGTGTTCTGGAGATAACTATTGGTTTCTTTTTTATCTCACGACAATAAGAATATGTTGATGGTCTCAACATTACATTATTGTCCAATTTTATTTTCACTCTTGATAAAGGTGAAACACATTTAATGGCCATGAGCAATTCTTGATAGAGATTGTTCCATCTCAGTGAGGTTTGGATTGACACAACAATCACTTTAAAAGAGTGAATTGCACTTAGCAGGGTGCATAAATAAGAAGTTCCCTGCATCATAATTTGTTTTTCCAACTCCTTAAACCTTGACATAACACTGTTAACAACACTCACACACCACTTAATGCTTATATCTAAAATTATGCACATTTTTTTTCAAATATCAATGATATCCTGTTATTTTCAGTAATTTAGAGTTAAAATAAAGCCTTGGAACATTCACCCTCATTCCCTTGTGTTAAAACCTTCATTATTATACTACTATAGGCTTATAAATGAAATTTTGATGGTTCTGATGACATCTGGCCCTATCAAGAGACTACTTATACCCTCTCTTTATAGCCTCTCGTATGTTGTTATTATGCGACATTAGGGATTTCATTTAACCCCTTCCGTTTTCAATTACAAACCTTTATTGTAATGTCATAATGATTATAATTCTATGGTATTATCACCAATTTGATATATTGACAATGACATTTCCTCTAGTTAAAGCCTTTGCCTAAGCAATCATAATTCTAAAAAAATCCTGAATTTTGGAAAGTAGAGTGTGGTTTTCCGAGCAATGAAATCCATATCTAGATACTAGAAAGTAGATCTATTCTAGCACACATGCAACTAGGGGTAATCACCCTGAAAAAGGTTGGCTGAGTTCTAATTCAATCTTTACTCTGGTGCATGATGAGTGAGTCTAAGACTATATGCCAAGCTAGAAACTTCTAGGGGATATGATTTGGATAATTCACATGGTCTATAAAAACCATAATGATGGGATTTCCTACCATTGATATGGTTTCCTACCAATTAAAACTATTGAACTCAATTACTATCTTCTATTGATAACCCAACACTTTGAAAGTACCCTTCACCACTACCTCATCTTTATTTCTTTGATAAGAGTAATTTCTTTTACATTGAGAATACCCCATAGTTTCTATGTTGAATATTTATTGTTTAAAAATCCACCTTCTTTATTTGGATGACTTATGTAATGTCATTTTCTATAAAAGATATGATCAATCACTACCACTGTCTTGCCTAACCATCTACCATGAATATACATAACTTTTCTTCTAATGATTTTGCTTTTGAATACCATGTTTTATATATCTTTAATTGAAGGGTGTTCACTTAGATTCCATAAATCGATTAATTGAGGAAATTATTGACTTTACAGTATACCCCTTCTCAATATGGTGTTAGTTGAGAGATGCTTACATAAAAATCCATTCCAATTATTGATTAGGGAACTATTGAAAATCTGTATATTTGTTATTCTGATACAGATGTTTATTGATTACTTAGACAAGTTGATTATGTATTATTTAATCATCAACCTTATTTCTCTAGATGGATTAGGATCATATTATTCCTTTTATTAACATGAAGAAAAGTATTGGTGTTTCGTATATTATTCCAATAAGGATGATTATTACCAATAATGATTATATATTGTTTATTATTTTTCTCATATGATGAATTAATTGGACTTAATTAGTGATGGGTGAGACCTGATTATAAATATCCCCTTGATGCATCAGTAGGTATCATGAGAAAAAATATTAAGGGTATTAACATATGCTTTTCACGTTTATATATAATGGGATGACACAAGGCTTTCACAGTGTGTTTATGAAGTCTAACATTATGCATTCCATCAGTATGGGATCTGTAATTATTATCCATGTTTTTATTTATTATCATGTATAGTATTCCCTCAGTTTCATTTGATCATGAAATTATTTGTTTTCATTTATTTCTTTTTTCCATAATATTTACATCATGCTTATGTCATGATAGCTTTCATTGTACACTATCCCTTACTGAGAATCTGAGCTCACCCTTATTATGTTTTCCTTTTCTCGAGAAACCTAGAAGAGAACTATATGTGATTTTCAAGGATCTTCTAGAAGGGATAAAAAAGTTCTCATAGAGTTTTTATGTTATATTTTATGTTCTCAAGTGTAATGTGAAAATTATGTATGTTTATAGTCTTCTAGGACTATTAAGTTGTTGGATCCTTCAGTAACTCTTGTATTCTATACCAATAATGTACTATAAATACTGACTTTGGGTTTTTGGAGACCGGGTTATTAAAATTGGTATCAGATGAAGTTTAGTAAAAACCTTGGAGACTAGATTTAGAGGAACCTAATCAGATGCCACAAATATCATGGAAAGCCCTTATGATTTTAAGGAATTTTTTCTAGTAACCTTGATAGGAATTTTATTTTACAATTCAATATCATGTGCTAATTATGTGTATGCCATTTTTTAGAGATTACATCTAATGGAAGGAATGAGAACTATATCAAAACCCATAGTCAATGTAGGGATGTTCCTCCTGAGTAAGTCAATGAGGTTGGATTTAGAGCTAATGAGATCATAACCATATTTGGGCAGTTAACCCAGGTTATGACAAATAACCTCACTCACATAGAGAAACCTATCGATCCACAACGTGGTGTAACTATATTGAACTACTTCATGCAAAAAACAAACTCTACCATTCTATAGAACTACTAATTCATTGGTAGCTGAGCAATGAATCAAATCCCTAGAAAAGATATTTCTCAATTTGAGAAGTAGGGAAAAGGAAAAAGTTTTCATAGTACCTAAAGAGAGATGTGGATCAATGGTAGTCACTAATTCAAAATATTGAAGAGGAAGTAGAGATAGAGTGCATGGAATGGAGAACTTTTAATGATATATTCTATGAAAAAAACTTTCCTCATGATCAAAGTGTTGAAGTAAAATGTAAATTCCTCAATCTTAGACAAAATGAGGAGGAAAATGTTGCTGAGTATGAGGTTAACATTATAAGATTATCTAGAAATGTTTTGGATTATGTATGTTGATTGGAAAACAAAATTGATTGTTTCATTAATGGGATAAAGTTGAGATTTTTAAGGGAATTAGTCTCTCATACATTTTTATCATTTGAGGATATAATTGTAAGTTCCATTAATATGAATAAGGATTTCTCCAAGACTTTTGTATTTAAAGGTAGTCTGGAGAAGAATAGGTCTTCTGAGAACCACTGAAAGAAAAGTATTTCAAAGGGGAATAAAGGAAGAGTATTATTTCCCACATGTAATAACTATGGGAATAAACACTCAAGAAATTTCTTGAATGGAATGAGAGTTTATTTCAAGTGCAAAGAAAAATTCCTTCAAGATCGTGAATGCAATGGCAAGATGGAAGTTTCTACTGTTCAACATTTTAACTGTAAGGAGATGAGACACTATGAAAACCAATGCCCTAAATTACAATGGAATTTACCTCAGAAAAGGATAAGGGAGTAAGGATAAGCTTATACGATCACTACAACTAAGGCTATCATGATAGGTACATTGATCCTAAACTTAAAGTTAGAAAATGATTTATTTGATTCCATATCTACACATTCCTTTATATCATGAATGTTTTATGAGAACATTGAATCATCCCTTAATGCTTTGAGAAATGAGTTTTTAGTTAAAACACCTAATGGGATTATTTTTGCAACAAAGAATACTAAGCAGTCTCTATTAAGATGTATAGATATTTCCTGGTGGTAAACTTTATTGTTATACCTATGGTTGATTTTGACTTAATCCTTGGTATGGATTGGATCTCAATTTATAATGAAATAATTTATTACTGAAAGGAGATTACTATTTATGAAGGGAGCATAAAATCCCTTGTTTTCAAGGGAGATACTTCACCTCCCAAATCATTCCCAGACCCTCCTCCAGCAGATCACCTTAATGGGATAATGGGGGAAGATGAAGAGACAACGTTATCTATAGATGGGATAGACATCCTAAGGATAGAGGATGTACCAATTGTGAAAATTGCATTGATGTATTTCTAGAGGAATTACCTGACCATCCAACTGAGTGTGAAACTGAGTTTTCTATTGAACTCATTCATAATGAAAGATCAATATCTAAAAATCCCTATAAAATGACACTAGAGGAGTTAGTAGAGTTAAATAAACAACTACGAGAGTTTTGTGATAAGGGATTTATAATCCCTAGTGTTTCAATATGGGGATACCCTATTTTATTTGTGAAAATGAAGGATGGGTCTATGAGATTATGCATTGATTATAGGGAGGTCAATTCCATTAATACAAAGAATAAGTATCATTTACCACACATTGATGAATTATTTGATTAACTTCAAGGAGCTCAATATTTTTCAAAGTTCAATTGTCACTTTGGTTATCATTAATTAAGGGTAAAGAAGGATGATATAATTAATATGACATTTTGTACAAGATATGGACATTATGAGTTTACAAAAATTCCCTTCAGTTTGACTAATGTACCTTCTATTATTATGGATCTGATGAATAGAGTATTCAAGGATTATCAGGATAACTTCATCATGGTATTCATTGATAATATCTTGATATACTCCAAAAGTTATGAAAAGTATGAGAACCATCTAAAAATAATTGTTGAGACCCCCATAGAAAAGGAATCATATGGGAAATTTAGTATGTGTGAATTTTGGATTCATTGAGCTTCTTTTCTTACCCATATATCACCAAGGATGGAATATTTATTGATTCTGTGAAGACAAAGGTAGTCAAATAATGGTCTATATTGATGAATATAATTGAGATACATAGTTTTCATGATTTAAAAGGTTACTATAAGTTGTTTGTTCAAAATTTTTCCTGATTGGCCAACCCACTAACTAACTTGAAACATAAAGGGGTTAAATTAAAATTTTATAGGGAATGTGGAGAAAGTTTTGAAGATCTAAAGATGATATTTATTAATGCACTAGTATTGAATTTATTGTCAGGAAAGTAAGTATTTTTAATATATAGTGATGCATTGAAGAAATGTCTAGGTCGTGTACTTATGTATAATGAGATTGGTTTCTTATGAATCAAGAAAAATGAATATTCATAAATAGAATTATCTGACTCATGACCTTGAGTTTTCAATTGTAAAATTTTCCTTTAAAGATATGGTGTCACTATCTATATGGAGAATGATGCGACATATATACAGACAAAAAAACTTTGAAGTATATTTTATCTTAGAAAGAGTTTAACATAAGTAAAATAAGATGGATGGAACTACTTAAGGATAATGATTAATCAATACACTACCACCATAAGAAGGAAAACATGATGTCTAATGCATTGAGTAGGAGGTCCCATTAAGTTCTGACAATGAAGAGGATTAACACAGATCCAATATTCAGGGATCTAGTAAAGATGGATATAGTAATTTTTTGGAAAGGGGTTCCATCATTCCTTTTACAAGAAATAGGTAAACCATATTTACTATAAAAGATGGAGAAGTCCCAATAGGTTGATAAGGGTATATAAAGGTGGATTAAAGTATCTAATGATGATAAATTAACAGACTTCATCTATAAAGATGGAGTAATGAATTTTGGAAAAATATCATGTGTTCCATCCACACCTGAATTGAAGAGGGAGCTACTAGATGAAGCACATAACTCAAATCTCTCTATATACCATGGTAGAACAAAGATGTATAAGGATTTAAGAGAATATTTATGGTGGGATGGTATGAAGTGTGAAATTGTGGACTATATGTCCAAATGATTAGTGTGCCAGTCGGTAAAGGATGAAAGACAATAACCTAAGGGTGTCATGAAACCTCTGCCTACACCTATATGGAATGGGACAATATTACAATAGACATTGTACCTAGACTTCCAAATACTCCAAGGAAGAACAATTATCTATGGGTCATCATTGATTGGCTTACTAAGTCTGAACATTTCTTAGCAATAAGGGAAAAACTACCCCTTGAGTGCCTTTCCTGATTCTATATCAATGAAATTATGAGACTTCATGGGGAACCTCTATCAATTGTATTTGATCTTGACCCTCAGTTTATATAAAATTTTTGGAAGATTCATCAAAGGGATCTTGACATCGAGGTACATTTAAGCACCTCCTATCATATCCAAACTAATGGGTAGTCATAAAGGAATATTTATTCACTAGAACACATGATTATATCATGTTATTTTGACTTACAAGGGGCATGAGATATATATATAACTATGATGGAATTTTCATACAATAAAAATTTTCATTATAGCATCTAGATGACACCATATGAGGCATTATATGGGAAGATATATCATATTCCAAATTTTTGGGAATAAGTTGGAGAAAGGAAGCTAGTAGGAATGTAACTTATGGAGGATACAACTAAAAAAATACTAACTATTTAGAATCACATCAAAATAATTC
This sequence comes from Viscum album, assembly GCA_963277665.1. Classification (NCBI taxonomy): domain Eukaryota; kingdom Viridiplantae; phylum Streptophyta; class Magnoliopsida; order Santalales; family Viscaceae; genus Viscum; species Viscum album. The sequence goes on along the minus strand of OY728120.1, from coordinate 2,059,254,744 downwards.
AAAGAAAATAAAATACTTATGATAATAATTAAAGGAAAGAATAGGAATTCCAAGTGGTGGATCATGTATTCTTAAAGGTTTCACCATGGCTAGGAGTTGTAATATTTGGTAAAAGGGGGAAGTTCATCCTTAAGTATATTAGAACATTTTAAATTATAGAGAGAATTGGAGTTGTAGATTACCGATTGGCTATGCCACCCATCCTTTATAAAGTATATGACGTATTACATGTTTCATTATTGAGGAAATACATTTCAAATCCAACACATATACTCACATATGAGGTAATATATTTGGAACATGAATTTTCTTATAATGAAGAGCCTTTATAGATTTTTGACACTAGAGAGAATGTGTTGCTGAATCAGAAAAATCGACCGGTGAAATTCCTTTGGAGAAATTACAAACTAGAGGAGGCAACATGAGATCCTACAGAAGCTATGAGGAAGTAATAACCACTATTTTTATTAGATAACATGTATCTAATTTTAAGGATGAAATTGTTGTTGCGAAAACTTTAGGAGTAATGAAGCGAAAAATTGATTCACAGAAGAGTAAAAGGGAAAAACAGAAGAAGAAGAAGAAGATCTTGGACAAAAATATTTATGTGGTTTGTAAATGTTCCTTACATCCATGGAGAGGCATAAATATCACTATGAAACCTGGGATCACAATTACAAAGAGATCTCTTAGATTTTCTAACAACTCAGAAAGCCTAGCTCGAAATGGGCTATAAAAGGAGGAAGATGATCCACTGTTCCACCAACCACATAGGAATTCTGTATCTATATAGTGAAAGGTGGATAGAATTATGTGTCGCTACAGTTATGCGTCCACCCAAGTCAAAAGTGATATAGTGGACGATGATTGGAAGTTTAAGGAGTTACAGTACTATTGACTCAAAAGTCTGACATGCTACAATGCTCTACCGGTGTCGGTCGGTCAGCTATTCTACAGTGGTTATAGTTTCTACTATTCCCCCAAAAATGGTCTGAGGGCCTTTAGCTCCCAAACCACTGGAGAAAGGGTGCATTTCCCCTGGAACCCCCAACGAGCTCACCATGAAGCTCGACCCGCAGAAGTTGCGGCCTGGTGTGCAGTACGAGCCGTAAGAATTCAGCTTAAACATCATCCAAAATGGATCAAGCTACACCAATCCAACAATTATTTAATAGGGAGAGAGTGTAATACTCGAGACCCTACTATAGCAGGTAAACACTATATCCCAAAATTGTCACACAATGCACACTTTAAAGACCCTTTATTCTTGATTATACTTAAAAGCTAAATTTATAAAATTATAGAATTTATATTTTATAAAAGGATTCAGTATTTGTATTAATCATGTCAAAATTATCTTTGGGTGATTTTTTGATATTTTTCTGAAATAATTGATTTTTTGGTGAATATTGAAAAATATAGTTTTTATCAAAATTGTAACTTTTATTACATTATATGAGCATGACCTGTAAATTTTTAAAATCTTTTAGTTGATCAAATATGTTTTAAATAGTAAAACTATATGTTTCTAAATACTATTATGAATTTATAAAATCTATGAACAAAAATAACATTTTCTAACAAAATAAACATTTTTTGGTTTTTTAATTATATATTATTTTGAAAAAAAATCAGTTTTGGATTGATTTGTAAGCCACATAAAATTTATTTATAATAAAAAAATTTATTTTATTAAATTCAATAGCATTGAAAATTTTATCCTAAAAATAATTTTTAGGTATAAAATACACTTTAAAGAAAAATGGGTTTTACGTGCGCTAATGTTAAAATTAATTTTTACTACACATATTAATTTTATTTTATAAAATGGAATTTATATTTAGAATCATTATGTTCAAATTATGTAACAAGGATAATGTTATTTTTATCTATGAAAATAAATTACTTAAGTTAAAGATTAATTACCATAGTAAAAGTAAAATGATTGTTTTCAAAGAATTAATTTTATAAGAGTTATATAAATTTTATGTAAATAAATTAGATTAATATATTTTAAATTATGACTCTAATATTATGTTTAAGCATATAAAAAATGTATAAACACTCATTCAATTAATAATTAATATGAAATAAGAATAAAAAACACTTAATGTATAAAAAGACATTTTCTATAAAAACAATTTTTCCTATATCTTGTGTTTAAATTTAAAAGTTTATTTTATCAAATTTAGAAATTGAATTATATTAAATGGAGTCTAAATTTGGATTCGTAATGAAAAAATTGGTAAGAGGGACCATATTGTTTTTAGTAATAAAATAATTACCATGGTTAACTTTTAATCAAGATTAATAAGGGTAAAAATGAGTAAACAAGGTATCTCGAATTTTTAATAATTAAAAGGTCACTTAAAACTTATATAAATCATTGGTTAGGTATGAAAATCATACCCACATGTCCCACCTACCATCTCTCCACTTATATAACACCCATGTTATTCCATTCTTACCCCTTACCTAACTTTAGTTTCCATGAAAACACCCATTCTTACCCCTTACCTAACTTTAGTTTCCATGAAAACACCCCATTTTCATATATAAAATGGTCTCACTCACACACATTCTCTCATCCCACTCCACAAAAAAGTCATTGATCATGAATTTACCTTCAAAATACCTCTCTAAATCCATCTCAAGGAGTTCATAATGTTTTAAGGAGTTCTCCCAAGCTTTAAGAAGCCATTTAAAAAAACAATTGTTTCCAATCCTTCTCTTTCCTTTTTATTTCAAATTATTTTGTTATAATACCATTTCCACTTATTTAATAGATTATAATTTCCTGGTATTATATCCCATTTGATATTTTGTTAATGATATAATATTTATACCCTCTTATTATATATTTTTTCCTATATCATTATTATACCGACACAAGGGATCTCATTCCACCCCTTCCATTTTCAATTACGGACCATTATTGTAATGTCACCATGTTTGTAATTATATGGAATTATCACCCACTTGGTATATTAACAATGATATTTCCCCTAATCAAATCATTTTCCTAATCCTTCACAAATCCCAAAAAATCCTAAATTTGGAAAAGTAAAGAGTGTGTGGTTTTCTTAGCAATGAAATACCTATATGGATAATAGAAAGTATACATGGTTATGGAATAGATGAAACTAGGGGTAATCACCCCAAAAAAGGCTAGTTCAATTTCAACTCAATATTCAATTTTGTGCATGATGGGTGGGTTTAAAACAACACGCGTAGCTAGAAACTCCAAGGGGATATACTTTGGATAATTCACATTCTCTCTGCAGACTATAATGATGGACTTTCCTACCATTTCTATGGTCTCCTACCAATGAAACCTATTGAAATCAATTACTATATTTTATTAAAACCCAACACTTTGAAAGTACCCTTCACAAATACCTTATATTTATGTATTTGATAAGGGTACTTACTTTTATATTGAGAATACCCCATAGTTTCAATGTTGATTATGTATTGTTTAACCATCCACCTTATTTATCTGGATGGCTTATATAACATTATTTTCTATCAAATACATAATCCATTACTAAATTTTTCTTTCCTAACTATCCACCTTGGGTAGGCATAACTTTTCTTCCAATTCCTTTTCTGTGTTAATTCCCTATTTTTTATTTATTTGAATAAATAATGTTTACATAGATTCCATGCATCGATTCACTACTAAAAAATAGACCTTTAACAACACTAGAAATGACCTTTATCAGCGCTAGAAAAGCACTAACTACCTGAGTGAGATTAAAAGCCTTGGTCTTTTATCATTGCTAAAAAAACACTAATAAAGGGTTTTATCAGCACTTATAAAAGCACAGATAAAGTGTACCTTTATAAACACTTTTAAAAGTTCTGAAAAATGTTTCATTTATCAGTGCTTTTAAAAGTTTAAAAAAATGCGTCCTTTATCAGCACTTTTAAGAGCACTAAAAATGTGTCCTTTATTAGTGATTTTAAAAGCACTGATAAAGGGCTATACTGCAGTGTGCTACAATAACACACTACAACACTAGTGTAGTGTGTTGTAACAGTACAACACAACACCAAAAACACAACAGATATCAACAAAAATGAGTACCAATATAAAATTTAAATGAAATAAAATTTACAACACAAATACAAGAAAAAAACACTATATTATAGACATTTCACACATTGGTTTATATAATTACATAAATACAAATTACTACATACGTACAAAAACATCAACGTTCCTTTGTCTTTTAATCCTGGCCCTGAATCATGCTATTTCCGAACAAACAAACCCTGCTCAAGAAAAAGAACACACCTGTATAAGAAAACAATTCTTATGTTAGTAATAATATAAAGAAATAAATTAACAGAAAGTGTTAATTTTACTAAAATTGATATCAATTTTAAAAAAAGACACACTTAGGGTCATACCGATCATACTGTGCATCATATTGATGTGTGGATAATTCCAACATGTCTCAAATGACTTGTGGATCATTTTCCTGAAGTATCAAAACAATCTGAATGTGTTTTCTCAGTTTTCAGTATGTCAGTTGTCTTTTTTACTAAAATTTCATTTTAAACTGGAAAGACACACTTTTGACTCATTATGATAACATCGTATATTGGTTTGATTTGAAATTGATTCATACATTTCACAAATTAATTATGAATCATTTTCCAAAATTATCAAGTAAATCTGAGCGCGTTTGATCAGTTTTCAGTGAGTGACACTTTTTGAACTAAAATGTTGATTTTAAACTAATAACGGAAACTTTAAGTCATACCGGGAACATCATGTATTGGATTGAGGTGAGGTTGATTCCTACATGTCAAAAATGACTTATGGATCGTTTTCTTAAAGTATCAAAATAATTCGAATGTGTTTGATCGGTTTTGAGTTGGTCAGTTTTCCATTTTACTAAAATTGATGTCAGTTTTAAATAAAAATACACACTCTGAGTCATAACGGTCACACCGTGAATCAGATTGAGGTGAAAACGATTCCAACACATCTCAAATTACTTTTGGACCATTTTAATAAAGTATCAAAATAATCTTAATGTGTTTTCTCGGTTTTTAATGTGTTATTTTTCTTTTTTACTAAAATGTCATTTTAAACTGGAAACACACACTTTTGAATCATTTAGATCACATTGTGTATTTTTTTGATGTGAAAACAATTCCTAAACATCAAAAATGACTTATGGATTTTTTTCCTAAATTATCAAGAAAATCCAAGTGCATTTGATCAGTTTTTAGTGAGTAATAATTTTTGAACTAAAATGTCAATTTTAAAGTAACAACAGACACTTTAAGTCATACTGGGCACATAATGTATAGGATTGAGGTGAGGATGATTCCTACACATAAAAAATGACATATGGATCATTTTCATAAATTATAAAAATAACCCAAATGTGTTTTCTTGGTTTTTGAGTAGGTCAGTTTTCCATTTTACTAAAATTGATGTCAATTTTAAATAAAAATATGCACTTTGAGTCATACCGGTCACACCATTGGTCAGATTGAAGTTAAAATGATTCATACATGTCTCAAATGAATTATGGATCTTTTTCCTAAAGTATAAAAACAATCTGAATGCGTTTTCTCAATTTTGAGTACGATCGTTGTCTTTTTTACTAAAATGTCATTTTAAACTGAAAACATGCAATTTTGACTCATTCCAATCACATCGTGTATTAGTTTTATGTGAAATCTATTCCTACATATCAAAAATGACTTATGAATCATTTTCCTATATTATCAATAAAATATGAGTGTGTTTGATCAGTTTTCATTGAGTGACACTTTTTGAACTAAAATATCAATTTTAAACTGATAATGGACACTTTTAGTAATACCAGGAACATCATGTATCATATTGAGGTTCAGTTGATCCCTAAACATAAAAAATTACTTATAGATATTTTTTAAAGCACCAAAACAATTTGAATGCGTTTTCTCAATTTTGAGTAGGTCAGTTGTACATTTTACTAAAATTGATATCAATTTTAAATAAAAATACACACTTTGAGTCATACCAGTCACACTGTAGTTCGGTTTGAGGTGAGGATGATTCTTAAACAACTCAAATGAATTGTTGACTGTTTTTATAAAGTATCAAAAAAATTTGAATACATTTTCTTGGTTTTGAGTACATTAGTTTTCTTTTTTACTAAATGTCATTTTAAACTAGAAACATATACTTTTGACTCATTTTGATCACATCATGTATCAATTTGATGTGAAACTAATTCCTACACATTAAGAATTAATTATAAACCATTTTTCTAAATTATTAATAAAATTTGAGTGCATTTGATTAGTTTTTAGTGAGTGACGCTTTTTGAACTAAAGTGTTGATTTTAAACTGATAATAGACACTTTTAGTCATACAAGGCACATTATGTATGGGATTGAGGTGTGGATTATTTCTATACATAAAAAATGAATTATGTAACATTTTTTTAAAGTATAAAAACAATAAAAATGTGTTTTATTGGTTTTGATTAGGTCAGTTGTCCATTTTACTAAAATTGATTCTAAATTTAAATAAAAATACACACTTCAAGTCATATCAGTCACACCATGAGTCATATTGTGGTGTAGATAATTTCTACATGTATCAAATGACTTATAGATCATTTTACTAAAGTATAAAAACAATCTGAATTTGTTTTCTTAGTTTTGAGTATGACATTTTTCTTTTTTACTAAAATATAATTTTAAACTGGAAACACACACTTTGACTCATTCTGATCACATCGTGTATCAGTTTGACATGAAATTTATTCCTACACATAAAAAATTATTTATGAATCATTTTCCTAAATCATCAAGAAAATCTAAGCGTGTTTGATCTATTTTCAGCGAGTGAAACTTTTTGAACTAAAATGTTGATTTTAAACTAATAATAGACACTTTCAGTCATACCAGGTACATCGTGTATTGGATTAAGGTGTGGATGATTCCAACATGTCAAAAATGACTTATGGATCATTGTATTAAAGTATCAAAACAATCTGAATATTTTTTTCTCAATTTTGAGTATGTCAGTTGACTATTTTACTAAAATTAATGTTAATTTTAAATAGAAAGAGTACTTGGAGTCATACTATTCACACTATGTTTCAGATTAAGGTGAGACTAATTCCTACACATCCCAAAGTCTCAAAATAATCCTAACTTTCAATGTCACCATGATATCCATTGAATTTATTTGTTGAACTATCAACACTGCATGAACAAACTACCCCTGCTCAAAAAAAAGAATTCACTTGTATAAAAAACAATTATTATATGAGTAATAATAAAAAAAATAAATGAAACATAAATATGAAATAATACATTAATTATATGGAAAATTATTTTACTTTAGAAACATCAATATTACCTCTGTGATTGAGCAGTGGAGGGAACTTTAAGGAATGTGATAAATGTCAACATTATAGGGGTGAAAGGTTTTGAGGGAGAAGAAGTCTGTGGAAGTTTAAGTGTAGAAAGGCATGAAATATGGAAATATCACCCAACTCAAATAAAAGAATCCACTTATATAAGAAAACAATTATTATGTGAGTAATAATAAAAATAAATAAATTAAAAATAAATATGAAAACATACATTAATTATATGGAAAATGATTTTAGTGTGCAAACATCAATATTACCTATGTGATTGAGAAGAGGCAGCATCGTTTCTCTTCCTATAAAGGTAGTGAATGGAACTTGAAGTAAAGTGATAAATATAACATTACCGGGGTGAAAAGGTTTTGAGGGAGAAGAAGTCTGTGGAAGTTTTGGTACAGAAAGGAATAAAATATGGACAGAGCACCCTAACTCATACAAAAAAATCCACATGTACAAGAAAAAAATTATTATATGAGTAATACTAAAAAAAATAAATTAAAAATAAATATGAAACAATACATTAATTCTATGGATAATGATTTTACTATGAAAACATCAAGATTACCTCTGTGATTGAGTAGAGACAACATCGTTGCTCTTCCTGCAAAGGCATGACAAATGGACAAGAATCTTCTAAAATAAATGAAATATGCATGGAATAATGAAAATTAAATCAATTTTCTATTATATAATTTTTTGATAAAATAGAGAAATTATATTGTATTATTACCTTTACATATTTCCAAAGGGTTTCCTTCATTATAGTTTTTTCTTCTGAGGGATTGGTAACATCATCATGTGCAAAATACATTGTCTGTATGTGTAATCAAACATTTAATTTATATTATGTTAATGCAGTAGAGAACATATAATATTATGAGAAAAAACATAGTATATTAAAAAACACTTTTACCTTCTTATTGAACTCTCTTTATTTTTTTAAAGGCTATAGGGATTTGGTTCCTCTATCGAGAATCCAGATCCCCTCTTTTTGTTCCCCTCTAACGTATAAGACATTATCTAAATTGCGACTGACATGAAGTGATTATGATATCCCAATAAAAGGGTCATCCTCGATTTAATTTTCATCTGACCTGACATTTTTTTAGTCACCAGAAGGACAATCAACAAATTCTTGTTTGTTGGATTAGAGACACAAAATACTTTCACCGCTTGTTATTCCATTATGAATGGCTCATCTTTTTTCACTTCCATGTTGAAATTCACCTTTAAGAATCCCATTTCATCAACTTTCACTAAAATGATATTTTCAAACCATTTTCAATGGAAAATCAACACTTGAAATGTTGTATAATCCAACCCATATATCTATTTGATAATGACAAAATATGACATATTTGCATAAATTGGATTTCTATCCTTGGAACCAGATATGTGCATCGCTTCACCCACAAGCGTAACACCACTGTTTTGCATTGTACTTCAGTCATCATGTTCTTTTGTATAGAACATATAACCATTGATTACAAAACTAGTATAAGATATAAAATTTTCATTCGGTCCTATGGCTAGCCATTGAAGTCATTCAATAATTGAATTCAAATTTTCAAAAAACTTCTTATAAATTTGATCCTGGAACCATCCTATAAACTATTGATTATGTGTATTTGATATCCATCCTTCAGCCATTGATGGATTAAAATATATACGAATTTCTTTGTGGGATTAAATGTATGGATTAACATCTTCACTATTATATAAAATGTAAATGTATTATTTCTCCCACTCTATCAAGTTAATTATAACAACATCTATTCCGAAAATCCCTTTTCCCATAAGTCATTCATTATGACGAGACTTTGGGAGACTGATGCTGTCAACATATGATAGGTAATCAGAACGAAATTCAATAGATTCTTCAACAATATATCATTCTACAATACAACCTTCTAGTTGAATTTTATTCTTGACATACCCTTTCAAAATATTCATATACCGTTTAATGGGGTACATCCATATGTAATGTACATGACCACATAGTTGAACCTCTCTAACCAGGTGAACCATGAGGTAGAACATTATATTAAAGAATGGTGGTGGGAGGAACACATCTAATCCACATAATATTACTACAACCTCCTTATTCATGATGGGAAAATTCACTGGGTCTATAAATTTACTACATATATTTTTAAAATAAAGCACAATCTGGTTATTGTATGTCATACATTTTGTTGAAGAATGCTACAGAAAGAAACAAGCATTAAATCTTGCATCAAAACTTGACATTTGTGTGATTTTAGTCCTTGTAACTTAAAATTAGTCATTGAAACGATATTATTTATATTTGATGAATACCCCTGTGGAACTTTTACACTATTAAGGAAAAGGAAAAATTTCAAATTTTCATGTCTGGATAGAGTGTAAGCTACTGGAGGAAGAGAAGTACACCTTTTACCCTTCACTGGTGCCAACTCTTCCCTTATCCCAATTTCAATCAAGTCCAACCTATCCTTGATTCCATATTTCATTTTTCTAGGAACATTTAGTAATGTGCCAATAATACTATCAAATACATTTTTTAACATGCATGACATCAAGAAAATGTCTGACATACAAACAATTCCAATACAGTAATTAAAAGAAAATTGATCTCTTCTTCCAACCTGATTTTTTTTAAGGTTTTTTGAAAATAGTTTACCAAAAATAGTGTCAATATATTTTAATTTATTTTACAGTTTATTACCCATTACCAGAGACGGTGTTGTACCTTGTTGGATATTCCCATCAAATTCTATCATCCAGGATCGATATTTATGTCATCGAGGTAAAAATTTACAATGTCCTAAAAACACAGTCTTTAAGGAATGTTTCAACCGAACAGAGTATGTGAGTTTTTCACAAATGGGACAACCCAAAGTTCCTTTAATACTATATCCTGAAAAATTTCCATAAATAGGGAAGTCATTTATCATTTCATACAATATGGAACTTAATGTGAATTCTTCACTTCTATGAGCATCATACATTGTAATACCTATATCCCACATCAATTTTAGATCTTCGATCAATGGATCCAAACAAACATCAATATCATTACCAGGTTTCTTTGGTCGAGATATAAAGAGAGACAACATATTGTATTTGAAATTCATACATAACCATGGAGGAAAGTTATAATTCACCAACATGATGGGCCATGTACTATGAGTATTACTCTGTACACAAAAAGGATTTATTCCATATATAGATAATGTAAGACAAAAGTTTATCATCTCATTTCCAAATTCAAGATACTCATAATCAATTTTATTCCACTGAGGAGAATCTACTAGAAGATATAGGTTCCCATATTTAATTCTTTCATCTGCATTCCATGAAAATTGTCTTGAAGTTTCCTAACATCTATATAGTCTTCTAAACCATGGAATGATAGTAAAGTACCATACAAATTTCAAAGGACTTGATTCATTTTTCTTGTATCAATCTACACCACACTTAGGGAATTTTATGAGTGATTCATGGTCCTTGAGAAACAATATGCAATCATTTGGACAAGCATTATTTTTTTAGAGATCATGTCCATTGAACATAACATTCGTTTAACATCATATGTTCATCATGGTAGTTCATTTTATTCTAGTAGTATATCATTCAGGAGACCAAGTAGTTCTGTAAAGTTGGTGTCACTCCATCCACTGCCAGCTTTCAAATTATATAACTTCAATACAACTGAAAATGTTGTGTATTTAGTAAAACTGGTATACAATGGTTTCTTGGAACAACTATTTAACTCCTCAAACAACTTTGTACAATCATGAAGGTCATATTCAATTTCCATTGTCATTTCTTCCATGAAATATCCATTATCATTTACACTGGTATTCATATCAAATGATCCATAAACTACAATATCATCCCAATCGGTGTCCGCATTCAGTTTTCCCTATGTTTAGTCCAATATTTATAGCTCTGATCTATTCCATGACAAATCAAATGTTCTTCCAACTCTTCTAGACTAATTTATCTTGAATAAAAAAAATGTAAACATGGAAAAAGGATTTGAGAAGGGTCATATGCATTCTCTCTTGAAAACTTGATGAACACTTTAACTCCAAATTCATACTCTTTTTTCAAATGATTAGTGTGAATCCATTTTTGATTCATACCCATCATATTTTATTATTTCAAATAATTTTAGTATGTTTATGAAAATGGGTAATTTAATTTAAGAAAAAAATTACTCCACTATGGAAGGTGTTATCCTAATAATTCATTCAAAGGTGAAAGTTATAGACCACTCATCCTTATCAAATCATCTCCCAGACATTTATCATTTCATTTTTTTGTTTAACACATCCTTCATATCTTGTGTACATGAAACTATGTTGCTTGAAATACAATAAGCAGTAGTCATCCATGGTATGAATAATTCTCAGAGTAGTACAAGCAACATAAAAGATATAGGGGATGGGTTTCAAGCAACAAATTTCAATAATGGTTGTTTGAGAGATGAAGTTGATGAGGATGAAAATTTTCTATAAAAGAGATGGGGGATGAGTCTCAAGCAAAAAAATTCAATAATAACTATTGTTTGACACACATCAAGTCTTTCTTAAATCTCCTAAGAAAATGAAAATATAATATAGAAAATTAAGGAGTAATAAAAAACCCAAATATGATAAACAAGAATAATAAGCTCTCATTCAATAAAATAGAAGATATAAAAATGTATTGATAATTTTTTTAATAAATAAAGAGTTATTTTATATACATGGATAGTAATCAGAGATTCCTTGGGGTGGAACCAATACATGTAGACCTAAAATGATGAATACCTAAAAATTATTTCTAATATATAGAATTTAATTACTTTCATTCTATTTTTTGGAACAAGTGATTTAGAAACCTAAGGAATTATTACATTTAAAATTAATAGTATATCAAATATTTGAAAACATATCAAGACTCTTGGGATGTCATATCACCACATCGACCCATCCCAAGGATTCTAGGGAGGTTGTCACATCAGATATACCCATATGAAGGATTCTAGGGAGGACATATAATACACATTGACCCATCATTGAGATTATAAGGAGGTACATAAAGAAGTTGTCATAAATAAATAATACACATGTAAGATCCTGACCTTTTTACGAAGTCGTATTGGGCCCATTTTCAAGTACTTTTTGCTGTTTGTAAGTACCTTCATTTTGGAGTTGTGGTTTGAGGTGTGTTTGGGTGATTTTTTTAAGAAAAATTAATAGGCAGAGGGTTGTGAATGGTTTGCAAATAGTTTGAAAGACCATTCACCTAAAACCAGGTAACTATGCGAACATGGATAGAGAGGTTTGCATGGTTGGCGCACAATTTACCCTAACCGTGCACCCCTGCCCAGAAAACTGTGCACATGGTTTTTTATTATCCAAAAATTAGTTTTTAAATCACCCAAACCCCCTAAACCCCTCTATTTCGACATAGCCTCAGGCTTGACAGATTCTAGGAGATCCCAGAGCCTTTCAGAGGGATTCCAAGATGATTTGAACACCATTCTTCGAGATCTAAAGCCCAGATTGAAGATCCGCTCTCTTCCTAATAAGTGGATTTCATCCCAATTCTTCTCCCATTATTTACTCTTTATTTCTTTGATCTTTTCATGGAATATCTCAAATTTTTCCATGGATCTAAACCTATGTGTTGAGATCTAGATCCATGATTGTATATCTAGATATATATTTGAAAGATCTTGATGCTTTTGATCTTAATTTTGGGTTTAGGGATTTAAATCTAGATCTTGATCGACGTCATTGTGCCACTTAGATTTTGGGGATTTCTATTGGGCTAACATCCATCAACAAATCGAGGTAGGTGGTATAAATAAAACTCTCATAGTTGTGGATTTGATATGTGTATGTGAGATTATTGAATTACAAGTATCCCTTAATAATTGTTTTCTTAAATTTGGGCTCATTAGGAATGTGCTTTGACTTGTTGATGCTTTAGAGATATAATCATGGAACTAAGGGGCTTCCCAAATAAATAATTGATTTGAGTAATTTGTTTATGGGTTGAGATATTTTAATTGAGATATTGAATTTGGTTGGGTCCGAGATAATTAATCAGGGGGAATTAATTATAAGATAAGAATTGGATATATGAGATAATTAATGGTGGATTAATTATGTGCCTTGTTGTTTCATTAATATAATTAATTTTGGAATTAATTATGATAAGTTGAGATTTGATTTGGATAATTAATTATGAATAATTAATTATGGAATAAGATTTGTGTTGATTGATTAATTAATTGATGAATTAATTAATGGGTTGTGTACTTAGTTAATTGTTAGGTTAACTAATGGAATTTGATATGTTTAAAAAATAAATGGATTAGTAAGGGAATTATGTGGTTAATTATTATTAATTAATGAGTTTTTTAAATGATTGAGAATGTGGGTTCTAGACATGGTTTTCTAGACCGATTGAGATGTTGGGACTTGGACATGAAATTCCTCCCCAATAGTTATCAAAGCTTATGATGTGGGGTGTTAGACATGACGATCTACACCAAATAAGATTTGGGGTGTTAGACATGGTGATCTGCATCGAATGAGATTTGGGGTGATTGGTATGGAGTTCAACACCAAATAAATGAAGATAATGAATTATGATTAAAATGGGAGATATGAATTGAAACCAGGTATAATGTGATGACTAAATAATGAATGAAAATATGATAACTGTTTATTTATGAATTGTATTTATTGTTTCATAAAATTTCATACACTATATTTTGACTGGACTTGTTTTAGACACCGTTGGTGGTGGCCTACTAAGTCATACTCACACCCTATTCGGGCCACCTGATCAGAACCCAAGTAGACTTTGTTGTTGCAGGATAGGATAAGGGCAAGGTCTTAGGATAGATTGCTGTTTGGGAATAGAGCATGGGTGAGGGAGCTGAACGTGGTTTGGGACCCACTTTGGAGTCATTTTTTCTTTACTTTTAGTTGCATTGTAGACACTTGACACTTGCATTGTCTTAACATGTTTTCCATTTCAGTTGAGTATTGTATTTCCTGTTTTGACTGTCATGTGACTTGGTATTGTTCTGGTTATTTATATGATTTAACACTTGTTTATTGTTGTTTGTTTCTGTTGGTGTTTTATTTTGATAAACTAGGGTATAGTCTCCCCATAATTGACTTACCAGACCCTCGCTGCTAGTCGGAACCCTCTAGCATACGGGGAGGCACACTTAAGGGCATGTGACCAACTAGATCGGGGCACCGTTTAGTGGCACCCAGGTTGGGATGTTACAAAGTGGTATCAAAGGAGTTTTATTTCCTTCTTATTTTGTATTAATATTTTGGGAAAGGTAGATATGAGACTAGGAAGAGTCAGGAATTAGTAATGAGATCATGCATGGGAGTTGTAAACCCATTTACGGGGGGAAATCTGGGTACTCAGGGTGGGATTGTTGTGATTGTTGTTTGTTGTTACAGTTGGATATTATTTCACCTTGGGTGATGCACTTGAAGTGTGATGTGATATTTGTTTTGAAAATTGTTGAAATTTGATTTGTGGCCTAAAGAGGCATGTGAGTTGAGTCTACATGCATCATTATAGGCACTTAGGGTTATTGTGACATGCATAATTTTAGGCACTCATGGGAAAATGGGTGATGGGTAATTTGTTGAACTTGAATTGTTTTTTACTTATTGTGAGATTGAAATAATGATGAAAAATGAGAATAAACAGGTGTTTAATGAGAATCTCGATTGATGAAATGAGTATGATTAATTAATTAATTATAGAATTTATTAATTTGAGATAATGTGATTAATTAATGGTTGAATTAATTAATGAAATGTGAATACCCATGTTAACCAAGACCTAGGATTAGGATGGTTAAGGGTAGTAATAAGGCCTCAGTGTTGATCGTATGGAGAGAAAAGAGGGAAAGGAAATGTTTGAACTTGTTGTGTTTCTTTCTCCTCTTACGTAATTGTTATAAGGTTGCGTTATGAGACCTAAGACGTGTGTTTGGATTTGTAGAGATATGCCTCCAAGAATCTTGTTGAGAGGGAGACCAAGGGGTATGGATCAGAATGAACTTCTAGACGGGGAACATGTGGCACCGTTGGTGAAAGTAGAGGAGGTAGGGGAGCAGTTTTAAGAGAACCTTTTTTTGTTTCATGCAATTCATGAAGAGAGACCTAGGGTGGGTTCTGAAAAGCATGTCTGAGTTGACAAGGGAGTTCCATCTATACCACCCTCTGAATTTTACTGAAGAGGGTGGACATGAGGGAGCTAAATTCTAGATTGAATACATAGAGATTTTACTTGACCATTTGGAGACTCTGACTGAGAGGAGGGCCAAGTTAGATGCTTATATGCTACGGGGGTCAGAAAAGATTTGGTGGGACATTTAGGTACGATATCGATAGACTGATTATATTTCATAGAAGGAATTTCTAGAGAAGTTCTTGGAACACTTATATCCAGAGACACTGATACAAGAGAAGGATTCAGATTTTATGCATCTGACCCAGGGAAGCATGCCCATAATGAATTATACTGAACGTTTCACATATTTACAGTGTTTTTTCTCCAGTGTTGGAAGCATATGAGGAATCTTCACCAAAAAGTTTTTAGGAAGAAATTAAGTGTGATATTAAGTCCCACTTGAATATCTTTAGGCTGAAAAAGTTCTAATAAGTGGTGAATCAGGATCTCATTTCGGGGGGGGGGGGGAACCTGAAGGAGGCTTCTAGTACTGGATAGGTAGCTGTCACTGGATGATTAGGGAGTGTTCCTTCTGAGAGAAGGAAGCACCGTTATGAGAACCTTGGTCAGGATAGTGGAAATCAAGGTGGACAATCAGGAAGAACAGTTGCACCGAACCTTACTCATGTGATTTTCCACCAATATGGTAGACCGGGACACTATCACACACATTTTACTCAACCACTAATGGAGTTATGGTTTTGTGGAAAGATGGGGAACCTAAAAAAGTTATGTCGGAAGCACCGATAGGCTGATGATGAGGGAGAAGCTATGCAGAGTCAGAGTGTGGGAAGGGGTTCTTTTATACCTTATAGGTATGGCACTTGTAGTTCTACTAGAAGATGCGGTGGATGAAGTGGATGTGGTGCATCAAGATATGAGCACTCGTATCAGTAGAGTGGAGCTACTTAGGGGAGCCAGAAAATGCCACATGGAAGAGGGAAAGGATAGTTACACACAGAAAAACCTACAATTATGGAATGCGAGGATGGACCATTGATAGTGAGAGGTACTATTATAGTAGCTTCTACTTTAGCTAGTACCTTGTTTGATACTAGTTCCTCTCATTCCTTTATATGTGAAAATATTGTTAATGGTTTGATCCTCGAGGTGGAGTCCATAGGTGGAGTAATTAATATCAATACACTTCTGGGAACACAGTCTAGAGATATATGTTTATGCAAGGGATGTTCACTAGAGATTAGAGAGTATCGTTTTCTTTGGGATCTCTATATCCTTGATATGATGGGATTTGACCTGATTATAGGCATGGACTGGTTAGTCGCATACCGACCCCACATCGATTGTTACCACAGGAGAGTGAACTTTGTGTCTTCTAAGGGTGACCAGTATGTTCATAATGGAGAGTGGGATATCTAAGAGAGCCGAGCTGGGCCAATTACTCAACAAATGGGGGAGCTCACAACCCAAGTTTATAGTATTTTGCTGGATGATGGGGGCGGTAGGAAAGACATCCTTACACAAATTGTGGAACAATTACAAGATGTCTTTCCTAAAGACTTCTCAGGGTTTCTTCCTAAGAGAGATGTGGAATTCACTATTGATATCATGCTATGGACTGAGTTAGTATCTGTTCCACCTTACAGAATGGAACCGACTAAGCTTCAAGGCTCAAGAAGCAGTTGGAGGAGTTGGAGGATAAAGGGTTTATCCATCCAAGTATGCCGCCTTGGGGACCACCTATCTTGTTTTCAAAGAAGGCTAATGGGAGTTTACACTTGTGTGTCAATTATCGAAAGTTGAATAAAATGAATGTGAAGAACCGATATCCTCTTTCACATATCAATGATATGTTTGACCAGCTATAGGGGGATTTTTTGTTCTCAAATATTGATTTGAGATCATGGTATCATTAGGTGAGAGTTCAGACTTCTGATATACTAAGGACTGCTTTCAGAAGCAGGTATGACCTTTATGATTTTGTTTCAATGCCATTTGGGTTGACAAATGCTCCGACAATGTTTATGGCCTTGATGAACAAGATCTTTCATATATACCTAGATTATTTTTTGGTGGTGTTGGTGGACAACATCTTGGTGTACTCTAAGAATCATGATGATCATGACCAACATCTTGACATCATCCTAAGTAAACTGAGAGAGCATCGGTTATACGTCAAGCTATCTAAACGTTAGTTTTGGATTGAGAGGGTACACTTTTTGGGGAACATCATCTCTTAAGAAGGTGTGGTAGTGAACCTAGAGGAAGTTCATGCAGTGGTTTCTTGGGAGAAACCTAAGAATATTTTTAACATCCAAAGCCTTTTGGGATTAGCTGGATATTACAGGAGGTTCATATAGGAATTTTCCCGATTAGAAGCAATACTTTCAGGTTTGAAAAAGAAAGAGGTAAAGTTTTAATAGATGGAAGAATGTGAGAATGCTTTCCAGGATTTGAAGAACCTCTTGACATCGACACCAATCTTGATCTTTCTTGAGAAAGGTGAGGAGTACACAATGTATTGTGATGCTTCTGGGATTGGACTCAGAGCTATGTTGATGCAAGGGGATTGAGTCATTACTTATGGGTCTGGGTAGTTGAGTTCACATGAACGAAATTACCCCACACACGATATCAATTTGGTAGTGGTGTTTTATGATCTTAAGTGTTGTCATCACTATCTTTTGGGTGAAAAGTTTAAAGTTTTTATAGATCACAAAATCTTGAAGTATATCTTTTCATAGTGTGACTTGAATATTCGGAAACAAATATGGGTAGAGTATATGAAATCATTTGATTTTGAACTAGAAAATACTTCCGGAAAGGGGAATAGTGTGGCTGATGCCTTGATCAGGAAAACTCAGAATCAGTTGGTACATGAGTCGAGTGCAAAGTGGAATCTAATGACTTTGCTGGATGAAATGCATGTGGTGGTTCAGAAGAGTCAGGAGAAGATGATTCTAGTTTCAGTAGAAGTAGATCCTACACTCTTGAGGAAGATCAAGGATAGGTGGTATGAGGATCTAGAGTGTTTAGCCTTAAGGGAAAGGCTTGAAGGTGGGGATACACCTTCAGACTAGTTGATAGATGATAATGAGATCATCTATGTGAAAAATAGGGTTTTTGTGCCTAAGAGTATGCGAGAGGAACCCATGCAAGAATTTTATGCCTTGAAGTGGGCAGTACATCTTTGGGTGAAAAAATGTACCATGACCTACAACGATAACTTTGGTGTCCAGGCATGAAAAAATGAGATAGCAGGGTTTGGGATAAGGTGTTTCACCTGTCAATAGGTAAAAGCAGAGCATCAATGACCTGAAGTCCTATTGTAGCCATTGCCTATTCTGGAATGGAAGTGGGATGATGTAACTATGGATTTTGTGGTAGGTATTCCAAGGACACTTAGGAAGAATGATTCTATTTGGGTCATTGTGGATCGACTGACAAAGGTAGCACATTTCTTACCTATAAGGGAAACCTTTACAATAGAGCAGTTAGGAGAACTATATGTTTCGGAGATAGTTTGTTTGCATGGGGTGCCATGGACTATAGTTTCAGATCACGACTCACGCTTCACTTTACACTTTTGGCAGGGTTTACAGAAGGTGCTTGGCACATAGGTTTTTTGAGTATGGATTTCCACCCATAGATAGATGGACAGTCAGAGAATACCATACAGGTGCTAGAGGATATACTACAGGCATGTGTTCTTGACTTCAGTGGTTCTTGGGAGAAGCACTTGGATTTAGTGGAGTTCTCCTATAACATTAGTTATCAGGAAACTATACAAATGGAACCATATGAGGAACTTCATGGTAGAACTTATAGATCACTACTATACTAGATATAGGTGGGTGAGTCATAGCTGTTGGGACCAAGTCTTGTGTAGTAGACATCAGAGCTGGTGTAGTTGATTAAAAAATGTATGGCTATGGCTCAAAGTAGGAAGAATTCATTTGCTGATGGATGGAGACAACCCATATAATTTACATAGGGTGATTGTGTATTCATTCAGGTGTCTCCTAGGTTGGGTCACTATAGGATACAGAGGTAGGGAAAGTTGGTGCCCAAGTTTGTAGGATCGTTTGAGGTAGTGGATAAAATCAGGCTGGGTTCATACTGATCGACTCTTCTATAAAAATATAGCACTATGCATGATGTTTTTCACGTGTCACAACTAAGGTGGTATCACCCCAACCCTTCTCATGTGATCGATGTGGATGGGGTTTACCTTGAGATAAATGCATACTTTTAAGAGCATCCAATACATGTGATGGATCGTAGTGAGAAAGTGTTGTGGGGAAAGACTGTGCTAATAGTTTAGGTGTTATGGCAATATGGATGTGTTCAAGAGGAAACTTGGGAATGAGAAGCATACATGAGGGATCAATGGCCCAATATTTTTGGCTCAGAGTCTTAGTAAAGTTTAGGAGTGCAAATTGAGGACAATATATTATAAAATGGGGAGATTATAAGATCCTAAACTTTTTACAAAGTCATATTAGGCCCATTTTTAGGTACTTTTTTTTTTTCTGTTTTTAAGTACCATCGTTTTGGAGTTGTGGTTTGAGGTGCATTTGGGTGAGTTTTTAAGAAATATTAATGGATAGAGGGCTGTACATGGTTTTCATATGGTTTTGAAAAACCATGCACCTAAACCTAGGTAACCATGAAAACCTGGACAGAGAGGTCAACGTGGTTGGTGCACGGTTTACCCTAACCGTGCGCCCCTGCCTAGGAAACCATGCATGTAGGTTTTTATTATCCGAAAATTAGTTTTTAAATCACTCAAACTCAAAAAACCCCTCTATTTCAACCTAGGATTGGGATTTATGGATTCTAGGCGATCCTAGATCCTTCTGAAGGGATTCCAAGTTGATTCGAACACCGTTCTTTGAGATATAAATCCCGGATTAAAGATACACTCTCTTCCTAGTAAGTGGATTTCATCCTGATGCTTCTCCCATTATTTCCTCTATCTTTATTTGATCTTTTCATGTAAGATATCCAATTTTTCCATGGATCTAAACCTATGAGTTGAGATCTATATCTAGGATTGTGGACCTAGATCTAGATTTTCAAGATCTTGATGCTTTTGATCTTAATTTTGGGTTTAGAGATTTAGATCCGAATCTTGATCGATGTCGTTGTACCATTCAGATTTTGGGGATTTATGTTGGGATAAAATCCTTCAAAAAATTGAGGTAGGTGGTCTAAATCGAACTCCCATAGTCGTGGATTTGATATGTGTATGTGAGATTATTGAATTGCAAGTATCCCTTAATAACTGTTTTTCTAAATTTGGACTCATTAGGAATGTGCTTTGACATGTTGATACTTTAGATATATAGATGATTAATTTATGATTTAATCATGGAACTAACGGGATTCCTAAATAGATAATTGATTTGGGTAATTTGTTTATGGTTTGAGATATTATAATTGAGATATTGAATTTGGTTGGGTTCGAGATAATTAATCGGGGGGAATTAATTATGAGATAAGGATTGGCTATGTGATATAATTAATGGGGGATTAATTATGTGCCGTGTTGTTTCATTATGATAATTAATTGTGTAATTAATTATGATAAGTTGATATTTTATTTGGATAATTAATTGTGAATAATTAATTATAGAATAATATTTGTGTTGATTGATTAATTAATTGATGAATTAATTAATGGGTTGTGTACTTAGTTAATTTTTGGGTTAACTAATGGACATTGATATTTTTAACTAATCATTGGATCAGTAAGGGAATGATGTGGTTAATTATTGTGAATTAATGAATGTTTTAAATGATTGAGAATGTGAGTGCTAGACATGATGTTCTAGACTGATTGAGAAGTTGGGACTTGGAAATGGCGTTCCTCCCCAACAGTTATCCAATCTTGTGATGTGGTGTGTTATTCCTAGAGATCTACAACGAATGATATTTGGGGTGTTAGACATGGAGATCTACACTAAATGAGATTTGGGGTGCTTGACATGGCATTCAACACCAAATAAATGATGATAATGAATTATGATTTAAATAGGAGACATGAATTGAAACTGGGTCTAATGTGATGATTAAAGAATGCATGAAATTGTGATAACTTTTTATTTATTCATTGTATTTATTGCTTTATAGAATTTCATACAATGTATTTTGATTGGACTTGCTTTAGACACTATTGGCGGTGGCTTATTGAGTCATACTCACACCCTATTTGGTTCGCCTAATTGGCACCTGAGCAGACTTTGTTGTTGTAGGACAAGATAAGGGAAAATCCTTGGGATAGATTGTTATTTGGGAATGGATCATGGGTGAGGGAACCATACGTTGTTTGGGAACTGATTTAGAGTCGTCGTGTCTTTACTTTTAGTTGCACTGTAGACACTTGACACTTGCATTGTCTTAGCCTGTTTTCCATTTTAGTTGAGTATTTTATTTTCTATTTTGACTATCATGTGACTTGGTATTGTTCTGGTTATTTATATGCTTCAACACTTTTTTTTTCTTCCATTGGCGTTTTATTCTGATAAAAGAGGGTATAATCTTCCCATGACTGACTTACCAGACCCTCGCTGCTAGTCAGCACCCTCTAGAGTACGGGGATACACACTTGAGGGCATGTGACCAACTGGCTGAGGGCACCGTTTAGTGGCACCCAGGTCAGGATGTTACACACATCAACAAGATATATCACAGAAAAGGGAAAAACACACCAACCCTTGAAACGTTTATCCAATACACATTTAAACACACACACACACACACACACACACATATATATATAACATGGAATTTATAATACACATAATTTCAAAACAAATGCACATTGAAACATAATTTTTAATGAAAATAAATATAACCCATTCCTAATTTGGAAATCCAAAACCATAATTTTTGAATAAATAATTATAAAATCACCCTTACATTATAAGTTTTGAAAACACATATAAATAGATAGAGAGATATATATTTACACACACACACATATCTTTATAAAATAAACTTAAATTGATAAAAATATATGTAACCCTTATAGCAGAATATCACAATATAGTAAAATAAATACAACCCCATACTAATTTTGAAAATAGAGATCCATTGAAAATAAATAAATATGGAATAACCTATACTAAGATTACTTTTAAAATAAAACAACACAATTATGAGTAAATAAAATTTTAATGAAAAACCCTTACACCAAAATATTAAAATAGAATTTAAATAAATAAATTCCCTCACATGAATCATATAAAACCAGCTTCTATTGCTGCTTCGCACCATCACCAGACTACGAATTAGATTTTTAAATCAATTTTCTCATTTGTTTAAGGTTTTTATATCCAAAACCTCCACTTTTTATACAGTGGAATAAATATTTATTTAATTTTTTTATCTAAGGACTAGAGGTGATTCTCTAAGATTTCAAAATAGTGACAAAATTAAGCTTGAGGAGAAAGATGGTGTATAGATGTAGGTAGAGAAGAAAATTGATTCAAAACAATAATTTAAAAAGACCAAAATAAGATATCTAAATCAGTAGTCAAGAAAACAACGAATCATAAAAAAATTAAAGTAGTATACAACAACAAGAGGAAAAATAACTGATGACATCATCGAAGAAGAAATCAAAAATGAAACAAAAAATATAGAAATAAAATCAGAATCTATAAAGGAAAACATAGGCCTACCTCACTAGGTAGAATAAAATATGAGAGCCTCAGATCCAGATCTCGATGTTTTCTTCAGAAACCCTAACTACAAGTGAACACTGGATGCTAGATGATATTCGAGCAACTGGAGGTAGTGGGTTTGTGTGATTCAAGTGGGTTTGTGTGTTTGGATATTCGATTCACTGGGGGAGGAGCGCCGATAGAGCATGGCTTCTATGGAAAGCTTCTGATATCATGACAGCTTCGCAACTAGTTAGGGTTTTTTAAATAGATCAGGATAGTTTTATCAACACTTAAAAAAAGCGCTTATAAAGAGTATGTTTATCAGTGCTTAAGTAATAAGTACTGATTAAAAGCATATTTATTAGCACTAAAGAGCACTGATAAATATATCTTTTATCAGCACTTATTACTTAAGCGCTGATAAAGGATTTATAATTATAATTATAAATATTTTTTTGTAAATATATATATATATATAGTTAATATATATATATATAAATATGGTAAATATATTCCACATTTAAATATATTTATTATAATTTTATAATTATTTAAATATATAATTATCTATTTATAATTATACAAATATTTTTAAAAAATAATATTTATATCATTATATATAATTATATAATTATATATATAATAAATAAATATAAATATAAATATAGTAAATATATTCACGATTTAAGTAAATTTATTATAAATTTCCTAATTATTTAAATATATATAATTATTTAAATATATATAATTATTTAAATATATATATAATTATTTATTTATAATTATATAAATACTTTAAAAAAATATTTATTTATTTATAATTGTAAATATATAATTTTATAAATATATTATGTAAATTTATAAATATAGCATACACATTTATAAATATTTTTTTCCACATTATTAATGAATATCTAATTTTAAGTGCACGCATGTTAAAAATGAGTGAAATTGAATAAATTAAAAACAAGTACACTTTAACAAATATTGAAAAAATGGATAAGTTTTGTGTGTGTGAATTGTATATAAAAATGCATTAATTACATACATGTGAAATCAATATAACACACATTTGATCCATGTTAAATTGAAAAATCAAGCGTCATTCAATTATATGTCCATTACTCTATGCAATTAGTCAATATTTTTAATTCATATTAATTTTTAATTATAAACCATTATTTACTAAATATATGGCAATTTAATATAAATCACATAAATATTTTTTAATATATGTCATGTTTATATACATTAATATATATCTATATATTTAATATATACTATTTATTTACATTATCAATAATCATCTAATTAATAAAATGTTTAATATTTTTCTCAATTTAATTATTTTTATTTTTAATTTGTTTAATTTTCATTCTGCATATATCTATATATTTAATACATACCATTTATTAGTATTTATAATTTCTATATAGTATAATAAATTTATTCATTTTTATCAATAATTATTTAATTAATAAATATTTTATTTTTTTAATAAACTCATTTTTTATTTAATTCTTTCATTTTAATTATTTGGACCTTTATGAGTGCTAAAAAAGCATTGATAAAGGATACCTTTATGAGCACTAAAAATATAGCACTGATAAAGGATACCTTTTATCAGTGTTAAAAATAAAAGGGGCTCACTCCCACCCATTCTCTCACCCCACTCCACCCTAAAGTCATTAATCATGAATTTTCCTTCCCACTACCTCTATAAATCTCTCCCAAGGAGTTTATAATGTTTTAAGGAGTCCTCCCAATATTTAATAAGCTACTTAAAAAAATAAGTGTTTCCAATCCTTCTCTTTCCTTTTTATTTCAAATTATTTTTTTATAATACCATTTCCGCTGATTTAATAGATTATAATTTCCTCATATTATCTCCCATTTGGTATTTTTTTAATGAGATACTATTTATACCATCTCATTATATCCTTTTTCCTATATCATTATTACACCAACATAAGGGCTGTCATTCCACCCCTTCCATTTCCAATTACAAACCTTTATTTTAATGTCATCATGTCTGTAATTATATGGAATTATCACCCAATTGGTATATTAACAATGATATTTTCCCTCATCAAATCATTTTCCTAATCCTTCATAAATCCCAAAAAATCCTAAATTTGGAAAATTAAAGAGTGTGTAGTTTTCCTAGAAATGACACCCCTATCTGGATAATAGAAAGTGAATTGGAATAGATGAACCTAGGGGTAATCACTCCCAAAAATGATAGTTCAGTTTCAAATGAATATTTACTCTTTTTCACGATAGGTGGGTCTAAGGCTACACACCTATCTAGAAACTCCTAGGGGATACACTTTGGACAATTCACATGCTCTTTATAGACTATAATGATGGATTTTCTTACCATTTATATGGTCTCCCACCAATGAAACCTGTTGAAATAAATTACTATCTTTTATTTATAAACCAACACTTTGAAATTACCCTTCAAAACTACCTTATATTTATGTCTGTGATAAGGGTACTTCCTTTTATATAGAGAATACCCCATAGTTTCATTATTGATTATGTATTGTTTAACTATCCACCCTATTTATCTGGATGGATTATATAACATTCCTTTCTTCCAAATATACGATCCATTAGTAACTTTTTATTTCCTAACCGTACACCTTGGATAGGCATAAATTTTCTTCCAATTACTTTTCTTTGCGAATACCCTATTTTCTATTTCTTTGAATGAATAATGTTCACCTATATTCCATACATCAATTGTTTTGGAGAAATTTTTAGATTATCTGTATACCCCTTTCTCTATAAAATGTTAGTAGAGGGATGATTACATATAAATATATTCTACTAATTGATTTGGGAACAATTTAAAGTCTATATATATGTTATTTTGATATAGATGTTTATTAATTACTCAGGTAAGTTGATTATGTATTGTTTAACCATCCACCTTCTTTCTATGGATGGGTTATGATCATGTTATTGATATGGGGATAAGTAATGGTATTCTGTATGTTTCTATTCTAATAAAGTTTATTATTAGAAATGTTTATTATTTATTTTTTATTCAATTTCTTATATAATGAATTCAGTGGAATTAATTAGTGACAGGTGGGGCCCTGTTATATATAACCCCTTGATGCATCAGTATGTCTAATGAGACAAACTAGCTAGGGTATTGACAAATTCCTTAACTTTTAAAATATGATGTCTTAGCATAAGTCCTTGATGGTATGTTTATGATTTTTGATATTATAAATTTCATTAGTATGATATCAATAATTATTATCCTTGTTTTTGTTTATTATCATGGATATAGTATGCCCTTGGTTTCATTTGATCATAACATTATTTTGATCATTTATTTCCTTTTTCCATACTATTTATGCCATGCTTATGTCATGATAGATTTCATTATAAACTACCCCTTACAGAGCATCTAATATCACCCTTATTTTTCTTCCTTTCCCTAGGAAACCTAGAAGATAACTATTTTTAATTTTCAAGGATCTACTAGAAGAGATAATAATATACTCATGGAGTTTTTATGTTGTATTTTATGTTCTCAAGTGTAATGGGAAAATTATGCATGTATCTAGTATTATAAGACTACTAAGATGTTGTATCCATTGGGAACTCTTGTATTCTATACCAATAATACAATATAACTACCAACTCTAGGTTTTTAGAGATTTTTTTGTTACACATTTTTTCTGAATACTTGTTAGGAGATAGTAGTTCTGATTATTCTTGTATCAAGAATTTTGGAAATACCCTACTCATTGTATCTATGATGGTGATTCTAGTGGATCATGTGATCTTATAAGAATTTAAATCACACTAAGAAGAAGACTTCTCATTTTTATAGGTGAATTTTTTTCATTTATTGCCACTGCTTTTGAATAATTTTTTAACTTAGTTGGTATTTGAGTTCATTCAAAATGTATCTTTATATGGTTGGAATTTTGGTTGCTAAATTTTAGTTGTTAATAGGTAAACATAATATCAATTCAAAATAATGGGATTCCCACTTTTTATGGGAATAATTAATTCATTTAAAAAGATCATATGTTTACTTATAATTTATTTTTCAGTTTAAATATTTTAGAGACTTCCAATAAAGGGTTTATTTCTCATATTGAAGGCACATTCATGAAAATAATAGACATAGATAATTTAAATAATAACTTTCAAGCTCATAATTCCATACTATAATCTTTATTTGAGAAGTAATTTTTAAATCTCAAAGGAATCAAGACAATAAAATGAATTTGGGATAAGTTGGAAAATATTTATAATGGAAATGTGAAAGTAAATAAAGAAAATCTATAAGTTTGGAGATTGAGATACTAAGATCTCAAAATAAAATATGATGGACTGTTAGATAATTTATTTACAAGGGTAAATGAAAATTTTATTTCCATGAAAAGTTTTATTGAGATATTGTAAGATAAATCAGCGGTTGAGAAGTTACAATACATTTTACTAGATAGTTTTGAAGATAAAGTCTCAGCACTTGAAGGTAGATATCCAAATACACTTCCATTATATGATCTTCATATAATTATTATTTCCTATGAAATTAGGAAATCAAGTGTTTTAAAGAATAATACCAAGGTTGATAAGTAAATATCCTTAAAGGATTTAAAGAAAGAAAAGAATATAAAAGAAGTAGTTTTTAAAGAAAAATATTTTATTAATGAAGAAGAATTTTATGTGAAATTTAAAAAACTTATTTATTTCATTTTAAGAAGTGTAAAAATAGGTAAAGTTAAATATCATGAAAATTCACCTTTTATGTGATTCATCTAGGGGTTATTGGACATTTTTCTACCAAATCTCTAAAGTTGGAAAACAATAAAGATAAATAGAGTGAAGATAAAGATGAAAAGCCAAGAAGTTATTTAAATAAGAAAGTATAAAAATATTATTCAAAGGTAAAAGGTAAAAATTTATCCAAATTTAAGAATAAAATTTTCTTATCTATGCTTTATGGAAGTAATAGTTGTGAAGAAGAAGTGGAAGTAGAAAGTTATGGTTAAGATGGTGAAAAAATATTTATAGTAAAGGTGAATGAATATCGGTTCATAAACAAGGAAATAAATAATTATGAAAGTGAGTAATAGATAGAGATGTATTTTATAATGAAAAGGGAATTTAAAGAGTGTATCTTGATGATTTATCACTTTTAAAAGGAGAAAAAAGGTTTTAAGAAGGGTTATCAACCATTTACCATTAATAAAAAAATTATTCTAAAAAGGAGTTACAATTTATTAATGAGATTGAGATATTAAATAGGTTTGTGGATGAATAGAAGAAACTAATTATTGAATTTAAAATAAAAGTAAATTAAAAGGAGTAGGATCTTGAGACTATCCAATTTTTTTATCAAGTAAAAAAAGAAGTGGAAAATTTAAAATCCAATTTTCAAAATTATATTCATGAATTTGGAGAATAATTAAGGAAGAATAAAATGGAAGGATTTGGAGTTGATAAAAAAATATCACATTAAAATATTAAAAAGGGTCTTGAAAATTTAAGGAAAAAATTCTAATTCAAGGTCATAAGTGAAGAAAGCTAAAAATGTGGAAAAACCTTGTGACACTTAGAAATCTAGAAATTTTGGGAACATAAACTTGATTAAAAAATTACTACAAATGGTGATCTAAAAAGTCCATAAAGATGTCTAGTATGAATAGGTTTGTTTTTTAAGAATTTAAATTTTGGTTAACAAAAAGGATTCAAGATTAATAGTCTGAGAATTTAAGAATTCTAAGTGATAGAATTTGGATAACAAGTTGTTTTCAAAATGAATTATGTATTTTATGGAGATTTCTAGCACTATGGAGTCTTTGGGAACTTATAAAAAAGGTTTTGGATAAATTACCAATATTATTTTGAGTCTAAAAGATATAGGCGGTGGAAATTTATGGGAATACAACCCAATTTGAGAAAAAAATTTCAGAAATAGTCTAAAAACTCTAGAAAAAAAATATCATAATAATTTTGAAATTTTAGAATAACTCTATAGAAGATGTGAATAGACTAGTAATCATGAAAATTAATTCCTCATCCTTTTATTAGCCTAGGAAAATAATAGTTACAACACTTAAGAACCTTATAAGAAGAAGAGAAAAGGTAAAAAGAAAGATTTGATTGTTGAAGTTTCACAAAGAATATCAAGAAAAGAATGTACATGTATATTAGAAAGACAATTATCCACAAATATGATAGGATATATAAATATATTAAATAATTTTTAAAAGTGAAAGAAACCATTGATGAAATTTGATAATGGTGGATCACTCAAAATCAGGTGTAGTGGTTCATAAATTATTGAAGAAGGAAAGTTGGAATTGATGAACACATTATTTATTGATAGGTTGAAAATAATAATAATAAGTGTGTCTCAAATTTGTGACGAATAACACGAAGTGGTATTTTCATAGAAAAAATTTTTAGTGAAAAAAGTTAGAAGTTAGAAGTGTTGTTATTAGAGGATAATGTACTCAAGGTAACCTATATCAGGTTTGTGTTGCAGTGAGTATGAATATGCCTTGTATGAAGAATAAGAAAGATATTATGAATACTTTGGATATTATTATTTCCAAATAGAGTGTAAAAACTTTTCTAATAAAAAATTTACTTGAAGAAATGATCTTAAAAATAAATGATCAAATAGAGAAAGAATATGGGGGTGCTGTTAGTTCAGGATAGAATTATAAATGTTAAAAAAAATAAAATTTCAATTTTAGAACAAATAAGGATTTTTTAGAATGTTATGTTGAAAAAGTTAAGAATAATATGTGTAATACTAATATGAAATGGTATTTAATAAAGAACTAGATTGACCAAGGTAGTTTTTAGTCAAATGGGGAGTTTAATAGAAATACATAGAGGTTGAAGAATAATTATCATCCTTCATTAATCAAGGTCTAAGGTATGAAAAATTCATTCCCATATTTCATCTTGTTCTTTGGATTCTTATTGTTAGGGGGGAAACCTTTTTATTCCTTTATGTATTTACAAAGTGGGATGGAACTGTTTTAAGATGAATCCATTGATACATGTTTTATAAATAGGGGAGATATCTCTTATTTAGGGGGACCATATATTTAGAAATAGTTATTAAAAGGGGAAAGTTGTGAGGGACATCATATGGTTTTTATGTCCTTATGAACTATTTTAACAGTTTTATTGAGTAATTGTGCATGAATATTTTTTTATATAGGTTTAAAATATATTTGTTTAGTAAGGAAATATTTATTGAGTTTGAATAATTGTTTATTCTCACGTGATGTCTCTCATGATATTTCAAGTGTAATCAAAGGCTGAGAATTTTTTATATTTTTCAACGTGGTATCATGAGAATCATAGGTCGTGATGCTATGAATTTAAATCACTATTTTATTGAAACTGTGGTATTATTATTCAATGTTATTATTTTATGTATAGAGTTTTCTAAAGGAGTATTTGAATTATTTAATGATGATTCATTGATAAGTGATTTGAGTTTTAAAGCGATTTATGTTCCTTGGTTTCCAAAAAAATACAACGGGGGAGATTATTGAACCCAAGAGATATTTAGAATTTGTTAAGAATTTGGGGATATTATTGAAGACCTGATTTGAAGGAAGAAGTTCCCTATAGAATATAAAAATTATCTATAGAATAATGTTTTGAGAATTTTGAAGTTAATATGGTGTATAATGTTGGATTTTGTTGTAAATGTGTAAATAATATTCAAAATCACATGATATAATGTGAGGTGAAGATATTGGAATGTTTAAAGGTTTATTTAAAACGTCTAAAGGTGTTTGGGATTGATTTGGAGGAATTTTGAAAATTTAAATAGTTTTAAGAAAAATGAATAAGTATTGATTTCTATGTATTAGTTATTTTTGAATCTACATATTATTCATTCTGCAATCTAAGTATGAGGATTCACATAAGGGTATCTACATGTAAGGAGATTCACATAATAAAATCTGTAGTAGAGTCATCTATGTATGGGGATTCATAAATGGTTCATCGATTTAAGAGTGACTAAATAAGAGTCTGGCACTAAGTATTTGGATCCACATAAGGATGGAATCTCAACGTAATGTGATCCACATCACATATGTGGATCAACGTAAGTTTGGTTCTCAATGTAACTAGATATAAGCTAGATTAATTGATGTAAGGGTGAATAAAATATAGATATTGATATAAAATTGAATCAAATATGAGTTATTCATGTATGATTACATATATACTCCCAGGATCTATATATGATCCCTTTAATTTGTTAAATTTTTAGACTTCTATAAATTGAAAATAGGAATTTTTTAGATTATTTATTCTAAAGAAAATAATTATTTGTGATGATGATCAATCTATTCAATCATGATTTATAAATCACACAATGGTATTTTTGATTCAAGAAAATAGTTAATAATATTCAAAATTTGAAGAAAGATTAGCTGTGAAGTAGGAAGGATCAGTTATAGTGTAACTGATCGGTCACACTTTATTCTTTTCTGCTAGAGTACAATGATATATAATGGAAGAAAAGAAGATTAAAGAAGTGCAATGAAAGATAAAAAATTGATATATAGTTTATAATAGGATATTTTCTTGAATTTTAAATTCAAATTCAAATAAAAATGAGAATTTTTATTATTTCATAAAAGATAAAAATTGAAAAGGGTCTTATATGGAGTATTTATGCTTGAATAAGATTGTTGTGTACTTTTAAAAAAAAAATATTACTATAAGGAGAGAATAATCCAATGGATTATCCTATAGATAGATAATATTGGTGCCTACACTTCCATATAGAATATTAAAAATAGTACAGTATGGAAGATAACGCAATGTGCAATTCAGTTCACATAGTGAAATAAAAGAATAAGAAGAAGAGAAAGAGTGAAGAGAAAGAGAGTAATTAAAATCAATGAATGTAAAGTAAAAGGAAGATAAATAGCACACTATTTTATGTGTGTGATCATCACAATAGTGGTGTGTATTGAAGAAGAATATATTCAAGCCAAACCTATTCTAAAAATGAAGAATAAGTTTGAGATCACTTTACATTTTTAGGAGAAAATCATCATAGGTAAAGCATAATCTCTAACTAGACTATATAAGAAAATGGTGAATTTTGAGGAAATAATTGTTGGGATACAACAGTGTTGATTATTCTTATATCAAGAGTTAAGAAATACCCTACTTTTTATATCCATGATGGTGATTATAGTAGATTGTGTGATCTCATCTGAATCCAAATCATACAAAGGACTAACTTTCTCATTTTGAGAGGTGAACCTTGTACATCAAGTGTCTCTATCTGTTTCTTTTCTCAATGTTTATTATATTTGAAAAAATATTTACTAATATAAAAATTTATGGAGGTTGAATTTATAAGAAATCATAAAATAAAATAAAATGGATAATTTCCATTAATTCACCCCCAGTGAACCTACCATAACTAAAGTCACCTCACATTTCTAACTTCTTTCTAGCCATTCACACAATGTTGTATTGATGATCATAATAACCTAATATTATTACACTTCTTATCTTAATATATTCATCAAATTAATGGAAATAAAGTAATAGGCATAATTGGTATCAAACAAAGCCAAATGAGGGTAAAAGAGACCATAATGGAACCTCTCATCATCGAAGGACACTCCACAAAATATACTATTAAATGATCGACCATAAAAACCATGATATATATTTACCAATTAATATATACCTAGTATATATACCCTAGTGATGTTCCACTAACTTTTGGATTTCCCTTACGCACCTATTACCCCTCTTTGGTCTACCTAAAGGAGGTCTTGATCGTTAAGTAGCTTTCCAACCATCCTGAACTTGTGTGGTATGACTCTAATGGGCTCACTGTCCCACACTCTTATATAGTTTAGACCTAAAAAACAATTGTATATGATCATACCTACCATACTAGTGGCACTTCTTATGATCTTAATGATAGTTATTCCTAATGTGTCTTGATATACCACACCGAAAGCATCAAACCTAAGACCCTCCAAAACTAGGAGGAATAGTACTACTACCCTGACTGCCTTGGTGATATCCTCCATTACTTGCCTCTTAATAATATTTATTTTGATCACTAGAAGAAAAATATCCTCATACCCCTATGTGAAACAATTTCAACCAACACTACCTTCTTTATAACTTAAGATAAGGTAGAGGGATAAAACATCACCAATTTCGTGTGGAAAAATTCCCTCAATAAAATCTCAAACTATATATCCTTTGACACTATATCCCTATTAATATTATTATTGAAACATAGTATATCAATTAATTTTTAAGTATACTAAATTACATACATTTATTTCAGTCGAAAATCTATCAATTCCTAATATTTAACCCGATAAAGTGTGTTTTGATATAAAATTTCAAAGGATTTTTTTGAAAATTATTCTAATAGAGTCTATAATCCTTCTTTACCTCATCTATGAAATCTCATTATCGATGAAAAAAACCTTAAAACATAAAATTATTGATAAAAATATGATTATCTACCAAAGTCTCAATTCTATCAAATATATGGTGTATAGAATCTACCCACTACTATACTTCTTGAGGAGAAACCTCACCTCAGAAGGTAAGAGGGTGATGGAACTGAAAACCACATATAACATCATCATTTTAAGGTTAAAATCATGGAAAAATATATATTTCCACTTAAAATAGTTAATCTATTCCCTTGAGAACTTTAGGATCTATAGGAGGCCAATAAGGTGAATCATGTTCAGCAAATCATTCATTGGAATAAGTGAGGGTCAACGTGATGGCATGATCTATATAAGCGATGAGAATCCCAAAAAAATTCCCTCCTAGAATGGTAAATTCAGTATTTATATATGTACAGTGCTAACCATATCATAAACCCATCCTCACTATCATACATCTTCCTTTTCATCAATAATTTTTTTATTTTAAAACTATAACTAAAAGATATGTTTGAAAATAAAACTTTAAAGGTAAGAATGTGAGGTTTAAAAAGAAGAGTTTTTTAAAACTAATTGAATCAATCAAATGAGTCATAATTTACTACACATCATTAATAAATAAATAGGAAAATAATTTTTATTTATTAGTGATATTTTAGTTACTATAAACATTCAAATTATTCCAAAAATATAGAAACCAAACATAGGAAAGCACATGATATTCCATGTCATCATATATGGTCCTAAAAATAAATACTTTCCATGATGCATGAGCCCATAAAGAAATGACTAAATTAAATAAAAGGTCACAAATAAACCAATAACACCCATGATAGCTCAATATTCCACCATTTTTATGCTGGCCAGGCATATTTATGGGTTACTTATAATCATTTATAGTCCCACATTTTGACTACTATCAATCTCATACACAATACCCATTAAGTCTATCTAATACTATATTCTACAACCCAACCCAAATACCAAAGTGGACTTGATTTAGGATTCCACATAACCTTTGGAACACCTTCTATTTTCTATAGGCTAGTGTAAATAGTGAGGGATAATACCAAAAAAGTGGAAAATTATTTACCTTCATAGATGTCCAACCAAATAATGAATAATAACTATCATGTTAAGAAATTATTTTGGAATGGCCCATTGGGTAAAAGAACCTAAAATACTATCACTATAGTATTCACCAATGGACACACATTCAATGTAAACCTGGTCAATAAAAATGCATTAACTATATGAATATACATTCACAATATATAAGAGTCCTATAAATCAATGAAATATATAAAAAGTACACACCTAGACCAAAAAACACTTTATACAAAAAAATTCCTAGTAAAGAACACACTAAGGGAGCAAAAGGGGAAGCTAAAAAGTAAAATTCTATATATGAACAACTATGTACAATCCTAATGTGATCGCTACATAATCCCACTAAATGTTACAAAAGACACCATTCAGACTCTATACTTTATGTGTGGTGTACTCCTATGCTTAAAAACACTCAAATGTTATAATAAGGTGTTTTTCCTTTACCTGGTTCATGAAAAATAATGCATACACACATTACTAGGGGAAGAAATATACAGTGTGTGTACATCATACCCCCTAGAAGTCACAAACAAACCTTAGCTAGTATTTTATAAATCCAAGTGTGAAATACAGGAAAAAAGGTAGGTAGGTAATAAAAATAGATAATAGGTGACCAACCAAAGTCCTAATAATAAGTATTCCTTCTGAATAGATAAAAATGTTACCAGTTAATAAAAAATAATGACATGATTAATTTTTAGATGCATCAACGAAACCTACTTATAACCATGTTAGGAATCCAAGGATGGTATATATTCACCATATGGGATCTAAATATCAAGGATGTCCATTAGAAACCATACTATATAAAATTTAATATAGATATTAATATATATATATATATATATATATATTGATAATCATCTTCTCTGATGGCCACTCTATCCTCTTAGGGAGGAACTACACAAACATATATAACACCCTCACCAGGAGGTCACTCGTATTCTCCTAGGAAGAAATTTACATATATATATATATATACATATATATACATACATATATATATACATATATATACATACATATATATATAAATATATATACATACATATATATATATATATGATCCCTCCTATATATTAGGCATTTATATTCTTAGGGAGGAATATATCATATGTATATACAAGTTTACATTATCAAGAGAGTGATCCCCTTCACAAGTAGAAAAATAAAATTTCATGTTGGGGTATTAACATTGGTTATTTATATAATCGATGTTAAAACCATGTTGGTATAACTGATGTTAAAACTTGGGTTTTAATGTTTTTTATATAGTAAATAATGTTAAAATCTTACATTTAACATCATTTGTATAACTTATGTTAAAAACATTTTAAATAATCAAAACACACAAGTATTTATTTTCTCCTCATTCTATTAATGCTTGGTTTTTGAAACCCTAAGATCTATAACTCACAATCACCAACCTCTTATTCTTTCAATAGTATTCATCCTTCTTTTTCATCATTACTCCTCACTCAACCATGTTCTACATACTTCCAACTTATTCCACCACCCTCAACCACTTTCTATAAACCTCATCCATGTTTTGTATCTCTAATTCGAGTTTCCACTATCATCGACCATTGGTATTCTTTTTAATCCACACCTATCCTCCATTGAATATAATGTGATGTCCATATAATACTATTTTACCTCTCATAGTCATGAATTTACTTCCTGAATCTCTATTTTTTGTGATTTAAATATTTATTTTCTATGTTTAGAAGATTTATTGTGTGTTTATTAGTTTTAAATTGTATTCATTTAGTTATT
This sequence comes from Viscum album, assembly GCA_963277665.1. Lineage (NCBI taxonomy): Eukaryota > Viridiplantae > Streptophyta > Magnoliopsida > Santalales > Viscaceae > Viscum > Viscum album. Next base: position 2,059,218,111 of record OY728120.1, on the reverse strand, counting down.
ATTGATATAAATGCTGTACTTATTTATAATATTTTATTCATTTATTTATTAAATATAAGGATATTACTTATTCACTATATAAAGGATTGTATTTATGAATTAATTAGTTATGTAGACATTAAAACCACTAAAAAATAGTAATTATTGAACTATTGTATGAAAGTACTAAAAATACATTTTTCCCAGGCTGTACTAAATTTATAGTGTTATTATAAATGTTGATATTAGTTAAATTAAAATAAATAAATCGTTGTAGTGAAAAACGTTTCATCGAATTACATCAACTTTTTAAAGAGTTTATTCTAGAATACAATGAGATTCTATATTCCAATTATGATATTAAAACAATATTATGTCCAATGGGACCGGGCTATATGAAAATACATGCATTAATCAATAAATGTGTGTTTTATAGAAAGGAATATGAATGTTTTTCTAAATATACTAAATATGGGACATCCTAACATAAAAAGGGTTAGAAAACCTACTATGAATTAATTCTCAAGGATAGCCAACAAACCTCCAACTAAATCAATCTAGTATCTTCTAATAATTCTTCATTTGAAGAATTTATTTTCAAATTAAAATGACGCTGAAAGGATGAGATGACATGCATATGAGAAAATCTATAATGGAAACCAATGTCACCTTGCTAATTCAACATAATGGAATAGATTTGATCAATAATTTCTTGATTTTTTTAAATTAGGATAGAAATATAAAAATGGGACTATGTACATATGGAATAAATCCATATCAGAGCCTCAAAATCCAATATAGTTTATGGCCTATTATGTTGGTAGTTTAAAACTTATCCCCATAGATATTTTTGGAAAAAATATTCTATGATTAGTTTGATAATTTCTGTACTATAACATCCTAGAAATGATATTTATGTTTATTTTTCACTATTGAATAATGATTTTAAAATTTTATGGGTGGTAGTTGTTAAAGTTTTTTATGCATACAATAAAGAGTATTTTTTTCATAATATAGAAATGTTCATTGTAAATGAATTTCTTACATATGGGAACTTATCTGGATATAGTGTTAAGGGACATAAATCTTGTCTAATTTTCAAAGAGTAGAGTTCATTTCATCACTTAAAGAATGGGAGAATGATAGTGTACATGGTTTATCAAATATTTTTTTGAATGGGTCACCCTTATCAAAGATTTAAAAAGGCATTTAATGGTTTACAACAATATGATTTTCCACCACAACATTTTTTAACTAAATTATATTACAATGGGGTGAAAAAAATAATGTCAAATTTGGGAAGAACAAAATTTTGGGATATCAAAAAAATATTTGGAAGAAATGGTCTATCTTATTTGATCTGCCGCATTCAAGATTTTTTAAGGTAAAAAATACCATTGATGTCATGCATGTTGAGAAAAACACATGTGATTGTTTGACCAGAAAATTGTTAGGTATAAAAGGAAATAAAATAGATATATTTTATAAAATATTGGATTTAATATTTATGGGAATATGTTTGGATTTAACTCCTGTTATGAAAGGAAAAAAAATATTTAATTCTATCTTGTCACACGTTAAGAAAGAGTTAGAATATGGATTTATATTAATTTATATACGGTATTAAAGTACCTATTTGGTATTCTTTAAATGTGAAAAATTTAGTTTCAATGAAGGATTTAAAGTTTATAGGGATGGAATCTCATGGATGACATATATTGATGCAACAACTATTACAGGTTGCACGGTATGGAATATTACCGATGATTATCTGAAAGTATGTCATCATGTTGTGCTACTTTTTTAATTTTATTTTCAGAAAATTCATAGATCCAAATTTGTTAAATGTATTGGAGAATAAAGTTGTGTTTATAGTTTATCAACTGGAGATGTGTTTTCCACCATTGTTTTTTGATATAATAGCTCATTTAGTGTAATATATAAAGATATGTGGGCCTATATATTCAAGTTTGATGTATTCCTTTGAATTATATATGAATATTAAGTGATATGTTTAAAATAAACATCGATTAGAGGTCAATATTTCTTAAAAAAATATATTTAAAATGAGTTGATTGAGTTCTTTACTAACTACTCGTATGAACTAGAGCACATTAGACTCCCTATATCTCTACATATGGTGGTAATTAGTGAATGTAAGGGGTTTTATTGTTCAAAAGTAAAGTTAATTGCACATGATATAGTGATACTATCACATTTATACATTTTAAACACCACATCTGAGGTTCAACTATATATATCATCATTTATTATGGAACTAAAGGTATGATATTTGAAAATAAACAGAAATTGGTTGATAAATGAAAATAAAAATACTTTTGTTTCATGGTTTAAGGATAAAACCAATATTAATTCATTTATATTAATAATCAAGAAATTTTTAGATGGGGACCATGTGTTATTATGATCGCATGGTTTAGTTTTGACATTAATGGTTACAAATTTTATACAAAAATTCAGGACAACAAGTGCACCATTCAAAATAGTGGATTAATGGTCATCACTGAAGAAAGGAATTTTTCAAGTGAAAAGGATAAGAAACCAATTTCTATGTTAAATACATATTTTTAAGTTGATGAGGATATATAAGAAATTTATTGTACTAAATTTTTATTAAAAGTGTTTAAATGTAACTAGTTTGATAATAAAAATGGTGTGAAACATGATTATTATGTATTTATACATGTTTATTTGAAAAGATTTAGTTTCAATGAGGAGCCATTTATCATAGCGATGAACGTGAAGTAGATATTTTATATTATTGACCCATTAAATGATTAGTGGTCTATCATTTTTCAAGGGGAAAAAATTCATTTGGGTTATAAGGATGTTGATGATATTGTGGAATTATATTATATTTCTTCAACTATTACATTATTAACTAAGGATAAAAATTAAGGGGATATAAACATAGTCTAGGCTATATGAAATTATCATGTATAAAGGATATGGTAAAACACTATGTTACTCTCCTAATTATTCTTGAAAATATCTATTTTTTTTGTGAAACCTACATGTGTAAAAACACATTTTTAACTTGCATATTTAAATCTATATATTTTGATCATTTTGATCATTTTTATTAATTTTTATATTCATTAGTTTTAGTACACATTTTTGGTAGAAGAATATTGATATCATTGTTATATTGTGACTATTTCTTTATATTCATCATTTTTAGGTATGGGTATTTTTACACTTCTAATAGTTAATAGAATATATATAATTTTATTTTTATTATGAATAATAAAATTTTTACTTCTAATAATCATTTAATTATAATCAAATACAAGTAAACATAATTATACATTCTTTGATGTTGATCCTTTATCCTTTTTTTATTAATTTTTATATTTATCAGTTTAAGTTACATGTGTTTTTGGTTGAATAATCCCAACATCATTATTTTTTATGACTATATCTTTGTGTTCATAATTTTTAGGTATTCACTTTTATTAACCTATATTAGTTAACATAATAGATATAATTCCCTTTCTTTTATAAATAGTCAATTTTTTATTTCTAACAATCATTTAATTTTAATCAAATATAGGTACATAGAATTTCATTAAATTAGAATACATATATTTAAATAATAGATATGGAGGAAAAGGAACATTTACCAAGGTATGTGTATATTTATTCATATAAATATATCTAAAATAATTAAATTATTTAATAAAATTAAAATTATGTTTATCAAAATTATTTTCATCTCTTATTCTTCTCTAGAGAAGAGGATACCCAAAGTTGGTAGACATGATACTACACATTTATAAAAATTTCACTCACTTGTGAGGAGTAGAAGTCTCTAATTGAATTTTATGATAATAATAACCTAGTTGGCTTAAATATAAAGAAACTTTAGAGTTTTATGACCTTGTAGAGTAGCTATAAGATTAGTGTATTATATATTAATTGGATGAGTATTTACCATAAAATGAAAGATCATCTATGGTAGTGTGTAATGGTAAAATATGTTAGCTAATTTATTTATTTTATAAGGGTTTAAATATTTTATATTTAATTTGACTGAAATTTGATCTATTCAATTATAAATGAAATTCGACATTCCTGATTTGAAATAAATTTAGAAGAGGTGGATTTATTTTGAAGAAATTATATGGAGAGATTTTAAACCAAAGTTGACTTTAGTTTATATTTTTAGGAATAAATGAAATGAAAATCCATGCCTCAAATATAGGTTTTTAGATATAGATACATGGGATAAGTTTTCCACTAGCAGGTAGAAGGAAACCATTATAGTTTGGTAATTGTTGTTTATAAAATTAATTTGTAAAATTATTTATTAATTACTTGATGAATTATTCATTTATTCTTATTAAACATGAATTTAGGTGATCTAACCAGGAGATCCAATCACATAATTTATACCCTTATACCTTATCACACCAGGCTATCTGTTACTAGATGAGAAAATGATTGTTTAAAAGTTTAATGAATTTAGAGCTAAATATAGTTATGGATTTGAAGAGGTTTAGTTTAGTCCTACATCACCCCCACTAGAAATTAAAAATGGAAAAGGGTGAGAATGAAAATAAGGGGAAGTTTATTATTGATTCATCAAAAAAGGTAACCGATAAGATTGAAAGAATTTATTTATTATTTTTATTCAATATTATAATTTTTTAAATTCACGACACTAATAATATATATATATATATATATATATATATCATTTCAGGATACCCTTCAGGAGAAAAAATATAAGGGATATTTATCCATGAGGGTAGGATAGAAACTCTTACAATTGATTTAGGAAATCAAGAACACCCAATTCATGTAATAGAATATAAAGTGAGTGTCAGTATTAAAAGTTTTTTTATTCATGAAAGTATAAGATCAAGGGTGGAAGAATATAAGGGTGAAATAGATTCCTTGATGTATGAGCTTATAGAGATCATTTAGTTAATAAATAAGAAAATTAAATATTCTATAAAGGACATGTTTATAGAAATGGCGAGACATACACAACCTATGCAGGATACCTATCCAGATCCTCCACCTCTTAATTCAGACCTGATTGGGTACTATGAGTTGTGAATTAGGGATCCCCATTTATATATTTTACCACACTGAATTAAATATAATTTGGAGGATTATGTGCATCATCGACTTATACAGTTGGATCAAGTGTGAGTAACAGTACATTATATCATTGATCCAATTGCTCCAGTGTCGTTTCCTACTGAGGAGATAGAAACTGTTAGGGAGAGTATGGGACATTTATTTACTATGAACAACTAGAATTGTTTTTCAGTTTTCATAGATGGTATGTGTTGAACCCACTTTGTATTTATGTTTCATTTTTTGTCTATGATAATGATGTTTATATGCATGATGTCAATATGTGAAGAAGAAGGATATCTTGGAAGACATATGGAGTTTACAATAATGTTAAGATGGAATGAAGGTTCCCAATAATTTTTTTATTACATGATGGGTTGTAAACAATGATTAAGAAGATACAAATAATATTGGAGATTAAAATTTAATTTCTTCCATGGTTTATGTGGTAAAGAATATGCAACTCAAGTGGAAAAGATAAAGTAAGTTTCTTCTATTTAAATCAAGCACTACTATGGGTAATTATATAGGAGATCCTTTCATATAGAAAATAAATTAGTATAACCTACCACCAATGTTTCATGGAGATCCTATTTCTACTATTTATTAGAAAATCTATTTTAGATGATGATATAGTTGCCTGTAATTTCATATGGAGAATATGTTCAAGAATATTTGATGGAAAAAGAAGAATAATTCCATGGAGTATTAATAATACTAAATATTAAGTATCCATTAAGTATTTAGATAAAACTATAGTTTAAAAAAGGATGGATTATATTTTAATTATTTTACATTCATTTATTTTTCAAGCTTGGGGAGTGTTATAACATATAGAAGCATAACTGGATGATGTTTGATGAAAAAATAAGGTTAAGGAATTTAAGGCCCATTGAAATACTCTAAGGAGTATTTATACATTGTATAGCCTTTTTAATATATATCGATAATTATTAGAGATTATTTTATGTTATTTCAAGGTATTTTTTTATATTTTGAAGAAGTTTAAGGAATCTGTAAATTTTGAGTCATAGGTTGAGGCATGAGTAATATTTTTCTCAGACTCAAAAAATTTGGAAAAGTTTACAAGGGATTATTGAGATATGTAACATATTTTATATGATATATAATATTCATATAAGAACTGAAATATAGAAAAAGGAAGACTCATCATGGGATATGTAATATATTTAATATATTATGTATTATTTTCTTTTTCTATATAAGTGATAATCAATAAAGGATGAATCTTCATTGTGATACATAATATATTTAATATATTATATATCATTTTCTTCTCTTAGACAAGTTTAAAGTGGAAAATTAATGAGATTTTTATGTTTTTTAGATCATATGTAAGTTTTTTCTAAATATATGTAACATATTTCATGATACATAAGTTTTTTACTCAATGATAAAGAAAAAAATTTCCAAAGTAAAAAACATTAAGTATTACATGATTTTTATAAACTATTATGCATGTATCATAATTTGTTAAAATATGGAAAAGGGAAAGATATTATACACAATTTAAGATATTAAAATCTCACATTGATATGGAATAAGTTATAGTTATTACATGAGTTCCAATAGTTAGAAATATTATGAATTTTTTGGAGATTGAAATGAGGCGATGTTGTACTGATTTTAGCGATTTAACATCATTGTGATTTGATGTGTTATCCTTGATTAAATCCTATATTAAATTGAGAATTAGTATATAATAAAGTTATGATGGAATGAAATTAAAGGTGATGCTTTACATCATAAAGAAAGTGCCAAACTGAAGTGAATGATGAAGTAGAAGGATTGTGGAAGATATTCATGCCACAATATAAGGTTACATGAATGAAAAAATATTGATTAATGTCTTCATATAGTTATGATGTTTTAAATGCATGTGGATTTTTTGGAGGCTTAAATAAGATAAATAATGGCATGATATTTATGGATATCATGTGGAAGTTTTATTCTGAGTCTTCAGGAGGATTTAGAGGAAGAATAACTATGATTAATTTGAATGATATTGATGATAAAATAAAAAGGATTAAATTTATAAAAATTATGTAAATAATATTCACTTAGTTATTTGAATATATAAGCTAGAAGAAATAGAATAATTGAACAACTGATGTTTCTATTTTTTGAAATATTCTAGAAGTTGAAGGGAGGGACCTTATGATTATGCTATAGATCCATTGTATCAAAGAATAGAGGAAATAAATTTTTTTTGTTAAAGAACATATTTCACATTGAATAAGAATAAGAATATAAGAGAGATATTGGAATGTGTAAAACTACTGATTATATTTCAGGATAAAGCATTAGGAGACTGGGTGTCACACCCGGATTTTTAAGTTTGCCTTTATTCCAGTTTGGGTCTGGTTCTTTTCCATTTATCTTGAGAACCAGGTGTGATGGTTTTAAACTTTTATGTTATTCCTTATATTTATCCTTGTTCAATATTCATCCTTTTGTTTTACTTTTTAATTTTGGAGAAAAGTATGAAATTTGGGTTAGATAGATTGCAACGCATTGTTGGTGCACAGTTAGAAGAAACCATGAACCTCGGCCTAAGAAATCATGTGGTAGGTCTAGGTCATAGCCATAAGAAAACACATAGTTAATCAGACTACGTGGATTTCCCATGTGGTAGGTGTCTCCCTCAGTAGAGGCGGCTACACGGTTTGACAAACCGTGTGGACTAACCATGCGGCCTGTTAGGTCATTAAAATTTTGGAGTGTTTTCTCTCCCCTATTGGTTTAAACCCCACAAACCCTCTTTTTTCCTCCTACATCAACTTATTCCACCCTAGGAACCTCCTCTCCCTCCCATGACTTCCTCAGATCTCCCTTTTCTTGGTGGTTTTGGCCCGAATTCTTCAAGGAACCCTCATGTAAGTGTCTTGTCTCTTGTTTTCCCTCTTTATTCTAGGTTTTTACCACTTTTACTTTGGGGTTTTCTCTTTCCTGTGATTAGGGTTTCAATTTAGGGTTTTAATCTTGGGTTTTGGGGTTTGATCTTTTTTTAGGGTTTCTTATTGCCTCCTTAGGGTGCGGTTGAGGTGCGGATGGGATTTCACACAATTTTCCAGAAGGTTCTTCATGATAGGTAAGTGGTTCCATGATATAACATTATTATATGAATTTAATATGTTTTTTGAGTTTATAAATGTGTTCAATAGTTTAATTTTGGGGTTTGAATGGAAATTTTTAAGTGGTTAGACATGTTCTTATGGTGGGGAATGATTTTACAAAGGAAATGGCTATGCTTTGTGTGCGTTATAATGTAATGTTTATAAAAAGAGTTTTAAGGGTTGTTTGTAAGGTTTGAAATGTATTTTCAAAGGATATTGAGGTGTGTGTATGTTTAAATATGGATTTTAAATGGAAAATTGATCATTTTGGTCATGTTATCCCTTTTATACATTTTGTGTATGAATCATGAATTGTTTGGAAGATGAAGAACTTGTTTTAAAAATGGTCTTAAGGGTTGTGTGGATTTGTTAAGTGTATTGGACCATTTAATTGGCTAGTTTTTAAGTTTGTTTCTCATGATTTTTAAATAAGGGATTATTAATTGTGTGAGTGATGGAAAATGTGTCTAAAAATGGGGCTTTGGTGTGAGTAAAATGGAAAATGGTTTGTTTTATGGAAAATGGAAAATTTCCTTGAAATTATTGGCATTGGGTTGTGGAAGTGGTGATATGTGTGATGTGTGAAATTTAAATAGACTACAAGGGAACCCCAGGTATCTTGGTGGGTAGACTGGAACTAGTTCACTAGTAATACAGAAGTGGATTTTCTCAGTTTCACTTAACTGGATTGATGTTTACAACACTAACAAAACTATGATGATAGATGATCACCACTAAAATGTTGGATGTTTCTCCTCTCTAGTGGATCATACACAAGGATGCTAATGGTTGTGGTTATTATACCACCTTTCATCGAGGTAATAGGTTTAGGGTCCCACTCGATCTAGATTAACCCTATGGGATTTACCCATGGTGCTATACTTTATATGTTGGGGTGCCATCCATCGGCATACGATAGACCTCTCTTGTGAATGTGTGTGTCTTTATAAAATCTCGTTTTTTCCTTTAATAAAATGGTTAGAAAATGGTTTTATTTTAAAGTTTTATTTTTAAAGTGTTTACCTATAAAGATACTTTCCTTATTAATGTTTTCAAAATCTTCCACTTTAATGAGCATGTTATATCATCTTATGAATATTTTGGAATGTAATCTCTTCTTTTAGGTGGCATCCTAATAGGATTTGTATCACACCTTGAATACACCTCTGGGTGTATGTAGACCTTGTTCCTTGTGTATTACAGGTAAAGTAAACATGCTTAGTAATGGTAGTTCGGGTGGTTAATAGCCTTCTCTTGCGGGTTGGTGATGGTGTCTTGAGGATGTGGCTCCCCATGTTGCATGAAGGTTTGGGTAGGAGTTTTAATTTTTATTTGATGTAGTTTCTTTTGGATTTTTGGTTCAAGTTGTAAACTTAAAAATCTAAAAGTTGTTTAGGGATTGTTTGGTTGTGTAATTTTCCGTTTTGTCTTGTTTTTAATGTTGGTTGTTCTATTCTTATTATATTGGGTAAATCATTCCCACAATTTACTTTTGATACCCAGGAACTTGTGCCATCCCATGGGGATCAAGAACACCCTTCGAGCTATGCCACAAATCGGGTTCGGTTCTAGATCAGATGGAAACCCGACTTGGTTCATGAGAAAATGGTATTATAGTAGGTTGGATATTTTGGGTCATATTCCTTAGGGAAGAGTTAGGGTAGCCTAAAGCTAGGATTTTTGGGACTTGACAATTCTATTATGAGTAGGGTGCCTGGACAACACACGTCTTGATGGGACTCAAGTTACTAGGGGAAGTCGGGTTTCATCTGATTCATTTGATCCTTATGGTTATTCTTTGTTTGGAAAATGAAATGGGAGTTGGGTCAATGGTATGAGTGAGCTCGCAGGGCCTGGAAAGCCATGTGGAGCTGGGGATGTTGTCATAAAATACTCTCTATGATGGTGGAGTGATTTACATATGGCCTCCAACCATATGTCCAAGTCAACAACTGGAACTAATTTCCTCTTGTATTATCTTGTGTCTCCTTGGGTTTTGAAAATTAATCTGAATACCTTCATTTGAAAAATTTAAGAAATATGGATTTTAAAGTGGAAATGGTCTTATTTTGAAAGGATGAAAAAATAGGGTTTTAGAATCGTTTTGAATGAGGTTTTAAAAGGTGGACTTTTATAAAATTATTTTGTGTAAAAATGAGAATTATTATAAGGATATTGAAATTTTCATAATCAAATTTTGTGATTTATTGGAAAAAAATTGGTTTTTTGGGAAAAAGGAAATTCATTTTCAAAATTGTCTTAGAAATTTGATTTAAATGAGAACACATGAGTTCTAATTAAAAGGTTATTTATAAAATGGGTATTTTTGTGAAACTTTAAGTGTTTTGAAAGTGGAAATGTTTTGTTTTGAACCTTAGTGTTCTCATAGGTGACCACATGCATGGGTTATGTGTGGGAAGTGGATGGGTGCCCGATGTGGCACAAGAGTATGCATGTGTGAAAACCATGAGGCAGTTTTGGAAAATGTGAAACCACAGGTCTTGTTTTATTTATAAACATGTTTTTCAAAAATATATGAGGTCTTTTGATAACCAGTGTTGGTGTGGTGTAAATTTTTTTTATTTTCAGATATTGTTACGGGGTGTTTTAAGTTAGAAAACCCCTCTCGTTCGAATGATATTCCTAGAATGTGTTTCATCGGTAAGTTGGTCTGACGTGTTGTTTAGTGGTCTTTTTTGAGAAGTGTTATGGGATGCCTTTTTGGTGGTTTCCCTTACATGTTTGGTTCTATTTTGTGGAACATTTTTTCCAATGGACTAGTTTGATTGGGTACTTGGTTTTCCTTCTTGGCTAGTGTTCACCCCCATAAATAAGTTAACACATGATTGAAGTATGGCCATGGGTGATTCACTATTGGTAGGTCCACCAGTTGATCAACATAAGGATTTTCTCCTCAAATTTTGAAAGATGAGTCTTATTAATTTTTTTTTCTCGGTTAAGTGAGTCATCTTGTAGCGAGATAGAATATGTGAGAGGAGTTGAAGAAAGCTTCAATTTCTTTGAGTTGTTTGAGTTTTCAAGTATGAAGTTTGACACCATTGTGTCTGAAGATCCTGCCTAGAAGTGGTGAAATGAAATATAGTGGGGGTAGTGGAAAGTGGTATAGGTTTTCGGTGTTGACTGCTTTATTAAAATGGTCTTTGGTACTTTAATTGGTTTCATCTAATAAAGGGTTCTTGTTAGGCCAACAGTGTGGTAGACCCAGTTATAAGAGGCTGTTATGGCTATTTGCTAGAATTGCGTGCTGTTTGGGACTCATTTTAAGGTCCCTCTCCTTGTAATTTTTCTACCGATCACAATGGTCTTGTTCTATGACACTTTTCGGTGTTGTGTTTTTTCTCGACTGCAATGATGAAGGTCGTGTAATCTCCTGAGAACCTCTATTTTGATAGAAGTGTGTTTTCTTTTTGAAAATTTTAGATTCTTCCATTTTAGGGGAATATGTATTCTATGTAACCTTTTTCCCTCAATGTATCTCAGTCAAAGTAATAAAGGGTGGTGCGTGTGGATCTTCTAAACAATTTACTTAGCGAGAGTGTCATATGGGGGGTAAGTGGATGTAGGGGTGTGTTGTGACTGTTGGTGTTGTCTAGGTTACGATATGGTTACTTATGGCACCCGAAGAAGTTTTGATTGGGGGTTTTCGGTGCCTGACTACGAGGTAGGATATTCTTTAGTTAATAGATCTATAGACATAGGTTTCAGAGTGAAGCTAGTGTATAGTTAGGGACCCCTAGGTGTCTATAGGATTCTGGTCTAGTTTTCATCTTCTATATGGGAGGTAGAAGTAGTTAAGCCTCCCACATAGTTTTTTTGTTTTGTATGGTCCCCTTTGGTGGAAAGAGACATGGGGACCCTGTTCCTCCATGTTTTAATCTATTTAATGGAATATTTTCTCCTTGGTTATAAGGAATCATGTTTGGTTCGTTTTATTAAAACTTTGTGCTTATACCCTTGTGGGTGTAAATATCCATATGGTTGTTCATGTATAAATGGCCTTGGAGGTATTTTTCAATCCCAGTTTTGGTCTGGCACATCCTAGTATAGTAATGATTGAGGGGGTGGTGAGCCCCGTAATGTATTCTATTTGTTTTGGATTTTCATTAATTGGGTCCCTAGCGGTGGGAGGTTAGGTCATGCAGGAATCTCTCAAGCTATCCCATGTCAGGTTTCTTTCATCGGTTCATGCTAGTCGGGTAAGCTAGTTGGTCAGTTATTATTGTGGGGATACCCACTGTGGTTCTCACTAAATTTCCCAAGAGTAAATTGGTTTTTTTAAATTTGTCAATGTCGTGAGTCTATTTGTGTAAAGACCCGAAGATTGACGTACATAGACATTACATTACTTTTGCGGAATACTTAGTACATAACAAAAACACACACACACGGACCGTAATAGTTTAGTGTCTTTGGAAACTCAAAATATAATCTTCTAATCGTAGTGAAAGATCTTCAACATCTCCCATAAAGATCTTCTTTTTTTTAAAACCTAAATCCTTTCTTTATATCATGGGGAAAAGAAAACATAAAAGGGTGAGATCAAATGCTCAGTAAGGGTAAACAAAATAAATATCAATCACATCATATTCATAAGAACATATCTTTTGGAAATCTTCACCTGCAAAAGAGATCATAATTTCATAACATGGGATAAATCATAGTAGTGAAATGTAATCCCAATAATCATAAATTAAAACATGAAACTTTGTGACATACACACATAATCATAGAGAATCATTTATTATTAGTCAAGACTCATTTCCAAGACTATCTTAGTGGACAAAGTCCCTTTCTGAACCGAGTTCATTCCTCGTTTCAGTCCTGTTTCACTAAACCGGTATAACCTACCGTTCCATCCATGTCTATCTCATGAGATATAAAATCTTTACCCAATGCATTGGAGGGAGATATAGGTCCCACCCATCTCATAATGATACCATTCATATGTGTGCCACAAAATCATAAATCATACATCATTGCATAACCCATGTAATAAAAATGGGATTCTTAAACAACATGACATCATAAAACAATTCATATAAGATAAAGGAATTCATAAAAATAATTCCATCACAACATAATAAAATCAATGTAATAATAGGGATAGAAATGGAACCCTTTATTATCTTATATGGAAAATAATTTTGATAAAACACTTGAACTCCATTCTTGAGGAAAATATCCTTTCCACTTCAAAAACACTTTTCCTTTCTTAACATGTCATAAAATTATAAACTAAAAGAAGTTGATTAAAAATAAACTTGAAAACTTATAATGGAAGCTTATTTAAAATAATGTTTTAAAAATCCATTCATTTCGTATAAGTTAAAAGAAAACATTCTTCTCGTACTTTTGTCGGAAAAGTCAAAAAGTACCTCGTACGAAAAACGACAAAATATTCCTTTTATATCTTTTACTAAAAACTCACCGAAGGGTAAAATTAGATATAAAATATTGTAGAAGGATATAAATATTACATATTGGGGAAACATGGATGTGGATGATAAAATACACCCCAGTAAATACCAAAGTATAAACAATCTCGGATAAAAATGAGATTGTGATATTTCCCTTACCTTATGTCCGATATTCTTTGTACATATCCGAACCTCCTGTATAATGATTTAAATAATGTCATTAACTTATTACAGAATCATATTAATTGTTATTATATCATATATGGTTCACTTATGACTTTATATTACCCGTTCTTTTGTAAATTCCATGTTAAAGAAGCATTTTGGGTAAAATCGTTTCATTTATCGTAGGTGTTTGGACTTGTTGTTCTTGAAATTATTATTACTTATATCATGATTTAATTACTTCCAGAATATAAAATATGATTTATATATCATATATATTCAGTATATATATATATATATAATAGATAGATAAATGAAATTAAACACACCGTTCATGGAGACGGTAGTCCGTACGTACGCATGAACGCTGTTTTCCTTTCCTTATTGTCTTGAATGGAAGTAAGTAGATGACAAATATATATACATAAATCCAGTATATTTAACATGTCATATATTTCATTATTATTCATTATATATACTTTATAATCATTCTGGAATGGTTAACATGGATAATGAATCTCATCGCGTCGTGGAGACGGTAGTCCGTACGTACGCACGAGCGATGATATCGTTCCCATGGTCGTGGAATTGTGTTGAAGTGTATGTATACTATTTCAGTATCAATATCACTTTATAATAATCATATATAGTTACTCATTACACCATTATACCCATCCAATTAAGGTGGTGGCGGAAAATAGATTACACCACGGCGTGGAGACGGTATTCCGTACGTACGCACGCGCGGTGATTTCCTTTTTCCGTAGGATGGATAGAAGGTTAATTAGAGTTGTTTCATATTTATAATAACATATAAGTATATAATAAATACTGATGTTATTACTTTATCATGAAACAACTAAAGAAGAAGAATTTTAAGAAGAAAGAAATTGAAAAAGATCGGTAATGGATATTACCTCTTTTTGACGCGCCTTTTCTTAACCTCCACTTAAAGAACTAAGGATGGTCTTTGAAGAAGACCAGGACCTATTGGATGATATTAGGGGAGTAGAGAAGAGATTTTGGCAGGGGTTTTCCGAGCTTGAATGCTCAAATTGGTGTGAGGAGGAGAGGGAGGAGGTGCCCTTTTATAAGGGAGGAGAGGGGCACCTTAGAAAAATCTCAAAATATTATTTTATATTAAGGTCAAATTCGGTTTATAATGGTTACAAAGGGTCTTATTTAGAAGCTAAAGTGGGTATGGGTCGAAATCCTCTCATCCAATAGGATTTAGACAAGTTTAGGTTATTATTTTAACCTTATCAATTAGATTTAACTCTAAGTTAAATAATTTAACTTTTACCGTGTCTTTTTGTTTTCTTACACTATATGGTTAATAAACTTACTATATCAAGCAAAAAGAACCCCAAGTTGTTTATTATTAATATATATAACATTATATAATTCATTTTGCCGAACCTTATATTTTTAGGAATTAAATAACAATTAATAATATAATATTTGTTTTAAAAACTAATTTATGTCAATTTTGACACTATTTGGTACATGATTTTTATGAAATTCATAACAGAATGATAAGTTCGAACCAAGTTACTTATATCAACAATAACATGTCATATTAACATATAAAATTAATGTAAGTCATAAAAAGTCTCAAATTACATTTATTTTGGCATTTATAACATCAATTATGTCAATATTACATTAATAAGACAATTACTGCATCATCTTTGTGTCATAATAAATGATAATTATTTAATCCCTAAAAATTCTAAATAAATTATCATGATGTAGGTGATTTTGTTAGATTTCTGTATACTATTCATGTTCTAAGTTTTATGATTTTTATCACTAAATTAAAATTATTAAAATTATAAGATTTAAGAAAGTGACATGTTGTCACATTCTTTGGTTTTAATAATAATTAACTTATTTTCATGGAAAAAAGTCCATTAAATAAATATAATACGACCCTTAGGTGATATGGGTCGACTTTTAGTCATACAATAGAATTTTGACAAGTGTTAGGGTAATTTTATAATATTATATTTACCCTTAATTACCCGATTTACCTTTAACTATGGTAAATAAAATTTACCGTAGTTACTATTCATAATTTCCAAAAATAAAAAGTAGTCTATTAACATAATTTGGACCCACTGATTCCAAATATGGAATCCATTTTTTCAAATTCAATACACAGAAGTTGCAGAAATTAAATTAAAATTAATCCCGTTGTTGAATGAAAACGGGTTTTTGTTTAAAACATTGCAAAAGATTAAATTGATTTAACCTACGAATTCAAGGTAAAATAAATGCTAATGACATAAATTATATTAAATGGTAAAAATATATTCTATTTATACTTTAAAACCATTAAATATTATAATTTAACCATATAAGATATTACGATGAAAAAAGTTGTTTTTAATTAAAATATAGCGTGTTTTTACTATTCATTAAAATATGAAAGTTACCAGAATAATATGAAAAATTTATCCAAAGTAAATTTTTATTCCATGATTCCAAAGAAGAATTTTATTTTGTCAAATTGAACTTATAAAAATGTCAAAAACTAGATTTAAAGTGGGTGCGCCATCAAAAGGCGGCAAAACTGCATTTTTTGAAAAATACTTATTTTACCCGAAAAATTTATTTTGTTCTTATAACATGTTTTAAAAAATGTGCAAGACGAATAATAATGTTATAAGATTCAAAATTTAGTTAATACTATTCATAACAGCTAGTTCATAGTAATATTATAATAATATATCGTTGTTTCGTAAAACCCGGTATTGCGTACAACACACGCTATCGAGGAAGGTCACGATTGCGTGTAATGCAATCCAAGTCAGGATTGCGTTCTGTGCAAGAATCCTTTGTTGTTTCGTATAACATAATCCAACCATATTTCATTTATACATTGAATATATATATATATATATATATATATACTCAATGTTGCGTAGAATAACTATTATCAAAATTGTGTGTAACACGATCCAAGAATAGTGTTGCGTATACTGCAAGCTAATACGGTGTTGCGTATAGCGCAAGGTAATCTTGGTGTAGAATACAACACAAGAAATTAATGAAATTAGAAGAATATTTTTCATAAAATCTCGGGGTGTTACATTCTACCCCCCTTAAAATGAATTTCGCCATCGAAATTCGTCGGGGTTATAAATGGTTTACTACTCGAAATTTTGTTTAATAGAAACCCACATCGTAAAAAGGAATACCAAAATATGGTTTTAAAAACTAAAGTATGAAATGTAACGGTTACCCAAATTAACTCATCACTGGGTTTCCACGTATAAGAACATAGGTGAAAATATGGATATGGAAGAAAAATCTAACCATCAAGTTCTGATGGAGAGTGGTAGAGAACATGGCTATGAAAAATCCAACAATCACAAAGCCATAAATTTGTGATGATCTAGGTTACCATCTGATTCATCAGATATAAGATCACTAGGAAAACATTTTTGGTTTTCAATATCATTTCCCTAAAGTGGAAAAATTTGAATTAGAAGAAATACTTACTTGATTTTGGTACAATCTCACTGTTGTTCGTGCTTTGAACAATTTCCACTTCATCTCTTAAAGAAATGAAGTTGAATTTTTTATTCATGATATGTTAGAAGATCATGGGATAGAATGATGGGTCATTCCATCTGTCTGAAACAAAAAGGTTAGAAAAGTTATCAAAACTTACATAAGTCCATCTATAGTGAGATTAATCATATATGGTTCCTAAAATGGACTTATACTTCATATATCATACTGCTTAATATAATAAAACTAGTTTCTACTAAACAGGGACTTCCTGTAGGCCAGTGGTAGGCGATAAAGGCCAGTTGCACTTCGGTTGTGGGTTCGATTCCCACAGCCTTGTCCGACGCAATGGGCTATCACCCGTCCGGCAGGTTTTCCTTTTTCTAAAACTACATTACATAAATAATATCAAAAAAAAATTTCTATCCTTAAACAATAATAACTTATGGTTAACATAATCCATTCCAATATTTAGGCTTATCTAAAATACTTTGGTCCAAGCTCATAGTATAAAGAAAACAATTACTTGAAATATCGTTAACCAAGCATGTGAATACCATCATTTATCCCCCATATATCTTGTTGGTCACATTCCAATCATGTGAATACCTTAATCATGTATTCTCTTGAAAAATGAATACCCATTAAACCTTAGTGAAAACATGAATGCTGTAAAAAGTTAACTCTTTCCACATACCAAAATCCAAAAATTCTATATACTCAAACCATGATATAACCTTCTCCTTATATCAGTCATGAGCTTATGAATACTATCAAACATTTAATTTTCTCCTTATCCCTTCATTATGCGCATATCATTTACATTCCAAAAATATCTGAATAACCTTTCATGGATACTGGTACCATTAATCATACACTTTCAAAACTCAAGGAAAGACAACAGTGTAACAATCCTTAGATGTCTCTTTATTCCATAGTACCATGAGATTACTTATACAACATTACACATGATAAACATGTAATCATTCCACTACATTCTTAAACCATTGACCGAGCTTCAACAATTCTTTCATCTCACATATCATTTGTAGTCTCTTCATCATCATCAACATAAATACTACCCATACGACCATACTGATTCTCTTCATGAGACTTTACCTTAGGGAATTAGTTTGCATAATGCCCGTACATTCCACATTTAAAACATTTAACCATTGTTGATGTCGTAGCAATACCATTATCCTCATCCCTGGTGTTAACTGAACCTTTTACTTTGCACTTACTAGCTTTGTGTCCTTCTTTTCCACACCCAAAGCATCTTCCAGTTCCTTTGAAACATTCTCCTTGATGCCTCTTCCCACATGATTTACATAGGGGAAATTGAACTTTCTTTCCTCTATGATCATCATGAAACTCCATCTTTCTCTTATTAGCTGAGCCAGGAAACTTACCAAATTTTACTTTATTGATCATATTATGAGATTGCTGATTCGGCATAATAATGATGTTTGGACTTCCAAATCCCATTTCATTTGGTTTCTCATGAAGAATATCATTCCATTGTCCATCATATACTCCATTATCGTGAATCATCTTGTTTCCAGCCATTTTCTAAAACCCAAAAAGAATAGTGTGAGAGGAAAAAATCATAATAAAGGGGGAGTAACTTCAATATCTAACATCTTTGGTTTAATCTAATATCATTACCATAGTTCTAGGACTATATCCTATACATATACTTATCCTTAGAGACATCCCTAGACATACCTTAGAAATATCTCCAGGGATCTTACTAATGTTCTCGCATCCTAATTTCCAAAGGTTGACTAAACCTTTCCTCTGATACCAACTGTAAAGACCCGAAGCTTGACGTACATAGACATTACATTACTTTTGCGGAATACTCAGTACATAACAAAAACTCACACACAAGGACCGTAATAGTTTAGTGTCTTTGGAAACTCGGAATATAATCTTCTAATCGTGGTGAAAGATCTTCAACATCTCCCATAAAGATCTTCTTTTTTTAAAAACCTAAACCCTTTATTTATATCCTGGGGAAAAGAAAACATAAAAGGGTGAGCTCAAATGCTCAGTAAGGGTAAACAAAAGAAATATCAATCACATCATATTCATAAGAACATATCTTTTGGAAATATTCACCTGCAAAAGAGATCATAATTTCATAACATGGGATAAATAATAGTAGTGAAATGTAATCTCAATAATCATAACTTAAAACATGAAACTTTGTGGCATACACACATAATCATAGAGAATCATTTCTTATTAGTCAAGACTCATTTCCAAGACTATCTTAGTGGACAAAGTCCCTTTCTGAACCGAGTTCATTCCTCGTTTCAGTCCTGTTTCACTGAACAGGTATAACCTACCATTCCAGCCATGTCTATCTCATGAGATATAAAATCTTTACCCAATTCATTGGAGGGAGATATAGGTCCCACCCATCTCATAATGATACCATTCATATGTGTGCCACAAAATCATAAATCATACATCATTTCATAACCCATGTAATAAAAATGGGATTCTTAAACAACATGACATCATAAAACAATTCATATAAGATAAAGGAATTCATAAAAATAATTCCATCACAACATAATCAAATCAATTTAATAATAGGGATAGAAATAGAACCCTTTATTATCTTAGATTGAAAATAATTTTGATAAAACACTTGAACTCCATTCTTGAGGAAAATATCATTTCTACTTCAAAAACACTTTTCCTTTATTAACATGTCATAAAAATATAAACTAAAAGAAGTTGATTAAAAATAAACTTGAAAACTTATAAGGGAATATTCTTGGAAATAATGTTTTAAAAATCTATTCATGTCTTATAAGTTAAAAGAAAAAATTCTTCTCGTACTTTTGTCGGAAAAGTAAAAAAGTACCTCGTACGAAAAATGACAAAAGATTCCTTTCATATCTTTTACTAAAAACTCACCGAAGGGTAAAATTGGATATAAAATATTGTATAAGGATATAAATATTAAATATTTGGGAAACATGGATGTGGATGATAAAATACATCCCAGTAAATACCAAAGTATAAACAATCTCGGATAAAAATGAGATTGTGATATTTCCCTTACCTTATGTCTGATATGCTTTGTACATATCCGAACCTCCTATATAATGATTTAAATAATGTCATTAAATTATTACAGAATCATATTCATTGTTATGATATCATATATGGTTCACTTATGACTTTATATTACCCGTTCTTTTGTAAATTCCATGTTAAAGAAGTGTTTTGGGTAAAATCATTTCATTTATCGTAGGTGTTTGGACTTGTTGTTCTTGACATTATTATTACTTATATCATGATTTACTTACTTCCAGAATATAAAATATGATTTATATATAATATATATTCAGTATATATATATATATATATAATAGATATATAAATGAAATGAAACACACCATTCATGGAGACGGTAGTCCGTACGTACGCATGAACGCTGTTTTCCTTTCCTTATTGTCTTGAATGGAAGTAAGTAGATGACATATATATATACATAAATCCAGTAGATTTACCATGTCATATATTTAATTATTATTCATTATATATACTTTATAATCATTCTGGAATGGTTAACATGGATAATGAATCTCATCGCGTCGTGGAGACGGTAGTCCGTACGTAAGCATGAGCGATGATATCATTCCCATGGTCGTGGAATTGTGTTGAAATGTATGTATAATATTTCAGTATCAATATCACTTTATAATAATCATATATAGTTACTCATTACACCATTATACCCATCCAATTAAGGTGGTGGCGGAAAATAGATTACACCACGGCGTGGAGACGGTATTCCGTACGTACGCACGCGCGGTGATTTCCTTTTTCCGTAGGATGGATAGAAGATTAATTAGAGTTGTTTCATATTTATAATAACATATCAGTATATAATAAATACTTATGTTATTACTTTATCATGAAACAACTAAATAAGAAGAAGTTGAAGAAGAAAGAAATTGAAAAAGATCGGTAATGGATATTACCTCTTTTTGACGCGCCTTTTCTTAACATCCACTTAAAGAACTAAGGATGGTCTTTGAAGAATACCAGGACCTCTAGGATGATACTAGGGGAGTGGAGAAGAGATTTTGGCAGGGGTTGGCCGAGCTTGAAAGCTCAAATTGGTGTGAGGAGGAGAGGGAGGAGGTGCCCTTTTATAAGGGAGGAGAGGGGCACCTTAGGAAAATCTCAAAATATTATTTTATATTAAGGTCAAATTCGGTTTATAATGGTTAAAAAGGGTCTTATTTCGAAGATAAAGTGGGTATGGGTCGAAATCCTCTCATCCAATACGATTTAGACAAGTTTAGGTTATTATTTTAACCTTATAAATTAGATTTAACTCTAAGTTAAATAATTTAACTTTTACCGTGTCTTTTTGTTTTCTTACACTATATGGTTAATAAACTTACTATATCAATCCAAACGAACCCAAAGTTGTTTATTATTAATATATATAACCTTATCTAAGTCATTTTGCCGAACCTTAGATTTTTAGGAATAAAATAACAATTAATAATATAATATTGGTTTTAAAAACTAATTTATGTCAATTTTGACACTATTTGGTACATGATTTTTATGAAATTCATAACAGAATGATAAGTTCAAACCAAGTTACTTATATCAACAATAAAATGTCATATTAACCTATAAAATTAATTTAAGTCATAAAAAGTCTCAAATTACATTTATTTGGGCATTTATAACATCAATTATGTCAATATTTCATTAATAAGACAATTACTGCATCATCTTTGTGTCATAATAAATGATAATTATTTAATCCCTAAAAATTCTAAATAAATTCTCATGATGTAGGTAATTTTGTTATCTTTCTGGAGACTATTCATGTTAGAAGTTTTATTATGTTTATCACTAAATTAAAATTATTATACTTATAAGATTTAAGAAAGTGACATGTTGTCACATTCTTTGGTTTTAATAATAATTAACTTATTTTCATGGAAAAAAGTCCATTAAATGAATCTAATCCGACCCTTAGGTGATATGGGTCGACTTTTAGCCATCCAATATTTTTTTTTCATGTGTTAGGGTAATTTTATAATATTATATTTACCCTTAATTACCCGATTTACCTTTAACTATGGTAAATAAAATTTACCGTAGTTACTATTCATAATTCCCAAAAATAAAAAGTAGCCTATTAACATAATTTGGACCCACTGATTCTAAATATGGAATCCATTTTTTCAAATTCAATACACAGAAGTTGCATAAATTAAATTAAAATTAATCCCGTTGTCGAATGAAAACAAGTTTTTATTTAAAACATTGCAAAAGATTGAATTGATTTAACCTACGAATTCAAGGTAAAATCAATGATAATGACATACATTATATTAAATGGTAAAAATATATTATATTTATACTTTAAAATAATTCAATATTATAATTTAACCACATAAGATATTACGATGAAAAAAGTTGTTTTTAATTAAAATATAGCGTGTTTTTACTATTCATTAAAATATGAAAGTTACCAGAATAATATGAAAAATTTATCCAAAGTAAATTTTTATTTCATGATTCCAAAGAAGAATTTTATTTTGTCAAATTTAACTTATAAAAATGTAAAAAACTAGATTTAAAGTGGGTGCGTCATCAAAAGGTGGCAAAACTGCATTTTTTGAAAAATACTTATTTTACCTGAAAAATTTATTTTGTTCTTATACCATGTTTTAAAAAATGTAAAAGACGAATAATAATGTTATAAGATTCAAAATTTAGTTAATACTATTCATAACGGCTAGTTCATAGTAATATTATAATAATATATCGTTGTTTAGTAAAACCTGGTATTGCGTACAACACACGCTATCGAGGAAGGTCACGATTGCGTGTAATGAAAGCCAAGTCAGGGTTGCGTGCTGTGAAAGAATCCTTTGTTGTTTTGTATAACATAATCCAACCATATTTCATTTATACATTGAATATATATATATATACTCAATGTTGCGTAGAATAACTATTATCAAAATTGTGTGTAACACGATCCAAGAATAGTGTTGCGTATACTGCAAGCTAATACGGTGTTGCGTATAGCGCAAGGTAATCTTGGTGTAGAATACAACACAATAAATTAATGAAATTAGAAGAATATTTTTCATAAAATCTCAGGGTGTTACAATTTGGGCCTTCCTATGTTGGTGCCTAGTACCGTCCTAGGTGTTAGGTTGTTTATTATGGTGTAGAGTCTGTTCGGGCCTCCCCATGTCAAGACTTATATTTCATTCCTGGTGTTGGATTGGTAATAGGTGGTCTCATTCAGAGCTATCTAACCCCAAGATTCTTCCTTGTGTAAAAATTGGGGTTAGAGAATCCCCAATGGATTTGTTGAATTAAGGTTGTGGGGGTGTTCCTTAGATGTGATTTGATCTTGTTTGATTGTTTTAGACAGGTGGTGTGGGTTCTTTCTAGTGATGTATGAGGTGATTCAATTTGAGAAGTGGGATAGTGCATTGCAGAAATTTTCTTTTCCTTCAATAAATCAATTGGAGGTGATTTCAGTTTTGGGGGTGGGTGACACATAATGTGAAGTCCTTCAATTTGTAAGTCTCCTTTTCAATGGTGGAGTTTTGGTCCTCATCTCATTTCATGTTCATTGGGAATCTCATTGAACTATGAAAGAATATTATTATTGTTTTGGGTCCATCCTTGTTATGGATTTTTGGGGACAGAAAGCGTTATGGTAGGGAGAATTGTCACACTTGGGTTTTTAAGTTTTCCTTTATTCTTATTCGGGTCGAGTTCTAGAACATTTATATCAAGAATAAAGTGTGATGGGTTTAAAATTATGAGGTATTAATTCTATTTATCCTTTTTCTATATTCCTCCTTTAGGTTTCCTTTTGAATTTTGGAGAAAATTATGAAATTTTGGATAGATAGATTGTAGCGCATGGTTGGAGTACGGTTAGGAGTAACCATGAACCTCAGCCTAGGAAACCATGTGTTAGGTCTAGGTCATGGATAGAAGCGATGTCATAGATTCCACATAGTTATTTAAACTATGAAGATTGCCCGTGCGGTAGGTGTCTCCCTCAGAAGAGGCAGCCACACAATCTCCGCACGGTTTGACAAACCGTGCGGCCTGCTAGGTCATTAAAATTTTAGGGTGTTTTTCTATCTCCTCTCAGTTTAAACCCAAAAACACATCATTTTCCCTACTCCCTTGGCCTTGTATTCCCTATGTGTCTCCTCTACCTACCATGAATCCCTCATATCTCCCTTTTCTTGGTGGTTTTGGCTCGGATTATTCAAGGAACCCTCATGCAAGTGTCTTCTCTCTTGTTTTCCTGCTTTATTCTAGGTTTTTAACTCTTTTTTTCTTTAGGGGTTTCTATCTACCATGATTATGGTTTCAATTTATGGTTTTAATCTTGAGTTTTTGGATTCAATATTCTTGATTAATGTTTCTTCTTTCCTCCTTGTGGTATGATTGAGGTGCAGATGGGATTTTTCACCATTTTCTAGAAGGTTCTTCATGAGAGGTAGGTGGTTCCAAGAACGAACATTATTATATAAATTTAATATGTTTGTTTGAGTTTATAAATGTGTTCAATGGTTTAATTTTGGGGTTATAAAGGTAAATTTTAAGTTTTTAAACAATTTTTTTATGGAGGGAAAGGATTTTACAAAGGAAATGGCTATGTTTTTTGTGTGTTATAACGTAATGTTTCTAAAAAGGGTTTTAATGGTTGTTTGGAAGGTGAAAAATTTATTTTCAAAGGAACTTGAGGTACGTGTATGTTTAAATGGAAAATCAATCATTTTGGTCATGTTATCCATGTTATGCATTTTTTGTATGAATCGTGAACTATTTGGAAGATGAAGAGCTTACTTTAAAAATGATCTTAAGGTATGTGTGGGTTAGTGAAGGGGCTTGGACCATTGAATTGATTGGTTTTTAATGTGTGTTTCTTATGATTTTTAAAGAAGGGATTATGAATTGTGTTATTGATATAAAATGAGTCTAAAAAGGGGGTTTTGGTGTGAGTAAAATGGAAAATGGTTTGTTTTATGGAAAACAATAAATTTACTTGAAATGATTGGCATTGGGTTGTGGAAGTGGTGATATGTGTGACATGTGAACTTTAACTCGAGCCCAAGGGAACCTTGAGTATCTCAGTGGGAAGACTAGAACTAGTGAACTGGTGATACAAAAGTGGCATGTCCTATTTTCACTTAGCTGGATTGAAATTTACAACACTAACAAAAATATGATGGTAGATGATCGCCACTAGAACATTGGACATTTCTCTTATCTAGTGGATCATGTATGAGGATGTTGACAGTTGTGGTTACTATACAAACTTTCATTGAGGTATGAGGTTCTAGGGTCCCAATAGAGCAATATTAACACTAGGTGATTTACCCATGGTGCTCTACTTTATATGTTGGGGTTGCATCCATTGGCATACGATGGACCTCTCGTGTGCATGTGTGTGTGTCTTTATAAACTCTCTTTTTTTCCTTTAAGAAAAGGGTTAGAAAATGGTTTTTTTGAAAGTGTTCCTTTTTAAAGTTTTTAATTATAAAAATGTTTTCATTAGTAATGTTTTCAAAATCCTCCACTTTAATGAGCCTGTTATAATTTCTTATGAATGTTTTTTCATGGAATATATTATTTTGGGTGGTATCCTACTAGGATTTTTCTCATACCCTACATACACCTAGGGTGTATTTAGAACTTGTTCCTTGTGTATTCTAGGTAAAGTAAATGAGCTTAGTGATGGTAGTCAGGGTGGTTAGTGGCCTTCTCTTGCGGGTTGGTGATGGTGGCTTGAGGATGTGGCTCCTCATGTTTCATGAAGGTTTGGGTAGGATTTTTAGTTTTCCTTTTATGTAGTTCCATTGGTATTTTTAGTTCAAGTTTTAAATATAAAAATCTGAAAGCTGTTAAGGGCTTGTTTGGTTGTGTAATTTTCAGTTTTTTCTTATTTTGAATGTTGGTTGTTCTATTCTTATTAAATCAGGTAAATCATTTCCACATTTTACTTGTGATACCCAAACACTTGTGCCACCCCATAGGGATCGGGAAAACCCTTCATGTCATGCCACATACTGGGTTGGGCACTGGATTAGATGACGACCTAGCTTGGTTCGTGACACCATATATACACTGTCCTTACATCATAAGGTATGAAGAAAAAAAGTGGAAGCAATTTTATTTTTTTGAGGAAGTCCACTAATTTGTTTACAAGGAGAATATAATATTTCTACACACTAAGTAAGGTGATTGAGTTATTTGTGTCAAGAAATATCAGTGCTACTGTGTTGATCAACTTCAAGAGGATATGGCCAAAAATCTTATATTTTCTAGAGGGAGGCCAAATTAGTGCCAGAGCTTGAAATAACCACTAGTTTTTTCTTTCATTTTATATGGATTTTCTAGTATTATAGGTCAAAGGATACACCCTTTCCCAGGATATTTTTTAATAATACAAGAATAGATGTGTACTTTAACATCTCATGATTTTAGTATGATTTTACCTTTAAATAAATTCAGTGTTCTTGATATCTTATGATACATGAAACACTAGAAAAAATAGAATAATTATTTATTATACTATAAAACTAAATATATTATAATATAGTTAAATTGAACAAGTTGTTAAAATAAATGATTTTATTTCACATAGGAAAAACACATTGATTTTAAAGAAAATATTTTTTATGAATTATGTATTATGGATAAATTAAAAACTTTTGAAAAATAATACAAATAAATATTATTTTTTAAATTCATAGAATGATTAGTAAAATCAATTAGTAATGTTGAAAAACTAATTAAGTAATTATAAGGTGCACTACATTAATTATTTTTTTCTAAACAAAAATGTTTTATTAATTTTTTTTTCTTTGTATAATATATATGTTTTTATTTCAAAGTATCATTTATAAAGTATTTTTTAATGAAATAAATAATTTATATTCATATTCAAACAAATTTCTAATCATTAAATTATTATTATGTGGTAATAAATGTGTATAATTTTTTTCTATTCTTAAAAATCATTTTTCTAAAAAGAGTTTTTGTTTTATTACACATATTTATACTAAAATTAATTTTTATCACCTCTATAAATTGAATATAGTAAAATGTTTTTAGAATTTGGAATCATCGTATTCAAGTTAGGTAATAAGTTCCATTTTATTTTCTGTCATAAAAATAAGTTAGTATAGTAGAAGTTAGTCACCTCATTAAAGGTTTAAGTGGTTAAATGAGGATTATTTAAGGGACACCATCTCTAAATATCCCAAACCATTATCTTTAATTGATTGGATGAGTGTATATTGAACCTACCTTATCTTATATTTGAAAATTTATATATTCTTGAAAATATTGACTTGAGTATCACTTTAATTTTATTTTAATAAACGAGTATTTACAAAAGTGTCACCCCTATCATCTATAAAAAGACATCTCCTACCATATTAACACAAGTATTTACTTCAAAATACTCTTGAATAACCCTATAAATTATCTCCCTCAAAAGAATATCTCATGTTCTTTAACCTATGGTTCCAAGAAGAATCCCTAATCCCCTCATTCAAAATTTTCTCCAATAATGAATTGAGGATGACCCAAATAAAGTTTTAGTTTTTTCCCTCATGTTTGTGTTTTGTACTTTTCTCTCCACATTATTCAATCGTTCATCATCAATGTTCCATTTGGACGGTGGTTCAAAAAATACCTAGAGACCAATTGTTTCACATTTTACTTTTTTTTCAATGAATCATTTCTATAGGTACATGTTCTAGATTTAGGGAATGATTAAGGTACGATGATGATGAAGGATGATATAGTGATGGATTAGAGGAGGTCAATTTGCATGTTTGGAATTTTGGCATTGCAGAGAAAAAAAAGTTGATTTCCAAGAGAATAGTTGGCTAGAATCCATCCATCGGTGGCATCTAGGATCAGTTAATCCCATATCTATGTTTTGTGAGTGTGATTTGCGATTGGAGAGAAGGAGGAGGCAGTGAAAGTAGAACCATGAGAAGACCAATGAGTTCTGGAAATTTATTAACTACATGTCATATATCTCATAGGAACATAGTCTGTGTAGACCCCTATATGTGGCAGCTAGGGTTTACACATTAAGTTAAATACCACCCACCCTGTGATTTTCTCGCACACCATGTGTGTTGGATAACACACCGTGTAACCCCTTGTTAGATGAATCATTGTGTATAGGGAGTATATTACCAATAGACCATATGGCCCCACATTCCATGTGTGGTGGGGCATATCCATGTACTTTGGAAGGTACATGGGCTTTGGTGGGAAAAACACATCGAGTGTTGTCCCAAACCCTACATGCCATGTGATATGGATTACACCTCATGTACTTATAAAAGTACTTGGACATGGCTAGTGTACTCAAGAATGACCATAGTACATGGGTATGGATAGACTAAAAAGTTTGGAGAAGATGACACACACTAAGTACTAGGGACCTCTACACATTGTGTAATCCTAGTGGAAACACCATGTATTTAGAGAAAGACATGTCATGTGAGTCAATGAGACACAAGGAGTTTTATAACCAGATATACATGACATGTACCCCATAGTACATGTTTTTTACTCCATAAATGGAAATTTAAATCCCTTATTCTTCTCAAACTAGCTGTGGTGTGAAAATGGGAGAGTTCACTCGAATCGTATCGGTGTGGGGGAGTTACCTTCTTATGTTGTTCTAGGATGAGTTTTCTTAGTCTACCTCTATATGGGATCTATGTGCAAAATTGTTCTAATCATTTAACAAGACCCCTTGATGAAATATACTAGGAATCCATCCTTGAGTCCTCAGTGTTGTATCCTCATTCCCATCATCTTTTTCCTTAGGCAGGGTTTCAGGAATCACATGACCACTTATACGGGCATAATCACCTATATAGTGGTTTATTCTAATTAGGGTATGGTATACCCCATATCCCCTAGGTGTGATCCCCTATCCATGTATCAACATCTATTTTATTCTGATAAGGTGTATTATGATCAGGTGAGTATCTCAGATGATCCCTATTAGTTCCTTTGTGCTTCTTCATAGAAATACCTAGTGAGAATGTTCTCTTAGATGAGTTCCATCAATAATAATACCTGATGAGAGATACCTCTTAGATGAGTTCCATAAGTGATAATAAGATTCATGGAGTGAGTTCTCTTAGACGTGTGTTACTTATGAGCCTCTAGTAGAATCCTAGGTTGGCAGTATATTTGTGATCTTACTTGAGACTTGGTATCTAACTTCGATCATATCTGAGTTATTGTTGTTATTATTATGTCTCATATTATGATTGATATATCTTCATGATTATGAGATGAATACTCTCTTTATGATTTGTGTTTTTTGATTTCGAGGTGTCCTACTGGGTATATTTATACTCTCCCCTTAATGGGATCTTTCCACATATGTTGTGCCTTATCCAGGTGACATACCTTTTTTGGAGTCCTAAAGGGACCAAGAGTTGGTGGAACTTAGTTTTACTAGAGGCTTCTCAGATAGAACCATGATTTTATTTTGGGTAGCTACCCCATGCTATCAACAGGTTGGGTTATTTTGCAGTTCTGGTGGGCTTGTTTTTGTCCCTTTCTTCTTTTACAATACTACTTATTGTACTCTTACATGGGATAGTTATTATTTATGCATTTACAGTATTAGTTTTCTTATATTTATACATTATACTAGTGTATAGATATGTGTGTGTACAAGTACCTTAGGATAAGGCCTCCCATGTGTGTGATATGACTACTCAGTTCCATTATTCAGTCCCTATCCCATTGGAGGTGGTATTGGGGTGTAATTATTGGCTTATTTCTAGCCAAGTAGGCCCTGGTGGGTTGAGTCGTGATAGATTGGTATCAGAGGAGTTCATATTTGGGCCATAGTTTGGATATTTTCTAGCTATGAGGTTTTATTTGGGAACTAGACCAATAGTGTTAAAGTGTCTTCAGTTTGTATTTCAGGCCAAGGAACCTAGTCTTGGTGCGGTGACTGAAGTATCAATTCACTAGGACTCTGATAACTTATTTTTTGACTTGGAACATAGAGAAAATGGTTACATGAAAAACATTGGTACATGCATCATATTGGAATTGGTTTTGGTTTCATTTCCTTCTTGAGTGATCTCCCTAGATATGTTCTTTTTACCATGATTCATTTCAGATATCTTTGGATGCCTCCATGATGATATCTAGCTAGGATTCCATATCGGTATTGTGTTTATGATATTCATAGTGTTGAGCCTTCATTTTATGGACTTTTATAGGAGGCGATTCCTCTATGTGGATAGAAAATGATGTCTCCACCCATTTAGCAGCACGATGAACCACCTCTCATGGTTTAGGTGGATTCTACTCATTAGGTTGAGTAGTGGTTAGTACTAAAAATAATAGTAGATAAAACACCTATGCTGTGTGGAATTCATGAGTTAAAAAATAGAGATCACCTTGGATTCATCATGAGCCAGTCACCCCTTCTCAGGTGGTATAGGATTGGCGTGATCCTATGGTTTGAATATCTAACTTGGACAAGACCCCTCTTTATGGTGATCCTAGCGGTGATAATTATCTAGGATGATTTAGGGAATTAGTAAATACCTCTATAAATGATGTTTGATGTGGATTTAGGAATGCATGGAAGAGGTAAAATTTCCCCCATCAAGACGCATTCTTGTGACACAATTTAAAACCATATAGATGAGTTAGTTCCACCCAAAGTGAATAGTGTGGAGGTGTGGCATATGATTTACTTTGACTTGTATTATTGAGGTTGTTTTTATGTGATAAGGTTTCAGAGAAATCTCTATTTATAGGATACAAGTGAGAAAGGGAAAGGATATATTTATGTGGTAGGAGCTTATAAACCTAAAGCTTTGAGTGTGGCCTGAGGTACGATATGTTTCTTCTCTACTACAGTTTCATTTTTTGTTCATAGTTGTAATCCACATTTCCTTAAATCTATTCCCTAATCGAGACATAGAAATGATAGTGGATCCTTTTAGATCTACCCTTGTGTATGGAGGCTTTATCATAGAGGATCAGTGATCACATAGTTTTCTTGATAGTGTTACATGACTTTGGAAGGAGAGAAAGCCCCATGTGTAATATTTTCATAGTGTAAGAGAGAACCTATGCTGTTTTTATCAGTATAGACTATTTTTACGCCATCCATGCTCAGTTTAGTATTTCTAGTGAGGGTTTTAGTGTATTTGAGTTAGTGTTATGGAATTTACCTTCTTTATTGAGAAGGAATCCCAGGCAGGGCAGGATGATCTCGCGTGTAGTAGGATACAAATTATTTATTATCAGTTGGCTAGTATTACCCTTAGAGTAGTGTATTCTATGATATTTTTATTTCCAGTGGTTTTGGAGGAGTATAAGGACATATTCCCTGAGGATGTTCAACACTTACCTCCCTATAAAAAGTTTTCTTTTTGTATGGACCTTCACCTAGGGATAGACCAATATCTTCTCTAGCATATCAGATGACCTCATGTAGCTATGAGAGATAAAGGGGTAGTTGGATAAATCTATAGAGAAGGGGATTTATTATACTCAGTGTGTTTCCCTAGGAAACCCATTATTTTTATCCAAGGAGGTGGGTGTGATCTTGAGGTTAAGAATTGATTAATTTCATAAGAACTAGGCAACTTTTAGGAAGGAGTATCCACCCCTGAGAATCAATGAATTCTTTGACCAGTGGTTAGGAGAGAAGTGGTTATCAGAGTTTGAACTCATGATGGGTTATCACCATATTTAGGTTCAAAATTAGGATGCACCTAAGGTGGCTATCTAAAGCTTCTATAGTTGATTTGAGTACATGGTGATGCCATTCAACATGTTGAAAACCCCATTATGAACCGAATCCTTCAACCCGTGTTAGATTTTTTAGAGGAATTCTTAATAGAAAAAATCCTAGTGTATTCGACATTATAGGTGGAGCATGTGAGAAACATGAGGATGGTTCTAGAAATGATCCGAGAGTACCATATTTATGGAAATATCTTGAAGTGTTAGTTATCGATTCAGGAGGTCCACTTCTTGGATATATCTTCTCAAACATGGGGGTGATAGTGGACCCAGTAAAGGTTGAGGTAGTGTGAGATTGATAGGTACCCAAGGGTATGATCATAGTACGAGATTCTCACATCAAGGTTTTCCATTTTCTGTTGTTGAGATAAGTTAAAGAGAAGTTGACCTCTTTGTAATTGACCCTTAAGGATGAGGATGGTACAATATATCTCTAGTCAATGGTTATCGCTCCTCTACTTATTTAACATGTCAAGGAGGCACAACTTGCAAATATCAATTGTGAGATATTTTATAACCATACATCCATTGTATATGTTCATAATGATTTTTTTGAATATGGAGAGAATGTAACATTTTTTTGAGGATAAATGTTGACACCATTCGTTTTGTGAAATGTGGTTATTTCTTAGCACTATAGAAGGCGAGGATGTACCGAGATGCTTTGGAAGTGGTTTGGTAAACCAAGTATGTGGTAGCTTATTGCTGATTTTATCTCTTGATTTCTCACCAACCAATAAGTGAAGGTTGAGGTGATGAGATGGAACTAAAAATGGGATGATATATTTTTTATTTTCTTGATGGAAATTCCATGATCAGCGAGAGGTCACAAAGCTATCTGAATGATCACAGACTGAATCACCAAGTTATTACACACCATAACCATTCAAGAGAAGAGTTTAGTGGATTTTTTGGAGTGCCTATGCTTGTTGGAGGTAGTGCGGGTTCATGGAGTTCCCTCAATGATCATTTTTATATTGTGATGATCACTTCACATCATGATTATATAGAGGATAAAAGAGGATTTTGAGACTCAATTGTTCTTGGGAATGGTGTTTCTATCCCAAAAATATTTCTTGTAAAGGAAGACCATTTAGTTTCTAGAAAACATGATTCAAGTTTTCATGTTAGTTTTGTTCGTAGCTGGAATAATCATATACCATCAATGGAGTTTTCATATCATAATAGTTACCACTACACCATTGGTGTAGAACTATTTAGGTCCATGTATGGGAGAGCCTACAGGTCATCATTGTACTAGTCAAAGCTAGGGGAGTATCATCTATGGGACCATATGAAATATATGGTTGTAAAAGTGATGTTCATCCATGGGTGGATGAGGGCCACTTGAAAATGCTAGGAGTACTTTGTAGATCGGTAACATAGGACTTTTCATTTTGATGAGGAGATCATGTGTTCTATGATATCTCACCTTGGTGAGGGCTGCGGAGATTTGGATAGGGTGGAAGGCTATCTCCGAGGTTCATATGCCCTTTTCCAGTTACTATATTGATTTAGTGAGGTGCTGTATTTCTTGAACTTATGACTGCAATTAGACTAGGTGCATGGTTTTTTTCAACATATCATAGCTAAAATGATATGTTCATGACTCGTTGCACATTATCAACCTTTGTGGGATAGACATTGAGGGCGGAGTTACCTATTTTAGGAGACTAGTGGTGTTGAAAAATAATGGTAGAAGAACCTTTGTAGGAAATTATTTTCCTTAGATGCATGTTTTTTGGCTGCATGAGAACCACTAGGAGAGCTCTTTGGAGTGGGAGATCCAAATGCTAGATCAGTACCCTCCTATCGGAGTAGGTTTTCAATTTTCAGGATGAAAAGCCTTGAAGTTGGGGAAAATTTAATGAATCTATTTTCATTATGTAACACATTAGAATATTTCAAGGAATATTTTTAGAGTAAGTCTAGGAGTCAATGTGATATTCAAGGGCTCAAAGATCCTCGATAAATAAATATGAAAAATATTAAATATATTATATCACACATGCATAGTTTTTCAGAAATAATGCAATAAACCTCGAAAAGTGTATCATTTTGAAAAATCGATACTATTATTAAATCTGGAATACAAGTTTTACCCTAGGCATGAAATAATTATTATCAGCATCAAGAACTTTGATAGAGAGAAACCCTTAGAGGATTAAATGAATTAATTAATTTAATTGTCATTTATTTGGGAAGCCCAAATAGATTATCTATATAAACCATGTTATGGATAATTACCTAGGGTTATTCACATAACCCTAGAGGGAATGAGATGATAGAGAACTCTAGCAGCAAGAGCATTGGAAAATGTCCACAGGATCATGGATCAAGAATTAGAGTACCACAAAGATCATCTCTATCGATGGAGTTCTTAGATCTTGACAATAGAAATGGTGGAAATATATTCTTCATCATTGATCGATCCAAACCCAAGTTAGGGTGTTTTATTTTTTGGATTTAATACCCTTATTGTTTATCCTTTTTCCAATGCAAATAAAATTTTCTAATGAATTAATATTTCTTAATAATTCATGATTATTCTCTTACTTCAACATTTTATCCATCAATTAATTGAGTATAAACCAAACAAAGGATGAATTTCATTCCTTGAATGCGTGTTTTGTGATTTTCACCCCATTTATTCACAAGTTCATCACCGACATTCCTTTTGGTTGGTGGTTTGACAAATACATGGGGACTGATTATTACGTGTTCGATCTTTGGAACAATGGATCATTTATATGGGTATGGGTTCAGAATTGAGGGATAGATCAAGGTGTGATGATAGAGATGGATGATCTGGTGATCGATCTGAGGATTCCAGTTCATGGTCTCAGCATATTGGTGATGTGGAGTGATGACAAACGATTTCTAAGTGAATTTGTGGCTAGAATATTTCCATAAGTGATAAAAATTCATAGTTAATCCTAGATCTACATTTCATGGGTGTAATTTGTGGATAGAGAAAAGGAGGACGTGTCATGAGATGAACTATATAAAGACCAATGGGTTCTATAAATTTACAAACTACACACTATTTAGTTCATAGGAACACATAGCGTGTAGTCCCCTCTGTGTAGCGGATAAGGTTTATGAATTGAGTTAAATATCACAATCCATGTGATTTTTTCACAAACCATGTGACCTATGTCTAGCCATCTCGGTGCGTATTGGGAGAACACACCCAAGAATCCATGTAGTATTGCATGTTTTGTGTGTTAGATAACACGCCATGTAACCCATTTTCAGATGGATCGGTGTGTATAGGGAGTACATGACCAAGAGACCATGTGACCCCACACATTGTGTCTGAGAGGGAGCATGCCATGTACTTTATAAGGTATATGAGATTTGGTGGGAATCACCCACTAAGTTATGACCTGGACCCTACATGTCATGTGATGCCGACTACACCTCGAGTACTTATTAAAGTAATTGGAAACATCCAGTGTGCTCACACACAACCATAGCACACAGACATAGCCAAAGTACATGGTCTGGAGATGATGGAACATGTCGAGTTCTAGATACCTCTACATGTAATTTACGCCTTGTGGACATGCCATGTATTTATAGAAAGACATGTCATGTGACTCAATGAGATATGAGAAGTTTTGGGATCATATAGACACACTATTTACTCTATAAAGGTCAAGTTGGATAACTTTTTCTTCTCAGACTAGCTGTGGTATGAGCTTGGGTGAGTTACCTCAAACTGTATCAGAGTGTGTGAGTTCCCTTATTTTATTATTTTAGGGTAATTTTTCTTAGTACGCCTCTATGTGGGTTCTATGTTTCATTTGTTATGGCATTGAATATGATCCCCTCAACGAACTAGAGTAGGAATACCTCTGCAATTCTTGAGGGTTATATCCTCATTCCTATAAACTTGTTCCCAAGGTATGGTTTCAGGAATCACATGACCACATATGTGGGAATGATCCCCTATCTAGTAGGTTATTCTAGTTAGGGTCAAGTATACCATATAAGCCTTGGGTGCAATCCCCTATCTATGTATCAACATCTTT
Organism: Viscum album; assembly: GCA_963277665.1. Lineage (NCBI taxonomy): Eukaryota > Viridiplantae > Streptophyta > Magnoliopsida > Santalales > Viscaceae > Viscum > Viscum album. The sequence continues at coordinate 2,059,181,860 of OY728120.1, read as the reverse complement.
TTTCTTCTAGTGATGTGTATCCTAATCGAGTTAGTATATTAGATAATCCCTCTTAGTTCCTTCATGCTTCTTCATGGAAATACCCAATGAGAATGTTCTCTTAGATTGGTTCCATCAGTAATAAGACCTGATGAATGGGACCTCTTGGATGATTCCCATCAGCGATGGAAGGACTCATGGAGTGAGTTCTCCTAGACAACTGTTACTTATTATCCTCTAGTAGAATCCTAAGCTGGTAGTATGGTTGTGACCTTACTTAAGATTTGGTTTCTATCTTAGATAATATCTAGGTTATTTTTGTTATTATTGTGTCTCATATTATGATTGAAATATCTTTATGATGATGATATGACTACTTTCTTGATGCGTTTTGTTTGGTGATTTTGGGGTGTCCTACTAGGTATGTTTATAATCAACCTTGTATAATATCTAACCACACATGTCATGTCTTATGTAGACAAGAGACATTTTGTTAGAGTCCTAGGTGAGATAGGATCTTATGAAGATTAGTTTTTCTAGATGATCCTTAGATGGATCTAGGATTTAATTTTGGGTAGCTACCTCCGTGTTGTTAGTTGGTTGGGTTATTTTGCAGTTTTGGTGGGATTATATTCATCCTTTTCTTCTTTTACCATAATACTTTCTATACTCTGATGTGGGATAATTGTTATTCATGAATTTATAGTATTATTTTTTATCTTTCTACATTATACTGATGTATAAATATGTGTTCATTTGTACAGGTACCTTAGGATAAGGCCTCCCATGTGTGTGATATACCCACTCAGTGCTAGTCTCCAACCTAGCCTATTGAAGGTAGGCTTGGGGTGTCATTATAGGTTTACTTCTAGCTATTTGGGCCTTAGTGGTCTGTTCATGAAATCCATTCCCTTTATTCTATTATTTTAAAAAAAAATTACAAAAAAATGATATTTTTTTTTCAAATCATATTTCTAATGCTTTTATAAAAGTATTTTTCATATATGTAAACATACTTTAATGATTTTTATTCTTAATTGGGGATATCGGCTAATGATACCATCCACATTATTTCTTTAAAAGGCTTATGATGATGGTTTAATGAAATTATCATGAAATTCGTTTCTTTTCCATGAGTTAATTAATCTATGAACAAATGATGAATGATCTTATGTTCTTAAGGAAAGAATATATATGAATTATAATTATATGAATGGTGGGTATTTTTTATACCTTCGATTCATTGGGAAATTTTTTATATCTCATGATCTCAAATGGGTACATGGGCGGTTAGCCTAAGCCTAAAAGGTACATGATTAGTTAAACCAATCCTACTATACTTTGAGAAGGAGGTTATATTAGCCTGTTATGGGATTAATGTCTTGGTAGTTATCCTTGATATATGTTATAATTAATATTCTTATGTTTATTCCATACTCTTATTCCACATCCCAGTGCATATTTCATACTCTCATGGATTAATTTATTTTCTTATGACTCATGTTTTCATCAAAATATTTTTCCATGATTTATGTTTTATGATCCATGTCTTATTGGGTATGATTCTCTTATGTTATTCCATCTCACTCTGATTATGTTCTCATACACACATACTTATATTATGATCACTTATTATATTTAGTTGGAATCTCCTATGTTTACCCTTACTGAGCATCTAAGCTCACATTTTTCTTATTTTTCCATTCTCTAGGTTTTGAAGAAGGATATTAAGTATGGTATGACTAAATTTTTTGTCTTGTGTGAATATTATTTATGGTAAATATTGAAGATATTTAAAAATAAGTTGGTCATGTACATAATCAACAGATATGATAAACCATTGGTTCCCTAGATTTTGAGATTATATATGATATGTAATGTTAAAATTATTGAAATGATGTAAAATGTATGAATGTTTAACATGATTTGTCTTAGTTTTTATCAAAGAAAACATGTAAAGAGTATGTTTTTAACACTGAATCTGGGTTTATGGGTCTAGGGAATCTCCTTTGGGATCAGAGTAGGGTTTAGCTATTTTAGGGATTAGTTTATGAAGTAAAGGAGGAAAGAACCGAAAAAAACCTATGTGAAGTAGGATGAACCTAAAAGTCATAGGTTGAAATAAAGGTTTGATAATTTAATCCATCCTAGGATTTATTTTCCTATTGATATGATTGCTTACTCTTATTATTTCTTGATAGTCACACTGACCTTTTTGGTTTTAGCTGATGGTTGAAACCAAGATGAATTTTGTTAATAATGAATGTAATGGGTAATATAATGACCATCCTCATGAGAAATAAAATGAAAATGAAGTTGGAATTTAAAATCTTGTGGTTATGTAGAATAAAATATCTCAAGATATAAATAATAATGTGAACCATGTTAAACATCCAAGTTATCAAAGGAAAAACTCACTATTGAGTCCTTCATACGGTAAATTTCACCCTATTTAGTAGGTATTTTAATCCAATAATTGTTTAGTAGTGGATAGATATGATAGAAATGATATTTTCCATTCTCTAATTCTCTTATCATGAGAAATTGGTATTATTCATTTATTTTTTCAAAGGTTAAGTAGATTAGTGGTGGGAACTTATCAAGAATACGATGCAAGAGGATGAAATTTACTCCATGGGATAGGAAGAGTTTATAAGTTATTTTTAAATAAATATATTCCCACTAATATGGAAATATAATTTATAGAGTTGAAACAAAAGGAGGATTAATCCATTGGAATCTATCAAGAAAAATTTACAAGACTAAAAAGGTATGCTTCTAGTTTTATCATTGACCTTGAAAGAAAATTCAATTGTTCCTTTAGTGTTTTAATACCAAGTCTCCAAAAGGCATCCACTATAAGGGACTTTGGCAGCTGTAAATTTTTTTTTGATGTTCTCTTAAGTAGGAAATGGAATTTCGACACTTCCACCATTCTCTAGGTTTTTGAAACAAGAAGATAAAAATATATTTTCCTTGAATATCTAATAATAATAAATAATATAGAAGGAAAAATAATTGAATTATTTTATGCTAAAAATGTGGGAAGAAGAATGGGGGAATATCCTCCAAGAACATGTAATGCTTGAAGTTTGGAAGAGAATGTCATCGATCACATGAATGTTGAAGGAATATGAAGAGGAAAAATAATGAAAAGGGTTAAAAGAAAGCATTGTCTAATTCACCACCCACACTTCAATGCTTCAATAATAAAAAGTTTATGAATCATGAAAACAAATGAACCAAACCAAGGTTTATGAAGAAAGCCAATGCCAATAACCTCTAAATCAAAGGGGAAAAGGGAAATCCTATGGAATCACAATTTCATAAGTGGGTCATGAAAATGAAGTGGTTAAAGGTATAATCATCTTTCACTAAATATGTGCATATGTTTAATTTGATTTTGTTTCTACCCACTCATATATATCAAGGAAGTACTCTAAGGTCATCAAGTCACCACCCTAATAGTTAAACACTGAATTATTGATGGAAACTCCCAATGATGTAATGATTTCATACCAAGTCTAAAAATCTTCTCTAACTGAAGTTTGTGGTATTGTGATTCATTCAAACCTTAATATTCTCCCTTTAATGAAATTTTATTTTATTTTTGGTATAGATTTAATCACTATGTATGTAGCCCATATCAATTAAAAGGGTACAAAAATTATATTTCATATTTCGAATAAACCCATGATCATCCATCCACACAAAGTTGACTATGAACTCCTTATAGAAGTCACTTCCATTGTATGAGTCTTGTTACTTATAAATGAGGGATATATATGTCAAATTTTTAGATAGAAACCCAATATCAAATATATGACTATTTTTTGGGAATATGTTGATGTATTTCCAGAGTATTTTCCTAGTCTTACCATAGATTGCGAGGTTGAGTTTTCTATAGAGTTCATACCTTGTGTTACACCCATATTAATGAATCCATATATAATGGAACTGATTGAGCTATATGAATTAAAGAAGAAAGTCTAATATAATATATACAATGGTTTTATACACCCAAGTGATTCACCATGGGGAGTGCTAGTCCTCCTTTTCAAGAAGAATGCTGTGTCATTTAATCTATTCATTGATTATCATGAAGTTAACAATATCATGATCAAGAACAAGTATCCTCTACCTCATATTGATGATCTTTTTGATCAATTTAGAGGGGATTAATACTTTTAAAATGTGGATCTTATATATAGATACCATCAATTATGGGTAAATAGGAAATATATACCCATGTTAGCTTTACTCACAAGATATAGACACTATGAATTCATAGTGATTCCATTTAGACTTACAAATTCCCATACAATATTCATAGATCTAATGAATAGTGTCTTTAGAAATTGCCTGAAAAAATTCATGGTAGTGTTTATTGATGATATTCTCATATATTCAAAGGGAAAGGAATAACATGAAGTGAAATTGACGATTTTACTAAAGACCTTAAGAAAAAATAAATTATATTCCAAGTTTATTAAGTGTGAATTTTGGATTAAAAAGTATCCTTCTTGGGACATGTTATAACAAGTGAGGGTGTATCCCTGGATCCTTTAATGATATAGGTGATTAAAGAATGGACTAGTCCAACCACTATGATAAAGAACCATAGTTTTCTTTTTTTAGTTAGGTGTAATTGACAATTTGTGAGAAATTTCTCATGATCTTAAGATCCTATAACCAAGTTAATGTAATGACTTTGATTTTTGTATTTTTATCCTTTAAATATTTCTATATATGTCTTTGGATTGTTCCTTGGAGTCAACGCTATGATTGGACACTTTAGGACCCAATAATTAATATATTAAAAATATTACTATATATTAAATCACATGGGCATATATTTTGTGAATAAATGTATTTCCCATTTATTGGGACCTAATATAGGAAATATGATACCGTGGTTTCTTATAGAATACAGGGTTTACCCTAGGAATGACATAAAGTTGGTCAATATCAGGCATTCGATTGATGGTGACCGTTGGTAGGTTTGTTAATTAATTAATTAATTAATTCAATTAATTTACCTAAAAAACCTAAATACCTATCCCTAATCTATAAATATGTCATTATGAAGGTTATCTACATAACCATGGGTTATTAGAGAATAGGAGAGATTCATTGGAATTCGATGATTGGGAATGAGGATTGATGATGAAAAATCACGGAGAATCATAAGATGGATGATGAACATAGTGGGACCATATTCTTACTTTCTAGAGGATGAGTTATCCACCAATGATCAATCTCTTCTTGAGGTAAGGAACATTAATTCATGTATTTACACCCTATTTGATTCAATTGATGAGTATGGATTATTTATATAATTATTTTATGCGTTTACCCATTATTCAAATGATCCTATTTATATTTTGACTTTATGGATCCTATTTTTTTTGTGCCTTGATTCTACCATTGGTTACCAAAATTATGTAATCTCATCCTTTAATGATGTTTTCACCTTGTTTGTGTACTTTCCCCCACCATTTTTTACATTCTTTATTGTTGGCCAATGAAGTTGCGATTCGACATTGCTGGGTCAGATTCGAGTGCAATCAAACCCTAAGATTCATGGAGGATGTGATAACTACCTAGAAATAGGTGTTTTTTAGATGTATTGAGGTAGACTGTGAGTCTCAAGTGATGGAGACATGAATTAGAGGCTGGATCAAGGGTTTCCATCCATGGATGGGGTAATGTGGCTATGAGGTGTGATAGGGATGATTTGTGTATGGATCAGGTGGCCGGAATATATCCATCGATGATGTTACATGCTTAGTAAACTCTAGATATAGGCTCCATATTGGATTACATGTTTTAATAGAAAAAAAACATAGGAGAAGACACGTGGAATCTTTGTGAGTTTCTAGAAAAATCTTGACATACAAGGTGTTTACATTGTAAGAACACACACCATGTAGTCCCCTTGATTTAGTGGAAAGGGTTTTGGGTGGAATTAAATATCACACGTCCTGTGGGACTACCACACACCATGTGATCTTTTATTTGCAGCTTGATATGTACATCAGGGTACATTGGCATGGGAAAAACTAGGTTCATGGGAATGACTAGGTATACGGGCATGTCTAAAGTACCTAGACATGGCCAGAGTAGATGGGAACATGCTAGAGTACACGAGCATGGGATGGGATAAATGGGAACAAGATAGAAGGAAACATGCATTCCTTGGGATTCCATGACATTCCATGTACTCTATGTACACACTGTGTATATCTACATAGCCATATAATCCATGTGCAGGTGAGGACATGCCTAGGTGTATAGGAGAGCTCACATGCCCTATGACCCTATTTACACACCATTCAATTTTTTATTAGACTTATACCTTGAAAATCTATATTTTTGAGACTCATATTTAGGCATGTGAGTATCCTATCATAAGTATTTTTCTAGTCGAATGTGATGGTGGCCTTAATTTTAGTAGTAGAGATAAAACATGATGTGGTGCTAGAAGCACACTTATTAGGGATTCTTATCTGATGGAAATGATCGGATGTAATCATTAGAGTGTTACCGAGGTCAGTAATCCCCTATCTCTCTCTAGGTTTTGGGTCCCCCATATTATTTTTATAGGTAGATATGGTTATCCCCCACATTATTGTGTGTGCGGTTCCTCTATTTATAGAGTTTAATCCTCATCATTGAGTTATAGAATTGGTAGTGTCCTCCATTGGAGTAGTTCTCCCTTAGATGTGATACATATAGGTGAGGTGAAAAACCTCTATATTCTTGAGAGGTTATGAGAGATTCATAGGTAGGTTATAGTTCTCCCTCATCTATGACACATAATAGCAAGGTTTTTTTCCGACACTTAGTATCTTATGTGGTTACGTGGGTTGTTTTGGCATCAGTTATGGCACCTTTGAGGTTGCGGGAAGACTCTTCGTTATTAGCTATATGCGGAGATGGAGATCCCATTTATCTCTTTACTTGGTTTTATTTTGAGAAAATATGATGTTGGTTTTCATTTAACCTATTTATTATAAGTTGATTTGACTATTAATTATTATTATTTTTCCCCTTCTTGGTTTTCAGGGCATCCTACTGGGTATGTATATACTCACACCTATATGGGATTTGTTAACACATGTTGTGTTTTATACAGTCAATAGACAGATTAGTAGTGATCCTGATGGACCAAGTTTTAGTGGAGAATATCAGTACATGGTGACTCTGACCATGTTCATTGGTTAGACTCTAGGATCTTGAGTTGTACCTTCCCCTGCTCTAATCATTAAAATTATTATAAATTTGGGTTTCCCCTTATTTATGGCTGGACATGTATTTTTCCATAAATTAATTTATATTACCTTGTTGTACTATAATATGTATTTTCTAGATGTTTTTATATTCATGGTTTATGATATATATGTTTTATTCTTTTATTATATTTCTACACTGTTTCATAGAGCGGGTTATGTGAATGCATACATGTACTTTATGCTAAGGCCTCCCATTTAAGTGATATGCCTACTCGGTTCTAGTTTCCAACCCCTATCCTATTGGAGGTAGGCTTGGGGTGTCTCACTTGTCTTACCACTATCCAGGTGGGCTCTGATGGTCCGGTCCATGAAAGTGTGGTATTATAGGTGGTTTATCCTCAAGTTGGTGTTTAGAATTGGACTTGTTGTGAGGATTGGTTTGGTAACTTTAGGAAATAGTGTCAGAGTGTCTCGAGTTTGTATATTAGGATAGGGAACCTATTGTTAGTGTACAAGTTGATGTATCCATACACCCAGACTCTGACTACTTGCTTGTCGACTCAGCATACTGAGGCAACAGTTGTAGAGTAACCAATGGTACACACATCATATATGATTAGGTATTTTTTAATTCCATGTCATTATTGAGTTAGATTCCCAAATATTCTCTTTTACCATGGTATGTATTTATAATTTTCAAGATGAATCCACAATGAAAGCTAGCTAGGATTCTGATATAGTGTCCTGATGATGATCAGTTGAGTGATGTGGCCTTAGTTCAGGGACCCATTCATGAGGTTCTTCCTCTGGGAGGGTATAGAGAAGTGATACCACAAATTGAGTAGCATATTGATCTACCTCTAGTGGTTCAAGTGGTTTATGGATGACATGATATTTAGGTAATATCTCCAACAATATGAGGAAATTATGTATGTAGGCTTATTATGTTGTGTGAGTTTCAGTGACAGAGACCACTCAGGTTTCATAGAGAGACAGAACCTCAGGCAGTAGAGGATTTGTTTGAGGTAGTGTTCCAGGTTTTCTGGCATGGTGACCCTGACCAATTAGATGGTTAATCATGTAAATAGTCTTCTTCATGGAGTAGTAGGGTGATGGTGTGGTTTTTTCATCCAGATCCATGATGAAAGTGACCCTCTCTTAGGATATAGACTAGCATCTCTTTAGAGATGTGTACTTTCTAGTGACCCCACAGAGAACCGAGGTTTAGCTAGAGGTGATGGATTTAGTTTTCCACCTTATGTGGGACCCCTCTTGGTGAGATTGTAGTCCTGAAAACTAGACTTCTTCAGGTAAATGTAGAGAATTTGTGGATACCTATGTTAGTGATGGGTATTGTGGATTCAAAAATATGAGGAATAGTGATGATTCCCACATCAATACATGATATCTTGTGACATGATTTAAAATAGTGTGGGTAAGTTAGTGCCTTCCAAATATGATAGTGTTGAGGTGTGGTGGATGAGTTCCTTAGAGTTGTATATTCAAGGTCATTTTGGTGGTGATTAAGTGTTAGATGCGAACCCCAGTTATGGGAAACCGATGGGGAAAGTGGAATGATAGCTTTAGGAAGTAGAGGATTATAACCTATAGGCACCATAGTGATCTTTGGTATAACCCACGACTTATCTACTTTAGATAAAGTTTTATAAGATACAGGTATAGGTCAATCCTTCCATGCTTCATCCCTTGTTATAGACTATGAGATTCTACTGGATCCTTTAACACAACCATTGAATCTAGATAATCCTATCGAGTAAGTGTCAATGATTGCACTTATCTCCTAGTGGTGTAACTAGAATCTTGGAGGAGAGATATCCTCTTGGATTTTTTATATAGTGGTAGTGATACTCTACAGTTTTTTAGTGCATACCAGTGGGAATGAAATTAATTTCTTCATTGGATAAAGGGAATATCTAGTAGATAAGGATATGCTTGTATACAAGAAGATACAACTGACTACTCTTTTTATTGGCTAGTATGACCCTTGGAGTGGTAGAATCTATAAGAAGGTTTATTTTAGACCTAGTGTTCCCCCCTTGGGAAGCTTCAGTGTTTTTCATGAAATAGGCAGATAATATTTTGAGTATTTTCACTTCTTATCATCACTTGAATAAGGTAATGATCAATAAAAATTACCCCTTTTCGAGGATTGGTGATCTTCTCAACTAGTTAAATGGTGTGAGTTAGTTTTCAAAGATCTATCTCAGGTCCAACTACCATCAGTTGGGGGTTCATGAGGATGATATTATGAATGTGGAATCATAATGTCACTATGGACATTATGAGTTTTTGGTGATGCCTTTTGGTGTAACTAATGCTACCATTGTGTTCATGGATATTATGAACTGGATCTTCCAGCCATACTTGGACTGATTCGTAGTTTTCTTCATCTATTAAATTATCATATACTATGAATCAAAGGAGAAGAATGTAGAGCATTTGAGGATGGTATTAAGCTTACTATGGGAGAATTTGATTTATGGTAAGATCTTGAAGTGATAATTTTGGATCTATGGGGTTTACTTTCTGTGGAATGTAATCTATGATCATGGTTTAGTTGTGGATTTGGTGAAAATTAATGTAGTGATTTCTTAGGAACCACCGAAGAGTGTGTCAGAGGTGCATAGTTTTATCGGTTTGGTAGGGTACTACTAGAGGTTTTTGTAAGTATTTTCTAGGGTCACAACCCCTTTTAATACTATGTAATGGAAAGATAATCCACTTACATGGACTAATTAGTGTTATAAATCTTTCAAGGAGCTAAGGTAGAGGTTTACTAGTGCTACAGTTTCAAGGCTACTAGAGGAGGGTGTTGAATACATGGTGTTTTGAGATTCCTATGGAGTTGGGATTGGTTTTGTGTTGATGAATAGATAGGTAGTGATCACTTATGGGTCGAGATAGTTGATACCCCGTGATTAGAAATATGAAACCCATGAATTAGAGTTATAAGTGGTTATATTCACCCTAAAGACGTGGATTCATTATCTTAAGGGTAAGTAATTCATTGTTTACTCAGACCACTAGAGTCTCAGATACATATTCACTCTAAGAGATCATAACATAATATAAAGGTGTTGGATTTTGTTTCTATAGGACTATGACTTTGATACTGTCATGACCCGTCCCCCGGGGCCCATGCCGTGACTTCCCCAAGCCCGCCTTCCATAGGCCAGAGGCTGACGACTGGCACCGAAGGTGTAATTCCCTAAAACTGGGAAGACATTGACTTTATAACCTATAAACACACACAAAAGAAAGCACAGAGATAGATACGAAACACCAAGTAAAACTGTATAACAAAAGAGTTCTGAAAGTAAAATGGTCCAGAATACAAGCCCAACAGAAAAGTACAAGAAACTATGATACAATACAATTGAAGAAAAGGGAAAGTCAGCTGCTAGATCATCCTCCAAGGTTCCTACCTGAAGAGTAGGTATAGATCGCCTCCTCAGCACTCCTCGTCTGTCCATCTCCTCCATGTACCAACTCTTCGTAAGGTCCACCTCTGGGTACCGTCCAGTCCTGGTACTCTCATCCTCAGTCAGCGATGTCCATCATCTGCACCAAACACAATGAAGTGTGGGCATAACCCGTGTAGGGGTGAGTATAACAATACTCAGTAGGGACCCTGAGACCTTCAAGGTCTCACAAAATCCACCAAGGATAAACCAAGAAGTATGAAATCAACAGATAACCCTACTTAGGTATATGCCCATACATATACTGAAGTTATCAAGTAATCCATCTCAATCATGAGGAAAACACATAGGTACTGACTCAGCTCAAACCAGGATTTATTCTATGGGTAGTATCAAGTAACATTCCCAGTCACAATGTCGAACACCTAAGATGCTGGAGAAATCCTCCTCTATTGAGTAAAATGGACCTACCGCGTCACACAGAGGCGCTTCCCACTAACCTTAGACTAATGAGGTGCTCCTCCCGTCAAGTACCATGGGTTTCTTGCATCACACAGAAGCGCTCCCCACCGTGGGTCTACCGCGTCACATAGAGGCGCTCCCCCTCGTGGCCTGCTTAGGTACTCCTCCTGTCGAGTACCATGGGTCTACCGCGTCACCAAGGCACTCCCCACTATGGGTCTACCGCATCACCAAGGCATTTCCCACTAGGCGTGTCGAGTCTCTCTGAGTCAAAACGGTCAGCAGTCATCAAGTTTCAGCTAGCCGCTGGGTTCCCATAATATGCTCGCTCATCACTGGGAGGATCCTCTCCACACGCTACTGGTCGATACTCCAACTGCCACGAAGTCCCAAGAAGAAGTATGTCAAAGGTCTTCCATGTCATAGGGGTCTCAATGCAACATTCAGCGCATCAATCAGATGCCTGGTCTGTGAGTTATTAGCCTTTTAGTCTGGGGTGCCCAGTTGGATTCATGCTTGATCAAACCAGACTGTTCCCCAACTTAATCCAAAACTCAGTGGGGGTATCACTCAAAGGTACCGAATCGCTCCAAGGTTCCCAACGCCGTTGACGGTTCGTCTAATAGACGTCCGGTGCCAGAGTTATGGACAAAAGAATGTAATTGGGTTGTAGTGGGCCCGGGTCCGGTCTGACCCAGTCGGACCGAATCGGCCTGACCCGTCCTGGGCCAATCTGGTCCGAGTCAACCCGGCCCGACCCACTGGGATTAGCCCAGCCCGATGGGCGGCCCGACTCGTTGGGTTCAGCTCGACCCGCCGGGCGGTCCAACCTGCTGGATGTAGCTCGGCAGGCCATGAGGGGCCGCAGAGGGCTGCAGGTGGCCGTGGAGGGTGTCGCGAGGGCGCGAAGCTGTAGGGAAGCTCAGTCGGGGATGATGGTTCAGCCGCGGGGCGGCGGTTCGGCCAAGGGGCAGCGGTCCGGCCGCGGGTGGGCGGTCTGGCCGCGGGGAGGCGGCAGTGCTTGACGGACGATGGCAGTGGTTAAGGCGGACGGCGGCGGTGGAGGCTCAGTAGACGGCGGCGGCTCAGTCTGGACGACAGCGGCCGTGGGCGGTGCGGCTGGGCTATGGGTGGAGGAGCCATGAGGCGGTGTCGTTGCACCGTCACCTTCGTCGCGTTCAGCACCACAAAATTTGTGGAAGGGTCGGTCCATGTTGGTTTGGCTCATACCCTCCATGTTAGGGTGGTATTATAAGGCTCAAAAAGAACATTAAAGAAGAACGTCAAGCTTTACAACCTCCCACAATGTTTCATTCCCAAACCCCAAAATAAAAAGAAGGGGGTGTACATGGGAAGTGATAAACAAAAAGAAATAAACCCCTACCTCGGGTTGTTTGTTGACGGAGATCGCGAGGGAGGAGACGAACTCGTTGGGGAGGGAAAGATGATCGTAGATTGAAGACGTCCCACACTGGAGGATTTCCCGAGCAAGAATGTCTAAGTCAAGGTCGGCGTTCATCATTCGGAGAAGAAGTTATTTGTTGACGTTCTTTCTCCAAGAGCTCCTCCTCTCCCCAATTCCACCCAAATGAAAAGATATCCCCCCAAATAATATATTATGAGATCTATTATGTTTCTTGGCATAAAATTCAAATTGGGTTAATTAATTACTTAGCATAATTAAGTGGGGGAGGGTTGGCATAATAAATTAAGGAGGGTTGGCACAATTAATGTGGAGGAATCTCAAGAGGCTTGTAAAGACCCGTAAAATTCAAGGGAAATTTTTTCTTAATTTTCTTTGGAATTTTACAAGAGCGCGGTTTCTGACGGCACCTGATTCCGAGGCCCGGAGTGCCCAGAATCAATTTCCGAAGTTTGGCTCGGGTACGTTCAGTGAACGAACGAGCGGGAATTCCTAACTTTTGATCCGGTGCTCGGAATTAAAATCCGAGGGCACCGATGAACTCGCAGCACCGATATTCGCTTAAGGAGACCTTTTCTGAAGTTGCGTTTATTGCGGGACGAAAGTTAATTTTTGGGAGAATTATAAAAAGTTGAATAAAAATGTGTAACACTTTTTATTTTACTTTTGTTGGTTAACTTCACTCAAAGGAAGTTAGGGGTGGGACCCACACCCACTTAACCTCCCTTGAGAGGATTAAGTGTGGTGGGACCCACACGAACCTAAACCTTCCATCTTCTCTCAAACTCCCTTTAACCCCTCTTTAAATGACATGACAAATTGTTATTTAATTTTGGAGTTATCTTATTTGAATTTCAAACCTTTGAAATTCAATTGTTAAGTTTTTGAATAAAATAAGACTCTATCTTATTTTATTTGGTTAGAATTGTTTAGCCATCTTGAGAGCTTTTGGGTTCTTCTCCTTCTTCTTCAACTTTGACGAAGAACGCTCAAGCTTTGACGAAGAACGCTCAAGCTCCGACGAAGAACGCCGCTCCTCTCTTCTTCGACTTCCGTGTCAACGAAAGGGAACGCCGCTTCCTCCTCGGACTCCCTTCGTCGACATATGAAGATTCGCCAACGACGTACCTCTTCGGACGTACCTCTTCGTCATCGGATTTGACGAACGATTACCGTGACGCCCGACCTCTGCGACGTTGTCTTCCGCGGGACGTTGACAAATCTTCGAACCTATACCCAAGGTAGGGGTTGTTGTTAATTGTTTATTTATTTATCCTTGTTCGTGGTTCTAGCATGACTAACGTGAGGATTTTAAATATGTTATTGTTTAACGTGAGGGGGCCGGACCGCATGAACACGGCCGAACCCCCTCCTTTGTTCTTGATAATTTATCATGCGGTTGAAACAAGATGGCGTGGTGCCGTCGCACCACGCGGATATTCGCACGATTATATTGCGCGGCGCCGTCACGCCGCGCCATGGAAGGATCATCAAGAATGCGACGCCTTCGCGCCGCGTTGAAGGGAATCAAAGGCGCGGCGGAGGGGCGTGGTGCCGTCGCACCGCGCCGGACGACGAACACCGTGGCCGGTTCCGGGCCGCGGCAGGACGAGAAGACCGGCGGCCGGGCTGCCGGCGTCGGAAGCCGGAAAAGGGGACCGGTTTACCGGTCCCGTTGAAGAAAAACCGGCCGGCCAGATGGCCGGCCGGATGGTCAAAATCCGGGGGAAATTAATTCCCCCGGCCAACGGTCAAAAGCCCCCCCCCATTTAATTTGGGGGGGGGTTTCCTTGAGGGGGGTAGGCGGCCCCCTGGTCCTCTTCAAAGCAGGCCCCCCACGAGGGGGGGGGGGGGGGTTTCCAAAGGCGCGACTAAAAGCCGCGCCGCCTTTTGATGAAGCGGGGGCTTTGCCCCCCGCGCGCGCTGCATCCGTGCGGCGCCAGGCCGCCGCGCCGCCAGGCCGGCCGGCCGGGCCGGTTCGGACCCGGGTCGGGTCGACCCGGTTAGGGCCGACCCAGGGGGGGGGGGGGGGGTCGGGTCGGGACGGCCCGGACCCGGACCCCCCGTTTTCGAGACGATTTCAGTCTTTTGGTCATAACTTGATCCACAAACCTCCGATCGACGAACCGTCTATGGAAACACGATCCTTGGATCGAGACGGTCGTTTCGGTATATCGCACTCAAAGTTTCGGAATACTTTGAGTTCGGCCGGGTTGGTTCGTTCACGAAACCAACCGGGCCTTCGGAGTGGAAACGCTAATATCTTGAGCTACGGACGTCCGATTGACGTGCCGTCAGCTTTGTTGTGTTCCTCTTAGTGAGAAGGATCTTTTGGCATACTCCGCCCGAGGTTTGGACGCAGGTGGAGTACGGTCGGGTTGGTTTTGCCTTAAAAACCAACCGGGCCCCGGGGACGAAAATGCCAATAACTCTCAGACCGGGCGTCCGATCGACGCGCCGTCTGTTGCGTTGAGTTCCTGTTGATGATACAGAACTTTTGGATACATCAACTCTGGACTTTGTGACAGTTGATGTATCAGCCTCTCGGCTCGTGGAGCGGATCCTCCTGTACGAGCTTGCTGTGTGCGGGAACCCTAGTGTTGGCTGCGACTGTAACTGCTACTACTGCTACTACTGCTACTGTGACTGTGACAACGACAGTACAGAGATCCTGTGTGGATTCGACGACGATGACTACAACACTCAGCGATCCTACGTGGATCAGTGCTATAGGTCCTGTGTGGGCCCGATCCTGTGTGGGTCCGATCCTGTGTGGGTCTTTGCGCTCAGCGGTCCTGTGTGAACCAGCACCTACAGGTCCTACGTGGGCCCGATCTTGTGTGGGTCTTTTGCGGGGGTTAGTTACCTATCGATCCTTCATGGGTCCGACGACTTAGATGGATCAGAGATCATATTTATCGTCTTTTGAAGAAGTATACCTGTGTGAGCTGAATCCTGTTGCTTTCCTGTGTGGATTGTGTTGTGCTATCCTGTGTGGATTACGTTTTTCTTTCCTGTGTGGAATACGTTTACTTTCCTGTGTGGACTGAGTTGTACTTGGGCTCGGAGGTTGGAGCGTATTTGAAATTGATGACTTAGGTATATGTATGGGCATATACCTAAGCAGAGTCGGTTGTTACTTCGTGATTGTTCCTTTCTTCGTGGTTTATCCTTTGTGGATTTGAGAGACCTTCAGGGGTCTCGGGGTCCCTACTGAGTAGCTTATACTCACCCCTGTACGGGCTTTGCCCGCACTACGTTGTGTTGGTTGCAGACGACGGACAGCGTTGACCTTAGCTGAGGCTTGCAGAGCAGGACGGTACCTGGATGTGGACCACTGGGCGGGACATGCCCGGAGCG
This sequence comes from Viscum album, assembly GCA_963277665.1. Classification (NCBI taxonomy): domain Eukaryota; kingdom Viridiplantae; phylum Streptophyta; class Magnoliopsida; order Santalales; family Viscaceae; genus Viscum; species Viscum album. The sequence goes on along the minus strand of OY728120.1, from coordinate 2,059,165,958 downwards.
GACGGCGGGACCCGTGGAGCAGTGGAGCTATCTGTACCCACCCTTCAGGTGGGATTTCTAGTGGACAGCTCGGTGTAGCGGCTTTTACTTTTCAGTTGCTATTTTCCCTTTCGATTTGTACTTTACTTTCAGTTTGGGTTTGTATACTGGCCCATTTACTTTTCCGCACTTTCAGTTGTACTCTGCTTTTGCTTAGTGTTTACTTTCCGCTTGCTTACTCTGTGGTGTTGTTTACTTTACAAAGGAAATGCCTTCCCTTTTTACCGGGATTTACGCCTTGGTGCTAGTCGCCAGCCCCTGGCCTATGGAAGGCGGGCTTGGGGTAGTCACGGCACGGACCCCGAGGGCGGGTCGTGACAAATTGGTATCAGAGGAGTTCGGTTCTACTGCGAACTCTGATCTTTTCTATGTGAAGCAATAATGTTTAGCATATTGAGTGTGGTTATCAGTCCAGGGAGTCCAGTGTTGGTGCGGCGGCCGACGTATCCGTACACCAGGACCCTGACTTCTGATTTCCGACTTAATGTACGAAAACAATTGATTGCATGTGTGTTTCAAAGTTTTCTTTGTGATTACTTATATCAGCTCACCAGGTATACTGTTCTGACCGTGGCGCACCTGTTTCCTTTTCAGGATGGCCCCACGACGGCAGCCAGCTAGGGTTCCGAGAGTCGAGTGTGACGACAGCCCACCGAGCGACGAGGCCTCGGTGCAGGGCCCTTTGTCAGTAGTGGCACTGGCGGTATCTCTACCCTCCGTGCCCCCGATGCTTCCAGCACCAGCCGCTGACGATGCACGTCGCCTCAGCGCACTGCATGAGTTTCAGCGCCAGCGACCACCCAGGTTTTGCGGGGAGATGGATCCCCAGGCAGCCGAGGACTGGCTGGAGGTAGTGGTATGTGTTTTTAGGCTAGTGAGGACACCAGCAGATCTCATGGTGATCCTCACTGCGAGCCTACTACACGCAGCAGCAGGACGATGGTGGAGCTTGATGCTCCAGGTGCACGATGAGGCATCTCTACTATGGACGGAATTTGAGAGCCTCTTCCGCTCGGAGTTCGTCCCAGCCACCCTTCGTGCGGTGCGTATCCAGGAGCTTCTTCAGCTGCGGCAGGGCATCATGACGGTCGCTCAGTACTCGGCGAGATTTACTGATCTCTCGCGCTACTCGACCGACATGGTACGGGACCCATTCTTCCGGGCCCGGACCTTCGAGCAGGGTTTGAGACACGAGATCAGGGCATCGCTGATCTCCCTCAGCATACCGACTCAGACAGGAGTACTGGAGCGGGCCCTTCTGATCGAGAGCTTCCTTGCTGAGTCTACACCAGTGCAGCGACCCACCGCAGGGCGGCACGTGGCAGAGTCATCTGCAGCAGGCAGTCGATGGATGACTCAGGGGTCCAGACAGACCAGACCTTCGGGCAGACGACCTCAGGGCACTGGCTCAGCAGTGCAGAGAACACATCGAGGAGCCAGTCTTTCGAGAGGCAGACAGTGCTACTCGTGCGGCGGGCAGGGCCACATGGCTCGTGACTGCCCGACCCGCCGTGCCGAGGAGCAGCAGTCGGTTGAGGGACCACCGAGGAAGAGGAAGAGGGTCGACCGTGGCGGTCCGCAGGGAGGAGGCGGACGAGGCAGAGGAGCTGGACGAGTAGCCGGTGGTGGGCGACGCTTTGAGGCTCTTCCACCACCACCACCAGGAGGTCCACCCCGACCACAGGGAGCTGGCGGGCAGAGACATGCACAGCTCCAGGCAGCAGAGGCCTACGACCACGGTGCACCCGAGATGATTCGAGGTACTATCTGTGTCTATTCCACCCTTGCTGCAGTTCTTATAGACACAAGAGCGAGTCACTCTTTCATAGCCGCTGCCCTTGTTCGGAGCTCGGAGATTCTGACAGAGCCGTTGGCTCGATCCTTACGACTAGAGACTCCTACGGGAGCAGACTCGACGATTACGCACTGGTGCCGGCAGTGTGAGCTTACTCTAGGAGGTGAGAGCTTCGACTGGGATCTTCTTGTAGCAGCGTCGAGGCCTTACGACGTCATCTTGGGCATGGATTGGCTATCTACGGTCCATGCGCAGATTGACTGTTTTAGGCGCAAGGTGTGATGTGTATGCACCGACGGGAGCAGGTTCACCTTCACCGGTGAGAAGGGAGCCTTTACAGCACAGGATGGACTTCCGCGGAGGAGAGGACAACCCATCACTCATCAGTTGGATAGCCTCATCCTTGGAGCAGTTGACGTGCGGAGTCCTGGTTTTCCTGCAGTGGTGGATCAGTTTGCGGACGTTTTTCCCGACGACGTTCCAAGGCTACCTCCTCATAGAGAGGTAGACTTTTATATTGACTTGTACCCCGGGACCGCCCCGATATCCACTCCAGCATATCAGATGGCCCCCGCCGAGCTTCGAGAGCTACGGGTACAGTTGGAGGACTTGCAGGGCAAGGGGTTCATCCGACCCAGTGTTTCACCCTGGGCTTCCCCAATTTTGTTCGCCAAGAAGGCGGACGGAAGCTTGCGACTTTGTGTTGACTATCGTCGCCTGAACCAAGTGACAGTGAGGAACAAGTATCCGCTACCGAGGATTGATGACCTCTTTGATCAGCTCAAGGGAGCGCGGTGGTTCTCGAAGATAGACCTCAGGTCAGGCTATCATCAGCTCAGAGTCATAGACGAGGATGTGCAGAAGATGGCCTTCAGATGTCGGTATGGCCACTATGAGTTCTTGGTTATGACTTTCGGTGTATCCAATGCTCCAGCAGTGTTCATGGCTCTCATGAACAGGATCTTTCAGCCATATCTCGATCGGTTTGTCGTGGTCTTCATCGACGACATTTTTATTTACTCTACGACTGAAGAGGAGCACGCCTATCACTTGCGAGTTATACTAGACATAATCCGAGAGCACCAGCTTTATGGTAAGCTCTTGAAGTGCCAATTCTGGATACGTGAGGTCCACTTCTTGGGACACGTTATCTCTGAGGCGGGAGTTGTAGTGGATCCTGAAAAGATCGAGGCTGTGTTAGCATGGGAGCCACCCAAGAGCGTGACTGAGGTTCGGAGTTTCTTGGGACTAGCTGAATACTATCGGAGATTCATGCCAGACTTCTCTAGAGTTACGGCACCACTCACAGCTTTGACGAAGAAGGGGAAACCCTTCATGTGGTTAGACAGATGTCAGCAGAGCTTCCAGGAGCTGAGACAGAGATTGACTAGCGCACCTATCTTGAGGTTGCCTGAGGAGAGAGTAGGGTACGTAGTCTACTGCGATGCATCAGGGACCAGACTCGGATGTGTTCTGATGCAGGAGCGGGCAGTGATCGCCTATGGATCATGTCAGTTGATGCCGCATGAGCAGAACTACGCTACCCATGACCTGGAGTTAGCAGCAGTGGTATTCGCTCTGAAGACATGGCGACACTATCTGATGGGCGAGCTCTTTACAGTCTTTTCCGATCATCAGAGTCTCAGGTATATCTTCTCGCAGAAGGACTTGAACCTGAGACAGCGACGATGGCTCGAGTTCCTCCAGGACTATGACTTTGAGATAGTCTATACTCCTGGTAAGGGGAACGTAGTAGCCGATGCCCTCAGCAGGAGGACGAGCATTCAGCTACTTGAGGAGGCAACATAGAAGCTAGCCTCTTTACAGATATCCTTCGTGGATAGAGATGGAGCAGCCTTCCTCCAGTCTCTCACAGTCACCCCTCCACTACTGCAGCGGGTCAGAGAGGCACAACGTGAGGACGCTGACTGTGAGACACGGCGTGCACAGATATCCTCGGGACAGGCACCTGATGGTTTCTCCCTTGGAGCAGAGCACGACATCCTTTTCAGAGGACGTACCATGGTACCAGTCGCTTTACGAGAGGAAGTGCTGAGAGAGTTTCACACTTCTCCTTTGGCGGTACATCCTGGAGTGGAAAAGATGTACCAGGACCTCAGACGACAGCACTGGTGGCCGGTCATGAAGAAGGCAGTAGCAGAGTTCGTTTCTCGATGCCTCACCTGCCAGCAGGTGAAGGCAGAGCATCAGGTACCAGAGGGCTTGGTTCAGCCCTTGGAGGTTCCGGAGTGGAAGTGGGACGACATATCTATGGACTTCGTGACTGGACTTCCACACACTTCCAGAGGTCACAACTCCATATGGGTGATTGTTGACCGACTCACCAAGTCGGCACACTTCTTACCCATTAGAGAGCAGGGCTCAGTGGAGAGCTTGGGACGTCTCTACGTTCAGGAGATTGTGCGGCTCCATGGTGTGCCATCATCTATCGTCTCCGATCGAGATGCTCGCTTCACTTCCCGGCTTTGGAAGGGGTTGCAGGAGGCGTTCGGGACGCAGCTACGTCTGAGCACAGCCTTTCACCCTCAGACGGATGGTCAGACGGAGAGGACCATTCAGACTCTCGAGGACATGCTCCGCGCATGTGTCCTCGACTTTGGTCGCAGCTGGGAGGACCACCTACCGTTGGTGGAGTTTGCGTACAACAATAGCTACCACTCCACCATCAGGATGACACCGTATGAGGAGTTGTACGACCGACCTTGTAGATCTCCTTTATGCTGGACAGACCCTGGGGAGTCACCACTGGTGGGACCAGAGATGGTCCAGGCCACGACAGAGAAAGTCCAGGTCATCCAGGAGCGGATGAGGACAGCTCAGAGCCGGCATAAGTCATACGCTGACAGGAGGCGGAGGCCACTAGAGTTCGAGGATGGCGACCACGTCTTCTTGCGGGTCTCACCTCGACGTGGTATTCGGAGATTTGGCCGAGGCGGAAAGTTATCTCCGTGCTTCATCGGACCTTTCCAGGTTCTCAGCCGGATTGGCGAGGTGGCTTATCGCCTGGCTCTGCCACCTCAGTTGCACCGGGTGCACGACGTCTTCCACGTATCTCAGCTGAGGAGATACGTGCATGACCCGACACACATCATTGACCATGGGGAGCTTTACGTTGACGATGGGGCGACTTTTACGGAGGTTCCGGTGGAGATAGAGGATCGACAGGAGCGGGTCCTACGTGGGCGATCGATTCCTCTTATGCGCATCAGATGGCAGCACGAGAATCTCCAGGAGAGTACATGGGAGCGGGAGGCTCAGATGCGTGCTCAGTACCCTCATTTGTTTCCCTAGTTTTTGATGTATCTTTACGGGGACGTAAAGCCCTGAGGTGGGAGTAATGTAAAGACCCGTAAAATTCAAGAGAAATTTTTTCTTAATTTTCTTTGGAATTTTACAAGAGCGCGGTTTCTGACGACACCTGATTCCGAGGCCCGGAGTGCCCGGAATCAATTTCCGAAGTTTGGCTCGGGTACGTTCAGTGAACGAACGAGCGGGAATTCCTAACTTTTGATCCGGTGCTCAGAATTGAAATCCGAGGGCACCGATGAACTCGCAGCACCGATATTCGCTTAAGGAGACCTTTTCTGAAGTTGCATTTATTGCGGGACGAAAGTTAATTTTTGGGAGAATTATAAAAAGTTGAATAAAAATGTGTAACACTTTTTATTTTACTTTTGTTGGTTAACTTCTCTCAAAGGAAGTTAGGGGTGGGACCCACACCCACTTAACCTCCTTTGAGAGGATTAAGTGTGGTGGGACCCACACGAACCTAAACCTTCCATCTTCTCTCAAACTCCCTTTAACCCCTCTTTAAATGACATGACAAATTGTTATTTAATTTTGGAGTTATCTTATTTGAATTTCAAACCTTTGAAATTCAATTGTTAAGTTTGTGAATAAAATAAGACTCTATCTTATTTTATTTGGTTAGAATTGTTTAGCCATCTTGAGAGCTTTTGGGTTCTTCTCCTTCTTCTTCAACTTTGACGAAGAACGCTCAAGCTTTGACGAAGAACGCTCAAGCTCCGACGAAGAACGCCGCTCCTCTCTTCTTCGTCTTCCGTGTCAACGAAAGGGAACGCCGCTTCCTCCTCGGACTCCCTTCGTCGGCATACGAAGATTCTCCAATGACGTACCTCTTCAGACGTACCTCTTCGTCATCGGATTTGACGAACGATTACCGTGACGCCCGACCTCCGCGACGTTGTCTTCCGCGGGACGTTGACAAATCTTCGAACCTATACCCAAGGTAGGGGTTGTTGTTAATTGTTTATTTATTTATTCTTGTTCGTGGTTCTAGCATGACTAACGTGAGGATTTTAAATATGTGTTATTGTTTAACGTGAGGGGGCCGGACGGCATGAACACGACCGAACCCCCTCCTTTGTTCTTGATAATTTATCATGCGGTTGAAACAAGATGGCGTGGTGCCGTCGCACCACGCGGATATTCGCACGATTATATTGCGCGGCGCCGTCGCGCCGCGCCATGGAAGGATCATCAAGAAAGCGACGTCGTCGCGCCGCGTTGAAGGGAATCAAAGGCGCGGCGGAGGGGCGCGGTGCCGTCGCACCGCGCCGGACGACGAACACCGTGGCCGGTTCCGGGCCGCGGCAGGACGAGAAGACCAGCGGCCGGGCCGCCGGCGTCGGAAGCCGGAAAAGGGGACCAGTTTACCGGTCCCGTTGAAGAAAAACCGGCCGGCCAGATGGCCGGCCGGATGGTCAAAATCCTGGGGAAATTAATTCCCCCAGCCAACAGTCAAAAGCCCCCCCCCCATTTAATTGGGGGGGGGGGGGGTTTCCTTGAGGGGGGCAGGCGGCCCCCCGGTCCTCTTCAAAGCAGGCCCCCCAAGAGGGGGGGGGGGTTTCCAAAGGCTCGGCTAAAAGCCGCGCCGCCTTTTGATGAAGCGGGGGCTTTGCCCCCCGCGCGCGTTGCATCTGTGCGGCGCCAGGCCACCGCGCCGCCAGGCCGGGTCGGACCCGGGTCGGGTCGACCCGGTTCAGGCCGACCCAGGGGGGGGGGGGTCGGCCCGGGACGGCCCGGACCCGGACCCCCCGTTTTCGAGACGGTTTCAGTATTTTGGTCATAACTTGAGCCACGGACCTCCGATCGACGAACCGTCTGCAGCAACGCGATCCTTGGATCGAGACGGTCGTTTCGGTATATCGCACTCAAAGTTTCGGAATACTTTGAGTTCGGCCGGGTTGGTTCGTTCACGAAACCAACCGGGCCTTCGGAGTGGAAACACTAATATCTTGAGCTACGGACGTCCGATTGACGTGCCGTCAGCTTTGTTGTGTTCCTCTTAGTGAGAAGGATCTTTTGGAATACTCCGCCCGAGGTTTGGACGCAGATGGAGTACGGTCAGGTTGGTTTTGCCTTAAAAACCAACCGGGCCCCGGGGACGAAAATGCCAATAACTCTCAGACCGGGCGTCCGATCGACGCGCCGTCTGTTGCGTTGAGTTCCTGTTGATGATACAGAACTTTTGGATACATCAACTCTGGACTTTGTGACAGTTGATGTATCAGCCTCTCGGCTCGTGGAGCGGATCCTCCTGTACGAGCTTGCTGTGTGCGGGAACCCTAGTGCTGGCTGCGACTGTGACTACTACTACTGCTACTGTGACTGCGACGACGACAGTACAGAGATCCTGTGTGGATTCGACGACGACGACTACAACACTCAGCGATCCTACGTGGATCAGTGCTACAGGTCCTGTGTGGGACCGATCCTGTGTGGGTCCGATCCTGTGTGGGTCTTTGCGCTCAGCGGTCCTGTGTGAACCAGCACCTACAGGTCCTACGTGGGCCCGATCCTGTGTGGGTCTTTTGCGGGGGTTAGTTACCTATCGATCCTTCGTGGGTCCGACGACTTAGATGGATCAGAGATCATCTTTATCGTCTTTTGAAGAAGTATACCTGTGTGAGCTGAATCCTGTTGCTTTCCTGTGTGGATTGTGTTGTGCTATCCTGTGTGGATTACGTTTTGCTTTCCTGTGTGGAATACGTTTAATTTCCTGTGTGGACTGAGTTGTACTTGGGCTCGGAGGTTGGAGCGTATTTGAAATTGATGACTTAGGTATATGTATGGGCATATACCTAATCAGAGTCGGTTGTTACTTCGTGATTGTTCCTTTCTTCGTGGTTTATCCTTTGTGGATTTGAGAGACCTTTAGGGGTCTCGGGGTCCCTACTGAGTAGCTTATACTCACCCCTGCACGGGCTTTTCCCGCACTACGTTGTGTTGGTTGCAGACGACGGACAGCGTTGACCTTAGCTGAGGCTTGCAGAGCAGGACGGTACCTGGAGGTGGACCACTGGGCGGGACGTGCCCGGAGCGGACGGCGGGACCCGTGGAGCAGTGGAGCTATCTGTACCCACCCTTCAGGTGGGATTTCTAGTGGACAGCTCGGTGTAGCGGCTTTTACTTTTCAGTTGCTGTTTTCCCTTTCGAGTTGTACTTTACTTTCAGTTTGGGTTTGTATACTGGCCCATTTACTTTTCCGCACTTTCAGTTGTACTCTGCTTTTGCTTAGTGTTTACTTTCCTCTTGCTTACTCTGTGGTGTTGTTTACTTTACAAAGGCAATGCCTTCCCTTTTTACCGGGATTTACGCCTTGGTGCTAGTCTCCAGCCCCTGGCCTATGGAAGGTGGGCTTGGGGTAGTCACGACACGGACCCCGAGGGCGGGTCGTGACAAGGCTCCTCCACATTAATGAGGGAGTTTAAGAGGTTTAGGCCTCGAGTGGTCCCCACCACCATAACCTCTCATGTGAGGTTAAGGTCTGGCGGTCCCCACTTCCAAACTTCCACATGGAGGGTTTAACAAATAAAATAAAAATAAAATGTTGTACAATTTTATTTTTATTCTATTCTTTCATGAAAAACCCAAAAACTAACTTCCACCCTCGACCTACTACTGTTGAGGTGAAAGTCTCTTTAAGTGAATAATGGCGCTGTGAGTTCAACGGTGCCCTCATATTTCAGTTCCGAGCACCGGTTCAAAAGTTAGAAAAACCCATGTGCACATTTACTAAACGTACCCGAACAAAAGTTCAGATGTGTGCTCAGTTCCCCCACTTGTTTACCTAGTTTGAGTTGTGGCTTACAGGGACGTAGAGCCCTGAGGTGGGGAGAATGTAGAGACCTGGAATTTCCATGTATATATTTTTTTAAATAAATGGGAATTTTACGAGTTCGTGAAAGTTTACGGCATGAGATTCCGAGCCGCCGCTATCCGCTGAGCCACTGCCGTCGTCCGCTGCGCGCCGCCGCCATCCGCCGATTTTCGTCACCGTCTGCCGAGCCCCCATCACCGTTCACCGTCTGCCGAGCCACCGCCACCGTCTGCCGTCCACCTAGCACCGCCGCCTCCCTGCGGCCGGACCGCCGCCCCGCGGCCGGCCCGCCGCCCCGCGGCCGGCCCGCGGGCCGAGCCGCCCCGCGGTCTCGTGCCCTCGCGGCACCCTCCGCGGCCTCGCGGCCACGCGCAACCCTCTGCGGCCCCTCGCTGCCTGCCAGGCCGGACCCAGCAGGTCGGGCCGTCCAGTGGGCCGGGTTGAACCCAACGGGCCGGGTCAGAACCAGAGGGTCAGTCCAGGTCGACCTGGACCGGGTCGGCCTAGGACGGGTCAGGACGAGTCGATTAGACCGGACCCGGGCCCACTACGACCCAATTACATTCTTTTGGCCATAACTTTGGCACCGGACGTCTGTTAGACGAATCTTCAGCGGCATTGGGAACCTTGGAGTGAGTCAGTCCCTTTGAGTGATACCCCACTGAGTTTTGGATTAAGTTTGGGAATGATCAGGTTGGATCAAGAATGAATCCAACCGGGACCCCGGGACTAAAAGGCTAATAACTCACAGACCGGGTGTCCAATTGACGTGCCGTCTATTGCGTTGAGACCCCTATGACGTGGCAGACCTTTGAGATACTTATTCTTGGGAATTCGTGTCAGTTGGAGTATCAACCAGTAGCTTGTGGATCAGATCCTTCTGGAGACGAGCGAGCATAGTACGGGAACCCAGTAGCTGGCTGAGACTTGACAACTACTGACTGTTTCGACTTGGAGAGACTCAACAGGCCCAGTGGGGAGCGCCTTGGTGACGTGGAAGACCCACGGTGGGGATCGCCTTGGTGACATGACATACCCACAGTACTCGACATGAGGAGTACCTTAGCAGGCCACGAGGGGGAGCACCTCTATGTGATACGGCAGACCCATAGTGGGGAGTGCCTCTGTGTGACATGGCAGACCCATGGTACTCGACCGGAGGAGTACCTAAATAGTCCAAGGTTAGTGGGAAGCGCCTCTGTGTGAAACGGCTGACCCACTATACTTGATAGAGGAGGATTTCTCCAACATCCAAGGTGTTCGACATTCTGACTGGGAATGTTACTTGATACTACCCCAAGAATAAATCCCGATGTGAGTTGAGTCAGTACCTCTGTGTTTTCCTCATGATTGAGATGGATTATTTGATAACTAAGGTATATGTATGGGCATATACCTAAGTAGGGTTATCTTTTGATTTCATAATTTGTGGTTTATCCTTGGTGGATTTTGTGAGACCTTGAGGGTCTCAGGGTCCCTACTGAGTATCGTTATACTCACCCCTACACAGGCTATGCCCACACTTCGTTGTGTTTGGTGCAGATGACGGACAAAGCTGACTTAGGACGAGAGTACCGGGATTGGACGGTACTCGAAGGTGGACCTTACGACGAGTCGGTACACAGAGGAGACAGATGGATGAGTAGTGCTGAGGAGGTGATCTGTACCTACCCTTCAGGTAGGAACCTCAGAGGAAGACCCAACTGCTGACTTTCCCTTTTCTTCAGTTGTATTGTATCACAGTTTCTTGTACTTTACTGTTGGGCTTGTATTCTGGACCCTTTTACTTTCAACACTCTTTTGTTATACAGTTTTAATTGGTGATTCATATCCAACTGTGTGCTTGTTTTTGTGTGTGTTTATAGGTTATAAAGGCAATGCCTTCCCAGTTTTAGGGAATTACGCCTTTGGTGCTAGTCTCCAGCCCCTGGCCTATGGAAGGTGGAATTGGGGAAGTCACGGCACGGGCCCCGGGGGACGGGTCGTGATAGATACAGTCTACACTCAAGTGAAGAGAAACATAATGTAAAATTACCTTAGTATGAAATCTCATTCTTTCTTGGTGGAGGAGGCATCAGAGTAGTTAGCCTCATTGAAGATGACCCTGGTAGAGGAGAGGGGTGTATCTTATCTTAAGTCGATGGTTGTGACTCCACCACTTCTTTAGCATGTGAGGGAGGCCAAGTTGGGATACATTGACTATGAGGTTCTATGTGACCATGTATCCCCAATATGTTCACCAGATGGATTTTATGATGGAGGTAAGTACATCATTCTTTTCCAAGGATGGATGGTGATTCCAGTCATGTTTCACGAGGAGGTGTTGAGGGAGTTTCATACCTCTCCATTTTTTGTATATCTGGGTGTGTCAAAGATGTACAAAGACATTTAGTGGAAGTTTTGGTGGGATTTTATGAGGCAGAGCATTGCTGAGTTTGCCTCTCATATCCTTACATGTTAGAGGGAAAAGGATGAACATTAGGTTCCAGTAGGTTTGAATCAATCACTTGTGATCCATAAATGGAATTGGGATGGAATGTCAATGGATTTTTTAGTGGATATTCCACAAATATGGAGAGTTCACGAAACTATCTTGGTGATTATTGATTGAATCACCAAGTCATCACACTTTCTCATAATTCGAGAGCAGAGCTTGATTTATATTTTTGGGTAGTTGTATGTATGAAAGATCGTACAGATTCATGGAGTACCCAAAATGATTGTCTCCAACCATGATTCTTAGTTCACATCAATGTTTTAGAGGGGTTAGTAGGAGTTTTTAGGACCTATTTATATATGAGAACAAAATTTCACCTCTAAATGGACAGGAAAACCGAGCGTACCATTCAGGTTTTAGAGGTTATGATGAGAGATTATGTTTTGGACATCATCTACAACTGGGAGGATCACTTTCCATTGGTAGAGTTTGATTATATTGATAAATATCACTACACTATCTACATGGAACCATGTGTGTCACTATATGAGGGACCTTATAGGACACCCTTATGCTAGAATGAGGTTGGCGAGGCATCTCTTATTGGGATAGAGCTGGTGCAGGTGAAAAAGGAGAAGTTTCAGAAGATCTGAAAGCATATGAGGATATCCTAGAGATAAAAAAATCATACACAGATTGACATCGTATACCTTTTGATTAGGGAGGCCATGTTTTCGTGAGAGTTCTCTCATGATGAGGATTGTAGAGTTTTAGTTAGGGAATAAAATTTTTCCCAAGGTTTTTTGGACTATAAGAGCCTTTATGTGAGGATGGTGTGGTTTATTACCAGTTAAACTTACCCCCATAATGAGACCAAGTGTAATATATATTACATGTGTTATAGATGATTATATATATTCTTTACGTATAACATGTTTCTGAATGTTATGGGATGAACATTGAGGACATATACACCTTTTCAGAGTACCATGTGGTGATCAAAGGCTGATAGGAGAGGAAACTACATGGATGGAACATGCCTCTAGTTCAAGTTATTTGGAAGCATGAGAACTTGTGGGAGAGATCCTAGGAGCTTTAGAGCCATATGCAGGATCAGTACCCCCACATTTTTGTGTATCTTATGCTTTTGGGGTGAAAATACTTGAAGGAGGGGATAATTTAATGACCCTAGTTTTCATAGGTTATCATTTGAATATTTCTGTATATATATCTGGTTTTTTTACTTGGATTCAGCATTGTGTTTGGGTTTCACAGGACCCCGAAATCAATATATTAAAAATATTAATATATATTAAATCACACACATTCATTTTCTTAAATAAATGGTTTTCCATTTGATCAGTGCCTTGGATAGGAAATTTGAGACCTCAATATTTTCCGGAATGTGGGTTTTACCCTAGATGTGATATAAATTTGGTCGACATTGGATGTTCATTTGATGGTGACTGTTGAGGGGTATGTTAAGTAATTAATTAATTAATTTAATTAATTTACTTAAATGAACTAAAAACCTAACCCTCCTTTATAAGTACATTATTATAATATATTTATAGGGTTATCCTCATAACCCTGGGAGATTAGAGAGGAGGAGGAGATCTTCGTTGGAATTGGAAGATCAAGAACAAGGATCAATAATGAACGATCAAGGAGAATTGTAAGACAAATGATAAATGTAGAGGGGTTATATTCTTCTTCACTAACAAATATATTTTTCACCAATGATCAACCCCTTATTGAGATAGGGTATTTTATTTTATGTATTTATTTCCTATTTGATTCAATAGATAAACTTGGTTTATTCATCTACTTATTTTATGCATTTTATCATTCTTTGCAAGATCCCAATTATATTTTGACTTTCCTAATCGTGTTTATTAGTTTTTTTACACATTGATTCCACCCTTGGTTACAAAAATTATATAATAATTGGTCTATATCTCATCATCCAATGATGGTTTCACCTTTTTTGTGTGATTTCCCCCCCACCGTTCTTCACATTATTCATCATTGGTCTACAACATCTGATTTTAAATTACTGGGTCAGATTCGAGTACGATCGAACACTCGAATGCGTGGAAGATGTGTGAATGACATAGAGATCAATGTTTTGTAGATGTATTGAGGAATATTGTAGATTTTGGGTATTGGAAGCATGGATTAAAGGACGAATAAAGGATTTCCATCCATTAATGGGGTGATCCAGCCATGCACTGTGATGAGGATGTTCTATACGGGGATCAAGTGTCTAGAATATTGCTTCAAAAAACGTTTCTAGCTCAGTAAACTCTATATATGAGATTCTATTTAGATTTTTTGGCTGAATCAGTGGTGGATGTGACATAGGAAAATATTTTTGGAAGCTTTGGGAGTTTCAAGAAAATCATGACATAAACAACATGTACTTAATAAGAACACACTCCAGGTTTCTAGTAGAATTAAATATCGCATGCTGCGTGGGACCACTACACACCATGTGATCCAGTACTAGTGGCTTGACATGTACCTTTGGGTACATGGGCATAATAATGTCCAGGTACATGGTCACATCTAGGTACATGGTCACAATCAGAGTACCTGAACACAAACAAAGTACACAAGAATAGACAAGAGTACACATGGAAAAATCGAGATAAATGGGAATGCGTTGGGAGGAAACAGACATGACCAGGGATTACATGACACTTAATGTACTCTATATACACTTAGTGTATATCCTAATGTAAATACAAGCTATGTACAGGAAATGAAATGCCTAGGTTTCTAGAAGAGGTCACCCACTGTTTAGTTTTCTATGTGACTTCAACCTCACATATATCATTTTTCAAAACTTAGTTTTGAGACTGTGAGTAGCCTACACTAAGTAATTTTCTATATAAAGTAGGATGGTGGCCTTATTTTTAGAATAGTAGATATGATGGGAGGTGGTGATATAAGGATTATTATTATTGAAACTTAGTTTGTGGCAGTGATTGGGTGTGATCATTAGAGTGTTACTGGGGTCAATACTCCTTGATCTCTCTCCAGGTAGCAGTCCCCCCATATTCTTTATACAGGTAGATACAATGATAACCCACATTAAATAGGGATTGGGTTCTCTATTGATGAATTGCAATCCCCTTCATTGAGCTCTAGTGATGGGCAGGTCCTCCATTAATGTAGAGATCCCTCGACTATTCTACGTAGCGGTGAGGTACATGATTTCCATATTATTGAGAGGTTATGAGAGATTCATGGGTATAATATAGTGTTACCTAATATCTAACATGTAGTATCAAGGAGTGATCCCTACACTCAGTATCTTATGTGGTTATATAGGTTATTTTTTCTTTTGATATGCAGGAAAACTCTTTGTTCTTAGCTGGCTATGAAGATAGAGATCCTCTTTCTCTCTTCACTTGGGTTTATTTTTAGCATATATGATGTTGGTTTTCCTTTACCCTCTTTATTATGGGTTTATTTGACAATTTATCAGTTATATTTCTTCCCCTTCTTGGTTTTTAGGGCGTCCTACTGGGTATGTATATACTAACCCCTACATGGGATTTTCCCGTACTTGTTGTGTTTTTTGCAGTCGATAGAAAAATTAGCAGTGAATATGATAGACCTGATTTCAATGGATCTTATTAGTACATAGTGATGCTGACCATGTTTAGTGGTTGGAATCTAGGATCTTAGGTTAGTATTTCCTCTTCTCTTCTCTTTATAGTTATTTTCAATTTAGGTTTCTCCCTATTTTTCTGGTTTTGCATGTATTTTTTTCCTTTATGAATTTTTATTATCTTTTTTCACTATGATATATATTTCCTAGAGGTTGTTGAATGAAATAACATAGAATTATATCAATGAAAATTCACATATTATAATTATTACACATAGTATAAATCACATAAAATCACATAGATAACACAATTCAAACTTTATAAATGAATAATGAATAAAATAAGAGGTATTTCTAGAAGTTTAGGAACCTATACCAATGGAATAGTAACTCAACCATTGGAATAGTAATATGAACCTTATGAATAGTAAAACAGCCAATAAAATAGTAAATAAACCAATTAAAGTATAATTAAAATTTAGGCATCTTATAAATGAAAATATTACATAATTATACAATAGTATAAGTAAATAATTTTTTTTGGAAATGATAAATTATGTTTTGGTATTTTTTTGAAACATAAATGTTTATTTAAAATTTTATAATTAATATAATAATTTAAAATAAAATTTATTTTCATAAAATAGATTAATAGATTAATATTTTATTGACTTATGATTATAAGATAATTTTACAAGACCTTAATTAATTTTTCAAAGAGTTATAAAAACAGTTATAATTTTAAAATCAGTATTTTCCAAGTAAATGATGATTTTAATTAAAAATTAAATTTATAATATTTAGAAAATTATTTTCATAAAATGGAGTTAATTTTTGAATTATATACATCAAAAAATAAATAGGGTGAATTTTTTGATATTTTTCTAAAATACTTGAATTTTTGGTGAATAGTAAAATACAATAATTTATAATAAAAGCTAAATACTTGAATTATTGAGTCATAGATGATTTATGGATGATTTAAGACCATAATATCAAAATATAATTCATTATTTTAAAATATTTAGTGATAATTCTCAAATTATTCATAGTCTTGAGGAAAGATAATATACTAATGAATAAAATAATGAGAAAACACCCCTCTCATCCCTTATAAATCCTATCATCACCACCCCTTCTCCTCACACCTTTCAAGATTTTATACTCATACAAATTCTACCCAATAATCTTCCAAATTCTCTCCCCCATGTTTAGGATCCTTTGGTCTCAAGAAAATACTAAACCCCTTTCCCTAAGGAGGTTCTCAAAGAGGAAAAATTTAAGAGGTAAAATCCACTTTCTTATTCTTTTAATTTATTTTCAATTTATTTTATTTTCTTATTATCTCCTAAAATAACCTTATCCAAGTGAAATGATACATATAGTATATTTTTTATACTATAATTTTATTTTTTTATGTAATAACCCATCATCATTTGTTTTTCCCTTTCCATTGGTTCTATAAATGAAAACATCACCTGTGATGTGTTGATTTATCGCATTCAAGGATGATGAGTTTTCAATTTCCATTACTACCTTCAAGGATAGTCATAAAACCATTTTTATGTTAAAAAATATTATAATATATTTATTAAATCTTATTTAATGTTATGGAATTAGTGTTTATGCATAATATTAATTAATAAAAAAAGTAGTTCGTAACGACAAAAAATTCACCAAAATAAACTAACGTCCATTACCAACATTTTATCTAATGATTCATCCTCATAACATATTACCAAAATGATATATGAGACTATTTAATATTATTGAAGTTCATTTATGACATATAGTTTCAATTCTGGACAACTATTGTCATTTTACATGATTTTCCATACATGTATACAAGTAAACCGATCATGAAAACCAAGTAAATGAACCCTCCTGAACAATAAAATTGTATCTTATAACTCAAAAAAGGACATAAATGTACTTAATAAAATTATAATAAATAAAATAAAAGTATAAAAGGTTCTGAATTAATTATTTAATTATTTAATATTATTATCCAGGATATTAAGATCAAGTTCATAACCATTTCAGATATAAGGTAAGGGATTCTTTCTGAACCTCCATTTTTCCATCATCTTATGCTTTCTATCTATTTACCCCAATGTAAAACTTATTTCCTTTTATAAAATTCTTCTAAATTATATGCATATATTACAAACTCATGTTTCTGGATTAGTACATTCTTCTTTTATGGGGAAATAAATGTTTTAAAAAGGTTCCCTTCTCAATTATTCCCGATAAGCAAGCACGAATAAAGGGAACTTCTCGATTTATTACCCATTTTCAAGTGCACTCCATAATCTATTTTAAGCCACCTTTATTTTTATAAAATCACTAATTTTTTATGAAAAACTATCTTGGTTCATTTTTGGTTTTATACATAAAATTATTCATTTTTTACTCTTTAAATACTCTTTAATCCACAATCTATTTTTTTATTATATTAAGAAGCCAGTTTTTGGAAAAGTGGGAAACATAAAAAAAATATCTATATAATACCACTAAAATGATCAAAATACAACATAAAAAATCAAAATTGAAAATCCACTACATTGCAGACAAAACCTACCTCCACTTAAACCTACTAAAAATCTATAAAATTCAAAATTCAAAAATCAGGATAACATCATCCCACTCGATAAACGAGTCATCTTGATTCCTGCATCACCTCGAGTCTCGCACCCTGACTCGAGTCACACTCCTAACATGATGGTCAAGCTTTACTCATCAAAATAGATATCCAGAGAGCTTCATTGGAATTCATCATCACCGTTGAAGGAAGATTCATCATCTCTACCATACTCCAATCACAAAACGTCAAGTCGTCATCCACTGATTTAGCTGATTCCCGACACCAGACCATTGTTGGCTTAACACCATCACCACCATCCTCTTGAAAACACCACAACATCGTCAAGGCATGAAAAATCTAGAAAAAAACCTTACCAGAAGAAGAAGTCAAAAACAACACCAAAAAAACCTCATACAAAGCCACCACTGTAGAAGGAATGCACAAATTTTCATCAAAACCAGGGGAAACATGTCACATGAGATGCATCAACCATCCCCAGATCCCACCTACCAAAACCTTTGAGGAAACACCACTATAGATACAAATTGGAGTGGAGTAGAGGGCCTTTGGGTTAGGGTAGGGATAAGAGTATCTGATACCTCCAAGTGATGTCATCTCACCTGAAGTGAAATCGGAAGCCAAAACCAAGATCACGCTGACACAGGAGTGCCTGAAAATCCCTCATCCACCATTCTTATTTTAAAAAAACCACTGATTATCCATTAATCTAGATCTATCCTATATAGAAGTGATGGTAAATGAGTTCAGAGAGGGGACAAAGTGGATTAGGGATACCACAACCACCATTGTCGGGATAAACCACCTACCTATAGAAAAAGCACCAAAACCACACCTCCATAGAGAATCAACAACATAAAAAAGGTAAACAAGAGGCTGTAGGATTTGAGAGGAAAGAATAAAGTAAAAAATTAACATTTTATGAATGAACATGTTATGATGGGTGTGCCCAGATAATGCTCTAATACATTGGGTAATGTTTAGTCTCATGAGATGTCATGTTGGGATAGGGAGTGAACCTGATTCCTTTATGAGGCTTTTTCCACCATGTGATATAGTCTTAGAAATTATCCTTGAATCATGTTTATGTCATCTTATATATTGTTTCCATATTTCTATGTCTCTATGATTATATGTTCTCATGTTATATATTTTATTCTTCCTTATGTTAATTGATGTTCCATGCCTTTTATGTCATCATGTTATGTCTTCTAACCCATGTTCTATGTTTTATTCCTATGATTATTCCCTCACTAGGCTTTTTAGCTCATCCATTTTGTCCACATATTCCCTAGGTTATCCTATATAGATGTAAGATCTCAATGGAAGTTATGATCCCATTATGAAGATTAAATAAAATAATTTTTTACTTTATTTTTATATTTTCAAATTATGTACCTAATCTTCCAAAGACACTAGAATTTATGATCCTTGGTTGTATTTTATGGTTAATTATTATTAAAATCATGTAATAATATGTCTAAAAGGCTAGGGTATCTATAGTTAGTATCAAATAAAGGTCTAGTTATTTTTGGAGATTAGGACCAGAGAACTTTAGTATGAACCCTAAGGACAATTCTATCACCATGGATAAATTAGTTTAAAACATAAGGAATCACAATTTAGGATATAGTTTTTATTTAAAATTTTATCATTCTGTGTTCAAAGTTTCCTTTTTTAAAATTTTATTATCTATGTATTAAATCCATCTAATTATACCTTCTTTTTCTTAGTAAAAATCTGGAAATAGAAGAACTCACGCCAACAGTCAATGTGATGATTTCCCTAATTATATTGAAAATATGATGGGAACGGGTGCTCAAAAATTCCTGAAGATACTTTCTCAACTAACTCAAGTTATGAATAATAACTTGAATAATGTGGAATTCCATACTTCTCCTAAGAAAGAGCAAGTTTTTTCCAAATCCTCTATGTGAAAAAGTACTCCCATGTTTAGTAGATATTCTGATCCCCTCCTCAAAGAACAATGAATTAACTCCATTGAAAAGATATTCTCTATCCTACAGTACTTAGAAGAAGAGAAATTTTCATCAGTAGTCTATTATTTTTATGGGGAAGCTAATCAGTGGTAGACACTGAACAAGAACATGAATCCCAAAGAGGAAATTGATTCCATATAATGGGAAGATATCAAGAAACTATTTTTCAATAAATATTTTCCCTGAACCATTCATTTTAAGATAGAAAAGGATTTCCTTGGACTGAATAAAAGGGAAGAAAAGTATATTGGAGAATACAAGGAAAACTTCACAAGGCTTGAATGATATGCCTTTGGATTTTTCATGAACACCGAAAGTAATGTGGATCACTTCTTTAGAGGACTAAAGTTGAGTATACAAAAACGTTTTGGCAGTTTAAGACTTTGATAGCTATAAAGAGATTATCTATTATTACCTTAAGGTTGAAATAGAGATTAGAAACTCTTAATGGTCTTGTGGTCCTAGAGATAAAAATAAGAAAATGGAGTTTATTATGGGAGGATCAATAGATAAATCCCATGATGGAAAGAAAAAACAACATCCCATGTGTCAAAATAGTGGGAAGAAGTATCCTGGAAACTGTCTAAAGGGAACCTAAAAATTCTTCAAATGTGGAAGATAGGGTCATATGGCTAATCAATTATAAAGGGATATGAATAATCTCACTAATGAAGAATAATAAAGGAAGGTTCAGATAAAAACTCAAGCTACAGTGTAGTGTTTCAACTACAAAGAACAAGGTAATTATGCAATCCATTTCCCTATGCCAAGTGTTATTAGAGGAAATCAACAACAACAACCTCCATGGAAACAAGGAAGGGAATATTCTATCACTACTACTAAGGTGGAGCCCAAAAATGAAGTGGTGATAGGTATGCTATCTATTCATTCAATAATAGATAACATACTATTTTATTCTGGTTGTATGCATTATTTAATACATTATAATTTTCGTAGAACTATCAAAACACCACCTAAAAATATGGAGGTTGAGTTATCTATGAGAATAGAAAATGGAAAAATTATTGCATCCAAAGTATATAAATTCTCCATAGTTAGTATTTTTAGACTGAACCTCCCAAAAAATATTGTTTTACTTCCTTTGGTGGAGTTTGATTCTATATTTGGCATTGATTGGATATCTTTATACAAATACAACATCAACTGTTGGGAAAGGGAGATCACTCTTCACATCATGAGGAATCATCCAATTATGTAAAATTATAATGAGGAAGAAAAATCTTCTTTAGAATCATCATCTCAATTGTGGATATTATTTATTTATGAGAAATCACATCTAGCTATAATGATTGATACAAAGGAGATAATCATGCTTGAAGACATTCCCATTGTAAAGAACTACACATATGTTTTCCCTAAAGAATTTCCTGGTCTTCCTCTTGATTTTGAGGTTGAGTTCTCAATTTAACTTATTACGAGATCTCTGCCTATATCAAAAACACCTTATAGAATAACCACTATCAAGTTGGGAGAACAGAAGAAGTATTTAAAGGAGAATCTGGACAAGGGATTTATATGCCCGAGTGCTTCACCATGGGGTACACTAGTCATCTTTTTCAACAATAAGGATGGATCAATGCATCTATGTATTGATTATCGTGAGATCAAAAAAATCATTATAAAGAACAAGTATCAATTTCCATAGATAGATGATTTGTTCGATCAACTGCATGGGGCCAATTATTTCTCAAAGGTGGATCTTCAGTCGGGATATCACCAATTAAAGGTGTGGAAGGTAGGTATTCCCAAGAATACCTTTCAAACGAGGTATGGACACTATGAGTTCATAGTGATTCCCTTCAGACTCAATAATTCTCCATAAGTTTTCATGGATTTAGTGAATTGAGTCTTTATAGATTACCTTGACAAATTTTTGGTAGTCTTTATTGATGATATTTTGATATACTCCAAGAGAAAGAAAAAATATGAGGATAATTTGAATACCATGATGAAGTATTTGTGATTAGATAAACTATATGAAGAGTAGAGTAAAAGTGAGTTCTATATAGAGAAAGTATCTTTGTTTGGGCATGTTATCACCAACAAATGAATATTTTTGGACCCTTCCAAGATAAAGGCAATCAAAGAGTGTCCCAAGACAACATCTGTAACAGAGACACATAGTTTCCTTGGTCTAGCTGGGTATTACCGATGATTTGTGAAGAAATTATCACAATTTTTAAACCCAATAACCAATTTTAATTGGAAGGGAGTGAAGTTTATCTAGACTAGTGAATGTGAAGACTATTTAAAAGAGTTGAAAATAGGCTTATTACTACACTAGTTCTCACACTACTAACAAGTGGGGAACTCTTTATATTGTACAGTGATTATTTAATTAAGGTCTTAGGCTTTGTGCTAATAAAAAATGATAAAGTGATTACCTACGCCTCAATGAAGTTGAAAATTCATTAGTAAAACTATCCTACACATGATCCAGAGCTAGAAGCTGTGATCTTTGCGTTGATAATCTGGTGGAATTATCTATATGAGGAGAAGTGTGAGATATATACTGATTATAAAAGACTCAAGTATATATTCACACAAAATGAGCTTAATATGTTCCAGTGAATATTATTAGATCTCATAAAGTATTATGACTGCTCAATCCACTACAATCCTGGTAAATCAAATAAGGTGGAAGATTCTCTAAGTAGAAATATTCCTTTATCTTTATCAATATTGAGAATTGAGAAGGATCTAATATTCTTAGATATTCAAAGGA
Organism: Viscum album; assembly: GCA_963277665.1. Classification (NCBI taxonomy): domain Eukaryota; kingdom Viridiplantae; phylum Streptophyta; class Magnoliopsida; order Santalales; family Viscaceae; genus Viscum; species Viscum album. The sequence continues at coordinate 2,059,143,576 of OY728120.1, read as the reverse complement.
TGGAAATGGGAATCATTAAGGAAGGAACAACATCAATACTTTCTCAAATTATTTATCAACCATCTCTCATGGAGAAAATAAAGGATGCTTAAAGAAATGATGTGGAAATTCAAAAGAAGGTGGAATCCATGAGAAATGATAAATATTCAGATTTCAAAATTGATAAGGAAGGGGTTGTAAGATTTGAGTCACGACTATGTGTACCTTCCAATACAGAGATAAAGGAAGATATTCTAGATGACACACATAGATCAACCTTCTTTATTCACCTAGGGAGCACAAAGATGTATCGAGATCTCCAAGATCACTATTGGTGGGACAATATGAAGAAGGAGATCGTTGAATATACATCAAAGTGACTGGTATGTCAATAAGTGAAGTCTAAATGAAAAAAGTATAAGGGGATGATGCAACCATTACCCATACCAATATGGAAATGGGAAAACATCACCATGGACTTTGTCATTAGACATCTGAAGACATCCAAAGGAAACAATGCTATATGGGTTATTGTGGATCATATTACAAACACAACTCACTTTATCACAATTTGAGAGGATTTATCATTGGATAAAATTACATGGATATACATCATAGAAGTGGTAAGGATCCATGGAGTACCAATATATATTATATCCAATCAAGATCTGAGATTCACCTCAAAGTTCTAGAAAATCCACCAACAAGTTCTAAACACTAAGCTGAACTTCAATATGGCTTATCATCCTCAAATTGATGGTCAATCTGAATAGAAAATTCATACATTGAAAGAAACATTGAAAGAATTTTCTATGGAATTCAAAGGATCATGGGACCAAAATCTTCATCTAGCTGAATTCTCTTACAAAAATAGTTTCCACTCGAGCATCCAAATATCTCCATATGAATACCTTTATGGGAAAATATGTAGAACACTGACATTCTTGGATGAAGTCATTGAACAAAATTTTCTAGGACCTAAAATGGTCAAAGAAATGGTAGAGAAGGTGAAAACCATTAAGTAGAACATCAAGGCGGACCAAAGTCTGCAAAATAGCTATATAGAAAATCATTGACGATACCTTGAGTTTAAGGTTGGAGACATGATATTCCTCCACATATCTCTATGGAAGAGGATCATGATATTTGGGAATAATGGAAAGATAATTCCTAGGTACATCGACCCCTTTGAGATTATTGATCATGTTGGAACTATGGCCTATTGACAAGAAATTATACCAACCATGTCTCAAGTACATGATGTATTCCACATATCTCTCTTAAGAAAGTACATACCGAATCCATCACATGTACTGAATTCAGAGGCTGTATAATTGGAGAATGATATATCTTATGAGGAGAATCTAGTGAAGATATTGGATCATAAAGGTAATGTTCTACACAACAAGACTACTCACCTGGTCAAAGTACTATAGAGGAACTATAAGTATGAAGAGACAACATGATAACCAGAGGAAGCGATAAAGGAGAATCACCCTCACCTATTTTCCCTATATTTTGTAAAAGGAAATTTCAAGGGTGAAATTTATTAAGGGGGGAAGAATGTAACAACCTAGAATTATATCAATAGAAATTAAATTCTTATAATTATTCGATATAGTATAAATCACATAAAATCACATAGATAATACAATACAAACCTTATAAATGAAGAATTAATGAAATAAGAGGTATTTTTAGAAGTTAAGGAACCTATACAAATAGAATAGAAACTTGAAATTTGGAATAGTAATATGGACCTTATGAAAAGTAAACTATCAAATAAAATAGTAAACTGACCAATTAAAGTATAAGAAAAATTTCAGCATCTTATAAATGAAAATATGAAATAATTATACCATAGTATAAGTAAATAATTTTTTTGGAAATGATAAATTAAATTTTGGTATTTTTTAAAAAAAGATTTATTAATACACATCATCCTCAAGTTTTTGAAATTGATGAACCTAAGACCCATTTCTCCTCTTTTTTTCTCATCTTAGTCAGTATGGATATAACTTCTTAGGTTTTAGTAAAAACTGATCTTCCATTGAAACCCTTTGGATCTTTACTCACTCCAATCTTCAGAATATTAATATTTTTCATATTTTGGAGAAGGAGTTCAATTGTGATTTTACTATTGACCACTCTAATATTTATTGTTCTTTTATCTATGCTAAGAATAGATACCAAGATAGGAGACATCTTTGTAATGACCTCTCATACTTAGGCAATAGTTTTCATGACCCTTGGTTTGTGGTTGGTGACTTTAATGCTATCCTTTCCCCAAGTGAGAAAATGGGACCAAATCACTCCACTATATCTTAAAGGGAGTTTAAATCTTCTATTGAGGTTAAAAATCTTGTTGAAATTAACTTTACTGGTGCCAAGTATACGTGTTATAGAAAACACTTTAATAGGGTGGTGGCTAGGAAATTGGACAGAGCTTTCACAAATGATATAGCTATGGATAAGTGGGACACCATTTCTATCATAACCCTCCCTAAACACAATTATTACCACCATCCTATCCTGGTCAATATCTCTATTAAACACCAGAAGCCTATTCTTCCATAAAGATTTAACAACACTTGGTCTTCTGACCCTGATTGTGTTAACATTATTAAACATTCTTGGTCTTCTATGCATCATTACAATGATGATTTTTTTGTACCACTAAATTAAAAATATCAAATAGATACTTAAAGGTTGGTGTTGTACCAAATCCAAAAAAAATGATAATGAAATTATTCATTTGGAAGAAGAACTTATCCGACTTCAAAACATCACTACTAGCACTAATTTTGTCACTAATCCGCAACATGAAATCAATATTACTATGAAACTTGTCTCCTTGCTCACCTTTAAAGATAACATGTGATTTTTTTTCAAAACAAATGGCTCACGGATGGGGATAAAAATAATAAATTCTACCAATCCCTTCAAATAATCAGGAAAGCTAATAGACCTATTTTCTTCCTAAGAGATGGGGACAACCTCTTTGATACTGAGAATAGCGTTTCCAATCATGTAGTCTCTTATTTTGAAAATAACTTCAATGGACCTGACACTAACAAGAACCTTATTCCTGATGTAATCCTAGTTGTGGTCAATGATGAGGATAACTCTTTTCTTAATAGCATCCCTCTTGATCATGAGATCAGAGAAACTGTTTAGTTTTAATCCTCATAGTGCTCTGGGACCTGATGGTTTCAATAATGGATTCTATCATAAATTTTGGGATGTTATTAAAACTGATTTTTGTAGGATTTTTAGGACTTTCTTTTCTAATGGTATGATTCCTCATGGTTTGAACACCCAGTTTCTCTCCTTGATCCCCAAAGTGGATAATGCCGCGGAAATTCACCAATTCAGACCCATTTCTCTAATCAATACCCTTTATAAAATCATCGCCAAACTTCTTGACAATATAATTTTCTATATTATCAATAAAATAGTTTCATGGAACCAATTTAACTTCGTTAAAGGCAGTTACATTTAGGATTGTATTTTTCTTTCCTTTGAATGTACTAACTTATTAAATAGAACTAATAGGGGTGGAAATATTTTCATTAAGCTTTATTTCTAGAAGGCCTTTGATACCATGGATTGAAGTTTTATTTTAAAGGTCCTTCGGAACATAGGGTTTAATGATCCCTTTATCAGTAGAATTAAAACTCTTTTCAACTTGGCCAACATATCCATCCTTGTTAATGGATCTCCTACTACCACAAAACTAGGTTTCCGCAACCCCACCCTTTAACAAAGATTTTTTTTAATAGCGCTGATAAAGGGGGGGATTTATCAGCACTTTTTCCAAGCGCTAATAAAGTGTATATTTCAAAAAAAATATTTTTTATAAAAAATAATATATTGATATATAAGTATATTTATATTGATATAAATATAATATATATTTTTTAAATATGTTTTAGATAAGGATAAATTGAAATCTAAAATTAATGTATAAGATATTTAGTAAAAGAGGCTTATAAAATATTTTAAAAAATATTTTTAATTAATAAATTTCTAATTATAATTAACTAATAATAATTTAATAACACTTTTAAGACAAAAAATAAAAATAAAAAAATTAATAAAAGATCTAAAAAAGTTGAAAATGTAACCCAAACTTCAAACGACCATAACTTTTGATCCAAGTGTCCGTTTGAGCTCTACAACATATCAAATCGTATCTTTTGACGAGTGCTACGTGATAGTGATCCAAGGGAACCTTCTATCACATTTTTAAATCTAAAACAGACTTTTTAGTCCGGATATCCAAATTTTTTAACATTCAAATATAACTTCTGATCCAGATGTCCTCTAGGCCTGTACCACATATCATATTGAATATTCTTTCATTTTATTCGATTTGACTGGTTGTGGAGTTGAAACTGACTTTTTGATTAGAAGTTATGGTCGTTTTAACATTCTATGGCTTTTCAGACACACACACACACACATATGTATGTATTCATTCGTATATGTGTGTGTGTGTGTGCATGTTGTATATATGTATGTATGTATGTATTTATTTATTTATAAACACACATAAGAAAACATATTTTATAAATGTATTTAAAACTAATCTTATAAATATATATTAATATACAAATAAATATACAGATAAAAAATTATAACTATATATATATAAATAGATATAAATATATTTTAATATATAGATATATATATATATTAATATAACTATATATATATATTAATATGACTAAATATATATATATATATATTAATATAACTAAATATATATATATTAATATAAAAATATATATGTTAATATATATATATACACATTAATATACAGATATATATATATATATATATATTAATATAACTAAATATACATATATTAATATATATATATTAATATAAATAAATATATATATGGATATATATATATATATTAATATAACTATATATATATTAATATAAATATATATATGTTAATATATATATATATATATATTAGTATATGAGTAAATATAACTAAATATATATATATAAATTAATAGATATATTAATAAATGAAGAGCAAAACAACACGGTGGAGTGGTAAAGGCTTAGGTGTGCAGGAAACAAGTCTCGAGTTTGAATCCTGGGGGAGGAAGGTTGCATGTGCAAGTGGGGGGAATAACCTAGCGCTGTTAAAGGGGGGGGGGGGGTGGGAGTGCTGTTAAAGGGGGTGGGGTTGGGTGGAGCTGGCTGGGGCATGCGTGGGATACCATGAGGGGTGGGGCGCTGTTAAAGGGGGGATTCAAGTGCTGATGACGCCCCCCAGAATTGCAAAAAAAATTATTTATTATATTATTTTAAGTTTTATCAGCGCTTTTTAAAATCACTGATAAAAGGGGTCTTTTATCATCGTTAAAAAAAGCGTTGATAAAAGACCCTTTTATCAGCACTTTTTTTAGCATTGATAAAAGACCCCTTTTATCAGCACTTTTTTTAGCACTAATAAAAGGGGCCTTTATCAGCGATTTTCTGAATGCTGATAAAAGGAACCCCCCTTTATCTTTACCTCGATTAAAAATGATTTTTTAGTGCTGTTAATGCCCTTTTTCTAGCACTGATAAAGGCTATATTTTTAGTAGTGTCCTAAGTGTTATTTTAAATGCACCAAAGGTGTCAGACAAGGTGACCCTCTCTCTACCATTATTTTCACAATTGTGAAAGATTAATTAAGAAGATTGATCACTCACCTTGTTTAGAAACACAAGATTAATACGATTAAGGCTTCTAGGAATTTGAATGTTCCCACACACCTTTTATATGCGGATGATATCATCATTTTTTTACAAGGGGATAAACAGAATATCCAAAATCTAAAATTTTCCCTCTCACACTACGAAGAGATTTCTAGAAAAATAATTAGTTATAACTAATACTTTAACTTTTTTGGGAAAAGCTTTCATCCTAATAGAAAAGCCAATATTATTTCTGATTTAGGTATTAAAGAAGGATCCACCCCCTTCACCTATCTTGGTGTTCCCATTTTCTGGGGTAGACCAAAAGCTTGTTATTTTTCTAAAACTATTGACCAAATCCTCCAACAACTTTCATCTTAAAAAGGGAAATACCTCTCTATGGATGGAAGAATTTTTCTTGTAAAATCTACGATTTTTTTTAAAATGTTCCACTCTTTTATGATTTATAAATGGCCTATTGGTCTTCTTAAAATAATTAACATAGCCATCAAAATATTTTTTTGGAGAAGAAACACGCTTGAAAGGAAACTGGTGACTGTCCTTGGTCTACTTATTGCAAACCTTTGTAGAAGGGTGGTATCGGTATAAAAAATCTCAAACTCTTTAATGACGGTTTACAAGACATACTTACTTGGAACCTTTTTCATAACAACTATGACTCCATTTATTTCCTTAAAAACAGATTTCTTGATAAACTGAAGAAGGAAAATTTGAATTACATGAGCACTTCCATTTGGACTTCCATTAATAATGATTTTTCCGACATCATGCCTAACTCTAGATGGATGGTGAGCAGAGACTCTTCCATGAATTTTTGTCTCCAAAATTGGGATGGTGCTCCTCTCATGTCTATGATTTCCCCTAATCAACTACCCGACCACACTAACTCTACTATCAAGGATGTTTTTAGCTCTCATAATCTTAATTTGTCCAAAAATGTCAATTATGTCATTGAAAACTACCCTTTTGCTAGTGCTAATGATTTTTTAATTTGGTAACTTTCTCATAATGGAATGCTCAACTCAAAATTTTTTTATAACTATAGTTTTATTAACCTTGAAAATACTTTTATTTGGATTAATGTTTTTGATAAACTATGGATAAAACCTTAGAGATTCACTTTGATTTGGCATAATTCTCACAAGAGGATTACCACTGACACTTGTCTTTAGTATTTTGGGATCTATCTTTTCTTTAAATTTCATTTTTGTAACCAAAATCATGAAGACATTAACCATATTTTCTTTTCTTCTGTTACTACTAATACTCTGTGGAATTATGTGCTTGATCTTTTTAAGTGCAGATGGTTACATAATGACTTAATAAACTCTAAACTTCAATGTTGTGTGAATATTCAAGCCTCTAAAAAAATCAATATCCTTTTCTTAACTATTGTTTCTAATCTTCTTCATGTACTCTGGTATGATAGGAATACTATTATTCATAACAACTACTCACTTAGTTTAAATTCAAGTCAGATGTGGATCCTCATTTCCATTCGGGAAGCTGCTTAGATTCAAAAGGGATCTTGCAACAACACAATGAATGACTTTGGGATTCTGTATCGGCTTGGGGTTAATGGTGTTTATCCTTAGCCAAGACTCACTTTTGAAGTGTTCTGGAAAGATCCAATCCCAGTATAGATTAAATTTAATGTCTACGGAGCTTCTAAAGGAAACTGGGGCCCTTTGGGTTACAGTTCTATTTTTAGAAATCACTATGGGAATATTATTGGATGTTTCTATGGCACTTATGGAATCTCCTCGACTCTGGAGGCTGAAATGATGAGCATAATTTATGCCATCTCCTTTTCCAAGAAACATGGTTGGAACAAAATCTGGATTGAAAGTGACTCGACTACCATCGTTCAAGCTATTTGGAATGGTATGATGCACCTCGTGTGGCCTCTTACAACATTTTGGATAGACTGTCTTCATTCTCCCATGGACTTCAACTTTATTATTATGCATGCCTTTTGTGAAGTGAACACTGTGGCAGATGGTCTTGAAAATATGGGAGTCAACATGTCACCACTTAGTTGGATGACCTCCCTGTTGATTTACTACCACTTTATGATAGATATTGTAAAATAATCCCATCTTTTAGACTCATGTAATTCATTTATTTAATAATAAATTTTGTGCTTTGGTCTTTGATCAAGGCACCATCACCTTCAAAAAAAAGTTATAATTTTAAAATCAGTATTTTCCAAGTAAATGATGATTTTAATTAAAAATTAAATTTATCATATTTAGAAATTTATTTTCATAAAATGGAGTATATATTTTTAATTCTACATGTTAAAAAATGGTTAGGAATAATTTTTGATATTTTTCTAAAATACTTGAATTTTTGGTGAATAATAAAATACCATAATTTACGATAAAAGCTAAATACATGAATTATCGAGTCATAGATGATTTATAGTCAATGTAGGCCCATAATAACAAACTACCCTTCATTATTTTAATATATTTAGTGATAATGCTCAAACTATTCACAGTCTTGAGGGAAAATAATAAACTAATGAATAAAATAATAAGAAAACACCCCTCTCCTCCCCTATAAATACCACCCTCACCACCTATTCTCCTCACACCTTTCAAGATTTTAGAATTATCCAAATTCTACTCAATACTCTTCCCAAGTCTCTAACCCATTTACAGGACCCCTTGGTTTCAACAAAAGACCAAACCCCTTTCTCTAAGGAGGTTGTCAAGGAGGAGAAATTCAAGAGGTAATATCATCTTTCTTTTTCTTTTAATTTATTTTCAATTTCATTTATTTTATTATTCTCTCCTAACCTACCCTTATCCAAGTGAAATTATAACTACATTAAATTTTATATACCATAATTTTATTGTTTTTATAGAATAACCCATCATCATTTCTTTTTTCCCTTTCCTTTTGTTCTATAAATGAAAACATCGTCTGTGATGTGTTGATTTATCATATTCAAGGATGAAAAGTTCTCAATTTCCATTATCACTTTTAAGGATTGTAATGAAACCATTTTTATAGTAAAAAAATATTATAATATAATTATTACATCTTATTTAATATTCTTTATCCAGTGTTTGTACATAATATTAATTAATAAAACAAAAGTAGTTCATAACGACAAACAATTCACCAAAATAAACTAACGTTCATCACTAACATTTTATCTAATGGTTCATACACATAAGATATTACCAAAATTATATATGAGAAAATTTAAAATTATATAAGTACATTAATAACATATAATTTCAATTTTGGACAACTATTCTCATTTTACATGATTTTCCATACATGTATATAAGTAAACTGATCATGCAAACCAAGGAAACGAACGCTTCTGAATGATAAAATTGTATCTTATAACTCATAAAAATTCCATAAATTTACTTAATAAAACTATAATAAATCACATAAATTTATAAAATATTATTTATTAATTAATTAATAGATTTAATATGATTATCCAGGACATTAAGATCAAGTGAAGAACCGTTTTGGACATAAGGTAAGGGATTATTTCCGAACCTCTATTTTTCATTTGGGATACACTTTATCTCTCTTTAACCCAATGTAACACTTATTGTTTTTTATAATTATTCTAAATTCTATTTATATTTTATAGAATCATGTATCCATATCTTTACATTCTTCTTTGATGGTGAAATACACGTTTTAAAAAGGTTCCCTTCTCAATTCTTCCCGATAAGCAAGCCCGAATAAAGGGAACTTCTTGATTTCTTACCCATTTTAAAGTGCACTCCACAGTATGTTTTAAGACACATTTATTTTTATAAATTAAATAATTTTATCATGAAAAAATATCTTAGTTCATTTCTAGTTTTATACTAACAATTATTCCTTTTTACTCTTTAAAGACTCTTTAATATTTCTCCTTAAACCGCATTAAAGTGGCTCATTTTACTATTTCTTAAACACTTTTTTTACATTTTAACACTCAATATTAAAATAAATTATCATAATATATGGATATTTTCCATTATTAATTTCCATGTATGATTTAAATCCATTCTTTCATGGACACCATTATGATATTTTATTTTGTTATGCCTTATAACATGATTATGATACCCAATTCTTTCCATGGGTAACCCTTATTATTGATTATTCATTTGGAACACATATGCATGAACATGTTATGATGTGTGAACCTAGATAGTTCTCCAATTCATTGAGTAATGTTTAGTCTCATGAGACGTCATATTGTGATATGGAGTGAACCTAATTCCTTTATGGGACTTTGTCCACTGTGTGATATAGTCTTGGTAGTTAGCCTTGAATCATGTTTATGTTATGTTATATTTTGTTTCCAAATTTATATGTTTCCATTATTATATGTACCCATGTTATACATGTTATTATTCCTTATGTTTATTCATGTTCCATTCATTTTATGTCATCATGTTATTCCTTATAACCCATGTTCTATGTTTTATTCCTAGGCTTATTCCCTTACTGGGACTTTTAACTCATCTATTTTGTTTATGTATTCCCTAGGTTATCCTACGAGGATGTAAGAGCTCAATAAAAGTTAAGATATCATTATTGAGATTAAATAAAATAAGTTTTTACCTTGGTTTCATGTTTTCAAATTATGTACCTAATCTTCTAAAGACACTTGAATTTACAAAGTTTTAATAAGATATTGGACAATGGGATGAGAAACCAATGGGATGTTGGACAAATATTGTCATTCAAGTGTCTGGTTTGTGAACAAAAGTAATAGTAGTTTTTTTATATCCAGCACTTGTATAGTTACCATGATGGATTGGGTGAGTCTTATTATGGACATGGAAATAGGTGATTTTCCTATTAAATATTTGGGGGCCCCCTTTCTCATAGAAGGCTTCATATTTGTGATTTTGAAAATCTTATTAGCAGAATCCTAGACCACGTTCTTAATTGGAAAAACATTTTCTTATCATTTTTTGGCAGAATTGACTTGGTGAATAGTGTGTTATTGGCCACCCCAATTCATGCCATCTCTTTAGTTAAAGTCCCTAAAGGTGTTATAAAAAACATTGACAGAATTCTTTCCAGTTTTATATAGGATCCAAAGGGGAAAAGGAAAAGAGATTGGGTCTCATGGAATAGGATGACTAGGCTAATCATTGAGGGAGGTATTAATGTTCATAGTCTTGAGGAAACTATTCATTGTATGCATGATAAGTTTTCTTGTGAAGTGTTGGAGAAAAGATCTTTATGGGGGTGTTCAATGCATGGTAAATATTTGGGGGATTATGTGGATATTGATCAGCATGCTTCTCTGTTATGCTCTAAGATTGGTCTTATTATTAATAGTTTGAGGAACTAGTCTTGTTGGATAATCGGGAAAGGGGATGTGTTTTTATTTCATCATAATTATAGTGGGGAGTTCCTTGATTATCCCTTTTTTCCTGCTTCTTCTATTTCTTTCAAAGAGGCTTGCCAATATCCTAAGTTCATTAAATCAGTACTGAATAAAAATCAACAAGATCTATGTAATCTTATTGAAATAACCCATGATCTGGACATGTATGTTTTTATCCCTTCCCCATATGTACTTTTCACTATGAGGGACTATCGTAGGTCATTGAATATGGAGATTCAGGGGGATATTTTGAATGAAACTCTTTGGGTCAATAATTTCCCAACCAAGATTAATTTTTTTATCTGGATAATTAGACATAATTCTATTCCTAAAAATGAAAATATAAAGAGGTGTGGTGTTTATATTTTCTCTAGATGTGTCAGTTGTAGGGTGCATAAGGAAGAAAGCTCAGATCATCTTTTCTTCAGAAGTGAATGGGTGCATGAGGTGTGGGGTTATTTTGGTGAGTTTACTACTTGGTATAATTTTAATATGGATGATATATCTTTTCTTGACTGATGGTACCATGGCTCGAGGAGAGGAAACCTGGAAAGATCTGACCGGACATTGATTCTCCAAGATGGATGCTGGTGCTTGTGGAATGTGAGAAAGAAATGGATTTTTGAATGGGTGTCCTTGAAGGGATACTGGATTATTTACAAGGTAAAAAGTATGATATTTGATTTTTTAAAGCCTTGGGTAACTGGATGGAAGATCCTTATTTATAGTGGCCATTGCAGGGATGTGATCTACAATCCCAGGGGAGTGTTTGTAATCTGGGCAATTGGGTATATTGGCATCCTCCTACTGAAGGTATAAAACTGAATTGCGATAGTTACTGTGTGGATGGAAATATTTATGGAGGAGGGGTGGTGCGAGAAAAGAGTGGTTCAGTTTTTCTGGCTTTTTTCCATTAGTATTGGATAGGGAACATCTCTTCTGGATGAATCAAGAACCATGGTTGAGGGTCTCATTATTTTTAGACAAAAAGGTTTGGCTGTTATGAAGGTTGAAATAGACTCGATGCTACTGTATAATGCTATTCAAGGTACATGTATGATTCCTTGGTCTATTCTTTATATCATCAGGAAATATCGTAGTATCTTGGGGGAAAGCATAATGGTTTCTTATACGTGGAGGGAGGGTAATAAAGTGGAAGACTACTTATCTTTGGTGAGTTATTATGATGTTAATAGTGTTCCGTTTCATGAATTTTTTAGTTTTAAGCTAGAGGGGGTCAATTTTATCAGATGGGATGACCTCAGTCTTCATTTTTTTAGACCACCATAGGTCCTGTTTTTTTTTCTTGTGGTATTCCTTTGTAGACTTTTCATTAGTCTTTGTTGTTCTCTCTAAATAAAAATTTTAATGTTGATGACACTAGACTTTACAATCCTTGGATGTATTTGATGGTTATTTATGATTAAAATCATGTAATTATATGTGTAAAAGGGTAGGGTCACTATATTGGATGCATGTTTTACACTCTATATATTTTAGTATTTTATTATATTTATGCACTGTTTTATGGATCTAGTTTTGTGCATGGATACATGAACTTTTGGATAAGGCCTCCCCTACTCATCATTAGTTTCCAACCCCTATACTATTAGAGTTAGTATTGGGGTGTCAAAATCATATTATCACTATCTAGATGAGCTCCGGTGGGTTGTTTTATGATATTTAATACCAAAGGGAGTGAATTTAATTTAGAAAGAAGAATATGAACAATGATTCAAGTATCTTAAGAAGAGGTTGATCAATGCACCTATACTTACACTACCCTGTAGTGAATAATGGTTTCTCATACACATTGATTATTTAAATAAAGTCTAGATATGTTTCTTTATACAAAAATTATAAGGTAATTTCTTTTGTGTCACATCAATTGAATACTCATGAGAAAAATTACCTGATGAAATATCTTGAGATAGAAGAAGTTATCTTTGAATTAAAGATTTTGTGACATTATATCTATGGTGAAAATTTAGATATATATTCTGATCACATGATATTAAAGTATATATTTACATAGAAGGATTCATAAATGTGAAAAAAATATAGTAAGAGTTAATCAAACACTATTATTGCTGACTACATTACAAACCTAGGTAGGAAAACAAGGTAACATATTCTCTAATTAGAAAGGATCATGTTACCAATTCTTTGATGAATATTTAATGGGACTAAGTATTCATGGATATTCAAAAGATAGAAATAGAAATAAAAAAATAAGGTAAGAAATGAAAACTTTCCCAAATTATTGCCTAACCCTCCATATATGTAAAGATCAAGGAGGATTATAAAGATGAAATGGAGTTACAAAAAAATGTTAGAATTATTCTATAATTACACAATGATAATGGTGGAGTTATAATATTTGTGAAATTAATTTTTATCCCTTCAAAACCATATTTGAAGAAGGAATTGCTGGATGATGCACATAGATCATCCTTCTATATTCACCCAGAAAGTACAAAGACGTATAGAGATCCCAGGTAGGACTTCTAGTGGGACAATATAAAAAATGATATTGATAATTATATATATTGATGCTTGGAATGTTATAAAGTAAATGTTTAATTTCAAAAATCTACAGGAATGATGAAACCATTATCTCATATAGTATTTAAATAGGAAAACATCATCATGGAATTTTTCATTAGTACTTCTAAGAATCCTAAAGGAAATAATTCCATTTGTCTATTAGTGTATAAACTTAAAAATTTTACATGCTTCATTTTTATCTAGGATTATTTATCACTTGATCAACTTTCCAAGTTCTATATAAAGTGGTAAGGTTTTACAGGGTACCACTTTCAATAGTATTTGATCATGGTCCAAGGTTTATATAAAAATTATAGATAAATATTCAATAGGAATTGGATGAAGATTTTAAATTTAGAACAATATATCATACTCAAACTAATGTTCAATTCTAAAGGACTATTTAGACATTGGAATAAATTCTAAGATCATGCTCTATGGATTTCAATGGATGTTTTGATAAACATCTTCTTCTGGTTTAGTTCTTATATAATAACTATTTCCACTCTAGCATTCAAGTGGCACCATTTTAGGCTCTATATAAGAAGAAATATAGAAATACAACATGTTGAGATGAATTCAGAGAGAGGAATCTGTTAGGAATTGATCTATTAAAAAAATGAAAAATAAGGTTCAAACCATTCAACAACATATAAAGGAAACACAAATTCAATAGAAGTGATATGATGATATCCTTCAACATGATTTGGAATTTGAGGTGGATGATAAAGTGTTCATTTAGATATCTCCTTGGAAGAGGGTTATGAGGTTCAGAAAGAAGGGGAAACTAAACTCTAGATACATTGATCTCTTTGATATCCTTGATCATGTAAGGATGATAGTTTATCACTTAGTACTTACACTAAACCTATATTAGGTACAGGATGTGATACATGTATCGATTTTGTAGAATTATATACTATAACCATCATATGCACTGAACTCAAAATCTATACAATTGGACTATGATCTTTATTATAGGGAATGTCTGTTGGAGATCTTGGATTCTGGAGAGAAGGTATTGAGAAACAAGACTTCCCACTTGGTCAATGTTCTATGGTGGAATCATAAGTTTAATGAAGATATGTTGGAATCCAAGGTTTTAATTAGAGAAAATTACCCTCATTTATTTTCATCTAATTAATGAAATTTTGAGGATGAAATTATTTTAAGGGGGTAGAATTTAACCCTCCAGGATTTTAGTATGAATTTTCCTTTAAATAAATTTAGTGTGTTTGATAGCTTGTGATACATGCAACACCAAACTAAAGGGAATATTGATTTATTATATGAAAAAATGAATTATGTTACAAGATAATTAAATAGAACATAATTATTAAATTAAATTATTTTAAATCACATAGGAGAATACCATAGATTTAAAAAAAAACCATTTTTATGAATTATTTATTTTTGATAAATTAATCACTTTTTAAGAATAATATGAATAAAATATATTAATTAAATTATTATAATGATTAGTAAAATCAATTAATAGTATTGAATAATTAATTAATTAATTATAAGTAGTACCACTATAATTATTTTCGGCTAAAAAAATGTTTTATTTAAAAACATTGTTATTATTCGTATAATATATATAGTTCTATTTAAAATTATAATTTATAAAGTATTGTTTTAATGAGATGAATTATTTATATTTATATTCAAATAAATTACCAATCATTCAATTATTATTATGTGGTAATAAATGTGTATAAATTCATTTTTATGCTTAAAATGAATTTTTTTTAAAACTGTTTTCATTGCATCATGCATACTTATTAAAGTAAATTTTTACTACCTCTATAAAATGAATCCAGTAATTTTTTTAATATCTAAAATTATAATATTAAAATTAAGAAATAAGGTACATTTCATTTTTCTTCATAGAAATAAGTAACCATGGTAGAAGTTAGTCACCTCGGTAAAGGTTAAAATAGTTAAAAGAGGTTAAATTAGGGGATAAGGTCTATAAATATTACAAAAAATTATCTATAATTGATTATATGAGTGGATTATAAATCCAACTTATCATATATTGGAAAATTTATCTATTATGGAGTCACTTAACTTCAATATGACTTTAATTTTTTAAAATAAATGAGTATTTACAAAAGTTCCAGCCCTCTCATTTATAAATGGACATCACCGCCTCCCACATCAACACAAACATTTATTAATAAATAATCTTGAATATTGGCCTAAATTATATTAATCACAAGACTATTTTTTTGAAACCTTTGGTCCTAAGAAGAATTTATAAACCTCACATTACCAAGATATATTTCAAGAGATGATTCAACCTCTCAACATAAATGATATTTTCTACTTGATTATTATTATATATTTTATTTGTCTACCTATTATTGAAATTTAAATATTAGTTTAAAATCATATTTTTGAAACCATTAATAATCTATAAAATTTATATTATCACTATACAATAAAATGTTCTTACTCATTCACCAGTTATAACGTGTTCTTATTTTAGCCGGTTTTACCACCTACATGGAAAATGTTATAATGTTTTTCTCATTAATGACTAATAAAAATTAATCATTGGTAATAATATTTAAAAATGAATAATTTAATATTTTTTCACAATTCAAGAGTGGTAATATTAAAAAAAAATTCATATAAATTTAATTATTTTATTAATTTGATAATAATCGAAAAAGAGAATTTGTAATAATTTTATTAAAACCATAAAAATAAGTTCTATGAAATATATATGGGACTAAAGAACTGTATAAAACACATGTATTACCTTATCATTAAAATTATGTAGGTGATAAACTTACAAACAATACTCAAGGATCAGAACCATCATTCTGAAGTATCAAAGAGAAATAGAATGGTTATGTAAGAACCCGAGTTTTGAGCCTGTAAGACTTTGAAATTTTCTTGATGTTATTCCAGAGAAGGGCATTCAGATGGCGTGTGATTCTGAGCTCCGGTGTGGCTAGAAATAAATTTTAAGTGCGTTCACATTGGAATCTCCAAATAAACTGAATAACTCCTAAACGGTTGCTC
Organism: Viscum album; assembly: GCA_963277665.1. Classification (NCBI taxonomy): domain Eukaryota; kingdom Viridiplantae; phylum Streptophyta; class Magnoliopsida; order Santalales; family Viscaceae; genus Viscum; species Viscum album. The sequence goes on along the minus strand of OY728120.1, from coordinate 2,059,126,917 downwards.
GGATGGGAAAACCGATGGCACTGTTGAGTCCGGAGTGTTTCATTTACCCTAGGAGGGGTGTAAATTTCACGGGCGCGACCCTTCTGTGGAAAACGCCACCAGGAGCGTTTTCATAATTTAGCGGCCTCGGGCGTAAACTTTATAACTTTTGAACGGAGGATCGGATTAAAATTTCGAGACCACCGTTGCTCTCATAACATGGTTTTTACCCTAGGATTGGCTTAACCTTGACCCCATCGAGAGTTTGGATACATGCCTACTGGTGGGAGTTTAAAACTAATTAAATTTTTAATTAGTTTCTCTCCTACTTAAACACCCACCCCTCCCCCTTCTCCCCCCTTTCCTCTCCCTGATAGAATCCCTCTCAACAAGCATCAATCACCTCTCCCCACCTCTCCAAGGTACAGAGGCTCCGGCGGATTATCGGTGAAGCGACGGGCTACGCCTTGCGAGGTAGGCTCGTGTATTTTCGTTTTTAATTCCCGTAACCTCTTCAAATGAAATTTTTAGCGTCAAAATGTTGTTTTCCTGTCGAGAGAATCCCATAGTTGCATAGGATTTGATCCGAGCTTTCTAACGCTCTTCTCGTATCAAAAATCCGAGTCTCGGGGTGCCCGGGGTTGCCCCGGGAAGTTTTCCGGACAAATTCCTTGTTTTCCGGTGGTTCCAGGGGTTTCCAGCGGCTCGACGCGGTGGTCCGGTGAGTCTAGGAGGCGACAGCGGCTTCACGCGGTGGGCTCCAGGCGGTCCAGGATGGCGGCCAACGCGGCGGGCTTCAGGCGGTCTGGGACGGCGGCCAGAACAGTGGGCTTCAGGCGGACAGGGACGGCGTGGCACGGTGGGCTTCAGCGGCGTACACAGGGTGATGTGGGGTCCAGGCTGGCCGGCTTCACCGGTCAGCAGGAGGCGCGAGAAACTGGGGTCATCGCGACCCCAACCAGCCGACAGAGACCCGCAGTTCACGGGTCTCATGGAAAATGCGCCGGACCGGATGAGCCGGTCCCGGTGATGTGGGGTGGCCCGCATGGTGAACCACGGGCCGTGGTGGACCGAGCGGTCTGGGCGGCCCAGCCTCGGACCGCCGGTCTAATGGGGTGGGCCGGGCCATGCCCACCCCGTCTCCGTCCGATGATGTTAAAAACGCCATAACTCGCAAACCGAGTGTTGGATTCATGTTCCGTATACAGCAACACAATCCTCGGATCGAGACAGAGGTTTTGAGATGGTCTCGGGGATTTTTAATTTTCGGGATGGGAGCTCAGTGGCGCGACACGCTCGTTAAGTACCTCACTGTGATTCTTCTTTCGGATGGCGCGAACACATACGGAGTCCGTTTAAGGCGCCATCAGCGGCATTGTGACCCTGGAATCGAGACGAAGTTGTCTCATGTGGTTTCAGGCATTGAATCTGGAGTTGAGTCATAGGCCCCACAAGCCGTCTTTTAAGCTGTGAGCAGCATTTTGTGACTTTTTCATCAGATGCCCGTTCGGGGTGAATGGGTAGTCGTTTTGGCCTGTTTTTCCAAGAGCATCACGGTGGAGTAGTTCTCCTGACCTCTTTCGGGACCAAGGTGTGGGCCCCATGAGACGTCGTATGGGCATAAAGCGATGTTGAATAACGTTTTCATCAGGAGTCCGTTTCAAGAAAGTAAATAGTCTATCTCACGTGTTTTTCAGCGAGGATTGCAATGGTGTAATCAGTTTGGGCATGAAGATCCTCTTTCGAGATCTCATTAAATGTGGAAACATGAAAGGGTATTTGTTAGAGGTTCCTTTGACATAATCCGAACCAACGCATGATAACGATGTTAGTGACACCCAGTGATGGTGCGGGCAAAATGGAGTTATCAGACCAGTTCCGGGTTTACCCTCCAGTGGGACTGTGTAGTGGGTTACTCACCGGCGTATCAGGGTTTACCCTCCTATGAGGCTGGGCAGTGGGTTATCCGTTGACCATAGGGTTTACCCTCCAGCGAGGATGGGCAGTGGGTTACCCGTTGACTTTAGGGTTTACCCTCCAGCGGGGCTGGGCAGTGGGTTAACTGATGACCTCTTAGGGTTTACCCTCCAGCTGGGCTGGGTAGTGGGTTAACCGATGAATTTTTTCAGACTCAGCCCTTTCTATGAGGCTAGTCAGTGACTTTTCTCCATGGTTTCCTGAGCGGGATCCTTGGTTGCACGATTCAGCGATGAGACAACTTTGATGTGCGGGACGTTTGGGCATTAGTGATGGATATCCATAGAACTGTTGGTGACTTATCCTAGGATGATCTTGGAGATAGAGATCCCCTTACACACTCGTTCGAGTTTCTTGTTGAGCATATATATATATATACACCCTAATTTTGTTCCCACTTATTGGGTTCAGTTACTCTCCTTCTAGGAGGGTCAAAGACGCGTGGGGTATTCCACGTGCTTTCCATGTCTAGATCCTCTTGTTTGGAAGAGTCTGCTTCCTTCCTCTTATTGGGTTGAGCTGCACTCTATTTTACTATACTCTTACACTATTCTTTTTCTGTCTACCGCTCACCTCTTTAGTACCTACTTTTTTTCTCCCTCGAGCTTTCGGGGTGTCCTACTGAGTATCTTCATACTCACCCCTGCTTGGTATTTTCCCGCACTTGGTGTGCCCTTGCAGATGACGGATAGGTTGATCGAGACTACGGAGGAGTGTAGAGGACGCAGGATCTTGGGCAGTGTTCAGTGGTCGTAGTAGGACATTCAGGTGTGAGGCTCACCAGCTGCTTACTTTTGTTTATCTGTTTTCGGGTTGTGGCACTTTTCTAGTTGGGTGAGTGTTATTCCCTTTTTACTGTTAAGTCTACTTTTCAGCACTTTACTTGTTCTTCTTTAGAGGTCGATGCATGTTTTGGTTAGGATTCTGTAGTCCATACTTTGGTTTCCTTTTTAGTCTGAACTTTTGATTTGCGTGGGTTGTGTGTGTGTACAGGTACTTAGGCAAAGGCCTTCCCGAGATTGTTACACCTTCGGCACTTGTCGCCAGCCCCTGGCCTATAGAGGTTGTCTTGGGGTAGTCGTGGCTTGAGACCGGTAGGGCCGGGTCATGACAGATTGGTATCAGAGGCATGATTCATTCCTTGGGGAATTGTTCGAACGTCCTTAAAGAGGAATTGGTTGGGATTTAGGGAAACAATGTCAATGTGTCTAGAGAGCGTCTCTTGGGCTAGGGAGTCCAGTGATGGTATGGGCAGTCGATGTATCCATTCACCAGGGCCCTGATATCCCGCTTGTCGACTTGGTAAACTGAGACACTTGTTGCTGGGAATTTGGAACATGCATTTGGTAGGATTGAGTCTTTGACTGTCTTTTTTGAGTCAGCTCCCCTTTGTTATTACTGATATATATATATATATGATCATCTGATCTCGGTAATCCATGATAATTTTCAGGATGCCCCCATGGCAGCAGCTAGCCAGGTTACCCTCTCCAGTTCATGACGACGACCTGGAAAACGACGAGGTGTCAGTTCAGGGACCCTCACATGATCCCCATCCTCGCAGTGCTTTAGTAGTATCCCCTAAACCTGGAGAGTGGCAGTTAGTACCGGCAATACAGGCCAAGGTTGAGCACAGGCTAAGTGAGCTCCGAGACTTCCAGCGTTAGTGGCCACAGAAGTTCCGCAGGGACCCGGATCCCCAGGTAGCGAAAGACTGGCTAGAGTCCGTGGACCGAATTTTTAGGTTGTTATGGACACCAGTGGACCAGATGGTAGCCCTAGATCCCAACCTTTTTCTCGGGATGGATGGGTGTTGGTGGGGATTGGTTACGTAGACCCATGATGAGTCGTCTCTCACGTGGGATAGCTTCCATCAGCTCTTCCAAGAGGAGTAATCCCCCTCTTGTTTACACTCCGTTTGGATTCAGGAGCTTCTAGAGCTGAAGAAGGGGGGATGATCGGGCACTATACTTGACCCGTTTTACCGATCTAACACGCTACTCGTAGGATATGGTCCGCGATAGTTACTTCTGGGAACATAAGTTTGAGCAGGGTCTTCGCAGGGAGATCAGTACTAGTGTAGTACCCCTGTGCATCCCTACTTATTCCGGGGTGCTAGAGCGGGCGCTCGTGACAGAGAGCTTCTTGGATGAGGGATGCCAGCTGGTAGGGCCTAGTAGTGGACACTTCAGAGAAGAGCCTTCAGTAGTAGGCAGACAACAGAGAACATAACCTCAGTCAAGGAGACCCTTCCATGAGCAGACTCAGGGGTAGGGTCGTACAACACAGTGGTGCCATAGAGCACTAGGGAAGTCAGGAGAGAGTCAGCACTATGCCTATGACGGACGGGGTCACCTAGCATGGTACTGCCGACGAGGCGTACCGAGCAGCCGTGGAAGGTAGTGGGTGCACCGCAGCGGAAGAGGCAGCGCCGTGACCAGGGATCCCCCAAGCGAGGATAGGGTGGCCCACAGGGAGGCGGCGCAGGCTGAGTGGCAGGACCTGGAGGTGGGGGACAGCGTTTTTAGGTCCTTCCACCACCACCACCGGGAAGACCATTCCAGGCTCAGGGAGTTGGCGGTAGGGGCCGCAGGCAGCTTTAGTCTATGGGTGTTTGTGATCCCCTAGCACACGAGATGGTCCTAGGTACACTTTGTGTTTACTCTACGATTGTTTCGGTACTAGTAGACACAGGTACCAACCACTCCTTTATATTGATGCTTTTGGTATGGGAGTTGGAGCTTCCAGTAGAGGTGCTGACACCTGCGCTTAGCCTCAAGGTTCCTACAGGAAGTGCCTCGTTGGTGACCTTTATCTGCAGACAGTGCAAACTGTCGTTCAGAGGGGAGAGTTTCACGTGGGACCTACTCCTCATCACGATGGAACCTTATGACATCATATTGGGTATGGATTGGCTTTCCATGGTTGACGCCCAGATTGATTGTCGGTGCAGATTAGTCAGATGCGTCCATTCTGATGGGACGAGGTTCACTATTCTTGGTTAACGAGAACTTGTGGCAGAGCAGATGGGTACTCTGAGCAGGAGACCACAAACATTTTACCATCAGGGGCGAGCTGTAGTACCAGTGGAGATGCGGGAGGAGGTGATGCGGGAATTCCACACTTCTCCCTTGGCTGTACATCCCAGTGTAGAGAAAATGTACAGAGACCTTTAACGGAAGTTTTGGTGGTTTGGAATGAAGTGGAGTATAGATGAGTTCATTTCTTGGTGTCTTACCTATCAGCAGGTGAAGGCAGAGAATCAGGTTCTGGCAGGGTTGTTGTAGCCCCTTGATATCCCAGAGTAGAAGTGGGATGGCGTATCTATGGACTTCATCACAGGGCTTCTTCGCACAGTGAAAGGCCATGATTCCATTTGGGTGATAGTGGATAGACTCACGAAGTCGGCGCACTTCCTTTCCATCAGGGAGAAGAGCTCAGTGGAGAGTCTAGGGAAGTTGTACGTTCGGGAAATCATCCACCTTCATGGGGTACCCTTGATGATCGTCTCCGACCATGACGAGCGGTTTACGTCACGATTGTGGCGAGGCCTGCAGGAAGAATTCAGGACTCGGCTGTGGATGAGTACAACTTTTCACCCCCAGACGGACGGGCAGACAGAGTGAACTATCTAGGTGTTCGAGGATATGCTCAGGGCATGCGTGTTAGACTTTGGCCTGAGTTGGGAGGATCACCTGCCCTTGGTAGAGTCTGCATACAATAATAGTTAGCACTCTACTATCAGCATGACACCTTTTAAGGCACTCTAAGAGAGACCTTGCAGGTCACTGTTGTGCTGGAAGGAGGTTGGGGAGACCTCCCTCGTGGGACCAGAGTTGGTGCGGGTGACGAAAGAGAAGGTGCAGCTCATTCGTGAGCAGATGAGGATGGATCAAAGTAGACAAAAGTCCTACGCAGACCGTCATCGCATGCCTTTGGAGTTGAAGTAGGGGGACTATGTCTTTTTGAGAGTCTCTCCACAGCGTGGTACATGGAGGTTCATCCAGGGAAGAAAACTGTCCCCGAGGTTCATTGGGCCCTTTGAGATCATGTGCAGGGTTGGTGAGGTTGCCTACTGTCTTGCTCTACCCCCACAGCTGGAGAGGGTACATGACGTCTTCCACGTGTCGCAGCTGAGGAAATACGTGCATGACCCCGCGCACGTTATCGACTGGGGAGATAGGGACATCGAGGATGGAGCCACCTTTGTGGAGCACCCGGTGGAGATTGAGGACCGGCAAGAGTGGGCACTGTGTGGACAAACCATCCCTTTGGTTCGTGTGCTGTGGCAGCACAAATGGGTGCAAGAGAGCACCTGAGAAAGGGAGAGCCAGATGCTGGCTGAGTATCCCGAGTTGTTTTTGTAGTTTTTTTTTTCAGGGACAAAAAACTTGAAAGAGGGAATGATGTAAGAACCCAGGTTTTTATCATGTAAGACTTTGAAATTTTCTTGATGTTTTTCCAGAGCAGGGCGTTCAGACGGCCTGGGATTCCGATCCCTGGTGTGGACAGAAATAAATTCTAAGTGCGTTCACACTGGACACACCAAATAAACAGAATAACTCCTAAACGGTTTCTCGGATGGTAAAACTGAGGGCATCGTTGAGTCCGGAGCATGCCGTTTACCCTAGGAGGGGTGTAACTTTCACAGGCGTGACCCTTCTGTGGAAAACGACATTAGGGGAATTTTCATAATTTAGCAGCCTTGGGAGAAAACTTTATAACTTCTGAACGGAGGCTCAGATTAAAATTTCGAGACAACTGTTGCGCTCAGAGCATGGTTTTTACCCTAGGAGCGGCTTAACCTTGACCCCGTCAAGAGTTTGGGTACGGGCCTACTGGTGGGAGTTTAAAACTAATTAAATTTTTAATTAGTTTCTCTCCTACTTAAACACCCACACCTCCCCCTTCTGCCCCCTTGCCTCTCCCTGGCATAATACCTCTCAAAAAGCATCAAGCCCCTCTCCCCACCTCTCCAAGGTGCGGCGGCTCTGACAGATCGTCGTCGAAGCGACGGGCTACACCCTGCGAGGTAGGCTCGTGTATTTTCGTTTTTAATTCCCAAAACCTCTTAAAATGAAATTTTTAGCATCAAAATTCTGTTTTCCTGTGAAGTGAAGTCCATAGTTGCGTAGGATTTGATCCGGGATTTCTAACGCTCTTCTCGGATCGAATATCCAAGTCCCGGGGCACCCAGGGTGGCCCCGAGAAGCTTTTCGGCCAAATTCCCTATTTTCCGGTGGTTCCAGGGGTTTCTGGTGGCTCGACGCGGCGGTCCGGTTAGTCCAAGCGGCGGCGGCTTCGCACAGTGGTAGCTTTTCCTGGCGGGCTTTAGGCGGTCCGGGACGGCGACCGGCGCAGCGGGCTTCAGGCGGTCCAGGACGGCGGTCGGCGCGACGAGCTTCAGGCGGACCAGGATGGTACGACATGGTGGGTGTCGGTGGCATACACGGGGTGACATGGGGGCCAGGCTGACTGGATTCATCGGTCATCGGGAGGCACGAGAAACCGGGGTCTTCACGACCCCGACCAGCCGATAGAGACCCACAGTTTGCGGGTCTCATGGAAAACGTGTCGGACCGGTCGAGCTAGTCTGGGTGATGTGGGGCGGCCTGCGCGGTGAACTGCAGGCCGCGGTGGACCGAGCGGTCCGGGCGGCCCAGCTGCGGACCGCCGGTCTAAAGGGGTGGGCCGGCCCAGGTCCACCCCGTCTCCGTCCAATGACGTTAAAAACACTATAAATCACAAACCGAGTGTTGGATTTGTGTGCCATCTACGGAGAAACGATCCTCGGATCGAGACAGAGGTTTTGAGATGGTCCTAGGGATTTTTAATTCCTAGGATGGGAGCTCGATGGTGCGACACGCTCGTTAAGTACCTCACCGGGATTCTTCTTTCAGATGGCGTGAACAGATCCATAGTCCGTTTAAGGAGCCGTCAGCAGTGTTGTGACCCTGGCGTCGAGACGAAGTTTTCCAGGGTGGATTCAGGCATTGAAGCCGTAGTTGAGGCATGGGCCCCATGTGCCGTCTCTTAAGTTGTGAGCACCATTTTGCGACTTTTTAATCAAACGTCCGTTCGGGGTGAATGGGTAGTCATTTTGGTGTGTTTTTCCGAGAGCATCGCGATGGCGCAGTTCACCCAACCTCTTTCGAGACCGAGGTGTGGTCCCCATGAGACGCCGTATGGGAATAAAGTGGTGTTGAATAAATTTTTCTTCGGGAGTCAGTTTTAAGAAAGTAAATTGTCTATCTCGCGTGTTTTTCCATGAGGATTTCAATGGTGTAATCAGTTTGGGCATGCTGAGCCTCTTTCGAGATCTTATTAAATGTGTCAACATGAAAGGGAGTTTATCTGAGGTTCCTTTGATGCACTCCGAACCAACACACGGTAGCGATGTTAGTGACACCCAGTGATGGCACGGGCAACATAGAGTTATCAGACCAGTTCTAGGTTTACCGTCCTACGGGGCTGGGCAGTGGGTTACCCACCAGTGTATCAGGGTTTACCCTACAGTGAGGCTGGGTAGTGGGTTACCTGTTTACCTTAGGGTTTACCCTCCAGCGAGGCTGGGCAGTGGGTTACCCATTGACTTCAGGGTTTACCCTCCAGTAGGGATGGGTAGTGGGTTACTCAACGAACTCTTAGGGTTTATCCTCCAGCTGGGATGGGCAGTGGGTTACCCAACGAATTCTTTTAGACTCATCCCTTTATATGAGGCTATTTAGTGACTTTTCTCTGTGGTTACCAGAGCGAGATCCTTGGTTGCGCGATTCAGCGATGAGACATCTTTGACATGCGAGACATTTGGGCATTAGTGATGGATATCCTTAGAACTATTGGAGACTTATCCTGGGATGAGCTTGGAGATGGAGATCCCCTTACACACTCATTTGGGTTTCTTGTTGAGCATATATATATATATACACCCTAATTTTGTTCCCACTTATTGGGTTCAGTTAATCTCCTTCTAGGAGGCGCGAAGACGCGCGGGGTATGCCACATTCTTTCCATGTCTAGCTTCTCTTGTTTGGATGAGTCCGCTTCCTTCCTCTTGTTGGGTTGACCTGCACTCTATTTTACTGTACTCATACACTATTCTTGTTCTATCTACCGCTCACCTCTTTATTACCTCCTATGTTTCTCCCTTGAGCTTTCATGCCATCCTACTGAGTATCATCATACTCACCCCTGCTTGGGCTTTTCCCGCACTTGGTGTGCCCTTGCAGATGACAAATAGGTTGATCGAGACTACGGTGGAGCGTAGAGTACGCAGGAGCATGTGAAGCGTTTAGTGGTTATAGTAATACTTTCAAGTGTGAGCCTCACCAGCTGCTTAATTTTGTTTATCTATTGCCAGGTTGTGGCACTTTTCTAGTTGGGTGCGTGTTTTTCACTTTTTACTGTTTAGTCTACTTTTAAGCACTTTACTTATTATGCTTTAGAGGTCGATGCATGTTTTGGTTGGGTTTCTGTAGTCCATACTTTGGTTTCCTTTTTTACTCTGCACTTTTTCTTTGCGTGGGCTATGCGTGTGTGTGTATAAGTACTTTGGAAAAGGCCTCCCCAAGATTGTTACGCCTTCGGTGCTTGTTTCCAGCCCTTGGCCTATGGAGGTGGGCTTGGGGTAGTCGCGGCTTGAGACTGGTAGGGTCGGGTCGTGACAGGTTAACACACAAATGTTAATTTTAACAATAAAAAATAATATATGGATAATAAGGAATTATAAATGGATGGTATAAAGTAAAATAACTATTAATAAGGTTCTTATTAATCATAGTAACAAACCTAAAAGTAATTTCAAATGAACATAGAGTGTATCTGAATAAGTGGAAGTCTAAGGTATTGGTTTCTTATCTCAAATTTCCTTTTTTGAGAGATGTTTAAAATTATGAAATTATTTCCATTTATATGGTGTATATAATTCATATTTAAAATATTATATCATGAAACTCTTTATTCTCATGGTATTTTAATTACCTTCTCATGTTATTCTTTTAAGGGGGTTTTTATTTAAAATTTTGTAAGGGGTTTTATTTAAAATCATTTCTTTAAAAGTTTTGATGTCTTTTACTTAACTATTTCCCTTCCATGTCCATATAATTTATAAATATTTAAGAAATTTGTTATTTTATTTTAAAGTATTTATCAAGGTAATTTTTAACTATCTTTTACTTTCTTTACAAAAGTTTTAAATGGAATATTTTTAGGATTTTATATATTATTCACATTTGAATTTATTTAAAAGTGTAAAAATAATATTTTTTTAACGTTTAACACTCACCCACATTTTCTAATCATTATGAAAATTATTTGTTTTTAATAAAAGTTTCCAATATTATTTGGGTTTTCAAAGAAAATATCATTCCCATTATTCTATGAATTTTTCACCTTTTAAAGGTTATCAAAAGAAAAAGATATTTCTTATTATTTTCCAAACTATATTTCTAATGATTTTATAAAATAATTATTCATCCATGTCAACATCCTTTAATGATTTTTATACTTTACTAGGGATATCCACCTCCTTTATCTAGATGTATTATAAATATGTTTTAATAAAAAAATTTATAAATCTTGTTTTTAACCCAAGGGTTAATTAAGATATGATGGAATGATAAATGATTTTATATTCCTATGAAATACATATGTATGGTTTATCATTATATAATGGTTGAATCCTTTATATAACTCCAATGTATTGTGTAATTTTTTATTTCTCATGATCTCAAAAGTTTATATGTGAGGCTATCTGAAGACCATGATTACACAAGTGATTATCCCATGCCCAAGGATATACAAGCGATTTGCTTAAGCCTAAGGTTACACTGTAAGATTGGACCAAGACTAAAAGGTACATTAGTGGTTAATACAAGCCTACTATACTTTATGAATGATGTTATCCTATACTATTACATGATTAATGTATTGGTAGTTATCTTTTTCATGTGTTATGATTCCTATTATTATGTTTATGACACACTCTTATGCCACATCTTGATGCTTATGTTACACTCTCATAGATCAATATTATTATCTTGTGACTAATGTTTTATGTAAAAATATTTATTCCATGATTTAATTTTTATGATCCATGTATTATTGAGTATGTTTATATTATGTTATTTCATTACATTTTGATTATGTTCAAATACCACCTTGATTATCTTATTCTCACTTATGATCTTCAATTAATATCTATTATATTTAACCTTAATATGAATATGATCTCACCCTTTTATAATTTTTTATATTCCCCATGTTATAAATAAGGATGTTAAGTATGATATGTATAAAAAGGGTGTCTTGTGTGAATATTACTTATTGGAAATATGGAAGAAATTTTTAAAAAGTTGGTTATGTACCTAATCACCAAAGACACCGAACATTTGGGACCTTAGATTATGAGATTGTATGTGAGGTGTAATTCTTAAATTATTTAAATAATGTAAAATGTATGAATGTTTTTCATGGGTAATCTAAATTGGTATCAAATATAATATATAAAGATTATGTTTTTAGCATTAGATCCAGGTGTATAGGTTGGCGGCATCTCATGTGTTCATGGGATAAAAAACACAACACACTAAGGATGTAGTCATTGAAATTGGAGGTGAAATTAATTTAAAAAAGGTTCTCCTTGTTGTTTTTCCCACTTTAAGTACTTTTATGAAACCAAAGATAAGTTTAGAGTGAGATATCTATTCACTGAAGAGGTGTAGAGGTAAATAAGGGTAATTTTTTTAATTTTTCAATAAGTTACCAACACTAATTACCCCCATCAATGTTTGTCATACCCCAAATAATCTTATTGAGTGGTATTTAAAGGTTCTAGTCATAGAGAAAGTTCTATATGGGGCATTCCCAACTCGAATTTTTGTCATAATCGATGATTAATTTTATATTTACAAGACGATACATGCCATAATCAATGGAAATTAATTAAAGAAAAATTAATTATTGAACACTGGAACCAAGATACAGGATCATCAAATATTATTTATAATTAATTTAAATAGTTAATAATTACCTTGTGATTAATGATTTCTTCATTAATGGATATGAAAACTTCTCTACGCCATACCATAGTTGTGTTTTAGGAATAAAGAGTATATTACCTCTAGTAGTGATCCACACATCTTCTATGAACTTCTGAACATCACTCTAGGAATCTTCGAGTGCTAGCATGGTAGCTCCTGATGCTTGTGTCGTTCACCTTTAATCTCCGTGAGAGTCACTTAAAGAAGGATTCTATTTGATATCTCTTAACTTAAGAGTGTTGGTGGAGGATGATTTATCTATTTTCTTTATATAAATCTTGGAGAGGGATCTCTCTATGGTTTCAAGATAATTCTCTCTGGATGTTATTGTACACAACAAAAGAAAATTGTCAACCCATAAAGAAAATAATATAATTGTGTTTATATACCACCGAGGTTAGAAAATAATAATTGTGAATGTGCTCTTTTTATTTTATTAATTCTTAAAGAACCCCATGTCAATAATAATAATAATAATAATATTTCTTGACATGTGCTAAACACAAAAATTAAATTAAATACTATTTATTCAAATGGTATTCAATATATATTATTTCTCACTGGACCATTAATTTCGATCTTCCATTCCACAAAAATATTTATCAGAACTTGAATAATGAATATTTATATAATAAATAAATATCACCTCATTATTCACTAATAAATAAATAAATATTATATTAACTAAATACCAAATACATATTTATTAAACATTCTGATCACAAAATATTCTTTTGAATAACTAGTGATGGAATATATGTGATAAATAAAACATGAATAATTTTTAAACCATGTGTTATAATAATATTTATTCTTTTTAAATAAAAAATAATATTATTACTTTACTAATATTTTGAATACACATAGTGTGTGACCCTCTAAGAATATTTCTTAGTGGCATTAAATGAAGCATACCAAAGTCCAAGGTTAGCATCTAGTAACACACCAAGACACCCATAGAGAAGGAAGTTAATGTCACAATGAAATAAAAACACATGTGGATGTTTATTATGAAAAATAATCACTTTATCTCGATATCTCTAATCAAGTGGGTTGCATGCTGGTGACATCAACAAATGTGATCAATGTCTCTTTCTTTGACTTTTTGAAAATTGAACTTGCCTATAGAATACCATGGCCATGTAATTATTTAGTCTATATTATTTCCATCAAAGAGCCTGAGATATCAACTTCTATCAAAAAAAGAAGAAGAGAAAATTCCTTTCTTGCATTATTCATTAGTGAAATATTACTCATGACGTACCCAGTGTATCCTAATTATCTGTGAACATATGTTGTCACGATTTTCATTAATAAATCAGAGTAAATGACTCACAACATCCGTTAATAATAATATTAAATTCTAAGTACCAAAACACACATCCATATATAGGAACATCCAATGACAAAAATAAATGTGGATTTCTTACTGGCGGGTCCTATTCTCATAATTTTCTATACTGGAAATTACCAAGGGTGTACACTATGAAAATGCGACTCAAAGTTCTAAGAGTATCCACCCCTAATAGAATATATAATTTATTTCCCTCAAATGATTTCATATGGTTATAGAATATATATTTAAGAACACTATCATGACACTTATGGGTTTTTTTCATAGTGGGGAACTACAATTACCTTTCAGTGCAACAACTAATCTTAGGATATTATCATATACTATGTCACATAGGAGAACAATCATTATGTGATAATAAGTTTATTAATATTAAAAATAATGAATACATGTTTTCATAAAGTACACTGAAGTTAGTTCTAGGGCACTAAATTCAACAGACTCCCACTTGAACTAGATCCAACTACTAACAACCTTCATTACACTGGCTCTCATATGATACTAATTCTTATGATAATATAGGACTTCAGTCAAGGGTTATGATATGTTTTCTTCCATGTAAAATCTTCTTACTAAAACTTCACCCTTTTGAGAAAAATCTTTCAATAGGTAATAATTCAGGAGTATATGATTTATTTATTAGTGTGACCTTGGTTATTTTTTAAGATCCATAAATGTAGTATTATCATAATAAAACATGATAGGGTATTTACTACTAGGTACCACATCAAGATCTTGGAATTTTTTTTATCTAAATGGATTATTTGGATGCATCTAAAGCTACTATATATTCATACTTTTCTATAGAATCAGTAAAAACTGGAAGATTTGAACTATTCCATCTCACACCTCCTCCATCAAGACATAAAATATATACTGACTATGACTTCAGATTATTCTAATATATTTAAAACTAGAATTAGTATAATCCCTAATGACTAGATCCTCATATCCTCTATACACCAGAAACATATCCTTAGTTATACTCATATACTTAAGGATATCCTAAACAAAAGACCAATGTTTTTCTCCTAGATCAGATTGATATTTTCCTACCATGATCAATGTTTAGGAAACATTAATTATAGTACATGATATAGAATACATGATTGATCCTATCACTAAAGTGTATGGTATCTTACTCATTATATCTTTCTCCTATTGTGTCTTAGGATGCATTTTTTTAGAAAGATGTATACCATGTGACAATAGAACCAATCCCCTCTTGGATTGTTCCATACTAAATATATCTAGTATCCGGTAAATGTATGTACCTTGAATTAGTCCAAGAAACCTTTTTGATTTATCATAAGTAATCTTGATCCCTAGAATGTAGGATGATTGGCCTAAGTCCTTCTTGGAGAAACACCTATTTAACCAGTCTTTAACATACCATAGGATCAATATATTGTTTCCAATAAGTAATATGTCATCAATATATACTAATAGGATAACATCTTCATTCCCACTAAAACTCTTGTAAACACATGGATCACATTCATTCTTAATGAAACCAAAATATTTTATATCTTCATTGAATTGAATGTTCCATGACCTAGATTCTTGCTTCAATACATAAATGGATCTCTGCAAATTGAATATATTTTTGGAATCACCTAGAGTTAAAAACATTTTGGATGTGTCATGTATACATCTTACAGATGGTTCCCATTAAAGAAATATATTTTTAAATCCATATCACAAATTTCATATTCATGGTAAGTTGCTATAACAAGTAGAATTACGATTGATTTAAACATGGAAACTAGTGAAAAGTTTTCTTGATATTCAATGACTTAATGTTATTCAAACCCTTTATCCACTAAAATTTCTTTATTTGTACTTACTCTATATTCCTTTTCCATTTTTATCTTGAATACTCATTTACACCCAACAATATTTTCATCAACTAGCAGATCGACTAGATCCCAAACTTGGTTATGATACATGGAATCTATTTTAGAATTCATGAAATCTTACCATCTTGTAGTTTCTAATATATCTACTACCTCCTTTTAGGAGATAGGTTTATTATTTTAAAAAAATAATGTGTCTCCATATTTGGTTATTAAAAAACCACATCTCTCTGGTTCTATTACCCCTATGGTGCTTTTATGCAGTGCTTGTGTTTTAGGAACAACTTATTCTATAAGGAAATGTGGAAAATGTTCCTGTACCAAATCTTATGTATCTTGAGTATCAACTTTATCAATATCAATCTTTAACCCACTATATTTCCTATGGATATGAGCATTTTCAAGAAATACAAATTGTCTAGTGACAATAACATTCTTGTATGAGGGGTTCTATAGGTAGTATCCATTTGTTTCTTTAGGATACCCTATAAAGATACACTTTATTCTTAGAGTCACTAGTTTGTTTCCTGATAAGGCCTTAAAAAATTCCTCACAACCCCATACATGTTTATGTGATAGAACATTTTTCTTTATACTCTATAAATCAAAGATAATTCTATTTTCTGTTTTATCTGGTACTCAGTTTAGTGTGTATACCATATTTTGTAATGCATATCCCTAAAAGGATAATGGAAGATCTGCATGTATCATCATCGAACTTATCATATCTAGAAAGGTATGATTATTAATTTCACTAACACCATTCCACTATAGTGTGTAAGGTGTACTGAGTTGAGATAGAATCCCAAAATCATATAGAAAGTAAATAAACTCTTGGTTAAGATATTCACCACCTCAATCTGATCAAATCTTCTTTATATTCTTTCCAAGTTGATTTCTTATTTTTTGAATTATTTGAATTTATCAAAGGATTCAGACTTACACATCATCAAGTATACATATCCATATCTACTCAAGTCATATATAAAAGTTATGAAGTAAAAATAACTATATCTAGATTATATTGGAAATGGTCCACACACATCAATGTCTACAAATCCTAGAATCTCTCTATCTATTTCACCCTATCCACCGAATGGGGGCTTATTCATTTTTCCTTGTAAACAAGAATAAAATTATTTAAGTTATTTTATATAAAAAAACTATAAATATACATCTTGATATATATTTTCCATATGCTTCTCATTTACATGATCAAGATGGTGATGCCACAACTGGGTGTTATATGATTTATGCAAACATGATTGTTTATCAATTTCTAGTACTTGATTTTCATAATTTAATATATAAATACTATTATTTAAATGATATATACCAAAACATATGTCATCTTTATAAAATAAAACAAAAATATTTCCAAATTTGAAAATAAAACCATATATATCTAGGAAAAATAAAAAAAAATATGTTCTTAGTAAAATTCGGTACATAATAAAAATCTCTTAAATCGAGTATCATTCCTATTGAAAATTAAAGGTGGTAATATCCAATGACTAGAGTAGCTAACCTCACACTATTGGTAGCTCTTAAAACAGCCACTCCTCTAGAAATATTTCAGAATATACTTAGTTACTTCATTTGGATACAGATGTGAGTACCAAAAGCTGTATCTAATACCGATTTATAGATATTAAAATATTACACTTGATAACGAACACACATTTAGCTTCCCCTTGCTTCTAGGTGTAATTCCTCTTCCAGTGGACTTTCTTTCCATATGAAAAACAATATGCTTCTTTTTTCCTTTATTTTCCTCTGGATCTTCCTCTTCTTATAAGGATGGTTCTTGGTAGATGTAGACTTTTTATGAGTCTTTCCCCACTTTTCCTTATTCTTCATTTTCTTATTTACCATAAGGAATATGGGTTTTCCACAAACTATGTCCTTTTCCACTTAGAAAATTAGAGTAATAAGTTCTGAAATACTCTTCTCATTATTTCTCAGATTATAATTGATAATAAAATTAGAAAATGTCTTGGATAGTGAGAAAAGTATGAGAACTACATGCAACTCATCTAAGAATTTAATCCCTTAGATGTATAAGCATTCAATGTAGCCAATAATCTTGACTACCTGAGGCCTAGCTGGAACTGAATCTCTAAGATTCGGTATAAATATATCATTAAAGATCTATTATCTCTTTTTTCTTGCCTTATCATGATAAAGATTCCTAAGGTGAGACATCATGAAAGACACATCCATGTCCTCATGTTTCTTTAGAATCACATTAGTCATGGATGATATCATGAAACATTGAACATATATGAAATCATTTAAAAGTTTCTCATAAAGAGATAACTCTTTCTCACTATCCCCTATACCAAGCGCTTCTAGAATAGGTTCTTTAAGAACATATAATTTCCTTTCATGGTTTAGTGTAACGAATAAGAAACTTTTCCACTCTTAGAAATTTCTGTCTGTGATAAGGTTATCCTTCTCAAGTACGGATCATAATGATTTGTTAAATTCATATTTATTAGCATTTATATAAATAAGAAAAATATAATCTTATCACTTTATTTGATAAAATTAGAAAAATAAATAAATATTATATTTATTAACCTCCCGTTATTTTATTGAAACCCAAAACACTCACCATTGGCTTTAGAATATCATTTTTTTAGAAATTATAGTGTTAGGGGTCCACATTACCCTTATCATCACCCAGAATTTGGCTGATCAAGAAATTTAAAATGTTTTAGGTAGGAATTCCAAATTCCAACTACATTAACTCATAGTTCCTTTATCTGTTGAGTGTAATCCCCAATCATGAAATCCTTAAATTGGATTTACTCAACCTTTTCCTCTCAGTTACATCAATTCCTACTTTTCCATTAAACCCTTGATGTGAACTAAGTTAAGTAAAACCAAAAATTCAATTTATAATTCCCTTATAATTGAAAGAACCCCAAATTTTTCTGGTCAATCTCTTTGAACTGTGGTTCATTTTTAACTTAAGTAGTGGAAGGAAATAAAAACTTAATATATATAATTTAGGGATTTTATATTCACATTTTAGTTTACCATTTTTTCTTTATTACATGATTGTTAATATTAACTAGATTTACTTAAGTGATTAACCATGTATTAGATAAAATTTAATCTTAATCCAAATTATTTTATTTCTATCTTGAATTCTCATTAATTCATTAATTCATGTGATCATAGAAAAAATCCATAATGAAATAACCATGAAACTTGATATAAATAATATAATAAAGTGGTATGATCATGAGATTTTACAAATGGTTATTTTATCTAAAATATTATAAAACAACCCTCGTCTTAGGGGAAAAACACCTTGAACCATTCTATGGTTCATGTTGCAGCTTTCCACCTATATACCCACGTACCTCTTGGATTGGTTTAGGGGTTTACATTAGAGAAATCATGGGCTCACATGCCGTTACATAATTATAGGAGGGATGAAATGTAAGACATAAATATAATTTAATAATAAATTGAAATAAAACTAATCAATAAAAAAGTCTAGTATATACTCATGATCATCCACATACATGCAAAAAATTATGCATTTAATAAAAATATCATTCAATTCTAATCATTCTTATTTAAGAGAAATCATGCTTGAATCAATTAATTATATTATTTAATTAATAAATTAATTTATATTAATTATCATCCAAATTTTTCTTGATATTTTTATCCATCATAATTTTAAAAAAATTATATAAATTTATTCAAAATTAACTATGTAAAAAAATATACCCTTGAGGTAACCTGATGAGTACCCGTCTAAACTACCAAATGTGTATTATATTCATATATTGTTTACTCATGCGACATGGGGAATACACATATTAATATGTAATTTCTTATAATTTACTATCAACTTAATTACCACCTGGAACACATGGTATTTACTTAGCTTGTTATGTTTCAATGCACATAGAGTAATGACTCTATTATGACATATACACGATATGATGTTTCAAATATTATAAAAAATTAATTATAAATTATATATATATAACCTATTACATAGCTTGTATTATCAACTTAATGACCACATAAAACACATGTTTATATGGTTTAAGTAATATAATAAATTATTTTTTATTCTTTGTAATTTGGTAATATACACGATGTGTACAATCTAGCTACATGATGTGTATTTTTCTCATTTTCAATCTGTGGAACAAGCCTAGGGTCTTGGAATATAAATGTTTCATAGGAAATAATGGATTACACAATATGTGTATAGAATACATGGCATGTAGTCTCTGAGTTACATAGTCACCAGTCATGTAGGCCGTGTATGGAAATACATGGCCCGCCTTTGACTAATGGACTACACATCATGTATGGAAGTTACATGATATGTAGTCTGGCTGAAAATGTGATAGTATAGACTAACCAATACGTGGTGTATTTAAATACAAACCACATGTAATAAATAAACACATCTCAAATTAATTACTAACTAATTCTTTATGAATTAAACACAGGTACATGACATGTACTAATGCGTTATATGATGTGTACTCTTGTGCTATCCAACCAGAATTTTTGACACCTCTTGATGATTTCTTTGAATGTATTTCATTCATAAAATTAATCAATTTGATTATATTTGTAATAATGAAGGATAATAAGAGAATATATTATGATTCTGATTAAATAATGATTAAATTATAATTGAAAACTAATGATAATTCTATAAATCAATCAATGATTTTCAAATAATTATAAATAATTATGTAACCGCTTTGATACCAGTATAAGGTTCCTATCTCAGTGGAAGTTCCTGATGGGGCATGCCCAACTCATATTTTTATCATAATCGATGATTAATATGAGATTTACATGATGATAAACACCTTGATCAACAGAAATGAATCAAATAATATTTGATGACTAAACGTTGTAACCATGATACAAGATCATCACATATTATTTATAATTAATATAAAAATTAATAATTACCTTATGATTAATTATTTCTTCTTTAATGGATCTAACAAAATCTCTATGTCATAACATCGTTTCATTATAGGAATCAAGAGTATATTCCCTCCAACGGTGATCCACACATGTTCTAAAAACCACTAAATTTTTATATTGGAATCTCCAGGTGTTGGTGCGGTAGATCCCAACACTTGAATCGTTCAGATTTTATCACCTTGAGAATATCTTGAAGAAGGATTCTCATTGATCTCTCTAAACTCGAGAGTGGTGGAGTAGGAGGATCTCTCTCCATTCTTGAGAGTGTTCTTAGAGAGGGAGATCTCTAGGGATTTAAGATAATTCTCTTTAGATGTCATTGTACACAAAAAAGGAAATTGAAAACCAATAAAGAAAATAATATAATTGGATTTATATACTACTAAGGTTAGAAAATAATAAATGTGCATGAACCTTATTTTTTTATTAATTCCTATGGATCTTCATTTCAATAATAATATTAATATTGTTTCTTAACATGTGTTAAACTCATGAATTAAATTAAATATTATTTATTCAAATAATATTCAATATATATTATTTCTCACTGAACCGTTAATTTGGGTCCTCTATTTCTCCACAATATTTATCAAAACTTAAATAATGAATTTTTATTTTAAATATAAATATCAATACATTATTAAATAATAAATAAATATTATATTCACTAAATATAAAATAACTATTTATTAAATATTATTCTCACAAAATATTATCTCGAATGACTAGTGATAGAATACATGTGATTAGGAAAACATGAATAATTATTAAACCATAGGTGGGAATAATATTTATTCAAATAATTAAATAATAAATAATACTATTATTTAACTAAGGTTTTAGATACACTTTGTGTGTGAACTTGAAGGCCTATTTCTTAGTGGCATTAAGTAAAGCAGCCCAAATTCTAATTTTATCATCAAACAACATGCTAATAAAACCATAAAAAAATAAATTAATGTCACAATGAAATAAAACCACATAAAATGTTTAACATGTAATATAATCACTTTATTTCAATATCTCTAATCAAGCTAGTTTCATGTTGGTGCCATCAACCTATATGCTTGATGACTCTTTATTTGAATTTCTAGAAATTGAAATTACCTATAGAACACCATGGACATGGATTTATTTAGGCTTTATAGTTTCCATAAAAGGTCATATGATATTAAATTTCATTAAATAATAGAATATAAAAATCATTCCTCTCATTATTAATTAATGAAATATTACTTATTACACACCCAATGTATCTTAATTCACTGTGAACAAATGTCATCATGGTTTTCATCAATACATCAAAGTATGCAACTCATAACATCCATTAATAATAATCTTAAAGTCTAAGGACCAATACAAACATCTATTAATTGGAACATCCAGTGACACATATAAATGTGAATTTCTTAATTGGGGTTCCTCTTCTCATAATTTACCACACTGAAAATTACCATGGGAATACATGATGAGAAGGTTCCTTAAAGTCCTATGAGTCCCCACCCTTGATAGCCTATATAATTTGCATCACTAAAATGATTTAATCTAGATATATAACATATATTTAATAATATTTTCATGAAACTTATATGTTCTCATTATAGTGGGAAACTATTATGAACTTTCAGTGTGACAACTACTCTTATAAAATTATCACTTATTATGTCATGCAGAATAAAAATCATGATTTGATAAAGAGTTTATTAATATTCAAAAAAATAAATACAGGTTATCATAAATTACACAAAATTTGGTTCTAGGGAATAAACTTGAACAGTATCAAAGCACACAAATACACCTTTGATCAGATTATTTACATTCTCAAAATTTGAAATTTTTGAAGTTTTAAGTTTCTTTTTATAAATAAAAGATATAATATAGACATGGATAAATCATATTTATTATAGATCAGAACTATATATCTTCTAAAATTCTGAATAATATAAAGAATAAAGAGATAAAAAAATAGGAAAAAGACACCCCTCATATGTAAATATGAAAAATTTTTAGTTTCACCATGCAATAATTCAAAATTATAATTTTTAGGAATAGAGGAAGAAGAACTGGTGATTGAATAAACTACCAAGGAGATGAATAAAAATTCTACCTTAGGTATATCACAATCTCTACATGAAGAAGAAGTAATAGAAATATCTTTCCAAAACTATCTCAAATAAGAACCAAGCCCAAGTGGGGAAGATCATTCCTTAGAAAAATTGAATGATGATGTATATGATTTTTAAGGAATAAGTTATAGTATGTTTTATAAGAAATTTATATTTTTGTTTATTTCACTATAAATTAATTATAAGAGAAGCTTACCCATCTGGAAGAAGATTTAGAGAAGAGAGAGAATTCACTATCACAACATGTAATGATGAGCATAGATCCCACTATGCAATGAAAACATAAGATTGCTAGAATTATACATATTGAATAAAAATTCTCCAAAGTTGGAAATGATTGGTTTAAAATAATATTTAAAAAGATGAAACCATAGGAAGTAGATAATAGAAGTGTTGGTCGGAGTATATTACTTAAGAGGGGGGGGGGGTGAATTGAGTATCTATAAAAATTTCTATTCAAAAATTATTCTTAAAAGGTTTCCCCAATAAATTTAAATATAGCCCAGTTAATCAAAGTAATACGATTATGAAAGTTTGAATGTTCAAATAACTTCTTAGAAGATTTATTAGGTCTCAGTAATCTTAATATTGGTTATTAATATTACTTTCTAAGCTATTCTAATAAGGAAAAAATGATAACTTCTTTCCAAGATTAACTATCAAAGTGAGTTTAGTGAATTCTGAACTAAACAATAAAACAGAGAAAACTAAATTAAATATCATAGCATAAATAAAACAAGTGGTTCAGTCTAAAGTTGAGACCTAATCCACTCCACTTGGCGATCACCTGCCACCAAGAAGTTTATATAAATAAACTTGATCTACACCTTGGATCGGGGTTAACAACAGTACACAAGACTATCATAGTCACACGATCTCTTCCACAGTTCTTCATGGGTACAAACTACCAGGTCACACAGAGACCTCTTACACACTTATTCATGGGTATACAAAAGTGTAAAAAGATGTTTGAGAGAGGATATCTTGTATCCTTTATTTTAATACAGGAGAAAATGTGTGTTGTTATACAGATACACACACTGCTTGAAATCTAATAAAATGATACACAACAGAGCAGAAATGATAAGATAAGTTTAGAAGTGCTCTGAGTGGTTGTCTATACAGCTCTGGACTTCTAAGTTGAATTAGATACAGAAATCAAGTCCTTGAATGGAAAATAGAGTATCGAAATTCAGCTAGATCAGCATGTGTTCTTCGTGGTGAAGATATCGTCCACTATGGGATTCAAGTATGCTTCGTGTGTTCTTCAACAGTGTCGATTTTCATGTGAAAATTCTCTCTTCAAAAAAATGATCTAAGTGTGTTCTTCATTGTCGTGTTCACACCCACTTGTTTCTCTTTCACGTATCTTGTTTCTGGGCCACACTACTCTTTTATCTTGGAGTGCATGTGTTAGATATGATAGGTTGTATGTATTCTTCACCTTGTAAATAGTACTATCAGGTGACATGTCTACAAAGAGACATTAATTATGTCAGTGCATTTAAAAATTTCAAATATTACCATTAGATATTGAATTGAAAAATAAAAAAATAGATTAAGAAACGGTGCCACAATATTTCATGGAACGGTTTCTCCTTGAACTAGTGTCTTCTTGAAGCGGTGTCTCACGGTCACAGTGTCTGGTTGGTCATGGTGTCTCATGGTCACAGTGTCTAGTTGGTCACGATGTCTGGTTCATAGTGTCTGGTTCACGGTGTCTGGTTCACGGTGTCTGGTTCATGGTGTTTGGTTCACGGTGTCTGGTTCACTTGCCAGAAAAACATAACTGGTGGCAGACTCACAATGTCTTAGACTTAGCCAGATATCTATATTCATACTTATGCAGTGATATTCATAGAATTTTTTAGACTTAATCATTTATCAAAGAAATCATTAGAAAGTAAATCAAATATAGTGTACATTAATCAAACTGAATATATATTACTTTAGATCTTTGGATATATTTACTTAAAGCATAATGATACTAGACAACGATATATATGATGTGAGATAGATTACATAGAATTAACATGGTTTATAGACTAAATAGGATTTTTGATCATTAAAACATGATTAATACATGATGAGTCCAACAATCTCTCCTTTTTTTATGATCACAAATCATGTGTATTTAGAGTGTAAATTTGTTCCAACTACATATTCCCACTATGCATATAACACATATAGATTTCTCCCCCTTTTTGGATTATAAAAAAGAGAGAATAGGAAAAGAGAAGAAAAGTTCAAAATGAATTAGAGAAAAATAGTTTCAGTACAAACAGTAGACAAAAAGACAAATGCAACGAAATTCCTATCAAAGGATAGGAGTCACTATTCTTCATCACTGGATGGTCTTCTCTTTGAACTTAGTAGCAGGATCAGAAGAAGAAGCCATAGGAGTAGAGGTCGAGGTAGAAGAAGGGAGTGAGATGGTTGACAGAGAAGGTAAAGGAGGACCTTTGAAGACAAAAGGAGCCAATATAGGTGCAATTGAAGATCAAGGCAATTGTTGATCAAGGATTATAGGCCTGATCTAACTCAGGGCCTGACTGACAGACATATAAGTGGAGGCTAGGGCATAGGTGAAAGTAGTAAAACTAGATCTCAGAGGGGCAGTTGTAGGAGAAACTTTGGCTATACTCTGTACATGAAGATAGGGCCTCATAAGGTTGATAAAATCATCAATGATATCTCCACCATACTGCATGGCCTTTTCAAAATCATCCCTGTTCTCCATAAACTTGTCCAACAGACAAGTGAACTCTGTGATCTTTTGAAATTGAGTCTTGAAGGCTTGAGTAATAGGGGGAATCCTTAGATTTTCCATAAGGTACTTGAAATTATTGGCTATATCAGTCTTAGATAATGTTCAGTTGAAATAGAAATCCACTTTATTGGAAATTTCTTACTGATCATCATTAGCAATCTTAGAATAGATTTTTACTAAATCAAGAACTCTATCACTGTTCTTGATAAATTCAGATAGAGATTCTTTAGTAAAATCACAGAGCATAGACTGAAGTTCCTATTTGACCATTGTTCTGAGAAGATCACTTTCTAAGGAAGGATGAGATGATTGAAGAGAGGCATTAGAAGTAGTGACAACCGAGGTAAGAGATTTCAGTTGATTGAGTACTTTCTAAAGGAACCCCTTATATTCATTAGATAGCTTATTAAGACCAAAAACAAGCTCACACATCTCT
The DNA here is from genome assembly GCA_963277665.1 of Viscum album. Lineage (NCBI taxonomy): Eukaryota > Viridiplantae > Streptophyta > Magnoliopsida > Santalales > Viscaceae > Viscum > Viscum album. Next base: position 2,059,101,393 of record OY728120.1, on the reverse strand, counting down.
TTCACTATTTTTTTGTTCCTTTTAGCCAATTTATCAGTTAAGGAAGCTAAATGAGGTTGAATCAGAAAATAAATATCCTGTGGGGTTTGAGGAACAATAACCTCAATAAGATGAGAAGCAATCTCTGATCTCGAATTCAGCACTTTCTGAATTTCCTCAACCATACCTCTTAGAGTCTTTACTTCATCACTAAGCAGTTTTTCTCAACTCTGACTTACTGATTCTCATGAAGCATTTTGTGTTGAATATGCCAAATCACTTTTTCCAATAACAGTGAAGCATCTCTCTCAATTAGATTTGTTACAGGAGATGGTTGGGTATTCAAGAGTTTTTCAACCCCAACCAAAAGGGTTGCTCAAAATTATTTTAGGTCATCTTTACTCACCAAGGTTAGAGGTTCTGGTGATGGCTCAGAGATAGAAGCTGAGACAAGATCAGGTTCTTTGGAAGAGATAGCTTTAGGAGCAGATGCCAATTTTAACTGAAACATAGTGGAAAGGTCAAGACCCTTGACTGAGACTTCTTGTGAGTCATTCACATCAAAATAACTAGGAAACTTATACCATGTGTCCACTGATCTTAGATCAAACGTATTTGGCACTACAATAGATTCTATATTGGGGGGATTCTCCCCCTTAACAGGTGAATCCTTCTCAGGACTTAAAGAATTAGTACCTTGATTTATTTCCACGAATTCATCCCTTTCTTCCTAAATCATTTCCTTTTGAGCTAATTGAAAGGATTTTTCCACTCTCTCATATGTAGAAAGAATGAATTCAGAAATAGATTATTCCATTGGGAGTTCCTCAAGGTTAGATTCTTACATAACATGAATTTATTCTTCTATATGTTCTTCTACAAAATCCTTTTCGGTTTCTTTAGGAAAAGATTCATTGTCAACTTTGGGTTGGTCTTCTAGATTCGAAACATCTTTAGGAGAAGGGACTTCTTTCTCAATTACAACTTGAGGAGAAAGAGTACTATATTCCTTATCAAAAACAGTTTCTTTAGCCGGCACAATATCCTCTTATTCTTCTTCTTCTTTAGAATACACAGTAACTTCATCTGGTTCCAAACCAGGATCAAAAATACCTTTTGGTGTTGAGGGATGTTCCACCGGATTGAACTTTTCATAGATCCTATCATTGTCTTCCACCCATGCCTTTTTCAAAGGATTCCAATTGATTTTCATCCTCTTTATAATAACTTTTGAAAGACAGAACTCATAATCCTTGATAACTTCTTCATTTGTTCCAACTAATCCTTTGGCATGTAGTATGGATGAGATATGACGAGAATAGAATAGAGAGGTTGACTTGGATGTGGTCTTGATCAATCCACACTTGTGGTGTATGACATACTTACAAAGATTGATATTATGTCCATTTTTCATGAGATGAATCAAAAATATATCCTGATATTTTAGTACAATGAAATCACCTTTTCTAGGGCTAATCAAGTTCTGAATAAACTTAAACAGAAGTCTAGATTCTCTATCCAGTTCAGCAGCGATGGCTCTCTTATAGGTTCCATTTCCAGTTAAACTTTTCAAGGCATCTTCCAAAATAAATAATTCACTTAGAGGTGGAGGGCCTCTCTAGTAATCTTAAAAAATACCTTCATGAGGTATCCTAAGGAATTCATCTCATAACATTGAAGAAAATGTGCATCTCTGGCTATTTATCGAACTTCTTACAATATATCCACTTTCTGAATCAAACGAAAATTGTACAAACTGATAAAATTGTGAAACTAGCTTCGGGTAGATAGGTCTATCTTCCTTTTCAAACCAATATAACCAGACTTTATCTTTTAATACTTTCAAAACCAGAGAATTACTTGACATAATCCACTTGGGAAATATCTCTTTCTTAGGTACTAAAGTTCGGTTCACCATATTTGGATTTAGAGGACCCTCAGGTGCTAACTTAGGCACGATCTTTTTTTTCATTAAACTGTGTTTCTCAGGAGTCGACGATGAAGGATGTTTCATCCTTGGCATTCAATAAAGGTTTGAGATAGAGAAAGGTTGAAGGGTTTAAGAAGGGTTACAATTTGAAAGAATAGAGGGGTGATAAAGTGAAGAACAAGTTAAACTTATTTTATTTTATCATTTAGGAATACCAATCTTCATAAAAACAAAAGCGTGGGAAAAAAGGGTAAAATAAGTAATTAATGCGATACAGGTTCTAATTTATAAATAAAATAACCAGGCATTCTTACGGTGAGAAAATAATAGGTGTTCACGGTGAGACAGTAACGAGTGTTAATGGTGAGACAGTAACAAGTGTTAACAGTGAGATAATAACAAGTGTTAATGGGGAGACGGTAACAAGTGTTAACGGTGAGACAGTAAACATGATTCAGTAAGATGCGAAATAGTAAGATATTTACTCAAGGTTTATCATAACTAATTCATGTATTATGTAGTCTATTATTTCAAAATTTAATGGTTTGGTGAATAAATCGGCAAGTTGATATTCAATTCCAATGAATTGAAAAGTGATATCACCCTTTTGATAATGATCTCTAAAAAAGTGGTGTCTTACATCAATATGATTTGTCCTAGAGTGTGAAATAGAATTTTCAAGATATTAATAGCACTTGAATTGTCACAATTTATAGGTACATTCCTAAATTGATATCCCTAATCTAGTAATGTGTGTTTCATCCACAAAATTTGTGCACAACAACTACCAGAAGCTATGTATTTAGCTTCTGTAGTAGATAATTCAAAAAAAATTTCTTTCTTACTACTCCATGATACTAGTGACTTGCCTAAAAAGTGACATGTTCCATAGGTGATTTTTCTATCTAACTTACAACCACCGAAGTCAACATCAGAATAACTAACTAGTTCAAATGATTGTCCTCTAGGAAAGTATAGTCCTATATTGGGTGTATAATTGAGGTATTTAAAAATTCTCTTTACAAAATTTAAATGATATTTCTTAGGATTTTATTGAAAATGAGAACACATACACACACTAAACATAATATCAGGTTGACTAGTAGTTAATTAGAGTAAACTTCCAATCATTCCTCTATAAGTTGTTTGATCAACATATTTTCCATCTTCATCAAGATCCAACTTACAAGTGGTAATCATTGGAGTGTCACTACTTTTAGTGCTATCCAATCCAAAACATTTTAGAATATCTCTAGTGTATTTACTTTGATTTAAAATAATACAATCATTATTTTGAAAGATTTGAAATCCAAGAAAGAATTTTAGTTCACCCATTAAACTCATTTCAAATTCATTTTGCATCATTTTAGAAAAATCAATACATAAAGAATTTATTGAAGATCCAAAGATAATGTCATCTACATAGATTTGAACAACTAAAACATCATTGGAAATTCGTTTCATAAAAAGGGTAGGATCATCTATTCATTTTGAAAAAACTTTGGAAATAAGAAAAGTACTCAGCCTATCATACTAGGCTCTTGGAGCTTGTTTTAAGCCATATAAATCTTTTGATAATTTAAAAATATGATTTGGAAAATAAAGATTTGTAAAACCAGGAGGTTTCTCAACAAATACATCCTCAACAATATACCCATTTAGGAATAAACTCTTAACATCCATTTGATATAGTTTGAAATTCAGATGAGCAGTATAAGAAAGCAGAATTTTGATAGCTTCAAGTCTATCTACTGGTGCAAAGGTCTCCTCATAGTCAATTACTTCCTCTTAACTATATCCTTGTGCAACCAATCTAGCCTTGTTTCTAACTATGTTACTAGATTAATCTACCTTATTTCTAAACACCCATTTAGTGCCTATGGTGAATGTGTCCTTGGGTCTTTCAACAAGTTTCCAAACATTGTTCCTCTCAAACTAATTAATTTATTTTTGCATATCCATTACCCAAAATTCATCACTGATAGAATCATTAATGTTTTTAGGTTCAATTTGTGATAAGAAGACTTGATGTTCAACCTGTTTTCTAAGAGAAGCTCTAGTTTGAGTTCCTCTGTCTAAGTATCCTATAAAAACATCTAAGGGATGGTTCTTAAGAGTTCTAATAGCTCTAGAAAAGGAAGGACTAGTGATTTCAGGTTCATCAACAAGTTCAGGTTCATTGTGACTTGAGTCTAAGTAATTTCCAGAACTGGAAGTTTTCACAGATTCTTTCACAGGATGGTTTGAGGATTTTGAATTATTGTACAGATTTGATACATCATCCTCCAAGTTCTCTAGAATGGTTTTAGGCTCATATGGATCTATTTCATCAAATTTGACATGGATATATTCTTCCACACATTTAGTTCTTTTATTGAAAACTCTATAGGATTTACTAGAAATTGAATATCCTTAAAAGATTCCTTCATCACTCTTGGATGCAAATTTTTCAATATTGTCCTTAGTATTATGGATATAGACTTTGCAAATAAAAACATTAAAGTAGCTAAATTTGGGTTTTTGATTGTTCCATAACTCATAATGAGTCCTTTTAAGAATAGGTCTAATCAATAATCTATTGATTATGTAGCATGCTGTATTTACAGCTTCAGCCCAAAAAAATAAATAGGTAGTTCATATTCACTAAGAATTGTTCTATAAATCTATTTCAGTCTTCCATTTCTTCTTTCCACAACTCCATTTTTTTGAGGTGTTTTAGGGGAATAGAAATTGTGACTATAAACATTTTGGGAGAAAAAGGATTCGAACTCTTGATTTTCAAACTCATGGCCATGATCACTTCTTAAGTTCTTAATTCTAAGTCTACTAAGATTTTCAACATACTTGGCATATTTGGTAAAGTAATAGAATGCTTCACTTTTGTGAGCCAGAAAGAGGGTCCAAGTATATCTAGAAAATTCATCTACAAGAACATAAACATAGTGATTTCTATTTAAAATAGAAACTCTAGATGGTCCAAAAAAATCCATGTGAACCAGTTCGAGAGGTTGAGAAGTTGACACTTCTTTCTTTGGGTTGAAGGAAATTTTTTGTTGTTTTCCCTTTTGACAGGGATTACACAATTTATCATTTGGAAACTCAAGTTTGGGTAGGTCTTTGACTAAGCCTTTTCTAGTTATCTTTATAAGGGAGTGAATATTACAGTGTCCTAGTCTCCTATTCCAAATCCAAGTCTCTTTATGAAATACACTTAAACATGAAGTATTTTGGGAAACTAAAGAATCTATGTTAACATAATATAAATTTTCATTTCTTAATGCAGAAAACACTAATTCATTTTTAGAATTAAAGACATTGGAAGCATCATTTTCAAATTTAACATGAAATCCATCATCACAGAATTGTGATATAATAAGTAGATTATATTTTAAACGATCAAAAAAATAGTACTTTAGAAATCAAAATTGAGTTAGAGTTACCAATTTGGCCAAGTCCAATGATTTTTCCGTTGGCATTTTCACCAAATGTGACATGTTCTCCATCAATTTTTATTAGGTTCTTAAAGAATGAGTAGTCTCTTGTCATGTTCCTTGAACACCCACTGTCCAAGTACCATAAACTTTTAAAGGAAATATTTAAGTAGATTTCCTATAGAATGATCAAGAAAAAACATATTTTGGTACCCATACTTGTTTGGGTCCAGTAATATAGGTGATAAGTGCTTTAGGAACCCATATATGCCTTATAGGTTTCCTATAAACACTATGTAAAGTATTTGAAAAATAAACTCTATTCGGTCTAGAAAAAATTGAAACAGTAGAAAGTGTATCATAACTTAAACTAGTTGATTTATTTCCATAACTGGGAGTAAAGGTGTATGTCCAAGATTTAGAAACAAAGTTTTTTCTACCAAGATTTCTTTTTCCAGGTTGATAACCGATGAAAGTATTGTATTTAGGGGCAATTAGTTTACCTAGAATTTGAGTAAGAGTATTTTCCCCATTCGTAAAATTTTCCAATTTATTCTTAAATTTCTCATTAGAAATTTTTAATTCATTGTTCTCCTTTAACAGTTGAGAATTTTTCTCTTTTTCAGTTGTGAGTTCATATTTAATAGTCAAAATAATAGAATACTATTTCTTCAAAGATTTATATTTATATTTTAGTTCATTTCATGTTTCTTCAAGCATATTACAGTATTCAAACATTTATTCATTAGACATATTTTCAGAGTCACTCTCATTTACAGAATAGTATTAATTTTGTACAGAATTCAGTGTTACCACAGACATGTTTTTCATAAAATACATATTGGCTTTGTTATCCTGTTCATCATGTGATGTTTCTGAGTCACTTGAACTATCCTCAGAAGCACTTCAGGTTTATTTCATTTCCTTTTTATACTTTCTATTTTTGTCCTCATATTTATTTTTGTACTTGATCTTTGGACAGTCAGCCTTGATTTGTCCTTTGAACTTACATTCAAAGTATAAAATCTCATCAGTATTTTCATTTCTTTTCTAATCCTTCTTCCAACTTCCTTTTTGATCACATCTTCCCTTGAAGTTAGGCTTTCTGAAAAATTTCTTCTTCTTGTAAAATCTTTTTAATCTTCTGGCTAATTGATCCATCTCCTCATCACTGTCAGGTGATGATTGTTCACTACTGGAACTCTCTATAGAATCTTAAAATTTCCCTTTGTCTTTGTGTTTAGAGGTGGTGGTATTAAATGCCACAGATTTTCTTTTGGGTTCATCCTCCTCTTCCTTGTTGACTTTCAGATCCTCCTCATACATCATAAGTTTCAAAGGAGTTATTTTATAGGTATCTTACTGATGTCGCATGATTCTCTAATAGAGATATAGGCTCCTCTCCATCTTTCAGGTAGACATCTAAGAATTCTCATTATGACAACCCTACTATTTTATTTCATACTTAAACATGATTTATTACATAAAATTCACTTGATACAATATAGAAGATCGAGAGGTATAGTTTATTTGGGGCTTAGGATCATTACATAACAACTTAAAATATGAAATACAACATTTTTATTGAAAACTTCCTTTACATGACCACTACATTCCCTCGTACTTAGCATTGCACAAGATAACCTGAGGACATGCATGAGAAAAGGGTGAGCTATAAAGCCCAGTAAGGGAATAAACATGGAATAACATGAGGAATACAGTACATTTTAGACAATAGGAATATCAATGGATCACAAGAGAAACATTAACATAAAGGCATGATAAATCATGATAATCATAACATAGAAATGTGGCAATAACACTTAACATGGAATTAGCATGATCCAAGGCTCATTGCACATGGACCATGAGTAAACCCTCATTGCACACGAATCACAAGTAAAACCTCGTTGAAATTTAATTATCATGAGTAAACACCCATTTCACATGACTTATCATGATACTATACTTTACCCAATGCATTAGAGCGCTATTAGGGTGCACCCTTCGTAAAAATTTCATTTCATGCATAAGTGTGCCACATGGATCATACAACATAGAATCAATCATCATCATTTATTCCATGATAAATGGATGTGTAATGCATACACTAAGATTTATAATCAATAGGTAAATGTTCATAAAGGTGAATACCCTTGATAGAGAAATAGGCATGGTATTCACTACACAATGAAATTGTCTTGGAAAATCGTAGTGCAATTTCGGCAGCATAACGACATGAAATAAGAACTCATAAAAAATGGTTGATAAGAGAAAAAGGGGTATATAATCATATTTACTGAAATGAACACTAATGGGGTAATATATATACATGTTCCAACAAAATTAATGTAATTTAGATTCATAATTCAAAATAATTACTTGGATGTAAAAGAGGAGAGAGAAATTCCTTATGGAATTTCAGCATGATAACAGGTGTACATGAGGGGAATTTAATGAGAGATAAAGGGGTATATCATCATTAAAACATAGAGAGGGAAGTTTGTGGGAGGTGATAAATCATACCCCAACATTTATAATTGAAAAAGGGCATAAAAACATAATGAAATTGAGACAAAAATGAGAAAAGAGGAAATCCACTACCTGGAAGTGTGATCCCAAAGGCTTGGGAGAGGATTGAGAGAGGCTTCTTGGGAGCTTGGGGAACCTTGGGAGGATTCAATAGAGAGGAGGGAAGGGGTTGGTCGAACTACAAAGGCTTTGAGTGAAGAGGAAGTGGGATCTTGGGTCGGTTTATATAGGAAATAAGAGATAATTCTTTAATATTTAGGTTTGGGTCACCACACATTAAACTAATCACTACCACAAACCATACCATGATTTTTGCCCATGGTTTTTTCCAAAGGGGATTGAAAAATAATATTTTATAATTCCTATGGCTGAACTTATTAAAATATTGATGGTGCTTATGTGGTGGTGAGTCACACTCTCAAGTAAATTTATTTAAAAAGTGAAAATGTTTTATAACTCTTGGAGGGTCCACTAAAACACATTATATATTTAAACAATATTTATTTTTTACCCAAAAATTAGACTGTCTCAGAAAATTATGAAAAATTAACCATTGGATAATTTCAATGTCCTGATTCCAAAAATAATATTCATTTTATATAAATAATTTTCTAAATATTTTAATTTTTACTTTTAATATAAAAACCGACATTTATCGAAAAATCACGGGTTTTGATAAAAATAGCTTTCAAACCTTAATAAAAATTACAATTGCATTCATAAAATTATACGATCATTTATATTTAATAAAAATTAATTTAATAATAATAATATTTTATTAAAATATTATTTAATTCAAAAATCCATTAATTCCTCAAAATAGATTTCTTAGTTGAATATTAACTAAAAATACTATTTGTTCTTTAAATACTATTTACAAAATAACAATAATAAAATGAATGAAAATTATTTATAAAAAAATAATGTACATATTCATAGTGCTAGGGTATTGTTACATAACCCCTTATAACACCCGCATAAGACCGAAGGGTAAGGTGTGCGATGGTGATAGACCCTTGGGGTGACTCAGATAACATCGCTCGGGTGGCAATCTCTATTAACTTCCATTTCTCTCATAGTCGGTTCCGCTCAAGATTAATGTGTTCAAGCTCAGCTTGGTCTTGGTCAAGAGAGAAGACCAATGAGGCCACCTTCTTTCCAAGCTCTTACAAATGGGATTCGTATGGGTCAAGTCTACTGGATGAGGCCATATCTTCCTTTGTCTGAGTAAATTAGATTTGGTAAAGCCCTATATTTATACTAATTATGTGATCACTGTTCAATGACTATATTAGCAACGATCACATTTATTAACGATATTTTACAAATCCAAAACATAAAACCAAATAAGTTCAAAAAACATTTTACATAATTATACATTTAATTAGATCAAGAGGGATTTCCATTAATGAAAGTTTGGGTCGTTACAATCTTCCCCCCTTAAGAAATTTCGCCCTCGAAATTTTCTTTTCCCACACTAAAATAGATGTGGGAAACTATGGTTCATTACTTCCTCTGATTCCCACATCGCTTCTTCAAAATTGTGGTTTCTCCACAACACCTTGACAATGGGCATTGTATTATTTCGTAGAACTTTCTCTCTACAATCTAAGATCTTCACTGGTTGCTCCTTGTAAGAAAGATCATCCTCTAGTTGTACTACCTCTAAAGAGAGTACATGTGAAGGGTATGGTATGTACTTCCTTAAGAGGGATACATGAAATATATCATGTACTTTGTCCATGGTAGGTGGAAGTGTTGTCGATATGCCACAACCCCGAAACGATCAAGAATCTCAAAGGGTCCGATGTAACTAGGACTTAACTTCCATTTCTTTGCAAACCTCATGACCTTCTTCCATGGAGATATGCATAGGAATACCATGTATCTAACTTTAAAATCAAGGTCTCATCGATAATTATTTATATATGTCTTCTGTCGACTTTGGGCTGCCTTGATATACCGCTGAATGGTTTTCATCTTCTCTACCATCTCTTTGACCATTTCTTGTCCTAGCGGCATATGCTCACCGACTTCATCCCAACACGCCGGTGTTCTTCACCTTTTCCCATAAAGGGATTCATATGGTTCCATTTGGATGCTCGATTGGAAACTGTTATTGTAATAGAATTCAACCAGTGGAAGATGTTGGTCCCATCCTCCTTTGAAGTCCATTGAGAAAGCTCTCAACATGTCCTCAAGTGTTTAGATAGTCCGCTCGGATTGGACATCTGTTTGAGGATGATAGGCCGTACTAAAGTTTAGTTCAATATCTAGAGTATGTTGAAGACTCTTCCAAAACATAGAGGTGAATCTTGGATCTTGATCGGATACAATAGATAGTGGTACTCTATGCAGCCTTACCACTTCCCTGATATATATCTGTGCCAGTTGATCCAGTGAGAAATCCTCCCGAATAGCATTAAAATGTGCAGACTTGGTAAGACGATTCACAACAACCCAGATTGCATTGTTGCCTTTGGATGTCTTCGGAAGTCTGGTGACAAAGTCCATGGTGATGTTCTCCCATTTCCATGATGGTATGGGTAATGGTTACATCATCCCCTTAGACTTCTGCCTCTCTGCCTTCACTTACTGACACACCAGGAACTTTGATGTAAATTCAGTGATCTCCTTCTTCATATTATTGCATAAAAATTTCTCTCATAGATATCGATACATATTTGTGCTCCCCGAGTGAATTAAGAAGGTTGAGCTATGTGAATCATCCAGAAGCTCCTTCTTTATCTCTGGATCAGATGGTACACATAATCATGACCCAAATATCACAATTCCATCCTTATAAACCATGAACTCTGAATATTTCCCATTTCTGATATCTTCCACCCTTTTTAGAATTTCTACATCCTTTATTTGAGAATCCTTTATTTTCTCCAAAAGAGACAGTTGATTAATCATTTGTGAAAGGATTAATGATGTTCCCTTCTTTATGATTCCCATGTCCATCTTCATCAAATCTAAACAGATTGGATCCTTCTCAATTCTCATTAATGATAGGATTTCTGGGTCCTTTCTACTTAGAGCATCTTCCACCTTGTTCTCTATCCTAGGGTGGTAATGGATTGAGAAATCATAGTCTTTGATCAGCTCTAACCATATTTGTTGGCCCATGTTAAACTCTTTCTGTGTGAATATATACTTAAGGCTTTTGTGGTCCATATATATTTCACACTTCTCCCCAAAGAGATAATGCTGCCAAATTTTTAAAGCGAAGATCACCGCAGCTAACTCTAGATCATGTGTTGGATAATTCTACTCATGAAATTTTAACTGTCTTGAATCATAGGCAATGTCTTTGTCATTTTTCATCAACACACATCCCAGGCCCTTCTTTGAAGAATCACTGAATACCATAAAAAGTTATCCACTTGTGGGTAAAGTGAGCATGGGCGTAGTGATAAACCTCCTTTTCAACTCCTTAAAGATTTATTCATATTCATCACTCCAAGTAAACTTTACTCCCTTCCAATTTATCTTGGTAATAGGGGTGTAAAATCGTGAGAAATTTCTCACAAATCTTCAATAATATCAAGATAACCCCAAAAATCTACGGATATTTGTTACCGATGTTGGCCTTGACCATCCCCCTATTGTAGCTGTCATGGAGGGATCCACAGATCCCATTACTTGTGATGATATGGCCTAAGAATGAGACCTCCTTCAACTAGAACTCACACTTAATATAATTTTCAGAGATCTTCTCCTTTCGCAAGGTCTCTAGTATAGTTCTTAGATGCTCCTCATGATCCTCCTTGGTTTTGGATTATATTAGAATATCATCTATAAAGACTACCAATTTTTTTTGAGGTAATCTCTAAAGACTCTAGTCATCAATTCCATGGATAATTAGTGAGTCCAAAAGGAATTAATATGAATTCATAGTGCCCGAATCTTGTATGAAAAGAAGTCTTGGGGACATCTTCCTTCTTCACCCTTACTTGATAATATCCCGACCGCAAATCCACCTTGGAGAAGTATTATGCTCCATGCAGCTGATCGAACAAGTCATCAATTCATGGGAGATGATACTTTTTCTTTATTGTGATTTTGTTAAGATCACGATAATCAATGAAAAGGCACATTAATCCATCCTTCTTCTTGATGAAGAGGATTGGTGCACCCCATGGTGAATCACTTGGGTATATAAACCATTTATCCAGATTATTCTGTAGTTATTTCTTCAGCTCTTCAAGCTCCACAACAACCATTCTATATGGAGTCTTGGATATTGGAAAATCCCCAGGTATAATGTCAATTGAGAATTCAACATCTCTTCTAGGAGGAATACCAGGCGATTCCTTTGAAAACACTTCAACGAATTCCCTCACAATAGGCATGTCTTCAAGGATGGTTGCTTCCTTGGACTCAGTCATCTGAGCCAGATACACATGCTCATAGGGAATTAATATCCATGCTTGAGATGATGGAGCTAAAGAATATTTATCTTCCTACTTGCACTTGTATAGAATTGGAGGTCGATTATCCATATAGAGAGTGATTTACCTCACATGGAAATTTATGTTGGATCTATATAAGGAAATCAAATCCATGCCAATAATTACATAAAATTCCATTAGAGGGAGTATGAAAAGGTTTGCTGGGAAGTTCATTCCACATATTATGACAGGGGAGGAGTTATATTCATGGGATGCAATGATTTCCCCATTTTCTGTACTCACCGACATCTTTACTTCCATGATTTGTGGTGGTGTTGGGATTGTTCTACTAAACTCTCGGGATATAAAAGAATGTGTAGAACCAGAATCAAAAAGTAAGTTCACTATTATTGAATTAATAACTAGCGTACCTATCACCACATCATTGTCAGGGTTCACTTCAGTGGTAGTGATGGAAAAATATCACCCTTTCTACCTTGGAGGTTGTGGGATGCCTCCTAAAACCCTTGGCTTAGGGCACTGATTTGAAAAGTGTCCCAGTTATTTTCATTTGAATCAATGAACAATACATTGAGGGTCGAGCGGAGAATTCCTCTCGTCTGTCGTAGCAGCGGGTTTTCTTTCCGGCAGTTAACATCTAGGTTCCCTTCTCTTTTACACCTAAAGCATTTCCTGATCCCCTTCAGGCAATTTCTGGGGCAATTCTTTCCATACCTTTGGCAAGTGGGGTGCTGGATTTTCTTAGCACCATTGGATTTATCCATCAGACTGCCACCATTGAATTCCACATTATGCTTCTTATCCCCATGATACCCCTGAGATTCTCCGATCTTCATTTCAACCTTGAGGGCACATCAGACAATTTCCTTATAGTTGTCTAAGTCATGGATCACCAGCACTTTTAGTAGGCTAGGTTTCATCCCACAAAAGAAGCGGTAAACCTAGAATTCGGGGGCAATGATAAAGTCGAAGGAATATCGTGCAAGACTTGTGAAGTTTTCCTCATACTCTCCAACAAATTCGTTGTCTTTTTTCTTTAGGGAAAGGAAGTCCCTTTCCATCTTAATTCGGAGGGTTCACGGAAAATATTTATTGAAAAACATCTTCCAGAAATCCTTCCATTCCAATGCCTAAATCTCCTCCTCAGGCTTCGTATTTTTGATCAATGTCCACCATTGATCAGCTTCACCCTCCATAAGATATGCAGTCAGGAGAAATTTCTCTTGTTAGGAACATTGAAGGATGAAAAAGATCTTTTCAATGGAGTTGATCCATTGTTCAGCGATTGAGGGATCAGATGATCCATTAAAAGTAGGAGGCATTTGTCTCATGAATCTCCCGATAGCGACTTGTTATTTCTTAAGGGGGGGGGGGGGGTGAACGTTCCTATTGACCCTTGTTTCTATTCAAATATTGAGTTAAACGATAGAGAAGCATGACAAAGTTTGTTATTCCCGCTCCCATCGGATTGGGCATCTCATTAGAACAATCATCACATTGATCTTCACATCGGTTGTTAGCCCGAGTCCTCCTATTACCGGCCATTGGCTAGAATAAAAGGAAAGTTATGGGTAACACATAAAGGGTAATCAAAAGACAAAATAGATGACATATACATTAATTTTATTTCCTTAACTTATGAATCTATAAGCTTCAATCTATGTTATCCATGATCTACTTTCCAACATATATTCTTAGGGGAATCTTTTCCCCTTAATAATGGTTCATACTAAGCTTGTGAATTTACTAAAGCATATTCCACAGGAGTGTCGTAACCAAGAGTGCAAAAAATCCCATTGTCGTGCACCGGTTCCTGTTCGAGTCTAGCTCAAAGCGGTGTTTTCGGGTTTTACCCCTAGGATACATCTGTGTTAGAGCCACCTCTACCTGCTCGTATCCAGACAGGGAAGTATTTGCTTGATAAAATACTTACTCAATACTCACCAATACTTAGGGATGTTTTCATTATACTTATTATTGTCTCTAAGTCTTCTCTAGGGTTTTCTAATCCTAATCCCAAAAATAACTAAACCTATCCTCTAATACCAACTATGACAACCCTACTCTTTTATTTCACACTTAAACATGATTTATTACACAAACTTCACTTGATACAACATAGAAAATCGAGAGGTATAGTGTATTTGGGTCTTATGATCATTACATAACAACATGAAACATGAAATACAACATCTTTATTGAAGACTTCCTTTACATGACCACTACATTCCCTCGTACTTAGCATTGCATAGGATAACCTGAGGACATGCATGAGAAAAAGGTGAGCTATAAAGCCCAATAAGGGAATAAACACGAAATAACATGAGGAATAAAGTACATGTTAGAAAATAGGCATATAAATGGATCAAAATATAAACATTAACATAAAGGCATGATAAATCATGATAATCATAACATGGAAATGTGGCAACAACACTTAACATGGAATTAGCATGAGCCAAGTCTCATTGCACATGGAGTATGAGTAAACCTTAATTACACATGAAGCATGATTAAAACCTCATTTCACTTGAATTATCATGTGTCAACACTCATTTCACATGACGTATCATGATACTATACTTTACCCAATGCATTGGAGTGCTATTAGGGTGCACCCTTCGTAAACATTTCATTTCATGTATAAGTGTGCCACATGGATCATACAACATGAAATCAATCATCATAATTTATTACAAGATAAAGGGATGTGGAATAAATACATGAAGCTTCATAATAAATAGGTAAATTTTCATAAAGGTGAATACCCTTGATAGATAAATGGGCATGGTATTCACTACATAATGACATTGGCTTGGAAAATCGTAGTGCAATTTCGGCAGCATAACGGCGTGAAATAAGAACTCGTAAAAAATGGTTGATGAGAGAGAAAGGGTTATATCATCATATTTAAATGAAATGGACAGTAATGGGGTCATATAGATACATTTCCCAACAAACTTAATGGAATTTAGATGCATAATTCAAAAGAATTATTTGGATGTAAAAGAGGAGAGAGAAATTCCTTACGGAATTTCGGTATGGTAACAGGTGTACATGAGGGGAATTTAATGAGAGATAAAGGGGTCTCTAATCATTAAAACATAGAGTGTTCAGCATGGGGGAGGTGAAAAATCATACCCAAACATTTATAATTGAAAAAAGGGCATAACAACATAATAAATTTGAGACAAAAATGAGAAAAGAGGAAATCCCTTACTTGGAAGTGTGATCCCAAAGGCTTGGGAGAGGCTTGAGAGAAGATTTTTAGGAGCTTGGGGAACCTTTGGAGGATTATAGAGAGAGGATTAAAGGGGTTTGTCGAACTCCAAAGTCTTTGAGTGAAGAGGAAATGGCAGCTTGGGTGGGTTTATATAGGAAAGGAGAGGGAATTCTTTAATATTTAGGTTTGGGTCACCACACATTAAACTAATCAATACAAAAAACCATCCCATGGTTTTTGCACATGGTTTGTTCCAAAGTGGATTGAAAAAAATATCTTATAAGGCCAATTTCCTAACTTCTTAAAATATTGAGGGTTCTTATGTGGAGGTGAGTCACACTCTCAAGGATATTCATTTAAAAAGTGAAAATGTTTTATAACTCTTAGAGGGTCTACTAAATTTTTGTAAAATAAATCAAACAAACCTAAAATCAAATTATTTTAATGGTAAAACATATATTGTCTGAACATATCATTTATAGTATTTTATTACATCACTATTGGGTCATTATGATGTCATAAAACACATTATATATTTAAATGATATTTATTTTTTACCCAATAATTTGACTGTCTCAGAAAATTATGAAAAATTCACCATTGGATAATTTTGACATCCTGATTAAAAAAAATATATCCATTTTATCTAAATAATTTTCTAAATATGTGAACTTTTACTTTTAAAATAAAAACCGACATTTATCGAAAAATCAAGAGTTTTGATAAAAATAGATTTAAAACCTTAATAAAAATTACAATTGCATTCATAAAATATTACGATCATTTATATTTAATAAAAAATAATTTAATAGTAATAATATTTTATTAAAATATTATTTAATTCAAAAATCCATTAATTTATCAAAATAGATTTATTAGTTGAATGTTAACTAAAAATACTATTTGTGCTTTAAAAACTATTTAAAAAGTAATAATAATAAAATGAATGCACATTATTTATAAAAAAATAATGTACATATCCATAGTGCTAGGGTCTTGTTACATAAACCCTTATAACACCCGCATAGGACCAAAGGGGAAGGTGTGCGATGGTGACAGACTCTTGGGGTGGCTCGAATAACATCGTTCGGGTGGTAATCTCTATTAACATCCATTTCTCTCATAGTCGGTTCGGCTCAAGCTTAATGTGTTCAAGATCGGCTTGGGATTGGTCAAGAACAAATCCGAATGATTCCACCTCCTTTCTGAGCTTCGAAAAATGGGCTTCATATGGGGAAATTCTACTAGATGAGGTCATCACTTCCTTTTTATGAGTAAATTGGATTTGTTAAAGCCCTATATTTATATTAATCATGTGATCACTATTCAACAACTATATTAGGAATGGTCACATTTCTTAACGGTATTTTAAAAATCCAAAACATAAAACCAAATAAGTTCACAAAACATTTTACATAATGAGACATTTAATTAGATCAAGAGGGATTTCCATTATTGAAATTTTGGGTCGTTACACTCATGATATGTTCCTTGGAAGTGACTTCTCTTCCAAGAGAAATCATTGTGTTGAAAATTTCATTGAACCTAAGATACATGTCAAAAATAGGCTCATCAGGTTTCATTTTAAAGTTATTATATTTAATAGTATAAGTATTAAGTTTCATTTCTTTCACACTGGATGTTCCTTCATGTGAAACAAACAAGGTATCCCAAATTTCATTGACAGTTTTACAAGCAGAAATTATATTAAATTCTTCATCTATTGAGGAGAAAAATAAATCATTCATAGATTTTTAATTGTTATTATAGTTAGTTTTTTTAGGTTCATCCCAGGTGGTTCTATCAGTAGAAGGAATCTTATATTGATCTATAATTGAAGACCAAATTTCAAAACTCATACTTTCTAAATGCATTTTCATTTTAATTTCCCGTTGAGCATAATTGGTCCGATTATAGAATGATGGTCTATTGGTTGCAGCACCTTCCAATCTATTATCCATAATAAAGAAATACTTTTAAAGAGCTAGAAATTTAGAATTAATAGAAATTTATATATCTTTAAAGTACAACTACAATCACAGTTGAATGAAAACAGAGTCTTAATAAACATCATTGATACCAAATGTTGGTCAGAGTAGATTACTCAAGAGAGGGGTGGGGGTGAATTGAGTATCTATAAAAATTTCCATTCAAAAAGTATTCTTAAATGGTTTCCCCAATAAATTTAAATACAACCCAGTTAATCAAAGTAATAATATTATGAAAGTTTGACTATTAAAATAACTTCTTAGAAAATTGATTAGGTCTTAGTAATCTTAATATTGGTTTTTAATATTACTTTAGAATCTATTACAATAAGTAAAAACAATGATAACTTTTTTCCAAGATTAACTATCAAAGTGAATTTAGTGAATTTTGAATTAAGTAGTAAAACCGAGAAAACTAAATTAAACAGCACATCAGATATAAAATAAGTGGTTCAGTATTAATCTAAGACATAATCCACTCCACTTGGTGATCACCTACCACCAAGAAGTTTATATAAATAAACTTGATCCACACCCTGGATCGGGGTTAACAATAGTACACAAGACTGTCCAGGTCAGACGACCTCTTCCATAGTTCTTCACGGGTTCAAACTACTAGGTCACACAAGGACCTCTTCCACACTTATTCGTGGGTATAAAAGTGTAAAAAGATGTTTGAGAGAGGATATCTTGTATCCTTTAGTTTAATGCAGGAGAGAGAGTGTGTTGTTATACAGATACACACACTACTTGAAAGATAATAAAATGATACACAATAGAGAAGAAATGATGAGATAAGTTTAGAAGTGCTCTGAGTGATTTTCTATGCAGATCTAGACTTCTAATATGAAGCAGATGCAGAAATAATGTACTTGTATAGAAAACATAGTATCGAAAGTCAGCTAGTTTAGCGTGTGTTCTTTGTGGTGAAGATATCATCCACTCTAGGATTTAAGTATGCTTCGCGTTCTCTTCAGTAGTGTCGAGTTACATTCGACAATTATATATTTAAAAAAATACTCTAAGTGTGTTCTTCATTGTTATATTACCACCTGCTTGTTTCTCTTTCATGTATCTTGTTTCTAAGCTGCACTACTATTTTTTCTTGGAGTGCATGTGTTGGAGCTGACATGTTGCATGTATTCTGCACCTCGTACCTCATACTGTCAGGTGACATGTCTACAATGAAACATTAATTATGTCAGTGCATTTAAAAACTTCAAATATGATAATTAGATATTAAATTGAAAAATGAAAAAACATATTAAGAAACGGTGTCACAATATGTCATGGAATGATTTATCCTTGAACCAGTGTCTTCTTGAAGCGGTGTCTCACGGTCATAGTGTCTGGTTGGTCATAGTGTCTCATGGTCACGATGTCTGGTTGGTTATGGTGTCTGGTTCAAAGTGTTTGGTTCACGATGTCTAGTTCACGGTGTCTGGTTCACGGTGTCTGGTTCACGGTGTCTGGTTCACGGTGTCTGGTTCACGGTGTCTGGTTCACGGTGTCTGGTTCACGGTGTCTGGTTCACGGTGTCTGGTTCACTTTCAAGAAAAACATAACTGATGGCAGACTAACGGTGTCTCAAACTTAGCCAAATATTTGTATTCAGACTTAAGAAATGATATTCATAGAATGGTTTAGACTTAATCATTTATCAAAGAAATCATTAAAAATTAAATCAAATATTGTGTATTGTAATCAAACCGAATTTATAGTACTTAAGATCTTTGGATAGCTTTACTTAAAGCATAAAGATACTAGACAACTATATTTATGATGTGATATATATTACACATATTTAACAAGGTTTATAGACTGAATATGATTTGTTATCATTAAAACATGATTACTACATGAGGATTCCAACAATAAGTTCTATGCATTGGAGAAAAATTAAAAAGATATCATTGAACTCAAGAATTATCAACTGAAGATCAAATATAAAGATATAAAAGAGTTTGTATATTTATTACAATAGAAGCATAATATGCATAAGAAATTTGAGAAGGATGTTGAAAACATAAAAATGAAATGTGAATACAAAGTTAATTTAGTGTAGGATGATAAAATATCCTTAATATAAAATTTCTTGAGCTTGAATTCAAATGAGAAAATCTAGGAACAATTCAAGCTAAGTTTTCACAACAATTGGATACAAAATATTCTACTATACTTAGTTTTAAGGAATAATATTTAACTAAAATACCTCTATATTGTGGGAATAGGGTCTATAATTCATTCTATGATAAATCCTCATCATGATCAAAAGATAAAGAAAAAAAATACATTTTAGAATATTTTTCATGTACTAATTTTTTTATGTAAATAATGGAGGTTCCAAATAAAAAATTGTAAAAAGATAGATAAAAAATGAATAAGAACCCACCACTATATATGTGGTGGTTAGAAGAAAGTTTATAAGTTTTTCACTTAAATAATATGAACTAATAAATGAAATATCTCAAAAATAGAGCCCTATCAAAGATAGTTGGAATTTTATTCCAAACAAAAGATCAAGTTTTGTTCGATAATACTAGTACTATGATATATTTGGGTATAATGATATAGAGTCTTGGAAAAATATGTCTAACCTTATCATAAAAAAATCCTACATCAATATGGATCAAGGAAAAGATGAATCAAAATCCTCATAATGAAGATAAGAATTTATTTACCCAAAATAGATTTTAAATATTTAAAAAATATATGGAAAATGCAATCAAAGTAGTCAAAATAAAGATACATTATTGTTTAAATCAACTAAGAAAATTTCTAAAACAATTTATAATAGAAGACCAAAAAATAAAAAGCCAAAAATTTTGGTAAGACATCCTTGGGGTATAAAAAATAATAAATCTGGTCAAAGAAAAAACTATAAGACCAAGAAAAATGATTTATCAAGAAGAAAAAGATATTTTTTGGAAGATTAATTCACACCACGGATCACTATAAAAAGGCCATGGAAATTAAAATTAATGGAGGTAATCAAAATAAAAAAATATAAGAATAAATTAATTAATGAAATAAAATAATTGGTTTAGTGGATGAAATTACTGGGGATATATGTCAAAGTTTCAAACAAAATGATCCCATTTTCAAAGAATGTCTGATCATTTAGATATCCCAACTAAAAAAGAGAAAAAATATGGAATAATAATAAGTGAAGTATAGTTCTAAAGTGAAGCATGAAAACCCACATAAAGAAGAGATCTAATTTCATGATAGGTTTTCAAGGTTTATAACCTAGGATCACATGAATTGTTTACTAGGAGACACAAGAAAATTGTACACAACTAAAAGTGTTTTCTAAAAATAAAATCAATTAAAGAAGAGATACTCATAAAAATAACACCATAACTAGGAAATACATGATCCTAGATAGATCATTTAAATAATAATTGTCTATAGAGAAATTTTTTAGAATTTATATAAGGCCCTATTTTCAAAATATAACTATACCTAGAAAAATAAAATTTTTATCATGAAATGTTCACAAAAATATGAAGATCAAAATAATGGAGTATCATGGTTGAGAAGAAACTCCCAAACATATTTCTCTCACTAATGATAAAAATAGTTCCACCATATACATATATCCATTGTGTAATTTCTATGTAAGGAAGTATAGGTTATTCATGTGTTTAGGGGAGAAAAAAATGAGATTTACATATTTTTAAAACTCGATAGAAAATTAAATAATTCACCATCTGGGTAGGATCTATCATTTGGTATCTTGAATCTTATTTTTTATTAACCTTGATAAAGTGGAGTTGGAGTGTCTCCTTGAGGGTGAGACAAATAGAGAAGTTTTATAATCTATAGAATTACTTAATTCCTAAAATATGGAATTATTCTTGCAATCTATCAATGAAAACGTATAGTTTGATATTATCTCATACTTGTGTTTAAATAAAAAAATTTGCTATTAAGGGGGAGAGATTAATTTAATTAGTTACATGAAAATGATAATA
The DNA here is from genome assembly GCA_963277665.1 of Viscum album. NCBI lineage: Eukaryota > Viridiplantae > Streptophyta > Magnoliopsida > Santalales > Viscaceae > Viscum > Viscum album. Next base: position 2,059,079,915 of record OY728120.1, on the reverse strand, counting down.
ATTTCCAAGGATGATTTCTAAAATTAAATTCTAATAGTTATGTTTTAATGTTTCTAATCTATGAGTTGAGATAAATACATGAATTTTAAGTTATAATACTAAAAAGAATATATTTATCATTTGGTATTAATTGTTTCATCCAAAAAAATATTTGAACAACCATTTAGGAAAATATATAGTGATTTTATATCAATTGGTATCATATTCTTTTGGTTTATGGAATGATTTATTGTCTATATTATACCCTCTTGTTTTATACACCGAACATGGATCAAGTAGACTTAGAGTGGAATAATTGATGGAACATTACTCAAGTGAATTGATATCATTATCTCTCAAGTTATTTGTATTTTTTCAATAATTGGTAGAGATAAGAGAATGAAAAGAGTAATTGAAAAGAAAATATAGAAAAAATATTAACATGAATTTTATATAGTTGGTTTTGGAAAAAAATACAATGGAGGATATTATTGATCCCACCTTGTGTTTATGTTGTATTTTTTGTCAATTATCATGAGGTTTATATGAATGATGCCAATATATGGAGAATAAGAAAAAATTTTAAGACAAATGGAGTTACCAAGCATGTTTGTTTGGAATGAAGGTTCCCAATAAAGGTGTGATTACATGATGGGTTGTGAAAAATGCTTAATAAGAGAAGAAACACCTTGAAGATTGAAAGTTGAATATTTATACTGTTTATGTGGTAGAGAAGATGAAACTAAAGTGGAAAATAAAAAGTAAGTTATTCGATTCCATTTAAAGTGAGTTTTTATATAGGATTTTTAGAGATAAATTCATAGGAGAAATACATTTAGATAAGTTCCTAAAAAAATTTATTGGAGACTACTTGTCAACTATTGATTGGAGAAGTTAATGAGAGGATGAGAAAGATACTTGTAATTTCATATGTAGAATCTTTTTAAGAATATTTTACTAAAATATAAGAAGAGTTATATGGAGTATTAAAAATATTTAATATTATACCTTTTTGAATAATATTAATGAAACTATATCTGAGAAAAGTTTGCATTTAATTTTGATAAAGTTACTTCCTTGTATTGGTAAAAATTTAGGAGTGTTATAACATATAGAAGCATAATTAGATAATGTATGAAGAAAAAATGAGGCAAGGGAGTGAATCACCATTCAAATAATCTATGAGTATTTATATGATACATCATTGGAATATATTTTGGTAACAATTGAAGATGATTTTATGTTATCCCAAGTCATTTTTATTTGTTTTGAAGAAGTTTGGGGAGTCATGAAATTATGAGTTGCATGTTGAGGCATCCGTAATATATTTATCAATATCTATAAAGTTGGAAAGTTCCCTAGGGGATTATTGATATACATAAAATATTGTATATGATACATAATATTCCCGAAAGAACTGAAATATAGAAAAGGGAAGAGTCATCCTAATATACATAACATATTTAATATATTATATATGGTATTTTGTTCTAAGAGAAGTGATAAAACACAAAGGAAAAAACTTTATTATGATGCATAATATATTTTGTAACACCCCAGACCCCAGTATTCGGGAGCCTATGTCTACAACCATTACATTGGTACAAGATATAATGAAACTCATACAGAAGGACTGATCAGTTTAGTAGTATTGGTAAACTAGATACATACATGAGTTTTGAATTAAAAATGAATACATAGATCACAACATATTTTTTTTCTTTAGAGGATAAATTTATTCCCTCTAGAATATCCTTTTATATCCTTCTTATTAAAATTCATGGAATCCTAGGGAAAGGAAACAAAATAAATGTGAACTCAAATTTTTATTAAGGGTTGAGTATAACGGAATAAATAATGACTCAATGAGCATAATAAAAATGGAATGAAAAAATAAATGATCACACATGCCATTAAATAACTGGATATAGCATAATAAATATGGAAAGACTAAAATATGATCAAGTAATTCCATATAAATTATCACATAATCTTGAAACTTGACCATGAATATTCCAACAAATTGAATAATCATATAGAATAACAATAATGACAGAATGCATAATGTTGGATGTCTGATATCTAAAGATCTATCCTCAATATAGTTAATATAAATATATATCCTCAATATAGTTTAAGTATATAGTTATAAATCTATATTAACTATCAAGATATATCCTCAAGATGTTTACTATTAAGATCCATCCTTCAAACAGATTTAAATTGCTTGGAAATAAATGTGAAGGGTTTTTTCGCCAACTGAATTCATCCTATGAGACTACCGATGCATCGAGGGGATTGAATTAACTTGTATGAAACCCATGTACTACATGTACAAAAAATTTCTCAAATATTTAATTATCAATTTAAATCATAAACAATGTTCCTTATCGAATATCCATATTGAGTAAAGGATACAGATTTATCAATATTTCCCCAACAAATCAAATAAATTTCAATGTAAATACCATATGTACAATTGGTATATGATTTAGGAAATAATCATATCCATAATAAAAGAACATGGATATTAAAATAAAATATAATTTACAATGAAAAAAGATCACAAGGAAGCGATTGTTTCAAGAGAAAGTTAACAATCACAAAAGAAATTGAGATTGTACGATAACTTTTACCACTTGGTAATTTTCTAGTCAAATCCCCTTGGATGAGATAATTCAAATTGAAAATTAAAATACCATGAAATAGTAATTAATCATGATATTACATGTCAAATTTTCAGTATATAAACCACATCAAAGTGAATTGGTTCGTAATAACAAATAAGTATCAATGGAATGTAAATTGAGATGAAATCCCTTACTACTTAAGAAAATTTTTAATTGTGATATATGTGAAATAATAACATCAATTGAAACATTTAAAATCATGAAATAAAATAAATTCATGATATAAAATGTCACAGGGTAGTATATACCCCACACAAATGAAACGAGTGGTGAATATGACATAAGTCTCACAGAAATAAAAGTGAGACCAGAAATCCCCTTACCTTGAGTCTGACTTATCACGTGTGTATTTATCTTTTGGAATAATAAACACATGTTAATTATTTACTTGTTTTAGAATATTTTTCATGTTTATTATAACTTTTATTTCACCTATTAAAAATTTACATACAATTACTTAGTAAATTAAGTTTAACTTGGATGTTTTGACCATATTCAGTTTATGTGTCCAAAACAACTTTGGTAGGTTGAATATAGTCAAAGGGTTAATTATTTAAACATATCCAAAATAATAATCATGAAATAATTATCATATTTATACATCAATCATAATTTTAATTTCAATCATTGAATATTATTATGAAAAATGAACTAACGTTATGATCATGGAGACAGTAGGACGTACGCACGCATGAGTAACACTTCCATTTTTCAAGAATCGTTATGGAAAATAGGTAAGTAACATTTATATTTCCAGAATTATAATTATATATTAAATAAAATATCATTTAATCATATATACATTTATAAATAAATCTTGGTATGTAAAAGGAATCACATCTCTTTGAGGAGGTGGTAGTCCACATGACCATGAATAATGTTATCACTTTTTTAATGTGTGAAAGGGTAATAAATAAAATGTAATATTATATTTACAGAAATTTAATTATGTAAATAATACAATAATTATTTTATTTATATCATATATATTCATTATATATGTATTTATATTAATATAAAATATTTAGTTATAGGAAATGTAATGCACCGTTCAGGGAGATGATAGGTCGTACGTACGCATGAACAATGTTTCCATTTTATTTTCATATTAAAAGAAGGAAAAGTAAGTAGAATATATGTATATTATAATTAAATTATAATATTTGTATCATATATTTGACATATTTTTATAAAAACCATCCTTTATACACTCTATGTAAATATTGAACGAATCACATCACTTTGAGGAGGTGGTAGTCCACGGGTCCACAAACGATGTTGTAATATTCCCACAAAATGAAAATCATGAAGGTATATATTAAATAATAATTTCATAAGAATAAATAAATTATAAATATATTATATAACATATATAACTATAAATTCATAATTATATCCAACCATAAAATGTGGTAATGGAAGAACAAATGACATCGGTTCGCAAGACGGTAGTCCCTTATATACAAGAACAATGATTCTGTATCCTATTTGATGGAATTGTGTTTAGTGTTGCTCATAAAATTAAGTTTAAAAAATATAATTATATTTAGGATACTTATTTTATTATATAAGAGATATATAATAATAATTTAATTGGTGTATAAAGAAATAAAACAAAAGTCCTCATTGAAGGACGCTACATTTTTTTTGGATGAATTCTTATGGTTTATATCAAAATACTTCTCTATTTGGATTTATGCACAAAGTGAGGCTTATAGAATTAATTTAGGGATTTTGTTTGATTATTTGGGTAGTTTTTAAATGATAAAAATGGATTTATAGGTGTTAATAAGTGAGGAGGGTGATTGCCCTTTTATATGTGGGGGAGAGGACACACTTGGCATTTTTAAAAAATAATTGTGTACTCCCCATATTTTTTCCTACCAAGAGGATTACATAACACAAAAAATTAGATAAATGAAGTTTTATGGTCTAAATATTTCCATAAAAATGTGATTTCTAAAATTTTATAGGTCATTTGGCACCTTAAGATAAAATTTTAACCACTAGGTAAACTCATTTTTACCTTAACCGCTGTAATTAATTTTAATTTATTTCTCTAATATTTTTGGTCAAAAAATTCGTTGAACCTATTAGAAATTAGAAATTATTATGATTTAAAATATTTAATACATTTTTAAAAATTAAAACCACACATGTGGAAGAAATAAATTTAAAATTAATCCCATAAACAGGATTAGACAATGAGTTTTTAAAGTGAAAATGTTTAAAAGTTTTCTAATTTTTTATATACTATTTAAATATTAAATTGATTATAATTACCTAAATTGGATTAATAGTTTTATAATTTACATAATTTTACTTCAAAACCAATTCAAAATATAATTAAACATTATAAATTATTTAGATGAAAAAGTGGTTTTCAATTAAAATTCAGTATTTTTCACTATTCATCAAAAAATGTAACATTATAGAAAAATACCAAAAAATAAACCTATGTTAATTTTTATGTTATAATTTCAAAAAATAAGTTTATATATTAAAATAAAATTTATAAAAGTCTCAAAATTTATATTTAAAATAATTTCACCATTAAAATGCGGCAAAACCGCCTTTAAAAAATATAGCTTTTAAAGCATAAAATTGGATTTGTTCTTATCTTATACCTGTTAAATTTATTGGATGAATGTAAAAAAATTTTATTTAATATATAATATAAATATTTAATTAATGTAATTTACTAATAGTAATTAATTTAATATATTATTCAAAATTCTTTTGGGTGCATAAAAATTGTTTTTTTTATAAAAACACATCCTTTATATTCAATTAGTTTTTAATTTCATTTATAATTAATTGGTCACAAAAGGATTAATTATATAAACACATTTAAACCATATTTTAACAATTTAGTTAATATTATTCATTCCCACAATTCTAATGGATAGGTGGTAACTATAATAATATTTCAATAATATTATAAATAGTATTTGGTAAAACCCAATCTTGCATGTAACGCAAGCCATATAAGAAAGTCATTCTTGAATGAAACATAAGATAAATTAGTGTTGAGTGAATTGAAATATAAATAATACATTACATTATTTTAAATAGTAAATATTTCATAAATTCTCTAGATTTTATATTCTTTTTTACGCTTGGTGTTGCGTGTCATACACACTATCAAATAAAATATCCTTATTTTATAATTTAGGGGCACTACATATCCCCACCTTAAATAAATTTCTTACTCTAAATTTAAACTTGATCATGGTAATAAATGTTTTGATATTGGAAAACTACTTCACTAAAATCTCATATCATGACAGGGTTTGATAAAATATCCACATAATAGGAGAGAAATTGGAGTAAGAAGGTCACATGAATAGGTTTCAAAGTAGGAGAACATTGGTGGGAAGTGAAAATAAAGACTTAAATGAAAAGTGTAAATAATTATATAGAGTTATTGAGTCCATTGATAAAAAATAATTGAATGAATTAAAGTTTAGGGCCTCAAAACCATAAATCTAAGATGATTTAAAAGACCATAGGTTCAATAATAATTAAGGTATGAGGATAATAATTTATTTCTAGATCATTTTGAAAATGTTGAGTAATTATTTTCTTTACTAAGAATATATGAAAATATAATTACATGATGTATTTATATAAACATAATTTCATAATTTACTCTTTCTTAGATCTCTTTCCAATTTTATCCCTTTACTCCAAGAAATGAATATCAAGAAAAATTAATGCATGAAGCACTAAAATTTACTTTTAACGGATTATAAGATAAAAAATGTCTTTAAATTTGTCTCTAAATATTTTAAAAAAATAATATGGTTAGAATAAGTTATCTAATATAATTAATTTATCTCTAAATAGAAAAAGTAAAACTACCGGTTCATTATTAATATTTATTCGTCAAATTTGTTAAATAAAAATAGTGACATGTTAACCAGGACATCACCCAGTCTAGTGATAGGTGTGAAACCATTATAATCCTTTAGTCAGTGGTTTAAGCCCCACCACCTCATTGGATATGATTGGTCTAAACCCTGTATGTGTGTTTTCCTTTTTCTAAAATATATTTATATAATTCATATGACATTCCTAAAAATATGATGGGTATTCTTGAAATTTAATCATTAAATAACCTTTTCGCTATGGTTTTTAATAAATTTTTTTTTCAAATCCTATTAATCTAATTTGAATATTATTACAATGTCATTAATTATCATAATAACACTAAAGGTTATCAATACCTTTAATCTCATTCCTATATAATGTAAAGGCATTATTGCTCAAGTAACATTTCTACTAAAACATATACGAAACTAATGAGTTGTATTTCCATAAATTTCTTCCAAAATATCTTTAATCTTGGAAGACACCCATTAAATAAAACCTAAAAAGAGATTTTAAGACTTAGAACTTATTATAAACCTTAATCTCATAATCTTGTGATGGTATCCATAAATATTAAGTTAATGAAGACATATGTTCTTTTATGTTAATCCTCAAAGTCTATCTTTGGGTTATGTTCCCTAATATATGTTTTAATAAATCTAGTTCCCATGGTTGATACTAAACCTCCCTATAATAAAAAATTTAATGCCCCTCACCCTAGTAGACTGGATCCAGTGCCTACTACCATTAAATTTGAATAAGATAGAAGGAATCACATCTCGAAGCACCAATAAATTTAGTAGACTTGGTAAACTAGATACGTAAACGAGTCTTGAATTCCAAATGAATACCCAAATTAAAACATATTTTTTTTATTTAAAGGATAACTTTATTCCATATATCATATCCCTATATAAATTTCTTATTAAATTTCATGGAATCCTAGAGAAATGAAACAAATTAAGGGTGAACTCAAATGATCAATAAGGGTTAAGTATAGTGAAAGAAATAACGACTCAATAAGAATAATAAACATGGAAAGGTAAATAACTGAGCACATGCCATTAAATAACTGGATAGAGAATAATCAATGTAGAAAGAATAAAATATGATCAAGTAATTCCATATAAATAATCACATGATCTTGAAACATGACCATGAATATTCCAACTAATTGAATAATCACATGGAATAATAACAATGAAGGAATGCATAATGTTGGATGTCTAAGCTATCAAGATCTATCCTTGAGATAGTTACTATCATGATCCATCATAAAGAAAGTTTAAGTCTATGAATATAAAACCATATTAACTATAAAGATCTATCCTTAAGATATTTACTATCAAGATGTAACACCCCCCGAATGATAAAGGGTTAAATGACTAAATGATATGACTCATGTCAACAAGGCGCACCTTCCTTTTCGAGAGCCCGTCTGATTAGAACTCCACAGTTAAGCGTGCTTGGCCTGGAGTAGTGATCAGGATGGGTGACCTTCTGGGAAGTTTCCCAGGGTGTGTGTGAGTGAGGACAAAGCACACTGGAAAGGACATGTGTTGGCCTGTGGAGACTTTCATTAGTCAGATGACCAGTTCAGGCATGTGGGTGGACCCTTGGGTGGGCCCCACATGTCTGTGGGGAAACTGGTGGTACCTGGTAGGCCAGGACCCAACGACCTTGTTAAGGCAGGGTGTCTGTGCTGTCACCGGGACCCGATTGTCACATTTGGTATCATAGGAGGAACCCATCCTTAAGTATGGTGAACTGCCTCAGTTGAGATATAGGGCCCACAACGAGGGCGTTGTTCTCTAAGGGGGGGGGGGTGAATGTAACACCCCCGAATGATAAAGGGTTAAATGACTAAATGATACGACTTATGTCAACAAGGTGCACCTTCCTTTTTGCAAGCCTATCTAATTAGAACTCCACAGTTAAGCGTGCTTGGCCTGGAGTAGTGATCAGGATGAGTGACCTTCTGGGAAGTTTCCCAGGGTGTTTGTGAGTGAGGACAAAGCACACTAGAAAGGACATGTATTGTCCTGTGGGTACTTTCATTAGTCAGATGACCCGTTCAGGCATGTGGGTGGACCCTTGGGTGGGCCCCACATGTCTGTGGGGAAACTGGTGGTACTTGGTAGGCCAGGACCCGATGACCTTGTTAAGGCGGGGTGTCTGTGCTGTCACTGGGAGCCGATTGTCACATTTGGTATCCGAGGAGGAACCCAGGCTTAAGTATGGTGCACTGTCTGGGTTGAGATATAGGGCCCATAATGAGGGCGTTGTGCTCTAAGGGGGGGTGGGGGTGAATGTAACACCCCTGAATGATAAAGGGTTAAATGACTAAATGATATGACTTATGTCAACAAGGTGCACCTTCCTTTTCACGAGACTGTCTGATTAGAACTCCACAGTTAAGCGTGCTTGGCCTGGAGTAGTGATCAGGATGAGTGACCTTCTGGGAAGTTTCCCAGGGGGTTTGTGAGTGAGGACAAAACACACTGGAAAGGACATGTATTGTCCTGTGAAGACTTTCATTAGTCAGATGACCCGTTCAGGCATGTGGGTGGACCCTTGGGTGGGCCCCACGTGTCTGTGGGGCAACTGGTGGTACTTGGTAGGCCATGACCCGACGACCTTGTTAAGGCGGGGTGTCTGTGCTCTCACCGGGAGCCGATTGTCACATTTGGTATCCGAGGAGGAACCCGGGCTTAAGTATGGTGCATTGTCTGGGTTGAGATATAGGGCCCACAACGAGGGCGTTGTGCTCTAAGGGGGGGGGGTGAATGTAACACCCCCGAATGATAAAGGGTTAAATGACTAAATGATACGACTCGTGTCAACAAGGTGCACCTTCCTTTTCGGAAGCCTGTCTGATTAGAACTCCACAGTTAAGCGTGTTTGGCCTGGAGTAGTGATCAGGATGGGTGACCTTCTGGGAAGTTTCCCAGGGTGTTTTTGAGTGAGGACAAAGCACACTGGAAAGGACATGTGTTGTCCTGTGGGGACTTTCATTAGTCAGATGACCCGTTCAGACATGTGGGTGGACCCTTGGGTGGGCCCCACGTGTCTGTGGGGCAACTGGTGGCACCTGGTAGGCCAGGACCAGATGACCTTGTTAAGGCGGGGTGTCTGTGTTATCATCGGGACCCAGTTGTCACACAAGATCCATCCTTCAGATAGATTTAAACTACTTAGAAATAAACGTGATGGGTTTGTCGCCAACTAAATTTCTCCCATGAGACCAACGATGCATCAAGGGGATTTCATTAAATAGTCCCCAACCCATATATTTCATGTAAAAAACATTTATAATATATTGAATTATAAATTTAAATCATAAACAATGTTCCTTATCAAATATTCATATTGAGTAAAGGATCCAGATTTATCAATATTTCCCTAATAAATCATATAACTTTCAAAGTAAACACCATATGTAAAAATGGTATACAATTTAGTAAATAATCATATACATCATAAAATAAAATTTATATTAAAATTAAAAAATAATTTCCAAGGAAAAATTATTACAAGGAAGCGAATGTCTCAAGAGAAAGTTAACAATCATAAAAGGAATTGATATTGTACGGTAACTTTTACCACTTGGTAATTTTCAACTCAAATCCCCTTGGATGAGATAATTAAAAGTGAAAGTTAAAATACCATGAATTAGGAATGAATTGTGATATTACATGTTAAAGGGGAATTATATACACCACATAAAAATTAATTGGTTCATAATGAAAAATAATTTTCAATGGAATATAAATTGAGATGATATCCCTTACTACTTGAGTAAATTTTGAATCATGGGATCCATGAATGAATAACATCAATTGAAAATTTTAATGTAATGAAATAAATGAAATTAATTATATAAAATTTCATAGGGTATTATATACACTACACAAAATAAATGACTGGGGAATATGGTATAACTCTCCCTGAAATAAAAGTGAGACTATAAATCCCCCTACCATGATTACGACTTGTCGTGTGGGTATTTATCTTCTTGAATAATAAAAGTATGTTAATTATTTAATTTTTTAGAACCTTTTTAAAGTTTATTATTACTTTTATTTTACCTATTAACAATTTACATAAAATTAATTAATAAATTAATTTTATGTTAGAAGTTTTGACCATATTCGGTTTATGTGTCGAAAATGACATTTGGTTGGTAGAATATGGTCAAAGGGGTCATTATTTAATCATATACTAAATAATAATAATAAAATATTTATCATATTTATACATAAATAATACTTTTAAACCCAATCATGGAATATGGTTCTGAAAAACGAACTAACATTATGATCATGGGGACAGTAGGTCGTACGTACGCATGAGTAATGTTCCTATTTTTCAACCATCATTATGGAAAGTTGGTAAGTAAAATTTATCTTTCTAGAGTGATAATTATATCTTAAATAACATATAATTTAATCATATATACTTTCATAAATAATTATTGTGATGTAAAAGGAATCACATCACTTTTAGGATTTGGTAGTCCACACGTCCACGAACGACGTTTCCACTTTTTCAGTGTGTGAAAGGGTAAAAAATATGATATATTATATTAACATAAATTTAATTATTTAATTAATATATTAATTATTTCATGAATATAATATATATTCAATATCTATTTATTTATATTAATCCAAAATATTTAGTGATAATAAATTTAATACACCATTCATGGAGACGGTAGGTCGTACGTACTCATGAACGATGTTTCCATTTTCTTGTCATATTAAAAGAAAAATAAAGTAAATAGTATGTATGTATATTATAATTATATTATAATATTTGTATCATATATATCAAATATTTTTAAAACAACAATTTATATATTCCATTTAAATCTTGAATGAATCATATGACTTTGAGGAGGCGGTAGTCCACACGTCCATAAATGATGTTATCATATTCCCCCAAAATGGAAATCATAAAGGTATATCTTATATAATAATTTAAGAAGAATAATTAAATTATAAATATCATATATAACATATATAAACTATAAATAGATCATTATTTCCAACCTTCAAATGTGATAATGGAAGAACGAATGACATTGGTTCGTGAGGTGGTAGTCTTCCGTACACATGAATGATGACTGTATATCCCATTTGATGGAAGTGTGTATAGGTTTAGGTTGTAATATTAAGATAAAAACATATAAGTATATTTATAATACTAATTTTATTATATAATAAATATATAATAATAATTTAATTGTTGTATAAAGGAAAAAAACTAATGTGTTCATTGAAGAACATTACCTCTTTTTCAGGTAACTCCTTTTGATTTATACCAAAAGACTTCCTTGGTTTGATTTATACCCAAAGTTAGGATTCTAGGATGAGAATATGTATTTTGGGATATTATTTGGGAAAGTTTTGGATGATATAAATGTCTTGATAGGTGTGAATAAGTGATGGGGCCGAGTGACCTTTTGTAAATAGGGAGTGGAAACACTTGGCATTTGTTAAAAGAATTGTGTGCTCCCCATAGTTTTACAAAAAAAAATGGATTAAATAACACCAAATATTCGATACATTAAGGTTTAGGGTTGAAATATTTATTTAAAATGGGTTTTGTACAAGTGTATAGGTCAGTTGGAACCTTAATATTAAAGTTTAATGACTAAGTAAACTCATTTTTACCTTAATCGCTATAATTAATTTTAATTACCATCAAAAATATTTTTGTTAAAAAAATAAGTTAAAATTATTTTAAATTATAAATTAATATTATTCCAAATATTATATCCAATTTTTAAAATTCAAATCTCAAAATTGGTATAAATTAATTTAAAATTAATCCCGTGGATGAGACGAGACATCAAGTTTTTAAAGTGAGAATGTTCAAAAGTTTACTAAGTTTTTATATACCATTTCAATATGAAATTGATTCAAATGAACTAAATTGAATTAATATATTTATAATTTATATAATTTTACTTTAAAAAAAATTTTAAATATAATTTAACATTATAAATTATTTATACGAAAAAGCAGTTTTCAATTAAAATTCAATATTTTTCACTATTCATCAAAAAATGAAACTTCATAGAAAAATAAAAAATACTAAACCTAAGTTAATTTTGATATTACAATTTAAAAATATAATTATATTTTTTCAAATAAAATTTATAAAGGTTTCAAAATTTATATTTAAAATGAGTGCACCATTAAAAGGTGGAAAACTATCTTTAGAAAAATAGAGCTCTTCAAGCATAAAATTGGATTTATTCTTATCTTATGCCAATAAAATCTATTGGATAAATGTAAAAAAATATTTTATTGAATATATAATATATATATATATATATATTTCATTATTATCATTCATTTATATTAATTAGTTTAATTTATTAAGAAAAAACACTTTAAGGTGCATAAAAATAGTTTTTTATAAAAAACATCCTTTATATTCAATTGGGTTTTATTTTCATTTTTAATTAATCAGACACTAAAGGATAAATTATATAAAAATTATAAAACCATATTTTCATAATTTATTTAATATTATTCATTACCACCATTTCTATGGCTAGGTGATAACTATAATAATATTTTAATAATAATATTAATAGTATTCGATAAAACTCAGTCTTGCATGTGACGCAAACTATCTAAGAAAGTTGTTATTTCATGTAACACACAATAAATCATTAATGAGTGTATTTAAATTTATATAATAAATTAAATTATTTTAAATAGAAATTATATCATAATTTATCAAGAGGTTATATTCCTTTCTATGCTTAGTGTTGCGTGTCATACACATTATCAAATAAAATATCATGATTTCAGAATTTTGAGGAATTATGTATTTAATATATTATGTAACATATTATAATCATATAAAAGTTGATAATTGAAAATTAATGATTTATTTTAGTTTTTTTGAAGAATGTGTATGTTTTTTTTTTGAATATATATAACACATTTCATGATACACCAGTTTTTTGTTCGATGGCCAAGTAGAGATTTTCCTAAGTAATAAACCTTGTATATTGCACTTGGCCAAAAAAATATTATGTATGTATCATCATTTTCTGAAATGTGGAAAAGGAAAATATCTCATGCACTACATACTATATTCCAATATCATACTGATATATAATAAGTTAGACTTATTATGTGGGTTACAATAGTTGGAAATATTTTTGAGATTTATGGAGATTGAAATTGGAAAATGTTGTGTTGATGTTAAAGATTAAACATCTTGATGAATTGATATGTTAGTCATTTTTAAATACTAAATTAAATGTAGAATTAGTGTAGAATAAATATATATTGGAATGAAATGAATGATGATTCTTTACATCATGAAGAGAGTGCCACACCGAAGTGTGTGATAAAGTTGAATGATTATAGGATAGATTCACTCTAAAAAAAATTCTATCACTGCAATAAGTTTGTTTCATGTCTTCATATAGTTATGATGTTTTAAATTAATATGTATTTTTTTGAGGTTTAAAGAATAGATAGAATGGAATTATATTTCTGGACATCATGTAATTCCCTAGTATTTCACTATGTATTTCTCCTTTAAATGAATATTATGTTTGACTGCTTCTTACACATGAAACATCAAACTAAATTGAATAATATTTTATTGAGAAAAAATATTAAAATAAAATATAAACTCTAATTCATTATGAGGTTTAAATTTGAAACAACCTAAAGAAAGTTATAAGTAGAGTAAACACACATATATATAAAAATACCACAAACATAAAATCTCAATACTCAGGGTTTGGCATAAAGATTGAAACCCAAAAAAAACTATAGAAACCAATAAAAAAATTAATAATATAATATACATGATGAGAAAGAGGTAAATGAAAAATTTTTAGTGAAACATGTAATCCTATATATAGGAATGTGATATCATCGTTATATAAATTCTACTTGAACACATTTCCATTATGTATATATATATAATCATTAGATATATAAACATTAAGTATATTTAAGTATAATTGTAATATAATTTTTTGATAACTAATTGAAAAAATATAATTCACAATACTCATAAAATTATTAATTAATGAAATAAATTAAGAGCACTTAAAGTTCTAAAAGGTCATTTTTTTAAAAGTGTCTTTGTTGTGTATTTTAGAAAACAAATTATAAATTTCAGAAGTTTAATTTGATAAAAATTATTTCATTTTTAGTTTCATAATATCAAAATTATCTTATGGAGAATTCTTGGAACTTTTCTGAAAAGGTTGATTTGAGAGTGAATAGTAAAAAATACCGATTTATCAAAACTATCATTTCTTTTAGTTAAATGAAGTTATTTAAAAGTACATTTATAATTTTAATTTGGTGTTAACACAAAATAATCTTACTTGAATTATAAATATTCCAATTAATCACATAATAATCTACATTATATTTTATTTTGGTATAAAATCATTTTAAGCTCAAAAACACATTTTTTAAAACTATTTACATTGAATTTTATGAATTTATATTAACATTTATTTATTCCACTTATAAAAATTGAATATTGAAAATTTATACCATATTTTTAATTAGTGGGTTTAAATTTGATAAATATTTAACTTTATTTTTTGTCACAATGAATAGTAACTATGGTAAAATTTAATACTATAGTAAAGGGTAAATTGGCTTATATAGGGTTAAAACTAATGTGAAAAAGGATTCAAAATAACCATAAAACTTGAATTTAATCTTTTTTATGGGCATAGTTTGAACAACCCTTCAAATATTTATAAATATGTCATTTCAATGTCATTTTTCTTTGATAAAGTCCTTTACATTATTTTGAGTAAAGAATAATGCCAAAATATCACATTCTTGATTTTAATATCACTAGTATGTTTTTACAAGGATAAAAAAAGTCATGAATGCCAAAAATGAATATTTTTAATATTAATATTTTTTATTATGATAATTTATTTTAAATTTTTATTGATGAAATAATTACCTTAAATACTTACGCAATGTTGACACAGTTCTTGTGCAAGGAATAGAAAAATAAAGTAAATGGTTTTAAAAAATTATAAAGTAATATTTTTTGGGTGATTTATTGTGTTACACAAATATTTTTGATAAATAAAATTTTCTAATTCTTTGTTAAAATTCTATATTGGAAATACATTACTTTCTTGATATTTTTTCATTTCAACTATGTGAATAGTCACGAAAATGAATTTAATGGTATCTTATGTTAAATAATATTTTATAAATTTATTTTAAATTAATAAAAATATTATATTTAGAAAATTTAATGGGATATAATTGATAATATAAACCATTTTCTACTTACATGTAATGTGGCTTTCTGGACCCCTAAATAGAAAAATACTTTGATATCGTGGTAATCAACACAAGGGATAACATGGGTTAAAACTAATATATAGGGTTAAAACATCACATAAAATTTTATAAATTTTATTTTATGAGATAATTATGACCAATAATAATCCTATTTTAGAAATATATCAATTTTGTACCACTTTAACATGATAATTAATTTAAATTAATTATATAATTTAAATAATTACAAGGGTACCCTCTCCTATATTATTTAAGTACAAATCCCATCCTCTCTTTCTAACACTTCATGATCCATTTAGCTTGACCCATATTTATAAAAATAACTTCCCAAAACCCACCTCTACATCTTATAGGTCTTTTTATCACCAAGATACCAACCTATAAGTCTTTAGTTATAAGAGAAATGAGGTTCTTCAAAGAGGAGGTAATCTTTTTAACAAAGTGCTTTCATTTTACTTATTATTTTACCATATTAAATTTATTTCAAACCATTATAATATAATAACATCAGTATCTCAAATATACTAAGATGTTATTATTTTAATTTTATAACTTTATTCATCTCTTTTTTCATTAAATTGTAAATAAAATCATTGTTTGTGAGTAATGTAGACTACCACCTTGTGTACTAATGTATTTTTTTTCTTGTAAACATATTTTTTGATTGGTTATTATTGTTGTATCATAAGATTTTATGATGGGTACAATAGGGTGGATGGTATTGTAGTTTAAAAAATTAAACTAACATAAAACCCAAAACCACTTTTGTTAAAAAGATCAGACTTAGCAGCCATCCAATGATCAGAGTATATGTATCAGAAAAAATATTCAACCAATAAATCATAGTTATTAATCAGGTTATCATACAGTCTGATAAAACAAATATTAGAAATATTTAGTAAAACAAAATTTATATTATAAACTGTACAATATAATATAAAACTTGTTAAAACAAGTAATATGAAATCTTATAATAGTGTAATATTTACTTGAAAGTGTTATAAAATAAATTCTATTCTTTAATCTTAGGAGTTAAGGAAGTGAAAAATACAGACTTAAGATATCCCCAATTTTAAAAATAACTATAAAGGTTTGTCTTTACTCACTAATAAATCCATAAATTTGATGATATGAATAATATATATCTTACAAAACCTTGGAATCCCTCGATACGATGATTGATGCTAGCTATATCTTCCAATACCCTAGAAGCCCTCGATCATCCTGATCGGTATCACCTGTCTTCCTATTCTCAGAATCCCTTGATCTAAACTTCAATTGAAACAAGTGAATACAAAATAAAAAATTTATTAAGATTTTACAATTACTAAATTATAATCCTTAGAATACAAAACTTTTAAAGATTATAAATTTTAATAATGATTTATTTAGGCAGAGTGATCTTAAAACATGTTGAGTTTCAAATGCATCTGTTCCCAACTCCTCGAATGCACTCCTATTTATAGGCATCCTCTAATAGTAATATTTTTTTGTGAATCTCAAAATTAGTTACAATGAACTCAGATGATCTTCAATAGGTAGATCAACCAAATGTATCCATATAATTTCATTTTGATAGAACCATTATAATGTAGTAATAAATTTTGTCTGATATGAATCATTCCAACATTATGATTACAAAAATTTTATAGTCTAATTGACTACACTATTTTTTAATCCGATGAAATGAATGGTGGCTAGTCTAATGGTTCTAAATAATATTCAGTCTGATGGATATGATTTTGGTCAATCTGATGGATAAAACATTACTTAATCTGATGGACATGACACTAGTCAGTTCCATGGAACCGAATCTTAGTTAGTTCTATGTATCATATTAAATAATATAAAGTTTATATTAATTTAGTTAGAAACTATTTCTATGTTCAATAGAAAAATATGTTTTCTAAAAAAACATTCTAAAATAATTGGGAAATAAAAAGTTAGTAAAATAAGATTTTTATAAATTTTATTTGATTTTAAAAACTAAGTAAAGGAAAAGTAGAAAGTATAAACTTTAGACTCAAAAATATCCCCATTTTGGAAATCACAAAACACAACACTAATAATGATTAACAATAAACTTGGATAAACTTATAACCCTATTTAAATTTGTGAACTTTAAAGAACTTTTAACTCCCCATATTTTGATAATTTCTTTTTGTTAAACATTCTTCATCTGATAGTAAATATTAATACTTTGGATTCCTCCCCTCAATAAATTATCCCAATTATATAGTTTATACCCCTTATATATTTTATATCCCTTGTATTATTTGTCCCCCTCTATGATTTTCAAAAAGGAATTAGGAAAGTAATATATTATCCTAAAATGTTATAAAGTATAAAAATGAAACAATTTTATTTGAATAACTATCTATCTAGGATAGAAATAACAAATATTCATCCAAGTAGAATTGGAAAAAATTCACACAAAAACTATTTTGAAAATAATTGACTAAAAATAGATATCATTCAAAAGGTTTGATTTAAAAATACATCAAGAGTTCAGAAATAAAATAATTCTTTCTTTATTATAAAGATTCTTGACTATAGCTTTAATATTCTCCAAATCCTCTTGATTATTCTTGGATTATATTACTATAGAATCAAGATTTTATATCATCTCTTTGATGAATAAGAACCTATGATTATATTATTTGAAAGAAACCACCTCTTCTTCAAGAATTATTCCCTTTTTTTTGTTATTTTAGCCTCAACAGGTCTTCTTAAAAAGATCATATTCTAGAATTTTCATCTTTCATCTTTCAAATATCATCTTTAAGTTTAGATATTTCTTGGTTCTAGGAATCTAATATGTCTTTGAACTATTCTACAAACTTCAACCTTTCAAAAACATCTAATGAAAACTTCTCAATGGAATCAGCTATATCAAAAGATACTTTCTTTGCTTCCTATGACTATTCATCATGACCTTTCATATAAACATCCACTTGTCTTGACCATTTGACCATTTTATTGAACCTCCTTTTATGTGCATTAGATTTTTTTTAAAAATTATCTTGTTTTCATTCTAAATAATATTTTTAATAAACAACTTCAATGATTATGATTTCTCATTTACACAATTCTGGATTTTATATCATGAGGATTTAGTGTTTGGTAGATAAGGCATTGAATTAGGTATTTATTTTAATGTTTGAAAAAATATAATCAATAATTTTATAAGCTTCAGTAACTGATGTATCTAATGAATCTGATGTTTCTTTAGAAATATGTTTTTGAGATGGTATAATATTTTTATTTTCTTTTCCTTTAACATTTTAATCATCTGATACCCTAACCATATCAACATCCTTATCTGTATCTACCTTTTCCAATATCTTTCTATGGTAATTTTTTGTTTCCCCTTCCTTATGTGATGAAGATTGTTCATTCATAAAAATATATAAGGTAGTATTTTTCATTATATTGAATCGATAAGGAAGTAGAAGATTAATATGAATCTGATGAACTATGTTCTTCTTCTTGAAGATCTTTCTCTAATTGCCTCACAATTCTTAAAACACCTTTCCAAACTTCTTATTTGATTTTGGAACTAAATTCTAAACTAATTTTTCAACTTGGGTTTTAATTTCAACTTCTTTACCCTTTAACTTTTTAATAATAATTATAACAACTAATGTTTCAACAAAATATAACTTTGTTGGTGTCGATGGATTTATATATTTTTGATTATAAATAGAATGTGTTCTGGATCCAGGAACTAGTTGAATAACTAACAAAGGTGAAATTGATAAATATAGATTGTCTGATTCTATTTCTACTCATTTAATCATTTTCTCCATCACTATTTCTTCAAATAGACTTTTATTTTGCTTTTTATTCTTCACTACCACTTTCATTACATAACTATATTTATATTTAAATATAAATCCTCAGATTTATCCAGTCTGAAAGTTGAATCCCCTAGTTTTTACCGTCCTTTATGTTACATTAACATCTTGAAGTCCTCATCAGACATAGCTTTCTGTTTCTTTTTAATTTTTGGACGAGAGGATTTTTCTTTCCTTCTTTCTTTAACAATTTTTTACTCTTTAACAACTTTATTATTATACATAGCATTGTCTAATTTTTCTACAAACTTTTTCAACTTCGAATTGAAAACAAATTTCATTATTTTTGTAGTTTCTTATCAAATAATTGAAACATTTTCCAAATGGAATAAGACTGATTTTTTTATTTGAAACACTTCTATACAATTAACTAACATGTTAACATAATAATAATAGATTTCATAGAAGTATTATTACTTGTCTCAATCAATAAAAACAAAAACTCTACTAGGTTTATCTACCTCATATTGATAAGGAAATCTAATATGAATATTTCAAGAAATTTTAGTGCATCCTTGTATCTTTTTCTCAGAATCAAATAGCCTGGAATATATAAAGTGACTACTCTAGCATCTGTAGTGATATATTACACTTTCCTAACCTTTTCAAAAGATAAAAACAATGAAGTTTCAACTTTTGACTTTTGAAAACTTCCAAGCTTTTTCGGAAGCTTATGAAATGGATGGTACACCTCTCCTTCCAGTGACACTTCAACAAAATCTGCCAATTTTAATATTTAGTTTACAAATTTCACAAAATAAGTTGAAAATAATCACATAAAAATCATCTTCAATATAGAATTCTATCGTAGAATACAGTTATCTTACAATTCATAGTTAATTTAAATCAAATTCATATTTTTCTACACAATTGATTTCCCATAGTTGAAATTTAAAAAATCTTTTCCAAAGAGAATCATACTTTTTATACCATGACTTCTTGATCAAAATTTCCTTTAAAATTTATCTCTTTGGGAATTCTTCAGCAGATGCCATCATACTAAAAATGATGCTGAGAATAGGAATGAAAAATAGAATCACATGAATGAAAAACTTTCTGGACTAGGCAATAAATGGAGATCTGAGGGTCTTTAGAAACTATTTATAATCAATGTGGTACATGGAGGCCCATATTCTTATTTATATAATTGAGGGATACCCTTCATATTCTAGAGACCTAATGGCTCATATTGAAATCATATACTGATTTGAAGGTTGAAATAAATCCTCAAATGATTTAATAAAAAATAATTGGAACTCTTAATTTTTCTATGAAAACAATTCACTAGACTATAGTATATTCTTATTACAAAAATATAATTTTTTAAAAAAAATTGTAAGTTTGTAAAAATTAAAGAATAAGTAAAAAAAAATGTAATGGATAACTTTAAAAACTAAAAGTTTAGTTGAATACCTATCAAATTAAAAGTTAAATTTCAATATTAAAGTTTCATCCAGTAACCTATTCTTCTTGGGTTTCATAAAAGAAATCGAATATGATAATTTTTATAAAAAAAAATTGATTCGAAAAATTTTATTAAGAATTTTTTATTCTAAAAAATTTTAACAAAAAAATTTGATTCCATAATACTTTAGTAAAATATTTGATTTGAAGAAATTTTAATAATTTTTTTTTATTATGAAAACTTTTAATAAATTTTTTTGATTCTAAAACACTATTTTCATATGAAAACAGAGGTTTTTAGGAAAATTTAAAAATTTAGAATTTTTTTAGAAAACCACAACATATGTACTCTCCCATTGCAAAGGAGTTCATTAATATAAGGATATTGGTAAAAAATAAGTAGGTATGAATGATCACTTGATATTGAACATTCCTAGATTCTATTTAATATATTAAAATCTATTGAAAATAAGAGGTTTTGTAAAAATATCAAAAAATTGTTATTGCATTCCGATGAATTGTAAAATGATATCTTCTTTTTGGTGTGTGATCCTAAAGGAAATTGTGTATTATATCTATGTGATTTTCTATTGAGTGATGTGATGGGTTTTTACTTAATAAATGGAACTTGTGTTATCCCACAATATTTGAGTTTTAATAAAACTCATTCCATAGTCAGTGAGTGTGTGTTGAATCCAAAAAACTTAAGTATAACATCTTCTAGCTGCCACATGTTCAACTTAAATAGAGGAAAGTAATACTGAGTGTTGTTTCTTACAAGAACAAAACACTAAAGCTTATCTGATGAAACTACAAGTTCCAAAAGTAATTTTTCATTCCATTTTATGTAACTACCCAAACCTAGTTACCCAGAGTTAGTGCATTGTTATGTAACATTGGAATGATCACAAGATATCAAGTCTCGAAAGACCGATTACTTTAGTAGCCTTGAAAGTACTAGATACACACATAAGTTTTACATTACAATATAAAATAAAAAAACATAATTGTCTACCCATTGAACACACTCATATCCCATATCCTATCTCTGCAGGTCAATCATAATATACTTCTTCACATCCTGGGAAAAATAAAACATAAGAAAGGGGTGAGCTCCGATATTCAGTAAGGATAACAATATAGCATAAACTATCATAAATAAGCAAAAACATTTAAGGAAATGTATAAGAATAAAACACAATGATTTTAGACTTAAACTTCACCATAATATGTCAAGTATAAATCAAATAATTCCATTTAATTATTCACATGGATATTCTACTCATCAAATAATCAAATTTAAAATCAATTGCTAATTTTATAATGATAAAATGCATAATTCCGGAAATCGTAACCACATAATCAAGGCCTCATTAAAAGACTATAAATAAGATTTTTCCAAGGATTTGTGCCAAGACACTAGTTTATCTCATGAGACCTACTGATGTATCGAGGATCTATATCAGGCTCCACCAATAACTTACTAAATCCAATTCATTCCTCATATGAAAATGTTCAATCATAACATAAACATTCATATTAAAAATAGCATATGAAATGTTAATACTTTAACCATAACCCATGAATGGAATAAAAATAACACATCCACAGTCAAATATATCACAAAACCTTTAATACAATATGGAAGATTTCATCATAATAAATCAACTTCAAACAAGTGTAAAATCTATAAAAGGATGTTGACATAAATGAAATCAAAACTATTTGAGAGAAATATCTCTTTATATTTTGAAATCATTTAAAAGTCAAATAATTATAAATTAAAACATTTATTTTGAAAATATTCTTATAATATTGTAAGGGAAACTTCAAAGGTGTTATAACAACAGAAAATAGTCATACCCACTATATAAGTTAAAAAACATTCTTACCTTAATTTTGTTGAAAAGGTCATAAAGTACCTTGTTTGGAAAGTGACAGAAATATTCCTTTCAAAAAAATTTATAAAAGTTAAAACAATGGTATAAATGACATTAACCCATACTCTAGTAAATAGTAAAAATGTTTTGAAATATATTTTTATGAAACATGGATGTGGATGATGAAGAGGTCCTAGTAGATACTCAAGTATAAATAACCTCAGATAATAAAGAAATTGTAAAATTAACCCTTACCTTGTAATTATCCTTAGTTTAGGGTACATTAAACTCCTTTATAATGGTGAAATAATTGTTATTAAATTATAAAATAACCACATACATAAATATAATATCATATATGATCTTCATAACATTTCTTTATTAATGGTATTTCAGTAGCATCATTGTTTCGGGTGTTAACTAATTCGTTTTCCTTTATATATTTTGTTACATAAGTCATATTTGTTATGGATATGATGTATTTGATTCGTATCCAGAATTATATTAAGTTATTAAATGTTATTTTTAACCATAAAATGAAAATTATTATTGAATGGTTATAATGGGGAATGAATCTCATCACGTTCGTGAGGACGATAATCCATACGTATGCACGAGCGACAATATCATTCTATTGATGGTAAAATCATATGTAATTGGATGATATATCATATATAGAGAATAATTAATATTTAATATTTATTATTTACACCAATTATACTCATTATTATACCCATCCAAACAATGAAGTGTTGAATAAAAAACTACACCACAACGTGGAGACGGTAAGTCGTACGTATGCACGTATGGTGACTATGTCATTTATAGGATGGATAGAATAATTAATATGGTTGTACCATATTTATAATAACATCACAGTATTTATAAGGTACTGGAGTCATTATTTTGGTATGGAAACAACAAATAAAGAGGAAGTGGAAGAAGAAAAGAACCTTGAAAGAGGTGATGAAATTATTACCACTTCTTTGGGTACTTCCTTTTTCATTTGATCAAAAGGGCTCCTTAGGTTGGATTTATGATCAAATTATGGCCTCTAAATTGAGTTGAGGGTATTTGGATGGATATTTGAGTAGGTTTTGGCTGTGAAAAATGGCTTTGGAGGTGTGAAATTAAGAGAAGGGTAAGTACCCTTCTATAAGAGAGGTGAGGGTCACTTTAGGAAAATCTTGAAATATTATTTTATTATAAAATCATTTTCGGTTTCTAATAGATAAAAATGGATTTATTTAGAGTATAATGTGTGTATGTGTCTAAATATTCTCAAAAAAATAGTTTTTATACAAGTTAAGGTCACCATATTAACCATATATTTTCGATTTAACTCTTGGTTAAATAGTCTAACATTTACCATGTCTTCTTGTATTGTCATAACAAATGGTTAATAAACTTACTATAAAAAGCCAAGATAACACCATGTGGTTCATTATTGACATATATAACCTTATCTTGGTTCTTTTTCCAAACATTATATTTTTAGGAATATTTTATCAATTAATAATATAGTATTGTTTTTAAAACTCAATTATGTCAATTTTGGAACTATTTGTTATTTTGTTTTTGTGAAAGTCATAACAACTTTATCACTTAGAAAAAAATATATTGAATCAACCCTAACATGTCATATTCACCTATAAAATTCATTTATGGTATCAAAACATTAAAATTATTCTTATTTTAATATTTACAATATCATTTATTTGATTCGTTCATTAATAAGGAAAATACTACATCATTATTGTGTGATAAATAAATATATTTATTTTATGTATAAAAATTATAAATAAAATATCATAATGTAGGAAATATTTTTATCTTTATAATAACTATTATAGTTGAAGATATCAATTATATAACCCAATATAATTTTTTTTACTAAAAGATACGTGTTTATGCTATTTTTGTCTTTACTTTACATTAATTAATATAAAATGCCATTATCACACCCAAGTGTCTCTATGGGGTCCCAAAATCAACCCAAGGATTCCCATGGTCGGACATGTATCTGAAAATAGGGCCAGGACACGTTTTAGGGTAATTTAATATTATTATAATATTATTTTTTACTCTTATTTACCAGATTTACCTTTAACCATGGTAAATAAAATATTTACTGAAATAACTATTCATAATGTCTAAAATTAAAATTTACCTATTTAAAAAATTTGAACCACTTAA
This sequence comes from Viscum album, assembly GCA_963277665.1. Lineage (NCBI taxonomy): Eukaryota > Viridiplantae > Streptophyta > Magnoliopsida > Santalales > Viscaceae > Viscum > Viscum album. The sequence goes on along the minus strand of OY728120.1, from coordinate 2,059,054,704 downwards.
TTCAAAATATGGAATCCATTTTTACAAATTCAAAACACGGAATTTGAAGAAATTAATTTAAAATCAATCCCCATTGTCAAACCCAATAAGTGGGTTTTTAAGAAGTAAAAACTATCAAAAGATTGACATATGTTTATGTACAATTTAAATGTGAAATTACATCCAATGAACTAAATTATATTAAATGATAAAAATATAATCTAATGATACTTTAAAACCACACAAATGTATAATTTAACACTATAAATTATTTTGATTAAAAAAGTTATTTTTAATTAAAATTTAGTATTTTTCACTATTCATCAAAATATGAAAGTTATCAGAAAAGTACCAAAAATTAACCCTAAGATAATTTTTATATTCCAAATACAAAAATGAAGTCCAATTTTAAAAAAAAAATTTATAAAATTTCAAAAAGTGGGTATTACTATTCATAACTGCTTTTAAAACGGCTAGTTTGATAGGTTGCGGTGCGCTTGAACTCGATGTTGTGTACATCACACACTATAGTATTATTCAACGAGAAACATACCGTGGAAGCTTCGGGTGTTACATTTTAAAACCACCAATGTTAATATCTGAAAAAAAGAACTCAAAATTATTTACAAAAGAGTAAAACAAGCCTAAATCCATAGTTCCCTTAAAATAATAATTTTTTTACATCTTTAAGGTGGGATTATTTGGGATTTTCATAATATATTACACCTAAGAATATAGAAAACATTAAATACATTCGACTATCTGTTAACTAAAGTAAAATTCCAATCACCCCTCTAAAGATATTTTGATCAATTGGTTTCCCAGATTTATCAATATATAATGTATTTGAGGTTCTAATTAGAGTAATAATACTTTTAGTATTATCATATCCAAATTTATTAAGAATATATTTTATATAATTATGTTGAGATAGAATTTTTTTTCTAGTTTTTGAAAAATTTAAAAACCTACAAAATAAGTAAGTTCACCCATCATGTTTATTTCAAATTCAGACTTCATAAGATCCATAAAGTAATTCATTAAATATTTTTTAGTTGAACCAAATATAATGTCAACAAAATAAATTTAAACTATTATGATGTTTTTAGAAACTTATTTTAAAAAAAGAGTTGGGTCTACATGCCACTTAACAAAAAATTTTTTGGAAAAAATCCATTTAATATATTATATCAGGATCTGGGGGATTATTTAAGTCCATAAGGTGCCTTAGTAGGTTTAAAAAAATGTTCTAGATATTTTTTATTTTCAAAATCAGGCGATTGTTCAACATAAACTTCCTCTTGAACATATCCATTAAGAAATACACAATTCACGTAAATTTAGAATAGATTGAAATTTAAGAATGTTTTTTATGCTAGAAGTATGTGAATAAATTCAATGCTAGATTCCAAAGCATAAGTTTCTTCATTGTCAACACCCTCTTATTGATTATATCCCTTAGAAACAAGTCTATCTTTATTTCTAACTATTATTCCATTTTCGTCATATTTTTTTCTAGAAAACCCATCTCACTATAATTAATAAATAATCTTTAGGCCGTTCAACCAAAGTTCAATCTTGATTCCTCTCAAATTCATTGATTTTATCATTCATTTATTTTATCCAATATACATCACCTAAATACTCCTCATGAGTTTTAGGTTTGAATTAAGATAAAAATGAAAAATGTTCAATTTTATTTCTTAAAGAACTTCTATTTCTAACTAGTTGATCTACACCACCAATGATGTTATCACTATGATGTTATCTAGGAAGCAATTGAATTATTGGGTTTAAAAAACTATATACTTAAATAACATGTTGAAATTTTTCTTGAGGTAAAACTTTAAAAATATATTGTTTAGTTTTTCTCTCATGAGAAGAAATTTCCAACATAGGTTGAAAATAAGTTTTTGAAATAACATCTAAAGATGTAAGTTTTGGTTTTTTTAAAACAAAAGGATCGATTTCATTAAATCCAACATGTAATTTTACCTCAATAGTACTTGTATTTTTATTAAAAACTCTATATGCCTTACAATTTATAGAATAACATAAAAATATTCCTTTACTAGATTTTGGAAAAACTTATGTAAATTATCTTTAGTATTTAAAAATGAAAATTGTATATACAAAAACTTTGAAGTAAGAAAGTTTTGGTTTAATTTATATCCACAACTTAGAGGGAGTTTTATTAACAAAAGGTCTTATTAAAACTCAATTTATAATATAATAAGAAGTAATAAATGATTCATCTAAAAAAATTAGCATCTAAGTATTCACTCATCATGGTACTAGTAGTCTCTTGAAGAATTATATTTATTATTTAGACTATACCATTTTTCTATGGAGTTATATGTGTTGAAAAGTTATATATAATACATTTTTTACTAAAAAAAGTTTCAAAATCATAACTGAAAAATTTCCCAACATGATCACTAAATTTTTTTCAAAATATATTTTTCTCATTTTTAACTTAGGATACTGAAGTTTTTAAAATTAAAAAAAAGGATTTGTACTTATTATAAATAAAATTGACCCAAGTGTAACTAGTGTAATCATCAATTAAAAAATATACATAGTATTTTCCACAAAAAACTCCAGAAAGACTTCCCTAATAGACCCAACATGATCACTATATGTGCACTAACTGTATAGAATCAGAAAGACTTCCCTAATATATTTAAAACTTGACTTATGTTGATTTCCAAATTTTCAAGGATAAAAAACTTTTGAAGTATCAACCCTAAGTTATGATATATACTTATCTAGTAATTTATTAGACAACATAGCTAAAATTATAACATTATAGTGTCATAATAAACTATTCCATAACCAAGATTAGTCTTCTGTTGCAATAAGACAAGGAAGATCTTAGCTCCTAAGGTCATCTATGTTTTTTTGTAAACATTCTCAAGCCAAATGGCAGAAATAACTAATTCATATTTGGAACTATTAATAGTACATTTATCATTCCTAAACTTTAAAAGATAGCCCTCATCACATAATTTACTTATGCTAATAAGGTTGTGCTCAAGTCCTACAATAAATGAAATATTTGAAATTAATGATTTTCCAAAAACAAAAATGTTACCTAGTCTGATAATTTATTCTTGAGCATTATCACCAAAGGTTACTTTAATACCTTTTATATTTATAATATTATTAAATAAGTATTTGTATCCATTAATGTGTTTCGAGAATCTTCTATCCATGAACCAAATATTTTTTTTGTTGGTACATTAATTATTTTCCTAAAAACAAAAGTATTTTCATTTTGAAACCCAAAGATGTTTGGGTCCAATATTATTAAAAAGTAAAGTTCAAGGAATCCATTTTTTTCAAATTTAATGTGTTGATAAAATGTTAATTCTTCTAAAAAATAAGATTAATGAAATCCTAAGAATTGAACTTTATTTAAAGAAAACTTATTCTTCCAGTTCCCACGACTTTGACATTTTAGTGAAAAATGGAACACTTTTCAGAACAAAGTAATTATTTTTGAAAAAATAGGTTTTCTATTAGTAAAACCCATACCAAAAACAAATCTATGAGGTTTAATCTAATTATATGAATTATCAACATTTTATTTACCAGTGGAATTTTTTTTCAAAAGCTTGTTCAAACTATAGATTTCATAATACAGTTTTACAAAAAAAAATATCCTCAGAAAAAGTTTTATTTGAAGTAAGTTTTACAATATCATTTTCTGAACTAGTTTTCTAAAAATTAGACATTTCAAGTTCTTTCAAAATATTCTATTTCTTAGAATTAGATTTATCTAAATATTTAAAAATGTATTATATCTCATTAGATAAAGTAGAAATTATAAAATTTTCATTCACAAGCTTTTCTTGATAAATATCAAGTTTTTTATAAATCGCACAATTTTCATTTTCTAGAAATTTATCAAATCTTGATACTTCCTAAAAACATGGTAAAGAATTTTTTATTCACATGAATAAGATTCTTCATCAGAAGATGTAGAACTATTATCATCAATATCACTATCAACATAGTTCACATATAAAGTAATATTTGTAAGAAATTGTGAACTTTCATTTTCCATGAATGAATTGTTAATCTTTGGAATTTTAGTAAGGAATCCAATATTCTTCTAACCTAAAATTTCATTATCTGATGAATTCTCATAAGAACTATCTCATCCACAAGAGCTCTATGTATTTGAAGCTTTCAAAATTTTCCTATTTTTATTGTTGTAATACTTCTACGAATTTATATTAGAATTTATTTCATTCTTATCCTTTCTCTTTAGCTTTGGAAAATCTGGTATGATATGTAAATATTTCTTACATTAATACCATATCACTTATGAAGAATCCATTTCATCACCTTTATCATTGTGATTCTTCTTGTAACTCTATTAAAAATCCTTCTTTCCAATTATTATTTTTTCATTCTTTTCAAAAGATTATCCAATTCATTTCTAGACTGTTCTGATGAACTACTATATGAACCAACTATAACTTTCTTATTTTTATAAGAATATATCACTTTCTTATTAGATTGAAATTTATTTGTAACATTATAATTTTTTTCATAAGAAACTATTCCATTCTTATTTTTAATCTTTTCATTATCTATTTTTAATATTGCCACATATTTTATAAGAATAACAATAAGACCATCTAGAGTTAGATGAGTAATTATTATAGCATCATCCAAACTAGTTCTCTTAAATTACCATTCACTAGCCATGATCGCAATAATCTTTTCCACTAATATTTCATCTATAAGATCTTTCTCACCAAGATATTGTAAACTATTTACAATATTCATAAATCTTTGATGTATTTTGGATACTCTTTCTCCTGGTATAAAATCAACATGTTGACAATTAGTTCATAACACAACTCTTCTAGTTTTAATTACATTTGAAGTTCCAAAATGTGTTACCGCTAATTTCTTCTAAATACTATTTGTGACTTCACATGAGAAAATATGACTATAAATGTTTCTAGTCATAGAACATAATAGATTATTCATTACTCTATAATTAAATTAATATTCTAAAATTTCTTTATTACTAAAAGTAATAAAATATTTCTCTAGAATCTTATAATTACTAGTCAACATAATTTTCTTTTCAATAATAGTGTTTATAAAAAATATCTTCATTAAATCTATATAATATTTGTAATCAACACCATACAAAACTAGTGGTATATTTGGATTAAAATTCTAAAGAGTAACAATGTTTAAACCTTCCATATTATCAAAACAAAACTCTTTCTATAATACACGTTACTGTAATAACAATTCATAAAAAACACAAATAACTTTCAGTAGATAAAAAAAGTAAAAACACAATAATTAAATTAGTAGAACCTCTTTTGATAATAATTGTTGCATTTTAAGAGTATGTGATGGATATAAGAGGGGATGGATTTTAGTTAAAAAATTAAAATAACATAAAAACCAAAACCTGTTTTCTTAAAAAGATCTAACTTAGCATTTTTCTGATGATTATAGTATATGTATGAGACTTGTAAGTTGTCTGATAAATCAGAGTTATTAATCGGGCTCACAGAAAGTATGATAAAACATATATTACAAATATTTAGAAAAACAAAATTTCTAATATAAATTGATCATCGGAATATAAAACTTACTAAAATAGGTAATATGAAAGTTTATAATAAAGTAATAATGAATTACAATATTTATAAAATAAATTATACACATTAAAATTAAGAGTTAAAGAATTTAGAAATACTGACTTAAGATATCCATATTTTTCAACCTAAATGTAAAGGTATGTAGTTCTATACCATAAAATCCGTTAATATGATAATCATAATAATATTTTTATTCCAAAACCCTAGAATCCTTTGATATAATAATCAGTGCTAGGTTTGTCTTCTAAAACCCAAGAATCCCTCAATCAGCATGATCAGTATCACCTATCTTCAAAACTATTCTAATGATTTTACAATTCCTCACTTTTAATTATTAGAACACAACTCTCTGAAAGATTACAAAGCATAATAATGGGATGTTCAAGAAGATTGATCTTATAACACGTTGAGTTACAAAGGCATTAGCTCCCAGCTCATCAAATTCAATCTTATTTATAGATATCCTATAACAATCATATTTTATAGGAATCTTATAGTTGTTTGAAATAAAATCGGATGATCTTAATTAGGTATCTCATCAAAATGTCTCCATCTAATGTTGTTTTCATAGCACCGTTACAATGTCGTAATAACTTCTATTCAATATAAATAATTCAAATAGTCTGATTATAAATATTTTATAGTCTAATAGATTACATTAATTTCCAATCCAATGAACTAAACTATGGTCAGTTTGATGGATATGATTTCAATCATTCCAATGGACAAAAAAATTAGTTAATATGATGGATAGAAAACTAGTCAGTCTGATGGACCAGGCTCTAATTCAGTCTGATGTATCAGATTAAAGAATATAAAATTTATATTTTTTTAGATAGAAACTAGTTCTACATTCAATATAAAAATATTTTTTCTACAAAAACATTCTAAAATACTTGGTATCTACAGAGTTTGTAAAATATGGTTTTAAGAAGGTGTGTGATTTTCAAAACTAAAGAAAGGAAAAGTAGAAAGTATAAACATTCAACTCAAAAATTATAATGGATTTAATGTATATATATGATATTCAAGTCATAATTATTATTATTTAACTATAATATATCCTCTATATTAATACCATTCTAATTATTAAAAATGGAATCATCGCACGTGTGTACGTACAACATATCGTCTCCACATAGCGGTGTTGTTCAATTTTCATCACCAATTTTCATGGATGGTTATAAATAAGAAACTAATAAATAGATATTATATTTACAAAAAAAAATTTAGAAATATAATATATCATTTACCTTCTTACCTTTTCACCTGTTAAAAAAATGACAACATATCTCATGTGTATGTGTGGATTACCACCTCCCCAAAGCGATGTGATTAATTTTTCATATACCTATTTATTGAATGATTCTAAATATGTATATAATGAATATATTTGATATTTATATCATGATTAACATTCTATATATGATGAAACCAAGATCAATATGCAAGTATCATAACTTCCAAATTGAAACATACATGAAAAACGAAGCAGTTAACATCTGAGATGATAATGATAATGATGATTGTTATGGAACATATGATAATATGTTATAATAAAACCATATATGTTATTATAATTGTTAATATTATTAAATTATATAATTATAATAAATTTAAATTTATTTTACATGGGGTTAAAATCACTTACGAAGTAAGTCGGACCTGAGATAATGGGTTTCAAAACTCAATTTCTTTTCATCAGGTTGTATTACTTCTTCATTGTCTATGTTATACTAAGATTATGTGTTTAATGATCACTAATTATTTTATATTGTATTTCCACTTGTTTTATATGGATTTAAATTTTTTATACATAATCAATTCATTGATTAATTCTCACTTTAGTATTATAATCATTGTGAGGGTCCTCATCTGAATTTTATTTCTATGAGATATATGCCATATATAAAGTACAATAAAAATATTTATGAGAAAGGGGGATAAAATTTAATTAAAAGTTAATTAAGATGTTTTATGAGAACATATTTACATATCATTGTAATATGTTATTGATAATAAATACAAGTGTGTTCTTAAGAAAACTTTGTGTTTGTTGTATTTATTATCAATAAGTGTTGATTATTATCAATGAATAAGGAGTATTCATTAATTCCAATACATTGAATAAGGAATTGAAGTGAATAATAATATTGGTGATTATAATGTATTTATTATGAATGATAAAGATCCTAAGATTGGATAAGAAGGAGATCCTATATGTTAAGGTTTGTGTTTAGTGATTAATTATTAAAATATTGGTTTGAATATTTCAAGTTTCAGGAAGATTATCTTAATATCTCTATTTAGAAGGAGTTTGGACAAGTTTCATCCATGGATTTTTGGATAAAGACAAATTAGACGATTCCAAGAAATATGTTCCTCAATGAAGTAAATATGATGATTGTATTATCATGATTTATACTTTTTAGGAAAATTGAATAAGGTTGGATAAAGGAGGACCAATCCAGGAAGACCATGCCCATGGTGAAGAGCATGTCGGAGAATCCAAGCAGGGACATTCCCATGGTGGAGAGTGTGTTGATATAAATATTTCCCAGCATGGGAAAGTCTGAATCCTAGATTTAGTCATGGGGAAGGTGGGGAAGAAGTCTAGGTGCGGACACACCGATAGAATATGGCATATTGAAAAGGAGTAATGCCCCAAAATGGGACACTAGAAATGTACCACACCTATGGTGGTCCCTATGGTGGAATTCCAGTGTACCTATGTGAATTTGGAAATAAAATATGATCAGGATAGTGTATAATGAGGCCATGGTCAATAGGTGGAGTAGTAATTACAAATGGGAAAATATGGGAGATTGTGCCTATGGTAGAAGAAGTTGTGGTTGATAGTTGAAGCTGTGGTCCAAAATGACCAAAAGTAAGATACCATGCCCATGGTAATTAGCTATTAAAAAAACGTCCATAATGGTATGAAAATAGATTTTTATAGCTGTGGTACACTACGCACTATATGAACATCCCAAAACATCTTGGACACACCCTAGGCTCCAACATGACCTTCACCATGCCCATCACATGGTCATGGTAGCCCCTAAAGTTTCCAAGACTGCCCCTCTAGGCTCTATAACACTTCCAAACTCCGTCTCATCACCATTGAGCCTTGAAAAACCAATAAGGAAAGAATAATAAGGTATAAACCAATACATTATATACCTTTCGAAAAATTCTCATCCTTGTGAATTAAAATCAAACCCAAAGTGAAGAAAAGAAAGGGGCATATGAATAGTGAACCCATGGGATACCTCTCAAGAATATTTCAATCATAGTAGAACAACCACATCACTTAGAGAAAAAAGGTGTAAAATTATGAAACACTAACAACCAACCCCTAAACACCCTCTTGGAGGAGATGCCACTCAAACAAGAGAAAATACATAAATAAGACATAAAATAAGAGAGAACTATCTAATAATCCATATAAATTTAAACATAAAAAAATCAATAAAAAATAGGAACTAAGCATCAATAAATTTATAGAATTTTCCATGGTTAATTTCAAAGAATTTTTTTTCATAATATTCTATAATTATTTATATTTTAAATAAGCGATTTTAAAATGAAAAGCGTATTTTCCTCAGGAAATTTTCTAGTGATATTTTAAAATTAATTTCGTTTATGTCAATATACTTTGATAAATCTTATAATTTACTAGGGGATATACTCTAATGATTGAATCCACCTAAGTAATATATATGTCTTATGATCATGTTTCTCTAATGATTGACTAGGGAAAATTATTAACATTATGTATGTTAGTTTTCAATAAGAATGTTTATGTTGATTATTTATTGAATTTTTTTTATTCCATTCATATGATGAATTCATTAGACTTATAAAGTGAATGAGTGGGTCCTGCTATAGATATCCCCTCGATGCATCGGTGGGTCTTATGAGATAAACTTGAATTGATATTTAGTGTATGTTTGTGAAATTTTTTATGATGTCTTGGCATAAGGATTTGATGATATGTTTATGATGCCTTGGAAAAAGGCCTTGATGGTATGATTATGATGTTTGAAATTATGCATTCCATCATTTTGAAATAATTTATTTTTATCCATGTGATTATTTTTGTTGTTACATCATTCCTAGATATATTACCTTTTTATCATATAGTAATATGACATGTTTGGTTATTATTAACCTCTTCCATATTATCCATTCTTTATTTAGTTTTTGATAAATTTTGTTGTACACTTTCCCTTACTGAGCATATGATCTCACCCTTTATTATGTTTTCCCTTCCTTGGGATACCAAAAAGGGGTCTACGAATGAATATAAGGATATATTAGAAGAAATAATAAATTTATCACTATAATTTTACATTTTATTTCATGTTTTTAAATAAAATATGAGAATATTGTATGTTTCTAGTCTCCTAAGAAATCTAAACTATTTTATTCCTTGGGATGCGATCTCTTGTGTCTTGTGCCAATGTAGTAAGATAACCACCATATCTGGGTCACTAGAGTCAGGGTGTAATAGTTGATATCAAAGGAAGTTTAGTTGGACCTTTGGGAAATTGATTTAGGAAAACTTAGATTATAGAACATAACATTATGATTGATGCTAGGGATAATTCTATGAAATAAGTTAATATCATGAATCTTTGGTAAAGTAGATATTGTGGGGTTTTCTTAGAAAATACATACCTGACTAGATATTGGAAAGTGGATGTGGTTGTGTCACAGATGCACCTAGGGGTAACAACTCTGATAGGAGAATATTTGGTATTTACTTGATCATCATCAGTTCATGATGAGCAGGATTAATATTTCACAGCTGGCTAGACACTCATAAGAGATATTATTGGGTTCATTTGAATTTTCATTATAAATCATTATGATGAATGAGAGAATAAAACCTATAGTGACCTATGATATTCCCTAGTGATATGGTATAAACCTAAAGTGTTATGGGTTGATAAATTAAAGGTTGATCATAAGTTTAAAGGAATAGACATCCATTTTGAGGTTTTACGTGATGGTAGTTTAAGATGATTAAGGATATTATCACAGACATTTATCAAAATAATACCCTTTGGTTTAGTATGTGTTTTAGTTAAAATGTTATTTGGGGAAGAATGATCTTATATTTTGTGGACATGAGTTGAAATGTATTGATAAAATTTTGGGTTAATGTGGTTATTGATATTAATATGGTTAATTGGGATAAAAGGTTTATGAAATTTTGGGAACATACTTTTTATCATATCGATAACCATGGGATTAGAAGGTGATTTGGTGGCTCATTAATTAATGTTATTTTTGAAGAAGTTCACTACATTGGGAAAATTATTTAATTAAGGTAAATGAAAATATATTTGAATAAAATAGGATTAAATTTGAAGAATAAATCTTGGGTTATATTTTGGAAGAATATATGATTTTATTATGGATTTATGGTGATTCTGGTAATTTATAGGAAAGATTAACATATTTTGGAGATTATATGATAAGGAAAATATATTTTTTGTTATGTGACTTTATGAGTGATTGATTTTGTTTAGACATTAATATTAAATTTATCTTAAAATAATATGTGATTAAATATTTCTGATTTTTTGGTATTCATCTTTTTGAGGAATATTTTTGAAGAGTAGTATGGATTGTTACTTTTGGAATGAATTAAGTTGAAATTTGGGTGTTATTATTGAGTATTAGGAGATTAATATAGTATTTATTCAAATTAAGGTTGTTTAATATTTATTTAAAATTTTATCTTATGCTAACTGTTACAGTTTTAGATTGAAGGAATAAATTTTCCATGTTTTTTGGATCTTATAGTCAGTTAAAAGTTGAATTTAGTGATTGAATCAAGAAAAATTAATCTTGAATATTCGCTGTTTGGACTAATAGATGATAAATAATTGGAAATTGATCAAAACATAAAATAATGGTGAATTTAAAATTATGTAGTGAAAATAAATCGATTATGTAAATTTTGTTAAAATATCTATCTCGAAAGAAAAATAATTCTCAAATATATTGAGTCTTATTCATAAAGTAATACTAAAATATCAAGGTATGGTTTTAGAAACTCATCTACAAGTATAAGAATTATATAGGTACATTATTTTATAAAATAAAAAGTTTCCTGATCTTGACCTAAAAATTAAATTTCGCAATAAAATCTATATTTGATTATTATGATAAATTCATTTTCGAGAGAAAAATTCAAATTGATAGGATGCATTTTTTATAAGAGGGGGAGATTTAATACCCTGATATTTCAATGTGTGTTTATTTGTTAAATTGATATTATGTTTCATATATTAGGACACATGAAACAAAAAACTAAAATTAAATGTGATGGTTTTATTGAGATAAAATATTATAATAAAATATAAATGTGAATAAATTATTTGGTTTAAATATGAAAAAATATTAAGAAACTTGAATTAGAGTAAATTAACACACATATATATAAATACCACATATAAAAAATCTTTATCCTCATGATTATCTAGGAATATTGTGTCCCTAACTGAAACTATAGAAACTAGACAAATAATTGGGAATATAATATACATGATGGGAGAGTTAAATGAATAAATTTTAGCGAAGTGTGTAAGGCTATATATAAGAATGTAATATGACCATTATAAATGGTCATTGGTAATATAGATATAATATATATATATAGTCATTAGGTATATATAAATTTGGCATATTTATGATCAATTGGTATATAATTTTTTGATAAAAAATAAAAAATAATATAATTCACAATACTCATATAATTTTTAATTTAAGAAATAGATTAAGAACACTTAAAGTTCTAAAGGTTCATTTTTCTACAAAACCATTTTTTACATGTATTTAAAAAAATTATAAATTTTAGAAATTTAATTTGATAAAAAGGATTTCATTTTAGGTTACATTATATAAAAATTATCTTAGGGTAAATTTTTGAGACTTTTCTAAAAAAGTTTTTTTGAGTGAATAGTGAAAAATACCAATTTTTGAAAAACAATTATTTCTTTTCTTTAAATAAAGTAATTTATAAGTCCCATTAAAATTTTAGTTTTTAATAAAATTAATATAATTATAATTTAACAATAAATAAACTTATTAATCACATAAGATTCATCATTATATTTCATTTTGGTAAAATGAAATTTTTGGGCTCTAAAATACATTTTTTTAAAAATTGTTTTTATTTTTGTTTTATGTATTTATATTTAAATTGATTTTTGAATCTTCTAGAAGCTAAATCATGAAAATTTTATTCTATATTTGGAATCAATAGGTTAAAATTTGGTAAATAGTTCAACTTTATTTTTGATCATAATGAATAATAACCATAGTAAAATTTATCACCACAATAAAGGGTAAATTGGGTTAACTATGGTTAAAATAATGTGAAAAGGCATTAAAATCACCCTAAAACTTGATTTTAATATTTAGGATATTTTTAACAAACCTTAATATATTCTAAAATATTAAATTTGTGTACCATTTGTTTGGATAAATACCTTTATATTATTTTTAAGTAAACAATAATTCAAAAAATGTCACTTTCTTGATTTTAATATGTATAATATATTTTCACACGGATGAAAATAAGAAATAAATTATTATTTTTAATATGAACTTTTTTATTATGGTAATTTATTTTTAATTTTTATTTAAGAATTAATTACCTTAAATCTTTATGAAATGCTAACACAGTGCTTTTAGAAGTAGTGGAAAAAACAAGTAAATGATTTTAAAAACATACATATTAATATTTTTTGGGTGAGTTATGGTGTTACATGAAATTTTTATATAAATATAATGTATTAGTGGTTTTTTAAAATTTAATATTATAACTACATTACTATATTGATATTTTTTAAAGCCAATTATTTGAATAGTATTGAAAATGACTTTAATGGCATCTTATATTAAATAATATTTTATTAAATGATTTAAAATTCATAAGATATAATATTTGAAAAATTTAATGGGATATGATCAATAATATAAACCATTTTACGATTATGGTTAAGTTTTACTTTTATAGTAAATTTCTTGACCCCTAAAGAGAAAAAAACTTAGATATTATGATAATCATCAAAAGGGTTGACGAGGGGTTAAAATATCACATAAACTTGTCTCAAATTTATTTTATGAGATTATTTTGACTCATAATAATCCTATATTCTATATATATAAATTTGGTTCCACTTTAACATGAAAATTAATTTATATTAATTTAATACGTTAAGTAATTCCAAGGGGTCTCATCCCCTCTCTTATATTAGGACACCACCCATCCTCTATTCCTCGCACATCTTGAGAAATTTATCATAAAAATATCTACCCAAATAACTTAAAAAAATACCTTCACACATCTTAGAGGTATTTTTCTCACCAAAATTATAACCTATAAGTCTTTTGGTGTAAGCAAGATGAGGTTGTTCGAAGAGTAGGTTATCATTTTAACCGAGCATTTTAATTTTACTTATTATTATAACTCCTTAAATTATATCCTAACCATTCCAATATAACAACATCAGTATCTAAAATTTAATAAGATTTTAATATTTTTATTTTATAAACTTATTCATATCCTTTTCTATCAAATGTGAAACAAAACAAATGTTCGTGCGTACGTACGGACTACCGCCTCGTGAACCAATGTATTTCGTTTTTCATCCCCATCTTTCATATATGATTGTTATGTTGGATTTAACATATATATGTTATATTAATGAAAAAATTATTATTATTTAAATATAATTTATCATATCTCTTCATACCATTCTAATTGGTAAAAGTGGAATCATCTCATGTGCATACATATGGCCTACCGTCTCTATATAGAGATGTATTTCATTTTTCATTACCACTTTACATGGATGGTTATAATGATAGAACTAATTAATATATATGATATTAATGAAATAATTATGACTATTAAATATAATATTTAATTTACCTTCTTACCATTCAATCCATTAAAAAATGATGATGTCACTCGTGTGTACGTATAGACTACCACCTCCATGAAATAATGTGATTCATTTTTCATGCCTGACATTCATTGATGATTATAAATATGTATATAATGAATATAATTTATATTTATATCATGATTGATATTTTGGATATTATGGAAAAAATATCAAGATACATGCACCATAACTGCCGAATCGAAACATACCTGAAAAATGAAGTAGTTAACTCCCAAAATGATAATGACAATGAAATATTGTTTATGAATGGGTTATAATATGTTATAATAAAAAATTAATTGTATTATAAGTATGAATATAAATCTTCTATATAATTATAATAAATTTTAATTTGTTATATTGGTTTTTAAAATCAATTACAAAGAAATTTGGATCTGAGGTAAGGGGTTTCATAACTTAGTTTCCATCCATTTGGTTATATTAGTTTTTAATTGTCTATGTTATGATAAGATTATGTGTATAATGACCTATAATTATTTTATGTTATATTTTCACTTGTTTTATGTTGATTTAAATTTTGTATACATGATCAATTCAATGATTATTTCTCACTTAAACTTTATGATATTCCTAAGGGTTTCTCATCTCACTTTTATTTCTATGAGATATATATCATATTAATGACTTGTTTATTTTTTTTGTTATATATACTAGCCCTTTGATATGATTTATCATGCCAGAAGCTCAAAGGACATAATTTTTTTTAATAATCCCCCCTTTTAACTAGTTTGAGGGGTAACATTACATGGACTGAAATCCCAGAGTCAGTTAGGCCCAGTATATTATATTTCTATCTTAAACTATATATATTATCTTATCATATAGTTATTTATAAAAATTACATGTTTTTATTTCATTTTCCTCTCTCTAAGTACTCAAAAGTTTGAAATATTTGTTTTAAGTAAAAATGACTTTTTTCTATTCGATCATGAATATTTTTCTTCCATGTTTTTATTTTTCACAAAATATTTTAAAGTTTTTTTTAATATTATAAAATAACTTATTGAATTAAGTTTTATACATTTTTGACTTTCTATAAAAAAAATTAAATTATTCTTCTTTTCATTTTATAAATGGGGCACTTTTTACCAAATGTTTGAAAAAAATATTTGTTTTAATTATTACCACCTAAATAGATTCTCCCACCATCACAATTATTTCCTTTATTATAAATTCCTTTAAAAGTTTACATATTTATTTTCAAAGAATTTTTTCCCTAATATTCTAGAAATTTTTAAATTTTAAATAAATAATTTCAAAATGAAAAGGTTACTTTATCAAGAAAGTTTCAATTGGTATCTTAAAAGTAATTTTATCTATGTCAAAACCCTTTGGTGAATATTATTATTTACTAGGGATATTATCTAATGATACCATATAATATATTACTCTGGATAAATTATGATCATTTTTCTCTAGTGATTGACTGGGGAAAATTATTAATATTTCATATGCTTGTTTCTAATATGAATGTTCCTATTGATTATTAATAAAATTGTTATTCATTTCTTTAATATGATTTATGAATTATACTTAATAAGTGATCAAGTGGGGAAAAATATATATAGTCCCTCAATTAATCGGTTTTTCTAATGAGACAAACTAGCTTGGGTATTTGGTGTATGCCTGCCTAATTGTTTATGATGTTTTGGTATGAGGCTCTGATGGTATGCTTATGATGTCTTAGAATAATTCCATGATAGTATGATTATAATGCCTAAAATTATGAATTATATCATTATGAAATTAGTTACAATTATCCCTATGATTATTTATGTTGTTACATCATCCATGTATATATTCCCCTTTTATAATATTAGTTATATGAAAAATTAGATTATAGTTTATCTCTACCATATTATTCATGAATTATTTATTATATGATTGATTTTTTTGTACTTTTTCACTTACTAAGAGTCTAAGATCACCCTTTATTATGTATTCATTTCCCCAGTATACCAAAAGGGATATTTGAATGATTTTAGAGATATATTAGAAGAAATAATAAAGTTATCATTAAAATTTTAAGTTGTATTATATGTTTTCAAATGAAATGTGACAATCATGTTTGTATATAGTATTTCAATAATGATAAAATATTAGATCCTCTGGGATGTGATCACTTATATATTGTGATAATTTAGTAATAAAACCACCAACATTGGGTTACTTTATTTGGGGTATTACATGTCATTTGAAATTTTTATTTTGTGTCTTAAGAATGATTTAAAGACAAATTAATTATGAATAATTTTAATGAGATTGAAGACCAAAGATAAAGGAGGATTAATGGTGTAAAAATTATTGAAAAAATATTCATGAAATTATATTAATACATAATTGGTAATAAGGATGAGAAGGAGAAAAATATATGCTTCCATTATTTGATATAATCTAGAAGTTGATGGGAGAGACTTTACCACTATAAATATCATATGGAACCCTTGTGTCAAAGACCAGAGAAGATTAAATGTTGTTGTGAAAGAAAATATTACACATTAAAGATGGAGTATAAGATGAAAGCATAGATATTGGAATGCACACATCTGTTGATTATTTATTATACAAGAAGTATAAGGATACCATATCCATGATATCCTTAAATCATAAGGTTTGAAGAAAATAAGAGGTATCTAATTTGATAGTTACATTCTTAAGAGAACTAGTAATTTTTTTGTGAGTTATCCCTTATATCACTACCCACTAATGAAGGTTATTAGATTATTTGTGTCTATAAAAACCAGTGCTACAATGATGATCAACTTCAAGAGGATATGTCCACATGTCCTGTATTTAGTATAGGGAATCCTTCTTACAGCTAAATCCTTTCAAGTTGGTTCTAATATTGTACCTTGATAGTGTTAGGATTATAGGTCCAAGGATATACCCCAAATTAGTATATTTATTGATAATAAAATAATATTTATGTGTTCATGGGATAAAAACCATAACACACTATGGACACAGTCATCTACATTGGAGGTGAAAGTCATTAAAAAACTCTAATGTTACTTTATATACTTTCCTAATTAATATACTTACAATAAAACAGTGATAAAGTAATAGTATGAGATCTATTTACTAAAAGTGTATAGTTAAAAAGGGTAAATGTCATAATGGGTTAATAAGTTACACACAATAATTCACCCCAAGAGTGTTGGCTATACCCCCAACAAATCCTATCAGTATGTGTTGTTTTCCATTATTTATTTTCTTCTTATTTAAAATCACTTATAATATTTTGTTACATCTACCTTATATAGGATTATCTAAAACATAAAGAATCATTACAAAATAAACAAAAAAATCAATAAATTATGCCTTCATATACTCCTTAGGTTTGTCAAGGGATAACTAAATTAGTAATGGATTATTTTATGTTGGAAAATTATTATGAGTTTATTATGAAAACTAACATATGTGAGAGATATTATTCATTAAGAATATTTAAAAAAATACATATTGGATATTTTTATTTATTATTATCTTTAAATACCCATGTTATATAATTTTTTCTATATAAGTAAATTTTATTTTTTATTTTCATTTCATTAATAAAAAATAACTTATAGTGATTTAATTTAATACTTATTTAACTACGCATCTTCACACTATTTTCATAAAAATGAGATCACTTCCATTTATGGTTTTATGGATCTAAAATTCATTTTTATGGCTAGGAAATACCTAAAGAGTCTTTTTAGAGTTAAATATATATCTAAAATATTTAAAAACAAATAGATTAACTATTTTTTCTTCCATTAATTAAAATATAAAAAGAAATATATAATTATGAACGATTATCCATTATAATTTTTTTCATGATAAAATTTTTATATTTTAAAGTAAATTTAATGTTATGTGTATTTTTCCCACATGAATGCTTGACATATTTTTTATACTCTTAACTAGGTAAAGTTTAGGAAAATTTTCAAGATTTTTTGGATTCATAAGTGTTATTCCATTCAAATAATTTTTTAATCTTAAATTTTTTATATTATGTGTGTTTTTGGTATTTAATATATGAAAGTAAAATAGGTCATGGAAATTTTTTAATTGGGATCACTTATTGATAAAGAATCCAAATCAAATTAATTATGTGTAAATGATGGTAGATAAATTTTATATTAGTTAATACTTATTCTATATTACATATATGGGGTTCCTTATTTTTAAATTATTGTTTCATAACCATAATTTCATCATCAAAGAGAAAGTTTCAAATGTTGTTATTAGAATAATAACATATTTTCACAAGGTTAGTTCCATTAAAAGTCATATGTTTTGAACTAATATGATTTATTTTTACATTTATGATTTTTATAGGTTTTTTATGATGTTTTTTCATATTTAGGGGACTACTTAAACCACCTTATAGAATTATTTACAGACTACTTTGTACGGTTGATTAATTTATATATGTATATCTAAAATTATGGTTCATTGAGTTTTTTTGTTTTATGTTGTTTTTTAATATATATTTTAACAGATCATGGGTTATTGCACTTTAATTTATTTTTAAAAAAATATTTAAGTTTAAATTTTGGTTTTTATAAAAACTGACATCGAAAGACTCTTTATAAATATATTTAATCATGATTTCAACATTGTTTAATTTAAAAACTAACATTGAAAGTATTTTGTATATTGATTTTTAATAACTAATGTTAAAACGTTACTTTTAGTGTCATCCATATTCATGACACTTTTTAACTAATGTGAAAAATTAAAAAAATTAATGTTAAATGGTAACTTTCTAGTGGTGCTTTCCTTAGACTGGAACCCACAAGAAAAGACTCAACACATGTATATCTAATATAGAGCAAAAAAAATCCATAGATATGAAATATTTTCAAAATAAATATTTATGCACACTAATCATATCAATATCAAATAAAAGAAACATGGAACATAGTTCTTATATCAAGAATATAGTCATAACATATCAAGAGGACATACTCAGCACTCCAGTGTCTCAACAAACATGTTTGATAACTTTAACAAGATAAAGCATAAATACACATACATGGTTCTTTTTAATTTGATATACTAATCTTAGACTCCAAAATAAATCTATTAAAAATGTTCAGACCATTATAAACATGTATGGAAAGAATATATACATGTTTAAACCATTATAAAATATTTAAGGAAAATTCATAACATGGTTTAACCATCACTAAAATTCAATTCATAATCAAATAAGCTTAGAAAATGAAGAATGCATCAACAGTTGATGAAAGACATACATTTATACTTTGTTTAATTAAGAAAACATTTTATTAAATTTATCTTTGAATTAAACCATTTATAATGAATCCCTCACTATACCCAATGCCCCAAATGTATCTAAACATTGAAATTATGAGAGAAAGAGGAGAGGATCACCCACCAAAACCTATACACATGGAGTCCTTTTTCTAGAACGACATATTTTCCACCAATAATGGATTTGGAAACATAAAATTAACCAAATAATATTTCATTAGTAACCTTAATTGTAAGAACAACAATCCACCAAACAAAGGGGCTTCCTTACCCAAAAATAAAAAATTACAGACTTTGGCTACCATATAATGACCCGGGATTTTCATAAATGGATATTACATTTTTTTAGATTAATATTAATTACATTACACAAACTCATATCTAAGGATTGTAGTAGTTTAGTTCCATTGGAAACTTGGAAGACAATCCTCTTAATTCATTGAAGATATTAAATGTATCCCAAAAACATGTTCCCATTTAGTATTCCTACTTAAAAACCATTATTCAAAACCTGAGTAAAGGAAACATAAGAAAGGGTCAGATCATATGCTAAGGGTAAACCTGGGAGATATGTAAGCATAACATGAGCATAAAGGTATGAGGACATGAAAATAACATTTTAAAACCATACCCTGCATATCAAATATCTTAATATTGAATCAAGGCATAAATATTGTTAGTTAATAAGATATAAATCATAAGATAAAAAAATAACATGAACCATAGGATAATATCATTGGCATACGACCTAGATTTTTGGCGCACATAAGAATATAAAATCATTTCCTTAATAGTCAAGTCTCATTTCCAAAACTAATTAGGGAACTCCATGGATGACTACACCTCTTGGGAAGGACACACCACCATACCTAGTAGAATCCCTTTCCCCATAATTTAATGGGTTCACTCCCCAAACCATTATAGTAGTCAAGGTTCACTCCCCAGACCATCATAGAGGATATAGTCCCTTACTAAACTGGGTTTACTCCCCATTAGAGTCTCATCTATCTCATGAGGTATAAATCTCTTCCTAATACATTAGAGGGAGATATAGGTCCTACCCATCTTTGGTTATAAATTAACCACGATACTTGGTTATAACATAACCACTATCACAAAAAAAAATACATATATGTTCCATAAGATCATAAAACATTCAACATATTAGAATGTATGGAATGAAATGGGTTTCATAAACATTCCATCATAACATAACATGTGGAAAATAAATAGGTTTCATAATCATTTTTTCATTCCATCAAATAATATCCCATGGAAAAATAACAGGGATTTATAAGAATTTTATCATGTTATAAACCATGGAACATAAATGGGTTTCATAAACATATTTTCATAATAATCATAAACCATTTAGAGAAGTAATAAGAATGGTATCCTTGTATCACATCCCCATTGAAGCATAAGTAACATAAAAGGATGTAATATTAGTTGGAAAATGATTTTGAGAGATTACTTGGGACATTTCTTGAGGAAGATATCCATTACACTTTTAAAAACACTTTAAAACTTAAAACATTTTCAAAAACCTTTCCTTTGAAAATAACCTTTTAAACTTATATAGAAAGATTTAAAAATAAATTAAAACATTTTTGAGGTAAATATCAATTCTACACTAAAAAAATCACTTTTTAAAACATAAAACATTTTGAAAATATTTTTTTTAAGATAACCTTGAAAACTTATGTATCACCCCAAGACTTTATCATATTTACCTTTATATATCTTTGTAATATATGTGACACTAACTTGGTGTACGATGCACGCAAAACCGAGTTTCTATGAAACATTTTTGTATATATATATAATTAATTAAATGAGATAATTATAAAATAACAGTTAAAAATAGTTATAGGAATAATAATAACTACATTTCAAATATTTTTTATAATTTTTTTATATAAATAAAACATATTTATAGTGAAAGGTAAAGATTTTCTATGTTAAAAATGTTGTTCTCTAAAATGGGTTTATTTTAATTATAAAATTAATTTTAGACACATTTAGAAAACTAATTTGATAAAATAAACTTCATTTTTGAATTCAGTACAACAAAATTATCCAAGGGTGAATTTTTGGGATTTTTCTCAGAAACTTCATTTTTTGATGAATAGTGAAAAATATTACTTTTAGTTAAAAACAATATTTTTTTCAAATTAATTATTAATTAAAAATGATATTTGAATTTTTTAAAGGTATAATTAGATAAATAATACTTTTTTAAATAAAATTTAATTCATTATAATCAATTTCACATTGAAACTGTATATAAAATCATAACAAACTTTTGAACTTTTCCTACTTAAAACCACTTTATTTCGCCCTGTCTACGGGATTAGCACTAATCTTAGTTTTTTTGATTCTGTGAATTTAATTTCCAAAATATGACATACACCATTTTGTTTGGTCTAATATTTATATCCTAATAATACGAAGTCAATTTTTAACCAAAATGATTAGTAAAAGTGATTAAAGTTAATCACAATAGTTAATGCCAAATTAAGCTTAATAGGGGACTAAACCATAAAATTAAGGGCCCAAGTGACCTATACACCTGTCCTACACACATTTTTTGTCCATAGTTCGGTCATACACCTTACATTATTGTTTTTGGTTTTTTTTTTTAGTAATTTTTTAGGTAAGATCATGTGCACACCTAACTTGTCGCTAAAAATTCCAAGTGAGTCATTTTCCTTCCCAATAAAAGGCCACCACATATACCCATTACTCACACCTCAAAAATCTCTTAATTTAGGCCAAGACCAAACCAAATTTTCTCCCAACATCCCTCCCCATGACCTATAATTATCCCTTTAGTCATAAATCCATCTAAGGAATCCTTTTTGTATACACTAAAATAAGTTACCCGATTAAGAGACAACGTCTTCTCTCAAGCTCATTTCATTTATTTTTCTTCTTCATCCCTCCACTCTATTTATTACATTAATGTGTGAAAACACCATTATCCCACATATAATAGGATTTTTTATGCTAATGGTTCTACCTATACTTACACACACCTCCATCTAATCGATATCGAACATAATGTTTCTGTATATGGCGAGCTACTGCCTCATGAAACGATGATTGTTCATTTTTCATTCAGCACCTATCATGGTGTACAATATGATGGAAACTATATTTATATATAACATATATTTCATTAATAATGTCTTTATTCTTATATAATTTTTATTTATAACATACCTTAATGCTTTCCATCATGTGTAAATATTATAATTTCGTTTGAGGAAATATGGACTACCGCCCCCTCAAAGCGATATGACCCATTCATGCCATACATGGAATGTATAAAGGTATGTAATAATAAATCTATGTAACATGTATAAAATATATATGATACTATAAATTATAATATACTTATGTAACATCTAGATTTAAATTATTTTAATACAACATAGAAATGAAAGTAGCGTTCATGCGTACGTACGACCTACCCTCTCCATGAACAGTGCACTTCATTTCTAATATAAAAATATTATAGACTATTATAAATACATATGAAATTAATATATAATATTTTTAGTCATGGTTTTCATTATTTATATGATGAAAGCAGGATATATTTAATAAGAACAAAAACTGACATGTCAAAATGTACTTGAGAAAACAAGGTAATTAATACCCAAAATAGTCAAAATAATGAATGATTGTTAACAAACGGGTAATAAAGTAGTATAAGAAGTTAATATATGGTATTATAAAGATTATTTTTGTTATTTTATTAGTTATTAACATATTTTAAATAACTACATAGAAGTTTAAAACCACACAACAAGAGGAAGGTTAAGGTAAGGGATTTTCATATCACTTTTTAAATCTATGAGATTAATGTCATATTCACTACTTACTTATTTTGTGTTCCATAACTACTACCATTTTTTTTATTATATCATAAATCCTATTAATCTAATTATATTATAAGATTCATATAATTTCACACCTTTCTGGTATTTATGATTTAATTATTTCCAAGTGGTATAAGACACTTTTGAATTTTTAAATATCATTCTCCTCAAATGCTCATAATCTCACTTCCTTTTGTGATTGTTAACTTACCGTGATGTAATAAATTTATTATAATCATTTTTTCATTGTAAATTTAATTAAATATACATATTCTCATACAGTGGATATTATTATTTCCTAAACTGTATACCATTTTTCATATGACAGTTACTTTGATAATTATTTGATTATTGGGGAAATATTGGTAGATCCATATTTCTCATTCAATAAGGATATTTTATAAGGAATATAGTTATTTTGATTATTCAGTATGAGGAATTATTTGTACTAGAACTGAATGGTGGATCCTGGACTTTGTATAGCTCCTCGATGCATCGAAAAGTTCTCGTGATAAAAATAAGTCAGCCAAATTAAATGGGTTTCTATTTGTGTTTTAAATCATCTTGTGAAAGGTCTTGATGGTAATATGTTTTCATGTTCCTGAGACATGATGTCTGATAATAAAAAAAATCCCTCATTTAGTATCAATTATTGTTTATCCATGAGATTTTTTGTCGATGTATCTATAGATGTAGTTCATTCTTAGTTTATTGATTTATTGTATGTGTTTTAGTTTCTTACTTTCCACATTATTTATGACTTATCTAGTAATTTTTATGGAAATTGTACTCAGTTATTTACCATTCCATAAATATTGATTCATTATTTCTTCCACTTTACTTACCCTTACTGAGAATCTGTGCTCAGACTTATTATGTTTCTTCCCCCAGGTTATGAAGAAGAGAACCCTGAATAAGATTTTAAGGATGGATTTTATTTCAGATTATTGTGTAGCATGTTTTATTCTATTTTCCTAATATATTATGGGTATTATGTATGTAATCTAGCTTTATAATATTGCTAAACTGAATGTTCCTTCTATATTTTCTTCCTTGTAATAATTCCAATTTAATGTAATAATGCACCAGCTCTAGGCTTCTAGGTTCGAGGCATTATAGTTGGCATCAAAGGATGCTTAACAACAACCTATGAAACTAGATTTAGAAAAACATTGATTAGGAAGAACAACCGTAAGATAGAAATTGAGGATAAGTATAGAAGAACATCCTAAAATTTTGTTATGGTAGAGATTATGTGGGTATTCCTGGAAATACATCTCTTCCTAGATACTACAAGTGGACATGGTTCTAGTACAGATGTAACCAGAAGTAACAAATCTAACAAGGTGTTATGGGCTTGACTCGGGGTTACCTGGTACATGATAATAGGCCTTACTATGCACTTGGTTCAAAACTCCCATGGTATATGTTTAGGATAATTCACTTTATCTTTCCCTATCATTATAAAGGATTTAAGTGTAAAGATTCCTCCAAACTAACCAAAGATTATGATTCCAAGATTTATGGTGCATAAATTTATGTTATGTGTTATATCGTGGTTATATTTATAGATATTTCATAATTTTATGAGCTAATCTATGAGATTTCTTTTTATAGAAATGGCTCTTGGAAAGAATAATTGTGTCAAAACTCGTATAAAATGTAGATATTTTTGTCCTGAGGAAACCAATACATCTGGTATTAGAACAGAGAAAATCGTGCCAATATTATGGAAACTTAATCAGGTTATAAAAAAATAACCTTTCCTGAATGGAGAAACATATTCTATTAAGGGAATCTACTATGCTATATTGTTTTATGCGATAGAAGTCCCTATATTTTAGTGGGACTACTAATCCAATTGTAGCTGAGAAATAGATTAAGTCTCTTGAAAAGATATTTACGGCCATAGAATGCAGTGAAATGGAAGTGGTTACACTTGGGGTCTATTATCTCCAAGGTGATGCTGATCAATAGTGTTCTCTGATCCAGAATACAAGGGAAGAATAAGAAATTGAACTCATGGATGAAGTACTTTTATGGATAAATTCTTCGATAAATACTTTCCTCATGATCAAAAAAATTGATACGAATAGAAATTTCCTTAGTTTAAACAAAAAGGAAGTAGATAGTGCAACAGATTATGAAGCTACCTTCACAAGGATATCCAGGTATGCTTCAGATTATATATACAACACTGGGTTCAAGATCAATCACTTCTTTGAAGGTATTAAACCAAATCTTCAAAGGAAACTTATTTCTTATAAATTTTCATCATATGAAGAAATAGTTTTATGTTCCATTAAGACAGAGGAGGAATTTTCTAGAATAAATATATTTAATGGAAACCAAGACAAGAAGGGGTCATCTAAGAACTATGATAAAGGGAATTCTAATAATAAGAATAAGTTTTATCGGTTCCCATATTATGAAAACTATGGGAAAAATAACCCTGGGAAATGTTTGAAGAGACTAGGAGTTTGCAATAAATGTGGAGATAAGGGTCACCAAGTTCATGAATGAAAGGGGAATAACCCAATAAATGATGTCCATTTCTATGATTTTAAGAATATGGGACATTATGTAAATGATTATCCCAAGAATCAAAGGAATCTACCATAGAATAGGCCAATGGGAAATGGCCAAGCCAATGTAATCACTATAGCAGAGGTAGAAGTACCAAATGACATGGTAGAAAGTACATTATTCTTATCTTCAAATCTAGCTAATGTGATATTTGATTCTATATCAACACACTCTTTTATATCTACTTAGTTTTCCAAGAAAATTAGACACTTCCCTTTTGATTTAATAAGATATTTGTTAGTCAAAACTCCTAAGGGAAGTATCATTGCAAAAAAGATGTGTCGGTCAACCCCAATTATAACACATAAACATACTTTATGTTCCAAACTTTTTATCATACCTATGTATGCTTTTGATATTATCTTTATTATGGACTACATCTCAAGATATGATGCAAAAAATTATTGCAAAGAAATTACTATTTTTGAGGATAATGTAGAATCCCTCGTATTTAGTGTAGAATCTTCATCACATGATTCTTATTTAGATCCACCATAAGTAACTATACAGAATGAAATTCTTTGAGAGGATGAGCAAAAAATGTCTATTGATAAAGAAGGTAATCACCAAATCGATGATGTGACTATTGTGTAGAAATAAATTGATGTCTTTCCATATGATTTACTTAGAGATCCCCCATAACGTGTGGTTGTATTCTCCATTGATTTAATCCTTGATTCAAGGCCAATATCAAAGACTACCTATAGAATGGCCACTATGGAATTGGTAGAATTGAATAAACAACTAGAGTATTTGGGTAATAAAGCATTTATTCCCCCTAGTGTTCCACCTTGTGGTGCCCCTATCCTCTTTGTAAAAAAGAAAGATGGATCCAAGAGGTTGTGTTTGGATTATAGGGAAATCAATGCCATTAAAGTAAAGAACAAGTATCCTCTACCTCACATTGCTGACTTGTTTGATCAAATTAATGGAGCCTAATATTCTTCAAATATTGATCTTCATTTTGGGTATCACCAATTGTGAGTTAAGAAGCAAGATATTCCGAATAAATCTTTTCATACAAGGTATGGACATTGCGAGTTTATAGTAATTCCATTTGGGCTCAAAAATTCAAGCTCTGTTATTATGGACCTAATAAACAGAGTATTCAGGGAATATCTTGACAATTTTTTTGTAGTATTAATTGATGATATTATGTTGCATTCAAAAACATATTAGTATCATGAGGATCACTTTTCGATCATCTTTAAGACTCTTATAAGGGAATAGTTATATGGAAATTTAGTAAATGAGATTTCTGGCTTCAAGAAGTCTCTTTTCTTGGTCATATTGTCTCCAAATATAGAATATTGGTCGATCCTGCAAATAAATATTTTGTCATAGAATGGCCTATGCCAAAAAAATAACCAAGGTACGTAGTTTCATTGGTTTGGTAGATTATTGAAGGCAATTCATTCAGACTTTTTCCCGATTTTCTAACCCCTTAACCAAGCTTACATGTAAATGTGTTAAGCTTTTCTAGATGAAGGAATGTGATGAATTATTTGATGATCTAAAGAGAAGAGTAGTTAATGCTTCAATTTTGACTCTATCATCTGATAGTGAAGGATTTTTCATATATAATGGTGCATCAAAGAAGGGAATTAATTGCGTCTTAATGAAAAATGAAAATTTTAATGTATATGCATCAAGAAAATTGAAGAATCATGAGCGGAACTACCCAACCCATGATCTGGAGTTAGCAGTTGTAATCTTATCTTTGAAAATATAGATACATTACCTCTATGGAGAAATATTTGAGATATAAATGAATCATAAAATCTTGAAATACATATTATCATAGAAAGAGATCAGTATAAAACAAATTTGTTGTCTTGAACTACTCAAGGATTATGATTTCTCAATACAATACCACCCAGCAGGGAAACAAAATATGGTGGAATATGCATTGAGTAGGAAAGATCATGGAGTTATGACCCAAATGATGATTTATAAGGATCTTATTACATGTATTTAGTGAATATGGATATGGGAATTTCTAAATAAGGGGATACATCAACAATTTATCAGATGATTGCAAAACCATCTTTAATAGAGAGGATAAAGAATTGCCAATATGTTGATGAGGACTTTCTAAAGGAAATTAAACGTGTGAACGATGAAAAATTAGCAGACTTTGTTTATGAAGATGATGTTCAAAAATTTATAAAGAGGATATGTGTTCCATGTTTAACTAAGCTAAAAACAGAATTGTTGGATGAAACTCATAGCTCAAATTTATCTATACACCCTATGAGACAAAGATGTATAGGGAATTGAGGGAACACTTTTGGTGGGATAACAAGAAGAGTGAAATTGTAGACTATGTGTCTTGATGTCTGGTTTTTCAATAAGTTAATTTTGTAAGATAGTATCCTAAATGAGTTTTGAAACTTCTTCTTATCTCTATGTGGAAATGGGATGAAATTACTATGGACTTTGTTACAGGACTTCCAAAGGATCCTATAAAGAATGATGCAATATGGGTTATTATTGATCACCGAAAAAAGTCTACACATTTCCTTACAATAAGATAAGATCTTCCTCTTTAGTTCCTCTCAAGGCTCTACATTAATAAAGGTGTAATAATTCATGGAACATGTATGTAAATTGTCTCTGATCGATATCCCAGCTTTACATCAAAATTCTAGAAGATTCTTTAGAAGGTCCTTGATACTGAGATTTATTTGAGAGTTGACTACCATCCACAAACTGATGGAAAAATGTGAAAGAACAATTAAAACAATGGAAGACATGTTGAGATCTTGTTCACTCTATTTTGAAGGTATATGGTATAAGTACTTTCCTTTTGTGGAGTTTTCCTATAATAATAGTTTCCGTTCAAGTATTCAAATGGCACTGTATGAAGCATTATATGGAAAGAAGTGTTGTACTCCAACTTGTTGGGATGAATTTGGAGAATTGAAAATCATAGGTCTAGAACTTGTTGAAGAGATGACAATTAAGGTGAACAATATTTAGGCTCATATCAAAATGCCTCAAATAAGGCAAAATAATTATGCTAATAATCGAAGGAAGGATTTGGAATTCCCAGTGGGAGATCATGTTTTCTTGAAGGTATATTCAGTGAAGGGTTTCATTAGATTTAGTAATAAAGGGAAACTAATTCCTAGGTACATCGGACCCTTCTAAATTCTTGAAATATTCGGAATCATTACTTATCATTTAGCTTTTCCACCAAATCTCACAATGGTTCACGATGTGTTCCATGTATCCCTGATAAGGAAGTACATGCTGGATCCAACCCATGTGCTCACATCTAATGGAATTGAGTTGTAACCTGAACTTTCATATTATTATGAACCCATCCATATTCTGGACATTAGATAGAAATTATTGAGGAATCGAACGATATGTTTGGTAAAAATACTCTAGAGAAATCACAAAATAGAGGAAGCAACATGGGAACCAGAGGATTCTATGAAGGAGAAATACCCACATCTTTTTTAAGGTAATAACCCTAAAATTTTGTGGATTTTTTTTAGGAGGTAAGAATGTTTCTCCCCAATAATTTACCACATTTACCTTTAGATATCTTTTCAATATACGCAAGACCTACTTAGAGTATGATGCATGCAAAATTGGGTTTCTATGAAACATATTTTTATATATATAATAAATTAACTGATATAATTATGACTTAACCATTAAAATTTGGTATATCAATATTAATAACTACTTTTAAAATATTTTTTATAATTTTTTTATATAAATAAAACATATTGATAGTGAAAGATAATATTTTTGGTAAAGTCCTTTTATGTTAAAAATATTATTTCACCGAATAGATCACTTTCAAAAATAAAATTAATTTTAGACACATTTATAAATTGAATTTGATAAAATAAGCTTCATTTTTGAATTTAGTACATCTAAATTATATTAGTGTTAATTTTTG
This sequence comes from Viscum album, assembly GCA_963277665.1. Lineage (NCBI taxonomy): Eukaryota > Viridiplantae > Streptophyta > Magnoliopsida > Santalales > Viscaceae > Viscum > Viscum album. Next base: position 2,059,024,433 of record OY728120.1, on the reverse strand, counting down.
GGATTTTTCTGAGAAACTTCATTTTTTGATGAATAGTGAAAAATACTGCTTTTTAATTAAAAATTGCCTTTTTGTCTAATTAATTATTAATGTTAAATGATATTATAATTTTTTTTAAGGTAAAAATGGATAAATAATGAATGAATTAATACAATTTAATTCATTATAATCAATTTCACATTAAAACTTAATATAAAATCATAACAAACTTTTGAACTTTTTCCTACTTAAACCCCTGTTATTTTGTCCTGTCTGTGGGATTAGCGCTCATATTAATTTTTCCACTTATGTGAATTGAATTTCCAAAATACTATATAAAACATTTTATTTAGTCTAATATTTAAATTATAATAATACCCAATTAATTTTTGACCAAAATAATTAGTAAAAGTGATTAAAATTAATCACATCAGTTAAGGTCAGATAAAGATTAATTAGGGACTAAAACTTAAAATTAAGGGCCCAAGTGACCTGTAAACTTTTAATACACCCATTTTATATCCATATCTCGTCAATAAACCTTCCATTTTTGTGTTTGGTAGGTTTTTTATTACTTTTTTTAGGTAATATCATATGCACACCTAACTTGTCTCTAAAAATTCCAAGTGAGTCCTCTTGCTTCCCTATAAAAGGCCACAAACTCTACCCAATCCTCACACCTCTAAAATATCTTAAGTTAGTAAAATACCTGACAAAATTTTCTCCCAAAATCCCTCCCCATGAACTAGAATACTAAATTTGGTCAGAAATTGGTTGCGCCCAAATTTACCCTACTGGTAAAAGCGGTCGATGTAGTACATGTAGGGGTCGAATCCACAGGGACTGAAGAAGTAACCTTGAGATGCTATGATTTAGTGAAGTATGGGGTATGAAGTAGCCAACTTTGGGGTTGATTTTGGATGGTTTAAAGAACACTAAGAAACCTAAGTGAATTAAATTCAAATAAAATGGGTTGATCTTAGGATTATGCTCGGGGTGGATTGAATGAATTTTACTTCTTTAGAAAATTTTGGTTTTATTAATTCTTGATGAATCCATTCTTCAAAAATAACACTACCTTCATAATTTTCTGGTTTAATGCTTACTAAACACAATTACTAATACCCTATACACTTATTGAACCAAATTCATGATCTCTCTGAGGTATATGGTCATTTAGTAATTGAATTTAGTTTTCTCAAACATAGTAAAGATGAAGAGTAGAAATAACTGAAGAATGGATGTCATAAATTAATTATCCAATTAACAACAATTCGTTCATAAAATAACATTAAATCCAGCCTTTGCATCCTCTTAAGATAAAACCATTAAAGGTTTATCCCTCCATTTATGGTATACTCTCAATGGTGGTCGGAAGATGGATAACAAGAATTGGATTGAAGAAATTAAAACCACGGAAATAACGAGCACTCCTCTCTGTGTGTGAATGAAATTCACACCTATGTGTGAACTAATTCACAACAACACAGAGATATCACTGTGATTTGGGATAATAAAGTTTTAATAAATTAAATGGAAAATATATAAGAGGAAGAAGTTGATTAAGAATATAAAGATACAAAAAAAGAAACTTACATGGAAATGGAAAACATTAGAAAGGAAATTTGGAAGCATAACCTCACAATGAAACAAGCAACAAAAGATGATAAGAAAAATATCCACCTTTATTACCTTCACCACTAGATCCTTATATAGGCATATTAGGATCATTAGATCTTCCCCCCACAATCAATTCACCCCCCCAACAATTAATAGAGTCAAAAGGAGGGTGAATAATCAAAAGGAAATTGACGTTTCGAATTTGACCTGGAAAACTGTCCAAATTCGTCCACCATATTGACATGTCAATTTTCAATTGAATAAGGCCGAATCCGGAGGAGTTGTAGAAGAGAAATATCTTATTTAATCTGTTCTATATGATCTGTAAAAAGTTCAGGAAATTTGGCTCAACCTTTTGGATGTTATGTTCTAAATGGTGGGACAGATTTCTGTGCATTAATGTCGGGTCCACCATTTAAATCTCAACCTCAGATCCCTTTATGATCATGAAAACATTAGAATTAGCTCCGGACACAGTTGAATAAAATGATCCTAATATTTTTATCTTTCTAATTTATAAATTTGAGCATCATTGGGCTTGGTTTGTGGGCCCCACATTTGTTTGATGGGCCTTAGGCCCATTATGCTTTTTCCAGCAAGTTTCTGCATTCAGGTACAAAAATATCCATCTTCACTTGTGATTCATCCGTTAGACCTAAAATAAAAAATATTCCAAATAAAGTGATGAATAATATACCAAAATATCAAATTAAAATTTTGAATATTGTAATTTCCACAAGCAAATTATTGAGTGGGCCCAAATTCACACTTTAAGCATGAATTGCACAATGATGGAAAATGAAGTTCAATTTCTGAATTGGACTAAAATTGATGTTTATTAACTTTTAAACACATTAATATTAAGATCTTAAAAATGAATATTATCCACTTTCAGTGACTAATCACACCCCCCAACTTGAGTTTTTCTAGTCCCGAGCAAAATATATTACAAATATGAAATTCAAATCCCCTTTTCCAAAAACATTTAAATACACATTGCCCACCCAAAGACCTCACACCAAACAAATTATGGAACTCATCAAAATCATTTAAAACAAGTTAGGTACATAATCATATCCCAAGCCCAAGCCCATTCCTTTGTTCAAATTCATCGCCACATTTCATCCAATTTCAATTAATCATGATAAAGTGTTGCGCATCACAAAAGATATGGGGCCCATTTTATTGTTCAAGGGGGAAAAATGGAAGTGCTAGGTGGGAATCACATTAAAATTTATTATGAGTATCCGTTTTTTTTTTGATTTTTTTTGATGATTTTTTTAACCACAATAGATATGAAAAGACTAACTCTGGGCAAGACAACTATGGAGTCATGATCCCCAAGTGCCGGATGACACACATATTGTCAATTTCATGCTCCAAAATAGAGATATAAAGCCTAACTCTGGGAAAGAAAATTATGGAGTCATGATCCCCAAGTGTCGGACGCCACACATTTGGACAAAACATTGCTCTATGTGGTCAATTTTTTTTTGTTTTTTTTTTTGTTTTTTTTTTGATACTCAAATTAAACTAAAAGTGACCCCAGAACCCTATGCTATAATGAAAGGGACCCAAGAACTCAAATTTACACCCACGATCCAGTAGACGTGCATTGTGGTATTTTTATTAAGAGGATGAAAATGTAAACATTGAAAAATCACATCGGACAAACGCACTTTCCAAAATCTATACTCATGAACTTAAACTTGCATTAAAATCAGAATCAAGGTATACAAAATTATTTGATATCCAATTTCAGAGTTTTCAATGTGTGTTATCATGTTCAAGGTTAATGGAATTTTTTTTTCATGCATGTTTTTATTCACAAAATAAAAAAACCATTTTTTATCTCCCCCCAACTTAGAATAACATTGTCCCCAGTGTTTAAAGAAAAGAAAAGTTAGAAGGGGGTAGTAGAGGATTTCACAGAGTAAATTTTAAATGATAATCATGGAATAAATTCACCTGGTGGTTGATGATGATAGTGCATTCCACAGTCTCCCTTCAATCCTGGATTTGAGTCTCATCGGCATGGACGGTTGTGAATGGATTTTCCTTATGACTTACGACATGTACTTTTATTTTTTTAACCTATAAAAACATAAAAATAAAACAAAACAAAATAAACTGATGATACATTGTATTCTTTTTATATTTCTGGGTAAGGTATTACTCAGAGATCAATCCATGTGACACGGATGAATATGGTGCTCCCCTTTCATACCCATCCTTACTCATAAAAGAAGAACATGTCAACAGTCTATGGTAATTTATTATATGAAAAAGAAAATGATTCAAAATGATTAGAAAACATGAAAACCATGGGTTTCCTCCCATGCATCGCTTTTGTTTAACGTTGTTAGCTCGACTTGAGCCCCCCAACTTATCCAATTCCAACTTTCAAAATTTTAATTAACCCATATTTCTCCACTTCAACAAAAATGAGATTGATTGTTTTTTTGAAATTTGTTTCGTATGAAATCCTATTTTCTACAATGATTGGTAAAATCCAAGGAATATCTAAAATGGTTGATTGTGTTTTATCTGGAGTATTTCCTAAGATTTCAGGGTTCATTCCTACTTGGTGAGATTCTTAATGAAGATTTATGATAATTGAATGGTCTTGGTTATCATAAATAGAGGGATTCTTGAGTAGGTAATGAAGGATTATAATATTGTGTTCAGTTTCACTGAATTTTCCTAAAGAAAAATAGAAAATTGAATCAAAATTTGTTTCTTCTACAAAACACTTTGAAATAATTGGTTTCTTTTGAAAATATGATCCACCCCCAAAAGTGTCTAGTTGAATATCAGGACTGGGTATGGACTCATTGTTTGTTATTTCACCCAATTGTTCAGTGATTGGTGTTTTTGAAAAATCTTCAATAGAGAAATATTCAGGACTCTCTATCCACAATGTCAAATTTCCCTCTTTTGAATCCAAAAAATCAATTTCTTCTTGATTTAAGCACCCATCAACAATTCTTTGATTATCATCAACTGTCCCAAATCTAATGGTTGGTTCTTCAATAAATTCATTTGAGGTTTGTGGGAGATAATATTCTTTTATTAGTGATGAGGAAGAGACAACCAGAGTGGGAATGGGTTCCACAACCATTTCAATGCTTTGTAGTTCTACTCTTAAGGATGAAACTTCTGAATTCATTTTATCCATTTGTTCACACAATTGTTCAAAAAAAATTTCAGGATTAGGGTTGATATATGTTTGTACATCATGGACTTCCTCATTATTTATCTTTTCAATCATTCTCGATAGGTATGGAAATTGATCTTTTAAACATTCGGCATCCCATTGATTGTACATCTCATCTGTTGTGGTGTATTCAATTAAGGTTTGGTCAATGAAATTCTCAATGTGAGGTGATTCCCATTGTTTATTTTCTATTTGATTCCAGCCTGAGTTTATTAAAGGAAATTATTGATGATAATCCATTGGAGTTGAATGAAATTTGGGTTTGGATTTTTTTTGGACACACGAAAATAGAAAGGGGAAAAGAAAAGAGAAATATAGGTGAGAAAAGAGAATTTAGGTGAGAATAGAAGGCGGGTGTCTAATAAAACTTACTTGGGTCCCCGGCAATGGTGCCAAAATTTGGTTGTGCCCAAATTTACCCTACTGGTAAAAGAGGTTAATGTAGTACATGTAGGGGTCTAATCCACAGGGACCGAAGAAGTAACCTTAAGACGCTATGATTTGGTGAAGGATGGGTTATAAAGTAGCCAACTTTGGGTTTGATTTTGGATGGTTTAAAGAATACTAAGAAACCTAAGTGAATTCAATTCCAAGAAAATGGGTTGATCTTAGGATTATGCTCAGGGTGGATTGAATGAATTTTACTTCTTTAGACAATTTTGGTTTTATTAATTCTTGATGAATCCATTCTTCAAAAATAACACTACCTTCATCATTTTATGGTTTGGTGCTTACTAAACACAATTAATAATCCCCTATACACTTAGTGAACCAAATTCATGATCTCTCCGAGGTATATGTTCATTTAGTAATTGAATTTAGTTTGATCAAACACAGTAAAGATGAAGAGTAGAAATAACTGAAGAATGGATGTCTTAAATTAATTATCCAATTAACAACAATTCGTTCATAAAATAACATTCAATCCAGCTTTTGAATCCTCGTAAGATCAACCCATTGGAGGGTTATCCCTCCATTGATGGTATACTCTCAATGGTGGTCAGAAGATGGCTAATAAGAATTGGATTGAAGAAATTAGAACCGCGGAAATAACGAGCACTCCTCTGTGTGTGTGAATGAAATTCACACCTATGTGTGAACTAATTCACAACAACATAGAGATATCACTGTGCTTTGTGATAATAAAGTTTTAATAAATGAAATGGAAAATATATAAGTGGAAGAAGTTGATTAAGAATATAAAGATACAAAAAAACAAACTTACATGGAAATGGAAAACATTAGAAAGGAAATTTGGAAGCATAACCTTACAATGAAACAAGCAACAAAAGATGATAAGAAAAATATCCACCTTTATTACATTCACCACTAACTCCTTATATAGTCATATTAGGATCCTTAGATCCTCCCCCCACAATCAATTCACCCCCCAATAATTAATAGGGTCACAAGGAGGGTGAATAATCAAAAGGAAATTGACGTTTCGAAGTTGACCCGGAAAACTGTCCAGATTCTTCCACCATATTGACGTGTCAATTTGTAATTGAAGACAGAATAATCTGGAGGGGTTGTAGAAGAGAAATATCTTCTTCCGTCTATTCTCTATGAGCTGTAAAACGTTCATGAAATTTGGCGCAGCCGTTTGGATGTTATGGTCGAAATGGTCGGACAGAGTTATGTACATTAATGTCGGGTCCACCATTTAAATCTCTACTTCAGATCCCTTTATCATCATGAAAACATCAGAATTAGATCTGTCCAAAGTTTAATAAAATGATAATAATATTTTTATCTTTCTACTGTATAAATTTGAGCTTCAGTTGGCTTGTTTTGTGGGCCCCATATTTGTTTGATGGGCCTTAGGCCCATTATGCTTTTTCCAACAAGTTTCTGCATTCAGGTGCAAAAATCTCCATCTTCACTTGTGATTAATCCATCATACATAAAATAAAAAATGTTACAAATAAAGTGATGAATAATATACCAAAATATAAAATTAAAATGATGAATATTGTAATTTCCACAAGAAAATTATTGAGTGGGCCCAAATTGACACTTTAAGCATGAATTGCACAATGATGGGAAATGAAGTTCAATTTCTGAATTGGACAAAAATTGATGTTTATGAACTTTTAAACACATTAATACTAAGATATTAACAATGAATATTAGCCACTTTCAGTGACTAATCAGAAATCCTCACAAGGAATCCTTTTGGTATACACCAAAAGAAGTTACCCGATTAAGAGGTAACGTCTTCTCTCAAGCCCCTTTCTGTTATTTTTATTCTTCACCCCAAAATTTTATTTATTAAATAATTGTGTGAAAAAACTAGTATCCCAAATATACTAGTATTTTTTTATGATAAGTTTTCAACCTACACTTACACACACCTTCGTCTAATAGATATCGAACATACTGGTTCTATGTACGGCGAACTACTGCCTCACGAAACGATGATTGTTCATTTTTCATTCACCACCTATCATGGTGGAAATTATGATATAAAATAAATTTATATATAATATATATTTCATTCATAATTTATTTATTCTTATGTAATTTTTATTTATAACATACCTTTCTTCTTTCCATTATGTGTAAATATGATAATTTCGTTTGAGGAAGTGTGGACTACCGCCCCCTCAAAGTGATATGACTTGTCAATGCCATACATGGAATGTATAAAGTAAGGTTATAAAAAACCTTTGTAACATATATAAGATATATATGATACTGGAAATTATAATATACAAATGTACCATTTAGTTGTAAATTCTTTTAATACTATAAGTAAATTAAAGTAACATTCATGCGTACATACTGCCTACCATATCCATGAACAATGCACTTCATTTCTAATCTCCAAATATTATGGACTATTCTAAATACATATTTATCGAATATATAATATAATTTAGTCATTGTTTACATTTTGGAGATGATGAAACCATGATATATTTATTAATTAGAACAAATAACACGTCAAAACGTACTTGATAAAACTAGGCAATTAACACCCAAAATAGTCAAAATATTGAAAGATTGTTAACAAACAGGTAATAAAATATTATAAGAAGTTAATATATAGTATTAAAAACATGGGTGTGGTTATTTTATTAGTTAGTATCATATTTTAAACCACTATAGAGGAGTTTTAAGACCACACAACAAGAGGAAGGCAAAGGTAACACATTTTCATCTAGCTTTTTAAATTTGTGAGATTATTTTCATATTCACTAATTACTTATTTTGTGTGCCATAAATACTGAAAATTTTGATATATTATGTCATTAATCCTTTTATTCTCATGATATTATAAGATTCATATAATTTCATAACTTTCTGGTAATTATGATTTAAATGTTTCAAAGTGGTTTGGGACACTTTGGAATGTTTAAAGATTATTCTCCTCAAATGTTCATAATCTCACTTACTTTTGTGATTGTTAATTTCCCTTGAAGCAATCACTTTATTGTAATAATTTTTCATTATAAATTTAATTAAATATCCATATTCTCATTCAATGGATTTTATTATTGCCTAAATTGTATACCATTTTTCATACACCGTTTACTTTGACAATTATTTGATTATTGGGGAATTATTGATAGATTTGTATTTCTCATTAAATATGGATATTTCATAAGGAATATTTGTTATTTATATTATTCAATATAAGGAATGCTTTTTATTTCCAATTATGGGTGGATCCCAGACTTTATATAACTCTTAGATGCATCGACAGGTTCTCATGAGACAAATAAGTTATCCAAATTAAACAGGTTTTTATCTTTGTTTTAAATAGTCTTGTGAAAGGTCTTGGAGAAAATAGGTTTTCATGTGCCTCATACATGACATCAGATAAGAAATAAATTTCCCTCATTTAGTATCAGTTATTTTTTGTCCAGGATGTTTTTCATCGACATATATATGGACTTAGTTCATTCTAAGTTTATTGATTTATGGCATGTGTTTCAGTTTTTTATTTTCCACATTATTTATACCTTATCTAGTTATTTTTATGGAAATTTTACTTAGTTATTTAACTTTCCATAAATATTGATTCATTATTTCTTTCATTGTACTTACCATTACTGATCATCTGTGCTCACCCATATTATGTTTCTTTCCCTAGGTTATGAATAAGAGAATTTTGAAAAAGATTTTAAGGATGGATTTTATTTCAGTTTATTTTCTAGAATATTTTATTCTATTTCCCCAATGTATTATGGGTATTATGTATGTAATATGGATTTCTAAGACTGCTAAACTGAATAGTCCTTTAGGATTTTCTTCCTTATAATAATTCCAATTTAATGTAATAATGCATAGGCTCTAAGCTTCTGGGGTCGGGGCATTACAAATTATAAAATAATATTCAATTTAAATAATGTTCATGATAATGGGAAATTCCGTTCATGTCTTACACATCAAAAAAATATTCCTTTCACATTTTAAGTAAAAGATAAATGAGAATTATTTTTGAACATGAAATGATGATTCTTTTCAAAAAAAATGTAAAAAAATAAAACATGGGTAAGAATTTACTTTAAAATCATATGATCATCATAAAAAAAAATTGAAAACATTTTTAGAAAACATGGTTTTGAAAGAAAATGGAATTCCGACCGAAGAGAGGAATAAATTTGAATTTTACTAAAAAAAATAACTTATTTTAAGTACCAAAGAGTGGGAAAAGTACTAATGCATTAAAATATCACGAATAACTAGAGATAAATATAATTCATGACTTTATTGATAGATGGATCATAATATTTTATCATCAAAAACATAATCATAAACAATCATGATAAATGATGAAATTTTAGGAAAAAATATTTTCCACATTCGTAAATTTGAATCATAATACCTATGAATGAATAACATAAACTGAAACATAAATATAATTAGGATAAATAAATTCATGATATTACATGTTAAATGGGATGTATATACACCTCATGGAATAATATAGGTGCATAATATAACGTACATCATAAAGAAGGAAAATTGAGACCAAAATCTCTTAACGCATTGGTAACTTTTGAATCGTAAACCTCCTAAAATATAGATCCTAAAATGGATATGTAAATACCCACAATTTTATGTTTAAGAATAATAAACTAAATTCATGGGCAGTATATACCCCACCTAAAAGAAATCAGTTGTGAATATGAAATGTGTCTCAAAGAAGTAAAAAGTGAGACGAATATCCCTTACCTTAAGTCTTGACATCCGTCATACACGTTAAAAAATCCTGCATAATAAATATGAGTTCATTAAAAATATATTAAAGAACTATATTTATATATATCATACCATAAATTATTTTCCTACGAACTTTTATTATCAATTTATTAACAATTCCATGTTAAAGTTACATTTTGGGTAACAACTGCTTTGTTTTTTGTATATGATTTGATTTGTTATTGTTGGAAATATTAATTTTATCATGATTTAATAATATATATAATTTCAAATATTATATAAATATCATATATATTCCTTATATATGTATTTTGAGTAATCCATAAAGTTTATTGATAGAAAATGAAATATATTGTTCATGGAGATGGTAGGATGTACGTACAGATCAAAGTTGTTTCCATTTTATTTTAGGATTGAATGAAAGAAATTTAAATGGTATATTATCATTAAAAAATAATTTTTATGACATATTTATTACATATTTTCATTAAATCCATCCTTATTACCTTCCATGTAAATTGTGATCTAATCATATCGCTTTGAAAGGCGGTAGTGTGCTGTACACACAATAAACGTTATCATATTCCCACAAAAATGGAGAGTATAAAGGTATTTGTGATATAATAATTATTTAAGTATAATAATTTCATAAATATTATATATAAATAATAAATCAATCATTATTTCCATCCTTGAGATGTGTTAATGGAAAAAAATAACATCAGTTCGCGAGGCGGTAGTCCACCGTACACATGACAGATGATTTCGTAACCCATTTGATGGAAGTGAAGATGGTTGTAGGTTACTAACTAAAACATAATAACATTTAATTATACATGATATAGTTGTGTTATTGTATTTTAAGTTTTAATATCTAATTTAAGGTGTAAAAATAATAAATAAAAAGGAGTTTAGTGGATACAATTACCTTCACTTAGAAGCACCTCCCTTAGATCTCTTAGTAAGGATCCCAGTGTTGGTCTTTTGGGAGTAACATCAGCAAAATAAAATGGATAAGGACATTGGGTAGGGATTTTTTTGGGATTTTATACAATATATCACTAGATATGTGTGAATAAGTGGAGGTTTGGGTGACCTTTTATAAATGGGGGAGAGGAACCCACTTGGAAACTACTTGGAAATTTCCCAAAAGAATCCAAAATAAAAAGATCATTCCAAAGAAAAAACCATAAAAATGACCGTATAATCTATCATGGTAAGTATAATATTGAAATGTGGCTATAAAATTGTAATTTTAAAAGTTTTATAGTCATTTTAACTCGTATCTTCTTTGTTTAACCCCCAGTAAACCCATTTTTACCTTAACCATGACATTTAATTTTTAATATTTTCTCTATTCATTTTGGTAAAAAATTAAATTAAACATAATAGATAATATAAATTATACAGATTAAAAATATTCAATACATTTTTTCAAATTTAATTCACATAAGCAGAAGATATTAATTTAAAATTAATCCCACAGACGTGATGAGAATGGTCATTTTCAAAGAGAGAATGTTCAAAATTTTACAAAGATTTTATATCCAATTTCAAAATAAAATTGATTAAAATTAACTAAATTTGATTAATATATTTATAATTGAACTAATTTTACTTTTAATTTAATTTTAAATATAATTGACATTTATAATTAATTTAAATGGAAAGTAAGTTTTAAATTAAAATTCAATATTTTTCACTATTCATCAAAAAATTAATCTTTTAAAAAAATTATCAAAAAAATAATTCTAAGATAAATTTAACATGATGATTTTAAAAATGAATTTTATTTTATCAAATTATTTTTCTAAAAGTGGAAAAAATTAAATTTAAAACAAAACCCAGAGGTGTGATGAAAAAGTGGGTTTCGGGAGGTATATTTTTCAAGTACAAGATAATTTTATATTAACTCTATGTCTAATAATAATAATTATATGAATATAAATTAAAATTTATTTATATATAATCTAAATATTTCACTTAAAACATTCCTCAATAGGTATTATTTTAATTAATTAAAATTAAAAACATTATTCACTTTAAAATGGTTTTTAGAATGACAACCCTTTGTAAACCAAAAAATAAACTTATAATAAAATAAAATATAATGTTGATTCAAAAATAAATTAATCAGATTAAATATAACTAAATAATACTTATGTTAAATTAAAATATAATGGTTCATTTAAATTTCTTAATTTATTGAAAATAAATGATAGTTTTATAAAAATCGGTATTTTCCATTTTTCACTGGAAAATTAAAAAAAAATTAAAAATCCCAAATTTTACCATAATTTAATTTTGGTATGATGATTCCAAAAAATAAGTTCATTTTATCAAGTAAATTTTCTAAAATATCTATAAATTAATTCAAATATTTTCTCATAAATATCAATAAAAATAATTTTTGAAGAATACATATTATTAGTGAATATAATTACTTTATTAAAAAATGAATGATTATTTACTAATAATTCATAAATAAATTTATATTGATTAATAAATTTTTCTGTATGTTTCATAAATTAGTTAATACTATTTGTACCCTTCTATTTTATGGATAGGATGTAATAATCATATTTAAAATAATATCATTTCATATTTTGCTGAAGCTCAGGGTTATGTGTAATAAAAATTGAACTTAGTGTTATGTGTGGTGAAAAATATTGAAAATATTAAATTAATTTTGAAAAAAATATTTCAAAAAATCCTATGGTGTTTCATTTTACCCCCTTAAAATGAATTTCTCCCTCAAAATTCATCTCGATTTTTAAAGGTTTGACAATTGAATATTCCTTTATAAAAACCCACATCGTAAAAATAGTTAACAAAACATCGTCTTGAAAAAGAGAAATGGATGTGTGAAATTCATATGTAATAACACATACTAGGTTTCTAAATTAGAGAACATAAGCAGGAAGTAAAAACATGGACATAGAAGAGTCTAACATCAAAATAATGATGGATAGTGATATAGAAAATTGATCACAAGAAAGTGAATGGTCAATGGAAAGGTAAGGGCCTCAAAACCATAAATTTATGATGGTTTAAAATACCACCAATTTATCAAAGATAAAGGTACTAGGAAATTTTTTTGTTTCAATATCCTTTTCCTAGAATTTATAAATTCTTTAACCATCTAAATATCTAAGGAAATATAATTGATTCATTTCTATTTCATAGGCACAATTTCATCATATTCTTTGATTAATTACTAATTCATCACTTACTCCAAGAAATGAATATCCAAAAAATATTTTTTTACTCCTAAAGCACTAAAATTCACTTTTAATGGATTACAATATCCATAATATAATGATAAATTTTTCCTTAGATCTCTAGTTATTATAAAAAAATGGTTAGCACAAGTTATTCAAAAATATTCATATTGGGAAATAATAAATTAATCTCTAATACCTCATCCAAAATTCAAATTAAAACATTCCATAAATTTTTAATCTTACAATCTTTCCAAAATTCAAAATTTATAAATAATGTAGCTAAATTTCTCAAAAACAATTAACATTAACCCCAAAAATATTACAAATTACCTATCAATTATCGCACACAAGACATGTGAATATCTTCATTATTTATTCTCTTGAAACATGGTAATAACATGAATTACCAAAAACCCTTATTGAAAACATACAAGTTTCTTTATTCCTTGAATAAAACCATATATTATTGAATATATTCCATAAATCCAATAATGTTTTAAACTCCATCAATGATAATGTAAACCACTTCATCCACAACTAATTAATCACTTATAAGGTCATCAGTACTATCCAATTTACTTTATCCATATAGATCATCTCTTTACACAAACATATTATCTCAACATCAACAACATATTAAGGGTTATCTTCCCTTAATCATGTGTTTTTCTTAAAATATCACCTTTCCATTTAAATCACTTTTCTAGTTCATCAGAATCATTCAAAATAAACTTTCAAATCATTAATGAAAAACTTATACAAAAAATCCCAATATATTTCATAATTCTTGAATTCTAATACATAAATAATTCAATAATCCCACTTCCTTCTAAAACCATTAACTAGGATTCATCATCTTATTCCTTAATACCACCTTCCTTTAATATGTCATTCCCGCTCTCTTTATCATCAAATGTATAACCATTACTCATACCACCATGTTGATTCTCTTACTGAGCTTTATCTCTAGGAAATTAATTTTCATAGTCCCCATACTTTCCACATTTAAAACATTCATCCATTGATAATACTTTAGGGAGACCAATATTCTCATCCATTGTGTTAACTGAACACTTTCTTTTTTCTTAGAAATTACTTTCTTTGTTTCCTTATTTTTCACACTCAAAATATATTCTCATTTCTCTAAGACATTTTATTGAGTGGTTCTTTCCACATTATTGACATATACAAAAAAGATCCATCTTTACTCGATGGTCTCCATTACCCGAACTCTCAACAAACTTTATCCCTCTCTTATTTAGTGAGTCCAGAAGTTGGTTAAGGTGCACATTTTTAATCATATATTTGGATAATTGATTTGGTATAATAAAAACATCATTTACTCTAGTCATCATCCCATTTAGATACTCATAAAAAAATTTCCATCACATTCAAAGTTAACCTAATTACCTCTGGTTCCCTCCATTGACTAAAACCAAAAAACTATTTGTGAAACACTAATCATAGTGGGAAACCAAATAATCATGAAAATAAATTATAGGCTGTCTAAATCATGACACCTTCTTTTTAATCTACGATACCTTAGGTTTATCCTATGTCATTCGCATTCATTATCTATTTAAATCCTTCATGATGGTTTGTAAAGAGATTGTAAATTTCCAAATAATATACCCTGGTATTGTCAAACAAGGTGTGCAGAAAGTCTCATTGTCATGCACCAGGTGACAATCGATTCTAGCTCAATGTGCGATTTTCAAAGTTATTACCCATAGGTACATATTTTCAAGAGACACATCCACTTTTAGTATTCATACATGGGTATAATTGGTTGGAAACCACTTACTCTATCCTTTATCAAAATTACAAGACATTTTCATATACTTTGACTCATACTTAGATTTATCCTTAGATACATCCATAGAAATATCCTTTGAAATATCTCTATGGATCTCAGTAATATTTTCTCATCCATATTTCCAAAGGTCAACTAAACCTATACTATGATACCAACTATAGAAACCTAGGATTACCATAAATGGATAATACATATTTTTAGATTAATATTCATTACATTACACAAACACACTCATGGGGAGTATAATAGTTTAGTGCCTTTGGAAACTTGAACCACAATATTCTTAATTAATTAAATATCTTCAATGTATCCCATAAATATATTCTCCTTTAGAAATCCTACTTAAAAACTTTTCTATATAACCTATAGAAAGGAAACTTAGGAAAGGGTGAGCTCATATGCTCATTAAGGGTAAGAAATGGAGATATATAAGCATAACATGGTCATAAGGGTATGGGGATATGAGAATAACATTTGAAAACCATACCCTGCATATAAAATATCATAATATTGAATCATGGAATAAATATTAGAAGTTAATAATACATGAATCATAATATAATAAAAAACATGATCCATGGGATCGTAACATTGAAATAAGACATAGATTTTTTCATACACATAATCATATAAAATCATTTCCTTAATTGTCAAGGATCAGTTCCAAAACTTATCAAGGATCTTCATAAGAGGATACACATCCTATGAGGAACACACCACCAAACCTAGTGGTAGTCCTTTCCTTATATTGGAATGGTTTCACTCCAAAAAACATCATATTAGTCAAGGTTCACTCCCAAGACCATCACAATGAACATAGTACCTTACTGAATTGGGTTCACTCCTCATTTCAGTTCTCTTTATCTCATGGGATATAAATCTTTACCTAATGTAATAGAGGAAAATATAGGTCCTACCCTTCTCTATTTATAACATAACCACCATACTTGGTTATAACATAACCACCTTCACATAATAAAAATCATAAATATTTTTTCCATAAGATAATAAAACATTCATTGTATCAGAACCCATGTAATGAAATGATTTTCATAAACATTTCATTATAAAATAACATGTGGAAAAGTAACAGGTTTCATAATCATTTCATCATTTCACAAAATAATAACCAATGGAAAACAAAGTGGGTTTCATAATAATTTTATCATGGTATTGATGGTTGTAAGAACAAAATAAGTGTTTGGTGGTTTGAGATATATTAAAATTTCATTTAATAATCATTACCTGAAACCAGGAGTGAGGATCTTATATGTAAAATTTATAATTAATTTATTTAATATCTTAAGAACTAAATACCAGGGATATGGAACTTTCTTCATTAATGATTATTGATCATATGAAAAAACCCTTTAGAATTGCCTTCATTGTGTTATGAGGATCCAAGGATAGAATCCTTCTTGTGGTGATCCACACATGATCCAATGATCTCTGAGAAACACCACTTAATCACTCGGTCCAGGCATGGTGAGTCAAGCTTATTGCATTGTTCATTATTGATTTCTTATTATTCCGTCTTGAAGAAATATCTATTGTGATTCTCATTCTTGATAAGGGGAGAGAATTAGGAGTAGATAGAGAATTAGTTGTGCACAAAAATTCTCTATTATCAATTTTTTAATTTAATACACAATAGACATAACCATCTATTTATAAACTTAGGGTTTAGATTAAAATATTATTTAATTTCATTTTGACCATTAAATAACATTTAAAACCTTTAATAAACCCCATTCAACATCATAATAATAAAATTATTATTATTTTTTGGCACACACAAACTTGCACAATAAAAAATATTATGTAATGGCCTTATTAATTAATATTGGTCACCAGAATCAGTCTTGGTCCATTCAAACTCCTCTATCATTTATTGAAAAATTGAATAAATATTTTATTCATAAATAAATATTTTATTCACAATATAGAAACTAAATATTTATTAAAAAAATCAATAAATAAAATAAATATTTTATTCACAATCCAACGAATAAATATTTTGTGTAATCAAATAAATTATTTTTTAATAAACAAATAATTATTTATTACCTTGTGAATATTAGTGATCAATAAAAATTGAATAAAATTATTCCTTGGTCTTAAGAATAAAATATATTTCAATAATTAAAGTTAAATATAATTTAATCGAGATCAATAGAAAAACTTAGTGCATGACCCTCTTGGATTCTTTCTCATTGGCGTTAGGCTGACATACCTAAAGTCTGGGATTACTATCTAGAAATGAGTCAAGGAACCCAAGATAAAGAACTTCATGTCTCGATGATGAAAACCACAAATGAACACCCACTATATAATATAATCCCTTTGTCTTAATGTCTCATCATGCTGGTTTCACATCCCTGTCACAAACCTATATGTTTGATATGTCTTTCTCTGATTATCTTAAATAAACACATCATTACACCATGTCTATAGAATTTAGGGAGATGGTTCCATTATAATTAAAGGGTTTTGATATCAGCTCCTATAAATTTGGAAGGGACAAATACTTCCTTGACTTATCCATTAATGACACATCACTCATGATGCACCCAATGTATTCAACTTCTCCATGAACGGTTATGGTCATGATTTATAAAGTACCTATAAGTAAACGGTTTTCCACATGCATTAATAATAATATTAAAGTATGAGGACAATCACACATGCTGGCATATGGGAATATCCAATGACACCAAAACGTGCAGAAATACTACCGGTGGGTCTGTTCTCATAATCTTCCATCTTGGAGATTACCAAGTGTTAACTTCATTATATTAAGTTTCATATTCATATAATTACTTGCACCCTATATTCTATTTACTATGTGTCCCATTATAGTATTTTATCCAACCATGAAATATAATTTAATAATATCTTCATAGCACATCAAAGTTCTCATCATAGTAGGGAAGGGTTATGACTTTATCAATGTGACATATACTCTTAGGCATTATTACATTAGAGTAATTCGGAATAAGAATCAATATGTAATAAGAAGTTTTATTAACATTTAATAGATCAAATATAAATTTAATCTAAGTACAAAATGTTGATCTTATGAGAAAAATTCCAACAAACTCACAATTGGACTAGAGACAATTGCCTATAACATTCAGTCCACTAGACCTCACATGATAGTCAGGTTTCTACTGATTCAAGGATTTAGTCAAGGGGTCTACCACATTGTCTTATATGGAAATAATGCTCACTACAATTTCACCTCTTTGAGAAAAAAACCTCAAGAGATGATACTTATAAAGTATGTTCTTTGTCTAATGATGTAACCTTGTCTATTTTTCAAGAGCCACCGCTATAGTATCATCATAATGGAGTGTGATATGATATTTATTGTTAAGTACCACATCAAGATCTTGGTTGATGGTTCACATCAATACTACTTCTTTAGCTACCTCATAAGCCACAATATACTCAAACTCTACTGTAGAATATGAAAACACATCTTGTTGTGAGTGCTTCTAGATCACAAAAACTCCATTCAAAGTTATGATGTATCCAGTTTGTAACTTCATGTAATTTTGATCAGTTTGGAAACTATCATCTGTATATCCTTTAATGACTAGTTTGTCATCTCCTCCATAAACTAGAAACATATCCTTAGTACACCTCAGATACTTAAGGATATTCTTGACTTCCATCCAATGGTGGTCACCTGGATCATCTTGATATCTTACTACCACACTTAATGTTTAGGTGAAATCTAACCTAGTACAAAGCATAACATACATGGATAAACCAATCTCTAATGAATATAGAATCCTTTCCATTTTGTTTCTTTCATCATGTGTATGTGGACACATTTTCCTAGAAATGTGAATTCTATGTGACACTGGAAATAATTATAGTGAATATGCTTTTTCTTATATTAATATTAAATCATATTAAAAATAAATAATATAATAGTGCTAAAAAACTAGTATCCAAAGGTTTGGTGTCTTGGGAAAATTATAACCATACATAAATTTAACATAATTAAACATAAACATTTATTTAATTCTTTCCTATCAATCTTTTTATTGGCCCTCATGTTATCCTTAGTACAAGTATTCACCTGAGGATATATATCCAAAGAAGGGGTGAGCTAAAATCCCTGTAATAGGATGAATAAGAGACATGAAATATGGGTGAGAATAATCATCATCATAACATAATAAAAGTATAATAATCAAAATTATTAAGGAATCATTATATAATGTCATGGAATGTGGAAATGTATAAAAATGAAACATCATGTCCTAGTTGTCAAATACCACACATAGTTATGAACAAATATAGCATCATATTCACACATATTTCACTTTTCACATAAGATATATCGCATTTACCAATAAATTGGAGCGATATATAATTACAGTTTCACCTTTCACATCATTACATTTATGTGTGATATATTATTCTAGTTTCACCCACCACATCATAACATTTACATTATCATGCATGCCACATAGAATGTATAAAAAACTTGGAAATAAAATAACACATGGAAAGGAATGATTTTCATTTAATAAATAATACATTCATGAATAAACTTTGGGGTTACCAAAAGAAAAAGGTAATAACATACTTGGTATAAGAATCATCAATCTTGGGTAAGAAAGAAATAATCACACGAGAAATAAAAGATGTGTCTTTTACTGACTGAAAATTATTTTTTATTTTCAAGATAGCCACTTTAAGGAAAATTAGTAACCACATACACCACACAGGAATCCAAAGTTACATGATGATTGAACAATATTTGAAATTCAAAACCAAAGTAAGAGAATTGGGTTCGAGAATCCCCTTACCTTATGTACGAAAAATATATTCAATTTAATATCCTAGATAATAAAATTAAATTCATTAATTAAAAATACAGAACCTTTTATACATGAATTTTATTCAATATAGTTTTATTAAGTTCTTTTATGGGATTTTATGATGAGTTATAGAGTTTAATTTCATCCTTCAGAAGCGTTTATTTTCTTGGTTTTCATGATCAGGTCACTTGAATATGAGTATGGAAGTTTTTGTTGAATGGGTATAATTCTATAGAATTGAAATTATATGTTATTAATGAAAATAAATAATTTTAATTGGTCTTATATATTAATTTTTCTCAAATATTAAAATGAATCATTAGATAGCTTTTTTATGATAACTGTTTGTATTAATTTTAGTGTCTTTCGATCACAATGAATTCATTTTGTTTCATCTTTTAATATTATGTATATAAGTTAGGTCCAGAACATAAAATGGGGTTATAAAATAAATTTTAAAATAATTTTAAACCATTAAAATGGTTTTATTAAAATATTTTAATGAATTAAAGGAAAATTAAAGCACATCATCCATGATGTCAGTAAATTGACACATCACAGGCGATGATTTCATTTTTAGAATAAAATAGAGGGAGAGGGAGGATTTTAATGATGGATATTACATTATCATGAAATAATTATATTATATAAAATATAACAGAGTTATAATTCATATATTTATATTTGGGGTTAGGTTATAATAAGAAAAGAAAATGAAACAAAAATAAATTGAAAGAAAAAGAAAGAGGATTTTACCTCTTGAATTCTCCTCTTTGAGAACATCCTTAAGGAACCTAGGTTTAATATTTTGTTGAGATGAGAATCTATTTAACTTGTAGAAGGGGATTGGGAAGATATTTGGTCCGAATTTGGATAAGGATTAAATCTTGGAAGGTGTAAAGAGAAGAGGTGGTGAGGGTGGTATTTATAGTGGAGAAGAGGGTTGTTTTCTCACTATTTTATTCATTAGTTTATTATTTTGGCTCAAGACTATGAATTGTTTTGATTACCATGACTAAATATAGTAAAATGAGAATTATTTTTCGATATCATGGTGTTTACATTATCCTTTCATCAACAACGAATCAAAAAATTCATGTATTTTCCATTTGTCATAAATTATTATATTTTACTATTCACCAAAAATTCAAGTATTTTAGAAAAATCCCAAAAATTCACCCAAACCATTTTTCGACAAGTATAATTCAAAAATGAACTCCATTTTATGAAAATAATTTTATTAATATGATAAATTTAATTTGTAATTAAAATCATCATTTACTCGAAAAATACAGATTTTAAAATTATAACTGATTTTATAACACTTTGAAAAATTAACTAAGGTATCATAAAATTATCTTAAAATCATAAGACAAAAAAATATTAATTTATGAATACATTTTTATGAAAATAAATTTTCTTTTATATTATTAAATTAATCATAAAATTATAATTAAATATTTATGACTTACAAAATTTCTAAAAATTAATTAATAATTTTTAAAACATTTATTTACTTATACTATGATATAATTACATCATACTCTCATTTATAAGTGGCCTAAATTTTATTTATAATTTCATGGGTGAGGTTACTATTCATTTGGCTGGTTTACTATTCATAAGGTTCATATTACTATTCCTATGTTCAAGTTGTTATTTCAATGGTAGAGTTTTCTTAACTTATATAAATACTTCTTATTTAATTCATTCTTCATTTATAAATTTCATATTGTGTTCTCAATGTGATTTTATATATTTTATACTATTTGACACAATTATAAGAAGTAAATTTCCATTTATAAAATTTTGGGTCTTTACATCCTTCCCCCTAATGAAATTTTATTTTACATACTATGGTGAAAACAACTGAGGTTACTTCTCATTCATCACTCCTCCAGTTCCCATGTTGCCTCTTCATACTTAGGGATTCGCCATAGTACTTTGACAAGGTTAGCATTCTTGTTGTGTAGAACATTATCTCTATGGTTTAAGATATTCACTAGATTCTCCTCGTAAGAGAGATCATTTTCCAACTATACCACTTTTGGATTCAACAAATGTGATGGATTTATTATGTACTTCCTCAAGAGGGATATATGGATTACATCATGTACTTGAGAAGTGGTTGGTGAAAGTTCCAGTCGATTGGCCACAAATCCAACTTGATCAAGAATCTCGAAGGGACCGATGTACCTAGGACTTAGCTTACCATTATCCCTAAATATCATGATCCTATTCCATGGAGATAAGTGGAGTAATAAAGTGTCTACAACATTAAACTCAAGGTTTCATCAATGATTATCTTCATAGATCTTCTATCGAATTTGGGATTCCTTGATCTGTTGTGGAATGTTTTTTTCCTTTTTCACCATTTCACTGACCATTTTAGGTCCTAGAATCTTATGTTCACTAACTTCATCCCAGCATGTTGGGGTTCTACATTTTTTCCCATAAAGGGATTCATATAGATCCATTTGGATGCTCGATTGGAAATGGTTGTTGTAAGAGAACTCAACTAGAGTCATATGTTGCTCCCGTCCTCTTTTTAAGTCCATAGAACATGACCTCAACATGTATTATTATGTTTTAATAGTTAATTTAGATTTTCCATCATTTTGAGGATTATAAGACATATTGAAGTTTAGCTAAGTGTTTATAGCATGTTGGAGACTTTTCTAAAACTTCGAGGTGAATCTCAGATCTTGATCGGATACAATTAATAGTGGTACTCCATGAATCATTACCACTTCTCTGATGTATATCTGTACAAGTTGATCCAGTGAGAATTCCTCTCAAATTTTTATAAATTGATCTGTCTTTTTAAGATGATCCACAATAACCCACATAGCATTGTTTCCTCTAGATGTCTGCGGATGTCTAGTGAAAAAGTCCAGGGTGATGTTTTACCATTTCCATTTTTGTATGGTTAATGGTTGTATTAACCCCTTATACTTTTTTCTTTCAACCTTCACTTGTTGACGTACTAGAAACTTTGATGTATATTCAGAAATCCCATTCTTCATATTGTCCCACCAATATTCCCCCCATAGATCTTGATACATATTTGTGCTCCCATGGTGAATAGAGAAGGTTGATGTATGTGCCTCATTCAAAATATCCTTCTTTATATCTAGATCAGATGGTACCCATAATTTTGGCCCAAATATAAAAAATCCTAACTCATCAATTTTAAACTCTCATGAGTTACCTTTTCTTATAGCTTCCACCTTCTTCTGAATTTCCACATCATTTCTTTGAGAATACCTTATTTTCTCTATGAGGGATGGTTAAGCAATAATTTTAGAAAGGATTAATGATGTTCCTTCCTTGATGATTCCCATGTCTATCCTTTGTAAGTATGAGAAGACTGGATCCTTATCAATTCCCATCATTGATAATGTTGTAGGATCCTTTTTACTAAGAGCATCTACCACTCTATTTTCCTTAACGGGGTGGTAGTGGATTGAGCAGTCATAATCCTTGATGAGCTCTAACCATGTTCAGTAGATCATATTAATATCCTTCTGTGTGAATAAATATTTTAGACTCTTGTTATTAATATATATCTCACACTTACCCAAAAAGATAATGCCACAAGATTTTCAATGCAAAGATCACAGCCTCCAAATAAAGATCCCGTGTAGGATAGATTTTCTCATGAATTTTCAACTGCCATGAGGTTTAGGCTATGACTTTGTTATTTTACATCTAAACACATCCTGAGAACTTATTTTAAGCATCATTGTATACCAAAAAGAGTTCCCCACTTATTGGTAGTGTGAGCATTATTGTAGTGATAATCCTATTTTTTAATCTTTGAAACAATCTTCCTATTCACTTGTCCAAACAAATTTTCCTCCCTTTCGAGTCATCTTGGTTAGTGTGTTTGACAATCATGATATGTTCTTCAAAAATCTTCAGTAATACCCAGATAGACCAAGGAAACTATAGATCTCTATTACATATGTTGGTTTGGGACAATCTTTGATTGTCTTTTTCTTGGAAGGGTCCACATATATTCATTTACTAGTGATAACATGCCCCAAGAATGATACGTCCTCCATAAAAAACTCACATTTACTATAATTTTCATAAATATTCTCCCTTCGCCAAGTATTTTTCATAGTATTCAAATGCTACTCATGTTCCTCCTTTCTATTAGAGTATATCAGAATATCATTAATAAAGACTACCATAAATTTGTCATTGTCACGACCCGTCCTCGGGGCCCGTGCCGTGACTACCCCAAGCCTGCCTTCCATAGGCCAGGGGCTGGCGACTAGCACCAAGGCATAAATCCCAGAAAAAGGGAAGGAATTTTCTTTGTAAAGTAACCAACAAACACCACAGAGTAAGCAGGCAGAAGTAAACGCTAAGTAAAAACTGGTACAACAGTAAGTGCGGAAAGTAAGTGGGCCAGAATACAAACCCAAACTGAAAGTAAAGTACAACTGGAAAGGGAAAACAACAACTGAAAAGTAAATCCGTGACGTCGAGCTGTCCACTGGGAATCACACCTGAAGGGTGGGTACAGATAGCCTCCACTGCTCCTCGGGTCCAGCCGACCTCTCCGAGTACGTCCCGCCCAATGGTCCACCTCCAGGTACCGTCCTGCTCTGCAAGCCTCAACCACGATCAGCGTTGTCTGTCGTCTGTAACCAACACAACGTATTGTGGGCATAGCCCGTGCAGGGGTGAGTATAAGCTACTCAGTAGGGACCCCGAGACCCCCGAAGGTCTCCCAGAATCTACAAAGGATAAACCACAAGGAAAGATAAAATCATGAAGTAACATCCGACACGGCTTAGGTATATGCCCATACATATACCTAAGTCATCAATTCTCACTCGGCTCCAACATCCGAGCTCAAGTAAAACTCAGTCCACACAGGGAAGCAAAACGTAAATCCACACAGGATAGCACAACACAATCCACAAAGGAAAGTAAAATAGGATTCAGCTCACACAGGTATACTACTTCATATGACGATAAAGATGACCAGGTATTGCCATTGATTATCTAAGCCGTCGAACCCACAAAGGCTAGATAGGTACTAACCCCCGCAATGACCCACAAAGGATATGATCCACAAAGGATCTGATCCACAAAGGATCGATAGGTAACTAACCCCCCCAATGACCCAAAAAGGATCTGACCCACAAAGGATCGATAGGTAACTAACCCCCGCAATGACCCACACAGGATCGGACCCACACAGGATCGATAGGTAACTAACCCCCGCAAAGACCCACACAGGATCGGACCCACACAGGATCTGTAGGCGCTAGCCCACACATGACCGCTGAGCGTTGACCCACACAGGATCGCACCCACACAGGATCGGTATCACTGACCCACAAAGGATCGCTGAGTTTTGTAGTCGTCACGGTCGAATCCACTGAGGATCTCTGCACAGTCATAGTCGTCACAGTAGCAGTCGCAGTCAGCTCTAGGGTTCCCGCACATAGCAAGATCGTTCGGGAGGGTCCGCTCCACGAGCCGAGAGTCTGATACATCAACTGACACATAGTCCATAGTTGATGTATCCAAAAGTTCCGTATCGTCAATAGGAACTCAACGTCGCAGACGGCGCGTCAATCGGACGCCCGGTCTGAGAGTTATTGGCATTTTCGTCCCAGGGGCCCGGTTGGTTTTTAAGGAAAAACCAACCCGAATGTACTCCACCTGCGTCCAAACCTCGGTCGGAGTAAGCCAAAAGATCCGTCTCACTTAGAGGAATTCAACAAAGTCGACGTCACATCAATCGGACGTCCGAAGCTCAAGATATGAGCGTTTCCGCTCCGAGGGCCCGGTTGGTTTCGTGTACGAACCAACCCGGCCAAACCCAAAGTATTCCGAAAACTTGAGTGTGATATACCGAAATGACCGTCTCGTTTCAAGGATCGCATCGCCGCTGACGGCGCATCGTTCGGAGGCACGTAGCTCAAGTTATGAGCAAAAGACCGAAAAGGTCCGGAAACGGGGGGTCTGGGCCCGGCCCGACCCGGGTCGACCCGACCCGGGTCCGGGTCCGACCCGGTTGGGTGCGACCCGGCCCGGCCAGGGCAGCCCGGCCCAGCCTGGGCGCGACCCGGCCGGCGGGTCGGCTCGGCTCGGCTCGGCTCGGCTGAGCGGCCGAGCAAGGGAAGCCGCGGGGTGTGATGTCCCAGCGGGAAGAGGAGTCGCGGCCCCACGTGGGGCCGCGCTTGGTCAGTGGATGCGGCAGAGCCGCATCCCGTGTCTCACCGGACCCGCGCGTTCGCGGGTCTGGTCGGCCGCCGCCGTGGCTTCAGCCGCGGCGGCTCCATCCGGCGGCGCGCCGGGGCGCCGCCGGTGGAGTCCGCGGCCCACCGGAGTTGCTCCGGTGGTCCGATTCCATTTCCGTCTGTGCCGTAGCTTCTCCCGGGTCCCTTTCTTCACTGCGGAATCAACAAATCATCTATGCGACCCGTTTTGTCGTCTTCCTCCATTCCACACACCAAGAACAAAGGGCGGTGGGTTCGGACTTGTTCGTTGGTCCGCACCCACCGCGTTAGCGGTTTGAAACAACACCATAAAATCCCAGCAATTGATGAACCACGACCCGCAATAATAATCTTCGGACCAACTTGTTAATTGGTTGGTCCGCGTTCTTTCCTTGGAGGAAAAAAAACATAGGTAAAATCATTTTCAAAACGACCCCTACCTTTGTCGTCGTCGGACGCGAGTTCGTCGCGGAAATGACCGTCGCAGTAGAGGATGATAGTCGCGTCATGGAAGAGCGTCGCATCGTCGTGGAATACTGCGTCGCATCGACGATCTCAAGATTCTGGTCAAAGATTTTCGTGGGGATGAATCGTCATGGAAGAAGCGCCGGCGTCGCGGTACTCGGTGTCGCGTCATCGATCTCCGAGGGCTCGGTGGGTCGTTGCCCTTTTCGTCGGAGGCCGGCGTTCTTCGCGTTCTTCGCATTCTTCGCATTCTTCGTGAAGGAGGATGAATATCTTTAGAGATTCTCCAAAGGTTTAATACAACATCCAGATAAGAAGGTGTGTTGGCCTTATTTTATTAACATGCCAACAAAGAGAAAAACAAACTAAGTAACGAACCATTAATTCATAGAACAAATTTCAATGAATAAACCGCCCAATTAATAGGGGCGTTAATAATTTAGAAAATGTGTCAGTTGACTTTTGTTTAATAGGGGTATTCGCGGGTGCGTTACTTAGCGGAAAAGAAACGGTGGGGCTTGTGCGGGCCCCACCTCACAAATATCCTACCATGAGGGTTGGATATTTTGATTTGCACCCTATCCGCTTCAACTCAGCTTAAGCAGCTTTAAGTGGCTTTAAGTGAAATAAAAATAAAGTTGTCGCACAATTTATTTTATTTCTTAACTTAACCCCAAAAATTTTAAAAACCACACCCGAGAAAACGCAACTCCGGAAGAGGCATTTCTAAGAAAATATCGGTGCTGCGATTCCATCGGTGCCCTTGGAATTCGATTCCAAGCACCAGTTCAAAAGTTAGAAAAACCCGCTCGTTCGTTCACTGAATGTACCCGAGCCAAACCTCAGAAAATGATTCCGGGCACACCGGGCCTCGGAATCAGGTGTCTTCAGAAACTGTGTTCTTGTAAAATTCCAAAGAAAATTAAGAAAAAAAATTTCCTTGAAATTTACGGGTCTTTACATCACTCCCACCTCAAGTATTTACTTCCCCGTAAAGATACATCATAAACTAGGGAAACAAATGTGGGTACTGAGCACACATCTGAGCCTCCCGCTCCCAAGTGCTCTCCTGGAGGTTCCTGTGCTGCCATCTGATGCGCACAAGAGGAATCGATCGTCCACGTAGGACCCGCTCCTGTCGATCCTCGATCTCCACCGGGACCTCCGTAAAAGTCACCCCATCATCCACATCTATCTCCCCATGGTCAATGATGTGTGTCAGGTCGTGCACGTATCTCCTCAGCTGGGATACGTGGAAGACGTCATGCACCTGATGCAACTGAGGTGGTAGAGCCAAGCGATAAGCCACCTCGCCAATCCTGCTGAGGACCTGGAATGGTCCGATGAAGCGTGGAGACAACTTGCCGCCTCGGACAAATCTCCATAATCCACGTTGAGGTGAGACACGCAAGAAGACGTGGTCGACATCCTCTAACTCTAGTGGCCTCCGCCTCCTGTCAGTATAAGACTTCTGCCGGCTCTGAGCTGTCCTCATCCGCTCCTGGATGACTTGGACCTTCTCTGTCGTGGCCCGGACCATCTCTGGTCCCACAAGTGCTGACTCCCCAGGGTCTGTCCATCACAAAGAGATCTGCAAGGTCGGTCGTACAACGCCTCGTATGGTGCCATCCCGATGGTGGAGTGGTAGCTGTTGTTGTACACAAACTCCACCAAGGGTATGTGGTCCTCCCAGCTACGACCAAAGTCGAGGACACATGCGCGGAGCATGTCCTCGAGAGTCTGAATGGTCCTCTCCATCTGACCATCTGTCTGAGGGTGAAAGGCGGTGCTCAGATGTAGCTGCATCCCGAACGCCTCCTACAACCCCTTCCAAATCCGGGAAGTAATGCGAGAATCTCGATCGGAGACGATAGATGATGGCACACCGTGAAGCCGTACAATCTCCTGAACGTAGAGACGTCCCAGGCTCTCCACTGAGCCCTGCTCTCTAATGGGTAATAAGTGATCCGACTTGGTGAGTCGGTCGAAAATCACCCAGATGGAGTCGTGACCTCTGGAAGTGCGTGGAAGTCCAGTCACGAAGTCCATAGATATCCCATCCCACTTCCACTACGGGACCTCCAAGGGCTGTACCAAGCCTGCTGGTACCTGATGCTCTGCCTTCACCTGCTGGCAGGTGAGGCATCGTGAAACGAACTCTACCACAGCCTTCTTCATGCCTGGCCACCAGTGCTTTCGTCTGAGATCCTAATATATCTTCGCCAATCCAGGATGTACCGCTAAGGGAGAAGTGTGAAACTCTCTCATCACTTCCTCCCGTAAATAAACTGGTACCAAGTTACGTCCTCTGAAAAGGATGTCGTGCTCTGCTCCAAAGGAGAATCCATCAGGTGATTGTCCTAAGGATATCTGTGCACGCCGCATCTCATAGTCAGCATCTCCACGTTGTGCCTCTCTGACCCACTGTAGTAGTGGAGGGGTGACTGTGAGAGACTGAAGGAAGGCTGCTCCATCTCTGTCCACGAAGGATATCTGCAAAGCGGCTAGCTGCTCTGTCGCCTCCTCAAGTAGCTGAATGCCCGTCCTCCTACTAATAGCATCAGCTACTACGTTCCCCTTCGCAGGAGTATAGACAATCTCAAAGTCATAGTCCTGGAGGAACTCGAGCCATCGCCGCTATCTCAAGTTCAGGTCCTTCTGAGAGAAGATGTACCTGAGACTATGATGATCAGAAAAGACTGTAAAGCACTCGCCCATCAGATAGTGTCGCCATGTCTTCAGAGCGAAGACCACTTCTACTAACTCCAGGTTATGGGTAGCATAGTTCTGCTCATGTGGCCTCAACTGACGTGATCAATAGGTGATCACTACCCGCTCTTGCATCAGGACACATCTGAGTCCGGTCCCTGATGCATCACAGTAGACTACATACCCTACTCCCTCCTCAGGAAACCTCAAGATAGGTGCGCTGGTCAATCTCTGTCTCAGCTCCTAGAAGCTCTGCTGACATCTATCTGACCACACAAATGGTTTCCCCTTCTTCGTCAAAGCTGAGAGTGGTGCCGCAACATTGGAGAAGTCCGGAACAAATCTCCAATAGTATCCAGCTAGTCCCAAGAAACTCTGCACCTCCATCACGCTCCTGGGTGGCTCCCAAGCTAGCACTGCCTCGATCTTCGCAGGATCCACTGCAACTCCCGCATCAGAGATGAAGTGCCACAAGAAGTGGACCTCGCGTATCCAGAACTGACACTTCTAGAGATTTCCATAAATCTGGTGCTCTCGGAGTGTGTCTAGGACAACCCGTAAGTGGTAGGCGTGCTCCTCCTCAATCGTCGAGTATATCAAAATGTCGTCGATGAAGACTATGAAAAATCAATCGAGGTATGGATGAAAGATCCTATTCATGAGGCCCATGAACACTGCTGGAGCATTGGTTACGCCGAATGGTATAACCAAGAACTCATAGTGGCCATACCGACATCTGAAGGCCATCTTATGCATGTCCTCGTCCCGAACTCTGATTTGATGATAGCCTGGCCTGAGGTCTATCTTCGAGAACCACCGTGCTCCCTTGAGCTGATCGAAGAGGTCGTCAATCCTCGGTAGTGGATACTTGTTCCTCATTGTCACCTGGTTCAGGCAACAATAGTCAACACACAGTCTCAAGCTCTCGTCCACCTTATTGGCGAACAATATCGGGGAAGCCCAGGGTGGAACACTGGGTCAGATGAATCCCTTGCCCTGTAAGTCCTACAACTGTACCCATAGCTCTCGAAGCTCAGCGGGGGCCATCTGATACGCTGGAGTCAATATCGGGGATGTCCCGGGGTACAGGTCAATATAAAAGTCTACCTCTCTGCGAGGAGGTAGCCCTGGAACATCGTCGGGAAAGACGTCTGCATACTGATCCACCACTGCAGGAAAACTAGGACTTCGCGCGTCAACTGCTCCTAGGATGAGGCTAGACAACTGATGAGTGATGGGTTGTCCTCTCCTCTGCGGAAGTCCATCCTGCGCTGCGAAGGCTCCCTTCTCGCTGGTGAAGGTGAACCTACTCCCGTCGGTGCGTACACATCGCACCTTGCGCCTAATACAGTCAATCTGTGCATGGACTGTAGATAACCAATCCATGCCCAAGATGATGTCGTAAGGCCTCGACGTCGCTACAAGAAGATCCCATCTGAAGCTCTCGCCTCCTAGAGTAAGCTCACACTGCCGGCACCAGTTCGTAATCGTCGAGTCTACTCCCGTAGGAGTCTCTAGCCGTAAGGATCGAGTCAACGGCTCTGTCGGAATCTCCGAGCTCCGAACAAGGGCAGCGGCTATGAAAGAGTGACTCGCTTCTGTGTATATAAGAACTGAAGCAAGGGTGGAATAGACACAGATAGTACCTCGAATCATCTCAGGTGCGCCGTGGTCGTAGGCCTCCGCTACCTGGAGTTGTGCCTGTCTTTTCCCGCCACCTCCCTGTGGTCGGGGCGGACCTCCTGGTGGTGGTGGTGGTAGATCCACAAAGAGTCATCCACCACCCGCTGCTCAGCCAGCTCCTCTGCCTCGTCTGCCTCCTCCCTGCGGACCGCCATGGTCGACCCTTTGCCTCCACCTGGGTGGCCCCTAAACCGTCTGCTGCTCCTCGGCACGGTGGGTCGGGCAGTCACGAGCCATGTGACCCTGCCTGCCGCATGTGTAGCACTGCCTGCCTCTTGAAATACTGGCTCCACGCTATGTGCCCCGCACTGCTAAGCCAGTGTCCTGAGGCCATCTACGTGAGGGTCTGGTCTACCTGTACCCCTGAGTCATCCGTCGACTGCCTGCTACGGAAGACTCTGCTACGTGCTGCCCCGCGGTAGGTCTCGCCGCTGGAGAAGTCTCAGCAAGAAAGCCCTCGATCAAAAGGGCTCGCTCCAGTACTCCTGCCTGAGTCGGAATGATAATGGAGATCAGCGATGCCCTGATCTCATGTCTCAATCCCTGCTCTAAGGTCCGGGCCCGGAAAAATGGGTCTCGTACCATGTCTGTCGAGTAGCGTGAGAGATCGGTAAATCTCGTCGAGTACTGGGCGACCGTCAAGCTGCCATGCCGCAGCTGAAGAAGCTCCTGGATGCACACCGCACGGAGGGTGGTAGGGACGAACTCTGAGCAGAAGAGGCTCTCAAAGTCCGTCCAGAGAAGAGATGCTTCATCGTGCACCTGGAGCATCAAGCTCCACCATCGGCCCACTACTTCCTGTAGTAGGCTCGCTGTGAGGATCACCATGAGGTCTGCTGGTGTCCTCACTAGCCTGAAAACTCGTACCACTGCCTCCAGCTAGTCCTCGACTGCCTGGGGGTCCGTCTCCCCACGGAACCTGGGCGGTCTCTGGCACTGGAACTCAAGAAGTGCACTGAGGTGACGTGCATCGTCAGCGGCTGGGGATGGAATCATCGGTGGCTCGGTGGGTAGAGGTACCGCCGGTGCATAAGCTGTCAAAGGGCCCTACACCGAGGCCTCGTCGGTCGGCGAGCTGTCGTCACGTACAACTCTCGGAACCCTAGCTGGCTGTCGCCGTGGGGCCATCCTGAAAAGAAATAGGTGTGCCATGGTCAGAACAGTATACTTGGTGAGCTGACATAAAGTAATCACAAAGAAAACTTGTAACACACATGCAATCAATGTTTTCGTGCATTAAGTAGAAAATCAGAAGTCAGGGTCCTGTTGTACGGATATGTCGGCCGCCGCACCAACACTGGACTCCCTGGACTGATAACCACACTCAATACGCTTAACACTATTACTTCACATAGAAGAAAGATCAGAGTCTGTGGTAGAACCCAACTCCTCTGATACCAATTTGTCACGACCCGTCCTCGGGGCCCATGCCGTGACTACCCCAAGCCCGCCTTCCATAGGCCAGGGGCTGGCGAATAGCACCAAGGCGTAAATCCTGGAAAAAGGGAAGGCATTGCATTTGTAAAGTAACCAAAAAACACCACAGAGTAAGCAGCCAGAAGTAAACGCTAAGTAAAAACTGGTACAACAGTAAGTGCGGAAAGTAAGTGGGCTAGAATACAAACCCAAACTGAAAGTAAAGTAAAACTGGAAAAAGAAAATAGCAATTGAAAAGTAAAGCCGCGACGTCGAGCTGTCCACTGGGAATCCCACCTGAAGGGTGGGTACAGATAGCCTCCACTGCTCCTCAGGTCTAGCCGACCGCTCCGAGTACGTCCCGCCCAGTGGTCCACCTCCAGGTATCGTCCTGCTCCGCAAGCCTCAACCATGATCAGTGATGTCCATCGTCTGCAACCAACACAACGTAGTGCGGGCATAGCCCGTGCAGGGGTGAGTATAAGCTACTCAGTAGGGACCCCGAGACCCCCGAAGGTCTCCCAGAATCCACAAAGGATAAACCAAAAGGAAAGATACAATCACGAAGTAACATCCGACACGGCTTAGGTATATTCCCATACATATACCTAAGTCATCAATTCTCGCTCGTCTCCAACATCCGAGCTCAAGTAAAACCCAGTCCACACAGGGAAGCAAAACGTAAATCCACACAGGATAGCACAACACAATCCACAAAGGAAAGTAAAACAGGATTCATCTCACACAGGTATACTACTTCATATGACGATAAAGATGACCAGGTATTGCCACTGATTCATCTAAGCCGTCAGACCCACAAAGGATCGATAGGTACTAACCCCCGCAATGACCCACAAAGGATCGATAGGTAACTAACCCCATCAATGACCCACAAAGGATCTGACCCACAAAGGATCGATAGGTAACTAACCCCCGCAATGACCCACACAGGATCGGACCCACATAGGATCGATAGGTAACTAACCCCCGCAAAGACCCACACAGGATCGGACCCACACAGGATCTGTAGGCGCTGACCCACACAGGACCGCTGAGCGCTGACCCACACAGGATCGGACCCACACAGGATCGGTAGCACTGACCCACAAAGGATCGTTGAATGCTGTAGTCGTCGCCGTCGAATCCACTGAGGATCTCTGCACAGTCATCGTCGTCACAGTAGCAGTCGAAGCCAGCTCTAGGGTTCCCGCACATAGCAAGCTCGTTCGGGAGGGTCCGCTCCACGAGCCGAGAGGCTAATACATCAACTGACACATAGTCCAGAGTTGATGTATCCAAAAGTTCTGTATCGTCAACAGGAACTCCACGTCGCAGACGGCGCGTCAATCGGACGCCCGGTCTGAGAGTTATTGGCTTTTTCGTCCCAGGGGCCCGGTTGGTTTTTAAGGAAAAACAAACCCGACCATACTCCACCTGCGTCCAAACCTCAGGCGGAGTAAGCCAAAAGATCCATCTCACTTAGAAGAATTCAAAAAAGTCGACGGCACGTCAATCGAACGTCTGAAGCTCAAGATATGAGCATTTCCGCTCCGAGGGCCCGGTTGGTTTCGTGTACGAACCAACCTGGCCGAACCCAAAGTATTCCGAAACCTTGAGTGTGATATACCGAAACGACCGTCTTGTTCCAAGGATCGTATCGCCGCTGACTTCATGTCATTTGGAGGAACTTAGCTCAAGTTATGATCAAAAGACCAAAAAGGTCCGGAAATAGGGGGTCTGGGCCCGGACCGACCCGGCCTGGGCGCGACCCGGCCGGCGGGTCGGCTCAGCTCGGCTCGGCTGAGCGGCCGAGTATAGGGAAGCCGCGGGGCATGTTGTCCCCGCGGGAAGAGGAACTGCGGCCCCGCGTGGGGCCACACTTGGTCAGCAGACGCGGCAGAGCCGCGTCCCGTGTCTCGCCGGACCCGCGCGGTCGCGGGTCTGGTCGGGCGCCGCCGGTGGAGTCCACGGGCCACCGGAGTTTCTCTGGTGGTCCGATTCCATTTCCGTCTATGCCGTAGCTCCTCCCGGGTCCCGTTCTTCACTACAAAATCAACAAATCGTCTCTGCGACCCGTTTTGTCGTCGTCCGCCGTTCCGCACACCAAGAACAAAGGGTGGTGGGTTCGGACTTGTTCTTTGGTCCGCACCCACTGCGTTAGCGGTTTGAAACAACACCATAAAATCCCAGCAAATTGATGAACCACGACCCGAAATAATAATCCGAGGACCAACTTGTTAATTGGTTGGTCCGCGTTCTTGCCTTGGAGGAAAACAAACATAGGTAAAATCATTTTCAAAACGACCCCTACCTTTTTCATCATCGGACGCGAGTTCGTCGCGGAAATGACCGTCGTGGTAGAGGATGATCGTCGCGTCGCAGAAGAGAATCGCGTCATTGCAGAAAACGGCGTCGCGTCGACGATCTCAAGATGTCGATCGAAGATTGTCTCGGGGATGAATCGTCGGGGAAGATGCGTCGGCATCGCGGTACTCGACGTCGTGTCGTCGATCTCCGAGGGCTCGGTGGGTCGTTGCCCTTTTCGTCGGAGGCTGGCGTTCTTCGCGTTCTTCGCGTTCTTCACGTTCTTCACGTTCTTCGCGAAGGAGGATGAAGATCTTTAGAGATTCTCCAAAGGTTTAACACAACATCCAAATAAGAAGGTGTGTTGGCCTTATTTTATTAACATGCCAAAAAAGAGAAAAACAAACTAAGTAACGACCCATAAATTCATAGAATTAATTTCAACGAATAAACCGCCCAATTAATAGGGGCGTTAAGAATTTAGAAAACGCGTCAGTTGACTTTCGTTTAATAGGGGTTTTCGCGGGTGCGTTACTTAGTGGAAAAGAAACGGTGGGGCTCGTGCGGGCCCCACCTCGCAAATATTCTACCAAGAGGGTAGGATATTTTGATTTGCACTCTATCCGCTTCAACTCGGCTTAAGCAGCTTTCAAGTGGCTTTCAAGTGGCTTTAAGTGAAATAAAAATAAAGTTGTCTCACACTTTATTTTATTTCTTAACTTAACCCCAAAAATTTTAAAAACCACACCCGAGCAAACGCAACTCCGGAAGAGGCGTTTCTAAGAAAATATTGGCGCTGCGATTCCATCGGTGCCATCTGAATTCGATTCCGAGCACCGGTTCAAAAGTTAGAAAAACCCACTCGTTTGTTCACTGAACATACCCGAGACAAACCTCGGAAAATGATTCTGGGCACACCGGGCCTCGGAATCAGGTGCCGTCAGAAACTGCGTTCTTGTAAAATTCCAAAAAAAAATTAAGAAAAAAAAAATTCCTTGAAATTTACGAGTCTTTACAGTCATGGTAATATCTAAAGACTCTATTCATTAATTCCATGAATATTTTTGGAGCATCAGTAATTCTGAAGTTTGTCACTATGAACTCACAGTGTCCATAACTCTTTCAAAATGTAGTCTTGAGAATATCTTCCTTCCTCACCTTTAATTAGGGATATCTTGATCGAAGGTCCACCTTAGAGAAATAATTGGCCCCACACATTTGATCGAACAAGTCATCTATCCATGGAATGGGATAATTTTTCTTTATTGTGATTTTTTTTTGAGATCATGGTAATCAATGTGGAGGTGAATTTATCCATCCTTCTTCTTGATGAAGAGGACTGGTGCACCCCATGGTGAAGCACTCGTACATATAAAACCCTTTTCCAGATTCTCTTGTAACTACTTATTGAGTTCCTCCAACTCAATGGTGACCATTCTATAAAGTTTCTTTGATATAAGTAGAGATATAGAAATAAGTTAAATTGAGTAATAAACCTCTTGGTCAGGAGGAAGACCAGAAAATTCTCTAGGTAACACATCAGTATAGTCCATTACAATGGGTATGTATTTGATCATGATTCTAACCTTTGTCTCAATCATTTAAGCAAGATATTCTTGTTCATAAGGTAATAATATCCACACTTGAGATTATGGTTTTGAATAAGATACTTCCTCTACCTTACACTTG
Organism: Viscum album; assembly: GCA_963277665.1. Taxonomy (NCBI): domain Eukaryota; kingdom Viridiplantae; phylum Streptophyta; class Magnoliopsida; order Santalales; family Viscaceae; genus Viscum; species Viscum album. Next base: position 2,058,988,053 of record OY728120.1, on the reverse strand, counting down.
TATAGAATTGGAGAATTCCTCAGGATGTGAAGAGTGATCTCCCTTTCCCAAAAGTTGACGTTGTCTTTTTATAATGATAGCCAATGCATGCCCAATATAGCATCAAACTCCACCAAAGGAAGTATAGGAAGATTTTTTGGGAGGTCTAGTCCATAGACATTAATCAAGGATGAGTTATATACTTTTTATGAAATAATTTCCCCATTTTTTTCTCACAAATAACTCAACCTTTATATTTTGAGGTGGTGTTTGAATAGTTCCACTAAACTTACAATATATGAAAGAATGCATGGAACCATAATCAAATAGTGTGTTTTCTATTCTTGAATGAATAACAATCATACATATCACCACATCATTTTTGGGATCCACCTCATCTGTAGTGATGACCTAAGCCTTCCCTTCCTCCTTTGGATTTCGTGGATGCTGACGTTTATTACCCTCAAGAATTCGAGGATAAGTGCACTGGATTGCATAGTGACCTTGCTCCCTGTAGTTGAATCATTGAACCATGGGTGGTTCTCTCTTTTCTTCCACCACATTATCTAGCTTCCTCATGTATTTTCGACATTCATCAGCTTGGTGGCCTTGTCTTCCACACTTATAAAATTTCCCCATCCCTTTGAGGTTGTTCCCATGATTCTTTTTTCCACATTTTTTACATGTGGGTGGTTGAGATTTCTTTCCACCATTGTCATTAGAACCCCCAACTTGAAACACCATATTTTGTTTCATATCACCATTTCCATGGGACCATTCTCTAAACTCCATATCCACTTAGAGATCACATTGAAAAACTTCTTCATAACTCTCAAAGTCTCAAATTTCTAGATCCTTTTGAAGGTGTGGTTTTAAACCACAAAAGAATCTATCAATTTTCCTATCATTGTTGATAAAAAACTGAAGTGTACCTTATAAGCCTTAAGAAATTTTCTTCATAGGCCATGAAAAATTCACCTTCTTTTTTTCTTCATCTCTTTGAATTCTCTCTCCATATTTATATGAAGAGTTCAATGGAAATACTTGTTAAGACGTGTTATCTTAAAGTCTTCTCAATCCATCTCTTAAATTTCATCATTTATCTTGGTGTTATTAATCAAAACCCAACATTGATAGACCTCTCCATATAAATGATAAACGACCAGAGTCACCTTATTTATCTCAGAATATTGAAGCATAAAAACTATCTTCTCCATTGAGTTGACACACTGTTCTGTAACAAGTGGATCAGAAGATCCACTAAATGTCGATGGTCATTTCCATATAAAATACTCAATAGAAAGTTTCTCCCAATTAGGTTAAGGAGGATGTTCCACATTATTAAGGTTATTATTCATAGCCTAAGATATCTGGGTAATAATCACCATGAAATTTTGAACTCCGCCTCCCAGGGCATTGGGGATGTTGTTTGGGAAATCACTACATTATCCCTCGCATGGGTTGTTGGCCTAATTCCACTTGGTTACCACCATTTTCTATAACAGAAAATGTTATAACAAAAAATAAGTCGATAATTCATGAATAAATAATTTATTCCTTCTTGTAAATAAGTCTAAAGTAATATCTTGTGGGATCCCTATGTTTATAATTTCTCTAAAACAAAGATTCTTGAGTATATAATTAGTCTCATACTAATGGTTTTCACTAAAGTTTTATATTCCTCATTCCCAAATTAACTAAACCCTTATATGATACCAACTATAGTGACTCTTCTTTTTCTTATATTAGTATTACATCATTTTAAAGATAAACAATATAATAGTGCTACAAAACCAAGATCCAAAGGTTTGGTTTCTTGAGAAAATTAGGACCATACATAACTTTTACATAACAAAACATAAACATTTATTTAATTCCCTCTTATAAAAATTCTTATTTTCCCTCATGTTATACTTAGTATAAGTATTCACCTGAGGATATACATCAAAATAATGGGTGAGCTAAAAACCTAGTAAGAGGATGAATAAGAGAAATGAAACATGGGTGAAAATAATCATCATCATAACATAAGAAAAGGATCATAATCATAATCATGAGAAGATGCATTAGATAAGGTCATGGAATGTGGTAATGTATAAAAATGAAACATCATGTCTTAGTGTTCAAAAATAACACATAGTTGTGAACAAATCTAGCATCATGTTCATGCATATTTCAATTTTTATCATGAGATGCATCACATTACACAATGTATTGTAGTGATATATAATTATGGGTGAACCAATCACATCATAACATTTACATTCACTATATAATTCTGGTCGCACCCATCACGTCATAACATTTACAATATCATGCATGCCACATAGAATGTATAACAAACTTGGACATAAAATAACTCAGGGAAAGGAATGGATTTAATTTCATAAAGAATACATTTATGAATAAACTATGGGGTTCCCAAAATAAAAATATAATAACACACTTGTTATAATAATCATCAATCTTGGGTGAGGAAAAAACAATCACATAGGGAATAAAAGATGTGTTTTCTAAAAGAAGAGTTCTTTTGGAAAAATCTTTGCATTTTTCATAAAATCAAATTGAAAACATGTATATCTAGAAAATAAAAGGTAAGTATAAATAACTTATATTTAAAAAACATTAAAGGAATATCCATACTAAAAATGGAGTGAAATAGGTAAAACCTAAAGGAAGAGAGTCATGTTCGAGAATCCCATTACCTTATGTCTGAAAACTCTCTTCACATTAATATCATGTATAATCAAATTAAATTCATTAATTAACAAATATAGAACATATTATACATGAATTTGATTCAATATAGTTTTATTAAGTTCATTTATAGGCTTTTAGATGAGTTATAGAGTTTAATTTCATCATTAAGGAGTATTCATTATCTTGGTTTTCATTATCGGGTCACTTGAATATGAGTATGGAAGTTTATATGGAATGGGTATAATTATATAGAATTGAAATAATATGTTATTAATGAAAATAAATAAGTTTAATTGGTCTTATATATTATTTTGTTTCTATATATTAGGATGAATCATTAGATAACATGTTAATGATAATTATTTAGATTAATTTTAGCAGTTTTTGATCACTATGAACTCATTTAGTTTTATCATTTAATATTATGTATATATGTTAGTTACATAACATAAAAAAATATAAAATAGATCTTAAAGTCTATTTCAATCATTTTAATGGTTTTATTAATATACTTGAAGGAGTTAAAGGAAAATGAAAGCGCATCATCCATGATGTTGGTAAATCTCTATTGGAATTTGAGGTATTTACGACGAGATCTCGTCGCAAATAAGCTTTTACGACGAGGTCCCGTCGCTAATAGCCTGTTATAGAAAACAACATCGCAAATAGTATTTTTTGCGACGAGCTCGTCACAAATAGCTCTCTGATTATATACATTATATATATAAAAACGTGTTGTGACGGGCCCATCGCAAAAAGTATTTTCAACGGGCCCATTTTCCCGTCGCAAATAGTTCTCCGTTTATATATGTTAAATATATCAAAACCCTTTGTGAAGGGCCCTTTTTCACATCACAAATACTTATTTAAAAAATATATAAAAAACTATTTGCGATGGGGTCCCATCGAAAAATGTCCCGTTTTAAATACTGAATAAAATAAAAAATATATATTTAATAAAAATATGATAAATTAATGAATGAATAATATTAATATTATTAAAATAATAATAAAAATAAAAAATATTAAAATTTTCAATATTTGAAAAAAATATAAAAAATCATAAAATGTTTTTATTTTTATTAGTAAAATAAACAAACATTAAAAAATATAATACTAATAATAAATAATAAAATAATAAAATATTAAAAATAAAAAAAATATGCAATATTCACACCAATATAAAAGACAGAAACTTTAAATAGTTCATATTATAACAAATATTGAATTAAAATGTTTTTAACATAACAAAAATCACTGGAAAGATAGTCTTCTGGAGGAGGTGGGGGAGCCGGAGGAGATGGTGAATGAAATATCATCCCTAAACTAAGAGTCATACGACGCATGTACTCCATCTATTTGTGCTGCTACGACTTCCATCGACGCATCTCCTCTTCATGTTGTTATTGTTGTTTCTGCTTCCAGTGACACATATCCTCCTCATACTGCTACTGTTGTTGTTGCTTCTACTGATGCATCTCTTCATGTTGCTTCTGCAAATTCTCTATAAGCTCACTCTCAGCTTGAAAATACTCCTGATACTGTGATCCAAATGATGATGCCTCTCTACAAGCTCTTCTCGAGCTGGATGCCGACATCGCAGCAGGACCCTAATAAGTCCCATGAATAAAATGAGAGCTGATACCAACTACTCGTCCCTTCTTGAATGCATAACAGGTCACCTACATCCATGTTGCCTCATCAAAATGTTGGGCACTGGTCTGATCAACTGTCTCGGCCTGACTCTCAGCCTATATCTGAGAGGTCGCGGCCTCATATGAATCCTTCAATCCCAATTTGAAATTAAAATAGAGAAAATATTATATACAGTTAATTTTCAAAATAAAAAAGAAATAATACTGAGCACAATCTAACGTTGGTGATCACCTCTAATCTCTCCAGTGGCTAAATCAATGTACATCCTCCGATAAACATCGTACACTGTAATATCGGACTGCTCGACTACCTATATGAATATAAAATAAAAATTTTATATTTAAATTTATATAAAATATTTAAAAAGGATACTTACTAGATATTCTATATGTGTACTGAATGTACGACTACCAGCTCGATGTGTCACCTCCTGTCTCCCCCAGTTCTTCCGGCCCAATAAATATCTCCTCTGAAATCCACCACCCAACCAGGGTGAATATAATCCATCCCAAATATGAGATAAAATGTACTCTGGTCGGTGGGCTCAACACAACTCATTAAATACTATCACTCTTGATTTCTTTATGGTTGTTCTTCTCAAATTGTGAAAAGCCTAACAGAAACGATCATTCATAGACACCTCCCATGCCACGTGGATAGCGTCACACATGCTATCATATATGTGATACTATAAACCCTACAAATAATTTATAATATCAAGTTATTAATGAAATAAATTTCAAAATAAATATTATTTATTTATGTACCATCCAATGATTGAACATGCTGAGCTGCACATTAATGGGAATCTATTCTCATATGATTCATGGCTGAGAAAAATAATTGCTCAAGATATCACTCCCCTGTCCAATAGGTACATGCGTAAAACTGTGAAAAAAGAATAAACAATCAAACAATTATTATATAAATAAATTAATGAAAGCTAACTAAAATACACAGGTTACCATACCTCTGCATGCATGGATCGAAGCCAAAACATGGATGTTGCTCTGGGATAGGGTCAGGAATCATCAGTCACCCAAGACCATGCCCCCTCTGCTTACCCCCTAAACTGCTAGTCGGTTGAGGGTCAAATGATCCCAAATTCTCCTCATATAAAGGTAGCTCAACCTCCTGCAACTCATGAAATAGATCATCATTCATTTGAAACACAAAATGATTATTGTTATCAAAAATTTAAAAATAACTATTATATATAGATATATATTATTTATGATTATAACCAGCATTTAACTGTGTCGAAGTTCACCTTTATCATCATCTTCATATCTGACGATTTCAATGTCTTCATATTTCTCCTCGACATCATCAATATCCATATGAGTTTCAGTTTCATTATCTCTTTCCATATCAAATTCATTTGTAACATCATTAATGTCATCGTCATCGTCGACCCTTAATTTTGGGGTATCATCATCTATATTCATGTCTCTTTGTGAAAAAGATAGATTTTGAGTAATCTCTTGAAAATTTTAAATTTCTTGAACTTTAGTGTAACAACATTTACTTTGAGTAAACTGGTTTTCCCATGATTTCATTTTTATTATGCCCCACCAATCACTCAGGTCTCTTGAAGTTGCACAATACTTTGCGTAATAAATTTGATGTGCCTTTTGAGCTAGTAAAAATGGTTCATTTACTGCAAGAAGACTTTTATATTTAATATCAACGATTCCATGAGTTGGATGAACATGTAAGCCTTTCTCAATATCCAACCATCGACATTTAAATATCATTATGTAATTTTTTCCTAGATAACACAGTTCAATAATTTCATCCAGCATGCTGTAAAATTCAAATTTAGTTTCTCTATGATGAGATCCTCTCAAGAAAACTCTATTGTTCATTATTTTTTTATTTCCCATATGCACGTGTATGAAATTGAAAACCATTCACCACATATGAATTATAATATTTAACCATTTTGGATAGTGGGTTACTCAATATACATAGTCTCTTGTCAATTTTATCAGCAAGTAGAGACACCTGAAAATTTGTAAAAAAATATCAATATAATAAATAATATACTAAATTTATATGTTAAACCATCAATAATTTATGTTACCAGTTTTTGAAACCATTGAGAATTTTTTTTGCCAGTATTCTTCAAAAGCAGATTCTGTAATTTGTGGAAGTTGTTTCTTGAAAGTATTATCATATAACCTATAAATACAATAAGTTCACTTACTATAACATAAATTATAGAATAAGTGATAGAAGTACTCACAGTACAAATGATGTCATTTCTTCACAGTTGAGCATAACATATGAATGAGCTCTGTGATGTTCATCATATGAAAGTCATCGTTCATGAACTCCACTAAATCAAAGCTACAGAGGATTAAAAATTAATAATTTATTTTATATTTAATCATTAACATTCCCCTCATTTCATCCCATGCTGTTTTGTTTTGAGTTATCTTCTGATTCAAAATAATGAGAGAAGAAAAAATCAATTTCCTCTTGTAAATAAGCTTCAGCAATTGAGCCATCAACTGATGATTTGTTACATACTTTTTTCCTCAATTTTTTCATGCATCTCTTGAATGGGTACATCCATTGAAACTACACCAAACCTCCACATTTTGATTCATGTGGAAAATTTAATATCAGATGTTCCATTGAGTCAAAGAAATCTGACATGAAGATTTTTTCCAGTTAACAAATAATTATAACATCGTCTTCTTCTAGTTTTCTTAGTGCATCATAGTCTATTTTAATCATAAAATATGTCTCGAAAAAAATATGATATGTCTATTATCGAATCCAAAATCATAGAATTAAACAAACCTCTTAATACAATTAGAATAAGTCTTTCCATTATAACATGACAATCATGACTTTTTAATCCGGTAATATGACCATTCTTAACACATCTTCCCAAATTGGAAGCATATCCATCTAGAAGTCTCAAATCTGAAATCCACTGATAAAATAATAAGTGAATCTCTTTGGATAGTGTATAAGCTACTTTTGGCTTCATTAACCTCTGTGATCTGACATTTTTCAAACAGTTCAAGTTTTGGTGACCTGCAAGTTTGGGTAAGATCTAATCATGCCTTTACATTGTCTTTATTTTTACTTGGTGTATCTAAAACTGTATTAAATAAATTATCAAAATATTTCTTCTCAATATGCATGACATCCAACATGTGGTGGACCAACAAATCAGACCAATATGGAAGATCCTAAAAAATGCTCTGTTTTATCCAATTGTGTTCTTTCCCAAAGCCAGGAATTTTCTATTGGTTTATTATTGGTCCAAATTTGATGGTAGGTAATGAAAATACAACTTATTTTAACTATGTACCAAAGATTATTTTTGGAGGTTCATCACTTTCCATTGTTTCTTTTCTGAAATGAGATTTTTTTTCCTCTGAAAAGGATGGTCAGTTGAAATAAATCTACAATTATAGTCAAAATAGCATGGTTTTTTCCATTGACGAGAATAAATTATTTTTTATCTCTCATACAGTAAGGAAATGATTTTGGACCATGTTTACTCTAGCCAGATAATATGCCATATGCCGGGAAGTCACTAATTGTGCACATTAATGCATCTTTTAGTAGGAAATTTTGTTTCGCAGCAACATCATATATACTCGCACCATTACTCCATAATGAATTTAAATTACCAGTCAATGGTTTCAAAAAAACAATATTATTTTTTGGATGTCCTGGGATTAATAAGGTCAAAATGATATAAGTCTCCTTCATCAACATCCATGGCGTTAAATTGTACGGATTTATAAAGACAGGTCAACATGAATGCTGAATACCATAAGAACTAAACAGATAGAAATGCCAGTAGAAATACCCAATCGCACGTTTCAAACTTCTAAAGTAAAAGAAGGATGCACTCTGTCAAAATGTTTCCATGAATCACCATCAGATGGATGATTAAATATTTTACCAATTGAAATCTTGGTTTTGTGCAATGACATCATTATCGTTATGTTCTGAGACACAAATAAATGCTGCAACCTTGGTGTAAGTAGGAAATATCTCAAATTCCTTACAGGAATCAATCCAGACTTCCCCAGTTGAGATTTTTTAAACCTCTAGTTTCCACATGTGGGACAACTATTCAATGACTCATCTTCATCATAATATAAGATGCAATCATTTTCACATGCTTGAATATTCTGATAACTAAGTCCCAGATTATGAACCAGCCTCTTTCTCTCATAGTAATTTACAGGCAACACATTTCCTTCTGGTAATATTTTTTAACCAAAGAAAATATCTAATCAAAATAGTTTTTTTACATTACATTATCTAATTTAATAGCCATAAATTTTTCAACCACTTATAATTTTCTTATCTTCCAACCAGGATATAATGCATCCTCAGTAGACCTCAACAACTCATAAAATTCAGATGGTTCCATCTCATAAGTTAAATTAATATCATCCTAAGTTTCATTTTGTTAAATAGATGGGCCTACAACATCATGTACTAAATTTTGAAACTGTGATGGATCTAAAATCAAATTGTTAGTATCTTATCTGGAACTGCGTTCACCGTGTTGATACCAAAAAATATAATCTGGTTGAAAACCAAAATGCAAGAGATATCCCCCAACATTGTCAAATGTGTCAAACATTCTCAGAGCACATTTTTTACAAGGACACTTAATTGTCCCTTCTGGAAAAAAAATTGTGTTTTGATAATGCAAATGATAAGAAAGATTATATACCCTCAATATATACAGGATTTAAACTAGAACCATTCAGATTTCTGTACTGATTTATCCAAGCACAATCGTCTAATAATGATTGTTGTTGACTTCCTTGTTCCATATTTTTCAACAAAATATAAAATCATTACTCTTTTTGAATAATTTGAAATAATAAATACACTATCCAAAAAAGAGAAGATAAATAATTATAGATACTTCTTACTAATTACCACTAATTACGGGTGACACAATTTCCAGTGGATTGACGGCTGCTCTTTTGTTCGACGACTCATTTACTTGAAACTTTCTCACACTAAAATCACAATGAAGAATCTGCATGAAGGTAGGCATATCCATTCCTGTGCATACGAGAATGCATAAGCGTACCTCCGACCAGATTCTTCATTGTGATTTCAGTGTGAGAAAGATACAAGTAAATTATCCATTAGACAAAAGATCCCCCTTTTTGTCGATGAATCATCTTCTACCAACTGTCACTGCCTAAAAAATTGTGAAAAATATAGTCCTACGAATGCATATCAAATCTCGTGCATACGAGATTGGATATGTATATGTAGAATCACATTTTTCATAATGTTTTGAGTCAGTAAGAGTTGAAAGGAGAAGAGTCATCGAGCAAAAGGAGAGCCACCAATCAACTGGAAATTGTGCCAAGTTCTTACAATTTATTACAATTTGTTTCTAATTATTTCTAATTATTCCTAATTATTTCTAATTATTATTAATTATTACTAATTATTCCTAATTATTACTAATTATTCCTAATTATTACTAGTTTTTCCTAATTATTGCTAATTTTTCTTAATTAATGCTAATTTTTCCTAATTTTTCCTAATTATTGCTAATTTTTCCTAATTATTGCTAATTTTTCCTAATTATTTCTAATTGTTCCTAATTTTTCCTAATTTTTCCAAATTTTTCCTACTTATTCCTAATTATTCATAATTATCCCTAATTATCCCTAATTATCACTAATTATCCCTAATTATTCTCAATTATCCCTAATTATCCTTAATTATCCCTAATAATCCCAATTATCCCTAATTATCCCTAATTATCCCTAATTATCTCTATTTATCCCTAATTGTCCCTATTTACCCTTAATTATTCTTATTTATCCATATTTATCCCATTTTATCCCTAATTATACCTATTTATCTCTATTTATCCATAATTATCCATAATTATCCCTAGTTATCCCTAATTATCCATAGTTGTCCCTAATTATCCCTAATTATCCCAAATTATTAATAATTATCCCTAATTATTACTAATTATTACTAATTATTACTAATTATTAGTATTTATTACTAATTATTAGTATTTATTACTATTTAGTATTATTTATTACAATTAATTACTATTTATTACTATTTATTACTATTTATTACCATTTATTACGAATTATTACTAATTATTACTAATTATTACTAATTATTACTAATTATTACTAATTATTACAATTTATTACTATTTATTACTATTTATTACTATTTATTACTAATTATTACTAATTATAGTTAGATCGTAATATAGATGTATATGTATATTAGATGGCACAATATTAGAGGGGTGAATTGTATTTTAAAAACTTTGTATTTAAACACTTAAGAAATAACTTAGTTTAAGAGGTATTAAACTAATACAATTCTCCAAATATATTTTTTATTATGAAAAACACTTTAGGGAAAAGTGAGAACCAGTCCATACATAGGAAACATTCAAACAACATGATAGGAAATGGATGAATTAGAGAGTTGCAGTTTGAGCCTTTTAGATACCTTACCTCTGAGAAGAGACCATTGGAGGTTTGGAAATTTCTCGTCTCGATCTGCATTAAGGAGGTTTTCGAAGCTGTAAACCATCTTATCCCAAGTTTGTATGAGCTCTTCCACAGTGATATTCTATCGGTTGAATCCACATGCCATGATTCCAAGTTGTTTATGTCCCCATGCACCCTTCTCTTTGGGAAGATTGGTTGGGAACCGCCTCCCTACCAGCCTGTCAAATTCCACTTGTGTGGTGATGACCTCCAAGCTCTTATCCGAGAATTCTTCATTGTAATCAAGGATTGTTTCCCACTCGTCACATTCCATCAGTTCACTCCTGCTTGGAGGATTGTTTGAATCAAACAACTCCTTTCTTGCATCCTCCAGGTCAGTAGTTAAGGGTTCTCCGACAAGAGGTTCAAACTTTTTTGTAGAATTTATCTTTGCTTGATTGGGCACCTTTTGAGGACACTACCCTTTACTTGAAGACCGGGTGACAGCAGGGCTAGGTAGAAAGGAGTAGTCTTTCTTCTTTCGCGGCCTCCTAGAGTGTTTTATGAAACCTTCAGGGTCAATGATGGTGTTTTACCCTTCTTTGATGAGAATCTAATGTAGTCCTCAGCAATTCCCACTTCCTTTGGCTTGACAGGGGAGTCCAAGTCCGAGTCGTTTTCCTCCTGGGAACCCTCCAATCACAAGGCACTGGTCTTTCCAATATCAGCCTCTTCAACATCCCCTCCCACCACCACATGGTTCTCTTCACCTTCCAACACTGTGAAACGGTTGGGAGAAAGACTATCCCTTCCACCAAAATTCACTGTATTAGAATAAGTTGAACTGGTCTAAGAGACACTCTCCGGATGCTCTGAACTTCTAGCCTGCTCCATTCCACGGCCCATGTACTGAAAATGTTTGTTTGTACCGTCCCAACTTGCACTGTGAAACCGACCTCCAGCACTAGGAAGGACTTCCTTTCGTGAAGAAACAACATTAGTATTTCCAGAGAATTTCGGTTTCCTGTCTGAGACCACATCCGGTTGGAGGCACCGCTCCCCGACCCCAACCTCAGACCCCTGCGCTGCCACCCCCGATCCACTTAACAAATAACCGATACCCAAATCCTGTCTCAAATAGTCAAAAACTTCTAAAACCCGTGGCTCAGGGTTTTTAGGGATTTATTTCTTCACTGTGCCTGAGGAGCATCCCAAACCCAGACCTGGAGGTTCCTCCGCTCGGGGAAGCACATGACTGGTTGCCCCATCACCCACAGGATCATGGGAACCATTGGTCACCATAGCGATGTCGGTCTGTGGAAGAACCGCATCATTAGGTACTTCCCCACCCCTCGTTGCGGTCCCTGATAGACTAGACGCAGGAGCAGAAAGATCCTTACAAGCCACAGCCAAGTCAGGAAGCACTTCGGGCACCATGGGAGGTTCGGCCAACACACCCTGAGCCCTTTTGAGGCAATCAACAAATGTGTTCCCTTTCCTATAGCAGGATGAGAAAAACTTCGTCCATGATTCATACACTATGGATTGTGCATACCTGTATTCTTCCTCTATCATGATCCATACCATTTCTAGATGGGGCTTCAAAAGTTCCATTTCAACACAAATAGGTATCAAAAGAATTACAATTGAATACAATGATCAGAGTAATACAAGTGAGAAAGATTCTACCATAAAGCATATAGAATCTATTAATAAAATATGTATCAAAAGAATTACAATTGAAACAATTACAACTGAATTGAAAATGAAAAGAAAGAGGAAACAATACAATTCCATTTCTAATAAAAATAACATAAGAAATGTAAAATTATTACAATTCTTTTAACCCAAAGAGAAGGGTAACCTTTCACTTAGGATAGAAGGTCTGTTTTACCAACACCTTAGTAAGACCTCGACACGATGATTGTTAAAGGTGTCTTCTTATCCTTGGAAGTCCTCGATTAAGAAGGTAATTAGCACCTCTGTCCTTTAAGCAATTGAAGGTCCTCGACACGACGATCAGAAACACGTCTTCCTATCCTCGGAAGCCCTCGATATTTATCATTTGATTGGCCACACAAGTAAAAACAAAGCACCTATTGAATACAAAAACTAAGAACGACCCGTTCATGTTTTGTAATTCCAAGTCTTTCGCATGAAGCAAGAGAGAATTCAAAGCTTCTCTATCGAGATCTTGACAGAAGATAAAGTTGATCCAAAGTATATCTCTATTTCAAATGACCTCTTATTTATAGGCCTCAGATTCCAATGGTCATATTTTCTCCAATGGTCATATTTCTTTGAAAAACACAGAGGGACTTGGACACCTAGCATTATAACGGTCATATTGAAATAGAAAACATGACATTGTTTTGATTAGTTTATAACTAACTCCATGACATAGTTTTGGTTAGAAAAAAAATATATATGAAAATGATAACATGATTACGATTGATATGGAACAAGTGTTTTAATAAAAATAATAAATTCATGCATGAGATAAAATTAAAACATGAGTATAACTAATATTACTTAGTGAAATGTATTGATATGATGAAAAGTGAGTGTGATGCACAATGTGGGTACGACGAACATAGTCAGTATGGTAGTCAGAGTCATTATGATAGAAAGAGTCGGTACGATTGAAAAAGTCAGTATGATTGACACAATCAGTATGATTGACAGAGTCCGTACGATTGACAGAGTCAGTACAATTGACAGGGTCAGTAAGATTGACCGAGTCAGTATGATTGACAGTGTCAGTACGATTTACAGAGTCGGTACGATTGACAGAAAAATAGTATTCAAATAAATTACTTTATTTGATAAATTAGTAAAAAGAGATTTTTGATTTCCAAAACAAAAGACATAAAAGTCAAAAAAAGACTTTTGACTTAACAATCTCACCATTTTTGGAAAGAACACAAAGTAAAACTAGAAAGAAATACATATCTCCCCCTGAGTTATAAAAACTCTTCTTAAAATGAAATTAAATACAACTAACTCCCCCTTAGTTATACACTTTCCTAAGGATTTTATTTGTAGATTTTCCTTGATTTAGGTGTATTACATTTGAGAAAAACATTTAAGAATACTCCCCCTTTGTAAAAATTTCTTCCCTTTTATAAAACATTCTCCCCTTTTATAAAAAATTCTCCCCCTTTGTGATTTACAAAAATAATGGGATAATGTTGAGTTTCTTGAAAAATTTAGAGAGAAACAAAATGCAAGACAATTTAATTGTAAACATACTGTTCATTGAATCTTAAAAGATAAACAACTGTTAAGAAAAACAAGGAAAGACACAACAAAAAATTCATTTGTTTTCTCTTTATTTCTCTTTCTTGATCAAATCATAAAGAACAACCTTCATCTTCTTTATCTCTTTCTTGTCTTCTGTGATAGAATCACCTTGGGATTTGAGAATCTCTTGTTCGTCGACAAAAATTTAATCCTATTTTTTGATAGTCTCTTCTTGAACTCTGATAACTTCTTCCAGAGTATCAATTCTATCTTGAAAATTCTTATTTTATTAATTCAACATAGTATTTTATTTCTTCAACAAAACTATTTCATCAGTGAAATATGAAACCTTCTAAAAATATGACTGGAAAGCATTCATCCTTTCTTTCAAATCTTTTACTGAAGGAATATCAGCTCCATGGGTTTTTGAAATCTGGTTCAACTGATCAATTATTTACTTATCAAGATTATTAAAAGTAATAGCAAGACCATTTGAGATCCTCTTTAGTTATTCAATTTATTTCCCATGTTCATTTACTGAGCTTCCAATTTTGTATGACAATTTAGTCATCTTGTTGCAATCCTTCTTATGAGCAATAGAACTATCACTCTAAACTTTTAGATCAGCCTATACTGTCATTACTCATTTTCTTAGCTCTCTTACCGAACCAAATTTATTCCTTTGATTCTATATAAGGAAATAAATCTTTCCTTCTAATCTGGGAAAGTAAGGAATAGTTTTCTCAATTCTTCTTAAAATATGAACAATGTAATCACTTTTCTTCAAAGAAATTATGTGTTCGGAATCAGTATCATCATCATAGAAATCAAGTTCATTTGATCATCTCAAGTCCTCAACAGGTTGTTTTCCTTTACTTTTTATTTTTTATTTTAAACCTTTTATACTTTTTTCAGCTCTTTATTCTTCCACTTTTTCACTGATGACAATTACTTTCTCAGTATGAGAACCCCGAGCCCCTTTCTTTACTGAATATGGAATTCTTTCTAAAAAGGATTCTAAAGATTGAGTTGGTGCTTAATCAGCATGATAATTTTGTTGTTGTATTCCTTCACATTGTTTTTGAAGATAAGATTCCTCTATACACTTATTAGAACTCTAAAGATACTCTAAAATAAAATCTTCTTCCTCTTCTTCACATTCCTAAACTACTTGCACTAATTGTTTCTCTTTTTCTTTCTCTAGAAAAGTCTCTACGATCAGTTATTGTTTAACTTCTTCTTTCAGTTGAGAACTAGCTAACTCAACTCCTTTTAGGATTTTAGAAACATCAAAATATTAATCTTTTCTTTTCAAAAGACTCTTCTTTTTCTTATTAGCCTATAGAGTATCTTCTACCCTTATCTTTTCATCTAGTGCTTCATCTATATCAAGACCAAATTTAGGATCACCTTATTTTCTTGGTTCTTTCTCCTTTCTCCACTTTGATACAACCACTTTATTGTATATGGTTTTCTTCTTCAGCTTTGAACTGATTTGAGGATCTAACTTTTGAGAAGCAACGACTGTTGGAGCTAATTCTATTATCCTTGGTGCCGATAGATTTGGTGCCGATTGATCTGGTGCTGATTCTACTTATACATCTTTGATAAAGAGTTTTGATTATTCATCAAAACAAACATAAAATTTCTTCAACGTATTCTTACTTATCCAAGAAGGATTCATTTCTTTCAATTCCCCTTTCAGATAAATATTACAAAAATTCAAACTTTAAAGAATGAACTTTGTGAGAATAGATGGATACATGATAAGATGAGACTTCATCTCTCCAGAATTCACATTCTTGATAGTTTTGAAAATTTAAACCATGAGATTTACCTTTCTCATGTTTACAAGATAATATACCATAAAATGTCCAAAACCTTAAGAGTTTCTCTATCCCCTTTCCTTGGAATTAGAAAACCTTACATCCAATGGAAAACAAACTGGTTTTCTGGAGATAAATGAGTTACTTTCCTTTTATCCTCATTTATAATAAATAAGGTTTTTTCATCTCTTTCCTTATTAAATGTACTAACATCCTCTGGTAATTTATGAGAAGGAAAAAAAGAGTAACCTTCCATAGGAACATTGAGTAAATGTGCTGCTTATTTTACCAACATTGAAAATTTTATATCATACACAGAAAATTTAATCATCATATTCTTATCAAAATACATTGTATTGTAGAATTTTCTAACCTCTTCAACAAGAATACGGTCTTGAGATATGGGTTTCTCAACACAAAGATGTTCCCAACCTTGGAATAAAACAATCCTCTTTATTTTTGAGTCATAACTATCAAACAAATCTCAAGAAACCAACCTTTCTATAAATACATACTTCTCTAAGAAAGTCTTTGAAGACATTTCGATAGGAGTGTTGGCAAAAGACTGAGACATAAAGATTATTGACAAAAAAAACATACTGAGCCTTTAGGAGGATAGGCAGAGCTTCGCTGAGAAATATGAAAAACTAGTGTGGGTTTGAGGATGGGGGGTCCTCTATTTATAGGAGAATTTTGATGATCATTGGTCTTCTATGGTTGAGATTAGAAAATAAATAATCCAATGGTGGAGAATAAAAGAGGCATTTTTTTAAAAAAACTGAGAAACAATAACATGATATAAAGACAATACAAAAATCAAAGAGAATGTACCTGTCAGAGATTTCAAGTAAGTTGTTGGTTTCATAGTATTATAAAAGTAAAGACCTAATATAATACAGAAAATAAATATTTTAAATAATGAAAATATAATACAATCAAACATCAAATTGATGAAAATAAAGTGAATACGATCAGTTATCAGACCTATGGAAAACAAAGCAGTTACCATTGGTTGTCAAGAAGATAGAAAACAAATTCATTACCATAGGTTTTCAAGACGATGGAAAACAAAGTCATTACCATAGGTTGTCAAGCTTATGGAAAACAAATTCATTACCATAGGTTGTCAAACTGATGGAAAATAAAGTTATTACCATAGGTTTTCAACCTGATTGAAAACAAATTCGTTACCATAGGTCGTCAAGCCGATGGAAAATACTGTCAGAATAATTAACAGAATATAAAAATGATAAATAAGAAACAAAATGTCAAAATGATAAATAAAAAACAGAATGTCAAAATGATAAATAAAAAACAGAATGTCAAAATGAAAATAGAGTCAAAATACATAACTAGAGAAACAAATAAAACAAATGTAACTAATCTTAAATAATTAAGATAAAATAAAATACTAAATATGAAAAAAAAAATATAAAATAGGTAAAACAAAGAGAAAAAGATAAATGTTCTCCTCTTGGAAAAGGAGTGTTTTAATGTAAGAAGAAATTTAAAAACAGAAAGTATATGTGAATGATTATTTTAGTGTAATAATTCCTAGCTTCTGTTTAATAAATTCAAATATATCATAAGGTTATGGTTTTTTAAAAATCTAATAAAGTTGTTCTTGTGTTCTGATGAATTGTAAAATAATATCTCCTTTTTTTGTGTGATCCCTAAGAAAGTGATGCATAATATCTATGTGTTTTTCATGTGAGTGATGTGCTGGTTTTTTACTAAGACCTATGACATTAGTATTATCACATAGTATTTGAGTTTTGGAAAAACTCATGTCATAGTCAGTGAGTGTGTGTTGCATCCACAACACTTGAGCACAACAACATCCAACTACTATATATTCAGCTTCAGTAGTGGAAAGTGATACCGATTGTTGTTTCTTGCATGAACAAGAGATTAAATAATCTCTTAAGAAATGAAATGTTCTAGATGTACTCTTTCTATTCATTCTACAACCACCAAAGTCATCATCTGAAAAACTTTTCAAAACAAAATCATTTATAGAAGAATAAAAAAGGCCTAAATCCAAAGTTCCTTTTAAATACCAAAAAATCCTTTTCATAGCTTTTAAATGGGATTATTTTGGATTTGATTGATATCTTTCACATAAACATACCGAAAACATTAAGTCTGTATGACTAGATATCAATTAAAACAAACTTCCTATCATACCTCTAAAATTTGTTTGATTCACTAGTTTCCCAGCTTCATCAAGATCAAGTGTATTTGAGGTACCGATTGGAGTGCTAATACTTTTAGTGTTGTCATATCCATACCTTTTAAGTAAGTATTTGATATACTTATGTTGAGATATATAGGTCCCTTCTGATTTTTGAGAGATTTGAAAACCTAAAAATAATGTTAACTCACCCATCATACTCATTTAAAACTCATATTTCATTATATTCGTGAAAGAATCAGTTATAGATTGCTGAGTTGATCCGAATATAATTGCATCAACATAGATTTAAATAGCCAAAACATTTTTGTTTTCCATTTTTATAAAAAGAGTTGGATCTACCATACCTTTTGAATAATTGTTTTGTAAAAAATCATGTAATTCTATCATACCACGCTCTAGGAGATTATTTAAGGCCATATAAATCTTTGGTAAGTTTAAAAACATGATATGGATTTTTTGAATCTACAAAACTAGGAGGTTGTTCTACAAAAACATATTCTTGTACAAAACCATTAATAAAAAATCATTTTATATCCATTATAAATAGTTTGAAATTGAAATATGCTGCAAAGGCTAATATAATATGAATAGTTTCAAGTATAGATACCGGAGAATATTTTTCTTCATAGTTTATTCCCTCTTGTTGATTATATCCCTTAGCAACAAGTCTTGCTTTATTTCTTACAATGACTCCATTTTCATCACATTTGTTTCTGAAAACCCATTTTACACCAATTACAATTGTTTATTTAGGTCTTTTAACCAAATTCTAGACTTGATTCCTTTCAAATTCATTTAGTTCATCTTTTATTACTTTAATACAATATTCATCACCTAAGGCCTCACTTGGAGTTTTAGGTTCAAATTGAGATAGAAAATCAAGATGTTCTATTTTATTTCTCAAGGAATTTTTGGTCCTTACAGGATGATTTACATCACCAATGATATTATCACTGGGATGATTTCTAAGGAAAAATTGATTTGGGTTTTGTAAAACCTTTTCATCAACGTAATATAGAATTCTTTTGGGGTAAATGTTTCAGAAACATTTTCTTGAGTATTCCCCTTATCAGAAGAGTTTTCAATCATAGGTTGATAATCAGTTTGTGAAAATACATCAGTTGATGTAGGTAAGGATTGTTAAAAAACAAAGGGGTTAGTTTAATCAAATTTATAATGCACTGTTTCTTCAACAGTACATGAATTTTTGTTAAAAACTCTGTAAGACTTAGAATTTGTGGAATAACCTAGAAAGATTCCTTCATCATATTTGGGTGTGAATTTATGTAAATTATATTTTGTATTCAATATTAATACTTTGTATCCAAATACACTAAAGTATGAAACTTTATGTTTCCATCCAGTCCACAATTAATAAGGTGTATTATTAAGAAAAGTTCTAGTTAAAACACGATTTATAGTATAACATGCAGTACTAACAGATTCATCCCAGAAATTCTTAACAATTGAGTATTCACTCAACATGGTTCTTGTAATTTCTTCAAGAATACGATTTATTCTCTCAACAACACCATTTTTTTGAGGGGTTCTTGGAGTTAAAACGTTGTGAGTAATACCTTTCTTACTACAAAAATTTTCAAAATATGAATTTTGAAATTCACCACCATGATCACTACGAATAGTTATCAGTGGTAGGTTTTTCTCATTTTAAACTTGGGTTTTGAAAGTTTTGAAATAGAAAAAGGCTTCATATTTCTTTGTATAAAATAAGCCCATGTAAATCTAGTATAGTCATCAACTAAAACAAATACATAGTATTTTCCTCCAATGTTTCCAGTTTGTATAGGAACAAAAAAGATCCATGTACACTAATTATAATGCATCATAAGTTGAAACTTTATTGATTGATTTAAATCTATTTTTATGTTTCTTTCCATGTTGACAAGGATCACAAACTTTTGAAGAATCATACCTAATATCTAGTATATCCTTAATAATTATTTTCGTTAAAAGTTTACAATGGTTTCTAAGGTTACAATTTCCTAAAATTCTATATCATAACCAAGATTGGTCTTTCATTGCACTTAAGTAAGGTAAGTCTTGGATCCTAAGGTATTCTAAGTTTAGTGTGTATACATTCTCTTGCCTATGGGTGGAAAGAATGAATTATTCCTTGGAATTGTGAACTAAACACTTATCATTCCTAAAATTCATAAGGAATCCTTCAACACATAATTGAATTATACTTATAAGATTGTTCTTAAGACCCTTGAGAAACAAAACATTTTAAATTAAAAGTTTATTGATGAAAAAATATTACATATACCAACAATATTTCCTTGACCATTGTCTCTGAAGGTAAATTTTAAACATTTTTTTCAGTAATCTTCTCAAAGAAATCATTTTTTCTGGTCATGTATTGAGAAAACCCATTATCCATATACCAAATGTTCTTGTTGGTACACTTCTTATTTTCTTGAAAAAGAAACAATTAGTTTTTTGGAACCCAAACTTGTTTGTATTCAGAAATGTTAGATAAAAGAATTTTGGGTATCCACTTTCATATTGCAAAATGAGCTTTATGAAAACCTAATGATCGAGTTATATTAATAGAAAAATTTCTTTCCCAATGTCTACAACATTGAAATTTAGTATATAATGGAGCACTTTGAGAAAGAAAATAGTTATTACTAAAAACTAGTTTAGAATGAGTATAACCAAATCCAAAATGATTACTTAAAGGTCTAATTTGAGAATACATCTTTTCAAAATTTTATTTACCTAAGGTAAATTTTGAGAGGAACTTATTTAAAGAGTATATTTTTGAATTTAGTTTAATAACCAAGTTTTTATCCTTAAAAACATTAGTTTTAGAACTAGAGTTTGCCTCTAAAATATTTTTCTCAGAAATTACATTTTCAAGATCCTCATAAAGTTCATTCTTTTCAGAATTAACATCCTCAAGGTTTTTTGAAATAATTTAAAAATAAAGGGGTTTCTTATCAAGATCATTTTAAAGGTCTAATATTTCTTTTATAAGAACAATTATTCTAGAATTTTTCTTTTCAAGATTTTTATTGAGTTTTGGAATTTTCATTCTCAAGTAATTTGGAAAATAGGGATACTTCTTCAAAAGAAGGTAGATTGTCTTCTGCTGAGGAAGATTCTTTATCAGAAGAGTAACAATGTTTCTCATCAGGGTAGTTATAATTTAAAGAAACATTTTTAAGGGATTCATCACTGTATACCTTATCCATGAAATAATGATTTTTAATAGGTAGTCTGGATATAAGTCTAATATTCCTTTGCCCAGAAAAATCATATTATAAATAATCATCTGATGAATCACCACCACTTGCACTCCAAGTATCATTTTCCTTCAAGAATTTATTTATATTATACTTGTAATAATTTTACTTGATTCTTTTAGAATGATTATTCTTTCTGTATTTTCTTTTTAGTAAATTATAATCTGCTCTAATATGACCTACTCTTTTGCATTCATAACAAGTGACCATAGAATATTTCTTTTATTTTCTATCTTTCTGTTTTAATCAGTATTGAAAGTATTTATTTCAAACAATCCTATTCATCTTTTGAGAAATATTGGATAATTCATTATCTGAGTGATCACAATCACTTTATTTTGATATCACAACAGATTTCTCAGATTTGGATCTTATTATCCTTTCTGGTGTCTTGGCTTTAGTAGTAGTAAAAGATATACTCCCATTACAATTTTTCTTCTTATTAAAATTAGAATCTTTTTTCATTCTTGACTCTTTCTAAATAAGAGTTTTAAATAACTCATAAAGAGTGATTTTTGGAACTTTCCTATTTTCATCAATAACTATCCTTTTTTATTCCCACACATTAGGCATAATATCAATAATATTGTCTAAAAGTGATCCATCATCAAGACCTTTCTCTCCCATATATTTCAGAATGTTGATAATTGTCATAAATCTTTGTTGCACCTTGCATACTGGTTCTCCATAAGGAAAAAAAGAAACCCATGATATTCTGCTCAAAGCATTTCTCTTCTTGTTTCTATAACTTTAGATGTGCCAAAATGTGTGACTTTTAATTTCTTCCAAATATAATTTCCTTCTTCACATGATGATATCTGACTATATATATTCCTGGTCATAGAATATAACAAAGTATTGCATACCTTGTAATTAAGTTGATATTCTTCCTTCTCTTGATTGGTGAAAGTACTGACTTCTTTGTTAGGGATTTTATAACCTCTAGTAAGTAAAATAAATTTTTCTACTCCAGTATTGATAACAAAGTTCTTAATTCAATCTCTCTAGTACTCATAATCATTTCCGTTAAAAATAGGTGGTCTAGTTGGATTTAGGTTGTCAATTGATCCAATATTCATTCCTTCCATCTTATAAAACAATACTTTTCCACTCCACACATTAGTGTAGTAAGTAGTTATAAACAAAAGACTTATAAAAGAAATATAATTGTACTGCCAAAAGAAATGTAGAAAGTAATAAAAAATATTGGAAACCTCACCCTTTGATACCAATTTTTGGATCGTAATATAGATTTATATGTATATTATATGGAACAATAAAAGAGGGGGTGAATTGTAAGTTTAATGACTTTATATTTAAACACCTAAGAAAGAACTTAGTTTAAGAGGTATTAAACTAATGCAATTCACAATCAATACAATTTACCACAATGGTCTTGGATCTAATAGATGTGATATGATGTAATAATATATGTAATGTAAAATAATCATATTCTGATTGAATATAATGATCAGAGTAATAAAAGTGAGAAAGATTCTACCATAAAACGTATAGAATCTATTAATACAATATGTATCAAAATAATTATAATTGAAACGATTACAATTGAATTGAAAATGAAAAGAAATAGGAAAAAATATAATTCCTTTTCAAATACAAATAACATCGGAAATGTAAAAGTATTACAATTATTTTAACCCAAAGAGAAGGGTATCCTTTCACCTAGGATAAAAGGTATCTCTTACCAACACCTTGGTAAGCCCTCGATACGATGATCGGTACAACTGTCTTCCTATCCCTGGAAGTCCTCGATTAAGAAAGTAATCCAAATATCTGTTCTTAAAGCAATTGAAGGTCCTTGATATGATGATTGGTAGCATGTCTTCCTATCCCCAAAATCCATCGATTGTTATCACCTTATCGGTCAAACAAGAAAAAACAAACCACTTACTAAAATACAAAAACTAAGAACAATCCGTTCATGTTTTTTAATTCCAAGGATTTTGCATGAAGCAAGAGATAAGTCGCATCATCTCTCTCTAGAACTTTATAGAATAAAAAGTTGATCAAAAGTATTTATCTATTTCAAATGACCTTCTATTTATTGGCTTCAGATTCCAACGGTCATATTTTCTCTAACTGTCATATTTCTATGAAAAACTCAGAGGGACTTGGATTCCTGTCATTGTAATGGTCATATTGAAATAGAAAACATGACATCGTTTTGATTAGTTTATAACTAACTCCACGACATCGTTTCAGTTAGAAATAAAAGATATATTAAAATGATAACTTGAGTACGATTGATATGGAACAAGTGTTTTGATAAAAAATAAAAAAAGCATGCATGAGATAAAAGTAAAACATGAGTACGATTAATATTACTTAGTGCAATGTATTGATATAATGCAAAGTGATTACGATCCACAATGTGGGTACAATGAATATACTCAGTACGGTAGTCAGAGTCAGTATGATAGACAGATTTAGTATGATTGATAGAGTCAGTACGATTGACATAATCAGTACGATTGAAAAAGTCAGTATAATTAATAGAGTTAGCACAATTGACATAGTCAGTACGATTGACAGAAAAATAATATTAAAAGAAATTCCTTTATTTGAGAAATGAGTAAAAAGAGATTTGTTATTTCCAAAAACAAAAGACATAAAAGTCAAAAGAAGACTTTTGACTTAACAATTATTACAAATTATTACTATTTATTACTATTTATTACTATTTATTACTATTTATTACTATTCATTACTATTTATTACTATTTATTACTAATTTTTACTAATTGTTACTATTTATTACTATTTATTACTAATTACTACTAATTATTACTATTTATTACTATTTATTAATATTTATTACTAATTATTACTATTTATTAATATTTATTACTATTTATAACAATTTATTACTATTTATTACTAATTATTAATATTTATTACTATTTATTATTATTTATTAGTATCTATTACTAATTACTTGTATTTGTTACTAATTATTACTAATTATTATTATTTATTAGTAATTCATACTAATTCTTACTAATTGTAACTAATTGTAATTAATTATTACTAATTGTTGCCAATTTTTACTAATTATTAGTATTTATTACTATTTATTACTATTTATTACTAATTAATACTAATTATTACTAATTATTAATATTTATTACTATTTTTTAGTATTTGTTACTATTTTTTTCTAATTATTACTATTTATTAGTATTTTTTCAATTTTTTACTAATTATTACTATTTATTCCAAATTATTACTAATTACCACAAATTATTACTAATTAGAATTAATTATTATTAATTACAGTAAATTACTACTACTAATTACTAATTACCGCTAATTATTTATATTTATTATTAATTATCTTTAATAATTCTGAATTACTATTAATTATTAATAATTAGTACTAATAATTTAAATTTATTATTACAAATAAATACATATGACAAAATAATCTAAATCTAATTTAATTACAACTAATTAACAATAATTAAAATTAATATAAAAAAACAAAAAATATATATTAAATTAAATAAAGCATAAATACCTTTAAACTTGATCTCTTATAGGTGGAGATGACTTCAAAAACTTCTTTGTAAAAAAAATTAACTTAGAAAAATTTTCAATCTAAAATTAGATTTTAGAGAGAGAGAGAGAAAGTATTAATTGAGGGGAAGAATGAAAAAAATGGATGGGGGTATATATAGGTTAAATTAGTTGCAACGGTACTATTTGCAACGGGAGTCCCATCGCAAATGCTACTATTTGAGACGGGTCCCATCGCAAATACATTCGGCCACATTAATTACTGTTGGCGGTTAAAAGGTTATTTTCGACGGGTCCTGTCACAAATAGTGACCCACAGACAAACTATTTACGATAGGTAAATTCCCCATCGCAAATCGTATTTATCGCTTTCAGGTATTTGCGATGGGGGGTGCCTCCCCGTCGCAAATACCCTTCCTGCTGTTTGGTGCGCAAACCGCGCCATACCGCACCAAATTTTTTGCAACGGGACCCCAAGTCTCATTGAAAATAACCTCTTCAATAGACTATCTACGACGGAATTTATTTCCATTACAAATAACCCGTCGTAAAAGGCCATTTTTTCGATAGTGAATTAACACATCATGAGCGATGATTTCATTTTTAGAATAAAAGATATATATATGTGTGTGTGAGTTTAATGATGGATATTACATTATCATGATATCATTCCAGTATATAAAAGATAATGTATTTATCATGCATATTTGTATATAGGAGGTGAGGAGAGAATAAGAAAAGAAAAAGAAACTAAAAGAAATTGAAACAAAAACAAAGAGGATTTTTCATCTTGATTCTCTACTTGGAAAACCTCCTTAAGGCACATAAATTTTGTCTTTTGTTGAGGAAAAAACCTCATGTACATGGATAAGGGGCTTCATAAGTGGTTTGGGATGAATTTTTATAGGACTCAAATCTTAGAAGGCATGAGGAGAAGAGGTAGTGAGGGATGGTATTTATAGTGGAGAAGAGGGGTGTTTTCTCATTATTTTATTCATTAGATTATTATTTTGGCTCAAGGCTATGAATATTTTTTATTTCCATGACTAAATATAGTAAAATTTAAAGGTTTGTTTTAGATTATGGTTCTCATATCATCCTTACAGCAACAATGACTCAAAAATTCATGTATTTAACATTTAGTGTAAATTATCATATTTTACTATTCACCAAAAATTCAAGTATTTTATAAAAAACCCAAAAAAAATCCCTAACCATTTTTCAACGTTTTTAATTAAAAAATGAACTTAATTTTATGAAAATAATTTTCTAAACATGAGAAATTTAATTTTTATTTAAAATCATCATTTACTTGAAAAATACAGATTTTAAAATTATAACTTATTTTATAACACTTTGAAAAATTAACTAGCATCTCATAAAATTATGTTAAAATAATAAGAAAACAAAATATTAATTTATGAATACATTTTATGAAATTTAATTTTCTCTTAAATTATTAAATTAATCATATAATTTTAATTAAATATTTATGACTTAAAAAAATGCCAACACTTAATTAGTAATTTTTAAAACATTTATTTACTTATACTTTGATATTATTATATCATACATTCATTTATAAGATTCATAAATTCCATTTATACTTTAATGGGTGATGTTACTATTCATTTGGTCGGTTAACTATTCATAAGGGTCACATTATTATTCCTAAGGTCAAGTTACTATTTAATCAGTATAGGTTCCTTAACTTCTATAAATACTTCTTATTTCATTAATTATTCATTTTTGAAGTTCTTATTGTGTTATCAATGTGATTTTAAGTGGTTTATACTATATGACACAATTATAAGAAAAGAATTTCCATTTATAAAATTTTTGGTCGTTACAACAGTCCCCTCTTAGATAGTTCCATACTGAATCTATTTAGTATCTCTTTAATTTATGTACTTTGACTTAGTCTGAGCAACCTCTTGGACCTATCATGATGAATCTTATTCCCAAGAATATATATTTCCTTGACCAAGTCCTTTATAGAGAATCATTTTTTCAACCACTCCTTAAAAGACTACAAGACTAGTATTTCATTTCCAATGAATAATATTTCATCAATATATACTATTAAGAAAATGACTACACTCCCAATAAACTGTTTATAGACACAAGGCTCACATTCATTCTTTACAAAACCAAATTCCACTATAGCCTCATCAAAACAAATGTTTCATGACCTCGATGGTTTCTTTAATCTATAAATGGATCTTTTCAAGTTGTATACCTTTCTAGCATCCTTAAGAGTCACAAAACCTTCAGGTTGTGTCATATAGACATCTTCCTGATGGTTCCTATTAAAGAAGGTTCTTTTGACATCCATTTTCCAAATCTCATAATTATGGGAAGGCATAATGGCAAGTAGAATTATGATGGATTTTAGCATTGAAACTTTCGAAAACATACTGTCATATCCAATGTATTAATGGTATTTAAACCCTTTTTCAAATATCCATGCCTTATAATATTGAATTATCCTCTTATGTCTAGTTTATTCTTGAATACCCATTTTCAACTAACAGGATTTACATCTACTGGAGGGTCTACCAAAATCAAGACTTTATTTAGGTACATATAATCCATTTCATAATTCATGGATTCTTTCTACATGGAAAAATATATTCTAATTACTGCTTCTTTATAGGTTTGATGAACATTATTATCAACTAATAATTCTTTAACTTCTTTGGTGACCAGAAAACTATACCGTTCTGGTTCTCTAACCTCTGTAGTACTCCTACGTACTAATTGTGTCTCTAGAATAATTTCTTCTTTCATGGAATTTTTTTGTAATTTTTTCCTATTCCAAATCTTATGTATCTTGATCCTAGACTTCATTCAAGTCTATCTTACTCTGACTATCTCTTTTAGAGATAATATTCTCCCTAAGAAATGTGGTACGCCTTTCAAATACAACCATTTTATCTGAAGGATTGTATAGGTAGTATCGCTTTGTTTCTATGGGATATCATATAAAGAGACACTTTGTGCCTTGGGTTGAAATCATGTTACCTGAAGAGGCCTTAAAAAATGTTTCGAAGCCCCACACATGTAAGTAAGACAACACAGGTTTCTTTCCATTCCATACTTGGAATGGTATATCATCTATTTCTTTAGGTGGACCTTAATTTAGTACGTATGTTTCTATTTTTAAAGAGTGTCTTAAAAAGGATAATGGAAGAATCACATGACTCGTTATTGATCTCACTGTGTCCAACAAAGTTTGGTTTCTCCTTTATCTTATACCATTCCAATGTGGCCTATAAGGAGGAGTGAGTTGAGATAATATCCCAAACTCTCATAAATAATTAATGAAGTCGTGATTAAGATATTATCCACCATGTTCTAAGGGGAGTTTCTTAATATTCTCACAAATATGCTTCTCAAATTCATTCTTTAATTCTTTAAATTTATCAAAATAATCTGACTTATAACTTATTAAGTTGACATATCCATATCTACTAAAATAATTAGTAAAATTTATGAAGTATGAGTACCCACCCCTTGCCACAATAGGAAATGGTCTACACACATCTGTATGAACTAATTAAATAATCTCTTTATCCCTTTCACTTTTCCCACTAAATGGGGATTTGGTCATTTTTCCTTCTAAACTTGCATTACATACACCAATTTTTTTTCAAAACAATCTAAATATCTATCTTGATGTAATTTAGTCAAGATATTTTCATTTACATGACCTAGCTGGTGATTCCAAAGTTGGGTGTGGTATGAGTCATGTGAAGTAACTTCATTATTGATTTTCATTACTTGGTTTGTATAATACAACACATAAATACCATTATTTAAATATTCCCTACCATAAAATATTATATATTTATAATAGAATCAAAATTTATTCCCAAATTTGAATATAAATCAATTTATATCTAGTCTAGATATAGAAATAAAAAATTTTGGTAACTGAAGGAAAAAAATAAAAACCCTTTAAATCCAATATCATTCCAGCTGGCAATGTGATGTGGTATTCCTTGATAGCCATATCAATAATTTTAGATCTATTGGATGCTTGTAGATCTATCTCCCCTCAGTTAATACTTTTGAATCTACTTGGTTCTTTAAATTTAATACATATGTGATTTCCACAAGCTATATTTAATACCCAATTTTTAGAAATAGATAAATTGCACTTGATAAAAAATGAGCCTGAAGTTTCCCCATTCTTCTTTGGCAGAATAAAATTTTTCTTATAGTGGACCTTCTTTCCAATTGTGAAATAGGAATCATCTTATTCCTCTTATTGGAAGGGTGTGAAGAAGATTTAGACTTAGAGTGCTTCTATTTACCTTTATGTTTGTTCATCATAATGACAGAAGGATTTCTACACTTCTTATATTTGTCAACTTGGTGAAGAAGAGTGAGAAGATCTGGCAGAGACTTCTCAATGTTGTTCATATTAAAATTAGTAAAAAATATAGAGAAGCTCTGAGGGAGTGATGTCGAAATGAGATCGGTGCTCATTTCCTAAGGGAGTTTAAACCCTAGAACCTCTAGGCACTCAATGTATCCAATGATCTTGATTATGTGAGGCCCAGTAGGGGAACACTCTCCAAGATTTCTATAAAAAATTTACTTGAAAATATCAACTTGTTCATGTATAGATCTCACATGTTATAGACTATAGAGGTACTCTATCATGATATACACATGCATGTTTTCATGAAACTTCATTATTTCATGACAAATCGATGAAATCATCAAACATTGAACATCGACAACATCACTCAAATGTTTTTCATAGAGAAGGAACTCTTCATCACTCACCTCTTTAGCAGGAAGATCAAGCATTGAGGATTATACCATGTAAGATTTCCATTCATGGGACATCTCAACCCAAAGGCATCTAAACCACTCCTAGAAGTTACTTATAGTTAATAGGTTGTATTTCTATAATATTGATCATAGGGATTGTGTGGATGATGAACTTTACATTTTATTCTACAATTAAAAGAGAATATTATTAGTACTTTTTGTTGATTAAAAATTAAGTAAGAAACAATAAATTAATTAACTAAATTTATTAAATCTTACACTATTTTATCAAGTCCCAATAAGCCTCACCATTAAACTCAGGATTCCAAGTTTCTATGAAATTTTAGTAGAAAGTATCCCCATCATTTTTCTTAATGTTCTCAACTTTGGCCATGAAAACCATAAGAAATTAATTTAGGTAGGAAAACATCTCCTTGATCTGTTGAGTGGATTTCCCAATACTGAAATCCTGACTTTTACTTCCTCAACACTTGCCTCCAAATTTTTATTAAACAGAATTTGGCTATTAAACTCAATACATGTTTAGTTAAGTCGACCCAATACTCTAATGAGATTTCAACGATAAAAGTAAGTGTCCAAACTTTGGTCATATATTGCACTTATTTATATGGTTTTATTCCCAATCAAGAAATAAAAGGATTAATCTAAATTAATATTAGGTTAAGTTATTTTAATTAATTTATGCATAAATTTAATCTTGTTTTATCCTTTACATGTCTTGTTAATATTAAGTGAATATTAATTAATTAATTAATTATATTGGATAAAACCTTTACACATAATTCAATTATTTAATTTTCATATTAATTTATTCATTTATGCGACTGTGGTCTTGAATACAAAAAATAAATAATGCATAGAAAAAAAATTAATTTATTTATTGACCCAATCATGAGTTTATTTAACGGTTGATTTAATTAATAGACATTAAGTCAACCAATTAAGTGGGGGAATAAATCCATTTTTTCCAAGGAATGAGTTACAATATTCCACCTGTATAGTTATGTATCACCAAGTTGACATCATCATGGTTTCATATTAAACCGCCTTCATGCCCTTCAGATGCTCTAGTAATTACAAGTAGTTATTACTCACATATAAGTGAGGGGAACAAAAGGATTGATTAAAGGGGATTAAATAAATATCCTTGGACATGGAGGTTCTATATAATAATGCTGGGAGAGATGACTTACAGACTATCATTTAATTTAATATTAAATAATTTCAAACTCATGAAATAAATTTCATTAAATAAACTCCAATACATATATGGTCTTGGTCGATACCATGATCGATCATACATGCAATTAATATGAAAAAGTAACTGGGTAGTATTCCTTTTTTTCTTTATTATTAAGATAAATTCACTGGAATTAATTAATTAATTCTCTTTCATATTAACAATTATATGATTTTAATTGAAGATACCCATCATTTATGGAATTCTTGGAAAAGAAATAGTTAAACCAATAATGACATATTAATTACAATAAATTAATTGATCATTAAATATTATTTATAACCATTGTTAAAATTTCAAACACACATTGGTGTTCTAACCAATAAAATAAGAATTTATTGATATAATTTTAAATTTAATGTAATTTTTAATTATATAATTTAATGGGATACCACATGGTGTGTCCAGAAGAGCTACATGTTGTGCACCTTAGTTTTGACGTATCTGAGTCACACGCCTAGGGCTTCAATGTGTGAACTCGGCCAGACTACACAACATGTACATGTTCACTAAACACCATGTATCTTTTTTCCATGTGTTGGGTTGGTCTGGTCAATATGTAGTGTGAAATAAATTCATCGGGTATAATTAACTAATTGGCGCATCTAGGTACTATGTTCATTAGTACATGGCGTGAACTCGGGCTACATGATGTGGAACCTAGTTTAACCATCCAAAGATTTGGTACTTACTGATGGCATATCTAGTCATCTTCATCTATTCTTAAACCTTTAAGAAAATTAAATACTAAACAAATATGATTAATATGTTGGAGCATGCTAATTAAAATTGAATTAAATAATGAATAATAATAAATGAAAATTCAACCACGATTATGTATGGATCAATAATCAAAAAAATAATTATAAAGTTAAATATAATCTACATTTGATACCACATGATGGTCCTAGGTATAGTAGAAGATTGTGGTGGTAGGAAATATGTTAAAATTTCTTTTAATAATCATTTCTCAAACCCATGAGTGGGGATCTTGCACATTAAATTTATAAATAATTTATTTAATATTTAAAGAAATAAATACCTAGGTTTAGGAAATTCTTCATTGATGATTGTTGATCATCCAAAATAACCTTCCATATTTCCTTCATTTCACTATAAAGATGCAAGTATAGAATCCCTCTAGTGGTGATCCACACGTTCTCCAATGATCTCTGGGAAAAACTACTCAATCTATAGGGGCTAGCACAGAGAATAGAGTATATTGCATTGTTCATTCTTGATCCCTCATTCTTTGGTCATGAATAAATATGTCTTCTACTTCTCATTCTTGAGAGGGGGAGAGAAGGAGTATTTGAGAGAATTTTTTTTGTGTGCAACAAATCACTATTCACAATTTTTCGAAGCAATATACAATAGTCATAACCATCTATTTAAAGAGTTACCATTTACGTTAAAATATTATTTGAATACATGTAAACCATTTAATAACATTTAAAACCTTTAATAAACCCTATTGAACAAAATAATAATATCATTATTATTATTTGTTGGTGTGCACCAACTTGAGAAATAATAAATATTATGTAACGCTCTTTTTAATTAATATTTTTCACTAGAATCAGTTTTGGTCCATTCGAAATCCTCTAGAATTTATTGAATAACTGAATAATTATTTTATCCATAAATAAATATTTTATTTAAATTCTTGTGAATAAATATTTATTAAAAATACTCTATAAATAAAAAATATATTTTATTCACAGTCTATTGAATAAATATTTTATATATATTCACATAATCAAATAAATTATTTATTAACAAAAAACTATTTATTTATTACCTTGTGAGTATTAGCGATCAATAAAACTTGAATAAAATTATTTCTCAGTATTGAAAATAATATTTATTAAAATAATTAAATTCAACTAAAATTTAATCAAGATCAATGGAAACACTTAGTGTGTGGCCCTATATGATTATTTCTCATTGGTATTAGGGAGGCTTTCCAAAAGTCTAATATTACTATTTAATAATGATTAAAGGAATCCAAGAGAAAGAACTTAATATCTCAATGATAATAGCCACATATGAATTCTCATTGTGTAATATAATCCCTTTATCTCAAAATCTCACCAAGATGTTCGCACATCTGTGTCACCAACCTATATGCTCGATACATCTTTATCTGACTATCTGAAATATAAACATCGTTACACCATGGCCATGTAATTTATAGATATTGTTCTATTCTAATTAGAGGTTCGAGATATCAACTTTCAAAAATATGGAAGGGATAAATCCTTCCTCAAATTATCCATTAAGGATGTGTCACTCATGACGCACCCAACATATCCAACTTCTCCATGAACCCTTATCATTATGGTTTACAAAATAAATATAAGTACTTGAGTTGTAACATGCATTAATAATAATCTTAAAGTATAAGTACCATCACACACACTTGCATATAGGAATATCCGATGACACCAAAACATGTGGAATTACTACTGGTAGTTTCATTCTCATAATATTCCATATTTTAGATTACCAAGTGTGAACTTCATGAAAAGAAACCTTATTTTCTTATGATCACTCACACATCACAGTCTATGTACTATGTGTCCCATAATAGTATGTTATATAACTATAGAAAAATATTTAAGAATATATACACAGCACATCAATCTTCTCATCATAGCGGGGAATTTCTATGACCATATCAATGCAATATATACTCTAGGACATTATTACATTAGAGTTATGAATAATAAATATCAATATGTAATATAAAGTTTTATTAATATTAAATATTTTTAATATACATGTAATAAAATTAAAAATAGTTGGTCCAAGGACACTAACTCCAACAGGTATAACCCTTGGAAGAGAAATGAATTTTATAAACATATTTTCATCATAAACATAAAACATACAGAGAAATGATAAAAATGGTATCCTTGAATCATATCCCCAGCAAATCATAAGTAACATCAAAGGATGAAATATCAGATGGAAAATGATTTTTAAAGATTAATTGGGACATTTATTTAGGAAGAGAGCCTTTCTAATTTAAAGAACACTTTTTAAAACTTAAAAACATTTTTTAAATCCTTTTATTTAAAAATAATCTTTTAAACTTATACAGGAATCCTTAAAAATCATTTAAAAAATTTCATGAGGAAAATATCCTTTTCTATTTGAAAAAAAACTTTTTAAAATATAAAAAAATTTTAAAAGTCTTTTTTTTTAAATAACCTTGAAAACTAATAAAGGAATATTCAAAATCAAATAATGTCCATTACAGTAAATTCAGTTCATATCGTATATGTAAAAATGAATATTCCTTTTGAATTTTTCGGTAAAATCAAAATGGGAATTATTTTTGAAAATGACATGATCATTCCTCTTAAAAAATTTTGTAAAAAAGTTAAAAATGAATTTTAAAAATCATATTATAATATTAAAAAAAAATTAAAACATTTTTATAAAACATGGTTTTGAAGAAAAATGGATTTCCAACTAAAATAATAAATAAAGTTGGATATTATTAAAAACATTTTCTTAATTAATTTAAGTACCAATGAGTAGAAAATGGTAATAATACTTGAAAATATCATTAATAACCAGAGTATAATAAAATTAATGAGTTTCTTGAGATATGGATTATAGTATTTTATCATCAAAAACATAATCATAAACAATCTTGATAAATGATGAGATTGTAACATAAAATAATTACCACTTTGATATCTTTAAATCATAATACCCATAAAGGAATAAAATAAAATGAAACTTAAAATATCACGAGGATAAATAAATTCAAGATATTACATGTTAAATTGTATTTATAGGTACTTCGAGAAATAATATAGATGCATAACATAACATATGTCTCAAAGAAGGAAAATTGAGATAAAAATCCCTTACCTCTTTGGTAACTTTTGAACCGTAAACCCCATAAAAGTTAGATCATAAAATGGATATGTAAATCCACATAATTTTAATTATAATAATTATAGAATACATTCATGGTAATTATATACACCATATAAAAGAAATATGTGGTGAATATGGCATGTGTCTCACAAAAGTAAAAAGTGATACGGAAATCTCATACCTAAAGTATTGATTTCTGTCATACACAGACAAAACTCCTATATAATAAATATAATTTTATTATAAATATTTTAAAGAACCATATTTATGTATATAATATCATATATTATTTTATTATTACCTTTTATTACCCATTTAGTAACAATTCCAGGTTAAAGTTGTGTTTTGGGTAATAATCGCTTTGTTTTTTTATATAT
Source organism: Viscum album (assembly GCA_963277665.1). NCBI lineage: Eukaryota > Viridiplantae > Streptophyta > Magnoliopsida > Santalales > Viscaceae > Viscum > Viscum album. Next base: position 2,058,952,841 of record OY728120.1, on the reverse strand, counting down.
GATTTTATTTTTTATTATTGTTACTATTAATTTGATCATGATTTAATATTATCAAGAAAGTTAAACATTATATAAATATCATATATATTCATTATATATGTATTTATAGTAATATATAAAGTTTAGTGATAGAGAATGTAATACACCGTTCATGGAGATGGTAGGTTGTACGTACGCATGAATGGTGTTTCCATTTTATTGTCATATTGAACTAAAAAAGGTTAAATAATATATAATAATTGTATAATAATTTTTATTTCATATATATCACATATTTTCATTAAAACTATCCTTATTACCTTCAATGTAAAGATTGAACGAATCACATTACTTCATGTGGCGGTAATCCGTCGTACACATGAGCGACGTTATCGTATTCCCACAAAATGGAGAGTATAAAAGTATGTGTGATATAATAATTCAAAAATTATAATAATATAATAAATATAAAATATAAATAATAAATTAATCATTATTTTCAACCTTCATAGGTTTTAAGGGAAAAACAAATGACATCAGTTCGTGAGGCGACATTCCACCATACAAATGAACGATGATTTTGTAACTCATTTGATGGAAGTGAATATAGTCATAGGTTATTACATAGAAAGAATAAAATTTAATTATATAGGAGATAATGGTGTTATTATATTTTATGTTCTAATACATAATTTAAGGTGGAAAAATAATAAATAAAAAGAAGAAACTTAGTGAAGATAATTACCTTCTCTTAGAAGCACATCCTTTGTATCCCTTATTAAGGACCCGGGTGCTGATCTTTTGGGAAGACCATAAGCTCTTGATCATGGATAATGATTTTGGGGAGGGATTTTTTTATGGTTTGTATTAACTCTATGGATTGATATGTGGGAATAAGTGAAGGGTGATGGTGTCCTTTTATAAGTGAGGGAAAGGAACCCACTTGGAAACTACTTAGAAATTTCCCAAAATAATCCAAAATAAATAGGTCATTCCCAATAAAAAATAATAAAAACGACCATATATTATAAATATAGAAGTATAATAACTAAATATGTGCATATAATAGTAATTTTACAAGTCTTATAGTCATTTTACCCTTATATTCTTAGTTGAACCCCAAGTAAACTCATTTTTAACTTAACCGCCGTAATGAATTTTTATTATTTTCACTATTCATTTTGGTCAAAATTTAAGCTCAACTTATTCAATAATATAAAATATTATAATTCAAAAAAATTAATCTATTTTTTCAATTTCAATTCATATAAGGGAAAATTTTTAATTTAAAATTAACCATGTAGACGCGACGAGAAAGTGGGTTTTCAAAGAGAGAATGTTCAAAGGTTTATAGAGTTTTTATATCTAATTTCAATATGAAATTGAATAAAATAGACTAAATTGGATTAATAGATATATAATTTATTTAATTATACTTTGAAACCAATTTAAAATATAATTTAAATTTATAAATAATTTAAATAAAAAGGCAGTCTTCAATTAAAATTTAGTATTTTTCACTATTCATCAAAAAAATTAATCTTTTCAAAAAATTATAAAAAAAATTATCCAAAGATAAATTTGATATTTTGATTTAAAAAATAAAATTTTGGTTAAAAATTTCATTTTCTAAAAGTGTAAAAATTTAATTTTAAACGATACCCACAAGCACGACAAAAAATTAGGTTTTCGAGAAGTGTATTTTTCAAATACAAAATGATTTTATATTAACTATATGTCTAATAATAATAATGGTATAAATATAATTTAAAATTTATTAATATATATTATATAAATTCAATTAAAAAAATTCCTAATTATGTATTATTTTAATTAATTAAAATGGAGAGACATTATGTACTTTAAATCGGTTTTTAGAAGATAAAAAATTCTTTTTGAACCCAAGAATTAACTTATACTAAAATCCAATATAAAGTTGATTAAAAATAAATAAAGTGTATTAAATATAACTAAATAATAATTATGTTAAATTAAAACACAATTTTTTATTTATATTTCTTAATTTATTGAAAAGAAATGATGGTTTTATAAAATCGGTATTTTCACTATTCACTAAAAATCAATATTTTCTGAAAAATCCCAAAATCAAGCCATAAGTTAATTTTGATATGATTATTAAACTAATGAATTTAATTTTATAAAATAAAATTTCTTAAATTACTTAAAATTAATTAAAATATTTTCTCATAAAAATTAATAAAAATAATTTTTTAAGATTATATATTTTTATGAATATAATTACTTTACTAAAAATTGATTTATTATTTACTAAGAGTTTATAAATAAATTATATTTAGTAGGAAATTTATATGAATGTTTTATAAAATAATTAATACTATTCATACCCACCTATTTAATGGCTAGGATATAGCAGTAATATTTAAAATAATATCATTTCATAGTTTCTTGAAGCTCAGTGTTGTGTGTCATGAATGCTATCAAAGAAACTCATTGTTATGTGTAATAAAATATAAACTTGGTGTTGCATGTAAAACTAGCTAAAATTAGAGTTGTGTGTAACAAAAAAAATTTAAAAGATTAAATTCATTTGAAAAAATATATTTCACAAAATAATGGGGTGTTATATACCAACCTGAGGAAGAACTACTAGAAGAGGCTCTTAGATCTAAACCCTAGATTTAAGAAGAGGTGTAGGTATTCATAGAAATAATTTAAAATTTGCATAAATTTAAGATATAAGAGAGTGTCTACCTAAGATTCAATGTCTAAAGACCCTCACATTCACTCAATGATGATTCCTAATGAATATCCAAGTACCATTTTAAGGGAGTTTAAGGGGAACGATGGGAGTGATCTCAAGAGGAGAAAAAAGTTGGGAAAATGAGTAAAATATTGACTATGGGGTTTTAGGGAATAAAATTAGGCTGTAAAAGTTCAAAAATAATCATATTTTAATTTGTTCCCAATAGTCTAATGGATACCTATTCCGAGTTCACCAGGTACTCGATGGACTCAACAAATCCACCACACACTAAGAAACCCCACAGGGTACCTAGTCCAAGAGCATCAGGTAAGCGGTGGTCCTCAGTCTCTAGAGTTCATCCTATTTTGTTCCTCTATTTCTATAAATTCCTATAACTCTACCTATAACTCAAAACCAACTAAAAATTTAATTTAAATTTTAAAATTTGAAATTAAAACTAACCCAAAATTGATATTGGACTTTACTATTGTTAATAAATATTCTCCCAAAAATCTGATACCATATCCCATTGTCTGTTGTTCCTACACCAAGAAGCTCTCAATCAATAGGGCCCTATCAAGAACTCTAAAATTTATGATGATATAATTTTAGATAACCATGTCTTGGATCTTTTTTTAAGGATTCACTCAAATTTATATGCTTGAAGTAATTCATCACAAATCATATTGAGAGAGTATCTTGAGAGGTCAATAAACCTAAATTCTTAATATATCATATAATTTATCCATATCTTTATGTCTAGTATCTTCTATACTCACATAATCCTCATCATGGATAGGGAGTAATACATGTTTGAGAATCTTTGGAACTCTATGTAAGGTATATTATCCTTGTCATGAGTCGTCATGGTCCACCATTGATTGGTTTCACCACGAATAAGACTAGATGTTAAAACCACCATTAGAACAATAGTTGTATGGAATAATAGAAACACTTGGGTTACCACCTCTGAACAATATTATGATTATTGAGGTTCAAGTTCACCTCATAACCTATGAAGTCTCTACCACATAAAATCATGAAGTTCACTCAACCTACAACAATACTCATCCTATTCAACTAGAACAATCTATTGCTCGGTAGGTGGATGTTTATCCCCTAAATTACATATGGATGACCTGATTTTTCAATCATGGATTGAGTAAAGTCTCTCCAATCACTAAAGGGGGAAATTTCATGAACTGATCCTTGGATATAGGCCTCATCACTTAGTTGTCCATCAACTGGAGGCTTTATAGCTAGCATGTGTGCATCATGACCCCATCTTAGGATCTTAGCTAGTTGTTGGCATAGAATCATCCTATATTTAATAAGTTAAAACCTGTGTTTTTTAATAAAAAATTGGTTGAAATAATGAAAGTTAGACATAAAAATCATTAATCGATGACTAAAAGTTATGAATTTATCATCATATTTATATAGTCCTTGAAAATGGATACATCATCCACCACACCAACATTAGGTTCTCTAGACTGAAAACTGAACCCAAGACCCCATGACACAATTTCCCTAAATTCCAAAATAATCCTATTGAGTCTCTTATCTCTTAGCTCCATCTCTAGGAATGACCTACCAAAATAAAACTCTGTCAAGACCCAAACCATCAGGACCCCACCTGCACCATCGATAAGCTGAGAGAGCCTCCCTAAGCCCACCTCTAATAGGGTAGGGGCTTGTGACTAGTGCCAAAAATCCATAACACATGTATGATATTCCATAGGATATACAATCTATATGTAACACACATATCCAAAGTATAATATAACTATAAAAAAACTTAATAAAATAACCAACTATCATAAATAATACATGAAATACATAATAAACATCCACATTATAAAATAAGTATAATAATTAAAAAAGTGGGGGGAAATATGATATTAATATCAAAAGAAAAAGGGAAACCTATAACAACTAGGGATAAGGGGAATTCCTCAACACACCATCTCCTAACACGAACATTAAAAGTGATTATTACCTCCAAGCACCACTAAGTTCCCACTCCATAAATATCACGACCACTTTGATCATCAATGAACTACCTATCATTTATATAAGATGTGATACATGTCGGTAAAATACCCATGTAGGGGTGAGTATAAACATACCAAATACAGAACATCAAAAACATATAGAATACACACATTATCCAGTTCATAAGCCCTCACCAAATAGGTAAGGAACTAGAGAGGAAGAAATCCAAGATATTCTTAAGGATAAACAACCAAGAATATAAGAAAATATTTTTCTTTATATCCTACATAACACAAGGATTAATCACCATAATAAACTATAGGGGAACTAGACAACCCAAAAACTTATGTTTTCTCTTAGAAACTATAGTGGGGACCCATAAAAACCCTGCTGGAGGACTTGTTCCTCATAAATAAAAGAAAATTGATCAATAGAGTTCTAACTCCATAAATTGATAACACATACACCACCATTGGGTTATTTATTGACTCTATTAGTAATATGGGGGACCTATACCTTTTCAAGACCAAGGAAGTATCAACCCCATAATCGAATTTAAGGACTTGTATTCCATGTATATAGAGGAGTTCTGAACTCTATGAATTTTAGGGGGATTAATACCCATAAATAGAATGTATCAGGATTATTATCTGTAACACCCTGAGATTTTGTGAAATATTTTTTTGGATTAGTTTAATCTTTTAAATATTTTCCATTTCACACAATACTGAATATCACTTTTGTTATATGAAAAACACTATGTTTGTATTACGTTATACACAACACCAATTTGAGATTAAGATACACACCACACTTATATTATATCTCAGTATACAAAACAATATTTTTGGATTTTGTTACACACAACGTCAAGTTATTTTAATAGCTTGCATTACACGCAAGACTGTATTTTACCAAACAAAAATATATTATTAAAATATTATTATTTAATATAATAAGGTATAACCTAGCTGTTAAATTATAATTTATTAATATTATTAAATAAATTATGAAAATATATGGTTTATAAGATGATTTAATGGTCACCAATTAATTATAAATAAAAATATATATACCATTTGATTATAAATAAAATAGTCTTATGCGTCGAAAGTCATTTTGACTTAATAAATTGAATTAATTACAATTAGTGAATGATATTAATGAAATATATTGGTTATATATTCAACAAAAACTTTTTGATATTCATCTAATATATTTTAAAATAATAAGATAATAATAAACCCAATTTTAAGCATAAAACCCTATATTTTTCAAAAGGGTAATTTTACCTCCTTTTAATAGAAAACCCATTTTAAATATAAATTTTTACAGTTTTAAAATTTTTATATGTAAAAATAAACTTATTATTTGAAATTAGAAAATAAAAATTAATTTGGATTTATTTTTTGGAATTTTTCTGAGAAACTTCATTTTTGTATGAATAGTGAAAAATACTACATTTTAGTTCAAAACTCCATTTTCATTTACTTTATTCATATATTTAAATAATGTTTTTATTTGGTTTTAAATTATAATTAGATCATGTTTTTATCCATTAATCCAATTTAGTTCATTTAAATCAATTAAATATTTAAATTGGATATAAAATCATTTCAAACTTTTGAACGTTTCACTTTAAAACCCCGCTTTTTTGTTTTATCTCCAAGATTAATTTTACATATAATTTTAAAAATTATGTGAATTTAATTAGTTAAAATGGATTAAATATTTTGAATCATGAGGTATAAATTATTTTCTAAGTCTAATTTCATTTTTAGGTATAAAAAGGTTACCATGGTAAAAAAAATACTTCCTATGGTATAGGTAAAAATGAATCATGTTAAAATTAAAAATGTAAAGGACTAAAATAAGTAAAATCTAAAACATTTAAAGGTTTGTTGAGGTGTTTCTAAACCCTATAAATCCTAAAAAATATTAATTTTCATTCATATTCATTTAATTTAATGCCACCTAAAAACGATTGGCTTTAAATATAAAATATTCATTATTTAATCACTTAAACTCACCTTTCCGCAAGTATAAATATCACCTCTCACCGCCCCATTTCGACCCAAAAATCCTTGTAGATCCTCAGATATTTTCCCAAACCTCTCCTACTCACTATCCCCACGTCCAAGTGCTTCTGGTATCAAAATAATACCAAATCCAAGGTCCTTAAGTGTCTCTCAAGGAGGTGATATTCAAGAGGTAATTTTCCCAAAGTATATCTCTAAATTTGTTTTATTTTTCTACTTTATCCTCACCCCCTTCATCCATAAATTCATGATAACTATAGAATCATGTATATAATTTATATTTTATGTCTCCAAAGGAATATCTCATATCCATTTCATTTATCATATTCTCCTACTCAAAGAAACAAAATTATTGTCCAAGTTATGCTAGTTAATCAATTCCATCAATAATGTTTTTGTTATTTTTTTTATTACCACCTTCATGGCTGGTATTAAAAATATTTTTCAAGTAAAATAAGATTTTAATATTTATATTATATCCTATTTAATATTCTGGAAATTTTATATTAAACATACCTTCATTCTTTAAATATTATGGATATTCGATAACTTCGTTTGTGGACATGTGGACTATCGCCTCCTCAAAGCGATGTGATTCATTCACACTTCACATGGAATGTATTAAAGATTGTTTTAGTGAAAATATATGATATCAATGAAATATTAATTCTACTATAATGATATTATATATATACATATTTTTATACATTTCATTTACTTTCATTCTTTCAATACGGCATGAAAACAAAAATATTGTTCATGCATACGTACAGCCTACCATCTCCATGAATGGTGTTTTTAATTTATATTTAAAGATTTTTATAAATTATTATATATTGAATATATATTATATTTTTATCATGTTTTATATTTTTTAAATAATTAAATCATGATAATCAAGAATAATAAGTCAAAACATGTATGATTAACAAAGAAAATATCACCAGAAACATAACTTAAACATGGAGTTAATAATAAATGGGTAATATGATCTATTAATTAAATATATATGGTATTATAAATATGAATATGGTTCTTCGATATATTAATAATAAACTTATACTTATTATATATGAGGTTTGTATGAGTACAAATAGAGTTAAGACATAAGGTAAGGGAATTTAATCTCACTTTTTATTTTTCTCAGATACATGTCTTATTCACCACTCATTTCATTTGTGTGGAGTAAATACTAACCATGAATGTATTATATGAATTTTATACTTTAATTTATGGTTATTTACATATCCATTTGTTGATCTATATTTCAAGGGGTTTTACGGTTCAAAAGTTACCAAATGAGTAAGGTAGTTTTGTCTCAATTTTCCTTATTTGAGACACATGTTTTGTTATGCACCTATATTATTTTACAAGGTGTATATATTGAAATTTTAAATGTTATATAAATAATATCCTTATTTTAATGATATTTTAATCTTCTTTTAATGTTATTATTTTAGGGTGATTATGATTGAAATGTTTCAAAGTGGTATGGGACACTTTGAAATGTTTGAAGATTATTTTCCTTAAGAAATGTTTTTAAAAGATATATTAAGCTCATTTTCAAGAAAAATATTTTCAAAGATGTTTTATGTTCTAAAAACTGTTTTTCAAAGAAAAATGGTTAAGTTAAAAATTACATTACCTTCCGATATTTTTTATACGTAATTATTTACTAGGGTATATTTATTATCCATGTCCATGTTTCTTAAAATTTATTTCCATAATATTTTTAATATTATACGACAATTGTTTAAAGTTATTTTTACCCATGTATAGGTTTTTATTAAATGTTTTAAAAGGAATATTTCATTTTTTCTTAATGAGGATCTTTTTTACTTTTTTGGAAAATTTACGAGAAGAATTTTTTTAACTTATACGACATGAATGAATTTTTACACTTTTATGACACTTTAATGCCTTGAAGCTTCCATTACAAGCTTACATGGTTATTTTAAAATAAAATGTTTTCTTTTAAAAATTTTTGATATTTCAATTAAAGAAAATATTTTCAAGGAAGAAAGGATATTTTCCTCAAGATTTTTTTTGAAGACTTCTCTCAAAATTATTTTCCATCTAAGATAATATTGTTTGATGTTACTTATGTTTTATTAGGGATATGATTAAATATTCCCATTATTATTATTTATATGGATTTTTATGTTTATGATGGAATGATATTTATAAAACCCATTTATTTTCTATGGTTTGTGTTATTATTTCATGATGTTTATGAATCTCGTTTCATCTATGGGTTCTGATATGATAAAATGATATATTTTCTTCTGGAATACATATATATGATTTCATTATGAGATGGGTGAGAATTATATCTTCATAAAATGTATTGGGTAAAGATTTATATCTCATGATATAGACATAAAGGACCTTTTCTGCCAATATGGTTATGGGATTGAACCATGACTACCAAGATGGTTATTAGGGTGAACCACAACTGCAAAGATGGCATGGGGAGTGAAACCATACTACTAAGATGGAATTCATGGCAATTAATTGACTAATATAGAAATAATTATTATATGCTTATGTTACTTCCATAGTTCCATGTTTTATTCTTATGTTATGTTTTCATGTATCATGTTCTATATTTCCTTATGATTCATGAACTTAAAATATTTATGCCATGACTTAGGCATATAATCTTTAAATATGAAAGATATGATATTCTATTTTCATGATCTTGTTCTCATACCCTTATGCTCATGATTATGTTTACATGTCTCCATTTATTATCCTTACTGATCATATGAGCTCAACCCTTTTTATGTTTCATTTTTCTATGATGTGAAGAAAGCTATTAAGTATGATATGTCAAAAGGGGTTGTAGTTACGAAGAAATATGTAGGAGATTAATTATATGTGTTATGAACTAGTTATTTATGTTTCCAAGTTTCCAAAGTCACTAAACTAATACAGTCTTTGGAAGTTTTTTTGTGTAATTTATTAAGTATTCTGAAAAAGTGAATAATTTTTTATGTATGAAAATATTGGATCGTTATAGTACCCTACCCCATGTCCACTCTAGTCATCATTCATAGACCCATTCATCAGTCTTATGATGCTAAAGGGATTAATATACTCAATACTCCTCTGAAATAATTTCAGATAGTCAAATGGATTACACCACCATGTTATATGTTGGAAAATTCTTAGGATGGTTTATTTTATTGCTTGAAACTAACACGAATTCAAGAGGTTATGAAAAAATCCAAAGTATAAAACGTACAAGATATGTACTTATAGGTACATGGAATATAGGCCTTAGTCAATGTCCAAGACATGTACTATATTTGACCTTCCATGTGATATTTTAAGTACCTGATGTATAAGAGGGAAATAAAAAAAATATAGGGATCCTAAGTTACTCAGTGTGTACTACCAACAGCCCAAGTCTTATGGTCGAACACTATACAATATGTTTGAGGTTGGTACATGGAATGCATGACTAGTTAGATAGCCTAGGCATGTACCCCAATGCACTCAAGCCATAAAACCTAGTAAAACATGACATGTAGAATGAAAAGACACAACATATGATATTTAACATGAACCAGAAACCCTATCCACAACTGAAATTCAATACATGATGTGTGTTTCAAAAATTACACATCATGTGATCACAAATTTGATCTACAAAAAACCATAACAACTTAAAAAACCATCTATCGGTCATTCCATAAATTGGGATTGAAATGCCTATTGTTGGACTCTTGTATCACTATATTCCCTCTATCAGTCGTAGTCATATTCTATAAAATCCCTACTAACCAACCCTTGTCTAAGTCACCATTGGATGCTGTCATTTTTTCACTACCTCAACACCGTTCACCAGATACTGCACTTCTCCAATCTCATCAGATCCTGCATTGCACGATGATCGGAAATTCAGAAACTAAAAAATCATAGTCATCCATAGTCAGTGTTCATTATACTGTTCCACAAGGTTTTCATCATTCAAGATAGGGGAGGGGTTTTCATATATCTATAAATTCAATAAACCTATTCTTTCATTTGTCACTATTTGTTTTGATGAAAATAAAAAAAATGGAAAATCAAAGAAAAGTTAGAGAAATAATTAATTATGAGTTAGGGTATGAGATTCCAAGGAGTCTAAATATAAATTCAAATGAACAATTTTAAAAATTATTTAAAAAATAATAAAATATGAATCAAATAACTTTCCCTACCTCCAATTTGGATCAAAGCTTTTATGAATTCACATGTTCCCCAGGCTTCACTAATGATTCCTCAAAGAATGCATCTGTTGATCCAAATTCTCTAAATCTCCAAATATCTCACTAATTTAGGTTTTTCATCAATGAATAACCCTAAACATAGTAATTAAATATTACTATATAATAAATTATATATGTTTTTAATTATTTTTAATTAAATAAATGTGATAGGCTAGGAACTCAATTTCAATTACACAACCCTTGGGGTAAACCACCCAACTCGTGTCAAACTATAGTGATTTTTTTTCTATATGATGATTCATTAATGAGATATAGATGATTATACATGATCTCACATGTGTAAACTAAAATTAATATATTATATTTAATAAAATATATTTCAGGCATCTACGACACCACTTAAAAAAATGACTCAACAACCACTTCTCAATTATAATCTAAAATATTTCATAAAAAACATATTATAATGTTTAAAAATGTAAATTATATTGAGGATAAAAATATGATCTATGATTAGTATATTTAATCAAATATTTTAATAGTGTTTTAAGTGGAGTTTGTAAGTACAAACATATTTTTGTTGTTTTATAGATAAATGTGGTTGTAGTATGTCATTGAATGAGAAATTTTAGTTTGTGAAAAAATTGACTTGAGTAAAAATTAATGAATTAAATTAAAATTAAATTTATTAATTTATTTTTTATTGTAATTTTATCCTTGATATTGTTATTTTTTTAGATAGTATTTCTTACAATCAAACGATTCATTGGGATTCAGACCTCAAATCGATGGCCACATAAAAGTCAGAAAGCTGGAAAATAAATCCAGTCATCTCTATTGATGTATTTAAAAGACTTAAAAATGAATATATAGATGGATAATACCCAAAATAAATTCCTTAATATGATTTCATATAGTTATTTTTCTATAGATGAAGAAATCAAAGATACAATATTGAGAATTCAATATTCACTAATTTGTTGTTAATTAAGTTCTCGTTTAACATACATGTTTAATATACTGGTTTAATTTTCTATAATTAATTGGATTGTTGTTTATTTAATTCTTTGGTGATATATTCTTGATTTATCTAGTTATTCACATACTTATTGTGGTCGGGATTTGGGATACTTGTTATAATTTTTGGGTTTATGCTATTTCTGGCCTATATTCTCTGGCCGGGTTCACTAAACCATGGAAAGACATTTCCCTTACCGATATATACCTACCTTATGAATTTATATGATTTATGAATCATATCAATCTAGTGACACTACTCCTCTAGTTTTTTATTTCTCTCTGGTTGGATGCTAATCTCCCTACAGTTGGCTAATAGTCACTAGCCATGTGTTTCCTCCAGTTTTAATGCAGTTTTATTCAACTCAATCTCAATCATATGCATGTCCCCTAAGTATGAAATCCTTCTTTTATTCCATCATTACACTAGTTTCATCCTTGATTATATTTTATGTCACCTCATTATTGTTTTGTGATCTTGATTCTAAGAGATAACCCCAATAGTTCAGCTATCCCCTTACAGAGGGAGATAATGACATGGATTTTGGAAATTATATTATGCATCATCAATGATATAAGGGTGGATATTAGAGTAAATTTATATGACATACATGGTTTTTTTATTTCTTTCTCCTAGGTGTAGTGCATGGAGGATGATCATAATAGGGTTGTAAGTTCTTTAACCAAATGGAAAACTTAAGATTTGATGGACCTATAAAGTGGAAATAGGCCTAGAAAGAAGCATTGATCTAGAATACAGACCTAGAAGACATTATGACTATGGATATTGAATCCTTCAACATAGATGATCTTTCAAAGATGTGAAAATAAAACCCAAATAAGGGGTTTTTGGTTTAATCCTTGTATATTTTTCAATTATTTATTCTTTATACAGTATCATTGAGAGTTGATCATTTTGTACATGAGTAAATCTATCTTAGGTTCTTATATATGTTAATACCTTGATCTTGAGATGATATTGATCTCCTCGATCAGTGAGGACATGGACTATAGATAGCTTTAGTTTTCCTCGTGTTCTTTTGTTTCTCTGTTTTCCTATAATATTTATTCTTTCATAGTGAAATCTTTTGATGATCATATCCCACAAATTTATGTTGATTAGTTTAAGAACATAATTCCTCATGTCCTTTTACTTCTTTCTATTTATGGATTTATTTAACTTGTAATTTTTTAAATGTTTCACTATTGTTTTCTTGGTTTCAACCACTACCTACTACCTTTATAAAATATTTCTTACTAGGATGATTATTTATTTTATAACTTGATTTCATGTTTGATAATTTTATTATTTTGAATCTTGTTTATTAAATTTTCATGTCTTTATTCTGGTTATAGTTTAATCATGTTGAAAATATTTTCTTCATTATGTTTATGATAATTATATATAATTTTTTTGTAGTGTTTCCACTTCCATGTGACTCTTTCACTATTATAAAATCATTTTTCATTCATAGTTTTAAAATTTAGTTATATGAAAAAGTTTCCTAATTATTTATTTATGTGTTATAAAATAGAATAATAAAAATTATTGTTAGATTTTATTTTTGAGTTTTAATGAACCAATATTAAACCCAATGGCATCATTTGTTCATTGATTTCAGACTCCCATATCAATACATCTAGAAAAAATTAGTATCAAAGTCAAATTGGGAATAAATTTGTTTTATAAAATATTTAAATTTATTTATTTATTTCCTTAAATGATTTATTCAGTAGATTATTATGATTAAAAAACACTTTTATGTTTGTTCAGCTAGACCATACTCTTTTTGGTTGTAATTTTACAATCTATGATTGATTGTAAAGTCTTTATCATATCCCATATTTTTCGACCTTAGTAGAGACCCAAGGTTACTTTCTGGTAGTGTGTCTCATATTATGGGGTAGAAGGGGTTAGTTAAAGGTGGGTCTAGGTGAGAGTGTTGGTTAGCAGTGTTGTGTGTGGTAGGGTATGTGTAATTATTTTTGTCTCAAATGTTTCTTTTGTATTCCTTAAGAGGTAAAAAGTGGTCAGTTAAACTTTTATTCCTCTATTTTTTATCCTAGATAGGGTTGTTGTATGTGGGTTATTGACTATTGTGAGTGGTGATCTGGCCTGTGTAGTGTCATATGAATAGTTCAGTAATGTTTCAACTCATGGTTGTTTTACTTGGATATCTATAGATATGTTTTTTAGTTTCTAGATATCATTATGAATCAAGACTATGATGGTTTTATCTTGGTCAATGGATAGCCACACTTGGGTCACTAGTGTGTTTCACATATATTAGATTTTATTTAAGACCCTTCGGGTTACATGAGATTTTTAGTCATACCCTATTCTTGAGGAACTATATATTTGGATTAGTTTAGGAAGTTTTATCTCCTTAGGTAGAGATTTTGGATCCTCTTTAAGGATTTGTTTATTCCTTGAACTAATAGTCTTTATGATAGAGGTCTTCTAGAAGTGTGTCTCTACATGAAGAAGATAGTTCTAGGTGTTTCAATCCTTTATTTTTCTATATTAAGATGGATTCTTTTTTTAATGTAATATGATTTTATTAAGGTGTGTTTATTCTATTACTGCTTCTTTTATGACTCAACTATTTCATCATTAAGTTATTCTTAATGGATTTTTTGAGTTTATTTTTCCATGATTTTATAGGATATGGAACTAATTTTTCTAATGAACTTGTGCTAGTACTAGTGAGATGATCCTTGATAGAATGATATTAGAGGGTGCTCAAGTAAGTGCAAGTGTATGTTTTTTTAAATTTTAGAGTTTTTAAAATTCATAGTAAGTAAATAGTAGTCTAGTATATCATTAAATTATAGGCAGAGTGTATCACTTTCATTCATGTTAGGGGACATCCCATTATCATGCCTTATAGGTGTTTCATAATTAGGATTTTATACCCAAATTGGAAGTGGTGAGTGGGTTAGAATCATTATAAGGTTAGGATTTAATTTTTTTGGTGGAGATTATGTGGTATTATAACCTATTAAATCACATTTATGCATTTTAATTTTGAATGTGGGGAATTATGAATTTAGTATTCATTGTTTTTTAATTAAATAACCGTTTAATATACTAATTTAATAATAATTTTTAATTTTATGAATATAATTTTAATACTGTTTATTATATTTTTTGGTGATATGTAATTATTTTATCTAGTTATTCTCATGTATACTACATCAGGGATTTTATGTTTCTTGTCCTGGTTTTCATATCCATTAGGCATGTTCTACTTTTGGTAATAATTCTATGGACCTATTCACTGGCTCATGCCAGGCCCTTTCCCTTGTTGAACTATGTATACATTATGGATTTATGTGAGTCTTGTAATAAATTGATCCAATTATTTTTCTCCTCAATTTTTTTATTTCTCTCTTTTTGGATTTTAGTCTTCCCATGGTTAGCTAATAGTCATCAGATATAAGTTTCCTCCTATTATGGTACAATTTTTTCCTAAACTCTCTGAGTTTTCTACATTTCCTCTTAAAACGAACCCCATATTTAATTCCATTATTTCTCTAGTAAACTCCTTTATTCCAATGTACATAATTAATTTTGGTTTGTCTCTATTGATTCTAAGGGAGAAACCCCTTGATTCATCTCTTCCTTCATCGAGTGGGATTGTAACATCCTAATATTTTAGTATGTATTTGACATTAAATAAATAATGTGTGTCTCATAACTTGTAATACACATAGCACTGAACTTAAACAAATGATAATATATTTTATTGAGATAAAATATTATAATTAAAGATAAATATTAATACATTATGATAATGAAACGTGAAACACCATTAAGAAAACTATAAGAGAAATAAAACCAAAAGTAAATTAAAAGGACATGAACATGAAATAAATGTTCTTGTTGTTTGAAGTGAAGATCATACCACTGATTATAACAATATAAAGAAGGAAAAACATGATAAATGCAATACACAATTTTATAATGAATTAAATGAATAAATTTAATGATTCTAGAGATGTATATAAGACTATATATAGGAATGTAATATGACCATTATATATATGGTCATTGGACATTTGGACATTAGATATATGGAAATTATATATACATTTATATAATAGGTACATTTAATTTGAGAAATTATTAGTAAAAATTTAAAAGTAATATAATTCACAAATAATAAATTATTTTTGAATGAAATGAAAATTATTAATTAAAATATTTTTTATGAATATATTTGTTTTTGTTACATATTATTATTGTTAATATTTTCAAAAATAATGATTTAATGTGTTTATAAAACTAAAATAAATATTATAATATAAAATTATTAATAAAAATGAAATGTTTGGTGGATAAATAATTGAATTTAATGGGATGTGATTAAAATTTTAATACTAAAAAGGATATTTCTGATAAAGTAGTTGTTTTTTAAGTTTTGTGAAATTTTATCTTAATAAATTAAATTAATAAATTTAAAATGGTTATTCTAATAAAATTTTTCAATGTAAAAATAAATATATTAACACTCATTCAATTAGTAATTGAAATGAAATAGTATTAAGAACACTTAATGTTTAAAAATCCATTTTTTCTATAATTTGATTCCTATATATATATATTCATTTAAAAGTTAAATTTATCATATTTAGAAATTTAATTACATTAAATAGAGTCAAAATTTTAATCATAATGTCAAAATTTGGTTAGAATGGAACTTTTATTTTTTTTATCAAAATTTCCTAAGGTAAAAATTGATTTACCATGATAAAGGTAAAATGAGGTAATATGGGCTAAACTAAGCAGTAATGACTCAAAATATCATAAAAATATATTTAAAAAAACGTTTGTATGAGGCAATTCACTAACCATATCCATCATTTTTTCACTTTGTATTCACTTTTCTTTTAAAATGATGGCCTTATGCATTAATGAATGGGTATTTGTAAAAATGAAACTCAGAATCTACCTATAAAAGGGTCCCTCCTCTCCCCCTACCAAACCATTATTAACCATTGGTTTTATATTGAGTCTGTACCCATTTTTATCTCCTAAATCCTTATTATACATTGGGTAGCTTCTAGTTCTAATAAGGAGGCATAAATCCTCCATTCTGAAGGAACTCATGTCAAGAAGAAGTGAATTCATCAAATTATCTAAGTTCTTATTTAATTTTTCAATTACCTTCTTATCACAACTATTTATAAATATATTTATTCACTTTTTTATCTTATATTGAAATAATTACACTTTTATTAAAATGATACTACTATTATATAACTCTAAACTCCTACTCATTCAATAGTAAAATGTGTTCTTGTTTGGGTTGGTTCAACCACTAACTTGAATGATACTATACCAACATATTAATTTTCATAATGAATAAGTATGAAGAAATTAATATTGGTAATGTAAGATATTATATTAATTTCTTTCATGAATATGTATATGTATGTTTGACACAAATAATTAATGTCCATTATAAAGTAACTTGTTGTTATTCATAAATTACCCGAAACATGCTCATCATGGATTTCATTATCATGAAACATACCCATAATTTCCATAAAATGGATATGGTAATGAATAAATTATTTGAAAAAAAATTACACTTCATTTAATAATTTTTTATTGATAGAATTTTTATCAAAGAATGAGAATTGACATCGCCATTACAAAACATGTATGAAATAATCAAAATTTTAAACGTTTGATGATGAGAATAAATCATCACTAACTTATTTTTGTGTAATAAATTATCATAATTAAAGAGTATAAAAGTTAATATATATGAATAAAATTATATAATAAGTGATTTTTATTTTGATTTTTATTATTTATGAGGTTAAATTTCCATCATATAAATCAAGATTAAAGGTAAGGGTTTCTTTACCAATCTTATTTTGAAATCAATATTGTTTATGAACAAATTTCTATTTTGAGAAATTGTATCTTAACTAACTATAATAATCTATATATATTTTTCTCCTATGGTTCTTCATTATGTTTACATGTATTCTTACCATTTTTGGTTGACAATTCAATTGAAATAATGCTCATAAATGTGACCAGCCTTATCTTTTATCATCAATCAAGAATATTTATCCTCTACATAATTATTTTCTATATTTTTTTATGGATATACTTATCTATAAATATATGATTTCTTAAATTAATTTTATATTAACTATTAATTTTCTTATAAAATCTTGAAATGAATATTTTTAAACATCTTTTTCATAGGTCATTTTCTATTGACTTGACTTTTTTTAGAAAATTGTGAAAAAAAATCTTTCATTTTAATGTCTTCTGGATGAGATTTTTTTTGTATTCTTTAATTTTATTTATAAATATTTAATTATAGGTTTTTATAGTTTTTTATACAATCTTTACATAGGTTGTTTAGAAAAATGATTTTTTTTAACACAAATTAAATATAGTTGAGTGTGACTTGGGTTTGTCTCTAAATAGGATAGAGCTATGTGTTTGTTTTTATTTCATTTTGTGGGTTCAAGTGGTTAAAAATAGTAATGGAAGATTGGTTTTGATTTGTTTTAAATTAAATTTATAATAAATAGTGGCCTATCCTTGGATATCCCCTTACTTACCCTATTAAATCATTATTCAAATTTTACTCCCCTATTTTCTCTCTTAATCGAATGAAATATCATTCGATTAATCTCTTCTAGATGATTTGGTTTAACAAGAGGGATGTAATGATCAATAAAACATATAATATTACATATAATATTAATAAGAGATCTCTAATTACCCTTAAATCAAACCACTTCTCATGATCATAATAAATGTAGAAGACGTAAGCAGATTGTCTGTGTGATCCAGTCAAGAAGAGAAGATAAATTCAAAGTAGAGGAAATAATAAATCTCCAATTTTCAATGCACTTTTAATGAATATACAAATTAATAAAATATATTTAATAGTTAAAATTTATAATTAATTAACAGGGCATAAGGGGGAGTCTCCTCAACTGAGTCAAAAATGACCTAGTGTGTCATCATTAGAATGATTCAATGAGAAATAAAAAAGAAATTCATAAATAGATAAATCTGTGGGTGATGGTAGAAAATAGTCTCCAAGAATGATAAATCATGGTCCCACAATCCTATGGAATAATTAAATTATGTGAAATTTAAAGTATAATGTTTGGGGTTCCTTTATTCATGTCGAAGCATCTCACTCCTTCCAAATATTCAGGATTTTTTTTCTATTGTTAATATATGACTTCTTACTTGCCGAATCATCAGCATGTGTCCTGAATCAAGGGATGTGATGATTAATCTATGAAAAAATAAACTTCTCTGACTCGTCTATTCTATTCCCATGATTTGACAACAAACTTCTTTTTAGAGAGTTAATTTTTTTCCTTTGTACCTTCTATTGAATATGTAAGTGTTACGAGTAGGATTTCATGTACTCGGATTTTGGACTTAAATAATTTTCCTAGGCTTAAATAGACTTGGTCCTTTGATTGATAGGATTGGATGTGGAAAGTGTCGATTTTTTTACTATTTTTACACAATATTACATCATTCTCTATTTTTTTCTCTCTCGTGTTGTATTGAGATCATCTACAACTCAAATCATCAGCTAATGAATTCAAATCATTTTGAATCATTTTCACTACAATCTCCCTTAGAGTGATTTTTTAGTGAGCATGATAGATCTATATTTCATTCTTGACATTCATATATTTATTAAGTATTTCATTTGATTCAAAAAACAAAACTCTATGGATTTCTAGTTCGGACGTCGCTAAATGTCCTTCCAAATTTGGATCCAATCATATTATCCCGCGGTCAGGTTCTTGAAATTAAAAAAAATTGGAGGTTGGTTAAATATGTATTGTTTTGGGTAGAAAAAATTAAGAAACTTGATCCCAAATCCTAATATGGAAGCTTGGTTCTTCCCCAAAAAACTTAGGTGGCATCAGGCAGTGATCTCCTTCAGAGAAGAGTTGAATTTTAAAACTTCAGTGGCGTGAGCATGGTGATTTCAATCATGGAATACCTAGAAGGATCTTAGTTGTGGTCAACACGGAGCTTTAATTTGATTAGTGTATAGTCATGACTCCCTTAATAATGTGGTTATCCTTCATCCAACCAATATTAGACAATTTAGGTCTGCAGTGGGCATAAGAAAGTGGAATGGTAAATCTGGTTAATCAATAGTGATACGGGAAGTGGATATTTTATTATGATAGGTCCATGTCTTCTCATTTTTATTCTGCGAATATTGATGTAAAATATAAGGCACGTTCTCTCCCATTTTTAAATTATTTGTTATTATAAGCTTTTTTTTACCGTGGTTGATTTTTGTAGTTGGAAATTTCTTGAAAATTTCCCATTATTTTTTATAGATTGACCATTTTAGTAGATTGATCAAATACAAAAAGGTTTTTATCATAGTCAATTTCGATTGTAGAGACTACCTCTTGGTGTCTAGATCTATCATAAGATGGGATGTCCTGGTCTATCCATGCCTTTTCCCTTTCTTAGATGATTTGATCGATCGTAAAAATAAGGTTCATTGTCGCTCGATTCCTTTTCTATTTCTTCGATGATCTTCAATGAAAAAACCTTTTTGTTTTCACTATAGTATAATATTCAAACAAATTTTATAATCACCAATATTTTTAAAAAAATAATTAGTTAAACCATTCAACAATTAAGTCTAAGATAAACAGGGGCCACAAAAATCATGATTTTGTCAAATAATTGGATTAAATTAGGGTGTTTTCAAATAATAATAGATAAAAAATGTTAAAAAAATTAGCTTGAATCACTCCCCCACACTTGGACTATTTCACTCTCGATAAATATTATCATTTTTTTATTTTTTTCAAAAAATAAAAACAAATAAATTCATTATAACAATATTTAAATTTAACAACTAGAATTGAAAATTATCAGATATACCACTCCTATTCAAATTATCATTCATCATATGTGAATCAAGTCATTGTTTCACTTCAATAAAATAAAAGTTTCAATTTAGGAGTGGATCGAATGAGATTTTAGTGGAATCAAAATTTCAGCAAGAGGCACTTCCATTTTTACCTATCTCCTAAGTTTTCTCAAACTAGATTTCAAATTTCAAATTAATTAACAAGACTCAAATGAATTTTTTTATAATCCAATTGAACCTTTCAATGGTTCAATATTCACCTCACCTAAATGAATTAATTTTATAATTAAGAACTTATTTATTTATTATTATTATTTTAAATTTTTCTAAACCATGTATGTGTGAGGAACTATAAAAGAAAAATTATTAATATATATATAGGTAAACTCACACACACTATGTAATTATCTCATAAATTTATTATAGGTTCTCAATTTTCCATTTTAATCCATGTTTAAAAAATCATATCAATTTCATTTGAGTTGGATCCCTAAGGTGTTATTTCTCATAGATTCCAAGTTACCTAAATTTAAGTTCAAAATTCCTAGTGACCACAAGTTATAAAATTAATTCCAAAAAAATATTTTCACTCACACTCTTTTTACTAGTTTTAATGCTAAAATTTTATGAATATAGTGATAAATTCACACAAAAAAACATCTAATTATTATAGTTTCAGAGTTAGGTAATTCTTCAAACTCTAGTATGAAATTTTCAAATTATGTAGGATAACATTAAGTTCAAGAAAATTTGGAAAAATAAAAATAAAAACACTAACAAAGTTATATGAAATATTTAAAAATATAAAATAATTTTTTATATTATTTTTAACGTTTTATTTTTGACAATTTTGTAAATATTTTTTTGAAGTGAAATAAAAACAATGATATTTGCATCCTAAAACTACCTTATCCCCCCACACACACACACACTTTGTTAAAACAAACTTCCTATTAACTTATAACATGAATTTCTTCAATAAAAATAGTTCAAAATAAAACAAACATCTAGAACAATATTAGGGAAATATACAACCAAATAGTACTCTATTTATCAAAAGCAGGGAGGAGTTTGGAATCCTCTACGGGTTCTTTCCAAAAATCCTTCGGGTAATTCTTTAGTTATTGTTTCTTCACTATGAATGGTTGTTTTAAACCTTATACTTCAATTTCCACTACACCAAAAGGAAATTTTTTTAGTTACTATGTATGTCCTAGTCCACTTGGAATGAAGATTACTGGGGAAGAGCTTAATTCTTGAAGAAAACAATAACACATTATCTCTAACTTGGAATTCTATTTTTTGGATTAATTTTTCATGATAAGATTTAGTTTTCCCCTTTTATAGAAGTGATTTTACATATAATTACATTCTAAATTCTTCAAGATCCATAATCTCTATCTTCATATATTCTCTAGCCTTTCTAAACTCTAGATTCACTCTTTTGACAGCCCAGTAGGCATTGTGCAATAGCTCAATAAGAAAGTGGAC
The DNA here is from genome assembly GCA_963277665.1 of Viscum album. Taxonomy (NCBI): domain Eukaryota; kingdom Viridiplantae; phylum Streptophyta; class Magnoliopsida; order Santalales; family Viscaceae; genus Viscum; species Viscum album. The sequence goes on along the minus strand of OY728120.1, from coordinate 2,058,930,466 downwards.
GTGTTTACCAAAAACAATATTGTATGGTGACATGCCTAAGGGGTTTTTTTAAGAAGTTATATATTCCCATAATTCATATTTTAATTTATTAATCAAATCAGTTTGTTTGGGATACATTATCCTCTCCAAAATTATTTTGAATTCTCTATTATACACCTCTATCAATCCATTTGTTCGTGGGAGGTAGGCCATGGAAGTTTCGTGGTGCACTCAATATGTCTTCATGATTCTGTCCATATTCTTATTTTATAAATGGGTTCCTTGTTCACTTATTATAGCTCTAGGTATTCCAAACCTACAAAAAAATTGATTTTAGAAACTCAATTATTGTTTTTAAATCATCATTTCAAGTATTTTTCCCTTCAATCTACTTAGAAACATAATTTACCTCTAATAGAATTTAGGAATATCCCAATGAAATAGGAAATGGTCCCATTAATTCAATTTCCCATACATAAAATGTCACACATAAAATCAAGTTTTTTTGGGGAATCTTAGTTTTTTTAGAAATTACACCAGTAAACTTGAATTTTGGACATTTATTACAAAAATCATGTGAATTTTTAAAAATTGAGGGCCAAAACAATCCATCTTTCTTAATTTTTATAGTGGTTATTTGAGGTCCAAAATGGCCTCCACATGCAAGTGTGTGACAAAATGAAATGAAATACTTTATTTTCTCTTCAGGGATGCACCTTATAATGAGTTGGTCATTGTAAATTTTCCATAAATAAGGGTCCTCCGAGACATAGTATTTTGATTCAGATTTAAATTATATAGCTTTATGTTTATAGAAGAAGGGGGAACCTTTTTGTGACCATAAAATTCACTACGTAAGCATACCAGGGCACTTTTGTGAGGTTGTATAATTTATCACTAGGGAATGAATCACCTATATTAGTCTTAGGGATTCGTTCTACCTTGGTAGAGTGAGGCATCTGACTAATGTGGTCTGCTACCATATTTTCATATCCCTACTTACCCTTAATCTATAGGTCAAACTCTTTTAGTAGTAACATACAACTCAATAGTATAGGATTTTCATCAGTTTTCTTGATAAAATATATCAAGGATTTATGATAAGAATAAAAATTTTCTTTTCTCCCTAAAAGATAAGAATGAAGTATTTATAAAGCTACAAAATAGACAAAAACACTTTCTTTATTATTGTGTAGTTTTCTGGGTAGTATATAGGGTCTGTGAAGTATGCTCTATCACTTTTTTAATTATAAATATTTTCAGAAAGCATATCCCCTACATATATATTATAATCATTACACTGAATCTCAAAGGGGTGACTCCACTTAGGTGAAAAAAATAATGGGTATAGTGGCCAAGCACTCTTTAATTTTTTCAAAAACTTTCCTACATAAATCATTAAAAAAATAGTTTCCTTCTTGAGTAGGTTAATTAGGGGAAATGGAATTTTAATAAAGTCCCTAATAAACCTTTTATAAAATCCAACATGGCCTAGAAATGATTTAATATTCCAAGAATTAGTGGGGTAAGGAAGTGTCCAAATAATATCAACTTTGGATTTTTCAACTTCAATCCCAGTTTTATAAATTAAATAGAAAAAAAATCATTTTCTACTATAAAATGGAACTTTTCAAAATTTAAAACAATGTTTTTATGAATAAATATTTTCAAAAAAATATATAGACTCTTCAGATGGATTTAAAAATAAGTCTCATACATAGTGAACTCATCAATAAATACCTCTAGGTATTTTTTAGTTTGGTTTAAGAAAATACTTACCATGAAGAACTGAAAGGAACTTGGGAAATTTAAAATACTTAAAGTCATACTTCGATAGGAAAACATACTAAAGGGGCATGTGAAGGTGATATTGTCTTAGTCACATGGAGTAATTAGAACCTAAAAAAACCCATAAAATTTTTCAAGGAAACAATAATGTCCCTTCCCCACTAGTCTTTATAACATTTGGTCAATAAAGGGTATGGGAAGTGGTTTTTTCTGATCACATGGTTTAATCTCTTATAATCTATACAAACCCTCCAGCAATTCTCACTCCATATGGGTACTGATTAATTATTCTCATTTTTTATAATTTTGTATCCAGTTTTATTTGGGACAATTTCAATGGGACTCTCCCATTGGGAGTCTGAGATAAGGTATATTATTGGGTTGGGTTGATCCTCATCTCTATCTATCTCATTGGTTTAGATTTATTTTACTTAAAAATCTTATGCATGTATGTGTTGGGTATAATCACTGGGATATCCCCTAATGTCCATCATATATCCCTAGTGTTATTTTTCAAAAAAATAGAATTTTGAGTTCTTGTCTAGGCTCTAAATTATTTGAGAATATAACTAGAAGTTTCTAATTTTCCTTTAAAAAAGAATATTTTATTTTTTATGGTATTAGTTTTAATTATATATCAAGGGGGTTTTCAATAGATTTTTCCCACTCAATGTTCTCTATGTTGGAAACCTACACATGCAGGGTATAAATATTAGTAGCAGATCTGAGTAACTCATCAAAATAAATCTCATCAATTTCTTCAAATTGTTCAACACTCGAAATTATCTCTAGATTAATTTCATTTAAAAAAAGGCTTATCAAATAGTTTGGGTGTTTCTAAAGCTTCTCTAAGTCAGATTATATCATCAAACATTTCAATTTCCTTCTTAGAAAAATAAGAGAGTTCAAATCGTTTTAATATAAAAACGGAATGGTCTTCATGTAGGTGTTTCATTGAATCGAGGATGCTAAAATACACTATTTATTCACCAAAATTTGTGTAGAAGGTGGATTCATTGAAATTTATTATGGTTTTATTAGTCTTTAGTAATGATCTACCTAGAATGATTGGATGGTGATCTTTAACTTTTCCTTCTTCCATATTGACAATGTAGAAGTCATAATTGAACGGGAAACCATATGCACACTACTAAAAATATGGCCTTTATCAGTGCTAGAAAAGGGCATTAACAGCGCTAAAAAAGAATTGTTAATCGAGGTGAAGATAAAGGGGAGGTCCCCTTTTTCAGTTCTCTAAAAAGAATTGATAAAGGCCCCTTTTATTAGTGCTTTTTTAACGCTGATAAAAGTATAAAAATAATTAATAAAATAAAAAAATAAATATTTTTGCAATTCAGGGAGGATTCAATAGCGCCCCACCCCCCCTTTAACAGCACCCCAACCATGACACCACACACCCCCCAGCCGCCAACCCTGCCCGCACCCTTTAATAGCGCCCCTACCCCCCTTTTACAGTGCTAGTTGTTCTTCCACTCACGCGTTCGACTTGCCTCCCCCTGAATTTGAACTCGGGACCTGTTGTCTGCACACCCTAAGCCTCTACCACTCCACCATATTGTTTTTCTCTTCATTTATTAATATATTTATTTATTTATTTATATATTTTGTTATATTTACTCATATAATAATATATATCTATATATATTAACATATATTTATATTTATATTTATATTTTTATTTAGTTATATTAATATATATATATATATATTTAGTTATATTAATATATATATCCGTATAAATATATATATATATAGTTAGATTTATATATAAATATATTTATTTGTATATTAATATATATTTATAAGATCAGTTTTAAATGCATTTATAAAATATGATTTTTATGTGTATTTATAAATAAATAAATACATATATATAGCACGCACACACACAGAGATATATATATTATATGTATATTTTTATGTATAATTATACATTTTTATATATATTTACAAATATTATATATTAATATGTATATACATATGTTTAGAATATATAGATAATATATATTTGTTTGTCCATAGAGACACACAAATATATATATATATATACACATACATATTATATTGGTAAAAATGGAGAAACCCTCAAAACTCGTAAATACAGTCAAAAAGTCATATAACCCCTAAACTCAGGGTAACGATGAAAACTTCTGATCCGAGAGTTCGTTCCTTCTCTATGACCAGTCAAATCAAATATAATCAAATGATATTTTATTTGATAGGTGGTGGAGGCCAAATGGAAAAGTAGATCAAAAGTTACAATTGTTTGAAAAAATAGCATACAAGACAAAAGTGCTAGAAAAAGGTGCTGGAAAACCTAACAAACCGCAGTCACTGAAACAGGAATAACTTATGATCTGGGTGTCTATTTCAGCTCCATGACCAGTCAAACCAAAGCTAATGGAATGAAAAACAATATAACAGGTCGAGGATTCCAAACAAACACAATAATTGAGAGTTATTTTCGTATTAAGAAAAATTTGACAGAGCACGGGACACGGAAACAATGTTTTAGAGGCCTTCTGATGGTTTGTTGTGGTTTTAGGGTCACAAAATTTACTATAACTACATTCCAATTAATATTATATGTATATATATTTGCTGCCTTTGATTTGATATGTGGTAGAGCCCAAACGGACACCTAGAGAAAAAGTTATGGTCGTTTGAAGTAGGAGTTTTTTTGGAGTGGTATAACTAATATATCTTCTATTTATTTGATCTTGTCATGGTTTCAATTGTACATGGACCTCAATCTTCTCACGAGATTCGATTTTACTATTTGTGGCACTCAAACAGACACCCATAGTAGAAGTTATCCCCATTTTAGGGAGTTGCTAGTTTCTTAGGTTTTTAGGCGCTATGAGGGTTGCTAAATTTCAAATGATAATAACTTCTTCTACAGGTGTCCGTTTTGGATATACCAAATATAAAATCCAAAATTGTGAAAATATACACACTCTAGTGACCACTGAAACCTCTTCTCACATTCTTCAAGGCCCAAAAGTCCCAAAATCTCTCCGGATGGTCATAAGTTTGGCTTCGGGTGTCCGTTTTTCCATAACTTCTGCTCCGGGTGTCCGTACATATAAAATGAAAGATTATGACTAGAACTACACTATGGTGACCACTGAAACACCTTCTCATATTATTCAAGGCATGAAAAGGTCTTTAATCCCTCCTAACGGCCATAATTTCTACTCTGGGTGTCCGTTTTGTGTCTACCACATATCAAATTGAAATAAAACATATTTAAAAAATATTTATTATATTTATATCAATAGAAATATACTTATATATCAATATATTATTTTTTATGAAATAATTTTTTTTTGAAATATACACTTTATCAGTTCTAGGAAAAAAACTGTTGATAAAGCCCTCCCTTTATCAGTGAAAAAAAAAGTGCTGATAAAGGGTAACTTTTAACAGCGCTTTTTTTAGCGGTGTAAAAAGTTCCCTTTATCAGCTGTTTTTTTAGTGCTGATAAAGGTTGGAACTAGGGGAAACCCTATTTTTTGGTAGTGACACTTAATAAGAAATATTAAATAACACATATCGGTTGGGCTATGGATTAGTTGGAAAGTTTCACAACCACTCGAGTGGGATTGATTTCTCCAAAATATAGATAAGAATAAATGGAATAAGGAATGACATTAATTGAAGATCCTAAATCACATAATGTATTGGAAAAAGTGAGCTTAAAAATTGGGTAGGGGATATAAAAAGAACCTAGATCGTGGAATTTCTAGGGAATTTGAGGGGTAACAATAGAATAAATATTCTTATCTAATATCACATATTCATTTACTCACAATATCCTTCTACCATTGTACATTTATTTAATGAATTTCTCATACTTGGGTATTTGGTGGATAACGTTTAGAAGGGGATGTTAATCTCTATTTTCTTGAATACCACTAGTATCTCCTGCTATAGTGATTCTTCATTATTTTTCTTAGGGTATTGCATCCTTACTGGGAATTGAGTATGGGGTTGATGTAAATATTCCATATTGGATTTCTCTTTGTCTTTATTTATAAAGGGTATCTTCATAGATTCCTCTTCGTGTTCTTTTTCTTGAGAAAATTATTCATATTCATGTTGTTGTTAACTTCAAACTTCTATTTCTAGGGGTGTTTCATCACTGTTTACCATCTCAATTCCACTCCTTAATGTAATATCATTGATATTTCCTAGAGGTTTAGGAATTTATTGAGAATGAATCTTACCTGATCCTTGATTTATCATATTATTGAGGGTGGTCATGATCAGATCAAATTGTCCTTATAATTACTTTAACACTGATCCATGAGTGGTGATAGTGTTATGTTGACTATTTTGGGATTATATTACCTATCTCATAATGTCTGTCATGTAAGGATCTTGAGGTTTTCCTTTCTAGTAGCATGCTAAAGGTTAGAAACTTTATCTCTCACTACCACAAAACTGGGCAAGGTCAGTGCCATCCCCTTATCAGTGCTAATGAAAAAGCGCTGATAAAGGGGGGGGGTCTTTATCAGCACTCAAAAAAGCGCTGATAAAAGTACCCCTTTATCAGCGCTTTTTTTAGTGCTGATAAAAGGACCCCCTTTATCAGCGCTTGTTTAGTAGCGCTGATAAAGGGGGGCCTTTATCAGCATTTTTTTAAGCGCTGATAAAGGGTCAACTTCAGAAAAAAAAAATTAAAAATATATTAATATATAAATATAGTTATATAGTTATATTGATATAAATATAATATATAATTTTTAAATATATTTTAGATAAGTATAAATGTACATTTACACTTAATATACTTAATATATAAGATATTTAGTGAAAATGGATTCTTAATAAATTAAAAAAATATTTTTAATTAATAATTTGATAATTATTATGGAGTAATAGTCATTTAATAACAATTTTAAGAATAAAAAAATTAAAAAAATTAAAAAAAGATCCAAAATATGTTGAAAACGCAACTCAAACTTCAAACGACCATAAGTTTTGATCCGGGTGTCCGTTTGAGCTCTACCACATATCAAATCGAAGCCTGCGATGATCTCTACGTCGTTGTGATTGGGAGGGACCTCGGTCAAGCGTTTTTCGAGGCCAAAAGAGGCCCAGAAGAACTCCAAAACTGAGTTTTTAATCGGGGTACCCAAAGTTTTTAACATTTTGTGGATTTTCAGCCTCGTTTAAGGGGGTATTATTGGATTTTTTTTGTGAGGACCGAATTTATTCCAAGGTATTACATTCATATTGATATTATGTATTTGAAATTTTATCGTTTTTTATAATGCACTTCAATTGATAATCAAATATATAACTATATGTACATATTTTTTATATATTCACACCTAAGAATTAATTTTTTTAAATAAATAATTAAAAATATTTAAATATAAAATATACTAGCTTTATCTAAATAATAACTAATATCCATTTTATTTAAAATAAAAATATATGAATATTTATATAACTACTATATATTAATATAACTATATATATATTAATATAACTATATATATATTAATATAACTATATATATATATTAATATAACTATATATATATATTAAAATAACTATATATATTAATATAAATATATATTACTGTATGAATAAATATAACAAAATATATATATAAATAAATAGATATATCACGAATAAGAGAAAAAATCAATATAGGGTAGTGGCAAAGGCTTAAGGTGCGTATGGGGGAGGTCTCGAGATCAAATTCGGGTGGAGGAAAGGGTGCGCGCGCAAGGGTGATTTAAAGGGATAGCGCTGATAAAGGGTGTAGGAGGTGCATGTGGGAACTGGATGTGTGGGAAATCGATGATAAAGGGGGGATCAAGCACTGTAAAAAGCCCCCCCCCCCCACGAGATTGGCAGTATTTTTTTATTTTTTTATTTTTTTTTATTTTTTTTTATTTTTTTATTTTTATCAGCACTTTTTGGAGCACTGATAAAGGGGACCCCCCCCCCCCTTATCTTCTCCAGCATTATCAGCGCTTTTTCTAGCGCTGTTAATGGCCATTTTTAGTGATGATAAAAGCCATATTTGTAGTAGTGTCTAGAATGGAGGGGGTTAGAAATCCTATTGAGAATCATGTTGGAATGGTTTCTAGAATTGTGGCCTTAGTTTCTAATTGATCCTAGCTCTAAAATGATTAGTGGGAAAATCATTAAATCTATATTTACCACCTGGTTGATTCCATAATTTCCTATGGAATATGGAATCACATATTTTAGTCCCTTGAACTTTAGGGCATCCATTAGTGAAATGATCCTAGGAAAGTCACAATTGGAAGACCCAGGGGGTGTGGTTGGTGATGAATCATGTACTTTATTCATAGATATTTATCTCACAAGAGAAGTTATCTCTTCAATTTTATTTTCTAATAAAGTTGAATTGGAAATTTTTTTGGAATGTAAACCTACAGTTTCATTTCTTGTAAAATTTTCTGGGAATCTTGAGAGATTATTTCAAAGTTCTCTAACTTTAACCAATGACTTAACAATTAGTGATTCTCCTAAATAGTAATAAAGTATGTTCCAATCATTTTCCGTTAATTATTTTTAAAAGGATACTAATAAATGATTTTCTTCATAGGGATGGTGTAGGAAGGATGTGGTTAGTTTCTTGAACCTTTCCCAAAACTCATAGTGAGTTTATCCAATTGCTTGTTTGATTTTATAGATCTCCTTTATAAGTTGGGTACTCCATGGGGTATAAAGTAATTTTTGGAGGAAGTCCCTCGGTGGCTCATCCCAATAGGTGATTACTATAGGATGAAAGTTTTATATTAACTCCTTGGATTCCCCTTAAAGTGAGAAGTGGAAATCCTTCTAGCTTATTTGATCCTTGGCGACTCCATTGGTTTTTAATCCATTGCATACTTATTTAAACACCCTCAAGTATTTTTTGGGGTCTTCACCTAATATTCCATGAAACTTAGATAGTATTCCTATCATTCAAATTTTGATTTCATAGTCTTATTGATCATTTAATTTTAATTTTTGGTTATTAATATTGAAATTTGGTGCATATGTTTCCTTTAGAGTCTTGTTGACTTAAGCAAGGTTATCATCCATTTTTTCACTTCCTAATGTAAATTTTGTATAGAAATAAACTAAGTAAGGAGATTTATCCAATGGAATGGTGAAAAAAATATATTTCCTCTTGTTTAGTGATTTTTATAGTTCAAAATATAGCCAAAAAAGTTCTCTCAACCACAAAATCAAAACCAATTAGGTTGTAAGAACTATTTTGGTCATTTGAAAACATTTTTAACAAAATTAAAACAAAACATCGGCCTCCTCAATAATGGAACCAATTTTTATTCATGACTATAATGGGTAATTCAAAAAAAATTGAACCTAAATTAAATGTAGTAGAATGGAACTCATTTTTTTCTTCAAAGCGGATAGAGCTATAGGTTTTTTTTCTTTCATTTTGTAGGTTTAAGTTTTTTAAAATGGAAATGCAATATTGGTTTTGATTGGTTTTAAAATAAATTTATAAGAAAGAGTGTCCTATAATTGGATATCCCCTTACCTGGCCCATTATTTCATTATTCAATCTTTACTCTCTTGTTTTCTCTCTTAATATAAGGAAATATTAATCAATTACCCTCTTCTAGATGATTAAGTTTAACTTGAGGGATGTAATGATTAATAAAACCTCCCATATTTTCTGCCCTGGTAATCAAAGATATTTGATTACCATTAAATCAACCCATTAATCATGATCACAAGAAATAGAGAAGACTGAGTGGATTTCTTATGAGATCTATTGAAGAAGAGAAAACAAACTAAAATTTAAAGAAATAAGAAATCTCCAATTATTGATGCACTTAAAATGAATCTAGAAATTAATAGAAGAGATTGAATAGTTAAAATTCAGAATTCATTAATAGGGTAGTAAGGGGAGTCTCCTCAGATAATCTATAAAAGTATTAGTGTTCTATCATTAGAAATATTATAATGAGAAATAAAAAATATATAGAAATAGAGTGAGAAGTGAGTGATGGTTGAAGATAACCTCTAAAGTGAGTGATCACAAGCCTTTTAACCTCTAGGAAAGTGAAAAAATTCCAAATTTAAAGCATAATGCATGGGGTTACTTGACATGTGTCAAATCATATCACTCATTCCAAATCTTCAGGAATGTTCCTTTGTTTTTTGTGTCAAGCTGTGACTTCTTACTTTCTAGATGATCAACGCATCTCAAGAATCAGGGGTTCTAATGATTTTTTCATGAAAAAAGAATATTCTCTAACTAGTCTATTATCTTCCCATGATCAAGCTCCATACTTATTTTTTGAGAGTTAATTTGTTGCTCCACACCTTTAATAAAAGACGTAAGTTTCACATATGGAGTTTCATGTTCTCTACTTGTGGAATTAAATCATTCTTCTGGGCATAAATAGACTTGGGCCTTTTTTTGATGGGTCTGGGTATTGATAGTGTCTAATTTTTTTACTACTTTCCACCAAAATTACATCATTCACAATTTTTTTCTCAGTCATGCTACATCAAGAGCTTCTGTAACTCAAATCATTATCCAATGAATTTGAATTGTTTTGAATCATTTTTGATATAATATCTAGCAGTGTGAATTTTTTAGTGATCTTGATTAGATCTAGATTTTTTTCTCACCATGAATTTATTTATTTAGTGGTGAGTTTATATTCTCAAAATAGTGAAGTCATACAAACACTTTTGTATGGATTTTCAGTTCAGACGCCGCTCAGTGTCCTTCTAGATATGGGTCTATTCATCTTCTCTAGTGGTCAGGTGCATGAAATTAACAAAAGGAGGAGTTTGGTCAATATTTTATAGAACATGTGTTAGAAATAGTGAATATTGATCATAAAGAGTAATATGGGAGCTTGGTTCTTCTTCATGCGTCTCTGGTGGCGTTAGATGATGATCTCTTTCATGAAAAAGTAGAATTTGAAACCTTCAGTGGTGTGAGGAAGGTGATTTCAATCATGGAATAACTGGATGGATATCAATTATGGTCAATTTAGAGCTCATATTCAATCAGTTTATGGTTGTTAATCCTTTGGTAATTTGGACCACCTTCATCCCACCAAACTTCAACTATTTAGGTATGTAGTGGGTATAAGAAGGTGGAAGGGTCTATCAGTTTGGTCAACCATAAGACAAGATGTGGATGGTTTTTTTGTATGGTAGATCCATGTCTACTATTTTTGGTTATGTGATATTTTATGCAAAACATAAGGCATGATATCTCCCCTTTTACAAATTTATGTGGTGGTAGAAGTTTTTTTTGTCCCGTGGTCGATTTTCGTAGCCGAAAATTTCCTAAAAATTACCAATTTTTTACATAGATCGATTGTTTCTATATAATGATCAACTATAAAAAGGTTTATATCTTGGTTGGTTGATTTTTTAAGGATTCCTCCTGGTTTATGGATCAAATGTAAGAAGGGATATCATGGTCGATCCATACCTTGATCATTTCTTCAATGATTGGATTGATCTTAAGAAGAAAGTTCATGGTCTCTCTCTTCCATTTCTATTTCTTTGATGATCTGAAAATCACAAACATTTTTGTTTTTAGTATAGTACATGATTAAAAAAATTAGTGTCACCAATATTTCCATAAAATCATTAGTTAAACCATTAAACAATTAAGTCAAATATTCACACGGGTCACAAAAATCATGATTTTGTCCGATAGTTGGGTTAAATTAGGGGTATTTTTAGAGAATAATAGAAAAATAATGTTAAAAGTTTGGGATCATGTCATTTTTTCAAATTAATTTTTATTCCATTTGTTTTATAAATTATTTTATTTTAAAATAAAAAATTTCAAAAATGTAAAGGGTATTTTTTCTTATTTCTTGAAGTAATTATTAATGCTATTAAAAGTGTTTTTTATATATATTAATATCCTTTAATATTTATTATTTTTTTCTGGAGATATTCTATAATGATACCATCCACTTTCTTCCACTATATTTCTTATGGCCATGTCATATTGAAATATTCCTAAAAACGGTTTCATTCCCATAAGTTAATTAAGATATGATATAATTATGAATGTTTTCATATTTATGTGTCGCAGATATGTATGGTTTGTCATTATATTATATATGGGTCAAATATATCCCTCCAATGCATTGGGTAAAGTTTTATATCTCATGAAATGATAGGAAATGGGGAGTGAACCCAAACCCATAAGGGATTTCTCTAACTAAGTGATGGGTATTCTTAGAATTACATAGCACTCCAATGCATTGGGTAAATTCTGGTATATCTTAAGTTAACACGTCAAGGATTTAGGAGTAAACCCAGTCCATTAAGGGACTCTATCAACTATGTGATGATGTTATTATGTAAATGTCACATTTATATGCCTATATTATATTTTCATGGATCATTATTAATGGCTCATGTTTCCAAACTCCATTTATTTGTGTCTTATGTTACTATAATATATTTATTCCATGATTCATGATTTTTTATATATGTTTTATTGGTTATTATTATCCTATGTTATGTACATGAAATATGATTATTTTATCATACCCACATACTCATATTATACTCACTTATGATCTTTAATTGTTTTCTATCATGCTTAACCTTACTGGGAATCTAAGATTTCCTTTTATCATGTTTCCATTCTCTAGGTTTTGAAGAAGAAAATTAATTATGATATTTCTAAAAGGGTATCATGTGAGAAGACTATTTGTGGGATATGTTAGCGATATTATAAAATAATTTGGTTATGTATCTAATATCTAATGACAATAAACCTATTGTATTGGGGTGTGATTTATTATGAGATTTAATAATTAAATTATTTAAATGATGTATTATGTTTTTATTATGTTTTTAGGTTGTATAAGTTGATATTGGATAAGGGTTTATTTATTTTGGGGGATTAGGTTATGAAGAATAATAGGATATGACATAAAACAACATAAGTAACCAAAAGTGGTGTAAGGTGAACCAAAAATAGCATAGGTTGAAGGTGTAATAATTTAATACATCTTATGATTTATTTTCCCTATAACATGATAGTACAATTTGGTTATTATTTATTGATACTAACATTAACATTTTTTTAGTAAGGTGTTGGAGATAAAATGATGAAGCTAGGGTGGAAATAAGTATGCTTAATATTGGAAAAATATTATTTGATCATAGTTCTATGAATTCATCTAAAAGGTCCCTAATACTACTAATTTTTATCCTTAATGGATAGATATTGAATTATTAATGAAAAATATTAGTGGTATAATGATTTCATCTCAAGTCTATAAATCCTTTCATATACAAGTTTGTGGGAATGTGCCTCTTGTAAATATTATTATTCTCTCTTTAGTTGAATTTGATGTGATTTTTAGGAATGGATTAGATCTCTCTACATGGATCCCATATTAATTTTTAGTATAAGGAAGTAAAATTTGATATCTTGAATTAATCTATGAACATCTATTGATGTAAGGCTCACAATAAAATCCCTATGAAAATTACTTGCATTATATGGGTCTTAATACCCAATCATGAGGGGTATCTTTCTAAAATGATTGGGGAGGAACTCAATATTTTGGATATGATAATTTTTAATGAATACATTTATATTTTTCTTAAATAGTTTCATGGTCTTCCTCAAGATAGTGAAGTTGATTTTTCTATAGAATTCATAATTATTTTCATGACAATATCAAATCCTATATATAGAATAGCCCTTATTGAATTAGAGGAATTGGAGTATCATATCTAAGAAAACTTGGATAAGAGTTTTATATTCCCAAGTGATTTTCTATGGGGTGTACCAGTTCTCTTTGTTAAAAAAGAAATATGGTTCAATGCATCTCTATATTGATTATCATGAACTTAACAAAATAATAATCAAGAACAAGAATCCTCAACCAAATATTAATGAATTATTCTATTAAATATTAGGGTATCAATACTTCTAAAAGATTTTAATTTTATTTAGATATCATCAATTGTGGGTGAAAAGATAATATGCGCCTAAGAAAACCTTTTGTAGAAGATGTGATCATTATGAATCCATAATGATGTCATTCAAACTTATAAATTCCCATGATATATTCATATATATGATGAATAGATTGTTTAGAGATTACCTCAATCAATTTTTGGTAATATTTATTGATGGTATTCTCAAATATTCAAAGATAAAGGGAAAAAATGATGATTATTTAAATATTGTGTTGAATACCTTGAGAAAGGATAATTTGTATACCAAATTTAATAAGATTTAATTCTAGATATAGAAAGTATCATTCTTGTGTCATGTAATCACAAATAAAGTTATATTTATAGATCCTTAAAATATAAATGTCATTGAGGAATGAATCACAAAAACTAATGTAATGTAGATCCATAGTTTTCTTGGATTGAATGGATACTATCGACACTTTGTGAGAAATTTATCATGACATTCAAATACATAGTTAACTCGAAAGAGAGTCAAGTTCCTTTGGAAATATGAATGTGAATAAAATTTCAATGATCTTAAGAGAAGGTTTCTCATGACACCTATATTCACACTACACTATAGTGTAGAAGGATTTTTGATATACAGTGATGCATCAAATAATGTAATGGGATGTTTCCTACTGAAAAGTGACATTATGGTAGCTTATACCACATGTTAATTAAAGGTCCAAGTGAAAAATCAACCGACACTTTATTTGAAGATAATAATGGTAATATTTTCATTAAATATATAGATTAATTATCTCTATGATTAAAAGTTTAAAATATATATTGATAATAAGATATTAAAGTATATATTTACATAGAAGAAGTTGAATAGGCACCAAAGGTGATAATGGTAGTTGATCAAAGACTATGATTGCTCAAAAAATTACCACTCTAGGAAGGAAAACAAGGTGGCTAATAATCTGACCAGGAAATATCATGCTACCATATCCATGATGAGTATTAAAAGATACCCAATACTCCAAGATATTAAAATTAAGGATATAAAAATCATAATAAAGGGATATAAATCCTATATTTCCTAAATAATTGGTCAACCATCCATCTATATGAAGATCAAGGAGGTGAAAAAGGAGGATGTGGAGCTATAAGAGAAGGTATTAAATATTTTAGAGATAAAATTTGATAAAGATGAAATTATAATATTTGGTAAATAAATATATGTTCCATAAACACTAGAATTAAAGATGGATTTGTTAAATGCTACACATAGATCATCATTATTTATTCATCCTAGAAACAAAAATATTTACATAAATATCAAGAATCATTTCTAGTGGGAAAAAATGAAGAGTGGGATTGAAAGTATATATCTTGATTCTTGGTTTCCCAATAAGATAAGGTAAAACAATAGAATTATAATGGGATAATGTAACCATTTTGAATACTTGTATGGATATGGGAGAACATCACCATGTACTTAATTTTAGGGATTCCCAAAACTTCTAAATAACATAATTCCATTTGGATAATAGTTGACCACCTTACAAAGTTATCTCAGTTTATTGATATTTAAGAAGATTTCTCACTCGATCAACTTTTAAAGATATACAAAAAGTAAGTGGGAAGGTTTCATGGGGTAAAACTATCAATTTTAAATGACTGGTATATGAGGTTTACCTAAAATATTTGTAGAAGTCATCAAAAATAATTGGATATATAAATGAGCTTCAATTCTACTTATCATCCTTACACTGATGTTCAATCTAAAATAACTATTCAAATTATAAAGGATATAAATAGATCATGTTCAATGGATTTAAAAATATTTTGGGATCGATAAATTCCCCCAGTAGAATTCTTATATAACAAAAACTTCCATTCTAGTATTCAAATGGAACCATATGAGGCACTCTATTAGAAGAGGCTCATAACTCCAACATGTTGGGATAAAGTTGGAGAGTATAAGCTTCCAGGACTAGATATTTCTTAAGATATGTCAATAAAAATTCAAACCATTAAGTGAAACATTAAAACTTCCCAAAGTTAATGAAAGATAAATGTTAATAATAATCGATAAGATTTGGATTTTTCACTCAAAGATAAGATATTCCATAAAATATCACTATGGAAGAGGGTTATGAGATTTATTAAAAAGGGAAACTTGATACCTAAATTCATTGTCCCTTTCAAAATATCATCTTTCACTTCAACAAAACCTCTCCCAATTGCCTAATATGTTCAATCTATATCACTCTTTTTTAAGTACATACCTAAACCTTAACATGTATTGATATTAGGTGTAGCAAAATTGGAACATTATCTCACTTATGAGGAATAATTTATAGAAACCTTGGATTGTAAAGATAAAATACTATGAAATAAGACCACCCACATGGTAAAAGTTATAAGGAGGGATAAAAAGTTTGATGAAGCTATATTGGAACTTGGATATTTAATGAGGCATAAGTATCCTCATTTTTTTCTTCTGAGTAAAGAAATTTATAGGGATAAATTCTTTTATGGGGGTAGAATATAACACCCTAACATTTTAGTATCTGTTTCCATTTGAAAAAATAGTTTTTGTTTGATAACTTATAAGACATGTAACACTAAACTAAAAAGAACCATGATATATTTTATTGGGATAAAATATTATGTTGAAATATAAGAATAAATAAATTAGGATAATTTAATATAAAACAACATTAAGAAAAATAAATGAGAAATAAAAATAAAAGAAAATAAAACGACTGCAAACATGAAATCCTTGTCCTCAGGGTTTGTATTCAAGATCACACCTAAAATTATAACTATAGAAAGAATGGAAAACATTATAAATACAATACATGTTTTAATAATTAAGTAAATAAATATTATGAATGATTCTAGAGATGTATATAAGTATATATATAGAAATTTAATACGATCACTATATATATGGTCATTGGACATATGTGTGTTGTATATATAGTCATTAGACATATAGTAATTGCATATATGGTTATTCTATATACTGGTATCCAATATGCACATTGAAATAGTGTAATTGTTAATAAAAAATTAAAATAAATATAATTCACAAATAATAAATAATTATAGAATGAAATAAAAAAATATTATAAATATATATATATTTTAATTTTATATTATTATTTTTATTATTTTTAAAAAGAATTATTTGATGTGTTTGTAAATTTGAAACAAATATTATAATACTAATAGATTGATAAAAATTAAATGGTTAGGGGATAAATAATTAATTTTAATAGAATGTGACTAAAATCATTTAATACAAAAAATGGATATTTCTAGTTAAAGAATTGTTTTTTTCCTTAAAGTGTTGTGTACTTTTATCTTAATAAATAAAATTGATCAAATTTAAAGGATTATTAATATAAAAAAATTCAATTTATAAACTAAATATATTAAAATAATTTAATTAGTAACTCATATGGAATAGTATTAAGAACACTTAATATTTAAAAATTATTTTTTCTAAAAAAAATTATATATATATATATATATTATTTTCATTTAAAAGTAAAATTTATCATATTTTGAAATTGAATTATATTAAATGGATTCCAAATTTTTAATCAATATGTCAAAATTAGGTAGTAATATCAATTTCAATTTTAGTCATAAAAATAATTTAATAGGGTAAAAATCTAACTACCATCATATAGGTATAATGAGGTAAAAGGGTTAAAATAAGTGATAAAGTCTTAAAATATAATAAAAATTTGTCTTTAAATTGAACGGATGAGGGTAATCCTTACCCATATCCATTATTTTCCCACATTGTATCCAATTTTATTTTACAATGAAAACTTTATACATTAAAAAATGAGCATTTATAGAAATTCCACTCAAAACTCACCTATAAAAGGATCCCTCTTCAACCCATACCAAACCACTATTTACCTTTGATTTTATCCTAAATACTTGCCTATTTTGGCTCTCCTAAATCCTTCTTAGAAATTTTGTAGATTCTAGTTTCAATATGGAGACTTAAATCCTTCATTCTGAAGGAACTCATGCTAAAGAGGAGAAAATTCATCAAAGTAAGTATCTAAGTTCTTCTCGAAAATTTTCAATTACCTTACAATCTCAAAAATTTCTAAATCTCATTATCTACTATGATGATGTTATATTAATATAATTATGATTCTATGAAAATGATATTACTATTATATAACTCATAACTATTATTCATTCACTGGTATAACACGCATGATGTTATACCAAAATCATCATTTTCATCATGAATAAGTATCAAGACATTAATAAGGGTAATATATGATATTAAGGATTAATTTATTTCATTAATTTTTTTAAGTGTGAAAAAAATAATTAATGGCCATTATAAAGTAACTTGTTGTTATAGGTAAATTACATAAAACATGATCATCATGGATTTCATTCTCATGAACAATTCCCACACTATCCACAAAATTATCATGGGATTGAATAAATAATTTTAACATGATTATACCACTAAATTTAATAATTTGATAATTATGAACTTTTTATCTAATAACGAGTATCAACATCTCCTTTATGAAACTTGTATAAAATCATACAAATTACTAATATCTGATGCTTAAAATAAACAATAACTAATAAATATATTTGTAATAAATTATTATGATTGATTATTATAAATGTTAATGGAAATTAATATGGTTCTAAAATAAATTATTGAGATGGTTATTTTTATTATATAAGAGGTTAAATTGCCTTCATTGAAATCAAGAGTAAAGGTAAGGGTCTATTTACCAACCTCATTTTGAAATTGAGATTATTTATGTCTGCTAGGGAAATTTTATGTTATTTTTCTCTAAAACTTCATATTTATTCTTATCCTATGGTTATTCATGGGTTTTACATGTATTATTACATTTCATAATTCAATCAAAATAATGCTCATAAATGGTAATGATCATATCTCTTATTTTTTGAATGAGAATATTTCTCCTTCATAACCATATTCCTTGAATTTCTTGATTGATTTACTTATCTATAATTATATGATTTCTTAAGGAAATTTGATATTAAATTTTAATTTCATTACAAAAGTTTGAAAGGAATTTTTTAAAACATTTTTTACATGGTTCGTTTTCTTTTGACTTTCCTTTATTTAGAAAAGTTTGAAAATAATCCTTATTTTTTACATCTTATATGGGAATGAATTTTCATTTCATATTATTAAATTTTCTTTTAAAATTTATATATCCATGTTTTTATTATTTTCTAGAGAAATTTTCAATCACTTTTTTTTATAAATTATTTATATTTAAAATAAAATTTTTCTAAAATGTAAAGGGTGTTTCTTATTATTTTTCAAAGTATTTATTCATTCTCTCAAAGAGTTTTTTTCATGTTTTCAAACATCCTTTCATGTTTTTTATGTTTCTATATGATATAATCTAATGAAACTATCCATCATTTCCTCTGGATAGATTATAACCATTTCATGTTGAAATTTTCATGAAACCAATTTAATTCCCATGAATTAATTAATCTAATATGGAATTATGAATGTTTTCACATTTATGTGGTATAGATTTTTATATTTTATCATCATTTTATGGGTGAGTCTAATATATCCTTCCAATGAATTTGTTAAAGTTTTATATCTTATGAGGTAACAGGGATTGCAGAGTGAACCCGAAACCCTAAGGGACTTAATCTATTAAGAAATGGATGGAACTAGAATTACATAGACCTGTAATGTATCAGATAAGGACTTATATCTCGTGATCTTACATTTAAAGGATTGGGGGGTAAACCTAATACATTAAGGGACTTTATCCATTATGTGATGATGGTCTTGGTAGTGAGCCTTAACCTAAAAAATAATTTTTTATGCTTATTTATGTGACAGATTATTATGCCTACATTATGTTTTCATGGATCATGACTATTGAATCATGTTTCCCTAATCATGTTACTCATGTATTATGTTAAAAAATATATTTATTCCATAAATTGTGATTTATTATCTATGTTTTATTAGGTATGATTTTTTTATATTATGTATATGCACCATGATTATATTATCATACCCATAATGTAATGTAACAGAACTTATAGGTCTATTAATTTGTTATTTTTATGTGTTAGAGGCATATGGAGGTATTTTAGGAGGATTAGGTAGACATGTATCTTAAATTCCAACTACAGGAGTAATTCATAGAATGAATGATGTGACACACTGTGAATGTATCCTAGGAAGATCTGGTGTAATTATTGGTTATGAATATTCATGAACTAAAGGTTTTATTCATTACATAAATTTTTTTGGAGCTTTTATGATCCAATATAATTGATTTTTTTTTAATTATAGACTTGAACCATTCATGGTGTGAAATCCATTATCATGAAAATAATGATGTTTTTTTAGCCTGGCTATAAATTCTAGGAGCCCCCCAATTTCCCTCATTATCTTTTTTTCTTGGTTATTGGGTAAAACCTAGGTGAATTTAGGAGGTATTTAAGCCCCTTTTCTTGGATTTTATCCTTGTATTTGATAGATTTATACTTGGTGATTTGATGTAAATTTTCCTCTTTTCCCCTTGACTTATTTTCGTCTCTCCCTTATAAATTATTAGTAGTGATTCTAGATCATGTTGAGTTATATTAGGATATGATTTTGATGGTGAATAGTTTTGGTTTGGTTGTTTTGGGTTTCTATCATGTAGTTTAGATCTTTGGAAATCTTTATTCTCCCTCTTCTCATAGATTTCAAAGTGATTGTGAGCCACTGGTTGATGTAGAGTATCTTGAGACTTATCTTTTATCTTCTATAATTAATATGCCCTATTTTGTTGTTGTGTTTTCTCACTATTATGCTACTATGTTTTATGAGGAATTTTTTATAGGTAAATGGGATAACATATGAAAACCCAACTTCAATGGAGAATGAAAATTAAATAAATACATTAACTGATTAAAAGAAGTGTGGAAAAATATGGATGGTTGTTTCATGTGGTTTATGATTTTCATGATATTACCATGGGTTGATTCTTATTGATTGATGAATTTATTCAATGATAGAATTTTTGTTGTTGTCACCAATTAACCTTATCACCGCCACAAATGAATAATTACTCAACACTGGTAAAGTATAAAGGGGTTGGATGAAATATGGATTCCTGATTAACAATGCTAATATAGATTATATATACTTGGTTTGTTGTGGTTTTATTTTTTTTACCTTGATTGTTGATGATGCTAGTTCATGGGTTAACACAGGTAATGAGAAAAATGAAAACATGCATTATTAACAAGAAGAATTAATTCCTATGGAACTAGATATTGGGATAGAATTAAATATATAATGGGTTGTTTAAAAATTATTGATGTTTAAAATGCATGATAATAGATTAAATAATAATTTTGGAAGGGGAAAGAAGGGATTGTGAAATTTTGTGGTTAAATGATTGGTTTGGGATAGGTTAATTAATGGTACAATAAATTTAATAATTTTGGTAAAATGGTAAATGGTGTTTTGGGATTAATATAGATGTTGTAACTTATTGATTATATGTCATTCCTTACCTTTTGTTGGTTGTGCTTGATATTATATTATTCCATGTAAAGTGTTTCATTCTCTATGTTGTTGTTGTTATTGTATGATGGAAGTGGAGGTTGAAACTTGATATAAAGAAATGGGAATTTATGTGATATAAATTCATGGGATGATGATGATATATAGTGGGGATCATGAATAATTGGGGGGAGGCATGAGGTTGATGCCCAATATGTTAACGATGCCCTACCATAAATTAGATGATATTTTGGCGGTGGTGTTTATGAAAGTATGAGGGCATGAGGTTGATATCCTTCATGTTTATATTTCCTTACCTACAAATGGCTAGTTCCATAAGATGTGATATTTGATTAGTTTCACAAGAGAAGATATACAATTGGTGGAATTATTAGTGTAAATAGAAGGGGTGGAATGGGAAATCTTAGTGTATGATGATATGTTGTTGGTGTTGTTTCATACTCGAGTCCCTTCACTTTGCAAATAGGTGATCCTATAGGATTGTTATCAGTTTGAGTGGGAGATCCCCTAAGCTGGTAGGCTAGATAATAGATGAATTTATTCCATGATAGAAGATATTGATGTTTTTTATGGTGGTTGTGGTGTTGATGATATTCATTGTATTGATGTTGGATATGGAAGGATTTGTTTAAGTGGGGTTCTGATGATGGTGTTTCTTGTTCCCATTGTGATTGTTTTCTCATGCATACATGTTTACTATTTTTTTATTTGGATTGTTTCATTCTTTCCTATTATTTTATATTTATTACTCATAGTTGTTGATCTATTTATCAGGATGATCTTATTGAGTACTCCCAAGTTCTCACACCATCATAGTTTACTATTGTTTTCATGATAGACTAATTGGGATTGGATCAACATTTTGAGTAACTTGGTGAGTGTTGGAGGATATTTGGAGTTTTCTTGGTTTTTCTTCATGTATTTTATGATAATTTTTGATAATGTACATTAAATTTGGGTTATGGGAATAATTATGAGGAATTTTTTGTTCCTTTTAACTTATATGGAGTTTTCTTAGTGGTTGTTTTTATCTTATTTATCGGGAATTAAGAGGGAATTTCCTCCCATTTGAGCATTTTATACCCTCTGTGCTAATCATCAACCTAAGACCTACTAGAGGTAGGACAAGGGTGTCACTTATCTTCACTTGTGTCCTAATAGAGGTACTTTCATGGGGGTCATGAAAAAGTGGTAACAAAGGTGTTTATTGAGAGATAAGGTGGATATTGGAGTTAGGAATAGGTGAAAACTTCATGGAATTGGTTGGGAAGTGATGAAACTGAAGCCTAACATGTGATTTGGGCCAAGGAGACCAACTAAGACATAGATATTTGGCAGGGGAGATGTGATCCGACATAAGGAATTTGAAAACTTCTAAACATGTTTAGGTGGAACTAAAATTGTTACAGGGTATAATTATAGGGATTTTAATGCATCATGGTTATTTGTTTTATTAACATTTTCATTTTGAATTTTATATGTATTTCTCTAACTATTATTGAATTGTAATTATTAATTAACTATCATTTTTAATAAAAAATTTCTTATAACCTAATAAAAATGATTTAAATGGTAATTAATTTTCATGAACTATTTTCTTGAAACCTTATTGAGACTTGAATTTGATATTCCCTTGTCTATTATAACATGCTCCCACATTAATAGAATTTTTTTCAATGTTAAAGTAAATAACATGTTAACCTACTTTCTTAATTTTTAGACTTGTTACTGAACCATGATTAATTTATTTTATAGTAAATAGCTACTAAATGTTGAGAACCTCTATAAAACATGTTACCTTAATTAGATTTCATAATGGTATGCTGAAATTAGTTTTTTTTAACTATGCTTAGGAGCATTATTTTTTATGTGCAAGTCGATATTCAATACATTTTTTTCATTCATGATTTATCATAATCATGCATTATAAATTTATTTAAAATTTTATTTTGGTTATTTTAATTCTGTAATTTTTGAAGAATAACCATCATGATTATTGATAATTCATTTAAATTTTAAAAATTTTACATGAATATATTTCCCTTAATTTTTTTCATGACTGTGGTTTTATAGTAATAATCCATTTATATATTGTAATAATATGTTGGAAATTTATTGAAGGCTAGAAATTTTGTATCATTTTTTTCTTAATTTTTGAAAATGAAAAACATTCTCAGTGATAACTATTAATAATTTGAAAGTTTTCCAAATAAAAAAATTGTCTCATATTCTAATCGTGATTAAGGGAATTATTATATATATTTATTGAGAATTTAAATATGAATTTCATTCCATGTGTTACCATTCTTCTCATGATATGTATCTTTCATGTCTTAGGAATTTAATGTAAGTATGGACAATGTTTTTTTTAATTATTAGAAAATTAAAAGCATGATTTTCCAAGTGAAACCCTTCAGGTCATTTGTATGTTTTATATTTAGATTTATTTATTTATTTATTTATTTATTTATTTATTAGGGGAGTTTCCAAGATTTTATTGTTAAAAACCTTATTTTTTAGGAAAAATACCTTAGTACATGATCAAAACTTAGTTTGTCTAACTGTTTGGCTAACTGTGCAAGGTTGATATTTCGGGTATAATGGGATTTTTCAAAATTTTATCATGGTTTGTATAACTGAACGAAATTATTTAGAAACTATGTGGCTTGTTTTTGGGTTGATAGTGACTCCCACATGGTTAATGCACAATCTATCTAACTCTGCGGCCAAACCATGTGGTGTGTTTGGGGTCATTAAAAAAATGGTTTTGACCATTTTCCCCTTTCAATTTTTAAGGGTTTTTCCCTAATTTTTTTCCCCACTCATGAACAACCCTCTCCCTATGCCGTAGGGATTCTCAACTATCCTTTTTTTAGATTATTCATGGATCCTTGGTCTTCTATCTTGAAGTAAGATTGTTTTCTCTATGTTTTCTCATTATTTCCCCTCATCTCGCCTTGTTTTTCTATTTCCATGAAGTATGAAAAGCCTCGATTTTTTTGATGAATTTAGGGTTTTTAATGGGGGTTTTGTATTGTTTTGTGGTTTAGGTGTGTAGGGACCTATCTTTCTTGATTTAAGTAGTATTCATCGAAGGTGGAAAGTTCCAGTTCATTTTCTAGTCGGTGACTCTATTTAAGGGTTATTTTCCATGTATTTCCATTGAATCTTGATTTACTTTAGGTTTTTTTATTAAATTTTCAATAATTTGTGTTATTAATAATGTTTTTTCCATACTTGTGATGATTCTTTTATTTGTTTTTCAATTTGATGATTTAAATTAGATTTTCAAAGGGAGTTATCCTTGATGTACCCTATGTTTTTGTTAAAATGGATCAAAGTGATTTTAGGAAATTAAATAGATTTTAAAATGGTTTTTTGAAAAAAAAATCCTTGGGGAAGGTGTTAGATTAAAATGGGAAATTTGGTTTAATAAATTGGATTTTCAAATGGATTTTGTGATTGGAACTTTTTTATCTTATGTTTTTGGAATTTAGTAGCACATGGGGGCCTTGGGTGTGGTAGGGTGTATAATTTTTACAAAGAAATTGTTATCTAAGGGTCCAAGGGATCCTTTGGTGGGAAGATCAAGAGATCTTCCAACATGTTTCCATGAAAAACAAGAGTGCCCATGGAAATATTATTGGGCCCAAGGAAGACTGATAAAGTTTATAATGTTTTTATACATTCTTAGTAGGGTAGAAAGTATTGGACTAAGTTACACTAGACCCTTGCAGTTAGATCCCATGGTGTGTATTACTTGTGCCCAGTTTGTTTTTATATTCTTCATTATTGATGATAGTTCCTTGGTTGATTTACATATTTTATGCTTATTTTTGGCCTTCTATTATTTAGTTATAATATGGTAATTATAATTATGCTCATATTGATTCCATGTGTAGGTGTGTTGGGAATGTTAAGTTGGGGGCGTCATTTATTTATCTAATCTGTGTTTTCCATGTTTTATAAAATGTTTTATTTAAGAAAAAAGGTATTTATAAAGATTTTTTTTCAAGTGAACTTGTTTTAAAAAGTGAACTTGGTTTTAAAAATTGATTTTTCAAACTAGACTTATTGTTTTTCATGGATAAAGTCCATACATAGATTCATTGTGGTATCCTACTAGTATTTGTGCCTCACACCCTACATATGCCTTTTTACATACACAAAACATGTTTTGTAGGACATGGGTAAGGGTAAGGGAACCATGAAGTTCGGTGGCCCTTCTTGATTTTCAATGTCCATGGTGGTTTTTAGATGGTGGAGATGTTGTATCATGGATATTATCTCTTATAGAGATGTTTAGGGATTTAGTATCATTTTGATTTTTCATGTTGTACCTAGTGATTTTTTCCCTCTCTTTGATAATGGATAACATGTGTATATTTATTATTTATAACATGTGTATATTTATTATTTATAACATGTGATGTGATGAGGTTATGATAACTTGTTTTAGCCATTATAATGGATTAATATGTCATAAATTTATGTATGTTGATCTTTCTTAATGGTTGGAATATCTATCCAATTCATGTATGGTTCATTCTAGTTTTCCAAGGGTGATACCATTCTCAAATGGTCATATGGGATTCCCTAGGCTTGTTGTTATCATGTGGTGATCGAGAACACACTTTGGGCCCTATGGCGGGCCCGTCTTGGGTGACGGGTCAGGTTAACACAGACTAGTTTATTATATGTGGTAACCTATGAGACTCAAACATTTTTACATGATTAAACCTATTATTTTCAAGAATGGTAAAATTTATAGTGCTAAAATAAATGTTCCTCACATGTTAATCCTTGAGTATTTTATTATGGGGAGCATGTCTAGTGTTGAAAACATTTGTGTGGTTACTATAAAATTTAAAGTATATAAATCTTGATCATGTGTAATGTTTAGTATGTTGTATTTAGAATATTAAATAATGATATGTACTAATTTTTTTATATTTAAATATTAAACAAAAATCATGTTACCTTTATGTTGGTGTATATTCATGTTTTCCTAAGTGATGAAATGTTTAAATATTGTTTTTTTCAAGCATGTAAAGCACAAAATTTAGTGATATAACATGTCTAGTTTTATTTTGTTGTATGAAGGCATGTTCTATCTGAAATATAAAAGCATGTTTCCTCTATGATAAAAAGTTTAAAAAATGTTTGATTTGGGTATGGATGACATGATGTAAGGGAACATAGTAAGTGAATTTTTTGTTCTATTAGAATCATTTATCCTTAGAAATAAAATTCTTAGTTTAAGTATGTCAATATTGATTTGTATTACCATAGTATGTGCAGTTTTTTTCTTTAACTTTATCCTATCATAGAGTTATTTAAATGCAATTCATGATGATTCCTGTTAAAATGACTTAGAAATGTTGATTTTTTTATGGTTTCATTGTTTATTGATTTTTGCATTGAAGTGTTGATATTTCTTTCTAAAAACCTATTTTTTGAATTAAAAAATGACATTTTAATGGTTTTTTATGAAGAATATGTCCCATAATGAATATTGATATGTGAATCTGTATACTTCTTAACATGGAAATTATTTGATCATTGAGATGATGTTTCTTAATATTGTGAACATTCACCCCAGTTGTGATTTTTGTTTTTTTTTTGTGTCTGTATTGATAGAATATGTTTCCTCCTATAAAAGGTTTACCTCTTAAAGTCGGTAATAAAAAAAATTCTATAAAATATTGAAATTTATGAAGATAACCTTGCTTTCCAAACCAAAATTGTTATAGATAAATAAAGATAACTGATTGGTTGTTTTATCATATTGATTGGGTTTGTTTTGATTGATATTATTTTGGTGGTGTGCATTTTGGATTCAAAATTATGAAGATAGGGAAACCTCATTCTCCATCAAGACACATTATATTTATGTCAGGTTCTAATATCATGCTGGTGAGTTGGAGTAGCACAAAATAGGAAATATCTTAATGTAGTGGATAAGTCCCCATGATTTGTGTGCTTGTGTTAGTGTTGTGTAATCATTGAAGTAGTTTTTGTATTGGTATATATAGAGCTTAGTATTGTGGTGTGAATGATTATATGTAAGAGAGGTGGATTGTTACATATGTGATATGGTGTGGTGTTGTTCCTGATAGAGGATAGGGATGTGGTTGTGTGCGGTATGGTGAAAAAGAGTTAGATGATGAGGATGGCCATAGATTTATGTGCTTCTTATGATGTGATATAATCTCTTATATATTTATTTTAGTGATCATGTGTTTTATTCTAAACTTTTTATTTCCTAGTTTAAAGTTATATCATTGAAATGCCATTGAGTTTTGGGATGTGAGAAGGAGAAAGATAGAGATATTGAGATAGTACATTATTGAAATTCTAGAGGTACAAAGTGTTTAAGTTATTTTTTTGATCATCCATTCTATATGTTGAGGATTCTTTAGAGATGTTTAAGGATTATTTTGGGTTGGTTAAAACCCTAGATGAATTTTTATTCACATAGGCAGTTATCTTGTTTCAGAAAGTGGATCAAAGATGATGGGTGATGAAGTTAAATGATCTAGTAGAGATTTCATGGTGGAAATTTATTTAATTATCCAAGGATTGTTTCCTATCCCAAGTGAATATGCATACTAATTTGAAGGAGCTTGAGGAGCTTTGATAGGGGGGTGAGAGGGTGTGAAACTTTTTGGTATAGTTATAGACCTGATTAATCGATTTTCACATATTTTGCTCGAGGATAGTGAATGAGCACAAATTTTTTATTACTATTTGATAAAAAATATTCATTGTTCCATTGTTCCTTTTCAATTTCTGTCTTGGGAAGCAGTGGTAGATCAGTCATAGATCATAGAGAAAAGGTTTTCTATGAAGGATAATTTTGATGAAGATACCTTCTGATTAGTTGGAAAGGTGTAGTTGAATGTTACGGGTTGCATGACTCTAACTTCATGGAGAAAGAGAGTGAGGTGGTCTATTAAGGATAAAGCATGGAATAATGGACTAGGGTTGAGTGATTCACTACTACAAAACTAGCCTTTAACAATGCTAAAAATGTTCTTCATTAGCACTAGAAAAGCGCTGACTACTTGAGCGACGTTAAAAACTACGACTTTTATCAGTTCTCAAATAGCGCTGATAAAGGGTACATTTATCAGCACTAAAAAAGTGCTCATAAATCATACCTTTATCCATACTTTTAAAAGAACTGGTAAAGGTCCAATTTATTAGTTCCTTTTAAGTGCTGATAAAGGAACTTTTATCAAAACTTTTGAAAGAGCTGATAAATGTATTCTTTATCAGTGCTTTTAAAAGCACCAATACAGTGTATTGTTACAGCACACTACAGTACAACACCAGAAACACACCAAAAACACACCATATATCAATAAAAACAAGTCGCAATATGGAATTTAAATGAAATGAAATTTACAACACAAATACTAGAAAAAAAACACTATATTATAAACATTTCAAATATTAGTTTATAAAATTACATAAATAATTTTTTTTACAAACATTCAAAAACAAACCTAATTGTAGTACAGAGCACCACAACACAGGAGACAACAACTAAGCCAATGTTTTTATGCTTCTTTCACAACAACTAATCCAAAAACGCTCCCTCCAAAAACTTCTCAAAATGGAGATCCTTGGAGAAGAGGAATCACTCCTTGATCTCTATATTAAGACCCCCAATGAAAAGGTAATCTTTCAACATATCTTATGACACCACATTTGGACAAAAGGAAACCAGGTCTTTGAAGTGTTCAACATAATCCGTCACTGCCCACTGACCTTGTTGGAAACTCATGAGCTCTTCCCTTAACTTTGTCTTCACCTCCTCAGGTATAAACCATCAGACAAAGAGGCAATTAAAATCTCCCCATGTCATACTAACTTGCATCGTTGGTGGGGAAAAAACATCCATTATTCCAAAGATGGATCCCCAAACAGACCTAGAACTGCACAAACTCTAACAACTTTGGGAGTTCCAAACACTCTGAAAACATGATCAACATCCTCAAGACACTTCACTACCTCTAACAAACCTTGATTACCATTGAAGATGTGTAGCAACTGAGAAGAACCAGAAACAAGGCAAGACCCACTAGAAACTTTAGGGACCTTTCTGGGTGGCATATTTTTAATAACACAAAAATCATAAAATCAGGTTCATAATCAATCTAAAACACAACTAAAAAGAACATCTCGAGCCAAAACAACTATCTCATAAGCTAAAAAAACAAATTTAAACCAAGGATGAGGATCACATATGAGGCTAATGGACCAAAAAACAAATTTATCTGATTCATCAAGCTCTATGAACATCCAAAGAATTAGTTTTTAAACTATATATTTATAGTTTTATTTCATTCTATCTACATTCTTTGTTCTTAATTCTGGTTAATGGGTTTTCTATCAAAATTAAGAATAATATTTATTCTTAATATTAAATTTAAAATAAATTTTTCTAAGATTGGGGATAGAGTTATTGTGTGACCATATAGGAAAATTTCTCAATTCAATTAGTTGAAATTTCCCACAGACTATGATTGAAATATATAAATACATTAATATATCCATAGTGAAATAAGATAACATCACAATGATAACAAGCTCTTATGAAAGTTTATAATTCAATGAAATCCCTTTATAATTATATCTCATAATAAATGTTTCATACTTTTTTTATTAACCTATATTATTGATTTATTTTTATTTGACTTTTTGATATGAACTCATCAATGAACTATGGGGGTTATGGATTTAATCAGACTATTCGATTTCAAAAAAAGGAAGATATTTCATCTTCCATAACATTAAATAAAAACTTATTTCTTTAATTATTCAATTAATTTCATATAACTTATGACAAACCCAATATATCTTAACATGCCATGAAAATATGTTTCTATTATTCAAATGAAAATTTCAATTTATGTTTATTGTAATATACATCATTAATAAAATCCTATATATATTTAAATATACACATATATAGTTAGAAATACTTAATGACACATATAATAAGGGGAATTATTATTTCAGGTTTATTCCTCATAACCCCCTTCTTGAGGATTACAAGTTTTAAAATTCATGAGAATAATTGTCTTGTACCTATAAGCATCCAACACCTAATAGTCAAACATCATTTTCATCCGATCATAAAAATGAAATCTAGATCACTATATATATGTTTAAGAATATTTCCATTACATTTCATGGATCACATTATATTTTTTAACTCATATAATGTTTCAATGTGGTAGATATTCTAAAGACATTATAACATTAATGCTACAAAAAAGAACACTCATAATGTTATAAAATATTTATTAATACTCATGTGATCAAATGTAAAATGTTAGTTGGTTCTTGGGAACTAATTACTAACCATACAAGTAAATTTTCTTCAGAGGATGCCTTAATAAAATATTCTTATAGGGGTTTTAACCAAGTAAATAAAGTGTTTGAAAGGTCTTTTGATCCATCAAAGCATAGGGACTAAGATCTTCTAAGGTGGGAGACCCTTGCAGATAAAGTGTTCATCTATAATTTATAAATCTTTGTATAAATCTATTTATAAGAGACTGGAGTGATATTTTTGTAGAACGCATAAAGAATCATTTACGAAGGGGTCATCCTTGATAAAATATTATAAAGAGGTGGTTTACATAACATAGGGAAACACGTTCTTTAGGAATCCAATATACTATATAAAATTTAATTCCTTATATAAATGAGTGGTGTTTATGGAGGATAAATGAGTTTAAGTATAGTGGCTATAATAAAAATTTTATAGATAGACCTCTACAAAGAAATTAGACGAGGTAAACAAAAGGGGTTTTCTTCAAGGACACAAAGAAACCAATAAAAAATATTATTTGAGTTAGTCATGGCCATGAAGAATATACATGGGACTCCATCATATTTTTATACACAATATAAATGACTGTGTATGGTAATTCATCTCAAAATACTATATTGTTAATGATTATATCTCAATAAATTAATTTGGTTGGTCCTCTAGAGGAGTCGCACTGGAAGGAGTGAGAATATGAGATATAGGGTTCATAACAGTGTAAAAACACAAAACAAAAAACCCAAAAAGATCAAAAAACGGTATAGGAAAAGTAAAAAATATCATACCTTGGATTCTATTATTGATTCGTCTGATGGATTATAGTGGAGTTATGCCGGTAGCATAGGAGTTCTACAAGAGCTTCAGAATCACGATGACTGAGTGCGAGTTAGGGTTTTTTAAAATAGATCGGCAACATTTTTAACAGCGCTTTTAGAAAAGTGTTGATAAATATCCCTTTTATCAGCATTAAATTAATAAGCGCTGATAAAGGATAACCTTTATCAATGTTAAAATAAATAACTGTTATAGTAGAACTTTTATCAATGCTAAATAAAAGGTGCTAATAAAGGTTATCATTTATCATCGCTTTCATTTAGCACTGATAAAGATGGACTTTCTCACCACATTTTTCTATCACTGCTATATTTTAGTGTTGTTAAAGGCCAGTTTTGTAGGAGTGATTTGAGGTGTCCCATGTCCAGTGAGTTAATCTATTTCTAGTGTAATGTTGTGGGGAATCGTCGGTATGACTATACCAAAATTTATCATGTTTCATAGTATTCAGTGGAAATTTAGCATAGGGGAAATGTCTTATTTGTGTTATACTTGTTTCACTAAAACCTTATGATTTATTTTGAGTTTTGTTTTAAAATTTTTATTGAATAGTATTAAAATTTCAATATTTATGTTATAAAAAAAATTGGAATGTGTATTCTAAAATAGAATAGAATTTCATAAAAATATAAATAAATTGTTTACTAAGGTGTGTCTATCTTGAAAACTTGTTAGTGTGGAAGGATTTTTGGGGGAGAGTTGGTTTTGATTGAGGAGGATGATTCCACTTTGGTTTCATCTATTGATGGTGTCCTATTTTAGAGGTATCTCCCATTGTTTTGAGGGTTTACAAGTGATATTTTATTAGTAGGATCATGGTGAAACTCTTTCTAAGTTTTATAGTAATAGTTTCATTCTATTTTAGAGGTATCTTCTAGGAGTGTGTTTTGGTGGTAGTTGTTTCCCTTTTGGGGTTGGATTTGATTATTGAGGTTGAAATCGTTTGATAGGTATATAAAGTGATTGTTTTATCCTTTTGGGTCAATTAATTTGTGATTTTTGGTTATCAAAGGCATTCAAAGGGGGTTTGAGGAGGAAGAGGTTGAGATGGAGCTAAAATTATGACTGTAAGCGGAATTCATGGGGTGAATGATGTGACACACCAAAAACATGACATGGAAAGATCTTGTGTAATTATAGGTTATTAATGTTTATAATGTAAAGGAATTATTCATAAAGTGAATTATTTTAGGTTTTTTATGATCTAGGCACATTTTTTTTCAATTAATGTTAGACTCAAACCATCCATAGTGAAAAATACCTTATCACTCCATGAATGATGTTTAATGGGATAAAAAATAAACTCTAGGGCCCCTCTGATTTACCTCATTCTTTTATTGTTTATATTTGTTCTTGGGTGATCCCTAGGTGAATTTTGGAGGTATTCTATCCTCTTTCCTATGGATTTGATCCTTAACTTAAATATATTGATATTTGTAAATATGAGGTTAGTTTCCTAGTTTCCGCTCAGTTTTTTTCCTTATCTCCCTTGTAAATTCTCGGCAGTGGTTCTGGTTCATGTTGAGGTATGTTGAGATGAAATTTTTATGGGGAATCACTATGGTTAGGTCATTCAGGGTTCCTATCATGTGGTTTAAATATAATTTAATTATTATTCTCCTTTTTTTGTTGATTTCAAATCAATTGGGAAGCGCTGGTTGAGGTAGGAGATCTTGAGACTTATCGTTTATATTGTTCCATGAATATGATTGGTTTTATTATTAAGTTTTCTACCTAGTGTGATACTATGTTTTATTGTGTGTTTTTTATATATGGGGAAAGGGTATAATATATGAAAATCCTCCTTGAATAGAGGATGAAAATTAAATAAAAAGGTAACCAATTAAAAGAAGTGTGGAAAACAGGGGTATGGGATGTTTCATGTGGTTTATAATTTCATGATATTTCCATGGGTTGATTATTATTAATAGATGTGTTATTTTTTTGATTTCCTTTTTTATTATCACCTATGAAATTTTTCAACACCATAAATGGATAATTAGTTAAATTTGATAAAGGATAAATGGGTTCGATGAAATCTAAATTCTGGATTGACAATGTTTATATTGATTTTATATACTTAGTGTGGCTTGGTTTGATTTTTTATCCCTTTATTATTGATGGTAATGGTACATGGTTTAATGATGGTAACAAGAAAACTTAATAAATGAATTATTAACCAGAAAAATAAATTCTTGTGGAATAGGACATTAGGCTAAAATTAAATATATTGGAGGTTTTTTAAGAAAATTTGATGTTTGAAATGAATGATCATGGATAAAATAATAATGTTGGAAGGGATTAAATGGATTGTGATAATTTTTGGGTTTAATAATTGGTATTTCATGTCTTAATGAATAGTATAATTAATTTAATGAAGTTAGTAAAACTATAAATGATGTTGTGGGATTAATATGGTAGATTTGAATTATTTATTATTTTTTCATTCCTCCTTAACTGATGTTGGTTATGCTTGTGATTATATTATTCCATGGAAATTGTTTATTTCACTATTTTGTTATTGTTATATGATTTAAGTGGTGGTCAATATGTGACATAGATAAAGGGGAATTTATTTGTTATAAATTCATTGGATGATGATGATATATGGTGAGGGGAATGCATGGTGGGGGAAGGAATGAGGTTGATTCCATATATATTCATGATACCCTACTATAAAGGAGAGGATATGTTAGTGGGTAATGCGCATGGAATTAGGAGGGAATGAGGATGATGCCTTCATGTTTACATTACCCTACTAATGAATGGTTGGTATTGTGAGATGTAATAAGTGGTTGGTTCCTCGAGAGATGATATATGGCTGGTGTCTTTATTGGTGTACATGGAAGGTAGTGGAATGGTAAATCTTAGTGAATGATGGTATATTTTTGGTGTTCTTTTATACTTTCATACCTTCACTTAGAAAGGATGTGATCCTACTAGCTCACTATCGGTTTTAGTGGGAGATCCCTGAGCGGACAGGTTGGAGCTTAAATGAATTTCTTCTAGGCATGAGGATGTTGACAGTTCAGATGTAGGTTATAGTGTTGATGATATTCTATTTTTAGATATTAGAGATGGTAGGATTGGTGGTAGTGTGTTTTTTATGATTATGTTTCTTATGCCCTGTATGCATGTTGTCTCATGTATAATTTTTTTTCTTACTTGTATTATTTCACTCTTTCTTATTCTTGAAAATTTATTGCACATAGATGTTGATCTATTTAGAGAAATTATTCTACTATATACTCCCAAGTGCTCACCCCACCATAGTTTTCTGGTGTTTACAGGATGGTATAATGGGGATTAGAGCACTATTTGGGTATCTTGGTGAGAATTGGAGGATATTTTGAGTTTTCTTATTTTTTATTCATGTATATTATATTTATTTTATGGAGTGTACATGACATTTAGGTTATGGGAATGAATATGACAGATTTTTTATCCTTTTTACTTATATATTGTTGGATTAGTGGTTTTTTATATCTTCTTTCTTGAGAATTAAGAGGGTAATGCCTCCCATTTGAGTGTTTTTACACCCTCAATGCTAGTCATGAATCTAGGGCCTATTGGTGGAAGGATTTAGGGGTCACTCCTTATCTTAACAATCAATTTGGGAGGGTTATCATTAGAATGGGGTCATGACACACATGCTAATATTATTCTCACTTATGATCTTTGATTATTTTCTTTCATGTTTACTATTACTATTCATACTATATAACTCTTTCTCTTACTTTTATTCCCTTGTTTATGAATAATAATATTAAGTGTGCTATGTATAAAAGGTTATCATGTAAGAAGGATATTTTTTTGAGAAGTTTAATATGCTATAAAATAAAATGGTCATGTATCTAATCTCCAAATATATTAAATCTATAACTTTTGGGGTGTGATTTGTTATGAGTTATAATTTTTATATTATTTAAATGATTTATTATGTATGTATGATGTGCTCAAGTTGTCTCGATTGGTATCATAGTGTGGTTTATCTACTTTTCGATATTGGGTTATGAAGAATAAAAATATGCAACTTAAAACAACAAAGGTTGAACTGAAAGTGATTTATAA
The DNA here is from genome assembly GCA_963277665.1 of Viscum album. Lineage (NCBI taxonomy): Eukaryota > Viridiplantae > Streptophyta > Magnoliopsida > Santalales > Viscaceae > Viscum > Viscum album. The sequence goes on along the minus strand of OY728120.1, from coordinate 2,058,894,911 downwards.
TGATCATAAAATTACTTAGGATGAATGTGTAATAATTTATGACATCTTAGGATTGATTTTATATATCATATGATTGTGCACTCTGATTTTTATTATTTTATACTCACACTAACCCCTTTGGTTTCAGTAAGGGACTGAAGATAGAACAATGATGTTGGGGTGGAAAAAGGTTCGCTTAATGTTGGAAAAACATTCTTCAAGTTTCTTTCCAAAGATTCATTTCTTAGTTCATATTATTTTACAGGGTAATTTATACCACCTGATTTTTATAAAAAAATATTTTAAAATAAAAGTTTTCAAAAATGTAAAGGGTACTTATTATTATTTCTAAAAGTAGTTATTAAAGCTATTAAATTTTTTTTTCATTTATGCCAATATCCATTGATATTTATTATACTTCTCTAGGGTTATTCTCTAATGATTTTATCTAGTTTCTTTATCTCGATATCTTATAAAAATTTCATATTTAAATTTTCATGAAAATCATTTAATTACCATGAGTAATTAAGATATAATGTAATTATGAATAATTTTTTAATTTAGCATAGATATGTATGGTTTTTCATTATGTGAAATATGGGTCTAATATATCCATTCAACGCATTGGGTAAAGTTTTATATCTCATGAAATGAAAAGGAATGAGGATTGAACTAAAACCCCAAAGGTAACTAGTACACTAAGTTATGGGTGGGACTAGAATATATCCCTCCAATGAAATAAGTAAAGCCTTATATATCATGGGTTAACATATTAAGGCTTGGGGAGTAAAATAAATCCATTAAGGGATTATAATACATTGTGTTCACAAAAGTATTGTAATTTCAAGAGAATTTTGAAATTTTCATTTGGTGGGAAGGTCAAATTATGATTTGAGATTTGGAAGAAAATTTTGAGGCATGAAGCATCCCAAAAGATTTTTTTTTGGAAATGGTATAAAGATCGGGAGGCATCCTAGGATCTCAGGAGAGGATGGTATGGTAGGTGAATCATTGTTTGTAGTGCACCACTAGATCATCGGTGATCTTTGGAAGCTTCGGGTGCTACTACCAATAGCCATTGACCATTAATAAAGTTTAAAATAGTGAAATTTTCCATTCCCCCCTTAAGTTTTTATGGTGGAATCCCCCTCTTCTCCCTCTCCTCTTTCTCACACAGATAGGGGTCTGAACCCCCTCCTCCATCCTTCAAACCCCTTGATGTTGGTGTTATTTTAGGCATATTTGTTATATTTTGGTGATTCTCTACCTATATTGATCTCTTCATTCCTTCTCCTTCATTTTTCTTTAGTTATGGGTTTTTGGGTTTAGGTATTTGGTGCATATTCTACCAAATCATGGTGGAATCATCTGATTCCTATGGGATTTATTATTTTCTTTTGATAAGGGTGACTTGTAATGTCATATTCACATAGTGACTAGTAATTTGTGTTATGGAATGTTATTCCATGAATTTTTCCATGGTTTCCATTTTAATTAAACTATTTAATACTGGAAATGGTAGTGTATGTCATGGACCAACCTGATTACCCAACTATCTGCAACATGATCCGGTCCTGACAAATCCTAAAGGGAATTCCCAATCCCTATGGCCTGGAGAAAAGTGTTTGGGTATCAAGAACAATCTTTGGGAATTCTTTTTCCACAAAGAACCTAAAATAAGGTGATATAAATATACAAAATAGCATCTGTATGCTAGAAAAAATAGATCTATGTAAAAGATACACTTGTCAAGAAAAACAAGTTCCATGGTAAAAAAACCAAAGAACTCAAAAACTACTAAGTCCAAACTCTTTGTGATATGAAATCAGTTCCATTCTCCCACACCCTACAAATGAAAAAACCTACCGCCACCTTGTGAAACCTTTCCCTCAGTAGAACCATATAAAAAAATCTACAAACACCCAAAGATATATGCAGGGTGTGAAAAAAATATCTCAGTAGGATCTCACTAAGTGTTTATAAGAATAATTTATAAAATAAAACAATTAATATCAAGTAAATAGAAACAATTAATGGGATAAAATTTTATATAGTTTGATAAAAAATAGATAAATCACTATTTTTGTGGTTTAATAAAACATATCAATAAATAGGTTTATAAATCATTTCATTAAACATACCAATCAATTATTTCAAGGATAATAACTGGAAAAAAACCATTGGGTATCAATATTTCTCTATTAATGGGGATCCCCATTACAATATCATGATTAATTGGCAATTTCTTGTGCACATTTATCTAGTATAATAGGTTTAGGGGTAAGATTTCACCCTCAAGAGTGGATCCTTACCACAACTCAGGCAACTTGGTGCACACATTAACCTATAAGAATAGATCTAAGGAGAAATTTTGTCTCCTGGGATAGCTCCCTACCTCAACATTGATCACATTTGGGTTTACCATATTATAATCATTCAATGGGAATTTCATCTTTGAAACCACACAAAACATTCTTTGAAAATATTTTAGTTAACAACATTAATGAGGAAATCCATTTTCAAAACCATTAAAAAACCAACACATTTTATCAAAATATTGGTCATGGCCTTTTAAAATAATTTTAAAACCATTTCCAAGATTTATCTATAAACCATGTATTCAAATGATTTTATAACGCAAATTCAAAGAGAAAGAAATCCAGGTTTTTAGGATAAATCTGGATCATAATACCGCCCACCTTGAAACACTTGGAATAATAATGCCCACAGGTAAACAACAATCCAAGAATATCTATGGGACTTAGAAATTTATAAGGGATCCTAGATCAATAATTCCCAATCATAAATCTCCAAATTGACATGTTAAATAACAAATAAATCAAAAGGGAGAACTTACCACCACAATTCTTGAGAAACATAGCACAAGGATTAAAGATCTGTCTAAAACCCCTCTATTTTAAAATGGATATAAAAATAATAAAATTATAAACATAGATCTAGAAATTTAAATAGTTGATGAAGATGATACATATAGATAATAAAGTTTAATTCAAATAATAAAGAGATAGAATACTAAAATGGAGATCAATATACCAAGAGAGGACCATAGCTTTGATTGGTGCTTTGATCTAACAAGGAATTAGGATGAGAGATCCAAAGAAGTCCTAAATAAGTATTCAAGTTTTAATGGGCCATATTAGGGTCTTAGGATGTGGATTAAGAATTAAAATGGAGTCTGGGGAATTTATATGGAAAAATAGATAACATAACACCATGGCTCGAGCAACACTCCACGATGAAAGGTGGACTAGCACAGAACAAAACTACAAGGTAAGGTAAGGGACTGCGCCACAATAGAGCCTAGAAAAAGTGTTTCTAGAATCCAAATTATGTTTAATGGAGAGATCCTAAAAATTAGGAAATAGATACCTTGTTTTAAGTTAACAACCACACTGTAGAATCCAGAATCTTAGAAGAAGGCCATGTCACAGACTAGCCCCATTGAATAGTGACCCCAGAATTAGTGGAACCAACAAATTCCACCTTCCCAGACTCTATTTTGTATCCTAATATCTACACCATAGTTATGCCAAAAATTAGTATAACCTATGAATATGTATGCTACATTTTAGTAACCTAGCCAATCTGTAACCGCAGCATCTATAGTGCAAGATAAGCACCATTCCATAAAATTTGATTCCACTTGACCAACACCACAAGACACATCTCTAACACACCCTAGAAAATAAAAACCAACTAAAAACATTAGGATAAATCCATAAAAATTAATGAAGGAGAAAAAATAAAAACAATTGTTAATTAATACCTAAATACAATATTAGGATGTTACTATGTTGGCTATGGATTTGGTTTGGCCTTGGTTTGAGGGTGTTTCAAGGGTGGCCAATACACCATTTCTTAAAGAGGTGGTAAGTTCTAGATACCTGTGATAATTTAGACATTATGCCTAATTAGAAATAATTTTTTTAATTAATTATAATTGATTCTAATTAATTTTGTGTGATGTCATGGTATGATTTAGGATCCTAAGTGTATAGAAAAGGACTATTTGAGTATGGAAAGGCTTGGATAGGCCTTGGCAGTAGTTTTTGGGCTTTGAAAATAAATGTTAAAATCCTAAAAATAGGTAATTTTTCCTTGATACATGCCTTGTGGTTTATGCCTTCTTTATGGTTCATGTGATGTGTATCCTCACTACTAAGTTAATTGGCCTATTTAATTGAAATTGTATAATGATTAATTAATTTTTTAATTAAATCAATATTCCCTAAGTAGAACAAAGTATTAGGGTTGTATTGGGGCTTTTGAACTAGACTTATGCCTTATAACTCCAATGGTTGAGGCCTTGATCATTGACTACCCTAGGAAGTTGACACCCCATAAGATGGGTTAAATTAAATTAAATTAAATGAACTATGGTTTAGAGGACCTAGTAAAAGTTCCCTTAGACCTTCTGTATAAAAAAGGTGATGAGGTGGACCAGTTTTCCCTAGTGGGTTATATCATAACCATGGTTTTGGTAAGAGACCGACCTAGAATAGACTCTAGTAATTAGAGGGGTTGTTATCCTTCTCTCTTAACCTTTTCTGATGCATCATAACACGTGTGGCCTATGAGGTTTCTCCCTGTTTATGACCTTGTTGAGGTTCATGATTCCCTCCATGATATGGGTGATTACTTGAGACTTCAATAAGACCAAGGACCCCAAGTGGGGTTTCCTTATTTTATGGTGACTTAGGGGACCCAAAAAGGTACCTCTGTGATATTTTGACCCCTGTTAGGGGTTGGGATTGGGTGTGGTTAGTTGTGGAGGGTATAGGAATTTAGCCAGTCTCTTATTTTATTTTTGTAGACATGATAAGGAAAACTCCTTGGGGAGTGGTGTTGATGATTTTTTACATGGAATATCCCTTCAGGGTAGTTTTTCTATGAAATGGAAAACACCCATAGGGGGACAATCTTTTATTGTGTATGGAAAATTCTCAAGGGGTGGTGTTTCATTATGTGTAACTCTTGGCTGATAAAACTTCTATAGGCGATGTATGTGTAATGGTGGTGTTTTCAGGGATATGAAGTTGGTGTTGATATAATATATTGGGATAGATATTTCTAGTATCTTTACCTAGGTCTTTGATACTTATGTGATTATGTATCAGCTAAGAAAACTCCTATAAGAGAGGTTCATGTTACTTATCTATATATCAGAGATACTCAGGTCTGTTATATTGGAAGGCATGGTTATAAAAACATACATATATACACCCCAAAACTAGATAAAACAAGCATGTTGAATCAATTTTATAGACCTAAGTATTGAAAATAATATAGTACATGGCACATGGGTTGGAATGGTCCTCGTGAAATTATTAGAAACATTATAGCATCAGTATGAAGCAGGTATTGTTGGTAGTTTTGTTATTTATGGTAAAATATTTATCTATTTATTCTAATCATGTCATATAAATATATTTCTATATTGCTAGTTATATATGGGACCTTGTTGGTGGTTTTATAGTGTGTTTTGTACTCACACCCTTCTCGGGTGGCCATTGCACTTGGGTGCCTGATCATCCCTCATTTGTTATAGGTTTAGTTTGGGTAAAGGCTCAAGATTGCAAGATCGAGTAGTAAATATCATATGGTATTGGATATTGTGATGTTTTATGGCTTGGTGATGTAGTGGGGCCTAGTCTATATTTTATTTCTTATGTCTATTCTGTATATATGATTATCCCAGTGGGAGATCATTCATGTATTCTTATATGTTAACATTTATTTACCAATTGTCACATGAATCCATTACTTTATATTCTTTGTACTCTATCATGATAAATTTATATTATAATTAGTTATTTTGTTGTTATTTATACTCTGGTATAGGAGGTATAGTCTCCATGCGGTGCCACCATAGACCCCCACTTCTAGTTGGAAGCCTCTAGCATATGGGGAGGCATGCCTGAGTTTATGTGGTGTAATTGTTCTAGTTACTATTCAGACTGAGCTTGGACAAAATGTTACAAAGTGTTATCAGAGCTAGTTTTTATTTTTGTTTTACTAGGTGGGGAGATAGTATATAGTAGATATTGTAATGTTCCTGAGCATGTGATGAAACCCAAACTAATGCATTGGGAATTCCTTTTTCAGTGTAATTTCGTGTAACCATGGGTACGAGATTGATGCTCTTGACTTGTGCTATTATGTTTATTTGTGATTTTCACCTAGTTTGACACACATAAGGTTTGAGATTTTTTATTTATGAGTTATTTTATTTTTATCTCTTATCCCATTAGAAAGAATCCAATTATGGATTTGAATCATTCCCATAGAGGAAAGAGGTATCTCATCAATCATATCAGGCACATATGATTCACATGACTTATAGGCCTACTAGTGTAACTATTATTATTGAATATTGATGATCGGCTGTTTAAAGTTTCAGCAAGAGTTCATATGTAATTTTCTTATATAAGTACTTGGTGGCATTCTACTCAGTTGGGCCTACTTGTATGAATGTATTTTATTTTGGTGGAACGTCTTACAGATCCTACAGTGAGATGATTAATGGTGATTTTTCTGATATATTTCCTTTGGATTTTGATGAGTAGAGACCCTAATGGGTTAGTAAATTTAAGTGTAATGCCTTATAGATGAACTCTTTGGTGGAAATTATTATGTATGCTTGGTTATTTAATGTTCCAGTAATAGCCTATATGGTTTTTTCATATATATCTTGAAATTAACTTCATTTCCTTGACATGGATATTATCAGATGATATCATGGAAGATGATCCTGATAATCAAGGGAGAAGTCCTATAGATAGATTATTAGTGAGAAATAGTGCCATGTAGTTTATGGTTTTTTACATGTGATGTCGGGTTGTGTTGTATGGGACCCTTGAGTGGGTGTTTTGGCATATGTGAGATGTCATGATATATCTGATACAGGAGCATGTGGGATGTCTCATGAGTTTTAACCTTTAGTGAGTTTCAGTTTATGGTTTAAGTGGGAGAATTTAGGGACCCTTGAGGAACAAATTGAGATTTTAGTGAATCGAAAAGTTGTGTTTGATGTGAGGGTGACCCACAAAGGGGGTTAGATCGAGTATTTTTAGTGTCTTAGGGGTGGAAAGAATGGGAGATTTCTTCAATCTATTTAATCGATGAACTAAGGTTTTATTGAGTATACGAGCTATAGACATGGTGATTCCATAGTTCCCAATATACCTGAATAACACCTTGAGTGATGGTGCTATGAATGAGAAGAACATGGAGTTCATTAGTATCAAGTTGAATCTTGAGGGTAAAACAAGTTGAGTATTTGATCTTGTTTACTCAGGATGTGCTTTAAAAATATGCTGCAATTATGGGTAGGTGCTTTCAATGTTTATAACAGTATTATATAGTAGTTAAGCATGTGGTTAATCTTATCATGGGAGATATGTATAATTTTAAAGAGGATTTCCTAAGGTGATCTTGGTTAGTTGGGACTGATGTGAATCAGGGGAATCATCAGTAGTTTTGATAGTGATCCTTGACATAGGTGAGATTCTAGACCTTTTTTGGGATTAAAGAATCAATTGTACTTTTTATTAGGTGAAGCTAACATTAAAGAGGCATGGTTGGCTATGAGATCAAGCGATATAGGTGAAACTCATGAGAACATGAGTCAGGCTCTACGATCAGGTGATATAGGTGCACGCACCCACTATTTTTAAAATATATTAATGTGATGCATGTAGTTCACATGTAGAACTTGTGAATTTTGGATCAATGATAGTTATGAGTGGGCCAAAGACCAATATATATTAATAGGATATTGTGGGCCCAGTAGCTTGGGAATCTGATGAGTGTGTCTTGGGTAGATTGGTATGTGTTTACTTGTGATCAAACCTAATGATGTTACACTTGATGAGTGATATAAGGGAATTTTTATAGTGGGGAGTACACCATTGGCCATCAAATGGAAAGGACCTCATTATGGACTAGATAATGGGGAATTTCATGGGTGTATTTCCCAAAATTCGGTAAGGAGAGGTAAATGATGTTTCATATCGTCGCTCAGGTGAGGGTGAGAAAGCCTCATCTAGTCATCATGTTTAGTTATGGATAGATCATAGGTCATGTTAATTGTAATTTAGTTTGGCGAAGTGAATATAAAAACACTCCTATAGTGGGGAGTGATGTATTGGTCATGGGTATATGACCCTTATGTGGGAAGGGTCATGGGAGTGTAGAAATGATCATGGATCGACAAAGGGGTAATTGGGATTCCAATGTGAAACAAATGTGATCCATACATGTATTCCTTAGGTAATTCCAAATTGGAAATTGGAAATGGTGGTGAATTAGGACAAAGCATTGGCTTCAGGCATGAGATGTAATTTTAGTGAAATGAGGGTAATTTATATTAGGTGATGTGTCGATGCTTAAAGATAAAAATGATGGATAATTCAAATTATTGAGGTTATGGTGGTGTTTTCATGCAATAATTTGATGGTAGGCAATAGTGGTCATGTCTGTATGATCATAGGATGCCTTCAGGCATGAGAACATTGTGATCAGGTAAGTCGTAGGGAATCAGCAGTTTGCATCAATAATTCTCAGGTCATGATGGAAAAAGGTGGTTTGACTATAAATTTCACAACTATAAGTAGGTAGTGAGTGATAATTCATATTCAACATGATTTTTTATATGTTAATAATTCATTCTTAGTTTTGGTTCAGCCTTTCAGAATCATCCAGCATAGTCAGAGTTGGGGTGTGGGTGGTAACAACTTATCCACATCAACATGGAATTTTGAATTGAGGTGGGAGTTGGAATATTAATGTAATACTCGTGTTTTATTGGGAGTGGTATGGTATAGATCTTGGTGGGTGCATCATTGAAATACAGGTATGGAGTTCCAATATGAATTTCCAATGGAAGAAGTTCTAAAGCATTGGAATTGGAATATATGAGTTGAATTTTTTAGTGGGGAGAACCATATGACTAATGATGAACTATATGATGATGTGATCCTGACTTGGGATAAATGGGAATAGGATAACATGACCTCAATTTTTTAGGTAATGGGATTGAGTGTTGGATCTTGTCTCCCCAATTTAAGTTCTTTGTTTAAGAAATGAATCTTGAATTAGTGTTTATGTTTGAGGATGGAACCTAGTGGTTTTAATTCTAATGGGAGACCCAATTAGGTTGTGAAAGATGATATAATACTCAATGATACTTATTGAGGATGAGAGTATCGTTATGGGGAGTTTTTTATACCACGTGTTCATATGATTGTTTCTATTTCAATAGAATTTTAAAATTTTAATTTGGGGGATGGTACAAATTTTGATTTGAGATTCAAAAGATAATTTTTATGATTGTATCATCTCAAAAGAGGTGTTTTAGACATGTTATAAGGATCTAGAGGCATACTAGGGGCTTGTGAGGTCCTTGGCAGTAGTTTTCAACCTTTGGATTTAAATGGGGAAATCTACAAAAGAGGCAGGTGTCCATGATACACACCATATGGTTTATGAATTGTTTATGGTGCTTATGATGTGTATACTCACTAATAAGGGCTATGTCATATTTAAATTAAATTTTTTAATGATTAATTAGTTTTTTAATTAAATTGATATTCCCTGAGTATAATAAAGTATCAAGACACATTGGGCCCTATGTACTGGCCTTATGCCTTGACCACCAATGGCCTAGGCCTCAATAGTTGACTACCCTAGGACATTGAGACCCCTTTCAGGGGTAAAATTAAATAAAAGGAAATGAATTTTGGTTTATCAACCCCAATGTAGTTTCCCTTTTAACATTCTTATGGAAGAATGTGATAAGTTAGACTAGTTAGCCCTAGTGGGTCAAGCATGACCATGAGTTGGATGAAAGACTAACCTAAAATGGTTTATGGAATTTTTAGGGGTCATGAGCCTTCACTCTTAACCATTTCCAGTAAAACTTAACACATGTAGCATGCAATTTCATTCTCTATTTATGACCTTATCGAGGTGCATGATTCCCTCTGTGAGATGGGTGATGACTCGAGACTTAATTAAGACCAAGGACCCCAAGTGGCATTCCCTCATTATATGGTGACCTAGTGGATCCCAACAGGTTACCTAGTGATATTTTGACCTTGATTAAGGGGGGGCCTTGGGTATGGTTGGCTTTGGTGGTTTTAGGCATTTGGTATACCCCTTATTTTCCTTTTTTTAGATATGACAAGGAAAACACCCTTGGAGTAGTGTTGATTCTTTTTTGACTTGGTATATTCCCCTGGTGTGTTTTTTCTATGAAATGGAAGACACCCATAGGGGTGAGATTTTATTATGTATGAAAAACTCCCTAGAGTGGTGTTTTAATATGAATTACTCTTGGATGAGAAAACACCCATGGGGGTCCATGTTAATTGTGGTCTTTTCCCTTGGCTGATAAAAAACCTGTAGGGGAGGTCTATGATACCTGACTAAGAAAACTCCCATATCGTAGTTCTATGTAAATATTGATGGTGCTTCCATGGATATGAAGTCAGGGTTTATCTAGTATAATGGGATGGATCTTTCTAAGAGAACTATTCAAGTATGTGATATTTATGGACGTATACCCTGGATGAGAAAATTTTCATAGGGAGGTTTATGTTACTTATTTTTATACTAGATAGACTCATGTATGTTGTATTGGGAGGTATATTCATCATGGTGTTCTCGTATTTTACTGATGTTTTTGGTATTTTTGAGATGGTGGAGATTTTTTCTCATGTATATTAGCTCTTATAGAGAACTTTGTAGATTTAGTATCATTGGGATTTTTCATGTTGTACCTTGTAATATTTTACTTGTCTTTGACTATGGATATCATGTGTATATTTATTATTTATAACATGTGATGTGATGATGTTATGATAACTTTTTTAATCATTTTTGTGTTTTCTATTCCATATATTTATGTTTTTTATCATGTTTAATGGTTTTCATAGATTTCCAATTCATGGATGGGTCATTATATTTTTTTCAAGGGTGAAACCATTCCCAAATGGTTATTTTGGATTCCCTAGTGCTTGTTTCTAGACCATGGTGATTGATAGCACAATTTGGGCCTTATGGAATGCCCTTCTTGGGTGATGGGTTAGGTTAACCCGGACTAATTTTTTATATGTGTTAACCTATTGAGACTCAAAAAAAATTACATGATTAAACCTATTACTTTCAATAATGATAAAATAAATAATTCTAAAATAAATGTGCCTCGCATGTTAGGCCTTCAGTAGTTTATTATGGGAAGCATGTCTAAAATCAAAAACATTTTTGTGGTTACAATGAAATTACAAGTATATAAATCTCTATCATGTGAAACCTTTACTATGATTTATTTAGAATATGAAATCATGTTATGTATTGATCATGTTATATTTAAATATGGAAGTAAAATAATATTACCTTTATTTTGGTGTATATGCATGTTTTCTTGAGTGATGAATTGTTTAAATATTGTTTAGTTAAATCATGTAAAGCATGAAACATAATGATATAAAATGTGCAGTTTTATTTTGTAATCTAAAGACGTGTTCTATTTGATGTCTAAAATCATGTTTAATATGTGATAAAAATTTTAAGAAATTTTTTATTTGGGTATGGATGAAATTATGTAAGGGAATGTAGTAGGTGTAGTTTTTGTTCTGTTAGAATCATGTTTCCTTTGAAATCAAATGTTTAGTTTAAGTATGTTCAGATTTTTTTGCACTACCATTGAATGGGTAGTTTTTTTCTTTAAATTTTCCATATTTATAGTCACTTAAATGAAAGGCATGATGATTCCCTGGAAAATTACTTGTAAATGTTGATTGTTGTTTGTGGTTTCATTATTTATTGATTTCTGTAATGAAGTGTTGATATGCCTTTCTAATAACCTATTTTCTGAATTAAAAATTTATTTTTAAAGGATATTTATGAATAATATGTCCCATAATGAATCCTAATCCATGAATATTTAGGATTATTAATATGGAAACAATTTGATCATTGAGATGATGTTTCTTACTATTGTGAACATGCACCCTACCTATGATTTTGTGTTGTGTTATGTTTGTATTGATTGAATATGCTACCTCCCATAAAAGGTTAACCACTTGAAGTAAATAAAAAAAATTGTGTAAAATATTTAAATTGTTTAAGATCACCTTTCTTTATACACCAAATGTTTTATAGAGAAGTGATGAGAAGTGATTGGTTGTTATGTCTTGTTGATTGGGTTTGTTTGGATTGACTTCTATTGGTGGTGTGCATTATGAATTAAAACTTATGAAGATAGGGAAACCAAATTCCCCATCTAGGAACATTATATTTATAAGATGTTTTAAAATCATGCTGGTGAGTTATGGCAATCCAAATTAGACAATATCTTAATGTAGTAGATGGTTCCCCTTGATTTGTGTGGTTGAGGCAGTGTTGTGTGATTGTTTTGGTAGTTTTTGTATTGGGATATATAGATTTTAATATGGTAGTGTGAATGATTATGTGGAATAGAGGTGGAATATGGAAGATGTGATATGGTGTGGTGTTGTGCCCGATAGAGGATAGATATGTGGTTGTGTCGGGTATGGTGCAGAAGAGTTGGCTAGTGAGTATGTCCTTGGCTATATGTGGTTCTTCTGATGTGAAAAAGTCTCTTATTTATTTATTTTAGTGCTCATGTGGTTTATGATAACCTTATTATTTCATTATTAAAAACTATATTTTCGAAACACCAGCGATTTTTTGGATGTGAGAGGGAGAAAGGGAGATATTGGGATAGTTACTTATTAAAATTCTAGAGGTAAAAGGTGTTGAAGTTCTTTGGTTTGTACTCCATCACCTATGTTGAGGGTTTTTTAGAGAATGTTAAGGATGATTTTGGGTTTTTTAATACCCCATATGAATTTAGAGTCACTTTGGAAGTTGTCTTATTTTAGGAAGTGGCTCAAAGATTGTGGGAAATGAAGTGAGATGATCCAGGAGAGATGTCTTCGGGGAATTCTCTTGAATTATCCTAAGAGGGTTTCCTTTCCCAAGTGTATATGCGTAATAATTTTAAGGGGCTATAAGAGCTTCAGTGGGGGTATGGGAGGGTGTGTAGTTTTGGGGTCTACTTAATGGATCTGACAAATTGACTTTCATGTTTTCTTCCTGAGTAGAGAGAACAAGAAGAGCTTTTTGAATCCACATTGAGATCAAAGAATCATCAGTCCATTGTTCCTTTTCAGTTTCCATCTTGGTCAGTAGTGTGAGATTTGGAAGTGATCATATATAAAGGTTTTTCTCTGAAGGATAGCTTTGTTGAATATCCCTTTCAATTAGTTAGAAAGTTAGAGTTTAATTTTATGGGTTACATGTATCTAACTTCATGGAGGAAGATAGTGAGGTGGTCTACTAAGGAAAGAGTGTGACATGGAGCTCTGGGGTTGAGTGGTTTGAGGTTTCCTATATCAGGTAAGTTGATCTATTTTTGGTGTAATACTATGGGGAACCGTTAGTATGACTATCCCAAGATTCATAATTTTTCTTAGTATTTGGAGGAAATTTATTATATGGGGGATGTATTGTTTGACTTATACTCCTTTCACTAAAACCTTATGGTTGATTATAAAAAATATTGAAATTATTTTGAAATATTTTGAAATTTAATTATTTATGTTATAAAATTTTCTGAAATGTGTCTATTAAAATTGAACAAAATTTTATAAATAATCTAAATAAATTATTTACCAAGGTGTGGATATCTTGAAACCTGGTTAAGGTGGAAATATTTTTGAGGGGAGAGTCAGTATTGAGTGAGGAGGATAGTTCCACTTTGTTTTCATCTAGTGATGGTTTCCTATTTTAGAGGTATCTCCCAATGTTGTGAAGGTTACTAGGTGATTTTTTCTTGGGAGGATCGTGGTACATCGCTTACTGAGGTTTTTGGTAATATGTTGGTTTTGTTTGAGAGGTATCTTCTGAAAGTTTTTTTCAGTGGTATTCATTTCCCTTTTGTAGTTGGTTTTGATTCTTGAGGATGAAATAATTTGATAGGTAAGTAATCTAATGGTACACACATTTTGAGTATGTTTCTTTGTGGTTTTTGGGTATTGAAGTCATTTTAAGGGAGTTTAAGGAGGAAGAGGTTAATCTGGAGCAAAAATTCTATTTGTAAGAGGAATTCATGGATTTAATGATGTGACACACCATAAATGTAACCTAGGAAGATCTGGTGTAATTATGGGTTATGAATATTTATAATGTGAAGGACTTATTCATAAACTAAATGATTTCAGGGTTTTTATGATCCAAGTGCCTTAATTTTCAATGGATGTTAGACTCAAACCATTCACTGTGTAAAATACCTTATCTTTATTTGAATGATGTTTTATGGTCCTAGCTAAAAATTTCAAGACCCCTCTAATTTTCCTCATTATTCTATTGTTTCACTTGGTTATTGGGTGATATATAGGTGTATTTGGGAGGAATTATAGCCTGATTTCCATGGATTTTATCCTTAACTTGGATAGATTGATATTTGGAGATCTGAGATGAGTTTTCCTCTTCTCCCCTTGGTTTCTTTCCCTATCTCACTTGAAAATTCTTGGAAACAATAATGGTTCATGTTGAGGTATATCGGGATGCATTTATTATGGGGAATAACTATGGTTAGGTCATTCAGGTTTCCTACCATGTGGGTCAAATCTAGTGGAATTATTATTCTCCTTTTTCACATTGATTTGAAAGTAATTGTGAAGCACCAGTTGAGGTAGGGGATCTAGAGACTTATATTTTCTCTTATGTAATTAATATGCATGATTTTCTTATTGTTTTTTATCCCTAGTATGATACTATGTTTTCTTTTGTTTTTTTATTTATATGGAAAGGGGATAATATATGAAAACCCTCCTTAGCTAGGGAATAAAAATTAAATAAATAAGGAAGTTGATTAAAATAAGTGTGGAAAAAACGGGATGGGATGTTTCATGTGGTTTATGATTTTCATGATATTTACATGGGTTAATTCTTATTGATTGATGTGTTTTAATTGTAATTTCTTTTTTTTTTGTTATCACCTGTGAACTTTTACACTTCCATAAATGGATAATTAGTTAAACTTGATAAAGGATAAAGGGGTTGGCTAAAATATGAATTCTATATTAAAAATGCTTATAATGATTGTGTATACTTGGTGTGGATTGGTTTGATTTTTTATCCCAATATTTTTTATTGGACCAGTTCATGGGTTAATGTGGGTAATGGGAAAACTGAATACATTCATTATTAACATGGAGAATAAATTCTTAGGGAATGAGATATTTGAAAAAAAATAAATATATGGAGGGATGTTTAAAAAAATTGACATTCAAAATGCATGATCATGGATGAAATAATAATATTGTAAGGGGTAAATGGATTGTGATAATTTATGGGTTCAATGATTGGATTTTCATGGGTTAATGAATGGCATAATGAATGGCATAATGAATTTAATGAATTTGGTAAAACTATACATGATTTTGTGCGATTAATATGACTGATGTAAATTATTAATTATGTGTCCTTATTCCTTATTAGATGTTATTTGTGCTTGTGATGATATTATGACATGGAAAATGTTTCTTTCACTATGTTTTTATTATTATATTATGTAAGTGGTGGTAAATATATGATATAGATAAATGGTAATTCATGTGATATAAATTCATGGGATAATGATGATATATGGTGAGGTTCATACATAGTGGGGGTGAGGTTTATGCCCTATATATTCATGATACCCTAATCTAAAGGAGATGATATATTGGTGGTGTGTATATGGAATTTGGAGGAAATGAGTTTTATGCCTTCATGTTTACATTACCCAACTAATGAATGGTTGGTACCACACGATGTGATAAGTGGTTAGTTCCCCAAGAGATGATACATGGTCAGTGTCTTTATTGATGGACATGGAAGGTGGTGGAATGGTAAAACTTGGTGGATGATGATATGTTGATGGTGTTGTTTCATACTCTCATACCTTTACTTGGAAAGTATGTGATCCTACCATCTCACTATTGGTTTGAGTCAGAGAGCCTCGGAGCTGAAAGGTTGGAGTTGATATGAATTTCATCTGTTCCTGAGGATGTTGATAGTTCTAATGATGGTTATGGTGTTGATGATATTTATGCTTTAGATTTTGGATATGGTAGGATTGGTGTTATTGTAGTTTTTATGATTATGTTTCTTATACCCTTTATACTTGTTGGATAATTTATAAATGTTTGTTATTTTTCTTACTTGGATGATTTAACCCTTGATTATTCTTGCATATTTATTACACATGGATGTTGATCTATTTAGAGAAATGATCCCACTAAGTACTCCCAAGTTCTCACCCCCGCCATATTTTTCTAGTGTTTTCAGGATAGTCTAATGTGGATTGGAGCACTATTTAGGTAGTTTGGTCAGCATTGGAAGATGTTTGGAGTTTTCTTGGTTTTCATTCATGTATTTATATTTATTTTATGGAATATACATGAAATTTAGGTTATGGTAATGAATATTATGGGTTTTTTGTTTCTTTTTACTTATATGGAGTTGTATTAGTGGTTTTTATATCTTTTTTCGTGGTAATTAAGAGGGTAATGTCTCTCATATGAGTTTTTTTACACCCTCAATGCTAGTCACCAACTTGGGGCCTACTGGTGGTGGGACTTGGGGGGTCACTCATTCTATTAATTGTATTTTTAGGAGGGGTATCATTGGAGAAAGTTCATGACACACATTCTCATCTTATTCACACTTGTGATCTTTGAATATTTTCTCTCATGTTTACCCTTACTATATACATATGATCTCACTCTTTCTTTTTTTTATATTCCCTAGTTTATAAAGAATAATATTAATTATTCTATGTCTAAAAGGGTATCATGTAAGAATACTATTTGTTCTAGATGTTGAAAATGTTTTAAAATAATATGGTTATGTATCAAATCTTAAAATTTACTAAATCTATAGGTTTTGTGGTGTGATTTGTTATGAGTTATAGGTTTTATATTATGTAAATG
The DNA here is from genome assembly GCA_963277665.1 of Viscum album. NCBI lineage: Eukaryota > Viridiplantae > Streptophyta > Magnoliopsida > Santalales > Viscaceae > Viscum > Viscum album. The sequence continues at coordinate 2,058,877,905 of OY728120.1, read as the reverse complement.
ATTTATTATGTACTTATGATGTGCTCGGGATGTTTTGGTTTGTATCAGAGTAGGATTTAGATATTTTTGGGTATATTTCATGAATAATATAAGTATGGAGCTTTAAACTTCCAAGGTTAAACTAAAAGTGATATAGGATGAACATAAAATCATTTAGGTTGAAGGTGTAATAATTTATGACTTAGGATTTATTTTCTCTATCATATGATTGTTCACTTTGGTTATTATTATTTAATACTCACACTAACCTATTTGGTTTTAGTAAGGGAATGAATATATAATAATGAAGTTGGTGTGCCAATAGGTACACTTAATAATGGAAAATTTTCCTTTAATTTTATTTTCAATGCTTCTTTTTGAAGTTTTTATTTTTTTCTAGAGTAATTTAGATTCCCTTATTTTTATAAATTTTTTCTTTTAAAATAAAAGCTGTCAAAAATGTAAAGGGTGTTTATTCTTATTTCTAAAAGTAATTCTTAAAACTCTAAAACTTTGTTTTTTATCTATGTCAATATCCTTTGATATTTATTATTCTTAACTTGAGTTATACTCTAATGATTCCATCCACCTTCTTCTTCTGGAAATCTTATCACTATTTCATATTGAAATTTTCATGAAAATATTTTAAATACCCTAAGTAATTAATTTAGTATCCAAATAATTTAAAATATTTTCCTTTTATAATAAATTTAATTTTTTGATATCTTGTAAAATATGAAATAGTGAGTTAATTTTCATTGCACGCAACACCCGATTTAAAAAAACACTATTTAGTCACATTTTGAAAAATCAATTAAATTATAACAATTTTTAGAAGATTTATATAGTAAATTTATATATTATATATATAATCAAATATTTTTACTTTTGTACAATATATTTGATAGTCATAAGATAAGAATGAATACACTTTTATACATACCAATATTTTTAAAAAAACAGTTTTACCACCTTTTAATGATGCACCTACTTTAAATAAAAATTTTGAAACTTTTGTAAATTTTATATTTCAAAATAAACTTCATTTTAATTCAAATTTAAAAATTATTTTTGGGTGAATTTTTTGTATTTTTCTATGAAGTTTCATTTTTTGATGAATAGTGAAAAATACTAAATTTTTATTCAAAACAGCTTTTTTTTCTAATTTATTTATAAAGGTAAATTATGTTTTTGTTTGGTTTTAAAGTTAAATTAGATCAATTATACATCACTTAATCCAATTTAGGTCATTTTAATCAATTACACTTTTAAATTGGATATAAAAACTTACCAAACTTTTGAACATTTTTACTTTAAAAACTTGCTTTGTCGTCCCGTCTGTGGGATTAAATTTAAATTAATTTATGCCACTTATATGATTGGAATTTTTAGAATTTATTAAATATTTGGAATAATAATAATTTATAATTTATAATTAGGTAATCTTAGTTTTTTACCAAAAATATTAGTGAAAGTCATTAAATTAATTACAGCGATTAAGAGAAACATTAGCTTAACAAATGACTAAATCTTAAACTTAAGGCCCAAAATGACATAGAAAGTTTTATAAAATCAATTTTATGTTCATATTTAGATCATATACTGTATTTTATCTAATTTTGACCATTATTTGAGCCTATTTAAATGGGAAAAAGTGGGTGGAATTCCCTTTTCAAAAATTTACATGAATGACACTCCTCCTCCACTATAAAAAGGCACTCACCCCCCCCCCCCCCACTTATTAACACCTATAAAGACCATTAGATCACCCAAAATATACTAAAATAATCTCCTAAAACCCATAATTTAATCCTATAAGTCTCACCTTGGGTATAAAGAAAATCAAGGAAGTCTTTTGGTATAAACCAAAAGGAGTTACCGATTAAGAGGTAACGTTTTCCAATGATCATTTTCTTTAATTTACTCTTCCACCCTTTAAATTATTTTTATATCATGATTATATAATAACCAAATTATATAAAATATTATTATATGTTTTTATGATAATATTTCAACCTAAAATTTCACACACATCCATAAAATATGATACACAATCATCATTCATGTGTATGGTGAACTACCGACTTGCGAATCAATGTCATTCGTTCATCCATTTACCACCTTTAAAGATTATAATAATGATAGATTTATAGTTTATATATGATATATATATTATTTATAATTTATTTATTCTGTTGTAATTTTTATAAAACACATAACATTATGCACTCAATTTTTTGGAATACGATAACATCGTTTGTGGACATCTGGACTACTCTCTCCTCAAAGTGATGTGATTCATTCACGCTATACATGGAATGTATTGGGTATTTTTTTAATAAAAATATGTGAAATAAATGAAATAAATATGATAATTTTATTATTAAATAAATACATATAATTTACTTTTCATTCTTTTGATACGAAAGATAAATGGAAGTAGCGTCCATGCGTACGTATATCCTACCGTCTCCATGAACGATGCATTTCATTTATTATCTCCAAATATTATTTATTATTATAAATACCTATATACTGAATATATATGATATTTAAATCATTTTTTACATTATTTATATGATTTTATCATGATCTAATTAATGATAACAATGATTAACAAGTCAAAACATACTCGAAAAACTAGGCAATTAACACACGAAATAGTGAAAATAATGAAAGAGTGTTAACAAATGGGTGATAATAAATTATATAAATATAATGTATGATATTATAAACATGATTATTGTTATTTTATAAGTTATTAACATGATTAAAACCATTATACAGGAGGTTAAATTCTATTCAACAAAAAGAAAATGAAAGGTAAGGGATTTCATCTCAATTTACATTCCATTGAGCCTTACTTGTTTTTTTGAAAAAATTAATTTTAGTGTGGTGTATATACTATCCATTTGTATTTTAATATCATTATTAACTCAAAATACATCTTATTTTATGTTTCTATTTGAATTATCTCACCTAAGGGGTTTAGATTGAAAATTACCAAGTAGTAAAAGTAATCTTTGCAATCTCACTTCCTTTTGTGATTGTTAAATTTCTATTGAAAAAATAGATTTATTGTAATAATTTAAATATCCACATTCTTGGGTGATGTATATTATTATTTTATAAATTGTATACCATTTTTACATATGGTGTTTACTTTGATAGTTATTTTATTATCTGGGGAGATATTGATAAATCTGTATTCTTTATTCAATATGCATATTTGATAAGGCATATTATTTATTAATTAAATAGATTACTAGATATGAGTAATTCCTTAGAAAATTATTGATGGTTGGGGCTTGGAATGTATATATCCCCTTTACTCATCAACAAGTTCTCATGAGACAAATAATTTGTCCAAATTAAACAGGTTTCTAGCCATAGTTTTAAATTGTCTTGTGAAAGGTCATGATGGAATAGGTTTTCATGTGCCTCAAACATGAAGTCAAATAATTAAGAATTTACTTCATAGATATTTTAGTTATTATTATTATTATCCATGATATTTTCATATGACAAAATCTATAGATGCATTCCAATCTCATTTTATTTACAAAATGGCATGTGTTTTATCTATTTGCCTTCCTATATTGATTATGTATTATCTAATTATTTAAATGGAATGTGTTATCAGTTATTCAACTTACCATGTTGATTTATTCTTACTTATTCATTATTTATTACATTTTACTCACCCTTACTGAGAATTTGAGCTCGCCCTTATTATGTTTCCTTTCCTTAAGTGATGAATAGGAATCTTTTTAATGAGTTTCAAAGATATTGAGATCCTACTTATGTTATGATTTATTTTATTTTCCCAATGTATTATAGGTATCATATATGTAATCTTTCTTTCTAAAAGTTACAAACTATTCATTACCTTGTGATTTGAATATTTTATATATTTCAATGTAATAAAAATAATTCATCAGTTTCAGGCTTCTGAGGTTAGGGTATCACAGTTGGTATCAAGAAAGTTTAGCAGGAACCTTGGAAACTAGATTTAGAAAACATAGATTAGGTAACATAACCCTAATATATACTTCTAGGATAAGTATAGAAGAACATCCATGAATTTTGGTAAGGTAGATATTGTGTAGTTATTCCTAGAAATACATCCATGCCTGGATACTATAAGTGTATGTGGTTCAGGAAGAGATGTACCTAAGGGTAACAAATCTAACAAGGTGTGTTGGGTCTAACTCAAGTGTAACCTGGTACATGACAATGAGACTTACTACACACTTAGTTTTACACTCCTATGATATGAACTTAGGATAATTCACATTTTCTTTATAAACCATTATGATGGATTTAAAATAAATGATGTCCCCAAATAAACCAAAGTTTATGATTCTAATATTTATGATGCATAAATTTATGTTATGTGTTATACCGTATTTGAAATAATACTTTATGATTTTATGAGTTAATACAGTATATTCCATTGTTTATAAATGTATCCTAGAAGGATGAGTGGTATCAATACTCATGGAAAATTTAGACATTTCTCTATTGAGGAAACCAATATAAATGGTATTGGAATGGAGAAAAATATGAAAATATTAGTGAAACTTAATCAGGTTGTGACAGATAACATTGACCAAATGGATAAACCTATTCCATAGAGATAATCTCCTATGATGTATTTTTTTATGCAATAGAATCCCCCATTTTTTAGTGGGACTACTAATTTAATTGTATTTGAGAAATGGATTAAGTCTCTGGAGAAGATATTCATAGCCTTGGGATGTAGTGAAATGGAAAAGGTTACACTAGAGGTCTATTGTCTAAAAGGTGATTCTTATCAATGGCGGTCCATGATTAAGAATACTAGGGAGGAATAAGAAATATAACTCATGTAATGTAGAACCTTTAAGGATACATTCTTTAATAAATACTTCCCTCGGGATCAAAAAATTGATATGAAGAGAAATTTACTTAGCTTAAAGAAAAAGGAAGAAAAGAGTGTTATAGATTATGAAGCTCCCTTTACAAAATTATCTAGGTATGTTATGGATTATATAAATAACATATAGTTAAATACTATTCAATTTTTTTAAGGGCTTTAGCCAATTCTCCTAATGGAACTAGTCTCCCAAAAAAATCATCATATGATGAAATAGTTTTATGTGCCATCAAGATAAATAATGAATTTTCTAGAATCAATGTATTCAATGGAAACCAATACAATAAGAGTCCATATGAGAACCATGGAAAAGGGAATGAATCAAAGAAGAAGAATAAGTTTGATCAATTTCCATCTTGTTAAAACTATGGAAAAAAACACATTGGGAAATGTTTTAAGGGATTGGGAGTTTGTTAAAAGTGCAGAGATATGGGTCAATAGGCTCATGAATGCAAGGGGAAGAAAAAAATCAATGATGTCTAGTGATACAATTATAAAAGAGATTAGACCCTATACAAGGTAATTCCCTAATAATCAAGGGAATCTACCACATAAGAGGATAAGGGGATATTTCCAAGATTATGAAATCACAAAAGCTGAGGTATAAATACTCAATGAGACTTTTTATGACACAATGTTGATGCAGTAATTACCTTATTAATGAAAGATTAAAATAATAGATATTATAAGTATCTAAATAAATGTAAATTGAGACTTTTTATGCATTTCACTAATTTTATAGGTTAATATGACATTTTAGGATTGATTTAATGTATTTTTTAGAATTAATCAAGTTTTTTTGACTTTCACAAAAACCAAATGCTAAATAGTTTTAAAATTGACATAAATAAGTTTTTTTTAAAAATAATATATTATTAAATGATATAATATTACTAAAGATATAAGGTTTGAAAAAAAGAATTATATAATGAGATAAATTTCATTAATTAACCACTTTAGGTTCTCTTGTAATTTTATAGTAAGTTTATTAACCATGTAATATAAAAATACAAGAATACATTGTAAAAGTTAAACTATTTAACTAAGAATTAAATCTAAAAGATAAGGTTAATATGGTGACCTAAACCTGTATAAAACCTATTAGTTGAGAATATTTAGACTCATCCCCAACTTATCCTTGAAATAAATTCTTTTTGATCCATTAGAAACCAAAAATTAATTTATAATAAAATAATATTTCAAGCATTTCCTAAAGTGACCCTCACCTCTCTTATAAAAGGGTATTTCCCCTTATCTTAATTTCACACCTCCAAATCCATTTGGCTTCGGCAAAACAAGATCAAATATCCTCCCAAATACCCTCAATTCAACCTATAGGCCTTACTTTGATCATAAATCCAACCTAAGGATCCCTTTTGATCAAATCAACAGGAAGCACCCGAAGAAGAGGTAATACTTTCATCACCCGTTTCAAAGTTCTTTTCTTCTTCCACTTCCTCTTTATTTATTGTTTCCATACCAAAATAATAAATCCAGTACCTTCTATGTACTGTGATATTATCATAAATATGGTACAACAATTATCATTATTCTATCCATCCTATGAATAACAAAGTCACCATACGTGCGTACGTGCGGCTTATGGTCTCTACGTCGTGGTGTAGTTTGTTATTCAACAATTCATTATTTGGATGGGTATAATAATGATGTATAATTGATTTAAATAATAAATATAACATGTTAATTATTCTTTATATTTAATATACCATCCAATTACATATTATTTTACCATTAATAGAATGATATTGTTGCTCGTGCGTACATACGGATTACCGTCTCTATGAACGTGATTAATTCATTCCCCATCGTAACCATTAAAGAATAATGTTCATTTTATGATTAAAAATAATGTTTAAGAACTTAATATAATTATATATATGAATCAAATACATCCTATCCATAAAAAACATGACTTATGTGACAAAACATATAAAGGAAAATGAATCAGTTAACACTCGAAACAATGATACTACTGAAATATTATTAATAAATAAATATTAGAAGATGTTATATGATATCATATTTATGTATGTGGTTATTTTATAATTTAATAAAAAAAAATTAACTATTATACAGGTGGTTAACGTACCCTCGACTAAGGAAAAGTACAAGGTAAGTGTTTTTCATCTCAATTATTATTCCCGTGAGATTCATGCTATATTGCCACTATTTCCTTTTGTGTGGTGTATATACTGCCCGTGATTACATACTTTGTGAAATATAATTTAATTTATGGGTATTTAAATATTCATTTTATTATCCTTCTTTCATGGTTTTTATGTTTCGTAAGTTTCCAAATCGGTAAGGGAATTTCTAATTTTGATTTCCACTCATTGGGTTTTACGCAAACTTCATTGATTATTTTACTCCAAGATTATGTGTAAAATAACTATTTATTTATTTACGTAGTAATTTCCACTCACCTTTGGGTGGATATAATTTTGATACACATAATAATTCCATTGATAAATTCTCAATTCATCGATATGAACTTGATAAGATTAATCTTAACTAAATTTTCATTCATTGAGTTAAACATCCAAGTCATTAGTGTTGTTTTTTTACAAGAATATGTGTGAATGTCCTATGATTGATTTACACTGAATATCCAATCATATTGAGTGTATTTATATTTTTCACACATAATTATGTCATTTATTTATCCTTAACTTAATTATATGGTCTTTATAAGTGATTTCATCTCAATTTACATTCCATTGAGACTTCCTTGTTGTTATGTGCCAATTCAATTTTATATGGAGTACATACTATACTTTGACATAGTCTATCACGAATCCATTTATTCTCATGATATTATAAAATTTTTATTACCTCAATTATCTATATTCAATCATCTCTCATTTGGTTAGGAACTGTAACTAAAATATCACTTTAAATTTTTTAAAGATTTATTCTTCTAAATCATTCTCATTAATGTTCATATTTTAAAAATGGTTTTAAGGATTTATTTATATGGACATGAATGTTTTGAAATTAAAATTCCTTTCAAAAGTTTCAAAGTTTTATGGGACACTTTGATTCAAAAATCTCTTTTAAATGACTTATTTTTTTTAATATTGTGACTTTTAAATGTTTTCAAGAAAAAGGGGATATTTCTCTCAAATAGTTTTACTAATTATTTTCATCAATGTCAATATCCTTCAATGTATTTTATTCTTGATTAAGGATGATTTATTATAATAAAATCTTCCATATTGTATTGAATGAGTTATGTTTGACTGTGGATGTGATATTTTTACACCATTCATGGTTTATGGTTGAAGTATTAACAATTCATATGCTAGTTTTAATACGAATGTTTATGTTATGTTTCAACCTTTTCATATTAGGAATAAATTAGACTTAGTAAGTGATAGGTTTAGCTTGCTATATATCCTTGATGCATTGGTAGGTCTCATGAGACAAAATAGTGTCTAGGCACAATTCCTTGAAAAAATATTTATCTATAGTCTTGGAACGAGTAATTGACTATGTGGTTATGATGTCCGGCATTATGCATTCCATCATTGTGAAATTAGCTATTGATATTACATGTGATTATTAGAATAGTAGAATATCCATGTGAATTAGTAAATGGAATTATTTGATTTATCTTTTCCATATTATGCAGTAGTTTAAGTTTTGAAATCTTGTGTTTTAGTCTTATACAATGCCTTAAATGTTTATGCTTATTTATGAAAGTTTCCGCTATATTGTTATCCTTAATGAGCATCTGAGCTCACCCCTTTCTATGTTTTACTTTTCCCAGGATGCAAAGAAGTATATTATGACTGACTGTAGGGATAATATAAGCTATATGATTGTGTTCAAATGAGAGACAATGTTGTTGTTTTTCATTTCATAATGTAATGTAAAACTTATGTATGTATCTAGTACTTACAAGGCTACTAAACTGATCAGTCTTTCGGTATTTTATCCCTTGTGATCATTCCAATGCTATGTAATAATGCACTGATTCTGGGTAACTAGGTTCGAGGCATTACAGTTGGTATCAGAGGAAGTTTAGTACAAACCTTGGAAACTAGATTTAGAAAAACTCTGATTAGTGAAAATTACCCTAAGATAGACTTTGAGGATTAGTATAGAAGAACTTCCTAGAATTTTGGTAATGTAGAGATTTTTTGAATTTTCTAAGAAATACATCTCTATCTGGATAGGAGCAGGTAGAGGTGGCTCTGGCACAGATATATCTAGGGGTAAAACCCAAAAAAACCACTTTGAGCTAGACTCGAATGGGAACTAGTGCACGACAATGGGCTTTGCTGCACTCTTGGTTATGACACTCCCGGGGGATATGCTTAGGATAATTCATATTTTCATTACGAACCTATTTTACGGATTTTAATATAAGATGAGAATAAATAACCTTGTTTAATCCTAAGGTGTTTTAGATTAAAAATAATGTGTCATTAAATTCTATAAATGATTTTATTACTATTGTTACTAATACTATGATTTGTGGTTTTAGCCCATGGATGGATTCCAAGGAAGTCATAGTAACATTGAACATGATGTACAAGGTGGGAACAATGGTGGAAATGAGAAACTAAATGGAATGTTGACAGGTATAAAATATATCGTGTTCAATCTGAAGCAGGTTTCCAAAAATATGACCAAAAACATATACATTAACCAACTCCCAAACTCAACAAATAATATAAAGGCAAATAATGATAAGAGCTCCAATAATGGAGACCATGGAGAAAAGAAAGCTCAATTTCCATGATGCACAAAATGTGGAAGGAGACACCCAGGAAAGTGTCTCAATGGAACAAAGAAATGATTTATGTGTGGGAATGAATGATATAAAGTAAAGAATTTCCAAGGAAAAATTAAGAGTACTATGGAAGAAAATAAAAATGATCATAAGAATCCATTTACTATCATTTTCTATAAATGTAGGGGACCTAGGAATTACCCGAGTCAATGCCCTATTCTATAAGATAATCACTAGGTCAAGGAAGAACCTATGTGGAAATAAATGGATGGTGAAATGTTTAAAAGTATTAATACTCTTTGTTGATGGGATTAATTTGGATGAATTTTCTCTTGTATATGTAACCCTACAGTTTGTTATGTGAAAATTCTATTTGAGGAATAATTATCTTTTCTTTGGGGATATAGTTATAAAGAACCATTTGGGTTTATATGATCCTTGAATTTGTGGTAATTATAGGTTATTAATTTTTGGGATGAAAATTTGATGTATGAGATAACATTTGTGGTTAAATTATGTTGTAGTTATTTTGAGAAATTTATATTATTTTGGTAATGTTATAAAATATAGTTTTTGAAAAAGGACAACACGCAGACCATGTGACAACCCATCGTGTCAGACAAAGATGCGGGAATCAAACCCACAACCAAAGTGCGACTGGGATTTATCACCTACGACTAGACTACGTGAAGTCCCTAGTTAGTGTGACTAATTATTTTTAGTTAAATGGTTTAATTGATAAATAATAAGTTTATTTGGGATCTTATGTTTTATAAAATGGATATCCTTAGTATAGGAAAATGATTTGGTGATTAAGTGATAAATGTTATTTTGGAAGGATTTTTCTCTGTTGGGAACACTATATACTTAAGGAAAATAGAAGACTATGGGATTTCATTTAAGGAGTAATGGGGGATTTTTATTTTGGGAGAATCTATGTTTTTTATAGAGATTCAAGTTATTAATGGAAATGATTAACCTATCATAGAGAATATGTGATTTGGTTAATTACACTTCAGTATGAGACATTAAGAGTAGTTGATGTTATTTGGAGATAAATGCTAAGATTTGATATGAAAGACTACGTGATTAAGTTCTTATGAGTTTTGGGTTTCAATATTAGTTTGGATTATATTGAAGGATTTTAAGGAAAATTGTTTATTGAATGGTCTTTATTTATCTTTGGGTATTGTTTGTTTAATTTTAGAAATTAAGATTATTATTTCTTTCTATAAAGGATTATCCATTTTGGGGATAATATAATCTTGTACTAACCATTTTGGTTTTGTTTAATCTCTAAATACAAGGTAAATACATAGTTCATCCTTTTTGGATTATGTCATTCTCTAAAATTTTATTCTAGCGCTTCAGGTGTGACCAAGTCATCTGGAATACTCATAGTTTGGAGAAAAGATGAGTTAGTGGTAGAAATTTATTAAAGGATGAAACTCTACTAAAAAAGTAAGTATATCTCTTTATTTTCTTATTCAATATCATAAATAAATTCCTCAAATTTATTAAATGGAACTTAAAAAAAACATTGTATGTTTACTTTTCCTACTAGAAAACTAATGATTGTTTAACCCATCACAAGTTTGTGGTTTTCTTGTTGTTAACTTTCTCCTGATAATTTTTTCTATCACTATACATTAGATCTTAACACTTAGTTTATCTTCTATATCCATGTTTTCCTACATGGAATCCTAGTATGGGTTATCCCGGGTGACCTTTGTACTTATCTTTCTTTCTTTTAAAGTGATAGTTTTATTGACTCTTTTTCTAATGTGGGACATTCAATAAAGTTCCCAAGATGAATTTTGAAATTATGAGGATGAAATTTACAAAAGTGGTGAAGAATGTAACACCCCAATATTTCATATAGAGTTATTTTCTTTAAAGTAATTCAAATTGCTTACGCTACACGCAACACCAAGTTTGAGCGCACCACGAATTACTAAACTTGCCGTTCAAAAAGAGGTTATGCATAGTATTAACTACATTTTGAATTTTATATACTCCATATAATTTAAACATCAATATTATTTGTTTCTAAGATATAATATAAGAACAAATTAAATTTTTCAGATAAAAGAAGTATTTTTCAAAAAATGCAATTTTACCGCCTTTTAAAGGCGAACCATTTTTAAATCCAATATTTGGCACTTTTATATATTATATTTGAAAAAATAAAATTCTTATTTAAAATTGGGATATAAAAATTTAGTTTGGATAAATTTTTGGTGCTTTTTAAATAACTTTCATATTTTGATGAATAGTGAAAAATACTAAATTTTAATTGAAAACCAATTTTTTAATCAAAATAATTTATAGTGTTAAATTATAAATTTGAATAGTTTTGAAGTATAATTAGATTATATGTTTATCATTTAATCCAATGTTGGTCATTGGAAGTAATTTTTCATATAAATTGTATATAAACACATATCAATCTTTTGATAGTTTTTACTTCTCAAAAACCCGCTTTCTGGTTTTGACAACGGGAATATTTTTTTAAAATTAATTAATAAAACTTCTATGTTTTGAATTTCATAAAATAGGAATAATTTTAGAATTTTTAATATCAAAATAATCTTTGGGTAAATTTTTGGTATTTTTCTAAGAACTTTCAATTTTTGATGAATAGTGAAAAACACTACGTTACTGTTTAAAGCTGACTTTTTATTTAAATAATTATTTTTAATTTAAATTTATTTTAAAGTAAAAAAAGATACATAATACCTATATTAGTTCAATTTAATTCATTGAAGTCATTTTATAATAATATTATATATATATAATTTTATTGAACTTTTTAGCGTCTTTTACCCACCTTCTAGGCACATTTGAAAATTTGCATAAAATTTAATTTTACCACTTCTATGAATTTAATTTCAAAAATACAAGAAACATGATTGAAATAATAAATTAAAATGTGTTTCAATAGGATGAAAATAATTTTTGGTGAATAGTAACTTTTAAATTTTATTTACCATGGTTAAAAGTAAAGAGGGTAATTAAAGGTAAAAATGATATTATAATTACCCTAAAACATGTCCTAATTCTATTTTATAAGTTTATTTCAACCAAAATAAACCTTATTAATAAAATATGATCCTTTTTTATCCACTTGGATTATATTAGGACATTTATTATTATTTTATTTAAAGAAGAGTTAAAAGTGTTAAATTAAAATTGTAACAACTAAACCATTTTTAATATAGGGTTATACATATGATAAATTCAACGATAAATAATAATTGGAAATATAAAAATATTTTCTACATAATGGTATTATTTTATAATTTTTAGACATCAAATAATTAAATTTATTTATGACACAATGATGATGCAAAAATTACCTTATTAATGAAAGATTGAAATAATTGATATTATAAATATCCAAATAAATGTAAATTGAGACTTTTTATGCATTCCACTAATTTTATAGCTTAATATGACATTTTAGGGTTTATGTAATGTATTTTTTTATAAGTAATCAAGTTTTTTTTACTTTCAAAAAAAATCAAATACCAAATAGTTTCAAAATTGACATAAATATGTTTTTAAAAAATACTATATTATTAAATGATATAATATTCCAAAAAAATATAAGGTTAGGAAAAAGTAATTATATAATGATATAAATTTTATTAATTAACCACTTGAGGTTCTCTTGGTATTTTATAGTAAATTTATTAACCATGTAATATAAAAATACAAGAAAACATTGTAAAAGTTAAACTATTTAACTAAGAATTAAATCTAAAATATAAGGTTAATATGGTTACCTAAACTTATCTAAAAACTATTGGTTGAGAATATTTCGACTCATCACCACCTTATCCTCGAAATAAATTATTTTTGAGCCATTAGAAACCGAAAATTATTTTATAATAAAATAATATTTCAAGCTTTTCCTAAAGTGAACAACACCTCTCTTATAAACGGGTACTTCCCCTTCTCTTAATTTCACACCTCCAAATCCATTTGACTCAGCCAAAACCTACTCAAATATCCTCCCAAATACCCTCACTTAAACCTAGATGCCTTACTTTGATCATAAATCCAACCTAAGGAGCCCTTTTGATCAAATCAAAAGGAAGCACCCGAAGAAGATGTAATAATTTCATCACCTGTTTGAAAGTTCATTTCTTCTTCAACTTCCTCTTTCTTTGTTGTTTCCATACCAAAATAATAACTCCAGTACCTTCTATATACTATGATATTATTATAAATATGGTACCATAATACTTATTATTTTATCCATCCTATGAAGAACAAAGTCACCATACGTGTGTACATATGGCTTATCGTCTCCACGTCGTGGTGTGGTTTGTTATTCAACATTTCAGTATTTGTATGGGTATAATAATGATGTATAATTGATATAAATAATATATATAACATGTTAATTATTCTTTATATTTAATATAATATCCAATTACATAAGATTTCACCATCAATTGAATGATCTTGTCGCTCGTGCGTACGTACGGATTACCGTCTCCACAAACATGATGAGATACATTCCCCATCGTAAACATTCAAGAATAATTTTAATTTTATGATTAAAAATAATTTTTAATAACTTAATATCATTCTATATATGAATAAAATTCATCTTATCCTTAACAAACATGACTTACATGACAAAAACATATAAAGGAAAACAAATCAGTTGACACCTGAAACAATGATACTACTGAAATATTATTAACAAATCAATATTAGAAGATCGTATATGATATCATATTTATGTATGTGGTTATTTTATAATTTAATTACAATTATTCAACTATTATACAGGATTTTATCGTACCCTTGACTAAGGAAAAGTACAATGTAAGGGGTTTTCATCTCACTTATTATTCCCGTGAGATTCATGCTATATTGACACTATTTTATTTTGTGTGGTGTACGTACTAACCATGATTTTATTATTTGTGTAATATAATTTAATTTATGGGTATTAAAATCTTCATTGTATGATCCTTATTTCATGGTTTTTAGGTTTCGTAAGTTACCAAATCGGTAAGGGAATTTTTAATTTCGATTTCCACTCATTGGGTTTTATGCAAACTTCATTGATTATTTTACTCCAAGATTATGTGTGAAATCGCTATTTGTTTATTTATTTAGTAATTTCCACTCCCCTTTTTATGGATATACTTTTGATACACATAATAACTCCATTTATAAATTCTCAAGTCATCGATGTGAACTTGATAAGAGTAATCTTAACTCAATTTCCATTCATTGAGTTAAACATCCAATTCATTGGTGTTCGTTTTTTTTAAAAAATATGTGTGAATGTACTCTGATTGATTTACACTAAATATCCAATAATATTGAGTGTATTTATATTTTTCACACATAATTATGTCATAGATTTATCCTTAACCTAAGTATATGGTCTTTATAAGGGATTTCATCTCAATTTACATTCCAGTGAGAATTCATCATTGTTATGAACCAATTCACTTTTGTATAGTGTACATACTATACTTTGACATATTATATCATGAATACCTTTATTCTCATGATATTATAAATTTTTTATTACCTAAATTATCTGTATTCAAGCGTCTCTCATTTGGTCAGGAACTCTAACTAAAATATCACTTTAAATGTTTTAAAGAATTATTATTTTAAATCATTCTCATTAAAGTCCATGTTTTATAAATGGTTTTAAGGATTTATTTATATGGACATGAACGTTTTGAAATTAAAATTCATTTCAAAAGTTTCAAAGTGGTATGGTACACTTTTATTCACAAACCTCTTTTAAATGAATTTTTTGATAAATAGTGCGACTTTTAAATGTTTTCTAGAAAAAAGAGATATTTATCTCAAATAGTTTTACTGATTATTTTCATTTATGTCAATATACTTAAATGTATTTTATTCTTGATTGAGGTTCATTTATTATAATACAATCATCCATATTGTATTGAATGAGTTATTTTTTACTGTGGATGTGCTATTTTTATATCATTCATGGTTTATAGTTAAAGTATTAACCTTTAGTATGCTAGTTTTAATATGAATTTTTATGTTATGTTTCAACCTTTTCATATGAGGAATGCATTGGACTTAGTAAGTGACGGTTGGATCCCTCTATTTCTCCTTGATGAATCGGTAGGTCACATGAGACAAACTAGTGTCTTGGCACAAGGCCTTGACGAAATCTTTATTTGTAGTCTTGGCACGAGACCTTGACTATGTGGTTATGATGTTCAGAATTATGAATTCTATCATTATGAAATTATTTATTGATATTTCATGTGATTATTCGAATAGTAGAATATCCATGTGAATTATTAAATGGAATTATTTGATTTATCTTTTCCATATTATGTAGAAGTTTAAGTTTAAAAGGCTTGTGTTTTAGTCTTATATAGTGCCTTAAATGTATATGCTTATTTATGAAAGTTTATGTTATATTTTTATCCTTACTAAGCATCTGAGCTCACCCCTTTCTATGTTTTATTTTTTCCAGGATGCGAAGAAGTATATTATTACTAACTTATAGGGATAAGCTAATGTAAGAACCTGGTTCTTATATTTGAGGTACGGGCTTCTTCTTTTCTCTTTTCCTTAATTGTTTTTGAGAAAATATGGAAAATGGGGAAAAATCCTAAATTTTGGAACTACATGTCGTGTACTTTTCCACACGTCGTGTACTTTTGTCCATGTGGGATGAGTACACGGGGCGTGTATCCCTGTCAGTGACGAAGGGAGTAGGAACCGACTACACATCGTGTAGTGGTCCTTTACACGTCGTGTAGTCATTCGGCAAGCCAAAACAGTAAGGCAGTGGAGCAGCCGCTAGCTGGGCGGCAGTACACGCCGTGTACTCAAGAGTACATGTCATGCACTCATGTCGATGGATGAACAGTTTGGCGGTGCCACCAGAGGAACAGTTAAATGATGGAAGTACATGTCGTTTACTTGGAAGTACACACTGTGTACTTTGTTTTTTTCGCTTAAAATTGGCAGTAGCCTCCCCTGTTCACAGGTAAGGCTTAGAATGGGAAGAGTGCTCGGGAGAGGACGGCCGAACCTTTGGAGATCCATCGGGCGCACGTCTGGAATTCTATTCTGCTTCGGATGATCTCGTTAGAACCGCACAGGTAATCCCTCTTTTCTCCTGGTGTGGTTCTTACCAATTCTTCCCCTAACGGAAGTTATTTACGATTGAGTAGGTTTTATTCTTCGTCAGATCTACATCGCTCTTGGGTGTTTCTGGAATCGACGTTCATGTATAGCACTCGTTGGCATATAAGGTAGGTGGATTGGAGTTAATTTTTCCAACATTCGTGTGTTTTGTGCGTTTTCATGCCACAAACCCATGTTGGGGGTGTCTTGTGGCTGAGGACATAGCTATTTTAAATATCTATATTTGAATAGGTGATTTAAATATAATAATAAAATGCTGGTTGGGATCATTGCTTGGATCTGGAACCACCCCGAGGGTGTGTTCAACTATTTAGCTATTTGGCCAGGATACCTGAGGGTATGCCTTTGAAGTAGTAATTGTAGAATTTCCTTGAGAGGAATTGCTTGTTTACTTATTTTTTACATGTTGGGCATGGCCCGATTACCAGTTTAGCCTGAGGGCATTATTGTGATTAGCTTGTGGGCACTGCACTATTTAGCTTGAGGGTAGTAGTTATTTTTGGCCTGAGGGAAACTTCTTCTGTGCCTGAGGGCAATAGACTCTGTGCCTGAGGGAGACACTTCATACGCCTGAGAGAAATTTCTGTTATGACTGAGGGAAATACCTGCGGGTTGGATTATGATTACCTGAGGGTAAGGTTTGTTGTCTGAGGATGTTGACGGTTTAATTAGAAATGCAGTGTGGTGTTTTCTTATATTAAATGTATTAAATGAATAATTAAATGGAAATTTAACTGTTAAGTTAGTTACTTTTGAGTACTTCTTACTTTATTTCATTTTACTATTGCACACTGTTGTTGCATGCTTACACGCAGTTGGGCACGAGCCTTTGGTGGGTGCCTACTGAGATATATTTCTCACACCCTGTTTGGGTCATGCTTTTCGGCCCAAATAGATTACGTTTCTGCAGGTTTGGATAGGGGAAAGAGTCCCTATAGAGGTACTTGACTATTGCTGAGGAGTAGGAGGGCATGGGACTGAGCCTAGGCTCGCGATGCCGCTGCCAGCTGTTTTTCTTTGTTTTTCTGTAATCTGCATTTTGTTGTACTGTATTGATGTATAACATGTTCTGGATGTTTTCTTATAACTTGAGACATGTTTCATCATTATTTATATACATTTGGTTATATCTACTGCAGTTGTTTATTTCAGTTATGTATGGTTTATTTCTACTGCTATCGTTGTATGTTTTATTTCGTATTCCACTGCGTTACACTTTGACAAATGAGGGCATAGCTTCCCCACTATCAGACCTGGGCCCTCGCTGCTAGTCGGTAGCCTCTGGCATTTGGGGAAATGTGCTTGAGGTCACGTGGCGAACCGGGTTCGGGGCACCCGTTGAGTGGCACCCAGAACTGGGACATTACAAAGTGGTATCAGAGGCTGGAGTTGTTGTGGACCCAGATAAGGTGAGAGTAGTATTTTCCTAGGAGCAGCCTAAGAACGTGTTTGAGATACAGAGTTTCTTAGGGCTATATGGTTACTACAGACACTTCATACAGGACTTCTCCCGTGTAGCAGCACCGTTGATGGGTCTGACTAAGAAGGGTGCAAAGTTCGTTTGGTCGGAAGCTTGTGAGGAAGCTTTTTAGGACCTTAAAGGAAGGTTGACATCAGCACCAATACTGATACTCCAAGAGTAGGGGAAGAGCTATATAGTTTACTGTGATGCATCAGGTAATGGGCTGGGAGAAATGTTGATGCAGGGCGATCGAGTTGTTGCATACGGGTCTCGGCAGTTGAGGCCACATGAGAGGAATTACCTGACGCATGATCTCAAGTTGGCTGCAGTTGTGCATGCGTTGCGATGTTGGAGACATTATCTATTGGGAGAGAATTTTGTGGTTTTCACTGACCACAAAAGCCTCAAGTATATCTTTACTCAGTGTGACCTGAATCTGAGGCAGAGTAGGTGGGTCGAGTACCTACAGTCCTTCAATTTTAAGCTTTCCTATACACCTGGTAAAGGTAATGCAGTAGCTGATGCACTGAGCAGGAAGACTTAGATATAGGCAGTGTAGGAGGCCAGTGGTGAGTGGAAACTCATGGCCTTGTTCTCTGAGATGCATTTAGAGGTGCACGACAGTCAGGGGCAGTCTTATAATTCATCTTTAGCTGTGACTTCTACCCTCCTAGATAGAGTGAGGATGAGACAAATATCTGATCCAGAAGGCCTAGTTCTACGGGAGTCAATGTCAAGTGAGGACCCTCCTCCTGGTTGGACGATAGGCGGTGATGAGGTTCTGCGTTTCCATGGACAAGTATGGGTTACAGGGGATATACGCGAGGAGCTGATGCGGGTGTTTCATGCTTCATCTTGGGCAGTTCATCCCGTGGTTACCAAGAAGTACTGTGACTTGAGACGTTAGTACTGGTGGCTGAGTATGAAGAGAGATGTAGCTGGTTTTGTTATGAGGTGTTCCACCTGTCAGCAGGTGAAGGCGGAGCACCAGAGGCCAGCCGGACTGTTACAGTAGTTACCCATTCTGGAGTGGAAATGGGATGATGTTACAATGTATTTAGTGACGGGGTTTGCTGAGGTCACCTAGAGGAAATGATGTCGTGTGGTTTGTCGTGGACAGACTCACAAAGGTAGATCACTTTTTTCTAATCAAGTATACCTTTAGTGTTGATGATCTCGGAAGGCTGTATATCTGAGAGATCGTACGTCTTCATGGGGTCCCTCGTTCTATCGTTTCGGATAGGGATTCCCACTTTATGTCTCGTTTCTGGAAGAGTTTTTAGAGGGCACTGGGTACACAGGTGCTTCTGAGCACAGCATACCACCCTCAGATAGATGGACAGTCATAGTGTATGATACAGGTGCTAGAGGACATGCTGCGTGCATAAATCCTAGACTTTGGGGGCTCTTGGGAGAAGCATATACCCTTAGTCAAGTTTTCCGATAACAATAGTTTTTAGGAAACTATTGAGATGGAACCATACGAGGCTTTATATAGTAGTCCATGCCATTCACCTTTGTGCTGGTTAGAGGCTGGTGAGGCAGCTTTACTGGGACCACAGCTCATGCAGGAGACTTTTGAGCAAGTCCAGTTGATTCAGAAGTGGATTGCTACTGCGCAGTCTTGTCATAAGTCTTATATTGATCACCACAGACGACCTTTGGAGTTCATGGTCGTGGATTAGGTTTTTCTACGTGTTTCGCCGAGGATGGGACACAGACGGATCAGGAGACAGGGTAAGATTTTTCCGAGGTATGTGGGGCCATTCGAGATTCTGGAGAGAGTCGGGTTGGTTTCCTATCGGTTGTAGTTACCGCAACGATACTGAGCCATGCACGACGTCTTCCACATATCTCAGTTGTGTCACTATCATTTGGACCCTTCTCACATCTTTCAGCCTGAGGAGGTCGAGCTGGAGGCAGATGTGTCCTTTGAGGAGCATCTGATTCATATCATTGACAAGAGCATGAAGGTTCTCTGAGGCTGGTTAGTTCCTCTCGTACGGGTGCTATGGCAGCATGGCAGAGTGTAGGACGAAACCTGGGAGCGGGAAACCGATGTACGTGCTCAGTGGCCAGAGTTGTTCATAGATATATCTTCTCCACCCTTGGAAGGGAAATTCGGGGATGAATTGCTATAAGGGGGGAAGTTTGTAAGAACCCGGTTCTTATATTTTATGTACGGGCTTCTTCTTTTCTCTTTTCCTTAAGGGTTTTTTAGAAAATATGGAAAATGGGGAAAAATCCTAAATTTTGGAACTACACGCCATGTACTTTTCCACACACCATCTACTTTTGGTTGTATGGGATGAGTACACAGGGCGTGTAGCCCTGTCAGCGACGAAGGGTGTAGGAACCGACTACACGCCATGTAGTAGTCCTTTACACGCCGTGTAGTCAGTCGGTAGGCCAAAACAGTAAGGCAGTGGAGCAGCCGCCAGCTGGGCGGCATTACACGCCATGTACTTAGGAGTACATGTCGTGTACTCATGTCGACGGATGAATAGTTTGGTGGTGCCGCCAGAGGAATAGTTAAATGATGGAAGTACACGTCGTGTAATTTTTTTTCGCTTAAAATGGGTAGTAGCCTCCCCTGTTCATAGGGAAGGCTTAGAACGGGAAGAGATCTCGGGAGAGGACGACCGAACCTTTGGAGATCCGCCGGGTGAACGTTTGGAATCCGATTCCGCTTTGGATGATCTCGTTGGAACCGCACGGGTAAGACCTCTATTCTCCTGATGTGTTTCTTACCAATTCTTCCCCTAACTGAAGTTATTTAATATTGAGCGGGTTTTATTCTTCGTCAGATCTACGTCGTTCTTGGGAATTTCTGGAACGGACGTTCATGTATAGCGCTCATTGGCGTATAAGGTAGGTGGATTGGTGTTAATTTTTTCAAATGCCGTGTGTTTTGTGCGTTTTAGTGCCACGAAACCATGTTGGGGGTGTCGTTTGGATGAGTCCATAGCTATTTTAAATACCAATATCTGAATAGGTGATTTAAATATGATAATAAAATACTGGTTGGGATCGTTTCTAGGATCTAGAACCACCCTGGGGGTGTGTTCCACTGTTTAGCTGTTTGGCCAGGATACCTGAGGGTATGCCTTTAAAGTAGTAATTGTAGAATTTCCTTGAGAGGAATTTCTTTTTTACTGCTTGTTTACATGTTGGGCATGGCCCGGTTACCTGTTTTGCCTAAGGGAATTGTTGTGATTAGCCTGTGGGCACTGCACTATTTATCCTGAGGGAAGTAGTTATTTTCGGTCTAAGGGAAAATTCTTTCGTGCCTAAGGTAAATAGACTCTGTGCCTTAGGGCGACACTTCGTACACCTGAGGGAAATTTCTGTTACGCCTGAGTGAAATACCTGCGGGTTGGATTCGGATTACCTGAGGGTAATGTTTTTTGTCTGAGGATGATTATGGTTTAATTAGAAATGCACTGTGGTGTTTTCTTATATAAAATGGATTAAATGAATAATTAAATGGAAATTTAACTGTTAAGTTAGTTACTTTTGAGTACTTCTTACTTTATTGCATTTTACTATTGCACATTATTGTTGCATGCTTACACGCAGTTGGGAACGGGCCTTTGGTGGGTGCCTACTGAGATATATTTCTCACACCCTGTTTGGGTCAGGCTTTTCAGCCCAAACATATTACGTTTCTGCAGGTGTGGATAGAGGAAAGAGTCCCTATACAGGTACTTGACTGTTGCTGAGGAGTAGGAGGGCATGGGACCGATCCTAGGCTCACGATGTCGCTGCCAGCTGTTTTGCTTTGTTTTGTTGTACTCTGCATTTTGTTGTACTATATTGATGTATAACATGTTCTGGTTGTTTTCTTAGAACTTGAGACATGTTGCATCATTATTTATATACAGTTGGTTATATCTACTGCAGTTGTTTATTTCAGTTGTGTATGGTTTATTTCTTCCACTGTCATTTTATGTTTTATTTCGTATTTTGCTGCGTTACACTTTGACAAATGAGGGCATAGTTTCCCCACTATCATACATGGGCCCTCGCTGCTAGTCGGCAGCCTCTGGCGTTTGGGGAAATGTGCTTGAGGTCACGTGGCGAACCGGGTTCGGGGCACCCGTTGAGTGGCACCCGGAACCAAGACATTATAGCTAAGGGATATGATTATGTTCAAAAGAGAGACAATGTTGTTGTTTTTCATTTCATAATGTAATTTAAAACATATGTATGTATATACTACTTCCAAGGACACTAAACTGGTCGGTCCTTCGGGATTTGATCCCTTGTGATCATGCCAATGTTATGTAATAATGCACCGACTCTGGGTAACTAAGTTTGGTGCGTTACATTGATTCATCGAAGAAGGTTCTTGGTTGTGTCCTAATGAAAAATGATAAAGTTATTACACGTGCATCGAGGAAATTGAAGACTCGTGAATAGAACTATCCAACCCATGATCTTGAGTTAGCAGCTATAATATTTTCTTTAAAAATATGGAGACATTATATCTATGGTGAAATATATGAGACATACATGGATAATAAAATCCTGAAATACATCTTCTCACAGAAAGAGGTCAAAATGAGACAAAGTCGATGTCTCGAGATACTCAAGGACTATGATTTCTCAATACACTACCACACAGGGGAAGAAAATAAGGTAGCATATGCATTGAGTAGGAAGGATCATGGAGTTATAACCCAAATGAGGATTGAGAAGGATCCTATGTTCATGGATATTGTAAAGATGTTTATGGGAATATCTAAGGGGATACATCAATCATTTTTCAAATGATTGAAAAATCATCTTTATTAGAGAAGAAAATTAATTCTCAATCTGATGATGAGAACCTTCAAAATAAAATTAAAGGTCTGAATGAATGAAAATTAGCACACTTTTTTGTGAAGATGTTGTTATAAATTTTGGAAAGAGTCTATGTGTTACATCCATACATGAGCTAAAAAGGGAATTATTTGATGATGCTCATAGCTCAAATTTCTTTATACACCCTGGTAGAAAAAATATGTATAAGAACTTGGAGGAACATTTTTGGTGGGTTTTTTAACAAGTGAAATCTATGAGGAAGAATCCTAAAGGATTCTTGTAATTTCTTCCTATTCTTATGTGTAAATAGGAAGAAATTACTATGTAATTTGTCATATGACTACTAAAAACTCCTAGAAATAATGATTCAATATGGGTTATCATTGATCGCCTAACCAAATCTATACATTTCCTTTCTATAAGAGAATACATGCCTCTTGATCGACTCACAAGGCTCTATATTACTGAAGTTGTAAGACTTTATTGTGAACCTCTATCAATTTTTTCTGATCAAGATCCCCACTTTACATCAAAATTTTGAAAAATCCTTCATAAGCCTCTTGACACTGAGATTCATTTGAGCACTACCTACTATCCTGAAACTGATAGATATTATAAAAGAACAATTAAAACAATGGAATACGTGTTGATATCATTCTTAATCAACTTTCAAGGTACGTGCGATCAGAACTTACCTTTGGTATAGTTTTCCTATAATAATAGTTTCCATTCAAGTATTCAAATGGTGTTGTATGAAGAATTATATAGAAAGAGATGTTATACTCTAACTTGTTTGGATGAAGTTAGTGAAAGAAAACTCATAGGCCCAAAACTTGTTGAAGTGATGATGAAAAAGGTAAAGGATATTCGATATCATAGCAAAGAATCTTAAAGTAGTTGAAATATTTACATTGATAACTCAAGTAAATATTTAGAGTTCTAAGTGGGAGATCATGTTTTCTTGAAAGTATCCCCACAGAAGGGTGTTTTAAGGTTAAGTAAGAAAGGGAAAATTAGTTCCAGTTACATCAAAACCATTGATATTCTTAAAAGTGTTAGAGTTGTTTCTTATCATTTGGTGATGCTTCCAAATCTCTCAAAAGTACACGCCATGTTTTATATATCACTGTTAAGGAAGTACATACCAGACCAAACGCATGTGCTCATCTCTGATGACATAGAGTTAGAACCTGAAATTTCATACTATGAAAAAACTATCCTAATTATTTATACCAAAGAGAAATTTTTGAGGAATTAGGCAACTCATCTGGTAAATTTACTCAGGAGAAATCACAAAATGGAATAAGCGGCATTGGAACCAGAGGATTCTATGAAGGAGAACTACCCACATCTTTTTATAAGGTAATACCCCTAAAATTTCAAGGAATAAATTTTTTTAGGAGGGAATAAGGTATCACCCCAAGACTTTATTATATTTTCATTTTAGAATAAATTTAATTTTTTTTATAACTTTCAAAACACGCAACACTGAGTTAGTTTTCATTGCATGCAACACATGATTTAAACAAAACACTATTTAGTCATGTTTTGTACATTTAATTAAATTATAAAACTTTTTAAAATATTTATATAGTAAGTTTATATTTTACATATAAAATCAAATATTTTTACATTTTTCCAATATATTTTATAAGAATAAGATAAGAACAAACCCAATTTTACACATAAAAATCTATATTTTTATAAAAGCAGTTTTACTGCCTTTTAATGGTGAACCTACTTTAAAATTGAATCTTGAAACTTTAATAAATTATAAATTTCAAAATAAACTTAATTTTTTAAATCGAAATTTAAAAATTAGGTTTGGGTGCATTTTTGGTATTTTTCAATGAAGTTTCATTTTTTGATGAATAGTGAAAAATTCTGAATTTTAATTCAAAATTATTTTTTCTTCTAATTTATTTGTAAGGATAAATTATGTTTTTTATTGTTTTAAAAGTTAAATTAGATAAATTATACATAAATTAATCCAAATTTGTTTATTTTAATCAATTTCACATTAAAATTGGATATAAAAACTTACCAAACTTTTGAACATTTTTACTTTAAAAACCCGCTTTGTCGTCCCATCAGTGGGATTAAATTTCAATTAATTTCTCCCACTTATATAATTGTAATTTGGAAAAAAATGATTACATATTTTAAATAATAGTAATTTATAATATATAATTAGGTAAACTTGGTTATTTACTACAAATATTAGTGAAAGTGATCAAAATTAATTACAGCGATTGAGAAAAATTAGCTTAATAAAGGATTAAACCTTAAACTTAAGACCCAAAATGACCTAAAAACTTTTCCAAAATCCATTTTATATTCATATTTAGAACCTATACTCCTTTGGATCAAATGTTTACCATTATTTGAGCCACTTTACATGGGTAAAATAGGGGTGAAATTCCCTTTTCAAAAATTTACAAGAATGTCACTCCTCCTCCACTATAAAAAGGCACTCACCCCTCAAACTTATTCACATATATAAATAAATTTGTCTCACCAAAAATCTGCTAAAATAATCTCCCAACATACCTCCCGTAATCCTTAAATCCTCACCTTTTCCATAAATAAAACCAAATAATTCTTTTGGTATAAACCAAAAGGAGTTACCCGATTAAAAGGAAACGTTTTCCAACGATCACTTTTATTTAATTTACTCTTACACCCCTTTAATTATTTTTATATAATGATTATATAATAACCTCATTATATTAAATATACTAATATTTTTTTATTATAATATTTTTACTAATACTTTCACACACATCCATAAAATGGGATACGCAGTCATCATTCATGTGTACGGCGGACTACTGCCTTATGAACTGATGTCGTTTATTATTTCATTTACCACATTTCAAGGTTGGAATATTGATGGGTTTATAGTTTATATATTATATATATATTATTTATAATTTATTTATTCTTATTTAATTTTTATACAACACATACTTTATGCACTCCATTTGTGGGAATATGATAACATCGTTTGTGGATGTGTGGACTACCACATCCTCAAAGCGATGTGGTTCATTCATGCTATACATGGAATATATTAGGGATGGTTTTAATGAAAATATATGAAATATATGACATAAATATGATACTATAATTATAATATACATATATATCATTTACTTTTCATTATTTTTTTGACAAAGAAATGGAAGTAGCGTTCATGCATACATAGGGCCTACTATCACCATGAACGGTGCAATTCATTTCTTATCTCCAAATATTATGGATTATTATAAATAAATATATTCTAGATATATATGATATTTACATAATTTTTTACATTATGGAGATTATTTAATCATGATATAATTAATAAGAACAATAAGTAACAAGTCAAAACATACTAAAAAACTAGGCAATTAACAGCCGAAATAGTGAAAATAAGGAAATATTGTTAACAAAAGGGTAATAATACATTATAATAAGATAATATATGATATTATAAAAATTATTATGGTTCTTTTATAAGTTAATAACATGATTAAAACCATTATAAATAAGGTTAAATGATTTTCACCCAAAAGTAAACACAAGGTAAGAGATTTAGTCTCAATTTACAATCCATTGAGACTTATTAGTTATTATGAACCATTTAAATTTAATGTGGTTTATATACTAACCATTTGTATTTTAATATAATTATTCACTAATAAACTTTGATATTTTATGTTTCAATTTGAATTATCTCACCCAAGGGGTTTATATTAAAAATTACCAAGTGGTAAAAGTAATCTTTTCAATCTCACTTTCTTTTATGATTGTTAACTTTCTCTTAAAATAATCAAATTATTACAATAATTTAAACAGACACATTATTGGGTGATGTATTTTATTATTTCATAAACCATATACCATTTTTATATACGGTTTTTACTTTGAAATTTATTTTATTATATGGGGAAATATTGATAAATCTGCATTCTTTATTCAATACAGATATTTGATAAGGCATATTATTTATTGATTAAATCAATTAATCGATATGAGGAATTATTTGGAATGGAATATATGGTTGGTTAATATACTTTATATATCCCATATATGTATCTATAGGTTCTCATGATAAAAATAAGTTCTCTAAATTAAATAGGTTTCTACTCGTAGTTTTAAACCGTCTTGTGAAAGGTCTTGATGGTATAGGTTTTCATGTTCCTCAAACATGGAATCTAATAATTAATAATTTAATTCATATATATTTTAGTTATTATTGTTATTATGCAAAAAATTTTCATATAATACAATCTATTTATACATTTCATTCTTATTTTATTGACTAAGTTGCATGCATTTTAGTTATTTACTTTTCCATATTGATTATGCCTTATCCAGTTATTTAAATGGAATGTGTTCTTAGTTATTAACCTTTAGATGTTAATTTATTCTTATTGATTAAATATTTATTCCATTTTACTCTCCATTATTGAGCATTTTATCTCTCTCTTATTATTTTTACTTTCTTGAGGTTATGAAGAGAAATCTTTTGAATAAGTTTCAAGGATGTTGTGCTTCAACTTATGTTATGCTTTATTTCATTTTCCCAAGGTATTATAGGTATCATGTGTGTAATATTTTTTTCCAAAATTGATAAAATATTTTTTACCTTGGTATTTTAAGATTTTATCTATTCCAATGTAATAAAATAATGCACTGGCTCCGGGATTCTTGGTTCAGGTCATTAAAATTAAGATATAATGGAATTATGAATGATTTATTATTCATGTGGAATAGATATGAATGGTTTTTCATTAAGTGAAATTTGGGTCAAATATAGCCCTTCAATGCATTGGTTAAAGTTTTATATCCCATGAAATTAAAAGTAATTGGGAGTGAACTAAAACCCCTAAGGTACCTATTCTACTAAGTGATGGGTCAACCTATAATTTCATTTACCTTTAATGAATTTAGTAAAGCCTTATATCTAATGAGCTGGAATATCAGGGATTGGGGAGTAAACCCAATCCATTAAGGGAATTTAAAAACTTGTGTTCATATATGTATTGTAATTTCAATAGAATTTTGAAATTTTCATTTGGTGGGAAGGTTAAATTATGATTTGAGATTTAGAAGAGAATTTTGAGGCATGAATCATCCCAAAAGAAGTGTTTTAAACATGGTATATTTCTTAGGATGCATCCTGGGAGCTCGGGAAAGGATGGTATGGTAGGTGAAGCCTTGGTTATATCACACCACTGTCTCTCTAGTGGTCTCTATTAGTAGAAGGTGTTACTAACAATATCCACCAACCATATGGAAGGTTTAAAATGGGGAAATTTTCAATATTTTCCCTGAAAATGTTTTGAGGGGGAAACCCCCTCTTCTTACCCTCTTATTTCTCACACAAACAGGGGGTTTAACCCCCTCCTCCCTCCTTTAAACCCCTTTATGTTGGGGTAGTTTGAGTATTTTTGGTGTATTGTGGTGATTTTGTCCTTCGAATGATCTATTCCTTCCTTATCTTTTGTTTATCTTTAGTGATGGGTTTTCAGGTTTAGGTATTTGGTGAAAATTCAACCAAATCATGGTGGAATCATCTAATTCTTATCAGACTTCTACTCTTCTTGTTATTAGGATGACTTTTAATGTCTTTTTCACATAGTTAATATTCATTTTTGTTATGGTATGTTGTGCCATGAATTTTTCCCTAAGGGAATTCCTAATCTCTAGAGACTAGATAAAAGTGTTCTAGCATCAATAACAACCTTTGGGAATGATTTTTCCACGAAAAACCTAAAACAAAGTGATATAAAGATAAAAAATTGAATTGGTATTCCAAAAAAAATATAGTAGTTGAAAATATACAAATGTTAGGAAAAAAAAGAACTCAAAAACTACAGATTCCCAACTCCATGTGATATAATATCAACTCCATACTCCCACACCCTGATAATTAACAAACCTTTAGCCACCCTATGACACATTTCCCTTACCTACATCAGATAAAACAATATCTAAATACACCCAAAAGTGTATGCAGGGTGTGAGAAAAAGAGATTAGTAGGATCTCAAAAAGTGTTTTATAAGAATAATTTATAAAATAAACTAATTATTATCAAGTAAATAAAAACAAATCATGATATGAAATTTTATATGGTTTGATATAAAACATAAATAAATCACTCATTTCATAGTTTAATAAAAAATACCGATAAAAAGGTTTCCAAATCATTTCTTTAAACATCCTAATCAAAAATTTAAAGGTAATAACTAGAGAAAAAACAATTGGGTATCGATAGTTCTAGGTCAATGAGGATCCTCATAACAATATCATGGTTAGTAGGCCACCTAATGTGCACATTTCCCTAGTAGAATAGGTCTATGGGTATGATTTCACTCTTGAGATTTGATCCTTTCCACAACTTAGTCAACTTTTTTCACACATTACCCTAGTAGGATAGGTCTAAGTGGAAAAAATTTATCCCCTAGTATGGATCCCTACCTCATTGTTGATCACATTTGGGTTTACCAAATTAGAATCATTCAATGGTAATTTCATCTTTGAAACCACACAAAACATGATTTGAAAAAAATTATTTAACAACACCAAGGGGAAAATCCATTTTCAAAAACCATTAAAAAACCACCACATTTTAACAAAATATAGTTCATTCCATTTTAAAATAATTTCAAAACCATTTCCAATATAAATCTATAAACTATGTATTCCAACCATTTTAGAAATAAAATTCAAATATAAAGAAAGAAAGGTTTTTAGGATAAATATGAATCATGATACCACCCACATTGAAACATTTGGAAAAACAATGACCATGGTTAAACAACAAGAAGAGAAGAGTTTTGGTCTTAGGAATTAAGAAGGGATCCTAGATCAAGAATTACCAATCCTAAATCTACAAATTGACATGTTCAAGAACAAATAAAACCAAATGGAACACTTACCACCACAATTCCGAAGAAACATAGCACAATGATTGAATAAATAAGTAGATATATGACCAAAATGGAGATCAACATACCAAGAGAGGACCACAGCTTTGATTGGTGCTTTGATCATCTAAGAAATTAGGTTGAGAGATCTAAATAAGTCCCAAATAATTCTTCAATTTTGAATGGGTGATATTAAGGTCTTAGTATGTGTATTAATAATTAAAATCAGGTCTCATGAATTTATAGGGAAAGTTAGATAACATAACACCATGGAACGAGCCACACTTCTCGATGCAAGGTGGACTAGTGTGGAATAAAATTATGAGGTAAGGTAAGAGACCACTATGAAATAGATCTTAGACAAAGTGTTTATAGAATCCAAACTATGGTTAATGGATAGATCCTTAAATTTAATAAAGAGATACCATGTAGTAAGGTAACAACCACACTTAAAAATATAAAATCTTAGAATAAGGTCATGTCATATCCTAGCTCCATGGTATAGTGAACCAAAAATTGGTATAACTACCAGATTCCACCTTCCAAGAATCTTTGTTATATCCCAAGATCTGCACCATATTTGTACCAAAAATTTTTAGAACCAATAAATATGTATTTTATGTTGTAGTAACCCAACCAATCCTCAACCAAAACATCTATGGAGCAAGATAATCACCATGCCATAGAATCCAGTTCCACTCAACCAACACCTCAAGACACACCTCTAACCCACCCTAGAAAACAAAAACTAACTGAAAACATTAGGATAAATCCATAAACAACCAAATTAAGGAGAAAAAATAATAACATGATTAAATTAATACCTAGAAAAAAATATGGGGGTTTTATTATGCAGTTTGGGGATTTGGCTCGGCCTAGGTTCGGGGATGTGTCTGGGGTGGATGGTACCCCATTTCTTAAATAGGTTGTAATCACTAGATGATCAGTGAGAATTTAGACATTATGCCTAATTGGAATTAATTTTTTTAATTAATTATAATTGATTTTAATTAATTTTTTGTGATTTCATGGTATGAGTTAGGATCCTAAGTGTGTGGGAAAGAACTATTTGAGTATGGAAGGGCTTGGATAGGCCTTTTAAATAGCTATCAATCTTTGGAAATAAATAGAAAAAGCCTCAAAAGTGGTATGTGTTCCTTGATACATTCCCTATGGTTTATTCCTTCTTTATGTTGCATGTAATGTGTTTCCTCACTACTAAGGGTGTTGACCTATTAAATTTAAATTGTATAATGATTAGTTAATGTATTCATTAAATTGATATGAATTTAGTAGAACAAAGTACCGAGGCTATGTTGGGCCCTGTCCACTAACCTTATTCCTTGGTCGTTGATGGTCAAGGCCTCTATTGTTGACTACCCTTATATTTTGAGACCCCATGAGAGGGGTCAAATTAAATAAAATTAAATGAACTATAGTTTAGAGGACCTAGTATAAGTTCCCTTATACCTTCCTTATGGAAGAAGGTGATGAGGTGAACTAGTTGGCCCTAGTGGTTCATATCATAACCATGGTTTGGGTAAGAGAATGACCTAGAATTGACTCTAGTATTTGGAGGGGTTGTGAACCTTCTCACTTGACCTTCACCGATGTGTCAAAGCCCATGTGTCTTATGAGGTCATTCCCTGTTTATGAACATGTTAAGGGATGTTATTCCCTCTATGATATGGGTGATGAATCAAGACTTTACTGAGACTACTGGCCCCAAGTGGGTGACCTTGTTTTGTGGTGACTTAGGGGACCCTAGTGAGTGCCTTAGTGATATTTTGACCCCAGTGAGGGGTTGGTATTAGGTATGGTTAGTTGTGTAGGGTATAAGTGTTCAGTTAAACCCTAATTTTATTTTTTTTATATGACATGGAAAACTCCCTGGGGAGTTTTTTTTATTCTTTTTTATTTGGTAGATTACTTTAGGGGAGTTTTTCTATGAAATTTAAAACACCTGTAATGTTATTCTTTTATTTTTTATGGAAAATTCTCAAGGGGTGGTGTTTTATTACGCGTAACTATTGGATAATAAAACTCTCAGAGTGGAGTTCTATGTTACTAATAGTGGGGTTTTCATATATATAGAGTTAGGTTTGATCTTGTATATTGGGATTTATATTTCTAGTATCATTCCCTAGGCCTTTGATACTTATGTGATTATGTATAATCTAAGAAAACTTTCATAGGCTAGGTCCGTGTTACTTATCTATATACTAGGGAGACCCAAGTTGGTTATATTGGGAGGCATAGCCATTGTGATGAGCTCAGAGACACCCTAGAACTGGATAAAACAAGTATGTTCAATCATAGTAATGGAACTAAGGATTTAAAATAGTATAATACATGGCACATGGGTTGGCACTGTCCTCATGACATTCTCATAGACATTCCAGCATCGATCTGAAGTAGGTATTATTGGTAGTTCTGTTATTTATAGTAAAATAGTTATCTATTTATTTTAATCATGTCACATAAAAATATCACTACATTACTGGTTATATATGGGACCTCATTGGTGGTGGCATACTGAGTTTTTTACTCACACCCTACTTGGGAGACCATGGCACAAGGATACCTAAGTAGCCATCACTTGTTACAAGTTTAAGTTGGGTAAAGGATCGAGATCTCATGATAAAATATAAAATCTCATATGGTATTGGAGATTATAATTTGGTATGGCTCAGTGATGTAGTGGGGCCTAGTTTTTATTTTATTTCTTTTATCTATTCAGTAAATGTGATCGGCCCAGTGGGAGATCGAACATGCATGCTTACATGCCAGCATTTATTTACTGATTGTCACATGTATCCATTACTTTATCTTTTTTTTACTCTAGATAGATATATGTGTATGATAAATAGTTATTTTTTCGTTATTTATACTCTGATATAGGGGTATAATCTCCTCATAGTACCACCCTAGACCCTCGCTGGTATTTGGAAGCCTCTAGAATACGGGGAGGCGTGCCTAAGGTTATGTAGTGTCACTACTATGGTTATTGTCCAGATTTAGATAGTCCAAGATGTTACAAAGTGGTATAAAATCTTGTTTTTATTTATTTTTACTTGGTGGGGATATAATATATATGAGATATTGGAATTTTCAGAGCTTATGATGGAACCCATACTGGTGCATCATGAATGCCTTTTTCAGTGGAATTCCAGGTTACCATGGGTATGGGATTGATGTTCCTGACTTATGCTATTATGTTTATTTGTGATTTTCACCTAGTTTGACACACATGATGTTTGAGATTTTTTATTTATGATTTATTGGATTTTTATCTCTTATACCATTTGAAAAAATCCAATTATAGATTTGAAACTTCCCTATAGAGGCAAGAGGCATCTCATGAATCATATCAGGAACAAAATATTAACATGACTTATAGGCCTACTAGTGTGACTATTATTACTGAAGATTGAGTATTTTCAA
Source organism: Viscum album (assembly GCA_963277665.1). Lineage (NCBI taxonomy): Eukaryota > Viridiplantae > Streptophyta > Magnoliopsida > Santalales > Viscaceae > Viscum > Viscum album. The sequence goes on along the minus strand of OY728120.1, from coordinate 2,058,844,437 downwards.
TTTAAAGTTTTATAATATCCTCATATGGAATTTTTATTCATAAGTACTTGGTTTCACTCTACTCAGCGGGTCCAACTTGTATCCATGTATTTTATTCTGGTGGAAGGTTTTACAGATCCTATAGAGATATGATTAATAGTGATGATGGTGATATAGTCCCTTTGGAAAGGGATGAGTAGAGACCCTAATGGGACAATAAAGTAAAGTTTAAGGACTTATAGATGAACTATTTAGGGTAAAGTAGTGTGCATTATTGGTTTTTTAAAGTTCTATTAATAGCTTATATGGTGTTTTACTATATATCTTAGAATGAAATTATAATTAATATAGCCTTTTAACTTCATTTCCTTGACATGAATCATCTTAAACGATGTCATGGAGGATCAGAATGAGATTATGGTTATTGACAGAGAAGTCTCATAGATGGATGATCAGTGAGAAACAATTCCAAATGGATGATGGTTTTTTTATGTGATGTCGAGTTATGTTATATGAGATCCTTATGTAGGTGTTTTGGCATGCGTGATATGTCATGATATGTTTGAGATGGGTTCATGTGGGATGTCTCATGAGTTGTAAACTTTTGTGAGTTTTAGTTTATGGTTTAAGTGGGAGGACTTAGGGACCCTTGAGGCATGACTAGAGGTTTTTATCATGACCCTACCCAATGGGTCTTGAGCTGCAACTACTCCAAGCTTTCCTCCATAGGCCAGGGGTTGGAGACAAGTGCCAAAGGGAATATCTAACAAGGGAGGCCTTTTCCTAATGTACATGTATGCACACTCCCAACCATATCAATGGATAAGTGAAGATGAATGATAATAAAAAGATGAAATATCTAGAATATTACCATGCATGCCAAAAAACTCTAGGGTGTACAAGAGTATGACAGTGCAAACTAGAATTAAGGGGGGAAATACAAGCACAACTAGAAAGATATCCCAACCAGAAGAAACTATAAAGTAAAAGTGTTGAGAGATCCCATCACCTAATCTCTAAGCTTTGACCACCATACATAGTCCAATACACCAGGTGTCCCTATGATCCTATGTAGTCACCACCGACCTATTTTTTGTTTTCATAAGACATGACACATATAAGAAAATCACATGTGGGGGTGAGTATATACATACACAGTAGGAATTTCTGAAGGTTGAAGGGGGATTAGTAAGAGACATGATAATAATAGATATACAATTGACAGTTCAACCCAAAGAAAGAGAGTAAAAAAATCCAGCAACATAGATACAAATATATAAATGCTCAAACTAAAGAAACCCAAAAAAGAGAGAAGGGGATCTCCATTGCATAGCCCAACCTAGGTAAAGAGAATCAATGGTTATAGAAGTCCATCATTAATTCCTATCATCTTGCATGTTAGTCTAGATAAGTATCCATGTGGAGGGAACATGCCTCGCCATTGTACCGCACAATCAAGGGGACAAAATATCTAAGAAGATGACCCACTCTCTAGTGCATTAGGTGGGTTCCACTCATTGTAAGGAGGACCTACGCCCTATCTGATAGGGGTAAAACTCGGTAGGTATAGGACATGTTCCCTAATGTCATAGGGGGTATCACTCGGTAACTACAGGACCCACACCCTAATTTTATAGGGGGTACCACTCAGTAGGTAGAGGACCCGCACCCTAATTCCATAGGGGTACCAATCTATAGGTAGAGGACCCAAACCCTGATGCCATAGGGGGTACCACCTAGTAGATAGAGGAACCACACCCTAATGCCATAGGGGGTACCAATCGATAGATAGAGGACCCGCACCCTAATGTCATAGTTGGGTACCACTCAAAGTAAGGAGGTCCTGCACCCAACCCGATAAGGGGTACTAATCCTTAAGTATATAGAGTACCCACACCTTAGTCCGTTAGGGGGTAACACTCTAATGATCATGCCTGATCATTGTCATCATCGAGAACCGCCTAAATAAGTGTCACACCCAAAACATCTTTTTTAATATCCAAAAATCCACCATGTAGGTGACCATCACATTATACATAGAAAAAAAATTAGGATAGGCTACTCACATGCCAAAATATGAGTCCAAACAAAGGAGATGCGAGAATTTGAAGTATCCTCATAAGGAAAGTAGGGGTACACAGTGTGTCAGGGGACCCAGATGGAATGTGGTCCTACACAATCACTTGGAAATGTCTCCACTATATGAATCACTACCTATATATCCCTATATAGCAATTAGGGGTACTACTTGGTGTGTCTTAGCCACCTGAGGTCTTGTCCATGCTCCCTGGACATGTCCATGTATCCTACCCATTTTCATATACTTTGGAATTTGGCATGTTCCTGGTCATGCATGTTCCCTTGTACTCCCAGAGTACACATTGGGACCACGACACCAGGGTCTTGGTTTGTGGGGTTCCTACAGAGCATGTGACTCTTATAATTTTTGAAACCCTAGCCACCACAGCCGAGACCCTACATGTCATGTGTTCTCTAGACTACACAGCATGTAGTTAGTTTTTCCACTGATTCTCATATCCATTCTATGGATCCCAAATCTATATCCATTTATTTTGATCTTACCTTAGGTCCACCTTAAAATGGTGGATCTTTCTTCGACTGGTGATCTCATCCCTCCAAGGTCCAGAAATCAAACCTCCATCTCTTCCATCATGAACCCATGCTCACCATCATCGCCCCACATGCACCTCCTATCACTTCCATCTCTATTATAGATATTGTATCAATAAATAGATCACCCAAAATACATAAATAGTCTAATTCCATACCTATTATGATGTTCCAATCATCACACATGATTCCTCTATGAATATGAGGGTCTAATCAAGCTCGGTATCACCCAGTAACATCTATCCATGAACCCATAACCCAATTGATAAGATCAAAAAAATAAAAGGGATAAAATCACAAAAAAAGGTTAATGGTAATTGGACAAGTTTTATTGGACAAGGAACACAATCATAGATATTTAGGGTGAGAAAGAATTTAATAACCCAATAAAACTGGTACACTGGTGCATGAAATGGATCAAATCGAATGCAGGTCAAAGAAGAATTTTGATTCTACTCAGTCAATTTAATAAATAGGGGAATAAAACACAAATTAAAGAGTCATAACTATTTTGGATCATTCATCATCAAATAATTTTCTCACCAAATAAGAAGAGTAATCGTTGTGTCTGTTGTGTGTCAATCTTCCTGGATCTGGAGTCTCATCATCATCTAATTCCAATTCTCCAATGAAGGGTGGAAGGAATCTCTCAATTATCCTAGGGATTATGTGGATAAACCTATATAATTTTGTATAAAATTGTTTTTATAGATGAAATTAGAATTAGTTTAACTAATTAAATAAATAAAATTATTTATTTATTTAACTAAATTCACCTTCCTGTGACTTCTTTTGTCTGAATGTCACATGCTAACCTATTTTAGGTCATGTATAGGGTAAAACTTGTATTCCAAACTCAATTATGGTCTTAGATTTTAGATACGATATTATTTTTAATATTTATCCCATTTTATTTAATAAACTTCATGCACGTAATATAAAATATATTTAATATTTTTATAAAATTAATTTCGGGCACACCGAGCCTTGTAATCGCACATCATCACAATGTCTGGCTTTGAAAATATATATATAAATATTCTAAATTCTTAAAAGGGAAAAATAGGGCCTCTACATCATTCCATCCTTCAATATTTTCATACCCGAAAAGAAAAAACTAAGAAAAAAGCTCAGGATATTGATCCCGTGTCTAGATCTCCCTATCCCAAGAGCTCTCTTGTATGCTCTCATGCTTCCAAAACACAAGAACCAAGGGGATGGTCCATCCACATAGGTTCCTTTCCTGCCAATCCTATATCTTCACCAGGTGATCCACAAAAGTAGCTATAATTTTTATGCCCAACTCACCCCAATCAATAATGTGTGTAGGGTCATGGATGTGTATCCTTAGTTATGAAACATGGAATATTACGTGCACCCACTCCAACTATGGTGGTAGGGTGAGGTGGTAAGAAACCTCACTAACCCTCTATAACATATTGAACGGTTAGATGAACCTCAAGGATATCTTGTCTCCTTGACTTAACTTCTGTAATCATTATCAAGGGGAGACTCTAAGGAAAATGTGGTCTCCCTACTCAAACTCCAAGGCCTACAATGTCAATATTCATAAGATTTATCCTTTCTATGGGTTATTCTCATCTACTAAAAGATGACCTGGACCTTCTCCGGCATCGCCTACACCATCTCTAGACCCATAAGAGATGCCCCACTGATCTTTTTACATCCTAAGGGTGACTTGTATGGTCTATCGTATAGGGCCTATGAAGGTGTCATGATGATGCTAGAGTGGTAACTATTGTTGTACAAAAAATCTACTAATGTAAAGTGATCTTCCCAACTTTGACCAAAGTTTAACACATAATACCTTAACATATCCTCCAACACCTAGATAGTACACTCGGTCTTCCCATCTATATAAGGGTGAAAAGTTGTACTCATCCTCATCTAGGTCTCAAATGAATCTTGAATCCCTATCCACAACCATGACATGAACCGAACATCACAATGATAGAAAATAGTAGAGGCCACCCCATAAAGAAAAACAATCTCTTATACATACATCTACCCCAAACTCTCTATCAAACTCTACTCCCTAATAGTAAGGAATTGAACTTACTTTATGAGTCATTCAATTATCACCCAGATGGAATCATATCCCTTAACTATCTACAGAAGGCCTATCATGAATTCTATATATATGTCATCTCATTTCCACATTGGGATCTCAAGGGACTGCAATAAACCTGTTAGAACTTGGTGCTCATCCTTCACCTGCTGACGGGTGTGCCACCATGAAACAAACTCACTCGTGCTTTATCTCATGCTAGCCCACAAAAATTACCACTAAATGTCTTTGTACATATTACCCACACAAGGATGTATAGATAAAGAAGAAGTGTGGAAATCCATCATCACCTCCCCATGTATCATCACTGGGACCACCGTTTGTCCCTAGAAAAGGATGATGTGATTCCCTCTTTTAGAAAATCCATCTAGTGAATATTTTGATGATATCTAGTCACACAAGAACTCATTGTTTATTTTTCCCAACTAGGACTCTCTCACACATTGAAGGAAGGGGGAGTCAACACCATAGACTGAAGAAAATTTGCACCCTCTTACTCAACCAGGGTCAACTACAAGGAAGCCAACTGCTCAGAAACCTCGTACACTAAATGATACTGGGACTTCCTACTAAGATAATTTGATACCATGTTACCCTTCCCTATAGTATATAATATCTTGAAGTCATAGTCCTGTAGGAATTACAATTATCATCATTGTCTCATTTTCATGTCTCTCTATGTGAAGACATACCTAAGACTCTGATGGTATCAGTAAACCATGAAGCACTATCCTAGAAGATAGTTCCTCCACATACTCAGGGAAAAGACTACTGATGTCATCTATGGGTTATAATTCACGTATTTTTTCCCATGGGGTAACAACTACATCAACCCATATGAATTAAATTATTGTTGCTGCATCAACATGGTGTCGATCCTATATCTTGAGGCATCACAATACACTACATACTCCATGCCCTCCTCCAATAGCCTCAAAATACAAGCACTTGTCAGCCTCAGCCTCAACTCCTCAAAGGCCCTCTCGCACTACTCAGTTTAGGTAAATGGAATCACTTTCAACATTACGATGGTCAAATGTGATACAATCCTATATAATTCTACCAAAACCCCCTAGTAATACCCTGAAAACTGAGAACAATATACACCTATGACACATTCTTGGGTGGATCACAAGAAAGAACTGCATCGATCTTCATTGGGTCCACAGAAAAACCATGATCATAAATGAAATTCCCTCAAAATTAAACCTCATGAATCTAGAACTGTCACTTTGAGAGATTACCATAAAGATGGTGCACCCAAAGTAAATCTAGAACCATCCTCAAGTGATTTTCATGCTCCTACTCTATCTTAGATTATATGAGTATGTTTTCAATGAAAACAACCAAAAACTGGTCCAAGTACAACTGAAATACCTAGTTAATAAAATCTATAAATACAACAGGGGCATTCTTCACACCAAAGGGCTTCACCAGGAACTCATAGTGTCTGTAGTGACATTGTAATTCCAGCTTTGGAATATCATCCTCACAAACTCTCAACTAGTGGTGGTTGGACTTGATATTGATCTTTGAGAACCATATCATACCTCATAACTGATTAAATAGATCATAAATACTCATAAAGGTGTAATTTTTATTTATCATGGCCTAGTTTAGGTGAAAATAATTCCTGAAAAGACACAATATCTCATTTGTATTTTTCACGAACAACATTGGAGATGCCCAAGGGGACACACTAGGTCTGATAAAGTACTTCTCTTGAAGGTCCTCTAACTACAATTTCAACTCTAGAAGCTCGTTAAGGGCTATAATATATTCCATAGAAGATATCATAATGGTCTCGGGATGCAAGTTGATACAAAAATCCATCTCCCACCTTAGAGGTAGTCCTAGAATGTTCTTGGGGAATATGTCCATAAAATCCTCCATGAATAAATGAATATAGATGCATGGGTATATTGTTGTGCTAAGGGATACAGTCGCTAACTAATGGGTGATGGGATACATCCTCCTACTTGAAAATACACACTCATTCCTCCATGAGATCTATATCTCTCATAAAGTAGAATTTCATCCCATTAGTGCGAAGGTATCTGAATCATCTACAGTGATAGAAAATATGTACTTGGACCATGGACAAACAATCCATACCCAAGATGATGAAATAGGGTTCCATTGTGAAAACCAAAAGGTCCCATATAAAACTTTCTCCACCAAGTGATAGCTCAAACTACCAACAGATAAAAGATATATAAGAATTAATCCTAATAGGAACCTCAAGACAAAGTTGTTGGGCTAACGCCTCAACTGGGAGATCTAGCTCTCACACCAAGAGTAAATAGATGAAGTAATGACTCACACCTATGTCTATTAATAATGAAGTAAGAGCATAATAAACACATAACTTACCTATAATCATCTCATGTGTCACGGGGTCATACACCTCCATATCCTGTAGTTGTATGTGGCCCCGACCGCCAGATCCTTGAGCTTAATGTGGGACGTATAGTGGTAGTGGTTGAAGGATCTCATATTTTCACCCACCACCCATAGAACCCACTCCTAGAGCTCCACCTACTTCTTTACCAGCTCTACCTCCATGGGGGAACCATACCCTCGCTTAGGAAATCCCTGATCATGGTGCTAATTTTTTCATGGTGGTCCATCTACTATCATTCTGCCCTCCTTAATACATCAGGTCAGGAAATAACGTGTCATGTGAACTCACCTATCACATGAATATCATTACCCCTCTTTGGGATACTTTGGTCCTCTACGTTATCCATGTGACACATGACCATGTTCCTGAGTCTGGTCATGGGGAGGTCTCATGCATTAAGATCATATCGACTAGGGCCTATTAGCTACTATAGATGACTCAGCCCTGTAATGCCCACTACTAGCTCCAACTGCAAGGTGTCCCTATAAAAGGAATATTTCTATCACTGGTGCCTACTCTAACACCCTGACATAGGTGGGGATGAACAAGGGTACTACACTAGCATGGATATCTTTGTGGAGACCCTGATCAAACTTTTGTGCTCTGAAGTATCCATCATGGATCATGTAAAGGGAGTAATACATAAGGTTTTTGAACCATGTATTGTACTCTACAACTATCATCCCTCCCTATTGTATCTCTAGAAGATCCTGAATCTAAACTGAGCATAAGTAGGATGAGTAGTACTCCTCATGAAACAACTGTTGGAAATTGGGCCATGAGAGTTTAGACTCATTGTGCATCTGAGTAACAAGACTCCACTATAAATCTAATTATCCATGGAAAAGTATAGATGCTAGCACAAAAACCTAATCCATAGGTGTCTGGATAAGAATAAAAACATGGACCACTGACTCTATACAATCTTCCACTACTTGGGGATCTAGATCTCTATGAAACCTTAGTCACCTATGGCATTGGAAATCACAATGTGCGCTAAGCAAGTGCGTATCCTCATCCTAATATACTAGTATGATATGTTGCTCAATGGGTGGGTTTGTTTCTATATATCCACCTAGAAGGATGATCTCATGGGATGAACCTTGAATTGAGGCCTCATTTCTCATTGGATCTTCATCCCAATCCAGAACTAGTAACCTGGCTGGTTGTCATCACGGATGCATCCTGAAATTTTAATCAAGACATAACATGGTTAGATGAGCATATATATATATATATATATAATGGGGAGATGAATCAAGAAGTAAAGTAAAATAATAAATCTTATAAGATTCATGTACCATTGATCCCTACAACCAATGTCTCAGTATGCCGAGTTGACAAGTAGGTAGTCAAGGTCCTAATAAATGGATATGGTGGTCATCAAAACAACTATAGGTTACCAGGATTGAGAGCCGCACTCGAGACACTTTGACACTTATACCCTAAATCCCAACCAAATAATAATAATGGGACAACTCCAAACACCATCCTAAGGATGAAACCACCTATGATACAAATCTATCACAAACCAACCCAACGGGGATCGAGTCACGACTACACCAAGCCCGCCTCTATAGGCTAGGGGATAGCAACAAGTATTGAAAGGCATATCTAACATGGGAGAACTTTGCCTAATATACCTATATGCACACTCCCAACCATCTCAATTCATAAGTGTAGAGAAATAATAAAAAAGAGATGCAGTATCTAGAATATAACCATGCATGCCAAAAACCTATAGGGTGTATGAGAGTACGGAAATGAAAACTGAAATTTAGGTGAAAAAGACATGCCCAACCATAAATATTTCCCATCATGAAAATACTAGAAAGTAAAAGTGTTGATATATCCCAGCTCTTAATCTCGAAGCTATGACCACTGTATGTGGTCCAACGCATCAGGTATCCCTATGATCCTATGTAGTCACTACCGACTTATCTGTCATCTGCATAAGACATGAAACGTGTGGGAAAATCCCATGCAGGGGTAAGTATATATATACCTAATAGAATTCCTCTAAACATAAAGGGGGAGATGTGAGAGACATTATAGGAATAGATAGACAGTAGAAATCTCAACCCAAAGCAAGAGAGTAGACAGAATCCAACAACATGGATACAGATATAAATATATATGCTCAAACCAAAGAAACCTAAATGAGATAGAATGTGATATCTATCTCGCATCCTAGCGTAGGTAATGAGTGAAAATAGTTCTATAAGTCCATCATGGATGCCCATTATCTCATGTGTCAGTTCAAATAAGTAACTGTGTGGAGGGTCCATGCCTCACCACGGTGCTGTATAGTCGAGGGGACACAATCTCCAAGTAGAGTACATGTTCCCTAGTATGTCAGGGGGGTTCCACTCAGTGTAAAGAGGACTCGATCCCTATATGATACTCATTAGATAGAGTACCCATACCCTAATTTCATAGGGGGTACCACTCAATAGATAAAGGACACTCACCCTAATGCCATAGGGGTACCACTCCGTGTAAGGAGGACCCACACCCTACCCGATAGCATGGTATAAATCCATAAGTAGATAGAGGGCCCATTCCATAGTTTTTTAGGGGTATCACTCTAATGATCATGCTCGGTCACTATCATCATCAAACACCACCTAAATAAGAATCATTCTCATTATATATTGAATAATATCTCAAAATCCACCATGGAAGGAACCATCATGTTCTACATGAAAAAACACTCAGGAGAGCTTACTCACATGCCAAAATATGATTTCAAACAAAGTAAATATGTGAGGTTGAAGTTTCCTCATAAGTAGGGGTACATGGAATATAAGGGGACCCACATGGAATGTGGTCCCAATCCATCGCCTGGTCATGTATCCACCGATACATGGATTGCTTACCATGCACCCATACATATTGTGTAGGGGTACTATATGCCATGCCTCAACAACCTGGGGTCCTGGCCATGGTCCATGGTCATGTCTGTGTATTCTACAAGTGTCTATACACTTTGAAACATGACGTGTTCCTATCCATTCCCATTCTTATGTAATCCCAGAGTACATTCCAGGTCTCCAACACTAGGGTCACATGGTGTGTGGGGTCCCACCCAATGTTTGATAATTATAATTCATGAAACCCTAGCCACCGCATCCAAGCCCCTACACACTGTGTGTTGTTCGGACTACATGACATGTAGTCAGGTTTTCCATAGATTCTTAGATCCATTTTGTGGATCCCAGATCTACATCCATTTCTTTATATCTTGCCTATTATCTACCCAAAAATAGTATATCTTACTCTGGCCGGTGATTTCGGTCCTTCGGGGGCTAGAAATCAAACTGCTGGCTCTTCCCACACAAACTCACATGCACCGTTGTCACCCCGTGTACACCTCCCATCACCTCCATCTTTGGTTTGGATCCTGGATTGAAAAATTGATCACCCACATCCCATAAATCATCTTATTCCATCCCTGGTTTTATGTTCCAATCATCACTCATGATTCCTCCGTGAATTTGGGGGTCCGATCGGGCTCAATACCACCCAGAAATGTTGAGCCATGGAATAGTAGCCAAATGGAGAAGAAATAAAAGAATCAAAGGTATAAAATCACAAAATAAAAGGTGAATGGACATTGTTCAAGTTTTCTCAGAAAACTAACACAATTAGGGATATTTAGGGTGAGAAACAATTTAATAAACCAATAAAATTGGTACACGGGCACATGCAATGGCTCAAATAAAACATAGATCAAAGAAGGATGTTGATTCTTCTCAATCAATTTAATAAATAGGGGAATAAATCATGAATTGGTGATTTCTATCATGTTTGGATTGTTCATCATCAAAGAAATTACTTTCCAATGAATAAGAGGAATCATTTTGTTCGCTACGTCTTGATCTTCCTATATCTAGAGTCTCATCATTGTCTAATTCTGATTCACAAACAAAGGGTATAAGTAACCTCTCAATTATACTAGGGATTATGCAGATAAACCTAGAGAATTTGTAATAATGGTGTATTTATAGAATAAATCATAATTAGTTTAATTAATTAAATAAATAAAATTAATCATTTATATAACTAAACGCAGCCGCCCATGGTTTCTTTTTTCTGAATGTCATGCACCAACCTATTTTAGGTCCCGCCTAGGGTAAACCTCACATTACAAACTTAATTGTGGTATTTTATTTTAGATCCAAGATTTCTTTTAATATTTATCTCATTTTATTTAAGAAATTGTGTGCATGTAATATAAAATATATTTAAATTTTTTATAAAATTAATTACGGGCACACTGGGCCTCAGAATCACACACCATCTTAGTGCCTTACTCTGAAAATATATATAGAAATTTTCCAAAGTATTATAAGGGTAAACAGGGTCTCTATAATTTTAGTGAGTCATAAATTTGTGTTTTTTGTTAGGGATAATCGGGAGGAGGTTTGGCCTGGGTTTTTTTAGTGTCTTCGGGGTGGAAAGAATGGGAGAGCACTAAATTCTATTCGATCAATACACTGAGGTGTCTTAGTGGTGTGTGAACCATAATACATCAAAGGTAAATTCTCTCGTTATGGATTGGATATCGATGAATGTCGAGGGTGTTGTTCTCAATAGCCAGTAAGGATAGGTAAATGATGTTTCATATCGTCGCTCTGGTGAGGGTGATATGGACTCATCTAGTCATCATGTTTAGTGATGGACAGATCATGGGTCTTGGTAATTGGGAATTTAGTTTAGAGAAGTGATAGTAATGACACTCCTATAGTGGAAAGTGATGTATTAGTCACAGGTATATGACCCTTGTTCTAGAAGGGTCATGGAAGTGTGGAACTAGTCATGGAAAGGCCATGGGGGAATTGGGATTCCAATGTGAAACAAATGGGATCCATACCTGAATTCCTTAGGGAATTCCAAATGGGAAATTGAATATAGTGTTGAATCAGGTCTGATCATTGGCTTCGAGCGTGAGATGGAATTGTTGTGAACTAAGGGTAATTTGAACCAGGTGATGCGCTGATGATCGAATAGAAACACGGTGGTTAATTCATATGATTGAGGTTTTCATGATGTTTTATCACAATAATTTGATGTCATATATTTTTGACTAAGTCTATATGATCATGGTTTTCATTTAGGCATGAAAATATTGTGATCGGGTAAGTGGTAGGGAATCAGTGGCTAGCGGCGAGCGTTCTTGGGTCATAATGACCAAAGGTGGATCAAATAGAATTTTCACATCTATAAGTATGTGGTTAGTGGTAATATATGTTTAATATGATGTTTCATATGTGAATAATGTATTTTGAGTTTTGGTTGGTCCTTTAGGAATCATCTAGTATGGTCAGAGTTGGGGTATGGGTGGTAATAACATGTCCATATCAACATGGAATTTTGAATTGAGGTGGGACTTGGTGTATAGTTGGAATCCTCAGGTTTGATTGGGCATATTAGGGTGGATAACATGGTGTGTGTTTCATTGGAATGTAGGTATGAAGTTAGGATAGGAAATTCCAATGGTAGAAGCACCAAAGCATTAGAATTGGAAGATTTGAGTTGAAGATTGTGGTGGGGAGAACCATAAGACTAATGATGAACTAAAAGATGATGTGATTGTGACTTGGGATAAACAGTCATTGGAGAACATCACCTTAGTTTTTTTGGTGATTTGATTTAGCGGTGTCTCATGTATCTCCAATTTCAGTGATTTGTTTTAAAAATAAATCTTAAATTAGTGTTGATGTTCGAGGATGGAATGAAATGGTTTGAATGTGAATTGGAGACCCAAGTAGTTTGGGATGGATGATAGAATACTTGATGATTCTTATTGAGGATGAGAGTTTCATAGTGTGTAGTTTTTGATACCTCATTTTTTTATGATGGTTTTAATTTCAATATAATTTGGGATTTTTTGTTTAGGGGATGGGATAAATTTTTATTTGAGATTTGAAAGAGAACTTTGAGGCTTGGAGCACCCAAAATAGGTGTTTTATACATGCACTACTAGAATTTGGACCTATATCCATGGATCTATGGCCATAGACAATAAAAAATGTGTCTATAGGTCACTTATACCCATGCCTATTTTACTATCTGTGGCATTACCCCCCACGCAACCCCTTTCCCCCTACCCTTGTGAGTTTCTCATCCCCACTGCCCCCATGATCCTCCTCCTTATCGCGATCCTCCTCCTCTCCTAACATCTTTTATGTGGCAACCCCATCTCCCTATGACCCTCCTTCTCTGACGCGGCTCTGGCACAGTTCCGATGCGGCCACCCCCCCCCCCCCCCTCATGATCCTCCTACTCTCCTGACGTCTACGACGTGGCCACCCCACCTCCTCATGACCCTCCTTCTCTAACGCGGCTCCGACACAGTTCCAACGCGGCTCTGGCACGGTTCTACCATGCCTCTGCTATAGTTATGACACGGCCACCCCACCTCCCGGGATCCTCCTCCTTCGACGTAGCCACCCCACCTCCCGGGATCCTCATCATACATGTGATGGATCCATGAATAAGTTACATTTATCTAGTGTTGATTTCATTGTTACCCTATCCAGGTTTTATCCCACACTTAGAAAAGTTTGTAGGTACGGTTGACTGTGGGGATTAAAATCTAGAATACCCAAAAATTGAAATAGACATCTTAAAATCAATTCTCATTCCTGCTATTCAAAAAAAATAGAGAGGATCCCACACTTGGTGTGTTGTTTTTCGGGTGGGGTGACATCAATTACTAGAAAGAAAAATTGTTAGTTCACTTTCACTTCATCCCTGGATTCCCAATTCCTCACATTTACTTTAGGAATGTGATAATAAACCATGGATTTATATCAGCATACCTCGATTAGGATCATAAAATTTTTTATGATAGGATTTATATGCTCAGTGAACCAGATATGTGAATATTCTCAAAGTTTACCTTAGGATAATTTAATGCTTTATAGTTTCACTTGTTATTAAGATCCAACCAGGAGCATCATGAGTGGGTGAGCAAATTCTTGTCTAAATAAATCCCAGTTAAGTTTAACATAAATTTTTAGAGGTTCTGCACTAAGTTCATACCAACTGAAATTAATATCCATATAAAAGTAATTTAGATACCCTCACCATGTATGTGTTGTGAGAGTCTAAAATCAAAGTTAGTCTAGAAATTATTTTTTTATGTAGAATGGGACCGATTTGCTTGGGCCCTTATTGGGAAACTTATGGGATTTCAATTTTAGGGGGCATAAATATCTTACTTTTTTCTACATTATTTCAAAGTTTTGAGAAACATTTATATATGGTTAATATTCATGTAATAGTGTTTTCAGTGGTGTGTTGGGTGATTTAGGAGACAAGGAACAAGGGTCGTGAAGGAAAGAATAGCTCCCTCTATTCATTCAATTTCATGTGCTCTCTCTCATAGAAAAACTAGGTTCCCTTCTTCCTATTTAAAAGAGAATGGATACAAGTAAGGGGATCCTCCCTAGGGATGTGATTAAAAATGACAGAGATCCTATAGGGCGGTGAATCAAGTGGATACCCCCCAATGTTGGACTAAAACATAATGTTAATGGGTCCTGTACATAGGGAGTTATGAGGAGGGATTGTGCATGATTCTAGGGGATCTATGGTTATCGAATATAGTTCCTTTTATGGTTTAGGTAATTCTATCTCGGTGGAGAAAAGATCTTTACTCAGTGGCCTTTAAATTTGGAGGATAGGTAACCTCAATATTTGTATGGTTGAGTAGAAATCCAAGATTATTTTAAGATTCCTACATAATTATTAAAGTTCTCCTTGGTATTCAGTTTATAATATTAGGAAGTGTAGGTCCCCCATAGATCAAGGCACAAATATAATTTATACTTAGAGGGAGGGGAACTTTTCTGTATAAAATCTATCTAGTAAAGAGATACCTTATGAGATTCTTGTTATCTATAATATTATAGGGGATCTTCCACATTACTATGAAATTATTATTAGTGGTAAAATCCTTAGTATTCACCACTTTAGACTCCCAATGTAAAATATTTTCTAATAAAAGTTTCTTCTTGAGTGACCGATAATTTCCCAACTATTAGATCAATCAAGGAAGGTCTTCTAGGGATTCCATTAATGGAGGCGAATGATCTGAATACTCAAGATATTCATGAATAAAAATATTTCATAACATGTACAATGAAAATACTAAATTCAATTGGATGGGTAATCAATTACCCAATCAACTACATGGTCTAAATCCTAACCATCTGAAAATTTTTCCAACCCGTGAAAAATTTCAATCCCAACCATCTCAACATCGAATCTAATATTTTCCATATAAATTGTTAGAATAATTTTTTAAAAAAATATTTAAAATGGATTATAAATTTTCATCATTAATATTATATATATAAAACATTTAAATGGTTATTTAACCCATTCCCACTCATTTTTACCCTTCCTCAATATCTTATAAGAATCATGTTACACACAAACCTCTCATGAATAACTCAAAGTTTTGACTATTCCCAAGAGTGGAAAAACTATTTTAAAACCAATATCATTGATTCCTAAACCATTAGAGTATTAAAAATCATATGAAAAAACTAAATAACCAACATTAGAAACTGAAAAATCAGATACGGATAATAAGTGAATTGGTTGGGGAATGTTGAAATTCAACCAGAGGAACATGGGGAAATTGTTGATGGGTGTTAAAATATGGAGAAAATTTATTTTCTATATTCAAAAGAGAGAAATTTAAAATCTTGGAAAGATTTTCCTAAATATTATTGTATTATGTATGGTAGAGTGTCAAGAAAATATAGGAGATTCAAGAGTTTAGATAAAGACATAACAACCCTCAAAGATAGACACATGTAACCCATCCCATGAATAATAATATTGACCTTTCTTATTGACACTGAAATAATAGGTGGAATATGGACTTGATGTGGCTATTAGATAAATAACCTCATTCCCACTTATAAATAGATTGATCTCAAACAAAATTATAATATATAATAATGGCTTTTTATTAGTTAATTTTTCTATATGGTGAAGGTTTTTATAATACTATGGTGTGGTTGAGGAGACATACCCCCATCAAAATCCATGGATTTAAAGGAATTTGTATTTTCTTTTATCTAGTGTGATTTTCATGAAATCAGATTATTTCCATATGAGTAGTAGATTATCATCCATGTGCCTTTAAATTTTATCACGGTTTTATCTATTAATTTGGTTTACCCATAATACTACCACAATTTTCATTCATTTATAATATGATTCAGGGGAGTGAGGGGTGATAAAAGAGTGATTAATAATTCTCAATTACCATGGGTAGGTTAAATTAGTGTATCGAAAATCATTTTTTCACTACCTAACCTAACACACTAAAGAGAGAATGAATGTATTGAGATCTTGGGTCATTCTAAGGTATTATTTAGGGGGTGAATTTATTTTATAAGAGATTATTATATAATTAATGAGAGAATTATATAAGGTAACCCTTCATTATATTCATCATTTTTCACTTTTATTTTATTTCTTCCATTCACTTGTGGTTCCACTCCTTAATTATTTAATTATTTTAAAATTAATAGTGTTATATTAGTGTAGGTGTAAGGAAAATAAATGATTATATCCTTCCATGAACTTGTGGTTCCCTATCTCTTTTCACCATAAAATGTAGTATTTTTAATTTTCTATTGTATTACATTTCCATATTGGAGTTTCAAATTAGTGGCAATCATGTTTTGAGGTCTTAATCAGATCTACCTATTGAATTATAAATCACTGGTGTTTTGCATGCTGTTCTTTGATCATACTTTTGAAATCATGATTTTTTTTAAGGAAATTATAATTAAAGACTATTTGTTAATTCTTATATGGTATAATGATTTAAATTTTTGTTTCATATAATCATGATCAGTTTAATCTGCATTTGATTAACTTGGACAAAGGGCTGGACAATGTTTATTTACTTGATTTTCAGGTTTTTCTGAGATAAATATGATGACTTTTTGTTGATGAAGTGAAACACTTATAATTATGGAAGAGCGTAAAAAGTATATGTTGCAATAGGATTTTCTGTATAGAGTTTTTTTTCACTTTCTAGATCATATAGTGACTCCTTTTCCTCATTATATGAAGTTTTATTATATGTCATTTTTGTATCATCTTTCAATTACTTGATGGTGCATGCTCATTGAACCTCATGTTTTCACTGTATCTTGAACCTTCAATTTTTTCCCAGGGTATGGGTTGGAAAACCAACTCATTCATATTGTCACTATTGTAGTTCATTCCTTTTGCATTGAATATTTACTTATCAAAAATAGTGATCTTAAAATGGGTGTTGTACAGCCTGTGGTCTATGGTATTCATTACTGGATTCAAAAGGGGATTTTCAAATTCTGATTGTCTTCTTGTACAAGTTCAAATTTTTAATTGATATAATTATTATATATTCATATTTCTAATTATTATTATATCTGCTAGAATATTTTAGAGCTCATGATTTATTGCAAGAATAATTTTTCCATGAGGGGGGGGGCTTTATAGAGGGAGGGGTGTCCATGAGGGGGGTGTCCAGGGGGTGGAGGGGGTGTCTATGAGAGAGGGTGTCTAGGAGGGAAGGTGGTGTACCAAGGAATGTCCAAGAGGGAGGGGTAGCTGTCTAGGGGGTGTCTAGGAGGTAGGGGTGTCCGGGGGGTCCAGGAGGGAGGGGGTGTTCAGGGGAGTGTCCAAGAGTGGGGGGGTATCTAGGGGGTGTCTAAGAGGGAGGGGGTGTCCATGGGGTGTCTAGGGGGTTTCTAGGAGGGTCTAGGAGGGAGGGGTTCCATGGGAGTGTCCAGGAGGGAGGGGGTGTGTAGGGTGATGGGGGAGGGGGTGTATAGTGGGGGTGCAAGGGGAAGTTGGAGGGTTGAAAGGTGGGGAGGGGTGTGTTAGGGGCAGGTGGGGTGAAAGGGGGAGGGGTTGGGGAAAGAGAGTGTAGGGGTAGGGGTGAAAGAGCTTCTTGATAAAAAATTAAAAAAAACATCATGAATTTTTAAGAATAATATAGATGAAGTTGATTCGATGCTTGGGTTATTCATCATAGGTTAAATCATTGTGATTTGATCTGAATGAGTGATGTTTGAAAAATAAAGAGATTTATTAATGATCATGTTATTTAGTATTGGGATGTACATATCAATATGAATATTATTTGTTCATTGTTTGTTCTGGATTCATGTATCATTTATCATGTACAATTGACATACTGATCACATATATATAAGAAGTCATTATATCTCATTTCTTTTCCCACTATTTTCTTATAGGTGGATTCTTATGGTGAAGCCGGTTCTATCCACCACCATCGAAGACAGTGAGTTCAACATCGTATTTGGGTAAGTTTTATTCCATTTTTATCCTTTGGCCCAATTTTAATTAGGGATTTTTTTATTTTTGGGTTCATTATATTTTTTGTAGTGCATTTTGGATTTCGTTGAGGTGTATTTGAATCATCATTGACGAAGGCTTACATGTGTATGCATAGGTAGGAATATACATATATAAGTTCCCCCTTTATATATATTCACTCATGTAAGTATGAATATATATATTGGGGCTAGGTGTGCTTATATATAAATATGAAAAATGCATACATGTGTAAGTGTAAAGGGGTATATGAAAGTATAAACATATATATAGGGACCCCCTTGTGCATATTTGGCCATCAAAATATGTACATAGGGGCTAGGTTTCCTTATATATATGTGAAGTTGCATATGCATTCAATCATAAAAAAAGGAAGATTCGAGTTGTCATCGTTAAAATAAAACATGCCTTGAGGTTAAGGTTGGTTCCCTCTTCCTAAAACTTTAATTTTAATTCTATAATTGCCTGATTGATTTGAAAACTTGTTTGCATAATTGCTTTATTGTTTTAGAAAATGGTTTTTTAATAACCACTAGCTTTTTCAAGGAAGAATATGAATATAGCCCTTGAACTTATTTATAGACCTTATTCAAAGAGGTTAACAAATGATAGTAGTTTCTAGATACTAGAAAAAGAGTTATAAAGCCATACATTGACCATCCTTAGAGACATTAATGATCTCATTCAACTTCCCATTAAATTAATCATAAAATACCACTACTTAGTTTAAGGATCTATTAGTTTCAATACCAAGATTCCTGAAATCTTCTCTGGTATCATAGAACTCACCCATAATATTCCTCTTAAAATCTTGCATAAGGGGGTGTGGTTAGTACCTGTTTTTTTATAGCTATTGAATATTGATCATTAGATGATCTCAAGATGTTTTTGGAACCAAATGTAGATATTTTTCCTAAGAGTCTCCCTATGAAAAATGTGCAGAACAATAATTCTTCCAATGTCCAATAAAGTCCAATGTTGACTTAATTAAAGATTTTTATTTTTAACTTCAAGCTATAATAATTTCATATTGAATATGTTTCTCTCATCATCAATTGTTTTTATCTTGTATTATTGGGTCTTCTTGATTTTATCAACTTCATCATAAAGAATTTTTTATTTTCCTATAACAGGTGGTCAAACTATTTAATCTTATTTTCTTTGACCTCCAGTTCATTATTTAGGACAATAACCACTTATTTATATGTATAGTTCCATACTTATATCCTTTTCAAGGATTTTTCTTTCTTTTTGATTTCATTCAGCAAATCTATAAAGGTGGGTGCAAGAGGGAGGGTGTAGGGGGTCTGTAGGGGAAGGGGAAGGGGGAGGGGGAGGGTTTAGGGGGTCTATAGGGGGGAGGGAAAATTGGTAGGGGATGGTAAGGGAGGAGGGAAAGCTGGAAAGGTGGTGGTCTATAGGGGGGGGTCTGCAGGGGGTGGTCTACAGGGGGTTCTGAAGGGAAGGGGGAGGAGGAAGGGTGAGGGTGGAGGGGTGGGGGTAGGGTTAGGGTAAGGGGGAAGGGGGAGGGGGAGGGTGGAGGGGGATGGGGTGGATGGATGGGGTAGGGGAAAGGGTAAGGGGCAGGGGGTAGGGGGTAGGTCTGCAAGGTAGGGGGAGGGGGAGGTCTGCAGGGTAGGGGGAGGGGGGAGGGGGAGGTTTGTAGGGTAGGGGGTGGTCTTTAGGGGTGTATGTAGGGAAGTGGGGAGGGTGCAGGTGGGATGTAAGGGGGGAAAGGGTGGTGGTCTGTAGGTGGATCTATAGGGAAGGGGTGCAAGAGGGGTGGGGTGGGGGGTAGGGGTGAAAGGGGCAGTGGGGGGAGGGAAAACTGGAAAGGGGATGGTGCAGGGGGAGGGGCAGGAGGGTTTGTATGGTAGTGGGGAGGGTGCAGGTGGGTTTCAGTGGGGGAGGGGTGGGGTAAGGGGTGAAAGGGGTGGGGCAGTGGGGAAAGGGGTGCAAGGTGGGTGGGGCATTGGGGAAAGGGGTGTAGTTAATCTCTATATATTTATAAATTTAGGTAAACTCTACAGGGGGGTCTGCAGGGTAGGGGGAGGGTACAGGTGGGGTGCAAGGGGGGAGGGGTGGGGCAGGTGGGACAAGGGGGTGGGATAGTGGGGAAGGGGGTGCAAGGGGTTGGGGTGGTGGGGTATGGGGTGTAGTTAATCTCTATAGGTTTTTTTAATCTTAGATAAGGTTGAATAAACATTAAAATCCATCTCTAACTCCCCCATTTCTTTATGATTACGTTTCTCCAAATATGACCTACTATTTATAATAGATTTCTTTCACTAAATCATGTCTTGATATTACTTTCAACAAATTAGATTTTGTATGATACCACTAGTTGTTATTGGTATGGCTTTAACACCTTTTCTTTTAAAAATCCATGCCCGTATGTCTACTTTCTTTCATTATAGATTATAAATATAGATTTAGATCCTGTAATCTGTCCTCCTTTTGGTGGGTTGATTCCACTACCACATTGAATGAATTTAGCTGTATATATCTAGATTCAATATGATATTTTAAATTACATTAGATATATCCAAATGCACTACATTTCATCTGGACTCTATAAATAGATATTTCTTTCTTCTACATTTAGGTAAACTTTGAACAATAAACAACCACTTTTGTGATTCTTATTTTACTAAAAATAACACAATGTCATGTTTTTTATATAGGAACAACTTCCAAGAGAGCATATTGATCAATAAAAGTGTGTCAAATATTACGTTATCTTACAACATTCAATGTTCCTAATTTCTTTTGTTATACAATAACTTTAATTTATTTCCAGATTTATGTTTCTGTTGTACTATAAGGTTGTCGATGTATCAACTAAGTCTTTTGTGCTAGGAAAGGATAACTGTTTGGATCATTCATGCATGAATGTCTCAACTCTCTTTCCCTGTATCAACCTTATCGATAATGAAAATATTATAATACCATATACTAGCATACACCTGACAATTGACAAGACTGTTACCTAAAACCAAACCTCCTCATAGCTTTGAAAATCTATCCAGGAAGGAGGGGTGTGGTATGTCTAGGGTGGGGGTCTGTCTAGGAAGGAGGGGAGGCTATCCAGGGGGGTGTTCAGGAAGGAGGTGTCCAGGGGGGTGCAAGGTGGGTTTGTAGGTGGGGGATGGGGTACAAGGGGTCTGTAGGAAGAGGGGGTCTGCAGGGGGAGGGGTGTGTAGGGGGTGGGTAGGTGAGTCTGCCTAGGGAGGGGTGGGGGTCTGTCTAGGGGGGTCTGTCCAAGAAGGAGGGGGTCTGTCCAGGAGGGAGGGGAGGGGGTCTATCCAGGAGGGAGGGGAGGGGTGGAAGGAGGTCTATAGGGATGCAAGGGGGTCTGCAAGGGGGTTCCATATCTGGATTTCAATGTGTGCAACCAACATCGACCATGTGAACAAAATACATTCAAGGTAATATTTATGACATATGACATAAATGAGATCAAACTTCAAGAATGTATTGCCTAATAAAATGAGGTATGAACCAGGTTGTATTTTCAAGCATTGACAATCAATAATCTAAACTTTTTAAAATGTCTTCCTCTAGTGTGTATCTTCGGTACAATAGCCTAATTTTTTTTGAAATTTGAAGTTTCAAATAATTAAATAACATTGACACATCTTCTACATTTATTTTCACATTGAAACATATGATATGAATGTATATTGTTTTGAGTATTAATGTATTTTCGTTAAACTCTAGATTAAATTTCTTGACTTGTAAGCTGATTTTCACTTGGATAAAATACAGGGTTTTGATCCTATATACTAGGTTACAGGGTTTTCCATAATTAGATTTCAAAGAAATACAACATCATAGAACACAGAATCTGTGGAATATTTTGGAGCAGTGGATCATTTTATTCTATCTCAGTTATTAGTTTCTTATACTTGTATTGAATATCACTTTGGATACATGTTTTTGAAAATTAGATCATGTACTCTGTTTAACCAGTTTATGATTGATTTAATTTAACCAGTGAATTTTTTTTATATCATTGGAACATGTATTTTAGGGGTCTCTCTATATTTTATAGGGTTGTCCTTTAAGAGGTGTCCAGGGGGAGGGGGTGTCCAGGAGGGGGGTAGGGGGTGTCCAGGAGGGGGGGGCTATTCAGGAGGTAGGGGGACTATCCAGGAGGGGGTGCAAGGGGGGTCTGCAAGGGGAGGGGTGTGCAAGGGGGTTCTACAGGGGGAGGGATGGGTGGTCTGACTAGGGTGGGGGTCTGTCCATGGGTGAAAAGGGGGTTTATAGGGGGAAGGGGGTCTGTAGGGGGAGGGGGTTCTGTAGGGGGTCTCCATGGGTGCAAGGGGGTCTGTCTAGGGGTGAAAGGGGGTTTGTCCAGGGGTGAAAGTGGGTTCTGTCCAGGGTGTAAGGGGGTATGTTCAGGGGTGCAATGGGGGTCTGTAGGGGTACAAGGGGGGTCTATCCAGGGGTATGTCCAGGGTTGCAAGGGGGGTCTTTCTTGGGTGCAATGGAGTCTTTAGGGGGGAGGGGTGTGTAGGGCGGAGGGGCAGGGGGTCTGTCCAGGGAGGGGGGTCTATCCAGGGTGTAAGGGGGTCTATCCAGGGGTGCAAGGGGGGTATGTCCAGGGTGCAAGTGGGGTCTTTTCAGGGTGCAAGTGGGTCTGTCTAGGGGTGCAATGGGGGTCTTTAGGGGGAAGGGGGTCTGTAGAGGGAGGGGGTGTTCATGGGGGTCTATCCGAGGGGGTCGTTTTTTATGAAATGGGAAGGTATATAGCCATAGTTTCAAAATGTGGTTATAGACCTATAACCACAGTTTGAACCGTGGATAAAGCCATATAGCCATGGTTTTTAGGATTATAGCCACAACTCAAAACCGTGGATATAGCCTAAAATTATAGTAGTGATGGTATAAGGATTGAGAGGTATCTTGGAGGATTAAGAGGGACTTCGAAATATATTCTAACCTTTGTATATAAATGGGAAAAGCCACAAACGACGTAGGTGTTCCGTGATACATGGATTATGGTTTATTCCTTGTTTATGGTTCTTGTGATGTGTATACTCGCCACTAAGGGTGTTTGACTATTTAATTTAAATTGTTTAATGATTAATTAGTTTGTTTATTAAATAAATATTCCTTGAGTAGAAAAAATTACCAAGTCCACATTAGGACTTGTGCACTAGCCTTATTCCTCGACCAATAATGGTCGAGGCCTTAACAGTTGACTACCCTGGGACATTGAGACCCCTTCGAGGGATAAAATTAAATAAAATGAAATTAATTTTATTTTAACAACCCTAGTGTAGTTTACCTTGGAACTTAATTATAGAATAAAGTGATGATTTATACCAGTTGTCCCTAGTGGGTCGTAGCATGACAATAAGTTGGGTGAGAGAAGGACCTAGAATGGCTTATGGCATTTTTTAGGGTCATGATCATTCTCTCTTAACCTTTTCTAATATAACATAACATGTGTGGAATGTAAGGTCATTCCTTTTTTATAACCTTGTCTAGGTGCGTGATGACCTTTATGATATGGGCGATGACCTGAGACATGATCGAGATTAGGGACCCTAATTAGGGTTCCCCCATTTTATGGTGACCTAGGGGATCCCAATGGGTGCCGTAGTGATATTTTGAACTCGGTGAGGGGGTGGGCTTGGGTATTTGGTTGGTTTTGGTGGGTTTAGTCATTCAGACAACCCCTCATTTTACTTTTTTTTGTATATGACATGGAAAACGCCCTTGGTGGTAGTTTTGATGCTTTTTGACTTGTTATATGCCCCCGATGTGGTTTTTCTATGAAATGGAGAATGACCATAGGGGTGGCCATTTATTATGTATGAAAAATTACCAAGGGGTGGTGTTTTATTAGGCATTACTCTTTGATGAGAAAACTCACATGGGGGAGGTCCATGTTAATTGTGGGATTATACCCTTGGCTAGGAAAACTATCATAGGGTAGGTCTATAAAACCTAACTAAGAAAACTCCCATGTAGTATTTCTATGTTACTATCAATGGGGCTGCCATGAATATGAAGTTGGTGTTGATATGATAAGTTGGGATGGAGATTTCTATAACTCCTCAGTTCTGTGATACTTATAGACTTATGACCCAAATGAGAAAACTTTCATATGGGAGGTCTTTGTTACTTATTTTTATACTAGAGAGACTTGTGTCTATTACATTAGGAGGCACAGTCATCAGGATGTGCTTGGATACACCCTAACACTAGTTGAAGTAGGTATGGTCAATTGGGGTCATAGACCTAAGGATCAAAAAAAGTATGGTACATGGAAAATGAGTTGACATAGTCTTTGTGACTTTATAGAGACCTGGACTTAACATATATGGATATAAAATCATTTTAGATGAATATTCATCACATTAAAAAAGAACATGCCTGAGGACTGTAATAGTTTAGTATCTTTGGAAACTTGGAACGAAATATTCTAACTTGTTGAAAGATCTTCAATGTTTCCCAAAAATATCTTTCTATTTATTACTTCTACTTAAAACCTTTCTTCATAACCTGGGGAAAGGAAACATAAGAAAGGGTGAGCTCAGATGCTTAGTAAGTGTCAATAAAGTAGATATGTAAGTAGAACATGAGAATAACATTTGAAGATCATGCCTTGTATATCAAAGATCATATACATGATTCATGTCATAAAGATTGACAGTTCATAAGGTATGAATCAAAAGGGAATCAAGAGCATAATCCATGATAGCATAACATAGGAATAATACATTGTATTTTTGGTATATACATAAGCATATAAAATTATTCCCTATAATTAAAGGCTCATTTCCAAATACCATCAGGGCACATAATGGGGGATACACCTACTGTGCGGGTCACACCACCATCTCTAGTCACATATATTTCCTTATAGTGGAATGGGTTCACTACCCAAACCATATTAGTAGTCAAGGTTCACTCATAAGACCATATTAGTAATCAAGGTTCACTCTCAAGACTATCTCAGTAATCAAGGTTCACTCCCAAAACCATCTTATCAGAGAAATTCCCTTAATGAACCAGGTTCACTCCCCATTTCATCCATGTCTATATCATGATATATAAATCTTTACCCAATTAAATGTAGGGAGATATAGGTCCCACCCTTCACATAATGAAATCATACATACATGTGCCACAAGATAATAAAACATTCATCATATCATGACCCATAAAAAGAGATGGGTTTTATAAATATCATATCATAACCCATGAAATGAAATGGGTGTCATAAACATTTCATCATATAACCTTTTGAGAATAGACAAGTTTCATGATCATAGAATAAATCTTGAAAGTATGCCAGTTTCATAATCATTTTATCATGGTATAACCTGTGGAAGAGAAACGGGTTTCTTAAACAACTTGTCATATTAATCATAAAACATTCAAATAAATAATGATAATGGTGTCCTTGGATCATATCCCCTGTAAGGAATAAACTATATAAAAGGATATCATATTAGATAGAGAATTATTTTTGAATGATCACTTGGAGTATTTTTTAAGGGAAATAACCTTTCTTTGGAAATCAATTTTTAAAACATAAAACAATTTCAAAATCCTTTTATTTGAAAACCAATTTGAAAACTTATGAATATTATATTAGAAAATCATTTAAACCATTTTTTAAGGATAATATTCTTTTCTCTTTAAAAAACTATTTTTAGAACATAAAACATTTTGAAAACCTTTTTCTTTGAAAATAGCTTCAAAAACATAAAAAGAATCTTTATAATCATTGAAATCATTTTCTTTGAAAACAAAATTTTAAAACATATAAAGGAAGATTTTAAAATCATTTAAAACACTTTTAAAACATAAAAAAAATTGAAAACCTTTTTCTTTGAAAATAACATTGAAAACATATAAAGGAGGCTTTGAAAATCATTTAAAATACTTTTTAAATTTTTTTTTTTGAAAAACTTTTACCTTTGAAAACCAATTTAAAATCAATGAATTTCAAGTATATCAGGAAAAAAATTCTTAAAAAATAAATCTTGTAAACTTGAAAAGGAAGCTTCAATGAAATGATGGTCATGATATTGTATAAATATATACATTTTGAACATTCCTTTTTGTACTGTAAGAAGTTTAGAAAAGTTCCTTGACCAAAAAATGACAAGAAGATTCCTTTTTTAAACCATTTTGTAAAAAGGTAAAACATGGCTAAAAATGTACTTTAAAAATCATAGAATAATAGCATAACATTTTTTAAATTTTTTTAGAAAACTCAATTTTGAGAGAACACAGATTTTTGACTAAAAAGAGAAATAAATTCAGATTTTCATAAAAAAAATCTTAATCATCTTAAGTACCTAATAGTGGAAAAAATGGTACCATTACTTGTATATAACATGAATAACCATATTAGAAGTAAATTAATTATAATTATTGAGATATGGACCATAATATTTCATCAATAGAAGCATAATCCAAAACAATCACTACTTGAAATCCTACCTATACCAACGCTCACATCCCAATGGTTTGAAAAAACCGTTGGCAAAGGGGGTCTTATCCCAGCGTTTATAGAAAACCATTGGGATAGGATATGTAATATAAGGTTATCCAAATGGTTTTGTAAAACTGTTGGGATAGATCCATTTAATATAAAGGTATCTCAATGGTTATGGAAAACCATTTGGATAAGACAAGGGTATCCCAATAGTTTTGTAAAACTGTTGGGATAGATCCATTTAATATAAGGGTATCCCAATAGTTATGGAAAACTGTTGGGATAGGTCAAGGATATCTGATCGTACCACGATTCACTATTTTATTCCACCCTTACACCGCTGTTTTAAACTAGTTTTGTAATGGATATTCCAAATATAATAATAAATTTTAATTTATGTTTGAATTAATTAATTAATTTTAACAAATATTAGAATGGGAAATGTTACTTGTTTTTGTTATTTCAATGTAGGTGGAGATGATTTGGAGGGCCCTTGATGAAGTGGAAGAAAAATGGGCCAAAATTGCATGGATCCATGGACATCTGTCCACTGTTTTGACTATTACGAGAAATAAGTGCATCCAAATGGTCTGATATTTTTAGGACCGATTTAAAATTTAATATTATACATTTGATATCAAGAAACCCAATCCTGATTCGGCTTCTAAGGGGGCCATACGAACTCATCTGTCCAAGCCACCGAATATAAACAAAGTCAAAAGTGGCGTTCTATATTTTATCAATATCTCAAGATGTATTTGTCCAAATGGTGCCAAACTTTCGGTGGTGATAGATAGGAAGTGGGGATACAACTTTCCAGTTTTGTAAAAAGGTATATTCGACTTTCTAATAGCCTAAAACCTTTCTCCAAGTGGTATATCAAAATCTGGGTGCCCAAAACCACTTACCATTTTGGCTATAAAAAGGAACCTTGGGCACCCCATTTGAAAGTTCGTCCTAGAGGAAAGGTGCTGCCATTTTGGAGTCCCTAAGGAGTCTTCTCAACATCCCTAGCAGTTCTGGGGGCTATGGGAAGTTCTACTTCAACATATTCTTCTTCTTCCCCTCCCATGGGTTTCTAAACCCCTTGTGATCACCCGGGGAGGAATGTGATGTAATCTCGAGCTTCAAACTTGTATTATTTTGAATGATATTTTTAATTCCAGGTTGTATGTTGTTTTTCCTCATCCTCTATTTTTATTTAATTTAGTTATATACTATTATTTTATACTCAACTCAAATGATCATGTTTGGGGGTACCCTTTCATGTGATGTTTTACACACCGTTCATCCCTTTTTCTTCGCTCATTCAATTGCGGTGTTTGTGTGGTTCATATTGGTCAATTGAACTCACATAAGCACTGTCAAGATCATGAAAATTTATTTCATAGTATCACAAAGAAGTAACATACAAACCTGGACAGCACATCGAGTTCTTCGTGTGATTCCTTGGTGAGTATCGGTTATGATGTCGAACACAAATCACTCAATCATCGGCGGTGTACGGTGAATCATTGTGTGTTTTAGAATGAACCCTAGGAGGTATCCTAGAATAAAATTAGTAACAATATGTTAATATGTGTTACAAACTAGGTATTAAAAGATCATAACCCCATCCCTTGAAGCGATGAAGGATGAGCATCACAAGACTTCCCCAGGTTGATCACATTTAATCAATCTTGTTTACTTCTACTGTGCTTTTATCACTTTCATTTTCTATTGTCATATTTTATCATCAAAATAAAGTACTATAAAACCTCATTCACATTATTATTTCATAATCAAAACCCACTTTTTAAATTCATGATCTAAGGCTCCATCGAGAGATGACCTAGGGTTGCTGCTATACTGTAGAAATTCTAGTCAAAATTAAACAACTAATTTGACGCGCTTGACAACACGATCAAATTTTGGAGCCGTTGCCAGGGAGCCAAGATCATTTTTCTTTATTTAATTTTATTTATTTATTTTACTTCTTAATTAGTACTCTTTCAAATACCCCACCCCCATTTTATTGTTTTTGTTTTGGGTTTTGTCTTTATTTTTGATTATTTTTGGTGTGTTCTTTCTCTCTCTCTCTATCTTATTTTCTTTATATCCCTCTCTAATTATATAGTATAACATTCTATTATTATTTCACCCTTATTAATTTATTTTTAATCCATATCAAATAAAAAAACACACCACAAACAATCAATGAATCAAACTGGACATCATTGTTGCATGACAATATCTGGTAAAGAAACACCACTTGAATTTGATCCTAAAATTGAAAAGTCACTTCACACAAAAATCAAGGCATATAGAGAAGGTAAATAAAGTAACATTGAGGAACTCCTTGTGGAACCTCAAGTGGTACTAAACCAATCCAAAATTGAACCCAGTCAAACCCAAGAAAACATGGCTTCAAATAATCGAACTTTAAAAGAACTGACCACCTCTGATGTGAAGTACCAACCTGCATACATCTAATATCCCGAGGAAGAAACCAACTTTGAGATGAGATCAGGTCTCATCCACATTCTTTCTAAATTCCATGGTCTTCCTGGTGAGTACCCTCATAAACACATTAAGGAGTTTTAAATAGTGTGCTCCACCATGAAACCCCAAAATGTGGCTGAGGACTTAATCAAGTTTAGGGCCTTCCCTTTCTCCCTGGATGGTGTAGCCAAAGATTGGATATACTATTTTCCTACCACGATTTGGGGCTGGAATGACCTTAAAAGAATATTTTTAGAGAAGTTCTTCCCTGCCTCCCAAACTGCGTCAATTAGGAAAGAAATCTGTGGAATTAGGCAATCACAAGGAGAGACCCTTCATGAATACTGGGAGAGATTCAAGAGACTTTGCTCAAGCTTCCCCCACCAGCATATTAGTGAACAACTATTAATCAAATACTTCTATAAGGGACTCATTCCCATGTATTTCGGAATGATTGATACTGCATCTGGTGGTGCCCTAGTTGATAAAACCCCTTTCGTCGCTCGTGACTTAATAGCCAACATGGCTCAAAATGCACAACAATTTAGTACACGAGCAATTGCACCAACCTAAGGAGTTCATGAGGTAATTCATTCCACCCTAGAAAAAAAGGTAGATACTAAACTTTATGATATTCATACCCTTATAAGGCAATTATCTCAATCACAAAGAAACTCAGACTCTACTTTTATTCCATTACATTGTGGTATTTGTTCTGATAACACTCATTTTTCTGACCAGTGCCCACAACTTCAAGATTCATCTGATTCTTGTGCAGCGGTGTTCCCAGGGCATACATTCCAACAAGCACCTCCCTTCAAGAAAGAAAAATTCAGGCCAAATCCAAATATAGGGTGGCGAGCACAACCCCAGTACCGACAAGGAGGAAACTCAAGCTACCTCAAGCAGAATTGGTATCAACAAGGCCAAGGTATGCAACCTTCTTATCCATCAACATCTCAAAAAAAATCCTCCTCCTCCCAAATCTGAACCAAGCCTTGAGGATATGGTGAAGAAAATGGAAACCCGGAACCTTCAGTTCCAACAAGCCACACAATCGGCAATTCAAGACCTACAAACTCAAGTGGGACAATTGGCGAACACCATCAGTGAGCTTAAGATGAAAGGGTCTGGACAACTACCATCCCAACCCATTTCCAATCTGAAGGAAAAAGGTAATGTATGTTCAATTACACTTCGTAGTGGTAAAGAAGCTTCTACTTCTACTGATTCTATGAAACAGGTATGTCCCCCTCTTTAAAACACTCCTTCCCAACCCTCAAAAATTTTATTTAATGAAAAACAAGATAAAAAGGGAAATCAAATTATCATTGATGATTCAAATGAAAAATCCATTCCTATTTCTTTCCCACAAAGACTCTATAAATATAAGAAAAAATTTGATAATGATATTGATAATGATATAATGGATACATTTAAAAAAGTTCAAGTTAATATTCCTTTATTGGATGCAGTCAAGAAAATTCCCCATTATGAAAAATTTCTTAAAGAACTGTGCACCCATAGACGAAGGCTGAAGGGGAATGAGAGAGTCAACTTGGGTAGGAATGTATCGACCTTGATTCAACCAGAAATTCCAACCAAATGCAAGGATCCGGGCACATTCACGATACCGTGTACCATAGGGGAGACTTTCTTTTCTGATGCTATGCTAGATTTAGGTGCTTCCATTAATGTAATGCCTCACTCTGTGTATACTTCTCTGTAGGTTGGAGAGCTTCAACCAATCGTAATTGTCATGAAAATTGCCAACCGGAGTACAACGCATCTAACAGGAGTGATTGAGGATATCCTTGTATGAGTGAAGAATCTCATCTTCCCTGCTGATTTCTATATTCTTGAGATGGAAGATACCCGAACCCAAGGACATGCTCCTCTCATACTTGGGAGGACATTCCTAAAAACAAAAAATACGATCATCAACGTTCACAATGGTACATTTTCCATGGAATTCAGAGGAGAAAAGGTAAGTTTTAACATCCTTGAGGCTATGAAACACCCCATTGAAGAGCACTCCACTCTTCCTGTCTATTCGATGGAAGTGATCTCAAATGATGCACACACACACAATTCTCTCCTTAACCCAAACTCTAGTTCATTTTTTTTTTCTTCACCCTTGGATGATTTGAGTTTTGATTCATGTTTTGAGTGTTGTGTGGGTTCTGAAAAGTGTAAATTTTGTGCTTTAATTGATGAGTGTGTTCATTCTGAGGTACCCATGATCGTCAATGATTCTGCAAATCTCATTTCTATAGATTCTCTATCTTTAGAGAATAAACATGAGCATATAGATAGTTTAATGGACCTCACTCCCCCTAAATCCCCTCCCTCAGTCCAGAAACCACCGGTGTTGGAACTTAAACCACTTCCTTATAATTTAAAATATGCATATCTTGAGGGTATTAACCAACTGCCCGTCATTATTTCCAATAACCTCTCTCTACAACAGGAATCGAAACTGATCAAACTTTTGAGAGAGTGTAAAAAGGCAGTAGGATGGACATTGGATGATATTTCCAGGATTAGCCCATCTATTTTTATGCACCATATACTTTTGGATGATGAGGCTAATCCCATAAGACAATGTAAATGCCAGTTGAATCCCACTCTCCTTGAAGTGGTAAAATTGAAAGTCAGTAAATCACTTGCTACGGGGGTTATTTATCCTATATCTGATAGTAAATGGGTTAGCCCAGTGAAAATTGTGCCTAAAAAATAGGAATAATAGTTGTGTCAAATGAAAGGAATGAATTGGTTCCAACACATGTGAAAAATAGTTGGAGAGTCTGTATTGACTACCATAGACTGAATCAAGCCCTGCGGAAGGACCACTTTCCATTACCTTTCATTGACCAGATGTTAGAATTATTGGATGGTAAGTCTCATTATTGTTTCCTTGATGGATATTCGGGTTATTTACAAATCTATATAGCCCCTGAGGATCAAGAAAAGACAATATTTACTTGTCCATTTGGCACATTTGTATACAGAAGGATACCATTTGGTCTATGTAATGCTCCTGGTACTTTTCAGCGATGTATGTTGAGTATTTTTTTCTCAGTACCTTGAGAGTTGTGTGTAAGTCTTTATGGATGATTTCATGGTTTATGGATCTTCTTTTGATGATTTTTTGGAACACCTATGTTCTGTCCTCCGTCGCTGCATTGAAAAGGATCTTGTTTTAAATTATGAGAAATGTCATTTTATGGTTGAGTGGGGGATAGTTATTGGGAATGTCATTTCAAATAAGGTAATTCAAGTTGATAAATATAAAACTGAATTAATTTCAACCCTTCCATATCCAAAATGTGTTTGTGAGGTGCGATCTTTCTTGGTTCATGCTGGTTTTTACCGTCGATTCATTAAAGACTTTAGTAAGATTTCACTTCCATTGTCCCAGTTATTGCAAAAATATTCTGAGTTTGTGTTTGATAAAAATTGTGAGGATGCATTCAATTCACTAAAAAAGAGTCTTACATCACCTCCCATCATCCAACCACCATGGTGGGATCTCCCCTTAGAACTTATGTGTGATGCCTCTAACTTTGCAGTTGGGGCAGTTTTATCACAAAGGGTTGAGAAGGCTCCTCATGTCATTGTGTATGCCTCGCGTACCCTTGACCCTGCCAAGGTAAACTACACAACCACTAAAAAAGAACTCCTTTCTATTGTGTTTGCCTTGGAAAAATTCTGTTCATATCTTCTCGGGTCGAAAATCATCATCTTCTCTGATCATGATGCCCTTCGTTTCCTCTTAAAGAAACCTGAAGCCAAACCTCACATCATTCGGTGGATTCTCATCCTCCAGGAGTTTGACCTTGAGATTAGAGATAAGAGAGGAGTGGAAAATGTGGTAGCTGGCCACATTAGTGGGATTTCCCCACCACTGGACCATCATGTTGACTCACCTCTCCCCATTGGAGAATTCTTCCCTCATGAGAACCTTTGGAATGTTGTGGACCTTACCCCCTGGTATGCAGACATTGTGAATTTTCTAGAAACATCTAGGGTCACCACTGATTTTAGCACTTCAAAATCCCAAAGTCTTAAACATGATTCCCAATGGTACATTTGGGATGACCCATATTTGTGGAGGATATGTAGTGACCAGGTTGTTCGTAGGTGTGTCCCTGACCATGAGTTCACCTCTTCGATGCATGGGGCATTGACTTCATGGGGCCTTTTCCAAATTCATTTGGATTTGTATACATCTTACTAGTTGTTGACTATATTTCTAAATGGGTGGAAGCAAAGGCTACTAGGACCGATGACTCTCGAGTGGTTGTTGATTTTGTGAGGTCCCAAATTTTCAGTAGGTTTGGTTTACCAAGATTCATCATTAGTGATTAGGGTTCACATTTTTGCAATCGTAACATGAAAAACTTTCTTTGTAAATATGGGGTTGTTCATAAAGTCTCAACTGCAAATCATCCCCAAACTAACGGACAAGCGGAAATTTCAAATCGGGAAGTTAACCGAATCTTGGAGAAAACGGTACAGCCCAATAGGAAATATTGGAGTTTGCGCTTGGATGATGCACTTTGGGCATACCATACTACTTTTAAAACCCCAATCGGAATTTCACCATATAGGATTGTGTTTGGAAAGTCTTGTCACCTCTCAGTGGAGGTAGAACACCGTGCATATTGGGCTGTTAAACAATGTAATATGAACCTTTCAGATGCAGGTGAGCAAAGAAAGCTACAGATTCAAGAGTTGGAAGATATTCGATGTGATGCATATGAAAACTCCCGGATCTATAAAGAGAAGACAAAGGCTATTCATGATAGCATGATTCACCAGCGGAAGTTCCATATTGGTGAGAAGGTCCTCATGTACAATTCCAGGCTTAAGCTCCACCCAGGTAAGTTTTGTTCCCGATGGCTCGGTCCTTATACTATAACTAATGTTTATCCTTTTGGTACAATGCAGGTTTTGCATGAGTAGAGTGGAAGAAGTCTTACCGTCAATGGGAAGCGAATTAAACACTTCTATGAGGATTTTCTGAAGAATCTGGTGGAATAAATCCACCTTCTCGGCGCATCATACCAATAAAAAACACCAGGTTTTATCCTTCCTTTTCACATTATCAATTATTTCAGTGAGTACACTGCACATTCTAGGTGTGGGGGTGGATACATTCCTGGGTTAGTTAGGAATTTTCATCGTTTTCTCCTTTCTTCTCTTTTTAGCCTTCTTTATGGTATTTTAATTTTTCCCCATCAACAATTTTGAAATTCAATGATTTGGTGACCATAAAGGGGGGAAAGTAAAAATACCATAACGAATGCTAAAAAGAATATGTGTATGAATTTAACATCAAGGATTGATTTTTTTAGTGAATTGGTTTTATGTCAATGATATAAATGCTCGTATCTATGTGAAACCTTTGAGATGATTGATGCCCCTTGTGTGAGTAGTTTTTGGGAAAACTATATCAATAATATCTCCACAAATTTTTGCACCAAACCACAAAGTGTGAATATTTCTTACTTAATATATGGTAAATATATGTTGGGTTAATATTTTTCAGCTTTAAATGATATTTCCATATGTTCGTTCCTAATCTGATCTGTTTCATTACTGAATCAGATTGACCTATGCGTGTGTACCTAATGTCCGACTGTTGTACGCCCTCAAAAAAAATGTGTCTTGGGAAGGTCAAAAACCACCCCTCCTCAACCTTTGATCTTGTTATAACTATTGCAATTAGTGTCGTGAGAAGATCAAACAAGGGTTGAGAGATGAGTGTGAGATTTGTTCCAAATGCAACTTGAAAAAAAATATAATAAATGAGGGGAGTGATGAAATGTGCAACATATGGGGATATCTAGGTCGGGAGCTTATGGTTTTACTTCTGGGAATGCTTAAGTGAGTGGGTATTGAAATATGATTGCAAAGGATGTAGGACAGGTTCGGTTAAAAATCATTTAAAGCTGAATAATGTTAAAATAACCTATATTTATTTGATAAAAAGTGGAAAGAATAGCATGGAATGGTTTTCACACACACACATGGAGAGTTAGTGTAATGGTTTACTTTTGAATTCCTTTCTCATGTTTGTTTCATGAATCTCTTTGAATTTTATTGTGATATGATTTATGAGACATCTTTTTCTATATTCACTGGGAAGAACTCTTTGGTGCGGTTCGTGCATTGATCACATTACTTTGGTGAATTAAAATTTCCACAAATGTTAAATCTTCATGATTTTGGAAATATATATATATGCATCATTTTATTTGGATATGTGACTTTTCCCAGGAGTGAAAATGTTTAGGTGTGGGGGTGTGATCGTACCACGATTCACTGTTTTATTCCACCCTTACACTGCTGTTTTAAACTAGTTTTGTAATGAATATTCCAAATATAATAATAAATTGAACTTTATTTTTGAATCAATTAATTAATTTTAATCAATATTAGAATGGAAAATGTTACTTGTTTTTATTATTTCAATGTAGGTGGAGATGATTTGGAGGGCCCTTGATGAAGTGGATGAAAAATGGGCCAAAATTGCATGAATCCAAGGACATCTATCCACTGTTTTGAATAGTACGCGAAATATGTGCATCCAAATGGTCTGATATTTTGTGGTCCGATCCAAAATTTAATATTCTACATTTCGTATCAAGAAAACCAATCCTTATTCGTCTTCTAAAAGGCCCATCCGAACTGATATGTCCAAGCCACTGAATATGCACAAAGTCAAAAGTGGCGTTCTGTATTTTATCAATATATCGAGGTGTATTTGTCCAAATGGTTCCAAACTTTTAGTGGTGATATATAAGACGTGGGGATACAACTTTCCAGTTTTTTCAAAAGGGATATTAGACTTTCTAATAGCCGAAAACCTTTCTCCAAGTGGTTTATCAAAATCTGGGTGCCCAAAACCACTTCTCATTTTGGCTATAAGAAGGCACCTTGGGCACCCCATTTGCAAGTTCGGCCAGGAGGCAAGGTGCTGCCATTTTGGAGTCCCAAAGAAGTATTCTCAACATCTCTAGAAGTTCTGGAGGCTATGGTAAGTTCTACTTCAACATATTCTTCTTCTTCCCCTCCCATGGGTTTCTAAACCCTTTGTGATCGCCCGGGGAGGAATGTGATGTAATCCCGAGCTTCAAACTTGTATTATTTTGAATGATCTTTTTAATTATAGGTTTTATGTTGTTTTTACTCATCCTATATTTTTATTTAATTGATTTATATACTGGTATGTTATACTCAACTCAAATTATCATGTTTGGGGGTACCCTTTCAGGTGATGTTTCACACACCGTTCATCCCTTTTTCTTCCCTCATTCAATTGCGGTGTTTGTGTAGTTCATATTGGTCAATTGAACTCACATAAGAACTATCAAGATCATGAAAATTTATGTCAGGGTATCACAAAGAAGTAATATACAAACCTGGACATCACATCGAGTTCTTCGTGTGATGCCTTGGGGAGTTTCGGTTATGATGTCGAACACAAATCACTCAATCATCGGCGGTGTCCGGTGAATCATTGTGTGTTTTCGACTGAACCCTAGGAGGTATCCTAGCATAAAATCAGTAAAAATATGTTAATATGTGTTACAAACTAGGTATTAAAAGATCATAACCTCATCCCTTTAAGCGATAAAGTATGAGCATCACAAGACTTCCTCGGGTTGATCACGTTTAATCAATCTTGTTTACTTCTACTGTGTTTTTATCGCTTTAATTTTCTATTGTCATATTTTATCATCAAACCCAAGTACTATAAAACCTCATTAACCTTTTACTTTCATAATCAAAACCCACTTTTTAAATTCATGATCTAAGGCTCCGTCGAGAGATGACCTAGGGTTGCTGCTATACTGCAGAAATTCTAGTCAAAATTAAACAACTAATTTGACGCGCTCAACAACGTGATAAATATCCCAATAGTTTTGTAAAACTATTAGGATTGATACATGTAATATAAGGTTATCCTGATGGTTTTGTAAAAATTTTAGGATATATCTTTTTTACAAAACCTATACCAAAGTTTTTGAAAAACTGTTGGTATAGGTCCCAAAAATTTGTGTTCCTATCCCAACGGTCTTCAGAACCTTTGGGATATGAACAATTATTTTTTTGAATTATTGTTTCAAATATCATAAAATAAATCAATATATAAATTATTTATAAATATATATATATATATATCCAAATACATTCACAAAGATAAATATATCATAGTGGTTAGGTCTTTGATATATAAGGTGGGGGTCATGGATTCAAACCTATGTTGTGTATTTTATTTTATATTACCTATCCCAATGAAAAATAAACCAACGGCCCTCTAAACCGTTGTTATAGGCTATTTTTTCAGTAGTGAATTTTGATAAATGATGAGATTGTGGAAATAAACTCTTACCACTTTGGTAACTTTGAATTATAATATCCATGAAAGGATACCATTAAATAAAGCTTAAAATACTATTAAAATAAGTATATTCATGATATAACATGTCAAAGGTTGGTATATATACCTTGTAAAATAATATAGGTGCATAACATAACATGTTTCTCAAAGAAGGAAAATTGAGACAAAATTACCTTACTGATTTGGTAACTTTTAAACCGTAAACCCCATAAAAGATAGATCATCAAATGAATATGTAAATACCAATAAATTTAATTATATTAATAATATAATACATTCATTTTCAGTAGATACATCACACAAAATAAATGAGTGGTGGATATGGAATAAGTATTGCAAAAATTAAAGTAAGACTAGAAATCTGCTTACTGCTTGAGTAACTTTTGAATCATGAGATATGGAAATAATAACATCAATTGAAACTTTTAATATCATTAAATAAATTAAATTCATGATATAACATTTCATATTGTAGTATATACACCATGCAACAAGAATAAGTGGTGAACATAACATATAACTCAGAGAAATAAAAGTGAGACGAGAAAACCCTTACCATAAGTCTTGATTTTCTTTTAACATATTCAAAACTCATATATAATAAATATATGTTTGTTATAAATATAACACAGGACCATATTATTATATATAATACCATATATGGTTTTATTATGAATTTATATTACCTGTTTATTAACAATTTCATGGTAAAGTTGCGTTTCAGGTAATAACCGATTTGTTTTTCATATATGTTTTGAATTTTTATTCTTGACTATATTTATTAGATAATGATTTACTTATTTCAAGAATATAAAATATTATATAAATATCATATGCATTTAGTATATAAGTATTTATAATAATCTTAAAAGATATAAATATAAAATAAAATACACAGTGATTTACTTATTTCAAGAATATAAAATATTATATAAATATAATTTATATTCAGTATATAAGTATTTATAATAATCTTAAAAGATATAAATATGAAATTAAATACACTTTTCATAGAAACGGTAGGTTGTACGTACGCATTAATGTTGTTTCAATTTTCTTGTCATGTTTATAAAGAGAGAAAAGTAAATGATATATATATATATATATTATCTTTAAAGTTGCATTATAATTTCATATATATCACATATTTTTATTAAAATAATCCTTAATATATTCCACATAAAGTGTGAATGAATCATATCACTTTGAGGAGGTGGTAGTCCACACATCCACAAATGAAGTTATTCTATTCCTACAAAATGGAAATAATTAAGGTATGTGTTATATAATAATTAAAAAACAATAAAGATGTCATAAATATAATATATATCATATACAAATATTTATTACATCATTATTCCCAACCTTTATAGGTGGTAATGGAAGAACGAATGACATCAGTTTGCAAGGTGGTAATATGTCTTACACACGAACGATGATTGTGTATCCCATTTGATGGAAGTGTGTGATAGTGTAGGTAATACCCTTAACATAACAACATATTATTATATTTAGGATACTTAGGTCATTGGATAATCATTTAATGATAATAATTTAGTGGTTGGAGAAATAGATAAAACAAAAATGCTTATTGAAGGATGTTACCTCTTCTTTGGGTAACTCCTTTTTGTTTACACCAAAGAGCTTCCTTGGTTGGATTTCTACCGAAAGGGAGGATTTTGGGATAAATTTTTAGAACGTGGGATCTTATTTTTATAGGTTTTGTATGATAAAAATATTTTTATAGGTGTGAATAAGTGAGGGGGTGAGTGCTCTTTTTTAGTGGAGTGTCATTCTTGTAAATACAAAAAGGTAAACACTATTGAGAGGTATCCCTTACATCATGTACCTCCAATAATGACCCATTTTAGATAAAATAGATTACATGGTCAAAATACGTCCATAAAATGGATTTTTTACATGTTTATAGGTTATTTTACCCTTAATTTAATGTTTAACCTCTAAGTAAACTCGATTTTACCTTAATCGTTGTAATTAAATTTAATTAATTTCACTAATATTTTTGGTAAAAAATTAAGTTGAACTTAATATAAATTATAAATTATGATGATTAAAATTATTTAATCCAATTTTCTAAATTCAAAACATATAATTGGTAGAAATTAATTTAAAATTAATCTTGAAAACGGGACAGGACAACAGATTTTTAAAGTGAAAATGTTCAAAAGTTTTAAATATTTATATATCCAATTTCAATGTGAAATTGATTAAAATAGACTAAATTGGATTAATATATGTATAATTTATATAAATATACTTTAAAACCAAATAAAAATATAATTTAACTATATAAATGAATTAGAATAAAAGACAGTTTTCAATTAAAATTCAGTATTTTTCACTATTCATCAAAAAATGAAAATTCTCAGAAAATACCCAAAATTCACCCAAAGTAAATTTTGATATTCTAATTTAAAAAATAATTTTTATATTTTCAAATAAAATTTATAAAAGTGTCAAAATTAGATTTAAAACAAGTGTCATTAAAAGGTGGTAAAATTACCTTTTAGAAAAATATATCTTTTTATTCATAAAATTGGATTTATTCTTATCTTATGTATATCAAATCTATTGGATGAGTGTCAAAAAATTTAATTGAATATATAATATATAAATTTTATTAAAAACATTCATCAATAGTGTTTTTTTAATTTATTGAGGTAAAATGTTTTTTATAAAAAAATAGTTTTCTTAGAAAATAAATTTCTTAATTTTCAATTACTTTCATTTATAACTAACTGATAACCAAATGATTAATTTTATATACATTTGAAAATCATATTTTCACAATTTATTTAATATTATTCATACCTTCCATTCCAAATACTAGGTGGTAACTATAATAATATTGTCACGACCCGTCTCCCAGGGCCCGTGTCGTGACTACCCCAAGCCCACCTTCCATAGGTCAGGGGCTGGGGACTAGAACCAAAGGAATAATTCACTAAATCTGGGAAGGCATTACCTTTATAACTATAAACACACAAAACAGATCACACATCTGGATACAAAACACTAAGTAAAACTTTATAACAAGAGAGTGATGAAAAGTGAATGGGCCGAAAATACAAGTCCAACTGTAAAGTACCAGTACAACTAAAAAGGAAAAAAACAACTGAAATGTGGAAAGTATCTCCTGGATCGTCTACCACAGATCCTACCTGAAGGGTAGGTATAGATATACTCCTTAGAACTCCACTTCTATCAGTCTCCTCCGTGTACCGACAGGTCGTATGGTCCACCTCTGGGTACCGTCCAGTCCTGGTACTCTCAGCCTCAATCAGCGTTGTCCGTCGTCTGCAACCAACACAACAAGGTGCGGGCATAGACCATGTAGGGGTGAGTATAACGATACTCAGTAGGTATCCCGAGACCCTCAAGGTCTCAAAAAATCCAACAAGGAAAAACCAAAAAGTATGAAATCAACAGGTAACCCTACTTAGGTATATGCCCATACATATACCTAAGTTATCAAGTAATCCATCTCAATCATGTGGTAAACACAAAAGTTACTGACTCAACTCAACCAAGATTTTTATTCACATTATCAAAATCACATATGCTGGAGAACTCCTCCTCTTTCAAGTACAGTGGGCCCTCCATGACACCAAGGTGATTCCCACTAACCTTGTACTGCTCAGGTACTCCTATCGAGTACCGTGGGTCTGCTGCGTCACCAAGGTGCTCCCCACCGTGGGTTTGCCACGTCACCAAGGTGCTCTCCCTCGTTTCCTACTGAGGCACTCCTCCTGTTGAGTATCGTGGATCTTCCGCGACACCAAGGTGCTCCCCACTAAGCTAGTCGAGTCACTCCAAGTCGAAACGGTCAGCAGTCGGTAGGTCTCAGCCAGCTACTAGGTCTTCGCACTCTGCTCGCTCATCATCAGAAGGATCCGCTCCACGAGCTACTGGTCGATACTCCAACTGTCAAGGAGTCCCAAGTAGAAGTATCTCAAAGTCCCTCCATGTCATAGAGGTCTCAACGCAACAGATTTCGCGTCAATCGGATGCCTGGTCTGTGAGTTATTAGCCTTTTAGTCTCAGGGGCCCAGTCGGATTCGTGCACGATCCAACCTGACCATATATCAACTATACCCCAAACTCAAGTGGGGTATACTCAAAGGGACCATCATGCTCTAAGATTACCAGCGCCGCTAACGGTTCGTCAAATAGACATCGGGTGCCAAAGATATGGCCAAAAGAAAGTAAAGGGTCGGTAGTGGGCCTGAGTCCGGTCCGACCCGGTCCGGTCAGACCTGTTGGGTCTGGCTCGGCCCATTGGGTAGGCTAGCCTGTTAGGTTTGGCCCGGCCCACTGGGCCCCACCCAGCCGGCCGCGTGGGCGGTTCGGCCAGAGCTCAAGGTCAGTTCGGCCCGGAGCGCGTGGGGCGCGACTCGACATATCAGCCCGGATGGCCGAGACCGGTTCAGCCAACGCTGCGAGGGGCGCGGTTCAGGTGGCACGGGGTGCGCGGGGTGCACAGGCCAGCGCGGTTCGTCCGGGCACACAGGAGGCGGCCGGGTAGGCCGGCGGGGCGTGGCCAGGCTGGCAGGCGGCCAAGCAGACCAGCAGGCAGCTGGGCAGGGCGCTAGGAAGGCCGACAGGCGGTCGGGCAGGGTGTCAGGCGGGCCAGTGGGTGGCCGGGCAGGGCACCAGGATGGCCGGTCGGTGGCCGGATAGGGCACCAGGCGGGCTGACGGGCGGTCGGGCAGCCCGATGGGCAGCCGGCCAGGGCGCCAGGTGGGCCGACAAGCAGCCGGGCAGGCCGGCGGGGCAGGGGCCAGCTCGAGGCAGCAGCTCGGCTCTGTGAGCAGTGCGGCTGGCGGGGGCTCGGCCGGGGCTGGTTCGTCCGGTGTCGGTGCGGAACGCTGCGAGGACGATGTGGATCACGGAGGTCGCGGGTAGCGTGGCCTTTTCCTTCGTTGCCTTCATCGCCTCATTGCTTCATCGTCACACCGAAGAATATCACAAAGGAAATCGATGGAGGGAGTCAGGCCATTTTAGTTTGGCCCGCACCCTCCGCGATTAGGGTTATAACAATCGGTTCATCAAGGTAAGAGAACGATGAACAACAACTCACCCGTCAAAGGAAACATAA
This sequence comes from Viscum album, assembly GCA_963277665.1. Classification (NCBI taxonomy): domain Eukaryota; kingdom Viridiplantae; phylum Streptophyta; class Magnoliopsida; order Santalales; family Viscaceae; genus Viscum; species Viscum album. The sequence continues at coordinate 2,058,801,472 of OY728120.1, read as the reverse complement.
CCCCATTATTCATTTTGAAAGAAAAGAAGAACATGACACATAAAAGAAAACAACCCCTAGCTTTTTTGTTGATCGCCGAAGAAGTCGTGGAAAGAAGACAAAGGTGATCATCGTTCGTCGCGTCCACCGCACACTTCCAATCCCGAGCTTGTGCGTCGGATCATTGACGACGATGCGGAGGGAAGGTCGGTTGAAGATGTTCCACGTCGGTAGGATTTGAGGAAGAAGTTGAAGAAGGTCAGCGTTCTTCGTAGTCGATGGTGTTCTTCGTTGGGAGATTTCTCCCAATAATCCTCCTCTTAAAGCTGCCACCAAAATGAACAATGCCAACCAAAATATTAATAGATTGTGTTAATATATTATTTAATTTGTTGGCACAAAATTAAAAATGGTGAATTAATTAACTTCGCTCCCCCTTAATTAATGTGGAGGAATTGGCACCATTAAATTGGGGGAGTTGGCACCAATAAAGGAGGGGGGTGTGGAGAGACTCTCTCTCATTAATGAGGGGAGTTGAGAGGTTTTCCTCTCCCACCATTAATAGGGGGTTTTAGTCCCATGTGGTCCCCACGTTGTAACCTCTCGCGGGAGGTTAGTTTCGGGTGGGCCCCACCACCGTAACCTCTCATGGGAGGTTAAGGTGTGGCGGTCCCACCTCCAACTTCCATGAAGAGGTTTTAACCAACAAATAAAAATTAAGCCACACACTTTATTTTTATTTAATTCATTCTCTAAAAACCCAAAAACTATCTTTTAATCTCGACCCACTACCATCGAGGTGATAGTCTTCGTAAGTGAATATCGGCGCTATGAGTTCAACGGTGTCCTCAGATTTCAATTCCGAGCACCGGTTCAAAAGTTATAAAAACTCACTCATACGTTTACTGAAAGTACCTAAACAAAACTTCATAAATTGATTCTGAGCACACCGGGCCTCGGAATCATGCACCGTCAATTTTCACGGACTCGTAAAATTACCATGTATTTAAGAAAAAAATACATGGAATTTACGAGTCTTTACAAATATTTTAATAGAAATATTAATAGTATTTTGTAGTTTTGTAAATCTTGATCTTATGTGTAACACAATATATCAAAGGTACTCGACATTGTGTGTAACAAAAGCCAAACATAGAGTTCCATATAGAGAAATCTTAACTTGGTGTAGCATGAAACACAAGCCAAACGTAGTGATTTCATATAACACAAGTTGTATTTAGTGTTGAAAGAAATTCAAAATATCAAAAAGTTTAAATTAATTCAAAAAAATCATAAAATATTAGGGTGTTACATTCTACCCCCCTTAAAATTAATTTCTCCCTCAAAATTCATCTAGTACATAAAAGGTTTAATACTTTAAAGTTCCGTTCATTAAAACCCACATTGTAAAAATGAATACTAAAACTTCCTTTAAAAAGAAAATATGGAAACATAAAAATTACCCAAAGTAACATATAACTATTTTTACACATAGGATAACATAAGTGAAGATTTGGACATGGAAGAAAAGTGGAAAAAATTATAGAGTGATAAAGATCGCCGATCACAAGAAAGTTAGTGATACAGATAAAGTTAACAATCACAAAACCATGAACCAAAGAGGCATAAAGTGGTCATTGATATCAACAAAAATGATGATAATTGGAAAATATTTTATTTCAAGATCATTTTCATAAAATTAAATAATTTTTATGAGAAGATATACTTACTTGATTTCATTCCATAAGCACAATCTCACCCTTTGGTTGTGCTTGGATCAAATTCCACTTCATCTCTTACTCTAAGAAATGAAGGTGAATTTTTCATCCCTGAAACACTAACAGATCATGAAATCCATAAAAATAATGATAAGTCGTTTCATCTGTCTTTATTTAACGTCAAAGAAAAATGGTTAGCATAGGTTATCCAATATGCATAAATCCTCATATAGTGAGATGATACTTTAATCTCTAGAACCTAATCTAATGTTTAACTTAAATCATTCAATAAATGGTTAACCTTATAACCATTTTGAAATAAAAAATTCCAAAACTTTTGAAATTAGGTCACTTAATTTCTGAAAACCAGATTAGCATTGATCCTCTATATATCATAAAGTATCTCTTGGTTTTCACATACCAAACATGTGAATACCTTCATCATGTATTCTCTTGAAACATTATAATAACCTAAATTACCATAAATCTTTGTTGAAACATTAATGATTTCTTATTCTAAAGATTATTGTATATATTCCTTAAGTCCAAAAATATCATAAACACCATCTGTGATAGCATAAACTTCTTTGTCAAAAAATCCTTAATCAGTCCCATGGTAATCAGTAATGTACAATTTACTTATTCATATTCAATATATCTTTATCCAAACATCATTACCTTAACATAAGTAATATATTAAGGGTTATCTTTCCCTTAATCATGTGTTTCCCATGAATATCTTCTTTCCATTAAATCACTTTTCTAGTCCATCAAAACCATTCAACATATTCTCGTAAATCCTTAGAGAAAAACATAAACTGAAAAATCCTTATATATTTCATAATTCATAATTCTTGAATCAAAATACATAAACACTTTTATTATTCCACTTTATCCTTAATCCATTAACAATGATACCACATCTTATTACTTAATATCTCTTTAATTTCACATTTCACATGCAGTCTCATCATCAGCAGCAATATAACCATTACTCGTACCACTTTTTTTATTCTCTTCGAGAGATTTCCACTTAGGACATCTATTTTCATAATTCTCATTCATTGAATATTTAAATCATTCAACTGTCGATGATGTATTAGGGAGGCCATTATTCTCATTCATTGCATTAATCGAACTTTTCATTTTCTATTTGCAGTTACTTACTTTGGGTCCTTCTTTTCCATAGTCAAAACATCTTCTCATTCCTCTAAGACATTCACTTGGATGCTTATTTTCACATTATCAACACAAAGTAAATTTAATCTTCTTTCTTTCATGGACTCCATTTCCTGAACTCTCAGTGAACTCTTTCCTTCTCTTATTTGGTGAGTCTGAGAGTTGGTTAAGGTACCCATTATTAATCATGTTTTGTGAAAATGGATTGGGCATTATCACAAATTTCTTCACTCCATTGATCATCACATTTGATTGCTTGTCATAAAATTTTCCATCACATTTAATGTTAACCTAGTTCCTTTTGATTCCCTCCATTGACTAAAACCAAAAAACATAGTGTGATCAGCACTTACCATATAAGAAAACCACATAATCATGAAAAATCACTTATAGGATGTATAAATCATGACACCTTATTTTAAATCCATGACACCTTAGGATTATCCATAGAGACATCCCTAGACATATCCTTAAAATTTTCCCTAGTTATCTCAATAAAATTTTCTCATCCTAGATTTCAAAGTTTGACTAAACCTTTACTTTGATACCAACTATAGTGACCCAAACTTAACATACATGGATATTACATCATTTTAGATGAATATTCAGCACATTTCAAAAGTACATGCCTGAGGACCGTAATAGTTTAGTGTCTTTGGAAACTTGGAACATAATATTCTAACTTGGTGAAAGATATTCAATATTTACCACAAAAATCTTCCCCTTTTGTACTTATACTTAAAATATTTCTTCATAACCTAGGGAAAGGAAACATAATAAAGGGTGATATCAGATTCTTAGTAAGGTTAAATAAAGGAGATATATAAGTATAACATGGTCATAAGGGTATGAGAACATGATAATAACATTTTAAGGTCATACCCTATATATCAAAGATCATATAAATGAGTCATGTTATAAATATTTTCAGTGCATAAAGCCTGAATCATAAGGGAATCAAGAGCATAACCTATGAGATCATAACATAGGAATAATACATAGAATTTTTGGCATACACATAATCATATAAAATCATTCCTTATAAGTCAAGGATCACTTCCAAAACCTATCAAGGCACTTCATGGGGGATACACCTACTGGGCAGAACACACCACCATCCCCAGTCATATACCTTTACTTTTAGTTGAATAGGTTCAGTTACTAAACCATCTTAGTAGTCAAGGTTCACTCCCAATACCATCTTAGTAGTCAGGGTTCACTCCCAATACCATCTTAGTGGTCAAGGTTCACTCCCAAGATCATCGTAGCGAAAAAATTCACTTATTGAACTGGGTTCACTCCCCATTTAATCCATGTATATATCATGATATATAAATCATTAACCATTGAGTTGGAGGGAGATATAGTTTCCACCCATCACATAATGAAATCATTCATGTGTGTACAGCAAGATAATAAAACATTCATCATATCATGACCCATAAAAAGATATGGGTTTCATAAAAATCATATAATAACCCATGACATGAAATGGGTGTCATAAAAATTTCATCATATAACCTGTGGAAAAGTGAAAAGTTTCATAATCATAGAATAACCTAAGAAAGGAATTAGTTTTCATATTTTTTTTACCATGGTATAACCCATGAAAGAGAAACAGGTTTCGTAAAAACTTTTTATTTTAATCATAAACCATTCAAAGAAAGAACAATAATGGTGTACTTGGATAATATCCCTAGAAAAGAACAAACTATATCAAAGGATGTCATATTATATGGAGAATTATTTTTAAAATCACTTGGATCATTTCTTAAGGGAAATAACCTTTCTTTGAAAATCAATTTTTAAAACATAAAAAAAAAATCCAAAATCATTTTATTTTAAATACACTTTGAAAACTTATGAATTAAGCTTTAAAAATAATTTAAAATATTTCTTGGGTAAAATATCCTTTTCAATTTTAAAAATAATTTTTATAACATAAAACATTTTGAAAACCTTCTTCCTTTAAATATCTTTGAAAACTTATTAAAGAAGATTTGAAATCATTGAAATCCTTTAATTTGAAAATAAACTTTGAAAACATATAAAGGAATATTTTAAAATCATTTAAAACAATTTTTAAACATAAAACTTTTTTTAAAATATTTTTCTTAGAAAATAATATTGAAAACATATAAATGAATCTTTGAAAATCATTTAAAATACTTTTTAAACAAAAAACATTTTTGAAAACCTTTTTCCTTTGAAAACCAATTTAAAATCAAATAATTTCCATAATATTAGGAAAATAAATTATTTAAAAATAAATCTTTTAAACTTTAAAATTAATATTCAATTAAATGATGGTCATGAAGATGGATAAATACGTACAATTCGAACATTCCTTTTTGTATCGTAAGAAGTTTAGAAAAGTGCCTTGATCAGAAAATGACAAGATGATTCCTTTTTAAAACCATTTTGAAAAAGGTAAAACATGAGTAAAATTTTATTTTAAAAATCATAGAATAATTGTAGAACATTTTTGAAAACATTTTTAGAAAATACATCTTTGTAAGAACACATATTTCTGATCAAAAAAAGAAATAAAGTTGAATTTTTATAAAAATGTTTTCTTTATTATCTTAAGTACCAGAGAGTGGAGAAAATAATACCATTACATGGATATGACATGAATAAACATAGTATAAGAAATATAATTAGGATTATTGAGATATTTATCATTATATTTCATTAATGGAAGCATAATCCTAAATAATCCCGATAAATGATGAGATATTAGCAATAAAATTTTACCAATTTTGTAACTTTTAATCCTAATACCCATGAAAGGATAACATTAAATGAAGATTAAAATATCATTAAAAGTATTATATTCATGATATAACATGTCAAAGGTCGGTATATACACCTTGTAAAATAATATATGTGAATAACATAAACATGTATCTCAAAGAAGGCAAATTAAGATGAAATTTCCTTACTGATTTGGTAACATTTGAACCGTAAACCCCATGAAAGATAGATCATCAAATGGAAATGGAAATACTCATAAATTTAAGGATAAGAATAATATAATTCATTCATGGGAATTATATACAACACACAAAATAAATTAGTGGTGAATATGGTATAGTCTCGTAGAAATAAAAGTGAGACTAGAAATCCCCTTACTACTTGAGTAATTTTTGAATCGTGAGATTAATGAAAGAATAACATCAATTGAAACTTTTAATATCATAAAATGAATTAAATTAATGATATAACATTTTATATAGATTTATATACACCACATAATAAGAATAATTGATGAATATAGCATATATCTCATAGAAATAAAAGTGAAGCGAGAAAACTCTTATCTTAAGTCTTGACTTTCTTTGTACACGTTCAAAACTCATGTATAATAAATATAAGTTTATTATAAATATACCACAGGACCATATTTTTATATATAATACCATATATTATTTTATTATGACTTTATATTACTCATTTATTAACAATATGTTAAAATTTTGTTTGGGGTAATAACTGCTTCCTTTTTTGTATATGTTTTCACTTGTTATTCTTGATCCTCTTACTTAGATCATGATTTACTTATTTACATAATATAAAACATGATATAAATATCATATATATTCATTATATAATTATTTATAATAATCTATAAAATATTTAAATATTAAATGAAATACACCGTTCATGGAGACGGTAGGTCGTACGCCTGCATGAATGTTGTTCTCATTTTCTTGTCGTATTTTTAAAGAGAGAAAAGTAAATGATATATATATATGTATATATATTATCTTTACAGTATCTTTATAATTTTTTATATATTTAATATTTTTATTAAAATCATCTTTGATACATTCTATGTAAAGAGTGAATGAATCACATCACTTTGAGGAGGCGGTAGTCCACACGTCCACAAAAGAAGTTGTCGTATTCCCACAAAATGTAAAGCATGAAGGTATATGCTATATAATAATTCCAGAAGTATAAATACATCATAAATATCATATATATCATATAAAATCATTAATTATATTATTATTCTCATCCTTTAGAGGTGGTAATGGAAGAACAAACAACATCAGTTCGCGAGGCAGTGGTCCGCCGTACACACGAATGATGATTGCATATCCCATTTGATGGAAGTGTGTGAAAGTGTTGGTCATACCCTTAACATAACAACATCTCAGTATATTTGTGATAATTATGTTATTATATAATCATGTAATAATAATAATTTAGGGTTTGGGTAAATAAATAGAACAAAAGTGCTTGTTGAAGGATGTTACATATTCTTTGGGTAACTCGTTTTGGTTTGCATCAAAGGGCTTCCTTGGTTGGCATTCTACCCAAAGGGGCGATTCTAGGATAAAGTTATAGAATTTTAGAGATTATTTGTATAGTTTTTGGATGATCCAAAGGGATTAAGAGGTGTGAATAGGTGAGGGGATTCCATTTTATAGTGGATGAGGAGTGACATTATTGTAAATACAAAAAGGTAAACACTATTGAGAGGTCTCCCTTACATCATGTGTCGCGTCCAGACTTCATGTACGGTATGATTTTAATTTTATAAGTTCATCTGACCTTTTTATAATTATTTATTTGGAAAGCACATCGAGCTGGACCTGTGGTACGCTTCTTGCGCTGGTCAGCGAACCTTTGTTTGACAATGCTCGATGTGTGAGCAGGGCACGGGCGAAGCCGCGCAGCCCGCCTGGCGCGCGAGAAGACCTCTTTAATAATACCGTTTAAAGCCAGTTTTTATTTATTTAAATCTAGTTATTTTTTTAGTTTGTTTTATTATTTCCTCTCCCTCTTTTCTTCCCCCATTCCTTTCTATTTTATTTTATTTTTTTCCTTCTATTCTATTCTATTTTATTTTTTTTCTTTTCTATTCTATTACATTTTATCTTTATTTTCTATTTTATTTTATCTCTTTTTTTCCTCTTCTTTTTTTTCCTCTTACCCGTCGAATCCTCCCCACCTTGCACTGTTCAATTTCCTTCTCCAACCCTAGGCGGTGCACTCTTCGGCCGAACCCACCTCGCCGGACCTCCTCCTTGGCCGCACCACCTCGCCACTTCCCTTTCGTCGCACCAAACCCCAGCGGCCTCCCCTGCTGCGCCTCCTGCCCGGCCTCACCTACTACGCCTTAGCCCCTTGATACCTCTTGCTCGGCCGAACACTCCCCTGCTACCTCACCTTCAGCCGAAACCACAACCCCCTTCTGCCTCATCCCTTATTCTTCTTCTCCCCGGCCAAACTTCTGGCGGATCCCGCTTTTCCAGTGCCGGCCTCCTTCGCGACCACCCTGCTTACCCCCTGATACCCTCCCGCTCAGCCCATCCTCTTCCACAGCTTCCCCTGCTACCACCCGCTCGACTGACACCTCCTCCCTCCTTCGGACAGCCCTCCGGCCGACCTTTCAAACCCCTTGACATAGGTGCGGAGTACTTCGGTTGCGTTCTCTTCTGTATTGGTGATGTTGCGTATAGGTTTTCATTTGCGATTGGTTTAATTTTTAATGTGTTCGTGTTTTGATTGTTTTTAGGGTGTATCTGAGGTTGTTTGAGCTGCATTGGTGTGTGTTAGTCCTTGCGCATCAATTTTGCAGAGCTTGCGACACGTTGGTAGGTGATTTTGCATGCTTAGGTTATCTGATCAATTATTCTTCTCATTTAATTAAATTGATATGTCTTTTATTTACTTGTTGTTGTGAGTTGTTGGTTTTGGTTTGTAGAATTTGGTGTTTTATTTTTATTAGTGGCATGTTTTCGTTGTATGGTTTTTACTGTGTTGTGCCTTTGGTTTTTGAACAAATGCACAATTGAAATTTGATTCCTGCTACAGTCTTAGTGTGTGTTCGAGTGAGTTTTGGCACTGATGATTGTGTTATTTTATTTTATTTAAAACCACTAAACCAATTTCTTTCAAATGTTTGATAAATTTTAGTTTGGTTCTGGGAATTGTGTAGTTTATTAGACTATGTAGTTCTTGCACGTTGTGTTCTGTTTTTGAGGATCTCTGTTGTTTGTAATACCTTTAATGGTTATTTTTTTATTCATTTATATTGAATGTGTAAGTGTGATGGTTGAATTATTTGACATACTAGGTGTATGGTGTTTGACTTAGTTGAAATCCAGGTGTGTTATGTCTTGACCTTGATGAGTAGGGTGAACTTTGAAAGTTGAGCACAAAAGGGTAAGCCTAGGTACTAGGTGGGCGGACTAGACTAGCGTGCTAGTGATCTGGGAGTGGCCTCATCCTAGTTTCACTTAGTTGGATTAACGCTTACAACACTAACTAAACATTGGATGATGACTAGAGACCACTAGGTTATGGAGGTGTTTCCCTACTAGTGGATCGTGCACGGGAACGTATGATATGAATTCTTTGGTACACCGAGACGTGAGGTTCTAGGGTCCCACACAGCTTTAGTCCCTTTAGGGCCTCTCCCACTTTTGTTGCTTCTGTGCAATTATATACTCATCACTGGTTTATTGTGTGACTTCTGTGGTGTAAAAAGGTAATAATGTTTTCATTTTATTTTAGTACCAAAAACCTCGTTCCCTATTTAAAACTGTCTTTCTTTCAAAACTGTTTTCATTAAAATTGTTAGTGCATTTATTTATTTTTTGTAACTCAAACCTTCAAACTATTTTGGTCACCTAACCTTTACATGTGGAATCATTTCTCTGGTGCCAACCTATTGATCGATTTCTCACACCCTACTTACACCCTTGGGTGTAAGTAGATCTGATTATGTCTGATGCAGGGAAAGGAAAAGGTTTTGAGAGTGGTGGTCCGAGTTGTTAGATTCTTCTTATGACTTGGCATTGTTGGTGAGGGTCAGACGGTGGTATCCCTCCATCAGGTGATAGTTGCTGACTTGGTTTTTGGTCACCCCTTTTAGAGTTAGTTTTTTTTGGTTGTAGCTGTTTTTGAGAATCACTTTTGTTGTTTAAAGACTTGTGTTGCAACGTTTTTTTTTAGTTTAGTTTACTTGTGTTTATTCCGGATTGTTTATATGGGTAAATCATTCCCAAAATTTCAATTTGATACCCAAGCACTTGTGTCAGCCCGTGGGGATCGGGAACGCCCTTCGGGACTTGCCGCGGGCCGGGTATGGCGTCGAGTTGATGGCGACCCAATTTAGTTCGTGACAAAATGATATCAGAGGAGGTTTTCTCTTTGTTTATGTTATTTGGGATGAGTCTGGATAGACATGAGTTAGAACTGTTGGGGCTCGGAAATCTGGTTGCGAGTAGGATGCCTTTCCAGCATGCCTCGTGACAGACACTGTGTCACCATGGGATGTCAGGATGCTTGTTTGACTTCTTTTCTAGGTGGGACGTACAGGTTGCAAACTGTGTGTGGACACCAGGCGGAAAAGTAGAGTTTTGACATAATGTTATTTTTGCAAGTTTGGTTGACTGATTATTATTTAACTTGCTGAAAATTTGTTTTCCCGTGAGATATGAGATATTGATGGTGTTATTTTATGATTGTTGCTCCTTGTAGCAAGATGCCTCCCCGGAGAGCATCCACGCACCCATGGAAGGAATCCAAAGAGAGTTATCCCACGCCGCTTAATCATAGATTGGTAGAGGTCGTGGTTTGATCTGTTCAAGATTTAGGAAAAGGGGCGACTCCTGACCCACCCCTATTCCAGTTAGAGGGGATCAATCAGGCTCCAAGAAGGATAGAGCTCAGGAGTTTCTAAAGAATAAACCTCCTTCTTTCCGAGGTATTTCAGAACCTCAGGAGGCAGAGGAATGGCTTGAAAAGATAGAACGCATGTTCGAATTCCTTAACATGCTTGAGGAAGTCAGGGTAAAGTGTTCCACTTTCCAGCTAGAGGGTTCTAGTCACAAATGGTGGGAATCAGTGATTCAGGCTGGGAAACATGAGCATATGAGTTGGAAAGATTTCAAAGTTATCTTCAACGATAAAAACTGTCCAGATTTCCTGGCCTACGCTAGACCCTGGGAGTTCATGGATCTTTCACAAGGGAATCAGACTGTGATGGAGTATGCGAACCGCTTTGCTGAGCTAGTGCGGTACACACCTGAGATCGTTTCAAGTGAATACTTGAAAGCTTGGAAGTTCGAGAAGGGACTTCGACCAGAAATCCACTCTCATGTTTTCTTATTCAAGATGGGGACTTATGCCGAGGTGGTCAATCATGCTTGCATGGTCAAGATTGACCAGAGAGGAAAGTCGGGGTTTTCTGGATCAGTGTCAGGTTTTGGCAGCGGTAGTTCTTCAGACAAGAAGAGGAAGCGTGATGAGAAGTGGAAGAAGAGTGGTGGAAGCTCAGGCCATCCCTCCGGACATACTTCATCTGGGGCTTCTGATATGAGGTTCATTGTGTGTCATCAATTCAGAAGGGTAGGTCACATCCGATCTGTATGTCCCACCCCTCCCAGGCCTTGCTACCGGTGTGGGATCATGGGGCATGTACAACGCTTTTGCAGAGTGACGCGCCCTCACCAGAGTGGGACTGGATCTATGGCTTCCGGGGGAGTATCAGTGCAGTCAGAGCCGACTAGGACGACGGGATCTCGGTTCGGTGGTCGTGGTGGCAGGACCAGATCATCTTCTAGGCAGAGCCAGATTAGGGTGGAGCCACAAGCGAGTGGTCATTCTCAGGCAGGGACCAGACATTTTCATGTTGTGGATCAGGCACCAACGGGATCTGATGCAGTACCTTCGACTATTAGAGGTACTATTTTGATTGCATCTTCTATAGCTGCAGTTTTATTTGATACTGGTGCTTCAGTTTCTTTTATATATGCCCGTATTTTGAACTTTTTGAGCCTTAAAATCGAGATTTTATCTGTTGCAATGGAGTTAGTAACACTGTTGGGTAAGAAAAAGGAGCAGGGTCTTAGGTTCCCGTCATTCACACTCTCTGTGTCAGGAGTCGAGATGGAGTGGGATTTCTTGGTCCTTGATATAGACCTATTATATGTGATCCTCGGCATGGACTAGCTGGTGCACTTTCAAGCGCATATTGATTGCTATCAGCACTGAGTTAGATTTATGGAACCAGATGGGAGTCCTCTGTTATATCATGGAGAATGGGATCCTCGGTTGGGTTGCGCGGGACCTCTACTCCCTGATTTGGGGAATCTTGCTTATCAGTTTTTGTCACTCACACTGGAGGACGATGGTGGTGTTTCTCAGGGTGGGTTACCTCGTGTAGTGGATGAGTTCTCAGAGGTCTTCCCAGATGATTTTTCAGGCAAACCCCCAGAGCGCGATGTGGATTTCTCGATTGAGTTGGCGCCAGGAACACAGCCTATATCTCTTCCCTCATATTGCATGGCCCCCACCGAATTGAGGTAATTAAAGATACAATTGGACGATTTGGAATCCAAAGGATTCATTCACTCGAGCATCTCTCCTTGGGCCGCCCCAGTTTTATTCACGAAGAAGGCCGATGGAACCCTTCAGTTGTGAATTGATTAATAGAAATTGAATAAGTTGACCATCAAGAATAAATACCATTTTCCTCAGATTGATGATTTATTCGACCAGCTGAAGGGGGAAAAGTTGTTCTCTAAGATCGATTTGTGTTCAGGATACCACCAGATCAGGGTGAGAGAAGCAGATATCCCGAAGACGGATTTCCGAAGCAGGTATGGTCACTTCATGTACTTGGTCATGCCTTTCGGATTGACGAATTCTCCTACAGTTTTCATGGCACTCATGAATAGGGTGTTCCACCAATATCTCGACTCATTTTTCATGGAATTTGTGGACAACATCCTAGTTTATTCGGGATCTGAGGAGGAGCATGATAATCACTTGCGGATTATTTTGGGCACTTTGAGGGACCACTGCCTGTATGACAAACTCTTGAAGTGCACATTCTGGATCAGGTAAGTGAAGTTTCTGGGGCATGTCGTCTCAGAACAAGGGGTTTCAGTGGATCCTGAGAAGATCAAGGCAGTTATGTCGTGGGAGCAGTCGAGGAATGTGTTTGAGATCAGGAGTTTTCTGGGTCTGGCAGGCTATTACAGTTGTTTTGTTCAGGACTTCTCATGGCTCGCCTTCCCCATGACTGCACTCACCCGGAAAGGGGTGAAGTTTGAGTGGAGCCCACAGTGTCAGACATCCTTTGAGGAGTTTAAGCGGCGGTTGACCACCGCACCTATGTTGACCTTACCGGAATCTGGAAAGGTTTATGTAGTTTATTGTGATGCTTCAGGTATGGGCCTTGGGTGTGTTCTCATGCAGGATGACCATGTGGTGGCTTATGGTTCTCGCCAGCTCCGGCCGCATGAGAAGAATTATCCAAATCACGACTTAGAGTTGGCAGCAGTGATGCATGCCCTAAAGACTTGGCATCACTACCTCTTTGGGGAGAAATTTGTGGTCTATTCTGACCATAATAGCCTAGCCTACATTTTCTCTCAGAAGGATCTCAATCTGAGGCAGCACCGCTGGATCGAGTACCTGCAGGGTTTTGACTTTGATAATATCTATACCCCAGAAAAGGGTAATGTGGTGGCCGATGCTTTGAGTAGGAAAGTACCAGTGCAGGCGTTGAGGAAGTCCAACGATGAGTTGACCTTGATGGGGCTCTTCGCCTAAATGAACTTGGAGAGTAGGGAGCACAGCGGAGGTACTTTCTTGTATATCATTCAGTTGGCTCCTGCTCTTCTGGATTTGATCCAGTGTGAGAAGCCCGGTGATGAGTTGTGTCAGCGATCCATGCAGTTTCTTCATAGTGGGGAGACTCCTTCTGATTGGTCTTTGTCTCCCAAGAGGATCTTGTGCTTCAAGGTCCGTGTTGTGGTGTTGTTGTCTCTACGGAAGGTGGTGATGCAGGATAGCCACCAGTCTTAGTGGGTCGTCCATCCTAGTACCACCAAGATGTATTATGGTGTTCTTCATCAGTTCTGGTGTCCAGGTATGAGACGGGACATATCCGACTTTGTGTCAACATGCTACACTTGTCAGTAGGTGAAAGCAGAGCATCAGAGGTCATCTGGGTTGCTTCATCCACTACCCATTCGTACCTAGAAGTGGGACGAGGTTTCCATGGAATTCATCATTGGCTTGCCTCGAAAACCTCAGGGGAGGAATGTTATTTGGGTAGTGATTGATCATTTGACCAAGTCATCTCACTTTATCCCGATCATATATACAACAAAGGTATATGAGCTGGGCCGCTTGTATGTTTAGGAGGTGGTCAGACTTCATGGTGTGTTGTTGGAAGTTATTTCTGATAGAGACCCCCGCTTTACCTCTCGGTTTTGGGGAGGCCTCCAGAAGGCTTTGGGGTCGCATATTAAGATAGGCATGACATACTACCCTCAGACGGATGTCCAGACGGAGCGGGCTAATCAGATTATGGAAGACATGCTCCGAGCCTGTGTGTTAGATTTTGGAGGTTCTTGGGATAGACATTTGGGAATGTTTGAGTTTTCTTATAATAACAGTTACCAATATTCCATCAGAATGGAACCCTTTGAGGTGCTCTATGGCCAGCCTTGTCGGTCGCCTTTGTGTTGGGTTGAGGTAGGTAAGACCGCACTCTTGGGACCGAGCCTTGTTCAGGAGACATCTGAAAAGGTCAAGCTGATTAGGTAGCGGTTGTTGATAGCTCAGAGTCATCACAAATATTATGAAGATCAGAGGCGACGAGATCTTGAGTTTTCAGTGGGAGACAGAGTGTTCTTGAAGGTGGCCCCTCATTTGGGTCACCGTCGCTTGGGGAAGCAGGGGAAGCTGACACCGAGGTATGTAGGGCTTTTCCAGATCACTGAGCAGATTGACAAGGTGGCTTACAGGTTAGATTTTCCTTCACAGTTGACGTCGATTCACGATGTATTTTATGTCTCCCAACTGAAAAAGTATAACCCTGATCCGTCGCATGTGTTGAATTGGGAGGAGTTTGAGATTGAGCCAGACTTATCAGTGTTTGAGCAGCCAGTGCGGATTGTGGATTCTCTGGAGAAGGTGCTTCATGGAATGTCCATTCACTTGGTTCGTATTCTCTAGCATCATGGGAATGATGAGCATGAGACTTGGGAGAGGAATTCATGGGTTGAGCGAGAGTACCCTTTTCTTTTCTCTGATCAGGCTTCGAAATGACTTTCTGAGGGAGGAAAGTTTTCATGGTGGGGAGAATCGTTGCATCTGGACTTCACATACAGTATGATTTTAATTTTAATTTTAATTTAATATGTTCATCTTCCCTTTTTATAATTATTTAGTTGGAAAGCACATCGAGCTTGACATGTGGTGTGCTTCTTGTGCTGATCAGCGAACCTTTGTTTGACAACGCTCGACGTGTGATCAGGGCACGGGCGAAGTCGCGTAGCCCGCCCGGCGCGCGAGCGGACCTCTTTACTAATACCGTTTAAAGCCAGTTTTTATTTATTTAAATCTAGTTTTTTTTTCTTTTAGTTTGTTGTATTATTTCCTCTCCCTCTTTTCTTCCCCCATTCCTTTCTATTTTATTTTATTTTATTTTCCTTCTTTTCTATTCTATTTTTTTTTTCTATTCTATTTCATTTTATCTTTATTTTCTATTTTATTTTATCTCTTTTTGTCCCTTCTTTTTTTCCTCTTACCCATCAAATCCTCCCCCCTTGCACTGTTCAATCGTCTTCTCAAACCCTAGGCGGTTCACCCTTCGGCCGAACCCACCTCGTTGGACCTCCTCCTCGGCCGCACCACCTCGTCGCTTCCCTCTCGTCGCGCCAAACCCCAGCGGCCTCCCCTGTTGTGCCTCCTGCCTGGCCTCACCTGTTGCTCCTTACCCCCCTGCTACCTCTTTCTTGGTCGACCACTCCCCTGCTACCTCCCCTTCAGCCAAAACCGCACCCCCCCCCCCACCCCCTTCCGTCACCTCCCTTCTTCTTCTTTTTTTTCTTCTTCTCCCCAACCAACATCCGACGACTCCTGCTTTTCCAGCACCAGCCTCCTCCACGACCACCCTGCTTATCCCCTGTTACCCTCCCACTTGGCCTAGCCTCTTCCGCAGCTGCCCCTGCTACCACCTGCTCGACTGACACCCCCTCCCTCCTTTGGATATCCCTCTAGCTGACCTTTCGAACCCCTTGATGTAGGTGCAGATCACTTCGGTTGTGTTATCTTCCATATTGGTGATGTTGCGTATAGTTTTTTGTTTGTGATTGGTTTAATTTTTAATGTGTTTGTGTTGTGATTGTTTTTAGGGTGTATCTGAGGTTTTTTAGCTGTGTTGGCATGTGTTGGTCCTTGCGCATCAATTTTTCAGAGCTTGTGACATGTTGGTAGGTGGTTTTGCATGCTTAGGTTATCTGGTCAATTAGTCTGTTGGTTTAATTAAATTGATATGTCTTTTATTTACTTATTGTTGTGAGTTGTTGGTTTTGGTTGGTAGAATTTGGTGTTTTATTTTTATTAGTGGCATGTTTAGGTTGTCTGGTTTTCACTGTGTTGTGCCTTTGGTTTTTGAACAAATGTAGCAATTGAAATTTGATTCTTGTTACAGTCTTAGTGTGCGTTCGAGTGATTTTTGGCACTGATGATTGTGTTGTTTTATTTTCTTTAAAACTACTAAACCAATTTTTTTCAAATGTTTGATAAATTTTAGTTTGGTTCTTGGAATTGTGTAGTTTATTAGACTGTGTAGTTCTTGCACGTTGTGTTCTATTTCTGAGGATCTCTGTTGTGTGTAATACCTTTAATGGTTATTTGTTTATTCATTTCTATTGAATGTGTAAGTGTGATGGTTAGCTTAGTTGACATCCTAGGTGTATGGTGTTTGACTTAGTTGACATCTAGGTGTGTTGTGTCTTGACCTTGATGAGTAGGGTGAACTTTGAATGTTGATCACAAAAGGGGAAGCCTGGGTACTAGGTGGGTGGACTAGACTAGCGTACTAGTGATTCGGGAGTGGCCCCGACCCAGTTTCACTTAACTGGATTGACGCTTACAACACTAACTAAATATTGGATGATGAATGGAGACCACTTGGTTATGGAGGTGTTTCCCTACTAGTGGCTCGTGAATGGGAACGTATGATATGAATTCTTTGGCACATCGAGACGTGAGGTTCTAAGGTCCCACATAGCTTTAGTCCCTTTAGGGCCTCTCCCACTTTTTTTACTCCTGTGCGATTATATACTCATCACTGGTTGGTTGTGTGACTTCTGTGGTGTAAAAAGGTAAGAATGTTTTCATTTTCTTTTAGTACCAAAAACCTCGTTCCCTATTTAAAACTGTATTTCTTTAAAAACTATTTTCATTAAAATTGTTAGTGCATTTATTTATTTTCTGTAACTCAAACCTGCAAACTGTTTTGGTCACCTAACCTTTACATGCAGAATATTTTCTCTAGTGCCAACCTATTGAGTAATTTCTCACACCCTACTTACACCCTTGGGTGTAAGTATATCTGATTATGTCTGATGCAGGGAAAGGCAAAGGTTTTGAGAGCGGTGGTCCGAGTTATTAGCTGCTTATTCTGACTTAGCGTTGGTGGTGAGGGTTGGACGGTGGTATCCCTCCATCAGGTGACGGTTGCTGACTTGGTTTTTGGTCACCCCTTTTGGAGTTAGTTGTGGTTGGATTGTAGTTGTTTTTGAGACTCACTTTTGTTGTTTAAAGACTTGTGTTGCAACGTTGTTTTTGAGTTCAGTTTACTTGTGGTTATTCCTAGTTGTTTATACAGGTAAATCATTCCCAAAATTTCAATTTGATACCCGGGCACTTATGCCAACTCGTGGGGATCGGAAACACCCTTTGGGCCTTGTCGCAGGCCGGGTCGGGCGTCGGGTTGATGGCGACCGGATTTGGTTCGTGACATCATGTGCCTACAATAATGTTCCATTTTTTATAAAAGAGAGGATATAATCTAAATATGGCCATAAAATGGATTTTTAACATGTTTCTAGGTTATTTTTCACCTTAAGTTAAAGTTTAACCACTAATTAAACTCATTTTTACCTTAATCGCTGTAATTAATTTTAATTACTTTCACTAATATTTTTTGTCAAAAACTAAGTTTAACTTACTAGATATTATAAATTATTCTGATTCCAAATATAAAATCAATTTTTCCAAATCATTAACACATTAGTGGCATAAATTAATTTAAAATTAATCCTGTAGACAAGATGAGACAACGGGTTTTTAAAGTGAAAATGTTCAAAAGTTTGAATTTTTTTTTATATCCAATTTCAATGTAAAATTGATTCTGATGACCTAAATTGAATTAATAGATGTATAATTGATCTAGATATAATTTAAAACCAAATAAAAATATAATTTACCTATATAAATAAATTAGAATAAAATTTAGTATTTTTCACTATTCATCAAAAAAATGAAACTTTTCAGAAAAATACCAAAAATTCACCCAAAGTAAATTTTGATATTATTATTTAAAAATAGATTTTATTTTTTCAAATAAAATTTATAAAAGTGTCAAAAATTTGATTTAAAATCGACTTGCCATTAAAAGGTGATAAAATTACCTTTTAGAACAATACATCTTTTTATTCATACTATTGAATTTATTCGTATCTTATTCCTATCAAATCTATTAGATGAGTGTCAAAAAATTTGATTGAATATATAATATAAAAAATTTAATAAAAAAATCATCAAAAGTGGTTTTTTTAATTTATTAAGGGAAAATGTGTTTGTATAAAAAAATAGTTTTCTTAGAAAAGGAATTTCTTTATTTTTAAATAGTTTTTACTTTAATTTATAACTAATTGATAACCAAAGGATTCATTTTATATACATATGTAAACCATAATTTCACAATTTATTTAATCTTATTCGTAACTCAGTCTTGTTTGTAACAGAAGAAAAACATAGTGTTGCATGTAGTGTAAACTTAACTTGGTGTAGCGTGTAATGCGATCCAAACTTAATGCTTTCATATAACACAAGTTATATTTAGTATTACATGAAATGAAAAATATCAAAAAGTTTAAATTAATTCAAAAAATATATATATCATAAAATCTTAGGGTGTTACAGATGTGCTCAGAGACATTCTGGAATCGGGCCAAAGTAGGAATTGTTGGTAGTTTTTTATTTATTATACAACAGTTATCTACTTATTCTGAGCATGTCACACGCACATATCACTGAATTTTTTGTTATGAAAAGGACCACATTGGTACTACCCTATTGAGTTTTGTACTTACATCATGCTTAGGATACCATGACACTTGGATACTAGAGAAGCTCTCACTTGTTACAAGTTCTGGTTAGGTAGATGTTTTGGATTACATGATCGAGCAGGATAGCTCGGATGGGATTGGAAATTGGGATGTGATATGGATTTGTGATGTAGTGGGGCCTAGTTTGTATTTTAATTTTTTTTTATTCTGTATATGTGACTGGACCTGTGGTAGATTGGTCATGTATGCTTGTATGACAGTGTTTATTTATCAATTATTGCATGTCTCTGTTATGTTATCTTCTACATAATCTGACATGATGCATGTGTATATTGATTGGTTATTTTTCTGTTATTGCTACTCTGATACAGGGGGTATAGTTTCCTCATGGTACCACCCTAGACCCATGTTGGTAATCAGTAGCCTCTAGTTTATGGGGTGGCACGCCTGAGGTAATGTAACACCATTGTTTCGGTTACTGTTCAAACTGATCATGCCTGAGACATTAAAGGGACTTTGTCCACTATGTGATGATAGTCTTGGTAGTGAGCCTTGACATAAGAAATGATTTTTTATACTTATGTATATGCCACATTCTTATGTCTATATTATGTTTTCATGTCTCGTGATTATTTACTCATGTTTTCACACTCCTATTACTCATGTCTTATGTTATGCCAAAAGATTTATGTCATGACTCATGATTTATGATCTATGATTTATTGGATATGATTCACTTATGTTATGTCAATGCACCTTGATTATGTTCTCATATCCACATTATTATCTTATATTCACTTATGATCTTTGATTGTTTTCTCTCATGTTTACCCTTACTGGGCATCTGATCTCACTTGTTCGCATGTTTTTATTCGTCGGGTTATTAAAAAGAATATTAAGTATGATATGTCTAAAAGGGTATCATGTGAGAAGAATATTTGAGGGATATGTTGAAGATGTTGTAAAATAAGTTTCTTATGTATCTAATCTTGAAAGACATTAAACCTATAGGTTTTGGAGTGTGATTTATTGTGAGATGTAGTTCTTGAATTATGGAAATGATGTGTTATGTGTGTATGATGTGCTTGGATTAACTTAGAGATGAAATCATGGATTCTCGAAATTTGATCTTTCTTCGTCAATAATATAAGGTGCGATGTTGGATGACCTATTTGCGTCCTTCTCGGATTGTGTTCATGGTGTTGCCTTGATGCATTTCATGAAGGATGATCACAACAAGGTTGTTAGTTCTTAAACCAAGATAGTGAACCGGAGTTGTGATGGACCATGATAGCGGTGAAAGACCTGGACAAAAATTTTGATCTAGAGAATGGAACTGGAGGACTTGATGACTATGGCTACCGACACCTTGATCATTGAGGATCTTTGAAAAAGGTGAAACTGAACACCCAGTAAAGGGGGTTTCAGTTCAATTCTTGTTTCTTTGTACATTCTTTATTCCTTGTACATGCCAATTGCTAGTCCGTCAGTGTGTGCATGAGTGCATCCATTCTAGGAACTTTTATACTTTGTCCCATTGAGCTTGGGTTGATGGTGTGCTCCTGGACCAGCGAGAACATGACCATTGGATAACTTTCTTTGTCCTTATGTGATATCGTCTCATTGTTTTCTTGTACTCTTTCTTCTTGCATAGTGAAAGTCCATGACGATCTTTCCTTGTGCACGTAGGTCAATTGGATAGTGCACATAAATCCTCATGTCCTTTTACAGCTTTCTATTTATGGATTTATTCGACCCGAAATTCCCTGAACGTTTCACTTCTGTTTGCTCAGTTTTAGTCACCATCTGCTGACTTTGTAAAATCTTGCTTACTAGGATGATGCATTATGCTAGAACTTGATTTCATTTCTGGAAATTGTAAAATTGCGAATCTGGTTTATTAAATTCTCATGTCTTCATTCTAGTTTTAGTTAAATCGTGTTGTAAATATTTTATTTGTTATGTTTATGAGAATTCTACAAAATTGTTTTTGTTGTGTTGTCATTGTCTTGTGATTTTTTCACTACTATAAAAACATTTATCATTTCTGCTTTTGGAATTTTGTTATACGTATTAGCTTCTTGTTTATTGCTTTATGTGTTGTAAACTAACATAATAAACATTACTCTTAGATTTCTTTTTTGTGTTTTAACGAACCAAAATTAAACTCAGTAGCTTTGTTTGGATGTTGAATGTGGAATGTTACATCAACATAGCCAACAACAAAGTTGGATCATGAATACAAGTCAACTCATTGACCAGTCAAATCTGTAATCGCTCTTAAATATCCAAATATCATAAATATTTAAACACTCTAATAGAATCACTACTACAGAAACGTGCTTATTTAGCGATACCCTTTATCAGCGCTAAAAAACGCCGGTAAAGGGGGTACATTTATAAACACTAGCTAAAAGCGTTAATAAAATCAATATCTTTATCAACGTTTTTTCTTAGCATTGATAAATGATGTTCTTATCAGTGTTTTTTAGGGCTGATAAAGGGGTTCTATATCACTGTTTTTTTAGTAGTGATAAAAGGCGTCTTTTATAAAAAAATATTATTATTAAAAATCATATTTTAATATAGAAATATATTTATATTGATATATATAGAATATATTTGCATAAATATGACTTATATAATACTAAATATGTATTTGCAATTAATATATAATATATTTAGTGAAAGTTGGTTTAAAAATTAATTAAAAATTAATATTAATTAATAATTTTCTAATTAGTAATAAGTAATAGACATTTAATAACAATTTGGTGATAAGAAAATTTTAAAAATTAATTAATATATTAAGATAAGTTGATAAGAGGACTTGAACTTCAAACAGTCATAACTTTTGATATGGGTGTCTGTTTTGGTTCCAAAAGATATCAAATTGAAGCCTACGAAGAGATATACACCCTACTAATTTGGGGGGACCTCAGTTATTGATTTTTTAGGTCAAAAAAGGCTCAAAAGGCTCAAAAGACTTCCAAAACTGAGTTTTTAGTTGGGATACCTCCATTTTTTAATACTCAATGAGATTTCAACTTCGTTTAAGATGATCTTTCTATCTTTTTTTGGTGGATACTAGATTTATTTCTAGGTCTTACAATCTTATGAATATTTTAGTGTTGAAATTTTACACTCATATGCATGACTTTCTTTGTAATATAGCTCATTTCCCTGTATCGATGTAAATATATGCATATATATACATATTTGTATATATTTATATCTAAATATTTAATTGTATAAATAAATATGTAAACATATTTAGATGTAAATTATCTTTTTAAATATATAAACTATATGAAAATAAATATTCATCATCCATTTTATTTAAACTAAAAATGTATGGATGTGTTTATACCTATATAAATGTATATATGATGTTTATATTTTTTTTTAAAGGTTGGAGCCGAAACCTCATTTATTATTAAAGCAAACCAAAGACCTCTTTAACTGGGTAGAGGGAGACTCATTACATAGCTCGAAAGCCCAGTGGACATTTTTCCCATTACATGGCCCGTAGGCCCATTTTTTGGCTCAAGGCCCATTCTATGAGTAGTACTGCTACAGTACCCCCCGCTAGTACAATACTGCACAGTACCCTACCGCCGCTAGAGTGACCTGCTGGTGCTACAGTGCCCGCCGGTGCTACAGTAGCCTACGCCTAATGAGTTTTGAACACCCATTTTCCTTGTAGAATTAAGGGACGCTTACCACTAAGTCAAACCCCAACTATGTATATGATGTTTATATATAAATATGTATGTGTTCATATTAAAGAATGTATATTTATTTGTATATTTTAATATATGTAAATAAATATTAATATATATATGTGTAGACACACATATGTATATATATATATATATAGACACACAAACATATTTTATAAATGTATTTAAAAATAATTATATAAATATATATAATTATATGGATGAAAAAGATGTATCTAAATAAATATAAATAAATAGATATATAATAAAATTTAGAAGAAAATAACATGAAGCACTGGTAAGAACAGATGTGCGGAGTTAGAGGTCACATGTTCAAATCCATACAGACGCGTGCATGTGTGAGGGATGGCGAATGCTAATAAATGCATGGGTGGGCATGTGGGGGACGGGGGAGCGTTAATAAAGGGTGTTGGTGAGCGCAGATACAGGTAGTGGTGAGGGGGCACTCATAAAGGTGTCTGGTGAGCATTGATAAAGGTGGTAGTGTGGGTGATGATCCCTAAAAAAATATTAACGTGGATAAACCGTGTTTTATCATCGTTTTTTTAGCATTTATAAAACCAACGGTGATAAAGACGTATTTTATCAGCGTTAAAAAAACACTGATAAAGATTCTAATTATCAAAGTTTTTTTTAGCATTGATAAAAATTGGATTTATAAGCTATTTTTCTAGTGTTGATAAAATAGAATGGATTTTAAAGACATACAAAATCAGTGATTTTTTCACTTTCATAAAACTTTTTTTGCACGGTGATGAAGGACGAATCCGTAATAGTGAATGTTGTCATTATTGGAAGAGATTTTATTCTACGCACCATCAAGAATGATATTGCAGAGTTTGTGAGATTTAATATTTTAAACAAATTGCATATTGAGATTTTATAACTTAAGCAAATTATTTTATTTTTTGGCATGATTCCACTTGCAATTTTCTTTATGTGCTTGTTTTATTAGATACTATGTTGGCATTGAATAATATATACATTGTGAATAAACTTGCTGTGAAAAAATAGACAATATCAACTTATATCTTAATAGGTATTAATAATTAATTGGATTAATTTTATTACATAGAAAACATTTTTTTAAACCATCAGGCTTGTAATTTTAACATCAATGCAAAACCCGTGAGAATGTCGCATATTATTTTTGGTCCCGTGGAGGTGTACTGTGTGAGCTTGCAGGGCAGTGCCAGTGGGGAGGGGATAACATACGGCGGGACAATAATGCTGGTGTTGCCTGAAAAAGGGGCTCCACACGGGTAAAAAAAAACAGGGTTTAATAATAAGTGATATGAAATATATTATAAATAAATGATATATATTATAAATCTAACCAATTATATATTAATATATTTTATGTAAATGGCGGTGGATGGATGAAAAATCAACTGACGACGAGAACCCTTTGGGCTCGAATTCCGATTCCGCTGAATATTCCAACCCTCATACCGCTTGGGTGGGATCACATCACATATAATTATGGATTCTAAAATTTTATATTAATAATAACAACAACAAATAAAACAATTTTATATATTTATTTTATTTGATAATATATTTATTTTAAAAGTTTTTAGTGGGTCCATTTATATTGACTGTGTTTTAATATCCTGTAAGGTGCGTCTATTAACTTCACAGTCCAATCCAGTTTATGGATAACAATTATTGTGTCTTTCTTTAGCATTGCAACTAATATATATATATATTATTTATTATATATACATATAATGACATAATATTTATTATATAAATTTATATAATATATTTAATATATTTATTACATACACATATAATATATATTGTTTATTATATGTACATAGGAAAATTTCTACTGGAAACTTCCTGTGCAAATTTTCACAAAAAAATTGCACTTCAAATTTTCACTTAAAAATACAATAAAAATATATTAATACATAAATATAAAATATAAAATTTCACCGAAAATTTTTATGGAAAATTTGTATTGAAAATCTGTACAGAAATTTTTTTACTGCAGACTTCCACCGGAAAATTAATTCAAATCTCCACTTAAATTTCCAGTGCAAAATTGCATTTGTTTTTATTATAATTATACTAAAATTTTAATTAACAAAATGTTCAAATAAATGCATGCTTAAATTTCCAGTTTATATATATTAACACATAAATAAATAATATAATTTTGCACTAAAAATTTGAACTGCACATTTTCTATGGAAATTATCAGTGCAAACTTCCACCGAAAATTTGCAGTGCAAACTTCCACAAAAAATTTACAGTTCGATTTTCACTTAAAATTACAATGTAGATATATTAAAACATGAATAAAAAAAATAAATTTTCAACAATTAAAACTAAAATACAAATATATCAATACATATATAAAAATGTAAATTTTCATTGACAATTTGCATTAAAAACTTTTAGTGTATATTTTCTTTAGAAAAGATTAGTTTAAATATCCTGTGCAAATTTCCATTTGATTTTTATTATAATTATACTAAAAATGTGATTAAAAAAATTCTAAAATAAATGCATGCTCAAATTTTCAGTTCAAATATATTAACAAGTAAATAATGTAACTTTGCGCTGAAAATTTGAACCATAAATTTTCTATGGAAATTTTCAGTGTAAACTAGCACTGAAAATTCCGAGTGCAAATTTCCATCAGAAATCCACAATTCGTTTTTTCACTTAAAATCATAATTTAAATACATTAAAACATAAATGAAAAATGTAAATTTTCACTAGAAAACTGCATTGAAAATTTGCATTAGAAACATTTACTGTAAACTTCAACTAGAAATATCCACTTAAAAGTACAATAAATATATATCGATGCATAAATATAAAATATAAAATTTCAGCATAAATTTACATTAAAATTTTACACTGGAAACTCTTAAAGGAAATTTCTATTGGAAATTTGTAGTTGAAATTTCTATTTAGATTTCTCATGTAAATCAAAAAATTATATTTTTTATGCATCATAATTTTACTGTTATTAGTGTAAATCTATACTCAAAATTTGGCTGAAATTTTACACTAAAAATTTGTATTGGAGAATTGATTATCAAAATTTTAAAATAAATACAAGTTTAGATCTTCAATGAAAATATATTAATACATAATTTTATTATATATTTATTATTATTGTTTCTTATTTTTATTTTTCTTATTTATTAATTTTTTTCTAAGTTACTTTTAAAAACTCATAGTAATATATTTTTTTATATTAAAATGAAATAATGGACATTATATTTTTTTTTGATTGTATGATGTTATAAAAAATTATAAAAATAAAAAACTTATGTTAAGATATATTCTATTTTAAAATAAAATGCTAGACATTATTTTACAATTTAGAACGCTATAAAAATATATAAATATTAATATATAAAAAATTATAATAATAAAATTAAAGCGTTATATTAGAAATAAAAGGGTGGTTTTGTACATTCATTTTTAAAATGATTACATCAGTTTTTTAATACACCAATCTTATTTAATAATTTGATGTCACCCTCCAAATAAACACACGCATCATATATCCAGCGGTTAACTTGACCGTTAGGTTCAAAACCCAACATGAGACGATATTTTCCAATGTTTTATTCTATGTATTCATGTTAAAAAAAAATAAAAGAACACTTGATAGAAATCATTTTATTGTTATAAATAATTGATTATCCAAATCATTTTTTATAATAACTATATGATGATCATGTGGATATTTCGAGTAATGATTGTTTTTTAATTTCTTTTACTTGCTTATATAGATTTAAAATACGTTCAATTAGTCACGTTTAGTTACTGCAAACAACACTCTTTATTATTTTTTCATTGTTTATCCTATGTGTGTCACACCCGGACATCGCACATCGGTAATGATTTTAATTTTCATTTTTTAGTTGGTTTAAGTTTTAAAGTTTATTTTATTTTACTTCCTATTTAATTTTCATTTTCTTTTATTTTATTTTCCATTTCTTTTCTCTTCTTTTCCCACTCCTCTTCCTCCTCCCTCATTTCCATCGCGCTACACCCCTACCCCTCCCCTTGGTCCATCGCGCACAGGAGCTCCCCCCCTTACCCTAGGTTGCGCCACCCTCCTCCTCCCTCTCAGGACAGTCGCGCTGCGCCACCCTCCTCCTCCCTCTCCGGACAGTCGCGCTGTGCCACCCTCCCTCCTCTCCGGCCTGCTGTGCCGCGCCGCCCTGTTTCCCGCACCACCGAACCCGCGCATCCCCCTTTTTCCGGCCGGTTTTCCGGCACAACGTACCTCCAGCACCTCTCCGTTGTGCTTGGCCAGCTTCATGCTCCCCCGCCGTAGGTGCGTTTCACCTCATTTGATTGTTTTGTCCATTCGGTAGATTTGTAATTAGGGTTTCGTAGGGCGTTTGGTCCGATTTTGATGCATTTGTTTCGATATCTTGTTTCTAGGGTCAATTTGTGTTTTCTTGTGGTGCGATTGGCGTGAGGTGTTGGTTTCGCACTGAGATTTTGAGGTTTCCTACACCGAGGTAGGTGGTTCCACGTATTGGTATTGTTTGATGAGTTAATGTGTGTGTTTAATCACTTTAGTGTGTTATTTAATTAGTTTGCATGGTGCGAAATTGTTTTGAATTGAGGTTTGATATGCTTGATTTATTAGTAACATGTTTATGCAATGTGAGTTTGATTTGTTTTTGTGAGAAAAAAACCCATGTTGAGATGTTTATCACTGTTTTATAATTTGTGCAATTAGTTTATTAAATTATTTAATGGCTACGAATGATGTTTTGACATGTAAGTGGTGTGAGTTTGGTCTTAGAAGAGGATTTTGGTTGAGCTTTTGTGTTCAAAGTCTTGTGATACTGTTTGGAGTCGTTTCAAAATATTTTTAAGTGGTTTATTAAATCTTATAAAGTGTGTGAAACATGGTTGTATATTGTTTTGGTGTGTGTATGTTTTCAAAAGTGGGTTTGAGTAAGCAAATGAGGGTATTTGTGTGCGTGTGCCTTGTTGTGCATTTCTCAATATGTATTGTAAATTCTTTTAAAAGATTGAAAATATGTTTTAATGTATCTTGGCTGTACGTTTGGTTTTGAGGTGTCCTTTCCTACTTGAAATTGAATGTATTATTGATGAAAACCTTTGACGTGTTATTTTGAAATGTTTTATAGATTGTTTAAGTGTTTAATTGTTTTATTAAATTATATGTGTAGTGCATTGGACCTCACTGCGATGGTTTTTGGCTGTGGGTGTCGAGGATTCCTACATGTACATGCATAGGGTAAGACACACACACACACACACACACACACACACACACATATATATATATGCCCTCTTTGCGCATATTCCCTCATGTCGCAGGGAGTATATGCAATGTAACTAGGGGTGTATATATATATAAATGCATGTGTATGTATACGCCAAGAGTTGATTCGAGTGGTTGTCGACAAATAACGTCATGTTTGAGGTAGGTTCCCTATGCCTAAGTCTTTAACTTGAAGTCCATGATTGCTTGATTGTTTTTAAAATGTTTTTTTTTGTTTCCATTTTTATATGAAATGCATATGTTATATACATATATATAATCGGTCATGGTCTTTAAAAAAATGGCTTCGCACTCGGTTATTAGATTTTCTTTTAAACCTTTAAAAGTGAATAGTTTGAATTATGCCTGGTATAAAGCTTTCTTTTAAATGTGTGATTCTATGGTTGTTCATTTAGACCTTTAAAACGATTTTGAAAATGCTTGTTTTAGCTTCTGAAGGTCTCATGACTTATGTGTATGGAAAAAAGTGTTTTTGAAAGTTTTTAAGATGCATACGGTTTGAAAGTGGATTTGGTGTGCGTGTAAATATGGAAAATGTTTTTCTTATGAGAAATGGTGGTTTTTAATTGTGTATTCACATGGCTAGTGTGTGCAAGTGAAAGTGGTGATACATATGTGATGAGAGAAGTAGAAATAGAGCACTTGGGAAACCCAAGGTATCTAGGTGGGAAAACTAGTTCTAGCGTGCTAGTGATTCTGAGTGGTTCGTCCCTACTTCACTTAGCAAGTTTGACACTTGCAAGACTAACTAAACATTTATAATGATGTTGGAGACCACTAGGTTATGGATGTGTATCCCTATTAGTGGCTCGTGCACGAGAATGTATATTTGTTATGGTTACTCTTACACCGAGACATGAGGTTCTATGGACCCACATGAACTAGATGAACCTTAGGGGATTTGACCATGGTGCTCACTTATGACTTGGTGTCTGTGGAGTGATTTTCGTTACAGTTGTTTCATGCGTGTTCCCTCTTTTATGAAAACTATACTTGAATTTAAATTATCTTACTTCATATTGAAACGTTAATGCAAGCTTGGATTCTACTTTGAAAATATTGGAAGTGAAATGTTTTCCTTAAAGGTGAAACTTGTTACTTGAATTTTAATAGAATGGAAAGCATTATTTTAATAGGTCTTATTTCCAAACTA
Organism: Viscum album; assembly: GCA_963277665.1. NCBI lineage: Eukaryota > Viridiplantae > Streptophyta > Magnoliopsida > Santalales > Viscaceae > Viscum > Viscum album. The sequence continues at coordinate 2,058,772,277 of OY728120.1, read as the reverse complement.
GCATGATTGAGTTTCTTTTTAAAGAAAAGGGCATAGGGCGTTGTTTATTCTTGGCATTCCTACTGAGCATCTTGGTGCTCATGCCTACTTTACTTTTCAGTTTCAGGTTCTGGTCTTGGATCTCTCTTGGCGAGCGTGGTTCTAGGATTGGTGGTGACCCATGGGGTCACTTGGAGGCATGTCTAGTTGGTTATCTTTATTATCTTTTATTGCTAGTGTTGTTTTTGTTTTATTCAGTTTGTATTCAACTACCTATCTTTTGTTTATGGGCCAAACCGTTCCCAACTGTCTCACCTTGATACCCGACACTAGTTGCCAGCCTGTGGGGATCGAGAACGCCCTTCGGTCCATGTTGCGGACCGAGTTGGGCACCGGGTCAGATGGCGACCCGACTTTGTTCGTGACAAAATGGTATCAGAGCTTGTTTTGTTCTTGTTATTTGGGGTGTCGGGTAGATCAGGGATAGGACTTTCGGTACTCGAGGGGTGGGTGCGGGAAGAGCGTCATGAACTCTTACTCGTTCCGATCCTCGAGTAACTAGGGGTAGTCTGAGATTTAAGTTTTTGGCTTTGGTATTGTGGATGGGGGATGACATTAGGAGTAAACCGGTACTACGCACAGTCTTACTTGGAGTAGCGACCCATGTGATGCCTAAGAGTACGGTTCGACACTCCCAGTGGTTGGTGCCTGCCTAGGGCATGGTCTGCTAAACTATGTAGCCGGGTTAGGCATGACCACTAGTTCTTCGTCCAGGTGCTTTAGTGTTGGTGATGTCTTGGTTCAGTTTTTGGTTGGTGCGAAGGGGTTTTTAAAAGGAAAGCGGACTTTGGGGTTGCTCTTATTTTATCTTGGTGTGAGTTTGGCATGATTTTTGGGGTGCGTTTCTCTTGGACCTTGTTTTTGGAATTTGGCATTTGATTTGTTGAAATTGAATTTCAAAAAGAATGTCTTGGGTTATTTGAAATTTAAGTGAGTTATTTTAGAAATGGAAATCATTTTGAAAAATTGTTTTGAATTTTTTAAATGGTTTTTGAAAAAGGTATTTTTGGAATATTGGAAATGTTTTGTTTTGAAAGTGGAAGAGCCTTGTTTTGGACCATTGGTATTCCTATGGGTGCTCGTGTGTGCATGTGGATGTGATTAATGGATAGTTGGTGGATCGTGTGGATGGGTGCCCGAGTGGCATGAAAATGCATATTTGTTAGGCATCATGAAATTTTAGTGGCGAGTGATTGATTTCTAAAGTTGCTTCTTATTTCTTGAAAAGTGTGTTTTTCTCTAAAATGAGTTTTTTTGCTTAAATGGATTTGTAATTGGAAAACGGTTTTGAGCCCTGAGTGAAAATGATGGTTTCAAAAGATCTTTTGGACTTTGTTGGGAAGTGCTTGTTTTTTTTCAAGCGGGTGTTTTTCTTTGAAAATGAATTGATGCCTTGGGTTGGAATTATCGGATTTGCGTCTGAAATGTGGATGTTTGTTTTTATGAGGTGCTTGATTTTGTGGAAGGATGTTTTGTGTTTCTTGTTCGAGATATTCCCCTAGAAACGTCCCATGGGTTTCCAGTAGGTCTCTCTCAGTTCTTAGCTCAGCCCAAACACTTAGTGGAGTGACAAAGTTGGTTTCTGCTCGGTTGTGACAGTTATTTGTAGGCATTGAGGTCGGATGAATATCATTGAGTGCTTTGAGAATTTTGGGAGTGTCTCTGGTTTTTGAGGGACTCCAAATGTTGTGCGGGTGTAAGTTTCCTTGAGTATGTTTGGAGGAGCGAGACTAAACCGGTGAATGTTGATCGTTCCGTTTTTGTTGCGAATGAGGATGTCTTGAGCGATCCTTAAGACTAACTTCATCCTGTGGTTGTACCTAAGGAAGTGAAGGTGAGGAAAAGTGGTGGAGATCGTAGGTGCTTGACCAGTCAATAGATGTTGGAGGTGTGTTGATGTAACACCCCAAGCTTTCATGATACGCTTCTCTTTGAATAATACAATAGCGTGTGTTATACGCAACTTCAAGTTCTAACACACCACAACCAATCATACTAGCCGTTAAGAATAGTAATACCCACTTTTTGAAATTTTATACATTTTATCTTTCAAAATGAACTTCATTTTTGAATTCATAATATCAAATATAGCTTAGGCCGGATTTTTGGCATTTTTCTGAGAAACATCAATTTTTGATGAATAGTGAAAAACACTGAGTTATTGGTTAAAACTGATTTTTTTATTTAAATAATTATTTATTTTATTTAAATTAATTTATGTCAAAATAGATACATAATACTTATATAAGATCATTGTAATTCATTGGAGTCAGTTTATAATAATTTTAGATATATAAAAATTTTATTGAACTTTTCACTATCTTTTACCCACCTCCTAGGAGAATTTGAAAATTCTCATCAAACTTAATTTTACCGCTTCTGTGAGTTGAATTTCGAAAATCCGAGAGACAAGGTTAATATCAAGGAGAAAAATGTGGTTCAATGAGATGAAAATAATTTTTAGTGATTAGTAACTTTTTACTTTTATTTACCACGGTTAAAAGTAAATAGGGTAATTAAGGGTAAAAATGATATTAATATTACACTCACACATGTCCTAATTCTATTGGAAAAGTTTATCTCGACCAAAAACAACCTTAGGAATAAAATATTATCATTTAGGTCCACTTGGATTAGATTAGGACATTTATTATTATTTAATTCAAAGAAAAGTTAAAAGAGTTAAAATCAATGTTTAATAACTAAAACATTTTTAATATGGGGTTTTACATGAGATAAATTCGATTATAAATATTCATTATAAATTTAAAAATATTTCATACATCATGGTAATTTATTTATAATTTTTAGACATTAAATAAATAAATTTATTTATGACACAATGATGATGCAGTACCTTATTCATGAAAGAATCAAATAAATGGTATTATAAATATTAAAATAAATATAATTTCAAAGTTTTTATGACATCCACGAATTTTTTAGGTGAATATGACATGTTAGGATTGATTCAATGTATTTTTTTTGAAGTAATAATGTTGTAATTATTTAAAAAAAAACAAATACCAAATAGTGTCAAAATTGACATAAAATAGTTTTTAAAACAAATAATATATTATTAACTGATATAATGGTCCTAAAAATATAAGGTTCAGCCAAAATACTTATATAATAATATATATGACATTAATGAACCAATTGGGGTTCGATTGACAGTATATAGTAAGTTTATTAACCATATAATGTAAGAATACAAGAAGACACGGTAAAAGTTAAATTATTTAACTTAGAGTTAAATCTAAATGATAAGGTTAAAATGGTAACCTAAACTTGTCTAAAACCTATTGGTTGAGCTTTTTTTGACCTATACCCACCTTAGAATTTAAATAATCAACTTTGGAGCCATTAGAAACCGAATATGAATTTATTATAAAATAATATTTTAAGTTTTTCCTAAGGTGCCCCTCACCCCTCTTATAAAAGGGCACTCCCCCTTCTCTCTAATTCACACCTTATAAGCCATTTGGCTCGGCCAAACCCTGCCCCAATACACTCTCAAATATCCTCCCTTAATCCTAGAGGACCTAGTTTGATCATAAAGCCAACCTAAGGATCCCTTTTGATCAAATCAAAAGGAAGAACCCGAAAAAGAGGAGGCTAAACGTACCCTCGACTAAAGGAAAGTGCAAGGTAAGGAGTTTTCATCTCAATCCTTATTCCCATGAGATTCATACCATATTTCCACTATTACCTTTTTTGTGGTGTATTTAATTCCCATAATTGTATTCTTTATGTAATACACTTGAATTTATGTGTAGTTACATATTCATTGTATGATCTCTCTTTCATGGGGTGTATGTTTCGTAAGTTACCAAATTGGTAAGGGTTAATTTCACAACCTCTTTAGTATCTGAGGTTGTTTTTATGTAAGTATCTAATGGGACATATTTATTATCCATGTCCATGTTTTATGAAAGAATTTTCAAAGAGATTCTTTTAAGGGACTTTTTACTAAAACATCATTTCAAATGTTTTAAATATTTATTCTTCTAAATCTTTCTCATTAATGTCCATGTCTTCAAAATGGGTTTTAAGGATTTATTTATATAGACATGAATGTTTTTAAAATTTTAATTACTTTAAAATGTTTCAAAGTGGTGTGTTACACTTTGATTCAAAAATTTCTTTAAATGACTTCTTTTCCAAATTGTGTGACTTTTAAATGTTTTCATGAAAAAGGGGTATTTCTCTCAAAGAGTTTTAAAAATCATTTTCATCAACATAAAAAATACTTTAATGGATTTTAACTTGTTTTGAAGCTGATTTATCATGATAAAAATCTTCCATATTGTGTTGAAGGTTTTGTGATATGTTTGACTGTGGATTTGTTATTTTTATACCATTCATGGTTTATGGGTAAAGTATTGACATTTCGTATGCTAGTTTTAATACGAATGTTTATGTTAAATTTCATACTCTTATTAAGATGAATGTGTTGGACTAGTATGTTCCGGGTTGGGTACCGGTAAAAGTAAGCACTCCGGGTTGGTGTTCGGTTATTAGAGGCACTCCGGGTTGGTGTGCAGTTATTAGAAGCACTCCGGCACTAGTGGAAAAATGTATTTCGATGTCAGTTTTTTTTACATTTTGACGTCGGTTTTTAACCGACTTCAATAAAGGCGACGTAAAAAATATATGTTTCAACATCGGTTTTTATAAACCAACGTCAAAAACCTTCACCACGCGGGTCTTTGGCATCAGTTTATATAAAAACTGACACCAAATTTCAGGGCCTCGAGGATCTTTGGCGTCGGTTTTTATATAAACTGACGCCAAAAATCAGGCCCTGGTGGTCTTTGGCGTCGTTTTCTTTAAACCGACGCCAAAATTCATGACCTCGGGGGTCATTGGAATCAGTTTTTTAGAAAACCGACATCTAAATCTGGCTTCTACACGAGTTTTAACGTCGGTTTTTGATAAAAACCGACGCGAAAAATACGTTTTATAAAAAAAATATTTTCCACGTTGGTTTTCAAAAAAACCGACGTCAAAACCTCGAAACTCTTAATATTGGAATATAGATCGTTTCCCAAGCTTCGATTTGACTAGTTATGGAGCTAAAACGGACTTACGGATCAGAAGTTATGGTCGCCGTAAGTTGTACCTCGCTATGGGTCGATCGATACAACTTTCTTCGAAGAATACATGAAAAAAAAGAACCAAAATGAATATGCCAAATGAAAAAAAAATATAATTAATGATTGAAACTAAATTTAACTCTTTTATTGGGCCATTTTAATCAATATGTTGTTTATCATTATTTCACTTCGTTTTAAGGGAGAACTCACGCGGTAATGAAAATAGTGAGTGATAAAAACAATTTCCCAAAAACTAATGAATCTTATGCAGAAGTTTTATTTTTGTATCTCAGTTAGAATAATCCTTCATCATGATTATAAAAATAATAAGATTTTTAGTGATAAGGAAAACAATAATAATGAAATTAAATGATGAAAATAAATACCTTGTACAAATCGTCGATTGAAGAATATTTGAAATATTGATTGTATCGAAGATGTCAAAAATGTTGAAAGAAAAAGGATGAGCTTTTATATAGTGTAAATGAAAATTTCTACAACGGAAATTCAATAAAATTTGAGCGGGATTTTGAAAATAGGAACGCGCGTTGGGAAATAATTGAAATATTGAAGCCGCGTATTTGAAATTTTACTTTTAACGTCGGTTAAATATATAACCGATGCTAAAAATATTCTCATGTTGGGCTATTAACATCGGTTTTTGAAAAAACGATGCAAAAAAGTGACTTTTAACATCATTTATTTGTAAAACCTAAGCCAAAAGGTGTCTTTTAACGCCGGTTATTGAAAAAAACCGACGCCAAAAATTAAGTCATATAATCTTCAACTTCCAAAACCTATAACTTTTAATCCATAAGTCCGTTTTCACTCCATGACCTGTAAAATTTAATATTGGGAAATTATCTAAAACTTTTATTTTGATCTTTGGCATCGGTTGTTTGTAAAACTGACGCCAAAAAGGGCCTTTTAACGTCGGTTATTAAAAAAACCGACGCCAAAAATCAAGTCATATAATCTCCAACTTACGACGCCCATAACTTTTGATCCGTAAGTCCGTTTTTGCTCCACGACCTGTCAAATTGAAGCTTGGGAAATTATATAAAACTTTAATTTTGATCTTTGGCATCGGTTTTTTGCAAAACAGACGCAAAAAATGGACTTTTAACGTCGGTTATTGAAAAAAACCGACGCCAAAAATCAAGTCATATAATCTCCAACTTCCGATGCCCATAACTTTTGATCCATAAGTCTGTTTTTGCTCAAAGACCTGTCAAATTAAAGATTGTAAAATTGTCTAAAACTTTTATTTCGATCATTGGCATCGGTTGTCTGTAAAACCGACGCAAAAAAGAGACTTTTAACGTCGATTATTGAAAAAAACCGACGCCAAAAATCAAGTCATATAATCTCCAACTTCCAATACCCATAACTTTTGATCTGTAAGTCTGTTTTCACTCAAAGACCTGTAAAATTGAAGCTTGGGAAATTATCTAAAACTTTTGTTTTGATATTTGGCATCGTTTTTTTTGTAAAACCGACGCCAAAAAGGGCCTTTTAATGTCGGTTATTAAAAAAACCGACGCCAAAAATCAAGTCATATAATCTCCAACTTCCGAAACCCATAAATTTTGATCTGTAAGTCCGTTTTCACTCCACAACCTGTCAAATTGAATCTTGGAAAATTATCTACAACTTTTATTTTGATCTTTGGTGTCAGTTTTCGGTAAAACCGACGCAAAAAAGGGTCTTTTAACGTCGGTTATTGAAAAAAACCGACGCCAAAAATCAAGTCATATAATCTCCAACTTCTGACACCCATATATTTTGATTCGTAAGTCCGTATTCCCTCCGAGAACTGTCAAATTTAAGCTTGTTAAATCATCTAAAACTTTTATTTTGATCTTTGGCATCATTTTTTTGTAAAACTGACGCCAAAAAGGGTCTTTTAACGTCGGTCTCTTAGAACCGACGTTAAACTACCGACGTCAAAAACAATTTTTCCACTAGTGTGGGTTGGTGTCCAGTTATTAGAGGCACTCCGGGTTGGTGTCTGGTTATTAGAGGCACTCTGGGTTGGTTTCCGGTTATTAGAGGCACTCTGGGTTGGTGTCCGGTTATTAGAGGCACTCCGGGTTGGAGTCCGGTTACAGAGGCTCTCCGGGTTGGGTTTCGGTTACAGTTATCCCTTAGGTCTTGACACTAGGCCTTGACATAGAAATTAAAGTTCGGCATTATGCATTCCATCATTATGAAAGTGGTTAGTGATATTGTATGTGATTATTTGACTAGTAGAATATCCATGTGAATAAGTAAATGACATTACTTCATTTTATTTTTGCCATATTATGCTGAATTTCAAGTTTAAAAGGATTTTGTTTTAGTTATAAATTGCCTTAAATGTTTATGCTTATTTATGAAATTTTCCACTGTATTGTTATCCTTACCAAGCATCTGAGCTCACCCCTTTCTATGTTTTATTTTTCTCAGGATTCCAAGAAGTGTATTGTGATTGATATGTAGGGTTAATCCAAGGGAATAATGGTGTTCGTGAAGGATTATTTCTGTTGTTTTGTATGTTATGAAGTGTAATGTAACATTCATGCATGTAATCTATTTTCAAAGACTGCTAAACCGATCGGTCCTTCGGGACATGATTCCTTGTAATCATGCCAATGTATTAAAATAATGCACCGACTCTGGGTAACTGGGGTCGGGGCGTTACAGTTGGTATCAGAGGAAGTTTAACAATAACCTTGGAAACTAGATTTAGATAAACTCTGATTAAAGCACATTACCCTAAGATAGACATTGAGGATTAGTATAGAAGAACATCCTAGAATTTTGGTAATGTAGAAATTTTGTGAGTTTCCAAGAAAATAATCACTGTCTGGATACAAGAAGGTAGAGGCGGCTCTGGCACACATGTACCTAGGGGTAAACCCAAAAACATCGCTTTGAGCTAGACTCGAATGGGAACTGGTGCACGTCAACGGGCCTTGCTGCACTCTTGGTTACGACACTCCCGGGGGATATGCTTAGAATAATTCTCATTTTCTTTACAAACCAATATGGAGGGTTTATGAGTATATATATCCTCAAAGAAAACAATTTTGATTATGGATTATATCCATAAAATGTTCAATTTACATTAGGTATATTACACGTTTGGAATTATGAATTGTGATTCATAAACTGACCTAGTGTATGCCATTGTTTAAAAATGGTGCCCAATAGAAGGAATGAGAACTCCAGAAATACGTATGATCCAAAGAGTAAGAAGGATCATATATTTTACTGTATTAAGCCAACATTAAGAAGGGAAATAGTCTCTCATTTTTTCTCAACATATGAATAAATAGTATCATGTGTTAATAAGATAAGTAAAGAATTATCTGAGTCCTATGACTTTGAAGGGAAGCAAGAGAAGAAAAGGATGGAAGAGAGAAAGATGGATAAAGGGAAGAGGGAAAAGAAGAATTTTCCCATATGTGATAACTGTGGGAAGAAAAAACCTGGAACTTGCCTGAAGGGAATGAGAGTTTGTTATAAGTGTGGAGAAAAAGGACACCAAGTACGTGACTTCAAGGGTAAGAAAAAGGTTTCAAATATACAATGATTTATGTGTAAAAAGTTGGGACACTACGAAAACCAGTGTTCAAATCATCAGGGTATTCCCCAAATGATGATATTGGATAATAATCAAGTTATGATACTACCACAGATGAAGATGAATGACTAGTGTTCTTATGTTGTTATTTTGGAAATATTTCATTGAAGTGTTGTGTCAATGATGTACTGGAAATAAATAAGGATTGTACTGTAGTACTATTTAATTGAGGATTTGAGATTTTATAGTACTAAGAAAAGTGACTCTACATCGATTTAAACTTTTTAGAAATTACATGGTTGAAGGAAAGATAAACCTTAATATGGTCCTAATATTGAGGTACTGATTTTGGAATAAGATATGGTTGATTTGGGTAAATTATATTGGATATTCTTGACTGCCTTGAAACTGATTAAAGATTTGTATATTCCATCATTGTTGGAGTTTACAACATTTTTGGATGGATGAAGTATATCCAGTATTCTATAAGGAATAAGGTATCATGAATGTAATCAATAAGGTTTTATGGAAATTTAGGATGTTTCAGTGTTTTAAAAGAATACATGATGAAGGTATTCACATGCTATTACGGGGTAAAAGGGATCTACATTGTGTTTACCTTTCATAAAAATTTTGGACTAAGAGTTTACAGAAGTATTTTGGATAAGTCTAAAGGTTGGAATAGATTGAGTTTGAAAGGTTATTTTTGGATTTTTATAAAAGGACAACACGCAGACCGTGTGACGACCCATCACGTCGGAAAAAGTTGCAGGAATCGAACCCACAACCATAGTGCGATTGAGATTTATCACTTACCACTGGACTACATGAAGTCCCTGGATTGTATAATATAGTTTCTTTTTTTAAAGGGTCTGATATGTGAATTATAAATTCATTATATTTGGGACCCTATACGATTATGATAAATAGAGTATTTTTGATTTGTATTATGTTTTGGGGTGAAAGATGAGTTTGTGGTAGAAATTTATTAATGGATAAAACTCTAATTATAAAGTAATTATATATCCTTATGATCTTAGACAATCTCATAAATAAATTCCTCAACATAAAAAAAGGAACTTAGAACAAAAATGTTGTCCTAGATGGTACCATAGATCATCACAAATTTATAGCTTTGGGATTGTTGGCCTTTTCATAGCCATGTTATCTACCACTCTCCATCAGATATTGATGGTTAGATTTCTTTTCCATATCCATATTTTCCTATATGGAACCCTAGTATGTGTTATTTTTGGTAACCTTCATACTTACCCCTCTTTATTTTAAATATAGGCCTCATTAATCCATTTTTCGATGTGGGATTTCAACTATGATATTTTCAAATGTCAACCCCAAGTTTCCAATACTGAGCATAAATTGCGAGGACTCAATTTATTTAAGGAGTGGAGAATGTAACACCCCAAGCTTTCACACTACGGTTCTCTTTGAATAATACAATAGCGTGTGTTATATGCAACTTTGAGTTCTAACACACCACAACCAATCATACTAGCCGTTAAGAATAGTAATACCCACTTTTTGAAATTTTATACATTTTATCTTTCAAAATGAACTTCATTTTTGAATTCATAATATCAAATATAGCTTAGGCCAAATTTTTGGTATTTTTTTGAGAAACATCAATTTTTGATGAATAGTGAAAAACACTCAGTTATTGGTTAAAATCGATTTTTTTTATTTAAATTAATTTATGTCAAAATAGATACATAATACTTATATAAGATCACTGTAATTCATTGGAGTCAGTTTATAATAATTTTAGATATATAAAAATTTTATTAAACTTTTCACCGTCTTTTACCCACCTCCTAAGAGAATTTGAAAATTCTCACAAAACTTAATTTTACCGCTTCTGTGAGTTTAATTTAAAAAATCCGAGAGACATGGTTGATATCAAGGAGTAAAATTTGGTTCAATGAGATGAAAATAATTTTTGGTGAATAGTAACTTTTTACTTTTATTTACCACGATTAAAAGTAAATAGGGTAATTAAGGGTAAAAATGATATTAATATTACCCTCACAAATGTCATAATTCTATTGGAAAAGTTTAGCTCGACCAAAAACAACCTTAGGAATAAAATATTATCATTTAGGTCCACTTGTATTAGATTAGGACATTTATTATTATTTAATTCAAAGAAGAGTTAAAAGAGTTAAAATCAATGTTTAATAACTAAAACATTTTTAATATGTGGTTTTACATGAGATAAATTCGATTATAAATATTCATTAGAAAGATAAAAAGATTTCCTACATCATGGTAATTTATTTATAATTTTTATAAATTAAATAATAAATTTATTTATGACACAATGATGATGCAGTAATTACCTTATTCATGAAAGAATCAAATAAATGGTATTATAAATATTGAAATAAATACAATTTCAAAGTTTTTATGACATCCACGAATTTTATAGGTGAATATGACATGTTAGGATTGATTCAAAATATTTTTTTTTTGAATTAATCATGTTGTTATTATTTGAACAAAAAAAAAAACAAATACCAAATAGTGTCAAAATTGACATAAAATAGTTTTTAAAACAAATATTATATTATTAATTGATATAATGGTCCTAAAAATATAAGGTTCGGCCAAAATACTTATATAATAATATATATGACATTAATGAACTAATTGGGGTTCGATTGGTAGTATATAGTAAGTTTATTAACCATATAATGTAAGAATACAAGAAGACACGGTAAAAATTAAATTATTTAACTTAGAGTTAAATCTAAATGATAAGGTTAAAATGGTAACCTAAACTTGTCTAAAACCTATTGGTTGAGTTGTTTTCGACCTATCCTGTAAGAACCCGGTTTTTTCTACGAAAGACTTTGGAATATTCTTGATGATATTCCAGAGCAGCGCCTTCGGACGACGTGCGATTCCGAGCCCCGGAGTGGCCGGAATTAAATTTTCAGTGCGTTCACACTGGAAACGCTAAATAAATGGGATAACTCCAAAGCGGTGCTCCGGATCAGAGATCCGAGTGTACGGATGGGTCCGGAATGGGGTGTTTACCCTAGGAACGACATAAAACATGTCGGCGCGGGATGTTTGGACCCCTCGCTCATTTTCGGAAGGTTAAATGGATAAATTAATAAATTAATTTATTCGTTTAATGGAGAAACGCTAGTATCTCTTAAACAGTGGCTCGGATTGGAAAAACGAGGGCACCGTTGAGTTCGGAGTGTTCCATTTACCCTAAGAGGTGTGTAAGTTTTGCGGGCGTGGGCCGTCTATGAAAAATGGCCCCAGGGGCGTTTTCGTAATTTGGCGGCCTCAAGCGCTAAGTTTAGTAACTTTTGAACGGGGTCTCGGATTAAAATTACGAGATCTCCGTTGTGCTCGGGAGGTGGTGTTTACCCTAAGGGAGGCTTAACTGCGACCCCGTCGGGAGTTCGGGTTCGGGCCGACGAGCGGGTGGTTAAGCGTTTTTTTATTTAAACGCTTAACACACCCACCTCCCTCTTCTCCTTCCCCTTCCCCTGGAAGCCCCTACTATCCCTCTCCTCATCCATCTCCGGAGAGATAGTTCGGTGAGGTGACTCCGGCGAGGTGCGGTGGTGCCGGCGGATCGACGCGAAGCTTCGGGCGAAGCCCATCGATGTAGGAGGTTTCGTTGCGTTTTCATTTCCGAACCCCCCTTTGAGTTCAATTTTATGTGTCGATTTGATGTTAAACCTTAAAATAAATTCCATATATGCGTAGTATACATTTTTATCTTTCCAATTCATATTTCGGAATCAAAATCTGAGCTCGGAGGAGTTCGGGGTTGATCGTCGAAGGTTGCGAGAATTCTGGGTTGTCCCGGCGATTTCCGGCGGTCCGGCGGGTTCCCAAGGCGGCGCGGCTTCGGTCCGAGGAGACGATGGCGAGCGGCAGCGGGTGACGCGACGGGGCTCCCTGGGTGAGACGGCGGGAGGCCGGGCTTCCTCGTGGTGGCGCCGGCGTAGCGCGAAGGAGGAGGGACGCGGGGTGCGCGACCCCGCGTGCGGCGCGACCGCGACCCGCATGTCGCGGGTCGCTGCGGGGAAAGCAACCGGCCGTGATGGCCGGTCGGTGGCGACAGGCCGCGGCCAGATGGCCACGGAGGAGTGAACCGGACCCGCGGCCGGGCCGCGGGACGGCTGTGGGCGGACCGGCCGGACCGGGCCGGTCCGGCCCAAGAGGGTTCCCCTTTTTTTAAAAAAAATCTTCGGACGCCCGTATTTCGGGCTTCGGGCGTCCGTTTGGCGTGCCGTCAGCGGAAGCTCAGACCTTGCGTCGAGGGGAATGTTTTGAGATGGTTTCGGGAATTTTTAATTCCCGAGACGGGGGCCGTCGGTGGCGCGACACGTGCGACGAGAGGATTGACGTCATCCCGGGGGTTCTTGTTTTGGACGGCGCGGACGCGTCCGACGTCCGTTTTGAGCGCCGTCAGTGGCGTTGCGACCCTGGCACTGAGGCGGAGGTTTCCAGTGCGGTTCCAGGCATTGAGACAGAAGTTGAGGCGTGGGCCCCACGACCCGTCTCTTGAGCTGCGTGCAGCGTTTCATGACTTTTCCATCGGACGTCCGTTCGGGGCGTGCGAGTAGTTGTTTCTGGATGTTTTTCTGAGGGGATTGCAATGGTGCAATCTGTCCGCCCTAATTCAGCACGATGGTGCGGGGCCCACGAGGGTCGTTTGGGCGTCGACGATGTTTTTCTATCTTTATCACCGGGCGACCGTTTTGGACAAGTGAGTAGTCCATCTTGTGTTCTTTTTCGGGAGAATCGCAATGGTGCAATCCGTTCGTTGAGTTTCGGGATCGGGATGCGGGTCCCACGTGGCACCGCTCGTGTGCGGTGCGCTGGAATGCATCTTTTTCTCCGGATACCCGTTCCACGCAAGTAAGCAGTCAATTTGACGAGCTTTTCCGAGAGCTTTACGATGGCGCAGTCCGCCCGACCTTTTTCGGGGATGTGGTGTGGGACCCACCCGACCTGGCTACGGTGAATAGTACCTTTTTCACTAGTTGACCGTTTCGGGCGAGTGAGTAGTCTAACTCGCGTGTTTTTCTGCAAGGATTACAATGGTGCGATCCGTTTGGCTGTGCGGAGCCTCTTACGCGATCTTGTTAAATGTGGAAGCATGAAAGGTGCCCCGGTGGCGGTTCGCCCTACCATGTTTGTAGCGGACCCTTGGCGTGTGATCGCGCACTCTTGGGAGAGTGATGTAAATGGTTCACAAGATGTGGTTGGCCGTGCCTGGGCCTTTGAGGTGGAGTTGTTACGTCACACCTTTGCGTTGATGCTGGGTGCCGTGTGCACGATAGCCTTTGGGCTGGAACGTGGTATACTCTGGGAGTATATGGGAGCGCTTGGAGGTACATGTGGTTGTTTGTACCTGAGAACGTTTGTGCGTTTGGTTGGGGTTGACTTGGGGCCACACGTCGTGTGGGCCCCATGTGCGTTCCATGCTCTGCTTTGCATACTTTGACATCTCGCGACGTAGAGGGTCCCGCTATGCACGTTTGTTTGACCAGCAGGGTTGAGTGATCTCCCCCTGGTTTCATTCTCGATGGATCGGCCGGTAGCGGTTCTAGTGACACCTTGTGATGGAACATGCGCTAAACCCCTTTGGGTGAGTTGTGCTGGAGTTGGGTGGTTGCGCGATACCCACTACGTGTTCGGTTGGCCAGTGGTGTACCCTCCAGTAGAGATGGCCAGAGCAGTTCTGAGTTTTACCCTCCAGCGGGGCTGGGCAGTGGGTTACTCATCGACTTCTTTGGGTTTACCCTCCAGCAGGGCTGGGTAGTGGGTTTCTCACTAACTTCGAGGGTTTACCCTCCACTAGAGACTGGGCAGTGGGTCATCCGATGCTCTTAGGGTCTACCCTCCAGTAGAGACTGGGCAGTGGGTCGCCCAACACACTTAGGGTCTACCCTCCAGTAGAGACTGGGCAGTGGGTCACCCGAAGACCTCTTAGGGTCTACCCTCCAGCAGGGTTGGGCAGTGGGTTGCCCTTCGTCTAGTTCCAGGTCTACCCTCCAGTACGACTGGGCAGTGGGTCGGCTGTCGACTTATTCCAGGTCTACCCTCCAGCAGGCCTGGGCAGTGGGTCGCCTGATGATGTATTGAGGTCTACCCTCCAGCGGGGCTGGGCAGTGGGTCGCCTGATGATGTATTATGGTTTACCCTCCAGCAGGGCTGAGCAGTGGGTCACCCGATATCATATTATGAATTAACTTCCAGCAGGGCTGGGCAGTGGGACACCCGTTGATATTCCAGACTCAGTCCTTTATACTAGGCCATTCTGTGGTTTTTCCTCCGTGATTACCGGAGCGGGACCCTTGGTTATACGGGTCAGTGTTGTGACGGCTTGACTTTGAGGAGACCTCTCGACTGCAGGGCAGTGACGAGGTGTGGTTTGAATTTCCCTAGAACTCTCAAGTTCGAGGGGCACTTTCCCCACCGAGACGCGTTCTTGTGACGCGATCTAAAACCGTGCAGGCGAGTTAGTGCCTCCCAAAGTGGATAGTGTCAAGGTGTGGTGATTGAGCCCCTTGGCTTGCGGTTCAAGGCAGACGTGTGGGATGCTGGGCATCGATGATGGTGTTAATTTTGGGACTGTTGGCGACTCATTTTCTTGGGCTGAGCTACGGGACAGAGATCCCCTTACGAGCTTGTTTGGGCTTCTTAGAAGAGCATATATATTTATATGTGTATACCTTGTTCGAGTACCCACTCCTTGGGTTTTGGCTACTCTCCTTCTGGGAGAGGCGAAGACGCGCGAGGTATGCCACGTGCTTTCCGTGTCTAGCTTCTCGTGGTTGGATGAGTCTACTCTCCTGCTATAGGTAGCAAAGACTCGACGGGAAGTTCATCTTCTCACCGTTTCCAGCTCCTTATGTCTGGACAAGTCTATCTCCTTTCTCTTGTTGGGTTGAGCTAGACTCTTACTGTTCTCTTTACTGCACTCTCGGTCATACTTCTCCACTTTTCTCTGTTCACTCTACTGCTCACCCCTTCGGTACCTCCTTTGTTGCTCCCTCGAGCCTTTGGGGTATCCTACTGAGTATTTTTATACTCACCCCTTCTTGGGCTTTGCCCGCACTTGGTGTGACCTTGCAGACGATGGACAAGTGGAGCATGGCTTCAGTGGAGCGTAGGAGCTTGGGAGCTTGGACTGCGTGCGGTGGTCATGGCTGGGTTCCAGGTGGGAGACCCTTCAGCTGTTTCTTTTTGTTTACTTGTTTCCGGGTTGTGGCACTTTTTGGTTGGGCACGCGTTTTGCCCCTTTTCTTTTCAATTTGTACATTGTACTTGTAGAGGTCGATGCACTCTATGGTTTATATATAGCAGTTGTTCTTTCTTTTTACTCTGCACTTTTTCATTGAGTGTGCTGCGTGTGGTTGTGTACAGGTACTTAGGCAAAGGCCTCCCCGAGTTGTTGTGCCTTCGGCGCTGGTCGCCAGCCCCTGGCCTATGGAGGCGGGCTTGGGGTAGTTGCAGCTCGAGCCCGAGTAGGGCCGAGTTGTGACATATCCTCACCTTAGACTTTAAATAATCAACTTTGGATCCATTAGAAACTGAATATGAATTTATTATAAAATAATATTTTAAGTTTTTCCTAAGGTTCCCCTCACCCCTCTTATAAAAGGTCACTCCCTATTCTCTCTAATTCACACCTTCTAAGCCATTTGGCTAGGCCAAAACCTGCCCCAATACACTATAAAATATCCTCTCTTCATCCTAGAGGACCTAGTTTGATTATAAATCCAACCTAAGGAGCCCTTTTGATCAAATCAAAAGGGAGAACCCATATAAGAGGAGGCTAAACGTACCCTCGACTAAAGGAAAGTGCAAGGTAAGGGGTTTTCATCTCACTCCTTATTCCCGTGAGATTCATTCCATATTTCCACTATTACATTTTGTGTGGTGTATGTACTGCCCATAATTGTATTCTTTATGTAATAAACTTTAATTTATGTGTATTTACATATTCATTGTATGATATCTCTTTCATGGGGTGTATGTTTCGTAAGTTACCAAATTGGTAAGGGTTAATTTCACAATCTCTTTACTATCTGAGGTTGTTTTTATGTAAGTATCTACTGGGAAATATTTATTATCCATGTCCATGTTTTATGAAATAATTTTTGAAGGGATTATTTTAAGGTACTTTTTACTAAAACATCATTTCAAATGTTTTAAATATTTATTCTTCTAAATCTTTCTCATTAATTTCCATGTCTTCAAAATGGGTTTTAAGGATTTATTTATATGGACATGAATGTTTTTAAAATGTTAATTCCTTTCAATAGTTTCAAAGTGGTATGGGACACTTTTATTCAAAAATGTATTTAAATGACTTCTTTTCCAAATTGTGTGACTTTTAAATTTTTTCATGAAAAAGGGGTATTTCTCTCAAAGAGTTTTACAAATCATTTTCATCAACGTCAAAATCCTTTAATGGATTTTAACTTGTTTTGAAGTTGATTTATCATGATACAAATCTTCCATATTGTGTTGAAGGTTATGTGATATGTTTGACTCTGGATGTGTTATTTTTATACCATTCATGGTTTATGGGTAAAGTATTGACATTTCGTATTCTAGTTTTAATACGAATGTTTATGTTATTTTTCATCCTCTTATTAAGATGAATGTGTTGGACTTGTATGTTCTGGGTTGGGGACCGGTAAAAGTAAGAACTCCGGGTTGGTGTCTGGTTATTAGAGGCACTCCGGGTTGGATTCTGGTTATAGAGGCTCTCCGGGTTGGGTTCCGGTTACAGTTATCCCTTAGGTCTTGGCATGAGGCCTTGACACAGAAATTAAAGTTCGACATTATGAATTCCATCATTATGAAAGTGGTTAGTGATATTACATGTGATTATTCGACTAGTAGAATATCCACGTGAATAAGTAAATTACATTACTTCATTTTATTTTTTCCATATTATGCTGAAGTTCAAGTTTAAAAGGCTTTTGTTTTAGTTATACATTGCCTTAAATATTTATGCTTATTTATGAAATTTTCCACTGTATTGTTATCCTTAATGAGAATCTGAGCTCACCCCTTTCTATGTTTTATTTTTCCCAAGATTCCAAGATGTGTATTGTGATTGATATGTAGGGTTAAGCCAAGGGAATAATGGCATTCGTGAATGATTATTTATGTTGTTTTGTATATTATGAAGTGTAATGTAACATTCATGCATGTAATCTATTTTCCAAGAATGTTAAATCGATCGGTCCTTCAGGACTTGATTCCTTTTAATCATTCCAATGTATTAAAATAATGCACCGGCTCTAGGTAACTGGGGTCGGGGTGTTACAGTTGGTATCATAGGAAGTTTAGGAATATCCTTGGAAACTAGATTTAGATAAACTCTGATTAAAGTACATTACCATAAGATAGAATTTGAGGATCAGTATAGAAGAACATCCTAGAATTTTGGTAGTGTAGATATTTTTTGAGCTTCCAAGAAAATAATCCCTGTCTGGAAGCGAGAAGGTAGAGGCGGCTCTGGTACAGATGTACCTAGGGGTAAAACCCAAAAACACCACTTTGAGCTAGACTCGAATTAGAACTGGTGCACGACAACGGGACTTGCTGTATGCTTGGTTACGACACTCCCAGGGGATATGCTTAGGATAACTCTTGTTTTCTTTACAAACCAATATGAAGCGTTTTTGAGTATATATATCCTCGAAGAAAATTTTTTTGATTATGGATTATATCCATAAACTGTTCAATTTACGTTAGGTATTTTACACGTTTGGAATTATGAATTGTGATTCATAAACTGACCTAGTGTATGCCATTGCTTAAAAATGGTGCCCAATAGAAGGAATGAGAACTCCAGCAATACGTATGATCCAAAGAGTAAGAAGGATCATATCTTTCACTGTATTAAGCCAACATTAAGAAGGGAAATATTCTCTCATGTTTTCTTAACATATGAAGAAATAGTATCATGTGTTAATAATATAAGTAAACAATTATCTGAGTCCTATGGCTTTGAAGGGAAGTAAGAGAAGAAAAGGATATAAGAGAGAAATATGGATAAAGGGAAGAGGGAAAAGAATAATTTTCCCATATGTGATAACTGTGGGAAGAAACACCCTAGGACTTTCCTGAAGGGAATGAGAGTTTGTTATAAGTGTGGAGAAAAAGGACACCAAGTATGTGAATTCAAGGGTAAGAAAAATGTTTCAAATGTACAATGCTTCATCTATAAGAAGTTGGGACACTACGTGAACCAGTGTTCAAATCATTAGGGTATTCCCCAAATGATGCTATTGGATAATAATCAAGTTATGATACTACCATAGATGAAGAGGAATGACTAGTGTTCTTATGTTGTTATTTTGGAAATATTTCATTGAAGTGTTGTGTCAATGATGTAGTGGAAATAAATAAGGATTGTACTGTAGTACTATTTCATTAAGGATTTGAGATTTTATGGTACTAAGAAAAGTGACTCTACAACGAGTTAAACTTTTTGGAAATTACATGGTTGAAGGAAAGATAAACCTTAATATGGTCCTAATATTGAGGTACTGATTTTGGAATAAGATATGGTTGATTTGGGTAAATTATATTGGATATTCTTGACTGCCTTGAAACTGATTAAAGATTTGTATATTCTATCATTGTTGGAGTTTAAAACATTTTTGGATGGATGAAGTATATCCAGTATTCTATAAGGAATAAGGTAGCATGAATGTAATCAATAAGGTTTTATGGTAATTCAGGATGTTTCAGTGTTTTAAAAGAATACATGATGAAGGTATTCACATTCTATTACGGGGTAAAAAGGATATACATTATGTTTAAATTTCATATAAATTTTGGACTGAGATTTTACAGAAGTATTTTGGATAAGTCTAAAGGTTGGAATGGATTAAGTTTGAAAGGTTATTTTTGGATTTTTATAAAAGGACAACACGCAGACCGTGTGACGACCCATCGCGTCGGACAAAGCTGCGGGAATCGAACCTACAACAATAGTGCGATTGGGATTTATCGCCTACCACTGGACTACATGAAGTCCTTGTATTGTATAATGTAGTTTCTTTTTTTAAAGGGTCTGATATGTGAATTATAAATTCATTATATTTGGGACCCTATACGATTAGGATAAATAAAGTATTTTTGTGTTGTATTATGTTTTGGGGTGAAAGATGAGTTTGTGGTAGAATTTTTTTAATGGATAAAACTCTAATTATAAAGTAATTATATCTCCTTATGATCTTATCCAATATCATAAATAAATTCCTCAACATTAAAAAAAGGAACTTAGAACAAAAATGTTGTCCTAGATGGTACCTTAGATCATCACAAATTTATGGCTTCGGGATTGTTGGCCTTTTCATAGCCATGTTATCTACCACTCTCCATCAGACATTGATGGTTATATTTCTCTTCCATATCCATATTTTTTTACATGTAACCCTAGTATGTGTTATTTTCGGTAACCTTCATACTTACCCCTCTTTATTTTAAATAGAGGCCTCATTAATCCATTTTTCGATGTGGGATTTCAACTATGATATTTTCAAATGTCAACCTCAAGTTTCCAATACCGATCATAAATTGCGAGGACACAATTTATTGAATGAGGATAGAATATAACACCCCAAGCTTTCACGGTACGCTTCTCTTTGAATAATACAATAGCGTGTGTTATACGCAACTTCGAGTTCTAATACACCACAACCAATCATACTAGCCGTTAAGAATAGTAATACCCAAATTTTGAAATTTTATACATTTTATCTTTCAAAATGAACTTCATTTTTGAATTCATAATATCAAATATAGCTTAGGCCGAATTTTTGGTATTTTTCCGAGAAACATCAATTTTTGATGAATAGTGAAAAACACTGAGTTATTGGTTAAAACCGATTTTTTAATTTAAATAATTATTTATTTTATTTACATTAATTTATGTCAAAATATATACATAGTACTTATATAAGATCATTTTAATTCATTGGAGTCAATTTATAATAATTTTAGATATATAAAAATTTTATTGAACTTTTCACTGTCTTTTACCCACCTCCTAGGAGAATTTGGAAAATTTTTCATAAAACTCAATTTTACCGCTTCTGTGAGTTGAATTTAAAAAATCCTAGAGACACGGTTAATATCAAGGAGTAAAATGTGGTTCAATGAGATGAAAATAATTTTTGGTGAATAGTAACTTTTACTTTTATTTACCACGGTTAAAAGTAAATAGGGTAATTAAGGGTAAAAATGATATTAATATTTTCCTCACACATGTCCTAATTCTATTGGACAAGTTTAGATCGACCAAAAACAACCTTAGGAATAAAATATTATCATTTAGGTCCACTTGGATTAGATTAGGACATTTATTATTATTTAATTCAAAGAAGAGTTAAAAGAGTTAAAATCAATGTTTAATAACTAAAACATTTTTAATATGGGGTTTTACATGAGATAAATTCTATTATAAATATTCATTATAAAGATAAAAAAATTTCCTACATCATGGTAATTTATTTATAATTTTTATACATTAAATAAATAAATTTATTTATGACACAATGATGATGCAGTAATTACCTTATTCATGAAAGAATCAAATAAATGGTATTATAATTATTAAAATAAAAATAATTTCAAAGTTTTTATGACATAAAAGAATTTTCTAGGTGAATATGACATGTTATGATTAATTAATTTTTTTTAAGTAATCATGTTGTTATTATTTTAACAAAAAAAAAACAAATACCAAATAGTGTCAAAATTGACATAAAATAGTTTTTCAAACAAATATTATATTCTTAATTGATATAATGGTCCTAAAAATCTAAGGTTCAGCCAAAAGACTTATATAATAATATATATGACATTAATAAACCAATTGGGGTTCTATTATCAGTATATAGTAAGTTTATTAACCATATAATGTAAGAATAAAAGAAGACACGGTAAAAGTTAAATTATTTAACTTAGAGTTAAATATAAATGATAAGGTTAAAATGGTAACCTAAACTTGTCTAAAACCTATTGGTTGATTTTTTTCGACCTATACCCACCTTAGAATTTAAATACTCAACTTTGGATCCATTACAAACCTAATATGAATTTATTATAAAATAATATTTTAAGTTTTTCCTAAGGTGCCCCTCACCCCTCTTATAAAATGGTACTCCCTATTCTCTCTAATTCACACCTTATAAGCCATTTGGCTAGGCCAAAACCTACCCCAATACACTATAAAATATCCTCTCTTCATCCTAGAGTCCCTAGTTTGATTATAAATCCAACCTAAGGATCCCTTTTGATCAAATCAAAAGGAAGAACCCATAGAAGAGGAGGCTAAACGTACCCTCGACTAAAGGAAAGTGCAAGGTAAGGGGTTTTCATCTCACTCCTTATTCCCGTGAGATTAATTCCATATTTCCACTATTACATTTTGTGTGGTGTATGTACTGCCCATAATTGTATTCTTTATGTAATACACTTTAATTTATGTGTATTTACATATTCATTGTATGATATCTCTTTCATGGGGTGTATGTTTCGTAAGTTACCAAATTGGTAAGGGTTAATTTCACAATCTCTTTACTATTTGAGGTTGTTTTTATGTAAGTGTCTACTGGGACATATTTATTATCCATGTCCATGTTTTATGAAATAATTTTTGAAGGGATTATTTTAAGGGAATTTTTACTAAAACATCATTTCAAATGTTTTAAATATTTATTATTCTAAATCTTTCTCATTAATGTCCATATCTTCAAAATGGGTTTTAAGGATTTATTTATATGGACATGAATGTTTTTAAAATGTTAATTCCTTTAAAATGTTTCAAAGTGGTATGAGACACTTTGATTCAAAAATTTCTTTAAATGACTTCTTTTCCAAATTGTGTGACTTTTAAATGTTTTCATGAAAAAGGGGTGTTTCTCTCAAAGAGTTTTACAAATCATTTTCATCAACATAAAAATACTTTAATGGATTTTAAATTTTTTTGAAGTTGATTTATCATGATACAAATCTTCCATATTGTGTTGAAGGTTTTGTGATATGTTTGACTGTGGATGTGTTATTTTTATACCATTCATGGTTTATGGGTAAAGTATTGACATTTCGTATGCTAGTTTTAATACGAATGTTTATGTTATATTTCATCCTCTTCTTAAGATGAATGTGTTGGACTAGTATGTTTCGGGTTGGGGACCGGTAAATGTAAGCACTCCGGGTTGGTGTCCGGTTATTAGAGGCACTCTGGGTTGGTGTCCGGTTATTAGAGGCACTCCGGGTTGGTTTCCGGTTATTAGAGGCACTCCGGGTTGGTGTCCTATTATTAGATGCAATCCGGGATGGTGTCCGATAATTAGAGGCACTCCGGGTTGGTGTCCAGTTATTAGAGGCACTCCGGGTTGGAATCAGGTTACAGAGGCTCTCCGGGTTGGGTTCCGGTTACAGTTATCTCTTAACTCTTGGCATGAGGCCTTGACACAGAAATTAAAGTTCGGCATTATTCATTCCATCATTATTAAAGTGGTTAGTGATATTGCATGTGATTATTCGACTAGTATAATATCCATGTGAATAAGTAAATGGAATTACTTCATTTTATTTTTTCCATATTATGCTGAAGTTCAAGTTTAAAAGGATTTTGTTTTAGTTATACATTGCCTTAAATGTTTATGCATATTTTTGAAAGTTCTCTGCTATATTGTTATCCTTACTGAGCATATGAGCTCACCCATTTCTATGTTTTATTTTTCCCAGGATTACAAGAAGTGTATTGTGATTGATATGCAGGGTTAAGCCAAGGGAATAATGGCGTTCGTGAAGGATTATTTATGTTGTTTTGTATGTTATGAAGTGTAATGTAACATTCATGTATGTAATATATTTTCCAAGACTGCTAAACCGATTGGTCCTTCGGGACTTGATTCCTTGTAATCATGCCAATGTATTGAAATAATGCACCGACTCTGGGTAAATGGGGTCGGGGCATTACGGTTGACCCTTCGACGAGGCAGTTTCATGTTCCCAAGAGGTAGTCTGAAGCGATCAGTTTAAAAATCGTAATAGTTGTTCCTCTTGTTCATATTGTGGTATGTGAAGGTTCCTCATCCGATGAGGAGTGTAAACCGAAGTGACCTATTCTTTTAGTGATCCTTCCATCAGTTCATGTTGCGTGTATGACTGACCACTCAATTTCCTATCTCTAGAGTAGTCTGTTAGGCAGTCTAAGTCGTTCGCCGCAATTCTTAGTGGGTATGTTGATGGAGTGGTCGCTTGGCACACTAGGAGAAGTTTGTAGGTTTCTTTTCTAGTGGTGGAAGTTCCAGTCAGAGATGGTCATATTATGACTGCGAGGTGGTAGATGCTTCAGACATTAGGGCCCTAGCCATAGGTCCCGGGGTGAAGCTTGCACGTAGTCAAAATTCGTTAGATGTGGGATGAGTTTGGTCTGACTTAAGTCTGTAGTGTTAGGATGGGGACGACTTAATTTCCCTATTGCTGTATTGTATATAAAGTCTTCATCTTTGTTGTAAAGGACCTAAATTCCTTGTCTCCTTGTTGTGGTATTCAATTGTGGGAGTCCCTCTTGGGATTTAAGGAGGTTCAGAGATTCCGTATTCTTATAAAACCAGTGGGCGTGCTCTGTGAACCTTCTGCTGGGTCGATAAGGAATCAAAATTGTAATTTTTTGGGAGATTCTCATGTCTTGTGGAATTGAGGCGTGCCTGTACAGTTCACCTCTTGGTTAGGGGTCTTTGATGTCAAACCCCTCCAATGTGGTGAAGTATTGGCTAGTGTAGGAATCATCCATATAGGTCGGCCCATGTTGGTGGGTTCGTGATGAAGAGTTCAGTCTGTATCACTTAAAGTAAACTGGGAAAGCCCGCGTGAGTGTCGTCGTGTTAGGAAAATTATAAAATGGTGGGGAAACCCACTGTGGGTCTCACCGACGTATCCTCTTGTGTTGGTTTGGTTAAACTTATAGACCTTGGAGGGTCAATCTAGTGTTATAGGTTTTTCTGGGTTTGTGAGTTGTTCTGGTTTGAAGAACCAATGTTTGACGAAAACCCTAATATGATGGGGATACCACAATGGGATGAACTTGTGTAAAACTCTACCTTCAAAGTGTTCTTGGTAGGGAAATCCCTTGATTCTTATCCATTCGACCCTAACCATGGTAACCGATTAACTTGGGGTGTTCCATGTTGTAGTTGTGTTTGGAGGTGAATTCTTTACCATTGCTCATTTTTCTTGGACATTCTAGTTTTGGGGGGCAGAAAGTGTCATAGTGGGGAGAATTGTCACACCCAAACATCTCACATCAATAATGGTTTTAATTTTCATTTTTTAGTTGGTTTAAGTTTTAAGGTTTATTTCATTTTACTTAATATTTCAATTTCTTTTTTTATTACTTTATTTTCCATTTCTTTTCTCTTTTTTCCTCTCTTTTTTCCCACTTATCTTCCTCCCCCATCATTTCTGTCATGCTACACCCCTACCCCCCCTTGGTCCATCGCGTGCAGGAGCTCCCTCCCTCTTACCCTAGGTCGTGCCACACTCCTCCTCCCTCTACGGATATCCGCACCGCACCACCCTCCATCCTCTCCGGCCAGCTGCATCACGCCGCCCTATTTTTCCACATCGCACCGGACCTGCACCGCCCTGCTGCCTGCACCATCGGACCCACGCTGCCCCTTTTTTCTAGCTGTTTTTTTGGAACGGCGTACCTCTGGCACCTCTTCGTTGTGCTTGGCTAGCTTCCTACTCCCCCATCGTAGGTGCGTTTCAGCTCGTTTGATTGTTTCGTCCATTCGGTAGACTTGTAGTTAGGGTTTCGTAGGGCGTTTGGTCCGATTTTGAAGCATTTGTTTTGATATATTGTTTCTAGGGTCAATCTGTGTTTTCTTGTGGTGCGATTAGCATGCCGTGTTGGTTTCGCACTGAGATTTTGAGTTTTCCTACATCGAGGTAGGCAGTTCCACATATTTTTATTGTTTGATGAGTTAATATGTGTGTTTAATCACTTTAGTGTGTTATTTAATTAGTTTGCATGGTGTGGAATTGTTTTTAATTTAGTTCTGATATTATTGATTTATTAGTAACATGTTTATGCAATGTGAGTTTGATTTGTTTTTGTGAAAAAAACCCATGTCGAGATGTTTATCACTATTTTATAATTTTTTCAATTAGTTTATTAAATTATTTAAGGGCTGCGAATGCTATTTTGACATGAAAGTGGTGTGCGTTTGGCCTTAGAAGAGGATTTTGGGCAGGATTTTGTGTTCAAAGTCTTGTGATACTGTTTGGAGTCGTTTGAAAATATTTTTAAGTGGTTTATTAAATCTTATAAAGAGTGTAAAACATGGTTGGATATTGTTTTGGTGTGTGTATGTTTTCAAAAGTGGGGTTGAGTAATCAAATGGGGGTATTTGTGTGTGTGTGCGCCTTGTTGTTTATTTCTCAATATGTATTGTAAATTCTTTTAAAAGATGGAAAGTATGTTTTAATGTCTCTTGGATGTATGTTTGGTTTTGAAGTGTCTTTTCCTACTTTAAATTGAGTGTATTATTGATGAAAACCCTTGAAGTGTTATTTTTAAATGTTATATATATTTTTTAAGTGTTTAATTGTTTTATTAAATTATATGTGTAGTGCGTTGGACCTCACTGCGATGGTTTTGGGCTATGGGTGTCGAGGATTCCTACATGTACGTGAATAAGGTAGGCATATATATATATATGGACTCTTTGTGCATATTCCCACATGGCGTGGGGAGTATGTACAATGTAGCTAGGGGTGTATATATATATGTATAAATTCATGTGCATGTATATGCCAAGGGTTGGTTTGAGTGGTTGTCGACAAATAACATCATGTTTGAAGTAGGTTCCCTATGAACAAGTCTTTAACTTGAATTCCATGATTGATTGATTGTTTTTAAAATGTTTTTTTGTTTCCATTTTTATATGAAATGCATACATTATATAAATATATATAATTGGTCATAGTCTTTAAAAAAATGGCTTCGCACTCGATTATTAGATTTTCTTTTAAACCTTTAAAAGTTAATAGTTTGAATTATTCTTGGTATAAATCTTTCTTTTAAATGTGTGATTCTATGTTTTTTCATTTAGACCTTTAAAACGATTTTGAAAATGCTTGTTTTGGATTCTAAAGGTCTCATGACTTATGTGTATGGTGAAAAAGGTGTTTTTGAAAGTTTTTAAGATGCATATGGTTTGAAAGTGGATTTGGTGTGCGTGTAAATATGGAAAAGGTTTTTCTTATGAGAAATTGTGGTTTTTAATTATTTATGCACATTTCTAGTGTGTGAAACTGAAAGTGGTGATACATATGTGATGGGAGAAGTGGAAATAAAGCACTTGGGAAACCTAGGGTATCTAGTGGGTGGACTAGTTATAGTGTGCTAGTGATTCTGAGTGGTTCATCCCTACTTCACTTAGAAAGTCTGATGCTTGCAACACTAACTAAACATTTATGATGATGTTGGAGACCACTAGGTTATGGATGTATTTCCCTACTAGTGTCTCATGCACAAGAACAAATATTTGTTATGATTACTCTTACACCGAGACGTGAGGTTCTAAGGACCCACACGTGCTAGATGAACCTTAGGGGATTTGACCATGGTGCTCACTTATGAATTGGTTCTTGTGGAGTGATTTTTGTTACAGTTGTTTCATGCGTGTTCCCTCTTTTATGAAAACTAAACTTGAATTTAAATTGTCTTCCTTCATATTGAAACGTTAATGCAAGATTGAATTCTACTTTGAAAATATTAGAAGTGAAATGTTTTCCTTAAAGGTGAAACATGTTACTTGAATTTTAATAGAATGGAAAGCATTATTTTAATAGTTCTTATTTTCAAACTACCATGATTGGGTTTCTTTTTAAAGATAAGGGCATAGGGCGTTGTTTATTCTTGGCATTCCCACTGAGAATTTGAGTGCTCATGCCTATTTTATTTTTCAGTTTTAGGTTTTGGTATTGGATCGCTCTTGGAGAGCTTGGTTCTATGATTAGTGGTGACCCATGGGGTTACTTGGAGGTATGTCTAGCTGGTTATATTTATTTTATCTTTCGTTGCTAGTGTTGTTTTTGTTTTATTCAGTTTATAGTTTATATTCAACTACCTATCTTTTGTTTATGGGACAAACCGTTCATAACTGTCTCACCTTGATGCCCGACACTAGTTGCCAGCCTATGGGGATCGAGAATGCCATTCAGTCCGTGTCGTGGATCAGGTTGGGCGCCAGGTCATATGGTGACCTGACTTGCTTCGTGATAATGTGGGGAACATGTGCTCATGTGTATCATTTTGTTTTTTGCGTGATATTTTATTTTTGGTAAATTCATATTATATCCATGACTAACATATTTTCATCCAATTTTTCAATCACATCATATTTTATTTTATCTATATCATTTGAAGTAATTTTGGACATAACTATTATTTTATGTTATGAGTGTTCTTTGTTGCTTATTTTTTCAGAAAAATTTATATAAATGTTCATGTGTAGAAATCACATGCATCAGCTTTTTGTACATTTTTCATTAAAAAACAATAATAATTATTTTGATGTATTTAAACATTTGTATCATATATATATATACATACATGTATGTATATATATATAATTTTGATTGTTCTATCAAATAAAATGCCAATAGAACATTATGAGGGGATTTCACAATTTATTTCTCTCATTAGTGGATTTAATAATAAAAATATCAATTGTTTGTATAAAAAATGTGCAAATATATATTATTTCATACAACATAATGCGGGGAAAAAAAAGTTCCTAAATGGTTTTTTGAAATAATTGTAAAAATAGGACTACTCATAGGAAATATTAGGGTTTTTTATGGGGTTTTATTTTATTTTTTTTGATAAAGGGGTTAGGGTTTCGTGTATTACTAAAAAAGGCTCCTGGGATTTGTGAAACGGGTTCACACATCCTGTAAGAATTGTATGAAGTAAGCGTGAACCCCTTTCATGACCCCTCCCCACAAATTGTACCCCTCCTGGGCTAGAAATGTGAGAAGAGAGATAATGACACCCGAGTCCCACCTCCAGCAGGCCCCGGGTTGACGACTAGCACCGAGAGTATAGTAAACACACAAATGGGAGACATTACCCTCTAAAAGAACACATGCGAAAGATAGAGATAAGATATATACCAACCAACCCCCACTCAGACTATAATATAAAAAAATTCCCAAGTACAAATATGTAATTTCATGCAAGGACTACTACAACTGAAAGGGAAAACTGTAAGTACCAAAAGAAAGTAAAATTGCAATGACCACAAAACCCAAACAACTCCTGTAACCCCAAGCTAGTAGCAACCAACTTGATCTCTAACCTTCTCTAAGTGACCTGAAAAATAGTTTATATATATGTAGAGTGAGTATAATAGTATACTTAGTATGATCCTCCCCAGAGCCTCTAATGAAAAAGTAAAGAAAGCATGCTAAAGCATAGTGAACAACAAGTGAAACTAACTCGCCACCTAAATAGGTATACTATGTTCACAACATCACCACGAATACTCTCACCAAGTATCACATGCAGGAGTATATAATATAATAAAAAATATCAAGGGTACCCTGCTACCACTTCCCCACTTTTCCCCAACGTCGCACGTCCTGAGCATCTCTCTCCAAAAAGGCTTCCCCGCAGACACCTAGGAAAAACACCACAACATGAACCTCGTGCAACACAACCACTACGTCCACGTAACCAAAGTAATTAGGTAGTTTCTGGGAGCCACCAAAGCTTGCATAACGTGTATCATACATTGGGTATTATACCTCGATCCATTATAGCCCATACACCGAGTAAGGATCCTCCATCACAAACTATACACGTTACACCTATAATAGTCTATAAAAAAGTATATCCAAAATATATGTGTGTGAATAACCAAAATCCATTACCGACCTCTACACACATATATGAGGAAAGCTAACCGCCATGCCTACCAGCACAAGTAACTACCAAGAGAAAATAACGAGGACAATGGGGGGTAGTCAGCCATCCATCCTCCTATTGTGATGTTGGGTAACCCCCCCCCCAGGACTCAGAATCCCTGATGTGTTAGTTTCCCTAACCGAAAGGGTGGAGTAGCATATAGAAACACAAAAAAATATAGAATATAATATATATCACAACCACACTATGGGAATAACCTAGTCTTAGACTCAACTGCACCTAAAGTCTCTCGGACTCCCAACCGACATTGCTAAAACTAGGTATCCTATAAGCACACAACCATTTAAAGATCTGTATTATATTACTTTATCACTTTTTTAGCTCCACTTTACATTAATTAATTATTTAAACATTAATTAACAATCATCATTTCCACATTACATTTCATTAGAATCACAACAACGTTCTAACCCCATGGGTTCAACCTCATTTATTCCATCATTTATTAACAACATTATCACCTTTCCATAATTCAAAGTATTCTAGAAAAGCATTCTAAGATTCCAAACACAAGGGGATCAACACGGTGAGTAGATGAACTAACCTTCGAGTCTTTTCCACCTATAGATGGAGCGCAAACCCATCCATGATCGAGAAGCTAAACACGGAAAGTACGTGGCATACCCCACACGTCTTTGCCTCTTTTGGAAGGAGGGTAGGCAAGACCATCTTCCTCAAGTAGTGGGGAAATTAAAGAAGATAAACAAACATTAGATTCGACAACAACAACTTCATATCAACGGGTAAGCCCAACTTCAACCTATTCCATGACCCCTGATGTCCTCCCTGATACCCACATGCATAAACTGATGCATCTTTACACTCTAGGCGTTAACTACCACCACCACCACTGGGCCTACATGCCCCCACATACCACAACAACACTCAAGGCTCAACCGTACTAGGCTCACACCACAACACAAGTAGCAGGAAACAAACAACATAACAACTGGGCTTTTGGCCCTAAACAAGTCATTCAACCATCACACACAATGAACACTCACAGATCCAAAGCATATAATGCATGGTATTTAAAATCAAGAGGGTAACTTAGAACCCTTAAAGACATTATCTTTATCACACAACCAGTCCTTTATTACATATTGAATTAACCAATTCAATTAAACATGCATAACTGCATCCATTTGATTTATCACCAAGCACAACAACAACAAACAAATTTATTAAACACACCTCTTTATCTTTACACAATTAATTTATAATTAATCTCATCTTTACATTATTTTCCAATTTACAATAATAACGACATGCTAAACAAGCAAAAAATATATATCACATGATCTAGAAAATCAAGAGGCAACAACATCACTAAGAAACATATACCAATTCTTTAATCCAGTTCAAATATTTATTATGTCAAGTTCATTGTGATCTAGTGACTAAAAAATGCTAACTCTATGACTACACATAAAATAATAGAGAATCCATGAATACCCTACCTCAAAAGGTTTCCGACATTCTTTGCATGAGAACGACCAACACAACAGATCATGATCACCTCTCCCGCAACGACTGCATCCACCCGAGGACGCCGCAAAATAAACGCATCAACAAACACCCAAGAAAGGTCCATTAAAAACCTGGATATCACTTTCCCTAACATGGAAAGGAGAATGGGAGAAAAAATATTGAGGAACCCATAAGAACGGAGGTATAACATACCTTATATCGAAGATGGATCGACACTTCCTGGTTGCACCAAGACAGAGGGTTCACATGCAGTAGGAAGAACTCTAGGGAAAACATGATCCGAGGTCCACACCACAATCGCACAACTAATTAGGAAATAAAGGTCTAGGGAATACCATACCAAGGAAAATAAGAAGGGAGAATAAGGAATAATGTATCCCAGCCTTTTGAAAATCAAAAGAGAGTAGTGGTTTAAATATAGTTTAAATTTTCCATTAAAGGTAGATCTCATCAAGACTATGCGGTTTAACCGAGTAAAGGCACCCAGACACTTATAAATATTAAGATAGGATTTATGGGATTTGAATCAGCCTTAAATCCCTTAAAACAAGGCTTTGAATGCATTTAACTCCAAAGAAAACGTCAAAGGGGAAAAACAGTAGGATGTTTGAAACACTATTCACCGACTGATCTAGAAACACTGTAGTACCTACCGACAAATGACCTACCAACATGACCTACCATTAGATGACCAACCGACAGACGACCTACCGACATTACCTACTAAAAAATGACCCACTGATATGACCTATCGACAGATGACCTACCGACAGGAAATACTGACAGATGGCCTACTTATAAGACCTACCAACAAGACCTACTAATAGATAACCTACCGACATGACCTACCGACAGACGACCTACCAATGACACTATTCACAAAACTGAAAACACTATTCACCAAATTGGAAATTTGGAAAAGTGTTGGGAATAAGCCACTTTAACCTCCCAAAACACTTCAAACACCATATTTTCACAAAGTAATGGACCAGAGAGGTCCGAAACATTACATCATATACCTCACAAAACATTATTGTCCTCAAGAATCCAAAACCAAACTAGAGAGGAAATAGAAAAAGGGGTCTGAACAACCACCCTGTGAGATACCTCTCAAGGCTCTCGCCACCAAAAGAGATCAACCGCTTCATCAGAGGAACAACGTGAAACCATAGGAAAACTATAACTAGCTCATATCAAATCTCATAGGGGAGACACCTCTCAAAATAGAACAATCCACAAAAAAATAACAAGATAATGTCAACTTATAAACAATAAAGGTCTATAACCACAAGAAAAACATTGTTACAAGAAAAGTGCTGAACATCAAATAGCTCAGGGTACCGAGCATGTATCTATGAATCACATTCCCAAGTACTCTCCTCCACCCACCATGCCACCACAAGAAACGAACCAAGGGAATAACATGCCCGCGTAACACCTTCTCCTTGTAGTCTTGTATCTCTATAGGCCACTCCTTGAAGGTCGCATCATCATAAACATCGATCTCGCCCCAATTGATGACGTGAGATTTGGCATGAAGATAATGATGGAACTACAACATGTGAAAAAAAAATCATGTATCTTGATCATCTGTGAGGGAAGTGCCACCCGATACGCCATTGATCCAACATGAGCCAACACCTCGAAAGGCCTAACAAATTGGGGAGAAAGCTTACTCCCATGACCAAACCTTCGCTACCCACAATGGGGAGTCACCTTCAAAAACACGTGATCCCCAACATAAAACTCCAAAGGTCTCATCCTATGATTTACATAGGATTTATGAAGATCCGACACTGCCTTCATCCTCTCACAAATCACTTGAACCATCTCTATCATATTCTGTACTAGTTTCGGCCCGAGAATTGCTGACTCTTTGACCCCCATCCATCACAATGGATAAGGATAAGGTCGACCATACAAGGATTCAAATAGATCTATATTGATGGTGGAGTGGAAACTATTGTCATAAGAGAACTCTACCAAGGGTAAGTGCCTCATCCATGAACCTCTAAAATCCAGGATATAAGAGAGAAACATGTATTCAAGAGTCTGGATGGTCTTCTCCATCTGACTATCCATATGTGGATGAAAATATGTGCTAAGACATAACTGAGAACGAAAATCATGTTGGAGACCTTTCCACACCCTGGAGGTAAAATGAGGATCTCAATCGGAAATGATCATCCTCGGGACTCTGCGGAGTCTCACCACCTCCTCCAGATACTGCCTCAACAAAACCTCCACCGAGCTCGACTCCTTGATTTCTATGAAGTGGGATGATTTCGTCAAACGATCCACAACTACCCATATAGCATCATAGCCTCCCTAAGCTCAAGGTAAACCAGTAAAAAAGTCCATTGAGATGTACTCCCACTTTCACTAAGGAAAATCTAACGACTAGAGAAAACCACTGGGAACACGGTGCTCAGACTTCACCATCTGGAAGACCAAACATCGAGACACAAACTCTGCAACTAAAAACTTTAACCTAGGACACCAAAAATAACTCCTCAAAGCTTGGTACATTTTTGTTACACCATGATGCACTGTTAAGGGAGAACTAGGGAACTATTTGAGAACCATCTCACACATCGCCAAAGGAACGAAAAGTCTTCCCTGAAACAACACCCGATGTTGTTCATCCTCATACCAACCATCGGGGGCCTTTCCACAAACAACTCAGTCTCTCCATACCTCCACCTTAAGATCCCCCACTAGGAATCTTCCACATGCTACACCAGATATAATCGCACCGTTATCTAAAAAAGATAACCTTTTCCCCCCAATTTCTCCCATATCGAGATGTAATGCTGAAAACTCTTCAATCACTCTCCAGGAATCACCAGATTCATGCACTCCATCACTACGCGACTTCCTTCTCAGTGAATCAGCTATAAAATTCCCCTTACTAGGTGTATATGATATTTTGAAGTTGTAATCCTATAATAACTCCATCCACCGATGCTATCACAAGTTCAAATCACGCTGGGAGAAAATATACCTCAGGATTTTATGATCGGTGAAGACCAAAAATTTCTATCCGATGAGGTAATGTATCCAAAACTTCAGGGAAAAAACCACTGCTACTAAATCCAGATTGTGGGTGGAATAGTTACACTCATGGAGATGTAACTTATGAGACCCATAAAAAACAATTGATCTCTACTGTATCAGAATGCAGCCTAACCCTAGATGATAAGCATCACAAAAAACATCAAACTGAACTCCTTCTACTAGAAAACAAAGAATTAGAGCACCGACCAAATTCTCATTTAGATACTCAAAAGTTGCCTGACACTGATCAGTCCATACGAACACCTAATCATTTCTAGTCAACACTTTTAGAGGAGTCACAACCCAAGAGAAATCAGCTATGAACCACCTGTAATAGCCTGCAAGACCAAGGAAACTTTGCACCTATTCCACTGTCTTGGGGGCTACCCAAGACACAAATGCTTCTATATTTGATGGATCTATAGCTACTCCTTTCTGGGATACAACATTCCCTAAGAAACAAACTTCTCAAGCCCAAAACTCACACTTCGACAACTTCCCAAACAATTGCTATCAATGAAGAACTCCCAAAATGACATGCAGATGCTCTGCATGATCTTCCTCAGACGTGGAGTACACAAGGATGTAATCAATGAAGACCACCACATACTTATACAATAACTCATGGAACACAATGTTCATCAACCCCATGAACACATCTGGAGAATTAGTCACACCAAATGACATCACAACGAACTTGTAATGCCCATGACAACAACAGAAAGTAGTCTTCGGGATATCCTCATCCTTCACATGCATCTGATGATATCTTAACCGAAAATCGATCTTTGAGAACCAAATTTCACCCTTCAATTGATTGAAAAAATCATGAATCCACGTAAGAGGATAGAGGCTCTTCATTGTCACTTGGTTCAAGCGATGATAATCGACACACAACCACAAACTTCCGTCGGCCTTCTTCATGAACAAAACTGGTGCACCCCATGGTGACACACTCAGATGAACAAAATCACACTATAATAGACCATTGATCTGTATATGTATCTCCCACAACTCATAAGGATCCATCCTATATGGTGACATAGAGATAGGAGATGCACCTGGCTGAAGCTTGATCCCAAACTCTATCTCCCACCGAGGGGGTAATGCTACAACCTCTTCTGGAAATACATCAGGGCACTATTCTATAATCCTGGGAAATTCCAACTTCTGAAACTCCAATGAACTCATCATCAGCTCAACCATCAAGGTAGACAAGGATGAAACACGTCTCTAACCCATTCGAGGGTGTCACTCACCAACAAACACCACTTACTCTCCATCAGCATCAAAGAACACCACTTGCCTCTTGAAGCAATCCACAATAGCTTGCACTAAATACAAATAATCCATGCTAGGGATGACATCATATAGTTGTATTCGTAAACATAGGAAATCTCCCCAAGATAGGTGTTGTCCTATCACTAGCTCACAGTCTCTATATACTTCAAACAAGTCATCTCGACCTCCAACTTGTGTAGTCAACACCAAGGGAACTAGAAAACTCTCTACCTCAATTCCCAAGGCATGGAAAAGGATAGGTTATATGAAGGAGTACATCAATCCCGAATCAAATAAGGCATAAAAACAGGTATAAAACAAGCAAACGGTACCTCGAACGACGTTTGTCTCACCCAACACTGGCAACGCTAAAGCATAAAGCTGACCACAACCTGCTCCATGGCCTCTCTGACCCTACAAACGACCACCACCATGTCCACACTCTGCTCTCTAAGGACGAGGAACATTCCAGGGTTGTCCTATACCTACCCCATCTACTCTATACTGATCCAAAGCTAGTGAAACCATCTTCTACTGCCTTGACTGAAACTGCCTCAATGGAGGAACTTGAAGTGGAGCACCTGATGCATGCTGACTACTCAGAAAAATAGTAACCAACCTGATCTCCAACCTACACCAAGTGACCTGAAAAATAGTTTATATATATGTAGGGTGAGTATAACAATATACTCAATAGGATACTCCCTAGATCCTCTCATGCAAAATTAAAGAAAGCATGCTAAAGCACAATGAACAACAAGTGAAACTAACTCATCACCTAAGAAAGTATACTGTGTTCCCAGCCTCACCATGACTACTCTCACCAAGTATCACATATAAGAGTATATAATATAATAAAGAATATCAAGGGTACCCCGCTACCACTTCCCAACTAGTTTGTCTCTTTTCCCCAACGTCGCACTTCCTGAGAATCTCTTTCCAAAAGGCTTTTCTGTAGACACCTGGGTGAAGTACCACAACATGCACCTCATGAAGTACAACCATCAAATCCACATAACCAATGTAACCAGGCAGTTTTCAAGATCCACCATAGATCACATAAAGTGTATCATACATCGGGTATTATACCTCAAGCTGTTACATCCCATACATTGCTTAAGGATCCTCAAGCCACCACTGACTATACAAATTACACCTATAGTAGTCCATAGGAAAAAATATCCAGACTATATGTGTGTGAATAACCAAAATCCATTACATCCCTCTACAAAAATATATGGGGAAAGCTAACTACCATGTCTACCAACACAAGTAACTACCAAGAGAAGAGAGCAAGGCCAAAAGGGGTAGTCATCCATCCATCCTCCCATCAAGATGTTGGGGAAAAAATCCCCAGGTTGTCAGTTTCCCTAACTGACATGGTAGAGTAGCATATAGAAACACAAAAAAATATAGAATATAATATATCTCACAACCACACTATGGACATAAACTAGTCTTAGACTCAACTGTAGATAATATCTCTCAGACTCTTGGTTTCCACTGTTAAGACCGGGTATCCTATAAGAACACAACCATTTAAAGAGATACATTATATTACTTTATCCCTTTTTATCAGTTTCACTTTATGTTAATTAATTATTTAACCATTAATTAACCATTATCATTTCCACATTACATTTCATTATAATCACAACAAAGTTCCAACCCCATGGGCTCAACATCATTTATTCCTTCATTTATTAACAAAATTATCACCTTTCCATAATTCCAAGTATTCTAGAAAATAATTCTAAGCTTCAAAACACAAGGGGCTCAACACAATGAGTAGATGAACTACTTGTCGAGTCTTTTCCACCTATAGCTGGAGCACAGAACCATCCATCCTCGAGAAGCTAAACACAGAAAGCATGTGGAATGCCCCATGTGTCTTCACCTATTTTGGAAGGAGGGTAAGAAATACCATCTACCACAAGAATTGGGTAAATTAAAGTAGATAAAAAAACATCATATTAAACAAAAACCACTTCATATCAACAGGTAAACCTAGCTTCAACCGGTTCCATCACCCCCGATGTCCTCCCTGACACCCACATGCATAAACAGATGCATCTCACCACTATAGGCATCAATTAATACCACCACCACTAGGCCTCCCTACCCCCACATACCACAATATCCCTCTAGGATCAACCATCCCAGGCTCACACCACAACACAAGCAGTAGGAAACAAACAACATAGCAACTGGGCTCTTGGCCCTAAACAAGGAATTCATCCTTCACACACAACGAGCACTAACAGCTCCAAAGAATAAAGTACATGAACTTTAAAAGAAATAGGGTAACTCAGAACCCTTCAAGACATTATCTTTATCACACAACCGGTCCTTTATTCCACATTGAATTAACCAATTCAATTAAACATGTACAACTGCATCCATTTGATTTATCACCAAGCACAACAATAATAACCAGATTCATTAAACATGCCTCTTTATCTTTATCATATTAATTTATAATTAATCCCAAATTTACATTCTTTACCAATTTACAACAAGAAGGAAATGATAAACAAGAAAATCATAGATATCACATGAACTAGAAAATCAAGAGGCAATAACATCGCTAAGCAAAAGATACCAATTCTTTAACCCAGTTCAAATATTTATTATGTAAATTTCATTATGATCTAGTGCCTAAAAAATTATAACTCTATGATTTCACATAAAATAATAGATAAACCAAGAATACCATACCTAAAAAGTTTTCCGAAGTTCATTTCATGAGAATGACCAACACAACAGATCGTAATCACCTCTCCCGCAATGATTGCATCCACATAAGGACGCCGCAACACAACCGCATAAACCAAAACCCAAGAAAGTCCCATTAGAAACATGGAGATCACATGCAGTAATGTGGAAAGGAGAATGGGATAACATAGATCGAGGAACCCAGAAGATTGAAGGTATAACATACCTTATATCAAAGACAGATCAACACTTCCTAGTTGCACCAAGATAGGGGGTGCACTGCAGCATGAAGAACTCTAGGGAAAACATGATTCAAGATCCACACCACAATATCACAACACCTTAGGAAAGAAAGGTCTGAGGCATCCCATAACATGGAATACAATAAGGAAGAACAAATAATAATGTATCTTGGACTTTTGAAAATCTAAACAGAGTAGCGGTTTAAATAGGGTTTAGATTTTCCATTAAAGGTGGATCTCATCAAGACTATGCAGTTTGACTGAGTAAAGGAACCTGCACAATTAAGAATATTAATATAGGAGTTATGGGATTTGAATTGGTCTTAAATCCTTTAAAAAAAGTATTTGGATGCATTTAACGTTAAAGAAAACGTCAAATGGGAGAAACTATAGGATGTTGGAAAAACTATTCACTAACTAATCTGGAAAAACTGTAACACCTATCGACAGATGACCAACCGAAAGGACCTACTGAAAGATGAACTACCAACAGGACCTACCGATAAATGACCTACTGACGAGACCTACTGATACTTGACCTACCAACAAGACCTACCGATAGACGAACTACCGACATACGACCTACCATTAGGACCTACCGACATATGACCTACTGACAAATGACCTAACGACAAATAACCTATCGACATGACCTACCGATAGACAACCTACAGAAAATACATCTCATCAGGACCTACCGACAGATGACTTACCAACATGACCTACCAAAAGATGACCTACCGACATGACCTACAGATGACACTATTCACAAAACTAGAAACACTGTTCACAGAACTAGAAATTTGGAAAAGTGTTGGGAATAAGCCACCTTGACCTCCCATAACACCTCAAACCTCAGATTTTCTCAAAGGAATATACCGGAGAGGTCTCAACCATTACAACCCCATTCACGCTTCCTTCAAAATTTTTAATTAAAAAAAATCATCAATAATGATTTTTTAAAAAAGGTTGGGGCTGAAGCCTCATTTATTATCAAAGAAAAGAAAATACCACTTTAACTAGGTAGAGGGAGACCCATTACATAGTCCGAAGGCCCAGAGGGTATTTATCCCATTACATGGCCCGCAAACCCAAATTTTTGGCCCAATGCCCATTCTGTGAATAGTACTGCTAAAATACCCACCTGCTATAGTACCACACAGTACCTGCCACTGCTATAGTGCCTTGCCACTGCTACAGTGCCCTGTCACTGCTACAGTGCCCGCTGCTGCTACAGTGCCCCGCGTCACTATAGTACCCTACCGCTGCTACAGTGCCTGTCATTTCTACAGTACCCTATGTCCAATGGGTTTTGAGCCCTCATTTTTCATGTAGGATTATAGGGTGCTTACCACTAAGATAAACCCCAACTACAAAAAAATCATCAATAATTATAAATACTAATTAAATATAAATAAATATTAATTAAAAAATCATCAATATGTATATAATATCAATAAATATAAATACATATTAATTAAAAAATAATAATTATGTATAAGATATCAATAAATGTAAATAAATAATAATACATATTAATTAAATAATAAAAATATTAATAATAGCGCTCATGACCATTTTGATCAACCAGTCTGATTCTTGGTGCACTGCTTAATCTCAAGTAGTGTTTATTCATCATTTCTTGCTGTAGAGCCATACATCCAAATTTATTTCCTACTAAATATGTCAATATGTTAATATAATGAATTTATGTCACCTAACATTCATTCCACTTACTCTCATGTATATTAACAGAAAGTAAAAAGTTCAAGGGAAAAGGGTATCAATTCATAGTTAAGAAAAGTAGAATCCATTATTTCACTCTAAATCTACGTGAGTTATACTCAGTCTAGAAAACAATAGGATTGGATTTGGGAAACAATTTTGTCCTCTACCAATTGATCATGATACCACATGAAATGAGAACTCTTGTACATATCATCAAGGGTAATCCAATTTTATTTCAGGATGAATATATTAAATGAGATATGAAACTTTTATTAGAACAATAAACCTAAAACTCATTCACTCACTATAACAAATAGATCAAAACATTCAAGTGAAATAATAAGGATAAGCGGTGTTTGAGCACATCCATACTTCATGTTTTCTTATGTCATTGATTAATTCAATTACAACCCATTTCTATTGAGTTTATTTTTTATTAACAAAGGAAGATAGATTTAGAAAAATATACCTCTTTCAATAACATGATCTTCCTAGACATTCTATAGTAATTAGATTTGATTCTAATTAATATACTAATTCTGGAAGTAATTTCATATTTCTTCATTTACCACCCCCTCAAGGGAAACACTCATAAACATCATTATAATGGTGTATCTCTTCAATAATGGTTTTCAAGATGTTTCAATATAGAAAATACAATAGAATTAGTTTTCAACTTATGACTGTCTAGATTTGAAAATAAATATAACTTCACCAAGAATGATCTTATTTTCAATACTTATTCTTCAAGAAACCAAAAATATGATCAAACAATTATGATATATTATTTATACTTATTTGTCTTGGATATGCTAATACATTCTTAAAATTCATCAATGATGACCCTATTTTATTATTTGTATTTGAAAACCAATTGAGTAATTATTCAAGGATGATAACTTCTTCATATTTGTGATCAAGAATTGATTGCACTCACTGCTTCTCATGTTCTCCCCTTGATAACTTGGTTCACCATCAATTCCTTATATCATAAGAATAGATAAAATAAATAATGTTTAAGGAAATATGGTGGATCTTACTTGATTTTTAATGTGAATAGGAAGTTTGAGTTTTTTCTCAATGAAGTTGGTTCAATTCCTCTAGTATTCATGATTTCATATCTGAACATCTGTTCTGATTTATATTGATTTAGAAAGGATCTCTTTACATTACATTATGATTTTTGTGGAGATTTATTTCCTTATTAACCTTCATGGATGATGCAATATTAACCCTCTTAAGGATTTTTTCTTATTCTGGAAGAATATCAAATCAATATTGTTCATAATGTACATAATTTTATCACCTCATGGAGGTATTTTAACCTTAAAATCCTCCAGTGAAGATTGTGAATAATTAGAAACCATGTCCTTTTATAAAGTGTGAATATGTATCTTCTCAAAATTGGCCAAATGAACTTATAATTTCATACATATCATATTGTGGGTTTTTTTTAATCTTCAATCATAATCACAAACTCTTCAGAAGTATCCATTATTTATTAATTTTATTCTTCATGCAACATTTTTTTAACAAAGATTCATGTTCCATGATATTTTAGGATTTTACATCCAATTTAAAATAATTTAGATCAATAATATTTTTCAATATTTCTTCAAGTTCACAGATCTTTTCATCTAAATTCATTTTAATTCAAAATAATTAATATAATTAATATTTATTAATGAATTTAAGAATATTATTTATTATACATATATAGATAATAATAAGTATTATTATGAATATCAAAAGCGTAATTATTGATTTTGGTAGATAATATAATAATAGTAAGACACTTATTAAAAACAAGAATAGAACTCTATAAATCCAAACAATAAGTCACATAAAACATGTATCATAAATCTAATATCAACCTAATATACTATTCTGGCATGGATTCTCCTCTATCCCACAGCCAGACCTATACTAGATGCGTCCAAAATGTGTCTATCTATGTCTTCGTTCTGGTGTATGCTACTCCTATATATCATCATCGGCAGCCACCTCCACATCCTCTAGTGTGACAGGCGGTGGATGTACAGTCTCCACACTTATACCCTGTCCTGCCCCTAAGGATAGTGGATGTTGGCTGTAACTCTCACCAACATGTGAAGAAGTTGGCTGCTGTGATATAGATGTCTACATAGAAAGGAGTAATAAAGCATCCAGTTGATCCCAGTCAATATATATATCTACCTCTGGATGTGACCAAGAAGCTGGAGGAGCATCTGACTGATCATACCGAACACCCTCCTCCTATGGAATAAAAAAATCTGGCTGATCATGAGGAACACCCTCTTCCTGTGGAACAACAATATCCATAACAAGGTCGTTACCCCTGGTACATCTATATCAGGCTCAATAGGCACTACAACCTCATATTCATGTTGTGGATCAAAGAAAATTCCATGATAAATCTCGTTCATCGAAGGAAGAAACTCTATCACATCACTGTGAAAATATGCCTGGTCAAATGCACCTCTCTCTACTGAATCAGACATGTGAAGTAGATGAATGATACGAGCATCCTGTGAAAACAAATCCTACTGTTAAGTAATGTTAATAAAAAATATATTGAATAGTGGAAGAAATAATGTATACCAACTCATGAAATCCCTATTTGTGTCATGTCATAGTTCTGATCGGGGACCTGTAGTATCAGGATGCATAATCCTATTGATCAAACAAATAAAAACGTACTGTCCCCACCCCTTGTAACCGAAACTCCTATCATCTTTCCCATAGATAAATATATGTGGCATGATATCTTCTATAATCAAAGTCTCTCCTACCTAACATATTCAGGTAATATAGTGAAGCTAACTGACTAGGTGGGTCAGGAACAAGATAAAATATTCTGAACTGTCTCATAACTCTCTCAGTCTGATGCCACTTGACTATATGAAAATGAATCAATTGAACCATGGAGGTGACAACAACAAGAATCATCTACATTACAGTTGAATACTCTATATGATATCATATGGATATGAAATCCATGTAATCTGAAAGAAAAAAATGAATAATCAATTAATAAATGAAGATATGTACAATAAAGAATAAATATTTAACAATATAAATAATAATCACTTACATTGTACAATCGAAGGCTGTCCAACATAATTCTGTAGGCATGAACATTATGTGTGGTGGTATCTGAATGTCGATGTGTCTGAATCCACATGTATATAACATTGTTATAGTTACATTCAATAATAGAAAGATATATAGTTAAGTTAGACAATAAAAGGAAGTAATAACATACCATCATCCATGCATAGCCTCTACTACAATATCTGTAGGCAGTAGAGTAGGATAATGTGAATCTAAATGAGGGATGTGCTCCCATACCCACATCTGTAGAAGAACGACGAATCATGTGATCTAAATCTTATCGATGTAACATGCACTGCATATCACCCAGTATCTATATCCTAGACAAGAAGAACACCAGCTATACCAGCCTACCTAGTCTAAATTATCCAGAAAAGGTGAATAAATCATATGTATAAAATTAGTGGAGTGATCAATAAAAAATATGTCATTGATTAGCCTCAAAATATATGCACATGAAAATCACAGCACGATGATCTCGTCAGCATCCTCTTCTAGATGTGTGAAGTGATGGTCTAACTAGGGAATGCATAATCTACCACTGATGACAGACCTTCCATCATCGTGAACTTGTATGACAAATAATCGATGAACAAACTCAAACAAATCTATTCCAACTCAGCCTGTAAGAGCCACACCGTCGATAGGGAGACCCAATATAATGGACACATCCTACAGGGTAATAGTCATCCCCCCTCTATAAAATAAAACATACGTGACTTTGGCCTATAGCTCTCTACAAGCGCAACAATGAGCTGATGATCAATAAAGGTGAAGTCGCACATCATTATTCCATAGAATCCAGTGCGATGAAGATGGGGGATGATAGCGGGAGGTGGTGCGACATGATGAAAATGATAAGATCTACAGACACTAAAAGGAGGCACACGACATCCCTCTAAAACCATCTATGATACATGAGTAGCCTGGGATGTGAGAAATGAAAAACCTTCCATCTGCACAAATGATATCATTGTTACTCTTTTATAGTGAATTCAATAAAAAATTTAAACTTTTATTAAAAAAAAGTACAAGAAAAATAAGGTAAAAAATATATATGGGTGATGTTGTTGGTTTAGGTTATGAATTTCTTGTTTTATTGATCTCCAATGAAGTTTAATTTATTATAATTTTTTTTATATAATGCAGTTGTGATGAAAAAACCACATTTTACATGTGGAAGCATGATATATTCATTTTTGTTGTATGTTTATTTTTTTAATAGTTATAGTATTACAAAATTATTTATGATAAAATCCATAAATGAGATAAACCAAAATTGAAACATGTTATAAATGGAGAAAGTAATAAATTAAAGGATTCATTACTAAAACTTCCACA
Organism: Viscum album; assembly: GCA_963277665.1. Taxonomy (NCBI): domain Eukaryota; kingdom Viridiplantae; phylum Streptophyta; class Magnoliopsida; order Santalales; family Viscaceae; genus Viscum; species Viscum album. Next base: position 2,058,727,562 of record OY728120.1, on the reverse strand, counting down.
TATGAAACAAAATATACACATTTATGATAAAATACACAGACTTGATCATAGATGATAGGATGTGGAGCTCTGTCCTGCCATTTAAGGACATCTCTTATAAGTATGTCCTTATGCATGAAAAATAATGTATGGTAGTCCCCCTCCTCATTTCTGAGACCAATCCATATCATTTCTGATTTGAGTTGACTTTGGCTTCCTTGGGGCCACAACCTGGTAGTATGAATCCAATAATTTAAAAAATTCTAGAAATTGAAAAAAAACATAAATGAAAACAAAACCAACTTACTAAACCTGGAAATATCAAGGATGATGGTCAGATGATCAATAGGCAATGGGATAGAATAAAAGTCACTAACATGAATCCAAGATGCACTATAATAGTTAACCAAAGTGATCATGTGATACACTAGGTCAACATAGGGCTCCCATGATATATTTAATGAAGCACAAGCTGCAATAACATGTGCACATGGATTTCTCAATGCCTAAAAGTTGCCTCAATCACAGTACCTATCATACAACATCACCACAAGAACTCAAACACTGGTGTATGTAGACTGGTCGTAGCACTCTCAAACCTAAAATATCCTCTTTTCTCTATCAGAATCTACAACACTCCATCTTGAAGCCTTATTCAGTATCTGATCAATATCACTTTGAAAATGCTGAGTAAAACACATACTATTTTCTATCCTATAATAGTCCTTTTGGGACCGATCAAAAAATTAGTAAACAAATCTACAAAATGTCTTTGGCACTAACCCTATGATCGAGAGTTTTTACACACCCTTGAGGACCCCATTTATGCACTCCACTATATTAGTGGTCATATAGCCATATCTCGTTCCACCATCATATACTAATGACCATTTTTCCTTTGAAATATGCATCATATAATCATAAAAAATCTTCATTAGAACTTATAATCTCTTACAAACGTAGATCAAACCTTTTTGTTGGGGATCATATCATGAAACCATAGATAATAATGTATTAAAAAAATATTATAATTTTCTTAAAAAAATTATGTTTAGAATAACATACCCAACTTGAGGATCACCTTCTTTATTGCCCCATCTCTAAAATTATTATCCACATTACTTGAAATATGTCTAATGTAATATCGATGATAAGAATTCGACTCATTCCATGAAACCCCATCACTATTTACAACCTCTATAATCGCTTGATGGTGATTAGATATCAGACACACGCCCTAGTTTTGTGTGACATGAATGCGTACACATTCCAAAAACCATATAATACATTAAAAATTCTCCCTTTCAACAATAGATAATGAAAGTGGTAGAGGATCAGGATTACCATCCCGTGCGGTAGAAATTATTAGAACACCTGTATACTTTCCAAAAAGGAAAGTTCCACCGACCTGAATGAATTGTTTACAATAGGAAAAAGCAATGATGCATGGTTTGAATGCCCAAAAAATCCTATTGAACATCACCTTTGATCGATCAAATTAGTGATTGGGGGTCACATACTCAATAGTTTCCAAATGATAAAAAATATGATTGTTCAGAGACAAAAATTCCATAAGTTGTGGAAACATTGCATAAGATTCATCCCAATCACCATACAATTTTACAATTGCTTTCTATTTTACATTACATGATTTTTTGCAGGATATCTTATATTTATACAACTATTGAATTCTTTCCTGAACAAGGGAAATAGAAACATCCTGACATGTTCATATCATCTCAATAATAACAGTTGAAATAAACTCTACATCAAGTGAAGAGTGATCATGCGACAAATTTGGATGCACCCAAGTGCGTGGGAATTCTAATTTGGTAATCTTCCAACATGCATAAAATTTATCATATATTGAACTTAATCAAAATTTACATTCTACCCCATATTTTTCACAACGAATGTTATATTTTTTCTTCTTTGACTCATCAACCACAAATGTGAAATGCCACTCTATTGGTATTTCTTTATCACATTTTTCATGGAAATTTTACTTTAAAACTCTTGCCCAACATAGATGGAGTTATCATTTGATGTAGATATATTCCCTATAACTCCAGGGAATTCAGAATCCAATTTAATGAAATCCCAATAAAAATGATGGTCACACAACATTCCTTTAACTAAGGAACTCAATACTGAAGGATGATTACCACTAACTAGTGGATTCCATGGATGATTGTCTCTCATATGAACCTCAGAATGTTCATTCCTCACATCACCCTATCATGGAAGCCTGTCTCTCAAAGGAACCTCAGAAGGTTCATTCCCCACATCACCCTCACCCACATCACCTCCTGATACCTCAGCAGATTCTTCTTCCTCAGATAAAATTTCATTCACTATATCACCACTACATAAAGGGATGTCATCTATATTTCTTTCCAAATCCTGATCATCTTCTTCATAATTTGGTTTTATCATAGGATTCATATGAGAAGGAGGCAATGAATAAGACTATTGTGAAGGACCGACTTCTATAGATATCATAAAACATGGTTCTGTAGTAATCGGTTTCACTGCATCAATATCACAAATCACCACATACAATTCCATCAGGCCATTAGTACACTGTTACCTAATTAACATAGATGCATCCATCCAATCCTCATCATCAACTATAGGGTACTCTATGTGCCATAAACTTTCAGGATGTTGAAGATATTGATATGTTATTGAAGTAATGGATTGATCAGCCATCAGTTTCAACCAAATATTAATCTTATTATGAACTTCATCCAATGTCAGACAACCATGAAGATTTTCCACTCTTGTAGGTGGAAAACTATAGCTAAAACCCTACTCGATATAAATTAACTCACTATTGCAATATATTTGTGAATACATGATTACCTAGAAAATAATAATTAATAAGATATTATATACAAATTTTAAATTATTTAAATTGATTATGATGAAATAATTGACTTGATCTTGAGAATTTTTCAATGTATTGGTTTATCATTATTGAGGTATGGTGATTTTGATATTATTACCAAAGAAAATTTAATATAACATTATATATTTTTATACTACTTATCAAATGTTTCACAAATTTTAATTACTTATGAATAAATAACAATGACTTGATCTTGATATTTAATATAGATTAGTTTATCATTATCTGATAAACTAACCAAAACCTATGGGTGGACTCCTAGTGTCTCTATTATCAAATATTTTAGCAACTGCCGGTCTCCTTTCAAATAACAATGCCTCTTGTCAAATTCATCTTTGGGGAAGCCTCTTTGGGGATGCCTATTCGGGGATGCCTCTTCAGGGACGCCTCTTTGATGACACCTCCTTTTGACTGCCTTTTAATTAAAAATTTACTCACATGCATGTGAGGGGGTATAGGGGTATGAAATACATAACTTTTTTTTGAGTGGATGCACTGGTCCTTACAAACTTAGTGAAAGATGACTCGTAGGTCATCAATGTGGAAACAAAAATAAAATTATTACAAATTATATAACCACATACACAAAAAAGACATGAAATGCATTGGTCAGTCATCTCAAGATCATTCAACACACAATACTCCTAACATGTTTTTTGATATACTTATTATATTCTACATATTACATAAACCTATTACTAAATGAAATATATATTAAATTTATAAACATATTTTCCAAAAATATAACTTCTAAATTTGTATGTATATATATATATTTAATAATAAAATTAAATAAATTTAATTAAAACTAATATAATTTACACATACATAACAACTATTACAATACTAAACACTAATGTTATTTTCAATTTTATAAAATTACACACACACACACATAGATATATATATTTATTATAATACTTTCCAAAATATAAGTAAATATATTTTATACTTTATTAATTGAAATAATAATTATTCATACTAAATATAATTTAAATATATTGATTAAAATTATTATTAGTAGTAAATAAAAGTAATATAATTTACACTTACATAAAAACCATTAAAATAATATAAACATATGTTATTTTCAATTTAATAAAATTACATATACATACATATATATATATATTGTCATTTTTCAAATTTTCAATATTTAATTAATTATATTTCATACTTTATTATTTCAAATAATAATTATTTACACTTCATATAATTAAAAATTATTATTTATAGAAAACTGTTTTTATACCATTAACAAAAATAAATTTCTATATATTTTTTAATAAATTTAAATATGATACTTAATATAACTAATATATTTTTAATAAATTATATAGCTAGTGTATAGAATATTGTAATTTAAATTAATATTAATTTAAAAATAACATATTTTATATACATATAAATATGTTAAAAATTCTGTTTAAATTAAAAATATATACATTTTTAAAAACAGTTTTTTTCCCTAAATATAAATTACATTTTAGACATACCATATTTAAATTTACTAAACATTCAATTTGAATTTATACAACAAACAACAACTCATTCAAAAATTAAATAACACAAAATAAAGCAATTTACACATTCCTACATACATTAATACATATTAAATAAATAAATCATACACACAAACACTAATTTATACACATCACAAATTAAATAAATAAACCATACAGATAAAAGAAATAAACAAAATTAAACAATTCAAATTTTAAATAAAAATTGTACCTTCTTAAAAGCAACTGATATTTGTTGAGAAATAAATTCTGTAGGGCTTCACAACAAATTCCATAGGAGAAGAAGGAGATTTGAGGGGGAGGAACCTCCTTTTATAAAACTCAATGGGAGGATGCCTGAACCCCATTCACGCATCCTTTAACCAGTTCATAAAGGATGCATGAACATGGTTCACACATCTTCTTGGGATCGAAGATTCATGAACGAGGTTCACGCATATCGAGTCCCCATTTTAAAAATATCAGGGACCCTATACCATTAAAAAAAATCAAAAACCCATTTAAAAAAAGTCTATGTTTGAGGTGGACCTATTGTAGATATATTTTTTAGCAGATAGATCACTATAAAACTTAGAGATATTATATCCTAGAAACTGTGATGTTAGAATAAAATTTTATAGAGGTGATTGGGTCATTTAGGGAAGGAATGGGACCGTAACAATAAATATATTTGTAAGATTAAAATTCTTCTATAAAAGGATATCATATCATAGTGATATAGATTATGTCATGAGCAGTAGTGGTTGGGAAGGGCTCATGTTATAGCGGGAGGAGATACGCCATGAGGGTGACATAGTGGCAAAGAACCACACTTCTTCATATGTGATTATCAATTATTGGTGAGAATAATGTAGGTGTTATATTAATTTTTAGATAATATTGTGGGTCATATGGCATAGGGATACACACAAATAGGTGGTCAGGAGTAGTCATAGTGTTGTAACATAGTGTTTTATAACGTAGTGAAACCCCATATTAATGGAATTGTGCTATGACCCCCATGGATCCTAAAAAAATGGGGATATCTAAGGTTTTTTATCATAGGATAAGACCCAATTTTTCTAGGATTTCCCATTTTACAATTTAAAAAATACGGGTGTTTAGGGAGGGACATATCACCGATTGATCCACTATTTTTCTTTTATTTGAAAACTATGAAGAGGGTAGGATTTTTATGAATATTTATACAGTTTAAAGGGATATAATTTATTATTATTTTTCATAAATTTATCATTATCTTTGTTTCTTATTGATTTAATATGATTCATTTTTAGGCTTGGAGATAATTCCACTAGAGCATGTATGAATTTATCATAGATAACAAGGATATCATTTTATATGTTCAGAGGAGGCTTTGGGAGGAAAAAATCAATAATATTTTTTTATTTTAATAATTAATGTAACTATGTTCAATTATTTATCGATTTTATAATATTTTGATTCCATTTATGGATGTATAAACAAGAGACTTTAGGTAATTTTTTCTATAGTTCCTAATAGGTAGTTGGAGAGGTGGGTGCACCATTTCTCAACGTTTAGGCTATAATAGGTCACCTGATGTGTTATACTATGTTCATTCCTATGGAAATAATTATAGTATTATTATTTTTAATTAATTATATATGTATTATAATTAATTAAATGGTTATTAATTAGATTTACAACATTATATTGGAGGATTATGTCTATTTGATATTGGTAGATGTGGATGATCATTCTTCTCTAAAACGAATTAATATAACTTAATGTAATTGGAACCAAATTACATATCAATATACAAAAAAAATCACGATTTATGTGATATGAGATCAAAATAGAATTTTTTTAATGGATGAGGGTCAATCCAACTTTATTAAACATAAAAATAGATATAACCCCTTTTGAAAATGAGAAATAGGGGAAACCTATAATGTCCCAGACCTCTCCAGTCCATTATTTTATGAGAATCTAGTGTTTTAGGTATACTATGAGGTCAAGATGACTCATTTCAACACTTTTCAATATTTCCCATTTTTTTCAATTTTTTCCAACAGTGGTGCACCCTGGTGGTCACTCATTGGTGGTGGATCACTAGCTCTGGATTGCTGGAGGTGACTCGCTGGTGGTGGCTCACTGGCGGTCGCTCGCCGAGAGGTACTTTTCCTAACTATATCTCATGAGAGGTGACTCGCAAGCGGTGACTCGCCGAGTGGGGACTCGTTGAGAGAGGACTCATCGAGCAGGGACTCGCTGAGTGGGTACTCGCCGAGTGGGGACTCGCTGAGCGGGGACTCACCAAGCGGGGACTCACCGAGCAGGGAATCGCTGAGCGGGGACTTTCCGAGTAGTGACTCACTAAGTGGGGACTCCCTGAGCGGGGACTCGCTGAATAGGGAATCACCGAGTGGGGACTCGTTGAGCGGGGACTTGCCTAGTGGCGACTCGCCGAGTGATGACTCTCCAAATGGCGACTCATGTACAATGTTTCCAACTTCCTCCAGTTTCACCATTTTTATGTTTTCTTTGACATAAAACACTTCTAAAGCCTATATTTTAAAGGATTTAAGGATGATTCAAATCCCATAAATACTATCATAATTTTCCTAAGGTCCCGAGGGATTTTACTTGGTCAAAATGCATTATCTTGAAAAGATCCACCTTTAATGGAAAATCAAAACATATCTAAACCACTACTCTGTTTATATCTTCTGAAGGCCGAGATACTTCCCACCTTGTTCTTACTTCTTACTTTCCCTTGGTGTGAGGTGCCCCAAACCCTTCCTCCTGTGGGAGTTGTGCGATCATGCTGTGCCTTTTGATCATGTTTTCCCTATAATTTTTCCTACTACATGCATGCCCCTGTCTTGGTGCAACCAGGAGGTGAAAATTTCCTTCTCTTCAAAGTAGGTTTCCCTTAGTCTCTCTTATTTTTGTATCATGCGAGGTTGGTGTATGTATGTTTCTTTTTTAAAGATATTTGAATCCAAATTAAATAAAGAATATTGAACTAGTTTAAGATCAATATACAAGGGTTTGTGGAAAAGTGATGCATAATCTGCTTGTTATTGGTTTTGGTTATTATTGTGATTCGTATGGGATAAACTACCCACTAAAAATTGTGGTCATTGGTGGTCCTTGTTTGTGAATGGGATGATGTATGGGATTCATGTCGTTGTTTCCTATTGAAAAATTATATATGAAAATTATTAACCATGTATATTCGGTTAATAAATGGACCCCCAAAGATCATGCTGTTTATGTGATAACCCTTGAATTAATAAGTGAATTTAAAGAAGGAATACATCATTAAATTTGAATATGTTTTTTCTTGGCTCATGTGGTGATGTGTTTGTGGGTACTGTTGTGCATAGGGGTTGGTTCTATGAGTGTGGTAATCTGGTTGTGTTATGTTTGTGCAACGGGTCTACAGTTTTGGTTGTGGTTTAATGTGTTTATGGATGTAGTTGTGAGTTAAGGGTTGTTTTGGTTGGCATGGTGATTTAGGCAGGTTGAATTTGAAGAATTATGCTAGAGGTTGGCAAGGGTGCTTCACCATTTATAACATGCAGGAAGCTTTGCCCCATATCTAGAGACCTATTTATGATATATCATGAATGGGTATTAAAACGTGTAGGTCATGGAATAATTTGAATTTAGGGAGAAGTGTGTTAATTTATCATGGATGTGGTTGTGTTGTGCTGAATAGTTTTTCGGGAAATGATGGAATGGATAAATGTACTGCTTAATAAAGAATAGAAATGGTTAATTAATTTGGTTGGGAATATGAAATGGTTTTTTTGGGTTGTTGTGTGGTGTTGTGCATTTAGAGATAGCAGTAATGTTTGGAATGTTGTGATTTGGTGGTTTGTCTGAGAACCCATAGGTTGGTCTTGAGTGTTTGGTATCATATATGTACATAATTGTATTTTCCTTGTGATTTCTATACGTACCCACCCTAGTTTATCACTATGTTCCGAACACCCCCATCGTCATGGGGGAGGGTGTCTTTCCCAAACATCTCAGTGGGAGGATGGATGGCTGGCCACCTGCTATTCGCTGCTCCCTCTTCTAGGTGGTGATAACCTATGATTATTTGGGCATGTTATGTTTGTGAGGCCTAGGTGTGTGTGGGTGAGTTGTGTTTCCTAGGTGTGTCAGGGCGAGTTGTGTTTTCCAAGTGTCTTCTGGATGATATGTGTTATACTTTCCCAGGTGTCTTTGGGATGTGATTTGGTTTGTGGCCTAGGTTTCTCTGGGTGGGATGTGATTTGGTTTTTGTCCCAGGTGTCTGTGGGTGGGATGTGATGTGGTTTGTGGCCCAAGTGTCTGTGGGGGGATGTGGTGTGGTTTGTGAGGCCCAGGTGTGTGCGGGTGGGCTGTGACATGGTACTTTCAGGAGAGGTGGGAGAACGAGGAAGTTTTTCATTAGGAAAGATCAGCTAATTAGTGGGAAAGTGGTGTGGAGTACCCTATCATCGATGTGATTTATATTATATTACTTATTTTGCATTATTTGGTGAGTGTGCCTTGGTGAGGTTGGGATGGTAAGTGCACTTGTTAGGTGATATTTGGTTCTGTTATTTTCTCATGGGTGCAGTAGTATTTCTATTTCATATGTGCATAAGGGACTTTTATTTTCCTACTGAGTATATATGTATGCCCACTCTACATATATAAAACTTTTTTAGGTTTCTAGGAGGATTCCATGGACTGTACTAGACCCTACTAGCTCAGATCCTGACAGTTACTATGTCACTGCTTAGTTTTACTTTTGGTATTTACTGTTGGGAAAAATCCCTCAAGGCATCCTCTCAATATGTTTTGGGTGTGGTTGTGTTTATTGAAAAATCTAGATGACCTCAAATTATAATGATTGGTGTTTGCCGAAGACATGTTTTTAAGGTGGTTCCATTTCCTAGTGTTTGCCAAATTTTGGTGCCTAAAATCGAAATTTGTGTGAATAATGACAAACAAAATTGGAAATGGAAGAGGAATGAGGAGCCTGGGACATGGATCACATACCATGTCTAGGAAGGGTATGTGGCCACGTACCAGGTAGCGGGAATGGTATGCGGATGCGGTTCGTAAAACCAAAAACGGTTCACAACTAAGAGACAGTGCGGTACACGGATGGGATAAAGTCGGAGGAGGAAGTTGACCGCATAGGAGAAAAGACGGTATGTGGAGTGCATAAGAAAATGGTTCATAGTGGCTGAAGAATTGGTAAGTGGTGGTGGTAGGATTAAAGATTTGGTAAATCTCGATTCAGCGGATTAAGCGGGTATCTTGGCCTATATAAGAAACGCTTATCCTACCGATTACTATGGAGATGGAACATCATTAGAAAGCATATTTTGCTTCGAGATTTTAGAAAAGGCTGAAGGAATTTCACGAAGGCCGAAGTGATTTGCAAAGGCTGAAGTGGTTCGTACAGAAAGAATTTTTCCGAAGGTGTTTGTGAGGTTTCTTAACCCGTAAAGGAAGTACGGTACATGGAAGAGAAAGTCCGATACGCGGAAGGAGTTGTCTCGATACGTGGAGGAGGATCTCTGGTACACGAGAGGAAGAGTTCTGCAGGTAGTACATGGAGGGGGAGCTCCAGTATGCAAAAGATAAGGCAGTCTATGAACAAAGAATAGTTCACGAACAAGAGGGGTTTCGCAGAGAGGGTTCGTGGAGTTGGTACGCGGTAGCTGTACGCGATAGCGAAGGAAGAGGTAGTTTGTAGATAGAGGAGGTTCGCAGAAGAGGTATTAGTACATGGAGTAGGTGGTTCATGTACCAAACCCAGTACTCAGTATGCGGAAGAGACAAGGTAGTTCACGATTTGCACAGGAAGCTTGTGAAAGCTTCAATTCAGTTTGTGAAAGTATTTTCTGGTACCTAACAGTACTCAGGAAGGTGGAATTCATCTACAGGTCAAAACAGAAATTCAACAAAGCATCTACCTATAGTTTAGGATGAAAGAATTCATGAAAATGAAGGGACTTACATGTCCATAAACTATGTTTGACCTACAAGTCGATAAACTGTCAGTGGATTCTTTTACAAGAGCAGTGAACAAAGGAAGAGGAAGACAATGAACCATTTCACCGATAGTGAGCCAGATAAAGAGGAATAGGGAGTGACCCTTGGTAATTCAGTGAGGAGACCATAAAAATTTCAAATGCAGTGATCCTAGGCATAGAAGATCTAGCTTGAACATTTTACTCATTATTGGAAGTGAGCCTTAGTGAATTTGGTACATCGGCACATTTCTGTTGTATGGTCCTTGGACGTAACCCAGTGAGGGTGAACCAGGTAAAAATATTTGTTTCCTTGTTCATTCTTTACTACTTTAATTTCAATGCATCATCATCATATAAAATTGGAAAGGAAATTAACATTAGAGATCATAACAAGTTACCCTTGTAATAAAGAGGTCAAGATCCCATGTGGAAAAAAGAATTTTGAGAAGAATATTCATACCCTGATTCACCCCCCCTCTCAGGGTATCTAGGAAACTTTTGGACCTAACAATTGGTATCAGAGGGAAGGTTTATTTTATCAGGATTTGTGTGCACCAACTTGGTTCAGTCAATTTCTGAAGTTAAAGATTCAGTCTACTCTTATATTGGTGAGCCATGACAAAGAGAAGAACTATAAAGAAGAAGTAGAAGTCAGGTGGTATAGATTAGTGTGGAAGTTTCTATTGAAAATGTGTGATTGAGTTTAAGGAATCCAAAAGTTTACTGAATAAAGGTTTGTATGAATCAGACATGAAAGAGATATACTCACTCAATGATGTTGTAGGAATGAGTGATGAAATTGACATACCAAGTGATGATGAAACTACCGATGATGATGAAACTCCAAGAAGTCCAAAAGAGAAAGATCTCCATGAGACAAAGGAATTGGATTAGAAATTTGGTGAAGAAATTAAATCTAATGATATCCGAATACAAGCACTGGAGATTGAGATCAACAAGATAAGAGGGTTAAATAAAAGGCTCATTGAAGTGGATACTGACATCAGGGAGAAGAATGATTCTCAAGGTGAGGAGCTTCAAAAGTTTTCTTCAATGATAGAAAAACTCAAAGCTGATGAAAAGGGAAATAATATTAACTCAAAAGAAATTGAGAATTTGAATGTTAGAAATAATGATCTTTCTACACAACTATCTGAACTAGTTCAGAAGAATCAAAGGCTACAACAAGATAATGCATCCCTCTATGATTCTGTTGATCAAGAAAAATTGAAAATAAAGGAGAAAATTGATATGGTAGATAATCTCACATGAGAAATGGAATATGAGATGACTAGTAGTAAGAATATCAGAAGTGAACTCAATGCTCAACTTGAATCAAGAGATAGGAAGATACAATAACTGTAGGAATAGATGAAATCAGTCAAGAAAGAAATCGAGAAATCAAATGACAAAGGAAATCCTATGTTTAAGGATGCACTGCACTTACTATTTCATTGTCTTTCAATAGGTGGTGATAAAATGAAAATAAAGTATTCTATTTATGATAAGAATAAAGAATATATTTTCTCATCTAAATGACCGCATATTATAGTAAAGTCTAGAATTAGATATGATGATCCCCCTTATATGCATAATATGAAGAGTGTAGTGAAGAGTTCTAGAGATAAGAAAAACATTGTAGGTGCTGGAGATAGACCTAAGAAGGTTGTTACAGGAAGTAATGATAGCATGTGCTATTTCTGTGGGATTCATGGTCATACATCAAGCTTTTGTTCAGAGTATTAGGAATATATTTCATGTTGTGAAGATATATGTTTTAAAAAATCTAAGAATAAGAAGAAGTTTCATGAGAAATCATAAAGAGAAGTCTCTTAGAAGAAATCATTCATTAGATGATATTACTGTGGAAGAATGGGACACACCATAAGTATGTGTTAGGAAGCTCAAGGGCTCAATGTCAGAATAAGAACTCAAGATGCATCAACATATCGACTGAGAAATGATGAAATGAGGTATGAATTTAGTGGAATTTTTTTTATATGTTCTGATTATGGGAATTTAGAAAGACATTACAACATGAAGAAAGTAAGAAAGGAAAAGTAACTCGAAAGGATATTCTTGACTCCGGTGGTGTATAATGAGAAATCCTATATTGAAATACAAAGTGGTAAATTGAAAAATAGGTTTACTACCTTAGGGGAATCACAAGGAGATAAATAAAATGTGTACAAATCACCTTATCTATCACACTCACAACATCTCTCATGGATAGAATGTGAACAAACTTGAAAGATTAAGGGGAGATCTACTTCAGCTGTGAGTAAAATGAATGCAATTTCAGTGGAGGATTCACTACCAGTGCAAAATAGTGCGATGGATCAGGTATCTGATAAAAGAAATATGTACAAATAACATATTGAAAAATTATCTTGTCATGTGCAACAAAGATAAGTGGAAGAAAGAGTAATATCCCTGCAATGGTGGAATAAGCAAGGGAAGATGACAAGCAGAGAGATTCCTACTCAAAGAAGGAATCAAGGGAAGTGGCATATTGGTGGAACATCAAAGACGGAAATGTGTACTAATGGGTTTAAACCCCAGATTGTGAGAAAGGCCAAGACTTCAGGATCTGTATATTAGATAAAGACTCAAGATGTGGGTAATGAATGCTTAGTCATATGGCCATAGCAGTTGAAGTTGGCTAGGTAGCTAGAAGAATCAAGGAAAGAGTGTGATGCTATGCAAGAAAGAATCAAAGGGTTGACCCATCAGGATCAACCACAATCCTCACGTTGAGGATTCCAGAAGTTTCCCCTCTCCCTATGTGTATAAATCCTATTAACCAATGTGTAGGTGTTTTAGGTTTTAGGGAAGATACGATCCAAGGGGAAGTGGCATAAAAAGATGAAAATTAGTGATGTGATGTGATCTAAAATGTCAAATGATTAAAATATGTTACCTGAGTTGAAGAAGGAATATAGAAGAATTCCATGAAAGGAGTTAATGTTATATGGCTACATGGGATAGGTGGAAGTAATTGAGCGAAATAGATAGTGATTGTGTTATCACCTCCATATCTTGTTTCCTACACCAATTTTGACTCTGTAGGCTTAGAGGTTTTGTTGTTGGATCATTACAAAGTGCCACATGTGAATATATGTTTCAGGAGAAAGAGAATGATTTTGAGACAAAATATTAGTCTCAAAAATTGGAAGAGTTGCACATCATAGGGGGAGATATCTATCTCCTAATTAGATTCAAGAGACTCAGGAGGATAGAAATAAAGAGATAAGCAGATTAGGAGATGCTCTAGCTCCAAATATTGATTTAGAAGAAGACTCAGATGATGAGAATAAATCAATTTCTTCCCAAAAATCAGCAAGAAGAGATGAAATTGATAGGCAAAACATAATTGGTGATCAAACAACACTAGTAAAGACAAGGAGGATGAAGACTTTACAAAAATATGCATAATTATCACACGTGGAACCAAAATGTTTTGATGAAGCGACTAGATATGAGAACTGGGTTAAATCTATTAATTAAGAGCTTGATCAAATTGAGAAGAATCATACATGGGAAATTGTTTCGAGAACAACAGAAAAAAATGTCATGGGGACAAAATGGGTCTTTCACAACAAAATTAATGAAAACGGTTTTGTGATTTGAAACAAAGCATGACTGGTGTGAAAAGGGTATTCTCAGATAGAGGGTATTGATGTTGGTGAGACATTTTCACCTGTTTCAAGGCTGGAGACAATCAGATTATTCTTTCCATATTAGTGCAAAGAAAGTTTAAGGTTTTCCAAATGGATGTAAAATTAGAATTTCTGAATGGATTACTATAAGAAGAAGTATAAATTTATAAACCATATGGTTTTCTTATTCATGAAGATGGGAAAAGATTTTTTCAGCTGAAGAAGGCTTTATATGGCTTGAAGAAAGAACCAAGAGCATGGTATTCAAGGATTGATCAGTTTCTAAAGAAGCCCATATTCTAGTGTGGTGGATTTTATTACAATATGTATTTCAACAATGGAAACAATCAAAGGATGATTGTGCTGGTTTATGTCGATGAAATAATCTTTGGTGGGTCAGATGAAGAATAATGCATACAATTTTCTAAATTCATGAAAAGCGAGTTCGAGATGTCGATGATTAGTGAGATGATATTTTTTCCTTGGCTTGAAGGTGACGCAAGGAAGGAATGGAACTTTTATTTTTAAATATAAATATGATAAGGAGGTTTTGAGAAGGTTTGGAATGGATAATTACAAAGATATTAAGACTCCAGTTTCTACCTGATTGAAACTATCATGAGATGAGGAAAGCAAACCAGTTAATATCACAGAATACGGGAAAATCATTAGAAGTATGTTATACCTGATAGCGACAAGGCCTGATATTGTATTTTCCACATGCCAAGCAGTGATGTATCAAAGTAATCCTAAGGAGAGACACATGACTGTAGTAAAAATAATTATTTGGTATATCAATGGCATAATGGATTTTGTCCTAATGTATAATGACAAATATCAGCTAGAGTTATTGGGATACATAGATGCGGATTGGGCCGGTTCAATATAAGATAGGAAATCAACATCAGGAGGTGCCTTTTATCTTAGAGGGTTGTTTATTTTTTGGTTAAGCAAGAAATAAGATTGCATTTCATTGAGCACAATAGAAGCTGAATACATTGCAGCTACTCAAGCTTGCACACAACTATTGTGGATGAAAAAACAACTTGAAGATATGGGAATTCAAGTGAAATCTCCGATCAGAATTAATTGTGATAATTCAAGTGCTACAAATCTGAGCAAAAATCATGTTCATCACTCAAGGAAAAAGCACATTGAAATCAAATATCATTTTATCAAGAAGAAAGTGGAGCAAGGGCTTGTGAAGTTGGAGTATGTGCCTACATAAAAACAATTTGTAGATATTCTTACAAAGGCCTTACCCAAAGAAGAATTTTAAAGGCATCGACTAGCTCTGGGAGTTCAGTCAACTTCCTGCACTTGAAAAAGTGTGGATGTAGGATATTCTATCCCCAAGGTATGATGTGTATTTACCTAATGTGATGATATGTGTTCTTTACCCTGTTGCAGACAACCTTGAAGTGTCCTTCGGGTTCATTGACAAAGGGGGTGAAAGTGTGACTATTATAGGGAGAGAAAAGACATGAGGAGAAGCTGCTAAGTGGAGCAGTGATGTAGGAGGAGTTGAAGCTGAGATGAAGCTATTGGAGGAGATGTAACTTAGGGGGAGAATTAAATTTTATGATGCTATAAGTGATCAATCAAGGAATAGATATCACTATAGCTGGGAATCATGATAAAAGCATAAGAGTGACATTGGAATGGTGTTAAAAGGTTTCTAGTGATCAGAAATTGG
The DNA here is from genome assembly GCA_963277665.1 of Viscum album. Classification (NCBI taxonomy): domain Eukaryota; kingdom Viridiplantae; phylum Streptophyta; class Magnoliopsida; order Santalales; family Viscaceae; genus Viscum; species Viscum album. The sequence continues at coordinate 2,058,711,807 of OY728120.1, read as the reverse complement.
TATCAGTTTGGTATCAAAAACTGGTGTCAGATATGAAGTGACTCTTTGATGAAATTTTCATTTACTCTTGTTTCTCACATCGAGAATAGCTAATGTGGGCTTAGAGTATGTGTTGAGTAAATCCTTGATCACTATCTTAATTGCTTAAAGCGAATGGTGGTTGAAGATGGAAGGATATTTAATGAGATATCAAAACACATAGAACTGTTTTAAGAATAGTTGTCAACAAACCCAAAGGGGGAGATTGTTGGAAAAAAAATCACTTAATGCATCCTCTTGGTATGTTTTGGGTGTGGTTGTGTTTGTTGACAAAGCCAGATGACTGCAAATGAGAATGGTTGGTGTTTTCCGAAGACAGGTTTTTAAGGTAGCGCAGTTTCCCAGTGTTTGCCAAATTTTTGGGGCCTCAAAATCGGGAATTTGTGTGAATAATGGAAAACAAAATTGGAAAAGTAAGAGGAATGAGGATCCTGGGGCATGGATCATGTACCATGTCCAGGAATGGTATGTTACCACGTACCAGGCAGCGGGAATGGTACGCGGATGCGGTTCGCAAAACCAAAAACAGTTCACGACTAAGTGGAAGTGTGGTACATGGATGGGATGAAATCGGCAGAGGAATTAGACCATGTAGGAGAAAAGAAGGTACGCAGAGCGCATGGGAAAATAGTTCACTGAGGGTTTGTGGTTCGCGGTGGCTGAAGAATCGGTAAGTGGTGGTGGCAGGATTAAAGATTTGGTAAATCTCAATTTAGCGAATTAAGTAGTTATCTTTTCCTATATAAGAAATGCTTATCCCACCGATTACTGTGGAGATGGAACATCATTAGAAAGCATATTTTGATCCAGTATTTCGACAAAGGCCGAAATAATTTCATGAAGGTCGAAGTGGTTTGCGAAGGTTGAAGTGGTTTGTGAAGGCTGAAGTGGTTCGCACAAATGGAATTCCTCCGAAGGAGTTTGTGGGGTTTCTTAACCTATAAAGGAAGTCCGATACATGGAATAGAATGTCTGGTACATGGAAGGAGTTGTCTTGATACATGGAGGAGGAATATCCGGTATGCGAGAGGAAGAGTTCTGCAAGTAGTACGTGGAGGGGGAGCTTCACTATGCGGAAGTGAAGGCAGTCCATGAATAGAGAAAAGTTCAAATACAAGAGGGGTTTCACAGAGGAGGTTCGCAGAGTTGGTATGCGGTAGCTATACGTGATAGCGAAGGAATAGGAAATCCATGGAAAGAGGAGGTTCGAAGAAGAGGCAGTAGTACGCAGAGCTGGTGGTTCTCGTACCAAACCGGTACTTAGTACACAGAAGAGAAAATGTAGTTTGTGATTTGCATAGGAAGCTTGTGAAAGATTCAATTCAGTTTGAAAAAGTATTTTATGGTACCTAAAAATACTCAAGAAGGTGGAATTAATCTATGTATGAAAACATAAATTCAATAGAGCATCTACCTATAGTTGAGGATACAGGAATTCATGCAAATTAAGGGACCTACATGTCCATAAACCGTGTTTTACCTACAAGTAGATAAATTGTGAGTGGATTCCTTTCCAAGAGTAGTGAGCGAAGGAAGAGGAATAAGGTGACCCTTTCCACCATTAGTGAGCCAGAGAAAGAGACATAGGGAGTGACCCTTGGGAATGTAGTGATCAGACCCTAAACATTGTAAAGGCAGTGAGCTTGGGCATAGAAGATCTAGCCCGAACATTGTACTCATTATTGGCAGTGATACTTAATGAATTTGGTACATCAGTACATTGCCGTTGTATGATCCTTGGACATATCCCAGTGAGGGTGAACCAAGTAAAAATCACTGTGTCCTTGTGCATGCTTTACTACTTTACTTTCAGTGCATCATAATTAGATAAAATTGGAAAGGACATTAACATTAGAGATCATAACAAGTGACCCTTGTAATAAATAGGTTAAGATACCGTGGGGAAAAAAGAATTTTGAGAAGAATATTTATACCCTGATTCACCCCCCTCTTAGGGTATCTACGCCCCTTATAGACCTAACATTTACTTTGGAAATTTTTGTACTTATAATTGTTCTACTTTATGCATTCACGTGGGATGGTTTTTGACTTTCTTATATATATCTCAGAGTTATTTTGTGGATGATACATCATATCTCCCGGTCTAGTTTAGAAAAAGGTAAATGCCTCCCATATTGTGAGATCCATATACCCTTGGTGCTAGTCACCAACCCGGGGCCTACTGGAGGTAGGACTCAGAGTCCATTATCTCCATTTCTTCATTTCCATCCCAAGAGGGGCATCTTTGGAGGGAGGGGGTCATGAAAACCCACTACATGATCCTGATTAAAAACATCCTAAATGAAACATGACCCTAAGACCATGAAATGGTATAAAATTCACAATATATAACATAAATCATGACTTGTACCAGTTAAAAATCTCATCTCCCCTAGCCATGTAAAAAAAATGCAACAGATACTCTTTTCTAAGATGATGTGCCACCCCTTATAATAACCGTGTTGTGATGGTCAACATGATGTGATGGGGAACTAATCCATCCCACACTGAAATATGGGAGGAGGAATAAATGATGGGTGTAAATACACCCATCTCTCTTTTGAGCATATCACTCGATGATACTTGTGAGGCACTCATTGTACTGTCAACCTAATGCGCCCCAAAATCACAATGAAATCACTATGAAAAAATCAATGATAGGGTGCCCAAACATCCACAAAGAAATGATGAAAAATGGCTGAATTATGGGTGTCAACACACAAATATATATTTTTATGCTACCCAACCGACGATACTTGCAAGAAGAAGAACTGCCTGCCAAATTCCATAAAATAAAAAAACAATACTCACAATGAAATATGCATCCAATAAAACAAATAGTCTAATAAAAAAAATGAGAAACCATTAGCTAGAAAAACAGAAATGGTAATTCACCCACTGAGTATATCATTTAAATGAAGAACTAGTTAGAGGAAAATTAATAAGATCAAAGGTCACATAGAAAGACCATAAACCCAACACATATTCCACCACTGATCAAAGTAACACCAACATCCTAGTCCCACAAACCATTAACCACACAAACACTTTCATCTTCATTGGGTATCAATTAATCATGAATCTCAAAAAACCTCACTGATGAATGAAATCCTAACATCAACTCCTGGCCAGAAAGTGACACCACCCATTAGAATCCAAGATTCAACCTGGACTGCAAACAACACCACCCAAGAAAGGTTTCATACATTCCCAAACTAATGAGACAAAATCACCAATGATTCATGATGGTACCATTTGAAAGATACATATACCTTCTTACAATAATCAATCTACCTTGAGGGAGCCCAGATCTATAACTAATCTAGAGAAGAGGAATCTAGGAGGGGCACTCAGAAAAAGAAGAACTTGATGAATTAGATTCTCTATTCGGCATAGTGATTAAGTGAGAGAGGAATTACATGATGTTTTTGGTTCACAAAATTCACCTAATCAAATGGTAAGGAGATGAAGATCGAATCAACCCCAAACCCCCACCGATGAAAATGATATTAGGAGAACCACACTAGGTAGGAAATAGAAAACCTACAAAGGGAGAGTTATTGTGCCTAATGATTGATGATCCATCTAATTTGTGCTTTATCTTTATTGAATAAAATGGGATTTTTTTACTAATAAAAAATTGATATTCCTAAATGGGAATATCTCTGAATTCTAAGGTTTTGGGAATTAATTCAATGGATAATCAAGGTCCTAGGGATTATATTAAGAAATATGGAATAAGATAACTAGAAAAAAGTGTGTTTCCTTTTATAAATAGAAATGGAGTGGACCTTCGGATGTGTTCCCTTTGTCCACTCTTAGTAAGGGAGTCTAATGGATTAAGATTTTTTTTCTTACAGGCATGCCATATAATGTTACGAAATACCTTATAGTGTTATGGATAGTTGATAATTCTGTGGGGGTTATTCTTTATCTTCCATTGTATTTTTTATCCATTTTGGGTTTCCATGTAATTAATTTATGTATTGGTCTTGTTTCAGATGTTAAACATTTATTAACACTAAAATTAAGATGGTTTTTGTACCATTCATTTTTTGTTTTTCTTATTTTTAATTTCTAATATAAAGTTATATAATTCCCATTGAGAAATTACAATTTCTTATATTTTTCACATTATATACCAATACATGTAATCTATAAAAGTTACTGTTGAAAAAATAAATGAAGTTTCAAATAATTAATCATTATAAGAAATAAACAAGGGGATTGGTTTCATAGAAGGCATCCATGAGGGAGAAATAATGTCTTATGAAATGATTCCCAAATATGGTAACATAAATATTCACTAGAAACCATATGTAAAATCTTTCCAAAATTCCATGTGCTTAAATAATATCTTATCAATCATTCCTGCTTAATTGATGATAGAAAGATAGATGGAAAATTCAGAATGAAAATTAAGTAGAAAAGGTAAAAAAGTAATTCTATATGAAGAAGTCTAATATAAAGGGTAGATTCCAAAAAATTATAACAAAAGAATTAATGAGGAGAACTATGGAAGGTGAATATAGGACAAGAATTTTAAAAAATAATATTTGATAATTTAATTGGCACAAGTGTATATGATAATGAATACACAACATGTAACGAGATATACATGTGATTTTTTATATGTTGAAAAGAATAGATTCCACCATAATGAAATATTTTATGATTCAAAGAAACCATTACAGTAAATATTTATAATTGAAATATAAGTGTGAAAACATGAATATTTTAATGAACCATACATATCGTACATAAATATTAAATATTAATAGATTAAGATTCATTATATAATATAATGATCCATGTCAAATAGTTTTGGTATAGTGATTTTGGAATCATGGATGCATATGAAACTGGTACATATGTGTGATACATCATTCCCCACCATGTTATTCATAATTATAAACCTTCTTATTGATATAAAAAATAAAACCCTTCATCATAACATGATGGATGGAAATATAAAAAAAGTGAGATTAGATTCTTGGTAAGGGTAATAATGAAATATATCAACATAATAAGAGTATGAAGGTAATATACAATGAGAATAACATTTGAAAAAGCATACCCTGTATATCATATATCATAAAATTGAGTCATGGAAAAAATCTGGGTAGTTAATAAGACATGAATCATAATAGAATTAAAGAACATGATTCATGATATCATAACATTTACATATGTTATAGATTTATGGAATAAATATAATAATAGAAAATATTATATAAAGGATATCTACCAAGACATTCATAACAGTTTAGGATTACACATCCACCAATGTACCTTCTTCAGGATTGGGTTAACCTCTCATGTAACCTCTTTCAGGCTTGGGATAACCTCTAGTGTACCCTCTTTTGGGCATGGTATAACCTCAAATGTACCCTTTGAGCTCATATAACATTAATAATTACTCAATTCATTGAAGGTAGATACAGTACCACAATTAAATAATCCATAAAATTTTGTTCCATACGAACATAAAACAATCTTTATATAATATACTAGTAAAGGAAATGGTTTTTATAAAACATTTCATCATAGAATATCTCATGGAAATGAAATGATTTTCATTAACATCCTATCATTATAAAAATTAACCATACATAAGAAGAATAAATTTGAAAGAATTAGATGATATTCCCAATATATCTTATGTAACATCAAAGTATGTTATCCGAGATAGAAATTGATTTTGGAAATAAAATAACTTGGGAAAATTATTGAGGAAAATAACCTTTGAAAATAACATTTTTAAAAATAAAAATCCACAAAATATTGTGGAAATAATTTTCTATAAAAATACCCTTGGAAACATATAAATTATTCATTAAAAATTGAGTGGTTATAGTGGTAGAAACTTCTATTCTCGTCATACACATTAAAATAATTATTCCTTTCACCTTTTTGGTAAAAGAGAAATGAACCTTGTTTGGAAAATGAAATGAAGAATCATTTTAAAAAATTATTAAATAATTAATACAATGGTAAGAAGTTATTTAATAATTCATTCCATGAATGTTAAATTCTTTTTTGAAAATATTTCTAGAAGATATTGACATGGAAGAAAGAGTGTTTTCGACCAAAGAGAGAAATAAAGTTGGGTTTCCTTTAAAAAATTATTTTAGAATCCTGATTTTATAAAGAGTGGAAAATTAATGGGAAACATTTATTTTCATCAAATATTTATAGTATAATAAAATAACTATGTTTAATGAGAGGTACATCATATTATTTTATCTTCAAAAGCATAATCATAAACAATGTTGACAAATAAAAATATTGTAACATAAAATTTTTACCACATTGATATTTTCTGTATCATAAGCCCCATGAAAGAATAAATTTGAATGGAAAATTAAATAAAATTATAATAAATAATTTCATTATATAAAATGTAATATAGTTTTTATATACACCACATAAAATAATATAAGTTCATAATATAACGCATGTCCCAAGGAAGTCAATTTGAGGTAAAATAACCTCACCGTAATTTTCAAATTCTATTTCACATGTTATAACCTCATGTATAATAAATATTGATTTATTAAACATATATTATAGAGCCATAATTATATATATCATATCATATATGATTTACTTGTTCTTCATTTATGTTTTAATTTGGTATTTTTAGTCCTCTTAATTTGAACATGGATCCATAATATCCATAATTATAAGAATTATAAAAATATAATATATATTCACTATATTTTTATTTAGAGTAATACATAATTATTAGAGATAGAACATCAAATACACTTTTCATTGAGATGATAGGTCGTATGTATTCATGCACACTATTTCAATTTTATCGATGGATGGAATAAAGTTTAACATCATGTTATTACTTTAAGGTATTACTAAACCCCATATTTTTTCCATGATTTGGTTGGGTTTCATTTAAGGGTGAAACATGTGAAATTTTAATGGTTTTGTAAATTTCTGAACTCATGCACAGTTGACACATGGTTTTCACAAACCATAAACCAACTCTGGGAAAACCATCCATATAACGACCCATACTTTACATACATTGTTAATACTTCAAAATTTAAGTACACTTATGAAAAAATATAACAAAACCATGAAAGGACCATATAGGTATAGTGTCTTTAGAAACTGGGAAACATAAACAACTGGTTCATAAATCATCTACGTTGTCTCCCATTTATTTCATCATATCTAGAGTCCCTTTTTGGCATATCATACTTAATAAACTTCTTCCTGACCTGGGGAAATAAAACATACAAAAGGGTGAGCTCAACTGCTCAGTAAGGGTAAACAAAAGAAATATCAATCACATCATATTCATAAGAACATAACATTTTGGAAATCTTAACCTGCAAAAGAGATCATAATTTCCTAACATGGGATAAATCATAGTAGTGAAATGTAATCCCAATAATCATAAATTAAAACATGAAACCTTGTGTCTTACACACATAATAATAGAGAATCATGTCTTAGTATTCAATACTCATTGCCAAGACTATCTTAGCGGACAAAGTCCATTTCTGAACCGAGTTCACTCCTCGTTTCAGTCCTGTTTCACTAAACCGGATTAACTTTCCATTCCAGCCATGTCTATCTCATGAGATATAAATCTTTACCCAATGCATTGGAGGGAGATATAGGTCCCACCCATCTCATAATGATACCATTATTATGTGTGCCACAAAATCATAAACCATACATCATATCATATCCCATGTAATAAAAATGGGATTCTTAATCATCATGACATCATAAAACAATTCATATAAGATTAAGGAATTCATAAAAATAATTCCATCACAACATAATCAAATCAATGTAATAATAGGGATATAAAAATAACCCTATATTATCTTATATGGAAAATAATTTTGATAAAACACTTGAACTCCATTCTTGAGGAAAATATCCTTTCTACTTCAAAAACATTTTTCCTTTCTTAACATGTCATACAATTTTAAAGTAAAAGAATTTGATTAAAAATAAACTTGAAAACTTGTAAAGTAATCTTCTTGTAAATAATGTTTTAAAAATCCATTCATGCCGTATAAGTTAAAAAAAAATTCTTCTCGTACTTATGTCAGAAAAGTCCAAAAGTACCTTGTACGAAAAACGACAAAAGATTCCTTTCATATATTTTACTAAAAACTCACCAAAGGGTAAAATTGGATTTAAAAAATTGTAGGAGGATATAAATATTAAATATTTAGGAAACATGGATGTGGATGATAAATATTCCCCAGTAAATTCTGAAGTATAAACAATCTCGGATAAAAATGAGATTGCGAGATTTTCCCTTACCTTAGGTCTAATTTGCTTCGTAAGTGTCCGAACCTCCTGTATAATGATTTAAATAATGTTATTGACTTATTCCAGAATCATAATTATTTTTATGATATCATATATGGTTATATTCTTAGCTTCTTATTAGTAATATTTCATTACTACTTGTTATTCAGGTGTTTATTACTTTTTGTTCTTATGCGTGTTTTGTCGAATAAATTCTTATTCTTCTTTTTAGGTTATAGATACCTCATTTCCAAAATGGTATTAGTGTAATATATATCATATTCATTCATTCAATTCATTTATATAATCATTATTCAATGAAGATCATGTAGAACGAGTCACATCACATCGTGGAGACGGTATTCCGTACGTACGCACGAGCGATGATATCGTTCCCATGATCGTGAAATTGTATTGGAGTGTATGTATACTCTTTAAGAATCAATATCACTTTACAATAATCATATATAGTTATTATTTACACCATTATACCCATCCAAGTAAGGTGGTGGTGGAAAATAGTTTACACCACGGCGTGGAGACGGTATTCAGTACGTACGCACGCGCGGTGAAATCGTTTTCTGTAGGATGGATAGATGGTGAAATAGGGTTGTTTAATACTTATAATAACATATCAGTATATGAGTGATACTGGTGTTATTACTTCATAATGAAACAATTAAAGAAGAAGAAGTGGAATAAGAAATAAAGTTGAAAGAATCAGTAACGGACATTACCTCTTCTTTGAAGCGCCTCTTTGAGACCTCCTCTTAGGGTACTAAAATTGGTCTTTGAAGAAGACCAGGACCTCTAGGATGTTTCTAGGGAAGTGGAGAAGATAATTTGGCAGGGTTTGGTAGAGCTTGAAGGCTCAAAGTGGTGTGAGGAAGAGAGGGAGGAGGTGCCCTTTTATAAGGGAGGAGAGGGGCTGTAACACCCCAGGTAAATAAAGAATATGACATCCTTATATTTATCCATATGTGTGAATAAAATATTAATATTACTTTAAAGGGGATTCTATGCTCGATGGAATACCCAATACACAACAACGAGTTTCTTGGAAATCTTACATTGCACTCTAATAATAAAATAATATTATTTTAAATGGTAGTTAACGCCTAGCCGTTGTAATGGCAGGAATGAACAGAACTAACTACAAAATGATTATATATGTTTGTAAAATATTTTTACTCTTTACAATAAATTTTAGAGAATTAAAAATTCAAATGAATCCAGTTTTTAAGCGTAAACATTCTAATATTCTTTAAAAGGTCGATTAACCGCCTTTTGATGGAGAACCCATTTTAAATCCACTTTTTGAAAATTTTATAAGCTCTATTTTTCAAAATAAACATATTATTTATTATTGGGACATTTAAATTTACCTTGGGTTAAATTTTGGTATTTTTTTGACAATGTTCATTTTTTCAATGAATAGTGAAAAATACTGCATTTTACTTCAAAACTGCTTTTTCATATAATTTAATTATATGGTTATATTATCTTTTTAATTTGTTTTAAAGTGTAATTAGAATATATTTTTACCATGTAATTCAATTATGGTCATTGGGATTAATTTCACTTTGGAATTAGGCATAAACAAGTGCCAAACTTTTCATAAATATTGTTTCTAAAAAACCCCCTATTTGTTTTGACAACGAGAAGTTTTTTTAAATTAATTATTGCAATTTATGTGTTTGGAATTTGGTAAAATGAATTACATATTTGGAATCAGAAGGTCCAAATTATTTAATTAAGACTCTTTTGTTTTTGGACATTATGAATAGTAACGATGGTAATTATCTTTAATTATCTTGATTAATGAGTAATCAGGTAGTTAAAGATAATAAAATAATATAATAATAATAAAAAATGACCAAAACATGTGTCCTAAGGCTACTGGTTGTCTCATGGCCGACCATGAGATGCCTTGTGCCAAACTTGGGGGCCCCATGGAATCACTTTTGTGAGAAAGTGACTTTTTATCTTTTTATTTTTAAAGAATGTTAAATGTAACAAAGAATGTATCACCTAAGTAAAATATTTTTATTTTTGTCTAAATAAATAATAATTTGGAATATAAATATTAATTGGAAAGCTAAAAATATTTCCTACATCATAGTATTTTTTTTATAATTTTTAGAAATTAAATAAATTAAATTATTTATGACATTATGATGATGCAGCGATGACCTCATTATTTAACGATTTAAATAAAATGGAAAGATAATGTAAAATATAAGACCTACACAAGTAAAAAACCTATTGGATTGGTGGATTTAGAACCCTTATCACCTTATCCTCGAAACACATCAATGTGGAACCATTAAAATCCAAAACTCATTTGCAAATAAAGTTACATTTTATACCTTTCCAAGAGTGCCCCTCCTCTCCTCTTATAAAAGGCCCCCACCTCGACCTCCTTACCCACACTCCCAAAGCCTTTGGCTCGGACAAACCCTTCCCATTTTGTCTCTACACTTCCCTCTCTTACTCCTTGAAGCCTCACATTGGGCAGAAGTCTTCCCAAGGAAGCCTTTGAGCTCAAACCAAAGGGAGTTACCCGATTTTAAGGTAATGTCTTCACTTGAGTCCTTTTGTTTTATTTTGCTTCTCCAACCCCCTAAACTCTTTTTATTCATTTATTTTGTAACAAATACAGTATCTTCAATATACTAGGATGTTGTTATAATAATATTTCGAGCTACACTTACACACATCTACATCTAATGGTTAAAGAACATACTGTTTCCGTGGATGACGAATTTCTGCCTCCCGAAATGATGATTGTTCAACATTCTTTTAAACACCTTCAAATGTGGCCATTAAGATGAAAATATATTTATATATGATATATAATATGTTTATGTTTTCCTTAATCTTATGTATTTTTCATTTTGGGCATACCTTTATGGTTTCCATTATGGGTAAACGCGATATCTTCATTTAAGGAAGTGCGGACTACCGCCCCCTCAAAGTGATGTGATTCGTTAATGCCATATGTGGGACGTATAAAGGATGGATTTAAAGTTATTATATATTATGTTATACTGGAATTATAATATACCTCTATATAATTATTATTTCTTTCCATTAATGTATGAGATAGAAATGGAAGTAGCGTTCATGCGTACGTACGACTTACCGTCTCCATGAACGGTGCATTTCATTTCTTATCCCCAAATGTAATGTACTATTATAAGTAAATATTTATAATGGATATATATAATGTATGTTACATATAAATTATTAATATAATTCTAGAATTAAAATATACATACCTCTCATTTAGTTTTAATTCCATTAATATGACAAAGAAATGAAAGTAGCGTTCATGCGTACGTACGGCTTACCGTCTCCATGAACGGTGCATTTCATTTCTTAACTCTAAATGATTATGTAATATTATAAATACATGTATATTATGAATATATATGATATATATGATATCCAAATCATGAATATCATTCTGGATATAATGAACCTTTGACCACACGAACAACATGTAATTGTAAGAAGTTCACTTTTGACTCAAGTACCAAATATCGAAAAACGACCATTATCAACTTAAATGACTACATAATGTTCATAACATGGTAATAAGTGATATAAAAGGAATAATGAACTTGAAAAATGTTATTAAGGAAGTATAAATTAACTCAAGTTTATTATTCAGGAGATTAAAGAACGATCGAGTCAAGTCAGACCCGAGGTAAGGGATCCTACTCCTCTCTTTATTTTTAAGTACACTCTTTTATGTCATTCCTTTTAAGATAATATTTATTATGATTGGGATTCTATTTTATATTAATCCTACTGTAATTTTTATGTTCATATGATGAGAGACCCTATTCTCTCTCATCAATCCATTTTGGAAGTTTTGAGTGGCGCCATTAGGCTGCCAAATTTTCGTAAGAGATCTAACCTCTCTCTTTCTTTTTAAGTACTCTCCTTTATGTAACTTCTTTTAAGCTCATCATTGTTATGATGGGGGATGTTCTTTTATATTCCTCATACTTTACTTTTTATGTTCATATTATGAGAGACCCTATTTGATCTCATAAATCCATTTTTGGAAGCTTTAAGTGGCGCCGTTAGGCTGCCGAGTTTTCGTAAGGGATTTTTCTTCTCACTTTTATTCCCGTGAAATTTATGATACATTTTTTACTATTTACTTTGAGTGGTGTATGTACTTCCCATTATTATACACTTTGTGTAGTATAATTTCATTTATGGGTATTTACATCTTCATTGTATGCCCTTCTTCCATGGGGTGTACTTTTCGAAAGTTACCCAACTCGGTAAGGGACTTCATCTCAATCTCCTTTCATTGAGACATATTTCGTTTTATACACAACTTTCTTTTATACGGTGTATAAACCCCTTTTACTTTTACTTTTATACAAAATGAATCTTTTTCTAAGAATCATTTTACAAAATGACAAAAAAGAATGTTTCTTTTAACGTACGCGGTGACAACGACCTTTTCCGCCGCCGCGAGTATTATTTGGTCTTTGGCTTCCTGAACAAGCCGTAATGTTTTTTTTAAAATGAAATAAATACCATATACTCTTTTATGTATTTTGGTATTTAAAATGGTTTTTATAATGGATTTGTTATGTCAATATATTTAAGTGATATATTGTTATCAAAGTGTAGAAATGTTTTCTTTCCATTATATTTGTTTTATGTATTATGATTTTTTTTATATAATGATACTTGGACATTTGAAGGGTGGTTATGTGATAAACCATATGACGAGTGGTGACGTGAATACCAGGACGGGTGGTTACGTTATAACCTCCAATGAATTGGGTATGGAAGTCGGCCGTATGGATATTCCATTAAGTATGTATGGAAGTTGGCCGTATGGCTATTCCATTAAGTGATATGTGTGGAAGTCGACCGTATGGTTATTCCACTTAAGTATGTTTATGTCCCAAGTTACCTTTATATGTTATGTGTTCTTTATATGGGTTTTATGGTAATCCTTTGGTTACAAAATGGTAAGTAATGATATTTTATTCCGTGAATAGTTTTTACTACTTCATGAAGGTGAAGGTATTACTTTGATAAAGTATACATGGTTTACTTGATGTTTGAAAAACTAATAGTTTTCATTCTTTGTGTATCCCTTACTAAGCTTTTTATGCTCACCCCAAGTTTTTTTGAAATGTTTTTCACAGGACTTAATGTGGAATAGGGTCAAGGATGGAATCAAGGGAAAGTCATGCTATATAAAACATGGAACTAGACATGTTTCTTTTTAAGAGTTTTTATTTTATGGAAACTTAGTCTACTTTTTAATCTTTTGAGATGTAACAGTTATGTCCTAATTATCTAAAACTCTAAACCTGAAAAGATCCTCAATGTGAATTATTCATTTAATTCAATATTAAGTAAGGTTTAAGGCTGGGGCCTTATAGTTGGTATCAAAGGTCGATTTAGATAACTTTAGAGGTTAGGGTATCCTCTAAGCATAACTGACATTACCATAATGGTTTGGATTTCAGAAAGAGTCATAGTTTTAGATAAAGTGAATGAGTAAGTATATATTAGTGTTTATCTTCCTCATTAGTACATGATGGTTTTGTTGATATACTCACACTGACATTTCTGTTTTTAGTAAATGGCTGGATCTAGCAGGCACCAAAGTGACAATAGGTTTGAAGGAAACTATGGTGGTTCTCTGATTAAGAGACTGGGTGAAATGGGGGATTCAATGAGGAAACTCATGGTTGTTCTAAACCAACTATCCAGGAGTCATGATCAACCACCTGTACCTTGGTATGTTCTGTAATGCATCATGTACGAGATGACCAATCGATGTGGAAGTTCAGGTAATAATTATAAAGGTAACCATTAGGGTTTATATGATCCTTACTTTTGAGGTAATTATGGGTTATTATATGTTATTATGGAAAATGAAAGGCATGAGATAAACTTGAGGTTAAAATATGTTATGATTATTTTTGAAGATTTTATCTCGTTTTGGGGGATGTTTTAAGAATTATATAGTTTTGGAAAAAGGACAACACGCAGACCGTGTGACAACCCATCGCGTCGGACAAAGCTGCGGGAATCGAACCCACAACCAAAGTGCAACTGGTATTTATCGCCTACCACTGGACTACGTGAAGTCCCTAGTTAATTTGACTGATTCTTTTTAGTTAGATGATTTTATGAATTAAGAGTAAGTTGATTTTGGGTTATCTATGGATATTTATTAACCTATCATGTAGGATATGTGGTTAGGTTAGTTACTTTTCAATACGAGACATTAAGAGCAACTGATGTTGTTTAGAGACAAATGTTACGATTTAACTTGGAAGACTATGTGACTAAATCCTTCAAATATTTGGGTTTCAATCTTAGTTTGGTTTACTTTGAAGAATTTTATGGAAAAATTGATTATCGAATGGTCCTCGCTGAACTTTGGGTTTTGTTGGACAAATTTTGGAGATTAAGAATAGATTTTATTGTTATAAAAGGGTATCCTTTTCTAGATTATCTGATCTTATACTAACCTTTTTGGTTTTGGTTTTGGTTAAAGTCTAAAGACATGAGAAGTATATAGTTCTCTTTTGTGGATTAGGTGATTCTTTAGAAGTTGATTATAATACTCTTAATGTGAACAAGTCTTCCTAAATACTCGTCTTTTGGAGAAAATATGAGTTTGTGTAAGGAATCTAATAAAAGTTGAAAGTCAACATGATAAGTGATTATGTTTCCTTATGAATAAATTCCTCAATAAAAAGTAACTTAAGACAAAAATGTTATCTATTAACTTTTCCTACTATGGAATCGAATACCGTTTAACCCATCACAAGTTTGTGATTTTCTTGTGGTTAACTTTCTCCTAAACATGTTTTCTATCACTCTCCACCAGAACATGAACCTTTGTTTTTTCTTCCATGTCCATATTTTCATACTTGGAATCCTAGTATGGTTTAACTCGGGTGACCTTTGTACTTATCTTTCTTTATTTTAAAGTGATTGTTTTACCGACTCTTGTTCCGATGTGGGACTTTCAAGGATGTTTCCAAGCCCAATTTTAAAATTGCGAGGACACAATTCCCAAAAGGGGGGAAGGATGTAACACCCTAGGTAAATAAAGAATATGACAACCTTATATTTATCCATATTTGTGAATAAAATATTAATATTACTTTAAAGGGAATGCTATGCTCGATGGCGTACCCAATACACAACAACGAGTTTCTTGGGAATCTTACGTTGCACTCTAATAATAAAATAATATTATTTTAAATGGTAGTTAACGCCTAGCCGTTGTAATGGCGGGAATGAAAAGAACTAACTAAAAAATGATTATATATGTTTTTCAAATATTTTTACTCTTTACAATAAATGTTAGAGGATTAAAAATGCAAATGAATCCAGTTTTTAAGCGTAAACATTCTAATATTCTTTAAAAGGTCGATTGACCGCCTTTTGATGGAGAACCCCTTTTAAATCCTCTTTTTGAAAATTTTATAAGCTATATTTTTCAAAATAAACATATTATTTATGATTGGGACATTTAAATTTACCTTGGGTTAAATTTTGGTATTTTTCTGACAATGTTCATTTTTTCAATGAATAGTGAAAAATACTGCATTTTACATCAAAACTGCGTTTTCATATAATTTAATTATATGGTTATATTATCTTTTTAATTTGTTTTAAAGTTTAATTAGAATATATTTTTACCATGTAATTCAATTATGGTCATTGGGATTAATTTCACTTTGGAATTAGGCATAAACAAGTGCCAAACTTTTCATAAATATTGTTTCTAAAAAACCCACTATTTGTTTTGACAACAGGAAGTTTTTTTAAATTAATTATTGCAATTTATGTGTTTGGAATTTGGTAAAATGAATTAAATATTTGGAATCAGAAGGTCCAAATTATTTAATTAAGACTCTTTTGTTTTTGGACATTATGAATAGTAACGACGGTAATTATCTTTAATTATCTTTATTAATGAGTAATCCAGTAGTTAAAGATAATAAAATAATATCATAATAATAAACAATGACCAAAAAATGTGTCCTAAGGCTACTGGTTGTCTCATGGACTACCATGGTATGCCTTGTGCCAAACTTGGGGGCCCAATGGAATCACTTTTGTGAGAAAGTGACTTTTTATCCTTTTATTTTTAAAGAATGTTAAATGTAACAAAGAATGTATCGCCTAAGTAAAATATTTTTAATTTTGTACACATAAATGATACATTGGACTATAAATATTCATTGGAAATATAAAAATATTTCCCACATTATAGTATTTTTTTTATAATTTTTAGACATTAAATAAATTAAATTATTTATGACATCATGATGATGCAACGATGACCTCATTATTTAACGATTTAAATAAAATGGAAAGATAATGTAAAATATAAGACCTACACATGTCCAAAACCTATTAGATGGGTGGATTTTGAACCTTTATCACCTTATCCTCGAAACACATCAATATAGGACCATTAAAATCCGAAACTTATTTGCAAATAAAGTTACATTTTATACCTTTCCAAGAGTGCCCCTCCTCTCCTCTTATAAAAGGCCCCCACCTCTACCTCCTTACCCACACTCCCAAAGCCTTTGGATCGGCCAACCCCTGCCCATTTTGTCTCTCCACTTCCCTATCTTACTCCTTAAAGTCTCACTTTGGGCAGAATTCTTCCCAAGGAATCCTTTGAGCTCAAACCAAAGGGAGTTACCCGATTTTAAGGTAATGTCTTCACTTGAGTCCTTTTGTTTTATTTTTCTTCTCCACCCCCCTAAACTCTTTTTATTCATTTCTTTTGTAACAAATACAGTATATTCAATATACTAGGATGTTTTTATAAGAATATTTAGAGCTACACTTACACACATCTACATATAATGGTTAAAGAACATACTGTTTCTGTGGATGGCGAATTTCTGCCTCCCGAAACGATGATTGTTCAAAATTATTTTAAACACATTAAAAGGTGGCCATTGAGATGAAAATATATTTATATATGATATATAATATGTTTATGTTTTCCTTAAGCTTCTGTATTTTTCATTTTGGGCATACATTTATGGTTTTCATTATGGGTAAACGCGATATCTTCATTTAAGGAAGTGCGGACTACCGCCCCCTCAAAGTGATGTGATTTGTTAATGCCATATGTGGGACATATAAAGGATGAATTTAAAGTTATTATATATGATGTTATACTGGAATTATAATATACCTCTATATCATTATTATTTCTTTCCATTAATGTATGAGATAGAAATGGAAGTAGCGTTCATGCGTACGTACGGCTTATCGTCTCCATGAACGGTGCATTTCATTTCTTATCCCCAAATGTAATGTACTATTATAAGTACATATTTATAATGGATATATATAATTTATGTTACATATAAATTATGAATATAATTCTAGAATTAAAATATACATACCTCTCATTTAGTTTTAATTCCATTAATATGACAAAGAAATGAAAGTAGCGTTCATGTGTACGTACGACTTACCGTCTCCATGAACGGTGCATTTCATTTCTTACCTCTAAATGATTATGTAATATTATAAATACATGTATATTATGGATATATATGATATATATGATATCCAAATCATGAATATCATTCTGGATATAATGAACCTTTGACCACACGAACAACATGTAATTGTAAGAAGTTCACTTTTGACTCAAGTACCAAATATCGACAAACGACCGTTATCAAATTAAATGACTACATAATGTTCATAACATGGTAATAAGTGATATAAAAGGAATAATGAACTTGAAAAAGGTTCTTAAGGAATTATAAATTAACTCAAGTTTATTATTCAGGAGATTAAAGAACGATCGAGTCAAGTCAGACCCGAGGTAAGGGATCCTACTCCTCTCTTTCTTTTTAAGTACACTCTTTTATGTCATTCCTTTTAAGATCATCTTTATTATGATTGGGATGTTATTTTATATTAATCCTACTGTACTTTTTATGTTCATATTATGAGATACCCTATTCTCTCTCATCAATCCATTTTGGAAGTTTTGAGTGGCGCCGTTAGGCTGCCGAATTTTCGTAAGAGATCTAACCTCTCTCTTTCCTTTTAAGTACTCTCCTTTATATAACTTCTTTTAAGCTCCTATTTGTTATGATGGGGGATGTTATTTTATATTCCTCATACTTTACTTTTTATGTTCATATTATGAGAGACCCTATTTGATCTCATAAATCCATTTTTGGAAGCTTTAAGTGGCGCTGTTAGGCTGCCGAGTTTTCGTAAGGGATTTTTCTTCTCACTTTTATTCCCGTGAAATTTATGCTACATTTGCCACTATTTCCTTTGAGTGGTGTATGCACGGCCCATTATTATACACTTTGTGTAGTATAATTTCATTTATGGGTATTTACATCTTCATTGTATGCCCTTCTTCCATGGGGTGTACTTTTCGAAAGTTATCCAACTCGGTAAGGGACTTCGTCTCAATCTCCTTTCATTGAGACATATTTCGTTTTATACACAACTTTCTTTTATATGGTGTATAAACCACTTTGACTTTTACTTTTATACAAAAGGAATCTTTTTCTACGAAGCATTTTACAAAATGACAAAAAGGAATGTTTCTTTTAACGTACGCGGTGACAATGACCTTTTCCGCCGCCGCGAGTATTATTTGGTCTTTGGCTTCCTGAACAAGCCGTAATGTTTTTTTTAAAATGAAATAAATACCATATACTCTTTTATATATTTTGGTATTGAAAATGGTTTTTATAATGGATTTGTTATGTCAATATATTTAAGTGATATATTGTGATCAAAGTGTGGAAATGTTTTCTTTCCATTATATTTGTTTTATGTCTTATGATTTTTTTTATATAATGGTACTTAGACATTTGACGGGTGGTTACGTGATAAACCATATGATGGGTGGTGCCGTGAATACTAGGACGGGTGGTTGCGTTATAATCTCCAATGCATTGGGTATGGAAGTCGGCCGTATGGCTATTCCATTAAGTATGTATGGAAGTTGGCCGTATAGCTATTCCATTAAGTGATATGTGTGGAAGTCGACCGCATGGTTATTCCACTTAAGTATGTTTATGTCCCAAGTTACCTTTATATGTTATGTGTTCTTTATATGGGGTTTATGGTAATCCTTTGGTTACAAAAGGGTAAGTAATGATATTTTATTCAGTGAAGAGTTTTTACTACTTCATGAAGGTGAAGGTATTACTTTGATAAAGTATACATGGTTTACTTGATGTTTGAAAAACTAACAGTTTTCATTCTTTGTGTATCCCTTACTGAGCTTTTTATGCTCACCCCAAGTTTTTTTGAAATGTTTTTCACAGGAATTAATGTGGAATAGGGTCAAGGATGGAATCAAGGGAAAGTCATGCTATATAAAACATGGAACTAGACATGTTTCTTTTTAAGAGTTTTTATTTTATGGAAACTTAGTCTACTTTGTAATCTTTTGAGATATAACAGTTATGTCCTAATTCTCTAAAACTCTAAACCTGAAAAGATCCTCAATGTGAATTATTCATTTAATTCAATATTAAGTAAGGTTTAAGGCCGAGGCCTTATAGGGGCACCTTTGGAAAAACTAAAAATATTATTTTATTATAAAGTCATATTCGGTTTTTAATAGTTCCAAATTGATTTATTTCGAATCTAAAGTGGGGATGGGTCGAAATACTCTCATCCAATAGAATTTAGACAAGTTTAGCTATCTATTTTAACCTTATCATTTATATTTAACTTTAAGTTAGATAATTTAACTTTTACCGTGTCTTCTTATTTTCTTACACTATAAGGTTAATAAGCTTACTATAACAAGACAAACGAACCCCAAGTTGTTTATTATTAATATATATAACCTTATCTAAGTAATTTGGCCGAACCATAGATTTTTAAGAATAAAATAAAAATTAATAATATAATATTTGTTTTAAAAACTATTTTATGTAAATTTTGACACTATTTGGTAATTGATTTTTGTGAAAATCATAACAGAATTATTAGTTCTAAAAAAGTTAATTAAATCAATACTAACATTTAATATTATCCTATAAAATTATTTTAATTCATAAAAAGTCTCAAATTACATTTATTTGGGTATTTATAACATCAATTATGTCAATATTTCATTAGTAATATAATTACTGCATCATCATTGTGTCATAAATAAATTAAATTATTTAAAGTCTAAAAATTACAAATAAAATACCATTATGTATGAAATCATTTTATATTTCTAATTAATATTTATAGTCTAATTTATCTTATGTATAACCCTATATTAAAAATTATTTACTTATTAAACTTTGATTTTAACTATTTTAACCCTTCTTTAAATAAATTAATATTAAATGTCATAATCTAATCCAAGTGGGCCTAAATGGTCATATTTTATTACTAAGGTTGTTTTTGGTCGAATTAAACTTATCCAATATAATTAGGACATGTGTTAGGGTAATAATAATATCATTTTTACCCTTAATTACCCTATTTACTTTTAACCGTGGTAAAAAAAGTAAAAAGTTACTATTCACCAAAAATTATTTTCATCTCATTGAACCACATTTTACTTACTGAAATCAACTGTGTCTCTCAAATTTTTGAAATTCCATTCACAAAAGCTGTAAAATTAAGTTTTATGTAAATTTGAAAATTCTCCTAGGAGGTGGGTAAAAGACGGTCAAAAGTTCAATAAAATTTTTATATATCTAAAATTATTATAAAATGACCCAAATTAATTACGTTGAACTTATATAGGTATTATGAATCAATTTTGACCTAAAATAAATTTAAATAAAATAAATAATTATTTAAATAAAAAGTCGGTTTTTAAATAGTAACCCAGTATTTTCACTATTCATCAAAAATTGAATGTTTTCAGAAAAATACCAAAATTTCACCCTAGGGTAATTTAGATATTCTGAATCCAAAAATGAAGTCCATTTTCAAAAATAAAATTTATAAAATTTCAAAAAGTGGTTATTACTATTCATAACGGCTAGTTTTAATAATATTTTAATAGCATATCGTTGTTTAGTGAAACTCGGTATTGCGTACGATGAAAGATATCGAGGAAGGTCGCGATTGCGTGTAAAGAAATCCAAGCAAGTGTTGTGTGTAATGAAAGATTCCTTTGATGATTTATATAACATAAAAACAAAATATTTCTCATAAAAGTCTCGGGTGTTACATTCTACCCCCCTTAAAATGAAATTTTCCCTCGAAATTCTTCACTTCGTAACAAATAGGTGAGGATAACTCTCCCTCATCATATCCTCAAGATCCCATGTAGCTTCTTCTAATTGGTGGTTCCTCCATAAAACTTTCACCAAGCGAGTGGTCTTGTTCCGTCGGACTTTTTCGCTACGATCCAGAATCTCTATCGGCTGTTCTTCATAAGAAAGATCTTACTCCAACGGTGTAACTTTTGAGCTGAGTACATGTGAAGGATCATGTATGTACTTTCTCAGGAGAGATACATGGAACACATCGTGAACTTGAGAGAGATTCTGTGGAAGCACCAATCAGTAAGCAACCTTCCCAACACGATCCAGTATTTCAAAAAGACCGATATACCTAGTGCTCAACTTTCCCTTCTTTCCAAATCTCATTACTCTCTTCCAAGGAGATATTTGTAAGAACACTTTATCACCCACTTCAAACTCTATGTCTTTTCTTCGGTTGTCAGCATAACTTTTTTGTCGACTCTGAGCTTCTCTTATGTGTTGTTTAATAGATCTGACCTTTTCTGCCATCTCATCAACAAGATCAGGTCCTAATAGCTTTCTTTCCTCAACTTCATCCCACCAAGTTGGAGTCCTGCATTTCTTTCCATAGAGAGCTTCATAAGGAGACATCTGAATACTGGAGTGAAATCTATTATTATAAGAAAATTCCACCAAAGGTAGGTGTTGATCCCAACCACCTTTGAAATCCATAGATCAAGCTCTCAACATATCTTCTAGAGTTTGAATTATCCTCTCAAACTGACCGTCTATCTGAGGATGATAAGCAGTGTTGAAACTCAACTCTGTATCCAAAGTATGCTGAAGACTTCGCCAGAACTTTGAGGTAAACCTCAGATCCCGATCAGATATAAAAGAAAGTGGTACTCCATGCAATCTTACCACTTCCTTTACATATATCCTGGCAAGCTGATCTAGAGAGAAATCTTCTCTAATAGCAATTAAGTGTGCCAACTTTGTAAGACGATCAACTATGACCCAGATAGAATTATTGCCTTTGGATGTTTTAGGATGTCCGGTGACAAAGTCCATAGTGATGTTTTCCCATTTCCATTCGGGTATGGGTAATGGTTGTAACATCCCCTTAGACTTCTGTCTCTCAGCTTTAACTTGATGACAATCTAAGCATCGAGAGACATATTCAGCAACATCTCTTTTCATGCCATCCCACCAGAATTACTCTTTCAGGTCCCTATACATCTTCGTGCTTCCAGGATGAATAGAGAATGAAGAACTATGAGCCTTATCCAGCAGCTCCTTCTTTAATTCGGGGATGGGAAGAACACAAACCCGATTTCTGAACCTTATTATTCCATCACAATCAAGGTTTAATTCAGGAACATTTCTCACCTTCTTTTGTAACTCTACATCTTCTTTCTATGACTCTTTAATCTTCACATGTATAGATGGTTGAACATTCATTTGAGAAAGATACGATTTTCCCCTTCCATTATAATTCCAAGATCCATCCTTTGTAAATCCATAAATATTGGATATTTTGTGATCCTCATCATGGATAAGCTAGCATGGTCTTGTTGAATTAATGCATCTTCCACCTTGTTTTCTTTCCCAGGGTGGTGATGAATTGAGTAGTCGTAATCCTTAATCAGATCCAAACATCTTCTTTGGCGCATATTCAGCTCCTTTTGTGTGAAAATATACTTTAAAATTTTATGATCAGTATAAATATCACACCTTTCTCCATAAAGATAATGCCTCCAAATCTTTAATGAAAAGATTACCGCAGCTAACTCCAAATCATGAGTTGGGTAATTTTTCTTATGGATTTTCAACTGTCGTGAGGCATAAGCTATCACCTTATCATTTTTCATAAGAAAACACCCCATCCCCTTCTTGGATGCATCACTGTAGATCAAAAACCTTTCTCCACTACAAGGCAGTGTGAGTACAGGTGCACTGGATATCCTTCTTTTCAACTCCTTGAAATTATCTTCACATTCCTCCGTCCAAACAAACTTAACTCCTTTCCGAGTCAACTTGGTGAGTGGATTAGATAATTGTGAAAAATCTTTCACAAAACGTCGATAATATTCATCCAAACCAAGAAAAATTCGGATCTTATTTACTGTTGTTGGTCTCGACCATCTTTCGATAACCTTTGTTTTTGCTGGATCCACAAATATCCCCTCTTTTGAGATTATGTGACCAAAAAATGAATCTTTTTGAAGCCAAAATTAACACTTGGTAAATTTGGCATAAAGCTTCTCCTTTCTCAGGGTCTTCAATATAATTCTCAAGTGATCTTCATGTTCTTCCTTGATCTTTGAATAGACAAGAATATCGTATATAAATACTACCACAAATTGATCAAGATAGTCTCTAAAGACTCTATTCATCAGATCCATGAAGATAGAAGGGGCATTAATAATACCAAATGGAATCACTATAAATTCATAGTGTCCATACCTTGTACGGAAAGCCGTCTTTGGTATATCCTCCCTTTTGACCCTTAATTGATGATACCCTGAATGAAGATCAATATTGGAAAAGTATTGAGCTCCACGTAGTTGGTCAAATAAGTCATCAATACGCGGGAGATGATATTTGTTCTTGATAGTGATATTGTTAAGTTCTCGATAATCAATGCAGAGTCTCATTGATCCATATTTCTTCTTAACAAACAGAATAGGTGCTCCCCAAGGTGATGCACTATGGAGTATGAATCCCTTATCAAGATTTTCTTGGAGTTGCTTCTTCAATTCCTGCAACTCAATTGGGGCCATTCTATAAGGTGTCTTTGAAATAGGCAAAGCACCCGGTACGAGTTCTATTGAAAACTCAACTTCACGATTTGGTGGAATACCTAGCAATTCCTCTAGAAAGACATCATCAAACTTCCGTACAATGGGAATATTCTTAATCATGATTTTCTCACCAACCATTTGATATAAATAACCCTCATTTAGTGGAATCAAACCCATAAGATGGAAGAAATTTCAACTGGAAGGTTATGTTCATCCTTGCATCGATAGACGATCATAGATTGATCTAGAATATGAAATGTGACTTCCCTTCTTTGGCAATTGATATGAGCTCCATATAAAGAAAGCCAATCCATGCCAAGAATCACATCAAATTCCACTATAGGAAGGATCACAAGATTTGCAGGAAGCACTTTCCCAAAAACTTCAATCGGGGAAGAATTATAAACTTTTGATGCGATTGTTGTGCCATTAGGGGTTGTCACAGCTAACTCAACATATAATTGTTGAGGTAATACGGTGATACCCTTAGAAAATTCTTCATAAATAAAATAGTGGTTGGATCCAGAATCAAATAAAAAATTTTCTACTTTAGAGTGGATAGTAAGTGTACCTTTCACCACATCGTTATCGTACTCCACATCGCTGATAGAAATTTCATGTGACTTTCCTTTTTCTTTAGCCTTAAGAGTTTGTTGACGTCGATCATCATCAACAATCCTTGGATTAGGGCATTGATTGGCATAATGACCCATTTCCTTGCACTTGTAACATTGAAGTGTAGGAGGTGCACTCTGTGTAGCCTTTTCTTTGTTCGCATCACTAGACATCTTCTTCCCATCATTGCGGTATTCAAATGCCTGATGACCTTCCTTTCCACATTTGAAACATTTACTTGTCCCTTTAAGACAAATCCCTCCATGTTTCTTTCCACACTTTGAGCATAAGGGAAAACTCATCTTCTTTTTAGTGTGATCTTTATATTTTCCTTTGAATTCCATTTTCCTCTTCTTATAAAACCCATATGACTGATGGGTTACTCCAATCTCCATCTCAACTTTGAGAGCACATCAAATGATTTCCTCATAGCTATTGAAGTCCCTTATGGCTAATGCCCTTCGAAGGCTTGGTTTTAATCCACTAAAGAATCGATCGATCTTACTCTTAGGTTGGATAATAATACCAGAAGCGTACCTTGGAAGTCTTGTAAAATTTGCTTCATAGGTACCAACAGATTCATCATCCTTTTGCTTCAGTTCAAGAAACTTCTTCTCCATCTTTGTTTGAAGAATACGAGGGAAGTACTTATTGGAAAATAAGTTCTTGAACTCATCCCATTCCATGGACTCAATTTCATCCCTTTGCCTTATATTCTTGATAAGATTCCACCATTGATCAGCAACTCCTTCCAAACGATACACTACTAAGATGACTTTATCATGTTCAGAACATTGAAGAACTGAAAATATCTTTTCAGAAGTACTGATCCATTGTTCAGCAACTAATGGATCAGTAGACCCGCTGAATGAAGGTGGATGCTGCCTCATGAAGGATTCAACAGAATGTTGCTCCTTCCTTTGCTCGTTTGGAAGTCCTGCATGATTCATAGCTTGAGAAAGTTGTGTGAGCATGGCTACAAGATTTTTCATTCTAGCTCCCATAAAGTTTGGTTGCTCTGGGGGACAATCATTTTATTTCCCATCGCATTCTGCATTAACACGGTTCCTTTGGGTTCCATCCATTGACTAAAACCAAGAAGAATAGTGTGAGAAAAACTAATTATAATGGGAAAACCACATAATCAAGAATAAAATTTCACACTTAAGGTCTTATCATAGGTTGTTTATGGACATTTTTAAAACACTAAGATTGTGTTCTATGCTTAGACTTATCCTTAGTGTTCTTACTAAGTCTTTCACATCCTAGTTTCCAAAGGTTGACTATACCTTTCCTCTGATACCAACTATAACGACCCATACTTTACATAAATTGTAAATACTTCAAAATTTAAGTACACTTATCACAACATATAACAAAACCATGAAAGGACCGTATAGGTATAGTGTCTTTAGAAACTGGGAAACATAAACAACTGTTTCATAAATCATCTACGTTGTCTCCCATTTATTTCATCATATCTAGAGTCCCTTTTTGGCATATCCTACTTAATAACCTTATTCCTAACTTGGGGAAAGAAATAATACAAAAGGGTGATCTCAAATGCTCAGTAAGGGTAAACAAAAGAAATATCAATCACATCATATTCATAGGAACATAACATTTTGGAAATCCTTACATGCAAAAGAGATCATAATTTCCAAAATTGGGATAAATCATAGTAGTGAAATGTAATACCAATAATCATAACTTAAAGCATGAAACTTTGTGGATTACACACATAATCATAGAGAATCATTTCTTAGTATTCAAGACTCATTTCCAGGACTATCTTAGCGGACAAAGTCCATTTCTGAACCGAGTTCACTCCTCGTTTCAGTCCTGTTTCACTGAACCAGATTAACCATCCGTTCCAGACTTGTCTATCTCATGAGATATAAATCTTTACCCAATGCATTGGATGGAGATATAGGTCCCACCCATCTCATAATTATACCATTCTTATGTGTGCCACAAAATCATAAACCATACATCATAGCATATCCCATGTAATAAAAATGGGATTCTTAAACATCATGACATCATAAAACAATTCATATAAGATAAAGGAATTCATAAAAATAATTCCATCACAACATAATCAAATAAATGTAATAATAGGGATAGAAAAAGAACCCTATATTATCTTAGATGGAAAATAATTTTGATAAAACACTTGAATTCCATTCTTGAGGAAAATATCCTTTCTACTTCAAAATTTTTTTTCCTTTCATAACATGTCATAAAATTTTAAACTAAAAGAAGTTGATTAAAAATAAACTTGAAAACTTTTAAAGGATTCTTCTTGGAAATAATGTTTTAAAAATCCATTCATGCTGTATAAGTTAAAAAAACATTCTTCTCGTACTTATGTCGGAAAAGTCAAAAAGTACCTTGTACGAAAAATAACAAAAGATTCCTTTCATATCTTTTACTAAAAACTCACCGAAGGGTAAAATTGGATTTAAACAATTGTATGAGTATATAAATATTACATATTAAGGAAACATGGATGTGGATGATAAATATTCCCCAGTAAATTCTGAAGTATAAACTATCTTGGATAAAAATGAGATTGAGAGATTTTCCCTTACCTTAGGTCTGATTTTCTTGGTAAGTGTCCGAACCTCCTGTATAATGATTTAAATAATGTTATTGACTTATTCCAGAATCATACTTATTTTTATGATATCATATATGGTCATATTATTAGCTTCTTATTAGTAATATTTCATTACTACTTGTTATTCGGGTGTTTATTACTTTTTGTTCTTATGCGTGTTTTGTCGAATAAATTATTATTCTTCTTTTTAGGTTATTGATACCTCATTTCCAGAATTTTATTAGTATAATATATATAATATTCATTCATTCAATTCATTTATATAATCATTATGCAATGAAGATCATGTAGAACGAGTCACATCACATCGTGGAGACGGTATTCCGTACGTACGCACGAGCGATGATATCATTCCCATGATCGTGAAATTGTATTAGAGTGTATGTATACTATTTCAGAATCAATATAACTTTATAATAATCATATATAGTTATTATTTACACCATTATACCCATCCAAGTAAGGTGGTGGTGGAAAATAGATTACACCACGGCGTGAAGACGGTTTTCCATACATACGCATGCGCGGTGATTTCGTTTTCCATAGGATGGATAGATGGTGAAATAGAGTTGTTTCATACTTATAATAACATATAAATATATTAGTGATACTGATGTTATTACTTCATAATTAAAAAACTAAAGAAGAATAAGTGGAAGAAGAAATAAAGTTGAAAGAATCGGTAACAGACATTACCTCTTCTTTGAAGAGCCTCTTTGAGACCTCCTCTTAGGGCAATAAAATTGGTCTTTGAAGAAGTCCATGACCTCTAGGATGTTTCTAGGAAAGTGGAGAAGAGAATTTGTCAGGGGTTGTCCAAGCTTGAAGGCTCAAAGTGGTGTGAGGAAGAGAGGGAGGAGGTGCCCTTTTATAAGGGAGGAGAGGGGCACCTTTGGGAAAACTAAAAATATTATTTTATTATAAAGTCATATTCGGTTTTTAATATCCCAAAATTGATTTATTTAGAATCTAAGGTGGGGATGTGTCGAAATCCTCTCATAAAATAGAATTTAGACAAGTTTAGGTATCTATTTTAACCTTATCATTTAGATTTAACTTTAAGTTAGATAATTTAACTTTTTCTGTGTCTTCTTGTTTTCTTACACTATAAGGTTAATAAACTTACTATAACAAGAAAAAAGAACCCCAAGTTGTTTATTATTAATATATATTACCGTATCTAAGTCATTTGTCTGAACCTTATATTTTTAAGAATAAAATAGCAATTAATAATATAATATTTGTTTTAAAAACTATTTTATGTCAGTTTTGACACTATTTGGTAATTGATTTTTGTGAAAATCATAACAGAATTATTAGTTATAAAAAAGTTAATTAAATCAATAATAACATTTCATATTAACCTATAAAATTATTTTAATTTATAAAAAGTCTCAAATTACATTTATTTGGGTATTTATAACATTAATTATGTCAATATTTCATTAGTAATATAATTACTGCATCATCATTGTGTCATAAATAAATTAAACTATTTAAAGTCTAAAAATTACAAATGAAATACAATTATGTAGGAAATGTTTTTATCTTTATAATTAATATTTGTAGTCGAATTTATCTTATGTATAACCATATATTAACAATGATTTACTTATTAAACTTTGATTTTAACTATTTTAACCCTTCTTTAAATAAATTAATATTAAATGTCCTAATCTAATCCAAGTGGGCCTAAATGGTCATATTTTATTCATAAGGTTGTTTTTGGTCGAATTAAACTTATCCAATAGAATTAGGACATGTGTTAGGGTAATAATAATATCATTTTTACCCTTAATTACCTTATTTACTTTTAACCGTGATAAAAAAAGTAAAATGTTACTATTCACCAAAAATTATTTTCATCTCATTGAACCACATTTTACTTACTGACATCACCGTGTCTCTCAGATTTTTGAAATTCCATTCAAAAAAGTGGTAAAATTAAGTTTTATGTAAATTTGCAAATTCTCCTAGGAGGTGGGTAAAAGACGGTCAAAAGTTCAATAAAATTTTTATATATCTAAAATTATTATAAAATGACTCCAATGAATTACATTGAACTTATATAGGTATTATGTATCAATTTTGACCTAAAATAAATTTAAATAAAATAAATTTAAATAAAATAAATAATTATTTAAATAAAAAATCGGTTTTTAAATAGTAACCCAGTGTTTTCACTATTCATCAAAAATTGAAAGTTTTCTGAAAAATAAAAAAATTTCACCCTAGGCTAATTTTGATATTCCAAATCCAAAAATGAAGTCCATTTTCAAAAATAAAATTTATAAAATTTCAAAAAGTGGTTATTACTATTCATAACGGTTAGTTTTAATAATATTTTAATAGCATATCGTTGTTTAGTGAAACTCGGTATTGCGTACGACACAAACTATCGAGGAAGGTCGCGATTGTGTGTAAAGAAATACAAGATAGTGTTGTGTGTAGTGAAAGATTCCTTCAATGATTTATATAACATAAAAACAAAATATTTCTCATAAAAGTGTCGGGTGTTACAATCCAAACCTATATAGTGGGGTTTTTCATGGATTGAACGTTGTTTGAAAAATAGTGTGACCTCATAGGAGAAACTGTACAACCCATTTGAAATAAGTGAATGACCAAGGTGTGTGGTTTGTTCTAACCATGTGTCCCTACCCAACTAAACATGCGTATGGGATTTCTAAATCCATATTTTGGTTTTAAAATTCATGAACCCATATTTTTAGTTCTATAAAAGACCTATACGACCCAAAAACATTGAGATCTCTCAATTGTGGTTCTTGGACCATCATAACCCTCCCAAAAGTGGAGTGAAGCTTGGAGAGAGATGGCCGATCCTCTCCCAGTTAGTTTTCTCTTTCTGTTCTCTATCTCCCTCCCTCTCTCTCTTTTCCTCCATGGGATTTTATAGATCTCAATTTTAGTTGGAGGATATAATCCCTTATATTTTGGGATCTTAAGCCCATGTTTGATTCCCAAATCCCATTGTCTTCTTTCTTTATCGACAAATCCTGATTATGGTTTAAAGATTCTAGATCTAGCGATTTTTTTAGGTGGGTCTATAGTGAT
This sequence comes from Viscum album, assembly GCA_963277665.1. NCBI lineage: Eukaryota > Viridiplantae > Streptophyta > Magnoliopsida > Santalales > Viscaceae > Viscum > Viscum album. The sequence continues at coordinate 2,058,681,127 of OY728120.1, read as the reverse complement.
TCCCAATTTTTATTAACCATAAAATTTTTAATTTACATTAAATTGTTGATTTTAAGTTCAATGAAAGCTATAAATGAAATTTATTTAAGTTGTTTGATTAATAAATAAATTCCATTTAATTGGTTTTTTTTGGAAATTGAATTTTATCATGAAATATGGAAAACCCCAAATTCTATTGAATTGGGGTGTGTTTGTGAAATTGATGGATGATTAAAGAAATTTAAATTATTGAATTTAAATTATAAAATTTATGGAGATTGTTTCAATTAAATTATTGAATTTAATTATGGAAAATTGAATTGTGAAATTGAATTGTGAAAATATTTCAAATTCTTATTCGGGGAAAATGGATTCAAATGGTTTAGATATAAACCTTTTGGTTTTATTATGGAAAAGGAATTTTTTTATTAATAAAATATTTTTGTTTTTAAATGTAAAATTGGTAATTTTGAAATAGTAGAATGGGATTTAATTGTATTTTAAGGTTTCTTAAAAAAAATTCCATCATTATTTTATACTAGAGCACATGTAATCTTAGGTAGTTAGTAAGTTATTTTGGGAAAGAACATAAGGATGGGAATTACCTAGAACCAGATTTATATTTTTCAACACAAATAAAATATTCATTTAACACACCCTATTCCTAAGTAGTACATAGATGAGTCCTATATTTCCAGTGCTGAGGGATGTCTGTACACATTATGGTTATTATCACATGAGTGTATGAGGACCCATAACCTGGAACTATCATACTTATTGGTAGATGAACATGTTTCTCACTTTTTTTTATCATTGAGATATAAAGGTGTGATGGATATAGAGATGATGGTTGAAATGTACCTATCTAGAAAGTTAGGGTTATCGGGATTTTCTTTCTCTCCTAGTGGCAGGTAAAGTTTATTCAAAGGAAAGTGTAAGCATGATGGTTCTCATGGTGGTTCTCGATAGCCAGTTCTTGGAATAGGCCCATTGATTTGTTACGAGTGTAGAAAACTAGGGGATTCAAAGAGGGTTTTCACTGAGGCACCCATGATATGTGGCTTCTATAGATGCTTGGGTTACCTATGTAATTTTTTCCATTTCCATTCCACTTCTAGTAGTGGAATGAGATTATCATATCCATCTAAAATTATTGGGCTGTATGATACTTCAAGGAAAAATGGTTTCTATCCATAATGATTCAGAACGAAGATTCTTCACATAGTGGAAGAATCTCCATAGGAAGTAGATATGGGTCAAGCAACTGTGTGAGGTACCATCACTATTTCTTCATCATTAGTGAATTCTTTATTGGATACTGGTGAATATCATTCATTTATTTCAACATGTATTGTTAATCTACTAAGTCTTCCTATGGGGATTTTATCTTATGTAATTGATATTATAATCCCCTTGGTACGGATAGAAAGAAAGGTCTCCATAGTCTAGCCTATTTTCTCTCTCTATAATGTGTTGTGATTGCATGGATTTTTCTTGTTCTTAACATGAAACTTCTTGAAGTCATTTTCAATATGGTTTGGCTCATTAGAAAGAAAATCCCAAATTGATTATTATCTTCGATGGGTCTCCTTCACTACACCCGATGGTGTGTGTCATGACTTATAAGGAGAATGGGACCCAAGGTTGAGTAGGTATTAACCTTCTTATCTAGATTTGGGGAAAGTAATATCATTTTTTTCTTTTTACCTGAAGTGGGAATATATTATCGGTGATATTCCTCCAGTTTTCATTGAGTTTCTCAATGTTTTTCTAACTAAATGATCTAGTTTTCCACTAGTAAGAGAGGTAGAGTTATCTATCGACTTAGTGCATTATACTCAACTAGTTTCTATTCCCTCTTACCACATATAACCAACTGAAATGAAATATCAAAAAGATTATTTGGATGTTCTTCTAGAGAAAGTCATTACATGACCTAGTGTGTTACCTTGGGTAGTGCTGGTTCTCTTTACTACTAAAGATGATGGTTCACTTCACCTTTCCATTTATTACCGAAAACTCAATAGAGTTATAATATTGAAAAATTATCCATTGACATAGATTGATTTCTAGTTTGATCATTTGAATGGGAAAAGTGGTTCTCAAAGATCGGACATCGATCTGGTTACCATCAGCTGATGATTAAAGAATCTAATGTTCAAAAAACATCATTTTAGATCAGGTATGACCTTTATGAGTACCTTTTCATGCCCTTTTGTATAACCAATGCTCATTCTATTTTCATGGATTTAATAAACAAGATTTTCCATGAGTATCTTGATACCTTTATGGTAGTCTTTTCGGATAAAATCCATGTTTAATCTGCATCCGAGGAGGATCATGTATGTCATCTGAGAGCAATTCTAAAATTTCTAAGAAATAACCGACTTTATTCCATTCTTTTGAAATGTGAATTTTGGATTCGGGAAGTGAAATTCATTGCACATGTGGTTTCATAACATTTTATTTCAATTGATCTAGAAAATGTAAAAGCTATTATGGCATGGGAACAACCACAAAATGTTTTCAAGATTCAAAACTTATTGGATTTCGCTGTGTATTATCACTAATTCATAAAGGAATTCTCAAAGTTGTATTCTTAATAACTTCTATAACTCTGAAGGGAGTAAAATTTAATTATGATGAGAAATATTAGAATTATTTTATTGAGTTGAAATTCCATTTGACTACTGCTCTGGTGTTGACTCTTCCAAAGTCCAAGCATGGCTATTTGGTCTTCTATGATGCATCGGGTTCAGGTTTGGGTTGCGTTCTTTTGAAAGGTGATCATGAAATTTCTTATTTATCTTTTCATATTAGGTCACATAAGAATAATTACCCAACCCGAAAACTTGAACATAAATTTGTGATATATACGATTAAGAGGTGGAGAAATTACCATTACATAGAATGGTTTACCATTTTTTCAGACCACAAGAACTTATGTTATATCTTCTATAAAAAAGATATGAATCTCCACCAGTGGCATTGAGTGGAATACCTATAATATCTCAATTTAAATATCTCATATACCCTAGGTAAAGGTAATTTCATTGCAGATGATTTAAATAAGAAACATATGAATCAGGCTGTGAAAGAATCTTCAGAAGAGTGGAACTTGATGAATCTCTTTGCATAGTTTGATATTTGAGTTCTGGAATCAAGGGATGATGTTTCCTTTTCCAGTATTCTATTGAAATTCTCTCTTCTAGAGATTCTTCTCCAGGAATAACATCTTTATGACAAGTTACATAGCATTACAAACTCTCTTTACAATGGGGTGACCATTTCTAAGTTTTCTTTCACCAAATATTTCATTATATTCTTTCGAAAATGTTTTTTTGTACCATTAGTAGTAAGGATAGATATGATAGGGTATTTCCATAATTCCCAGTGGGAAGTTCACCTAGAAACCAAGAAGATGTTCTTTGACATGTGGTGTAGATTATGGTGGCCATGTATGAGATGGTACATTGATAAACTTGTCTCTCATTGTAATATGTTTCAACAGGTCCAGGACAAGGAAAAAAATCCTTCAGGTTTTCTTTATCCACTTCTCGTCTCAATGTGGAAGTGAGATAAGACATATATGGACTTTGTGGTAGGGTTTTCACAAAACCAGATAAAGAAGAATGTGATATGGGTCACGATCAATATATTTATAAAATCAGATCACTTTATACCCATTCATGATATAACAAAAGTTGAGAAGTTGGTAAGTCTCAATTTGAAAGAGATATTTTGTTTTCATAGAGTTCCATTGACTATAGTTTATTATAGGGATCCTCAATTCACTTCTTTTTTTGGAGAGGCATTCAGGAGGAACTGGGATATCACGTACATTTGAGTACAAAATACCATCTATATTTGGATGGATATCTATTCGTTTTCTTGACTTTGTTTGGGTGTGGGATGATCATTTTTGGATGGTTGAATTTTCTTATAACAATAGTTACCAGTCTGCAATCAGATCAGATCCTTTTGAATCCATGTATGGCTAACCTTGTATATTTCTATTTTGATGGTGTGAGATTGGTGAATGTTATTTTTTTGGACCAAGATTGGTCTAAGAGATAACAAAAATGATTTAGTTGATTCATGAAAGAATGTTTATGACACATAGAGAATATATTTCTTATGCTGATCATCACTGTAGAACATTGTAATTCTCATTTGGAGACTAGGTGTTCTTGAATGTATCACCCTGTTTGTGTCATCGACGGAATGGGAGGAAAGGGAATATTTTTCATCATTTTTTGGGACCTTTTGGGGTCGTTGAGAAGGTGGGGAAAGTTTTTTATCATTTAGAATGTCCACTACAACAGATGTATATACATAACATGTTCCATGTATCCCATCTCCATAAGTATCTATCTGATCCATATCATGTTCTGAGTAGGAGTGACATTGAGGTTGAACCTAATTTATCCATGACTGGATGGCCAGTTAGGGTAGTTGATTCTAAAACCAAGGTACATAATGAGAGGACAATACCATTTTTTCATTTTCTATAGCAGGACATTTATGATAATCATGAGATGTGGGAGAGGGAGACACTGATGAGAGAGTAGTGACCTCATTTTTTTTTGTAGAAGCTTCTTATTAGGCTTTATGGGGATAAAAAGTTTCTATGGCAGGGAGGTTGTAAAATCCTGTGACTATTTTCAGACATTCCTAAACCCCCTTGTTTTACTATACTTCCTTTTGGTTTTTTAAGGCAGAATCAGGTGAAATTTAAATGTTTTTTGAAAATTTCTGGGCTAGTGCATGGTTGGCACATGATTTTCTATAACTGTGCACCCTCTTAGAAAAAAAATGAAAACCCATACAATGGTGGTTTTCATATCTTTCACATGGTTTGAAAAAATGTGTACCCAATTTGGATAAACCGTGAAACCCATTTAAACCAGGTGCATGACTAGGGTGCACAGTCTGGTCTATTAGTGTGACCCTTCCTAGCTAACCCTGTGTATGAGATTTTTTAAACTTGATTTCAATTTTAAAATTCCCAAACTCCATTTTTAGGTCCCCAATAGACCTATACAACCTAAAAATTATTTCTCCTTCCTTGAGAGATCCCAATAACAGTTCTTGGCCCCTTATAACCCTCCTCAGAATTGGATCAAAGCTTGGATAATGACAGTCAATCCTCTCCCAATTAGTTTCCTCTTTTCGTTATCTATCTCCCCCCTCTCTCTTTTCCTCGTTAGGGTTTTATAGATATTTGTGTTTGTTAGAGGGTCTAATCCAATTTATTTTGGGATCTCAATCCTACGCTTAATTCATAGATCCCATTGTATTGATTTTTCATTGGTGAATCCTAAATTGGGTTTGGAGCTTCGATATTTAGAAATTTAGGTATGTGGTCCGGTTGTGATGCCCAATTTTTTTAAACCTTAAATTGAAAGACTTAAATTCAATTGTTTATTTAAATTAATTTTTTGTTATAAATTAAATTTCTTTTAATTGTTTGATTAAAAACCCAGTTCCATTGAATTGGGGTTTTTGGAAATTGAATTTTGGCATGAAATTGGGAAAACCCCCAATTATATTGAATTGCGGTGTGATTGTGAAATTTATGGATGATTGTGGAAATTTAAATTGTTTAATTTAAATTGTGAAATTAAAGGAAATTCTTTCTATTAAATTATTGAATTTAATTGTGGATAGTTGAAATGTGAAATTAAATTGGGAATTCATTTCAAATTCATATTTGGAAAAAAAGGCTTAAAATTATTTTGATAGAAACCTTTGGGTTTTATCATGGAAAATGCATGTCTTGACTAAAAAAACATTTTGTTTTTAAATGTAAAATTAGAAATTTTGAAATGGGATAATGGGATTTAATTTTATTTTAAGTTTGATTAAAATAAATTGTCCTCCATTGTTTTATATCAGAATACATGCATGACTAGGTATTTAGTGAGTTATTTAGGACAAGCACAATATGATGGGAATTACCTAAAAATATATTAACATATTACAAAACTAAGAGATCATTTATTTAGCACATATTATTCCTCAGTAGGACATAGATGAGTCCTCTCTTTCCAATGATGAGGGATGTGTGTACACATTACTGTAATTATCCCATGAGTATTTGAGGATCCCATAACCCAGAACTATTAAACCTATTGAAAGATGACCATGTTTCTCACTTATTTATATTTGATATATAAAGGTGTGATAATGTTTATAAACTATTTTACATGCCCTGTGTATTTATATAAACTATTTTATATTAAATGTTTTATTTATCCATATTTTTAGAAATATTTCATCATTGAAAATGTGAAGCATTTGTTTTAAATAATTTCCATAATTTGAAATGTAAAGAATGATTTGTTTAAATATTCTTTAGAAATTACAAAATTGTTTATTAGAAATTTGGAAGATCTTGTTTGGTTAATTAAATGTTGGTATTTTATAATGGAATCCTTGGTGAAACCCTACTAGGATTTTAGTTCACACCCTACCTGTACCCTCGGGTGTTTGTAGATTTCTTAATTCTAGGTTCCAAAAAAGGGTAAAGCACTACTTCGAGTTGGTTCTAGCTATTGATATGCGGACTTGGTGAGTTGTGTCTGTTCGGACTTGGGCATTTTTTCTTGTTTTTTGTAATTTTCTGTAGTACTTTGGGTTTTTTATATATGTCTGACTTATGGTACATTTGTCCCTGTGGATTTTCTCTTATATGCATAGTTTTTTTGTTATTTTTCTTCCATAATGTTTGTGGAAAATTCATACCCACTTCCATTATGTATGATTACAGGTTCTAGTCGCCAAACCGTGGGGATTAGGAACACCCTTCAGGCCATGTCAGTGTCGGCTCGATTGTCGGGTTACTAGGGTACCCACGCTGGTCCATGAAATAAATAAAGGTAAAAAATTCATTACCCATATAGATTAATTTTATTTCATTTATATCATATATATTCATTAAAGTCATCCTTATTACATTCTATATAACTCATTAGTGAAAAATGAGTCACATCCCTTTGTGAGGAAGTAGTCCTCCGTATACACAAGTGAATCCATTGTAAAATCCATAGAATTTAAAGTAAAAGGTATATGTGATATCAAAATTACAGAAATATATTTATGTTAAAAATATTATAGAAATTTATTGAATATAACCTTATTTCCATATAATTAAAACATATATGAAAAACATATCAAATCACTCATAGGAATTTTTGTTTCATAAATATCATATATATATATAAATTTATAATTTAAATACATAACTATATCAATAAATGTTAAGTGGTGATGAAAAATGAATTATGTTGATTAATGAGGCAGTAGGCTGGAGTGGAAATGATCAACTGTTTTGTTTCTCATTTTAAGGAAGTGGATATGGATCTAGGTTATTCGCATATTTTTATAAAAAATTAGTACATTTAATATACATAGTTTTTTATATTATCAATATTAATATTATTTTAATGAGTTTTAGGATGAAATAAAATAGAAATGATCGTTTAAGAATGGTGCCTCTTATTCAGAAAACTTCCATAGTATAGTAACAAAATCCTTCATAGGAAAGATTTATGATCAAACCATTGGATATAGAACATGGGAAGGGATTTAAGGAATTAATTTGGGTAGAAAATGAAAGGTCCATATGGTTTTAGAGGATTTAATATGATAGGATAAGGTGTGGCCTTTAAAAGTGGGGGAGATAATACAGTTAGAATATTTTAAAATAATAAAGTGAAAAAACATTTTTTTACTTTCCAAAAATAACTGAAATGGGAAATTTTAGAATAAAAAAGGTTATAATTTTGAAATATGTTCATAAAATAGTAATTTTTTTTCATTTTTAACCCTTATCCTTTTAGTTTTACCCTCGATAAACCCGCTTTTACATTAACCACAGTATTAAATTTTTACTGTATTTACCAATCATTATAGTCAGAAATTAAAATGAACATATTATATAATATAAAATATCATGATTATAACTATTTAATCCATTTTATAAAATTCAATTCATAGAAGTGGAATAATTTAATTTATAATTAAACCCATAGATGCAATGAAAATACAAGTTTTTAAAGAGAAACCCTTCAAAAGTATTAAAATATTTTACATGAAAATCAATATAAAATTGATTAAATGAACTAAAGTACATTAATTATAATATAATTTAGCTAATTTAAATGTTATAACTATTTTAAAATAAAATTTAACACTCTAAATTCATAAAATGAAAATGATATTCTCAATAATAATAACTATATTTTTCTATACATTAAAGAATTAATTTCTATAGAAAAATACAAAAATACAACCTAAGATAATTTTGAAATATTTATTACAAAAATTAACTTCATTTTTTAAAACAAATTTTATATTTATCTCAATCATTAATTTTATTTTTTGTTCATGAAAAAATATAAATCATTTTTGAGAAAAAAATAATTTGTGAAGAATATAATGACATTACTAAAAATTAAGTAATTTTTTTATCAATATGATTTCTTTATATAAATCAATTATGAATAATTTTTAAAGTGATTTTATTCATATTGATTTATCCAATTTTAAAAACTAGGTAAAAACATTAGTTTTTAAATAATAATATTAATTATTTGTCACGAATCACTAAAACTTGTTATTGTGTATAACACACGCTATCAAAAAAATTAAATTGTTTGAAAAAAAATATTTCATAAAAACTCTATGAGGTATAATATACCCACTTAAAAATGATTTTTTTCTTTGAATTTATTCAATATGATACAAATAAATGAATTTAATTCATCCTCATTATATCCTCAGGTTCCCACATAGATTCCCCAAGCTGTTTGTTTTTCCACATAACATTGACCAGGTAAGTGGTATTATTTCATAGAACATTCCCTATATGATCAAGAATCCCCATCGGGTTTTCCTAATAAGAAATATAATGATCTATTGTATGAACTCTGAGTTCGTTTCATTTTATGGATGATGTATTTACATCCTTAGGGGATATACATGGAGCACATCGTGGACTTGAGAGAGGTTTGGTGGAAGTGAGGGCCTATATTCTACCATCCTGATACAATTAGTAATTTCAAAAGGACCAATATACCTTGTGATCAGTTTCTCTTATTTTTATATCTCATTACACTCTTCCATGGTGAAATTATTGAAAACATGTTGTCATCAACTTCATATTCCAAGTCACACTGGTGATTTTCAACATTAATTTTTTACTAACATAGTACTATCCTATTTTGTTCTTGAATTAATCTAAAATTCTCTACCATTTCTCTAAATATCATTATTCCATTATATTTATTTGTCTAACTTAATCCTAGTAGATTGGTATTCAAAACTTCATTCCATATAGGGATTGATAAGGATTCATCTGAATGTTTTGAGTGAAAGATATTTTTTGCACAAATACTCATCTAGAGGAATGTGTTGATCCCAACCACCTTTGAAATCCATAGAAAAAGATCTAATAATATCCTTGAGGGTTTTAATTGTTCTCTAAGACTGAATATATTTCTATGGATGATAAGTAGTGATGAAAATTAACTATATATGAACATTTTTCTGATGACTTCACATGAATTTTGAGATGAACCTCAAATCCCAATCATATACAATGAAATGTGGAAAATCTATGAAACCTTATCAATTCTTTAATGTATATCATAGAAATATGATCCAGTGAGATATATTTGATAATAGAGATTTTTTGTGATGATTTTTTAAACAGATTGACTACAACCCATATAATATTGGGCTCTTTGGATGTATTGGAGAGCCCAAAAAAAAATATATTTATGTTTTATATATTTTCATTCTAGTATGAGTATTGGTTGTAATTTCCCCTTATAATTTTATCTCCTATACATTATTTTATAATATAGTAAGAATAAAAATACATACCTAGTAGTATACAAATTCATTTTTTCCTTATAGAAATATTGTCTTATGTAGGTAGTGGTAGGTGATATACCCTTTTCATATTTCAGTTATGGGTTCAGGATCCTCATACTTTCTAGATACGATAGGTTATCACTCAACATGATGGTTATCTTTTCACCAAACTATATAAATTTATTTCCTATAACATCCTCAAATTTCAATATCCCATAACTTTATCAACATAAAAGATAATATATGCTATAATGGTTAACAATACCATTAATATTATGTGAAAAAATGAAAATTAATTCTTCCTCAAATAAAATTTTCACTAAAACAAAACTAAAACCAATGGGTTGTATTTCCATAAATGTCACCGAAGGTATCCTTTATATTTTAAAACATCCATCCCATAAAACCTTAAATGGAATGTATAAGAATTTGAAAATATGATCAACGTTAAACTCATAAACCCAAGATGGTATCCATATCTATTATGTTAATCTTACATGGTGACATATACGATCTATAAAGATAATTCAAACTTTATTCCTTAAATATCCTCTTATCTGATAATAAAATATTTCTATTCGATACTTGGATTCATCCCTACACTGATAAAATATCAAATGTGATTTGAATATTATAGAATCCATGTAGAGGGGTATATCCAATGCATATAATAAAAGAACATTCAACTAAATGACAAACTATAATATTTTAAAAGGAGTTCATCATACAAAATAAAACAATAAATTCCCAACTAAGGGTTGGAGGATAAGTGTGACCTAATTATAATGATTCACAACATCCATTTTAATTTAATAAACTTTCCCCTTACCATTTATATTGAAAATATTTTGTTTCATATTCTTCTTATTAACCCTTGGATTGGGGTATTGATTTCAAATAAATCTTAAACTTCTTTCAGATGAAGAACTAGAGTATGGGTGGTGAATTCATTAGAGCATTCTCTCTACTTTCATAATTAGATAACTTCTTCCCATAACTTGGGAATTGATACACTCAATGTCCTTCCATTATTTATTAAAAAAATTTAGTAATCCCCTTATGTAAATTTCCTCAATGCTTCCTTTTACACTTTGAGCATAAAGTGAAGCTCATCTTATTTTCTATATGGTTTTCAGAGTTTGCATTGAATTAATTATTTCTTTTCTTATCAAATCCATGCGATTGATGAGAAACTACAATCATTATTTCCACCATGATTAAACAATAAATGATTTCTTCATAGCTACTGAAGTACCCTGTGGCTAACATTCATCAGATACATGGTTTTAATACACTAAAAAATCAATAAACATTAATTTTAGGCATCATGATAACACAAGATGTGTACCTAGAATCTATTTTACAATCTTCCTCATATGTACCATAAAATTAAACATCCTTATATTTGATATCAAGGAATTCATTATCTATTTTCATATTAATAATATTAGGAAATTACATTAAAGAATAATATTATTAACATATCACAATAAATGGATTTGATTTCATTATGTTGACTTGTATTATGTATTAGAGTCCTCTATTGATCTGTTTCACCTTCCAAATGATAGACGCCTAAAATGGATTTTTCATGCTCCCGACACTGGTGAACAGAAAATATCCTTTCTATGGTAGAGATACAATTGTCATCAACTAGTGGAACAACATATCTGCTAAAATAAGATAGAAAGTTCCTCATCACACACTCAACAGATCATTCCTCCCTCCACTGATCATTTTGAAGTTCATCATTATTCGAATACTTAGAATTTTTTTAGAATAACAATTAGATTTTGAATTATATATCCCATAAAATTTGGTTTCTAATGAGTAAAATCATTTCATTTTATGTCACCATCATCATTAACATGGTTCCTTTGCTTTTTAACAATTGACTAAAACAAAAAATCCTAGTGTAAGAAACAACAATCTTAGTTGGGAACCGCATAATCATAAACAACCACTTGTAGGATGTCTAAATCAGGACACCTTATTTTCAATCTATGACACCATAGGCTTATCCTATGTCACTCATGATCATTAATAAAATCCTTCATGATGGTTGCTAAAAAGTTTGAGAATTTCCAAAACATATCCAATTGGATTGACCAACAAGGTCCATTGGTAGACCCATTTTATTATACTAGGCAACTCATGATCTAAGAATGACATTCCTTTTTCAGGGTTATAATCCCTCAGTACATCTGTTCCAGAACCACATCTACTTGAACTATCCAGAAAATGGATATAATTTTATGATACCCACTATCTATATTATTTAATAATATTCTAGGATATTTTTATAAATTTATAATTATAAAAATAATTATCCTTATCCATATGCCTATGGATCTCACTAATATTTTATCACCCTTGTTTAAAATGGTTAACCAATCCTTACTCTGAACCCAACTACAATAACCCATACTTCTCATACATAAATATTACATCTTAGTAGACGAATATTCATTACATAAAATAAAATTACATGGAAGAATCATTTATTTATAGTGCTTTGGAAGCATGAACATAGAAATAATTGGTCCGTATGTTAGGTATCTCATCTCCCACTATGTTAAACATAACTATAACCCTTCTCAGTCATATCACAAACAATACCTTACTTCACAATCGGGCGAATGAAAACATAAAAAAGGGTGAGTACAGATTCTCAGAGTTGGTAATTAGGAAAGATATCAATATTAAATGAGTATATTGTTATGATAATGTGACAATAACATTTTAAAAGATATAACCAGCATATTATAGGTCAGAAACATCATTTATGGAATTAATCATGCTTGTACATAAGACATTATTCATAAAAAAATCAATGAATATGAGTCATGAGATCAGAACATTGGAATAAGATATAGTTTTTTTCCATACACATATGTATAGAAATATTGTGTCAAGGTTATCCAACAAGCCATTGAAAACATGTTAGGATTAGGCTAACACACCCATGTACCTACTTCAGTCTTGAGATAAAGTACTTTATGCCTTCTTTCAGGATTGGGATAACCTCTTTTTTACCCTCTTTTAGGCATGGGGTATCCACCCATGTATCCATTTAGATCATATAACACTAGTCATTACCCAATGAATTGGAGGGATATAGAGGATCCACCCATTATATAATATAAAAATTTGTGTGCAATTAGATCATAAAATATTCATCATATCATAACCCATGAAAAGAGACGAGTTTCATAAAAAAATTCATCATAGCATATCCAATAGAAATGAAACAGGTTTCATAAACATTGTGTCATCATAAACATTTACCATCTACAGAAATAAAAAATGGAATAATTGGATCATATCTCTAGTAAGTTACAAGTAATCAAAGGATGTCTTCTTAGAAGTAAAATTGTTTTTAAATAAAATCATATGGAATATTTATTAATGAAAATAACATTCCTTTGGAAATCTTCTTAGTATTACTATAAATTAGTAAAATATTTTAGAAATATTTTTTATTGAAAATAACAAAAAAATAATAAAATATACATTTGAAAACATTTAATGGTTATGATAATTGGAAATGTTGTTATTTTTTTACATGGTAAAATAATTAATCCATACACATTTTTTGTAAAATCCAAACATGCCTTGTTTGGAAAATTATTTAAATATTCATTTTAAATATTTTTAAAAAAATTAAAAAAATAGTAAAAATGTTATTATTAAATTATTTTTGGATGTTAAAAACATTTTTTCAAATATTTAAAAAAAATAAAATTTAAGAAAGAGGTTATTCGACCGAAGAGAGAAATAAAGTCAGAATAATTTAAATTTATTTTTGTTTTGGAATATTGAGTATAAAAATAGAGGAAAATGAATAAAAATAATTTTTTCATTAAATAAACATATTATAATAGATTAAATGTGTTTTAGGATAGGTATATCATAATATTTCATCATGAAAAACATAATCATAAACAATCCCGATAAACAATGAGTTTGTAATATAAATCTTTTACCACTTTGGTATCTTATGAATTGTAAGACCAATGAAAGAATAAAATTAAATGAAATACTAAATATACTAAGAATAAATAAATTCATTATATTAAATGTAATAGTGGTTGTATATACACCTCATAAAATATTATAGGTTCATGACATAACATATGACCCAAAGAACACAATTTGAGATGAAATTCTATTACCATAAGTCTCAACTTCCATTATACACATTCAAAAATACTATAAAATTAAAATATTATTATTATTAAATGATAAAATAACTACACATAAATATATCATACCATATATTATTTAATTATTACCTTTTATTAACCATTTATTGTCAATTCCTAGTTAAAATCATGTTTCAGGTAATAGTAGATTTGTTATTTTGTATGTCATGATTTGGTATTATTAGTCCTATTAAATTTATCATCATTAAATAATCTCCAAAATTTCTATAATTATATACATATCATATATATTTATTATATATTTATTTATAGTAATAATAATATATAGAGATAGAAAATGAAATACACCGTTCATGGAGACTATAGGCCGTACGGACGCATGAACATTATTTCCATTTTCTTAATTTATTAAATTAAATAATGGTAAAATATATATTAAATTTTTAGAATCATGATTATGTAATATATTTAACATATTTTAATTAAAATTAACCACTTTATGTTTAATATAATGTGTTAGTGACGCACTAGTCACTTTGATTCATGAGGCGGTAGTCCACCATACACACGACCACCATTGTTTTATCTCCCAATGAATGGAAAGTAAAAAAGTTATCCATGATATAAAAAATACAGAAGTATAATTATGTTAAAAATATTATATAAATTTATTTAATCCATCCATATTACTACCCATGTAAAATTGAAATTAAAAACACATCACATCGATTCATGAGGTGGTAGTTCACCGTACACACGAGTGATGTTATTCTTTTCCAATGAGTTAAGAGGTACAAAGGTAGATGTGATATTATAAATAAATATATGTATTAGTTTCATTAATATCATATATATAATCTTTAAATCCATTATTATATCAATCTCTATGAAGTGGTGGTGGAAAATGAATTACTTTGGTTCATGAAGTAGTAGTCTGTTGTACACACAATCGAATATATCATTTCCCATTTGATGGAAGAGGTGATTGATATAGGACATTAACTTAAAAAATAATATTTAAAAAGTGTAAGGAAGATATTTAGGATATTATATTATCATGGTTTCATAATATTTTAATTTTTTTAGGATGAAATAAAATAGAAATTCTCCTTTAATAATGAAAACGCTTATTAAGACAACCTCATCAGGTTATCACCAAAAGCCTTCATAGGATGGAATTATGATAAAAAGGGGATATAGGTAATAGGTATAGAATTAAAAAAAATGTATTTAGGTAGGTATTTTATGAACCAAATGGTTTTTTATGTTTGCAGAGGATATGATAGGGGTGGTCTTTTATATGTGGGGTAGAGGAGAAACATGGAATTTTTGAAAATAATAAAATGTGCCCATTTTTTTACATGAAAAAGGATAAAAAATGGTTAAATATATAACCATATAAGTGATAAGGTCCAAATATGGCCAAATAATAGTAATTAGACAAGTTTTTGGTCAATTCTAACATTTTTATTTTTAGTTTAACCCCCTGATAAACCTCTTTATAACTTAATCACAATTATCAATTTTTACTAATTTTAAGTTTAATTATGGTAAATTATTATGTTGAACTAATTATATAATATAAATGATTATAATTAAAACTATGGAATCCATTTTTCCAAATTAAGTTAAAAAAATTGGTAGAATTTAATTAAAAATAAAATTCACATATGTGAGGAAAAGCAGTTTTCCAAAGAGAAAACCATCAAAAGCGTAAAATGATTTTATATAAAAATACAATATAAAAACATTTATTTTTTCACAAAAAATAAATACAAATTATTTTGGGTTTTTTTGATGCATATAAATTCATTACTAAAAATTAACTATATTTTTATCAATATTATTTCATTATATAAAAGAAAAATAGTTAATTTTTATAATTTTCTTATTCATATTAATGCCACCATGTTTAATGACTAGGAAATAATGGTCGTTTTTATATAATAATAAAAATAGTTTACCATAGTTAATTAAAAAACATTGTTATCTATAAAAAATCTATTTAATAAATTAAATTATTCAAAAATAATATTTCATAAAAACTCAAGCTATTACAAATGGTTCTCATAAATATAGAGCCAAAATGAATGGGGTTATTGGGTAGAGAATCATCTCGTATTCCTATTTCCTCCATTAAAAATCAAATAAAGAACCAACCTAATTCCTTTCTATATTTTTTTATTCATTTAAGTAAATTAAGTTGATAGACATTAGGGGATAAATTGATGGAATCATCCATAATTATATATGAGGAAGATTTATTTATCATAAAATGATTTATGTGGAATCATGTTGTCTCCTTTCAATATTGAAAGTTGTATAAAAAGAATGTTTCTATTCACAATGAATAAGACCTACCATGATGATTTTTAATTTATATAATCAGTTATAGATTAGCTCAGATAAGAAAATTTATTTATGAAATTATTTCTTCTTAATCTACAAATCCGGATAGTGCTAAATGAAAATTGAGGTTTGATTACATTAATCACACTATCCCATTGATTTTTTTTTATTTTATTAAATATGATTATTATGTGGGAATGTATGTCAATATTTAAGATATTTTTAAGGGGTATAATATCTATTAAACATGAGTTTTTAATTGGTTTTTGAGTTGAGGGTAGGTAATTATTTTTTTTAAAATATTCTTGAACAACCTAGAGAAAGATAATTTTTCATTATTATCACATTTTAGGAAATTTGTTTTGATAAAATTGATGTTTAGGTTAATAAAAATATTTTTCTATGCTATTACAACTCAAGTGTACTTAATGTTTATTAATTTAGATATCATTTCATAAATAAATGTGATACAACCAATATATCAAGTTGATCATGTTTTACTAAGGATGATAATATGAAAAATCCATAATGTATAATATTTTTTGACTTTCCATTATTATTATTCCTTTGTATTTATTATAAATAAATGGGTCATAAAAGAAGATATGGTAAATAAATATTTACTGTTGATTTATGTGAGATAGTTAAGGGTATTGAAAAAATATCCATATAGAAATATTTAAGATCCTAATGTATGACGATGATATTATTTTTTTAATGTGTATGGTGGTTCACAATTTGTGTTGGGAGATGGAGGGAATCCCAAAGAATTATTATTTTTAAAGGTGTGAGATATATCATTGTGTTCCCAAGGGTAATTCCAATTAATGTTGTCTGTTATTTTATATTTTGAGGAAAATAATTATAAATAATTGTAAATAGATTTATTGAAAATGATAATGATATAATACTTTATATTTCGGATGAATCCAATGAATATAGTTATTATATATATATTATATTAATAAGTATTAAAGATACATGATTATGGATTGTGAAAGAAATTTCTATAATATATTTCCTTATCATATTGAAAAGTTGGATATTCAAAAGCTTAAGGTTTTGTTTTCAATGAAGCACAAAATAATGTTGGATGAGGGAGTATCATTTCCTATATTATCAAGCATAAATTATACAATAATATACATAAAATATAACATATATTATTATTAGAGATGTTTGATATTAAATAGGTGTTAAGTTAATGTAGATCTATTAAATAAGTTTAATTTTAATAATCATCTAATGGAAGGGTTTTTAAATGAATTTGAAGTGATATAGGAACATTTTGATAATTTATATAGCCATATTAGTTGTTTTGAGTTCATATCAAGTATAATAGAATCTTTGATAATATTTTATGAAGTTGTGAGATGATATGAAAAAGTTTTTAAATTAGTATTAAAAAATTCATACAAAAATATTCCTATGAAATTAAACTATGATACATAAAATAATATTTGTGATGTGCAACTATTATCATAGGTAATATTAATGGTAACTATTAAACTTTTATGAATATGTAAGGGTTTCCCAGACTGTAAAGACTAAAAAATATCAATTCCCTAAGTTACACTATTATATTTCAAGGTTAAAGTTTTCTATGAATAAAGGTTATCATTGGGATATATAAATATACTAATAAGTAATAGGGAATGGTTTCCTAGTTTATAGAAACCTTAAATACATAATGTCTTAATTTACACACTAGTACATTATCTTATGGTGCTTTATTGAATAATTTTTTCATGGTGATATGTAATAGTACATAGAGAGATATGTAAGGGTACCTCACATGATATTATAGAACGTCTCAGATCCTCACTGTGGCACCAAAATTTTAAATGGATGATATTTAATTTTCAACTAGAGGGAACATAAGGGTAACTTATCAGGAACATAAAAATATTTCAATATGATATATATATAATTCTAATTGATATTACCCTATGTATGGATTAATATATAAGTGTTTCATTAAAATCATAAGATATGAAATCACCATATCATATATAATGATACTTATATATAAATATATATGGTGATTCAATTCTAATAATGTAGTATTGATCTTAAAGATAAAATTGTTTGATATTTTGAAAATCCATGATGGAAGATAAGAGTAATAAATGTTAGAATATAAGAATAAGGGTGTGTTGGGATTAGTGTTTCTACACCCTAAATATACATTTCACACCACAATGATATTTCTACATGTGAACATGCATTCCTATATGGACCAAATGCTTGTAATTTTAAAGATGAAATAGGAGTATATTTTAAGTATCTATTTGTAAAAAATGAGGAGTTTCAAATATAATGATTTAAAAACTTATTAATGATGATCAAAGATAAGCTTATAGTTAGTAATAGTTAAATAAAATAAATTATATGATATTAGTGATGGATTTGAACTTATTTCCATTTTACAACATAGTTATAATATTCCATTCAATTTATTATGATGAAAAAGAAAATAAAAAGAGAATAAAAATAGAGTGGTCAGAGTGAAGAATCTAATAATGTTTCCTTATGTAGAATATCATGAGTGTTGAAAAATGATATTGATGAGGGATCTAGTTATATTTTCATTAACAAGACTCTATGTGTTGAATAGAGTGATGAAAATGACATTATGTATGGAAAATAATTTTCTTATGGGAAGAAGTATAATAAAATTAAAATATTGATAATTGAATAAGAAGGAGGAATGGGAGAAGCATTTTCCTATGATATCCATATATCATAGGGAGTGATTCAAAAAAGAGGAGAAGAACCTATTAAGGATGAGACTTTTGCTTCATGTTGATGATATATGTTTTGAAGAACTTAAAGAAGTGTGGGGGAAATGAAAAATGAAAGAAACATTCTATTTATACATAATGATATTTTTTATATTTATTTTATAAGAATATGGTAAACATTAATAATACCATAACAAAATATTGATTGATTGTTTGATACCTATTCCATAGGATGATGATATTTTATTATTGATGTAGTGAAATCCTAAATCATGATGATAATCTAGTTCCAAATATGATGCTAGCATAGTATTTCAGATTGTGAGGATCAATTATAATCTAATCTAAACTAATCAGGTAATTGATGACAAATTATGGGATAAATACATTCATGCATTGATTTTATAGAAGTTGAGAATGTATATTGAATATCACATGTAATATTATAGGAAAATTTTTTAGTGGTAGAGGATTAACTTCTTACTTCCCATGATGACATCTCAAGAAGAAACGATTATATGTAAAATTATTTGGTATTCACTAGATTAATATAGTGAATATATCTATGTCAGACTTGACCTGAACACAACAATGATCATATACCCACATTGGCACTGTACCTTATAAAAATACTATATATAACCATATCCTTTTAATTTTCTACATTTCATGAGGTTTTGTGTATTTGGAACACATTAGTAGTCTCATACATCATGAAAATGATAGAGGTTTGAATATTTAGAGGGAATATGAAATGAACAATGAATTCAGTAAAAATTATTATATAGATTCAACCCCCACTAATAGTGATTTCATGATCAATTGGTCACTTCACTATTTTTAAAAAAATAACTATGGAACCAATGAATGATGTATCAATTTTTACAATACTTAGTAGACCATGTTTTCATTTTTGTATTTTCTTGAAAAAATGAGGAAATAATGGAATTATGCTAACACAATGGTTTCTTAGAAAGGAATAGATGTTTAAACCGGTTGTTTGGTTCATATTATAAACCAATAAATTTATATTGGTTATAATATGTTTGAAACCCTTATGACACCCATGATATATATTTATTAGTTTATCGATTCCACTAATTATGTTCTTAATATATGAACTGACCTTTAATAATGAACCATCTATGATCATTATATAATCCTGTATTTTATATGAATAATTCATTCTCTTACATATGGGGATATTTATATTTTAGTGTTTTAGTATATTTGTCCATCACCCTTACATCCATATTTATTACATCAGAAATCATAAACTTACACATAGTATATATTTTCCCCACAAATCAAAAAATTTAAGATATAATTTTTTTCATTCCATGGATCTTCTTCACAAATTTAATAATGACCTCATGATTTCCCCTAAACATTCTTAATAGCCTCTTATTTCTTTTTCAAATATCGAATGTGAAAAAATTCTAATATGGGACATATAAAAGAATAAATGAAACTAGTAGTCCATGAGCAATTAAATGTTATTTATTTTTCCATATTAAATTTTAGGTTCAAAATAATAATTTTCTTTCCCATTAAATCAACATCTAAACCAAAATATTTTTATATAATATTTCCTATGAAAACATAAAGGAGTAATAAAAATCATAAATATTACTTTAAAATCCTGAAAAATCACAAAAATGTTATCACATAGTTATACATTTTCCCCTTAAGAAGTTGAAAATACTTTTCTTTATATATATTCTCATTAACTTACCTTTAAAATTAATAAAATTTCTCTAAAAACCAATGAAATCATAAATAAATCATATAGGTGACTTTATTCATTAATTTCATATCACTATTTTATAATGAATAACCTCTACGACTACAAATTGAATATCCATAATGGTTACAAATGGAATAACCATAAAGTTCAACTTCACACATAAATCATAACCAACATATTAGGGTGATATCATATACCCACATATTATTTGTTAATAATAGAACCACCCATCCTTTTTCATAATGAAACCAACCATAATCTTAAACAATATTCAAGAACACTAACATAACCATAACACACAAACACTTGTTTTTTTCAACATTACAGTCATTAAAATATTCTATTCACCCATAAGAATTCATTTTAAAATATGAATATATCCATTTCTATTATAACCAAATTTTCAAAACTGAAATTTTATATAAAAGGGTAAGAGTGTTTTTATTTGAATAAAACATTGATGCTTATATGGAATCCAAAAATCAAATATTATATGTATCCATAGAACTTTTTTGACTCTATGTACATTAAAACAAATTATTCCTTTTACCTTTTTGTAAAAATTCTCCATATAAAACATATAACATGATTGGTTTTTAAAACAATTGAAGGAATTACAAAAGTGAAATAAAACTTCAATTATAGTTATTTTGTTTCCATATAAATTTATTCATAAATTAATTTTAATAATATGTATATTGAATAAAAATATTTAGAATGTCATCATCCATTAACTTTAGCTAATGGTACCCAGACTTGAGATCAATATTTGTAAAATACTATGATCCTTAGATCTGATCAAAAAACTCACTGATATGTGGAAATAAATAATAAATAATAATATTAATGTATTTCAATGATCTATAATAATTGTGAAGCCTCAATAAACTATCTTAATTTCTATCAAACAAAACAGGAGAACCCGATGGTGTAGTTTTATGATGAATGAAAACTTAATTAAGAAAATACTAAAAATTATATTTAATTTCAAAAAATTATACTTCAAACATTAAATAAGTGTGTTTTAAAATTTGAAAATAATGAAGAAAAAATTCAATAGTAAATTCAAGTTACCAATCTGGTATAATTATAGGAACCACATATGAGAAAACATCAAAGTATTCATTTACTCTGGGCACACCACTAATCTAAACAGTTCTATTATTTTCAATAATATGTGAAAGATAATATTAATTTCTATCATTTAATATAGTTTCATATTATTATTATGTAATCTAGCTTATGAATTCATTATTTTATAAAAACTAACACTCTATAAGATACAATTACTTGTTTTCATGTACTCCTTGATCCTTGTTTTTATCATGCTTTGGATGGGTCTTGTATCATATTTTTTCAGTGAAATTTGGTTAATTTTTGAAGCTAAATGGTCTTTTTATGGTTAGGTATTGTTTAGGTAAAACTATATGGGGTGGCCCAGCAAACCGTGAACCCATTGATTATTTTATGGAGGGGACACAAGATTTGTCCAAACCTTATGACCAGAACCTCTAAACAATAAAATCACATCCAATGATGGTTTATATGGTTAGAATATTATTTGAAAAACTATGTGCCCACCACATTGAATCCATTAACCCCAGATAATAGGGGTTCACATCTAGGGAACACTATTTAACTAAATGTGTTACCATGCCTAGTAAACAGTTCACCTGGGTTTTTATTCCTTTGAAAATTATTTTAAAATACTAGGAACCCCCGGTTTGTCCCCTAATTACCCAATTTCATTACTAACTCGAATCCTTGGGGCTTAAATTCTCTAAATAGGTGGTTTTGGATCCTCAATAACCTATTCCTAGAAGATCAAAGATATATTGATATTGTTTGATCTCCTATAGATAAGTAGATCTATCCTCATGTGGTTTCTTCCAATCTGCATTTCTATCCTCTATTACATTAAATGGATCTTCATTTAATTAATGGATATAAACTCCATTTTATTGGATCTTGATTCTAGGTTTATTCCTACTATCTTCCATTCCTTTATTCTTCTTTGGCGAGTCCTATTGGAGGTGTTGATATTTGGGTCATCAATTTAAAGGTTGGTGGTTCCATGATTATTTTTCCTATAATTGATACCATGAATTTCTTGTTTAAATTCAAGAGTTTTTATATGTATTAGAAAAAGGTAATGTGATGATATGATCATTTATTTGAATTTGGTATATAAATTGAGAAAACACTAATTTAAATGGAAATTAAATTGTGGGGTATTTTAGTTAAAAATGATGGACTAATTTAGAAATCTCTTTGATTAAATTATTTTATTTTTATATTAAAAAAGGATTAAATTTAAAAGGTATTTTAAATGAAATGAAATGATGAAAAACTACAATTTGGTATTTAATAGAAAAAGGCATGTCGAAATCCTAAATTGAGAGATTGTATTTTAAAATGTTTTAAATTTATTAATTCCCAATTTTATTTATTGATTGATTTATTTACATACATGGGATCTATAACATCCCTATCCCGATAGCCACTAAACAGGTGCTCTGATATGGTTTGTTATATGGCCTCTAGCATACCTCCCTATGCACCAAAGGCTTCATACTAGAAGTGCATGTCTAAAGGGAACATGGGGATACTATACCCACTTATCAGAGTGAATCCAGAACAGATATAACATCAATAGACAAGATAACCAAAATAACAATAAATGGATTATTTGAAATAAAAACCAATAATTAACCAAGTACACATGATATAACAAAATCTAGTGAATAATATACTTACCATGTAGTCATACAATATAAACCAGAGATAATACTAGAAAAATACTTTGAACCTGGACTCGAGTCCCAGCATGATTCTAACCTCCATTCACCAACCCTTCATCCCATGCACAAACAAATACCAAGTCCTTATCCTAAACTCATACCTAAAAACAATTAGCATATGATGGGGTACCCAAATACCATGAAATCTTGAGTAGGCTTTAAGTACAACTCAATAATCCGCCACCAGCGATGTCTAAAGAAATAGCCAGTCTGCACAAAGGTGAATGCAAGTAATAAGTCTAATAAATAAAAAAGTAACCAAGAAAACATTTAAGTAATTATTTACTATCCATTTACCCATTAAGTTCTCTATAATCGACAAATAAACAAACAAACTTAGGTCACATAGGGTGTCTAAGCCAAGGAATAATGGATGAAACACACATATAACGATAAGGGATTCAACTAATCACAACTAATCTCATACCCATTTTCTATGGTATTCATTTAATCAATTTCATCATGATTTTATTTTAATCATTATGCTATCTTCGTTACTAAATTCATCTTCATCTCTTATTACATGTGTTAGGAATTTACATCACTTACACTAAGGATTGAGATGGTAAAATACCATGCATAAGGGAATAATATAAGTCCCTATATCACTAGGGTTAAACACATCACAACAACAAATTATCCTCACCTCAAAGCCTTAGTCAGGTGGGAATGAAACTATTATGGGAATAGAGATACGTCCCCTTACCTAACCTTTGCATTATGGGGTGGAGTTTAGATCATTAATCCAACTAAAACTATGGGCGCATAACCTCAGTCAATAACCCACACTACCAATCTGTGTGCACATACTTATCCATCTAGGGGTAGGTTAGAGCATCAGTCCAACCCCACATGTGGGAGGAGCCTCATTCCTTTATCCCACACCAACATACAAAAACCATATTTAAACAATAAAAATAATCAATAATAATTGAAAACAAACAACATAGGAATTTATATTATTTCATAACCCATTAACACTTTTCAATTTACATTACATTTCCATTTATCTCAATTTCTATTTCTTATGCCAAACTCATTAAGCGTTTCACTAATTTCAATATATTAACCCATTTAGCATATTCAAAAATTTATATATGTTAACTCACTTAACCCATCCATCATTTCCAATGTATTAACCACTTATTCATTTCAAGTAAAAAATCACCATCCATTGATCACAATCAAATTAATACTATTTAACCCATTTCCACATCATGACAAACACCCCTTTATGTTATATCATTAGCTATGCCTGTTCATCATTTATTTCATTTCAAAATCATGTTAACATGCCAACGTGATTTTTATGAGTTCTATCCCACTAACCCTTATTCCCCTTAAATTAATAAATTCCCATAAGACTATTATAAACTACATCATGGAAATAAACAAAATTTAAATATTCATTGAAATCATCTTGAAATTACCCTTTCAAACATCGATTTTCTTCTTTGAAAACTAAAGCATACCCTATGGCTTTAATTTCCATTTCAACCATTCAAAACAACCATTAAACCATTTTCAAAAAAGGGAACCTTGTTCCTAATTCAAATACCATTTTAAATCTCTTATACAACCTCTTTTTAATCATTTTCCATCAATAAATCAAAAATTTAGTAAAATCCTTACACATACCATCAAACTCATTTAAAAAATTTTCAATAATTTACAAAAGCCAATTTATAAATTGTTCAACCAACCCATTAAACCTACGCACACATAAATCACATTTTCACTACCCATTTTATCTCATAATACTCCTTTATCAAAGTTTACTAATTTTTTTTCACCATTTACAAGGGTCTAACTTACACCATGGGTAGACCTAGGTTCGGTCTCATGACATCGACGAACCGAACAAGGTCTGTGAAGGGGATCACACCTCAATATAGGGTCCAAATCACTTTTAATAACCCAAGTAATAAAAAAAAAACATGGTAGAAAAATAAATAAACTACATACACACATAACACATCAAGATTATGGGTGAAAGCTTAAGGACCACCTACCTCATGACCATTAACAAACTCTTGCTTAATCTCCATGTTTGATTCGAACCCAAAATATAGTTAAAGAAAAAACCTTAAATCTTCTAGAAAACGATTTTTTAGGTCTTAGAGATAATAGGAGAGATCCTACATGCCCTAATTTGGAAAATAGAGCAAGGAGAACTGTTAGACTCACATGGGTCTTCAATTCACACCCAACCGAACTCCAAACCCTCAGGAATTGAAGGAGAATATTCCATGGATGGGGATAGGGATATTGGTCCATCACCTAGGGTTTAGGGGGTAAAATGGGAGGAAAAATTGGAGGGGGATATATAAATCTAGAGATAGAAAAATTTTAAATTTTAATCTTTTAATGGGGTGCACGGTTTACCCGCATGGTTTTCCAAACTATGTGAAAACCATGCACAAGCCACTATCTAAGGGTAGTTGGGTCATAAGATTACCTAGATATACCCGTATAGTTTGGAAGACCATATAGTAACCATGCACTATACATCTATCAAAAATGGTTCCCATACTGTATGGATTCCTAGGATAGGAGCATGGTTTTCACTAACAGCACGCTATGTGCTGTTTGGTCACTTCTCTCCTCTTTTTGTGTCCTATGCCCCCAAAACACTTCTAAAATTACTAAATCAATCTATAAAAACTTATTTAACCATAAAATAGTGTTTAATTTTTTTACAAGGATGCACCATCACTAATTATCAGGATCTTACAAATTCCCCACCTTATAACAATTCGTCCTCAAGCCACAATTACAAGCATTCTCAAGCCCTCAATACTAAACATTTCAGACCACAGACCCACCAATCAACCTTCATTTTCCAAGTTCCTCCCTGAACTCATCCACATTATAATAATTCTTGGATAAAAGAAACATTATAACCTTGAAAAAATTTCCCTCACCAAGGTTGAGAATCACATCTTGATGATCCCTAAGGAAACGTTCTCCTCAACTCACCACTACATTTTCCAATAACAAGAGGAGGTTTGGTCAACATTACTGGATAATCACATGAAAAAAAAAACCAACAAGGAAATACATTATCCTGGTAGAGTCAATCAGAAAACTCTCTGTATAATCCTCTCCACTGTACATGGCCCAATAGCCTTAGTCCATTTTCAAACATTTGGAAAGTACAATATAATATACTCTTCATCTTAAGTCACTAGACCAGTAAAAACCCGAGTCAACACCTTTCACCCACATTGTTTCACCAAGATGGCTTTTACTTGAGTCCGTCCAATATGACCCCAACATTTACACCATTAACAGATAACTTTACCACTATGGTACTCCCCACCATATGCTTTAACCTCTCACCACCTTTTTCTAGTATTGAGCACCCCCATCATCAAAAAGTGACCCAAATGCATCCACAAGATCATTTCACCACATTATCATTTTTACATCTATCAAAACCACCTATATTGGACCCCTAAATTGTCCATAATCATTTGAGGGTAACTTTCTTGTTCTCGGATCCCATTCCCATAACCAAAACGTATTTAACCTTCCAAAGTTAACCAGAGGTGTCTCACATCCCACCAAATCCATTACTTTTTTCCAAGGTGAGTCAAGACATCCCTGGTTGACTCACTCCATTGATACCCAACCTCTACTATTGGTACATGACCACTTCACCTTTCCATGACCCCCTTTCACTCAAGGAATACTTCCATCATCCGCATGAACCTACCGAAGTCATCCGTGATGTCCAGTAAATATTCACCATCATGAAATTATCCACTCTAAAACTTTTGTCGTGCTCCATAAAACCCCTCAATGCACCCCCAATGTGACCATACTGATTACCTTCAAAACTAGCTAGAGCCCAAAGCCACCACTTGGTTCGGATAATCATCACTGCCGAGGCCAACCCAAGTTTTCCCAAGGAACCCGAACATACACATCACATGATTTACATTTGCTTTTGGGTTCCACAACATCAACTTTTCATCTTTCCCCACACATCCAGAACATAGAATGACACTCCCCACCTTAGGAGTATCATTTTAACCACTTTACTTAAATAATATTTACTTTCATGGTTCACACTTAAACACACGATGAACCCCAAAACAAGGACATAACAGTCCATATTCCACTTTTATGACAAAAACACAACTCATTATCGACTTTTGAGAATGAAACCCATGGAATTCATCGACCTCCAGTCCATTATGAGGACCTCTTTTACAACCTGCTGATGGTGTAATCCCCCTTCATATGACTTCCGTACACATACCGCTTCTCGTGTGTATCCATCAGGATGTACCACATCTGACCAAAACAAAATCAAGTTTCTAAGTGTAAAGCCACAACCTTCTTAGTGCACCCGAGATGATGTCAAGATAATGGGCATGATCTTCATTAGTGAAAGTATGCTATGAAGTCATCAATAGGCACCACCTCAAACTATCCACCACCACCATCACCTCTCACCAAGAGGAAACCTAACTCTTCTGAAGGTATCAAGCTTACTTTCCTACCAATGCCTTATCCACATTATAACACCACAACTCATTTGGGTTTTCCAACCAAACTCACCACCACTTCACGACCCTCTACCGACCAGTCGTGGTCAAACATTCATTTTTTCACCATTTTCATTACCTCTCTCACATTCTTCTTGAACGGTCCCGCTGACCATGACAAACAAACACTGATTTACTTCACCATTCCAAACTAACTGGTTTCTTGAACTACGAGAGCCTGCCCACTTTTATTCCATGGAGAACACATGCACTTACAACTAGCCCACCTGGAACATATCTCAACGACATCATGAATATCTAACACATGTACACCATTATTCTATTTTTAGAACCACCAAGGTCTTTAACTCTCCTTAGACCAAACACAAAACCCATATCTAGATCCCATGAATCATACATCACTCAATCTATCCCAAAACCAACATTTCCTTCTGCATATAACTCCAAAAAAACCATAGGATAAGATCTATTTCAAACACACTATGCCTAATTCACCTAAAAACCACATAACTTAAATCCCACACCAAGTTTACTCTCACACACACACTGTCACCATGAACCGAACACCCACTATAGGGTCCAAACACAACTCATATGAAATCAATCCACATGAGTGATCACATTCACATTAACAGATTCCATTTTATATCTTGAAGATCATAACCTCACTAAGAACACAAAAACAACATCTCATTAACCAGAACACCCAACTCGACAATTTCTCACATCCTGTAACTTGAGTTCTCAAAACTATGGCACTCTCACTACCCCAACCACCCATACATAGGGTCAAAAACCTACAAAAGGGATAAGATCCTAGTATAAGGTCTACCATACCCAAATAAAAAGTCAAAAGAAGACTTACTCTGATACCACTTTGTAACTTCCCTAGACCTGTAGACACTAAACCGGTGCTCCGAGCTGGGTTGTCACATAACCTCAAGCGTGCCTCCCCATACACTAGAGGCTATCGACTATCAACATGGGTCTAAAGGTAACATGTGAAGACTATACGCTCTTATCAAAGTAAATCCACAACATATGTAACATCAATAGATAAGATAAGAAATAGAACAATAAATGGACTGTTTGTAATAACAACTAATAATTAACCATGTACACATGCTATAATAAAATACAGTGAATAATATACAAGCTAAGAATTCATATAATACAAACCAAGGATATAACTTGAAAAAGACTCTAAACCTAGAAATGAGTCCCACCCCTTCCTAACCTCCATGTTCCAACCCGTTATACCAGACACAACAAAACACCAGGTCCCTATCCTAAACCTATACTTGAAAACAAGTATCATTTTCTGAGGTACCCAAATGACATTGAATCCCAAGAAGGGTGTGAGTACAACATAGTAGGCCACCACCAACAATTTTTAAATAAATATCCAATATGTACAAAGGTGTATTCATATAACAAGTGAAACAAATAAACAAGTACCAAATAAAACATTTAAGTAATTATTTAGTATCCATTTACCCCTTAAGTTGTCTCAAAACATCCAATCAAGAAACTAACTCAAGTCACACTAGGAGTCTAATATAAGACATAATGGATGAAACAAACATATAACTATAAGGGATTAAATTAATCACAAATCATAAAATACTCATTTTTTATTGTATTCATTTAATCCATTTTCATCAATATTTTATTTTCATCACTTATGATATCTTAGTTACTAAATTATTCTTCATCTCATGTTAAATGGGTTAGGAATTTACATCACTTAAACTATGGTCTAATTCAGTAAAATACCATGTATAAAAGAAAAATTTAAGTCCCTATATCACTAGGGTTAAATACATCACAACAACACATTATCCTCCCCTTGAAGCTTTAGTCTGGGTGGAATGAAACCGTCAGGGGAATAAAGTTTCATCCCCTTACCTAACCCATGCATTGTGGGGTGGATTTTAGAGCATCAGTCCAAATCATCCCATGGGTTTAGAACCTCAGTTAATACACAACAATACCAAGCCATGTGGACATGTTTATCCATCTAGGGGTATGTTAAAGCTTCAATCCAACCTAACCCATGGAAGAAGCCTCAGTCCTCTATCAAACACCAACATAATAAAATAATATTTAACCGATACACATAATCATCCAAAATTCAAAAAACAATCATGAGAATTTATATTATTCCATAACCCATTAACTATTTTTCATTTATATTACATTACTGTTTAGCCCAATTCTCATTTTTTATGCGTAACTCATTAATCATTTCACCAATTCCCATATATTATCCAATTTAACATATTCAAAAATTAACATATGTCAACTCACATAACCCACTAATCATTTCCCATGTATTAAAATATTATGAATTTCAAGTAAAAATTACCATCCATTAGTCACATTCACATTAATATTATTTAACCCATTTCCACATCATGCCAAACACCCCTTATGCTATATCATCAACTAAGCTCATTCATATTTTAATTCATTTCATAATCACATTAACATGATAACATGATTTTTATGAGTTCTATCCCACTAACCCTTACATCCCTTTAATTACTATGGCCTCATTAGACCTTTATAAACTACATCATTGTAATAAAAAAAATTCAAATATTCATTGATATCATCTTAAAATACCCCTTTTAAACAACGGTATTCCTCTTTGAAAAATAAAGCATGAACCAAGGATTTCATTTCCATTTAAACCATTAAAAACAACCATTTAACCATTTTCAAATAAGGTAACCTTATTCCTGATTCAAAAACCATTTTAAATCTCTTAGAAAACACCTTTTTAATCATTTTCCATAAAAAAATCTAAAATCGGGTAAAAGACCATAACATACCACCAAACTAATTTCAAAACCTTTAAATATTTTACAAAATCCAATTTATAAATTGTTTAATCAACCCATTAATACTAAAAACAAATCAATTTAATTTTCACTACCCATTTTCTCTCATGATACCTCTATCTCAAGGTTTACTAATTTATTTCACCATTTACAAGGGTACGACATACCCCATGGGTAGCCCTAGGTTTGGTATCACATCACTTATGAAACCAATAGGGTCTGTGAAGGGGATCACACCTCAATATAGGGTCCAAATAACTTTTTATAACCCAATAAATCAAAGAAAAATATGTAAGAAAAATAAAGCAACTATACACACACATAACACATCAAGAATATGGGTGAATTATTAAGGAACACCTGCCTCATGACCGTTTATGAATGCTTCCTTAGTCTCCACTTTTGATTCGAACCCAAACTCCTACTAAATCACGAATCTAAAATATGAAGGAAAAGTGAAAGTTTTAGGGATTTGGAATAAGAGGAGAAATCCTACAATCCCTAGTTCAGAAAATAGGGCAATGAAGATTTTTAGACTCACCCAGGTCTTCAACTTGAACCCAACCACACTCAAAATACCAAAGAATCGAATGAAAATCATCCATGGAGGGGGAGAGGGTTGTTGGTTCATCAACTAGGGTTTATGGGGTCGAATGGGATTAAAGATAAAAGGGGGATATAAAAATCCCAAGATGGAAAAAATATAAAATTTATACTTTTAATGGGGTGCACAGTTTACTAGAACGATTTTACAAACCATGCACAAACCATGCGCAAGACACAATCTAAGGGATGTTGGGTCACATAGTTACCTAGAGATACCTTCACAGTTCAGAAAACCATGAAGTAACCTTGCACCAGTCCTCTATCCAAAAATGGTTCCCATACCACACAGTTTCCTAGGCCAGGCACACAGTTTTCCCTAACCATGCACCAACCATGCACTATGTGCTGTTTGTTCACTTCTCTCCTATTTTTCTATCTCACACAACCAGAAAACTTCTAAAACCACTAAATAACTTGAGAAACATTAATTATAAGTCTTGAATGATCATTGGTAGTTATTAGGTGGTTGGGACAATAACTCTAGGATCATGAACACCCTTCACTATATTTACAATGAAAACACTAACTAAACCATTTCTGGATAGTAATATTATGTTAATTGGAAGTGGACATAATTTTACCTTAAGTTTTAGTGTATTATTATAATTTTACCTAAATAGGGAGTGAATATTCATCCATGATCACTAATGAGATGTATGGGGATCATATATCCAGCAACTAATGCTCCACGTGGTGTTTGACCATGGTGCTATGAGTTATTGATTTGATATGAATTCCTTTGATTATGGACTATTTTAGTCATGTGAGTTGATTTATGTAAAATATATTATATAAATGTTTATTTGATGTTGTTTTATATACAAGATATATTTTCATTAGAAAAGATATTTTTTCGGAATATGTAAATTCAATGCCCAATTTTATTTCAATTGATAGAAGAACTGGTTTATTTTTTTTAATTTATTATAGAACAATTTGTGAGAATCTTCTTGTCTTTATTACTCACACCCTATATTTTCATTCAGAAATTTTTATATTTTCTTATTCCAGGTCTGAGCTAAGGGAAATCACCAATTGAGGGTGGACAATGTTCTTAGTCCTTTGGACCATGGTGTGGGGTTATGTATGGTCAATCCATTTTATTCATGGGATGATGTTCCCAATAGTATTTTTTAGTTGTATCTTACTAGTTGGTGAGTAATTTGATGATGAAATTCATTTGGTTTTGTTATACCTGTTTGGTTATTGGTGCAGTATCTCATTAGATTGTTAAGTATAGTGAATCTATATCTTTTATCTTATAATTTTTTATGTAAAATTCATTCCAACTTTTTACCATGTATGATGTATATTGATATTGATCAACCCATAGGGAACCAAAATTCCCTTTGGGACATGTTTGTGTTGTCTTGGTTGTCATTATACCAGATTATCTTGGATGGATCATGAAAAAGTAGTATCATATGGAGGTTAATAATCATTTCTTAATGTCAATATGATGTTTTAGATAACATATTGAGACATAGGAGGTAGTGATAAGTGAGTTACTATACAGCTATCATCATAATGAGACTTAAGTAACCATGGGAGGTTTGGGAAATGAATTTTGATGATTAATTTTATCTAATTCTATTCTTTTCCTTGATTTTTATTTTGAATGGTTGGAATTAAAATATTTATATCTTATCTAATGGGATTAATTTTCTTATTTATCCTGTTTGAGTTGTTGATATGTGTGATTCTATGTTGCATAAAGTGTTTCTTGTAGATGTTGTGTGTAGTCATGTGTATGGAAGAAATTTGAATAGGACCTAGGAGGAAGCTTCTTGTTAGAAGAAGTGAGAAAATCCTCTTGTAGACCAGAGTTGTTTTGAAATTATTGTTCGCACTATCCAAGATTTGGGATAGGCACCCACACCCATTCCCATTCCGGCTCCAGTTATTGAACCATAGAGGGTTAGATATCATAATTGTTCTCAATATTTCCTTCTCTAGAATCCACCAACCTTCTAGGGCTCTAATGATCCTCTATAGGATGAGTGTTGTATGGAAATTATAGAACTTCTATTTGATATCATATAATTTTTTGATACAATTAAGGTGAAATGTTCCAATTTCAAGATTGAGGGTCCTAGTATAAGAGGGTTGGATTCGATGGTAACAATAATGAAGTATGAGGGTTTAAAATGGGAAGACATTAGAGTTATTTCCATTGATCAGTTGTATCTAATATACATGGTGATATAGCTGCTGAGTTTTTCAATATCTATCCACCTGATAGGACTATGACGAAGTATGAAAACCACTTTTATGATCATGTGAAATTTACCCATAAGATTGAATAAAATGAAAAAAATTATGAATCAACAGTTAGAGATGAGTATCTAATCTAATATCCATTCACATGTATTATTATTGACGCTCACCTAATATGCTGATTTATTGGATTGAGCATTGATGGTTGAGAATGACTTTCCTAGCATGTAAAGGTTAACATGAGTTAATTTTTATCCCTGTGGGGGTTACATGAGTTACTTTAATGGAATTATGAATTTTGGTGAATCTTGTGTTGGTTATCTATAGATGGATTCCTATGGACCTCATAAAGTACCTATAAAATTCCCATTAACTTGCTTCAAGTGTGGAAAGGTATGGAATTCGAGACGTGTTTTTACTAAGGCACCAAATATATATAGTTCTTATGGTCACTCAGGAAACCTAAATAAATTATTCCATTTATTTTAATCCCCATGCAGTTTCTTGGGATCATAAATTCTTAAAAGAACTGTAATTAAATCAGATACATCATGAACATAGGGGTTCTTTCCTCACGCATTCAGAACAAAAGTTCTTCATGTAGTGGAAAAGTCTCCAGAGGAAGATAATATAGGT
The DNA here is from genome assembly GCA_963277665.1 of Viscum album. Lineage (NCBI taxonomy): Eukaryota > Viridiplantae > Streptophyta > Magnoliopsida > Santalales > Viscaceae > Viscum > Viscum album. Next base: position 2,058,646,637 of record OY728120.1, on the reverse strand, counting down.
TTAATGACTGTGAGAGGTACCATCACTATATGTTCATATTTATTTAATTATTTATTTGATTATAGTGTGTCTCATTCATATATATATACTCATATTGTGAACATTATATATCTTCCTACTTTACTTTTGTCTTATATGATGGATATTACTACTCCCCTCAAAATGAATAGAGAATATGGTCTCCAATTTCATGCTTGGGTTTCATCTTAATTATTGACGGAACATGTATAGTATATCTTGCTTCATGACATAAAACCTCTTTATGAAATTTTTGGGATGGATTGGGTCATTTACAATAAGTTTGGAATTGACTCTTATCTTTGACATGTCTCATTTACTACACCTAATGGGGTGAGATGTATCTTTTAGGGAGAATGAGACCCAAGTTCAAGTAGAGAAATACCTTATTATATGATTTTATGGAATTTAATATCCATGTTATCATTTTTTTCAAGACCATGAGTCCTTTAATAATGATCTACCACTAGTTTTCATCATGTTTCCTGATGTTTTTATTCTAATTTCTTTAGTTTTCCACTGGTAATTGAGGATTATTTTTTATTGATTTAGTGACCATTACTAAATTGACATCTATTTGTTATTAGTTTATGGAATAAGGTAAACTAAATCAGTTTAAGGCTCAGTTGGATATATTTCTTGAGATATTATTTATATGCTTGAGCATGTCACCTTGGGTGGAACCTATTATATTTTCAATGAAATAATATGGAACACTTATTCTTTGTGTGGATTACTAGAACCTCAAAGGATTTACACTAAAAAAATATCAATTTTCACAAATTTATGATATGTTTGAATAGTTTAAAGGGGTAATGTGGTTCCCTATGACTTATCATTGATCTTGTTACAACCAATTAAGAATAAAGGAATATGATATTCCAAATCCTCCTTCTGAAGAATGTATAGAAATTATGATTATCAGTTCATTCCATTTTTCCTAACCAATAATCCTTTATTCTTTATGGATTTTATCAATAGTATATTACATGTGTACCTCAACTTGTTTGTTGTGGTCAGTATGGATAAAATATTGGTTTACTCTAAAATCCAGAATGATCATGTGTATTACTTGAGGAAAGTGTAGGAATTTTAAGCAATCACTGACTTTATTCCAAGAATTTGAAATCTTGTTTCAAGAAAAAAAAATTGAAGTTCATAGGAAATATTATTTTAGAACATAGGATTTCATTTGACCCTAAATAGGTGAAATATGTTATGACATGTGTATAACCATGTAATGTTTTTGAGAATCTTATATTCATGGTTTTATGGGGGTATAATCACCTATTTATATAGGATTTATCGAAGTTGGAATCTATAATGACCTATCCCACTCATAAGGGAGTAATGATAGACTTGGATGAAAAAATTATAGAGTTATTTTTTTGATTTAAATATATTCTAAATTCTTCATCATTGTTGACTCCTCTAGTTGCTGGGTAGGGCATTATGTAATTTTTTAATTCATAAGGTTCAAGTATGGGATATTTTCTTATGTAGGTGATGAAGTAGTTTCATATGGTTATCAATAGCATAGGGAACACAATAATAATTATCCATCCTATAAACTTGAATATGTAATTTTTATTCATGTGATTATGGGTTGGGATCATTTCATTTTCATGGAATGGTTTACCATTTTTTCTGATCATAAGAGAATGAGTTATATATTATCTAAAAAATATTTCAACATCCTATAAATCCATTGGGTGGAGTACTTGTATCTTTTTAATTTTTACTTTTCCTATACCTTGGGGAAATAAAATTTCATTTTTACACTTTTATTAGGAATCCATTAACCTAGGTCATGAAGGAATCATCAAAAGAGTGGAACATGATGGTTATTTTTACAAAGTAGCATTTGGGTGTCTGGGAGGAAGAGGCCAAGGTTGTCATGGAAAGTGTTCAACTGACCTCCACTATTATCAATATGATTATTCAAGAGTAATGAATTTATGATGAATTCTAGCATTAGGAACTATTTTTATTATGTGGATACTATTTCTGAGTGGTCATTCTCAATAGAGGGTATTCTATGCTTCTGGAACCAGTTCATTATGCCTTTTTTGGGATGAAGGTTATAAGGTGAGACTATTATAGTTCATTGTGCGAAGTGAACTTGAGTACCATAAATATTTTCTATGATAATTTGTGATGATTCTTGTGGATAGGTATGATACGATACATAAAAAACTTTTTTTATGTTTCTATACATTCCAACAGGTCATGGTTAAGCACCAAAGACCTTCTGGTTTACTCCCAACCCATCCAGTGCTGACATGGAAGTGGGGAGATATTTCTATAGACATCATGTTAGTTAATCCTCATACCCATTAAGATTATAATAATATATGGGTTTTTATTGACATGATTTTCAATTCATATCAAGATATACCAATACATAATATAATGAAATTTTAGGAGTTTGGTAATATTTATGTAAAAGATATTGTTTGTTTTTCTAAAGTTACCTCTTTAATAATCTCTAAAAGATATCCCAGTTTTAGATCTTTTTTTTCTGAGGAATTCTATAGGTGATGTAATCTATGGTTCATTTTAGTTTTACAAACCATACATAGATAGAAGTCTAGAAATAATGTTCCATACATATTTTGGAAGACATTCTTGGTTCTTTCATCCTTTATTTTGGTTGATCATGGGATTTCCATTTGGAACTAGTTGTTTTTTATTTCAACAACAATTACATGTCATGAACTAGCCTAGGTACCCTGGTAAATTGATAATTGATCCAGACCTGACATGTCCTGAAGGGCATTTCTGATTCCTATAAGTCAGCGACTACCACCTGGAATCATAAAAACTGAGAGTTAGAATAATTTTTCCATAAAAATGCAGAAATAAATGAAACAAGACAATATGAATATCAAAAGAAACTCCACTGGGAGTAATTCAACAGAATAAAACAAGGCACAAATAAAGCCAAAGTACTACAACCTAAGTACTAAAAAAGTAAAGCAACCCAAAGTCCCCAAGGACACAACTCAATAATTCCAAAGTTCAATAGTTAGATCCACCTTTAAGAGATCCTTCTCCCTAACTCTAATACAGAAGGGGAAAGTCTAAAAACACCAGGAGGAAAAAGTAGGTTGAGAGAAAAACCTCAGTAGGATTCCACCAAAGATTCCATAACAGATTATAATGGTAGATTAACAAAAGGAATGCTTTCAAATTTAAAAAAAAATAGGTTTGGAATTATAAAGCATATTTAAACAAATAATTCTATACAATTCAAATGATGGAAAATACTTTAAGCATATTATTTACTTTACAAGTGATGGAATATTTATAAAACAATGGATTAAATAATATTTTTATATAAAACAGTTCATACAAATACAAAAAGGTGAATGTAAAATAATTTAACAATATTGGAATATAGTTATATCTTAAATATAAATAAGCGAGCAACATAGTCATCTCTTAAATAGGTACAAAAGTTATAGGCTATAGGTCTCAATAGTATCTAAGAGATCATAATAATATATGTGCACATACGTCCTATGGGCACTAGTTAGAGAGGAATCATCACCATTTCCTAAGTGATGTGACTTGCTGCATGTATGTTTTTGAACTTTGTATAATTGTAGAGTGTGTCCAAATAACTCACAATATTCCCAAGGCTTGCATGTTCTCTTAGACAATAAATGACGATAAATTTATTTTAAGACTATTTAATATAAAATTAAATACCATTATTCCATTTAAAATTCCAATTTTCCATTTAAAATGAGAACACATTTTTTTATAAAAAACATGCATATTTAACAAGTTAAAACCATTGGGTTTCTATCAAAACATTTTAAGTCATTCTCACAAGTTTGAAATCCATTCAAAACAAATTCCATCATTTCAAAATTCATTTCCAAAATTAAATTCAACAATTTAATTGAAATTATTTCCCTTAAATATATAATTTAAATTAAATAATTTAAATCAAAAAATTTAAATAAATAAACCATAATTCAATGGAATTGGGGGGGGGGGGGTTCCCAATTTATGTGCCAAACCATTTCAAATATCCCAATCCACTGGAATCAGGTTTTATCAAATCAATTAAAATCAAGTTTTAGCAATTTAATTTAAATAAAAAAATGAAATAAATCAAGAAATTCAAGGTTAATCAATCTGGCTAATCGGGACAAAACCAACTACATCAAGGTCATCGATGTCAGTGGAAATGATAAACTATACTTTATTGTTCAACACACCTCCTCATGGCCTTATTATCATAAGTGCCGACACACTAACCAGATATTCGATCACACGCCAATGAATCCTTGAACCATCTCCATTTCGACATTATTTAGAATAATTTTTATGTTAGATAATTAAAAATATTTATTTAAATTTGAAAAAATTACCTTGACTTCTTCAAAAAAAATCTTATGAATAAATTTCTACTCATCGAGATAAATCCAAGAGAACCAACAACACATCAATCCGATCAATATTGAATAAGATATTGAGGAGATAATTTTAGAAGAATAAAATAAAATTGAAGAGAGATTAAGAGAGGGGAGAGGTGTCAGAAATAATGGGATTCCTACCCATGTCATGGGAACCACCCCAAATACAATTTATAATACCTTTTAATCAATTAATTTAGTTACATTTGTTAATTACACCACTTGTTTATTAATCTCTCATATTAATTTCATGCATCAACCCATCATCATTTTGGGAATTTCTTGGACCTATGCCATGAGCCTTAATTAAATATTTTACATCGGTCTTTAAATGACAACCTCGATTTTAGGGTCATGCTTCCACTAACGGTGTGTCAATTTAACACCATACGAAAGAGTTATGAATGAAATTGTGTTTTGGAAATAATTATTTTCTCAATTTAATAATAATAATAAAAACAACAACAATTATAATTATTATAAAGTATCCTTGATTATTAAAGTTTCTCTAAAAACATTCATTAAATGTCAATAATATTTAATAAATTAATATTAACCCCACATTTTCATTTATTTTGTATTGACTAATAATTTCACCATTATTGCATTAATCAACAACAAATATTCACACGTGGTGAAACATCACTCATCATTTAAGTGAAAAAGAATATTTAATTACACATGTACTTTTCCATTCATTTTTTTGAATAATAATAATAATAATACACTTATTAATAATAATATTATTTTATATGCCCAATAATTATTAAAATACATGTTGAAATAATTTAAAAATAACAATAGTAAAAACAAAAATTATTATTATTAAATATTTTTCAACATTTTCACCATTAACATTTCAAAATAATCTTTTGTTTCATCTGAAATCTTAATATAAGAAAATTTTAATTTACCCCCATTAATGCATTGCATATTTTAAATTGGAAAAAAATGGTGTAAAATTGAATGTTTGAAAAATTTTCGATGGGAAATAATGGAGTTTTCAACGCTAGTTTAGGGGTAAAATTTCTTTTTAAAAAATTAAATTAAATTAATTATTTAACATAAAAATTTAAATAATACATAATCCCCATTGAACATAGAATTTATGTCCCAACTAGGGTAAATCCCCCATTATAGACCTAATGGTGCTCTCATATTTCTCAAATGACACATCATTTAAGAGATATTAATTATTTATTATTTTGAAATTGGAATAAATTATTAATTAAATATAAAATAGAATTTTATTACATGTGATGTTTCCAAATACCCGTTGCGTGTAAAAGTAATAAATTAGATAGATAAATCATCACATTATGGAACCAACAATGGTCTTTTATTTCTCATACGATGCACCATTTTAGAGATATTAATTATTTAATATAAAAAATGGATTTAAATTAATTAAATATAAAAAGTATTATTTTTGCAAGCGAGATATCAAAACACCAAGTGTTTACAAATATTATACCCCACCTAGGGTAAACACCCTATTACAGACACAATAGTGGTTTTTGATTTCCCATACAACACACCATTTTGGAGTTATTCAATTATTTTGAATAAAAAATGCGTGTATAATATATTATATTTAGTATTTTTATTTAGTATTAATTAAGACTTTTTGGGCCTCAGAATATCACACTAACTCTATTTTTAACTCAAAAAAAATACAATTGAATATTCCAAGATGTTAACTGGAATTTAAAGCCTTTAACACATTTATCAAATTATTTCACTTATAAATCGTTTTTTCCACTTAAAATGTTAATAACTTAACACAATAAGTTTTATAATCATAAAAATAAGGATATTTAAATTCTCCCCATCTATCAACTTCTTGTCCTCGAGAATTATCTCTAGAGGTCTTACTCAAACAGCTCAGGACACTGAGCTCAAACATCATACTCACTCTCCCACATATCTTGATTATCAAAACCATGCTTCTATAGCACACAAAACAAAGGTATTTTCTTTCAACAAAGTACCTTAGTCTCAGAATCAACTATCCTGACTGGCCACTCTCTCAAGTATAAATCAGGTTTAATCTCAAGATCACTCCAGCTAAAAATGTGAGATGGATCAGAGAAATACATTCTCAACTGAGATATATGGAACACATTATGTGTTGACATCAACTGCGGTGGTAGTTCTAAAAGGAATAAACTTTACCCACCTTCCCAAAAACCTAAAAAATGTCCTAAAAAACAAGTATCAAGATTCCATTGCCTCCCAATACATCGAGGACCCAACCTGGGTGAAAAATTCAAGAACACATGGTCACCAACAGAAAATTCTAAATGCCTAAGGCGATGATCGACATACAACTTATACCAGCTCTGTGCTATCAAAATTATCTGACAAATTAGTTGAATATTAGCTATCGTATCTTGGAAAAAACTGGGTCCAACCAAGGAACTTTCTCCAATCACCAACCAACACAATGGAGATCTACAAGGATGACCATACAAGACCTCAAAAGGAGCCATTCTGATTGAGAACTGGTAAATTTTGTTATAAGAAAACTCAAATAGACCCAAATGATCTTCACAAGCCCCACCAAATCCTAGAACACAAGTACAGAGTATATCCTCAAAGATCAGTATAAATATCTCTCTCTGGACATCCAACTATATATGGTATGCTGTGCTCAAATGGACCCGAGATCCCAGTTCCTCCTAAAGGCCTCTCTAAAAGTGATAAGTAAACTGAGGATCCCTATTGGAGACTATAGCATATGGAACTCTATGAAAACAAGTAATATCTTTCACATAGAGACCTCCCAACTCCTCAAATTTGGATGTATCTAGAATGGGTATAAAGTGAGCCGACTTGGTCAGCTTGTCGATCACAACCCATATCACATTCTTATTCCTCTAGGCATGAGGCATACCAACAACAGAGGCCCCTTCAACTGATCAAATAGATTATAAATCCGTTTTAATGGATAGTTGTTCTTTACTGTCACTCTATATATCTTTTGGTAATCAACACATAAGAGAAGATAACCATCAAATTTCTTAGCGAAGAGAACCAACACCACTCAAGGTGACACACTTGGGCATATAAAGCCTTTCTCTAAAAGATCATCCAACTAGGACTTTAGCTCATTCAACTCAGTTGGTTCCATATGGTAAGAGGGAATTGAAATTGGTTGATTAATAGAAATCAATTCAATTGAGAACTAAACTTACCTTATTGGAGACAACCCATAGAATTTAGAAGGAAACACGCCAGGAATATTAACGAAAATTAGGGGGAGGTCACAACTCAAATAATCCTGCTCTAGATCAAAAGAAAACATGGATATTACTTTACCCAACTTTGGATAAGAAGGTTTAGATCTACTCTACCTTGGGTCCCATTCTCTTTGAAAGACAAGGTATACACCATTGGGTGTAGTAAAATAGACCTATCCAAGATAACAATCAATTCAAGCTTTATTGTAAATGATAAATCCATATAAAAAATGATGTCATGAGGTTTCATCTCAAGAACCATAAAACTCTAATCAAGCTCAAAATCTGATAGAGATAAGACACAAGCGGAACTATGGAGGCCCTGCACTCTCTTCGTACCAAGGGGTGTAGTAAAATCCATTTCACAAGATAAAATATCCATAGGATGATTAAGAATATTAATGATATGAGATGAAATAAATGAGTGTTATGCACCAATATAAAATAGAGAAATCACTAAAGATGAAGCTATAGAAATGGTACTTCTCATGGTCACTAGACTAGTGTCATCTTCCTCTAGATACTCTTCTAATGCATGAAGAAGCTTCATTTCAGATTCCTGTGGCTAGAACCCATTTGTATATGAAACATTTGATTTCCACACAGTTTTTAGAGGTGATGATGATACCATTCCACTATGTAGAGTGGAGTTTTTTGGAATAGCTTCTATATGTTCCCTAAACATCCATAGGAGCCATAGTTCTAGGGTGACTCTGTATAAAACCCCTTTGAATTCCCTGGATGACCACACTGGTAGCATAACAAAGGGGTTATTCTAGGAACTATATGAGGTTGAAAATTAAAATGATGTTGAGAACCACTATGAGAGTCATCATGATTCCTATTTCCTTTAAAATAAATTTTTATTCCACTGGGAGAAAAAGAAACTCTCATCAACCCTGACTTTCCATCTAGGCCCATATCAACTATCATCTCCCTATCCAACACATTATCATAAGTGGTTATATTTGGAAAGAAAACCTAAGAATGAATATCTGATCGAATTCACAACTCAAACCTTAGAGTCTTCATCCTCTCATTAGATATAATATTTGGCACAAACAACACCAAATCAAGAAAGTGATTTGAAAAATAAATTATAGTTTTGTTAGCCTACTCAATCTTGAAAATATTCACATACTTAAACAACACCATTGAATTTGGATAGAACTGGCTGGTCAAAATATCCATTAAGTCCTTCCACTTTAATCCCTCATGTTTCTTCTCTATTACCATTTTGTCCCACCATATTATGCTCAGACCCTACAACATGAAGGTGGCACACTTCACCTTGATCTCATCTGAAGTCTCCAAGAAATCATACATAAATTCTATCCTGCCCAACCATTCCTCAGCATGTTAAAGATCCGTATATTATTTGTTTTTTTTTGTTTCTGGCGAGGGAACTCTTGAGAATGATTTTGAAGAATATCCCCCTGAGGATCCACAACTAGAACCTGAATGGGGACTGGTGGTGGTGCCTACCCCAAATCATGGATAGTATGCATGATCACCTCAAATAGATTCAAATCCACAATAGGATTTTATCACTGAGGTTAATAAGAAGCCTCCTCCTAGATCTGATACACATGTCTTATCAGAGGCATGATGTTACACAACATCATTATACAAAATTGAAGACTTTAGGTAGTGCTCAAACATAACAATGGGGTAAATTAATCCCAACAGAAAGAATAAAAAAATTTAGATTCCACTATATCCAAATAAAAATAGGAAAAATACTATAACTAATCCACAAGATGTATTTCCATCACCACCCCTAGTGACTTAATATTACACAAATGCATTCTGACTGAAGATAAAAGCTTAACTTGGAGCTTTGATACCATTTTTTCACGAACCATCTTGGGTAGCCTAGTAACATGATAAATGAGTCAAACTTGACATATATTGAACAAAATACCTGATATCCTTACAAATATTTGTTTTTACAGCTAGATATTGTTGAATGATCCTTGGTTGGACCATTATTGTTCCAAGAGAGGACAATTAGGATTTAATTGATTCTTTGGAGAATATTGACGACACATAACTGATATAAATATTATACTGAACGTAATAGGTGACCAATTTAGTTTTTAGTTAGTGATAAGGTGTTTTAGAGAGTTTTACTATGTTTGTACCTTCGATAGCTTCGGAGGAAAGGGATTCTTGCTCCTAGATTTTTGGGACATTTTGAGGTCATCGAGTAGGATGAAGAAGTGGATTATTACTTAGAATTTCCACCATAGTTGATATCAATACATAATGTGTTCAATGTATCACATCTTTAAAAGTATATTTCTAACCCATCTCATGTTATTGGATGGGAGAATTATGATGTTGACACTAATTTATTTAGTTATTTTCATCCATTCACAGTTATTGATTCTCATACAAAGGAGACTCATTGGAGGATGATACCTTTGGTTCATGGAAGCATTATTCTAATTCACATGAGACATGGGAGTGTGAGAAACTTATGAGAGAGTAGTGGACTTATCTAATATATATATATATTTCTTGATAGTATTTTTAGGGAAATTGTTTTTAATTTTGGGGATTTTGTATCTTCTCATTACTTGTCTTTAGGTACTCCTTGACCCCTGTTTTGATCATGCATTGGTTGGGGATTATCTAAGAATGTTTTGATTGATATTTGTAGAATTTTTGAATCCATATGAGTGGTACAAAGTTGGTTCAAGGTTATGGAAAACTATATGGTTTAGTCCATAAAACAATGTGACTTATGATGGTGCTCTAGAGGGGGTGCACAGTTTATCCAAAATGTGTAGCCAAACCATCCAAATCATGAAACCTCAGGTATTGAGGGTTTTCATGGTCAGTTCATGGTTTGAAAAACCATGTACCCACAAAGTAGAGACTTCTCAAACCATAAAGTAGGGGTGCATGATTATTAAGCATAATTTTCCTAACTATATGATGTTTCCCATAAAACCATGTACATGGGTTTTTATTGATCTAAAAATTATTTTAAAATATTAGGACCAAAGTTTAACTACCAATAACATTATTTTGACCCTAAATAGAATCCTTAGTTCTAGAAGTCTCTTAAGAGGATTTTTTGGCTCCATATACCCCTTTTGGGGGGGATTAAAGCTCCGTTGATCTCATTTGAACTCCTCCGAATATGTAGATGTCTCGTAAGGTGGTTTCTTATGATACCAAATTATCTACTCATTATATTTTGATGTATATTCATTTAATTTATTGATATAAACTATGATTGATTATATCGTTATTCTATTTTGTGTTCCTAGATCATCTTTGCTTTTGTTCATCATAGGAAATCCCCATTGTGGGTGTTGATTTCTGGATCATTGATTTAATGGTAGGTGGTTCAATAATTATTTCCCCTAGAATTCAAACCTTGAATTTATTGTTTGAATTAAAATTATTTTTAATTTTATTTCAAAGATTGAACCATGATAATTTGATAATTTATTTTAATTTGGTATCGAAATTGGAAAAAACACCAGTTTCAATCAAATTGAAAGTATGGGGTGATTTTATGATTACTTTTTTTTTATTTAGAAATAATTTTTATTAAGATATTTTTTGTTGATGTTGAAAAAAATTATGATGTTGAAATTTTATTCTAAGTGTAATGAAATAATGAAAACCTATGATTTGGTTTTGAATAGAAAAATTAATTTTGAAAACAAAAATTGATAATATGTATTTTAAAATGTTTTAAAATGATTAATTTTAAATTTGATTGATCGATTTATTTATTTAACACATGGGATCCTGGATAAAAAATAGGGCTTTGGAAAAATTATTCTAGGTTCTTGAACCCCTAGTACAAGATTTATTATGAGTACACTAACTAAACCATGATTTAATACTAATTTTCCCTTTCATGGGACTGGATGTAATTTTACCTTAAATGGGAGTGGATGATAATAATTTTCCATTTAGTGGGAGTGGTTATTTAACCATAATCACAGATGAGATGTGTGAGGATCCAATATCCAGTAACTAATGTAATGCATTCTATTTTAAAATTGTGGTATGAGTTTTTTGATTTGATATGCATGCCTATAACAATGAATTGTTCTACTAATTCCTTTTGATTTATATAAAATACTTTATAAAATAATTTTATTTAATAATTTTGGAATGTTGTTTTATATACCTACCATATTTTTATTATAATTCATTCTTCTGAAAATATCTAAATTTCATTCCATGTTTTATTTAAATTGATACCATATCTGTTTAATATTTTTTGGAATTGATTATGGACCACTTTATGAGACCCTATTGGTAATTATAGCTTACAAAATACCTTTTTAATAAAGACTTTATGTTATTTTATTATTATATGTTTAAAAAAAGGGAAAGAACCAATTATAGGAGGTAGATGTTCTTGATCCTTTAGACCATTGAGTGGGGTTATTTCTGGTGGATCCATTGTCGTCATGGGATGATGTTCCCTCTATGATGTTTGAGTTTTATATTTCTAGTTGATGAGTAATTTAATGATATACTACTTTGAGTTTTTTTATATATGTCTAGATACTAGTATATTTCCCCTTTGTACTTTTGAGTATACTGACTTTTATCTCTTATCTTCCATTTTTTTGGAAAATTCATTCCCTCTTTTTAGATTATATGATTATAGTTTCTTATCACCAACCCATAGAGATCAAGAATTACCTTTGGATCATACCATTGTTGGCTTGAGTATCATGTTACCACGATATTCGAACTTATTTGTGACACACTCATTATGAAAAATAACTTTTTTTTTCTACAAAATCTATCTTATCATAGAAAACATAGATATAATCCATACATAAAAGAAAATAAAACAATTACAGGGGAAAGACAACATTGTTTGTATGTATATTCTCTCCATAGAAAATAATAAGAATATATTATAATTTATTTTTACCCTAATAATTCTCCCATTATTTTTTAAAATAATTTAGGAATTTATTTTTTGATGAGAAATTCTCTATTTACTAGAAAATTTCACAGAAATGTTAAAATGTGTTGACCTGAAAATAAAAAAGACATTTTTATAACTAGAATAAATAAGAAATGTACTTGTTACCACTTAATTTGATTGTATACCTTCTACTAAGTTATCACAAAATATTTCAAAACACCCTCATACTTATACTTTCTACATCCCATTATTCATGTACTTATTCAAAAAATCATATTCCCAATGACCCATCTCATCATAATTAAAACACATTACTTTCTACTTATAGAAACTGGAATTACAAATACCAAGATCAATTTCAATAAAATCATGAACCATATTATTAAACATACCACATCATAAGGACTTCCCAAATTTCATAAGGAATTTACAAGGGTGATTTTTTCCATACCTATAAAAAATTGAAAACATTATTTTATTACCTTTATATTTATTTAAGTGATTATTTCCCATTAGATGCCACAAAGACCTATTTTTATTTATATTTTCATAGAACACCCAATTATCATAAATATCCATTTCAACCTTCTCATAACATCGAACACGTTTTTCATAAAATTTAAATTCATTGGAAGCTAGTGACCTTTGATATCATGGATTCAATCCTGAGTAAAAAAAATATTTTTACTGTCATGAACTCAGATAAAATTTGGTGTGTATCCTTCCAACTGAGTAAGGTTTCCTATATAAATTATCAATGAATCTTCCTTCATTATCCTTGATTTTAATAAATGTTTCTCCACCATATTTTGATCTCAATTAGAAAAATATTCATAAATTCAATCCATTCCATTTTATCAATATCTTCGCTTTATATAGTTTTCCTTAACATTAACCACTATTGATCATATTCACCTAGAAAATGGTAAATATAAAGAGTTATATTTTGATGATCCAAACAACACATGACTTCAAATGTGTTTTTTTGGGATTTAATCCATCCCTGAGCTACCATTCGGTAAGAAGACACACTTAATAAATGAGGTTTTTTCCTCATAATATTCTCAACTATTGATATATTCCCCTGTGGTTGATCAATTTTTTCTCAAAAATATATTCCCCCACCATTTAGATCTTGAATCATATGATCCATAAAAAAACTATTCAGTTACATTTCTATCTATTCTAGGTTATATATTTGGGGGGATATTTTTTTCTTGGTTCCATTCCACTTAAACTTCCATGTTTCCTATATGGAAAAAAATTATGAAAATACATGTTTTTGACTAAGAAACATAGTATTCATTAAAATATATAATGTGAAAAAAATAAATTTAAATATCTTAAAATTATTTACACATATTATCCTAACATCTAAAATTATTTAAATCATACCCATGATACCAAAAATATTTCCATGTTCTTGAATATTACATAATATTGAGTTTTAACTCATGAATTAATTCTCTTACATTTGATAATATTTATGGTTTATATTTCTATAGGATTATTCCATCACCATTTCATAAAAAAATATTACATCACAATGTGGACACATCCACTCAGTATACATTTTCATATTTAACAATAATTTTAAAATATAGCATGTTATATTTTCATGGAAGATCATTACAATTTTCATATTTACCTCATCCTTTTCCTTATAATGAATTAAATCCTTTTGAAAAACATTTTAATTTATGGTATGAGAAAAAATTATCTATAAAATAAATATATACGAAATAAAGAAAATGTTTTTCCATGAAAACTAATAAAAATTTTCCTTTTTCAAAATAAACATTGTGCTCAAAATAATTAATTTCATAACTAAGAAATCAAATTCCTTGATAAAATCATTTTATAAAATATTTAGTAGTAAATATTATATTAAAAAGAAAAATCATAAATTTTTTCTTGAAATAAATAAATACTCATGAAATTTTTTCCATAAAGTTATAAATTTTACCCTTATGAAGATGAAAAAACTTTACATTAAACATAATCTATTTACCTTACCATACAGAATCATAATATTTTTAAAAATCCATAAAAATCATACCTATATCATATAGGTAATATGTGGAATCATTTTATTATTAGCCATAAATATGTAAAAATAGTCATAGTGACAAATGGATTTACCATAACTATTACTAATGGATTAACCATCATTATCAAATTCCAACATAAATCTTACTCAATACATTATAAGGCTATAATAGAACCACCCATCATTGGTTTATAATGGAATAACCCATCCTTGTTTTACAATGAAACCACATGTCATCATAATAATTTCCCAATAAACATATAATAATCATAACAAATAATATATTTTAATTTTAAACATTACACTAATAAAAATATTCTTTTCACCCATAAGAATTCATTTTTGAATGTTGATATGTACTTTTCATTTAAAAATAAAAATTTAAAACAAAAAATCATAAAATAATGTGAAATAAGGTTTTTATTTGAATAAAAAATTCATGTATATAAATTTATAAATTTATTGATTAATGAATACGATGATGAGAAATTTTTTTATCATCATATATGTGAAAATAGAACATTGATTTTCCCTAATTGTTAAAACATTCCATATAAATTTTAAAAAAAAGTATCTTTTTGAAAAAATTTGAATAAAATTAAAAGGAGTCCTACAGGTTAATTTATAAATATTTTATTATCATGTAAATAAATATATAAAATATTTTTATGAATATTTAAATGGAAGAAAATTATTTATAAAATAAATCTTTAAAACATTTATAATGTAGTTTTTTAAAGTATAGTGTCCCCTACCTTGATTCTGAATCATCACATACATTCCTCATCATCATGAATAATATAGAGATTTTATTTATTTAATTTCTTGAGAAGATTTATCATTTTTATTATTAATTTTACCATTTTATAATCAATTACATAGTAAATTAAATTTACAATGGATGTTTGGACAATATTCGACTAATACATCCAAAACGACTTTGTTTGGTTGTCTATTATAAAATATATCATTATTAAATAATATAAAAATTAATAATCACGAAATAATAATAATTTTAATATATAAATTATAATTTAAAAACTAATCATGAATTTTTATTTTGTTAAACGAGCTACATTACATTTATGAGGACGGTATGTATTATGTATGCATGAGAAACATTTTCATTTTCAAAAAATATAATGGAAAGAAGATATTTGTTATTTTAACTTTATATAATTATAATTATATCATAAATATCATATTGTATCTTTAAATAAACTTATATATTCCATCCATATGTTGTGGTGATAAAAAATCACATTAGTTTGTAGAGGTTGTAGTTTACACACACACATAAATGACGTTATCATTTCTCAATGAATACAAAGTTAAGAAATTAGATGAAAATTTATCGTTAAAACATGATAAAAATTTCATAAATATCAAATATATTAATAAAATACATTATTTTATCAAGACATGATAGGTGGTGATGGAAACTTGATTTCATCGATTCACAAGGCGATAGTCCACCATACATACAAATAATTATTTCATTTCCCATTTGATAGTAGAATGAGATGAATGTATGTTATGAAATTAATGTAATAAATTATAAATATATATTTTTTATTTTTTTATTATATCATCATTGTTTAATAATATTTTTTAGATGTGTGAGAATAAATAAAACAAAAACATCCAGTTAGAAGATATACCCCTTCTTCATACAATATTATTTTCTTCGCATATTAAGCCCTTTGACGATGGTATTATGTCTAAAAAAATACATCTGTAATGATTCAAGGTATTTTAGGAAGACATTTGGGTAGGTATTTTCTAAACCAATAGTATTTTTATGTGTTATGAAAAGAGGATGAGGGGGGGGGTCCCTTTTAAAAGATATAGGAAGGGAACTTTTGGAATTACTTAAATTAAGAAAATGTAATAAATTATTTTTCATGAAAAATTGATCCAAATTTATATATTTTAAATATAGGATTATTATTTTTTGTAATACTCTCATAAAATAAATTTTGATGATGATATTAAATTTTTTATGCTTTTATATTGGTTTCAACAACCCGTTAACCCTTTTAACTCATATAGTGATATCAAATTTTTTTACAATAAAGGAGTCATGAATGATACAATAAAAGGAAAAAACACATAAAACAATCAAATTTTCTATTATCAACAATATACCATTAAATTTTTTGATGATGATATTTTTTAAAATTTTAAATTATTTTCTAAAACATTATTTTTTATATAACATCATTAATGTTAATTTTGGAACTATTTATTTAATTTGACATGGAAAACAACATGAAAGAAAATAAATTCAAATAATTTACACTAAAACATTCCAAAAAAGTTATATATATATATATAAAATTATTGAAAAGAAATAATTCATTCAAATTGTATAACATTTATTTTTTCTAAAATCATTTATTTTATTTTTCTATTAATTGAATAAATACTTTTTCGACACTACATAACCCATTAAGGTAATTATTTCGTCAATAAAAATTAAAATATAATTACCATGATAAAAAATAATTTATATTTAAAATGTTTATTTAGAACTGAATATAGGATTTTTGTCCTTCCCCCAAAATATTATAGATATTAAAAGCAATAATGATTTAATTTTTTTACATTATCTATTACATAAATATTATAAACATAAATATCAATGAAATATGGCACCCATTTTCTATATATTAAAAACATGGATGGATATGGATGATATAAATTCATCCAAATGGAAAAATTCATGGATTAGGGCAAATTGTTTTCATTATCATATTATTTTTATCCAAAATTACATACTTTAACCTTGCCTTGGTAATAATTATTTAATATAGTTACTATTCATAATGACTAAAAAAAAGTTAGATACATAAGAAATTTGTACCTCATGTTTGAAAATATTAAATTTATTCTAAAAGATTAATTTTATATAATTTTTATAATTTTATTGAAAATTAGTCCCTCAATACGTGATGAAATAATTTTTTTAGAAAAATGACATTTAAGTATAAATATTTTAATAAAAAATTCATGTTTAAAATTAATTCCAAGGAATATAATTGGATTATATTTATTAAAAATAAATGAATAAAATTTAAAAAAAACTAAAAAATAGAATATTTATTTTTAAATACATAATGAATATATTGTTCTTAATAAAAAAAGTATTTCTAACTATTCATTGAAAAATAATATGTTTATAAAAATATTAAAAAGAATTATGCATATAATTTTTTACATGATGATTTAAAAAATTATTTTTTTTCCAAATTCAAATTATATATTTTTAAACCTTATCTTTTTAAAAATACCATATAATTCATGAAAATAGTATTAGTTTAGAAATATTTTTTTTACTTTTGATTGAAAAAAATAAAAATATTACTATAATGATTATTACGCTATGAAATCTAGTTAATGAATATTAAAAAAACATGAAGATGAATAATAGAACACTACCTGGGTTGTTACATCTATATTTGGCCATTGATTTTTTTTGATATGATAAATGATTATGGATTGTGTAATGGGTTTTTATTTCATGCCAATTGTGGTTGTGAGATTTATTATAATTACGATATGAGTTCCACGCTAACGACTAAGGTGCATGATGGAAGAACAAGTTACATGGGATGTTTTGGGATTGATTTTATAAACTAATGGATTTTTTATGGGTTGGGTGATCATTATAATCATTTATGTGGATATACGGTGTGTTTGGGACCAATCCAATAATCAGAAGTGAGCACAATGAGAGGGTTCCATTCTGACCACCTAAATTGATGATATGTGATTGTTCCATTGGTAGGTTCCATTTTAACCCATTATTATTAGTGAAATGATAATATAATGGGGTTATGAACCAATATGAACCCTATGTATTGATGATATGAGTTTTTAACAATGGTGAGTTCCATTTCAACCCTTGGTAATGATTATTTGTGATGGTATCAAGGGAGGAAACCATTATAAAATTTATGTATTAATGACATTCGATGGTGGTAAGGGTCAACACTATACCGACCCAAGGTATTGATGTCATGATTTGGTACCAAGAGAAAGATCAATTCTATTACATAGGTATTAATGGTTTGAGATGGTTTCATGGATGGGTACGATTCTGACCCATAATATTGATGATTTTAGATGTTATTATAGTTGGGATATTTTTGAACCATGGTTTTGATGGCATGTGATTTAATTAAGTTCAAGTTCCATTCCAACCCTTGATATGCATGATTCGATGTGGAATTATTTGTGGGTGCCATTCTGATCCTTGATTTTGTATTATGGAAGGTTCCATTCCAACCCATGGTATTGATACTTAGAATGCTCATAGTACATTTTTTTTAACTAAAAAATGTATGGTATTTTTTTGGTGCCATCAGAGAAACCATTGATCAATTATGGAATATTATATTGCACATAATTTTTTATAACAAGTCACATTGTACAATAATTATTTATAAATGATATGTTAGAACACTATTGTTTGTAAACAACTAATATGCATTGAAAAAATTATTGGGAATCACTATCTATTTTGTACCTGAGAAGATCTCTTGATAGAATGAACAAGTATGGTAGTGTTTAGATGCTGGATAGTGGAGTTGTGTATCATTTTGATATTCAAGATATGTGACATTGTTTGTATTCTATACTATGTTTAATTTTTCATGTTTATTTTGGTTTGGGTGGTATATGATATTCCCAAAGGATATATTTTTTGTTTTTTATTGAATCATGTGGTTTTTAAATAGCATATTATTTTATAACATGTGTATTATCATTTAAATTTTGACATATATTTTATAGAATGAGACTTTTTTCCTTTTTATTTTATTAAAACCGATTTCATATTACTTTTTTGATATTTATTATTATCTAAAAAAAAGATATTGCCTCCCCATAGTTTCATCATAGATAATCACTATTAGTCAATAACATTTGGCCAACAGGTAGATGAACCTGAAGACACATGGAATCTTTATTATGGATACCGTGGGGTGATCCAGACTATGGATGTAACAAACTGGTATTATATCATTGATTTTCATTTCATAATATTTTTCGTATGGTATAATAGGGACAATATTAGTGAAAACATAGGATGTATGTTATTTATTATTCCTAGAAGACACACTCACATGTTACAATACAAGTTACCAGGAATTTGGGTTTACATTTCATTGTTTTTACTCTAAAATTTATGATTTATATGAAATATTTTTTTACAGATATATGTTTTTTCTACTTTCATATTCTCATAGGGTGTAAATAGTGTGGTCGTTTATAAATTGTATAAAGTTTTACATAATTTTTTAATCTAATAACATTATGTTCGATATCGTATATGATACACAACACCTAGCTTAAATAATGTAGGAAATATTATATATGACCATTATAACTTAGTCATTGAATATTAGGGTATGAATTGGAATGAAAACATTATGATATATATATGTATATATATATATTAAGTCACTTATAAATATAAATTTATTTATTAATACTTATGAAATAGGTATCTAATTTTTATATATAGTCTTATCATGCTTAAAAATACATTTCCTTCGAAACTATTTTTTATTTTTATTATGAGAAAATATTATATTTAATATTATATTTTTTTTAAAATATTAATTTATAAATTAACTAAATTTTTTAAATCAAAATATAAAAATTATATTAGGGTATTTGTTTTGGATTTTTTCTAAAAAGTTTGATTTTCCAGAAAATAGTGGAAAATAATGATTTATATTGAAAAATTTATTATTGTTCAAATCATGTAAAAAGATCCATTCTATTTTAATATGGTCTAAAATTAAAATTAGTCCTATAATATTATAATATTATAAATATTCTAATTAAGTATATTGTAATCAATTTTATCTATGAATTTGGTTTCAATTCAATTTTATATGTAAAAAGTCTTTTTTGTGAAAAACTATTTTCCTACTAGGAATGTGTATTTTTCATAATAAATTATATTTAACACAATTGGTGAATTATTTTATTGAAATTTATATATTATAAATTAAAAATATTTTTTAATACTCATGTAATAATATTTTCTATGCATGATATATGAATAAATCATGTTTTATGAATAAAACTATATTTTTCTAAAAATCAGATTTCATCATATTTTTAAGAATTATTTTAAATTTATCCTCTAAAAAATATAGGTATTGAATTTGATAAAATGTGTTACATATTTGGAATCAGTAAGTTTAAATTTTTTAAATAGTCCACTTAAACTTTTAGTTAATAGAAATAGTAATTGTTGTAAAATTTATCACATCGGTAAAGGGTTAATCGAGTTAATGTAGGTTAAAAATAAGCGTTAAGTTCATAGTAATTCATCTAAATTCCAATTATATGAAAGTAATTCAAATCTTATAAAATTAGTCCTAAAATATTATTTATATGCGACATTATTCCACTAAAATGAAATATATAATATTTAATGTAATGAAAGATACCAAGTGTCACTCTCTTGGTTTTAAATATCTCATATTCATTCACAGATTGAAAAATTGTTGTCATGAATGAATATTAATGGTCAGTTTTTGAATAATGATATTATATTCATGATGATAAATTATTTCTTATTTTAATGATTAAATCATTAAATTAAATATATTTTCAACACTAATACAATATTTATTGAGTTAATTAAAAAAATAAATGATTTTAATTTTTTTAATAATTATATAATTTTATTAATATATAGTTTTACATGGAATTTTTGGATAAATATAACATATTAATGTTCTGTAAAATTATTATATTTGAATTACATCTTTTTCATTGTGTATTTAATTTTAAATTAAATGAATACTTCCAAAATTGACATCAATGTTATTTGATAATAATTAATAATTTATTAAATGTATTAAATTTTATAAAAAATATTATATTCAACCATTGGAATGGAATATTGTTATATATATTAATCATGGTATATTTATGAGTCACTTGTCTGATTATGTTTTCGTTATTATCCTTTAATGATTAAAATAGTTGTTACTGCCACTGATATCAAAATTATGTAACAATGGGGTTAATAAAAAATGATAAGGATCAAAATAAATTTCATTATATGATTCTATATCATTCCTAAACACTTTTTCTTTTAATTAATGTCTATTTGGAATTAATTTTCAAGATAATTCCTTCATTGTATTTTTATCTTTTAAGAAATTCCAAATGTGTCGTCTCCCTCCCTTATAAAGGGACACCCCTCCTTCCAATTGCATACAAATAATTTCTCGATATATATAGACCATCCCATATAAAAATCCCTTCACAACATCCAAGGTCACATTTTATAGGTCTTGGTATTCCGAAAATTCATACCCAAGGATCCTTAATAGGAGATCTATAGATTTTATTTCAATAATGTAGTAATCTCTTTTACTAATAATATTATTTTTTACTTATTCATTAACAGACTCTAAATATATGTTATTTATAATAAAATAAATCATTATAAATCATAAATATACCAAAATTTTATCATTTTTATTAAACCACCATTGTAAACTCTCTATCCCAAAAAATGGGATCATAAATTTTCACTCGTGTGTATGTACGACTTATAACTTCCATGTAGTGACACTATTAATTTTTCCACAAAATAATTTATGGATATATATTATAAAGGTTTTACATTTTTAATAATATATTTAATAAATAATTATAATTTTAATTTTTTATATAACATCTATTTCATTACATTCCAATATTTTAGAAAACGATAATATCAACCATGTGTACGTGTGGACTACCACCTCCACGAGGATATGTGATTTATTTTCTATTTATGTTATACATGGATAGTAATAAAGATATATGTAATGAATATAAATTATATTTATAATATAATAATTATTATATAAATTTGAATTAATACTTATCTTTTGTTCCATCTTTCTACATGTGAAAACCGTGTTCATGCATTCATATGACATACCGTCTCCAGGAATGGTCTAATTAATTTTTCTATCTCAAACATTTATGAAAGAAAAAAATGTATTTAATTAATATATATGAAATTTATATCAATATTATAATTTTTTATATTATATAACAATGATAAATATATATGTACTAGGATTACTGAATTGAAATACTAATGAAAAATGAAAGAGTTAACACTCAAAAATAAAATTTTTAATAATTATTTATTAATGGGTGTTGTAATGATATAATGGGATCATATATGATAATATAATTATTTAAAATATTCTATTAAATAATTATAATCGATATATATTTATTATACTGGAAGTGATATCTCTTCCATAGTAATAGAAACTCATGTTAACAGTTTATCATCTCAAATTATCTTCTTTGGGACATATGTTATGACATGAACTTATATTATATAATGAGGTATATATAATTACATTTTACATTTTATACCTTTATTTTCCTTATGATAATGATACTTAATGTTTCATATGAATTTATTCTTTCGTGGGTCTGACAATTCAAATGTTACCAAAGAGGTATGGGTTTTATGTTACATTCTCATTTGTTATCAAGATTGTTTATAATTAGTCTTCTAATAAAGAAATATTATGATCAAACTATCAATAAACACATTAATATTTTTCTACTATAGTTATTTATAGATAATATATATTTTAATTTCATTTCCCTCATTTTTAATAAGCAATATAATAAATTATTTTAAGGAAGACTAACTTGATTTATCTCTTCGGTCGAAAATATTTTTTCTTTAATTTTCATGTTTCTTAAAAAATATCTCAAGATTTGTTTACAATTATAAATTATTTTTTATGTAATTTTTTCCCATTTTATAATTTTTAAAAAAAATTGAAAATTAATCCTCTCATTGTTTTCAAAACAAGGTATATTTTTACTTTTTACAAAAATGCAAAAGGAATGTTTTATTTTAACTTATAGGATATGAATAAAATTTATCCCCAATGTGAAAAATTATTACTGAAAAAAATTCTTGATAAGTTTCCATAGGCATTTTATAAGAAAATAATTTTAACAATATTTTATAAATTTATAGTTTTTGAGAAGTTATTTTTAATTTTGAAAAGGTATTTTCCTCAATAATGTTTTAATGATATTGTAATGATATTTATATTCTTCAAAGACAAAAACAGATGATTTCAATTATTCTTTTATGGGGATATAAAGCAAGGGAACTATCCTTATTCATTCTAAATAAGATTTATGATTATGATGATAATATTTTTATGAAATATGTTCCTTTTCCAAAGGTTATGAAATGATGAAATGATGAAATATTTATGAAACACATTTCATTTACATGAGTTATTCTATTATAAAACGTTTATAAAACCCATTTATTTTTATGGGTTTTGATATGATGAATGTTTTATGATCATTATGAAAAATATCTATGATTTTCATTATGTGAGGGGTGGAAAAAAATTATTTATCCTAGAAATGTATTAGATAAAGATTGATATCTCATGATATAAATAGATCTTTACTGGGGGAGTGAACCCAATTCAAAAAGGGACACTATTCATTATTATAGTATTAGGAGTGACAATGACTAATTTAATGGTTTATTGAGGAATTAAAATCCAACAATATAGTATTGGAAGTGATCCATGACAATAATTGAAATTTTATTCTATGATTATGTGTGTGACAGAAACTCAGGTCTTATACCAATGTTAAGAACTCATGACTTAATATTATTGATTTCAATATGATTACTATCTTATAAATTTCAATTATTAATTCCATGACTAAAGATTACGATCTATGATATTTATGATCATTTTTAATACATTTTTCTCAGGTTGTTCTAAATTGATCATCAATGTGTACCTTATTTAACCTTACTAAGAATATAAAATCACATATTATTTTGTTTACTTTTCCCTAGGTTATTAAGAAATTTATTAAGTATGATATGTCTATGAAGTGTGCTAGTTATGAATATTTTAGTTCTAAATGATGTAATAAATTTATGAAGCATTTGTTTATATGTCAAAATTTCCTATGATATCAGACCTATATGATTTTGTCATAGATATTTTTTTTATATTGAATATTAAACTAAAAAGATAAAATACCAATGTATGAAAATTATGGGTTTCTATAGTTAGTATCTGAGTATGGTTTAGTAAATTATTGGAGTTTATGATGAGAAAACATTAATGAGAAACCCAAGGGGATAATTTTAAGTATCAGATAACTTTTTAATGTTTTGATAAGGAAGAGATTATGTTCTTTTCCTAGAAAGACATCCATGTATATGTACTATATTTTTACATGGTTCTGGAATAGATTACTCTAGGCGTATTAACACTAAAATGAGTTGGTTAAGAATATCTTGATCATAATTCTTATTCATGGTGAATGTGTACTTGTTTTACCCTTGGATTGAGACTCCCAAGTGATGTTCTTGGGTTGAATCATATTTTCATTATGAACATTTATAAATTATTTTTAATAGATAACGACCATGAATGACTTGGGTTAAATCTATGTTGTCATATATTAAAAATTAGGAGACATATTTTAGATATCATATAAATGATTCTTCAATATGACTATTGTTACTCACATTATTCTTTTTTTCTTAGTTAATTTTTTAGAACAAACAGTATTCATGTTAGCACTGGTAGACAATGGAAGGATTGACATCATGAGAAACCAAATGAAAGATGACATGGAATGTGAAACATTATGATTATCCCTAATCATCTATCCATTTATATAATTAACAACCTCTACATAAGTGATTTTGCCAACACACCAAAAAATAATATGTTGGATTTTCATGAAGTCTATAGGGGAATGAATATTAATCTTCCTACTTGATGAGAATGTGATAAGAAGCAATAGATTAGTGTTATTAAAGGAATGTGAAGTTTTTTACATTGTTTAAATTTAGGGAATAAATAAATCAATTTATGAGTAAAATTGATTAGTTCAATGGCGTAAAATTTATTCTTTCTAATAGCATAATTTATTGTTCAACATACCACATGTGGGGAATATGGGCATTATCTGAGACAATGCCCTAATCCAAGGGGTAAGTAGATGACCATGGAAGGATCTATTCTATTCTAATATATTAAGTGAAACAATTTATGTGTCAATGCATTGGGAATCAAGAATTATATCAATTATATTTTAGATAAATCAATCATGAATCATCTACTGATATTTCAACTATAGATTTCATTATGGATTTGGAATTTTTTTTTGAATTGTACACATATCCTAGATAACTTTAATTCTTTATTTGTAATAAAGATATGATTAAAAATGATAGTATAATATCAGAGACCTTGAAATTGTTTAGGGATTTGATGATAAAGTCTTTTGATCATCTTTGGTAAAGTTTATTACATTTTTGTATTTATGGAATATAATCCATAGTCTATGGTTTTATTTGGGGAATAAGGATTGTATTAATTTGGGAATATTATATTTTTTCATGTGAGATGAACTTATGAGTTATAGATACCATCATTAGTTTATTTTTTTAATATTGATCATAATTTTAATGTCTTAAACACCCCATTTTGGGCTTATATGTGATGGGAGTTTGAGGTGATTTGAATCTTTTATTTGGTTTTAAGAAGAATAATATATTGAGTATTAAATAACCATTTGTATTTATATATAATTTAATTGTATGATAATAATGGTCTACCAGATACTGGTATATAGATAATAATGATGGTTGAAAAATGGATCATTGATAAGGTAATAATTTTTGAGATATTTTTGGTCATGTTAAGTATTACCTATTGGGTTAGTATTGAAATTTTATTCATGATATTTTTGTGAAGTTAAATACATTTAAATATTATTTAATTATTTATGATTTTGATTATTGTTTTTATGGGAGATGATTCATTATTTTTAGGTATAAATAATTCTTATGATCAACACACGTTTTAACATGAAATATTATTTTTGAAGAATGTAATAAATTTTTTTACGATGTTAGATAAATGGTATGATATAGACTTTGAGATTAAAACATTTTTAATTCTATTATTATGGTAATTAAGTATTTATAGATTAATATTGTATTTCTTAGTATGATGGTTTATTCATTTTAGGAATTATCTTACCTTTTTCTATAAATATTATATTTTGATTAGTGATTAATGAATTAAGTAATATCTTGATATAATTTTTTGATCTATTATAAGTTGATTTTATTACATTAGTCATGAAAAATACTTCTTGAATTCCCATCATTTGGAGAAATAGAATAAATTTTTGTGGAAATGAATTAAATGATAAAATTATACTTTCCAAGTATTTTTATTTCTTTAAATTATATTTATATATGATAAAGTAATTCTACAAATGTAGGAATAATATTTGAAAAAAAAAATATTTTCTTATTACATCCATTAATGTGGAATTTATTTTCATTTTATCACATCATTGATTTATGTTTTTTTTTGTTTTTAACTTTATCATTATCATTCACTATCTTATGATTAATGTTCTCTGTCACTCTCCCTAAATAAATGAATATTACATTATGCTTCTATGATAATATTTAAAATTCCCACTAATGTTATCATATCTATAAACCTTGATATGTGTTATTCTAGATAAAATTCATAATTATTATTTCCTATTTTGAAGAAGAAGATTTATTTTCTATTTGTTTGATGTGGATTTTCAAAAAACGAATTTTCAAATATCAAATAATTGATTATAAATTACATGTTAAAATTTTAAGGACACAATTTATTAATGGTTGCAGAATGTAACACCTAGAGATTTTAAATTAATAACATTATATTTGATAACATATAAGACACACAACATTGAGATTAAATAAGCCACGATATATTCTATATAACCATTATAAACTAGTTTTTGGATTGGTAGGTATGAATAATAATAACCACATTATGAAATATATATACATATAAGTACTAATCAAAAAACATTTATTGATTAGTACATCGGAATTAAGAATATAACTATGATGTATAGATATATTGCGCTTAAAAATATATATTTCCTTGACATTTTTTTAATTTTTAATGAGAAAATATTATATTTAATTTGTTACACATTTAAATATTTTATTTTATAAAATTTACTAAATTTGTGAAATAATCATATCACTATTTTTTTGGGGTTAATTTCTATGAGTTTTTTAAATATTAATTTTCTATTGAATATTTAAAAGTACTTATTTGTATTGAAAACTATATTTTTGTTTCAATCATGTACAAAGATCTATTTTTTTTAAATTGGTTTAAAAATAAAATTAGTTTAAAAATAAAATTATTTTATTTTTTTAAATAATAAAATTATGTTCATTGGAATGAATTTTAATTTTTAATTTTGTATAAAAACATTTTTATACATAAAAATGTTTTTTATGAAAAACAATTTTTATACGTGAAATGTGTTTTATAATAATAAATTAAATTGACCAATATTGGTGCATGATATTAATGAAATTTATATATTATATATTCATTAATTTTTTTTCTCATTAATATAATTTTTTTCCTATTTATTGGTTATGAATAAATCATGATTTATGCATAAAAATATATTTTTCTAGAAATATGTTTAAGTTGAATTTGGAACATTTATTTAAAAAATATTTTTTCCACACATATCTATTTAATTTGATAATATGGATTAAATATTTTGAATATATATGTTGAAATTATATGAATAAGACTCTTTTATCATTAGTTTTTCCGAAAAATTAAATTGGTAAAATTTATCACCCCGGTAATGGGTAAATCAGGTTTATCCTAAATAAAATTCACTATTAAGGTCAAAATTGTTCATCTAAATTCATAATTTATTAATGTAATTATAAAAATATCACCATAATCTCAAAATTAAATGTTTTAAGGGACAATTTTATATGAAAATTACATGTATAATATTTATTACAAAGAAAATTAAAAATTCCAATCTCTTAGTTTACATGTCTATTATGTGCTCACACAGGGAAACATTCAAGCTATTAATGAATATTAATAGAAATTTACTGAATAATGAAATTATATTAAAGATGGTAATTTATTTCAAATTTTAGTGATAAAATAATTGCCTTAAATATTTTTTCATTGTGAATACAATATTTAATCAATTAATAGAAAAATAAAAGAAATGATTTTAAAAATATTAAAAGTATTATAAATTAACTGAGTTATAGTTTTCCATGAAATTTAGGGATAAATATATAATATAATAGTTTTTATAGTATTATATTACATTTTCATATTTTTTGGGTTTTTTAGAGTCAAATTAAATGTATAGTTCCAAAATTGACATTAATGAATTTTTTAATAAATTATATTTTATTATATGATATGAATTCATAAAAACCTTATCATTATCCTTGTGAATTAAATATGGTTTGAAATATCAAACATTTCCCATTTATGAATAAAGTTTCCATTAATAATAATATTTTTAACCCTTTTTGATTAATATACTTTTTACCGCAGTTAAGGTGAAAAATATTTAACAAAGAGATTAATAAAAAAGATAAGGTTTACAATAACATAAAAAACTATCTAAATTTCATTAGATTATGTCACATAAAACCTATTCACTTTTTTAATTCATATCCTTTTGGAATCATTTTATATAAAAATGAATTTATTATATTTTAAAATTTTATGAAATTTGAAATGTGTCCCCTCCATCCCTTATAAAGGGAACCCCTCATTTCAATTAATTATAACAAAATGAGCCATATAGATCAACCCTTGTCATAAAAAGACTTTTGAAATAACTTTATTTTGTTATTTTATCTGAATTTGAGAATTTATATTGAGGTGCGGGTCGAGACTGATTGAAATTTTTGTGTTTTGCTGATAAAGGAATATTTTGGCCTTAAAATTTTCCAGCACACGGGTAGGGCGTGATTGAAGCTGCACGACTTAGCCTCGGTCACCATTTGGCCTGCCCGATGTTCGAGTCAAATAAATAAAAAAGTAATGAATAATAAAATAAGGACAAAGTAAAATAAGAAGAATAAAATGATGTTTAATAAATTATTTAAATAATAATAATAATAATGGTAATTATTATTATTATTAACATTTTAATTAAGTTATTATCATGAATATCAAGAATATAATTATTATTAATAATGTTTCAATTTGAGAATATTATTATTATTATTATCTTGGTTAATATTTTAATTAATAATATTTTTATTATTACCATTACTATTATAATTAAATTAGTAATACCATTAATATTATTTTAATTTAAGATTATTATAATTTATTATAATAATTATTATTCTTTTTATCAATATATTTTTAAATAGGTTGTTAATAATAATAATAATAATATTATTATATTGGTTTAATTTTTTAGGGTTTAATTTTTGTTTTCTTTTTTTCCTTGTTTCTCTCTTCATTCCACACTATTTGCATCGCACAAACCCTACCCCCCAAACCCCCTTGTTCGCTGCTCTCCCTCTCATGGCTGAAACTCCCTCCCCTTGATCCCTATATGGTGACTCATGCCGCTCCTCACCCTGATTGAACCACCTCACACCACCACTCTGAGCCGCTCCATCCCTTCTACCTATCTCACACCGACCCCCCATCACACAACTCCTTTCTAGCAGCCCCCTCCTTGCATGACAGCCTCCCAGACCCCCTTTTCACTTCTCATCCTTCACCGGAAGTGAAAACCAACCAAGTAACCTTCTTTCCTCCTCATTAGGGTTTTCAGTTAGTGTTTATTTTGTTTGGGGTTTTCTCCTCATAGTTTTTGTCTGAATTCTTGATTTAGGGTCTGTTTTGAGTTTGTTATGGTGTGGTTGGCATGCGATTAGGAGTTTCACATCAATATTTGAGGTTTTCTACACTGAGGTATGTGGTTCCGTGTATAAACATTATTTAATGAATTCGTTTACTTACTTGATTAATATAATGTGTTCTATGATTAATTGTTTTTGGGAGAAATTAGTTTTTAAGAGAGTTTTATATGAGTTTGATATTTTGTAGCATGTTTACATAAAATGGGTGCATTTTTTATGGAAACCCATTTTGATTCATTTGTCATTGTTTTGTGAATTGTGCGATTAGTTTATTAATCTGTTCAAGTGGTGAGAATTGTGTTCTTGATGTGGAATTGTGTGTATTTGGTCATAAAATAGAGTTTTGTGAGGGTTTTGTGGGTAAGTCCAAGTGAATGTTTGTGAAAATTATTTTATAAAATTTTATCTATTGTTTATTAAATTATATGAATGGTGAAAATGTGTTTTATAAATGGGGAAAAGGTTTTATCAAACTGTTTATGCAGTACGGTAAAAATTTTAGAGTTGTGTTGGAGTGCGTGTGGTTTTGAAACATGATTTTGGGTCCATAAATGGTGACTTTAGTATGTGTAGTGTTTATTTATATGGATTTTGTGAATGTGGATTACCTTTTCAATTATTTGGTGATTATTTTTTTTATATCTTGTTTTGGTCATTACGGTGTGGACTCGAGTCATCAGCAGCAAAGACTTATATGTATATACATGGGTAAGCATGTATATATCTATATCCTCCTTGACCATATTACCTCATGGCGTGGGGAGTATGTACTTGGGTCAAAGGATATATATATATATATATATATGAAAATATATATGCGTGTAGGTGAAGTGGTCACGAGCTTCCATCATCTTGAGCTATGTGTCTTGAGGTAGGTTCCCTATGCCCTGAAATTTAATTAGAATTTCCATAATTGCTTGGTATTCTATTAAAAATTCATTTTATTCTTCTATATGAAATGAATATGAAATATATATATATATATATATATATATATGTATGTATGTATGTATGTATGTATGTAAATGGTTGTGGTTCATTAAAAGTTATTTCTTTGATGTTTTGAACGTGGAGCGGGTATTTCCAAAGATGCGTGGTCTTTCGGTTGGTTTTATTGTGAAAGTGAAATGGCATGTTTGTTTTCCAAAGAAGTTCCAAAGTGATTTCCGAAATGGGTTTTGGTGTGAACTCATGGTTAAACAGTAGTTTGATTTTTCTTAAAAGTATTTCTTTATTTTTATGTGTGGTTTTGAGCTTACATTAAATATGTAGCACCATGGTTGTTTAGTTAAGATTTCAAAATATTTTTGAAACATAAAGATGTTGTCTGATTATGTTTCTAAAATGAAAAGTACTCCTTTTAAGTGATTAATCCCATTTTGCACTTTAGGAATGATTTATGAAAAAGGAAAAACCCTCTTAAGGCTTTCCCCCTTAATTTAGAAAAATGATGTGTATGTTAAATGTACACATTTTTATATGTGCCTAGTGAAGAGGCATGTGCAATGATGTGTGTTTAAAAAATGGATTCGATTAAGGGGGGAGGTCGGTGGTGAAATATAGAAAGTTTTTAGGTAAATAATGTTATGTGTGTGTATTTACTTGTTGATAAAACTCACCACCACTTGAAATAGAGAACATGAGAAACCTAGGTTTCTAGGTGGGAGGACTCAAACTAGTATTCTAGATGATACAAAAGTGCTTTTTCCCAGTTTCATCTAGAAATATTGATGCTTGAAACACTAACTAAACATGATGATGATTTATTGGAGACCACTAGGTTATGGGTGTGTTCCCTACTAGTGGCTCATGCATGAGAACATAGTTCATTGTGGTTACTATTCCATGTTTTCTGAGGTACAAGGATCCCAGGTCCCCAACTATCACTGGATTCTTAGGGATTTCCCATGGTGGTTGTGATCTGATTTTCATTTCAGTTGTTTCACAATTTTTATCTCATTTGTGAAAACCAACATTTTAATCTAAACTGATTCCTTTTATTTAGAAATATTAATGCACACTTGGATTATATTTTGAAAATATAGTGTAACATAAATTCTTTACTTAAAATTTTATACTTGCGATTTGAATTTGAAAATAATGAAAACATTACTTTATTATGTCATATTTTCAAACTAGCACAATCAAGTTTCTTTTTAAAGGTAAGGGAATTGGGAGATGTTTATCCTTGGCATTCCTACTGAGAATCATAATGCTCATTCCTATTTTATTTTTTGGTTTTAGGTTCTTGTAGTTTGGATCTCTCATGGAGCGAGTGTGGTTTTTGTGTTTCATGGTGCTCCGAGAGGTAACTTTAGGTATGTTCTGATGATTAGTTTATTTTTATTTCCACTTCTAGTGTTGTTTTTTTTTGTTCAATTTATATTTATTTATTTGTCTTTTTTTATGGACCAAACCATTCCGAACTGTCTCATTTTAATTCTTGTCACTTGTTACCAGCCCTTAGGGATTTGGAATGCCTTTTGGGCCTTATTGTGGACTAGGTCGGGTGTCGGGTATGATGGCGACTCGACCTGGTTTGTGACAAAATGGGATTATAGAAAGTTCAATCTTTTGGGTCTTGTTTCTTGGTAAAGTGTCATGGTATACTTGAGAAAGGATTTTCGGAACTCGATGTTATGGTTATGAGTAAGGTTCATGGATAACACACCTCATAGAGGGACTTAAGTTACTAGTGAAATTCGGTTTCAAGTGAGTATTTTTGTCCTGGAAGTTCATTGATGTTTGGGAAATGAAAAGAGAGTTAGGTCAATGGTCTCTCAGAGCTCGCAGGTCCTGACAAGCCATGTGGAGCCAGGGAAATTGTCCTAGAACACTCTCTGTGATTGTGGTGCGGCCGGTGTATGGATGCCAACCATATGTCTGAATTGCCTATTGACACTAGTTTCCACTTGAATCGCCTTGTGACTTCTTTGGTTCTGATTTTTTTTGAAAACACTTTTTTGAAAAGTGTGTGAATTTACTTTAAAATTGAAATGGTTTGATTGGGTTCTTGGGTCTCCTCGTCAGCTAGTGTACACCCCCATAAAGAGTTAGTGCACAGTCGAAGTGAGACCATTAGTGATTCTCTGTGGGAGGATCCTCTAGTTGATCAGTGTAAGAACCTTCTTCTTCTTGAACATCAGAATATGAATACACCTCTCTTTTTGCACTCTAGTGGATCCTCTTGCAGTGGGAGAGCTGATGTGAGAGGATTTGGAAGAAACTTTGGTCTCTTGGGTTGCCTGGGTTGTTGACTGTGGAGTTTGACATCATTAAGTATGTAAGTCTTTTCTAGAAGTGATGAAAGAAATTATAGTGGGGAAAAGTAGAAGCAGTCTGGGAGGTTGGTATTGACCATTATCTTAAAAAGGTATTTGAATATTTCATTGGTTTCATCTAAGTAAGGGTTCATGCTGAGCCACATGTGTGCTAAATCTAGTCATGAGAGGCTTTTTTGGATGCTTATAGTATTATCACACTGTTAGGGACTTAGTTTAAGGTTTCCCTTCTTATGATGTCTCTATCAGTTGCGAGGGTCATGTTTTATGATGTCTTATAGTGTGTGCTCTCTTTAAAGTGCAAGGGTGGATTTCGTATAATCCTTTGGGAATCCCTGTTTTCAAGGGAGTGTGTCCTCCTCTTGGGTAGTTATACTTTTTATGTTCAAAGGGGAGTGTTTGTCGTGTGTATTTCCTTCTGAAGTTTCATGGTGAAGGTGAAGAGGTGATGCCCGTACGTCACCTAAACCCCTGTTTTTGTGGATAGTTCGTGAGGGAGTATTTGGAGGCCAGGGTGTGTTTTGTTTTTTGGTGTTTTATCAGTTGCGGTGTGGTTGCGTGTGGAACAAAAAGGAGAATCTCCATTCAGGAGTCTTTACTGCCTGACTCCGAGGCCAGAGATGATTCACACATCAGGGCTCCATCCATAGGCCTCATAGTGAAGCTGGCGTATGGTCAGGAACCCCTAGAGTGTATGGGATCCCAACATTATTTCTGTCATTAGTGTTGAAGGTGAAGGAAGTTTAAATTGTTTCCTATATCCGTTTCATTTATAATGACAAATATGGGTGTGTAAGGTTTCCCATGGCTATGAGGAGGCGTGGTCATCTCATTACCTTAAAATTCTGGTGGTTGTGTACCACCAGATATAATCACTTTTAGTTGTCCTTATTGGGTCTATTTGGGTAAATCAGCCTCAATTTTGATTAGTTCTCATCTAGGGATGTGAAGATGTTGGTTTTTCTTCAACTGTGGCTTTGATGCCCTGGTAGATGGGCCCTTCCCCCCCACCCATTATGGTAGGATGTTTAGTCAGTGCCATGAATTCTCCAAGTTCATGTGTTTCCATTGGATCTAATGGTGGTGAGACCCATTGTGGGACTCGTTGAAATTCCCTAAGAATAAACTAATACTATCATATTCTTAATGGTAGATAGTTTGTTCGGGCCTCCCTGTATATGTTATCCAGTCTTTTCTCGAGGGTTGGTTGGTTCTTAATGGTGGGGAGTCCATTTGGGCCTCCCCATGTCAATACTTTGGTTATATTTCTAGAGATGGATTAGTGGTAGGTTATGGGAGTATGCTTTGGGTGTGTTTTGGGTTTACTTGTTCATTTTGGACAAGTGTTGTGGTGTCTGTTTATAGTGCTTGTGGTTTTTGTTTTTCAGTGTGAGATGGTGGATTACGTGGATGTGAAAGATCCATTCCTTGATCAATCAACTGGAGATGTTTTAGCTTTTGGGGGTAGGCTT
The DNA here is from genome assembly GCA_963277665.1 of Viscum album. Taxonomy (NCBI): domain Eukaryota; kingdom Viridiplantae; phylum Streptophyta; class Magnoliopsida; order Santalales; family Viscaceae; genus Viscum; species Viscum album. The sequence continues at coordinate 2,058,611,418 of OY728120.1, read as the reverse complement.
CACTTGGCGGGGAGTCCATTTTGGGACTCCCGAGTTTATTTTGCAAGTCTTTTCTCTTTTTTTTCAATGTTCTTTATTCTCTTTTGTGTCGTTGTCAAGAACCTATTTGAGTTGAGGGTGTGGGGTACTTATTTTATTTTCTAAGTCTTGTTGCTGTTTTATTGGGGTGAAAATATTTATGGTGGGGATAATTTTCACACACGGACTGTTGAAATAACTTTATTTTGTTATTTTATCTATATTTGAAATTTTCTGTCGAGGTGTGGGCCAATACCGATTGAAATTTTTTGCACTTTGCTGGTAAAGGAATATTTTGTCCTTGGAATTATCTAGTGCATGGGTATGGAACATTCGAAGGTGCTTAGCTTTGGCAGGGTCACCATGAGGCCTACCAGATGTTCAAGTCAAATAAAAAAATGAAATGAATAATAAAATAATGAGAAAGTAAAATAAGAGAAATAAAGAAATGTTTAATAAATTATTTTAATAATAATAATGGTAATTTATTATTATTATTATTATTGTTAATATTTTAATTAATTTATTATCATGAATATCACGAATATGATTATTATTGATAATTTTTCAATTTGAGATTATTATTATTATTATTATCTTGGGTAATATTTTAATTAAGAATATTATTATTATTATTACCATTACTCTTAAAATCAAATTATTAATGTCATTAATATTATTATCATTTAATATTATTATAATTATCTTATTATTATTATTATTATTCTTTTTATCAGTATTTTTTTAATGAGGTTAATGATAATAATAGTAATAATAATAATAATATTATTTTTAGGTTGGTTTAACTTTTTTTTGGGTTTAATTTCCTCTTTATTTTTTTCATTGTTTCTCTCTTCCATCCTCACTCTTTGCATAGTGAAAACCCTACCCCCCGAACCCCCTTGTACACTGCTCTCCCTCTCATGGTCAATGCTCCCTCCCCTTTCTCCCTCTCCAATGACTTACGCCTCCCCTCAACCTGACCGAACCACCACACACTGCCTATCTGAGTCATGCCGTCCCAACTACCCACCTCACGCCGAACCCCCCCCCCCCCCCCAGCACACAACTCCTTTCCAGTAGCCCCCTCCTCGCACGGTAGCATCCTGGACCCCTTTCCGCTCCTCATCCTTCGCTGCAAGTGCAAACCAGTTGGGTAACCTTTTATCCTCCTCCTTAGGGTTTTTAGTTAGGGTTCATTTTTTGGGGCTCTATCCTTATAGTTTTTGTTTGAATTATTTATTTAGGGTTTATTTTGAGTTTATTGTGGTGTGGTTGGCATGCGATTGTGAGTTTCTCATCATTTGTTTTGGGTTTTCAACACCCAGGTAGGTGGTTCCATATATAAAAATTATTTGATGAATTATTTTACTTTCTTTATTAATATGGTGTGTTCTATGATTAATTGGTTTGGGAAAAAATTGGCTTTTAAGAGAGTTTTGTATGCATTTGATATTTTGTTGCATGTTTACATAAAAGGGGTGTGATTTTTTATGGAAAACCATTTTGTGTCATTTTTTAGTGTTGTGTGAATTGTGTGATTAGTTTATTAATCTATTATTGTGGTGCGAATTGTGTTCTTGATGTGGTGTTGTGTGAGTTTGGTCATAAAAGAGGGTTTTGTGTGGGTTTTATGGGTAATGCCAAGTAAATTTTTGTAAAAATTATTTTATAATCTTTTATTTATGTTTTATTAAATTATATGAATGGTGAAAATGTGTTTTATAAATAGTGGAATGTTTTTATCAAACTGTTTGTGTGGTACGAATCACATTTTAGAGTTGTGTTGGAGTGTGTGTGATTTTGAAACAAGATTTTGGGTGTGTAAATGGTGACTTTGGTATGTGTAGTGTTTTTTTGAATGTCTTGTTTGAATGTGGCATACCTTTTGAAGTCTTTGGTGATTATTGCAATTTTTTATTATTATTGTAGTGTGTTTTGGTCATCGTGGTGTGGACTTGAGTCACCGGTAGCAATGACCTATATGTTTATACATGGGTAAGCATATATATATATATATATATATATGTATATCCTCATTGTGTGTATTCCCTCATGGAACAAGGAGTATGTACATGGGTATAAGGATATATATAAATATATATATATGACAATGTATATACGTGAAGGTGAAATGGTCATGAGATTCCATTATTATGAGCTATGTATGTGTCTTGAGGTAGGTTCCTTGTGCCCTGACCTTTAATTAGATTTTCCGTAATTTCTTGTTATTCTATTAAAAAATGAATTTTCTGATTCTATGTGAAATGAATATGATATATATATATATATATATGTATATAAATGGTTATGGTTGTTGAAAAGTGATTTCTTTGATGTTTTGAACGTGAACTGGGTATTTCCAAAGATGTGTGGTCTTTCACCCAGTTTTGTTATGAACTTGAAATGGAATGTTTGTTTTCTAAAGAAGTTCCAAAGTTATTTACAAAATGGATTTTGGTTTGAACTCATGGTTAAAAGGTAGTTTGATTTTTTTAAAAGGATTGGTTCATTTTTAAGTGTGTTATTTCACTTTCATTAAATATGTAGCATCTTGGTTGTTTTGTTAAGTTTTTAAACTATTTTGGAAACTTAAATATGTTGGATGATTATTTTTATAAAATGAAAAGTACTCCTTGAAAGTGATTAATCCCATTTTGAACTTTAGGAATGATTTATAAAAAATGAAAACCCCTCTTAAGTATTTCCCTCTTGATTTAGAAAAATGATTTGTATGTTAAATGTATGAATTTCTATATGTGCCTAGTGAAGAGGCTTTTGCAATGATGTGTGTTTTTTTAAAAAGGGACACACTTAAGGGGCGAGGTCGGTGGTGAAAACTGGAAAGTTTTTAGATAAAGAATTTGATGTGTGTGTGTCTTTACTTATTGATAAAACTCACAACCACTTGAAATAGAGCACATGAGTAACCTGGGTATCTAGGTGGGAAAAATAGGACTAGTACGCTAGATGATACAAAAGTTGTTCGTGCCAGTTTCTTCTAGTAGGATTGACGCTTGCAACATTAACTAAACATAATGATGATTCATTGGAGACCACTAGGTTATGGGTGTATTCCCTTCTAATGGATCGTGCATGAGAATATAGTTCATTGTGGTTTCTATGCCATGTTTCACTAAGGTACGAGGATCCTAGGTCCCCAACTAACACTAGCGGCTTAGAGATTTACCATGGTGATTGTGATATGATTTTGGTTTCAATTGTTTCACACTGGTTGTCTCATTTGTGAAAAACCACATTTAAATCTAAACTGCATATTTTTATTTATAAATTTTAATTCAGGCTTGGAGTCTATTTTGAAAGTATAGTGGAACATAAACGCTTTCCTTAAAAATTTAAACTTGTGATTTGAATTTGAAAAGAATGAAAAACATTACTTTATTATTTCTTATTTTAAAACTAGCTTAATTGAGTTTCTTTTTAAAGAAAAGAGAATATGGAGTTGTTTATCCTTGGCATTCCTACTGAGGATCTCGATACTCATGCATACTTTATTTTTCCATTTCAGGTTCCTCTAGTTGGGATCGCTCGTGGAGTGAATGTCTTTTTTGTGTTTCATAGTGACCCACAATGTCACTTGAGGTATGTTCTGCTACTTAGTTTATTTTTGTTTCCACTACTAGTGTTTTTTTTTCATTTTATATTTAGTTATCTATCTTTTTTATGGGCCAAATCATTCCCAACTATCTCATTTTGATGCCTGACACTAGGTTATAGCTTATGGGGATCCGGAACACCCTTCAAGCCTTGCGGTGGACTGAGTCGGGCGCTAGGTTGGAAGGCGACCTGACCTTGTTCGTGACAACCATACCCTATAAAAATACCTTTTAATCATCAATTGAAACATTCTAGTGGATTTTGTTTTCTCAAAACACCAGTCCTAGTATCCTTATGAGGATATATAAATGAGTTTATTAAAAGATGAAGTAATTTACCAAAATGATTACTTTATGTTTACTTATTTTTTTTAACTCCACTAAATCAATGGTATTTATCATAAATAATAAATCCAATACCATAAATATAAATAAATTTTATTATATTTATAAAACCACTATTACCCACCTTCCTTCCCATCAAATGTAACATGACAATATCACTCGTTCATATTAATGGATTATCGTCTCCACATAGAGATACTATTCATTTTTCAACATCATAAATTATGGATGGTTATTATGATGTATTTATGGTTTATATATGTAATTTATTACATATTTATACTTCTCTAATTATATTATCACATATACCATCTAACCTTCTAATCTGTTTGAAAATAAGTAAGTTTCTCATGCGTATGTGTGGACTACCACCTCAATGGAACTATGTGATTTTTCCTTTACATTCTACAAGGATAGTTAATAGTATAGATTTCAATAATATATATGATTTATATGATATAATAATTATTCTATAAAGTTTAATTGTTTTTTACATTTATTTTTTTCAATATGCAGAAAAGTGAAAATAACACTCATGGATACATATAGCCTAGAATATCTAAGAATGGTGTAATTCATTTTTCTATCTGTAACATTCATGGATGAATTTAAATATATATATATACACACACACACACAAAGATATATATATATATATATTCAATAGATATAATATATATATCATTATTATTGTGTTGGTGATGATGGAACCACGATAAAAGTACAAGTTATGGAACTACAGAACCAGTAAAATCATGAAGAATGATACAAATAACACACAGAAACATATAATTTAATATGTAATTATGGTCAAATAGTTGTTGAAATGTTATAAAGGGATCATATATGTGAATACACTAACCCTAATATCCTTAACCCTATGGATAATTCATTACAATAGAATAATATACAAGGAAACACATCCTAAAGGACCAAATAGGTTAGTAGTCTTGGTAAACTTGATACATACATGATTTCCCTCATATATATGAAAAAAAATTAAAACATAATTTTTTTAGGATAATATTATTCCCTCTAACATATACTTTCATAAAAATCATAAGAAAATTCTTGGATTTTTAAGTAAATGAAACAAGAAAAGGGATATGTCAAATGATTTGTACGAGTTTGTACAATGGAACTTATCATAAATCAATAAGCATAATAAACATGGAATGGTAAATAAATAATAATAAAATTTCATTTAAACAACATGACTATCAATATAAGAAATTTCATATTCAATATGAAAATTTAAATAATTGATTTTTTTTAATCAATAAAGGAGATTAAAAAATCATATAGTGATAATATCGTAGATAAGATTTCATGGATAACAATGATAACTAAATTCTAAAATAATGGAATTATTAATTATTGGATGTCATGATTCTGTAACATGATACCTATACGATATAGACCTTTCAAAAGATGATTTAATATTATTGGGTACAAACTAATCTAGTTTTTCAAATGTCACTTCTACTATCAAGACCATTCACAAGAAATTTTAAAACAACTTGGTAAAACCCAATAAGGGTTGGAAAACTTATTTATATCATGAGACCTACCAATGCATCGAGGTTATTTCTATAAACGGTCCCCACTTTTAATTTAATTTTAAAATAATTAATCATATATCAAATAATATATATATTTCATGAATTATAATGGCTTATTAAAAAAATATCCATATTAAATAAAGCATACAAATTTATCAATATTTAATAATTAATTAAATAACTTTAAAATTAAACATATATGTAAAAATGGTATACAATTTAGGGAATAATCATAACCATTATACACGAATATTTATATTTATGAGAAATGAAATGTAATAATTGGTCCCCACTGATAGCAAAGACACCTCCCTTAATATGTTCGTCAGGTACTAGCCAACCAGGTACAACCAGTTTCCCTGCAAACACATGGTCCCCTCCCTGGGGACAACCCACATGCTTGAACGGGTCATCCAACTAATGAATTTCTCTACATGTCAACACATGTTATTTTTAGTGTGCGTTATCCTCACTCAAACACACCCGGATAAAATTCCCATAAGATCAAATATCTCAATCAATACTCTCGTATAAGAACACATTATTATAGAGTTCTAATCCAGTTGGCTCCAAAAAATAAAGGTGAACCTTGTTGAATTGAGTCATATCATTTATTAATTTATCCCATTATCATTCCAAGGTGTTAAATTCACCCCCCTTTTAGAGAAACAAATCCTCATTATGGACCCAACATCTCAACCTAGGTAGTGAACCACACTTAAGGCTGGGTTCTTAATAGTCCATAGTTTTAATGCATGAATATTACATCTAAATAGATGAATATTTTTTTACAGAACATAACAAAACCACTATATAATTGTATATTTTTAGTATATTTGGTAACTTGGAATCATAAAAAAATGGTTCATAAAAAACCAACATCATCTCCCGCTTATTCCTTCATAACTAGTACCCTTTTTACACATCATACTTAATACATTTCTTCATATCCTGGGGAAAAGAAACATAATAAGGGCTATTATTAAATTCTCAATAAGGGTAATGAATACAGATATGAATTATAACATAAACATAAGGGTATAATAATATTAATATAACATTTGAAAATTATAACCTGCATAACAAAGATCTTAATCTTGAGTCATAGAATAAATCATAAAATTCATAAGATAAGAATCATTAAATAATAACTTTGGAATAAAACATGGAATTATGGAAAAAATAAACATTTAAAATAATTTCATTAGTATTCAAGGATATTTTACAAGATTATCAGAGTGTAATGGGTTCACTCCCCAAACCATAGTAATAGTCAAGGTTCACTCCCATGACTATCATAGTGTAAAAAGTCCTTTACTAAATCAAGTTCACTCACCGTTCCATCCATGTATATAACATGAGATAAAATATTTACCCAATGAATTAGATGGAGATATAGGTCTGAACCATCATATAATTAAAAAAATTCATATGTGTTATAAAAGAATATAAATCATTCATAATATTAAAACCCATGGAATGAAATGGGTTTCATAAACATCATTCAATCATAACATAGCCCATAGAAAGGAAATGATTTCCATAAATATCATTCCATAATAAACATAAACAAACCATAAGAATAATAAGGATAGTATCAAAGAATAATATCCACAATAAAACATATGTAATATAAAATAATTTTATTATAGATGGAAAATAATTTCGAGAGATCACATGAAAATAATTATTGAGGAAAATATCATTTCTTCTTTGAAAATGATTTCTTTTCAAAAAATTTGGTAAAATTTTTAAAGAAAACATTTTATTTGAAAATAATTTTGAAATATTATAAAGGAATATTCAATTTATTAAGGAATCATGATTGTGTAATATTTCATTCATGCTGTATAAGTTAAAAAACCATTCTTTATGTATATTTTGTTTTCTTCAAAGTCACAAAGATCCTTGTTTAGAAAATGAAAAAAATATTATTTTCAAACCATTATGTAAAAATTTAAACATAGTTAAAAATAAATTTAAATAATCATATAATAATAGTAAAAAAAATTGAAGACATTTTTAGAAAACATGGATGTTAATGATAAATATTCCAAAATGGTTATTTAAAAGGATACAACCCCGATTACTGATGAGATTGTGAAATAATCACATATCACTTTATAAATAGTATAATTGTATGCACCATGAAAGAAAGTAAATTATAGGGATGTAAAAATACCATAATATTCAGAATAATAATCATAAAATACATTCATGGGTGGTATATATAGCACACAAAAAGAAACAAGTAGTGCATAAGGCATGTGTCTAACAAAAATAAAAGTTAGATAAATATTATGACTTGAATATAGTTGTACTTATAAAAACTTCTTGTATAATTAATATAAGTTTATTATAAATATATTAAAAAATATATTATTATATATAATACCATATATTATTTAATAATAACTTTATATTACCCGTTTATTAACAATTCCATGTTAATGTTACGCTTTGGGTAATATCCTCTTTGTTTTTCACATGTGTTTTGATTTGTTATATTTTTGTTCCTATTAATTATATCATGATTTAATTATCTCCAAAATGATAAAAATTATATAAATATCATGTATATTATGTATATATGTATTTAAAATAATCTATAAATGACAGAATTGGAAAATTAAATACACCGTTCATAGAGACGGTAGACCGTATGTATGCAAGAATGTTGTTTACATTTTCATGTTGTATTGAAAGAAAGAAGGTAAATGACATATATATAATATCATTATAGTAGAATTATTGTTCCATATATATCATATACTTTGAGTAGTCCTCTAATTAATAAATTCCATGTAAAGTGTGAATGAATCACATTGATTTGACGAGGTAGTAGTTCATATGTCCACAAATGAAGTTATCGTATTTACCGAAAATGGAAAGAATGAATGTATGTTTTATATAATAATTAAAGAAATATAAATAAAGCATAAATTATATATATATAATATAAAAACATAAATTCCATCAATATCCCCAACATTTATAGGTGTAAATGAAGTAACGAATGACATGAGTTCACGAGGCGGTAGTCTGATATGCACAGGAACGATGATTGTGTATCCCATATTATGGAAATGTGTGTGAGTGTAGGTCAAAAAATTAATATAAAAAATTCTTAGTATATTTTGGAAACTGAGGTTATTTTATAAAAATTAAATAAATATAATTTAATGGGTTTATGGAATAAATAAAACAAAAATATTCATTGATGAACGTTACCTATTCTTTGGGTATCTCGTTTTTATTTTCCCAAAAGGATATAATTTGATATATTTATACACAAATTAAGGATTCTGGGATAAAGAAAGGTAATTGTGACACCCCGTGACTTTAAAATATTTTCCTTTTAGAATAAATATAATCTTTTTATTAGAATTATTTATACACAATGTTAAAATTACACTACATATGACACTAAATTAGATTGCGAACCGAGTTTTACCACCTTTTAATGGAGAACTTATTTTAAAACTAAATTATGACAATTTTATGAATTTATTTTTAGAAATAAACATAATTTTTGAATTAATAATATCAAAATTAGCTTAGGGTGAATTGTTTGGATTTTTCTAAGAAACTTCATTTTTTTGGTGAATAGTGAAATTACTGTAGTTTAGTTAAAAATTGCCTTTTTGTTTAAATAATTATTAATTATATTTTATGTTTGTTTTAGAGTAAAATTAGATCAATTAAACACAAATCTATACAGTTAAGTTCATTATAATTAATTTTAATTTCAAATTAAATATAAAAAATTAACAAACATTTAAACATTTTTTATTAGAAAAATCTGTTATTTTGCCCTATCTGTGGGATTTGCGTTAATATTAATTTTCCCAATTATGTGATTTGAATTTTTAAAAATTTGACAAACAAAGATGTAATTAGTATGATATTTTTTTCTAATAAAATCATCTTAATTTTTTGACCAAAATGATTAGTGAATGTGTTTAAGATTAATTACATTGATTAAGGTATGATTAAGCTTAATAAGGGACTAAAACTTAATAATAAGGACCAAAATGAATTGGAAAATTGTCCAAAATCTATTAGATGACAATAATTTTACCATTTCCCCACTTTTTCCTAAATATATGGTTATTTGGATATTATTAAATGAAATTTCCCTATATAAAAGGTTTAGTAAGGAAAAAGACAAAAGGGAACTTTCCTCACCTTTAACTTTTATAAAACTTTGAGATATGTAAAAAAAATCAAACTTTAGGTTATGTATTTCATTTTTAAATATATATGGGCTAATTTTATGATAATAAATTTTCAATAATTTTTAGATATGGTTTAGTTACTAAAAAATCTTAAGAAACGTCAATATAGTGATTATTTAGTTAATAATTAACTAAAATAAATGATACTATAAATATTAAAAGTGAATTCAATTGATTGAAGTATTGTCTTTATTTATTTTTTATATGAATATATCATCTTAAACACATGTAAAACTAATATATTAAAATTACAATATAATATTTATATTTTAAAATTAACATTAAATAAATAATGTCAAAATTGACCTTGTTATTATTTTACAATAAATTAATCTTATTAGATGATTTAAAATTAATAAAAATACTATATTCTTAAAATTTATTTTTAATTGTTAATAAATATTAAATATGTTCTATTAATGGAATAATTAATCTTTTATAATTAACATATTGACCCATATTTTGTAAATACGTTGTTAACACGGTTCGGGTTCAAGCAGTGTTTTAGTGCGTCACATGCGCTTGTTTTAAAATTAATTTACAAAAAAATGGTATTTTAATTTTATAAATTAGATATAATATTAATAATTAAAATTTTATATATTTTATAATAAATATAACATTAATTTAGTCTTAATGTTTAAATTAATTAGATTAGAAAACTAGAGGCTTTAATAAAAACTAAAATGATAAAATTTGGGAAACTTAGAAGTTAAGGAAAAAAATTATTAAAATTTACATATTTTTGTGTGGATGAGGTTTTTATTGAAAATTATTCTCCTTTAATCCATTAATTTTCTATTTTTAGTCTCTTTAGGTAAGATAGACCACCCATTATTGAATACTATTTGGTATTTACAAAAGTGCCACCCCTTTCTTTAAAAAAGGCCACCACCTCTCCCCATTCCTAACACCAATAAAACCACCTAATTTCAGCTAATAACTACCCAAATATTCTCCCAATATCCGTAAAGTTAAAATATAAGCATCCATTTGGTTATAAATCTTTCAAATAAAGCCTTTTGTTTAAACCAAAAGAAGTTACCCAATTAAAAGGCAATGTCTTTTCTCAAATTTCTAGTTTCATTTCCATTATACAAACCCTAAAATCTCATTAATCTATTCTTGTGTAACATAAAAATTATCCTAAATATACTAGTATGTTTTTATGCTGAGATTTATACCTACAGTTACACACACATCCATCTAATGGGTAACGAATATAATGTTTCTGTGTACAGTGAACTACTACCCCACGAAATAATGATTGTTCAATTTTTCTCTACAGCCTCTCATGGTGGACATTTTGATTGAAAATATATTTATATATAATATATATTTAATTTATAATGTCTTTAATCTTTTTTTAATTTTTATTTATAACATACCTTTATGCTTCCATCATGTGTAAATACGATAATTTCCTTTGAGGAAGTGTGGACTACCGCCCCCTCAAAGCGATATGACACATTCATGCCATACATGAAACATATAATGGATAGTTTTAATAAACCTATGTAACATATATAACAGAAATATTATACTGAAAATTATAAAATACACATGTATTATTTTATTTTAATTCTTTTAATTCAATAAAGAAATGGAAGTAGCATTCATGCGTACGTACAACCTACCGTCTCCATGAACGGTGCACTTAATTTATAATATCTAAATGTTATGGAATATTAAAAATACATATTTAATAAATATATATGATAATTTAGTCATGGTATAAATTATATAGATGATGAAACCATGATTTATTTAATAATAACAATAAATAAAATGTCAAAATGTACTTGAGAAAACTAGGCAATTAACACCCAAAATAGTTAAAATAATGAGAGAGTGTTAAAAAACAGGTAATAAAATATTATAATAAGTTAATATATGATATAATAAACATGATTTTGGTTCTGGTATTAGTAATTAACATATTTTAAACCACTATACAGGAGGCTAAATACCACACAACAAAAAAAAGGACAAGGTAAGAGATTTCGTCTCAACTTACTTACCATTGATACTTTTGTTTGTTGTGAACCAGTTAACTCTTATTTGGTGTATATAATTCCCCTTTACATGTTATCACATAAATATAATTATTCTTATAATGTTATAATTCTCATTTAATTCATGGTAATTATGATTTAAATGTTTCAATGTGGTATGAGACACATTGGGATGTTTAAATATTATTTTTCCTCAAGATTATTTTAATGTAAAAAACCTTTGTTGTTAATTATCCTTATTTGTGGTATTATTGATAAATCCATATATTCTATTTAATGTGGATATATTTTGTTAAGGAACATTTTTCATGAATATGAAAAATTCTTTGGATTGGTATGACATAGGTGGGGCTTCGTAATAGATAGCCCCTCAATGCATCGGTAGTCTCATGAGATGAATAATTTGGACAATTAGATGGGTTTTTATCCTAAATTTTGTAAACCATATTTTCAAATGTCTTGAGGGTAAAGGTACCATGTACCTAGGAAATATGGAATCCAAAAATTATATATTAAGCCCATTTATTTTTAGTTATTATTCATCTATGAGATATTGCGTCGACATATCTATGGATACATTTCATTTTTATGATTCATCTATTATTAATCCAAGAGATATTGTGTCAACAAATCTATGGATACATTTCATTTTTAGTTCATTGATGAAATGGAATGTTTTTCAATTTCTTACCTTTCCATATTGACATTTTCTTATCTAGTTATTAAATGGCATGTGTTATCAATTATTTACATTAGAATTTTATTTTACTTCCAATGATTAATTATTGCTTCCGATTTACTTACCCTTATTGATCATTTGAGATCAACCTTATTATGTTTCTTTACCAAAGTTAAGAAGAATAAATCTTTGAATAAGAATTCATGGATATAGATTATTTCATTTTATCATGTACTATGAATTTATTTCCTATTTCCCAATGTATTGTGGGTATCATATAGGTAATATGGTTTTCTAAGACTAATAATATGAATGGTAATTTTGGATTTATTTCCTTGTAGTAATTCCAATATAATTTAATAATACACCGGATCCGGGTGTCTGGGGTCGGGGCATTATAGTTGGTATCAAAGTTAGTTTAGCAAAAACCTTGGAAACTTGATTTATAAAACATAAATTTGGGAGAAAAACCCTAAGAAATTCATTGAGGATAAGTATATAAGAAAATCCTAGAATTTCAGTAAGGTATAGATTATATAGGTATTCTTAGAAATATATCCCTGTCTGGATACTATAAGTGGATGTGGTTTTGGAACAGATGTACCTAGGAGTAACAAATCTAACAAGGTGTTCTGTGCTTGACTCAGGGTAACCTGGTACACGACCACAGACCGTACTACGCACCTAGTTTGACACTCCGGGGGGATATTCTTTGGATGGTTCACATTTTATTTATCTACCATTATGAAGGATTTAAAATAAATGATTTACCCAAAGTAGCCAAAGTTTATGGTTTTAGGGATTTATGATGAATAAATTTATGTTATGTGTTATACCATATTTAGAGTTATAAAAAGTTCATAACCATATAAGCTAATCTAGTATATTCCATTATTTAGAGATGATGCATAGTAAAATGAATGAGAACTCCACCAGTGCATGTGATGTAAAGGGTAATAAGTACCATATATTTTACGGTCTTAAGCTATAATTTTGATGGGAGATAGTCTCCCAAGTACTATTATCATATGAGGAAATAATATCTTGTGTTAACAAGATAAGTAAATAATTCTCTGAGTCCTATGTATTGTAAGGGAAGAAGAGGATGGTCGAGAAAAATATGGATAAAGGGAAGAAGATAAAGAAGGATTTTACCACATATGATAACTATGGAAAGGATCACCCTGGTAAATTCTTACAGGGAATGAGATTTTTTTATAAGTGTGCCAAAAAAGGACACCAAGTTCATGATTACAAGGGTAAGAAAAAGGTTTCCAATGTTCAATGCTTCCACTGCAAAGAGATGAGACACTATGTGAATCAATTTCCTAAGAGTAAAAGGAATATACCCTAGATGATGCTATTGGATAATGATGATGTTATGATACTATCACAGATGAAGAGGAATGATTAATATTATTGTTAAATAATTATTTCATTTGAATATTAATCAACAATGTACTGGTTATAAGAATTATAGAATATATGAGTATTGTATTGCAATACTTTTTCGTTAAGGATTTGAGATCATATGCTGAATGGTACTAAGAAACGTTTTTCAGTAGAAAGTTTCAATTTTTGGAAAACAAATGATTTCGGGAAAGAAAAACCTTAATATATTCCTGATGTTAAGATAATGATTAAGAAATTATTGATTTAGATAAGTACTAACTACCTTGGAACTGATTAAATACTTGTTGACAAGTGGTCTATGGTATCATTGATGGAGTTTACAACACTTGGATTTAAGGAATATATCCAATAACATGTGTCTTACTTAAGGAATAAGGAATAATTCATGTTTCTAATAAGGTTTTATGGTAGTTATATTCCTTACCATATTTTAAAAGGATACATGATGAAGTTATTCACATGTTTGGAATGTGAAAAATTAGAACTTCTTCATGTTGATTAAAGGGTGATGATAAGTTTACTTTGGAAGTTCAATGACTTTCATTCAGAAGTGATTGGATCATCAGCTGGAAAAGTTATCCATTTATAGAATAGTTTAAGATGATCATTGGATGATATTTTAGAGCATAATGTATTACTTAACTATATTTCACATCATTTTATAATAGATGAAGTATAAATAGTTCAAGGCATAGTAAAATTGAAAGATTATGTTTATATATATTTAATTATATTATTATATAGTGAAGGAATTCTTTAACTATAGAAAAAATGTTTTTGAAACAAATTTTATCCTATTATCATCATTTTTGATGATATCAATGATCTTTACTCACACCAATGGTTTATGGTCCTATGGGTTACAACTTTCATCTGAACATGTTCTCTAGCACTCACTATTATAACTTGATTATTGGATTTTTCTTCCATATCCATGTTTCCATTTCTCACCTATGTTCTCCTATAAGGTAACCTAGTTATGTGAACATTGTTCTTTCTTCTCTCTCTTATTAATAATATGTGATATTAAACCTTTTTACAATACATGTCTTTCAATAATAGTTTATTTTAAATCCTTTGATTGATGAGATCAATTTTAAATTATGAGGATGAAATTTAATTAAGATGGGGAGAATGTGACACCCCAAGAATGTAAAATATTTTACTTTTAGAATAAATAAAATCTTGTTGTTGTAATTCTTTATACACAATGTTAAACTTAGGCTACATACGACACCAGATTAGCTTGTGAGACTGAGTTTTACCACCTTTTAATGGTGAACCTATTTTAAAACAAAATTTTGATAATTTTATGAATTTTATTTTTATAAATAAACATAATTTTTTAATTCAGAATATTTGAATTATCTTAGGGTGATTTTTTGGTATTTTTCTGAGAAATTTCATTTTTTTGGTGAATAGTGAAAATTACTGCAATTTAGTTAAAAATATCCTTTTAGTTTAAATAATTATTAATGATAAATTATATTTTAGATTTTTTTAGTGTCACATTAGATCAATTATAAATTAATTTATACATTTAATTCCACTATAATTAATTTTACTTTAAATTGAATATAAATGTAACACCCCGAGATTTTATAAGAAATATTATTTTTAATTTCTTTGATGTCTTTTTTTTATACGCTACACCAAGATTATCTTGAGCTATATGCAACACAGTATTAGATTTAAGTATATGCAACACTATTATTGTCTTGCATTACACGCAAGAGAAACCATCCTCGATAACTTGTGTTGTACGCAATACCGAGTTTCACTAAATAAAGATATGTTATTAAAATATTATATAAACTAGCTGTTATGAATAGTAATACCCACTTTTTGAAATTTTATAAATTTTATCTTTCAAAATGGACTTCATTTTTGGATTCGTAATATCGAAATTATCCTCGGGTGAATTTTTGGTATTTTTCTGAAAACATTCAATTTTTGATGAATAGTGAAAACACAAAGTTATTGGTTAAAACTGACTTTTTATTTAAATAATAATTTATTTATTTAAATTTAATTTTGGTCAAAATAGATACATAATCCCTATATAAGTTCAATGTAATTCATTGGGTTTATTTTATAATAATTTTAGATATATAAAAAATTTATTGAACTTTTTACCGTCTTTTACCCATCTCATAGGAGAATTTGCGAATTTACATAAAACTTAATTTTACCACTTCTGTGAGTTGAATTTCGAAAATCCGAGAGACACGGTTAATATCAAGGAGTAAAATTTTGTTCAATAAGATAAATTTTTTTTTGGTTAATAGTAACTTATTACTTTTATTTACCACGGTTAAAAGTAAATACGCTAATTAAGGGTAAAAATAATAATATTATTACCCTAACACAAGTCCTAATTATATTGGATAAGTATAATTCGACCAGAAAAAACCATAGAAATAAAATATTACCCTTTAGGTCCACTTGGATTAGATTAGGACATTTATTATTATTTTATTTAAAGAAGAGTTAAAATAGTTGAAATCAAAGTTTAATAACTAAAACATTTTTAATATAGGGTTATACATAAGATAAATTCGACTATAAATATTAATTAGAAAGTTAAAAACATTTACTACATAATGGTATTTTATTTAAATTTTTTAGACATTAAATAATTTAATTTATTTATGACACAATGATGATGCAATAATTACCTTATTAATGAAATATTAACATAATTGATCTTATAAATACCTAAATAAATGTAATTTGAGACTTTTTAAAAATTAAACTAATTTTATAGGTTAATATAACATATTAGGGTTGGTTATATGAATTTGTTTCGAAATAATAATGCTGTTATGAATTTAGAAAAAACAAAATACCAAATAATGTCAAAATTGACATAAAAGAGTTTTTAAAACAAATATTATATTATTAATTGATATAATGGTTCTAAAAATCTAAGGTTTAGTCAAAAGACTTATATAATAGTATATATGACATTAATTAACCAATTATGGTTCTACTAGTAGTTTAAAATTAGTTTATTAACCATATTGTGTAAGAATACAAGAAGGCACGATAAAAGTTAAATTATTTAACTTAGAGTTAAATCTAAATGATAAGGTTAAAATGGTAACCTAAAATTGTCTAAAACCTATTAGTTGAGAGGATTTCGACCCATCAAAAACCTAGCCTCAAAATAAGACACTTTGGAGCCATTATAAACTGAATATGAATTTATTATAAAATAATATTTTAAGTTTTTCCTAAGGTGCCCCTCTCCTCCTTTATAAAAGGGCACCTCCTCCCTCTCCTCTTTACAAAATTTTGATCCTTCAAGCTCGGACAAACCCTGCCAATTTCTCCTCTCAACCTCTCTAGTCATATCATAGAGGTTGTGGTCTTATCAAAATACCAACCCTAGTTCCCTAAGAGGAATTTTAAAAGAGGCACGTCGAAGAAGAGGAGATTTGGATACGTACAAAGCATATCAGACCTAAGGTAAGGGATAATTATTTCAATCTCGTTCTTATTGTAGATTTCTTATTTGTAAGTATTTTATGGGGTTATAGTTATCATCCATGTCCATTTTTTCTGAAAATGTTTTCATTAAATGTTTACAATTCTTACATGTATGTTTAAAGTCATTTTTACCCTTTGTTGACTTTTACCACTTGGTATGGAAGGAATCTTTCTTTTGTTTACCATACGAGAAACTTTATGTCTTTTTCGTTAAAAGTATGAGGAGAATTTTTTTCTTAACTTATACGGCATGAACGGATTTTTACGGTTTCATAAAGCCTTATTTTCATGAAGATTATTCTATAAGATTTCATGACTATTTTCAACAAAATCCTTTTATTTTAAGATTTCATGGCATTTTGTGAAAATAAAATGATTTTGAAGAAGAAATGATATTTTCCTCAAGAATTAATTTCAAGTGTTTTATCAAAACCATCTTCCATCTAATATGACATTAATTCATATGTGTATGTTTCAAGTATAATATCTCTATGATTTACATGGTTTCAGTTTTCTTA
Source organism: Viscum album (assembly GCA_963277665.1). Classification (NCBI taxonomy): domain Eukaryota; kingdom Viridiplantae; phylum Streptophyta; class Magnoliopsida; order Santalales; family Viscaceae; genus Viscum; species Viscum album. The sequence goes on along the minus strand of OY728120.1, from coordinate 2,058,593,521 downwards.
TGATGAAATGATATCCATTTGTTTTATATGGATTATGTTATGATGTGATGATGTTTATGAAACCCATTTTATTCTTTGGGTTATGATGAATGATTTATGTTTATTTTCTGGCACACGTAAGAATGATTTAATTATGAGTTGTGTGGGACCTATATCTCCCTCTAATGCATTGGGTAAAGATTTATATCTCATGAGATAGACATGGCTGGAACGGCAGGTTAATCCGGTTTAGTGATACAGGACTGGAACGAGGAGTGAACTCGATTTAGTAAGGGACTTTGTCCACTATGATGGTCTTGGAATCAATGACTTGGATACTATGGAAATCATATCATGTGATTAATGGTTTTCCACAATTACATGTTTTATTCCCATTCTATTTTATCATGATTGATGTTCCATTATGATCTATGCCTTACGTACTGCCATGTTTAATGTCATTGCTCAAGATTTTGATGTTTAAACATTATGTTCATGTTTTTATGTTCAAATGTTTATGGATTGTTTTATGTTCTCCATGTTTACCCTTACTGAGAATTTGAACTCACCCATTTTTATGTTTTCTTTTCCCCAGGATATAAAGAAAGGTTTTAGGTAAGAAAACAAAAGGGGAAGATCTTTATGGGAGATGTTGAAGATCTTTCAACATGATTAGAAGTCTATGTTCCAAGTTTCCAAAGACACTAAACTATTACGGTCCTTGGATGTAAGTTTTTGTTATGTATTAATTATTCCACAAAATTATTGTAATTTCCATGTAAGTCAAGCTTTGGGTCTCTAAAATAAAAACCTAACAAACATTTGAACGTTTTTCTACTATAAAAACCTGTTATTCCCCCCGTCTCCGGGATTATAATTAATCTTAATTTTGCCACTTCTATCATTTAAATTTTGAAAATATAATATACAAGGATGTAATTAGTATGATATTTTTGGTCTAATAATATCAAATTAATTTTTTTAACCAAAATGATTAGTGAAGGTGATTAATATTAATTACTTTTATTAAGGTACAATTAAGCTTAATAATGGTCTAAACCTTAATATTAAGGAAACAAATGACTTGGAAACTTTTCCAAAATCCACTGGATACCAATAATTTGACCATTTCCCTACTTGTTCCAAAATATATGGTTATTGGGATATTATTAAATGAAAATTCTCTATATAAAAGGTTATGTAAGGAAAAAGACAAAAAGGGAACTTTCCTTACCTTTAACATTTATAAAACATTAAGATATGTACAAATCATCATACTTTTGTTCATTAATATAATTTTTAAATATATATGGGTTATTTTTATAATAATAAATTATCAATATTTTTTAAATTTGGGTTTTCTACTTAAAATGCTTAAGAAATGTCAACATAATGATTATTTAGTTAATAATTAACTAAAATAAATGATACTATAAATATTAAAAGTGAAGTTAATTGGTTGAATTATTTTATTTATTTATTTTTTATATGAATATATCATTTTAAACACATTTAAAACTAATATATTTTAATTCCAATATATGATTTATATTTTAAAATTAACATTAAATAAATAATGTTAAAATTGACATTATTGTTATTTTACAATAAATGAATCTTATTAAATGATTTAAAATTAATAAAATTCCTATATTCTTCCAAGTGATTTTAAGTATTAATAAATATTAAATATGGTATATTAATGGAATAATTAATCTTTTATAATTAAATTATTTACCCATATTATGTAAATACGTTGTTAACACAGTCCGAGTTCAAGCAACGTTTTAGCGCGTGACATGCGCTTGCTTTAAAAATAATTTACAAAAAAATGGGATTTTAATTTTCTAAATTAGATATAATATTAATAATTTAGTGTATATATATTTTATAATAAATCTAAATTAAATTTATTCTTAATGGTTAAATTAATTAGATTTTAAAACTCAATGATTTAATAAAAACCAAAATGATAAAATTTGGGAATCATAGATGTTAAGGAACCAAATTATTAAAATGCAAATATTTTTGTATGGAAAAGGTTTTTATCGACCACGATTATCCTTTAACCCATTTATTTTTCCATTTTTGAGGATATTTAGGTAAGATAGACCACCCTTTATTGAATACTATTTGATATTTACAAAAGTGTCACCCCCCCTTCCCTATAAAAGGCTACCAACTATACCCATTCCTAACACCTCTAAAACCACCTAATTTCAGCCAATACCTGCCCAAATAGTCTCCCAACATCCCTAAAATAGACCTATAAGAATTCATTTGGGCATAAATATTTCCAAGAAATCATTTTGGTTAAAATTAAAGAAGTTACCCAATTAAAAGGTAATGTAGTTTCTCAATCTCTCTAGTTTCATTTCCATTCCCCAACCCCTAAAATATATTTGTTATATTATTATGTAACAAAAAAAATATCCTAAATATACTAATATGTTATTATTCTTAGAGTTATACCTACACTTACACACACCACCATTTAATGGGTAACGAACATAATGTTTCTGTGTGTGGAAAACTACAGCCTCACGAAACGATGATTGGTCAATTTTTCACCATCGCCTCTCATGTTGGCCATTATGATGGAAAATATTTTTATATATAATATATATGTAATTTATAATATATTTATACTTCTGTAATTTTTATTTATAACATAACATTATACTTCCATCATATGTAAATACAACAATTTTGTTTGAGGAAGCGTGGATTACCGCCCCCTCAAAGCGATATGACTCGTTCATGCCATACATGGAACATATAATGGATGATGTTAATAAAAATATGTAACATATATAACATAAATATGATAATATAAATTATAAAATAAATTTTTATCATTTAGTTTTATTCTTTTAATTCAAAAAAGAAATGGAAGTAGCGTTCTTGTGTACGTACGACCTACCGTCTCAATGAACGATGTACTTTATTTATAATCTCCAAATGTTATGCACTATTATTAAAAACAAATTTATTGAATATATATGATAATTTAGTCATTATTTAAATTCTATATTTGATAAAACCACAATATATTTAATTACAACAACAAATAAAAATTCAAAACGTACATGAGGAAACTTGGCAATTAACACCCAAAACAGATAAAATAATGAAAGAGTGTTAACAAATGGGTAATAAAATATTGTAATAAGTTAATATATGATATTATAAACATTATTTTGGTTCTAGTATTTGTTAGTAACATATTTTAAACCACTATACATAAGGATAAAGACCACATAACAAAAAGTAAGGACAAGGTAAGGGATTTTGTCTCAACTTACTTACCATTGAGACTTATGTTTGTTGTGCACCAATTCACTATTATTTGGTGTATATATTTGCACTTGAAAAGTTATAAAATGAATATAATTATTTTCACAATGTTATAAGTTTTATTTAATTCACACGGAATTAGGATTTAAATGTTTAAATGTTGTATGGGACACATTGGGATGTTTAAATATTATTTTCCTCAAGATTGTTTTTATGTCAACAACCCTTGTTGCTAATTATCCTTTGTTGAGGTATTATTGATAAATCCATATATTCTATTCAATATGGATACATTTTTTAAGGAAATGTTTTCATTAATATGATAAATTATTTGGACTTGTACGACATGGGTGGGTCCCAGTTATAGATAACCCCTCAATGCATCAGTTGTCTTATGAGATGAATCATTTAGCCAATTAGATTAGTTTTTACCCTACACTTTGTAAACCGTCTTGTGAAAGGTCTTGATGGTAAAATTACTATGTACCTATGAAACATGGAATAAAATAATTAATCATTAACCTCATTTATTTTTAGTTATTATTCATCCATGAGATATTGTGTTGATATATCTATGGATACATTTCATTTTCAGTTCATTGATTAAATGACATGTTTTTCAGTTTCTTACCTTACCATATTGAAATTTCCTTATATATTTATTAAATGTCATATGTGTTCAGTTATTTACATTTCCATGTTATTTTAATTACATTGATTCACTATTTATTCCACTTTACTTACCCTTACCATTAAAATAGTATCCATTTATTTTAAAACATAATTTTTTTTAACACAAAACAACAACATGATTTATTTGAAAAATATTCATAACATTTAACTTGACTTAATTATTTCTCTTACACATACTTATAACCTATGAAAAACATTTAAGAACATGGTATTAGAATAAAAATATCAGTTAAAAATATAAAAATAAGGAAAGAAACCATTAGTCTATGAATACTTATAATCTTATGAAATCATTTTCACAAAGTCATACTTCTCACCCATATATACTTACTTTGTAAAACATGTGATTTAAATTAAATATTAAAGAAAATATATAAAACCATAAGGGTATATTGTTTAATTACTTAATTATATTTTAACCCTCATGGCTACATTATGATTTGTAACCCTCACAACTACCATAAAATGTAACCCTCACAGTTACCTTATGGTGTAACCATCCCAGTTACACATGGAGTAACCATACGGCTGACCTCAAAATTAAAAAAAACCAATGAATTGGAGGGAGATATATTTACCACCCTTAATCATAAAAAATTACCAATAATTAAAACATAATCATAAAAAATGAATAATTTCATAAAAACATTACTTTTGAATTTTGTATAATAGAATTTTAAAAGAGGTTTTTAAAGTAAAGTCCCTTAAAAATATCATATAATTGATGTAAGAATTAATATAATTAAAGGAATATGTGTATTTACTTTAAATAAACATAATAAAACATAATATAAACAAAATTAGTTTCACAAATATTCTTAGTAGTACATAATTAATGAAGTAGAAGGTTATCCCAATTAATGAAAATTGGGTTAAGAATTCTCTTACCTTGAGTTCATCTTAATTGATTTTTTAAACCTCCTATATAATGGTTAAAATATTGTTATTAATATTTTAAAGAAACATATTCATGTTTATTAAACCTTATATGATCATTTTATAACATAATTCCACCCATTTATTAATAATATTTTTTTTATTTCCATTGTTTTGAGTGTGTGCTTCACATGATTTCTATGGTTGGTTCGAAAAGGATTTTATTATTGAATGGAAAAGAAACAATAAAAGTGGAATGGAATGGTGTTAATATGTTTCTATAGTATAAAATTATTCTATAAATAATTTTGGTTATATGTTATGGGGATGAATCATTAGTGATATTCGTTTAGATTATTTTGGAGGTTCTTTGATAATCACGAGCTTCTTTCATCATATACCTTTAATACTATGCATATAAGTTAATTACATGACATAAGAGAGGTCATATAATAAACTTTAAAATTAGTTTCAATAATTAAAATGGTTTTACAACCATATTTTAAGTAATTATAGGAAATTGAAGACACATCGTCCACGATGTCAGTAAATCGGCACATCACAGATTGTGTTTTTATTTTTAGAATAAGAGGAAGAGGAGTGGAAGAATTATGTTGAATTTTTGAATAAACATGATAAAAATAAAGAATATATATAATAATATAGGTTTAATTCCTCTTGTATAAGGGGAGAATAATATAGTATAATAAAATAAAATAATTGGAAAGAAAACATAAGAAAATGAAAGAGGATATTTACCTCTTGATCTCTTCTCCTTGAGATCCTTGTTAAGGCCTTTGGTTTTGGATTTTTGGTGAGACCAACAGGTCTTGTATGGGGGGAGGAGCCTTACTAAGGGGATTGGGTAGAATTTATACAATTATAAAATGTTGAGAGGTGTGATAGGTAGGGGGGAGGTTGGTATTTAAAGTGAAAGTGTGGGAGTTTTTAATTAATTTCAAAGGACACCTCTTAGTGGTATTTACAAAACCATGGGATTACCCATGGGTTTTTCCCAAGGTATTGTCCACTTGGGACACATAATATCATATTTTAATCCTCATGAGTTGAACAGAATGATTACATCATTATTACATCATTATGTTATCATTAAACACAACGAAAACATAAAACTATATTTTTACTATTCACCGAAAAATCAACTGTCTTAGAAAAATCCCAAAAAAACACCCTAATAATTTTTTGATGTGTATAATTCAAAAATGAACTCTATTTTTTGAAAATAATTTTTGAAATATAATTAATTTAATTTTTTTATAAAATCATAATTTATTCAAAAAGTAACAATTTTAAAACTATAATTAATTTTATATCACCTTAGAAAATTAATCAAGATCTCATTATCTTATAACCTTAGGAAAATAAAATAATAATACGATTTAATATTCATAAGGGTTATATTACTATTCATACTACTATTAATAAGAGTATGTTACTATTCACCAAAAGCAAGTTGGTTCTATCAAACTCCAAATAACTTACTAATAACAACGGTAGATAGCCATTTTTCGAAATTAAAATCATAGAAGAAAAAAATTATGTTTAATGTATAGTTTGTAAATATCTCCTTAAAAAAAGTTTCATTATGTAGAAATTCACTATTTCATGCATTTAAATTTATTGTTAAAACCTCGGGGTGTTACATTCTTCCCACCCTCTAGAAATTACGTCCTTGTAATTTTATTTACTTATTAAACAAGTGAGTGTACCTCTCCTTAATATAATTTTTATATTACCATGTTTCTTCTTAAACCATGTGGTTTATACAGAAAAACTTTACTTGTTAGATTAACTTATTCCACAATACTTGTTCTCTTTGATCAAGAATCTAAACATGTTTATCTTTATAAGAAAGGTTCTCTTTCAGATGAACTATTTCTGGGATCAAAACATGAGATGAATCTATAACATACTTTCTCAACATTGAAACATGAAAAACATTATGTACCTGAGATAAACTCAGAGGAAAATTTAATTGGTAGGTGATTGGTCCAAATTTATCTAGAATTCATAAGTTCTAATGAACCGTGTACTCAGCTTCCCTTTCTTACAAAAATGCATAACACTTTTCCGTGGTGATATTATAAGAAAAACATGATCACCTAACTCGAAAGAAAAGTCTTTCCTCCTATTATCAGCAAAACTTTTCTACCTGCTCTGAGCTATCCTCATGTGTTGCTGGATCATCTTCACTTTCTCAGCCATTTACTCTACTATTTCTAGTCCCATCAACTTCCTTTACCCGACTTCATCCCCAAAAGATAGAGTTCAACATTACTTACCATGTAATTCCTAAAAGGTTCCATCTATATACTAGAATGAAAACTATTATTATATGAAAACTCAACTAGTGAAAGAGGATAATTCAAACTTCCCTGGTAGTCCATTTAACAAGTTCGAAGCATATACTTCAAAGTCTAAATTATCTATTTTAACTTCCCATTTGATTGAGGATGAAAAGATGCACTGAAATTTAATTCTCTTCCCAACGACTTCTGAAGGCCTTTCCAAAAGTTAGTAATGAACGTAGGATCATAATCAGATATAATGGAAAGAGTAACTCTATATAACCTAATAATCTCTTTGAGGTATAGTCAAGAAAGATGATCAAAAGACATAATATCTTTAAAAGGAAGGAAATGAGAAGATTTATTCAGTCGATCAACAATAACCTGGATTTCATTGTTACCTAAAGAAGTCTTTGGTAGTCCCACAATGAAGTTCATGGATATATTTTACCATTTCCACTCCAACATTGGTAAAGGATATAGCATCCCCTTCGGTAACTTCCACTCTTCTTTAACCTATTGACATGTAAAACATTTCATGGTAAAATTACAATATCCATTTTCATTCTATCCCAAAAGTATTACTCTCAAAGGTTTCTATACATCTTTGTATTCCTAGGATGAACTAAAAACTAAGAACTATAAGCTTTGCACAACAACTCTTTCTTTAGATGAGAATCACAAGGTACACACAATATTTTTCCAAATCTAAAAACACAATCTTTATCAATGTTAAATTATGGAAACTTACCCATTTTAACTAATTCTACCTTTTTATGTAGCTCCCCGTCTACCTTATGTGCTTGATTAATTCTATATGACAAAGATTACTTCACTGAAACCTGAAACAAAATAGAGGAATTTCTTACACCAACAACTTCCAAGCCAAAATTCATCAAATAATTAATCAAAGGATCTTGTTCCTGCCCTAACATAGTTAATGATTCATTATTTTTTCAACTCAAAGCATCTTACAATTTGTTTGCTTTTAAAGGATGGTAATTGATCATGAAATCATAATAATTTATCAATTAATTCCATATTCTATTCCTCATGTTTAATTCCTTCTAAGTGAATATATACTTAAAACTTTTATGGTTAGTATATATTTCACATTTGTATCTGTATAAATGATACCTCCAAATCTTTAAAGTGAAAACCACAGATTCTAATTTCAAATCATGTGTTGTATAATTTAACTCATTAGGTTTTAGCTATCTTGATACATAAGAAATTACCCAATCATTTTGTATCATAACACAACCAAGTACCTTTAATGAAGCACCACTGTAGATTAAAAACTCACCATTTATAGAAGGTAGGTTCAGAACTAGACCATTCACAAATATTCTTTTCAATTTCTGAAAACAATCATCACATTCTTTTGTCCAAATTAATTTAACTCTATTTCGAGTTAACTTAGTCAGTGGACTAGATAACTATAAATTTTGTTCAACAAACCTCATGTAATAGCCTACCAAACAAAGAAAACTACAAATATTGGTAATATTTGTGGGTCTCGGCCATTCTTCAAAAACTTTCATATTAGTAGGATCAACAGTTATACCCTCTTTAGAAACAATGTGACCAAGGAAAGAATTTTTTTTTTCAGTCAAAATTCACCCTTAACAAATTTTCCATATAGTTTATTTTCTTTTAAGGTTTTAAAAACAACCCTTAGATGTTTTTCATGACCCTATTTACTTCTAGAATATACCAGAATGTCATCAATAAAAAAACCAAAAATTTATCGAAGAACTCATGAAATTTTATATTCATAAAATCCATGAATAAAATAGGTGAATTATTTAACCCAAACGTCCTAAAAACTAATTCATAATGACCATATCTAGTTCAAAAAGATGTTTTGGGAATATCTTACTTCTTCACCCTTAGCTGATGGTACCTAGATCTCAAGTCAATCTTGGAAAAATACAGAGCTCCCTCGAGATGATCAGACAAGTTATAGATGTGAGGGAAAGGTGACTTATTCTTATTAGTAATGTTATTCAAAGCTCTATAATCAATACAAAGTATTATGGAACCATATTTATTTTTAACGAAAAAATATGAGCTCCCCATGGTGTAGTGCTATGAAGAATGAAGCCTCTATCAAGAAACTCAGGAAACTGAATTTTTCAATTCAATAAGTTCCATTTGTGACATTAAATAAGTGGGATTTGAAATTGTCTTAGCATTAGGAACTAAGTCAATTGTGAATTCAACTTCCTAGGTATTCATTTACCACTAGAACATCATTAATCTGAACAGTTCCCTCGTTTTCAAAAATAAGAGAATGATAAATTTCATTTCTATCATTCAACAGTTTATCAATTTCCTGATATGTTATCAATTGTATGGTTTCATTCTTGTATACAAACTGAAACTCTTTCTAAAAAAAATTCTTTAACTCTACACAAATATTATCATGATAATTAGAAATCCAATCTATACCCAGAATGAAATAAAACTCTACTAAATGGAAAAAATAGTTTTAAGGTAATTTCTTTCCACAAATAATATTTGGAAGATCCTTAAAATTATTTTTTGTTGTAACATTTCCCCCTGGTGTTTTAACAATAAGGTCTGGTCTCATTTGTTGAGGTTTTATTTCAAATTTACCATAAAATTTCACAGATAGAAAGGAATGTGTAGACCTCGTATCAAACAAGACTTTAAAAAAATATAAGTAAATAAACAAAGTACCTAATAACACTTCATTGGATGGTCTAACATCTACTAGCATAGTCGTAAAGGATCTCACTTCACCTTTCTACTTATAGTCTAGCTGCTTCCCATCACTCAGATCTTTCCTTGGGAAAAAATTTTCATAATGACCCATCTCACCACATTTGAAACACTTTATAGTTTTCTTATCAGGATTAATATTAATACAATTTTTATTATAATCTCAGTATATATGTTCAAACTCACCACATCAAAAACACTTCCCAATTTTGGTAAGGAAATCCTCAGGGTGCTTTTTACCACACTTTTCAAAAACTGGAAATTGAAATTTCTTACCATCAGATTTCTATGATTGATTCTTACCCATTAATTTCCATATGGATTTTTTTTCTCTTTGTTCTCAAAGTACACATGATCATTAGTGAACTCCATTTCTAACCTTTCAACACATCATACATGTTTCTCACAACTTTTTAATTCTTGAGTGGCCAATTCCTTTTGATATCTTGGCTTTAATCCTGAGTAAAAATTGTTGATTTTTCTATCAAGACCCAGAATAAGATTTGGAGCATATGTTTCCAGTTAGGTGAAGTTTTCTTCATACACGACCAATGAATCATTCTAATTTTCCCTAAATTCAAGGAGTTTCTTATCCATCCTAATTTGAGACACCTTAGGAATATATTTTTCAAGGAAAAGACTTTTAAATTCATTCCACTATAAGTCTTAAATATCCTCTCTACCCCTGATATTCTTGACCGTTGACCACCACTGACCAGCTTAACCATCAAAATGATAAATGGAAAGACTAACATTTTGATTATCTAAAAATCCCATAACATTAAATATATTTTCAAGGGATTTAATCCATCTTTCAACTACTACTGGGTTAGAAGATCCACTGAAAGCAGGAGGGTGTTTCCTCATAAAATGTTCTACTATTATCATGTTCCTTTGTGGTAGATATGGTCATTATCTTATATGGATGACACCACCATTTATTTCCTATATCAGTTGAGCCATTACTATCGCAAACTTCTCATTTCCAATTCCCACCATTCCTAGTTGTAGATTCATAAAGATATCAGCCTCTCAGTTTCTTCCAACTTCAGCTTCTCTATTTCTTATGTGGAAAACCATTATTAATAGACACATATTAGATGAAGCAACATGAAAATATTTAAATTCTATATCATTTAAACATAAAAATAATTTAAACATCATTTATGGTATTCTATTAACATCATACTAACTCTTAAAGTTATCTAAATCGTGGCCTGATACGAACTATGAAGACCTGACCTTAAACATTTCATTATCTAGCTATTTAAACTAGATTTCAATTCTTTAAATTCCCAAAGATCATTTCAGTTTATAATTTTAAAATTTTAGGACATAAATCATATATATAAACTCATAATCATACAAATTGGGTACTGTTAAAACAGTATCCATTTCTTCTAAAGTATAAATTTTCTAACACAAAAAAACAACACGGTTTCTTCGATAAATCTTCATAACATTTAACTTGACTTCCTTATTTTTCTTACACATCCTTATCACTTGTGAAAAAACATTTAAAACATTGTATGAGCGTAAAATTATCATTAAGGTATATAAAAATAAGGAAATAAACCATTAGTCCATGAATACTTATAATCATATGAAATCATTTTCACAAAGACATACTTCTCACCCATATATACTTACTTTGTGAAACATGAGATTTATATAAAACATTAAAGAACATATATAAAACCATAAGGGTATATTGGGGAATTAATTACTTATATTGTAAGACTCACATATACATTATGATTTTTTACCCTCATGACTACCTTACAATGTAACCCTCACAACTACCTTATGGTGTAACCACCGCAGTTACACTTGGAGTAACCATACGACTGACCTAAAACTTACACATACCCAATAAATTGGAGGGAAAAATAGGTACCAAAATTAATCATAAAAAATTACCAAGAACTAGAATATAATAATAAAACATGAATAATTGCATAAAAACATTTCTTTTGAATTTTGTAAAATATAATTTTAAAAGAGGATTTTTAAAGAAAAGTCCCTTAAAAATATCATATAATTGATGTAATAATAAATAGATTGAAATGAATATATATATAAACTATAAATGAACATAATAAAAAAAAATTAATTTCACAAATATTCTTAGTTTCACATAATTAATGAAGTAGAAGGTTAACCCAAAGAATGAAAATTGGGTTAAGAATTCCCTTACCTCAGGTTCGTCTTACTTAAAACTTGTTTAAAACTACTGTATAATGGTTAAAAGAGTTTTATTAATATTTTATATAAACATATTAATATTTATAACTCCTTATATGATCATTTTATAATATAATTATACTCATTTATTAATAATATTTTTTTATTTCCATCGTTTTGGGTGCATGCTTCACATGATTTCCATGGTCGGTTCGTAGAGGATTTTCTTGTCAAATGGAATTGAAAATAAAGAAGTTGAATGAAATGGTGTTAATAAATTTCTAAAATATTAAATGATTCCATAAATAATTTTGGTTATATGGTATGAGGATGAATCATTAGATAAATCATTAGTGATATCCGTTTAGATCATTTTGGAGGTTCTTCGATAATCACGAACTTGTGTCATCATATACCTTTAATATTATTCATATAAGTTAATTACAAAAAAAAATAGAGGTAATATAATAAAAATTAAAATATTTTTCAACCACTAAAATGGTTTTACAACCATATTTTAAGGATGTTAATTAAATTGAAGACACATCGTCCACGATGTCGGTAAATCGACACATCAGAGAAAATGTTTTTATTTTTTTAAAAAGAGGTAGAGGAGAAGAAGAATGAGGATGCATTTTTACATAAATTTGATAAAATTACAGAATATATATAATACTATAGATTTAATGCCTCTTGGATAAGGGGAGGAGAAGAGAGTATAATAAAAGAAAATAACTGAAAGGAAAACATAAGAAAATGAAAGAGGATCTTTACCTATTGATCTCTTCTCCTTGAGATCCTCCTTCAAGCCTTTGGTTTTGGCCTTTTGGTGAGACCAGCAGGTCTTGGAAGTGGGGAGGATACTTGGGAAGGGGATTGGGTAGAATTTATACAGTGTTAAAATCTTTAGAGGTGTGAGAGGAAGAGAGGGGGGGGGGGTGAGGGTGGTATTTATAGTGAGAGTGAGGATGTTTTTAATTAATTTCAAAGGAAACCTCATTAGTGATATTTTACAAACTATGGGCTTGCCCATGGTTTTTACCCATGGTTTGGGAACTTGGGAGACCTCATATAAAATATTAATCCTCACGAGTCAAACATAATTATTACATAATTATTACATCATTATGTTGTCATTAAACACAATGAAAACTGCAAACTGTATTTTTACTATTAACCGAAAATTCATTTATCTCAGAAAAATCCCAAAAAAACACCCTAACCATTTTTCGATGTGTAGAATTAAAAACCAACTATATTTTTACAAAATAATTTTCTCAATATTATTAATATAATTTTTAAATAAAATCATAATTTATTCTAAAAATATAAATTTTAATACTATAACTCATTTTATATCACCTTGAAAAATTAATCAGGATCTCATTATCTTATAACCTTAAAAAAATAAAATAATAATATGTTTTAATTTTCATAAGGTTCATATTAATTTTCATATTACTATTCATAAGGGTATGTTACTATTCACAAAAAAACAAGTTGGTTCTATCAAAATCCAAGTAACTTACTGATCACAACCATAGAAAACTATTTTTTGAAATTCATGTCATATAAGCGGAAAAATCATGTTTAACTGCTAGTTTATAACTATCTCATTAATTTTTTTTCATTAAGTAGAGATTCAATGTTTCATGCATTTTAATTTATTGTTAAAACCTTAGGGTGTTATATCAGAACCCCTGGAATTAAATGGGTTTCATAAATATCATTTAATCATAACATAACATAGGGAAAAGAAATGGTTTTCATATATATCATTCCATCATAAAAATAAACCAATCACATGAATAAAATGGACATTATACTTGAAAAATATCCTCATTTAATCATAAGTAACATCAAATAATGTTATCATAGATGGGAAATAATTTTGAGAGATTAGTTGAAAATAATTATTGAGGAAAATATCATTTATTTTGGGAAAATGTTTTCTATTCTTGAAATGATGCATGATTATAAATGAAAAAATTTATTTGGAGATAACATTCTAAAATTGTAAGGTAAATTTCTTAGTATTAATAAGTCATGGAATAGAAAAAATATTTTGATGTTGTATAAGTTAAAAAAACATTTATCTCATACTTTTGTCAGAAAATTTACAAAGCACCTCATTAGGAAAAGGGAAAGAATATTCCATTTAAACCGTTTAGTAAAAATTCACACATGGTTAAAAATTAAATTAAAATTTTTTAGAATAATTGTAACACCCCAAGATTCTACGGTACACTTCTCTTTGAATAATGCGATAGCGTGTGTTGTACGCAACACCGAGTTCTAACAACCAATCAAACTAGCCGTTATGAATAGTAATACCTACTTTTTAAAATTATATATATTTTATATTTCAAAATGGACTTCATTTTTGGATTCGGAATATCTAATTTAGCCTAAGGTGAAATTTTGGTACTTTTCGGATAACTTTCATATTTTGATGAATAGTGAAAATTACTAAATTTTAATTAAAAACAACTTTTTTAATCAAAATAATTAATAGTGATAAATTATGAATTTTAGTAGTTTTAAATTATATTTAGAATATATTTTTACCATTTAATATAATTTTGGTCATTGGACATAATTTTACAATTAAACCGAACATAAACAAGTGTCAATCTTTTGATAGTTATTATCTCTTAAAAACACGCTTTTTGTTTTGATAGCGGGAATTAATTTTAAATTAATTTATGCCACTTCTGTGTTTTGAATTTAGGAAAATGGATTCCATATTTGGAATCAGGATGTTCAAATTGTGTAAATAGGTAACTTTTATTTTTAGACATTTTGAATAATTACTGCGGTAAATATTTTATTTACCATGGTTAAGGGTAAATCCGGTAAATAAGGGTTAAAAAATAATATTATAATAATACTAAATTACCCTAAAACGTGTCTTCACCCTATTGGTTGATACATGGTCGACCATGGGCATCTTTGGGTCGATTTTGGGACCCCATGGATCCACTTGTAAGTGATAATGACACTTTATTTTAATTAAGTTAAAATGAATACAAAAATGACACAAGCATATATCTTTTAGAAAAACAATTGTTACATAGGGTTATATATGTTGGATTTTAGATTATAAATATTCATTAGAAAGATAAACAGATTTCATACATAATTATATTTTATTTATAATTTTTAGACATTAAATAATTTATTTTATTTATGACACAATGATGATGCAGTAATTACTATAATAGTGAAAAATTAAAATAATTGATATTATAAATACCCAAATAAATATAATATGAAACTTTTAATGAATTAAACTAATTTTATAGGATAATATGATATATTAGGATTTATTTAATTGACTTTTTTAGAAGTAATCAATCTTTTATGAGTTTCACAAAAATCAACTATTGAATAGTGTCAAAATTGACATAAAAGAGTTCTTAAAACAAATATTATATTATTAATTGATATTAAATTCCTAAAAATCTAAGGTTCGGCCAAGAGACTTATATCATGATAGGGTCATCATTAATGGACCACTTGGGGGTCTCTTGGATGTATGTAGTAAGTTTATTAACCATATTATATAAAAATACAAAGAGACATTGTAAAAGTGAAACTAATTAACTTAGAGTTAATACTTAAAGATAAGGTTAATATAAGTACCCAAACCTGTCTAAATTCTATTGGTTGAGTTGTTTTAGACCCATCCCCACCTTAAAATTTAAATATTCAACTTTGGAGCCATTAGAAACCGAATATGAATTTATTATAAATTAATATTTCTAGCTTTTCCAAAGGTGCCCCTCACCCCTCTTATAAAAGGGCACTCCTCCTTCTCATTTCTTCACACCTTCAAAGCCTTTTGGTTCGGCAAAAATCTGCCCAAATACTCTCCCAACATCCCGCACTACAACCTAGAGGCCTTAGTTTGATCAGAACGCCAACCTAAGGAGCCCTTTTGATCAAATCAAAAGGAAGAACCCGAAGAAGAGGTAATGTTTTCACCACCCCTTTTAAAGTTCCTTTCTTCTTCCACTTCTTCTTTATTTATTCTTACCATTCTAAAATAATAACGCTAGTATCTCAAATATACTGTGATGTTATTATAAATATGGTACAACCATATTCAGTATTCTATCCACCCTTTGAATAACATGTCACCATACGTGCGTACGTACGGCTTACCGTCTCCACGTCGTGGTGTAATTGTTATTCAATATAATATTATTTGGATGGGTATAATAATGATGTTTAACTCAGGTAAATAATAAATATAACATGTTAATGATTCTGTATATATGATACACCATCCATTTATATATTATTTTAATATCAAAAGAATGATATTGTCGCTCGTGCGTACGTACGGACTACCGTCTCCACGAACGCGATGAGATTCATTCTCCATCGTATCCATTCAAGTATAATTATCATTTGATGATTTAAAAATGATGTTTAAGGACTTGATATCATTCTGGATATGAATAAGATACAACAAACATGGATTATGTAACAAAACATATAAAAGAAAATGAGTAAGTTAACACCCGAAACGACGATAATTCTAAGATATTATTAACAAATCAATGTTAAAAGATCATATATGATATCATATTAATATATATGATTCTTGTATAATTTAATAACAATTATTTAACCATTATACAGGAGGTTAACCTACCCCAACCAAGGAAAAGTACAAGTTAAGGGTTATTTCACAATCTCTTCATTATCCGAGGTTGTTTATACGTAATAATCTACTGGGATTTCTTTATCATCCACATCCATGTTTCTTAGAAATGTATTTCAAAACATATTTATTATTTACAAGAATATGGGTTAAAGTCATTTATACCCTTTTTTGACTTTTTATAAGAGGTTTATAAAGGAATCTTTCCGTCGTTTTCAAAACAAGGTCCTTTTTAACCTTTTCGACAGAATTATGGTAAGAATGTTTTTTTTAACTTATACGGAGGGTGCGGCTATTTTCCGCCGTTATAAAATCTTCAAAGCTTCCCTTACAAGATTATAAGAATATTTTCAAAGAAAATGTTTTATTTTATATGGATCTTAAATGATTTCAAAATAAAAGGAGATATTTCTTTAAAAAGAATATTGATTTCATCTATGTCAACATCCTTTGATGGATTTTAAGATTATTTGAAGTTGATTTATTATGATACAAAACTTCTATATTGTATTGAAGGTTTTGTGATATGTTTGACTGTGGATGTGCTATTTTTATACCATTCATAGTTTATGGTGAAATTATTGACATTTCGTATGCTAGTTTTAATACGAATGTTTATGTTATGTTTAAACCTTTTCATATGGGAATGCATTGGACTTAGTAAGTGACGGGTGGAGCCCGCTATAGCTCCTCGATGCATCGGTAGGTCTCATGAGACAAAATAGTGTCTTGGAACAAGGCCTTGACAAAATCTTATTTGTAGTCTTGGCACGAGGCCTTGGCTATGTGGTTATGATAGTTTGGCATTATGCATTCCAACATTATGAAAGTGGTTAGTGATTTTGCATGTGATTATTTGATTAGTAGAATATCCATGTGAATGAGTAAATGGCATTATTTTATTTTATTTATTCCATACAATGTTGAATGTTCAAGTTTGAAAGGCTGTTGTTTAGTTATACATTTCCCTAAATGTTTATTCTCATTTATGAAAGTTTCCGCTATATTGTTATCCTTACTGGGAATTTGAGCTCACCCCTTTTTCTATGTTTTATTTTTCCCAGGAAGTGAAGAAGTAAATTATGAATGACCTGCAGGGATATTATGTGGGGATATGAGTGTGGATTATGGAGACATTATGTTGTTGTAGTAGTTTTTAATTTTATTATGTAATGTAAAACTTATGAATATATCTAGTGTTTCCAAGGCTACTAAACCAATCGGTTTTTCGAGATTTGATCTTTCTTGTGATCATGCCAATGTTATGTAATAATGCACCGACTCTAGGTAACTAGGGTCGGGCCGTTACAATAATAGTAAAAATATTTTGTATTTTTTATAAAACTTAGATATGGAAGATATATATTCCCTAGAAGATACATATGTACAAAGAATCCTGAATAATAAAGACATAGTGAAATTAACTATTACCTTAGGTCTTATTTCATTAATACATACCTGAACCTCATATATAATGGTATAAAGAATGGTTTTAATTTATACAAAAACATATTCATATTTATGATACTATATATGATCCTCTTATATCATATTATCACCCATTTTTAATAATATTTCATTATTAACCTTCTCTTGGGTGGTAACTGCTTCATTTTCATATATATGTTTTATTGTATAAGTTTCAGTTCTTGTGAATAGGATATAGTTAAATAATTTACAGAATGATATTAAGGTAATAGATATCATATTTATTCATTAAATATATAGTTATATAATAATTCTTGAATGGTGGATATGGAAAATGAATTTCATCATGTAGTAGAGATGGTAAGCCATATGTATGCACGAGTGATGGTATCGTTACTGTAATGGTAAAGGGTAAGGAAGTTGAAAAATTATATTTATTTTCCTAGAATCAATAACCTATCATAATGATTATATATATCTATCATTTCCATCATTATAACCATCCAAGTAAAGTGGTGATGAAAAGACATTACACCATAGCATGGAGACAGTAAGATGCACGTATACATGCGCGATGCATTTGTTTTTCGGAGGATAGATAAAAATGTGGAATATGGTTTTTCATGAATAACATTTGTGATAAATTTTTTTTAATAATTTTTTTGACAACAAACATTTTTTGTAAAAGTGTGTTTTTGTTTTTCAAGAATCTGACCTTGTCCATCGTAATGAGAGAATCAGACTTAGGTCCACCGATATGACCTTGAAGATCATTGGATCTAAAAGAATCGAAGATAGAAATTATTTATTGATGGAAGTTTTATTTTTCAATAATTATAGAAATAAGGATGTTTCTGAGTTATAAAGTCATAAGTTGTTGTATATAGAATTCATAATGATACTGAAGAGGTTTGTTGAAGAAAGTGAAGTCAGGAGTTAGAATGTATTTCATAATTTCTTAACTAAATCATATGATGCTTTTTTGGTTATAAAGTTATAAAAAATCATGAAAATACTCATGAAAAAATCTTTTGAATAAATGGTGGAGATGTTTGAAAAATTTCGTTTTTGTAGTATTTAGATTCCATCGTAATGTGAATTCCATCATAATGGGAATTCAATCATAATGAGATTTCCATTGTAATGTGAGAATCCATCATAATGGGAAATTCTATCATAATGATAATTTCATTATAATCAGATAAATATTAAATATAATTCATAATGAGATGATAAGTAATATAATTCATAATGAGGTGAGAAGGCAATGTAATTAGTAATGAGTTACAAAGAAAATAGAATTCGTAATGAGATGAGAAGGAAACATATTTTTAATGAGATGAGAATAAAACATATTCATAATGAGCTAGGAAGAAAATATAATTTGTAGTGAGATAATAAGGAAAAAAAATAATAATGTGTTGAGAAGGAAATATTTTTGTAATGAGATGAGAAGGAAAGAAATTATTAATAATCTAACAAGGAAAGAGATTCATAATAAGTTGATTATAAAGAAGAATAAAAAATAGTATTCCATAAGTTTTATGAAGAGTTTAATAGGTCAAACTTGAAATTTAATTTTGTTTAAATCTAAAAGAAATCTAAGGAGGATTGATGAATTCAAAGTTGAATTTTAAATGTGAGATATTTTTGGTGTTTTTTTTATATTTGATGAAGTAGGGAAAGATTTCAAGTTTCCCTTTTTTTTTCTAATTCACCTATAAATTATTTCTCAAATAATTAGTTCAGTGTGAACATTCACACAAGTAGAAAAGTAAGAGCACTGAAGAAATCATGTAAAATTCATCTTTGTTCAAAGATCTCATGAAGTGGATCAGATAATTGAATATTTGTTTATCAGGTTTACCATGATCCTATTTAATCGATCAGAATGAGAGAGATCATATTTAGAATTTTAGCAGAGGATGAGTAATGTTGATTGATAATGGATTCATCATACCAAGTTCATCGAATTAAGCATCATCGCATTGAGTGAATCAGATCCAACATCATCAGATTGAGAAAATCAGATCCAGCCAAATTGGACTAAGGATTCATATTGAACAATTGTGGACCATTCTTAATAAATTCTTTATTATTATTTTTGGATCAATTTTTTTATACAAAAACTTTTTAAACTAATTAGAGTCAGTATAATCATTCCTATTAGGAGATATAAAGTCTTTAATGTGAGTTTTCACTAATTGTATTCACTTCTTCATAATTGTGTATTTCTATATACCCATGGGAGTGGCTATGGTGAGGACATAGGTTCTCACATTGATTTCAAAACTTGAAAATATTGTGTTCTTTACTTGATTTCCTAATTTTTCATGAATGATAATTTAATAAAATTTGATAAAGATATAAATTTTAACAAGATGTTAGGGTTAAGTTTCTAAATGTTTTGAAACTCATAAAAAGTGAACAACTGATTCTACCCCCGTTATCAGTTGTTATTAAACCCATTGGAAATTTAATTGGTATCAGAGGGGAGGTTACCTAGTTGAATCCTTATCATGGATAATATAAATTATATCAAATATAGAGGAATTTCTATATTTTATGGATAAAATGATTATGGATGAAAAAACAGGATGATTTTTTATCTCCTATATCTTATCCCGGATGTTGTTAATGATAATACTATTGGTTTTCCACCTATTGGAAAATATTATCCTATGAAGTTTTAAAATAAGCGAAATATATAAGTTCATTTAAAGGATATAAATTAAATCCTTATGTACTTATTAGATAATATTTATCAAAAGGTGAAGGGTCTCAACAATTCAAAATGTATGTGGGACAAGTTGGAAAGTATTTTCGAAGGGAATACTAAAGTAAAGGAATAAAACAAAAAAATATAGCATAGTAAGTATGAAAAAATCATAATGAGATATGAATAAACAATGGATGAATACATTTAAATAGTAATTGAAATTTTTTGCAACATCATAGGATTCATAGTTGTCTTGGAGTGTTTTACAATTTTGAAAAAACTTATGAGAATCTTCCTGGATAGATTTGATTCTAAAATTTCCTCTTTAGAAGATAAGGATGATTTATCTCTTGTTGAATTTTATAATCTTGTTTCTTATGAAATGATAAAATCTACTATGTTTAAAAATAATATGAAGGATGAAATGGTTTTTGAAGCTATGAGAATGTTGAAAATTCAAGATGTTGATGACGTTGAACCTTGTGACTTTGAAGGTAAAGAGGATGATGAGTTAAATGATAAAATCATTTATCTTATATTCAAGAACTATCAAAGAGGAAGGGTAATGTATGGAGGTAAGATTACTCTCAAATGTTCTGAGTTTGGTGGAATCATACAATTTTCTATGAATTTCCTTAAGAATAAAGTTGGTGAATATCGAGATGATTCTGATGAAAAACCTTAATGGAATAAGTGGAACAAAAATGATATAGAAGAAATGTCATCTAACAAATACAAGAATTAATCTACTGAAAATAAAATAACTACGTTGAGTAAGAAAGTCATATCAAACTCAAATGATAACAATTCTTATAACGATCGAAGTTTAAAAAAATTCAAAACCTTTAATGAAAAAGTTTAGAAATCAAAATATTGATTAGTTAGTGAATAAGGTGGTGAAGAATCTTATAGAGATTATCAGTTCAGAAAATAAATTTTTTCATGTATTGAGAAAAAAAATACCCTCAATAAAGAAATTATATTAATGATGAAATATTGTGAAAAATATGATGATGGAATAAAATATGTCATCAAGAGGGAGGATGAATACATTCAGAAGATATTAAGTTACAATATAATAATTTATGGTGGGGAAATATGATTGAAGATATCAGTAATACGATTAAAGGTAAGGAAGAAAAACTTAACAAGTTTCAATAAAAACTTCTTGAGTCTAAAAATACCTTTAGGAATATGAATAAAAACATCATCATATCCTCAAAAGTAAAATCTGAGACTTATAAAGTTTCTAAGAATGATAAAAAAAGAATCAGGTGAAATATTCACCCATAGAAAATAATGTTTCATCTGAATTTCATAAAATTTTATATACCAAAAAAAATTAGGAAAGCATGGGTGAAATAATGATGTGAGAAACCAATGACATCTACAAAAGTTGAATACCCACCCTAAAGGAAATATGATCCACGCCCTATGTATGATAGAGTAGAAAGAAGTTATCAACTACAACAAAGTTTTATGATATAAAGATATTATTTCAATAAAAAATAAATATTTGATAGTTATTGTTGGTGTTGTGGAATTTATGGGCATAGGGTATATATTTGTTTGGAAAAAAATATACTTACTTGGAAGAAGGTTTTAGAAAAGTGTAAGAAATAGTGAAATTAAGATGAAAAACTTTCCTAACTTACAGAAAGTTTAAAAAGAGAATTCTTAAGATGTTCGAAACATTCTAAGAAGATACCTATTTAAATGTCTGGAATAATTTTGTGTATAATGTGATAAAGATATTCATCATGACAAAAAATATATGACACTCATTTCAGAACAAGTTTCTTACAATGGAAAAGAAAAGGAAGCTAGAATGAAGAATGCTGTGGAAAAATATTTTGTTGATGAGATAGATTTGAAATCATATAAAAGGATAAAACCATAGATACTTAATAGTCGTTGTTCTTCACATATGAAAGGTGATATAAAAATCTTGAAACATTTTGAAAGTCATGATTGGGGATCAGTTACCTTTGGTAATGACAGTTCCTTAAAAATATAAGGAATTGGAATGACTGAGATTGAAGTGGAAAAGTTAAAATCTAAGGATTTTTTATTTGTTTATGGGAAGAAACAAAACTTACCTAGTGTAATTCAACATTATGATGACGGAAGAGAAGTTATTTTTAGAAAAAAAATTTGTATCTTAAAAAGTGTGAAGGAAAGAAAATTTATTTAAAAAGAATAAATAACCAGTGATAATCTCTTCCATATATGAGAATTCAAAAACTCATGTTACTTGAGTACTGAAGATGAAAACAAATTTTGGCATCAAAGACTTGGCTACCTTGGGAAGAAAATAATGAACACAATTTCTTAGATTGATGCAGTTAGAAAATTTCTAGAATTGAAAGGATGAGATGAAGATATTTTTATTAATTGTCAGAAGGGAAATATGACTAATAAAAGTTCTATGAGGGTTTACATTTAGTTTTTGAGACCTATTGAACTTATTCAATCCAATTTATATAGGTTGATGAAACATCAATAAAAAAAGAGATTTTTACTTTATCTATTTTATTGATGATTTTACTTAGAATACAAACATAATGTTTATGAAACATAATTCATATTCCATGGAAATGTTCATGTTTTTTAGAAAATAAGTTTATAATTAAATGGGGGTTTCCATAAAAATGTTGAGAACACATAGTGGTACAAAATTCAAAATGAATACTTTTTAAAATTACCTAAGAAAGTATGGTATATAAAATTAGTATAGTTCTCCATATACTCCCCAAAAAAATGGATTATCAAGAAGAAAGAATAAACGTTTGGTGGAAATGGAAAGAAGTATATTAGAAGAATAAAAACATTAAATATTCTATTTAGGAGAAGCTATTAATACTATTTTACATATTCAAAATAAAAGCTTATTGATACTGAAAACCAACATGACTCCTTATGAAATGTGTTATAACAAAAATCCTTGATTAAAATACTTCAATGTTTTTAGAAGTCCATGTTTTTTTAAAAAAAGAATTTAAAATTGGGAAAGTTTATTGAGAAATTTGAGCAAGGAACTTTTATGGGTTATTCAACAAATAGAAGATGTTAAAAATATTGGAAGAAATGTTTACAAAAGTTGGTGGACTAATATGATGTGAAAGTAATTTAAAATAAAAATTCCATAAAAAAAGTGGTTGAGAATGATGAGGAGGATAAAATAGAGATTTCCAACAATAGTGAAAGTAAGTTAAAACATTATTTTCAAGATTTATAAAATTCATGTGATGAGGAAAGTTCAGTTGGGAAAGAAACTTTGAAATTTAATACTTTACAAAAACGTTTTGAGACTAAAATAATTACTTGAAATAAGAAGGATCCAGTTCAAATAGGACTAAAGTTGATATTAGATAATAAGACTTCAAATCACTCAAAAGTTAAACCAGAATCAGTTTCAGAAGCTATTAAACAAAAATAATGGGTGGATTTTATAAATGAAGAGTTGGATCAGATTGAGAAGAATGAAATATAGGAACTTGTTTCAAAGTGAGAATATAAAAAAGTTATTGGAACCAATTGGGTTTACATAAAAAATTTAAATTAACATGGAGAAGTTTCAGGAAATAAAGCCAGAAATATTTTAAAGTATTTTTATAGGTGGAAGGTGTGTATTTTGAAGAAAAGTTTTCCCCAGTTTCATGATTATAAACTATTAGATTGTTTCTTTCAGTGGCCACACATGAGAATTATATATATTTTTAGATTTATTCAATTTCATCTTTCTTAAATGGTGATATTGAGGAATAATTTTACATTAAGAAACCTTGTGGGTTTCTACTTCTTGAGGATGAAAACCATGTTTTTAAATAGAAGAAATATTTTTAGGGGCTGTAACAAGCTCCACATGCTTAGTATTCAAAACCTGAAAATTATTTGAGAATATTTTACTTTTGTAAAATAAAAGTTGATAGCAACTTATTTGAAAAATATGTTGACTTCAGAACTCTAATTGTAACTATTTATGGGGATGACATAATTTTTGCTGGGGATAGAGATGATGTTGGTAAAAAAATTTATAAAGAAATGAAGTAGAATTTTGAAAGGTCAATTTTGGGAGAATTAAATTTCTTCCTTTTCACATAATTTAAACAAAAAGAAAAATACATTTTATTATCTCAAGAAAAGTATGCCAATAAATAGTTATATAATGGTATGGAAGAATCCAAAGAATACTCTACTCCTATTTTAGTGAGAAAAAAGTTGAGTAAAATACGAAACTAGAAAAATTGTGAATCAGATTTTTTTTTGGATCCTGATAGGAAGTCTACTTTACCTTATATCCTCAAGACTTGATATTGTTTATGTGATGAATTTGTGTTCTCATTATAAAATTAATCCAAAATAATCACATATATTGGAAGTAAAATTTATTATGAGATATTTTAAAGGAACAACTTTACATGGGTTGTCATATAAAAGAAATTGTGAGATGAAGTTTCCTGGTCATACTGATGTCGATTGGGCGGAAGATTTAATGATAAAAAATCAATCTCTGGAGGAACATTTTTCTTGGGTGAATATTGTGTAAGTTGGCCTAGTATAAAATAAAGTTCATTAACTTTGAGCATATCTAAATCTGAATAGAATTTAGCTATTCAGTATTGTACTCCAATGTTGTGGATTAAAGTTCATCTAGAATATTTGAAAGTAAATGTTTCTAAATCAATGAAGATATATTGTGATAATATTAGAGCAATTTAACTTTCTATGAATCATGTTCAGAATTAAAGATCAAAACAAATTGATATAATTTTTCACTTAATCAATGAAAAACTACTACTAAGGATGTTTTTCTAGAATACATTTCAATTAAGTATCAGATTGCTGATATATTTAAAAATGAAATTCCTAAAGAAAGGTTTGTGTAATTGAGACTGCAACTTTATATTCAATCTCCTCCCTTAACTTAATAAACATCATAAGGAAGTTTCCCCAATTTTATTTGGATTATGTTGACCAAGGGGTAGATAAAGTAACAACATTCTACTTTTTAATAAGTTTTTACTTATCTTTATTTATGAAATTTGGATCTATGGTTATCATAAAATGGGGGAGAGAAAAGGAAAAGTGAGAAATGAGAAGATAAAAATGAGGAAAGTTTATCTTTATATGGATTGAAAAATTACATTTCACCTTGTGATGGAATTCACTTAATAACATTACTTTATCCAATAATGTGGTGTTATGACACTCTCTTTTGAGAAAATATAAGTTTTAAAAAAATTCAAATAACATTATTTTTTTTTGCCAAAGTTGAGTTGTGAAATATTTTGAGAGTTGAAAAAGTTTTTTACAAGGGTTTTCAACATATCCAAAGGGGATATTGAATAACCTTTGTGACAAATTTTTTTAACAATTTTTTTGTATTTGTTGACAACTAATTTTTTTTTAAAAGAATGTTTTTTGTTTTATAGGAATCACACCCAATCCATCATAATGATATAATCATACTTAGTTCCATCAACATGATTTTAAATATAATTAGATATAAAAGAAAAAGAGATAGAAATTTGTGATTGAAGGAAGTTTTCTTTTTTCATAATTAGAGGAAAAAAGAAGTTACTGAGCTAGAAAGTTAGAATTTTATGTACACAGAAGTCCTAATGATGCTAAAGAGGTTTATTGAAGAAAGTGAAGTTAGGAGTTTGAAATATTTTCATACATTATAACATAAATTAGATGATTATTTTATGGTTATAAATTTCACACAAATCATGAAAACTATCATGATAAAATATTGTGAAGAAATGGTGGAGAGGTTTCAATAATTTTATAGTGGAAGTATAAAGATTCCATCATAATGTGAATTCCATTATAATGGGATTTCTGTCGTAATGGGAAAATCCATCATAATGGGAAATCACATCATAATGAGATGAAGAGGAAAAAAAATTCATAATAATTTAATAAGAAAACATAATTCCTATTGAGATGAGAGGGAAATAGAATTCATAATGAACTGAGGAGGAAATATAATTCGTAACGATCTGAGAAGGAAAGAGATTTGTAATGATCCAAGAAGGAAAAAAATTCATAATGTTCTTATAAGAAAACACGATTCGTAATTATATGAGAATAAAATAGAATTCATAATGAGCTAAGAAGGAAATAGATTTGTAATGAGATGAGAAAGAAATGGATTTGAAATGAGTTGAGAAGGAAACCAATTTGCAATAAGATGATTATAAAGATGAATAAAAAAAGAAGATACTAAAATTTTTATGAAGAGTTGAAGAGTTAAAGATTGAAATTCAATTTTTTGAAAATCCTAGAGAAATATGAGGAGAGTTGAAGAAGTAAAATTTTAATTTTAAATGAAATATATTTTTATAGTTTTGAATTTGAGGAAGTAGGGAAAATTTTAATGGTTACCACTATTGTTTTTTGATTCACCTATAAATACTTGCTCAGACCATTCATTTATTGTTAAATTTTATGAAATTAGAAAAGTTATAGTGCTGAATAAATCATGTTAAAGTCATTTGTAGCTTAATATATCATAAGGAGGATTAAACAACTAATTGTTTGTTTACCGGTTTGAGAAAGATCATATTGAGAAGACTGTATTGAGTCAATCAGACTGAGAATGATTGAATTGAGAATTTGAGAAGTGGGTGAGTAATAAGGATTGATAATGAATTCATATGATTGATTTCATCAGATCTAGCATCATCATATTGAGCGAATCAAATATAGAATCATCGAATTGATAAAATCAGATCTTGCTAAATGAGACTGAGGATTCGTATTGTGCAATTATGGAGTAGTTTCAACCAAGTCTTAATTATTTTATTTGGATCAATTTTTTTATAATAAAACATTTTAAAATTATGGGATTTAATATAATTATTCCTATATAGATATATAATGTGTATGAAAGGAGTTGGCATAAGTTGTATTCATTTCTTCATAATAGTGGATTTCCATAGAACCATGAGAGTGGCTATGGAAAGGATGTAGGTTATCACTCTAAAGAAAAACCCTATAAATATTGTGTTTCTTACATTATTTACTACTTTTTCAAGCATGATTATTTACAAAAATTCTATAAGGAAATAAATCTTAATAGGTTATAGGGGTTAAGTTTCTGAATGTTTTAAAACTCCTACAAAGTAAACAACTAATTCAACCCCACTGATAGGGAAAATATTTTCAATAATTTTATTATTAATTTAATTGTTTTTAATCCAAACAATGTGTTATTTAAAGGTAAATTTTCACATTTTATGTTTTAGGAGTATTTTTGAGCTTAATTGGAAAAATGATATATTTTGGATTTAAACAGTTTTCATTTATTATAATGTTTCGGCCATAGATTTTTCTAAACTGATACAAATTAAAAACGATTTCTTTTATAGGTTTCCATGTTCGATGAGATTCATTTTATCCTTCTGGACCCAAAGCTCAATCTATCATTTGGAAGCTATAATCCAGCTCACAATTCAGGCCTCAAAAACTGTGTACATAACTGAATAATTTTATTGTTGGGCCCATATCTCATATATGAACGACCCAATAGAGCTGAAATTTTACATGGAGCTTAATAACATCCAGAATAAAAAGATTCATTAATATGTCCTCACATGATTCTTTCATTTTCATGGTCATTAATGTGTTGGAACTTGATGTTGTGGAATACGAAGATTCACCTGGATAGATTAAATGATCCGCTCCTAAACAGTCATAAAAACTTCATTAGTGGACCAATACGGCTGAAATTTTGTGGAAAAATGGATAAGAAGTAATTGAACAAGTGTCAAGGAAAATTTTTCGAAATTTTTTCATTAAAGAGGTCTACCACACACATACATTCAGTGGACAGATTTTAGAGTCAAATATTTCACCCCCATGCCTATAAAAATATACCCTCTCTTCATTCAAAAGGGATGGAAAAGTAGTGGCCATTTTCTATAGTTTTATTTTTTCTTTCTTCTGTAGTATATTTTTAATGATTTAATTTATATTAGTATTCTTCTTCATACCTCATTATTCCATTTTTACTTTTATGTGTTTCTCCCACCGTATTCTCTTCTAACTCCATGAGAATGGGGAACTAACCTCGATGTTTGTTCGAGGGGGAGAATGGTAGTTGATTGAGTTTCGTTGTGCTTCAATTTAAATATCTTTATTTCATTATGAGAATTTTTTTGGTGGTTAAATTGATTATGGTGTACGATTGCCCCATTTTCTCTACTACCGAGTTCTTCTTCTCATTAAACATTTATCCTTCCCTTCACTATCTAAGTCATGCATACGATGGAGTATGTCTTGGGTAGTGATGGTTTGAAAAGAGATCTCTTAGAAGAGTTTATGAAGATTATTTCTCTACATGCAGATATCTCGGTGTTGGGGTAAAAATATTTCAAATGAGAGGGTGTAGTGTGATAGATCTTGATCACTACATTGAATTGATATTGAGAATATTTTAATAAAAAATGATATCAACCATTATGATCCCCTAAGAAAAAATGTCTTCCTTATTTCTTTTTAACATCATTTTGTTCTAATTGAATATATATATATATATATATATATATTTTCATATTTTATGCATCTTTCAAACTCCTCTTTATATTATATATTAGTTATAAAATAAATAGTGACAACATAATTTCAGTGTTGTGTAAGTTGCCTCCTTGAGATTGACACAGGGAGTGCACTATATTGCATGCTTAGGTAAATAATATTTTGATCAGGGATCTGTGAAAAATTTCTGTGCATCAAATTGGCGTTGTTTCCAGGGAGGCGCAACACTTTCACACACCGTTTTTCATAAAAAAAACAAAAAAATCATAAATTTCAAAAACTAAAAAAAATATCTTTATTCACAATGAATTTCAATTCAAATAATTTTGCATGGAATGACCAATCACAGGTGCATGAATAAGTTAAATATGATCTTGAATCCCAAATTCAAGAACTTAAACAATAATTAAAAAAACTTCAGGGCAAAGCTGAAATAGTTGAAGAATATATCCGTTCAATGGTGCAGCAACCCAAACCTAAACCAGAACCTGAACCTCAACGAGTGGGGGAAGAGATTTCACCAATCATTTTTTATGTCAAAGAACCTGAGGATGGTGATAAAGATATTCTACAGGAATTAATCATATCATCTCGTACTCATCCATTACTTGAGGAGGTCCCCGATGTACACATGAAAGCTGATTCACTTATTAGAGATCAATAATTTTTGGAAGAATCCTAGAATAACTTTGTTGAAGATAACCTGAAACTTGATTTTCCCATAATTTATATTGAATAATAAAAACATTTTGACCTCTCTTTTGATTTGGAATATGATGAAGGAAATTCACCTAATGCGATGGAGTTTCCAATGGTCTAGCTAGAAGAGATCAATTTCCAAGCTGACTTACTTGAAAGGGAATATTTCTTGATTGATTCGCCATGTTTTAATTTTATTCAAACTGAATTGTTTTCTAACTTCTCATTTACTGAAATTTTTGATACATATCAAATGGATAAGGCCTTGAATGTTAATTATGAGACCACCCAAGTGGTGATGATCAAGTAATAAGAGTCAGAGAAGCTGGTGGTGGTGCGACTACCTCCTCTATAACAACTTTCATACCATTTGGAGGAGGACAACACAGAAGTTCACAGGGAGAACCCCTATTTTATTTTCCCTCCCACTTCTGAACTCAAATTATATCTATATTATTTATTAGGGGATGGTACTTTCTTATTTTCTTTGGGGTTCTCTATTCTTTGTGTTTATTTATGGACACTAAAAAAAGTCACATGTGGTAGTTTATCTCAAAGAAACCACATCCACCATTTTATTGGGGATAATCTGCTGCATCTGCCTGACTAGGGGTAGTAAAAACCTAGCATCCTCTTTGGGGTCAAACCAAGCATTATCCCTTTTCTATACCTTTTCTATTATTTATTTATTTTTTCTTATGTGTTGTCATTTTTTTTGTTTGTGCTTCGATTTTATTTTTCATGTTGTTTTTTTTGAAATTTTCTTGTTTTCCTTTTTCATTTTTTGGTGTGTTTTTGGGAATCTTGAGCTAAATCAAATACTTGGGAAAATTCAAAACATCTTGGTATTTTTGGAACATTTCTTTATTTGATTATTTGAGGTTTTAAATTTTTGTTTAATGGATTTTGTTTCTGATTTCTGATCTTTTCATTTGAAGAAGTTCGATTCACTGTAAAACTCATGTGCACTAGTGCTATCTAAATAAAAAATTTTGCCCAACATGAGAGGTTTCTAAACTTTTTTGACATATTATTACATTTATATTATTTTCTTGAGAGTCTCGAGACATGTTTTGTGATCCATAACTTTCTATTTTTATCTTTTTCAAAGTTGTTAGAGTTCATGAAATGTGTCAAGTATGATTGAAGCACCACTTTGAAAGCCCTTTTGCATTGAAATCTTATTTTGGCCTACCTTTACATATGACCTTGTTTAAGCCCTTAGTAGCCATGAAATATCTTGCTATGAATCCACATTACAATCCATTTATCCCTTTACAACCTTACCTATAAGTTAAATGCATGATTATTGTTGAAATAAAGTGTGGGGGAGGGAGAAGATGAGTTGTATTTTTCTTTCTTGAAGAATATTTTTGAGTTGAATTGAAAGTGTTACCATATTTATTTCTGATTGAGGGGAATAAATGTCATGATGGGAAGAATAATGGGTGGACCAAAATATCATTACATATATGGGTCGACTATTCACCAATATTTGAAGATCCAAAGCTGCCTTTATTTTCCTCCAAAACATGATTCTGAAGAGAAATCTAAATCTAAATTCAAGATGAAAAATGCTAAAAATGGGGAAAAGAGGGATGAAAATAATTGATACTAAAATTCTATTGGTGAACTTCCCAAAAGAAGAGGTGTTTGGAGGTGAATCATTTTTGAGCTGATTGAGGAGCTCACCATTCTTGAGCAAAACTATTTTCATGCATTTACTTCACTTTAGAGCTTAACCCTCCTCATTCTACCTCATATGTTTTTACATTTTAATCCTGCCAACCCCAAGCCTCAGAACAACCCATGAAAAAGACCTCATTATTGACACATTTTTGACTCTGTGAAGTAGAGATACTTGGAAGATAGAAATCCTATGGAGATCACAAATGTTTGGAGAATGAGAAAAACTCCACATTAAATATCCTTGAGTGAAGAGAGAAATATTATTCTGGGGAGGAAGGTAAAACATGCATTAAGGATTAACATGATATTGAATGTATTTATATTATTTTTGAAGTGTTCTGAAATTTTTATCCACGTAAGAGGCATGATATTTTCTCTGATATGATAATTGAGTTGTGTTGTCATTTATGCTTTGAGAAGTTTGTTTTGACCTTAGTATAAGATGATTGCCCAGGAGTGCAATGTTCAAGTGTGGGGGAATTGATAGAGAAAATATTTTCAATAATTTTATTCTTAATTTCATTGTTTTTAATCCCACCAATGTGTTATTTAAAGGAACATTGTCACATTTTATGTTTTAGGAGTATTTTTGAGCTTAATTGGAAAAATGGCACCTTTTGGATTTAAAGAGTTTTCATTTACTATAATGTTTCATCCATAACTTTTTATAAACAGATCCAAATTTTAAAATTCTTCATTTATAGGTTTCCACGTTCGATGAGATTCATTTTATCCTACTGGACCCAAAGCTCAATCCATCATTTGGAAGCTCTAATCTAGCTCACAATTCAGGCCTCAAAAACTGTGCACAGAACTGGATAATTTTATTTTTGTGCCCATATCTCATATATGGCCGACCCAATAGAGCTGAAATTTTACATGGAGATTAAAAATATCTGGAGTAACAAGTTTTAATAATATGGTCTTTCATGATTCATTCATTTTCAAGGTCATTAATGCGTTGGAACTCGGTGTTGTGGAATATAAATATTCACCTAAATAGATTAAATGTTCTGCACCTAAACAGTCATAAAAACTTTATAAGTGGACCAATAAGGATGAACTTTTGTGGAGGAACGGAGAATACATAATTGAAAAAGTTTAAGGAAGGAAAATTACCGAAATTTGGTCATTAAAGAGGTCTACCACGCACATAAATTCAGTGGATAGATTTTGGAGCCAAATATTTCACCCCCTTGCCTATAAAAATGTACTCTCACTTCATTCCAATGGGTTGGAAAAGTAGTGGCCATTTTCTGTATGTTTATTTTTTCATTCTTCTTTAGTGTATTTTTAATGTTTTAATTTATATTAGTCTTCTTCTTCATACCTCATTATTCCATTTTTTACTTTTATGTGTTTCTCCCATCGTATTCTCTTTTAACTCCATGAGAACGGGGAACTAACCTCGATGTTTGTTCGAGGGGGAGAATAGTGGTTGATTTAGTTTCACTGTGCTTCAATTTAAATCTCTTTATTTCATTTTGAGAATTTTGGTGGTTGTTAAATTGATTATGGTGTGCGATTTCCCCATTTTCTCTACTACCGAGTTCTTCTTCTCATTCAACATTTATCATTCCCTTTACTATCTTAGTCATGCATACGATGGAGTATGGCTTGGGTAGTGATTGTCGGCAAAAACATATCCTAGCTGACCTTTTGAAGAGTATTTCCCCAAATGCATAGATCTCGGTGTTGGGGTAATAAAATTTCGAATGAGAGGGTGTAGTGTGATAGATCTTGATCACTACATTGAATTGATATTGAGAATATTTTAATAAACAATGATATCAACCATTATGATCCCCCAAGAACAAATGTCTTCTTTCTTTTTAACATAATTTTGTTCACACTGCATATATATATATATATATATATTCATATTTTATGCATATTTCAAACTCATCTTTATATTATATATTAGTTATAAAATAAATAGTGACAATAGAAATTTGGTGTTGTGTAAGTTGCCTCCTCGAGATCGACACTGTGAGTTCACTATATTGCATGCTTAGATCAATAATATTTTGATCGATTATCTATGAAAAATTTCTATGCATCAAATTGGTGCTGTTTTTGGGGTGGTGCAACACTTTCACACACTGTTTTTCATAAAAAAACCAAAAAAATCATAAATTTCAAAAACTAAAAAAAATATATTTGTTCACAATGAAATTCAATTCAAATTATTATGCATGGACTGACCAATCACAGGTTCATGAAGAAGTTAAACATGATACTGAATCCTAAATTCAGGAACTTAAAGAAGAAATAAAAAAACTTTAGGGAAAATCTGAAATAATTGAAGAATATATCCGTTCAATGGTGCAGCAACCCGAACCTGAACCTGAACGAGTGGTGGAAGAGATTTCACCAATCATTTTTTATGTCAAAGAAAATGAGGAGGGTGAGAAGGAGATTCTAAAGGAATTAATCATATCATCCCGTACTCATCCATTGCTCGAGGAGTTCCCTGATGTACACATGAATGATGATTCACTTATGGGAGATCAACAATTTTTGGAAGAATCCTGGAATAACTTTTTTGAAGATAACCTGAAACATGATTTTCCCATCATTGATATGAAATAATCAAAACCTTTTGACCTCTCTCTTGATTTGGAAGATGATGAAGTAAATGAAATTTTTGAGATGGAGTTTCCAATGGTCCTTCTAGAAGAGATCAATTTCCAAGATGACTTACTTGAAAGGGAATATTTCTTGATTGATTCGTCATGTTTTAATTTTATTAAAATTGAATTGTTTTCTAACTTCTCCTTTCCAGATATTTTTGATATAACACAAATGGAGAAGGACTTGGATGTTAATTATGAGACCACCCAAGTGGTGGTGATTGAGGAAGAAGAGTCAGAGAAGATGGGGGTGGTGCGACTACCTCCTCTACAACAACTTTCATACCATTTGGAGGAGGACACCACATAAGTTCACTGGGAGAACCCCTATTCTATTTTCCTTTCAACTCATAAACTCAAATTATATCTATCTTATTTCTTGTGGGTTGTAAAATTTCTTATTTTCTTTGGGGTTCTCTATTCTTGGTGTTTATTGATAGACACTGGAAAAATTCACATGTGGTGGTTTATCTCAAAGAAACCACATCCACTATCTGATTGGGGATAATCTACTGCAACTGCCTGACTAGGGGCAGTAAAAACCTAGAATCCACATGGGGGGAAAATCAAGAATTATCCATTTTCTATAACTTTTATATTTTTTTTTATTTTTTCTTATGTGTTTTTATTTCTTTTGTTTGTGCTTTAGTTTTATTTTTCATGTTGTTTTTCTGAAATTTAATTGTTTTCCTTTTTCATTTTTTGGTGTGTTTCTAGGAATCTTGAGCTGAATCAAATACTTGGGAAAATTAAAACCATCTTGGTATTTTTGGAACATTTCTTTATTTGAGTATTTTAGGTTTTAAATGATTTTTGAATGGATTTTATTTCTGATTTTTGATCTTTTCATTTGATTAAGTTTGATTGACTGTGAAGCTCATGTGCACTAGTACTCTCCAAATTGAAAATTTTTCCAAACCTGAGAGGTTTCTAAACATGTTTGACATATTATTAAATTTCTCTTTTTCTTGAGAGTCTTGAGACATGTTGTGTGATCCATAACTTACTATTTTTATCTTTTTCAAAGCTGTTAGAGTTAATGGAATGTGTCTAGTATGATTGAGAGACCACTTTGAAACCCCCTTTGCATTGAACTCTTATTTTGGCCTACCTTTACATATAACCTTATTTAAGCCCCTAGTATCCATGAAATACCTTGTTAGGTAGCCACATTACAATACATTTATACCTTTACAACCTTATTTATAAGTTAAATGCATGATTATTGTTGAACTCAAGTGTGGGGGAGGGAGAATATGGGTTGTATTTTGCTTTCCTGAAGAATCTTTTTGAGCTAAATTGAAAGTGTTTCCATATTTAATAATGATTTTGGGGAAGAAATGTCATGATGGAAAGATGTATGGGTGGAACAAAATATCATTACATATATGGGACATCTGTTCGTCAATATTTGAAGATCAAAAGATGCCTCTCTTTTCCTCCAAAACATGATTCTGAAGAGAAATACCGATCCGAATCCAAGCTGAAACAATGCTACAGATGGGGAAAAGGGGATAAAAATAATTGATTCTGAAATTCTATGTTTGAACTTCCCAAAAGAAGAGGTGTTTGGAGGTGATTAATTTTTGAGCTGATTGAGGAGCACACAATTCTTGAGAAAAACTGTTTTCATGTATTTACGTCACTTTAAAGCTTAACCTTACTCATTCTACCTTAGATGTTTTTACATTTTAAACCTGCCAACCCCCAGCCTCCGAAAAACCCATGATAAATACCTTATTATTGAAACATTTTTGACTCTGTTAAGTGGATATACTAGGATGATAGCATGCCTATGGATATCAAACATGTTTTGAGAATGAGAAAAACTCCATATTAAATATCCTTGAGTGAAGAGGGAAATATTATTCCAGGGAGGTAGGTACGACATGCATGTGAGGATTAACATGAGATTGAATGGATTCATATGATTTTTCAATATTTTTGAAATTTTTATCCATGTAGGATGCATGATATTTTCTTTGATATGATAATTGAGCTGTGTTGTCATTTATGCTTTGCGAAGTTTGTTTTGACCATGGTATATGATGATTTCCCAGGAGTGCAATGTCTAAGTGTGGGGGAATTTATAGAAAAAATATTATCAATCATTTTATTCTGAATTTAATTGTTTTTAATCCCACAAATGTGTTATTTAAAGGGAAATTATCACATTTTATCTTTTAGGAGTATTTTTGAGCTTAATTGAAAAAATGGCATATTTTGGATCTAAAAAGTTTTCATTTATTATAATGTTTTGGAAATAACTTATTCTAAAATGATCCAAATTGAAATATTATTCTTTTATATGTTTCCATGTTAGATGATATTCATTTTATCCTTATGAACCCAAAGCTCAATCCATCATTTGGAAGCTCTAATCCAGCTCACAAGTCAGGCCTTGAAAAATGTGCACAGAACTGGATAAATTTATTGTTGGGCCCATATCTCATATATGGCCGACCCACTAGAGCTGAAATTTTACATGGAAATTAAATAAATCAGTATTAAAAAGTTTTATTAATATTTCCTCACATTATACTTTCATTTTCTAGGTCATTAATGCGTTGGAAATTGGTGTTGTGGAATATAACGATTCACCTGGACAGATTAAATGTTCCGCTCCTAAACAGTCATAACAACTTCATACGTGGACCAATAAGGCTGAATTTTTTTGGTGGAATGGAGAAGAAGTAATTGAAAAAGTTTCAAGGAAAATCTATGAAATTCGGTCATTAAATAGGTCTACCAAACACATATATTTGGTGGACAGATTCTGGAGCCAAATATTTCACCCCCTTGCCCATAAAAATGTACTCTCTCTTCATTCCATAGGGTTGGAAAAGTAGTGTCCATTTTCTGTAGGTTTATATTTTCCTTCCTATGTAGTATATTTTTAATGTTTTAATTTATATTAGTATTCTTCTTCATACCTCATTGTACCATTTTTACTTTTATGTGTTTCTCCCACCGTATTCTCTTCTAACTCCATGAGAATGAGGAACTAACCTCAATGTTTGTTCGAGGGGGATAATGGTGGTTGATTGAGTTTCACTGTGCTTTAATTTAAATATCTTTATTTCATTATGAGAATTTTGGTTATGGTTAAATTTATTATGGTGTGAGATTGACCCATTTTCTCTACTACTGATTTCTTCTTCTCATTCAACATTTATCCTTACCTTCACTATCTAAGTCATGCATACGATGGAGTATGGCTTGGGTAGTAATGGTCGGCCAAGATATCACCTAGCCGACTTTAGGAAGAGTATTTACCCACATTCAGATATCTTAGTGTTGGGGTAATAACATTTTGAATGAGGGGGTGTATTGTGATAAATATTGATCACTACATTGAATTGATATTGAGAATATTTTAATAAACAACGACATCAACCATTATGATCCCCCAAGAACAAATATCTTCCTTATTTATTTTTAACATCATTTTGTTCACAATGAATATATATATATATATATATATATTCATATTTTATGCATCTTTCAAACTCATCTTTATATTATATATTATTTATAAAATAAATAGTGACAATAGAATTTTGGTGTTGTGTAAGTTTCCTCCTTGAGATCGACACTGGGAGTACACTATATTCCATGCTTAGGTAAATAATATTTTGATCGGGGATCTGTGAAAAATTTCCATGCATAAAATTGGAGCCTTTTCTGGGGAGGTGCAACACTTTCACACACCATTTTTCATAAAAAAAAACAAAAAAAATTCTTAAATTTCAAAAACTAAAAAAAATATCTTTGTTCACAATGAATTTCAATTAAAATTATTATGAATGGAATGAACAATAATAGGTGCATGAAGAAGTTCAATATGATACTGAATCCAAAATTCAAGAACTTAAATAAGAAATAAAAAAACTTCAGGGCAAAACTGAAATATTTAAAGAATATATCCATTCAATGGTGCAGCAACCCGAACCTGAACTAGAACCTGAATGAGTGGTGGAAGAGATTTCACAAATCATTTTTTATGTCAAAGAACCTGAAGAGGGTGAGAAAGAGATTCTAAAGGAATTAATCATATCATCATGTACTCATCCATTTCTCGAGGAGGTCCCTGATGTACACATGAAAGATGATTCACTTATGGGAGATCAACAATTTTTGGAAGAATCTTGGAATAACTTTGTTAAAGATAACCTGAAACTTTATTTTCCCATCATCGATATTGAACAAACAAAACCATTTGACCTCTCTCTTAATTTGGACGATGATGAAGAAAATTCACCTGCTGAGATGAAGTTTCCAATGGTTCTGCCAGAAGATATAAATTTCCCAGATGACTTACTTGAAAGGGAATATTTCTTGATTGATTCATCATGTTTTAATTTTATTCAAACTGAATTGTTTTCTAACCTCTACTTTCATGAAATTTTTGATACATAACAAATATAGAAGGCCTTGGATGTTAATGATGAGACCACCCAAGTGGTG
Organism: Viscum album; assembly: GCA_963277665.1. Lineage (NCBI taxonomy): Eukaryota > Viridiplantae > Streptophyta > Magnoliopsida > Santalales > Viscaceae > Viscum > Viscum album. Next base: position 2,058,554,581 of record OY728120.1, on the reverse strand, counting down.
GTGATCGAGGAAGAAGAGTCAGTGAAGCTGGTGGTGGTGAGACTACCTCCTCTACAAAAACTTTATACCATTTGGAGGAGGACACCACAAAAGTTCACAGGGAGCACCCATATTTTCTTTTCCATTCCACTCCTGAAATCAAATTCTATCTATATTATTTCTTGGGGGTTGGGAACTTTCTTATTTTCTTTGGGTTTCTATATTATTTGTGTTTATTGATGGACACTGGAAAAAGTCACATGTGGTGGTTTATCTCAAAAAAACCACATCCACCATCTGATTGGGGATAATATGATGCAACTGCCTGACTAGGTGAAGTAAAAACCAAGCATCCGCTTGGGGGTAAAATCAAGCATTATACCTTTTCTATATCTTTTCTATTATTTATTTATTTTTTCTTCTTTGTTGTCATTTCTTTTGTTTGGGATTTCATTTTATTTTTCATGTTTTTTATTTGAAATTTTCTTATTTTCCTTTTTCATTTTTTGGTGTGTTTTTAGGAATCTTGAGCTGAATCAAATACTTGGGAAAATTTAAAACTTATTGGTATTTTTCGCACATTGCTTCATTTGAGTATTTAAGGTTTTAAATGATTGCCGAATGGATTTTGTTTCTGATTTATGATCTTTTCATTTGATGAAGTTTGATTGACTGTGAAACTGTGTACTAGTGCTATCCAAATTGAAACTTTTGACCAACCCGAGAGGTTTATAAACATGTTTGACATATTCATACATTTCTATTTTTTTGAGAGTCTTGAGACATGTTGTGTTATCCATAACTTTCTATTTTTATCTTTTTCAAAGCTGTTAGATTTCATGGAATGTGTCAAGTATGATTGAGGCACCACTTTGAAAGCCCTTTTGCATTGGACTCTTATTTTGGAATACCTTTACATCTGACCTTCTTTAATCCCCAAGTATCCATGAAATACCTTGTTAGGAAGCTACATTACAAGCCATTTATCCCTTTAAAACCTTATATAGAAGTTAAATGCATGATTATTGTTGAACTCAAGTGTGGATGAGGGAGAAGATGGGTTGTATTTTTCTTTCCTGAAGAATCTTTTTGAGCTGAATTGAAAGTGTTTCCATATTTATTGATGCTTGGTAGGAAGAAATGTCATGATGGGAAGATGGATTGGTGGACCAAAATATAATTAAATATATTGGACGACTTTTCAACAATATTTGAATTTGAAAAGGTTCCTCTCTTTTCTTCCAAAATATGATTCTGAAGAGAAATCCATATCTGAATTCAAGATGAAACAATGCTACAAATGGGGAAAAGAGGGATGAAAATAATTGATACTGAAATTCTATGTGTGAAATTCCCAAAATAAGAGGTGTTTGGAGGTGATTAACTTTTGAGATGATTGAGGAGCCCACCATTCTTGATCAAAACTGTTTTCATGCAATTTACTTCACTTTAGAGCTTAACCCTCCTCATTCTTCCTCAGATGTTATTTCATTTTAAACCTACCAACACCCAGACTCAGTACAACCCATGAAAAATACATCATGATTGAAACATTTTTGACTATGTGATATGTAGATACTCGGATGATAGCAAGCCTATGGATATCACACATTTTTTCAGAATGAGAAAAACTCCACATTAAATATCCTTTAGTGCAGAGAGAAATATTATTTCGGGGAGGTAGGTAGGACATGCATGTGAGTATTAACATGATATTGAATGGATTCATATGATTTTTGAAGAGTTATAAAAATTTTATCCATGTAGGAGGAATGATATTTTCTATGATATGATAATTGAGCTGTGTTGTCATTTATGCTTTGAGATGTTTGTTTTGACCTTGGTATAAGATGATTGCTCAAGAGTGAAATGTTTATGTGTGGGGGAATTGATAGAGAAAATATTTTCAATCATTTTATTCTGAATTTAATTTTTTTAATCCCACAAATGTGTTATTTAAAGTGAAATTGTCACATTTTATTTTTTAGGAGTATTTTTGAGCTTAATTGGAAAAATGGCATATTTTGGATTTAAACAGTTTTCATTTATTCTAATGTTTTGGCCATACATTTTTCTAAACTGATCCAAATTGAAAAATTCATATTTTATAGGATTCCATGTTCTTTGAGATTCATTTTATCCTACTGGAACCAAAGCTCAATCCATCATTTGAAAGTTCTAACTAGCTCACAAGTCAGGCCTCGCAAACTGTGCACAGAACTGGATAATTTTATTATTGGGCCCATATCTCATATATTGCCGACCCAATGGAGCTTAAATTTTACATAGAGATTAAAGACGTCAGTATTAAATAGTTTTATTAATATTTCATCACATTATTATTTAATTTTCAAGGTCATTAATGACTTGTAACTCTGTGTTGTGGAATACGAAGATTCACCTAGACAGATTAAATGTTCCGCTCCAAAACAATCCTAAAAACATCATAAGTGGACCAATGAGGCTGAAATTTTGTGTAGGAATGGTGAATAAGTAATTTAACTTGTTTTAAGAATGAAAATTTCCTAAATTCTGTCATTAAAGAAGTCTACCATGCACATACATTCGGTGGATAGATTTTGGAGCCAAATATTTCACCCCCTTGCCTATAAAAATGTACTCTCTATTCATTCCAAAGGGTTGGAAAAGTAGTGGCCATTTTCTGTAGGTTTATATTTTATTTATTCTGTAGTATATTTTTAATGTTTTAATTTATATTAGTCTTCTTCTTCATTCCTCATTCTTCCATTTTTACTTTTATGTGTTTCTCCCACCATATTCTCTTCTAACTCCCTAAGAAAGGGGAACTAACCTCGATGTTTGTTCAAGGGGGAAAATGGTGGTTGATTGAGTTTCGCCATGCTTGAATTTAAATCTCTTTATCTCATTATGAGAATTTTGGTGGTGGTTAAATTGATTATGGTGTGCTATTCCCCCATTTTCTCTACTACTGAGTTCTTCTTCTCATTTAACATTTATCCTTCCCTTCACTATCTAAGTCATACATACGATGAAGTATGGCTTGGGTAGTGCTGGTCAGAAAAGAGATATCCTAGCCTACTTTAAGAAGAGTATTTCCCCACATTCAGAGATCTCGGTGTTGGGGTAATAAAATTTAGAATGAGAGGGTGTAGTGTGATAGATCTTGATCACTACATTGAATTGATATTGAGAATATTTTAATAAACAATGATATCAACCATTATAATCCCCCAAGAAAAAATGTCTTCCTTCTTTCTTTTTAACATCATTTTTCTCAAATTGAAAATATATATATATATATATTCATATTTTATGCATCTTTCAAACTCATATTTATATTATATATTATTTATAAAATAAATAGTGACAACAGAATTTCGGTGTTGTGTAAGTTGCCTCCTCAAGACCGACACTTGGAGTGCGCTATACTGCATTCTTAGGTAAATAATCTTTTGATCGGGGATCTGCGAAAAATTTCCACACATCACCCACCTTACCAGTTTTTATTTGATCCTTTGGAACATTATTTCTATAATATTAATAACATATCATAATATTGGTGATTCTAGAATAATTAATTTATAATAGAAAAAACACATGGAAACTAATTAGAAGAAGAAATAATCTTGAAAGAGCCAGTAAAAACTATTTCCTTTTCATCAAAGAACATCCTTTAGATCTCCTCATAGGAATAGTAGTATTAGTTTTTTTTTGAGAAAACAAGAACCTATATATTATGTTAGGAGAGTTGAGAATATAAATTTTTAGGTTATGGTTTTTATTTAAGGTTCAATGTCATGTGAATAAATAAGGAAATAAGTTTCCTTTTATAATTGAGGTGAGGGTCACTTCTTAAATTTTCTAAAAATATTAATTTATAATAAATTAAAATAAATAAAAAATACCTCCAAAATGAAATGTATTCAAATATAAGATGATATGAGGTTGTTATCTCATCAACAAATAGATTTTAGACAAGTTTTTGGATTAGTTTAAACCAAATCACTTTGGTTAACCCTTAGTTTTCCTATTTAAATTTTAACTAGCATAACGACATTTTCAATAATAAAAGGTTTTAAATTTTACATGTGTGATGTAAATTAAATCTTAAATGCAGAATCTATAATATTTTAGACCATATTTTAAGTTTTTTTAATTTTGAAATATGTTTTATGATTTTTAAATAATTTAGTGAAATATTATTTTAATAAAATATCATTAGTATTAATTTCGACACTACTTATTACATGGAATTTTAAAATATCAATATAACATGTTAAATTCAATTTTTTTATATTATATTCTTGTGAGTTCAGGGTCATACAATTTTTTTTTATAAAATTATTTATCTGAAATTATGTTTATTTTAATATTTCTAGTAACATTTTTTTGATATTACTATTAATAAAATAATTATTTCATTAGTGTGGTGTAATTATTTAATATAAATATATGTTTTATAAAAATTAAAAATAAAATTCCATTATTAAGATAAATATTATATATTAAATATTAATATTTACAATAAGATATATATTTTGATGAACCCTATATTAAAAATGATATTATATTTAAAACATGAATGTGACATATTTAAATTTTTATTAAATAGAATATTATAAATATCATAATCTAATCTAAGTGGCCCAAAAATCCAAAAATAAATTTTCATCCTGAAAATATGTTTATTAATTTAAAAATTTAAATTTTTATTCATTAATAACATACCTTTTTTCTAATGTGGACACATAAGGGATATTAAATACAAAGAAAGTGAGATTTTGTGACTTTCTTTGATTTAAATATTATATAAGTCATTTTTATGGACATGTGTCCATTAAAAAACTGAATTTTCATCCTTATGTGTTAACAATAAGGTTTTATTATTTCAATAAAATTTATGGATACATTAGGGTTATTTTATATTCCTTATTATTTTATTTTTAACCTAAATTACCTAATTTACTCTTTACAATAGTAACAAATTTTACCTAGGTTATTATTCATATTTTCAAAAAATAAAAGTAAACTATTCTATAAAATTTGTAATTATAAATAAAAATTAGGAATAAATTCTTAAAAATTCAAAACAAATAAGTTACATAATTTAATTTTATATAAAACCAATAAAACACCATAAAAAACAATGTTTTTAGAGAAATTCACTTTTAAACATAAAAAGTTTACATAATAAATTCAAGTATAAAATAATTTTCAAAAAAAATATTTGTATTATTTAATATTAAAATGAACTAAATAAAATTTAAAAGTAATTAAAAAATAATTTTACCTTGTAAAGTAATTGAAAAAAATATAGTTTCTAATAAAAATCATTATTTTCAGTATTTCTTAAAAATAAATGTTTTCTAAAAAAATAATTTTAATATAATATTAACATGGTGAATTAAAAAATGATTTTTTTCAGAAAAGTTTTCTATAAATTCCAAAAATTATCATTTATTATTAAAAATAAGTGAAGCACATTAAAAAAAATATTTTTTAAGAATAAAGTGATTTTACTAAAATTGTGTGATTGTTTTCTAAGAACTTATAAAAAAATTCTTATCGATTTTGACCTTTATTTTTATTTAAAAAATTATTTATTCATATTTATTCTTACCAATTTAATTTCTAGGTTATAACATCCATTTTATACTAAAATATTTTCATAGTTATTTTAAACTCACGGTTGCGTATGACACATGCTATTGAAGAATTAAAATTATTTAATAGAAATATTTAGTAAAATTTTAGGGTGTTATGTGAAATATCCAATGATCATAAGTAATTAAATGATTTAATGGATGGTATTACTTCAGAATTGACCTAGTTTTAAATATCTAAAATAAAGGGTTCTTGTCATTGATGGCTAAAAGTGTGATAAATAGATAAATACAAATATTTTTCATTAAAAATTATCATTTTCACTTTGAAACTCAATTTTAAATAATAAATTGATAAAATATAAAAGAAATCATTTTATTTGAAAATAAACTTGTATAAATGTAATGGAATATTAAATCATTGATGTATCATGATATAGGTAAAATTCATTCATTTCGAATAAGTTAAAAAAACATTCCATTCCAACTTTTTAAAAAATTACATTTTTCAAAAAATGATATGAATATTACATTGAATTTTTATTAAAAAGTAAAATAAGGGTAAAATGAATATTAAAAATAATAGGATAATAGTAAAAAATAACTTTAAAAACAAATATAGAAAACAAGAGAATAAAAAAAAATCATCAACATAGACTTTGAGGAAAACAATCTCGAATAATGATGAAATTGTGAAATAAAACCTTCCCACTTGAGGATATTTTGAATCGATAGTCCCATGAAAGAAATAAAATTGAATGAGACATTAAATAACATGAAGAAAAGTATATTCATTATATAATGTATCAATGAAATAATATAATAAGTTGTTAATGTGTCATATATCAAAAAAATAATAACGAAATGTTGTGAATACCATAAAATAATGATATAATATATCAATGACATTAAATAAATAAGTTGTGAATGTGGCATATGTCTCACAAATGTAAAAGTGAGATAATAAACACTTACCACATTATAATCAGTTGAATCATAATACCCACGAATTAATGACCTTTTAAAACATTAATATAATGATAATATATATATTCATTATATAACATGTGAATGGGTGTTATATGCACCTCATAAAATAATATTTGTGCATAACATCAAAATATTCCTCAACAAATGAAAATAGGGATGATGCTCCTTACCTTATGATTTCATTTATTTTAACATGATTTAATCTCTTGTATAATAAATTAATATTTATTATATAAATATATATTTCATAAGGATACAAATATATATGATTCACTTATAATATTTTATCACAAGTTTATTAATACTATTTCATTATTTTCACTGTTTCTTATTTTAATTTTATTCTTTTATCATGTATGTTTTTTCATGAAAGTTATTATTCTCTCACATAGGATATAGATCCATCATCTAAAGAATTATATTAATATTAAAAATATAATTGTTACTTATTAAATTTATTTTTATAACCATTCATGAATTCTGATGATGGAAAATGAATTACATCATGTCATGGAGATGATAGATCATATATACACATGAGAAACAATATCATTCCCTTAATAGTGAATGGGTATAGAATACATGATATATTAATTTTATAAAATATATATATTTTAATAGGTCTCATATATATATATATCAATTATTTCTATCATTATAACAATCCTTGTAAAGTGGTGATGAAAAACAAATTACCCCACCACATGGATATGATAAGCCATACATACTCATGTGTGGTGCTTTTTCTTTTAATAGGATATAAACAAGATGAAATATGGTTTTAAAATAATCATAATCATAATAAAATATAATTATATTTATCTTCTAGAAATAATTATTTATGAATTGAAACAATATAAAAAATGATGTAATAGAAGAAATAAACTTGAAAGAGTTGGTAAAGATGATTACATCTTCTTCACCAAGATTCCTTTAGATCTCTTCTTAATGGATCTAGGGTTGGTCTTTTGAACAGGCCCTAACCACTAGAACATGTATATGGATTTTCTAAGTTGAAATGGGTATATTTTTGTTGATATATAAGGCTCAATTTTGTGTAAATAAGTGAAGTAAGTTATGCCAATTTATAATTGTGGTGAGGAAATATTTTTGAATTTCTCATAGGATAAAAATATAATAAGAATATTCTAGAGTCAAATGATTTATAATGAACTAATAATGAACTTAGGATGAATTTTAGACCATATATTACCCCCCTAGTTATTATATAATATTTTTATTATTTTTATATAGTCTAATAAAATATTATATTCATGAAATATCATTATTTAAAATTTTAACACATTTCATTATATTGAATTTAGTAATTTCAATAAAAAAAGATAAATTAGAAAAAATATTATAATATATAAAACATATGTCATATTTATATATGAAATTCATCTATCACCTTAATTAATTCAAATTATGTTACTTTTAATATTTTCAATATGATTTATTTGATTTTTCTATTAATTGAATAATTGATGCATCAGTGTTGTGTAAGAATTTAAGGTAATTACTTCTTTACTAAAAAATTAAAATAAATTAACATGTGGTATAAGAATTTATGATATTTATAAAAACTTTTTATAGTATAATATATCTTATTTATAAAACCATATTAAAATTTTTACACTTATTAATAATAAGATGGTGAAATGTTTGAATATTCATAAAATAAAATAATATAAAAGTCATAAGAACAACAGTATGGACATAAATATTCATATAAATAAAATTTGAATTATTATGGATTTAATTTACCCATAAAATAATCTTTGGGAAATATTTTGTGTCATTTTATGGTCCTTATCATATTATTATTACACTTAATTACCCGATTTACCCTTTAATGTGGTAATAAAAATTTATATAGTTACTATTAATTTTGAAAAAAATAAAAGTGATATATTTGATGAATTTGGAACCAGTAACTCAAAATATTGAATCCATTTTTCAATATTAATTATACATAAGTTCCAAAATTTATTTTAAAATTAAATTGGTAAAACACAGTGAATGATTGTTTTATTATAAATGTGTTTTGAATTAAAAATACATACTTATACAAAAAATTAGTTATAAGGTGGATAAAAATGCAAATAATTAGATTATATTAAAATAAATATTACATAAGATTCATTTATATAAAATTTAACTCATTAAGGTACTTTTTAATATAATATAAATTGGTAGTTTTTTAAAAAGCGGTATATTTCACTATTCTCTAGAAACATAATCTTTTTAGAAAATTTAAAAAATATTATCCCTAAGATAATTTTAATATTATGATTTAAAAAATAATTTCTATTTTTATAAATATATTTTCTAAATTATCAAAATTCAATTACTTTTTTTTCTCATCGAATGCAATAAAAATCAAATTTTTTGATGAAAAAACATATTTGAAGAATAAAATGGCTTCACTAAAAATTATGTCTTCTATTAATAAGAATAAATAAAATTTTATTTAATATTAGAATCATATAAATTTAATAATATAGTTAATCATATTAACACGATCAAATTTAACAGCTAGTTTATAACAATTGTGTTAAAATAATAATTAATAATATATCGATGTTCCTTTAAGATCAGTGTTGTGTGCACCAAAAGATATCAATAAAATATTATATATTCTAAAATATTTCAATATTATATTCACCCCACATTCAATAAAATTATTCCTCAAAATTTTAAATTTCACATTAAAAATAAAGCGTTGACATGTGAGAATTCCTTTTTGGGAAACCCACATTGTAAAAATGGTTAATACAACTTCTCTTAAAAAGAGGGAATGAAAAATTAAAAGTTCACTAATATAGGAAATATTTTACTTATTTTTTATATTAATTTTAATTATTTTAACCCTCTAAATTTATCAATTTGATCTTATTTGTATCAATTTTTGATTTATGGTGTGTTTTGGGAAAAAATTTCAAAATTTCTTAATTTCGGAATTTTAACAAATTTTAATCATTTGAGTATTTTGGAATAAGATTTAAAATATTATTCCAATTTGAGTGATTATTTGTTTTATTATTCCTTGATTTATTTTATTTGACTTTATATTCTGGACTACGTGCATATTTGATCATATAGAGGTCCAAAAAATAAATCAAAGTGACAAATTGTTCAAGAAGACAGAGTGGAACCCACCTTTGGAAATGAGGCATAACTCAGGATAAACACCTCCAATTGATGTGATTTCATATAGAATTGAAATATATCTCAAGGCAGTGTTTCACCATTAAATTCCATGGAGTTATACACTAATTAAATGGGATATCAAACTCTCCACATTGAAAGAATATTTTTGGAATTCTCATCCATAAAAATTTATGCTCATTAATAATTCCATAACATCCTCAATACACATTGAATTAAAATAAACTTTGGATGGTAAATATTAAATTAAATTTTGAACAACCGAGAAGAAGTTACATTAGGGTGATACAAAGATATGTTGTGCTAAACAAGAGAAATATTTGAGAGGAAATATTCTACAGGGGAGCTGCTACACCCATTTATTTTATTTATTTATTTTATTTTATTTATTTTCAATTTAGTTTTATTTTAAATTTAATATAAATTTAGTTTCTTTTAAATATAGTTTAATTCATTAAGGGGTTTTAATTTTGTTTCTTCTTCCACACACCCTTCTTATTATTATATATTTTCTTCTCTTTCCTTTCTTCTTTTTATTTTGTGATTTCATGTGTGTGTTTTTCTTCTAGTTTTGTCATCTTTATTTTTTTATTCTTTTCATTAATTCTTATCTTATTTATCATTATACTACCATAAACTCCTACCATAAAAAATTTGGTGAAATACTGAGGATTGTCTTGGGGGAGGTAAGTAGAAATTTCATTTATTTTGAACTTCAATTCCTCTATTTTAATAAGTTTGTGACGAACAAGAGATATTTTCAAAGGTGTAAGAATAATACATGATGATAATGATCTCAAACTCATATATATTATTTTATTAAATATTTTACCTCCCTTCTATTAGATACAATATTTTCATATGATGGGGTTGAAAAATTTAGTGGATGAAATGATATACGATGGAACCTTGTCTGGGTTGATGTCACACTCTCGATCGAGGTGTGCCATAAACCCTGATTATAGGAGGACGTGGAATTGATATTGATAAATGGAATTAAATATGTCAGAAAAATAGATAAAATAATATTAATACATGAATTGGATCTTATAATTGAATTATCAAACATAATCTAAACACCATCAAGGATAATGATAGAACCCATGAACAAAACCATAAAGGAGAAGTTCTTTCTTTACTAATATCATTCTATCATTGAATGCTAGTCTAAGTTGTAGAATTTAATTTTCTTATAAATTTTATTAAATTCATATAATAATTTTAAAAAAAGTAGTTTAGGTGGGATAAAAAAAGTAGGTGAAAAACTGAGAAATCTCCTCTAGTGAGATGACCCTAGTCAGCCTCTATGCTACATTAGAAAAATAAAATTACTTTTTTCCATGCCCTATAATAGGTGTGAATCAAAACTGGAACCATTTTTGAGGACCCAATCAGTAGTTTTATTTACCTTTTACATTTTAAAATTTTAAATAGATTGCATTTTTTACCTAAACAAACCATAAAAACTCTCTTTTTTACCTCTTTTATCTGAACTATTATTATTCTACATGGGAAGATTACTCATAGGAGAAACAACACCAATAAAAATGAAAAAAATAAGATTATAATAGATCCCAAATTCAATATAATAGATTAAAAATTGAAGAAATTATGAGAAAAGAAGAATAGGAATTTGAATATGTTCATTCATTAATGGACCAACTCGACCCCTAGCCAGAACAAGAACCTGATGCTGTGGTGGAAGAAATTGCACCACTCATCATTGAAAAAAAAAGAACTTGAGGATGTATAGGTGGAGGTACTTGAAGATTAATTCATCCTCACTCAAACATTTATATAAGAGATAGATGAAAATGAATTTTATTCTAATCTACATGTGGGAGATCAACAAGAACTTGAAGAATTTTGGAAAAAATGGGAGGAACTACTTAATCTCCCAAAACCTTGAAATGAAGAAGAGACACCACCATTTAATATCTCTCTAGATATGGAAGATTAATCTACCCAATTTGTGGAATTAAAAGTATTAATGGAGTATTATAAATACCATCATCCATCTAGTAAAGATCAAATCCAAGGGGCACTTTCTATTGAAGAGTAGATTCATTCCGAACCAATTCAGGTAGATGAACCTTTTATGAACTCTTTATCTTCCAATTTTATTGAAAATGAATTGAGTATCACTCCCCAATATTTTTATTTTACATATTTGGATGACTTACATTTTTCCATGGATGGAGATGATGAAAATGAAACTACACCTATTGAGAAACACCTAGATCTCCACGAAGAGATTGAATATTTACTTGAGGGAGTACATGAAGAGATATTAGTGGATATTATTGAATAAAAAGAGATACATAATTCTAACATAAAAAGGGAATATTTCAAATTTAATTCATCTAATTTGAAATTTGAATCTCCCTTTGATTATTATTTTAATGAATCACATCTAGATCTACCACTAGATTTTGAAGAAGATGTTTCACAAGTAGCAAAAAATGAAGAGGAAGTTCCATACTTCATCCTACCCCTGCCACGCAAGCTATACCACATTGATAGGGGGTGGATCTGGTGTAATATATTCATTTAATTATACCTAATAAGAAAAAATAAATTCAAGATGGTAAGAGTAACAAGTGGCGGTTCCAGTCCAAGAAGTTCCACCCACCATCTATTTATAGATAATAGTTGGTACCATCCTCTACAGGTAGTAAAAATTTAGGGCCCACTTGGGGGAATGCACCAAGATTTATCTATAAATTATTTATAATATTTTATATATCAATTTAATTCTTAGGATTATTCAAGAATGAATCCCACGACATCCTATTATTTTTTGAGATTTCATGACATGATCCTTGTGGTTAATTGATTTATTTACTTTTTAAGGATCACGATGGAACAATAAATCCCACAAAAATTAGAGGAAGATGAATAATGTTTTATTTTTAATGGTATTTAACATTTAATTTTTATCTTTTACACTCTATTCATTTTTTTCCAAAAACCATGTTTTGAGCTTTAAACCGGAAAATTGTATACCCATTCTTAAATTACCACTTTAATTGACTTATCTAGGAGACCAGAGTTTCCTAAGAATATTTTGATGCCATATTTTATATTTCAAATTTAATGAGATTAAATTAGTAAAATAGATATTTGGATGTTTAAAGTGAATCATGGATATTAAAATTAGGACTCATGATTTATGAAAATTGATTTCTTCATGTAACATAAATTTCCATAAAATTTTTCATGATGAATTTCTAAAATTCATGATAATTAATTTGTTATTATTAATCATGAATTTATTTTTTATACCATATAATATTTACATTACTGATAGGACTTATATACCATTACTTCATACTTTTTCTTGAGAATATTTCTTGAGTGGTCTTGGGACATGTCACCGAACAGAACTTACATTCAAAATTCTCAAATATATGACTAGGAAAAAATAGTTTTAAAATGGTTGAGGCATCTTTGAATAGAACAATTATCCTTAAAATATCACCTTTACATAAAAAATTATTTCTACCATAGAGACCATGAATGAAAATGTGATGGGTGAACCATATTTTAAGCTATTTCTATCCATTTATACCCCTATTATTATTTGAATGATATTTTAAAATTGATGTGTAAGGGTTAATAGAATAATGGTTGATGTGATGATTTATATTGTAAGGAAAAAGTGTGGGGTTTTTTTTTGGGATTAAATTAAGGTTTTTTATTCATTTATGATACTCCATTATTTTCCCCTCCTAAATTTAAAAATAGGAAAATGAAAAAAAGAACTAAAAAAAATGAAAAAATGGGTTGTGATTTAAGAAAACCAAAAATCACCATTACTAGACTAATTATTTTTATCATATGTGGTTAGGTGATGGATGTGAGTTTTATTATTATCATAACATTCTAAAGAGAAAAAAATTGAAAAATTTATTTGAAAAATAAAAAAGTATAAATGTTATGGAAAATTAAAGAGGGGTTCAAAAATCATTTATTATGATTTATTAGATCACGACCTTTACATTGATATAGTGGGAGTGAGAGTTTCTACATTAAAAGGTATAATTTCATTAATTTTTTTTGACATCATCAATTATAATTAAGAGATAAAACTTCCCTTTGATATTTAATTTTTAAATTGTCAAATACTACCAACCTTAAGCCTTAGGTTCATTTGAATATTGATTTAAAATCCATCATTATTTTATGTGAATTTTGTCTTTACAAAGTGGAGGAAGTATTTACTCAACAACCACATGGATAAAGAACATGTTATCATGATATGATAATAAATATACTTGAATTGTATGATGATTAATGAGAGAAAATAATAAAAAATGAGGTAAATCATGATTTGGAGTATTTGATAATAATGAATTGAGTAGCTTGAATGAATGAAAGGATATTCTCCATCATTTTTAAAAGGGGAAAACTAAAATACATGGATTGGTTGTCTCTTTGAAAAATGATAAATTTAATTGATATTTTATGTATAATTTGAAAATTTTATTTGACATTGATAATTACATGACTTTATTTATTTTGAATTTGAATATTAGATACATTGATTCCCTTTAAATTCTTTTTTGAGATTTTATACTTGAGGAGAAGTATTGTTTAAGTTTAGGGGAATCTATAGAGCTAATATTTTCCAATTTTTATATGTATATAATTATTTAAACCCTACAAATTTATCAATTTTATCTTATTTGAATCAATTTTTAATTTATGGTGTGTTGTGTGCTAAAATGTCAAAATTTCCTAATTCTGGAATTTTAACAGATTTTAATCACCTGAGTATTTTGTGCATATCATTTAGATTGTTTTTCCAATTTGAGTGATTATATTTTTGTAAGGATTCCTTTATGTGTGGTCTTTAACTTTATCTTTTGGACCAAGACGTTATTCTAACATATGGAGGCTCGAAAAAATCAATCATTGTGACAAACTTGTTCAGGTGAACAGAGTGGACCCCACCTCTAAAAATGAGGCATAACTCGGGATACAAACCTAAAATTGAGTTCACTTCTACTTTAATCAAAATACATATCATAGGCTCATTTCACTATTAAATTAAGTGGAGTTATACAATAAATAATGGGGCTATTGGTTACTCAACATTAGAGGATGATTTCTTGAATTATCAGCCATAAAAATTCATACTCATTAATAATTCCATAATATCCTCAATACACATCCAGTTAATGTGAAATATAGAGGGGTGACATGAAATTAAATTTGGACCAAACTATTATAGGGTACATTATATTATTCATAGATATATGTTCCAAACAAGAGCACACTTTAGGAGGATAGATTATGTAGGGGGAGCTGTTGCACCCATTTATTTTCAAATTTTTTTATTCTTTTAACTTTATTTTAATTTTAAATGAAATTTTAATTTAATTTATTTTAAATAAAATTGAATTCATTCATGTTTTTAATTTTTCTTCTTCTTCCACACTCCCTTCTTATTCTTCTCTATTTTCTTCTCCGTATTTTCTTCTTTTTATTTTATGATTTCATGTCTGTGTTTTTCTTATTCTTATTCATTTATCATCCTCATTATTTTTATTTTTATTATTTTAATTTATTCTTTTCTTATTTTTCATCCTCCACCATGAAATATTACCATAAAAAACAAGTTTATAACCCAAGGCTTGTCTCGGGTGATGTAAGTAGAAAATTTATTTTTTCTCTGCTTAAATTATGATGTTTTATTAAGTTTTTGATAAGCAGGATAGATATGAATAGTTGTGGGGATCATCCAACAAAACACTGATATAAAACTCATTTTTATTCTCTTATTAAATATTTTTCCTCATATATACAAGATAAAATATCTTCATATGATAGAGTAGATTAATTTAGTGGATGAAATTAAATATGATGGAGACATATCTTAGAAGATGCCGCACTGTCGATCGAGGTGTTCCATCAACCTTTCATATAGGAGGACGTGGAATAAATATTTTTAAAAGAAATTAAAGATTTCACACAACTAAATAAAATAATATTAATTCATTAATTATATCTTATAATTTAATTATCAAACATAATATAAAAACCAACAAGGAGAATAATGGAACCCCTGAACCAAACCAAAAAGGACATGTTATTTATTTAATAATCTTATTATTTCATTGAATGTTAGTCTAAGTAGTTTCATTTAATTTTATTCTAAATTTCATTATATTATTAGAATAATTAAAAAAATAAGTATTTTTGATGGGATAGAAGAAGTAGGTGAACAATTGCAAATGCTCCTTGAGTGAGAAGACCCCAGTTAGCCTCTATATTTCATTTAGAAAATATAATTGATTTTTCCATGCCCTAAAAAACATGTGAATAAGTCACCAATAAACTATTATTCCCATGATTATAAAATTAATATGGGTATAAAAGAGAAATATTACTTTCAAGGATTGATGGAGAATGATAGAAATCATGATCATGATAAAGTTATTTGTAAAAAAACCATAAATATATGATGGGTTAAAAGGCAATTTATTTCATAGTAAAAAAAAAGTAAAAGGAAAATAGTTTTTTCCAAAATCATTTTCCTTGAGATGAGGTATTATTTTATATCCTAGAGTAAGATCAGAAGGAAATATACTCACTTGACATATATAGTTTCATCATTTAATCAATTTCTACCCAAAAAAAATATTTTAATACAAATGATTAGTATGATTTTTTCATTATTGAATCATTACAATCATCTTGTATGGATAAAACAAATACAAAAAATAAAAATAATTTATTTTTCCTATTTTTAGACATTAACCAAAACCAATATGGTTAGTACAGGATAAGATATTTCCCAAAAAGAATAAAATTTCATTTGAATAAAACTAATTTAACAACAAAAAATTCAATAATAGTATCCAAAACTCAATATATATCATTCACTAAATAAGAATCCTAAAATTTCCTAAAAAAATAATAGCCTAAGTTTGAGACCCAAAAAATAGAACGATTTTATCAAATATTCTTCCAACATAAATTCAATACTTATATCAAAAAATGTGTATTACCTAAACATATAATATCCACAATATGTTAATATTTTCCCTAAATATCCCAAATCACCATAATTCCATAATAACATCATATATTAATCTATAGGAAAATTCCATATTTATTCCTCAAATTTACCTTTGTCATATAGGGTTCCCAAATTCACAACCATCATAAAAATAACATAAATCACTTAATACCAATTAAATATGCAATCCCATTTTTATCTATAAGGTAAAAAATATGTTCCCAAAATGAACATATCCTTTATCTATCATATAGTTTTAATAAATAAATACTATTAATTATAACTAGGACATCTTATTGGCCTTTGATAGGTGGTTCAACCTTGTCACCCATTCGAGTGTGTGTATGAGGGTTGCGTCTTGACAGATGAGATGGGTTATTATCTAACATGTGGGGTGTCATTTTTCTAAAACTATACTAATATAATCTTATAAAAATCCCCAAAAATGTGGCAGACATCTTAAAAAACAATCTTAATATAATCAACAATATAGAAATGTTTTAAACTCAAAGGTTATATCATAAATTTCATTTTGAATTTCAAAAAATATAATAACTAATAATTACCTTAAGGCCAAAGATCATATAAACCCTAATGGTCATATTTAAATTGAAACTTATATCCACATAATGAAATAGAAGTCTTCCTTAAATAACTTTTTCATACATACACATACTAAACCAATGGTTTGTATTTTTAAATTTTCCTTCGAAAATATACATAAAGTTGATTAAATACCATATAACAAATCACTAAAAGGGTGTCTAATAATTTAAAATTCTGATCATTATTAAAATAATAATCCCATGATTTTTTCTATATCTCTTATGGAAAGGAAAACATATATTCTTCCAAAATCTACAAAGTTCTATACATATTTTGTGATTATTATACTATAATACCTTCTGTTAAATACTTATTTAAAAAATAGTCTATCAAATTAATTTTTAAACTATTCTCTTCTGGTTCCCTCTAGTAGGTAAAACCAAAAATCAATGTGTGAGCATAAACCTAAAATAATCAGAGTATGGTGTCAAATAATTATGAATTATTATTCTTAGGATGTCTAAATTATGACACAAAATTCTCAATCTATGAGTCCTTGAGGTTAAAATAGGTTATCTATAGTCATTACTAAATCTATAGGACGTTATCAAATATAGACTTAACCTAAATTCAAGTAAAGGGGTAATATTCAATAATCAATTATTTTATAAATCTAGTTCCCAAGGATTCTACTAAACATATTTTGATACCAACTATAATGACCCTGAACCCAATAGTGTAGAGACAATGGTTAACTAATTACATTACCATAAGATACATGTAATATCATCATGAATGACCAAATAGTTTAATAGTATTGGTAAACTAGATACATACATGATTAACATATAACATTTGAAAAAAATTACAACAATTTTTTTTGAGAATAACTTTATTCACTATTAAATATACTTATATAAAAATCATTGTAGACTTCATTGTTTCCTAGGGAATGGGTATAAAATAATATTGATCTCAAATACTCACCAAGATTTAAGTACAGTGGAAGCAATCATAAATCAATTAGCATAATAAATAAGTAAAGTTATATAACTTAACTCAAATTCTTTTAAAACAACATGACTATTATGATAACATAATAAAAAATCAATATTTCAAGGGAAATAGCAAAAAACACTTGAAATTTAATCATTAAATGTTAATGAAAATGAATCTAGATATAATATTATAGAACAAATCTCATGGATAATAATAATAACTGAATTTTAAGATATGTAAATTCCTAATTATTAGATTTCACATTTTAGGAACATGATAACTATATCGTAAATACCTTTCACAATACTTTTAATAACTTATGGGTAAAAACTGATCCAGTTTGGACTTATTAAAATCTACTATCAATACCATTCATAAGATAGTTTAAAAATATTAGGTAAAAACCAATTATGTTTGGCTAACTATTTTATCTCACGAGACACATGGTTTCATCAAGGGATTTCTATAAATAGTTCCCACTCATACTTTTATGTCCAAAATTTACTCATATATCAAATAATCGATTTAATTCATGAATCATAATCCCTTATTAAAAAATATCCTTATTTATTAATGGATATAGATTTATCAATATTTTGTAGTTAATCAAATAACTTTAAAAGTAAACAGCGTATGTAAAAATCATATACATTGATGAAATAATCTTAATCATGACACTATAATATGGATATTTAATAGAAATTAAATATAAAATGATCAAAAGTAATTAAATGATTCAAAGGATGTTATAATTTTAATATACACCAAATTTTGAATAAGTAAAACAAATTATTATTTTCATTGATGAATAAAAGTACCATAAGAAGACGATTACAAACTTTTCTGGATTAAAAATATATTTTTCACTTTTAAATACACTTTTAAAAAATAAAATATGAAAATATGAAGAAAAAATTACTATTTAAAAACAACCTTGTAAAATTTTAAATAAATCATCAACTCATTGATTCCTCATGATGGAAAGTGATTCTGTTCATTCTAAATATGTTTAAAAAATATTCTTTTCACACTTTTTAAAAAATTACCATGTTTGGAATTTTCTATGAAGATTTTTTTTAAAAGGTTTTGCAAAAATTCAAAAAAGTGTAAAAAGGAAATATAAAATTCATTAGAGAATAGTAAAAACACATTTGAAAATATTAATAGAGAATATGGACATGGAAAAGAAACTATTCCTCTGCATATACTTAAACATAAATAATATCAAATACATATTATATTGTGAAATAAAACCTTCAAAATTGTGAATCCTTTGAATAATAAGACCTATAAATTCAATGAAATTAAATAAAACATTAATTACCATAATTAAAAATATATTTAGGATATTAAATACCAAAGGGAAAGTATATATACAACATAAAAGAATCAAATATTGGATATGTTTTATTTCTCATGGATGTAAAAGTGAGATGAGAAAGACGTACAACTTTCTAATCAAGTGAATCGAAAACCCTATAAAAAAATAAAATTTAATAAAAAATTTAATATTATGTGAACAAACAATTTTGTGATATAACATCTCAAAGGGGAGTTACATACACCTCAAAATATAATATAGATGTATAACATTAAAATTTTCATCAATGAAAGAAAATTGAGATGAAGTCCCTTACCTTGAACATTGATTTAGTTGAACATTATTTAACCTTTAGTATTGTTAATATATAAATATTAATCATATATTCCAGTACCATACTCATATATATGATTTATATATAATAATTTATAACCCATTTATTAATAATATTTCACTATTTTAATTATTTTGGGTGTTAATTGCATTTTTTATCATGTATGTTTTGTCAAAAAAGTCATAGTTCTTTTATATAGGATATAGATACATCATCCTCAAAATTATATTAGTGTTAAAAAAATAATATTTTTGTTATTAAATTAATTTTTAGAATAATTATTGAATTTTAAACTTGGAAACTGAATCACATCACGCTGTGGAGATGGTAGGTTGTACATATGCACGAACGATAGTATCCTTACCTTAATGGTGAATAGATAAGAAAATGGATGATATATTAGTTTTCTAGAATCCATATAACGACATATGATTCATATATGTCCATTATTTTCATCATGATAATCATCCTAATAATCTGGTGATGAAAAACTTATTACACTACTATATGCAGATGGCAAGCCGTACGCAAGCACGCATTCTTCTTTTGTTTTTAATAGGATAAAAATGAGATGGAGTATGGTTGTACAATAATCATAATAATATATCAGTATATTTATGATTCTGAATTTATTATTTTATGATGATTACAACACATGAATAGGTTGTAGAAGAGGAAATAAATTTGAAAGAGTTTGTAAAGATGATTAACTATTTTTCAGCCTAGTTCCTTTAGGTATCTTCATTAGGGGTGTAGGTTCGGCCTTTGGAAAGGAATAAAACATATTTAACTTGTATAAGGATGTTTATAAGAGAAATGGGAAGATTTTGGTCGAGATAGATGGATCAATGTGGTGTAAATAAGTGAATCAAGGGGTTCTCTTTTATAATTGAGGTGAAGGAAACTTTTGTAATTTCTCAAAATATTAAAATACAAAAAGACTATTATTGTCCCAAATTCTTAAAAATAGATAATTAATTCATAGATGATGCAATTTTAGACCATATCAAGTCACCTTTGTGATTATTTAATATTTTCATTATTTTTAAATAATTTAATAAAATATTATATTGATGAAATATCATTATTGTCAACTTTGACACTATTCATGACGTTAACATTAATAATATAAATAGAAGAAGACAAAATCAAACCAAATATTATAATAAATTCATAATATGTCATATTTATCTATAAAAATCATGAATAACCTTATTTGATTCATATTATATTACCTTTAATATTTTCCATATCATTTATTTGATTTTTCCATTAATTGAATAATTTCTACACGAACATTGTATAGAAATTTAAGGTTATATATTCATAAATATTTTTTCTTTAAAGATAATATTAGTATTAAAAAATATCTTATGGATAACACCATATTAAAAATATTACACATATTAAAAATAAGATTGTAACATGTTTGAATTTTTGTTAAAAAAGTTTCTATAAATGTCATAATCTCATACATATGAAAATAAATGGTCACATAACTGATACTCGAATGAATATGGGTGAAAAATACACTTAAAAATAAAATTTAGTCCAGTGTTATAGTTATTTTATAGACATTATAATATTATTTCTATCTGTAATTAGTCGATTTATCCTCTATAGTGGTAATAAAAATTACTATGGTTACTATTTGTTATGACCAAAATAAAATGAACCTATTTAATAAATTTGGAAGAACTGATTAAAAATAAGAAATACATCTTTTCAAAATTAAAAATATATAAGTTTCAAAATTTAATATAAAATTCATCCTATAAAATTAAATGAAAAATAGTTTTCTTAACAATGTATTATTAAACTAAAAATACACATGTTCAAAAATTAGTTATATGGATGATTTAAAAGTAAAAAATTGAATTATATAAATATAAATAGTAAATTAGTTACTTTGAGATCAAATTTAATTCATTAATTTAATTTTTAATATAATGAAATAGATAGTTTTTAAAAAATTAGTATTTTGGACTATTCTATAGAAAATCAATATATTCATAAAAATTATTGAAAATTCACTCTATGATAATTTTATTATGCTGACCAAAAAATTTATGTTATTTTATCAAATAAAATTTCTAAAAGTTTCAACATTTAATTAAATTTATTTTCTCATAGAAATCAATAAAAATCACTTTTTGAGGAAAACCTATATTTGAAGAATAAAATGGATTTACTAAAAATTATGTCTTTATTTTCTATGAATATGTAAATTTTTATTGAAAATGAACAAAAAATATATTTCATAATATTTTTAATTCTGTTCAAACCTTCCAATTTAATGTTTATTTTAATATAATCATGTTAAAGTAATAACATCTAATAATATATCACGGTTCGATTAAGCTCGGTGTTGTGATCACCAGAAGCTATCAATTAACTTTTATATATTATAAAATATTAGGATTTTATAATATACGATATTATAATTATAAAAATTATCCTTCTATATAAGTATAATAAATTTAAAATTATTATTTATGGAGATAAAGTTCTTTTGAAGAAAGTAGAATTTGAGGCAAGGGTTTACCATAAGATATTATCTTCTTAGGGTCATATGCTATGTCACACACTTATAATATTTTATAAGGTGTATAAATTCTCATTGACATGTTATATAATAATTATAATTATGATCATGATATTTAACGATTCATTTGATGTTATTATTTCACGGGGATTATGATTTAAATGTCACCCTACCAGTAAGGTTTTTATGGTTCAATATCATTTTTTATTAGGATTAATTATGATTATGTTTCAAATTATGAATTATTATGATTTAAATATAAATAGAAACATTAGTTTTCATATCCTATTATTATTTATGTATTATTTATATTTTCATTTATTTAATTACTAAAGAGTATGAAATAATGTTTTAAAGGAAATAAGACTTAATTTCACTCTTTGATTGAATATCATATCTCTTCCATGTCCATGTTTTCTAAAAATGGAATCTATTTTTTTTAATATATTTCATTTATAGTTTATTTTCATTTTTAATAATGTTTGAATTTATAAAAACATGTGTTAAATGGAATATTATTTTTGTTTTATGAATAAGGTACTTTTATTCTTTTTACATAAAATATGAAATGAATGTTTTCTTTTTAAAATGTATGGAATAAAATAAATTTTAATTCGTCATGAACACTAAATAATGAAATAAATCCATTAAAGGTTACCTGGGCTATTTTAAATGTAATGGATTTTCAGAATATTTTAAGAATTTATATTTTTAAAAAGATAATTTCAATTTGGAAAGAGTATTTTCCTCAAGAATTTTTTATTGATATTATAATGTTATTTCTATTTATAAAATACAGAAACTCTTGATTTCACATATTCATTCACGGGGATATGATCCAAGGGTACTATTATTATTTTTTATAGGGTGTTTTATGTTAGTGAAACTGTTATTTTAATTAAACAATTTTACATGTGTTATTATATGATTAAATAATGATATTTTTATTAAATATATTTATTTTCCTTATATTATACTATAATAAAATTTTTATGAAACCCATTTCTTTTCAGGGGTTAAAATATGATGAATTTTTTATTATTATATGGAATACATCTATATGATTGTAATTATGTGACTGGTGGCTGGGAATTATATATTCCTCCATTACATTGGGTAATGATTGATATCTAATTTGTTAAAAAGGACTCCAATAGGGAGTGAACCAACTTCAATAAGGTGATCTGTCTATTACGATAGTCATGGGGGTAAACCTTGAGATATTGAATGGTTTGGGGAGAAAATAAATTCCACTATAATAGCATTGTAAGTGATCCTTCACTACTGTATAAATGAATTTATATGATTATTTTTATGCTACAAACTCAAGTATTATAACAATATTATGCCTTCATGAATCCTGTTATTTAATTCTTATATCATTCATGTCATATTAAATTCCATGATTTATTCCTTGAATCATAGTTATGATATATGATATGAAGGGTTTGATTTTCAAATGTTATTATCTTTTTCTAAGACCCTTATACTCATTTTATTCTCTACTGATCATCTATATCTTACTTGTTTACCTGTACATAGAATCTGATCCCATGGTTTCTTATGTTTCCTTTTCCCTAGGATATGAAAATTTATACTAAGTTTTATTTTTCTATGAATATTTAGAGTTATTATGATTTTAGTTGGAAAATTTTTATTGAACCTATGAACTAGTTGTTTATGTATCTATGTTTCCAATGCTTCCAAACCTATATGATTCGTGTATGGATCATTATGTTATATATTTAATATTCATCTAAAAAGATGTAATATCTATGTCTGAAAAGTATGGGTCCATATATGAAGCATGTAGTTTCACATGAAATGTATATAATTTTATTTAATTATGATATTATTATCTATAATGTAATGATGATTCTATATTTAATGTTTTAATAATAACTTATTTACTATTTTCACATAAAACATTTTTATAGAATTAAAATCAAATAAACAAGATGATTATGATTAGTATGATATGAATCATTATAATTATATTTAATTTCTATGAATATGTTTTTTTAAATCCTAGAGGGTGTTCCCTAGTGTATATTAATCTGGTGAGGATTAGTACCATATATTGGGTGTTGAACATGGGTATGGGATGCCCAAAATGTGTTAAATCCTGAAGATGGGTGTAAAAATATGTGAGATGCCTAATGATATCTATGATGAGAGTATATGTATTTATATAATAAATTAACTATATTATATGACCCTTTGGATGGTATGGAGAGGCCAGGGAGGTTGAAATATAAATCTAGGTTTTTGTGAGTTGATCCCTATAACTGGGAGGTATAACACAATTTTTATAATTTTTTAAGATAAACGTAGATATATGGAAGCAACATGATGATGATGTTTTTCATAATTTATTAGTGACATTATAGATGGAAATAATGTTATGATTCTATGTTTTATAGAGATATATATAGAATAGTTTATTATCATACATCTAATTAGGCTTGGATAATCCATAAGTAATTTTGAATGTGGATACATGCGTAGTTATTGTTTTGTGAAAGGTATGAATGTAACAAGAATTATGGGTCACTGATTAATTAGGGTTGTAATACTATAATTTATGAGACATGTTTTATTGTTTTTTAGGTATGTTATGTTGGTGGGTGGAACATGATTCTATGCCTTTGGTTTTGTGAGATGTGATCATCAAAGAGAGTTGTTGATCACCATTATAAGACTGGTGTTTTTATTCACAAATAATTTATAAGGATATGTTATTCCTATAAAAATAAATTTTTTATAATTCATGATGTTTAATTAATATTTCTTATTCTTATATGACTTTTGGGAAATTTCCATGACTTTATTTTTGGAAATCATCCAGAATGAGATATTTTCTTGTTGATGTTAAGTGATTTCTAGATCAAGGTCATGATACTGGACAATTATGCATAATGTTTTCATTTGTTTCCTTCCAAGTGAGTGGGGATAATCTGGTTTATGATATATTTTTGGATCTTTGTGACCTTTATTATTTTTATGACATATAGTGATTACTTTGTATTACGGTGTGGTTTGAGGCTCCATTGTTAACCTAGACGAAGAGAGTTAGATTTTGTATTATTTATGGGATTAGTGTATGATCAAATATAGATTGTGATAGAGTATGAGTTGACATTGGTAATTTCCTAAGCACCTTTTTTGATCATTAAATGGGAAATAGCATTGGATCATGATTCCATATCATTCATTGATCAATGTAAGGTCCTATCAAGGGGCATGGTCACATTGTATTAACTAGTAAAAACTAATGCATCATAACATACCTAGTGAGATAGATAATTTCTATATTGGGTGATAGTTAAATGACCATTGGGTCTTTATAATAATGTTTATTTCTGATCCATTGGATCATATGGAAAATTGTTTGTAAATTTTATTTAGGAATTGTTTAAGGAGGTGACATGACTATTGGGTAATATCAGTCCTTGATGGACTGAGTAAATTTGTTATATTATTAAGAAATAATGATAGTTTCTAATTTATTATGAGTGGGGAACCAATTAATTTTTTTGTTGTTATAGAAACAAGACACATACTAATTTGGGATGGAATGTGAGAGTCTCATAGTAATGAGAAAGGTCATGGACTGAGATTAAAATATTTTAGCAGTGAGGATACTATGCGATATTATCAGTAGACTTGGAATGTAGTTTTGAAGGCTTCCACTGTAGAATTTTTAACCAGTTCAGGGATTGAGATATTGAACTATTGAGAAATATTAGTGGATATCATGAGTGTCATCATTAAGATGATAGTAGGAATCAGATCGAATAATTCTAATTGATTAGTGATAAGAAAAATTTGAGGTTGAGGACTACATAATTGATAGTCTATGCAGATAGTTCTCATTTCAATATGTTTATGTTAGTTATCATGAGTGATGAGTTATGGACTAAACATAGAGGTGGTTGTGGTTTTGTGATGGTTATTCTATGAAATTGGTTATTTTATGTATTTTAAACTAAAAATACACAGATATTGATATTTAATGATATGTATATAGTAGATTCAATATGTTTAGTGGATGATGACCATAATTTTTAGGTCATAGTTTGGTTGAAGGAAACTGTATGAGATATATATGCGGTCCAATTGGGTAATTGAGTTATGCTATATCATTTATCATGAAAAAATGATGAATTGTACAATATAGTTAGGTTATGTGTTATGAGAATGATATTAGGAATGATATTATGATTTTTGATGGGTATAAGTGGGAGGTTCTAAGGTGTAACATTGAGTGGGTGATGTTATAGTATGGACCGGTGATGTAAAACATTGGTGTATAGTGTTATTTAATATATAATTCATGAAATTATATGGTAGTATGGAAACATAATAGAGATGGTGGGATTATTAGGCCCATGTGATTCATGTTCTAATTGTTTTTTTGGAAAGGTTGGTGTGTATGTGTACCAACTAGGTTTTTTTCTTGAAATTTGTAATGAATATTTATAGAATGTTTGAATAATATCTTTCAAGGAATGATTAATATATTTAGGGGTTATGGAAGGGGTATCTTAAGGATTTGAGTAGTGAAGCTTCTTCAAGTATAATGTTTACCCGATAATGGCTCGTTAGATATTAGAAATTGGACTTTGTACCATGACTCAGTGACTAGTGTTGGCCATTGGTGACACCCAAGTGTACTTTATAGTGGTAAAAGGTATTTTTGTGTGAATCTTGAAATGATCTTCACCGAAAGAGTTCTATGAAATGATAGGACATGTGACTATTTGACCCCAAAGATGGGTGATGTTTTTAGAATCGTGTTTCAAATCATATTTTTGGTTCTTAAAGGAATCCTAGAGATGTATTTTTATGTGTATTGATGTTCAAGGATATATAAAGTGACATGGAAAGTGTTATAGAATTGTTTGGATATCCCAACTATAGATATCTCCTATATGTGGTAGATCACATTGCAACCTAGGTGTGTTGCAACATTGCCTTTATTAAATGAGGCTATATTTTTTAAGAGGGAGAGGGTCACACCATAATGGTAGGGGACCATATTTCACACCCATTATGTAATATTAAATTTCTATAGTTATGGGAGACATACCACAATAAGGGGGATTATTCCACGAGGGATACTTGGAGGGAATAGACTATGTCATTATAGCTAGCGTGTTATACGATGGTAGGGAAGATGTGATTCCTCACACAAAAAAGAAAGAGATGAACCTTGAATGGTGGACAATATGAATGGGTTTTGAGATGTTGTAACTCCTTGAATTTTTTTATTTTTTTTCAAATTAATTAAATTTAATCTATAAATTATGTTAGAAACAACCCCATGAATTAAAAAAATGCATTATATTATTAATATAAACAACCGTTATGACATAGCTTTTAAAAATATTGGTATGAATAGTAATAAATATTTCTAAATATTAATTATAATTTATTTATATAAATAAAACATATTGATAGAAAGTAATTAATTGTCATTAAAGTCATTATATGTTTCAAAGATTCAATTTTCTCAAATACTGTTTTTATTAATTTTTCTAAAAAATAATAATTTTAATTTTTTGAAAAATTAAAAATTGAACCTTATAAATTATAATTCATAATTTAATAAAATTTTCAAACACAATTAGGGTGATTTTTTTTGTATTTTTCTAAAAAGTTTCATTTTATGATTAATAGTGAAAAACACTGAATTCTAATAGAAAACTGCATTTTCATTTAAATTATTTATAATGATACATTATATTTTAATTTAGATTTAAAGTAAAATTAGTTACAAAAAATATCTATTAATAAAATTTAGGTCAATTTAATTAATTTTATATTCAATTTTTATGTAGAAACTTTTCAAGGTTTTGAACATTTTTTCTTTGAAACCCAGCTTTCTCATTCTATCTGTAGGATTAATTTTAAATTAAAAATTTTCACATATTTGAATTTAATTTTTAAAAATTTATTTCATATTTGTAATCAGAATAATTTATATTATCTGATAATTTTCCATTAATTTTTTTACCATAATTAATAGTGAAAACAATAAAAATTAATTACCGCAGTTAAAGTAAAAATGGGTTTATAAGGTGGTAATATAATAAGATAAGGGTTTAAATTTCCAAAACACCTGTATAAAATATAATTAATGGACATATTTCTACGATATCATTTTTGAGTATCATGAATACTTTGTTTTGGACCCTGTTGGATTGAGAAAAATGTTGGTACACTATTTTATTTTAAAAAAATTATAAGTGTGCCACTTAACACACTTATAGAAATCCACCCATTGTACTTTATTCATCACAAAATAAAAACCTTTTTTCAACGAATACCATCCAAAATTAATTAAAAACATCCATAATTTCATCTTATAGGCATTTTTTTCAAAAATACCTCCTTGTAAGGAATTTGGTGCAAATATAAGAAGGTTATCCGATGAAGAGGTAATTCTCTTTATCAAATATTTTCTTTTTTTTTCATACTCCCCCACCTCCAATTATAATTAAACCATAATGATATAATAAAATCATTACCTTAAATATTTTCATAAGTTTCCATGTAATGGTAATTACCTACATATATCTCCACTTTCATCAAATGAGTTATGAAATTATCATTCAGGTGTATGGTGGACTATCACCTTGTAAACCGAGGCCGTTCAGTTTTTAAATAATACCTCTAAATGATAGTTATAGTGATGGATTAAATGTTTATCTATGATATTTATTATATTATTATACTTATTGAATTATAAAATTTCATATACCTTTATACATTCTTTTTTGAGTGAATATGATAATGTCGCTCATGTGTGTGGAGGACTACCGCCTCGCAAAGCGATGCAATTCATTCATAGACTACATGAATCATATTAAGGATGGTTTTAATAAAAAAATTTAATATATATGAAATCAAAACTATTTTTAATTTTAATATATTAATTATGTTTATTTCTTTCAATCCTTTGAGAACGTGGAAATCGCTGTCATACATACGTACGACCTACCGACTCCATAAATGGTGTATATTGTTTTCCAAATATAGCTTTTATGGATCACTATAAATACATAAATACTAAATATATATGATATTTTTTTCATTGTAGTCATTCTATAGATTATTAAACCATGATCATTATAGGATGACCGAATATAAATAATCATAACATACATAAAAAACAAAGCAGTTATTACTTAAAAAATGACATTAACATGGATTTGTTAATAAATGGTAAAACTTATGTCATAATAATGTCATCAATGGTATTATATATATGATTATGTTTATTTAATATATGTATAATATACTTATATTTATTATATAGGAGGTTCAAACATGTATGAATTAATTCGAGACTTAGGGTAAGAGATTTCTATCTTAATTTTTACTTTTTCTAGAAACATTCCATATTCACCACCTATTTCTTTTTTATGTGGTGTATATAATTACCATGAATTAATTTTATGATTAATTTATAGAAAATCATGGTAATTACATATAAATTTTAGGATCTATCTTTCTATTGGATAATGTTTCAAATGTTACCAAAGTGGCAATGGATTTATTTTATAATCTCATATTTTATGGAGATTATTAATAATTAAGTCTCCAATGTTCAAGAATAATGATATAAATCACAATAATTATAATTAAGTTTCTTCAAATATGGTTATTATTGATTTTTTTCAAGTAATAGTTTCAGTTTCAATACTATGGTACTTAAATTAATTGATAAATGGTTTATAATAAAAATATTCTTTATTTATCTCTTCAGTTGAAAACCATTTTTCTTCAAAAACCATTTTTTCTAAAAATTTATTCAATTTTTTTTATGTTATTAAAATTATTTATTAAATACATTTCAACCTATTTTTTACTATTTACAAAAGGATTTTAAAGAAATATTTGGGTCATTTTTCAGATAATGCCCATTTTTATTTTATTAAAAATGTAAAAGAAAACATTATTTTAACATGAACAACATGAATTGAATTTTTCATTATAATGGAATTTTTTTTCCTTAATGAATAATTTATAAATTTTCGCATTTATTTTCAAATAAAATAATTTTGAAAAATGATTTATGTTTTAATTTTTTTCAAATTGGAACTGAAATTTTCCTCTATAAATGTTTTCAATGATCATTCAATATCATTTTCCATTTAAAATGACATCCATTGATGTTACCTATTATATAATGGTGATATGATAAGAGG
Source organism: Viscum album (assembly GCA_963277665.1). Lineage (NCBI taxonomy): Eukaryota > Viridiplantae > Streptophyta > Magnoliopsida > Santalales > Viscaceae > Viscum > Viscum album. Next base: position 2,058,523,868 of record OY728120.1, on the reverse strand, counting down.
ATACCATTATTATTCTTTCATTTAATGGTTTATATTTACGAGAATAATATTTTTATGAAACCCTTTTCTCTTCCACAGGTTATACTATGATAGAAATATTATGAAACCCACTTTTTCTATAGGTTATGTTACGATGAAAGGATTATGAAGAATGTTTCTTTTCCAAAATTTATGATATGATGAAATAATTATTAAACCCATTTAATTTCATAGATTTTAGTATGATTAATCTTTTATGATCTTGTGGCACATATATGTATGATTTTTACTATTTTATAGGTGAGAGAAATATCTCCCTCCAATGAATTGGGAAATTATTTATATCTCATTAGATATATAAGAATAAATTGGGGAGTGAAACTAATTCAAAAAGAAAATTATTCTTCTATCATGGTATTGGGGGTGAACCTTGACTACTGTTATTGTTTAGTGAGTGAACCCATTCAACAATGATAATCATGGGGGTGATCCTTGACTACTATAGAAATAAATTTCAATACTTATTTATATAGTAAAAAAATATTTATTATTACAATTTTATTCTTTAATAGATCATTTTCTTTGATTCTATTATGATTAATATTGTATGAACTTCCAATATTTACATTATGACTCAATATTATGATCATTGATATGAAATGTATGGTTTTAAAGTGATATTATCATGTTCTTATACACTTATTTTTATTTTGTGAGTAGGTTTCTCCATTATTTACCATTACAGATGATCTAATCTCACCCATTATTATGTTTCCTTCCCTAGATTATGAATAAATTTATTACAGTATGATGTGTCTAAGAAGGGTTCTATTTATGAAGAATATAGTTGGAGATGATGTAGTCTACATATGAACCATTTTTTTTTGTTTTTTAATGATTCCAAATGCATTATACCTTTATAATCCTTAGGCATGTGTTTGTGTAATTTAATAAATATTCATAAAAAATTATTTATTATCTATGTATGAAAAGTCATGATATTTATAGTTGTTATCACAGTAAAGGATTATTTAACCTTTGGAAACTAGGATTAGAAAAAATTTGTTAGATCCATAGGGAAGTGTCTCTATGGATAAGTATTAGGATGAGTCAAAGTATAAGAAAATGACATTGAATTTTGGAAAAGGATTGAGAAACTGGTTTTTAAGAAATTACATCCCTTTCTAGGTACTATAAATGGATGTGTCTAAGGATCATAGGTAAAATGTGGAAAAAATTCCAAAAAATGGCACATTGATCTTGAATCGATCACTAACTAGTGCACGAAAAAGGACCTTGCTGTACACCTGGTTTGAATCTCCCAAGGGATATGATTTGTAAATTCCCAAAATCTTTATATAACATCATGAAGTATTTAAATATATGTTGACTTTGAATAACCAAGGATAAACCTATGGTGTCATAGGCTAAAAATATTATGTCATGATTTAGATACATAATAAGTGATTATTCATTATTATTTGGTTCCTCAATATGATTATTTCTTCTTACACTATTCTCCTTGGTTTTAGTTAATGGATGGAACCCAAAAAAACTTTTTTATTTTTTATTTTCAATAGAAAATGAAATTATTTCATTCATGATAATCCATGATTTATGGGATTTGCAATGAAAAATATTGTTGTTAAGATCACAAAACATTCTAAATCTACAAATCATTTTAGACGTACAAACTGAGAAAGGATAGAATAATATTCTATTGAATCCTTCATCAGGAAATGACCGAATTATTTTAATGGGACATCTGATCCACTAGTTTCTAAGAAAAGGATTAGTACCACTCATAAGGTATTTTCAATTCTCAAGTGTTTAGAACATAAAAAATTCATTTTCATTATATAAAATTTGAAGGTGAAGAAAATAAATGGTGGACTATTATCTATAATATGAGGAAATAAAATAGAATTGACTCCATGGATTGGGATGAGTTCAAGAACATATCTTTCATTAATTACTTTCCTTTTATTCTTCATATGATGATAGAGATAGAGTTCCCAAAGCCAAAGAAAAATGATGATTAATCCATTAGAACCTAAGAGAGAATTAATACATTACATGCATAATATACTTTTAGTATTATCGTCAAACCTAAATGTATGTATGATCAATTTTTTAGTTGATTAAAACCATGTATCAAAATAGATTTATCCAAATGATACACTATTATATATGAAGATATTGTTTGATGTGTTTTAATAGTGGAAATAGAGGTAGTATTTATGTATCAATTTCATGGTTTTGATAAGAAGAGAAAAATTCAATTCAACAGAACATCTAAAAACCATCGGGAGAAGATTTTTAGATTTCCTTTATTCTCAAATAGTGCAAAGAAACATGGAAGAAATTATCTTATGGGTACTAGTAAATATTTTAAGTGTGCAAGGGATGAAAATAGAGCAATTTATTTCCAAATTGATTGGAAAAAGATATATAATGATGTGAATATAGAAAAATCTACATAGAATATACTGCCCCCACTCTAATGTTTCAAATGAAAAAAGTATGGGAAATTTGTTAATTGGACCTCAAATATATAGGCTACTGACGACGGTTAATGTCAGTAACCTCTTATGCTGAGATATAAAGTAACATCTCCTGTGATCACTATTTATAATGATGGGTGTGATAACAAAGTGGTGAAAGGTACACAAACAACCCAATATAGAACTGTTAATGTCTTATTTGGATTTGGATCTACCCATTCATTCATATATATTGAATTTTATAAGTGTGTAAATAATCCAACTTAATTATTAGATATAGAATTTTAAGTGAGCAACACTAATGGTATTATGATCACATCTCAAGTGTATGATTCATATCTGGTTGACATTGATAGAAATATTCTATGTGAAACTCTTTTTATTCTTCTAATGGTTGAATTTTATGTCATTTTAGGCATGTATTTTATTTCTTTAAAAAATTCCTACAAAAATTGTTGAATAAGTTATTTCATGTTTGATATTATAAATAGAAATATGATGTTCTATCAATTTGAAAATAATTAAGAACATCTGATGGGGATCATGACCATTAAATGGGTATTAATTCCAATTAAGAATGGGTGTTTAACTCATATGGTTGGGGAGAAACATGAAATTGATGGTATTCCTATTGTGTGAGAATTTTTTTGATTCCTTTATATAATATTTCTTTATTCATTCACCAAATGGTGAATTTTAGTTTTCAATAGAACTCATAGTTGGTACCACACCAATTTTAAACACTCTACATAGAATGGCCCCGATTGACTTGCATGAATTGAAGATTAAACTCCAGGGGAAACATGAAAAGGGATTTATTTAGAAAATTTTGTCACATTAGAGTGAACCTATTATTTTTATTATAAATAAATAGTGATCGATGCGACTAAGAACCGATTTTAGGGATCTGAACAAGTTTACGATCCAGAACATGTATCCTTTACCCTGTATTGATGACCTATTTAATCTACACCATGGAGCTCAATACATGTCCATGATTGACCTTCATTCTGAATATTATCAATTGGGGGTCATGTTGGAGGATACACCCAAGAAAACAATCCATAACAGGTAAGGATATGAAGGATATATAGTTATTTTATTCTATCATACTAATTATCCAATTGTATTCATGGATTTAATGAATAGACTCTTTAGAGATTAGCTTGATAAATTTGTTGAAGTATTTATAGATGATATTATTATCTATTCAAAGAGACAATTAGATAATGAAGACTGCATGATAAATGTACTAATGACACTATAAAATTAAAAAAACAATTTGAAAAATTTACAAAATGTGAATTTTGGATGAAAAATTATTCATTTTTTGGGTCATATAATACCAAGAGAGGGTATATCAATAGAACCATCAAAGATGGAGGCTATGAAATGTTGGACGAAATTGAACACGGTGACTATGATCTATCATTTTCTCAGTTTAATGGGATATTATTGTTGGGTTCAAGATAATTTATCATGAATATCTAATCTACTAACCATGTTAACATGGAATGTATCCTAGTTCCTTTGGAATGATGACTTTGAGGAATGTTTCATGGGATTAAAGAGAATATTAGCTAACTCACATTTTCTTACATTACTTGGTATTGGAAAAGGGTTTGTAACCTATATTGATTCTTCCATAAATGGATTGGGATGTTTTGTCATGTATAATTTCTTGGTTATAGCTTATGCATCATGAAAATTGATGGTTCATGAGAAAAATTAACCAAATCACTATTTGGAGTTAGCTTTGGTAATAATTTCATTAATTATATGGAGGAATTATCTTTATCAAGAAAAGTGTGATATATATATACCAATAAAAAATGATTAAAGTATATATTCACATAAAATTAATTGAATGCGAATTTTAGTATATGGTTTGATATGTTTAATTATTATTACTACTCAATACATTGCCACACTTGAAAAGAGAATAATATGGATGATGCCTTTGGTCGAAAGGATCATGCTAGATTTTCCATGATAAGGATCACAAAAAATCCAATATTTATTGATTTTAAAAGGTTAAATATGAAAATCATGGATGAAGGGGATAAATATTATCTTTCTCAATTGAATATTCATCCCTCTATCCATGTGAGGATTACATAGGCACAAAATAAAGATATAGAGCTGTAAAAGAATGATAAAAACTTTCTTCATATTAATATTGATCATTATGGAATGATAAAATTATAGAACCATGTATGAGTTATATAAATAATAGATTTTAATTATGAATTATTAGAGTAATATCATAGTAATTATTTTTCTTTTAATCCTAGAAGTAGGATAAGAAATAGTGATTTGGAAGAGTATTTCAAGTGGGATGACATGAAGAGAGATATCATAGTGTTTTTAACTCGATGATTGATATATAAGTATGTAATGGGTGAGAGAAAAATGTCTAAGGGGATGTTACATACATGAACCATAATAAAATAGAAATGGGGAAACATCACCATGTATTTATCATTATTCTCCTCAGAGTATCTAATGGTTATAATTTTGTATGGGTTGTAGTATATCTCCTTTGAAAGTCAAGACACTTCATCTCTATTAGATAAAAATTCTCACTAGATCATCTTTCCAGGATATACATTAAAATATTTGTAAGGTTTCATGGAATACCACATTAAATTGTGTCTAATTTGGATTTTTGGTTTACCTCAATGTTCTGGAAAAGTATTCAATAATCTCTTAATACATAGTTGAGTTTTAAAACCATTTATCTCCCTCAAATTGATGGTCCACATGAGATAAAAATTATAACCGTTGAGGATATGTTGATATCATATTCATTGGATTTAAAAGATATTTGGGACAAAAAACTTCATATAGTCTAGTTTTCATACAATAATAGCTTTCACTCGAGTATTCATATGAATCCCAATGAATCCCTCAATGGAATAATGTGTATGGATCCAATGTGGGGGAGTGAAGTTGGATAAAGAAAGTAATTGTAACTATAGATAGCTCAATAAATCCTATATAAGGTTAGATACACATAGAAACACATCAAGTATGATTAAAGTGTTTAGAAAACATATGATTATAGTCACCAATGTGACATATAATTTGATGTTTTTGACAAGGTGTTTCAATGAATTTCTCCATGCAATAAGTTAATGAGATTTGGAAAGAAAGGGAAACTAAACACTATGTATATTGGTCCCATTTATATTATTGGTCATATCAAGATAGTATCCTATTAGTTGGTGCTTCCCCTAAATCCCCCTCAATTTCACATTGCGTTCCATTTATCTATCCAAAGGAAGTACACACCAAATTTAATAACACAAGTACTTATAAAATAATTTTTTTACATTCTGGAATTAAATAGTTAAATTCATTATAAATATATAATGAAATAATTTTTATTAATAGAAATTATTGAACCTAAATAAATATAATATTAACATAAACTAAGAAAGTATAATTTTTTTAATTATTTTATAAGTTAAATTAAGATATATTTATATCACTAAATAAGTAAATAGATGTTTTGAAAATGATGAATTTAGTGTTGTTAATTTTACGACACATAAATTTTAATTTAAAATTATATAATCAATATAATGATTTAAAACAAAAATTTATCTTTATAAAATATATTAATAAATTAATGTTTCATTGTCTTATTTTTATAATATAATTTTATGGGACCTTAATTAATTTTTCAAAGTGTCATAAAACGAGTTATAATTTTAAAATTGGTATTTTTTTGAATAAATGATGATTTTAATTAATAATTAAAAATATCATATTTAGAAAATTATGTTCATGAAATGGAGTTAATTTTTTAATTTTTTATCTTCATAAATGGTTAGGGTTATTTTTTGCGATTTTTCAAAAATAGTTGATTTTTTTGGCGAATAGAGAAATATAGTAATTTATGGTATATAACATTATAAGGTAAAATGCACTATTTCTTGAGTAATTTTTTATTTAAGAAATATAATATAGAACTCTCCTTATATTTTTAATTTATTTATTATTATTAAGAAAACTATTCACAGTCTTGATCCTAAGTAATAAACTATTGAATAAAATAATAAGAAAACACCCCTCTTATCCACTATAAATACGACCCCTCACCACCTCTTCTCCTCAAACCTCCAAATCCTTTAATCTTGATTAGTTTTTTTCTAATTAAATATATAGGAATTTTATACAAGTATTAGTTCTAAAAGTATCACCAAAATTCCAAAAACAAGTTCCTTAAGGAGGTTCTCAAGTAAAATAAGTTAAAGAGGAAAAATCCCATTTTGTTTTCTTTTAAACTTCTTTTAAATTTATTTTATTTTACTATTATATCCTCTCCATCTTCATTAAAGTGAAATATTAAATCTATTCTATTAAATATAAAATAATTTTATTGTTTTAATGGAATATCCATCATCAATCCTCTCATCTTGTACTCTTATTCTAAAAACTCAAAATGTCGTCCGTGATGTGTCAATTTACCGTCATCAAGGATGATGTATTTTCATTTTACTTTACTGCATTAAAGGATGGTTATAAAACCATTATTATGGTTAAATAATATTTTATTATACATATTATAAGTTATATAATGTTCTAGAGACAACATATAAAAATTATATTAAATAAAATGATATAAGTTTGTGATGGTCGTAGAAGCCGCCAAAATAAATTAAATCATTTTCAATTATGTTTTGTCTAATGAATCATCCTCATTTCAGAAAAAATGAAATATAGTATCATTTAAAATTTTGGAAGCATATTAATACAATTTATTTCAACTTCTGGAGTTTTTAATCCATTCAACATGAAAATCGATAATGAACAAACCATGGAAACTATGAAATAAACTCACCCAAAACAATAAAAATAACAAAATATTATCAATAAATGGGTGGAATGATTTTTTAAAAATATCATATAATGTATTATAAATGTTAATATATATCTTTAACAAATTAATAACACTCTTAAACCATTATATAGGAGTTTTGAACATGTTTGAAGGAAGTCAAACCTAAGATAAGAGACTTTACTTTTAAAATCCTATTTAATGTCTCTTTTTAGAAAATTAAAAAATAATGTTTCTTATTAACTTATATACCATGAGAGGATTATCATATTTTCATGAAGACTTATTTTATTGAAATCCTATTTACAAAATGGTTATTTTCAAAGAAAATATTTTCCTTTGTATGTGTGATGTATTCTTTTAAAATAAGTGGTTTTCCTCAAGAAATGTTTTTATGATGCAAGTATTCATGTTTAATGTTTATGTTCTAGTTCTTGGGAATTGACTATGATAAAAATTGGTTCCATTATAAACCAATTATGGGTGGATATATGATATACCTCCAATCCATTGGGTATGATGGAAGTTTTCCATAATGGTTATTCCAAGGGTAACTGTGATAGTTACATCATAAGGTAGACGTAAGGGTTATATTGTATAGTATCCATGAGGGTTACAAATCATATGGCAGCCTTAAGGTTTACAATCATAAGAAACCATAGTATTAAAATTATTCCCCATGTTACCAAAATGGTTTATTTATTCTTTCTATGTTTAATGGAAATCTCATGTTTTCAAAAATTATATGTTAATTTTAAGTGCAAGAAGTTTTTCTTTCATGTGTTTGTAAGTATTCATGGACTAATGTTTTTATTTACTTCTTTTTATGTCCCTTCACGGGATTTTTATTCTCAAAAAATTTCTTAAAATGTTTTTCATAGGGTTTATAGATTGGTAAAGTAAAGAAATAATTCAAGTTTAAATTCAAGAAGTTCGTTACAGAAAGAAAGTATGTTTTGTTTTTTAAAAGTTTTATTTTGCGAAAAAATGGATATTGAGTAAAAGTTTCCACTTTGTAATATTTAAGTTCCTATGTCTATGATATGACCTAATTATCTAAAACACTTTACCAAAATGATCTTTTGGAATATAAAAAGTTATTTTATATTAAAATTTACTTGATTATTTAACGTTTAAGGCTAGGTCCTTATAATTGGCATCAGAGTATGGTTTAGAAAACATTAGGGATTAGGATGATGTTAATAGAATAATATAAATTATTTTTATCATATTTTTATGTTGAAATTATATATCCTTTATATAATTCCATTTTTATTCTTCTAAGATATTTCTTTTTAGAATGGTTCCCATAGAAGTAACATGGAAGATGAAGTATGAATCTACTGAGAGGATGATATCTTTCTCAATCCAAAACCTAGAATAGTGGGAATTGGAACTAAAAAGTTTGTGATAGTAATTTATCATTTGACGCAGGCTGTAAATGGTGGTGGATTCCATGAAAGATAATATACAACGCTACCATAAAAGATCATGATTGTAGTGGAAACTTTTATGAGAAAAAACCCACCTATTTTTGGTTGATCTTTTGACCCAATGGTGGATCAAGGATTTATTAACGAACATGAAAAGATATTCAATATTTAACACCCCAATATTTCATGGTACGCTTCTCTTTGAATAAAATAATAGCGTGTGTTATACGCAACTTTGAGTTCTAACACACCACAACCAATAATACTAGCCGTTAAGAATAGAAATACCCACTTTTTGAAATTTTATATATTTATCTTTCAAAATGAACTTCATTTTTGGATTCATAATATCTAAATTAGCTTCGGGTGAAATTTTGGTACTTTTCGGATAACTTTCATATTTTGATGAATAGTGAAAATTACTAAATTTTAATTAAAAACAACTTTTTTAATCGAAATAATTAATAAGGATAAATTATGAATTTGAGTGGTTTTAAAGTATATTTAGAATATATTTTTACCATTTAACACAATTTTGGTTATTGGACATAATTTCACATTTAAACTGGACATAAGTAAGCATCAATCTTTTGATAGTTATTATTTCTTAAAAACACGCTATTTATTTTGACAACGGAAATTAATTTAAATTAATCAATTCCACTTATATGTTTTGAATTTGGTAAAATAGACATCATTTTTGAATTCATAATATCAAATATATCTTAGGCCGGATTTTTGGTATTTTTCTGAGAAACATCAATTTTTGATGAATAGTGAAAAACACTAAGTTATTGGTTAAAACTGATTTTTTTAATAATTATTTATTTTATTTAAATTAATTTATGTCAAAATAGATACATAATACTTATATAATATCATTGTAATTCATTGTAGTCAGTTTATAATAATTTTAGATATATAAAAATTTTATTGAACTTTTCACCGTCTTTTACCCACCTCCTAGGAGAATTTGAAAATTCTCATAAAAATTAATTTTACCGATTCTGTGAGTTGAATTTCAAAAATCCGAGAGACATAGTTAATATCAAGGAGTAAAATGTGGTTCAATGAGATGAAAATAATTTTTGGTGAATAGTAACTTTTTACTTTTGTTTACCACGGTTAAAAGTAAATAGTGTAATTAAGGGTAAAAATGATATTAATATTATCCTCACACATGTCCTAATTCTATTGGACAAGTTTATCTCAACCAAAAACAACCTTAGGAATAAAATAGTGTCATTTAGGTCCACTTGGATTAGATTAGGACATTTATTATTATTTAATTCAAAGAAGAGTTAAAAGACTTAAAATCAATGTTTAATAACTAAAACATTTTTAATATGGGGGTTTACATGAGATAAATTCGATTATTAATATTCATTAGAAACCTAAAACAATTTCCTACATCATGGTAATTTATTTATAATTTTTAGACATTAAATAAATAAATTTATTTATGACACAATGATGATGCTGTAATTACCTTATTCATGAAAGAATCAAATAAATTGTATTATAAATATTAAAATAAATATAATTTCAAAGTTTTTATGACATACACGAATTTTATAGGTGAATATGAAATGTTAGGATTTATTCAATGTATTTTTTTTGAAGTAATCATGTTGTTATTATTTTAACAAAAAAAAAACAAATACCAAATAGTGTCAAAATGGACATAAAATAGTTTTTAAAACAAATATTATATTATTAATTGATATAATGTTCTTAAAAATATAAGGTTCGGAAACAATACTTATATAATAATATATATGACATTAATGAACCAATTGGGGTTCGATTGAAAGTATATAGTAAGTTTATTAACCATATAATGTAAGAATACAAGAAGACACGACAAAAGTTAAATTATTTAACTTAGTGTTAAATCTAAATGATAAGATTAAAATGGTAACCTAAACTTGTCTAAAACCTATTTCTTGAGTTGTTTTTCGACCTATCCCCAACTTATACTTTAAATAATAAACTTTGGAGCCATTAGAAACCGAATATGAATTTATTATAAAATAATATTTTTAGTTTTTTCTAAGGTGCCCCTCACCCCTCTTATAAAAGGGCACTCCCCCTTATCTCTAATTCACACCTTCTAAGCCATTTGGGTCGACCAACCCCTTCCCCAATACAATCTAAAATATCATCCCTTCATCCTAGAGGCCCTAATTTGATCAGAAATCCAACCTAAGGATCCCTTTTGATCAAATCAAAAGGAAGGACCTGAAAAAGAGGTTATGATTTCACCACCCTCTTTCAAGTTCCTTTCTTCTTCCACTTTATTTTTCTTTGTTATTTCCATTATAAAATAATAACTCTAGTATATTCTATATAATTTTATGTTATTATAATTATGGTACAACCAAATTCATTATTATTTCCACCCTTTGAATGACATGTCACCATAGGTGCGTACGTACGGCTTACCGTCTCCACGTCGTGGTGTAATTGTTATTCAATACATTATTATTTGGATGCGTATAATAATGATGTGTATTTTATTTAAATAATAAATATAACATGATAATAATTCTGTATATATTATATACCATCCAATTATATATTATATTAATATCAAAAGAATTATTTTTTCGCTCGTGCGTACGTTCGGATTACCGTCTCTACGACGCGATGAGATTCATTTCCAAGTTCACCATTCATCAACGATTATAAAAATATATATTACTAATAAGTATGTAATATATTACATAATAATGCTACTGGAGAGATATATATATTTATATATATAAGTATTTATGTACTTACATATATCTTTTTGACTTACTTCCGTTTAATACTATATAAAAAACGGAAACAACGTTTATGCGTACGTACGGACTACCGTCTCCATAAACAGTGTTTTCCATTTCATATATATGTTTATTATAAATTTTTATATTCTAAATATATATGATAAATAAATCATGTATTATATTCTGGAAGTATTTAAATCATGATCTAAGTGATACAATCAAGAGTAACAAGTTAAAACACGTACGATAAAGAAAGCAATTATTACCCGAAATATTAATATAACACGGAAATTATTATTAAATGGGCAGTATAAAGTCATAAATGAATAATGTTTGATATCATAAATATTAATATGGTTCTGGTATAATTTAATAACACACTATAGTCTTTATAAAGGAGGCTAAACGTACCCTCGACTAAAGGAAGGTGCAAGGTAAGGGGTTTTAATCTCACTCCTTATTCCTATGAGATTCATGCCATATTGCCACTATTACCTTTTGTGTGGTGTATGTACTACCCATAATTGTATTCTTTATGTAATATAATTTAATTTATGTGTATTTACATATTTATTTTATGATATCTCTTTAATGGGGTGTATGTTTCCTATGTTACCAAATTGGTAAGGGTTAATTTCACAATCTCTTTATTATCCGAGGTTGTTTTTACGTAAGTATCTACTGGGACATATTTTTTATCCATGTCCATGTTTTATGAAAGAATTTTCAAAGGGATTATTTTAAGGGATTTTTTACTAAAACATCATTTCAAATGTTTTAAATATTTATTCTTCTAAATCTTTCTCATTAATGTCCATGTCTTCAATATGGGTTTTAAGGATTTATTTGTATGGACATGAATGTTTTTAAAATGTTAATTCCTTTCAAAAGATTCAAAGTGGTATGGGGCTAATTGATTCAAAAATGTATTTAAATAACTTCTTTTCCTAATTTTTCAACTTTTAAATGTTTTCATGAAAAGGGGGTATTTCTCTCAAAGAGTTTTACAAATCATTTTCATCAACGTCAAAATCCTTTAATGGGTTTTAACTTGTTTTGAAGTGGATTTATCATGATAAAAATATTCCATATTGTGTTGAAGGTTTTGTGATATGTTTGACTATGGATGTGTTATTTTTATACCATTCATGGTTTATGGGTAAAGTATTTACATTTCGTATGCTAGTTTTAATATGAAATTTTATGTTATATTTCATCCTCTTCTTAAGATGAATGTGTTGGACTAGTATGTTCTGGGTTGGGGTCCGGTTACAGCAGAACCTCCGGGTTGGTGTCCGATTTTTAGAGGCACTCCGGGTTGGTTTCCAGTTATTAGAGGCACTCCGGGTTGGTGTTCAGTTATTAGAGGTACTCCGGGTTGGAGTCCGGTTACAGAGGCTCTTCGGGTTGGGTTCCAGCTGTAGTTATCCCTTAGGTATTAGAATGAGTCCTTGACACAGAAATTAATGTTCGGCATTATGCATTCCATCATTATGAAAGTGGTTAGTGATATTGCATGTGATTATTCGACTAGTAGAATATCCATGTGAATAAGTAAATGGCATTACCTCATTTTATTTTTTCTATATTATGATGAAGTTCAAGTTTAAAAGGATTTTTTTAGTTATACATTTCCTTAAATGTATATTCTTATTTATAAAAGTTTCCGCTGTATTGTTATCCTTACTGAGCATCTGAGCTCACCCATTTCTATGTTATATTTTTCCTAGGATTCCAAGAATTGTATTGTGATTGATATGCAGGGTTAAGCCAAGGGAATAATGGAATTCGTGAAGGATTATTTATGTTGTTTTGTATGTTATGAAGTGTAATGTAACATTCATGTATGTAATCTATTTTCCAAGACTGCTAAACCGATCAGTACTTCGGGACTTGATTCCTTGTAATCATGCCAATGTGTTAAAATAATGCACCAAATCTGGGTAACTGGGGTCAGGGCGTTACAGTTGGAATTAGAGGAATTTTAACAATAACCTTGGAAACTAGATTTAGATAAACTCTAATTAAAGAACATTATCCTAAGATAGACTTTGGGGATTATTATAGAAGAACATCCTAGAATTTTGGTAATGTAGAGATTTTGTGAGTTTCCAATCAAATTCATCCCTGTCTGGATACGAGCAGGTAGATGCGGTGCTAGAAAAGATGTACATATGGGTAAAACCCAAAAACACTGCTTTGAGCTAGAATCGAACGGGAACTGGTGCACGACAACGGGCCTTGCTGCACTCTTGGTTACGACACTCCCGAGGGATATGATTAGGATAATTCTCGTTTTCTTTATAAACCAATATGAAGGGTTTATGAGTATATATATCCTCAAAGAAAACAATTTTTATTATGGATTATATCCATAAACCATTCAATTTACATTAGGTATTTTACACGTTTGGAATTATGAATTGTGATTCATAAAATGACCTAGTGTATTCCATTTTTTAAAAATGGTTCCCAATAGAAGGAATGAGAACTCCTATAATACGTATGATCCAAAGAGTAAAAAGGATCATATCTTTCACTATATTAATCCAACATTAAGAAAGGAAATAGTCTCTCATGTTTTCTCAACATATGAAGAAATAGTATCATGTGTTAATAAGATAAGTAAAGAATTCTCTGAGTCTTATGGCTTTGAAGGGAAGCAAGAGAAGAAAAGGATGAAAGAGAGAAAGATGGATAAAGGGAAGAGGGAAAAGAAAATTTTTCTCATATGTGATAACTGTGGAAATAAACACCTTGAAACTTGCCTGAAGGGAATGAGAGTTTGTTATAAGTGTGGAGAAAAAGGACACCAAGTACGTGACTTCAAGGGTAAGAAAAAGGTTTCAAATGTACAATGATTCATCGGTAAGAAGTTGGGACACTACGCAAACCAGTGTTCAAATCATCAGGGTATTCCCCAAATGATTCTATTAGATAATAATCAAGTTATGATACTACCACAGATGAAGAGGAATGACTAGTGTTCTTATGTTGTTATTTTGGAAATATTTCATTGAAGTGTTGTGTTAATGATGTACTGGAAATAAATAAGGATTGTACTGCAATACTATTGCATTGAGGATTTGAGATTTTATGGTACTAAGAGAAGTGAATCTATAGTGAGTTAAATTTTTTGGAAATTACATGGTTGAAGGAAAGATAAACCTTAATATGGTCCTAATATTGAGGTACTGATTTTGGAATAAGATATGGCTGATTTGGGTAAATTATATTGGATATTCTTGACTGACTTGAAACTGATTAAAGATTTGTATATTCTATCATTGTTGGATTTTACAACATTTTTGGATGGATGAATTATATCTATTATTCTATAAGGAATAAGGGAGAATGAATGTAATCATTAAGGTTTTATGGTAATTTAGGATGTTTCAGTGTTTTAAAAGAATACATGATGAAGGTATTCACATGCTATTACGGGGTAAAAATGATCTACATTATGTTTACATTTCATATAAATTTTTGACTGAGAGTTTACATAAGTATTTTGGATAAGTCTAAAGGTTGGAATGGATTAGTTTTGAAAGGTTATTTTTGGATTTTTATAAAAGGACAACACGCAGACCGTGTGACGACCCATCACGTCAGACAAAGCTGTGGGAATCGAACCCACAACCATAGTGCGATTGGGATTTATCGCCTACAACTATAATACATGAAGTACCTGGATTGTATAATGTAGTTTCTTTTTTTAAAGGGTCTGATATGTGAATTATAAATTCATTATATTTGGGACCCTATATGATTAGGATAAATAGAGTATTTTTGAGTTGTATTATGTTTTGGGGTGAAAGATGAGTTTGTGGTAGAAATTTATTAATGGATAAAACTCTAATTATAAAGTAATTATATCTCATTCTTATCTTAGCCAATCTCATAAATAAATTCCTCAAAATTTAAAAAAGGAACTTAGAACAAAAATGTTGTCCTAGATGGTACCTTAGATCATCAGAAATTTATGGCTTTGGGATTGTCGGTCTTTTCATAGCCATGTTATCTACCACTCTCCATCAGATATTGATGGTTATATTTCTCTTCCATATCCATATTTTCCTACACGGAACCCTAGTACGTGTTATTTTCGGTAACCTTCATACTTACCCCTCTTTATTTTAAATAGAGGCCTCATTAATCCATTTTTCGATGTGGGATTTCAAATATGATATTTTCAAATGTCAACCCCAAGTTTCCAATACCGATCATAAATTGTGAGGATGCAATTTATTTAAGGAAGGGAGAATGTAACACCCCAAGATTTCATGGTACGCTTCTCTTTGAATAATACAATAGCATGTGTCATACGCAACTTTGAGTTCTAACACACCACAACCAATTATACTAGCCGTTAAGAATAGTAATACCCACTTTTTGAAATTTTATACATTTTATCTTTCAAAATGAACTTCATTTTTGGATTCAGAATATCGAAATTATCTTAGGGTGAAATTTTGGTACTTTTCAGATAACTTTCATATTTTGATGAATAGTGAAAATTACTAAATTTTAATTAAAAACAACTTTTTTAATTGAAATAATTAATAGTGATTAATTATGGATTTGAGTGGTTTTAAAGTATATTTAGATTATATTTTTACCATTTAACACAATGTTGGTCATTGGACATAATTTCACATTTAAACTAGACATAAGTAAGTGTCAATCTTTTGATAATTATTATTTCTTAAAAACACGCTATTTATTTTGACAACAGAAGTTAATTTAAATTAATTAATGAAACTTATATGTTTTGAATTTGGTAAAATATACATCATTTTTTAATTCATAATATCAAATATAGCATAGGCAGAATTTTTGGTATTTTTCTGGGAAACATCAATTTTTGATTAATAGTGAAAAACACTGAGTTATTGGTTAAAACCGATTTTTTTATTTAAATAATTATTTGTTTTATTTAAATTAATTTATTTCAAAATAGATATATAATACTTATATAATATCATTTTAATTCATTGGATTAAATTTATAACAATTATAGATATATAAAAAATTTATTGAACTTTTCACCGTCTTTTACCACCTCCTAGGAGAATTTGAAAATTCTCATAAAACTTAATTTTACCACTTCTGTGAATTTAATTTCAAAAATCCGAGGTACACAGTTAATATCAAGTAGTAAAATGTGGTTCAATGAGATGAAAATAATTTTTGGTGAATAGTAACCTTTTACTTTTATTTACCACGATTAAAAGTAAATAGGGTAATTAAGGGTAAACATGATATTAATATTACACTCACACATGTCCTAATTCAATTGGAAAAATTTAACTCGACCAAAAACAATCTTAGGATTAAAATATTTTCATTTAGGTCCACTTGGATTAGATTAGGACATTTATTATTATTTAATTCAAAGAAGAGTTAAAAGAGTTAAAATCAATGTTTAATAACTAAAACATTTTTAATATGGGGTTTTACATGAGATAAATTAGATTATAAATATTAATTAGAAAGATAAAAATATTTTCTACATCATGGTAATTTATTTATAATTTTCATACATTAAATAAATAAATTTATTTGTGACACAATGATGATGCAGTAATTACCTTATTCATGAAAGAATAAAATAAATGGTATTATAAATATTAAAATAAATATAATTTAAAAGTTTTTATGACATCCAAGAATTTTCTAGATGAATAGAACATGTTAGTATTTATTCAATGTATTTTTTTAAGTAATAATGTTGTTATTAGTTTAATAAAAAAATAAATACCAAATAGTTTCAAAATTGACATAAAATAGTTTCTAAAACAAATATTATATTATTAATTGATATAATGGTCCTACAAATCTAAGGTTCAGCCAAAATACTTATATAATAATATATATTATATTAATAAACCAATTGGGGTTTTATTGGCAGTATATAGTAAGTTTATTAACCATATAATGTAAGAATACAAGAAGACACAGTAAAAGATAAATTATTTAACTTAGAGTTAAATCTAATTGATAAGGTTAAAATGGTAACATAAACTTATATAAAACCTATTGGTTGAGTTTTTTTCGACCTATACCCACCTTATACTTTAAATAATCAAATTTGGAGCCATTAGAAACCGAATATGAATTTATTATAAAATAATATTTTAAGTTTTTCCTAAGGTGCCCCTCAACCCTCTTATAAAAGGGCCCTCCCCCTTCTCTCTAATTGACACCTTCTAAGCCATTTTGCTCGGCCAAACCCTGCCCCAATACACTCTAAAATATCCTCCCTTAATCCTAGAAGCCCTAGTTTGATCATAAAGCCAACCCAAGGAGCCCTTTTGATCAAATCAAAAGAAAGAACCCGAAGAAGAGGTAATGATTTCACCACCCTCTTTCAAGTTCCTTTCTTCTTCCACTTCATTTTTCTTTGTTGTTTCCATTATAAAATAATAAATCCAGTATATTCTATATAATGTGATGTTATTATAATTATGGTACAACCAAATTCATTATTCTACCCACCCTTTTAATGACACGTCACCATATGTGCGTACGTACGGCTTACCGTCTCCACGTCATGGTGTAATTGTTATTAAATACATTATTATTAGGGTGGGTATAATAATGATGTGTATTTGATTTAAATAATAAATATAAAATTATAATAATTCTATATATATTATATACCATCCAATTATATATTATATTGATATCAAAAGAATGATATTTTCGCTCGTACGTACGTACGGATTACCGTCTCTACGACGCGATGAGATTCATTTCCAAGTTCAGCATTCATCGATGATTATAAAAATATATATTACTAATCAGTATGTAATATATGAAATAATAATTCTACTGGAGATATATATATTTATATATATAAGCATTTATGTACTTACATATATCTTATTCACTTACTTCCGTTCAATACTATATTAAAACGGAAACATCGTTTATGCGTACGTACGGACTACCGTCTCCATAAACGGTGTTTTCCATTTCATATATACATTTATTGTAAATTTTTATATTCTAAATATATATGATAAATAAATCATGTATTATACTCTGGAAGTATTTAAATAATGATCTAAGTGATACAATCAAGAGTAACAAGTTAAAACACGTACGATAAAGAAAGCGATTATTACCCGAAATATTAATATAACATGGAAATTATTATTACATGGGTAGTATAAAGTCATAAATGTATAATGTATGATATCATAAATATTAATATGGTTTTGGTATAATTTAATAACATACTATAGTCTTCATAAAGGAGGCTAAACGTACCCTCGACTAAAGGAAAGTGAAAGGTAAGGGGTTTTCATCTCACTCCTTATTCTCGTGAGATTCATGCCATATTGCCACTATTACCTTTTGTGTGGTGTATATACTGCCCATAATTGTATTCTTTTTATTAATACATTTTACGTTATGTGTATTTACATATTCATTGTTTGATATATCTTTCATGGGGTTTATGTTTCGTAAGTTACCAAATTGGTAAGGGTTAATTTCACAATCTCTTTATTATCCGAGGTTGTTTTTACGTATGTATCTACTGGGACACATTTATTATCCATGTCCATGTTTTATGAAAGAATTTTGAAAGGGATTCTTTGAAGGGACTTTTTTCTAAAACATCATTTCAAATGTTTTAAATATTTATTCTTCTAAATCTTTCTCATTAATGTACATGTCTTCAAAATCTGTTTTAAGGACTTATTTATATGGACATGAATGTTTTTAAAATGTTAATTCCTTTAAAAAGTTTCAAAGTGGTATGGGATACTTTTATTCAAAAATGTCTTTAAATGAATTCTTTTCCAAATTGTGTGACTTTTAAATGTTTTCATGAAAAAGGGGTATTTCTCTCAAAGAGTTTTACAAATCATTTTCATCAACGTCAAAATCCTTTAATGGATTTTAACTTCTTTTGAAGTTGATTTATCATGATACAAATCTTCCATATTGTGTTGAAGGTTTTGTGATATGTTTTACTGTGGATGTGTTATTTTTATACCATTCATGGTTTATGGGTAAAGTACTCACATTTCGTATGCTAGTTTTAATACGGATGTTTATGTTATATTTCATTCTCTTCTTAAGATGAATATGTTTGACTATTATGTTTCGGGTTGGGTTTCAATTATAGCAGACCCTCTGGGTTGGTGTCTGGTTATTAGAGGCACTCTGGGTTGGTGTCTGGTTATTAGAGGAACTCTGGGTTGGTGTCTGGTTATTAGAGGCACTCCAGGTTGGAGTCCGGTTACATAGGCTCTCCGGGTTGGGTTCTGGTTACAGTTATCCCTTAGGTCTTGGCACAAGGACTTGACATAGAAATTAAAGTTTGGTATTATGCATTCCATCATTATGAAAGTGGTTAGTGATATTGCATGTGATTATTCGACTAGTAGAATATCCATGTGAATAAGTAAATGACATTACTTCGTTTTATTTTTTCCATAT
Source organism: Viscum album (assembly GCA_963277665.1). Classification (NCBI taxonomy): domain Eukaryota; kingdom Viridiplantae; phylum Streptophyta; class Magnoliopsida; order Santalales; family Viscaceae; genus Viscum; species Viscum album. The sequence continues at coordinate 2,058,503,881 of OY728120.1, read as the reverse complement.
AATGCTTAAGTTCAAGTTTAAAAGACTTTTGTTTTAGTTATACATTGTCTTAATTGTTTATGCTTATTTATGAAAGTTTCCGCTGTATTGTTATCCTTACTGAGTATCTGAGCTCACCCATTTCTATGTTTTATTTTTCCCAGGATTCCAAGAAGTGTATTGTGATTGATATGTAGGGTTAAACCAAGGGAATAATGGCATTCATGAAGGATTATTTATGTTGTTTTGTATGTTATTAAGTGTAATGTAACATTCATGTATGTAATCTATTTTCCAAGACTGCTAAACCGATTGGTCCTTTGGGACTTGATTCCTTGTAATCATTCCATTGTATTAAAATAATGCACTGAATCTGGGTAACTGGGGTCAGGGCGTTACACGATATCATGGAGTGTTCATATAATCAAAATGATAATATTTATTTTTATAGTTTTAAATTAAATATGACTAGTGGTGGTTAAGGGTCAGGAATATCAGGGAAAGAGAAGAGATTGATACCTTGGGATGGGATGAATTTAAGAATATTTTCCTTGAAAAATATTTTCTTATGGAAGTTCAACTTAGAATGGAAAATAAATTCCTTGAGTTTAAAAAAGAGGAGGAATATTTAGTGGTCATATATGAAGACATATTCACTTGATTTTCAAGATATACTCCAAATCTTAATTGAGATCTTGATAGTAAAATAAATTATTTTTATTGAAGATTGAATCCAAGATATCCAAGGGAATTAGATTTTCATAAAATCAAAAGTTACGAGAAAAATTTTCAATGTGCTGAGAAGGTATAAATAGAGTTTTCCAATGATCACATGTATATTGAAAAAAATAGAAGAAAAGTAATAGATTTGAAGAAATGTGTAGGAATCAATCTATAAAATTTGAAATAAATAATACACAATTTCTAATTTGTGCGATGTGTGGTAAAAAGAACCCTAGAGAATTCCTTAACAAACATGTTTAGTGTTTTCGATGTGGTAAGTCTGGACATATGGTCTGAGAGTGAAATGAAAATCATCTTAGTGTTTGTATATTTAATTTTGATAAGAAAACTGTAAATTGTTTTAAATGTGGTGAGATGGGGAATTATTCGTATACCTTCCAAAATAAGGATTTGAATAATGGGAATTATCTATACTATATGTTGAATAGTGTAAAAAAATCATTTGAAACTACTTTAGAATATTTTGGGCTATCCAATAAAGTGGTATCTGGTCCTTTTTTTTGTTTACTTAGATTTTTATAATGTCTTGTTTGATATGGGGTCTACACATTCCTTTTTTTCTAAGAAGTTTTCTGTTAAATTGGATATTTAACCTAATGAAATGAAATATGAACTTATGGTACAACCACCAGGGGTAAATATTAAGGTAAAAATGCGTTATATGAATCTTATAGTTGTTGTCTATAAAAATAAATTACCTATAATCCTTGTTGTTTTTTTCATAGTATATTTTGTTGTTATTATGGGAATGGATTGGATTTCGGTTTATCATTCTAAGATTTATTGTTAGTATAATGATGTTTATTTTCAGAAAGAGTTTCATTTTGTACAAAATAATTAACCCATACCATTGATAACATATCAGGAAGTTGAGAAACTATTAAATGATGGAAATGAAAGTTATCTTATACATATTGTTGAAAATAGGGAAAAAAATTAAATTAATGATGTTCCAGTGGTAAATAAATATCTATATGTTTTAAAAATGAGTTTCTCAGTTTTATACCTAATTGAGAAGTTTAATTTACTATTGACTTAGTTCCTAAAGCTAATCTAATCTCAAAACCCCCTTATCAAATAGATCAAATGGAACTTCTATAATTGAAAAAGAATTTTTGGGAGTTTCTTGATAAATGTTTCATTCATCCCAATACTTCACCATTGGGTTCTCTTGTTTTGTTCATTAAAAATTAATATGTGTCCATGTAAATTTGCATTGATTATAGTGCTTTGAGTATAATTATTGTTAAGAATAAGTATCCATTTTCTCATATCAATGACTTTTTTGATCATATCTAGGGAGATCAGTATTTTTTTAATATTGAATTGAGATCTACGTACCATCACTTGAAGGTGAAGGATGATGAAATTATGAAAATATAATTCCAAAATAGATAAGGGAATTATGAGTTTATTATTATGCCCTCTCATTTGAAAAAATGAACCAACTATATTTATGGATCTAATGAATTGAATATTTTGTGAATTTTTTTATAAGATTTTTATTGTTTTTATTGATGATATTTTGGTTTATTTAAAAAGATAAGTGGATCATGAAAAATATCTAAGGATTTTTATGAAAAAAATTAAGGAAAAGAATTTATAAATTAAATTTAGAAAATATTTTTTTTTGGTTGAAACTGATTTATTTTCTTGGGAACAATATAAATAAATATAGAATAACAATTGATCCTTCCAAAAAAATGAGGTTTATGAATGGGAAAGACCTAAAAATGTTACTGAGATTCATAATTTTCTTGGATTAATAGGATATTACTGATGCTTTATTAAAAAAATTTGATAGTAATCTGGCCCACTAAATAAGTTAATAGGAAAAGGATTTAAATTTATTTGGATATAAGACTGTGATTTTTGTTTTTAAAGAACTAAAAATAGGATTGTTAAATTCTATAGTTTTGTATCTTCCTTCTAGAAATGGAGAGTTTTTCATCTACAATGATTCTTCATCGAAGGGAATTGGTTGTGTTATAATGTAGAACGATAAGAAAATTCATTTTGTTTCAAGAAAAATAAAACCTCATGAGTTAAATTATCCCACACATGATCTGGAATTAAAATCTGTGGTTTTCATATTAAAAATTTATAGAGATCACTTATATGGATCAAATTGTGAAATATATAATGACCATCAAATATTGAAGTATATATTCACTTAGATGGAATTAACCATGAGGAAGAGAAGATGGACTTAATTGATAAAGGTTTATAATTGGATGATCAATTACTATCATGGAAAATAAAACATTGTGGTGGAATCCTTGATTTGAAAACATCATTCTATATTAACCATGTTATGTTTGTAAATTGACCCCTTGATTAATGATTTGATGAATTTTTGATCAGATGTTGTTTATGTAAGAAATTCCTCAGTTTTTTAGGAGTTAGTGCAATAATCTTTATCAAATAGAATTAAGAATGCCTATAATAATGAAAAGGAATTATAGAAAAAGGAAGGATTGATTAAAAAGTGTTAGTTTCTCTAATTTATCATTTAAAAAGACTATTTATTAAGTTTTGGAGAGAGATAATTGTTCATTGCGATTCACAGTTAAAGAAAAGTGTTATAAAGTGAATCTTATAGTTCTCATTGTTTAGTTCATCCTAAAAGAACTAAGATGTATAGATAAATTTGGGAGTATTATTATTAGTATGGAATGATAAGTGATATTATTGATTTTATTATGAAATATTTGAGTTCTCAATAGGTTATGGCATAGTGAAAATTTATAAAGGGGATGATTCAGTCTTTTCCAATTCTATTGTGGAAATGGGAAAATATATCCATGGATTTCATGGTTATAATACCAAAGACTTCTCGAGGTAACAACGTAATTTGGTTAATTGTTGATCAACTGACTAAATATATACATTTTCTTTCTATTAAAGATACTATGTATTTATATTAGCATTCTCAAATGTACCTTAAATAGGTAGTCCAGTTACATGGAGTTACTCTCTCCATTGTATCTGACCATGATCCAAGGATCACTTATAACTTTTTGAAAGGCCTTTAGATGTTATGGGGAAATGAATTAAATTTCATCATAACCTTTCATCCCCAATACGATGGACAGACTGTGTGAAAAATTCATACCTTGTAATGCATGATATGTGCTTGTTCAATGAATTATCAGGGAAGTTGGTTTTAATATCTTTCTTTAGTTGAGTTTTATTATAATAACAGTTTCCATTATAGTATATAGATGATACCTTTTGAATAATTTTATGGAAAATAGTGTTTAACTCCATCATTTTGGGATGAAGATGGTTAATGGAAGTTTATGAGTCTAGAATTAGTAGAGGAAGTGACTGAGAAAGTAAAGATAATATAGCAACATATGAGGATAACTTAGAACACGTATAAAAGTTATACAGATAACCGGAGAAAGAATCATTTTTTCTAGGTAGGTGATCATGTATTTCTAAAATTCAATCCATGGAATAGTGTTATGTGTTTTGTTAAGAAGGGGAAGCTAAGTCCAAGGTTCATTGGACCCTATTAAATCCAAGATAATGTTGGATCAGTTGCCTACCGAGTGGGTTTTCCTTTGAGTTTCTCCCTAGTACACAATGTTTTTCATGTTTTGATGTTTAGAAAGTATGTTCTAGATTCATATATTTTTTTTATCCCAAAATTAGTTTATCTGGAATAGAATCTTTTATTTTGAGGAAAATCCCATTCATATTCTTGATCACAAAAAAATATATTGTAGAATATGTTAATTCACCAGGTTAATGTTTTATAGAGAAAACACATGGTTGAAGAAGCAACATGGGAATCTAAAAATAATATGAGGTAAAGATACCCTTACTTGATTAATAATAAAATAAAAATTGCGAGGATGTAGTTTCCATAAGTGGGACAATGTAGCAATCTATGTACCTATAAAATAATTTGTTTTCATTATGGAATTAAATAATGAAATTCATTATAAATATATAATGAAATAAGTGGTGTTGATAGAAATTAAATAATCTATAATGATAGAATAGTATCCTCACCAATGAAAGTGTAAATAAAATTTATGTATCTTATATGTGAAAATATTATATATTTATATCATGGAATAATTGAATAAATGTTTTGAAAATGATAAATTTATTTTTCATATTTTTGTGGCATATAAATTTTTATTTGAAATTTTATTATTAATATATTGATTTAAAAGAGAATTTATATACATATAATAGATTCATAAATTCATATTTTGTTTTCTTATGATTATAAAATAATTTTATGATACCTTAATTAATTAATCAAAGTGTCATAAAATCAGTTAAAATTTTAAAATCTATATTTTTCGAATAAATGATGATTTTATTTGATAATTAAATTTATAATATTTGGAAAATTAGTTTCATAATATACAGTTTATTTTTTAATTATACATGTTGTAAAATGGATAGGTTGAATTTTTGGGATTTTTCTGAAATAGTTGAATTTTTTATGAATAGTGAAATATGGTAATTTATAGTATATAACATTATAAGTTATAATACACTATTTATTGATTCATTGATGATGTAAGTACCATAATATGTAACCATCCTTAACCCTTTACTGTATTTAGTCTTGGGAATCAAAACTATTCATAGTCTTGATCCAAAATAATATACTAATTAATAAAATAATAAAAAAACACCCCTCTCATCCACTATAAATACCCCGACTCACCACCTCTTATCCTCACACATGAAAATACTTGTATCTTGGTTAATTTATTTTCAATTAAATTTATAACACTCTTCCCCACATTAAAGGCCTTCTGGTCTCACCAAATGGCCAAAGCCATGTTCTATAAGGTGGTTCTCAAAGAGAACAAGTTTAAGAGGTAAAATCCCTTTCCATTTTCTTTTAAAATTATTTTCAAATTATTTTATTTTATAATTAACTACTCACCTCCCCTCATCCATGTGACCTGATGATTAAATTATCTTATATATACAATAATTTTTTTAATGTAATATCCGTTCTCAAACCTATCCTCTTCTGATTGTATTCTAAAAAATGAAAACATTGTTCGTGATGTGTCGATTTTCCATTATCGTGCACGACATGTTTTCATTTTACTCTACTTCTTTAAAGTAGGGTCATAAATTTTTTTATTGTTAAGTAAGATTTCATTATACATATTATAAGTTATATAATGTTCTATAACCAATATATAAAAATTATATTAAATAAAATGATATAAGTTCATGATGGTTGAAAAAACAGAAAAAAATTCAATCATTTTCATTAATGTTTAAAATAATAAACCATCCTCATATTAGAAAAAATGATATATATTATCATTTAAAATTATGGAAACATATTAATACCATTTAATTCAACTATTGGAGTTTTTCTCCCATTCAAAATTAAAATCAATAATTAACCCACAATGTAAACCATGAAATAAACGCACCCGAAACAATATAATTAACAAACTATTATTAGTAATGTCGGGAAAATATGTTATGAAAAGACCAAATAAAGTATTATAAATATGAATATTTTTTTAAAAAATTAATATAACTCTTTAAACCATTATACAATAGGTTTGATCACGTATGAAGGAAGTAAAACCTAAGGTATGGGACTTTCCTTTTAAAATCTTATTTAATGTCTTTTTATGAAATTAAAAAAGAATGTTTCTTCTTAACTAATACAGAATAATCAGATTATACCATAGTGATGAACCCTTATTTTTTTTAATCCTTATTTATAAAATTTCAGGGTAATTTTCCATGAATTTTTTTCCATTGTATGTGCGATGTATTCTTTTAAAATAATTAATTTCACTCAAGGAGTTTTCTTATGGTGTAAGTATTATTGTTTTATGTTTATGTTCTAGTTTTTGGAAAATTTTTATGACGATGGGTGGTTCAATTATAAACTAAATATTGGTGGGTCCATGATATCCCTCTAATGCATTAGTATGTTGGATGCTGACCGTAATGGTTATTCCAAATGAAACTATGATAGTTACATCATAAGATAGTCGCGAGGGTTACATTTTAAGGTAGATGTGGGGGTTACAAATCATATAGTAGATGTGAGGGTTACAATAATAAGTAATTATTGTATTAAAATGATTCTCTAATATACAAATTTTTTTTGTTTATTCTTTCAATGTTTTATGGTAACCTTATGTCATCACAGAGTAAGTATATGTTACTTTTAAGGGTGAAAATATTATATTTCATGTGTTTTTAAGTATTCATGGACTAACGGTTTTCTTACTTATTTTTATGTCCTTTATAATATTTTTTATTCAGAAAATATGTTTTAAATTTTTTTTAACAGGTATTATGGATTGGTAAAGGAAAGTAAGAATTCATGTTTAATGTCTTGAAGTTTGTTACGGAAAGAATGCATGTATTTTTTAATGTTTTGTTTTTTTAAAAAAATATATATTGATTAGAGGTGTCTAGTTTTTAATGTAAGAGTTCTTATGTATATGTTATGTTCTAATTCTCTAAAACTATGAACCAAAAATAGAATTTGGAATGTAAAAAAGTGTTTTTCTAGATAAATTTACTAGATTATATAATGTTTATGATCGAGTCCTTGTCCACAAACCTTCAAATGTTTTGAACTCAGAGGACATACTATTAGAGAAAGATATTTATTATTATTAATATGTGAGGGTGATTCATTATCTCATAGATAATGTTCTTTGAAAATAGACCAATCTCTTGATCAATGTTTTATGGAGAATCCACTAGTTTGATGAAGCAATGTAAGAACTTGAGTATACGATGAAGCAGAATTATCCTAATTTGTTTATATCAAAGTGATTAATTTCAAGGGATAAGTTCCTTTTAGGTGGGGTAGAATATAACACCCTTATTTTTTGTAAATAAATTATTTTTAATAAATTAAATTTCATTGATATCATGCTTTACAAGAAACACCGAGCTTTAACAAACCTAATTATATTATTATTATTATTATTATTATTATTATTATTATTATTATTATTATTATTATTCTTAATAAAATATGACCATTATAACCTTGTCGTTAAACATGGATATATGAATAGTAATAATTACTTTTAAAATATTAATTATTTATTTTTATATAAATATAACATATTGATAAAAATTGATTAATTTTCAATAATATCTTTATATGTTTTGAAAAGAATATTTTATCAAAAAATGATTTTTTATTCCTTTTTCTGAGCAATAAAAAATTTAAATTTTTGAAACATTTAGAAAATTAATTTGATAATTTTTTAAAAAAATTATCCTGTAAAAAATTTCTTAGGGTGAATTTTTGGGATTTTTCTGAAAATTTTCATTTTTAATTAATAATTAACAATAATGAATTTTAATTGAAAACTTTCTTTTCATTTAAATTTTTTATATTGTTATATTGTATTTTTAATTAGGTTTTTAGTAATATTAGTTAATTTATATATCTATTAATCTAATTTATTTCTATTTAATCAATTTTGTATTGAATTTTTATACAAAAACGTTTCAAATTTTGGAAAATCATTATCTTTGAAAATTATATTTCTCATTGGATCTAAGGGATTAATTTTAATTTCAAATCTGTCACTTATGTGAATTGAATTTTAAAAAATGTAATAATATTTTAAATCATCATAATTTATATTATTTAATAATTTCAACTTAATTTTTGACCAAAATAAATAGTGAAAAGAGTAAAAATTAAATAAAGCACTTAGGGAAAAATGGGTTTAGTGAGGGTCATACTTAAAAGATATGCATTAAAGTGACCAAAAAACTTGTCTAAAATATTTTTCAAGACCATATTTCAATGTTATAATGTATTATTTTCAATATTACTCCATTTTGGATCCTTTTTTCATTAAAAAAACATGGTTACACCTTTTTCCATAAAATTATAAGTGTGCCACTCACCTCACTTATAAAAGGACAGCCCTATCCTCTCTTATTCAAACCATAAAACTAATTTAGTTTATATATTACCATACCATATCACTTATTAAATTCAATCATCTAATTATCTCATCCTTTTTTGGTCATAATGATATCTTTAGAAGGCTTTTGGAGGAAACCTAAAGAGGTTAACCGAGTAAAAGGTAGTTTTCTTTATCATGCATTTTCATTTTATTTCATATTCCACCACTTTAAATTATTATTAAAACATTCTTATAAAATAGACACATTATCTTACTTATAATGAGATATATTTATGTTAGGTTAGTGAACTAAAACCATCTCAACTTTCAACACATGGGTTATGAAACCATCATTCATGTGTATGGTGAACTACCACCTCGTGAACTGATGTCATTGGTTTTTCAGTTACCATATATAAAAAATGGTTATATTTATTGATTAAATGTTTAAATATGATATTTATAATATTATTATACTTATTTAATTATTATACCATTCAAACCTTCATACTTTACATTTTTTGGGAATATGATTATATCAATTGTGTGTACCGAAGACTACTTCCACTTGAAGAGATTGTTTCGTTCAATCAATACATGGATGTTAATAAGGATGGGATTAATCATAATATGTAATTTATATGAAATTTAATTTATTTTTTTGTTTAAATGTATGTTTTAATTTTATTTCATTCAATCCTTTGAGAAAATTGAAAAATATTCATGAATACATATGACATGTTGTATCCCTGAACAATTTATTTCATTTTCTAACACTAAATTTTATGGATTAATATAAAAATATATATATTGATTATATAGGGTTTATATATCACAGTGATAATTTCTGAGATGATGGTAACATGATAATTTTAATAGGAATGAATATAAGAAATCAAAACATTTATTAAAAACAAATTAGTTTTTTCTCCAAACCTGACATTAACAAAGAATTGTTAATAACATGTAATAGATAGAAATAAAAAATACCTATATGATATGATATATATGAGTATAATTTTTTAATATATTTATAATGAACTCATATTTTTTATAACAGTGATTATAATATCTATAAAGGAAGTCGAGACTTAAGGTAATAGATTTCCGTCTCACTTATTACTTCTTTGAGATACATGTCATATTCACCACCTATTTATTTTATATAGTTTATATAGTACCCATTAATATATATTATAACACATCACAAAAAAATTAGGGTGATTACATATCCTTTTGATTATTTCTCTTCCATGGGGATAACTTTCCAAATGTTAAAAAGGGGGTAATGGAATAATGTTACAATCCCGTCGTTTATTAGGATTGTTTATGATAAGTATATAATATTGAAATATTATGATATAACACTCATTAAATATAATTAAATTTATTCTCATATTAATATTTATGATATTTTCAAGTAATGATACCATTTTCTACACATTTTTACTTAACATAACCAGGAAAATATTTTTAATAAATATCTTATATATTTTCTCTTCAACTGAAAACACTTTTTCTTCCAAGAAAATACATTTAAAAAAAAAATAAAAAATATTTTTTACAATTCTTAAAATGATTCATTAATAAAAATTTTACCCCTATTTTACCTTTTAGAAAAATAAATTAAATGGATCTTCATTTATTTCCCAAAAAATTAATGTTTAGATTTTCCAAAAATGTGAAAAGAGCCTTTATTTTAATTTTTATGAAATTAAAATAATTTTATGCCATAATTAAAATTATTTTATTTAAATATTAATTTATATGTTTCAAAATATATTTTCATAGAATAGAATTTTCGAAAAAAAATTATTTGTTAAGATGTTTTTTTTTCAAAGAGGAATGGTTATTTTCCCAAATAAATGTATTGAATGATCATTAAAAATCATTTAACTTTGAAAATGATAACCATTGATGTTTACAATGCCTTAATGGGGATATTATTCATGGATAAAGTTATTAATCTTTTCTGAATGTTCTATGTTTATGATAAAAATATTTTCATGAAACCTGTTTCTCTTCCACAAGATATTCCATGATAAATTTTTTAAAATACCCACTTATTTTTGAATGGCTTATTATTTGATGAAATGGTTATGAAACATGTAATTTATCCACATGTTATTATATGATTAAATGTTTATAAAACCTATTTCATTTCATGGGTCATGATATGTTTAATGATTTATTATATTGTGGTACATATATGTATGATTTTCATTTTGGGAGGGGTGGGAAATATTTCTCCCTCCAATGAATTGGATGATGATTTATATCTCATGATATTGAAAGGACTAGAATGGGGAGTTAATATAGCTCTTTAAGGGACTTTTTTCTCTAAAATTATTTTGGGATTGAACCGTGACTACTATGATGATTTGGGGAGTGAACCCATTCCACAATGATAGCCTTGGTTTTGAGAATTTACTACTACATAAATGATTTTCTATGTCTACATGTATACCAAAAATCTATGTCATATGCTAATGTTATGAACTCAGGGAAATGTAATTTTGTTGTTTTATTATTTATTTCATATGAACTTACAATCTTTGTCATATTAATCAATATTATGATCTTTGATGTGCATGGTAATTTTTTTAAATGTTATGTCCATTCTTTCATACCCTTATGATCATGTTGTCCTTACATATCATCCTTTTCTACTGTTATTGTGAATCTATTATGATCCTTTCTTTTTTTTTCCTTTCACAAGTTATGAATAAACATATTAAGTATTATATGTCTATGAAGTTTTATAGTTATGAATAACACAGTGGGAGATGATGTAGACTACCTATGAACTATTTATCTTTGTTTCCATGTTTACAAAGACATTATACCTTTATGATCCTTAGAAATGTGCTTTTGTAATGTAATAAATTTTCACAAAAATGATGTAATATCTATGTGTCATAATCCTGGTTCTCTATATATTCACCAACAGGCTGGTTTCACTATGAATCTAAGGGATATACTATAAAATGTTACTATTGGTAGACACTATATTATTTCCTAGTGCATCACACCAAAGCAGAAATCCTTATGAAGGGAATTACACTATGAGACCCTTGGGTAATGATATAATAGATATATTCTAAATTATATAAGGAGTGGGATAAACCTATATTTTATAAGGCAACCCCTCTCATGTATTTAAGGGAATGTAGATTTTGGGAGGTTTATTCATCTATTCAACCCCTCTTTCATTCTCCTTTGTCCACAATTGAATATGGCTTAAATTTTGAAGTGACTTTCATGGTTATTCATGGTATAATATCTTTCATATTTCCTCATTATTACTCCTCTTGGTGTATGGATTTTTTTTATTAATGATATTTTTTATACTAATTCCATTTGAGAATCATGAAATCTATTCCATGTGCTTGGACATTAATTAATCTTAGTTACATGACTCTCATAGAAGATTAAAATGTATGATATTCTTTCATTTTTCTTTGGTCATGTATATAAATTTAATATTTTTATAATTCCTTCATTTTTTTGAAATTAATTGTTTAATTTAATTTGTAATTTTAGGTATTTTTATTCTATAATACTGTGTGGGTTCCAAAATAGTGTGCACCCTATTACTCATGGTTTAGGCTATGAGAGGTCACCCAATGAATTTTTCATTCTTTATTCATATGAAATTAATAGTAAATTTAACTAGGTTAATTATATATATATATATATTAGGTTATTTGGGCTACAATTACATTCAAACACACACACACACACACACCACACACAAAAATGCAGAAAAGAAAGGTCATATCCCCCCAATAGATGACCCACCCAACCGACCTTTTTATTAAATTTTAAATTTTAGGATGAAGGAGAAGTGGTAATGAAGACCATTATCTAGTCCAATGTTCCTTATTGTAGTTAGGTATATTTATTAAAGGAAAATGTCTTTTGTAGCTTCATTGATGTTGATTATTTTCATACTCTAAAGGGAATAACTATAGTCTGAGGATGGTAGACCATAATTATTTTCTGATGGTTTACACATTTTTTCATTCATTATGTGATATGTAATTGTTCCATCCATTTTTGTTTTAAATTAATTAAATAAAAGTGGTTTTTTATTTACTAGTTAAGAATTAATATCCTTACACTGGATGGTGTATAGATTTCCATGTGGTTTTCTTGATTCCATGTCCAATGGGGGTTAGGGGGACTATTTAAGTAAATATAAAATATGATAACTATAACCTAGTGGGATTACCTTAATAATCTAAAAAATAATAGACATTTTTATATGTGTTCTTAGTATACTCTGAGTAAGAGATTGTGATTAATTTGGAATGTTTATCTTAAAGGTTAGCTATAAGGAACTTTGTGCAACATTATAGCCTTTGGATAGTTTATTTGTGTGTGGGGTGAGTTTTCATCATCCTTTGGAATGTGTGTATCTGGGTGGGTATACAATGGAATGGATTTATACATAATCTCAGTGTGATAGGACAAACCAAGATATAAAAATAAAGTGAGAGTGTTTTTATGCAATACCATTTTTGTTTTGATGATATTATATTACTTATGTTGATAAAAATACACGATGTAATACAATATATATTTATGGATTCAATTCCCATTACGTGATGAAACATGGACCTAGTATTTAGAAATACACTATAGAATCACTAATGGATTCCATGGTTATGAGAAGAATTAATTGGCCACATTATTTTTCCCTCGTCTTGAATTCTAAGTGAATAGTGAAATTATGTTGAAATGATAGTATAATTGAAATTAATAGATGTTATAAAATGTTGCGGTATTTATAGGAAAACCATGGAAATATAAATCACATTCTGAATAGTTTCCAACCCATGATTCCCTTATGATACATGTGTGGTTCATTGACCTGTTCCAATTCATATGTGTTTAATTAGTGAAATATACATTATCAAGTGGATATATGTTTAATATACTAAATGAATATTAATTTTGTAATTGGTTTGGTCTTCATCACAACTATGATTTTATATTATATTTTAATTTTGTGTTGGGAGCAACAATAACCCCAAAGGTTATGGATAGTGTTTCAAAGTATACGAGATGGGTTAGGTTCCATTAAAACCATTGAGTAATTTTTTTAATTGTGTAATGTTATGTAAATAATATATTTTGATACAGAATGATATAGAATTTTTGAAATCAATCTTGGATAAAAACCACTTATGGAGTGTCTAATTACATCCCTTGTTATTGATGATATGAAATGTTTTTGGGGGTGGGTTCTATTATTACACAGGATTTTCATACATAAATATTATATATTTTTAGATAAATATTCAATACATTTTATGGACATAAACTCATTGATCATAATGTTTTAATGTATTTAGAGGCTAGATACATAGTCTTATTATCTCATGAATGATCTTCAATGTATCCCACAAATATCTTCCCATTTAGTACTATTCATAGGAAAAACCTACTTAAAAATTTTCTTTATAACCTAGTAAATGGAAACATAATAATGGATGATCTCAAATATATAATAATTATATTCAGTTGAGATATCAATGATTGTGTATACATAACATGAGAATAAGTTTATATGAACTTTATAATAACATTTGAAAAACATACCCTACATATCAATGATCAAAATATCAATTCATTAAATAAAATATGGAAGTTCATAATACATGAATCAAAAATGAATAAGATAACATAATCCATGAAATTATAACATTATCATAAAACATGAGTTTTTTCTGTATATATAAAATTATAACATTATGACCATGTATAAAATTTTTTTTTAACAAATTATGTTAAGGATATGAAATATGGCCCTTAAAAAATCATATATAATTGAAACCTAGTCTATACATAATATTATTTCCCTAAAAGTTATGTACATTCATAAAAATATAGACATGGAAACAAGGTCCATGCATAATATTATGAACATAAATTCCAAGGATACACATAAAATCATGGACATGAAATCTTAGCTTATTCATAAAATTGGGATCATGAAATCATGTTCAAGAATGGAATATTTTCCACATGATTTATCAGTCATTAATAACTTAATTTAATTTATTTAACATATTAATCCATCACATAATCACAATTAATTCATATAAATACTAAAAGATCATAAATCATAAAATTATAACACAACCCATGGAAAATAAATGGTATTTGTAAAAATATCATCATCATAATAAAACAGCACCCAGAGATAGAAGAATTATAGTATCATTGGATCATTTCCTCGGTAAAAAATAAGTAACATCAAAGGATGTCACCATATATGAAAAAACATATAAAATGATCATTGGAATATTTCTTGAGGAATAAATCATTTTCATATTGATGTATCTTTTAAAAAAAAAATATTTTTTTCCTAATATTATGAAAAAATTATTATTTTAAAATTTTATTGGAATATTGTAATGGAAGATTCAAACCATTTATCATTTATTATATAGGAAAATTACAACAATATTGTATATTTTAAAATAAAAATTCCTTTCACACTATTGAATAAAAGTCAAAAAGTAAATCATTTAAAAAATAAAATGAAGATTAATTTTAAAATATTTTTTTTTAAAAATTAAAACATGTGAAAAAATGAATTTAAACAAACATTGGCGAATAGTAAAACATTCTTTAAAACTTTTTTATAAAACTTGTATATGTAAGAAAATTCTTGTTCGACCGAAGTGATAAGTAAAAATGATTTTCCTTAAATACACATTTTCTTCCTATTGAGTACTTAATTTGATGAAAATTAAATGACAACATATATTTTTATGAATTAACTTGAAGTGAAATAAAATTACATGTTTCATTATTCTGTATTAAAATATTTCATCATCAGAAATATAATCATATAGAATCTCTATGAATAATGAGATTTTAACATGAAACCCTTACCTATTTGGTAACATTTGAATCATATTATGCATGAAATAAAGAATCATAGTTGGAAACTTTATTCCATATAACATTAATAATAATCATCAAAAAACACATTCATTTTAATTATATACAAAACATAAAATAAATAAGTGGTTAATATAGCTTGTGTCTCACATAAATAAAAGTTAGGTGAAAATTCATTACCTCAGGCTTGAAATCCTTCATAAATTTTTGGATATACTATATAATAAATAATTTTTTTATAAATATATAATATAAATATACTAATATATATCAAACCATATGATGTTTACTTATAACTTTTTTCACCTATTTATTGAAAATATTTTATTAAAATCTCTATTATGGGTGATATTTTCTTTGTTTTAATCATATATGTTTTTGATTTGTAGTATTGGTCCGTATACATCATCATGGTTCCATCATTCCATGAATTGTAATGAAAAAAAAATATCATATAAATTAATTATATATATATATATATATTCATTAATTAATGTTATAGATGAAAAATGACATGACGTATATTCGCCTAAACGTTATCTTCACATTTCGATAGACTGAATAAAAGATAGATAAATAATAATTCATCATTAAAGAATAATTATTATATCATATATGTTATATATATTTATAAAACTAATCCCTATTTCTAATAATTTTATTTGGGGATGAAAATGAATCTTATAGTTTCATGGAGCTGGTAGACCACACCAACACACGAGCGAGATTATAATTTTCCCATAGTTTAGAAGGTAAGAAGGTTGATATGATATTATCATTCTAGATAAATAAATATTTCATAATAATAATAATTTATATAATAATACATATTATAATAATCATCCATAAATTATGGTCATAGAAAATGAATTGTATTGCTATGTAGACATGATAAGATATACGGAGGCACGAGCGATACTTTCACATTCCATTTAAGTGTAAAGAGGGAATATAATGGTTATTAAATATTTAGAATAATATTTAGGTATATTTATAAGGAAAAAATTATTATTTTATGATAAATAACATATATTTATATGAGGTCGATATGAATTTAATATAAAGTGATCTGTTAAGGAGGTGATCCCTCTATGAAAGAAATCTATTAGATTTCCTCTTATGGATCCTTGAGTTTGTGTTTTGGTAGGAAAAAAACCTCTAGATTGTGGATAAAGATGTCTAAAAGTTATTTTTCATGGTATTGTTGAGATATAAGGACTAATGTTGTGTGACAAAGGGAAAATATGTGTTCTCTTTTAATAATTCAATAGAGGGGAACTCTTGAGATTAATAGAAAGATTAAAATATAATAAAGACATTGTCCATCAAAATTCATACAAATGGGCATGCATTATAATATAATGTTGTATGGATGTTGAATTATTATCAAAAAATAATATTTGGATAGGTTTCTATGGTGTTTTAAACCTTATCATTTAGTTTAACCACTTATATAACCTATTTTAACCTTAATCGTGGTAAAGCCTTTTACACACTTAATGTGTTATAATTTAACTTATAAGATGATAATTGGATCATGAATTGTAAAGTGATGAATTTTTGGACAATATATTATCCAAAATGTAATCCTTGAATATTTTTATGATTTTTATGTAATTTAATAAAATATTATTTTGATATAATATCATTATTGTCAGTATTGACACAATTTATTTAATTTGACATAAAATAGATAAATAAAATGTTTGAATTTGAGTATAAAACTTTAACAAAATAGTAATATGTAATTTTCATCATTAAAACACTTGAAAAAGAATAAAAATTTAAAATTATATAACTTTTAATGTTTTAAAATTATTCTGTAAGTATGTCATTTAATTAAAAAAATATTGTGTCATCATTGCATAATCATTTCTAGTAATTATATAATTAAAAAAAAATTAAAAATCAATTTACACCATGGAAATAATTAAATTATTAAATAAACATTCGTTTTAATTCATTCATAACTTTATTTTTTCCTTATGTGGATGTATAATGGATATATAAAATGAAGATAGTGATACTTTGTACCATTTATATCTTTTAATATTTTATATGTCATTTATAGAGACAAGTGTATCATAAAAAATTAAATTATGATCCAACGGTGATATGGGATGGACAAAATTCATCAAAAAATAATTAGGATTAAGAATTATATATTTATCACTAACACTTAGCCTAAATTGACCTGATTTATCATTTTTCATGGAGATAGATTTCATTATGTTTACTATTCATATTGAAAAAAAGAAACCTATTTACAGAATATGAACCTCCAAATTCTGAATATTTAATCCATTTTATCAAATAATTTTTTTTATTAGATATAGAAATTAATTATAATATTTTCTCTCAAAAATAAATAAATTACATTTTTTATGAAAACTTATTTATGAATAAAATAAAAACATCAGTAAAAATTGAGTGATTATTTACAAAAAAAATAATTAATAATGTTTTACTTGATAAGAAGTTTTTATATATTTAATAATATGTTTTATATTATTCATACCCTATATGTGACACCAACAATGTCATAGTTGTATAAATTAATTATTTAAATTCATTAATTTTGAGCTAGTCTGGTTCTCTAAGAGTTTCATGCCAGAGCATTAATTTTTTTATAGGAGCTAGTATTGTACACTGTTTGAACATAGTTAGGAGTAACCATGATACAAATTTGCATGTGGGTATATAATAAGCGTAGTTTCATTTAATACAGTTGGAGAATGGTCTTTCCATCCATTTATCACCCAGGGGAAGCATTGAAATGTATTTTTTGGAAAGGCATAATTTAGTGCATAGTTGGATCATGATTAGCCAAACCATGATGTCTAACATTGGGGTTTTCCTATTTTGTTTTTTAAACAATTTTTTTTCAGTTTCTTTTTTCCTCCCTTTTTATCCTTTCTCCCACTAACTTCTCCGTTGGTTTTGTGCGACCAACACATCATTACCCTCTATTCTAGGAACCACTCCCTCCTTTCAAGGTCCTATATCCATGTTGATTACTCCCAATTTCTTCAATATTCTCATTTGATTACCCAAGGTAAGCCCTCTACTTCCTTTCATCCTCCTCTTTATAGCATTTTACACTCTCTATGTTTAAATTTTTTTCTTCCAAACACTAGGGTTCATCATGGGATGATTTTTGATATCTCACTAATACATAGGGCATGTTATGGGCCTCTATGTTTGGCTTAATTCATGTCTCAGCATCTACCACTAAAGGAGAAGTGTTTTAGTTCATTTTAGCTCACCCACTACCATTTGAGGTATATTTTCCTCTTACCATTTCATATTCTAAAATATTAATTAAGAATTTGTGATTTTTTGGTTTATCATACTTTTCTAGTGTGTGTTTGTCCTCAATGAGGTTGATTGAAGATATCATTATTGATGGAAACATGCATGTGTATGAATTGGTAAAAATACACACACACACACACTCTTTGTATATATTCCCTCATAGAGAAGGGAATCTGTAAATTGGGTCAAAGGGTGTATTTACGTGTGTGTGTGTGTTTATATTTGTGTGTAACTGCATATGTGTGTAAGTGTAAAAGGGTGGTTTTGAGTGGTCATCATCAAGGGATACTTGTTTTGAGGTAGTTGTTATTATTCAATTGTTTCATGTTGTAATTAGAATTATTCTTATGCTATGTAAATTATATTTTTAAGAAATTTTGATTATATGTTATATCCATGAGGTATTTTAAAACCATTTTGTTGTTTTTTGAGTATGGAAAAATGGGTTTTCATGTTAAATCCATGTTTTCATGTTTCAAATTATGTTTTTCTGTATGTCAATCCATTGTGATATTCTCGTATAGCTTTTGAAATGGTTTTTCTTTTATGATTTTGGTTTTATCTTGGTTTTTATTTTCAATGAGTGAATTCAATGTTTTAAAAAGAGTATTTGGTTAGAGTGAGTCCTGAATTATAAATGATCTGTAAAGGGGTTATTTAGTGAATTTCAAATGTTAATTTGAATTTTATGTGTAGTCTCCCTCTTCTGAAAATTCCAAGATAGATTATTTTACATGATGTGAAGGAAATGAATTTCTTTTGGCCTTGTGTTAGTTTCCTAAGTGGATGAACCTTGATTAAGTGTATCATTAAGTTTTTTTAAAATGATGTGAATATTTTCCATTATTTTAGAGAAATTTATTCACTATTTTTTATGACATCTAAAATGGGTTGGAATCCTGATCCATGTTTTAGTATTAAAGACCCGATTAGAACATTGTTTTGAAATGGTGAGAGTGAATGACACCCATGGATTTCCTATTTCTTTTTTACCCCTTTTGTGGGTCACATGTAACCATATGATTCCTATTTTCTCCACTTATGTGGGTGTGTTATTTTTTATACCATGATGAAATTTATATAGAGGATTTTTCAGCATTGGGTGTTTTGGTGAGGGTAGATTTGGTTATTCCTTGTGTGTCAAAAATGGATTATTTGTTCCAACACCCTACTTCATCTATTAGTCATGGGTAACTAGGAACTAATTGTATTATCTAACTTATTCCTCTAATTTTATCACACATAATTAGTTTCCCACTCGTCATGCTAGGCAAAAGGGCTAGGTGGGGGCTGGTAGTTGCAATGATTCTTGTGTGGTCTAATTGGATGACCATTTAGTGGACTTCATCACATGATAATAGTTTGTTTTGGATCATTATACCCATATAAGGTAATATTCATCACACATTAAGAATCATTATGTAGATCCCATGAAACATTGGATTTCTTGTTGTGTTTTATTCAAGGTGAGTCTGATTGTCATGAACCAACCCAGGTCAACCCTGAACCGGTCACCCGATCCGGTCCGCGGCATGGCCCGAAGGGAATTCCAAATCCCCATTGGTTGTAAACTAGTACCATGCATCAAAACATACACGTGGGAATTATTTAAGTCCAAAATAAATAACTAGGACTAGATAAATAAACTGAACCAAACAAGACACAAGATCCAACAACTGAACATAAATAAATAATTAGTTGGTCTAGATACATAATACACTAAACAAGTGGAAACAAAATACACAAATGAAAATGAAACCACACTACCATGACCTCCATGTGACCTCTTGGTCACCTCGAACCACTTAACTAAACCTGATCCACATCTATCACCAACCAGGTAACCTGAATAGGAAAAAGGAACCTACAACTGAAAAAAAGTAAAGTAGGTGTGAGCACTAAAATTCTTAGTTAAGATTCCAAGAATAAACCACATAATCCAATTATTTCCTTTCCTAAAATTGAACAAGTAAACTAGTTTGAAATATAGTTACAAAAATAGGGTTTTTCCAAATTTCAAAAAACAATACACAATACTTTTTATTTCCAAACTAAATTCCATTTTAGAATGAAAGACTAGAACAGGGAATTCCAAGGCTATACTATAATGAAAAAGATAAAAAAATTAATCCTTAATTGAGTATCACTGAAAGTAAACAAGCAAAAAAATTCAAACCATGGGTGAACTGAAAAATTCGAATACCCCAAGATGTACTCGGTTCGAAACCACCTACCGTAGTATGATAAATCCCCTAAGTCCATAACCAACTAGGTTACCTAACCCGGACTCACTAGTGGAACATCCCTACTGGCCTGTCTACAACTTCAAGAGGGTATTATCCCATATAATCAAGTATAGCAAGCAAACATCACTTGATCATCTAAAATATTCCCGAGAACCCATGGTGGTTATAATAATACTATGTGACTAGGAGGCTATCACACACGTGACTCAACTCGGATGAGGCCACTGCACTTGCCTACCCTAAACAGAGACACTAATATATGATAACCCCTATGGGAAATACCTCCTATAAAGGTTCTCCATAAACAAACATACATTTTTATTTCCTATCATCCAAAGGTGAAAAATGGGATGCTTTATCATATAAGAGTTCAAATCATTTAATTGGACATTTTAGGGTTCTAACCCACACATGCATTTTCCAAAACACAAATCTTTCTAAAAGTTAACACATTCCTTACCCTTGAGTTGGAAGATCCAAATGTTCCATTAACCTTTACAGCTCCCAAATACATTTTCCAAGAACATTTCCAAATTCATATTTTCTGAGAAACAAGTAATTATTAAAACGTACCAAATGACCCCTTAACTAGATATAACCAATGTACACACCCAAATACCTCACATTTTCCGAACATGCCTTTATCCTTTCCAAACTCACACCAAATCATGATTCAAGTCCAAACAAGACAAACCTTGAGGAACACCTTTTAACGATTATTTTTATAAACCACACAAAAAACCCTACCTCATTTAGAAAACAAAAACCATTTATGAAACCAAGTTTTCAAGGAAATATGAATTTAAAGAATCAAGTTCATTTGATGACACACATATATGTTAACCTAGTGCACCCATGGACGTGTCAACATCTTGTAACACACCACACATCCAAAGAGACACTCAGAAACCATTTCCCTAAAGCACCAATTTCCTTAAAAACCATAAAACCTTTCCGAATCATTTTAACTCATTCAACTAGCTACAACATTACCAAACCACACCCACACAAAACCAAGTTTGCAAAAAAGAATATAAAAATACTCTATAATCAAGGGTAATCATTTCATAAAAGACCAATTTCCACTTTAATAGAACAAAGTCATTAAAAAATAAACAACCTAGGTGCTTTAAACCTAGGCATTTCACACAAATCACTTTGGGAATCTATTTTCAATAAAATATGACAACATAAAACTACTATTCACATCAATCCATAGGTTTATTAAAGTTGAGATTGACATTTAAAAATTAATTGGAAATTCACAAGTGTCTATAGAGTGTTCCGGAAAGGAAAATGTTGGAAACACCAACCTTAATATAGTGTGGATGCAATGATGTTTGAGTGAAAGGAAGAACAACACCATATGGACTAACCACACACCCTAATCAACTAGAAAAGAAAAAAAACCAAAACCCTAGGAATTAGGGTATAATTAATTTGAAGAAAAACACCAAAATAAATTAGATTCAATCATATTGAAAAAATTGAGGGCTACTGGTAAGGGGAAACATGACTGAGAAGGGGAGGATGGCCGAAGCGCCGATGCAAAGAGGGGTTCAGACCACCCTAGAATAGGGTGTGGGCTAGGGGTTCGAGTTGGATAGTCGTACACGCACAAGGGCGCAACCGGGGGGGGCACAATAGGGATAGGGGAGGCTGGCCGAAGCACCGATGAGAGAGGTGTCTAGAGGGGAGGTTGCGCGCACACATGAGAAATGGGGGGGGGGGGGTCGGTGCACTGTAGGCCTAACGCGAGGGGGGGGGGGGAGATACCCCCTAGGGTTTCAATCCCCTTTTTTTATTTTTTTAATACAATAATAATAACAATAATAAATTAATTATAATATTAATGTTAATAATAATGATTATAAAAATAATCACAATAATAACAGTAATAATAATATTATTATTAAAAATCATAAAATTATTAATATTAATATTATTAACCATTTTATAAAATTATATTATATTTAATTTATCTTTATTTTATTTCCTTTACCATTCAATTAATTTATTTTTTTATTATGAATACTGGGCAGCCACGTAGTTCGCCTGCAATCCAACACACTGTTGAGAAAACCATGCCCAAACAGTGCTACCTGGAACTACCCACTTCTAGGGTAAAGCTACACACTTGTTGTGTGGGTTTATAAACTACGTACAGGTCACATTCCCTAACTCTAACCCACTCGGGTATCCCCGCACAACCAGACCAAACCAAAAATAATTAAACAAGAAATCCAAACAAAAATACAAGCATAGATTATGTAATAGGTACTTACATCACTGAAAGCATGGTCGATTGTCACTTATTGACCATTCAAGGTTTTTGTGCTCTACTAATGTGTATAGCAGCACTCAGATCGAATCCTTGACGATGATACTTTTTAATAGTCCATTGTTTTTAGTTGATTGTATTTTTATTGGGGGGTTTATTTGTAGAGCTTAATTGAAATTATTTATTAATTAATATTGATTTAAAAATTTGATAAATATTGTGGTGAGTTCATTATTAATTAGTTAATCTTGTGATATCCTTGAGCCTTTCTTTATACTACATTAAATTAACACCCATGTCACAAGTTGACATTGATTGGAATTCCCGAGTGATAAGGATTTAATCCATGCCTTAATGTAACTTCGAGTTCTAATCTTAATCATATATTGTTTATGGTAGTGTATTTATGGTTTCAATAATCCATGGAAACCACTCATTAAACAAAACAAGTCATTAATCCATGACATGTTAAGTCCAACATACACAATGTTAATTCAAAGAATATTCATCGAGTAAAAGCTCTAAATCACTTAACATACCAAAATTATAAATCACAGTAATGAGAGATTTAATGATCCATTGAAATTATTAGTAATCTAGTCATTTATGTTTGTGATGATGAATTAAGAAGAGAAGAAAAATAAAGGGATAAGAAAAGAGTGGTGTGCCGAACACACACATGAGCTATAGAGAGAAATAAACACGAACTTTAGATTGAATGAGAAAGAAAAATAAGTGAAGGGGTTTCAAATTGACTTAAAATATTTTAAGAGAATTAATATTTAAGATCAAAGGTAGGATTATTAAAAGAGAATATGAAGAAGAAACTTTCATTAAAATATAATTACAAAAACAACACTTATGAGATTAAAAATTAAGAAAACACAAAAGTAACTGAAATCAAAGAGGGGAGGAAGGGTCTCTCAAGTGAAAACTTGAGTTTGGAATGTGATCCTAGGATTTTTTAAGATCCTTGGTCGTTAAAATTGATCCTTCTATATTCTTAATTTCTAACCTTTTTCTAGAAGAGGAGGGGGAAGTATTTATAGCCCATGTAAGTGGACTGTTTGCATTCCAAAACTACCCCTCCACTTGCATTGCCGATTTGATATTTTAGACAGCCGAATCTGGAGAAATATTATTCTTAAAAGTTTCATATATTAATGTTTTCAGTCTACTCTCAAAATTGGGAGGCATTTTGACTTATGAATCCATAGTTATGGTGGTTTTCATAAAGAATATTAACTATCCATTTCTATCCTTTATTTTTCGATGGCTGAAATGGGAATGGATTTATGAATAGGAAGATACCTTCAAATAAAAATAATTTATTCTAACAAGTTATAATACCATATTTCATATTTCACACTGAAAAATCCCAACTTGATTTGATGAGTAGATCAGGAGAAAAGTCATGAATAGTGTCCTAAGTTTAATTCTCACCCAGAATGGTAGACTGGACTTCAAAGAATATGTTGGGCATCTTGTGTTTATAGTTGGACCTTAAAATTTTTATCCATGATTATTTTGGATAGTAAAAAATATAAGATGGATTTTAACGAATTTTGGGATTCAGGATTTAAACCAGTAACTCAATCATCATGGTTGGTCTAGTTTCTTCACAGATTGTTTGGGTCTTCTAGTGTGGACCATATGCCATCCAAATAGATGATTTGGCCAAATTTCCCTTATAATGAAATGTTTTAATTTGAATATGTAACCTAAAAAAATAATAATAATGCAATTTGGATAAGTAGGGTGAGATTTATAATTAAAATAGTAAACTAACAAGATTTGATTAATTCAAATAATGCTTAAAAATCACATTTAATATTAAAACATGAGTATTTCACACCAATTATGCAATTTTCATTGAAAATAAGTAAAGAGAGTAAATAAAAAGTTATGAATAAGTGAATAACATCAATCACAAAATGATCATAACTAAACTAAGATCAACCCATACAAGGGCCAAACACACAATAAAAAACGCATGATTCTTAAAACCCAATTCAGAAATATAGGACTATTTGGATTACAATGAAGCAATTTCATCACAATATTCCAAGAAAATTAATTACTTAAAAAAGTGGAAAGACCTCAACAACATAAAATAGGAACAAAAAAACATTAAATGTACCAATACCAGCACAAAACACAAAACCCGGATCGAGCCTTTACACCCTTGAAAACTCCTGACTCTGTGTGAGATTCACCCCGAAACCTGGGATTGGGATCTGATGACTGAAGAATCTCCTACCTCATAGTTAGGCACTAGAATCCTCTGGTCACAACATCTTCTTTAGGTTATTCTTCCTACAAAACTTATCAAGATGACCTAAATAGCCGCAACAATGACACGTCTTCAAAGGGTTGCGACAAGATGGATTTGAATTCCTGAAATGACCACACCGATGGAACAAAACTAACTGGTCTAATAGAATGGAATCCAGGACCACTACAAATGTCTCTTTAGAAATAGTTACCTCTGGTATGCATTGCTCACTAGATGGGAAACCTTCACGAGTTCCAACCACCATCGATTTCACACAAAGAACTAGTTCTACCAAAATATGCCTCATACACAAACTTCTTGAAACATGATTCACATGATGATAACACCTTTTTCACAATCTCAGGTTGAAGACTCCATAAGAAAAGAGGATATTTTATTTGATCCCTTGTCACTACCTCCAAAGAAAAGGGAACTATATCCTTAAAGTTTTCAACGTATGCCTTCACCGTCTTTTGGCCTTGTTGAACACACTTGAGCACTTCCATTTTCTTCATCTTCACCTCCTTAGGTATGAACCACCAGATAAAAACGGACTTAAAACAAATTCCAAATCATATTGAATTTCATTGATGACGGGGCAGAAAACTCCCATTAATCCATAGCTGGACCTTCAAACAGACCCAAAACATCATGCCCTCTAATAGTTTTAGGAGTTCCCAATACCCTAAAGACATGCTCAACCTCTTCAAGACACTCCACTACCTCTAGAAGACCTCAATAGTTGTGAAGAATAGGAAACTTCTAAGAAGAAAAAAACATAGGGCATAAATCATTGGAAAATTTGGAGACCTTTCAGGGTGGCATTTTCGGAACAACATATAAAACACAAATCCAAAACTGATATGAAACCGAAGAAACATCTATAAAATCCCCATCATCCAAACAAACCATCTCAAAAAACAAACAAATATAAACATATCCAAAAGAATCCCTTTCAAAAGCCACACTTTTTCATTTAAATTTTAAAACCCACTTTAGTAATTTTAAAACCATTTGAAATAAATCCTTTTCCATTTCAAAACCACCTTTTTTTTAAAATCATACCCACACTAACCAAAACCACAAAGAATCACAACTTACACCAAACCACTAGAATGAGGAAATAGTAGTCATGGTTAACCTGACAACATGGTAGTGAGTCATGAACCAAGTAAGTATCAACAACTAGAAGGTACTTGAACCGTGCACTCAGACTTCACATGGGTTACTACTCAATGTGAGATCACGACATGACATTGGCATGTATCCATTTTCATCCCTAAATCGCAAAACAAACCAATACAAGACAAGGAATCATTTCCCAAACTATCCTTGGTAACTAAGGTTTTGTCACGAGTAGTGATGATCAGGCACCAACCCATAACCTACCTCCTGAGCCCCAATAATCCCAATATCCATCTACTGGATACCCCAAATCAGAAGAACCTGCTCTGATACCATTTTTTCATGAACAAACCTAGGTCAACCCTGAACCGATCCCCTAAGTTGGTCCGCAGCACGACCTAAAGGGTGTTCCAGATCCCCACGAGATGAAAACTAGTGTTGGGCATCAAAACAAACACATGAGACAATTTAATCCCAAAATAAATAACTAGGATAAAATAAATAAACTGAACCAAACAAGCCACAAGATCCAATAACTTAACATAAATAAATAAACATTTGGTGTAGATACATAATACAATGAACAAGCAGAAACAAAATACAAAACTGAAAATGAAACCATGCTACTATGACCTCCATGAGACCTTCTAGTCACCTCCAACCACTAAACCAAACCTGGTCCATATCAAGAATCGACCATGAAACCTGAATAGGAAAAAGGAACATACAATTGGAAAAAAATAAATTAGGAGGGAGCACATAAAGGCTCATTAGGGATGCCAATAATAAACTACTAAATCAAAGTATTTCCTTTACCAAAATAGACAAATGACACTAGTTTGAAAAATAGTTAAAAAATAAGTTTTTTTTTCTAAATTTTACAAAACAACACACAATAAATTTCATTTCCAAACTAAATGCCATTTTAGAATGAAAAACTAGAAGAGTCCAAGGATGTACTACAAAGAAAAAGATAAAAAAATATAATCCATAAATGGGTATCACTGAAAGTAAACAAAAAAAATACAAACCATGGGTGATCCTAAACATCCCTAGAAGACCCCTATATGTACTTGGTTCGGAACCAGCTACCGACGTATAGGGAAGCCCCCATGTCCATAAACAACTAGTTTCCCTAACATGGCCCCAATATTGGCACATCCCAGCTGGCCTATCTATAACTCTATGAGGGCACTATCCCATCTAATCTGGGAAAGAAAGAAACCGTCACTCGATCATCTAAATGAGGCTCCAGAACCCATGGTGGTTATAATAATACTGTGTGAGTTGGTGGCCATCACACATGTGAATCAGCTTGGTATATGACACTGCACTTGCCTACCCCAAACACGGACACCGATATATGATAACCCATAAGGGAGATCCCTCATATAAAGGTTCCCCGTATACATACATACATTTGCATTTCATATCGTTCAAAGGTTCCAAACGAGTTTCTTTACCATATAATAGTTCAAATCATTTCATAAGACATTTTAGGTTTCTAACCAACACATGCATTTTCCGAAACACAAATCCTTATAAAAGTTAACACAAACCTTAACCTTGAGTTGGAAGAACCAAATGGGCCTTTAACCTTAACACCTCCAAAAAACATTTTCCAAAAACATTTCCAAATTCCCATTTTCTAAGAAACAAATAATTAGTAAAACATACCCAGTGTCCCCTTAACTAGATATAACCAATTTACACACCCAAATACCTCACATTTTCCAAACAATCCTTTATACTTTCAAACTCACACCAAAGCGTGCTTCAAGGACAAATGGAAAAAACCTTTAGGAACACCTATTTGATCAATATTTTTAGAAACCAGAAAAAATACCGAACCTCATTTAGGAAAAAAGAACCATTTAGGGAACCATGTTTTCTAGGAAACACCAATTTAAAACATCACCTTCATTTTTTGACACATCCATGTGTGCACCTAGTGCACCCATGGATGTGTCAACATCTAGTGAAACACCAAACATCCAAAGAGACACTCAAAAAAATTTCCCTCAAAACACCAATTTCCTTAAAAACCATAAAACCTTTCCAAATAATTTTAACGCATTCAATAAGCTAAAACATTACCAAACTAGATGCGCACCAAACCAAGTTCGCAAACAAGAAAACTCCACTACTCCATAATCAATGCTAATCATTTCATAAAAGACCAATTTCCACTTTAATAGAACAAAGGTATCCCAAAATAAACACCCTAGGTGATTTAAACCTAGGAACTTCACACAAATCACTTTGGTAATCTATTTTTAATAAAATATACCAACACAAAACTACCATTAGAATCAATCCATAAGTTTATTAAATATTCTATTGACATTTAAAAATTAATTGAAAATGAAAAAGTGTATATAGAGTGTTTCGAAGAAGAAAATTTTGGAAAATCCTACCTTAATCAAGTTTGGATGCAACGATGCTTTAAAGGAAGGAAGAAAAATATCTTACAGACCAATAAAACACCCTAATAAATGATAAAAATGCACAAACCAAAACCCGAGGCATTAAGGTTTAATTAATGTGAAGAAAAATGATAAAATAAATGAGATGAAATCATACTGAAAAAAGAGAGGGTTACCAGTGAGGGGAAACATGGTTGGGAAAAGGAGGCTGGGCGAAGCACCAAGGCAATGAGGGGTTCAGGCCGTGCTAGAATAGGGTGCAAGTTGGGGGTTTGAGTTGGCTGATCGTACGCCCAAAAGGGAGAATCCAATGGGGGGAACAAGGGAGAGAGGAGGTCGGCGAGAGTGCCGGTGAGATAGGGGTCTATAGGGGAGGCCACGTGTGCATAAGAGAAGTGGGGTGGGGGGGGGGGGTTCGGTGCACTATAGGCCTAATGTGAGGGGGCAGGGGGTATGGTCTAGCCATGGGAGAAGGAGGGGGGGTGACACCCCCTAAGGTTTTAATCCCCTTTTTATTTGTCTAATAAAATAACACTAATGATGATAATAAAAATAAAAATAATAAATTAATTATAAAGGTAATCTTAATAATAATAATTATAATAATAATCACAATAATAATAATAATATTAAGAATCATCATAATATTACTATTATTATTATCAACCATTTTACAAAATTCTATTTTATTTAATTTATCTTACTTTATTTTATTTCCTTTACCATTCAATTAATTTATTTGTTTATTTTGAATACTGGATAGCCACACAGTTCACCTGTCATCAAACATGCAATTGAGAAAACCACACCCGAACCATGGCACCCGAAATTGTCCGCTTACAGGGTCAAGTTGCGTTCTTGTTGTGTAGTTTTATAAACCATGTACAAGTCACATGCCATAACTTCGACCCATTCAGGTATCCATACGGGCACCGCACAGTTTCTCCTAACCGTGCAGGTTGACCTTGCAACAATGAAAAAGAATATGAAACTCAAAATAATAATTAAAGTAATTTAAAATAACTATAAAATAGGGTTGAGGTGTGACATTGATCTCGTGTCTGGTTGTATAATTTTCCTTATTTTCATTTTTATCATATTATTTATTCTAATTTTGATATATTCCCTATGATATATCCTGTTCATGTTTTTTTATTCTTAGTCTATGTGTTTTGGATCATTTTTATTGCAAAATTTTTTTTCAAACACATTGGATTTTTTTTGAAATTAATGACATTTGTGTCTATTCTTTTAAATGATTTTCAAAATGGGTGTTCTATTTTAATGATGGATTTGGCCAATTACATGTTTTAAAGTGATTGTTTTCATTTAGATAAAAAATGTGTTATTTTGGAAAATGTAGACAGTGTATATATGGTTTTATAAAAGAATTTTATTATTGACATTGTTTTCTAAATGTGTGTGTTTGGTTATTCAATAAACAAAAGAATATTTTGAAATTTTTTATAGAATTGTTTGATTTCCATAATGTCATATGTATTAAAATATTACATTATAATTTATATTCAAACTAGAATTGATTAATTAATTTATAAAACATAATTTATAGTTTTGACAGGTTATGGTGATCTACTGGTATTTATAGATCTTTTTTTTAAAGTAAAATCCGTACGGCCTAAATAAAGAAAAAGGTTACAAAATTCGAAAGGTAGTAAGAGTACATTTTTCACGATTAAAAATAAAAACCAAATCATCTGGAATGGAAGAGTAGAACTTGTTGGTGCCTTAAGTTACTCCTTTATTAGCAAGGAAGTCTGCAAGTTGAATCTCCTCACGATACGTACGAGTGATAATGTATGTCATGAAGGAAAGGATTTTTAAGCATTTTCTCCATTTATTCATGTACCTCTAGGAAATATGAAGTTGATTATTCCAAACAGCTTGAAAAATGATGGTTGAATCACACTCAAACCAGAACTTGTTCCAGTTATTCTTCCGAGCATGATCAACTTCTTTTATTAAAGCATAAATTTCAGCTTCAATTGTAGTGGATTCTCCACAAGGACCAAATTCACCTCCCAGGAAGTCTCCATTATGATCTCTGAAGGAAAATCCGTACCCAGTAGGGCCGGGGTTTCCTCTCTAAGTTCCATCATAATTGAATTTAATATAGTTAATAAAGGGAGGATTCCATAAAACTTCAATGGTGTAAAGGGTTTTGGGAAAATTACCTTTAACATGAAGTTTTTTCAAAAAGATAAGATCAATGACTGAATTAGATCATCTTAATTCATGTTGGAAGTTTGCATTCTGAACCTCCAGGAGGATATTTTGAATAGAAAAGTTGTGACTAATGATTTTCCCTCCATGAAAATCCTTGTTTCTTCTATTCCAAATGATATGAAAAATTCCATCACTAGAAACAAGGAAAAGAATTCGTAGGTGGTTGGAGAATGACATGGGGTGAGCTCGGATGTGATGGGAAACTATAGATTTCATGGAGGTGGTTTTGTCTCATCTATGGTTGGTTATTCTTATTTTGTATTATTTTTTGTTTCTATTGAGGTTGTTTGTATTTGTAATGGAATGATTATTTATGATGTCTCTTATATTTTTTTATTATATTAACCTTTATATTTATTTTTATTGAAACCATTCCCAAAGGGAATCTTGTGATTCCTAAGAACTAGATGAAAACTAATTGGGAAAGGTAATACCCATCAGGAATGTGGAAGGCTAGTCTAGGAATCTTTATTAGGGACAAAATAGGCCAATTTGTTGAAAAATATTATCATATTATGTTTGGGTACTTATTTTCATATAAAACTATACCTTTGTAGATCCCTTTTGTAATTTGGGGTGTTAGGGTAATATCAAGTTAAAATTTAATTATAACTCAAGATAAAGGTGCATGGAGTGTCTTGTAAGCTTTTTCCTTCCTTGAACCTGACTTTAAAGGGTAAGTGTGATTGGATTTAGAGCTCGATATTTTGTTGTATTTTGGTTTAATGCATATGAAATTGATTTTCTGATCCTTATTGTAATATTTTATGTCCTTATGTTTCATATGTGATGTTTTGGGATGGTTATGGAAATGGAATTCAAGGCATGATGTTGTTAATAGGGCCTGTAAAACCATGCAATGACCAAACACTTGACTTGAAATATCCTTTAAGAACCAATTCATGATAAGAATGTGGCTTTCAACCATGTTTCTAGGTCATCCATGGTTTAAAATCCCATTTTATTTTTTTATTTAGTGTGCTTGACCCATGGATTTCCTAGTGTGTAAGTGCAATGAGATAGGGATAATTATTGGTCTTGTTATATGATGGAACCCTTGTATGGTTTTTTGATGGAGGATTGTGTGATTCCATTTTTATGTAGATTTTGAATGTTATTTAAAATTCATTTTGTGTGTTTGAAAAATGGATTTCCAAGAAAAACATTTTTATCATTAAATAAAGGCCTTTGATATTGTTTTTAAAATTATCTTGGTTTTGTAAAATGTATTGAAACAATTTTTTAATGAAACATGGGAAATGTTTTTACATGTGATTTATTTTTATAACCAAGGTAAGGGTGTTTTAAAATATGTATTTTCTATTTTAATGGAAACTGGCGTTTCCCAAATATATTTTTGTTGAATTTTTGTTATTTCTCCCTTGGTGGGAGTATTTTAAAACGGTTTTTGATTTAATAACTGTTTGAAAAATAATGTATTTGATTAAATTTTAAACCCAAGATGTTGTTTTGGAATTAAAAATAAGTGATGATTATTTGAAATTAGGTTAAAAAATATTTTAAAATTTACCATTCTAGGTTCTAACATAGTGTTTTAGATTTTAATTTGTTTTCCATTTGGTGTTGATTGAAGTAAGGTCCAATTTTAAGTTATGCGTTAGTTTTAAAAATTAATATTTGGTAAAAACATTATTGTCTTGGTAAAGGTATAATATTTTATTGTGCTATTTTTTGGGACGTCGAAGTGTAATTTTAGTGACATAACTATGTAAGTATCTATGTCTCAGATTGATTGATGTGGTCCCCAATCCCCCCTAAAATGTATAGCATGGATGTAGAGTTTTCGTCTTAGGGTTCATTATTCCTCATGATTTTCACTACTCGTGCTCTAATTGGCGTGCTTGATTTTTTTTGATTTTTATATATTTTTCTTTAGTTATATCTATATTATTATCTCACGATGGATAATTAGATACTATTGGGTGTAGTGGTTCAGACCGGTGGTCTTTGGATTATGGAATGGTTCAGCGAGAATCAGTTTTTCTTGGAGAATCTTATGTGATATTTGGTTTGGAATGTTTCCATACTTCATTTTATGTACATTTTATGTTTTATGAATGAGAGGCCATCATTTTGTGTGATCTTTAGGTTCTTGGTTGTGTTTATTCCCTGTTGAAGAGTTTTTTAGGACTTAATTTCAATGATTATATAAATGTAATATATTGAGGACACCTTGATCGAATGCTTTCTAGGGTCCTATTTCAGTTATTGTTGCAATAATTATTCCCTTTTGGTTATTTTTCATGGATCATTGCTTGATCATTATGGATTCCTTCTTATGGAGTCAGGTTTGGGTTGATTATTTTTGGTAATTTCTATAATTGTTCTCAAGGACATTAAATGAACCTAATGTTCATTTATGAAAACATAAAGTTTCCTTTTTTATTTCAAGTTGTGATGTGGATACCTCTGGGTTGTGTTTCCATCATAATTACCATTGTGAGGTATTCTAAAGAGTTGGATGCAGACATACTTGAAGGTAAGATGTGGAACATTGGTTAAATACTTTATGTTTCTTGTCAAGGCATATTTTTTTT
Organism: Viscum album; assembly: GCA_963277665.1. Classification (NCBI taxonomy): domain Eukaryota; kingdom Viridiplantae; phylum Streptophyta; class Magnoliopsida; order Santalales; family Viscaceae; genus Viscum; species Viscum album. The sequence continues at coordinate 2,058,469,866 of OY728120.1, read as the reverse complement.
CTAATTCATGTTCTTATTCATTGGTTTTAGTGATCTCGATTTTTTATCCCTTAGGAAATTTCTTGTATAGTGATCTATTATGGTATGGGATGGGTTGGCTATCACTGTAAGAGTTTGAATATTCCCATTATATATTTTGGTATTGTGGTTTCTTGGTAGTGTTCAATTTTATTTGAAAAGAGGTTTTAAATTGTTCCACCATTGTAGTTCATACATAAATAGTGGAGAGACTAATGCTCAGTCTCCATCTTCTTAGATAATTCTCTTAATTATTGGATGAATAGTTTTCCCTTAAGAATATTCTCTATTTTTTCTAGGATTCATCCTGTTATTTAGATGTTTTCCATAGAAATTCATTCTATCATTGGAATTTTCTTTGGACCAAAGAATTTATGGGGGATGAAAGTGGTATGGTGGGGAGTTTTTTACCCCATATGTGTCATTATTGAATGAATTATTTAATTTACTAATTAAATTTTAGAAATTGTGGGTTCACATGAGTTTCTAGAAAAAATTTAAAAATTTTATGGGAGGTGATTATTCCAATAGTTAGTTCATTGTTATGAGAAACTATTCCCTGACCATGCATGGGGGTCTATCATCAGGATAATGTCATTTATAATAGTTGGATAATGATTTTTCCAACCATGTGGTACCTAGGTGAAGCAATGTGGGTATTGTTTTTTCCATGGTAGAGGATAGTGCATGGCTGTCATATAGTTAGAAGAACTATGTAGTTTTTCTAGTTTAAAAAAATCTTACTATATTTTCCCTCCCTTAATTTCCTTCCCCACTCTCTATTATCCATTGGGGTTACATGACCAGCCCCACCTTCCCTACTATGATACATGTATCTCCACCCTTTTGAGCTCCCATATCCATATTGATTACCCTTAATTTATTGGGGATTATTTTTTTACCCCTCATGTTAAGGTATATTATTCCTTTCTTCCTCTTATTTATAGAATTTTAATCTCTCCCCATAGCCCCATTTGTTTAGCTAAACCCTAAGGTTATGGGTGTGATGATTTTTTAAAATAATATTTTTCTTAGGGAATGAAATGGATCTTTAATGTTGTATTGCTGGATGTCTCATAATCCATGACCAAAGGAAAAGTTTTTTGATTTGTTTCTCCTTTACCATCACATTTTTTGACAGATTTTTATCTTCCCTTTTATTTTGGAAAAAATTTTAAGTTGGGATTTTTTGATTTTTTGATTTCTCATATTTCTATTGTGTTAATTGGACCTCATATGAGTGGATTAGATACTCCAATATTGAAGGCATAATGCATGTTTTGTCATAGGTAAGAACATATATATACCCTCTTTAGAAATATTCCATCATGTCAATGGGAATATATACACTATGTTAAAGGGTAAAAAAATCTATATATATATATATATTAATGTGAATATGTATATAATCATAAAAGGGTGGTATCATCTAGCCAACGTTAAAGAATACATGTATTGAGGTACGTGTTACTATGTAATTGTTTCATTTAGGAATTCAAACTATTCTCATTCTTTATAAATTTAACTTTTATGAAAATTTGATTATATTTTATACCATTTCGGAATTTTAGAACCATTTAGTTGTGTTTTGAAATTGAAAATATTGGTTATCATTTGAAATCCATGTTTTTATTTTTGGAATAGAGTGTATAAGGAGGTTAAACCTTTATAAGTTTCCTATAAAGAGTTTGAGGTGGTTTTGATGTTTTGATTTGGCATTTAACATGGGTTTGGTTCTCAATGAGTGAGAAAAATGATTAAAAATACAATTATTTTTTATGTGAGGTGTGACTTCTAAATCATCTGTAATTGGGTTATTTAGTGTATTCTAAATGGTGATTTGAACTGAGTGTGTGGTTTTACCCTTGTGAAAGTTCCATTAGAATTTTTTATATGACATGATGGAAATGAATGGATATTGGAAATGAGTTGGTTTTCAAAGAGGAAGACCCTAATTGAGGGGTAGCTTTGAAATATTTTAAAATGGTTTGAGTGATTTCCATCATTTTGGTGATTTTTTTAAATAATTTTGATGAAATGAGAAAGTGGATGGAATCCTACTATTTTGTTTGGTGTTAAAGACCCATTTGAACTTTATATTAAAATGGTGATGCAGAAATAAAAACCTTGAATTCACCTTGTATTTTTACCACCTACATGGGTTCCTTATCATAATGTGATGAATTTTTAATCCCTTATGTAAGATCCTGAAATTTATTGAAGATTTATTGGGCTTGTTTACCGATACTGTTTTTCATAGTTTTGATTACTTTTTTTTGGGTTGTACCTTGGGGTTAGTTTGGGGGAAAATTGAATTGTAAGGAAGTGGGAAAGTGAACATTTGGAGCACATTTATTCCAAACCATGCACCCCAGCCCAAAAAAATGTGAAAAACCAAACATATGGGATTCTCATGGATAGTGCATGGTTTCTCAAACTATGCACCATCTTCGTAAAAACCATACATTCCCCTAGAATAGTCACAAAGTTTGGAAAACTGTCCACCCCTTCCTAATAAAACATTTGGGGTATTTAAAATAACCCAAAATTAGTCTTAAAAAATACATAAACACCAATTTTAACCCCTAATCATCCATACATAGACCCTAGAAATTATTTAAAGATTTTTTAGGCTCCTGAAAAAATTTCAAGTCGCTATGACCTCCATTATTCATGATTTAAAGTCCATATTGAAGATATTCACCCTTCCAAGTAAGAGGATCTAATCCCGTGTGGTTTCCTTCTTCTCTCTCATCTCTCTATTATCTTTTAGATTGATGTTCTCTTATTTTTTGTAGGATATAGATATAGGATTTTCATATCTAGATCTAGAATTTAAGTATCTTAATTCATGTAAATTTGAATCTTGGTTTCAGATTTTGACCATGTTCGTCATCATGTTGTTGATCGTTATGCTTCAATTGAGGATTTTTTTGGGTGAACGTTTATCAAGGAATTGAGTTTGGTGGTCTATTATTCAAATCGCATAGTCATAATTTAAATTATTTCTATGTAATTATATAATTTATAGGGTTCATTTTTCAATTATATTTTCCTAATTGAATTATTTAATTTTTTAAATTAATAAATTAATGGATTAAGAATTGGGAATAATTAATAAGTGAAATAATTTTTCAGAATATTTAAATTTTGGGTATTAAGAAATAATTAATTGCTAATTTAATTATTGAATAATTAATTTTTCAAAAAATTATGTGATATTGGGACTATGAATTGAATAATCAATTGTTAAATTAATTATGGGATGTTGAAATTATTGATGTGAATAATTAATTGTTTGATTTATTAATGGAAATGATGTGATTAATTAATTGTGGAATTAGCTAATATAATTGATGTGGTTAATTAATTATTGAATTATTTAATTATATTTATTGTGATTTTGAAATTTATTGAAATGGATTAATAAATTTTTTAATTAATTATTGAATGTTTGGATTGAGGAAAGTGATAATAATGTTAATGATGAATAACCTTGAATGATTTCATATATGTGATATATGTGTTTGATTGAGAAACAGTTTGTGGGACATAAAATAATGCTCCAAATACTCATGGGGTGCTAGACATGAATTTTTTTGCCCAAATTAATGCATGTGAAAAGTTGTATGTAATAGGGATTAATTCTCCAAATACCCATGTTGTGTGAGATAGAGACTAATTTTCTAAATACTCACGGGGTGCTAGACACAACGTTCTATGCACAAAATTTTGTCATTGCACTATAGTTCTAATTAGACATAATATAAATGTAAATGAAATGGATAATTAAATCCCATTTGTTATGATGAATTTTGAAATAAACATGTGACATTATTTAGACTCCAGCATGGGCTGGAGCAGGTATTATGGTTCTAGTGTCCTTACGAACATGGTGGATTAAGCGGTTAAATAAATGATAATTGAATAAATGTAATTTGTTTACATTTTTCCTATATTATATTATTTATACAATTTCATATACTATTTTTAATGGATTTGTTTTTAGATTCCATTGGTGGTTTCTTAATGAGTTGTACTCACACTCTACTCAGGCTGATTGATCGATACCAGAATAGATTGAATGGTTTCCGGATAGGATAAGTGAAAGAGCCCAATGTTAGATGATTGATTTTTAATTGGGAATGGATGAGGTAACCATACAAGGTATTGGGAACTACTTGGGAGTTTTTATTGACTTTACTTTTGGGTTTTCATTTTGACACTTGACACTTATTATCATGGCATATCTGTTGTTTTGTTTTGGATATTGTATTTCTTATTTTAGTCAACGTGTGGTATTGGTATTGATCTGGTCATGATCATATATGTTGGTTATTTTTATTTATTTCCACTGATTTGATAATTTGATAAAGAGGGTATAGTCTCACCATGACCGATATTAGACCCTTTCTACTAGAAGACAACCTCTGATGTTTGGGGAGGCATGCCTGAGTTCATGTGATCGGCAGGCTCAGGCAACTAGTCTATGACACCCAAGTCAGGATGTTACAGAATAGTATAATAGGTGGTATATTTTCTTTCATTTTTTATTATTTTGGAATGGTATACATGAAAATATTATGATTTAGTCCTTAGTTAAGAGATCATTCATGGAAGTATCTAAACCATGTACCATGGTAAAATCCAAGTACCCAGAGTGGGATTCCTATTGTTGATGTGTGTTTGTTACATTTGAATGTTATTTCACCTTGAGTGATGTAATTATTTTATAATGTGATTATTGTTTCTAAGAAAGTATGATATATCACTTATAGCTCAACATGTCATGGGAGTTGATAATGTATAAATCATTCTAGGAACTCATGATTATTTGGTGAGATGCATCATTTTAGAAATGCATGGGAAAACGAGTTTTGGGAAAATTATTGACTCATGGTTAGTCAAACCATGAATCCTAACATGGAAATTTTCCTATTTTTTAACATATTTTTGTCATCTTATTTATTACCTCCCTTATTATCCTTTCCCCATCCACCTTCTACCACAGTGTCACATAAACATCACCATGTTCCCCTATACTCCAAGTGCCACTCCCTCTTTTCAAGGTCCCATATCCAGGTCGATTACTCCCAATTTATTCAATATTATTGTTTGACTACCCAAGGTAAGGCCTTATCTTCAATTTATACTCCTCTTTATTGTGTTTTATACTATCCCTATTTCCCTTTTTGTTTAAAAAAACTAGGGTTCCTTGTGGGATGATTTTTGTGGTCTCTCTTATTCCTAGGGTGTCTGATAGGTCTCTACGATTGGCTTCATGCATGTCTTTGAATCTACCATTTAATGAGAAGTTTTTTAGTTTATTTCATATCACCTAATGCAGTTTGAGGTATATTTTGTTATTACCATTTCATATTCTAAAATATTAACTTGGATTTTTGATTATTTGGTTTCTCATATTTTTCTATTGTGTTTCTGTTATCTATGAGGTGGATTGAAGAAATAATTACTAAAGGAGACATGAATGTGTATGAATTGGTAAGAATATATATATACACTCTTTTAATTATTCCCTTATGGAGTAGGGAATCTGTACATTGGGTCAAAATGTATATATATATATAAATGTGTGAGTGTCTATGTGTATGTGTGTGATGGTGAATATGTGTGTAAGTGTAAAAGGGTGGTTTCTAGTTTCCATCATCAGGGGAGATTTTTTTGAGGCAGGTATTAATATTATATTCTTTCATGTTGTAATAATAACTATTCTTATGAAATGTAAATTCTATTTTTATGAAATTATGTTTATATGAGATATCATTGAGGTATTTAAAACAAAATTCTATGTTTTGAGTATGGAAAAATGATTTTTCATTTTAAGTCCATTTATTCATGTTTTAAATGAAGTGTTTGAGGATGTAAATACTTTATAATATGATCATATAGATGTTGAAATGGTTTTCATATTGTGCTTTTAGTCTTAACCTGGTTTGGTTTTCAATGAGTGAAACTAATGTTTTAAAAAGAGGATTTAGTTTTAATTTGAGGGTTTCCCTATAAATGGTTTGTAAAGGGGTTCTTTAGTCAATTTGAAATGGTGATTTGAATTTTTTGTGTGATTTTACTCTTTTGAAAATGAAAAGATGGATTCTTTTACATAGCATGAAGGAAATGAATGTCTTATAGCCTTGTTTTGGTTTTCAAAAGGGACAACCCTTAATGAAGTGTAGATTTAAGTTGTTTTAAAATTATGGGATTGTTTTGGAAAAATTTATTCACTATTTTCTTATGAAATGTTAAATGGGTTTGAATCCCGATCCTTGTTTTGGTGGTAAATACCCAGTTTGAACATTGTTTTGAAATGGTGATAGTAAATGTCACCCCATAATTTCCTATTTCTTTTTTACCCCTTATGTGGGTTCCATATCACTACGTGACTCTTGTTTTATCCTCATCCATGGGAATGTTATTGTTTATACCATGATGAAAATTTTATGGTGGGATTTTCATCATTTGTTGTTTGGGCAGGGGTCGCTTTAGTTATTCCTTTTGTGCTATAAATGGAAGAATGGGTAGATGTGGGTTGGTAGTTGCAATGATCCTTGTGCGGGATAATTGGATGACCTGTTAATGGACTTCATCACATGATGATAATCTATTATCAGTTATTATAAAAATACAAAGTAAGAATCATCACACATTAGGAATCCTTAGGTATATCCTAGGACACATTTGATTTCTTAGTGTGTTTTATTCATGATGAGTTTGATCTAGTGTCTAGTTGTATCATTTCCCATATTTTTATTGTTATGTCAATCATTCAACTTCTTTTGATATATTACATATGATATATATTGTTCATGTTTTTATTCTTGATTCATTTATATTGAACCATTTTCTTTGTAGAAAAAGATTTCAAATACATTTGAAAAACTATTTTTAAATTAAGGGAATTTGTGTTTATGTTTTTAAATTATTTTCAAAATGGGTGTTCTATTTTAAAGGTGGATTTGACTAGTTAAATTTTTTAATGTGACAATTTTAATTTATATTTTTTGTTGGAAAATGTGAATGGTTTATATGTGGTTCTAGAAATGGATTTGAATATTGTTATTTTTTTCTCAAAATCTTTGTGTACGACTTTTGAAAAAAGGAGGAATATTTTTATTTTTTAGGGAATTTTTTGATATCTATAATTTATATGTATTAAAATATTACAATATAATTTATTTTCAATGCAGTGTTAATGAATTACCTTATGAAACATCTTTCATAGTTTTGGTAGTTTGTGGTTGCCTACAAGTATTTCTATATCATGCCTATAAAATGTTCAGTTCTAGGATCTCAGATGAATATGTTTTGAATATTGTGGATTAAGTGGAGTGAGTTGGGATGTGGAGATAAACTAGAGGTTTCATGAAGATGGTTTGGTCATGGATTAGGCTGGTTAGTCTTATTCTCTATTTTTAGTTGTTTCAATTTAGGTTGTTTATTTCTATAATGGAATGATTATTTATGTCAGTTATTGTATTTTATTATTCTATTAAGGTTTATATATGTTTTTATTTAAATCATTTCCAAAGGAATTATTTTGATCCCCATGAACTAGATGAAAAATATTGGGAAATGGGAATACCCATTGGACATGTGACAGGATAGTTTAGGATTCTGTCAGAGGGAAAAACTAGGACTGTTTGTTGAAAAATGGTAACATATTAGGTTTTTGTTGTTCATTTACATATAAAACTATACCTTTGGAGTTTAATTTTGTTATTTGGGGTGTTGTAATAATATCGAATTAAAATTTTCACTGGAACTCGATAGGAATGTGTAGGGAGAGTCTAGCTAGGTCTTTCCTACCTTGGTATTGAGTTTCAAAGGTATGTGTGTTTGGATTTTAAGTTTGATAATTTTTTATATAGATTTTATGAATATGTAAATGGTGTTTTGATACTTATTGGTATTTTTTATTTCCTTATAGGTTATACATGATGTTTTGGAATGGTTAACAAAATAGAATTTGAGGAATTTTGTTTGTTAGTGGGGCCTCACAAACCCTGAGGTGATAGAATGATTAAATTAGAACATTCTCTAGGATCCAATTCATGATTGGAATGTGGTTGTCAACCATGTGGTCATGACAACCACATTTCTGCACCCCAGTTTCTTTTTTATTTACAGTGCCTTACCCATAGATTTTCTAGTGTGTAAGTGCAATGAGATAGGGATCATGATTAGTTTTGTGATATGATGGAATATTTGGATGGGTTATTGATGGAGGATTATATTATCATTTTTTATTATGTTTGTGAATTTTATTTAAAATTCATTTAGTGTGTGCGAAAAATTGATTTCCAAGAAAAATGTTTTTATCATTAAAATAAGGGCTTCAGGATTGTTTTTGAAATGATATTGGTTTTTTAAAATGCATTTAAACAATTTTTTTAAATGAAATTAGGAAATTTTGTTTATGTGGGATTTATTTTTCTAAATAAGGGAATGATGTTTTAAATTATGTATTTCTTATTTTAAGGGTAATTGGTTTTTCCCAACAAGATTTTTTTTCAAATGTTTGGGATCTTTCGTTTAGTGAGAGTATTTCAATCGGGTAAGTGATTTAAAAAAACTATTTGAACAATAATATGTTGGATTAAATTATAAATCTGTAATGTTGTTTTCTATTTAAAAATAAGTGGTGATTATTTTAAATTGGATTTGGAAACATTTTAAAATTTACCATGTCTGGTAAAAATATGGTGTTTGAGATTTTAATATGGTTTCCATCTAGTTTTGATAGAATGAAGACCCAATTTTTAGTTATGACTTGGTTTTCAAAACAAATATTTGGTAAAAAATACTTCTTTTGGTAAATATAGTATCTTTTATTATTCCATTTATGTTTTGGGAATTCAAAGTGTGATTTTAGGGGCATAAATGCATAAGTTTATATGTCTCAGATTGATTGATGTGGGACCCCATCCCCCCTAAAAAGTCTAGTTAGGATGTCAAGTTTCTTTCACAGGATTTATTATTTATCATGGTTCATAGTACCTATGATCTAATTTTTGTACATAGTGTAGTTTAAATTTTAGAGATATTTTCTTAGATATATTTGGAGTAATATTCCTGATGTTTAATTAGAGATTTTTGGGTATAGTGGTTTAGAACTAGGAGATTTTTATTATGGAATGGATCAGTGAGAATCAATTTTTCATGTATACTCTTATATGATATTTGGTTTGGAATGTTTCATTTCTTCATTTTTAGTACATTTTATGTTTTATAGATGAGACGATTTCATTTTTTGTGACCATTTGGTGGTTGGTTGTGTTCCTTCTTAGGTGAAGAGTTGTTTTAACACTTATTGTAAATTATTTTAGAAATTTATTTTTTTTATGATTCCTTAGAACAATGTTTTTTGGGTCATATTTTTGTTTTTGTTTTAAAGAGTGTTCTGTTTTTGTTTTTTTCCATTCCTCATTGCTTGATGTTTTTGGATTCATTCATATGGATTAGGGTGTGAGATGATTTATTATGGGAATTTCTACACTTGTTTTAAAGGACATTGAATTAATCTACTATGCATGTATGGAAAATTAGGGATTAGTTTTATTTCAAGATGATCCATGGGTGACATAAGGTTTAATTTCCATCATAATTATCATTGGTTAGTATTTTAAGGAGTTGGATCCAAACAAACTTGAATTTCATATGTGAACATTTGGATAAAACGATGATGTTTCTTATCAAGGATTTTTTTTGTGATTCATGTTGTGATACATTTGTTTTAGTGATCTAGATTTTTTAACCCTAGGGTAATTTCTTGGATAGTTCTCTCTTATTCTCTAGGATGGGTTGGCTCTAGATGGTAGAGTTTTATGATTCTAATTACATATTTTGGGAATGTGGTTTCTTGGTAGTGTTAAATTGTTTTTAAAAAGAGGTTTCAGAATATTCCATTATTATAGTTCATTCTTAAATGGTGGGGATACTGATATTCGGTCTCCATTTCCTTAGATCCTTTTCATAATTTTTATGAATAGTTTTATCTTGAGAAAATTCTTTGTTTTTTTGGATTTATCTTGTTTTTTATAGGTTTCCATAGAAATTAATTCCACTATTGACATGTTCTTTGGAACTAATAATTTTTGGGTGATAAAAGTGGAATGGTGGGGAGTTTGTGACCCCCTCTGTGTCATAATGGAATTAATTATATAATTAGTTAATTTTTTTTCAAGTGTGTCTTCACATGAGTTTTGGGAAAAAAATTAAAAATATTATGTGAGGTGGTGATGCCCACAATTAGAGAATTTTTATGAGTAACTGTTCCCCGACCATGAAAGGTGGTCTATCATCGGGTTAATGTCATTTAGAATAGTTGGATCATGTTTTTCCCTCTATGTGGTACTAAGGGGAAAACATGTGGGCAGTGTTTTTTTCCTAGGTTGATGCTAGTGCATGGTTTTCATAAGGTTAGACAAACTGTGTAGTTTGGCCAATTTTTTTAAAAATATTATTCTGTTTTCCATTTCTTATTCTCCTTCCCAACTCTTTCTTATCCATTGGTGTCACGTGACCATCCCCTTCTTCGTAAATATTCCAAATGCCTACCCCCTTGTGATCTCCCCTCTCCATGTAGATTACTTTTGATTTATTGGGGAATCTTGTTGAACTCCACAAGTTAGGGTATTTGATTCCTTATTTCTTCTATTTCTTGCATTTTAAGCTCTCCCCATAACCCCATTTGTTTGGCCAAATCTTTTGGTTATAGGTGGGATGATTTTTTATATCTCCCATTTCCTAGGGTATGTAATGGGTATCTAATGTTAGTTTATTGGGTGTCTTGTCATCCAAAACTTAAGGAAAATCCTCTCAATTCGTTTCACCTCACCCATCACATTTTGAGATATATTATCTTCTTCCCATTTTTGTGGAAATTTTTTAATTATGGGTTTTGAAAATTTTTAGTTTCTCATATTTTTTTAATGTGAATTGGCCACATATGATTGGATTATATCCTCAATTGTTGAAGACAACAAGCACGTGTATGAATAGGTAAGAACATATATATATACCTCTTTTCACATATTCCATCATTCCAAGGGGATATGTACACTAGGTTAAAGAGTACACACACACACACATTATTATGAATATTCATATAATAAAAAAAGGGTTGTATCATGTGCCCATCATTAACGAAGACATGTATTTAGGTAGGTGTAACTTTGGAATTGTTTCATTTATAAATTCAAACTCTTCTTATTGTATCTAAATTTACCATGTATGAAATTATGATGATATTTTATAGACTTTTGGTATTTTTGAACCATTTAGTTCCGTGTTTTGAAATTGGAAAAATGGATTTTCTTGTGAAATCCATGTTTTCGTTTTATAAATAGAGTGTATGAGGAGGTTAAGCCATTATGATATGCATGTAAGGATTTTTAAGTGGTATTAATGTTGTGATTTGGGTTTTAACATGGTTTTGGTTTTCAATGGGTAAGAAAAACTGTTTTTAAAATGGAATTTGGTTTTTATGTGAGGTGTGACCTCTAAATATCCTGTAAAGGGGTTATTTTTCATATTCCAAATGGTTATTTTAACTATGTGTGTGGTTTTTCCCTTGTAAAAATTCCATGATGGATTATTTTATATGACATGATGGGAATCAATGGACATTTTCCATGTTTTGGTTTTCAAATTGGAATACCCTAGTGGAAGGGTATCATTGAAATGTTTTACAATAGTGTGAGTGATTTCTAACATTTTTGTGAAAATTTTAAATTATTTTTATGAAATGAGAATGGGGATGAAATATTGATATTTTTTTTGGTGGTAAGGTTCCTTTTAGAACTTTTTTTTAAATGATGATAATTTAAGGCATTCCTTGATTTCACCATGAATTTTTACCCCATCCATAGGTTCCTTATCACAATGAGATATATTTTTACTCCCCTTGTGTATTAACCTGAACATTACTAGAGATATTTAGGTCTTATTTAATGGTAATATTTTTCCTATATTTGAGTGATTTTTTTGGGTAGTACCATGGGGTGTGTTTGGGTGAAAATTGAGAAGTTTGGAAGGAAGTGGGAAAGTGCATAGTTGGCACACAGTTTTCCTAAACTTTGCACCCCAGACCCACAAATTGTGTGAACATAGACAATAGGGATTCACATGAATGGTTCAGGGGTTTTCAAACCATTTTACCTATTAGGCGAAATCGTGAACCCCCCAGATGAGGCATATAGTTAAGGTGCATGGTTTGGAAAACCATATTCCCCTGCCCAGCAAACTATGCGCAAGATTTAAATTATCCCAAAATTCGTTTTTAAAAAATTCCCAAACCCCGATTTTAACCCCTAATCATCCCTATCACAACCCTATACATTATTTCATGATTTTGGAGCCTCACTAATATATTCCATTCCCATCTAACCTCTATTATTCAAGATTTAATATCTATATTAAAGATATGAACTCTTATTGGTAAGAGGATATAATCCTATGTGGTTTCCTTCATATCTATCGTATCTCCCTCATATTTTAGAGGGAAGTTATCCTTTGTTTTTTTGGATATATATCCATTATTGTAAGATCTATATCCATAATTGTTGATCTTTATTCATTTTATTTTGAATCTAGGTTTCTTATTTAGACCACGTTCATCATTGCATTCTTGATCATTCTTCTTCAATTGGGGATATTCTTTGGGTGATAATTTATCATGTGATTGATGTTGGTTTCCTATTATTGAAATACCATAATCATGATTTCATTTATTTTTATGTAATTGTAGAATTTCTAGGGGTTTTTAAAAATTGTATTCTCCAAATTGAATTAATTAAATAATTAAATTAATTAATTAATGGATTATGAGTTGGTAATAGTTAATTTTTAATTGATTATTGGAATATTGAAATTGTGGTAATTAAAGAATAATTAATTGTTGAATTAATAATTTAATAATTAATTTTTGAATTAATTATGCGATATTGGGATTGTGAATTGAATAATTAATTATGGGATATTGGAATTATTGATGTGATTAATTAAATGTTGGATTAATTAATGGCATTGATGTGATTAATTAATTGTGGAATTAATTAATGGAATTGATGTGGTTAATTAATTTTTGAATTAATAATTTTGAATTTTTGTGATCATGAAATTGATTGAAATTGATTAATTAATTTTTGAATTAATTTATTTATTTTTGGACTGAGTAATGTGATAAGAAGGTTAATTTTGATTAACCTTGAATGATGTGATATATGTGTTTGATTGAAAAATATTGTGTGGGACATGGATTAATTCTCAAAATACCCATGGGGTTCTAGATATGACTTTCTATTCCCAAATGAAGGCATGTGAGAAATTGTATGGGATATGGACAGATTCTCCAAATACCCATGTGGTGTGAAATATGGACTAATGCTCCAAATCCTCATGTGGTGCTAGGGATGAAATTCTATTCACAAAACGACATCATTGGATTATAGTTCCAATTATCCATAATATAAATGGAAATTAACTATATAGTGAAAGCCTATTTGTTATGATGAATTTCGAATTAAATATGTGACATGATTGAGTCTCTAGCATGGTTAGATGTAGGTATTGTGGTTCAGGTGTCCTCCGGAACCTGGTGGTTTATGTTGTTAAATAAAAAATAATCGAATAATTGTTAACTATTTATTTTATTGCTTATATTTTATTATTTATAAAACTTTATACGCTGTTTTGACTAGATTTATATTTATACATCATGGGTGGTGGCTTACTCAGTTATACTCACAACCTAAATGGGCTACCTGATCAGTTCCCAAGTAGATTGCATGGTTGTAGTACAATATTAGTGAAAGGGCCCAATTTTAGATGGATGATTAGCGATATAGCATGGATGGGGGAACCATATATGGTGATGGGACCCTTTTCATAAATTTTAGTGTCTTTATTTTTGTGTTTTTATTTTTAAACTTGACACATATTGGCATGACACATCTACTATTTATTTTTTTATATTGAATTTCTTTTTTAGTCATCATGTTATATTGGAATTGATCTGGTAATGGTTACATCAGTTGGTTATTTTTATTTATTTATACCATTATGTTTCTTCAAAAAGTGGGTTATAATATCCCCATGATCGATATAACACCCTATATATTATTCTAAAGCCTTTGGAATTTTGGGAGGCCCACCTGAGATCATGTGACCAACTAGATCGGGGAACTAGTGTGTGGAACCTGGTTCGGGACATTAAAATGTGGTATTATAGGTGGTTTCTTTTTCTGTTTTGAATCAATATTTGTAAAATCTATACAAGATAATAGAATGATTCTGAAGTTGGTTAAGAGCTCATTCATGGGAGTAGCTGACCAATATATAAGGGTAAACGCCGAGTACCTAGGGTTGGATTCTTATAATTGATGTGTGTTTTTTACAGTTGAATGTAATTTCACCTCGAGTGATGTATTTGTTGTGTGGTATAATTATTGTTTCAGATAAATTATAAGATTTTACTTGTTACCAAACAAGGAATGATAGTTTAGAATGAATACATCATTATAGGCACTTAGGATTAATTTGTGACTTCATCATTTTAGGAATGCATGGGAAAAAGGTTTTGGGAAAGTTGTTAAACTTGAAATGTTTTTCCTTTCTTTTGAAATTGAATTTAAAAAGGTTCCTAATATGAAACTGAAAATTTAAAAAATGTTGAAAGATGTGATTAAATGGGTGTATAATTATAAACTTGAATAATGAGAATGTGTTTAACCTCTGATAATAATGACCAAGATGTAGGATGGTTAAGGGTAGTACTAGCACCTGAATTTTGACCTTCTGGTGAGGTTTAGGGGTATGAGTAGTTATGTATTTATGTGAATCCGCATAAATATGTTAATTTTGTGAAATGTTTCATAAGATGTGTGTTTTGAATTATCGAGATATTCCTCTATGACAAAACTTTTCCAAAGATGCTAGAATCAGGTACCATCACATCATGTCTCTCCCATGGACACCATGGCCCACACATCACATCCCATCATAACCCCAACAATCACATCTATCCTAGAGACAACTGGTCCCAGATATTAGGTGTTATTAGATCCACACCAGACAAATATATTCTATATAAAACAATGTTATCACTATACATATTTTCCACATACAATTGGGCCATCACTAATGAAGGAAGAGTGAAAATAGGGGTATCTATCCATTTATTTCCCCACCATCCTAGATGTAAGAACCCAAGTTTTCGTATGAGGTAATTATCCTTTTAATTTTGGTTTAAATGCCTTATTATGACCTTATGTGAATGGTTAACTTGATCACGAGTGTTTTGGGGGTGTTTGAGGCTTGTTTGGTGGCCATAACCAAGTTTTGGGTTGAAAATGACATGTCGCACAGTTTGGGCATAGCCTGCGCATGGTTAGTCTAAACCATGTGAGAGGTCTGAAAAGTGAAGGTTTTTGGGAAGTGTGATTTCTCATAGATTGAAAACGGTTAGTCAATCTATGTGGGGTAACTGTGCAAAGTTCCTCTCTTAGGCAGTGAGGTGCGCATAGTTTCTGCATAGTTTGGGAAACCATGCCAGTAAACTGTGTGACCCTGCTATGTTTTTTAAATTTTAAATTTAAAACATAACTTTATTTTTAAACCCTTTTGGGTTTCTATTATCCTATTAAGAGAATCCCCAAGGATCTCTCCTTTTTGCACCTAAGATAGGCTTTGAGCCTGACTCTCCATCTGATCTCCGTTTTGATTGCCGATCGTCTCATCAAAACTGCATCGGTAAGTCCTCAATTCCTTTTTAGCCATTTTTGATTCTTTGGAACAATGACTGCACTATTTGGATTTAGGCCCATCTGACCTAATATCCTATTCTTTGTCCCTTATTCATATTTCTTCCAAACTGGGATGAATCAAGACTTGATACTGGATGAGTTGTATACTACCGAGGTGAGGTAGGTGGCCTATACCTTATTTCGGCTTTTCTTGGTGTTTTTAGGGATTCTAACATTAATCCATCCATCATAATTTCCAACGAGTTCTCATTTTTGAGCGAGTAGATTTTAGTAGATGTAGTTGAACCAAGTGAGGTTGATCATAGGTTACGTTTAGGTGCATTGGCACCCATTGTTAGTTTCGAGGTCACCTGAGGGGTGCGCCTTAAGGAAAAAGCTTGTTTATGCATGTTTAAACCTCCATAGGGGTGTGTGCTCGTGCTTTCCTAGTTATAGAAATACCTTATATGACTTGATGTCTTGATTATCTTGCTTAAGAGATTTCATGCTTCCTTGATTAATGAATATCATTTTATGCCTTAACTGTTTAGATATTTTGGCATGTTAAATAGATAATATATGTAACGCCCTGACCCCAGTTACCCAGAGTCGGTGCATTATTTCAATACATTGGCATAATTACAAGGAATCAAGTCCCAAAGGACCGACCGGTTTAGCAGTCTTGGAAAATAGATTACATACATGAATGTTACATTACACTTCATAACATACAAAACAACATAAATAATCCTTCACGAACGCCATTATTCCCTTGGCTTAACCCTGCATATCAATCACAATAAACTTCTTGGAATCCTGGAAAAAGTAAAACATAGAAAGGGGTGGGATCATATGCTCAGTAAGGATAACAATACAACAGAAACTTTCATAAATAAGCATAATCATTTAAGGCAATGTATAATTAAAACAAAAGCCTTTTAAACCTGAACTTCAGCATAATATGAAAAAAAATGAATTAATTCCATTTACTTATTCACATGGATATTCTACTAGTCGAATAATCACATGAAATATCACTAACCACTTTCATAATGATGGAATTCATAATGCCGAACTTTAATTTCTATGTCAAGGCCTCGTGCCAAGACCTAAGGGATAACTGTAACCAGAACCCAACCCAGAGATCCTCTGTAACCGGACTCCAACCCGGAGTGCCTCTAATAACCGGACACCAACCCGGAGTGCCTCTAATAACCCGAGACCAACCCAGAGTGCCTCTAATAACCGGAAACCAACCTGGAGTGCCTCTAATAACCGAACACCAACCTGAAGGGTCTGTTTTAACCGGACCCCAACCCGGAACATACTAGTCCAACACATTCATCTTAATAAGAGGATGAAATATAACATAAACATTGGTATTAAAACTAGCATACTAAATGTCAATACTTTAACCATAAACCATGAATGGTATAAAAATAACACATCCACAGTCAAACATATCACAAAAACTTCAACACAATATGGAAGATTTGTATCATGATAAATCAACTTTAAAACAATTTAAAATCCATTAATGGATTTTGATGTTGATGGAAATGATTGGGAAAACTCTTTGAGAGAAATACCCCTTTTTCATGAAAACATTTAAAAGTCACGCAATTTAGAAAATAAGTCATTTAAAGACATTTTTGAATCAAAGTGTCCCATACAACTTTGAAACTTTTGAAAGGAATTAACATTTTAAAAACATTCATGTCCATATAAATAAATCCTTAAAACCCATTTTGAAGACATGGACATTAATGAGAAAGATTTAGAAGAATAAATATTTAAAACATTTGAAATGATGTTTTAGTAAAAATTCCCTTAAAATAATCCCTTTGAAATTTTTTTTCATAAAACATTGACATGGATAATAAATATGTCCCAGTAGATACTTACGTAAAAACAACCTCAGATAATAAAGAGATTGTGAAATTAACCCTTACCAATTTGGTAACTTATGAAACATACACCCCATGAAAGAGATATCATACAATGAATATGTAAATACACATAAATTAAAGTGTATTACATAAAGAATACAATTATGGGCAGTACATACACCACACAAAAGGTAATAGTGATAATATGGCATGAATCTCACGAGAATAAGGAGTGAGATGAAAACCCCTTACCTTGCACTTTCCTTTAGTCGAGGGTACGTTTAGACTCCTGTATGAAGACTATAGTATGTTATTAAATTATAACAGAACCATAATAATATTTATGATATCATACATTATTCATTTATGACTTTATAATACCCATTTAATAATAATTTCCATGTTATATTAATATTTCGGGTAACAATCGATTTCTTTATCGTACGTGTTTTAACTTGTTACTCTTGATTGTATCACTTAGATCATGATTTAAATACTTCCAGAATATAAAACATGATCTATTTATAATATATATTTATAATATAAAAATTTATAATAGACATATATATGAAATTAAAAACACCGTTTATGGAGACGGTAGTCCGTACGTACGCATAAACACTGTTTCCGTTTTTATATAGTATTGAACGGAAGTAAGTGAATAAGATATATGTAAGTACATAAATACTTATATATATAAATATATATATCTCCAGTAGCATTATTATTTCATATATTACATACATATTAGTAATATATATTTTTATAATCTACGATGAATGGTGAACTTGGAAATGAATCTCATCGCGTCGTAGAGACGGTAATCCGCATGTACGCACGAGGGAAAATATCATTATTTTGATATTAATATAATATATAATTGGATGGTATATAATATATACATAATTCTTATCTTGTTATATTTATTATTTACATCAAATATGCATCATTTTTATACCCATCCAAATAATAATGTATTGAATAACAATTACACCACGACGTGGAGACGGTAAGCCGTATGTACGCACATATGGTGACATGTCATTCAAAGGGTGGATAGAATAATGAATTTGGTTATACCATAATTATAATAACATAACAGTATATATAATATATTGGAGTTATTATTTTTTAATGGAAACAACAAAGAAAAAGGAAGTGGAAGAAGAAAGGAACTTGAAAGAGGGTGGTGAAATCATTACCTCTTCTTCGGGTTCTTCCTTTTGATTTGATCAAAAGGGCTACTTAGTTTGGCTTTCTGATCAAACTAGGGCCTCTAGGATGAAGGGAGGATATTTTAGAGTGTATTAGGGTAGGTTTTGGCCGATCCAAATGGCTTAGAAGGTGTGAATTAGAGAGATGGGGGAGTACCCTTTTATAAGAGGGGTTAGGGGCACCTTAGGAAAAACTTAGAATATTATTTTATAATAAATTCATATTCAGTTTCTAATGGCTCCAAAGTTTATTATTTAAAGTATAAGGTGGGTATAGGTCTAAATAAACTCAACCAATATGTTTTACACAAGTTTAGGTTACCATTTTAACCTTATCATTTAGATTTAACTCTAAGTTAAATAATTTAACTTTTATGTGTCTTCTTGTATTCTTACATTATATGGTTAATAAACTTACTATATACTGCCAATATAACCCCAATTGGTTCATTAATGTCATATATATTATTATATAAGTCTTCTGGCCGAACCTTATATTTTTAGGACCATTATGTCAATTAATAATATAATATTTGTTTTCAAAACTATTTTATGTCAATTTTGATACTATTTGGTATTTTTTTAGATAATAAAAAAATTATTACATCAAAAAAATACATTGAATCAATCCTAACATGTAATAGTCACCTAGAAAATTCTTGGATGTCATAAAAAAATTTAAATTATATTTATTTTAATATTTATGATACCATTTATTTGATTCTTTCATGAATAAGGTAATTACTACATCATCATTGTGTCATAAATAAATTTATTTATTTAATGCCTAAAAATTATAAATAAATTACCATGATGTAGGAAATCTTTTTATATTTATATTGAATATTTATAATCGAATTTATCTCTTGTAAACCCCCATATTAAAAATGTTTTAGTTATTAAACATTGATTTTAACTCTTTTAACTCTTCTTTGAATTAAATAATAATAAATGTCCTAATCTAATCAAAGTGGACCTAAATGATAATATTTTATTCCTAAGGTTGTTTTTTGTCGATCTAAACTTGTCCAATAGAATTAGGACATCTGTGTGGGTAATATTAATATCATTTTTACCCTTAATTACCCCATTTACTTTTATTCGTGGTAAATAAAAGTAAAAAGTTACTATTCACCAAAAATTATTTTCATCTCATTGAACCACATTTTACTCTTTGATATTAACCATGTCTCTCGTATTTTTGAAATTCAACTCATAGAAGCTGTAAAATTATGTTTTATGAGAATTTTCAAATTCTCCTAGGAGGTGGGTAAAAGAGGGTGAAAAGTTCAATAAAATTTTTATATATCTAAAATTATTATAAACTGGCTCCAATGAATTACAATGATATTATATAAGTATTATGTATATATTTTGGCATAAATTAATTTAAATAAAATAAATAATTATTTAAATAAAAAAATCGGTTTTAACCAATAACTCAGTGTTTTTTCACTATTCATCAAAAATTCATGTTTCTCAGAAAAATACCAAAAATTCGGCCTAAGCTATATTTAATATTATGAATTCAAAAATGATGTCTATTTTACAAAATTAAAATCATATAGGTTTCATTAATTAATTTAAATTAATTTCTGTTTTCAAAATAAGTAGCGTGTTTTTAAGAAATAATAACTATCAAAAGATTGACACTTAATTATGTCTAGTTTAAATGTGAAATTATGTCCAATGACCAAAATTGTGTTAAATGGTAAAAATATATTCTAAATATACTTTAAAACCACTCAAATTCATAATTTAGCACTATTAATTATTTCAATTAAAAAAGTTTTTTTAATTAAAATTTAGTAATTTTCACTATTCATCAAAATATGAAAGTTATCCAAAAAGTACCAAAATTTCATCCTAAGATAATTTCGATATTCCAAATCCAAAAATGAAGTTAATTTTGAAAGATAAAATGTATAAAATTTCAAAAAGTGGGTATTACTATTCTTAACGGCTAGCATGATTGGTTGTGGTGTGTTAGAACTCGAAGTTGCGTATGACACACGCTATTGTATTATTTAAAGAGAAGCGTACCGTGAAATATTGGGGTGTTACAATATGGGTGGGTATACCTATATAAAATGACCGATGGCATGTTAAATGGACTATATGGGAGGGTAGGACCACATGCTTGATAAATGGTTTGAATGAGTGGGTATACTCATAGATTGTGCTTGTTGATGTGAGTGGGTATACTCACATGGTAATGAATGTTTAATTTGAATGCTTGAATGCTTGAATGAATGGTTTGATAAATTCCTTGGACTAATCTCCATGGATTTGGAATGTAGTAGTGGATTCCTTTGGTTGACTCTACCCCTTGGGTCTTGATTCCATGGGATGCTTTTAGCCATGATACCCTGTGGATATGGCTTGCTTAGGCTCATATAGGAATTGTTATTGCAATGCTCCTAGGACCCCAACATGTTCTTAACCGAGTTTCCACTAGAGATGTTCATGGGACTCGATGGGATTCCATAGAAATGATCCTTGGATCTGGCCCTACATGGTGTAGATATTATTACTTGGATTCCTTTGTCTCCTAACACCTTAGATCTGACCCTTGAGGTTTTCTCTTCACTGTATGGCCTGGCTGTGGGATGCTACTTTCACTATACAGTGTGGTCATGGTTTACTTGACTTCTCTATACACCGTGGCTCTGGGTTATAGGATATATATGGATGTACGACATGGCCGTGTGGCTTGCTTGTTTACCTTGTTATAGATGCCTTGTTAGGAGATGACTCTCTTTTATAGGTAGCCTTAAGGGATGGTTGGTTTTACTTATTTTATTAGATATATTCCATGGGAATTCACATACTTTACTAGTTGTTTACACTTGCAAGAACTTTTGTAGAATTTCTATTAGAATTGTATAGACCCAGGTGGTTGCCTACTGGGATATTTATCTCATTCCCTATTTGGGACCCTTGGGGAACCAAATAGATTACATGGTTGCTCATGATGATAGGGGAAAACACCCTAGTATAGGTTGTTGATTGTGGCATTGGAGTAGGGGAGTATGGGACCAAGTTGAGGCTTGTGATGTTGGGATACCTTTTTGGTCTTTTGTTCTTTTTGGGATACTTGTACTGTATTGTATTTCCATGTACTATTCTGGATTCTTTCTAGATACTTGTACCATATACATCTTTTTGTATATAAAACACTTCTTGTTATTGATATGCATATTCCTGCATGTCTTACTTTCTATTTTCTACTTATTTATTCACTTCCACTATTGCATGTTTGTTTACTTCCACTGTGATACTCTAGTAATGAGGGAATAGTATCCCTAATGACTCACCTAGGCCCTTGCTACTAGTCAGCAGCCTATGGAATTTGGGGAGATACGCTTGAGGCCTTGTGACCAACCGGGCTTGAGGAACTATTTCGGGTGGCATCCAGGATCATGACATTACAAACTGGTATCAAAAGTTTTTTACAATTTGAATTAATATTTGAAAATAATAGACAAGGATATGAAGGAAATAAAATTTGGTAATAAACTATTCTTGGGAGTAGCTACCCCACATATAGGGAAAATCCAAATTACCTCAAATTGAATTATGATTTTATGGTTTTTGACTATTTCATTTGATTTTATTTCACCATTGGGTGACACACTTGATTTATTAAGTTACTATTGATGCAATTTTGGGTTCTATTTCAGTTTCAACCTGATGAGATGATGGTGTTCCATCTCATGCATCATATAGAAACTAGTTAGAATCACATTCCATACATTAGGCCATGACATCTAGGATGCATCAGATATTTCATGTCGTTGTGATAGTTTATGTGATAGTTGTGCCTGCTTTTGTGTTATTTAGGTGTAGTAGATAAAGGTGTGACATCCTATTTCAATCCATAAGGATTATGGGACCTTATGAATTGGAAAATAATGCACCAGTGAAATGTAAATTCTAAATGAACTTGTTACATGTATGGTTTAAAAAGGGAACCAAGGTTGGGTTCATGAGGTGTTATGGGCCCTCATGGATTCAGAATTGGTAACCCTTGGCGGAATATTTTGAATGTGAAAACAAATGGAAATGGAAACTTGAAATCCTGGAAATAGAAACTTGACCTAGACCCGAATCTTTAGTGGGAAAGAGGCATAATTTCTAGCGATTTGATGGCTATTATTTATACAGTCCATAATTTAGTATAAAGTTGTGAGTTGACTTGGTTTCTAGGAGGGTTTTGACTTATCCTATGCTTTTAAGCTTTGTGATTTGATGTTGTTCTCTCTTGAGGCATGAATTTGGAATTTTAGAGACATTCCACCATGACGAACTCTTGTGGTACACTGCGATGGGAGAGATGAACATACTTCAAAGATAGTGGTACATGAGATACTAATTGATCCTCATATAGTTATAGCTACAACACCTGAGACTGTTTTGGACATAGGTGCTGAGGAACATTCCACTAGGATTTCTTTCATTATATGCAGACTTTCCACGGAGCACCACAGCTAGCCTTGACTATGGATGAGCTGACACGAGTGTTCCAGTTGTATAATCCTCCTACATTTTTATGGGATGGTGGACCACAGGCTGCAGAGCTATGGCTAGTGACCATGTTAGTGATTTTTGATCATTTATAGATGCCTCCAGAGTGGAGGGTCAAGATCATGACTTATATGCTACATGGTGAGGAAAAGCGCTGGTGAGATGTTTTGAACCAGGATGACGGGATTCATGATATGGGTTAGAATGAATTCCAAACCTACTTCTACGACGAATTTTACCTCGCAACTCTGTGAGCAGATTGGGCTAGTGATTTCATGCATCTGGAGCAGGGCACGATGACAGTTATGGAATACTCAAAATGATTTATAGAGTTGCAACATTTTGCAACGATGTATCTTACTAATGAGCTGTTGAGGGAGATACACTTCGATGAAGGTTTTAGAAATTCTACTAGATATACAGTCAACGTGTTTGGGTTTCCTTCTATTACTAATATTTTGAAATAGATGATGATTATAGAGCAGAACCTGAGGGAAGATGGGGGTATAAAATAGGGGAGTGATAATTCCCACCCTAGTGGATCTACGCCTTCAAACAGGAAGCACCATTTTGAGGCATCCCTTGATGTGAGTGTTAGTTAGGCTATGGGTGTAGGTATCTTGGTGGTTTTCTATTAGTGAGGCAGGTAAGACCACATGAAAGATCAGTGCGACCGCGACCCAATCGAGTGCTGAGCTTGCGAAAGGATAGGGAACATACATCAATTTTGTAGGACCTTCCCTCTAGTTCAAGTGGTAGGGGGTCAGATCTGATGTTAGGTTCAGGATCACGTTTTTCATCTCCACTTCAGGCTGGGAGCTGGAGTAGAGCAGGCCGATCAGGCTAGGGAAGTGGTGGTTATGGCCATGCTAGCCAGACACCGAGTTTTCAGAGTCATCAGGGCGGATCATCTCTGGGTATCCAGGCAAGGTCATAGGACCATGGTACATGCCAAGCTTATGCAGTTCAATAGACCCAACAGAAGTATAATCTCAGACCTTCTATGGTGAGAGGTACGATCTTAGTATCTTATACTATTTCATCTTCTATTTTTGATACAGGTCCCTCTCACAATTTTATCTCTTTATGAGTGGTTAAAATCCTTGGTCTTGTAGTTTTTCTTTCTGAGGGTATTTTGATGCTATATACAACTTTGGGAGTTATAACGGGTGATGTAGGACAGTGTATAGAGTTTCCCCTTGAGTTTTGTCAGTCCCACTTCATATGGGATCATTATTTCCTTGAGATGATAGGCTTTGACGTCATTCTTGGAATGGACTGGCTCATAGCTTTTCAAGCGTACGTTGTCTTCTATCACTAGAGAGTGACTTTCACATCACTAAAGGGTGCAATGTTTATTCACAAGGGTGAGTGGGATGTCCAGGCGAGTAGAATTGGACCCAAGCATCATGGGCTTGGTGGGATGACAACCCAGATTTCTAGTTTGTTTCTGATCAGGGAGTGGGCTAGTCTAAATTTCCTTCAATGGTTGAGTGATTCTAGGATTTCTTTCCTGATGACTTTTTTTGGTTTACCTCCTAAGAGAGAGGTGGAGTTATCCATTGATCTAGTGCTAGGAGATGTTCCAGTATCCACTTCTCCTTACAGGATGACTATGACATAGTTGCAAGAGCTCAAGAGTAAGCTATAGGATTGGGAGGAAAAAGGGTTTATTAGACCCAGTACTTATCCATGGGATTTTCCAGTCCTTTTTGAAAAAGGATAATGGTATAATTAGGCTATGTGTGGACTATCAGAAACTGAACCAGATGACAGTTAAAAACCGATATCATTTGCCTTGGATAGATGAACTATTTGATTAGATTCAAGGATCTTGAGCATTCTCGAAGATCGAATTGAGGTTAGGATATCACCAGGTGCATGTTTAACCTACAGACATACATTGTACAACCTTTCATAGTAGGTATGGGTTATACGAGTGTCTGGTTATGCCGTTAGATCTCACGAATGTGCCATTAGTTTTCATGGGTTTGATGAACCGAATGTTCCATCCTTGAAATATTTTTTGGTGGTTCTGTGGATGTTATCTTGGTGTATTATCACAATTTACATGACCTTTCCAACCATCTTGATATCATTTTGAATACACTAAGAGCGCATTAGTTATATTCTAAGCTAACAAAGTGCCACTTTTGGATGGATCAAATTCACTTCCTGGGTCACCTCATCTCAGATACAGGAGTGTCAGTGGACCCAGAGAAGGTGAGAGTTGTAGTTTTTTGGGAATAACCCAAGAATGTTTTTGATATATGGAGTTTCTTGGGGATAGTTGGCTACTAAATGCATTTTATATAGGAATTCTCATGTTTAGAAGCACCCTTGGTAGGCTTGACTAAAAAGGGTGTGAAATTTGTGTAGTCAAGAATCTTGCAAGACTACCTTTTAGGATCTAAAATGGAGGTTGAAATTGGAACCAGTCCTGATACTATCAGAGTAAGGCCATATTTACATGGTTTATTGGTATGCTTTAGTTATTAGGATGGGGGAAGTGCTGATACATGGAGATCGAGTCGTGGTGCACGAGTCACGGTTGCTGAGGTCTCACAAGAAGAAATACCCTTCGCATGATCTCGAGTTAGCTGCATTTTTTCACGTGTTTTACTATTGGAGGCACTATTTACTGGGGTAGGATTTTATGGTATACATGGACTAAAAAATCCTGAAGTATATCTTTACGCAACATGATCTGAATTTGAGGCAGTGAAGGTGGGTGGAGTACCTATAGTATTTTGACCTCAATCTTTCCTACACACCTGGTAAGGTCAATTCAACAGCCAATGCACTGAGTAGGAGGAATCAAATACTAGCGGTGCAGTAGGCCATTAACGAGTGGAAGATTATGGAGTTGTTCTATGAGATGTATCTGGAGGTGAATGAAAGAAAAGGGAAAACTTTTCTTTTATCCTTAACTGTTACCTCTACTATGATGGACATAGTTAGGATGATGCATCTATCAGATTCAGAAGGCCTAGTTCTATGCGAAGGTGTGGTAGGTGAGGAACCTATTCCTGGTTGGATGGTAGACGATGATGATATATTGCATATCCATGGATGTGTCTGTATTACAATGTATATATGTGAGGAGTTTATGTGGGAGTTTCATGCTTTATACTGGGCAGTTCATCCTAGGGTTACCAAGATGTATTGTGATATGCGATGTCAGTACTAGTGGTCGTGGATGAAGCATGAAGTAGCTAGTTTTGTTACTAGGTGTTCCAATTTTCTACATGTGAAGGTGGAATATTAGTGGCTAGCTGGGATTTTAAAGAAGTTACCTATCCCAAAATTGAAATGGGATGATGTCACGATGGATTTGGTGAA
The DNA here is from genome assembly GCA_963277665.1 of Viscum album. Taxonomy (NCBI): domain Eukaryota; kingdom Viridiplantae; phylum Streptophyta; class Magnoliopsida; order Santalales; family Viscaceae; genus Viscum; species Viscum album. The sequence goes on along the minus strand of OY728120.1, from coordinate 2,058,443,115 downwards.
GGGTTTTTTCAATGTTTCCTCAGGGTAATGATGCTATGCGGGTTGTTGTTAATAGGCTTACAATGGTCTCTCATTTCTTGCTGATCAAGAAGACCATTAGTGTTGATGATCTTGGAAGGTTGTACATTCGATAGGTTGTATGAATACATGGTGTCTCACGCAATATCATTTCAGATAGGGATGCCTATTTTACATCTCGTTTCTGGAAGAGTTTTTAGAGGGTGCTGGGTACATAGGTGCTGCTGATCACAATAGACCACCTTCATATTGATGGCCAGTCAGAGCATATGATACAGATTCTAGAGGACATGTTTTTAGCATGCATTCTAGAATTTGGCGGCTCTTGGGAGAGGCACATTCCCCTGGTTAAGTTCACCTACAATAATAGTTATCTAGTGATGATATAGTTGGAAACTTATGAGGATTTATATGGTAGACCATGATGTTATCCCCCTTGCTTGATAGAGGAAGGAGAGACAACTTTATTGGGACCACGTCTCATGAAAGAGACATCTAAGTTGGTCCATTTGATTCAGAAGCGAATAGCTACTACACAGTCTCGCCAGAAATCATATGCTAATCACTGCAGATGATCTCTAGAGTTCAAGGTCAGGGATCGGGTTTTCCTACGTGTTTCACTAAGGATGGGACACAGGTGGATTGGGAGATAAGGTAAAATTTCACTGAGATATATTAGGACGTTTGAGATTCTGGATAGAGTCGGGTTAGTTGCCTATCAGTTGCAGTTACCTAAGAGGTATTGATCTATACATGATGTCTTCCATGTATCTCAGCTGCACCACTATCACTCAGACCCATCTCACATTTTTCATCCTGAGGAGTTTGGGCTTCAGGTTAATGCATCCTTTGAGGATAATCCGATTCATATCGTTGACAAGAGAACGATGGTTATTCGAGGCCGGTCAGTTCCTCTAGTACGAGTGCTGGCAGGACGATCATTTATAGGATGAGACATGGGAGAGGGGGGACAATGTATGTACTCAGTGGATAGAGTTATTCTCTGATGCATCTTGAACACCATTTAGAGAACAATTTGGGGAGATATTTCTATAAAGGGGGAAGATTGTAAGAAACCGGGTTTTCGTATGAGGTAAATATCCTTTTATTTTCAGTTTAAATACCTTGTTATGACCTTATGTGAATTCTTAACTTGATCATGGGTGTTTTGGGTGTGTCCGAGGCATGTTCGAGGGCCAAAACCAAGTCTTGGGTTGAAAATGACATGGCACAGAGTTTGTGCACGACCTGCACACAGTTTCTCTAAACCGTGCGAGAGGTTTGAAAAGTGAATGTTTTTGGGTAGATCGTTATCACATGTCTTGCAAATGTTTAGTAAAACCATGTGGGGTAACCGTGCAAAGTTCCCCTCTTAGGGAGTGAGGTGCGCACAATTTCTGCACAGTTTGGGAAACTGTGCAGGTAAACCGTACAACCCTACTATGTGTTTTTTTAAATTTTTAAATTTAAAAATTAAGATTATTTTTAAACACTTTTGGGTTTTTCTTCACCTATGCACAACATCCCCATGGATCTTCCCTTTTGGCACCTAAGGTAGGATTTGAGCCCTACTCTTTGTCTAATCTCTATTTTGACCGAAGATCATCTCATCAGAACTGCATCAGTAAGTCCTAGATTACTTTTTAGTCATTATTGATTTTTTAGAACAATGACTACACTATTTGGAATGAGGTTCATAGGCACTAATATCCATTTATTCACCCGTTCTTCAGATTTTTTCTAAACTGGTATGAATCAGGACTTGATACTGGACGAGCTGTCTACTACCAAGGCGAGGTAGGTGGTCTATACATTCTTTTTTTCTTTTCTTGGTGTTTTAGAGCATTCATCCTTTATGCAATCCTTCAGACCTTCTGAAAAGGTCTCATTTTTGAGTGAGTAGATTTTAGTACCTGTAGTTGGACCTAGTGAGGTTGACCAAAAGTTCCGTTTAGGTGCATTGGCACCCATTGTTCATTTCGAGGTCACCCAAGGGGTGTACCTTAAGGAAAAATCTTATTTATGGCTGTTTAAACCACCGAAGGGGTGTGTGCTTGTGCATGCCTAGTTAGAGGAAGCCCTTAGATGACTTGATGTCTTGAGTATCTTGATTATAAGATGTCCTACCTACTTGATTAATGAATATCATGTTATGCCTTAACTGTTTTGATAGTTTTCATGTTAAATAGATAATATGGGTGGGTATACCTATATAAAATGACTAATGGCTTGTTAAATGGACTATATGGGAGGGTAAAACCATATGATTAGTAAATGGTTTTCATGAGTGGGTATACTCATAGATTTTTCTTTTTGATGTGAGTGGGTATACTCACTAGGTTATGAATATTTAATTTGAGTGATTGAATGCATGAATGAATGGTTTCATAGATGCCTTGGACTTCTCTCCCTGGATCTAGAATGCGGTTGTGGACGCCTTGGGCTGACTCTATCCACTAGGTCTTGATTCCATGGGATACCTCAGGCCTTGATACACTTTGGATTCTGCTTTCTTGGGCTTACATAGGAATTTATATTGTTATGCTTCTAGGACCCCAACCGGGGCCTAACTGAGTTTCCACCAGGGATGTCCATGGGACAAGATGGGACTACTTGGAAAAGATACTTGGATTTGGCCCTCCATGGTCTAGATATTATTACTTGGATTCCTTGGTCTACTGATACCTTGGATCCGGCCCTTGATGTATTCTATTCACCATATAGTGTGGTCGTGTGATGCTACATTCACTATACGGCGTGGCCGTGGTTTACATGACTTCTTTATACAGCGTGGTTGTGGGTTACAAGATACAGATATATGTACGTCATGGATGAATGACTTTCTTGTTTACCATGTTATAGCTGCCTTGTTAGGAGATGACTCTCTTTTCAAGGTAGCCTTGAGGGCTGGTTAGTTCTACTTATTGCAGTAGATATATTCCATGGGAATTCACTTACCTTACTAGTTGTTTATATTTTCTAGCACTTTTGTAGAATTACTATTTGAACTATATAGACCTAGTTGGTTGCCTATTGGGATGTCTATCTCACACCTAGTTTGGGCCTCCTTGGGGACCCAAAAAAATTATATGGTTTTAGGTGATGATAGGGGAAAACACCCTAGTATAGGTTTTTGATTGTGGCTTTGGTGCTGGGGAACACAGGACCAAGCAGAGGCGTGTGATGATGGGATAACTTTTTGGTGTTTTATTCTCTTTCGGATACTTGTACTGTATTGTATTACCAGGTATTGTTCTGGATGCTTTCTAGATACTTGTACCATCTGCACCATTTTGTATATGGAACACTTCTTGTTATTGAAATGTATATTCCTTCTTGTCTTAATTTCTATTGTTTGATTATTTATTTTTTTCCACTATTGCATGTTTTTGTTTACTTCTGCTGTGAAAATCTGGTAATGAGGGCATAGTCTCCCCACAGAATCACCTATTCCCTCACTGCTAGTTGGTAGATTTTGGAGTTTGAGGATATGCGCTTTAGGCCTTATGACCTACCGGGCTCGGGGCACCGTTTTAGGTGGCATACGAGTTTGGGATTTTACACTAGATGTCGTGGGAAACACTAGGAACCCATAATCTCTTAGCATTGGTAATTATATCTAACTCTAATGGGCGCATATGGAAATTGAAAAAACAAACATGATATATTGATAGCACACCATACACAACCTATGGGTTCACAATAACTACACTACAACACAACATATCTTCACCCTTGTATACCACATCAACATTCATTACCACTTCCAACAATATATAAAACACACCACACCATCCCATTAAAAAACTCCATATACTCACACTTTTAATTAGATTTTTCACCATTTATAAGATATAAAAAATCCCATTATCATTTATATACTAATACATTTCATTCACATTATATAGATTGTTTCATTATTAATTTTTTTATCCTATTGGAAAAAATAAATTACCATCAATTAATTTTCAATTAAAACATTCCAATCATTCAATGGATAATTGGAAAATTAACACAACCATGTCACACAACAAGTGGTCCAACATGTAAAAATCATTACCACAACACCTCACATAAACCATCATCACGATGACACATAAAACAAGCCATCTCACCATAAAAAACACATGTCGCATATCCCAACCACATCTCATAACACAAATTATGCAAACAAAAATCACACATCACCACCAGAAATCATCACCACTGTGTATCAAGACCTCTAAAAACTACAACCACTATTCTTCGCATTACACAACTACCCAAACCACATCAATTCCAACTAACCATCACATCACATCATAGACCCAATCATCACACATCATATCCATTCACCTCTTTCACCACCCAATAAATCTTCCAAACCATATATGTAAACATAATATGAATAAGAATTCTCAATAACAAACACCATCATCCACAATTATTGAGGGGATTTTATAACATTACCTCTTAATTTAGTATTGGTATTATCTCACAAACCAAGTTTCCAAGTCAAAACAATTTATTATCCATATATATGTTATATATGATTTTTATTTAAGGTGAAATTGAAAAATAACATATCCAGGGTCTTGAAATAGATCATATACAGTGAAAAAATGGAATCAAACAACCATTCCTTTTAGTTTTGGAAACATGCATGTACAATATCATAAAAAACATAAGTCAATGTAGTAATAAATGAGATATATCCCCATACCCATCAAATTAAATTATCTTAATTAATTATATTTTTATAATAATCCTTATTATACACCATATTGAAATAAAATTCATTTAAATCCCTCACATAGCACGTAAATATGTAAGAATGAGGATCCCTTACCCTGAAAAACATTTATGATATTACTGCACACCATTGGGAGAAGAAACATAAGATCATTTAAATCTCCAAGAGAATAATGAGGGAAAATAAGTTCATACTAGAGGAGAAATACCCACCAATATCTAATGAGAATAACTAGAACCTAAATATCAATGCATGGATTAGAGGAAGTATGACATCCAAAAAACTCATAATATTTTCACAGGAAATGATTGATAGAAAAATGACAGAATTATAAAAGAATCATTGAACAATAGATATAATCAGGCTTAATTTTCCCAATTTATAATGTAAAAGAAAAAATAATGGGGAAAAATCTATGTCTTTGAAAACCTATTCTATAAAAAAACAATTATATTGTAAAACCTTCGAAATCTCAACTACTGAAAAAAACATGGCATCTATGTATTAATTAAAAAATAATGAAAATCCACTTATTGAAACATAAACCAATTTGACCCTCTTCACCTCAACCACAAAAAGGTCAGAAACCAATAGCCATAGAAGTGGTGAGCCACCGGATTATGCCGTAAACCCCAGTTTTACAGTATAAAAATCAGGTTGCACCTCTAACCTTAATTGATCATCCTCAAGCCTCCTATGAACACTATCTAAATACAAAATTAGAAACTTAATGGGATAAGAAGGCTCAAAATGTTTATCTAGATACCTATGAAATGATTTTCAACCTCAAGAATCGAAACCAAACCCATAAAGGAAAGTGGTTCGATTGATGAACCCATGAAATATCTATCAAAGATCTCATTAAATCTAAAACACCACCAACTAAATAGGTAAAAAAACACCGATGAAACATCCCACACAACAACATGATGTCCAAGCCACACAATTTCTTCTTATAGGGAACTACACCACACATCTGGTAAAAGCCACATGCTTCCACATTCCAATCATCCCAAACTATCCACCACTACAACCAACTACCAACACTACCATGAGATCGATAATAAGGAATTAATTCTTCCATGTTCTGATTTTATGAATTCTTGAAGGCACTGAATTACCTATAGGTTTCTAGTAACATCCTATTATAACACATCTACATTAAGACTCATGTAATCCCATTTGTATATGTGAGAAACTTTATCACACAACACACATACAAATTCAACAAGAAGTATCACCTATCAAGAGAATAGTGAGATCCAAAAACTACTTCGTCAAATAAAACATTTTAATAAAAAAATAAAAAAAATCCACATAATGGGAACACATATGTGTTACTCACTCTCATGTAATATCCTCTAGGCTATGATGAATCCATAACATATGAACTGAGAGAATTTATCCCCCAAGAATAAACATCTAATGAAAATACATCTTCTCAACAAGCCGCTCCGTGAACTTCATGTCATCCATAATATCGAAATCTCCATAGTCAATGATGTGGGATTCATTGTGAATATACTAACAAGTTGGGACACATGGATGGAACCATGGGACCTCTTAAAAAATAGTGGAAATTCCAACCAATATATTGACTTACAAACATGACCCAACATCACAATTTTCCCATCAAACATGGGAGAAGTATCTCTACCCCAGCTAAACCACTACTACCCACGTAGAGGTTAGAATGTCAAAAAAAAAGATGGACTCAAATATTGAACTCTAGGGTCCTTCTACTATGATAATCATAGGACTTATAATGGTAATTTTCATCCCATATCACATCTCAAACCAAATAGGTCTTCCCATTCATTTTCTACACCACATATAGACCATTATATACTAAATCCACAACCTATGGACAACACAATATAGAATGAAACAACAACCTATAAAATTGCTCCAATGACACCAAGGAAATCATTGAGTTACAGTTATTATTGTATGAAAAATAATCAAGAGTAAGGTTCCTTATTCATGATCCATCAAAGTGTAAGATACAAGATCCTAACATATACTCTAATTTCTGGATGGTCCACTCTATCTACCCATCTATCTGAGGGTGGAAAGAAGTTCTAAGGTACAAAATGGAGCCAAAATCATGTTTAAATCCCCTATAAATATGTAAGGTAAAATGATGATCTCAATTATAGGTGATGGTTCTTGGTACCCCATGAAGACGAACCATATAATCAAAAAAATTCCTCTTGAAAAAACCCATGAAACCTAATTCATGGTTCATTGTAAAATGAGCCAACTTGCTTAGTGAATCCAATATAACCCAAAACTTCCTCATAACCAGTTTGAGCCAGAGGTATCCCGGTGAGGAAATATATCAATTTGTACCCCCATTTTAAATCTAGAACATCTATAGAATGCATGAAACCACTAGGAACATGGTGCTCAGGTTCCACCTACTATCAAAATAGACACCTTCCCCAAACTCTACCACTAAAAACTTCATCCCTGGACACCAATTATGAATACTTAAAACTAGATACATCCTTGTAAAAATGGGATGTACTGATAAATGTGATCTATCAAAAATAATGTAGAACTACCTTAGGCATTGCATGTGGAACAAAAAACCATCCATAAAACAACATCTAATTCTAACCATCCTCTGACTAACCCTCATGGGGATCACTGTGGCCAATACTATGAAGAATGAAATCTTCTTCTAAGTCTACCAACTATGAAACCTACTCCTAAAAAATAAAATATGATCCCATAGAAATATGATATAAAAAACCATGACCACTACTCTCCTCGATGTGATTATATATTTCTAAAAGATCGTCCATTATTTTCCATACATCTGATGACTCCAGGATGGCGTCTCATTAGGAATTATGACTCAATTAAAAGTATTGATCATTCAATTTTATGATGTTGTAAGATATCTAAAAATCATAATCCAAATAAATATCTATACACCCCTTCTATCATAGATTCAGATCTCTCTCAAATAGATAAATATTTTAGGATCCTCTGGTCCATGAAAACAACAAAATTATCACCCATTAGGAAATTTCACCAAAACATTAGGGAGAACACTACCACTTACAATGAAAAATTGTGGGTGGAATAGTTATGATCATGGGGATGTATCTACTGACACTTATAAAATAACACCATTTTATCCTTCATTAATATACATATGAATCCATGATGGGTTGTTTCATAGAAAAAATAATAAAAAACACCCTCAATAAGAAACTGAAGAAATGGAGAAATGACCAATATCTCCTTTCGGTAAGAAAATTATTCCTAGAACTAGTCACTCCACAAAAAAATCAGGACCGTCATATTCAATTACATCAGTGGGGCTACAACATGAGATAAATTATGCACAAAACTCTACCAATATCCTATAGGACCATTTAAACTATAAACCTATTCCAATATCTTGTTTCATTCCCATAAATCAACTACATTAATCATTGGTGGTTCTACTTACCCAACTTATTGAGACACCACAAGTAAATGGTAACACACCTCCCCTATCTTAAACTCACACATGGATAACATTCCATTGGTTTGGTGGTGTTAGTGGAACTAGAAAACAGCTCTGAGATTTTAATCATCCTCCACCACAAAACTCGACTATATCATGGTATCATCGATGGATATGATGATGTACTAGTATAAGATCTCATGAAACATACATGTCATGATCCCCATGAACATGGTTGGGGCCTTCATATCAATAGATGAAATGACTTCAAACTTTATGTTGCAATCCATGCATCTGATGTATGAAATCAGAATATCAAAATCCATCATGACAAATAGGTGATATCTAGTCTATATAATGATATTAAAAAACCAAATATATCCACTAAATTTTTTAAATTTTTTTTCCATACTTATAATATGGTAGCCATCCTTGGCCATCACATGATTCATCATCTAGCAGTCTATTCAAAGGCTCAGACTATTGTCCAACTTATAATTGAAATAAATTGTATCAGTACACAACAATACATTGGGTTTTATAAAAACCCTATCCATAAAATCATCAACCTATGTCCTTAAATTGGGTATCTCTATAACCACTATCTAAAAGGGATCCAGTAAAATATGAGACACTTCCAGTTGAAATAGTATATAAAAATCGATATTGTATTGTAAGGGATGTGTCAAAACCTCATCTAGGAAAACATATCAGAACTCTTCAAAAAACCAAAGAATATCCAAAACCTAAGAATCCACTAATAGATCCACTAACTATGAGAAAACATGATTTAGTTTCCTTCCACCCATCTGAAAAACTCTCACCGATTAATGAAACTCGCTATCCCACCATGTCCAAAAAACTCTCCTATTGATGACGTTGATGACTAACCACATGGAATACTATCAATCCATTTTAAGGATAAAATTTTATTAATGTATCACTTTAAATATTAAATACCCCATGGAATATTGGTGCCCCACATTCAGTCTATATCCCTAGTGCACATCGAATAAAAATATTGAAATCCAGTTAGCCTAGAAAACAATAGGGGAACAAGAAGTCTCTCCCCATATAATACCAACATATGGATAAATAAAAGAGAAAAGAGTGAAAGGATATTGAATCAAACAAATAAAACACAATTTCTGATGATAATATAATATTACCTCAAACATATCCCCACTATTCTAACAATACTTCCTCAAATGTGTGTATCTAACCATTCTCAAATCCTATTCCTCTCTATTGTGGGCCTCCATGAACATTATTTCGCATAGGTCCCTATGTATGGGAACTATAATGAGGTTTTCCCATGCCAACACCACATTAACCCAACTTATTTTCAAGAACCATAGCTCCATGTAGATGAAACTTCCTCAGATTAAACTACTACTATAGTTGAAAGGGTCCTAAACACACACCTAATACTAGCCTCCCTAATGGTTAATTGTTTTCCTAGTTGTAACCATGTCCACCATAGGGATAACATGAAAATGGAAGGCCACTAGTGGGTGATTTTAAGACACATTCATAAGAAGTTTGTAAAGAGACCTCTCATGGTCAGTTCCACACCAATTAAAACCTTGGATTTTTGAACACCACAAACCACTTACTGATGTTTTTTTAATAAAAAAGTTCCACTCGAGACACTCTATTAAGGAAAAAATCCAATCAAAAACATCTTCTCAACAACCTTATTATTTTTCTTCACCATTAGGTATGTTTGGATCATAAATAGAGTGACCTCATTCCTAGTCACTAGGAACAAGTACTACTTTTGATACCGCTATTTGGTATCCTCCTATGAAAAAACACCACAATAAAAGTGTAGGAGGTCCTTGAACCTGATCCCAAGATCCCACACACTAAGTCTCACATTTTAATGTGATAAAATATAAGACCTCTTTATTTACATCACCATCATGGAAAGGAGATCTGAATAGAACTGCTTCTGAATATTTTTCCATGACACATCTTTCTACTTATGGTCACCAATAATGAAAATCCACCACTGGGGAGATACTTCTAGAGACTTAATTTTTTCCTTACAAGACATTTAAATATTTCTAAATAAATTTCTAGATCTAGGCACTGAGATGATGTGAAATTCCAAGGCCCAGTGTGCTCAGAATTAATTTTATAAAAACAGTAAATATATTTATATTATGTGTGTGTTTAATTATAGAAAATATGATAAATATTAAATGGTTGATTAAATAAAAAATCCAAGACCACATTAGGGTCCAAAACACCATGTTTTCAATTGGCGCGACATAAAATGAGTTGACACGGGATGACTGTACACCTCTCTCATTGATAGTGAGTTTAAGTCAAATAATTAATTAATTAGTTATTCGACTAATCAACTTTTTCATAATTAAAATCTTATAAATAGGTCATTGTAGGGTTATAACCATGGTTGGCTCACAATTCTCCATTATACAGTAAATCTCTCCTTAAAACCTCTATTGGTGAATTCTTCTGGAGAATTCCTTCAAAGAAAGAGAAACCTCTAATTCAACATGAATCAAAGCAAAATAAATGCAATGGATCCTCCTTCCTCATTGGAAAACACATTCTTCCCCAATGATCTATCAAAATAAGAGGTAGGACTCATATTTAAAGATTTTTATGCCTTAGATTAAAATTTTGAGTAGATTGTTAATCATTCAACGATCTATGCCCCTCCCTGCACACATTTTTTATACTAAAGAACTGAAATTAGATAATCTCTTTTGATTAATCCATTTTTTAACCCGAGATCATGTTATTGATCATTAGACAAGAAATCTTGGACAATGATCATCAAAACCATTTTTTGTCTTCTTTTTATTCCCCCATTCCTCAAGTTCTTTTCCATTGGAACCCCATAGTTCCCAGATAGATAGTTTTTGGGAATCCAAAGCTGGATCAGAAGCCCAAGTTTAAGGAGGATCAATGAATTATCAATGGATTTGCAAACCGATCATGGATCTAGAAATATTAAAAAGTGAGGATGACTGATACAATGATTAACCTTTGAAATTACGATGAACATAGTTGTAGTTGTGTGAGAAATGTTCATCCAAACCCTCATTGATGAATGTAGCTGATTTGTGGAGATATTTGATGGGAATTCATGTTCTTCATCCAGATTTAATGATTTTTGAATGAAATCAGGCAATATCAGTGATGGTTGATGAAAATTTGAAGCGAAAAATCAAATATAATATTTTTGTAAAAATTGTGACTAAATTCCATGTATAATGAATAAAATAGTATGTGTACCCCCTTTCTAGTGGTGGCGCTATGGTTTGGGAACCCATAATGATGGAACGACATGTACTTCCATGACACACCATATAGTGCCGTATCATGTGTGTGATCCATGTGACATACTACACATCCAGAGACATCCCATGAAAAAAATACACAGACATTGGTTGGACACACGTGCATCATCCTATGTGAACCCATACACCATGTACCAAAGTACAAGGACACATGGTCGGAGTACATGGACATAACCACAAGACATGGTCTTGAACTTGGATTGTTAGGATACAACATGTAGTCCACCTACATGGAATGATCTACTATATGGTATGAGAACCAGGTACCGACCAGAGACACATCCAAGAAGTAAAGAGGGACCACATGCGATTTGGGTCCCATCACATACCGTGTACTACTTGAGCTCTTCTGAGAAATCTTCAAACCATCGTATCTCCTTCATTATAACTTGGATTTTGGCCCACGAGATGCCTATACTGAGTTTTTTTTCATATTAAACGTGATGTTTCCATCAAAAGAACCTTTTGTGATATAATGTGAAATATTTTGGGTTTTCCACATGTTGAGGCTACAATCAATGATAGGAAGGATCATACAGAATCACTAAATAAGTAACGGGTTTACCCTCCATCTGGGATGGGAAGTGGTATTCTTCGATGGGAGTTTTACGATTACCCTATAGTAGGAATAAGTAGTGAATTACCCAATGATATTTCTGAGTTACCCTATTTCTGGGCTAGGTAGTGGAGTTCCTCGACATTCTAGGATTACCCTCCAGCTAGTCTAGGCAGTGGTGTTCCCTGATGGAAGTTCCGAGATTACCCTCCAGCTGGGATGGGAAGTCACATTCCTCAATGACATCTTCCAGGGGTAACCCTCCAGTCGGGCTGGGTAGTGGAGTACCCTGACGAATCACCAGTATTACCCTACAGTGGGACTGGAAAGTGGTGTTCACGATGACCGGACTGAGCATTACACTCTAGTAGGACTGGGTAGTGGCGTTTTTTAGTTCCTACAAGAGTAGGACCATCCTATCATACTAGGTCATGAGATCCTTTTCTAAAATTGGTGACCCCTCAACTATGTAGAATAGTGGTGTGGCATGGTTTGAAAAACCATTGGACTCATGATAAAGAGGGAAAATTTCCCCTTAGAGACGCATTCTTATGACGTTACTTAAAACCGTGTGGGCAAGTCAGTTACCCCAAAAGTTGATAGTATCAAGGTGTGGTTATTGAGTCCCTTAGACTTTTGTGTTTTTGGGAGACACATGAGATTCTAGGTATCACAGATGAAATTTATTTTGGAATTGTTGGCTACTCATCTTCTTAGGATGAGCTGTTAGATGGAGATCCCATTAATATAACATTTTGGTTTCTTTGAATGAGCATATATATATATATATATATATATATATATATATCCTACTTCAGAACCCACACCTTGGGTATAGTTACTGTAACACACAGAGATTTTATGAAAAATATTATTTTAATTTCATTAATGTCTTATGTTGTATTCTACACCAAGATTACCTTGCGCTATACGCAACACCGTATTAGCTTGCAGTATACGCAACACTATTCTTGGACCGTGTTACACACAATTTTGAAAATAGTTATTCTACGCAACATTGAGTATATATATATATATATTAAATGTATAAATGAAATATGGTTGGATTATATTATACGAAACAATGAAGGATTCTTTCACAACACGCAACCCTGACTTGGCTTGCATTACACGCAATCGCGACCTTCCTCGATAGCGTGTGTTGTACGCAATACCGGGTTTTAATAAACAATGTTATATTATTATAATATTGTCATGAACTAGCCGTTATGAATAGTATTAACTAAATTTTGAATTTTATAACATTATTATTCATCTTACACATTTCTAGAACATGGTATAAGAACAAAATAAATTTTTCGGGTAAAATAAGTATTTTTCAAAAAAAATGCAGTTTTGCCGCCTTTTGATGGCGCACCCACTTTAAATCTATTTTTTGACATGTTTATAAGTTCAATTTGACAAAATAAAATTCTTCTTTGGAATCAAGAAATAAAAATTTACTTTGGATAAATTTTTCATATTATTCTGGTAACTTTCACATTTTAATGAATAGTAAAAACACGCTATATTTTAATTAAAAACAACTTTTTTCATCGTAATATATTATGTGGTAAAATTATAATATTGAATGGTTTTAAATTATAAATAGAATATATTTTTACCATTTAATATAATGTATGTCATTAGCATTGAGTTTACCTTGAATTCGTAGGTTAAATCAATTCAATCTTTTGCAATGTTTTAAACAAAAACCCGTTTTTATTCGACAACGGGATTAATTTTAATTTAATTTCTGAAACTTCTGTGTATAGAATTTTAAAAAATGGATTCCATATTTGGAATCAGTGGGTCCAAATTATGTTAATAAGCTACTTTTTATTTTTGGGAATTATGAATAGTAACTACGGTAAATTTTATTTACCATAGTTAAAGGTAAATCGGGTAATTAAGGGTAAATATAATATTTTAAAATTACCCTAACAAATGTCAAAATCCTATTGGATGACTAAAAGGCGACCCATATCACCTAAGAGTCGGATTAGAATCATTTAATGAACATTTTCCCATGAAAATAACTTAATTATTATTAAAACCAAAGAAAGTGACAACATGTCACTCTCTTAAATTTTATAAGTATATTAATTTTAATTTAGTGATAAACTTCATGAAACTTCGAACATGAATAGTCTACAGAAAGCTAATGAAATTATCTACATCATATAAATTTATTTATAATTTTTAGGGATTAAATAATTATCATTAATTATGACACAATAGTGATGCAGAAATTGTTTATCTAGTGAAAAATCAAGAATAATGTTTTTTTTAAACTAATAGTGACCCTAAAATGCACCAATACCTAACCAAAACTTATTGGAAATATAAATGTAAACCATAAGCATCCAATGGTCGAATATTTGACCATTTGGAGCCTTATAAAAGCGATTATGACACTTATATTATTTTATTTTAAATGATTCCAAAGTTGTCACCTTCATAATTTAATAAATATAACAATTTACATATTGTGATTTTAAGATGATAAATTCGAGTAAAAGTATTATTGTGAAAGGTAATATATTTATCTTCATCATAGAATTTTATTTTAAATTTTTATACAACAAATAAGTATATTAAATAATTATACAAAAATGATGTAGTAATTATTTTATTAAGAGATAAACCAAATAAATGGTTTTAAAAATAATAAAATAAATATTATATGAACTATTTAATGTGATACAATAATTTTATAGATACATATGACCTTTTATTAATATATTAAAGCTTTTAGTTCGAACATATCTTCTGTATATATTTTATTTAAATTCAAATAAATGAATAGTGTCAAAATTGACACTATTCTTATTTTACAAAAATAACATATTATAAAATTGTTTTAAAATCACAAAAATATTTAAAAATTATAAATTTATATTTATATGGTCTATAATGTTATAAATTAAACAATTATGAAAAATTCACAACAAATAAGTAATTATTTGTTATAATTTAAAATTTATAATTTTATTACCACAAATAAACTTAAATAGATTAAATAAGGATAAATCAAAATGGTAAGGTTTAAAATAAGATCCAAACATGTCTACATTTAATTGGTTGATGAGATTACAACCCTATATCATCTAATCTTCGAATATGAGTCATTTTTGGAGGTTTTTAAGTGGGGTTAGATTTATTATAAATTAATATTTTTAAGAATTCCTAAGGTGCCCCTCTCCTCCCTTATAAGAGGGCACCTCCTCCCCCTCCTCCTCACACCAATTTGAGCACTCAAGCTCGGCCAACCCCTGCCAAAATCCCTTCTCCACTTCCCTATAATAATCCTAGAGGTTCTGGTCTTCCTCAAAGACCAATTTTAGAGCCCTAAGAGGAGGTCTCAAAGAGGCGCTTCAAAGAAGAGGTAATTTCCGTTACCAATTCTTTCACCTTTATTTCTTCTTCCACTTCTTCTTCTTAGGTTGTTTCATTATGAAGTAATAACATTAGTATCAATAATATACTGATATGTTATTATAAGTATGAAACAATCCTAATTCACCATCTATCCATCCTACGGAAAACGAAATCACCGCGCGTGCGTACGTACGGAATACCGTCTCCACGCTGTGGTGTAATCTGTTTTTCCACCAACACCTTACATGGATGGGTATTATGGTGTAAAGAATAACTATACATAGTTATTATAACATCATAATGATTCTGATATATTGTATCATACACTCCAATTCAATTCAACAATTATGGAAATGATATCATCGCTCGTGCGTACGTACGGAATACCGTCTCCACGACGCGATGAGATTCATTATCAATGATTAACCATTCATGAATGATTATAAATTATATATAATAAGTACTAATGAAATATATGACATAATAATGATACTGGATTTATGTATATTTATATGTATGTCATCTACTTACTTCCATTCAAGACAATAAGGAAAGAAAAACAGCGTTCATGCGTACGTACGGACTACCGTCTCCATGAACGGTGTTTTTCATTTCATTTATCTATCTATTATATATATATATACTGAATATATATGATATATAAATCATATTTTATATTCTGGAAGTAAGTAAATCATGATATAAGTAATAATAATGTCAAGAACAACAAGTCAAAACACCTACGATAAATGAAACGATTTTACCCAAAACGCTCTTTAACATGGAATTTACAAAAGAACGGGTAAAATAAAGTCATAAGTGAACCATATATGATATAATAACAATTAATTTGATTCTGGAATAAGTCAATAACATGATTTAAATCATTATACAGGAGGTTCGGACACTTACAAAGCAAGTCGGACCTAAGGTAAGGGAAATATCACAATCTCATTTTTATCCGAGATTGTTTATTCGTAAGTATTTACTGGGGTGTATTTTATCATCCACATCCATGTTTCATCAAAATGTAATATTATTTCCATCCACCTACAATTTTTTAAATCCATTTTTACCCTTCGGTGAGTTTTTAGTAATATGTATGAAAGGAATCTTTTGTCGTACGAGGTACTTTTTGACTTTTCCGACAAAAGTACGAAGAACGTTTTTTTAACTTATACGGCATGAATGGATTTTTAAAACATTGTTTCCAAGAAGCTTCCTTTACATGTTTTCAAGTTTATTTTTAATCAACTTCTTTTATTTTAAAGTTTTATGACATGTTATGAAAGGAAAAATGTTTTTGAAGAAGAAACGATATTTTCCTCAAGAATGGAGTTCAAGTGTTTTATCAAAATTATTTTCCATCTAAGATAATAAAGGGTTTTGTTTTTATCCCTATTATTACATTGATTTGATCCTGTAGTGATGGAATTATTTTTATGAATTCCTTTATCTTATATGAATTGATTTATGATGTCATGATGTTTCAAGAATCCCATTTTTATTACATGGGTTATGCGATGATGTATGATTTATGATTATGTGACACACATAAGAAAGGATTCATTATAAGATGGGTGGGACCTATATCTCCCTCCAATGCATTGGGTAAAGATTTTATATCTCATGAGATAGACATGGCTGGAACGGAAGGTTATTTCGGTTCAGTGATACAGGACTGAAACGAGGAGTGAACTCGGTTCAGAAAGGGACTTTGTCCACTAAGATAGTCTTGGCAATGAGTCATGACTAACAAGAAATGATTTTCCATGATTATGTGTGCATGCCACAAAGTTTCAAGTTTCATGTTATGATTATGGTGATCTCATTTTCACTTCTATGATTTATTCCATGTTAAGATATTATGATCTCTTTTGCAAGTTTTTTTGATTTTCAAAAAGATAAGATATGATTTTTATTTCCTTTATTTTCCCTTGCTGAGCATTTGAGCTCACACTTTTATGTTTTATTTTCCCCAGGATAAAAAGAAAGGTATTAGGTATAAAAAAGGAAGATCTTTATGGGAGATATTGAAGATCTTTCACCACGATTAGAAGATTACGTTCCGAGTTTCCAAAGACACTAAACTATTACGATCCTTGTGTGTGTGTTTTTGTTATGTACCAAGTATTCCGAAAAAGTAATGTAATGTCAATGTACATCAGGATACAGGTCTCTACAGTTACTCTCCTTCTAGAAGAGGCGAAGATGAGCATGATATACCATGTGATTTTTGTGGTTAGATTCTCTTTTTCGGATGATTCCACTCACCTACTTTAGGGAGTGAATACTTGATGAGAAGTTTATCTTCTCACCATGTTGATCTCCTTATGTTTGGTCGAGTTCACTTTTACTATCTTGTTGGGTTGAGTTGTACTCTCTTACTTTACAATGTTCTATCTAATGCTTCCTACTTAATTTGTGTATCTTACTACTCCCCTTGTCCTTTTTGGGGATTTTAGCTAGGTATGTATATACATACCCCTATATGGGATTTTCCTTACACATGTCATGTCTTTTGCAGATGGAAAATATGTCGATCATGACTTCAGAGGAGCTTAGGGGTATGTGGTACTTGGAAATCGTACGGTGGTCATATCTTGGGATATATGAGATGGAGTTTCTCATCTATTTACTCTTTTACAATTTTGTCATATTAGGACATATTTATGGTTTTGTCATGTGTTTTTTCCCTTTAACATTTCAATATACACTACCATACATTGTTTTGTTTAGTGGTCCTTGCATATTTGATATATTTATAGTATTGTTGAATCCTTCAATTTTTCCTTCTACACATTTACATTGAGTTAGTTGTGTGAATTTTTATAGGTTCTTAGGGAAGGAACTCCTTGAGTTAGTTATGCCTTCGGTGATTGTCTATACCGACTGTCCTATGGAGGCAGGCTTGGGGTAGTTGCGACTTGAGCCCTGAATTGGGTGGGTTGTAACAGATTGGTATCAGAGCTGGTTCAACCATTGGGACATTGTTTGGACCCTTCCATAAAGAGGTTTTTGGTTGGGTTTAGGGAAATGGTGTTAATGTGTTTTGAGTGTGGTTCTTAGGCCATGGAGTCTAATAATGGTGTGCCAACAGAGTTATCAATTCACAAGGACCTTGACTACCTACATGATGACTCGGAATGCCAAGACATTTGTTATAGGTATTAATGATACATGCATCATAAAGAATTGATTATTTTATTGTACTTATTGAGTCATATCCCCATTTTTTAATATATATATATATATATGATCATACAAATGTAGTACTCCTTGATAACTTTCAATATTCCTTTATGATGACAATCATCCATGATACCATCTTTGTTTCATGAATTCAACCCTATGAGAGAGGAGGCATAAATTCAGGGTCTATCTTACAATCCCCTTCATCCAGGTGGGAAGGTAGTACCACCACCACCTGTTGAGAAGAATATTTTCCCAGCATAGTAGGATGAGTATCTACATAGGTTGATCAGACTCCGTGAGTTCCAGCATCAGAGACTGCTAAGGTTCTGTGGTGAGCTAGATCCCTAGGTGGTGGAGGATTGACTAGAGTTGATGGTCCATATCTTCAGTCTTATTCGGATACTGATAGATCAGATGGGGGATTTGGAAGCTAGTCATTACCATGGAGTTTTTGGGAATTGGTGGATCCTGGTTAACTTGATGCATGACGAGTCGACACTCTCATGGTACAAATTCCTGTAGATGTTTCAGGAGGAGTACTACCACACATTCTTAGGCTCTGTTTGGATTCAAAAGATTCTATAAATTTAGTAGGGAGGGATGAAAGTGGATGAGTATGTGGCTAGGTTCATAGACCTTACACACTAGTCTCCTAACATGATCAAATATGGCTACATCCAAGCTTAGAGGTTTGGGAAGGGACTCCGTAGAGAGATCCAAGCCATTGTAGTTCCCCTTTACATCCCCTCCTATGTCTAGGTGATGGAGCGGGAACATTTCAATGAGATATTTCTATCTTAAGGATCCTAGATAGTTGGATATGGTGGTTGTGATAGGGATGAGACGTCTACAATAGCAAACAAGATCCATATATCTAGGAACAAGAGACCCTTCCATGAGAAGGCTCGAGGGCCAGGTCGTACAATGTAGGGGAAGTGTAGAGCACCAGGGAAGCCTAGGGAGGGCTAGTACTATTCTTGTGATAGGTGAGGTCACATGGAACGAGACTACCCAACAAGACATTCTAAGCATCCCAGAAAAATTACAGATAGACTGCCATGGTAGAGACAACACCTTGATTAGGGATCTCCTAGGAAGGGATAGGGTGGTCCCCAAGGAGGTTGATCTAGAAGAGGAGAAGGAGGAGATATAGGTGGGGGAATATAGTATGAGGTCCTTCCACTACTAACACCAGGTGGACCATGTCAGGATTAGGTAGCTGGAGACTAGGGATGTGGATAGCTGTAATCTTTATATTTCTACAATCCTGAAGTGCATGAGACGATTCGAGGTACGATATGTGTTTATTCTACTCTTTCCCCAGTATTAGTAGACATAGGTTCCAACCATTATTTTATCTCAATACTCTTGGTTCAATATTTGGATTTCCAATTGGAGGCACTAGCACAACAATTTTGTCTTGAGGTTCCTATAGGGAACACTTATTCTATGTCTTTAATTAGTTGGTGGTGAGAGATATCACATGGTAGAGAGAGGTTCACGTGAGACCAATTGGTCATCACAATGAAACCCTATAACTTCATCTAGGTCTTGGATTTTATTTCCATGGTTCAAGCTCATATTGACTATCAACACATAGTAGTTAGATGCCTACACACTGATGGGATGTGGTTCTCTTTTTTGGGAGACAAAGACC
Organism: Viscum album; assembly: GCA_963277665.1. Classification (NCBI taxonomy): domain Eukaryota; kingdom Viridiplantae; phylum Streptophyta; class Magnoliopsida; order Santalales; family Viscaceae; genus Viscum; species Viscum album. The sequence goes on along the minus strand of OY728120.1, from coordinate 2,058,422,778 downwards.
TCACATCAGGATAAGATGATGTTCAAAGAATGAGGTTACTGCCTATCACCCATAATTTATCAAGTGTGATACTTGGAGAAGCAGAATCACCAAGAATATTAGTTCCTTCATTTGTGGAGGATTATGTGGACATCTTCCCTGAAGATGTTCCAGGTCTACCTCTGTGGTGGTAGATGAATTTTTTCATAGATTTTCAACCTGGAATAGACTAAATATCTTATGAGGTGTATCAGATGGTACCTACAAAGCTTTAGGGGGTATGGTTATAGTTAAAGGACATTCATGGGAAAAGTTTCATCATACCTAGTGTTTCCCCCTAGGAAGATCTAATTCTGTTCATGAAAAGGCAGACCAAGGCTTATGTCATTGCATAGATTATCATCACCTGAAGCAGGTCATGATAAGAAAAAGTAACCCCTACTAATGATTACTGATATATTTGATCAGTTTTAAGGTGAAATATAGTTCTCTATGATCTATCTCAGGTCTAGATACCACTAGTTATGGGTTCAGGAGGCCGATATTTCAAAAATTACTTTCTAATGTCACTATGGACACTACAAGTTCCTAGTGATGCCCTTTAATGGAAAAAAATACCCCCAATTCTTTATGGATTTGATGAAATAGATATTCTAGCCATACTTCAACCAATTTTTTTCTTCATTGATGACATAATCATATACTCTTCAACAGAGGAGGATCATGAGGATTAAATGAGGATGGTTCTTGATTTACTTCAAGAGCACCATATTTATAGAAAACACTCAAATTTCTAGTTCTAAATATGATAGGTTCACTTTCTAGGGATTTTTATTTTTTAACAAGGTTTATCTATGGATCTAGAAAATATCTATGTAGTTCTTTCTTTGGATCTGTACAATAATTTGTTATAGGTATAGAGATTTCTTGGCTTGGTAGGTACAATAGGAGATCTATGGAGGACATCCACAAAATCACAACCCCTTTGACTTCCTTGACACAGAGGGGAAAACTGTTTACCTGGTCTGAGTAGTGCCATAATGACTTCAAGGAGTTTAGTAAGAGGTTGAATAATGCTATAGTGTTAAGGATACCAGAGGAAGGCATTGATGTTGTGGTATATTGTGATTCTTCCTGAGATGGGATTGGTTGCGTGTTAATGCAATGACAGGTAGTCATCACTTATGGGTTGAGGTAGTTGAGATCCCATGAGAATAAATATATGACTCAAGACCTAGAGCTACTAGTGGTAGTCTTATCCTTGAGAATGTGGAGGCACTAATATCTGTGATATCACTTTGTTGTTTACTTAGACCACCAGATCCTTAGGTACATCTTCACTCAGATAGAGGATAACACGAGGCATCAATTCTAGTTAGAGTTCCTAAAAGAATAATACTTTGAGATAGTATATAATCCCAGGAAGGGTAATGTTGTAGTAGATTCCCTTATTAGTAATTCCTAGGTTCACCTAATGTGGGAAGCTCCAGAGTAGTTAACTTCATTGCAGTTGACCCTGATGCATCAATAGTGTACAAATTTTCTATAGTCGATGGTTTTGAATCCTTTGCTCCTCGAGCATGTGAAAGAGTCTAATCTAGGTGACACTGAAATCAAGGTACTGTGTGATATGATATTTATAGGAGATTAAATAGATATGTTTTCTAGAGGATGGAATCATGATATCTTGTTCTAGTGGAGAATAATGGTTCTAGTCGTGATGTAGGAGAAGGTGATGTAGGATTTCCACACTTCTCCCTTAGCTAAACATCCTCATATGGGGAATATGTAAAGTGATATTAAATTTTAGTTTTAGTGTTCTGGAATGATATGAAGCATAACTAAGTTTGTCTCATGGTGCCTCACCTTTCAGTAGGTGAATGCTGAGAACCACATTCTGATGGGTTTTTTGTAGCCTCCTAAGATCTTGGAGGGGAAATGGGATGACATATCCATGAAATTAATCACATGTATTCCATGAATAGTGAAGGTCCATGATACATTCTTGGAGATAGTTGAATGGCTCATGAAGCCAGAACACTTCCTTACTATCTGAGAATAGAGTGTGGTGGAGAGTTTGGGGAAGTTGTATGTATGTGATATTGTTTTTATTCATAGGGTACCATCAATTATTGTCACCGATCATGACACGTAGTTTATATCACGATTGTGGAGGGGTCTATATGAGTAATTCAGGAAACCATTTTAGATGAGTATATAATTTCACCCCCAGAATGATGGAAAGACCGAGCACACTATCCATGGGTTAGAGGATATGTTGAGGGCTTGCGGGTTGAATTTCAGCTGAATCTAGGAGGATAACCGACCTTTGGTAGAGTTTTCATACTAAAATATCTATAAATATACCTTCAGAATGACCCCTTTCTAGGCCCTTTAGAGGAGACCCTATTGGTCACCCTTGTGTTGGATGGAGATTGGAGAGTCATCTCTTGTTGGCTAGTAGTTGGTAAAAGAAAAAATAGAGAATGTACATGTCATTCGTGAATGAATGAATATGGAAAATAGTAGAAAAAATCCTACGTATATTTCCATTGTAGGACCTTGGAGTTTTAGAAGGGATACCATGTCTTCTTGAGTGTCTCCCCATGATGAGGAATGTAGAGGTTCTGGTAGGGATGAAATCTATTCTCGAGGTTCTTCGGGCCATCCGAGATCATATAGAGGGTAGTCAAGGTTACCTACCACCTCACCCAACCCCTACTACTGGAGTGGGTTCATGAAATATTCCATGTTTCATAGATGAGGAAATATGTGCATGATCCAACACACGTTATTGGCTGGGGATAACTGGACATTGAGGATGGATCCACCTTTGTAGAGAACCTAGTGGTGATTGAGGACTAACTAGATCAAACCTTGTGAGGAAGGACCATCCCTTTGGTTTTTGTGTTATGGAAGCATAGAAACATGCATGAGAGTTTCAAGGAATAATATAGAGATATTCTCACTAAGTATCCTATGTTTTTTCATTAGTTTTTTATTTTTGGGGAAAAATTATGAAGGATGGAAGGATGTAGAGACCCATTTTTCCCCTTGTAATACATTAAAATATTTATAAATATATTTCCAGATCAAGGCACTAAGACAATGTGAAATTATGAGGCCCAATTTTCATAGATTCAATTTTATGAAAATATTAAAAATATTTATATTGCACGTTCATGGTTAATTAAATAAAATGGGATAACTCTTATATTGTAAATTGAATCAGAAATTCGAGACCACAGTTGGGCCTAGAATGCGGTGTTTTTCTTAGGGATGATATAAAATGAGTCGATGTGGGATGACTAGACACTTGGCTCATTGGTGGTTCATTTAAGTTAAACAAATGAACTAATAAATAATTATTTTAATAATCAACTTTGACCTAATTAAAAAATTTTAAATAAGTCATTACAGGGCTTTAGCCAGGGTTGGCTCACAATTCACCATTCACTAGAGAAGCTCTCCTTCCCACCTTCGTTGGTGGATTTATCTGAATAATTCCTTAAAATAACAACGAACCTCTGATTCAAGATGAATTGATGAACAAAAAATGCAATAGATCCTCCTACCTCATTGGAAAATGTGTTCTTTACTAGGGATCGATCCAAAAATGAGGTAGGAATCAACTTTGGTTATTTTCACACCTTATATTAAAAGTTTTAATTTATTTCTAATTATTCATCGATCTACGCCCCTCCCTACTCCTTTTTTTATCTCAATGAACTGAAATTGGATCATATATATTTCTTAATCAGTTTTTTCTATCCACAGAGCACATTCTTGATCATTATCCAAGAAATCTTGGACAACAATCATCAAAACATTTTTTCTTAGTTCTTTTTCTTCCCTCGTTATTCACTTTCTTTTCTGTTTGAACCCCATGGTTCCCAGATCGATAGTTGCTGGGTATCCTGTGCTTGATCAGGTGCCTGGATTTGTGGGGGATTGATGAACTTTTAATGGATTTATGATCTGATCATGTATATGGAAATCTTGTGAAGTGAGGTCGACCAATCTAGTGATTAAACTTGAAATCTTGACAAACAAAGGTGAGGTGGTGTGAATATAGTTTTTCCAAACCCTCATTGATGAATGATATTGATTCACGGTGAGTGAAGATGGGTATTCTTGTTCTTCAGCTAGATCTAAAATTTTTGGAACGAAATTAGGTGAAAAAAGTGTGATGGTTGAAGTGGATTTTAAGAAGAAGACTAAATGTGATATTTCTGGATAAATCATTACTACACGCTATGTACAATGAATAACACATGGCATGTATCCCCTTTCCAGCAGCGGTGCTAGGGTTTTGGAACCCATAAAGATGGAATGACATGTATTTCCTTGACATGTCATGTAGTTCCTTCTCAAGTGTATGATCCATGTGATAGACTATATGGTTAGAGACATGCCATGTACAATGTACATGGACAAGGGTTGGCCACACAGGCAACATCCCATGTTAACCCACATGTTATGTACCAAATTAAATAGACAAGAGGTCCGAGTACTTGGACATGACGTAGGACATAAGACCAACCATGGATAGTTATGACATGGTCTGTAGTCCTCCTACATTGAGTGTTATAATACATGGGAGGGGACCCATGTACTGACTAGAGACATGACCAGGTAGTGAATTGGGACCACACTCTGTGTGGGTCCCCTTACATGCCATGTACTACTTGATCTCTTCCGAGAAATCTTCAATCATCCATATCTCCTTCATTGGAACTCAGATTTTAGCATGCCAGATTCCTCTACGGAGTGATTTTTTATGTAAAACATGATAGTTCCAAAAAAAAGGATGTTTGAGATATGATGTGGAATCATTCATGTTTGGTACATGCTAAGGCCACACCCAATGATGAGAGGGATCATACAAAATCCCCAGAGAAGTACTGGGCTTACCCTCCAGGTGGGATGGGTAGTGGAATTCCATGATGGTAGTTCTAGACTTACCCACTGGTAGGACTGGGCAATTTTGTTCTGCGATGATCTTTTCAAGTTACCCTCCAACTAGGCTAGGTAGTGGAGATCCTATATGTTATGAGATTACCCTCATACTTGGTAGGGAAGTGTCATTCCCTAATGGTAGTTCCGGGATTACCCTCTGGATAGGTTTGGTAGTGGCATTCTCCGATGACATATTCCAAGCATAACCCTTCAGATGGGCTAGGTAGTGGAGTTCCCTAATGACTCACCAGGCTTATGCACCAGTGAGACTGGGAAATTGAATTACCTGATGAACTTCCTTAGTGGTACCTTCCAGTAAAAATGGGTAGTTTCATTCCTCTATGACTACCAGAGTAGGATCCTTCTATTATACTAGGTCTATAGATCATTTAATAAAACTTGTGACCCATCAACTATGTGGAATAGTGACGAGGCATGGTTTGAAGAACCTTTGGACTCATGATAATGAGGGACACTCTCTCCAATAAGATGAGTTCTTGTGACATGACTTAAAACAATGAAAGAGATTCAGTGCCAGCCATAGAAGATAGTATCAAGGTCTGGTGATTGAGTCCATTGGACTTGTGTGTCCTAGGTAGATGCATGAGATACTAGGAATCACAGATTGAATTTCTTTTGGAACTATTGTCTACTCATCTTCTTGGTATGAGTTGTGATATGGATATCACCTTAATCTCTCATTTGGGTTTCTTTGACTAAGCATATACATATATCATTATTTAGTACACAATCATCGGGTATAAATACTCTTATTCCAGAAGTGGCAAAGATGAGAAGGGTATGCCACATGATTTCTATGTTTATCTTCTCATAGTTGGATGGTTCCACTCTCCTGCTATAGGTAGTAAATACTCTATGAGAATATCACCTTTAATACCATGTTGATCTCCTTATGTTTGGAAGAGTTCACTTTCTCTCTATTTTTTTGGTTGAGCTGTAATATATTACTGTACCTTGTTCTATCTACCGCTTTCATCTTTAGTTGTATATCTTACTACCCCCTTTAAATTTTCAGGGTATTCTTCTAGGTATGTATATACTCACCCCTACATGGGATTTTCCCAACACATGTCTTGAATTCTATATATGGTGGATAAATTGATCATGATTTCAGAGGAGTATAGAGATATGGGGTTCTTGGACCGCATATGGTGGTCAGAGCTTGAGATACAGAATCTAGGCTCCCTCATCTATTTACTCTTTTATAGTTTTTTAGATTGGGACATATTTCTAGTTTGGTCATGTGTTTTCCCCTTTAACTTTATAGTATAAAATACTTTACTTAATTATTTTTAGTGGTCCATTCATATTTGGTATATTGATAGAAGTGTTTCATCCTTCATTTATTTCCCTCTGCACTTTTTCATTAAGGTAGTTGTGTGCATGTGAACATGTTCTTAGGAAAATGCATCCCTGAGTTAGTTAGGCATTTGGTTCTTTTCACAACCCCTAGCCTATTGAGACAAGATTGGGGTCGTTGTGGCCCGATCCCCAGCTTGGGTGAGGTCGTAACTCTACTCCCCACAATTGACTCAATTACAATGTCCCCCCAATCCTATATTTTTCTTATATTATACCAAAATAATTATCAATATTCTACAGAAAGAACTCTATTTCCATGTATGAGATACTCCCCTCAAACATTACAAAACATTTCCACTTATATGCACAAAAATCCCACTTCCAGACATCATCCTCCTATGTCAGGTCAACCCTTTGATGATCAAACATATCATATTATAGTGTCTCAAATACCTAAACCACTAATGAATGATGAAAATGATAACTTTTTGAAAATAATGGAGCACATACTAAGTTTGGTAGGATGATATTTTATCACGATTATTTATTTAATTCATTTTATAATCCAAAAAAAAATCAATTAATAATGATGCATGTTCCTCTATTAGTTCTATAGTGTGAAAACATGTTCAAATCTCTTTTTTGTTCAAAAATCTCAACAAATAGTTAACTGGATCACAAGGGAAAGTGAAATCCTATTTCACAGCTAGTTTCCCTTGAATCCTTCATGAAAATAATTATAGCACCCTCGTTTTGAGGTATGTAGCCTTTTTTATGACTTTTTTATGTGTTTAAAGTGCTTGGGATGAGTTGGGAAGTGGTTGGGAGAGTTTTGATTGGTTTTGAATAAGTTTGGAGGATTTTTTAAGGGTGCACAGTTTGAGCATAGTTAGGGAAAACCGTGCGGGTTCTCCAGGAAACTGTACAGGGGGAGACAATAGACTTTGTATGGCCTACACACGGTTTTCCAAACCATGCGATTAAATAGTGCATATCCATTCTCTCAAGGAAGTGGTGTGCGCAAAGTTAGCACACAGTTTTCCAAACCGTGCGGGCTAACCGTGCGACCACTTAAAAGTAGGGTTTTTGAATCTGGGATCCCTCAGGGGTGCCTCATTTCATTCCAAATTTCCTCTCACTCGAGCCTCACTCCAGACTTTCAGTTCTCAAGGGTTGGAGGATCTCTCCCACTCATTTTGGAAGTGATTAAAAGTTATTTCAAGATGGTTGGAAGGCCATCCTTCCCAGGCAAGTCTCTCCTCTTGGTTTCTTTGTAGTTTTCTCTAAATGTAAATCTCCCTCCCTCTCAGTTTTCTAGATCTACACCCGTTGTGTGTAGATCTAGGGTTGTGGTTTCCTTGTGTGTTGATTTTAAGTCTTGTGGATGATAGTGAAGGATATATAGAGTGGTTTTAGTGGAGTTTTTGACCGTATTGGGGTGTGGTTACTTGTGGGTCGAATTCACCAAAACCCTAAAGGTAGATGGATTCTCTCTCAACCCCACATGGCTTGAACTAGTGGTTTTTTTATAATTAATTCTTTTTCTTGATATTAATTGTGATAATGATGTTTTAATCTTTTTGGAATCCTATTTGGTGATGATTTGGGGGATTTTGGAAAAATGGGTTATTATTTCTAAAGGGGGCTTTGTTGTGTGATTTTAAAATGGTGATTTTAAAATAAATAGTGCTTGGTTATGAAAAGTGTTTTTTTTGAAGATTGATTTCAATAAGGATGTTGTTTTATTGAAATGTGGTTTGACATGGAAAATGATTTAAGGGTGGTTTCAATAAATGGGTGATTTGTTGAAGTGTTTTGGCATGTTATGGAAATGGTTATTTACTTATTGTTGTGACCTTGGTGGGTTATATGTTTTTTGTGGCTTTTTGGAATGTGATGGAGAAGTGGGTGGAATGTATCACTATAAAAGGTGATAAATAGTGGTTAGAAGAACCACCATTATAGATAGTGGTCGAGAATCACCGCTAGTAGCGAACATGTTTGAAGAGGAATTTCCACTGTGGTTGTTTGGTTGTTGTCTTTCTATGAAAGATGGAAATTGGTTGTGATAATGTGTGATGGTGATATAGCTTATGGATTAGTGTGACTTTACCTTGTTTGAAATGGCTTGGTAAGGGTATGTTTGGCTTGTGGTAAATTTTGAGCCATTTAATATTTTATATAATCTTATTTATATAAATGTGATAACGATTATTTCCTCGTATCATGTGTAGGGATGTCATTTGGGGAAATCCTACTGTGTATTAGTACTCACCCCCTGCTTTGGCACTTTGGTGCTTTTGCAGATGTCGTATTCTGGGACACAGGTAAAGGTAAATCATCTCATTGCTTGTGGATCGTGGTGATGCTTGGGAGATGTGTTGGTGCTTGGAGCATGGAGCTTGGTGTGGAGATGTGGGGTGTGTCTTGGTTTATTTTGGGGTCTCTTGTTTAGTATTCTTCATAGCAATATGATGTTGTTCTTGGGTAGTATTTTGGATTAATTGGTTATATTTTGGTAATGTATGATCTTGGTTGGTTTTTTGGAATGCATCATATAGTTGTGGATTGTTTGGTTAGTTAGATTTGTCTTAAGGGAAAACCATTCCTCAATTTATTATTGAAGCCCTTGGAATTTATTTCCAACCTTTGGAACCTTGGGAACATCGCTTAAGGCCAAGTAACATTCCTCCTCCCTCTCAAGCCAATGAGATGGGGTGGGATGTTACAAGTGGTGTCGGTTTGTTCGGTCCTTGGATTTCAATTGAGAATAATTGTTGGATCCTTTGGCGTTGATTGTTGGTCTTGGTGTAGACATTTGTTCTTGGTTTATTCCTTGAGTCAGGATTGTAGAAAGGCATATGATTTTCAGAACTTGGAATGTATAACATAAAAGGACGTAGCTAAACCTTTTATGCTGAACTTCAAGTTACCAAGGAGTTTGGTACATAAGTGTTTGGAGACACTTATAGGCATTGGATATATCATTATCATGGGTGTAGCCAATGAGATGAGCATGGAATTCATGGTAGAAATGACTTCCCACTAGGATGCATATTTCATTGGGGTATAATGATATATGTTGTGATACAAATGTGTGGATTTGAAAAATCTTAATTGGGTTTCAAAATGGAATTATTTGAAACATGGAAACTAGGGGTACTTTGAAAATGGGTTTATTTTAAAAAATGGTGGATTTTTCAAAATAGTGCAATATGGGAAATGTGAACTTTTGAAAATTTTATTTTCGATAGTTGTTATGTGGTTAAATTTGAAAATTGTATACCCTTTATAGTTATGGGAGTGAGACTTATGGTTGTTTTTGTATTAATAGAAATGGAACTAGGTAGGTGTCGTAGAGACCATCTGGAGTTGGCAACTGAAAATGTGGTTGTACCTAAGCCCCAGGTGAAATAATAGCTAGTGCAGTGTATAGTGAAAGCTTTCCTAGCAGTAAAAAGTGAAAATAAAGCGGATGAACCAAGACATGTTGATCATGTGGTTCAGTTTCAAAGGAATATTCCACCCATCTTTTGGGGTGATTTAGAGCCAGAGAGGGATAAAGTGTGGTTGAATAGAATGAATCAGATATTTTTCTTCTTGGGAACACCATCAGAGCAAAAAGTGAAACTAGCCATGTATATGTTTGAATATCATTCCCTTCTGTGGTGGGAGTTAGTGGTCCAAGCTGGGATGGACCGAAGTGTTACATGGGATTGGTTTGAGGAATTGTTAAATAAACAATTCAACCCTCATACATTCAGAATTCAGCATACAACATATTTCTTTAGTTTTAAGAAAGGGAACATGGAGGTGACAACATATTTGGCTATGTTTATGAACTTAGTGCGGTTTTCACCCGAGGTAGCGGGTAGTACATCATTGAAGGAACACATTTTTGAATTTGGGTTGAACAAGGAAATTCATTCCTAGATAGAGGTGATGTGTATAGATAATTACACAAAAATGGTAAACTAAGCTAAGGTAGCTGAGTGAGATCTTCTGGGGGCTACAGGTGGGGGAGGTATGTTGTTTCCCATGGGAAATAGTGGGAACTTGAACGTTGGGTTCAAGCGGATGAGGGGCACTTATTTTCAAGGTGGTAGCTAAGATTAGAATCTAACAGCAGGATCCATGAATCTTCATCCAAAGCCTCAGAGCAAGTTTGAATGTTTTAAGTGTGGTTCTACGAGCCACATCGAGAAGGATTGTATAACACAACCTTGAGTATGTCATAATTATAAGTATATGGAGAATCTATAGTGTTATTTTCGGAATGCCCTGAGGTCAGGTGTCCGTGACACTCCTCAGGGGTCGCATGGGTCTTATGCCTCGATGGGATAGGGGAAACACCACACCTCTTGGCAATAGAGTAAAGTTGGTCATGGTGATTCTCATAATACAAAAACACCTCAACAGGGTAATAAAGAGCAGAGTGTGGAAAGTAAGAAGTTTTTTGGAGATGAGGAGGTGGTAATGGATGATTAGTCGAGACCATCCACAGTGAAAGGTATGGTTCTTTTTAAATTCCACATTAATGCAAGATTTTTTTGATATGAGTGCTTCACATTCTTTTATTGCTTCTCACATCATTGATTTGTTAGGTTTACACATGGAAATGATGACTTCTGTTTTGAAACTAGAAACTCCTCTAGGTCAAAGAGAGTGTCGAGCCTTCCTATGTCAAGGAAGTTGTTTAGTTGTGGATGACATCAATTTGATGTGGGATTTCTCAGTGCATGAGATAGATTCTTATGATATAATACTAGGAATGGATTGGTTGAAAATGTTTAAGGCCCACATCGATTACTATGAGAGAATGGTTAGTTTTGTGATGGAGGATGGAATTAGACATCTCCTTAGAGGGGAGAAAAGTGAAAATCTGGGTGCTATAAATTTTTTGGAACCAACTGTTGGCACAATCTCATATCAGTTAGAGGCCTTGTCCTTAGAATTAGTGGAAGGTGTTAAGAAGAGTGTTATTCAAGAAGTCGTGGACCAGTTTATGGATTCATTTTCTGAATAATTCTAAGGGTTTCCACCCATGAGAGAAGTGGAGTTAATGATTGATCTCCTTCTAGGAACCCATCATATCTCACATTCATCTTAACAAATGGAACCAAAATAATTGTGGGAATTAATGGTGTAGCTAGAATAGTTATAAAACAAAGGGTTCAACTGGCCTAGAACGTCTCTATGGGTAACACCATTTTAGTTTGTTAAAAAGGAAGGTGGAACCTTACAACTCTGTATTGATTATTGTAGACTTAATCAGGTTATGATAAAGAACTAATATCCACTTCCATGCATTGATGATTTGTTTTACTAGTTTAGGGGAGCTAAGTGGTTCTTAAAGATTTACTTGAGGTCAGAATATTACCAATTGTGGGTGAGGAAGGATGATATTCTGAAAATAGTTTTCAGAATTAAATATGACCATTACGAGTATGTGGTTATGCCCTTCGGTATAACTAATGAACCAATGGTGTTCATGGCATTAATGAATCACATATTCTAGAGATATATGAATTCTATTGTGGTGGTATTTTTCAATGATATATTGGTGTATTCAAGGACAAGGGTGGAGCATGAGCAACACTTGGAGATAGTGTTGGGGATCTTAAGGGATCATCAGTTGTATTCCAAATTGTCAAAGTGTGTCTTTTGGATATAGGAGGTTTGTTTCCTTGGACATGTTATTTTTGAAAAGGGTGTTCTAGTTGATCCAGAAAAGATAGAGGTTGTTATCTCATGGAAACTTCCAAAGAATGTTTTCGACACGCAGAGCTTCCTTGGTCTAGCTGGGTATTAACAACATTTTTTTTGTGATTTCTTACGATTTTCATTACCGATGATAGCTTTGACAAGGAAGAATGTTCCATTTCAATGGGATGAACAATGTCAAAAATGTTTTGAAGAGCTAGAGGTTTTCCTTACATTAGAACCAATCATGGTTTTTCCAGAACCAGGGAAAGGGTACGTGGTGTATTATGACGCATCAGGGTTATGGTTGGGGTGTCTTGTCATGAAGGGTGATAATGTGGTTGCATATGGCTCATAGTAGTTGAGGTTTCATGAGAATAACTACCCAACACATGATTTGAAGTTGGAAGTAGTGGTTCATGCTTTAAAAATGTGGTGTCATTATCTCTTCAGTGAGAAATTTACATTGTTTACCAATCACAAGAGCTTAAATCATATCTTTTCACATAGGGATTTGAACCTGAGGTAAAGGAGATGGATGAAATATCTACAGATGTTTTATTTTGACTTAATGTACACACCGGGTAAATGAAATTTAGTGGAAGATGCATTAAGTAGAAAATAATATGCTCAAGTGGTGAAATAGGTATCAGATTAGTGGCAATTGATATCGGGCATAGTCAAAATGTGGTTGGAATGTAAGGAACATGGTGATAGAGTGGTCTTCCTTCTAGTTTTGTTGGTTCTTTACATAAATGGTTTGGTTAAAGAGTCATATACATCTGATTCTGAGTGTATGGAGATGAGGTTGAAACTCATTGGTGGGGAGACCATTGAAAGTTGGGAGATGAAGGGGAATTCAGTCTTGTGTTTTCGGAATCAGATGGTGGTACCAATGGATTATCAGGAAAAACTTCTCAGGTCTTATCATCATTCCAGGTGGGATGTTCATACTGGAATTAATAAAATTTATAAGGCATTGAAGGTGCAGTTTTGGTGGGTTGGTATGAAAAAGGGTATGGTTAGGTTTTTCTCGAGATGCTTGACTTGTCTGCAAGTCAAGGCAGATCATCATTAGCTAATAGGCATGTTGCAGTCTTTACCTATCCCATTGTGGAAATGGGAGTAGATAACAATGGATTTTGTGATAGGTCTCCCAAGAATGGTTAGGAAACATGATTCTATATGGGTGATTGTGGATCGGCTCACAAAGTTATCCATTTCAACCCGATTCGTGAATCTCATATGGTGGAGGATCTCTCCAAAATCTATATTCAGGATGTGGTAAAGAGGTATGGTGTTCCAGTTTCAATTGTATCTGATAGATATTTGAGGTTCACGTCCCATTTTTGGAAATCCTTGTAGTAAGCCCTTGGGACACAATTGACAAAGATCACAACGTATCATCCTCAGACGGATGGATAATCCAAGAGGACGATACGAACATTGGAGTATATGTTAAGGGATTGTATGTTGGATTTTTCTATTTCATGGGAGGATCACTTACTGTGGGTGGAGTTCTCCTATAATAACAGTTATCATGCTTCAATACATATGGATCTGTTTGAGGTATTATATGGGTATCTGTGTGATTCTCCACTATGTTGGGTGGAAATAAGAGATAGTTTGATGATTGGACCAAGCCTTGTCCAAGAGACTATTTAGAAAATCAATTTGACAAGGAAGAGGATGGAGACAGATCAATGTTGTTAGAAATATTATGCGGACCATCGTCGACAAATGTTGTTGTTCCAGGTGGGTGATCATGTTTTTTTGAGAATCTCTCATAGGTTGGGATATCGTCAGTTTGGGAAGCAGGGTAAGTTATCTCTGAGGTATATTGGGCCTTTTGAGATACTTGAGTGGATTGGAGAGGTGAGTTATCATTTCTCTTTTCCACCATGGTTTATTGTGTTGAACAATGTGTTTCATGTGTCGTAGTTGAAAAATTATTACCCAAATTACGACCATGTGATTTTTTGGGATCATGTTGAGATAGAACCAGATGATTCCTTGGTGGACGTGCCAGTGTAGATTGTGGATAAGAAAGATAAAGTATTGCATGGTAAAAGCATTGGTTTATTTTGTGTTTTATGTCAGCATGGTCATATTAAAGAAGAGACTTGGGAGCGGGTGAAAGAGATGGGTGAGCAATGACCCAAGCTCTTTCTACAAAGCAATGGTTCCCTACATTCTGGGGATGGAAAGTCTAATGGTGGGGAGAATGTATCTCTCCTAGTTTGAGGTATGTTTCCTTTTTTATACCTTTTTATGTGTTTAAAGTGCTTGGGATGAGTTGGGAATATGTTGGGAGATTTTTGAATGGTTTTGAATATGTTTGGAGGCTTTTCTAAGGATGCATGGTTTGAGCACAATTAGGGAAAACTATGCAGGTTCTACAGGAAACCATGCAAGGGGAGATAGTAGGCTTCGCATGACCTGTGCATGGTTTTCCAAACCATGTGAAAAAATCGTGTGGATCCCTTCTCTCGAGGCAGTGGCGTGCACACGGCTAGTGCCCGATTTTACAAACCATATGACCAATTAAAAGTAGGGTTTTTAAATCCGGGCTCCATCAGGGTTGCCTCCTTTCATTCCAAATTTCCTCCCACTCAAGATTCACTTGGGAATTTTGTTTCTCAAGGGTTTAAGAGGTTCTCCCACTCATTTTGGAAGTTATTTGAAAAGATTTCAAGGTGGTTGGAAGGCGGTTCTTCCCGGGCAAGTCTCTCTTCTTGGTTTCCTTGTGGTTTTCTCTAAATCTACATCCCCATCTCTCTTGGTTTTCTAGATATACACCTTTTTTGTGTAGATATAGGGTTTTTGTTTCCTTTATTGTTGATTTTAAGGTTTGTGGATGATAGGTATGGAGATCTAGAACTATTTTAGTGGAGCGTTTTCCCGGATTGGGGTGCAGTTGCTTGTGGGTCGAATTCACTGGAAACCTAAAGGTAGGTGGCTTCTTTGTTGACTCAACTTGGATAGAAATAGTGGTTTTGTTATAATTAATTTTTTTTTCTGAAATTAATTGTGATAATTAATTTTGAATCTTTTTGGAAACCTATTTGGTGATGATTTGGTGGATTTTGGAAAAAATGGGTTATTATTGCTAAAGGGGGATTTGTTGTGTGATTTTAAAATATTGATTTTAAAATAATTAGTGCTTGGTTATGAAAATTGTTTTGTGAAAATTGGATTTCAATAAAGATATTGTTTTATTGAAATGTGGTTTTTAATGGATAAATATTTAAGGGTGGTTTCAATAAATGGGTGATTTTTGAAGTTGTTTGGCATGTTATGGAAATGGTTATTTTCATGTTGTTTTGGCCTTGGTGGTTTATATGTTTTGTTGTGGATTGTTTTCATGTGACAGAGAAGTGGGAGGGAAGTATCACTATAAAAGGTGATAGATAGTGGTTTGAAGAACCACCATTACAAATAGTGGTCGAGAAGCACCGCTATGGGAGTGGGTTTGGATGGGAAGTTCCACCGTTGTTATTTGGTTGTTGTGTTACTATGCAAGATGGAAACTGGTTGTGATAATGTGTAATGGTGATATGTCTTATGGATTAGTGTTACTTTCCTTTTTTTTGACATGGCTTGGTAAGGTCTGTTTGGATTGTGGTAAATGTTGATCTATTTAATGTTTTACATAATCTTCTTTATATAAATGTGCTAACAGTTCTTTCTTAGTGGGGTGTGTAGGGAAGTCATTTGGAAAAATCCTACTGATTATTAGTAGTCTCCACTTTATTTGAAACTTTGGTGCTTTTTTAGATGTATTATTCCAAGACACAAGTAATGTTAAAGCATCTCATTACTAGTGGCTCGTGGTGATGCTTGGGAGATGTGTTGGTGCTTGGAGCATGGAGCTTGGTGTGGAGCTGCAGGGTGTATCTTACTTTATTTTGGTGTCTCTTGTTTAGTCTTCCACATAGTACTCTATTGTTGTTTTTGGGTAGTATTTTGGATTAGTTGGTTGTATTTTGGTAATGTATGAGCTTGGTTGGTTTGTTTTCATGCATCATATATTTGTGGATTGTTTGGTTGGTTAGCTTTGTCTTAAGGGAAAATCATTTCCCAATTTATTCTCAAATACCTTGGAATTTATTGCTATCCTTTAGTGCCTTGTAACGTCGCTTAGGGCCAAGTAACATTCCTATGCCCTATCAAGCCAATTATATGTGGTGGGATGTTACAATAATGAACTAGCACCGTTTCCCTAAAAACAAGTGAAATCCTCATTATACCTAATTCCACACTCCATTTGATCTCTAAAATGAACTTTTTATTCTAAACTATCAAGACCCACTACCACCCATGATTATGAAATGAAGGATGATAGATGATGATCCTCAAGTTCCACCTCTAGTAGGACCCATTTTGATGACTAGTTTAGAGAGTAAAAAAATCTCATTTTATGGTAATAATTACCCTCTAAAATTGATATAATATTGGGAGATATGATAAATAAAATAAAATTCTCCATAATATATTTTTTAATAAAACCCAATGATAGCCCATTATGAATGAATAAAAAAAATACACAAAAAAGTTTTCAATATATACCAAAAGAAAAACATATTTCATCCACTCAACAAAAAATCTAACTCGGCTATTAAAGTCTATCTTGGCCCTAATAGTCCACCTAAAACCCAAAAAATAGTTTCTATAAATAGTTTCACATAATTTATTTTATTTTGAGGTATTATTTTCATTATCTTTGTTCAGGTATTTATTTCTTGGTTTTTGCAGGAGTTTTGGGATAAAAATGGAGTTTTTGGACCCGAAAGTAGGTGGCACGTGATTCGCACACTATTTGGGGAAACTATGTTCCATCCCATGGGAAACTGTGCACCTGGGAAAATGGCACTATCCAGGTCACACAACTTTCTTCATAGGCATGCACCATCTCCTAGGAATTTATGTGTCTGGTTTCCTCTTTGACAGAGGATACCACACGGTTGCTGCATGGTTTAGCAAACCGTGTGGTCTAATAGTGTGTTCTATCTAGGTCATTAAAAATGTAAAATTTACCTTTGTTTCCTCCTTTTATTTAACCCGTTATCACCATTTCTACTCCCAATATGTATTTACATCCCTAAGAACCTCCTCCTTTCTCATTGGCTCCCTTTAACCCTGAAATCTTTGGTGGATTTGTATTTGGATTTGGATATTCAAGGAAAATCAATTAAGTCTCTATTCTCTTGATTTATTCCTTATTCTAGGGTTCATATTCCCTATTTCGTGGTCTCTATTTTATCCATATGATTGATTGACCTAATAAGGGTTCAATAATAACTTTTTGGGTAAAATATTGATGTTTATTGTTTGATTTTTCTTTTATAGGGTTCCTTAGTTTCTGCAGTTGTGGTTTTCCATCAGATTCTGAAATTTTCCAAGCCTGAGGTAGGTGATTCCTTGATTTAGAATTTATAGATGACTTTAGTATTCTCTCATTGTCTCTTTAATGTGTACTACGGATTGGGTAAAAGGTAAGAAACATGTTTTCAAAATACCTGTAGGTCTATATGTGTTGAAATATTGTTTTCTAAAGGAAATGGGTTTTGTTTCATGTGTTCTTTCATGTTATGATTCATAGATAAATTGTGCATGTGATGTGAAGCATGTTTAAAAATTAATTTAGTGTGCATGTAAAATTAAAAGAGGGGTTTCCTATGAAAATTGGTGGCTTATCATGTGTATTTATGATGATTGATGTTTGTATGTGGAAGTGATGATCTATTTGATTTGTAAAATAGAATTTGACCATAATGGGAGTCCTAAGAATCTAGGTGGGAAGACTAGGACTAGTAAACTAGTTGTATTAGTGGGGTAGAAGCCTGGTTTCTTCTATAATGATTAATTATAATACACTAACTAAAATATGATGATTATTGGATACCAATATAACATTTGACGCTTTAACCTCTAGTGGCTCATGCATGAAGACGTTGTGGGTTATGGTTACTATACCATTTTTCAATAATATATGAGGTTCCTAGTGTCCATTTAGTGATATTACCTTGAGGGTTTACCCATGGTGTAATGGTTTGATCATCCTTGGTCCATTACTTTGTCAACATCCAGTGTTTGAGGTGTTCTGGAGGTCACAGTGACTCATTTTAGTAGTTAAAAAAAATATTTTTTTCCAATGGTCAGTAGCATCAAAAGGTGGATTTAGTAGGTGGTGTCGGTAGGTGGAGTTGGTAGGTGGCATCAGTAGGTGGCGTTGGAAGGTGGCATCAGTAGGTCTCAACGGTGGGTCTCTGATGGTAAGTTGGTTAGTGAATCGCATCGGTGAATCGCTATCAGTAGGTCATGCCGATGACTCACATTAGTTACTTTAATTGGTGAGTCGTGTTGGTGGGTCACGTTAGTGACTCTCTATCAGTAGGCTGCATTGGTGGTTCAATTTAGTGAATTAGTGTTAGTGAGTGGAATCAGTGAGTGGTATCTGTTGGTGGTGTTAGTGGGTGGCGTCGGTGAGTAGCATCGATGAGTCATGTTGGTGAATTATGTCGGTGACTCACCCAACATTAAGTCATTTCCATCTTTCCCAATTTTTCCAGTTTCACCCCTCTAACATTTTATTTGACATAAATCAAGTTTAATTTTTTTTGACCATTTCTAAAGCAGTTTCAAAGGATATTAATTATATATTTAATATCCTAATGCCCCTGAGACTTTGAAATAGCCAAGACACATGGTCTTGGTCACGATATGACTTTTAAGTACTTTGAAATAATCTCCCTCCCATTGATATAGGATCCGGGATTTTCTAAATTGATATCCTCTCTTCCTTAAACCCTTTTGTTTTCTATTGATATGCCCAATTCCTTTATTTCCCATGGAGACATGTGTTTTTTTGTGGCATTTAGATATAGTTTTTTTCATGGATTCTTTGCTGCTACTCATGCAACCCCTTATTTTTGGCATAAGGAGGATTTTCTGATAGTCTATTCTTCTAGATAGGTATTCCTTTATCTCTCTTTTAATTTTGTATCATACAGGGTGGGTATACTGATGTATTCTTGTGAATACAGTTGGAATTTTTTTTAAAAAAAATAATAAGAAGTAATAAATGAGTGGAGGGGAAGATAATGATGATGTCAGATTTGTTCTATTTGTTATCTTTGATCCATGTTGTGAATTGTGTTGGCAGTATTTAATATGAAAATCATGGTCATTGGTGGTCTATGTTTGCACACCTGACTCATTAATTCTTGTTGTTAATATTCTGTTGGATTACTGTGAACATGAAAAATTTATTAATCACATATATCTGGTTAATTAAATGGATTCCCCAGGGTAAAACTTGTTCTATGATAACCCATTATTTATCAAAGTGTAATTAAAGAATGACTGTGCTAAATCTGAATACACCTTTCCCTCTTTCGTGTGGCTGTGAGATGTGTGTGGATATTTTCTATCATGTTCTTTGTATATGTTGTGTGGTTCTACTGTTGAGAGAATAGTGATGTGTTTTGATGGTTTAAGGTTGTAATGCAATCATAGGTTAAGATATTTTTTTATTGTGGAATGGGTGAGTGGTGTTTTCTAGTGGTACTGTAACCAGGTTGTGTTTTGTTTGTTTTGATGTGCATGGTGTAGATACTAAGTGGGGATTTTGAGTATGGTTGTGACTTTATATGTTGGAGGGTGCTATTGTGATTTGGGGGTTTTGTCTTATGATGGGTGGAATTAATTTGAATAATGATAATGGAAGTGGTTGGATTGGGTGCTAAGTGGGGGAGGAAGTGTGAAGTGGGGTGTTTTATCGTAGTTTTCTCCCTCTGTTTGGATTATTTGTGAGGATGGTTGTGTGATGCAGTTGTTAGTTTCCTGGGTAGGGATATAATAACTCTTAAATGTTTAATAACATAAAAATCATTGGGTGTTGAGTGTATTTCTTTTATCAACTTTATAAGTGACCATCGTTCATCCTAATACATGCATTTAGGGGTAGCAGCAAAGGTGGTAGTGTTATGGGGTGGTTGTTTTCTTGAGAACCCATAGGTTAGGATATGTTTTTGGTACCTATATATATGCATGTACTTTATTGGGATTCTATACGAATCCCACCCTAGTTTAACACTACATGCCAAACATCCCATTTGTCATGGGGGAGGGTGTCTTTCCCAATCATCCCGGTGGAAGGATGGATGGCTAGACGCTAGCTCTTACATGATCCCTATTCTAGGTAGTGATAGAACAACTCTCTTCAAGAAGATTGTGGTTTGTGAGGACCAGGTGTGTGCGGGAAAGTTGTGGTTCCCAGGTGTCTTCAGGATGATATGTGTTGTTCTTACTAGGTGTCTTCAGGATGTGGTGTGGTTTGTAGCCCATGTGTCTGTGGTCGGGATAAGATGTAGTTATGAGGATCAGGTGTGTGCGTGTGGGATGTGATGTGGTATGTGGACTAGGTGTGTGTAGGGGAGTTGTGACGCGGTACTTTCAGATGAAGTGGGAGTTCTATGACATTTTCTGTTAGGATGCGAGAGTGGAAAATCACTGTGAAAGTGGTGTGAGGTACCCTATCATCGATGTGCTAACTATATTACTTTAATTGACTTATGTTATTTAGTGAGCATGCCTTTGGTGAGGTTGGGGTAGATAATATAACTTTTTAGGTGATTTTGGATTCTTTTGTTTCTTGTTGTGGAATTAGCGTGCTTCTCCACATGTGCACGATGGACTTTGGTTTTCCATACTGAGTGTACTTGTATGATCACCCTATGTATATAAAACTATTTTTAGGTTTCCAAAAAAACTACAAGGACCGTGCTGGGAATTACTAGTTCAGACTTTGGGACAGTTGTTGTGTCACTTCTTAGCCTTGTTTTTGGTATTTACTTTAGAGACACTTGTTTTGTAACAATTATATTTTTTTAAACATGCATGCGGGATAGATTTTTGGATTTCTTTTATATGCATGTATTTGAATTGTTTTTAGTTGATACATCTTATCTCTTGATCTTGGTTACTATAAAAAGGGTAATGCCTCCCATTTTTTGATATTTTTATACCCTTAATGTCAGTTGCCACCCCGGGGACTACTAGCGGTGGGACTCGGAGGTCATTATCTCTCTTTATCCATTGCCATCTTAGGAGGGGCATCTTTGGAGGGAGGGGGTCATGAAAAAATTCTATCAGAGGTCGATGGTTGATATATAGGATAAATTTTAGAGTTAGGTATAGTGAGGATTTCATGGGTTGGTAGGGAAACAATGTTAAGTGACCTTGGTACATGAAATAGGCTAGAGAAAACCAGCTAGGACATGGGATTTTAGGTCCCCTGTGATCCGTTTCAAGGATTATGAGCTTACTGAACGACCTAGTGAGGCTACACTATTTGTAGAGTAGAGAACCTAGGATAGGTACAAGAATCACGATGACTTGTGTTTTATTTGAATTTGGAATTTTAGGGAATTTAAATAAATAGTGAGTTAAAATAAATCTTAAAAAAAATTCCATACTACTCAGGCTTAAGAGTTCCTTGTTTACTTTTTAGCTATGGAACCCAGTCATCGTCCACAATTGGCTTAGGAAGTGGAGGCTTAGTAGGCTGATCTGGCTGATCAACGAAGGGTTGATCTAGGGGGGAGGAAGACCATTGTAAGAGAAAATTACATTCTTTCTAGCAGCAAACATTGGGAAATTACGAGGGCAGTGTCTCAAACATAGAGACAGAGAGTTGGTCTGAGGAACTTGAGATCACCTTCAGCCTGATCTAGGATCTAAAAGAGTACTGGATTCCATTGGTAGTTAGTAAGATTAGGGGAGCTGTGCATTAGTGGTGGATTCTATACCCGGGGGAGAGAAAGGTGGATGATGTTCTGTGGATCGATTTCAAGGAGGAGTTCCGGGTAGAATTCCTTTCTTCAACCATGAAGGATGAGAAGGAAAATGAGCTACTCTCCCTCCAGTAGGGAGTTTTTCAGTAGGGGAGTTGGAGATCTAGTTCAAGGATCTCATTTTCTTCGCTTCAGATCTCTTTCCGGATAAGGAGTTTTTGGTGAGACCCTTAGAGGAGGCACCTCATCCTTATATCTAGTATGGAGTTACTCACTACACATTTCCAACATACATATAGGTCCAGAAGAAGAGAAAGGTAGTTTAGAGAATAAAATCTTGAGGAGTTATATCATGATAGGGGGTCCAATATGTTTATTTGAAGGGAAAGGCTACCAGCAGCGGGTCTCAGGCTCCAGGACCTTTGAGGTTTCAGTTGTCTGGGAGTCAAACTCAACAGTTTCCGTTTTGAACTTCTGGACCTCATACCTATCATGGAGGTCCGGGGATAGTGTGTTTTATCTTTGGAGTCCATGGGTAACTTCAGAGTTAGTTCTCAATGGCCATTCAAGCTCAATATGGTGGAGGTGTGCAGGTTCAGTTCCTACCTCAGCAGTAGTTGCCAACCAGACAGTTTCCGCAGTAGGGACAGTAGGATCTTGCTCCACCAAAGTGAGATATAGTAGGTGGAGGCCAACCTCAGGGAATTTTTCAGGGACCTTGACCTTGGAGTGGTCAAGGAGGTGGTCATCAAAATAGGGGAAGGGAATCTAGGTATGGTCAGTTACGTGCTGCATAGGCCACAGTTCCAGTTGGGCCAGAGATCATTTGAGGTATGATTAGCTTGTTTAGTACTCTTTCTTGTGCTTTCTTTGATTCAGGAGATTTTGAATCCTTAATTGGATGTGATCTAGCCCATTATTTGGGACAGGAAATAGAGAGTCTTTCCATGCCATTGGTTTTGAGTACGCTAGTCAGATGTCAGACCATCCTGCTTGATGTATGCTGGGGACGTAGAATGATGTTGGGGCCACATCTGTACCATGGGGATATTTTCCTATTACAGATGAAACTGTATGATGTCATCCTTGGTATCGACTGGTTGTACTCTATGCATGATTTTATCTACTGCTTCATAAGGAGAGTTTTTTTTCAGACATGGATGGCCAGCATGTGGATTTCATTGCAGAGCGGAGTTGTCAGATGGGCTGTTAGCATATGGAGCCCCTTCTTTATTTTATATATTATTTGTCAGTGGAATCAATGGATGATGAGATGGATGAGGTTACCAGCATTATTGGAAATTTATTGTATGTATTCCCCAATGAGGTTGTAACTTTACCCCCTCAATGAGATGTTGAGTTCAAGATAGTCCTACAACCCAATGCCTCTTCGATTTTGATGGTTCCATATTGAATAACACCTTATGAGCTATGGGATTTGCATATTTAGGTGGAAAATATGATGTAAAAGGTATTTATCTAGCTTATTGTGTCACTGTGGTGTGCTCCAATATTTTTTTTGAAACATGTGGATAGTGGTTTAAGGTTTTTCCTATACTACTAGAGGTTTAATTAGGTAATGGTCAAGAACCATAATCCCCTCTTGAGGATAGATGATATTTTTGACCAGCTGAGGAGAGAAAGTTGGTTTTCTATGATTAATCTATAGTATGGGTATCACCAGTTGATGGTGAATAAGGGTGACATCCTGAAGACTGCTTTCATGTGTAGGTATAGGCACTTCAAGTTCATGGTTATGTTGTTCGGTGTTATGAATGCACTAGTCGTGTTCATGGGACTTATGAACTCTATCCATTGTGAGTTACAAGAATGATTCTTTGTCGTATTCATCAATGAAATTATGATCTAATTGAAGTCATAGGAGGAGCATAACAAGCATTTTAGGACCATCTTGAAGGTTATTCAATGCCACCAGCACTATGGGAAGTTTTCCAAATGTAAGTTTTGGTCATGATAGGTACACTTTTCTAAGAATTTGGAGTCTCAGCATGGTGTAGCGGTGGAACCGTTGAAGGATGAAGTGGTTTTTTCTTGGGCAGTATCAAATAAAGTGGGGGGAGGATCATATTTTCCATGGTCTAGAAGGCCATTACTAGATATTTGTAACCGAATTCTCTAGATTTGCAACTCCATTGAATACTATGACCAGAAAAGACTAGGATTTTATGTGGATTGAGAAGTGCTAGGTAGAATTCGATTATATAAAGGGGAAGTTGGTTAGTGCTCTAGTTCTCTAGTTTCCAGAGGAAGGGGTGATGTTTGAGGTGTTTTGTGATTCTTCCCATCTAGTTTTGGGATGCGTACTGATGAAACAGTGGGGAGTGATATTTTATGGGTCTAGGAAGTTACATCCCCACAAATGTAACTACAACACCCATGATCTAGAGCTATCAGTGGTAATGTTAATGCTAAATTTTTGGCGACATTACCTCATTGGGGGAGAAGTTTGTGGTCTTCAGAGATCACAAGAGCTTGAGGAATATCTTTTCCTAGTTAGATATGAACATTCAAAAATAGAGGTGGATATATTTTCTCCAAGATTATGGTTTTTATATCTGTTATACCTCAGAGAAGGGGAATTTTGTGGCCAATGCATTAAGCAGGAAGTCATAAAAGGAGGTTGTTTGGGAATCTGTGGACACTTGGAAGGTGATGGAGGAGTTATCCACCTTGTACAGGGATGCATGGGTGGATGGTGATAGAGGATTTCTATTTGAAATGATTATACAGTCTACTATGATGTAGAAGGTATAGGATTCTTTTTGGGGAGACTCAGAGGTAGAGGTGATGCACGATCACATTGACTATGGTGATGCTCTAGAAGGATGGTTGGAGGATGGTCGGAATCAGATGTTGTTTCATGGGAAGTTGTTTGTTATAGTGGAAATGCGTGAGGGATTTCTCTCTGAGTATCATAGAACACCATTAGAGGCACACCAAAGAGTTTCTAAGGTATAACATGGATTGAGGATACTATTTTGGTGGCCCATGATGAAGTGATCTATGGTGGAGTTTGTGGAGAAGTGCTTAGTGTGCCATCAGATGAAGGATGAGCATCACGTTCCTGATAGTTTGTTTAAGCCCTTAGATTTCCTTGAGTGTTAGTGGGATAAAATATTTCTGGATTTCCTCATGGGGCTACCTAGGGATATGTTAGTCTATGATGTTATCTATGTTTCAGTGGATCGACTGACAAAATCGGCATACTTCTTGGAAATCAATGAATCAGGTGCAGTGGATTCCTTGTCCAGGAGGTATGTGGATGATTTAGTGTGGTTGAATGGGGTTTCAAGGTCCATTGTCTCAAACTAGGATACACACTTTACATCATAGGTCTGGAGGGGATTTTAGCATGGTTTTGGCACTCAGTTAATCCTTATCACTACCTTACACCCTCAGACAGATGCACAGACAGAGCGGACCATCCCGATGTTGGAGGACATGTTGCGAGCATGTGTCTTGGACTTTGGTGGGTCTTGGGTAGGAAACTTTACCTTGGTTTAGTTCACTTTAAATAATAGATATCACTCTTCCATTGGCGTAGATATGTTTGAATCTTTGTATGGAAGGTTGTGTCATTCAACTTTTTACTGGATAGAAGTTGGGGAGACAACTATTCTTGGTCCTGAGGTTGTGCAGACCATGGAAGAGAAGGTTCATCTTGTCTATAAGAAAATTAAGGTATCATGAGATCGACAGAAGTCATATGCTGATCATAGGGGGAGGCCCTTAGAGTTTGAGGACGGGGAACATGTGCTTTTGAAGGTTTCCCATAGATGTGGGAAGTAGAGGTTTTTAAGAGGGAGAAAGCTTTATCCTAGGTTCGTTGGACCCTTCGATGTGTTTAGTCAAGTTAGAGAAGTGGAATACCAGTTGGTGCTACCACTATAGTTGAAGAGGATCCATGATGCATTTCATGTCTCCTAGCTTCGTTAGTATCTTCACTATGACTACCGTGTCATTGACTGGGGAGAGTTGGATATCGAGGATGACACAATATTTGTGGAGCAGCCAATGAAGATCTAGGATCATCAGAATAAGGTGCTGCATGGAAGGACGATTCCTTTGGTTTATGTGTTTTAGAGGAATGGTTTGCTGGAGGAGAGTACTTGGGAAAGAGAGGCACAGATTCATACCTGAGTACCCATTATGGTTTTGAGTATTTTTTTTTCCACTTGGTAATGAAATGCTTGAGCCTTGTTTGCTATGAGATGAGTTGCTTCTTTGTTTTGTAATGTGTAATGAAGTGTTGACATGTGGAAAGGGGAGGAACCAATTCCTAATTACGATGCAATTAAACCCGTGGGGATGAGTCAATGCCACCTAGAGAAAATAATATCTTGACATAGATGGAGGAATTCCCTGATTCATGTGTCCGGATAGTGTGGTTTTTTATTTTCTGTGGCGTGTCTTGTGGTTGGTTGGGGTAGTAGATGTTAGAGGAGGCGTTAGTGGGTTTTGAGGTTCCACTCCATCATTAAAATCAACACAGGGAGGTTTATCATTAAAATTTGATAACATAGTAGTGTTTTAAGTATTGCAGGATCCTTGAGAGGTATCTCAATGGGTGGTTGTTTAGAACCCTCTTTTCCTTCTGGGTTGGTTTTGAATTGTCGAGGATGAGAATAGTTTAAGAGTTATCTGCTGTAATGGACTGGACCTCCTCAGTCCATTACTTTGTCAAAATCCAATGTTTGAGTTGTTTTAGAGGTCAGAGTGACTCATTTTAGGAGTTTCGAAAAATCATATTTTCCAATGGTTGGTAGCATCGGTAGGTGGAGTGGGTAGGTGGAATGGGTAGGTGGAATTAGTAGGTGGT
Source organism: Viscum album (assembly GCA_963277665.1). NCBI lineage: Eukaryota > Viridiplantae > Streptophyta > Magnoliopsida > Santalales > Viscaceae > Viscum > Viscum album. The sequence goes on along the minus strand of OY728120.1, from coordinate 2,058,396,177 downwards.
ATCAGTAGGTGGTGTCGGTAGGTGGTTTCTGTAGGTGGCATTAGTAGGTGGAATTAGTAGGTCATAATGGTGGATCACTGATGGTACGTCGTGTCGGGGACTCACACTAGTGACTCACTATCAGTATCTCATGTCATTGACTCTCATTTGTGATTCACATCAGTGGGTCATGTCACTGAATCACTGTTAGTAGGTCATGTCGGTGACTCACTATTAGTGAGTGGCGTCGGTGAGTGGCATCAGTAGGCATAATTAGGGGGCAGCATCGGTGAGTGGCATCAGTGAGTCATGTCGGTGACTCATGTCGGTGACTCACCCAATGGTGAGTCATTTCTAGCATTTACCAAATTTTCCAATTTCTCCCCTCTTAAGTTTTGTTGGCAATAAATATTGTTTAATACTTTGTTTTACCATTTAAAAAGCAGTTTAAAAGGATATTAATTATATTTTTAATCTCATAATGCCCCTGATACATTGAAACGGACAAGCCCAATGGTCTTGTATAGGACCCAACTTTTATGTAATTTGAAATCGTCTCCCTCCCAATGATATAGGATCTGGAATTTTCTAAAGTCGAGATCCACTCTTCCTTCAAACCTTCCATTTTCTCTTAGTATTCTTAGATCCTTTATTCCCTATGGAATTGTGTGTTCTGATGTGGTGTTCAGATTGATTTTTTTCCTTGGATTCTTTCCTAATGCTTGCACACCCCCTGTTTTTGAACCAAGGAGGAGTTACTAACCATGTTTTGTTACAGGTAGGGATTCCTTCATCTCTATTTTAATTGTTTATCATGAAGGGTGGGTATACAGATGTATGATTGGGAATATTGTTTGATCCAAATTTAATGAAGATAATAAGAAGTTATAAATGAGTGGTGGGGAAGATAATTAAGTTTTCTATTTTGTTTTAACTGTTATCTTTGATCTATGCCATGAATTTTGTTGTCTATATTAATTCAGAAAATCATATCCATTGGTGGTCTCTATTGGTGTACTTGACTCATGAATACTTGTTTTTAATCTTATGTTGAAAAGATGAAAACATGAAAACTTGATTAATCACATATACCCAGTTAATTAAATGGATTCACCATGACCAGAATTATTCTCTGATTACCCCTGATTTATGAAAGTGGACATAAAGAACGTGTTTGTTAAATCTGAATACACCATGCATTGTTTTTTGTGGTTATGAGCTGTGTGTGGATATTTTCTGTCTTGTTCTTTATACGGGTTGTGTGGTGCTTATGTTGAGAGAACGAAGGTGTGTGTGGATGGTTTAAGGGTTTAATGAAATCTCAGGTTGATATATTGTTTGATTGTGGAATGGATGAGTGGTGTTTCACAGTGGGACTACAACCATGTTGTGTTTTGTTTGTTTTACTGGGTATGGTGTGGATATGCAGTAGGGCTTCTATGTATGGTTGTGATGTGATATGATGGAGGGTTTTATTGTGACTTGGGGGTTTTGTATTTGGATGGGCGACATTACTTTGAAGAATGATACAAGTAGTGGTTGGCTTGGGTGCTAAGTGGGGGATGAAGTGTGAAGTGAGGTGTTTTGTCATAGTTTTATTTATCTATTTGGCTTGGTTGTGAGGCTGGTTGCGTGCTATGGTTTTTAGTTGACTAAATAAGGATGTAATAATAGGTAAATTCTTAATAAAATCAAAATTATAGGGTATTGAGAAGCTTTCTTTTATCAGCTTTGAAAGTGACCATCATTTATCCTGATAAGTGCATTTAGAGGTGGAAAAAAAGGTTTTAGTGTTATGGGATGGTTCTTTTCTTGAGAACCCATAGGTTGAGCTAGGTGTTTGGTACCTATATATAAATACCTATACATTCTTATTATTTTATACTCACCCCACCCTAGTTGAGCACTACATGCCAAACACCCCCATTGTCATGGGGGGGGGGTGTCTTTTCCAAACATCCCGGTGGAAGGATGAATGGATTTCCACATGAACATCCCTACTCCCTATTATAGGTGGTGATATCCCAAGTCTCTTCACATAGGTTGTGGTTTGTGAGGACTGAGTGTGTGTGTGAGTTGTGCTTCCTAGGTGTATTCATGAGGAGATGTGTTGTGCTTCCCAGGTGTCTTCAGGATGTGGTGTTGTTTGTGGATTAGGTGTCTGTGGGTGGGATAAGATGTAGTTGTGAGGCCTAGGTGTGTGTGGGTAGGATGTGATATGGTATGTTTCCCAAGTGTGTGTGGGAAGGTTGTGATGTAGTTCTTTTAGAAGAGGTGGGATCACTATAATGTTTTTCGTTAGGGTGTGAGAGTGGATAATCAGTGGGAAAGTGGTGCAGGGTAACCTCTCATCAATGTTCTTACTATATTACTTCACTTGAATTGCATTATTTAGTGATAATGCCTTTGGTTTGGTTGGGGTGGCTAGTATACCTTGTTAGGTGCTTTTGGTTTCTATTTTTTATCATGAGGGCATTAGAATGCTTCTCCACTTTTGCACCAAAGACTTTGGTTTTCCCTATTGAGTGTACTTTTTTTCTCACCTTACATATATAAAACTATTTTTAGGTTTCAATAAGGACTATGAGGACCATTTTGTGATTAATATCTCAGAATTTTGTACAGTTTCAGTGTCGCTTCTTATCCTTATTTTTGGTATTTACTTTGGAGACACTTATTTTGTAACAGTTATATTTTTTAAACATGCATGTGGGATCAATTTTGGCATTATTTTATATATATGTACTAGAGTTAATTTTCATTGAGATATATCATCTCCCTATCTTAGTTACTATTAAAAGGGTAATTACTTCCATTTTGAAATATTTGTATACCCTTGGTGCTGGTCTCCACCCCGAGGCCTACTGAAGGTGGGACTTGGGGGTCGTTATCTCCTTTTTTCCATTTATAACTCAGGAGGGGCATATTTGGAGGGAGGGGGTCATGAAACATGGTGATCTTGTGAAATTTTGAATACCTACAACATACGGTGAACCATATCCTTATTTTTATTCTAAAAACATGATTCTTTTAAAATTATATCCTTAACATGTTTTTATTAAAAATGTTTCCATGTTCTTTCATAAAACATGCATGGTTATTCTTCTTCTAATGTTATGGAATGAAATATTTATTTTCGGTGGCATCATACTAGGCTATGGATCACACCCTACATACACCATTAGGTGTATATAGGCTCTATTATGTATGACCCAGGTAAAAGAATGATGTTCCGTGGTTTTAGTGGTGGATTCTATTTCTAGAGATTTTCTATTGTAGGTGTTTGTGGAGGTGTCTTGGTGGTGATGACGCTCACGTTACATGGTGATTTTGGGTTATGTTCTAGTGGGTTCCCTTGTAATTTTGTTATTTTAGGTTTTTTGGTTAATTTTTTAAAATTTTTAGCTTGAAAATGTTGTCTCTATTGATCATGGGTATTGATCTTGGCATGATGGTTCATTTTGAGTATTGGTTATGGTTGTTATTCATGGGTGAAATTGTTCCCAAAAGTGTATTATTAATAACCATGCACTAGTTTCCAGCCCATGGGGATTAGGGATTCCCTTCTGGACATTTCAAATACTGGAACCACCACAGTTCAAGGTATTATCTTCATTAGATCATCTTAAGTTGTTTCTATATATTATATTGGTGCTTTTTATCTTTAATTTCATCATATTTTTTTGTATTTTTTGGAATTTTCCTCTGATATCATGTTGTATGCATTGGAGTTGGTAACACCAATTAGTAGGAAGAAGGATCAGAGTTTTAGGTGTCTGTCTTGTGTACTCATCGTGTCAAGATTTTAGCTAGAATATGATTTCCAAGTTTCAAAGATGGGCCTCTTGGACAAAATAATTTGTATGAATTGGATGAGGAGTTTTCAGGAACATTTCGATTGTTATCGACGATGAGTGAATTTCATGGAACCCGATGGTAGTACCCATATTTTTAGGGTGAATGGGATCCATGATCAAGATGTGCCAGACCTCCACTTATAGAGTTAAGAAACCTCATTTTCCATATCTTGTCACTCATGTTGAAGGAAAATTATGGTCGTGGTTCTGAGAGTGGACACCCTATCATGGTAGATGAGTTCCCAGACATGTTCCTAGATGACTTCTCAAGTTTTTATCCAGACTGTGATAAGAATTTCACCATTAATTTGGATCCAGGGGAATAACTGGTATTAATTTCCTCATATCATATGGACCCCACCGAGTTGATAGAATTAATGGTTCCACATGAATATTTGGAATCTAGTGGATTCATTCACTCGAGCATCTCACATTGGGCTGCCCCTATTCTATTTATGAAAAAGGCCAATGGATACCTCTGATTATTTATCTATTAAATAAATATGAATAAGGGGTTGATAAAGAACAAATAACCATTTCAATGTATTGATGACCTTTTTGATCATCTTAAGGGGGAAAGGTGGGTTTTCAAGATTGACTTTCCTTTAGGGTGTCACCAAGTCAGAGTTAGAGATGTGGATGTTCTAAAAATAGATTTTCAAAGTAGGTGAATCAATTTTGATTAATTGGTAATGAATTTTAGGTTGATGAATTCTATAATGGTCTCTATGGTACTTATGAACTGGCTTTTTCACCAGTATCTTTACTCCTTTGTCATGGTATTTGTGGATGAAATCATAGTCTATCCTAGGATTGAGGAGGAGAATGAGTATCACTTAATGATTGTTCTAGTCACTCTTCAGGATCATCATATTTATTCAATGTTCTCAAATACAACCTTCCGGAATAGGGAGGTGATGTTTATGGGTTATGTGATCTCAGAACAAGGGGTTTCTATTGACCCAAAAATGATCAGTGCAGTATTGTTTGTGGAGCATCCAAAGAATATTTTTATGATCATGATATTTTTCTTTCTGGAATGGTATTATAGGCGATTTTTAGAGATTTACCTCAAATTTATTCTCCCATGATGATGCTTACCCACAAAGGGGTGATGTCTGAATAGAGACTAGAATGCCAAGAATCGTTTGAGGAGCTTAAGAGGTGGTTAACCAAGTACCCTTTTTTTGATTTTTTGGAATCTATAAAGAGATATGTGGTCTAATATGTTTCTTTAGGTATGGGTTTTGGGTGAGTTCTGCCACAAGATGACTATTTGGTGGTGCATTATTCTCACCAACTTCAACCCCATGAAAATAATGACCCAATCCTTGATTTAGAGTTTGAAGCAGTGATGCATGACCTAAAGATGTGGACTCCTTATTTCATTGGAGAGATGTTTGTGGTCTAATATGATCATAAGAATATTTATTAAATATTATACAAAAAAGATATGAATATAAGGCAGCATCATTTGGTGTAATACCCTCAGGGGTTTGATTTTTATATTATGTATACCCTAGGAAATTATAATTTAGTTGAAGATTCTTTGATTAGGAAAGTGATAGTGTATGCGTTGAAGGATTCCATTGATGATTGGGATTTAACAGGTGTTTTTACTACAAGAATCTTGAGAAAAAGGAGCATAGTGGATACGTTTTCCAAGAAGGCGTTCAGATGACACCTTCCCGTATAGAGTTGATTCGGCATGAATGGATGAGTTATGAACCATGGAAACATTCAATTCTATTACTAATTTGTGGGGAGGTTCATTTTTTGTGTCCATTATCTCTTGATGGATCAATTTTTCTTTAAGGGTTTCTTCATTGATCAATTTTAATTGAGGATGATGGTGATATAGGATAGAAACCATTCTCAATGGTCTTTTCATCATGGTAAAACATAGAGGTTTTATAATATGTGACACCTATTCTGGTGACCAGGTATGAGGTGTGATATAACTAATTTTTTATATCTGTGTTATACATGTCAGAAGGGTAAGTAAGAGCATCAAATACCCTTTAATTTACTTTACCCCATACCCATTCCTATATTTATTTGGGAAGAGGTCTCCATGTATTTCATTATTATCTTATGTCATACAAACTGAGGATGGAATTCTATATGGGTGGTAATTGAACATCTGTAAAAACCAGCTCATTTAATTACAACTAGAGATTCAACCAAGGTGGATGAGTTGGGAAAGTTTCATATGTTAGAGATAGGGAGGCTTCATGGTGAACTATCATAAATTTCTTCATATCAGGACACCTATTTTACCTCTTATATTTGGGAAGGCCTTGAAAAGGAATTGGGGCCATAGACCAAGTTGAGTACGACATACCCTCCTCAAACAGTTGGTCAGACGAATAAGGCTAATTATATCATGGAAGATTTTATTTCAGCTTGTGTGATGGATTTTGGAGGCCCGTGGGATATCCATTTGGGGTTTGTGGAATTTACCTATAATAATAGTTACCAATTCTGGATAAAAATGGATCCCGTTGAGGTAATTTATGGGTGTTAATTCCAGTATCCTTTATGCTTGGTATCGGTGGGTGAAACCACATTCTTGGGACAGAGCCTTATGAAAGAGATGTATAATAAAGTCAAGTTGATGAGGATAAAATTTTTTATAGAGAATATTTAACCTGAATATTATACTGATTATAGGCATCAAGATTTGGAATTTTATACGGGTGACCGAGTGTTTTTGAATATAGCACCTCACGTAGGTCACTGTCATATTGGAAAGCAAGGGAAACTAATATCTAGGTTTGTCAAAACTTTTGAGATTAATGAGAGAGTTGGTAAGGTGGCATACATGTTATATTTTCCTTCTTAGTTGACATTAATTCATGATGTATTTCTCATAGTTGAAAAAGTATAATCCAGATCCATCTCATGTGTTTAATTGGGATGAATTGGAATTAGAATATGATTTTTCTATATTAGAATGGACGATATAGATTTTCTATTCCCAGGAGAATGTGCTTTATGGTAATCTCATACCATTGGTTCATGTTCTTTGAAAACATGGTAATGATGAGTACGAGATTTAAGATCAGATGTCTTGGGTTTAGGAGAAGTATCTATTTTTGTTCTTTGATCATACTATGGAGTGAATTTCTATTGGGGGAATTTTTCATGGTGGGGAGACTTATCACATATGTGATTTTATTTTCAAGTATACATTTTTTTATTTTTTGTCTGGTATTTTTTTCTTGGTTTTGTTAGGAATTTTTTGGAGAAAAATGGAGTTTTTGGACATAAAAATGCGTGGCGCACGGTTAGAGGAAATCATATAAAGCCTAGGAAAAATCATACACCTAGGACAATGGAATATTCTAGATCACACTACTTTCCACATGGGCATGCTCCCTCCACAGCAAAATATGTGGCTAGTTTCATCTTATAAATAGGTGACCACATGGTTTCTGTATGGTTTGGGAAACCATTCGGGATAACTATGCGGCATGTCTAGGTTATTAAAAATTGTAACTTTGCCATTTCCCTCCTCTGATTTAACCCCATTTTCCACCATTTCTCATCCCACTATGGATTTATATCCTTTGGTGCCTCCTCCCCTCTTCTTTGATTACATTCAACCTCAAATATTCGGTGGATTTAGACTTAGATCTTCATGGAACTTCATGTAAGTCTCTTTTATCTTGATTTCTTCCATCTTCTAAGGTTCATCTTACCTCTTTCTTGGTCTCACTTTTATCCATTAGATTGGTTGACCTAATAAGGCTTAAATATGTTATTTTATTTAAAATTTTGATGTATATTTTTATATATTTCCATTATAGGGTTATTTATTGGTGCTTTTATGGTTTTCTAATAAATTCTTGATGTTTCCTTGATTAAGGTAAATGATTCCATGGTTTGGAATTTCTAGATTAGTTTGGTATATTTTCATTAATTCTTAATCTATTATATGGATTGTTTAATAGGTGTGAAATGTGTTTTCAAAAGTATTTTATTTGCGTATATGTTGAAATATGGTTTTATAGTCGAAATAGTTTGTGTTTCATGTGTATATTAATTTTTTTCATCTTGGATAAATAGTGAAAGTGATGGAATGAATGTTAAAAAATGTATTTGGTGTCTATTTTAATTTGAAATAGGTTTTTACTATGAGAAATGGTGGGTTCTCATGTGTATTCATGATGTTGGATGTTTTTATGTGGATGTGGTGATCTATGTGATATATGAAATTGAATTTGAGAACAAAGGGATCCCTATGTATCTAGGTGGAATGACTAGGACTAGTATGCTAGTTGGATTGGTAGAGATGAGACATGATTTATTATTGGAATATTGAAAATAAAATAATACCTAAACAATTATGATCATTGGATACCCCCCTAGAACATTGGATGGATGCCTCTATAATGGCACGTTAATGAGGACATTGTTGGTTATGGTTAATATACCATGTTTCACTGGGATATGAGTTTCGTAGTGTCCAATTAGTTCTAGTACCATAAGGAATTACCTATGGTTCTCTTTTGATCTTGTTCATCCCATTGGAATATGTTGAACCTTATCCTTATGTTGATTTTAAAATCATGCTTCTTTGGAAATGATATCCTTAAAATGTTTTCATTAAAAATGTTTCCATGTTCTTTCTTAATAAATTTATAGTGATTTTTCTTCTATTGTTATGGAATGGAATCTATATTTTGGGTGGAATCTAACTGGTCTTTGGTTCACACTCTACATACACCAATGAGTGTATGTAGACTTTGTTATGTATAACTCAGATAAAGAAAATATGTTTCATGTTTTTGGTGGTAGATCTAGTTGATAGTGATATTCTCGTATTGTTGTTTATGGAGGTGACTTGATGGTGATGAAACCCTTACTAAATGGAGGTTTGGGGTTATTGTCTAGTTGGTCCCCTTCAATACTGGTATTTTTGGTTTTGGTTAATCTTTTAAAATGTTTAATGTGAAATTATTTTTTATATTGATCTTGGATATTTATCTCAGTGTGATGTTTAATTTTGAGTATTGGTTATGGTTGTTCTTCATGGTTGAAATCGTTCCCAAACGTGTATTTTTGATACCTGACACTTGTTACCAGCCCATGAGGAATAATAATGAACTTTGGACATTATCTTAGGTCAGATCAAGTGTTGGGTAAGATGGACCCTTATCTTGGTTCGTGACAGGTAGGGTGAGCATACATGTATTCATAGTTGGGATAGAACCATGGTATCAAGTGTACATGTGATAAGAGAATTCTAATGTTTTAGTGAACAAAATGAAAAACTAAAAAGAACCTAAATAAGATAACCAACCAATCCCATCCTCACCGTGGATATGACACTAAATCAGACATCCACACTACTACTTCCATACTGATTTTCTTCCCACATGCCCTGATGTCTAATGCCTCATGCTACCACCCCCTCCATACATATTACATCACATCACATCACATCACATAGTAGAAAAATCTTATGGGGTTACATATGCATATCTATTGAATCCACCATTGAATAGTTTATAATACATTGATATAATCAGGTGCCATCATGTCATGTATCTCCCTTAGACACCTTGGACCACATGTAACTTCTCCACATAGCCACACCAACTATATATCTCCCAAAGACACATGGTCCCACAAATAATGTATCATCATATCCATGAATACCACATATCACTTGAGTACACTTAGAATATCACTGCACATCTCACCAGTGGAACCCAGATATGCTACTACTAATGTAATATTGGTGATGATGGGTTTGCCAGCTATCCATGTCTCCAACAACATGATGATAGAGAAAACATCCAGAACTCAGAACCTCTGAACATTTGTAAGGTTATCCAACTTTTATGGGCTGCGTATTAAAATAAAATTGACATGAAAGACACACTCACACTCACACACACATATATAAATTCATACAAAACAAATGGGTTCACAATAAGTACACTAGATCCCATTACACCACCACCACCATACCAAAAATCAACCATCACTAATTCTTCTATCACTGTATGAAACACACCACACCACCACAACACAGAGCCACATTGACTCCCACTTTCAATTAAATCTCTCACAAAATTCTATATATAACCAATTCCACAATCTTTTATTTACTAATCCACATCATTCACATTAGAAAACTCATTTATTTATTCAGAAACCTCATCAAATTTCCAAAAAAAAAATACCAACCCCATAATATTCAGTTAAAACATTATAATTATTTCATAGATTACTGGGAAATTAACATAATTGTACCATAGAAATTTTTTTCCAAAAAATATCAACCATAATCACAATTCATCACATCCACTTTCATCACCATGCCACATCAAAAAACTGATCTCACCCTAAAAACACACATCATACTTCCCAACCACATCTTAGAGCTAGCACAAAATCCATACACAATGACCACACATCACCACCACAAATCATCGATAGAAATTAGTTCCACTGCTCACCATAACCTACGAACACCACATCACCCAACAACCCAAAAAACATTCATTCCATCCATGAACTACATAACATCACCAACACACTCATCGAATAACCCCACCTATAACCTTATTCACTACACAAAAACTCAGTCAAACTATCTAGGTCACCACAACATGAATAATCACACACAACAACAAAAAAACCAGCTTAAAAAATTATTCATAATACTTTATCACATTTCATAGTTATCTATCATGGGAATTATCACCCAAAATAGATCCTAATTTTCAAAAAAATTATTATCTTTTTATAAGTTATTTAGCCTTTTATTTGTGGTGAGATCACACAATAAACACAACATTGTCGTTATCATATATCATCTAAATTAAAAAATATTCTGACAACTATTATTTTTTTTGGAAAGAAGAATTCATAATATCATCAATAGAATTTTTCAATGAAGTAAAGAAAGAAATATCTCCCCATACCCATCAATTTAAATTATTTAAATTAATTATATTAATTATTCTGACCCTTACAATCCACCCAAAGGAAATCAAAAACTTTTGAATACCATCCCTGAACTCTAAATAGTCACAAATGAAGATCCCTATACTCAAATAGGATTTCCAATGTCACTGCACACTATAGGGTGAAGATGAAAGTCCCATACACCACAACTACATGACAAAATGATGGATTGACCAAATCTTGAGAAAATGATTATAAAAAATTCATCCTAACATATCTAAATAAATAAATAACACCAAAGTGAATCCTTTTAAGAAGAAATAGGAATATCAAGTGGGTAAGGGAGGATAACCCACCACCGATTTCCAATAACTAAAAACTAGAAACAAAAGATCAATATAGGGAGAAGAGGGTTGGATGACCTTCCAAAATAACCTATGTTTTGTGCAGAAAATGAGAGGGATTAAGATATAGAGAGAAAAATGAAGGATAAATTAATCAAATGAACAAGATACATAAACAGGGTAAAAGTCACAGATTTAATAGTTTAAACCCCAAATTTATTCCATAAAATATATATCTCTAAAAATATATTACATGAAACAAAACTTTAGGCCATAAATACTTTGATAAAATAAAATCTACCTAAAACCATGGAATCTAGGAAATTATTTACATATAACATAAAATCCCCTCTTAGATAGTAAACCCATTCTACACACTTCTTCTCAATGGCATACTTTTCACAAATTGTTGGCCCCATGAGCCATAAAACTCTGTTGTATTTTATAAACCCCTAATTTATATAGAAATAAAAATCTTTTTGTGGTTCTACTAAAGTTCCACCTAACCATATAAACCCTCCTATGATAACTCAAACAATAATTCCATAAAAGTAATATGTTTGTAAGTCATATACTATTAGACCCAAAATAAAACACTTATTGATGGTATTAATATTTAATAAGGTTTAGAGGTATTACTATTCTCTATAGTATAACACAATAACCAAAGGTATAAAATGTTTATGCTTGGGACTATTTCTCAATATAAGAAAATGAAAAATATCAAGACAAGTATATCCTCAAAAAAATCAGTATGATGTATCCCTATGCTGGGGATTCCATACCAGGTGATAAATACATTTATAATTAAAATTAATCCAAAATTAAATAAGAATAACTGACACCAAAAAATTAATAAATGAAAAGTGATAAAAATGTAATACATAAATCATAATAATCTTACAATCATAATAGAAAAACAAGAAAATAATTTTTATTCATGAAATGATAGTAAAAATATAAAATGAAATTGAATAAAAATAAATTTCTGTTTACCATTTTAAAAAACATCTCATAAAGAAATTAAAATATAAGCGAAATATTAAAACAACTCTATCTATGTTTAAAATGTGTTGAATTATAACTTTCCAACACCTCCCTTACTCCTACCATTTTTCCCTTATCAAAGGTAATGGAAATATTATGTTATCCCATGGATTATAAAATTAAATATATATATATACACAAACACACACACATAAATTTGTGTATATTGATATTTTTTGTAAACCAAGTAGGATACCAATAAATATTATATCTATTTCTATTCATAAGATAAATCATACATTCTTATTTTAAATTAAGGATTAAAATAATTATTAAAGTGAAATAAATGATTTAAAATAAACATAATTTGATTTAATAAACATTAATTTTATAATTTTTTAAAATAATCAGTATACTAAATATAAAATAATTAACAAAAACCATGGATCAATATAACACTATAGAATCAATTATAGTATGTAATATTTTCTTCCATATAAAACAATAAAATTTCCTAAGTAGATTTTTTCAATAATGATATTAAAACATAAATTATGAAATTTTATAAATTTAATATGATGAATATCATTAAATTTCTATCATTATAATTTCAAAATTATCTTATGTTGCAATTTTGTTTTTTAGAATTTTTTTTCTTATAGGTTAATTGTGAAAAAATCCCCAATTTTACACAAATGTAACTTTTATGAAATTATAATGATATAATAATAAATTGAAGGTGTATGAAACATACTATAATGACCAAATATGTATTTTATATGTAAAATAATTCATATAATAGTATAATTTTTTACTTAGGAATATATTTTTAACATTTTTAAATTCAATGTAATGTTTATGTTTAAATAAAAAATCTATTTGGTCCATCATTTTTAATCTAGTATATATATCGTTATCATCATATTTGGTATGTTTTGTATGATAAATAATTATAATTTTATTAAAATATTCAAATTACTTAATTAATCAACCTTATAATTTATTTTTATATAAAATCATTTTTTAACATAAAAGGAATTTTCTTTGAAAACCATTTTCATCATGTTTTTATTTTTTTATAAATAATTTATACCATATATTGAAATTAAATGTGATAAAATCGAATCGTTACTTGGAATAAATATTTCAAAATTTTTATACAAGGAATCATTCTTCAAAATTCAACATAAATAGTAATATTTATAAAATATTCTACTACCTTAGTAATAGTTTAAATAGGGTAAATTTGTTACAACTAAAATGATATGGGATAAAAGGACATAAAAACTTGTTGAATATAGTTTTATTGTCATATTTAATCACTATATCTTCTCCTTATAAAATATTTTTCATTTTGGAGATATTTTCCTTGAGTAATTCATTAATATATTTTAATAATTTAAAAATTTTATTTGTGTCGTCTCCCGCACTTATAAAAGTATACCACCCTACTCTATTTGACACACATCAAAAGACACTAATTTATATCAGAAACTAACAATTTTTTCCTTACATCAATTAATATGTATTTTAGGGCTTTTATTAATAATAATTCCATCATAATATGAATTTATCAATCAACCTACCAAGGTCATTAGAAGAAGAGGCCTCCAAATTAACCGATTGAATTCTTTTTATTTTTTCATTAACCTCTTCAAAAAATGTCCAAACCATTGGGTTATAATACCATTAGTATAAAAAAATGAAATTGTATATTTTTTTATGATAATTACCTTTTTAATATACTTATCTATATAATGAGAAATGAAGTCATATTTCATGATTACATGAAGACTACCACCTCAAAAAGGTGATGTATTTGAATTTTCATCACCACATATTATGGTAGGTCACAATGATGAGTTAAAAAATAATATTATATAAATGATATATATGACATAATAATGAATTTTTAAATTAATTATATCATTTTACTTCTTTCCCATATACCCATTGAAAAAATGTCAACTTCAGTTGTGACTACATGTGCACTGCAACCTTTACTAAGTGAGGTTATTCCTTTTCATAACAGCTTCTCAATAATGATTCTAAATTTTATTAAATTAATATAAATTATATTTATATCATTATTTAACATTTTTAGATTATGGTAAATTGAGAAATATGATTGTATATAATCTATGAAACTAAAACATATATGAAAAATAAAACTGTTAACACTTAGAAATAGTGATTTTAATAAAGATTTATTAACAAACAGGTGATGAAATAATAGAAGTTGATCATAAATTTTATTATAAATATGAAAATTTTTATTACTTTTAATTATGTAAAATTAAAATTTATTATAAAGTAGGTTGAAATAATTTTCTATGAAGGTCGAATATACGGAATAATATTTGGGTTAAAATATAATTCTTTCTTATATTATTTTTATTCAGAATTAGATCAGGCAATTTAGATGATCATAATATTTTGAAAAAAAAATATATTATTCAAAAATATTAATTTTTTTGTTTACATTTATATTTTATATTTCTTCTATAGTTTAATCATGAATAAAATAGTCAATAAAATGTAAAGCAATATATTTTAAAAATCATTTTTTGAACTTTTCTTTCCATCTCTATTTCATCCCTGTCCATATTTTCATTAAAATGTTTTAAAAAATTATTTTACTATTCTAAATATAATAAAAAATTTATTTTTTCCAATGATAAACTTTATAATAAAGGTTTGTAATTAATATTATTTTGATATTTCAAATGATTTACATTTTTTCCAATGGTTTCAATGAAATCATTATTTTAACAAACATCATAAAAATTACATTTCTCACCATCTGGAAAAGACTTTTTTTAAATATTCCATGACATGTTTCTATGAATATTTTCAAATTAAGTTATTTTTCAAAATATTTTGAGATTTTTTAATTAAAATTATATTGAAATAAAAGAGTTAATTTTTTAAAATAATTCAAATAATTTTAAAAAGTCATTATGAATCTATTATTACACAATTTATATGGAAGTGAAACTTAATTTATTGATTTTATTTTACTTTTTAAATCATTTTTTAAAAAAACCATTATTTATAATGAATATTTAGTCTCCCTATTATGATTTTGGATTATACCTTATTCTAATATCATTCACTTTTATTTGAAAAAGTTTTCTGTCAATCTCCATTATTCATTAAACATTATTTTTTCCCTTCATATCCATATTTTCAATGTAATGGATGAATTTATAATCATATATATTAATTTGATGATTCTTAAACCATATTCCATATCAATATGCGGTATCAATTTATTGATGATTATTTAGTATGTCATTTAATTTACTCAACAAATATGGATGGTCCTTATTTTTTATTCAATATGGATTAATGTTGACATATGATGAGTTTTGAAAAGGAATTATATTGACCAATGAATATATAGAGAATGCGTTGGAGGTGAATTTTACAACTAGGTACTGATCATAGATATCCCCTAAATGCACTGATAAGTCTCATGAGACAAAATGGCAGACATTCCATATTATATGTGTATCTATTTTACACTTACCAACTTATTAAGAATGTTGTCTTGGTTGAGAGGCCTTGATTATAAGATTCATTATATCATGGTTGAGTGTCATTAATCACAAATGAATTTAATTATTAATTTTCCTTACTAAGAATTATGTTTCCATTATCCTTGTTATTTATATTTTGATAATACCAATTTATTTTCATGCTATAAAAGTTTTTGATTCATTAGAATGTGTTTTGATTCTCTTCCATGTGATATTGATTATTTTTTTACTCATCGTAGCTTCCATTGCACATAACCATTAATTTAAATCTAAGTGGAATTTTTTTTCCCTTTTAAAAGAATTTTATGAATTTTATTATGAAATATTTCATGGATATATAAAAGTTTTAAAGCTATGTTTTTATATTTTCATTTTAATGTGGGAATAATGAATGTATCTAGATTTCTAAGAATTATAATCTTCTTGATCTTGGGTGGTGAGATCCCTTGGATATTCCACTAATGTATTAATGTAAACATTCAATCATGGTTACTAGATTCATGTCGTTATGAATCATGGTAGATCATGATAATGTTTCTAATTTTTGATGAATCCATTGTAACTAGTTTTGAGATGAATATAATTAACATAGAAATATGATTATCTCATAGGGTATTTGATGAATTTATGAATTATAGGTTTTTTTTTATTTTTTCAACAATATCAATGATGATAATTATATAAATTAGTTTGTTAGATTGTTTAGATATTGTTCTTAGTGGTTGTAAGGGATTCAACATCCATAGATAGTAGAGGGATTTACCTACCAAGGATTCCAATATAGCAGGTGTTGGAATTGAGTAAATCAGGGCTATATTTGGGCAGCTAAAATTAGACATAAAAGACATCCATGAATGTATGGAGAAACATATTGTGAAAAAGTGTTATTCACCTATGCTGGATCTCTTCATGATATATAAACCTCCATATTTTTATTGAACTAATAATCCACTGATAGCTATAAAAAATATTATGAACCTCTAATATATTTCCATTGTATTGGGATATAATGGATGGATTGTTATTCTAGTAGTTTATTATATAGTAGTGGATGATGATGAATGGTTTTCATTGATATAATATAGTAAGGTGGTTGATGTAATAGAATATGAACTACAAGAAAACTGCCGTTTAGCGGCGGTTTTTTCGCAGCAGTTTTTAAACCGCCGCGAAATGCCAAAAAAAAATTATTTGAGGATTAGCGGCGGTTTTTTAAAAAACCGCCGTGAAATAGTGGCGGTTTTGGTAAAACCGCCGCGAAATGAAATGAAAAAATAAAAAAACACGAGAAACCCCAAAATCACTAAAACGACCATAACATTAGATCCAGGCGTCCGTTGAAGCACCACGACCAGTCAAATCGAAGCTCATGAAGAGATATAGAGGCACATATAATCAAAACTATGAGACAGTCTAAGGTGAGGAAGATATTAGGGTTATAAGAAAGTTGAAAAAAGTTCTCCAACTTCAAACGACCATAACTTTTGCTTCGGGTGTCCGTTTGGGCTCTACCACATATCAAATCGAAGCCAGCGAAGAGATCTACGCACCAATTTAACACAAGCAAGCTTCTGTTGTGTTTTTCGACCCCAAAAACCCCTCTGAAGGCCTCTAAAACCCCATTTTTGTCACCGGTGTCCCGTTGAACTTGTCTTCAAACGGACCTAACTTTTGATCCGCGTTTCAGTTTGGCCTCCTCCACCTGCCAGATCATAACTCGTTCCACGAGCATCAGTTTTACTGGTCGCGGAGCCCACATGAACTCCTAGATCATATGTTATGACCTTTTTAGTGGGTATCGGGTTTGTTATGTTTTTCAATGCCTCGTTTCTAGCAGCCGTTCCCCGTCAGCTTTTTTTTAAATGGTCATAACTTCCGATCCGCCTGTCCATTCAGACTCATTCACCTTTCAGGTTGAAGATCGTTTCGGGATCTTCGATTTGACAGGTCGCGGATCTAAAATGGACTCTCGGATCATAAGTTATCTCCGTTAATGTGAGTCTAATGTTTTTGTCTCTTTATGATCTAAAATGGACTCTCAGATCATACTTTTTCATGTGTTTCCTTTATTATTTATTATTTATAATATACTTTAATTTATTTATTATCTATTATTTGTAACTGGTTATTTATTATTTATTATGTATTATTTATATTTATTTATTAGTTATTATTTATCAGTTATTATTTATTATTTATTA
Organism: Viscum album; assembly: GCA_963277665.1. Classification (NCBI taxonomy): domain Eukaryota; kingdom Viridiplantae; phylum Streptophyta; class Magnoliopsida; order Santalales; family Viscaceae; genus Viscum; species Viscum album. The sequence goes on along the minus strand of OY728120.1, from coordinate 2,058,378,343 downwards.
TTTATTATTTATTATTTATTTTTTATTATTTATATTTATTTATTATTTATTATTTATTATTTATATTTATTATTTATTATTTATATTTATTTATTATTTATTATTTATTATTTATTATTTATATTTATTTTTTATTATTTATTATTTAATATTTATTATTCATTATTGATTATTGATTATTGATTATTGATTATTAATTATTTATATTTATTTATTATTTATTATTTATTATTTATATTTATTTATTATTTATTATTTATATTTATATTTATTTATTATTTATATTTATTTATTAATTATTAATTATTAATTATTATTTATTATTTATTATTTATTATTTATATTTATTTATTATTTATTATTTTATATTTATTTATTATTTATTATTTATTATTTATTATTTATATTTATTTATTATTTATATTTATTTATTATTTATTATTTATTATTTATTATTTATTATTTATATTTATTTATTATTTATTATTTATTAATTATTATTTATATTTATTTATTATTGATATTTATTTATTATTTATTATTTATATTTATTTATTATTTATTATTTATTATTTATATTTATTTATTTATTATTTATATTTATTTATTTATTATTTATTATTTATTATTTATTATTTATTATTTAATATTGATTATTCATTATTGATTATTCATTATTGATTATTGATTATTCATTATTTATTATTTATTATTTATTATTTATTATTTATTATTTATATCTGTTATGTATTATGTATTTATTATTTAATATTTAATATTTAATATTTAATATTTAATATTTTTTATTTATTATTTATTATTTATTATTTACATTTATTATTTATATTTATTAATTATTTATGTTTATTTATGTTTATTTATTATTTATTATTAATTATTAATTATTAATTATTAATTATTAATTATTAATTATTTATATTTATTTATTAATTATTAATTATTTATTATTTATATTTATTTATTATTTAATATTTATATTTATTTATTATTTATTATTTATTATTTATTATTTATATTTATTTATTATTTATATTTATTTATTATTTATTATTTATTATTTATATTTATTTATTTATTATTTATTATTTATTATTTATTATTTTTTTATTTTTTATTTACATTTATTATTTATATTTATTAATTATTTATATTTATTTATTATTTATAATTTATAATTTATAATTTATAATTTATAATTTATAATTTATATTTATTTATTATTTATTATTTATATTTATTTATTAATTATTAATTATTAATTATTATTGGTTATTTACTATTTATTATTTATTAATTATTTATGTTTATTTATTATTTATTATTTATTATTTATTATTTATTATTTATTATTTATTATTTATTATTTATTATTTATATTTATTTAATATTTAATATTTACTATTTATTATTTATATTTATTTTTTTATTATTTATTATTTATTATTTATTATTTATTATTTATTATTTATTATTTATTATTCATTATAGATTATTTATTATTGATTATTGATTATTGATTATTGATTATTGATTATTGATTATTGATTATTGATTATTGATTATATATTATTTATTATATATTATTTATTATTTATATTTATTTATTTATTATTTATTATTTATTATTTATTATTTATTATTTATTATTTTTTATTTACATTTATTATTTATATTTATTAATTATTTATGTTTATTAATTATTAATTATTAATTACTTATTATTTATTATTTATTATTTATTATTTATTATATATTATATATTATATATTATATATTATTTATATTTATTTATTATTTATTATTTATATTTATTTATTATTTATTATTTATTATTTATTATTTATTTATGTTTATTTATTATTTATTATTCATTATTTATTATTTATTATTTATTATTTATATTTATTTATTATTTATTATTTACTATTTATTATTTATGTTTATTTTTTTTATTCATTATTTATTATTTATTATTTATTATTTATTATTTATTATTTATTATTTATTATTCATTATTGATTATTTATTATTGATTATTGATTATTTATCATTGATTAATGATTAATGATTATTGATTATTGAATATTGATTATTGATTATTGATTATTGATTATTTATTATTTACATTTATTATTTATATTTATTATATATTTATGTTTATTTATTATTTATTATTTATTATATATTATATATTATATATTATATATTATTTATTTATTATTTATTATTTATTATTTATTATTTATATTTATTTATTATTTATATTTATTTATTATTTATTATTTATTATTTATTATTATTGAGTGTATATCTATTATTTATGTATTATTTGTTTTTTCAGTTAATATATATAAGTATATTAAATTCTGTTTATTAACCACATGGCGAGCTTGCTGGAGTGGTAAAGTCTTTGGAAAATATGCAAGAGGTTAGGGGTTCAAATCTCAATAAATAAATAAATAAATAAATAAATAAATAAATAAATGAATAAATGAATAAATGAATAAATGAATAAATGAATAAATGAATAAATGAATAAATGAATAAATGAATAAATGAATAAATGAATAAATGAATAAATGAATAAATGAATAAATGAATAAATGAATAAATGAATAAATGAATAAATGAATAAATGAATAAATGAATAAATGAATAAATGAATAAATGAATAAATGAATAAATGAATAAATGAATAAATGAATAAATGAATAAATGAATAAATGAATAAATGAATAAATGAATAAATGAATAAATGAATAAATGAATAAATGAATAAATGAATAAATGAATAAATGAATAAATGAATAAATGAATAAATGAATAAATGAATAAATGAATAAATGAATAAATGAATAAATGAATAAATGAATAAATGAATAAATGAATAAATGAATAAATGAATAAATGAATAAATGAATAAATGAATAAATGAATAAATGAATAAATGAATAAATGAATAAATGAATAAATGAATAAATGAATAAATGAATAAATGAATAAATGAATAAATGAATAAATGAATAAATGAATAAATGAATAAATGAATAAATGAATAAATGAATAAATGAATAAATGAATAAATGAATAAATGAATAAATGAATAAATGAATAAATGAATAAATGAATAAATGAATAAATGAATAAATGAATAAATGAATAAATGAATAAATGAATAAATGAATAAATGGTAAGATACAAAATTTATTTCCAAGATTAGGTGATTACGATTTGGTAAGGAGATATTGAATCTGCTATATTTATAAGAGAGAGTACATCATTATAATAATGTATGATCAATATAATGTATCTCTTAATAATGAAATTCATAGAGAAAAAGAGTAATCCAAACCTATGAATGGGATATGTATCCTAAGAATTGAATATGTACCCATTGTGTGTGAATACATTGATGTGATTTCTAAATAACTACCTAGAAATCATCCAGGTCATGAGGTTATGGTTTTTATTGACCTCATCCCTAGTGTAAAACATATATCTATGAATCCCTATAGTATGGCCATAGAATAATTATTGAACGAGGAGAAACAACTATACGATCTGTGAGATAAGGTATTTATACACCCCCAATGTTTCACCATGGGTTTATGTTATTATTTTTGTTAAGATGAATATTGATTCTTTGAGTTCATGGATTGATTATAGTGAAATAAATGTAATTAAAATTATGAACATGTATCCTCTATCATTCATTGATGAGTGGTTTGATCAATAATAAGGATCTCAATATTTTTAAGATATTGATCTTCATTTTCAGTATCATCAACTTTGACTAATGAAGGAGGATAATCAAATGATGAAATTTCAAATGTGATATGGATGTTAAAAATTTATATTAATTATTTTTGGATTAACTAAAGAATGCAATTTTTATTGATCTAATTAATAGGGAATTCAAGTATTATCTTGATAATTTTTATGTGGTATTTATTTATGATATCATGATATTTTCTAATACTGTTAATATTAATAAGAGTCATTTATGAATCATTATTATGATAGAGATAAATGGAGTTAATATGAAAATTTTCAAATGCAAATTATGGCTTCAGGATGATTATTTTCAAGTATATATTTTCTATAAGGATGGAATATTAGTTGATCCTTTACTAAAAAAGGTAGTGATAAAATGGAAAATTCCAACAAATATAGCTAAGGTAAGTAGTTTCCGTGGATTATTAGGATAATGTTTACAATTTAATTTAAAAATTTCTTGATTAGATAACTTATTAACCATGTAAAAACATGAAGGGTTTAACATCATAATGATAGAATAATGTAAATATTTTCTAGAAAATTGGAAGAGGAGACTCTCTAAGGAACCATAATTAACATTTCCTTTGTGAAGGGATGTATTTGTGATACATAGTTATGTATAAAATATTATAAATAGATTCATCCTTTTTAAGAATTACATAGTCATTTCTTATCAATCAAGGAACTTATTAGTGTATGAACTGAATTATCCAACACATGATATGGAGGTGGAATTTGTATTATAATCATTGGAGATTTGAAGGAAATACTTATTTGTTTAAAATTATGAAATATATATGGATAAAAATAGTTTTAAATAAATATTCACATAGGTTGAGGTCAACTTGAGCCAACAGTGATGGATAGATTTATTGAAGTGACACGATTTCTCTATAATCTACAACCTTGAGAAGTCAAATTAGGTGGATGATTAATTTACTATGAAAGATAATTAAGTTCTGAATAAAATTAGGTTAAAAAAACCTAAATTTATGGATATTGAAATGTTGTATATGAGAATAATTAATTATTGGGAAACACCATATCTATTCAAAACTAATTACAGACCATCATTATTTTAGAAAATAAAATGCTTCAGAATTGATGTTGAGAGTGTTGAAATGAAGATCAAATCTATGAATGATGTGATGTTGGAAGACATCATATATATAGATGGTATATTGAAATTTGAAAATTGGTTATATTTCCCATCCTTAATCAAGTTGACATGTGAATTATTTGATCAATACCATAAATATTTTTTCCATACACACAGGTAAAACCAAAATTTATTAGGATTTTATGGTATGTATTTTTGGGGGTAATATCAAGTGGAAAATTGCAGACTATGTAACATGATGATTAGTATGACATGATATTGAGGTTGAGAGATAATGTACTAATGTTTTAATGAAAACCCTAAATATTTATATTTATAAATTCCATGACATTATTATGAACATTGTCATTGGATATCCAAAGGCTGAGAGGAAGAATAATACCACATGGGTAATTATTAATAACATTATAATGTTAGAACATTTCTCACTATATTGAATTATCTATGACTTTATTGCATTGTGTGACCATATATTAATTAAATTTAGAAGCTTCATGGTGAACCCATTTTGATTTCATCTAAACATGACCCATGATTTACATCAAATTTCTACAAAACTCATTAGAGTGAACTCAAAATCGAGCTCTATTTGAGAAATGATAATAATAATAATATTGATAGATTGTCTAAAAGGACTATTTATAAGTTTTAAGACATTTTTAGTTTATTATAACTTGAAATTCAAGGTTTGTAATATAAATATTTACTTTTGGTGGAATTTTCATATAAAAATATCATCCATTTGAGAATTCAAATGGTACAATAAGAAAAATTTCATGGAAAAATATTACATAGAATAACATATTCAGATGAACATAGTGAAGGAAAAATTATAAGCATACAATTTATTGAGTAAAGGATTAAGAATGTACAAACTAATCATTATCAGTTTAAAGAATCACAATGAATGCAAATGAGTCATGTGGATAACCAAAGAAAGGATCTATATTTTCAAGTGGGAGATCATATTTTATAGAATATATCTCTATGGAAGGGTGTTATAAGGTTCAATAAGGAATGGAAACGATGTCATAGGTATATAGAGCATTATGAAATTATGGAATGAATTGGAATCGTGGGTTACTCTTTCGAAATACCACCTTTACTATATTAGGATATTGTTATATTCTATATATCTTTATTATAGAATTACATGCCAGGCTAGGTTAATGTTTTCACTATTGATGATATATAATTAGATCCTAATATATCTTACTATGAATAGACTACCATGATGCTTGATACTATAGAACAAGAATTTCTGAATCAGATGACATGATTGGTGATGGTACTTTATAGAAATTAATTAATAGAAGAGGAAATGTGGGAATCAATAGATGTTATAATTAATAAATATCTACATCAATTTAATATTTTATAAAATAGAAATTTCAAGGATGTATTTTTTTAGGGAAGAACTGTAGCACCCCCAGTTTCAAGTAAGTAACCCCTTCTTTATGATTTTTAAGTATGTAAAGTGTTTAGGTGATTCTTAGGATGGTTGTAAGACTTTTGGAATTTTTTTTTTGATTTTATAAATCTTCAATATTTTACCATGGTTTGTGGAAATAGATAAACTCCTATAGGATACCATGCGCAGTGAGGTAGAGGCCAAGTAGAAGGCTCACAAGCAGGTGCACTATTTTTCCAAACAGTGCGTCCAACTAGGATAACCCTTGAAAATTGGATCCTTGAAAATTCAGATAGTAGGATTTTAGAATGATTAGAACACAGTTTTTATAACTGTTCAAGATAAATTTGATAGATACTCCTTGAGGTAGTGGTTGGGACACCATTAGCGAACGATTTTGTCTAATCTTATGACAAACCATGTACAATTTAAAAACAAGATCCTAAAAAAGTGGATATGGGTCTAGATTTTGTTTTAACTCATAGTTTTCTCTACAAATTGACCCTAAATCAAGATTACTTCCTCCCAAAGGTTTTAAAGGCTTCTTCCATCTGCCCGAGGTGATCCCAAGGATTCTCTTGGTGTTTTGAAGTAGGATTCCCCTTGTAATTCCTCATTTATGGTGGTTTTGGGGGGTTTTTTATTAGATATACTTCCTTCCCTCTCTCGATTTCTTATATCCAGTGCATTGTAGATAGATAAATGGGTTTTGATTATAATAATTTATATATTTGTCCATCTTTATGTTTGTGAAAGATATCTGAGGTGGGTTTTTGGAGATTCGACCTTGTTTTGAGGGTGTTTTCATGTTGTTCTTATTTTTCTCTATTATTTTCAAGGTAGGTAGATTCAATATTGACTACTATTATTATAACATAAAGGATTAATTTCAAATTTATTTTTTTTCATGAAATTTAATGTGAAATTTTGTGCAATTTACTTATGGAAACCTTCTTTGGTGATGTTTATTGTATTATAAAAAATTGGGTTTTTTGGAAAAGGGTGAATTTGATAACATGATTTTAAAATGATGATTTTAAAATGGTTATTTGGTTTTGAAGCATGGATTTTTTTTCAATAAAAAGTTGATTTTATTGAAATTCTTATTTGGAAATGAAATCTCAAAAAAGGTTGGTCTTATTGAAATGGTTTGTTGTTAGGTTTTTCAATAAAATTATGGCTTTATTGAAATGGTTGAACTAGTTTGGAAAAGGCTGTATTGGAATGTGACTAGGTAAAATGGTTAATCATAGATTGAATGTGAAGGATAATTGTTGTGAAGGAACAAACATCAGTTTGAAGGGTTATGGATGTGAAAGTTCCACCATAAATGGTAACACTAATCTTATGTTGTTGCGTGGATAGCTCTATGTGTGTGATTATGTGAAATGGATTCGGTTATTCCAAATTTTAAATTTATAAATGGATAAATGACTTGTTGGGTTACTTTTCTTGGAAATTATATTATTTGAGAAAAATGTTTTGGTATGGAATTGTTTGTATTTGTTATAAATTGATCTGTTGTTTTAAATGGTTTTTATATAATATATATATATATATAGATATATATATGTTCTAACATGTTCTATCATCGTGGTGTGAGTAGGGAAGTAATATAGGGAAAACCTAATAAGTTTTATTACTCACCCTTTCTTTGTAACTTTGGTGGTTTTTTAGGTATCATTTATTGGGAAATAGGAAATGGTAAAGTATCACACTACTATAGTTTAGCATCATGATACTTGGGCTGTTTTGTGGTATTAGAGCATCCAACATGTTTAGGGTTATGGAGATATTTACTTGGAGTATTTGGGTTTTGTTAAATTTGTCTTATGAAGTTTAATTTCTTGTTTGTTGTCTTCTTCCATGGTAAATCTTTGTAGTTTGATTTTTTATATCAATGGTTTTACCTTGAGTTGTTTTACATTGTTATCATGCATAATGTAGTGGTCTTATGTTATGGATTGTTTGGTTGGTTTGTTTTATCATCAAATGGAAAATTTCTCCACAGATTTTAATGAATCCCTTGACATTTATTTCCAATATTTGGAGCATTGGGGATATTTCTTAAGGACAGATAATGTCCTTCCACATTCTTAATCCAATCAAGAGGGGCAATATGATACAAGTGGTATCAACTTTTTTGGTCATTGAATAAAAAGTGGTTATTAGTTCTATCAATCACGGGGTTGAAATTCATTATGCACCATTCCTTTAGTTGGGATGGAAGAATAAAATGGGATTTTTGGGACACGAAATGTACATAATAAAATACATAGCTAACATTTTTATGTAGAACATCAAGTTAGAAGGGATTTGGGTACATATGTGTTTTGGAGGCACTGATAGGATCTGAAATCTCATTGTCATGGGTTTATCCAAGGAGATAAGCTTGAGATGCATTGAATATTTGACTTCCCAGAAGGAGTTGATATTCCATTTTGAGTAATGAATTGCTATTTGATGCAAATGTGCTGACTTTTTTAAAATTTTGAGAAGTTGTTTTCAAATGTGAAATTCTAAAATGATCTTAGTTATGGTATTTTGAAAATGGTTTGATTTTTAAAAGTTTGGTAGGTTTTTATAAAAATGGTTGAATGTTGTAAAGGATGAGTTTTGGAAAGCACTATTTGATTATGATGATATGGTATAATTTGAAATTATAAAGATTTCAGTTTCTAGAGAGTGAGACTAATGGGTTTTTTTGTGTTTTTAGAATATAGAACATGGTAGGAGTCGTAGAAACCAATGAGAGGAATCTTCTAAGAATTTTTTTCCACCTGAGCTACAGGTGAACCAACTACTGTTTCAGAGTATTGTTCTTGATTTTCAAGCTATGGATAGAGGGAAAACAAGGGATGGACCAATGAAAGTGGATCATTCCATCCAGTTCTAGAAGAATAATCCACCCATATTTTAAGGTGATTCAGAACCTGATAAAGTATAGGTCTGTCTCAATATGATGAATCGAATCTTTTATTTCCTTGGAACTCCAGAAGAGCTAAAATAAAGGTTGGAAATGAATATGATGGAAGATATTTCATGCTAATTGTGGGATTTTGCAGTTTATGATAAATTTGAACAAGGCTTGGCATGAGTGGATTTTGAAGAATTGTTCAAAAAATAGTTCTATACTCATACATTCCTGATTTCAATAATAACATATTTCTTCAACATGAAATAGGAGATCCTCACAGTGATAGAGTATGCAACTCAATTTAGGAGTTTGGTGCACTTTGTACATGATGTTTCTTCTAGTACATCCTTGAAGGAACACGTTTTTTAATCGAGGATGGGGAGGGGTATTTTCTTTATGATTTTAATGTTTTGTATAAAAGATTATATGGATATGGTTAATTGAGTTGTGGTTGAATAAAGAGACATCTCAGGAGATATGGGTGGAAGGAGCCTATTGATACCTATGGGAAATTGTGGGAACTCTAAAGCTAGGAACAAGTGGAAGAGGGAAACATATTTATAATGTATGAGGATGGCTCAAAATTATACATCTGGAAGAATAAATCTTCAAAAAAAACCCAAAATAAAGAAATGATGTTTCCAATGTGGATCCTTGGACCACATGAAGATAGAGTGTATAAAACAACCTAGAGCATTCCATAATTTAAATCATATGGGGCATCATCAGAACTATTTTCATAGTGCTCTAAGTTAGGGTGTTCAACACACATATCAGGTGTCACATGTTTCTAATGAATTGATAGGATAAGGGAAGTATAATTAGTCTTATCAATAGAAAAGAGCTAGCCATGGCGATTCTAAGAATTCCATGACTCCTTAGTAAGGGAATTCTCAACAGATAAATAAGGTAAAAATTGTAGAGGGTTAAAAATTATATGGAGCTGCGTAAGTTATTATGGATGTTCAATTTGGACCATAGATGGTGATAGGTAAGATTATTTTGAATTCTACCCTTCTGAAAGCTTTATTTTATATTAATGTATTCCATTACTTTATTTATTCTTGTGATGTTTAGTTTTTGGGTTTAAAGGTTTAAATGATGCCATATGTGTTAAAACATCAAACTCCACTTAGTCAAGGAGAATGTTGAGCCTTTATTTGTAAATAATGTTCTATAAATTTTGATGGTGATGAGATGATATTGGATGTCTCTATGTTTGAGATGGATGTCTATGATATAATTCGGGTTATGTATTTTTTGAAAACATTCAAGGATCACAATGACTGTTATACCAGAACAGTTAGATTCAGGACTAAGGATGGTGTCAAGAATCTCTCTAAAGGAAAAATAAACAAAAAGGTAAGTGTAACTATATTGTTGGAACAAGCTATTGGAATGATCTCATACCAGTTGACAATGCTGACTATGACATCAATGTAAGAGATCAAGAATAGTAGTTTTCCTTCCGTTGATGATCATTTTCCGAATGTTTTTCGCGAAATGTTCTCAGAGTTTCCACACATAAGAGAAGTAGAGTTTATGATTAATATACTTATAGGGATAATCCATATTAACATTATATCATATTGGATGTAACCAACATAATTAAGGGAACTGAAATTGAAATTAGAAGAGCTGGAAAGGAATGGTTCATTCAGCTGAGCATGTCTCTATGGTCAGCACTAGTTTTGTCTGTGAAAAAGGAGGACGGAAATATTCAGTGTTGTATGGATTATCATAATCTTAATGATGTTTTGTTAAATAATAGGTATACACTTCCATGAATTGAGTATATTTTCGATCAATTTAGGGGAGCTTAGTGGTTATATAAGATTCACTTACGATTGGGATATCTCCAATTATGGGTTCCGAAAGAGAATATTCCAAAGAAATATTTCATAAGTATATATATATATTATAAATATGTGGAAATTCCATTCAGTCTTATAAATGCACCAAATATATTTTGGGATATGATGAATAAAATATTTCAAAGGTATCTGGATTAATTCGTGGTGGTGTCTGTGGACGACATATTGGTGTGTTCAAGGAAAAGGGATGAGAATGAGCAACACTTGGTGATAGTATTGGGAATATTGAGGGATCATAATTTTTATTCCAAACTATAAACGTGTGATTTTTGGATATAGGAGATACATTTACTTGTCCATGTAATCTCTAAAAAAGGTGTTTATGAGGATCCTAAAAAGATAGAAGCTGTTTTCTCTTGGAAACCTGCAAAGAATATCATCGAGATATATAGATTCCTTGGTCCAACTGGTTATTACTGAATATTTTATCATAACTGCAGTAACCTATGATAGATTTTACAAGGAATAATGTTACATTATAATTGAATGAGTAATTTTAGAAGTATTTTTGAGAGATTAATGTTCTCCTTACATAAACACCAATCTTGATTTTATGTGAATCAGGACAAAGGTACGTGGTGTATTGTAATTCTTTGGGATATTGGTTGGGATGTGTTATCATACAGGGAGATCATGTCATTACTCATTTCTCAAGTAAGTTATAGTTTCTTGAGAATAATTACCGAACACATGATTTGGAGTTAGATTATGTAGTCCATGATTTGAAGACGTGGCATAAATACATATATGGTGAGAAATATAATGTGGTTATGGACCATAAAAGATTGAATAATATTTTCTCACAAAGGTATTTGAACCTAATACAATGAATATGTATGGAGTATCTCTAATTCATTGACACTGACTCGATGTATACACAAGGTTATGGAATTTCAGTGAAGGATGCATTAAGAAGAAAGTATTATGCTCACTTGTAAAAAGAAGATTTGAATGAAGGTAAGTTGATGTCGGTCCTTGCAGACATGAACTTATATTTTTGAACATTGAGGTGAAGTTATGGTTTTATTTATAGTCTCATTCATTCATGATTTGATAGAAATTATTAAAGAGGAACAAACATCCAATTCATAATGCGTTGATTTGAGGTTGAAACTCAATAGTGGGGAGACTATTTAGGGATGTAGGATGGATGGGAGTTTAGTGTTGTGGTTCAGAAATCATATTTTCCTACCTATGGCTTTTCAAGAAAACATTCTTCACACTTACCACCATTCAAGAGGTGATTTTCATATTGGAATAAAAAATATGTACAGGGTCTCAAAAGAATAGTTTTGGTTTGTCAGTATGAAAAATAAAGTGGAAAAGTTTGTTTTAAGATGCATAAATTGTTAGTAGGTTAAGGTGGAGCCTCAATGACCAATAAACATGTTGCAGTCTCTACCTATTCTTGTGTGGAATGGTAATAGATAGATATGGTTTTTGTAAAAGGTATCCGAAGAATGGTCTGGAAACATGATTCCATATGGGTGATAACAGATTGTATCACAATGTCAGCTTATTTCATCACCATTTTTGAATCTAATAAAATGGACTACATGTCAAAAATCTATATCTGAGAAGTGATAGAGAGACATAAAATACCAGTTTCAATAGTGTCAAACAGTGATCCAATGTTTACATCTCATTTTTGGAAATCCTTATAGAAATACCTTTGGAATCAGTTGACTATGATTACAACGTATCATCCTCATATGAATAGACAATCAGAATAGACAATACAAACATTGGGAGACATGATGTGGGATTGCGTAATGGATTTTGGTGGATCATAGAAAGAAAATATACTATTAGTGGAGTTCTTATATAACAAACGTTACATGGCCTTGATACATATGGATCATTTTGAAGGATTGAATGGGTGTCCTTTTCATTCTACACTTTTTTGGGTGGAAATAGATGAGGATTATTTGGTTGGGATAAGACTTGTTCTAGAGACAACAGATATGATTCAGTTGATCAGAAAATGGATGGAGATGATATAGAGTAGTTAGAAATCATATGTAGATCATCATCGATAGTAATTATCATTCTAGGAGAGTGATAAAATATTATCAAATATCTCTCCAAGGCTTGTATATTGTCTTTTGGAAAGGAGTTAAAGATATCTCCTAGATACATAATCCCTTTTGAGATACTTGAATGGGATTGAGAGGTGAAATATTGGCTATATTTTTTACCAGGGTACTTTGTAATGCATAATTTTTTCATGTATTTCTATTGAAAAAGTATTATCCTAATACTAACCAAGTGATTCTATGGGATCACATTGACCTAGATCTAGCTACTTCATTGGTTCACATGCTAGTGATAATTTATAATAGGAAAGAGAAATTATTGCATGGGTAAACCATCAGTCTAGTATTATTTTTGGGACAACATTGTTAGATTCTAGAAGATAATTAGGAATGTAAGAAGAAAATTAAAGTGATTTTTCCATAACTATTTTTGATCAATGGTGGATTTATACTTTTCAGGGATGGGAAGGACAATGGTGGGGAGAATGTACCACCCCTAGTTTTAATTAAGTAACCGTTTATTTATTATTTTTAGGTACATAAAATATTTTGGTTTAATTTGTAAGGGTTTTCAATATTTTAAATTTTTTGGGGGTTTTCTACCAGTTCAAAATTTGATAATGGTTTTTGGAAACTATAAAACTCCTATAGGAAACCATGCACAGTGAAACTGAGGCTATGGAGAAGGAGAACGTATTGGCACATGATTTTTCCAAATAGTGAATCCACCTAGGAGAAACCATGCAAAATGGGGCAATGTGATTTGTAATTATTGGCACATGAGTTTTCTAACTGTGTGGGCAAACCATATTAGGTCCTTCTTGAGTTAGTGGCTAGAATATGGTTAGCGTAAGGTTTCTCCTAACCGTGTAACTAGCAGCAGACGGTTTAAAACCAAGATCCTAAAAAAGTGGATCTGTTTCAAGATTAATTTTAAACCAATAATTTTCCCTCCAAATAGACCCTAACTCATGGTTTATTCCTCCCAATGGTTTTAGCGAACACTCCCATAAATTTTGAGGTGATCTAGAGGATTCTCTTACTACATTGATGCTAGATTCAATTGGAACGTCCTCATTTATGGTGTTATTTGTATTTTTTCTTATATATACTTCATTCCCTTGATCATTATCTTAGATATAGACATCTATAGATAGATCTAATTTTCTTTATTCCAATCATGGTTAGATTTAACCTTTTTGATGTTAGGGGAAGATATCTAAGGTGGTTTTTTGGAGATTCAACCTGGTTTGTGGCAATTTTTATGCTGTTCAACTTTTTTGCCAAATTTTTTGAGTTATGTGGATTAACTATAGACTAAAATTGTCATAACATGAAGTATTAATTTCAAATTTTTGGGTTTGTGTGCAATTTATTTGAAATTTTTATGAAATTGATTTAGAGAAACCTTATTTAGTGATGGTATTTAGTATTCTAAAAAATTGTGTGTTTTAGAAAAAGAAGAATTTTAAATCATGATAATAAAATGATGATTTTAAAATGGTTATTTGGGTTTGATTCATGGAAAAGTGTATTAAAATTAAAGGTTTGTTTTATTGGAACAGTTTTTTGAAAAAGGGTTTTCAATAAATGTTTGGTATTTTTGAAATGGTTTTTTATTATGGTTTTCAATAAAAGTGAAATTTTATAGAAAATATTTAGTTGGTTTGGTTTGGAATAGATTTGGGTTAAATGGTTAAGTATGGATGGAATGTTATGGATAATGATTATGAAATTACCACAATCAATGGGACATGTTATGGACATGATAGTTCCACTGTCAATAGTAACACCAAGCTTGCGTAGTTGTGTGGTTTTGTGTGTGTGACTGTGATTTTGTGAAATAGATTGGGTTAATACAACATAGAAATTGAGAAATAATTAAATGAATTGTTTAGTTTCTTTCCTTGGAAATTGGTTTTTTTGAGAAAAATATTTTGGTAAGGAATTGTTTTCCTTTTTTTATAAATTGTTGAACTATTTTAAATGGTTTTTATATATATTATGTTTTATAAATGTTCTAACATGTTATATAATAGTATCATGAGTAGGGAAATGATTTGGGGAAAACCTAATGAGTTTCAATACTCAACCCTAATTTGGAACTTTGATTATTTTATAGATATAATTTCTAGGGACACAGGAAAAGGAAAAATATCACACTTCTCTTGTGGATCTTCATGATACATCGTCTTTTTTGTGGTATTTAATTATGGAGAATATTTTGAGTTATGGAGATATGTCCTTAGAGTATTTGGGTTTTGTTAGTTTTGTCTCTGATGGTGTACTTTGATGTTTTTTTTCTCCTACTGTGGTACTTTTTTGTAGTTTTATTTTTGATATAAATGGAATTACTTTGAGTTTTTTTACATTGTTATCACGCATTGTGTAGTGGTATTTTGTTAATTTATGTTTTTTTGGATTGTTTTATCTTAAAATTTAAAACCATACCCCATTTGTTAATATATCCCTTGGCATTTATTTCCATCCTTTGATGCCTTGGGGATTTCACTTATGACCAAGTAATGTCTTTCCACCTTCTAAAGCTAATGAGGAGAGGTGGGATGTTACAATAATATAATACCTATGATTCAACTATAGAGAGGAAATTTTTATTCCTAAATAAATTATGACATAATGTATAATTTTTTTCAATAAATCTATTAAAAAATAAAATTGAAATTATTATATATTTAAATTGAATAATTTAATTTAATTATTAAAATCATAATTTTAAAATTTTCATAAGATGAGTTCTTGAATTTTTTAAGAAATTTTTGATTTTTATTTGAATAGTAAAAAATAAAATTTTTACAAAACTATCACTTTTATTTCATTACAACGATATAAGAATAAACTTATAGTTTATGAATAATTTTTTATAGATAAAATATTTATTTAAAAAGTAATATAATTAATAAAAAAAATATTATTTTGAAATTTTAAATATATGATTAACATTTTTTTGAAATCCATGTAGTGTTCTTGTTCAAATAGAAACCATTTTTAGTTCTTTTTTAGTCAATTATTTATAAATTTTTCTTTTGATTTTTTAATTTTTTTGAAATAAAAATAAGTCTCCTTTTGTTTAAAATAACCCAGATAATTCCATTTCAATAAAAATATATTTTTTACTCTAGAATCATTTTTATACATAAAAATTATTTTTCTATGATAATGATTTTCATCGCGTTTCGTGTGTTTTCTTAAAATTAACATTTTCCACTTATATAAATAAAATTTAACAAAATTGACTTCATATAATTAATAATAATGTTTGTAAAGGCTTGACCTAGGTTTCACATATTAGTTCTTCTATCTGGTTGGGAACATGAAATCAGGCATGACTCTCCATACACTAGAGGCTACCGAGTAGTAGCAATAGTCTATTATATATAGTTGGGAGATAATACCCTCATTACCAAAGAAGAACATTAGTTGAAATAAATAAAGTATATCGAAAAGATGATAAAAAATAAATAGAATAAGATAATAACCAATATAGATCAACATCACATAATAATCCCAAAATCGGAAAAAAATATCTAAAAAAAAAGTAGTAAATATGACATGCCATAATAAGTGTCAATTTCCAAAATGATACCCTAAAATAAAGACACTAAAGACTCAAAAGTGGGTCCTGACATCATGTTTAGTTCCCTCATCCATTTACCATATGAAATCATCCATCTAACATCAGGCCCTTTCCCATTTCCTATCATGAAAACATGAAGTCTATTCAATTACTAATTAGGCAGCTTGAGAAGGGTGTGAGTACAACTCACTAGGCCACCAAAAATAGATTATAAAACCAAATAATCTCTATTATACTGTATTTTGTTCGATAAATAATAAAATAAAATATATGGTAATTATATTTCTCAATATATTATTCTTAAATTAACCACATAAAACCCTTGGTACACGATGACACTCGAATCAACAATTCGAGATTCAACCTGTGATGAAGTATAAACCATCCACCAAGGGATATCACATTTCATTATATTATAGGATTAAATTTTCTATTTAATTATTATTTCACATTGAATCAATGGGGTCCTAGAGGAGAGTTCTAGTACCTCGTGGGGATTCAGAGTAGTATTACCCATCCTACAACTCTATGATGACATAAAATACATATATATATATTTGGTCCCTAGAGTGGCAGTCCAAAACCCCATGGGTATATAGACTAACACTCCCTATCCCAAGATATAGTCACAATATCATATCTCATTATTCCACAATCTTAGACCATATATCAACCATTTCAATAACTCGTTATTCAACCATTTCATATGTTCATTTTCTTAAAAAAAATTAATAAATCATCAAATAAATCATACGGAACACACCACGGGTCACCAAAAATTTGATAATCTAGTAAAAAAATCAATTTAATAATCCTATTATTCTATTAATTTCTTAATCTAATCAATCTAACAATTAATTAATTCAATTTAAGAATTATTTCCCAATGTTTAAATTATAATCACATAATTACATACACCCAATAAAATCGATACAATGGAATTGATAATTAGACAAATAGACTTTAGGTCATTGACAAAATATTTACATAGAAAAATACCATAATTGATGTAGAACGATAAAAATTAGAATTATGGAGAAGATCAAGACCAATTACTAAGTTTAAAAGTAAAAGGAAAAAGGTATATTAAATCCTAGATCTAAACCATCTCCAATGGAGGAATTAATCATTCTTCTTCATCAGGAAGGAGATAATAGAGAGATATTAAACCAAATAGATAATAGATTAAATACCATTGAGTAGATGATCCTTCAATTAGATCATTGACTCATTAAAAAATGGTGTTTTAGGAGCCTTGGTATCCTTTGGGTGGCTTCAAAATCAAATGTTTTTTCTTAGGTCTTAGCCAAGGTGATGTGTTGTTAAAATTAAGGGGTTTGGGATTTTTTTATAATTTTTTTGGGGGAAATAAAAACCATATGAGTGTATTTCCATATGTAATAACACAATTAGTCAAATTGTGCACCTTAAATGTGAAACTCTACTTAGGGGGTTAAAAGGTTCACCTTAGTTGCACACAGTTTGAAAAACTATATTCCAACCATGAATACCCCCACTATCTAATGTTTTTTGGTTTGGGGATGGAGGCTACTTAGTTTTTCCAAACCATGCACCAACCTTGCCCCACAACCTATCACTATAAAATGGGATTCATACTTTCCTAGGGATATCTATATGGTTTTCCCAACCATTCACCAACCGTGTATAGTTCCATGGGCTTCCAAATATCTCTAATTTCACAAAAAAACTCAAAAAAAAACTAAATCAAGATATAATCAAAAAGGGAAAATGAATACCTGAAAACATGCATAGGGCATCAAAAAAATGACCATAATCCAAAAATACCCCCATATTATAAGAGAACATCCTCGAGATATACTCCCACTCATCTCTAAGACTATGAGGAAAAAAGTTCATGCCCCTAAGACTTCATATCTTCTTCCATGTCCCATGTTTTTCCTAAATATGACAATGTTTCCACAATACTCAAACTATCAACATAGTCATTCCCCACAAAACATTCTCACTATGATCCATAACACTAATCAGATGCTCCTCAAATGATTTATTTTTATTAATATCAATATCATCAACATTGATCACATGAGATGAGTCAGGGTGATATTACTGAATATGTGACACATAAAAAACATCATGTATAGAACTATACCATAGTATAAGAGCGAATCAGTACACCTACAGAACGATTCTCTCAACAATCGGAAAAGGTATGAAAAACATGGGCACCAAAATTCCCTATCTCTAAATACCATGGTTACCCAATCTAGGTTCCATCTGAAGGAACACACAATCATCAACTATAAACACAAGGGGTCATAAAAAAAGTGGCATATGACTTCTACCTACTCTGATCCATAGACATACTTTTTTAAATTAAATGAACAAGCTATGATGTCTCTGACAAAATACTTGATCCCAACAACTCTAACCCACCTACCTCAATTCAGGATAGATATGATCTTCATTGAATACCATTAAGAGCCTCATATGGTTCTATATAAATAGTAACATGATAAATATTATTATAGTAAAACTGGGAGGTTCTAGGTTATTCTCCAAAACCCACTAAATTATAGGAAACATATCAAAACTATATCCTCAAATACCTATATAGTACCATTTGGATACACATTTGTCTAAGGTTGAAAAATCATACTCATAAATACTATCTTACCCTACCACTTCTACAAGCCTGTCTAGAAGAATGAAGTGAAACATGAGTCACTGTCTAAAAATATTCTTTTTTAGAACCCCATGGATGGTATATCTCCCAAATGTAATTTCCACCCAACTGCTCCACTGATAAAGTCTTCAGGATATGAAAAAATGAGATACTTTAATTAATCAGTCCACATTCATCCATGTAGTGTTATTCTTCTGAAAATTACTCAGAATTCCCTTCACAAAGTCCTTGGTAAATTCATCCCACTTCCATTTAGAAATGGGAAATGATTATAGTCAACCACCTGGTCATTGATTATTGACCTACACCTACTGAAAAGTGTAACATCATGTCATGAACCCTAAAATGTACTTTTTCATGCCCAACCAGCAATACTATCAATTTAGCTCATGGTATATTTTGTTCAAACTAGGATGCACCACCCACTTTGAGGCATGAAATTCACACCATAGTTCCTCTCACATACACATTAGAATAACTACTTGGTTTTAGACATAAATAATCTCTTCCTTATCTATAGTTCAATCAGAAGTTGACTACCAACCTTCTTGGAATTCCCTAAAGGTCCAACCCTCCATATATACATACCACCCCTCCCTAGTCTTGCATAAAACTATAGAATCAATAGATACCTATATGATGGTCATTTATTTCTAGACCTCATGCACCAAAATATGTATCTCAACAATAAAAGTTATAATATTCTACTTATAACTAGACTCTTGAACTTCCTGAGTCTATGTAATCCTTCTAAGAGTATCAACAACACTATTTACCTTCCCATACATGTATGCTATCTCAAAATAAAATAATTTAATATACTCAAACAACATATTCTATTGGAGATTCAATTATCACTTCAAAAAGATATACTTTAAACACTTGTTATTGGTTTTCATAGTAACCTTTTTCCCAAAAGACAATACTGCCCACACATCCTAGTAGAAACTACCAAATCTAACTTGGGGATGTGCATAGGGTAACTCCATTCATGTGTCTCCAACTATTATGTGAAATATACTACAACTTGATCATCCTGCATCATCACTACTGTATTGTTTATCCCAGATACCTAAAAAACTGTTTATTCCTCACCCAGATCAGGTGGGATCAAAATTAGTGTGATATTCAAGTTCTTTTTAAATCAATGAAATAAATTCTAAAATGTTCTAGACCATTCAAACTTAATCCATTTCTTGGTAATTACTTATTTTTGTTCTTCCAAGTGTGATGTTTCCTGGATAAATCACAAATAATAACCCACTAAACCCAGAAAGCTTCATATTGAAAAATATTCTTAGGCTGCTTCAAATTAACCACAACCTACACCTTGTTGGAGTCCTCTAACAAACAATACTCATAGATGATGTGAAGGAAGAAATGTACCTAGTCAATCCATAATTGATACTCATATTGTATGGATTATAGCCTATTCTCTCTATATGTACTTAAGATGATGGTGTGATGTTGTTTATGATCATCATTAGTCTTGGAGTACACAAATATGTCATAAAAAAACCACCACAAACTAATCTAGGTACGGGTGGAAGATTTGGTTAATCAAGTCCATAAACATATCTAAAGCATTTTTCATCCTCAAAATAATCACAAAGAACACATATAGGCCACACCTACATCTAATAGAATTAGGTGGTATATGAGAAGGTTTAAATTTCAATAGATGATACCACAATATCAAGATAATCTTTGAGAAAATACATGCTCGGCTCAAGTGGTCAAAGGGATCCTCAATATGAGGAAGAGGATATCAGTTCCTCTATTTCATCTAGTTCAAATTTTTGTATTCAACACATAAATTCAATCTATCACCACCCTTTATAGAAAACAAAACTGGATAATTTCAAGGTGAAGTACTCGGTCAGATGAATCCCAAATCCATCAAATCATCGTCCTAAGAATTAAGCTCTTAAATCTTTGTTGGTGCCATTCTATAATGTGGAATATAAACTAGTTCATATCCAAGAATGAGATCGATTATAAATTCAACATACCTCTCAGTTGGTATCCCTAGGATTTCCTCAAGAAACATGTCCAGGAACTAGTCCACTATAGGTGTAAAGATATCATGCTTTACACTCACATCATCTAGGAAAATACTTTCACCCTATATGGAAAGATCATCCATTTTTTAATGAATTAACACTGCATATCCTACATAGACATCTCATTTTCTAGGATGAACATAATTGTTACCCTCACGAGATATAAAGGTCACTCTTCTATGCTAATAATCAATATGGGCTCAGTATGATACCAGCTAGTACAATCCCAAAATCATTTTTAAGTTTGACACGACATATATGTAAAGATACCAAAATAAAATATGATCCCAAAACTTAAAAGATCACCTCTTACATAATTAGATATACCTAAAATGTACTTCTAAAGGTGTTCTAATATTTATAATCCAACTCAAAAACTCCATTTCTAGACTCAAATCATTTAGAATTTGAGAATATGTACCTCATTGTTTTCTAGAAGAAACCTACTACAATACAATAGAATCATCCTCTAGGTTTCCCTCAAAAAAAAGATCCAGATTCACAATCTAAATAAAACATTATCTACTTAAATATGTTCACCTCGGAATTAATCTCATATTTAATCCCATCCTAAAAATGTTTCACCACAATTTCCTCATATCCATACAATATTGGGATAACGTGTTGTAGAATAGTGAAGTGACTGGTGTAGTAAATCAATGAAATACTCCCCTGGGTTAAAATTTGAATCTCATCTTCCCT
Organism: Viscum album; assembly: GCA_963277665.1. Lineage (NCBI taxonomy): Eukaryota > Viridiplantae > Streptophyta > Magnoliopsida > Santalales > Viscaceae > Viscum > Viscum album. Next base: position 2,058,356,162 of record OY728120.1, on the reverse strand, counting down.
CTCCTTACTAAGAATCTCAGTGTAAATTTGGTCTAGGAACTTCTCTTGAAAGACCATACATACCATGTTCTCCAGCTTCCCATCTTGGGTTTGTATATCCACCAAATCTTCACTTGACCACATAACATATAAGTATAAAACTTTATTTTTTCTCATCAAGAGTATCTAAATGGACATGGATCATTTGGATTGAATCAATACATAAATCATCTTCCTTAGGCCCAAATTCCTCATGGAAGGTCATAGGGTGTTGTAATTAGAAATCCCATGTAAAGTGATACATAATTTGTATAACCCGCCCTGCATAACATTACATATACTTTATAAATCAAGAAAATATCTCATGGAAATACTATCCAAAACCTTCACCTGGAACTACTAGAACCTCAGGTTCCACTAATGGAGGCATATTTCAATCCATGAACTCCATCCATCAAATTAATAGGCATTATCATAGGGGAATATCTCTACAATGTCAAACACACATCTTAGGAAACATGAAACATTATTAACACATTTTTATGATATGTAATCACATAAATCTTTAAAATTTAATTCTCCATACCCCCACATGGTCAAAAATGAGGAACTAAGAGTACCCTCAACCATCCCTCATCTGGGTTATGGTTATCATAGGGTAAAACATGTACATAATTAAATTTTTATCATCGGAGGAAAATTTTATGAAAAATTCAATTACAACATTTATCATCATTTTACCAATTCAAATATATCATTAGGAACCCTTTCATTTAAATTAAACAAGTAATGAATATAATTTTCATTTAAATAAGTAATCCAAAACATACTTTTTCATGTGTTTTTAAATGATGCATGCCACAATAAATCATGAGTTCCTAGAATAATTCATTCTTATAAATCACTAATACCATTCTAGGAAACAATGGAATATATTTAAAAAATAATAACACCACAAAAAATTGAATCACTTTAGGTGAAATAAGATTAAATTGTAACAAATAACAATAACAATAATAATCCCACCTTGGGTACTCAGGTTCTCTCCAATACATAGATTAAATACTCCCATTCATGAGATCATATCCACGACTCTACTGCACATAGTATCCTACCTACCATTAAAAAATAGTAATACAAATAAAAATAATATACAACTAACCTTCTATTCCACTTTGTAACATGTTGACCAGGGTACCACATAAAGTTGTCATGAGCCATTTGGTTACGTGACCTTAGGAGCACCACCCAGTACACCATAGAATGTTGACTAGTAGCAAGGGTTGATTATATATTGTGGGGGAACTATTCCATAATTATCAAAGTAGAAAATAGTAGAAACCAATAAATGATAAGAAAAAGATAATAATCACTAACTTGAATAATAACATAACCATTAAAGTCCTACATCACATGATAACCCCAAAACTCAAAAAAATCCAAACTCGAGGAGTAAATATGTCATTTAATAATATGTTTCATGTTACAAATTAAAACCTAAAATAAAGGCACTTAAAACTCACATGTGGGCCAGGAAATCATTACCAGTTCCCTTATCCATGCTCCATCCCATCTCATCCATCTTACATTGGTCTCTCTCCCTTATTATGTACTATAAACATGACATCTATTCAGGTACATATTAGGAAGCCCAACTAGGATGTAGGTAAAAATCAGTAGGTCACAACCAACAGAATCTAAAACAATATCTAGTATATAGAAAATGTATGCAACTATATAATGAATAAAATTAATGATAATGTAAATAGTTATTTTTATTAAATTATTCATTAATTAACAACATAAAACATGGCTTCATGATGAAATTCATATCAACAGTACCTACTTCATCCTATCATGTATTCTAACCCATCCACTAAGGGATATCATATTTCATTCCATCATGGGTTTCCATTATGTATTTAATTCCAATTTCATATTCAAACAATGGGACCCTATAGAAGAAGTAAATAACCCCATGGGTATTAGGAACAATGGTCCCTATCTGACAACTCTTTTTTCATATGAATACATATATATTATGGGCCTACATCAGCATTCTGAAACTCCATTAGTTTTTAGAGTGGTAGTTGTTGAGCAAAGTATTCTTTTCAACAAAGCGTATTAATGATATTTAAAGGGGGAGATTATTAAAAATAATACTCTGTCTCTTTATGATAATTTTGATGCTCACAAATACCCTTAGTTATTTTATAATGATTTTACTTAGTATTTTGTAGGAATTTATTAATTTATTTTACTATTGAAATAACGAGAATTTATTACTTAGCGCAGAATCTGTTTTAGCGCGTTCTGAAAACACTGTTCACATCTTATGTAGATGAATATAGTGCAGAATCTGTTTTAGAGCATTCCAGAATCACTATTCAAACCCTACGTGGATAAACGTAGAATAAGGATGAAAAGAATGTATACCTTTTGAGATAAGAGAAAAGTATGGTTAAACAACTATACGTTTTCAGCAAAGTATGGAAGAATAACCTTACGTTAGGAAGGAACCCTATGTTTTGGTTATCAGCAAAGTATGGAAGGAGAACCGTACATAAATTATAAAGGTTATGTTTATTTCTCAAAAGTATGGTTTATCAACCTTACTTTTGTAAACAACCATACGTTCTCGGAAAAGTATGGATCAAATAAAAGTATGGGTCCTTTACCGTACGTTTGAATGTAGAAGAAAAAGTATGGATGATCAACCCTACGTTTTTTATCAACCTTACGTTTTCAACCCTACGTTTGAAGACTATGTTATTAACCCTACGTTTGGAGGCCACGTCATCAACCTTACGTTTGGCATCAGAAATTTTGGCAGATGATATTTGTGTACAACGATCAGTAAGCTGATTTCTGGGTGGATTTCAAGCCGGATTTAAAGTCATTTTTAAATTACGACTTTGACTGATTGAAAGACGTTTTATTAATGGATTTAAGTTAGAATTAAAAGGAGCTTTTTATGACGGGTCTTAAGGGAAGTTATGACTTCTCTGTAAATTCAAATTTTTGAATATCGCGAATCAGAATGCGACTTTTATGGATCTAAATGTGCAGGAGATATGATTTATTATATATACTGTCTCTGAAACACCAGGTACAAGGGGGTGTGATCGATCTATTATTAAAACAGGTGGAAAACAGAGATTGTAACTATTTACGATTGGTCTGCTGATTCAACAGGAGCGTAAAAGATCTGTTTGTTCAAGAAGAAGGAACTCGATAGAAGATTCACTTGTTCTACATAGAAAATATACTGTGGATATACTACTGCTGAGGTTGTGAACTATATCTCTATATCTACTTCAAATGGATCAACTCAGAACTGCTTCGTCTTAAAGATCAATATTTCTAGAGACTTCGATCCATCTGCTGTCAATTGCATTCTGTTGCAATTGTGAAGATCAACTGGAAATTTCTTTCTTAAATTATTTTTATTCTTGAGTAACTAGATTCTCGTTCTAAGCTTTGTAGGTTCGTGTTTGAACTAAAAGGATTTCTTTTTCCTTGGATTGTAAAGGTGTCAACTGCCTGTACTCAGTTGTGAATCGGTCTTTGGAAAAAGAGGACCAGATAGTGAAAATCACCAAGCTTGTGGAGTAGAGTGTTGGTGGAGTGGACTAGGGGATTTCTGTTTCCCGAACCACTATATATCTTTGTGTTCTTAATTTTACTTTTTTCCCTGCACGATAAAATCTGATAAAGTATAAAGGACAGAACTCGTTCAAGAGAAGAGTTATTGAATAAATTGAAAAAGACACAATTCACCCCTCTCTTGTGTATAATCTATAGATTCAGATCCAACAATTGGTATCAGAGGAGGAGATTCTGATAGAGCCTTAGAAAGCTAGAAGAATTTAAGGATTATACAACAGAGAATCATGACTGATACAAGAGAAGGTATGTCGATGGTTAGAGCACCATATTTTAATGGAGACAACTATTGTTACTGGAAATTGCGCATGATAATATATATGAAAATCCTCGGATATAGAGTCTATTCAAAGATTCTTACTCCTTATGAAATTCCTGAAAATCCTGAGGCATGGAGTGCTAATATAGGGGCAGAGTACGATATAAACTCGAAGGCTATGAATGCAATTATCTGCGGTCTATGACCAGATGAATTTAATAGAATATCTCAGTGCCCGACAACATATGAGATGTGGAAAACAATATATGTGGCATATTAAGGAACAGATAATGTAAGGCAAATGAGATATGAAACTGCAAAACTGAAATTTGATACTTTTAGAATGATTGAAGGTGAGAGAGTTACCCAATTTAATGGGAGATTGAAAGAAATTGTCAATAACATAACTGCTCTAGGAGAACCTATCAAGCAGGCTGATCAAGCATTAAAAGTACTGAGAGTACTTCATACTAGATGGAATGGTATCTCTACTACAATCAGATAATCAACACCTGTCAAAGATCTAACTATGAGAGAGCTGATTGGTAAACTGATGATGTATGAAGCTGAAATGCAAGATGATGCTAATGACCATAAAGTGCTTATCAAAAGAGAAGATACTGCCTTGAAGGTAACTTCACTACAAAAGAATAGAAAGATGAAGAGCAAAGAAGTCAAAGCTAAATCAGAAAGCTCTGACTCATCCAACTCAGATGAAGAACTGGCTCAACTAGCCAGAAAATTTAGATAATTCTACAGTAAGAAAAGAGGCTTCAAAAATCCTTTAAGGGAGATAATAAGGAAGTGAGATGTTATGAATGTAAAAATATGGGACGTATCAGACTAGATTTCCCACAATTGAAGGATGCAAAGAAGAAGAAATTATTCAAAAGAAATGACTTTGAGCAGAAAGACAAGAAAGCTATGAAAGCCACTTGGAGTGTATCTGAAGACTCTAGTAGCTCTTCTGAATCAAGATCTGAGAAAAAAGAAGTCAATCTAAAGGAAAACATGTGTTTCATGGAAGAAACTGATGAGGTAGCATGTCACCAGAGAAGAAAAGATATATGGTACATGGACAGTGGCTGCTCAAGACATATGAGTGGAAATTCATTGAATTTTTCTTCAATCACTCAAAAGGAAGGAGGACTTATAACATTTGGTGATAATGACAAAGGAAAAATCATTGGCATTGGAACTGGTGGAGATCCAAAAACAGTCTCAATCAACAAAGTACTTTATGTACAAGGACTAAAACACAATCTTATAAGTATCTCTCAACTTTGTGATGATGGATATACTGTTTATTTTACTAACAATTGCTGTACTGTTTCTAAAGATAAACTATTTAAATTTAAAGCACCCAGAACTGAAAATGTATATACTTTGGATTTAAATTCCTTGTGTAAACAACAAGTAAACCGCTTGACTGCTAAAGTAAGTGAATCCTGGATCTAGCATAGAAGACTTGGTCATTGCAATGTATATTTTTTACATAAGTTATCCAAGAAACATCTAGTTTATGATTTACCTTGTCTCAAATTTGAAAGTGACAGATTTTGTGATGCATGTCAACTTGGCAAGAAACAAAAATCATCCTTAAAATATGTTAATAAGGTTTCTACATCTAAAACTATAGAACTTATTCATATGGATTTGTTTGGACCTTCAAGAGTAGCAAGATTAGCTCGTAAATTATATGTATATGTTTTAGTTTATGACTATTCAAGATTTACATGGATTTTCTTTTTGAAATTTAAAAATGAAGCTTTTACTTTATTTGAAAGTTTCTGCAAATCTGTTCAAAATGAAAAAGGTTTCAATATAATATCATTAAGAAGTGATCATGGTGGAGAATTTGAGAATCTAGAATTTAGTTCCTTTTGCTCAAATATGGGTATTAAACACAACTTTTCTGCACCCAGAACACCTCAACAGAATGGGATTGTAGAAAGAAGAAATAGAACAATTCAAGAAATGGCTAGAACTATGTTAAATGAATATAGCCTACCAATATATTTCTGGGCAGAAGCTGTGAATACATCTTTTTATATAATTAATAGAGTTTTAATTAGACCTATTTTGAAAAATACACCCTATGAAATATGGAATAACAAAAAACCTAAAGTAAATTACTTTAATGTTTTTGGATGCAAGGTTTATATCTTAAACACCAAGGATAATCTTGGTAAGTTCGATCCAAAATCTGATGAAGGTATTTTCTTAGGATATTCTGCTACCTCCAAAGCTTATAGAGTTTATAATAAGAATTCAAAGATTGTTGAAGAATCAGTTCATGTGAAATTTTATGAATCTGATCCTTTTGAGAAAAGGACAGAACAAATGGATGAACTTGACTCTAATGATAACATGAGACTTGAGAATTTAAAGAATGATTTTGAAAATGATATAAAAGAAATTCTGTCCAGTTCAGAGGAACATGATACTGAAGAACCTTTAAATATATTACCTAGACTGTCTCGAACCCTAAAGAATCATCCTTTAGAAACTGTAATAGGTAACTTGGAAACTGGTGTTCAAACTAGAAGAAACTTAGGAAACTTAGTGGAATTTTCTCCCTTCCTATCTCAACAAGAACCAAAGACTATAAAAGATTCTTTAGATGATGAATGGTGGGTAATAGCAATACAAGATGAATTAAACCAGTTTAAAAGAAATGAAGTTTGGGATTTAGTGGAAGGACCCAAGAATTATCCTGTAATAGGAACCAAATGGGTTTTTAGAAATAAACAGGATGAACAAGGAACAATAACTAGAAATAAATAAAGAATAGTAGATAAAGGATATAATCAAGAAGAGGGAATAGATTATGATGAGACTGTTGCACTTATATCTAGGTTAGAATCCATTATAATCCTTTTATCCTATGCATCTTATATGAATTTTAAATTATTTCAGATGGATGTTAAATCTGCCTTTTTAAATGGTTATTTAATGGAGGAAGTTTATGTTGAGCAACCTCCTGGTTTTGAAAACTCACAAAAACCTGATTCTGTTTTTAAACTTACTAACTCTCTTTATGGACTTAAACAAGAAAGTAGAGCTTTGTATGAAAGATTATGTTCTTTGATTTTAAAAAATGATTTTACTTTTTGAATGGCAGACCCAACACTCTTTAAGAAAATTGTGAAAAATAATGTTTTATTGGTTCAAATTTTTGTTGATGATGTAATATTTGGATCAACTAATAAAACTCTTTGTCATTAATTTTCAAAATTAATTCAAGAAGAATTTGAAATGAGTATGATGGGAGAATTAAATTTCTTTTTGGGTCTTCAAATATTTCAAAAAGATTTTGGAAATGTTTTAAATAAAATCAAATACATTACTGATTTACTTAAGAAATTTGGACTTGAGAACAACAAGACATTTACAACTCCTATGTGTACTAAAATAAAACTTGATTTGGATGAAACTAGGAAATCAGTTGACAACAAGTTATATAGAGGTATGATTGGTAGCTTGTTATATCTTACTGCTAGCAGACCAGATATAATGTATTCAGTATGTCTTTGTGCTAGATTTCAATCAAATCCTAAAGAATCACATCTAACTGCTGTTAAAAGAATTTTTAGATATTTAAAAGGAACTGTTTTCAATCTCTTGTTTATCCTAAAACTTATGATTTTAATTTGATTTCATATTCAGATGCTGAATTTGGAAGTTATAGATTAGATAGAAAAAGTACATCGGGTACATGTCACTTTTTAGGAAAGTCCTTAGTATCATGGTCTAGTAAGAAACAACATTCAGTTTCCCTGTCAACAGCTGAGGAAAAATATGTTTCTTCTGGCAGTTTCTGTGCACAAGTGTTGTGGATGAAAAACACTCTTATGGACTTTGGATTTAATTTTAATAATACACCTATTTTATGTGATAATACGAGTGCAATTAATATTTCAAAAAAATCCTATTAGTCATTCTAGAACTAAGCACATTGATATAAGGCATCACTTTTTAAGAGATCATGTTATTAAAAAAGATATATTTTTATAATTTATAAATACTAAAATTCAATTAGCAGATATTGTTACCAAACCTCTTCCCACTGCAAGGTTTGATTTTATTAAGGGGGAGCTAGGTTTATTTAATTTTAAATATTTTTTTTATTTTGTTTATTGAATACTGTTTAAGTTTTTCTTTCTTTCGTCGTGTGAAAAATTTATTTGTTTTTAAATATATGTAATGATGAGTGATTACATGGGAATTAAGGCTGTCAGAGCCTTTTCGACTTCTAAACCCTTTCACTTCTATCGAAGCCCTTTTGAAATCCGAAAATCGCACTTCCTATTTTGAAACCCCAACCTTCGAACTTCTGAAACCCTAACCTTAAAACCTTCAAAGACTCTCACAGCAATGGTAAGGACTAAAAGAGCCAGTGAGGCTGAGCCGAGTAATGCCAAGAGACAACGCACTGAGGGAAGAAAAATCTTACAGGGTAAGGTAATCGATCTTGACTGGTTATTTCAGACGAATTTGTTGTTAGAGCAAGCGCTATCATTTCAGAATCTTGAACAGATGTTCAATAGTGAAAATAAGGAATTTCTGTATGAAGTAGAACTTAGATACTTCTACAAATATTTACAGTTTAGTCTGGGAGATACCGGAGACAGTATGCTGGCTAAAATAGAGGATATGGATTTTTTAATTTCTTCAGTAGAGATTAGTCAGATTCTCAACTGCCCTCACGAGGGAGTTTTTCATTTTGACTTGAAGAATATAGGAGATTCTGTGCATAAATCCGAAGACATTATGTCTTTTCTTTTCGGTACCAAGACAATAAATAAAATGTTTGTTAAGGATTTGGAGCCTGATCAGAAGATTTTGGTAAAATTTATTCAGACTGGAATAGCTCCACGGATGGAAGAAATGGAGAACATTTTATACCCTGATATGTATATAATGTTTCTTATGTTAAGTGATATTAAGTTAAACTTTCCAAGATACATGATAAGGTATCTCAGTTACTGCTATCAAAGCGAGGCCAGGATGAATTTCTATCCCTTTGGTAGATTTATTTCTAAGCTGCTATTTAAGAAAGACATGGTGAGATTAGTGGATGAAAGAGTTAACTGTCATCACAGTAATACGTTTAATGATGGATCCTTGAGGAAAGTTGGATATTTCTAGAGCACAATTAAAGGAAAAATTTTTCCAGTAGAAGCTGAGGAAGACTCAGAGAGTGCTCTGGATCAACCTGCTAAGTCCAAGGAGGGACAAGCTGAATCCAGAGTCAGCAATGTAGCAAGAAGGATTCACTTTGAAGTGGTAGATTTTGAGGAAGACAGAATCCAGGAGGGACTTCAATCAAGAAGAAAAAGACCAGTAAATGAGGAATTAACTTACACTCTTTAGAAACTCCAATAGAACCTTTATTTTCTTATTCTTTTGTGAGGGAAGCTGTTGTTGATAAAACCATGGAAGATGTTACTGAGAGAATGACTCCAGTAGAGAAATTAGGAGCTCAAGAAGAAGATCAAAGGGAAAATCAGGAACAGATTGTTGCTGATGTTGAAGTTTCACTTCAACAGGAAAAGGAGATGGAGGCAGTGCCTGGTGAAGAAGTGGCCAGACCTCAAGAAACTTCTAAAAATATTGTTCTTGAAATTCCAGTGGAAGACAAAGATGCAGATGAATGTGATGATCATGCTTCTGAAGCTCAAAAAGAGGTACTTCAAGAGGATTTTTCTATGGAGGAGTTTGAAAACTCTAAGGAAAAATCTATGGACCAACCTTCTTAGGACAAAGAAAAAGAGAAATCTGATGCTGAATCACTGCCTTTGGTATTTTTGCATCAACCTGAGAATGCGAATCAAGCATAGGGTGCATCTGATTCAAGGAAAGAAGAAGTAGAAGAACTGTACAGAAAAGTATCTCAGTTGGAATCTGAGAATTCTTCTCTAAGAAATGCTTTAGACTTAGAACATTTGAAGTTTCAAAAGCTGAAGGAGTGTACAGTTTCAAGGCAAGAAATTGAAATGTTTAAAGATGATATGCTGATTGCTGTTACACAATTAAAATATGAAATGGTTATGAAGTCAGATTTATCAGATCTGAAGTTGTTTATGGATAACCAATTTGCATAAGTTGCAAATAATGCTGTTAGTGGATCATGTACTTCACCTGATTTAATCAGAAGGTTTCAGGCTATCAAAGCTACGTTGAGCAATATGAATGACATGATACAAGATATTCAATGTAATAGTTCTCCTTTTTCAGTGTTGCTGGACAATCAGAAATTCTTAGTGGATCAACTGACATCTAGTGAGCCATCAATCAGAATTCTATTAGATCAGTTATCAGAGAAGCTGTCAGTATTTTTTGAAAAAGAGGAAAGGATGCATGAGTTTTTCAGAGTCAATTTAATTGAGGATATTCATATGACTCAAGATAACATAGAGCTTATTATCAAGCTTGGAGATGGGATGATGAAGAAACTCCAGGAATAGTTTATAGAAATCAAGTCTGCAATTCAGAGGAGATAGACACTGTTGCCTATCTTACCCAAACATTGATTCCTATGTATATCATTGTCATGTATATACTACTATTTTTTAATGAAAATTTTATTCATTGTTTATTTGTCTCTTTCCTTATTTGTTTTACTAACTTTATTTTTAATATGCCAGTACTCCAGATTTAATTATTGATAAACAGTTCGTAATAGAATTTACTAACAGTTCAGTGCAATATTAAACGTGTTAAAATCCATGATTTTTCATTCTTTTTGATATCACAAAAGGGGGAGAATTTGGATAAACACAACATCAATATTTAGGGGAAGAATTCATTTTATTGAGAGAGAAAATTAGATGAGACATTTGGATTTATAATTATCTTTTTGGTGGAGAAGTTTTTATTTAAAAATTTATAACGAATTTTGAAAGTTAATTTTGTTTTGTTTAAATAATTTTAATTATTTTATTGGTTTCTGATCATCAAAAATGGGGAGATTGCTGAGAAAAGTATTTTTTTCAACAATGCGTATTAATGTTATTTAAAGGGGGAGATTATTGAAAATAATACTCTGTCTCTTTATGATAATTTTGATGTTCACAAATACCCTTAGTTATTTTCTAATGATTTTACTTAGTATTTTGTAGGAGTTTATTAATTTATTTTACTCTTGAAATAACGAGAATTTATTACTTAGCGCGGAATCTGTTTTAGCGCATTCTGGAAACACTGTTCACATATTACGTAGATGAATATAACGTGGAATCTGTTTTAGCGCGTTCTGGAATCAGTGTTCATACCCTACGTGGATAAACGTAGCGTAAGGATGAAAAAAATGTATACTTTTTGAGATAAGAGAAAAGTATGGTTAAACAACCATATGTTTTCAGCAAAGTATGGAAGAAGAACCTTACGTTAGGAAGGAACCCTACATTTTGGTTATCAGCACAGTATGGAAGGAGAACCGTACGTAAATTCTAATGGTTACGTTTATTTCTCAAAAGTATGGTTTATCAACCTTAATTTTGTAAACAACCATACATTCTTGGAAAAGTATGGATCAAGTAAAAGTATGGATCTTTTACCGTACGTTTGAATGTTGAATAAAAATTATGGATGATCAACCCTACGTTTGTTATCAACCTTACGTTGTCAACCCTACGTTTGAAGACTATGTTTTTAAACCCTACGTTTGGAGGCCACGTCATCAACCTTACATTTGGCGTCAAAATTTTTGGAAGACGGTATTTATGTACAACGATCTGTAAGCTGATTTCTGGGCGGATTTCAAGCCGGATTTAAATTCATTTTTAAATTACGACTTTGACTGATTCAAAGCCGTTTTATTAATGGATTTAAGATCGAATTAAAAGGAGCTTTTTATGCCGAGTCTTAAGGGAAGTTATGACTTCTCTGTAAATTCAAATTTTTGAATATCGCGAATCAGAAGGAGACTTTTATGGATCTAAATGTGCAAGAGATATGATTTATTATATATGCTCTCTCTGAAACACCAGGTAAAAGGGGGTGTGATCGATATATTATTATAACAAGTGGAAAACAGAGATTGCATCTATTCACGATTGATCTGCTGATTCAACAGGAGCGTAAAAGCTCTGTTTGTTCAAGAAGAAGGAACTCGATAGAAGATTCACCTATTCTACATATAATATCTACTATGGATCTACTACTGCTGAGGTTGTGAACTATATATCTATATCTACTACAACTGGATCAACTCAGAACTGCTTCATCTTGAAGATCAATATTTCTAGAGACTTCGATCCATCTGCTATCAATTGTATTCTGTTGCAATTGTGAAGATCAACTGGAAATTTCTTTCTGAAATTATTTTTATTCTTGAGTAACCAGATTCTCGTTCTAAGCTGTGTAGGTTCGTGTTTGAACCAAAAGTCTTTGTTTTTCCTTGGATTGTAAAGGTGTCAACTTCCTGTACTCAGTTTTGAATCAGTCTGTGGAAAAGAGGACCAGATAGTGAAAATCACCAAGCTCATGGAGTAGAGCGTTGGTGGAGTGGAATAGGGGCTTTCTGTTCCCCGAACCACTATACATCTTTGTGTTCTTAATTTTACTTTTTTTCACTGCATGATAAAATCTGATAAAGTATAAAGGACAGAACTCATTCAAGAGAAGAGTTATTGAAAAAATTTCAAATGACACAATTCACCCCCCTCTTGTGTATAATCTGTAGATTCAGATCCAATAGTATTACCTATAACAAAACTCAACCACAACATCATATCTCATTATTACATATTCACAAACCACATGTCATCCATTTCTATAAACCAGTATTGAAACATTTCATAAGTTTATTTATCAATGAAGAATAATTTTTAAACCATCAATTAAATAATATGACACACCCCACAAGTTATCATTAATTTCAGACTCCCTTTAATAAGTCAATTTGAAAATACCATTATTATAGTAATTTCATAATCTAATTAACTAACCAATTAAAATGTTCAATTAAAATATGATTTACCAAGGCAGAAATTACAATTGCACAATTATATTCAACCAGTAAATCGAATACTATTGGAATCGGTAATTAGACCATTTATATAAATTTCCTTCATGAAAATTTACAAAAAATCCCCAATTTGTAGTGGAATGGTAAAAACTAGGAACAATGCTGAAGATCTTTTTGTATTTCCTATAATTAAAATTAAATGGAACAATATCCATTAAAACCTAGATCTACACCATCTACAATAGAGGAAAAAATCATTCCTATTCATTGGGAAGGAGAGACAAGAGATAGAGGAATCAAAACTAAGAAAACATTACATATCATAGAGGATATGATCATTCAATAGGAACTTCAATTCATCAAAAAAAGATGTTCAAGGATCATTGGAATCATCCCGAGTGCTTCCAAAATTGGTGGAATTTTTTAGGGTCCATATGAGGTGATTTGGGGTTAAAACCAGGGGGTTCAGAATGTTTTATATATTTTTTAAATTTAAACCCATGAACATTGTTTTCTATGCAGAGGTGCATGGTTTTACAAACCATATGACTTAACCTTGATCCTCTACCTAGGGAGTGCATAGTTTCACCTATATTTCTCATGGTTTGAAAAACTATGATGAAACCATGAAAATTCCCTCTATCTGAGGGTGTACAGTTTGGGTGGGGATGCCTCATAGTTGGTCTAAACCATGCACCAACCATGTGCCACCTCCTATATCTAAAAAAAGTGCAACCAAATTCTATGGTAAAATTGAACAATTTCCCCTAAACATTTTCCAAAATGTGCATATCGAGATGTGCTTACAAATTTCTCCAACTTCATGAGAAATAACCCAAAAAACCCAATAATGATATACTCAAAATAGGGGTAAAATTATACCTAAAAATATATAAAAGGAAACACCTAGATGTTCAGGATCATACAATGCCCAAATTTGTTAATGATAACACCATATTCTTTTCTCCTTAAAAGTAGTAATATTATTACAATTTTATTTACCATGATAAATGTTAAATTGGGTTTATAGGTTTAAAACTAAATGTAAAGGTAAAAGTGACCTAATTTTTTTTACAAAACCTATTTATATATCATATTTCAAACCTATATCATCTTCTCTTCTAATATAGGTAATTTTTAGTAATTTCAATTGATTAAGGGTTTATTGTTTTTCATTGTTCAAAAATATTACAAGTGGGTCTTCCCCCTCACTTATAAATGGACACCACACATAGGATCTTATCCACATTTAAATAACACCATATTTAGGCCATGAAATTCCTAAATACATTCCTAATAACCCTTAACATTTCCAAGAGGTTTTTAATCAAAACTTTAATCTATTAAGTCTTTATTTATTATCCTAATAAGGCTTCCCAACGAAGAGGTATAATTCTTAACTGATTGTTTTCTTTTTTATTTATTCTTTTACATCCTACAAGACTATCCTAACCAATTTGATATAATAAAATTTCCATCACAAATATACAAATTTTTCATAACTTTTATTCTATAATGATTTTATATCTAATTACTATTCTCATGGAAAATATAAATATATGTTGTGAGAACGAGTGAAATGCCTCCTTGTAAAGATGATGTAGTACATTTTTTATCAACACCACTTCTTGTGAGTCATAATGAAGGTTCAAAATGAAATAATATGATATATATTATATTTAGGAAACAATTTTGATACTAATAATAATTGATATAATATTACTTATTACCCTTCCACCCATAAATAATGATAACTTCATTCACGTGTAGGTGTGAACTACTACCACTCTGAGGGGCTGCAATTATTTTTGTATGTACACATTTATTTAATGATTCTAAATATGAATATTATTAATATATATAAAATTAATACAATTTTTAATTTTATTAATATCATGTATCCATGACCAATATGTATGGTACGAATATACCGAACCTATACTTAAACTTAAAACAAAAAAATTAAAACATGGGAAATAAAACATTATTAATGAATTTTTAATAAAATGGTGTTGAATTATTTTAAGTGGATTATATATGATATTATAAGTATAAATATTTTTATATTATATAATTATAATAAATTTTTATTTTTTATAGTAGGTTCAATTTAGTTATGTAGAAAGTCAAAATTCATGTATGAGATTTCTATTAAAAACTCATTTTATTTCGATATTTTTTATGCTCAGATCAAATTTTGGAAAGAGAAATGATCCTAATATTTTAAAAACCAATTTTTATTATTATTATATACTTTTATGAGGTTTAATTAATTTTTCATTTAATCCCCTATTCGATAATGAATATGCAAGTAATCCACATGTAATGTGCTTCCATTTAAAAATATTATTTTGAAGCTTTCCTTCAAACTAATTTTCTTTGTTTTCTATATATTTTAAAAATGTTTGGATATATTTTTTTCAATAATGAAAATAATTATTAAATTCATTTTCCAATATTTTACACTCTATAAAAAATTTTAAAGGTATTTTTCTTGTCAGTTTAGAAATAAGGTTCTTCTTACTAGAGGTAGGAGAATAATATTCATTTTTACATTCACAACCTAAATGAATATTCATATTATTAAGTATAATCCTTAATTTTAATATTCCTCTACATTTTTCCATATTTATATCCCATTAAAATATTTTTCACTTCATATTAGGATTTTTTTTAAAATGATATCAAAATAAATAGTATATTTTAAAATAGTTAAGGTGGAAGCCAACCGTTTTTAAAAAAATGAAGTTACTATCATTTTTCAGGGAGAGACATCCCATAACATGTCCATTTAGGACATAGGTAATTCAATCCCCCTACATATATTCCCCAGTCCCAATCATCTATCCTAAAGGAAACATGGTTTCCACCAGCTTGCACTATGCATAACCTTACCAAAGGATCACTCCCAAAAACTTCCCTCCTGATCTCCCCTTTCCATTTATCATTTTCCCATCCAGTCTTTATATTCTGGATTACACCATATGTCCTACACCCCTTTTCTAAAAATTTTAATTCTCTCTTTATATATGAATATTCTTTTACTTTACTCAATCAACAGGTGATTCCATCACTTAGACACCTTCATTCGCATCATATATCATCGCATTGATGACCAACATCTCCCATCCAGTATGAAACCCTCATTTTCTAGAATCCACCCATAGGAAAATCCTCTTACCCACAAATTAACCAAGAAACTTTTTTGTGGGTGCGAGTATAACACTATAATTCACACCCATTGGATGGAAAATGTGGAAATATGTCAGAAACAAACCTACATCTAGTTGGTTGAAAATTATTTTCCAAATGGAATGGATAGAATTTTTAAATTCAGTTTATAAATCCACTCTTATAAAAATTATAAGGTTGTTATTTTTAATTACTTTATTTTATTTTTTTTCTAAATAATTTTCATTAAAAAATAACCTTTATATATTATGAATTGAGGTAATTGTTTTTATGATAATTGAATATACCTTATTTTGATATCATTCACTTTATTACGATCAATTTATCTATCACCCTCCATTTTAATTGGAAATTATATTACTTCTTCATGTATATATTTTTAAAACATGTATGAATTGACTGTAATTTATTTTACATTAATGATTTTTCATATGCATACCTTTTAAATATATAGTATAATTTTAAGGATTATTATTTATTATGTTATTCAATTTACATGGTAAATACTGATGTTCCATATTCTTGAATAAATATTTATAATTGTTTACTTGTACTGAATTTTCATAATAAATTTTACTGGCTATTTAAAATATGAGGATTTTAAAGTATTTTGAACTGATGTATTACGCCTATTTAAAAATATAACCTTGATATATGGATAATTATAATATAAAAATATAGAAATCATTACTTAATATATGGGTATCTGGTTTTCATGTACAAATATTTGAAGAATTATGTCATGGTTGAGAGGCCTCGACAATAAGATTAATATTATGTTGGATGAGAGGAATTGATTGTGAATGTCTATAATTATTCATTTAATTTATTATAAATTTACTTTCCATTATACATGTGATTGATATGTTGGTATAATCCAAGGAAGTTCAATAAATAGATAATGTTTATTGAATGTCATGAGTTTTGATTATGTAGTCTTCCATATTAATTATTCCTTATTTACTCATGTTAACATCTGATGTATATAACCCTTACAAGGTATTTTATATCACCCTTAATGTGTTTTTATTTCTCTAGGATATGAATATGGATGTTATGAATTAATTCAAGGATTCCAGAATGATTTTTAGGATTTGTTTATATTTTTAATGTAATAATGGATTCATGTTTATATCTAGATTTCTAAGAATTCTAAACTGATTGACCATTCATGGTGAAATACCTTGTATCTTGTATCAATGTAATAATGTAAACACTAGATCTGGATTACTAGATATATGGTTTTAGATATAGTATCCCATTATGAAATGTAATTTATATACTTGACTGAACTGTAAGGTTTCAGGGTAAAATCATGGACTCCAACACTGTAAAAATATCCCAATTTCATTTAATATGAAACTGAGAAAAACACTCAATATTCCTATAATATTCCTCATTGAATGGTAGTACCACTATCATGTATAATGACCATAAAAAGTGGAATTAGTTTTAGTAAGATGATATTAATTATAACATTTGTTTACAGAACACTCTTCAAAGATACCAAAGGATTCCATAAAATCACTAGTTCTCTATCAGCTAAATCAAATTAATTAATAAAACATGTGAATAAATGTATTATATAATATCGTGACTAAACACATCCTTAAAAAATATTATAGAGTTATAATAAATTAAAAAATAAAAATATAATATGTATGATGAAAAAAGGAAACTCAACAAGGCATATTAAAAATTATCACATTTTTTTCAATCCAAATAATGGATAATCCCATAAAAATAGATATTAAATATAATAAATAATATTTTAAAATGGTAAATAAATCATATACTTAATTATAGATTCCTATTATATTAGAATTAAAATAAAATATCTTTTTTAGAACACAACAAAAATTAGACTTATTATTTTACTATATAAGGTAATTTACACATTTGGGTAGAGAATTTATAATAAATATGTTTATGAACTTCTAAATTATGTTTTTATATAAATATATGTAAAATAATTTTTGGAATTATTATTAGTATGGAATGTTTAAATTGAACACTCATTTATATATGGTTATATTACGGAAGAATAAATGTATTGAATCATATAATTTATATAAATTTGAATGGAAAACATCCACCTACATGATTGAAATTGGTGTTAGAAAAGGGATATATAATTCATATAAAAAACCCCATATTCTTTTTAATAATTGATAAAAGGAGTCATAATTGTATTTATATTCAAGTAATTAATGGAATGGTAAAAATGGTGAAGGGATAAAGGAACAAATTAGGATAAAAAAACCTCATTTCCTTACAAGGATCATCCTCAAATTGATTCAATGATAAGAGAATAAGGGAGGATACACCATGGAAACCCCTAGGTTATTGGGAAATATCTTTAAAGATGAATGATGTATAAAATTTTTGAAACTAAATTTTAAAATATAATTTATTTGTGGTTTTAAAGAATATATTCAAAACATCCCAGTCTACCTGACTATTGCAGAATTGTGATTTTCCAACTGTCTGTATATTTCTTGAATATATTTTACCCTTATATAGTATCTATGTAGATGAAATCTTACTACGAATTATAAGAAAATTTTCATAATAATTAAAACTTATCTATAACATTATGAAATTATAATCAATAAATGATTATTAAAACAAATAGTTAGTCGTGATATCATGGGGGACATAAGAGTGTTTTATTTGAATGATTTAGTAGGAAAATTCATCATAACTATTTATAGATTATATATAATTTCTTAATCCATTTATTTTGAAATTTGGACTAAAATTGAAGAAAATTTTAGATAGATAGATTCCCTACCCACTCTATCTTAATATGGGAACATCAATTAATGTGATATAAAACATTATCTATAATATTACTCTTAAATTTATCTCTTTTTTGTTTTTTAATTTTATTTTATAAAGTGGATTCATAATATGAATCAAGGGTTTATATATGTTTTTAATTAAATTTTTTATCAAAAATTTTTAACATTGAAAGCCATATTTGTTAATATAATCAAATATTGAATACATCTCTATGAGATTTAATAATATAAAATAAAAGATAAACCGTCAATATAAATTCTTTATTTAATGATGATTACATTTTGACATTGAAAACCCCAATTGTGAATAATAAATTTTATACTCAATAAGTAGTGATATATGAAACATATAAACGAATTTATTAATATGGTTGGGTGCTATATTGATAAAATTATATATAAAATAGAATTAGATGTGTAATGTAATGACCCCGACCCCAATACCTTGAGCCATTTCCTTACATAATTACATTCGTATAATAAACAAGGAAGTCACATCTAGAAGGAATGAATAGTTTGATATATTTGGAAAACCAGATACATATATAAGTTTTGAAATTTAAATTGAAAGGAAAAACTACATATAAACTCCATTGGAAACATCCATAACTCTTATATTATCCCTATAATTCATTTGTAATATACATGTACATATCCTAGGGGAAAACAAAAAATAATAAATGGGTCAAATCCGATTCTCAGTACTGATATACAATATAGTGGAATATATCAAAAATAAACATAAAGAAAAAGGAATGGGGAATATCTAAAAACAAATTACATTTAAAATAATCATTAGCATAATATATCTTGAATAAAACCTAAATACATAATATTATATAAATAATCACATGAGAATAAAATGTAACCTTGGATATTCTAACAGTCGAATAATCACATGGTCTATCAACTACTAATATCATAATGAGGGAATTAATAATTTCAAACATCATAAATAAAAAGTCAAGGCATAAGAAAATAATTCCACATAAATGGGTAAGGTCACAACCAAAACTCAGTCTATTTTGTCTCAAGTGACATACCAATGCATTGAGGGGATATAGATGGCATCGCCTATCACTTACTAAGTCTAATGAATTTCACATATATCTAATAAAAAAACAATATTCAAATATATTTTTCCTATACAACATTGAAATATTGGAGTCATAATTATAGTTGATAATAATCTAATAAAATCATTGAAAAATTCTTGAGAAATACACTTTTACTTTGGAAAAAAGTGTTCTTTTTAAAAATAATTTGTATTTTTCATAAAATCAGATTATAATCATTTAAATCCTAGAAAATAAATGATTTCCAAATGAAGTTAAAACGTGTAAAAATATTTTTTAAGAGACTTTAGAAATGGGCCACTTTAGTGGGGTTTAAGGGAAAATATAAAGAGTCTTTAAAACCGAAAAGTAATAATTGTTTTTATAAAACTAGGAATGAAAAAATATAGTTTATCATGATAATATGAGATATTTTATAAAAATAATTCTGTCTTAAAATATATTATGTATTGTACTTTAAAATGGGTAAGAAATTTGGGAGTTCCCTTTAATTGGGTTTTATAAACATGATTGATTTAAAAGGGAACCTTATAAAACATATATTCTACCATAAAATAAGGATGAAATGATATATATATATATATATATGGATTTGAAACATATACAAAAAATTTATAATAATTATATAAAAAAAATGAATAATTACATTGGGGTAATGAGAGAGATAGCGTAACCCGAATGAAAAATATAGGTTCGGGAAAAAACCTTTACCATAATGAAAACAATCAAACTGTATGCCCTATAAAAATTATTGATCATAAAAATAATCATTTATCAACATAAATATAAATATATTTATGATATTATACATAAAATGTTACTATAAATACACCACTGACAAGAAATAGTGTTGAATAAGCTATATCTCCCAAAAATGAAGGTGAGATGGGAAAACCCTTACATTATGTATGAATGTGTTCTGAATTTGATATTAATGTCATGGATAATAAGATTAAAAACATTAATTAATTAATTAATTCAGTGAATTATATTAATGTTTTTAATTTATTATAATTTTATTATGTTCTTTTGTGAACTATTTAAAGAGTTATGAAATAAAATTTTATCATTCTAGAGCGTTCGTTTCCTTGGTTTCATGATCAGTTTATTTTATATGCATATGGAAGATCATGCAAAATGAAAATAGTTGTACAAAATTGATATTATATGTTTTCTATTATATTACTTGTGATTAAATGTTTGTATAATTTATTTAGTTATTTTGGGTGAGGATTAATCATTAGATATGACATTAGTGATAATCATTTAGATTATTTTGGAAGTTTCTCAATCATCAAAAACTAGTTTTGTTTCATTAAATAATATTATGTATATATAAGAGTGTAAAAAAATTTTATAAGATTTAATACATATATTATTGTATGTTTTACCCATAAAAATGGGTTTATGACTATCCTTTTTGTTTTAATCAAAAAATTAAAACTCGTTGTTGATGAAGGTGGTAAATCAACACATGATGGATGGTGTTTTCATCCTTAAAATAAAAGGAAGATGAGAAGATAATTGATGATGTATTATTAACTAAAAAATAAAATTAAATCATATAAATGTCACTAGATTTATCATTCCTCATTGGGATAAGTGGTGAGGATAATATAATAAAATCAAAGAACTTGAAAAGAAATTAAAAGAAAACAGAAGAGGGTTTTACCTCTTGAAATTTTTCTCCTTGAGAACCTCCTTAGGGAAAATGGATTGGTATTTTATTGAGACCAAATGATATTGGAAGTGGGGGGAGATGTTTAAAAGATTATTTTTTATCAATTGGATGGGGCTCAATGTTTGGAAGGTGTGAGGAGAAAAGGTGGTATTTATAGTTGAGGAGTGGAGTGTTTTTTAAATTTTTTTTCACTTGTTTATTATATTGTCTCAAAACTATGAATAATCTGATTATTATCACTAAATAGTTTAAAATAATTAAGGATAGTTCAATATAATTGTCTTAAATAATCCATATATCATCTATGACTCAATAAATCATGTATTTGTTAAATACCATAAATTACCATATTTCATTATCCACCAAAAATTAAACTATTTTGGAAAAACCCAAAAATTAACCTTAACCATTTTTTGATGTATATAATTGAAAAATGAACTCCATTTTATGAAAATAATATTCTAAATATGATTATTTTATTTTATTTTGAATTAAAATTATTATTTATTCAAAAAATTCCAATTTTAAAATTATAACTAATGTTATAACACTTTGAAAAATTAATTAAGGCCTTATAAAATTATATTATAATCATAAAATAATATTAATTTATTAATCTATTGAATTAAATAAAAATTCTTTAAAATAATTATATTAATTATAAAATTATAAATATCATTTATGTTTCCCAAAAATATCAACACTTAATTTTTCAATTTTAAAACATTTATTTACATATTTGATGATATAAATATACCATATTTTCATTTTTAAGATACCTAAATTTTATATATACTTTATTATGTGAGGTTATTTTTCTAATTTCCACATTACTATTCCTAATGTCCATATTATTATTTCAACATTCATATTAATTTTCATTAAAAATGAAACTTATTTGGAAAATTACAAAAAATTTAACCAATGTAAATTTTGATATTGAGATAAAAAAATAATGTTTATTTTACCAAAATATTTTTTGTAAAAGTGTAAAAATGTACATTTGAAACAAGTTCACAAATTAAAAGGCGGTAAAACTATGTTTAAAAAAATACAGTCTTTTTATGTATAAAATTGGATTTATTTTTATGTTATACATATAAAAATATTTTGGATGAATGGAATTGTATTTGATAGAATATATAATATATAAATTTATTTAATATCAGTCTCTTATAGTCTTTCATAATATTTCATTATGGGCACACAAATTGTTTTTATTAAAATACACCCTTTATGTTTAATTGGTTTATATTTCTAATAATTGGTAACTAATGAATTAATTTATAAACATGCGTAATCAATATTTTCATAATTTACTTAATATCGTTAATTCCATCCATTTAAAACATCTATGATATTAATATAATAATTAAATAATTATATTTAATTATATTTATTCATGTAAGTTATTGAAGAATTTAAATTTAAAAAGAGGCATACCGTAAAATGGTGTGGTGTTACATGCTCCCCTCCTTCAATAAATTACATACTAAAAATTTGAAATTTTACTTAAAAATCAAAGGTTGATACTTTAAAATTATTTTGTGGGAAACTCAATTTGGAAATATAGTTAATAAAATATCCTCTTATTAAGAGTGAAAGGGAAAAGAAAAGGTCACCTCAAAACATGGATTTCAGGTAGAATTTCATTTATAAAGTGATCACATGGAGATAGAAGATAAATATAAATATCAATTTATAACAGATAGTGATAAATAACATGATAATTAGAAATTTTACCATCATGAAACTGTAAATCCTATGATTAGTTAAAAGACTATTTATTTCCAAAAAAATAATCTATTAACTTTTTTGCTATAAAATATTTTTCCTAGAGGTGAGGGATTATTTTTATATTTAGGTAAAATTAATTGATGGAATTCTGTATCAAAATCACAATCTCATCCTTTGGTTGTGCTTCAATCTATTTTCACTTCATCCTTCACATCTGAAAATGAATGTTCAAATTTTTTTTCATACCTGAAGCACTTTTATGATCCATAAGATCCACAAGTCATTACTTCAGTATTTAAATGTTTACCGAAATTAAAATGGTTATAACAGGTTATTCAGTATTATAAATAATACTTAATCATGATAAAAAATATCATTAATCAATTCCATAAGTAGTTAAACTCATGAATCCTTTAAAATATGTATTTCTATATTTTATGACAAAAAAAATTTATATTGAAGGATACTAAATTTCGAAAATCAACTTAATATAATATTTCTGAAATTAATGTAACCCTTAT
Source organism: Viscum album (assembly GCA_963277665.1). Classification (NCBI taxonomy): domain Eukaryota; kingdom Viridiplantae; phylum Streptophyta; class Magnoliopsida; order Santalales; family Viscaceae; genus Viscum; species Viscum album. The sequence goes on along the minus strand of OY728120.1, from coordinate 2,058,332,273 downwards.
TTTAACATACAAAATATATAAATACCACAATTTATTTTAATCATTTAAAAACATGAATTCTAATAATTTATTAAAGAATATGTACTATAGTACAATCCATATATATCGTATGAATCATATAAACATAGATTTATTGATAAAATACTCAAATAAAATAATTATTGAATCTTAATATAGGAATATCAATCTTTCCTCTTTGTCTGATGTAGTAGTGTAAGCCTAATCATGACATATTTTATTCTTCGGACCCACATTCCCATGACGCTTGGGACATTCATTTGTGCAGTTCCCTATATCTTTACAATTGAAGCATTTAATATTGGAAAATTAGTTCCTTCTCTTTCTATTAGGAGCATAGTGTCCTTTTTATCCACACATAAAACAAACTCTTTTTCCTATTAACTGTATACCATGATGTTCCCTTCCACAATGACCACATATGGTAAAATTATTATTTCCCTTATTCCCTTTATCCAAATTTTTCCATGCTATGAATTTATTCTCAGGATTCATTCTGAATAAATAATACTTAAAAAAATATTTCTATTTATTGTTATAAAATTATACTAACTCCTAATGTGATGAGATAATATGAAATATTATTTTCCTTCCAAATATTAGCTTAAACCCATCAAATAAATGATCATTATTTCTCTTTGGATTATGTGAATTGATGTGGTTCCCATTACTTCAGTTAAGAACAATTTATAAACAATGGAATACACTAGATTAGATAATAAAATTATGAATCATAATGTTAAATACCCAAACTAGTCAAATAAGTAACATAAATTTAATTATTTAATTCATAACTAATCTCATAATATTAAACATGGTTACTTTGGGGACATGTCTAATTTTCAATCCTTCCAAATGGTTTTTAAAGAAAATGTGAATTATCCTAATCATATCCCTTAGGAGTGTCAAACTAGGTATGCAGTAAGGACCATTGTTTTCTACCAGGTTATGTCGAGTCAGGTTCGACACACCTTTCCAGAGTTGTTATCCATAAGTATATCTATTCCAGAACAAAATCCACCTGTAGTATCCAGACCTGGATATATTTTTATGAATACCCACATAGTCTACATCATACCAAAACTCTATAATGTTATTATATGATTATACTCAAATTATATATTAGTTTTATGTTCCCTAATAAAGGTTTTCAAAATATATTTTCCATTGTTTATACTTAACTCCCCAGTATCCCAAAGTTGGTGCCTTAATTAATTACATTTTTATAATAAAAAAGGAACTCATATCTATAAGGATTGAATAGTTTAGTATCTTTTGAAAACCATATACATTCATAAGGTTTACATTACAAATTAAAAGGCAAAAATAATATAGAAAATCTATTGGAAACATCCATAAACTCAAAGATTTTCCCTACAAGTTATTCATAATACAAATCTTCACATATTAGGAAAAAATAAAACATATAGAAGGGGTGTGATCAGATGCACAATAAGGTTAAAAAATATAGAATAATCTATCAAAAATAAACATAAACAAAAAGGAAAAGTGAATAACACCAAACAAATTCAATTAAAATATAATATTGAGTATAATATGTAAGGAACAAAATTTGAATAAATAATTCCATATAAATAATCTCATGAGAATGAAATATAACAATGGATATTGTACTAGTAAAATATTCAAATGGGATATAAACTACTAATATCCTAATGAGATAATTCATACTTTAGGACATCATAAACATAACATCAATTCCTTGGACAAGAATTATATATAAATGGGTAATGTCTTGGCCAAAAATAGGTCTAGTTTATCTCATGATACCTACCGATGCATCGAGGTGCAATAGCGCCCCCTTACATCACTTACTAAGTAAAATTCATTACTTATATGTTTAATAAAAAAATATCTTTATATAAAAGTTTCCTATACCACTTTTAAATATCTAAATCATAATAATATTTTAAAATACTCTAATAAAATCATTCATAAATTCTTGAGAAAAACACTATTACTCTGGAAAGAAGAGTTATTGTAAAAAATCATTTGTATTTGACATAAAATCATATTTTAAACATGAATAACTAAGAAAATAAAATTGAAGGACAAAGAAAACATGTTTTAGGTATAAATTATTTCTAACTGAACTGAAATCATGTAAAAATAATTTTAAGTGGATTTAGAAATGGTCCACTTCAATGGGTTTTAAGGGAAAATATAAAAGAGACTTTAAAAAAATAAAATGTCCTAATTAATTTTATAAAACTAGGAATTAAAAAAGACATTTTTTCATGAAAAAATAGTGATTTTATAAAAATAATGGTTTCTTAGAATATATTATGGATTTTACTTGATAATGGGTAAGAAATTGGGAAGTTTCCCTAAATTGAGCTTGCTTAACAAGAATAATTGAAAAGGGATCATTATAAAACATGAGTTTTCCCATCAATGAAAAATAAAATGATATGGGTATATGAGTTTGGAATATATACGCATAATTTATACCAATTATATATAATTAATGAATAATTTCTTTATAGAAAAGTGATAGATAGTGTAACCTGAATAGAAAAATGGATATTTAGGAAGAAACCCTTACCACTATGAAAATAGTCGAATTATATCCCCATAAAATTAATGATTATCAAATGAAACATTGAATATAATTAAGATAAATAGATTCATGTTATTATACATATAAGTTTAGTATAAATAAACCAAACAAAATAAATAATGGTGAATAAGGCATATCTCACATAAATAAATGTGAGGTGAGAGAACCCTTACCTTATGTATGAATGTGATCTGAACTTGATCTTAATGTCCTAGATAACCAGATTAAATAAATAAATAAATTAATAACATTTTATAAATATCTTTTATTTTCTATAATTTTATTATATTTATTTTTTTCCTTTTTGGTTAGTTATAAAATACAATTTTATCATTCCGGACCATTTGTTTCTAGGGTTTTCTTGACCAGTTTACTTTTATACGTATATGGAAGATCATGAAAAATGAAAAAAGTCATATAGAATTTAAATAACATGTTACTAATTATATTACATAATATTAAATGGTGATATAAGTCATTTTATTATTTGGGGTGAGGATGAATAATTAGAAAAGTTGTTAGTGATAATCATTCAGATTATTTGGGTGGTTTTTCAATCATCACAAACTAGTTTTGTTTAATTAATTAATATTATATATATATACCGGTTCCAATAAATTATATAAAATTTAATTCAAATATTGTATTATTTTTTAACCATATAAATGGTTTTTTGACCATCCTTTAAAGAGTAATTGAAAATGAAAAACTCATCATTCATGAAGGCGGTAATTTGGAAACTCATAGACATTGTTTTCATCATTAGAATAAAATGAAGAAGAGAAGAGAATTTATGATGGATTATTCCTTAAAAAATAAAATTATAGTATATAAAAGATATTATAGTTATAATTTCACTTTTTGATATGGAGGCGAGGAGAATATAAGAAAAGAAAATAACTTGAAAAGAAATTAAAAGAAAACAGAAGAGGGTTTATCTCTCGAACTTCTTCTCCTTGAAAACCTCCATAGGGAAAAGGGACATTTATTTTACGGGGAAAAAGGCTCCTAGAAATGGGGGTAGAGTTTTGCGAGATAACTTGGTATAAATTGGAAAAGTTTCAATGCTTCTAAGGTGTGAGGAGAGGAGGTGGTGAGGGGTGGTATTTATAGAGGAGGAGTGGGGTGTTTTTTGAAAATTTTATTGATTTTTTATTATTTTGGCTTAAGACAATGAATATATTGAAAATTATCACTTAATATATTAAACTAATTAATTATAGTTTTTTATTAATGGATTAAAACAACCATAAATATTATATGACTGAATAAATCATGTATTTGTTAAATACTATAAATTACAGTATTTTACTATTCACCAACAATTCAACTACTTTAAAAAAATCCGAAACATTACACCCTAACCATTTATCTATTTTTATAATTATAAAATGAACTCCATTTTATGAAAATAATTTTAAAAATATAAAAAATTTATTTTTTAATTAAAGTCATCATTTATTCAAAAAATACCAATTGTAAAATTATAACAGATTTTATAACATTTTGATAAATTATATAAGGAATCATAAATCTATATTATAAAAATAAGAAAAAAAAAATTAATTTTTGATTCTATTTTATGAAAATAAATTTTATTTTAATTCATTATATTAATGATACAATTTAAAATAAGAGTTATGTTTGAAAAAATTTCCTACACTTAATTTATCATTTTTAAAATACTTATTTACTTATTCCATGATATAAATATATCATATTTCCATTTATAATATAATTATTTATTTTTTATACTTTAATAGGTGAGTATTTTGTTCTAATGGAAACATTACTATTCCCAAAATGCACATTATTATTCCCTCAATGACATTAATATTCATAAAAAATGAAACTTATCAGAAAAATAGAAAAAAATTAACCGAAGTAAATTTAGATATTATGAGTTTAATTTTTTTTTATTTTTCTAAATAAAATTTATAAACATTTCGAAATTTAGATTTTAAAAATTTATCCATTAAAAGGCGGTAAAATCATGATTATAAAAATATATCATTTTAATGTGTAAAATTGGATTTTTTCTTATCTTATGCCTATAATAATATTTTTGATGAATTTAGAAATATTTTATTTAATATATAACATATAAATTTCATTAATATATTTCACTAATGGCGTGTATTAAAATGTCATTGTGGGAATAAAATAGTCTTTATAAAAATACATCATTTTTGTTCAATTGGTTTTTTTTCTAATTAAATTGTAACCAATGAATTAATTTTATAAACATGTGTAATCTGTATTTTAATAATTTAATTAATATCATTCATTCTCTCCATTTCCAACATCTAGTAGATAACTATAATTATTAAATAATAATATTTAATCATTTTTATGCTCGTCAGTTATCGAAGAATTTAAATTTAAACAGTGGTATATCATAAAATCTTGGGGTGTTACTTGTAAAAAAATATAGGGAATTGTAATGAAAGGGAAATAATATGGGGTCTTATTAATGAAAAATATAAGGCATGTGATTACAATAATTATTTTCTACTAGACAGAAAATACTAAAGTGAAATATATTATCTTTTTAAAGATAATAAATTTGACTCCTTAAAAATATATTGGATAAATATTAAAGATAAATTACATGATACCTCATGTCATAAAACTTCATAGATTAGATATGGGTAAATAAATGAGATGGAATCATGCAATTATTTTGATTAATTTAAATTTTTTGATATTGTTATATCAAAAAAAGTAAAATCAATAAGTATATATATATGGATAAAATAAAGACATAAATATAGAAAAAAATATTCAAAAAATTAATTTGAATATGTAAATATAAGAAAATAATAATATAAAGACTAGAATTAGATAATTAAATGAAAAATTTATTATATGAATAATAATTTTTTAATTTATTCTTATAATTCTAAGGGAATGGATGCTTACATAAATTGATGATAATAATTATTTTATTGTTGATTGGGTGGTTATGTACAAGATAATCTCAATAAAGATGATTTTTGGTAAGAAATATATCATGAGTAATGGAGAGATAATATCTAAGAGTGAAATGAGTTTTTGAGAACCACAAATATCATTGCAGAATAATAAAAATTGAAAAAATAATCAATAATAAAAGAAATATGATATTATTAATGTGATTTATGTTGAAATTTAGTAATGTAATGAGTTAATTAATTACTCCAAATTACTTATATATTATTTTAGATATATTTTGAAATTACATGAACACGTTACTATAAAATTTAATCAAATTTAAATCTTGGACACTTATAATGTGGATTTGATGATTTCAAAGTATTCAATAATAAAATAAGAGTTCCTGGGATATCAAAGGTATCGGTCCATGTGTAATGAACCAATTTGATTCTTGTAGTCTAAACCAAATTTGGAAAAAACAATAAATATTCCAATGGAATGAAAAAAGGACAAGGTAAAATCATGATTATAGAGTAAGTGATTTTTTTACTTTTGGTGTTAACATGTTTCATTACATGACTCTATAAAATAATAGTAATAAACCATCCATTTTACAAAAATTATAAAGATATAATTAATATATGTTTCGACAAAAAATAATGAAAATTCCAAACATATATCATATATTAATCAGACACAAATTTAGTTGACAATATATACATATCCAAAAAGGATAAAAAATTATATCTCTGTACAAATGTATGATAACTATCAATGAAAATATTATCCAAAATATCAAAAAACATCCTAAGTTTATATTTAAATTTTATATTCATTTAATGGTGAAACTAAGCTATTATGACCCATCGACTTCAAGTCTTATCATCCCTCTTACAAGTGATGAATTATCTTGATTCGATCATTGAGAGTGAGTGTTAACACATCCAAATGTGTCATCTGTAGAGTGTTAATACATCATACTAAGGTAATGGTCTCCAAACATACCCTACCTATATAAAAATAGACTAAGTCCATACAGTATTATCATGAAAAGAAAAAAAATCTCAAACTTATTTTTTTATTTAACATATAAAATTTAAAAATTATTTTACAATTATTATGGGTTATTATGTTATTTAGTGTCCTACTTGGAATATAATTATAATGATTTTATTACATCATTAGTAATAATGATAAATGGAAATCTTTAAACCTATTCATTTTCTATAGGTGTATCCATGTTTAGAAAGGGAAAAACTATCCCTCTAACTACATTAACACTAAAATGAGGTAATGAGAAAAACATATCGAGTCCCCTAGGAACCCCCATTTAAATTTTAAGTCACCATTGTGAATATATAGAGGTAATTTAAATCATATCATTACTATATGTGTATTATTTTCACTATCTTATATCTTTTGTAAAACACATATAATATAAACCAAAAAATGTAGCCCACATGATGTATCCCTATATCTAATTAAATAAAAATATAATTTTTAATGAAGATAAAAACTATCTATTTGAAAAATAATAATAACATGTAATTATCCATATCATGTTAATAATATCTCTACTGTATTAAATTCATGATAAAATTAATATTTTTTTAAAATTATTTATACGAGTACTCATTGTGGGATTAATCTCACAAATACCTAATGTCACTACTGACAAAAAACTATAACAATATTTGATATAAGTTGTGATACATGAAAATAACTTATAAATTCCAAATTTTAATTCTATAAGAATAAAGGATTCCACATCTTAGAAAATTAAAAAAATACAATACATATATATATATATATATATGTATATATTGGGACTTTGTTCAAAATCAAGAAGAATTGGGAAAATGGATACCTTGTTATTAACATATCTAAGAATCATTTCATATTTACTCATGCAGACGAATTATGATGATATAAATAAATAAATGAGGATAATTCAAAATTTATGAATAAGATATTATGGAGATAACACTTCAAAAGAGTTTCATTACAATAGAGAAATATTTTTGTTTGTATGATTTTAAATACAATTAACATTTTCATGGAAAATGACCACTTACCCTTAATTTATAAAACTATAATATTCAGTTGAGAGTATTGATATATGGACCACTAGATATAAGATGAGCTATAGGGTACCTAGTGTAATTACATAATTTTCAAATTGTTAGATTTAGGGGTTCTACAACCCCTAAATAATATCCCTGTATACAAGCTATTAAGACACTTGAAACCCTGTGTTACTTATATTTCAAATCTTTATTTATATTTTTCCATTATCTGTATAATATCATGAAAAACACCAGTAAACATCCTTTTTAAAATTTTTTTAGTATAATAAAATAAATAATAAGAAACTTTATTCACCAGGATGATGTCAGTATTGAACTTTTTCTGACCCTTTATAATTTCATCCTCGAGAGGCATTATCAATACCCCTATGGAAATAATCCCATTTTGTGTCCTTAAAATTATAATAATTCTATATGGATTAAACCTAATGTAATACAAGTATCCATTATACCCATAATAGAGGAATATAATTCACTCACAAAACATTCTTACACTATTGATGATACATACTAATTTTCAATTATTAGATCCATAAGCAATAGATTCCATTTTGTTAAATCGGTTAATATTATTTGGATCATGGATGAATATAATTATTTGGGATACATGGATAAATTATTAAAATAATTCAAATAGTGAGGTAAATCTATTTTTTGGGTAGTTACATTGGTAAAATACAATATTAAAAATAGTCTTCCAAAATAAATTATTAATTTCCTATATTTTAAAACAATTTAGAGACCCAAAACTAGAAAAAAATATGGGGAATCTTTTGTCACTAAAAAATATGAGGGTTCACCACATTCATTTGGAATATGAATATTAATGGTTTTTAGTTTTTTCCAATCATTTATGTATCAATTTCAATTCCCATATTTCTCTAACTTAATGTAAAAGGTTATCTAGGATGAATCTGAAATATCTATCATGAATAATATCAAATGATAGATTCTATAATTTATTGTTTTTAAAGGATTAATATGAATGGATAAATATTTTGAATAATTTATAGTGAAACACTATGTGTGAAAGATGATATTAATATATAAAGAAAAAGTAACAGTATGATATTGAATTCTATAATGTAGAATATATATTTTCTTCTAAAACTGTAGATTAGAAATTGAGTGAAAAGTCATGTTATGCATTATAAAGGTTCCAAGAAAATGATACAATACATTCACAAATATATAAGTGGATATTAGGTCATGATCAATAAAAATTATCAATAACACCCTATTATGTTTTAAATATATAATTTATATATAATTTTACTATATCATCTATGGGATAATATTTATTGATATACGAGAAATGATTTTTTTTATTCATATGGTCTATGAGTATAAAAAATATTCAATATTCTTAGAATATAGGGAAATATATTAATTAAATTTATTATCAATTAACCCCACATGCATACCACTAATGAATGTAGTTATATTTCTCTTTTAAGTGGTCCATGTTTATCTTTCATCCGTTTTTAAATGATGTATCTAAAAATTAAACTAGTAATCTATCCTTTTATACTCATTCCCCATAATTGTCTACAAATATGATGGTTCCTATTTGATACAATATTGTGAATAACCAAACTAAAAGTGTGATATAATATTAAAAATTATTCACTAATTATTATGCAAACTAGATGAATTATATGAGTTTAAAGGTAATATTTTGAATCCTTGAATATCCTTTGATGACCCATCTTTCCTTTTACAAACAATTATAAAATCATTTTTATAGATTTGGAAATACTCTATAATGGATAAATAATACCCAATATACTATAAAAACATTAAATTATGACCCCAATGACATTAATGTGAATCTATTTTAGAAAAGATATCAACATTGACTCTTTATTAGCCTCTTACACATTATATTATTGAGATTTTCTAAAATAGTTCTTTAAAATTACATTATAATTCCAAGTGTGTAAGTAGTTACAAATGAAATCATTATTGGTATTTAAAAGTCATATCTTTCTCATCTTTAGACCAAAAAGGTGAAATTTAGACCCAATTTGTTTTTTATCAGTGAATACAATAAAATAATATACAAATAGATAAATCCTCTAATACATAATGGAAAACACTATAACATCCAATTCTAGAATGTGAGTAATTTTTTTATATGTGATATTATATTCTAACAATCATTATCTCCACATATTTATTAGGCATACTTCCAATATCCATATATATTGAGTCAAAATATTCCATAAATCCACCATCTTACAAATGTTTAATTATGATAACTATTATTGTATGATTTTCATCATTACCATAAATGATTCCACATGATGATATTAAGTAATTAATATTGTCCACACCATTTGAAATTATTTTAAAAGGTCATTTATTTTGAGAATGTCTTGAATAAACAAAATTTTGATCCACAAACATTATAGGAAAAATTAGAAATCAAATACATTTTTTGGTACTTTCAATGAAATTATTATCTCTAAAATTTATAAATATGAATCAATTAAAAATTTCAACATTACATAATCATGGAATTGGTTCTGAATAATCGTTAAGGTTGTTTTTAAATTATTATAATAAATAATAAAATATTTTAATAACTAAAATATGACCTAGTGAATATTCATTTTATAATCTTAGGATGCTTAATATATTCATAAAAACATCCAAAAATAAAGATTGTAATAAATAAAATATTATATTAATTAAGTACATGATTACTATAGGGGTAATATTAAACATTAATATCATGTGATTACACCTAAATTACCATAAAATATTTGAAAATACATATTTAGAACATCCTAAATTCTCGACAGTAGTTGATGTTAACCCCATCAAAGAGTATCGATTTCTAACCATTTACTTAATATCAATTAATAAAATAAATAATCAATATGAGGTAATTTTTTTTTTAATGATCCCTATATTCAATTTCAATTAGTATGAACATATTTAGAAAACTCTTTCACCAATACTTATAAATAGAATATTCAAATCCCAGTGTGAGGTGTTGGGTTATATAAAACATTTTTCATCATAATCATGAAATTTGATTTTCAAGTACTTAAGATCTGTTTGGTAAATATGATAATGTGCAACACATATAAGTTTAATTCCATGAATCAACCAAATAAACAACAGTAACTCATATTTTGAAGAAAATCCTAAAAATATTTTTTAATTACATCTTGGAAGTGGTATAAAACAAGAGTTAATATCATATGTTTCTTATCATAAACTTCACTAATGAAAAATCTATCTATATCAGTATTTATAAATCCAACATATTTCTATTCTAAAACTTCCCAGCTTACATGTAATTCCAAATAATCTATAATATTATTCTGAACAATACATTAATAGGAGAAAGAATATTTTCAATAATTTAATTTGTTATAGGCTTAAAAAAGGGTTATCTAGTATATACCCCAAATAACACTAATGTATATCATTTTGAGGGCCAGAAAATACTTTAGATTTCCATAAGTACCCCTTATAATATCATAAGAAACATATTTCGTACTTTATTATAAAATCATTAATGAAGCTTTATTAATTCAAATAATTTTTAAATATACTTATACTTTAATCCTTTAAGAGATACATATAGATCATTTTAAATGAAAATGAGACCCCTCTAAGAAATAAATTAAATAAATGAGTTGATCATATTAATAAATAATTCTCATAGATAAGGACCCATAAAATATGATTGTTCAAACTATATAGTTGCATAGACCATTCTTGTACCCTTGTGATAAACCTGTGATTGAAATGCTAATATAGATGAAGTTCATACTGACCACTTAAGTCAACTAACTCTTCTAATTACCTATCTAACTCCACTAACATATTGTTAATTTCTCATTATAATTTATATTCTAAACATGACACATTATTAATATCAATAACTAAATCCACAATAAATTAAATTGATTTGATTTATCAAAATATGAACTAGATATGTTTATACCAACAATAAATGTGATGGTACCTAGATTTCAAATGGATATTAGAGTTATACTATATTGGGATTATGAAATGGTAAAATGAAAATGGTGGTTCCCTATATCAAGGGGTTAGAGTAGCTTTCTTACTATAATAGATCTTGAATAATCTATCATGAATCGTATCTTTTCTATGATTCTTTGGACAAGTAAAAAATCCATATATTGTTCCTTAGACAAGAAATAAACCGATTATATTGGTAATCTCTTAGAACACAACTAAATCTGAATTTAAATATTTGGATCCTTTGAAAATGTAAAAAAAATGAACGACATTGGATGAGTCTGCAATGATTATTTATATAACGTATCAAATTATCCATAATTTTTATCCCTAATATATACATTAGTAGGTTAAAAAATAGATTATATTGGTGAATTTAGTAATATACTCCATTGATATTGTCACTCATTACTTGATTATATCGAAGATTTATATTTTAACCAGGTAAATATCATTAGTGAAAATGTTATAAAATATTATATTATGGAATCATTAATATGTCAAGACCTGATCATTTTTTTATTTTATCCTAACATGCTACCAACTAGGATAATATCATTATTGTATTAAGGTTCCTATTAATTCCTTATAATTATCATGTGTATAAATTATAATGAAGATGTTATGGATATATTGGGTCTATTTCATTACTTCAAATAGTTGGGAATCATCCCAAATAGTGGGGGTGATTAAGAAAATGTCTCATATGACCTCATCAAAAATGAATTACTTATTGAGTAACACCATTTCACTCAGACTATAGCAGTTAAAAAACCCCATTTAAGACTTTTTTCCAATAAATAGTACAAAGACTATATTATTTTTATCAACACCTTACTCTATTGATATAGGTGGATATATATGTGATATGTTTTAAATTTATGTGGAGAGTCAAATTAGATCCTCCTTAAAATTCATAGAAAATATAATTTGTACTTTTAATGATTTTTTAAAGAATTTAATTTAAAATAAACATGAAATTTATAACTAAAAAAATATAAAACAAATAATTTATTAACATAAATCAATTTAATATTTATATTGATATAATAATTATGAAAAAATAAATAAGAGATAATATTTATATAATTTTTAGGTTTAAATTTATATTAATTTTCAATTTTTGTGAATAATTAATCATACAATCATTCAAAATCATACAATGGTATCTTGTATTGTATAAAAATACCTAGAAGTGAAAAATCCAGATGGATGAGACTCTAATAAATAATTATATATATAAAAAAAGGATAAAAAATTAATCCTGGACAACCCTGGTAACTAATGATTCCAAAATAATTTTTTTATGAAAATGTTATTTATAGTGTAAATATAATGGTGTGGGAATTGATTTACCCATGTTTTAGAGTTAGACTATATTTTTACTCAATTAAACCAATAAACTAAGATGATAAATTCCTATATTTAATAATATAAAAATAGAAAAATATTTTTTAAATAAAATTATTACATAGAAAACAATTTAATATTCTAAAATGAAAACTAAATCAATCACTAAAGAAGTGAAAGTGATATCTCAATATCATGATATCCAAATTATAAGACAAAAATATCCAATGTTCATATGATATTGAGGCATCCATTTATAGATCAAAAATTATTATCATGAATCCCAATATATATCTCTTAAAAACCATCTTATATTTTTCTTATTAGATTCTAAGATCATAAAAAATGAAACATTCACAGAAGCCAAGGGGAGATTTTTTTGGGTAAGAATATGTTGTACCCAAAAGCAGGTAACTACCTGATCTATACCTACTTACAATAATGCTGATATTATATAGTTTATGTATAATGTATAAATGTAAAAATATTTCTGTAATTATTTTATCATATAAGTGTTGAAATTAAATAAATTATTTAACATTGAATGATTGTTTTGTTGTTATCAAAACCCCCCCATTAAAACCTACCATACATAATTCTATCCATTTTTAGAATCGATGCCAGTGGGAAAACTATGAAATAAATTCAATTACTATAATCACATATGTATACGGGAGGTTATAATATAATCTTGTTCTAGGATGCATGACTATATTGGTTAAGAGGAAAAAACATATTTAGTTCTCTATATAGAATGTATACATCTATATTATCCATTTTAAAGGTATAAGTTCCCTAAAATCCATTCATAGCCAAATATTTAAACGTTGCATGTGATCATAACACTAATAAAACATATGCATATTTAAATATGTGTGTGTGTTTTTATAAATAGTTAAAATATCTATTATGATGTCGCCCAATATTCCATTAAAAAATATAACGAGTTATATTAAAAAAATATAATTAGTGTCCTAAATAATTGAAATTTATATCAAATTTCCTTTCAATAAAATCCCAACCAAATAAAATCCATGTTAGATTTATTTTTAAAAGTTTTTTATTGATAATAAAATTAACGTTAGGGTTTATAAAACACTACCCTATGATGTATTAAACCATATCACTGTAATAAAATATGATAAATGAGGGAAACATAAAAAATTAAACACTTATACATCATCATATAAATGGATAAATAAATTATGAATCCCCTTATAGTATTTAAGAAACCTATAATATGTGAATCTAGGGACATATTTACCTTCATGATATAGAAGTCAAATAAGGAGGATGATTATTTCTTCCAACATTAGAATATCTAAAAATTACCTCTTATAGAAGTTTTGATATGATAAAAATAAATAAAAATGGGGTTATAGATTCTATAAATAGATGATATAGGTTATAATACATGATATATATTCTGAGAGACTCAATACAAAATTAAAAATAAAAAAATAATGTAGAATTATGATTTTCCCAAATAAAGATAAATTTCCTATTGTTTTTTAAAAATAAAATTTTATTCAATTTCTCACTTTTTTATGGATCATCAACCACTCAGTGTGGTTGAATATACCTTTTCTGTGGACCTTCATATATCATTATTAAATAAATATTATACGAAACTTCATTAGAAAACACCAAATCATAATTTCCTAGCCATTGTATAACTGATGAAACTTTCGAAATCCAAATTATGTTTTTTTATTATATTATCCTTCTATGGACAATAAAAAATCCATTACACACCATTTTTATTAGTTCTAATACATATGATATTGAATTTTAAGAATAATATCTAGGCTAAATAACCTAATTCATTACTCTAGTTGAATGTCAAAATTTTTTCACATCATAAATAATGGTTATAATTCTATTTCAAATAGAATTCATATTTTTATGTTTAAAAATGGTGTATAAATTAACCGACTCTATATATTGGGATTAATAAATTTATATTTGGAAAAAATATGTATCAATAAGTGGATGTAAAAGTATGAATGTTCAACATTTCTATTATTCAAGGACAAAAAATATTCATGTTGTTGTATATGTTAATATGAATACGATATAAAAAATAAAATGTTAAAAATAGTACATTGAATATTAATCAAATATAGAGTTATTATAAAGAGGTATTACAACCCTAGGGATCCTAGGTATGAGTTTAGGGGATGTATTCCATCATTATTTTAATTAATTAAACTACATGAGTATATTGTAATTTCAATAACTAATAGAATTATAAAAACATTTTTTGGTATTCGAGAACCAAATTGGTTTGAAATCAAAATCATGAATTGAAAAAAATTATATAAATAATAAATATATATTTTACTAATTGATATTTATCAACTTATTTGAATTAATTTTAAATTTATTGAATTGGAATATTAATTGGTTAATCTTTTTTTAAATGATATATCATTAATTTTTATATAAATAAGGACTTATTTAATATCATTAATTTTTAAAGAGACACTTACAATTTATTTTTGAGAAACTATATCAATTTATCAATTGATGATAAAATATTTAATTGGAATTTGGATTGGGTTTTAAAAATGAAGATATATATCAAACTCACAACTATATAGGGATTAAAACATTTAATACATAACTAGTAAATCATATTATATTTTTGGATTAATCTGTAAAAGGTGAAAAATTACCTCATACACATAAGAAAGAGGGAAAAATGAATCAATCCTAAAATGTGGAGAGTTTAATTTCATGGGATATTTGTTTTTGTGATCATACATGTGATATTCACATCTGAGAAATAATTTTTTATGGCGTAGAATAATATTGAGTGTTTTTGTATTGCGGATATTTTTTAAAAAAAATATAAAATCTGAAATTGAATATCCCCACAAATTTAAGTTTATATCTAAGTAAAAAATAATTATTAATACTTTATTTATTATAGACACATCAAAATATATTGAATCATTTTCTATGAGTTGAATTGATTCACCTTACAAGTGTTCTAGATAAAAAAATAAAATCAAATTAGAGTTATAAGATGATAATATGAGAAGAAATACACTCAAATATAAGGTTAAATAAAATTAATAAGCATCATGAGAATAAATAATTTATCAAAAGTGAATAGAACATTCAATGAATAAAACATGAGAATAATGTAATATAAAAATTCATAAATTAATTTATTAATATTAAAAATCCCATGTAATTATTTTTTTAAGAATTATGATAAATTATTAGTCAAATTTAATTTACTATATTTCCATTAGAGGTAAAAATATATCATTTTATTAAAATAAAACTTAATTTTCATACCATGGTGAAAATGGTTAAAATATTAATATAAAATTACTATAAATTTATTGATTTTGATTAATAAATATATTTATTCTTAAATTTATAAGTATTGAAGAAATGATAATGTGGAATAATTAATCACTCATTATTTACATTATGTTATGAATTACATAGAATATATTTTCACACATAGACAAAATCACTCTATAGAAAACTTAATATTCTAAATATAGCGTACTAGAATAGAACATTTATTGGTTTACCAATTGGTAGAGAGAAAAATTTAAAATTAAATGAATGAATAATGATTATATTTTTTTAAGAATATTTTTAGGGTGTATGGTTTTGGGAATCAATTATTAAATATTGTTTAGATAGGAAAATAATAACCTCAATAATACAATTCATTTTTTTTAGATATTTCCTTACCATAAAAAACAATACATTTTTATTGAGAAATAGATTTCAAAATCATATAACATCCACATTGGATTCATTATATTTCAATTTTAATTTTGTATTAGTAACAGTAATTAGAAGACACATTATATATTTGTGAAAAACAAAATTGTAAGAAAATATTTAAATTCATTTTCAATTCACATTACATTTAAATTTTAACACCACAAAAATTATAAAATTGAATTTTTTTTTCAAGAGAGTGTATGTCACACAATATAAATACTAGAAAATAAAATAACCTTTTGACAATTTATGGTATATTTAATATTTTAAATATAGTTTTTATATTTCAATGCATGAGTTATCCAGTGATACATGAAATGAATACTTTCTTAAGTAGTTTATATTACATGCAAGATTGAGTTTTACTAAAACAAAAATTATTAAAATATTTTAATAAGACATAAAATAGATGTTAAATGGTAGTTTATGAATATGATTTACTAAATTATGAAATTATATGGTTTAAAAAAATATAATATGAATTCATTGGTCACCAATTAATTAAAAATGAATATATAAACTAATTGAATACAAAGAAAATGTTCTTACGCTAAATGTTTTTTATTACCCTAATAACATATATTAATTTATCATTATGAATGATATTAATGAAATATATATGAAATTAATCCAATATAATTGATATTCATATGATTAGAACAAACCCAATATTATGCATAAAAAGTTATATTTTTATAAAGGTAAGTTGGATAACTTTTAATGGAGAATATATTTTAAATACAATTTTTTGAAATTTTACAAATTTTATATGCCAATATAAACATAATTTTTAAAATATAAACATTAAACTTTTGATATAGAAACATTTTAATCTTTTGAACATTTTTACTTTAAAAATCGGATTTATCGTCCCATCTATGGGATTAAATTTTAATTAAAGTTTGAAAATAACATGATTTTAATTTTAAAAAATGTATTCTATATATGTAAATATAATAATTTTTAATTTCTAATAAGGTCAAATTAGTTTTTTATCGAAAATAATAGTGAATTTAGTTAAAATTAATTACATCGATTAAGGTAAAATTAAGCTTATCAAGCGACTAACCCTTAAACTTAAAGGCCAAAATGACTAAGAAACATTTCCAAAACCAATTGTTTTGAAAATATATTTACCATAGACAACCTTTTATAAAATATTGTAAATTATTGGAGGCAAATTATGTAACAGATACCTCTCATTAGTTTTTACCATTTTATATTTAAATGAATACCACTCCTCCTCCACTATAAAAAGGAACTCACCCATCCAATTTATTCACAACTATAAAGTGATTTGGAGAACACAAAATCTTACCAAAAATATATTAAAAAATCAATCCAATCATACTATAATCCTCATATTGGTAATAAATCCATCAAATAATCCTTTTGTTATTAACCAAAAAGAGTAACCTGAAAATGAGGTTTATTCATCAACAATCACTTTCATTTTACTTCATTTTCATAGCATTGAATTTTTCTATTCCATGAATATATATTTAAAAATATATATTAATTTTAATGAGATATTTTTATGTTATGCTTTAGAGCTTCACCTATAATCACTTCCATAAAATGGGTAGTGAACTTACCATTCGTGTATGACGAACTACCGCCTCACGAAATGATGCCATTCGTTTTTTTATTTAACACCTATCATGGTTGGAAATTAAGATGTAAATGATGTTTTTATGTGCTATAAATGATATTTATAATGTAATAATACTTCTTTAAAAGTTATATAACACATACATCCATGATTTACATTTTCTGTAAATATGATAACATATTTTGTGGAAGTATGGGCTATCACGACCTCAAAGGGATGTGACTCAGTCACACTATAAAGGGAACATATAAAGGATGATTTTACTGAAAATATGTGAAATATATGGGATAAATATTATACTGGAATTATAATATATATATATATATAATATTTTATTTTAATTATTTTAATATATAAATTAAATTAATGTAACATTCATGAGTACGTACGACCTATAGTTTCCATGAACAAGAAATTTGATTTCTGGTCTCCAATTTTTATGGATTATTATAAATAAATATACATAGAATATAGATGATATTTATTCATGTTTTACATTTTGGATATGGTTAAATCAGGAAACAATTAATAGGAACAACAAGTAAAAAGTGAAAATATACTAGAAAAACTAGAAAATTGACATATAAAATAGTGAAATAATGAATGATTGTTGACAAATGGGTAATAAGATATTATAAGAAGATCATATATGATATTATAAATATAATAATGTTTATGGTATAAGTTAGTGACAGGTTTTAAACCATTATATAGAATTTTTAACAATGGTCATCCAAAAGGAAACACAAGGTAAGGTATTTTCATCTCACTTTGTACAACAATGAGATAAATGTCATATTAAACTCTTACTTATTTTCTGTGTTGTTTTTACTACCCATTATGATTTATTATATATTTATTTATTTAATCTTAATGTTATTTTGAGTTTCAATTTGAATTATTTTCTTCTAAGGGTATTTGAATTAATAGATACCAAGTGGTAAAGAATTTCATAATCAAATTACATTTCATTGGGTTATATTACTACCTCATTATCATTAATATTAAATGATTAAGTCTGTAATAATTTTTTAGAAAATATTTTTTTATTACCACTTGTTTTATGTGGAGTTAAATTTTACACACATAATCTATTCATTGATCAATTCTCACATCAACGCTATTGTCTTTTAAGGGTTTATTTCATGATTTCCTTCTAATCGATATTTATTTTTCTTGAAATTAAATTAAATGAATTTATTTGATAATTGTTCAATAAAAAAATTAATTTTATTATAATATTGTAATAAATGTACTTTTTAATGTAATAGTACTATTTTTTTCACTCTTTAGTACTTAAAATGTTTTATAAAATGTTTTTAAGAGAACCCAAATTCATTTCTCTCTTTTATAGAGAACCTGTTTTATTATAAAATCCATGTTTTCTAAAAATTTGTTCAATGTTGTTTTTAAACTTTATAAAACGTATAAATAAAGTCTTATTATCCTATTTTTTCTTTGACAAATTTTGTCAAAGTAATCTTCTTCTCACTTTCTAAAGAACGTACTTTTCTACTATTTTTACCTTGAAAAATGATTTTTTAACTTGTATGAAATGTATGGATTTACCTTCCATAATTTCTTTAAGAGTTAATTTGATAATTTAAAAGGTTAAATTTTAATGAAAATATTTTTAAAATTTATTTTAAATTATAAGTATTTTGATTTTTTTTTTCAAATTTAAAATGTTATTTTCCTCAAAAGGGCTTTTAAAAGATATTTTTATGGTAATTCTTTTCATCAATGATAACTACCCATTATTTTTTATCCACGTAGGATATAATTTATTGATTCCATCCTTATTCATCCTGTGGATGTGTTTTTATTGATTTGTATGTGGATAGTGTTGACATTCACTTCCCTGATTCATTTTTCTAATCCCCATGAAATTTTCATTTTCCTATGATTATTTATCATTCAATTTCACCTAAATAACCAAATCATTTATCATGGATTTGATTATTTAATAAACTATACATAGTTTTTACATTAGGTGATTAATTTTAACATTATTTAATATCTTGGTAACTATTGATAAATATTTATCTTTTACTAAATATGGATATTTGATAAGGCACACTATTTATTAATTAAATAAATTTTCTTGATATATGAAGAATTATTTGGATAGGTAAAAAACCTGTTGGGAACCATTTATAGTAAGACTATTGATGAAAAAACAGTCTAATAAGAATAATTCAATTAGGAATAAACAATTATAATTTGTATACAAGAATTTTCTAATATGTCTTTTGAAAGGTCTTGATAGTAGTTTTCTAAATCATTTTGTGAAAATATTGATTGTAAAGGTACCGTGTACCTGGAAAACATGACATATAATAATTAAGAATTTCCTTCATTTAGATTTAGTTATCATTATCCATGATATTTTTGATTTTATATTATCTATGGATGGATTTCAATATCAGATAATTTATTGAATGACATGCGTTTCTAGTTATTTACCATTCCATATTTTTTATACACTTCCTTCTTGATTTTTTATATGTAATGTGTGTTTAGTTATTACTTTCCCATATTGATTATTCTCATTGATTAATTATATATTCTACTATACATTACACTTAATGAACACCTGAGATCACCCTTATTTTGATTCATTCCATTGTGAATCCAAGAATTGTACTAAGAAAGATAACCAATGATATTCTATGTAGGAAGAAAGTTATTCCTTAAATAAATAAATTATGTTGTAATTTTTGTATTAATTTGTAATAGAAAAGTCATGTATATATCAGGTTTACCAATAATACTAATATTAGTGGTCCCTCTTGCTACATTTCCTTGTAATCATTCCAATGTAATGGTAGTATACACAGACTCTGGTATTTTTGGGGTTGGTTTACTCTAATTGGTATTAATGGAAGATTAGTAGAAACCTTGGGAAAAGATTTTTTGAAAACATAGATTAGAGAACATAATCCTGAGGTAGACTCTGAGGATAATTATATAAGAACATCCTATATCTTTGGTATGGTTGAGATTATGTTGTTCTTCCTTGTAAGACATCCCTATCGAGATACTACAAGTGGATTTGGTTTTGGAACAAATGTACCTAGGGGTAACAAATCTGAAAAGGTTTATCGAGCATAACTCAAGTATAAAATGGTACACGATAATGAGACATACTGTTCAACTTGTTTGACACTCCAACGAGATACACTTAGGATAATTCACAATTTCCTTATAATCCACTATAAAGGATTTGAATAGACAATAAAAATGAATAACCTAGATTAAAACATAGAACAATGAATGAATTATGTTGAAATAAAATGTTTGAAGTATTTACTGTGATTGTATAATTAAATCGTAGAAGTATTTATACCAATAATATTTTAGTTATAAAAATCATGAATATATAAGGATTGTTTAAAATTTTATAAGCACACATGTCTTCATAAACATAAGAGTGATGGATACCATCATGGGGTTATTATAATATGGTTTTTAAGTCCTAAGTAATAATCATCTCATTATGATTTATATTATTAAGGATACTTTGGGATAAATTCAAGCTAATAAAACTCATTAGTTTAATATTTGTTTTAGTGTTAAAGATATTTGTGTAATAATTTCCTTACATTTTAGAGACATGATTTTGATTGTTTTTATAACCATTAGTGATGTTATGATCATTAATGACATTGTAATAATAGTTAAATTATATTATAAGGATTTAAAAAATATATTGTATTGTGATACATAGGGAGAAGGTTGTTAAATAATTAAATTTCAACGATGTCCATCATATTTTGAAAATAATGTTGATATAGTTTTATAAAAAGGAAAACTTATTTACTGGGTGAAAATCCATAAAATTTGTAAAGGTTGAGGGGATTTATCCCATGGCATAAGAATGATAAATGTTTTGCGCATACCACTAGCCTATGCGATGTCATGGCTGATTTGTTATTGTTTTTAATTAATCATTATAAAAAATATATAACAATGATGAACCGGTATTATTAATTGTTTTGTTTATAGATTAATGTACTAACCACATTATATTAGTATACAATGTTTACATAAATAAGAATATTTGTTTGTCTTTTATGGATCTTGCAGTATGAAAATGTTAAGTTTTTGTGCTTTAAAAAAGGTGTTTTTTGGGATATCCCCTTCATGGAGTATGTGATGAATTAGAATTTGATTAGGACATAGTAGAAATATAAATTTGGTTATATAAAATTCAAAAGTATCATGTAAGTATATATTTTTTTATATATTGTCAATAAAACAATTCTTCCACATTAGGTAAATGATCTTAAAAAAATGATATCATAATACCTTCATTTTTCATGAACCAAAGGTCTTCTGTGTCATCAAATATTTATAAATTTTAGGCCCTAAAAATTACTTTTATCATTAACTTTTTTGTTTTTGATAACCACAATCACTCCCTATAAATATTTATGCTTTCCCTCTAAGACCAAATTTTCACTTTCCACAAATGTTCTCTTTTATAGAAACCTAGCTACATGTTATTTCATAAGATTTTTTTTAATTTACAATCTATTTTTTAAAGAGGATGTTTTACCAACCCTTCCTATGATGTGGGATTCCAATAAAATAATTTTAAAATATCAAAAAATTCATTACCTTGATTGTGTTTAAATTTCAAAGATGTAATTTATTTAATGTGGGGAGAAAGTAACACCCTGAAAATTCCAAAAAAAATAACTTTTAGTCAATAGCATGTTTTACACACAACACCAGATCTATAAAAGAATTTATCCTATCAAGAAATTATGGTATATTTATTATTTTAAATAAAATTAATATATTCTATAGCTTCTAATGCATGAGTTAAATTACATTACATGCAACAAAGACATTATACGATAACTTGTGTATCATGCAATACCTAGTTTTAACGAAAACAATGTATTATTAAAATATTATAATAATATATTAACTATCTTATAAATGGTAAATTATGAATATTATTATATAAATTATAAAAATATATGTTTTACACAAATATAATATGAATTTAAAGGATGCAAATTTATTAGAAATTAATATGAAAATGAATTAAATACAAAGGAAATGATCTTATGCTAAAAATGTGTTTTATCTTAATAAAATAAATTAATTAACATTAGTGAATTATATTAATGAAATATATAGGAAATTTATCTAGTATATTAGATATCCACAATATAAGAACAAACCCAATATTACGCATAAAATGTTGTATTTTTATAATGGTATTTTGGTGGCTTTTAATTTGGAACCTATTTTAAATCCAATATATGGAACTTTTATAAAATTTATATGTCAAAATAATCATCATGTATGAAATTTGAACCTAAAAATTATCTTAGGATAAATTTTTGATAATTTTATGTGAGGTTTTATTTATTGATGAATAAGGAAAAATACTAAATTCTAATTCCAAACTTTCTTTTCATCTAATATATTTATATTGATAAATTATATTTTTATTTATTTTAATGTTTAATTAGATCAATTTTGTGTCAATTTATTTATTTTAGGTCGTTGGAATCAATCTCACTTTGAAATTTTATATAGAAATATTTCAATATTTTGAATTTTTTTACTTTAAAAACATGCCTTGTTTTGCTGTCCGTGGGATTAAATTTAAATTAAATTCTTCCACTTATATGGTTTGAATTTGAAAAAATGGATTAAATATTTCGAATCATAATAGTTAATAATTTATAATAAGGTAAAATTAGTTTTTTTACTAAAAATAATAGTGAATGAAGTTAAAATTAATTACAACAATGAAGGTAAAATTCTGTTTAACATGAGACTAAACCAAACATAATGGAAAAAATAACCAAGAAACATGTAAAAAACCTAATTTATGGCCATATTTATACCATATACTTTCTTTTATGTAATTTGGGACATTATTTGGGGATAATTGTGTATGTTATACCACTCAATAATGTTTACCTTTTTATATTTACAAGAATTCCACTCCTCTTCCACTAAAAAAAGGAACTCACTACTTCCACATATTATTAGAAATAAATATATTTGGATCACCCAAAATATACCAAAATAATCTCCCTAAATCACTTCCCGTATCCTAGAATCCCTCCATTTTGAATAAATCCAAGTAAGGAAGTCCTTTGGAATAAACTAAAACGAGTTACCCCAAAATGAGGTAACCTTCTTCAACGATCAATTTCATTTTACATATTTCTCAGACCTATTAATTCTTATTATTACATGAATATATAATGAACTCAATATATTAAATATAATTATATTTTTATTTTATTTTAAGGGTTCCAAATACACCTACACAAAGGTCCATTAAATAGGTAGCGAACTGACCGTTTGTGTATGATGAACTACAACCTCGCGAAATGATGTCGTTAGATTTTACTTTACCACCTATCATGATTGGAAATTATGATGGGAACACTATTTTTATATGATATTTATTTTTTAATAATAATTATTTAATTATTATATTACAAAAACCATTATACTTTCCATTTTGTATAAGCGTGATAACATCGTTTGTGGAAGTGTGGACTAGAGCCTTCTCAATGCGATGTGACTTGTTCAAACTATACATGTAACGTATAAAAGATGGTTTTAAAAAAAATTACATATTTGAAATAAATATTATAATTTAATTATATTATACATATATATCATTTTATCTTCATTATTTTAAAATAGAAAATAAAAGAATGCAGCGTTCATGCATACGTAAGGCCTACCGTATCCATAATTATGTATTTCCTTTCTAATCATATAATTTTGTGGATTATTATAAATAAAAATATAATAAATATATCTAATATTTACATCATATATTAATTTCAAGAGATGAATAAATCATGATACAATTAATAAAAACAACAAGTAACAATTCAAAACTTACTCGAAAAACTAAATAATTAACACCCAAAATAGTGTAACAATGAAAGATTTTTAAAAAATGGGTCATAAATTATTAAAAGAATATAATATATGATATTATAAATATAATAATGGTTAAATTATAAGTTATTGACTTGTTGAAATCTATTATCCAGTATGTTATAGGATTTTATCATGAAAGGAAAAGCAAAGTAAGTTATTTTCATCTCACTTTTTATATATGTGAGATAAATGTCATATTCCACACTTTCTTCTATTATATGATGTATCTAATATTAATTTTGATATTTTATATCAAGACATATTTTATCTTGATTTTATTTTAATTTTTAATTTTAATTATTTCTTCTAAGGGTATTTGAAGTAGAAGTTATCAAGTGGTAAAAAATTTCACAACCTAATTAATTTTCATAGGGTTATATTAATTCCCCATTACCGTTAATATTATAAGATTATTTTTGTAATATATTTTTACTACCTATTATTTTATTTACACTTTTTAAGTGGATTTACATTTTAAATACACAATCTATTCATTTATTTAGTCTCACATCAATGTTATAATTTTTTAAGGGTTTATTTAAAAATCTCATTCTAATCCTCCTCTAAATTAACATTTTTATTTTGAAACACTATTAAGGTGAAATTGAAAACCCTCATATCTAAAGAAGATCAATAATTAAAGGATATAACTGAATTACTAAACACAAGTAGAAGGTTATTGGAATATCCTTCCCTAAATATATTATAGGGAAATGAACTAACATGGTAGTCTAGATTGGCCTCTAGGATTTCTCCATAATACCATTCTAGATAATCCCAGGCTTTCATATACTAATATTTTCTAATATTCTTCATGTTAAAGACTCTAAAAATTATTCGATATTTCTTTTCAATCCAATTGGATTATTATCTGGTAATTTCCACATGGATTAATCTTCCCATCATTTGATCAATATCCTCCCCCGTAGCATTGACCACCATAGATACCTCCTTCATTTCTTCCCGAGAATGCATGAGTAGTTCCATCTACTTATCCAAATCCATGTTCCTCAGGTACCTCAAGCCTCTAGGAGGCTTGGCCTCACCATGATGTCTAGGGGGAATAGTATCCTCTACCACCAGATTCACATCCTCAGATTGCATGTTCATTTCTTCATGTTGGTCCTCTACCTTTGATGTTTCTTTGTCTTTCTCTTGAGACTGGGTTACATCGACTTTCTGACACTCCTCTCTTTCCACTAGCTGGATATCATGTTCCTGTATTTTCCCCTATTTTTTGGATACCTGGGTCTCCATAAGTCTAGGGAGGTAGGAGTAATCTTTATGTGACTTTGGTATCAGTTTCCTGGAGAAAATGAAGACCATCAGGTCTCTCTTTTTTTGTTGCCTTTCTTCCTTCTTTGACTGTGTATGCCTTTGTTGGACCTTAACAATCCATTAGCATATGAGTATTTTCCATAGTTATTAGATTCAATCTCAAAGGGACAATTGGTATTTCCTTTAAATTCTTCCCCATTAATCAAACATTCAAAACGGTTGTTTATGTTTAGACAGGAAAAGGTCCTCCACAGGTTGGTTTCCTATTTTGAATTCAGGGACCTGCCTATACCATATGAAGTCTTCTCCCACTCCTATCCCTCCATAGCCTTACTCTTTCCAGTACAATGGATCCCCATTTTAGAGTTGCTTCTACCACCATAATTCACTTCTATTGCATAGGTGCACATAATTTGACTCACCTCACCCTTAGAAATTGGACCAATAGCTCCAATAGAGTCCCATAGAACCTATTCCTTGGCATTAAGTGTATCCAGATTTTATTCTACCAGTACACTGTACTGAATCCCCTACTTATGAATTGTTA
Organism: Viscum album; assembly: GCA_963277665.1. Classification (NCBI taxonomy): domain Eukaryota; kingdom Viridiplantae; phylum Streptophyta; class Magnoliopsida; order Santalales; family Viscaceae; genus Viscum; species Viscum album. The sequence continues at coordinate 2,058,305,190 of OY728120.1, read as the reverse complement.
CCAGGAGGGCTCTCTAAATCACTCCGTAGTATTTTATAAATTTATACTACACTAGGTTCAGGAGGTAGAACCTTAGCTATTTTCTGCATCCTTTCTCCACCCGAGCACATTGTATCCTATGCTTTGCCATTACCTTGACCAGAAACAACAAAACCATCCACTGAACCTAAAACGAACTTATCCAAAATCTTTCCAAACTCACTAAGAGCACCTCTCTAGACACGGTTCACCTAGAACTCCATAGCATAATCTGGTTGTCTTTCCCTTCACCTACAGATTGCTATTCTCTGTCCTAGAATATTTCATGCAGAACAATAATCACACCATGATTCAAAAATTACTTTATACTTAGATCTGAATTATTCTCACACGATAATAATGAAATGATAAAAATATACCTAAGACACATCAACTACTACACAGAACCTCAGTGAAATCTAATGGCACATTGCATAGGTTCTACTATCAGTACAGAGGAAACACTACTCTAAGTTTCTAAGCAAGCAGAGAATAGAGAGATTTTGGAACCGAAGGTGGAGTTCTAAAAACCTTACCAAAATCATCATCTTTTTTGTGATCGTGATTCATATGAATATCATTTGACCACTTAAAGAGGAGTAAGTGAGCACCATCATACGAGAATGGTGCACTCAACCATGCTAGAATCAAGTCATATTCACAGGAAAATAGAATCATGATGCTCCTAGGGTTAAGTAGACCAACCATTTATCTCTCCTGCAAACCCCAATAGTCAAAAATCAACCGATTGATAGAGTACAATGACTTATGATACCGGTTGAAACATGAAAGCTAGGTAATATTTAGTAGGGATGATGCCTCAATGAACACCAGAGTTGAAGCGATGGAAGAGGGAGGCCTGCAAAGCATTATGGAACTTTCATAATTATAAGAATCTGTGGAAAAGAAGGTATGAAATTAGGGTTAGAGAATTGAATAAAGGGAGTAGAGAGATCACTATAGATATTCATTAGAGGACCCTACCCCTCTGAGGGGGGAGGGGCTAGAGTGAGGCTCATACGCACCTAGGGCATCCAGCGACGTCGAGAGGAACAAAGGTTGAGCCCTTCCCATAAAACATTATTTCATATGAACCCATTTATTTTAATAGAGATTAATTATTATTGAAATTCCATTAAATGAATTTATATATACATTATTCAATAAAACATTTAATTTTATTCTTCTATAGTTATATATGTCCTTTTTCATGTAATAGTATTATTTTTCCACTCTTTGGCACTTCAAATGTTTTTGAAAATGTTTTTAAGAAAACCCTAAATTATTTATATCTTTATTCAGAGAAACTATTTTATTCTAAAAACCCTATTTTACAAAAAGGTTTTAAAATATGTTTTTAATCTCTCAAAAATTTATATTTACCGCCTTTTTTAAAAATGTTTTCAATGGAATATTATTGTCTCTTTTTAAAAAAGGAACATTTCTATCCATTTTACTAAATAAAATGAATGTTTTTTCCTTGTACGACGTATACAAAATTACCCATCGTTGTTTACTTGAGTCTTCCCTTGAATTATTAAAATGTAATTTTTTAAATATTTTTTTAAAATTTAATTTCAAATATAATTATTTAAAAAAAATTCCAAATGATATGGATATGTTTCTAAAGGATGATTTGAATGATATTTTTGTAGTATTTCTATTCATCAATGATAAAAACCCTTTACTTATACTCCAAATGGGATATGTTATATTTATACCATCCATTTTATTACTCTATATGTTTTTTTGATTTATATGGACATGGATTGCATTTACATTAACTTCCTTGATTCATTTTTGTAACACATTAAAATATTCAATTTCACATGAATATCAAACATTGAATTTACCATAATTTTCCATATAGTTTATCATGGATATATTTATTTCCTAATCCATATATAATTTTAAATTTTTTTTATTAATTTTATTTTTTTGATATCTTGGGAAATATTGATAAATCCTTATCTTATAGTTAATAAATATATTTGATAATTCTTGTTTTCAATTAATTAAATCGATTACACAATATAATAGGAATGATTTGTATTGGTACGACATGGGTTTGTGTAATGGCCTGGACCTTCCTGGTCTACTACTTTGTCAGATTCTAGTGTTTAGGGTGTCTGGACACCACTGGTGAGTCAGGGAACGTCGGTGTTGGTGGCGGGGTTTAACCATGGTGTCACCTATCGGTGCCACCAATTGGCCCTGATCAGCCTCACCGATCAGTGCTACACCTGAACGGTACCCCAGAAGGGTGTCGAGGTTTCCTTCCCCAGTTTTATTGTAAATTATCCTTTAAATTTTAATACCTATTTAATGTAATTTAAGGCCATTTTAATGCCCATAATGACAAATTAAATCCATTAAGAGTGTGGATAACCTTGACTTACCAAAACATGTAGGCTTTTAATCAGTTTCACACCCTTTTTGAGTTTCCAGTTATGCCTATATTATGCATTTTATCAGTTTAAACGTATCCTATATAACTCTCCACCATGAGATGATCTGTTTCACTGTCACTGATGGAATTATTAAATTTAAATTAATTATAATGTGTTAAACTGCCTAACCACGTGTTCAAACCACGATCCACTTTTTTAGCACTTCGAGATTGTACATCCTATAACTCCAGGATCAAGTTTTTTATCACATCAAGATCTTCTTCTCCCTTGGTCTCTTTATTTTACCTTTTTGCGCATGGATTCCCACATCTGGAGAAGAGTCGTACCTGCATGAGATCCCTCCTATTCGGTTATTATTGAAGTTACCTGTAGTGTCATCCCTAATTCTTGGCTTAAGGAGAAAAATTCAATCATTGATCATCCAATTAGTGGTTTTTCCTTCGTCTCTCTTTATTGTGCATCATGCGGGGTGGGTATGATGATGTTCCCTTAGGAATTAGATGAAACCAAATTTAATGAAGATAATAAAAAGAATTTTAATGAATTAAGGGATGGGAAATATGATGGTGTTATTTATTTTTACATTTTTTATATGTTATTAATTGTATGGGCTCATGAACACTAAAATTCATGGCCACTGGTGGTCCTTTATTGCGCACTAATAAAGCTATATTTTCTGGATAATCCTGTTATTAAATGACCATGACATGGAAACTAATTAACCACATAAACTTGGTATATTAACTGGATTCCCAATGAATAATAATCCCTGTGTGATCAACCCAGTTAACCAAACTAAAATAAGGAACTTAATAAATGGTGTTGGCTAAATATGAAATATTATGTGGTCAGTTCTCGTGATATGTACGGTTGCACAGTTTGATTCTTTATGAGGTGACGTAAAGGGGAATGGAATATGTAGTTGACAGGTTATTGGTTTGTGAATCTGAGGCTATGTGGAGCCAGTGGTAAATGTTCTAGACCCATTATGTTGGGGGCTTGGTTTGGTTCGAGTACTTAAAGGGATCTCACAGATGCCTTTTGAAGTTGTTACTTCACAAGAGAACTAGGTTTGAATGCTTAAATGTTATTTTGGATGTTTTCCTTAAATTTTTGTTTTGGCTTGTGCTTATTCCTATTATTCGTTCATTAGTGAAGGAATGTTTAAATGGAATCACTTGAACATGGTTACTAAAATGTGTATAATGGGGAATTATTTTCCAGAAAGAGGTTGTGCTCTTTTTGTGGCTATTGTGAACCTGTGCATGTGGGGATAGCAGTAAGAGTGGTTGTGTACAGGCTAGTCATTGGTTTCAGGACCCTTAGGCTGGGATGAGTGCTTGATTACATATATGTATAAAATTAAGTTCTTGTTTTTCTTATACGCACCCCACCCATGTTGAGCACTTCGTGCTGAACACCGCCATTTCACGAGGGATGATTTTTTTCTCAATATTCATACAAGTGGATAGTTATTATCTCCTTTCTACTCCCTCTCCCGGGTATCCCAAGACTCTTCCGATAGGCTGTGATAACTTAAGTTTCACTATAGCTCAAGAATATTTAGGCATGGTGTATGTTTATGGTGGCCCAGGTGTGTGCATGAAGTTTTATTTTCCCAATTGTCTTCGAGATGAGGGCCATGTGTCTTCTGGCCAGGAATTGGTTGTTCTAGGACAGGTGTCTTCGGTTGTGGTGGTGGTTTTTATGTCCTAGGTTTCTGTGGGTGTGGTTATGCATGGTTGTGGTGGCCTCGGTGTGTGAGGGTGGGGTATAACAGTGGGACTACAATGGGACGTATAGCAGTGGGACTGCATTGGAACTTGTGGGGGAGGTATGATGTGTAGGATGTTCTAAATAATCAGTGTGGAAGTGGTGCGGGGTACCCAAATATCGATGTGTTATTACTATTACTTTATCTAACTTGCGTTATTTGGGGAATGTTCCTTGGTGAGGTTGGGTGGATAGTTACCTTGCTAGGTGTTTTGGTTACCTCTTTTTCTCATGGGGCATTATAATGTCTCCTCACTTGTGCCCAAGAGATTTTGGTTTCCCTACTATCTATCCCTGTATACTCACCATACATAAATAAAACTACTTTTATGTTTCTAGGAGGACTTTGAGGACTGTGTCAGAACTTGCTAGATTGACGTCGGGAAAATTTTTGTTGTTACTTTTTTTTTTTACATTCTATTAGAGTTTTCTTGTACCATGTATCACTTTATCTTGGACATGGATATGGAAAAAAACTTTGATCTTTACTTTTACTTTCATTAGTTGGAGTTGTTTGGGATTTATGATCTTATCTCCCAATCTTGTTTGATAAAAAGGGTAATTCCTTCCATATTACGTGAGATTATATACCCTTGTTACTATTCACTACCCCGGGGCCTATTGAAGGCGGGACTCATGGGTCATTATCTCTCCTTCAACATGAGGAAGGAATGGTCTGTCAGTTTTCTGTCCCTTCCATTATCTTGGTAAAGACTGGTCGTGACAATTAGTGACCACTTAATATAATCCCCTAGATGCATTGGTAGTCTCATGAGACTAAATTGTTTTAAAAAAACCTTATTAGTTTGTAACCGTGCATTTTCTAATGTTTCTTGGGAATGGTCTTGATGGTAGTATACGAAAAAGTCTTGTGAAAGGTCTGGATAGTATTGGCACCATAAATCTCAGAAACATAGAATCCAATAACTAAGAATTTACTTGGTTTATATTTAGTTATTATTATCCATGATAATTTTTATTAGACATTATCTGTATATGTATTTCATTCTCAGTTAATTTATTGAATGTAATGTGTTTCCATTTATTTACCTTTCTTTACTGTTTATGCACTTCCTTCTCAGTTTATTGATTATTTTTCACTTGTGTTTTGTTATTATATTTCCATATTAATTATTCTCATTGATTCATTATAACATCTGTTGTAATTTACCCTTACTAAGAATTTGAGCACACCCATAATTTATTTCCTTTCCCCATGAATCTAATAAGTGTACTAATAATGATGTTCATGGATATACTATGTAGGAATGATGTTGTCCCTTAAGGGAAAAAGTTTTATTGTAATTAGTGTATTCACTTATAATGAAGAACTCATGTATGAATCTAGTTTACCCAGACTACTAAATTTATTAGACTATAGGGTTACATTTCCTATTAATCTTACTAATGTAATGGCAGTATACACTAGCTTTGGGAATTCTATGGCTGGGTCACCAAACCACTTATGAAATAAAACTATATTTATTTTTAGAAAGACTCAAATAAATATTTTTTAATGTAATTATAATTTTTTATTTTGATGTTTGATAAAATAGAAGGTTGTGGATAAATTTATAGTTATATAGAACAAGGTTTGGATGGAAAAGATAACATGAATTACCATAGACAAGAGTGAATTAAATATGATTTCAGGGTTAATATTTAACTTGTTCATGGATTTAATTTATTTAAAAAATAATAATATAAAATAAGATTTAATATCTATTAAGATTTTCATATAATTTATATTATGGATGTACATGATTTAGTTTCAAGGAGACTAAACACGTGTGTCTATGATATGGTTATGAATAAGATAATATATATAAACTATATATTTTATCAGGAATATGTTTGTAATAATTTATGAAATGATATGATTAACATGAAGGATCTGTTTTTGAAATAAAAATACATAGAATGAAAATAAAAAAGGTTTCATTTTTAATCACATTATTTACATTCTATCAAATTGTTTATATGGATTTTAATCAAAATGGTTTTTAAGAGAGTGTCATGTCTTAAAAATATATATCAATTCATGTCTGAAATTTGATGAAAAAGTTTAGTCTCCCTACTAATAATTTGTATAGTTGACATGAAAAAATTATAGAAAATGATTTAAAAAAAGATAAATTTTTAATATATTATTATTATTATTATTATTTAATTAAAAATAAATTTTTAATTAATATGGAATATTATAATGTATTAGTCGTTTAATATTTTTATTGAGATTGATAAAGGATATATTTTGATTTCAAAGTAATCATTTAATTGTAGGTTATGTATTAAAATTACCTATACTAATTTTGAGGAGATTGAATGATATTTAATATAATAAAATATTTGATTTATGATATTGACTTATAAAGAACATATAGTGTTTTAGGATCACTTGTTTACATTATGTATATATTTATTATCAAGATATAAGGGTAGGAATACAAATATTTAGTGTATTATTTACCGAGTAAACCCTTATGTGATTATTACCTAGATGCAATTATGTTGAAGGAGAAATTCACTTCATAAAAAATAAGAAATTTGGGTCTTCGAGTCCCTCATGATTACTCATTTTCATAATGTTTTAGATACTTCCAAAACCTTTGGCATTATTATAGTCTATTTTTGAGACCCACCAAGCCACAATTGGATATGAATTATATTTTTTTTTTGATGAAATGGTTTTCAAATACCATAAATCCCATTATTATAGTCCTAGTATACACTATTTTTTCGTTGAGAGGAACTTGATATGGGTAGACCTATAATACATGGATGTAACATATTTTACATGATTTGACTTTAAAACTTGTGAAGATAAATTATTTTCATGAATAAAATGTTTTAGTCACATGAAGTTAATTAATTTTTTTATAATGTTAGTGTTCATAAATTTTTTACTCCCCCTTATATAAATTTAAACTCCTGTAAATGTAGAGTTCTTGGCATGTGAATAATTATAAAAATTGATTTCCATTAATGTAATTTTATTATGGATTTCTATTTCAATGATTCTACTTCCAGGAACCCAATTCATTGAATGTGAGGCACTATTAAATATACCTTCCAATAACATAAGACACATCATTGTTTCCTCTTAATACCCATTTCCACACAATAATTTCTATGTAGTCACTTCAATATGACCACTTTTATGAATACATTGAACTATTTTTTTGAGAATGTTAGTTTCTTCAAAAACATGATTTCAAAACATTGTATTTCTCTATTTCCAGTTCCACATTTTAAATTACACAAATGTTATGTGATTAAAAATATAAATAGTTGTAATATAAGACACTTCTGATCACAAATTTTAATTGGCCTAGTTTTTTCAATAAAATATATATATACCAAATATTTTTCCAATAAATACAAAATAATCAATCATTTTTAGGGATTTTAATTCTGAAAAATATATATATTATTTAATCTAGGTAAATCCTTCCCATCATTGCCCCCATTTCCAAATAATATTTTACTCATATGTACTTTTATAAGAATAATCCCATGTAAGGACCTCCATGTCAGAATATCCATGTGAGAACTTCCATGTAAAGACAACTATATGAGAACATATATATAAATAAAAAATTTTAACATGAATTTAGCTAGAACCATTAATTTTATGTTTTTAAGTGTTTTAATCCATATAGATTAATGAAAATGATCTTATTGTGTAAAACTGACTATTTATGTGTAGTTACTTCCAAAAATGGATTTAATAGGTCATACTGAATCATTTAGTTCACCAAATGTTTTTTAATTATTTTTGAAAAAATTTGTAATATTATAAGACAACTACTTTAATAAATCCCCATCATGGTTCTTGTACTGATGCTCCCTTGAGTAAAAATTTAAGCTCATGCAATTATAGAACCTTACAGGAATTACAAACCACTTGAACATGTGTCAGTCTCCTAGAAAGTGAATTTTCAAGAATAAATTCAATGAATCTAAAATGGGATTATCATATATATATATATATATATCCCAAACATACCCATTATTATGTAACATTTCCTATATAATTTACTCCATATATCTGTACATTTTATTGTAATTTTCATAATATTATGTCCTTTAATGTTAATACATAGTTATACTATATTCATTACATTAAAATTAATATCATTAGATATGGATTCCTAATAAAGAAATAATCCCAATTGTCTTTTGAACCTGAACATAAATGGTACAAAATGTTTATTTTACTACAACCAATCTATATATTTTATATTCCAATAATAGGGATATGTAGGAAGTATTTATGATAGAATTAATCCCTACCTCACCACAAATTTCACCTAACTTGTGAGCTCTTATTCCATGATGGAAAACATCAATATCCAAAAAATACTTTTAATGACACCTAGATATCTTGAATCTCTATTATACAATTTTATGTTCTCATAAAAGAAAAAATTCCACCAACACAATCCTTAACAATTAATGGAAGATTAAATCTCTAGAGAACATTTTTTAGAATTATTAGATAGAGAAAAAATCTTATCCATAAATCTTAATACCCATCCAATTCAACAAAACATCAACAAACCATAAAAAACTTCCATAATTGAATGGTACTCTAGAATAATTGCATCCACCCTCTTAAACGGTCTTAATCTAAAACATTTATACCTACATGACTATAAAAAGTAATGTACCAAGAATATACAACCTCATTCAATGAGTATTAGATGTATTTTACCTTGAGAACAAAATTATTTATATTCAATTATGTATATTTCAAAATATTGAAATCCTGCATCTATATCATGAAAAATGGTCTCAAACCTATCGTGGAAAAAATATATAAAATACAAATTTATTGTTATTATAATTTATTTTATGAATATATACATAAATATATTATTTTGTCTCGTAAAATAAAATAATTTCATGAGGGAGATGATTTGAACACTAATCCTCACTTCAGAAAAATTAGTTCACTCTTTAAAAACCTATGAGATTGAGATCCTATCACCATAGGAATACAAGAGTGAAATAAAAGTAAATTGGACTTGTGTTCAATAACATAAGAAATATTAGGTTTTTAATTATTAGTGATGCTATTTAAATAATTTAACCATGAGAAAACATTAACTCCTTGATAATTGTTTGAAAATGGAGAAAGTCATTTTCTAACATTAAAAAAACTCATCATTTGTGTTTCGTAGAAATGTGTAAAAATTTTCAAGAAAATATTATTGAATATTTTGATATATTATTAAAAAATTTATTGAGAATTAATTGAATTATTTTTATATAATATTTATATTACAAGTCTTTAACACATAGAATATAAAATTATATAAAATAATTTTTGATTATACTGAGAATCTGATATATCATTAGGGGATATTTTTGACATATTATTTGATAAAAAAAATTAAAAGTGGATTAAATTCCCAATACATCAATATGTTTTTATTGAGTAATTAACTGATACATTTAGATTTGTAATAGTGCGATATAAAAATCATATTATTGATTTCAAGTTGGAACCAATTTTTATATGTAGATATTTTCTGTAATGGTTTATCTGTTTATGTTTTTAAGTTTTTATATATTATAATGGGATGATATTCTTCAATTTATAAAGTGGTAATTCACTAAATTTTTTACACATTGTAAATGATTAATTATTTTGTATAGAATATTTTTCATGATATGTTTGTAGAATTTTATCTAAATATTTATTTTTAAAAGAATTTTTATTACAATCACATTTATATATACTGAATGGGAAACAATATAATATTATTACAAAATGAAATTGTGTATTTGAATAAGATTACTTTATTTGGTGTAAGGGTTGGAACACTATAATAGTTATATTTTATATTATATTTTTTAATAAGAGAGGAAGTCATGATTACATGAAAATATTTTGAGAACATTTAGGTAAAATTATTCTTACTAAGATATTATTCTTTATTTTGAGAATATATTTGAAACCACACAACCTAAAAATACATGAAAATTATGTGATGAATTTTGATTCTACATTAATTGAAAACCTATATTAAACTTCCACAATCAACCATAAAAACCCAATTTGACATTAATGGTTTTATTGATGCATTTTTTATCTCCATTTATTGATTTGATTTAGCATTGCAATTAGTGTTTTGTTTTTAACTAGATCATGTGTGAGATATTTAGATATATTTATCAATATACTACACAGAATAATTCTCATGGAAATCCATGAAAGGGGAAATTGGGTTTGTGGAGAAGAAAATTAAGGAATTTATTTTGATGATTTTTTACTAGGATTATACTAATTTTTCATAGATACTGATTTTACAATAAATAAAATCCATTTTATTGTGAAAAGACTTATAATATTCAATTTTTAAAATTATAATACCAAATAATTTGTTTTTCATATTTATGAATAATTTACAGTATAATAATAAGAAAAAATAATAAAAAACACATATTTATTTAATTAGTATATAATATTAAATTTTAATGATATATATATTCAATAACATTAAAAAATATACTAATTAGATAATAAATAAAAGCAAACAACATAACTAGAATTTGAAATTCTAGTGTGTTGTAGTCTTAGAGAAATATCATAGCTATACACAATACTATAAAAAGTAAAAAAAAATAGTATTTTATTTTTTATATGGATTAATGATGGAAAACCATGGAGAAAAAAATTATAGTAAATAGTAGTATTTTATTTGAAAAAGATATGTATTTTTGAATAGTAACAAGTCTATTAGAATTGTAACATTAGCACTGGAATAATAATTTTAACACTATAACTGAAATTTTTTTAAATTAATTCAAAATTAAAATTTATGAACAACTAGATATGAAAAATGAATATAAAAATAACTAAGAAATTTTTTGTTTTGATCAATAATATTTATATTTCTAATTATTTTTTATCTTTTATGAAAGAGTACCAACATTATAAAGTCATCATATTTATTGATTTGACCAAATTTAATATTTTGTATGATAAAATGAATTGTAAATTTCTAATTTTTATTATAGAATTAATTAATGTTATTTTTTTATAATAATTTTAAATTGTGAATTTTTATTGAATAGTGTAATATGCAATGTTGTACATAAAATAATACATTATAATAATAAAAATAAGATTTATTATTTTAAAAGGAATATATTAATTTCAAATTTGACACTTGGAATTTATAATTAAATATATTATTATAATTAATTTTTTTAATGTTTTAAAAAATGTTTTTATAACAAAAATATTATTTTTAAATATTATTGGATTTATACAAAATTTATTTTTTTATCATAATAAAAAAAATAATCATATAATCCCTATAGTTTCTATAAATACATCACTGTTAGGTTTATTTATATTTTTTATATTTTTCATATAAAATTAATATAATATATAAATAAATAGACAACTATTATTAAATAATAACCTCGAGATTTCTTCACTATGGTGAAACATAATTGAACATTTTTTAATACTATAGGTGTATCTTATATGGTATGGAATAAAATTATTTTACATATATATGATCACTACATTTATTGTTGGTCATTAAATAATTTTAAATAATACTTTCAATTAAATATACCAAACTTATGTATAAATACCCCCTCACCAAATAGAATATTTCTTGAAATAATCATCATATTACGTAGTAAATTCTCAAATACCATCTCTTAACCTTCCTAGGTGTCTTAATTTTTTTTTGGTCTCAACCCACTACACGTTGTTGGGGAATATGGGCCTTGGAAAATAAGAAAACTTAAAATTAATGTTAAAATTTCTTTATATTCTTTTCAATTTTTACTTCTATATAAATTTATTACCATTTCTGTGTATAAAAAAGTATCCATTTTTTTAAATTAACATATCAACATGATATTAACGAAATTTTTTGTTTAAAAATTATATTTGTTTAAAATGAAAATACTAATTACCTCTTATGTGGGTGTTATAAATTCATTATATTTCATTTCCAATATCGTTGCTTAGTGGAACCCTGTACTATATATATATATATGTGTGTATGTATATATATATATATATACATATTTATTCCTTTTTTCATATATTATAAAATATAATTAATCTTATAGAGTTTTTTAAGTAATTAATATATAATAATGATGACAATAGAAATATTTATTTTAAAAAGAATATAATTCAAAGAAACATATGATAACTAAATTTAATTGATTAAAAAATAAATAATTAAATTCCAATAATTATAATTAACCATGAATGATGTAAATTAAAGTAATATAATTATATATATTGGTTTTAAAAAACATAATACAGTTATAAAAGATGTTCAAACCATATAAAACAAAATTGGACCTATGGAAATGGGAATAACAATGTCATTATAATCCTTTTTGTTTTATAATATCTCATTCTCTTTCATCCCCATATTCACCATGAAAATTATTTTTTTATCCCTATTGAATTCTTTTTATATAATTTTTTTATTCTTCTATGGATACGTTGGTATTTTTCTCTTTCAGATGAATTGTTTTTCCACCCCAATTTATTTTTATAAAGTACATATATTCAAAAAATTTGATTTATTAATGTTATAATTTATCTTATTATATTTATGAATCATATAAATATTATTTTTAAATTATTCCATTGGATGTCTAAAATAGTTTCTCCCATTATTTATTTTTTTATCCCCATGTTTTTAATAATATATTCTTAATGAAATTATTCATAAACACATTGTCTTATCAAGATTTAATTCATCCTTATGATTAATGTATGTTTCTTTTCATTATTTAATGGGAAATTTTAAAATAATATTATAGGATGGATGGGATTATAATTTCTAGTCCCTCTAAAGCATTAGGGAAAATATTATAATTTTTGTGATTGTTGTTCATAGACATGATATAGTTAACATTTAATATAATTCCATTCATAGAAATTATATAGTTAATTTTGTCTACTATGTTATGATTCCTTGGAAGTAACCATTGAATTTTTTTATTTTATTTAACTATTAGAAATTTTCCACATTCAATTTATAAAGGATAATATTAATATGATTATGATCCTAGGTTTATGAAGTATTGACTATTTTTTTTCACAATCATGTACTCATTATTGGGGTAATGAAACATAGATTATTTCATTGATTTCACCATGAAATCCCTTTTATTACAAATATTTTATAGTTTCATAGGAGGACTATACTAGTGTATTTATATGAAGTTTAATGTTCTCTATGTATTAATGGTTTAAAGACTTAAATTTCCATAAAACCATAATGATCATTTTAGGTGATACAAAACTATGAATTTTATCCTCAAATAGGATATAATTATTATGAAAGTGATGTATTTGTCACTATAGTTAGTTTCGAATAAATAATAAGTTAGTTTAAAAAATATGTTAGATCGGAATAATGGGCAACCAAGTTTAAACCTATATGTTTAGTAGTATATGTCTTTATAATTGATATACCCTAGTGAATATGTTTAGAGACCTTGACCGTAGTAGCCCACAGTTGGTTTCTAATTTATTAAATTGTCATAAGATACAAGGAATCACATCCTGATGGATTGAATAGTATAAAAGTCATTGTAAACTATATACATTCTTTAGACCCATATAACATTTGAATAAAAACCTGTAACACATATTTTTGAGAATAACATTATTCCCTCTAGAATATCCTTTCATATCAAACATAGTACACTTCATGGATTCCAGAGAGGGAAAAAATAATAGTGAATTAATTTACTTTGTAAGGGTTAAGTACATTGGATGAAATCATGAATCAATAATCATAATTAATATGAAATTTCAAATAACTGGACACACATGGCATGTAATCAATAAACCTAGAAGGAAGAGAATCTAGATATAATATAAATGTTAATTCCTTAGTAATAATAATAAATATATTAAGGTAACTAACTAATGAAATATTCCATTTAATCAATGACATGTCTACCATAACTGGATAAGGCATAATAAATATGTAAATGTAAATAATTGAAAACATATTCCATTTAATTAATAAATGAGAATGAAATTCATCGAGAGATAATATCATTGTCAAAACTTCATGAATAATAATAACTAAATTCTGATTGAACAAAATTATTAATTATGGGACATCATTTATCAAGAACCTAATACCTTTCCCATCAATATCCCCCCTCATTTCATTTTCAAATTTATTAGTATAAACCCATTTATGTTAGGATAAACAACTTTTTGTCTCATAAGACTATTGGTGTGTTGAGTATATATATATAATAAGTCCCCACCCATGTATTTCATGTTCAAAGAATTCATCATGTATCTAATAATCAATATAATTATTAATTATTTTTTATTATAATCAAATATCCATATTGGTCAAAGAATATTTATTTACTAATATACACCTTCATAAAAAATAATTTTCAATATAGAAAACCGTGTGTAGAAATGATATACAGTTTAGGAAATAAAAAAATCCATGATAAATAAAATGGATATTTAAGGGAAATTTAATATCAAATGATTCCAAAATCCTCCATTGATAATTTTATTTTCAAAAAGTGTGTGGGTATAAGGAAAAGTGAGGGACATCAAAAGGAAAAAATATAAATAATAAATCAAATTATAAGGGATTAATTTAGTGAAGACTAAGGGTGTCCCCTTTAAAAATATTAAATCCTTTATGATAAGAGAAACCAATATAGCGAATAAATTAATCCATACCCATTGAGTAGCCATGAAATATAGAAAATCCACCCCTATATTTCCTTCTCTCCAGGTGTGATGGTCGTGATGGTGGATTATTCTACACATGTCATATAAGTAAAAACAATAATTCAATATTCCTTATAAAAATGATAGAAAAGCCCCTTGTTAAAAAAACAATATTCCTTTGAAAACAATTTGTAAAAAGTTAAAATTTATAATTATGTCTTTAATAAGTAATTTGGAAGATGTAAAAATAAAATTGAAAAAATTTCTAGAATCATTCTTTTGGAAGTAAAAAAATGTCCGAGTAAAGATATAAATGGTTACAATTATCATGAAACTATTTTATCAAATTATTTTATTTACGAAAGAGTGGAAAATAGTAATATTAATTAAAAATATAATTAATAAATGTATTAGGATCAAATGAAATTGGTTTATTAGGTATTATCAAATAATTTCTTTCAACTCACATTCATGAATAAACAATCTTGATTAGAATTATATTGTGAAATAAACCCTTAAAAAGATTATAATTATTAAGCCATATTTTTTCAATAAATTGATTATTTTTACCAATTATAGATCCACATAAAATAATTATAAATAAAATTATTTTTAGAATTAATTACACAAATATTCTTATAATATTAAAGAAAACTATGGAGCAATTTAACACAATGAAAAGAAATTGAGGTGTGAAATTCCTTACCCCTTGGTAACATTTAATTCAAATCAGAATAGTTGAAATAATTCCATTTAAAATTAAAATACAATGGATAATGAAGAATAAATGATATTAAATTTCAAATTGGTATTAAAGAAACCGTATACAAGAAATTAGGTTCGTAATACTACAATATTCTTTCAATAAATGAAATTGAGATGAAATAACTTTCCTCACACTTTCTTTTGGTTTAACATTGTTTAAACACATGTAAAGTGGGTTAAATTTTTTTATTAACTTATACCATAACCATATTTATATTTATAATATCGTATTTAATCATTTTATAATATCTTATCATGTTTTCTTTAATAATATTTCATTAGTCCCATTGTTTTGGGTGTTTACTAGTTTGTTTTCCCATGCATGTTTC
The DNA here is from genome assembly GCA_963277665.1 of Viscum album. Lineage (NCBI taxonomy): Eukaryota > Viridiplantae > Streptophyta > Magnoliopsida > Santalales > Viscaceae > Viscum > Viscum album. Next base: position 2,058,289,177 of record OY728120.1, on the reverse strand, counting down.
ATCTTGAAGGATCTGACAGTTGCACATAATATATAGTTAAATCATATACTAAATAATAATAATCACTAAATTATAATATTTGTAAAATAAAGTATACTTTTAAAAACAATAATTACACATGGTTAAGAAATATTATGCACATTAATGTCATGGAGATGATAGGCCGCACATACGCATGAGTAACATTTTCATTTTCGAAGGATCATAATGAAAATAAGGTAAATAATATTTTATAATTAAATAATTAAATAATCATATTTTATATAATATAATTTATTTAAATATACATATATATTTTATCTATATGGTGTTGTGATGAAAAGAGAGTCACATTACTTTGCGAATGCGGTAGTCCAGACGTATACATGCGATATCCTCATGTTTAATTCTAAAATGAAAATAGTATATTATCATTTAAAAATTATAAATATTTCAAAAATATAATAATTATGTCATTTATATGAAATATATTCATTAAATATGTCTTCATATCCTTTAATGTAAAATGTTAGTGATAGACAAATCATATTGCTTCGGGAGGTGGTAGTCTGTTTTATATAAAAGTGATGTAATCATATACCCTAAATAATGGAACTTAAAACTTTATATATGATATAATGGATAAAATTTTATATATAAGTATAAAAAATAAAATAAATATATTAGATACATCATCATACCTAACCATGGGAGGTGGTAATGGAATAATGAACCACATCTGTTCATGAGGAAGTAGACCATCGTATACATGAATAATGATTTTCTTACCCATTCGATGGAAGTGGGGATGAATTTATATCATTAAATTATAATAAAAACGTATAATTATATATAAAATAATGATTTTATTATATTATAGTGGGTTAATAATAATCTACGGAGGTTGAGAAAGAAATAAAACAAAAAATTCTCATTGAAGATTGTTACCTCTACTTTGGGTAAGCTCCTTATGTTTGAAACAAAAAACCATAGGTTTTAATTATACCAAAAAATGATTCTAGGATAAGGGGATGAATTTGGTATGTGATATAGAAATGTATTTATAGACCAAATGAGTCCATATGGTTTGAATATGAGAAGAGAGGTGGTAGCCTTTTATAAATACGGTGAGTGGAAAACTTATAATTTATGAAATGAATGAATTCTTCCAATGATTTATTCATTTAAAAAGGAACCAATATTTGAAAATTATAGATATAAGAAGGAATAATATCAAAATTTTACCATAAAATATATTCTATACATGTTTATTGGTAAATTTATCAAATATGTGTTTAGTTTAACCCTATAGAAAACCAATTTTTACCTTAATAGTGCTAATTATTTTTTATTGTTTTCACTATTCATTTTGGTTGAAAATTATTATTAACATAGAATAAATTTAAAAATAATTATTATCAAAATATTTAATCCATTTTCCCAAATTATATTCACATTGGGGACCATATTTAATTTAAAATTAATCTTGTAGATGTGATGAAAATGCATGTTCTTGGACCGAAAATGTTCAATGGTTTCAAAATATTTTACATAAAAAGTCAATATAAAAATTATTCCAATGAACTAAATTTTATTAATTAATATATAATTTAACTAATTTTTTTTAAAATAATTAAAAAATTGTATTTAATAATATAAATTATTTAACTGAAAATTCATTTTAAAATTTAAATTCTAAATGTTTCACTATTCCTTAAAATTTGGAATTTTTTAAAAAATACAAATTAAAATCTATAAGATAATTTTGATATTATGATTTAAAATAGTACTTTATTTTGATGAAATAAATTTTTTAGCTATGGTAAAAATTAATTTAAAATTATTTTCAGAAAGTGCGTCTAATTTTTCTTTTAGAAAAATTCAGTTTTTTAGGGAACATTTTTTTCTTGTTTTAAATGTTTTTTTTATTTTGTTTAAAATAAATAGATAACCATAATTTTATAATTTTAGTTATTAATATTCATACTACAAAATTTAATTTCTAGGTTACAATGATACAATATATTATGGTTCACTTAGGTTCGGGGTTGCGTGATCTTTAAACTGTCGAAGAAATTAAATTTAATGTAATATATTTTAATGGTTATTTAAGCTCTGTATTGTAGGTCACTAATTCTATAAAATAAAATGTTATTGTTTTATAATTTAATGGTGTTTAATTCTCCCTACATTAAATAAATTTTATCCCCACAATTTAAACGACATATATGTAATAAAGATATCGATATTTTAAAATTATTTTATTGAAAACCCACGTTGTAAAAAGAGATAATAAAACATTCTCAAAAATAAGAGAGAAAGGTAAGTAACACGGTCATACATAATCACAAAAAATATTGTTTCTGTGTAGGATAACCTTGGTTTTTGGGGAATTTATGTATATATAATTAAGTAATAAATAATTATTGATGGTGATTGAGGTCAGTGATCACAATCAAGTGAATAATCAATGGAATTTTTTGGGACTCAAAACCATAAAAATGTATTGATTTAAAATACCACTTGATTTATAATAAATGAATTTAATATGATAAAAATTTTCATGATCAATTTCCTAAAAATAGTAATTGTTTTATTTTATAAGAATATATGTAAATTTAATTACTTGATACATTTTTATTTCATAATCACAATTCCATAATTTGGTTGTTTATTGATCAATATCAAATTAATCCCATACTAAGAAATAAATATAAAAAACTAAACTTTTTATGCATTAATCACTGATTTTCACTTTTAACAGTTCATAATATCCATAAAATATTTAAATTTCATTCCATCTATCTCTAACTATTTTCCAAAACCAATATGGTAAGGACATGTCATCTAGACGGTACATTAATCTGTAAACCAAAACAATAACACCAATAGTTAATCATTAATATTTAATGTCAAATTATTTATGTAATGAAATATTACATAAGATATCATGTCGGCTAGTGGTAATTTTTTGAAATTTCTCATCCTTAAACCATGCATTTAAGATCTATAGAATTATATAATGTGATGGGTTTTCACCTAGCATGCAAGTTTTACTTTTTCTAAACTATTTGAAAATAATTCCAACAATTTTTCCAAAATAAAAAATGAATTAATTCCTTGAAATAAAATTAATTGTAGTATTCATTAAATAATGTTTCCAATAAAACATTTGTCTTCCATTAATTTATCCCAATGTATCCTTATTCATGGTATACTCCCATCACATAAAACCCAAAAAGGGATGTTTAAGACATTGAACATGTGATAAATATTAATATCATAAATCAATGATTGTATTCATGTCTCATAGGTTAATTAAGACATGTATGACTCTAAAATTTTCATATAATCTAGAGATGTTTCCTTATTATTATGCGAAAATACTATAGGTAAAATAATTCTATAATATAATTCTCTAATCCCAATAAATACTACAACCATTTAATTTGAACATAGGTCTATCTATGTTCTATTTTTTAACCATTTTATGATGAAATGGACTCAGATAATTCCTAGGTTCTCCACATTCAAGACAAAAAAGGTAAATGGATCTCTAGGATGAGATTTATTTATTTCCATCATAATCTTTGTTTTTTCTCATAAATTCTATTCATTATGACATTCCTTTCCATAGATAAATATATTTTTTCTATTTCTTTGAGACACCGTTATTTTAATCTTAGACACCTTAGGTTTAACCTTGGATATTCGTTTTCATCATCCATTTAATGTTTTAATAATGGTATGTAAATAAAATGTGAATTATCATTAACATAGCCCAAGGAATTTCTTACCATGTTCATATTAACGACCATTTTCATTCACTAGGTGTTGATCAGGTTAATCCTAATGTTCCCTTTTTGGAGTTATTAGTCCTAGGTATATTTGTACCCGAACAAACTCCACCTTTTATATCTAAAAAGGGATGTATTTCGAGGAAAAATTATATAATCTATAACTTAACAAAACTTCATTTTCGCCATCTATAGTTATCCTAAAATTATATGCGCCTTTTTATCCCTAATATGAATAAATAGTTTACCGATACATTGGGCCACATGGCCTCATCTATGCCTCTATGTATGCCAGAGGCTTTTGACTAGCTGTAAGGGTCCAAGGTGTTATAGTGGGGAGACTATACAATCATGATAAGAGTTTCACAATAGTGAAATACATAGAAAAAAGGAACAAGAATAAAAAATAACTGATAGGATAATGTAAAGAATTCAAATGTCATAAATAAACAGTATCAACAATATCTAGCATCATATATAAAATCATGTAATGTCAGGAAGACATGGGTGTATGCTTGCAATAAAATGCATTTACAAAAAGTAAAAAAGATGAAAATTTTCTCTCCAATAGCGTCATGAGACATACCTTGGTCCTCTTCTTCCCTTCTCCCACTATATAACCAAATCATGTATCATTAATTGGGTGGTATCCCATGTACCTACTTGCATACACATAATCTACTCAGGTAACATCGAAAACTTAGATAGGGTGTAAGATAAACACAGTAGGCCACCACTAATGGTGTTCATAAATATCTATTCAGTTCATATAAATGGTAGTGTGTGGATATAATAAAAATCTATTGTAAATGATAAAAAAGGACGACTCTGGTTCCTATTGAAAATCAAGATGACACTACCAGCTTCGACATAAGATGTATAGTCTCTTAATTATTAATCAATTTTATACACATATGTTACCTCTACATAAAGTTAATCGTATATCTATATATGTGGATATTGAAACTAGCATGGAATCAAGGAGTAACTCATGCATCCATGGATTATATAATGAGTCTCACAATTATATTGGGATGCCATTCTTAGTATCACTGAATAAGGGACCCCATTCCTACTATCACAGTAGTAAAGATTTTCACTCCCATATATCATATTAATAAGGTCAACATTCTTAAATCATAACAATAGGGCTTCCCTTCCAAAATCATAACTATCAGGATGTCATACATAAATCATATTAGTTGGATCATTATGCCAAAATCTCGTCATTATGATCTACAAGATCATGTATCATAACTAATAAGTGTCCCCACACCAATGTATCATAATTTATTAGGGTCACCATGAAAATGTTTCATAATTAATAAGAGTCAACATTCCTATGTATCATATTATCATAAGGGATGACATTCCCATATATGTCAATAGTATAAGGGACTCAATGACTGCATATAAAAATTGAAACGGGAAGAAATTATACTATAACATGAAACATAGGGGTCATTGTCCCCATTTATCATAATTATGACACATAGTCAATGGATTTAATATGAGCAAATTGATAGTTCATAACTGAATAAAATTTATACTTAAAAAGGGAATAACCATTATCCTATTTAATGAAGTGAAGTGTTCACACCCCTCACTTCTTTTCAATTCAACATAATATGATATGTTTTATTTATACACTATACCATTACAATTTAGAATTACCATTTATGATATCAACGTAGAAATCCAACCAAACAAACTACTATTTTTTGTTGTTATATAATCCTAAATTTCAAATAGGCATATAAATGGTGCACACAAATAGGTGTCTCACATCGATTTTTTTGACTGCCAATGTCTTGTAGGGTCAAAGATAGTCATCGGGTTCTAGAACAATGTAACCAATTCCTTGAAGATTTATTTTGGGGACAATGTATGATGCATCTGTCATGAATCACAACTGAACATAATCTAAAACATCATGACAATGTGGGATAATTACTATACCACCTAACATATTCCTATAGTGTATAACTTATCCAACATTGGCCTTTGTTTTGGTATATATTGAAAGAAAATGATAGAAAATAATATTGAAAAAAATATGGAATATGAGCCTACACCTAAATAACAATTTTTAGAGGATGAAAAGTGATTAAAGGAGAAAGATCAATAGAGAAGTCACTATTATGCATCCAATGAGATAATTAGAATTTGAATCAAAGTAAAAATAGATGACTTATCTAGGACCTAACTTGATGGGTGGAGTAGCTCAAATAGAAGAATAATGGTGGTTATACTCTAAAATAAAGAATAAAAAAACTGATCAAGGTCATTATAATTTTGAGGGAGAAATGGTAATTTCACTCAATAATATGGGGTCACAAAGTTTGGATGCATGGTTGGAAATAACATTCTGAAATCGTACACTATGTACTACCTCAATAATCCCTTACACAGTTCATGCACATGGTTTGGGAAACCATGTTGAAACCGTGGTATATCCCTCTGTTAAAAATATATTTTCCACTACAGAGGAATATGATCTATGTTTTATGGATTCATCAAACTGTTCAGCCCACTTCTTCCTGCTGAACACCCCACATCGTTACAAAAAACCATACATAGCGGGTATAAGTATTTATACTGACTGTTCTACACAATAATTTCTTCTACCAACCATGGTTTGGGGATCCAAGCAGGCCTCAGACACCATCATATCATCCATAAACTCATGAATAATTCATATTAGGTCAAACAAAAACAATTATATAAAATATTTAATTATCCCCACCTCAATGAAAACCATGTTATTACAGTCTATCTCATAAAGGAATTCATCCCTAAGATATAGTTATGAGTGTGTTAAGCTGATATCTTAGAATAAATCCAGCCAATGAGCACATAATTTAGCCTCTCACCTCCATGTTTCATCATGTACATGTACATGCTTCCATAACACCCATACTAAAGGGTTTCACAATCCTAAGAGAGACTTCATGATCTGGTCAACAATGAATTTTGGATACTCCTCAAAATTGGAATGGACATCCAACTCAACATCCTAGGGTTCAAAAGTCTGAGATAGGTCAACTTGATAGAAGTGATGAATTGAAACCTAGAATATGAATTTTGTGGAATGAATCCTATAAGGCAATTCAAATCAATAGGCTATCATCCTGACTTTATAGAAGATCTCAAAATTCTCTACAAAGGGAGGTGAAACCTTCCCTTTCCTATGTATCCATATATTCTAATGTTTGAGTGATACATTTATGGAAAAAGAGTTTGTGAAATCAAACTCAAGAGTTCATTGAAGGTGTTCAACAAACAATTTCCACCTATAATGAGTGATAAACATTTATTTTTATATCAATTACACTTACTCCAATGTCTTGTTCATGAGAGGAGGGCCTAGTAGCACTAAATCCCTTTCCTCTAACTAGTATTGGGGAGAATGACATTGTCTATCATATAAGGCCTCATACAGAGCCATCAAAATCATACTATAATTTCTATTATTTTTGGAGAACTCAATGAGAGTGATATTCCTTTAGCAAGAACCTCAAAAATCTAAAACAAATGATCATAGAATGATCTCTAATAGATTTATCATTCATTCTAACTATCCTTTTGTAAGAGGGTGAAAATCTATTCTATAAACCATAAGTATACCCTTATTTATCTATAAATCATTCCATAACCTCGATGTGAAATGAGAATCCTAATATGAAATAACAGTACGAGGGAACCCATGGAGCTATTTTATCTCATAGACATACTGTCTTCCCATCCCATCAACTAACAAAGTACCCCATATAAGAAGGTAGTGGGATTCCTTTTTCAGCTAGTCAATGACAACCCAAACTGTGTCACTCCCTCAATGATAACTTAGTAATACAACCATAAAATCCCTCAAAAAATCTTCCCATTTTGATTATAGGACTAGTAATAGGTGTAGCAATATTATATGCTTCTGGTTCTATGACTTCCCTTGTATATAGGTGGAACACCAAATGATATATCTTGTTATTTTACTTTTCATTCTAGGTCACCAATGCTGTCAATGCATATCTTGATACATCATAAAAATACTCACGTGTACTTCCCATTGAGAAGCTTGTTTCCTGGACATTATATCCTCTTTCTTATATGTAGGATGCTAAATATGCCAATGTATATAGAAGATATTTTCTTTATCAACAAACTAATCTAGAGGTTGGTCCTCAACTAAAATAATCTCTTGTGTGACCAAACCATTAGAAATGAGAACTACCTCATCTTCAGTCACTTCAGAAGTTAAAAGTTCACTGATAGAGATGAAGTTAGAGAAATTCCATAATATTATTATAAATATATGCGCATATCAGAAAACATGGCCACAAGTTTCCACTCTCTACTGGAATCTTAAACATGTTGTTTCTAAGTCCTAATTCTTAGATCATCCACAACTGCATTGACAATTCTAGGACTATATGAAATCATGATGAAGAATTGATGAAGGAATTCAACCAAACATTATTTCCTCATATTCAATTCATCATGTATATGTATATACATAAGGAATTTTTTGTTTAAAAATAGAAAAAAAATTCTCCCAAAAAGTAATACCTCCATTATCTCATGGCATGAACAACATTGGCTAGCTTGAGATCAGGTGTTAGTTAATTTCGCTTGTGAATCCTTATCTAACATGACCCGTACACAACAACTTGATCTACAAACATTAGAATCAATCAGAATAAAATTCCTAATTCATCACAAAATATTTTATATGCTCTGGAAGGATATAGAATAATCATAATTGTTTCATAAGTATGTCTTCCTCTTATCACATGGAAGTATTTCCCATATGCTTCAGAACATGAACCTTCACACACTTTTAGTCAAACCCATAAGAGGTTCTTCAAGGTGTGATAAGTCATGTATGGATCATCTATAAGATCCTGATATCTCTAAGAAACATTATTTGTCAAAAACATATTTAGGCTTCTCTTAGGTAACTACAAAACTCACCATCTCAAGGTTAATTTATACTCCTTACTATGAGATAGTATGTCCCAAGAAGTGATGCATATAGATTCAAAAGTGTAATTTACTAAGATTATCATACATCTAGTTCTATATATTTTTTCACAATTATATAAGGATGTTTTTCATGGTTTCTATGATTATAAGAACACATCAATACAAAAAAAATCCAAAAATTGGGGGAAACACTGAATCGTCATATCGATAAAAATGGTAAGAGGATTTATGAGACTGAATGAAAAAACTAGATACTTATATAAAATGTACCAACTATGAAAATACATACATGGTATATCTGAAGGTCTAAATCATATCTAGTGAAAACCCAATATCAATTGGATCTTTAGGAAAACCCCCTCTACTTAGATCAAGTTGAAGAGATTATCTATATGGGGGAAAGGATATCAATTCTTCAAAATAAGATTATTCATCATTCAATAATCACATAATTATTGAGGTTTACATTTTCCTTTATGGAGTAATGGATTAGTGAACCCCAGTGAAAAGTATTGGGTCTTACAAAAACATTAACTTCCATATCCTCTAACTACCTATAGAGATCTGGAAACTAACTAGTATAAATATATTTAGGATTAATATATATCGATGTAGATTCGAGAAAAAACTCGACAGTAAATTATAAATCTCTTTGAAAAGGTATTCCAAAGAAGTTTTTGAGAAAAATCACTAAAATGAATGACAACAGAAAGGGATTCAATATGATGTATTCCTTGATCATCTATAAAAAGTCTACAAATATGGGTGGTCACACCACCCAAAACAAGATGCTTTGGTCTAACTATATCTACCTAGTCATCCCACTCTATATTTTGAGTATAAGATCTACCCTATTGTTATTTTAACAACACCCAACAATGATAAAAATCCACATAGAAATGATAGAATGACAACTAGTCCACCCCGAGAGTGAAATCAAAACTGTTAATATTAAGAATAATGAGGTCCCATAACAAATGATAAATTCAAACTTACTAGGGGAATTCCTTGCACAATAATACCCTCTATGATCGTTTACCTAAAGGAGTATCAAGTATCACCATTCTTCATTAATACTAAATATCAAAACCATAACCGTCCATTAAAGTCACAGAGAGAAATGATTGATAAGATCCTTTATCGAATAATAAAAACAATATTGTAGATGGTACTAGAATAGTATATTGAACATTTGATGGGATGGAACCCTACAACTCTGTTATAAGATATGGTAAATAAATTTGCCATGCTTTGTGACCCAGTGCTACTACCAGACTACCCTAAGAAGGTCCAATCTACATGAACTGTATATCTGATGCCTGACTACTAGGACCAAAAAAATACTATTTATCCTATAAGATGTTTATTACTCCATTTACCAACCTAGTGAGGTGCTCCTAATTTTGATCCTATAGGTGGAGCAGCTATAGATACACTACCACTATGAATATATAAGAAGGTCATACAAAAATGTTGAAGATTCCCCAATATGCTGATGACTCAACACTCAAATTGGTCTCTCGGAAAATGGAGATTCATATAAAAAGTCATCCCACACATGTGACAAACCATGAAACTATAAGTACATTCAACCTAGACACTACTTCTCAAGTGTATGGTCTTAAAAGTGTCACATCCGATGACTAGTTGAACAACAAATATTACTTAGTTCCAAAATACCCAGGCCCACACCATTGGGTTCCCTCAGGTTATTCTCAGCTATGAGAGACTATTTCATTATATTAGACTTGGTATTCAACTAAAAGATATTTACCAGTGATTGATTAGGATGCCTAATTCAATCATAAAATTAACTTTCTTTTGTGGGATCGTCAGCAATACAGATTAGTGTAAAGAACTAAAGCTATGTAAAATGAGATTAAAAGTCCTTAATATTTATATAAAATTTCTATATGATCATGAAATCCCTAGAAATAACATCCCTCAGGGTCTCATGGAAGAAATAATCATAGAATCTAGATTAGAAATACCTCTAAATAACTTCATGAAGCAAACATTTTTGGTTTAGAATATCCCACCAACCTTTTGTGGATAGACGAAGTATATAAGAATCGAGCTTCAAAATTGTATCAAGAGGAGTATTGAGATGATAAAAAATAGAGATGACCATCTAAATCTGTAACGAACTGACCTAGTTTAGCCTAAATCTTAGAACCCGACCCAATTTTTCATATACCCAAAGTGTGTTCCTGATCCCCACGGGTTGGCGACAATCACCCGAGCGTCGAACAACATAACAGAGGGGACAATTTCACTCAACCTTAACAAACACATGGAATATATATATATATATATATATATATATATATAACAATAAGAAACAATAGAAGGTTGATAAGATATATATTCCATAATTATAAGAAAACAGAGGAAACATGAAACTGTAAAAGTAGCTAAAAATCCAAGAAAATTCCAACAACAAAGGACTAAAAAACAAACTAGTACTCCAAATGATGGTAGGGAAGGACTCCCACCATCTCACCACCATCTGCCCAACTATAAGACATGTACTTCACCACCGCATTGTGGCACCTTTTCTTTCCCTACACTAGAAGACAAACAAATGTATACACACAACCGAATAGATGTATAGGGTGTTAGATAACAGGCTCAATAGGATCCCACCCAGGTGTTCCATAACTGGTATCTGTATAAAAATTCTTGTATGATCATTTTAATTCAAATAATGGCATGATAGGAATTAAAACCTTGTATATAAAACATGTTAAACATTCCCCTTTTAATAGTTCTAAATCTATAACAGGTATATAAATTTCAGTGCACTGTTTCTGTATCATCTTCCAAAACAATAAAAATGAATATTAAGGATAACTGAGAAATCCTATGAAATACATAGTAGAAGAACATGTATCATAACACCAAGTAATACTACAGGTCTAGGATGAAAACTACTTGTACCAAAATTAATCAAGTGCATAGATTTTGATCCTAGAATAAGGGGCCTAGGAAGCATAAGAATAACCTATGAGTAAACTCCCCAAAATTTAAATATTGGACTCTTAAAACAATGGTCCTAGGAAAAAGAGTAAATCCCTAAGAAAAATATCCTTTATAATCAAAAAACAATGGATGATGGCCCCATAAGCTAAACCATCCACCAAAGTACCCAAGGTAACCCATGAGCACTTTTTCAGAATTCATTTCAATGCTTTCAAAACCATTTCAAAACCATTTCACAATTTCTATTTCAATGATTTAAAAATACACATTTTATATTTATTTATCAATTACCAAGGAAACAACGTTTTTCACTAAAAATATTTTTTAACACACATAAAACAATCATTCCAATTTCAATATAAAAAATAGTTTATAAAGAAAAACAATCAGGTTCATCAATGTAGGCTATAAATGGAACCACCTTCCACAAAAATCAGGTTTCACATGCCCATAGTGGAATAAAAAATCAAAAAAACCCAACAATGTCAATGAAGGACATAGAATCAAATCCAAATCAATATTGATTTAATCTATAAGATAAGGGGTCGACAGAAGAGAGGAAACCTACATAGCTCAAAGAAGAATGCCCACTATACAATAGATAATGGAAGAAAAGGCCTTCAGAATGAGATTACACAATGGATCTTGGAAGAAACCAAGAATAATCACTAAACTTAGACAAAAGGATCCAAATACGCCACCCAATGGTGTTACCGTGATCAAAGGTAATGAAGGAACAAAAAGTTCACTTACCCGAAGAGATGCACCGTAGATGCAATGAAGATCCAATGCCAAACGAATTGATCTTGGAGGAGTGGGTGTCTTCAAAAATATCATAAGAAGAGACTTGGTTTGAGATCCAAGAGGTACGAAAAAAGATACATGAAAAAAACCACTATCCCTTTTTAAAATTTAGATGCAATTCATTTCATGATGTGAAATTTCTTTACTCGCTGTGAAATACTTGGTGTACAAGTACGTCGAAAAATCCATCAACTCATATTTAAAATATGTTATTTTAAATAGTGATGATGTGGAACACCCTTTGATTTTTTGTAACATTCATGGCGTGAATCCCCTTTCACTGCTTACATCCAGAAACCATTACACGGTGTGTAACTACTATGTATACTGTAGAAACAAATGGTTATTAGTGAAAGTATAAAAAATATCTTACTTCACCATTATTCGTATCCTCCCAATCTCAAAGGAGGGGGAAATCATGACGTGGTTTAGGGAGTACCTGATAAAAAATGCAACAAGATGTTACAAACTCCCCACCATAAAGACATTCCATCCACAAAAAGTCATGTTGAAGTTGTAATCCCTAGAAAGAGATTAGGCCACTACTACCTCATCAATGATTCTCATTCCCAAGTATCTTGAGAATAAAATCCTTGTTCCAATAGAACTATGATCAATAGAATTGAAATTCCATGTATGGATTTCTCTTGAGAGTCAATGATCTCCGTTGTTATCTATAGAATAGAAACATCTAGTTCTAGATCAATTCCATCCCAACGTAGAATGTGAGTGGGGTCAGGGTGATATTTCCCGATCCAAGATATATGGAAAACACAATGAATACATTTCAATTGAACTGGTAATTCTAACCGATAAGCAACCTTTTCGAGCCTCTCAGTCCAACATATCTCAAAGTCAACTTTCCCTATTTTTCAAGTCGAGAATGACCAAACAGAGGAGAAACTTTCAAGAAAACCCATTCACCTATGTAAAAATATAATGGTCATTTCCACCAATCCTCATATGATATTTCTCGACATTATGATGTAACCAGATGTCATTGTACATCCTAAATCTTCGTGGATGTTTCCTGAATCAAACTTGGTCCTACTAAAGATACTTCACCCACATCATCCCAACAAAGAGGTGATCAACACATGATACCATACAATTCCTCAAAGGGAGACATTATTACTGATGAATGATAAATATTATGGTAAAAAAGTAAACCAACCCCATATTGATATCTCACGATCTTATGAAATCCAAGACACGAGCACAAAGAACATCCTCTAGTATCTAAATTACTTTCTATGTTTGACCATCTTTCTTAGATAGTAAGGTATTCTCTACTTCACCCGATTTTCCATCACCTCAGGGAGACTCTATCATATGCTCGAGGCTAACCTAGTATCCCTATTTAAAACAATGGAAGAAGGGATCCCCTATAACCTCACAATCTCCATCACATACATCATTTGTAGATCTTCAACCTTAGTGGTGTATTTTATTGGAACTAAATGAGTAGACATCGTTAACTAATCAACAAACACCCATATACCTTTCCTACCTTAGGTATTCCATGGTAATCTAACAACAAAATCCATAAATGCCTCACCCCATTTTCAAATCGGCACCAGAAGTGGCTAAATTAAACTAGGTGGTTTCAAGTGCTCTGACTTTATCTATTGGTAGGTGTAACAGTGAGAAACAAACTCCGTGATGTCATACTTCATACCTGGAAACTAGAATCAGCACCTAATGTATTAATACATATTTTTAGTTCCTGTATAAACAAGACATGAAATATTGTGATAATCGAACATGACTAAAATCCTCACATATGTGAGGTCGACAATTTTTTTCCCAAAGTGAACCACACCATTTTAAGAGAGAGACCAACCCAAAAAAGTCTCCCCACAATAATTTCTTTCTCAAAATTTTAATAAACTCATCATCCCACTGCCGACTCTTTAATATAGACCACAATTGAGATGATGATAACTAAACACTGGTCATAACCATACCTGAAACACCCTCTTGATCATCTAAATGAAACTGGGAAAAAATCCCCATAAGGTTGCACTCTTCCTTCGATTATAGAACAGTCTGTAATGGTATTTTGTTTCTATGAGATAATGATACATATTTTCCATTCCCTACGGTGTAGGTGATATCGAAGTAAAATGTATGATGGTATTATATGAATCGTCTCTGTTTGAGATTCAAGTCCTTCTAAGAAAAGATATAAATCAGAATATTATGATCAAAGATGACTGTGAAATTCTCCCCAAAAATATAGTACCACCAACACATAAGTTCATGAATGTTTCCTGGAAGATATAAATCACGAGTGGGGTAATTATTTTCATGTGGTCGAAGCTGATGAGAACTATAAGCCACCACATAGTCATCCTGCATAAGCAGTCATCCCAAAACAACACCTGAAGCATTGTAAAACACCATATACCCCATACCGAGGTCAGGTAATATTAGAATAGGAGCCGATGTTAAAATCTTTTTTAGTCCATTGAATTAAGTTTGACACTTAGCATCCCAGGTTAATTTCACCATTTTCCTGGAAAGAGGAATCAAATATTACACCATATTAGAGAAGTCATTGAAAACCCATCAGTAGTATCCAACAAGACCATTGATGCTTCGTATCTCAATTAAATTCCATGGTTCCTTCAATGAAAAAACAACCATTAACTTCTATGGATCAACTGATAAACCATGCTCATAAATTCTGTACCCCAATAACATAACTTAAGGAATCGAAAAAAATAATTCACTTTGAAATATTTTCATACAAATGGTGAATTCTCAAAATTTCCATAACCAAACTCATATGGTTCTTGTTCTCATGATCTTATTTTGAATAAAAGAGAATATTATCCCTGAAAACTACCAAAAAAGTGTCAGGATACTAATGGAATATTTGATTCATCAAATCCATTAAAACTGTAGGAGAATTAGTCAGACCAAAATACATCACAATATATTCATTGTGGCCATAAATTCTCCAAAAAGAAATCATTGGTATATTAGACTCCTAAACTCTGAGATGATGATAACCTAACTGAAGATCAATCTTTGAAAACAACTTTCCCCCCTTTAACTAATCAAATAGTTCATATACACGAGGCAAAGGATATTTGTTCTTAACTATTAGCCGATTAAAATTATAATAGTACACACACAATCAAAGTGAACCTTATACATTATTGGAAAAGAGAATAGGGGCTTTCCAAGGAAAAACACAAGGGAGAACAAAACCTTTTTCCAATAGGTTATCCAACTTAATCTGGAGCTCCTTCAACTTCACTGGTGCCATATGACAAGAAAGTATCAATATCAGCTATGTCCCTAGTACCAGATCAATCATAAACTCTATCTATCTCTCCATATGAAGACAAAATAAATTGTCTTGGAAAACATCAATAAAGTCTTTAACAACAATGTGAAGATCATCAACAGAAGAAACATCTTCAGGATCAAATGAAACAGCAACCAGAAAACTCTTGAGCCCTTGGTGGAAAGGTCATGAATGACAAGACCTTAGGTCCCATTCCCCCTGAAACACATGAGATCTCCCATCAACCACAAGAAAAAAAAAACTGATGATAAAAATCAACTTCAACTTAATGAGAGACAAGCCAATTCATACCGATGATGACATCAAACAGATCTAGATCAAGAATGATAAAATCCCAAACCCACTCCGTATCAACTATTATTATTGAATAAGAAGGACACCTGAACCCATGCTCTTTCATGTTACCAAGAGTCATTTATAACTCCATTTTAAAGGAAATAAGTTATATTGTAAGTTTAAGAACATTAATAAAATTTGTAGATATAAATGAAGGGGAGGCACCCGTATCAAATAAATTAATTGCTACTGAAGATGCAATAAGGATTGTACCTCTCACTATTGATGGACCTGCATCAACTTATGCTGTACACTCATCTACTATGTGATAATGATTCACTCCTGAGGCCTATAGATAGAGCATTGTAGTCTTTTAATATTATAACTACTCCGTAGTAGCCTTTGGAGCTGACAAACCATATCCATAACAGGGCATCATAATAGCCTGATAGAAGTGTCGTAAGTGACCAATGCATCCATAACTGTTTCACATCTTCATAGGAATAAGAAAAGAAATTATAGTATGTCCTGCCATTCCACACTGATATCAATTTAGAGGCACATTACTTGCAGTAATGGATGGTACATAGGAGGATATCTGCTGAGACCCACCTCCACTACTCCTGCAATGATCTTGATACTACATCTTCTTCCCATGTGCACCACAGAATCTTCGACCCGATTGAAGAGAAGAGGTGAAAAATCCAATCATGCCTACCATATTAATTTCTAACATTTTAGAACTATCTACAATTTCCGTATATGTAGAAAACGTTTTCATAAACACCTATAATCTGATATCTGGTCGCAAAACCTAAAGGTACTTTTATGCCTTCAGTTGGTCATTATTCACCACATTCGGGAAAAAATAGGCAAACATAGAAAATTAGCGGTGAATACTGACACCGAATTCTCTTCTTGTTGTAAATATAGGAAGTCTAGAGACTTCGCCAATATCAGTGAGTCTGGAAAAAACAACTAAAAGAACATGGTTTTGAAAACCTTCCAATCCAAGTCTACATGTCTATCTTCTTAGACCATTGAATCCCATCATCGCCTGTCAGACCCATCAAGTATGAATGCTGCACACTTTACCCTGATGTTATCAAGTGTATCCAAAATGTAAAGGATTTGATTGATCCTATCCAACCATTTCTACACCACTTGAGGTTCATTCATCCCATTAAAGGATGGTGGATTCTCACAAAATAATTCCCATGATCAATCTCTCTCTCTCCTCCATCTCCTGGTTTTACCTCAACAAAAGCATTCTAAACTTGTGGTAAATCCTAATAAATTTCACAAACTTACCATATGATAGTTTTGATGAGATTATAATTAATAGGCTGATTCCCTTGAGGAGAATCATCTGCACCTTCCTAAGGAACTTGTGGAAGACATCTCAAAGGCATACTGTACACCGAAAGATAAGAACGATTAGACAATAGAAAAAATTTGTGTTCAAACTAGAAAACCCATAAGCAAAAATTGATATTTTAAAATTATACTATAGACACACATAAAAATGTCC
Source organism: Viscum album (assembly GCA_963277665.1). NCBI lineage: Eukaryota > Viridiplantae > Streptophyta > Magnoliopsida > Santalales > Viscaceae > Viscum > Viscum album. The sequence continues at coordinate 2,058,271,509 of OY728120.1, read as the reverse complement.
CATGGAAACTTGAGTCTCATTATGACAAGAGATGGTCATGTAATCATCGAACCATACATCCTAAGTCCCAAAAATCATATCTATAGTCTAAAAGATGTCCTAAGACATGGATTTTTGGGGATAAACGTCCTCTAATAACAAATTGTAATGAACCAATGCAGGTTACCCTTAAAACATACACCCAACCCAATATATCAATTACCCAAAGGGAATTCCCAATCTCCATGGGCTAACGACAAGTACCTGAACATCGAACAACATAATAGAGGAAACAATTTCTCACAACCTAAACAACCACATGGAATGTATATATATGTGTGTGTGTGTATAAATATATAATAGGAAGAAAAGGTGGAATATGAAGAATATATATATGCCATAACTATAAGAATAATGTAGAAATAGACAACTAATTTTTTTTCTAAAATTCCAAGAAAAGTCCAACTACAAAGGACTAAAAATCTAATAGATACTCCAAATGATGGTAGGGATAGATTCCCACCATCTCACCACTAGCTACCCAACCAAATAATATGAACCTCACCATCTCACTACAACTCCTTGCTTTTCCCTGCATGGGAATAAAAACAAAGGTCTACATGCCACCGAAGAGGAGCACAAGGTGTGAGATAACATGCTCAGTAAGATATCACCAATGTGTTCCATAACCAATCTCTGTATAAAAATACTTTTATGCTCATTTTAAATAAAAACATTCAATGATAAGTAGTTAAGAAGTTTTCTAGAAAACATGGTAAACATTCCCCTTTTTAACAGTTCTAAAACAAAAGCAGCTATATCCATTTCAAAGCACATTCTCCATATCATTTTACACAAACATAAAAATGAATATCAAGGATAACTGAGATTGAATAAACAATACAAAATAGAAGCACTAGTATCACAAAACTAAGGAATACTACAGGTACAAGTCACAAATTACTCACACCAATAATCAATCAAGTTAACAAATTTTATCCTAGAACAACAGGAATAGGAAGCAAAGGAATACCCCGTGAGTAAACCCAGCAAAATGTCAATATGAATCTCGTAGATCAACATGCCTAGAAAATAGAGGAAACACCTATGAAAAACCTTCTTAATAATAAAAAAATATTGGATTATGGCCCCCAATCTAAACTTCCACCTAATTTCCCAAGTTAAACCATTTTCTATTTTTCACAATTCATTTCAATAATTTGAAAATAATTTCCAAACCATTTCACAATTTCCATTTCAATGCTTTGAAAATAGCCATTTTATCATTATTTATAAATAACCAAGTAAAAACCATTTTTCACTAAAAAAACTTTTTGAAACACACAAAATAATAATGCCAATATAAATATAAAAAGTAGTTTATAATGGAAAAAACCAGGTTCATCAACGTAGGCCAACAAAGGAACCACCTACCTCAAAACTCGGGTTTCACACGCCCGCAACGTAATCCAAAATCAAAAAAACCTAACAATGTCAATGAAGGACCTAGAATCAAATCCACATCAACATTTATTCAATTTAGAATACAATGGGTCAAAAAAACAGAGGAACCCAACATACTTCAAAGAAAAATTCCCTTTGTACTACGGCTAACGGAAGAAAAGGCCTCTGAAATGAGATCACACAATAGATATAGGAAGAAACCAAGAATAATCACAAAAAATAGACCAAAAAATCCAAATACGAAACCAAAAAGTTATATAATGATAAAAGGAAATGATGAAATATAAAGTTTTCTTACCTAGAGAGATGCACCATAGTCGCAATAGAGATCCAACGCCGAACGGATCGATCTTAGTGGATCAGTGTCTCTGAAAATCACCTAGGTAGATACCCGGTTCAAGAGCTAAGAGGTCCGAAGAATGATTCAATATAAAAAACCACCCACCATCTTTAAAATCTTGACGTGGCTTTTTTGGTGATGTGGAATATAGTTACATGTTGTGAAATCCATGGTGTACAAGTACACTGAAAAATCCATCGTATCAGATTTAAAATCAGTTATTTAAATCGGCCATGACATGAAACACTATTTCACAATATGTATCTTTCATAGAGATAATCCCCTCTCATGGAATAAATCCAATAACCATTTCATGGAATGTAACATAGTCACATGATGTGTAACTACTCTATATCCAGTAGAAACAAATGTTTATTGGGGAAAGTCCAACAAATCTCCGACTTCACCATTATTGGTATCCTCTAAATATCAAAGGAGGGAAACCAAAATGAGGTTAAAGGTGTACCTGAGAAAATGGTTACATGATGTTACACAATCCATTTACCTGAATCCTTGGGGCCACCATCACTTGAAAATGTTGGTGGATGCCACAATTTAAATTCCCACCAGAACTCTCCCATATAAGGGGCAGGTCACAGTGCTCCCTGTATAGTCTTCGTGAGAATTATAAAATCACCTATAAACTGGTCATCATTACATGCATTAAGGAAAACTGGAGGTTCCCTTTGTGTCTCTACTAGATGCATCATTGGTGTCTAAGGTCACACAAACTCTTGAGAATGGTCATCACCACACTCCTAGAGAATGACTATTGGATATCATGGTTGAAAGTCTCTACAAATTCTCAGAACATTCCTCTAATAGGTTCAATAATGATAAAGATCATAGATATATGAATATCATAGGTATAATCCTTATAATGTAACCATCGAACACCTATTCCTGCTCATAAAGAATGGTCTATGTGACAGATCAATTATATTGAACACATGATATGCTACTTACTTCCCAATACTAAGGCCTTATCTAGGTCAAGATATGTTTTTCTATATGTGTCCCAATATATAGAGTTACAATTGGAATTTATATTGGAAAAACCATTTAAATTGAAATTTAAATTCCTATTTAATGGTGGCCATTAATTTAGAATTCAATTTCATTTTGTTTTATTCTTATTCATATAGTATTTTTAATAAAAATGTTGAACTATATAAATCACTACATACTATTTATAAGGTCCCACACATCGCATAAATTGATGTATAGAATCCATTTACTCCTATAATATGATTTCAAAAATCCATCTATGAAATGATTCTTGTTTTAATGATTCTTTCAATATCAGGACAAAGAAAATTTAACTTCTAAATCATAATAATAACCATAAAAAATAATATGCATCAACCAATGGTGTAATCAAATAAACTGTAATAAGTATAATCCAGAACAACATGTCCTATCATAGGTAGTTTGTAATTTCTCTATACTTGGGTTAGCTACTCATAGGAACAACTCATTACCAAATATAGACACATACCTAATCTCATATGAAATATTACAAAATTATAATAAAAAAAATATACCCATATAATACCACATTTTGATGTCCTGACCAAAATTTCCTTAAACGATGCCACGATCCAACGAGACAATTGGCCTTAAGCACACCTACCATATGTAAGTGGGTACCGAATAGATAAGAGGGTATAATGTGGAAAATTGTGGAGACTATACCTATTTTATCAGATTATAAAAATGGTAAAACATATTGATAAATAGATTGAGAATAATTAAAAAGATAAAGTTTAATGTAAAGCATCTGAGTGGAAAAAATAACCAAAAACAATAAAATGTAGCATCATATATAAAATAATGTAATTATATTTTTCTATTAAACATAAATAGGAATACATGGCCATAGGTCTGTAATATAGCAAAAGTTTTAAAAAATGCTAAAAATTATATATCCAATAGCATCATGAGTCATAACTCGGTTATGTAATTCCCCACTCCCATGATATAATCAAATCAATTTTCATCCATTGAGATATTGACCATATATATAACTTTATCCAGATAATCTATTTGGATAATAATGGTTTCTGGGATAGTGTGTGACATAAACTCATTAGGCCACAGAAAAGGTTCCAATAAATAGCTAGTTAGTGAATATAATAAGGTATTGGGAAAATATAATGTAAATATGTAGAAAAAGTAGAATAATGTGTACTCTAGTTCCCGAAGGTCACCAAGCTGATACAACCTCCTTTGGCCTAAGAAAAATGATCTCTAAATAGTTATCTATGAATACAAACATATATAGTATGTATACATTGTTAAGTATAGATCCATATAATTGGATACTACTACTAGCATGGACCCGAGGCATAAATGAGGAGTCCCTGGGCAGTAGCATGTGTCTTAAAAGTATCGTGGGACAATAGTACATGTATAATAGAATAAGGGACACCAAGACCAGTATAATAGTAGTAAGGGTTATCATGCTCATATATCATAATAATGGGGTCTCCATTCTTGAATGATAATAATAGAGTCTCTATGCACACATCATAATTTCTAAAACATCATTCCCAGATTATATTAGTAGGGTTTTCATTTACGAATCATATCACAATGGTCTCAATGCCCACGTATCATAATTAATAAGGGTCCCCATGCCCATGTGTTATAATTAATAAGTTTCATTATGCACATGAATCATAGTTAATATAGTTAAACATATCGATGTTTCATATTAGAAGAAGGGATTGCATGACCTTTTATAAAAATAGGAAAATGAATTCCATGCTCGTATATAACAATTAAAAAGGGTTTCAATGCCCATATAACATGAAGAATTGGGGTTTTCAATCCCATTTATCATTATTGTGAGGTGTATTCATGTATTTAGTATGAGACAATTTTTATTTAATAATTCAATAGAATTTAACTTTTACAAGGGTATAACCATTTTCCTATTAGAGAAAGTGATGTGGTCATACTATTCAATTCAATTAATTTTTTTATAATCTAATAAGTGTGCTGGAAATTTTATAACACTATAATTTTCCATTACCATTTATAATGTAAACAAAGAAATCCAATGGAACACACTGATGGTTATATTGGTTATATAATCATAGATGTCAAATATCTGTATAAATTCCGTGCCTAAATGAGGTTCTCGCGTTGAGGTTTATGACCTCTAACATACTCTAGGATCTAATAGGGTCATCAGGTTTTAGAATAGGTCAACCAATTCATAACAGATTAATTTTTTGGGAAACACACAGTTATACTACTGTGTAGAAAAATGACACATAATAGAAAAAACCACAATAATGAGGTATAGTTACTAGATCAACTAACTTATGTATATATTGAGGAAATCATCTAGTATAAGAAATTAGTTTGACCTAGATTAGAATAAATAAAATAATAGATGAAGGCTATCAAAATAGAGTATATAAGCCTGCACCAAAATAACTCTGTTGAGAGGAAGAAAATAAAGAAAGGTGAATGATGAATACATAACACACCATCATGCATCCACAAAGATGATAAGAATTTTAAATAAATACTATATAGAAGATTTATCAATAAAACTATCTTGATGGGAGGAGGATCTAAAACAAAAGATGAATAGTGGTTGTCCACCAGAATGAATAATGAAAAGAGGGTTTTAGGTTATTAGTGTTTAATGGGGAAACAATAATTTCACCAAAATGTGGTTGTACGGTTTTTCTGAATGGTTCTCCAAGACCTTATCCAACCATTAACCATTCACTTCAATAGTACCCCCTCACATGGTTCATGCACACACTTTGGAAAAACAATTAAACACTGTGCTATTTCAATATTTTAATCTCTATAGAGCCATCATATGGGGATGTGGCCTTAGTTTCAAAGTTTCATCAAACTACGAGGCCCACTTATTCCCACAAAACACACGTCATTATTAGGATTAATGATGAATAATAAGAAACCTGATTTCTACTAACAATGTGGCCTTTTTATTTCTTCCACTATCCATGGTTTTGAGATCCAAAAAATGCATAGAAACCTTCCATTCCCCCATATAGTTATTATACAATCTTATTAGTTTAAAACCAAATAATTAGATAAAAATTAAAGGATCTGGATCTCATAGAGAAATTATGTTCTTGCAGTCTATCATAGGGTTATTTTTTCTAATCCTTCTTCCAATATCTAGTTTCCAAGATTTCGAATAAACATCCTTTCATACAGACTATAGTGACCCTAACCCCAGTGGCCAAAAATAGGTGTCTTGTTAGTTACATTATTATAAAATACAATGAGTGACATCATGAAGGACCTAATAGTTTAATACAATCATAAAACAAGATACATACTTGAATCCTAAATTATATTTGAATAGATTAATTACAACATATTGTTTTCCTAGAATAAATTTATTTAATCTAGAATATCCTTTTATATCAAACATTTTACACTTCATTGATTAATGAAAAGTGATAATAAATTAGATTGAGATCAAATTATCAATATTTTTAAGGTAGAATTGATAAGACCATTAATCAATAAGAATAATTAATATGGAAAGGTAAAAAACAGGAAGCACTTTCCATGTAATCAATAAACTATGAATGATTTTAATCTAGAGATAATATCAGTGAAAGAGTCTCGTGGATAACAATAAATATGGAAAGATAAATCAATATAAATCATTCCATTAAATTAATAACATTTATATCATAATTGGATAATGAATAATAAACACGAAAAGGTGAATAATTGAAAACACATTCCATATACTCAATAACTGGGAATTAAATTATTCCATAGATAATATAATTATGAAAATATGATGGATAATAATAACTATATTATTATTTAAGGAAATTATTAATTATAATAAGTCATGTTCTTGGTACATGATACCTCTATTATTAAGATCTATCCTCAATATGTTAAAAAAATGATGGGTAAATACTCATTCATCTATGGATAACCAACTATTTTGTCTCATGATACTATCGTTGTATTGAGGGGATATTTGTAACTATTCCAAAACATTGTATTACATAAAAAAATAATTCCCTATACATAAAATAATAAATTTAATTCATACAAAATGTTCCTTATAATAAAATATCTATATTTAGTGATGAATACAGATTTGAAAATAATTTCCTAGATAAAAAACCAATTTTCATTGTATTACACCATATGTATAAATGATATATTTTTATGAAATAATCATAATCTTGATAAATAATATAGATATTTGGGGGAAATTTAATTATTAATGGTCTTATAAAATTGAATATTTTTGTATAATTTTAGTGAATACAAATATAAATCAAGAAATTGAATGTAAATATATTCCACAAAGAAAATGACCATAAACCACACATAGGAAGATTGAGATTGGTATTGATACAATATAAACATATTGGAATAAGAATCAATATTTATTTTTCATTGATTAATATAATTACCATAAAAATATATTTAAAATCATTATTCAGTAAAATATCCTTTGTAGTTTGAAAATCAATTTTTAAAACATAAAACATTTTTAATGTCCTTTTTTTGAATGTCACTTTTAAAGAATATTAATTTATTAAATATCTAGGAAATTTTTTTTGGTTTAAATATTTTTTTGTAAACATTCTATGTAATATTTCACTAAATTATATTCAATATGGTTGGCAATTCCATACATTTCATATAATTTGAAAATAAAATTCATTTTTCACTTTAAAATTGTTAGAAAACTACCCTGTTCAGAAAACGGAAAGAATATTCCATAAAAAGTAAAAAAGAAATAATGATTAAGAATTAATTTAATGAATAATTTTTAATAGTTTAAGAAAAATTATGAATACATTTTTAGAAAACATAGTTGTTGAGGAAAAGATATTTCCAAATAAAGAATGAAATAATGCTATATTTTTATAAATACATTTTCTAAATTATTTTAAGTACCAATGAGTGTAAAAATGTAACTATTATGTGAATATATCATGAATAAACAGATAATATATAATTAATTTGTGGTTTTATAAAATTATCAATGAATTTCCTTCAACTTAAATTCAAGAATAAATAATCTTGATTTGAATGAGATTGTAAAACATGCCATTAAAATGATAATAGCATTGAAGTGAGAATAAATCCCGTAATATATTATATGTTTCAAATGTAGATGCAAATAAAAATAGTTAAAATATAAAATTATTTATTCAAAATTCATTAACTCATAATCATATAATGTTAAAGGTAACAAAGGAGTAATATAACTTAATGAAAAGAAATTGAGTGTTGAAATAACTTACGACATGATAACTTTGAATTCAAACCCGCTTAGATGAATTAATTAAAATTGAAATAGAAAATAAAATGAAGAATGAAGTATTAATTTTATTACATGTTAAATGGGAAGTATATAAAACATATATTAGAAATTATATTCATAACATTATAATATTCCTTAATGAAATGAAATTGAGACGAAATCCCTTACCTCACACATCCTTTTGGTTAAAACTTTTATAATATCTTGTAAATTAAATTTAATTATGGAATTTACTTATAAAAAACCATAATATGTTTTATAATATCATATATGATCATTTTGTGACATATTATTCACAATTAGTTAATAATCATTTATTATTACCATTGTTTCAGGTGTTAACTGCCTTGTTTTGTCAAGTGTTTTTCATCCAGAAAGATCTGATTCATGTACATATTATATAGTTCTATCAGCTCTATAATAATAATAATTAAATATTTTTCATATTTTTAAATAAATTATACAATTAAAACTAATCATAAATATTGATATGAAAAATTAAGTATGTTACAATTAGTAAGATGATATGTTTTATGTTTTCCAGAGTAATGTTTTAATTTTCCACTGATCATCATGGAAAGAAGGAAAGTAAAATTTTATCATTGAAGAATTTTAATAATATAATATATATAATATCATTTATTTTTATATAATTATGAATATTACGCATGTGGTGTGGTGATGAAAAGAGAATCGCATCACTTCGTGAAGGCTGTATTCCACACTTACACAAATGATGTCATCAATTTGTAGTGTAAAAAAGAAAATTATATGTTATCTTTGGACAATGATAAATATATAATGAATATAATAATTATTTAATTTATATAACATATAATCATTAAGTTTATATTTATCATGTTCAATGTAACACGTTTGTGAATGGTAAATCCCATCACTTCACAATATAATATTCTTCCATACACACATCAGAAGTTATCCTATCTACTATGGAATTGAATGTAAAATGATATATATAATATAATGACTCCATATGGATACATATGTTATTAATATTTTATATCTACTTTATATCCATAATTATACCCAATCATGGGGGGGTGGTGGTAACAGAAGAACAGATGACATCAGTTTGCGGGGCAATAGTTTTTTGTGGTCATGAATGATGATTACATAAACCCATTTGATGGATATGGGGATGGTTGTAGGTAATGTAATTATTATAAAATCATCTCAATAAATTTATAATTTTGTGGTTATTATATCTTAATGTTTTAACAATAATTTTGTGACTTGGTGAATGAAATAAAACAAAAACACTATTTCAAGAACGTTACCTATTCCTTTGAAAAAATCCTTAGGTTTACAAAAAATACTTACTAGGTTTTATTAATTAAAAAAATGTATTTTAGTATCAAGGGATGGAATATTAATTTTATTTGGGAAGGTTTTGACTAAAAAATCATCCTAAATGTGTAAGAAAGAGAGGTGAGGTGTGACCTTTTTTAAGTGAGGTGAGTGGCACACTTATAATATGTTAAAATAATGAATTCCACCCATGTTCATTTTATTTTACAATGAAAAAATAATTTACCATTATTGTAATTAGAAGGTATAAGGTAAAAATATTACCATCAAATAGATTTTAGACAAGTGTATAGGTTAATTTATCCCTTATATTTTTAGTTTAACGCATGATGAACCCATTTTTTCCTTAACCATGGTTCTTTATTTTCTTTGTTATCTATAATAATTTTGGTAAAAAATAAATTTGATATCATTAAAAATTAAAAATTATTTTCATTTCAAATATCTAATCAATTTTTACAAATTAAGTAAAAATATATTAAAAATTTTAATTTAAATTTAATTTCATAAACACTATGAGAAAGCACATTTTTAAAGAGAAAATGTTAAAAAATTTACAACGGATTTACATAAAAATTTAATATGAAAATGAATCCAACGAATAAAAATGTATTGAGTGAGATATATTTGGGAAAAGTCATATTAAAACATATTCAATGTATAATTTAACAATAAAACCTATTTAAATCAAAATGTAGTTTGCAATTAAAATTCAGTCTTTTTAATTATTAATAAAAAAATTAAACATTTCCTAAAAATACAAAAAAATAAACATAAAAAAATTATTATAGAATGATATGAAAAATTAAATTCATTTTATAAAATAAATTATCTAAATATGGAAAAAATTATTTTGAAATTTTTCTCACAAAGCATGGCTAATTCATCATTTAGAAATATTCCTTTTTTATCATAAAACAATTCATATTTATTTTATATGATTATAATTTTATTAATAATAAAGAGATAAAAATTATATTCATATTTTAGTAATTTCTATTCACACAAAACAATTAAAATTATTGAGTATAATAATATAAAATATTTTAGTTATCTCAGTGTTGTGTGTTGCACACACTATCCAATATAATTTTATTATTTTAGAATTTTGGTGTGTTATAAAATGTTTTTATCTATATATTATTTCTTTCAAACTGTTTCAATTTTTTAAAAGGATTAGAAATTGAAAATAAAAAAGTCATCATACCATTTCTTCAATAATACCATGAATGTCTGAATGAAATTCCAAATTAAATGTTAGATGAGGTTAAAAACACCATTTTTGTATTTAACAACTTGTCCTGGTTAATGAAAAATATCATCTACAGTGTAAAAGATCCACCTTCCCCAGATAAGGTAAATATTTACTTTAAATCAATGCACATCATCATTTAGAAAATATTCTGAGATATATATTATTAAAGATTTGTTTAAATATATTAAAAATATAATTTTTTAAACATAATTTCTTAGATAAAAAGAAAGTTACATTTTCTCTATATTGTTTAAAAAGAGTAGTTAAGGAATAATGTTCAATGGTTATGAATACAAATTCAAATGATAACATGTCATAAATAATGTGGGAAGTATTTATTTAAATATTTCATAACAATTATTTTCCACACACCCTTCATAAAAAATTGGAATGAAAAATCATAGAGATAAAGTAAAGTACAAATCAATCTATTGGTAAAAATTTTGTGAGTTTCAGGAGGATTTAAAGTTATTCATAATTTTTTTATGATCCATGATATCAAAATAAATGGTTTCAATGAAGTTTTAGACCAATTATATAAAATTATATAGCTATTTGAGACATTATTAGATATGATGTTGTAGATAGACTGGCTCTTACTATATAGAAAGAGCTTTGAGAGTGGTCCCACTAATATGATGATAATAAATTAAGGATTTATTTTTACATTAGAGGATAAAATGAGAGAGGAAATGGTGGCATAGACATCCAACTACCCAATTGAAATTCAAGTAGAATAAAAACCTAGGGAAATGGTTTAAGAGATATGAAAAATTCTACATTTTCAGAAAAAAATGGATCACATGATTATTTGAGGAAATAGAAGGGTCCACTCAATAATATGAAGGAATGGAATAATCCAACGAATTATCCCATAATGATTCAATGATCATAAAACATGTAATTTGGATATTATTCAAGGTTGTGATATGAAATAATGGTGTTCAAGGATAATGGATATAAATAATAATCAATAAAATTACTGAATATAATATGTTATACCATTACTACCATAGAGTTGGAGTAGTAAAATGAAGTTGTAAGAGGTTCATTTACTATTCACCCAAAAAATTGATTCTTTATTTTAGATATTTGTTAATTAATTAATTTTAATCATGATCTTTTCAAGAACTATTAAATCTCTCTCTGATACTACTATGTAGATATATATTTGAAAATTATTAGATTTTATCCCAAGTATTTGATTATTTCCTAATTTATATTTATTTTAAAAAAATTGATTCAATGAAATTATATACACATATTGGATACTTTTTTATGTTTATTCATGATTTATATTATAATACACTGGGTATTGGTTTGTTTTCATAGGAAATATGAAATATAGAGTCAAAGGGGGAAATGATGAAATGTTCCAAAAGCATGCTTTATATGTACTGTATCAGATACACAATGTGTATACCTCATTTACAGTAGGTCTAAAAGGCCACATACCAGCCTATGAAGCCTTTACATGTTGTGAATCTAGTACATGATGTGTAAATTCATTACACAACATGTTTATTTCAAAGATCAGAATTTAAAAAAAGTGAAAAGCATATATGACACGAAGAGATTTCATGATGTGCAATGTTCGAAGGCTCTCCCAATCAAAGATACAAGTAAACTCATAAAAGTGAATTGTGGATATGAAATACATGATGGGTATCCAAATTAAATGAAAAGCATATTTTTGTGTAGATATCACATAATCTAGTTCACAACATGGATAACTTACATGTCATGCACTTTTCCATCCTATTTATATTTTAGAACTCCTCTGCAAAAATATTGTTTGGGACACATTATTTTTCTTTAGTTTTCATTAATAGTTTTCTTCCATTTAATATTTTTTCATTACAAACAAATTTTAATTATTTTTTTATGATTCCATTTCATTTATTGGTCAATCCTCAATAGTTCTACACCTGTTCTACATCCATTGAAATTATGACTTCATTTTTAACATCTGTTTCATTGTCTGTCTCCATTATTCATTAACACCTTCAATCTTCTTCATTGTTTCTTCATGGGTAGTGATTTTTTTATTTCATTTACATATATTTCAATTTTTTTATCTTTATTCTTAATTTTTTTAATCCTTGATTTCTTCTTTCTGAACTGTTTAATGATTATACAACGAAAGTATAGTATTTACTTTCTTTTGATCATCATTTTCATGAGAGGCTAATCCATATAGGGTTATGGGTTGATATTATGGGTGTTTTTGGGAATAATGAACATTTAGATTCAAAATTTAAAACCATATTTCAATTAGTAAGAATAATAATAATTTTCCATCATTATTTTGAACAACCTTGAACATGGGAAGTGAAATTATGTGATCCTAACCAAATTTGAGTTGAGATAGACTATGAGCATTAACCTACAAAAATTCCTTCATTGAAGCTAAGTGTAATCCACCTTGTTTTTCATCAATATACTGACTAGGGTTTAGTCGTAGGATCTGTATATCCATTTTGTTGACCAAATAAAATTGGATAATCTTTCACCACTCCGAAAAAATATGGGATTATTACAAGATAAATATGGTATTTTATTCTATCATGAGCACTGAAATTTACCCCGATCCATTCCTTTATTATCTAATTTAAATCCAAACTACCTATATTTAGTTAAAAATATACCAGAAGAGTTATACCAAGGAACCATTTCCAAGTTTTTTGATGTATTTCATACTGAAGTCCCTGTGATCCTCCTAGGTTCAACCCCACACTACCACTTTACTACAAACTAGTAGTAAGTGTAGTTTTGGAGAATAAATTTCTAATTAGATCAATGTCCATGAGAATTAATATATGTTTAATGTAATGTCAAATTTTGGAATTGTTTTTAGATATAACTATTTATGAGTAATAGTAAACTTTGGATAAACCTCACATTACCACACATATCCACCTTTTCTTATTTTTCCTTCCCCATAACCTATACAAATGTTCTCCTTTAGGAACACCTGCATTCTCTCTCTCTGTCTCTCTTGTTATCATCTAGTGGTTGTGTTAGGGAAAAATTGTACTAATCAATAATCCTAGTTCCATAATAATAAGTTATTTTTTACCCCTAGATCAATCATTAAACAACTAAATGCCTCCACTTTACAATGGATGAGCATAGTGATCATGTTATGTGATACCAGAAAAACATAAAATATGCACCACCTTCCAATCTGAGTGAGTGGCCATTTTTTTAAGATAGAACCATAATGGATTTTGACTTACTATCCATTAGTTAGGATATTCCCAAAATTATGTTACCACCAATTTAGGAATAGATATTTGAGATCAATCCTGGACTCATTCACATGATCCAAACTATGGGTCAAATTAGTGGGCTTCAAAGTGAATACCCTGGTTAAAATTTCTGAATTATGGTATAGGTTTGTGATATAATTCTCATCCAAGGTGTATCATAATATGTAATAAGACACTACACCTTCCATTTCTTCTTATGTAATAGATATAAGTATTGAATAAAAATTCAAACTCATGATTCAATCATGACTTGGGATGATCAAGACAAAAATGTCATGGACAAATCCAAATATGAAAATGGAAGCTCCAAAATGATATAAAAATCAACAAATATGAATATGTAGAATAATTATGGGATTCTTGGGATATATTGAGGGATCTGACCCCAAATTCCCAAATCAGATTCTAGATGTTTTTCTACAATTGAAAACATTTTCACATGGACCTTAATTGGATTCTCGTACTGTGGTAGATGAAACTACTAATGGATAACTAATGCTCAAGATTCTAGAAGTCTACCAAGACCTTATCTATAATTTTTACCAAAATTAATGTTTGTGGAAAATTGATAAATATCCTATTTAGAATGAAATTCCACAAGTGGAATAATGTATCCCCCTAATAGATAATGTGAATTCCCTTTTAATTAATGTCAATTTTTTTTAGTTTCCTACTTCAACACTACAACATTATACTTCTATTATGGAAATTCAATCATGTAAAATGTGGGGAGATCCAAACTAGTAATAATAATGCATGAAATGAATAAAAGAACTTAAATTCAAAAACTTTAATTAATTAAATTACAAAAAACAAAATAAATAGTACTAGAAGAACAAATAATTTCTACAACAAAACTATCAGCAAAGTCTATATCAACAGATGCCATAATATTATGAAATTTATTTTTAGTAGATGAGTGTATTTGTACCACCAAAGAACCATATACCACATGGGTACCCACCACAAGGTACATCTCCTCAACCTCAGTAGAAATTCAAACAACCTTTTCTATCATATCACTAGTTTCAAACTACACAGCCAAAATGGTATCAAAAGTCTCATCTATGACCATTGAATCAACTCATCCCCTCTAGAATAGTCTTGAAAAACTACTCTCTACCTTCTTGTAGATATTAGATCATGTGTTGACAACCCCTAAAACCGAAATTTAAAGCCACATGGTTTTATAATTCAACCTAGAGAATCAAATGGTACAAATTTCAATTTCTATATTAGATCAACTATCAAGTAATTTTATAGGTAATTATTAATATCATCCAAGGTAAGTTCCTAAATCTATCATTTTTAGAAGTGTTATGGTGGAATACATTGAGCAACCATGAAAATATGGGAAAACCAGTTAAATAAATGTGATAAAGAAGTTTAGGGGAAAACTAAAGAGGTAAAACCAATTGAGAAAGAACCAGAATAATAATAATAATATACTAAAATGAAATAAATTTATATAGGACCCCAAGAATATAAGAAACCTCTCCTATTTCTGGAAGTAATGAAACAAGTAAAAAGGAGGGAAAATATAATTTTTTAGAGATGTTTGTTAGGTCCCTTGGTATAGTAGTTGTGACTAGAGGGGTGGGGGGGGGGGGTGGATAATCCTTTTTAATTTATTATTACAAATTATAATTTATCATAGTTATAATAGTGTAAAAAGACTAAGTGGAAATAAAATAGATTACACATGCAATTTTTATAGGCGTTCAGATCACCAATATCATTGTAGCCTCTTAAATCACTTCGACTAATCATGGTACTGGTATACACTATAACCTTTTTTTGGTCTGAGGGTGAGAATACAATTTCAAAAAATTACAGACATACCATTTTCTCACTTGATGGTATAACCATACCAACCTTTTTTCACATCTTGTGGTATAACCCCTAATTTTGGATGGTTTCAAAACTA
The DNA here is from genome assembly GCA_963277665.1 of Viscum album. Taxonomy (NCBI): domain Eukaryota; kingdom Viridiplantae; phylum Streptophyta; class Magnoliopsida; order Santalales; family Viscaceae; genus Viscum; species Viscum album. The sequence continues at coordinate 2,058,255,639 of OY728120.1, read as the reverse complement.
TGATTCCTTTTTTCAGGTTATAACAACCCAACCTTCCTTTTAGATGGTAATAATAACCTAGTTATATATTTTGGTTGGGAAAATATTAAACAATAACTTTATAATACAAATAGGTGATTAGAAGAATTAAAGTGGAGGAATAAACATAAATAAATAAAGTAATAGCATGACCATAAATATAGAAATTCAGTTCTTCTCATGTTTTTTTATAAAATCAGTGGAGGAAGATGAGGATGATGAAGATCCTCAATGATTATAGAAGAAATGTGGATGTCAAAGAAGTTTCCTAATTAATTAGGGATAAGTAGTAAACAATATTTTCATATCCTTATCAAATTAATCAGCTGCAATGGAAAATTTGGTTTATCCTTGAAGAAAAATCATGAATCCTTAAATGAAAGATCTAATGGTGCATATCTATGTCTAATATAAATAAAAAACTTGTTAGAGTTTAATTATATAATTATATCACTATTAAATCATTTAGTTGAAGTCTCACTAAACACAAAAATATATTTGAAAAAATATTTATTCAAGAAATATTAAAATGAATATATAATATATTAAAAGTAATATTTATTAAAAAAATCACAATTTAAAATAAATTCAAATAAAAATATAATTCCTCATATTTATATATGTAGAAATTTTTTAGAAAAACAAAGCATCATAAAAAGAGAATCTTTATGAGTAGATTTCATTGAAAAAATGATATAATTAATTTTTTTAACAACGTTTCAATTGTAATTAAAAATAAAATAACAAAAAGTATTAAATTTAATTCAGTTTAACAATATTAAGTTATATTAATAAAATAAAAATTTTGAAACATAATTTTCAATTACTGGTGAGACAAGACTCAACATTGAGAAGATAGGGCGGTGGAAAATTTCTCACCATTGAAAACACAGAGTTGTGAGAAATTAATCACCATTGAAAATTTTTAGATGTGATACATTACTCAATATTTAATTTTTTTAGAAAAAATAAAAATAATTGATCAAAATTAAAATCACATTCATAAATATTAAAAATAAATGACTCGATGAGAACAAAACAATTACTCACCATTGGGTTGTCTAATGGAAACTCATGACTCATTGTTATGTTCCCGTAGTGACTGTTATCTCCTTATTGGGTTGCACAAGATACTTGTTGAAAACATAACTAGATAATCAAAATAAACCTAAAATTGAAAAAATGTCTTTTTTTATCAAGTAAGCATGAAATAATAATTCAAACATGAAAATTTCAAATAAAAAATTTATTATAACAATAATATTTCCATGTTTTTTAATAAATAGAAACCACCTAAGATGATGTTAAAAAATAGGTTTGAAATCTTATAAAAGGATTAATATCACTAAACTAAAATAATTAACCAATAAAAAATAAGAAAATTTGGTCAAAATTTGGGCACAAGCATTTGTTTCATGAAACATATTTTCCAATACCAAATGAAGTAAATAAAATTAGAATCAAGGTCACCTAAAATTAAGAATAAAAAATTAAAAAAAAAGATACAATAGCTCGAGGGATCATGAGGACTATTTTTCAAAAAATACAGTGTATTAGAAGAGCTTCTAGTGATGAGTCAAGGACTCATTGTTGAGATTTTTCACTGGTGTCATGATCTCACCCTTGGTTAAAAAACCAATGGTGTCAAAACTATCTCACTATCAGGTTAAAAACAAATGTGGTCTAAATATATCACCATTAGTTAAAAACTAACCATGTGTTAAAAAAATCACCATTTGTAAACAAGAATGGTTACCCACAATTAAAGAAGAGCCTAAAAAATGATTTTTGAGAAGAAGAAGTCAGAAAATAATGAAGTAGTGTAGAGACCCGAAGCTTGACGTACATGTACATTACATTACTTTTGCGGAATACTTAGTACATAACAAAAAATACACACACAAGGATCGTAATAGTTTAGTGTCTTTGGAAACTCGTAACGTAATCTTCTAATCGTGGTGAAAGATCTCCAATATCACCCATAAAGATCTTCCCCCTTTTTTTTACCTAAAACCTTTCTTTATATCCCGGGGAAAAGAAAACATAAAAGGGTGAGCTCAAATGCTCAGTAAGGGTAAACAAAAGAAATATAAATCTCATCGTATACACAAGCACATAAATTTTGGAAATCTTAACCTGCAAAAGAGATCATAATTTCATAACATGGGATAAATCATGGCAGTGAAATGTAATCACAATAATCATAACTTAAAAGGTGGTGGCGGAAAATAGATTACACCACGGCGTGGAGACGGTATTCCGTACGTACGCACGCGCGGTGATTTCCTTTCTCCGTAGGATGGATAGAAGGTTAATTAGAGTTGTTTCATATTTATAATAACATATCAGTATATAAGAAATACTGATGTTATTAATTTATCATGAAACAACTAAATAAGAAGAAGTTGAAGAAGAAAGAAATTGAAATGATCGGTAATGGATATTACCTCTTCTTTGGAACACCTCTTTGAATCCTCCACTTAGGGAACTAAGATTGGTCTTTGAATAAGATAAGGATCTCTAGGATTATTCTAGGGAAGTGGAGAAGGGATCTTGGAAGGGGTTGGCCGAGATTGAGTGCTCAAATTGGAGTGAGGAGGAGGGGGAGGAGGTGCCCTTTTATAAGGGAGGAGATGGCCTAGGAATATCTCAAAATATTATTTTATATTAAAGTCAAAATCGGTTTATAATGGTTCCAAAGGGTCTTATTTCGAAGCTAAAGTGGGGATGGGTCGAAATCCTATCAACCAATAGGATTTAGACAAGTTTAGGGTATTATGTTAACCTTATCAATTAGATTTAACTCTAAGTTAAATAATTTAACTTTTACCGTGTCTTTTTGTTTTCTTTCACTATATGGTTAATACACTTACTATAACATGACAAAAGAACCCCAAATTGTTTATTATTAATATATATATCCTTATATAAGTCATTTGGCCGAACCTTATATTTTTAGGAATAAAATAACAATTAATAATATAATATTTTCTTTAAAAACTATTTTGTGTCAATTTTGACACTATTTGATATATGATTTTTGTGAATATCATAACAGAATTATATGTTCAAACCAAGCTTATTAAATCAACACTAATATATCATAGTAACATAGAAAATTAGTGGAATTCATAAAAAGTCTCAAATTACATTTATTTTGGTGTTTATAACATCAATTATGTCAATATTTCATTAATAAGATAATTACTGCATCATCTTTGTGTCATAAATAAAGTAAATTATTTGACGTCTAAAAATTAAAAATAAAATATCATCATGTGGGAAATATTTTTATATTTCTAATGAATATTTACAATCGAATTTATCTTATGTACAACCCTATATTAAAAATGTTTTAGTAAATATACTTTGATTTTAACTCTTTTAACTCTTCTTTGAATTAAATAATAATAAATGTCCTAATCTAATCCAAGTGGGCCTAAATGATAATATTTTACACTTAAGGTTGTTTTTGGTCGAGATACACCTGTCAAATAGAATTAGGACATGTGTTAGGGTTATATTTATATCATTCTTACCCTTAATTACCCTATTTACTTTTAACCGTGGTAAATAAAAGTAAAAAGTTACTATTCACCAAAAATTATTTTCATCTCATTGAACCACATTTTACTTACTGACATCAACCGTGTCTCTCGGATTTTTGAAATTCCATTCACAGAAGCGGTAAAATTATGTTTTATGAAAAAATTCAGTTTTTTAACTACCACTTAGTAGTTTCACTATTCATCAAAAATTGATGTTTTTCAGAACAATGCCAAAATTTCATCCTAAGCTATATTTTATATTCCGAATTCAAAAATAAAGTCTATTTTACCAAATTCATAACATATAAGTTTCATTAATTATTTTTATAATTAAATCACGTTGTTAAAACAAATAGCGTGTTTTTAAGAAACAATATCTATCAAAAGATTGACACTTGATTATGTCTGGTTTAAATGTGAAATTACAACCAATGACCAACATTGTATTAAATTGTAAAAATATATTATAAATATACTTTAAAACCACTCAAATTAATAATTTATCACTATTAATTATTTTGATTAAAAAAGTTGTTTTTAATTATAATTTAGTAATTTTCACTATTCATCAGAATATGAAAGTTATCCGAAAAGTACCAAAATTTCACCTTAGGCTAAATTCGATACTCTGAATCCAAAAATGAAGTCCATTTTGAGAGCTAGATTTTCTAAAATTTAAAAAGTGGTTATTACTATTCATAACGGCTAGTTTTAATAATATTTTAATAGCATATCGTTGTTTTGTGAAACTCAGTATTGCGTACTACACACGCTATCGAGGAAGGTTGCGATTGCGTGTAATGCAAGGCAAGTCAAAGATGCGTGTTGTGCAAGCTCCTTTTGGTGTAGCGTACAACACAAGACATTAATAAAATTAAAAAGAATATTTTTCATAAAATCTCGGGCTGTTACATTCTACCCCCCTTAAAATGAATTTCGCCCTCGAAATTCGTCGGGGTTATAAATGGTTTACTATTCGAAATATTATTTAATAGAAACCCACATTGTAAAAAGGAATATCAAAACCAATCTTTAAAATCAAAAGTATGAAACGTAACGGTTACCCAAATAAACTAATCACTGGGTTTCCACATAGGTGAAAATATGGATATGGAAGAGAAATCTAACCATCATGTTCTGATGGAGAGTGGTAGAGAACATGGCTATGGAAAAGCCAGTAATCACAAAGCCATAAATTTGTGACGATCTAAGGTACCATCTGATTCATCAGATATAAGATCACTAGGACAACATTTTTGGTTTTCAAGATCGTTTCCCTAAAGTTAAAGAATTTGAATTAGAATAAATACTTACTTTATGTTGGTACAACCTCACTGTTGTTCGTGCCTTTAACAATTTCCACTTCATCTCTTAAATAAATGAAGTTGAATTTGTTATTCGTGAAGTGTTAGCAGATCATGTGATAGAATGACGGGTCATTCCATCTGTCTCAAAAGGTTAGCAAAATTTATATACATAAGTCGATCTATAGTGGGATTAATCATATATGGTTCCTATAATGGGCTTATACTTCATATATCATACTGCTTAATATAATAAAACTAGTTTCTACTAAATAGGGACTTCCTGTAGGCCAGTGGTAGGCGATAAAGGCCAGTCTCACTTCGGTAGTGGGTTCGATTCCCACAGCCTTGTCCGACGCGATGGGTTGTCGCCCGTTCTGCAGGTTGTCCTTTTTCTAAAACTATATTACTATAACATCCCATCAATAATATCAAAAAAAACTTCTATCCTTAAACAATACTAACTTATGTCCAACATAATCCATTCCAATCTTTAGGCTTATCCATAATACTGCAGTCCACTCTCATAACATAGTGAAAACTATTACCAGAGATTTAATACCATCGTTGATCCCCATATATGATAAGATATGTTTTGTTGGTCACATTCAAAACATTCAAAGGCCTTAATCATGTATTCTCTTGAATACCCATCGAACCTTAGTGAAAACATGAATGCAGTTAAAATTTAACACTTTCCACATACCAAAATCCTCAGAATTCTATATACTCAAACCATGATATCACTTAGTCCTTATATCAATCATGAGCTCATGAATACTGTCAAATATTTAATTTTCTCATTTTCCCTTCATTATGCGCATATCATTCTTTTTCCAAAAATATCTCAATCACTTTCCATGGTTACTGGTACCATAAAATTATTGAAAACCACAATAGACCAATACATAAATATTCCAATACTTTATGATACAACATTATTTTGGAATCCCATTACATACACACTTAATTATTCCACCACATCGTTATCATATTCAACATCACCAATAGTGATCGCATGTGACTTCCCTTTGTATTTTGCCTTAAGTGGTTGCTCATGTTGATCATCACTAACCCTTGGATTAGGGCATTTATTTGCATAATGTCCCATTTCCTTGCACTTGAAGCATTGAAGTGTTGGTGGTGCGTTCTCTGCAGTGTTTGCTTTGTTCACATCATTAGAAACCCTTTTTCCATTACTTCGACACTCAGCTACTCGATGACCTTCTTTTCCACACTTAAAACATTTTCTAGTCCCTTTAAGACAATCTCCACCATGCTTCTTTCCACACTTTGAGCATAAGGAAACATTCATTTTCTTTTCACCATTATTCTAAGATTTCTCCTTGAACTCCATCTTTCGTTTCTTTTCAAAACCATAAGATGGATATGTAACACCAACTTCCATTTCTACCTTGATAGCACAACGCACAATTTCTTCATAGCTACTGAAGTCTCTTATAGCTAATGCCCTTCGAAGACTTGGTTTTAAGCCACTGAAAAATCGATCAACTTTACTTTCAGGTTGGATGATAATGCCAGATGCATACCTTGCAAGTCTTGTAAAATTCGCTTCGTATATACCAACAGATTCATCATCCTTTTGCTTTAGTTCAAGAAACTCTTTCTCCATCTTTGTTCGAAGAATACGAGGGAAGTACTTACTGAAAAACAAGTTCTTGAACTCGTCCCATTCCATGGACTCAATTTCATCTCTTTGCCTCGTATTCTTGATAAGATTCCACCATTGATCAGCTTCACCTTCCAAACGATATACTGCTAAGATGACTTTATCATGCTCAGAACATTGAAGAACTGAAAATATCTTTTCAGTGGTACTGATCCATTGTTCAGCAACAAGTGGATCAGAAGACCCACTGAAAGAAGGTGGACGTTGCCTCATGAAGGACTCAATAGAATATTATTCCCTTCTCTCCTCATTTGGAAGTCCAGAATGATTCATAGCTTGTGTAAGTATAGCAATAAGATTTTGCACTCCATCTCCCATAACATTTGTTTGTTCAGGAGGGAAATCATTGCATTGATCAACACGGTTCCTTCGGGTTCCATCCATCGTCTAAAACCCAAAAAGAATAGTGTGAGAGGCAAAAATCATGCTAGGGAAAACAACATAATAAAGGGGGATTACCTTCAATATCTAACATCTTAGGTTTAATTCTATGATCGTTAGCGTAATTCTAGTACTATAACCTATACGTATACTTAACCTTAGGGACATCCCTAGACATACCTTAGAAATATCTCTAGGGATCTCACTAAAGTTCTCGCATCCTAGTTTCCAAAGGTTGACTAAACCTTTCCTCTGATACCAACTGTAGAGACCCGAAGCTTGACGTACATGGACATTACATTACTTTTACGGAATACTTAGTACATAACAAAAAATACACACACAAGGATCGTAATAGTTTAGTGTCTTTGGAAACTCGGAACATAATCTTCTAATCGTGGTGAAAGATCTCCAATATCACCCATAAAGATCTTCCCCCTTTTTTTACCTAAAACCGTTCTTTATATCCCGGGGAAAAGAAAACATAAAAGGGTGAGCTCAAATGCTCAGTAAGGGTAAACAAAAGAAATATAAATCTCATCGTATACACAAGCACATAAATTTTGGAAATCTTAACCTGCAAAAGAGATCATAATTTCATAACATGGGATAAATCATGGCAGTGAAATGTAATCACAATAATCATAACTTAAAACATGAAACTTTGTGTCATACACACATAATCATAGAGAATCTTTTCTTGTTAGTCAAGACTCATTGCCAAGACTATCTTAGTGGACAAAGTCCCTTTCTGAACCGAGTCACCCTCGTTCCAGTCCTGTTTCACTGAACCGGTATAACCTACCGTTCCAGCCCTGTCTATCTCATGAGATATAAAATCATTACCCAATGCATTGGAGGGAGATATAGGTCCCACCCATCTTATAATGAATCCTTTCTTATGTGTTCCACATAATCATAAATCATACATCATCGCATAACACATGTAACAAAAATGGGATTCTTGAAACATCATGACATCATAAAACAAATCATATAAGGTAAATGACTTCATAAAAATAATTCCCTCACAACATAATCAAATCAATGTAATAATAGGGATAAAAATATAACCCTTTATTATCTTAGATGGAAAATAATTTTTATAAAACACTTGAACTTCATTCTTGAGGAAAATATCCTTTCTTTTTCAAAAACACTTTTCCTTTCTTAACATGTCATACAATTTTAAACTAAAAGAAGTTGATTAAAAATAAACTTGAAAACTTGTAAAGGAAGCTTCTTGGAAATAATGTTTTAAAAATCCATTCATTCCGTATAAGTTAAAAAAAACATTCTTCGTACTTTTGTCGGAAAAGTCAAAAAGTACCTCGTACTAAAAACGACAAAAGACTCCTTTCATATCTTTTACTAAAAACTCACCGAAGGGTAAATTTTGAAAAAAATTGTAGGTGGATGGAGATAACATTACATATTGAGGAAACATGGATGTGGATGATAAAATACACCCCAGTAAATACCAAAGTATATACAATCTCGGATAAAAATGAGATTGTGATATTTTCCCTTACCTTAGGTCCGATTTGCTTCGTATGTGTCCGAACCTCCTGTATAATGATTTAAATAATGTTATTGACTTATTAAAGAATCATATTCATTGTTATGATATCATATATGGTTCACTTATGACTTTATATTACCCGTTATTTTGAAAATTCCATGTTAAAGAAGAGTTATGGGTAAAATCGTTTCATTTATCGTAGGTGTTTTGACTTGTTGTTCTTGACATTATTATTACTTATATCATGATTTAATTACTTCCAGAATATAAAATATGATTTATATATCATATATATTCAGTATATATATATATATATAATAGATAGATAAATGAAATGAAAAACACTGTTCATGGAGACAGTAGTCCGTACGTACGCATGAACGTTGTTTTCCTTTCCTTATTGTCTTGAATGGAAGTAAGTAGATGACATACATATACATATATACATAAATCCAGTATCTTTATAATGTCATATATTTCATTATTATTTCTTATATATACTTTTTAATCATTCTTAAATGTTTAACATGGAGAATGAATCTCATCGCGTCGTGGAGACGGTATTCCGTACGTACGCACGAGCGATGATATCATTCCCATGGTCGTGGAATTGTGTTTAAGTGTATGTATACTATTTCAGTATCAATATCACTTTATAATAATCATATATAGTTACTCATTACACCTTTATACCCATCCAATTAAGGTGGTGGCGGAAAATAGATTACACCACGGCGTGGAGACGGTATTCCGTACGTACACACGCACGATGATTTCCTTTCTCCGTAGGATGGATAGAAGGTTAATTAGAGTTGTTTCATATTTATAATAACATATCAGTATATATGAAATACTGATGTTATTAATTTATCATGAAACAACTAAAGAAGAAGAAGTTGAAGAAGAAAGAAATTGAAATGATCGGTAATGGATATTACCTCTTCTTTGGAACACCTCTTTGAATCCTACACTTAGGGAACTAAGATTGGTCTTTGAAGAAGAGAAGGATCTCTAGGATTATTCTAGGGAAGTGGAGAAGGGATTTTGGCAGGGGATGGCCGAGCTTGAGTGCTCAAATTGGAGTGAGGAGGAGGGGGAGGAGGTGCCCTTTTATAAGGGAGGAGAGGGCACCTTAGGAATATCTCAAAATATTATTTTATATTAAAGTCCAAATAGGTTTATAATGGTTCCAAAGGGTCTTATTTAGAAGCTAAAGTGGGGATGGGTCTAAATCCTATCAACCAATAGGATTTATACAAGTTTAGGGTATTATTTTAACATTATCAATTAGATTTAACTCTAAGTTAAATAATTTAACTTTTACCGTGTCTTTTTGTTTTCTTTCACTATATGGTTAATACACTTACTATAACATGACAAACGAACCCCAAATTGTTTATTATTAATATATATATCCTTATCTAAGTCATTTGGCCTAACCATAGATTTTTAGGAGTAAAATAACAATTAATAATATAATAATTGCTTTAAAAACTATTTTGTGTCAATTTTGACACTATTTGATATATGATTTTTGTGAAAATCATAACAGAATTATATGTTCGAACCAAGTTTATTAAATAAACACTAATATATCATAGTAACCTAGAAAATTAGTGGGATTCATAAACAGTCTCAAATTACATTTATTTTGGTGTTTATAACATCAATTATGTCAATATTTCATTAATAAGATAATTACTACATCATCTTTGTGTCATAAATAAAGTAAATTATTTGACGTCTAAAAATTAAAAATAAAATATCATCATGTGGGAAATATTTTTAGATTTCTAAAGAATATTTACAATCGAATTTATCTTATGTACAACCCTATATTAAAAATGTTTTAATAAATATACTTTGATTTTAACTCTTTTAACTCTTCTTTGAATTAAATAATAATAAATGTCCTAATCTAATCCAAGTGGGCCTAAATGATAATATTTTACACTTAAGGTTGTTTTTGGTCGAGATACACTTGTCCAATAGAATTAGGACATGTGTTAGGGTAATATTTATATCATTCTTACCCTTAATTACCCTATTTACTTTTAACCGTGGTAAATAAAAGTAAAAGTTACTATTCACCAAAAATTATTTTCAACTCATTGAACCACATTTTACTTACTGACATCAACCGTTTCTCTCGGATTTTTGAAATTCCATTCACAGAAGCGGTAAAATTATGTTTTATGAAAAAATTCAGTTTTTTAACTACCACTTAGTAGTTTCACTATTCATCGAAAAATGATGTTTTTCAGAACAATGCCAAAATTTCATCCTAAGCTATATTTTATATTCAGAATTCAAAAATAAAGTCTATTTTACCAAATTCATAACATATAAGTTTCATTAATTATTTTTATAATTAAATCACGCTGTTAAAACAAATAGCGTGTTTTTAAGAAACAATATCTATCAAAAGATTAACACTTGATTATGTCTGGTTTAAATGTGAAATTACAACCAATGACCAACATTGTATTAAATTGTAAAAATATATTATAAATATACTTTAAAACCACTCAAATTAATAATTTATCACAATTAATTATTTTGATTAAAAAAGTTGTTTTTAATTATAATTTAGTAATTTTCACTATTCATCAGAATATGAAAGTTATCCGAAAAGTACCAAAATTTCACCTTAGGCTAAATTCGATACTCTGAATCCAAAAATGAATTCCATTTTGAGATCTAAATTTTCTAAAATTTAAAAAGTGGTTATTACTATTCATAACGGCTAGTTTTAATAATATTTTAATAGCATATCGTTGTTTCGTGAAACTCAGTATTGCGTACTACACACGCTATCGAGGAAGGTTGCGATTGCGTGTAATGCAAGGCAAGTCAAAGATGAGTGTTGTGCAAGCTCCTTTTGGTGTAGCGTACAACACAAGACATTAATAAAATTAAAAAGAATATTTTTCATAAAATCTCGGGCTGTTACAAGTAGAGAGTGAAGAAAAACAACTTCGAGATAAGAAATTAACTCAAAATGAAACAAGTAGTACAAAAGCATGAATAAAATTAATCATTAAGTGATTTATATTGGTTGAATGAATTAATTTGAAAAAAACAAATTTTCTCTTCAAGTTAGAGGGGATGGTCGAAGAAGACGATGAAGAGGATATCAAATAAAAAATTTCCAGCATACTCTTAGTTCATGTGAGATACATGACATAAAAGAATAAATATTGGAGAACTTATGTAGAAGAAAAGGATACGCTGAGAAGGTGTTTGGAGAAAGGAATCGTCGGTCAATATACAATGGATAAATAATGAGGATAAGAGGAATCAAGAATAATTGTGGAGGAAAACATAATATAGGAATTCAAAAATAAACCCATATAGGATATAATTGAATTCATTAGGAAATGATCATACTGTTGATAGAAAAGGATAGGTGATCCAACATCCCACAATGAAATTAAGTTGCCCCACATCGAGTCTATAATGCAGGATATTACTATTATATAATTTAGAATACAATTTATATTTACCAGAACAAAAATGAACAAAAACGACACACACATGGCCTGTAGGCCATGATGGCGCTCCATGACCAACCATTGTGGGTGTTGTACTTGGGAATTATACATGGGCCCACATGCATCCAAAATTAATTTTCCATGATATGGATCATGCTTTGTGTGAGAATCATGTGTTGGTCTTTCAATGAGGGTAGACCCATTTGGGCCCCGTTACATGTGTTTGAGGTTCTCCTTGGGTTTTCACATTACCTTTTTTTGCAACATAAAATAAAATATGAAGTAACTTTATGAAAAAAAGTAAAAAATGAAATATTATAAATAATTAAACCACGTTATTAAAAAATAAAATTTTTACGTCAAATAAAATATAAAGTAAAAACAATTATAGATCATAAAATATAAATACATATTAATATGAAATAATTTTAAACAAAATAGAATTAAAATCAATATTATGTAAAAGAAATTAATCAAAAAAGAATGATATATAATTCTAAATACCCAATTACAATCAATCTCCCACTTTTTTAAATTTCAAAACATAAAATTTATTAAATTTTAAAACAATTAAAATAAAAAATTATTTAATATTTAAAAAAATTCTTCTACATTTTTAAATTGATAAAAAAGTACAATATTAAAAACAATAAGACAAACATTGTAAATTATTACAATAAGATACATAAAAAATAATAAATTGGTATTGTTTAATCAATGAAATTTTAAACATTATGAGTTAATTATCTTTTAGTGAAAAGTATAAAAATTTGGTGAGATATTGATAACAACCTATAGTATCAGTTTTCAAATTGGTAGTGTAATTTAATTTCAAGTAATCAGAATATAATAACAAACTTTAAAGTATTGAAGACATAGAAAAAATAATGAATTAATTTATCAAAATAGATGTTATACTGAAAAAAAGTTAAACACCCATCAATCCCAAATAAAAAACATTAATCGTTATATATAACAGATACTCCCTTTTAGTTAAAAATCTACCACTATAAATGTGGTAACATACAATTTTCAATTAATGAATAATTATGACAGTATTATTTTAGCAAATCATTTTTAACATGAATGATCTAATTACAATTAAATCATAGTGATTAGTATTTATTAAAATTTAAAAATTACATTGAACTAAGAAGTTAATCTTTCTAAATGTTTTTTACACACAAGAAATAAACAAAACACTGTTACTTTTAATGAAAATAAAATTTTCATGAACAGATTAGATAAGACAAAATACATATAAAAAACTAACCAATTTATTTTCATTAAATGTTAAAAAAAAACTCCCCCTAATTTTAATTATATAAATATTATATTTAAAAAATTATCAAAACAAAATTATTATCAAAATTTAATAAATTTTTTAAAAAACTAATTATTTAAAATAATTCAGGATTCCAAATATATTTATACTAAGAATTATGATAAGATGAAAAAAACACATAAAATATTTTGTAATAGTATCAAATACTTATCCAAACTATTTTTTGAAAAGAAAATCAAAAAAATAATAATAAATATTAATTTTCCATAATCTATTTATTGAATCACTTATTTAAATCTTATATAATAGTGAATTATTCCAAATAAAAAACAAGGGGTAACTTCCCTTAAATTCATGAATCTTTAGACAATTATATAACAACTCTATTAAAACATTTTAGAGAAAATTAAATATATAATCATCATATTTAGAATGAATTATTAACTTTGTAAACTATAATAATTTTATATGCCGAGGAAAAAATAAAAACAAATTAAAGCGCATTCCGTGAAAAAGAAATGAAATGAAAAACAATATCTGATATATTGTATTCCAGCATATCTAATTATATTATAATAGATATTATGAATGATGGTTATAAAATATAATTATACCGACATGGTGACCAACATAGGTTCAATGTATTTAAACAATCCTTTTGGAGCCCATGTTGTCTATATACCCAGTGACTTGGTTATAATCAGACATGCTTACTGTAAAACAAATAAAGAAGATAATTGTTTTGGAACCCATACCCATTTAGGTTCAACTCAATTAGTAGAAAAAGATTTAAGTACCCACATAGATTTTAGGCATGTATTATAGGGTAATCTTGTTGAAATATTTTTAGAAATGAAATAATTAGTATATCCTAAAGACTATGTAGACTTCTATAAAATTCATCATTATAATTCCATTTCATGTTAAAAATAAATAAATTAACATTTCCAATATTCCAATTTATGAATTTATCACAAGTAGTTTAATATATATGAGTATCATAAGTATTATATCCACAACCCTTTTTAACATATTTAGGTTTTTTGTTGGCCTTGAAAAAATATAGATAATGTTTTCTTTAAAGCATTAATTTTTTAAGTCATTCATTCTATTTGTTAATAACATCAAATTCATCAAAAAACTTCACATTTGAAGATGATCCAACACTTTTCAGTTTCTTATTTTCATGTTTAAGATTCTCACATTCCTTTTCATGTTTATCAAAATCCTCATAGAATAATTTTAATATTTCTATCGATATTCATAATTCTTTTGACAATAAATCTTTTATATTTATATTCTCAATATTGACTTTGATTAGTTAAGAATCTATAGCCTTTTTGTACTATATTCTTAAAATATAATAATTTAATAATTTAATTTCTTCTTTAATCTTCTTATTTTCTTCTTTAAATTCCATGTATAGTTTATCCATACTCAATATGTAACTTTGAAATTTTTTATTTTGAGTAGTTAACTATTTAACTTCATTATCAATATTAGATTCAAAACCAAAACTATAGTTATAGTCATAATATACCTCATTTACAGTAGAATCCATAAAATATAGGTTTTCAGATTCATCATCACATTTATAACCAACATTACCTGAGTCTAACTCTTCTATACAACTCTATCAATCCGGATAATCATTTTTAGTTCCTTATTATATTTCTACAACATGTCATGTTGTTTTAATTTGGGACAATCCGATTTTATGTGCCCCTTTTTCTTGCACTCATTAAACATTAATTCTAAAATATCATATTTACTAGTATTACCCCTTTCCCCACCCTTTCTATCATCCTTTTGATAATATCCTCAAAAGAGCTTCTTAAACCCTCTCTTACCCTTCATGTACTTATAAACAGCTTTCGTGAAATTATCAATGTCATCTATCTCACTTTTTTATAACATAGATTAAAAATAATTGGAAATAAAATTTTATTTTATTTAAATGATATACTATTCCATTTATCATGGTCACTGGTATTTTCATTATTCATTTCCACCTTATATTGAAGAAGTGATCCTATCAACTCATCTATAGAATATTCAGTAAAATATTTACTTTCTTCAAAAGTAAGATTCTTTGAATTACATCACTTGGGTAGAGCTAAAATTAGTCATTCGATGAGAGATTCATTCTTCATGGTTCTTAGAGAATACACACATTCGAAAATTCAGTTTAATTTATTGTACATTTCATTTATTATTTTATTATTAATCATCATGAACTCTTGAAAATCAGCTCGATGTACACCTAGATTTTTTCTCTACAACTTATTACCATCTCGATGAGTGAATTTCAAAGTCCTATAAATATCATAAGTATATTTACATAATGGAATATTACCATTCATATTTCTAATTAAAGATCTATATAAGTAATCCACAACTTTTTAATTCAATAAAAAATTATGAAGAATCATTTCCATTATGAGTTTTTAAATGAACTTCGAAAAATTTATAAGTTTTTGAATTTATATCCTAATAATCAAAAACTATATTCATAATAAATAAATTCATTCTACCTTTACAGCAGACATAATCACAAGTGCGGTGGTCTGACAAGATTCAACATCTCAATTTCTGGATTATCCATAACAAAGCAATGAATCTTTTTTCTTAGAATTATAATTCTTAGAAAATGGTTAGTTCAGAAATAGATAATTAAAATAATAAAAAAAGATAACATAGAAAAGTTAACATAGGAAAAAAAAGATAACACAGGAAACAAAAAAAAAGATAACATATGAAATTTTTATAATTCTTAGATAATGGTAGTAGTGATGAGAGGGGGGTGAATTGCCCTTTTTGATTTATTATTACAAATTTGAATTTATCAGAGTTATATAATAGTGTTAAATGATGCAGTGGAAATAAAAAAGATAACATAGGAAATTTTTATAGAGGTTTGCATAACCAAGATCCTATTCCTCTCTTGAATATCATCTACTACTATAAGATACTGGTATACACTACATCCTCACTTTTTGATTTATTATTTCAAATTATAATTTATCACATACGTGGAGGAATATGTAAAAGTTGAAGATACTCAATTATCAAAATAGAATAGCAGATGTCGAATAAGTTTCTTGATGAATTCTAGAGCTGCAGGGAAAATTATTATTGTATCATTTTCGAATGAATCAATTGCACTATTATATTTGTTTTATCCTTGATGAAATATCCCAAATCATTAAATCATAGATCTACATGATAATTTCCATGTCCAATAGAAACATGAAACTTTTTATAGTTTAATAATAATATAATATTACCATTACCTAATTTAAATAAAGTTTCACTGAACAAAAAACACATTCAAGTAAATATTTATTCATGAAATATTAAAGAAAATGTTATATTTAAATAATTTTTTAAAAAAAAAATAAAAATGGAAAATTAATTCAAATAATAATATAATCCCACCTATTTATACATATTGTAGAATGTTAGAAAAACAAAACATCATTGAAAAACAACCTGTGTGTGCATTGGAAAAATTCTACAATCAATTTTTCAAAAAGTAAGAAGTTGTAATTCAACAAAAAATAATAAAAAATAATCAATATAATTCATTTTAATAAAATTAATAATTTTTTTTGAAACCATTTTTTTTACTAATGGTGAGACATGACTCACCATTTAGAATAGAGAGCGGTGAGACATTTCTCACCATTGAAAACATAGAGCGGTGAGACATTAGTCACCATTGGAAACATCTAACTATGTAACATTACTCACAATTGCATTTTTAGGAAAAAAATAAATTCATCATAACTAAAACCACTATCACGGATCTTAACATCGACTGACTGCATGAGAACAATTAAAAAAATTACTCACCATTGGGTTTTCTAATAGTGACTCATGAATCACAGTTGGGTTTCAATGATGACTCATGTCACACCATTGGGTTCCAATGAAAACTTTTTGAAAACATAACCAGATAATCAAAATGAACATAAATTGAAAAAAATATATTTTTTTATTAAAAAATAAGGATATAATAATTCAAACATAATAAATTTGAAACAAAAATATATTATTACTAACTTACTTCCATTTTTTTAATGAAAAAGAAACCACATAAGATAATGTTCAGAATAAAGATTAAAAGATTATGAAAGGAGTTTGATCACTAAACTAAAAAAATTAATCAAAATATTAAGAAATATATTTGGTAGAAATATGGCCAGAATCAATATATTTTTGAGTTCTACTTTACAAGGCATAATTCCAAAATTAAAATTAGAATAAAACTCACCTTAACTTGAAAATATAAAATTACAATAAGAAAAAAGAAAAAAGAACTAGAGGGAACTTGAAGACAATCCTTCAAAAACACATAGCATCATAAGATCTCATGGTAGTGAGTAAAGGACTCACCATTTATATTTTTCCTCGGTGTCAAGGTTTCACGGTTGGTTAAAAAACCAATGGTGTCTAAACAATCTCACTATATATTTTTTAAAAAAATGGTGTCAAAATAACTCACTATTGGTGAAAAAACAATGGTGTGTCAGAAAACCCACCATTGGTAAAAACCAACAATGACTCACCATTTAAGAACAAACTAATGAAGGATTTTAAATAAATTAAGTGGTAAAAATATGATGTAGAGATTGAATAAAAACATATATGAAACTATTAATGTCACTCAACATGAAATGATAAATACACAAGTCTGATGAAAAATATTTAGAAGAGGGAAAACTTGGTTGAGGGAATTAATGTGATGAAGAAATCATGTTCTCTTA
The DNA here is from genome assembly GCA_963277665.1 of Viscum album. NCBI lineage: Eukaryota > Viridiplantae > Streptophyta > Magnoliopsida > Santalales > Viscaceae > Viscum > Viscum album. The sequence continues at coordinate 2,058,237,628 of OY728120.1, read as the reverse complement.
GAGTTTGAGGGGAAGCCCGAAGAAGATAATGAAGTGAAGACCCATGGATTACATTTCTAGCATACTGTTAGTTCAATTAAGATACGTGTCATAGGAGTTGAAATAATGGAGAAATAGTATATTAAAAAAAGGACATGCTGAGAAGGTTTACATTGAAATGAATCAATGGTCCGTATATTATGTAGAAAGAATGAGTGAAAGAGGAAAGAAGAATCACAGGAGAGGAAAATATAATATGGGAATTAAAAAATATAAGCATGCGGGAGATATATGAAGGCAGCAATAAAATATTAGAAAATGGGTATAAAATGAAGGGTGATCCAAAATCCCAGAATGATATTCGTTTGTCGCATATCGAAACCATAATGTGTGAGATCATTGGTACATTAGTCAGGATATAATTTATAATGATTATAAAAAACTAATAAACATGACACACATAAGTCCTATGAGCCACACTGGCACTCCATGCTCAAATTATGTGAGTGATGTAATTTGTCCATATACATGGGCCCACATGCATCCAACATACACAATGCATGATATGAATCAATCATTGTGCGAGCCTCAAGTGATGGTCCTCCCATAAGGGTAGACCCATTTGGGTCCCCTTACATGTGGTTGAGGTTCACCTTGGTATTTCACCCAACCTTATGTTTTTACAACAAAAAATAAAACATAAAATAACATCAACAAAATATAAAAGAAAAAATATATAAAAAATAATTAAACCAAGTTATTAACAAATAAAATTTTAAACTCAACTAAAATTTAAAGTAAAAACAATATGAAATCATAAAAAAGGAATAAATGTTAATTAGAGATAATTTTAAACAAAATTTAATTAAAATAAATATTAGGTAAAAACAATTTATCAAAATAAATAAAGATATATAATTTTAAATACCCAATTACATAGAATGTTTGAATAATTGAATATCAACATTCCCATAGCAGAGGATATTTCTCATGTTCATACTTATGAAAGACTATTTTGTGGAATTTCTATCCAGAAATTAGAAAATGAAAGACTTAAGAGTCATCTTCCTAAATGAATAATACCCTGTAGTGGTTTAACGTAATCTTCCTCCAAAAAATGAGAGACCTAGGAAATTTTCCAATTCCATGAACTGTGAAGACATAAAATATTGAATAGGCCTTGTGATACCTAGGATCAACTATCAATCTCATTTGCAAAATTTTTATAGGTTGGTGGGGCTCAATGAACTAAAACCAACAAGGGAGTCTATAGAGACCAAAACTTAACGTACATGGATATTACATCAATTTAGATGAATTTTCATCACATTACAAAATTACAATCCTGAGGACCATAATTGCTTAGTGTCTTTGGAAACTTAGAGAAAAATATTATAACTTGGTGATTGACCTTCAACATATACTTTAAATATCATAAGCTTTTGTACACCTACTTAAAATAATTCATTATAACCTGGGGAAAGAAAACATAAGAAAGGGGATAGCTCAGATGGTTAGTAAGGATAAACAAGGGAGATATGTAAGAATAACTTGGGTATATGGGTGTGAGAAAATGATCATAACATTATAATATCAAATAATGGATATCAAATATCATAATGAAGAGTCATGGAATAAAGATTGGAAGTTTATATGAAATGGATCATAATGGAATCAAGACCATAATCCATGAAATCATAACATAGTAAGAAGACATGGAATTTCATGAATGGATCTAAGGTATTCTATTTTTATTCATTTTTATAATCCACCTTTTAAGGGATGAAGGGTAACACTTACATGTCCCATATGATTCATGACATTACATGACCCAAAATCCTTAAAGGAATTCATCTAGACTATAACTACTTGGAACTTCCCCAGCCCAACATCTACATAATGATTCCATCTCTCCTACTTCGTATGAATGTTTGGCTAGGATTCCTATGAATGAAAAAGCTATTACTGATGGAAATTTCCATACCCTCTCATTATTTTAAATCCATTAGATATACACTGGAGATTCCGCCTACTATGAGTCCTCATCTAGAGCTTGCTCCTTATAGAGTCTACATATTCCATTAAATCACAAATTCATGTGCCCTAAAGGCCTTAAGGTGGCCCGAAGGCCTTGAGGTTTCTGAAAGACCTTGAGGTGGTCCAAAAGACTTACTCACCTTAATTCCTTAGGTGCCCAAAGGCCGTGGTGTAACGCCCCGACCCCAGTTACATAGATTCAGTGCATTATTACATAACATTGGCATGATAACAAGAAAGATCAAATCTCGAAAGACCGATTAGTTTAGTAGCCTTGGAAACACTAGATATATTCATAAGTATTACATCACATCATAAAAATGAAAACTACAACAACATATTTTCTTCATAGTCCACACTCATATCCCCACATACTATCCCTGCAGGTCATTCATAAATTACTTCTTCACATCCTGGAAAAAATAAAACATTGAAAGGGGTGAGCTCAAATGCCCAGTAAGGATAAGAATATAGCAGAAACTTTCATAAATAAGAATAAAAATTTAAGGCAATGTATAACTAAAACAAAATCCATTTAAACTTGAACTTTAACATAGTATGGCAAAAATAAAATAAAATAATTCCATTTACTTATTCACATGGATATTCTACTAATCGAATAATCACATGCAATATCAATAACCACTTTCATAATGATGGAATGCATAATGCCAGACTATTATAACCACATATCCAAGGCCTCATGCCAAGACTAAAAATAAGATTTTTCCAAGGCCTTGTGCCAAGACACTAGTTTGTCTCATGAGACCTACCGATGCATAGAGGAGCTATAGCGGGCTCCACCCATCACTTATTAAGTCCAATGTATTCCTCATATGAACAGGTTTAAACATAACATAAAACATTCGTATTAAAACTAGCATACGAAATGTCAATACTTTCTCCATAAACCATGAATGGTATAAAAATAACACATCTACAGTCAAAAATATCACCAAACCTTAAATACAATATGGAAGTTTTGTATCATAATAAATAAACATCAAATAAGCTTAAAATCCATCAAAGGATGTTGACATAGATGAAATCAAAACTATTTGAGAGACATATATCTTTTTTTTGAAATCATTTAAAAGTCACATAATTATGAAATAAAACATTTAATTTGAAAATATTCTTATAAGCTTGTAAAGGAATCTTTGAATATTTTATAACAGTGGAAAATATCCGCACCCTCCATATAAGTTAAAAAAACATTATTACCATAATTCTATCAAAAAGGTTAAAAAGCACCTTGTTTTGAAAACGACAGAAAGATTCATTTATTAAAATATTATTAAAAGTCAAACAAGGTTATAAATGAATTTAACCCATATTCTTGTAAATATTAAAAATGTTTTGAAATACATTTTTAAGAAACATGGATGTGGATGATAAAGAAATCCTAGTTGATTATTACATATAAACAACCTCGGATAATAAAGAGCTTGCGAAATAAACCCTTACCTTGTACTTTTCCTTGGTTGGGGGCAGGTTAACCTCCTATATAATGGTTGAATAATTGTTATTAAATTATACAAGAATCATATACATTAATATGATATCATATATGATCTTTTAACATTGATTTGTTAATAATATATTAGTATTATCGTTGTTTCGGGTGTTAACTTACTCGTTTTCTTTTATATGTTTTGTTATGTAAGTCGTGTTTGTCATGGATAGGTTGTATCTTAATCATATACAGAATTATATCAAGTCCTTAGATACTATTATTAATCATCAAATGAGAATTAGACTTTAATGGATACGATTAAGAATGAATCTAATCGCGTCCGTGGAGACGGTAGTTCGTACGTACGCACAAGCGACACTATCATTCTTTTGCTATTAAAATAATATATAATTAGATAGTGTATCAAATATACAGAATAATTATCATGTTATATTTGTCATTTAAATGAATTAAAAATCATTATTATACCCGTCCAAATAATAATATATTGAATAACAATTACACCACGACATGGAGACGGTAAGCCGTGCGTACGCACGTATGGTGACATGTCATTTAAAGGATGGATAGAATACTGAATATGGTTGTACCATATTTATAATAATATTACAGTATATAGGAGATACTGGATTCATTATTTTAGAATGGTAATAACAAATAAAGAAGAAGTGGACGAAGAAATGAATTTGAAAAAGTGTGGTGAAAACATTACCTCTTCTTCAGGTTCTTCCTTTTGATTTGATCAAAAGGGATCCTTAAGTTGTCTTTCTGATCAAACTAAGGCCACTAGGTTGTAGTGAGGGAAGTTGAGAGAGTATTTGGGCAGGTTTTGGCCGAACCAAAAGGCTTTTAAGGTGTGAATTAATGAGAAGGGGGGGGGGGTACCATTTTATAAGAGGGGGTGAAAGGCACCTTTGGAAAAGCTAGAAATATTATTTTATAATAAATTCATATTCGGTTTCAAATGGCACCAAAGTGTATTATTCAAAGTTTAAGGTGGGTATAGGTCAAAAAAAACTCAACCAATAGGATTTATACAGGATTGTGTTACTATATTAACCTTATCTTTAAGTATTAACTCTTAGTTAATTAGTTTCACTTTTACAATGTCACTTTGTATTTTTTTATATTATATGGTTAATAAACATAATATATATATCCAAGAGACCCCAAAGTGGTCCATTAATGATAAAACTATAGTGATATAAGTCTCTTGGACGAACCATAGATTTTTAAGAATTTAATATCAATTAATAATATAATATTTGTTTTAAAAACTATTTTACGTCAATTTTGAAACTATTCAATAATTGATTTTTGTAAAACTTATAACAGAATTATTACTTCGAACAAAGTTAATTAAGTAAATCCTAACATGTCATATTAACCTAGAAAATTAGTGTAATTCATAAAAAGTCTGAAATAATATTTATTTGGTTATTTATAATATCAATTATTTTAATTGTTTCACAATTATGGTAATTACTGCATCATCATTGTGTCATAAATAAATTAAATTATTTAATGTCTAAAAATTATAAATAAAATATCATTATGTAGGAAATAATTTTATCTTTCTAATTAATATTTACAATCGAATTTATCTTATGTATAACCCTATATTAAAAATGTTTTAGTAAATAAACATTGATTTTAACTCTTGTAACTCTTCTTTGAATTAAATAATAACAAGTGTCCTAATCTAATCCAAGTGGACCTAAATGATAATATTTTATTCCTAAGGTTGTTTTTGGTCGAGATACACTTTTCCAATAGAATTAGTACATGTGTTAGGGTAATATTAATATCATTTTTATCCTTAATTACCCTATTTACTTTTAACCGTGGTAAATAAAAGTAAAAAGCTACTATTCACAAAAAAATATTTTCATCTCATTGAACCACATTTTACTACTTGATATTAACCGTGTCTCTCAGAGTTTATAAATTTCATTAATAGATGCGGTAGAATTATGTTTTATGAAAAATTCAGTTTTTTAACTACCACTTAGTGGTTTCACTATTCATAAAAAATTGAAGTTTTTCAGAACAATGCCAAAATTTCACCCTAAGATATAATTGATATTCTTAATTCAAAAATGATGTATATTTTAAAAAATTCCAAACATATATGTTTCATTAATTAATTTTATAATTAATTCCCGCTGTCAGAACAAATAGCGTGTTTTTAAGAAACAATATATATCAAAAGATTGACAATTGTTTATGTCCTATTTCAAAGTGAAATTAATTCTAATGAAAACCATTGGATAAAATGGTAAAAATATATTCTAATTATACTTTAAAACCACTCAATAGTATAATTTATCACTATAAATTATTTTTATTAAAAAAGTTGTTTTTAAGTATTTTTCACTATTTATAAAATTGGAAGTTCTCAGAAAAATACCAAAAATTCAACTTAGGATAATTTCGATATTACGAATCCAAAAATGAAGTCCATTTTGAAATATAAAATATATATAATTTCAAAATGTAGGTATTACAATTCATAAGGTCTAGTTTGATTGGTTGTGGTGTGTTAGAACTCGATGTTGCGTACAACACACGCTATCACATTATTCAAAGAGAAGCATACCGTAGAAGCTTGGGGTGTTACATTCTCCCCTCCTTCAAATAATTTCATCCTCAAAATTTCTAGAATACTACCGCATGAAAATACATGGGTGGTTCTTCATCATAAGTTTCTCGGGTTTCCACGTTGCCTCTTCCATCTTATGGTTTCTCCACAAAACCTTTACCAGACGCGTCGTCCGATTTCTCAGCACTTGTTCTCTCTTATCAAGAATCTTGACGGGCTCTTCGTAATAAGACAGATCGGGTTCCAGTTCTAATTCCTCATAGGTGAGTACATGCGTTGGGTCCGGCATGTATTTCTTCAATAGAGATACGTGGAACACATCATGAACTTTGGAGAGACATGGTGGCATTTCCAATCGGTAAGCTACAACCCCAATTCGTTCTAGAATTTCGAAAGGTCCGATGTACCTGGGACTCAATTTACCTTTATTACCAAAACATATAATTCCATTCCATGGAGATACCTTCATAAAAACATGATCACCGACTTGAAATTCCAAATCCTTCCTTCGATTATCGGCATAGCTCTTCTACCTACTTTGAGCTGCTTTGATGTGATTTTGGATTACCTTCACCTTTTACATCGCTTCCTCCACCGGTTCTGGGCCTACACGTTTTCTTTCACTGACATCATCCCAACAGGTTGGTGTACGACATCTCTTTCCGTATAACGCTTCATATGGTGCCATCTGAATACTCGAATGGAAGCTATTGTTATTGGAAAATTCTACCAGAGGTAAATATTGATCCCACATACCCTGAAAGTCAAGTGAGCATGATCTCAACATGTCTTCTAAGGTTTGAATTGTTCGTTCTGATTGTCCATCTGTTTGAGGGTGGTAGGCAGTGCTCAAATGAAGTTCAATATCCAAGGCTTTCTGAAGACTTTTCTGGAATCTTGAAGTAAAACGGGGACCACGATCAGAAAAAATCGATAGGGGTACTCCATGAAGTCTCAAAACTTCATCAATATATAGTCTTGCTAGACGTTCCAGTGGTAGATCTTCTCTTATATCAAGAAAATGTGCTGACTTGGTAAGATGATCAACAATGACCCATATTGCATCGTTCCTTCTAGGAGTATTTGTTAGCCCCATGAAAAAGTCCATCGTAATATTGTCCCATTTCCACTCTGGTATGGGAAGAGGTTGCATGACTCCTCCAGGCTGTTGCCTTCCAGCTTTCACTTGTTGACAAACCATACATCTTGACACAAAATCAGAAATCTCCCTCTTCATGTTGTCCCACCAAAAATATTACTTCAAATCTCTATACATTTTGGTGCTCCCAGGGTGTATAGAGAAATTGGAACTATGAGCATCATCCATCAATTCCCTTTTTAGACCAGGTATATCGGGAACACAAAGTCCCTTCCAGAATTTCAAAATTCCTTCTTAATACACAAAGTCTCTCAATCTCCCATCATTCACAGCTTTAATATTCTTTTGAAATTCTTCATCATCGGTCTGAGAAATCTTAATCCTTTCTAGTAAATATGGTTTGAAAACTATTTGAAAAAGCATTGATGTTTCACCTTCCCTGGTTATTCCCATGTCCATCTTCACTAGATCCATGAAAATTGGATCCCTTTCAATTCTCATATTGTTCAAAACTCCATGATCTTTTCTGCTCAAAGCATCTGCCACCTTGTTTGCTTTCCCTGGGTGGTAGTGTATCATACAATCATAATCCTTGAGTAATTCAAGCCATCTCCTTTTCCCCATGTTGAGTTCTTTTGTGAGAAAATATACTTCAAACTCTTGTGATCAGTATAAATCTCACATTTTTCACCATAGAGGTAGTGCCTACATATCTTCAAAGAAACGATCATAGCTACTAACTCAAGATCATGTGTAGGAAAGTTTTGTTCATGAATTTTCAACTGTCGTGATGCATAGGCAATAACCCTATCATTCTGCATAAGGACACAACCAAGTCCTTTCTTCGATGCATCACTATAAATAACGAACCCATCATTCCCCGATGGTATAGTCAATATAGGAGCATTGACTAATCTTCTCTTCATTTCTTCGAAACATTCTTCACACTCTTTTGTCCAAACAAATTTAACCCCTTTACGTGTGAGATTTGTTAATGGGTTAGCCAATCGGGCAAAATTCTAGAAGAAACGTCGATAATAACCTTCCAAACCAATAAAACTGCATACCTCATCTATACTCGTAGGTTCTGGCCATTCTTGGATTGCCTTGGTCTTAGAAGGATCAACAAATATTCCATCTTTAGAGACAATATGGCCAAGAAAAGAAATCTCCTAAAGCCCGAATTCACACTTGATAAACTTCCTATATAATTCATGTCTTCTCAGAGTCTTTAGGATAATGCGCAAGTGATTTTCATGATCTTCGTAGCTCTTGGAGTATACCAAGATATCATCAGTAAATACCACCAAAAATGCATCAAGATATTCCTTGAAAACTCTATTCATCAGATCCATGAATACAGAGGGTGCGTTAGTCAATCCAAAAGGCATTAATGTAAATTCTTAATGCCCGTACCTAGTTCAAAATGCTGTCTTCGGAATGTCTTCCTTCTTCACACAGAACTGATGGTATCCAGATTGAAGGTCAATCTTTGAAAAGTATTGAGTTCCATGCAGTTGGTCAAATAAATCATCAATGCGAGGTAGGGGATACTTGTTCTTCATTGGTATAGCATTGATCTCCCTGTAGTCGATACATAACCTCATAGATCCATCTTTCTTTATAACAAAAATAACAGGGGCTACCCATAGAGAAACAATAGGGAAAATAAATCCCTTGTTACTAAATTCCTCTATTTGTTTCTTTAGTTCAACTAATTACATAGTGGCTATTATATAAGGGGTCTTCGATATAGGCCTTGATCCAGGAATTAAATCAATGGAAAACTCAACTTCTCATTCGGGAGGATGTCCATGTAAATCTTCTGGAAATACATCTACATATTCTTTCACAATAGGTACATCCTCTATTTGAACATTCCATTACTCACCCACAATCATTTCATTCTCTTCCTCCACAATAATTGAATTTAGTCGAGCTACTGGGGGTGGATCTAGATAAGAATTAGGTGGTGACGATTCTACTCTAAAGATAAGGTTTTCCTTATCATCATCATCAAAAATCACAACCTCCTGCTTCTTACAATAAATCTTCACATCATAGTCCGAAATCCAATCCATACCGAGGATTATATCAAACTCAATCATAGGTATGACGATGAGATCAGCAGATAAAGAACATTTATGTGCTCTAATGGGGACTGATTCACAAAACATTGTTGCAATGATACTTCCCTTAAGAGTTTTAACAGACAACTCTCTTGTTAAATAAAATTGGAAACATCTAATTTTCTTAGAAAACTGGGAAGATATGAAACAATGCGATGATCTAGAATCAAATAATGTATTTGCTAAACTTGAGGAAACCATTAAATTACCTGCCACCACGTCTTTTGGAGCTTCTACCTCAGTAGTAGAGATAGCATAAGCTTGGCCTTGATCCCTTGGCATTTTCTGAGGTAAGTTCCCCTGACGCTTAGGACATTCATTTGCATAATGTCCCATCTCCCTGTAACTGTAGCATTGAACATTGGTAGCTTCCTTCTTCCCTTTGCAATCACGAGATTAGTGGCCTTTTTCAGCACACTTGTAACAGACACCCATTCCCTTCAAGGAAGTACCGAGGTGTTTCTTCCCACATTTACCACAGGATGGATATTCAACCTTTCCCTTCTTCCACTTATTTCCATTCCCAGATTGATAAGAAGATCTCTTCTTCTCTTACTTTGCTTTAAAGTCATAAGACTTAGAGAATTCCTTTTCAGTCTTGATAGCACATGAGACAATGTCTTCGTACGATGAAAAGGATTGTGAGACTAATGCTCGACAGAGAAATGGGTTTAACCCATCAAAGAAATGATCAATATTACTTCTTGGGTTACGTATATAATCTCTAGCATAACTTTATAACCTTGTAATGTTAGTCTCATACTTTACGACATTCTCATCCTCCTTTTCTCTCAAACTTAGAAATTGCCTTTCCATATCTGCTCGATGGTCACGAGAAAAGTATTTTTATAAAAAAAGATCTTTGAACTCCCTCAATTCCATATTTTATACTTCATCATCTTCTTTCATGTTTTGAATCAATGACCACCATTGATCAGCAGCTCTAGTGAGGCGGTAAACTGCCATGATAACTTTTTCCCTTTCACTACTCCCCAAAGCCTGAAATATTTTCTCTATGGAATTTATCCATTGCTCAGCTACTAAGGGATTTGTACTCCCATTGAACATTGGTGGTTGTTGCCTCATGATTAGATCTATCATTGATCCTCCACGCTGCGGATCAGGGTGATCCGTACAGGTAAGGTTATTATTCATAACCTGAGTGAGTTGTCCCAGTATGGTGATTAGCTGATCAGCACCAGTTGCATCACCAGCTCCACTATAATTATCTTGAGTAGGAGGGAAATCCCTACATGGAGTGCTTGCATTGATACAGTTTCCATTTCTTCCACTAGGCTCCATTTCTAAATAATAGAATAAACTAGATCAGTTTATGAATCAAAATACATAATCACATACTTATAAAACACTTAATATAAATTGAACTATTTATGGATATAATCCATAATCATAAAAATTGTTTTCTTTGAGGAAGTATATATTCATAAACCCTTCATAATGATTTATAAAAAAATGAGAGTTATCCTAAGCATATCCCCCGGGAGTGTCATAACCAAGAGTGCAGTAAGGCCCGTTGTCGTGCACCACTTCCCGTTTGAGTCTAACTCAATGTGGTGTTTTCGGGTTTTACCCCTAGGTACATCTGTGCCAGAGCCGCCTCTACCTGCTCGTATCTAGACATGGATGTATTTCTCGGAAAACTCACAAAATCTCTATAATACCAAAATTCTAGGAAGTTCTTCTATACTAATCCTCAAAGTCCATCTTAAATCTATGTGCTCTAATCAGAGTTTATCTAAATCTAGCTTCCAAGGTTTGTACTAAACTTCCTATGATACCAACTGTAACTCCCCGACCCCAGTTACCTAGAGTCGGTGCATTATTCCATAACATTGGCATGATCACAAGAAAGATCAAATCTCTAAAGACCGATTAGTTTAGTAGCCTTGGAAACACTAGATATATTCATAAGTCTTACATTACATCATAAAAATGAAAACTACAACAACATCTTTTCTTCATAGTCCACACTCATATCCCCACATACTATCCCTGCAGGTCATTCATAAATTACTTTTTCACATCCTGGGAAAAATAAAACATTGAAAGGGGGGAGCTAAAATTCCCAGTAAGGATAACAATATAGTGGAAACTTTCATAAATAAGAATAAACATTTAAAGAAATGTATAACTAAAACAAAAGATTTTTAAACTTGAACTTCAACATAGTATGGAAAAAATAAAATGAAATAACGCAATTTACTTATTCACATGGATATTCTACTAATCGAATAATCACATGCAATATCAATAACCACTTTCATAATGATGGAATGCATAATGCCAGACTATCATAACCACATATCCAAGGCCTCGTGCCAAGACTACAAATAAGATTTTTCCAAGTATTTGTGCCAAGACACTGGTTTGTCTCATGAAACCTACCAATGCATCGAGGAGCTATAGCAGGCTCCACCCATCACTTATTATGTCCAATTCATTCCTCATATGAACAGGTTTAAACATAACATAAACATTCGTATTAAAACTAGCATACGAAATATCAATAATTTCCCCATAAAACATTAATGATATAAAAATAACACATCCACAGTCAAAAATATCACAAAACCTTTAATACAATATTTAAGTTTTGTATCATAATAAATAAACTTCAAATAAGCTTAAAATCCATCAAATGATGTTGACATAGATGAAATCAAAACTATTTGAGAGAAATATATCTTTTTTTTGAAATCATTTAAAAGTCACATAATTATGAAATAAAACATTTACATTGAAAATATTCTTATAATATTGTAAAAGAAGATTTTAATATTTTATAACGGAGGAAAATAGCCGCACCCGCCGTATAAGTTAAAAAAGCATTCTTACCTTATTTCTGTCGAAAAGATTAAAAAGCACCTTGTTTTGAAAACGACGGAAAGATTCCTTTATAAACCTCTTATTAAAAGTCAAACAAGGGTATAAATTACTTTAACCCATATTCTTTTAAATAGTAAAAATGTTTTTAAATACATTTTTAAGAAACATGGATGTGGATGATAAAGAAATACCAGTAGATTATTACGTATAAACAACCTCGGATAATGAAGAGATTGTGAAATAAACCCTTACCTTGTACTTTTACTTGGTTGGGGGTAGGTTAAACACCTGTATAATGGTGATATAATTTTTGTTAAATTATACAATAATCATATACGTTAATATGATATCATATATGATCTTTTAACATTGATTTGTTAATAATATCTTAGTATTATCGTTGTTTCGGGTGTTAACTTACTCGTTTTCTTTTATATGTTTTGGTATGTAAGTCGTGTTTTTCATGGATAGGTTTTATCTTAATCATATAAATAATGATATCATGTCCTTATATACTATTATTAATCATCAAATGAGAATTATACTTGAATGGATACGATGGAGAATGAATCTCATCGTGTTCGTGCAGACGGTAGTCTGTACGTACGCACGAGCGACAATATCATTCTTTTGATATTAAAATAATATATAATTGGATGTTATATCATATATACAGAATCATTATCATGTTATATTTATTATTTACATGAATTACAAATCATTATTATACCCATCCAAATAATAATATATTGAATAACAATTACACCACGACGTGGAGACGGTAAGCCGTACGTACACACGTATGGTGACATGTCATTCAAAGGATGGATAGAATACTGAATATTGTTGTACCATATCTATAATAATATTACAGTATATAGGAGATACTGGATTAATTATTTTAGAATGGGAATAACAAAGAAAGAAGAAGTGGAAGAAGAAATGAATTTGAAAAAGGGTGGTGAAAACATTATCTCTTCTTCGGGTTCTTCCTTTTGATTTGATCAAAAGGGCTACATAGGTTGGCTTTCTGATCACAATAAGGCCTCTAGGTTGTAGTGAGGGAATTTTATAGAGTATTTGGGCAGGGTTGGCCGAACCAAAAGGCTTTGAAGGTGCGAATTAATGAGAAGGGGGAGTGCCATTTTATAAGAGGGGGTGAGGGGCACCTATGGAAAAGCTAGAAATATTATTTTATAATAAATGTATATTCAGTTTATAATGGATACAAAGTGTATTATTTAAAGGTTAAGGTGGGTATAGGTCTCAAAACACTCAACCAATAGGATTTAGACAGCTTTGGGTTACTATATTAACCTTATCTTTAAGTATTAACTCTTAGTTAATTAGTTTCACTTTTACAATGTCTCTTTGTATTATTTATATTATATGGTTAATAAACTTACTATATACATCCAATAGACCCCAAGTGGTCCATTAATGATACACCTATCATGATATAAGTATCTTGGCCGAACCTTATATTTTTAAAATTTTAATATCAATTAATAATATAATATTTGTTTTAAAAACTCTTTTATGTCAATTTTGAAACTATTCAATAATTGATTTTTGTAAAACTAATAACAGAATTATTACTTCGAAAAAAGATAATTAAGTCAATAATAACATGTCATATTAACCTATAAAATTAGTTAAATTCATAAAAAGTCTAAAATTATATTTATTTGGGTATTTATAATATCAATTATTTTAATTGTTTCACTATTATGGTAATTACTGCATCATCATTGTGTCAAAAATAAATTAAATTATTTAATGTCTAAAAATTATAAATAAAATATCATTATGTAGGAAATAATTTTATCTTTCTAATGAATATTTACAATCGAATTTATCTTATGTATAACCCTATATAAAAAATGTTTTAGTAAATAAACTTTGATTTTAACTCTTTTAACTCTTCTTTGAATTAAATAATAATAAATATCCTAATCTAATCCAAGTGGACCTAAATGATAATATTTTATTCCTAAGGTTGTTTTTGGTCGAGATACACTTGTACAATAGAATTAGGACATGTGTTAGGGTAATATTAATATCATTTGTATCCTTAATTACCAAATTTATTTTTAACCGCGGTAAATAAAAGTAAAAGGTTACTATTCACCAAAAATTATTTTCATCCCATTGAACCAAATTTTACTACTTGATATTAACCGTGTCTCTCGGATTTTCGAAATTCCCTTCACAGAAGCGGTAAAATTAGGTTTTATAAAAAATTCAGTTTTTTAACTACCACTTAGTGGTTTCACTATTCATCAAAAATTGAAGTTTTTCAGAACAATGCCAAATTTCACCCTAAGCTATAATTGATATTCCGAATTCAAAAATGATGTCTATTTTACAAAATTCCAAACATATAATTTTCATTAATTAATTTTATAATTAATTCCCGCTATCACAACAAATAGCGTGTTTTTAAGAAACAATATATATCAAAATATTGACAATTGTTTATGTCAAATTTCAAAGTGAAATTAATTATAATGAACACCATTGGATCAAATTGTAAAAATATATTCTAATTATAATTTAAAACCACTCAATAGTATAATTTATCACTATAAATTATTTTGATTTAAAAAGTTGTTTTTAAGTATTTTTCACTATTCATAAAAGTGGACGTTCTCAGAAAAATACCAAAAATTCAACTTAGGATAATTTCGATATTCCGAATCAAAAAATGAATTCCATTTTGAAATATAAAATATATATAATTTTAAAAAGTAGGTATTACTATTCATAACGGCTAGTTTGATTGGTTGTGGTGTGTTAGAACTCGATGTTGCGTACAACACACACTATCACATTATTCAAAGAGAAGCATACCATAGAAGCTTGAGGTGTTACACGTGGAGGATTCGAGTACTGAACAGGTGGCCCGAAATCCCCAACAGATGAATAGTTCTGGCTACTATAATACCAAAAAAATACCTACTACAGTTCTACTATAGTTCCTTTTAACGTTCTTACTATAGAACTTATAAAGAAACTATAAATATATATCCCTCAATATTTGACCTTGGGTCTTTTGGATGCACTTTTCAAGTCCTCACCAATTGGGCTGAGGCACTTGTACGACATGGATTTGTGTCATTAACATAATATTTTGGCATTGTGAACATGTGTAAATAGAAATAGGTTTAGTAATTTAGTTATGTACATGAAATAAATCCTGTGAATAAACTTATGTACATGTAACCAGGTCCATGCATAACATTGTAAACATGTAATCCAGTTCACAGATAAAAATCATTCCCTACAATTCAAGGCTAATTGGAAAAACATATTAGGAAACTTCATGGGGAGTACACCAACTCAGAGGGACAAATTACCATCCCCAGTGGAATTAATTTCCTTATAAAGGATCATATTTCCCCTTCCTCCCATTATAGGTTGGGTTTCCCAATATTACCATAGTGAATCTGGTCTCCCCATATTCCTATAGTAGATTGGGTTTCCCCATATTTCTATAGTTGACCTGGACAAACCTGTTTCCCATTACAGATAAAGAAACATCTATTTCCCATTGGGGATAACTCCTATCAACTTATTTCCCATAATTTTCTCACAAGATATAAATACCTACCAAATGAAATGGAGGGTGATATAAGTCCCTCCCTTCACATAGTACAATCATACAAACATGTTCCATAAGATAATAAAATATTCCCAAAATCATGACTGATAAAAAGTGAAGTGTTTTATAAAGATCATATAATAACCCATGAAATGAAATTTGTATCATAAAAATTTCATCATGTCATTAACTATTGAAAGGATATAGGTATCATAATCTTTTCAGCAAAGCATTACCCATGAAGAAAAGTTGGTTTCAAAAGTATACAACCCGTTGAAGAGAAATGAGTTTCATAAACATCATTCAATAAAAACATAAATCAATAATAAAATAATATTAATGGTATTATTGGATAATATCCCCAATAAATCATAAACTATAATAACATATTTTATATTATATATATACGTAATTTGATGGATCATGTGGAACATCTCTTATGGAAACAACCATTTACCTGAAAACCCATTTTATAAAAACATTTCAAATTGTTTTTCTTATAAAGAAATGTTTTCTTTTTCAATTAAAAAATTTATTGAGGGAAATATATTTTCCACATATTAAGAAATACTCTTTTTAAAACATCAATAAATTTTAAAACATTTTTCTTATAAAAGATATTTGAAAACTTATAAAGGAATATTGAATTTATTTTGAATATTTTTTCTTAGAAAATACAGTGAAAACTCATAAAGAAGGCTTGAAATAATTTTGAAAAAATATTTTTGGAAAATTTATTTGAAATATTATAAATAAATTTTGAATTAAGTTAAATAATTTTCATTGAAAATATATTTTTTAAAACATATATAGGGAGATTATAAATCATTTAATATAGTTTTAAGAATAAATTTTTGTTGAAAGCCTTTGTCATTGAAAGATATATTAAATAGAGTAAATTTAGATAATATTAGGAAAACAATTTCTTCAGAAATAAACTAGTAAGCATAAAAATTAACCTTTAAGGAAATTACAATCATGATGGATGGTAATTATGTACAAGCCGAACATTCCATATTATACCATAAAAAGTTTAGGAAGGTTTTTTGATTGAAAAATGAAAAAAATATTTATTTCAAAAACATTTTGTAAATAGGAAAAAATGGGTAAAAATATATTTTAAATATAATAGGATAATGACGAATATTTTTTGAAAACTTTTTTAGGAAAGAAAATTTTTAATTAATACAAAATTTCTACTGAAATGAGAAATAAAATTAGATTCTCATAAAATATTTCTTAATTAGCTTAAGAACCAAATTTTGGAATTTTTTTACCATTACATGGATATACCATTAATAATAATAGGAGAAGATATTTCCTAATATATCTTGAGAGATGGATCATAAGATAACATTAATGGAGTCAAAAATGTAAATAATCCCGATAAACGATGATATTGTAGCAATAAACTCTACCTATTTTTGGTAACATTAAATAATCATCCCAATGAGTGAATAACAATAAAATATTCTTATAATATAATTAAAATAATAATATTCATGATATAAAATTTCTAAGGGAATTATATGAACATCATAAAAGAATATAGGTGCATTACATAACATGTGTCCCAAAGAAAGAAACTGGAGACAAAATTACCTTACCAATTTCGTTTATTTTGAGCCGTAAACCTAGTGAAATGAAATTATGAAATGGATATGTAAATACCCATAAATGTAAGTATAATTATTATATAATAATTTCATAGTCATAATATACATCACAAAAAATAAATGAGTGGTTAACATGACAGGTATCTCACAGATATAAAAATTGGGATGAGAAAACCCTTACCTTAAGTTTTAACTATATTCATAATAATTAAAACCTCATTTATTTTAAATAAAAGTTTATTATAAACCCTAAAAAGAAATATATTATTATATAACACACCACATATGATTTTATTATGACTTTACATTACCCTTTTATTAAAAACTCCATTTTAAGGTTACATTTTGGGTAATATCACTTTTGTTTTTTATATATGTTTTTACTTGTTGTTCAGGATCTTATAAAATAGATAAAGACTTACTTATTTAAAAAAGTTTAAACATGATATAAATAAAATATATATTAAGTGTATAAATATTTATAATAATATACAAAATATCAAAATATGGAATGAAATACACTATTCATGGATATGGTAGATCGTAAGTACTCAGAAATGATGTTTCTGTTTTCACGCCATATTGAATGAATGAATGAAAATTAAATAAATGTATATATATATATATATTATCATTATGGTATCTTTTTTATTTAATATATTTCATATAAATTTACAAAACCCTTTTTAATACATTTTTTGTAATGTGTGAACGAGTCACATCACTTTCAGAGGCAGTAGTCCACATGTCCACAAATGAAGTTATCATATTTACACAAAATGGAAATCTTAAAGGTATGTGTTATATAATAATTATTAAAGAAAAAATATATAATAAATATCATATGTAAATATATAATATAAAAATAGTATTTACATCAAAATTACCATCCATGAAATGTTGTAAAGGAAAAATGAACAACATCATTTCATGATGCGGTAGTCATCCATAGACACATATAATATGCTCATTACCCATTTGAAGAAGGTGTGTGTATGTGCAGGTAAAAATCATATAATAATATAAAATCAGTATATCTATAATATTGAGGTTATTATATAATAATTTAATAATAATTATTGAGTGGGTATAGAAAGAAATAAAACATAAATTCATGTTGAAAAACATTACTTCTTTTTCATGTATCTTTTTTTGGTTTTCACTAAATTGATTCCTTGGTTGGATTTAAACCCCAATTTAGGATACTAGGATGAGAGGAGGGATTTTTGGGAGATTTGTTTTTGAGATATTGGATGAGATAATGTGTCTTGAGTGGTGTGAATTAATGAGGGGGTGAGTTAATTTTTATGGTGAAGGTGGAGTGACATTCTTATAAATATAAAATTGTAAACAATATTGAGAGGACTCCCATATATCATATGCCAGCAATAATTTTAAATTTTTGATAAAATTGAGGAAATTTTTGTAATATGTCCATAAAATAGGTTATTTACATGTTTTTGTGGTATTTTACCATTAAATAAATGTTTAATAAAAAGTCAACTTGTTTTGACCTTAATCACTATTAATAATTTTAATTACTTTAAAAAATATTTTTTATTAAAAAATATATGTTTACCTTAATAAAAATTATAAATTATACTGATTAAAAATATGGAATCAAGTTTTCCTAAGTATAAATAAAAAATTGATTGATATTATTTTCAAATTATCCCATAGATAGGATGAGACAATGAGTTTTTTAATGTGAAGACTTTTAAATGTTTGAAATGTTTGAATATCCAATTTCAATGTGAAATTGGTTCCAATGATGAAAATTGGATTAAATAACATATAATTGATGTATTATTGAACGAAATATAGTTTAAAAATAATTTAAATTATAATTTAACTATATCAATAAAATTGATGAAAAATTAGTTTTCAATTAACATGCATTGATTGTTCACTATTCATCAAAAAATGAAAATTCTCTGAAATATACCAAAAATTCACTCAATATAAATTTTTATAACCCACTTTAAAAAATGAAATTTATTTATTATTATAAAAATCATAAATGTGTTAAAATTTTGATTTAAAAATTCTTCTATATTAAAAGGTGGTAAAATTACTTTTTATAAAAAAACATCTTTTTATTCAAAAAATTTGGTTCATTATTATATCATGTTTAGAAGGAAGATAATATGAAATTTTAATAGTTTTATTAACAATAATACATATATATATATATTACTAAAATAATTTCTAATTTTTTTAATTAATTTATTAAGGTAAAACACATCTGATTTCATAAATATAGTTCTCCAGTAAAAGATTTCCTATATTTGAAAAGGGTTTTACTATCATTTCTAGTAAATTTGTCACCAAATCATTCTTCTTATATACATGTTTATTTTTTTATAATTTATTTAATATTATTTTTATCTTATCTACCAAAGGCTAGGTGGTTACTATAATAATATCTTAATTACAATATATATAATATATTGTAGTTCAATAAAACACAACATTTCAAGTGACGCAAGCTATTGAATGAACTTGAAATTATGTGTAACAAAAGAAAAACAAATTATTTCATGTACCTCAAGGAAATATAAGTGTTGCATATAATAAAATATTAACTTGGTGTTGCATGAAACTGTGGTGAAACTTAGGGATTTCATATAACACAATCTATATTTAGTTATTCATTATATGAATAACACAAAAATATTAAATTAATAAAAAAATTATCAAATCATAGGGTGCTACATTATACCCAATAAAAATTAATTTCTCCTTCCAAATTCATCAGGGTTTCCAAAGGTTTAATAATTGAATGTTCCTTTAATAGAAATCTACATCATTAAAATGAATAATAAAAATTCCTTTAAAAAGGGAAAGTTGGAACCATAATAGTTACCCAAAGTAACTCATAACTACGTTTTGACGTAGGAGAGAATATGTTTAATGTGAAAAAAGGACATGTAAGAAAATAGTAAGTAAATATAGGGATTGATGAAGGTCACTGATCACAAGAAATGGGGATCTTGAAAAAGTTAACAATCACAAAACTAAAAAACAAAGAACTATGAAAGAGGTCACTAATATCATTAAAATTATGATAATATGTCAATATTTTATTTCAACATCCTTTTTTTAATGTTGAATAACTTTTTTCAAAAGTAGATATACTGACCTGATTTCATTCCCATTCATAAGAAAAATCTCACCATTTGTTCACTGATGAATTCCTACTTCTTCTCTTACTCTAATTAATAATGGAGAATTTTTCATTCCTTAATAACTAATAGATCACGAGATCCATAAATATATTGATATTTCATTTCATATATATTTATTTTACATCATAACAAAATGGATTGAAAAATTTATCCAATATACATAAATCTACATATAACAAGATAATAATTTAATCTATGAAACCTCATTCGATGTAAAAAAAATGCATATCATAAATGGTCAACCTTGTATCCCTTATGAAAGATGAAAATCATTTTTTTTAAAGAAGGTCACAAAATTTCTTGAAAGTATCTTAATATTCATCACCATATATCATAATGTAGATCTCAGTTGTCACATACCAAACATGTGATTAACTTTATCATCTTTTCTCTTGAGACAAGGTAACAACCTAAATTACTATAAATAAATAATAAAAAACATGCATGATTTATTATTCGAATGACTAATGGATATATTTTTTAAATACAAAATATTTTGTATACCACATCCCTGATAACATACACCACTTTTTCAACAAAACCTTTATTTTTTATAATGTCAAAAATACTATCCAATTCATATTATCCATTCCATCATCTCTTTATCCATAATAAATATCATTTTCTCATCCTTATTAACACATTAAGGGTTACCTTACCTTAATGAAAATATCACATTTCCATTAAATCACATTTCTATTTATTCAACATAATTAAACATGTCCTTATAAATCCTTAATAGAAAAAATAGACTACATGATTAATATAACATAAATCATTAATTCAATATAAATACACTTTAATCATACAAATTTATTTTTAAAACATTAATTAGGCATCATCATCATATTCCATAATACCCAGTTCACATAAATAGAAATAAGAATAATATCATATGGTTCCTTGACCAAAATTATTTCCTATTAGGTTCTACTAAACATGCACACTTCTTAGAAAAATCAAACATAATACATATATTCATAACTTTGGGTCAAGGAAAAATAAAAAGCGGTGAAGAAAGATTTTATTATGGGTAAACAAGTGATATATGTAAATATAATCACGAGAAAAAGGTTATGATAACATGATCATGAATATAGAAGATCATTCCCTTCATATAAAAGATCTTAAATAGGAAATATGACATAAATATTAGAAGATCATAAGATATGAATCAATAGGAAATAAAGAACATAAGCCATAAAATCATAACATAGGAAAAAGTCATGGAATTTTGGTAGACTCGTAATTATATAAATTCATTTCCCTAATAGTCCTATTGTCACTCCTAAAAAAATATTAGTAGAATGGGTTCACTACCCATACCATCAGGGAAGTCATGGTACACTCCCATGGCCATATTAGTGGCACATGTACACTCCTCATTCCATCTTGTTTGTCATGGTTCAATCCAATTACCACCTTCATAGTCAAGGCTCACTCCCAAGACCATCTTATCCCGTCTCATCAGATATAAATCTCTACCCAATGAAATGGAGGGAGATATAGGTCCTAACAATCTCATAATTAAATCATACATACATGTTACACAAGATCATAAAAAATAATAACATAAAACATGAAATGAATTGGGTATCATAAACATGTAATCATATCATAACATGTGGAAAAAGATTGGTTTCATGATCATTTCATCAAAGCATAACCTGTGAAAAGAAGTGGGTCTCTTAAACATAATACCATCAAACTTAAACCATTCAATGAAAGAATATGAATGATAACATTGAATCATTTCAAAATAAAGGCATGAGTGACACCAAAATTTGTCATCATATATGTGAAATAATTCTCAAATGTCTTTCAAAAACAATTGTTGAGGAAAATATCCATTTTACAGTAAAAAACATTTTTTAAAATGTAAGAAATTTTTTGAAAGCCTATTATAGGAATATAGATTTGAAAATGTCTAAAGGGTTTACTGAAAACCATGAAGAATTTTTAAAATCCTTTATCCTTGAAAATTATCTTCCAATATCATTTTAATTTTTTTAAAATATTATTGAAAATATAGTTTTTGAAATAATGCGTATTTCTGATAGAAGATATAAATTAAATCTATTTTTTCTTAAAAAATATTTTATTCATTATCTTACTTAAAAAACTGTGGAATTATTATACTAATACATGAAGATATCGTGAATAATTAGATTATACTAAAACTCATAATTTTTATTAAGGTATGGTTCCCATGATTTTATCAATCGAAGCATAATCATAATCAATCCTTATAAATGATGATATTTTTTTTAATAAACTCTTATGACATGGTAACTTGGGATCAAACAATCCATGAAAGAAAATAAAATTACATGTTTCTTAAAATATCATTAAAATAATAAGATTCATGATATTATATGTGAAAATAAACTATATAAACATAAAAAAAGTTTTGGAGTTGGTGGCCTATAACCAACTACTTTGTACTTTATTCATTAATAAATACCTTATCAAAACTTGATTGTACTTCTGCGTGACAATGCATTTGATAATGTCTTAAGGATATCTATTGAATTAAAGGGTCATAGAGGATCCCTGCTATGATGAGAACACAAAAGTTCCCTAATAATTTTCTTAAATATATATTCTATGGCTGGATGATGTTTGTAACTCCCTGGCCCCAGTTACCCAGATTCAATGAATTATTACATAACATTCACATGATCACAAAAGATCAAGTCTCGAAAGACCGATTAGTTTAGTAGCCTTGGAATCACTAGATACAATCATAAAGTTTACATTACATCATAAAGTGAATACTATAAAAAAAAATTGTCTCCACACTCATATCCCCTTATACTATCCCTGCAGGTCATTCATAAAATACTTCTTCACATCCTGGGAAAAATAAAACATAGAAAGGGGTGAGCTTAAATTCCCAGTAAGGATAAAAATATAGCCGAAATATTTCACAAAAAATGCATAAACATTTAAGGAAATGTATAACTAAAACAAAAGCCTTTTAAACATGAACTTTAGCATAAAATGGCAGAAATAAAATTAAATAATTTCATTTACTTATTCACATGGATATTCTACTAGTCGAATAATCACATGCAATATTAATAACCACTTTCATAATGATGGAATGCATAATAACAGACTATCATAACCACATAGTCAAGGCCTTGTTCCATGACTACAAATAAGATTTTGTCAATTCCTTGTTCCCAGACACTATTTTGTCTCATGAGACCTAACGATGCATCGAGGATCTATAAAGGGCTCCACCCATCACTTATTAATTCCAATGCATTCCTCATGTAAACAGATTTAAACATAACATAAACATTCGTATTAAAACTAGCATACAAAATCTCAACACTTTATCCATAATCCATGAATTTTATAAAAATAACACATCCATAGTCAAACATATCCCAAAAATTTCAATACAATATGGATGTTTTTTATCATAATAAATAAACTTCAAATAAGCTTAAAATCCATCAAAGGATGTTGACATAGATGAAATCAAAACTATTTGAAAGAAATATCTATTTTTTATGAAATCATTTAAAAGTCACATAATCATAAAGTAAAAAATTTACTTTGAAAATATTCTTATAATCTTGTATGAGAAGCTTTGACGATTTTATAATGGGTGAAAATAGCCGCACCCTCCGTATATGTTAAAAAAGACATTCTTACCTTAATTTTGTCGAAAAGGTTAAAAAGGAACTTGATTGGAAAATAACAGAATGATTACATTATAAACTTCTTATAAAAAGTCAAACAATGGTATAAATGAATTTAACCCATAGTATGTAAAATATTTAGAATTATTTGAAATACATTTTTAAGAAACATGGATGTGAATGATAAAGAGGTCCTAGTGTATAATTACATATAAACAACATCGGATAATGAAGAGATTGTTAAATAAACCATTACATTGTACTTTTCCTTGGTTGGGGGTAGGTTAAACTCCTGTATAATGGTGAAATAATTTTTCTTAAATTATACAAGAATCATATACATTAATTTGATATCATATATGATATTTTAACCTTGCTTTGTTAATAATATCTCAGTATTATCGCTGTTCCGGGTGTTAACTTACTCATTTTATTTTATATGTTTTGTTACATAAGTTGTGTTTATTATGGATAGGTTGTATCTTATTCATATACATAATGATATCATGTTATTAAACATTATTTTTAATCATAAAATGAGAATTATATTTGAATGGATACGATGGGGAATTAATCTCATCGCGTTCATGGAGACGGTAACCCGTATGTACGCACGAGCGACAATATCATTGTTTTGATATTAAAATAATATATAATTGGATGGTATATCATATATACAGAATCATTATCATGTTATGTTTATTATTTACATCAATTACACATCATTATCATACCCATCCAAATAATAATGTTTTGAATAACAATTACACGACGACGTGGAGACGGTAGGCCTTACGTACGTATGTATGGTGACATGTCATTCAAAGGATGGATAGATTACTGAATACTATATTTTTTATAACATCAAACTATATATAATATACTGTTGTTATTATTTTATAATGAAAAAAAAATAAAGAAGAAGTTGATGAAGAAAGGAACTTGAAAGAGGGTGGTGAAAACATTACCTCTTCTTCGGGTTCTTCCTTTTGATTTGATCAAAAGGGCTTCTTATGTTGGATTTCTGATCAAAATAAGTCCTCTAGGATGATGTGAGGGAAGTTGAGAAAATATTTGGGTAGGTTTTGGCTGATCCAAAAGGCTTTGAAGGTGTGAATTAGTGATAAGGGGGAGTGCCCTTTTATAAGAGGGGTGAGTGGCACCTTAGGAAAAGCTAGAAATATTATTTTATAATAAATTAATATTCGGTTTATAATGGATAAAAAGTGGATTATTTAAATATTAAAGTGGGGTTAGGTCGAAAAACACTCAACCAAAAGGTTTTAGATAGGTTTGGGTCACTATATTAACTTTATCTTTTTGATTTAACTCTTAGTTAAATATTTTGACATTTACCATGTCTCTTTGTATTTTTATATTATATAGTTAATAAAATTTCTATAAACATACAAAAAACCCCCAAGTGGTCCATTAAGAATACACCAATCATTATATAAGTCATTTGGCCAAAAATTAGATTTTTAGGAATAGAATATCAATTAATAATATAATATTTGTTTTAAAAACTCCTTTATGTCAATTTTGACACTATTTAATAACTGATTTTTGTTAAATTCTTAAAAACTTTATTAATTCAAAAAGAGTTAATTTAATAAATCCTAACATGTCATATTAACCAATATATATTTTTTTATGTCATCAAAACTTTAAAATTTTATTTATTTTAACATTTATAATACTAATTATTTGATTCATTCATTAATAAGGAAAATATTGCATCATTATTGTGTCATAAATAAATTTAATTATTCAATATTTAAAAATTATATATAAAATAACACTATGTAGGAAATCGCTTTATATTTCTAATTAATATTTATAGTTGAAAATATAACGTACATAACCCTTTGTAAAAATTATTTTTCTAAAAGATATATTCTTATGTCATTTTTGTATTTACTTTAACTTAATTAATATAAAGTGTCATAATCACTTACAAGTGGATAAATGGGGTCCTTAAATCGACCCAAATATTCCCATGTTCGGACATGTATCAACCAATAGGGTTAGTAAATGTTTTAGTGTAATTTATTATTATTGTAATATTATTTTTTTACCCGTATTTACTGGATTTACTCTTTAATCATGGTAAATAAAATATTTACCGAAGTAATTATTCAAAATGTCTAAAAATAAAACTCACCTATTTACACAATTTGGACCTCTTTATTATAAATATGGAATCCATTTTTCTAAATTCAAAACACAGAAGTGGTAGACATAAATTTAAAATTACTTCCCATTGTTAAAACAAAAAACGTGTTTTTAAGAGATAATAACTATCAAAATATTGGCACTTGCTTATGTCCAGTTTAAATGTGAAATTATGTCCAATGACCAACATTGGATTAAATGGTAAAAATATAATCTAATTATACTCTAAAATAACTCAAATTCATAATTTATCACTATTAATTATCTTGATTAAAAAATTTGTTTTTAATTAAAATTTTGTAATTTTCACTATTCATAAAAATATGAAAGTTATTCGAAAAGTACCAAAAATTCACCCTAAGCTAATTTCGATATTTCGAATCCAAAAAATAAGTCCATTTTGAAAGATAAAATTTATAAGATTTCAAAAAGTGGGTATTACTATTCATAACGGCTAGTTTGATTGGTTGTGGTGTGTGTTAGAACTCGATGTTACGTATAACACATGCTACTATATTATTCAAAGAGAAGCGTACCTTGGAATCCTGTGGTGTTATTTTCTCCCCTCCTTCAAATAATTTCGTCCTCAAAATTTCTAGAACACTACTACATGAAAAGACTGGGGTGGTTCTTCATCATATGTTCCTCGGGTTCCCACGTTGCCTCTTCCATCTTATAATTTCTCCATAGAACTTTTACGAGACGAGTCGTCCGATTTCTCATCACTTGTTCTCTCATATCAAGAATCTTGATAGGCTCTTCTCAATAAGACAGATCAGGTTCTAGTTCTAATTCCTCATAGGTGAGTACATGCATTGGGCCAGACATGTATTTTCTCCACAGTGATACGTGGAAGACATCGTGAACTTTGGAGAGACTTGGTGGCATTTCCAAATGGTAAGCTATAGCCCCAATTCATTCTAGAATTTCGAATGGTCCGATATACCTGGGACTCAATTTTCCCTTATTACCAAAATGTATTATACCCTTCCATGGAGATACCTTTAAGAAAACATGATCTCCTACCAGAAATTCCAAATCATTCATTCGGTTGTTAGAATAGCTCTACTACCTACTTTGAGATACTTTGATGTGGTTTTGGATTACCTTCACCTTTTCCATCACTTCCTCCACCAGTTCTAGGCCTATGAGTTTTCTTTCACCAACATCATCCCAATAGGTTGGTGTGTGAAATATCTTTCTGTATAATACTTCATATGGTACCATCTGAAAACTCGAATGGAAGCTATTGTTATTGGAAAATTCTACCAGAGGTAAATATTGATTCCACATACCTTGAAAGTCAAGTGATCATGATCTCAACATGTCCTCTAAGGTTTGAGTAGTCCATTCTGATTTTCCATCAGTTTGGGGGTGGTAAGCAGTGCTCAAATGAAGTTTAGTATCCAGGGATTTCTGAAGACTTATCCAGAATCATGATGTAAAACCTGGATCATGATCAGAAACAATTGATATAGGTACTC
This sequence comes from Viscum album, assembly GCA_963277665.1. Classification (NCBI taxonomy): domain Eukaryota; kingdom Viridiplantae; phylum Streptophyta; class Magnoliopsida; order Santalales; family Viscaceae; genus Viscum; species Viscum album. Next base: position 2,058,209,735 of record OY728120.1, on the reverse strand, counting down.
CATGAAGTCTCAAAACTTCATTAATATATAGTCTTTCTAGACATTCAAGTTGTAAATCTTCCTTTATAGCAAGAAAATCTGCTGACTTGGTAAGACGATCAACAATGACCCATATTGCATCATTCCTTCTAGGAGTCTTTGGTAGTCCCGTGACAATGTCCATCGTGATATTATCCCATTTCCACTCAGGTTTGGGAAGAGGTTGCAATACTCCACCGGGTTGTTGCCTTCCAGCTTTCACTTATTGACAAACCATACATCTTGACCCAAAATCAACAATTTCGCTCTTCATGTTGTCCCACAAAAAATGTTCCTTCAAATCTATATACATCTTGGTGCTCCTAGGGTGTATATAGAAATTGGAACTATGAGCATCGTCCAACAATTCCCTTTTTAGATTAGGTATATCGGGAACACAAAGTCTCCTCCCAAATTTTAAAATTCCATCTTCACACACAAAGTCACTCAATCTCCCATCATTCACAACTCTATTCTTTTTTTTAAACTCTTCATCATCGGTCTAAGAACTCTTTATCCTTTCTAGACAAGATGGTTTGGAAACCATTTGAAAAAGTATTGATGTTTCACCTTCCATGGTGATTCTCATATCCATCATTACTAGATCCATGTATATAGGATCATTTTCAACTATCATGTTGTTCAAAACTCCACGATTCTTTCTACTAAAAGAATCTTACACCTTATTTTCCTTCCCCGAGTGTTAGTGTATCGTGCAATCATAATCCTTGAGTAGTTCAATCCATCACCTTTGCCTCATGTTGAGTTCTTTCTATGTGAAAATGTACTTTATACTCTTGTGATTAGTATAAATCTCACATTTTTTACCATAAAGTTAGTGTCTCCATATCATCAAAGAAACAATTATAGCAGCTAACTCAAGATCATGAGTAGGATAGTTTTGCTCATGAATTTTCAGTTGTCGTGATACATAGGAAAAAACTCTATCATTTTTCATAATGATACAACCAAGTCCTTTCTTTGATGCATCACTATAAATAACGAACCCATCATTCCCTGATGGTAGAGTCCATATAGAAGCATTGAATAATATTATCTTCATTTGTTCAAAACATTATTCATAATCTTTTGTCCAAACAAATTTAACCCCTTTACGTGTGAGCTTTGTTAATGGGTTAGCCAACCGAGAAAAATTCTGGACGAAATGTTGATAATAACCTGCTAAACCAATAAAACTGTATACATCAGTTATACTCATCGGTGCTGGCCATTCTTGGATTTCCTTGGTCTTAGAAGGATCAATAGAAATTCTATCCTTTGAGAAAATATGGCCTAGAAAAGAAATCTCTTGAAGCCAGAATTCACACTTTCTAAACTTCCCATATAATTCATGTCTTATGAGAGTCTTCAAGATAATGCGCAAGTGATTTTCAAGATCTTCATAGCTTTTGGAATATACCAAGATATCATAAATAAATACCACTACAAAATCATCAATATATTCCTTTAAAACTCTGTTCATTAGATCCATGAAAACAGAGGGGGTATTATTCATCCAAAAAGGAATTACTGTAAACTCATAATGCCCGTACCTGGTTCAAAATGCTGTCTTCTGAATGTCTTCCTTCTTCACAAACAACTGATGGTATCCAAATCGAAGGTCAATATTTGAAAAGTATTGAGCTCCATTAGTTGGTCAAATAAATCATCAATGCGATGTAGGGGATACTTGTTCTTTATTGTTATAGCATTGATTTCCCTATAGTCGATACATAACCTCATAGATCCATCTTTCTTCTTAACAAAAAAGGGCTGGAGGTCCCCATGGAGAAACACTAGGGAGAATAAATCCTTTATTACTCAATTCCTCTAGTTGTTTCTTTAGTTCAACTAATTCCATATTGGCCATTCTATAACGGGTCTTCGATATGGGCCATGAACCCGGAAGTAAATCAATGGAAAATTCAATTTATCGTTCTGGATGATGTCCAGGTAAATCTTTCGGAAACACTTCTACATATTCTTTAACAATAGGTACATCCTATATTTGGAAATTCCTTTCCTCACCCATTGTTATTTCATTCTATTCCTCCCCGATAATTGAATTTAGTTGAGCTACTGGGGGTGGATCAAGATAAGAATCAGGTGGTGACGAGTCTGCTCTAAAGATAAGGTGTTCTTTATCATCATCATCAAAAATCATAACCTCCTTCTTCTTAAAATAAATTTTTATAGCATGGTACAAAATCTAATCCATACCGAGGATTATATCAAATTCAATCATGGGTATGATGATGAGATCAGCAGATAAAGAAAATTTCTATGCCCTAATGGGGATGGATCCATAGAACTTTATAGCAATGATACTTCCCTTAAGAGTTTTAACTAACAACTCCCTTGTTAGATCAAATTGGAAATATATAATTTTCTTAGAAAACTGGGAAGATATAAAACAATTCAATGATCCAGAATCAAATAAATCATTGGATAAACTTGAAAAAACCATTAAATTACCTGCCACCATGTCTTTTGGAGCTTCTACCTCAGTAGTAGTGATAACATAAGCTTGGCCTTGATCCCTTGGCCTTTTCTGAGGTAAGTTCCCCTGATTCTTAGGACATTCATTTGCATAATGTCCAATCTCTTTTCAATTTTAGCATTTAACATCAGTATCTTCTTTCTTCCCCTTACAATCACGAGCATGGTGGCCTTTTTCACCACACTTGTAATAGACTCCCATTCCTTTCAAGAAAGTACTAGAGTGTTTATTCCCACATTTACTATAGGATGGATAATCCACCTTTCCCTTCTTCCCCTTATTTCCATTTCTAGAGTGATCAGCAGATCTGTTATTTTCTTTCTTTTCTTTAAAGTCATAAGACATAGATAATTCTCTTTCTATCTTGATAGAACATGTGACAATATCTTCGTACAACGAGAAGGTTTATGAGAATAATTCTCGATGGAGAAACGGTTTTAACCAATCAAAGAAATGATCAATATTACTTCTTGGGTAACATATATAATCTGTAACATACCTCGCTAACCTTTTAAATTTATCCTCATACTTTGCGACATTCTCATCCTCCTTTTGTCTCAAACTCAGAAATTGCCTTTCCATATCCACTTGATGGTCAGGAGGAAAGTATTTTTCTAAGAAAATATATTTTAACTCCCTCCATTCCATATTTGATTCTTCATTATCTTCCTTTGTGTTTTGAATCAATGACCACCATTGATCAGCATCTGCAGTGAGGTGGTAAACTGCCATGATAAAATTTTCTCTTTCACTACTCCCCAAGGCAGGGAATATTTTCTCTAAGGAATTTATCCATTGCTCAACTACTAAGGGATTTGTACTCCCATTGAATTTTGGTGGTTGTTTCCTCATGAATAAATCTAAAATTGATCCTCCACGTTGTGGATTAGGGTGATCCATACGGGTAAGGTTATTATTAATAACCTGAGTTAGTTGTCCCCGTATAGTGATAAGCTGATCAGCTCTAGTTGTATCACTAGCTCCACTATAATTATCGTGAGCTGGAGAGAAATCCCTACATGGAGTGGGTGCATTGATATAGTTTATATTCCTTCCACTAGGTTCCATTTCTAAACAATGGCATAAACTATATTAGTTTATGAATCAAAACACATAATTCTAAACTTGTAAAACACTTAACATAAATTGAACAGTTTATGGATATAATCCATAATCATAAAATTGTTTTCATTTAGGAAGTATATACTCATAATCCCTTTATAATGGTTTGTAAAGAAAATGATAATTATCCTAAGCATATCCCCCGGGAGTGTCGTAACCAAGTGTGCAGCAAGGCCCGTTGTCGTGCACCAGTTCCTGTTCGAGTCTGGCTCGAATCGGTGTTTTCGGGTTTTACCCCAAGGTACATTTATTCCAAAGCCGCCTCTACCTTATCGTATCCAGAAAGGGATGTATTGCTCAGAAAACTCACAAAATCTCTACAATACCAAAATTCTAGGAAATTTTTCTATACTAATCCTCAAAGTCTATCACAGGGCTATGTGCTCTAATAAGAGTTTATCTAAATCAAGCTTCCAAGGTTTGTACTAAACATAATCTTATACCAAATATAGTGCCTCGACCCCAGTTACCCAGAGTCGGTGCATTATTACATAGCATTGGCATGATCACAAAAGATCATGTCTCAAACTACCGATTAGTTTAGTAGCATTGGAATCACTAGATACATTCATAAAGTTGTCATTACAACATAAAGTGAAAACTAAAACAACATCTTGTCTCTACACTCATATCCCCTTATACTATCCCTGCAGGTCATTCATAAAATACTTCTTCACATCCTAGGAAAAATATAACATAGAAAGGGGTAAGCTCAAATTCCCATTAAGGATAACAATATAGTAGAAACTTTCATAAATAATCATTAACATTTAAGGTAATGTATAACTAAAACAAAAGAATTTTAAACATGATCTTCAACATAATATGGTAGAAATAAAATGAAATAACGCCATTTACCTATTCACATGGATATTCTACTAGTCTAACAATCACATGCAATATCAATAACCACTTTCATAATGATGGAATTCATAATGTCATACTATCATAACCACGTAGTCAAGGCCTTGTGCCAAGACTAAAAATACGATTTTATCAAGGCCTTGTGCCAAGACACTACTTTGTCTTATGATACCTACCGATGCATTGAGGCGCTATAGAGGGCTCCACCCATCACTTATTAAGTCTAATGCATTCCTCATATGAACATGTTTAAACATAACATAAACATTCGTATTAAAACTAGCATACGAAATGTCAATACTTTCTCCATAATCCATGAATGGTATAAAAATAACACATCCACAGTCAAAAATATCACTAAACCATTAATAAAAAATGGATGTTTTTTATCATAATAAATAAACTTCAAATAATCTTAAAATCCATCAAAGGATGTTGACATAGATGAAATCAAAACTATTTGAGAGAAATATCTCTTTTTTTAAATAATTTAAATTTCACATAATCATAAAATAAAACATTTTCTTGGAAAATATTCTTATAATCTTGAATGGGAATCTTCGACGATTTTATAATGGGGGAAAATAGCCGCACCCTCCGTATAAGTTAAAAAAGACATTCTTACCTTAATTTTGTTGAAAAGGTTAAAAAGGACCTTGTGTAGAAAATGATAGAAAGATTACTTTAAAAACATCTTATAAAAAGTCAAAAAAGGGTATAAATGACTTTAACCCATAATCTATAAAATATTAGGATTGATTTGAAATACATTTTTAATAAACATGTATGTGAATGATAAAGAGGTCCCAATAGATAATTATGTATAAGAAACCTCAGATAATGAACAGATTGTGAAATAAACCCTTACCTTGTACTTTTCCTTGGTTGAGGGTAGGTTAACCTCCTTTATAATGGTAGAATAATTGTTTTTAAATTATACATGAATCATATACATTAATATGATATCATATATGATCTTTTAACATTGCTTTGTTTATAATATCTTAGTATTATCGTCGTTTCAGGTGATAACTTACTCATTTTCTTTTATATGTTTTGTTAGATAAGTCATGTTTGTTATGGATAGGTTTTATCTTATTCATATACAGAATGATATTAAGTCCTCAAAAATTATTTTTAATCATCAAATGAAAATTAGACTTGAATGGATATGATGGGGAATGAATCTCATCGTGTTCATGGAGATGGTAGTCTGTACGCACGCACAAGCGAAAATATCATTCTTTTGATATTAAAATAATATTTAATTGGATGATATATCATATATACAGAATCATTATCATGTTATGTTTATTATTTATATCAATTAGACATCATTATCATACCCATCCAAATAATAATATTTTGAATAACAATTACACCACAATGGGGAGATGGTAGGGCGTACATACGCACGTATGGTGACATGTCATTCAATGGATGGATAAAATACTGAATATGGTTGTACCATATTTATAATAACATCAAAGTATATAAAATATACTGTAGTTATTATTTTAGAATGGAAATAACAATGAAATAAGATGTTGAAGAAGAAAAGAACTTGAAAGGGGGTGGTGAAAACATTACGTCTTCTTCGGGTTCTTCATATTGATTTGATCAAAATGGATCCTTAGGTTGGATTTCTGATCAAAATATGAACTCTAGGTTGAATTGAGGGAAGTTGAGAGAATATTTGGGCAGGGATTGGCCGAGCCAAAAGGCTTTTAAGGTGTGAATTAGTGTGAAGGATGAGTGCCCTTTTTTAAGAGGGGTGAGGGGTACCTTAGGAAAAGCTAGAAATATTATTTTATAATAAATTAATATTTGATTTCTAACGGCTCTAAAGTGTATTATTTAAAAGTTAATGTGGGGACAGGTTGAAAAACACTCAACCAATAGGTTTTAGACAGGTTTGGTTTACTATATTAACTTTATCTTCTTGTTTTAACTATTAGTTAAATAGTTTGACATTTACCATGTCTCTTTGTATTTTTATATTATATAGTTAATAAACTTACTATAAACTTCCAAGAGACCCCCAAGTTGTCCAATAATAATACACCTATAATTATATAAGTCCTTTGGCCGAAAATTAGATTTTTAGGAATATAATATCAATTAATAATATAATATTTGTTTTTAAAACATCTTTATGTCAATTTGGACACTATTTAATAATTGATTTTTTTAAGTCATAAAAACCTTATTAATTAGAACAAAATTCATTTATGTAATCCTATAATTTCATATTAACCAATAAATTTTTTTATGTCATCAAAACTTTCAAATTATATTTATTTTGACATTTATAATACTAATTATTTGATTCTTTCATTAATAAGGAAAATACTGCGTCATTATTGTGTCATAAATAAATTTAATTATTCAATGTTTAAAAATTATAAATAAAATTAAATTATGTAGGAAATCTTTTTAGATTTATAAATAATATTTATAGTCGAAAATATAACAGATATAACCCTACGTAAAAATTGTTTTTCTAAAAGATATATGCTTATGTCATTTTTGTATTTACTTTAACTTAAGTAATATAAAGTGACATTATCACTTACGCGTAGATCAATGAGGTCCCAAAATCGACCCAAAGATGCCCATGGTCAGGCATGTATCAACCAATAGGGTTAGAATACGTTTTAGGGTAATCTATTATTATTATAATATTATTTTTTTACCCTTATTTACCGAATTTACCTTTAACCTTGGTAAATAAAATATTTACCGAAGTAATTATTCAAAAGGACTAAAAATAAAAGTTACCTATTTACACAATTTAAACCTCCTGATTCTAAACATGGAATCCATTTTTCTAAATTCAAAACACATATCTGGCAGAAAATAATTTAAAATTAATTCCCGTTGTTAAAACAAAAAGCGTGTTTTTAAGAGATAATAAGTATCAAAAGATTGGCAGTTGCTTATATCCAGTTTAAATGTGAAATTATGTCCAATGATCAAAATTGGATTAAATGGTAAAAATATAATCTAATTATACTCTAAAATAACTCAAATTAATAATTTCTCACTATTAATTATTTTGATTAAAAAAGTTGTTTTGAATTAAAATTTTGTAATTTTCAGTATTCATCAAAATATGAAAGTTGTCCGAAAAGTACCAAAAATTCAACCTAAGCTAATTTCGATATTCCGAATCCAAAAATGAAGTCCATTTTTAATGATAAAATGTATAAAATTTCAAAAAGTGGGTATTAATATTCATAACGGCTAGTTTGATTGGTTGTGGTGTGTGTTAGAACTCGAAGTTGCATACAACACACACTACTTTATTATTCAAAGAGAAACGTATTGTGGAAGATTTGGGTGTTACAATGTTATTTGAGGCACAAAAATAATACATTCCATTAGGGGTGAGGACTCTTAAAACTTTGAGGTACCTTATCATGGTGTGCACCCTTAGTAATATCCAGGAGGATATTATAAGATCGAGACCCGCCAGTAAGAAATCTACATTTCATAGTGTCATTGGATGTTCCTATCTGCGGACGTGCGTATTGGTCCATAGACTTTAAGATTGTTATTAATGAGTATTACAACTCATGCACTTAGATGTATTGATGAAAATGTGATGAAAAATTGTTCACAGTGAGGTAGGATTTGTTGGGTGTGTCACGAGTGATACTGCATTAATAGATAATGGGAGAAAGGATTTGTCCCTTATGTTCTATAACGAAAGCAGATATCTCATGACATTTTGTAGAATTGATATATACTAAATAAATCCATGTCCATGGTGAGGAATGAGGAAGTTCAATTCTGTAAATTCAATGATAGAATAATCGAGCACATGGGATGATGAAACTAGAATGCAACCCACTTGATTTAAGATATCAAGACAAAGGGATTATATTACACGGTAATCGTTTGTTGGAGGTGACACGTCATTGCGGCATTAACGTCTTTCTCTATGGGTAATTTGGAGTGTTTCTAGATGCTAACCTCTGAATTTAGGCAGGCTCCGCTTAATTCCACTGAGAAAGAGGCCTAGAGGGTCACACACTATGTGTGTCCAAGTATCTCAGCTAAATATTAATTTAACAAGTTAAATAAATATTATTCCTGTTTATGGTTTAATAATTATTCACGGATTCCTGATCACATTTATTTCGACACAAGTTATTCGAGAGAATATATTTTTCAGAGAAATAATATATTTTTTAGCGATTAATGTAGTGATATTTATTTTACAAATAAATAGCCATTATTCAAGGTCTAATGAATGTGGTGGAAGAAAAAATAGAAAAATAGAAAAACACAAGTACATTCCGTGTATATTAAATATAAACTTTGTGTAATTTTTTTTTGGGAATTTATGAGAAATGATATTATTTATTTAATTATATAATATTAGGTGTAATTTGTTGGGAACATGTCATGTAATAATAATATTTAATTGTTATTATTAGACATGGGGTATTACTAAGAATTAAATGAAATGAATATATTATTTTGCGTAATTAATTTATTTTATTATTATATGTAATTAAAAATCCCAATTATATATTTCTCATTAGCCTACCCATTTTTTTGTGGTTGTGGAAAACATATATATAAAATCACTCAAGCTAAGAGAGAATTATTTTTCCACCAAGAACTCTCTCAAGCTACGAGAGAGACAACCACATCCACCGAGTCAAGGCGATCGAAGGTGGACATCGCAAGAAAAGTCTCTTCCGTGCTAGCACCCGGAGATCCCTTCAGTGATGTCTAGAGATATGTGGAGCACGTGTGGATCACTAAGAGATGAATCCTACACTTGGATTCTATGATGATACAACAGATCACGTCAGACTATGACTAGAAACATCAATGAAGAAATAATTCCACAAGGTAATTCTTGTCAATTAATTAAATTAATTATAACCAACATATGATGATCCTATCTATGATTTTGGGACTCCCCTATTTTCTTTTCACTCTTCATTATATTTCGAAGATCCTATGTTTTATTATCATGATGGATCTTGGATTGATCATTGTTAATGATAAAATTAAAGTTGGGTACACCCACCAATGCGCTACTACTGCAGCAGGAACCTACAAGTGGTATCAGAGCGGTCATATCCTTGATTATAATTATTTTGTTCTCCATTTTTCATTTACTCATTTTATAATTTAGTTGTTTCAATTCAATTTAATCGTTCTTTAAATCTGAATCTTGAGATCTGTCCCTTATGTGTCGTTTCTCTCTAACCTTATAGAAACACAATTTTATTTTAATGTTGATTAAAAAAAAATAAAGGATCTCCTCTGGAGGTGCCAAATGTTCCTGGCCATACAACACCAGAATACACGGCGTGTATTTCATAGTACAAACTGTGTACTCTAGGTTCAATGCTTTAGACTGGTCTACCAAACAAGGTCGTGAGTTGGAGTATTTATAAGTCTTAAATGACACCGTGTGTTGACCAGGAACAGGTGGCATAAGGTTTTCGGATTACACAACATGTATTCCCTTCGGGTTAGGGTTAGACCGTGTACCCCATACACGGATTTCCTGGTTGGAAACCGTGTAACGTAGATATTACACAACATGTGTCCCACTAAACACACCATGAACTCCAAAAAATTTCTGAAGTACATCAACACGCCATGTCCCCAGCCGTGTATTTCATAAGGATGGTGAACAAAAGTAAATGCCATGTAGTTGGAACTACACAGTGTGTACTCATCCAAATTATGCAGGTTTATTAAAATTTATTATTATATTATACAAACCCTTGAGATGTGTACCATAGTGTAGGTGTAAAGCTAAGGTACAACACGTGATAGGTGTTTCATATATATGTGTTTAATTTAACATCTGTGTAATGTTCATTTCTACTTATTTGGTAGTTTTGAATGGGAATTCACCAGGTTGCATCCAAGGTACAAGATACGTACAAAGACAATTTTAAATGAATTTATTTGTTTAAAATTATGATGGATGAGAATCTGAAGGTATTTCAGAAAAGGGTTTAAGATAAACAGATTGATTAATTAAAGATAATTAATTGATTTGAGTGTGATTTATCTTAAACAATAATGATTAAATAATTTAATACAAGTTTTATTTATGTGTAAATATCATTTCATGCATGGATGATCATGAGCTATACGAAGACCTTTGTATGTAAATGGATTAATTTAATTCATTTATTTAAATTAAATTTGTTGGCATGCGAGCCTTCTCCTCATTAATATATAGGGCTAGCATGCCCAAGGTTTCTGTTATGTAAAGCCCCATTTTAACCCTCACCTGTGTGTGAGATAAAATCATATGTAATGGATGGATCTCCCAATCTAGTGGAGGTAGCTCAAGTTAAAAGCCAAGGTGAAACCAATCCAAGGAGATACAAAGGTGGACAGGTGGAAAGCTATAAAATTGAATCCAAAAGGTTCAAGGTGTTCCTCCCCTAGGTATTGGGTTAGTTTATTAACCACTATATAGACTAACCAATATAACAATCTCATGATCATACAATTTATTTTATTTCTGTCAGTTTCATGGTTTATTTATTTTGGGTGTGTTTTCACTTACCCGCAATTAATGAATTAAACAAGCATGCAATATTGAACTAAAATAAGACCGACTTATGCACAAAATATTATATTAGACATGGTCAATCACTTATGTATATCCCACTTAATATTAAAAAGCATGTAATCAAAGATTATAACATGGTAATTTACGTATAAGGATAAAATCCCTCAAATAAATATTATGTCGGTATAGCCTTCCATAATCTTGGTTAGAATCGAACCATAGTTCAAAGTGCTTGAACAACCATAGTTGGGGTGCTTTCAATTATCTAGGAAATATAGTTCATGGTTTTGGGTTGATTTGACTTGGATTGCATCAAGGGTTGACTACCACAACAGGACTTGGTGTGACCAAGAGGCAAAGGTTGAGGAAATCCAAAATAAAATGATTTTAGGATTAGGGAGTCCACTCAGCGGATCAGGGAGCTTCATGTTAATGCAGTTGGAATTTGTATTGCCTACCTAAAACCCTTTAAGTTTCTTGGCCAACCCTAGTTGGGGTAATGCGAAGAGCAATATGGATCCTTGCCACTATAATATTCAGGAAACAAAATATTCTGAATTCAATGGTGAGGGCCATTGAATTTCGATAAAATAGCGGGAGACTAATAAGTATAAATTTTTATATTTGTCTCAGTTTTATCATAATAAAGTACTAAACCTTTAATTATCTTAATTTTTAGAAACAACAAGAAAAATGACTTCAAACATATCATTGTGAACCATACTCGAGAAGAAAAACCTTCTCAACGACACCAATTTTCAAGAGCGGCAAATGCATTTATGCGTCATCCTTCTCCAGGAGAGGAAATTGTATGTGCTAGAAGAGCTTGTTCCAGTTGCACATGGGAAAGAGGCTAGTGATGAGGAACTATCTCTCTATATCAAAAATATGGATGATTCCACAGATGTCCAATGTTTCCTGCTATTGTCCATGTCTAATGAGCTACTAAAGCAACATGAAAACATGGACGCGTATAGCATGATGTCTCACCATAAGGATCTCTACCAAGATAAGGTGAGACAGGAGAGTTATGAGATCTCCAACACTTTGTTTAAAACTAATATTGGAGAATCTGCGCCAGCTGGGCCTCTTGTAGTCAAGCTTGTTGGCTACATTGAACTCATAGACATCATAGGGATTAAGTTCCCAGATGAGTTGCATACAGATCTCATCTTATCATCACTGCCCAAGATATTTTCTAGATTTATTGTCAACTATAACATGAGAAACAACGAGAAGAGTCTATCAGAACTTCTGACCTTAATTTTCCGGGTAGACAAGGACATGGTGCGTGACAAACCCACAGTCCTTATAGTGAATAAGAAAAGGAAGGACATGTCAAAGGGGCCAAGGACTTATAAAAGATTTGAAGCCCCCGAGCACCATCCCTTTAAGAAGGGGAATATCTAGAGGTAGGTAAGGAACAGGAGGCGGTATGTTTTTCATGTGGAAAGCAAGGACACTGGAAGAGGAACTGCACCCAGAAGCATGGGGATGCTAAAGGTGCCTTCGTTATCGAGTGTAATCTTTCCATTTCTACACATTGAATATTAGATATAGCTTGTAGGGATCAAATCTATATTCAGATGTAGGAACCAAGTTGATTTAGAAATATTTATAGAGGGGAAGTGGATCTTCGAGCTTCCAATGGTGTGAGGATGGCAGCATTAGCCATTGGCGATTACCACCTCTCATTGCCAACTAGGATGATTTTGGCTTTACATAACTGTTATTATGTGCCTAGTGTTACCAAAAACATAATTTTTTAATCATGTTTGGATATGGATGGATTTATTTACATGTTTGGAAATAAGGGTTGCTTATTTTAAAATAACAATGTATGTTATGGTATGGAACATTCAAATAATGGTCTGTATGTATTAAATTTTGAAAACCAAGTTTTGGAAATCGGTAATAAAACAAACTCACCTGACTCATATGTCACCCAATTGTGGAATCACCGTCTCAGTCATGTAAATGAGAAGCGCTTGAAAAAGATCTTCCAAGATGGATCTTTAGACACTACTGAGTTGAAACCACTTGATAGATGTCATGCTTGTTTACAATGTAAAAAGACCAGGATGCCTTTCGATGGATAGGGTGAAAGGGCCATAGATCTTCTAGGATTGGTGCACCCGGATGTGTGTGGACCATTTCCAGTAGAATATAGAGGTGGATAGTCTTACTTCATTACTTTTACTGATGATTTTAGTAGATATGGATATGTGTACTTAATTTGGTATAAGTCAGAATCCTTATAGAAATTTAAGGAATTACAGAATGAATTATATAGTCATCTTGATAAGAAGATAAAGAATCATTGATCAGATTGAGGTGGATAATATCTGAACCAAGAGTTCATCGATCTTCTATGAGAGTCTGGGATTCTATCTCAACTCACCCCTCATTATATGCCATAGTGGAATACTATTGGTGAAAGGAGGGACCACGCCTTGTTGGACATGGTGAGGTCGATGATGAGTCATTCAGATCTTCCATTATCCTTTTGGGGATATGCATTACAGACTATAGCATACACATTAAACCGAGTGCCAAATAAGGCAGAAAATGGAATTCCCACTGAGTTATGGAAAGGAAAGAAACCTATTTTGTTGCACAAACGTTTATAAGGATGTGAGGAATTTGTTATGGCCTTCTCAAGAAACAAAATAGCACCGCAGGTCACAAAGTGTATCTTTATAGGATATCCCATGGAAACGAAAGGATATTACTTATATAACCCTTCAGACAAGAATGTGACTATCTCCAGACAAGCCATATTTCTTGAGAGAGAGCACATCCTAAAAAAGGATATTGGGAGAAATATTGACTTCAACGAAGTTGATTCTCAAGATACACATGAGTTGGTATAGGAAAAAGTTTCACAGGTCCCTATAGACAAGGTTACAGAAACACAAGTACTACGTAGGAGCTCAAGATAGGTAAGGGAAATAGAGAGATTGGTTTTCCTAGACACCAAGGATGGTGCTTCATTATTGTTGGACAATGATGGACCTCTCTCCTATAAGGAAGAAGTAGAAAGATTAGAAGATGCAAGATGGATGGAAGCTATGAATTCTAATATGGATTCCATGTATCAGAACCAAGTCTGGGTTCTGGTCAATGATCCAGTTGATGTAATGCTTGTTGGATGCAAATGGGTATTAAACAGAAAACTGGACATGAAAGGTCAAGTTAGAACCTATAAAGAAAATATAGTTGCTAAAGGATTCTTACATTGTCAAGGAATTTACTATGATGAAACCTTCTCACTAGTTTCCATGTTTAAATCCATAAGAATCATACTTTCCATAGCTGCTTACAATGACTAGGAGATTTGGAAAATGGATGTCAAAAATAGAATTCCATAACATGAACCTTCAGGAAGATGTCTATATGACACAACCAGAATGGTTTGTGACACCAGGTGAAGCCAAACAGGTTTTCAAGTTGAAAAAATCCATTTATGCATTAAAGAAAGAATCAATGTAATGGAACATTCAATTTAATGAATCCATAAAGGAATTTGGTTTCATTAAGAACAAATGTGATCCATGTGTTTATAAGAGGTTTAATGGGAATGCAGTCGTTATCCTAGTAGTATATGTTGATGAGATATTGCTTATTGGAAATGATGTACTAGTATTTCAGTCAGTTAAGGACTGGTTGAACTAGTGTTTCTCTATGAAGGACTTGGGTGAAGCAGCCTACATTCTAGGGATCAAGATCATTCAGGATAGATCTAAGAGGTTTCTTGGACATAGTCATGGTACATATATTGACGAGACACTAAAGATATTTAGTATGGAAAAATCTAATAGGGGATTGGTTACAGTGTCACATGGCCCAAATCTTTCTAAGAAAATGTGTCCTTAGACACAACAAGAGAAAGATACAATGAGTAAGATCCAATACACTTTGGCGATAGGATCCATCTTGAAAGCCATGTTATGTACCATGCAATATGTTTCCTATTCACTAAGCATGGTAAGAATATATCAAGAAGATCCAGAATAATAGCATTGGACTGCTATAAAGACTATCCTTAAGTATCTGAGAATAACTAAGGATATTTTCCTGGTGTATGGAGGAGACGAGGTGCTTGTTATCAGAGGGTATGCTGCTTCTGGTTTTCAGACAAATTTAAACAATCTGAAGTCGCAATATGGATATGTTTTCTATATCAATGGAGGAGCTAAGAGCTAGAAGAGTTCAAAGCAACAAGTTGTCTTCGATTCTACAGCAGAGTCTGAATATATAGTGGCTTCTGATGCAGCCAAGGAATGCGTCTGGATTCAGAACTTTGTCCAGGATCTTGATGTGGTTCCTAGTAGTAAAGATCTTATCACAATATATTGCGATAATACTACAGTGGTGGATCTTTCAAAATAAGTAAGGTCACATAAATGTATGAAGCACATAATTTGGAATTATCACATATTGAGGGATTTCTGTTAAATAGGTGAAGTTTTAGTGATCAGAGTATCCATGGAAGAGAATGTGGCAGACCCCATGACTAAAGGCCTCTCTTAGCAGAAGCATGAATATCATGTGAGAGCTAGAAGGTTAAAAGTTGCTAGCAGTTGGATCTAGTCTAAGTGGGAGTCTGTTTGAGTTGGTGGCCTAGAACTAACTACTTTTTACTTTATTCATTAATAAATACCTGATCACATTTTGATTGTACTTATGTGTGACAATGCATGTGATAATTCCATAAGGATAACTGTTGCATTAAAGGGTCATAGAGGATACCTACTATGATGAGAACCCAGAAGTGCCATAACACTATTCTTGAATAAATCTTCTATGGCCAGATGATGTTATTTGAGGGTCACAAATAATAAAGGACATTAGGGGTGAGGACTCATAAATCTTTGATGCACCTTCTCACGGTGTGCGCCATTGGTAATATCCAGGAGGATATTATGAGAAAGTGACCCGCCAGTAGAAAATCAAAATTTCATAGTGTCATTGGATGTTTCTATTTGCAGACTTGTTTAATGGTCCTTAGACATTAATATTATTATTAATGGGTATTAAAACTCATTAACATAGATGTATTGATGAAAATCGTGATGAAACACTATCCGCAGCGAGGTAGGATACGTTGGGTGCATCACGAGTGATACTGAATTAATAGATAATGCGAGAAAGGATTTGTCCCTTATGTTATATAATAGAATTAGATATATTAGGACATTTGATGGAATTTATATAGCCTAAATAAATCCATGTCCATGGGGAGGAATGGGAAAGTTCAATTTTGGAGAGTCAAAGAAAGAATAATGAAGCACATGGGACGATGACACTAGCATGCAACCCGATTGATTTATGATTTTGAGACAAAGGTATTATATTACATGGTAAGCGTTCATAGGAGGTAACATGTCATTGCAGTGTTAACTTCTTTCTCTATGGGTGCCTTGGCGTGTTGCTAGATGTTAAACTTGGAATTTAGATAGGCTCCTCATAATTCATGGATAAAGAGGCCAAGAGGGTCACATACTATGTGTGTCCAAGTATCTCTGTTAAATATTAATTTAACAAGTTAAATAAATAATATTCCAGATTGTGTTTTAATAATTATTTAAGGATTATTGATCAAATTTATTTCGACACTAGTTATTTGAGAGAATATATTATGGGCAAAATAATATATTTACTAGTGAATAATGTAGTGATATTTATTTTAGAAATGAATATCCATTATTCCAGGTCTAATAAATGGGTTGGAGTAAATAAATAAAAATGGAAAAACAAAATTACATGCCGTGTATATTAAATATACACACTATGTATTTTGTTCTAGGTATTTGTGAGAAATAATATTATTTATTTAATTAAATAATATTAGGTGTAATTCACTGGGTGCATGTGAGGTAATAATAATATTCAACTGTTATTATTAGAGATGGGTATTACTAAGAATTAAATGAAATGAATTAATGCTCCCGAGTAATTAATTCATTTTTTTTATTCTATGTAATTAAAAATACCAGCTATATATTTTTCATTATCCTATCTATTTGTTTGTTCTTTCGCACAATGGATCTAAAAAAGATCTTAAGACAAGATAGATTTCTTTTTCCACAAAGAATGCACTCAATCAACGAGAGAGAGAACCACCTCCACCAGATCAAGGTGATTGAAGGAAGACATTGCTAGCTAAGGCTCTTTCATGCTAGCACCTATAGATCCCTTCAGCAGCATGTAGAGATACGTGGAGCACGTGTGGATCACCGCTAGAGGAATCCTACAATTAGATTCTATGACGCAATTACAGATCACATCAGATCGTGACCAGAAACATGAAAGATGAAAGAATTCAATCAAGGTAATTCTTGTCAATTAATTAAATTAATTATAACCAACATATGATGATCCTATCTATGGTTCTGGGAATCCCCTCTTTTTTTCGTTCTTCGTTCTATTCCAAAGATCCGTCTTTTTGTTATCGTGACGAATCACAGATTGATCGTCGTTAACACTAAAATTATATTTGGGTATACCCACCAACGCGCTTCCACTATGACTAGAACCTAGAAAAATATTGTAGGTTCATAACAAAACATGTGTATCAAAAAATTAAAATTGAGACAAAACTATTTTATCAATTTTGTAACATTTTAAACATAATAAAATTGAAATAAAGATAATAAAATTGATATATAAATACTCATAAATTTAATAATATTAATAATATAATACATTCAGGAGATGTATATAAACCTCATGATAGGAAAGAGTGGTGAACATGGAAGGTATCTCACAGATATAAATAGTGAGATGAAATTCTGTTACCATATGTATTGACTCCCATCATGATCATACATGATTCCTATATAATAAAAGTATGTTTATTATAAATATTTTATAGAAACATATTGTTATATATAATACCAAATATTAATTTATTATGACTTTATAATACTTTTTTATTTAAATTTCATGTTAAGGTTGTGCTTCATGTAATATTCATTTTGTTTTTTGCATGTGTTTTAATTTGGGATATTTTTTTTCATTATAAATATATTAGGATTTAAATAATTTAAAAAATTATATTAATATAATTTATATTCATTATGAATTTATTATAACAATCTATAACATATAGAATTATGAAATGGAATAAACTATTCTTAGAGACGGTAGGACATATGTATGCTGAAACGCTGTTTCCGTTTAAATATCATATTCAAAGGAAGAAATTAAATGAAATATATGTATATATTTGTATAAATATCATTATTATATTATAATTATTATATATTATAAATATATCATCTAATTTAACTAAACCCATCCTTAATAAATTCCATGTTGAGTGTGAATGAATCAAATCACTTTGAGGAGATGGTATTCCACACGTCTAGAAATGATGATATAGTATTTACACAAGATGGAAAGTATAAACATATGTCACATAAAAAATCTATAATAATAAAGACATAATAAATATCATATATTTAGAAATATCATATATAAATATTGTTACCATCATAATTCCAACCATGAAAGGAGGTAAAGGAAAAACGAACATCATTTCCTAAGGTGGTAGTTTTCTATACAAAAGAATGGTGTGTTATTTACCCATTGGATGAAATTGTGTGTATTTTTATGTAATACCCCATCCCAAGAAGCCTGGATCCAGTTCATTATTAAGTTATATTGGAATTATTACAAGGAAGTAAATCCCAAAGGACCGTATAGTGTAGAATTCTTTGAAATCCAGATTACATACATGATGCCCATAATACATTAGAAAAAAAAGAATAAAACAAGATACAAAGTTTAATGAAATAAACTATATTCTTGAAATATTATTCAACGTTTTCTTCTTCATAACCTGGGGAATGAAACATAATAAGGGTGAGCTCAAATGTTCATTAAGGGTAAATACAATTAATATAGTAGATGAATAAATCTATACGTAAAGGTAAATAACCGAACAAACTTTCCAATTACATAACTATATAAGGTATTAATAATATTGAATGTATGAAACTGAAACACAAACCATGAATCCATAACTGAGAACAGACTACACCCATATATATGTTGACACAAAATCTCATGGATAAATAATAACTGAAACTAAATGAGGTAAAATGCTTTCTTATAGACATCAGGTCTATGGCACATGAAAACCTATACCATCAAGACCTTTTACAAGATTGTTTAAAACACCGATATAAACCCATTTAGTTTTTCTGACTTATTCATACCATGATAACCTGTCTATGCATCAAACATCTATATAATTTCTGGGATCCACTCATCATTTCCAGTCCCAAACATTCCTCATACTGAATAATCAAAATAACTAATATGCCTTATTAAGTAACCATATTGAGTGAATAATACATATTTTATGAATAATTTTCCGTGAAATAAATAATAATAAATAATATCATAAAAATAATTAGATTCATTATATAAATGTCAAATGGTAGAATATACACCACATAAAAGGAACTAGGTTCATAAAATTACAATATGTCTCAATGAATGGAAATTGAGGTGAAATCCCTTACACATGAATCAAGAGATCCAAAAGTGATAATCATCAAATGGGAAATATAAATAAAATTAATATAAATAAATTCAAGATATAATATATCAAAATGGGAATTAGTTATAGCACATAGAATATGTAGGTGGTATGTATGAATTTTATCTCATTGATGTAAAACGTAAGATGAGAATCCTTACTGTATACTTTTTTTGTTTTGTGGACCTTAGCCTCCTTTATAGTGGTTTAAAAAATATGTCACTATGTAATAAAATAACCAAATATTGTTTAAAATATCATATATTAACTTCTTACAATATTTTATTACCCATTTGTAAATACTTCAATCATTATTTTAAATATTTTGGGTGTTAATTGCCTACTTTTCTCAAGTACGTTTTGATTTGTTATTTGGTGTAATTTTTAAATATATCATGGTTTCATCATATTATGAATGTAAAACATGGATAAAAAACTTATATATTCAGTATATATGTATTTATTAGAGTCTAAAATATCTGTTTATTAGAAATTAAGTACATCGTTCATGGAGATGGTAGGTTGTACGTATGGATGAATGCTACCTTCATTTCTTTGTTGTATTAAAAGAATTAAAATTAAATGATACATATGTATATTATAATTCCATTATAATATCTATATTATATATGTTACATATTTTTATTACCACCATCCTTTATATGTTCCATGTGTGGCATGAACAAGTCATATCACTTTGAGGGGGCGGTAGTCCACATTTCCTCAAACGAAATTATCGTGTTTACACAATATGGAAAGTATAAAGGTATGTTCAAAATAGAAATTATAAAAGAATAAAGAAAAATATTAATATAATATATATAATATATAAATATAGTGTCCCTCATAATGGACACCATGAGAGGCGGTAGCTGAAAATTGAACAATCATCGTTTATTGAGGTAGTGGTTCCCCGTACATAGAAACAATATGTTCGTTACCATTAGATGAAGGTGTTTGTAAGTATAGGTAAAATATTTAGCATAAAAAAATCCTAGTATATTTAGGACAGACTTTTTGTTTTTTAATCATAAAATAAGAAGAGTATTTGGTGTGGATAATGGAAATGAAACTAGAAACCAAGAGAGAAGGTGTTACCTCTTAATCGGGTAACCTCTTTCGGTTTATACCAAATGGATTAATTAGGAGGTTTTATGACATATGTGATGATTATAGGATAAGGAAAGTGATTATATAAAATGTTATGGGAAGGTATTTGATGATGAAAATGGTTCTTGAAGTGTTAGTATTAGAGAAGAGAGGGTATATTTTTATAGGTGAGGGAAGGGAACCATTGGAAACTATTAAATTATTAAATTAATATAAATTATTTTTTTAATTAAAGAGACTCCAACTTGAGATATTTTGATTATTCTATTATCATAGGTCTAAATACTCATCCATTAATTTTTATACATTTATTTATTTAATTTTAAACATTACCTTTCCAGTTTACCCTTAATTATTATCATTTAAATTTAATTGTGATAATAACATTCTCATTAGTAAGAGGATATTAATTTTTCTTATATGGGGTGAATTTACCCTAAATAGATACTTAATAAACATTTATACCATATCATAGTCAATTTTTTATTTTAAAATATTTTTAATATTTTTAAATAATTTAATAAGTTATTAATTTTTTTATAAAATGTCAATTAGGTTAATTTTGACACTATTAACTTTATTAAACTTAAATATAATATAAACAGAGGGATAACTTAAAAAAAATTAATATTATTATAACATATCATATTCACTTAGAAAAATCGTGGATGTCATAAATTACATCAAATAATATTTATTTTATATGTATAATATCATTCATTTGATTCCATCATTAATAAGGCAATCATTACATCATCATTTTTTCATAATTAAATTCAATTATTTAATGAATAAAATTGATAAATAAAATAAAATGATGTATAAAATATTTATAAATTTATAATTACTATTTATAGTTAAATATATCACTTATATAAACCCATATTAAAATTGTTTTAGTATGAAGATACAAGTTTATACCATATTTGCCGTTATTTTAAATTAAAAGTTTTAAGAGTCATAATCACATCTAAGTGGATTCAAAAGGCAAAATTTTCTTCCTAAGGGTCTGTTTGGTCGTAAATAGCTCTTATAATGGGATTAGAACAAGTATTAGGGTCGTTTTATATTATTATAATATTATTTTTAAATTTATTTACCAGATTTACCCTTTAACTGTGATAAATAAAAATAATTACTCAAGTCACTATTCAGAATATCCAAAAATAAAAGGTGCCTATTTTTATAATATGAAACTTCTTATTCCAAATATGGAATCCATTTTTACAAATTTAAAACACATAACTGGAAGAAGTTAATTTAAAAATAATTCCCATTGTCAATACAAGAAAGAAGGTTTTTAAAAGTAAGAACCATCCAAAGAATGACATGTGCTTATATCAAATTTCAATGTGAAAATACATCCAATAGACACCACTGGATTAAATTATAAAAACATAATTTAGTTATAATTTAAAATAGAAAATTTTAATCTATCTATATAAATAAATTAGACGAAAATGCAATCTTGAATTAAAAAGCGGTATTTTTTTAGTATTCATTAAAAATTGAAACTTTTTAGAAAGTTACCAAAATTTCAACCTAATCTAATTTTGGTATTCTAAATTAAAAAATGAATCCTTTTTTGAAAAATAAAATTTATGAAATTTCAAAATGTGGTTAATACTATTCATAACTATTTTTTAAAATGGCTAGTCCGATATGTTGTGATGTGGTTGAACTCGGTGTTGCGTTCAAAGAAAACTATAGAATTTTTTAAAAAGAAGAATACCCTGGAATCATGGGGTGTTATAGTTTAGATAAAAACATTTTTATACGAATATATGAGTATATTTAAAATAATTATAACATCATATAATCATGGAATAAGGATAGTTTTGGTTGGGGATAAATAAAATAAAAGAAAGAAGCTTAAAGAAGCGTGTCACCTCTTCTTTGGGTAACTCCATTTGGTTTTCATGAAAGGGATTACCTGCATGTATTTCTTCCCAATTTAGTATTAAATGAGTATTTTAGTTTTTTTAGGAAGATAGTTTGTTATGGGTTGGATGAGACAATTTTTTTGAGTGGTGTGAGCAAGTGGATAGAGTGAGTACCTTTTTATATTGGAGGAGGAGATTCATTCTTGTAAATTTTTGGAAATAGAATTACTCCCATGTGTTTCCCATATAAAGTTGCTCCAATAGTAATGAAAATAAATGAAAAGTGATTATATCATAGAAATATTTCCATATAATTAATTTTTGAGAAGTGTATAGGTTATTTGGCCCTTATGTTTAAGGCTTAGTCCCTTGTTAAGCTTAATTTTACGTTAATCGTGGTAATTAATTTTAAATGCATTCAATAATATGTTTAGTTAAAAAATAATTTGATATTATAATATACTATAACACATTATGATTCCAAATATGGAAAATATTTTCCCAAATTCCAATAACATAATTGGAAGAAATTAATTTAAAATTCTCCTTGTATACGAGATGATGTTACATGTTTTTAAAGTAAAAATGATAAAAAGTTTACTGATTTTTTATATCCAATTTCAATGTGAAATTGGTTAAAATGAGAGAAATTGGATTAAATCATGTATATTGGATCAAAATATACTTTAAAATCTAATTAAAGTATTATTTAACTATATAAATAAACTAGATGAAAAATCATTTAAAAATTAAAATTTAGTATTTTACAGCATTCTTCCAAAAATAAAGTTTCTATAAAAAATAACAAAAAATCCCTATAATATGATTAAAAAATTATGAATTCCAAAATTAAGTTTATATTCTGAAATTAACATTTTAAATGGGTCTAAAATTAATTGTATCATTTTTCATAGAAGGATATGAAATGGGGTTCATTCGAGAAAATAGTATTTTGAAACATATAAAGACTTTACCAAAAAATATTTTTTTACATATCAATATGTTTAATTTATATTTAATAATTATAAAATAAATTTGAAATTTTTTATTACTATCAATATTAGTACCTATAATGGTACGTCTAAAACTATTTCATTTAAATAGTTACAATAATAAAATGAAGTTTCATAGAAACTCAGTGTAGTATGTAACATACGTCAAGTCACTGTTGCGTGTGGAGAATGCTATGTTAGTGTCATGTGTAAGGAATGTTTGACTTGGAGAAATGTAAATAAATCAAGGAAAACTTATTTAATTAAAAAAATATGTTCATAAAAACTCTAGGTGTTACATTCTACCCCCTTTAAAATGAAATTATATGTCGAAATTCTTTATTCTTGTACAAAAAATTTAGGATACTTATGCATCATCACATCCTAAAGTTAACATGTAGCTTCCTATAACTAGTTATTTATCCAAAAAACATTTACTACGTCAGTGGTATGTTTTCATATATCATTATATATATGATAAATAATTTCAAATGGTAGGTCCTCGTTAGAAAGAACCCCCTCCAACGACATGTCCTTTGAGTTGAGTATACATGAAGGGTCAGGAATGTACTTCCTCAGGAGAGATATATTGAAAAAATCATGAAATTGAGAGATATTTGGAGAAAGTTCCAAGCGATAGACTACCCTCCTAATATGATCACGAATTTGAAATGGACCAATATACCGAGGGATTAGTTTCCCTTTATTTGAAAACATCATAAACTTTTTCTGGAGAGATATTGGTATAAAAACCATCATAATAATTTCAAATTTTAGATCACATTTTAGGTTATCAATATTACTCTTCTTCTGACATTGTGCTTCGTTGATATGATGTCGAATGGTTCTAAACATATTAACCATTTCTTCAGAGATATTTGGTCCCAATAGAATTATTTCTCCAACTTCTTCCGATTTCAATAGAGATCAACATTTTATCCCATAGAGAGACTCATAAGGTTTCATCTAAATTCTTGAGTGAATGTTATTGTTTTAATAAAACTCAACTAATGGTTTTGATCCCAACCAACTATGAATTCTAGATAACAAGATCTTCTCATATCCTCTAGGGTTTGAATTGCTCTGTCAAAATGACCATCTATTTGAGGATGATAAGTAGTGTAAAAACTAAATTTTTATCAAGTTCTTTTTGAATGATTCCCTATAAATTTGAGGTAAAACTTGGATCTTGATATAATACAATAGAATGTGGTACTCTATGAATCCTTACCACTTCACTAATGTATATCCTAGAAAGATGATACAGAGAGAATTATTCTGTAATAGCGATGAAGTGTGCTAACTTAGTAAGTTGATTAACTACCACCCATATAAAAAAACACTTTACAGGTTTTGGGGGTTCCAACAACAACATTCCTAGTTGTAATGTCCCTGACCTGAAATCCACTAAACAGGTGCTCCAAGAAGTGTGAAGACACGACCTTAAGTGCCCCTCCCCACACGCCATAGGTTTCTGACTAGCAGTGGGGGTCCAAATAGTCAATTGGGTAGACTGTAACCCCTTTTTATCAAAGTAATCCACAACAGAAGATTAAAAAAATATCAGAATAATAACTAATAATATCATGGCACCCGTAAACAACCATTCCCCAAATGGGGTATAATCATGTCCAATAGTAAATATTTCATTCCATGCTACAAGGGAAAAATTTAACAAAAAATAAAATGGATACAAAATACAAAATCCAAAAAATGGTCCTGACACCATGTCTGGTTCCTCCTCCATGCACACCCATGCCAACCCAACTACCTAGGAAGGGAGTTTTAACTTTTCCTAACATGTAAACATGAAGTCTTCTTGGGTACCCAATGGAAGCCCAAGAAGGGTGTGACTACAACATAGTAGGCCACCACCAATGGTTTCTAAAAAAAGTCCAGTATAAAAAATTGTGCATGAAAAAGGAAAATGAATAATAAATGAAAAGAAAAGATTAAGTTCGCCTAACTAGTTTGGGTCCATTACCAACATTTATTACCATTTCCTTATCTTAAAATTTCATCCAATTTCCCATTACTTACGATTTCCAACACATTTACCATGGGTTCATCATACACAACAAGATACATGTCTTAAATTACATAATCATATACCTAAGAAAACACACAATTGTCCTATCATACTAGGACCAACTTCATCATGTCAACAATATCCTCACCTCGAAGCCTCAGTCCGGGTGGATGCAACCAATTGGGAAACAGAGTATCAGCACACTTCCCTAACCAGTGCATTATGTTTGGAGTTTAGAGACTCAGTCCAACTCGACGAGTGGGCATAGAACCAAAGTCAATACCCCAGACTACCAAGCTATGTGAAAATGCTATACTTATATGTATCAATTAACCATTCACACAACAACACAACTATTTCCCAAGGAAAACATAAACCTTAACAATGTAATAAGATTTAATACCATCTCTTAACCCATTAAAACATTTACCACATTTTACATCATTTACCCACTTAGCCTGATTTCCCTTTTATTATGCTTATCTCACTAAGAATTTATTCATTGTGCCTACATCACTAGGATTTGTTCATTATGCCTAACTCACTAGACTTCATTACCATGCTCACAATCCATTCCATTATGGTCTTTAATCATTTATATATATTAACCCAATATCCCTCAGGTTATTATCAAGCCTAGGTGCATCACATTGATTCTATCCCAACATGATTAATCACATCAACATGTTTATCTAGGGCACTACAAGATTACACAACAATATCACTTGTTCTTCACAAATACCTAGGCTCGAGAGAGTCGGAACACCGCATGGATGGCCCTAGATTAGTGTCATTACCCTCAATGCATCCCATGGAGATCGTGAAGGTCTCCATTTACCTTTTTAATATAAATTTTAACTAAACATGTCAAGGGTGATCAAAACATACCAAGAGACACCCAAGAAAAAAAATAGACATTTACGAATCCTCAAATAAACCATGGGATATAACTTGTAGACCATCTACCTCAATTATACGGATTAATGCAATCTTAACCATGCCCTTAGATTCCCCTTCAACCAACCCTTGAAGCTTAAACCTAGAACTCACCCAAAGAGTAGGGTTTTAGATCTTCAGAAGAAGAGGAGAATAACATACAAACCCTAAACTCAAAAGATAATAAAGGATGGGATTAGCCTTACATTGAATGGAAAAATTGTATAATTTTAAAAGATTATGGGTCACACGATTTACCAGCATGATTTTACAAACTATGCAACAACTTTTCCAAGGCCACTGTCCAAAATATCACCTCCTACACAGTTTCATGGGTTGTCCCCATAGTTAGCACTAACCATGCGCCGACTATGAAACCTACCCAGAAAAGCCCCCTTTCTCCATTTTTTTGTTTCTCGAACCCTCAGAACACCCCCGACCCTCCATAAGGACTTGGGTAAGCACTTAACTAACCAAAAAATGAATTCAATTCAAAACATAAATGAGAATATACCTTTCCATGATACTAGATCTTACAACCCCCACCTTATAACAGGTTGTCCTCAAGACGAGATCCCAAGCTTTACTATACTTCCATGGGAAAGAGATCGGGCCACTGAGCCCACATATCTGATTCCATCTCCCAAGTTTCTTTCTGAACATTCCCATGCCGCCAAAATACTCGCACTAATGGATCAACCTTTCCCCAAAAGACTTTCTCACTATGATCCACGACAAGAACCAGATGCTCCTCAAAAGACACATCAACCTCAAACTCGACATCCTCAACATCCACCACATGAGTTGGGTCAGGGTGATACCGCAAAAGATGCGACACATGAAAAACATCATGTGTATCTCTATACCACTGTGGAAGATCCAATCGGTATTCCAATGACCCGATCCTCTCAATAATCTCAAACAGACCACATACA
The DNA here is from genome assembly GCA_963277665.1 of Viscum album. NCBI lineage: Eukaryota > Viridiplantae > Streptophyta > Magnoliopsida > Santalales > Viscaceae > Viscum > Viscum album. The sequence goes on along the minus strand of OY728120.1, from coordinate 2,058,182,230 downwards.
TGGGCACATAATTTCTTTGCTTATGAATCCATTGGTGAACCATCCTTGTTGACACCTGAAGGAACACACTATCACCTACCTCGAACTCAAGAGGTCTACTCCTCCAATCCACGCACGACTTCTTTCTACACTGATCTGTTTCCATCTATCTCCGAATTAACTCCACTTTCTTTGAATTCTCCTGCACGAGACTTATTCCGAAATGCTCGGATTCACCATCCTCCAACCAATAAAATAGAGATGTACATAGTCTCCCATAGAGAACCTCAAAAAGTTCTATTTGAACCGTACCTTGGAAACTGTTTTAATAGGAAAATTAGACAAGTGATAGGTGATTCTACCAGGAACCACCAAAGTACAAGACACAAACCCTCAACATGTACTCCAACACTTGGATTGTATGCTCCGACTGCCTGTCTGTTTAAGGGTGGAAATCCGTACTCAAAAGCACCTGTGTACTAAGTAGGTTCTGTTAAACTTTCCAGAAGAGCGATGTGAAATGAGTATCATGATACAAAACAATAGTTCAGAGCACACCATGGAACCATACTATTTCCCGAACATATAACTCACCCAACTGATCAACTGTGTATGTCTCCAGAATCAGAAAGAAATGATCCACTTTCGTTAGCCGATCCATAACCACCCAGATTGCATCATTCTTCTAAGGAATCCTCGGAATACCCACCACAAATTATATTGTCACATAATCCCACTTATATTCCAGAATGGGCAATTGATTTAACAAACCCCCAAGGCGTTGATGCTCGGCCTTCAACTGTTGACAAGTAAGTCACCGTGCCACGATTCCCGCAACATCTCTTTTAATTCCAAGCCAATACCTACCGAGATCATGATACATCTTGGTTAAACTAGGAAACACTGACCATTTTGATGCATGGAATCCACACATAAAATCTTCCCACATGCATACAAAAATAACCACACGACCATGAACACAAACAACCCCGTTCATACTGATGAAAAAATAATAAGATGGATCCCCACATTTAAGACTCTCCTCTATGGAAAAACATTCAGGATCGTCGAGCTAACTTTCCCTAACTCAGCTCAAAAGTGTATACTCAACCTCCATGGAAGCAAGAGTCACCTGACCATTTTACTCATGCACCTCTAGGTGCATCTCCACGAACAAAGCTATCACCATCCACTCTGTGCTAGATTCCTAAACTATTTGGTTATGAGCCTTCCCGCCCAAAGCATCAACAATATTGTTCCTATTCCTGGTGTATATACCATCTAAAATTAGAAATACTAGATATAATCAACCCATATAAACTACTAAATATTCAAATCCTTCTGTGAAATGATACACTTTAGACTCTTGTGATCGTTATACACCGTGAGCCATTCCCCCAACAAGCAGTGCCTCCCTTAATTTAAGGCATACACTACTATAGCCAACTCGAGATCATGAGCAGGATAATTCTACTCATGGGGTATCAATTTTATCGACCCATAATCCACAACACACTCATCTTGCACCAACACAGCTCGAATCCAGATACCAAACATATCACAAAATATGACATACTTCTTACCTCGCTCAGGTAAGATCAAGATTGGGGCGCTCATCAATCGTTTTTTCAACTCTTGAAAAGAATTATCACAATCCTAAGACCATTAAAACCTGATTCCTTTCTCGTTAAAGCCTGATAGTGGTGTATCCAAACGAGAGAATTCCTAGATAAACCTCTGATAATACCCAACCAAACCCAAAAAACTCTGAACATATTAAACACTCTAGGAATGATCCCAAGAATGATAGCCTGCGCTTTCTCTGGATCCACTGACAAACCTACCTCATAGATTATGTGACCCCGAAAATGAACTTCTCCAATCCAAAACTAACAATTTTACAACTAGGAATATAAACGATGCCCTCTTAGTGTCCTCAGAACTATGTCAAGGTGTTGGGAATGATCATCTTGAGTTTTTGAGTACACCAAGATGTTGTCAACAAAGACCAACACAATCTTATCTAGATAAGGATGAAAGATTTCGTTCATCAAATCCATAAACACCACTGGTGCATTGGTCAATTGAAAGGCATGCCCACAAACTCAAACAACCTTTACTAACTTCTAGAAGCTATCAATAGTACTTCTGAAGGCCTCACCCTAAACTAGTGATAACCCGATGTCAGATAAATCTTAGAAAACACCGATGAACCCCTCAGATGATTAAACAAGTCATGAATTCTAGGAAGAGGGTAACAATTTTTCACTATCATCTGATTTAACTTTCGATAATCAACACACATCCTTAACGACCTATCAGCCTTATTTGAAAAAATCACAAGAGATCCCCAAGTAGACATACTAGGACGTATGAACCCATTATGCTCCAACTCCTCAAGCAGAACCATCAACTACTAGAGTTCTTCTGGTTCCATTCAGTATGATGGAATAGAAAAGGTATCCTCTCCTCGAAGAAACTCAATCATGAACTCACGATTCTTCTCAGATGGAAACGTTGATAAATCCTCATGAAACACATCTGGAAACTCATCCACTACTGGAGGGAAGAAAGACTATTCCCCTCTTTCATCATCAAGCACAAGGAAAGATAATTGAGCCATGACCCAACCCAACTACTAAATTAATAGTCCCACACGACATGCTCGAACATCCCACCCTCCACGATGGACCTAAGAAGCACCCTAAAGTGACCTGAACGATACATTGAGATGGTAACAGTCTATGTGCAACCAATAACACACTAACCAGTCCATTCCAAAGATTAGGTAAAATCCCTACATCTTGAGAATGAACAATTCCCATAGGAAACGATACCCACCGACTTCTAGGGAACATCCCTTACACTACCTGATGTCTTTATTTAGCACCACCAATAGAGTTTCAATCGACATAACTCTATACACACACTCCATGGAACGATTCAATGCTTCCACAAGCTGAGAAGAAATAAAAGAGTGTGTAGAACCAGTGTCAAAAAACACACTAGAAAGGGTATAAGCTATAAAGATCATACCTAGAATAGTTGATGGCTCAGCCTTTCCACCACCAGGTGTAGACTAAACTACATGAAGCTCAACTACCCCTCTACCCTAGGCCCCAACCTATGTTTCCTGCACTACACTGCCCTGCTAATGTGGGCGATCCTGCCTCAGAGTTCCTCGTCCACTGCCCCTGCCAGTACGATCAGTGGAGCTCCAACTGCCTGCCTGATATTGCGAAATTGGTACCTTTCCTCCTCTTGGAATCGTCATGTCCCCAAAATTCATACTCTCAGGCTGAGGGCTCCTGCAGAACCTCTGCACATGTCCTAATTTTCCACACAACTGATACTCAATTAGAGGTCGAGGACACTGGACATGCATGTGCCCTGACCTTCCATACTGATAGTTGAACACCCTATCACCACCCTGAGAGGCTGACCCTCTCTTCTAACCACCTTTCAAACTTATTCCCATCTGAAAACTTCCAAAATGACGCTTCTGTACCTCAGAAGCTGAGCCACTTTTCTACCCAGCCGGCATGACAATACCACTACCTAAAGCTACTTTTAGGTTCCCTTATGAGATCATCACTTGGTCCACTAACTCTGTAATCCTCTTAAAGAAAAATATATTCAACTAAGACCTAATATTGTGTCTCATCCCATCCTAAAAATTCCTCAAAACTACAGCCTCATCCCCCGCCAACGTTGGAACAAATCATCGCAGGTCAGTGAAGAGACCAGCATACTCCATCACCCAACACTGATCCATGAGTCGGGCTCATGAACTCTGTATCCCTCTCTCGCCTTAAAGTCTCAAGATAAAACTTCTCTATAAACTTTTCCTGGAATTCATTCCACAACATCCCCTCAGCCTGCTCAGTCTGAGCCAAGATGTCCCACCAACACTTTACCTGGCCCAAAAATATATAAGCTGCCAACTTGACTCGCTTCCCAACAAGAGTCTCCATATGTTCATGTATTGTCTGGACAGACTCTATCTAGAACTCCACTGCCTCTAGCCCACCCTCTCCAGTAAAGGTCAGAGGGTGCTACAGTTGAAACTCTTTAGTCAGCTCAAACATACTTGGTGCGACCCTCCCTGGGTCTCGATCCATCATCTGCATAATACAAGCCAATTTCTTTTGAAAACTCTCTTCCCCATCTTACTGGATCACCACATTCTCTTGCTCCTCTACTGGAGGACTATTCTCTGCAACATCCTCTTGTTTCCCAACCAGCGCTCGACGTCGTGGTGTCATTTATCTACATTGCTGAACATGAGGTTTAGAATATAGGCCATAAAACTTTCACAACATCATAACAATAAGTCTCTTCACCAGCCACAACCACCCAGTATACATGAACTTTCCCAAAAAACACTAATATTCTAAAAACAAAACCCCGAAAATCCCTACCGCGGGCCGTGTTTTACAAGGGGTAAACAACTATACACCACCACAAGGCTCACACAAAATATTGCAGAAATAATTTTCAATTCATTAAAAACACTTAATTATTCATATTTTATTAATCATTATTTATCATTATTATATTTTACCCACTTAAATTATTTCATTTATGACATTTTACCTTTTTCAATTATTAAGATGCACGGTGCATTCTATCTTTCATTCCTCAGACCACCAACCCGTGTGTACCTACTATAATGCATGCCACCTATCTATCTAGGTTCCTACAATAATGCATGAATTCACAAACTCGTTCCTTTGAGGCCACAAGGAAAATTTCATAAATAATCACATCACACAACATGTGCATCACCAAATATTGAAATATCATCAACTATAACATCGCCAAATCAAGAACAACAATTCCCACCCTGGGTGACTTGGGTTTTCCCTCGTACATGGGTTTGCTACTCCCAAGCATGATCTCATTACCAAGGCCTGACACATCTTAACTCCTGTATCCCCTCCCAAATAACAATATTATAGAGAAGGAGAAAAAATAACTCCTTTGATACCACTTTGTATCATCCCCGACCTAGAACCCACTAATCTGGTGCTCCGAGCCGAGTGGTTACATGACCTTATGCACTTCTCCCCGTATGCCAAAGGTTTCCAACTAGCAGCGTGGGTCCAAATAGTCAATTGGGGAGACTATACCCCCTTTTTATCAGAGTAAGCCACAATAGAAGATAAAAAAATTATTAGAATAATAACTAATAATATCAGAGAATCCGTAGACTACCATTCCCCAAACGGGGTACAATCATGTCCAATAGTAAATATGTCATGCCATTCTACAAGTGAAAAATTTAACAAAACATAAAATGAAGAAATACTGAAAAACCCTTAAAATAGTCCCAACACCATGTCCGGGTCCTCCTCCATGAACTCCCATACCAAAGCAACTGCCTAAGAAGGTCCTTTTCACTTCTCCTGACCTGCATACATGAGGTCTTCTTGGGTACCCAATGGCGTCCCGAGAAGGGTGGGAGTACAACATAGTAGGCCACCACCAACAGTTTTTACAAAATATCCAGTATATACAATTGTGCATGAAAAAGGGAAATGAATAATAAATGAAAAGAAAAGATTAAGCTTGTATAACCAGTTTAGGTCCATTAACAACATTTATTACCATTTCCTTATCTTACAATTTCATCCCATTTCCCATTACTTAAAATTTCCAACACATTTACCATGGGTTCATCATTTACAACAAGATACACATCTTAAAGTACATAATCATATACATGAGAAAAAACTCACAATTTTCCTATTATATGATGACCAACATCCTCATGTCAACCATATCCTCACCTCGAAGCCTCAGTCAAGGTGTATGTAACCGATTGGTAAACAGAGCATAAGTCCTCTTCCCTAACATGTGCATTAGGGGTGGAGTTTAGAGACTCAGTCCAACTCGAACCATGGGCGTAAAAACTCAGTCAATACCCCACACTACCAATCTATGTGAAAATGATAAATGTATATGTATCCATCAAAGATTCACACAACATCACAACCATTTCCCAAGGAAAACATAAATCACAAAAATAATATAAGAGTTAATACCATGCCATAACCCATTAACACATTTAGCACATTTCATATCATTTATCCACTTATCCTAATTTACCATTTATTATGTTTATCTCTCTAAACATTTTTTTATTGTGCCTATCTCACTAGGATTTTTTCATTATACATAACTCACAAGGCTTCATTACCGTGCTCACAATATATTCCATTACGTTCTTTAATCATTTACACATATTAACCCAGTATCCCTTAGGTTATTATCAAGCCTAGTTGCATCACGTAGATTCTATCCCAACACTATTAATCAAATAAAAATGTTTATCAAGGGATCTACATGATTACAGAACAATCTCACTTCTTCTTCACAAATACCTAGGCTTCAGAGATTTGACACACCCCATGGGTGGCCCTAGATTAATGTTATTACCCTTGAAACATCCCATGGAGATTGTGAGGGTCCCAATTTACCTTTTTAATGACCATTTTACCAAAACATGTCATGGGTGATCAAAACATACCAAGAGACACCCAAGAACAAAACCATACATGCAAAAATACTCAAATAAACCATGGGATATAACTTGTAGACCACCTACCTTGATTCCGCAGATTATCACACTCTTAATTGTTACCTTAGATTCCACTTCATCTAACCCTTGAAGATTAAACCTAGAACTCACCCAAAGAGTAGGGTTTTAGAGCTTCAGAAGGAGTGAAGAAGAACATACAAACCCTAAACTCAAAACAGAATCAAGGATTGGATTATCCTTACCTGAAGCTTCAATCCACAACCAACGACACACAAAATTCCTTAGAAACGAGGGATATTGATCTCTTGTAATTCTTGGGTGATTTGGTTCGTTCCTAGTATGAAGAGGGGATAAATGGGAGGAAATACCTAGTTGGATATTAAAATACCTAGTGGGAAAATTGTAAATTTTAAATGATTCTAGGTTGCATGATTTACCTGCACGTTTTTCCATTCCATTCACAAACTATGCGGAGGCCACAGTCCAAAATCTCACCTCCTACATGGTTCCCTGGGCTGTCATCATGGTTTTCACTAACTATGCGTAGGCTGTGGGGATAACCCAGAAAACATCTTTTTCTCTATTTTTTGTGTCTTGAACACTCGGAACACCCCCGAGCCTCCTTAAGGACATGGGTAAGAACTTTACTAACCAAAACAAGGGATTAAATGAAAAACATAAACGAGAACATACCTTTACAAGATCTGGGATATTACAATAGTTATTTTCTTCCATTTCCATTCTAGAATGGTAAATGGATGCAAAATCCCCATATAATTTTGTCTTTCAGCATTACCTTACTGTCATACTAAGCACTGAGATATAAACTCCACACAATCCCTCTTCAAACCATCCCTCTAGAAGTATTATTTCAAGTCCCAATACAAATTTGAAAATCTCAAATTAATATAGAATTAATAAATATGATATCTCTCTAATATATCCTTCATTAAATCTTTTATGGAAGGAACACATATACGATTCATGAACCTCATCCTTTTATCATGATCATGGTTAATCTTAGGAACATTTCAAAAATTCTTTGGAAGTTGTATGTCTTCCTTTTGGGCCTCCTTAAGATTCAATTTGATAAAGGGTTAAACATTCAGTTGAAAAAGATAATATTTATCCCCATATTTTAGAATATATAGATCCATCCTTTGAAAGTCCCAAAATATTGGATCTTTTATGATCCTCATCATGGATAACCTAGATTGATGCATTCAAATCAAATCAAAAGGCATATTTTTGTATTTCCCAGGGTGGTAATGTATTGATAAGTCATAATCATTTATCATATCTAACCATCATCTTTGACACATGTTCAACTCCTTCTATGTGAACATATATTTCATACTTTTTTTACTTTATTAAATTCTCAAGTAGAATTATGCTCTACCTTACTCTTGGAATAGATAATAATATCATCTATAAAGACTAAAATAGACTAATTGGGGTAATATATAAATATTATATTCACCAAATACATGAATATATATGGGGAATTAGTAAGACCAAAAGAAATCACTATATATTCATAGTTTCCATACCATTTATTGAATATTTTCGTCAATATATCCTCCTTATTGAACCTCAATTTATGATATCATTAATGAAGGGAAATCCTGGAAAAGTATTGATCTCTGCACAGTTGATCAAAAAAGTCATCAATATGGGGAAAATGATACTTGTTCTTGATTGTGATATTGTTAATCACCAAATAATCAATGAAGAGTCCCACTTATCCATCTTTCATTATAAAAAAATAATAGGTTCACCCCAAGGTGACACACTTGGACACATGAATCTCTTATCAGGGTTTTCTAAGAGTTCCTCCTCCAATTCCTACAACTCAATTAGATACATTCTATAAGGAGTATTTACAATTATTGTGGAACCAGGTATGATTACTATTGAGAACTAAACTTCACACTATGTTGGAATCTTAACAAACATAGAAAATTCATTAGATATCAATGAGTGGGTAGATCCAAAATCCAATAAGACATTATAAATTCTAGATTAGATGATTAGAATACCTTTAACCACATCATTATTTCACCACTCATCCAAAATATATATTTTACGATATTTACCTTATCCCTCATATTAAAAGGTTTTTGAAGATGATAATCAACACCAGCCCTTAGGTTTTGGAACTAGTTAGCATAATTTCCATTCTCCTTATACTTGTAGCACTAAAGTGTGGGATGTTAATTCTAATACACTTTTTATCCATTAGAACCGTTAACTTAATTCTTCCCACCACTTCATAAATCAAATTCCTGATGTCTTTTCCATCCAAACGTAAAACATTTATTAGACCCCTTAAGTCAATTTACTCCATGATTATTTCCTCCCATAGAGAATAACAAAATGATCATTTTTATCTCATCATGGTTTTTCTATTTCCCGTCAAACTCCATATTCCATTTCTAGTAGAACCATGAGATTGGTATGTGACTCAAACCATCATTTCAATATTGATTTCACGACACCAAATCTCTTCACAGATACTAAATTCTCTTATGGCCAATTCTCTTATGAGACCAGGCTTTACACCATTAAAGAACATATCAACTTTACTTTCAGGTTAGATGATAATTCCTAAATCATTTCTCACAAGTCTCATGAAATTAGCATCGTAGGTTATGACATATTTGTCAACCCCTTTGATTCAACTTAATGAAGACTTTATCTACCTTGGTATGAATAATATGAGGAAATAAGTGATTGAAAAATAATTTCTAGAACTCATCCCAATCTATGGATTCAATTTCATCTTTCAGCCTTATATTGTTAATTATAGTCCCCCACTGGTCCGCTTCGACTTATAACAAATAAATAACCATAATTAATTTCCCATGCTCTAAAAAATGGATAATGGAGAATAAAATTTTAGTAGTAATGATACAATTTTAAACAAAAAGTGGATCATAAGACACATAGAAAAAGTCGGTAATTGCCTCATGAAAAGCTCAAAGGAATGTTGTTCCCTCATTTTATAATTTGGAATTCCTCCATGATTTATAGGTGGAGAAAGCTATGTGAGAATAGAAAAATCATTTTTAATTCATTCTCCCATATCATTCTATTTCTCAAGACGAAATTCATTTAATTTTCCATCACAATCACCATTAACGCAGTTCTTTTTGGTTCTATACATTGAATAAAAGAAAAAAACATAGGTAATAAAGGGTTATCATAATGAAGAGCCACATAATTATGAAAAATATTTACTTAGAGTATTTATAAATCATTTCACCTTCCATAATCTAAGACAACATAGGCTTATCCTAGGTTATTAATAGACAACTTATTTTTACATCCTCCAAAATGTTTCATAAAGTGTTTTTCAACTCTAAAAGAATATACCCACTAAAGTGTCAAACCACGTGTGCATCAAGGCCTATTTTCATGTACCAGGTTATGCCAAGTCAGGCCCGACACACCTTGTTGGAGTAGTTACCCCTAGTTGCATCTATGCTAGATACACACCCAATTATAATATCAAGAAAGTGATATATTTCTAGGAAACCAATCACTATATCCTCTACCAAAATTCTAGTACATTTTCCTATACATTTACTTATCCTTAGAATTATCATTAGACATGTCCTTTGGGTTATCACTAAGGATTCCCCATTCCAGTTTCCAATGGTTATATAAAATATTTCTCTGATACCAACTATTACAACCCTCCCTTTGCATACATTAACATTACATAACATTTGTGGAATACATAAAAATTATACAAAAAAATTCATAAATAATGTATTAGTTTAGTTCCTTTAGAAAAATGGAATCATAAACACTTGTACATAATTAAGATATATTATCTCCCACTTGTATTTTTTTCACTAGTACCCATCTTATACAAAAAAATAATATATATCTTCATAACCTGGGGAAAGGAAAAAAATAAAGGGGTTATATTAGATGCCTAGTAAGGGTAAAAATAGAGATATATAAACATAACTATGGGCATATGGTCATGAGAACATGAACATGAATATAGAAGATCATACCCTGCATGTCAATGATCATAAACAAGAAACATGGCGTAATGATTGGTAGTTCATGTGACATGAATCATAATGAAATAAATAACAGAATCCATTAAACTGTAACATAGGAATAAGACATGGAATTGTGTTATCTGCATAATCTTATAAAATCATTCCCATAATAGTCAAGGAATCTCTTCCAAGGTCATCTTATTTGTATGGTTTCACTACCAGTACCATCTTGGTAGTCATGGTTCACTACTGTAGTAATTTTAGTAGTATTAGTTCACTCCCCATACCATCTTGGTAGTCATGGTTCACTTACATGGCCATATTTGTAGTCAAGGTTCACCCACATGGCCATCTTATTTTATCTCATGAGATATAAATATTTACCCAATGCATTGGAGGGAGATATAATTCCCACCCATGTCATAATGAAATCATACATACATGTGAAAAAAAATAATAATCAATCATAACATAACCAATAAAATTAAATGGGTTTCATAAACATTTAATCATATCATAACCGGTGGAAAATAGCTTTTTTTCAGAATCATTTCATTATAGCATAGATCATGAAAAGAAACGGGTTTAATAAACATCATTCCATCAGATGTAAACCATTCCAATAAAAAACATCGATTGAAACAATGAATAATTAAACAAAAAAGTAATTAAAAAAACAAAAATATGTAATATTAGATGGAAAATAATTTTTAATGTTCCTCTAAAAACATTTCATGAGTAAAATATCATTTATTCACTTAAAATTTATTTTTAAAACATAATACATTTTTAAAATAATTTTCTTGGAAAATAGAATTTAAAACTTATAAAAGAATCTATGAAACCCATAAAAAAATTTAAATTACTTTTTTCCTTGAAAATTATCTTCATAGATTATTTGAAAACATTTTTGGAAACATTTTGGAAAACATGGTTCTTCAAATAAAACACATGTCCAACTGAAGAGGGAAATGATCAGATTACTCTTAAAAATATTTTTTTAAATTATATTAAGAACCCAAGAGTTTAAAATGGTACTAATATATGTAGATATTTTGAATATATAGAGAATAATAAAATTCATTATTGTTATTGAGTGATGTATCATAAAATTTCATCAATGGAATCAAAATCCTAATCAATCCCGATAAAGGATGAGATTGTTTCAATAAACTCTTACCCACATGGTAACTTGGGATCATACTCTTCATGTAATAAAATAGAATTATATGAGGCGCATAATATCATTAAAATAAGGTTATTAAATATATTATATATCAAATGGAAGTATATACACCTGAAAAAATAATTTATGTGCATAACAAAACTTGTGTCTCAATGAAGGAAAACTGAGACAAAACTATCTTACCAATTTGATAACTAATAAACCATAATCCCCTTAAAAGAATGATAATAGAATGGATATTTAAATACCCATAAATTTAAGAAGAATAACCATATAATATATTCATGGGATCTATATACACCACACAAAATAAATGAGTGGTGAATATTCCCTGTATCTCATGGATATAAAAAGTGAGCTGAAATTCTCTTACCTTTGGTATAGAATCTCATCATACTCATACAAGATTACGATATAACAAATATATGTTTTTTATAAATAATTTAAATAACCATATTCATATTTATAATACCATATATTATTTTATATGAATTTATATTACCCTCTTATTAAAAATTCTATGTTAAATTTAACCTTCGGGTAATATCCACATAGGTTTCCACATGCATCTTAATTTGTTATATATTTAGTCCTTATAATGATATAACTATTTCAAAAATGTAAACCGTGATATAAATATCATTTATATTCAGTATATCTATATTATAATAACCTATATAATTTATATTTATGAAATATAATACACTATTCAAGGATACGGTAGGCCGTACAAATGCTTGAACGATGATTCCGTTTTATTTTTGTATAAAAAGGAAGAAAGTAAATGAAATATATGTGTATATATGAATATATATCACTATTAAAGTTTCATTATTATAGAATATATATCATATATGTTCAATAATATCATAATTAATATATTCCACATAGAGTGTGAACAAATCACATCACTTCGAGGAGGCGGTATTCTACACATCCAGAAATGGTGTTATCATATTTAAAAAATGGAAAGTATAAATGTATGTTTTATAAAAGAATTAATGGAGAATAAAGAGAAAATAAAAATCATATATATATAATATATGTAAAATGTTACCATTAAAATTCCCCACCATGGAAGCTTGAAATGGGAAAACAAACAACATCGTTTCGTGAGGCGGTAGTTCACCGTACACAAGAACTATAAGTTCATTACACATTAGATAGAATTGTACATATGTGTTGGAATAAACCTTAATATAAATTCATATAAGTATATTTATGATAATTTTTTTATAATATAATCATGAAATAAAGATATTTTAGGTGGCGGAGAAAGAAAATAAACGAAAGAAGCTTGAGTAAGGGTGTTACATCTTCTTTGAGAAACTCCATTTGGTTTCAACAATGGGATTCCTTGGATTGATTCATGCTGGAAGGTAGTCTTAAAGAAGATAATGATGGTTTTTGGTAGGATAATATAGTATACTATGGATTATCCAAATGTATTTAGGGGTTTGAGGAAGTTGGATGGGTGAGTTCCTTTTTATAGAGGAGGAGGAGTGGAATTCCATAAATATTTTTGAAAGTGAATTCTACACACATTGTTTCACATGTCATGTGGCTCCAGTAACAATAAAAATTATATCCAAGGGTTTATAGGGTAGAAAAATTTCCATAAAATTTATTTTGAAAAAGTTTATGGGTTATATGGCCATTAAGTGTAAGGATTAGTACCTAGTTATGTTTAATTTTACCTTAATAATTGTATTTAATTTTAAATGAATTCAATTTTATGAATAGTAATAACTAATATTAAAATTCCAAGACACTTTATTGTATTAATTTTACCTTAATCATTGTTGTATTAATATTAATATTTAATATTATGATTTAATTTCGTTGAAACCACTCTCTCAAACCTTTAAAACATTCCAAGACACTTTATTGTATTTTGATTCATCCTTATACTTATCCATAGAGACATATCTAGATATATCTTCAGAAATTTCCCATGGGTTATTCCTAAATATTTCTCAAATTTTTTTCCAATGGTTGATTAAAAATTTCCTTTATTACTAATTATAGTTACCAAATATTAACATACATAAATATTAAATAAATTTATATTAATATTAATCAAATTAAAAAAGAATATTCTTGAAGAATTTAATAGTTTAGTTTCTTTGAAAAAATGGAATGAAATATTCTAACTTGGCGAATGATCTTCATAATATCATTGAAATATTATTCTATTTATTAATCCTACATAAAACATTTACAAATATTATGGGGAATGGAAACATAAGAATGTTTTATCTCAGATGCTTAGTAAATGTAAAAAAGGGATATATGTAATCATAAAATGAGCATAGGGGTTTGAGAACATGATCATTACATTAGAAGTTCATATCTAGCATATCAACGATTATATGCAAGTGTAATGGAATAAATATTCATAGTTCATAAGGAAAGATTAATATGGGAATAAATAGAATAATCCATGAAAGAATAAAAAAGAAATCAGACATGGAGTTGTGTCATAAATTTCAACTTATAATATTGTGAAAATGTGTAAATAGAAGAAGGTTAACTCATTTTGACAAGGACATGAAATTAGTCCCTTATATAAACCTGTGGACATTCAATAAGGTTAACTGATAAAATTTTAAATATGTAATTACATTAACACCTAAAAATCATTCTCTATATGTCAACACTCATTGCCAAAACATATTAAGAAACTTCTTGTGGACTACACAAACTGGACGAGACACACCACCATCCCCAGTCATAATCCTTTAGTTATAAGGAATTAATTTCCCCTTCTTACCATAGTGGAAAAGGTTTCCCCGTATTCATAAAGTGGATCCAGTTTAACCATCACCTCATAGAGTATCAGGTTTCTCCATCTTCTTTTAGAGGATTAAGACACACATGCTTCTTATTTTGGGCCAGGGAACACCTGTTTCCGATTATGGATCAAGCTTGTCATCTTGTTTCCCATTATCATATCCTGAGATATAAATTTTACCCAATGAATTAGATGGATATATATTCCCCCATCACATAATAAAATCATACATACATGTTCCACAAGATAATAAAACATTAATCATATCATAACAAATAAAAAGTGATGGTTTTCATAAACATCATATCATAACCCATGAAATAAAACATGCATAGTAAAAATTTCATTATGTCATTAATTATGGATAAGATATAGGTCTTATATTCATTTCATGAAATCAATAACAGTTAAAAGAAGAAGGTCTCAAAAGAATATAACCAAAGGAAGATAACCAATGATCATAAACATAATTCCATCAAAACATAAACCATTCAAGAATTCATGTGAATAGTATTCTTGGACTATATACCCGATAAAGAATAAACCATAACAAAATGTGTTATCTTATATAGATAATGACATTGGGAGATCACATGGAACATATATTTTAGAAAATAGACATTTTTTGAAAATCCATTTCATAAAACCATTTCAAATATCTTTTGTATATAGAAAATTAAATACAATTCCAATTAAATCATTTCTTGAGGAAAATATATTTTCTAATTTGAAGAAAATTATTTTTCTAGAATCAAGAATCGTGAAAACCTTTTTTTTATAAAATATATTTGAAAACATATAAATTAATATTGAATATATTATCAAAACCATTTTTTTGAAAATTAGTTTGTAAACAAAGAAAGAAGGGCTGAAATAATTTTGAAATGATTTTTCTAGAAAATGGATTTAGAAAATTCTAAATAATTCTATAAATCATTTAAATGACTTTCTTTGAAAATAACCTTTTGAAAACAAATAAAGGATGTTTTGTAAATCATTTAGAACACTTTTAAAAATAATAATTTTTTTAAAACATTTTTATTTGAAAACCACATTATAAACATTCAATTTAAACTATATTTATAAAAAAATAATGGTAAATAACTTTGTAAAAATATATAGGAGTATTCAAGGAAATGGAGGTGATGATGACATGTAAGTCCATACATGATGAACATTCCTTTTTATAGATTAAAAATGTTAGAAAAGTGCCATGGTCAGATTATACAAGAAGTTTCTATTTTGAACCATTTTTTAAAGTTAAAATATGGATAAAAATATCATTTAAGGATCATTGGATAATGTTAAAACAATTTTGGAATTTTTTTTTATAAAATATGGTTTTGAAAGAACATAGATTCTCAACCAAAAGGAGATATAAAATCACATTTTAATGAAATTTTTTTCTTAATTATAATAAGTAAAAATTCCTTTTCTCCCATCAATAATTGTGAAAATATTTTTATTATAAAAGATCTTTAAAAACATATGAAGGAATATTGAAGATATTATCGAAACCATTTTATTTTAAAATACCTTTTAAACACAGAAAGAAGAATTGAAATAATTTTGGAAAACTTTTTTTAGAAAATGGGTTTGGAAAATTCTAAATAAATTTTCAAATCATTAAAATATTTTCATTGAAAATAACCTTTTTAAAAAAAATAAAGTAATCTTTGAAAATCATTTAAAAAAACTTTTAAACATAATAATTTTTTGAAAACATTTTTATTTCAAAACTACTTTAAAATAAATGAATTTATAAAATATTAGAAAAATATATATTTAAAAATAACACTGAAAAAATATATAGGAAGATTCAAGGAAATGGAGTTCGTGATGGCATGTAAGTCCATACATGCTGAACATTCAGTTTTATGCATTAAAAATCTTAGAAAAGTTCCTTGATCAGATTCGACAAGAATATTCCATTTAAAACTATTTTTTTAAAAGTTTATACATGGGTAAAAATTTCATTTATGGATCATAGGATAATGGTAAATTTGTTTTGAAATTTTTTGTATAAAACATTGTTTTGAAAGAACACACATTCTTAACTGAAATGATAAATGAAATCATATTATCATGAATTTTTTTTTGTAATTATAATATCTAAAAATAATGGTAAAACAATACTATTGTAGCAATAACCGCTTACCACATTGGTAACATTAAATCAAAATCCACATTAGTCAATAAAATTACATAAAGCATATAATATAATTAAAAGAATAATATTCATTATATAACATGTAAAAGGGTAGTATATACACCTCATAGAAGAATATATGTGCCTGACACAACATGTGTCTCAAATAAGGCCACTTTAGACAAAATTAACATATCGATTTGGTATCTTTTGAACCGTAAATCCCAAGAAAGAGAGATTATAAAATGGATATGTAAATAAAAATAAATTTAATTATAGTTATCATATAATAAATTCATGGGAATTACATACACCACACAAAATAAAGAAGTGGTAAACATGACATGTATCTCATAGATATAAAATGAGAGATGAGAAAACCTTACTTTTAGTCATGAATATATTCAAACATGTTAAAACTTATTATATAATATGTAAAAGATTATTATAGATCCAAAAATGAACCATATTTTTATATATAGTACCATATATTATTTTTTATGACTTTATATTAACCGTTTTTAACAATACCTTGTTAAGGTTACATTTTGGGTAATATCCATTTTATTTTTCATATATGTTTTGACTTATTATTCATGACCCTCTTTTATAGATCATTATTTTTGTATTTAAATAATTTAAAACACGACATAAGTATCATATATATTTAGTATATAAATATTTATAATAACCTTGCAATGATAAAACATGAAATGGAATACACCATTGATGAAGATGACATACCATACATACACATGAAAACTATATCCGATTTCATTACATGTTAAAATAATGAAATAAAATGAGACAGACACACATATAATTTCATACCAAAATCATTATTATGTCATATATATAATATAAATATTCTAAATCTATCTATAATACATTCCATTTAATGTGTGAACGAATCACATCACTTCGAGGAGGTGGTAGTCCACACATCCAGAAACGAAGTTATCATATTTACAGAAGGTATATTATATATAATAATTAAAAAAGAATAAAAACATCATAAATATCATAAATATCATATATATAATTATTTTCATTGTAATTCTGAACCATGATAGGTGTTAAAATAAAAAATAATGACATCATTTTGGGAGGCGGTAGTTCTACATACACACAAACAATATGTTTTCACCCATTTTGTAGATGTATGTGTATGTGTATATCTAAATGATATAACAAATATATATATGAAAATATATTATAATTATGTGATTATTTAATCAAGTAATAAGAATAACTTAATTGGCCAATAATTAAATAAAACAAAAACTCATACTAAACAACATTTCTTATTTTCTGGGTAACTTCTTTTGGATTTACTAAAGGTCTTACTTGATTGAATTTATCCCAAAATATAGGATTTTAATACGGGGGTATGGATTTTGTGATGGTAATTTTTCATATTTTGTATGATACAATGTGTCTTTAGAGGTGTCAAGTAGTCTGGGGGGGGGGGTGGTGAGTTCCAGTTTACAATGGAGGAGAAGTTTTATTCATGTAAATATATAAAGGTACACAGTATTGAGAGGTATCCCTTACATAATGTGCCTAAAATAATTAAATATTTACTATAAAATGGATTATATAGTAACAATATGGACATAAAATGGATTGTGGACATGTTTCAAGGGTATTTGACATGTTAAGTGATAGTTTAACTACTATGTAAACATGTTTTAACTATAATCAATGTAATCAATTTTATTTACTTTCATGAATATTTTTAATCCAAAGTAACATTGAAAATTCTATAAATTATAATTCATTATTATTTATATTATGGAATAATTTTTTAAAGATTATAATAGATATTTTTCTTAAATTAATTTAAAATTAATCCCATAAACAGGACGAGACAATAGGGTTTTAAAGTAAAAATCTTGAAAAGTTTGAAATGTTCTATATCCAATTTCTATGTAAAGTTGTTTTAAATGGCCTAAATTGGATTAATTTATGTATAATTTAAATAAATATACTTTTAAATCAATTTAAAATATAAATAAACTATATAAATAAATTATAATGAAAAGAAGTTTTCAATTAAATTTCATTGTTCTAACACTATTCATAAAAAATGACACTTCTCTGAAAAATACATAAAATTCACCCATAGTAAATTTTTATATAATACTTTCAATTTTTTTTGTCAAATTGAAATAATATTTTCTCTGTTAAAATATAGTAAAATTACATTTTAGAAAAATATATCTTTTTATTCATAAAATATGATTCATTCCTATCTTTCGACTAGAAAACACAAAAGATGAATGTTAAATAGTTTACTAAATAAAATATATATTTATATTTAATTAAAATTATTTATAAAAAGAGTTCTAATTAATTTATTAAGGTTAAAATTATTATATTCCATAAATATAGTTTTCCAGTAAAAGATTTGCTATATTCTCAAAAGGGTTTCACTTTGATGTCAATGCTAATTTGTCAACAAATAATTCTTATTATATACATGTGTAAAACATATTAAGATAAATTAATTAATATTATTTTTAACATACATTACAAATTATATTTTTAAATTTAATAATATATTAACAATGATGTTAATATTATATGGTTTTTCGGTAAAAACCAGACTTGCATGTGACCGTAGTAATCAAATGAACATGGAATTATGTGTAACCTAAGACAAACGTACTGTAGCATATACCGGAAGACAATATAAGTGTAACATGTAGTGTAATAATATCATTGTGTTTAATGAAATGTAATTTAAAATTATTTATTTTATATAAAACTAGCTATATTCAGTGCTATGTGAAACAAAAAATATAAAAATGGTTAAATTAATTCAAAAAATATATTTCAAAAAATATATGGGTGTTACAATGGTACTTCAACTTTCTGACCACTCATTAAAGCATCCTAAAACATTTCTTGAGGGAATCTTGGTAAAGGATATAAAAATAAATTTCATTAAAACCACTCTCTCAGACCTTTAAAATAATTCCAAGACACTTTCTTGTATTTTGATTCATCCTTATACTTATCCATAGAGACATATCTAGATATATCTTCAGAAATATCCCATGGGTTATTTCTTAATATTTCTCATAATTTTTTCCAATGGTTGATTAAAAATTTCCTTTATTACTAATTATAGTGACCAAATATTAACATACTTTAATATTAAATCAATTTATATTAATATTAATCACTTTAAAAAAAATATTCCTG
The DNA here is from genome assembly GCA_963277665.1 of Viscum album. Lineage (NCBI taxonomy): Eukaryota > Viridiplantae > Streptophyta > Magnoliopsida > Santalales > Viscaceae > Viscum > Viscum album. The sequence continues at coordinate 2,058,162,349 of OY728120.1, read as the reverse complement.
AAGACTTTAATAGTTTAGTTTCATTGAAAAAATGGAATGAAATATTCAGACATGGGGAACGATCTTCATAATATCAATGAAATATTATTCCATTTATTAATCCTACAATAAACATTTAAAAATATAATGGGGAAAAGAAACATAAGAAAGTTTTATCTCAGATGCTTAGTAAAGGTAAAAAAGAGATATATGTAATCATAAAATGAGCATAGGGGGTTGAGAACATGATCATTACATTAGAAGTTTGTATTTGGAATATCAATGATTATATTCAAGTGTAATGGAATAAATATTCATAGTTCACAAGGCAAGATTCATATGGGAATAAATAGATTAATCCATGAAAGAATAAAAAAGAAATCAGACATGGAATTGTGTCATAAATTTCAACTTATAATATCGTGAAAATGTGTAAATAGAAGAACGTTAACTCATTTTTACAAGGACATGAAATTAGTCCCTCATATACACTTGTGGACATTCAATATGGTTAACTGATAAAATTTTGAATATGTAATCACGCTAACACCTAAAAATCATTCCCTATATGTCAAGGCTCATTTCCAAAACATATAAAGAAACTTCTTGCAGACTACAAAAACTGGGCGAGACACACCACTATCCCCAGTCATAGTCCTTTAGTTATTAGGGATTAGTTTCCCCTTATTCCCATAGTGGAATACATTTTCCCATATTCATAAAGTGGATCCAGTTTCACCATCACCTCATAGAGTATCAGGTTTGCCTATCTTCTTTTAGAGGATCAAGACACACATGCTTCTTCTTTTGGGTCAGGGAACACCTGTTTCCGATTATAGATCAAGCTTGTCATCTTGTTTCCCATTATCATCTCCTGAGATATAAATATTTACCCAATGAATTGGATGGAGATATATACCCCCCATCACATAATAAAATCATACATACATTTTCCACAATATAATAAAACAATAATCATATCATAACAAATAAAAAGTGATGGTTTTCATAAACATCATATCATAACCCATGAAATGAAACATGTATAGTAAAAATTTCATGATATCATTAATTATGGATAAGATATAGGTTTTATATTCATTTCATGAAAGCAATATCCGTTAAAAGAAGAAGGTTTCAAAAACATATAACCAAAGGAATAGAACCAACGATCATAAACATAATTCCATCAAAACATAAACCATTCAAGAATCCATGTGAATAGTATTCATGGACTATATACCCGATAAAGAATAAACCGTAACAAAATGTGTTATCTTATATAGAGAATGACTTTGGGAGATCACATGGAACATATATTTTATAAAGTAGACATTCATTGAAAATCCATTTCATAAAACCATTTCAAATATCTTTTGTATATAAAAAATAAAATATAATTCCAATTAAATCATTTCTTGAGGAAAATATATTTTCTAATTTGAAGAAAATTATTTTTCTAGCATCAAGAATCATGAAAAACTTTTTCTTATAAAATATATTTGAAAAAATATAATTTAATATTGAATATATTATCAAAACCATTTTTTTGAAAATATTTTGTAAACACAGAAAGAAGGACTGAAATAATTTTGAAGTGATTTTTCTATAAAATGGATTTAGAAACTTCTAAATAATTCTATAAATCATTGAAATGACTTTCTTTGAAAATAACCTTTTGAAAACAAATAAAGGAAGTTTTTCAAATCATTTAAAACACTTGTAAAAATAATAATTTTTTAAAAACATTTTTATTTGAAAACCACATTAAAAACATGCAATTTAAAGTGTATTTGTAAAAAATTCATTATAAATAACTTTGTAAAAATATATAGGAGGATTCAAGGAAATGGAGGTCATGATGACATGTAAGTCCATACATGATGAACAATCCTTTTTATAGATTAAAAATCTTAGAAAAGTGCCTTGGTCAGATTATACAAGAAGTTTCTATTTAGAACAATTTTTTTAATGTTAAAATATGGATAAAAATTTCATTTAAGGATCATGGGATAATGTTAAAAGATTTTTGGAAACATTTTTATAAAATATGGTTTTGAAAGAACACAAATTCTCAACCAAAAGGAGATATAAAATAACATTTACATGAAATTGTTTTCATAATTATAATAAGTAAAAAATGCCTTTTCTATGATCAATCATTGTGAAAATATTTTTCTTATAAAATATCTTTGAAAATATATGAAGCAATATTGAAGATATTATCAAAACCATTTTATTTTAAAATACATTTTAAACACAGAAAGAAGCATTGAAATAATTTTGAAAACCTTTTCTTAGAAAATGGGTTTGGAAAATTATAAATAAATTTTCAAATCATTAAATTATTTTCATTGAAAATAACCTTTATAAAAAAAGTAATATTTGAAAATCATTTAAAAAACAATTAAACATAATAATTGTTTGAAAACATTTTTATTTCAAAACTAATTTAAAACTAAGGAATTTATAAAATATTAGAAATATATATATTTAAAAATAACAGTGAAAAAATATATAGGACGATTCAATGAAATGGAGTTCGTGATGCCATGTAAGTCCATACATGCTGAACATTACTTTTTATGCATTAAAAAGATTAGAAAAGTTCCTTGATCAGATTCGACAAGAATATTCCATTTAAAACCATATTTTTTAAAAGTTTATACGTGGGTAAAAATTTCATTTATGGATCATAGGATAATAGTAAATTTGTTTTGAAATTTTTTGTATAAAACATTTTTTTGAAAGAACACATATTCTTCACTAAAATGATAAATGAAATCATATTATCATGTATTTTTTTGTAATTATAATATCTAAAAATAATGGTAAAATAATACTATTGTTGCAAAAAAACTCTTACCACATTGGTAACATTAAATCAAAATCCACATTAGAAAATAAAATTACATGAAGCATATAATATAATTAAAAGAATAATATTCATTATATAACATGTAAAAGGGTATTATATACACCTTATAGAATAATATATGTGCATGGCATAACATGTGTCTCAAATAAGGCCACTGTAGACAAAATTACCTTATCGATTTGGTAAATTTTGAACCATAAATCCCATGAAAGAGAGATTATAAAATGGATATGTAAATAACAATAAATTTAGTTATAGTTATAATATAATAAATTCATGGGAATTACATACACCACACAAAATAAAGAAGTGGTAAACATGACATGTATCTCATAGGTATAAAATATGAGATGAGAAAACCTTACTTTCAGTCATGAATTTATTCAAACATGTTAAAAACTATTATATAATATTTAAAAGATTATTATAAATCCAAAAAATGAACCATATTTTTTTCTATAGTACCATATATTATTTTTTATGACTTTATATTACCCGTTTATTAACAATACCATCTTAAGGTTACATTTTGGGTAATATCCGTTTTCTTTTTCATATATGTTTTGACTTATTATTCATGACCCACTTTTATAGATAATTTTTTTTTTGTATTTAAATAATTTAAAACACGACATAAGTATCATATATATTTAGTATATAAATACTTATAATATCCTTACAATGATAAAAAAATGAAATGGAATACACCATTGATGGAGATGACATGCCATACATACACATGAAAACTATATCTGATTTCATTACATGTTAAAATAATTAAATAAAATGAGACAGACACACATATAATTTCATACCAGAATCATTATTATGTAATATATATAATATAAATATTCTAAATCCATCCATAATACATTCCATGTAATGTGTGAACAAATCACATCACTTCGAGGAGGTGGTAGTCCACACATCCACAAATGAAGTTATCATATTTATATAAGGTATATTATATATAATAATTAAAAAAGAATAAATACATCATAAATATCGTAAATATCATATATGTAATTATTTTCATTGTAATTCCCAACCATGATAGGTGTTTAAAGAAAAAATAATGACATCATTTTGCAAGGCGGTAGTTCGACATACACACAAACAATATGCTTGTCACCCATTTTAATATGGGGGTATGGATATTGTGATGTTAATTTTTCATATTTTGTATGATACATTGTGTCTTTAGAGGTGTCAAGTAGTCTAGGGGGTGGTGAGTTCCAGTTTACAATGGAGGAGAAGTTTTATTCATGTAAATATATAAAGGTACACACTATTGAGAAGTATCCCATACATAATGTGCCTAAAATAATTAAATATTTATTATAAAATGGATTATATAGTAAAAATATGGACTTAAAATGGATTGTGGAAATGTTTCAAGGGTATTTAACTTGTTAAGTGATAGTTTAACTATTATGTAGACATGTTTTATCTATAATCATTGTAATCAATTTTAATTACTTTCATGAATATTTTTAATCCAAAGTTACATTGAAAATTATATAAATTATAAATCATTATTATTTATATTATGGAATAATTTTTTAAATATTATAATAGATATTTTTCTTAAATTAATTTAAAATTAATCCCATAAAGAAGACGAGACAACAGGGTTTTAAAATAAAAATATTCAAAAGCTTGAAATGTTATATATCCAATTTCTATGTAAAGTTGTTTCAAATGGCCTAAATTGGACTAATTTATGTATAATTTATATAAATATAATTTAAAAGCAATTTAAAATATAAATAAACTATATAAATAAATTAGAATTATATTAAGTTTTCAATTAAATTTCATTGATCTAAAACTATTCATAAAAAATGACACTTCTCTGAAAAATACATAAAATTCACCCATAGTAAATTTTTATATAATACTTTCAATTTTTTTTTTCAAATTGAAATAATATTTTCTCCGTTAAAATATAGTAAAATTACTATTTAAAAAAATATATCTTTTTTTGCATAAAATTTGATTCATTCTTATCTTTCGACTAGAAAACAAAAAAGATGAATGTTAAATAGTTTAATAAATATAATATATATTTATATTTAATTAAAATGATTTATAAAAATAGTTTTAATTAATTTATTATGGTTAAAATTATTATATTGTATAAATATCGTTTTCCTTTCTATATTCTCAAAAGGGTTTCACTTTTATGTCAATGTTAATTTGTCAAAAAATAATTCTTATTATATACATGTGTAAAACATATTTTGATAAATTAATTAATCTTATTTTTAACATACAATAAAAATAATATGTGTAAATTTAATAATATATTAATAATGATATTAATATTATATGGTTTTTCGGTAAAAACCAGCCGTGCATGTGACCGTAGTAATCAAAGGAACATGGAATTATGTGTAACCTAAGACAAACGTAGTGTAGCATATACTGGAAGAAAATCTAAGTGTAACTTGTAGTGTAATAATATCATGGTGTTTAATGAAATGTAATTTAAAATTATTTATTTTATATAAAACTAGCTATATTCAGTGCTATGTGAAACAAAAAATCTAAAAATGGTTAAATTAATTCAAAAAATATATTTCAAAAAATATATGGGTCTTACAATGGTACTTCAACTTACTAACCACTCAGTCAAGCATCCTAAAATATTTCATGAGGGAATCTTGGTAAAGGATGTAAAAATAATTTTCCCTACTGATTCACTTTCTCTTGATATGGAAGAGGAAAGTTATATTCCCTATATTCAATTAAGACGATTTCTCTCCATTGGAATGGTGTTACTAGACGTTACACTGGGGAGGTTAATTTTTAGTTTCAGTGAAGACTAAGTCTCATTTGATTGGGATAAGTACAATAATAAAATAAATGGTTCATTTAGTTTTAAAACCATATCTATTTCTATAAATATATATAATAACGTGACTAGTGAAGACGATAATAAAAAAACTACCTCCTATTAAAAAAGGACCAATGATCAAAAAATTAAAATTTCACTACACCTCTAACAAGAGATGCTGTACAAAATTTCTTTCCATATGTCATCTTAAATTATTATATAAGGGGTAGAAAATAAATGTTAAATAATTTTTCTTTGAAATATTTATAGCTCTATAAAATAAATAAAAAACAATCTTGGAGGAAAATAGGGTAGGTTCAATAGCGTAGAATATGATATTTTATTCTTTATGATGTTTTAGATCTTTTGGAAACTTAATTTGAGGACCATTATCAAAAAGGGGAACAAAATAAAAAATACATGACATGTAATCATTACACAAGATATAAAAGTCAAGGGAATGATAATTTAACAAATTCATGATTTGAAGGTTGTGTATTTAATACACAGTGTGTAAATGTCTGGGATAATTTTAAATATAATGAACCATAGGTATCTATCCCTTCCCCTTTGTTTCTATCTATGTTTGACCCATCCCCTCATAAACCCTACCATCCTCCAGCATCGACCAAGAATGTCCCCCTCCTTCCTTCTTGAATACACCTCACAAATTCCTCTACCCATATACATTTCCTTCCTTGGTCTACATTTCCTTTATAATATGGGATTAACCCAGACCATCCATACCCCAACAATAAAATGTGCGCTCAGGAGTGTGGAAACACCTCTTCAACCCAATATGTGGAAGGACACACCTCCTCCTCCACCCATATATCTATCCTCATCTATCTTCTCTTCCACTGTGATATCTGCTTCCACTTCTGTAGACACACATTCATCGTCTATAGGTTCACAGTGCCTATCCCATCCTCACCTTCATCTATTTCTCTATTTTTCAGACCCTTCACATAAAATTCACTTGGTCCACATCTAGGCCAAGATGATGTGGGCCAACCAGACATTTGATCTCACAATACATCAGTAGACCCACATCCACATTGATGTCCTTGACCTAATAGGTTGGATACAACTGACCCTATTACACAGAAGTGAGAGGAAAATTTTAAGGAGATATTATTTATGTTTCATTACTCCTTCATGTTGGCACCGATTTTGTATGCTTTTGACTCAATGGTTTCCCATGAGATCTCACCTTAGGAAATTTTTCTATTGTCCTTAGAATCTAATTAGCTGATTTCTTCATATCCCCTATCTTACGGACATTCCAGCTCAATCCCAACAAGGATCCGACAACTAAACAATGTGAAAAAATTACCAGAGAGTATCAGAGTGTATATGATTCTTATACCTTAAAGTGATCTCCACTCCAAGGTTCTGCCCTTCAGATCCTACATAGGGATGATGCTCATGCTTGGTCAGCTTATGGTGATGCTCACAGATTAGTGAGATATATCTAGGTCTCTGTTCTTGAATAATCCATTGGCAACCTAACCATAAATATTTCAAGGAAGTTTGGAGAGTTCTTCCGGACCCCGATGATTAAGACACAAAGTAAATTAATGATAGGATATTTCATCACCCATTTTTCTAGGAATTACATTACAACACCATGATCATCCATATGGGGGGAATAATCATACTACTTCTCCACAAGATGGGAATGCTCGTGAAGGTATTAAACTTATACGAATGGGTGGTGATGTATATGGGGGATGATGATTAGGCCCCTTATAGTAATGTAGTAACCCTAGATGCACCAAACCCTACTTCTCATGTATATACTCCAACCTGATCCTCTACCACCACCTCAACCCTAGAACCATAGACCCTTATCTCATACTATACCTCCACCACCCTTACCTAAAAAATATGTAATCCAATAAATACCCCATTCACCACCGATATATATTTTACATCCACCACTAAAATTCTCACTCCATCATTCATGGAAGATATCTTGATCATGCATCAGTATATTATAGGGAACCTGCGTCAAATCTTTCGCCACCAGACATCCCAGTAATTAAACCCCCATTCTTTAATATCCCTACCCCACCACTTATGTCAAAAAAATCCATCCACTACCCACTTCAGACAAAACATATTCCTCCATACATCATACCTCTAAATCCCTAACCAACCTACCCTTAAAGATCCCCACTTCAAATGAATAGTAGTAATTTCTTGTAGATATGGAAATGCATAGTAATGACCCATCCATTTCACCATCTATTGAGGTGTTTCACATCAACCATGCTACCAGAAACTTGACCACTATTAGGGTTGACAACAAAAATCCACCATCCAATGTGATTACTGTCAATACCTTGATACCATTAGAGGTTGTCAATGAACCTTTTTCTGTGTCCATAGATGACGTCGTTATGCGAGACCACATCTAGAGACCCAATATTCGGTAGGGTACTATAGATTCATAGAATAATTCGAGTTCCCCTAATTCTTATTTTTCCCCTATACCCCTCTCATAATGCATTCTTTTTTTGCCATTTTTTTGTTTACATTGTATCCATTATTCCCCATTGTACTCAATTTTACACATTTAGTGATATGATGAAGTAATTTTAATCCCATTCATACTTTAAATTTATCTTTTTTATTTATACATTTTTATTGACATGAATGGATCTTTTATCACATATGTGGTCATTGAAGAGCCTCTCTAGCCACTATCTTACTTCTTACATCAAATGTCTCAACATCAAGATGATGTTGAGAAACACCTTGAGAAACACTCACTTTAGACCCATAATTTTTTGGGATCTTCACCACAATAATCATTTATTATTTTATTACCCTATAAGATTCATCCTCGATATTATCTTGAGGTGATTAATCCTACCATGTGACTCCATGAACTCTATGACACATCCACTAGTTCCTACATGCGGTAGATGACCTAAGGGCCATTGGATGACACTATCTGATCCATTTTCCATTCGTATGGATTATGATGTTATTGTAAGAAGATTATCATCGGAAACCCATTTTTTCGTTATTTTTACTTGATTTTATATATTTTTTATTACATTTAGTATTATTATTTTTCACAGTTAATCTATGAACTACATCATACTAACATTTCTACAATCGTATAAGTTTATTTCTCTAGACTTTGAATATATGAACATACTCATTTTTCTTATTCCAAATTAGATTAACTCATGGACTAATGTTTTATCTGGTGGAGATTTTTTATTACTAAAAAATTTTATAGGTTTCATAAATTCTATTAAAAATTATCATGTTTCCCCATGGCATGAAATTCACAACATTAAGCTCTCAATTCTCTGTAATCAATTTAAAATTTTCATTTAATTTTTGTCTATGGTGATACTTATTACACTCCCACAACTACTTCCATGAATGTTTAGAAAATGTACAATTTTATGTGTTATGGATTATTTCTTTACCATTATTGTCTATAAACTTGTATTATTTCATGTTTTCACATACATAGGAGAAATTCTTTAGTAAAATCATACTATAAACATGAGAAATAATTAATTCATCTTAAATATAATTAAAATATAGTTTGGATATTTTTGATATCCATGTTTTAATCCTATATATATTTTTATAATGATTGATGTGTTTAGTACATTAATTAATTATTTATATCTATTCAATTTTATTTTATTGAATTGTTATTAGATTTCATACCATGAGTAATTTCCAAAGAATTTTTCATAATACCATTGTTGAGAGGATTTTGTACCCACTATTTTCATATTCTTTTTGAGAATATTTCTAGAGAGACACATGGGGAATTTAAACCATTCTGAACATGGTTTTAGAAATTATTGAGGTTATGACTAAACAAATAGACATTTAATATTATTGAGAAAATATTTTTTGAGACATTTTTTGTTATGACCCACCTGTACATAATTCTATCATTAGTCCATAGTGTTCATGATTAACCTTGTTCGGACGAATCTATTTCAATTCCATCACCCCTTCATACCTTACTCATGGTACAATGCATGATTATAATTTGAAAAGGTTTGGGGAAATTTTCACTTGATAATGGAAACAAGATGATGTTTTTGTGGAGATGTACTGTTTCATAATCACCAGATTGATATTATATAGTCCATAATATATTTTGGAAGGTTTATTCACTAACCTATTCCTTTTAAAATGAACAAATTATATAATTTTAAAATGAAATATTATGGGGTTGGGTTTTAGGAATGTCAAAAATCCATTTTAATATAGATATGAATCCATAAAAGATTATATGAGGTTAAGGGGTGGATGTGAGATTTTTAATAGACATGAGATTTGGAATAGACATGAGATTATAAAAATAAGTAAAAATAAATAAAAGGAACATGATATATTTGTTATACATACATGATATACTCACAAAACCACCTTGATATATTGGATCATAGAAACCATTTGATCATGGTGGGGTTACAAAATTACACTATTTATGTTTATCATGAATTATAATATCGAGATTACCTACCATTTTACTTTATTTTTACATTAAACCCACCTTCCCTTAGACTTAGAGTCATTTGAACTCTTTTTTTGAATACCACATGATGGATTTTGTAATTTTCTTTGTGAAGTAGATAGGTTAGAACCAATGTAAGCATATGTTTTAGAATATTTATTCAGGGTATGAGCATAACTCTAGTTTCATTTTTTCCTTGAGTAATGAGAAATAATTTATTTCTGTGGTAAATTTCACAATGGTTATATTATTTATGGATGAGTTATCAAATTATAATTTAAAGAATAAATAATCTTGACAAAGAACTTATCTATGTGGGAAGAAAAAATTTCTATGAATGATTGATTCTAGAGGACTATCCTTAATTTCTTACACATATTTTTTTCGTTGTTGTAATGAATTTTTCCTGTAAATTGTTTTTAATCCCTTTTGGATTCTTATTGACTGAGGATAATAAAATATTAATATAAGGTGGAATTTTATAATCTAAAATTATATACACATATTTAATTCAGTTTTTTTAATTTTCCATCATGATTTATTTGATATTATAGTAGGTTTTTATTTTTTTCATAGGATATATGGATTCTAGACTCAATTGAAGAAATGTTAAATTTTTAAAAAATAGGATTTACATTCCATTTATCATATACACAACATATAGACCTCCTTCGTAGTATGCATTTAAGGCCATAAAAAGACATGTGAAGCATTTTCCTGAATACAATACAATAAAACATTTGTATATTTATTACACATCATAATTCTTTCAAAGATAATAATCCTACTAAAAGTGAATCACATTTATGACATGAAGATATTTCAGGATGTAAAATGTTTAAAGGAATGCCCGGTCAATGATTCAAGTTGGTTCTTCAGTGGGAATTGTAGATCTCAAATACTTGACATGAAACCATCTTACATGATATGTGTTTGTAGGTATAAAAGTCGCATAATCTAGTACATTAAATTCATGACATAAAAAACTCATTTAATTTTACACCCTATTAATGTTTATGTGCTCTTCTTCATAAAGAATGATCACCATACATTATTTTTATATCAATATATTCTATAATTTTCTCTTGTTTTCATCCATTTTCATTCTAAACAAATTTTAATTCATTTTTTGATATTTGGTAATCCATATTTATTCTATACTTTTCCTACATCCATTACATTTCCACCTCCATTATTAACATCTTTTTATTCACCGATCACTATTCTTCCCTAATTCATTCCATGTTCTTCATTGTTTCATCATGATCATTGAATTTTTTATTTGAATTTCATTTCTTTAAATTTTTTGATCTTGATATTCTTGGGTATTAAGAATAGATTTTTTCCCTAAATTGTTTTATTATTATGAATAACATGTTTAGTATTTCCTTACTTATGATCATCACCACCATGACCAGATAACCCACCTATAGTAAGGGGTCTTGTGTATAGGTTTTATGAGGATAATGAATCTTTAGACCTAACCTTGTTAACCCTATGTCTTGTAATTATTTAAATAATACTTTTTCATCAAATTCATTTACAAATTCTAGATCATAGTAAATACAATTAGATGAACCTTTTCATGACCCTCCTCCTCGAAGACGTGGGAAGGGATGTAATTGTTCCATGACCTTCCTTATTCATGATTATGAATAGATAATAACCCCCATGTACCGCCTCTAGTAGGCCCTTGTGTGGAGAATAGAACCATGTATAGGTAAATATTCACACAATATGGGAGGAAATACCATTTTTAATCAAAATAAGATTGTGATATAAGAGGGTAAATCCCAAAAAAACTCCAAAAGTTTTATAGAAATATGAAAATAAAAACCACCCCATGCATGTTTAAACTAAAATACCACATATTACAACAAAAATACAAAGTAAAGTACCAAAAAGAAAAGAAAAAAACTCAATGTAGAAACACATAAACTATCTTGATGCCCGAGCTAGTAAGGACCAACACTGTCAATAAAGTCCATTTCGAAACTTGAAAAGAGTATTATATATGTAGGGTGAGAATACAAGTATACTTAGATGAAAAAACCTAAGTCACTCGTGCAAAAGTGGTAGAACATACTAATGCCACTGTGAAAAAGTAGTATAACCTCAAAATCACCTAAAAAGGAAAACTAACCACCCCAGCCTCACCAAGGAACACTCAAAAAATAACACAAGTCAAGAAATGTAATAATATAAGCACATCGATGATGGGGCACCCTGCACCCCTTCCCGCTAGTTAACTAATCATCCCTAAAGGAGAACGTCCTAGTGCTACCACTCATCCACAAGCCCCACTATCACAACCTACCTACACACACCTGGGTCACAAACCTCATCACTTCCTACCCATAGACACCTTGGACACAACCACACCACATACTTCCCACAGACCCCTAGGACACAACAACAACTCGCCTTGCCCAAAACACCTGGGCCTCATCCCTAAGACACCTAGGAAACAAACCTCCTCTCACATAACTAGAACCATAAATCTTGTGACAAACCTCAAGCCATTATAGCTGCCTGAAGAGTCTTGGGTGATAAATTACTAGAAGAAGGAGCATGTGATCTAATAAACATCCATCCATCCTCCCACAGGGATGTTGTTAAAGACACCCTCCCCCTAAAAATGGGGGTTTTTTTTGGCACATAGTTCTCAACATGGGTGGGGTGTGTAAAGAAATCACTAGGAACTACATGTTTAAACATTTATAAAAAAACACTTAGCTCAACCTATGGGTTTAAAAAAACAACCATCCCACATAGAATCACCTATTCTATGACCCCTACATGCACAACCACACAACCGACCACAAATTAAAGCATAACACCCATCTAATTTATTTCATTAATAATCATTCCTTATTAATAAAATAGCTATTCATTCCATCCCTACCAAAGAAACTAATGACTAAAACACACCACCGGCAACAACCACACAACATAAAACACACCAAGGTGAAGGACCATAACAAAGGAACCCACTTCACACTTCCTTCCCACCCTCCTTTGGCAGCCTTGATGCCTAACCACACCACACCAGCAACATAAACCAGAAAAACCAAGTTACAATCCCACTTTCCAAAAACCACACCCAAAAAATATAATATAACCCAGAAGCAGTCCCACTGCTCTACAAGTTCATCCATTCCACAATCAATCAATCTCTCAACATGAGATTCTAGTACACCCCCTACTCCACCTCATAAAAAATCCTGCAACAACTACCTCCAAAAACAGATCTCTTCTTTACAAACATACCACACCAAACTCACAGATCCAACCACTTTATCCACCCCTGTACTCATAACCATGATAATCAAATAGCACCTTAAAACCCCCAAAAGGCAAAAAACAAAACAAAGCGCATCACACAACCACACCAACAAGCCAAGTGTATTCAAATTTAGCCAAAAAAGTGTTCTTTAATTCCAATTTTATAAATAGGGGTGATACAAAAAAGATTGTTCCTTGGGTATCCTTTTCATTTAATCGGGTATATGTGATTAATAAAATAAATATCTACAGCATTTTTCCACAATAATTTTTGGGGATGCAAACAAAGGCCGCCAAAAACTATGATTTTCAAAAGGCATACAACCAGAAAAAACCATATCAGGAAGATAAGGATAACACATGAAATAAGATATCAATATCATAAACTTTCCAACCCCCATTTATGACTAAGGTAATAAGAAGATTATATAGTGACACCCTTAATAATTTGTTTCGTATATTATCAAGAGGTGGTACAAGTATACCCACCCCACATAATACAAAAAATAAAGGATATACTAAGGAATTACTACCTAAAACAACAAGAGACCAATGATACTTTCTAGTTCTAAAAAAGAGTGTCGTGCGAGTAGGAGACTCCAAGGAAAACCTGAGTAGGTTGGTATAATGCAGGTGCACAACTCCTTGGAAAAAAGGTTGTGGGAACACTAAGAAAAAACCAAATGGATCATGGAAGATATGATCTTTTATTAATAAAAGGAAAGATCCTAAAAAACATAAAGACGATTTCAAGGTACTTAAATTTTGGATCATGGTTTGACCACACATCTTAAACATTTCATGATATTGAAGGTATAGTAATTCCCTCAACGAAGGTGGAATAAAGGAATAAACATTGTTGGTTTCCTCAATTAATAGTAAAACGACATAAGAGGGGAGAAACTAGAAGAAAACGTGGGAGGTGGGAGATACCAGTGGAGAGTCACCATTCAGTGAGTCACCGTTCGGTGAGTCACCGTTCGGTGAGTCACCGTTCGGTGAGTCACCATTCAGTGAGTCACCATTCAGTGATTCATTGTTTGATGAACTGACATTCCGGGATTCACTATTTGAAGAGTCACCATTTGGTGAGTTACCATTTGATGAGTAACCATTTGGTGAGTCAACATTCGGTGATTCACTGTTTGGCGAGTCACCATTCAGTGAGTCACCATTTGGCAACCAATTATTTGGGGATTCATCATTTAGTGACCTAGTATCAGATGAACTACCATTGGAAAATTGGATTTTTGGGAAACACCTGAAACAAGACACTTTGAGCTCCAAGAACACCTCTTACACCATATTTTCACAAAGGAACGGGCTAGAGAGGTCTTGTCCATTACATGAGATACCTATCAAACTATTCTCCCCCCCATGAATTTAAAATCAAAACTAGAAGAGAGAGGGGTCCTAACAACCACTTGTAAGATAAATCTCAAGGATAATCCACCCTCTGTTATTGAAAAGTGAAATTGAAACCTCAACATCCAAGAACACCTATTATGACATCTACTTCCCCAAAAAACCACATAAAACACAATGGTCACACTATTCAGACACATGTATTAGGGATATTCCATCCTCAATGTCAAGATATTATCACCATTGGGTGGAACTGACTCACCTACACAAGTTTAATGGCATCTGCATTAATGCATCTTGATTGGGGATCAGGTCCTCCCCTTCCCACTTGTTAGGAAATTTTCAAACATTAACAAATAGGTTAAAAAACTCATCTTATAGACAAAAAGGCTCAAGAATTATTTCATAAAGAAAATCACAAAAGAAAAACTCAAAATATCACCAGGTACTAGGCACACATCTGCACTTTTCACTCCCTTGTAATCTACTCAAGCCCACCATGCCTCCACAACACACAGACCAAGGGAATGATCCATCCATGTAGCTTCTTCTCTTGACAATCCCGAATCTCTACTAGCCATTCCATGAATGTCGCTTCATCATTGATATCCAAACCTCCCCAGTCAATGAAGTGGGAGTCATCATGTAGATACCACTGATGCTGGGATATGTGGAAGACTTCATGGATGCTCTCCAACTATGGTGGCAGTGCTAGCTGGTCTACCACCTCACCAACTCTTCCCTACACCTCGAAAGGTCCGATGAACCTGGGAGAGATCATACCCCCTCCAAAACCTCCGCTTCCCACAATGAGGGGAAACCTTCAAGAATACAAGGTCTACAACCTTGAACTCCAAGGGCCTCCTCCTATGATTGACATATGAATTATTCCTTTCTTGTGCTACCTTCATCCTCTCACACACGATCTGAACCTTCTCCCTCATTCTATGAATTACATCCGGACAAAAAACACTTATCTCTCCAACCTCCATCCAACACAAGGGTGAATGACACAATGTACCGAACAAGGCTTCAAATAGTTTCATGCCAATGGTATAGTGATAGATATTATTGTAAGAAATATATACTATGGAATGTGTCATACCCATGATCCTTAAAATCCAAAAATAAATATTTGAAGCATTTCCTCTAGTTTCTGGATGGCCCGCTTTGTCTTCTCATCCATTTGAGGGTGGAAAGTGGTTCTAAGGAAAAATTGAGTTACAAAAGCATGTTGTAATCCCCTCCAGAATTTTGAGGTAAACCATGCATCCTGATCTAAGACGATGGATCTCAGAACCCCATGCATCCTCACCAACTCATCCACAAAACACCTCACCAAGGTATCTATTATGCTCAACTCCTTGATCGCTAAGAAGTGAGGTGATTTAGTTAGATGATCCACCACTACCCAAATAACATAAAATCACCCCTGATCCCTTAGTATCCTTATGATTGAATCCATCGAGATATCCCCCAACTTCCACTAGAGGACATATAAGGGATACAACATACTAACATGAACGCGATGATAAACCATCACCTTATGACACACTAATAACTTTCCCACAAACTCCACCTTTTCCCAGTTTACCCGAGCCACAAAAAATATTCTCTAAAGCCTCGATAAATCTTGGAAACTCCTAGGTGTACCACCAAGGGTGAGTTATGGAACTCAAATATAACTCCCTCGTGCATTGCCATTGGGACAAATAGCTTCCCATGGAACATCATATGATTATGAAAATCCTCTGACCATCCGGAAAGAGCATTTGCCTAGTTAACAAGATTGTGAATCACCTGTGCCTTCGAGTATCCGCACTAAGAACCCTCCACCTACCACATTATATAATACCAAACTATCATCTTAAAGAGACAAAATCTAACACTCTCCATCCTTGTATCATAGTGCAAGGAAACCAACTATTCCATCACCCTCCATGCGTTTATAGATTTATGAACTACCTCTCTATGTGACTTCCTTCTCAAGAAATTGGCCACAACATTCCCATTTCCTAAGGTGTAAGTTATCTCTAACTCATTTCCCTAGATAAAATCAATCCAGCTCTATTTCAACAAGTTCATGTCTCGTTGGTAAAGTTTGTACCTCAATCTATTGTGATTCGAGAAATAAAAAAATTCTCCCCAACGAGGTAGTGTCACCATAGCTTCAGCATAAACACGATTGTTGTATGATCCAGATCATGGGTGAACTAGTTTCATTCATGGGGTTGAAACTTTCTAGATCCATAAGAGATCAATTCTCACTACTACATCAGTATGAATCCCAAGTCTAGACTGGAAGCATCACAAAACACCTCGAATATGCACACTTCCTTTGGAAACCTAAGTACTAGAGCACTAACCAAATTCCCCTTCATATGGTTGAAATATTCCTGATACTTCTCGATCCACACAAAGGCCTAGTATTTCTTAGTCAATGACAACAACAGATCTGCAACTCGGGAGAATCCAGGTACAAATCTTTGGTAATAGATTTCCAGACCAAGAAAGATACAAAACCTCTGACACATTCTTGGGTTCTTCCCAAGAAACAACCACCTCAACCTTTGATGGATCCACTTCTATCCCTTGTTGAGACACAAAATTTCCATGGAAGTTCACCTCCTGTTTCCATAACATACACTTTCACATCTTCCTATAGAGATGGTGGCGTCAAAGGTCCTCTAAGACAGTCCTGAGATGCTCAGTGTGCTCATCCTATAACTTCAATTAGATCAAGATGTAATCATTGAATACGATGACCAACTAGTCCAGGAACTTGCAGATGACTGGGTTCTTGAGCCCCATGAAAATGGCTCGTGCATTCGTAACACCAAACAACATGAACATGAACTAGAAGTGCACATACCTTCACCTGATAGAAGTATTTGGGATATTACCCTCTTTAAACAATAAATAGTGATACCTATACCACATATAGATATTAGAGAACCAATATACTCCCATCCACTGGTTGAAATGATCTTCTATCCTAGGGAGAGGGTAATAGTTCTTGACCATTACCTGATTCAGTCTTCAGTAGTTTATGCACTGCCTCAGACCATAGTCTTCCTTATATGGAAGCAGGACCGGATCACCAAAAGGTGAAACACTATGTTGGATAAATCCCTTATTCATCAGATCATCTATCTAAATATGAAACTCCCTCAACATAGAAGGAACCATCTAATAAAGATCCATTGAAATCAGATAAGCACTGGGTTTTAAGTCTATACCAAACTCAATTTCACATCAAGGGGTAGAGTCACAACCTACTCAAGGAAAAAACCAAAAAATATTTATCAAATCTTGTAACCTCCACTATATTATCATCCATTGATCCCATTGATAGCTCAACTAAAAAAATAAAAAAGAGACTCCACCCACCTACTGCCCACTTGACACCTCCGCACACCAATGAAAGCAACACACTGTCTGTCTACATCTAAAAAGATGACTCTCCTATAGAATTAGTCGATAAATTAATTCATTGAAAACAACTATTTGATACTAAGTATGACATCATAAGGTTTATTCTATAGCATAAAGAGATCCCCACTAGATTTATGTGGCCCCAACACTTGTCTACAACCCTAGAAAATGTCAGGAAATATGGTCTGACCTCTAACTAGTGTACTTAAAACTAGAGGAATGAAAAGTCACTCTATGTCTTGTCCCAAGATATGGGTCAAAATAGGTGAAATGAAGGAGTGAAAATCTCTCAAATCAAACAAGGCACAAGTAAGAGTACTAAAAAAACTGACTGTAATTTGGATGATCTCTAGCCCTGATTGAACTAATATCTCTGTAGCGTGAAACATTCCATGACTAGCTCCTCTACCCCTTAGCTGTTGTCCACCTCCCCATCCATTCCCTGGACGAGGTCCTTGAGGAGCACCATGAGGTCGGCCTCCACCTTCCCCATGTCCCCTCATTGGAGCGGGAGCCTATTGTCCCTTCTATTGGAAGATCCAAGCTAGCAACTACTACTGGGGAAGGGGATCAACCATCCCACCTCAACCATACTGAGACCCAATTGGGCATTGATTATAAAGTTTCCCATATACTCCATAAGAAAAACACCTCGACCCCAAGCCTATGGGAAATGCATGGGGACTAGATGGTTGGAACTAAAACTGTCAGGGTCGGCTTCCCACTATCCAAAACCTAGAGGGTCCTAACTCCTAAGAACTTCTACTGATATCCATCCCCTTTGAATAAATAAGTTGGATCCCATCTCATGGTAATCCTCCTCATGAGTGCTTACTTTCCACTACCTCATCCTTCTTATGAACCACTAAGTATATCGGCAGTGTGATGGGAGTAACCACATACTGAAGAGAAGGATAAAGGGCCTCCTCTAAGAATCTCTCCCAAGACTCCTCATCTAAAAAAAATTCAAGAAAAAATGAAGGAGATACTTAAACATGATCCCCAGTTCCCTTACTGACATACCCCCGTACTGGAGGGAGAGTATGTCCTACCTCTTCTCAGCCATCATAATCAAGGAAAGGATTCCCACCCAAAACTCCTTCTCAAAGTCAGCCCATGAAACATTGGTCTCCTTCCCCTCCCTGAGGTAAAGAGTCCACCACTGATATGCTTCTCCCCTCATCTGGATCACCACCTGAGGAACACAGTACTCTATCGTGGCCCAGATCAAGGTGAAGGTGATCGATCTCAAGATCCTTAAGAAAACTTTTCATCTCCAAGTTGAAACCCTTCCTTCGTACTTTCCTATAGTTAGTCACTTTAAATCATGAAGGATGTTCTACCATTGGTTATCCTCCTCCATCTGATCAACCCTTTGTAGGTCGACCAGTTCAGCCTGTTGGGCCTTGACTGCTCTTGGAACTCATGGATGACGATCAGGAGCCATAGATGAAAAAGAAAACATAGAACTCCTATGCTTAGGTGGTATGGAAATTTTATTTTAAGATTCATTTTAACTCATAATTTATTTTAAATTACTTAAAACACCTAAGAATAATAAGAACAAAAGTCATTATGATTCATGTATCTTTCAGAGGGTCTCTACCATGATATTGGTTTTTCCTCACTTTGTCATTTGATAGGCTAATAGTCCTTGCATTAGATCATAGGGGGCCCTAAGATCCCATCCCCTAGACAGTCTTACCCGGCATATGTCATGCACCAAGATCACCTGAAACTATTGCCCTGTCGTCCCATGTAGTCCCCACTATTACTAGTTCAGAACTCCATCATATTTCTCATCCATCACATCTGATACCATTCTGTCATGACATTCCTTCTTAATGATGAGGGAAGGTACAACAAGGTTCCATGACCTTCCTTCCTCAAGATTAAGGAGAGACAATGAACCCTGATTCCCACCTCCAGTAGGCCTAGAGGTGGATACTAGCACGAAGGATATGTAAAAATTCACATAAGATGGGAGGAATTACCATTTTTAATGGAAAAAATATTAGATGATAATATGGTAAATCCCAAACAAATCCAAAAATTTTATATAAATAAGAAACGAAAAACCACCCAATGCATGTTTAAACACAAATGCCACATTGTACAAAAAAATTAAAAAGTAATGTACAAAAAAAAGACTCTAAGTAGAAACATAACAATTATCCCGATGCCTAAGATAGTAAGGTACAACACGGTCCTAAAATTCATCCTTGAAACGAAAAAATAGTTATATATATATTTAGGGTCGGAATACAAGTATACCCATTTGAAAAAAAAGAGTAACTCATGCACAAGTGGGAGAACATACTAATGACCCTTTGAGAAAGTAATAGAACCCCAAAATCACCTAAAAAGGAACACTAACCACCCTAGCCTCACCAAGGAACACTCACAAAATAACACAAGTCTAGTAAAGTAATAATATAAGAACCTCCATAATAGGGTACCTCGGTCCACTTCCCACCAATTAACTTCTCATCCCAAACAGAGAACGTCCAGGAGTTACCACTCTTCCAAAATCCCCACCATCATATAATTCCCTCACAGACCTAGGCCACAAGCGATATCATGTCATCCATCAGATACCTGGGCCACAAAAACATCACATCCTACCCGCAGTCCCCTAGGCCACAACCACAACTCGTCTCGCCCGAAAACAAGTAGGACTCATCTAGAAGAAACTTAGAAAAAAACCCCCTATCCCACAACCTGTTCAATAGATATGGTAACAAACCTCAAGCCATTATAGATTGACAGAATATTCCTGGGTGAAAAATTCCCAGAAGAGGGAGTAGGGGTTCTAATAACCATCCATCCATCCTACCACTGAGATGTCAGAAAAAACACCCCCCTAAAAATGGGTGTGATTAGCACATAGTGTTAAACATGGGTGGGGTGCATATAGAAATAAAAAGGAACTACAAGTTTATACATATAGATAAAAAACACACAACCCAACATATGGGTTTGCAAGAAAAAAAATCCAACACAGAATCACCTTTCCTGCTACCCCTACATGCACAACCAAACAACATAACACAACCCAGAAGAAGTCGAACTTCTGTACAAGTTCATCCATTACACAATCAATCAATCTCTAAACATGAGATTCTAGCACACATCCTACACAACATCATACACAAAACCCACAAAAACCACCACCAAAACCACAATCTCGCTGCACAAACATACCGCACCAAACTCACAGAACCAACCCCTCTATCCACCCCTATACTTAGAACCATGATACCAAAAGTAGTAACATACAAGACACACAAGGCACAAAACCCAACCAAACCCAACAAAACCCAAAAAACAACCACACCAACCTGACAAGTGTATTCAAATTTATCCAACAAGGTTTCCTTAATTCCACATCACAAAATAGGGGTGATCAGAAAAATTTTGATCATGAGGCATCCATTTCATTTTACTGGGTATACGTGATTAATCAGATTAATATTTTTAGATTTTTTTATAAGAATTTTTTTGTGCATAAAAGAATACCACCAATGACCATGATTATTATAAGGCATTTAGCTAGAGCAAACCATAATTGAAAAAACAAGGATAAAAAATTAAAGAAGAGATCAACATCATCAACTTCCCAACCCCCATTTACGAATAAGGTAACAAGAAGATAATATCAT
This sequence comes from Viscum album, assembly GCA_963277665.1. Taxonomy (NCBI): domain Eukaryota; kingdom Viridiplantae; phylum Streptophyta; class Magnoliopsida; order Santalales; family Viscaceae; genus Viscum; species Viscum album. Next base: position 2,058,140,399 of record OY728120.1, on the reverse strand, counting down.
AACACCCCAAATAATTAGTTTCAATTGTGATCAAGAGTTTACATGAGTATACCCTCCCTATATTCCACACAAATATGGAGAGACTATGGAATTACTACTTGGAACAACATACAACCAAATATCCTTTCGTGTGTTAAAATATAGGGTCACACAAGAATGAGACTCCACGGAAAAACCAAATTGGATTGTACAAAACATACACATGACTCCTTAGGTAGAAAGGTTCTGAGCACATGAAGAGAAAACAAAAGGGTTCAAGGAAGAGTGGATCTGAACTTAAGAAAATTCCAGATCATAACAATCAGGGATAGGATTTCAAAGTACATAAATTTTGGATCATGGCTTGACCATGTGGCTTGGACATTTCATGATATTTAAGGTATAATAATTCCCTCAGAGACTATGGAATAAATAGTTAAACTTTGATGGGATCCCCATTTAATGATAAAAAGATGTTATAGGAGAGAAATGGAAGAAAATTCAGGAGGTTTGGGATATCGATGGTGAGTCACCATATAAGGACCCGACCTTAAAACATTACATATTCTTGAATTAAATGAATAATTCACATTGAGAATATTTTCAAGTTTAGAGTTTTTTAGATTTAGGACATAACTATTACATTTCAAAATATTAAAAAGTAGACACTTCTAACCAGTATCCATTTTTTTTACAAAAAATGAACTCTTAAAAAAAAGAGTCATGTCTAGTTCCATGTTTAAGACAACATGAATTTTCCTTGATCCCATACTTGACCCTATTCCACATTATGTCTTGTGAAAAAATTTTCAAAAACATGGGATGATCATAAAAAGCTCAGTAAGGGATACACAAATAAGTAAAACTATTAGTTTTTCAAAACAACAAGTAAACCATGAATACATTAACATAAGAAATATTTTTCACCTTTATGAAGTAGTGAATACTCTTCACTGAATAAAAGATCATTACTTACCCTTTTATAACCAAAATATTACCATAAAACCCATATAAAGAACACATAACTTATAAAGGTAACTTGGTCCATAAAAATACCTAAATGGAATAACTATACGGTCGAATTCCACATATATCACTAAATGGAATATCCATACGGCCGACTTCCATACCCAATGCATTGGAGGTTATAACGTAACCACCCGTCCTAGTATTCACAGCACCACCCATCATATGGTTTATCACGTAACCACCCGTCAAATGTACAAGTAACATCATAACAAATAAAATATTTCAAATACAAACATTTCACCAATAACATTTCATTTTCAATCACAAGAATTAATTTCAAGATATTGAAATAATCAATCCATTTTCAAAAACCATTTAAAAAAGGATTTTTGAATCAAAGTGTCCCATACCACTTTGATGATTTTAATGGAATTATAATTTTAAAACATTAATGTCCATATATATAGATACTCAAAACCATTTTTAAAACATGGACATTAAAGATAAATATTTAGAATGATAAATCTTTAAAACATTTAAAAATGATATTTTTGTTAAAGAGTTTTTAACAAAATGAGAGACTCTTGAATACAAATAATTGCAGAATAAAATTTAATCAGAAATTTATAATATCATGAGAATAAATGGATTCATGATATAATATTTCAAAGGACTGTATATACACCATATAAGAGTGGATTTGGTGCATAAAAAAATGAAGTCTCAATGGAAATGTAAATTGAGATGAAATCCCTTATAAAGTTGGTATCCTTAAATTAAGGATAAATAAATCAAATAATTATGTGTGAAAAATATAAATACACATACAATTGGATATTAAGTTCAAAACAATCAGAGGTCATTCACACATATTCATAGGGCGACATGGTCAAGAAGTACAAGTTGAACCCGAAGAATTGAAATTGGGTTAAGAGGTTCCCTTGTAAAAATTCGACAGCCTAACGACGTCACTTTAAAATTCAGAAAATGAGTTGATGAGATAAAAAGGGAATCTAATCACTTGGATATAAAGGCTACATAAATAAGAATATATAATAACATATCCCAACAGAATAATATGTAAATTAAAAGACATAACAAAAGAATTATTTTAAATAGAGGAGGGTCAAAGGTTCCCTTACCGACTTGGTAACTTACAAAACCTATGACACATGGAAGAAGGTTCATACAATGAAGATCTAAATACTCATAAATCAAAGTATATTACACAAAGATTAAAATCATGGGCAGTAAATACACCACACAAAAGTAAATAGTTTCAAATATAGCATAAATCTCACGGGAATAAAAAGTGAGATGAAACCCTTTACTTCGTTGTTATCAACTGAGTCGCTTGATAAAAAGTTAATAACCATAAAATGAATCACATAATTCCATGAATATAAATATAATCATGATAATATATATGAAATGGCAGTACACATTACACCACATGCAATGAATAAGTGGCGAACAATGGAAATCTCACGAAATTAAAAGTGAGATAAAAAAATCCCTTAAAAAAATTCGACCGCCTAACAACGCCACTTAAAATTCCTAAAATGAATTGATGAGAGTAAGAGAGGGTCTCTCATAATATTAAAATACAAATTAAATTATGGTGAATATAAAATAACTTCCTCCAACATAAGAACATGGACCATAAATGAAATTACATAAAAGAGAGTACTTGAAAAGAAAGAGAGAGGTCGGATCCCTTACCTCGTGTCTGTCTTGACTCGATCATTATTTAATCTACTGAATAATAAACTAAAGTTAATTTAAAATTGATTAAGAACCTTTTTAAAGTTTATTATTTATTTAATATCACTTATTACCATGTTATATACATTATTTAATCATTTAAGTTAATAACGTCCATTTTTTCGATATTTGGTACTGGAGTCAAAAATGGACTTCTTATAATCACATGTTGTTCATGTGTTCAATGTTTCATTATATCCAGAATTATATTCAAGATTCTGATATCATATATATCATATGTATCCAGTATATACATGTATTTATAATAGTACATAACATTTAGAGGTAAGAAATGAAATGCACCGTTCATGGAGACGGTAAGTCGTACTTACGCATGAACGCTACTTTCATTTCTATTTATTATTTTAATGGAAATAAAACATAATGATACATAGGTATATTATAATTATAGTATAATATCATATATAATATCATTAAATCCATCCTTTATTAATCCCACATAAGGCATTAACAAATCAAATCACTTTGAGGGGGCGGTAGTTCGCACTTCCTCAAATGAGATTATCGTATTTACCCACTATGGAAACCCTAAAGGCATGACATAAGTGGAAAATACAGGAGAATAAAGAAAACACAAACATAATATATATCATATATAAATAAAGTGCCATCATAATGGCCACAATGGGAGGCGGTTGGAGATATTTGAACAATCATCGTTTCGTGAGGCGTTAGTTTTCCATCCACGGAAACATCATGTTCTTCATCCATTAGAAGAAGGTGTGTGTAAGTTTAGCTTGAATACTTCTCATAACAACATCCTAGTGTATTGAGGATAATTATGTTGTTAAAAAAGAAAGGAATAAAATTATTTTTGGGGTTGGATAAGTAAAATAAAGAAAACAATTTAAGAGAAACTGTTACCTTTGATTTGGGTAAATTCCTTTGGTTTGAACCAAAAGGACTTTTTGAAGTGCCTTCTGTCTAAGGTAAGGATTCTAGGATGAGGAGAGGGATATAGGGATATTAATTGGGTAGAGTTTGGATGAGCCAAATGGCTTGAGAGGTGTGATGAATTGGTTATAAGTGGTCTTCTTTTATAAGGGGGAGGAGTGGCTTTTCAGGAAAGTGTGAAACTATTATTCTATTATACAATTATATTCGGTTTCTAATGGTCCAAAAATCATTAAAGATGAAGATAAGATGACTCATGGTCAGAATAAAATCATCCAATCAGAATTTTTCATGTTTTGGATATTATTGTAATCATTATAATCTTATTTATTTAAATGATTTATTAATGAGGTAAATACTGCATCATTATTATGTCATAAATAATTTAATTTATTTGTTGTATAAAAATTATAAAAAAATACCATGATGTAGGAAATCGTTTTATATTTCCATTTAATACTTATAGTCGAAAATATGATCTATATAACACCATATAAAAATTAATTACTAATAGATTTTTGTTAAGGTCAATTGTGTCTTTACATTAAATTAATTAATCTAAATTGTCATTATCACACCCAAGTGGCTCAATGGGGTCCCAAAATCGACCCAAAGATTCCCATGGTCGTTAAGGAATCAACCAATAATTTTTGGAAAAGTGTTAATGTAATTTTTAATTATTATAATATTCTTTTTACCTTGAATTATCCTATTTACCTTAAACCATGGTAAATAAAAGTCAAAAGTTACTATTCACCAAAAATTATTTTCATCTTAATGAACAAAGTTTTACTTCCTGATAACAATAATGTATGTCATATTTTTGAAATTCAATTCATAGAAGTGGTAAATTTTCATTTAAATGAAAAATTCAGTTTTTTTAACTAACACTAAGTGGTTTCACTATTCATCAAAAATTGAAGTTTTTCAGAAAAATACCAAAAATTCAGCCTAAGATATATTTGATATTCTGAATTAAAAAAATGTGTCTATTTATCCAAATTCAAAACATAGAAGTGGAATTAATTATTTTTAAAATTAATTCTCGTTATCCAAACAAATAGCGTGTTTTTAAGAAACAACAACTATCAAAAGATTGATACTTGTTTATGTTCAATTTCAAAGTGAAATTAATTCCAATGACCAAAATTGGATTAAATGGTAAAAATATATTCTAATTAAACTTTAAAACCAATTAAAAAGATAATCTAACCATATAGATAAATTATATTAAAACACAGTTTTGAATTAAAATACAATATTTTTCACTATTCATTAGAAAATGAACTTTATCAGAAAAATTCCAAAAATTTACACAAAGTAAATTTTGATGTCCCCAATATAAATAAAGGTTTTATTTGTTCAAATAGAATGTATTAAAGTGACCAAAATTATATTTAATGAGGGTTCGCCATTAAAAGGTGGTAAATCGGCATTTTAATGTAAATTATGCTTAAAATTAGATTTATTCACATTTTAAGATTCTAACTTTTATTGGATAACTGTAAATACATTTAAAAAACATGTATAATCATACTTTATTTAGTTTTATTCATTCCTTCCAATACAACATATGGGAGTTAACTACCATTTAAAATAATAATGTTATATTATTAGTGTGCAACATAAGATTTCAAAGAAACCCGTTGTTGCGTATCAGGTATGCTATCGAACATAGAAACCCATTTGAAATGAAATTAATATTTAATTCAAAAATATTAATAAATATGAAATATGTATTATTCTTTATTTACCCGGGATGTTACATCCTTCTCCCCTTTTGGGAATTGCGTCCTCACATTTTAAAAAAATGGGCTCGGAAGCTTCATTGAAAGTCCCACATTGGGAAAAGAGTTAGTAAAACTATCAATTTAAAATAATGAAAGATAAGCACAAAGGTCACCCGAGTTAACCCATACTATGATTACATGAAAACATGTATATGGAGGAGAAAACAATTTGTCATGTTCTGATGGAGAGTGTTAGGAAACATGTTTAAGAGAAAGTTAACCACCATAAAATCACAAACTTCTGATGGGTTAAACAGTCTTTGATTCCCCAGTAGGAAAAGTTAACGGACAAGGTTTTTGTTTAAAGTTACTTTTTGTTGAGGAATTTATTTATGAGCTTAACCAAAAACATAAGGAAATATACTTACTTTTCATTTAGACATTCATCTTTTACTAGATTTTTAACACAAACTTATATTTTCTCCAAATGATGAATATTCAGGATGAATTTTTTTCACATTAAGAGCGCTATAATCAACTTCGATAGAATCACATAATCCACAAAATATGAACTATATATTTTCGATATCTTTAGATATTAACTAAAACCAAAACGTTTAGTATAAGATCAGATAATCAACAAAAGGATAATCCTTTATAAAAAGAAATATTACTCTTAATCTCCAAAATTCAACAAAAAGAACCCATGGTTCAAAAAGACCATTAAATAAACAGTTATCCTTAAAATTCTTCAAATTAATACAAACTAAGATTGAAACCCAAATCTTTGATGGATTTAGTCACATAGCCTTCCAAGGTAAATATTAACATTTATCTCCAAATAACAACAATTACTCTTAAAGTATCATACTGAAAAGTAATTAACCTAATCACATATCCTCCATGACAGGTTAATCATTTACATAGATAACCCAAAATCAACTTATTCCTAATTCATAAGATCATCTAACTGAAAATAATTAGTCATACTAACCAGGGACTTCACGTAGTCCAGTGGTAGGTGATAAATACCAGTCACACTTTGGTTGTGGGTTCGATTCCCACAGCTTCGTCCGACGCGACGGGTTGTCATACAGTTTGCATGATGTCCCTTTTCAAAAACTACATAATTTTATAGCCTTCCCAAAAGAGATAATTTCATCAAAAATAACCGTTATAAATTTTAACCACAATGGTAATCTAATAATATTCATTTTTCATCCCAAAATGTATTAACTGGTAATAGCCTCAAATTCAAGGATCATATAAACCCCAATGGTTCTTTATAACTATAAGCACAAAAAAGATAATTATTCCTTGAATAAAATTTTCATATATAAAACATAATGGTTACACATACTATAAATAATATTCTAATGTAATCCAATCATCAAAAGAGCCTTAATACTTTTAAGCATTTCACCATCCTTAAATCTGCCATAACTCTTGAATCCCTTATATGTTGACCTCTTACTAATTCAACATTCTTCATGATCCATTAACCATTATTTACCAACTTGTTCTAAAATTCTTATTTCCTACAAACAAAATCATGAATCATATCCTAATATTTCAATAATAGGAAAACATATGTTAAGAAATAATCCACACCTTTCATTGGTCATTGTCAGTTTCTTCATCCTCAATCAGAATGGAATTTGGTATTGGTAAACGAATATTTGTACGATCCCGGTGATCCAATTCCTGAAAATTCTTCATAGGACATGTGTTTGCATAATGACCATGCTCACCCCATTTAAAACATTTATTTGATCCTTCAGAAAAAACTTCATTCCCTTTCCTAGAGTTAACTAGATGCTTCCTTTTTTGTGCCAGGTTCTTGCTTTGTGACCTTCATTTCCACATCTATATAATCTTTCTGTCCCATTGATACATTTTCCTATGTGTTTCATTCCACATATTTGACACATAGTTTTTGGAACATACTCACCTTTATGATTATTACCTGAATATCTGTAGGGATTTGTTTCTTGCATATATGATGTCTTATAAACATCACTAAGGTTCATGTGGTCAATCATGACTCCAGATAGTTGGTTGAGAAAAACCACAAGAGTTCTCATTGAAGGTCTAATATCAATCAGATGTTCATTCAGAAAACTGTCATAGTTTTCTTCACATCCACTGTTACTTTGGTGCCTACTAGATCCAGCCATTTACTATTACCAAAAAGGTCAGTGTGAGTATATTAGTAAAATAATCATATAATATATTATGAGGATGGTAAATACTTATTCATGTTATCTTAAACTCATTCAAAATAACTACGACTCTTTCTAATATGCTAACCATTATGGTTACGTTACTTATGCAGAGATAACACCCTAACCTCTAAAGTTATCTAAACCAACCTCTGATACCAACTATAAGCACCCGACCTTAAAACATTACATAATCTTGAATTAAATGAATAATTCACATTGAAGATCTTTTCAGGTTTAGAGTTTTAGAGAGTTAGACCATAACTATTACATTTCAAAATATTACAGAGTACACACTTCTACCCAGTATCCATTTTTTTTTTAAAAAATATGAACTCTTGAAAAAAAAGAGTCATGTATAGTTCTAGGTTTAAGACAACATGAATTTTCCTTGATCCTATCCTTGACCCTATTCCACATTATGTCCTATGAAAAACATTTCAAAAACTTGGGATGAGCATAAAAAGCTCAGTAAGGGATACAAAAAGAAGTAAAACTATTAGTTTTTAGAAACAACAATTAAACAATGAATACTTTAACATAAGAAATACTTTTCACATTTATGAAGTATTAAATACTCTTCACTGAATAAAAGATCATTACTTACCTGTTTGTAACCAAAAGATTACCATAAAACCCATATAAAGAACACATAACTTATAAAGGTAACTTGGTACATAAACATACTTAAATGGAATAACCATACCGTCGACTTCCACACATATCACTAAATGGAATTGTACCACCCCAAGCTTTCACGATATGCTTCTCGTTGAATAATACAATAGCCTGTGTTATACGCAACTTCGAGGTCTAACACACCACAACCAATCATACTAGCCGTTAAGAATAGTAATACCCACTTTATGAAATTTTATACATTTTATCATTCAAAATTAACTTCATTTTTGGATTATAAATATTAACATTATATTAGGGTAAAATTATGGTACTTTTCGGATAACTTTCATATTTTGATGAATAGTGAAAATTACTAAATTTTAATTAAAAACAACTTTTTTAATCGAAATAATTAATAGTGATAAATTATGAATTTCAGTGGTTTTAAATTATATTTAGAATATATTTTTACCATTTAACACAATTTTGGTCATTGGACATAATTTCACATTAAAACTGTACATAATTAAGTGTCTATCTTTTGATAGTTATTATTTCTTAAAAACAAGTTATTTATTTTGAAAACGGAAATTAAATTAAATTAATTAATTCAGATTTTATGTTTTGAATTTGGTAAAATAGGCATCATTTTTTAATTCATATTATCAAATATACCTTAGGCCAATTTTTTGGTATTTTTATGAGAAACATCAATTTTGGATGAATAGTGAAAAACACCGAGTTATTGGTTAAAACCGATTTTTTATTTAAATAATTATTTACTTTATTTAAATTAATTTATGTCTAAATAGATACATAATAATTATATATGATCATTTTAATTCATTTTAGTCAGTTTATAATAATTTTATATATATAAAAAGTTTATTGAACTTTTCAGCATCTTTTACCCACCTCCTAGGAGAATTTGAAAATTCTCATAAAACATAATTTTACCGCTTCTGTGAGTTGAATTTTGAAAATCCGAGACACAGGGTTAATATCAAGGAGTTAAATTCGGTTCAATGAGATGAAAATAATTTTTGGTGAATAGTAACTTTTTACTTTTATTTAGCACGGTTAAAAGTAAATATGGAAATTAAGGGTAAAAATGATATTAATATTACCCTCACACTTGTTCTAATTCTATTTGAAAAGTTTAACTCGACCAAAAAAAACCTTATGAATAAAATATTATCATTTAGGTCCACTTGGATTAGATTAGGACAATTATTATTATTTAATTCAAAGAAGAGTTAAAAGAGTTAAAATCAATGTTTAATAACTAAAACATTTTTAATATGGGGATTTACATGAGATAAATTAGATTATAAATATTTATTAGAAAGATAAAAATATTTACTACATCATGGTAATTTATTTATAATTTTTAGACATTGAATAAATAAATTTATTTATGACACAATGACGATGCAGTAATTACCTTATTCATGAAAGAATCAAATAAATGGTATTATAAATATTACAATAAATATAATTTAAATGTTTTTATGACATCCACGAATTTTTTAGGTGTATATGACATGTTATTATTGATTCAATGAATTTTTTTTGAAGTAATAATGTTGTTATTATTTTAACAAAAAAACAAATACCAAATAGTTTCAAAATTGACATAAAATAGTTTTTGAAACAAATATTATTTTATTAATTGATATAATGGTCCTAAAAATCTAAGTATCGGCCAAAAGACTTATATAATAATATATATGACATTAATGAAACAATTGGGTTTCCATTGTCCGTATATAGTACGTTTATAAACCATATAATGTAATAATATAAGAAGACACGGTAAAAGTTAAATTATTTAACTTAGAGTTAAATATAAATGATAATATTAAAATGGTAACCCAAACTTGCATAAAACAAATTGGTTGAGTTGTTTTCGACCTATCCCCACCGTAGACTTTAAATAATCAACTTTTGAGCCATTATAAACTGAATATGAATTAATTATAAAATAATATTTTTTGTTTTTCCTAAGGTACCCCTCACTGCTCTTATAAAAGGGAACTCCCCCTTCTCTATAATTCACACCTTCTTAGCCATTTGGCTCGGCCAACCCCTACCCCAATACACTCTAAAATATCCTCCCTTCATCCTAGATGCCCTAGTTTGATCAGAAATCCAACCTAAGGATCCCTTTTGATCAAATCAAAAATAAGAACCCGAAGAAGAGGTAATGATTTCACCACCCTCTTTCAAGTTCCTTTCTTCTTCCACTTCCATTTTCTGTGTTGTTTCCATTATAAAATAATAACTCCAGTATATTCTGTATACTGTGATGTTATTATAATTATGTTACAACCAAATTCATTATTCTATCCACCCTTTGAATGACATGTCACCATACGTGCGTACGTATGGCTTACCGTCTCCACGTCATGGTGTAATTGTTATTCAACACATTATTATTTAGATGGGTATAATAATGATGTGTATTTGAAGTATATAATAAATATAAAATGATAATAATTCTGTATATATTATATAGCATCCAATTATATATTATATTAATATCAAAATAATGATATTTTCGCTTGTGCGTATGAACGGATTACCGTCTCTACAACGTGATGCGATTTATTTCCAAGTTCACCATTTATCGATGATTGTAAAAATATATATTACTAAGAAGTATGTAATATATGACTTAAAATTGCTACTGGAGATATATATGTTTATATATATAATTATTTATGTACTTACATATATCTTATTCACTTACTTCCGTTCAATACTATATAAAAACGGAAACAACGTTTATTCGTACGTACGGACTACCGTCTCCATAAACAGTGTTTTCCATTTCATATATACGTCTATTATAAATTTTTATATTCTAAATATATATTATAAATAAATCATGTTTTATATTCTGGATTTATTTAAATAATGATCTAAGTGATATAATCAAGAGTAACAAGTTAAAACACGTACGATAAAGAAAGTGATTATTACCTGAAATATTAATATAACATGGAAATTATTATTAAATGGGTAGTATAAAGTCATAAATGAATAATTTATGATATCATAAATATTAATATGGTTCTGGTATAATTTAATAACATACTATAGTCTTCATATAGGAGGCTAAATGTACCCTCGACTAAACGAAAGTGCAAGGTAAGGGGTTTTCATCTCACTCTTTATTTCCGTGAGATTCATGCCATATTGCCACTATTACCTTTTGTGTGGTGTATGTGCTGGAAATAATTGTACTCTTTATGTAATACACTTTAATTTATGTGTATTTACATATTAATTGTATGATATCTCTTTCATTGGGTGTATGTTTCGTATGTTACCAAATTGGTAAGGGTTAATTTCACAATCTCTTTATTTTCCGAGGTTGTTTTTATGTAAGTATCTACTGAGACATATTTATTATCCATGTCCATGTTTTATGAAAGAATTTTCAAAGTGATTATTTTAAGGGACTTTTTACTTAAACATCATTTCAAATATTTTAAATATTTATTCTTCTAAATCTTTCTCATTAATGTCCATGTATTCAAAATGGCTTTTAAGGATTTATTTATATGGAAATGAATGTTTTTAAAATTTTGATTCCTTTCAAATGTTTCAAAGTGGTATGGGACACTTTGATTCAAATATGTCTTTAAATGAATTCTTTTCCAAATTGTGTGACTTTTAAATGTTTTCATGAAAAAGGGGTATTTCTCTCAAAGTGTTTTACGAATCATTTTCATCAATGTCAAAATCCTTTAATAGATTTTAACTTATTTTGAAGTTGATTTATCATGATACAAATCTTCAATATTGTGTTTTAGGTTTTGTGATATGTTTGACTGCGGATGTGTTATTTTTATACCATTCATGGTTTATGGGTTAAGTATTGACATTTCTTATGCTAGTTTTAATATGAATGTTTAGGTTATATTTCATCCTCTTCTTAAGATGAATGTGTTGTACTAGTATGTTCTGGGTTGGGGTTCGGTTACAGGAGAACCACTAGGTTGGTGTCCGGTTATTAGAGGCACTCCGGGTTGGTGTCTGGTTATTAGAGGCACTCTGGGTTTGTGTCTCGTTATTAGAGGCACTCCGGATTAGAGTCCTGTTACAGAGGCTCTTCGGGTTGGGTTCCGATTACAATTATCCCTTAGTCTTGGCACGAGGCCTTGACATAGAAATTAAAGTTTGGCATTATGAATTCCATCATTATGAAAGTGGTTAGTGATATTGCATGTGATTATTCGACTATTAGAATATCCATGTGAATAAGTAAATGACATTACTTCATTTTATTTTTTCCATATTATGCTGAAGCTCAAGTTTAAAAGGATTTTGTTTTAGTTATACATTGACTTAAATGTTTATGCTTATTTATGAAAGTTTCCGCTGTATTGTTATCCTTATTAAGTATCTGAGCTCACCCCTTTCAATGTTTTATTTTTCCTATGATTTCAAGAAGTTTATTGTGATTGATATGAAGGGTTAAGCCAAGGGAATAATGGCATTCGTGAAGGATTATTTATGTTGTTTTGTTTGCTATGAAGTGTAATGTAACATTCATGTATGTATTATATTTTTCAAGACTGCTAAATCGATCGGTCCTTCGGGACTTGATTCCTTGTAATCATGCCAATGTATCAAAATAATGCACCGACTCTGGGTAACTGGGGTCGGGGCGTTACGGTTGGTATCCGAGGAAGTTTAGCAATAACCTTGGAAACTAGATTTTGAAAAACTCTGATTATAGCACATTACCCTAAGATAGACTTTGAGGATTAGTATAGAAGAACATCCTAGAATTTTGGTAATGTAGAGATTTTGTGAGTTTCCCAGAAAATACATCCCTGTATAGATAAGAGCAGGTAGTGGCGGATCGGGCATAGGTGTACCTAGGGGTAAAACCCAAAAACACCGCTTTGAGCTAGACTCGAACAATAACTGGTTCATGACAACGGGTCTTACTGCACTTTTGGTTACAACACTCCCGGAGATATGCTTATGATAATTATCATTTTATTTACAAACCAATATGAAGGGTTTATGAGTATATATCTCCTCAAAGAAAACAATTTTGATTATGTATTATATCCATAAACTGTTCAATTTATGTTAGGTATTTTACACATTTGGAATTATGAATTGTGATTCATCAACTGAACTAGTGTATTCCATTGTTTAAAAATGGTGCCCAATAGAAGGAATGCAAACTCCAGAAATACATATGATGCAAAGAGCAAGATGGATCATATCTTTCACTGTATTAAACCAACATTAAGAAGGGAAATGGTCTCTCATGTTTTCTCAACATATGAAGAAATGGTATCATGTGTTAATAAGATAAGTAAAGAATTCTCTGAGTCCTATGGCTTTTAAGGGAAGGAAGAGAAGAAAAGGATGGAAGAGAGAAAGATGGATAAAGGGAAGAGGGAAAAGAAGAATTTTCCCATATGTGATAACTATGGGAAGAAACACCCTTAAGCTTGCCTGAAGGGTATGGGAGTTTGTTATAAGTCTGGAGAAAAAGGATACCAAGTAAGTGACTTCAAGGGTAAGAAAAAGGTTTCAAATGTACAATGCATCATCTGTAAGAATTTGGGATACTACACAAACTAGTTTTCAAATAATCAAGGTATTCCCCCAAATGATTCTATTGGATAATAATCAAGTTATGATACTACCACAGATGAAGAGGAATGACTAGTGTTCTTACGTTGTTATTTTGGAAATATTTCATTGAAGTGTTGTGTCAATGATGTACTAGAAATAAATAAGGATTGAACTGCAGTACTATTTCATTGAGGATTTGAGATTTTATGGTACTAAGAAATGTGAATCTACAACGAGTTAATTTTTTTGGAAATTACATGGTTGATGGAAAGATAAACCTTAATATGGTCCAAATATTGAGGTACTGATTTTGGAATAAGATATGGTTAGTTTGGGTAAATTATATTGGATATTCTTGACTACCTTTAAACTGATTAAAGATTTGTATATTCCATCATTGTTGTAGTTTACAACATTTTTGTATGGATGAAGTATATCCAATATTCTGTAAGGAATAAGGGAGAATGAATGTAATCAATAAGGTTTTATGGTAATTTAAGATGTTTCAGTGTTTTAAAAGAATACATGATGAAGGTATTCACATGATTTTATGGGGTAAAAAGGATCTACATTATGTTTACCATTCATATAAATTTTGTACTGAGAGTTTACAGAAGTATTTTGGATAAGTCTAAAGGTTGGAATGGATTAAGTTTGAAAGTTTATTTTTGTATTTTTATAAAAGGACAACACGTAGACCGTGTGAGGCCCATCGCATCGGACAAAGCTACGAGAATCAAACCCACAACCATAGTGCAATTGCGATTTATCGCCTACCACTAGACTACATGAAGTCCCTGGATTGTATAATGTAGTTTCTTTTTTTAAAGGGTCTGATATGTGAATTATAAATTCATTATTTTTGGGACCCTATACAGTTAGGATAAATAGAGTATTTTTGAGTTGTATTATGTTTTTGGGTAAAAGATGAGTTTGTGGTAGAAATATATTAATGGATAAAACTCTAATTATAATGTAATTATATCTCTTTATGATCTTAACCAATATCATAAATAAATTCCTCAAAATTAAAAAAAGGAACTTAGAACAAAAATGTTGTCCTAGATGGTACCTTAGATCATCACAAATTTATGGCTTTGGGATTGTTGGCCTTTTCATAGCCATGTTATATACCACTATCCATCAGATAATTATGGTTAGATTTCTCTTCCATATCCATATTTTCCTACATGGAACCCTAGAATGTGTTATTTTTGGTAACCTTCATACTTACCCCACTCTATTTTAAATAGAGGCCTCATTAATCCATTTTTTGATGTGGGATTTCAACTATGATATTTTCAAATGTCAACCCCAAGTTTCCAATAAGGAGCATAAATTGCGAGGATGCAATTTATTGAAGTATGGGAGAATGTAACACCCCAATCTTTCACGGTACGCTTCTCTTTGAATAATACAATAGCATGTGTTATACACAACTTCGAGTTCTAACACACCACAACCAATCATACTAGCTGATAAGAATAGTAATACCCACTTTTGAAAATTTTATACATTTTATCTTTCAAAATGAACTTCACTTTTGGATTCGGAATATCGAAATTAGCTTAGGGTGAAATTTGGGTACTTTTTGGATAACTTTCATATTTTGATGAATAGTGAAAATTACTAAATTTTAATTAAAAACAACTTTTTTATTCGAAATAATTATTAGTGGTAAATTATTAATTTGAGTGGTTTTAAAGTATATTTAGAATATATTTTTACCATTTAACACAATGTTGGTCAATGGACATAATGTCACATTTAAACTGGACATAAGGCTAATCATTTTTTTTCCATTTTCAAAGGCCGGTTTTTGGGTTCCTGGTACCCCAATACATGAAATCAATACAAACACAGTCACCATTACAAAAAAACATCAAAAACAAATGTAAATGTCCCAAAAACCACCAACCGGGGCACACGAACATCGGAAAAGCTGGCCAAACCTCAAAAGGGGTTACCTTCAACGTCCCCCGATGCGACCATCGACATGGGCGACAAACTCCAGCGAAGTTCACCCATCCATCAAGAAAAATGAAATGGACCTCCAGGAAGAATCCATCCAAAAGAGACGTCAAAGAAAACATAGTGAAGATGACTAGTTCCAGACGCTATTAGCTCCCTGATCCGCAGACAACCCAGAAGATCCACCTTGCCCTTAATCCACAATTCCTCCTTCACCATCATCACTTAACCATCCCTCACATCTCTACCAGCCATCATTCCATACCAATACATAAAACACATCAAAATATAGGATAGAAAATTCAAGAAGAGCAGCTGATCTGTCAAGCATGCAGTAGAAGATCAAACACGAATTCAAGAATCTAGAACGAACGACCATTGATCAAACAAAAACCCATCTTCACCAAGTCAGAACCTCAAAACAGCTTCCACCAGCACCAAAAACACCGAATCAAAAGTCCTCCCCCCTCCAAGCCACTGGAGCCAACCTTGAGCAGACCATAGCACGCCATGGCCGATGTCGATACGGGATGAGGCCATGTGAGGAACCAGATCCGCCGGAGCTGAGCACATCAATGCCGAGAACACCGTCTCCCTGACTGAAGCGAACATCAGGTCCCATGAAGACGACGACAAGCCCACCGAACCAACAATGATCCTAATCCACAACGAGATCCCGAAACAAGGGATGAGCCAATTCCAACACCGACACACTAGATATAGCATCACGCTACTAGATCCGCAAAGAGGACCTGGGCCCAGAAGCAAAGAAACCATCACCGTGCCGAGATCCTGAATCCAAGACACTCGGAGTCGACGCAGGCCAACGCCGAGATGAGATCCCAAATCCAGGAGAGCCGAGGCCACCACTGAGCACACTGGAGCCGACGATGAACACACCATAGCCGAGGAAAGATCCCAAAGCCGAAACAGAGCCACCGCTGAGCCCAAAACAAATCTGGACCACACGTAACAGACACCCAATGATGTCGAGCAGAGCAAAGACTGCCACCGTTGAGAAACATCAATTTTTTATGAATAGTGAAAAACACTGAGTTATTGGTTAAACCCGATTTTTTTTATATAAATAAATATTTATTTTATTTAAATTAATTTATCTCAAAATAGATACATAATACTTATATAAGATCATTTTAATTCATTGGATTCAGTTTACAATAATATTAGATATATAAAAATTTAATTGAACTTTTCACCGTCTTTTACCCACCTCCTAGGAGAATTTAAAAATTCTCATAAAACTTAATTTTAGCACTTCTGTGAGTTAAATTTCAAAAATCCGAGAGACACGGTTAATATCAAGGAGTAAAATGTGGTTCAATATGATTAAAAATAATTTTTTTGAATAGTAACTTTTTACTTTTATTTACCACGG
The DNA here is from genome assembly GCA_963277665.1 of Viscum album. Taxonomy (NCBI): domain Eukaryota; kingdom Viridiplantae; phylum Streptophyta; class Magnoliopsida; order Santalales; family Viscaceae; genus Viscum; species Viscum album. The sequence continues at coordinate 2,058,123,222 of OY728120.1, read as the reverse complement.
TTAAAAGTAAATAGGGTAATTAAGGGTAAAAATGATATTAATATTACCCTCACACATGTCCTAATTATATTGGTAAAGTTTAGATAAAAAAACCTTAGGAATAAAATATTATCATTTATGTCCACTTGGATTAGATTAGGACATTTTTATTATTTAATTCAAAGAAGAGTTAAAAGAGTTAAAATCATTGTTTAATAACTAAAACATTTTTAATATGGGGTTTTAAATGAGATAAATTCGATTATAAATATTCATTAGAAATATAAAAATATTTCATACATCATGGTAATTTATTTATAATTTTTATACTTTAAATAAATAAATTTATTTATGACACAATGATGATGTAGTAATTACCTTATTCATGAAATAGTCAAATAAATTGTATTATAAATATTAAAATAAATATAATTTCAAAGTTTTTATGACATCCACGAATTTTCTAGGTGAATATGACATGTTAGGATTGATTCAGTGTATTTTTTTTGAAGTAATCATGTTTTTATTATTTTAACAAAAAAAATACCAAATAGTGTTAAAATTGACATAAAATAGTTTTTAGAACAAATATTATATTATTAATGATATAATGGTCATAAAAATCTAAGGTTTAGCCAAAATACTTATATAATAATATATATGACATTAATGAACCAATTAGGGTTCGATTTCCAGTATATAGTATGTTTATTAACCACATAATGTAAGAATACAGGAGGACACGGTAAAAGTTAAATTATTTAACTTAGAGTTAAATCTAAATGATATGGTTAAAATGGAAACCTAAACTTGTCTAAAACCTATTTGTTGAGTTTTTATCAAACTGTCCCCATCTAAGACTTTAAATAGTCAACTTTGGAGCCATTAGAAACTGAATATGAATTTATTATAAAATAATATTTTATGTTTTTCATAAGGTGCCCCTCACCCCTCTTATAAAAGCGCACTCCCCCTTCTCTCTAATTAACACCTTCTAAACCATTTGTCTCGGCCAAAACCTACCCCAATACACTATAAAATTTCCTCCCTTAATCCTATAGGCCGTAGTTTGATCAGAAATCCAACCTAAGGAGCCCCTTTGATCAAATCAAAAGGAAGAACCCAAAGAAGAGGTAATGATTTCACCACCCTCTTTCAAGTTCCTTTCTTCTTCCACTTCCTTTTTCTTTGTTGTTTACAATATAATATAATAAATACAATATATTATATATAATTTGATGTTATTATAATAATGGTACAACCAAATTCATTATTCTATCCACCCTTCGAATGACATGTCACCATACGTGCGTACGTACAGCTTACCGTCTCCACGTCGTGGAGTAATTGTTATTCAATACATTATCATTTGGATGGGTATAATAGTGCTGTGTATTTGATGTAAATAATAAATATTACATGATAAGAATTATTTAAATGTTATATACCATCCAATTATATATTTTATTAATATCAAAAGAATGATATTTTCACTCGTGCGTACGTACGGATTACCGTCTCTACGACGCGATGAGATTCATTTACAAGTTCACCATTCATCGACGATTATAACAATATATATTACTAATAAGTATGTAATATATGACATAATAATTATACTGGAGATATATATATTTATATATATAATTATTTATGTACTTACATATATCTTATTCACTTACTTCCGTTCAATACTATATAAAAACGGAACCAACATTTATGCGTACGTACGGACTAGCGTCTCCCTAAACGGTGTTTTCCATTTCATATATACGTCTATTATAAATTTTTATATTCTAAATATATATGATAAATAAATCATTTTTTATATTCTGGAAGTATTTTAATCATGATCTAAGTGATACAATCAAGAGTAACATGTTAAAACACATACGATAAAGAAAGCGATTATTACCCGAAATATTAATATAACATGGAAATTATTATTAAATGGGTATTATAAAGTCATAAATGAATAATGTATGATATCATAAATATTAATATGGTTATCGTATAATTTAATAACATACTATAGTCTTCATACAGGAGGCTAAACATACCATTGACTAAAGGAAAGTGCAAGGTAAGGGGTTTTCATCTCACTCCTTATTCTCGTGAGATTCATGCCATATTGCCACTATTAGATTTTGTGTGGTGTATGTATAGACCATAAATGTATTATTTATGTAATACACTTTAATTTTTGTGTATTTACATATTCATTGTATGATATCTCTTTCATGGGGTGTATGTTTTGTAAGTTACCAAATTGGTAAGAGTTAATTTCAGAATCTCTTTATTATCCGAGGTTGTTTTTACGTAAGTATCTATTGGGACATATTTATTATCCATGTCCATGTTTTATGAAAGAATTTTCAAAGGGATTATTTTAAGAGAATTTTTACTAAATCATCATTTCAAATGATTTAGATATTTATTCTTCTAAATATTTCTCATTAATGTCCATGTCTTCAAAATGGGTTTTAAGTATTCATTTATATGGACATGAATGTTTTTAAAATGTTAATTCCATTCAAAAGTTTCAAGGTGGTATGGGAAACTTTGATTAAAAAATGTCTTTAAATGACTTATTTTCCAAATTGCGTGACTTTTAAATTTTTTCATGAAAAATGGGTATTTCTCTCAAAGAGTTTTACAAATAATTTTCATCAACATCAAAATCCTTTAATGGATTTTAACTTGTTTTGAAGTTGATTTATCATTATAGAAATCTTCCATATTGTGTTGAAGGTTTTGTGATATGTTTGACCGTGGATGTGTTATTTTTATACCATTCATGGTTTAGGGGTAAAATATTGACATTTCGTATGATATTTTTAATAAGAATGTTTATGTTATATTTCATCCTCTTCTTAAGATGAATGTGTTGGACTTGTACGTTCCGGGTTGGGGTCCGGTTACAGCAGAACCTCTGGTTTGGTGTCTGGTTAATAGTGGCACTCCAGGTTGTTGTCTCGTTATTAGAGGCACTCCGGGTTGGTGTCCGGTTATTAGAGGAACTCCGAGTTGGTGTCCGGTTATTAGAGGCACTTCGGGTTGGAGTCCGGTTATGGAGGCTCTCCGGGTTGGGTTCCGGTAACAGTTATCCCTTAGGTCTTGGAATGAGGACTTGACAATGAAATTAAAGTTCGGCATTATGTATTCCATCAATATGAAAGTGGTTAGTGATATTGCATGTGATTATTAGACTATTATAATATCCATGTGAAAAAGTAAATGACATTACTTCATTTTATTTTTTCCATATTATCCTGAAGTACAAGTTTAAAAGGCTTTTGTTTTAGTTATACGTTGCCTTAAATGTTTATGCTTATTTATGAAAGTTTCTGCTGTATTGTTATCCTTTTTGAGCATCTGATCTCGCCCCTTTATATGTTTTATTTTTCCAAGGCTTCCAAGAAGTGTATTGTGATTGATATTCAGGGTTAAGCCAAGGGAATAATGTCATTCGTGTACTATTATTTATGTTTTTTTGTATGTTATCAAGTGTAATGTAACATTCATGTATGTAATATATTTTCCAAGACTGCTAAACCGATCGGTCCTTCTGGGCTTGATTCCTTTTAATCATGCCAATGTATTAAAATAATGCACCAAATCTGGGTAACTGGGGTCGGGGTGTTACAGAAATATCCATACGGCCGACTTCTATACCCAATGCATTGGAGGTTATAACGTAACCACCCATCCCGGTATTCACGACACCACCCATCATATGGTTTATCACGTAACCACCCGTTAAATGTCCAAATACCATCATAAAAATACAATATTTCAAATACAAACATTTTAACAATAACATTTCATTTTCAATCACAATAAGAAATTTCAAGATATTTAAATAATCAATCCATTTTAAAAAACCATTTAAAAAATAGATTTTTGAATCAAAGTGTCCCATACCAATTTGAAGATTTTAATGGAATTATAATTTTAAAAGATTAATGTCCATATAAATTAATACTCAAAACCATTTTTAAAACATGGAAATTAAAGATAAATATTTAGAATGATAAATCTGTAAAACATTTAAAAATGATATTTTTGTTAAAGAGTTTTAAAAAAAATGATAGACTCTTGAATACAAATAATTGCGGAATAACATTTAATCATAACTTTATAATATCATGAGAATAAAGGGATTCATGATATCATATGTCAAAGGACAGTATATACACCATATAAGAGTGGATTTGGTGCATAACAAAAATGAAGTCTCAATGGAAATGTAAATTGAGATGAAATCCCTTATAAAGATGGTATCCTTAAATTAAGGATAAATCAATCAAATATTTATGTGTGAAAAATATAAATACACCCAATATAAGTGGATATTAAGTTCCAAACAATCAGAGGTCATTCACACATATTAATAGGATGTCATGTTCAAGAAGTACAAGTTGAACCCGAAGAATTGAAATTGGGTTAAGAGGTTCCCTTGTAAAAATTCAACAGCATAACGACATCACTTTAAAATTCAGAAAATGAGTTGATGAGATAAAAAGGGAATCTCATCACTTGGATATAATGTTTACGTTAATAAGGATATGGAAGAACATATCCCAACATAATAATATGTAAATTAAAAGACATAAGAAAAGAAGTCTTTTAAATAGAGGAGGGTCGAAGGTTCCCTTACCGACTTGGTAACTTACAAAACATATTCCACATGAAAGAAGGTTCATACAATAAAGATGTAAATACTCATAAATGAAAATATATTACAAAAATTGTAAAATAATGGGAAGTACATACACCACACAAAAGTAAATAGTGGAAAATATAGCATGAAGCTCACGAGAATAAAAAGTGATATGAAACCCTTTACTTCGTTGTTATCAACTGAGTCACTTGATCAAAAGTTAATAACTATCAAATAAATCACAGAATACCATGAATATAAATATAATAATGAAAATATATATCAAATGGCAGTACACATTACACCACATGCAATTAATAAGTGGCGAACAATGGAAATATCATGGAATTAAAAGTGAGATAAGAAAATCCGTTATAAAAATTTGGCAGCCCAACAGCGCCACTTAAAATTCTTAAAATGAATTGATGAGAGTAAGAGAGGGTCTCTAATCATATTAAAATAAAAATTACAGTATGGTGATTATAAAATAATATCCTCCAACATAAGAACATGGAACATAAAATAAATGACATAAAAGAGAGTACTTGAAAAGAAAGAGAGAGGTCAGATCCCTTACCTCGTGTCCGACTTGACTCGATCGTTCTTTAATATCCTGAATAATAAACTAATGTTAATTGATACTTGATTAATAACATTTTTAATGTTTATTATTCCTTTTATATCACTTATTACCATGTTATAAACATTATGTAATCATTTACGTTAATAACATCCATTTTGTCGATATTTGGTACTAGAGTCAAAATAGACTTCTTATAATCACATGTTGTTCATGTGGTCAATGGTTCATTATAACCAAAATGATATTAATTATTTGGATATCATATATATAATATATATCCAGTATATACATGTATTTATAATAGTACATAACATTTAGAGGTAAGAAATGAAATGCACCGTTCAAGGAGACGGTAAGCCGTACGTACACATGAACACTACTTTCATTTCTATTTCTTATTTTAATGGAAATAAAACATAATGATAAATAGTTAAATTATAATTCCATTATAATATCAAATATAATATCATTAAATCCATCATTTATACATCCCACATAAGGCATTAACGAATCAAATCACTTTTAGGGGGTGGTAGTCCGCACTTCCTCAAATGAGATTATCGTATTTACCCACTATGGAAACCATAAAGGCATGCTACAAATGGAAAATAAATAAGAATAAAGAAAAAATAAACATAATATATCTCAAATATAAATACAGTTCCATCATAATGGGCACCATGAGAGGTAGTTGGAGATATTTGAACAATCATCGTTTCGTGAGGCGTTAGTTTTCCATCCACAGAAACATTATGTTCTTCATCCATTAGATGGAGGTGTGTGTAAGTGTAGCTCAAATACTTCTCATAACAACATAATAGTATATTGAGGATACTTATGTTGTTACAAAAGAAAGGAATAAAAAGATTTTAGGGGTTGAAGAAGTAAAATAAAAGAAAACAATTTAAGTGAAACGATTACCTTTAATTTGGGAAACTTCCTTTGGTTTGAACCAAAAGGACTTCCTGAAGTTCCTTATGCTAAAGGTAAGGTTTCTAGGGGGAGGATAGGGATGTAGTGAGCATAATTGGGAAGAGTTTGGACAAGCCAAATGGCTTGAGAGGTTCGAAACATTGGTTATAAGTGGTCTCCTTTTATAAGGGGGAGGAGGGGCTCTTTAGGAAAGTGTGAAACAATTATTTTATTATATAATTATATTTAGTTTCTAATGGTCCAAAAATCATTAAACATTTAGATAAGATGACTAATTGTCGAAATAAAATCATCAAATCAGAATTTGACATGTTTTTAATATTATTTTAATCACTATAATCTTATTTATTTAAATGATTTATTATTGAGGTAAATACTACATCATTATTATGTCATAAATAATTTAATTTATTTTTTGTCTAAAAATTATAAAAAAATACCATTATGTAGGAAATATTTTTATATTTCCAATTAATATTTATAGTCTAAAATATGACTTATATAACACCATATAAAAATTAATTACTAAAAGATTTTTGTTAATGTCAATTTTGTCTTTACATTAAATTAATTAATCTAAATTGTCATTTTCACACCCAAGTGGCTCAATGGGGTCCCAAAATCTATCCAAAGATGAACATGGTCGTTAATGACTCAACCAATAAGGCTTGGACAAGTGTTAAGGTAAATTTGAATTATTATAATATTATTATTACCTTGAATTAACCTATTTACCTTTAACCGCTGTAAATAAAAGTCAAAACTTACTATTCACCAATAAATTATTTTCATCTTAATGAACCAAATTTTACTTCTTGATAACAACCATGTATGTTAGACTTTTGAAATTAAATTCACAGAAGTGGTAAAATTTCATTTAAATGAAAAATTCAGTTTTTTTAACTACCATCAAGTGGTCTCACTATTCATCAAAAATTGAAGTTTTTCCGAAAAATACCAAAAATTAAGTCTAAGATATATTTGATATTATGAATTCAAAAATGATGTCTATTTTTCCAAATTCAAAATATAGAATTGGAATTAATTAATTTTAAAATTAATTCCCGTTATCAAAACAAATAGCATGTTTTTAAGAAACAATAACTATCAACAGATTGATACTTGTTTATGTCCAATTTCAAAGTGAAATTAATTTCAATGACCAAAATCAGATTAAATGGTAAATATATTCTAATTAAAATTTAAAACCAATTAAAAAGATAATCTAACCATATAGATAAATTATATTAAAACACAGTTTTGAATTAAAATACAATATTTTTCCCTATTCATTAGAAAATGAAATTTATCAGAAAAATTCCAAAAATTTACACAAAGTAATTTTTGATGTTCCCATTATAATGAAAGATTTTATTTGGTCAAATAGAATGTATTAAAGTGAAGAAAATTCTATTTAATGAGGGTTCTCCATTAAAAGGTGGTAAATCGTCCTTTTAATGTAAATCATGCTTAAAATTAGATTCATTCACATTTTAAGCCTCTAACTTTTGTTTGATAATTGTAAATACATTTAACAAAAATGTATAACCATATTGTAGTTAGTTTTATTCATTCCCTCCAATACAAAAGCTAGGAGTTAACTACCATTTAAAATAATAATATTATATTATTAGTGTGCAATGTAAGATTTCAAAAAAAAACTCTTTGTTGCGTATCAGGTACGCTATCGAACATAGAAACCCATTTAATGTAAAATTAATATTTAATTCAAAATATTTAATAAATATGAAATATGTATTATTCTTTATTTACCTAGGATGTAACACACCATTTGTTGAGGCACCATTCAGTGAGTCACCATTCCATGAACCACCATTCAGTGAGTCACCATTCAGCAAGTCACCATTTGGTAACCTACTGTTTGGTGAGTCATAATTTTGTTAGTGACTATTCAGTGAAATTCTGTTTGGTGAGTCACTATTCAGAAATTAATTGTCAAGTGACCTTCTTTTTAGTGAGTCATCTTTCAACAACCAACCATCAGATGAGCTACCAATGGAAAACTGGATTTTTGGAAAACTCCTAAAACAAGACACTATAACCTCCAAGAACACCTCTAACACTAGATTTTCACAAAGGGATGAACCGAAGAGGTCTAGGACACTAAAAACATAACCGAATTAGAGTTGAGAAATACTATGACCGTTAGCCTATGCATCTTTTTTCATTGAAACTAATCTTAATACACCATGGTTTTCAACTATTAACTATCCATCAGATAGTTCCAACATAATTATCTCAAATTTCTTATATCCAATACATTTGGTGAATCTTACATAACTACAAAACTTATGTCATAAGAATATTCCAAACTAAATATAAAATAATAATCTATCAAGATACTTGAAATAGACCCTGATACATTCCATTATTATCTAGATTAAATCCAAACTACAAATCTTTAGTAAAAACCAATCATGAAGAGTCAGCATGAGGAATACTTTCTATGTGTTTTTTTTTATTTGTTTAAGACCATCCATGGATCATGTTTTGTATGACCCCACAATAACACCATTTTAATCCATAGTATTAAATGTAGTTTGGGAATATGAATTTCAAATCGGATCACTGATAGACACAAAATCCATGAATATTATTTAGAAAATTTCAATTATTTTTAAATGAATTTCAATGAGAAATATCCATTAAAAAATTATTTTCTTTAATTTTTGGAATAAAATGAATTTGGAATTAAAGTTGATTCAAATGGTCAAAAGCGTCATTTTTTACATCTAAATTAATTTAGACTTCATGATTTTTTTTTTGAATCTATATTAATTGATTTTCTAACATAGATATAGTATTTTTCATGTGTTTTCTAATTAATTTTTTAATGTATGATGGTTATCCTTCAACTAACCTAATGAAGTCACCTAGACTTCCCTTCATCGGGTTAGATAACCATGTCCTATTTGAAAGGCCAACTCAAGCCATAGGGGTTCATAGGTTATCAATCCCATGGTATTGGAGTAATGCGGGTGATGAAATCCATGGAGAGAAAAGGTTGGCCGAATCACAGATTGTCCGAGTGTGTGTGCAGCCTACATCTAATGTGTGTGAGGTGTCATGTAGGATCCCATCCCCATAGAATGAAATTTTGGGTGTGAATTGGTCACATTGGTTGATATACTAACACATTCCCATCTCATCGATTTGATGTAGGTAAAATTTTTTATGTGTATTCTTCATCCACTCTTTCCTTACTCATACATTTCTTGATCCACGACCATCCACTGTGCTCTGCCAATACAACCTCTATCTTCAATGGCCTCTACCACATGAACATGCCATATGCTCTATTGAAGTCCACATGAAGCTAATCTCGAGCTCCATTCTTCTATTCCACCAACACTAATAAAACATAATCATATTAAAATCTATGACCAACCACTATTAAGATCATTTGAAGGATCCTCCGACCTCGTCAAAGGTTGGATGGAGAGAAGGTCAGCACTACAGTTCCACTAAAGCCACTACATTCTTCATGACATTGCATTTATGCACTTCCAGTTCCATGACCATTGAACTCCACACTTCCACACCACCATGCATCACCAAAAAAGTCTTACCCTTGTAGATCTTCTCTACGCTATAAATTTCAAACACTATAAATTAGGAGATTTTACCATTTCACCTACTAGGTCTCTGGGTATTTCAATAGAATATGTTAAATCACATATGTAAATCATGCATGTCTTTAGGGTTTTTTCATATGAAGATTATATTGAGTCAAAGCTAATACCCACTTCTCTATTTCCCATAATAGGAGGAAGCCATTAACACTTCAAGGAGATTTGAGGACCCAAGGAGGAATTCCCCCGAGACAACTACACCACGTCATTTTCATTAATTTTATTTTATTTTTATTTCATTAGTTTTAAGTATTATTTCTATAGTAAATTTAATTCAAGTTTCCTAAATATTTTAATTAATTTATATTCTTCTTGAATCGACATATTTTCTCCTATTGTAATTTCATTCTTGTTCTCATCCTTCGTATTATTCTTTTAATTTAATTTCTTCTTATTTTAATCTTTTAACATTATATTTTTATTATATATATATATATCTTTTCATATTTTATTTACTTCATCCCTCTCTCTATTCTTCTATTTCATTTCATTATTATTTACATCTATCCAATATTTATCTCTCTCATATCCTATTCTCATTTTTAATTTAATTTATTTGATTATAATTATTTTATAATTATATTCTGACTCATTCCACTATGTTTTCTATTACCCTAAAAAAATGAGGGGCTGGCCTTTGGCCTGCCTAGGGGAGGTTATGGTGTTCTTGAATTCTTTATTGTTGGAACCAAGGGTTGTCTTTTCTGTAAATGGAGTATGATTTGTGTTTTTTATCAATCCAAATTGGGTTGATGAAGGAGTATTGAAGACAAGGATTCTTACAGTACATGCTGAAGTAGGTTTTTAGGGTGGCACAATTTCCAAGTGTTTCCAAATTTTTTGGAACTCAAAATCAGGAGTTTTTTTTGGAAAAAGAAGGTTTTAAGAAAAGGAATTTAAATATAATGGTTCATAGACAATGAAATAGAGTCCTCAGACCACTAAGAGAGGTACAAGGAATGGGATTTCAACACAGAAGCATGTTATGTGGACCACGATCGAAAAATGGTTCGCGAGACAATTATGGTTCGTGGGACGCTCATAGTTCGTGGAAGGAAAACAATTATCATGAGAATTCATCATTAGTGGAAATGATGTGGAATTTTGAGAATCCCTGAAGTGTGTCATTTGTTTAAATTAGGTAGTTATTTGTGAAATAGTGTATGGAGAATGGAGGTATGTGGACTGTGTTGAGAAAATGGTTTGTGGGATCATAGTAGGCGGTGAAGATTTGGAAAATCTCCGATTAACTGATTATACAGATCTATTTTCCATTAAAGGGTAACTAATCACTTCATTATGAAATGAGACTAAGATTTAAAATTTGAGAGGAATTTTGTGATTTCTAGAATGTTTCATGGGAATACAACCCCTTAAAGGATACTTTGATTAAGAAATTGAGAAAGAATTCAGTGATGTCCAGAACAGTTCATGAAATATAGTTCACGAAATTTGGTTCACAGAAGACAGTTCATGGAAGATGGTTCGCGGAATATAGTTCACTGAATACTATTTTCAGAAAATGGTTTACATAAGACAGTTCACAAAAGACGATTTGAGGAAGATAGTTTTCGATGGAGGAGTTGGTCTGCAGAGAAGAAGCGGTACATGGTTGTTATTTTTTAAGGTAGTACACAAATGTGGTTTGTGAATGTAGTACTTGGATTTGGTTAGCAAAGGAAGTACATGGTTATGATTTACAAAGGTAGTACACATAATTTCTATATGGAGTAGTGAAGTTTGTGAAGGAACAGTTCATGAACTAATAGTGCGTTAAAAGTGGATTAGATCTATGGGTAAAAACATGACTTCAATAGATAATATATCCATAGTAGAGGATGCATCATTTAATGCCAACCCAATGAGGTGACCTTCAATTAAATAAACTCAGTTCATATTATCCCCAATGTAGTTAGAAAGGGGGATTCAACATAAGTGATCTGAGGGATGTAGTGTGATATCCCTAAAACCTTTTAAAGGTAGCGCACCTGGTACAATGTGAATGTGCTAAACATTTGTAATCCAAAACTACTAAAGATTAGTGGAATTTGGTATGAAAAGTAACCCATTGGTATATGCTCGTTGGACTGGACCTTAGTGGTTAACCATGTAAAATTATTGTGTGGTCCTTTTTCATGTGAATGTTTAAATTACTACACACTACCAAAAGATAGATTTAACTTGTTCCTACTCACGTGGGAACAAGATATGTCACTTTAATATAAATATTTGACACCCGGATTCACCCCTCCCCACATAGGGTGTTTTAGGGTCCATAATTTATTAAGTATTTCATTCTGTGTCTTGTATATATGAGTAGAATTCATGGGTGTGGTAAATTTCCACATTACATGAAAATAAATCTATTCAACTCTATTGTTTAAACTCTTTTCCATTTATTCATCGGTTATTTATTCACATGATGGAGTTGATCTAATCAATGTATGGAATGACATAGATGGATCTAGGTCCTATAAGATGGCACACCCTAGTCTATGGTGTGCAATATATTATGATTAAATGAGGTGGTATAATTTATATTCCATAAAATTAATTTTAGGCTTTACAATTTCTACATAAAAGAATAGTAATACATCATTATATTTCATGATTGGATGATCAAATTTTAAATAAAAAAATTGATTAAGTATTGAATCCAAAACTAACCCTTAAACCATGTTCTTTCTCTCTAATTTCATTATCTTTAGATTTTTATTCTTATTAAGTTCTAATTTATATTATGTATGTGTTTTCAATATTTATAAATTAATAAAAAAGAAAAAACCATTTATTAATGTTTCAATACAATACCAATAATAATATAAAAATTAAATTGTATAGGTAAATTAAAATAATTAGTTGAATAATTGAGAAACTCTTCAAGCGAGACAACCCTTGTCAGCTACTTTGTTTCACTAGGAAAGTAATTTTATTTTTTTCCTTTCCCATGATAAGCATGCATCAAAAATAGAACTATTTATATAGAGATAATATATTTTTTAATTTAATTTCTATATTTTAATTATTGACTATTTTTAGTGGATGTAATAAAAACTGAAAAAAATTATTGTTCCATGATGTTTTCAAAAGTTCATTTAATGAATACATTGACTAATTACTCATGGGTGCAAGAAAAATAAATGGACTATACTAAGGATAAACACAAAAAAAATATTTGATGTTGTCATGTTATTGGTCAATAATAATCAAAGAGGCCTAGAGACATGGCTCTCACCTTAAAATTTGATGAGCATGGTTGATGAACTCTAAACTAACATGAAAACATTTGAGGACCAGAATGAAGTGGCATTAGTTTTTTCCAATTTCACTAAAGAAATCGATAATGTTGAGTCCAGAATCAAATAATATCACTAGAAAAAGAATTTTATGGACCATATTCTAGAATAAAATTATATGATTGAGTGGATCTATAATGAATAATACCCACTGAGCTACATGTGGGTGATTAATAATAGCTGGATGGAATCTTGAATGGGTATGAGCTAATATGTTATCACCCTGACATATACAATGTAGAAGAGCTAGTACCATTACATGTCACTCTATAAATGGAGTATGATACCACCCATGTGGTTGAATTTGATGAAAATATGAAAGATCCTAACTACCGACCTCCACTTTCCACCATCGAACATTAAGATTCACTCACCAATAAACAATTGATCAAAGATAACCAACACAAGGAGACCATATTTCTTTAAAATCCTTCTTTTATGATGTTATTAAATATTATTTGAATATAAATACTTATTTTGTTGAATTATAAGATTTATTATATTACTTACATTCCTTAAAGGAAGATGAAGAAACAAAAATGTTGAAAAACACATAGAGTTTATGGATTTTAATGAACATACAATTGAGGAGGGACATGAAGAAGTCTACAACATTGAGCCTTATAAAATCCAGATATAGGGTTCTCATTTTGAATGGGAGAAATTATTATTAATATTTCAAATTCAAATTTTATTTCTGTATAAATACCTTTTTACTCATAATTTGATAATTCATTCATGTAGTCCATATTGATCCAAAATTGGAAGAGAAAGATAATGTTTGAAAAGTAGAAAATATGGAAGATGGTTATTCATACTTCATCCTACCCCTTACATGCATGTTGTTACTAATTGTAAAGGGGAGGATATATTATAATATATACATGGATCATTCCTCATCTAAAAATAAGAATCAAAATCTGAGAAAATCCATATGTGGTGGATTAATCCAAGAAGGTATACAAACCATCAGATTATGGATAACAACTGTTACTCCCATTAGGAGGTAGTAAAAACATAGGGCCCACTTGGGGGATCATACCAATACTTATACCTTTACATACATTATAATATTTCAGTTTTTTTTTGTAAAGATTGTATCCCCACTCCCTGTTATAATATTCATAAATAATGACATGATAATTTTGATTAATTGATTAATTTTCAAAGTTAATGATGGCACATGGAAGTATCAAATACAGGAGGAAAATTAAAAATCTTTATGGGTAAAGGGAGATCACTTTTATTTTTTATCTTCATAACACTAATTTTTTTCCAGTACTTGTTTTGAGATCTAAACTATAAATTGAAGGCTCATGTTTGATTTATGATTTACATGAATTATCTATGAGATGTGATTTTTTGTCAATACTTTAATTCCATATTTTCTATTTGAAATGATAATCTAATGGAATGATTAAAATGAAAAATTGGATGATTAAAGTGAAGAATTGATATTATAATTATTAGCCATAATTTTAGAAAATTAACTAATTCTTGTAAATGAAATTTCATATTTTACTTCTAATTATTTTAATATCTAAAAAACAAGTGAATTGATTAATTATTATTATCCACGCCTTGAGTGATTGTCCAATAGCATATTCCCATTCTTGGGAGGATTTCAAGACCACTTACATCCAATTTATTCATGATAATATTTCATCATTGATCATAGGACATGTCACTAACCAGAGTATGTGTTTAAACGTGGCTTAGATTAGACTTTGAAAAAACACGTTTAAAATTATCGAGGCATATTTTGAATGACCATTATTTTTAAAATACCATGTTTAAATGAATAATTGTTTTATTCTATAGAATCCATGAATAACCTGGTTATTAATGATCGATGTTTCAATCTAGTTTTATCCATTCCAACCCTCCTCTTAGTTATTACCTGATATTTTGAAGGAAAACATTGGGGGTTAAGGGAGTAATGGTTGATGGGATGAGATAATTTTCAAGGTAAAAGTGTGAGGGTTCTATTTGGGGGGTTTATGATAGGTTTTTGATTTATTCATAATAATTTTTTATTTTTCCACTTTTGATAAAAAATCAAAATGCCAACAAGATCCAAAAATTATATATTTGAAAATAATGAGTTTTGATTTGAGAAAACAAAAAATAACTATGACTATACCTATTATTTTTATCATATGTGGTTAGGTGGTGGATTTGAGTATTATTATAAGAATTAAATTCAGTAAAGAATTATTTAAATTGTTCTTTGAAAAATATAAATAAATAAGTATAAAATTATTTAAAAGTTCAAGAGAGTAAATAAATCATGCATCAATCTATATTTTGATCCTGACCTTTACATTGAGTTTTTGGGAAAGTGGTAGTGTTTATAATTTGAATGGGGTAGTCTCATGAATCATTTACATTTAATACCATGCATTATTCTTTAATAGATAAACCTCCTTATTGCGCATTTATTTTTACAAAATCAAATCTTACGATCCTACATCCTCATTGTCATTTAAACCTAAAAAATACCACACAATTTTATGTTCCTTTTTTATATACAAATTGGAGATTTTATTTGATTTATAATCAAATGGATAAGGATAATTTTATCATGATATAAGCATAACTCCACTGTAATTATATAATGAGTGATGAGGGAAAACTTTCAGGTGGGGTAAATTATGGATTTTTATGCTTAATGATAAAAAATCAACAAGCATAAATGGATGAATAAATAAGTCCAATAATATTCAAAAGGGGAAACTGATATTCTTTATTTGATTATTTAATTTAATAATTTATAATTTCAATTGATTTTTATTTGAATTTTGAATGTTTCACTAAAAATTTATAATTGTTTTATATTATTGATTTGAAATTTTAATATTAGTATAATTGGTGTCCTATAATTTAAAAGTTGATATTTTATTCTGCTGAACACGAATGGATTAATAATGGGGGTATTTTATAGGCCAAAATTTCAGGCATATTTGTAATTTATTTTCAATGTTTTTAAAGTAATTTCAAAGAGTAATAGCCATAAAATCAATATTGTGTCAATTTTTGGAAAATATGGAAAATGTAATTTATGTTTATTCAAATGGTAAAAAGAGTTTTTTTTTTAAATTTTAGAAATGAATTTGGACTTTAGGAACTCTTTCCTTTAATCTTTGATAAGTGATTTTATAACTTGGTTATATTATTTTTAATGTGTTTACTTGTTAAAAAAGTTAATACAGGCTGGTTGGCCCTCAACCAAAAAGACCTTGTCACATAGCTATCCATTTATTGGGATGACCAAACATGGCCTAGTGGGAATAGTGGGAAGGATAACTTTAGAGACCCAAAGCTTGATGTACATGGAAATTACATTACTTTTGTAGAATACTTAATACATAAGAAAAACAGACACCCAAGGACCGTAATAGTTTAGTGTCTTTGAAAACATGGAATAAAATATTCTAATCATGGTGAAAGATCTTAACCATCTCCCATAAAGATCTTCCCCTTTTATTTTATTACCTAAAAACTTAATTTATATACTAGGGAAAAGAAAACATAAAAAGTTTGAGCTCAAATGATCAGTAAGGTTAAACATGGAGAACATAAAACAATCCATAAACATTTGAACGTAAAAACATGAACATAAAATTTGAACATCAAAACATTGAGTAATGACATAAAACATGGTAGTACAAACTACATAGATCATAAAGGAACATTAATCATGATAAAATAGAATGGTAATAAAACATTTAATTGTGTAAAACCATTAAGAAAATGATATGATTACCATAGTATCCAAGGAATTGCTGCCAAGACCATCATAGTGGACAAAGTCCCTTATTGAACTGTGTTTACTTGTCGTTCCAGCCCTATATTACTGAACCTGATTTACTTGTCGTTCCAGTCATGTCTATATCAGGAGTTATAAATCATTACCCAATGCATTGGAGGGAGATATAGGTCACCACCATATCAAAATGAAATCATTCTTACGTGTTCCACAAAATAAACATAATTCATTCATCATAACCCAAAGAATAAAATGGGTTTCAAAAACATCATCCCATCATAACATAATCCATATAAAAAAATGGATGTCATTTCATCATAAGAAAAATCAAACCATGTAAATAATAGAGGCATCATACTAAATAATTTCATCTTAGATGGAAAATAGTTTTGATAAAACACTTGAAATGAATTCTTGAGGAAGATATCCTATCTTCTTCAAAATAATTATCTTTTCAAAAAATGCCATGTAATTTTAAAAGAAAAGGATTTTGTTGAAAATAATCATGAAATAATGTCGAGAAATCTTTATGGAAACAAGGTTTTATGAAAATGTAGAAATCCTTTCACGCTGTATAAGTTAAAAAAACATTCTCCTCGTACTTTTTCCGAAAAAGTCAAAAAGTACCTCGTATGGTAAACAAAAGAATGATTCCTTCCATACCTTGTAGTAAAAGTCATAAAAGGGTAAAGACGAAATTAAACATACATTGAAGAACATTAAACATTTTATATTTTTTTTTGAGAAAACATAGACATGGATGATAAACATAACCCCAGTAAATACTTACGAATAAACAATCTCAGATAAGAACGAGATTGGAATAATTATCCCTTACCTTAGGTCCAATTTCTTCCGTACATGTTTAAAACTACTGTATAGTGGGTTTAAAAATATTATTAACTTGTAACAGAACCATAATAATATTTATGATATCATTTATGATTTACTTATGACTTTATATTACCCATTCTTTTGTCAATTCCACATTAAAGCTGCGTTTTGGGTAAAATGGTTTCATTTATCGTACATGTTTGGACCTTTTTTTCTTAATGTTATTAATTATATAATGATTTACATAATTCCAAAATGTAAAAAAATTATTTATATATATTAAATATTAAGAATATAAATATATATGATAGATCGAGAAATGGAACGAAATACACCGTTCATGATGACAGTAGGCCATACGTAAGCATGAATGCTGTTTTTGTTTCCTTATTTAGTTGAATGAAAGTAAATGAAATATATATATACATAAATACATAAGAATTATTATGTCATATATTTCATTATTACTTATTATATTTACTTTATAATCATTCTTGAATGGTTAACATGGAGAATGAATCTCATCACATCGTGGAGACGGTAATCCGTACATACGCACAAGTGATGATATCATTCCCATAATTATTGAATGGTTTTAGAGTTGATTATAAATATATCAGAATTAGTATCATTTTATAATAATCATATTTAGTTTTTATTTACACCATTATACCCATCCATGTAAGGTGGTGGTGGAAAACAGATTACACCACTACGTGGAGACTGTATTCCGTACGTACGCACGCGCGGTGATTTCATTTTTCGTAGGATGGGTAGAAGGTGAAATAGGGTTGTTTCATATTTATAATAACATATCAGTATATTAGTTATACTGATGTTATTACTTTATAATGAAACAACTAAATAAGATGAAGTAGAAGAATAAAGAAACTTGAATGAATCGGTAGAAGAGATTACCTCTTTCTTGACGCACCACCTTTAAGATTCCTTTTAAGGGACCAGATTTTGTCTTTTGAGAAGACCAGAACCTCCAGAAAGAGACTAGGGAATTTTAGAAGAGTAATGGTCATTGTTTTGACGATATTGAAGGCTCAAAATTGTGTGAAGAGGAGAGGGATGGGGTGCCCATTTATAAGAGAGCATAGGGGCACTTTTGGAAACCTCCAAAATATTAATTTATAATAACCTCAAACCCCACATAAAAAATTCCAAAGTGACACTAATTCAGATATGAGTTAATATAGGTTTGTAATCTCTTAAATAAATCAAATTTAGACATGTTTGGATTTTATTTTAAACCTTTTCAATTTAATTTATCCTTATTTAATCTATTTAATTTTATTTGCAGTAATAATATTCTAATTTTTAAATTTTTATAAATACTTACTTATGTGTTGTGAATTTTCAATAATTAGATAAATTATTACATTTTATATCATATAATTTTAAATTTGTAATTTTTAAATATTTTTGTAATTTTTAATAAATTTAATAATATTTCATTTTTATAAAATTTCAATAGTGTTAATTTTTACACTATTCAATTATTTGAATTTAAATTCAATCCAAAAAGAAGATATATTCGAAAGAAATATTTAATAGATTCCCATAATGTCATATTCATCTAAAAAATTCATGGAGAACATTAATTTGTTCGTATAATATTTATTTTAATAATTTTAACACCATTTATTTGATATCTCTCTTAATTAAATAATTACTACAACATTTTTGTATAATTTGTTAATATAGTTATTTGTTTCGTAAAAATTTAAAATAAAATACTATGATGTAGATAAATCTATTATATTTCATAATAATACTTTTACTCGAATTGATAATCTTTAAATCACAACATTTTAATTGTTATATTTATTAAAGTATGAAGGTGACAACTTAGAAATCATTTAAAATAAAATAATATAAATGTCATAATCGCTTTTATAAGGATCTAAATGGTCAACAATTCGACCCTTGTATGCTTACTGATTTTTTACTAAATAAATAATTTCAGCATCATTAAAGTATAAGATATTAAATTAAATATATTTCTTAAAAATCACAAATAAATTACCATGATTAAGAAAAACATTTTTTCATTCAAATTTGTATTTATAATGAAATTTATTCTATGTATAACCTTATATTATAAATACTTTATTTATTAATGTTTGAGTGAGGCACATTTCACTTTCTCTAGATAAAATAAATTAAATGTTTTAATCACATCCAAGTTGGTTCCAAAAGATAAAATTTCTTCCCAATTATATTTTTGGACGAAATATAATCATCTAGTTATATTAATACAAGTGTTAGGGTAATTTTATAATATTATTTTTACCATTAATTACATGATTTACCTTTAACTGAAATAAATAAAATTTACCATAGTTACAATTCATAATGCCTAAATTAAAAAGTAGCCTATTAACATAATTTGGACCTAATGATTCCAAATATGGAATCCATTTTTCCAAAATAAAAACACAGAAGTTGCAGTATTTAATTTAAAATTTATCCTGCTGTTGAGAAAATGGATTTTAAAAGTTAAAACATTGCAAAATATTGAAATGTTTTTACCTATGAATTCAATGTAAAATTAATTATAATGACATACATTATATTAAATGGTAAAAATATATTCTATTTATACTTTAAAACCATTCAATAATATATTATAGGAATATAAATTATTTTGATGAAAAAATTCTGTTTCCAATTAAAATATAGCGTATTTTTACTATTTATCAAAATATGAATCTTATCAAAAAAATATCAAAAATTTATCCAAATTAAATTTTTATATCCTTATTCCAAAGAAGAAGTTTAATTTGTCAAATTGAACTTATAAACATGTCAACAACTATATTTAATGTTGGTGCGCCATCAAAAGGTGTCAAAAATGCATTTTTTAAAAAATACTCAGTTTACAAAAATATTTATTTTGTTCTGATTCTATGTTCTAGAATATGTGTAAGATGAGTGATATTGTTATAAAATTCAAAATGTGGTTAATACTATTCATAACAGCTAGTTCATAATAATTTTATTACAATATATTACTGTTTAGTGAAACTCGTTATTGCGTACAACATACGCTATTGAGTAAGGTCACTCTTACATGAAACACTAGACAAAAATAGTTCTTGTGTATACTAAAAGCTAATACGGCGTTGCATACAATGCAAGAAAATCTTGGTGTAGCGTACAACACAAGACATTAATGAAATTAAAAATAATATTTCTCAAAAAATCTTGTGGTGTTACATTCTACCCCCCTTAAAATGAATTTCACCCTCAAAATTCATCAGGGTTATAAATGGTTTAATACTTGAAATTTCATTCATAGAAACCCACATCATAAAAAGGAATAGCAAAACTTAATTTTAAAAACTGAATTATGAAACGTAACAGTTACTCAAATTAACTCATCACTAGGTTTCCACATAGAAGAACATAGGTGAAAATATGCATATGGAAGAGAAATCTAACCATCACGTTCTGATGGAGAGTGGTAGAGAACATGGCTATGAAAAATCCAACAATCACATAGCCATGAATTTGTGATGATCTAAGTTACCATTAGATTCATCATATAAGAGTGTACTAGGACAACATTTTTGGTTTTCAAGATCATTTCCCTAAAGTTGATGAATTTTTTCATAAGGATAAATACTTACTTGATTTCAGTGTGATATCATTGTTTATCATTCAATGAAAAATTTCTACTTCATCTCTTGTTTAAATAAATTATGTTGAATTTTTCATTCTTGAAGTATTTGCAGATCATGCAATATAATGATAGGTCATTCTATCCGTCTCTATCACAAAAAGGGTTGACAGAAGATATTAAATATGCATAAGTCCATCTATGGTGAGGTTAATCATATATGGTTCCAAAAGGACTTATAATTAAACTATCATACCAATGAATAAAATAAAACAAATTTCTACTAACCACGGACTTCCTGTAGGCTAGTGGTAGGCGATAAAGGCCTATCGAACATCGGTTGTGGGTTTGATTCCTGCATCCTTGTCTGACGCGATAGGTTGTCTCCCGTCCTACGGGTTTTCCTTTTTCTAAAACTATACTATCCTAATATCAAAAAGTTCTAGACTTAAAAAATAATATCTAATGTCCAACATAATCCATTCCAATCATTAGGCTTATCCAAAATACTTGTGTCTAAAATCACTGTATAAAGAAAAATATTGATAGAGAGGTCATCTACCAAACATGTAAATACCATCATTTATCCACCATATATCATAAGATATATCTTTTTGGTCACATTAGAAACATATGAATACCTTAATCATGTATTCTTTTGAAACATGAATTACTATAGAACCTTAGTTAAAACACGAATGCTGTCAAAATTTAACTCTTTCCACAAACCAAAATCCCAAAAAAATCTATATACTCAAACCATGATATCACTTTTTGCTTATACCAGTCATGAGCTCATTAATACTATCAAACATATCATTATCTCCTTATCCCTTCATTATACACAAATCATCTACCTTCCAAAAATATTTGAATAACATTTCATGGTTACCGATACCATTCAAAATATACCTACAAATACTTTAGGAAAAACAATAGTGTGAAAATCCTTAGATGTTTCTTTATTCCATAGTACCATTAAATTACCTAGACAACATAACTCTTGATAAACATACAATTATTCCACTACCTTCTTAAACCATTGACCGAGATTCATCATTTTATTCCTTAACACTTATTTCATCTCATATATCATTTATAGTCTCTTCACCATCATCAACATAAATACTTGTCATACGACCATGATGATTCTATTTATGAGATTTTACCTTAGGGTATTGGTTTACATAATTCCCGTACATTCCACATTTAAAACATTTCACCATTGTTTATGTCTTAGCAATACCATTATCCTTGTCCGTGGTGTTAACTGAAACTTTTCCTTTGCACTGAATGGCTTTGTGTCCTTCTTTTTCACACCCAAAGCATCTTCCAGTTCCATTGAAACATTCTCCCTGATTCCTGTTACCACATGATTTAAATGATGGAAATCAAACTTTCTTTCTGCTATGATCATCATGAAACTACATATTTCTCTTATTAACTAAGTCAAGAAACTTACCAAAGATGAGATTATTGATCATATTATGAGATTTATGATTAGTCATAATAATTATTTTTGGACTTCCAAATCCCATTTCATTTTGTTTCTCATGTATAATATCATTACCTTTTCCATCATATCCTCCATTATTGTGAATCTTCCTGTTTTAAGCCGTTTTCTAAAACCCAAAAAGAATAGTGTTAGAGGCAAAAATCATTCTAAGAAAACAACAAAATCAAGGGGAGTACATTCAATCTCTAACATATTAGGTTTAATCCTAGGTTATTCATGATTGTTATCATAATTCTAGGGTTGTAACCTATACATATACTTAACAATAGGGATATCCCTAGACATACCTTAGAAATATCTCTAGGGATCTCACGAAAGATTTCAAATCCTAGTTTCCATAGTCTCACTAAACCTTTCCTATGATACCAACTGTAGAGACCCAAAGCTTGACGTACATGGACATTACCTTACTTTTGTGTAATACTTAATACATAACAAAAACAGACACCCATGTACCATAATAGTTTAGTGTCTTTGGAAACTTGGAACAAAATTTTCTAATCATGGTGAAATATCTTCAACATATCCCATAAAGATCTTCCCCTTTTTGTTTTCTAATCTAAAAATATTCTTTATATCCTAGGGAATATTAGACATAAAAAGGGTGAGATGAAATTCTCAGTAAGGTTAAACATGGATAACATAAAACAATCCATAAACATTTGAACGTAAAAACTTGAACATAAAATCCGAACAACAAAGTCTTGAGTAATGACATAAAACATGGCAGTAAAAAGGACATAGATCATAAATAAACATTAATCATGATAAAATAGCATGGGAATAAAACATGTAATTGTGTAAAACCATTAATCACATGATATGATTTCCATAGTATCCAAGGCATTGCTTCCAAGACCATCGTAGTGGACAAAGTCCCTTAGTGAACTGTGTTTACTTGCCGTTCCAGCCCTGTATTATTGAATCAGATTTACTATCCATTCCAGCCTTGTCTATCTCATGAGATATAAATCATTACTCAATGCATTGTAGGGAGATATTTTTACCACCCATCTCATAATGAAATCATTCTTACATGTTCCACAAAATAAACAAAAATCATTCATCATAACCCAAAGAATAAAATGGGTTTCATAAACATCATCCCATCATAACATAATCCATATAAAACAAATGGATATAATTTAATCATATGAAAAATTAAACCATGTAAATAATAGATACATCTTACTAAATAATGTTCTCTTAGATGGGAAATAGTTTTGATAAAACACTAGAAATGAATTCTTGAGGAAAAATATCCTTTATTCTTCAAAATCATTTTATTTTCACAAAATGACATGTAATTTTAAAATTAAAGGATTTTGTTGAAAATAATCATGAAATCATGTCGAGGAATATTTTTGAAAATAAGGCATTATGAAACCGTAAAAATCCATTCACTCTGTATAAGTTAAAAAAACACCCTCCTTGTACTTTTGTCGGAAAAGTCAAAAAAGTACCTCGTATGGTAAAAAAAAAGATTCCTTCCATACCTTTTGGTAAAAGTCATAAAAAAGAAAAAATTAAATTAAACATACATCAAATAATAGTAAACATTTTACAAAGACATTTTGAGAGAACATAGACATGGATGAAAAACAAAACCTCAGTAAATACTTACGAATAAACAATCTCAGATAAAAACAATATTGGAATAATTATCCCTTACCTGAGGTACAATTTCTTCCATACGTGTCCGAAACTCATATATAAAGGGGTTTAAACATATTATTAACTTGTAAAAAAACCATAATAATATTAATGATATCATATATTATTCAGTTATGAATTTATATTACCCTTTCTTTTGTCAATTCCACGTTAAAGCAGCGTTTTGGGTAAAATCGTTTCATTTATTATACATGTTTGGACTTATTGTTCTTGATATTATTACGTATATACTGATTTACAAAAATTACAGAATGTAAAACATGATTTATATATAATATATATTCAGAAAATAAATATATATGATAGATCGATAAATGGAATGAAATACGCCATTCATGGTGATGGTAGGCCGTACGTAAGTATGAACGCTGTTTTCGTTTCCTTATTGAATTGAATGGAAGTAAATGACATATATATATATATATATATATATATAAGTCCAGTAGAATTATTATTTCATATATTTCATTATTAATTATTATATGTAGTTTATAATCATTATTTAATGGTCAACATGGAGAATGAATCTCATCGCATCGTGGAGACGACAATCCGTACGTACGCATGAGCGATTATATCGTTCCCATAATTATTGAATTGTATTGGAGTGGATGATAGAATATCTTAGAATTAGTATCATGTTATATTAATAATATATAGTTATTCTTTACACCATTATACCCATCCATGTAAGGTGGTGGTGAAAAACAGATTACACCACGGTGTGGAGACGGTATTCCGTACGTACGTACGCGCGGTGATTTCATTTTTCGTAGGATGGGTAGAAGGTGAAATAGGGTCGTTTCATAATTATAATAACATATAAGTATATTATTTATACTTATTTTATTACTTTATAATTAAAAATCTAAAGAATATGAAGTAGAATAGTAAAGAAACTTGAAAGAATTGGTAGAAGAGATTACCTCTTTCTTGACACACCTCCTTTAAGCTTCCTCTTAAGGGACTAGAGTTGGACTTTTGAGAAGACCAGAACCTCAGTAATGTGACTAGGGAAGTTGATAAGTGTAATGGGTAGGGGTTTTCTGAGCTTGAAGGCTCAAAATTGTGTGAATATGAGAGGGAAGGGGTGCCCTTTTATAAGAGAGGAGAGGGGCACTTTTGGAAACCTCCAAAATATTAATTTATAATAAACTCAAACCCCACATAAAAACATCCGAAATGAATCCAATTCGGATATGAGGTAATTTAAGGTTTTAATATCTTCAACCAATCAAATTTATATGTGTATTGAGTATATTTTAAACCTTATCATTTTGATTTATCCTTATTTAATCTATTTTATTTTATTTGCGTTAATAATATTCTAATTTTTAAATTGTTATAAATACTTACTTATGTGTTGTGAATTTTCCATAATTAGATACATTATTACATTTTATACCATATAATCTTAAATTTTTAATTTTTAAATATTTTTTTTATTTTTAAACAATTTAATAATATGTCATTTTTATAAAATTTCAATAGTGTTAATTTTGACACTATTCAAGTATTTGAATTTAAATAAAATACAAACAGAATATATATTCGATCCAAAATATTTAATAGATTCCTAATATAACATATTAATCTCAAAAAATCATGTAGAACATTAATTTGTTCATATAATATTTATTTTAATATTTTTAAAAACATTTATTTGATATTTCTCTTAATAAAATAATTACTACAACATTTTTGTATAATTAGTTAATATAGTTATTTGTTTAATAAAAATTAAAAATAAAATACTATGATGTAGATAAATCTAATATCTTACATAATAATACTTTTAATCGAATTTATCATCTAAGAATCAGAACATTTAAATTCTTATATTTATTAAAGTATGAAGGTGATAACTTAGACAACATTTAAAATAAAATAATATAAGTGTCACAATCTCTTTTATAAGGCTCCAAATGGTCAAAACATCGACCCTTTTATAATTAGAGTATATATATACTCTAAAAATATGGTTTGGTCAAGTTTATGATCCTTTTGAGAGGTATTATTATTTTAATAAAAACTATATTATTGATTTTTCACAAAATAAATAATTTTTGCATCATTAATGTATAAGCCATTAAAGTAATTATATATTTCTTAAAAATCACAAATAAATTACCATGATGAATAAAAACATTATATATTTAAAATTAGTATTTATAATCGAATTTTTATTATGTATAACCTTATATTAAAAATACTTTATTTATTAATGTTTGAGTGAGACATATTTCACTTTCTTTAAATAAAATAAATTAAAGGTCATAATCACATCCAAATTTGTTCCAAAAGATACAATTTTGACCCAAGTATATTTTAGAACAAAATATAATCATCCAAATATATTAATACAAGTGTTAGGGTAATTTTATAAATTATTTTTACCCTTAATTACCAGATTTACCTTTAACTATAATAAAAAATTTTTTCCGTAGTTACTATTCATACAACCAAAAAATAAAAAGTATCCTATTAACATAATATTGAACTAATGATTCCAAATATGGAATCCATTTTTTCAAATTCAAAACACATAATTTTCAGTATTTAATTTAAAATTAATCTTGCTGTTGACAAAATGGGTTTTAAAAGTCAAAACATTGCAAAAGATTGAAATGTTTTTACAGATGAATTCAATGTAAAATTAATGCTAATGAAATAAATTATATTAAATAATAAAAATATAATATATTTATAATTTAAAACCATTAAATAATATATTTTAACCATATAAATTATTTTGATGAAAAAAGTTGTTTCCAATTACAATTTAGCATATTCTAACTATTCATCAAAATAAGAAACTTATCAGAAAAATATCAAAAATGCATCAAAAGTAAATTTTTATATCCTAATTCGAAAGAAGAAGTTTAATTTGAAAAATTAAACTTATAAACATGAAAAAAACTATATTTAATGTGGTTGTGCCATCAAAAGGCGGCAAATCAACATTTTTTGAAAAATACCTATTTTCCCCAAAAAATTTATTTTGTTCCCATACCATGTTCTAGAATATGTGTAAGATGAATGATATTAATATAAAATTCAAAATGTGGTTAATAATATTCAAAATGTCTAGTTCATAATAATTTTATAACAATATATCATTGTTTAGTGAAACTCGGTATTGCATACAACACACGCTATTGACGAAGGTCGCTCTTGCATGAAACAAAAGCCAAAAATAGTGTTTGCATATACTAAAAGAAAATACGGTGTTACATATAGCGCAAGCTAATCTTGGTTTAGAGTACAACACAAGACATCAATGAAATTAAAAATAACATTTCTCATAAAATCTCAGGGTGTTACAATATCTCATCCGATATGGGTGAAGGGGTGATCAAACCCCATGCATAGTCAGATTGTGGGTGATGAAACCTGCAGGGAGAAAAGGTGGGATGAAGCCTTGGTGGGCTGTGTGTGTGCATCCCACATATCGTGTTAGTGTGGTTTCATACGAGAGAAAATCACCACAGTAAGATGTTTTGGGTGTGGCTCCCATGCCATGGTTGATATTCCATCTCACTCCCGCCTCATGGGTTTGAAGTGGGATGAAATTTTTTTGGGGTACTATTCATCTCTTCTCATCTTGCCCAGAACATTACCATGTTTTGACCATCCTTTGTGCTTATCTACTTCCACATCCATCTTCAACACCCACCTCTATTGTAACATGCTAGGGATCCAGGTAAGTCAACCTGATGGTTAGATCAATCTGTATTCTTCACTACCCTTGACTCTAATGACTGAGGATCATCTACAAAGCTATGAATGACATTCATGAAAAACATTATAAGGCTTATATATCCACTTCAATGGCTATAGGAAGAGGAGGCCACCATTAACATTCCACCTGAGCCACTTCCTTCTCAACACTACAACATGCATGCACTATAGGTTCCAAATCCACCAAGATCCACACTATCATGTTACAATGCCTCAACAAAGAATGACAACCCATGTGGGTCTCGTCCGTGCTTCAAATTTTTGACACCCAAATTCTTGGGTGATTACGATTTCAACCACAGGGCCTCTAGGAACTAAAAAATATAATCTTAAATGAGATTAGTGCATCTTGTGGCCCTTTAAGGATTTTTATTTGATGAATAAATTCTTTAAATATGAGACCCAATCCTCTATTACCTATGAAAGTAGGCATACATTTCAACATGAAGGATAGTCGAGCACTATAGGAGGGATTCCACTAAGGCAGCTACAATTTACTACTGTTATTACATTTATTTTGTTTTTATTTCATTTAATTTTTGTCTCAGTTTTATTTCAATATTAATTTTAATGTTTTTTAGAACTAATTTTGTTCATTTATATTCTTCCCCAATCAAAGTGTTTTCTACTATCAAAATTTCATTTTTATTCTTATCCTTATTATTCTTTTCATGTAATTTCTTCTTCTTTTAATATTTTAAAAGTATATTTATATATTATATATATCTCTATTCATATATTTATTTCATCTTCCATCACTCACTTATTCTACTTTAATTCATTATTTTTTCTATATATATCTCTTTTATTTATCTCTCATTACACATTATTATTTTTATTTTATTCTCATTATTATTTTATTTTATTTTATTCAATTCATTTTATTATTCTCTTATTACTCATTCTACCAAGTGATCTCTTACAATTGACACAAAGGGACTGACCTAGGACTTGGACCGAGGGATGTATATATATTATGGAATAAATTTTTAATGTTTATTTTATGTTTTTGTTAGATATGAGTGGCATGAAGGGGTTTGGAGTTTGTCGCCCATGACATGTAACACAACATATATTTATTATTTTTTTAACCTCTTTTCCCTCTCTTCATTGATTAGATATTCACACAATGGATTTAAGATAATCAATAGATGAAATGACATCATTAGATTTGAGTCCTTGAAAATAGAACACCCTTGACCAAGGCGTGTCATCAATAATGTTTATAGGTGGTGGTGGAATTAAGATCTCATAATGGTATTAGAGTTTTCACAATTTCTAAATTAACAATTATCAATTCAACATGAGATTTAATTATTGGATTATCAAACTAAAATTAGAAAAATAAAGGTTAATAATTATTAAACCCAAAAAAAAAAATATTATACCAATTTATTTCTCTCTAATTTCATTATAATTTAATTCTTTTTTTTATATTGAATTTCCATTATTTATTTCTTTTATATATTTAATAAGTAATCAAAAATTCAAAATAATTTATCAGTTTTTTATTAAAATAATAATAAAAATTAATAATAATTAGTATTTTTGAATTAGAATATTTATGTGAACAAATTAAAGGATTTTCAAGTGACATGACCTTGGATTTCTATCATGATGCATTATAAAAATAATTTTCTTTTACCACATCAAGCGACATACATGCGTTACTCGTATCCCACACAAATTAAACATCAGGTGCACGTTGGTCAAATATTCAAGTAAATATCATACTACATCCTTTGATAAATATTTATTTTGTACTAGGAATAAAATTCCTCTCATAAAAGAACGTTTATACAGAATATTATAAAAAGGAAATATATTTCCATATCTTAAACTATTCAATTCTTTTATACATATTAAAGGAGGATATTAAATTACATTTGGAAAATTCATTTAATAAATATTCATTAATGGATAATGAAGAATGATATCCGGAATAATTTTTTGGCACAATGTTAAATTTTTATGTCTAATATATTACTATTATAAATGTATTTTCTAATGAAATTTATACTTAAATGCATGGCCTTTCCATATATAATGGGGTATAAATATCCATAAATCTTATATCTACTAAAAACTAAATAAAAAAGTATCTATTAATTATCCCCAATAAATGAATTGTATTTATTTTTAAAACTCACAAATAATAATCATACAGGGTTTATACACCATTGGGTATCTTAATAGGGTATATAAAAAATCACCCAAAAACCAGGACGTTTAAATAATGTTTTTTATAAATTTATAACTATTGAATAAAATTATGGTAAAAAAACGTACCTCTTACATATATTAAGTATTTGTTCAAAATAATTCAAGTAACATAAATCAATAAAAAATTATTATTATCTTTCATTTCATCAATTCATGATGAAATTGGATGATATTTAAATGGGGATTTTGAATATAATATATAAAACTATGAATTCACATTGACTATATTTATAAATACAGATACCGTAATATCCAAGGGATGAATAAATGAAGTCTCCCAAGAATACCTTGATAAATATTTTTTACTACCCATGGATATTATTCTAGAATACTAGAAGATAAATAATTAATATGATAAATAATTGTGGACTATACAAAATACTTGAAGGAATGTTATATTAGATGTATCATTTACCAATTTTCAGTTTTAGATGTAGAATGATATATTTTTGGGGTATGTGAACACTACCAATGAAATTTTTATGGATTGTTTATTTGAAAAATAGTCTTATTAATAGAATATAACAATAAATATTATAGATATCCATATTGGTTTCTATTATTTAGAGACTACTAATGAATTTTGAGAATGATTTAATGAATTTATAGCTCACTAACTTTGTTATCACATAAGTGTTTAATGTATGTTTGGATTAATGAATGTGAAGAAATCCTTAAGTAGCATAATAAGTGGCTAGTAATTATACCCTCTCTTATACTAGTCTCACATGTAGAAGGATTTATGGAGTATAATGATTTTTCAAATAATGGTATAGGATGAGTCCTCATTCAAACTAATAATGTAATTTCTGATTCCTAACAGTAATTAGAGACCGATGAAAATAATTTTCCAATAGATAATCTAGAGTTAGAATATATTATTTTCAATTAATGATAAAGAGGAACTACCACTATATATATATGAGTGTCATATATACTAGAAACAAGAACAAAATTTTTATATTGAATTAATAATAGCTCAACATGCATCAACAAAGATATATGGTTTTAATCATGAAGCATGAAATTAAAATTCATGACCTCATTCTGAAGGATAACACGGTAGAAGATGTTAATAGAATAATGGAAACTAACACTTTAACCATGACTAGGATATAGAAAGACAATATATTCATGGATATAGATTGGTATGATTAATAAATCATAAAGGCAAAAAATACCTATAAAGTGGCCTAATGATTTAAAAACTAAATATAAAAGATAATTATATAGTGTATTAATGGGATGATATAGTACATCCTAGGATTATAAAAGAAAATAGTAAAGTGTAGAAAAATTAAATCAAAAATAAAAATGTTGGATCAATTTGATACAAAACTATAATTTTAGTGTCATGAACAATAGAGATAATGAATGATATGTTGGATGAATATCGATCATATCCAATCATAATCTGTCCATAAAAAAATACCATCAAGTTCACTTATATTTGGAAAATAATAAAATAGGGTATTGATGAATACACATAAGTATGAATAATATGTTAGGAAGAAAATCAAAATCCAAGGGGGTGAAGCTACTATTACAGATACAAATATGGATTCCAGAGAATATCTCCATATATTTTGTTGTAGGTCATCTATATAAATCTATGTTAAAAAACTATATGTATAATCAAGGATCATCATAAAAATTACCTTAATTTTATTAGTATTTGGTAAGATTAATCCTCCTCCACAATTTGATGATATATGTCAAATACATGTTAAGGGTAATTATGGAACCAGTTTAGATTGTATCTGAAAAGATCCATGAATCACAATCCAGTTCTTAGATAGTCTTCAACATGAGATGAAAATTGAGTTAAAAATAAAAATATCCTATTATCAATAGATACATACAAGACCAAAAAATATTAATTAGATACATGAGGTCCTTCGTGTAGATTTAGTTATTGATATTAAAAGTGGTTGAGATCTATTTCTTCACTTGGTATCGTTCACATGCAATAATAGTTCAAACAATAGTATTAATTTGGCCTAAAAATTAGATCTATAAGGGAAAATAAGAATAAATTTGACATACTATGACCATGTTATTGAAAAAAAGGTTATGTTAGTCGAATATATATATAAAATGAAAATTAATTTTAAGGAATTTCTTCACTTAAGTAAACATGTAATAAGATGATAAAAAAGATATGATTAAAATCATGGAGGAGGTCTTCAATTTTATGTTAGAGATATTGTTCACCTTGTAATATATACATTTGTGGTTTATGTGGGTTAGAATGAAAGGAAATCTTACCAATTGACATGTTCGATCCCTTGGGATTATTAATCTCTTAGGAGGTGTCGTCTACCAGTATGAAAATTTATCAATTAAAAATAAAATGCATAATATTACCCATATATATCTATTAAGGAATTATTTATATAGTCTCTCTCATTTATTTATTTAAAATGTAGCTCAACTAGTGTCTGACCTCTCCTATGAGGAGTAGATTATGAATATTTCTAATTTTAGAGACAAAAATATTCAAAAAACTACAACTCACCAACTCCATGTATTTGAAAAAAAAATGAAGTGGTAACATTGGAGCATAGAGACACTGTCATGACCCATCTGCCGGGGCCCGTGTCGTGACTACTTCAAGCCCGCCTTCCATAGTCCAGGGGCTGGCGACTAGCATCGAAAGGTGTATACCCTAAAACCGGGAAGGAATTACCTTTATAAACTATAAACACACTCAACCAAGCTCACAAAAAATACTAACACATGTAAATTGTATAGAAAAAAGAGTGTTGAATGTAACTGTGGCCAGAATAGAATCCCAACAGCAAACATACAAGTACAACGGAAATTCAATACAACTGAAGAAAGAGAAAGAAAACTACTGGGTCATCCTTATAGGATCCTATCTAAAGGGTGGATACAAATCACCTCCTCAAAAATCCACGTCCGCTCATCTCCTCTACGTAATGACACACTGTATAGTCCACCTCCGGGCACCATCTAGTCCCGATACCCTCAGCCTCGATTAGAGCTGTCTGTCCACTACACCAAACACAATAATGTGAATGCATAGCTTGTGCAAGGGTGAGTATAACGATACTCATTAGGGACTCTAAGACCCTCAAGGTCTCACAAAATCAACAAAGAATAAACTAAAAATCAAAAAATCAACTGAAAACCCTACTTAGGTATATGCCCATACATATACCTAATTTCTCAACTATACCCATCTCAAACATGAGTAAACTCAAGGTCCAACCCAAAATCCCAAAGCTCAACTATTCCCCTAAGGTAGGAATTCCATGAAGGTAAGTACCACACAGGTACACCACACAAAAGAATACCACTAAGGTATTAACATGAAGTAAAGTGCCACACCGGTACTGACTCTTCTCACACGAGGTATAACTTAGGTATAATAGTTTAGATGGTTAGATGTAACTACTAAATCATCTTACTATGTTAAGAGGAAGACCCACAAAGGATCCTAAATCACCATCAGAACCACATATGATCATATTACATCGTCAGACCCACATAGGATCCTACTACCTCGTCAGACGCACACAGGATCCTAAGACATCGTCAGACCCACAGAGGATCATAGTATATCATAAGACCCACACAGGATCCTAGTACATCATCAGACCCATAGGGGATCCTTGTACATCGTCAGACCCACACAAGATCCTAGTACATTATCATACCCACACAGGATCCTAGTACATCATCAGACCCACACAGGATCCTAGTACATCATCAGATCCACCTATAGGGTACCCTCACTAAGCTTGCTCGTCTCCAGGAGAGTCCGCTCCTCAGTATGCTGGTTGATACTCCAAATACCAATAAGTCCCATGAAAAAGTATCCCAAAGGTCCTCCATGTAAAATGGGTCTCAATGCAATAGACTATGCGTAATCGGACACCCGGTCTGTAAGTTATTGGCCTTTTACTCTCGAGGGCCTGGTTGGATTCGTGTTCAATCCACCCGGGCATACTTCAAATGGCACCAGATAACTAAAGGGGCCACATATTTACGATTCACATTAAAAACACATGATATGGACTACCGATTTGTCCAAAATGGATACCCGGTGAAAAAGTATCATTTCACCCAACACGCGCGAATCGGGCCTCATGGGGCCCACACCATGACCTACACTTAAATATCCAAAATTGGTCTTGAAAAATATGTCTCAATTTCAGGGTCGCAATGTCACATACAGTTCATCTCTTCAACACCGTATGAGAGAGATATCTTGGTTACAAGATCCTGTAATAATAATAATAATAATAATAATAATATTGGTTGTATCCTGGACACGAGTGACGAACCAGAATTTAGTATCCAACATTAGTCTTGAATCAACCGTATTAATGACAGGATCACATCACCACTAACGACAAGTCAATCAGAAATCACACGTAGGAGTTATGGCTGGTTGAAGATTTAATAATAATATTAAATATATTAATTCATGAGTGTTTCCGGTACCTGATCCAAAAAACCAAAAAAGAAATCGAATATTGGGCTCATAATTTCTGTCTCAAAGTTAGGGTCATACTGCCAGTGATGGTTCATAATATTGAGGTCGCACGGATAAGTTACGGACGAATAAGTGTTTTATCGAAAAAAAAATAATATTTATATTTTATTATTATTATTAATTGATTATTTATTTAACCTTAATTCAAAACTCAAATTGAGTTTCATGGGGGTATCCCTTTCATTTAGGCGGGTTCGACATGGCGCATCCTATTTTATCTTTATTATTTATTTCAATGATAATTTTATTTCTTTAACACTTTTCTCTCTCCAATCACTTCCTTCTTCAATGATTTTTCACCCATGAATCGGAAAAACTGCACCCCCTATTGCCTGGCCTCCGCACCACCTCCACCAACCGAAATGGACCGCCTCACTTTGCCTCATCGGTCCACTGTCCGGACAGCCCCTAGCCGACTCGACTCTCCGCACGAACAGCCATTGCACCGCCTATCTCACCCATAACTATTCCCCAAAGACACGCCAGAATTACACCTCCACGTTTCCCCTTCTGTGAGCCACTACATATTCTTTATAAACCCCAAAAAATATGTAAATAGAATATTCTCGATCCTTTGGTCAAGACCTCTGTGTCTATATGTCGCTCTCAATGAAACATTGTGTTTTTTGTGAGATTAATTATTGTCCTGGAAGAAAGCACAAAGAAATCATGAAGAACGAAGGGAAAAGATCAAAGTATTTTGGAGAATTGATGGCTGTGTTGTTTTGACCATTATCGTTGATAATATAGAATATGAAGAATCAATAAAAGGATAATTATCATAATACAATATAACCCCTACCTTGTTTTCTCATTTGAGGTGGCGTGAGGAAGGAGATGATGGTGATGAAACCGACGTTCGTCACTCCCACACCTTTCTCCCGAAGTTGGTTCCACGTTCCTCCAATCAGAGAATTATTCTTCATTAGAGAGGTTCTTTATTTAGATGATGTTCTTCCCAGTTCTCCAAGGCTCTCCCAAATCTCATTTTCTAATGATCTCCACCAAAAGGATGAGGAGGCAATTTTAATTGAGTTAAGTCTATTTACTCAATTAACTATTGGCACGTTAATTAAAGTAAAGTTGGAAAATTTAATTTGGGGGATAAACCAAGACTTAACTCACATTAAAGAGGGAGTTCAAGGAGGTCAGGTGGTCCCCACAACTAGACATACAAATTGTAAGGTTTTAAAAATAAAATAAAAGTTGTTATTTTTTTTATTTTTATTCTTTTAACTCTCCAACAAAATTCACGAAAACTAAATTTCACCCTCAACCTTCTGTAGTCAAGGTTAAGGTCTCCTTAATCGTATATCGGTGCTGCAAGTTCAACAGTGCCATCAGATTTCAATTTCGAGCACTAGTTCAAAAGTAATAAAATGCATGTTGCGCATTTACTGAATGTGCCCGAAAAAAGTTTGAGAAATTATTTCCAATCACCCTCGACCCACGCCGGTCAAGGATAGGCTCTGCCTAAGTGAAATAGGCCCCAACGAACACAACAGTACTCTAGGATTTCTAGTCCAAGTTACCATTTAAAAGTAATGGATTTTGCAATAAAATAATTGTCACTTAATTATTTTATTTATGGCCAAAAACTAACTTTCACTGGTGGCCCGTGCCGACCAATGTTAGTATCTGCCTAAAGAGATAATATCCTCATAAGTCCAGTGGTGGTCTCATATTTTCAATCTGAGTTACCATTTTTGAGTTATAAGCATTTGAAAAATAAAATAATTTATTTTATTATTTTATTTACGATTATGCCATTTTTTGGTTTTATCATAGGAGGCCCGTGCCGACTTAACTTAAGTCGCACCCAGGGTAAACCTGCCACCATGAACGCAACAGTGCCCTATGATTTCTGATCTGAGAAACCTTTTAAGAGTTATTCAACTTTTTCCGGAAAACTACTTACGCGTGCTAATTTAAGCGTAACAATAAACTTCGACGGATCATTCTGGGAACTCTGGGCCTCAAAATCGCACGTTGTCAGATTTCGCGGTCTCATAATAATTCCATATAATTCAAAAAATATATATATGGAATTTCCAAGTCATTACATTCTCCCCAACTGAGGGATTTACATCCTTGACAGACACATTACCAAAACTAGGAAAACAAGTGAGGGTACTGAGTATGAATCTGAGCTTTCCGCTCCCTTATGCTCTCATGGAGGTTCCCGTGCTGCCAATGCACACGTACTGAATGTATCGATCGCCTACAAAGGACTCTCCCTGTTGATCCTCAATCTCTACTGGAACCTCCAAAAATGTTTCCCCATCCTAGATGTCCAACTTGCCGTGTTCGATGATGTGAGATGGGTCATGCACATATCTCCTCAACTGAGATACATGGAAGACATCATGCAACTTCTCCAACTGTGGTGGAAGGTCTAGGTGATATTCCACCTCGCCAAATCTGCTAAGGATCTAAAAGGGTCCGATGAACCTCAGAGATAACTTTCCACCCCGGTCAAATCTATGCAAACTTCGTCGAGGTGAGACCCGTAGAAAGACATGGTCACTATCCTCGAACTCCCGAGGTCTCCATATCCTGTCAGCATAAGACTTATTCCAAATCTGTACAGTTTTCATTTACTAACAAGTGTGACATCATGATACAAAATATGCCACTACTTCCTTCATCCCTGGACATCATTACCGGCGTCAGAGATCTTAATACAACTTCATCACACCAGGATCTACCGTCAGAGGGGACATATGGGACTCCCTCAACACCTCCTGCTGTAGCACTACTAGTACCATGGTACGTCCACTGAATATGATGACATGCTCCCCATCTTCAGAAAATCCATCTGGTGGCTGCCCTGAGGATATCTGAACACGTCGAGCCTCGCAGTCAGTGTCCCCACACGGCACCTCTCAGACTCACTGAAGATGTGGGGGAGTGACTGTGAGAGACTGAAGAAAAACTAATCAATCTTAGTCCACAAAGGATATCCATAAAGCAGCCAGCTACTCCGTCACCTCACCTAGAACCTGTATACCAGATCTCCTGCAGGGTGAATCTGCTACAACGTTCCCATTCCCAAGAGTAGAGACTATATTGAAGTCATAGTCCTAGAGTAACTCGAGCCAACATCATTTGTCTCAGGTTAAAGTCCTACTGAGAGAAGATATACCCAAGACTCTTGTGGTTTGAGTAGACTTTAAAACGTTCTCCCATCAAGTAATGCCACAACACCTTCATGAAAAGACCACTGGTTCTAACTCCAAGTCATGGGTAGCGTAGTTCTACTTTTCAATATCTATCTCATCCCCTAAAAGATCTTTTGACGCTTCTCCGTCCACAGGAAGGGTTCCCCATTTTTTGTCAAAGCTGACAAAGGTGCCTCTACCCTAGGGAAGTCTGGTACAAATCTCTGGTAGTACCTAGACAAAGTAGATGTCCCTCTCCCTTTGGGGAGGTAATCCTGGAAACATCTTTTGAAAAGATTTCCCAATGCTCTGCAACTCCTGTTTGGAACTGAAAACTCAAAACTCCAGCTACCACAAGGGTATGTATGGTCGACTCATGAGTGATCGGTTGCACCCTGTTATGAATGAGTCCATCCTGTGCTTCCTGGGTTTCCTTTTTACTGACCAAGGAAAATCCCATTACAATGTTGTAGAGAAACCACAACCTTTTTTCCTAATACAATCAATATGAGTAAGAACTACATATGTCCAGTCTATACCCAAACTAACGTCATAAGGCCTTGATGTTGCCACCAAGAGGTTCCAACTGAAACTCTTTCCTCAAGGGTCAGATCACACCATTAGCATATGTGTGATTATTGAGTTTCCTCCTAAAGGTATCTCTAGAAATGAGGGTCAAGTCAACAGTTTAACCAAAAACTCTAGGTCTTGGACAAGATTCTTGGAAGGAAGAAATGATAGGTACCGATGTCTATTGATACGACAACTAGTAGTAGAAACATTCCGTACCTCGAATAATTCCTAGAGATCTTGGGTCACACTCCTTGAACGCATGCAGCTACTCCCTTCCCCTATCCTCTAGCTCCCCAATCCTGGTGAGGACCACATAGGGGGTTGGTTGTAACATTTCGAAATATACACAAACTCATGCTTCTCTCCAACATCTGCTTCAACATTTCCAGCCCTATAGATTCATCTATCCCTAACACTTCTTCTTCCCGAAACATTTTTACTCACCCAAGTCTCTGAGACTGGCGCTAGTTTCTTGTTTTCCCACTACTATCATTCACTAGCTACATCCTCTCAACCAATGAACATTCAAACTCAAAGGTACTCTCTAGAGACCCAAAATAAGTAGGAATGCAAAGAGTAATGGTGCTGGATCAAACATATTTAAACACACTCTGCTCAAAAGTCCGAGCCCTGAATTACTAATTGTATCATATTCATCGAGTACTAGGAATGGTCTGTACACCTCGAGGAATACTCAGCTACCGACATGTCGTCCTTCAAAGCTGTAGAAGCTCTAGGGAACTCTCAGCCACCTCCTCACGCCAGTCCTCAGATTCCTGTGAGTCCGGATCACATCAGAACTTAAGGGGTATCTAATTCTAAATCATGCGTAAGGCACTAAGCCAATATTTGTCCATTACCGGTACCGCCGGTTGTGACTACTGTTCAACAGGTAGTGATATAGCTGACACACTACACGAATGTACTATCTTAGGTAAGGGTCCATGTACTGAAGCCTCATCACCAAGAATACCATCCTCATGGTCACTCATTGAAAAATACTAGTAACTAAGATCACCATCTTCTCTACTAGAGTTTCAACTAGGCGGAAAACTCTAAAAACCGCCTCTAACAAGCCCTCAACCTCATGGGAATATATATCACCTCAAAACCTCAGAGGCCTCTGCCGCTAGAACCCATGCAATGTGCTCAGTCAGTGTGCATCGTATTCCACTGTGGCTGGTGGTAACTATTTCTCAACAGGTGGTGGTGCTGCTGGTACACCACCCAAAGGTGCCAATATAGTAAGAGGGCCCTAAAACAGAACCTCATCACTCGGTGGTCCGTCATCATGTACTCTCTTGAGAATCATAGCTGGCTGTCTATGCAGTGGAATCCTGATAAAGAACAGGTGTGCCACAGTCATTAAGTTATACTTGGTGAGATGACTCATGGAAAACACAAGAAAACTTTTCAAAACACACATGAAATCAGTGTTTTTGTGCACTGAGTCCGAAATCAGAAGTCAGGGTCCTGGTGTAGGGATACATCGACCCCCACACCAACACTGGATTCCCTAAACTGATAAACAAACTCACTAAAATTAACACTATATCTGTTAAAAAGAACAGAGTTTTATGTTCTATGGTAGAACCGACTTCTCTGATACCAATTTGTCATGACCTGTCCGCCGGGGCTCGTGCTGTAACTACCCCAAGCCCACCTTCCTTAGGCTAGGGGCTGGAGACTAGCACTGAAAGGCATATCCCCTAAACCCAAGAAGGAATTTCCTTTATAATTGGTAATCACACTCAACCAAGCACACAAAAAATACAAACACAAGTAATCTGTATAGCATTAAGAGTGCTAAAAGAAAGAGGGGCCAGAATACAAGCCAAACAGTAAAGGTAAAAGTAAAATTGAAATACAATACAACTGAAGAAAGAGAATGATAGCTACTGGGTCATCCTCTGAGGTTTCTACCTGAAGGGTAGGTACAGATCGCCTCCTCAGCACTCCATGTATGCCCGTCTCCTTTGTGTACCGACATGTTGTATGGTCCACTTCTGGGCACCGTCTAGTCTGGGTACCCTCAGCCTTGATCAGTGTTGTCAATCTTCTGCACCAAAAAAAATAAGGTGCGGGAATATCCCATGCAGGGGTGAGTATAACGATACTCAGTAGGGACCCCGATACCCTCAAGGTCTCACAAAATCTATAAAGGATAAACGACAAAGCAAGAAATCAACTGAAAACCCTACTTAGGTATATACCCATACATATAACTAAGTCATCAAGTATACCAATCTCAAGCATGAGGAAACTCAGGGTCCAACCCAAAATCCTAATGCTCAACTATTCCACAAAGGTAGGAATAGGACGATGTTAAGTACCACACAGGTATGCCACATAGGAGAATACCACCAAGGTATTACCATGGAGGAAAGTACCACACAGGTATAGACTCAGCTCACTCCAGGTTTATCTTAGGTACAATAGTAGATATTATTAGATGTAACTATTGAATCATCTTACTCCATTAAGAGGAAAACCCACGAAGGATCCTAAATCATCATCAGACCCACAGAGGATCGTAGTACATCATCAGACCCACACAGGATCCTAGTTCCTCGTCAGACCCACAAAGGATCTATGTACATCGTCAGACCGACACATGATCCTAGTACATCGTCATACCCACACAGGATCCCAGTACATCGTCAGACCCACACAGGATCCGAGTACATCGTCAGACCCACACATGATCCCAGTACATCATCAGACCCATACATGATCCAAGTACATCGTTAGACCAACACAAGATCCTAGTACATCTTCAGAGCCAGCTACAGGGTACCCGCACCAAGCTTTCTCGTCTCCGAGAGAGTCCGCTCCTCAAGCTACTGGTTGATACTCCAACTGCTACGAAGTCCCATTAAGAATTATTCCAAAGGACAACGATGTAAAATGGTTCTCAACGCAATAGATGGTGCATCAATTGGATGTACGGCCTATAAGTTATTGGCCTTTTAGTCCCAAGGGCCCAGTTGGATTCTTGTTCGATCCAACCCAGTCGTACATCAAATGGCACCAGATAACCAAACGGGTCACACTATTATGATTCACAAGAAAAAACACACAGGATGGACTACCCATTTGTCCAAAATGGATACCCGGTGAAAAATCTACATTTCACCGCAACACGCATGAACCAGGCCTCGTGGGGCCCGTGCCT
The DNA here is from genome assembly GCA_963277665.1 of Viscum album. Taxonomy (NCBI): domain Eukaryota; kingdom Viridiplantae; phylum Streptophyta; class Magnoliopsida; order Santalales; family Viscaceae; genus Viscum; species Viscum album. Next base: position 2,058,081,293 of record OY728120.1, on the reverse strand, counting down.
CAGCCTCGACTTAAATATCCAAAATTGGTCTCCAAACATCTTTCTTAATTTAAAGGTCACAAAATCACAGATGGTTTGTCACTCCGAAACCATACGAGAGAGATATATCTGTTACAAGATCCCATAATAATAATAATAATATTATTGGGTATTTCGTGGACCTGAGCCACAGACTATAATTTATTATCAAACATTAGACTTGAGTCGACCGTATTATTTATAGGATCACATCACCACTAATGGCATGTCAATCAGACGTCGCATGTAGAAGTTATGGTGGGTCGAAGATTTAATAATAATATTAAATATATTAATTCACAACCGTTTCGGGAACCCATTCCAGAACCCAAAAAAGACATCCAATATTGGACTCATTATTTCCATCTCGATTTCAGGGTCGTACTACCACTGACGGTTCTTGAAACTGAGGTCGCATGGATAAGTTAATGATGAATAAGTGTTTTATCAACAAAAATAATAATAACAATATTTTATTTTTATTATTAATTGATTATTTATTTAACCTTAATTACAAACTCAAATTGAGTTTCATGGGGGTATCCCTTTTGTTTAGGAAGATTCCACATGGCACCTCCCCTTTTATCTTTATTAATTATTTCAATTTTAATTTTTTTACAGAACACTTTTCTCTCTCCAATCATTGTCTTCTTCCATGATTTTGCACCCAAGAATCTGAAAAACTATACCCCCTGTCCGCATGGATTCCGCACCACCTACACCAACCACACCAGACGGCCTCGCTCTACCTCATCACTCTGCTGTCCGGACATCCCCTGGTCGACTCGACTCTTTGCACGGACCACCGTCGCACTGCCTATCTGGCTCGAAACTACGCCCCAAAGACACGCCAGAATGGTATATCCATGTTTCCCATTCCGCGAGCCACTGTATCTTGATTCGAAACCCAAAAAATATTTCAATTACATATTCGTGATCCTTGGGTCGAGACCTCAGCATCCATATGTTGTGCTCAATGAAACGTTGTTTTTTAGCATGCTTAATTATTGGCATCAATGATCGCATGAAGAACGCGCAAAGAACGAAGGGAAAAGATCCTAGTATTTGGGCGGATCGATGGCCGTGTTTGTTTGGACATCGTCACTTATAACCATGAATATGAAGAATTATCAAAAGGATAATTATCATAATTCAAAATAACCCCTACCTCGTTTGCTCGTTGGAGGTGGCACGAGGAAGGAGATAATGTTCATGACGTCGACATTCGTCACTCCCGCACCATGCTCTCAAAGTTGTTACTAAATTCCTCGATTCATAGAATGCTTCTTCGTTGGAGAGGTTCTTTATTTAGAGGATGTTCATCCCAGTTCTCCCAGGCTCTCCCAAATCGCCTTTTGCAATGATCTCCACAAAAAGGATGAAGATCCAATTTTAATTGAGTTAAGTCTATTCACTCAATTAATTGTTAGCACATTAATTAAACTAAAGTTGGAAAATTTAGTTTGGGGGAGAAACCAAGAGTTAACTCACATTAAAGAGGGATTTCAAGGGGGTTTGGGTGGTCCCCAACAATACACATACTAATTGGGATGTTTTTAAAAATAAAATAAATGTTTTTATTTATTTTATTTCTATTATTTTAACTCTCCCACAAAATTCATGAAAAAAAACATTCACCCATGACCTACTATGGTCAAGGTGAAGGTCTATTTAAGAGAATATCGGTACTATGAGTTCAATGATGCCCTAAGATTTCAATTCCGAGCACCAGTTCAAATGTTATAAAACGCCGCCTGTACGTTTACTGAACGTACTTGAAAAAATGTTCGGAATGTGATTTATAGTCACCCTGGACCTACGCCAGTCGATGTTAGGCTTTGTCTAAGTGAAAAATTCCCCAAAGTACCCAACCAAACTCTTGTATTTACAAACTGAGTTACCGTTTAAAAGTTATGTATTTTACTATAAATTAATTGTCATTTAATTATTTTATTTACAACCAAAAACTAACATCCACAGGTGGCCCGTGCCGACCAATGTTAGTATCTGGATAAAGAGAGAACACCCTCATGAATTCATTAGTGGTCTCAGATTTTCAATCCGAGTTACCGTTTGTGAGTTATATGCATTTGAAAAATAAAACAATTTATTTAATTATTTTCTTTCCGATTATGCCATTTTTTGGTTTCACACAGGAGGCCCACGTCGACTTAACTTAAGTTGTGCCTAGGCTAAACCCGCCATCCTGAATTCAATGGCACCCTCATATTTCTAATATGGAAAACCATTTATGAGTTATTCATCTTTTTCAAGAAAACTACTTACACACGCTAATTTAAGTGTAACAAAAACATTAACGGATCATTCCGGGCACTCCGGGTCTTGAAATCATGCTCCGTCAGATTTCACAGTCTCTTAATAATTCCGTATAATAAAAAAAATTATACCGAATTTCCATGACATTACAAACACAATGAATCATAATTTCCACATTTTATTTCTGACTGAGAATATGAGTTGAAAATTTAAGTAAAAAAAATTCTAATGTGGAGAACAATGTAACAAACTAAACTTTTCAATAATGTATTTTCCCTTTATATATATATATATATAAACATATATATATTTATATATATATATATACATATACATATGTCATATTTGGGTATTATTCATATTTTAAATCACATGAAACAAATTTAAAATATAAACACAAAATTATTTTATCAATATATAAAAATACATATAATAAATAGATACATCCTAGAAAACAAAAATATTTTAGCTGGAGAAATTTTTTTTTAAAATACCATATGTGAATTTTCAAATTTTTATGCATTGGGGTCCACTAAAAATATTATAACAACGAAAAACTATATAAGATAAAATTAAAACAATAGAGAGTAGATTTGAATTTTTCTTTAGAAACATTGGCCAAATATTTTATATATGATAAAAAGGGAAATAAAGGGTGTTTCTAGAAATAATAAATGCAATAATACAATTGGAATAGTTTCCTAATGATTAGAATATTGACAAGACTATTATAATAGTAATCTAACCATTATAATTGGAAAATAACTAATATAATTATGATTCTAATATATGCACGAAAGATAATAATATAGGAATAATAATTGTAATCAATATAATTTTTGTATTTAGATAAAAAATATTCTTTTTTAATGTAATTTACAGTTAATAATAATCCAATAGTATTTTAAAATTCTTATAAATTTTAAATTTATGTAAATATGATTTTTTTATAAAAATGATTGATAATTTTGAATTAGTTGTAAAAATTAGTCTCGAGTGTTTTTTGGTTGTTTTCATAATTAATGAAATTTTAATGGTATTAGTAATATATGATGTGTAGTATATGAAATAATATATTCCAAAAAATAAAATTTGATATATTTGTAAAATAAATTATATAAAATATTAATTTTTTTCAAAAATAAATAACCATATACATTAATTATAGAATAATTTTTTTATTTGGTTAAAAAATGTTCTATAAAAAATTATTCTCTCCCCCATTGAAAATTATTTCCAAAAAATAAATTCCAAATTTTTTATTATAACATTGAAATTAGTTGTGGGTGAAATATTTGTATTTATCAACAGATTAATATAATAAATAAATAAATTGTAAAATATGATGTAATAATGGATTCATAATGAATAATTAATGAATAAAAAACATCCAAAAAATAATCATAAAATAAATTTGTCCTCAATGGTAGGGAATACTATTTTGGGTCATACAAAAGACCATTGTTTCATACAATGGTTTTTAATTAATATTATATTCAATATTTTAACTCAAAATAACTCTCCCACTGAAGTATAAAACCCCATCATGACTCCCATGGGTAATTACACCCAAAATTCATTTCATTTCATAGGATATTTCCCAAAACCTTATTTTAACCCACATAGTTTTCATGGAGAAGTTACGGTTTCACTCGAATCCAAGCCTTATTTTTATTATGGCCTTAGAAAAGAATAAAACTTCAAGGATGAGGTAACATTCCATTTAAATTCCATTAACATTTTATTCTATATATATTTATTCAAATTTATAATTATGATAAAATTATCTAATTATGAATAATTTTAAAATTAACAAATTATAAATGAAATTAAAAAGTTAAAAAATTAATGTTTACAGAATAAATATATACCTTATCACTCTCCAATTTTTCATGTATCTATAACGGTATATTTTAATAAATATAATTATATTTAAATATTTTTATATATCACTACCATGATATTTTTATTTGTTGGATTATGTTATAACATGTTGCTTCCATGACCAATCCTTAAGAAAAATATAAATAAATATTGGAAGGAAATGAGTTATAAATTAAAAACTATCCTAAATCATAAAAAATTGTAAATGTATACAACAATTGCATCATTCAAAAATCACACAAAATTTCCTAAAAAATGTTCTCTTTTTTATATATGAATATATTATATTGATTTCCTGGTACACAACTGAAAATGGAGAATAAAATTATGATAATCCCCCAACCCTTACCATATCTATGTGGAAATCATTTTAGTGTCAAGGTTTTTTCCATTTTCTAGGAGTTAATTTCATGAATTTACAGTTATAGATTTAATACCAGAGTATCAACAAATGTCTTAAAATCCTATATTTCATTGAGATCACTGACATATTTATTATCTCTAACCATTAAACTATTTTCAGATTAATTAAAATAAAAGGAGTTATAAATGTGAACTATACTACATAGTTAAGATCATAAGACCTCACACACATTTCTTGTTCTTAAGGAAAAAAATTTATTGAAGTAGAATCCACCACAAACACCAAAGGCATTATTCCTATAAAAGTTTAAACTAACATATTTCCTTCAACCAGTTTCCCCTTTCCAATGAAATATTTTTTTTCAACATCAATTTCTGTAGTAACAAGTAGAGTGGTGTAGCCCATTATATATTTCCTAATAAATAATGATACCCCACATATACCAAAATCATCATTAGTTACCAATGAATTACTAGAAATAAATTATTCATCCTACACAAGAAAAATACATGATCAATAATTACATCATTAAGAATACTGAGAATAATTATTCTCATCCTATTTTATATCTAAAGTCGTGCATTTTAACTTTTTATGATTAGAATCATCATTGGATAAGGACATTAATATAGGTGGTGAGGTAGAGTGCTCCTTTATTTTGTATGACCCAATTTGTCAAGAGGACTCACAAGTTGATGATAAAATTTAAAAGGAATCCCTCTTATCCATTGGGTTGGTTGAATATATAGGTTTTGTCTTATTTTTTCATTTAATATCATGATCATAGAGATCCTCCACTAATATTTGACAATTATTACTTTTTTCAGTACCCAATTCACATTTTTTACACACCAGTGTCATTATTGATTCATCATTACTCCTTAACAAAAAAAACAAGGAATATTAAAAACTCAATGTTCCATTATCGACATGATCATATTAAAAGTAAATAATGTCACCATCAAGGGAGATGTATTTCAGGAAACAAAATCATCTATGGGAGGTTATTAATGAGTTGGTACATTTAGTTCACCATTTTTTATGAAATATTTTAAAACACTTAGGATAGACCTAGTTCCTTTAGGACAAATCTTTCCCCAGGTAAGTGAACCTCAACTAAATCATTACCAAGATGAAATAAACCTTTATATTCTTGAAAGTTGAATAATTTTTATCCTTCAATGATCATATGAAAAAAATTATTTTCCTTGTGAAAATTATTCTTCAAATGATCAATAGATTTAATACTAGAACAATAAAAGTAAACTATAATTAATAATATTAATACCCCTTATAGTGGAATAATAACAACTGTTATAATAATTTAATAATAATAACCCATAAAATTTTTATATACATATTTATTGTTGTTTAAATAAAAAATCATTTTCCACACATGATTTGAAAATTTTAGTTAAAAAATGAAAATATTGGTAAGGGGCATATCAAACTCATTACTTTTCATTTTAGTTTATAACCATCCCTTTGGATTCATACCCATAGGCTAACCCAAAATTTCTCTTGATCCCTTTCTAATGGTAAATTATTCCATTTCAGCATTCCTTACTTTAGTTATATTCTTGTTTTTTTCGATTGGGTAGAATTATTTTCCACCTATAATGACACTGATGAAGGATTAATTTTTTAAATATCTAATTCATTCTTCACATGTGTTATCGTTTTCACATAATTCCCCACACAAATTTCATTTATAAATATCACACTCAAATTTTCTAAATAATGAATTCATTTTATTTTTTATGGTATCTCAAATATTATTCAATGAAATTTTCTTTTTGTTATTATTACAAAATCCATTTTATTTGAATGTGTTATTTGATGTTTATATTAAATGTATGTTTCTTTTCAATGTGGAAAATTAAATTTTGAACATTATTTTATGTGATTGGCGTACTTTACATTTTATATTAATCAATTTCATTTGATATATTATCATATCTTAGGATATCATAAGACAAAAATATGATACAATTTCATTTGAGTAAAATATTATCCTTTGATATGGTGTAGTTAGTTTTTTATAATATACTATCATTTTTTGGAAGCAAGCCTTAATATATATTTATGATTTATAAGAATTATGGATATTATATATTTGATTCCTCTTTATAAGATTATTTTTGTTATAGTCCTATTATTTTTTTTTGAAATTAATATTATGTTCAACTATAAACTCTTATTTATTTATTTCCCATTTTATACATTTCCATCATCCCATTATTGTGATTTTTGACCACATATTAATTGATATATTCTCATAGGTAGTGACACTTTCTGGGAATATTATAAATCATACATGTGGGATATATCAACTCATTTATCTAGAATTTAATTCCCTATGTGTATTAATATTGTCTAAAAATATTATCAGGAAATAAACTTATCAATTATGTGGAAAATGAAACCTCCTTACATATCTCAAAACATATCATTGTCACATACCTAAACACATAGTATTTGGAAAATCTTTTATAAAATACATCAACGGTGTTGTTATTATAATGTAAGGATGAAGCAAATCATTCTCATCTTATTCAAAAAAAAAATGAAAATTAAAATCTTGATTACAGACCAATTACAATTATATTTATTGAAATCATTCCTAAATTATATAATGGACTTTACATAGACTTTGAGATAGATTAATCTATGTAACTTATTCATAGGAGTTACATATTTCAAATATCCCTTATAAAATGCATCAAATAGTGTAAGAAAAATTAATGTGAATACTATAGGATAATTTTTAGAAATTATTTATACAGCCTATTGAATCATTTTAGAGTCCTTCTATAACATCTCACCCCTATTAATTGGCCGGAGATGGATGTATGGTATTAATTGTCCTTAAGTGATATCCAAAATACACTAAAGCATGGTAACAAATTAAAAGGGATTTATAATAGTTGGGGGATGATTTTAACTTTGAAACTAAAAAACAATCCATGTATAAATTTATTGATCAACCACAAATTTGTTTGTCAAACAATGTATACAACTCATGTAATACCAACTGAAAAAAATATGAAACAATTACCAATCACCATATAAATGTATAAAGTGAAGAAAAAACCAATTGAACACAAAGACTCCAAAGACACTAGGTCTACATCTTCTAATATATTCCAAGCTCCACCTCCATAAGCTATAATCAATCTATCATAGTACATCACTATATAAATAAGATACATTTCCATTACATGTGTTCAGATGTACAAAATAAGCAAACACATGAATGTGATAAAGTATTCGGGGAGTAATAAAACTCTATAGGGGTTCCCCAAACTAATTCATAACACACGAAAATAGGGTAGAACATGTTAACAAATTTTTTTAAAAGAATTTATATATTAAAAATCAATTGAATTTTATATCAAAACCAAAAAAAATTTGAAACCAATTTTTTTTTTCTAAACTATAACAGTTTTCCTTGGAATGAAACAAAACAAGCCCTTAAACCATTAAAACGTTTGATTGACCCTAACCCATTCCATTCAAAAAACACACACACACACACACACACTCAATAATGTTGTTACCAATGATGGTTGTTCTTCACATCCATACTCCATCCATTTTATGGAGGTACTTTAGGACCATTACCCTTCCCATTCAACTCATGCCCAATAATTTATATGAAATCCATGCCAAAAAAATTGTGCCCAACCCTTTAAATAAAAAAAATTATTTAGAATAATTTGTAACTAATTTTCCATGAATTAAAAGTAAATATCAATTTGTAAATCATAAATTTAAAAACATGAAACCAATTTCATTTCCCACAAAACAACCAATTTCCACAATTTTAATAACCATAAAAAATAAGGGCTTCCATCGAAAATTGAAAAAAAATTTACAATTCAATTCAATAACTTTTATAAATATTAAATTAAAGATATCTAATTCAAATTAATTATACTTGAGAGTGAATACACCTACCTCAAAAACATTTTTGAAAATGAAGAATGACATAAATTCTTCAACAAACCACATTGAATCTCCAAAAATGACATGATAGATCTTTTTCACTATCATCAACACAAACATAAATCAAAATTATTAGAATAAACTAACAATGATATATACCCAATGGATTATTTATATAAATCCAAGAGAGGGAAAAATATATAATATACGGAAAATAACTAATAATGGAGAATTAAAAAAGAATTCGTGCCTCTAATGGAAAATGAATCACCAACAGATAACTCCCAATTAAAGGGGAAGGGTCTCGACAACCATTGGGATGAGAGGAAAACATATTATTGTTGAAATAAGGGGAAAACGTGAGGTTTAAAGTAAAATAAAAATTATATCTACAGTTTCTTGATGTTTTTTGTAGTGGTTCGTGACTAGGGTTCAAATTTAGGAAAACAGTGGTCAAACCTAGCGTGAGCCAATTCCCTTAAACCCTCCTCAAACTGTTGGATCTCACTGTTAGACAAATTATATTCCAACCATGATAAACCCCTCTATTCCACTATATATGGTTAATTCTTTTTGGAAACATGGTTTGGAAAAAAAATTCACCTAACCATGTGCCAACCCATATCCCATTTTCTCCCCTTGAACAATTTCCTAGAGGTGTTTCATGGTTTCTAATAACCATGATGAGAACACATACCTCTATAGAATCCCTAATCCTTCCAAAATACTCCAAGGCTTCCCAAACATGACCCGATTACTTTATTTATGAAAATTCATAAATAAAGGGATAATTACATGAAACTAGGGGTGCTAAATTCTCCACACCATCAGTCTCCCCATCCCCATAAATTCAAAAACAAATATCTTTTATGAAGGTGGTCAGAAATTTTCGCGAGCATTTACTTATCCTTTTCCTAGGTCTACTTCTAAATCAGACCATGTTTCTATAAAACCCATAATAGGCTGATGTTTTTTCAATAAAAGAAATTCTCTATTCAATACATATTACATTACCACACATAAACCAATGAAATTTAAACAATATCCTATCAAATAAGATGGTCAATATTAGGATAATAGTTCTTCTACTGAGATATATTAAACACATTATTTTTATTGATATTATTCCTAACCACCATAATCATGTTTTTCAAAACGGTATATGTATCATAGAGATAACATAACCATCATTTTTAAATGTCGATGCCCATGCCCTGAAGAGATTCATAAGAATACATGATCACTGAACTCAAAAAAAAAGTCATCAATGATGATCCACGTACTATTTTTTATGATTCAATGTTGTCTCTATTCACTTCATAGTCAAGTGAATATTTTTCATTGTCTTTTATACTAGGATCATCCAAACTAGTAATGTCTCACATATTTCCACCCCTAAATGGGGAGAATGATAAGGGAACCCATAAAATACTTCAAAATGATCGGTTTGTATAGAGTTATAAAAACAGTTCTTATATTAGAAGCCAACTAATGGTAAGTGCTCCTCCCATGAGGCACCAAATCTATTTCAGAATCTAGAAGAATATCTTCTTAACATTGTATACTCCTTTTGGATTTCACATAAGTCTAATTATAATACATTGTACTCATTATCAACTGAATATTAAGGGGTTACTATAAGGTTTTCAAAAAACAAGATGTAAAACTCATATCTCAGTATGATACTATCGAAGCTGTTATACCATGCTAATTTACCAATTCTTAGAAATTGATTTTAGGCATGTCCTACACCTTATGAGATTCAAGAATAGGGATGAAATGTGCCTATTTTGTGAGATTATGCACTATCGATCATATGGAACATATTTCTAAACAATCATTGGGAGTCCTATAATTAAATATCTGTCTATCTACTACCATTTAAAAATAATAATTGGTAAATACTGCAAAATATATACTGGAAACTAGTGTTATTCATTAAAAATGATAACAAATGAGGAATCTTAAAACAAATTCATCCAAAATTCTATTCATGATTGCCCAAAAAACTGTAATTTCATTGACTTATACATATTCTATATTATAAGATGAACAACCCATCTCAAAAGGTAGTAATAATTAAATGTTTTTTCCTAACAAGTCCAAATAATTATATTTGATATTGAAACCACAATACTGAACTCTATTCCATCCTCTATCCTTCAATAGTCTCCCCAAAAATGAGTTGTTAACTCATTGTAAAATGTTATGAATTGGATGTTTTTTCTTATTTAACCCTATCCACCTAATCAGGAACAAAAGAACCTAGATGGAAAACCATAACACTACATCAATATTCAAAATTTAAGTGAATTTCATCTAACACCGATCTCTTCTACCACTGATATGAATCTTATTTTACCAATACATACCTTATCACTTAATTATTAATGCATATACTTCTAAATTTCCATTAACTGGTGTGTACATTAAGTCAATGTCCAAAAAAATTAGATACTATTCCTATCTTCTTTATCATAGATTCAAATATCTTTTTTTAGATAATGTGTTTCCTTCTCTATTGATCCCTAAAAACCATAAATTTATTTATTAAGAGGTAATGATTCCCTTTCTTAAAAGCATAGACTACAAAAACTAATTCAAAATAAAATGTTGGGTAGTTATTATAATGAAACCTTAACCAAATTGAGATATAAGAAAAAAACATGATCTCTTTGCATTAGAAAACATCCCAAACAAGATCCTAAATCACTAATATACACCTTTTTGCCTCGTCATCATTACTGTAATATCAATATTAGTGTTGTATATGTTGAAATTTATGATCCTTAAATGACATATGACATTAAAAATTTCATTTAAATGGAACAACCTTCCTAATTAAAGTAACCATTTGTGAAGCTATTCATGAAAATTCACCAACAAAACATCTATAATAACAAGATGAACAAGGGAAATAGTGTTTCTTGAAGATATTTTATAGAATTTTCCAAGAGACCATCACCCCTATCTTTCCTCCATCCATGTAAACATATCATTAATATATAATATGGCTAAGAAAATGTTCCTCTTGTATCCAATTTTTTTTTAATGTTTCGATTAGAAATGATGAACCTAAAAATTCCCAAAAAATGTTACCAAGTGTTTTTCATTCTCATATCATGTCCTTGAATACCCCAATATGTCATTCAAAAAAACCACAAGAGAATATAGATATCTTTAAAACATATGAATCATCAATTCCATAATGATAGCTTATGCATTCATAAGACCGAAGGTAATAACCACATAATCGTAATGTCCACAACTATTTCTAAATGTTTTTTTTTCAGAATATCCTCCTTTCAAAACCAAAATTGGTGATATCCCAATAATAAGTAAATTTTAATGAACCATTGTACTACCCTAAATTTATTGAATTATTTATCAATTAATGGATGTTGATACTGATCCATTTTTTTAACTTGGTTAATATTGCGATAATCCACACAAATCATTAGAGTTATATCCACATTTTTCCAAAAAACCAAGTATACAATAACTTTAAACCACTAAATTATGCTTGAAAAAAATATAAATTCCACATAATACCGACTAAAAATAGTATCAAAATAAAACAATTCACCATATAAGAGTACAAAGTAGAAGACGAAACCAAAAAATCTCAACGAAAAAAGAGACATCATCTCCACACATCACAAACTACTATAATTTCTAACTACCCAATGAAAGAATAATGTATCATTGTGAATCACTAATGAAATGAGATGTTTTGAATTTATATATGTCATGATGTACATAATATACAAACACACCAACATTCCAAATTATGGGGTGAGTAATGAAACTAAATAGATTTTACCCAAATGAAATCCTTACTCTCATCGATGGGAGAGAACATGTTACCACATTTGTAACAAACAAATATATAAAAAAATTTATAATAATTTTATATCATGAAAAAACAAATTTCATAATCATAACAATTTTCTCAATAAAAAGGGTTTTTCTGGAAAAAAACCAAACATTTTTTAAAACCATTACACATTTTCACTTTTCATAACCCATTACATTCAACAAAAACACATGAATACACTCACTATTGGTGTTACCATGGATGGTGTATCTTCATGTCCATACTTCGTCCCTTTGATGTTGGTAGTTCATGAACATTTTCAATCAGATTAAACTCATGGCCAACCATTTATAACAAAACCATTACAAATAAATTGTTCCCAGCCATTTCAAGAAAAAAATATTTTAATTGAAAACACTTTTCTTTGAATTTTCCATGAATCAAAACCAAATAACCGTTTCAAAATTTATTTTAAAAATAATGTAACCAATTTTTATTTGCACAAAACAACTAATTTCAACAATTCCACAAACAATCTCAAAAGATTGTTTCCATCAAAATTTCCACAAAAAAATTAATATTCAATTCAATAAATTAAATAAATTTGTGGTCGAACCTTATTTTTCAAATCAACTGTAGTTGATAGTGAATCCACATACCTTGAAAACTTACGAAAAAATGAAGAAGGTCAAACATTCCTCAACAAACTTGGTTGAAAATCCAAAACCCTCATTTGATATTGTTCCCTATCAAAAATAAAACCATAAATCAACATTATTGGAATCAAAAAATATATATCTACACCTAATTTGAGAGATATACAAATCTATGATAGTTATGAATATAAAATCTAAGGCAAAAAACCGATAACAATGACTTACTAAGGAATCTAGGACCCCAACGCAAAGTGAATCCCAAACGGATCACTATTGGATCAAGGGTAAGGGTATCCATAGAATTTGGGAGGTTAGGAAATAATATTTGTGTCTATATAAGTGAATAAGGTGTGTTTTATAGGAAAATTATAATTATATTAACAATTGTATGATATTTTTTTAATGGTGCACAATTATGATGCATGGTAAGGAGAAATGTGTGCAAGACATGTGTTAGACACTCTCTATAAATGAATGGAAGATATCCAAACATTACATATTGAATTTATTAGATAATATATATGTAAAATTCAATAAATAAAAGGGTGACAATATAGATATTTTAATGAAGAGAAACAAAAATACGTACGTGAATATGTAGGAATTGAATATTAACACAGAATGATGTATTTTAGTATAATTTAATAATTATTACAAATAAAAACTATAGATAAATAATGAATTATTAGATGATTCCAAGTGATAATATTTCTATATCCATCCAAAATATCGATGAAATACTAAAATATTATTGGTCACTTTAGATGGATAAATTTAAAGAAAAATATCGAGGAATAAGAAAATTCATGAAAATAATGAAAAGTGAATTTTTTTTGAGGGTATGTTGTAACAATTATGCATAACAATATGAAAGTTGCAGAAAATAAGCATATATTTTTTCATGTGTATTTCAAAGAAATAAAATAGAAATAAAAAATTTTGTTTTTGTGGGTAGACATGTTATGAAAAGTCATTTCATCACAATATAAAAATCATACTCATTCAATCAAAATTCCATAATATATAAAAAGGTTTCTGTTCACATATATGGGAAAAACATTCAATAATATTTTATCAGGATGAAAATCTCCCTTTAAAGGTTAACAGTCACACATTAATCCACTGAATCTCACAAAAAAATTATCCTCGGTGAAAAACCCCAAATCTAGGTGTTATGGACATATATGTGGGGGAGGGTGTTAGCTAATAGAAAAAACTAAACTTGAAAAGAAATTTAAATTGAATTACCATATAGAAAACATATTCTTCTCATGTAATAATAATAGAGGTGGGACAAAAACAATAGATTCATTATATGAAAATAATAATACTTTATTCCATACACAATAATCAGATCCTACCCACCTCTCTAACTACTATAAAAGTGATACCTAACACAAAAACAAAAAATTAATAACAAATTAGATAATCAATACCATGTATAAGTTAAAAATCAATAAATACAAGGGAGGTCAATAAGGGAAGAACCAAAAATTAAAAAATTAAATAGTCTCAACTTGAACTTCACTTTTATACATATAACATATACATGCTGAAAATTAGTTTCTAAAAAAATATTGGTATTCCAAAAAAATTCCAAAGAAATTCCTTATAATCATTAAGTACAATAACGGATCATAATGTAAATTCCATTGCATTTTATAACACATAAAAACCTGTAAAACATGGAAGAACTCCTTTAACAAAAAAGGAAATAGGCATTGGAAACCTCAGTTGTACTAAAACACAAATAACATTTTTTTTCTTTATGAAAGACAAATTTTTAGTTTTAAAAAACTTTTGGAGTGATTTAAATACCATTTCACAACAACTTACCATCTGAAACATGAAATTCCACCCATTTGCGATATTAAAAATCCACCGAATGAAATGAAAATTCTAGAAAGCAACCCTATATTGTATACACCATTATTATTTAGGATAAAAATGAATTTATAAAACCCAAGAAATAGTGAAAATATTTAACAAAAGAAAATGAAATGAAAACACCATCTCAAACAACAAAACCATGTTTCCAATAATGAAATCTACCTAGAAGGGAATCCTAATATTGATTACAAAAATTATAAAACAAAATCCCCAAATACTAAAAACCCTATAAAATAAATTCATTCAATCATGACCATTAAGCACAGTGATATTTGGGATAAAGATAAAAACAAGAATAAGAGAAAAGAGGGACTCATACCTCCATCTTCAGTCAATTAACAAAAATTATACCACCTAGAATCCACCATGGTGGAGATTGGATAGAGGAAGAAACCATATGGTATTTTTTTAGTTTGAGTGGTTCGAGTGAAGGATGCATCAGATTAATGGATAAAATAAACATATAATGAAAATACCAAAATATCTCATCTCGAGCAATATGAATTTTTTCCCCCACACAGTTTTCAAAAAATCATGTAGAAACCATGCGTATCACCTATATTAAGAGGTTCACATTCTTTACACTTCATATATATGGTTATGTAACTATGAAACCTAATCAACATTACCTAATACAACCATTGAATGGGGTTATTGAAATCCCCATGGGATCCTTCATGGGTTATAACTCATGCTTCTTAACCATGTACCTCTAGAAACCCATCTAAAACTCCAAATTGAAACCCAAAAGAACCTAAAAATCAATATAAATGGAAACCAAAATATTAATAACATGATTTTGACACCCAAATTCTATAATAAAATCCCCCCCATAACATTTTTTATAATAATAATGTTCATGGAATCTTTATACCAGAGGTAATTTTATTAAAATCTCTACCATAGCGAGGAATCCAATACCCCAAAACTCCCAAACCGCAAAACCAAGAACAAAAGGCATGAAACCAATTAAAAATATTCACAAAATACAAAACACTGATGGATTATTAAGAGGGAGATTTTTCACCAAATGGTAGGAACCCATGGAACCCTAACAATGATCTCTCCAACATTTTTAATTAATCTGAAATGATAAATCAACTAAAAAATTATTTATTCATAACAAGTGGAATAAACCAGATAACCATGATTTTGAAATCATTAATGGGTACCACAAAACTCCACTAAACAAAGATAACTAAATTAAGGCCAAGATGTGGAAATGAGTGCAGAACAACCTGAAGGGATACATTCATGATCAGCAAATCACAATGAATCTAAAAAACCAATAACCATATATATAATGCCCCATGATTTTATGGTATGTTTCTTCTTAAATAAATTCAATTTATTTGATAACTTATGTTTCACTCAACACTGATCTTAAAAAATTCATGATATAAAATTAATTATTATTTTTTAACATGATCATTGGAATAGTAATGTCACTATTAGGAATTGTAATATATCCATTAGAATAAAAAACCCATCAGTGAATGTGCAAATAAAATTAATGTATCCTATAAATTAAAATATGATATATTTATATTATTTAATAAGTAAACAATCATTTAAAATTATAAATTATGTGTTGGTATTTTTATGAAACAAAAATGATTATTTTAAATTTTATAATTAAAATTATTATTTAAAAGAAAATTTATTATAATAAAATAGATTACTTAATTAATAATTTGATTTATTATAATTATAATATAATTTAATGAGACCATAATTACATTTTCAAAGTGTCTCAAAATCAATTGTAATATTAAAAAAGGTATTTCCGAATAAATGATGATTTCAATTAATAATTAAATTTCTCATATTTAGGAAATTAATTTCCAAAAATGGATTCCATTTTATAATTCTAAATGTCAAGAAATAGTTTGGGTGAATTTTTAATAATTTTCTAAAATATATGAATTTTTGATGAATAGTGAAATACGATAATCTGCAGTATTTAACATTATAAGAAATTAAATGAATTATTGAGTCATGGGTGATGTATGGATTAGGTAATAACTATTTTTTTGAACTCACATATTATAGTTACTATCTTTATTAATTATAATTGACACTACTGAGAGTCTTTATACAAAATAATAAGAAAATAAATAAAATAAAAATATTCCTCTCTCATCCCCAATAAATACCACCCCTCACCACCCCTTCTCCTCATCGATTATAAGCCTAGAAGATTTTATAAATTATTCCCATTTACTTTACCAAGACTCTTACCCTTATACAAGACCTTTTGGTCTTACCAAATGTCCCTATCCACGTGTCTTAAGGGGGTTCCCAAGGAGATGATATTCCAGAGGTAAATTTTTTTTTCTTTATCTTTTAATTTCATTTCTATTCTTATTCTATCATCCCGTATCGATATACAAATTGGAATTTTAAATCCCATATCAAGTATATACTTTAATTTTATTTTTTTTATGGAATATCCATTTTTAATTCTCTTCTCTCATCCTTTTATTGTTAAAATTATAATATTTCTCGTGACATGACGATTTGCCACCTTTGTGGACGATGAGTTTTTATTTTCCCTTACCTCCTTCAAGGCTGGTCATAAAACCATTATTATGGATAATTCATATATTAATATACATATTATAATTTATATCATGTTCTATAACCAACATATAAACATAATATTAAAAAAATTATCAATGTACGTGATGGTCGTAAAAATAATTAAAATAAATTAAAACATTTTTCTTAAAGTTTTATCTTATGAATCATAATCATAACATATAAATAAACGATATATGAGACTATTTAATGTAATGTAAGTTCATTAATACTAAATAATTTTACTTTTTGTGTTTTTCTTCTATTTTACAAGAACTCACACAATTATACAAATGGGAACAGACCATAATACCATGAAATGTACACTCCCAAAACAACAAAATTAATCATTATAACTATTCGAATGACCTCAAATGAACTTACCAAAATTATTATAAATTAATTTTATTTAAATACATTCTTAATTATGTAATAAATGAATATAATTTGATTATCCATGATATTATTTACAAATGTATAACTCTTTCGAATATATGGTCAAAGTATCCTCACATCACTTTTATTTTAGGGAGATATATGACTTATTTACCACTTATTCATTTTTTGTGGTGTACAAACCCTTTTATATATCATATCATGAATATTTTTGTCTTCATGGTATTAATTTTTATATTTTAGTATTATTAATTTTATGGTTCATATGATTGAATAATCCCAAGTGGAATGGGACTTCATATCAATTTTCATTTTATTGAGACTTACATGGTATTGTGCACCTAATAATATTTTTGTTATGTATCAACTAACAATTTGAGATAATTTTTCATTTGAAATTTTGTTTCTCTTAAATATCCATTTTATTTATATAATTGATATGATTATTTCAAAAACTGTATACCAATTTTACATATGATGTTTACTTAGAATATTGTATGATTATGTGGGGGAAATATTGATAAATAAGTATACTCAAATAAATACCAATATTTTGATATTTCATATACTTCATGAATTAAAGATATATATTGTCAATTATTTGACTTATATTTATGGATGGGGCCTAGAATTATAAAGACCCATGATGAATCAACAAGTCTCATGGGAAAAACTACTGGTGAGAGACCCTTCATGTTTGTTTCAAAGGAGAATTAGATGGGTGTCTACCCATAGATGTAAACCATATTTTTAAGGCCTTGACTATAGTGGCTCATGTTATAGACACAATATATCAAATAATTACTCATTTCCTTCAATTAGTATAAGATTGTTACTATCCAGAATATTTTCACTATGAAACAAATCTATGGATGAATTTTCATTTCACATTTATTAATTAAATGGAATGTGTTATGTAGTTATTTTTCTTATCACAATGACTATTATGTATTTATTATTATTCACTTATTATTGATTTTTGTTTCTAATATATATAACACTTACTGAGAATTTGAGAATTCCCTTTTATTTTCTTCCTTCCCCATGTTATGAATATGAAAGATTTTAATAATATTAAAGGAACAATATTATTTTACTTTTTTCTGTTCTATGTTTAATTAAAAACTTAATAAGGGAACCTTCTATGTATCTATTTATTCAGTAGTACTAAAAAGATAGATCCTTGGTGATTTGATCTCTTGTATCTATGCCATTACAATAAAATTACTACTGACTCTGGGATACCATTTTTGGTGTCCTTACAATAAGTATCATATCAGGTTTAGTAGAATCATTGGGAACTAATTGATAAATAAACCTGAGATTTATATTAATTCCTCAGAGTTTATTTTTCTCTCATTACTAATGATGATTATGAGATAACATAGTGTGTTTGTGCCATTATTTAGTGAGGGTTTCTAATGGAATATAAGGTATCAATACCCATGCACAATATATGTATTTCTATCCCTAAGAATGTAATAATAGTTAGTGTTAAAGCTGATAAGATCATGACCATATTAGGAAACATTACTTAGGTTATGACTAATAACTATACTAAACCTATGTTGGATAATTTCATGTAGATGAATCCATTATATATTATTGGTACAACTAATCCAATGGTAGCTAAGAAGTGAACATAGTCCATTGAAAATTTATTTATGGCATTAGGATGAGATGAAAGGGAGAAGGCAGTACTAGTGGTATACTGCCTCAAGGGCTATTCATATCAATTGTGGTCAGTAAACCAAAATACTAAGGATGAAGATGAAATAGAAAACATGGAATGAATTGATTTTAAATAAAAATTCTATAAAAAATATTTCCCTCATGAAAATATAACTAAAATAAATAGAAAATTCCTTAACATAAAGAAAAATGAAGAATAGAGTGTCGTAGAGTATGAGGATACCTTCACAATAAGAGATAGATATGCTACATATTACATATGTTATTCATAAAAAAAATTGATCATTTATTTGAAGGCCTTAATAAATTTATCCAAATGGTATAGACATCTCAAAAAATAATATGATATGATGACATAGTATTAAGTCCCATCAAAATAGATAAATAATTTTATTGGTAATATATGTTGAAGAGAAATCAAATGAATAAGAGTTATTTAGATATCCATTAAAAAAGTTAAAGCATAAAAGAAGGAGAGTGGAATAAATAAATTCCTAGTATATTAGAATAAATGAAATAATCATCCTAGGAAATGATTTAAAGAGTGTGAGTTTATCATAAGTGTAGAGAAAAGGGTCATTGAGAGTATGGATCCAAGGGTAAGAAACTAATTTATGATTTTCAATGAATAAACTATAATTACATAAGACATTATTCAAATCAATGTCACAATATTGTAGAGAATATGAAATAGAAGATGCCAGGGGGAGATGGAAAAGATTACGTGATCACCACTATAGAATTAGAACTACCCAATGATGTGGTGGTAGGTACATAAATCTAATCTTCAAATTTATCCATATCTTTATTTGATTTTAAATCATCACAGTATTTTGTATCTACCCATTTTTTCAAGAAATTTAGACATTAACATATTTATATAATTAGGTAGTTTTCATTAAAAACTCCTAAGGGAATTCCCATTATAAACAAATGTGATTAAAAGCCCCCATTATTACAAAATAAATTCTTTATTTTCTAAACATATCATCATACCATTGATTGACTCTGATATAATCCTTATTATTGACTATATTTTAAAATATGATGCATTAATTTATTGTAAGAAGAAGGAAATTAGGATTTGTGATGAAGGTGTAGAATTATTCACCTTTTGAGAAGAAAATTCATCATATGATTTTTATCTAGATCCACCCCTAGTATCTATAATAAATGATATTCTTGGGGAGGAAGAGAAATAAATATCTAGGGTTAAAGTAGGTAAGCTTCAAAAAATGGATGTATGATCTGTACTAGAATACATTGATGTATTTATTGAGTAATTACTTGGACACTTTCTAGAGATTAAAATCAATTATTCTATTTATTTTATCCTCAAAGAAAGACCAATATCAAAGAAAACTTATATAATGGCCACTATGGAATTAGTGGAGTTGAATAAAAAACTAGAAAAGTTGAGTAATAAGCAATTTATTTACCCTAGTGTTTATCCATAGGTAACTAGTGTTATCTTAGTTAATAAGAAAGATAGATCCATGAGATTATGCAATGACTATTGAGAAATGAATGCTATTATAATAAAGAACCAGTATTATCATCCTTATATTAGTGATTTGTTTGATCAATTTCATAGAGTTGAATATTTTTCAAAGATTTTTTTTCTGGGTATCATATATTATGAGTAAAGGAGTAATATATTATGAAGAATTATTTTTGTTCAAGGTATGTAAATTATGTGTTTATAGTAATACCACTTCTATTGAATAATTCACCCTTAGTTTTCATAGATATAATGAACGGAGTATTCCCAGAATATCATGATGATTTTTTATCATTAATTATTAATAATCTAGTATATTATAAAACATATTAATACCATGTCAATTACCTATATTTCATTCTTGATACCCTTAGAAAATAAATAACAATAAGGTAAATTTAACAATTACAAATTGTGGGTTTATGAAAATTCTATTCTTGAAAAAATTATCTCAATGTATGGAATCTTGATTGATTTTGTAAAGAAAAAGGAAATCAAATAATATCCTATTACAACTAAAATTACTAGGGTATGTAGTATCATTGGTTTAGTAGGTTACTATCGGTATTTAATTCAGAATTTTTCCTAAACAACTAAACTATTTTCCAAGATCAGTTGTATTGGGGTTAACATTGTATAGATAAAATAATGAGAATAAGGATTTGAATAATTGAATAAAAGATTAGTCAATGCTCTGATTTTGACTCAACCATCAAGAAATGTTGTTTTTTATATAAAATGATGCATCAATGAAATTATTGGGTTGTTTCATTGTGTAAGATGATAAAGTTATTACCTATGCATCAAGGATAATGAATATTCATGAAAAAATTATCCAAATCATGATATTGAGTTAGAAGCTATAATATTTTCTCTAGAGATATCGGGGAACTATTTCTAGGGTGAATTATGTGTGATATATATAGATAATAAGAGTTTGAAATATATATTTACACAAAAAAACCCTACAGGGGATGAAGATGACGCCCTGAGTCACTCAGAAAATATGATTTCTTAATACACTACCACCTAGGAAAACAAAATAAGGCAACCAATTCATTAAAAAGGAATGTTCATATACTTATAAACCTAATATGGATTGAGAAAGATCCTATGTTAATGGATTAAATTAATATTGATATAAAAATTTCAAATGAATTTCAAACATCACTCATTTCAAACTATTTTGTAAAAACATTATTGGAAAATATAAAAATCACTCAATCTGATGATGAAAATTTGGAAATGAAAATTAAGGCTATTAAGGATTGAAGATTGGATGAATTCATGTGTGATGATGGAATTATGAAATTTGGAATTAGGTAATGTGTTCCATCAATATATGTGATAAAAAATTGTGATACTAGATGATTCTCATAGATCAAATTTCTCTTAAAACCATGGTATTACCAAGATGCTTAGATATCAGATGTAACATTTTTTTCCGGATAATATGAAGCTAGAAATTGATGACTATGTGTGAAGATGTCTATTTTTTCAAAAACTAAATGACGAGAGACATAATCCTAATTGATTTTTGAAAACTCCACATATTTTTTTTTGAGGATGTTGGATGACAATACTATAAAATCCATCACTAGGATACCAAATACCCCTAGAAAATATAATATGATATGGGTTGTTATTGACTTCCATATGAAATTAGATGTTTTTTTTCTTATAAGAGAATATTTAACTATTCAAAACCTAGAAAGATTCTATTTTAATAATGTTTTTATACTTCATGATACACCACTATAAATCCTGTCTAATCGAGATTCTAGTATTACATCAGAATTCTGTAAGAGTCTTTAGAAGTCTTGTGATACTGAGCTTCATTTGAATAATTCTTATCACCCACAAACTAAAATATAATATAAAAGGGATAATAAATCATTGCAAGACTTATTGAGATCATGCTTACATGACTTTCACTTTATGTGGGATTATTATTTACCATTAGGTATATTTTTTCTACAATAATAGTTTCCATTCTAGAATTAAATTTTCACCCCATGAAGAATTATATGAAAAGACTAGTCATAATCCATCTTCTTAAGTTGAAGTTGGTGGGAGAAACCATATAGGCACATAAAATATTAAATGGAAAAAGGCAATGGTGGAGACTATTCATTCTCATGTTAAAACATATGAATGTAGTAAAAAGAGTTATGCTGAAAACCAGTGAAGGGATTTCAATTGGGAGATCATGAATTTTAAAAGTATCACCATGGAATGGTGTAATTTGGATTGATTATTAAGGGAAACTGGGCCCTAGGTACATCAGACCATTCAAAATTCTGTTAATAATTTGAGATGTAGATTACTAATTAGCAATTATAGAAGGTCTATGTAATGTTCATGATGTGTTACACATATCCTTATTAAAGAAATGCATGATAAAACCAAAAAAAGAACTCACCTATGAATAAATATAACTCAAACCTTATTTTTCATAGTTCTAAGAGCCTATAGTGACTTTGGACACAAGTGAGTATGAATTGATAAATTGTATGTCTCAATAAGTAAATGTTATTTATAAGAACTAAAAAATAGAAATAGAAGTTTGGGAACCTGAGGATTTTATGAATACGATATACCCTCATAAATTTAGAATGTAATATTAATTAAAAATTTAGAGGTTAAAATTTTAAAAGGAGGGATGAATATAACAAATCGTGATTTTATGGTATATATCTTCTTAACAAATTTATTTTTTGATAGCTTATGTTTCATGCAACACTGAGCTTAAACGAACCGTGATATATTATGAATTTTTTTTATTTTATCTTGACCATTGAAATAGTAATGAGACCATTTGGAATAGTAATATGGAAATTAGAATAATAACCTCACCTACGAATGTTTAAATAAAATTTGGGTATCTCATATATCAAAATATGATATATATCAAAACATGGAATGAAAAAATAAATGTTTTAAAAATGATAAATTATGTGGTGGTATATTTTAAGAAAATTCAATGTTATTTTAAATATTTTAAATTAATATAGTGATTCAAAAAAATATATTTATAAAATATATTCCTAAGTTATTTTTTTATTATAATTATAATATAATTTTATGAGAACAAAATTAATTTTTCAAAGATCCTTAAAATCAATTATAATATTAAAATCAATATTGGGTATAATTTAGACAAGATTAATGGAACATCTATCATCAAATCACTTCTAACCCATTTTTATTCTAAAAATGAAAACATCATTTGTGACATACTGATTCACCACATTCTTGGATGACTAGTTTTCATTTTACTTCTCTGATGACAAGGATGGTCACAAAACCATTATTATATTTGAATCGGATTTTAATGTAAATAATATAAGTTATATCATGTTATTTAACCAAGATATTATCATAATATTAAAAAAATGATACACATTTTTGATAGCCCTAAAGAACTCCAAAAATAAATTAAATTATTTTCATTAACACTTTATCTAATGAATAATCCTCATACAATATAACCAAATGTTATATTATACAATTTAAACATATGTAATATCATTAATTATAACTAATTTCACTTATGGAGTATTTTTTCAATTTTCAAGAACTCCCATAATTATACATATGGGAACCAACCATAAAAGCAAGAAATGAACTCTCCCAGTAAAATGAAATTAAAAATTTTATCTCATAATAACTATTGTAAATGAACATAAAAAAATTATAATTAATCAAATATGTGTTTAATATTTTCTGAATTATTTAATTAATTTTCTAATTTTATTATAGTGGACATTTTGTACAATTTAATAATTCTTTTAGACATAAGGTAATGGTTTTCTCGTCTCACATTTATTTTCGTTGGATATATACCCTATTAACCACTTATTCCATATGGTGTGGTGTACATTCCCTTTGATATATAATAGATTGAATCATTTTATCTTCATGTTATACAATGTTTCATTTGATTATTATTAAGTTTATGGATAATACGATTTAATAGATCACAACTGATAAGGGACTTCACAAAAATATCTATTTCGTTGTGACTTACTTAGTATTATGCACGTAGTCATTTTTTTGTTGTGTATTGACTACCTTTTTTGGGATATTTTTTCAATTGAAATTATATTTCTCTTAAATATCCATATTATTAAATCGTTTATATGTGAATTTCCTAAAACATATACCATTTTTACATATGATGTTTACTTTGAATGTTATTTGAATATCTATAAAAATATTGACAAATAATTATCCTCTAATCAATACAGATATTTTGATAAGTAACATTTTTAATGAATTACATCTATGTATTAGGAATTATTTTTAAATGAAGTGATGGGTGGGGCCTAACAATATATATCCCCTTGATGCATCGACATGGCTTATGAGAAAAAATAGATGGTGACAAACCCTTGACGTTTTTTTCAAGAAGTGTCCGATGGGTTTCTACCCACAATATTAAACAATATTGTGATGGGTACAGACAGTTGTGGTTAATTTTCTAGACACATGACACAAAATAATTAATCATTTACCTCATCAAGTGTTCAGTTATTATAATCCATGAGATTTTCACTATGACAAAATATATGATTGCATTTCAATTCTAAAAATATTTATTAAATGGATTGTGTTTTTAGTTATTTACCTTTCCATAATGATTATTCCTTATTTATTATAGTTCACCTACTATTGATTCATTTTTTTAATAGATATAAAACTTACTGAGAATTTTTTCTCACCCTTTTATTTGTTTTCCTTCCCTTGATTATGAAGATGAAATCATGGAATAACTATCAAGGTTGTAGTATATTTTACTCTGGAATGTTCAATGTCTAATTACTAATGTAACAAGGAAAACACGTAAATATATAGATCATCAATACTACTATATTGATCGATACTTAGTGATTTTATCTCTTGTATCTTTGGAATTGTAATAAAATTACCAACAAATACAGGATACGAGGGTCCAAGTAGTTACAATAAGAAAAAAAATCATCCCATGATTTGAATGATATGGTTATGACCTAAGGGTCAAAAATGGTACACAAGGCTATTCAAAAACACCTTCCTAGAACACCATCACATTGTAATTTCAATGGAGACGTACAAATCATATGAATCTGTATCCAAAATAGAAATGAAATCACACCCACAGGATGGTCAGAATTTACATGAGATCCATCCCATGTCCAAAACAACAATGTGAAAATATCCAATTTTTTACAGTCTAAGAGAAATAATAAAAAAGTGCAAGAACATGTCCAAATTTATGAAATAAGGATAAAAAAGCTTCCCATATATTACACAAAAAAAGTGTCAAGGTACCCAAAACATGGGGTAACACCCCAATTCAAAATTATGATTGCAAAATTTTATTCTCCCAAAAAATGTCCCATATTCCATAATTCCAATATAAGAAAATGAAAAAAAAATCTACTGATGGAATTCATGATAGATTTTATCTTTCTACTTATGATTCTCAACACTAACATATATCCTCGGAATATGTTGAGGTATTAACATAGATGATAGGTCTTTGGAGATAACGGACAAGAAGATCAGACATTCCCAATATTCCCACACATGAAACAAAATTTTTGTTTATGATTTACTAATATAGGAATGGTATTTTGATAAGAGAAATTCATTCACTTATCACCATTATAATTATCTTACATTCTATCTAGACATTCTATACTAGAGTTAGTTAAAATATGTGTGTCACTTACCTCAGGTATCTCTATGAGTGATTTTAAACCATTCAAAACACAAACCATCGAACAAGGGAATGGTGCACCTCACCTTTGAGGTTTTAGGGGTCTCTAGATTTCAAATAATCCCATCAACCCATGTAACCACATAGTTTACTCATGGGGTCCTTGATCATCATAGAGAATTGGAGGTTACTAGTTTAGAAACACTCATAGATGATCCAAAACCTATAAAATATTTTTCTCTACAACTCCATCATGAGTAATTTTAGGGCCATAATTATATGGAAAATGGTTGTGACACAATTAATACTACCCAAAGAATTCCCTTCCAAAATCTCTGATTCCATTACGGGAGAACTATTGTAAATCATTAAAAAAAACTGAAAATATCTAAATCAAACCAATTTAAATGTTATCGAAATAAATATAACAAATAGAAAAAATTAAAACAAAAAAACAAGATTATAAAACACCTAAAAGAAAACAATTAGGGGAATAAAAAACTTAAAGAATCAAAATCAAGGTGAAAATACCTAATCTAAAATCATTAAAAACATTTCACAACAAAAAAATGTATTTTAAAATGAACATAACCTCAAAATTTATTTTAAAATGGATAAAAATATTTACATTCAAAAAACTCAAATCATCAAAAACAATTCAAGGATTACATCCTCTCTGATCCTGTGATATTTTTTCATTGAAATACAATAAAACCCAAAAACAATTAAGGGTTTAAAATATTTTTACCCATGTAACAAAGGTATCAAAAATGGTCTTCTAAAGAACATGGTCAATAAATATTAAAACATAACATTTTAAAAACAATTAAAAACATCACTTAAGTATACAAAAACATGAATCCTAAGAAACAAGATAGGTTCAAACAATCAATTAATGTTAGAAAACTAAAATTCCCAACTTTTCCACTATGCATGGTTTGTCATACTATGCAAACACTATGAGAATGAAATAAAATGTTTGTCTAGAATGGTAAGCATGTCCTATGAATGAATTGAAAACCCATGAACATTAACCATCCACCCTAAGAATCCCTTCAAATTCTTGATTTGAATTGAGGAATTTCTCAGGATGTCATCCAAAAAATACACACAACTTAGATCAACAACACTAGAAAATAATATTTCACACCATGACCTTGGATACTACTTTATTTTATCCTTTTATTTTACTTGGTTCTTTTTGTCGAGGGTCAGGTTTTATTCCTGATATTTTTTTTGGTTTTTGGTTTTTTTGAGTAGTTTTTTCTGGTGGTTCATTTTTGCCGCATGGTTAGTAGAATCCATGCGGTAGGTGCAGGAAACTAGGCAGCAGTAGAATCATTGGATATAATCTACCACATAGCTAGCACATGACAATGCACTCAATCCCAAGTAAGCATGTGGCTACTCCAAGCATGACCAAAGTCATTCATACGGTTTCCGCTTTGGTTGGAAAACTGTGTGGCCAAACCGTATGGCCATTCCAAGTCATTAAAATCCTAAACCCTAATTTTACTCTCTACTCTTATTATCCCATTGTGCACAAATCCTCCCTTTTTTGACTAAGTCTCACTTGGGGGTCTCCCCAAACTCCTCTCCCTTTCTATCCTTCCTCCATTGAATTCCCTTGAAGGTTATTAGGTATGTTTCCCTGGATTTTTGGTAATTTCCCCTCTCTTTCTCCCTTTCAATGCCATTTTCTAGGGTTTCTTTATTGGGTCCCTCTATTGGATTAACCATAGGGTTAGGTTTTGCTAATTTTTGGGTGATTTTAAGATGGCTAGGGCATGCATATCATCCATGAGGCTTGGTTTTTCCTCTCCAGTGTATTTCTATCCAATACATATATGGTTGAGGTAGTCATTTCCCAGTTTTTCATTTCCAGTACAATCTATGGGAACATGTGTTTTTTAATTAATGTTTAAATGTCATTTTCAACTATACAATTCCAATGTATAGACTAAAATAGTGATTTCATGTTGGTATAATTTACTAAAAATATGTTTTTAAGAGATTTGTGTGAAATTTCTCAGTTTACAGAACCTAGAGTGTTATTTAAAACTCTATTGTTCTATTATCATGAAATTTGATGATTTATGAAATTTTTACCCCTTGTTGTGTTGTTATGGTTTTGTTTATTTGTTAATTTGGTTTGGTATAAATAATTTTGTTAAGATGTATCTTTTTATTTTATTAAAATGTATGGGAAGGTTTTTACAGTTTCAATCTGATGGTTCGTATTTTCTAAATAAAGTCGGTGGTTAAATATGGTTTTATAGAAAATGGTGACTTTACAAAAATGGTTTTCAAGTGTCTTCTTTGTTGTTAGGTGTGATATAGTATGTTAGCACATCCTTGGGTTCACTAGGTTCACACATGTATATATTCTAAGATGAATATGGTACTTTAAATTAGCATGTTCTCTAATCCTTGAATTCCTATGTGGTTCTAGTTTTTTAATTGTTGTTAGAACCTTTTTGTGGCTTTTAAAATTTATTTGAAATGAAATCTTAGAGGGTATGACCATTTGGATTTTGGGGTGTGTTTTTGTGAATGGGTGGCTGAAGGTTCCGTTTGGAATGTTTTACTAGCTGTATATTTTTCCTAAAATGGGGGTTTAGAAATATTCTTAGTAAATGATTTGGGGTGTTGATCTAAAGGATCTTTCTTTACTTCCAACTCAAAGGGGATGTTTTTGTTAACTTTTGGAAAATATTGTGTTTGGAAAATGTGGGTTCCGGGTAGGCAACCTAAGGTGATTTATAAAATGATTTGAGTGTTTATATGGAATAGAAGCCTAGTTGGAACCTTGTGTGATCTAAAATGTATATGTATGTATACAAGTAACCTTTATAGGATGGATTTACCTTTATGGGTTATCGGATATTAGTGTCCATGTTTTGGGTAGACATGTGTAGTAGTTGTAGGTTAGATGAGTCATGCAGGAATTGTCCTCATACTTACACAATATTATTATTAAAAAAATGGGTTCCTAGAAATATTTTAGATGATCGTGTGATAGTATCCTACTATCCCTAATTATATTTTTTGGTACCCTCTTAGACTTATATACATGCCCTAAGGGTTGTGTCTCTGGTGAGGCTAGTACATGGAAGCTGGTTGGTTGTTGACTTAGGGGCTTCACCATACGCCGATAGGTGGTTCTATACAAAGTACTTCCATGGGTATTCTAGGGATGTTTAGGGTCACCCATGGTTATTATTTATATTTCTTTTTTACTTTTTTTTATACCAATTTCCATCATACACTTTTTATCTATCTTTTTTTAGTACAACCCAGGTTTTCCTTATTACAATTTTTTTTTATAAAATGACAATTGGTTTTGGAAATTGTTTTTGGAATGTGTTAGTTTTTAAAATGGTAAAACCAAATCTATATAACTATATTTCAAACTAGTGTTAGTGGAATGTTTTGGAAAGGAAATACTCAGATTCTATGGTTCATCTTTAGAATTCCTACCAAGCATCTTGGCTCTCACACCTACATTATCTTTTCAGTTGTATGTTTTTTTTTCAGGATCTCCTATTTTATTTGCTCGTTGTTGGATGAAATTGGGTTTTGTGGTTTGTGGTGACCAATAGGTTAGATGGAGATCACGTGGCAGTGGTTTAGTTTTAGTTTCATTTAGTTTCTAGTCTGCATAGTCATATCTGGTAGCTGAATCAGTTGTTTGTTCATTTTAGATTCAGTTATTACTTTTTGTTGTATTTTTAGTTTGTTATATTTATTTATATTGTCCTGTTTATTTGTTGTAGGATTAAATCATTCTCACTTGTATGTTTTGATGTCTAGAACTAGTTTCCTGCCGATGGGGATTGGAAATGCTCTTTAGATCATGCCACAGACCGGGTCGAGCGCAGGGTCAGATGGAGACATAGATTGGTTCATGAAAATATGGTATCAGAGCAAGCCCTTATTATTTGGGATGTCCGTTAGTTGGAGATTAGGATTTTCAGGACTCAAAAGGTAGGTATGGGAAGAGCGTCGTGAACACATTCTCATTCTGATCTTTTAGTTATCAGAGGTAGACTGGGAATTGAGCCCTTGTCCTATCATGGTTTTTTAGTAATGGATAAAAATAGAGCTCAACCTGTGTCATGTTGTGACCACACATGGAGTAGTGACCCCTGTAGAGTCCAAGTTCCCAGATTAAGGCTCGCTTAGTGTTATAACTTACATGGGGAATATTCAACTAACATATTTCCAGGTTCAGAATAGGCACTAGTTCCACATTACTATAATTTATTGTTGGTTTAGTTTCATTTTTAGTTTCAGTTGGTGTAAGTGTATGTTGAATATGAACTTGGATCTTGAAATTAAAATGGGTTTGAAATGGGATTTCTTTCTCTCAAATGGTTTTGGAGTTAGTAAAGTGGGTTTTAAAATAGAATGTATTTTGGTTTGGAAAATTTGGAAAATGTTTCGATTTGATAAGAAAAAGAGATGTGTGACCCTTGGTAGTCTCTATGGAAGGTCACATGTGCGTGGGTATGTACAAAAGGTGAATTGGAGCACTTTTTCATGGATGACGTAAGAGGAATTGGGTGGACACATGTGTGATGTTTCATGAGATTCCATGGGATGGTGAATAATGTTTATAGATTTTTCATTATTTTTATAAAGTTATTTGAAGATGGGAAATGGTTTTAGAAACAGGATTTTATTTTAGAATGTGGGTTTTATTTTGTGAAAGGTGTATTTTAAATTTGGAATGTATCTTGGAAGTTAGGTGGTTTGAAAAATTGAAATGATGTGGGGATTTTTGAAAAGGAATGATTTTGGTTGTGTTAGTATTCATTTGGTTTCCGAGCCAATTGTTCAGGATTTGGTGTTTCTTTATGTTACATTTTGAATTTTTGTTGGTTTCAGTTTTATAGTTCTCATGTTTTTCAAAAGATACCACCCAGAAAGGTCCCTAGAGTCCCTGATGAGTCATGATCATCTTATGATTCTTATTGTATGTTTCTTATCTTGTAAGGTGATCATGGTTTGTTAGAAGTATGATAGTGGCTTGAGGAGTTCAATCATGTATTCATGGTGTCGGTAACTCCTGAAGCTGTCAGGGTGTATTCTGTTTTAGGTATGTTTGAAGTTCCAACTTTGGATGAATGAAAGTTTTTCTCCCTACCTTCATTGTAATTTGGGATGAAATGAGATTTCCTAAAATCCATATTCATCCAAATGTACATACCTAAAGAGGTGAAGAAAAAGAAAAGGGATGTCCTCATGCATATTCAACATAGAAAATAGATGGTGAAGGCCAACATTGACTGTTTCAATTCTATGGAAGTGGTGTTGTAGGATATAATGAAGACGTCACTTTTCCTTGGGGGTATTCTTCCAATGATCAAAGAGCAAGTCCTCTATTCTAAGGACCATAATTTTTAGAAGGTGGTTGATAAAGCGTTCCTGGTTGATTTGGTTTCTGGAGCACAGATGGTTGGAAATGTGGTGCATTTCACCATTCATGAAGGTTCCCTATATGGTGAAGATAATATTCCATGGGAACATGTTTCTAAGGATCCATAATAATTGGTTCTAACTTATAGTTCATTAGAAAATTATTTTGGGTTCCATCTATGTGGATGGTCTGGGAATTCAAAGCCTTCTTGTCATGTCCATTCGAAAACCTTTCGTCATTGTGTATGTTTGGGTCATCTAAAGAAGTTCTATAGGAATCATTTCTTGAACAAAGATTCATAGTGGGAGGATGTGCTACCTGACTATGTGGAAGGAGACACTTAATCCATTAGATCCCCACCCTCAGGTCTCTAGATGAAGCTTAGAAATAGTCAAGATTTGTCACGAGCATGAATCCTTGGCTCAGTTTTGTTCCCTCTATCAGGATAGAAATTTTATAAGCCTTCTAGTTTCGTTTTTCTAATGTTATAGGTTTTCTTCTATTATGGTGACATTATAAACCTATTTTACTATATTCTAAGTAGTTTTTTATATTGATGTGGCATTTGAATTATTTTCATTTCTTAAGAGGTGTTTCACTCTACGATATTTCAATTTTTCTTTTGATTTCTTCTGTGCTCCTTTTGAGATATCTAGGATTTGTGAGATGGTTAGAAATGGTTTTAGGTCCTTTTTTTGTTTAGTTTCTGTTTTGGGTTATCTGTAATGTTTGGGAAAATTCACCTGTGGTGAATAATTTTTAATTCCCTTAGTGATGTTGTTCTCCCTTGTGTGGATACTTGTTTATCCTTATAGGAATTTTCCATGGTTCAGTACCCCAGAATGCTGGGTTGTTTTGTAGAAGTTATTTTTCTTGATTTCACAGGGTGGAGTTGTTTTACACCTACTAAGGGTGTTATTTTAGTTTGAGATTAAGAGTTGTTTAGTTTTCAGTTATGTTAAGGTCGATGTTTGGTAAGTGGGAAGAATCTGGTTATGTTCGGTTTGAGAGTTCCTGCATTGACTTCCCTTCTAGGGGGTGTTTGGATATTTGAAGTTTCATTTGTTGGGAAAGTATTATGGTGAGAAGAACCCTTTGGTGTTCTTATCTCAATCAGGGGGTCTTGGTTTCTTTTGGAATCAGTCGTGTGTGACTTGTGGAGAGAAAGGTCATCTTGAGATTCACAGTATCCTTATTTTTGTTTGGGTATGGATTCAAGTCTTGGTTAGCTACTGTCTTTTTGATTTTCAGGGGGAAGAAAGTGTCTGTGGTGGGGAGACATATAACAGCCAGACATCACATACTTCTTTATTTTATCCTTTTATTTTCACTGGGTATTTTGGTTACGGTATGGGTTTGAGTCTCGATAAAATTTTTTGGTTTTGGGAGTTTCAGATAGTTTTTTAGGTGGTGCGTGGTTACCACATGGTTAGTAGAAACTATGTGGTAGGTGCAGGAAACCATGAAATTGTAGAATCCTCAAAGAGAACCTTCCACATGGCTATCACGTGACCATGCATTCAATCCCCTATAAGCAAGCGACTTCTCCTTGCATGAGCAGAGGCATCCACATGGTTACTACACATTTTGGAAAGTTGTGAGGCCAAACTGTATGGTCATTCCATGTCATTAAAATCCAAAACCTTACCTTCCCTCTCTCATATTTTTATTCCATTTTTGGGATCCTCCTCCCTTTTCTGACCTAGGTTCACTAGGGGGTCTCCCCAAACCCCTATCCGATTCTCTCCTTCCTACCTTTAAGCCCCTTGAAGGATCATAGGTATAATTCCTTGGTTTTTTGGTCATTTTGACTCCCTTTCTGCCTTTCTGTCCCATTTTCTAGGGTTTCCTAGTGAGGTATATCTATTGGAAGAAACCTAGGGGTAGGGTTAGATAATTTTTGGGTGATTTCATGATGGATAGGTATTGAAAATCCTCTGTAAGTCTTGGGTTTTCCTCTCCTTTGGAGTTCTATCCAATACGTACTTGGTTGAGATGGGCGTTTTTGACTTTTTCTTCTCCAGCACAATCGATGGGAACTTTTGTATTTTCAATTAATTTTTAAATGTCATTAACACCTGTATAATGCCTATGAATAGACTAAAATATTGATTTTGTGTTGGTATAATTTACTATAAATAATATTTCAAGATATTTGCGTCCAATTTCTAGGTTTAGGGGACCTAGAGCGTTTGTTGAAATACCATAGTTTTTTTAAAGTGAAATTATGGGTTTTTAAGAAATGGTTAGCCCTAGTTATATTATAACTGTGTTGTTTTAATGTGAATTTGGTTTGGTGGGAATAATTTCTTAATGATATATCTTCATTATTGTATTAAAATGTTTGGGAAGGTTTTTCTTCAATGTGATGGTTTGTATTCTCTAAATAATATGGGTGGTTGGATATGGTATTAAAGAAAATTGTGACTTTATAAAAATGGTTCTCAAGTGTTTTCTTGGGTGTTAGGTGTTCCATTGGATGTTGTAAAATTCATGGATACACTAGGTGCACACATGGACGTACCCTCAAATGAAGATGGTACATTAAATTGGTGTTTTATCTAATTCATGGAATCATAAGTGGTTCTTGTTTTATAATTGTTATCATTCCCTTCATGTGGAATTTAAGATGATTTGAAATGAAATCTTATAAGGTATGCCCATTTGGATTTTGGTGAGTGTTTTGGTGAATCTGTGGCTCAAGGGTTCATTTGGAATGTTTTACTAGTTGCATGTTTTTCCTAAAATGGGGTTTTCGAAATCTTCTTGGTAAATGTTTTTGGGGTGTGCCGAGATAAAGTCCTGTTAGGAAGTTCAAAATAAAAGGAGATGTTTATGTAAACTTTTAGAAAATGTTTTGTTTGGAAAATGTGGGTGCCCAGTTGGCAAGATAAGCTGTTTTATAAAATGATTTGAATATTTATATGGTAATGTGGTCTAGTTAGAACCTTATGTGATATGAAATGTATATTTATGTATATGTGGAATCTTTATGGGAGGGATTTATGATCATGGGTTATCATATATTAGTGTCTTTATTTTGGGTAGGAAAGTAAGATTGTTAGAGATTAGATGAGTCATGCATGCGTTGGCCTCCTACTTACACAGTATTATTATTACCACTGTGGGTTCCTAGGTGTATTTTAGACGATCAAGTGATGGAATCTTACCAGCCCTGATTAGATGGGTTGGTACCCTCCTGTAGTTTTGCATAGGCCATGAGGGTTGTGAAACTGGTGAGGTTAGGATAAGGTAGAAAATTGGTTATTGACTTAGGGGCTTCACCATATGCCAGAAGGTGGTTCTGAACCAAGTACATCCATTGGTTTTATATAGATGTTTTGAATCAACCAATGGTTATTATTCATATTTATTTTTTGATTTTTGTTGTATCAATTTCCATCCTGCATTGTTTATCTGTCTCTTTTTAGTACAACCCTGGTTTTTCTTTATTACATATTTTGGTTATAAAATGGCAGTTGGTTTTGGAAATGGTGTGTGTAATGTGTTGGTTTTTAAAATGGGAAATCACTATCTTTATAACTATATTTAAAACTAGTTTTAATGGACTATTTTTGGAAAGGAATCATTCAGATTCCATGGTTCATCTTCGGAATTGCTACTGAGAATCTCAGTGGTCACACATACATTATATTTTCATTTGTAGGTTCCATTTTGACGAGGATCTCCTGGTTTGGTTGCTTGTTATTGGAGTAAATATGGTTTTGTGGTTGGTGGTGACAAAGTGTTCACAAAGAGATTTCATGGAAGAAGTTTTGTTTTGATTGTTTTTAGTTTTCTATATGTTTAGTCATATATTGTTGTACAAACAATTTTTTAATCATTTGGAATTCAGTTGTTAGTTTTTGTTGCATTTTCTATTTTTTCTATTTATTTATCTGGTCTTGGTTAATTCTTTTGGGCTAAAATTGTTACCACTTATATGTTTTCATTCTCGAAACTAGTTTTCAGGCCATGGGGATTAGGAATGCCCTTCAATTCATGCCACATACATGGTCGGGTGCTGGGTTGGATGGTGAACCTTCGTAGTTCGTGACATAATACATATGAATAGAAGGCCGACATGAAAATGTAACATGATAAAATTTCAGACCACCCATGGAAACATGAGATATGACACAAGGAATAATTTTCCATGTACTTCTCTAGACATAAAACTCATGTAATAAAGGTATTATATACATTCTATGACTAACCAAAAACCATTTTGAATGTTGATATCAATAACACATCCCCCAACCATGAACATAGAATTATCTAATAATGGATTGTACCAAAACAACCTGTGATTCCATAATGAGAATCACTAAAACCATCCCACCACATACCTGGGGAGCATCACCAGAACCCCTTGGATGGAAACAAGTTTTAAGGTTATTTGAAAAAACTATTAGGAAATATATCAATTTTAAGAAGCTAATAAAATAGAACATCCAAACATGAAATTACAAAAATATTCTGGCATGTACCAAAAAATATAAATAAATAACCAATTAACGAATAGTTATAAAACTATGAAAAAATCCTAATTAAAATTGAAATAATATCAAATTGGAAAAAAAATTCAAGATAATAGGTAATGTAAACAAATTTTAAAATCAACAACTCCTCTTGACACCAAAGTCACAACAATGATGTAAAAAACCATCCACTTACAGTTAAGACAACACTGGATACATCCTAAAATCAAAGTCCTAAAATTTCCTCCATAAGTTTTGAAGACTACTAATACACCAAATTGAGTTTTTACTATGTTTCCCAAATCTAGTAGGATACAACATGTTCCCATTTCACTTAATTTAAATATGAATCCAATTATACTATTTTGAAAAAAGGCATGGAAAATTATGTTTTCATTTTCACCTTAAAATCACCACATAAAACAACTTTAAAACATGAGATTTCTCAATGATCCCATTTGAAAAACAATTTAAATAAATTATTAATATTTAAAAATATAAAAATTTCAATGGGAATCCAAAAAATTATCTCAATAATGAAAAATTTAAAAATAAACCAAAACAATGATTCAAATATTTAAAAATCCACTTTTGAAACCAATCACGCCATTTGAAAATCATTTCACCTTTTTATTTGAATGATTACAAATTCCCAACTCAAGTAACACATGGAAACATGGATATTAATTATATAAAAATGAACATAATTGGCCACAAATAAATCCACTAAATAGATAGAA
The DNA here is from genome assembly GCA_963277665.1 of Viscum album. Lineage (NCBI taxonomy): Eukaryota > Viridiplantae > Streptophyta > Magnoliopsida > Santalales > Viscaceae > Viscum > Viscum album. The sequence continues at coordinate 2,058,043,923 of OY728120.1, read as the reverse complement.
TAGAAATATCTATTAAAATTTATATACCATAAAAGTTCTCACATGAAACAACTCTATCCAAGAAATAATCTATCTACATGAAATAATTTAAATGAATGTTTAATAACATAGATATATAGAATTAGGAGACACTGAAATGACTAAAAAAACAACTGAATATTGTTAAAAATGGTCCTAATATCCCATAGGGTAACAATCACACATCCATCCACCTAATATCTCTAAGATATCTCAATTGTGACGAACCTAAGGGGGGGGGGGTTTATTTAGTCAAAAACTCATATAGACCCAAAATGTCCCATAAATTGAAATATTGAAACCTCTATTTATTCATGGAAATATAAAATATGTGTCCCATAATAAATAACACGATCACATGAAAATAATATCTCTATTTTGTTAACAACTCAATCATGTCATTCCCACCTCCAACACTCTCGTCAACGTTATCCCCATCACACAATCAAAACATGATTCATATAACTAAGAATATATCACATGGATTAGGACATCATCAAAAAATTAAAGGGGAATCAACAGGGATATAATCTAGAAATATCACATCCAAGGGTGCCAACTGGGTCCTCACTTCTATAAAATTGCATATACATTTGGAATTTTTTTTTAAGAAAACAAAGAATGCCAAAAAATTCCAAGTAAATATATATTCATCATAAAGTACAATAATATACCCCAAGTAATATTCTATTTACATTTATAACAACAATAAAACCCCTTTTCATAATAATTCCCCAATTCAACACAAAAAGAAATCCACTATGGGAACATATTTTTTCTAAAAAAAATCGTTTCTTTATAAAAACATACCATGTCATTTTAATAGACAAGTGGAGTACATAAAATATCTCTTTACACCAACATTACATTAATAACATTTAATTCAATCTATTTTCCACATGGAAATCAATTAAGGTCATAAAAATTTATGAGAACAACCCTATATAGTCCACACCAATCTTATCCAGGAAGATATTTTTTTTTGAAAACCCAAAAAAATATAACTCTTGAATAAAAGATTATGAAATGAAAAACCAACCTAATATGACTAAACCATGTCACATTAAAGTAAATCCCTTGTAAAGTGACTCCAAATATGAGCCATATCTATTAAAAACCAAAATTCACAAATACTAGAAACCCTATCCATGAAAATCATCCATGAATGGCCATTAGGGTTAGTGGGATTTAAGAAAGTGATAGAAAAAAATAGGATGATAGAAAAGGAGATTAGAACTCTATATCCATTTGAATAAACACCATGAAAACAAGTATTATACATCAAGTAGGATATTTTAGGTAGTAAGAAACCCCATATGGGGAATTTGGATTAGCTAGTTCGAGTGATGGAGGATTGGGGGGTATGAATCAAATAAAAATAAGGGAATAAATTTCAAAATACACATACCTATGAATGTTTCACTATTAATTGGAATAGTTCAGAAAGCTATGTGGAAACCATAGATATCTCTTAAATTTAGAGGTTCATGGTATACATTCTTGGGACACAAAATTATATAACAATAATACCTAACCATGATCATCTAATAGACCCACTAAATAGAGTACATAGTTCCCTCCTCAGAATCCTTCTTAGTTTATGAATATTTCACCCTAATCATGAACCCTGGTAAAATCCTCCAAATATCCAAATTTCAATAAGAAAAAACACTAAAATCAAAATAAAATGGAAACCATATTGTTAAACCCATGAATGTGACACCCCAAGGTGTCATAATATAACACATTATCAGTAGAAGTGATACATAGGAAATCAATTAAGATAACGAGTGCTCAATATTTGAGATAAATTTATTCTTTAAATATATCCCAGGATAAGAGTTATGATGTTTTTAATGAAGAAAATCTTCATCCCTAGATACATTATACACTTTGAGATTATTTATCACATTGGTTTTGTAGGTTTTCATCTTGTACTTAAATTAATAATATTAAGAATGATTACTTTGTGACACTTATCACCCCTTGAGATGTACATTTCTTATCTCTCACATGTAATGAATTATAATATGGTGAAACTGTATAATAACCAATACTCTAAATATATATCATGAAATAAATTATTTTAGATGAAAATTTATATGTAATATTTAAAGAACCTTATGAATGCATTTTTCATAATTTTTCCATTATAAAACTAATCATTTTGTAACACTTATCTGATATTATTATTTCCTTACTATAAAGACTATATAATTTTAAAAAATAATTAATTTTTAAAATTATCTTTCAAATATTCTGGAAAAAATATTGATTTACATTTCATTGAATAAAAAAATTATCATATTAAATTTGATAAAATTAAAATGGAGCGAATTTAATTTTGATGAAGGAATATGGTTTTAAATATGATCGAGACTGTTAACATGAAATATAAGGTGAAAATTCATACTTATTATTATATATTGGGTGGTATGTACCCCTTATTAATTAATGTTTTATTAGTGAGGTACATTATGCATTTTATATTTTACTATATATTACTTGACTATTTATATTTTAAAAAACACTATAAAAATATTCCAAATATTTCTATGTTACTATGAGACACATAATTGAAAAATATTTATCAAAATTTTACTCAAATGAATCCTTAATGTATTTATATAATATATTCTCCTCATATATATTATAGAGGATCAAACACATTAATATAAATTTACAGTCATTTATTCTTTTCAACACCAATATCTAAACTAACATGACCTTTGAACTTTTTTCATCCTCACTCATAATGGAAATGAATAGAAAAAATAAAAAAATTATTCTATAGAATGATGGATTTATATGGATAATTGTGCTTTTGATTACCAAATTCAATGTGTATATAAATGAAATTTCCCTCTTTTAGAGTTTATGGGGTATACAATGGGTAACTAGAAAATATAACATAAAATTCCTCTTTATTGGTTTCAATAACTAGTGAATGTTCCCACTACAAAACCACATATTTCTTGGAACAAGATAGTAATTTGGATCAACCATTATAGTGAACTATAAAGAGACAATTAATCAATGGTATTGTGTTTCATTATGGATATGTAACATCAGGATGGATATATCCTAAAATATGAATGTCAGACTCTAGAAGAGGGGGATAAAAACCTATATCTAGATATTTATAGCTATTTTATAGTTCACTAACATTCATATATAGATCCATAGAAGGGATGAAAGATCACATCATATATTAACCTACGATTAATTTATAGGATAGAAATAGGGTGGTCCTATTTTTCTTTCTTAGTTGGGTTCATTTCGAGGGGATGTTATGGGTAGTGGGAAATGATGAGCCTCTCTAGATATTAGTTTAATTATTGAATAACAATAATAAATTCATATAATGTTTGATCTATGGATTGATCAATAACTCCAATGACTTTCGTTTGATGAAAAAGTATGTTGGGATCAGTCGATGGGATGCTCACATGATTAACAATTCATTAATCATGGGAGATATTTATGTTGATTTTTTCCAATTGATATCTTAAATAGATGATATTGATAAAGCACCATCAAAAGGTTTAGTGAATTTAAAATTTCGATGAATCAATATAGATAATGACATTTATCCTCTCATTGGTATTCTCATCAGTGCCCAAGAGGGACTCTTCATTAGGAGAAAAACTAATGTATTATAAATATAATGAGAAAAAGAATACCAATAAAAAAAATAAAAGGATTAATTGAATTTATTTGGACACTATTGAAAAAATTCATATATTTTTTGGGCTTGGGAACTCATTCCTTATATTAAATTATTTTTTATGGTGGATTTCATCACAATGTTTCTATGATGATACTTTTTTTCAATTTCACAGTTAATTTCATGGAGTGAGGAATATGGAATATATGTCACACATATATTTTTTATTTTTTAATGAATAAATCTAATCCAGATTATAAAAATAATTCTATACTAATAACTCAAGAACATCCATATGGGAAGGGATCATTTCCGGACTGCGGACCCCATGTGGGTTATATGCAGATGAAATTCCTCTAATTTGGGGTTATATAAAAGTTTCAATGGAATGGACATCCTTAAACGTCTATTCCTGATAAGCCTCTATTGAATCTTAGGGGTATTACCACTGTTTTTTGGAGACTATTTTGTTACCATACTACTAAATCATCACATCTAATTTATTTTCACACTATTCATGTATCCACTAGCATGATTTTTGACATTCCCATTATTACACATGTGTGTATAATATTTGTACTACATACACAGAATGGATTCTTGAAAGTTCAAATAGATGGATAGACCATATTTGAATCATATAATCAATTTTTATTTTGTTAAAAATTTTGTTGAGTGAAATTTGTTTTAATATCTTTATCCTCAAATGTCTAGGCTGAGAAAAATAAAACAACGACTCATCATTTTTTTCTAATTCTTACAGGGGAGTTCATAGATGTGTATGTGAACATTCCAAAATGTTATATTAATTTTTTTATGAATTAACTTCATTGATGGGTATTCATAATTAATACTACATGGCGTAGCAATTAGTACCCCAATTACCCATGATATGATAGTTTTTAATCATACAAATAATTCATTTGTTGTGAAATATATTAGAGACATCAAGAAATTTACTTGGAAAACCGTGTTTATAGAAACTATAGTTGGTTTAATAATTCAAGTAATCATTGTATATAAAATCATGGTCAATATGGATGAATTCAAAGAACCCTCAATGTCTATTGTAGCTTATTTTAGTTGAGACATGAGGGGAAGTATGTCATCGTAATGATTTTTATGGATAATATTCATATACCTTCATGAGCTTGTTATAGAGTCTAGGTACCATTAAGGTACCACTTATAGGGGTGTGGGGAATTATTGATTCCAATTTATTCAAAATTTTTTTATTTTGGAATATAACTCATGTGATTGTTTAATGTACCAATTCACAATCTTCACAAACTACGTCTCATGTATAAAATAAATAAAATTATACCCAATAAAAATGAATTTTCAGAAGGTTTGGACATGGCGTGAGACCCTACTCCTTTATGTGTCATAATTTTTTGAGTACACATAATTTTTTATTACAATAAAATTATGTTGAATACAAATACCTAAAAATAGAGAACTTAGTTTGAGCTGGATTATTCATCTTCTCTCCACGATTTGGTATCAACCACTTCCCAAAAAACTCTATAAGTATTTATTTAAACTAAAACCACCCATAAATTATATTTTCTACTTTTATCTTAATTTTGATTCAGATCTTCAGATGCCCATAGGAGACAATAACACTCAATGATGGACATTCGTCATGAAATAATTTGACTTTCAAATAGATTACAGTATATCAATAGTAGATCAATTGTCCCATTTCTATTTTATATAATAATCATATAATGCATGAGATAATTTATTCTTGTTATAACCATCATCATTATCAGTTTAATGCACAATAAACTATATAAATATTATTGTATTTCCTCAATATGTTAAATAAACACATACTCCCATAGATTGATTATCTTATCAAATCACTCTATTCGATACAAGAGCACATAAACCTCTAAAAATTCATTAATACAATTATCTTCTTCATTTTTTCATTTTATATTCATACATTGAATATGAATAATGTTTTAAATTTTATTAATTTAATATCATTCTTTTCATGCTGTATAAAAGTTCTCATTCAAAGTCCACAATAATAATAATAGAAAAATTTATGATCATTATTTTGAAATCCTATAATTCAATGTCACTATGAAATATGATCATGATTAAATTAAATAAATCCCCAATCAATCTCGCATAAAGCACATATTGAACCATTAGTATTTACTGATCCTAATAAATTCAAGAAATAGCCAATAATAAATATTTATAAGAAATAGTATCAAGATTCATTGATATTTCTTCCATCTATTTCTATTCAGAGAAATATAAATACCATTATATCCCCTCAAATAGTTACAGATTAGACCACACTATTTCAAATATGTCCAATATCTTATGACTCGCACAAACATCATAGTATAATATCATCATTTAAAAGACTCAACCTTTTCTAAAAATAGATAAGAAGAAATATTTCATGATATGGTCAATTATATTACGGCCAATCAAAAACTAAATATTATTATAAACATTCACATTTTCAAATTTCATAAAACTGAAATATCATAATTTATTAATTAAATTAATTAAATCTCCCCAAAAATCCTTCACAGAATATTTTCACAACTAACAGTTTTCCCAAAAATCCTTCACAGAATATTTTCGCAATTAACAGTTTTTAACTTCTCTTCTACATATTATAATTTCCTCTTATATTTTTATAAATAGTAATAACCTTGTAAAAAATCATACACAATGGATGGTCCTATTAATTATTAGATAATTAACTTTTAAATCCCTCATTACATTTTTTAATATAATAAATAACTTTGGAAAATGTGAATTATAATATTCATAGGATAAAAATCATTGAATATTTTTATATCTCTTCCAAAATATCAAAATTATTCAAAATGAACATGGAATGTAACAAAAATAATTCCAGTCACTTATCACCATCTAGACATTTTTTCTCAAAATGAATATAAGTTATTCAAAATAGGGGTTTAAATAAATAAATGATTTATAAAAATTATAATGGTTCCCCGATATTCATTATTAGATATTTTTAAAACCCATGAATCTATTTTTAAAATTACTTCTTTATACTCAACAACACATTCAGAAATCTAAAAATCCTTAACATTGGATGATTTAAATCATATTGACCCAAGAATACAGGTTAGATTAGTATTTAAAAGTTAAATCCACCTCTTAATTATATGAAATATTTTTTCAAACTGATAAAGTGACCTACCTCTCATTAAAAGTACTAAACATTTCAAACAACATCCCAATTTTCACAAAAATATCAACTAAAGCATAGGGATAAAAATAAACACTTTCCCAATTTCATGTAGATATTTGTGAATATAATTCTATCAGTTTTAAAAATATTAATCCAAGGATAAATTGTGTTCTCTCCCAATGAATCTTCATTATTTGGTTTGGGATGATCAATAGTTTTACCTCATGATCTTAAATATATTCTTAGGTTTATCTTTGGTGAAAATATCTCTTAATAAGTCTTGGGAATGAATGAATTATATTTATATGAATTTACTGGAAACATGTTTTTAAAAGAAATTATGTCTATTATATATATCCTGTGACCATGAGTATTAATGTGAATTTTAGAGCGGTATATATTGATTTCATTATCTCAATGAATTCTATGAGATTTTATACCATTCATCGGCAAATAATTCAGTTGTTATTCATCCAAATCATTTGACTACACAAACTATTTGAAATAACATATTCAAAATTAGTAGTAATCAGTGAGACTTATTTCTTTTTCATATAGTTCTAGCTCATATAACTATCTATCAATATGAAAATTCACCCTGAAGTGGATCTTTAATCATCAAAGTCTCCTACCCAATCTGTATATGTAGAAAATTTCAATCCCACAGGAATTTATATAGACCGTTTCTTTTAATATTCCATCTAAAATGTTATTAAAAATTTTCTAGTATAAATTTCTTTGGATTGGAAGATAATTTTTTTTTCATCTCCAACATGTAATCCAATATGTATTCCATATTACTAAATACAAACCCGTCTACATGTTGTTTGATATGGTTTTGAAAATCATGCAATGAATTATCTTGATTAGTTGAAAATTTAAAATCACCTACTTTGAAAATTACAATAATTGTATCTATATTAATTAATTTATCATATAATATATTACTCACATTTACTTGGATGAATTGAAACTCCATAAATGAGCTATTCAGTCCTAAATACCAGGCCCTTGGGGACCATATTAATCAATAATGTTCTTTCTTCAATTATTACACTAATAATCCATTTTTAAAAGAAAAACTCAACAGGTTTCTGAATATACACCTCTTCTTCAAGATCACTATTTAAAAAGTAATACGTGACATTCATTTGGATGATTTCTTACTTCTAATATGCTACAACAGAATGAAAAATCATGGTATCATAGAGATATGAAATACCGGTAAAGGATTCTTCAAAATAAATTCGATGACCATAGGAATAACCCTTTTAAACAATTATATCATTTCTCTTTATCACTTAACAACTATCATTTAATTGTTTCGTCAATACACAGTTGGTTAGAGTTAAATTTTTATACATTTGTCTTGTGAAAAGTCCCATAGTTTCATTCTTCTAAAACTATTTCTACTCCAAATTCACATAATCAATCAAATAGTAACTTATAAGGGATTATATCTCTGATATATGTTAAGAATTAGAAATAATTGAAAATTTATTTCTAATATGAATCCTCTTTTCACATTGATCTGCATCATTTTCATAAAAACTCAACATTCAACTTTTTTATATAGGTGTAGACTATTCCTCAATTATATTCTATGTATCTAAATATTTCTTCAACTTCCGAAACTTCTTATATTCATTCTCCATAACCACATCATAATCGTTGGTCTAATATGACTCAGCATAGACAACCCATGGTTCGTATTTTTCATGCTCAAAAACATCTTTTTGAGAAATTTTGTTATTATATATTTTACCTTATTCTAAAATTTCTATATTTGGAGAACCATAATATTATTTAATATAAATAATTTATTAATAATATCAATATAAATATTTGAAGTATTCTTTTCAATCATTTTAAACCTTTCCCAATTAATAGGAATCTATTAAATATTTCATTCTCATCTATTTTTAAAAAATTCATTCAATTGAGGATTTGATATTGATGAGGAAATGATAAAAAAGGACTCAAAAATGACTCAAAGAAGGATATTTTTTATAAAACAATTCATATGAAATAATATGTGAGAATTTAAAAAATATTTTCTTTGAATATATACATATATAAAAAATTTCTAATCTATGGAATAAAATTGAACTATCAAATTATGAATAATTTTTTCTCCCAGTCTCATCAATGATTATATTTATTATATCAAGAAACTTATTCTATAATATTGTATAGAGGAACTGTATTTATGTTAAATATGAAATGTTCCATGATAATAATAAAACTAATTTTTAGCCTATTTATATGCATTATCTGTTTTCATTTCCATGATTTAAATACTAAACTCTATTTCCAGTTATCTCTTGTATATCATGAAAATTTTCACTATAGGAGATTGATTCTTCATAAATAATATTATTTTAAAATTTTAATAATCATTAATATATGTTGTATAATAAAACTAACCACTTATGGATTTGTGTCCCAGGGTACAGTATATATATTTGGAACATAACTCAATATATCTCGTTGATTGGATGTCTACGTTTTTATTATTATTTTAAACAATATTCATATTATATAGTGTGTACAAACCTGATCTATATCTATGCATAATTAGGTTAGAAAAATCATATCATTTTCATTACAAATTTCATCAAAATTTTATTGAGAAATGTGGTCTTCTTTGGTTTAATAGATTTTTCACTTACGTGGTATAAAGAAAATGATAATTAATTTGATCTTTGATTTGAAAAAAAAAATCATTCTGATTATTTCTCCATTTGTAAAAAAAGTTACATTAGAAGTTATTATCTGTATAAAAATGTTTTAATTAATGATTAACTCAATTACATTATCATTTAACTATTTATCACTCAATATATTGTATATACACTCCTTAATAAATAAAAACTTTTGCGAGTTATATTCAAATGGTTCAATTTTAGTGGAACAAATACCCTTATTTCTTAAATAGATGTAATTCTCTAAAGTCAAAAAATATCCATCAAATTACTCACTATTTTTAAATATAAATAAATATATTTTAATATTTAATGAGAAACCACTATCATGGGTCTTGGGTCTTCTCCTTTTGATGGGTAATAAATAAACCACGACGGTAAATAATTATTTAGTCTTTCTTCTCTATTGAATAATCTCAAATTTTGATTTTTTATTTATTAATATTGAAAAATGGTAAAATAATATATATCATAGTATCCTGACTGGAAACACCATCCACAAATACCATTAATCCCATCAAACCCATTTTGGTTAGGAATAACAAATAACATTTCATTTCCAAATGGTCTCCTAAAAAATCAGTTTCTTCCATTATCAAAAAATTCATCCCTGAATTTTAACTTTTACTAATTTCAAGGGAGTTAATTTTTATACTGGAAAGAATAATATTTTTTTTTCATAAGTTACTAAAAACTATAAGTATCAATCAAAGATTGATTTTTATAAAAATAAAATGCTTGAAATTTAAAATAAGTATGTAGTTTTATGTCAAAAAAAGAATATTTTCACCGATTTTGAAGAACCATGCCCCTTTTAGTAATTTTCTCCCACATTAGATATATTATAAATAATATGAGGATTTTGTTGAAAATATTAATTCATTTATTTTTTCATAGAATCTAAACTATTATTCTATTCTTATTGAAAATTTTCTGATTTAATAGAACCATAAGTTTCATGTTTGTCCCTAAATCTTATATAAGAATTATTTATTTAGTTGACCAATACATTATCAGTTTTTTATCATCGATAATAATTTTTAATAGATTATTCTTAATAATATAAACCTTCATTTAGACTTATTATGTTCTTCCCTTTATGTATCATCATTTTTAATTTATTATTTATAATTATTTCTCGTTCAATAACTTTCAACTTGAGATGATCTGTCTCTTAATTATACTCATTTTACATTCTATGAAACCAAATTTCAACATTATTTGTCCTATAAACCACATTTTTGATATATTTATCTTCATTTTTATTCCTAATTTATCACTCAATATTGACATAATTCTATATAATTTACATGTGAATTTTATAAGATTTATCATCATTTTATTCTCTATTGTTGGAGGTGTCTTGTTTGCCTTCAATATTTCTCATAATGTTATTGTATTTTTTAGAAAATTCTTACACTGAGTAAATACATTTGAAATCATTTTTTTAGTCATATTTCCCCAATATGAATATATATTAATTTATAATTTTTTATTTAATAATTTATATTTTGGATTCTAGTATACTTTCATTTAGAATTAAAATTCTAATTTTCACTTATTCTTAATCATTTGTCTCCATATATTTATTAATTTTAGGAAAAACTGTAGAAAAACTCCCATAAACTAAAAATATAATGAATTTATGTTGCTATTTTAATTTATATTTACATTTTACTTACTTATCATTTTTAGATAAAAGATCCAATATTTTCTTGTGTTTTTTATTACTCTCATTATCTATATCTGAGTCACATGAGAACTCATTTTATATTTCTATGATAATTATTTTATTTAAGAATTTAATATCTATTTAATATGTATAAATCTTCATTAAAATTAGTTCTTTTTTACATCTCAAAATTTTGATGTGTATTTTAAAGCACATCATATGATATATCAAGAATTTTCTCAAAATCTATTATTTCTATTGCAATAATCCATCTAGAATATTATTCATTTTTACCATAGTTGATTTATCTAGTACGTCTCTAAATACTTTTCTTTGACTTACTATCTTATCCACCTTTATGAAATAATCATAAAATCATCAACCAATTATATATATTTTATTTTTTAACCAAATTTTGACTTACTATATTTTTTTATCATATACATGTTCTCCAGCTTTTCCCACATTTAATTATCTATTTACCAGAACATCACCTTGTTATATTAATTTTCATTCAATTATGATAATATTTCCATTAAATATTTCCCATCAATATCATGGTTCATGTTTTATATAAATTACATAACAACAAACTTGGAAATTACTAGGTATCCCTTAGTAACAACATCCCTCACTTCATGTAATTATGATAACATGAATAATATTTTTCGATTAATCCTTTCATGAATTTTTATTCAATTAAAATTGGGAACATCCCTCCTATTTAAGGATTCACATTATCCCTCATAAATATTCATAATGAAGAATATTTGGGGAAACCTTGACTAAGATTCAACTTGTAGAGCCCACATTGGGTACAAATAATGGTGGGGGGGGGGGGGGGGGGGGGCGAATGAAGTGTATACATTTTTTATAAAAATTCCTCTTTTGGAATTAATTCTCCATAATAGGTCAATGTCAGGATTAACTATATTGGTTCACTTCATCACAAGTATGCATGTAATATTATATAGATTAAAAACATATAAGTTTTTAGGAGTTTTTATTTTAGTTTGAGAGATTACTCTAAGACTTGTTCAATTAATATCAATTACCATGATTTCCATATGACTATAAAATTATTCATTAAGAACAAATAATTTTTTTGAAGAATGTATTTGTAGTTTATATCCACTTTTACATGGGAATGTATCATTCACATACCACTATAATCATTATATAATTTTATAGACTATAAACACTAGTAGTGTATATCTTCTTCTTTTGTCTTTTTTTGGAAATATATTTTCAGAGTATGAAAATGTTATTCAACACTAAAATATGCATCATATTTAAGATTTTTATAATCTTTTAGATAGATAATATTTCAATAAAATCATATAAATATTCCTATAAATATTTTTTATAATATTAATATCATGAATGAGAGATTTTTTTATGGGATGACCATCTTAATTCAAAGAACAATGGTGACAAAACTATCGGGAAATGAGTTTTTTTACTAAAACACAAGAATAAATACTGATGCATATAGGTCAAGGATTATAAATATATCACATCAATCTAGTAACATAACATCTATTTAAAATCATCAAAAATCATCTCATCATCATTTATAATTTTAATATTATTATATTCAATACAAAAATGTTTTTATATTATTTTTGAAAACTTATAATGTTTCAGATACATAAACATTCATGGTGAAATTAAATCATAATAATAGGTATATCTTACATGATCAATAATTTATAATATATTAATTCTAAATCACCAAAAAATAAATTCACAATCTATCTCATTAAATCCCTAGTCAAGCATCCATGAATCTCATTTTGAGTCATTTGTGTTGACTAAGACAATGTTAATTCTGAAATACTAATAACAAAACAATCATCATAATCATCTTTATCAATATTTCTTATTGTGTGATTATTATATGTGTAATGACATATCGTAAAATCCAATAATATGATTTGTATATCATAAAATTCTCATATGTTCACCCTAAAATATCTTACAAACACCACAAAAATAATATGTCCTTCACAAATTCCTATAAAATCAGCTATTGGTGAAAAGAGACAATCTAAATTATCATATTAGATGCTCATATGACTTAATACATATCAATGTATAAAAAAATAAATGATATCTCCCTTTATGAAATTTCTCCCGACTAATATATATTATTGGATTAAAAAAATATCTTACTCATCTCTCAAAATGCTTCTCCGTAGAAGAATTCTCGAACACGTTATCTACTTCTCTTCTTTATAGGATAATTTCCTTTTTTTTCAAAAAACGCAAATATGATTAAAATATAATACATGATATTTAATTCATATATTTTTCAGATAATTATAAATCACATTTATCAATTCTCAGTTATTTTCATGACATGTCATAAGAAATATGTAATTATAAAATACACTGGATGAATTCCTTCAACAATTTACAGCACTCATCCCTAATTCCTAGATTATTTTAAAAATAAATAAAAAATATCTAAAGAATATTTAGATATATTATAATATTCTAAATAAACATCTCAAAAATCCAATAATACATTCCAAATAGGTTTTAGAAAAAATAAAACTTATCCAAAAATTCTAAAAACACATCACATGTTATTCAATTCCATTTTTATTTTACATTATTTCCCCCCTATGGATTAAATGATGATAAAAACAGAGTTCAAAGTTATTTTCATTGAATTAAAAAATAAATATAAGTAACATAAAATTTTAATGACTACTATAAACAAAATAAATTAATCTATTTCACTAGAACATCCTCCACCCATAGCAGTTCACAAGGTCAATGACTCGGTGTCACATAGCCATGAAGGCAATGATGAATAAAGTTAGTCGATATCATCTCACTCAAGAGATATTAATGTCATAAACTAACTAAATTACTTGATTTTTTATTATAATGTTGTTACCATTATTGACTTTAATTTAGACCAGATGTGTGATTCTCATGAACAAAGGATGCAGTATTGGGTGTTAGGGAACATTTGGAGGCTGCTTCATGAGATCCTTCTTGATGGAATAAATGGTTAATTAAAAAAACCATTTATAAATTTTACCCACTCTAGGTTATTTAGGGTTTGTTTAATATTATATCCATCCTTTATAAATAATAAAATTTTCAAATTTGAGTGTGAAGGTGTACTCCAATATGATATTTTAATTGTAGAATATATTGGTATCTTTACCATCTTATAGAATGCGATTTTATCCAAAGCCCAAAAATTAGAAATTATAAAACAGGATAAAAAATTTAAGCCTCTCATAAGGTGGGTAAGTGGTTCAATGAATCCAAATAATGTTATCCACCACTATAAATTTGTTTTTTGGAAATAAAAAAATTAGCCAAACAGACCTTGAAAGAAGGTAGGGATATCTTTTTATGGGTAATGTCATTGTGACTCTTTTATGTAATTGTGTTACAATGGTTCACTGAATTACATCATGTTACCATTTAATATGAAAAATTATTGACTCAATTTTGTGATTTTATTGAGAATAAATAATTTCAGTATTTGGATTTACTGTATTATTTATTAATTTTTTTTGAAGAGTTAACAGGTGAATCTAAATTATTTATTGTCTTTCATCATTTTTTAAATTTATAGAAACATTGAATTTTGTATTTTTACACGTTTTTTTGATTTTTTCCTCTATTTTAATATCTTAAAATAGTAATTCATGAACCATATTATCATTAATATCATAATTTGTAAATCTACCATATCATTAAATAGATATAGGTATAGAAAATTAAAATATGTAAATTCCTAATTCAAATGATGATAATTTTAAATCAATCACCCATCCATTGTTCATGCACCCCATGATAAAAAATAATGACCTATATATGTGGAAAATATGTACCATAATTGATATATGAGATGATCCAATTGAATGAATGATTATAGATTGGATTATATGTGAACCAATACACATGGATGGATATACGTAGGCTTGATTGTAAACATTTTTACATCACTGTAATAGAAAGCCAGTGCATTCAAATAGGAGTGTGGTTAATAATGAAACCTAATTAGAATTATAAATTTGATTTTTTCTGGAATAATTAATTACCATTGTACACCTGGAGTATATGACCTATTTTTTGTGGGCCTCAAGCATGTGATAATGGAACACAACATGGATACCTCAAGTAGGGAACATGGGATATGGTAATGGACACAGAACGTGTGATCCTTACCCTGTCCAAAAACCCTATCCAGCATAACTAGATGGGGCTTCATGTCATGTATTCCAATACTACATGATGAGAAGTTCATTTATTCTTATAAGCCCATGTATTCGTTCACACATCAACATTGCACCATAGTTGTGACTATTTCTGCCTCAAAATGCTCCTGTGATAATAGATATAGGGCCTTCTATGCCTGATTCACCACTAGTGGAAGGATTCTTACGACCCAAACCATCAAAGGTATTCTGACAATGCCACCATTTCATTCTCATTTCAGCTGTATATCTATAGTCTATATAAGAATCCCCTACAACCCACAAATCTCCATTTCTAGTGGTTAATTGCCAATATTTTCATCATTGTAGAATCCTCTATGAATTTGGTGGATCAATCGTGATCAGACATTCCCTAGATATATTAAACCACAACCCCATGAGATAGTCGTAAATAATATTATGATCATTAGGGGGAACATATCATAAATAAGGTAGGTCTATCATTGGAACGTAGTTATTGAAAAATGATCTGAAAAGTACGAATACATGTTTATTGAGTGTGTATCATTGGATTATATCCAGATCAATATAAAAATTAAATTTTTTGGAAATATTATGAAGAAAAATTTCACAAATAATAAAATTTAATTATGAAAACATTTTCAATATTTTACTTAAAAGGAAATAATAATAATTTATGTTCCTTACCTCAAATTCTTATTGATAGTTAGTGAAGAATCAATCTAATATTGATAAAGAATACCCAATGCATTTAATACCACTTGATCCAACTTGATTTGGTCACAATTCATCCTCTGATATCAATATTCTAATGAATAATTATAAATCATATTTTTGACAGCTCCTAGGATTATGCGGTTTACCAAAGGTATATTTCATCATTATATATTTATAAAGGTTTTACATGATGTCATTTGAAATAAAAAACAAATATAATTATTCATTTTAATTAAATTCCCCACCAGTGACTACTCTACTAGACATATGGCATCGAGCAACCTTTTGTTACATCTATGGTAATCCCCACATTTTGGTTTCAACTATTGTATCATATATTCCATCCATGTTTCCAGACCATGCAAAGAAAATAATACTCTTGTGCGATATAATATACTAAATATTTTAATATATCGATTATAATTTACTCCTAGACCCATAATCTCAAAACGAATCATTAAACATATTGAAAAATATTTATTAATATATTTCAATTTCATTCATGGAAAAATAGTGTGACTATATTCTCCCCTCCATCAGAGATTTTCACCTTGAAAAATATATGATGAAAAAATATAGGTATAATTATCCTGAATTAGAATCTATCACTCCAAAGAGATCTTCATTACACTCCTATTCATCCATATCACATGAATAAATCAATTTATATTGGATGGTAGGATCCTCTCATACTAATCCTCAATCATCATTAGTTACTGAACCATGGTGTCTCCATCATCGATGTTTTGCTTCTACCCGTCAATAAACTGTGTCAGATCATGCACATATCCCTTCAATGGAAACACATGCATGATTTCATGAACCCAATAAAATTACGATGGTACGTCTAGGAGCTAGGAGACCTCACTAACACTATGTAGAATCTCGATTTTCTAGATGGTCCTAGAGGATTTTTTCCTCCATAAATGAACCTATTCAATACTTATCATGGGGATACTATTATGAATAATTATCCTACCTAATTAAGCCTCAGGGGCCTATGAAATTGATTTTGAAAATATTTATGTCTCTTTTATGTGGTCCCCATATGCACATGAATCAACTAAAAAATATATATCATCTCCTACCCCATATATATCCCAACTAGAGATGACTCAGCAATCCCAGATCAACAGAAAGGTGGCTGTAAAGATATCCTATATAGGGCTTTGAAATAATTAATGAAAATTTTTGTGTGATAACTATTTTTATAAGAAAAATTTTTCAATGGAAATTGATTCTTGAAGATTCTACAAAAATCCAGCACATATACCCTCAGTTTACCCTCTGACACATTGATAGAGTACTCGGTCTTCTGATATGTTTGGGGGTAGAGGGAAGTTATCATCCTCAACTAGGTTTCGAATTCCACATACAGTTCAATCTATAACCATGATGTGAAACAAACAACATGGTTATATAAAAT
Source organism: Viscum album (assembly GCA_963277665.1). Taxonomy (NCBI): domain Eukaryota; kingdom Viridiplantae; phylum Streptophyta; class Magnoliopsida; order Santalales; family Viscaceae; genus Viscum; species Viscum album. Next base: position 2,058,026,311 of record OY728120.1, on the reverse strand, counting down.
ATTTGAGGGTAACCCATGGATCTAGATGATATCACACACATAAGCCTACCCAAAAATTATAACCAAACTCATCTACCTAAATGAAATGAAGTTTTATGACATGGTAAGTCAATAAATACTCAACATGGTGGAATCATTTCTTCTCGATATACACGGAAGAACCTTTTTATAGTCCATGTATATTCAATTCCATTTACTCTCTAGGATCTGAATAAGAATTGTCAAACATTATAGAACCTGATGACCAACCTTCTCTTAATGACATGTGAGACACTAGGAGATGTACTTAAAAATACTTCACCTCCTTGTATCCCACCAAAAAATCCACTAAAGGAACATGTACATCATTTCTATAATGGGATATAAAACAAAGGGTGATGTGTTAAATTCCCTCATCACATTCTCACACAATGTGACTAGAAGCACCATCTATCCCTAGGTGAGGATGAAATTCTCTTCGCCTTCATAAAATATATATGGTGAAACTTCTATTGATATATAACCATGTAGAACCTCACAATAATTGTCTACTAATTAATCCTCCCTCACTGGATAAATAATTATAGGATTCACTTCCATCTTCAAAAGACCAACTAGAACCCTATCCTCTACTAGGGTCAGCTACATAAGAGAAGACTACTCACATAAATCCCCCATAGAGCGAGAAAGGGGCTTAATTCTAAAAGAATCTACAAACTTGTTTCCCTTCTTAAAAGTATAGACTATGTTGAATTAATAGTCTAGTAGAAACTCTGACCAATTACTCTTTATATGGTTCAAATTAATCTTAGTGAAGATATGAAATATATTCTAATGGTCTGTGTTTATGTAAAACTGCTCTCCTAGAATATTGTACCTCCATGTCATTAGTGAAATGAAAACCAATTACAACTCCAAGTAATGAGTCTTGATATTATTCTAATGGGGTGTCAACATTAATGATATATATTTGATTACTAGATTCATTTATATCAACATGTATCCAAGAAAAAATACATTGGAATCATAAAACAATTTGTACCCCATTCTCTACTCCGGTACTCTCAACACATGGGAACTGGCCAGCCCCGTCTTCAACTCTTCAAAGAATCTCTCACACTACATGGTCCAAGTAAAAAAAACCCTTTCCAAATTAGGGCATTAAAAGGTTACTTAATAAAAGATATTCTTTCCAGGAACCTCAAGTAATACCCATCCAATAAAATAAAATTGTGTACCATGAACACAGTCATGGTCGCCGCCCAAGAAAAAATGTATCAACCGTAAAAAATTCCCCAACTAAACCATGACCATAATTGTTATTCACTAGAATGTTTTCCTAAAATACCAAAAAATAAAACATTATGAGATTACAATAAATTCAATGCTCCAAGATAATGTCTATGAACAATATAAAAATCTCTATGTTCTCCTAATATAACATAGAGAAAATGAGTGTGTCATCAATTAAGACAACCATAAATCGGTCCTATTATGGCTGAAAGATCTAGTTTATTAAATCCACAAATAGAGTGGGAGAACTTGTCACTCTAAAATTTATCATTAAGAAATACTTGATTTGTAGTACCATAAATGTATCTTCTTCCAAATATCATCAATGAAAACCCTAAACTGGTGGTAGATAGACCTGCGATGAATCATTGGTATATAAATATCACCAAGAAACTAATCAATGAAGTCATGAATCATCATAAATGGGTACATTTCTAAATACCATTACCTAATTCAGATTGTGATAATAAACATAAATACTCATGATCCCTTCAAAAGTTTTCATAAAAAAGACAAAGCTTATATAAGGGTACAATAGGTCTGATAAATCCCTTCTTTCGACAGTCCACCAACTACACCTTCAACTCATAGAGCACCATAGTGGCCATCCAAAATACACATAAGAATTTGATTCTATATCAAGGGTCAATTAAAAAAATCCCATCTCTCTATAGAGAGGATGTCCTAAAACATCTTTTAAAATATTAAAATAAATTCATCCACAATATAAGTAACCCAACTAAATGAATACACTACTATTCTAATTGATAATCTCCCTAACAAATGAGTGATGGATTTTAGCTTCCTTCCAGAATCCCGGCTCACATGGTCGTGAGATCCCTCTCACCTAAAGAATAATATCATAATATCAGTTAAAATGAATCAATATGATCTATGATTAATTTCAATCTGGGATTGAATTAGGGAAAAACAATCCATAACCAAAATGGCGTTATAAGGTTTCATCATGATAACTAGGAGTTCCCAGGAAAAACTATCTCTAATGATCCTCATATCTCACTTTTGATTAATATGTGATATCAAATTTTCATTCAATTTAGGTACTGAAATGAATATATAAAGAATATAAAAACTTAAATGAAAGATCCATCTCTCACACTAGGTATATGGATATAGAAGAATGACTCTCACATGTGTCTATAAATATTAGAGTAATAATTGAATAAATAATGATTTTACTATAGTTCATATACTATAGAGACTATACATATCCCTCCAAATCTAAAAATTGTCTATAGCCCTGATCCCTAGGACACTGAGCCTGATGTGGGAATGTTTATTGAAGTTGTGGTTGGGATAGCTTATAGAATTCCCCCAACCCAATTTTCCTACCTTTAGAGCTAAACCAACTCCTTTACAAACAGTACCTCCTTAGTGGTTTCCCGAGGTGTGCCTAGAATATCGCTGATCATGATGATGCATCTATCATGGTGGTCCATCAATAACCTTCCTTCCCTCCTTTGATCTACGGGCTAGAAAATCATAAACTATTTGACCTTTCACATTACAAGATTAAACTAACCCTCTTTAGGATGATTGTCTCCTTAGTGGGAATCTCGTTCCACATTTCAACTTGACCGAGCCCATAAATGAGGAGATATCCAAAAATTATACCCTACCTACCAGAACATCCTAGAAGTTTTAGATGACTCAGTCCCATGAAAACAACTAATAGCTCAATCAATATGGTTTCCCTCTCCTAGGAAGATCTCCATCACATGATCCCACTCTTCCACTCTCGTATAAGTGGGAATGTGTTAGGGGACCACACATGCCTGATGGTCTCTACAGAGAAAATACTAAAACATCATATACTATAAGTAACAATCACAACCATGTAGATGAAGTATTTTTAGGTCTATAAGTCCTCTCCATTACTTAATATTTTGTTTTGAAAATCAAAAACACCTTCTTCGTAAATAAATTTTCCTTACACTTTCAAATATTTCCTTACACCTCCAAGAATTTACCTTATAACCAAAATTTCCTTAGACTTTTGATTTAAGTATATATTTTTATTATGTTTCTTTAGAAATCTGTTTTACCATACCGGAAATGTTCTTATGTTTCTGAAAATTATTCCATTGTTATACCATACTAGAATTCCTTAAGACATTGTTTCCCATTCTCTGTTCTCACTACGATACTGATTTCCATCTTGAATGAAATACGAAATCATATTTTCCTTATACTAAAATTTCCAGTATTTCTATTTACTAAGGTTCTTAAACTCCGACTTCCTGGTTATCGATACTGAAGTTCCTTAAGATAGATTAGTCATACCTATACCATAAATCCTAATACCGAAATCATTATACCAGTTTTTTTATGTTATGCCGTAAATCATGATATCGATACCAGAATTTGTAAAACCAATTTTTCATAAAATATTTTCATATACTTTAATTGTACCGATTTTATGAAAATCCATTTTGAAATTCATAATTCCATAATTTATTATTCAATGATTTATTTCCTTGTAATTCGTAATATTTTAATTACTTTCATATCATTTCAATTTTATCGGATTCCAAGTTTCTTACAATTAAAGTGTAAGATTGTTATATTCATGGTTAGTTATATAAAACTATGTCATTGTTTTTGTTATAAACTAACCGTTGTATGTTTTACATGTTTCCGGGTCCCTCCGAGATTTAAGTAAATATGAATTTGGAGTAGAACTGACCAATAGTTGTTGAAATCTATAAATAGGACCTCAGATGATGAGATCTATAGATGTTCACTAGTTCACGAGTTCACATGCTTTTAATTTAGAGTTAATCTATCTAAAAGCGAATTGTTCTAGAGTGAGAGGATCTTATAAACTCTCAGGCTACATTCCGATAGTTTGAACAACTTGTTCAAACTTTTCTTTTTGAAGAATTGCTTCGTGAAGAGGTGTGATTTCCTTAAAATAAGATACTTTGGGTTGTGAAGTCATAAGTGCCTATTTCCTTACAAATAGAGGTCTTGTGAGGATAGAAAGAAAGATAATGATCTTAGGATTGAGGGCTTACCCAGGTTTGGGTAAGACATACTTTCTTGTAAGTATAAAACAAGGGACCTTTATCCAAGGTTGTTGGATACCCTCCTCTTTGGGTTAAAAGAAGATTGTAATTTTTCCGCTGCTTTGTAAAAGTTAGCAAGTTTTCTTTTTGAATATACTTTCTAACTTGTATCTTTGATTGTAATAGATTTTATATGCCTTGTGGTAGATACTATTTGTAAGAAAAGTTTCTTATGCTTTATACTTAAGAACATTATATTTCTCTAAGAAAGTGATTTATTATTAGAGGTGTTGTAAATTTTGTTTTTAAAAAATTTCCTTAATAAAATTTTAAAGTATACAATTCAACCCCCTAATATATATTGTGCATATTTAGTGCATTCACGATCCTAATATTAGTATAGAGTAGTATTTCATACTCCATACTAACCTATAAATTGGTATCAGAGGAGGTTACCTATTACTCTGAATCAATTTATCAAATTGTTTCAGAGTGTTGGTTCAATCTGAAATAATCTCAAGATTAGATTCGAAGAGAAATCATCTTCTTCTTTGGAATCACATTTTTTGACTCACAAATCTGAACATTTTTTTAATAGACCTTACAAGTTTTCTTAAAGTTTAATTTAATGAAATCTATATTTTCATTAAGCACTACTACTAACCATTTTTTGAATAAAGGTATATATATTTTTTATGGCAGGATCCATTCATATTTGTTCTTTGGAAAATATAAATCCTAACAGACCACCTATTTTTGATGGAAATGAATATGAGTACTAGAGAGAGAGGATGAAGACTTTAGTTATTAATACTGGAGTTGACAACTACCTGATGCTGATAGGAGATTATAAGATTCTTGATAAGGAATTGAGAACTTTTACTAATCTGGAGAGAGCAGAATATCAAACTAATTTGAGAGTCAGAAATACATTGCTATGTTCAATGACCAGGAACATATATAGTCAAATATCATCATGTGAAGCTGCAAAGAGTATCTAGAAGAAATTTGAAGTTACACATTTTGAACTTCTAAAGTTATAGAGACATGAAGAGCTATGTTGAGAGTTGAATATCATGGATTTAGCTTTCCTTATGGAGAACCCATAAGAAAAGTTTAGAAAAGGTTCATGACCATTGTGAATAACTTATATTCTATTGGAGGAAATTGAATTGATGATGAAATAATTTTTGACAACATCATTGACATCATGCCTAATGAATGGGAGTCCAAGAGGACAATACTTGATGAGAATAGTAAAGTCACTCAGATTTCCTTAGATGAGATTTTTGGAACTCTTCTACAACATGAGTCTAGAATGAAGTGAGATGCAGATAATATTAAGAAAAATAATGGAAATGGAATTCTTTCATTCACAACAAATTTTAACCATACGAAATCTGAAACTCTAGAAAGAGTTACTAGGTCAAAGTCAAAGAATGTTACTATTTAGTAAAAATCTAGTGATACAAAAAAATCTAAGAATGACTTAGCTTATCTTGCTCAGAGTATGAAAAAGATAGTAGCTCATAAGAACTATCAAAATAAGTTTAAGAAGAGAGATTACAGCGAAAATAAACAAGGGGAAGTTACTTGTTACAAATGTAGAAGAACATGTCATATTAGACATGATTTCCCTCTTTTGAAAAATAAGGATAAGAATGAAAAGAACTCAGAGAAAAACTAGAAAAATTTCTACCATTCTAAGCACAAGAAAAGTCTTAAAGCAAATGACACTTTTAGTGCTAGTTATGGAGACTCTTCTAAAAGTGAATCTTCTAGATATGACTCATCAGCACAAAATAATATTGGATTCATTGCTACTACTTATTTTCCAAATACATGGTTTATGGCCAAGGTACGCTCGGTTGAGGCTTTAACAAATTTATATCTTGATAATGATTATTATCCTATATATATTACTTCTAATTAAGATACTTCATCTTCAGATAATGAAAAAATACCATCATATGAAGAAGTATCTAGATTTTCCAAGTTGTAAGAAGCAAACAATTGTAAAATTTCTAAGAAACTAAACAAGGAAAATACTAGAAAAGAAATTATTACAAAATAGATTTCAAATCTCACTATAGATCTTGAAGATAAGGACGGGATCCTAGAAAAACATTCTAATGACCTTAAGGAAGTAAATTCTGGAAAGGAAAATATTTCTAAAGACCTTAAGAATGCTATTTAAAAAATAATTGTTTTTGAGGCAAAATATAACTCTAAGGAAATAAATCATGAGGATTGGAATTTAGTCATAAAAATAAAATCTGAAATATTTCCCCTTAAGAAAATTCTTGCTAGATTTATTTCTGGTAATGAAAAATTTGACATGATGTATTCCCTAATCAGACCTCACGGAAATACTTCTGGAGTAGGTTATACTCACTGAAAATGTATTTTAAAAAATAACTATTCTATTCCATCCAATGCCCCCTTCTGTACAAAATGTCAAAGAGGAGGAAATTAGAGGAAATCTTGTTTCTTAAATAGATTTCAATCTCTAGGTTTCCACGAGGAATTTTTTTCAGACAAATATGGGTTCCTAAAATTTTACTAACTAACTTCGGATCCAAACCCATTTGGATTCCGAATATTTAATTTTGACATTGGAGGAAAATGAAGAATGTACCTACAATATCTGGTATATGGATAACAGATTTTCATGTCATATGACTAGTAACAAAAGTTATTTCTATAATATTGTCAAATCGAAAGGTGGAAAAGTAACCTTTGGGGATAATTTTCAAGGATATATTATCATTATAGGTAATATAATTTTTCTTGGAGAAGTTATAATTTCTAATGTTTTATTTGTTAATGGTATTAAGAACAAACTTATATGCATATGTAAATTCTGTGATGAAGGCTACCTTGTGAATTTTAGGAATGATAAGTGTTTAGTTCACAATTCCAATGATGAATATATTCTTACTTCCCATAATAATGATAATGTCTACACTTTAAGTTTAGAAGAATTAAGAAGTCAACATTTTCCTTACTTAAGTGCAATTGTAGATCAATCATGTCTTTGGAATAGAAGGTTTGGACACTGCAACCTTAATAACCTTAATAATCTCTCAAATAATGGATTAGTTAAGGATCTACTGGTTCTATGTTTTGATTCTTCAAATGTTTGTTACCCCTGTCAGTTTGGAAAGAAACACAAATCTATCTTTAAATCTCTTAGTAATGATTCAACATCTAATGTCCTACTGTTAGTGCATATGGATTTATTTGTTCCTATATGAACTATAAGTATTGGAGGAAAATTTTATGTATTTTTTCTTGTTTATGACTATAAGAGACATACTTGGGTCTATTATCTATCAATAAAATCTAAATCCTTTTCATATTTTAGAACTTTTCGAGCTCAAATAAAAAATGAGAAAAACCTCCCATTGATAACTATTCATAGTGATCATGGTGGTGAGTTTGTAAATTCAGATTTTTATTCTTTTTGTAGTAAGAGAGGTATTACTCTCAATTTCTCAACTCCTAGAACTCCTCAACAAAATGGTGTTGTAGAAAGAAGGAACCAAATCCTTCAAGAGATACCCAGAACCATGTTGAGTGAATATTATATAGAAATTTTTTTTGGATTGAATCTGTAAGTAATGGCTGTTATACTATAAATCAAGTTTTGATAAGACCTTTTCTAAACAAAAATATTTATGAGATATGGACTGGTCGAAAACAAAAAGTTTCTTACTTCAAGGTTTTTGGATGCAATATTTTTATCCTTAATACTAAGGATATCTTACACAAATTTCCACCAAAATCCGATGAAGGAATTTTCAGAGGCTATTACACTAACTCTAAGGCTTATAGAATTTTCAATAAAAACACTTGTACTATGTAGGAAATGGTACATGTTAAATTTTATGAAACTGATCCTTTTGGTTTTCAAACAACCTGTTTAAATCTTCCAGATATGTTTTCTAAAAATGATCAAGAACCTATAGTTGGAGACCCTTCTAAAGAAAATTTTCACGAAGATATTCCTAAATTATTTACCCCTGATGATTTTCTACCCTATGTTTATGATAAAGTTTTATAAAACCCTACTCAGTTGTTACTTAGAAATCATCCTACCGATAATGTCATAGGAGATTCCAATCAACCTGTAAGGACTAGATGTTCCTTAAGGAATGAAATTGAACATGTAGATTTTCTTTCCCAGTTCAAGCCAAATACTCCTGAGGAAGCCTTAGGTGATGAAGATTGGGTAAAGGCTATGTAAGATGAACTTAATGAGTATGTAAGGAATCAGGTCTGGACCTTGGTTAAGAGACCTAAGGATACATATGTTATTGGTGTAAATTGGGTCTTCAGAAATAAATGTGATGAAAAAGGGATTATAGTTAGAAATAAAGAAAGATTAGTTGACAAAGGTTATAAACAACAAAAAGGAATAGAATATAAAGAATCCTATGCACCAGTATAAGGACTTGAATCTATCAGAATTTTTCTAGAACTTGTAGCATTCTATAATTTTAAACTTTATCAAATGGATGTGAAGTGTGCTTTACTTAATGGATATGTACAGGAAGAAGTCTATGTAGACCAAACTCCTGGTTTTGAAGATTCAAACCATCCTAATCATGTATATAAACATACCAAAGTTTTATATGGTTTTAAAAAAGCCCCTAGAGCTTAGTATGATAGACTTACATGATTTTTACTTCAAAAAAACTATTCTATGGGAACCACAGATCCAACACTTTTTATAAAGAAAGATAAAAAAGACATTTTAGTTATACAAATATGTGTTGACGACATTATATTCAGATCAACTCAACAATACATAATTTATTCCTTTGCGGATCTTATGTAGTATGAGTTTGAGATGAGTATGATGGGAGAGTTAATATTATTTATTGGTCTTCAAATTTCTCAAAAACCAGAAGGAACATATATATCTCAACATAATTATATCAAATATCTTCTTAAAATGTTTTGTTATGATAACACAAAGAGTATAAGTACTCCTATCATAACTTCTAATACTCTTGATATTGATGAAGAAGGAAAACACATGGATCAAACATCTTATAGAGGAATGATAGGAAGTTTAGTTTACTTAATATCAAGTTGACCCGACTTAATGTTTTCTATTTTCTTATGTGCAAGATATCAAGAAAATCCTAAGGAATACCATCTTAAGGATGTGAAAATAATTTTTCACTACTTGAAAGGAACCTTAAGTTTAGGAATTTTTTATTATTTGGGAAATGTTTTTGATCTAAAAATATTTTAAGATGACAATTTTCCTAGTAGTAAAATCGATAGAAAGAGTACATATGGAACTTGTAATTTCTTAGGATATTCCCTAGTTTCTTAGTCTTCTAAGAAACAACATTCTATGGCACATTCCACTGCTAAAGAAGAATATGTAGTGGCTTGAATTTTTTGTGCTCAGGTGTTGTGGATACAACACACACTCACATATTATGGCATGAGTGTTACCAAAACTCAAATCTTGTGTGATAACACCAGTGCCATAGCCCTAAAAAACCAAGCACTTCACTCCCATGTTATGAACATAGATATTTGGGATCAATTTATTACAGATCACACACTCAAAGGAGATATAATTCTTTAATTCATCGGAATGCAAGAACAACATGCTGACATTTTGACCAAACCATTACCATCCGATAGATTTGAATACATTAAACAGAATCTAAGAATGATATATGTAAGATAATAATTCATATATACTTATTTATTAATCATCTCCTAACATTAAGATACGCCTAAATTCAGGGGGAGTATATATGTTTGAAAATTTTAAAATTTTTTCCATATTTCTTTTCAGAATTAGTGAGTTTTGGAATTGATTTTTTTTTATTTTTTCTAAGGAAATTTAACCTTAAGAAATTTTTTTCCTTAAGATAAATCAACATTAAGTTTTTTTCCTTTTAAATTTTCTGTCTTTTTAGAAAATCCCAGAATCTACATTCTCAGAATCCATATTTTCGGAGTTGAAATTCTCAGAGTCAAATTTCTGATGTCTGTTTTTTTAACCCAAGAAATTTTTCTTCGATACTGAAAATTTCTTCAGAGATTCGTTAAAGGTATATTTTTCTTATCCCCAAGTTATTTTTTTATAGTTCTATTTGTTGGTATTTCTATCTTTTAAGAAATTTTTCTTCAGATTCATATTTCCTTAGAATCCGACTTTCAGTTTTCTAAAACCTAAAAATTTCGGTATGGTTATATTTTATCAACCATGCTTAACCGTTAGATCATTCTAGGAAAATCACAACTGTTTGATTTCCATATGGAATTTGAAAGGTCGTAGTTTGTCTATATAATGTCTACACCACTTCATGAGGACCCCACTAGTTCCTTAAGCCTTCAAGTCGAAGTTATTATACTTTAGAGTTTGTCATTCCAGATTTCTTCAGAGATTTATTATAGATCTGAATGTCAGGCAGTTCCGACCAGATAGTAGTTAAGGAGAATAAAGACAAGATGAAATTTCAGGAGAGACTTGTATGTTCAGAATTTTTGAATCAGTATTACTCCCTCGTCTCTCATATTATCAAATTTAGCCATTGGGAGAGTATCTGCATAGCAAAGGACATGTTTCCAGATTATGTCTATCTAGACCTAGTCACACAATTTTATGACTCTGTCAATTTCATTGAGAAGGAAGATAAGCAGTTTTTCAAGTTTAAGGCTAACGAAAAATTATACATTGTCTCATGCAGGAAAACAACCGACATTCTAAAGATTCCCGATGAAGGAGAGGCTCCCATTGGTTTTTACAAAATTCCAGACAAGGAAGGTTCTTTCGAGAAGAACCGTGCTTTAGAAAGTCTTGGCATCTAGGGAGTTAGGACTCCAAAGCTTGCACACTTATCAGTGGACCACATGTTGGTGTCATTATGGATATATGAATTTTTTTATTCCAAGGAAAGTGGATAAAGACTCCTTAATGACATAGGAAATTCACTTGTTAGACTTTCTCATCAACCTCAGGAATGTAAATTTTGAAAAGTATATTTTTCTAACAATTAATGCTGTGAATGCTGGTACCATAAAATCCTAAATCCTGATGTATCCCGCCACTATCTCAAGGTTATTTGTTATGGTTTTAGACGAAATGAAAATCTGATGCAAGTCCGCTTTAAAGCCTTGCAAGATTTTGTTGCTAAGTGAAGATATGCTGAAGAGAATGAAACTTTCTTAGAATCTGGACTCTATGATGTTTGAAGAAGTTGTGACTCTGGATGTTCAAAAGCCAGTATTGAAGGAAGATATTCTGAAATTGACCAAAGAAACACCAAAAAAGTCAGTACCAGAATATTCTAAAAGTTATCAGAAGAAGAAAAAGTCAGATGAGGTTTCTCATGATGATCATATCTCAGTTGGTCAAGCTTCAGCTCCACCCGTGATAAGGAAACCAAAGGCCTACTCTAATGATATCATAACTGGCTAGAGGGAGTTGGCTGAATCTAGTAAGGAAGGGGATCCAAACTTTGGGTTGAATCCAGCAGAGGCAAAGGCTTTGAAGATTCAAAAAGCTGATGTGTTAGAGAAAGAAGCTAAGGAGAAGAAGAAGAAAAGAAAGATAACTCAGACAGAGATTATGCAATCCCTACTGAAGGAAGTAGAAAAATCCTCTGAGAAGCTACCAATACCGGATATCACTCTGGAACCTAAGAAGGAGAAGAAATCTGTAGTAATACCGGAACCTTTTCCAGAACTGCAAGTTGAAGCATAAGAAGAGGATGAGATAATTCAAGAGGAAGAAATTGATGTGATTAGACTAGTTGATGATTATGTTGCAACCCTGGGAGTTTCTACCAAGGAAGAAGATGAAGAAGAAGTCAAGAACAATGTTCAAGAAGTAGAAGAGGTTGAAGAATAGATTTATGTAACCAGAGATGATGATAAAATCCAATAATGTTGAAATAGTGATACTGGAAGTGAAGTAGAGAAAGAATAAGAGAAGATTCAAAGAGGATCTAGAGATACTGAGGCTATATAAAATGAGGAAGTACCTTAGGGCTCCAAACCCTCTACAGTGCTAAAAGTTGATAAAGGGAAGACCATTATGGTTTCTCCTTCTTATGCTGACTCTCCTCAAAATCTTGAGAATCTGGAATCATCTCCTCCAAAGGTCAATAAAGAAGAATCTGAGTCTGATTCCTTATCATCTATGGGTGATGACTTTGTAAAAATTTCATTAAAGAAATTTGTAAGTACCATTCCAGTAATTGTTAACATAGATTCTTGGAGCCAAATGATGCAAGGATCATTAAACCGAAAAATGGATTCAACATCTATGCTGATGGACATGGTTGTGAAAGGAGAATCCAATTATAATAATCTTCTCATTGATTACAAAGCTAAAAAAGTTTCATGTCATAATGTGATGAGCCAGACCCAAACCTTATCAGATAAAGCTCTACAATTCTCGGACTTCATGGAATTGACAAAGGGATATTTTAATGATGTAGAAAATGAGCTGACCAAAGTCCGGACTTCTTTCTTAGAGAAATTTGAAAGTGAGTTAGCTACGAGGAAAAATGAAGGAAAAAATCTTCTTGATCCAATGAATACCATAGAAAAAGTTGTCAATTATCATAAAGGATTATCTAATGGTCTTGTGACGAAATCAGATTCACAAGAGGAAGTGATCAGTGTTCTTGAAGCTAAGAATCGGTATCAAGAATTCCAGATCTAGGCTTTAGAGAAGAAGGTAAATGAGATAGATACCCTAATAAAGAAGCTTCAAGAAGATCACAAGGAAGTGAAAAAGATTAAGTCCATGGTGAAAAATATTCTTTCAAAGAAGAAGAGGGAGGGTTGATACATTTCTTTTTCCATGCCAAATTTTTGTTTTATTTTCTTTCATGTGAAACTTAATGAAAATTTCCTTGCAAATATTTTATATATTTTGTCTTGTGTATATTTCTTTCAAACCATACAGGTCCCCCTCCATTACTTTTTGAAAATCTCAAAGGGGGATAATTATATCAAATAGAGAAGTTAAAAAGGAAGAAAAATTTATAAAGGAAAAAATTCTATAAGGAAAAATAAATTTATAAATTGTCATATATAAGGAATAGTTCTAAATAAAAGGGGGAGTATCTCTAAATAGAAGAATATATATCTGAGAGATAGATTTCTGTACAATAAGAACTTCTACCTATGGGAATAATAGTTTACCCTAAGTCATACACTTATGGGGGAGCTAAGTATTTATAACTCTAAGCATTTATTTCTTTCCTTTGGAAAATTTTTCGAAGCTGTTTGTGCTTTCCAAAAATGTAGATATTGTTAGGTCTATAAGACCTCTCCATTCCTTAAGCTTTTGTTTTGAAAATCACAAACACCTTCTTCGTAAATAAATTTTTCTTACACTTTCATATATTTCCTTACACCTATATAAATTACCTTATAACCAAAATTTACTTAGTCTTTTGAGTTAAATATATTTTTTATTATGTTTTTTTTAGAAATCTATTTTACCATAACAGAAATTTTCCTAAGGTTCCGAAAATTATTCCATGGTTATACCATACCAGAACTCCTTCAGACTCTATTTATCTTTTTCTATTTTCACTACGATACTGATTTCCATCTTGAATGAAATCTTGTATCATATTTTACTTATACTTAAATTTCCAGTATTTTGGTTTTCTAATGTTATTAAACTCCGACTTCCTAGTTATCAGTACTGATGTTCCTTAATACAAATTTTTCATACCAATATCAGAAATCCAAATACCGAAATCCTTATACTAGTTTTATTCTGTTATGCCGTAAGTCATGATACCAGTACCAGAATTTGTAAAACTGAGTTTTCATAAAATATTTCCTTATACTTTACTCATAAAATTTTTATGCAAATCCATTTTTAAATTCATAATTCTGAAATTTATTATTCAGTGATTTACTTCCTTAGAATTTGGAATCTTTTGTTTACTTTCATATCATTTCAATTTTATCGGATTCTAAGTTCCTTAAATTTAAGGTGTAAGATCTTTATATTCATCGTTGGTTATATAAAATGATGTCGTTGTTTCTGTTATAAACTAATGGTTGTAGGTTTTCAACGTGTCCAGGTCCTTCCGAGATTTAAGGAAATATGACCATTGGAGTGGAACCGACCAGTAGTTTTTGAAATTTATAAATAGGACCTCAGATGATGAGATCTATAAATGTTCACCAGTTCACGAGTTCACATGCTTGAACTTTAGAGTTCATCTCTCTAAAAGTGAATTTATATAGAGTGAGAGGCTCTTATAAACTCTCAATCTTCATACAGAACGTTTGAACCACTTGTTCAAACTTTCCTTCATGCAGAATTGATTTGTGCAGAGGTACGATTTCCTTAAAATCAGAGACTTCGGGTTGTGAAGTCAAAGGTGCTGATTTCCTTACAAATCGAGGGCTTGAGAGGATAGAAAGACATATACCAATCTTATGATTGAGGGTTTACCTGGGTTTGGGTATGACAGACGTTCTTGTAAGTATAAAACAATGGACCTTTATCCACGGTTGTTGGATACCTTCCTCTTTGGGATAAAAGAAGATTTTAATTTTTCCACTGCTTTGTAAAAGAAAGGAAGTTTTCTTTTTGTATAAACTTTCTAACATGTATCTCAGATTGTAAGAGATTCTATAGGACTTGTGGTATAATTTACTTGTAAGAAATGTTTCTTAAGCTTTATAATTAAGAACTTTATATTTGTCTAAGATAGAAATTTCTCATTAGAGGTGTTGTCAATTATTTTATGCAAAATTTCCTTAATTTTTTTAATGTATAAAAATAACCCCCTCTTTTATATTGTGCATATTCTGTGATTTTTCGATCATAATATTGGTTTAGAGTAGTATTTCATACTCCATACTAACCTATAAAGTATCAGGTAAGGAATAAGGACCTAGAAGAATACTAAAAAACTATTATACTACGCTACCACAAATGAAGAATCTACTCGATCTAAAATGATTAAAATCAGAAAGAGTAACACTTATCATGAAACAAATGTTAGATATTGAGCAATAATATGGTCATATCATCTTGTTTATGAGTTATTGAACACATATCGCACCCTGCTACTCCATGTAAAAGGCTTTCTACCAGCACAACCATCTTATAAATCATGACTTACAAAATCCTAATAACTAAGATCACCAATTGAAGAAAATCCTCCAGTACATAGGTATCTTGATAACAAAATAATATTAGTAGTCTTTGAAGATGGAACTCATGGATATTTCTTGCATCATCAACTTTCCCATATGGTACTATATAACACTCTATATGTAGGGGAAATATATTCTCTACCATCATAAATCAATGATAATGAAATAATAAGATTTTGACAGTGACCTTCTCTAAGTCACACCTTTAGTAGGCCCAGAGAATGAGACTAACTCTGAATGTATAATAATCTATGAAATATGAGTCATTACCCTCTATATAAAAACAATATTAGGATATATGATGAATCAAATGAAAGAAACTCCATGAAATATTATAAAACATAAACCAAAACCCTGTAACAACGAGGGTCTAAAAAAGTAGATATATATAAAACTATCCTATATAAATACCAAAAAAAATTACAGTTGTGAGAAAACAATAGTACAATGGTCTGATATAGTAATGTCTTGAAAATTATGCATAAAAATATAGGAGACCTGAAAATAAGATGATGCACATTGGGTGAGAATAAAATTATACTCATCAAGAAAACTAATGTATCTCATGGACTTGTGAAAGAATCATACTACATCCCCAAAATGCTAACTGTAGAACTGAAATCTCCTAAAAATTTCAAATATATAAACCCATCCTCACCAAGGCACCCTCACCAAAAAATACAAGACAATTATAAAAACATAATAAAATGAATATCGATAAAGGGGGACCCCACACCACTTACCCTTTAATTATCCACTCTCACACCACTATGTCATACATCCTTTCACTCCCATATCTTCCATATAAAAAATACCACCACCCCACAACAAGATCAAATCACAGCTCTCTTGATGAAACATTTTACACTACTCCATAATACGGCCACATCTCATCCCCCTTGAAGACACCATGTCCATCACATCCCAATCATTAATAGAGTAGTATGGTGTTTTTCACATGATGGATATCATTATTATTTCGCCTATTACCATGAATTAACACCACCATAATCCACCCCTTATCACAAACAATTCAAATATCACCCGAACACACCTAGTGTATGACACTAAAATACCCTAAAACATGGTCACATAACATATTTGCAACAATCATCTGGTTCATTACACCACATTTTCCCATAGTATGCTCACATAAAATCTCACCCCCAAACAACTAGGCCATCACATAGTGCACTATATGCCCATTGGACACCATAACATATGCATATCTAGTCTCCTTGAGGAGAGAGTGGATAGGATTGGGATTCCATCCATGCATCCTCATAACCAGGATACAATTAAAAACATCCATTGTGTGAATATAAGATTTATTACACATAGTTCTTGACATATGGAGGGGTATATAAACCACTGGGAAATTATAATTACATATATATAGCCACAAATGAGAAAAACCTATGGGATCAAAAAATTACTAAGAAAATAAAAATATACCCACTTTCAATGGGACCTAAAAATGAATAAAATCACACAACAAACCACAATCCACATTTCAAATTACCATCCATGAATCCTTTAAAGAACCATTTCAATTTATTATTCATCAATGAACAGATTTTAACAAAAAAATCCATTATACATCATTTCATAGACCATTTCCATCCATTTAACAAATAAACATGACCATTTCAATCATTATTTAGATATTCAGTTAATAAAGGGGAACAAAGGTCAAATCATTACACCTCAATACAAAACAAATCACATCAACTTTACCAAGACGACTATCCCCACATCAAAATATCACAGACACATCACAAATCACCTTATATCACTTCTTTCTCATAGAAAGACCAACAAAACCTTCACCTCAATTTCCAATAACAAGTAGAAAAACATCACCTTTCATAACATCACAAAACATTTAACTGATTTTGAAAGTGGAATTTTTTAACATTTCACTTCCTTATTTAGATAATTCTTTCAAAATACATAATATATTAGAAAACATTTTATTAGGAAAAAAAATAATATTTTAGAAAAAAATTATTTTAGGTTGATATCCTAATAACATGAAAAAAAATTCCATATAAAAAACCACATCATAGAAAAATTCCCCAATTACCACAATATTTAGTGGTGTTTATTCTATATAATCAAAACATAATAATAACATGAAATATATAATTTATTAAAAATTAAACCCCTTTCCAAGTCAATTCAAATTAATCAATTATTTCTAGTGAAAACTATATTCACAAATATATACGTATGAAATACCCTAGAACATCATAAAAAATAGATTGAAATGATTGATTCTCTCCATAAAATAGAGCTTTAACAACTCACTGCACACTGCATGGAAAATAAGAAATAACCAAAAACCAAAACTTCAAACAGAAAACTAAAAATAATCCAAGGATCATCAAAATGATTCCCTAATCAATCCAAAAACCAATATTACCCCACTGAAGTAGATTTCCATAGGAATATTAAGAGAATGAAACCATGAAAATGTGAATAAATTTCAACCAACCACCGAAAGTTATCCACTATAAGCAATGGATCGTGGAGTGGGAAGGAGGTCTTTAACATAATTAGAAATGCCCTAAATTTTCTCCAAACATGAGAGAGGGTGGGTTATAGAAAATTTAAAAGGATATTCTAAACAAAAATGATTTAAAACCAGTATCCCAACATATTTATGTCATTTATTCTGTTAGAATTACTGAATACATCGGTTTCTATGGAAAAAATTTACCGTTGTCCTTATTTAATTATTAGTCTGGAATTTAATTCATTAATTGAATATATTTCATGAAATACTTGTTATCCCTCATAAAAGTGATGAATATATTATCCTTATAGGCCAAGAATCACCAACACATGAATTGAATCTCACTCATATTGTGGACTACCAACTACAGTACTCCTATAACTCTAGCTGCAATAAAACCTATGTGCTTCATCCAAATATTCCCCATCACATTCCATCCAAAAATCAAGGAAATATAACGAACTAGGAGGGATTTTTCCGTTACATAATATGATTCTAAAATTATCCTCATCATCATGAATCAAAACAATAATTTTATAAACAACGGGATCCCAACAACCACCCTATGAGATACATCTCAAATATCCTACCATACCATAAATGGTACTACCATCCAAACACACTAATTAGACCATAAAAAATATCCCAATAAACTACATCAACACACACAACATCACCACCTTATCAACCTACACATATACCAAACCAACAACCAAAACATATAACAAAAGACAATAACTTGAACACATTAATTGAGTAATTCCATCCTTAACATTTGGATAAAATATAATCTTGGATACCCTGACACCCTGACATGGTTTTAATCACATCATAGTAAAATATTACATAAATAATAATCATGTCATTACTTTTTCATATGTAGGTGCTTTGTCACACATCAATCATCAATAAGAACATCACATCTCATAGTGCAGTACTATCTAAAAATATCATCAGAAGGACAAATGGAGATAAAAAAACCAATAAAATATGGGTATTGGGAAGTAATATACATCTCGCATCCCCATATACAACAATATGGGACACCAATCATCTATAACAGATGAACCAATGAAATAATTCTTCCATGAAACACCAACTCTTGATAATCCAGGATCACTACATTATTCTCTATAAAAATCTCATCATTCTCAAATTAAAACACTCTCCAGTCAATGATGTGTGTGAAACACCCTGACCCAAGTTACCCAGAGTCGGTGCATTATTACTTAACATTGGAATGATCACAAAATATTAAGTCTCAAAAGACCGATTAGTTTAGTAGCCTTGAAATCACTAGATACATTCATAAAGTTTACATTACAAGATAAAGTGAAAACTACAACAAAATCTGGTCTCCACAGTCATGTCCCCTTATACTATCCCTGCAGGTCATTCATAAAATACTTTTTCACATCCTGGGAAAAATAAAATATTGAAAGGGGTGAGCTCAGATGCTCTTTAAGGATAACAATATAGAGGAAACATTCATAAATAAGCATAAACATTTAAGACAATGTATAACTAAACCAAAAGCCTTTTAAACCTGAACTTCAACATAATATGGGAAAGATAAAATGAAATAATTTCATTTACTTATTCACATGGATATTTTACTTGTCAAATAATCACATACAATATCAATAACCACTTTCATAATGATGGAATGCATAATTCTAGACTATCATAACCACATAGTCAAGGCCTTGTGCCAAGAATACAAATAATATTTTTTCAAGGCCTTGTACCAAGACACTAGTTTGTTTCATTGGACCTACCAATGAATCTAGGAGCTAAAGCGGGCTCCATCCCTCACTTATTATGTCCAATGAATTCCTCATATGAATAGTTTTAATCATAACATAATCATTCTTATTAAAACTAGCATACAAAATGTCAATACATTATCCATAAACAATGAATGGTATTAAAATAACACATCCATAGTCAAACATATCACAAAACCTTCAATACAATATGGAAGTTTTGTATCATAATAAATCAACTTCAAATAAGCTTAAAATCCATCAAAGGATGTTGACATAGATAAAATCAAAACTATTTGAGAGAAATATATCTTTTTTTGAAATCATTTAAAAGTCACATAATTATAAAATAAAAAATTTACTTTTAAAATATTCTTATAAGATTGTAAGGGAATCTTTGATGATTTTTTAGTGGCAGAAAATAGTTTCACCCGCCGTATATGTTAAAAAAGATATTCTTACCTTAATTCTGTCGAAAAGGTTAAAAAGGACCTTGTTTGGAAAACGACGGAAAGATTCCTTTATAAACTTTTTATAAAAAGTCAAAAAATGGTATAAATGACATTAACCCATATTCTGTAAAATAGTAAGAATAATTTGAAATACATTTTTAAGAAACATGGATGTGGATGATAAAGAGGTCACAGTAGACAATTACGTATAAACAACCTCGGATAACGAAGAGATTGTAAAATAAACTCGTACCTTGTAATTTTCCTTGGTTGAGGGTAGGTTAAACTCCTTTATAATGGTGAAATAATTGTTATTAAATTATACAAGAATCATATACATTAATATGATATCATATATGATCTTTTAACATTGCTTTGTTAATAATATCTTAGTATTATCGTCGTTTCGGGTGTTAATTACTCGTTTTCTTTTATATGTTTTGTTACATAATTCTTGTTTGTTATGGATAGGTTGTATCATATTCATATCCAGAATGATATAAAGTACTTAAACATTATTTTTAATCATCAAATGAGAATAATACTTGAATGGATACAATGTGGAATGAATCTCCTCGTGTTCATGGAGACGGTAGTCCGTACGTACTCACGAGCCATAATATCATTGTTATGACATTAAAATAATATATAAATGGATGGTATATCGTATATACAGAATAATTATCATGTTATCATTATTATTTAAATCAATTACACATCATTATCATACCCATCAATATAATAATGTTTTGAATAACAATTACACCATGACGTGGAGACGGTAAGCCGTACGTACGCATGTATGGTGACATGTCATTAAAAGGATGGATAGAATACTGAATATAGTTGTACCATATTTATAATAACATCATAGTATATATAATATACTAGAGTTATTATTTTATATTGTAAATAACAATGAAATAAGAAGTTTAAGAAGAATGGAACTTGAAAGAGGGTGGTGAAAACATTACCTATTCATCGGGTTCTTTCTTTTGATTCGATCAAAAGGGCTCCTTATGTTGGTTTTATTATAAAAATAAGGCCTCTAGGTCAAAGTGAGAGAAGTTTAGAGAATATTTGGGAAGGGGTTGGCTGAGCCAAAATGCTTTTAGGGTGTGAATTAGAGGGAAGGGGGAGTTCCCTTTTATAAGAGGGGTTAGGGGGACCTTTGGAAAAGCTAGAAATATTATTTTATAATAAATTACTATTCGGTTTATAATGGATAAAAAGTGTATTATATAAAGGTTAGTTGAGTATGGGTCTTAATCCATTCAACCAATATATTTTAGATAGGTTTTGGTCACTATATCAACCTTATCATTTATATTTAACTCTTAGTTAAATAGTTTGACATTTACCATGTAACTTTGTATATAGTTAATAATATTACTATAAACTTCCATTAGACCCCCAATTGGTATATTAATAATACACATATCATTATATACATACTTTGGCGGAACCACAGATTTTTAGGAATAGAATATCAATTAATAATATAATATTTGTTTTAAAAACACTTTTATGTCAACTTTGACACTATTGGGTATTTTTTTTGATAACTTCATAACATCATTATTACTTCAAAAAAAATTTATATAACCAATAATAATATGTCATATTAACCTATAAAATTAGTTTAGTTCATAAAAAGTCTCAAATTAGATTTATTCTGATTCTTATAATATTAATTATTTTAATATTTCATTAATTAAGTAATTACTACATCACCGTTGTGTCGTAAATAAATAAATTTATTTAAATTCTAAAAATATTAAATGAAATACAATTATGTAGGAAATCTTTTCATATTTCTAATTAATATTTATAATCTAATTTATCTTATACATAACCCTATATTAAAAAAAATTTAGTTATTAAGCTTTGATTTTAACTCTTTTAACTCTTCTTTGATTTAAATAATATTAAATGTCTTAATTTAATCCAAGTGGACCTAGATGATAATATTTTATTCCTAAGGTTGTTTTTGGTCGAGATACACTTGTCCAATACAATTATGACATGTTTTAGGATAATATTAATATCATTTTTACCCTTAATTACCATATTTACTTTTAACCGTGGTAAATAAAAGTAAAAATTTACTATTCACCAAAAACTATTTTTATCTTCTTTAACCACATTTTAATCCTTGATATTAACTGTGTCTCTCATATTTTCAAAATTCCACTCACAAAAGAGGTAAAATTACGTTTTATGTGAATTTCCAAATTCTCCAAGGAGGTGGGTAAAAGACGGTGAAAAGTTCAATAAAATATTTATATATCTAAAATTATTCTAAAATAACTCCATCAAATTACATTGAACTTATATAGGTATTATGTATCTATTATGACCGCAATTAAATTTAAATAAAATAAATAATTATTTAAATAAAAATTCGGTTTTAATCTATAACTCGGTGTTTTTTTACTATTCATAAAAAATTGAATGTTTTCAGAAAAATACCAAAAATTCACCCTAAGTTAATATCGATATTCTGAATACAAAAATGGAGTCCATTTTGAGAGACAAAATTAATAAAATTTAAAAAATTAGCTATTACTATTCATAACGGCTAGTTTGATTGGTTTTGGTGTGTTAGAACTCGAAGTTGCGTACAACACACACTACTGTATTATTCAAAGAGAAGCGTACCATGGAAGCTTGGGGTGTTACATTATCCCCTCCTTCAAATAATTTTATCCTCGAAATTTCTAGAATACTACTGCATGAAAAGACTCGGGTGATTCTTCATCATATGTTCCCCGGGTTCCCACGTTTCCTCCTCCATCTTATGGTTTCTCCATAGAACTTTTACCAGACGAGTCATCCGGTTTCTCAGCACCTGTTCTCTGGTATCAAGAATCCTGATGGGATATTCACAATAAGACAGATTAGGTTACAGTTCTAATTCTTCATAGGTGAGTACATGTGTTGGGTCAGGCATGTATTTTCTCAACAGAGATATGTGGAACACATCATGAACTTTGGAGAGATTTGGCGGCATTGACAAATGGTAAGATACAACACCAATTCGTTCTAGAATTTCAAAAGGTCTAATGTACCTAGGACTCAATTTACCTTTCTTACCGAAACGTATAACTCCCTTCCACGGAGATACCTTCAACAAAACATGATCTCCTACCTGAAATTAAAAATCCTTCCTTCGATTATCGGCATAGATCTTCTGCCTAATTTGAGTTGCTTTGATGTGGTTTTTGATTACCTTCACCTTTTCCATAGTTTCCTCCACTAGTTCTGGGCCTTTGAGTTTTCTTTCACCAATGTCAACCCAACAGGTTGTTGTACGAGATCTCTTTCCGTACAATGCTTCATATGGTGCCATCTGAATGGAAGCTATTATTATAGGAAAATTCTACCAGAGGTAAATATTGATCCCACATACCCTAAAAGTCAAGTGATCATGATCTCAACATGTCTTCTAAGGCATGAATTGTCCGTTCTAATTGTCCATCTGTTTGAGGGTGGTAGGCAGTGCTCAAACGAAGTTCTGTATCTAAGGCCTTCTGAAGAATCTTCCAGAATTTTGAATTAAAACAGGGATCACGATCCAAAACAATCAATAGGGGTACTCCATGAAGTCTCAAAACATCATTAATATATAGTCTTTATAGACATTACAGTGGTAGATCTTCTCTTATAGCAAGAAAATGTGTTGAATTGATAAGAAGATCAACAATAACCTATATTGAATAGTTCCTTCTAGGAGTCTTTGGTAGTCCCATGACAAAGTCCATAGTGATATTATCCCATTTCCACTCAGGTATGGGAAGAGGTTTCATGAATCCTCCTAGCTATTGCCTTCCACCATTCACTTTTTGACAAACCATACATTGTGACACAAAATCTGCAATCTCCCTCTTCATTTTGTCCCACCAAAAATGTTCCTTCAAATATCTATACATTTTGGTGCTCCCAAGGTGTATAGGGAAATTGGATCTATGAGAATCGTCCAACAATTCCCTATTTAGATCAGGATTATTAGGTACACAAAGCCTCTTCCCAAATTTCAAAATTCCATCTTTATACACAAAGTCACTCAATCTCCCATCATTCACAGCATTAATTTTCTTTTCAAAATCTTCATCATTGGTTTGATAACTCTTTATCATTTCTAGTAAATATGGTTTGGAAACCATTTGAAAAAAGCATTGATGTTTCACCTTCCATGGTGATTCCCATATCCATCATTACCAGAACCATGTATATAGGATCCTTTTCAACTCTAATAGTGTTCAAAACTCCATGACCTTTTCTGCTCAAAGCATCTGCCGCCTTATTTTCCTTCCCTAGGTGGTAGTGTATCATGAAATCATAATCCTTTAGCAGTTTAATCCCTTGCCTTTGCCTCATGTTGAGTTCTTTCTATGAGAAAATGTACGTCAAACTCTTGTGATCAGTATAAATCTCACAATTTTAACCATAGAGATAATGTCTCCATATCTTAAAAGAAACAATTACAGAAGCTAACTCAAGATCATGAGTAGGATAGTTTTTCTCAGGAATTTTTAGTAGTCGTGATGCATAGGCAATAAACCTATCATTCTTCATAAGGACACAACCAAGTCCTTTCGTTGAAGCATCACTATAAATAACAAACCCATCATTCCCCGATGGTAGAGTCAATATAGGAGCATTGAAAAATATTCTCTTAAGTTCTTCAAAAAATTGTTCACACTTTTTTTTCCAAACAAATTTAACCCCTTTATGTGTGAGCTTCATTAATGGGTTATCCAATAAGACAAAATTACAGAAGAAATGTCGATAATAACCTACTAAACCAATAAAACTACGTACCTCATTTATACTCGTTGGTGCTGGCCATTCTTGGATTGCCTTGTTATTAGAAGGATCAACAGAGATTATATACTTAGAGATAATATGGCCAGGAAAAGAGATATCCGGAATCCAGAATTCACACTTGCTAAACATCCCATATAATTCATGTATTCTAAGAGTCTTCAGGATAATGCGCAAGTGATTTTCATGGTCTTCATAGATTTTGGATTATACCAAGATATCTTGAATAAATACCACCACAAAATCATTGAGATATTATTTGAAATCTTTGTTCATTAGATCCATGAATATAGAGGGTGCATTAGTCAGACCAAAAGGCATTTCTGTAAACTCGTAATGCCCGTACCTAGTTCGAAATGCTATCTTTGGAATGTCTTCCTTCTTCACACAAAATTGATGGTATCTAGATCGAAGGTCAATATTAGAAAAGTATTGAGCTCCATGCAATTGGTCAAATAAATCATCAATACGAGGTACGGGATACTTCTTTATTATTGTTATAGAATTGATTTCCCTGTATTCGATACATAAACTCATTGATACATCTTTCTTCTTAGTGAAAAGGACAGGGGCTCCCCAAGGAGAAACACTATGACGAATAAATCCCTTAGTACTCAATTCCTCTATTTGTTTCTTTAGTTCCACTAATTCCACAGTGGCCATTCTATATGGGGACTTCGATATGGGCCTTGATCCATGAATTAAATCAATGGAAAACTCAATTTCTCATTCTGGAGGATGTCCAGGTAAATCTTCTAGAAAAACACATCAACATATTCTCTAACAATTGGTACATCCTCTATTTGAACATTCCTTTCCTCACCCACAGTCATTTCATTCTCTTCCCCCCAACAATTGAAATTAGTTGAACAACTGTGGGTGGATCTAGGTAAGAATTAGGTGGTGATGATTCCTCTCTAAGGATAAGGTGTTCCTTACTATCATCATCAAAAATAGTAACCTCCTTCTTCTTATAATAAATTTTTACATCATGGTCCGAAATCCAATCCATAATGAGCATTATATCAAATTCAATCATAGGTATGATGATGAGATCTGCAGATAAAGAACATTTATGTGCTCTAATGGGGACTGATTCAAAAAAATTTGTTGCAATGATACATCCCTTCAGAGTTTTGACTGACAACTACCTTGTTAAATCAAATTGTAAGTATCTAATTTTATCAGAAAACTAGGAAGATAAGAAACAATTCGATGATCCAGAATCAAAAAATGCATTTTCTAAACTTGAGGAAACCATTAAGTTACCTGCCACCATGTATTTCAGAGATTCTACATCAGCAGTACTAATATCACAATCTTGGCCTTGATCCCTTGGCCTTTTTTGAGATAAGTTCCCTTGACGATTAGGAAATTCATTTTCATAATGTCCCATCCCCTTCAGTTGTAGCATTGAACATCGATATCTTCTTTCTTCCCATTGCAATCACGAGCTTGGTAGCCTTTTTCAGCACACTTTTAACAGACTCCCATTCCTTTCAAGCAAGTACCGGGGTGTTTCTTCCAACAGTTACTATAAGATGTATATTCAAATTTTCGCTTATTCCCCTTATTTCCATTTCCATAGAGATCATCAGATCTCTTATTCTCTTGCTTTGCTTTAAAGTCGTAAGACTTAGAGAATTCCTTTTCTATCTTGATAGCACATGAGAAAATGTCTTTGTATGACGAAAAGGATTTTCAGAATAATGCTCGAAGGAGAAATGGTTTTAACCCATCAAAGAAATGATAAATCTTACTTCATGGGTTATGTATATAATCTGTAGCATACCATGTTAACCTTGTAATGTTAGCCTCATAATTTGCGACATTCTCATCCTCCTTTTGTCTCTGAACTAGAAATTTCCTTTCCATATCTTCTCGATGGTCACAGGGAATGTATTTTTCTAAAAAAAAAAATCTTTGAACTCCCTTCATTCCATATTTGATACTTCATCATCTTCCTTCATTTTTTGAATCAATTAACACCATTGATCAGCATCTCCAGTGAGGCGGTCAACAACCATGATAACTTTTTACCTTTCACCACTCCCCAAAGCCTCAAATATTTTTTCTAGGGAACTTATCCATTTCTCAGCTACCAATGTATTTTTACTCCCATTGAATGTTGGTGGAAGTTTCCTCATGAAGCGATCTAACATTGATCCTCTACGTTGCAGATCAGTGTGCTCCATACGGGTAAGGTTATTATTCCTAACCTGAGTGAGTTGTCCCAGAATCATGATTAGCTGATCAGTACCAGTTGTATCACCAGCTACACTATAATTACCTTGAGCAGGAGGGAAATCCCTACATGGAGTGCGTGCATTGATATAGTTTCCATTTCTTCCACTAGGAACCATTTCTAAACAATGGCATAAACTAGATCAGTTTATGAATCAAAATACATAATTCCATACTTGTAAAACACTTAAAATAAATTGAATTATTTATGGATATAATGCATAATCATAAAAATGTTTTATTTGAGGAATTATATACTCATAATCCCTTCATAATGGTTTGTAATGAAAATAATAATTATACTAAGCATATCCACCGGGAGTGTCGTAACCAAGAGTGCAGCAAGGCCCGTTGTCGTGCACCAGTTTCCATTCGAGTCTAGCTCAAAGCGGTGTTTTCGGGTTTTACCCCTAGGTACATCTGTGCCAGAGCCGTCTCTACCTACTCGTATCCAAACAAGGATGTATTTCCCGGAAAAATCACAAAATCTCTACAATACAAAAATTATAGGAAGTTCTTCTATACTAATCCTCAAAGTCCATCTTAGGTCTATGTTCTCTAATCAGAGTTTATCTAAATCTAGTTTCCAAGGTTTGTACCAAACTTACTCTGATACCAACTGTAAAGCCCCGACCCAAGTTACCCAGAGTTGGTGCATTATTACATAACATTGGCAAGATCACAAAAGATCAAGTCTCGAAATACTGATTAGTTTAGTAGCCTTGGAATCACTATATACATTCATAAAGTTTACATTACATCATAAAGTGAAAACTACAAAAAAATCTTGTCTCCAAAGTCATATCCCCTTGTACTATCCCTGTAGGTTATTCATAAAATACTTCTTCACATACTGGGAAAAATAAAATATTGAAAGAGGTGAGATCAGATGATCAGTAAGGATAACAATATAGCAGAAACTTTCATAAATAAGCATAAAAATTTAAGGCAATGTATAACTAAAACAAAATCCTTTTAAACTTGAAATTAAGAATAATATAGAAAAGATTAAATGAAATATTTTCATTTACTTATTCACATGGATATTCTACTAGTCAAATAATAATATGCAATATCAATAACCACTTTCATAATGATGGAATGCATAATGCCAGACTATCATAACCACATAGTCAAGGCCTTATGACAAGACTACAAATAACATTTTGTCAAGTCCTTATGCCAAGACACTAGTTTGTCTCATGAGACCTACTAATGCATCGAGGAGCTATAGCGGGCTCCACCCGTCACTTATTAAGTCCAATGCATTCCTCATATGAATAGGTTTAAACATTACATAAACATTTGTATTAAAACTACCATACGAAATGTCAATACTTTCTTCACAAAAAATGAATGGTATAAAAATAACACATCCATAGTCAAACATATCACAAAACTTTAAATATAATATGGATGTTTTGTATCCTAATAAATCAACTTCAAATAAGCTTAAAATCCATCAAAGGATGTTGACATAGATGAAATCAAAACTATTTGAGAGAAATATATATATTTTTGAAATCATTTAAAAGTAACATATTTATAAAATAAAACATTTACTTTCAAAATATTCTTATAAGCTTATAAGGTATGATTTGACGATTTTGTAACAGTGGAAAATAGCCGCACCCGCCATATAAGTTAAAAAAGACATTCTTACCTTAATTTTTTCAAAAAGGATAAAAGGGATCTTGTTTGGAAAATGACGGAAATATCCCTTTATAAACTTCTTATAAAAAGTCAAACAAGGGTATAAATTAATTTAAACAATATTCAGTAAAATATTATGAAAGATTTGAAATTCTTTTTTAAGATACATGGATGTGGATGATAAATAGGTCCCAATAGATAATTACGTATAAACAACCTCGGATAAGGAAGAGATTGTGAAATTAACCCTTACCTTGTACTTTTACTTGGTTGAGGGTAGGTTAAACTCCTGTATAATGGTGAAATAATTGTTATTAAATTATACAAGAATCATATACATTAATATTATATCATATTTGATATTTTAACATTTCTTTGTTAATAATATCATAGTATTATCGTCATTTTGGGTGTTAACTTACTCATATTCTTTTATATGTTTTGTTAAATAATCCATGTTTGTTATGGATAGGTTTTATCTTATTTATATACAGAATGATATCAAGTCATTAAAAAATATTTTTAATCATCAAATGATAACTATACTTGAATGGATACGATGGGGAATGAATCTCATCGCGTTCGTGGAGATGGTAGTCCTTACGTACGCACAAGAGACAATATAATTCTTTTGATATTAAAATAATATATAAATGGATGGTATATCATATATGAAGAATAATTATCATGTTATATTTATTATTTACAACAATTAGACATCATTATCTTACCCATAAACATAATAATGTTTTGAATAACAATTACACCACGACGTGGAGACGGTAAGCCATACGTATGCACATATGGTGACATGTCATTCAAAGGATGGATATAATAATGAATATGGTTGTACCATATTTATAATAACATCTCATTATATAGAAGATACTGGATTTATTATTTTATAATGGAAATAACAAAGAAATAATAAGTTGAAGAAGAAAGGAACTTGAAAGAGGGTGGTGAACACATTACTTCTTCTTTGGGTTCTTCCACTTGATTTGATCAAAAGGGCTCCTTAGGTTGGATTTTTGATCAAACTAAGGAATCTAGGTCGAAGTGAGGGAATTTGAGAGAATATTTGGGCAGGGGTAGGCCGAGCCAAAAGGCTTTGAAGGTGTGAATCAGAGGGATGGGGGAGTGCCCTTTTATAAGAGGGGTTAGGGGAACCTTTGGAAAAGCTAGAAATATTATTTTATAATAAATTCATATTCGGTTTCTGATGGTTCCAAAGTGTATTATTTAAAGTTTAAGGTGGGTATGGGTCAAAATCCATTCAACCAATAGATTTTATACAGGTTTGGGTCATTATATTAACTTTATCATTTGACATTTACCATGTCTCTTTGTATATAGTTAATAAACATACTATAAACTTACATGAAACCCCCAAGTGGTCCATTAATGATACTCCAATAATTATATAAGTCCATTTTCTGAACCATAGATTTTTAGGAATAGAATATCAATTAATAATATAATATTTGTTTTAAAAAATCTTTTATGTCAATTTTGACACTATTGTGTATTTTGTTTTTGATAACTTAATAACAACATTATTACTTCAAACAAAATTTATATAACCAATACTAATATGTCATATTAACCTATAAAATTAGTTTAATTCATAAAAAATCTCATATT
Organism: Viscum album; assembly: GCA_963277665.1. NCBI lineage: Eukaryota > Viridiplantae > Streptophyta > Magnoliopsida > Santalales > Viscaceae > Viscum > Viscum album. The sequence goes on along the minus strand of OY728120.1, from coordinate 2,057,995,728 downwards.
AAATTTATTCTGATACTTATAATATCAATTATTTTAATATTTCATTAATTAGGTAATTATTGCATCACCATTGTGTCATAAATAAATTAAATTATATAATGTTTAAAAATAATAAATAAAATTCCATTATGTAGGAAATATTATTAGATTTGTAATGAATATTTATAATCTAATTTATCTTATGTATAACCCTATATTAAAAATGTTTTAGTTATTAAACTTTGATTTTAACTCTTTTAACTCTTCTTTGAATTAAATAATAATAAATGTCTTAATCTAATACAAGTGGACCTAAATGATAATATTTTATTCCTAAGGATGTTTTTGGTCAAGATACACTTGTCAAATAGAATTAGGACATGTGTTAGGGTAATATTAATATCATTTTTACCCTTAATTACCCAATTTACTTTTAACCGTGGTAAAAAAAGTAAAAAGTTACTATTTACCAAAAATTATTTTTATATTATTGAACCAAATTTTACTCCTTGATATTAACTATGTCTCTCAAGTTTTCGAAATTCCACTCACAGAAGTGGTAATATTAAGTTTTAAGTGAATTTTCAAATTCTCCTAGGAGGTGGGTAAAAGATGGTGAAAAGTTTAATAAAATATTTATATATATATAATTATTCTAAACTAACTCCAACATATTACATTGAACTTATATAGGTATTATGTATCTATTTTTACCTCAATTAAATTTAAATAAAATAAATAATTATTTAAATAAAAATTCGGTTTTAAACTATAACTCAGTGTTTTTTCACTATTCATCAAAAATTGAATGTTTTCAGAAAAATACAAAAAATTCACCCTAAGCTAATTTCGATATTACAGATCCAAAAAAGAAGTCCATTTTGAAAGATAAAATTTATAAAATTTCAAAAAGTGGGTATTACTATTCATAATGGCTTGTTTGATTTGTTGTAGTGTGTGTTAGAACTTGATGTTGCGTACAACACACGCTACTGTATTATTCAAAGAGAAGCATAACATGGAAGCTTGGGGTGTTACAATGTGTGTCATCATGATGTTAGCAAGATATTTGAGACACAAATAATTCCTCATAGATTATATCCAAATTCTGTTTAAATGTTAAGAGATACACCAACTCTCCAACTTACCATATCACCTCAAATGGCCCAAAAAACCTTGGAGAAACCATACTCCACTAACCAAACCTTTACTACTCACATTTATGGGAGATCGTCAGGAATATATAGTCCGTAATATCAAACTACAAGGGAATCCTACTATAATAAGGAAAAGATTTATTCATTTGTTATGCATCCTTCATCCTATCATGAACAATATGGACATTCTCACTCATGTTTTTCATAATATCAAGACTAAGAACCACAACCTCCCCAATCTCCATTCAACACAACATACAATGACATGACCTCTAATAAAGATCCTTCAATAGGGTCATGATGATAGATATTTAAAAAATATTATTGTATGAAAACTGAATAACTGAACATTTCCAAACAATGATGAACAAAATTATAGTATACAGGATATAAACATTTCCTCTAGTGTCTTGATAATTCACACCATCTACCCATATTTTTGATGGAGGAATGTAATGTTGAGGCATAACTGAGTACAAAAATCATGCTGCAATCCCCTATATAAAATAAATGTATAATGTGAATTCCAATAATATATAACGGACCTAAAAACTCATTGATATTATGACCCGTAATCCACATACCACCTTTTCAAAAAATCCACTAAACTTGAATACCTGATCACTAGGAAGTGGGAAGATTTCATCAACTGATCCATAACTACCTAGATTGAATTACAACCTCCATTAGCATAAAGTAATCGTATAAAAAATCATTAATTTTGATTCACATTTTCACTCAGTAACATCCATAGGCTATATTAAAGAATTGAGAACTTGATTGGAAGCCATTAACAACTAGATAATTAAAAACTTCCCCATAAATATCAGTGTCATCACTTTTATTATGGGCCACCAGAACTGTGTACTCAGTCCATGTATAATTTTGGATAATTCTAAGTGAAACTAAAAAAAATGAAATATGAAATTTAGAAAGTATCTTATGACACAATAATTTAGAAAAGAATATCCTCCCATGAAACAACATTTAATTTTGAACATCCTATGAACATCACTCTATAGCATTACCATAACCAACATAATCACCCATCACCTTTTCATATGAGTTTTCTAAAAAAACTCATTCACCAGTTACATCAAAAAATAATAACTATTAATAAAAAATAAAAAACTTCTATTATGAAACACCCTTGCATCTATGTGAAGGGATTTCAACTCCTATATCCCATTAAAAAGATTCTAGGACTCCTAAAATACATCATTCTGCAACTTCCTGCTCAATGAACTAACACCAAAATTTACCTTTCTTTATGGAATATTCTATTTAATATTCATAATACTGAATAAAAACCTTCCAAATCAACTTCCATAAATTTATATAGTGTTTAGAAAAGATATATCTCATTATATTGTGATAGATAAAGACCGAAAAACACTAACCATAAAGGAAATACCTCTAAAAATTCAGCACAAAAACCATTGCTGCTAGCTCAAAATTGTTAGTGGAATAAGTATGATCATGGAGATATTACTTCCTAGAACCATTAGAGATTACCCTGATCTTCTACATCAGAACACATCCCAATCCAAGATGTTATGTATAAGAAAACACCACAATCATCATGCCATCCTCTATTAACTAATGTAATGGAGCACTAACCAACATCCCATTCAGTTAAATAAATTCTTCCAGAAACTAATAATTCAATAATAATTCATGTTTCTTCCTAGTAAAATCAGTTACTAAGGCTGCAAATATAGATAAATTAGGAACAATAATCTGTTTATATAATGAAATAATTGGAAACTATAAGGCTCTTCTACATTCTTGGGTGCATCCAATGAAGAAACTGACTCAATATTAGATAGTCCTACTACCACAAAATGATTTGAAACCACATATCCATGGAAAACCCAGTCAAATCTAAAATATACACATGGAAAACATTTTATTGAGGTAGTTTCTTTGATGAATGTGTAAGAAAAGACCAAGATGATTGGATTTCACCTCCAATGACATAGAGTAGATAAATTTGTAATCAATGAAAAGATTGTGAATAATTATTGAAATTAAAATATCATGGAGTCTATGAGCCCTGTGACCATAGATGTTGTGATATTCAACATGAAAAGTGTGAATAAAAAATCAATGGGACCATACTTGTATCTTATGGATTTCTTTGGGATATCATTCTCTTTCACCCATAAATGGTGATAAAAATTCCATATATTGATCATAGAAAACAAACTAGACCCATAATCTATTAAAAAGGAACATCTACCATCCGTTGAGGGTAATATTTTTTGATATTTAACTAATTAAACCTTTGGTAGTCTATAAAAATACTTATAATACCATCCATATTTTTAGAGAACTGCACTAGAGAACCCCACATCAACACACTAGGTCATATGAAAACCTTCTACTTCATATCATCCATATAAATCCAAACTCCTGTAGCTCTATAAGTTTTATATAATATAGATCCACATAAATTAGTGAAGCATTATACTGCCAAACTATATGAAAGAAAAAGTAACTTCAAGGGGATATAATCACAAATCCACCCAAAAAAAACAACCAAAAACACCCCAAACTGCTATAAGAACCTCCACTACCCTTGTGTCCACTGATTCTATAGACCACACATCGATATGAAAAATAAGGTGATCCTTACGTCTACATCCCACCTCAAATCCTCACTCTCTAAATAAAATCACATGATGACCATCCACTTCTGATAAAATGAATCTCTTTTAAAAGAAGTTGATAATGGAATGCATAAAATACAACTAGCTGATGCTAAGGATGATATATTATAGAATCATCTAATTTTATAAAATATCCCAACATAAATCAAGAGTCCCCATAAATATCCAACATCTATGAAACACATCAAATAGTATAGTTTTTCCTCTAACTTAAGTAGTCAACACTAGGGGAATGGGATTCCACACTACGTCTATTTCTAGTTCATGGACTAATATGGGTAAAATAATTGAGTTTGAAGCTCCTGAATTAAAAAAGGTAAAAAATATCATACATAAAAAACTGAACATACTTAGAATAATTTGGGGCACCTATAGTGTTATTGAATCCACAGTGTGAAATTAACCACACCCATCCCCAGTACCTCTCTATTTGTGTCTATAACTATGAACATGATCATCTTGGGGTCCCAGAACCTAAGGAACATCCTATGTTCAGCTTATTCCTACTCCATATCACCTTAGTGGTGTATAATACTACATACCTACTGCTAAAATAGCCTCACTAGAAACTGATGTTGAGGATAACACTAAACCTAGCTACCTATAACAAACTATGCTCAGAGAGCCACTGATAAATGGTTTTGTAGATGGACATGATCCTCAAATAAAAAAAATTATGTTTAGGAGAATCTTTAAAATAAAAGGAAACCACCATCCCCAATAGGCTAGAAAGGAATCCACTAAGGTCCAATCTATAATAATCAAAACCTTGAACGTCCTGGTGCTTGATACAAGATGCAGACAACACTGATCCATGTGAAACTATACTAGATCCCCTATCATAGTAAAAACCCTCATGAGTGAATCTTCTAAATCATATCCACATTAATCTGAACCTCCAGATATGTTGGAAATATGACAGGAGTAATTGTATACTGAATAAATGGATGGATTTCTTCATTAGAACATCTCACACAAGAATAATCATCTAAAAATTGATTTTTGTATACCATTATAGTACCTTTAAATTTTTTTCCAAATCCCACCCTGAGAAACCCTACTGATGAAGAGACAGAAGATCCCTCCACTTCACTTCCATCATGTTTGCTGAATAAATATATTATTTTAAATAAATCTAAAAATAAACCCATGAATCCCATACCACCATCCTCTCTCCCAAAAATAACATCCACAACTAATGCTCAACTTCCTAAATTTGAATAACATTTCAGGGGGCCTAAAACTATGATGTGTCCTAGATCAAACTGACATGGATCCTAATATTCTCCCAATAACTATTTGTATATACATTATAAAATTTCAATTAAATACTATAAAATTATATCATTGTAAATCTAACAACATCAATTTCCAATTATCATCCTCTTGGACAGGATCAACCTTTTAGTGATCAACTGGGTCAGCATACTAAACCTAACTATTTGAACTACATGGTTATGATGACAAGGATCCATTATTGAAAATATTGGGGAACAATATATTACTGTTAGCATATTTTTTTATTAGGATTCACATAATTTTTTTTTCTTAATTTATCCTTATTTTTAAAATAAAGGACAACCCAATTGAAAAATTATAAATGTTATCTTGATGAATGTACCACCCATATATCTCTTACTTTTAAATAGGAAAACCTCACATATTCATTCTATAAGATCTGATTATGTGCACCTGATCATGGTTAGGGGCCATAAAATTGAATGATTTACCTAGTCTCCCTATGTTATTTAATGTTCCAAGATCAACTAGAACCATCTACATACCATTCCAAGATATCCTCACAATATCTAACTCAAGACTCAATCTGCTCCCTCAAACATCACCTTCCATAACGGTCTTTCAGGAACCCATTCCAACAAATATAGTATAATGAATATAGATAGATAATTCCATTTATTCCAACAAATAGTAGGACATGGGTTTGTGTATAGCACCGAGGGTATAAAAATATCATAATTGGGAGTCATTCGCCTCAATATAATAACACAATTAGGAGACATGATGAATATATCTCAAAAACTCCATGAAATAATATAAAAAAGAAACAAAAACCATCCAAAAATTCATCTCTAAATAAATAAAAATAGGTAAAACTCTCCATATTGTATACCCACAAGTAAACTTATAGTAGCGACACAACAACAAACCATGGGTCTGAGCTAGTACTGACCAACATAGTTAATCTAATCTTCTGAGAGACTAAGAAATCAGATTGTATATTTAGGGTTCGAATAAAAACATACATAGGAGGAAATTTTTTCTCTCCTACTCTTGTGAAAGAAGATGATTAATAAAACATTTACTAAACAATATATCCAAAAAATCTATTGAGCTCAATTATCAAAAACCATTTTTAACAAGGCATGTTCACCAAATGATTAAATCCAACTATTGTGACAAAAAAAAGAATTATATCGACATTGTTGTACCCCACAATAAAATACCTCATATTTTATATTATCACACCCCAAAATCGTATGCCCTAGATCTCACAACCCATTCATGTAACATATAGAAACAAAATGTATAAAATTTACATCCCACCTTTTTTTAATACACATGGGCCACCACCCCACAAAACAGTCACATATCATCTATCATGACGACACATAAGAGATCACATCATAATAATAATCCACATAGAATCGTTTAATTAAAATTTAGGACATCATCCTCGTTCCCTCCATTTACCATGCATGACCTACACCATAATAGTACTCAAAACACTATCATATCACATCAAAACCATAAACACTTGGCCCATCACCCTACACCACCCAATAACTCGATCACATAAAATTTCACCCATAGACACCTACGCCATCACACTACAACACCCCATAGTATGGTGACATAAAATCATACCTGAAGACACCTAAACCATAGAGAATTCACTAAAATAAAACTAAATGTAACATCCTATGATTATCTGTTGGACTTGAAGAGAAAAATGGAATGCTCTGGTAGCCATCTATCTTTCCCTATCACTATGATGTTTAGAAAACCCCCATGAGATTATATGGTTTTTGACACATAGTTCTCATTATAGTTGGGGATTATACCTAAGTCAAAAGGAATGTAAATGTAAATATATATATATATATATATCCACATAAAAGGAAAATAATGGGTTTACAATAATGAACTAACCAAATATCAACATCCCCACATATAATGCCACCTATAAATGAAGAAATCCACACAACAAGATGCAATCCACATTTCACATTACCATCTGAATATCATATAATCATCCCATTCCATTCATTATTTCTTAACTACCATATTTAACCAAAAATAACATTATACATACATTAATTAAAAATTTACATTCCATAAACCGAATCAAACCCAATCTATATGAATAATAATTTACAAATTCCATTATATATTGCAAAACAAGAACAATTTATCGCAACATATAAAAAACCAACAACACATCAACCTAAGAAATAAAACCAACCCTACTTCATGAATATAGAATAGACACATCACAAACCAACCTCCATCACCACAAAACAATATCATGGCCAAACAAACCATCACATTTCTACCCCCATCAATGGTAAACATATAATAATATTGTAGCATCTCAATTTTTATCATATATTTTGAAAAGGGCCTTGTTATCACACTCCACATAAATATTTAGGGAACTATTAAACAATCCATAATGTAGGCTAATGAAATTTATTATCCATCTCTAAGGGGTTAGGAAATATCTATTTAAGGTCATATCATAGAAACAAGAAACATGGTTTCTATATAACAACCTTGATACAATGAAATCCCACAATTACTACAATTTTTTAGGTAATTTACCCTACATATTCATAATATATCAATAGTATCAAATTTATTAAAATAAGGGAATCAAATAATTTTCCCCTTCTATTAAAATTAATTGATTCATTATCTTCATTAAGTTGGGGAAAATTATATTCATAAAGGTAAAAAATAAAAAAACATCCTACATGATACAAAAAAGTTATAAATGAGGGATTCCCTACCTCAAATAGATCATTTTAAACTTGCTATGCATGACAGGGGGATGAAGAAATAGCCACCTTCAATACTCACACATGAGAAACCAAATATATACCTATACCGTATCCAAGGATTATAAAAACATGTTGCAACTGATAACCCAAACCAAAACTACACCACCATAGTGTATCTATAGTAAAAGAACAGTGGAAAACAACCATTAAAAGAAAAATTAATTAATATTAATAAAAAATGGGATTTTACTAGAACAAACTAATCCTGGAGAGGTATGATGTTCTATAAGATCCTTTAAAATCAATTAGAGTTCTTCCAAAAATGATAGATGGAGGGATACGACCGAATGAAAAAGATAAGTAAAGGATTTAATTCATGTATCCTTTCACTTTCACATTGCGAATTCCATTTCGGGATTGAAATCCATGTGAATATCAAAAAGCATAAGATATTGAAAATATATTTCTCCTCATCAAATTGTAAATATATATATGGGATTCCTTTCATGATGTTAATTAATTTGATAGACTACCCCTTATTCTAAATACAAGCCCTAAATCTGCTAGCCTCAGCAGTCGTGATTCTCCAAATCAAGATGTGAATCCATTCCACATCATTAAACACCAACTATAGTACTCATGAAGCTCTATCTACACCGATCCTTTTGGGGATTACTCCAAAGCACCCCCAAATATTTCCAACCAGCACAAAATGTAAATTAAATGTCATGGAAGTCACAATTCATTATAAAAAGAGTACTATAGGTGGATTTTGAAGAGGTGAACTAGAATCACCTGTAGTGATACTATAGATCCAGCTCCATGAAATCCTCTAATAATTCATCTGAATAACCAAAAACACTTTTCAACTACTAAATATGGAATTGTAATGAATTTGTAAGAAATTTTCCCTTAATGATTATCCATTACCAACTAGATAAAACACCTCTTGGGATGGATTTTAAATTGATGCCTCATCACTCATCAAATTGTCACTGTGATCCTTAATGAGTAACCTTGGTGGATTTCTTTATGGAGGCTTATTTAAAGTGATCATTATGTACCACAATAAATTGATTATACCTATATAGGGACAAAAATCTTAAATCAAAGTCAAAGGAATTAATCCTATATATTGCATTTACCATTGTTCCCTAGATCGAATTTCTTGGTATAAAACACTAATAAGTATCTATTTAGTGATATAGTGAATGGATATGTAGGATTATTCTCCAACACTAGATTCCATATCTTCAAATCATTACTTAAGAAACATTCATATGTTTTCTTTATTTTCAAACCAATAATCATAAGGGAAAAACTCTAACACAATCCCATGTAATGAACTTCTTTGATACCACTATATAAAGACTAAACAAACTAGGGCTCACTTGTATGATAGAAGGATGGAAAACAAAAAAACCAATCCTAACTCAAAAATTCTGTAGGCTGGAAATATGTTCTTATAATGTATAATGTGAATAGTAGGAGTTCTCATAGTGTACCTATACAAAAAACAACAAATCATATATAGCCAATATACCCAAATATCACATACAATCAAAATAAAATTTGACCATCCCATTTCTTTAATTATTTATTAAGGAACATATTTACCCCATTTTCAGAGGGGAAAAATGTATGCCCAACCGAAAAGGAATTCCCATCCAAATGAAAACTGGAATAAATGAATACTGGGAGAGATATACTCTAGATATCTATGCTCAACCAGTGTATGTATCCTATACACAAATATATCAATATTTCCCACCAATGTCACTAAAAAACTCTATATAATCTATATAAAACATGTCATGTGTGGAAAAGAACATGGTGGGGTGAGTATAACCATAACCATTTTTACATCTCGAAAACCAGAAAGGGGGAAATGGAGATATACAATAGAATTCAACTCAACCAAAATAAGTAGGTAAATAGAAACCAAAATTATATATATATATATATATGGTTGAATGAATCCTATAAGATAGATAACGGTGATATACAAGTCATATCTTAGACAAAGATGCTGATTCTTCTTATAGTTATAATGGTCCATCATCTTTGTTTTTAATCTCTTATGTTTATCAATGAAATTAATGTGGAGGACCCACACCTCACCACAGATTCACAACCGGAGGGGCGTAATCTACAATAGAGGCACCAATACCTAGTATGATCATGGGATTTCACTCACTAGATAGATATAATACCATATCTCTAGAATGGTATGTGGACGCGACTCAGTAGATGTATATTGGACCTAAACCCTAGTGCATCATGTTGTTTACATTCAAATCATGGAGGATCCAAACCATAGTATGTATTGGGGTGGTACTAAATGAAAGAAGGACATATTAACTAACATGATACAGAGACATTCCACACTGTATGTGTAGATATTGGACATTCTCCCTAGTAAATTAGGGGTTTCCCTAAATAGGAAAGGGACCCACAACCTACTACCATCTAGGAGTGCTGCTGAAGTGGTGTATGGAGTATGGGGGACCCTCAACATTGTGAGACAAGGTGGATTCCCACCCCAATATATCTATTATGATACTTATTAATGATTGGTAGTGTTTCATCATCACCATGTGAAGAATCACACTATCAACACCTCACATAGTATCTAAATATCAACTATGAAGGCTACAATCACATTCTATGCATAATAATTATAAGGATTGGATACACATGGTGAAAAATAAAACTCTATTCAATGGAGATACTCATAGAGGAAGATCCCATGAAATTTACTAGGTCTGTACAATCATTCATATGTTGTGTGACCTCTCCTATCCTCTTAGACATGTTTTCTAGAAAACATGTCTTGGAATATATGTCTTACCCCATGATGTGTAAGTGAACCACACATCATGTCTCGATTACTAGGGGACTTCATATGCACTTGTACTTTGTTCCATGCCCATATACATGGCAATGTAACTGTACATACTTAGAAAACAGGCAATTCATATGTATTCATAGAGTACACAACAATGTTTTCGACTAGGGTCCCTAGGTGTGTAAAATAGGCACACTCCTAGGCCACCCCAAGTGGTGTCACATGACATGTGGGTGTATCCACCTGGTGTGTGATCCTTATCTTACAAAAAACCCTATCCAAAATTGATATAGGGGACTACATTGATCTTATTCATGGGATACACTATGTGTAGCTGGGTTTTTAGTTGAAATCCATGGAATCCTTCACGAGTCATCGCAATACTACTATCACCACTGTTATTTCTCAAAACTCACTAAGGAGATTAAATCAATTTTTATCCATGACTGGTCCACTCTGGTGGATGGATTCCAACCAACCAAATCCCCACACATCTCCTTGCAATACTACTGTACAGTTCCAGTTACTTATTTGGAAGCTAAATCCATAGAGGCCTCCCCTGAAACCAAAAAAACACCCAGTTTGGAGTAAAAATATCCAATATACTCTCCATTCATGAATCCTACATTAATCTTGGGGTTAAATCATGATAGAATCTGTACTGATAAAGTTGAACCACAACTCCATGGGCCAATAGTGAAAACATAACGAACTGAAGGGGAAAATCAAATATACAATGAGAAAATATTATGGTACATGTTTTGTAGTCTAATGTTGTAAAAGGAAAGTTATCCATAGTGATATAACATAAATAAAATTAATATTATTGGATCAATATAGTCCAAAAAATTATGGGGGTTATGCAAAGAACAAATTCACAGATCAATGGAAAATAATTATAAATCTATGATCAATCATTTATTGAAAGGGGAAGAATAAAAATTTACATTTCCTATATTGATTTTTGATCAATAATTGGTGAAGAATTAATTTTCTAATGATGAGGAAGATATATGATGTTTGATGCCTCTAGATCCACCACGATTTGATTTCCATTCATTGTCAGATCTCAATGAGAAAATTATGAATGACCAATACTCCTCTAAAAATATCCCATGGGTATGCGGATAACCATCAAAAAGTTTCATAACAACATAATTGTAGATATTTTAATTTTGGAAAATTAAAATAAAATTAATAAAAAAATTAATTATTATAATTAAGCACACCTGCTAATGGCTGCCTCAACCAAACATCTTGTGACGAACAAGCCATTATTAGACATAGGGCAAGAACAACATTCTGGATTCAACTATGGCCTTGATGTTTTTTAAGGTTACAAATAATTAGAAAAAAATGATGTTCATGCATAAAATATTATAATTAATATTATTAATATATCAATTCAGAGTCTCTTTAGGACATGAAATCTCGTACTGACTCATCTCCTAGTTATGAAAATATTCTATGATATGTTCCAAAAACTTACAAGGGAATAATAGAGTCAATATAGTGGGTTATACCATAATCATTTGACACAAACATATATATATTAAATAGAATGACACTCAAACATTTTTCTTGTTATATTTTCTTACAAGGAATGAAATGAATTTTTTTATTGTAAAATATTTTTCCCCGTGAAATTTAATGTCATATTTAATCTTTTAGAAGTAAATATTTACTATTCATATAAAGGTGAATTGTTACCAAGTATAATGACAGATTATTTTCAAGAATCCCTTTATTTTTTCATAGGATTATACAATCTAATACATTTATCTTTTATATGCTCTATATATTTCGTGGGATTTTTATGTTATTGTCCTTGTGAGTGAAGTCCCTAATTTTTATCATTAAACAGTTTATAATTATTCCACATGATGAGTAAAAAATGCAATTTCATTGTGAATTTAGGGATATTAATTATAGAATAGTGGAAGATGATGTTTGTAATGAATTTCATAAAAAAATAAATGGTGACTTTTATGGTCATGTAGATTTGGAAAATAATGAAATTTGGTTATGGTCATAAAATATTGACCAATATATGAGGTGGATGAGACGTAAAGAAAACATGAATGTGGAAATTTATACTAGTATATATGGAATCAGGGAATGATTTAACATAGTTTTAATCATAGTACTAAAACCTATGTGAAATGATATAACCCAAATAGATGTTTTAATAAACATAAGTATTTTAACACATTTGTAACCGAGGAATAAAGTATTTTTAATCTTTAAATGAGTCATCTAAATTATGAAATGAAAAAATTATTAATGATTGTATTGGATAGCTATAAAACAGAATCGAAATAAAATGATCCTTACCATATTTATGAAGATGTATTTTATGGATGATCAGCAAATAGAATTAAATGAGGATATTAACTAATATAATATTATGATTATATTATATTAGAGTGTTTTGTCTATCAAGATGAAAATATGAGTCCAAATGGTCGTAATCGAGTAATATATATGGTGATTTTACTATAACAAAATTGAGTGGTCGATAAATATTTTTCATATTCATTACTAGAAGAAATAAATATTTTATGGGGTTCGGTTACATATGGTAAAAGTATGGTATATGTGAATAGAATTTATTGAAGGTATTTGTAATAATTCAGTTCAACACTACAAATGATTTTTTCATTATATAACATTGATGAGTGGAGAGGTGATAATAGGAATTTCAGTCTCTTTACCCTATTCAATTAAATTCTTATTAACCTAAGACTGTACCATAGTGGAACAACCTAGGGTCGATCACAAGGAGGCCTCTTATACGCACTGTATTTTCAATTGTCACTTTTAAAATTAACTAATATAAAAATAGCTTATATAATATATATGGTTGTGTATTGAAATGAAAAAAACTACGAAATTCATAATGTATTAATAAATCTAAATTATATATTATAAATCCAAAGAAAACCGAACTAAGAAAACAAACTAGAGAAGGAAGCGGTGGACAAGCTTAACTCTTCAGACATTCCCTTTATCATTGTCGACAATTTTATTTTAATTAAATTATCCAATGTATAACTCAAGACCTCAAGTTATACACCTATTTTGAACAAAATCTATATCATGACCTCAAATATGGGTGTTTATCTGCTCATGAATGTGAACAAATTTCCCAAAGACCTCCAAGCAATCGAAACCAGTTGAACATGTTGGCTCAATTGGGAGACCTCTCCCATAGAAGTTTAAACAAAAAGAAAACTATTTTACAATCATAAGTTGATAAAAATTCATATAAAATATTAGAAGAAAATTAAAACAAGAGAGAAGAAACCTCGTTCAATCATGCAAAAAAATTCTAGGATTATTTAAATGAAAATAGTTTACAATAAAAACCACAAACTCAAAAGGGGTAAATGTCCTCGGACTGTCACCGCCCACCACTGCTTGGAGTTTATCCCATCATGGAATAATTATCAATGGAAATACTCTTATCCAGAATGGAATCTCTAACTAAGCTCCCTCTGGTCCAAACTTCCCAAGAATGGTTATGGGAAAGAATGGAATGTCCTTGAGAGGTAGGATCTCTTTTCCTTTTATAGGCAGATTTTATTTTCCATAAGTTATCACGTTTTTGACCCATTAATTGGCCGATTCAAGACTAGACCTATTCATAAATATTGTTTATAAATGTGTTTTCCATCCAACCTCAAAATTTAAGATTCATTAGATGCGTATTTATGGAGTTAAGATTTTATTATTGATGATCACTTTCTCTGGATGAAGCTTCATAGAAGCTTCCTTCAAAACTCTATCATTGAATGGACATTCTAACGGATTCCAAACGGCTTTAAATTCTTTGTGGGGATGCGTCTTGGAGTAATCTTTCAAATACAAGTAGAATAGAAACATTTGGAAAAGTTTAGGCCGAATTATGGATCCATTACTAAAGTGGTGTCCACATAGTTTGCCCGGCAAAATCTTTCACTTCATTGATTTTTATGGCCTCTAGAATATCGATTATCCCCTGGCACTAAAGACAAAGATGAAGGAAATATAATAAGGGTTCCAAAAAAATTCTATTCACAAAATTTGGAAATATATTGTATAATAAATGACCAAAATACCCTTGTGATAAAAATCTGTTAAAATCCCGAATTATGCCGTTTTTGCATTTAGGTTCAAAATAACGCAAAAACCAAAATATGTAACAATTTCACATTAAATAACACTATGGTGCGTTAATAAATATTAAATTACAGTATAAAATATGTAAAAATATTATCTTTATAAATCCCCCACACTTAAACATTGCACTCCTGAGCAATTATCTTAAATTCAAATCAAAATTCACACAACAATCAAAAATGAGAAAACATCCATGATCTTATCAAAACAGAATTTCATCATGCCTCTTCCATGAATAAAAATTTCCTTTCATTTTCATTACAAAAATTTAATTTTTTTCAACCTAATAAATCCATCCATGGCTCAATCACAACCTACCTCACATTGAATATTATGTCACTCTTCACTCACGAGAAATAAATTCTGGAGTTATGCTCATATTTGGAAATTGCATGTATCACCATAGGCTTGTTACAATTCTAATTTCTCCATAGAGTGAAACATAAAAATGAATTCAATAATGAGGGATTTCATTAAAGGTTCAAATGACTCTGTGTCTTTGTTTTGGTGGGTAAATGATTTAAAAGTTCATGGATAGAAAGAGAAGGTTTGACTCTAAGGTACAATGCATGAATAATCAAGTGAAAACCCAGAAAATTCCTCACTCAATCCTCCTTGATAATGTGAAGCAAAACAAAACCCCAATTTCTTTGACATGGTACAAGTGCTAATCAATTCATTCAAGGTATTATATCTTCCATGTTCTCCCCATTTTTTTTAAAACCTCCAGAAAGACACATCTCTTATTTTTGATTTTTTTAGGGAGAACTGAATGAAACAAATGAAGCATAATGAAATTATGACTCATGCCCAATTTTTTCATTTCCCAAAATGATTATGCATACCTAAAAACACCCATTAATGAAACACATCCCAATGAACGCACACGAAAGGCCCTTCCCCCACACTCAAACTTGAAATATCCATGAAATAATACAAAGAGAATGGGTAGGTAAGGATAAATTAGATTGTAATATGGATTAAACCTATAAGGAAATTCATGGAATATATTGGATAATTAAGGATACATGTAAAGTTAGGTCTCATGATAATATGTGTCTCGATAAATTAGTGCCTCAATCATATTAAAAACATTCAATGAAATCCAAAGCTTCAAAAGAGAAAAAATCAAAAATTCTGGTTATCACACAAAATCTATGTTTCCCTCAAGAAAGTGTGGGTACTATAAAGAATATGTCAAAGTTGTTTAGAATACCTCACAGGATGGGAACCATATATTGAGTCAGTGTTTTAGGACCATGGATTTCAAAAATTTTTCAAACTCATAAAAATGATTGAAAATAAAAATCAAGGAAAAAGGTTTTCACATCAGCAATCATTTAAATTCATTTCAATTTTATCAAATTCAATTAATGTGTGAAATGTGATCAGAATTATCATTAAAGCTCAAGGTTCCTAAAAAATGAAAAAAAATGAAAGCACACAAAAACAACTAAGCAGGTTGACGATCCCTCCACATTTAAATTTCATTACCCTTCATTTTAGCATGACAAAATATAAATAAGGGAAGAAAAACTAAATAGAAGGAAATACACAACCTGGATTTATTTTTTTAGCAGCACCATTGAGTTAAGGTACTAGTTGGAACCAAATCTTCCTAAAAATAAATAAATAAATAAATTCATTATAAAAATAAATAAAAATAAATATAAAGGGAAAATGGAAGGGATAATGCTTGGTTTGACCCCAAAGTGGGTGCTTGGTTTTTACTGCCCCTAGTCAGGCTGTTGCAGCAGGTTAACCCCAATCCGAAGGTGGATGGGGTTTCTAACTTAGAAACCACCAAAAATTATTTGTCCCGACATCTATATGTGGATCCCAGAAGTGAGAACCCCCATAAAAAAGAAAAATATCCCCAACCCCAAAAACAGATGAAAGAAAGAATTTGAGTTGTAGAGGGGGAGGGAAAATGATGTAGGGGTGCTCCCTGTTTTTGTCATCTAGATGAGTGGTGTCCACCAGTGTTGAAAATAGTCGAATAGGAAGTGGATTCCCTTCTGGTTCGAGTTCGTAAATTAGTTCATCGATGATTTCATCTTTTGTTCCATCATCCTCAAATTCACCAATGCACATATCGAATGGATCATCCATTCTCTCCTCATTAATAGAATCTTCTTCTTATTCATCATCTAGAGCCTACAGTAGTAGTGCTGAATCCTTTTCCTCAAGCAAGGCAGCTGGGAACTCATTTGTTAGTGAGGGAAGTGGGTCCTCACGTTTTTCTTCAACCTCATAAACATCTTCATTACAAGGAGGTGGAACGATATTTTCTTTCTCCTCAGCTTGTCTTTTTCGTCAATCCATCCATAAGACTTTAACACCTTCAACTTGGGCGGCCAGCGATGCTATCATCTTGCTTGATTTTTCCATCGTTCTGCAATTCTCTTGAATTATCAAGGCATTTTCTTTCAATTTCTATGCATTTTCTTCCAATTGTTGGGAATTTTCATGAATTTTAATATTAAATGTATCTTCCCTTCTTGGCTCACCATAAAAGTTATCCACATGCTAATAATTATAACAATTTCCATAAAAATCCATATTTTCTAATGAAATTAATGATATGAAACAAAGCTTTTTTTTTATTTTTTTAGGAAAAACAGTATGTGTAAGAACTTGGCCTCCCCGGAAATGGTGCCAAATTGATGGTCGGGGTTTCAGTCACTTTTCCCTATTCAATTAAATTCTTATTAAACTAATATTGTACCATAGTGGAACACCCTAGGGTCGATCACAAGGAGGCCTCTTATACACACTGTATTTTCAATTGTCACTTTTAAAATTAACTAATATGAAACTAGCTTATATAATATATATGGGGGTATATTGAAACGAAATAAACTATGAAATTAATAATGTATTAATAAATCTACATTATAGATTATGAATCCAAAGAAAACCGAACTGAGAAAAAAAACTAGAGAAGGAAGTGGTGGACAAGCTTAAATCTTCAGACATTCCCTTTATCATTGTCGACAATTTTATTTTAATTAAATTATCCAATGTATAACTCAACACATCAAGTTATACAACTATTTTGATCAAAAACCATATCATGAACTCAAATATGGGTGTTTATCTACTCATGATTGTGAACCAAATGACCAAAGACCTCCAAGCAATCGAAACCAGTGGAACATGTTGTGCTCAATGGGGAGACCTCGCCCATAGAAGTTTAAAAAACAAGAAAACTGTTTTACAATCATAAGTTGATAAAAATTCATAGAAAAAAATAGAATAAATTGATAACAAGAGAGAATAAACCTCGTTCAATCATGCAAACAAATTCTAGGATTATTTAAATGAATAGAGTTTACAATAAAAACCACAAACTCAAAAGGGGTAAATGTCCTCGGATCGTTGCCACCCACCACTGCTTGGAGTTTTTCACATCATGGCATCATTATAAATGGAACTCCTCTTATACAAAATGACATCTCTAACTAAGATCCATCTGGTCCAGACGTCCCTGGAATGGTTATGGGAAAGAATGGAATGCCCTTAAGAGGTATGATCTCTTTTCCTTTTATAGACATATTTTATCTTCCATAGGTTGTGGCCTTTGTGACCCACTAATTTTCTGATTCACGCCTAGAAGTATTCATAAATATTTTTCATAAATGTGTTGTCTGTCCACCCTTAAAATGTCAGATTCATTGGACGCGTATTGACGGAGATATGAATTTTTTATTGACGATCACTTTCTCTGGACGAAGCTTCCTAGAAGCTTCCTTCAAACCTCTATCATTTAATGGACATTATAACGGATTCCAAACGGCTTTAAATTCATTGTGGGGACGCATAATGGAGGTATCCTTCAAATAAAAGTGGAATAGAATCATTTGGAAGAGTTTATGCCGAATTATGGTTCCATTACTATGATGGGGTCCACACAGTCCGCCCTACAAAAGCTTTCATTTCATGGGTTTTTTACGGCCTCTAGAATATCGATTCATCCCCTGGTCATGAAGAAAAAGTTGAATGCAATAAAATAATGGTTCCAAAAAAATTCGAATCACAAAATTTGGAAATATATTGTATAATAAATGACCAAAATATCCCTGTGATAAAAATATGTTAAAAATCCAGAATTAGTCTGTTTTTGTATTTAGGTTCAAAATAACACAAAAACTTAAATATGTAACAATTTCCCATGAAATAACACTATGGTGGGTTTATAAGCATTAAATTACATTATAAAATATTTTAAAATATTAGCTTTATCATGAGGTGTGGATTTTTTGGGGTTAATAGTGTTAGATATCAAAGAATAGATAGTTCAAGGAATATAAATACATATTTTCATAGATAGTATTCAAATATTGAAAGCTTATTGTGAATTAGAGATACCATATTTTATGAGCGGATTTTTTAGTGATGAAAAATATGTAAATTTATAAGGATGTTAACCTAAGAAACATTATGTATTATAATATAACAGAGATAAATTGACAAATAGTTAATAGAAGTGGGATGTAAATTCTCATCCAAGCATAGGTTTGATGAATGAAACATTGAAATTAATGAGTAAATTGGTGAGTCTGGATGGTGGGGGAAAATTGAATCGAAATGGTGTTTCGGGATCAAAATGAGATAATAGATTCAATAATCTCTAAATGTACTATGATAATATAAATCATTTCACACATAGATCTAGGTTACAAATTCTCTCTGTATTTTTGGATCTTATTCCTGGGAGAATGAAAATATTCCATCTTGATAAATGATTATTAGAGGAGATGTGAATTTACTAAATGAGTACCCTTAAACTAGGTTGAGATGAGAAATTATAGTTCTCTAAAACTATATCTAATTATTTCATAAAGTTTCCTAGAATCACTATGTATCCAGAGTTAATTTTAATAAAGAAACACATAGTTTTAAGATTAATTATTTTCAGAATTCTATCTCATACATAAGGTAATGGGTAATGAAATAGATTATTTGAATATTGAATGAAAGATGGAAACCTCACATGAATCAGCCTCAAATACTGTCAAAATGTAATATGGGTTTACCCTAATATAGACCCCTTTTACGAAAATATGTGAATTAGAAAGAAATTGAAAAAACTAAGATTCAGTATAGTGTTGATATGAAATTTTAATTCATAGTTTTTCCAATAATGAGGGAATGAATCATCACTACATATATTTTTATATAATTAATAAATCCACAAATATTTATAAATATGTGTATGAATTAATATTCCACAAGTGTGTGGGGAAAATGGATAAATTCTGTCATAATGAAAATCTATTTGGGAAAACCCAACATGAATAAATTTGTGATAAACAATAGGACAAAATAAATGGATTAGGGTTCATGAGATTTATGATTGGTCCTAGAGTATGAAAAATATATTCTTCTATGTATCTTGAAATAACATGAATCAAGACAAATAATACTTGTGTATTGGCGGATCTTTATAATAGAATTGGATTCTAAAGGGAGAGACATAAACTAATAAGTCTTATATGAATCAATTTCTTATGAAAATAAATGGGATTTTATAAGGAAAACAATTAAATTTATTATAATGGTTGTGTGGGGTAGACATTGTTGTGTGTAGTTAAAAATCAAGTAAAAATTATGATATTTAATGTAGTATAAATGCATTTAGTGAGAATAAAATAACCATAATGTTTATGTTCAAACTATGAGGACCAATGTGTCTTGAATATTATGATCACAGAACTATGTCCACTCTCAAGTATTTTATAGTTAGTAAAATGGAGTTACAGAACAAAA
Organism: Viscum album; assembly: GCA_963277665.1. Classification (NCBI taxonomy): domain Eukaryota; kingdom Viridiplantae; phylum Streptophyta; class Magnoliopsida; order Santalales; family Viscaceae; genus Viscum; species Viscum album. Next base: position 2,057,975,117 of record OY728120.1, on the reverse strand, counting down.
CATGAATCAATACTAAGGATTTCCTGAACATACAATCATTGGTGGGAAGCGGGATATTGTACCAATCATTTTTGGTTGGGAACAATCACCATTAGAGTTGGAATTTGGTATAATATAATCCCCTTACCATTTATATTTTAACCTTAATGTCTTCTTTATAATTATAATTAGAATTCTCATGGAAAATAAATTTTCTCTTGGAATAAACTAGATGAGGTAAACTGTAACACCCCAACCCCAAAAGTCCAGTGCCAGTGCATTATTTTATTACATTGTCATGTTTATAAGGAATCAAATAGTGAAGTACCAATCAGTTCTATAGTCTTTAAAATTTAGATACATAAATGGTTCCCATATTACATTGGTAAAACAAAAAACATAACAATGAAAAATAATGTGCATCCGTGAAACGCATTCAAAGGATTCATTTTTATATCATGGGGAAAGAAACATAACAATGGTGTGCTAAAATGATCATTAATTTCATGTAAAGTGGAATAAATAATGAATTTAAGATAATAAAGCAACATGAACATTTAAATAACTGATTACACATTCAATTAAAATAATAAGATAAAGCATAATCAAAAGTGAATGGAAAATAACTGAAAAAATACAATTTAATCAATTTAATAAGAATTAAACGAATCAATAGATATGTCGATGAAAAATATGATCGATAAATAATAAATGATTTGAAGGTAATTCTTAATTTTTGGAATTTTTGTATCTGGAACATGAACCACTATAATGATAACCTTTTACAAGATGGTTTATGTTTGTGGGTAGAAACTTATCTATTCTAATTGGAAAGAAACTATAAGGGTTTTTCACCTAACGATTTCTCCTCATGAGACTAACAATGAATCATGGGTCTTGCATTAACTAGTCCCCAACCCAGAGGGATTTCTTTAAATGGTCCCCAACTAGTTTTTGGAATATCAAAATCACTCCTCATATATTGGATAATCGATTTAAAAAAATATTTTTAAACCAATGTGTCCCATACCAATTTTAAATATTTGAATCTTAAGCCCCATAAAAGAAAATAATTATTACATTAGATTTTTAATACCATAAATATAAGGAGATTCATGAAAATATTTTTTCAAACATGAATGTAGATAAACCACATAATAAATGTTAGTGGTGAATATGAAATTTATCTCGTAGATGTAAATAGTGAGAATAAAATCACTTAATAGTTGGTAATAATTTATTTAAAAGGATGTGAATTTATAAATGAAAAAAATCACTTTTAAAAATACCTTGTAATATTTTAAAGTAATATTTAATAAATTAGTTCATCGTGACAGTGGTAAATTCTGTTCATGTTGTATATGTTTAAAAACATTCCTTTTACTTTGGTAATAAAATTCATAATGTACCATGTTTTGGAAAAAAACATGAATATTTATTTTAAATAATTTTGGAGAAAGACACAAAGGGGTAATAATTACTTTAAATAACCAAAATAATTTGATGTCGTTAGGAAAAAAATCATGGATGAGAAATATTCCTCAGTGGAGACTTAAATAAAAACAATATTAAATAATGACGACAATTTGAAATAATATATTATCACTATATAATTAGTAGAATCCTAAGAAATTGAAAGAAATAAAATTTTATGTATATTAAAATAAAATTATCAATAGAATAATACTCATAAAATACACTCACATTTGGTATATACTATACACAAAAGAAACAATACGTGTATAAGGAAGGTGTCCCATAGAAATAAAAATGTGGAAAAAATCCCTTACCTCACACTTCCGTTTTCATAGTACTAGATCTGACCCACTATAAAATGGTTTAAATAAATTTATTAATTCATATAAGAACCTTATTAATATTTATTATATCATATATGAAATTATTTGTAACACCCCAAGCTTCCACTGTACGATTCTCTTTCAATAATGTAATAGCTTGCATTGCACGCAAGTTTGAGATTCTAACACGCCGCGACCAATCAAAGCAGCCATTATGAATAGTAATAACCACCTTTTTGAAATTATATTAATTTTATAATTGAAAATGGACTTCATTTTTGTATTTAGAATATCGAAATTATCTTAAGTTGAATTTTTTGTAATTTTTTGAGAACTTCCAATTTTCTATGAATAGTAAAAAATACTTAAAAACAACTTTTTAAATCAAAATAATTTATAGTGATAAATTATACTATTTATTGGTTTTAAAGTATAATTATAATATTTTTTACCATTTTATACAATGGTGGTCATTATAATTAATTTCACTTTGAAATTGGACACAAACAATTGTCAATCTTTTGATTGATATTGTTGCTTAAAAACATGCTATTTGTTTTGACAACGGGATTTAATTATAAAATTAATTAATGAAAATTATATGTTTTTAATTTTTTAAAATAGACAGAATTTTTAAATTTGGTATATCAATTATATCTTAGGGTGATATTTTGGTATTGTTATGAAAAACTTCAATTTTTGATGAATAGTGAAACCACTAAGTTGTAGTTAAAAAAATGATTTTTCGTTTAAATGAAACTTTACCACTTCTATGATCTGATTTTCAAAAATCCTACATACATGGTTGTCATTAGGAATCAAAATTTGGTTCAATGAGATGAAAATAATTTTTGGTGAATAGTGACTTTTAAGTTTTATTAATCGTAATTAAAGGTAATTCTTAAAATTTAAGGTAAAAATGATATTATAAAAATATGAAAATATCTTGACAGTTGTCCTACCCTTATTGGATGAGCCATGGCCGACCATGAAAATCCATGGGTCGACATGGGGACCCCATGGATCCACTTGGGTAATAAAATGACATTAATAACTTTTTATTTAAAGTAAAAATAATATTGTCACAAACATGTGTTGTTTTAGTAAAACAATTATTAAATGGGGTTATATAAGTTAAACATTCGATTATAAAAATTAATTGGAAAGAGAAAAATATTTCCTAAATCATGGTGATTTGTTTATAATTTTTAGGCATTAAATAAATAAATTTATTTTTGACACCATGATGATGCAGCGATTACCTAATTAATTAACGATTTAAATAAAATGAAAAGATAATGTAAAATCTAAGACATAAACTTTTCAAAAACCTATTGGATGAGTATATTTAGAAAAATTATCACATTATCCTAGAAATATATAATTGTGGGACCTTTAAAATCTGAAACGCATTATATAATAATGTAACATTTCATGACTTTCCAAGAGTTCCCCTCCTCTCCTCTTATAAAAGGCCCCCACCTCTACCACGTTATTCACACCATAAAGCCATTTGGATCGTCCAAACTATGCCCAAATACTCTATCACATTATATATATTACTCCTAGAATCCTCAATTTGGGCATAAGTCTTCCCAAGGAAGCCTTTGGCTCAAATCAAAAAGAGTTGCCCGATTTTAAGATAATGTATTATCTTATGTTTTTTTTGTATTATTTTTCTTCTCCAACCCCTTAAACTCTATTTATTCCTTTATTTTGTAACAAAACCAGTATCTTCAATATAATAGGATGTTGTTATAAGAAGGATTTGATTTAAACATACACACACCTTCCTATAATTGTTAAAGAACATACTGTTTCTATGGGTGGCGAATTACTGCCTCACGAAACGATGATTGTTCAATCTTTTTAACACCTCTCATGGTGGCCATTATGATGAAAATATTTCTATATATGATATATATTACGTTTATGTTTTCTTTATACTTCTTTATTTTTCATTTATGACATACCTCTATGATTTCCATTATGGGTACACGCGATAATTTCATTTTAGGAAGTGCGGACTACCGCCTCCTTAAAGTGATTTGAATCGTTAATGCCATATGTGAGACGTATAAAGGATGGTGTAAATGATATTATATATGATATTATACTGGAATTATAATATACCTTTATATCATTATGATTTCATTCCATTAAATACAAAATAGAAATGAAAGTAGCGTTCATGCGTACGTACGGCTTACCGTCTCCCTGAACGGTGCATTTCATTTTTTACCTCTAAATGTTATGTAATAATAAAAATTCATTAATATACTGGATATATTTTATATATATGATATTTCAATCATGAATATAATTATGGATATAATGGATATTTTACCACATGAACAACTTGTAATTATAAGAAGTTTATTTTTGACTCATGTACCAATGATCGACAAAACGACTATTATTAACTTAAATAATTACATAATGTTCATAACATGGTAATAAGAGATATAAAATGAATAATGAACTTGAAAAAGGTTATTAAGCAAGTATAAATTAACTCTATTTTATTATTTAGGAGATTAAAGAACCGTCGAGTCAAGTCGGACAAGAGGTAAGGGACTTCGTCTCAATCTCCTTTCATTAAGGCATATTTTATTTTATCCACAACAATCTTTTATACGGTTACAAACCCATTTGATTTGTACATTTATTCAAAATAAATATTTTTTATATGAAGTGTTTTACTAAACGAAAAAAGAGAATGTTTTTTTTGTCGCACGTATGCGGAGACAATGACTTCTCCACTACCATGACCATTATTTGAGTTTCGGCTTCCTCTATAAGCCATAACTTTTTTTAAATGAAAAATAAATACCAAGATTTAATTTTCTTTTAAATTGGTATTGAAAATTGTTTTGATAATGTTTTTATTATATCAATGCATTGTATTGATATCTTGTGATTGAAATGTGGAAATGTTATGTTTCCTTTATGCATGTTTTATGTGATACGATTATGTTATGGTTTATGATATCTTTAAACCTGTTCATATGAGGAATGCATTGGAATTAATAAGTGACGGGTGGAGCACACTATAGCTCCTCGATTCATGGGTATGTCTCGTGAGACAAACTAGTGTCTTGGCCCGAGGCCTTGACAAAATCTTATTTGTAGTCTTGGCACGAGGCCTTGGCTACGTGGTTATGATAGTCTGGAATTATGCATTCCATCATTATGAAAGTGGTTATTGATACTGCATGTGATTATTCGACTAGTATAATATCCATGTGAATAAGTAAATGACATTATTTCATTTTATTTTTCCATATTATGCTGAATTTCAAGTTTAAAGGATTTTGTTTCAGATATACGTTGCCATAAATGTTTATGTTTATTTATAATAGATTCTGTAATATTGTTATCCTTACTGAGCATCTGAGCTCACCCCTTTCAATGTTTTAATTTTTCCAGGTTGTGAAGAATTATTTTATGAATCACCTATATGGATAGTCATAAGGGGATATGATTGTGGACTATAGAGACCATGTTATTGTAGTTTTTCACTTTATGATGTAATGTAACGTTTATGAATGTATCTAGTGTTTCCAAGGATACTAAACTAATCGGTCTTTCAAGACATGATATTTTGTGATCATGCCAATTTTACGTAATAATTTACCAACTCTAGGTAACTGGGGTTGGGGTGTTACATTCTTATAACATTTTATCACATTTTTTTAATTATCCTTCTTCATTTTCACTATTTCAGGTGTTAGTTCCATAGTTTATTGAGTATATTTTTAATTGTTAATTTTTTTCTTCCAATTACATAGATCATGAATTTATCATATAAATAATGTAAAAAATAGGTAGATATAATATACATTAATCATATATTTATTTTTAAAAAATCATAATATTCGGAGATAGGAAATGAAATGAACCATTCATGGAGAATGTATGTCGTATATACACATGAACACTACTTTCACTTCTTTTTTTGTCCAAATAATTAAAATTAAATGATATATTTGTATATTAAAATTAATTTATCATATATATGTAATATATATCACATTTTTTATTTAATCCATCCTTTATAAGTTCAATGTATTGTGTGAATTAATCACACCACTTTGAGGAGGCAGTTGTCCACTCATCCCCAAAAATATGCTATCGTATTTACAAAAAAATGGAAAGAATAAAGGTATGTGTTGTATAAAATTAAATAAGAATCAAGAAAACATAAATATTATATATATCATATAAAATACTAAGTCCATATTAATGTCAAAACCTGAGAGATAATAAAGGAAAAATGAACGACATCATTTTGCAAGGCAGTAGTTCGTTGTACAGAAACGATAAATTCATTACCAATTTGATGGAGGTGTTTGTAGGTGTTGGTGAAAAACATAACATAACAAAAACAATGTATATTTAATATAATAGTGTTATTATATAACTATTTATTAATAAAAAATGATGTAATGGAGAAATAAATAAAACTAAAGTGGTCATTGAAGAACGTTACCTTTTATTTTGGTAACTCATTTTGGATTATTCGATAAGATGTCATTGGTTTTATTTATTCAATAGGCGAGGCTTATAGGATTAGATTAGGGATGTTGGTAATTTATTTTATTAGATTTTGGATGATATATAAGGTTAATGTAGTGTGAGGAAGAGAGGGAGTAGGTTCCCTTTTATAATTGAGTTGAGGGGAAGTTTGGAAAATCGTTACCATATTAAATTAATATAAATTATTTTTAAAATCCAAATGGCTCCAAAGAATTTTTTTGAAGATATTATTATTACTATGGGTTTAATTCCTATCAAAAAAATTTTAGATAACTTTTTGTCTCATTCCTACCCTTGTCTTTTGGTTTTAACTATTATTTAAACTCTTTATCTATTACAATGACAACATGTGTTTTTAATTTTTAATGGATAATATTTTTACAATAAAATTCCAAAATAAAATTAAATTAGTCATGGATGATATTTTTAACTATAGCCCAATAATTTATTTTAGTTTTATATTTTTATAAATTTTATATCATTTAATAAAATATTATTTTTTTTAAAATGTCATGAGTGTCAATTTTGACAGTATTCTATACATGACGTTTCAAAAATATAACAACAACATGATAACATTATGAAAATTTATTTAGATCCATAATTTTTCTAGTTCATCTAAAAAATTCATGTATTACATTAAAAATATAAAATTATATTTATTTAAATATTTTTAATAACATTTATTTAATATGTTCATTAGTTAAACAATTAATGCATCATCATTATGAAAGACGTTAATTTTTTTAATTTATTACCCAAAAATTAAAAATAATATATGAAGATGAATATAATAATTTTATCTATATAATTACTATTTATAGTATACAATATATTACTAATGACCATACAGAAAAAGTTTAAGACTGATTAAAAACATGAGTGTGATCTATTGGACATCCCATAGAATAACATAAAAAACTCTTTAAGTCCTCTATGTATCTCCCCAAGGCAATTAAATATATCCATTAATGATTTTTGATGATATGAATTTATCCCTTAAAATTATTACAAGTGTTAGGATAGATTTATAATACTTATAAAAGTATTTTTACCCTTAATTACGAGAATTACCATTAACTGTGGAAACAAACAAATACTAAACTTACTAATTATATTAAAAAAATAAAAAGAACCTATTTTCATAATTTCTACCCACTGATTAAAAATATAAAATTGATTTTTTAAAATTTGAAACATAGAATTTTCATTATTTAATTTATATTTCATTCCATTGACAGGACGAGAAAACAATTTTCTAATGTGAAAACGCTCAAAAGATTGAAGTATATTTATTATGAATTATATGTTAAATATATTAAAATGAGCTAAATTAGATTAAATATAAAAATATTGATCTAATTATACTTTAAAACCAATTAAAAAAACAAATTAACACTATAAATTATTTTAGCGAAAAACTTGTTTGCAATTAAAATCAAATATTTTATCACTATTCATCAAAATTTGATACTTATGAAAAAAAACTAATGTAAATATTTATATCCAGATTTAACATATGAACTTTATTTTTTCAAGTAATTTATATAAACATGTCAAAAAATTTATTTGAAATAGCTTCACCCCTAAAAGGTTGTAAAACTATCTTTAGAAAAAAAATGTTTTTATGTGTACAATTTGGAGTATTTTTATCTTATGAAATTAAATATATTGGATTAATGTAAAAACTATTTTACTAAAGATATATTACATTAATTTCCTTACCTAATTGTAATTAATTTAAATATTTGTATAAAACTCCTTTTAGGCATAAAAATAGTTATTTATAAAAACATTTCCAATATATTCAATTTGTTAGTATATTCATTTAAAATTAATTTCTATCCAATGAATTAAAAAATATATTTTCATAGGTTAGATGATATTATTAATAACCACCAACTTGACATATTGTTATTATCTTATTATATTAAAAAACAGAATTTCAATAATATATTGTTATTCTATAAAACATGGCCTTGTATGTAACACAAGGGAACTCATTATTCTTTATTGCATAAGGTTAATGTGGTGTTGCATATAAATAAAGATAGAAACAAAATATAAATTATTAAAAAAATGAAATTATTTTAAATTGTTGGGGTGTTATATTATCCCCACCTTAATTTAATTATGTTTTGTCAATTTAAAGATGAACATAGTAGTCTAGGGTCTAATATTTGAATATAAAAAATTCTTGTAAAACCCATATAATAAATAGAGATAATAATAAATCTTCCTAATAAGAGAGAAAAATAAATGTGAATGTCACAGAAAAAACTAGGCTCTCAAATAGTATAACATTAGTGAAAAGATGGATATTCAAGGTAATCTAACTATAATATTCTCATATAGAATGATAGAGAAAATGGTCACAAAAAATTATACCACCACGAGACCATAAATCTGTGATGGGTTAAAGAGTCTATTGATTTCTCAGTATGAAAATTAAATAAAAAAACTTTTATTCTAAAATAATTTTCCTAGAGTTAAGGAATTAATTTAGTTCAATGGATAATGTAACACACTGACCCCAATAACCCAAAGTCGGTGCATTATTACATAACATTGGCATGATTACATGGGATCCAATCCAGAAATACCGACCAGTTTAGTATCCTTGGAATTACTAGTTACATTCATATGTTTTACATTTCATTATAAAATAAAAAACAACAATAACATTTTCTCCATTGAACACATTCGTATCCCTTAGAATATCCATGCAGGTCATTCATAATATAATCCTTCACATCCTGGGATAAAATAAAATATAGAAAATGGGAGAGTACATATGCTCAGTAAGCAAAACAATTTAGTTGAAACTTTCATAAATAAGAAAAAACATTTAAAGCAATGTATAAGACTAAAAAACAATCCTTTTAAACTTAAAATTCAACATAATATGGAAAATATAAATAAAATAATTCCATTTATTTATTCACATGGATATTCTACTAGTAAAATAATCAAATGTAATATCAATAGCCAATTTCATAATGATGTAATGCATAATGCCATACATCATAACCACATAGTTAAGGCCTTGGGAAAAGACTACAAAATAGATTTTTTCAAGGCCTCGTTCCAAACACTAGTCTATCTCATGAGACCTAACTATACATCAAAGAATCTATAACATGCTCCACCAATCACATAGTATGTCTAATTCATTCCTCATATGAAAAGGTTGAAACATAACATAAACGTTCATATTAAAACTATGATACGAGATATTAATACATTAACCATAAACCATGAATGGTATAAAAATAACACAACACAGTAAAACATATCACAAAAACTTTAATACAATATGGAATATTTGTATCATAATGAATCAACTTCAAATAAGTGTAAAATCCATCAAAGAATGTTGACATAGATGAAATAAAAAATATTTTAGAAAAATATCTTAATATTTTTTGAAATAATTAAAAAGTAAAATAATTATAAAAAAAAATTTATTTTGAAAATATTCTTATATTCTTGTAAGGGATGCTTCGATGGTGTTATAATGGTTAAAAATATATGCACCCACCGTATAAGTTAAAAAAGACATTCTTACCTTAATTTTGTCAAAAAGTTCATAAAATACCTTATTTTGAAAATGAAGGAAAATTTATTTCAAAACATAGAAGTTAAAACAAGGGTATAAATTACTTTAACCTGTATTCTAGGAAATAATAAAAATGATTTGAAATACATTTATATGAAACAAAAATGTGGATGATAAAGAAGTACCAGTTGATACTAACAGATAAACAACTTCTAATAAGTAAAGAGATTGTAAAATTAACCCTTAAATTGTACTTTTCCTTGGTCGAGGGTACGTTAAACTACTGTATAATAGTTAAATAGTTTTTAATAAATTATAAAATAACCACATACATAAATACAATATCATATATGATCTTCTAATATTTCTTTATAAATAATATTTTAGTAGTATCATTGTTTCAGGTGTTAACTGATTAGTATTACTTTATATGTTTTATTACGTAAGTCATATTTGATATAGATCAGATGTATTTGATTCATATCCATAATTAAATTAAGTTCTTAAACATTACTTTTTATCATAAAATGAAAATTATTATTTAATGATTACGATGGGGAACGAATCTCATCGCATTCGTGGAGACGGTAATCTATACATACACATGGGGGAAAATATCATTATATTGATGGTGAAATAGTATGTAATTGGATGTAATATCTTATATACAGAATCATTAACATGTTATATTTAATATTTTCATCAGTTATACTCATTATTATACCCATCTAAATAGAGAAGTGGTTGAATAACAAACTACAACACGATGTGGAGAAAGTAAGTCGAACGTACTCACGTGTGGTGAAATGTCATTCATAGGATGGATAGATTAATGAATATGGTTGTAAAATATTTATTATATCATCAAAGTATGTATAAGTTACTTGAGTTTTTATTTTTCCATGGAAAAGACAAAGAAAGAGGAAGTGGAAGAAGAAAACAACTTTGGAAAAAGGTAGTGAAATTATTAACTCTTCTTCAGGTGTTTCCTTTTGAGATGATCAATATGGATCCTTAGGTTGGCTTTATGATCAAAGTAAGGCCACTAGGAAGAAGTGAGGGTAGTTGGGAAGATATTTTGGTAGGGTTTGGCCGATCCAACAGGATTTGGTGGAGTGATTTTGGGAGAAGTGAAGTACCCTTTTATAAGAGAGGTGGAGGTCACTTTAGGAAAAGCACAAAATATTATTTTATTATACAATCATATTTGATTTCTAATGGCTAAAAAATAATTTTTTTTTCAATGATAAGGTGGGGATGGGTCGAAAACATCTCAACCAATAGGTTTTAGATAGGTTTAGGTCACCATATTATACTTATCTTTCAGATTTAACTCTTAGTTAAACAGTTAACTTTTACCATGTATTCTTGTATTATTATAAAAAATGGTTAATAAACTAACATTAAATATCCAAGAGAACCCCTGGTGGTTCATTATTAATATATAAATTCTTATATATGTCCTTTGGTCGAATCTTATATTTTTAAGAATGTTATATCAATTAATAATATAGTATTTGTTTTAAAAACTCATTTGTGTCAATTTTGACACTATTTGGTATTTTTTTGTGAAAGTCCTAAAAATATGATTACTTCCAAAAAATTCATTAAATAAACCATTAAATGTCATATTAATCTAGGGAATTCATTTAATTCCTCATAATTATCAATTTACATTTATTTTGATATTTATAATATCAATTATTTTAATCTTTTATTAATAAGGTAACTACTGCATCATCATTGATTCATAAATAAATTTAATTATATAATGTCTAAAAATTATAAATAAAATAAAATTATGTAGTAAATAATTTTATATTTCAAATTAATTTTTTTTTCAAATTTATTTTATGTATAACCCTATATTAAAAATGATTTAGTTATTAAACATTGAATTTAACACTTTTAACACTTCTTTAAATAAATTATTAATAAATATCCAAATATAATACATGTAGACCTAAAGGATCATATTTTATTTCTATGGTTGGTTTTTGTTGAAATAAACTTATCCAATAGAATTATGACACGTGTTAGGGTAATTATAATATCATTTTTACCTTTAATTACCCTATTTACTTTTAACCGTGGTAATAAAAGTCAAAAGTTACTATTCACCAAAAAATATTTTTATCTTATTGAACCAAAATTTACAAACATATTTCAACCATATCTCTCGTATTTTTGAAATTCAATTCATAGATGTAGTAATATTACATTTTATGAAAATTTTAAAATGTGACTAGAAGGTGGGTAAAAATAGTAAAAAGTTCAATAAAAATTTATATATCTAATATTCTTATAAATTGAATCCAGTGAATTAAATTGAACATAAATAGTTATTATGTATCTATTTTTACCTAATATAAATGTAAATAATATTACTAATTATTTAATTAAAAAGTCTTTTTTAAACAATAACGCACTGTTTTTCAAAATTCATCTAAAATTGAATGTTTTCAGAAAAATAACAAAAATTCACACTAAGCTAATTTCGATATTCCGAATTCCAAAATTAAATCAATTTTGAAAAATAAAATTTATAAAATTTAAATAAGTGGGTATTTTTATTCATAATACCTAGTTTGATTGGTCGTGGTGTGTTAAAACTCCAAGTTGCATACAACGCAAGCTATTGTATTATTCCAAGGGAAATGTACTGTAGAATCGTGGGGTGTTACATTATCCCCTAATTCAAATAATTTTGTCCTTAAAATTTATAGAATATTACTACATAAAAAGATTTGGGTGGTTCTTCATCATAAGTTCCTTGGGTTCCCACGTAGCCTCTTCCACATTATGGTTTCTCCATAGAACAATTACCAGATGAGTCATTCGGTTTCTCAGTACTTATTCTCTGGTATCAAGAATCTAGAAAGGATCTTCATAATAAGACAGATCTGGTTCCAGTTCTATTTATTCATAGGTGGGTACATGCGTTGGGTCAGGCATTTATTTTCTTAATAGTGATACGTGGAACACATCATGAAATTTGGAGAGACTTGGCGGCATTTCCAAATGATAAGTTAAAACTCCAATTCATTCTATAATTTCGAATGGTCCAAAGTACATGGGACATAATTTTCCCTTCTTACCAAAACATCTAACACCCTTCCATGGATATACCTTCAAGAAAACATGATCTCCTACTTGAAATTCCAAAACCTTCATTCAGTTATCGACATAGCTATTTTTCCTAATTTGAGAAACTTTGATGTGGGTTTGGATAATCTTCACCTTTTCCATTGTTTTCTCAACACGTTCTTGGCCCATGATTTTTCATTCACCAACATCATCCCAACAAGTTGGTGTGAAAAATCTCATTCCATACGATGCTTCATATGGTGCCATCTCAATACTTGAATATAAGTTATTGTTATAGGAAAATTATACCAGAGGTAAATATTGACCTCACATACCCTGAAAGTCAAGTGAGAAATATCTCAACATGTCTTCTAAGGTTTTAATAGTCTATTCTGATTGTCTATTAGTTTCACGGAGGTAGTCAGTGCTCAAACGAAGTTCAGTATCCAAGGCCTTATGAATACTTTTCTAGAATCTTGATGTAAAATGGTGTTCATGATCAGAATCAATTGATAGGGGTACTCCATGAAGTCTTACAACTTCATTAATATATAATCTTTCTAGATGTTGAAGTGGTAAATCTTCTCTTATAACAAGAAAATTTGCAGAATTGGTAAGAGGATAAAAAATGACCCATATTTAATCATTCCTTCTAGTAGTTTTTGGTATCCCCATGAAAAATTCCATCATAATATCATCCCATTTCCACTCAGGTATTGGAAGAGGTTTCATGAATCATCTAGGACGATGTCTTCCAGTTTTCACTTGTTGACAAACCATACATCTTGACACATAATCCACATTCTCTCTCTTCATATTATTCCACCAAAAATGTTCCTTCAAGTATATATACATCTTAGTGCTTCTATGGTGTATAGAGAACTTGGAGCTATGAGCATCATCCAACAATTCCCTTTTAAGAGAAAGTATATCTGGAACACAAAGTTTGTTCCCAAATTTCAAAAATCCATCTTTATATACGAAGTCACTCTATCTCCCATCATTCACAGCTATGATCTTCTTTTGAAACTCATCCTCATCAGTCTGAGAACTCTTTATCCTTTCCAGTAAAGATGGACTGTAAACCATTTGAAAAATTATTGACGTTTCACCTTCCATGATTATTCCCATATCTATTTTTACTAGATCCATGTACATAGGATCTCTTTCAACTCTCATATTGTATAAAACTACATGATCCTTTCTTCTCAAAGCATCTTCCACCTTATTTGACTTCCCTGAGTTGTATTTTATAGTGAAGTCATAATTCTTTAGTAGTTCAAGGCATCACCTTTTCCTTGTGTTGGGTTATTTTTGTGAGAAAATATACTTCAAACTCTTGTTATCAGCATAAATCTCACATTTTTCACCAACAAGATAGTGTCTCCATATCTTCAAATAAAATATTATAGATTCTAACTCATGATCATGAGTGGGATTGTTTTGTTCATGAATTTTTAGTTGCTGTGATGCAGAGGCAATAACACTATCATTCTGCATAAGGACACAACCAAGTCATTTCTTTGAATCATCACTATAAATAACAAACCCATTATTCCACAATGGTAGAGTCAATAGTGGATCATTTACTAATATTATCTTCAGTTCTTCAAAGAATTCGTTACACTCTTTTGTACAAAAAAAATTTACCCCTTTACGCGTGAGCTTGGTTAATGGGTTAGCTAATCAGGAAAAATTCTGGATGAAACACCGATAATTACCTACTAAAAAAATAAAATTGTGTACCTCTAATATACTTGTCGGTGCTGGAAATTCTTGAATTTCTCTTTTCATAGAAGGATCAATAGAGATTCCATCCATAGAGACAATATGGGCCAGAAAAAAAAATCCTGAAGCCAGGATTCACATTTTCTAAACTTCCCATATAGTTCATTTATTCTGAGGGGGTTCAAAATAATATGCAAGTTATTTTCATGAACTTCATAGATTTTAGAGTATACCAAGATATCATCAATAAATACCACTAAAATTTCATTAAGATATTACTTGAAAACACTATACATTAGATCTATGAAAATAGAGGGTGCTTTAGTCAGTCAAAAAGGCATTAATGTAAACTCATAATGCTCATACCTGGTTCGAAATGCGGTTTTTGAAATGTCTTCCATTTTGACCCACAATTGATGATATCTAGACAGAAATTCAATCTTTGAAAAATACTCAGCTACATGAAGTTGATCAAATAAATTATCAATGCGAGGTAGGGGATACTTGTTCTTTATTGTTATAGCATTGATCTCCCAATAATAATTTAAGAACCTCTTAGATCCATTTTTCTTCTTAACATAAAGAACATTGGACCCCATGGAGAAACACTAGAGAGAATAAATCCCTTTTTACTCAATTCCTCTATTTTTTTCTTTAGTTCCACTAATTCCAAAGTGGCCATTCTATAAGGGGTATTCGATATAGGCCTTAAATTAGGAATTAAATCAATGGATAACTTAATTTTTCATTTTGGAGGATGTCCAGGTAAATCCTATGGAAACACATCAACATATTCTTTCACAGTAGGTACATCCTCTATTGGAACATTCTTTTCCTCACCCATAGTTATTTCATTCTCTTCCTCCACAATAATTTAATTTATTAGATCTACTTAGGGTGGATTTAGATATGAATCAAATGGTGATGTTTTTTCTCTAAAGATAAGGTACTCCTTATCATCATAGAAAATTGTAACCTCCTTCTTCTTACAATAAATATTTTCATCATGGTCCGAAATCCAATCCATACTGAGGATTATATCAAATTAAATCATGGGAATGACGATGATATCAATAGATAAAGAAAATTTATATACCCTAGTGCGGTCTGATTCACAAAACATTTTTGCAATGATACTTACCATAGGATTTTTTACTGAAAACTCCCTTTGTTAAATCAAATTGGAAATATCTAATTTATCCAAGCAAACTAGGATGATATGAAACAATGCGATGATCTATAATCCAATAAAGAATTGTTTAAACTTGAAGAATCCATTAAATTACCTGCCACAATGTCTTTTGAAGAATTTATGCAATTCCCCAACCCCAGTTACCCAGAGTCAGTTCATTATTACGTAACATTGGCATGATCACAAAAGATCAAGTCTCGAAAGACCGATTAGTTTAGTAGCCTTGGAAACACTAGATACATTCATAAACGTTACATTACATCATAAATTGAAAAACTACAATAGCATAGTCTCCATAGTCCACACCCATATCCACTTCAGCCTATCCCTACAGGTCAGTCATAAAATATTTCTTCACATCCTGGGAAAAATAAAACCTAGAAAGGGGTGAGCTCAGATACTCAGTAAGGTCAACAATATAGCGAAATCTTTCATAAATAAACATAAACATTTAAGGAAACGTATAACTAAAACAAAAGCCTTTTAAAATTGAACTTTAGCATAATATGGAAAAAGTAAAATGAAATAATTCCATTTACTTATTCACATGGATATTCTACTGGTCAAATAATCACATGAAATATCAATAACCACTTTCATAATGATGGAATGCATAATGCCAAACTATCGTAACCACATAGCCAAGGCCTCGTGCCAAGACTACAAATAAGATTTTGTCAAGGCCTCGTGCCAAGACACTAGTTTGTCTCATGAGACCTGCCGATGCATCGAGGAGCTATATTTGACTCCACACATTACTTATTAAGTCCAATTCATTCTTCATATGAACAGGTTTAAACATATCATAAACCATATCATAATCGTATCACAGAAAACATGCATAAAGGAAACATAAAATTTCCACATTTCAATCACCAAATATCAACACAACACATTGATATAATAAAAACATTATGAAAAGCATTTTCAATACCAATATAAATGAAAATTAAAACATTGTATTTATTTTTCATTTAAAAAAAGTTATGGCTTGTAGAGGAAGCCGAAACTCAAATAATGGTCACATAAGCGGAGAAGTCGTTGTCACTGCATACGTAAGACAAAAAATTCCTTTTGTTGTTTAGTAAATATTATTCATATAAAAATATTCCTTTTGAATAAAAGTAAAATTCAATGGTGTTTATACACCGTATAAAATAATGTTGTGTATACAAAAAATATGCCTTAATGAAAGGAGATTGAGACGAAGTCCCTTACCTCCTGTCCGACTTGACTCGACCATTCTTTAACCTCCTGAATAATAAACTAGAGTTAATTTATAATTGCTTAATAACCTTTTTTAAGTTCATTATTCCTTTTATATCACTTATTACCATGTTATGAACATTATGTAATTATTTAAGTTAATAACAATTGTTTTGTCGATCTTTGGTACTTGAGTCAAAAATAAACTTCTCATAATTACAAGTTGATCATTTGGTAAAATATCCATTATATCCAGAATTATATTCATGATGTTGATATCATATATATCATATATATCCAGTATATATATGAATTTATAATATTACATAACATTTAGAGGTAACAAATTAAATGCACCGTTCATGGAGACTATAAGCCGTACGTACACGTGAACACTACTTTCATTTATATTTCGTATTTAATGAAATTAAATCATAATTATATAAAGGTATATCATAATTCCAGTATAATATCATATATAATATCATTTACTCCGTCCTTTATACGTCCCACATATGGCATTAACTATTCAAATCACTTTGAGGGGCGGTAGTCCACACTTCCAAAAATGAAATTATCGCGTTTACCCATAATGGGAATCATAAAGGTATGCCATAAATGAAAAATACAGAAGCATAAAGAAAACATAAACTTAATATATATCATATATATATATAGTTACATCTTTATGGACACCATTATAGGTGTTAAAAGAATATTGAACAATCATCGTTTCGTGAGGCAGTAATTCGCTACCCACAGAAACAGTATGTTATTTAACCATTAGAGGAAGGTGTGTGTAACTGTAAATCAAATACTTATAATAACAAAATCCTAGTATATTAAAGATACTGGCTTTGTTACAAAAGAAAGGAATAAAAAGAGTTTTAGGGGTTGGAGAAGCAAAATAATACAAAAGAACATAAGAGAAGACATTACCTTAAAATCGGGAACTCTTTTTGATTTGAGCCAAAGGATTCCTTCAGATGACTTCTGGCAAAAGTGAGGCTTCTAGAAGTAATATAGGGAAGTTTAGAGAGTATTTGGGCATATTTTGGCTGAGGAAAATGGCTTGATGTTGTGAATAAGGTGGTAGAGGTGGGG
This sequence comes from Viscum album, assembly GCA_963277665.1. Classification (NCBI taxonomy): domain Eukaryota; kingdom Viridiplantae; phylum Streptophyta; class Magnoliopsida; order Santalales; family Viscaceae; genus Viscum; species Viscum album. The sequence goes on along the minus strand of OY728120.1, from coordinate 2,057,956,924 downwards.
CCTTTTATAAGAGGAGAGGAGGGGCACTCTTGGAAAGTCATGAAATGTTGCATTATTATATAATGCATTTCATATTTTAAAGGTCTTAAAATTATATATTTCTAGGATAATGTGATAAGGGTTCGAAATATATTCATCCAATAGGTTTTTGACAAGTGTATTCCTTAGATTTTACATTTTATTTTCATTTTATTTAAATCGTTAATTAATGAGGTAATCGCTGCATCATCATGGTGTCAAAAATAAATTTATTTATTTAATTCCTAAAAATTATAAAAAAATTACCATGATGTAGGAAATATTTTTAGGTTTCCAATTAATATTTATAGTTGAAATGTTAACTTATATAACCCCATGAAATAATTGTTTTAGTAAAACAACACAAGTTTGTGACAATTTTATTTTTACTTTAAATAAAAAGTTATTAATGTCATTTTTTTACCCATGTGGCTCCATGGGGTCCCCAAATGACCCATGGATTGTCTTGGTCAGACATGGATCATACAATAATGGTAGGACAAGTGTAAAGATATTTTCATATTTTTAAAATATCATTTTTACCTTAAATTTCAATAATTACCTTTAATCGCGATTAATAAAACTTAAAAGTTACAATTCACCAAAAATTATTTTCATTTCATTGAACCAAATTATTATTCCTAATGACAACCATGTATGTCGGATTTTTGATAATCAAATCACAGAATTGGTAATGTTTTATTTAAACAAAAAATCAGTTTCTTAACTACCACTTAGTGGTTTCACTATTCATTAAAAATTGAAGTTTTTCAGAAAAATACCAAAACTTCCCCATAAGCTATAATTGATATTCTGAATCCAGAAATGATGTCTATTTAAAAAATTCCAAACATATAAGTTTCATGAATTAATTTAATAATTAATTCCCACTGTCACAACAAATAACGTGTTTTTATGAAACTGTATATATCAAAAGATTGACAATTGTTTATGTCCAATTTCAAAGTGAATTTAATTCTAATGACCACCATTGGATAAAATGGTAAAAATATATTCTAATTATACTTTAAAACCACTCAATAGTATAATTTTTCACTATAAATTATTTTGATTTAAAAAGTTATTTTTAAGTATTTTTCTATTCATAGAAAATTGGACCTTCTCAGAAAATTACAAAAAAGTTGACTTATGATAATTTCGATATTCCGAATAAAAAAAAAAGAATTCCATTTTGAAATATAAAATTTATATATTTTCAAAAAGTGGGTATAACTATTCATAATGGGTACTTTGATTGGTCGTGATGTGTTAGAACTCGAGGTTGTGTAAAACACACACTTCTCTATTATTCAAAGAGAAACATACCATGAAAGCTTGGGGTGTTGCATTCTCCCCCCTTCAATAAATTGCATCCTTTCAATTTTAAATTTTTCTTTTGAAATATATGGTTGAATATAGAAAATGCCCTTGTGGAAAACCCACATCGGAAATAGTGTTAATAAAAATATAACTTTAAAAGAAAGAAAGAGAAGTACAAAGGTCACCTGAGATAGCCCATACTAGGATTCTATGAAAACATGGATATGGAGGAGGAAAAAACCATCAAAGTCTGATGGAGAGTTTTAGAAAGCAGGATTAAGAGAAAGATAACTACAAGAAAATCAAAAAATTTTGATTGGTTAAATGGTCTTTCATTCCCCAGTAGGAAAAGTTAACCGAAAACATTTTTTTTATTTTAAGATACCTTTCATAAAGTTGAATAATTTATTTATGAGATTTACTAAGAACGTAAGAAAATATACTTACTTGTCATGTATACATTCATTCCTTACTAAATATTTACCACAAACCCATCTTTCACTCCAAAAGGTAATAGAACTGAAAAATATTCTATTTATCCTAACCGTGTAGGGTTCCAAAAGTAAATTTATAATTCCTCTATTAGAACTAAAAAACTACATTATACACTCCGGGGACTTCACGTAGTCTAGTGGTAGGCGATAAATCCCAATCGCACTGTGGTTGTGGGTTCGATTCCCATAGCTTTGTCCGACGCGACAGGTTCTCACAAGGTCTGCATGTTGTACCTTTTATAAATATCCAAACATAACCTTAAAAACAGTATCTAATGTAAAATATAATCCATTCCAACCTTTATAGTTATCCAAAATATCTCTCTCAAGACTTTCTCTAAAAGGTCTCTAAATTCCAAAATCAATTGTAACATTAGATTCTCCATACAAAGTAAAGTTTCTCTTATTGTCACATACTAAAAATATGATTACCTTCATCCTATTAAAACGTTAATGAAAACAACAAGTACTACAGTACAATCCTTATATATATCACATTATTCTTATAACCAGAATATATTCCTTGAGTCCAAAAGAACCAATACATTAATTATTCCACTTCAACTGTAGTGACATCATAAGATTGGCCTTGATCCCTTGGCCTTTTCCGAGGTAATTTCACCTGACACTTAGGACATTCATTTTCATAATGTCACATATCTCTACAATTATAGCATTCCACATTGATAGCCTCATTCTTTCCGTTGCAATTACGAGCCTGGTGACCTTTTTCTCCAGATTTGTAACAAAATCCCATTACCTTTAGGCAAGTACTGGGGTGATTATTCCAACAATTATCACATAATGGAAAATAATTATTTCCCTTTTCAATTTATCTATCTCTTGTTCCACCGTTCTATTCTTCTCTTGCTTTACTTTGTTGTTATAAGACTTAGAGAATTCATTTTCTGTCTTGATAGCACACGATACAATATCTTCGTACGATGAGAAGGATTGTGATACTAAAGATCGATAGAGAAATGGTTTTAACCTATCAAAGAAACAATAAATCTACTTCTTGGGTTATGTATATAATCTGCTGCATGCCTCGCTACCCTTGTAATGTTAGCTTCATACTTTGCGACATTGTCATCCTCCTTTTTCCTCAGACTCAGAATTTGCCTTTCCATATCTTCTCGATGGTCACGAGGAAAATATTTTTCTATGAAAAGATCCTTGAACTCTCTCCATTCCATATTTGATACTTCATCATATTCTTTCGTGTTTTTTAGCCATGACCACTACTGATCAGCATCTCCAGTGAGGTGATAAACTGCCATGACAACCTTTTCCCTTTCACTACTTTCCAAAGCCTGAAATATTTTCACTAGGGAACTTATCCATTGCTTAGCTACTAATGGATTTGTACTCCCATTGAATGTTGGTGGTTGTTTCCTCATGAAGCGATATAACATTGATCCTCCATGTTGCGGATCAGGGTGCTCCATACGAATAAGGTTATTATTCATAACTTGAGTGAGTTGTCCCAGTATTGTGATAAACTGATCAACACCAGTTGTATCACCAGATCCATTATAATTATCTTGAGTAGGAGGGAAATCCCTACATGGAGTGTGTGCATTGATACGGTTTCCATTCCTTCCACTAGGCTCTATTTCTAAACAATGGCATAAACTAGATCAGTTTATTAATCAAAACACATAATTTCATACTTGTAAAACAGTTAACATAAATTGAACTATTTATGGATATAATCTATAATCATAAAAATGTTTTCTTTGAGAAGTATATACTCATAAACACTTCATAATGGTTTGTAATGAAAATGAGAATTATTCTAAGCATATTCCCCGAGAGTGTCATAACCAAGAGTGCATCAAGGCCCGTTGTCGTGCACCAGTTCCCATTCGAGTCTATCTCAAAGCGGTGTTTTTGGGTTTCACCCCTAGGTACATCTGTGCCAGATCCGCCTCTACCTGCTCGTATCCAAACAGGGATGTATTTCTCAGAAAACTCACAAAAATCTCTATAATACGAAAATTGTAGGAAGATCTTCTATACTAATCCTCATAGTCTATCTTAGGGCTATGTGCTCTAATCAGAGTTTATCTAAATATAGATTCCAAGGTTAGTACTAAACTGCATTTGATACCAACAGTAATGCCCTGACCCTAGTTACCTAGAGTCTGTGCATTATTACGTAACATTGGAATGATCACCAAAGATCAAGTCTCTAAAGAATGTTTAGTTTAGTAACCTTGGAAACACTAGATACATTCATAAACGTTACATTACATCATAAAGTGAAAAAAATACAATAGCATAGTCTCCGTAGTCCACACACATATACCCTTTAGTCTATCCCTGCAGGTCGGTCATAAAATATTTCTTCACATCCTGGGAAAAATAAAACATAGGAAGGGGTGAGCTCAGATGCTCAGTAAGGTTAACAATATAGCGGAAGCTTTCATAAAAAAACATAAACTTTTAAGGCAATATATAACTAAAACAAAAGCCTTTTAAACTTGAACTTCAGAATAATATGGAAAAAGTAAAATGAAATAATGCCATTTACTTATTCACATGGATATTCTACTGGTCGAATAATCACATGCAATATCAATAACCACTTTCACAATGACGGAATGCATAATGCCAGACTATCGTAACCACGTAACCAAGGCCTCGTGCGAAGACTACAAATATTATTTTTTCAAGGCCTCGTGCCAAGACACCGGTTTATCTCATGAGACCTTCCGATGCATCGAGGAGCTATAGCGGGCTCCACTCGTCACTTATAAAGTCCAATGCATTTCTCATATGAACAGGTTTAAACATATCATAAACCATAACATAATCGTATCACAAAAAACATACATAAAGGAGACATAAAATTTACATATTTCAATCAACATATATCAATACAACCCATTGATATAATAAAAACATTATCAAAACCATTTTCAATACCAAAATAAAAGAAAATTAAAACATTGTATTTATTTTTCATTTAAAAAAATGTTATGGCTTGTAGAGGAAGCCGAAACTCAAATAATGGTCACGGAGAAAAAGAAGTCATTGTCACCGCATACGTAAGACAAAACATTCCTTTTGTCGTTTAGTAAAAACGATTTGTATAAAAATATTCCTTTTGAATAAAAGTAAATGTCAAATGGGTTTATACACCGTATGAAAAAATTTTGTGTATAAAACTAAATATGACTCAATGAAAGGATATTGAGACGAAGTCCCTTACCTCGTGTCCGACTTGACTCGACCATTCTTTAACCTCCTGAATAATAAACTAGAGTTAATTTCTAATTGATTAAAAACCTTTTTCAAGTTCATTATTCCTTTTATATCACTTATTACCATGTTATGAACATTATGTAATTATTTAAGATAATAACAGTCGTTTTGTCGATCTTTGGTACTTGAGGAAAAAATAAACATCTCATAATTACAAGTTGTTAATGTAGTAAAATATCCATTATATCCCGAATTATATTCATGATGTATATATAATATATATCATATATATCCAGTATATATATGCATTTATAATATTACATAACATTTAGAGGTAATAAATGAAATGCACCGTTCAGGGAGATGGTAAGCCGTGCGTACGCATGAACGCTACTTTCATTTCTATTTAGTATTTAATGGAATTAAATCATAATTATATAAAGGTATATTATAAATCCATTATAATATCATATATAATATCATTTACTCCATCCTTTATACGTCCCACATATGGCATTAATGATTCAAATCACTTTGAGGGGGCGGTAGTCCGCACTTCCTAAAATGAAATTATCGCGTTTACCCATAATGGAAATCATAAAGGTATTCCATAAATGAAAATTAAAGAATAATAAGGAAAACATAAACATAATATATATCATATATAAATATAGTGACATCTTAATGGCCACAATTATTGGTGTTAAAATAATATTGAACAATCATCATTTTGTGAGGCAGTAATTCGCCACCCTCAGAAACAGTATGTTCTTTTACCATTAGAGGATGGTGTGTGTAATTTTAAATCAAATAATTATAATAAAAACATACTAGTATATTTAATATATTGGTTTTGTTACAAAAGAAAGGAATAAATATAGTTTAAGGGGTTGGAGAAGCAAAATAATACAAAAGAACATAAGAGAAGACATTATCTTAAAATTGGGTAACACTTTTTGATTTGAGCCAAAAGCTTCATTGGGAAGACTTCTGCCCAAAGTGAGGCTTATAGGAGTAATATAGGGAAGTTGAGAGAGTATTTGGTCAGAGGTTGGCAGAGGAAAATGGCTTGATGGTGTGAATAAGGTGGTAGAGGTGGGGGCCTTTTATAAGAGGAGAGGAGGGGCACTCTTGGAAAGTCATTAAATGTTACATTATTATATAATGCGTTTCAGATTTTAAAGGTCCCAAAATTTTATATTTATAGGATAAGGTGATAAGGGTTCTAAATAAATTCATCCAATAGGTTTTTGACAAGTGTAATTCTTATATTTTACATTATCTTTTCATTTTATTTAAATCGTTAATTAATGAGGTAATCGCTGCATCATCATGGTGTCAAAAATAAATTTATTTATTTAATGCCTAAAAATTATAAAAAAATTACCATGATGTAGGAAATATTTTTATCTTTCCAATGAATATTTATATTCCAATATTTAACTTATATAACCCCATGTAATAATTTTTTTAGTAAAACAACACATGTTTGTGACAATTTTATTTTTACATTAAATAAAAAGTTATTAATGTAATTTTCTTACCCAAGTGGCTCCATGGGGTCCCCAAGTTGACCCATCGATTTTCTGGGTCATCCATGGCTCATCCAATAAGGGTAGGACAAGTGTCAATATATTTTCATATTTTTATAATATCATTTTACCTTAAATTTTACTAATTACCTTTAATCGCGATTAATAAAAGTTAAAAGTTATTATTCACCAAAAATTATTTTCATCTCCTTGAACCAAATTTTGCCTCCTAATGAAAAACATGTATGTCAAATTTTTTAATGTCAAATCACAGAAGTGGTGAAGTTTCATTTAAAAAAATCCGTTTTTTAACTACCACTTAGTGGTTCCACTATTCATCAAAAATTGAAGTTTTTCAGAAAAATAACAAAAATTTACCCTAAGCTATAATTTATATTCTGAATTCAAAAATGATGTAAATTTTAAAAAATTCCAAAAATATAAGTTTCATTAATTAATTTAGTAATTAATTCCTGCTGTCACAATAAATAGCGTGTTTTTAAGAAACAATATATATCATAAGATTGACAATTGTTTATGTCCAATTTCAAAGTGAAATTAATTCTAATGGCCACCATTGGATAAAATAGTAAAAATATATTCTAATTATACTTTAAAACCACTAAATAGTATAATTTTTCACTATAAATTTGTTTGATTAAAAAAATTGTTTTTAAGTATTTTTCTAGTCATAGAAAATTGGAAGTTCTCGGAAAATTACAAAAAATTCAACATATGATAATTTCGATATTCCGAATACAAAAATGAAGTCCATTTTGAAATATTAAATTTATATAATTTCAAAAAGTGGGTATTACTATTCATAACGGGTACTTTGATTGGTCGTGGTGTGTTAGAACTCGAGGTTGCGTACAACACATGCTGATCTATTATTAAAAGAGAAGCATACCATGGAAGAATTGGGTGTTACATTCTCCCCTCCTCTAATAAATTTCATCCTCGCAATTTGAAATTTTTCTTTGAAAATTGATGGTTGAAAATAGAAAATGCCTTTGTAGAAAACCCACATAGGAAATAGGGTTAATAAAAAAATAACTTTAAAAGAAAGAAAGAGATGTACAAAGGTCACCTGAGATAGCCCATACTAGGATTCTATGGAAACATGGATATGGAGGAGAATAAAACCATCAAGGTCTGATGGAGAGTTGTAGAAAGCAGGATTAGGAAAAAGTTAACTATAATAAAATAAAAAACTTGAGATTGGTTAAACAGTCTTGTATTCCACAGTAGGAAAATTTAACTGACAACGTTTTTTTGTTTTAAGTTACCTTTCATAAAGTTGAAGAATTTTTTTATGAGATTTACTAAGAACTTAAGGAAATATACTTACGTGTCATGTAGAGATTCATTCCTTACTAAATTTTTACCACAAACCCTTCTTTCACTCAAAAGGTAATAGAACTCAAAAATATTCTATTTATCCTAACCATATAGGGTTCCAAAAATAAATTTATAATCCCTCAATCAGAACTAAAAAACTACATTATACACTCCAGGGACTTCATGTAGTCCAGTGGTAGGCGATAAATCCCAATCACACTATGGTTGTGGGTTCGATTCCCGCAACTTTGTCTGATGCGATGGTTTCTCACATGGTCTGTGTGTTGTCCCTTTTATAAATATCCAAAAATAACCTTAAAAATAGTATCCAATGTAAAATATAATCCATTCCAACCTTTATAGTTATCCAAAATACCTCTGTCCAGACTTTCTCTAAAAGGTCTCTAAATTCCAAAATCAATTGTAACATTAGATTCTCCAAAAAAGTAATTTTTCTCTTATTGTCACATACTAAAAATATGATTACCTTCATCCTATTAAAACCTTAATGAAAAAAACAAGTACTTTAGTACAATCCTTATATATATATCACATTATTCTTATAACCAGAATATAATCCTTGAGTCCAAAAGCACCAATACATTAATTATTCACCTTTAACTGTAGTAACAACATAAGATTGGCCTTGACCCCTTGGTCTTTTCCAAAGTAATTTCCCCTGACTCTTAGGACATTAATTTTCATAATGTCCCATATCTCTACAATTATATCATTCCACATTGACAGCCTCATTATTTCCATTGTAATTACGAGCCTGGTGACCTTTTTCTCCACATTTGTAACAAACTCCCATTCCCTTTAGGCAAGTACCAAGGTGATTATGCCAACAATTATCACATAATGGAAATTACTTCTTTCACTTTTCCCCTTATCTGTATCTTGTTCCACCATTCTCTTCTTCTCTTTATTTACTTTGTTGTCATGATACTTAGAGAATTCCTTTTCTGTCTTGATAGCACAGGAGACAATATCTTCGTACGATGAGAAGGATTATGATACTAAATCTTGACATAGAAATGGTTTTAACCCATCAAAGAAATGATCAATAATAATTCTTGGTTAGATATATAATATGCTGTATGACTCACTAACCTTGTAAAGTTAGCCTCATACTTTGCGACATTCTCATCCTCCTTTTTCCTCAGACTCGGAAATTTCCTTTCCATATCTGCTCGATGGTCACGAGGAAAATATTTTTCTATGAAAAGCTCTTTGAACTCCCTCGATTCCATATTTGATTCTTCATCATCTTCATTTGTGTTTTGTATCAATGAACACCACTGATCAGCATCTCTAGTGAGGAGATAAACTTCCATGACAACCTTTTCCCTTTCACTACTCCCCAAATCCTGAAATATTTTCTCTAGGGAACATATCTATTTCTCAGCTACTAATGGATTTATACTCCCACTGAATGTTGGTGGTTGTTGCCTCATGAAGCGATCTAACATTGACCCTCCATGTTGCGGATCAGGGTGCTCCATACGAGTAAGGTTATTATGAATAACTTGAGTTAGTTTTCCCAGTATGGTGATAAACTGATCCGCACCAGTTGTATCACGAACTCCATTATAATTATCTTGAGCAGGAGGGAAATACCTACATGGAGTGCGTGCATTGATATGGTTTCCATTCCTTTCACTAGGCTCCATTTCTAAATAATGGCCTAAACTAGATCAGTTTATGAATCAAAACACATAATTCCATTCCTGTAAAACACTTATCATAAATTTAACTATTTATGGATATAATCCATAATCATAAAAATGTTTTCTTTGAGGATGTATATACTCATAAAAAGTTCATAATGGTTTATAAATAAAATGAGAATTATTCTATGCATATCCCCCGGGAGTGTCATAACCACGAGTGAAACAAGGACCGTTGTCTTTCACCATTTCCTGTTCGATTCTAGTTCAAAGTGGTGTTTTCAGATTTTACCCCTATGTACTTCTGTGCCAGAGCTGTCTCTACCTGCTCATATCCAGACTGGGATGTATTTCCTGGAAAACTCACTAAAATCTCTATAATACCAAAATTCAAGGAAGATCTTCTATACTAATCCTCATAGTCTATCTTAGTGCTATGTGCCCTAATAAGAGTTTATCTAAATCTTCCTTCCAAGGTTAGTACTAAACTGCCTCTGATACCAACTGTAACGCCCTGAACCCAGTTACCCAGACTTGGTGCATTATTAAATTACATTGGCATGATCACAAAAGATCATGTCTCGAAAGAATGATTAGTTTAGTAACCTTGGAAACACTAGATACATTCATAAATGTTACATTACATTATAAAGTGAAAAACTAAAATAGCATAGTCTCCATAGTCCACACCCATATCTCCTTCAGTCTATCCATGCAGGTCAGTCATAGAATATTTCTTCACATCCTGGGTAAAATAAATTATAGAAAGGGGTGATCTCAGATGCTCAATAAAGTTAACAATATAGTAGAAGCTTTCATAAATAAACATAAACATTTAAGGAAATGTATGACTAAAAAAAGCCTTTTAAACTTGAACATCATCATAATATGGAAAAAGTAAAATGAAATAATTCCATTTACTTATTCACATGGATATTCTACTGGTTGAATAATCAATGCAATATCAATAACCACTTTCATAATGATGGAATGCATAATGCGAGACTATCGTAACCCCATAACCAAGGCCTCATGCCAAGACTACAAATAAGATTTTTTCAAGGCCTCGTTCCAAGAAACTAGTTTTTCTCATGAGACCTGCCGATGCATTGAGGGGCTATAGCGGGCTCCACTTGTCACTTATTAATTCAATTTCTTTCCTCATATGAATAGGTTTAAACATATAATAAACCATAACATAATCGTATCACATAAAACATGCATAAAGGAAACATACGATTTCCACATTTCAATCACCAGATATCAATACAACACATTGATATAATAAAAACATTATAAAAAAGAATTTCTATACCAAAATAAAAGAAAATTAAAACTTTTCATTTATTTTTCATTTAAAAAATGTTATGGCTTGTAGAGGAAGCCGAAACTCAAATAATGGTCACGGCAGAAGAGAAGTCATTGTCACCGCATACGTAAGACAAAAAAATACCTTTTGTCGTTTAGTAAAAATGATTCGTATAAAAAGATTCCTTTTGATTAAAAGTAAATGTCAATGAGCTTTATACACCATATAAAAGAAATTTGTGTATAAAACAAAATATTCCTCAATGAAAGGAGATTGAGACGAAGTCTCTTACCTTGTGTCCGACTTGAGTCGACCGTTTTCTAACCTCCTAAATAATAAACTAGATTTAATTTCTAATTGATTAAGAACCTTTTTCAACTTCATTATTCAATTTATATCATTTATTACCATGTTATGAACATTGTGTAATTATTTAAGTTAATAACGGCCGTTTTTTCGATCTTTGGTACTTGAGGAAAGAATAAACTTCTCATAATTACAAGTTGTTCATGGGGTAAAATATCAATTATATACATAATTATATTCATTAAGTATATATCATTTATATCATATATATCCAGTATATATATGCATTTATGATATTACATAACATTTAGAGGTAGTAAATGAAATGCACTGTTCATGGAGACGGTAAGTCGTACGTAAGCATGAACGCTACTTTCATTTCTATTTTGTATATAATGAAATTAAATCATAATGATATAAAGGTATATTATAATTCCATTATAAAATAATATATAATATCATTTACTCCATCCTTTATACGTCCCACATATGGCATTAATTATTCAAATCACTTTGAGGGGTGGTAGTCCGCACTTTCTATAATAAAATTTTCGCTTTTAACCATAACAAAAATCATAAAGGTATGCCATAAATTAAAAATACCAAAGCATAAGAAAAACATAAAAATAATATATATCATATATAAATATATTTACATCTTAATGTCCACCATTATAGGTGTTAAAATAAGATTGAACAATCATCGTTTCATGAGGCCGTAATTCGCCACCCACATAAACAATATGTTCTTTTACCATTAGAGGATGGTGTGTGTAAGTGTAAATCATATCCTTATAATAACAACATCCTTGTAAATTTTAGATACTGTTTTTGTTACAAAAGAAAGGAATAAATAGAGTTTAAGGGGTTGTAGAAGCAAAATAATACAAAACAACATAAGAGAAGACATTATCTTAAAATCGGGTAACTCTTTTTGATTTGAGCCAAAGGATTCCTTGGGAAGACTTCTGCCAAGATTGAGGCTTCTAGGAGTAATATAGGAAAGTTTAGGGATTATTTGGGCATATTTCGGCCGAGCCAAATGGCTTGATGGTGTGAATAATGTGGTAGAGGTGGGGGCCTTTTATAAGAGGAGAGGAGGGGCACTCTTGGAAAGTCATGAAATGTTACATTATTATATAATGCGTTTCGGATTTTAAAGGTCCCACAATTATATCTTTCTAGGATAAGGAGATATGGGTTTGAAATCTACTCATACAATAGGTTTTTGACAAGTTTTTGTCTTATATTTTACATGATCATTTCATTTTATTTAAATCGTTAATTAATGAGGTAATCAATGCATCATCATGGTGTCAAAAATAATTTTTATTATTTAATGCCTAAAAATTATAAAAAAATTACCATGATATAGGAAATCTTCTTATCTTTACAATAAATATTTATAGTCAAAAGGGTATCTTATATAACCCCATGTAATAATTGTTTTAGTAAAATCACTCATGTTTGTGACAATTTTATTATTATTTTAAATAAAACGTTATTAATGTCATTTTCTTACCCAAGTGGCTCCATGGGGTCCCCAAGTTGACCCATGGATTGTATTGGTCGGCCATGGCTCATCAAATAAGGGTAGGACAAGTGTAAAGATATTTTCATATTTTTATAATATCATTTTACCTTAAATTTCACTAATTACCATTAATCGCGATTAATAAAACCTAAAAGTTTCTATTCACCAAAAATTATTTTCATCTCATTGAACCAAATTTTTCTTCCTAATGACAACCATATATATCATATTTTTTAAAATCAAATCACAAAATTGGTAAAGTTTCATTTAAACGAAAAATCAGTTTTTTAACTACCACTTAGTGGTTTCACTATTCATAAAAAAATTGATGTTTTTCAGAAAAATACAAAAAATTCACCCTAAGATATAATTGATATTCTGAATTCGAAAATGATGTCTATTTTGAAAAATTGCAAACATATAAGTTTAATGAATTAATTTAATAATTAATTCCCACTGTCACAACAAATTTCGTGTTTTTAAGAAACAATATATATCAAAAGATTGACAGTTGTTTATGTCCAATTTCAAAGTGAAATTAATTCTAATGACCACCACTAGATAAAATGGTAAAAATATATTCTAATTATACTTTAAAACCACTCAATAGTATAATTTTTCACTATAAATTATTTTTATTAAAAAAGTTGTTTTTAAGTATCTTTCTATTCATAGAAAATTGGAAGTTCTCAGAAAATTACAAAAAATTCAACTTATGATAATTTCGATATTCTAAATACAAAAATGAAGCCCATTTTGAAATATAAAATTTATATAATTACAAAAAGTGGGTATTACCATTCATAACGGGTACTTTGATTGGTTGCAGTGTGTTAGAACTCGAGGTTGCGTACAACACATGCTGCTCTATTATTCAAAGAGAAGTGTACCATGGAAGTTTGGGGTGTTACAATGTACCTCAACAGTAGTGATCTTATAATCTTGGCATTGATCCCATAGAATTTTCTGAGGTATGTTTCCTTGGCTCTTAGGACATTCATTTGCATAATTCCCCTTTTCCCTACAATTGTAGCATTTAACATTGACAACCTCTTTCTTTCCCTTGCAATCACGAGCATGGTGGACTTTTTCTCCACACTTGTAACAGACTCCCATTACCTTCAGAAAAGTACCGGGGTGTTTCTTCCAAAATTTACTACAGGATGGAAATTCAAATTTTTCCTTCTTCCCCTTCTTTCCATTTCAAGAGTGTTCTACAGATCCTTTCTTCTCTTTCTTTTCTTTAAATTCGTTAGACTTAGAGAATTCCTTTTCTGTCTTGATATTTACATGAGAAAATATCTTCGTATGATGAGAAGGATTGTGAGTCTAATGTTCAATGTAGAAATGGTTTTAACAAATTAAATAATTGATCAATCCTACTCCTTGTGTAACATATATAATCTGATGCATGCCTCGCTAACCTTGTAAAGTTGGCAACATACTTTGTGACATTCTCATCCTCCTATTTCATCAGACACATAAATTGTCTTTCTATATCTGCTCGATGGTCATGAGGGAAGTATTTTTTTAAGAAAACCTCTTTAAACTCCCTCAATTCTATATTTGATACTTATTCATCATCCTTTGTGTTTGAATTAATGACCACCATTGATCTGCATCTCCCATGAGGTGATAAATTTCCTTGACAACTTTTTCCCATTTGCTACTCCCCAGAGCATGAAATATTTTCTCCAAGGAACTCATCCATTTCTCAGCTAAAATATGATTTTTAGTAACATTTAATGTTGGTGGTTTTTGCCTCATGAAGCAGTCAAACATTGATCCTCCGTATGGTGGATTAGGGTGCTCTATATGGGTAAGGATATTATTCATAACCTGAGTGAGTTGTCCCAGTATGGTGATGAGCTGATCAGCAACAGTTGCATCACCAGCTCCACTATAATTATTTTGAGTATGTGTTAAATCCCTACATGGATTACGTTCGTTGATATGATTTCCATTCCTTCCACTAGGTTCCATTTCTAAACAATGGAATACAGTAGATTAGTTTATGAATCACAATACATAATTCCAAACTTGTAAAACACTTAACATAAATTGAACTGTTTTTAGATATAATCCATTATCCTAAAAATGTTTTCTTTGAGGAGGTATATACTCATAAATCCTTCATAATGGTTTGTAAAGAAAATGTGAATTATCCAAAGAATATCCCCCGAGAGTGTCATAACCAAGAGTTCAGCAAGACTCGTTGTTGTGTACCAGGATACACTAAGTCAAACCTAAAACTCCTTGTCAGAGTTTTAACTCTTAGGTACATCTATGCCAGAGCTTCCCCTACCTGATCGTATCCAGAAATGGATGTATTTCTTGGAAAAATCACAAAATCTCTACATTACCCAAACTCTAGGAAGTTCTTCTATACTAATCCTTAAAGTCTATTTAGGGTAATGTTCTCTAATCAGAGTTTTTCTAAATCTAGTTTCCAAGGTTTGTACGAAACTTCCCCTGATATCAACTGTGACGCCCGAACCCAGTTACCCAAAGTCGGTGCATTATTAAAAAACATTGTCTTGATCACAAGGGATCAAATCCCGAAAGACCAATCAATTCAGTATCCTTGTAAGTACTAGATACATTCATAAGTTTTAAATTACATTATAAAATGAAAAAAAACATTGTTTCCATTGACCACATTCATATACCATATACTATCTCTACAGGTCCATTATAATATACTTTTTCGCATCTTGGAAAAAATAAAACATAGAAAGGGCTGAGCTCAGGTGCTTAGTAAGGATAACAACATTTTGGAAGCCTTCATAAATAATCATAAATATTTAAGGAAATGTATAAGACTAAAACAAAAACCTTTTAAACATAAACATCAGCATAATATGGAAAAGATAAATCAAATAATTCCATTTACATATTCACATGGATATTATACTAGTCGAATAATCACCTGTAATATCAATAGACAAATTCATAATGATGGATTTCATAATGTCTGACATCATATACACATTGTCACGACCTCATTCCAAGACTAAAAATAATATTTTTTCAAGGCCTTGTTCCAAACACTAGTTTGTATCATGAGACCTAATGATTCATTTAGGATCTATAGTGGTTTCCACCCGCCACTTACTAAGTCAAATGCATTCCTCATATGAAAATGGTTGAAGCTTAACATAAACACTCACATTAAAAATAGCATACAAAATTTTAATACTTTAACCATAAACCATGAATGTGATAAAAATAACACATACAAAGTCAAACATTTCACAAAAAATTCTATACAATATTTAATATTTTTATCATAATGAATCAACTTCAAACAAGTGTAAAATCCATCAAAATATGTTGAAAAAGATGAATTCAAAACTATTAGAGAGAAACATCTCCTTATTTTTTGAAATAATATAAAAGTAACAAAATTATAAACGAAGACATTTATTTTGAAAATATTCTTATAAGATTGTAAGGGAATCATTGAATGTTTTATAATGGCCTAAAATAGCTGCATCCACCGTATAAGTTAAAAAAAGGCATTCTTACCTAAATTTTGTTGAAAAGTTCTAAAAGTACCTTGTTTGGAAAATGATGGAATGATTATTTTGGAAAAATAGAAGGTCAAACAAGGGTATAAATGAATTTAACCCATATTTTGAGAAATAATAAGAATGTTTTGAAATACATTTTTATCAAACATGGATGTGGATGATAAAGAATGCGTAGAAGATACTTACATATAAACAACCTCAGATAAGTAACGAGATTGTAAAACTAACACTTAAATTGTGATTTTCCTTAGTCAAGGGTAAATTAACATCTTGTTTAATATTTAAATAATTTTTATTAAATTACACAAGAACCAAATACATAAATATGATACCATATATGATCTTCTAATATTTATTTGTGAATAATATTTTACAAGCATCATTGTTTCAGGTGTTAAACGATTCATATTCTTTTATATGTTTTGTTAAATAAGTCATGTTTGATATATATACGATTTAATTTATTCATATCCAGAATGATATTATGTTCTTAAACATTATTATTAATCATAAAATAAAAATTATTCTAGAATGATTATGATAGGGAACAAATCTCATCACGTTCGTGGTGACGGTAATCCATAAGTACGCACGAGTGACAATATCATTATATTGATGGTGAAATCATATGTAATTTGATGGTATATCATATATAAAGAATCATTAACAAGTTATATTTATTATTTAACTCAGTTTTACACATTATAATACCCATTCAAATAATGAAGTGTTTGAATAACAAACTACACCACGACGTGGAGACGGTAAGTCGTACGTACGAACCTATGGTGGCATGCCATTAATAGGATTGATAAAATAATGAATATGGTTGTACCAAATTTATAATTAAATAACAGTATGTATAATGTAATATATTTATTATTTTGGTACGGAAACAACAATGAAATAGGAATTTGAAGAAGAAAAGAACTTTGAAAAAAGGTGGTGAAATTATTACCTCTTCTTCGTGTGTTTCCTATTGAGTTGTTCGAAAGGGCTCTTTAGGATGGCTTTCTGATCAACGTAAGCCCACTAGGTCTAATTGAGGGTAGTTGGGAGGATATTTGGGTAGGGTCTAGTCGATCCAAATGTCATTGGGGGGGGGTGTGATTTTGATAGAAGGGAAGTACCCTTTTATAAGAGAGGTGAGGGACACTTTAGGAAAAGCTTGAAATATTATTTTATTACACAATCATTTTCAGTTTCTAATAGCCCAAAACTGATTTATTTCGAAGCTATGATAGGGATGAGTCTAAAACCACTCAACCAATATCTTTTAGAAAGGTTTATGTCACCATATTATCATTATCTTTTAGATTTAACAATTAGTTAAATAGATTAACTTTTACCATGTATTCTTGTATTATTATAAAAAATGGTTAATAAAAATACTATAAAAATCCATGAGATACCAAAGTGATTCTTTGTAAATATATATAACCTTATATATTTCTTTTGTCTAAAACTTATATTTTTAGGAATATTATATCAATTAATAATATAGTATTTGTTTAAAAAACTCATCTATATCAATTTTTACACTATTTGGTATTTTTTGAAAGTCATAAAAACAAGATTACATAGAAAAAAATTCATTGAATCAACCCTAAAATGTCATATTAATCTATTGAATTAGTGGAATGCATCAAAAGTATCAATTTACATTTATTCGGATATTTATAATATTAATTATTTTAATCCTTAATTAATTTGTTAATTACTACACCATTATTGTGTCATAAATAAATTTATTTAGTCAATGCAAAAAAAATTAAATAAAATAAAATTATTTATAAAATATTCTTATATTTTTAATTAATATTTATATTTGAATTTATCTTCTGTATAACCCTATATTAAAAATGGTTTAGTTTTTAGACTTTGAATTTATCACTTTTAACTATTCTTTAAATAAAATAATAATTAATGTCTTAATCAAATCCAAGTGGACCTAAAGGATCATATTTTATTCCTTTGGTTGGTTTTGGTCGAAATAAACTTATCCAATAGAATTAGGACATGTGTTAGGGTAGTTATAATATCATTTTTTACCTGTTAATACCCTATTTACTTTTAACCGTGGTAAATAAAACTCAAAAGTTACTATTCACCAAATTTTTTTTTCATCTTATTGAACCCCATATTACATACTAATGTCAACTGTGTCTCTCAGATTTTTGAAATTCAATTCATAGAAGCAGGAAAATTACATTTTATGAAAATTTTCAAATGCGCCTAGAAGTTGGGTAAAAAACGGTAAAATGTTCAATAAAATTATATATATATATATATATATATATAATATTATAATAAAATAAATATATTGAAAAAATGACCATAAATAGGTATTATGTATCTATTTTTACCTAATATAAATTTAAATAAGATAACTAATTATGTAAAAAAAGTTAGTTTTAAACAATAACCAAGTGTTTTTCACTATTCATCAAAAATTTAATGTTTTCATAAAAATGCCAAATATTAACCCTAAGATAATTTTAATATTCATAATTCATAAATGAAGTTAATTTTAAAAAATAAAACTTATAAAATTCAAAAAAGTATGTATTTGTATTCATAACAGCTAGATTGATTGGTCGTGGTGTGTTAAAACTTCATGTTGCGTACAACGGAAGATATTATATTTTTCAAAGGGAAACACACCACAGAATCTTGGAGTGTTACAACTAATATGACAAGGGATAATACATACATTAAAAATGAGAGTTTCAAATTTTAATAAAATTATGTGAGAAACTAATATATTTTTTTTCCAAAAGATGAGTATTTAAGAGTAATTTTTTCCAAGATTGAATAATTTGAATCAATTTCTATGGAATATAAATTCCATAAAAGTATAACATTAAATTCCTATTATATTTGTACATTAACAAAAACAAAAATGTTTAAGACAAGAGAGGATAATTCCACAAACCAATAGACCCTTATATGAGGAAGAAACACATTAATGTCCAAAATTCAATAGTAAATCCAAAATTTAAATATATATGAATATGTAAAAAACTATCCTTCCTCAAAAATATTATATACTGTGATTGAATCCCAAAAATCATAATTATTGTATAATATAGTAATCCAAATAACATTAATCACTCTAAATGTCTTATGCAAAAATTTTAATGGCCTAAATCACATAATCTCAATGATATGCTAACCATTTCCATAAACTACCTGAAATGAAAATATGTCCACAATAAAATCATATATTTTTACAGAAATATAATTTAACTTTTACTCCTAAAATAAAATCCAATTATATTATATTTACCTTGATCATATTAGGTTCCCAAAATAGTGAACGTCTTCCAAAATAACATTAATCAATTAATAAACAAATCCTTTTCTAATCCCAAGGTAATATTTGTGATTAAAAAATGTACCTAAAATCTAAATAACCTATATCAATTAGATATTTAAAATAAAATATTCCATTTTATCTAGGACCTCACATATTCTTGTTAGAAACAAACTCGAAGGGTTGTTTCCCAAATCATTTCATCTCATGAGACTAATGATGCATCGTGGGGATTGAATTAATTAGTTTTCAACCTATAGGGCTGAATTAAATGGTCCCCAACCCATTTCTTACATGTCCACAGAATTCCTCATATATTGAATAATCAATTTTAAAATATATTTCTAAATGAAAGTGTCCCATACCAATTGAGAATACATTGAATAATATTCCCTATAAAAGTAAATAATTATAAATTGAACATTTAATAAAAAAAATATAAATACATTCATGATATTATATATCAAACGTGGCAGTTGATAAACCAACCAAAAGACTTAAGTGATGAATATGAAATTTATCTCACAGATGTAAAAAGAGAGAAAAAATACCTTACCACTTTGTAATAGTTTATTTAAAAGGATGTATATTTACAAAATAAAAATTTTCATGTAAATGAAACATGTATAATCTTAAAGGAATCTTCAAAATATTATGTATTCATGATGGTAGGAAATTCAACAATTACCATATAAGTTAAAAAACATTTTTTTACTTCTGTATGAAAAGTCATAAAGTACATTGTTTTTAAAAATGAAAGGAACATTCATTTTAATGCATAATTTAGAAAGTAAAAAAGTGATAAATATGAATTTAAAAAATCAAAAAAGAAATTGATTTTTTTTATAAAATAATAATAAGGAAGAAAAATATTCCCCAGTGGAGACTTAAACAACAACCATCCTGAATAATGATGATATTGTGAACGAATAACTTATCACATTATAATTAGTTGAATTGTATGAAAATGAATGAAATAAAATTATATGGTTATTAAAATTATCTTATATTAATAATATTTCTCCTAAAATTAATTAATGGGTAGTATATACACCACATAATAGAAAAAAGGTGTGTATAAGGAATGCGTCACATTGAAACAAAAGTGAGACAATGTCCCCATTCCTCAGACTTCCTTTTCAGTTATACAGGATTTAAAATCCTATATAATGGTTTAAATAATGTTATTAATTTATATAAAAACATTATGAATATTTATTCTATCATATATGGTCTTATTATATTAATTTATCCCTCGTTGGTTAGTAACCCTTCATTATTTTCACTTTTTTAGGTCTTAATTCCATGGTTTCTCAAGCAGGTTTTGACATTTTATTTATTGTTACAATTTCATAGATCATGATTTAATAATAAACAAAATTTAAAAAATGATCTAATATCACATATATTATGAATATATATTTATAAAAATCCATAAAATTTGGAGATAAGAAATGAACGAAAAATTAATGGAGACGGTAGGCCATACACATAGACGAGTGATACATTAATTTATTTTCCATATTAAAATATTGAAATGAAAATGATATATATGTACATTAAAATTCATTTATCAGATCTATTTAATATATATGAAATATTTTTATTAAAACCATCCTTTATATATTTCAAGTATATTGTGAATGAATCACATAGACTTGGGGAAGAATTAGTCTACACTTCTATAAATGATGTTATTTTATTTACAAAAATGGAATACATGAAGTTATGTGTTGTATAAAAATTAAATAACTATTAATAAAACATAAATATCATATATATCAAATAAAAAAATCATCTACATCATAATTACCAAACATGATAGGTGGTAAAGGAAAAACGAACAACATCTTTTCTTGAGGAATCACTTCACCGTACACAAATGGTAAATTTGTTACATATTTTTTTGGAAATGCGTGTAGGTGTAAGTCAGTATTTTAACATGAAAACATATAATTGTATTTAAAATAATGGTGTTTTTATAAAATAATTTAATAATAATAAATTTATGAGTGGGGAAAAAAATAAAATTAATGTGGTCATTGAAGAATAATATCTCGTATTTGGATAACTCTATTTAGATTACACCAAAATCCTTCCATGGTTTAGTTTCTTCTAATAGTGATCCTTACAGAATAATGATAGGGTTTTTTGGAGATTATTTATCTATGTTTGGATGATAATTAAGTCTCAATGTAGTGTGAGGAAGTGTGGGAGGTGGTTCCCATTAATAAATGAGGTTAGGGACATTTTTTGAGACACTCATAATATTAAATTAGTATAAATTAACTTTAAATTCTAAATTACACCAAAGTGGTTTATTTATAATAAAATATTTTTATGGGTCTAAATAATCTCAAACAATAATTTTTATAAAATTTTATGTCTCATTTTTACCCTTATCTTTTGGTAATATATCTTATTTAAACACTTAAACCCTTACCATGAGAACATGTTTTTTTACTCATTGAAGGATAATATAGTTTCAATAAAATTAGTAAATAACATTAAATGATGAATGGATGAAATATTTAAATTAATCACAGTAATTTTTACAAATATTATATATTTATTAATAGTCTACCATTTAATATTATAATAATTTTTTTTAAAATATCTATAGTTTCAATTTCGACACAATTCAGTACTTGAATTTTTAAAAATATAATAGAAAAATGATAAATTAGAGGCAAAATAATTAATAAATCCATAATATGACTTTGTAATTTATAATTTTTTTTAATGAGACTAATTATATAAAATTATATTTATTTTAATATTTTTAATAAAATTTATTTTATATTTCTACTAATTAAACAATTATTGTATCACCATTGTCGAAGCCTTTAATTTAATTATTTATTCCCTAAAAATTAAAAAAAATTATCAAAAAGAATATGATCATTTCATATTTACAATTACTATTTATAGTTGATGATAAATTCTTAAAAAAAATATATAAAAGGTAATACTTATTCAAAACATGAGTATGACATATTCAACTTCCCATAGAAAAAAATAATGAAAAAAACATAAAGGCTTTGAACTGGGTCCAAGAGGCCTTAAAATCATCCCAAAAATGATTATGGTTGACACTATCACATCCAATACAATTAGGACAAGTGTTACGATAGTTTTATAATACTTATAATTTTACTTTTACACTTAATTACCGAATTTAACCTTAACCATGGTAATGTAAAAAAATAATGTTACTATTAATATTGACCAAAAATAAAATAAAACTATTTGAAAATTTTTGAACCATTTATTCCAAATATAAAATCCAATTTTAAAAACTAAAAAATACATATGTTACAGTAATTAATTTAAAATTAATCCTATTGGAGGAATGAGATAATGGGATTTTAAACTAAAAACATTCAAAAGATTGATATGTTTTATATTAAATTTCATTGAGAAATTGAATCTAGTGACCAAAATGAGAATAAACACTAAAATATTTATATAATTATACTTAAAAATGGAAATATAATTTATCAGTATAAATTATTAAAATGAAAACCTATTTTCAGTTAAGATGAAGTATTTTATCACTATTCATCAAAATATGAAGCTTATTATGAAAAATACCCAAAATTAAATGAAAGTAAATTTATATATTATGATCTGAATGAAGAAATTTATTTTTTCAAATAAATTAGATCAAATTTGAAAAGGTAAATTTTAAATAGTTTCTCCATTAAAAGGTTGTAAAATTATCTTTTGAAAAATATATGTTTTCATGCATTAAATTGGAGTTGTTCTTATCTTATTCCAATTAAATATTTTGGATAAATGTAAAAACAATTTTATTGAATATTTATTAAATTAATATCATTCAATATTTTTTATTAAATTAATTTATTATGATAAAATGACAATTTGAGCATAAAAATGGTTCTTATAAACATATTTCCAACCTATTCGGTTGGTTCTTATATTCATTTCTAATTAATTTGTAAAAAATGAATTCAACCATAAATTTTCATAAGTTAGTTAATTCTATTCATAACCACCAAATTAATTGATTGGTTATATCCTATTATATTGAATAATTATACATTAATAATATAATTTTTTTTGTTAAAATTAGGTTTTCCATGTAAAGTACTCTAACTCAGTTTTATGTGTCATGTAATCTTAACGTGGTGTTTCATATAAAGCATGATAAAAAAAATAATAAAACTTATCAAAAAATGAGAATATTTAAAAGACATGAGGGGTTACATAAAACAACTTTTGTAATACTTATGATACCTTTTTTTTATTAACATTTTTATTAGGAAATCTCTATAACATTTTCTCATAGTAACATTCCAATTCATGAATACAAGGTATAGACTATTCATCTGAAGATATCATACAGAAAATTGTAATATGTGGTGATGAAAAATTACATTTTTGTGAAAATATCTTTTTACTATTTACCCGTGAGTATGAGGTTACCAGTGCTAGAGTACATTTCCATTAGATTAAGGCACAAAAAGTGAATGATTGTTTCTATCAAAAAATTATTATTTTATGAAACTATATTTCGAAGGATATTTGATTGTGTTTTTATAGAATGTATCTATATTTCCATCAACATATCATAGTAATAAAAATGATTATAATTTATATAAGGACCATTGTATAGTGACTTCATTTTAGAGGTAATGATGTCAGTGTATTAATTCTTTAGTGTTTTTTTGGGACATTACATTTTTTAGTTATTTAGAATTTGATGAAGTTAATGAATTCTTAAGTATGTCCAATATTGATGGTAATATATTTAACCATTTTTAAAACTTTTCATCACCAGAAATGATGAACTTGACATACCACGATATTATTTATTGGTATGAAAACCTAAAATCTTTCATTCATAGAATAAATAGAATCAAATAGTTTGTAATTTCTAATAACCGTTGGGGTTGATGAATAAAATTCACATTAAGTTATCATCCATGTCACTTCATGGGGAACCCCATTAAATCATGCATCATTTATTGACAAGAATATCAATTTCGTAAAATCTGGATGAAGATCATGGACCTTGATTGATGTGTACTATAGGAACAATTGCAGACATCCTAAATAATAGAAAGGGTCTCCACCATTTTAATTCCCTTGAGGAAGATCCCATCAAAAATATATTTTGGATGACATTATTAAAAACATAAAAGCATAAAAGATGAAATTTGTTTCCTATGATTATTTTTTCCTTTACGTATCAATTCTATTGGACATTATTTATTTTATAAATACTCTATTATGGGATTAATCGAAGATGATATAGAATTAGTATTCGAGGTAGTCTTCTCAATTTTACCTATAGTCGAAATAACATAATTTATCTCCTCTATGTTATTAATGATGAATGTATGGACCAATCTATGGGGTAATATGAATCAATATTTCTCATTATCTATATCATCAATGCAGTAGCTACATTTTTAATGGTATCATAATGAGAATTCTATTAATAAAGAATGTGATGCCACACTTGATTTTAATGAATATATGACATTAAATGTTTAGAAAATTCAATGATTGGTCTTAGTTATTATTTATTTATTCCACTTTCACTTTTTATTTACCTACTCACCAACTAAAAATACCCATTTATTTTTAAGATGTGAATTTTTACAAATAGTTATAGTTATAATAATATAATTAGATAAAAGAATACTTCATCTTTTTCTCTACACCCTAACTATAAGAGAAAGACATTGTCTATGACTGAAATTATTATTAAAAAAGTATCAAATATTACCATAATACAATATAACAATGGTGGGGGTTAATTATGGGATTTAATTCTTTTTTTCATTAACATGATCATGATATTTTTATTATAAATAATACATTTAACCTATCAATCTCTATGAACATAGAATATCTTGATATTGATTTTATATAAAAAAATGAATTTAGTTTGATTATTAAAAAGGCCTAATATAATAAGAATACTCTAATTTTATGTATATATATCAAGATATAAGATTACTCAATTTTTTTATTTATGGCATCCCCAACTTGAGAAACACTAATACAATGCTCTTGTCTCGACCCTCATATGACCTGAAGTGTGCCTCCCCGTACTGCAGATGTTGTTGTCTATTAGCAAGGGTCAAATAGATCACATGGGGAGACTATACACAATTTACTAGAGTGAACCAAAAAAATAACATAATAAATAAAGTAAATAATAAACAATAATCTAGAAAAATTAATTACTAACCATTTCCCAAACCTTGTACAAACCACAACCAAATAATAAATATGCCATGTCATGCTAACTGTGACAAGAGTGAATAAAAACCCAAAATAAATAAAATAAACCAATCCTTATAATGGGTAAAGAATCCATGTCTGGATCCTCATCCATGCACATCCAACACCC
The DNA here is from genome assembly GCA_963277665.1 of Viscum album. Classification (NCBI taxonomy): domain Eukaryota; kingdom Viridiplantae; phylum Streptophyta; class Magnoliopsida; order Santalales; family Viscaceae; genus Viscum; species Viscum album. The sequence continues at coordinate 2,057,930,953 of OY728120.1, read as the reverse complement.
AAATCATCTCCCTTGCATATGGTCATTTCCCTTATCTGAACCATCATCCCCGAAATCTTCTTGGGTACCCAATGTCGGCCCAAGGAGGGTGTGAGTACAACTAAATAGTCCACCACTGACCCTGTTTAAAAATATCCAATATAAAATGATTGTGAATGCATGAATTAAATATATTACATAGTAAACCAAGATACATGTTGGGTGTCGTTCGTTAACAATACTCAAATTAATCATTTACTTTTTTATTTCCCTTTTTACAATATATACAATCTTCATTAAAAAATTCATCTTAATCAAATTTTCTATTGTATAGGAATTTAGAACACTTATAGAATGGCCTCATCCGGTTAATTATCATTCATTAGAGAATAATACATGTTCCCTATATCACTTGGGATAAACATTTGAGAAATAATCATAACACACTAACCTTGTATACTCAGTCTAGTTAGTCTCATCATATGAAACCATTTGGGGCCTGATCATTAGTCTAAATCCACATCCCATGCATTCAAGGGTGGGGAATAAAGACATAGTCCATATCACCCCATGGGAGGAGCCTTATTCCCTTATCTCACAACACCAAGACATGTGCTCATACTTCATTATCCATTAACCAAATATACTATATACCAATCAAATATTGAACAATACATGTTACATTTAAAATTTACATTTAATTCAACACATGAATCATCATCGTGGATTAATCCATTAGCATAATTACCATTTACAAATCATAGCTCCATTAACCCATTTTCATTTTCATATGGTAACCCATTTATCTTGTTCATCTATTTCTATACATTAACATATTTCACATAATTCATAAATTCAAATTCATTATACCATTTAATGTAATTCACTATTTCTCACGTGTTAGACCATTTATGAAATTCAAGTATAAACCCCCCAAGTCATTTGAAACATTCACATTATTCTAATTATGGTTTTTGAATTTTTTACCAAAAATACATTATTCCCTTTCCAATGAATCACCATAACAACCATTAGTACCAATTTCTTAAATGAAAAAAACATGTCAACATGTTAATCATCAGTTATATTTTAACAAAAACGAACCTTAGGCTTTACATTATAATTTTCTAGGTTCGGTAATCATAGCGTACCACATGGGTTGTCTAAAATTGTAAAATCAACCGCAATGCATCCTATTGGGATCACGAGGGGTTAAATTCTTCATTTATCCTACCTTTTTACCAAATATTTCTCATGGAAATGAATGAACATAAATAGAGAAGAAATATCATAAAGTCACATTGAAAATGAATTAACAAAATTATGTGATATATCTTGTAGACAACCCATCTCAAATCCAATGATAAATGAACCCATAAACTTATACTAAGATCTAGATTAATAATCATTATGAATCCCAAAACTCTAATACATTGTAAAAATGGTTTTGATCATTGGAATAAGAAGATAGAAACCATATTCCCTAGTCTATAATAGAGAATCAATATGAGAATTAGACATACCTGGAGCATCTATCTGCACCCAATGAAACTCCAAACATCCTAAAAATAAGGGAGATTGACCCTTGGGGAGATTTGGGAGATTAATTTTCTCACTATGGTATGAGGTGGAAGAAATGGGGAGAAAATCAGGTTTTGAACTTAAGATATAGATAGAGAAATTTGGTAATTATTCATTTTTTAATGAGGTCCATGGTTTTTCTGCACTACTTTCCAAACCATGAGCCAACTGTGCACTCACCTCTGCCTGAGGGGGCTCCAAGTTTCATGATTTTATGTGAATCCTACATGGTTTGAAAAACCATGTGAGAAATATGTGAAATTTCTCTATCCAAGTTTGGATGCTTTGGATTTATCGCTGGCTTGGTTACTCTAATCGTGCGCCAACCATGAAACATGCACTAGACGAGTCAAGTTCCTTTTCATTCGTGCACCAAAGCCCCAAAACACCATTAAACTTACTCATACACCAAGTAAACATTCCATTGACCAAATTGAGATATTTGAATTAAAAATTTGATGGACATACCTCTATGATGTTCATGATATTACATCCTCGACACCTAATAACATATCGTCATTGATCCACACATCCATGCATTATTGTGCTTCTTAAGAAAAGGGGTCGGGATAATGGGACCACACATCTGACACCATTTCCCAAGATTCCTCATGAAAATTACCATGTTTCAAAAAAAACATCGATCCAAAGGCACAATATTTCCCTCTACGACGTTCTCAATATGTTCCATAATACACACTAGATTCTCCTCAAAGTAAACATCAAAATCAACCTCAACATCCTAAACATAAATCACATGATATGGGTGAGCATGATACAATCAAATCTGTAATGCATGGAATAGTTCGTTCATACCATTATACCTCAATAGAAGAGACGATCAATATTCCAGTGGACCAACCCTCTCTATAATCTCATATGTACCCACATTCTTGGATTCCAACATACCCTTTCACTGAATCTAACAATGACCTATCACAATTTGTACCTAATTAAACACATGATTTCTCAACATAAACTCTAGAGGTTGATGATTCCAATATTCATATGACTTATACGTACTCTGATTCATATCCATATGTTTCCGAATCATCCAAAACCATTTTGATATCTCCTTTAAAGAAATTATCCCCAATAACTATGTTTCCCTAGCTCCAATTCAACATAATAGAGATCTATATGTTCTACCATAGAGAAAATTAAATTATTCCATTTCTATTATAGAATTATAACTATTTTTAAGAAAAACTAAACAGGAAAAATTTATTTTCCCAATATCCACAAAAATCTAAAACACATACCCTCAATATATACCAATGTAATTGAACATTACACTTTGATTTCCCTTCGTTCTGTGGGTGAAAGACAATTCTAAAAAACCTAGGTCTCAATCTCTCTCCGTAGTCACCTATAAAAGAGAAAATGGAATCATAGATCATGATTTGAAACTATATTCCCTGGTACTCCATAAAACCATACTATCTCTTGAACATACAACTGACCCAATGATCCATAGTGAAAGTCTCTCGAATTGGAATGAAATGAGCCATTGTAGTCCAATGATACATAACTATGCAGATCACATCATTACCTTGTGGTGACCTATGAATACCCGCTATTAAATAAATCATCAAGTCATCTAATTTATTTTCTAGAATGGGAAATGGATACAACAAACCACCCAACTGCTGATACTCCACCTTCACCTACTAGAATGTAAAGGATCATGCCATGAAACCAACAAACTCATTCACACCTGACTACCAATAATGCCTATTAATATCATGATATATATATTGGATAAACCAAGACGAAAACAATATTTTCATACATGAAAAGCATGCATGAAATGTTCTCACATACCTATGGGCCCAACAACAAAACCTCACATAAAAATGATTCCATTGTCTCCAACGGTCCAATCGGGTGGTCACTCCACACCTTTAAGATTCTACCTTATAGAAAAGTATTGAATATAATTATACATATATACCATTATCTAGAACAAAATCATGGATTCAATATCCAATGATGTAGGGGTCATCTGTCCTTCTCCATCTCGCACCTCAAGATACATATCGTCAATTAAAACCATCATCTTCTACTCTAAAAATGATTCTAGAATAACCTGATTTTGGGTCTTTTGACTCAAGGAATCTATAACACTATTCCCCTTTCCTGGTGTGTAAACCAGTTCAATGTAAAAGGACTACATGTATTCAACCCATATTTTATTCTGAATATTCAATTTATCCTACGATAAGATGTACTTCATTCATTTATAATCAGTATACATCATGAACCACTCCAACAACATGTAGTGACACCAACACATTAAAGAAGAAACTGCCATGTCCAACTCAAGAACATTAGTAGGGTAATTTCATTCATGTGGCATCAACTATATAGAAGCATATGCAATAACATGATCATCCAACATTAACACAACCCCAACCCCCAAAATAAATGCATCACAAAACAAGATACACCCCTTACTTGGATCACAAAAGATCAAAATCGGTGTGTTACTAAACTTCTTTGTTATCTTTTGAAAATCCTTCTCAAAAAATTTAGACCATTAAAATTTGATGCCATTCTTGGTCAATGCTAAAATTTTTCCATCTATATGTGAAAATTATTTAATGAACACCCTGAAATAGATGGCCAAAATCAAACATCTTTAGAAACCAGAAACATTCTTTTACTGCTCCCAAGACACAATTGCCTACAATTTCTCTTGGTCCACCCCACACCTTTCTCTACGGTGATGTGACCCATTAAATACAACCTTTAGATCAAGAAATAAAACATGGATATCTTTGAGTATTGCCTACACTATCTTTGTGTACTCAAGATCATGTCAATATATTTGGAATCATCATCGTGGGTATTATAGTACAAAAAGATTTCATCAACAAAAACATCTTCAAACTAATCCATGTAAGGGTGAATAACTTGATAAATTATGGGCATAAACACTTCATTCACATCAGTTTACCCAAACAACGTCCCAAAAAACTCTTACAACATTTACCTACTCTAGGAGGTATTCTGCCGTAAATCATACGGTCTCACACGTAAATAATGACACCCTACCCTCAGATCAATATTAGAGAACACCAATGAACACCTATCTATTCAAAAAGATCATTGATTTGTGGAAAAGGTTATCCATTCTAAACAATCATCTGATTCATCTTCCTGTAATCAACACAAAACTAAAACGACTCATCATCCTTATTGGAAAATAGACTCGGAGAACCCCAAGGTGATGAAATACGATGAATAATCCCATTATTTTACAATTCATAAATATGATATTTATTTTATTGGAGTTCTGTTGGTTTCCTTCTATTTGGTGGAATAGAAACTGGTTCCTCTCTCGGTAGCAACTCTATCAAAAACTCAACATCACTCTTAGGTGGAAACCATGATAAGTCCTTGAGAAACACATCCTCGAATAGATCCACTGTAGGAGGAAATATGAGTTTCTCTACTACCCCATTGTCTAGCATAAGTAACGACACATTGGCTATGACTTCACTCAACTGCTGAAAAATTTCCGATGCACGACCTTCTTGGATATCCCACTAACTAGGATAAACATACGTGTCTCTCTAAAGAGATGTAAACATTATCCTAAAATGATAACAGTCAATATAGTCTTAATATATCACCAACCAGTCACAAAAAAAAGTCAAATCATAACATGAAATCTTAAGCACCAAAATATCCGACAAAAAATGGTACCCACTAACATCAAGAGAACACCCATTACATTTTCTGATATTTTCTAACTATACCCCCTACATAGTATCAATAAACATAACCACACAAAAATGATTCAATACTTGGCCCAACATAACCACAAATTGAAAAGATATAAACGAATGTGAGGCACATGTATCAAACATAGCTATAAAAATAATGTAAGTTACAAGAATATTACCTTGAATTGTTGATAGTCCATCCTTGCCACTTATAGGTGTAGACTAAACAACATGGAGCTAACCAGTCCCTCTACCTTGGGCCCTAGTTTGAATTCATATTTCAACACTACCCTACTGATATGGATGCTCTTATCCTAGTGTACCTTGTCCTCCACCCCTACAGGTATGACCGGTCAAGATCCAATTTTTTTCCTAAAATGTGGTAACTGAACCCCTACCTGCACTCAACATCAGCCTAAATACCCCATCTGTGACCAGCTTTTGAGTGTACCTACAAAATATGTACAAATTCCCTATTCTTACACATGATTGGTAGTGAACCGGTGGTCAGGGGAACTAACTTACTAGGTGACCCAACCTTCTATACTAATAGAAGAAGGCTTGATCACCACTCTAATATGCTGGTTCTCTCTTCTATGTACTCTTCCCACACCATTATTTTTTAAATTATCAAGACGATTCTTCCTTCTAGCAGAATCTATTACACTTTGTCACCAAACATTCGATACAAGTACACTAATATAATGTTCCATGAGATATCCTTCCAATATAAGGGCCTAATCCAACACATCATTTATCCTATTTAAATGGAAAATATTCACCCTAGGCTTAATCTCGTGTTTAATTCAATAATGGAAATGTATAACTCTATCCACCTTATCCCCCACTAAATATGGAACAGAACACTTCATGTAAGTGAAACGAACAGTGTAATCAGTCACGAACATAGACCCCTCAGTCAACCTCATAAACTCTTCGTACTTATTTAGTCTTAGTGTCTTCAGATAAAAATGTACTAGAAAAGTTTTCTCTAATTCCTTCCATACCTTACTGTCAGATTTCTAGGTCTAACTTTGAAAATACCACCATTTCTTTGCATGATCCCATAACATATAAACTTCTATCTTAACCCTCTTCTATGGAAGAGTCTCTAAGTGATCAATAATAATATGGATGGACTCTCAAGAACTCAACTACATCCTTCCCCCCCTCTCCATAAAAAGTAGGAGGGTGTTATTGTTGGAACATCCTATCCAGCTAAAAAATACTCGTACAAGCCACCCTAGGTCATGTTCCATCTTCATCATAGAATGAGTGATGTTCTCACAGAACATATCTTCTCCTATGTTACCATAATTCAACGATTTCCCTTGATCCACCTCTATAGGATAATTCTACGGGGCATCCACTTGTAACCCAACTAGCACACAACATCATCATGACATCTTTTTTATAATGCTTATAACCCATCCCAAATCTTATGACACAAAGCATCTACAATTTCACAATGTTATACACTATCTATAAACAACCTATTTATCATACACTATCACAACAGACATCATCACCTCAAGATCACTACCATCATCCATTCCAAATGGGAGTCATTTCTATAATGATATAACCACCATACATAATCAAAAATCATTCCTTAGAAACTATTTAAAATCATTTGGACACATATAACGTAATTTTTTTCTTGGTAATATTCCCCTATTCAGAAAATTTTACAACTAACTATTTGAATCATTTAAAACCCCTATTAAACACAATTTATTTAACAATTCGTTAACATTATTTCTATTTACACATTTTCATCTCCTTTATTAAACAACATTTTGTTCATGTTTTCATTGAAGGAAATTTCATTTTACATTTGATGTCTCGCAAACCCATCACATTTGTGAAAATCATGATGCACATTGCCTCTATCCCTAGGTTTGTAGAATGTTACATGTATGAAAAATCTTGTGCCATTCTAGCCATGAGAAAAATTTCATAAAATAGTCACATCACACAACAAGTGCATCACCCAATGGTGAAGTATCATTTTATTATAACAACATTTATCAATAACAATAAATCCCACTGTAACACCCCGAGATTTTATGAGATATATTATTTTTAATTTATTTTATGTCTTCTATTATACACTACACCAAGATTAGATTGTACTATATACAACACCATATTAGCTTGTAGTATAAGCAACACTATTCTTGGCTCGTGTTACACACAAATTCAAGTTCGTTTTGTGGAAATTATTCTACGCAACATTAAGTATAGATTTTGTTTAATGTATAAATGAAATATGTTTTGATTATGTTATATGCAACACCAAATGGATCTTTCACTACACGCAGCCCTGACTTGGCTTGCATTACATGCAATCAAGACCTTCTTCGATAGCATGTGTAGTACGCAACACCATGTTTCACTAAACGAGATATTATTATAATATTATTACAAACTAGCCATTATGAATAGTAATACCCCCTTTATGAAATTTAATAAATTTTATATTTCAAAATGGACTTCATTTTTGGATTCAGAATATCAAAATTATCCTCGGGTGAATTTATGGTATTTTTCTGAAATCTTTCAATTTTTGATGAATAGTGAAAACATTGAGTTACTATTAAAAAACCGAATTTTTATTTAAATAATTATTTATTTTATTTAAATTTATTTTAGTTCAAAATAGATACATAATACCTATATAAGTTCAATGTAATTCATTTGAGTCATTTTATAATAATTTTATATATATAAAAATTTTATTGAACTTTTCACCGTCTTTTACCTACCTCCTAGGAGAATTTGAAAATTTACATAAAACATAATTTTACCACTTCTGTGAGTGGAATTTTGAACATCAGAGTGAAACAGATAATATCAAAGAGTAAAATGAGGTTCAACAAGATAAAAATAATTTTTGGTTAATAGTAACCATTTGCTTTTAATTACCATAGTTAAAAGTAAATAGGGTAATTGAGGGTAAAAACGATTTTATTATTACCCTAACACATATCCTAATTCTATTGGATAAGTGTAATTCGACCAAAAACAACCTTAGGAATAATATATTACCCTTTAGGTCCACTTGGAATAGATTAGGACACTTATTATTATTTTATTTAAAGAAGATTTAAAATAGTTAAAATCAAAGTTTAATAACTAAAACATTTTTAATATAGGGTTATACATAAGATAAATTCGACTATAAATTTTCCTTATAAAGATACAATTATTTCCTATATAATGAAATTTTATTTATAATTTTTATACATTAAATAATGTAATTTATTTATGACAAAATGATGATATAGTAATTACCTTATTAATGAAATATTAACATAATTCATGTTATAAATACCCAAATAAATGTAATTTTAGACTTTTTATGAATTAAACTAATTTTACAGGTTAATATAAAATGTTATTATTTATTTAATTAACTTTTTTAGAACTACTCAAGTTTTTATGATTTTCAAAAAAATCAATTACCAAATAGTGTCAAAATTGACATAAAATAGTTTTTAAACCAAATATTATATTATTAATTGTTATTATATTCCTAAAAATCAATGGTTTGGCAAAATGTCTTATATAAGGTTATATACATTAATAATGAACCAACTGGGGTTCTTTTGACTTTTTATATTATTTTTATTAACCATATAGTGTAAGAAAACAAGATGGAACGGTAAAAGCTAAATTATTTAACTTAGAGTTAAATATAAATGATAAGGTTAAAAAAGTAGCCTAAACATGTCTAAAACATATTGGTTGAGAGTATTTCGACCCATACACACTTTATCATCAAAATATATCAAAAATTACCTATTATAAACTGAATATGACTTTATTATAAAATAATATTTTATGTTTTTCCAATGGTGCCCCTCTCCTCCCTTATAAAAAGGGAACCGCTTCCCTCTTCTCTTCAGACCCTTTTGAGCCTTGAAGCTTGGTTAACCCCATACCACATCCATTATAATCTTCCCTAGAAAAATTATAGAGGTTCTGGTCTCCTCAAAAGACCAACCCTAGTGCCTTAAGAGGAGGTTAAGAAGAGGTGCGTGAAAGAAGAGGTAATATCTTTCACCGATTCATTCCAATTTATTTCTTCTTCTAATTCTTATTCTTTATTTGTTTCATCATAAATTAATAACATCAGTATCACTCATATACTGATATGTTTTTATAAATATAAAACAACCCAATTTCATCTTCTATCAATCCTACGGAAACAAAATCACCACGCGTGCGTATGTACGAAATACCATCTCCACACTGTGGTGTAATCTGTTTTCCACCACCACCTTACTTGGATGGGTATAATGGTGTAAATAAATAAATATATATGATTACTGTAAAGTGATATTGATTCTGAAATATTATACGTACACTTCAATACAATTCCATGATCATGGGAATGATATCATCGCTCGTGCGTACGTACGGACAACCGTCTCCACGAACGCGAAAAGATTTATTTTCCATGATTAACCATTCAAGAATGACTATAAAATATATATAATAAATAATACTGAAATATATTACATAATAATGATAGTATATTTATGTACATATATGTTTCATTTACTTAATTACATTTAATTCAATAAGGAAACAAAAACAACGTTCATGCTTACGTACGGTCTACCGTCTCAATGAACTGTGTATTTCATTTCATTTAACTATCTTATATATATATATACTGAATTTATATGATATATAAATCATGATTTAAATTCTGGAAGTAATTAAAATATGATATAATTAATAATAATATCAAGAACAAGAAGTCCTAACACGTACGATAAATAAAACGATTTCACCCAAAACGCTGCTTTAACATGGAACTTACAAATGAACAGGTAATATAAAGTCATAAGTGAACTATATATGATATCATAACAATGCATATGATTCTATAATAAGTCAATGAAATTATTTAAATCATTATTCAGGAGGTTTGGATATGTACGAAGCATATCTGACCCAAGGTAAAGGTTAATTATTCCAATCTTGTTCTGATCCGAGATTGTTTATTCGTAAGAATTTACTAGGGTTATTGTTATCATCCATTTCCATGTTTTATAAAAGTGTTTTTATGTATGTTTAAAGTAATTATTACCCATTTTTTACTTTTACCAAATGTTATGAAAGGAATATTTATTTTTTTACCATATGAGGAACTTTTTGACTTTTCCGACAAAAGTACGAGGAGAATGTTTTTTTAACTTATACAGAATGAATGGATTTTTATGGTTTTATAAAACCTTAATTTAATGAAGCTTACACTACATGATTTCATGATTATTTTCAACAAAATAAATTTCTTTTAAAATTAAATGGCATTTTGTGAAAAAAATGATTTTGAAGAAGACATGATATTTTCCTCAAGAATTCATTTCAAGTGTTTTATCAAAACCATTTTCCATGTACGATGACATTATTTCATATGTGTATGTTTCAAGTATAATGTCTCTATTATTTACATGGTTTCACTTTTCTTTTGATGAAATGATATCCATTTGTTTTATATGGATTATGTTGTGATGGGATGATGTTTATGAAACCCATTTTATTCTTTGGGTTATGATGAATGATTTATGTTTATTTTCTGGCACAAGTAAGAATGATTTCATTATGAGATGGGTGGGACCTATATCTCCCTCCAATTCCTTGGGTAAAGATTTATATCTCATGAGATAGACATGGCTAGAACAGTAAGTTAATCCATTTTAGTGATACAGGACTGCAATGAGGAGTGAACTCGATTCAAAGAGGGACTTTGTCCACTAAGATGGTCTTGGCATCAATGCCTTGGCTACTATGGAAATCATAACATGTTCTTAATGGTTTCCAAAATTACTTTCTTTATTCCCACACTATTTTATCATGATTGATGATCCATTATGATATATTCCTTACGTACTGCGATGTTTTATGTTATTGCTCAGGATTTTGATGTTTAAATATTATGTTCATGTTTTGAAGTTCAAATGTATATGGTTTGTTTTATTTTCTCTACGCATACCCTTATTGAGCATTTGATCTCACCCGTTATATGTTTTCTTTTCCCCATGATATAAAGAAAGGTTTTATGTAAGAAAAAAATTAAGATCATTATGGGAGATGTTGAAGATCCTTCACCAAGATTAGAAGATTATATTATGATTTTCCAAAGACACTAATCTATTACGGTCCTTTGGTGTCTGTTTTTGTTATATAATAGATATTCTGTAAAAGTAATGTAATGTTTATGTACATCATTCTTTGGGTCTCTACACCCAACCTATGTACTTGGGTATTCCATCATACAATGGTTAGGTACTTCCATGCACAAGATCATTTCCAAGGCCCTATATTTCATAATATACCTCCTAACGCCCTAAATAGTTATACCAAAAAAATAACCTAGATATGATACAACACAGTAATGTCCCCAACCTGAGATCCACTAAGCCGATGCCTCAAATTGGTTCATCCCATGACCTCAGGAACACACTCCCTGTATGCCAGGGGATTCCAACTAGTAGGGAGGGTCTGATAGAAAATGTGGGGTGACCGAAACCTCTTTACCAGAGTTATAAACAATATTTAGGGTCATAAATTAAGGAAAAAATAATTAATAAACTAGAAAAATCCATTACTAACCATTTACCAACCATAGTACAAACAAAAACAATACAATAAATATGTCATGTCATTCAAACCCTTCCAAGTGTGTAAAAAAAACCCAAGATAAAGACAAAAATAGAATCCTTAGAATTGTTTATGACAACAATTATATATCCTCACCCATGCACATACCATAAACTACTCAAATCCCTAGCATAGGGCTGTTTACATTGTCCTGATCTAAACCATTAAATATACTCATATACCCAATGGCGGCTCGAGTAGGGTGTGAGTAATACTATGTAGGACATGACTAATACTGTATATAAAATATCCAGTCAAAACATATTTTTCATGCATGTATAACATATATGGCATGCTAAACCAATAGAAAACTTGGTTTTAATTCATTAACAATACTCACTTTAAACATTTCCATATGCATTTCCCATTTTACCACTTATTCCATATTCATTTCCAAATTCTTTTTCATCACATATTCCATGGGTTAAGAATTTATACCATTTACACAACAACCTAAGCCGGTAAATTATCATGAATAATACAATAATTAATGTTCACTATCTCACTAGGGATAAATATTTAATAATTATTCATGAAACACATATCTTGGAGCCTCAGTCTAGGTAGTCATATCCAATGAAACTATTAGGGGCCTAGACAATTAGTCCGACTCACTACCTGATGCAATCATGGGTGGATTTTAGATCCTCGTTCCAATCTATCATATAGGAGGATTCTCAGTCCTTTATACCACACCACCAAGCCATGTTCACATGTTTATTTATCAATTAGGAAAATATTCCATATCACAACCCAATATAGAACCATACACATGACATTAACTATTTTTGTTTAATTAAATACATGAACCATCAGCAAACCATAACCCATTAGTAAAAGTACCATTAACATAGCATATCCCATTTAATCCTTTTACATTATTTACATTATCCTATTCAACATATTTGACCAGTTATATACATTAACTCACTTCACAAATTTTGTCAATTAATATTCATTATCCTACATAACATAATTCTCCATTTCACATGCATTATCCCATTTAAGAAATTAAATTATAAAATCACTAGTCATTTGGAACATTAAAATTATTCCATATAACATTTTTTATATTTTTTTTCAAATAACCCCTTATCCAATATTCAATGACCAGACATTACTACAATTAATTACATATTATAAATCAAAATAATATGTAAACATGTTTACAATGTTATATTTTTTAACACAAATGAACCTTTGGTTAAACATTACATTTTTCCATGTCCATGAATCCTAGCATACCCCATAGATGGACCTAAATAGCTGAATAAATATCAAAAAATCCCATAGGGATCTTTTGGGGTTCAATTAATCATTTGAGCAACCGTTGTACCAAAAAATAATTAGGAAAACAAATGCATATCAAGGGGGAAGCAATACCGTAACTACACATACAGAAATCAACGATAAAACTATAGGATATAACCTATAGACCACCGAACATGAATCTAAATATGAAAAAAACCTTAACCATAGAAATCGATCTGTATTCAAGAACCCTTTGAAGTCCTAATATAATATCAATTGTAAAAAAGGGATTTTTTGGTTTCAGAAGAAGAAGAACACAACCACATGACCTAATTGGGAAAATAGATTCAAGAGGAGCACTATACTCACCCAAAGATTCAATCCACACCAAATGACACTAAAAATTTTCTAGAACAAAGGGATATTGAACCATATGATGATTTTGGATTTTTTTCACTAGGTATAGAGGGGGATGAAATGGGGAGAAAATAGGATGAGGAACATAAAATTCCAATTTGGAAATTTTCTAAATTCTCACTATTTAATGAGGAGCCCAATTTTTCTGCATGATTAGTGCATCAAACATGAGTCATCATCTATCCAAGAGGGGTCCATGTTACATGGTTACCTAGTAATATTTCATATCTTGAAAAAATATTTACCAACCATGTGAAGTACTTCTATCCAAGGTCAGATTGTATGAAGTTTCAGCTTGCACAATTTACTCTGACCATGTCCCAATAGTGCAACACACACTGGAAATCCCAAATTCCCTTTCTTTCATGTTCCGAACCACTATATTAACTATCCTCCACCTTATATTATTCATATAAATATTTAAAAAACCATTTAATTATAATATTCTTAATATTTGGTACAACGATATTTTCCACTTCAAAATAAATAATGTGAACCTGACCCCCATTATAAACATCATTTTCAACTCTCATACACTATCAACAATTTTCAATAATTTCATTTTTAAAGCCTAACATATTTATCATCATTTATTTTATTCAAACATCTAAAAAATCTTCAATCATCATTTTTATAATTTTATTTAATCCCAACATGGTACTATAAATTTCTGTATTATAACATCAAGGAGAGGCTACATTATTAATCATATATTATAATGGATATTATTTATCACAATTTTTTTATGGTTTCATTAACAATAGTATGTTATGATTTTTAATGTGGTCTATAGTATGTGGTTTCAGAATATTCTCACAAACAAAAATATAATATATTACACATGAATAAAAAAACATACATGTAAAAAGTTTATTCATTTTAAAAAAGTATCTATTTGATTAAAAAACATTTCTTATCATTCAAAAAACATATATATAATTAATTAACTATGAAAAAAATACAATGTTAAAAACCATAAATATAAAAAACTATTTCATGAAAAAACTATATTCATATCAAAAATCATATTTAAAAATCCTAATTGAATAGTTTATTAAAATTTTAATAATAAAAAACATCATTAAAATGAAGGATCAAATCATTACATTATTTACTTTTTATATTTTTCTAAAAATTATATGGATCTCAAAAAACCAATGTACATATTTTTCTAAATTAATCCATTTAGAATTCATAAAATGATCTAAAACAATATTATGGGTTCCCACTTCCCAAACAATAATCACCACTTCAAGGATTATTCCTGAAAATTATCCACTATTAACTTCTAAAAATTCTATAATCCTTAAGGAAATTAAAAAAAATATCAAAACCTCTTAGATATCAACTTATGAGAAATTATCATTCATATTTTTTGATTTATATACCTTCAAAATGACTCATGAATCTATATCATTTATACTGAATTTTGATTCTCTAATTCAGAAAAAAAATATCAAGAAAATTCATCCAAAAAAATCCAAAATAACACAAAACCTCAATAAAATTTGGACATATAATAATTATTCTTCTAGAGAAATTTTAAATTTTGAATACATCCCTTATTTCACTATGAAATTTGAAAATAATTCCAAAAAAACATATAAAATTGAAATTTATAACAAAGATAATATTAAAACATACTATTTCATTGTTACCAAATTAAATATTTTTTAAATTCTTCATATAGTTGAATATAATATATGCGTTCCATTTTATTTCCTCTGTTTAATTTTCCATCCATACTTACCTTACAAAATATATCACTTAAAGGAATTATCTAACATTGGAAATAAAATCCAAATAGATTCACTTGATTATGTTCCAATAACATCCAAAATAACATGAAAATGTCAATATTTAAATTAGTATGAAATTTATTGTTAAAAAATTATGTGATCCAACACATGTAATTAATCAATTAATAAAATAAAAGAAAGATTTCAATATTATAATGGTGTCCGTGTTTACTGTTTACAACATTCATAACATATAATTTATCATGGACTATTTCTCCCTTAATACAATTTAACCATGTAAAATATTAAATCCTATAGAAAAATAGAATATGTTTGTAAACTATTATATACATTTGGGAGTAGGGTCTTTCCAATCAGACTCAATCACTGGGACGTTATTAAACCACTATATTTAAATGACGCATCTAAAATATTCGAGTAACAAAAAGTATAAATAATATGTCATCCAATCATTGATGAGTAGCCATATCTTAATATATCATAAATCATTTATCTATAATATCATATTTTAAATGGTACTAATTAACATTATTTATGTTATATGAATATTGAAAAAAAAAATTATTATAATTTTCTACCTTCGGTTAATAAAAAAGACTATAATCAGAAGCTTGACATCATCTCAAAGATCGTATAGTTTCTATTTTACGAAGACTTTTTCAACTTTTTTTTAATTTGACATTTAAACCATTCATCTTAGTTCTTAGATTTCCATTTTAGTTTATTCTAATGAATTATCACTGTCAAGTCATCGATTTTATATCCCCAATGACTCTAGACCAACATGAATCTAATTGTTAAAATAAAACGTTATCATTACCTTAATGAGATACCAAAAAATTACCATTAATTCCCTAACAATATCTCATAATCTATTTCACAAACAATATTTATTCATTATTGGGAACAAATTAAAAATAATTTCTTAATTATTTATCAAAATTTTTATTCATATTTGTTTTTTGTTATATAATATCCTTTATATTGTTTTTCTCAACCCCATTTTGAGAAATTAATATTCCTAAATTTTGAATGGATATCATAAAAATATCCATTTAGTGATGGAATCATTTTATTTACATTTATTTACTTCCATGATCATGATTTAACAATTCTAGATGTATAATTTAAAGTGTTTTATTATTTATATTCATTAGTTAAATATCTCATATGTTCATTCCTTTTATTTGGGGTCCATAATTATTGATTTTAAAATTATACTTATACATACCTAACTTACATCAAATATTGATAATATATGAATCTTTTGATGAAAAATGACTTTCAAATGTTTTTTACCATTAAATTTAGATTTTCACCACACTATTTATTTAAAAATTTTATCATTGAGAAAAAATTATGATCAATTATATGACACTTAAACTATTTTGTCAAAATTTATTGAGGTTCTACATAAAATTGTTTGATTGGATATTTTTTATTATTCTATTGGGTCATTCTTAACGTTTCTATAAAACAACTTTGTATAACTCGTCCGAGGGATAATGACAATGAAAATACTTTGCACACTCCAGAACATCTTTTTTCATCCATGAACAGAACAAATAACAATATAATATAATTGTTAATAAAAAATATGAAGTATTTATCACTTTATATCCATAAAATCTTTATGGTAGCTTATACATTAGTGTAAATCGGATCTAAAAAATTTATGGCATTCATTTTATACATTCTCTTAGGTTTTATCAATAAAAACTGTAACACCCCAGGTAAAAAAAGAGTATGACATTTTCACATTTATCCATATTTGTGAATAAAATATTAATATGACTTTAAAGGGGACGCTATGCTCGATGGCGTACCCAACACGTAACAATGAGTTTCTTGGGAATCTTACGTTGCACTCTAATAATAAAATAATATTATTTTAAATAGTAGTTAACGCCTAGCCGTTGTAATGGCGAGAATGAACAGACCTAACTAAAAAATTATTATATATGTTTGTCAAATATTTTTACTTTTGATAATAAATGTTAGAGGATTATAAATGCGAATGAATCCAATTTTAAGTGTAAACATTCTAATATTCTTTAAAAGGTCGATTAACCACCTTTTGATGGAGAACCTCTTTTAAATCCACTTTTTGACAATTTTATGTGTCATATTTGACAAAATAAAATTCTTCTTTAGAATCGGGACATCAAAATTTACTTTGTGTAAATTTTTGGTATTTTTCCGAAAAAGTTCAATTTTTAATGAATAGTGAAAAATGTTGTATTTTAATTCAAAACCTCTTTTTAATATAAATTATTAATATTATTAGATTATCTTTTGAATTGGTTTTAAAGTGAAATTAGAATATATTTTTACCATTTAATCCAATAGTGGTCGTTGGAATTAATTTCACTTTGAAATCGGACTTAAACTATTGTCAATCTTTTGATACATTTTGTTTCATAAAAACATGCTATTTGTTTTGACAACAGTAATTAATTATTAAATTAATTAATGAAACTTATATGTTTTTAATTTTGTAAAATAGAAATCATTTTTGAATTTGGAATCTCAAATATAGCTTAGGGTGAATTTTTGGTAATTTTCTGAAAAACTTCAATTTTTGATGAATAGTGAAACCACTAAGTGGTACTTATAAAAACAGATTTTCCGTTTAAATGAAAATTTTCCATCTTTGTGATTTGAATTTCAAAAATCCGACATACATGGTTGTCATTAAGAAGTAAAATGTGGTTCAATGGGATTAGAATAAATTTTTTGTGAATAGTAACTTATTAAGTTTTTAATCGCGATTAGAGGTAATTAGTGTAGTTTAAGGTAAGAATAATGTTTTAATAAAATGAAATGACCTAGACCCATGTACTACCCTCATTGGATGTGTCATGTCCGACCAAGAAAATCCATGGGTCAACTTGGGGACCCCATGGAGCCACTTTGGATGGAAAATGACATAAATACCTTTTTATTTAATGTTAAAGTAAAAAATGACACAAACATGAAATGTTTTACTAAAACAATTTTTACATTGGGTTATACAAGTCAGAGTTTTGACTATAAATAGTCATTGGAAATCTATGAAGATTTAATACGTCATAGTATTTTTTTTATAATTTTTAGACATTAAATAAATTAAATTATTAATGAAATCATGATGATGCAGCGATGGCCTCATTATTTAACGATTTAAATAAAATGGAAAGATAATGTAAAATCTAAGACCTACACATGTAAAAAACCTATTGGATGGGTGGATTTAGAACCCTTATCACCATATCCTCGAAACAAATCAATGTGGGACCATTAAAATCCTAAACTCATTCTAAAATAAAGTAACATTTATTTACTTTCCAAGAGTGCCCCTCCTCTCCTCTTATAAAAGGCCCCCACCTCTACCTCCTTACCCACACTTCCAAAGCCTGTTTCCTGGCCAACCCCTGACCATGTTATCTCTCCACATCCCTCTATAACTCCTTGAAGGCTCACTTTGGGCAGATGTCTTCCCAAGGAAGCCTTTGATCTCAAACCAAAGGGAGTTACCCGATTTTAAGGTAATGTCTTCACTTGTGTCCTTTTGTTTTATTTTGCTTCTACACCCCCTAAAATCTTTTTATTAATTTACTTTGTAACAACTCCAGTATCTTCAATATACTAGGATGTTGTTATAAGAATGATTTGAGCTACACTTACACACACCATCGTCTAATGGTTAAAGAACATATTGTTTCTGTGGTTGGCGATTTTCTGCCTCACGAAACGATGATTGTTCAATATTCTTTTAACACCTTTAAAGGTGTCCATTATGATGTCACTGTATTTTTTATATGATATATATGGTATTTATGTTTACTATATGATTCTGTATTTTATATTTAAACCATACCTTTATTCTTTTCATGTTGTGTAAATGCGATAATTTCATATGAGGATGTGTGGGCTACCGCCCCCTCAAGTGATGTGACTCGTACATGCAATAAATGGAATGTATAAAGAATGAAATTAATGAACATATGTTACCTATATAAAATATATATTTTAATGTAATTATAATATATATATCATTTATTTTTAATTCCATTAATTTGACAAAGAAAAAATGAAAGTAGCGTTCATGCGTACGTAAGGCCTACCGTCTCCATGAACAGTGCTTTTTGTTTTTTTATCTCCAAATGATATGGAATAGTATAAAATGAATATGTAATAGATATATATTATATTTTAATCATTCATACTATTCTGGAAATTATTTACTTATAACTACATGGACAATCATTTTTCAAACAATTTCATTTTTGACTCATGTACTAAACATCGACAAAAACGTCTGATATGAACTCATATTATTAACCAATTATTATAAAATTAAAATATGTGATATTAACTGAATAATAATCTTTATATTAGGTCCTTAATAAATTATAAATTTACCAAAGTTTATTATTCAGGAATATAAAGAAACGAACAAGACAAGTTGGACTTGATGTAAGGGATCCTACTCCTCTCTTTCTTTTTAAGTACGCTCTTTTATGTCATTCCTTTTAAAGCTCATCTTTATTGTTATGGGGATGTTATTTTATATTACTCTTAGTATAATTTTTATGTTCATATGATGAGAGACCCCATTCTCTCTCATCAATCCATTTTGGATGTTTGGAGTGGCGCCGTTAGGCTGCCGAATTTTTGTAAGAGATCCAACATCTCTCTTTATTTTTAAGTACTCTCCTTTATGTCACTTATTTTAAGCTCCTCTTTGTTATGTTGTGGGATGTAATTTTATATTCCTATTTCTGTAAACTTTATTCTAATTTGATTAGAGACCCTATTTTATCTCATCAGTCCATTTTTGTAAGTTTTAAGTGGCGCCATTAGGCTGCCGAGTTTTCATAGGGGATTTTTCATCTCACTTTTATTCCCGTGAGATTTATGCTACATTTACCATAATTTCATTTGAGTGGTCTATGTACTGCTAGTTATTTTACTCATTGAGTAATATAATTTCATTTATGAGTATTTACATCAATGATTCATTGTCCTTCTTTCACAGGGTATATGTTTCGAAAGATACCCATGTCTGTAAGAGAACCTTTCACCCTCCTCTTTTTAAAAAAATTATTTTGTTATGACTTTTAATTCACATACTATTATGTTGGGATATGTTCTTCTATATCCTTATTGATTTAAATTTTATGTCCATGTTATGAGATACCCTTTTTATCTCTCATCAACTCATTTTATGAATTTTATAATGACGCCGTTAGGCTGTCAAATTTTTTCAAGGGAACTTCTTAACCCAAATTTGATTCTTTGGGATAAACTTGTACTCCTCGAATATGTCGTTCTATGAATATGTGTGAATAACCTATGATTGTTTTACACTTAATATCCACTTATATTTGGTGTATTCGTTTGTCAGACATAATTATGTAATTGATTTATCCTTAAACCAAGGATACCGTCTTTGTATGGGAATCCGTCTCAATCTCCTTTCATTGAGGCATATTTTTTTTATACACAACTTTCTTTTATATGGTGTATAAAACCCTTTGACTTTTATGCTTATTCAAAAAGAATATTTTTTATACGAAGCATTTTACTAAACGACAAAAGGAATGTTTTTTGTCACATGTATGCGGCGACAATGACTTCTCTGCCGCCGTGACCATTATTTGAGTTTCAGCTTCCTCTACAAGCCATACCTTCTTTTTAAAAGAAAAATAAATACCATGTTTTACTTTTCTTTTATTTTGGTATTGAAAATGGTTTTCATAGTGTTTTTATATCAATGTGTTGTATTGATATCTTTTTATTAAAAGGTGGAAATGTTATGTTTCCTTTATGCATGTTTTATGTGATAAGATTGTGTTATGGTTCTTGGGAATTGTTATGAAGATGGGTGGTTCCGTGATAAACTAAGGGCGGGTGAGCCCGATATAGCTCTCCAATGCATTGGGTAACGCGAAGGAGTGAAAATTTAAGGTTTCTCTGAAGAGATTTAGGGAATATACTGTGGTGGGTATTCCAAATGTAACCAAGAGGGTTACTCCCTACGTAAGAATGTTATGAATGCCTCAAGTTACCTTTATGTCTTATGATTTCTATGATTTATTCATGATTTGTTGAGGTATGTTAAAGTGATTATGTTTTATGAGTAAAGTATGATTTCATTGATTCTTATGTGTACATATACTCATGTTTCCTTTCCATATATTTTTATATCCTTTACTGAGCTTTTTATGCTCATCCCATGTTTTTGAAATGTTTTTCATAGGTCAAGGGAATGGTACATGATATGATGATAGTTTCAATGAAGTGTCAAGAAAGAATCCATGTTTTATTTTATATATGTTTCCGTTTATGGGAAAAAATGAATACTATATTTTATGTAACCACATTGTTTAAATGTAGAATGCAATGCA
This sequence comes from Viscum album, assembly GCA_963277665.1. Classification (NCBI taxonomy): domain Eukaryota; kingdom Viridiplantae; phylum Streptophyta; class Magnoliopsida; order Santalales; family Viscaceae; genus Viscum; species Viscum album. The sequence goes on along the minus strand of OY728120.1, from coordinate 2,057,909,164 downwards.
AGTTTATGATCTAATTCTCTAAAACTCTAAACCTGAAAAGATCCTCAATGTGTAATCTTGAATTAAATCAAGATTAAGTAAGGTTTAAGGATGGGGCCTTATAGTTGGTATCAAAGGTCGGTTTAGATAACATTAGAGGTTAGGGTATTCTCTAAGAATAAGTGACAGTACCATAATAGATAGGATTTCAGAAAGAGTCCTAGTTTTAGATAAAGTGAATGAGTAAGTATATCTTAGTGTTTACCTTCCTCATTAGTACATGATGGTTTTGTTGATATACTCACACTGATATTTATGTTTTTAGTGAATGGATGGATCTTGCAGGAACCAAAGAGGAAATAGGTTTGAAGGAAACTGTAGTGGTTCTCTGATTAAGATACTAGATAAAATGGGGGATTCAATGAGGAAACTTGTGGTTGTTCTAAACCAACTATCAAGGAGTCATGATAAACCACTTGAACCTTGGTATGTTCTTTAATGCATTATGTATGAGAAGACCAATCGATGTGGAAGTTCAGGTAATAATTATAAAGGTAACCATTAGAGTTTATATGATCCTTACTTTTGAGGTAATTGTGGGTTATTATATGTTATGATGGAAAATGAAAGGCATGAGATAAACTTGAGTTTAAAATTTGTTATGATTATTTTTGATGATTTTATCTCATTTTGGGGAATGTTTTAAGAATTATATAATTTTGGAAAAAGGACAACATGCAGACCGTGTGACAACCCATCGCGTTGGACAATGCTACGGGAATCGAACCCACAACCAAAGTGCGACTGGTATCTATCGTCTACCATTGGACTACGTGAAGTCCCTGGTTAGTTTGACTGATTCTTTTTAGTTAAATGATTTAATTAATTAAGAGTAAGTTGATTTTGGGTTATCTATGGAAATTTATTAACCTATTATGGAGGATATGTGATTAGGTTAATTACTTTTCAACACGACACATTAAGAGAAACTAATGTTGTTTGGAGATAAATGTTACGATTTAACTTGGAAGACTGTGTGACTAAATCCTTCAAATATTTGGGTTTCAATATTAGTTTGGTTTACTTTGAATAATTTTATGGACAAATTGTTTATCGAATGGTCCTCGTTGAACTTTGGATTTTGTTGGACAAATTTTGGAGATTAAGAATAGATTTTCTTTTTATAAAGGGTTATCCTTTTCAGGATTATCTGATCTTGTACTAACCTTTTTGGTTTTGGTTTTGGTTAAAGTCTAAAGACATGGGAAGTATATAGTTCTCTTTTGTGTATTCGGTGATTCTCTAGAAGTTGATTATAGCACTCTTAATGGGAACAAGTCTTCCTAAATACTTGTCTTTTGGAGAAAATATGAGTTTGCGTAAGGAATCTAATAAAAGTTGAAAGTCAACATGATAAGTGATTATGTTTCCTTATGAATAAATTCCCCAATAAAAAGTAACTTAAAACAAAAATGTTTTCTGTTAACTTTTCCTTCTGGGGAATCGAATACTGTTTAACCCATCACAAGTTTGTGATTTTCTTGTGGTTAACTTTCTCCTAAACATGTTTTCTATCACTCTCCATCAGAACATGACCCTATGTTTTCTCCTCCATTTCCATGTTTTTCTACATGGAATCCTAGTATGGGTTAACTTGGGTGACCTCTATAATTATCTTCCTTTATTTTAAAGTGATTGTTTTACCAACTCTTGTTCCGATGTGGGACTTTCAAGGATGTTTCAAGATCAATTTTAAAATTGTGAGGATGCAATTTTCAAAAGGGGGGAAGGAAGTAACACCCCAGTTAAATAAAGAGTATGAAATTTTCAAATTTATCCATATTTGTGAATAAAATATTAATATGACTTTAATGGGGATGCTATGCTCGATGGTGTACCCAACACGCAACAACGAGTATCTTGGAAATCTTACGTTGCACTCTAATAATAAAATAATATTATTTTAAATAGTAGTTAACGCCTAGACGTTGTAATGTCTGTAATGAACAGAACTAACTAAAAAATGATTATATATGTTTGTCAAGTATTTTTACTTTTTACAATAAATGTTAGAGGATTAAAAATGCGAATAAATTCAATTTTAAGCGTAAACATTCTAATATTCTTTAAAAGGTCGATTAACCGCCTTTTGATGGAGAACCTCTTTTAAATCCACTTTTTGAAAATTTTATGTGTTATATTTGACAAAATTAAATTCTTCTTTAGAATCATGACATCAAAATTTACGTTGTGTAAATTGTTTGTATTTTTCCGAAAAAGTTCAATTTTTAATGAATAGTGTAAAATGTTGTATTTTAATTCAAAACCTATTTTTAATATAATTTATTTATAAGATTAGATTATCTTTTTAATTGGTTTTAAAGTGAAATTAGAATATATTTTTACCATTTAATCCAATAGTGGTCGTTGTAATTAATTTCCCTTTGAAATCAGACTTAAACTAGTGTCAATCTTTTGATACATTTTGTTTCATAAAAACACGCTATTTGTTTTGACAGCGGGAATTAATTATTAAATTAATTAATGCAACTTATATGTTTTTAATTTTGTAAAATAGACATCATTTTTTAATTAGGATTATCAAATATATCATAGGGTTAATTTTTGGTAATTTCATGAAAAACTTCAATTTTTGATGAATAGTGAAACCAATAAGTGGTACTTATAAAAACTGATTTTCCATTTAAATGAAATATTTCCATCTTTGTTTTTTGAATTTAAAAAATCTGACATACATGGTTGTCATTAATAAGTAAAATGTGGTTCTATGGGATTAGAATAATTTTTTGGTGAATAGTAACTTATTAAGTTTTTAATCGCGATTAGAGGTAATTAGTGTAGTTTAAGGTAAGAATAATGTTTTAATAAAATGAAACCACCTAGACACATGTCCTAACCCCATTGTATGTGTCATTTCCGACCAAGAAAATCCATGGGTCAACTTGGGGACCCCATGGAGCCACTTTCGTTTGAAAATGACATAAATACCTTTTTATTTAATGTTAAAGTAAAAATGACACAAACAAGAGATGTTTTACTAAAACAATTTTTACATGGGGTTATCAAAGTCATATTTTTAACTATAAGTATTCATTAGAAATATAAAAATATTTACTAAATCATAGTATTTATTTTATAATTTTTAGACATTAAATAAATTTAATTATTTATTACATCATGATGATGCAGCGATGACCTCATTATTTAACGATTTAAATAAAATGGAATGATAATGTAAAATCTGAGACCAAAACATGTCCAAAACCTATTTTATGGGTGGATTTATAACCATTATCACCTTATCCTATAAAAAAATCAATTTTGGACCATTACAATCCAAACCTCATTCTAAAATAAAGTAACATTTCTTTACATTCCAAGAGTTCCCCTCCTCTCCTCTTATAAAAGGCTCCCACCTCTACCCCCTTACCCACACTTCAAAAGCCTTTGGCTAGGCCCACCCCTTCCCATTGTGTCTATCCACATCCCTCTATAACTCCTTGAAGCCTCACTTTGGGCATAAGTGTTCCCAAGGAAGCATTTTAACTCAAACCAAAGGTAGTTACCCGATTTTAAGGTAATGTCTTCACTTGTGTCCTTTTGTTTTATTTTTCTTCTCCAACCCCATAAACTATTTTTATTAATTTCTTTTGTAACAAATCCAGTATTTTCAATATACTAGGATGTTGTTATAATAAGTATTATAGCTACACTTACACACACCTTCGTCTAATGGTTAATGAACATACTGTTTCTGTGGTTGGAGATTTTATGCCTCACAAAACGATGATTGTTCAATATTCTTTTATCATCTTTAAAGGTCGCAATTATGATGTCACTATATTTTATATATGATATATATGGTATTTTTTACTATATTCTTCTGTATTTTATATTTAAACCATACCTTTATTCTTTTCATGTTCTGTAAATGCGATAATTTCATATGAGGAAGTGTGGACTACCGCCCCCTCAAGTGATATGACTCGTACATGCAATAGATGGAATGTATAAAGAATGAAATTAATGAACATATGTGACCTATATAACATATATATTATACTATAATTATAATAAATATATATCATTTATTTTTAATTCCATTAATATGACAAAGAGAAAATGAAGGTAGCATTCATGTGTAAGTACGGCCTACCGTCTCCATGAACGGTGCTTTTTGTTTTTTGTCTCCAAATGATATGGAATAGTATAAAATGAATATGTACTAAATATATATGATATTTTAATCATTAATACTATTCAGTAAATTATTTACTTATAACTACATGGACAATCATTTTTCAAACAAGTTCATTTTTGACTCATGTACCAAACATCGACAAAAACGTCTGATATGAACTCAAATTATTAACCAATTCTTATAACATTAAAATATGTGATATGAACTGAATAATAATATTTATATGAGGTACTTAAGCAATTATAAATTTACCAAAGTTTATTATTCAGGAATATAAAGAAACTAACAAGACAAGTTGGACATGAGGTAAGGGATCCCACTCCTCTCTTTCTTTTTAAGTACGCTCTTTTATGTCATTCTTTTTAAAGCTCATCTTTCTTGTTATGGGGATGTTATTTTATATTACTCTTACTTTAATTTTTATGTTCATATTATGAGAGACCCTATTCTCTCTCATCAATCCATTTTGGATGTTTTGAGTGGCGCCGTTAGGCTACAAAATTTTCTTAAGATATCTAACCTCTCTCTTTCTTTTTAAGTACTCTCCTTTATGTCACTTCTTTTATTCTCCTATTTGTTATGTTGGGGGGATGTTATTTTATATTAATCATTCTGTAAACATTATGTTAATATTATGAGAGACCCTATTTTATCTCATCAATCCATTTTCGTAAGTTTTTAGTGGTGCCATTAGGCTGTCGAGTTTTTGTAAGGGATTTTTCATCTCACTTTTATTCCCGTGAGATTTATGCTATATTTGCCACAATTTCCTTTGAGTGGTGTATGTACTGCCCATTATTTTACTCATTGAGTAATATAATTTCATTTATGATTATTTAATCAATTTTTTATTGTCCTTCTTTCACGGGGTGTATGTTTCGAAAGATACCCATGTCGGTAAGGGAACCTTTCACCCTCCTCTTTTTAAAAGACTTCTTTGTTTATGTCTTTTAATTCACATACTATTATGATGGGATATGTTCTTCTATATATTTATTGATTTAAATTTTATGTCCATGGGATGAGATACCCTTTTTATCTCTCATCAACTCATTTTCTGAATTTTGTAGTGACGCTGTTAGGCTGTCAAATTTTTGCAAGGGAACTTCTTAATGCAAATTTGATTCTTTGGGATAAACTTCTACTCCTTGAATATGACTTTCTATGAATATGTGTGAATAACCTCTGATGGTTTTACACTTAATATCCACTTATATTTGGTGTATTCGTTTGTCACACATAATTATGTAATTGATTTATCCTTAAACCATGGATACCGTCTTTGTATGGGAATCCATCTCAATCTCCTTTCATTGAGGCATATTTTGTTTTATACACAACTTTCTTTTATACGGTGTATAAACCCCTTTCACTTTTATTCTTATTAAAAAGGAATATTTTTTATACGAAGCGTTTTACTAAACAACCAAAGGAATGTTTTTGTTGTTTTACGTATTCGGCGACAACGACTTCTCCGCTGCCGTGACCATTATTTGAGTTTTGGCTTCCTCTAAAAGCCATACATTCTTTTTAAAAGAAAAATAAATACCATGTTTTACTTTTCTTTTATTTTGGTATTGAAAATGGTTTTCATAGTGTTTTTATATTAATGTTTTGTATTGATATGTTGTTTTTGAATGGTGGAAATGTTATGTTTCCTTTATGCATGTTTTATGTGATAAGATTATGTTATGGTTCTTGGGCATTGTTATGAAGACGAGCGGTTCCGTGATTAACTAAGGGCGGGTGAGCTCGATATAGCTCTCCAATGCATTGGGTAACGTGAAGGAGTGAAGCGTTAAGGTTTCTCCGAAGAGATTTAGGGAATATACTGTTGTGGGGATTCCAAACGTAACCAAGAGGGTTACTCCCTACGTAAAAATGTTTTGAATGCCTCAAGTTACCTTTATATCTTATGATTTCTATGATTTATTCATGATTTGATGAGGTATGTTAATGTGATTATGTTTTATGAGTAAAGTATGATTTCATTGATTTTTATGTGTACATGTACTCATGTTTCCTTTCCATATATTTTTATATCCCTTACTGAGCTTTTTATGCTCATCCCAAGTTTTTGAAATGTTTTCCAAAGGTCAAGGAAAAGGTACATGATATGATGATAGTTTCAAGGATGGTTCAAGAAAGAATCCATGTTTTATTTTAAATATGTTTCCGTTGATGGGAAAAAATGAATACTATATTTTATTTAACCACTTTATTTAAATGTGGAATGTAATGCAAGTTTATGATCTAATTCTCTAAAACTCTAAACCTGAAAAGATCCTCAATGTGTAATATTTTATTAACTCAAGATTAAGTAAGGTTTAAGGCTAGGGCCTTATAAAAACCACCTAATAGAAGCATCACAGGGCATCTCCAGATTTAGTCTACGGTTTATAATTTCTACGAGAACATTCAACATTAATAGGTTTTCAATGATTTTTTATTAATATTTCTGAAGCATTAATTCTAAATGAAAATTTCATCTTCTATAGAAATGAAGAAATTTTTCTTGATGAATAACACATTATATAGTTTAAAATTGGTTCTCAATTCCATTATTATCTAGTTTCCAATATTTCCATTCAGAAAATGATGTATTTAGCTTAATTTGAACTCAAATTTTTTGTATCAATATTGATAAACACTTGATAGGTTATATCGTTTCCCTTATATATTTTTTACAAATCAAAAACTACTCTTCTATTTTCACAACCTATTATTTTTAAAACACATTAATTTAAAAATACTAACATTCCATCAAAAAAACCTTCACATTATTTTTAGAATTCATTTTTTCAGATATTTGTTTTAAACGCAAACTAGAAGGAACACATGTGCTACTATGTATAGTCTATTTTAGGGAAATTTTATAACAATTTCCTTCACATTCATCCAATTTTCTTTCTAATAATTCTTTTATGAGTTAATAAAAATGTGGTATCTCTTTATTATCCTCTAAAGTGGAGATCAAATAATACCGATCATATTTTAAATGATAAAGACTATTTTTAATGGGGTATTTGTTGGATATATGGATTCCATTTTCCATTATATTACACTTTAGACATTTTTTATTCTTCATTGTCATCAATTTTATAGATTTATTAGGAAATTTCGATAAATTACATAACAATCCACAAAATGATATTTTTATCAAGTTGTAGGATATATTAAAATTATAAATAACTTAATAATAATAGGATAATCTATACTGTATAAGTCTCTATATATAAAATAATTAACCCTATAACCAAGATAACCAATGAAAATTAAATTTCATTATAGAAATTTTATTTTTTATTTTCTTATCCACATATTTATATCCTCTATATAGATGCATGATTTTTTATTATTACATGGTGATAGAGATATGTCACTAGTTTTATCCTTGAATTTAACTTTTATAGACACTTATCTAGTATTCAATATCAAAACATCACACCTAACAAAACTCATGCCCACAGTTCTAGGCCAAAGCTCATTTATGATTTTCTAAATTGTACCTGTACCGCTTCCTACTCTTTCTACCAACATTTTATTCCAGTACTTTCATAAATGAAACTTCTTTTTTTTCTATATACTTTTTTTTCTAGCCTTAACTATCCATTGAAAATATAAAACTTCTTATTTGAGATATTAAACTCTCTTCCTTGTCTCTTTAATTGGAGATTTTAAATTATATATCCCTTTTTATGTCACTTTGATCTCAAAATTATGATAGATAAATTCATTAAATTATTCCTGAGTATACTCAATCTCCTTAACATAACTTATAAATTATTAATTCATTCTTCATGTTTATTGATATATTCTAGTGATTACCCTATTTGGAAACCAATATTTTTTTCATTGATTAAATGTACAACACTTTATGTGCTCTTTCAAATTATATATTAGTCAATGCGTCCCCCTATATGGTTTTATTTTGATGTTATAGAATTGGGTTCCACAATCATCATAAAATATTTTAAATTTGAAATAAATTAATCCTCATAATTTTTCAATCACATTTCATTATGATCTTCATATTTTCATTATAATCTTTCCCACTAAAACCCCTATTTAATACGATTTCCTAATTTTAAATTTATTGATGAGGGAAAAATTATCTACTATGTTGTTATGATAATATACACAACTTTATTTTTTTCATTTCTTGGAAACCCTGATATAATATGATCAAAACTTTCACAATTTTTTTTTTCAATTTTACGTTTCCTTCAACAATTCTTTTTCATTTCATTAATTTTCCTGATAAAATTGGTATAAATTCATCACTATAATATTTTCTATTTTTTCTAGATTCCGGTCTCTCATTATTATCCTTGTACTTAACAGTAAAATTGTTTCATGATTCTATAGATGTGATTTTTAGTAAATAAAGAATTTCATAATCCACCAGTTTATTTTGATGATAGTTAATAATTATTCTTATGAGATCATGTTATTCACTAGATAAAATCATGGAATTATAAAATTTTTGAAGTCCTCTATGAGTTTTCTTCATGATTTAATCACATTTTGATTTATTCACAACGTCCACAAATGGATCAGTTGACATTTAAATAATTATTTTTTATGTGTTACTTGTAATTTTAATTTATTAACAATACTAAATAATTCATAAATTGAAGTTAATTCGGACCACATAAATTTTAAAAATTTATAGATAATATCCTTTATATAGATTTGGTTCATTTGGGTTCCTAGTAAGTATTTTTTTGACACTATATCAATATCAAATAGTTTCATTTCTTATTCAGTATATGAAATTCTTTTAATATCACTTACATTAATTTAAGGTATTACTATAAAAAAATACATAATGTCTGAGAGATATTTAGTAAGGTATCATCTTATTCGTCTATATATAGAAATTATTAAAATAAGAAGGGTAAATATTTTTAAAACATGTATTCTCCATGGGAAAATACATTGAATGATATATTCCCGACATAAGATACTTAAGTATCTAATACCATAGTGTGTAACTAATTATGAGTATATCCCACGAGGTGCGAGTGAAATGGGATATTCCATACTTTTTTAACACACTGTGGATCATAATCTCATGTTTACAATAATACAATAAACTAATTAATCAACCAGAGAAAAGAAAATATGGATGCATAAATTAAATGTAAGAAGTTGGTTAACATAAAAATGGTAATCTATGTATAGTATTTTGATTGTGTGTCCAAGTTTTATGGGATACCATTGCTCACTATAAATGTAATAAATTCTTTGGAAGGTCAGATAGTTGATCCTAGGGACACATCCTATTCTTTCATATATGGGCACTATTTGACATAGGTTTTATAATAAGTATGTGATTTGATAGTCCACCATAATGATTAAATAAAAAACAAAAACAATAATATTGGAATGTTTTTTCATTTGAACATATGTTCCACCCTTAAAACTCGATCATCAATTATATATAGGCCGCATTAGTCTCTCACAATTTTATCATTATTCAACTCTTTTATTTTCCATATAGTATTCAAATTAATCCCTTTATTACTTATTATTATCATCATAAAAATGTTCATAGAGTCATTTCAATATTATTTCTCAAATATCAATTACCATTATATTTCCATTATTATTATATAAACTGAATTAATAAAATCATTTCCGAATTATCTATAAATAAATAAATTCAAAATAATTCCACATGATTCTATATATACTTTTCCTTAATTATTCATTATATATCTTGGTCTCCTTTATTAAATTTTCTTAAAATATAAAAACATCCATATCATCATTATAATTTATCTCAAAATGATTATGTATAAGAAAACATGATTGGATCCCAGAAAAGATGAATTTTCAATCATAATTTTTAATATATGTTTTATGTAATAATTTTCTTCTCGTTTTGTTATAAATCATATTTTATGATTCATAATGTTTTATCATGGTCTATGGTTTAACAATATTTACCTAGTTATGAAGTTTAAATCCTTACAATTTTTCCTAAAAACATAATTATCAATAGTGCATCCCTGAATAAAAATGGTAAAAAAGACTCATTTTTTATCAAAAAAATATTAGTTTTGAATTTTTAATGTATGAAAATTTATATATTTAATTTCCATATATATGAAAACATATAAATGGAAACAAATTTAATATATGAAACATATATATGAACCTTATTGATAGACATTTAATTTTTTCAAATGATTAAAAAAATATTTTGTATCAATAATAAAATAATTATATATTATCATTTTCACATTTCATTAAAAGCTTTATGCATATAATGAAAATAGTGATAATAAATTTTTTATATTTTAAACATCCACTTGGACACAACATCTATACTAATTTTTTTACTTACAAATCGATAAAAAAAACCACTACATAAATGTTTCCTCGTTAAAATATTATAGAAATAACATTTAAAAATTATTACCTTATTCCATAAATTGAAGAAAACCTCAAAAAATTCATGGATCTAATTCATTAAAGATTTAGAATTCCCATTTTATGAATTATATTCCTAAATTTGTTTTAAAAAATCCATTCATTTATAAAAACATATGGATCTATAATTCTAGAATATATAAATCATTAAAACTATTTTAATAAAGTTCTAAAAATATTAGTGTCGTCAACAATATATTTATTTCAAATAATCTATTTTCTAAAAGAACCTACTTTATATTTTACATCCCCATATTCCCCAAGAATTATGTAACTTTGAAACGATTTAATTTTAATCATTAAATAGAGACAACATAAAATATTACAACTAATAATTGCAACATAAATTAATAAAATTTCCATGAAATTAATATTTTGGTTTCAATATTCTAGTATTCTATCTTATAGACTGAAAAAACAATTTATATATATTTACCGTATTTGATAATAATAATTAATAGGTAAAATTAATTTGTTTATGGCGTTCGATATCCAAATATATCTCCTATGACTAGGTTATCCTAAAATATATTCTACAATAACTTATCCCTTGATAAACATATATTATATAATGTCAATGTCAATTTTATTATATGTTTAAAATCACATATCTCTAGTATTCTCATTTTCATAAGCAGTGTTATGAATTCTTTGAGGTGGTATGACAGAAAAATTAGGTCAACTTCATGATATTGTAGTTGTTGTAGATGTTTCTTCACCATAATTATATATGAAAATAAATTATTCATAATATTTATATATTGATTATTAGCTAACAAAAATTTTCCTCTCAGGTAGTTGAGGCTGTTATCCATTTTCGACATTACTTTTTTTTGGAATGAAGGGACCAATATGACCAAAAAATTGTTTCTATGTAGATGGTCATGGGGTTCCCATCATAAAGTGTCATTAGTGTTAGAGGATACAAAATCAAAATCTTGAGTTCGTCGAAAGAATATTAATACTAATCATTACACATTTATATCCTCACTTTCTTAATTATTTTAATAATGATTTGGAATTTATCAAAAAGTATTGTTAAATAATACCATATTTTGGTGAGTGACCCAACATCGGGTACCCTAAACTCTTAAGGTAGTTGGAAACTAGTTATAATTTTATAATTATATCCAAAATCAATAAAAATAATAATGACAGTAAAATAATTTTAATTAATTATATAAAACCATGTATAAGATAATAGATATTAACCTTGGGAAATTATTTTAATTTTTTGTTCAAAAAGTTGATGGAAAAAAGAGAGTTAAAACATAATATACTAAGATATAGTTATAGTGTATAAATAAAACATGGGTTGTTATATATTCATTAAGAAAGAGATATGATTGATCAATTTTAGTGGTTTTTGTATTGTGTTGAAAAATTTGAATTGTGAATCCATAACAATGAGTAATTATGAGACTTATTATAAAAACTAACACACATGATTAGTGAGAATTGGAAAAACCAGATTCTTTTTTAATTATTTGATTGGATTAATTTAATAAAACATATATGAAATTGTGTTAATTTTAGAATTAAAGGGAAAAGATTAGTTTGTTTCTCACTCCCCAAATAGGGGACATGTCTTTGAATTAATTTCCTAAAAACCATAAATTTTGTGAGGAAAATAGGGGATATGATATAATGTAGAAAAACATAATATTAAAATATAAGAGTGATTCAATAAATAAATTAATAATTTCTAAAAAAAAAATTTTAGTTACTCTATAGAACATCCGTTGAGAGGCTACACCCGCATGAAAAAATAGTCATCCATCACAAGTGACATAGTAGACTCCAAATCTTTTTGGAAAATATCGAAATTAAATTAAATAAATGAAATAATATAATTTTTTTACATTAATACCATAAAATCTTCAATGACAATGAAAAAATAATGTTCCAAATCATCAATGATATAAAATATTGTTTTAGTTAACCCATGAATGACTTCTATCTTAATGAATTCATCTTTTTCCCCATTCTCTATTTCCATTAGTTTGCAATTGTAGTTCCCCTCCCATGATGGAATAATATAAATTAAATATTTTATCCCTCAACATAGTTAATTCAAGAGGATTGTAATGTGAATAATTGGAAATCATGATTTCATGAGGAGTTACCGACCATCCCTATAATAATTGTTTTACGATGTGTGGAGAATTCGTCATATTTTAAATTTTTAACCACATAAGATCATGATAGATTAAATTATATGGTATATTTTTTGTTTTAAATAGAATAAAAAATGTAATCCTATGGTATATGGTGTAGATAATTATTTTGACATAGAGATCAGGTAGATCATATTCCCTAATATTTCCATTGTATATCCATTTCAATCAGAGTATAATTATTATGTAATTGAGTTAATCAAAAATCAATCTTATAAATTAATTGTCATGAAGTCAATGGATATGTTGGTAGCTCAGCTATACCAATCCATGATTGATTATTTAGAGGATATATGATACTGAGATTTAGTTTTATGTGTTTCTATAAGGGTTTATATATTTTTCAAAGTGTTTTGAAAGAGGCATGGTTTTGAAAATAGTTATGATAAACTATGATGGTTTATGTAGGAAATAATGTGGTAGAATCAATTAGAATGGAGGGTGTTCATCATTTTACAAAACCATTTAAGTACCATAGAGAAACATTGAATGTAGAGAGAGATATAAAATCATGGTTATCCTAGAGATATTCAAACAATATAAACCAACCATGTGAGAATGTTGGTGGAAGTGGTAGGTGTATAGTTACTAGATTTTTTCCTAAACCATAAAGACAATCCATGTATCATCCTGTTATTTTAAAATGAAATATGATGTTCAATGTCATATAGGATAACAATATCATGCTTAAACAAATGACTAAATCTTATTATTATTATGTAATAGTTATCACCTATCAATTAAAAGGGATAAAATGAATTATATTAAATAAATTATGAATTTTTTTTGAAATTTTTTTATAAAATTAATTCATTTTTCACCACTTAATTATAAATGAATATAAAAAGAAATTCAATATAAGGGATGTTGTTTAAAAAACTACTTTCTTCACCACAATGATAACTTTATATTAACAATATAAATTAATCAATATTAGTGAAATATTATAATTAAATTTATATGCTATATATTCAAATTAACGTTTCTAAATTCATCAAGTGTTTTTTATAATCACATGATAATAATAGATCCAATTTTTAGCATCAAAAGCCATATTTTTCTATAAGCGGGTTTTCATCATTTTTATGGAACACATGTTTTATAAATTCATTTTTACAATTTTATAAATTTTATTTGTAAAAATAACTTCATTTTTGAAAACATAATTTAAGAAATATATTAGTTTAATTTTTTTTATTTTTCAAGGAAGATTAATATTTTAACGAATTGTGATAATTTCTGAATTTTAATTGAAAATTGATTTTCATATAATTTATTTAATAGATAAATTAAATTTTAAATTTTTTTAAAGAATAATTATTTCATATATAAATCAATAAATCCAATTTAGTTCATTTTAAACAATTTCACATTGAAATTTGATATAAAAATATTTCAATCATTTGGACTTTTTCACCTTAAAACACTCATTCTTATTGCATCTATGAGATTAATTTGAAATCTAATTTTTCACATTTTGTGAATTGATGTTTGGGTAATGGATTCGTATTTGGAATCATAAGGTCAAAATTATTTATTAATTATTTTTAATTTTTAGGAATAAAAATAAAACCTTGGTAAAAATAAAGATGTACATCGATATAGGTAAAATAATGAAATGAGTTAAAGATAAAAGTTAAATGCTTGAAATTCCAAAAAACCAAAATATTTAATGGGTGGATGGTATATTTAGAAAACATAAACATCATTAAAAAATTATTTATCAAAAAAATCATTGGAATAAATTCCACCTCATTGTGGTTGGATTTAAATATTAAATAATTATTATGTAATATCATAAAACCACCCCTCCTCACATATAAATACCACCTCTCACCACCCCATTTATCCTCACAGAACATGAAGCTTTTAAAATATCTTACATAAAATCTCATCATCACTATAACCACATAAAATCTCTTCTCGTATCACCCAAAAAATTTTCATTTTTCTTTAAGGGATCCTTGAAGGAGGTGATATTGAAGAGGTAATTTTTTTCAAAGAACCTCTCTTAATTTTGTTAACTTTTTATAAATTCTCCTCCCCTACTTCATAAATCAATGCATGATAAATCCAAAATAATTTATATATTTTAGTGTGATAATTTTAATATAATTTTAAATATATATTTCATTTCTCAAATCTTTTCATTAAACGAAATGAAACCATTGTCCAAATTGTGTCGTTTAATCTCCTCTCTGAGTAATGATTTTGTCTGTTTTCAATTACATCCTTCATGGTTAGTCATGAAAATATTATTAGGGTTAAATAATATTTTAATAGTATTATTATAACATATTTCATATTATAGATCTAATATATATACATAATATTAAATATAATGAAGCTAGATCATGATATTCTAAAGAACGACCAAATCGAACAAAACATTTCTCATTTAAATTTTATCAAATAAATCATCCTCAAGTGAAAAATAAATATGATATCTAGGAACTTTTAAACATCAGGAAGTGAATTAATAAAATTTAATTTTACCTATATTTTTTTATTTTCATTTTGTAGGATAATCCATAATTATAAGCACATGAACCGACCAAGATACCATGAAATGAATTCTCCTGAAACAATAAATAAAGGAAAAATTATCAATGAAAGGGTTATAAGATGTTGATAAAGTATAATAAAAGGTATTATAAATATTAATACAGTTTATTAATGAGTTATTTTCATTATTTAAACCATTATACACGAGGTTAATCTATGAGAAACTAAAGGGTAGCATGAGGTAAGGATTTCACGTATCACTTTTTACATATATGATATATATTACTTATTTAATAGTAATTTAATTTTTGTAGTTTATATAATACCATTTAATATATAATATAATTAATCCAATTATATTATTTATATTTAATTTTTCATTTTTATATTTTTACATTTATGGTTCATACTATTTGACTGATTACAAAGTGTTGGGGAATTATTAACTCAATTTGGATTCTTTGGGTTATATCATGGTAATATCAGGTTTGAAATTATTTTTTAATACAATAATTTCGATTTCCACTTTTTATTATGTTTATATATTCTTAATACACATAACATATTCATTCTATTAATTCTCACATCAATGATATGATACTTATAAGTAACTTCTTTTAAAAATCTGGTTTTAAAGTTCTTTTCTAAAAAGGAATTTTTTTATTACAAATATATAATGAATGGGATTTAATTATTTCTTGTATATTTAATATTTTGAAGAATATGCCACATGTTTTTATGGTTACAGTTAAATAAATTTTTTCCATTTTACATGTACAATTTTTAAAATGAGTAATTTTGAAATGAAAAGTACTTTTTCAATAAAGGGTGTTTTTATGGTGATATCTTTCACGATTTTTGTTTTTTTATTGATAATGGGTATTATTTATAAATAATATTGTTTCATTGAAAAAAATATTATGGGTGTAAATTAGATAAACTAATTAAGGGTTATTAGGTGATAAATGAATGATGGGTGGATCCGTGATAAACTATGAACATCTTGTTAAGTTATAACCTCTAATGCTTTGGGTAATCCGAAGTTGGGGGATGGAAATATAGGTAACTCCATTTTTATGAGTGATATGTTCAATTATTTCCCATTTTACCTGCTTATATATATAAAATTATATATAATGTTCTTACATTTAAATTGATTTATTATCAAAATATAATATATATGACCTTTTTTGAAATTATGATTTTTTTTTTGAAAAAAAGGTCTTATTTAGAAGATTTTTTATAGATATTAAATGAAATATTATTTTCCCTTAATTTATGTCCATTATTTTTATTTTTTATCAATCTTGTTTTAAATTTTTTTCATAGGATTTACAGGGGACAAGAGACAATCATGTGAGGTTGTGGGATATTGAACATATTTTTCATGATGAGAAAAAATGTTTTATGTTAAATAATTTTGTTTTAATACTAAAATAGATACATTTAGTAAGTATCCATTTCTATTTCAAGGCTTCAAAAATTAATAGTTTGACCTAATTGTAAAAATATCTATACCAAAATGTTTATTTGGAATGTAATAATGTGAATTCTAGTTTAAAATAAATGAAATATGTAATTTATAGCACTCTGTCCTTACACTAGGTTTCAGGTCATGGGTTAGATAATGTTATAGGTTAGGATGTTATTTAATAATAAGTTAAAATTCATATACAAAAAAAATTATGAATTTTAGGGAAATTCATTATTATTTTGAACAAATTTAATGATTTCAAGCTAAATTGAATTAGGATATACTAGTGTTACGTTTCCTCATAAGACGGTATATTCTAATTTTATTGATATTATTAAACTATCAATTTTGGATTTAGTAAATGGTTGGATCTATCCTAATCCCTTATAATAATGGATGTGAAGGAAAATGTGTTCGTTGTCTGATTAAACAACCAAATGAAATTGGAGCTATAATGAGAAGCATTTTGGTTATTCTAAACCAGTTATCAAGAGTAATGTTTAACCACTTGAACTAGTTTGAGTTTATTGATGCACTAATACAAGTAAAATGATGTCCAATGGATGTTTAGGTGAAAATTATCGCAAAGAAAAATATATTCAATGGAATATGTGTCATGAATGTAAAAATAAACACATTTTCATTAAAAGGACAAGATGATGTCTTATATGTTGTAAAGGTGGTTATAATGAAATAAAAGATGATGGAAAAAGGAAGTGTTCAATTAACACCATGATAGGGAATGAAATTCTTCCCGAGTTACCGATTTATTATTTTAAATGTGGGGTGTAGGATCATTATACTCATAAATGTCCTCAGAAAAAGGCTTATGAGTGGGATCAATAGGGCAGTGAAGATAAATTTTTAGTAATACCATATTCCATAATAATTTAAGATAAGGAAACTGAAAATTAAAAATAAAATGTGTTATTTGTTTTGTGATCATTCATTGAAATTGTTTAATTGTAGTACATGATTCATAATTTTTTTCACAGGATTTATTTATTGAGGAATAAGATATAAAAGTGTGGTTAAGTGATTATAAGAGCGCTGAATAATTATGATATCTACATATATTGAATTCCGGAGTTAAAGAATATTTAATGAAGATGAATTGTTTAAATGTATTAATAAAATTTTTTTGATGGGAGACCTTCGGGATATTTTTATTGAGATTGAGTTACATGTAACCCATATGTTTAGCACATGAAAATTTTATTTGATAAATAATAGTAATTTCATTTTTTGGAAATAATTATATTGTTATGGAAAACTTTTATTGTTTATATTTATTAATAATAATGATATTATTCATATCATAGATTATAGGAATGAATTATGAAGGAATAAGATTAAAAATTATGTTTATGGATTTAAGAAGGATGTTGAATGAAGTATGTGTTTATGTATTGAGTATTAAAATTCATGATATAATGGTATTTTACAAATATAATGGGAATTATGGAATGATTAAGGTTTTTTCTATAGTAGTTTTTTATTTTATAAATTAGGAAACATATGTAAGATATAATAGATAAATTTCAAAAGTCATTAAAATGTGATAATTTTTGTGGTGCATGTAACCTGTAATTTTGTTATATGAAAAAATATATTGGAGGAATAATGCATTTATATTTAGTGGACATAAATTTAATGGGATTTGACATTTTTGGGGTTTATATGATCTTTGAATTTGAGGTTATTATGGGTTATTAATTTTTGAGATGAACAATGAAATGTATGGGAAAACCATTGAGGAAAAAATTTATTAAGTTAATATTTAGGATAGTTCCATGATTTATATAATTTTAAAAGTATTTTGTTAATATATTTTTAGTGAAAGGGAAAAACATAATACGGGAAACAGACATTCAGGTCCAAAAATGAAATAGGGATCAAACCCACAACCGAAGGGTGAAAAAGGTGCATCACCTACCACTTGCCTATATTTTTACCTAGTTAGTATGAAATTGTTTTTCATTATTTAAACTATCTAATGGATAATGGTTTTTTTATTTATAGAACATATGATTTATCATATTTATAACCATGGGAATTAAATTTTAAATTATTATTAAGTGGAAAGGTTTATTTTATAATGCATTCATTATATTAGAAACGCAATTTGATTAAATAAAAAATAATATTATGGAATTTTATTTTAGTAATTAATATTTAATTAGATTTTAGATAATGTATGATTTTTTTGTGGATTTATGGTGACTCAAGAATAATTAGCACATCCTTTATATTATGTGATTTTTTCAATTAAAGTTTTGGTACGATACATTAAGAGTGATGGATATTATTTTTATATAAATATTATATTTATATTGGAATTCAATGTGATGAAATAATTCTGATTTTGGAGTTTCAAATTAATGTTTAAAATATTATAAATAATTTTAAAGACAAATATTTGTTGAATGATCTATTTTGAACATGATTTATTATTGCTCAATTTTATATATTAGTGTATTTTTTTATCATATAAAAGTTTTTTTATAGAATTTCATTACCTTTAAATAAACATTTATTTTGTTATTATTTCATAATGAGTGGACGAAAATATAGTTATAATACCGTGGATTTTTTGATCCTCAGAAGTTGATTTTGGTTCTTTGGGTATGAAAAATTCATCATTAATACACATCATTTACAGAAAATATCTCGATTAAATTTTAAATGTCAAGAATGTATATTAACTTATGTTATTAGTCTATATAGTAATATAAACACTTAACTTTATGAATAGGATTTGGAAACAAAAAAGTTATCTGTATACTTTTAATACCAAGATACCAGCATCCTTTTAACCCATCATAGATTAATGGTGTTATAGTGGTTAGCATCTTAATAAAAATGTTATATATTAGTCTATATCTATACTTGAAGGTTATATTTTACTTTTCAGGTCCATGTTGTCTTACATGGTAACCTATTATGTGTAATATCATTTGACCATCATTCTTTTCATTTCTCTCATTCAAAAATGATGTTTTATTGATCCTTTTTGGATATGAGATTGCAAAAAGTGTATTTTTAAAATTGAAAACCATAGTATTCAGATCCTGAGTAAAAATTTAAGGGGAAAAAATTATTAAAGGGGGGATAATGTAAAATTCCTTGTTTTTAAAATGAAATACTATGTTTAATATCATACAATATAACCCACTATAGCTTAAAAGATGACAAAATATTATTATTCAAATGTGATAGTAATAACTTATCCATTGGAATAAAGGTAATGAATGAGATTAAATAAATTATTAAATATAGTTTAAACTTGGTTATAAAATTATATCATTTGTTACCAATTAATTATATATTAAAATAAAAAATTGAATATAAAAGATGTTTTTTATAAAAAATAATTATTATTACCAAAATAATATTTTTATCCTGATAAATTAAAATAATAAATATTACTGAAATATGTTTATTAAATTTATATTTTATATATTTAATATTTCTTAAAATTCAACCAATATGTTTGATAGTCTTAAGTTAAGAATAAATTCAATTTTATGTAAATAAAGCTAATTTTATTATCGACAATTTTTCTACCTTTTGATGGCACAAATATTTTAAATTTTTTTTTTGAATTTAATATATATTTTATACAAAATAAACCTTATTTTTTAAATAGTTATTTCAAAATTATTTGAAGGTAAATTTATTATAATTTTTGGAGAAGTTTCATTTCTTTATGAATAGTGAAAAATAATAAATTTTTATTGAGAAGTTATTTTTTACATATTTATTTAGAAGGTTAAATAATATTATATATTTTTTGAAGTATATTTAGTAAATTTATACATATATAAATACAATTTACTTCATTTTAATATATTTCATAGTGTAATTTTATATAAAAACATTTCCTTCTTTTGAACTTTTTCCCATTAAAACCCCGCTTTCCCATTACAACTGTAGGATTATTTTAAAATATAATTTTACCCATAATATTAATTGAATTTGGTAAAATGGATTCCATATTTTTTATAATAAGTTTTCAATTAGGTATTGAGTTCATTTTAATATTTAGGTATAAAAATTTGACCATGGTAAAAGAATATTTACAGCGGTATTGGTAAAATAATGAAAGAGGTAAAATTTAAAAGATATAGGCATAAAATACCTAAAAATATAAAATTTAATTGGTGGTTGAGTTATTTATAGACCATAAATAAACATTAATTATAAAAAACCATTTTAGTAAATTACACCTTAATTCGGTTGGCTTTAAAAATAAAATAATCACTATTTAATCACTTAAAACCCCAATTCCTCATGTATAAATATTACCCCTAACCATCCCATTTACCAAAAAAATACTTGTATCCCATATAATACCATCCAAAACCTCTCATCCTCACTCTCTCTATGTCAATGTTCTTATTTTCTCACCAAAATTCCATTTTCATGTTTATTAAGGGATCCGTTAAGGGGGTGGTATTCAAGAGGTATTTTTCTCAATACACCTCTCCTAATTTATTTTCTTCTTATAATTTCTCCACACCTCATTCATACATAAATAAATGATAACTAAATAACCCTCAATGTTCTGGAGTGATATGTTTCTTATAGAATATCGCATATACATTCATTTCACAATTCCACTTATTCAATGAAACAAATCCATTATCCAGATTGTGCCAGTTAATCGCCTCTATAAATAAACATTTTTTACATTTAAACATTCATGTCTAGTAATAAATATATTTCAATTTTAAAATAAAATTTTATATAATTATATTGTTTCTTATTTTATATTATGTAACTAATATGTAGAAATATGATTAAAAAATGAAATTATTTCGTGATGGTCATAAAACCCGCCAAATTAAACTAAACATTTATCATTTAAATTGTATCAAATCAATCATCATAATGTAATAAATAATAATTATATAAGTTACCATTAAAAAATTAAGTTCTTGAATACAATTTCATTTCCATTATGTATAATTATTTCCATTTTACAAGAAAATCCATAATTATAGAAAAATGATCCACCCATGAAACCATTAAACGAATGAAACCGAAAAAATAAAAAAAATGAAATATTTTTAATGAAAGGGTGTTAATATTTTATTAACAAGTCAGATAAGTTATTTTAAATATGAATATATTTATGTATTGAGTTAGTAACATTATATAAAAAATTATACAGTAGGTTAATTTTAGTAATACTAAAGGGATGTGTGAGGTAAGGGGTTATCATCTAACTTTTTTTTTACTTCTGTGAGACATATGTTTTTTTTCACCCCTAATTTATTTTTTATGGTGTATATAATACACATTAATAAATAATAGCATGAATATCATTATCTTCATGGTATAAAATGATTCAATTTAAAATTATTTCTTTTATGTTTCATATGTTTTTACTTATTACAATGTTTTGGGAATTCCTAACCCAATTTCCAATCATTGGGTTAAACTTATAATTCGTGATTATGTTGTGATATTATTAGGTACGAAATGAATATATAGTATATTAATTTGTATTTACCCTTATATTATAAGGATTTACATTTTATTTACATAATTTATTTAATTGATTAATGATCACATAAATGAAATGACACTTGTAAAGGACTTTATTTTAAAAATCATATTTTATTGATCCTTTTCCAAAAATATTTTAATTATTACATATACTTCATGAATGATGATTCCGTATTTTAGTTCAATTTAATATTTTAAATCATACCATACATGTTTATAATGAAACATTCAAGGATATGTTTTCTGTTGGGTGGGCATAGTTTTTCAAAATGAGTGATTTCAAAA
Organism: Viscum album; assembly: GCA_963277665.1. Classification (NCBI taxonomy): domain Eukaryota; kingdom Viridiplantae; phylum Streptophyta; class Magnoliopsida; order Santalales; family Viscaceae; genus Viscum; species Viscum album. The sequence goes on along the minus strand of OY728120.1, from coordinate 2,057,886,567 downwards.
TGAAATGTTCATTTTCTTCAAGGAGTGTATATATGATGCAATTTTTCTTGATTTATGATTATTTTATTCTTCTGAGAAATTTTTTATAATTATGTGTGGTTAAATGATAAAACAATGATGGTTTTAAAATTGATAAACCAGTTATGGGTGGTTACAGGATATACCAATGATGGGTGGTTCTATGATAAACCATGGATGGGTGGATTCATTATAACCTCCAATGCATTGGGTACTCTGAAGTTACATATTGGACATATTAGTTACAAAATTTTTAATAGTGAGAATTAAAATTATCTATGATGTAAGAAAATTATTTTTTTAGATTCATTTTAATTAGTTTTCTAAAAAATATATTGATTTTCAAAAGTTATTATATTCAACCTTATGAAAATATGATTTCATTGTCTGAATAATTTTTTTTTTCTTTTTAAAAAATATTTTAATGGATACTCAATAGACTAAAATTTTCCCCTTTTTATGTCCCTTATATGTATTTTTTGAAGATACCTTGTTTCAAAATATTTTTCATAGGATTTAAGGGGGACTTGAGACAAGGATGTGATCATGGAGAAAATGGTGAAGATTTTTCATGAAGAGAAAACAATTTTCCGTCTAATTTTTTTATGAAAAATGGATACTATGTATATGTTTACAATTTTAATTTAATAGTTTACTATAAATAATTTTTGCCTACTTCTCTGAAACATAAACTGAAAATACTTTTTGGAATATAATAAGGTGATGCATAGTTTCAAATTACCAGAATATGTTATGTTTAATGTTGGGTCCTTACAAACCATGACACATATAATAAATTAATGGAGAATTTTATCATAACTTCATATTCATTCTTAAAAGACACAATTTACACCTATTATATTAAGAATTAAATCTATAGTCCACTTTTAATAATTCTTAGTAGTTACCTATGATCTGGAAGATAGATTTGATAGATTCATGTGTGTTGGATCCCCAGATTAATTGGCATGTATCTAATCTATATCTCAAATAACATTGAATATTACATCTATTAAATTATTTATAAATCTTTTATTTATGATGATAGTTTTTTTTGAAATAATTTTTCAAATGAATGAATGGTTTTTTATTCTAGATAACGATATTTTGTATATCAGTCCACTATTTTTATCACCCGTCTATAATTGGGTGTCTTCTCTCTATTATCAATATGTTTTGGAAGATGATGTCTTATTTTTATTAATTATTTTCCTCATATTAAAAATGGAAACATTGAATAATATATTTATTGGTTTATGATTATTAAATCATTCATATTTTAATAAATTTGGGAAAACCTCTTCGAAATGTGTTTATAAATTATGGACACGTTTTACGATAAGATGGACCCTCTAATTGAAAAAAGTTACTGAATTTTATTTCGAATGATTTTTTTGAGAACATGTTCTAATATGGAATGTGTATTTATATTTTCATTGAACTGGGCCATGTTTAAATATAATTTTTTCCTTCTTCTATAATGTGGTATAATGGCTTATAAATAAGTAATGGATTGCTGAATGATGGATTACAACTCAAGAGTATTGAGAATTTCATGCTACATGCATGTGGGTTTGTGTATTCAGTTTTGGGATTTCATGTGTAACCCATTTATATATTTTTGTACTTTTAATTTTAATTTTTTTTAATTTTTCTAAATTTATAGAATGTTTTGAAAATCCTATTCATTCTCTATCATGAAACTCTATTTATAACTCTATTCATATTTCTGATTATTATTTTTTATAAATTTTCACATTTTTTATTTTCCAACTAATGTTTTTTTGAAGAATTTTGTGGGTTAAATATTAGGTATTATAACTAACCACTGTATATAAACAAGGGTCTGTATATAGATATTGTTGGACTTGCTGTAGATAAAGGATGATATACCATATTTCCAATGGATTCTGGATGATGAAATAGTCTTTGGATGTAGATCTTGGACATCAGTGATATCTATTATAAGTAGCTCATGGTAGTTCCTCATTTGGAATATTGGTTTCAACATTGGATTGGTTAGTATCACATTATTAAATCTTTTTTATATTACAAAAATCTTTCTATTATGTTAGTTTTTCTTTGGGTTTTCTTATTTATGATTCATGATTCATGTTTATGTTATTTTTTAATGTAATGACATTTTTTATTATTTAAAGGTTAAATAATACCAATAATTGTAGTTATCCCTTAGAATTTATTTCCAGAATTTGTAATCTTGGGAACATCATCTATGGATAGTGGAATTTCAAATCATTCCAAGCTAATGGTTTTGGAAAATATTTTACAAATGGTATTAGTTTGGGAATTCTTTCAGTTGTGAAGAGAAAAATTTTCATGTGGGATGCATTTTCTCCAATGTGTGACATTGGTGGTTAATCATTTTTGATGAAATGGATAGATTTAATAGATATCAACATGTTGAAGTAGTTAAAAATAATTTTTTAGAAGGTTTTATTGTAGTGGTCATGACATATTATCTGATTAAACTTATATTTTGTGTTCTATACATTAGTAGATATAGAGAATATTAATTACATTAAATGAGAAGGTTCATTAATTAAATTGAGGTTACATAAAAAGAATTATGGGCTATTTATAATGTCTCAACCATATGATTTATATTTGAGAATCATGGTTTCTATCGATATTATGGTTATTATTTAAATATTTAATGTAATTTAATGATAAGGGATATTTAAGATGATTAGATAGAGGCTAGTGTACCTAGGTAACCAAATGAAGTTGATAAAACTATGGTAATAAAATTATGGTTTCCATATAGTTCATTAGACAGAGTTTCCAATGGATTGAATTTTATAAATACATATATACTGAGTCCATTAGATGAATTATTCCAAAGTAATCTATCATAGTCCATCAAATATATATATATATATATATATATATAATGTATAATTATAAAGGTGAATATTTGGGAGACTAGTGAAGGAATTTTTACACTAACCTAATAAAAATTTTACGGGAATGAGTTGATTATTAGATTGATGGAAATAAATGATTGACTAGTTAAATTAATGTTTACATCATACATATAATAATCAGTCATACTATTTGACAAATATTTAATTGATGTGTTCCTTTTTTATCCAACATCATAATTAAATGTGGTTTTGATTTAATTTTTTTTTCATATGATGAAAAAATTCATTGTTGGGTTCTCATTCAGTTTATATCCAATGAGGAGATTGAAGAGTGGTTGTGAAACATTCATTATAAGAAGATAATCAAGTTACAATAGATTTATATTGAATTATGTTTCATTAGCATTGAGAAGTGATGATTATTTTTGAACAATGTGATTTATGAATTAATTGATATTGACTTGTACACTGATCGATATTTGAAGGGAAGTAGTTACCATAAATGATTGAAGAAAGTATTAACATAGTTGTAAATGATGAAAAAATATGATGGTTTACTTACAAATGTGGGGAGTAATCAAACAAATTACAATAGATAGAATATTCTTAAATTATAGAGAAAATATTATTTAAATTATTAAATAGTCAGAGGAAACATGGGACGATCATAAAATTAATAATTCACTATATTAATTCATAGAGATTGGTTTCTGTGTGAATTTTATTAGACAAAATATTCAATGAATTATCATTAAAAATGTCTCATAATATTTAACCACGAATAATTATATGATGCATTTAGTCTATTTATTATAAAGACATCAGATATAGTTCTAAAAATTTATTATATAGAAGGAGTACAACAGATCACTACCGATTCCTTAGGTAGAGGAATAATAAAAATTATTTGGGAACCCATCGACTAAATGAAATGTCTATTGTAAGGATACATGAAAGGCATTCAAGGGATAATCATGTTTAGTCATCAGACAAAGATGTTATTGGAAGAATTTATTATGATGAATAAAATTTTTCATAGGAATAGAATTGTTAAAAAAATTATGATCCAATTATTTAAATGATCTCCCGATAAGGGTTTACCAGATCAAATATTTGTTATTAAGTTTTGGAATCCATAATGTTTGATGAATTTTATGATGAATGCATAAAGGCATTTATTTTGGTGATACTAAAAAATGTAGATCAGTAGTATAGTAAAAAAAATTTAAGATTGTGATTCACAACATGATTTCAGCAATCTTGAATTTGAACATTGATACCATGATCTATATAAGATTATTAATAGGATTAGTTTAATAATAACTGTTTTATTATTTAAAAATGGTTATATGATTAAAGATTTGATTTGTATTCTCAATGTTTAAAATTGAATATCTAATTTTATGTACTCACCTCACCATTAAATTATAGTTAATAACTTATTATATAAATTGGTTCCCATGAATTACGAATGTGTGATGAGATGGGGGTTATGTGGCTATGGAGTATGGTGATGAACTGATGTACTATGGGAAATTACTAACCATAATGACTAAGAGATATTATTATCATTGTAGAATTATTATATGATGTTGTAAGAGAATATTTAGTGGCTACCAAATTGATTGAATGGATTAGTTGGAGAGATAGTCAATCAAATGAATAAGAAGAAATATCTATCATCTGAAAAGTGAGAAGAAGCCACAAGGGGGAGTTGTAAGAACATTGTTTTTAACTCAACTATGTTTCTTTTTAATATAGGTGTATTTATTTATTTTTTACCTAGTACATATTATTAGTGAGTTAGTAATGGTTTCATTAGTTTATAGGCCTTTTACGAATCTTGAAACCCCGATTGGTTAAGGTTTTTGGTATGTCATACAGTTAGAGTAAACCCCATGATGCAGGTAGCATGGTTAGTTTTAACTATCCATGAATGAATGTTGAGATAAATTATAGTGCACTGTTTTCCTTAATCATTCAATTTGGGATTCACAACCATTTGAGAATGTCCACAATTTTGATGGATTTTTTTTCAAAGCTTGCACATGTTTTTTGAAATTGTGGGAACTAACCATGTTATATTCTCTTATATTGAGTTTGTTGTTCATAGTTTGTATATAATTTGACCAAATTGTGTGAATTCCAAATTTGGGGAAAATGATGGGTTTTCCCTTAAAATCAAATTAATCAAAATCCTCCTTCCCTTTCTATTTACAGAAAATAGAAAACCTTCCACCTTACATTTGAATCCACTTTAAAGACTTCTGTAGATTTTAAGATCAAGTGTCCATTTAGAGTCTGATTCAATCACCGTTTATCTTGTTGTATCCACACCGTTATGTTCTCTATTACTTTTAAATAGTTTTTTCTTTATTCTTCCTATGAACGATGCTATTTAGATATAAGATTATATACCATATTTTAAGGGAATTTATCAGTTATTCATATCTACTCCAATCCAATTTGAATTATTTTCTAATATTGGATGAGGATAATCATACGAGTACAAGTCAGGTTTTTTATAACTCACTGATCGCATTTCTTCATTTTATAAATTTTTGTGTTGGAACCCAAATTTCACCAGGAGTCATATATTTAATTAATATACCTTATTTATAATCATTATAACCATGTTATAAGCCCATTACATATATGATATCCATCAATGATGGTTATGTACACAACGACAACCACCCCCAATTAGGGTGTTTTCCATAATTGAGGTTTTAATCTTTTAGTGGTTCGACATGTTGTTTGAGACACTATTGGATTTTTCTTTGACTTGAACTGATAATGATAATATTTCCTTAATTGGATAACTATTGAACTTGTAATGGTTATCCTTGAGTGTCACTTGACACATATAAGGAATGTTCTTCAAGTTGAATAAGCAATTTTATATGGAATTGGAAAGCATATTTTATATATGTGACTTAGACTATTTGAATGAAAATGAATGTTTCGATTTATGTATTGGAACCCCTTTCCAATTATAATTTAAGATATTGGAATAAAAAATTGAAATAACTTTAACTTATATGAAATTAATTAAATGGTCACTTGTCACTTCACCATGTCACATTTTTGAAAGGCGTGGCCGAAACCTATTGAACATAGTAAGTGACATGGTTATTAAATGGATTTTTAACATTAATGAATTTGATGTAATATTCCTAATTTTATAAGGATCATAAAATAATTATTAGAGTGGCAATACTAGAGTTAGATTTTGGATTCTTGAGGGAATTTCTTGAGGAATCATGGATGCTATTCTGATTCAGGAGTTCTAGTTTCCTTGGTTGAGATCCAATATGAAACCTGATTCTTGTCTATTAGTTAATACCTAGTATGAAATTATATAATCCCTCTTTACTATTAAAGGATTCCTTGGACACACTTTTTTGATAAAACATGTCTCCTATGAACATGAGGTGCCTTGGTAAAATCCTCGGGCGTAGACATAGATTATCTAGCATTACATAGGATTTATTCTTTAGACTTAGATAGATCACACTATTGGTGAATTCCATGGATGATTCTCCTAGAATTATACTCAATCCCGTTTTCCATGTTATAATTACTTCTTATTTATAGACCCTTGAGGTCTAGGTTCCCTTGGTTATTTCAATGGAAGCCATTGATTATTTATATCAATAACGGTTGATTTATAACATATTGGAACCTCTACAGTTAGATTCATGAGGTGATGTTAGTGCTGGATATTCCTCACGTGACTTATTTATATTAACTATAATTTAATTAATAAATGAAAATTATACATGTCAATACAGTAGCCAAGGTTAGAATCATGTAGGCTGTTATTTATGTTATTGTACTACTTTACTTTTAAATAGTCATTCTTGCACACTGTTTTAGTTTACATTACATAGAAATAATGTTATAGATATAGTTAGTGGTTTCCAACTATGATTTATCTCACACCTTGACAGGGCTGCCATTGGTACCTAAGAAGATTACATGTATGTAGTTTTTGATAAAGTGAAGTGTGCATATTCCGAAATCTGATTTCTTGATAACTTAGCATGGCATTGGTAGAAGATTATGGATAAAGGGAATCAGTTTCTTGGATAGTTTTTTATTCCTTTTTGATACTTTTGTATAGAATTCATAATCTTATACTTTGAATACACCTTTTAATTTTTTAGATACATGACATTTCCAAATATGTTTTTTTATATTTATATCAGTTTCACCTATTGTATCATGATTCATTATTGATTTTGTTGTGTCTTTATATTACATTATTTCTTATACAAATTTTATGATTCCTCTTTTATCTATTGTGAAACAATCTAGTAGTGAGGGAATAATTTTCCCTTGGACACAACATAGGCCCTTGACACTATTCGAAAGCCCCTATCATTAAGAGAGATGCTCTTGAAGCAATGTGGCCCACTGGGCTTAGGTAACCTTCTGCAGCATCTGGAATTTGGATGTCACAAAGTTATATCATAATAGTTCCTTTATTTATTTACTATTTTGATATGATAGTTAAGATATTAGTAACCCTTGGAAGTTGGTAAAATGTCATTCTTAGGCATCGAAAACCCATGTTCCAGGTAAATTCTATGTGGCTTCAATTATAATTGTTGTTTTATATTTTCCTATTAATGTTTCTATCATCTCACTATTGAGTGATACACATGATATGTGGTATTTTTTATTTTTTATTGAGTATCTTATGTCATCATTTTCCCAATGATATGAGTTCAAGGATCATTGTTTCAGGCAGAGTCATAATTACCTTGAATTCAAATGTGATGCATATTTCCATGCCATATAGGCTTCATTTCACTCTTTAAATTTCTTGATATTCATGTGACTTTTGAGTGATGATGTTGTAGTTATATTATGCATGTGGGTTTCCTTTAGTATGATTGAGTTATTGCTAGTTTCAATGCATGAGTTGTTATGGGCTGTTATGGATTTGAATATTTAATTTACCAAGTTGATCTATTATATTAAACTCAAATGGGTGACTCATTTTGTGATAAGGAGTATGGGAACTAATTTATTAGGAATTATAATCAACTTCAGATGAAACATGATATGCTAAGATAAAAAAATTAAAAATGAAAAATAAAACATGATTCAAAAAAAAGAACGGTTGCACGTACATATCCCATCTTTTCATATTAATGAATGGTAATTGTTTGAACATGGGAATTAAATTAGAAAGAATGAAAATTGTTTCAATTAAATGATGAGGGAATACAATCTGGACCATTCATATACTGAACCCCTGACACTTATACTTGAGAACATAACAAAACGTAGCCTTATAAGAGGATAGTTGGGGTATTATGACATTGGTCATGATCCTTTAATTATGTATTTTTTTTAAGGTTGATATAACTATACATAAATACTATTATATGGAGTGTGATTGGAATTTTTAAAACAATGCATTCATGATGTCCTAATTTCATGTTCTATGAGGTTGTTGACGACCATGCTCCAAACATAGTTGGCCAAGATCCACCATTTTTAATGCTAGGAGTGAAACAAGAGGCACTGCTTATTATACCTGATCAAGGCAGTAATGACTAGTTTTGTGATAGTTTTTATGTCTGATGTAGTCCATGCATGGTTTTCCATGGCATGAACCTATGAAGTATGATTAGATGCATGAGTTTCTGTAGAATCATCTTCTTACCTTCTTATGGGATTGATGTCCACAAGATGCCGATTCATGAAAAGAGGCCACTATATCTATCTTTGAGCATCTAGAAAACCCTCCAGAGTGGAGGGTAAATCTTTCTACTTACATGTTGTGTGATTCAGCATTGTTTCATTGGGATGTAAATACCTAGGATGGTCTCCATGAGGGCATGGTATGGGATAACTTCCAGACAACATTCTATGATATATTCTTTCCTTAGATGCTGAAAGTTAATAGAGATATAGACTTTATTCATCTCAAGAAGGGTTATATACCATTTACGAAGTATTCATCATAATTCATTGAGTTTAAAAACCATTCACAAATTCTTTTAGATGATGAGATTTCATGTGAAACACACTTCCAGAATAGGCTCATGTATTCAATCTGTACTCATGTGAATGTATTTCACCTACCTACCTTTTATAAGTTATAAAATAATACTCTTATCACTGAGTGAAATATGAGGTATAAGAATAGTAATGGGAGTATAGGACTAGTGATGAGGTAGGCCAATAGTTCCTCTGGTAACATAAAGAGATCCCTTGTGGTTTCTCACTAGGGAATGGGTACCCGTACTTGTATCTCTATGTTGTGTCACCAGTGTGAACGAGTAGAAAATACAAATACTTAGTGTGATATATATCCACTGGAGTATCATTCCTATGATTGTATAGGGAAATTTTTGAGATTATATCAGAACTTTCCATCGGATTTTATTGGAATAGGTTCCTTACTATCTCAACCATAAAGGGAATGTTCTTTTACACCATTTCAAGAAGAAATTTGGAGTTGAACTGGCAGGAATCACTGAGGAGGGGTCATGGATATGGTAGCCTAACTCCAGATCACAAAAAGCATCAGCATAGAAGTTTTGATTATGGCAGTCCACATGTGGAATAAGTTCATGGATCAGTTCAGTTGAATTCATTATAGTTGATACCTGAGGATTAGGCTGTAGGTCCATATACAATAAAATGCACTATTCTTGGTGCCACCACAATAGTATCGTCTTTATTAGATTCTGGTTTATTGCAACCCATCATCACATTATCTATCATGGGAATCCTTTTATTGTAAAAACAATTTTATTGTGGTGTAATGAACCTAGATACACAGTTGGGAGTATGAATAGAGGGAATATTGTAGTGTAGTGAATATCCCCTTGAAGTAGGAAGTAACCCTTTCCTATTGGTCCTATTTTTTATTGAGATTATGTGCTTCAATTTTATTCTTGAGATGTATTGGTTGGTTATATATCACGACTTTTTTGACTTCTATTATTGTAGGATATCCTTTACATATAATGAGCGAAACAATTATTTACATAAGGTTGAGTAGGATTTCTGGGATAGTAGATTTGGAAAAGAGCATCATTGGCTATTTGGGTTAATTGTCATGATTTAAAATATCTTATTAGAAGATCAGAGATTACATCAGGATATATTACCTTTAGTAGTAGATCATTATAGTGACATTTTTTTTTGATTTTTTCTGGATTACCTCATGAGACATAAGTAGAGTTTACAATAGATATTATTCAAGGAGAAGCTCTATTGTCCATTACACTATATAGGATGTATCCTATTGAGCTCTATGAGATCAAGTGGAAGTTAGATAACTTCTGGGTCTATCATTTTATACATCCTTGTACATCCTCATGCGATCCACCTATGTTACTTGGCAAGGAGGATGAGAAACTTCATATATGAATAGATTATAGGCAGTTGAAATATCTTATGGTCAAGAAACATTGTTCATTAAAATGAAAATATTATCTCTTTTAAAATCTCCAAGGATCTAGGGTGTTTTATTAAATCTATTTGATATCGGGCTATCATGAGGTTCAAGTCAAGACATCTAACCTACCTCATAAAACATTACATTGATGGTATGGTCTTTATGAATACATTTTTTGGACATTTGGTCTTAATAATGTGCTAAAAATTTAAATGTCCTTGATTAATAAGGTGTTCAACCCCTATCCTGATTCCTTTGTCACAGTATGTGTGGAAGAAAACATAGTGTATTGTTACTCTCGTATCGATCATGATACGAATCTTAAGATAATTTTGAGTATAATGACCATGCATTAGATTTATTCCTAGATTTCTAAGTACCCCTTATGGATCAACAAAGTTCACTTCTTGGGATATATCATTTCAGAATAAAGAGTATCAGTTAAACCTGAGTAGGTTGGTGTTGTGGATTCCTAAGATCATCCCAAGAATGTGTTTGATATATGATGTTTCTTTGGAAATTAATGTAATTAAAATCAGTTCAGAAAGGAATTATAATTCCTTGATTAACATCTTAAATGTGTTATAATGAGGGGTTTCATGTTACTATGGCCAGATGATTACAATAAATACCTTAAGGAGATGAAAATAAGGATTTTCTCAGCACCTATTTTGATTCTTCCTGATCCTGGAAGAGGTTATATCATGTTCTTTGATGAATCATGAATCATACTAGGAGATGTTATGATGCCAGAATATAAATTATTTCATATATATCTCTGTAGTTGAGGAATCATGATAGGAATTACCCGAAGCACAACCTAGAGGTAAAAGCAGCTGTCCATATCTTAAATTAATGTAGAGACTATTAGTAGTGTGAGAATTTTTTTGTGTACACAAACCAAAAGTGCCTCAAATATATCGTTTTCCAGTGTGAATAGAATCTCAGTCTGGAATATCGATGAATATATTTAGTCCTTCTAGTTTTAGGTTTCATATATTTCTGGAATACGTAATGTATTCATTGATGTGATTAGATGAAAAACTAAGGTATAGGTCCTATTGTAAGAAAGTGATGAATTGAAATTGATGGTCCTCTTCTCTATGCTACACCCGGAGTTTACTAAAATCGTGAAAAATACTATATATCATCCTTCAATGTTACCTCTTCTATTGTTAATAAATTGAAGTGTAAGAAATATTCAGATCTAGAGGGATTGTTTCTCTATGAGATATTTTTAGAAGATGTCTCATATTAGGATTTGTTTGTGGACCAACAAGACATCATTCATATATATGGATGTGTTTAGGTTCTTATGGATAAGATAGATAAACTGATGTTAGAGTCCAATTCTTATTACTGTAAAGTTCAACTAATCATCTTCAAATTTATAGAGATATGAGAAGCCAATATTGGTGGCCTCAGGTGAATAATAAGATAAAAGGATTTATCAATAGGTGTTCCACATATCAGTAGGTGAAGGTGGAGAACTGGAGACCTATATGATTGTTACATCATCTTCCATTAAATGTATGAAAATGGAAAGGTATTTCCATGGACTTTGTAGTCGGTTTACTTAGGTCTCCTAGATGTAGTGGCGTTTTATGTGTTTTTATTGATAGAATAATTAAGGTGTCCCACTTCAATACTATAAATAAGACATTAAACGTTGATTATATGGAGATATTTTATGTCTTTGAGATCATTAAAATACATAGGGTCCCTCTTACTATCAATTTATAAAGGGACTCTGATTTCACATCCTGATTCTGGAAGGGGTTGCAGAAGGATATGGGTAAACATGAGCTTCTACGAATATCCTTTCGCCCTCAGATCAATGAATAGTTGGAACATAGAATAGATGTTCTATATGATATGATTCAACCATTAATACTTCATTTTGGCAGTTCTTGGGAGATGAGAATCCCTCTCACTGTGTTCACTTTTAATAATATATTTCAAGCAATGATCGAAATGTATACTTTTGAGGACTTTTAAGATAGGTCATTCCATTCAGCCCTTTACAAGATATAAGAAGGTTAGGTATCCCAACTAGGACCTTGTATCATGAAGGAGACTTTGGAAAAGGTTCAGTTGACCAGAATGTGAATGTCTACTAATCAATCTAAAATAAATCATTTGACTATCTCCATTGACGACCTATGAAGCTCATGGTAATAATTCTTGTTTTATTGTTGGTATTGAATGGTGTAAGGAAGGGATGGATACATAGGCAATGGAATATGTCACTGCACTTTTTGGGCCTTTTGAGATTCTGAGGAGAGTTAAGAAGGTATCCAATCGGTTGTTATTCCCTCAGATCTACCATGGAATTCATGAGGTTTTCAATGTTTCACAGGCCAGCTGATATCATTCTGGCCAACCACAAAATTTTTATTTGAAATCGGATGAGTTAGATGTTGATTCTACCGTTGATGAGTATCCTATATGCATTTTTGAACAAAGCATGAAGGCTCTCTGAGTCTGGTGTGTCCATATAGTATGAATTTTATAGTAGCATGGCCATTTATTTTCTGATACATTAGAGAGGAAGGCTGACATATGTTCCCATTTTCCATAGTTGTGTTTAAACAGTGTTTCATTACCCTTGGAAGGTGAACTTGGGGATCAGTTCTATTACGTGGGAATGACTTTAAGAACCAAAATTTTCACTCAGGTATATGGCCTTTTAATTTTGGTCTATTTCTTTATTTTATACCTAATACAGTTGGATAATAAGTTAGAGAATATTTTTTGGGTATCCAGATCTTGTATGGAGCTTAGAACCATAGTTGATGGAGGATTTTGGCCATCCATATGGTAAGAGTAAACTGTGTGAGGTAGACCACATGGTTTTTTTAACTAGGCAAGGATGTATAGTGGGATTGAGTAGGGAACATGATTTTCCTTTATCATGTGATTTGGGTGGGACGATCATGCTAGAATTTATGCAAATTTGATGGAGGATTCTTGAATAGTTTGTGCACAATTTATCAAACCAGAAATTATACCCCTCTCTATAGCTTTCCATGAATAGTTTGTTCATGGTTTATCCAAACCATATGGCCAAACCATGTGAAAGTAACATATGGGAAAATGGATGTTTTCCCTTAAAATTATAATTAATTCTAAATTACCTTCCATTTCTATTTCAAACTGAGATAACGCATTCGTCCTATATTTTTTATGTCGTTTTCAACCGAAATGTAACTTTTTAGATCAATATTTCATCCAAATTTTGATTCGATCATCGTTCATCTTGTTTGATACATTTTGATACATTCTCAATTTCTTTTAGTCATGATTTATTATTTTTCCTGTCAAAGAGGACATTTAGATGCTGAATCATATTCCTTATATTATGGGAATTGATTATTTTTTCTAATCTATTCTAATCCAATAGAAATTATATGATGATACTAGTTAGGGAGATTCATAAGTGTATGAGGTTGGTTGTCTATAAATCCCTCATCTGGTTTCTTCATTTTATAAATTGTCGTTTGGGTGTGCCAATTTCATTAGGCTTAATGTATTTAAATAATATTCCTTTTTTAAGGTCATTAAAATCATGTTAAATGGACCATTCCCAATATGTTATTCATCGATGATGGTTACAGCCACAAAAAGGACCACCCCATGTAGGGTGTTGTCTATAATTGGGGTTTTGAGATTTTAGTGGTCTAGAATGTAGTGGGTGTCACCATTCAGGTGCACTTTAGCTAGACCCAGATAATGGTGAGTCATCCTTATTTAGAAGAATGTTGAACTTATAATGTTTATCCTTGAGTGTCACATGACCAGTCTAAGGTATGTTCTTAAACATGATTAATCAATTATAAATAGAATTGGAAAGTATATTGTATATAAGTGACTTGTCTTATTTGGAGGAAAACTAATATTTTCTTTCACATTGTAGAACCTTATTCGACTTATGATGTAAGGTATAGGAATGAAACATGTGAAATGATTTGGAATTAAATGAAGTTAATTAAATGGGTTCTTTTCCATTGGCTTGGCCACATTAATGAAATTCAAGGCATAAATGTATTGAAATTTTAAAATTATATGTCTCTTATATTCCATAATTAAATAAATGAATTGAATGTAAGGTTCCTAATTGAATATGGACCATGATATTATTATCAGAGGGGTTAGACTAGATTTAGATTTTTTATTCCCAAAGGAATACCTTGATAACTCATAGACATCACTCTAAATCAATGGTGTCGGTTACCTTGGTTAAGACCCACCATTGAACCTGATCCTCATATATTAGTGAATTCTCAATATAACCCCACTTGATACCTCCTCACTATTATATGTTTCATTGGATACACTCCATGGATCGATCATGAATTTTATAGACCCTATGTGCCTTTGATACATCCTTGTCCCAAGCCTTATATTATTACGGTTTACCTTAGATGTATTCATTGGACTCAGATAGATCACACTATTTTAGAATTCCTTGGATGATGTTCCTTGGATTACACACAAACCACGTATCCAGGCTGCAATTACTATATAGTTAGAGGCCCATTGGGTCTAGGTTTCCTTAGTTATTACCATTGAATTGTTTAATTAATAATATCAATATAGGTAACCCTGTTACATCTTGGAACCTCTACTATTACTGTAACTAGGTGATGTTAGGGTGGGATATGCCTCGTGAGACTTATTTATATAATATAGAATTTTATTAATAAATGAAATGGTTAAATTTTCATACAACATCCAAGGGTTAAATATGGTACATGAGTATTTATGTTACTTTATTGGTTTATTTTTATATATTCATGCTTGCACACTAATTAAGTTCATGTTAAACAGACATGATATTATAGACACTGTTGGTGGTGGACTATTAAAATTTATCTCACACAATATCTGGAAATCCAGTGGGACCAAGGAATATTACATGTATACATGTTTTGACAAAGGGAAGTGTGACAATTAAGAAACATGATTTATTTATTGATTAGGATGGAGCTATTAGTAGATGATAATCTCAGAGCTCGGGATGCATATATAGTTTTTGGTTCTTTTTTTCTAATTTTGTATAACATGTATGATACGCTACATTGTATCTGTATTTTCCATATTTCTAGATACATGAAATATCATCATTAGTTTTTGTATATTTATATCAGTTTCACTTATTCTATTGTGATTCCATTATTCTTGTGTTGTGGATTATGATTACTAATATTACTTCTGATACTTATCTTATTATTATTATATCTACTATGATACACTCTGGTAATGAGGGCATTGTCTCCCCATTGACACAAAAAAATGAATTACTACTATTTAGAAGCCTATGGAATTCCAGGAGATGGGCTTCAGTCCATGTGGCCCACAAGGTTCTTAGAAACCACTAATGTAATCCAGGTTCGGGACGTTAATTGAGTAGGCAGTGTAATCAATGGAGTTGAAACACTAGATGAATCGGTTCTGGGAGAAGGGATACTGGGTAAAATATCATTATCATTTGGTTACCGATGCTTAGTATAAATAATAAGTGACAAAAAATATAATAATGGAAATAAATTTCACCATATGAACAATATTAGATTAATTGTAACACCCAAAGCTTATACGGTACGCTTCTCTTTGAATAATGTGATAGTGTTTGTTGTACGCAACATCGAGTTCTAACACACCACAACCAATCAAACTAGCCATTATGAATAGTAATACCTACTTTTTGAAAGTATATATATTTTATGTTTCAAAATGGACTTCATTTTTGGATTCATAATATCTAAAATATCCTAAGTTGAATTTTTGGTATTTTTATGAGAACTTCCAATTTTTATGAATAGTGAAAAATACTTAAAAATAAATTTTTTAAGAAAAATAATTTATAGATATAAATTATATTATTGAGTGGTTTTAAATTATAATTAGAATATATTTTTACCATTTTACCCAATGGTTTTCATTAGAATTAATTTCACTTTGAAATTGGACACAAACAATTGTCAATCTTTTGATATATATTGTTTCTTAAAAACACGCTATTTGTTGTGACAGCGTGAATTAATTATAAAATTAATTATTGAAACTTATATGTTTGGAATTTTTTAAAATAGACATCATTTTTGAATTCGGAATATCAATTATAGCTTAGGGTGAAATTTTTTCATTGTTCTGAAAAACGTCAATTTTTGATGAATAGTGAAACCACTAAGTGGAAGTTAAAAAACTGAATTTTTCATTAACTTAATTTTACCGCTTCTGTGAATGAAATTTAAAAAATCTGAGAGACATGGTTAATATCAAGTAGTAAAATGTTGTTCAATTAGATGAAAATAATTTTTGGTGAATAGTAACTTTTTACTTTCATTTACCACAGTTAAAAGTAAATAGGACAATTAAGGGTAAAAATGATATTAATTTACCATAACACATGTACTAATTATATCGGAAAAGTGTTTCTCGACCAAAAACAACCTTAGGAAGAAAATATTATCATTTAGGTCCACTTGGATTATATTAGGACATTTATTATTATTTAATTCAACGAAGAGTTAAAAGGGTTAAAATCAATGTTTACTTACTAAAACATTTTTAATATAGGGTTATACATAAGATAAATTCGATTGTAAATATTAATTAGAAATATAAAATGATTTCCTACATAATGAGATTTTATATATAATTTTTAGACATTAAATAATTTAATTTATTTATGACATAATGATGATCCAATAATTACCATAATAGTGAAAAATTTAAAATAATTTATATTATAAATACCCAAATAAATATAATTTGAGTCTTTTTATGAATTACACTAATTTTATATGTTAATATGGCATGTTATTATTGACTTAATTAACTTTGTTCGAAGTAATTGTTCTGTAATTATTTTTACAAAAATCAATTATTGAATAGTGTCAAAATTGACATAAAAGATTTGTTTTTAAAAATATTATATTATTAATTGATATTAAATTCATAAAAATATAAGGTTTGTCCAAGAGACTTATATCATGATAGGTGTATCATTAATGGACCACTTTTGGGTCTTTTGGATGTATATAAAAAGTTTATTAACCATATAATATAAAAATACAGAGAGACATTGTAAAAGTGAAACTAATTAACTAAGAGTTAATACTTAAAGAGAAGGTTAATATAATTACCCAAACCTGTATAAATTCTATTGGTTGAGAGGTTTTCAACCCATACCCACCTTAACCTTTAAATAATCCACTTTGGATGCATTATAAACCGAATATGAATTTATTATAAAATAATATTTCTTGCTTTTCCAAAGGTGCCCCTCACCCCTCTTATAAAAGGGCACTCTCCCTTCTCATTAACTCACACCTTCAAAGAATTTTGGTTCGGCCAACCTCTGCCCAAATACTCTCTAAACTTCCCTCACTTCATTATAGAGGCATTCCATTAGTCAGAAATCTAACTTAAGGATCCTTTTTGATCAAATCAAAAGGAAGAACCCAAAGAAGAGGTAATGATTTCACCACCCTTTTTCAAGTTCCTTTCTTCTTCCACTTATTCTTTCTTTGTTATTACCATTATAAAATAATAAATCCAGTATATTATATATAATTTGATGTTATTATAAACATTTTACAACAATATTTCAGTATTCTATCAATCTTTTTAATAACATGTCACTATACGTGCGTACGTACGACTTACCGTCTGCACGTCGTGGTGTAATTGTTATTCAATATATTATTATTTGGATGGGTATAATAATGATGTTTAATTCATGTAAATAATAAATATAACATGATAATGATTTTGTATATATTATATACCATCCAATTATATATTATTTTAATATCAAAAGAATGATATTGTCGCTGGTGCGTACGTACGGACTACCGTCTCCACGAACGCGATGAGATTCATTCTCCATCGTATTCATTCAAGTGTAATTCTCATTTGATGATTAATAATAGTATCTAAGGACTTGATATAATTATGGATATGAATAATATAAAACCTATCCATGAAAAACATGACTTACTTAACAAAACATATAAAAGAAAATGAGTAAGTTAACACCCGAAACAACGATAATACTAAGATATTGTTAACAAATCAATGTTAAAAGATAATATATGATATCATATTAATGTATATGATTCTTTTATAATTTAATAACAATTATTTCACCATTATATAGGAGGTTAAACTACCCCCAACCAATTAAAAGTACAACCTAAGGGTTTATTTCGCAATCTCTTCATTATCCGAGGTTGTTTATACGTAATAATCTACTGGGATTTCTTTATCATCCACATCCATGTTTCTTAAAAATGTATTTCAAAACATTTTTAGTATTTACAAGAATATGGGATAAAGGTATTTATACCCTATTTTTACTTTTAATAAGATATTTATAAAGGAATCTTTCCGTCGTTTTCAAAACAAGGTGCTTTTTAACCTTTTCGACAGAATTAAGGTAAGAATGTTTTTTTTAACTTATACGGCGGGTGCGGCTATTTTCCGCCGTTATAAAATCTTCAAAGCTTCCTTTACAAGCTCATAATAATATTTTCTATGTAAAAGTTTTATTTCATAATTATGTGACTTTTAAATGATTTAAAAAAATATATATTTCTCTCAAATAGTTTCGATTTCATCTATGTCAACATCCTTTGATGGATTTTAAGCTTATTTGAAGTTTATTTATTATGATACAAAACATCCATATTGTATTGAAGGTTTTGTGATATTTTTGACTATGGATGTGTTATTTTTATACCATTAATGGTTTATGGAGAAAGTATTGACATTTCGTATGCTAGTTTTAATAGGAATGTTTATGTTATGTTTAAACCGGTTCATATGAGGAATGCATTGGACTTAATAAGTGATGGGTGGAGCCTGCTATAGCTCTTCGATGCATCAGTAGTTCTCATGAGACAAACTAGTGTCTTGGCACAAGGCCTTGGAAAAATCATATTTGTAGTCTTGGCACGAGGCCTTGGCTATGTGGTTATGATAGTCTGGCATTATGAATTCCATCATTATGAATGTGGTTATTGATGTTACATTTTATTATTTGATTAGTAGAATATCCATGTGAATAATTAAATGGAATTTTTTCATTTTATTTTTTCCATAATATGTTGAAGTTCAAGTTTAAAAGGCTTTTGTTTTAGTTATACATTTCCTTAAATGTTTATTTTTATTTATGAATGTTTCCCCTATATTGTTATCCTTACTGGGCATTTGAGCTCACCCATTTCAATGTTTTATTTTTTCCAGGATGTGAAGATGTAATTTATGAATGAACTGCAGGGATAGTATGTGGGGATATGAGTGTGGACTATGAAGAAAATTTGTTGATGTAGTTTTCATTTTTATGATGTAATGTATAACTTATTAATATATCTAGTGTTTACAAGGATACTAAACTTATCGGTCTTTCGAGACTTGATATTCTGTGATCATGCCAATGTTATGTAATAATACACCGGCTCTGGGTAACTGGGGTTGGGGTGTTATAGTTGGTATCAGAGAAAGTTTAGTATAAACCTTGGAAGCTATATTTAGATAACCTCTGATTAGAGCACATAGACCTAAGATGGACTTTGAGGATTAGTATAGAAGAACATCCTAGAATTTTGGTATTGTATAGATTTTTTGAGTTTTCCGAGAAATAAATCCCTCTCTGGATACGAGCAGGTAGAGGTGGCTCTCGAACAGATGTACCTAGGGGTAAAACCCGAAAACACCACTTTGAGCTATACTCGAACGAGAACTGGTGCACGACAATGGGCCTTGCTGCAATATTGGTTACGACACTCCCGAGGGATATGCTTAGGATAACTTTCAATTTCTTTACAAATAATTATGAAGGGTTTATGAGTATATACTTCCTCAAGGAAAACATTTTTATTATTATGGATTATATCCATAAATAGTTCAATTTATGTTAAGTGTTTTATAAGTATGAGATTATGTATTTTGATTCATAAACTGATGTAGTTTATGCCATTGTTTAGAAATGGAGACTACTGGAAGAAATGGAAACCATATCAATGCACGAACTACGTGTAGGGATTTACCTCCTGCTCAAGATAATTATAGTGGAGCTGGTGATGCAACTGGTGCCAATCAGCTAATCACCAAACTAGGACAACTCACTCAGGTTATGAATAATAACCTTACCCGTATGGAGCACCCTACTCCGCAGCGTGGAGGATCAATGTTAGATCGATTCATGAGGCAACAACCACCAACGTTCAATGGGAGTAAAAATCCCTTAGTAGCTGAGCAATGGGTAAATTCCCTAGAGAAAATATTTTAGGCTTTTGGGAGTAGTTAAAGGGAAAAAGTTATCATGGCAGTTTACCGCCTCACTGGAGATGTTGATCAATGGTGGTCATTGATTCAAAACATGAAGGAAGATGATGAAGTATCAAATATGGAATGGAGGGAGTTCAAAGATCTGTTTTTAGAAAAATTCCTTCCTCGTGACCATCGAGCAGATATGGAAAGGCAATTTCCGAGTCTGAGACAAAAGGAGGATGAGAATGTCGCAAAGTATGAGGCTAACTTTACAAGGTTAGCAAGGTATGCTGGAGATTATATACGTAACCAAATAAGTAATATTTACCGTTTCTTTTATGGTTTAAAACCATTTCTCCATCGAGCATTAGTCTCACAATCCTTTTCATCGTACGAAGACATTGTCTCATGTGCTATCAAGACTAAAAAGGAATTCTATATGTCTTATGACTTTAAAAGAAAAGCAAGAGAAGAAGAGAAATGTTGATCAATATGGGAATGGAAATAAGGGGAAGAAGGAAAATATTAAATATCCATCCTGTGGTAAATGTTGGAAGAAACACCCTGATACTTACTTGAAGGGAATGGGTGTCTGTTACAAGTGTGGTGAAAAATTCCCCCAAACTCGTGATTGCAAAGGGAAGAAGGAAGCTATCAATGTTCAATGCTCCAATTGCAGGGAGATGGGACATTATGAAAATGAATGTCCTAAGTGTCAAGGGAACTTACCTCAGAAAAGGCAAAGGGATCAAGGCCAATCTTATGTTATCAGAACTGCTGAGGTAGAAGCTCTGAAAGACGTGGTGGCAGGTAATTTAATGGTTTTCTCAAGTTTAGCAAATGCATTATTTGTTTCTGGATCATCGAATTGTTTCATATCTTCCCAGTTTGCTAAAAACATTATATATTTCCAATTTGATTTAACAAGGGAGTTGTTTGTTAAAACTCCAAAGGGAAGTATCATTGTAACAAAGTTTTGTGAATCAGTCCCAACTAGAGCACATAAATGTTCTTTATCTGCTGATCTCATCGTCATACCTATGATTGAGTTTGATATAATCCTCGGTATGGATTGGATTTTGGACTATGATGCGAAGATTTATTGTCAGAAGAAGGAGGTTATGATTTTTGATGATGATGATAAGGAACACCTTATCTTTAGAGAAGAATCGTCACCACCAAATTTTTATCTAGATCCACCCTAGTAACTCAACTAAATTCAATTATTGGGGAGGAAGAGAATGAAATGACTGTGGGTGAGGAAAGGAATGTTCAAATAGAGGATGTACCTGTTGTGAAAGAATATGTAGATGTATTTCCGGAATATTTACCTGGACATCCTCCAGAACGAGAAGTTGAGTTTTCCATTCAATTAATTCCTCGATCAAGGCCTATATCGAAGACCCATTATAGAATGGCTACTATGGAATTAGTCTAACTAAAGAAACAACTAGAGTAATTGAGTAATAAGGGATTTATTCTCCCGAGTGTTTCTCCATGGAGATCCCCTGTTCTTTTTGTTAAAAAGAAAGATGGATCTACGAGGTTTTGTATCGACTACAGGGAGATCAATTCTATAACAATAAAGAACAAGTATCCCCTACCTCGTATTGATGATTTATTTGACCAACTGCATGGAGATCAATACTTTTAAAAAATTGACCTTCGATCTGGATACCACCAATTGTGTGTAAAGAAGGAAGACATTCCGAAGACATCATTTCGAACTAGGTACGGGCATTACGAGTTTACTGTAATGCCTTTTGGATTGACTAACGCACCCTCTATATTCATGGATCTGATGAATAGAGTTTTCAAGGAATATCTCGATGAATTTGTGGTGGTATTTATTGATGATATCTTGGTATACTCCAAAAGCTACGAAGATAATGAAAATCACTTGCGCATTATCCTGAAGACTCTAAGAAGACATGATTTATATGGGAAGTTTAGTAAGTGTGAATTTTGGCTTCAGGAGATTTCTTTTCTTGGCCATATTGTCTCTAAATATGGAATCTATGTTGATACTTATAAGACCAAGGCAATCCATGAATGGCCATCACCTACGAGTATAAATAAGGTAAGAAGTTTTATTGGTTTGGCAAGTTATTATCGACATTTTGTCCAGAATATTGCCCGATTGGCTAACCCATTAACAAAGCTCACACGTAAAGGGGTTAAATTTTTTTGGACAAAATAATGTGAAGAATGTTTCGAAAAACTGAAGAGAAGATTAGTCGACGCTCCTATATTGACTCTACCATTGGTGAATGATGGGTTCGTTATTTATAGTGATACATCGAAGAAAGGACTTGGTTGTGTCTTTATGCAGAATGATATGGTTATTTCCTACGCATCATGACAGTTGAAAATTCATGAACAAAAATATCCTACTCATGGTCTTGAGTTAGCAGCTGTGATCTTTTCTTTGAAGATATGGAGGCACTACCTCTATGGTGAAAAATGTGAGATTTATACTGATCACAAGAGTTTGAAGTATATTTTCTCACTAAAAGAACTCAACATGAGGTAAAGGAGATGGCTTGAATTACTCAAGGATTATTATTGTACGATACACTACCATCGGGGGAAAGAAAACAAGGTGGCAGATGCTTTGAGCAGAAAAGATCATGGAGTTTTGAACAATATGAGAATTGAAAGGGATCCAATTTTCATGGATCTAGTGAAGATTGACATGGGAATAACCATGGAAGGTGAAACATCAATTACTTTTCAAATGGATTCCAAACCATCTTTACTAGAAAGGATTAAGAGTTCTCAGACCGATGATGAAGAATTTCAAAAGAAGATTAATGATGAGAATGATGGGAGATTGAGAGACATTGTGTATGAAGATGGAATTTTGAAATTGGGGAAGAGACTTTGTGTTCTCGATATACCTGATCAAAAAAGGGAATTTCTGTATGATGGTCATAGTTCCAATTTCTTTATACACCCTGGGAGCACCAAAATGTATAGGGATTTGAAGGAACATTTTTGGTGGGACAACATGAAGAGGGAGATTGCTGATTTTGTGTCGAGATGTATGGTTTGTCAACAAGTGAAAGCTGGAAGGAAAGAGCCTGGAGGAGTCATGCAACCTCTTCCCATACCAGAGTGGAAATGGGAAAATATTACGATGGAATTTGTCGTGGGGATACCAAAGACTCCTAGAAGGAACGATGCATTATGGTTCATTGTTGATCGTCTTACCAAGTCAGCACATTTTCATTCTATAAGAGAAGATTTACCACTGGAACGTCTAGCAAGACTATATATTGATGAAGTTGTGAGAATTCATGGAGTACCTCTATCGATTGTTTCTGATCTTGATCCCCATTTTACATCAAGATTCTGGAAAAGTCTTTAGAAAACCCTGGATATTGAACTTCATTTGAGCACTGCCTACCACCCTCAGACAGACGGACAATCCGAACGGACTATTCAAACCTTAGAAGACATGTTGAGATCTTGATCACCTGACTTTCAGGGTATGTGGGATCAATATTTACCTCTGGTAGAATTTTCCTATAACAATAGCTTCCATTCGAGTATTCAGATGTCACCATATGAAGCGTTATATGGAAAGAGATGACGCACAACAACCTGTTGGGATGACATTGGTGAAAGAAAACTTGTAGGTCCAGAACTGGTGGAGGAAACAATGGAAAAGGTGAAGGTAATCCAAAATCACATCAAAGAAGCTCAAAGTAGGCAGAAGAGCTATGCCGATAATCAAAGTAAGGATTTAGAATTTCAAGTCGGTGATCATGTTTTCCTGAAGGTATCTCCATGGAAGGGAGTCATACGTTTTGGTAAGAAAGTTAAATTGAGTCCCAGGTACATCGGACCTTTCGAAATTCTAGAAAGAATTGGGGCTGTAGCTTACCGATTGGAAATGCCTCAATGTCTCTCCAAAGTTCACGATGTGGTCCACGTATCTCTATTGAGGAAATACATGCCCGACCCAACGCATGTACTCATCTACGAGGAATTATAACTGGAACCCGATCTGTCTTATTGCGAAGATCTCGTCATGATTCTTGATACGAGAGAACAAGTGCTAAGAAATCGGACGACGCGTCTGGTAAAAGTTTTGTGGAGAAACCAGAAGATGGAAGAGGCAACATCGGAACCCGAGGAACTTATGATGAAGAACCACCCGAGTCTTGTCATGCGGTATTATAATAGAAATTTTTAGGATGAAATTATTTGAAGGAGGGGAGAAGGTAACACCCCAAGCTTCTATGGTACGCTTCTCTTTGAATAATGTGATAGCGTGTGTTGTACTAAACATCGAGTTCTAACACACCACAACCAATAAAACTAGCCGTTATGAATAGTAATACCCACTTTTTGAAATTATATATATTTTTTATTTCAAAATGGACTTCATTTTTGGATTCGGAATATCAAAATTATCCTAAGTTGAATTTTTGGTATTTTTCTGAGAACTTCCAATTTTTATGAATACTGAGAAATACTTAAAAACAACTTTTTTAATAAAAATAATTTATAGAGATAAATTATATTATTTAGTGGTTTTAAAGTATAATTAGAATATATTTTTACCATTTTATCCAATGGTGTTCATTAGAATTAATTTCACTTTGAAATTGGACACAAACTGTTGTCAATCTTTTGATATATACTGTTTCTTAAAAACACGCTATTTGTTGTGACAGCGGGAATTAATTATAAAATTAATTAATGCAACTTATATGTTTGGAATTTTGTAAAATAGACATCATTTTTGAATTCGGAATATCAATTACAGCTTAGGGTGAAATTTTGGCATTGTTCTGAAAAACATCAATTTTTGATTAATAGTGAATCCACTAAGTGGTAGTTAAAAAACTGAATTTTTCGTAAAACATAATTTTACCTCTTGTGTTAATGGAATTTCGAAAATCCAAGATACATGGTTAATATCAAGTAGTAAAATGTCGTTCAATAAGAAGAAAATAATTGTTGGTGAATAGTAACTTTTTACTTTTATTTACCACGGTTAAAAGTAAATAGGGTAATTAAGGGTAAAAATGATATTAATATTACCCTAAAACATGTCCTAATTCTATTGGACAAGTGTATCTCGACAAAAAAAAACCTTTGGAATAAAATAGTATCATTTAGGTCCACTTGGATTAGATTAGGACATTTATTATTATTTAATTCAAAGAAGAGTTAAAAGAGTTAAAATCAATGTTTATTTACTAAAACATTTTTAATATTGGGTTATATATAAGATAAATTATATTTTAAATATTTATTAGAAATATAAAATGATTTCCGACATAATGATATTTTTTTTACAATTTTTAGACATTAAATAATTTAATTTATTTATGACACAATGATGATGCAGTAATTACAATAACAATAAAAACATTAAAATAATTGATATTATAAATACCCAAATAAATATAATTTCAGTCTTTTTATGAATTACAATAATTTTCTAGGTTAATATGACATTTTAGGATAGACTTAATTAACTTTGTTCGAAGTAATCATTCTGTTATAATTTTAAAAAAAATCAATTATTGAATAGTGTCAAAATTGACATAAAATAGTTTTTAAAACAAATATTATATTATTAATTGATATTAAATTCCTAAAAATCTAAAGTTCGGAAAATAGACTTATATAATGATAGGTGTATCATTAATGGACCACTTGGGGGTCGTTTGGATGTATATAGAAAGTTTATTAACCATATAATATAAAAATACAGAGAGACATTGTAAAAGTGAAACTAATTAACTAAGAGTTAATACTTAAAGATAAGGTTAATATAATTACCCAAACCTATCTAAATTATATTGGTTGAGATGTTTTCAACCCATCACCACCTTAACCTTTTAATAATCTACTTTGGAGGAATTATAAACCGAATATGAATTTATTATAAAATAATATTTCTAGCTTTTCCATAGGTGCCCCTCACCCATCTTATAAAAGGGCACTCTCCCTTCTCATTAACTCACACCTTGAAAGCCTTTTGGTTCGGCCAACCTCTGCCCAAATACTCTCTCAACATCCATAAATTCATCCTAGAGGCCTTTCTTTAGTCATAAAGCCAACTTAAGGAGCCCTTTCCATCAAATCAAAAGGAAGAAATCAAAGAAGTGGTAATTATATCACCACCCTTTTTCAAGTTCCTTTCTTCTTCCACTTATTCTTTATTTTTTATTAAAATTATAAAATATTAACTCCAGTATAGTATATATATACTTTTATGTTATTATAAACATTTTACAACCATATTTTAGTATTCTTTCCATCCTTTGAATAACATGTCACCATACGTGCGTACGTACGACTTACCGTCTCCACGTTGTGGTGTAATTGTTATTCAATAAATTATTATTTGGATGGGTATAATAATGATGTGTAATTCATGTAAATAATAAATATAACATGATAATTATTTTTTATATATGATATAACATGCAATTATATATTATTTTAATATCAAAAGAATGATATTGTCGCTCGTGCGTACGTACGGACAACCGTCTCCACGAACGCGATGAGATTCATTCTCCATCGTATCCATTCAAGTCTAATTTTCATTTGATGATTAATAATAGTATCTAAGGACTTGATATCATTATGTATATGATTAATATACAACCTATCCATGACAAACACGTCTTATGTAAAAAAACATATAAAATAAAACGAGTAAGTTAACACCCGAAACAACAATAATACTAAGATATTAGTAACAAATGAATGTTAAAAGATCATATACGATATCATATTAATGTCTGTGATTGTTGTATAATTTAATAAAAATTATTTCACCATTATAAAGGAGGTTAACCTACCCCCAACCAAGGAAAAGTACAAGGTAAGGGTTTATTTTGCAATCTCATCATTATCCGAGGTTGTTTATACGTAATAATCTACTAGGATTTCTTTATCATCCACATCCATGTTTCTTAAAAATGTATTTGAAAACATTTTTACTATTTACAAGGATATGTGTTAAAGTCATTTATACTCTTGTCTGACTTTTAATAATAGGTTTATAAAATAATCCTTCCGTCATTTTCAAAACAAGGTGCTTTTTAACCTTTTTGACAGAAATAAGGTAAGAATGTTTTTTAACTTATACGGTGGGTGCAACTATATTCCGCCATTATAAAATCTTCAAAGCTTCCTTTAAAAGATTATAAGAATATTTTCAAAGTAAATGTTTTATTTCATAATTATGTGACTTTTAAATGATTTCAAAAAAATATATATTTCTCTCAAATAGTTTTGATTTCATCAATGTCAACATCCATTGATGGATTTAAAGCTTATTTGAAGTTTATTTATTATGATACAAAACTTCCATATTTTATTGATGGTTTTGTGATATGTTTGATTGTGGATGTGTTATTTTTATACCATTCATGGTTTATGGAGAAAGTATTGACATTTCGTATGATAGTTTTAATACGAATGTTTATGTTATATTTAAACCTATTCATATGAGGAATGCATTGGACTTAATAAGTGACAGGTGGAGCCCACTATAGCTACTTGATGCATCAGTAGGTCTAATGAGACAAACTAGTGTCTTGGAACAAGGCCTTAGAAAAATCTTTTTTGTAGTCTCGGCATGAGGCCTTGGGTATGTGGTTATGATAGTCTGACATTATGCATTCCATCATTATGATGGTGGTTATTGATATTTCATGTGATTATTCGATTAGTAGAATATCCATGTGAATAAGTAAATGGAATTATTTAATTTTATTTTTTCCATACTATGTTGAAGTTCAAGTTTAAAAGGCTTTTGTTTTAGTTATACATTTCCTTAAATGTTTATTCTTATTTATGAATGTTTCCGCTATATTGTTATCTATACTGGGCATTTGAGCTCACCCCTTTCAATGTTTTATTTTTCCCAGGATGTGAAGAAGTAATTTATGAATGACCTGCTGGGATAGTATGTGGGGATATGAGTGTAGACTGTGAAGAAAATTTGTTTTTGTAGTTTTCATTTTTATGATGTAATGCAAGACTTATGAATATATCTAGTGTTTACAAGGCTACTAAACTAATCAGTCTTTCGAGACTTGATCTTTTGTGATCATGCCAATTTTATGTAATAATGCACCGGCTCTGGGTAACTAGGGTCGGGGTGTTACATTAATTGAATTATACATACATGATCTAAAGTAACCCAAGATCGACATACCAATATATTTAAAACTTTTTTAGGAATATGTATCACATTACCAAAGAACATGACCTAGGACCATGATAGTTCAGTGTCTTTGGAATCATTTATCATAATCTTCAAACACGAGGAAATATATTTAGTATCTCTTGTAACGGTCTTACCCACTTATAATCCACCTTAAAACCATTATTCATAACCTGGTGAAAGGAAACATAACTTAGGGTGAAGTCATATGCCCAGTAAGGGTAAATAGGGGAGATATGAAACAATAATAATTGAATAAGGGTATTAGAATGTGATAATCACATCTTTAGATCATACCATTCATATCCAAGATACAATAAATGAGGCATGGAATAATGATTGGATGTTCATAAAAACTAAATGGATGAATAAAATAGGAATAAGACATGTAATTATGGAATAAACATAAGCATATAATATAATTTCCATAGTAATCAGGGATGTAACATCCCAGACCTAGATTCCCCTCAACAGTTCCATGAGCCCATTTGAACATATGACCTCAAGCACGTCTCCCAAAACCCTAGAGGCTACCGACTAGAAGTGAGGGCCGAGGTGTTTCTGTGGGAGACTATTCCCTCATTAATAGAGTGTGTAATAATGAAATATCAATATTATATAAGTAGAGAAAGCATTAAAAAAAATTAAAAAAATAAAATCCACTGGAATAGATAAAGATTTCTAAAAAGAAATTATATACAATGATTTAGATACACCTCTATATAAATAGTCCATAGTAGGTACACATCTTTATAATAAAACACACGTATCAAAAGTTTATAAATTATAAAATGAATCCAGCTAGCATCATTGGACTCAACTTAGTCTCATTCTCCCCTTTTCCTAAGCATCAGTCAATTTCCACTATCATTGGGTTTTCCCTAATCTGTACCTTCATTCATGTACTCTGTTTTGGTAACCAAGGTTTCCAGAATAGGGTGTGATACATAATCCTAGTAGGTAAAAATCCGAGATCCAATTCCATCTAGTCAGTGAGTATATAATAGTAATAGTGTTCTAGTAGTAATATAATATAAAAAAGACGTACTAGAAATAAACATCTTATAAATTCGATGTTTTCATTTATAATCATGTTAATATAATGATTCAACATTATTTATTTAATAAGTATCAATACTCGATGTGTATTTTGGAACCCCCCATGAAAATAGGTTACCCAAGGATTCCTTAACATATCATTCATATGGTATAAGAAAATACTAAATCCAATATTGTTCCCTGGATATGAAGAACTTAAATTTAAATCATTTAATTATTTATACATTTATCAACCCAATACCATCCATAAGATTCCTATTTTGGATTCTAGGTATCACTTTGGGTGTAATAAATACCATAATCCTACAAGGCCATTCATGGATATCGTCACAAGAACCCGGGGATCACTATAGGCGTGGTATAAAATCCATTCCATTCAAGCCCATCCTTGGATGTCCACAATAGGAGCCCATGTATCACACATGGAATATATGATCAAATTACCTTTGAGTTTGACCTTGGAAATCCATATGGAATCCAAGTATCACTCGGTGTATAATAGTCATCCCCTATGAGTCCATCATCAAAATTCCTTAAATATAGTCCACGTGTCACTTGGGTATAAGCATGGAAAAATTAAACTGAGTCCATCCATGGAATTTTTATACGACTCCATGTGTCACACAAGGAGTATAAACATTTAAAAAATTCACTACGATTTAATCAATTTCATATACACATATCAAGGCCATCACTGAGAAAATTTCAATTCAATCCAACCTCAAAATGAGACTCAAGGTATTTTCCAATCTTAGAAGGCTTTCCTCTTAAATACTAACATGGAAACTTATTATAACAATAATCTCATTATTAATCAACCAATACATGGAACATGTATTATGAAATAGATTCTATTTTATTTTATCTATATTTTCAATAGACAATTGATTTTACAATATAAATTATAATTAGAATAAATTAAACTTCGATATTTCAATATTAAAAACAACCTGAAAAGGGAAAAATGCCACACCTCAAATATATCCAATTTCATATACCAACATAATGTTTCATTCAATTAAATATCCCTCCCAAGGTGTTGGTTCCAATTTAAAGGTCCAAATGC
The DNA here is from genome assembly GCA_963277665.1 of Viscum album. NCBI lineage: Eukaryota > Viridiplantae > Streptophyta > Magnoliopsida > Santalales > Viscaceae > Viscum > Viscum album. The sequence goes on along the minus strand of OY728120.1, from coordinate 2,057,855,626 downwards.
TATAGTCATTAATTCTAAGGCTACATTAATTACATAGGCTATGCTGAATAATTTCAATAAAGGATTTCTACTCCGTTAAATATTGTTTCTCTAATAATTGCATGTTCATAACAACATCATATCTAAACAGTTTGATATTAAATAAAAGGAATGAAAAAAACTACCGTAGGATCATTATGTGTAACGACCCAGGTATTTATAGAATAACATTTTTTAATATATATTAATATTTATGAATAATATACTAACATTAAGTTAAATGTGATTAATTTTCAGATAGAGTACATGACACAAAATAACAAGTTACTCTGAAATCATAAATTTCACACAAGATTGAGTAATACAAAAAAAATACAGTAATATTATTATCATTTTAAATGGTATTTAATTCCTAGAAGTTGTATTGGAATGAATGAATATAACTAACTAAAATATGGCTATATATTTTTGTTAACTATTTTTTACATTATCCAATAAATTTTAGAGGCATAAAATGAGAATGAACCCAATTTTAAGCATAAAATACCTAAATATTTTAAAGGCCCGTTTTACCACCTTTTGACGGGAACCCTTTTTATACCTATTTTTTGTCACTTTTATATGGTCTATTTGAAAAAATAGACATTTTATATATAATAGGATCATCAAAATCTACTTTGGAATTTTTTTAAAAATCTCTTTTTTTAAAGAATTTTGAAAAATATTGGAATTTAATTCAAAACATCCTTTTCATCTAATTTATTTATATAATTATATTGAAATTTTAATTACATTTAAATAGTAATTTTATTATATTTTTCTCATTTAATCTAATTTTTTTTCATTTTAATTATTTTCACTTTTATGTTGGATATAAACACATGTCAATCTTTTGAAAGTTTTTACTTCTTAAAAACCTGCCTTTTGGTTTTGGCAATAGAAATTAATATTAAATTTATTTATCAAAATTATGTGTTTTTAATTTAAAAAAATTGATACCATATTTGGAATCATAAGGTCCAAATTGTGTAAATTAGAACCTTTTATTCTTGGACAATATTAATAGTAACCTTAGTTATTATTTTTATTTACCACAGTTAAAGGGTAAATCTGGTAAATAAGGTAGAAAAAAATATTATAGAAAAATAAAAATACCCTAACACTTTTAAAAATATTATTTAATGATATATGTATCATCATGGGTATCATTGGGTGTAATTTAGGACCTCATGGATCCACATGGGAGTGATAATGACATGTTATAATAATTAATTTAATGTAAAGATAAATATATCATAAACTTGTAACTTTTACTAAAACAATTTTAATATAGGTTTATATAACTCATATATTTGACTAAAATATTAATTAAGAATAAAAAATATTTAATATATCATGGGATTTTATTTTTAATTTTTACACATTAAATAAATGAATTTATTTATGACACAATGATTATTCCACGATTTATTTATTAATGAAGGATTGAAATAAATGATAATATAAATATTAAAATAAAAGTAAATTTAAAATTTTGAGGTCATACATGAATTTTATGGATTATTATCACATATTATATTTTAATTAATGTATTTTTTTAAGAAATAATGTTATTATGATTTTAAAATATATCAATTAGTAAATTGTGTTAAAATTAACATAAATGAGTTTAAAAAATAAATTTTTTTTAACTGATATAATTGTCCTAAAAAATATGAATCAGCAAAATGAAATATAAAATGTTAAAAATGTCATTTAGGATCCACTTGGCGTTCTCTTGGCATTTTATTGTAACTATAGTAGCCATATATTATTAAAATAAAAGAAGACATGGTAAGAGTTAATGTTTTCAACAAAGAGATAAATATAAAATATAAGGTTACATTTTTTAACAGAACTTGTATAAAAACAATATTTTGAGAGGATTTATTCCCATCCTATACTTATCACAGAAATATATTCCTTCGGAACTATTATAATTCGAAAATTATTTTATAACAAAATAATATTTCAAGACATTCCTAAAATGCCTCTCGTCCCTCTTGTAAATGGTTACCACCCCTACCCAATTACTAATGGCTTCCAAGCCCCTTGGATTATCCAAATTATGCTCTTATAATCTCCCAAAATCCCTCCATTATTCTTAAAATACTTAAATTGGGCATAAGGAAATTCAAGAAAGCTTTTTTGGATCAAATCAATAGATGTTACCTGATATTGAGGTAATAGCTTCTTTGAAGTTTCATTCCTTTATTATACTTCTCCACTCCCTATTATATTCTTATTATATTATTACATGACAAAAATAGTATAATAAATATACTAGGATGTTGTTTTGTGAATATTCTATCTAAACATACAGACACGTCCATCTAATGGATACATACATACTGTTTCTGTGTATGACGAACTACTAACTCACAAAATGATGATTGCTCAATTTTATCATACCACCCCCTTGGTGGCCATTATGATGGAACCTTATTTATATATGATATATATTATATTTATTTTGTCTCTATTACTCTTAAATTTTTATTTAAATCATAACTTTATTCTTTCCATAACGTGTAAGTACAATTATTTCATTTTAGGAAGTGCAGACTTCCACCCCATCAAAGTGATAGGATTCATTTATTCCATACATGTAACATATAAATCATGGAGTTAATGAAGTTATGTAGCATATATATCATATATATTATAATATAATTATAATATACCTATGTGTCATTTATCTCTTATTCCTATAATATAAAAATTTAAAGAAAGTGGTATTCATGCGTACGTACGACCTACCGCCTCCATGAACAGTGCATTTCATTTCTTATCTCCAAATCTAATAGACTATTATAAATACATATATACTGGATATATATTATATTTAAATCTGGAATAATATTATGGAGGTCATTTAGTTATTACCACATGGATAATTTCCATCAAAACATGTTCATTTTTGACTCAAGTACCGAAAATCGACAAAACGTCTGATATGAACTCAAATAATTAAAAAATTACTATATCATGGTAATAAGTGATATAAAATGAATAGTAAAATTTAAAAATTTTATGAATCATATAAAAATTAACTTAATTTTATTATTCATGAAAATAAATAATGAAAGGGACAAGTCAGATTGAAGGTAATGGAACTTCTTAACCCAATTTCCATTCTTCGATTTAATCTTATACATCTTGATTATGTCGTGCTATGATTATGTGATAAATAAAATTTGATATCCTATTTTTTATTTATATTTCATTTAATTTTATTTATAGTGAATACACATGGTCTCTCTATTTTATTTACAAAATTATCTATGTAAGGGAAATCTTAACTTAATCTCATTTTATTGTGTTAAATATCCACGTCATTGGTTTTTTTTGCAAGAATATATGTGAATTCCATTTCATTGTTTTACACTAAATATACAATTATATTTGGTGTATTTTTATATGTAACACATTATTATTTCATTGATTTATCCTTAATCTAATGGTATGATCTTTGTAAGGTATTCCACATCAAATTACACTCCATTGATATTTATTTGTTGTTATGAACCAATTCACCTTTATGTAGTGTATATTATACCCATCAACATATTATATCATGAATCTTCTTATTTTTCATGATATTATAGGTTTTGTTTATGTTTATTCATTAATTTGTTTTATTCATGTATTTTCTCAAGAGGTAAGAGACTCTTTAACTAAAACACCATTTTAAATGTTTTAAATAGTTATTCTTCTAAATCTTTCTTAGTAATGTCCATGTTTTCAAAATAGTTTAAATGATTTATTTATATGGACATATATGTTTTAAAATTCTAATTCTCGAATTTCTTCTAAAAGTTTCAATGTGGTATGGGATACTTTTATTCGAAAATCTATTTATTAAATGTTTAAAACGATTTGGTAAATGGATTGAATATTTTAATATCTTTAATTTCTTTCTTTTAATTGATGAGTGAAATGTTGGTAATTTCAATATTTTTTATGTTATTACTATTTAATGGTACTTGGACATTTGATGGGTGGTTAGGTGATAAATCAAATACAGTTGGATACATGATAAGCCTAGGGTAGGTGATCCTATGATTTTTGTCCAATGCATTGGGTAACATGATAGGCGTAAATGTTAATGTTTATAATAAGAGATTTAGGGAATATACTATGATGGGTATTCCTAATGTAACCATGAAGGTAAATCCCTACGTATATGTGAAAGCTACAATGTACATATGATATGGATTCCATAAGTTAGCTGTATGTTTTATGATATATATGAAGTTTTGTAGGAATCTTATAATTACATGATGTAAGCTCTGTAGTTTATGTTTTATGGGTGAAAAGTATGTTTTTTGAAAATGTTTTCACGAGTTTTAAATATTCATATACTAATGAGTTTATTCCTTATTTTATATTACTTTATGAGTTTTTTATTATCGTCCCACGTTTTTGAAATGTGTTTCACAAGTTATAAGGAAGGATAAGAGAAAGGAAGAATTCAAGAATATTTTTATCAAGAAAATAATTCTTGTTCTATTTATGGAGTCTTATTAATGTGAAAAAAATTGGTTAGAGTAGAATTATCTACATTACAATTTTTGGGATTTTATGTAATAGTTAAGGCCTAATTCTCTAAAAATCTATACCTGAAAAGATCCACAATGTGAATTATTGACTTAAATCAATATTAAGTAATGTTTAAGGTTGGGGCCTTATAGTTGGTATCAAATGAAGGGTTTAAACAAGTTTAGGAAGTATGATTTTCTATTAAACACATGGTTATCCTCTATATCAATTCTTTTAGTTAAATTATTGTATTATTACATTTTCAGATCTTGAAAAGTCAGTTTCAAATGGTATGTGGAGGATATCAAACATAATTCATATCTCTTACGGATGATTATCTTGCAATAATTATTGAAAATTCATGTTTGGATGATTGTGAAACTTTTTCTAACATACAACTCACTTGCAAGCAGTTTTGTGAGATATCAAACAACTCCACAATACCTCGATATCATCATAGACCATGGGTTGTTTTTAATCAATTCCTATTTTCTCAATATTATCATATTTTCAGGAACAATAAATATTATCATGTAATTTCAGATGTTTTACCTTATCAAAAGATTCTGAAGAATATTATGATTTTTAAAAAGGTCCTAAAGAAGGAGACCCATGAACAACCTATTTATCTTTGGTTTTAAAATATATTATTTCATCACATACTTATGATATTCTAAAAGGACCGTTTATTGAATGTTTCAAATAAATATTGGTTAGACAATTTTATAAAAATCATGTTTTATCAGATGTTTTGAAATTATATGTCATACATGATTATTTTTCGAAACTATTTTTCGAAACTATTTTTTGAAACTATTCTTCAAATCTATTTCTCTGTGAACACCCATATGACCTATGTTTTACAAGGTGTATTTGGATAAAGAATGAAAATGAATTTGTAGGATCTCTAAATAATTATTTATATCCATGGACCTTCTATCTGTGTGAAAAAGATGATGATGGAACTAGGTGGACACCATGATCAAGGTACAATGTTATTTTTTTGGGAGTAGTTTTATTTTATCATATTTATGTGAAATAAAAGACATCAATATATATAAGACTTCGGGAATTAATATGTTGAGGTCATTATGAGTTAGGATAAAAATCAGAAATATAATACAATGATTTATTTTAAAACATGTTAGATTTACTTTAGAGTTTTATAAAAATGGACAACCCACATGATGGGTGACAACCCATCGTGTCCCGCAAGGCCATGGGAATCATACAAACAACCAAAGGGTGATAATGGCACATCGAGAAACACTATCCTATGTGAATTCCCTAGTGATTATGATCTATTATTTTTAGTTAATCATTTTTATGGATTAATAATAAGTTCATTTTAGGAGAATGTCTTCTCTTTTGGGAACCCTATATGTCTAAGGAAAATTGAATACTATGGGATTTTATTTTAGGAGTAATGAATGAATTTTATTATGGAATAGTCTATGTTTTTATTGTGAATATATGAAGATCTAGGTTATTTATGGAAATTATTAACCTATTTGAGAGAATATGAGATTAGGTTAATTAATTTTCAGTATGATACTTTCAATGTAGTCGATGTTATTTGGAGGTAAATGTTAACATTTATCATGGAAGACTATGTGGTGAAATCCTTTTTAATTTTTTGTTTCAATATTAGTTTGAATTATTTTGAAGAACATTAATGGAAATGGTTTATTGAATGGTCCTTGTTAAACTGTGGGTATTTTTTGCTGAATTTTGGAGATTAATAGTAGTCCTTCCCCTTATAAAGCATTATTCTTTTTGTGGGATTATTTGATCTTGTACTAACCATTTTTGGTTTTGGTTAATGATTAATGATAGAGGAAATATATTTTTATTATTTTTTGGATTATGGGATTCTATAAGAGTTGATTCTAGTGATTCAGGTGTGACCAAGTCATCTTGAATATTCATCATTGGTGGAAAAGATGGGTTTGAGGTAGATATTTATTAAAGGATGAAACTTTATATGAAAAGTAATTATGATTCCTTATGTTCTTAGTCATGATCATAAACAAATTTCTCAAATTTATGAAAAGTAACATAAATAAAAAACGTTTTCCATTTACTTTTCCTACTAGGAAATCAAATATCGTTTAACCCATCACATGTTTATGGTTTTTTTGTTAAATTTCTCATGATCATGATTTCTATCTCTCTCCATCAGAACATGACACATAATTTTTCTTGCATATCCATGTTTTCCTACATGGAATCATATTATGTGTAATCTTGGGTGACCTTTGTACTTCTCTTTAATTATTTTAAAGTGGTAGTTTTGTTGCCTCTTTTCCAATGTGGTATTTTCAATGATGTTTCTAGCCCAATTTTTAAATTATGAAGAAGAAATTCCAAAATGGGGGGAATGATGTAATAACCCAAGTATTTATAGAATAATATTTTATTAAATATATTAATATTTATGAATAAGATATTAATTTTAAGTTAAAGGGTAATCATTGTCTGATAGCATACTTGACACACAATAATGAGTTTCTCCAAAATTTTACATTTCACACAACATTGAGTTATACCGAAAAATAATACCATATTATTATTATGACAATTTTAAATGGTTGTTAACACCTTTTTTTATTGGCGGGAATGAATAGAACAATCTAAAATATTATTATACATTTTTAAACTATTTTTACATTATCCAATAAATTTTAGATCCTTAAAATGAAAATGTGTCCTATTTTAAGCATAAAAAACTCCAATATTTTTAAAGGGTCATTTTACAGCCTTTTAATGGAGAAACCTCTTTAAATCTATTTTTTTTAACTTTTATATGTTCAATTTGAAAAAATAAAATTCAAATATAGATGTGGAACCTCAAAATTAACTTTGGTTAAATATTTATTAATTATTTTGATAAATTAATTTTTAATGAATAGTGAAAACATATGAATTTTAATTCAGAACTACCTTTTCATGTAATTTTTTATAGAGTTAGATTGTATTCTTAATTGGTTTTAAAGTGAAATTGGATTATGTTTTGATCATTTAATCTAATGTTTTTCATGGGAAGTTATTTAACATTTAAATTGAACATAAACACTTTTCAATCTTTTGATAATTTTACTTCTTAAAAACCCACTATTTGGTTTTGACAAATAGAATAAATTTTAAATTAATTTATATAAATTTTTCATTTCAGATTTAGAAAAATGATTTCATATTTGGAATCAGAATTCCAAAATTGTGTAAACGAGTACGTTTTATATTTAGACATTATGAATAGTAACTTTAGTAATTATTTTTATTTACCATGGTTAAAAGGTAGATATGGTAAATAAGGGTAAACAAATATTATAATAATATAAAAACCCCTAACACATATCCAAATCCCATCTCATTAGATATGTATGACCATTGGTATCCTTGGGTTGTTTTTAGGACCCCATGGAGCCACTTGGGTGTGATAATGACATGTTATAACTATAAATTAAATGTAATGAGAAATATAACATAAAAATGTAACTTTTACTAATTATATTTAATATAAGGTTATATAACACATATATTTGACTAAAAATATTCACTATAATGATAAAACTATATCCTACTTTGGGGTAATTTATTTATAATTTTTAAACATTAACTAAATAAATTTATTTATGACACAATGATGATGAAATGTTTACCTTATTAATGAAAGGTTAAACAAATGATATTATAAATATTAGAATAAATGAAATTTGAAAATATTTATTACATCCATGAATTCTTTGGTTGATTATGAAATATTATCCTTCATTTAATTCCTTTTTTTTGAAGTAATAACGTTTTTATGACTTAAAAAATCAATTATTAAATTGTGTCAAAATTGACATAAATGAGTTTAAAAAATACTATTTTATTAAATGATATAACAGTCTCAAAAATATATGATTTGGAAACTAACTTATATAATGTTATAAATTTTATTAATGATCTACATTTGGTTTTAATGGTATTTTATAGTATCTATTGTAACCACGTATTAATCAAATGAAAGAAGACATGGTAAGAGTTAATGTTTTTAACTAAGTGTTAAAGCTAAACGATAAGGTTAATTTTTAAAACTAAACTTGTCTAAAACCTATTGGTTGATAGGATTTAGATCCATACTCATCTTATTATCAAAATATATCACTTTTTATCTATTATAATTAGAACATAATTTTATAATAAAATAATATTCAAGACTTTCCTAAAGTGCCCCTCCTTCCTCTTATAAAAGAACACCTCCACTACCACCTTAATCACAACTCTCAAGCCCCTTGGCTCATAAATATTCTAATAAAATAATCTCCCAACATCCCTTCCTTCCACTTAGATGCCTTTTCTTAGGCTGAAAGAAATTTAAGAAATATTCTTGGCTCAAATCAAATTAAGTTACCCGATTTAGAGGTGACATCTTCTCTCATGCTCCCTTTATTTTCCTTCCCCAATACCTATGATCTTCTTATTCTATGATTACATGAGAAAAATAGTATCCTCAATATACTAGGATTTTGTTATAAAATTTATTCTACTGAAACTTACACACACCTCCATCTAATGGATATGAACATAGTGTTTCTATGTACGACGAACTACTGCCTCACAAAACGATGATTGTTCAGTTTTCTCCTACCACCTCTAATGGTGGCCATTATGATGGAACTGTATTTATATATTATATGTATATATATATATATATATATTATGAATTACTCTGTAATTTTTATTTACATAATACCTTATTTCTTTCTATAATGTGTAAATATGATAATTTCATTTGAGTAAGTGCAGACTATCGCCCCCTCAAAGTTATATGAATCAGTCATGCGAAACATGGAATATATAAATATGGAGTTAATGAAGTTATTTAACATATTTAACATATATATTATAATTTAATTATAACTTACCAATTTATCATTAATTTTTCATTCCACTAATATGTCAAATAAATGAAAGTAGCGTTCATGCGTACGTACGACCTATCGTCTCCATGAACTATGAATTTCATTTATTATCTCCAAATGTTATCATCTATTATAAATACATATATAATGAATATATATGATATTTAAATTATGAATAATATTATGGATACAATGGACTTATGACCACATGGATAATTTTCCTCAAAACATGTTCATTTTTAACCAGGTACCGAACATTGGAAAAACATACAATATAAACACAAATAATTAAAAATTTTCTACAACATTGAAATAAGTGATATAAAATTAATTATATACTGTAAAAATATTAGGATGAAAGTATAAATTAACCTATGTTTATTATTCATGAAAATAAAGAATGAACGAGACAAGTCGGATTCATGGTATGAGAACTTCTTAACCAAATTTCCTTTCTTTAGGTTAATCGTCTACTACTTGATTATGTCGTGATATGATTATGTGAGAAATGAAATTTAACATCCTATTTTTTATTAATAATTTCTTTATATGGATTTATATTGAATACAATTAATTGATCTATTTTATTAACAAAATGATCTTTGTATGGGAAATCGTAACTCAATCTCTTATCATTGAGTTAAACATCCATGTAACTTGTTTTTCTTTTCCAAGAATATGTTTGAATGACCTCTGATTATTTTACACTAAATATCCACTTATATCTGTTGTATTTATATTTGTAAAATATAATTATTTCATTTATTTATCCTTATTATAATGTTATGGTCTTTTTAAGAGATTTCATCTCAAATTACAATCCATTGAGACTTATTTTTGTTATGCACCAATTCACTTTTATGTGGTGTATATACTGCCCTTTAACATATTATATCATGAATATCCTTGTTATAATATTATTATAGGTTTTTTAATTTTATTATTTAATTATTTTTATTCGCGTATTTTCTCAAGTGGTAAGAGACTCTTTAACTAAAACATTATTTTAAAAAATTTAAATAATTATTCATTTAAATATTTCTCATTAATGTCCATGTTTTCAAAATGGTTTTAAGGATTTATTTATATAGACATATATTATTTAAAATTATAATTGTCTAATTTGATTTAGATTTTTCAAAGTGGAATGGGATACTTTTGTTTAAATATATCGTTACAAAATGTTTAAATGAATTTGTAAATAGATTGAATATTTCAATATCTTGAATTGATTTATTGTTATTGATGAGTGAAATATTGATAATTTACAACTTTTATGGGTATTATGATGTAATGGTACTTGGAAATTTGATGGTTTGTTACATGATAAACAAAATATGTGTGGTTCCGTGATAAACCTAGTTTGGGTGAGTCTGTGATAGCTCTCCAATGCATTGTGTAACATAATGGAGGTAATAATTAAGGTTTCTCCTAAGATATTTATGGAATAAACTATGATGGGTATTCCAAACATAACCATGAATGTTAATCTCTATGTAGCTGTAAAAACTACAATGTAAGTATGATATGGATTCCACAAGTTACCATTATTTTAAGGATTTCTATGAAGTTTTGTTGGAATCTTATGATTACATGATGTAAGATATGTCGTTTATGTTTTTTGGGAGAAAAGTATGATTTGGTGAAAAGGTTTTCATGGGTTTTAAATATTCATAAACTAACAGTTTTATTACTTGTTTTATATTCCTTAATGACCTTTTTATAACCATCACATGTTTTTTAATTTTTTCACATGGTATATGGAAGGATAAGAGAAATGAATAATTCAATAAAAATTTTATCAAGAAAATAATTCATGATTTATTTAAGGAGTTTTATTATTTTGGAAACAATAGGATAGAGTAGAAGTATCTACTTTGTAATTTTTGAGATGTTATGTAATAGTTTTGTCCTAATTCTCTAAAACTCTAAACATGAAAATATCTTCAATGTGAATTCTTGAATTAACTCAATATTATATAATGTTTAATGATGGGGACCTATATTGTGGATATCTCATCCAGTACCAACTCCTGATTCAACTCAAATCAGGATAAATTCTAATAATATATGAAGATCCTATTAATATAGAAAATTATATTTCACCAAAATAGAATAACCAATACAAATAATAAATAAGAATGATTAAACAGAAACTTAGATCTTATCGATGAAGATCTAATGAGATTGACTGTTCATGATTCTGGTATCAGACGGAGATGATATCTTGATTCCAGGAATATTCACCATAGAAGGAGCTATAAATCCTTGACTAAAAAATGTGAGTACATGTGATAAATTAGGGTTGAAATAGATTTAATTAGGGTAAATATCATAAATTCACCTAGAGTATAGGTTCACATGGTTTGGCTGCACTATTTTCCTAACCGTGTGCCAATAGTTTACACTTTCCTATAGAAAGGGGAACATCACACAGTTTCCGCACACTATTTTTCTAACCACTCTCAAACCATGAAAGTCTTCAATGTCAAGATATCCGATATTTTCACATGACCTTGCACCCCATGTCTCATGTTTTTTCGTTGTCTGTGGTCTGTGGGACCCCCCTTTATAGCATCACATGGTTAAAAGTAATCATTCTCCCTTCTTTGAATGGTTTCTACTAACCGTGTAAAAATTCATATTCACCCAAAAGTTGTGTTCTGAACTCCAAACCAGACTTAGATATCCCCTTATCCTCCATTTATTCTATAGTCAATCAAATAAGGACATATGTATTTATTTAAATAAATAATTAATAGAATGTAATGGAATCATTCCATAAAGAAGAATTGGGTTATTAAAAACCCCCCTTAAAGAATTTCATCCATGAATTTCCCTTCCATGAGTAATAAATACTAATATGAGAATAAATACAACTACAAATATCATACATTTGTTCAGCCACTCATTTGTCTCATCATGTACTTAGTCATTCTTCCATAGAACCCACACTGGAGGAATGTACATTCCTCAGAGAACCTTCATGGTACAATTCACAATATGTATTAAGTGATCCTCAAATGATGCATCTGACTGTTACTCAACCTCATCAGGATGGAAGGAATGAGGAATGTCAGAATAGTAATGTTTCAGCTGAGATACATGGAAGATGACATGTATGGATCAGTTTCTCTGAGGTAACTGCAACTGATAGGCGAGCATCCTTACTATCTATAAAATTTCAAATGACCCAAAATACCTCTTTGAATGCTTACCCTATATTCTGATCCTCCCATGTCCCACCCTCAATGAGACACCTAAAAAGACCCATTCATGTACCTCTAACTAAATAGGTCATCTTCACCTATCAATTTATGATTTCTATTGAGACTATGCAGTTTTCGTCCACTTCTCAATCAATTAATACTATTATTTTCTCTCCAAAACAGGATGAGGTCCAAACAACACCACCACTCCTACCTCTAACCTACACAGGGGTGATCAGAACGTCCTACCATACAAATCCTTAAAAGGAACCATATGAATAATAGCCTAAAATATATTGTAAAAGGTGAAAAAAACTGTAGGTATATGCGCCTTCCAAGGGCCCCCAATTTCATTGAAGGGCACTCGAAACATTTCTTCAAGCACATGAATTGTATTCCTTGATAGGAAATCAATATAAAGGTTTTATGTTGTTCTCAGAAGCACCGATGTTCCCTGTGGCCTATGAAAACTCTACAGGAATAGGGATGGAAACTGTGCATTTCTGTTTGAAATGATAGCACACTATATCACTAAAGTCATAATATCTCATGGATATAGATACTATCAATATTTTCTTGTGAAAATTTATCCTTCATTGATATAAAATTAGTGTCCATTGCGAGCCTATCAACAACAACCCATAAAACATCACTGCCTTGAGGTTCCCTCAGTTAACGTGTCCTAAAATCCATTGCAGTGTCATCTCATTTCCACTCAAGAATTGGAAGCTTCTACGAAAATCCAAGCTAGTCACTGGTGTTCCACCTATACCTACTAAGAGGTGGATCATCTCATGAAAACCCCATATATATCCCATTTCATATTCATCCACCAGTATTGGGGATGCAAATCAGGATACATCATAGTGAACCAAGTTGCACTTCCAAAGCTAAAGCATGGAAGTCTCACATCAACTCCTCATGCATGTCTGCTGAAACATATACACAACAATGAACATGTATAATTTCATCCTAAACTATATTCCAAATAGGATGAGGGTCCCGAACTACCAGAATCTCCCAAAGGAATAGGATATCAGAATCCAATAGCTTCCTTATCCTCAATCTATATAGAAGGGTTGATATAACAAATGTAAATGACATATAAATCTTCCATGGACATTCATGCACCTCGAAGTGCATATTAGGGAATGAAGCCATAATATTCCCCTCACTACTAGCATATTGAACTTCCTTTATTTGAGTCATACTACTCAGCGCATCAGCCACTGCATTGCCTTTACTAGGCATGTAGTAATGCTTGAAATCAAAAGACTATAGTTATTCAACCAACCTACACTACATCCGATTCAGACACACTATGTAAAAATATTATAGAGTATTTTTGGTTCATGTTCACCATAAAATACTCTCCCGATAAATAGTGTCTCCAACATCTCAATGTGGGAACAATTGCAGCTAACTTGAGATCATGTGTCAGGTATTTTCCCTCTTGTATCCTCAACTATCAAGACCCATACACTAAGACTTAATCCATGTACATAGTATATTATCCTAGATCAATAACTGATTTATAAAAATACACGTTTTAACTCTTACATGGATCTGGAAAATTTTTCATCAATACTAAAGTCAATCTCCCTTTAAACTACTGAAATGCCATCATGAAGGATTCTAACCATATGAAATTCACACAATTCATATTCAAGACCATAAGTGGTGCTGATAAACATGGTAAGTCTTGTATGAAAGGCCTGTAATAACCATTCATACCCTAGAAAATATCTAACATAAAGACATTATCAGCATGCTCACACAAAACTAGCATTGTCATGTAGCACTCACAGTTTGAGGTATGTATCCTTTTTTATTCCTTTTTTATGTGCTTAAAGTTATTGGGATGAGTTTGGATGACTTTGGTAGAGTTTGGGACGGTTTTGGACAACTTTGGGGGCCTTTTTAAGGCCACATGATTAGGAGAAACCGTTCAAGATGAACCATGATGGCAGTGGGGTACACATGGCTTGCACACGATTTGCTTAACCAAGCAGGGTGGGTCATGAATGGTGCCCCTTCAAGGAAGCAGAAGGTTCATGGTTAGTCTATGGATTGACTAACCATGTGTGCTAACCATGCGGCCCTTTTGAAATATTGTTTTAAAATATGGTATTAGTGGGGATTTCCCCTAACTCATCCAAATCATCCCCCATATGAACCCTATACGGGATTTCCTCCCCTCAAGGTCTATGGGTACTCTTCCACTCATTTTAGAGGTGATGTTAAGGGGTTTCATGGTGGTTTGAAGGTGGTTTATCTTGGGTATGTCTTCTCTCGGGAATTAGTTTTTTTTCACTAGATATACTCTTCACTTTCTCTCAGTTTTTTAGATCTACATCCATTGTGTATAGATTTAAGGATATTTTTCCTTAAATTATGAGATTAGGTCTTTCTGATATTACGGTTGAGACTCTAGAGTGATTTTAGTGAAGCATTTGTTGGATTTGTTGTGCGGTTTTTCATGGGTCAACTTTTATATAACCCTAAAGGTAGGTGGACTCTATATTGACTCCACTTGGTTAAAACTAGTGACTTTGGTTGTAGTTAAATTTTTTTTCTTCAAATTAATTGTGAATATGATGAGTGATGTTTATCGGAAACCCATGTTGTGATGATTTGAGGATTTTGGGGGAAATGGGTTTATAATTTGAAAAGTGGTTTTGTTGTTGGATTTTAAAATGTTAATTTTAAAATCAGTAGCATGATTGATTTATGGAAATTGGTTTAAGGGAGATGGGTTCTAATAAAAGCTTTTTTTATTAAAATGTGGTTTACAAGAGAAATGTTTGAGGGTGTATTCCATAAATGTATGATTTATTGAAGTAACATGACATGTTATGTTGGAATTTTGTTCGGGATAGTTGGTTAATTTGGTATTGGTAATAGTTAAGTGGTATGATGATGGTAATTTTGGATTTAAATTTTGTGGGGATTTTAGTAAATATCGATTATCATGAGTTGGATGGATGGTGGTTAGGAATGTATCACCATCATGGTGATGGTCGTGAATATACCAAAATCAAAAAGGGAGGGTGATGGGTGTGAAGTCCCACACCCGTGATGGGTGAGATGTCCCACAAAAATGATGGCCGTGAAGTCCCACACCAGGGAGGAGACAGGTTGGACTTTAAGTAAAGTAGAACCATGATTGAGTGAATGGTATTTTCAGTGTGACATAATTGTGTGTATTGTTGGGATATGTATGCGATCATAGAAAATGGAATGGGTAATGGCTATTTGGTTTCTTTCATTGGTTTCTCACTATGTTGGGTAAAAAAAATTGGGTAACAATTTGTTTGTCTTGTTGTTTAATATTACACTAGTTCATGAAATTTATATATATTGTTTTATATAAATTGTGATAATGTGTTCTATCCTCGTGGTGTGTGTAGGGAAGTCATTTAGGGAAAACATATTGTGTATTTTTACTCACCTACTACTTTGGCACTTTGGTTCTTTCACAAACATTATTTTACGAGACACATGTAAGGGTAAAGAATCTTATTTTTCTAGAAATTCGACATGATGCTTTTGTGATGTTGTGGGGCTTGGAGAGAGGATCTCTGTGCAGAGCTATGGATGGTGTCCTAGTTCTTTGGGGTCTTGTTGTATAGTATTCCGCTTGGTACTCTGATTTTGGTTTTGTTATTTTGGCCCCTGGGATTTGTTATGGAACAAATTGGTTTTCTTTTGGAATTGTATAGTTTTGGTTGCTATGTGAACATGCATCATGCAATTTTGATAGTAATGGATTGTTTAATTAGTTGTTCAATTCAAAGGGAAAATCCTTTTCCAATTATTGTTGAAGGCCTCATCATTTATTTCCAGCCTTTGGACCCTAGAAATGTCACTTAAGTCCATGTATCATTCCTCCTCCCTCTCAAGACAATGGGATGGGGTTGGATGTTACTAGTGGTATCAGTTTGTTCGGTCCTGGGATTTCATGTGAGAGCTATTTTTTGGTCCTTTGGTATTGATTTTTGGTCTTGGTGATAACATTCGTTCGTGACCTATTCCTTGAGTTAGGATGGTAGCAAGGCATAATATTATTAGGACATGTAATTAATAGAATAAAAGAACATAAGTAACCCTTTTATATTGACCATCAAGGTACTAGGGAGTTGGTTAGATAATTGTTTAGAGACACTTATAGGCACTGGAAATATCATTGTCATTGGTGTAGCCAATGAGATGAGCATGACAAGAATGGTGGAAATGAATTCCCACTAGGATTTATATTTCATTGGATTATAACGATTTATAGTGTGTCATGAATGTGTAAATTTTGAAAAATATGAATAGGGTTTAAAAACAGATGGATTTGAAACATGGAAACTTGTGGTATTCTAAATATGGGTTAATTTCAAAAACACGGTGTATTTTTTAAAAAATTACGCAATGTGGGAAATGTGAAACTGTGGAGAGCCTGATTGTGATAGTTTCAATGTAATTGACATTTAAATTGTATGTATTCAGTTTCTAGGTAGTGATACTTTTGATGATTCTTATGTTGATAGAGATGGAATTGGGTAGGCATCATAGAGACCAATCAGAGGAAGCTACTAGAAATGTAGTTCCACCTGAGCTCCAGGTGAACCAATAGTTTTCCCAAAGCATCATTCAAGATTTTCAAATAGTGAAGTCAGGATTGCAACCAGATACAACTATTATGATATCTATCATGATCGAAAATCCATGTAATGTAAGTACGATCAACCTCACGGGAGGAGGTGTAAACCCTAACACTAAAAGAAAGAGAAAGACAAAAACCTATTATCACTAATGTGTAGAACATTAGAATCAGACCACTATATTATTAAAACATCCTCAGAGACCCAAGTGTAATCCGAGATGTTTTTAGTTTGTATTTACAAGCCACATCATGCAGGATTATAAGGAACAACCTCGAAAATGTCATACCTTCATATAGATGTGGAATCTTTAGTGGTATTACCGTAATGCTCTAATGATGGGTGTTAATGACACTCCTTATCATGGGATGTGTCAGTAGGTTAATAAAGAGAAGAGCATAGAAATAATACTTATATTTGCTGATGATAATGTTATGGTGGATGATCAGTTGGAACCATCCAGAGTGTGAGGTACAATTCTTTTAAATTCCATGTTGATGAAAGATTAGTTTGATATGGTTTCTTCATATTATTTTGTTACATCATGTGCTATTATTTTATTGTGTATAAACTGGAGATGATTACATCTTCTTTGAAAATACAACCCCCCCGGTCATAAAGAGTGTCAAGTTTTCTTATTTGGTCCTTGGGGTATACCTGTTGATGCAATTGAATTGATGTGGGATTTATCAGTGTTAATAATGGATATGTATGATATAATCCTAGGGATGGATGGGTTGTTGATGTTTAAGGCCCACATATATTGATATGTGCGCACAATTAGTTTTACAATAGAGGATGGCATGGAACATCTCTTTAGAGGGGAGAGGAGTGAAAAGCATGGTGCAGTAGGCTTGTTGGCACTAACTTTTGGCACGGAATCCTATCAGTTAGCGGCTTTGTCATGTGAACCAAAGAAAGCATTTGAACAAAGTGTTTTTATGGTTGTTGTGGATCAATTTATGGACATATTTCCTAAAGAATTATCGGGTTTTCCTCCATGAGAGAAGTGGAGTTTATGATTGATCAACTTTCGGGGATTAATCCTATATTACTTCCATCTTAACATATAATAGCAGTAGAATTGTGGGAATTAAAGGTTCCATTGGAAGAGTTATAGAAAAAAAGGGTTCATTCGGCCTAGCATGTTTCTGTAGGCAGTGCCTATTCTGTTTATTAAAAATGTATATGGAACTCTACAGAGCTATGTTGATTGTCATAGACTTAATCAAGTTATGATAATGAACTGATATCCACTTCCACACATTGATGATTTGTTTGAACATATGAAGGGAGTTCAGTGGTTCTCCAAGATTGATATTCGGTCAGGATATCATCAATAAAAGGTGTAGAAGGAGGATATTCAAAACTCATCTTTTAGAAGTAGATGTGACCATATCGAGTATGTGGTTATTCCATTTGGTCTATCAAATTCACCAGTAGTGTTCATGGAATTGATGAATCAGATAATTCATGGATATCTGGATTCTTTTTTGATGGTATTTGTTGATGATATATTGAAGAATTCGAGGACAAGGGTAGATCAAGAGTAGCACTTGATGATCGTTTTGGAGATCTTGAGTGATCATCAGTTGTATTCCAAATTGTCAATGTGTTACTTTTGGAAACAAGAGGTTCATTTACTTAGCCAAGTTATTTTTGAGATGGGTGTTTTAGTTGATCTGGAAATGATTGAGTCTATTATATCATGGAAAATTCTAATGAATGTTTTTGAGATACATTGCTTCCTTGGTCTAGCTGGGTATTATCGATGATTTTTTCGTGGTTCCTCATGACTGGCTTCGCCAATGATAGCTTTTACAAGGAATAATATCCCAATTCTATAGGATGAGATGTTTCTGAATTGATTTGAAGAGTTAAAGGGTTTCCTTACATTAGCACCAATCGTGGTTTTTCCTCAATGAGGGAAAGGGTACATGGAGTATTGTAATGCATCATGATCAGGGTTGGGGTGTGTTCTCATGAAAGTGGATCATGTGGTTGCCTATGGATCATGAAAATTGAGGTAGCATTATAAGAACTACCCAAAACATGGTTCAGAGTTGGAAGTAGTGGTTTATTCCTGAAAAATGTGGCGTCATTATCTATTTGATGATAAATTAATGGTGTTCACCGATCATAAAAGTTAAAACCATATTTTATCACAAATAGTATTGAACTTGAGGAAAAAGAGATGGATCGAATAGCTCCAGATGTTTGACTTCGACTTAATTTACAAAATGGGTAAGGGAAATTCAGTGGCAGATGCATTAACTAGAAAATCATATGCCCAGTTGGTGAAACATGGATAAGATTTGTGCAAGTTGATGTCGGTCATAGAGGACATGCAGCTGGAATGTGAGGAATGGGTCGATATAGCAGTCTTCTTTCAAGTATCATTGGTCAATGACATGGATGGTTTGGTACCAGAAAATAGGCATCTGGTTATAAATGTGTGGTGATGAGGTTGAAACTCAACAGTGGGGAGTTCATTGAGTCTATTAACTGAATGATAATTCAGTCCTGTGTTTTCTAAACCCGATGGTGGTACTAGAGGTTTGTCTGGGGGAACTTCTCAGGGATTATCAGCATTCCTTGTTAGTTGTACATCATAGATTTCAGAAGATGTATAAGGCATTGGAAGTGTAGTTTTGGTGGTCTAGTATGAAAAGGGATGTGGACAAGTTTTTCTTGAGATACTTGATTTTTCAGAATGTCATGGGAGAGCATTATTGTCCATCATGCATGTTGTAGTCTTTAACTATCCAAGTGTGTAAATGGGGACATATAGAAATTGATTTTGTGATGGGTCTCCCATGAATGGTCAGGAAGAATGATGTCATATAAGTGATTGTGGATCATCTCACAAAGTCGGCTTATTTCATCCCGATTCATGAAACTCATAAAATGGAAAATCTATCCAAAATCTATATCTGAGAAGTGGTTAAATGGCATGGTGTTCCAGTTTCCATTGTATCAGATACCGACCCAAGGTTTACATCTCGTATTTGGAAATCCTTTCCTCAAGACCTTGGGACATAGTTGACGATGAGCACAACATATCATCCTCATTGGAATGACCAATCTGAGTTTACGATACAATCCTTGGAGTATAAGATAAGGGCTTGTATGATGGACTTTGGTGGTTCATGGGAGGATAACTTATCATTGGTGGAGTTCTCCTATAATAATAGTTATCAGGTTTAAATACGTATGGATCTATTTGAGGCATTGTATGTTCGTCTATGTTGTTATCCACTATATTGGGTGGAAATGGGTGAGACATCGATGATTGGATCAAGCCTTTTCTAAGAGACTATGGGGAAGGTCATTTTGATCCAAAATAAGATGTATATGGATCAAAGTTATCATAAATCGTATGTGTCCCATCATCGACGACCTTTGTCGTTTGAGGTGGGTGATCATGTGTTTTTTAGAATCTCTCCTAGGATGGGACACCATCGGATTGGGAAGAAGTGTATGTTATATCTGAGGTATATAGGGACTTTTGAGATCCTAGAGTGAATTGGAGAGGTTTCTTATCATTTGTCTTTCCCACCATGATTTAGTGCGGTGCACAATTCCTTTCATGTATCACAATTGAAAAATTATCAGAAGGATCCTGGCCATGTGATTCATTGGGATCATGTTAAGCTAGAACCAGAAGGTTCTTTGGTGCACATGCCATTGTGGATTGTGGATAGGCAAGAGAAATTCCTTCAAGGTAAATTTTCAGTTTATATAGGGTTTTGTGGTAACATGGTTAGATTCAAGAGGATACTTGGGAGTTGGAGAAAGAGATGGTTGATAAATGGCTTGAGATCTTTTGACAATGAGGTGGCTCTCTACTTTCAAAGGACGAAACGTACATTTTTGGGGAGAATGTAGAACCCTCAGTTTGAGGTATGCAGCCTTTTAATGATTTTTTATATGCTTAATTTGGTTGGGATGAGTTTGGATGATTTTGGGAGACTTTGGGAAGGTTTTGGAAAATATTGGATGCCTTTTTAGGGCCGCACAGTTATGAAAAACTGTGCAATATGTAACATGAAGGAAGTTGGGTATGCATGGCTTGCACACGGTTTGGCTAACTGTGGGGGTGGAATGTGTTAGGTGATCCATTGAGGTAGAATAAGGTCCACAGTTAGCAGATAGTTTGTATAATCATGCGATCTAACTGTGCGGCCATTTTAAAATAGGTTTTTAAAATAAGTGATTATTCTGGATTTACCCTAACTCAACCAAATATTCTCCCATATGAACCCTACACGTGATTTCTTCCTCTCAAGGTCTAGGTGTTCTCTCCCACTCTTTTTAGAGGTGATTTAAAGGGGTTTCGAGGTGGCTTGAAGGTCGTTCATCTTTGGTATGTCTACTCACTTGGTTTCTATTTGCTTTTTTCTAGATCTTCTCATCCCACTCTCTTGATTTTCTAGATCTACATCCTTTTTATATAGATCTATGATTTTTTGGCTTTAAATGATGATATCATGACTTTTTGATGTTAGATAAGAGAATCTATACTGGTTTTAGTGGAGCCTTTTCTGAATTCGTGGTGTGGTTTTTCGTGGGTCGATTTCAACAAAACCATAAAGGTAGGTGGATTATCTCCCGAATCCACATGGTTAGAACTAGTGAATTTGGTTGAAATTAGTTTTTTTCTTGAAATTAATTGTGAATAAAATGTGTGATGCCTATAATACACCAATTTTGGGATGATTTGGGGATTTTGTGGGAAATGGGTTAATATTGAGAAAAAAGATTTGGTGGTTGGATTTTAAAATGTTAATTTTAAAATTGGTAGCTTGATTTATTTATGGAAAATGGTTTATGGAGTATGGTTTTAAATAGAAGTGTTGTTTTATTGAATTTTTGTTGATATGGAAAATGGTTTGAGGGTGTATTCAATAAATGTGTGATTTATTGAGGTAACTTGACATGTTATGTTGGAATTTTGTTCAGAATAAATGGTTAATTTGGTAATGGAAATTGTTGGGTGGTATGATGTTAGTAATCCTGGATTGAAATGTTTTTTGGATTTTGGTAAATATTGATTGTCATGATTCGGATGGATGGTGGTTGAGAATGTATCAACATCATGGTGATAGTGATTAATGTACCATCATAAAAAATGGATGGTGATGGGCATGAAGCCCCCACCAGTGATGGGTGTGAAGTCCCACAATAGTGATTGATGTGACGTCCCACACTAGAGAGGATACCTGTGGGTTTTGAAGGTACCACAAATAATGTAGAAACATGATTGAGTGAATGGTATTAGGAGTGTGACATAATTGTGGGTATGGTTAGGATATGTATGAGGTCACACAAAAGGGAATAGTTAATGAATTATTTGTTTGATTTATATGGGTTCTCACTAAATGGGGTAAATTGCTTTGGGTATAGATTTATTGGGCTTGTTTTTAACTGTTGAACAAGTTCATAAACATTATAAAAATTGTTTTATATATATTGTTCTAAGGTGTTCTATCCTAGTGTTATGGGTAGGGAAGTCATTTGGGGAATCATACTGAGAATTTATACTCACCATCTCCCTTTTCACTTGGGTGATTTTGAAGATGTCATTTTCAGGGACACAGGTAAGGGTAAAGCATCTCATTTTTCTAGTGGTTAAACATGATGATTTGGTGACGTTTTGGTTCTTGTAGCATGAAGCTCAGTGCAAATCTATGGATGGTGTCCTAGTTCATTGTGATATTTTTGTGATGTCTTTCTCTTGGTACTCTGATTTTGGGTTAGTTTTTTTGGTCGTTGGGATTGGTTAAAGAAAAAATTGGTTGTCTTTTGGAAATGATTGGTTTGGGTTTCTATGTGAACATGCATCATGTAGTTTGGTTAGTAATCACTTGCTTGGTTGGTTATTCAATTAAAAGTGAAAATCATTCCCCAATTATTCTTGAATCCCTCGACATTTATTTACAGCTTTTGGCTCCCTAGGAATGACGCTTAAGGCCAAGTAGCATTCCTCCTCCCTCTCAAGAAAATGGGATGGGGCAGGATTCTACATGTCACCTTCTCTTAGTCAATTTATACTCTGGTCTATGAGACAATGTGACCAAGAGGTGAATTTGACCCATCAAGAAGTTTCAATTTTTGATCATACCATATAATTTATTCTCTATCAGTGTATTGAATATTATATCATGATGTTTTTCATGTTCATGTTGATTGTGAGAATACAACCTAATATATTCCATGAAAACCAATGAAAATTAATTTAGATAAGGATGCAAAACTCGGTTCATCAGTTCCATAAAGACCGCTGGAAAATTCATGACACTGAATGACATATCCCAATAACTGTAAAGACAATACATTCTACAAAAATCCTATGTAAGGAACATATGATGGTACCACATGCACATGATAATAAATAGATCTCAAATATTTCATTGAGATAACTTGATATTGTTGGAGATGGATGTAAGAATCATCAATCCACAGAAGATGATACGTGTTCTTAACCATCAATTGGATAAATTTATGCTTATCATCACATAGCCAAAGAGCTTGGTATTCCTTTTAAAAAAAAGGACAGGTGAACCTCATAGATAAGTAATATTTTGGATAAACTGCTGTGCCTCTAGATCCTCTAGCTACCTCTTGAGCTCCTATATCATAGTAGTATCCACCATGTATGGAGGAATGGATACCAGTGAAGCTCCTGGCACTAGTTATATAGATAACTGTACCATTATCATTATATGTAATCATGAAAATTAATCTATAAAAGTCTCCTTGAAACGATAAACCACTAGAGGGGAATCATCCTGACGTGTCCCCTAATCAACAAGATATAAACTCACAATATAGGCTATCAACATGCCCATTCCATGTTGCTCTGGCCCATCTCATCATGCATGGACATTCCATTCATCTTTGTGAATAAAATCTCCACCCTCTGGTGATGATTAGGTCACCCTTTAGTGGTAGTATACAATTATGTAATTATCAAAGACCTATAAGTCCATCCAAAGAATATTGTTAAAACATTTCATATAGAGGAAAAAGAGGTCCCATATGATGTGAAACCTAGTAATCTCAATGGGGAATTCCCTACACTGACAGACATCCTCCATTTTAATCCCCAACGGAGAGTCAAGTATCATAAATCCATTATATTTATAAACATTGAGTCTCTGTTTAGAAAACCTAGAATTTGTCAATGGAGTGTTTTTCTTAAAATTCTTTAATATAGTATAAATCACATTAAATAACATAAATAAAACTAAAAAACTTCATAAATGAAGAAAGAATGATATAAGAGGTATTTATATAATTTAAAAAATACATAGTCAAGGAAGAGTAACTTGACCTTTAAATTAGATATATGACAATTATGATTACTAAACTGGATAATAGAATAATAAACCCACCATTGATGATATAAATAAAATTGTGTTATTTAATAAATGGTAATATGATATAATTATATCATTGAATCAGTAAATTGAGGTTTTAAAAATAATAAATTTTGTATTGATATGATTTATAAAATATTATCATTTATTTTCAATTTTATAACAAATATTACTTTATAACAGATTTTTTTTTCTATATAGTGAAGTCATAAATTAATATTTTGTTATCTTATAATTATAGGATATTTTTATGAGCCCTTAGTTTATTTTTCAATCTCCTATAAAATCAGTTATAATTTAAAAATCTGTATTTTACGAGTAACATATGATTTTAATTAAAAGTTAGTATTTTCATATTTATAAATTTATATTAATAAAATAGAGTTCCTTTTTGAATTATACATGTTAAAAATGGTTCTGTTAAAATTTTAGGATTTTTCAGAAATACATGATTTATTGGTGAACAATAAAATAAGATAATTTATGGTATTTATACATTATAATTTAAATCCAATATTCCTTGACTCATCATTTATGTGAGAACCATAATATTTATCTACCCTTAATTATTTTTATATATTTGGTGATAATGAAAAACTATTCATATTCTTGAGCCAATGTAACAGACTAATGCATCAAATAATTAGAAAACTCCCCTCTCCTCCACTATAAATACTACCTCTAACCACATATTATACATACACCTTAGAAGAATTTATCCTTGTCTATATTCTACCCAATATTCTTACCAAACCATTTTAATAGGTAAAATATAACTTTTTCTTATCAAAAATCCAAAAATAAATCCCTAAGGAGGTTTTCAAGAAGGACAAATTTAAAAGGTAAATTCATATTTCCCTTTCTTTTTAATTAATTTTCATGTAATTATCTTATTCTATCCTCACATACCCTCATAAAAATGGTATGATAAATTCATAACCTAAAATATACTATAATATTATTATTCTAATGGAATATTCAATTATTAAACCAATCTCCTCTCAATTGTATTCTAAAAACAATGAAGTCATTCATAAGGTGTTAATTTATCGCCTTTAAGGATGAGAAATTTTCATTATACATTAATGTCTTCTATGCTTCTCATAATACCATTTTATGTTTAAAAAATTATAATATATTTATTTCAACATATTTATTGTTTTTTATTGATTATATACACAGGATTTTATATTATAAAACCAAACAAGTTTGTTGTGAGAGGAAACCACCCAAAATAATCGAAATGATTATCAATAAAATCATATCTAATGATTCATCCTCACCCAAAATATCCAAATGATTTAAAATATCATTTAAAAATATATATTTAAAAAAATTAATTTAAAACTTAAATTCTTTATTTCTCTTTCCATTTTACATGATCTTGCACACACTTATATAAGTGAATTGATCATGAAAATTAAGTAAATGAGAAATCATGAATGATGAAATTGAACACTATAACTAACAAACTATGATATAAACGAACTTAATAAAATTAAAATAAATAAATTACATGTATAAAAGGTCAGTTAATAATTAATTAATGAATCTAATTTTATTATTCTGGACATTATGATCAAGTATAGTACCATTTTAGACATAAGGTAAGAGATTCTACCCGAACCCCCCTTTGTTATTTCAGGTTACTCTTTCCCTCTCTTTGTCATAATGTAATTCATCTTTATTTTTATATAAATCATATAAATTTTGTTTATATGTTCCTAAATCATGTATTCTGATCACATCATCCCTATTTTATGGGGTAATACATGTTTTAGAAAAGATCATATTTCAGTACTTGCCAATAAGAAAGCCTGATTAATGGGAACGTCGAAATTTCTTACCAACTTCCATGTGACAAAAAATCTGGTTCATGAAACCATTATATTTATAATATAATTAATTTTATAATGAAAACCATTCTTGGTTCATTTGTGGTTTTATACAAAATAATTATTCCTTTTCTATTTCAAAGAAATATTTAATAGTTTGTTAAACCGCACTAAAATGATAAATTTCTAAAACTTTTTCATGTATTCACTTTTGTTTTTCATAAATTATCACAATCTATTCCTAATTTCCCTAATTAATGTAAATTTATGATTTAAATTCATTATTTTATGGACACCACTAGGATATTCTCTTTTGTAAGGCCTTTTGACAAGATTATGATACCCAATTATTTCCATGGTAACATCTATGTTAATGTTTTATTATTTGTGTATGACTCTTCATGTGGAACATATATTGATGAACATGTTATGATGGGTGCACACAGACAGCCCTCCAGTGTGTTGGGTAATGTTTAGTGTCACGATACATCATGTCACTATATGGGGTGAACGTGGTTTCTTAATGGGACCTTGTCCACCATGTTATTTAGTGTTGGATGTTATCCATGACTCATGTTTATGTCATGTTATAAGTTTTTTCTGAATTCCTATGATTCCATGATTATATGTTCCCCTATTATAAATGTTATTATTACATACATTTTTTCATGTTCCTTGCCTTTTATTTCTATTTTTTACCTTATAGTAGGATCATTAGCACATCCATATTTTTTCATGTTTTACCCAAGTTATTAAATGTAGTTATAAAGAAAAAATGGAGTTATGATATTATTGTAAACATTATTTTTTAGTCTTTACTTCATGATGTTTTATTTTGTACCTAATCATCCAATGAAAATAGACTTTATGATCATTTTCTAGTATATGATGGTTAATTTTGATTAAATTCATTAAATGATAAATGTAAAAGGTTGGGGTTGCTATATTTGGCATTAGAAGAAAAGTTTAGTTATTTTCGGATCCAGACTAGAAAATGTAGAAAAATTCTTATGGATAAGACTAAATATAAGAAAATATCCCAAAATTTTGGTTAATATAATGAAAGTAGTTTATCAAGAAAATATATTCCAATCTGGATTCTACAAGTGGATGTGGTTCTGGAACAGATGTATCTTGGAGAAACAACTATGACAAGGTTTTACGAACATGAATCGAGGAATCCTGTTACACAATAATGTGACTTACTATTCACTTAGTTTGACACTCCCTAGGGATATGATTTTTTAAATTTATAATCTCATTATGAACCATTATTATGGGATCATAAATTCCACTAAGAATTTATTTAAGGAAAGAGATTACGGATAAAATAGACTGAAACCTATGGAATCACATGTGAGGATATACATTTCTTTTACAAGTTTATCCTTTTATGTTTAATGTTTTCTTTTATTATTCTTATTAGATCATTATTAGAGCCCCCTCATTTTACATTATTTTTCTTAGTAAATGTATATAAAATGAATAACTCATTCCAATAATCATTGTGATTGGAAATGTGATGATGACGCACAGTATTTTCCATATATGATGGGAATGAGTGCTTAAAAGATTATGATATAACTTCATCAACAAGCTCAAATTATGAATAAAAACATGAATCATGTGGAACACCAACCTTCTTCAGAGAAATAGAATATTTCCATCTAATCCTTTATAAGACAAAGGATTACCATGTTTAGTGGACCTTTTGATCCCTTCCTCACATAATAATGGATTAACTCCATTGAGAAGGTATTCTCAATCATCCAATGCTTAGAAGAAGAAGAAATTTTGTTGTAAGTTTATCTTTTTTATAGGTATGTCTACCAGTAGGGGAAGTAATCAAGAACCCAATATACAAGGAGAAAATTGGTTCCATGGAATGGGTGGAATTTAAGAAAAATAGTTTACAATAAATATTTTCCTTAAATACCCCTTCTTAAAATGCAAAGGGAGTTCCTCAGACTGAAAAAAATAAAGATTAGTCTATTCACAATGCCTTCAAGATACACCTCCAGATTTTTCATGAACAATAAAATCAAGGTGGATCACTTATTTATAAGATGGAAGTTGAGTCTACAAAATGAATTGGCGATTTGATAATTTGAAATCTATGAGGATATTTTCCATTGGGATGTTAAGGTTGATATTGAAATTAGATTCTCTTAGAGGTCTCATGGCCTATTGGAAAAAGAGGAAAATAGAGTTTAATATGGGTGATAAATCCCATGATGGAAATAAGACCATATATCACAGTTTTCAAAAGTGTGGGAAGAAGCATCTTGGAAACTAATTAATAGGAACCAAGAGATGCTTCAAATATAAAAGAGAAGGGAATATTTAAAATAACTTTTGAAGTGATATGAATAACCCTAATAATGTGGAAGATAAATGGATGGTTCATATAAATTCTTAGGCACAGTGTTTCAACTACAAGAAACATAGTCATTATGAAAACCATTTCCATAATCCAAGGGTTGTTTGTGGAAATCAACAACAACAATCTCCAAGGTAGTAAAGAAGATAATATGAAATAACCACTCTTGAGGTTGAGCCTGATAATGATGTGGTTAAAGGTACACTGGTTATTCATTAAATAATAGATAACATACTCTATGATTCTAGTTCTATGTTTTCATTCATCTCTTGCAAGTTTAGCAGAACTATCCAATCACTGCCTCAAAATTTAGTGGTTGAGTTATCTATGAGAATAGAAAATGAATAAATTGTTTCATCCAATGTTTATAACTCCTCCCCTGTTAATATATTTTTTGGAATAAACCTCCCAAAAAAATTTCTCACACACCCTTTGGTAAGGTTTTATTTTATATTGGGCAAGGATTAGATAACATTATATTAGGCCAACATATATTGTCATGAAATGGAGATGGATCTTCATATCCCAAAGAATCCTCCAATTCTATACTATTGTAAGGAGGTAGATGAATATCATTCATAATAATCATCATAATTTTTTATATTTTTGACTTATTAGAAGAATATCTAGATCAAATGATGGAGATGAAGGAGGGAATCATAATCAAAGAAATTCACATTGTGATGGATTAAATTAATGTATTACTTTAATAATTTCATAGTCTTATTCATTATTGAGAGTTTAGTTGTTAGATTAATATATTTTTGGATCTGTACCTATATCATATAAACCTTATATAATGACCACCTTTGAGCTAGAATAACTAAAGAATCAATTAATGGGGAATCAGGACAAGGGTTTAATATGCTCGAGTTCTTCACATTTGGTTTCACTAGACATCTATTTCAAGAAGAAGGACTGATCTATGAAATTTTTTATATATTATCATGAGATCAATAAAATAAGAAAAAATATCAATTATCTCCCTTCATAGATAGATAATTTGTTTGAATATCTATGTGAGGAAATTTTTTTCCCTAAGGTGTCCTTTGGTTAGGATATCACTGATTAAAGTTGAGGAATGAAGATATCCCAAATGACACCTATAGAACTAGGTATTGACACTATGAGTTCATCGTGATTACCTTCTAACTCACCAATACTCCATCAAGTTTCATGGAATTAATAAATATATTCTTTAGAGACTTCCTTGATATTTTTTTGGTAGTATTTTTTGATGATATCCTGATATACTTCACGAGCAAGGAGGAACATTAGGAGAATTTGAATATTGTGAAAAATAAACTATTAAGGAAGAATATTTTTGTAATTTCTAGTAAATGTGAGTTCTAAATGAAGTATATATCATTCTTGGTACATGTAATCACTTACAAAGGGATATCTATAGACCCTTCCAAGACTAAGGGATTCAGATAGTGGCCCATGCCATCTTAGGTAATGGAGATCCATAGTTTCCATGGTATATATGTGTATTATCGATTATTTGTGAATAAATTATTTGGATTTTGAATCACACTAACCAAGTTTACTCGTAAGGGGAAATTTTGTTTTGAGAAGGTAATTTGAAGACATATTTATTGAGTTGAAAAAGAGGGTTATTACTGCGCCATTACTCACACCACCAACAAGTACGAAAATAGTTTTGGTGTAAAATGATGCATAAAAAATAGATTAGGATATGTATTAATGAAAAATTATATATTTATATCATATATGGAATGGATGTTGAATATTCTTAAGCAACACTATCCCACACATGATATGGAGATGGAAGCTACGATCTGGGCATTAAAAATATAGAGACATTATCTCTATTGCTGATGTGTGAAATATATATTATTTATTAGAGATTAAAATATACATTCACATAAAATGATCATAATATACACCAATTAAGTTGTTTATAGTTCCTAAAGGATTATCCTTGTAAGGAAAATAAGTTAGTATATTCTCTAAGTAGAAAGGATCATGCATCATTATCAATGATGGGAATAGTGATGGCTCTAATTTTCATAAACCTACAAAGGATGGACATTAGAATTGATAAGGGGGGAATATCATCAATCCATTTTCAAATGATTGATAAACAATCCCTTATAGAGAAAATAAATGGAACTCAATCAAATTAAGAGGAAATTCAGATGAATTTGGAATCCATAAGAGAAGGTAAATCCTCAATGTTAAAAATGGATAAGGAAGGTGTCATGATATTTGGGTCACGACTACATGTAGCATCCAATACAAAGATAAATAATGATATTTAGAATGATGCAAATAGATCAAACTTATATATTCACCCAAGGAGAAGAAATATAAATCAAGATCTATAAGAAAGATATTAGTGGGATAATATGAATATGGAGATATCTGAATAAAAATCAAAGTTCCTGGTATGTTAGTAAGTGATGTTCGAATGAAAAAAGTCCAAGGGGATGATATAATCACTACCTATACCAACATGGAAGTTAGAAAACCTTACCATGGATTTCATTGCTGAACTTCTTTTTAAATCAATATTAAATAGTTCTATATGGATTTTTTGGATTGTCTTACAAATATAGTTGTATTTATCTAAATTCATGAGGAATTATCCCTGGATAAAATTGAATAGAAATAACAAAAATAAGTGGTAAGGATTTAGGGAGCACCATAATCGATTGTATCTGATCGAGATTCGATATTTGCTTCTAATTTCTAGAAAAGTATCCAATATTCTCTAAGCACTAAGCTAAATTTTTTATTGGTTATCAAACTGAAATATAAGGAAAATTTTAATGGATTTTTCAGAAACTAGAAGAAATATTGTGAACATGTTATATGGAATTCAAGGGATGATGGGTAAAAGGTTTTCGTCGAGTTGAGTTATCTTACAACAATTGTTTCCACTATAGCATCCAAATAGTTTTATATGAAGCCCTATATGAAACTAGATACAAAACACCGTAATGAATGGATGAGGCAAGTGAATATAAGAGGCCAGTACCAGAAATGGTTGAAGAAATGGTGGAAATGGTGAAAAAAATTTAATAGCACATCACAGTAGCCCAATGTCAACAAAAAAGCCATGAAGGCAATCATAGACGAGGGTGTATGTTTAAGACATGAGACATGGAATAACTCCTAATATATCCATATAATATAATCATTATATTTAAGAATAATTGGAAGATAAGTCCCAGGTACATAGGCCTCTTCGAGATTAATAATTATGTTGGATCCATTGTGTCACGACAGACTCCCTCAAATGATACCCCTCCAGGACTGGCAATTAATAAAGAGAGATAGTTAACCCCTGAGTCCTACCTCCAGTTGGACCCGATGTAGTGATGATCCCCAATGGTATAAAATATCACAAAATGAAAGGCATTACAACATTTTATGAGAAAAAAAATTGCGATATAAGATAATTCATCCCAAAAAAAACATGAAGTTCTATATATAAAAGAAATCTTAAATCCTTACCAATAGAATATTTTAAAAAATATTGTTACATATAAAAAAATCCAAATAAAATACCAAAAGAATAAATATAAGTAGCGACACAAAAACTATCCCAATATCCGAGCTAGTAAGGTCCAAAATGGTCCATGTAATCCTAATATAAACTTGGAAAAGATTTTATATTCATAAGGTGAGTATACGAGTATACTTAGTTATAATAACCGAGGTGCCTTATGAATAAGGGGGAGAATAATACACATTCTCCAATGGGAAAGAAACATAATCCAACATCACATAAAAAAGAATACTATCCAACCTAACCTCACCAAATCATGCTTAAGGAATAATTAATGTCAGGAAAAGTAATATAATATGAACATCAACGTTTGGGTACCCCACACTGCATCCCATTGGTTAACTACTCATACCCAAATTGATAATGTCTGGATGCTTCCACACTCCTCCACAAGCTCCACATCATAACTCAGTCGCACACACTTGGGCCTCAGAGATTGTCCCACAACCTAGGCAAACAAATCTCACCACATCCCACCCATAGACACCTGGGCCAAAACCATAACATATGTAAAAGAGTCCAGGGAAATTACATCACATATGATCCTGTAGACACCATAGAAAGCACACCACATCTCATCCCATAGACACCAGGGAAAGCACATGTCACCTGCAAACACCTGGCCCTCAAATCATCACAACAACCTTCCCAAATAGTGTTGTGAAACTGATACCTATAAGAGGGAGTAGGGAAGAACCAACAACCATCCATCCGAACTGCCACCAGGATGTTAGGAAAAGACACACCCATGATAATGGGGGTGTTCAACACATAGTGGTCAACTAGGGTGGGGAGAATATAGAAAACATTAGGAAAAAATATAGGTATACATATATAGTATCAAACAATCAAGCCCAACCTATGAGTTCTCAAATAAAAAAACGAACTCACAGGGAAACACCTTTTCTACATCCTCTAGATGCACAACACCACACAATATGTCCCGAAACCCATTTCACATTCCAAACCAGTTTTTTTATACATCATAATTATCAAGTGAAATAATACAAAACATAATCATTTTTCTTAGTAAACATTTCCATTTGTAGTTATTAACATGAAAGTTTAATTCCATTAATACTTGAGTAGATTTGAAATAATGAAGCACAAATAATAAGTACAACACTATACAAGAAGAACAGAAGATAGAAGTCACATTACACTTTTGGTCCACATTTAGCCGCTTAACATGTTTCAAAAAATATTGAATAATCAATATTAACAATACATTTTTTCATTAAATTATAACTTGATGTCATTAATTATTTATCAATTCACATTTCAAATTCTCTTTCAAATAAACCATTATTTCTACATTCATCCCAAGAATAGACAAAATATTTATATTCTATAACTCCTAGAAAAAATAAAATTAAATCATTGAGTACAATAACCAATACACAAAATGAAGCACTGCACAACAACCCATTACTTTCTTTCCAAAAATCCCACATCACCATCAATTTATAGCCACAACCCCCTTTTTTCCGCCATGTTGCACAACCACACCATAAAAATATTAAATCCCAACTATATAACCATACCCATTTCATCCCCACTGTACAACCATATGTACCATTTCAAAAATCACAACCCCACTACATAAATCATCACATACACTACCCCAAACATCCCAACATAGTAATATTCCCTTCATCATATCACTAGATCAAAACCAAACCAAACAATCATGTACACAAACAAGTTAAAACTCATAACAAAGAAAGAAATTCCTCCCAAATGAGCATTTCATATCTTATTCAATTCCACTTATTTAAAGGTTTTATCACAGAAACCATATAATCCTGGGGAATCAGTTTATTTTAGCCAAATATATGTGGTTAATAGAATCCATACATTTGTTTAACTAGGAAAAGAAAAACATTCATCCATAAAGATTCTCTTTGAAACTATGAAACCACTATGACCACAATTTTTAGGAGCCATATAACCCATACATTCAAAATATGAAAAAATAAAAAATAATGACATATCACTTTTCTCATCCTGACATATTGATCTTATATCGATTCAATTATTTTCTTTTAGTTGGTATTATTCTATCTCCGCAAAAGAGACATTAATACACCCACCACACATGATAAACAAATGATAATGATAAAAGAAAACCTAATTTGAGGAACATATGATTAGAAATTCCTCCTTGCACCCAAAATAGGGGAGTTCACATATAGTAGGAAAAATCCTCGGGGAGAACATAGAATGATGCGTATAACACAGATGCATGACTCCTCATGGAAGAATGGTTCTGGGGACATCTAATATCAAGAGAAAATATAATACTACAATGGAGAAAAGATATCAACTTTAGAAATACCATATACTAAATTAATGGAAGAAACTATTTTAAAGTCCATTAATTGTGGATCTTGACCAAGACCACATGGCTTGGTCGTTTAGGTGACTCTCGTGTGTTAAGAATTTAATGATGTATTTTAAATCCCATTAAATTGATTAAACCCCCTTAAATATGGTCTTAAACTCATTTTACGTCAACTAAAACATCAATGGGGAAAATCATCAAAAACTAGGAAGATAATGAAATTTTGAAAAATTGTTGGAATGACTCAGTACTGGGTGAGTTACCATCACGATTCACTAGTGGATGAGATACGTGTGGGTGAGTCACCATTTAGTGAGCAACCGATGGATGTGTCAAAATTGGGATACTCACCATTGGATGAGATACCAGTGGTTGAGTCACTATTAGGTGAGCTACTAGTGGATGAGTCACTCATGGATGAGTCAAGGTTTTATGACTCAACTTCGCAAGTCACCCCTGATGACCTACTATTGTGATTCCCCATTTAAAATCACCATTAGACGAGTCCCCATCACAACTCACTACCATGAACTACTGTCACCATCTACTGTTACGCCTCACCGGTCCCGACCCACTATTGTGAGTAACCATTATGAGTCATCGATGTGACTCACTATTGCAAGGACCTACTATTATTGAAACTATAATTTTAGAAACTCCTAAAATGAGTCACCATTAACTTCCAGAATCTTCAAAAATCTTATTTTCAAAGAATAATATACTAGAGAGGTTCAGTAAATTACCTCAGATACTTGTCAAACTATTCTCTCCCATGAGAATATAAAACCATACTCAGAATAGAAAAAGGTGTCAAAACAACCACTTATGAGATACCTCTCAAGAATCACAATTGTTGAACTCTCTATGAGATGGTTATTTTAATAATCCCAAATCATTTTTGTATTTATGACAATTTAGTATTTTTTTAAAATTATTCTAAATGTGTTTATATTTTTTTAATTCATGTTTACATATGTTTATCTACATTAATTTATGTTTTACTGTTGACCTAAATGTATTCTGGAATCAAAAAAAGACTTTGTGAAAATTCCATATTTTGTCTAACTGTTAGTTATATTCTTGTCGCACCGATGAAGAGCAAGTCACCGATGACAACGGTCTCACCGAATGGTCACACCGATGAGGGATGGTCGCACCAATGAAGAGTAAGTTACCGATGACAATGGTCTCACCGAACGACCACACTGATGAGGAATAGTCACACCGATAGAAACGGTCACACCGATAGGAACGGTCGCACTGATAGCAATGGTCGCACCAGTGGAAAAAGTCGCACCGATGGATACTGAAGATCTAAAGAGCTACCGATCATGAGTCACCGATACCGATGATCATGAGCTACCGATACAGATGATCATGATCTATCGATACCGATGATCAATGAGCTATCGATGTTGATGCTACTAATACCGATGATCAATGAGTTACCGATGGTCATGCTACCGATACCTATGCATATTCAAAATGACTGACCGATCTCATGACTCACCGATTGTCATGAAAACTGTTTGAATTTCTATAAACTCTTATTTAATTCCAATGGTCATATTTGATGTTCTTAATGGAATTAATGATATTTAATGTTAGTTGTTGGAATGTAAGGGGACCGTACCTCATACCTATGAAAAGGTAATCATTCCCATTATCAGACCTCATGGAATAAAACGAATATCGAGCTGCAGTAAAAAGCATGTGTGTGTGAAAATGCATAGAGAGTGAATTCTTCCATGCACATACATGAACAGAAGAAAACACGATGAACTTGAAGAAGACATTGAAAGATCTTCAACTAACCCTCATACATGCAACCCAGCACTACTGAAGAACACATGAAGAAAACTGGAAACCAGAGAACATACTCACTTGTGAAGGACACCAAGCTGAACCATGATACTCTGTTTTTCAATAGAAAAACTAGATAAGGACTCAAAATCATTTCTACTGAATCCAACGAGTCCAGAGCTTCACCACTAATCCCTAGAGCATTTTAAACTCTTACCTACCCTCTCTATGTGATTAATTTATTTACATTTTGAGCAGTGTGCGTACTCTGTATACTTTAAACACACACTGTCTCCTGTACTGAATTGGAGGATACTAAATCCTCATTCAAAACTCTATACATCATACTGTATCCCACTGGGGATAGTGGTAGAGATCATGTCTGACCTGGAAAGCCTATGTGTTGTTGTCTTTTTTTCCCACGAAGAACTGTGGTAGAGGTTTTTGGACCTGGAAAATATTGTACTGTTGATTATCCCCGATCCAGGGTGTCGATCAAATTTATATAAATTGTTTGAGAGGAATAAGTCTCTTCTTGTGACTGAACCTCTTGGTTATATCTTCTGTGTTTTTTTGTATAAGTCTAAAGTATACTACATATTTATTTTATATTATGCTGCTATTACTTTGAAATACAAAACCATTTTAAAGTTACTTTGATAGTTAAATGAGAAAGTGTTTATACCTGTTGTGAACCAGTAGGTTAGCTTTAAAATCTAATTGAATCCTGTGATTAAATTGACTGAGATCTAATCAATCTTTAAGAAGGCAATTGAACATTTACAATCTGTTTGAATTCACTATAGTTTAAATTGTTTTATAAATTGGGTGATTTTGATAGAAATTATTTTTAACATAAATTTTAATTGGAAATCAATTCACCCCCATATTGAGTATCCACTCCAACCAACATTTGGTATCATAGGATTTGTTTTATTTATCAAAATTTTCAAATACTCTGTTTTGAAACTAAGATTTTAGTTATATTTTAAAGAACTTAAATTTCTGTTAGTTATAAATTTTATCTCTTTAAATTTATTTGCTAAATTATAGCTATGGATAATAGACTAGATGGTGCTGCTACCAACATGCCACCTTTCTTTAATGGCACAAATTATGCTCTGTGGAAACTAAAAATGAAAACACGTTTAGAAATTATGGGATTTGAAATCTGGACTGCTATAGAAACTGAATATAAGATTCCATCAACTGTTAGAACTACTGGGGATAAATCCACTAAGACAGCTTACAATAATAATTGTAAATATATCAATGCCTTGTATTTTTCTTTAGGAGATGAAGAGTTCAATAGAATATCCTCTTGTAAAACTGCCTATGAAATATGGGATACTTTAGGTGTTTCTCATGAGGAACAACTAATGTTAAAGAAATGAGATTAAATATTTATACTATTAAATATGATAATTTTAAGATGAGACCAGATGAACCCATTTCTGACATATACCTTAGGTTTAATGAGATTGTCAGAACAATGAGCTCACATGGAAAGGATGTTCCAGCAAAGGAACTAATCATGAGAATATTGAGATGTCTACCAGACCGATGGAGAGGCACTTCTGTTTCAATCAGAGAATCATGTGACATTGGAGCGCTGTCTGTTGAAGAACTCATTGGTAAGATTATGATGTATGAGGAAGAACTCAAGGTAAATAATAAGGATGATGTTAAACCTAAAAGGAAGACTGTAGCTTTTAAATCTACTACTTCGATGAGAAAGGACAAAGAAAAGTTCAAATTCAAACTTAAAGTTCAACAAGTGAAGATTCAAACTCTGACAGTGATGCTGAGATGGCTCAGATAGGAAAGAGATTCAATAAATTCTATAGGAAGAATAAATTATTCATAAAATCAAACTATAATGTAAAGTATGACAACAAGGGTCATTGGAAGAAGGATGGGAAAAATCCTGACAAGAATGATGAAGTTGTTTGCTATGAATGAAAAAGGAAAGGACACATAAAATATGACTATACAAAACCGAAGTTCAAGAAAAAATAGTACTACAAGGATAGTGAGTATAAGAGAGATATGAAAGCTACTTGGAGTGCTTCAGATGACAACACAGGTGAATCTGACGTTTCAGATTCTGAAAAGAATCATGCCAACATGTGCTTCATGACCAATACCTCTGAGGTACCTGTTTCCCCTATGCTGAGTGATTATTATTATAGAACTGATTCGGAATCTAAAAACTTATCCAATGAGGAACTGTTTGAATATTGTAATATTCTAGAAGAAACATGTAATAAACTTAAGGACAAGTACAATGCATTAATGAAACAGAATGCTCTCACCTCAAATGTTAAATCTTTACATGATATAGAAAAGTAAAAGAATTATCAACTATTAAAGGAAAATACTGAACTGATGTTGTATAATGAGAAATTAAGGAAAGACATAGAAAAATTTACAAATGGAAAAGATACACTTACCCAAATTCTAGGAAAACAATTGGAACCAAAATATACTACTGGAATAGGTTACAAACCAGGATAGAGATAGCCTACTAAGACTAGATTTATTCCTAAATATGGACAATGTTGTGCTAGTTCTAGTTCTGGTAATTCACATGCCTCAACTAGTTATTCACACAGTTATAGATCAAATAATGTTTATCTTTCAAAATATGTTGAATCTCTTAATTATATAAGATCAATAAGACAAATTTGGATACCTAAAGCTTTGATTGCTAACCTATCTAGACCCAAGAAGATCTAGGTACCAAAATCATTTTCCATCTAAATATGTTTTGTAGGAAACCTAATTTAAGAGTTACCATAAGAAGATATGGTACATGGACAGTGGATGTTCAAGGCTTATGTTTGGGGATTACTCATTCTTCAAGAACTTAACAATGGTTGATGGAGGCTATGTCACCTTTGGTGATATTTATAAAGGAAATATCATCAGCCTAGGCCAAATTGGTAACAGTAACTCAGTTTTAATTTCTAAAGTTCTATTTGTTGATGGATTGAAATACAACATTCTAAGTATTTCTGAATTATGTGATGATGGATTTAATGTGAAATTTGATAATTATTCTTGTAATGTTTTTAACTCTATTTTTTTTAGTATTTTCTGCTTTGAGAAATGAAAATGTTTATGCTGTTGATTTTAATTCTTTAGCATAACCAAATGTAACATTACTAAATAATTTTTATAAAGAATAATGGATTTGTGACAGAAGATTGGGACACTGTAATATACATTCACTTATAAATCTAACTAAGACGAACATTCTTAGAGACCTACCCAATCTTGAATTCCCAAATGAAAAAGTTTATAATCCCTTTCAAAAGGGAAAGCAACATACAATTTCTTTCAAATCAAAGAATGAAGTCTCAACTTCTCAACCTCTCGAGTTGGTAAACATGGACTTCTTTGGACCTTCTAGAGTTTCTTTTTTAAATGGGAATAACTATGTCTATGTCCTAGTAGATGAATTTTCTAGAATACTTGGGTACACTTCTTAGCTCACAAGAGTGAAGTATGTTCTTACTTTTTTAAATACTCCAAGTCGGTAGAAACCTTAGCTGACTTAAGATTAAAACCCTGAGAAGTGATCATGGCCAGGAGTTTGAAAATCATGAATTTGAATCTTATTGCTCACACAATGGCTATAGTAACAAATTTTCTTCTCTTAGGACATCTCAACAGAATGGTGTAGTATAAAGAAGGAATATAACCCATTAGGAAATAGCAAGAACCATGCTTAATGAGTATGACCTACCTATTTATTTTTGGGCAGAAGCTATGAATACAGCTTTTTATATTATCAATAGAGACTTAATTAGACCTGTTCTTAAAAAGACCCCTTATGAATTGTGGAATAATAGGAAACCTAAAGTTTGTTACTTTAGAGTCTTTGGTTGCAAAGTTTTTATTCTCAATACTAAGGATAATCTGGATAAATTTTCTTCTAAAAGTGACGAGGGAATCTTTCTAGGTTATTCCATATCCAGAAAATCTTATAGAATATTTAATAAAAGGACCAAATGTGTAGAAGAAACTGTTAACATCAAGTTTGATGAAACTGATCCACATGAACTTAAACCATCTCTTTATAATCATGAAAAATATTTGAGTATTCTAGACCATTATGATAAAACTAAAGAACATACTGTAATAACATCTAGTTCTGGACACATGCCAGAATCTACTTCTGTTGAACCCAAACCTATAGATGAACCGGAAGTTTCTAGTCCTACCTTTACTAGATCAACTAGGATTCTCAAGAATCATTCTTTGGATGTTGTTGTTGGTAATCTTGATAGAGGGAAGCAGACTAGAGCTTCTCTAAGAAACCATGTTGAACATCAAGCCTTTCTTTCACAGTTAGAACCTAAAAATGTCAATGATGCAATCAATGATGAATTTTGGGTAATGTCTATGCAAGAAGAGTTAAATCAATTTGAAAGAAACAATGTCTATGAATTAGTTGACAGACCTAAGGACACTTTGACCACAACCACTAAATGGGTTTTTAGAAATAAAGTTGATGAGTCTGGAAACATAGTTAGAAGAAAAACTAGGCTAGTTGCAAAAGGATATAGTCAAGAGGAAGGTATAGAATATGAGGAAACCTTTTCACCTGTAGCTATATTAGATTCTATTAGGATTCTACTTTCCTATGCTGCTAATCTGAATTTAAAGTTATATCAAATGGATGTTAAAAGTGAATTTCTAAATGGTTTTATAGTTGAAGATGTTTTTGTTGAACAACCACCTGGATTTACTAATCCTCATTTTCAAAATCTAGTTTTTAAACTTTCTAATGCTTTATATGGTTTAAAACAAGCTCCAAGAGCTTGGTATGATAGACTTAGTAGTTTTCTTATTTCAAAAAGTTTTAGAAAAGGGATTGCTGATCTAACTCTATTTATTAAAAGAATTTCTAAAGATGTTTTAATAGTACAAATCGATGTTGATGATATTATTTTTGGATCTTCTAAACATTATTTATGTACTAATTTTTCAATTAATATGAAAAAAGAATTTGAAAAGAGTTTAATGGGAGAACTCAAATATTTTCTTGGATTTCACGTTTTTCGAAATGAAAATGGTATTATTTTGAATCAAAGTAAATATACAAAGGATATTTTAAAACGTTTTGGTTTGGATAGTATTAAGGAAAGTGATACTCCTATA
This sequence comes from Viscum album, assembly GCA_963277665.1. Taxonomy (NCBI): domain Eukaryota; kingdom Viridiplantae; phylum Streptophyta; class Magnoliopsida; order Santalales; family Viscaceae; genus Viscum; species Viscum album. The sequence continues at coordinate 2,057,813,847 of OY728120.1, read as the reverse complement.
AGTACAGTCTGAAAATTGGATGTAGATGAAACTAGGAAACTAGTGGATCAAACATATTACAGAGGTATGATTGGAAGCTTACTTTACCTTACTGCTAGTAGACCAGATATAATGTTCAGTGTATGTATGTGTGCAAGATTTCAAGCTAATCCAAAATAATCTCATTTACTTGCTGTTAAAATCATTTTCAAAAATCTTAAACATACTGTAAATTTAGGTTTGTTTTATCCAAAAAGAAAATCTATTGAATTAATGAGTTATTCAGATGCTGACTTTGCAGGTTGCAAGTTAGATAGAAAGAGAACATTTGGAAGATGTCACCTTTTGGGAAAGTATCTGGTTTCTTGGTGTAGTAAGAAACAGAACTCTATTGCATTATCTACTACTGAAGCAGAATACATTGCTGCTGGTAGTTGTTGTGAACAAATTCTGTGGATGAAGCACACTCTTTGGACTATGGATATGATTTCATGAATGTCTCAATCAACTGTGATATCACTATTGCAATTAACATATCAAAGAACTCTGTTTCTCACTCTAGAACCAAACACATTGATGTAAGGAACCACTTTTTGATAGATCACTACCAAAAAGGTGATATTTCTCCTAATTTTATAGGTACTGAACATAAATTAGATGACATTTTCACCAAGCACTTAAGTTCTAAAAGGTTATACTTGATTAAACAAGAGTTGGGTATGAGAGATCAGTGATTCCGATCTGTCAAACCGATCTGTCAAACCGATCTGTCAAAACGATCATCAAAACTGATCAGTGAAACCAATCAGTCAAACTGATCTGTCAAATCAATTAGTGCTACTGATTGGGTTGTACTATTTTTAAAATCATTATTGTCTATTTAAAACGATGATGTTTTACTTAATCGATATTCTATTGTTTTGTATCCATAAATGATACAAATAATGACCTGCAACAATTTCATTCTCTAAAAACTGTTGACATTCCATTTCCTGCAGAACTCTCTCTTCTCTTTCCTGTAACCCCAGCCTTTTGAATCTTTCCAAGCCTCTTGATTGTCTCAAATCTTAGAATGTCCAATAAAAGGAGACAGAGTAAGGAATCTGAAGGATCTTCTCATGTCAAGCGTGCTCAAGGTGAGTTGAGCAATACAACGCAGAGGTCTGTGAACTCGGAGCTCGAAAAACGGGAAGTTATAGCTGAAAAGGAAATAAGTTTAGAATGGGTTTTATATAGAAAGTCTGTTGTCTTGAAAGTGTTGTAAATGCATGTTTGGAAGAATTGGTTCTGTGATAATAATCGGGTCTTTTACCCAAAGTTGGTGCATGTGTTCTATTTAAACATGAATGTAGTATTGGATGGAGTAGAGGCTGCAAGATTGTCTTCTATTGTAAAAGTGAAAAAGATTACTTTTTCATCAAAGCAGTGAGCTGAATGTCTAGGAGTATCTCACAATGGAAGATTCGAGGACTATTCTGGTAATATTCCTCCTACAATTGATTACTTTTCTTATGAGCTAGCCCTGGATTTATTGACTGGGAAGTCTGAATCGAGGAGGATATATGCTGTGGATTTGGATGGTGAGAGTAGAATCTTGTTTTAGTTTATTCAACATCAAATATGTCCAAGAAAAGGTGACTTTGCTTCAATAAAGTATCAAGATTCCTTTCTGTTATTCCTTTTTTTAAATGATGAAAAGATTAATCTGTGTAGATATTTTGCTGAGCATATTGTTAAGATGATAAAACCTTCAAAGTAAGATACTACTTTGTTTTATTCTAAGAAAATTTCGGCCATGCTAAAATTATTGGGCTATGTGGATGATGGAGATGAGTGTATCTCATCAATTAGTTTATGTTTCAACAAAGTTATTTTTAAGAGGATGAAAATCAATTAGAAACCATGGAAGAAAGATTGGGTAGTGGATGATGAAAAGTTATTGAGTCCTTCAATCATACTGATCATCCATGGAGACCAAAGGGGATAAGAGATCCTAGTTTAAAACCGGGCGAGGAAGTGGTTCATTCAGATGATGAATAGGAAGCAGTAGTTCCTAAGGAAACTGGTGAATCCATTAACAAGGGAACAAAAGTAGAAGAAGCTTGTGATAATCTTCATACTGAAGAGGAGGCTGAATCATCTCTTAATGAGAGGAGTTATCCTGATACTGTTAGCCCAAAGAAAATAAGAATGGAATTTGGACCAGCTAGTCCACCTCTAAACCTACCATAAATTTAACCTCTTTTAGATGATGATGAAGAAGATGATGATGACACTGAAGAGTCAATCCTTGAGTAGTATGTATCCATTAGTATAGATAGTTCAAGTGAGATATCAGTTAATAATGATGATGATGAAGGCAATGGTGGTGGTGAGGGTGATACTGATGGTGATAGTGATAGTAGTAGCAATGATAATGATAGTGGTGATGCTGATGATGCTAATGCTTGGCCTATAGAAGGTCAGAATGTGATCCAAGATGATTTTCAAACCCAACCAATTCAGAAAGAAAATGTCCCTAATGAAGAGAGGATAGAACAGTCAGAGACTGAGGAGGATGAGGAAGTCCCTCCTGAAAATTTTGGAAGATCTCATTTTGTGAAACCCTTCTATCCTTCATGTAAAGCTTCATGGTAAGAAAACCCTGGTCTTACAGTTCTAGGTTTATATTACCTAGAGGAATAGGAAGGAGTCGAAGTGGATCTTACATTAGTAAGTGATTCAGTTAAATCTCATTTAATTGCTGAGTATATGAAAAAAGTAGAAGTCCAACCAGATCCCTCAGCGTCTCAAGCTAGACCTGATCCTGCAATTTCTCAATCTGATTTTGATATATTTAAAGTTGAATTGATTCAAGAAGTGAGAGAGACTATGAAAGATGAGTTATCTCATGGTCCTTCTCTTGCACCTGTGACTTTATCTGAAGCTTCTATGGATGACTTGGCTCAAAGATTGGTAAACCTTATCAAGCCCTACCTGGCCAATTCCAGTGAGTTGATTGGTAGGCATGATTCTTATTTGAATAAAACACTAACAAATTTAGGCAGCAATCTAGTTTCTCTATTAGGAGAGTTAGGATCAACCATCTCAGGTATGATTTATGTTTTAAGAAATAAGATAGAACATTTGAAGAAGGAAGATTTGAGGAAGATGAGAGCTGAGATAACGCAAGTTGTTGCTCAGGCTAGTTCTTCAAAAGTGACCAAGATTACTGGTCCCGAGATTAATACTTTAACGGATGTGGTTGGAGAAGAGTTGGAATCTCTTGGAAAGATTTTGGATTTAGATTCTTTGAAAATGATGAAAGAGCACAGTGATCATATTCATAAAATGGTGCAGCTGTATTCAACTGATGCTACCAAGGCTCAAAAAGAGATTAAGGAGAAAGTAGATCATTACTTCTCTACGATTTACACCAAGAATGAGTTGAATCATCATTTCAAAGTGTTGGCTAATAATTTGAGACATCCCCCAATCACTCAATCTTTTAAGGCACATGTTTAGTAGTTAAAGTATTTTACTCATACTTTGGAAAGTTTCATGTAGAATAAGGATGATTTTGAAAAGGATATGAAGTATGGTGGAGAAGTAGTTCAAGAATTCATCAATATTCTCAAACACTACCTTCATGTGAAATCTTAGGCCATTGTTTTTCCTGCTGCTGAGCCTCTTAAATCTTCATACGTTTCTTTTGGTCAGATGTCTGTCTCTCTAACTATCTCCAATATTCAGCCAGTCTTTCAACAGAATCCTTCAGAAAGATCTTCTACTCCTCCGCAGGCGACCTTAGAATCCAAAATTCGTCCATCTAGAGTCATCCTGCCTCCTTTATCCATTCAGCCAGTTCAACCATCCACCTAGCTACCTTCTGGACCTTCCACCTCTCCAAATTCCAAAGGAAAATCTCCCTTGCACCCCGAGAAATAGCTATATCTGTCAATTTTTTATAGGGTGTCCATTTCCTGTACGTTTCACTTTCGTATGTGATTTTTGTACTCTTTTTTAAACCTTATTTTTCTGTGGAATCTTCTTGATTATCTTCCTTCCCTCTTCTTTTTGATAATCCCAAAGGGGGAGAAATCAAGGAGATCATGCATATGAGTGGGTGAACTGAATGTGCATATGAGCCCGTGTTGGCTATTTACTACATGCATGCACACACAGGGGGAGAAATAATGCCTCTGTATCTTCGTGGGAGTAATGATGAAAGGGGAGAATGAATTGTATAATCTGACTTATATTATATGGGGTGAATGACTCAGTTATATAATTTTTTTTTCTATTCTAACCCTATTTTATCTTTTGGCATATATTATTTTTATAAAGGGGGAGCATACTGAATGACATACTATCTTATCTCCTCATTTATGTCATTGATTTGTGATTATCAAAAAGGGGGAGATAGTTGAACTCTCTGTAAGATGGTTATTTTAATAATGCAAAATCATTATTGTATTTATGAAAATTTAGTATTTTGTTAAAATTGTTCTAAATGTGTTTATATTTGTATAATTCATGTTTACATATGTTTATCTATGTTAATTTATGTTTTACTGTTGACCTGGAAGTATTCTGGAATTAAACAGACACTTTGTTAAAATTCCATGTTTAGTATCACCGTTAGTTATATTCTTGTCGCACCGATGAAGAGCAAGTCACCGATGACAACAGTCTCACTGAACGGTCTCGCCGATGAGGAATGATCGCACCAATGAAGTGAAAGTCACTGATGACAACGGTCTGACCGAACGGTCTCACCAATGAGGAACAGTCGCACCGATATCAACGGTCGCGCCGATGGCAACAGTCACACCGATGGCTACCAAAGATCTAAAGAGAAACCGATCATGAGTCACCGATACCGATGATCATGAGCTATGAATACTGATGATAAAGGATCTACTGATGATGATGCTACCGATACCGATGATCAATGAGTTACCGATGGTGATGCTACTGATATCGATGCAGATTCAAAATGACTCACCGATCTCATGATTCACCGATAGTCATGAAAACTGTTTGAATTTCTATAAACTCTTATTTAATTCCAACTGTCATATTTGATGTTCTTAATGCAATTAATGATATTTAATGTTAGTTGTTGGAATGTCATGGGACTGTACCTCATACCTATGAAATGGTAATCATTCCCATTTCTAGAGATCATGGAATAAAAGGAAGATCGAGCTGAAGTACAGAGCATGTGTGCATGAAAAGGCATAGGGAGAGAATTCTTCCACGCACATACATTAACAGAAGAACACACGAGTAACTCGAAGAAGAAATTTCAAGATCTTCAATGAACTCTCACACATGCAACCCAACACTACTAAAGAACACATGAAGAACACTGGAAACCAGAGAACATACTCACTTGTGAAGGGCACCAAGCTGAACCACGATAATCTGTTTTTCAACAGAAAAACCAGACTAGGACTCAGAAGCATTTATGCTGAATCCAACGAGTCCATAGCCGCAACGCTAATCCCTAGAGCAATTTAAACTCTTACCTACCCTCTCTAAGTGATTCATTTATTTACATTTTGAGCAGTGTGTGTAATATGTATACTTTACAGACACACACTGTCCCCTGTTATGAAATGGAGGCTACTAAATCCTCATTCAAAACTTTATACATCATACTGTATCCCACTGAGGATAGTGGTAGAGGTCAAGTGTGACCTGGACAGCCTGTGTGCTGTTGTCTTTGTTTTCCCAAGAAGAACTGTGGTAGAGGTCTTAGGACCTGAACAGTATTGTACTATTGATAAACCCCGAACCAGGGTGTGGATCAAATTTATATGAATTGTTTGAGAGGACTAAGGATCTGCTTGAGAATGAACCTCTTGGTTATATCTTGTTTGTTTTTTTGTATATGTTTAAAGTATACTACATATATGTTTTATATTCCGCTACTATTACTTTTAAATACAAACCCATTTTAAAGTTACTTTGATAGTTAAATTAGAAAGTGTTTATACTTATTATGAACCAGAAGGTTAGCTTGAAAAGATAATTTAATCCTGTGATTAAATTGACTAAGATCTAATAAATATTTAAGAATGCAATTGAACATTTACAATCTGTATAAATTCACTACAGTTTAACTTGTTTTATAAATTGTGGGATTTTAATAGAAATTATTTTTAGCAGAAATTTTAATTCGAAATCAATTCACCCCCCTCTTGAGTATCCACTCTGACCAACAACAATATATTTGGAATATAATAATCAAAAGGGAAATGAGGTGTTAACCTACATAATACCTTGAAACAAATCTCATGAGAGATAACTCTTAAACAGAAGAGGGATACATATATTGGTATAATATGTCCAGTATGAAATGCACATATATCAAAAACACATAATAATTCCAAGGAAGGTATTACATTCAAAAATAAATACATCACATTATTTTAATCCCCTTTACTTCAATGAATTCACATAGACATTACATTGCATGGATATCTATATGTGAATTATCCTTATCTGCTAATCGATAAAAATTTAAAATTACAAAAATTTAAAACATATCTTAAATTTTAAACCATGTTTATTAAAAACATTGTATTAATAAAAACTAATTAGTTAAATAATTCCATTTTTATTCAAAACTCAAATTATGAATCCTTTTTTGTATGTTATTTATAAGAATTCTCTTTATAAAAATTTTTTCAATAAATTTTGAAAATCCAATTTTTCTCCAACATGGTTCCCAGAACAACATAAATAAATTGGAAGGCTCCATGTTCCAAGAAAATTTATTTTGTTCTAATAATAGAACTCCTACATGATCCTTAGTAGGTTAATATTCATATAATTTAATATAAAATGAAGAAAATTCTAATTAACATATTACATGAATCAAAAATATGAAAAAAATTTAAATGTACTAGCTAATCCAAGATCAAAATTATTCTATATTTTTTCATCAAGATATTAATTTGTAGGAACTTACTTATGAAGAAATAATAAAGGGTTTAACATTCAATTATTTTATTTTTCACAAACACATGGCATTACTTGAAAGGGTTTGTTATAGTATTCCTATACCGGCACAAAAACAAATATTAACTGAGTCATATCTACCATAAGAATAAAAATCAAAAGAACTCATACACCACATCATGATATTGTATGCTTTGGGTGACACTGACTAACCCACATAGTTTTAAAATGTGTCATAATATAACATGTCATGCTGCGAGAATTAATTTCCCCTTTCATCATATGTTTGTGGTCATAACACATGTCAAAAACATAAAAAAAATCACAAGGAACCCATGAAATATGATAAATGTCAAAGCCTCTCATCAATTCATTTATAATAAAATATGAAACACGGTAGGAAATCCCATATTCATTTCATTCAGGGTTACCAAAACACAAATTTTATGTTATTGAAGACATTAAGTGATTAATCCTTTTTATTGGTGGTGAGGCACTTCCTCAACATAATCACAACACATCACAACAAAAAAAAGTTAAAACACCATGATAACCATATATATCATACACCACACATCTCTACTACTACACAACAAAATAAAAATCTCAAAACTCACAAACTAACAAAAACATTAGTTAGGTTTTTATGGAACCAAATCATGGTACCACTTAACCATCCAATGGAAAATTCCATTTTTCAGACAACCACCTGCTCCATCTCATCCTAAACACTTCCCTGAGCAACTATCACAATTATCATAACAAATAAATCCCCAAGAACATCAGAAGAATAATTCCCTCTCCCATGTCATGATAATATCTTATTTGGGTGGAACTGACTCACATGCACAGTTTCAATATCATAAATATATTAAATGTACGAAATAGGGTTCGGTTCTTACAATCAGCATTTTACTGAATAATTTTAATCATACATAACACAATGGAACAGAACAAGAACAACCACACATAACAACAACACATATCATCTTCTTTAACTATTTAGGAGATTAAATTATTTCCTCTTATTATATTTCATGGTTACTTTTACAAAATTTTTAATTTTTAACTGGAAATTAGTTAATTAGCCATATATAACTGATTAACCTTTTAAGACGTGGTGTGTTTAATCAAGTAGTCAAATCAAGGGTCTCATAATCTACAACAATCATAGTATAAACAAGGTTTCCAATAACTGATATCTTCATAAATGAAGAAAAACAAATCAATGAAATGATAATAATGAAACCACAAAAAACCACTGTGAAGCATCATTTATTGCTCTTAATCATCTCCAACACTCACTGAAGTTAAATATAAAATTGTATAGATGTTATATCACACACCATGTTCAGTATGGTTAAATAATACTTTTTGGGTTCATATAATTATCAAGGAAATATAGTTTCAACTTATTTTGAAAAATTATACATGATATATTCTAGTGTTAAATTCAAAAACTATATTTCATCAGCCACATAATTTCATAATCATTAAAGTAAAACATTATTTATAACTATAAAATTAAAAATACACATGTTGTATTTCTATCTTTCAAGAATTATCAGGCTCCGGATAAAAATCAATTAGTCATTTTTTAGTTTATGAAAACATTAATATAAATTGATAACATGATTTCAATTACATATTTAAATGTAATGTATCAAACATGATATTTGAAAAATATTGTCATACTAGAAATTTTTTAGTTTCAACACATATGTTTTAAAATTTAGGCATGAAACCATAACAAACTACTCATGAATTAACATGTGAGGTAAGGTCATTTCAGTACATCAAAGTTCTTATCAGTCCTAAAATAATATGTCTAATTTTTTGAAGAGTTTTTAAGTCGTATAAAGTTACGTTTATGAATGATTATAATTTTACTAAGTTTAGATACAAATTTCACAAGAATTTATACCCTAACACGTGATCAAAACATATAGTTATATCAATACTAAAGAAAAACAATCATGCCAAATAAAGAGAATGTTATTAATGATAGAGGTTTCTAAAAATAAAGGGAATTATCAATCAATTAAGATAATCATTTCATAAATTTCATAATTTAAATATCCAAATACATATTTTACAGTAAGTAAATAGAACATGCCACTGATAAATTAAAATGTAAATAAATACATGGAATATTAGCTCACAAGGAAGAGAGAATACTTATAAGTATGGTTTCTAGAGTAATTTATCTTATCATGCAAGTGTGATATCTTCTTCGAGGAAGCATGCCCTATAAGGGTTCAAAATTAAACAATTTCATTATAACAAGATATACTAATCATAATTCTATAACAATTTCAAACATTAGAAAAGATATATGCCAAGTTATAATTTTATAATAGGGGAAGAAAGATCCAATTTTCTAAGAATCAAGCTATAATAAGAAAGGAAACAAAACATTCAAACCTCAAGAAGGTTTCAATCAAACTAACCAAGCTAGTTAACCATCATATTACTCTTTTTCATTTGTTATAAAATAACCTAGAAATAAATTACGAATATTATTAGTAATAAAATCATAGGAAACATAGGAGAAGAAAACATAAAAATTAATGATTCACATAATTCATTTTAACATCACAAAATCATCAAATTCATGTAATAAAGAAATTCATCATGATGCATGTATGTTCCCCAAGGCCTATACCCTAAAAATAGTGATACCACACTTGGTCATTAGGTAGGATATCATGGGGGCCATAAAACCCCTTTCCAAGCCGGTCTCCCTAGCCTATAACACACACCATGATAAAAAATAACTATTTCCCTACTAATGCATGCATTCCTCACCGAGCTTAACCCTGAACTCCAACCAATCTATCAACCATTACTTATGATGCAATGTTGTCATGGCACCCTCCCTCCAAAGATTCCCCTCCATGACTGGTAATGTAGAAAGGTGGATAATGACCTCCAAGTCCTACCTTAAATACACCCCTAGGTGGAGACCATCACCAAGGCTATATAATCTCCCAAATGGAAGGTAGTACCCTTTTTATAATAACCATTATAAGGATATAAGAGGGTTCATCCCAAAACAACTCGAAGTAATATATATAAAAGAAGGCCAAAATCCCACACACATGCATGTTTATAATGATGCTAATAAAAATAAAATAAAAATTATATTGTAAATAAAAAATGAACATAGATATGAAGTAGCACGAAAACTATCCCAACATCCGAATTAGAAAGGTCCAGTATGGTCCACATAATCCTCAGGGAAACCCGAAAACAATTATATATGTATAGGGTGAGAGTATGAGTATACTCATTAGAAAATACCAAGATCCCTCATGCACAAGTGGGAGTAGATTTATAATTCCCCTATGGGAAAATAGCATAAACCAACATCACCTAAAATGGAATACTAGCCAACCCAACCTCACCATGTCCCACTCACCAAATAATGAAAGTAATGTAAAGTAATATATTAAGTAAATCGACGTATGGGTACCCCACACCAATTCAAAATGGTTAAATGTTCATACCCAAACAATGAACATCCTAATGCTTCTATAGTATTCTAGAATCCCCATGTTAAAACCCACCCACGCACACCTAGACCTCTGAGCTAGTCTCATAACATGAAAAAATGAGGCTCAACAAATATTTACTATAGAAACCTAGGCCATAACCATGCCTCATCCCGCTCATATAAATCTGGTCCAAAGCCATACCTTATCCCGAAGACACCTAGGAAATCACACAACATATCATCTCATAGACACCTAGGAAAGCACACCACATCTCATCCTGTAGAAACCTAGGAAAGCAGACCTCAGCCACAATCACCTGGGCCTCACAACCACACCACAAACGACCCAATTATTCTTGGGATACCAATGAATAGAAGAGGGAGTATAAAAGAGACAATAACTATCTATCCTTCCTCCCACTAGTATTTTGGGAAAATACACCCTCACTTATTAAAATGGGGGTGTTTGACACATAGTTCTCAACAAGGATGGGGTGTGTATACAAAACATAAAAAAAATATAGGTATACATATATATTATCAAACACTAAATCCCAACCAATTGGTTGTAAAATAAAAATACCAACTCACAATCCACCACCTTTGCTACGACCTCTAGATACAGAACACCACACAATATGTAACAAAAACCATTCCACATTCCAAACTATGTTGTTTATAAATAAACGTTAAATCTTGAAATAATAAATCCCATAATCATTTTCTTCAGTAAACATATCAATTTGTAGTTATTAACATGTAGTTTTAATTCAATTAATACTTTAGTATCTTTAACCTACCCAACCACATAGGATAAGTACAACAATATACAAGCAGAACAGAATCCACAAGTCACATTACACTTTTGGTGCACATTTAACTTCTTAATAGGTTTCACAAAATATTGAATAATCCATATTAACAACACATTTGTTTATTACATTCAATCCTATTATCATTCATTTTTTATCTATTCACATTCCACATTCCATTTCAAATAAACCATTTCCCCATATTCCTACAAAGAATAGATATACCATTTTTCCCATACTTCCCAAGATCTAGAATTAATTCACTCAATACAAAAATCAACACACAGAAAGTAGCACTACACAACAACCCATTACATTATTTCTAATAGTCCAATATCACTATAAATTTACAATAACAACCCCCTTTTTTCAGAATCACTTCACAAGCACACCACAAAAATTTTACACCCACTATAAAATCACACCCATTGTAGCCCCACTATACAACCATATGTATCATCTCAACAATCACATCCCCACTTCATAAAGCATCTCATCCACTAACCCCATATATTAAAACTAAATAATATTCCTTTCATCATATCTGCATAGATAACCCACATCACACAATCCTGTTAAAAAACAAGTTACGACAAAAAATAGAGAAAATCATGCCTCTAGATTGATCATGGAATCCCGTATTAAATTCCACTTATTTTAAGGTGTTATCACATAAACCATATAATCCAGGGGTATCCATTTAATTTATCTGAATATATGTGGTTAATAGATTCCTTTCATTTGTTTAACCAAAATCAGACAAGGACGCAGTCATAAAAATTCTGTGTGCCACCATGAACCCCCGACATCCATGATTTTCAAGAGGCATATAGCCCATACATTCATTAAATCAAATAATAACAATACAAGACATATGACTTTTCCCAACATGGAAAATTGATCTTAAAACGATTTAATTATCTTTATTAAGTTGGTATTCTTCTATCTCAACAAAGGAGACATTCGTACACCCACCATGCATGGAGGAATAATAAGTGGGACAAAGGAAAACCTACCTCTAAGAATATATGATATTCATTTCCTCCTTTCACAGAAAATAGGGGGGGTGTGTACGTAACTTGAAAAATCCACAAGGAAAACTCATACTAAGGGCTACAACACATACACATTACTCCTCAGGGAAGAAATGTTCCGGGGATGTAGGTATCTATAGAAATGGGAAGCACACAAATGAGAAATGATCTCAGATTTATAAAAACCAAATACTAAATCAATGAACGGAACTGTTTGAAAATACAATAATGGAGGATATTGACCAACACCCAATGGCTTGGTCGTTGAAGATGCTTTCAGGCGTTAGGAACATAATAAATATTTTATATCCTCTAAAACGTCTTAAAAACCCCTTCAATATGGTCTTAAAATCGTTTTATGTCAACTAAACTATCAATGGGGTGATACTGTAATAACATGGAAGGTTCTGAAATTTTGAAAAACTATCAGAAATGACTCACCATTGGGTGAGTCACAATCGTGGGTCACTGGTGGATGAGTCACCATTGGGTGATCTACCGATGAAGGTATCACCGTTAGGTTATTCAACATTGGATGAGATACTGGTGGATGAGTCACCTTTTTGTGAGAAACTAGTGGATGATTCACTTTTCGAAGAGTTACCATTGGGTGACTCACTGTTGGAGGAATCACCATCACAAGTCACTATTAGAGACCTACCAATGTGGGTCACTATTGTGACTCACCATTTGATCAGTTACCGTCATAACTCACTGTCGCACCCTAACATATCTGACTACCATTACGACGCATCATTCCCGACCCACCATTACAAGTCACCATCACGATTCACTATCGCGACTCACCGTTGGGATGACCTACAGCTGTAAATACCAGAATTTTGTAAAAGTCCTGAAATGAGTCACTATGACCTCCTAGAACACGTCAAACACCCAATTTTGACATAGAAATGGATTGAAGAGATCCGACCCATTACACTTGTCCTATCAACTAGCACTTCCTCCTTCCATGCCTGAAGTACATGATGTCTTCCACTAATCTCTCTTGAGGAAGTACTTGCTTTATCATTCACATGTATTGAATTCATAGGTTTTATAGGTAGAAAATGACATCTCATCTGAGGAGATGACAATTACTATATTGGATCATAGAGATAAATTTATACGCAATAAGTCTACTCACCCGGTCAATGTTCTCTAGAAACCCATAAATATGAAGAGGAAACATTTGAACCTATGAAAATGATGATGGAGAAGTACCCTCACTTTCTTTATCCATATTATGTAAAACATAAATTTGAGGGTAAAATTTCATATGGGAGAAGAATGTAAAAACCCTTTATTTTATCATTGAAAAGTACATTTTTATATTTATTTCATATTCTATAATTCACATTAAGTCACGTAAATAACACAATACAAACATTTTAAATGATGAAAGAATGATATAAGAGGTGTTTCTAGAAGATAAGAAACACATACTAAAGGAACATTAACTTGACCTCTGGAATAGTAATATGACCCTTATGAAAACTAAACCTTCCAAAAGAATAGTAATCTCAACATTGATTGTATAGATACAATTTAGGAATCTTATAATTGGTAATATTATATAATTATATCATAGAATATGTAAATTAATGTTTTATAAATTATTAATTCTGTGTTCATATTCATTATAAAACATTATCATTTATTTTCAATTTTATAAGTATTATAATGTTATAAAAGTGAATTTTTTTGATAAAACGTACTCATAAAATAATATTTTTATATGTTAGGATTATAGGATAATTTTACGAGTCATTAGTTTATATTTCAATGTGTTATAAAATTAGTTATAATTTTAAATTATGCATTTTTCGAGTAACTTATGATTATAATTAAAAATTAAATTTCTCATATTTAGAAATTTATTTTTAGAAAATGAAGCTTATTTTTGAATTATACATGTTCAAAAATGGTTAGGGTGATTTTTTTTGGATTTTTCTGAAATACATGAATTTTTGGGGAATAGTAAAATGCAGTAATTTATAGTATTAGTACATTATAATTAAAATATAGTATTCCATGATTCATCACAGGTGTGAGAAATATAATATTGGTATCCCATTCCTTATTTTTTAAAATTTGGTGATAATGATGAACTATTCATATTCTTGATGAAAAATTACAATCTAATGCATAAAATAATTAGAAAACACCACTTTTCCCCACTATAAATACCACCCTCACCGCCACTTACCTGCACACAGTAAAATATTTTAGACTTATCCAAATTATTCCCAATAATAATACTAAACCATTATTCTATTATGAAGATCTATTTTTATCATAAAATTACCAAAAAAAAATTCCCAAAGGAGGCTTTCAGGAAGGAAAAATTCATAAGGTAAATTCCACTTTCCATTTCCTTTAATTTCTTTTCATGTTCTTTTCTTTTTATCTCCTCACCTATAATCATAAAAATGGTATTATTACTTCATAACCCAACATATAAAATAATATAATTATTCTAATGGAATAATCCATTATTAAACCCATCTTCTGCCACTATTATTCTAAAAATGAAGTCGTTGTTCATAAGGTGTTAATTTATCGGCTTTAAGGATGCCAAATTTTCATTTTCCATTAACGCCTTCAAGGATACTAATAAAAGCTATTTTTGGTAAAAAAAATTAAAATTTATTGATTAAATAATATCTAATGTTTTTTAATTATTATATACAAATGATGTTATCAAAAAAACAAAACAGGTTCATTGTGAGAAAATACCGCCCAAAATAATCTGAATGATTATCACAAAAAACTTATCTAATGAATCATACTAAAAAATCCAAATTACTAATAGGATCATTTAAAATTATATATTTTTATCAGTAATTTATAATTTCAATTCTATATTTATAATTCCATTTAACATGTACATTTATACTCTTATATAAGTGAACCAATAATGAAAATTAAGTAAATGAGCACTCACAAATGACGATAATGAACATTATAACTAATATACAACAACATAAATGAAGTTAATAAAATTAAACTAAATAAATTACATATATAAAATTTTATGTAATTAATAATTAATTAATCTAATTTTATTATTCAAGAAATCAATATTATGTGCAAAACTATTTCAGACATAAGGTAGGTGATTATACCCGAACCCCCGTTTTTTCCTTCGACTTACTCTTAATGTATCTTTACCCCAATGTAATGATTCTTTATATTTCAATAAATCTTATAAATTATGTTTATGTGTTCCAAAATCATGTATACAGATCATATCATCCCTCTTTAATGAGGTAATATATGATTTAAAAAGGTTTCCTATTTAATTCATCTCGACAAGCAGTCCTAATTCAAGGGAACTTCCTAATTTCATTCTCGCATACAAGTGCACATAAAAATTAGTTTTATACCAAAATTATATTTATATTGGTGGGAAAGAATAATTAGCATATATATGAATATACATCAAGGTTATTGGTATATCAGCAAGTGAAGTATGTATGACACAAGTCTAGGGAGATGATACAATCACCACATATACCATCCTGGAATCTAGAGAACGTTACCATGGATTTTTTCATTGGAATTCCATGAAAATCCTGATTAATTTATAATATAATGGTTGTTGTGGATCTTATTAAAATGACAGTTCACTTTATCATAATTCATGAAGACTTCTCATTGGATCACCTTGAATAGATATACAATAATATAGTGGTAAGGATTCATGGAGTACTGCAATTGATTATATCTGATCGGGATTTGAGATTCACCCCCAATTTCTGGAAATGTCCCTAACATGATCTAAGCACTAAGATAAATTTCAGTATGAATTATCATCCTCAAATTGATGGCCAATTTGAACAGATTATTCCAAAACTGGAAGAAATATTGAGACCATGTTCTATTGACTACAAGGGTGGATGGGTAAGGCATTTTCCTTTACATGAGTTCTTTTACAACAATACCTTCCACTGAAGAATCAAAATGGCTCTATATAAATCCCTCTATGGGAAAATATACATAACACCATTATTCTAGTATGAGGTCCATTAACATAAGAATCTAGTACCTAAAATGGTTGATGAAGTGGTGGAAAAAGAGAAAACATTTCAGCGGCACATCAAGGTAACTAATGGTCGAAAAAAAAGTTATTAAGGAAATCATCTATGAGAACATATCTTTAAGGAAGGAGACATGGCATACCTATGCATATATATATGGAATAGAATCATTGAATTTGGTATGAAATGAAATCTATGTCCCAGGTACATCAACCCCTTCAATATTAATGATTGTGTTGGATCCATTGGGTCACGACCCCCATCCTACAAAGATGCCCCTCCTAGACTAGTAATGAAGAATGAGAGATAACGTACCCCTAAGTCCCACCTCTATTAGGCCTCGGGGTGGAGACCAACACCAGGGGTATAGAATCTCACAAAAAAAATGGAATTACACTTTTTATAAGAAACATGATTAGGATATGAGAGTATTCTTACCAAAAAAACTCAAAGCACTATATAAAAAAGAAAGAAAAATTCATCTTACACTCATGTTTAAAACAAGACCATTACAAATACAATAAAAACTATAAAGTAAATACCAAAAAAAAATATATGCAGTGACACAACAACATTCCCAAATCCTGAGCTAGTATGGTCTAGCATGGAACATGTAATCATCATATAAACCTGAAAACAATTTTATATGCATAGGGTGATCATACTAGTATACTTATTTAGAATAACCAAGGTACCTCATCCAGACGTGGAAGAATTATTCTAATTAATTTATGATAAAACAGTACAAACCAATAGTACCCAACACGGAATACTATCCAAACCAACATCACCAAGTCATGCTCACCAAATAAAACCTATCATGTAATGTAATATAATAAGAACATCAATATTTGGGTTCCCCGCACAACTTCCCATTGTTTAACTACTCATACCCAAATAAATAATTTCTAGATGCTTCCACACTATTCCACAAGACCCATGTCCAACCCAACCACACACACATGGGCCTCAAAGAGAGTCTTGCAACCTAGGAAAATGAAGATCACCACATCCCGCCCATAGACACCTGGGCCACAACCATGCCAAATCCTGGCCGCAAACACTTGGGCCACAACCGTACCTTATATCAATTTTTCCTAGAAAATAAAATCACATCTCATCTCGTAAGAACCACAAAAATCACACCAATTCTCATCCCATAGATAGCTAGGAAGGAACACCTCACCCATAGACACCTAGGCCTCAAAACGACACCATAACCTTTCCAAATAGTGTTAAGAAATCTATTAATAGCAGAGGGAGAAGGAAACAACCAATAACCATTCATTGATCTTCCCACCATGATTTTTGGAAAATACACCCTCCCCCATGAGAATGGGGGTGTTCAACACATCAACTAGGGTGTGGTTAATATAGAAAATACAAGGAAAAATATAGATACACATATATAGTGTCAAACACCCAGGCTTGATCTATGGGTTCTCAAATAAACAACCAAATCCTAGGACACCACCTTTTCTACCCACTCTAGATTCACAACACCACATAATAAGTCACAAAACCCAGTTCACATTTCAAACTAGTTTGTTTATACATAAAAATTTACAAGTGAAACAATACAACCCATCATCATTTTACCCAGTAAAAATATCCATTTGAAGTCATTAACATACAATAATAATTCCATTAATAATTTTTCATATTTAACATAACCAACCACAATGAATAGGAACAACACCATACAAGTAAAACATAAGCCACATGTCACATTACACATACGGTCCACATTTATCCTCTTAATAGGTTTCACAAAATATGGAATAATCTATATTAATAACACATTGTTCATTAAAATATATAATGTTATCATTATTTCATTAGTTGTTCACATTCCACTTTCCATTTCTATTAAACCATTTTTCTACATTACTCCCACGAACAGATACACCCTTTTAGTTCCATACTTCTCGAGGAACTAGAATAAATTTACAGAGTAAAATAACCAACACATAGAAAGCATCACCACACAACAACCCATTAAATTCATTATAACAATCCCACATCACTATTAATTTACAACCACAACCACCTTTTTTAAGGATTTCTACATAACCACACCAAAATCATCTTACACCCCAGCTATATAACCATACCCATTACACCCCCACTGTCCAATTATATGTACCATTTAAACATAACAACACCACTGCATAGATCATCACATCTTCTACCCCACATATCACAACATAGTCATATTCACTTCATCATGTCACTGTAACTTACACACAACACGCAATTGTGTCCAAAACAAGTTAAAAACATACAAAAGAAAAACATTCCTCTAGATTGTGCATGAAAAATATTAATCAATTCCACTTATTTTAAGGTGTTATCATAGAAACCATATATTCCTAGGGAATCCATTTATTTTAGGTGAATATACATGGTTAACATGTTCCATGAATTTATTTAACCATGATAATACAAACATTAATTCATAAAAATTCTAAGTGCAACCAAGAACCCCCTAGAACTATAATTTTTAAGAGGAATATATCCCATACATTCAGAATATCACCAAATAAAAAAGGTGGACATATCACTTTTCCTAGCCCAACATACTAATCATAAATCGATTGAATTATCTTCATTTAGTTGGTATTCTTTTATATCCACAATGGAGAAATTTTTACACCCACAATACATGATAGAAAAATAAGATGGACAATGGAAAACCTACCTTGAAGAATATATGACTAGAAATTCCCCCTTTCACCCAAAATGGGGGATTGCGCATGTAGTAGGAAAACTAAATGGGGAAAAATCAGACTGATGAATACAAGAAAACATACAATTCTTCAGGGTGGAAAGGTTCTGGGGAAATCTGATATCAAGAGCTATGGGAAGAGCAAAGGGGATAAGGATCTTGAGTTTAGAAAGGCCCGATCCTAAATCAATAGAAGATGCTATTTTAAAAGCCATAAATTGTGGATCTTGACCAAGGCCACATGGATTTGTCGTTTATGAACCTCTAGGGTGTCAGGAATTTAATGATATATTTTATATCCTTCGATATGGATTAATATCACTTAAATATGGTGTAAAAATTGTTTAATTTCAACTAAAACAGAAAAAGGGAAAATCTAGAAAAACTTGTATGATTCTGAAATGTTGAAAAGCTGTCGGAAATGACTCACTGTTGGGTGAGTTACCATCGTGAGTCACTAGTGGATGATCGACCAGTGGATGAGTCACCGTATGTCATATACCGATTGACATTTCACCATTGGGTGACTCATCATTGGATGAGAAGCTGGTGGATGAGTCACCGTTCGGTGAGCTTCCAATGGGTGAGTAACTATTAGATGAGTCATTGTTTGATGACTCGCCATCACGAGTCACTGATCATGACCTCCTGGTGTGATCCACCATGGAAACCCACTATTTAATGAGTCACCATCACAACTCTTAGCGATAAACTACAATCAATAACTACCGTTATGACTCTCCAGTCCTGACCCACCATTTCTAGTTTGCATCACGAGTCACTGATGTGACTCATCGTTGGGATAAGCTACTACTGAAGAAATTGGAATTTTTGAAAAAGCATGAAATGAGTTATTGTAACCTCCCAAAACACTTCAAACACCTAATTTTCACAAAAGAATATACCAGAGAGGTCTGGGTCATTACATCAAATACCTCTCAAACTATTCTCACCCTCGAGAATTTAAAACCAAACCCATATTGGAAGGGGGGGGGGGGTCCAAACAACCACCTATGAGATACTTCTAAAAAATATCGATATATTTAGAACCCAATAATCACAATGGAAAATAAGTGTAATCCTACCTAATACCTTGAAACAATATCATGGGTGAGATACCTCTCAAATAAAAGAAGGCTTCATAGATAGGTATCATATGTCAAATATGAAAAAAATATCAATCAAACAACCATAATAACTCTAAATAAATGAGACCATCAAAAACATTTCCTTCCATTATTTTAATCCCCTTTACATAAATTAATTCACTAAGACATGAAATTTCATAAATATGTATAAATTAATTTTCCCTATCATCTAATCCATAAAAATGTTAAATACAAAAAATGTAAATCATATAATATATGTTAAATCATGTCCATGAAAAACCATATATTAATACAAACTCAGCTGGATTAGAAATCCATTTTGAGTCAAAACTCATGTTATGAATCCTTTTTGTATATTGTGTTAATAAAAATTGTCTTTATGAAAAAACATTCCAAAAATTTGGTAAATAAAAATTTTCTCTAACCTGGTTTATATAACAACATAAATAAATTAGAAGGCTTCACATTCCAACAAAATTTATTTTGTTATACTAACAGAACTACTTCATGATCATTACTATGTATATATTAGTATAATTTAATATCATATTTAGAAAACCCTAATTATCATATTACATGAATAAAAAATAAGTCATGATTTTTAAATTTACCATCTTATCTAAGTTCAAAATTATTCTATATTTTTTCACAGGACATTAATTTCTTAGAACATGCTTATGAAGAAACAATATAATGTATAAAATTCCAATTCCTATTATTCACAGGTCCATGTCATTACATGAAAGAGATTATAATAGTATTCCTCTACCAACCCAAAAAAATATATTATCCAAGAAATATCTACCACAAGATTAAAAATCAAAGGAACTCATCCACCACAAAATGATGTTGTCTGATTTTGGCCACACTGACTTGCCCACATAGTTTTAAAACGTGTTTTAGTATAACACTTCATGATGTGGGATATAATTTCCCCTTTCATCATATGTTTGATTTTATAACACATGTCATAAACATTAAACCATTCACAAAAAACTCCATAAACAAGATAATTGTCACAGAATCTCATCACTTCCTTTATAAAAAGATATCACACGTGTTAGGAAATCTCATCTTCATTTCTTTCAAGGTTCTAAAAACTACCATTTTATTTTATTGATGAATTTAAGTGATTAATCCATTTTATTGGTGGTGGGGAATTTAATCAACATAATCCCAACATGTAACAAAAAAATATAAGATCATTGAAAACCTATTTATCATCCACCACAGATCACCGCTACTGTACGACAAAAAAAATACCCCAAACTCACCAAATAACAAAAAAATCAACCAAGATTTCATGCATCCAAATCACCCAAAAAATTTACCATCCAATGAAAAATTCACTTTTTTCATGTAACCAGATTATCCATCTCTTCCTCCCCGATTCCACAATAAACTATCACAATTATCATCACAAATAAAACCCCAAAAACAAAAATTATATAATTCCCCATCCCATGTTGATATATAATCGGTTTTGGGTGGCACTGACTCACATGCATGATTTACATCATGTAATGTAATAAAAAGTCTCAATTGGGGATATGATATTCCCATCATCATGTTCAAGAATAATTTTAACCATACATAACACAGTGGAACACAACAAGAAAAAACACACAAAACAACAACACATCATAACTTCAAAACTGTTTAGAGGATTACATTATTTCCACTTATTATATTTCATGGGTACTTGTACACAATTTCAAATTTTCCATTTGAAATCAGTTCATTATCCATATATAATTGATTATACTTTTAAGACATGGTGAGTTTAATCTAGAAGTCAAATCAAGGGTCTCATAATCTAAACAAATTATAGTAAAAAAATGTTTTCCAACAACTGATATCTTCAGCAAGGCATAACAACACATTAATGAAATAAAAATAATGAAACAACAAAAAAACCTAGTGAAACACCATGTCTTGAATTTAAATAGATCTTATAGGAACCCATGTTAAAGATAAAACTATACAGATTTTATATTGCACACCATGTTCAATATGGTTAAACAATATTATCTAGGTTCATATTATTATCAAGGAAGAATACATTCAACTTCATTTAAAAAATTATAATTGATATGTTCTTATGTTTAATTAAAAAAATCACTTCATAAACAACATCCTCTCAAAATCATTAAATTAAAACATGCTTTTTGATTATAAAATTAAAACTACACATGTTGTATTTCTATCATTCGTGCATTATATGGATCATTATAAACATCCATTAATCATTCCATATTTCAAGAAAACATTATTATATAGGGATAAAATTATTCTACTTACATATTTAAATGTAAGGTATCAAATAGACTATATGAACAAGTATCCCATGTTATAATTTTCTTTGGTTCCACACCAATGATTTCAAATTTAGGCATTACTAAAATGACAAAATACTCATGAATTAACATGTAAGGTAAGGTCATTTCAATACATAAAAGTTATTATTAGTTATAAAATAATAAGTCTAATTATTCAAATAGTTTTTAAGTCTTAGAAACATACCATTAGTCGTGATTATCATTTTACTATGTTTAGATATAATTGTCATAAGAGTTTATACCCTAACATATGATCAAAATATATAGTTATATCAATACTATATAACTACAATCATTCAAAATAAAGAGAAAGTTATTCTTGAAAGTTTTTTTCTAAAAAAATAAATTTTCAACCAATTAATATAATCATTTCCAAATTTTCAAAATTTAAATACTTACATTTCATTAAATGATATTAAATATGAATGGTTATGATTATTCACATTATAATACTAACGTTTCATTAAATATTTAGTGGATATAAAAGTCAATTTTTTAATTCAAAATGAAATTTTATATCAATAGTTTATTTTACAATTTTTTTAATATATAGAATGAAAGTATATGGAAATATCATTAATTTTTCCTTTCATGAAATGAATAAAATGTGTTTCAATGATGATAATAATGTTTCATCAATAATGGATAAAAATTTTATATGATTTTAATTATCTATATTTTTATATTTGGAGGTTCATGGATATTTTTTTATAATTAATTTAGATTATTTTATACACATAGTAGTTATTTAATAAATTCTAAAACATATTTGGAACAAAAAACTGCTTGATTTTTTTTGGAAATTAATCCTATATTTATTTATGGAAATGTTCTAAACTAGTTAATAAAATCAAGAAAATTTCACAAAACATTCTCAAAGTGATGACAGTGGTTGAATGAGGAATATGATGAATTGTTTCTAGTATTTCATAGATAGTAGTACTGGGTAAAATATCAAAATTGAGAAGAAAATATTGTTGAAATTATTAATTATATTTCTTTAATAATTATTCAAGGTCACTGAATAAATGAATTTAATGGATTTGTAATAATTAAATATGATTGGATTATCCAAATATACCATATGGAGTGGGTGAAATACCATTAAATGTATAGGTCTTGTATGGAATATATTGAAGCTAGTTATAATTTTTTTAAAGGTATATAGTACATAATATATATTTTATATGTTTTTTAATTAGACAAGGGTTTAAAATAAAAGGATTAGTTGATCTATAATATAGTTTATATTCAGGAGCTAATGTAAATAACAACTACATAAAGGATTTGTAAATAATGGATTTTACCCAAATCATATAAATATATGAAAAATATATATATCTCCATGTCGTTTTAAATATTTGATAATTGAAGTTATTTGATTTCAAATAGTTATGGTGAAAAATTATGAGATGATTAATATTATAGATTTGATTTATGATTCATCAATTTCTCTAAAATGTTTTTAAAATTATATAAATATAAATAATTCTCAGCTATGATAAATTTTTTCATCAATTTATTTTTTATAATATGAATTAATTTGTACCCACCACCTGTTTGTGTTATATTTTGATAAATTAATATATTCAAACTTTTAAAAAATATCAAATCACATTTATTTGAATATATTATTTGAAAAATAGAGTTTATTTTCTAAATATTCCTTATATTGAAGACAAATATAATTTCGTATCATAAAAAGACATGGCTATATTATTAGGATATTTTGTAAATAATAGTGTCTAAGATTCTTGTGGGGTATTTTTTATGGAAAAAGATAATTTTTATGTATATAAATAAATTATTACTCTATAATAAATATTAATTTTTTCCTATAATATCCCAAAAAATTAGGATTGGTTATGTTAATGAAAAATTTAGGGTGTTACATATGGTTTCTATTTACAATGTGGATATCTCAATTATACATGAATATGATTAAAGTGTTTTTCATTAAATGTCCTAAATGTGTTTAGGATATGTGGTGACTAAGAAAAAATAAATTTTTTATGTTTATTTATTTTGGGAATTTATTGAAACTATTTCATGAAGGAATATAACTAAAAAATTAATAGTGAATTATAATCAATTTGGTAAAAGTGTTTTAGGAATGTTGGTAAAGTTAAATCTAAAGAGATAAATCAGTTTTTGTAAAATACTAATTGTTATTTTATCCTAACATAATTCATGAGGACTAGTATACAAAGATGTAATTAATTAATTATATCATGTAACATTTTTTGGAATACGATTCTATGATTAATGATGAAAAACATAGAATGTGTTCATGTATACAATAGAAGTTCACATAAAAAAATATGTTTTGATCTTTAGAAGTTTTAATATATTCCTTATGTTAATAAGTTTGGTATTTAATACATAAGTCTAACTATTATTCAACATGGATTAAAATTTATATTTTTCTAACCAATTAGTTTTGTGGGTAGTTTATTATATTGTCACATAGAGATATGATGAGGATTGAATTTGTTGTAATGTGTTAACAAAACACAAAAAATGTATTAAGAATAATATATTTTTATCAATGTATAATATATGAAATGAAAAAAGATTCTTTACTTGGTTATATTAAATATTCCAAAAAAATGATTATGAATATAAAATGTATCATATTAATATTCATTATGAGTTTTAGAAAAATTTTAATGTAAGATATTAAGAAAAACAATCATTATATCATTCATTCACAGTTTCTATATAAATTTTTATATAGATTAATAATTCATGATTTGAATTGATAATAAAACACTAAATGTGTGACTTTGAGTTATCCATAACTAATTTTCATCATTCAGTACTATAGGTTATGATGAAATATTATGGTTTGGGAGAGTAAGATTCATTTATTGGGATTCTGAATATCATAATGAGGCACGAAAAGGATATTATTTGTGTGCACTAGCTTCCCAAATAATTGTAATATATAGAGTTTCATACACATATTTATTTAGTGTATAAGGGTTTCATGGACCATATTTGAGTCCCCACTACATTGGTCAGAATGATAGCTATCATTAGAATCTTTATACTTCTATTCCATAATTATGAAAGAAAATATATAATCATAGACAATCATGGTATGGTCAGGTTTGTTGCTAATCATGTTATCAGTTAGATCTTAATAAGATATTATTTTCCCCTTATATAATGATTATGAAATCAGGTCCCCGGATTGAGTTATATTGTGGGAGTGTGTATCCAGACCTAGATATTGTACATTTAATCATATATTGGATATTTGATGTGATATTCTAAAGGGATATTTAAAATGTGATTCAAAAAATCAATTAGGTTAGTCTATACTCATATAATATGGTATAGGTGAGTTCAATATATTTGAATGACATGATCCATGTACCATGTTACTAGATTCTAGGGGAAAATGAAAATGTGAGAATTCATGTGTTTATATGATATAGACTAGTAAAAATGATATATATATATATATATATATATATATTTTATGGGAATTAGACCAGATCACATTATATTATGAGTATCACTGATGATTTTCTAGAGGAACACTTTTCTTACAATCGTGGATCTTGAGATTCATATTTATCATTAATACAGTAAATTCAGGATGGGTTAGACATTACGCCATACTAAAGGGGGATTTATTTTGATAGATATTGATACAATAAATTATTAATAATTGATATATAGATGATTTGGATAGGTATTAACTAGGAATTGAATATGATGTGATACATGGTGATTTTCACGACCCATCCCTGGGGGCCCATGTCATGTCTACCCCAAGCCCGCATTCCATAGGCTTGGGGTTGGTGACTAGCACAAAAAATGTGTAACCCAAAAAGATAAGACATTGTCTTGAAACCTGTATGCACAAAGAAAGAGTGCACACACAAAGTAGAACACAAGGAACCACTACTAAGTGTAAAATTAAGTACTAAATTTAAAGGTTCCAATATACAGGCCCACCTGAAATAAATATACAAAAAAGGAAAGAAAAAAAAGCCATAGAGATCGTCCGTCAAGGGTCCTACCTGACAGATAGGTATAACTCACTATCTAAAATCACTGTAGCTCACCACCTTTATCAGTAACCTCTGAGAACCATCTATCCCTAGCTCCCCACGTCTCAGTCAAGCTTTATGTCATCAGCACAAGACAAAACAGGTGTGGGCGAAGCCCGTGCAGGGGTGAGTATAACAATAATCAGTAGGGACCCCGAGACCCCCGAAGGACTCTTAGTATTCCAAGAAGGAAAACCCCAAAAAGGAAAATATACAATAGAGGTAATACCAACATGAATGATCTCAAAAAATAGGACAAAGTATAAGACACAGCTCACATAGGTATACAACTTAAAGAACAAGAATGATGATGATTATTCATAATATAGGAAATCTTATTCTGTTAAGGGGTTCAGATGATAATCTATGAAGGGTTTCTCCGATTCTGATCTACAAAGGGTCACTCATCCAATGGTCCATGATGGGTCATTATCTGGCTGGTCCACGATGGGTCGTGCTACTGCTGATCCACAGAGGGTCGCATGACTGTTGATCCATGGAGGGTCACTCTCTTGCCGATGCACGAAGGGTCATGCTAGTGCCGATCCATAGAGAGATGTGCTACTACAGATCCATATAGGGTCACTATCATGTCAGTACATGGAGGGTCACACCATTTCTGATCCACATAGGGTCACACCATTTCTAATCTACATAGGGTCTCTCTCTTACCGATCCACAGGGGCCGCTCTTCACTTGACTGCCAGCTACTAGATTCTTGCACCTAATATATATGAGTTTCTAGGGTTCTTCTCCTCAATCCATTGGTTTTATTTAAACTACCATGTAGTCTCCCTTAAAGGTATCCCAAATGACAATGTTGTTTCAAGGGTACAACGCAATTTACATCGCATAGATCTGACTTCCAGTGTTTAAGTTATAGGATTTTTAGTAAGAAGGCTGTAGTTGGATTCGAGTCCGATCGAACCTTTCCATTCTCCAAATTCCTCCAAAACTCAAGTGGAGTATCTCAAAATAAAATCCTAGTTACAAGAGTCCTTTAACCATAGGCGGTGCATCAATCAGACGTGCATTTTGAAAGATATGGGTTTTTTAGTAAATAGGGGGGGGGGGTTGCGTTGTATCTAGTCTGACCCTTTCAGACTGACATGACCAACACAGCTTGAGGGTCCCAAAATACCTCAG
The DNA here is from genome assembly GCA_963277665.1 of Viscum album. NCBI lineage: Eukaryota > Viridiplantae > Streptophyta > Magnoliopsida > Santalales > Viscaceae > Viscum > Viscum album. The sequence continues at coordinate 2,057,786,149 of OY728120.1, read as the reverse complement.
CTATATTATATGGACTCGACCTGAACCATTTTGAGTGGGTTTTGTTCGGGTTCAGCCTGGATAATGGGCCAGGCCCTATGGGCCTTGCTGGACCTGGTTCGGTTTGGCCGAGGGTCCAGCCCGTCGGGTTGCCTGGTGACCCGGTCTCATTCGGCCCAGCCCAAAGGGTGAGGTTCTAGTCTCTTGGTGTGTCTTTGGCCGATTGGGTGTGGTTCTGACCTACCGGTGTATGTCTAACCCATTGGGCACAGGACCGGACCACTGGGATGTGGGTCCAGCCTGCTGGTGTGGGTTCGGCCTGTTGGATGGTGGCATAGCCTAGCCACAAGGGTGGTCGGTGGTACACCGTCCAGCCAGGATGCGGCAGCCGCACTGCGTTTGGCCCCCAATGGCCCCATGGATGTGGGGTCTCCTCCAGCTACTGTCAAAGGACCGAGCCCCGCCAGCAACCATACGGCCCGGACGTAGGCCTTCCCTCAAGGAGACACCGGGCGCTGTGTCTCCCCGCCGCTGAGGCCATCTTTCCACAACTTTTTGGTATCGTGGCATGACGACGGGTGCACCGCCACTATCTTCCCATGGCCATCTAATCCTAATGTCTCGGTAGGGCCCCAACATCATCATGAATCCTTCTAATTCTCATTGCAGACATGGTGAAAAGTTGACATTGAAGAACACACCAAGAACAACTATAACAGAGGGACAAGGCCTTGTTCTGGTCGGCCCATGCCTTCGTGTTAGTGTTTAATCATGGGTATAAAGATGATGATAACCACACATATTGGAAAATACTAAATCAAAACCATGCACAGTATCCTCCCACAAGAATGAGTGATTTGTGGATCAACCTGTTAGTTGGTTGATATGTGTTTTTCGTAAATTTAATGAATGAGGAAGAAATCATCAAGTACATAGAACACATAAACCCCTTCCTCATTGATGTTTTAAGCCATAACTTTTTTTCTTCTAGGATTCTTGAGGTCATCGTCATTCATTGATTCAGGATCCGATCTTCAGTGGGTGTCGAAGATGTGGAAGTTCATCGGCGTTCGACATTCTTCGTTGGAGAGGATGTCCATCGGTGGTTCATCAGAAATTTCCCTGCATTTGTAAATTCCCAACATCCAACACATAGGATTTTTAAAATAAATAAAAAATGATATGACGTTAGACCCATCAATGATTCTCATTAAATGAACCACAATTAATAATCCCCATTTAATGAGCCATTAAGACAACAACATCATGGTTTAAAATGAGCCATTAATAACCTTCCAATAATGCACTTCGTTACTAACTCGTCATTGTACTACAATGTCACCATATGCCACTGAATAGTTTGAAAAGAAATAAAATAATCCTTTAAAATTATTTTATTATTTTTCTCAAAAATTTAGAAAGACATCATTTCCACTCGTTCCATTCCATATGAAGTTAAGTCATTTATTGGCAAAATAAGGGGTTCTGAGTTCAACGGTGCCCTCATTTTTTTGATCTAAAGTATAACGACCCATACTTTACATACATTGTTAATACTTCAAAATTGAAGCACACTTATTAAAACATATGACAAAACCACAAAGGACCGTATAGGTATAGTGTCTTTAGAAACTAGGAAACATAAACAACTGGTTCATAAATCTTCTACAGTGTCTCCCATTTATTTCATCATATCTAGGGTCCCTTTTAGCATATTCTACTTAATATCCATCTTCCTGACCTGGGGAAAAGAAAACATAAAAGGGTGAGCTCAAATGCTCAGCAAGGGCAAATAAAGGAAATAAAAATCATATCATATCTTTTTGAAAATCATAACCTGCAAAAGAGATCATAAAATCTTAACATGGAATAAATCATAGAAGTGAAAATGGGATCCCCATAATCATAACATGAAACTTGAAACTTTGTGGAATGCACACATAATCATGGAAAATCATTTCTTGTTAGTCATGACTCATTTCGAAGACTATCTTAGTGGACAAAGTCCCTTTCTGAACCGAGTCACCCTCGTTCCAGTCCTGTTTTACTGAACCGGTATAACCTACCGTTCCAGCCATGTCTATCTCATGAGATATAAAATCTTTACCCAATGCATTGGAGGGAGATATAGGTCCCACCCATCTTATAATGAATCATTTCTTATGTGTGCCACATAATCATAAATCATACATCATCGCATAACACATGTAACAAAAATGGGATTCTTGAAACTTCATAATATCATAAATCAATTCATATAAGATAAAGGAATTCATAAAAATAATTCCATCACAACATGATCAAATCAATGTAATAATAGGGATAAAAAGAGAACCCTTTATTATCTTAGATGGAAAATAATTTTGATAAAACACTTGAACTCCATTCTTGAGGAAAATATCCTTTCTTCTTCAAAAACATTTTTCCTTTCTTAACATGTCAAACAACTTTAAACTAAAAGAAGTTGATTAAAAATAAACTTGAAAACATGTAAAAGAAGCTTCTTGGAAATAATTTATTAAAAATCCATTTATGCCGTATAAGTTAAAAAAAACATTCTTCGTACTTTTGTCGGAAAATTCAAAAAGTACCTCGTACGAAAAAACGACAAAAGATTCCTTTCATATTCTTTACTAAAAACTCACCGAAGGGTAAAATTGGATTTAAACTATTGTAAGTGGAAACAATATTACATATTGAGGGAACATGGATGTGGATGATAAAATACACCCCAGTAAATACCAATGTATAAACAATCTCGGATAAAAAATGAGATTGTGATATTTCCCTTACCTTAGGTCTGATTTGCTTTGTACGTGTCCGAAGATCCTGTATAATGGTTTAAATAATGTTATTGACTTATTCCAGAATCATACATATTGATATGATATCATATATGGTCATATTCTTAGCTTCTTGTTAGTAATATTTCATTGTTACTTGTTACTCGGGTCTTTATTGCCTTTTGTTCTTATGCGTGTTTTGCCGAATACATTCTTATTCTTATTTTAAGGTTATAGATACCTTATATCCAGAATGGTATTAGTGTAACATATATCATATTTATTCATTCAATTCATTTATATAATTACTATGTAATGATGATCATGTAGAACGAGTCGCATCACATCATGGAGACGGTATTCCGTACGTACGCACGAGTGATGATATCGTTCCTATGATCGTGGAACTATATTGGAGTATATATATATTATTTCAGTATCAATATTACTTTATAATAATCATAAATAGTTACTCATTACACCATTATATCCATCCTTGTTAAGTGATGGTGGAAAAATAGATTACACCACGGCGTGGAGACGGTATTCCGTACGTACGCACGCGCGGTGATTTCATTTTTCCGTGGGATGGATAGAAGGTGAATTAGGGTTGTTTCATATTTATAATAACATATCAGTATGTAAGTAATACTTATGTTATTACTTCATCATGAAACAACTAAAGAAGAAGAAGTTGAAGAAGAAAGAAATTGAAAATATCGGTAATGGATATTACCTCTTCTTTGGAACGCCTCTTTGAATCCTCCACTTAGGGAACTAAGATTGGTCTTTGAAGAAGACCAGGACCTCTAGGATTATTCTAGGGAATTGGAGAGGAGAAAATGGCAGGGGTTGGCCGAGCTTGAGTGCTCAAATTTGTGTGAGGAGGAGGGGGAGGAGGTGCCCTTTTATAAGGGAGGAGAGGGGCACCTTAGGAATATCTCAAAATATTATTTTATATTAAAGTCAAAATCGGTTTATAATGGTTCCAAAGGGTATTATTTCGAAGCTAAAGTGGGGATGGGTCGAAATACGATCAACCAATAGTATTTAGACAAGTTTAGGGTATTATTTTAACCTTATCAATTAGATTTAACTCTAAGTTAAATAATTTTACTTTTACCGTGTCTTTTTGTTTTCTTTCACTATATGGTTAATACACTTACTATAACATGCCAAACGAACCCAAAATTGTTTATTATTAATATATTTATCCTTATCTAAGTTATTTGGCCGAACCTTAGATTTTTAGGAATAATATAAAAATTAATAATATTTTATTTTATTTAAAAACTATTTTGTGTCAATTTTGACACTATTTGATATATGATTTTTGTGAAAGTCATAACAGAATTATATGTTCGAATAAAGTTGATTAAATCCACATTAATATATCATAGTAACCTAGAAAATTAGTGTAATTCATAAAAATTCTCAAATTACATTTATTTTGGTGTTTATAACATCAATTATGTCAATATTTCATTAATAAGATAATTACTGCATCATCATTGTGTCATAAATAAATTAAATTATTTAATGTCTAAAAATTAAAAATAAAATACCATTATGTAGGAAATCTTTTTAGACTTCTAATGAATATTTATAGTCGAATTTATCTTATGTATAACCCCATATTAAAAATGATTTACTTATTAAACTTTGATTTTAACTATAAATTAATAATAAATGTCCTAATCTAATCCAAGTGGGCCTAAATGGTCATATTTTATTCCAAAGTTATTTTTTGGTCGAATTACACTTGTCCAATAGAATTAAGACATGTGTTAGGGTAATATTAATATCATATTTACCCTTAGATACCCTATTTACTATTAACCGCGGTAAAAAAAAGTAAAAAGTTACTATTCACCAAAAAATTATTTTTATCTCATTGAACCACATTTTACTTACTGATAACAACCGAGTCTGTCAGATTTTTGAAATTCCATTCACAGAAGCGGTAAAATTAAGTTTTATGAAAAATTCAGTTTTTAACCTACCACTTAGTGGTTTCACTATTCATCAAATATTGAAGGTTTTCAGAAAAATACCAAAATTTCACCCTAGGTTAATATCGATATTCTGAGTCCAAAAATGAAGTCCATTTTGAAAAATAAAATTTATAAAATTTAAAAAAGTGGTTATTACTATTCATAACGGCTAGTTTTAATAGCATATTGTTGTTTAGTGAAACTCGGTATTGCGTATGACACAAGCTATCGAGGAAGGTCGCGATTGTGTGTAAAGAAAGCCAAGCAAGTGTTGTGTAGAAAAAGATTCCTTTGATGATTTATATAACATAAAATTCTCGGGTGTTACATTCTACCCCCCTTAAAAAGAATTTCTCCCTCGAAATTCGTCACTTTGTAACAAACAGATGAGGATACTTCTCCCTCATCATATCCTCAAGCTCCCATGTAGCTTCTTCAAGTTGGTGGTTCCTCCATAAAACATTCACCAATCGAGTGGTCTTATTTCGTAGGACCTTTTCGCTACGATCCAGAATCTCTATCGGCTGTTCTTCATAAGAAAGATCTTGCTTCAGCGGTACAACTTCTGAGCTGAGTACATGTGAAGGATCCGGTATGTACTTTCTCAGGAGAGATACATGGAACACATCGTGAAATTGAGAGAGATTCGGTGGAAGCGCCAATCGGTAAGCTACCTTCCCAACACGATCCAGTATTTCGAAAGGACCGATATATCTAGGGCTCAACTTCCCCTTCTTACCAAATCTCATAACCCTCTTCCAGGGAGATATTCGTAAGAACACTTTATCACCCACTTCAAACACTAGGTCTTTTCTTCGGTTGTCGGCATAACTTTTCTGTCGACTCTGAGCTGCTCTTATGTGTTGTTGAATAGATCTGACCTTTTCTACCATTTCATCAACGAGATCAGGTCCTAATAGCTTTCTTTCCCCAACTTCATCCCAGTAAGTTGGAGTCCTGCATTTCTTTCCATAGAGAGCTTCATAAGGAGCCATCTGAATACTGGAGTGAAAGCTATTATTATAAGAAAATTCCACCAAAGGTAGGTATTGATCCCAACCTCCTTTGAAATCCATAGAGAAAGCTCTCAACATATCTTCTAGGGTTTGAATTGTTCTCTTAGACTGACCGTCTGTCTGGGGATGATAAGCAGTGCTGAAACTCAACTCTGTATCAAGAGTATGCTGAAGACTTCGCCAGAACTTCGAGGTAAATCTCGGATCCCGATCAGATATAATAGAAAGTGGTACTCCATGCAATCTTACCACTTCCTTTACATATATCCTGGCAAGCTGATCTAGAGAGAAATCCTCTCTAATAGGAATGAAGTGTGCAGACTTTGTAAGACGATCAACTATGACCCAGATAGCATTATTGCCTTTGGATGTTTTAGGAAGTCCTGTGACAAAGTCCGTAGTGATGTTTTCCCATTTCCATTCGGGAATGGGTAATGGTTGTAACATCCCCTTAGACTTCTGTCTCTCAGCTTTAACTTGTTGACAAACCAAGCATCGAGAGACATATTCAGCAACATCTCTTTTCATGCCATCCCACCAGAAGTACTCTTTCAGGTCCCTACACATCTTCGTGCTTCCAGGATGAATAGAGAATGAAGAACTATGAGCCTCATCCAGCAACTCCTTCTTTAATTCGGGGATGGAAGGAACACAAACCCGATTCCTGAACTTTATTATCCCATCACAATCAAGGTTGAATTCAGGAACATTTCTCACCTTTTTTCGTAACTCGACATCTTCTTTCTGTGCCTCTTTAATCTTCACATGTATAGATGGTTGAACATTCATTTGAGAAAGATAAGATTTTCCCCCTTCCATTATAATTCCAAGATCTATCCTTTGTAAATCCATAAATATTGGATCTTTTGTGATCCTCATCATGGATAAACTAGCATGGTCTTGTCGACTTAATGCATCTGCCACCTTGTTTGCTTTCCCAGGGTGGTAATAGATTGACCAGTCATAATCCTTAATCATCTCCAACCATCTTCTTTGGCGCATATTCAGCTCCTTTTTTTGTGAAAATATACTTTAAACTTTTATGATCAGTATAAATATCACACCTTTCACCATAAAGGTAATGCCTCCAAATCATTAATGCAAAGATTACCGCAGTCAACTCCAAATCAGGTGTTGGGTAATTTTGCTCATGGATTTTCAACTGTCGTGAGGCATAATCTATCACCATATCATTTTGCATAAGAACACACGCCAATCCCTTCTTGGATGCATCACTGTAGATCACAAACCTTTCTCCACTACAAGGCAGTGTGAGCACAGGTGCACTGGATAACCTTCTTTTCAACTCCTCGAAATTCTCTTCACATTCCTCTGTCCAGACAAACTTAACTCCTTCCCGAGTCAACTTGGTGAGTGGATTAGATAATCGTGAAAAATATTTTACAAAACGTCGATAATATCCAGCCAAACCAAGAAAACTTCGGATCTCAGTTACCGTTGTTGGTCTCGACCATCTTTCGATAACCTCTGTTTTTGCTGGATCCACAGATATCCCCACTTTTGAGGTTATGTGACCCAAAAATGAATCTTTTTGAAGCCAAAATTCACACTTGGTAAATTTGGCATAAAGCTTCTCCTTTCTCAAGGTCTTCAATATAATTCTCAAGTGATCTTCATGCTCTTCCTTGCTCTCTGAATAGACAAGAATATCGTCTATAAAGACTACAACAAATTGATCAAGATAGTATCTAAAGACTCTATTCATTAGATCCATGAAGATAGAAGGGGCATTAGTAAGACCAAATGGAATCACTATAAATTCATAGTGTCCATACCTTGTACGGAAAGTCGTCTTTGGTATATCCTCCCTTTTTACCCTTAATTGATGATACCATGAATGAAGATCAATCTTGGAAAAGTATTGATCTCCGCGTAGTTGGTCAAATAAGTCATAAATGCATGGGAGAGGATATTTGTTCTTGATAGTGATCTTGTTAAGTTCTCGATAATCAATGCAGAGTCTCATTGATCCGTCTTTATTCTTAACAAATAGAACTGGTGCTCCCCAAGGTGACGCACTAGGGCGTATGAATCCCTTATCAAGATTCTCTTGGAGTTTCTTCTTCAATTCCTGCAACTCAATTAGGGCTATTCTATAAGGTGTCTTTGAAATAGGAAAAGCAACCGGTACGAGTTCTATTGAAAACTCAACTTCACGATTTGGTGGAAGACCCAGTAATTCCTCCGGAAAGACATCATCAAACTCCCGTAAAATGGGCATATTCTCAATTGTGAGTTTCTCACCAACCATTTGAGATAAATAACCTTCATTTAGTGGAATCAAGACCCATAAGATGGAAGGAATTTCCACTGGAAGGTTATGTTCATCCTTGCATTGATAGACGATCGTAGATTGATCTGGAATATGAAATGTGACTTCCCTTATTTGGAAATTGATATGAGCTCCATGTAGAGAAATCCAATCCATGCCAAGAATCACATCAAATTCCACTAAAGGAAGGATCACAAGATTTTCAGGAATCACTTTCCCACAAACTTCGATCGGAGAAGAATTATAAACATTTGATGCGACTGTTGTGCCATTAGGTGTTGTCACAGCTAACTCTACATCTAATTGTTGAGGTAATACGGTGATACCCTTAGAAAATTCTTTAGAAATAAAAGAGTGGGTGGATTCAGAATCAAATAAAACATTTGCTACTTTAGAGTGGATGGTAAGTGTACCTTTCACCACTTCGTTATCGTACTCCACATCGCTGATAGAAATTGCATGTGACTTTCCTTTGTCTTTAGCCTTAAGATTTTGTTGACGTCGACCATCATCATCAACACTTGGATTTGGGCATTGATTGGCATAATGCCCCATCTCCTTGCACTTGAAAAATTGAAGTATAGTAGGTTCATTCTGTGTATCCCTTCCTTTGTTTGCATCATTAGATATCTTCTTCCCATTATCGCGGCATTCAAATGCCCGATGACCTTCCTTTCCACATTTAAAACATTTACTTGTCCCTTTAAGACAACTCCCTCCATGTTTCTTTCCACACTTTGAGCATAAGGAAAATCTCATCTTCTTTTCCGTGTGCTCTTTATATTTTTCTTTGAATTCCATCTTCCTCTTCTTATCAAACCCATGTGACTGATGGGTTACTCCAATCTCCATCTCGACTTTGAGAGCACATTGAACGATTTCCTCGTAGCTGTTGAAGTCCCTTATGGCTAACGCCCTTCGAAGAATTGGTTTTAAGCCACTAAAGAATCGATCGATCTTACTCTCAGGTCAGATAATAATACCCGAAGCGTACCTTGAAAGTCTTGTAAAATTTTCTTCATAGGTACCAACAGATTCATCATCCCTTTGCTTCAGTTCAAGGAACTCTTTCTCCATCTTTGTTCGGAGAATAAGAGGGAAGTACTTATTGAAAAATAAGTTCTTGAACTCGTCCCATTCCATGGACTCAATTTCATCCCATTGCCTCGTATTCTTAATAAGATTCCACCATTGATCAGTATCTCCTTCCAAACGATACACTGCTAGGATGACTTTATCATGCTCAGAACATTGAAGAACTGAAAATATCTTTTCAGTGGTACTAATCCATTGTTGAGCAACTAATGGATGAGTAGACCCGCTGAAAGAAGGTGGACGCTGCCTCATGAAGGATTCAACAGAATGTTGCTCCTTCCTTTGATCGTTTGGAAGTCCTGCATGATTCATATCTTGAGAAAGTTGTGTGAGCATGGCTATATGATTTTGCATTCCAGCTCCCATATCATTTGTTTGCTCAGGGGGACAATCATTGCATTTCCCATCACATTCCGCATTAACATGGTTCCTTCGGGTTCCAGCCATTGACTAAAACCAAGAAGAATAGTGTGAGCAACACTAATTATAATAGGAAAACCACATAATTCAAGAATAAAATTTTCATGCTTAAGGTCTTATCCTAGGTTATTCAAGGCCATTTCTAAAACACTAATATTGTGTTCTATGCTTAGACTTATCCTTAGGGTTCTTACTAAGGCTTTCACATCCTAGTTTCCAAAGGTTGACTATACCTTTCCTCTGATACCAACTATAATGACCCATACTTTACATACATTATTAATACTTCAAAATTGAAGCACACTTATTACAACATATGACAAAACCACAAAGGACCGTATAGGTATAGTGTCTTTAGAAACTGGGAAACATAAACAACTGGTTCATAAATCTTCTACAGTGTCTCCCATTTATTTCATCATATCTAAGGTCCCTTTTAGAATATTCTACTTAATATCCATCTTCCTGACCTGGGGAAAAGAAAACATAAAAGGGTGAGCTCAAATGCTCAGCAAGGGAAAATAAAGGAAATAAAAATCATATCATATCTTTTTGAAAATCATAACCTGCAAAAGAGATCATAAAATCTTAACATGGAATAAATCATAGAAGTGAAAATGGGATCCCCATAATCATAACATGAAACTTGAAACTTTGTGGAATGCACACATAATCATGGAAAATCATTTCTTGTTAGTCATGACTCATTTCCAAGACTATCTTAGTGGACAAAGTCCCTTTCTGAACCGAGTCACCCTCGTTCCAGTCCTGTTTTACTGAACCGGTATAACCTACCGTTCCAGCCATGTCTATCTCATGAGATATAAAATCTTTACCCAATGCATTGGAGGGAGATATAGGTCCCACCCATCTTATAATGAATCCTTTCTAATTTGTGCCACATAATCATAAATCATACATCATCGCATAACACATGTAACAAAAATGGGATTCTTGAAACATCATGATATCAAAAATCAATTCATATAAGATAAAGGAATTCATAAAAATAATTCCATCACAACATGATCAAATCAATTTAATAATAGGGATAAAAACATAACCCTTTATTATCTTAGATGGAAAATAATTTTGATAAAACACTTGAACTCCATTCTTGAGGAAAATATCCTTTCTTCTTCAAAAACATTTTGCTTTTCTTAACATGTCAAACAACTTTAAACTAAAAGAAGTTGATTAAAAATAAACTTGAAAACTTGTAAAGGAAGCTTCTTGGAAATAATGTATTAAAAATCCATTCATGCCGTATAAGTTAAAAAAAAACATTCTTCGTACTTTGGTCGGAAAAGTCAAAAAGTACCTCGTACGAAAAAACGACAAAAGATTCCTTTCATATTCTTTACTAAAAACTCACTGAAGGGTAAAATTGGATTTAAAATATTGTAAGTGGAAACAATATTACATTTTGAGGGAACATGGATGTGGATGACAAAATACACCCCAGTAAATACCAATGTATAAACAATCTCGGATAAAAAATGAGATTGTGATATTTCCCTTACCTTAGGTCCGATTTGCTTTGTACGTGTCCGAAGATCCTGTATAATGGTTTAGATAATGTTATTGACTTATTCCATAATCATACATATTGATATGATATCATATATGGTCATATTCTTAGCTTCTTGTTAGTAATATTTCATTGTTATTTGTTACTCGGGTCTTTATTGCCTTTTGTTCTTATGCGTGTTTTTCCAAATACATTCTTATTCTTATTTTAAGGTTATAGATACCTTATATCCAGAATGGTATTAGTGTAACATATATCATATTTATTCATTAAATTCATTTATATAATTACTATGTAATGATGATCATGTAGAACGAGTCGCATCACATCGTGGAGACGGTATTCCGTACGTACGCACGAGTGATGATATCGTTCCTATGATCATGGAACTGTATTGGAGTATATATATATTATTTTAGTATCAATATTAATTTATAATAATCATAAATAGTTACTCATTACACCATTATACCCATCCTTGTAAAGTGATGGTGGAAAAATAGATTACACCACAGCGTGGAGACGATATTCCGTACATATGCACGCGCGGTGATTTCATTTTTCCGTGGGATGGATAGACGGTGAATTAGGGTTGTTTCATATTTATAATAACATATCAGTATGTAAGTAATACTGATGTTATTACTTCATCATGAAACAACTAAAGAAGAAGAAGTTGAAGAAGAAAGAAATTGAAAAGATCGGTAATGGATATTACCTCTTCTTTAGAACGCCTCTTTGAATCCTCCACTTAGGGAACTAAGATTGGTCTTTGAAGAAGACCAGGACCTCTAGGATTATTCCAGGGAAGTGGAGAGGAGAAAATGGCAGGGTTTGGCCGAGCTTGAGTGCTCAAATTGGTGTGAGGAGGAGGGGGAGGAGGTGCCCTTTTATAAGGGAGGAGAGGGGCACCTTAGGAATATCTCAAAATATTATTTTATATTAAAGTCAAAATAGGTTTATAATGGTTCCAAAGGGTCTTATTTCGAAGCTAAAGTGGGGATGGGTCGAAATCCTATCAACCAATAGGATTTAGACAAGTTTAGGGTATTATTTTAACCTTATCAATTAGATTTAACTCTCTAAGTTAAATAATTTAACTTTTACCATGTCTTTTTGTTTTCTTTCACTATATGGTTAATACACTTACTATAACATGTCAAACGAACCCCAAATTGTTTATTATTAATATATATATCCTTATCTAAGTTATTTGGCCGAAACTTAGATTTTTAGGAATAAAATAACAATTAATAATATAATATTTGATTTAAAAACTATTTTTGAGTCAATTTTGACACTATTTGATATATGATTTTTGTGAAAGTCATAACAGAATTATATGTTCGAATAAAGTTGATTAAATCAACATTAATATATCATTTTAACCTATAAAATTAGTTTAATTCATAAAAAGTCTCAAATTACATTTATTTTGGTGTTTATAACATCAATTATGTCAATATTTCATTAATAAGATAATTACTGCATCATCATTGTGTCATAAATAAATTAAATTATTTAATGTCTAAAAATTAAAAATAAAATACCATTATGTAGGAAATAATTTTATCTTTCTAATTAATATTTATAGTCGAATTTATCTTATGTATAACCCCATATTAAAAATGATTTACTTATTAAACTATGATTTTAACTATAAATTAATAATAAATGTCCTAATCTAATCCAAGTGGGCCTAAATGGTCATATTTTATTCCTAAGATTGTTTTTGGTCGAATTACACTTGTCCAATAGAATTAGTACATGTGTTAGGGTAATATTAATATCATATTTACCCATAGTTACCCTATTTACTATTAACCGCGGTAAAAAAAAGTAAAAAGTTACTATTCACCAAAAAATTATTTGTATCTCATTGAACCACATTTTACTTACTGATATCAACCGTGTCTGTCAGATTTTTGAAATTCCATTCAAAAAAGAGGTAAAATTAAGTTTTATGCAAAATTCAGTTTTTAACCTACCACTTAGTGGTTTCACTATTCATCAAAAATTGAAAGTTTTTCGAAAAATACCAAAATTTCACCCTAGGCTATTTTCGATATTCTGAGTCCAAAAATGAAGTCCATTTTGAAAAATAAAATTTATAAAATTTCAAAAAGTTGTTATTACTGTTCATAGTAGCTAGTTTTAATAGCATATTGTTGTTTAGTGAAACTCGGTATTGCATACGACACAAGCTATCGAGGAAGGTCGCGATTGCATGTAAAGCAAGCCAAGCAAGTGTTGTGTAGGAAAAGATTCCTTTGATGATTTATATAACATAAAAGTCTCGAGTGTTACATGAATAGAAGTTCAAAATTTATAAAAACCTTCTCTCATGTTTACTAAATGTACCATAAAAAAGATAAAAATTCACTTTTGGGCTCTTTGGGCCACAAAATCACGTGTCGTTAGACCGTGGGGTCTGAGAATAATTACATATAATTAATTAAAATTACATTGAATTTACAAGATAATAAATTCACCACACCATATGGATTTGACTCCCAGAAACATAAAACAAAAATAAACAAATAGATGGGGGTACTGAGCACGAATATGTGCATATCGCTCCCATGTGCTACCCCAGAGATTCTCATGCTGCCAACGAACTCGTATAAGAGGAATTGATCGCCCATGTAGGACCCTCTCATGTCGATCATATATCTCCACCAAGAACTCCACAAATGTTTCCCCACCATCATTTTCTAGGTATCCCCATTCAATGACTTGCGATAGATCATGCACGTACCACGTCAAATATGAAACATGGAAAAAATCATGAACTCAGAGGATTTTTTGGTAAAGATATTGGCAGTAGGCCACCACACCAACTCTGATCCGGATCTGAAAAAATCAGATGAACCTCAGAGATAGCTTGCTGCCCTGGCTATATCTCTACAATCCTCATCGAGGTGAGACCCGAATGAACACATGATCATCCTAGTCAAACTCTAAGGGTCTCCATCTTCTGTCGGCATAAGTATTATGCCTACTTTGTATATTCCTCATCAGCTCCTGGATGATCTTCACCATCTCAATGGTATCATGTACCAACTATAGAACCATGAGTGCTGACTCCCCTAGGTCTGTCTAGTATAAGTGTGATTTATAAGTCCCCTCATACAAGGCATCGAACAGTGCCATTCCAATGGTGGAGTGATAAATGTTGTTGTATACAACTGCACCAGTGGCAGGTGGTCTCCCAATTATGACCAAAATCTAGGATGCAAGCATGATGCATGTCCTCCAAGGACTGTATTGCCCGGTCCATCTGACCATCCTTCTGGTGATGAAAAGTTGTGCTCAAGAGAAACTACATCCTGAATACCTCCAGTAATCCCCTCCATAGCCATGATTTAAAGAGAGATTAACTATATGAGATGATCATCGAGGGAACCCTATGATGTTGCACTATCGCCTAGATGTAGAGGAATCCCATTCCATCTAATGGTCCCCTCTCTTTGATGGGTAGGAAGTGATACAACATGGTGAGTCGGTCAATGATCACCCAGATAGAGTAGTGGAGCCTAGATGTATGTGGAAACCTCATCACAATTTCCACTATGTTATCTTCCAATTTCCACTCTAGTACCTCGAGTGGCTAGTCCAAGATTGCTAGAACCTGATACTCAGTCTTCACTTGCTGACAAGTGAGGTATCATGAAATGAACTCACTGACCACTTTCTTTATACATGGCCACTGATACTATTGTTAGAGGTCCAAGTACATCTTCACCACTCCAAGAGGTACTTCCAAAGGAGATGTGTGGAACTCCCTTAAAACCTCCTCCCACAACCTCACTAGCACTACAGGGCACCCTTTGAAAAGGATCACATGCTCCCCACCTATCAAAAATCCATTTGGATCCTATCTTTAAAATAATTTATCACGTTAGGTATCACATCGACATCCACCAACTATGTCTCTTAGACTTGTTATAAGAGTAGGGGAGTAACAGTAATTAACTGAAGGTAAGAATCATCACCATAATCCATGAAGGATATCTACATCACGGCCAACTACTCTGTCACATCACTCAGCAGGTGCAAACTGGTCCTCCTACGGAACACATCTTGCATCACATTCCCCATTACAAGAGTATAGACTATCTCAAAGTCAGAGTCTTGGAGGAACTCTAGCCATCACCACTGCCTCAGGTTCAAGTCCTTCTAGGAGAAGATATTCCTACGAATATTGTTGCTGGAGTAAAATTTAAACCATTCACCCACTAAGAAGTGCCACCACATCTTAATGGAAAAAACCACTACTGTTATCTCTAGGTCATGGGTTACGTAGTTCATCTCATGATGTCTCAAATGTCTTGAGCCACAAGCGATCAATACACACTCTTGCCTCAGGAAACAACCCAATCCGGTCTCTAATATGTAGTAGTAAGCTACATACCCAACACCCTCCTCTGGTAGTCTTAATCTTGGGGAACTAGACGGTCTCTATCTCAGCTCCTCAAAACTCTGCTAACATTTCTCCATCCACATGAAGTGATATCCCTTATGTGTCAAAGCTGATAAGGGTTCTATTACTCTATATAAGTCAGGCACAATCCTCTGATATTAACCAGTCTATCCCAAGAAGATCCACACCTCGGTTACACTCCTGAGAGGCTCCTACGAAAGCACCACCTCTATCTTTTCCTGATCCACTACAACCCCAGCCTCTGAGATGGCGTTTCCTTGAATGTAGACTTCCTGAATCCAAGACTGACACTTTGAGTGCTTTCCATAAATCTGGTGCTCTCAAAGTGTATCTAGGACTATCCATAATTGTGTAGTGTGATTATATTATGATGTTGAGTACACCAAGAAGTCATCAATGAAGACTAGGATGAACAAATTGATGTAAGGCTGGAGGATCCAATTCATGAGGTCCATGAACACTACTGGGGTGTTGGTCATACCGATATGCATCACCATGAGTTTTTACTAGCTGTATCGGCACCTGATGAATTTATTTGGCACATCCTCATCCTCTACCCAAATCAATTGACGGCCCGATCTTAGGTCTATCATCGAGAACCACCTACCTCCATCCAACTGGTCGAAGTGGTCAATAATCTGTGGTAGTGGATAATTAATCTTCATGGTCACTTTGTATAGGTACTGGAAGTCCACTCAGAACATCAAACTCTTTTCTAACTTCTTGGCATAATGAACTAAGGATACCCATAGTGAAACACTTGGACTTACGAACCACATCTCCTACAAGACCTCTAGATTCACCCTCAGCTCACGACGCTCCACGAGAGCCGTCTGATATGCTGGTGTGGATATCAGTGTCGTCCTGGGGTGTAGTTCAATGTAGAAGTCTACCTATGTACGAGGAGGTAGTCCCAGAACATCCTCGAAAAACATCTTCATACTCGTCCCCCACTATAGGGAATCATGGACTCCTCTCATCCACTGCACTGAGTGGGAGGCAAGCCAACTAGTGAGTGATCAGTTGCACCATCCACTGAGTGAGTCTGCCCCATGCTGCAAGGGTTTCCTTCTCATTGGTGAAGGAAAAGATAGTCCCATCTTTTCGTACACACCACACTATATAACTAAAATTGTCGATATATGTACGGACTATGGATAACCATTCCACACCCAAGATTACTTCGTAAGGCTTTGACGCTGCTAGTAGGAGATCCCAACCAATGATCTTTCCTCCAAGAGTAATATAACACTACTAGAACCAATTTTTAATTGTTAAATACCCTATTTTATGGGTCTCCAGCTATAAATATCCAGACAATGGCTCCAAAGAAACCTATGAGCTCCGAATGAGATCCATAGAAAGGAAGGAGTGACTATCACCTATTTCTATAAGAACCGATACTATAGTGGATAAGACACAGATCATAACTTGTATCATCTATGAAGTGCCATGGTGCTCACCCCTGTCTGCGTGCTCTCTAAGGTTGTGGTGGACCACCACGGGGTGTTGGCGATAACACCTCAAACCTTCACCCACTGCCTGCTACTCATCCAGCTCCCGGACCACATATGCCACTCTACAGACCTCCTCACTAAAACCACTTCCTCTGCCTCAGTGGTCCCTCGATCATATGATGATCATCAGTATAGTAGGTTGGGAGGTCGCGATCTAGGGGACACTACCCAGTGCACGAATAGAATAGTATTCTTCTCTTCTTACCTCCTTTACCTCGCAAGATCCGTACCTCTAACCCTACATTCTGGGGTTATCGTCTGTAAGGTCTGGCCCATTTGGGCATCTGAATCATCTACCTACTACCTACTGTATATGACTCAACTACCTGTCATCTGGTGGTGGCTCTCACTATCGGCGCCTTCTCAGCATGGAAACTCTCCACTAGTAGTGCTCACTCTAGCACTCTATTCTGCATTAGGATGTTGAGAGAAATCATTTATGCCATGATCTCCTACTGGATTCTCTTCTCAAAGGGCTTGGATCTAAGGAAAGGGTCCCGCACCATGTTAGTGGAGTAGCATGAGAGGTTAGTAAACCTCGCAGAGTACTAAGCCACAGTCAAACTACCATGATCTAGGTGTAGTATCTCTTGAATACGCATAGATAATAGTGTTACTTGTATGTACTCCACCTTGAAGAGGCTCTCGAAGTCCAACTAGGAAAAAGTTTCCTCCTCCTGTGTCTGGAGTGTCAAACTCCACCATCTCCCTACTATGCTTTAGAAAGGCTAGTGGTTAGGATCACTATCTGATATATTGGTGACTCTACAAACTGAAAAACTCATGCAAGTGCCTCCATCCAGTCCCCAACTTCCTGAGGATATGTCTTTCCTAAAACCTCAAATGCCTATATCTTTGGAACTCCTGCAGCACACTTAGTTGGTGTTCACTATCATCTAGTGAGGATGGTAGCATATTCTTATCTACGAGTGGTGGTATTGTTGGCACACCTCCCACAGGTGCTACTACTGTAAGTGGTCCCTGTACAGGGGCCTCATCACTTGGTGGGGCATCATCATGATCTCTCACCGAAATCCTTACTGGTTTTCATCCTGGAGGAATCTTATAAAGAAACAGATGCACCATAGTTAATAAGTTATATATGGGGATCTGACTCAAAAGAGATCAAGATAAAAACATTTCCAAATCACACACTACCTGTATTTTCATGTTCTGAGTCTGAATCTAGAACATAGGGTCCCAGTGGATGGATATTTCGGCAAACGCACCAAAACTGGACTCCATAAACTAAAATCAAAACTCAATACACAACACACTATCGCTCCATTGAAAAAATTCAGACTCCTAGTTCTTCAACTAGAACCGAACGCCCTTTGATACAACTTTTTCAGGACCTGTTCCCCAGGGCGTGTGCCATGAATACCCCAAGCCCGCCTTCCATAGGCCAGAGGATGGTGACTTGCACTGGAATGATGTAACCCAAAAAGGGAAGTCATCACCTTTAAAACTATAAGCACACAGACCAAGTACAAACACAAAGAAAAATAAAAGGCACAACTACTTAGAGTAAATGTATGTACTGAAATTTAATGGGCCAGTATGAAATCCCAATTGAAAGAAATGTACAACAAAATGAATGAAAAAAAGCTCCAGAGACCATTTGTCGAGGGTCCTACCTGAATAGTAGGTACAACTCACTGTCTAACATCACTACAGCTCACCAAGTTTATCAATACCTTCCAAGGACCATCTTTACCTGGATCCCCAAGTCTCAGTTAAACTGTCTGTCATCTGGAGAAGACCCAAAAGGTGCAGGAAATCCTATGCATGGGTGAGTATAGTAATAGTAAGTAGGGACCCAAAGTCTCCTATAGGTCTCTCAGTAATCCATGAGGAAAACACCAAAAAGGAAAAATACCACTGAGGTAATACCACAAAGAAAGATCTCAACACATAGCACAAAGTAAAAGACGTAGCTGACACTAGGTATAAAACCCAAAGAACGAGAATAAAGATAATTAGTCATAATCTTGATAATCTTATTTTTTTAGAGGCTTGGATAATAATACGTGAAGGGTTGATCTTTTGATGATCTACAAAGGGTCACTCTGGTGCTCATCCACGATGGGTCGCTTTCGTGTAGGTCGATGACGGGTTGCGCTACTAATGATCCACAAAGGGTCATGCTACAGATGATCCAGACAGGGTTTCTCTCATATCGATCCATATAGGGTCCCACTATTTATAATCCACAGAGGGTTATTCCACTGTTGATCCATGGAGGGAATCTCCAAATCCAATCCATGGAGGGTCGGGCCATTTCCGATTTATAGAGTGTCGCTCTCTTGTCGATCCACAGAGGGTCTCTCTTTACTGGGCATCCGACCACTGGATTTCCAAACCTTGTATATATGAGATTCGTAGGTTCTTCTCCCAAATCCATCGGTCTTATTTCACCAATCATGAAGTCTCTCCTTGAGGTAACTCAATGTACCATCTTGTTCTAAGGGTTACAACGCAATAGAAGACGAGTCGATCAGACATATGTTCCATAAGTTATAGGTATTTTTGTAAAAAGGGAACAATTGTATTGGAGTCCAATAAAAACTTTAAATACTCCAAAATCATCCAAAACTCAAGTAAATTATCTCAAATGTACCTCCTCGTTGTATGGGTCCTCGCGCTATAGACGGTGGGTCAATCAGAGACGTGGTTTGCTGGATACGGGCGTTTTAGTAAACAGGGGACTGGTTGTGTGTAGACTCAGTATGACCTTGTCAGACCAACCTGACCAACCAATCTTGGGGAACCCCAAATACCCCGAAAAAATTATATATACTCCAATTGTCCCAGTTCATGTTGAGGTTGGTCTGGTCTGGCATGGTCAGTGGGTCAGGCCCAATGGGCCTCATTGGGCCCAGCCCGGTTTGGATGAGGGTCTAGACCAACGGGACCCTCGGGGACCCGGTCCCATCTGGACCAGCCGGAAGGGTTCAAGTTGAGTCTTCTGGAATTGTTCTGGCCAACTTGGTGCTAGTCGTGTCTGCTAGTGTGGGTCTGGCCAGTTGGGCGCATGATTGGCCCATTGGATGGTGGAACAACCCGCTAGCCCGAGGCCCAACCGCAAGGGCAGAAGATGGTGCGCCGTCGAGCTGGGACATGGGAGTCATGCCATGTCCAGCCACAAATGGACCCATGGACGCAGGTCCTCCACCAGATATGGTTTAATGACTACTTATCGCCAGTCATCGGGCGGCCTGGAGGCCAGTCGTCCCCCTACGATGCGCCTGGCACTGTGTATCCTCACTGCTGCTGCTGTCTAGAAATGGCTTCCTACCACCACAGCCTGCCAAAGGGTGCACCACCACCCTCCACCCACATATTTCCATATGTACAGTCTCCATAGGGAGCCCCCATCACCTTAAGCCTTCGAATTCTCCTTGCTCAAAATGTGACCAGTCGACTTCGAAGAATGCACCAAGAACAAGTATGGAGGAGGGGTTGATCCTTATTTGGTTCGTCATGTGCCCTTTACATTAGATTTTAATCATAAGGATAAACAAGATGATAACCAAAAAACTTTAAAAACCCCAAATCAAAATCCCGCACAATATCCATCTATAGGAATGAGTGATTCCAAGATCAACCCATTAGTCGTTTGATCCACATTCATCGTAAATTTTAATAACAAGGATAAAATCATCAAATACATAAAATTCATAAACCCATACCTTATTTACATTAGAATCTATGGCATTTCATCTTCGAGGTTTCATGTCTTCCATGTTGTTCGTCAGTTTCGGCTACGATTTTCAATGGGCGTCGAAGATGTTGATGTTCATTGGCATTCGTCATTCTTATTTGGAGATGAACTCCGATGATGGTTCTTCAGAGATTTCCCTATGTTTTTTAATTCCCAAACTCCGATACGTTGTATTATTAAATGTAATAAAAGTCATAGAGTCATTTAACCCATTGATAATGCTTATTAAATGAGAAACATTTAATGATCCACATTTAATGATCCATTATGATAACAATGTCAGTGTTTAAAAAGATCCATTATTGATGCTCCATTAATGTATCTCATCACTGCCTCATCATAGCACAACAGCTTCGTCATCCACCACTCAACATTGATAAAATAAATAAAATAATCCTTTTAAATGGTTTTATTATTTTACTCACAATGTCTGAAAAATAACTTTTCCGCTCATCCCTTGCCGGCCGATGTTAAGTCATTTCTAGGTGAATTGCGACATTTTGAGTTCAACGATTCCATCATATTTTCGATCTGAGATCTAGTTCAAGATTTATAAAACCACGCTCAAATGTTTACTGAACATACCTTAAAAAATGTTCTAGCCATTCCGGGCTCTCTGGGCCTCAGAATCACGTCTTGTCTGAGCATGTGGTCTCAAGATAATTAAATATAAATAAAAAAATTACACGGAATTTCATGACATTATAGTAATTTCAATGATATCAACCAAAAATGGATTTGTAAAGTATCCTAAATATTTTTTTGATTAAAATTTAAAACATTTTTAATAAGATAAAATATAAGGTGAAATGGAAAAATATCTGTGAGTATTTTATACAAGTGGGGAATTGATAGAGATAATCCTTGATACTTTTTACTTTATATAAAGTATGGATATATTATATGCATGGGATATTGAGGAGGATTCATGAAATAATATTTCATTCATCCCATTATATTTGATCAAATAGGCATCCAAATATTAATTTTGTTAATAATTTATTATTAAAAATAAATTAGATAAAACATAAAAAAATTGATTTGTATTTATATAAAATTTACATATTTTAAATGCATTTGTTGATTAAAAATTCTTTATAATATATACATAAAATTTAAAAAGTGATATGATGCTACTAATAAATCTTTTTTTCTGTATTTTTTAACCATTATCATGAGATTGTGTTTTGGTGGGATTGAGAAAATTATACTTGGACAGGTATCCCTAAACATTTAGATCTCTTTATACTTCTTACATTTTCATGTTTAGATTGCTGCATGTCATGGAAATATGTGAATCCTTTATGAGACATGTGTTATTCATTTGATTAATGGATACAATATGGAGTTGTTATAGTTATTTTTACCCATTATGTGATCTTTATCAAACAATGAAATATTGTTTGAAGATGTTTTAAAATACCTATAGTTTAATGTAATCCATTTACTTTACACATCGTTTAATTTTTTTTACAACATAATATTATCTACATTTTGAGATACTTAGAGAAGGGTTTTAATTTCAGACCATTTAATAACAAAATGCTATTTTCCTCTAACAATACAGTTCAAGACCATTGTGAGTCATCAGACATACTCAATTAGGTATAATGTTCTCTAATCCTCAAGACATTTTTTCATATTAAACTTCAATGTTAGAGGAATCATGGTAAGACAATAAAATGAATAATTCTCCTTATTAAGACATTATATATTGGTTCTTGAGAAATATTCATCATAGTAATGTAACTAACTAGGTCATTGAATAAATGTTTCTGATTGATTTAATCACCCAAAATGTGATGAAAACATTAGACTGATTATTAAAAATTTCATCCAATACAGCTCTAAAAAGTAATGATAAATTTGGTTTATAGTAGTTCATTAAGTGTTTGTCGGACATTGGAAAAGTAAAAAACAATTAAGAACCTTTTAGATGGATTGAGAATCTTGGGATGGTATATTGTAAATACTATTAAGGTATGATAAATCTGATTCATCAGAAAAAAATGTTATTAGTTTAAATTAAAGAAATATATATCATTATTGATAGTATGATAATTGTAAAATGATTTTCTAATAATTCAATGAAGTTAAAATTGAAAAACAGAAAATGTTTCATTGTAATAATAATTTCTTATAAATTTAAATTAGAAGTATTGTTTAATTAACTTTTTATCTTTTTCACAAATTCATATATTGTGGTGATTTTATGCTAGATGATAAATATTTCAATAAACTCAATTGATGAATTTTATTATAGAACAAAGTTCAGGAATTTTGATGAAGAGAAATGATGTCGATATTTAAGGAGGTTTTCAGTGAATATTGTTTCACTCCTATCATTTCAAAAGTTCTGTAGTGGGAAAATACTACAATATTTGAGGATGGTTGTTAATGAATAAAAAATAATTTTCAATTTGAAGTATACACATCTCCCTAAAAATATTATGAACCACTACCTCTATAAAGTTATGTTGAAACATTTTGAATGTTTTAGGAGAAGAGAGATTCATGGAAATTTATTATGATTATTAATTGAACTGTAGTAATTATTTTTTGACTTGCACTCATGATAACTACTATCACCAACGTAAAATACTCGATTAATGAAGAAATAGATGGAGAAGTGGGTACCATATGAAGTGAAATAAATACATGGGGAGATAGTAAATTGAACGAATAATAATATGAAAAGATTATATATATAGTTTGAAGAGGCCACTATAAATAGAATAAAATCATTCAAAAAGAAATAATCCACCAAAATAACTTGTACTGGATATAGGGATTCATTAAAAAGATTTTCTATCAATTGTAACCATATGAATTAGGTGAAGAATAAGGCATGAGGGGAATAATCACAGATTGAACCAATTCTAAATGAAAATAATTATATGGATATGAATAAATGAACATGATCATATAGAATGATCATATTTTCATGTTCTGGATTTCCTATGAAATAAAAAATGTGGCTTACCCACTACTATGCAACTAAAAAGTGATAAAGAAAAAATGGAGGAACCCTCCATCATAATGAAATTCATCAGAATTAAGATTAGTTCAATAATTTAAAATTATTTAATAGAATAAAAATAGTATATTTTAGATTTTCTATAAAGGTAGTATAATTAACTAGTGTGGAGTATCACATTGGTTCGAATCATAAATTTTCTATATAATGAATATTTTTTCCATCCCACTACTAATTTGTAGGGAACCACACATAGTCTATGGATTTATTTATAACCAAATAATTGAAAATATATATATCATTATATTTGAGAATTGATATACTAGAAATCACTATACACGACAAATACAATCTACTCTTATTGAGTAGTGAACAATGAAAAAATATATCATGTTCCATTATTTACAGCTTTTTTATAGTGGAATATTATAAAGAAAACATCAGGGGGTAATTTTTATCCTAATAGGTCTAAGAGGTAATGGGATAAATATATATAATTGGTTAAAAAGATCACAACACCGAGTTAACCCCCCATCAATGTGTTGAGTATATACCTAAGTGGTAGTCTCTTGTAGGGATGGAAAGTGTTGAGATAGGATGGATAAAAACATGAAATTTATAGTATAAATAGTTGTAATTTACCTCATTATATTATATTTATGGTTACCAATATTTCTTACTGACAAAATATGCGATTAAATGATTTTAGGGTTGTAATAGTCTCATTATTATGGGTTTATTTAGTGATAGATGTGTATCGTGTATTAGTGAAAGGACTCTCAACTTGTATAATATCATTCGTGTGTTTTTTGATTCCATAGAGTGTGTGACATAGTGAATTAAAAATTACATACATGAATTTTTTGGCATTTATTTTGGTTTCCAATGTCTGTTCTTCGATTTCGGTAAATGGTAAGGCTGGAAAAGAAGTAGGATTGGGTGGAGGAAATTGTCATTGGAAGGTCCTTCATGATTATTTCTATGGTATTAACAAAATTTCCAATTTTATTTCATGATGAGGGGTGAAATGAATAGGATAAGTGGATTGATCTTTGAGGAGACACGCACGGTGCTGAAATTATCTTCTGTGTGAATGTGTGATGCTTTTGGTTCTACAATTTGATATTTTTGGGGGAGGTTCCTAGATTCTGTTTGGGTGGGTTGGGGGATAAAGATTTGTCTTTCATTTTTGTGTGTTTATAACCAGAATGCTACAAGTATTTGCTTCAAATTTGGTTTAGAGATGGAAGTCTTCGCCTGAGCATGCCATTTGGATTTGGATGTTCAAGAGGGTATGACTCTGCCATTGTTACTAGGCCCGTGCATCCCTGCACAAGACATATAGATGAGTGATCATGCAATGGGGAGGGATTATCATCATGATGCAGTCACTGGGGAGGGGAAGATCCTATAGTCTTAATCTGGATTATCTTATTTCATGGTTTTTTTGGTTGTAATGTTTGGATCTTGTGGTTTCTCACTTTTTCCCCAAAAGTGTTTCAATAATAAAAAATATAATTTTCGCTTAAATCTAAGGTTTAACATTAGAAATATACTTCAAATATTATACATGAATATATGATAAGCATATGGATTGGGGAAAGTTACCCTAATAGAAAATAATTCTACCCAATTATTCAAATAGAACTAACCATAAATAATAGAAAAAAAGATATATCACAATAAGTGACATATGTTGTATCTTTTTAAAATTAGATATTATAAATCATGAGACACTAAAACACATCATGAATAAAAATATGTGACTGTGGAATAGAAATAATCATGGAATATTAAATCCATAGTCAAGGATGACTCCTAATACAATCATTGTTTATGGAATAAAATTATGGAAATACTAACCAAGTTATATAAAAATTATCTTAAACGTATATTTAACATTATTAAATCCTAAAAATTCTAATATTTTTCTTAAATTCAGCATTTATTTGGGGTTTCTCAATACCAAAATCATTAACCAAATAACCATAGGGATATGACAGACACACCCTTCACATGATAATAATCCTTAAAAATGAGATCGAGAAGAACATACAACATTAATCATTTCATCATAGTATTATTATACCATCATTATTAATACAATATATTATATCATTTGATCATTTCCATAGTAAAATATAAGAAATATCAATGGATTCTATTATAAATGAAAAAACATTTAAAAGAACACTTAGAAATTTCCTGATAAAAATACTCTTTTGATTCTTTAATAACATATTTAGAATTTAAGAATTCAAAAAAATTTGAGGTACACATTATAATTTTAAAATCCCATTAAACATGAAAATAATTCTTCAAATCCATGAGAATTCATGAGGATATAAAAAATATTTCATACATTGCATACTCAAACAATGATTCCATTGACATTTTCAGTAAATATTTAAAAGTAGTGTATTTGAAAATTTTCAAAAATATTAATATTACAAATTATTATAAAATTTAAATCAGTGGAGAAGAATTATTTATTGAATTTTTTTAGAATAATAAACAAATATTTTCCTCTTTATAATGATAATGTGTGAACCAAAGAAATTTTTTTAAATTAATGAGATAAATAAGTCTGCATGCTATAAAAATATTATATCGATGAAATAAGTATGTGATGAGAGTAAAATTAAATAAAATATTATATATGAATAATGAAACATAGGATATGAAAACACATGGTATCTTTTAAGATATATAATGTGATTTCATCATCATAAATTTAAGAATAAATAATACAGTAAACAATTGATTGTAGAATATGACTCATGGAACTTTGGTAACATTATATTCATGAACTCATTTAAAAGATATAATTAAATTGAACACTAAAACCCATGAATATAATTATATTCATCCTAAAACATATCATGGGGAAGTAGATACATGTCAACAAATATTATAGTTTAATAACATAACACATGTCCCAAAGTAGACAGTTTGGGAAGATGAACCCTTTAAATATTGGTAGATTTTGAATCAAACCACCTGTATGAAGTAATTATTTTAAAATATTAATGGATCATTATATGGAACTCATAAAAATAAATATGTTCATAATTTAAAACATGATATAATGGAATAAAATTGAGATGAAGAACTGTTAAATTATGTTTAACATGATTCACAAGAATTATAAACATAGTTTTAATAGAATTTGGTAAATTATAACTCTCTAAAATAACTATAAAATTATATATAATATCATATATGATACAAAAATAATATTTCCAAAAAAAATAATGATTATTATTTGTTAAAATCATATTTTCTAGGGGTTAATTATTTTATTTTTCAGGTATGTTTTGGTTTAGTAGCTTTGGTCAGTGTACATTGACCATTGTTCTATCCTATCCTTAATCATAAATATTTCATTATTAGCATATCTAAATACTATAAAATATATTTTTACCATTAATATTTTTTAGTTAGGAGAAATTAATTACATCAAATTATGGTTTTATTAATTTGTATGTACACATTAGTGATGTTTCCACATTTCAATGGATGGAATGAAAGAAAGTTAAAAAAAAATTCACATTAAATAAATATTAATTACATAATGAATTTAATTTATATTAATTAAATATATAATTATTACAGTAAAAGTTATTCCAAAAACAAAAAACTGGATCACACCAATCTAGGGAAGTGGTTTTACACAAGAAAATACAAGTGATGTTTCGATTTTCAAATAGATCATAAGGTATAAAGGTAGTTAAGTTCATATGATTAAAAAAGAATAATTTTGTCATAAATATAAAAAATAATTATTATATCCATAATAAGAAAATTATGTATGGTGTTGGAAAATGAATCATATCTCCATGTGGAGGTCACAATCCATATTTTCACCAAGAGATTATCTCATCTCTAATATGAATGAAAGGCAGGGGGAATTATTTTAAAATCATCCTAATAACATATGAAATAA
Organism: Viscum album; assembly: GCA_963277665.1. NCBI lineage: Eukaryota > Viridiplantae > Streptophyta > Magnoliopsida > Santalales > Viscaceae > Viscum > Viscum album. The sequence continues at coordinate 2,057,758,430 of OY728120.1, read as the reverse complement.
GTTATGATATTATAGTAATCATTTTATGGATAATATATTTTTATAGTTGGTGGATTAATAAATAATATTAAATATATTGGTTACAATTTATTCCTCTTCATTGAGAGTATAAGTTCCCAGTTTTTCTTAAGGTGTGTTTTTGTTTGTGTTTTGGTTTTGGACTCTTCCTTTTTAGATATATATGTGTTTCCTCATGTTTTGGTGAATGATCAGGGGTGTTCCGAAGATTAGGGATACGAAATAGGTAGTAAAGGGAGTTTCTGGGTATGTTGCACAGTTTGAGCACGATTAGTCCAAACTGTGCGAAGCTTCCCAAGTAGCCATGCAGCCTTGGAAAGAGACTTACACACGGTTGGTGCATGATTTGGAAAACCATGTGGAATATAGAGGAAATTTTTTGAATGGGGTGATATTTGGGAAGCAGCTTCAGAACAGTTTTCACATAGTTTGTCAAACCGTTTAGGTAAACCGTGCGGCCAGAAATGGTGAATAATTTACAAAATTTTCACTCTTGGATTTTGAACCCAATTCATGTTTACCTTCCATTTCACCCCCTACATTCCTAATGACGAACTGGGAGAAACCAAGCTTCCAAGGGATGATTATCCTTCGATTCATGGCCATTTGGTGCGCCGTTGTGTGAGGAACGAAGAACCGGGTATGTCTAATCTCCTCCTTACATATTATTTTTTATTAGGGTTTTCATCTTTCTAACATTATATTCTAAAGATCTAAAACTGTACTATTATGTAGAGATTTAGTTTGGGGATTCATGGTTTGTTTGAATCTGGATCCAAGGGTACGATTAATAGAGCGCTGATCAATGGATTTGAGGTAAGTGGTTTACAAGTTAGATCACATACTTTTGTTATAGATTTGTGCATGTGTGTTGAGATTTTTGCATTATCATGTTGTGTATTTTTACCATGAGTATGATTTGGTAAATTGTGTGTCTAATTGATTTATTTAAACCCTATCGATACCTTTGGGATGCATAGGGAAGGGCTTGGCCATTTTAGATTCCCCATGGGGTGCGCCAGTAAACTTAACCAAGAGTGTTGTAGGGTTAAGTGATGGGTTGCCGAATAAGAATGTGGAATCCTTGTAGAATATGTATAAATGGTTGATTAAGTTGTAAATAGAATGATGATAAATAATCCTAGGGTGATAAAGGGAAATTTTTTTGTTTGAATGACACGGAAATGGGTAATTGGGTTGAATGAGGTTATGTCGATTGTTTTATGAAATTTGGTTAAAATTGACTAAGAGTATTTGTGTATATTAAATGATGAATTTTTAATTGGATGATGGTATGGGAAAAAATGATCGGTGTAATGGGATCTAATAAGGAAATGGATGAATATATTTAATGGGTTAATACATTGGAATTGTGGAAAACCTAATGGTTGAATGTAACTAGTGGCTAAGTTATGAGATATGAGAACTATACTAGAAATGCATAAGTGGGTGAATTCTTGTGAATTGATAAATGTGATAAGTGTGTAAATGTGTGGGAATTGATGAATTTTGATAAGGAAGAGGGTTTGTTGAATTATCATAAAGGGTTAAGGAAAAATAATGATAATTTGGCTGAATGGATATAATTTGTAACTAGAAAATGCGTTTCTAGGTTATGGAATAGTATTAATTCCCAATTTTTTTGTTATGAATTGTGATTGATGGTTTCCAATGGTATTGTTTATGTTATGTTGTGTTATGGTATGGTCGTGGTGTCATGATAAATAAGCATGTTCACAGGGCTTGGTAGTGTGTGGTATTGACATGAGGTTCTATGCCTAGAGAATGAGTTAGACTGAGGCTCTAAACTCCACCCCAAAATTCAGGGGTTAGGGATGGGGATGAATGATTTATTACCCTAATGGTTGCATTCCACTCGGACAGAGGCTTTGAGGTGAGGGTAATGTGTTGATGTGATATGTGGATCCCAAGTTAGATAGGGACTTGTTTTTTTCACTATTCATTGTGATCGATTCCCTTATTCCCTTGTGTAGATGATAATATTGCCTAAACCATTGAACATGTGATCAAAATGGATTATGTAATAAAGCTGGTTTAAGAAATAGAATTCAGATAAATGGTAGTGCCGAATTAAATAACCCTTGTTAGCTAATAGAAACTGAACTATACCTTGTTTATATACCATTTATTTTATACATTCCTGCACTATCTATTAGAATGGATATTTTGTCGACATCTTTTGTGGTAGCCTACAGAGTATTGTACTTACACCCTGGTTGGGCCGCTGTTGGGTACCAGAGCATATTTCTTGGTTGCAGGTCAAGACAAGGGTGAAGGACCTACTCTAAGGTGTTGAGTTGGGCTTGGGATGAACATAAAGAAGGACCCAAACATAGAGTTATGATCTATCTAGAGTTTTTGGCTGATTGTTTCAATTTGGGTTTCTTCCACTTTTCAATACCACTACAACAGGGCATTGTTGTATTTGATTTGTGGTTGTACCCCATTTGGGAAATGTTTGGTTATGCATGTTTATTGGTTGTTCATATTGTTTATGATATTTATATTGTGTTCTATAGTGTATTACTATGGTAAAGAGGTTCTAGTCTCACCATGTGACTAATTATACCATCGTCGGTAGTTTCAACCTCTGGCATACAGGGAGGCGTTCTTGAGGTCATTTGACGACTCGACTCGAAGAACCAGTTTATTGACTTCCGGTTCAGGGACTTTAAAAAGTAGTATCAAAGGAGTTATTTTCTCATTCTTACTATTTTTGGATGGTATACAGAGGATTAGGATGTGTTGGGCCTTGGTAGTGATCTCGTTCTTTGGAGTAGCTAACCCATGTATGAGGGAAAACCCAAGTCACAATGGGTGGGAATTGTTTTTCTTGAAGATTGTTGTTATAGTTGAATGATATTTCCCCATTAGGTGATTCACATGTTTTGTGATTTGGTTTATTTATGATATTTCTCTTATTGTGGAAATGGAACGGGGTTATGCATTCATGCATCATTTTAGGAACCAATTAATATTGGTGGCATGCATCATTATGGGGACACACTCGGGAAGGGTGTGATGGGAATATAGAATAGAATGAATTTTCCTTCCTTGATAAATATGAATAAAATGACTCCTAATAATGGTAATGTAAGTGGGTGAATGATAATAATGCAAGTGAATAGTCAAATAATATTGGGTATAAAGAAAGGTTGGGACCATGTTATTGTTTTGAGTTGGGATAAGTTGTAAAGGTTGTTTTGGGGTTTAAAGGAAAAAGGATTCATAATGACGGTAAAATTATTAATGAATATTTTTTATTAAAGGATTTAAGTGAGTTAAAATGATGATTTTGATAGGTTTTGAAATGGAAAATGTGCCTAAGATAAAAGTATTAAGTTGTAAAATAATAATTTGTTTGAAGATTTATTGACAAAAGACTTTTGATTAAGTAAATTGGTTACCCCATGTTGACCATGACCCATAGTAGGTATGGTAGAGGGTACTGTTCTAAGTGTGATGATGAAGTTTTAGATAGATAATGTAGGGTGGATTGTTTATATTTAATAGTGTGAGGCTTTTTCCATATGTTATTAAATCCTGTTGGTCATTCATTGAGGATCTGGATGAACAATAAGTTAAAATGATAATGTTTGATTTCAAGGGTGGGTATCCTTTGTGTTGTATGTTTTATCCTTATAGGTGTGGGTTGGTGTAGTGAGAGTAACCTAGTTTGAGACCATGGATTTGGATCGTGAGGCCTTTCTAGTGGTGATGTGGCCTTGGTGGTGTGTTGAGGGAACCCTTGGTAGGGTTGTGGCCTTTGGGTTGTGAGGAGTTGTTCAGTATTGAGAGTGAGGAAACTCCCGTTGTTCATGTATAGAGTGCATGATGGACCTTAAGATAGTTCCTGGGTCATGGTATCCTTGTAAGTAGAGATCTTATGAGATGTGTTTTGAATCTCGGAGAGGATGTTTTGTTAGTGGTGCTGATGAATATGTATACCTTTGGTACGAAACCTAGAGTAATTGGTATCTTGATGCATTGGGAAGAATATGCATCAGAATGGGGGTGAGTGTGCCATATCCTAGATTTTCTTTTTTTGCATCATGATAAGTTTTGTTTGGAGAGAGGGAAAACTGATTTCTCGGTTTGACTCAAGTCTAGGGAGTTGGTATTGTTCAACATTTAATGTAACCTATGCGAGAGGGAAGGTAGTGTCCCTAATTCCTTTGGGTGTGTCTCGCACATGGAGAGGATTGGACATTGATGATAGAACTCAGAGTCTTGTATGGTGCGAGTTTTTCCTAAAGGGATAAGTGGAAATGTTGGTGGTGGGTGGTTCCACTAGAGTTTTGGTAATGTGAAGATAGTTTTTTAAAATCAAGAGTGACCTCATAGATGGTTACCCCGTGATGTAGGTGCCTCGAAATATGAAGCATGTGAGATACTTTAGAGGTGGTGTCAATGCATTCCGGGTATTACTGAGTTTAGTATATGTTATTGTGGTTCCCTAGTTCTTTCATAAGGGCACCATAGTGCCGTGATAGGAGGTATGGATTGTTTCAAAAAGGTTGTATTGTATGAATTCCTAACTTACCTATTTTGGTGGGGATTAATGGAGGTCTAGAAGTTGTTTTAAGAAGAAAATAAAAGGGTGGATGAAGTGTAGTTATATGATTTCGCTCGATGGTGACACTGTGGTGAGGGTGGTCACATGGAAGAACTTATTTATACGAATGGTTGGGTTGTTGGGTGAGATGAAGAGGTTGTCTCAGGGCCTATGAGGCTGACTAACTAAGAGATATGGTTAGGTAAGTAAGCAGGCGATGGACTGTATGCAAGTTATGATTTCTTTGTGAGAGACTGACTGTTTAGATGGTGTGTTCTACCATGTTATTTAATTTTTGGCTATCAGGGACACATCGGAAGAACTCAGGAAGTGTGGTGGAAGTATTTCCACATAAAATGTTGGTTTAAGAATACATGAGGATTTGATCAAGGAGTGATGGTTTAACTTGGTTGGAAATCACATTTGAGTGGTGGTGCTTAAGTGTTGATGAGATGCCTTCAGAAGGGAGGCCTAAAATCCATGACAGGTCATAGTGTCCCATAGTTTTACAACAAAAAATGGATAAGTATGAGGTGGTTTTCTTTGAAATTTTTTAGCGCACCCCATATTGTGACGATCCTTCCCAATATCATGACATCGTCCCTGGTATGTTGAGAATCCCAAGCTCACACCAAAAGACATAAATGTTTCTGGTCGAATGAGGGACATCATGGGTTTACGTGCATGGAAATGGATTGTGTGAATTTTAATTATGGGATATACACCCTATTTGTCTTGGAGGGAGGTCCTCAGGATGGACCATATGTTGAAAAAAATAATGGATTCCATTCATGGAAGTTGGGAAGAAGAATTGGGTGACATTCTTTTTCTTGTTTTGGAAAAAAGATGGATGGACATGTCTATGTTTGGGGTTTTATTTGTTATTGGGTACGAAATTTGGTGGTCCGAATCCCTCTCGAGATCAGTGGTAGCAACACTCTTATGGTGGTGATTGATAATTCAGACCTAGACATGGAGAGAGGAACCTAAAGTTGATGTAGTGGAACTGTGATTCCAACAAGGAACCTATAATGATCCTCTTAGGTTCCTCAGAGGGGTAATGTGGTACTTGGATGTGGTGACTGATATGCCAAGTGTCAGCTTCGTGATCAGGGTAGTTCTGTGTGAAGCTTGTGACTTATGTGCTGATGTTGTAGAAGGATATGGTTGGATATGACAATAGTTTGTGGAAATAGAGGTTGGGTTCCATAACTCCAATGAATATTGGGGTTAGTCTTTGGGAATTAACACTTTGGTGGTTTTAAAACAATTGGATGTTGGGTCAACCTTGGCCATGTGATGTGGTCTCATGCCAAGGGTGAAGTCGATGAATGTATGGAGGGCAGTAATTCCATGATGATGAAATTAAATGAGAAATACCAAAAGGACCTCAGTGGGAGGAGGAAAGAATAATTATAGGATTCCAGTCTATAACCACCCTAAGAAGGTGAGAAAGGGGGTTCTGTACCATCATTGTAGAGTGGGTGATCTGGGGAAAGCCAATTGGGGTGGGACTGACATGAGATGATAAACTATAAATTGTGTGGTGGGAGTGACCCACCTCTTGGTGCATGTTGTGGAAAAAAGTGAATTTCGGAAATGAGGTTATACCTGAGTGAGGTCATGTTGATCTTATTCCTTGAAATGATAGTGTACGGATGTCCTCTTAAATGGTTTCGACGGTGTGGCTAGATTCTAATGTAGGGTAATGCATCTATGGAAGTTTTGTCATGATTAGTTGGTGCATGTTAGGTAATGGGAATGTTGGGTAATGTTCTGGTGGTCCTTCATTGATGGGGGAGGTTCCACGTAACTGAACATAGTAAAGAGAACCATAACTGATAGATGGTTGGTTGATGATGTGATTATAGTTTTCTATTGGAATGACTCGAGTAGTCACTATTGGGGTGAGATATACCTGATAGAGAGACTTGGAATTAGATTAGTTAGTTTACTACCTAGGAGTGTTGGGTGGAATTTGATTGTACAGTTTGGAGTGAAATCATCAAGAAATGTGTTTGGAAGGATCCTATGTTTTCCTTTAGGTGATCCCAAGTTTGTTCACTGTTGGAGCTGGTAGAACATGAAAATGTGGCCGTGTGATTGGGTCATGAGTTATGTAAAAGATCTGGCTGATGAGGTATCTATTAGCTCCTCTATAATGATGTGAATCTGTGTGTCAAGTTCCAATATGTTGTGAGTTTTATTTTTTTACCTATGTTTTCCCCCTGAAGTTATCATTGTAGGAATGGTTGAAGTTGATGAATCCTTTGGGAGTTTTCAATTCATGTTGTGGTTGTGGTGAGGATGGCTTGTGGGACTAGTCTGTTCCCTTGATCCGTGTTTGGAAGGGATTGTGATGTGAAACCAGAAACATGGAGATTGGGAATGGATTGGAAGACCTAGTGAAACAACCTATAGTTTTAGGAGCTTAGTGACACTTGGAAGAGTGGCTCAAGGAAGATCCATTATAAGGTGGGGAGGTTTTAAGGTCCCTATTTTTTTACTGTACTTTTTGTTAATTATTTTGGTTTGGGAGTCTTCCTTTTTCTAGATAAGTGTTTCCTCATGTTTAGGTGATGGCTCGGGGTTGTTCTGGGGGTTTGTGACCAAAAAGAGGAAGTAAAGGGAGTTTCTTGGTAAGTTGTACAATTTTTACATGATTACAAAAAACCATGCGGAGAATCCAAAGTATCCATGTAGCCTCGTATAGTGTCTTACACATGGTTAGCACAATGTTTGGAAAACAATGCACAATTTCTAGGAAACTGTGAATAGGGGGTGATTTTTTGGCAGTGGCTTCTGCACAGTTGGCGCATGGTTTTACAAACAGTGCGACCCAAAAAAGTTGGAAATTTTTTATAATTTCAACTCATGGATTTTAATCCTAAACTTGGGTTTCCCGTCTATTTCACCACTATAGCCCTAGTGACTAACTTGGATGATCTGCGGTTGAAATAGGTGATTGTCCTTCAATTCTTGGTCGTTTGGAGTGCCAGTGGGTGAAGATCGAAGCACCGAGTATGTCTAATATCCTCCTTCCTTCCTCTTTTCTATTAGGGTTTTCATCTTTCTACCATCTCCTTCTAAAGAACTAAAAATCCTCTTTTTCGGGTGAGATTTAGGTTGGGGATTCCATGGAAGTTTTAGTAAGGATCAAAGTTTATGATTAAGAGTGTGTTCATCAACAGATTCAAGGTAGGTTGTCTACAGGTTATATCCCATAATTGTGTTATAGATTTGTGCAGCTGTGTTGAGATTTTTCCTATATCTTACTGTGTATTGGTTACCTTGAGTATGATTCAATAAATCGGGTTTCTAAATGATTTATTGAAACCCCCAAAATCCTTTTGGGACATGTATAGGTGGACTTGACCATTTTATGGCCACCCATGGGGTGTGCTGGCAAACCCGAACCTAGAGTGTGGTAGGGTTAAGTGAAGGGTTGCCGAATAAGAATGTGGAACCCAAGTAGAGTATGTATTTATGGTTGAATAAGTTTTAAATGGAATTATGTTAAATATTCCCAGGGTGATAAAGGCATAAGGTGTTGTTTTAATGACAAGAAAATGGGTAATTGGGTTGAATGAGGCTTTGTCAATAGTTGAATGAAATTTTGTTAGAATTGCGTAAGAGGATTTTTTTATATTAAATGATTAATTTATAATTGGATGATGGAATGTGTTATGGGGAGAATTTCAATGTTATTAAATAAGGAAATGGATGAATACATTAAATGGATCAGTACATGGGAATCTTATCACACCAAATGGTTGAATGTAATAAGTGGTTGGGTTATGATATATAAGAACTGTACTTGAAATCCATATGTTGGTGAATTCTTGTCAAATGATAAATGGGATAAATTGGTAAATCTATTGGAATTGATGAATGTGGCTAATTCATAGGGTTTGTTTAATAAAAAAGGGTTAATGTACAAGAAAGTGAACTTTGGATAAATGGATATAAAATGTAACTAGAAAATGTGTTAATGGGTTATGGCATAGTGTTAATACCGATTTTGTTTTTTATGAATTGTAATAAAATATTTCCAATGGAATTGGTTGTGTTATGTTGTGTTATGGTATGGTTTTTGTGTTTTAATAAAGAAGCATGTGAATATTTCTTTGTAGAGTGGGGTATTGAATTGAGGTTCTATGCCTATGGGTCGAGTTAGACCGAGGCTCTAAAATCCACACAAAAATGTATGGGTTAGGGATTGGGACGAATGCCATATTCCCCTAATTGTTGCATTCCACCCGGACTGAGGCTTAATGGAGAGGATAACGTGTTGATATGATATGTGGATCCCTATAGAGATCGGGATTTATTTTAATTCCCCTATGCATTGTGATAGATTGCCTTATACCTTTGCATAGATGATAATTTTGCCTAACACGTGGAACATATAGTCAAAATGGATTATATAATTTGATGGTATAAGAGATTGAATTGGGATAAATGGTTGTCCTGAATTAAACAAACCATTTTAAATAATGGAACCTGAATTATCCCTTTCTTTCTTACCTTTTATTTTTGTAGTTGCATGCACTATCTATTAGACTGGATATTTTGTAGACATCGTTTGTGGTGGCCTACTGAGTATTGTAGTCACACCTTGGTCAGGCCACCGTTGGGTACCCAAGAAGATTTCTAGGTTGTAGGTCAGGACAAGGACGAAGGCCCTACACTAAGGTGTTGATTTGGATTCGGGATGTATATAGAGAAGTACCCATACATAGAGTTGGGACCCGCCTGAAGTTTCTAGCTATTAATTTTATTTTGGATTTATTTCTCCTTTCACTACTAGTACTACATGACATTGTTGTATTTGATTTGTGGTTTTACCCTGTTTGGTAAATGTTCGGTCACACATATTTATGTGTGGTTCATATTGTTTTCTCAATTTATATTATGTTCTATTGTGGATTACCCTAGTAAAGTGGGTATTTTCTCCCGACGTGACTCTTTAGACCCTTAATACTAGTCAGAAACCTCTGGAATATGTGGTAACGTGCTCGAGGTCATTTGACGACTCCACTCAGAGCACTGATTCAGTGGCTTCCAGGTTGGGGACGTTATAGAGAGACTTGCATTTGATTACTCCTTAAACCAAAAAAGATAAGTCCAAGGAGAATACTAGATGATCCAGGATTATGGTAACAAACATAATAATGTCTTTTAGTAGGAAATTTCAAGTATATAAGGGTCAAAGTATTTTAATATTTAATTAGAAGAGGATTCCGTTTATAAGTGAGGTGATAAACACCCAAGTTATTTTAAAATGTTTAACTAATTTCATGTCACTTTCATTTGAATGTGGTAACAAATGGAAAAATATTTTTTGGATAGGATAAAATAGGATAAAATAAAATTTTCCAATAAATATTATCTATTTTGGGTCTATAATCCAATCTTTATCAATTTTTAAAACATCATCCTCTATTAAACTAGTTTTATGCTTATACATGGTAATAAAACTTTACTATTTTTATTATTCACTATAAAAAAAGGACCACGATTTAATTTTATTAAACAATTTTTTTTACAAATATGGAACCAATATTACAATATATGGTTCTAAAATATTTATAATTTAATTTTAAAAGGGTCCACAAAAGGCATTATAAACCATTTTTTTGAAAATTTCATTTTTGAGCATAAAATTGAATTTAGTTCTATAATGTTTTTTAGAAATACCAAAAAAGGAATGTTGAAATATATTTTTGAATATATAATATATAAAAATAAATAAATCCAATATTATATATTGATTTAATTTCTTTATTAATTGAAAAAAATAATGTGAGCATAAAAATAGTTTTTTCAATATATATTTTGTAATGACTAATATTGAACTTATAAAAAATATTGTATAATGATATTTCTAGGGAAAATAATTATATATTTTATTAATTAATGGATACATATGATAATTTATTAACAAATTAAGACACATTGTGTTTTTTTATTGAAAATAAATTATATATTTTCAAAAAACATTTTTTCACTATTCAATGAAAAAATCAGTTTATAAAGTATCTCAAAAATTAACCATTATATAAATTTGAAATGGTTATTTTTATATACCATTTTCAGGAATAGTTTTATAAAAAATATATAAAATAGAAATAATTTCAATTTAAAAGGAAAAAAATATATTTGAAGAAAACATATTTTTGATGAATAAAATGGCTTGAATAAAAATAAATTTTAATTATTTATGAATATGTTAATAAATTTACATTTGTTAAACCCTTGTAACTTAATTTTAATATTTTAGTTATTATTATTCATAACTACCAATTTATCTGTATGGTTATTATGGTCACTTTAAAATATTAATATATTTTTATATCATGTTTATCATAAAGCGCCATGTTGCATGCTGAGAAATATAGAGAGCATAGAATTAATTTAAAAAATATTTTTTAGGTATTACATTATCCCACTTTAAGTAAACCGATTTATTGATGTTTTCACCTCAGTTTTCATGAATTTTCTAGTAGAATTTCATTTTTCTGAAAACCAAAATCATTTAAAGGGATAATAGAACAACCAATGAAAAGAGAGGGGGAAAACAAAAATGTTACCATCAAAACATGAAATTGGGTTACAAATTTGGATAAAATTATACATAAGTTAAAATATAGACCTGGAGGAAAAATATAATTTATTAATAATAATATATAGTGATATATAAAATTATTATTATAATGTTATTATAAAAAACAATAAATCAATTATGAGTGAAAAAGACTCTGAATTCTTTTGAAGTAAGAATAAAATGGAAAATATTTTCCTTTTAATGGTCATTTTTTCAATTAGTTAAGGAATTATTTTTCTATAAAAAAAGATAAAATGAGAAAATATACTTAATTTTTTTTACTCCATTTTATCATCCTATTTTCATTTTTGTTTATCCATTAATAAATATCCCCTTATACGACTTCTCCTAAAAAATTACTATTAATGATTAATTTCTCATTCCATGAAATCTCAAATTAAAATTTAATGGATTATAAGACCAACTAAGGATTGAAAATTCATTTCTTCAGTCTACATATATTTTCGAAAAAATGGTTTTCATAAGTTTTCCAAAATGGGTAAATACATTATAAAGAGATAACACATAAATAACAAAACCCATAAAAGATAAAAACCAATATTCATGTAATATCATTCCATAAATAGTTATCAAAAAAATATTCCAAAATGAGTTTGATGAAATTCAAATCCCAAAATATCTACAAGTTATGATTGTTGAATCGAAATATGAATGTAGATTCTCAATATACACAAGGGGCGAGGGTGAATTGTATAAATTAAAAATTCCTTTGGAACCTTTAAAGTTGATATAAAACTATCGTATTTAAACATAAGAATAACTATTCTTAACAAGGTTAAACAAAGTAAATTCACAATACCTCTTAGTTCTACAACATGATAAGTTCCAGATATATGGTGCGAGAAATAAAACTTAAGAAACATTTACAGGGAAAAAGATTCTACCTTAAAGAATATTGAATATTACTAATCAGTGTATGCAAGTCAAATAAAGTATAAGATAGTTATACTTTCATTATTATTAAAAATGTAGCAAAAAAATAAACTTGAAACAATACAAGTAACATGTATGGAATCTTCTAACCAATAGAGTAGGGTATCCAACAACCATGGATAAAGGTCCCTTGATTTATACATTTGTGAAAGTATGTCTTACCCACACCACGGAAAGCCCTCGATAAGAATATTGGAGTATATATTTCTATCCCCACAATCAGTCGAACATCAAGGTAGTTGGAACCTCTGTCTTCCAAAACAATGAAGTCCTCGAACTGTAAGGAATTCAGTACCTCTGTCTTCCTATCCCCGGAAGCCCTCGAACATTACGTTGGCTGGAACCTCTATCATCATATCCCCAAAAGTTCTTGATTGTACCCAGAAACAATCAGAGTCACACGAAGCAAGTTGAAAAGATGTTCAGTATGCATAAGGCATGAGAGACTCTCTCTCTCTAAATCACTTCAGCAACATTCAACCTCTAGAGTGACCAACAAGTTAGTTAGATCATTCAAATGAGCTCCGATTTATAGGCACTTTCCCAATGGTTTTCTCCATCCTCCAATGGTCATATTTTTCCTTGAATCATGGAGGGACCTTCACATGTGTCATTCAAAAAACAGTTAGTTAGAAATAAGTTTAATGGCATCGTTTCATTACAAAAAAAATTGTAAGAAAAATATGGTTTCTTAACAAAATCTATTTTTCGGAGTCTCAGAAAAAATAAAGTATTGAGTATAAGAAAATAAAAATCCATAGTCTATATTACATGTATTTTAGAATTATTTTTTTATGTGATTAAGACTTAGAATTTCAAAAAATTCATAGTTCAAATTCTAAGGAATTCCAAATCAAAATTATGAGGAATCCGGAGTCCAAATTCTGAGGAATTCGGAATATGAATTTCAGAGAATTCAGAGTCTTAATTTTAGATAATTTGGAATCTAAATTTAGAGAATTCAAAGTCTGAATTCCTAAGAATTTGTAGTTTTAATTCAGATGAATTTAGAATCAGTATTTAGATAATTCAGAGTCTGAATTTCAGAGAATTTGGAGTCAGAATTCAGAGGTATTCAGAAGCTGAATTTAGAGAATTTGGAGTATGAATTTCAGAGAAATTATAATCTGAATTCAGTGAACTCAGAAAATGAATTTATGACCTGAAAATAGAATACTCTATGTCAAAGTATTTATAATATTCCTAGGTTTTAGATATGAAACCTAATTTTACACTTTAGAAGTAAAATGAGTTAGATTTAGAGAAACTATAACATGATCAATGAAAACAAAGGTAAGCGAAAAAATGTCATTGGGGAACGAAAATTTCATTATTATGATAAATCTTCAGGGAAATAAAATTTTCTTTGAGATTGAGTGTTTGTGATTTTAAAAACCTAAAGGAATGGAAGAGTCATAAGGAAACCTTATTGAATCAACAATATCCCCCTTTTTGGAAAGCACAATCATTCTTATGGAAAGAATCAATGGACTTAGAAATTTTATGGACTTGAATATAAAAACATATATCCCTTTATATTTGGATCCATGTGATTATGACTAACTACCCCTTAGTATTTATAAACACTAAGGATCGTATTCTTGATTTCTTGAATAAGATTTTTCATTTTCTAGCTTTCAAAAAACTTTATTGATAAGAACTATCATCTAGTTGAACTCCCCCTTACTTAGGGAAATCTCTTCTTTACTTTGTATTCTTTTTATCATTCCTTTCCCCCTCATTGTGATTTTTAAAAAGGAATAATGGGTATGTAATGAAAATTGGTACCTAAAAAATTAGTACCAAATAACCCCAGACAAAATATATAAAGAACAACAAGAATTTCATTAATGTTGAAAGAATTTGTAAAAGGAAAAAAATATCGAAATGGAATGAAATAATCCTTCATTCTCATTTGGCATCAACATCTTCATAATGGTTTTTAGATTCCTAAGCCCCTTGTGATCCTCTTCCGTACACATTAGCTACTAATCCTGGTCTTTACTTTTTTTCTATGTTATGAAATTTTTCATCCCAATCCTTTAGAATGTCTGCATATGCTTTCAACAGATCTTCTTATTTATCAATCTTCTATTCAATCTCTATTCTGAGATCTACTTCGCTTTTCCAATTCATGGCCATAGAGTTAATATTTCCATTCATATCCTTATATTCCTACTTTCATGTATTCTCTGCTAGGCTTAACATTTCTTCCAAACTATTTGAAAGATCCTTGATCTTCCCATCTTTAGTTTCAAAGGAATCCTTAATATTATCATTAAATTCATTGAATATTTTCATTTATCAATTTTCTTTCATTGACAATCTTGTAATATTCTTGGAAGATATTTTATGAGCCTCATAACCAATGGGGAAGGTTTTGAAATCTTCCTCTAGTCTGACCCATTTGTCCACCACCATGTTAACTGAATCTGATAACTGAATTATTGTATGTTGAAGCATCTATAATCTTGCGTCTATGATTCAGAATAATGAAATAGAACCCACCATCTTTTTCAAAGACTAAACAAAAAAATCATGTCCATGGGAAGATGATTCCGAATCGAAGTGTTTAGTTGGTGAGGATCCTTTTTCTATATCCTTAGTATTCCACTTTGATGAATCAACAACATCATTATTCTTCACCACAGATTTACTAGGTGTATCTACTGCCACCTAAGTTCCCTTATCAACTCTCAGAATGATTTCTTGCTCTTTTGAAGAATCGTGTTCACTATCTGATAGCTGAGCAATCATATCTTCATCTACATCTCCTTTTTCAGATCTTGCCTCAACATCCTCTTTATTTTCATCAGCCTCATGATCTTTCAGATGAGTGAAGTCATGATTATTACTTTTTTTCCTCATAAGGTTTCTACACTTTTTCCTGATCCTTCTCTTCATTCCCTGGTGTAACAAATTTTGAGGATTCGGCTTGGGTTGTCCTGAATGAAAATTTTACAGATTAACTTTCCTTCTCATGGTAATCTTCAAAAATCTTTATTATGTCTTTTAAATCACCACTACCTTCTTATTCTTCTTCTTCCACTTCTTCTTATTAAACAAATTCTTCTTCATGATGTGATTCTGAAATCACCACTTTCTTTCTCGGAGTCTCTGGTAATGGTTCAAGTAAAAAAGATTCTTGTACAGTAATTTGATCAGATTCTTTCTTAGCATCCTTGAGATGTGATTCAACTATACCAGCCTCAGATAACTACTTATTTTTCTTATTCTCTTTCTGTTTCTTCTCAAGCTCTTTAGCAGCTTTTATTCTTAAGGATTTTTCCTTAGTAGGGTCCAAGACAAACTTAGGCTCCCCTTCTATTCTGTATTTCTAATCCTCTCCCCACTTAGCCACTACTTCATCATGGTAGGATATTTTCTTCTTTGGATTTGGTGGTGATGAATGGATTTCCATAGCCACATGGGTTTTTCTTTTCTCTTCTGGTTCCTTAACCTTTCTCTTCCTTCCAGCTTTCTTAAAGGTTTCATCCACTTCTGTATTTTTTGAGAAAGCTTCAAATTCTTCTTTAGAAAGTTCCTAAAAGTCTCTGGACTCAGTAGGGAAGCCATCCACCATCCTCCTTATGTTATCATCACTCAAATACATTAACTTGTAGTTTCGTAGTTTGGAACTGCATGGAATTTTGAAATATTCTAAAAAAAGAACTATAATATTTGAGATAATATCCGAATACATAATGATTTGAGATTTTATATTTCCATTCATGATATTCAAAATTTTCAACAAGATATACATAACCATGTTAATCTTCTTGAGGTTCAACAAGAAATCCAATATATAGATATCACTCTTCTTCAGCATATCATTATCCCATTTCCTTGGAATTATAAAGCCTTGAACCCACAATTCATGAATCCGTAAATTCATAGATAGGTGAACAATCTTCATAGTCTTCACTCCTTTCAGGCCAAGACACTCTATAGAATTTTACTTATCAAAAGAACCTAAAGCATTCGATAATTTGTGACTACAAAACTATGCTTCACCTTCATAAGGAATTATAATCAGACGTGCTGCCTTACTATAAAGAAATAGAGTAGGTCTTTCCATAGCACTTAAAAGAGAAATTTTCTCTTCCTTCTTCCTTTAAGAAACTTTCTATCGCATATAACTCAATCAAAAAGTCTGGATATACCAGATTCTATGCTTTTGGATTCGAAATAGAAAGGCTCTCCCAGCCATTCAACTAAATATTATTGGAAATAATAGAATCATACTTAATGAAGAATTTCTGATCAACTAACTTTTCTTGGTAAATTTGCCATTCAGATATTTTCTTAACTATCAAAATATATTTCAGATGAGAAGCTTCAGTAGAAATTCGTAACTAAGGAAACTTTGGAGATTCATAATGACCTTAAATACAAAGGCACAACATCATCACGTGGAATCTTGAAAAAACGATGTGGGATAATGATTAGGGGGGATTTATATTGGTGATTGAAGCGACAGTTCCACATCCATTGTTAATCTAATGGTTAAAATACTTCTGTTCAAATATGACTATTGAGATGATAACTGAAGAAGGGTTTTGATAGGTTTTGATATTTTGAAATTTTTAAGATAATAATTCAGATTTTTGTAAAAGTGAATCATAAATATTTAAAACAAAATGAAAAATACCTTCTAGTAAAAATATGATTATGAAAACTTCGGAAAGGAATCATATCTTTCAGATTACATAGGAAGATTATTCATAATAAGGAAAATTCGTCTTGAAGAACATTAGATTCTGAAAAATGATTACGATTAATTTTGACTATGAAAAATTTAGACTATGAAAAATTTCGTCTATTAAAAATTTTGAAGAGGAAAAATTTTTATTACCAAAAATTTTAGATTATGAAAAACATTGATTACGAATATTTTTGACTGACAGACATATATACTCCCCCTATGGAAATTATTTTCTTACTATTAGGTTATAGGTTTCAAAAAGATGATAAAATAGAAGATTACCTTATAGTTATGATTCCTAACTTATGTTTAATATATTCAAATCTATCGAAGGGTAAAGATTTTGTGAAAAATATTAGCAAATAGATCTTTCATTATGATAAATTAATGAATGATATCTCTTTTTTGTGTATGATCCCTAAGAAAGTGATTCCTAATGACTTTGTGTTTTGAAAAAGGTTGATGTGCAAGGTTTTTACATAAGGAAATGACACTAGTATTATCAATTTTTTTTTGTGTTTTTGTAAAAATCATACCATAGTCTGTGAGTGTGTGTTGCATCCACAATAAATGAGCACAACAACTTCCATCTATTACATATTCAGGTTTTGTAGTGGAAAGTGATACTAAGTGTTGCTTTTTTCATAAACAAGAAACTAATTAATCTCCTACAAAATTACAAGTTCTAGATGTACTTTTCCTATCCATTATACATCCACCAAAGTCAGCATCCAAAATACTTTTTAAAACAAAATCATTTCCAGATGTTTAATTGAGTCCTAAATCCATTGTTCCCTTTATGTTGCGAATTTTTTTTCACTACCTTTATATGATATTCCTTAGGATTGGACTGATATATTACACATAAGAATAATGAAAACATTAAGTCTGGATGACTAGCTATCAAGTAAAGTAGACTTCCTACCATACATCTTAAAGATGTTTTCACTATTGGTGTCCCAGCTTTATCAAGATCAAGTGAATTTGAGGTACCAATGGGAGCACTTATAATTTTAGGGTTTTCATATCCTTAATTTTTAAGAATAGCTTTAATATAATTATGTTGTGATTTATATATTCCTTCAGGTTTTTTAGAAATTTGAAAAACAAGGAAAAATATTAACTCACCCATCACACTCATTTGAAACCCAGATTTCATTTGATTCAGAAAGGAATTAGTTAAAGATTTCTGATTTGAACAATATATAATGTCAGCAACATAAATTTGAACAATAAAAACATTTTTCTTATATTTTATTATAAAAAGGGTTGGATTAGCATTTCCCTTAACATAATGGTTTTGAAGAAAAAACCCTGTAAGTCATTAATAACAAGATCTAGGGGATTGTTTATGTCAATATAAGGATCTGGAATGCTTAAAAACATTCTTAGGATGTTTTGTATCTTCAAAACCAGGATTTTGTTCCACAAAAACTTCCTCTTGAACATAACCATTACGGAAAGCACATTTAATATCAATTTGAAAAAGTTTGAAATTTAAGAATGCTATAATGTTATGTAAAATACGAATATATTTAATTATAGCTAATAGAGTATAGGTTTCTTCATAGTTTATTACTTCTTGTGGATTATATCATTTAACAACTAATCTAGATTTATTTTTTACTATGATTCTATATTCATCACACTTATTTCTGATGACCCATTTTACTTCAATAACAAATGTTTCTGTAGGTCTTTTAACCAAGGTCCAAACATTATTTCTTTCAAATTCATTTCGTTCATATTGCATAGATTTTATCCAAGAATCATCACATAAAGATTCATCAGTGATTTTTTGTTCTAATTATGAATGGAATTCTAGATGTTTTACTTCATTTATTAAGGAAGTCCTAGTCCTTATAGGTTGATTTACGTCACCAATGATATTATCAGTGGGATTACTTTTATGAAACAACTTATTTTGTTTTGTAAAACCTTTTCATCTACATATGGTATGAAATCATCTGGGGTAATTGCTTCCAAAATACTTTATTTGAAATTTTCCATTTTAGAAGGATATTTTATCAAGGGTTGATAATCAGTTTTTGAAAACAAATTTGAAGATGTAGGTTGGGGTTATTTAAAAATAAAAGGATCAGTTTCATCAAATTTAACATGTACTGTTTCATCAATATTACAAGTATTTATATTGAAAAATATATAAGTCGTAGAAGTTTTGGAATAACTTAAGAAGAATACTTCCTCAGATTTGGGTGATAATTTATATAAATTATCATTAGTATTCAGAATGAATACTTTTCAACAAAATACCTTGAAGTAGAAAGTCTTGGTTTTCTATCATTCCATAACTCATAAGGGTTTTTTTTAAGAAAAGGTCTAATCAAAACTTGATTTATAGTATAACAATAATTACATACATCTTCAGCCCAAAAATTGTTGGCAATCAAATATTCACTCAACATGGTTCTGGTTATCTCATGAATAATTATATTTCTTCATTCAATAAATTTTTTTTTAAAGAGTTCTTGGTGCTGAGAAGTAATGATTAATGCTTTTTCTACTAAACATATTTTCAAAATAATAAATTTGAAATTCTCCTCCATGTTCAATATGAATAGTTATCAGAGGAAGATTTTTCACATTATTAACTTGGGCTCTAAATTCTTTGAAATAATAAAAAGCATTAGATTTCTTTGATAGAAAATAGACCCACTTAAATCTAGTGTAATCATTCACTATGAAAAATACATACTATTTTCCCTCAATGCTTACAGTTTGTGTTGGAATAAAAATATCCATATGCACCAAATGTAACGCATCAGTAGTTGAGGATTCACCAACTGATTTAAAACTAGATTTATGTTTCTTTCTCTATTGACAAGAATCAAAAGCTTTTGAAGAATCAAATATAATATCTGTTAGATCATTAAATAATCTTTGCTTAGAATGTTTTCATGGGTTCCTAAGATTACAGTTTTTTAACCTTCTATTCCATAACCAAGAATGATCTTCCATTTTCCTAATACATGGTAGGTATGGATCCTAAGGTCTTGTATGTTTAGTGTGTATACGTTTTCTTTCCTATAGGAAAAAAGAATAAACTCCTCATTGGAATTGTGTACTAAACATTTATCATTCGTAAAATTCAAAAGGTAACCTTTATCACATAACCGACTTTTACTAATAAGGTTGTTCTTATGAACCTTAACAAATAAACAATTTGAAATATAAGTTTTTCCAAGAAGAAAATTTTTCCCTATACCAATAATTTCTCCCAGAGCATTATCTTCGAAAGTTACTTTTCCTCCTTTCATCTCGATAATATTTTCAAAGAAGTTTTTGTTACCATTCATGTTCCTGGAACATCCACAATCCATGTAATATGCATTTCTATTGGTACTTACATTACTTTCCTAAAAATAAGAGTGTTTGAATTTTAGAACAGAAACTTTATTGGTTCTAGAAACACTAGAAAGAAAAATTTTAGGAATCCACATTTTCTTAGAAAAATAAGTTGTTTGAATACCTAGAGACTGAGTTTTGTTTAAGGAACAATTTTTTTATCAATTCCCACTATACTAAAACTTAGTGTAGAATGGATCACTTTTAGGAAGAAAATAATTATTACTAAAAACCGGTTTTGAATGAGTATAATCATATCCAAAATTATTCCTTAGAAGTCGAATTTGGGAATACATCTTATCAAAGTTATCCTTACATAAGGTAATGTTTTACAAACACATCCTCAAGGAAAATATTTATGAATTCAATTTAAAAACTATGTTTTGATCTTTAAAAAAATTAGGTTTAGCACTAGAGTTTATCTCTAAAATATTTTTCTAAGAAATTACTTTTTTTGATCCTTAGAATTTTATGCTTCTTATAATTAACTTCCTCAAGGTTTTTTTAAATACATTAACAATCATAAATTATCATATCAAGATCTTTAGAAATATCAGATACTTCTTTAGTGAGATTAGAAAATCTAGAATTTAAATTAACAAGAATTTTCATCACTTTAGAATTTTTAATCTCAAGAAGCTTAACAAACCTTGAAACTTCTTCATAAGTTGGTTATGTATTATCTTCATCAGAAGAAGATTCTTCACCAGAGGACACAAAATATTCATTATCACTATAATTATCATTAAATAATATATTGGTTATAAATTCATCAATGTGTACCTTGGACATTAGGAAATGATTTTGAATGGGAAACTTGGAAATTAAACCAAGATTCTTCTTACCATAAGATTAATACTCTGATGATTCATCTGAAGAGTCTCCACCATTATCACTCTAGATGTCATTGGATTTCAAAACATTTTTATCTATAACATTGTAATAATTCTCTCAATTCTTCTCAGAATGCTTTTATTTTATATCATTTCTCATAAGAATAGGACAATCTTCTCTAATATGCCTTGCCCTTTTACATTCATAATAGGTGAATTTAGAGTCTTTCTTGTTCTTTAATTCTTTCTTCATAAATCGATACTGAAATTATTTCTTCCCAACTATCTTGTTCATCCTTCGATCAAGATCATCTTATTCATTATTAGAATGTTCACTTTCACTTGTGTCAGATAATACATTTACTTTCTTCGACTAGGATATTATAACCCTTTTAGTAGTATTGGACTTCATATTAGTAAAATATACACATCCATTAACATTTTTCTTTTTATTCACATTAGAATATTTTTTCAATTTTTTCTCATGTTAAAGAAGAGTTCTAAAAATCTCATCAAGAGTAATCTGAGATACTTTCCTATTCTAATCAATTGCTGGTCTTTTACTTTCCTCTTCTGGTTTCTATAACCATTGATGTAATAAAATGAGTAACCTCTAATTTATCCAAAATACAATTTTCAGCATCACAAGAAGTAATATGACTATATATATTCCTGGTGATGGAACACAAAATAATATTGTTTACCTTGAAGTTAAGTTGATATTATGACTTTTATTGATTAGTAAAAGTTATAACTTCTTTATCAGGAACCTTTTAATCTCCATTATGCATTAAAAATTTGTCTACTATATTATTGACAACAAAATTCTTCATATGATCCCTCTAATGTTCATAATCATTCCAATAAAGAACATGTATTCTATTAGGATTAAGATTGTCAATCGAACAAATATTAATTCCGGCCATCTAAAAGAAAATATATTGAAACAAAAAGTTTTTAATTCTAAAATTTTATAGACAAGGTTAAAAATCCTAAGCAAGGAAAATATTTAGAACAATGAAAACTAAGCATGAAAATTTATATGTTAATATAAGTATTTCAGAGAACTACTCTGATACTAATTATAGGATAGAAATATGAATATAGATGGTAAATTTACAAAAGAGGGGGGGGGTAATTATATACATTAAAAATTCATTTGGAATCTTTAATGTTGGTATAAAACTTTCGTATTTAATCTTAAAAAACTATGTTTAACATAGATAAACATGGTAAATTTACAAGACCTATTAATTCTAAAAATTTTTTAGGTTCCAGATATATGGTTCCAAAAATGAAACTAAAGAACAGTTTACATGGAAAATGATTATACCTTAATGTGTATAGAGTCTTAGTAATTAGAGTATATATGTAAAAGAAAGTATAAGATAGTTATACATTCCTTATTAATAAAAATGTAGTGAAAAATAAACTTGAAACAATACAATTAACAGGTATGAAATATTTTATCGAAAATAGTAGGGCATCCAACAACCATAGATAAAGGTCCCTTGAATTATACTTTCATTAAAGTCTATCTTACCCACACTAGGGTAAGCCCTTGATAAGAATATCGGAGTCTGTCTTTCTATCCCCACAAACCCTCTATCTTCAAGGATGTTGGCACCTCTGTCTTCTTAAACAAGGAAACCCTCAAACATTAAGGTATTCGGCACATCTATCTTCCTATCTCCAGAAGACGTCTTAATTTAAGGTAGACGTCACCCCGATATTCTTATCCTCGATAGTCCTCTATTGTACACAAAAAAATTAGAGTCACAACAAGAAATCTGAACAAGATGTTTAGTATGCACAAGACATGATAGTCTCTCTCTAGAAATCACTCTAGAAACATGAAATATCTAGAGTGATCAACATGTTAGTTATCTCATTCAAATGAGATCTTATTTATAGGCACTTTCCCAATGGTCAGCTCCCCTCTCCAATGATCATATTTTTCCTTGAAATTCGGAGGGACCTATACACGTGTCACTCAAACAATGGTTAGTTAGAAATAGAATGTATGACATCATTTCATTACAAAAACAAGGGTAAGAAAAATATGGTTGCTCAGTCAAATATATTTTTCAGATTTTAGGAAAATATAATGTTCAAAGTCAAAGAAAATAAGAATTCGGAGTCTATATTACATGGATATTAAGATTTTGTTTTTCAAGGGCTTCAGAATCAGAATTTCAATAAATTTGGAGTCTGAATTCTGAGGAATTATGAATCAGAATTATGCGGAATTTGGAATCATAATTCTGAGGAATTCAAAATCCAAATCTCATAGAATTTTGGGTTTGAATTTCAGATAATTCAGAATCTGAATTTAGAAAATTCAGAGTCTGAATTTCAGATAATTCGGAGTCTAAATTCCGAGGAATTTGGAATATGTATTTAGTGAATTCAGAGTATGAATTTTAGATAATTCAGAGTCATAATTCAGAGGAATTAAGAATCATAATTCAGAGGAATCAGATTCTGAATTTTAGAGAATTTGAAATCTAAATTCATAGATTTTGGAACCTGAATTCAGAACATGAAAACAGAATACTCTATAAATATGTATTTATAGGATTATGAGGTTTTAGATATGAAACCGAATTTTACACATTATAAATAAACTGAGTAATATTTAGAGAAACTATAACATGAATAATGAAAACAAAGGTAAGAGGAAAAATTTATCGAGGATGGAAAATTTCATTATTAAGATAAATCATTATATAAATAAAACATTCCCTGAGATAGAGTGTTTGTGATTTTCAAAACCTAATGAAATGGAAAAGTCAAAAGGAATCTTTATTGCTCAATAGTGATCATTATTTCTTGTAGATGAATATTAACATTAATCCCCAAACAACCTTTAGTATCTCATAAATACACACAACATGCAAAAGAATATAATTCACAAATATTTTCTTAAAACATGATAATACATTTCTAAAATATCATGAATCCCTGTAAATCCTCAAAGGAAACAAAAACATTTCAAAAAAATAACTCATTATTTATTGATTTAGTTAATCACATAAATATATATATATATATTCTATAAATCTAAAAATGCAATAAAATTTACCATATACCTCATTCTAAATAAGTCAATATTTAATTTCATAGTCACTTATACTATTAAACATACATTATCAATATCAATCATCTATTTATCCCCCTAAATAGTATTATCTCATCATATGAAACATAATTAGAATTATATTTCCCTAAATAATTTTTTCTATTAAAATATATCTTTACCCCAACGTCATATTCCTAGGTTATTATGAACATTGATCATATTCATTATACCATTAATGAAAAACTACCATAATAAAATCCAGGATTATTATCACTATAATATCCTTGAAAAATAACATTAATAACATAATTCATGAATCAAAAATCATTAATTTATTAATAAAACTCCCATAATTAATAACCATTAACCTTGAAATGTGATCATATTCTATAAAACTCATATCCTACAATGGGAAATCTAAATCAATGCATACCATTAATCCACTTGAATTTAATCTTATAACTTATTTTTAAATTAAAGATAATATTTAAATAATTCATACCATTCATAATTTTTTATAATCATTAAATCCTCAATAGTATCCCCTTTATTCATTTAACCTTGTTGTTACTTTTCCAGATCTTTCCCCCTTGAAAATTTATTTACAAGATAACAAAGATTTCAATATTTAATTCATTCAAATATTGATGATACTTTAAGAAAACTATATTACCATTAATTTTATTAACTAAAAATTTTATTTTCCCCCTTGAATACATTTCTCTATGTCCATAATTTCCACATCCAAAACAACTTTCAATTAATTTTAGACAGTTCCCAGTTCACATCTTCTAACATTATAAACATGTAGAAAATCCAATATTCTTTTCTTTGTGATCATCTAGAAACATTTATTTTATTTTTCTCATCCATAAACTCTCTTAAGTTGTGTTTTAAAGAATATTTTGATATATAATATTTTTAGTAATAACAAAATTAAAATTATTCCCACTATTTCATTTGTTTTCTCATGAGAAAAATCATCACATCATCAGTCACATTATTTCATAAAACAGTTAATTCTCATTTGAAACAATTACAAAAACCAATTAAAATATTGCGAGAATCATTAGTCATTTTCTTTATTCATGTGATAATAGAAAATTAATAATTGGATACCTAAAACAAGGAATATTATATTCAATATATGACACCTTAGGTTTAACCTTGGTTATGAATTTTCATTATTTATTCATGTCCATCAAAATGACTAATAATGAAAATTTTAATTAACCCAAGTTTATAAATCAAGAGTTTATATCCATGTATCCAATAATATTCCCAATCAGCTTGTACCAGTAATAATATTGTTGTAATGAAATCCACCCCACTCAGTGTTATCACCCCATGGTGCATTTATTTTACAATCCCTTCTATTCATTAGTATCCAAAGACGGATGCATTTTTTAGGAAATCCATACTCCTTTATTTACCATTAAATTGATCTATCACCTATAAAAATGATAATACAATGTGTTTTCAAAAATTATTTCTCATATATTTTACTAAAAATACTAAAAACATACTTTTATAACAACTATAGAGAGATGAAAATTATATATATTAATCCTAAATTTTTGTAGATAAATATTAATGAAATATCAATATAATACAATTGGGAACAATAAAGATATATTGTATTTGGAAATAGTGATTCATAAAAAATTGGTACATCAATGATCATCATTAGTTTCTATTATGTTATTTCAATATGGAACATTTCATAGACGTGCTATATATAGAACCTCTATTCACAACACATGAAAAGGAAACATAATAAACTTTGAGATAATATTCTATGTAAGGGTAAACATTAAATATATATATGTAAAATAGGAACTGTGAAACTATTATTATAATAATGGTATGAGAATATGATCATAGCCTACAACAATCCTAACCAATAATCAATGACAGCTAATAATAAGTCATGTCCTAAAGATTTTTTTCAATAATGGACTTATGTCATTAATGTAATGAATTAACAATATTAAAAGCTGACACATTAGAGCGTATCATAATCCCAATAAATTTTTATTTAAAACATATAACCATTAGAAAACACTTTCATATACAAGGTTCACTATTTATATTTTCATTATAGAAAAAGGCCCATAATAGAAATCACTTCGTAGTTATTTCCAAGATTACCTTTAGAATAAATTTCATCTAGTTAACACCTTCATCTCTTAGGATTTTAGTAACTCCATAATCTCTTAGGTTTTTCCAAAAAACATCATTATTATGAAATGCATTATAGGGACATAAAAGGTCCACCAATCAACATGATATGTATCCGAATCTACAATATCATAATCTCAATTGACACATATGAGTTCTATATGATAATAAAACATTGATCATTTCATCATATAACAAAACTTGTATAGGAATAATGATTCTTAAAAATTCCATTAAAATTATAACAAATAATCTCGATAAAGAATAATTATAGTAAAATGTTGTCTTATCACCATTACATCATAATAACAATCAAACTATGTTAAAAATCATTATTTATTTATAAAATAGTCACCAAATATATAGGCACAACCCAATAAATCTACAACCTAATTTTGGAATATGCATAGCATATGGCCTCTCCTATATCTTAAGGAAGGGGTCGGGGTATTCTTATATGTTATATACATCGAGTCACTTACTGTAATCCTAGATATAACCATCTAACATAGTTTTCCTCAAATTCCACAAGGGGTTACTATGATCAAGAAAAATCAATCTTAAATCAGTACTTATTTTTCTATTCGTGCACTCACCCTTGTTGAAAAATTAATTTAAATATGACCATCATCTAATTATTTGTATTAGAATATAAATTTATATAGGTACATTATGAACACAAAAATTATAGGATTCCATTTTCCTAATCTCTTTTATATATGAAGCATACATGTTGATGGAATCACCTTCTCTTAGTATTGGTCTCTCCATTCTTTCAACTCATTTTCCATATTATTTATTTCATGGACATTGTGGTTCACATGTAGAGGGATATTACTATAGAAGATATTTTTATATGATTTCATGTGATCCCACATTACAATCAAACCCTTAGAACTACTTGAATTTATGGTAATTTAAATGGCCATTTAAATTTCACTAATCTATGAATAATCACAATAAATACACCACATTATGAACTCTTGTGGGTCGTAGTGGTTCTCTCTCATTATATATAAAAAATTTTATAGTATGAAAAGATGACCCTAAAAGGTAAAATAAAAATGATTTATTATGAGTTATATTTTTTTATAACTTATCATATTATTTACCATTATGGTTCTATGTGTTGATGGAAGATAATGTTTGAGAATTCAAAACCAGAAATCTTGAGTTCTTTTCCTATGGATATGTGGTCATCACATGTCTTATCATGTACGCTTTTGGCGGGAGTAAATATGGTATTCATATAAGCTCTATTGATTCCTTTGGTTTAAGGAGATGTTTTCTATGGAAGTGTATATGGATCTAGTTTTAAACAGGTTTGAATTAGGGGTGATCACCAGTCAGTGGCTACATGTGATAGTCAGATGTGTTGGATGATATTAGTATTTACAAATCCATTTTATTTGATAGTAGATACTAAATAATATTTTCCACATCCATAATTGAGTTCATCAGGGTATGGTTTCTTACAACTATTCATGAGGCATACATGTGGTAGTCAAGAATATATGTTCATGGATTCTTGTGTGGTGGATCAGATGGAATTCTATATGAAATCATAGATCCTATTGATGTGAATGAAAATATTAACATAAAAAAGGAAAAAAATTAGTTTATCGTGATAGGAATAAAATATTAAATAAAAACCCATTGAACATTGAATCTTGGTTTGATGGAACATTACAATGTGTGGAATTTAGAATATTAAATGTGGGAGGGGGTTGGTTTAATCTATGAATGAGATAAAAATTATGTTTATAGAGGACATTCAATCAGATGATAATACTATTTTGGTGAATAATTCCACATAATATAGTTATAATAAGGGACTTACAGTGTCATGTTTGAAGAGTAAATTTATAAATAGCAAAGGAAACTCAAATACACATTGAAAATTTGTTACTAAAATAAATTATAATGTGGATATGTTGGAGGAATATTATTTTCAACCAATTTTTTAAGGGATTATAAAAGTTCTCATCCAACTTTTTATATGGAGAAAATATAGAAAATTAATGACTAGTTATGATGTTGTAGTTAAGGATGAGAAAAAAACCAACCCAAAAAATGTTAACCTAGTAATTTTATAGATTTTTTGAACAATTTTTAGTATGTGAACATTAATATTATAATTATAGAATGATGTACTACATGAAATACATAATTCTACCTTCTATTTTAGTGATTAAATTTAATTCTAATATCCCACTGTATACCATCTTCAAATATGTTGATGATTTTTCATCTTATGATGAAGGGAACAATAAGTGACTTACCTAGGTCTTTAGTTTTGTGTGTGTTTGTGAAATATGGG
Source organism: Viscum album (assembly GCA_963277665.1). Lineage (NCBI taxonomy): Eukaryota > Viridiplantae > Streptophyta > Magnoliopsida > Santalales > Viscaceae > Viscum > Viscum album. Next base: position 2,057,729,788 of record OY728120.1, on the reverse strand, counting down.
TGTTGGATATCCCGATATCACTCACATGGAATCGAATAATCTTATTATCATAGAGTATGTGTCTCTCAAGATAATTTATTTTCTCCCATTTAATGGGTATTTTTCATCCATATTATGCAAGAGAGGGAATTCCTTATTGTTTTTTGTATAGTTTAACATTTTTTGTTTTTTCTATTGATTTAATATTTATATATTATTTACACTTATTTAACTATATGGAATAAAATGATATTTAATTCATCCTGAAACATCAATGGATGTTGATATATATGAAAATACCTTTAAAATATAAATATAACAGTGATTTGGAAAATATAATTTTCATTTTAGAATTAAATATTTAAGATCCAAAAATTAAAATTTTTGATGATATTATGGAATTCAGTTTTATTGAATTTGACCATGATAGCAAGTATGGGATGTTTTGTGTAAAATATACTTAAAGATTGTGGGAAAGTAAATTCATGCTATGTATGATAAATAATATTCCATTAACCTTTTTAGTAAAACATCCAATGTATCTGTTTTGTAAAATGACCAAAATATTACATTTTAAAACATTAATAAAATTTCAATCATTGGTAATAAATAGTAAAAAATATTATAAAATTTTTAAATCCACTCATGAAAAAATTAAAATTAATGTATAGACATGGATGATAATATTCCTTACTAAAGAGACACCCATAGTATGTTTTCGATAAAAAAAATTAATTTTCCTCTTGATTTTTTTAATGAAGGTGGTTCTTTGGTCAAATAGCCAAAGAAAAATTTATTAATAAATATGATCTTACAAGATCCTAAAAGATGGGATCATGTTACAATATTTCACATGTAGAGGAAGAAATTTTTTGGCGAGCTCCTCCATCTAGTTAATTTCATATGCAACCCCTTTATTCGAGAGACCATATTAAACTATATTCACATCTCTATAGGTATGAGTTGCAATGTAGTTGATGTCTTGGAGATAACAGACACAATTCATCCAGCGTGTAGTAAGCGACCAAGAAAGATGAATTACCCCATTACAAATGGCCTACACTATAGTAGTATAATCACTTTCAATACATAATATGTCCCAACATTGGTTCAGGAAAAATTAGATGGCATTTATCACACTCATCATTTCAGCTTCCAGAGAGGTTACGATACCACAACTTCTAAAAAAGTACTCAATGATCTAACCAAGATTATTTCTAAAGATGGCGCCACAACATGCAGGAAATTGGCCTCTTGATTACATAATTATAACTAAACAAAATGAAAACATGTAATTTAATTAAATAAAAATTTTATATGAAAACAAAAAAAATATTTGGGAGTGATATATCATATAATTTCATCATCTTTGATTTAAGCATAAAAATCCTGTTAAAAAAAGTGATTATAACAGAAATCATGTACGGATTTGATAAAATTTTATTCAACTCCCAAATTGAAGAAATAACATCAAATGAAATGTTATTTTTGACAAAAAGTTTTATATTTTTTTTATAAAATTTCAATAGGAAAGTAGATACACCACTTTGTGTCAATTTAAGATGATAAAACCTTACCACTTGGGTAATAACAGAATTAAAATCCCTTGGATGAATTATTTTTAATTGTAGTTTTATATATAGTTAATTTTAATCTATACATGATATATAATGTAATATTATAATAATAGATTACTCCTATCAATTAATATATTCCTAATATCAAACTTCTCTAAATGAAATAAAATTTGACAAAAAATCACTACTATTTGTCGAACATGATTTGTATGTTCTCAAGAGAACATTGATCCAAATTAATATTTATTATTCTTATATAAAATTAACATAAAAAAAATTTTAATTTTAAATATTTTAAAATTACTACAATTAAATACTAATTTTTTAATAATTCATTATTGACTGTATTATTTAGAGGTGTTAGCTATTTTTTATTGTATTGTTTATTTAGACAGTTGTTTTCTTTTAACATTAATCATGGTATCTTCATCTATTGATTGTTTATAATATCTTAGGTTTCATAATTAACAACTATATACACTTATTTAATAAATAAAAAAATATTTTCATCAATAAGTACTTATAAATAAACTTGAATATTGTAATTTATATGTAAACGTATGTTATTAAACCACATTTTGAATGATGGAAAAAGAAATGTAAATGATAATTATCTTTCTAGAATCATTAATATATCTTATATATGATATTAATTCATTAAATATATCATTATTAGCATCAAATTTATTAAAATATCTAAAAATTATCATATAGTACCGTAGAGGTGGAAGTCCACATGTACGAATAAGCGATGTTATCATTTCCCAATTGATCAAATTGAAAGAAGGTAAATAATATATTATCATTCTAGAATAATAATTATGTATAAATATAAATTATAATCTTTAATCAATTTTAATAGATAACCATGAAATAAGTTTTTTCTAAAATATAAATCAAATTCCTATGTTGAGGCGGCAGTATGAACTTACACATGATCGATAATTTTCTCCCCTATTTGATGAATAATTTGTCAGAAATTGCAATAAAATAATTATAATAAAAAATTAATATATTTAGGTCACTGGATTCATCATTTTATTTTGTATACAAACATTTTAGGTAGTTTCTATGAAGAAATAAATTTTAAATTTTAGGATTATGATTTATACCACTTCTTTGAGTGAGCCCTTTTATTCTACACCATGTATATCGAATTATTGGCCTTTGGAGAAAAAATTAAGATCAAGGATAAATGATATTAACCCTTGTTTTTTATTATAATGTATTTGATGTTATAAAACACTCCAATTATGTGAATAAGTTTTTTGGAGATTTACCCTTTCTTGAGTTATGTAAATGACTCATATGATATTTCTTAAATGTCTTCTATAATATATTTCAAATTAATTTAAATGTACCAGCGACTGGTAAATTTTTCCAAGGTATGATGGGATAATTATTAATTTTTTAAATATTATTTATTTATGTATTGGTGGATTTCTTACTCATATAACTTATTTCAACACATCGTAATCCCATTTCAAAAATAACCATGGAAACGATAAGTTACTATGTTTAATATTTAATATGAACATAAATTCAGTGGATCCAATTAAATTATTTATTATAATTTAAAATATGGAATCCAGTTTACCAAATTTAATTTCATTATGTGTTTTAATTAAAAATTTACTAGGGAAAAAATTAAATGAAATCTAATTTTAGGTAAATCAATTCTTATGCAGAAAAATGAGTTTTCTTCTATTTAAATCCACATAAAAAATGAAATAACATTATATATATACGATTGAATATAAAATATATGATATTAATTAAACAACTAGCCAATAAATAATATTTAAATATATTATTATAAATACACATTTCATGGATAAATATGGTCTTTAGAAAAAATTTATTTTAAGAACATTAAAATAATCAAAGAAAAATCATGTATAATGATTAATAGAATTGAATATTTTATATGATTTATAATAATGTAATACTTATATAAAATAAAGAAAAAAAATAAAATCATAATTGGAATTATATATCAATATAAATGAAAATTTTACTAAATTCATGATTTATCACTATTCAATGTAAAATAATTCCCTTTATCAATTATCCAAAAAAATTATCCAAATAAAATAAATACATTATGATTTAATAAATTAGGATTTGTAAATGAAATAAAATTTTCATATCATTTATAAATTAATTATATAGTATAAATACAATTTGAAATAAAATCCATTTATGATGATAACATTTTTTTCAAGAAAAAATTACCATATGGAAAATTGAATTTTTATAATGGGAACATTTGAATATTATTATTTTAATTATATATCACAATTCCAATAAATCATGGTGTATAATTAAATGAAATATATCATGTCAATTATTATTATGACCAAAATGTTTGGTGTGTTATAGGTAAAATGATAAAATTATGTATTAAAATATGTAATTTTACATTCTTTGAAACTAGGTTATTCTATGAAGTGGATTTGAATAAATGGTATATATTCATTTCCTTTGTGTTGTGTTCATATTATTTATGGCATTGAATTATGTTGAGAACCTCATTCATATTTATTTTTTGAATGAATTTGAAAACAGTATGGAAATAGATCCAATTATAATAATGATGTAAATTGATAATAATTAGATAGTTGTAATTTAAAATCCAGTATATTTCATGTTATTTTCTACCATTTTATATTGAGTAAGAAAATTCATAATACCATGTTTAGTAATTTTCTATAAATAATAACAATTTCAATGTTAGTATAATACATGTCTTTTATATTGTTTTATTTTTTTTCATAATAAGATAATTACGACATTCGATAACATTCCATATGAGAATTTAATTTATTGATTTGGAAATTGGTGTACATAGTCATTAGTAAAATAATGAGAATGAGTGTACATTGAAATATGTTTCCTTAGATAATAAATTTTTGTTTTAAAAAGACAATAATATTTTTATTCTAAATTATTCATTTAATTCAAAGGATATTTCTTTTAAAAAAATATAGTGGCAACGAGAATTTATCCAAGATAAATTAAGTATTTTATTTTCAAGTTTTTATTTTTTATCTATAGTATTTTTTTGAGTAATGAATTAATGATAAATATAAAAAAATTTCTGTTTATTTAGAATTAGAAAAATAAATAGATTTTTCTATTTCATGTGTTTTATTAAATTATAAAGGAGTTATTTCCATAATACATAGAATAATTTTTTTTGTATGATGTGAATATGGGTATGTTTCTATAAGTATTTAATAATACTAAAAATCTTTCAATAAAGAGATTGTGTTTTATGAAATCATTTGAAATTGCTAATTTTCTACTTTTATATGTATTAATCTCATTGATAATTTAGAATTCTTCATTTCTAAAATACTATTTTAAACCAAAATTTTGACCTTTAAATAATATTTTATGAAATATTATTGAAAATAATGATTCACATAGTTTTCCCCTTATTGTGTTTATAATTTTATATGGATAATGTTATTAGAACATAAAGTACCTAGTTGTTTACTAAATCAGAATAATAATAATACAATAGTAAAAAAAAAATTCACCATAAAATAAAAATGATATGATTGGTTCATTTTGAGATACATTTTGTTATCAACACAATAAATTACTATGTTTTACTTGTTGAATAAATTTAATTATGTTGATATCTTTAAAAACACACAATACAGAGTTAGTTTACAATGCACACAACACTAAGTTAATGAAACTATATAGTAAAATTTTTCATCGTCAATTAAATTATAAAACATTTATATAATTAATATATAAAATATCTATTTCATATATCCAAAAAAATATTTTTGGAATTCATAAAATATATTGTATTAACATTAGATAAGAACATACCCAATTTTACACATAAAAACCTATATTTTTATAACAAATGTTTGGTCACATTTTAATGAGGAAATTACATTAAATAAGAATTTTGAATAATTTATAAATTAAATGGGATAAATAAAATTAAAATTTGAAAGAGAAATATCAAAATTAGGTTATGGTAATGTTTTTATTTTTCTAAGAAGTTTCTTTTTTTAGTAAAAAACTGAAAAATACTAAAGTTTAACTCAAAAAATATTTTCAACTAATTTATTTATAAGTATAAATTATATTTTATATGGATTTAAATATTAATTAGATGAATTTTGATTAATTTATTTTAATTTATCTCATTTTAATCAATTTCAATTTGAAATTGGATATAAAACATCTTAATCTTTAGAATAATATTTACTTTAAAAACCTGAATTGGTATCCCTCAACAATATTAATTATAAATTAATTTATACCACTTTAGGTATTTGAATTTGGAAAATAGGATTTATTATTTCTAATAATAGTAATTTTTAATTTTTAATATGTTTAAAATTATTGTTTACAAATAATATTTCTAAAATTTATTAAAGTTAATTACAATGATTAATAAGAAAACTAGCTTTACGAGAGACTCTGTTTTAATATTAACGCCAATAATTAACACAAAACAAGTAAAAACACCATTGGATAGACATATTTATACAATATAATGTATTTTTACATATTTTAACCACTATTGGATCCACCAATCATAAGAAATATTGGGTGGAATTCCCTTTTAAAGAATTTAAAAATAATGGGCTTCTTCCTCAACTATAAAAAGGAACTATCCACTCCCACTTATTCAAACCTTTAATGGTGTTTGGATCAACCAAAATCTAATAAAATAATTTCCATAAATCCATCATCTCAACTAATAGGCCTCACCTTGGGCATAAAACCAACCTGAGAATTACTTGGTTATAAACAAAAAAGAGTTACCTGAAAATGAGGCAACATTCTTCAACGATCGCTTTAACTTTATTTACTTTTACATAACCAAAAATATTATTATTCCACACTTATATGATAAAATTAGTGTCCTAAATATTATTTAGTGTTTTTATTATATGAGTTTCAACTACACTCACACACACAAATCTATCTAATTTTTAATGAACTTACCATTCGTGTGTACGGTGGACTATCGCCTTGTGAAATGATGATTATTTATTCTTCCATTTCCAACTATCATGGATGGAATTATGTTGGTGATATTTTTTTCCTTTTTTATATATAATATTTCTAATGTATTTATAAAATCTTAAATTTTTATATAACACATTCCTTCATGGGTTCTATTTTGTGGGGATATGAAAATTCTATTTGTGGACGTGCGGACTACCGCCTCTTAAAAGCGATGTGATTCATTCATGCTATATATGGAATGTATTAGGAATGGTTTTAAAAAAATATGTGACATATATGAAATTATTATTTTACTATAATTATAATATATATATATTCATATACATACATATATATCATTTAATATAATTATAATATACATGGAATGTATTAGCATTAACTCATATGTACAACCTACTGTCTCAATGAACGGTTCATTTCATTTCATATCTCAAAATATTATGGTTTATTATATATATATATCTATATATAATTCATATATAATATATTAATAATTTTATACATTCTATATATGCTGATATAATGATATAAAAAATATGAAAAAAAGAAATAAGTCAAAGAATACTTTAAAAACTATGCTATTATCACCTGAAAATTGTGAAAATAATTAAATATTTTTAAGAAATGAGTAATAAGATATTATAATAACATAATAATTGAATTAATAAATAATAATATTATTATATTATAATTTAATAACATGCTTTAAACTATTATAAATGAGGCTAATGGACATTCACACAAAAGGAAACACACAAGAAGACATTTCTTCTCAATTTATGTTCCATTCAGAATTATCGGTTTCTATGCACCCATTACCATTATTGTGTGTCTATACTACCCATTTTCATTAAATATTATTACTATATCATAAATTATGGTATTTTATGGTTCACATTGAATTATCTCACCCAATAGGTCCATCAAGAAAATTACAATGTAGTAAAAGTAATCATTGTAATCTCACATTCTTTTATAATTGTTTATATTCTCGAGATACAAACACATTGTTGTGATAAATTAAATATCCACATTCATTGGTGATTGATAATATTATTTCCTTAAATATATACCATTTTTAGTTTCGTTGTTTACTTTTACTTTAATTTTATTAACTGTGGATTTATTGATAAATCAATATCTTTTATTTAATACAGATATTTGGTAAGGGGTATTTTTTATTGATTATATATATATGTGGAAATATGTGTACCATACTGAAGGGTGGGGATAAAAATTTATATATCCCATTTATTAATTAATGTTTTCTCTTGAGAAAAATAAGTTATCCAAATTAAGCGGGTTTCTACCTATAGTTTTAAACTGCCTTGTGAAAGGTATTGATGGTATATCATTTCACATGAAATAGACATTAAATCCAACAATTTATCATTTCATTTTTAGATACATTAGTTATTATTGATATTATCCATGATATTTTTATTCAATAAATTCTATTAATGCATTTAATTTTCATCATGTTGACTAAATGGCATGTGTTTCAGTTTCACACCTTGCCATATTTATTATGCCTTATCAATTTATTTAAATGTCATAGGTTCTCAGTTATCCACCTTGCATAATAATTTATTCTTATTGATTCATTATTTCTTTCTATATGTGTAACCTTACTATTCATTTATACACACCCTTATTTGGTTTCAATTCCCAAGGTTATCAAGAGGGATCATTTCAATGTGTTTCCAAGAAGTTGTTCTTTTACATATGTTATGTTTTGTTTTCTTTCCCCAATGTAATATGGGTACCAAGTATGTAATATTTCATTCCAAAACTGCTAAGAAGTTCATTCCATTGGGATTCAAATATTATATCAATGCCTATTTAAAAAAGTAATACACCGGATTTAGGATTATGAGGTTTTTCCATTATAGTTCATATAAGGGTAGGTTTTGTAGAAACCATGGAAACTAGATCTAGAAAACATAGATTAGGTAACATAACCCTAACAGACACATTATGGGTAAGTATAGAAGAATATATAATTTTTTTATTGTTTTGACTATTTGGGACTCTCTAGAAAATACATGCATGTCTATATATTACATGTGGATGTCGTTCTGGAACAGATGTACATTGGGGTAACTACTCCATCACGGTATGATGAGACCCACTCAAACATATTAGGGTACATTAAAATGGCCATTTCTGTGCCCCATGATTGAATCTCCTTGGGGGATAAAAATAGGACAATTTGAATATTGATTACCAACCCTTATGAGGGATTTAAAAGTAAATATGACAATAATGAAACCAATGTTTATGATTATAAGATTTATGATGAGTAAATTTATGTTATATTCTTCATTATATTTTTAATTATACAATATAATTTTATGAGCTATTCCAGTATATTCCATTTTTTATAAATTCCTCCTAGAAGGAAGAATAGTATCAAAACTCAGGGAAAATGTTGATATTTCCTAATTATTGAAACCAATATAGTTATAATTGGAGTAGATAAAATTATTTATATATTAGGGAAAATTAAACACGTTATAAAAAATAATGTTACATGAATGGAGTTTCCAATTCAGAAGATAGAATATCATATGCTTGATTGATTTATGCGATTGAAGCCCTAATCATTTAGTGGAACTACTATTCCAATTGTATCTAAGTATTGGATTATTTATTTTGGGAAGAAATCTACATCCTTGGGGTGAAATTAATTGGAAAAGGATACACATGATGTATATTAATTAAACTTTTATAAATATCAATGTCATCCATTAGATAGAATACTTGGAATGAAAAAAACTGAACACATGAAATGTATAACTTATAAGGAGATACTATTAGATAAGAAATTCTAGAATGATCAACAAATTGAGATGAAAAACTCTTCCTTTTCAAAAATAAAAAGTTAAAAGAGGGTGTTGCTGATTATGAAGGTTCATTTGCATTATTATCTAGGTATTATAGGGATTACTTATTAAAAATGCAGTGAATGATTGATAACTTTTTTTTGTTGATACGATAAGTCTCCGAAGGGAACTATCCTCCCAAAATTTTCATCATAAAATGAAACAGTTTTATGTTCCCTTGATATGCAGAAATAATTTTCTTGAGTCAATTTATTCAATGGAATATAATACCAGAAGAGGCCATACTAGCACCATAAAACATCAAATGCATCAAAATAGAGTAATAAGATTGAGTGATTTCCCTCAATTTAAATATATTAGAAAAAAACCCTGAGAAATGTTTAAAGTGAGTAGATGTTTTTTATAATTTCATATATATGGGTTAGTAGGATCATAAATTCAAAGGTATAGAACAAATAAATGATGTAAATGGATAAAATTATAAATATATAGGGAACCACATAACATGTCAAGTGGTGATGGCCAAGATTATGAAATCCCAAGTTTCTGATGTAGAATTACACAATGACGTATTGAGAGGTACATCAATTCTATTTTAAAATTTATCTAATGCCTTATTGGATTCTGAATCATAAACCTCTTTTTTCTCCCCCTAGTTAAACAAAAAATTATACATTTCCCTTTTCATTTAATTTGACATTTTTCATTAAAATCTTTTTAGGGAAGTCTCGTTGAAAAAAATATGTGTCGGGTAGTTTCAATTATGACACACAAATATGATTTATGTGCTAACCTTATTATCATACATACTTTTGGAATTGATATAATCCTTGATATATACTGGATCTTAAAATATGATTCTAAAATTTAATGTAGGTTTAAGTAAATTATTATGTATCAGGGAGTTATATAACTCCTTATCTTTAGAGAAGTAGATTCCTCAAATTATTCATTTCTAGATCCAACCAATTTATATCTACTAAGGAAATTCTTTGGGATTAAGAGAAAACAACATATAGTGATAAAGAAGGTAATATTCAAATTTAGGACATACCTATTATGTACGAATACATGGATGTATTTCTTGAGGAATTACCTAGACATCCCCCTTTATGTGAAGTTAAAATTTCAATTGATTTAATCCCTCATGGAAGGAAAAAATAAATGAATCTCATTTTTAATGGAAACCATTGAATTAGGATAATTGAAGAAAAAAAAGAATATTTTTCCAATAAAAGATTTATTTTCCCAAGTGTTTTACCCTGGGGATCCCCTGTTCTCTTCGTTAAGAATAATGATGGATCCAGGAAGTAGTGAATTGATTATTGGGAAATAAATGCTATTATAAAAAATACAATGTATCATTTTCCTTTCACTGATATCTTTTATTATAAAATTAATAGAGCCAAAAAAATTTCAATGATTTATCAACATTTTAGGTTTCACTAATTGCGAGTGAAGTTGGAAGAAATTCTAAAGGATGACTTTCGAATGAGATATAGACAATAATAATTTACAATAATTTCATTTTGATAGACAAAATCATACTCAGTTTTATAGACCCAACAAACAATGTATTAACGAATATATTGTTGATTTTTTGGGTATTCATTGGAGGTATTCTTGTGTATTCTAAAATATATTAATTCCATGATGACCACTTTAATAAAAATTTTAAAACTCTTATGAGTGAAGTAGTATATGAAAAATTTCGTAAGTGTTATTTATAGAATTAAGAATTTTATTTTTTAGAAATATTGCCTCCATGGAGAGAATATTGTTTAGTAAAACAAAAATAAAGGTATTGAGAGAAATAAGTACAATAAAAAACATAACTATGGTAAATTGTTTCATTGATTTGGTAGGTTACTATCGAATATTCATTCAAAAGTTTTAACGTTTTCTAACTTGTTATCCAAGAATACACCAATGGGGTTAAGCGTGTTTGGAAAAAGGAATACAAATAATTATTCGATGATAAAATATAATATAAATCGATTCTTTTACATTTTACTCTACCATGTAAAAGTTATGGGTTTTCAAATATACTGATTCATCAAAGAGGTGGAAAGTATTTTTCCTAATGAAAAATGATAATGATATCTAATATAAATCAAGGAATTTGATGGCTCATGAACAGAATTATCAAACCCATGATCTTGAGTTAGAGGCTGTAATATTCTCTTTGAGAGTATGGAGACATTATCTATATAGTGAAATCATTGAGATATACACAGATCATACAAGAATGAACTATATCTTCTCCTATAAAGAGGTCAACATGAGACAAAAGAGATTACTTGAGGTACTCATGGATTATGATTTCTCAATACATTAACATCCTGGGAAATAAAATATGGAAATTTATTCATTATGTAGGAAGGATAAAGGATTTATAATCCAAATGAAGATTGAAAAGGATCATATGATTACAGATTAAGTAAAGGTGGATATGTGAATTTCTAAAGAATGGGAGACACCAATTATTTTTCTAATGATTATAAAACCATATTTATTATAGTGGATAAGGAATTACCAATATTGTGATGATAAATTTTCAAATAAAATAAAATGGTAGAATGAAAAGGCTATGTGTTCCATCTATATCTGATATTAAAAGGTATTTTCTGGATGTTTCTCATAGCTTAAATTTTTCTATAAACCCTGGTAGCACAAATATGTTCATGGGAATGAAGGAAAATTTTTAGTGTTGTAACATAATGTGGGAAATTGTTGGTTATGTATACAAATGTTTGGTTTTCCAATAAGTGAAAGTTATGAGGAAGAACCCTAACAGATTCCTATAACATATTCCTATTTTAGTAGAAATGGGTTTAAATTACTATAGATGTTGTCTTATTACTACTAGACTCTAACAAGGAATGATTCAATATTAATTATCACTGATATCCTTACAAAATATTTAGATTTACATGATATAAGGGTAGACCCACCACTTGAGTTCATCATGAGGAAATATATTAGATAATGGTATGACTTGTTATCACACATTTTTCAATATTTTCTGATCGTTATCCTTTCCTTACATCATTTTTCTAGAAATTAATTCGGAAAACTCTTCACACTGAGCTTCATTTGGGAATTTCCTACCATCCCCAAAATAATGGGAAGTTTAAAAGAACTATTCATGGAATAAAAGACATGTTGAAGTCATACACACATGAATTACATATTATGTAGAATCAGTCATTTCATTTCATAGAGTATTCCTATAATAATATTTTCCATTAAAGTATTCAAAAGAAATATTATGATAAATTATATGGAAAGATGTACCACACTCTAACTTGTTGGTATGGAGTTGGTGAAAGGATACTCATAGGACTAGAAATTTTATTATGAGATGATGAAAAAGGTAAAGGTTATTTAGGATTATATGAAACGAGCTTAGAGTAAGAAAATGAGTTATGTTGACAACTAAAGGAAACATTCAGAGTTCCAAGTGGGTGATCAAGTTTTATTGAATTTAACTCCATGGAAGGGTGTTATATGATTTTTTATGAAATAGAAATTCTGTCCTAGGTACATGGGACACTTAAAAATTATTGAAATATTTCGTTCATTTGATATCATTTTTCAATGCATCCAAATCTATCAAAAGTAAACGATCTTTTCCATATATCCACGCAAATGAAGTACATACAAGAACCGATTTATGTGATCATCTATGATAATATATAGTTGGATCTTGAGCATTCATACTCCAAAGAACCCACACAGATTATTTTTACCATAGACCAAGTGATGTGGAATTTGTTGTCTTATCTGGAAAAGCTACCCTAGAAAAATCACAAAATTTAAAGTGTAACATGGGAAACATAGGACATTATAAAGGATAAATACCCAAACCTTTTTATAATTTAAAACCCCTAAAATTTCATTTATGAAATTTATATAGGAGGATGTAATGTAGAAATCCAAGACATTATCAAATTTTCCTTTCAGATTGAATTTAATTTTGTTGATAGCTTTTAGAACACATAATATTATATTAGTTTACAATGGAAGTAACTTCTGATTTAAACAAAACACTCTTTAGTCTCATTTTTCCAAGGCAATTAATTTCTAAAACGTTATTATAATTTTATAGTAAATGTATAAATTATTTATCAAAAAAAATATGTTGAAATTTATCCAATATATTTAATATGAATAAGATATTAATAAACCCAATTTTATAAATAGAACCCATTATTTTTATAAATTCAATTTTACCAAATTTTAATCACATACATATGTATAATATGAATTTTAAAACATTTATAAATTTAAAATTTAAAATTAATATTAAATTTTTGAAATGTAAAAATAAAAAGCAGGTTAGTGTATTTTTTTATTTTTCTATGAAGATTCATTCTCCCATATGCATGATTAATTTTAAATTAGTTTCTTCCATATAAGTGATAGGAATCTAGAAAAATGGTTTTTGAATTTATAATTATAATAAAATAAAATTTCTAATATGTTTTTCACAACTCGTCCCCTAGGGTAGGTGTCGTGACATACCACAAGTCCGCCTCTTGAAGGCCAAGAGTTAGTGACTAGCACCCAAGGAGTGAACCTGCAAGTGGGAGGCATTTAGCTGAACACATGAATGCATGCACACACAACCACATCCCAAAGATTAAAAAGTAAACAAGAATTCCACTAAAAACCACCGAGTACAAGTACAACTGAAAGTCAATATGGGCCGTAATACAAAGCCAACAAGAGAATAACTAGAAAATTGGAAAGTAAAAAAAAGAATCTATGGACATCCATCTACTAAAAACCCCACTTGATGGGATGAGTATTGTAGATACTCGAAGATGTAGAAGTATGCACAAACTTCCTGCCTTCATTGGGCCATGCATGGTCCTGGGCAACCAAGTCCTCTGTCGAAGCATCGATCATCTACACCAGACACATCAAGTGAGGGAAAATCCCGTGTAGGTGTGAGAAAAAATATACTTATTAGGGGACCCAGAAACACCTAGTAATGACAACAACTAAATCCAAAAAAAATAGACCATGATCACCAAGCAGGATCAGGAAACTGTACAACTCACACTAAGTATATTATAGAGTAGGATAGTAGAACCAATAGTCACATCATCAAACACCTCGGGATATTGGAGAAATCCTCCTCAATGAGTACAAGAGGACTATCGGGTCACAAAAAATCAACTTCCCACTAACCTTAGGACTACTGTGGTGCTCATCCCTGATGAGTACTGTTGGTATTGTGGGTCACATAGAAGCCACTCCCCATCGTGGGCATGACGGGTTACACATAAAACAATTCCCACCTATGGACTACTTAGATAATCCTCCTATAAAGTACTATGGGTCTACCATGTTATAAAGAAGCTACTCCCCACCAAGGTCCTATCAGTTCTTACAGAAACCACTTCCCACTGAGACATCGTATCTGGTCCACAAATGTTCATTCATCAGTAGTCTTTAAATCTCAACGAGCCTCATGGTTTCTGACCGTTTCCCGATTGATCTCAGTAGAACCGCTCCTTAAGCCATTCATTGAATTTAAACATCCATGAAATCCTCCATAGAGTATTCCAAAAGATCCATATCTTTGCAAGTGATCCCATACCGTAATGGTCCCTTCAATTGGAAACATGGTATGCAAAATATTTATGTTTTTCAAAAAAGGGGCTGGTTGGGTCTGGGTCCTGTCTGACTCAACCCGGCCTAGGGCCCACTGACCTGACCCTAGTTCACCGACCCAACCTGGACCTGAACATGGCCCAGCCTTGGTCCAGTCTGTTGTGGTGAAGATCTGGCCCGCACCCTACCTAGTCCATCTAGCCGGGACATAGCTCGTAGCCGCATCTGCCCCCCCCCGCTTGCCCTACCATTTATTATGGGGTCATTTCTCTGTCGCAGTTTTCCATGGGGCCAAGGGGATGCATCTCGGCCTCTATCCTCCATGGGTAACTGCCTTCCATATGAAGGCCTCTAAATTGAATTTTCTCCATTTTGAATGTTCGTTGACCAAGAATGCACATGGTAGAGGGGGTTAGGATTTGTTCATGTCACCCTGTGTCCTCCACGTTAGAATTTTAAAGTAACGGAGGCTTGTGATCATAGTTCTATCAATCATAAAAATTAATCCCAAATAGAAAACCCATGAAACATCACCCTACTTCAAGAATGGATGATCCATGGATCAACCTTTCATGGGTTGATCCACATTTGTACTTCAGAATGATGAATGGGTAAAATAACCCAAAAAACCATACCTAGAAGCAGTTCGATGTTGAAGCAGTCTGCCAGTGAAGACTCCAGATGTCTAAGGCATCCATTGATTATCAGCACCATTCTTCACGGTGCATCGAATTTGTTAACGTTCTGCTGACGTACTTCATTTTTCTTTGGAGAGACAACTCTCCAGTGTTTCATCAGAGAATTTTCCTCCTTTTTATTTATCATTTCCCTCAATTTGTTAGCTTATTAAAAGAAAAAAAATCACAACATCTTTGTTATGCTACAACGTCATGTCATTATGCTTCATTTAAAGTGTTGTTACGATATATACTAATGATCCAGTAATGATCTGATATTAATGCAACTAGTCATCTCCTTTTTTCCTCACTGCAGCATTGTCGTATTCCACTCAATGATGTGAAAGAAAATAAAATTATTTTTTTACATTATTTTTTTATTTTCCAAAAATTACAATAATTAACATTTCCATCCACTCCTTTTTAGTCAATGATATGTCCTTTCTAGGAGAATCCTAACATTCCAGTTCAAAAGTGCCCTCATATTTTTGATCTGATCACCAGTTCAAAAATTATAAAATCCTGCATGCATGTTTACTTGAGTGAAATAAAAAAAAGTTCAAAATTCCATTTCAGGCTCACTGGGCCTCGGAATCACATGTCGTCAAAGTGTGAGGTCTCTAAATGATTGAATATAATTTAAATAAAATTACATGGAAATTCTATGACATTAAATTCTCCCCACCTTTGGGCCATACATCCCCAAAATCCAAAACAATGGATATTCAAACAAATGGGGGTACTACATATGAATCTATTCTTCCCGTTCCCATGTGGTCTTTTGGAGATTCTCATGCTACCATTGAAAGATATCCAAAGGAATCGAACAAACACGAATGACATGCTCTTATCTATCCTTTATCTATATTGGGAACTCTGAAAACATCACCACTTTGTCAATGTCCAGTTCACCATAGTTAGTGATGTGCAATGGATCATGCATTTACCTCCTCATCTGCGACACATGGAAACCATCGTGCACCCAGTACATCTATGGGGGAAGATCTATGTAGTACACAAACTCACTTAATATTTTTAAAATCTATAAAGGTATGTTGAACCTCAATGATAACCTACCACTCTATCCAAATCTCTATAATCCTTGTCATGGTGTGACCCAAAGTAAAACATAGTATCCCTCCTCAAACACAAAGGGAATCCACCTCATGTTTGCATACTATTTCTGCCTATCTATGTAGACCACATCCGCTCCTGGATGATCTGAACCTTCACTTTGGTAGCCCGTACCTACTCTAGACCCACGTGTTCTGGATCCCCTATGTCTTTCTACTATAGAGGTGATCTACCTGGCCTCTTGTAAAAGGCCTCAAACAGTGCCATTCCAACGGTGGAGTGATAGCAGATGTTGTATGAAAAATCCACCAGTGGTAGGTGGTCCTCCCAACTATGACCAAAATCAATGATACAAGTATGAAGCATGTAATCAAAGGTCTATATGGTCTACTCCATCTCACTATCTCTCTAGTGGTGAAAAGTTGTGCTCATGCATAGATAAGTCTTGAATGCCTCCTAAAATCCCTTCCCTAACCGGGATGTAAAGCATGCATCATGGTTTGAAATAATCGTTGAAGGAACCCCATGATGCCACACTATCTCCCAGACATAGAGGGATCATATTATATCTACTAATCCCTACTCCCTAATGGGTAGGAAGGGATCTGACTTGGTGAGTCGGTAAATGATCACCCATATATAATCATGGCCCCTGGACATTCATGGTAACCCCATCATGAAGTCTATAGAGATATCATCCCATTTCCACTCTGGTACCTCAAGTGGATGGGCCAAGCCTACTAAAACCTGATGCTTTTCCTTCACTCGCTGACATGTGAGGAACTGTGAAAGGAACACTACAGCCACTTTCTTCATCCCAGGACACCGGTGCTAATATCAGAGTTCCTGATACATCTTGGACACCCCAGTATGTACCTCTAGAGGGGATGTTTGTAACTCTCTCAACACCTCCTCCCATAAAGTCACAGGTCCTATGGTAATTCCTTTAAAAGGAATCACGTGCTCTACACCTATCGAAAATCCATTAGGATCCTATCCTTAGGATAACTAAGCTCATCGGGTCTCACAGTCAATATCCACACGTTGTGCTTTCCTAACTCACAAAAGGAGTGGGGGTTGACAGTCATTGACTAGAGGTAAGATGCTCCATCACCATCCACGATGGATATATGCTTTACTACTAGTTTCATAGTCACCTCACCCAGTCGCTATAAACCGGACCTCCTACTGAGCATGTCTGCCACCACATTCCCCTTCCCATGAGTATAAAATATCCAAAATTCATAGTCCTTGAGGATCTCCTGCCATCAGTTTTGTCTCATGTTCAACTCCTTCTATGAGAATATATACCTGAGACTATCATGATTGGAGTAGACGATAAACTGTTCCCCCATCAAGTAGTGTTTCCACATTTTCAAGAAAAATACCGCAGCTGCTAACTCCAGGTCATGGGTAACGTAGTTTTTCTCATGCTCTCTCAACTACCATGAGTTGTAGGAAATCACCACCAACTATTCCATCAAGACAAAACCTAGTCTGATCCATGATGTGTTTCATAAGACTACGTACCCAATGCCCTCTTCGGATAGTCTCAAGAGGGGGGCAGTCTCTAGTCTCTGTCCCAGCTCTAGGAAACTCTGCTAAAACTTCTCCATCCACACAAAGGGTTGTCCCTTCCGTGTTAAGCCCGATAAAGATTATACTACTATGGAAACTTCATTCACATACCTCTGATAGTACCCAACCCACCCCAAGAAACTCTGCACCTCAATCACGCTCTTGGGTGGTTCCCATGAAAGTAATCCATCTATATTCGCCAAAAATACAACAACTCTATCCTATAAGATGACTTGTATTAGAAAGTGGACCTCCCAAATCCAGAACTAGCACTTCGAGAGCTTACAGTAAATCTGGTTCTCTTAGAGTGTATCCAGGACTATCTGTAGCTGTGTAGAATGATCCTCCTCCGACGTTGAGTACACCAAGATGTCCTCAATTAAGACTACCATTAAATAATTGAGGTAAGTAAGAAGAACCTGGTCATGAGTCCCATGAACACCAATGGTTCATTTGTCATGCTGAAAGGCATCACTAAAAACACATAGTGGTCGTACTTACATCTAAATGATGTCATCAGTAAATGCTCATCACATACCCAAAGTTTTTTATAGCATGATGTGAGGTATATATTCGAGAACCACCTCAATCCCTTCAGCTGATCAAAGAGTTATTCAATCCTCAGCAGTGGATACTTTTTATTCACAGTCACATGGTTCAGGAACCGGAAATCCACACATAGCCTCAGGCTCTCATCTTTCTTCTTGTAAAATAACACCGGGGCCCCCCATGGTGAAATGATAGGCCTTATAGACCCCTTATCCTACAAGTACTCCAACATTACCCTCAACTCATGTAGCTCCGCGGGAGCCATCCGATATGCCGGTGTGTATATTAGTGCCATCCAAAGGTATAGATCTATATATAATTCTACCTCTTTATGAGGTGGTAGTCTTGAAACACCCAACAGAATGAAATCCTCATACTCTTCCACTACTTCTGGAATGCTTGGACTCCTCTCATCTACCACACTGAGAGTGTGGCTAGAAAAATAGTGAGTGATTGGCTCCACCCTTCTATGAGAATGTCAATATTGTGCTCAAAAAGTTCCCTTTTCACCAGGGAAGGAAAACCTGGCCCTATCCTGATTGGCACATCACACTTTGTGCCTAAGTCACTTGATTTGAGCATAGACTATGGATAACAAGTACATACCCAATATGACTTCTTAAGGCCTCAATGCGGCTACAAAGAGATCTCAAGAAAACCTATCACCTCATAGAGTATGCTCCAACTACAAATACTAGGGTGTAATCATTGAATCCCCTCCCGTAGGGGTCTCTAATCATATGGATCGATCCAACAGATACACTAGAATATCCAAGCCTCGAATGGGGACCATGGAAAGGAAGGAGTGACAACAAACAATGTATATAATAAATGAAGCTCAGGTGGAGAAGGCACATATCATACCTATAATAATATTTGGAGGGAAACTTTCATAAGCCTATTTCACCTGAAGCTATCCTCACCCATTTCTAATGGCTCCCTGAGCCCATAGTGGAACACATGGGGGTGGTGGTGGTAGCACCTCAGACCATCATTTACTTACTACCACTCAGCCTTCTCCCCTACCACGTCTGTCTCCCTATAGACCTCCTCGCTCGAACCTCTACTTCTGCATTGCCAATCGCTCAACTGTCTACTGATCATTTGTGTGGTGGGTCAGACAGTCACGAGCCATGTGTCCCTACCTTCCACACATGAAGAAAAACATGGTCCCCTACTGATTCACTCTTCTCTAGGTGACCCACACTACTGACCCTGGGTCCTAGGGTCACCCTCTCGAAGACGTGGCCCGCTTGGGCCCCCTCTTCTACTAACAACTACTCACCACTAAAGACTCTACCACCTGATGTTTACTGGTGGCTCCGGCTATAGGCACCTACCCTATTAGGAATCTATCCACATGAAGGTATCTCTCTAGCACTCCATCTTGAGTGGGGATACTAAGATACACCATGGATTCCCTGATCTCCCATTTGATTCCCTTATCAAAGGTCAGGGCCTAAAAGAAAGGGTCCCGCACCATGTATGTGGAGTAGCGATAGAGGTCTGTAAACCACATAGAGTACTCAACCACCGATAGGATGCCCAACTGAAGGTGAAGAAACTCTTGTATGCACACAGAGCACAAGGTTGCGCAGAAAGAATCCTCTTAGAAAAGAAGTTCGAAGTCTATCTAGGCCAGGGTCACCTAATCATGCATCTGTATCGTTAGACTCCACCATCTCCCTGACGATCCCAGAAGAAGGATCGCAGCTAGCATTGCCATCCGGTCAAGGGATGTCATCACTTAGTGTAATACCTATGTCACTGTCTCCAGCCAATCCTTAGCAACCTCAGGATATGTCTCTCCCCTAAAACTGGTAGGTCTCTATCTCTGAAACTCGTACAGGGCTATGAACCTATGCGTGTATTCTACCAGTACCTCTGGTAGTAACTACTGATCAACAGGTGGTGGAAACACTGGTGCACCACCCGATGGGTCCATCTCTAGCATGGGTCCCTGAACCGATGCCTCATCGCTTTGTGGGCTACCCACACAATCACGTATCAGAAGTCTAGCTGACTGTGTGCGTAAAGGCATCCTAAAATTGATCATGATGTACCACAGTCATAATATTACACATGGTGAGCTAAATATTATTAAATAAAATAATAAGGAGACAATTATGTAACTAGTGTCTTAATGTATGGAGTCGAAAAGTATAATTCAAGGTCCTATTGTATGGATATGTTGGCCTCTACACCAGCACTAGACCCCCTGAATCGAAAATTATAACACAAAACATTTAACTTTGTTTCCCCAAAAAGTATATCAATAAACTCTCAGTCTTGGAGGAAGAACTTGAAACTTTGAAAAAAATTTGTCACAACCCGTCCCTTGTGGCACGTTCCGTGACATACCCCTATCCCAAATCCTGAAGGCTAGGGGTTGGAGACTAGGACCGAAGGCATCAACCTTCCAGTGGGAGGAATTTTACTGAATACCCGTATGCATGAACACACAACCATGCCCCGAAGATAGAAAAGTTAACAAGAATGACACTAAAAAACCACCGCATACAGGTACAACTGAAATCCAAAATGGGCCAAAATAAAAACCCAAAAAAAGAATAACTGAATAACTGGAAATTAAAAAATAAATTATGGAAAACCATCCACTTAAAACCCCACATGATTGGGAGAGTAGTGTATCAACTGGAAGATGTATGAGTACGCCCTACCGGCCTATCCTCACTTGTCCCCACATGGTTTTAGGATACTAAGTCCTCCCTCGAAGCATCAATCATCCACATCTGTCCCAACACATATGGGAGAAGCCCATGTTGGGGAGGGTAACAGAATACCCAATAGGGGACCCCAAAACACAATAAAAAGACCAAAATGCAATCCCCAAACAAAACACAAAGAATGATAACACATATTGATCAAGAATAAAGACAACTCACACTAGGTATGTTCTAACGTAGGATAGTAAAATCATTAGTCACATCATCGAACACCTTGGGCGGCTAGAGATATCATCCTAAATGACTATAGTGGGCCTTCCAGGTCACACAAAATCCACTTCCCACAATCCATAGGACTAATGTGGTACTCATACCAGATGAGTTCCATGGGTATGTAGGGTCACAAAAAAGCTGCTCCCCACAGTGGGCATGTCAGGTCTCTCAGAAGTCACTTCCCAGCAATGTCCTACTAAGGTACTCCTCTTATCGAGTACCATGGGTCTGTTGAGTCACAAAGAAGCTTCTCCCCACCATGGGACATCTAGGTAACACAAAATATTCTTCCCAATGGTCCATAGTATCCTATACACACAGGGTCTCTCATCAGCAGTCTTTGGATCTCACCCTTCCATAGGGCTTCCGCAGGTTGCATGCTGGATCTCAGGAGAACTGCTCCTCATTCCATTCCATGAATTTAAAATTCCATGAAATCCTCCCATCGAGTATACAAAAAGATCTATCTCATCCAAATGTTTCAAAATCCGCTAACAGATTGTAAATAGGACTCCCAGTTTTCACGATATTGACGTTTTTCCAAAAAGGGGCCATTAGGGTTGGGGTTCGGACCAACCCAGTCGAAGAGACCCAACCCGACCCAACCTGGCCTTAGTTTGGTCCATTGGGCTAAAGGTCTGGCCCGATAGGGCAGGTCCATCCCATTGGGGCTCTTCCAGCCCATGCAGTACCTGGTCTGTTGAAGGCGGACCAGTTTTTCCGCCTAGTAAGGAATCTGTTAGAAGCCGCATCTGGCACCCCTACTCGCACCACAGTCCACCACGTGGCCATTTTCCACTACGGACAAGATACAGAAGGCTGGATGCAACATGGCTGGAAAATCCGGCATTCCCTAATTCCCACATGTAGTGGAAGGCCACATACCAATGAGACATGTGGTCTGCGGCTACAGAATGCTCCTCGGACGCGACCGAGGGGCCGCGTCTCTTCCGCCAGCCACTAGCCTCCGTGGGGTTCCAGCATCCCTGTAATGGCCTTGAAATTTCCTTTCATCCATTTTGAATGTTCTTCAACCATGAATGCAAAAGTATTATGGGTTCATGCCTTGTTTTTGTCATCCTGTACCCTTTGTGATATAATTTTAAAGTAGGGGAGTCTCAGGATCACAGTTTTATCAATCATAAAAATTAATCCCAAATATAAAACCCAAGAAACATCACCCTCCCACATGAAAAGATGTTCCATAGATCCACCCATTCAAGGTTTGGTTTATGTTCATCGTTTAGTATGAATAAAGGGTAAATCATAAACAAAAACAAACCCCTACCTCATTGCAATTTGATGTTGAAGCAGTCTGACAGGGAAGATTCAAGAAGTCGGAGGTGTTTATTGCTTCTCAACTCCATTCTTCGAGGTGAATCAAAGTTCATAATGTTCCGCCAACATTATTCATTATTAGATTTAGAGAAAACTTACTGGTGTTTTTTCAAGTAATTTTCGGCCATTTTATTTCCCATTTCCCCAATTTGTTATCTTATTAAATGAAAACACTTCACAACATTTCTATTACGCTGCGATGTCACATCGTTATGCTTCATTTAAAGAATCATTATGCTTCATATTAACAAGACACTATTGAACAATTTTTAATGCTCCTGATCGTCACCTTGCCGCCACTCCGTGGTTCCATTGTCTTCTACTCAATGATGCAATGAAAATAAAATACCATTTTTTTTTGAATTTTTTATCTTCCAAAAAGTCCACAAATCGACTTTTCCATCAAACCCTATCTGGTTGTTGTCAGGTCCTTTCTATGAGAATCCTAGTGTTCCAAGTTCAATGGTGCTCTTGGATTTTTGATCTGAGCCCCAGTTAAAAAGTTAGAAAAACCTGCTCGCATGTTTACTTAAATGAACTAAAAATGTTCAAATTTCCATTTCGTGCAAAAAGACATCGGAATAACATTTCGCCAAAGCATGTAGTATCAAAATATTTCCATATAATTTTAAAAAAAATTACACAAAAATTCTGAGACATCTCAAAGATCAACATTTTTTGGACCAAAAAAATTAGTGAAAGTGATTCAAATTAATTACAGCGATTGAGAGGAAAATTAGCTTAACAGGAGACTAAACCATAATCTTAAGACCTAAAATGACCTATAAACATGTCCAAATGACATTAGATTGGAAAATTTTTACCATATACTCCAGTTTATTGTATTTATACCATTATTTGATCAATATTTCATAGGAAAAATGTCTTTCCAATTCTCTTTTAAAAATCTAACAAGAATTCCACTCCTTCTATACAATAAAAAGGAACTAACCCATCCCACATATTCAAACCTATAAATCCATTAGAATCACCCAAAAACTAGTAAAATAATGTCCTATAATCCATCGTCTCAACATATATTCTATACCTTGCACAAAAATACATCCAAGGAAGTATTTTGGAATAAACCAATGGAGTTTCCCAAAATTGAGGTAACATTATTCAATGATCACTTAAAATTTAGTTCCTTACCCACGCCAAACCTTATTATTCCATGATTATATAATAACCTCAAATTACACAATATATTTAAAAGTTTTTATTCTAATATTTTACCTAAAAATACACATAATTCTATCTAATTGTTAACTGACTTACCATTATTGTGTAAGATGGACTACCACCAAGTGAAACAATAATTGTTCATTCTTCTATTTCCACCTCTCAGGGTGGAAATAGTGATGGAAATACTATTATTATATGATATATATGATATTTATAATTTATTTATAATTTTTTAATTCTTCTATTACACATATATTCATGCATTCCATTATTTGGGGATATGATTACTTCGTTTGTGGACTTGTCAGAAACCGCATCCTCAATGCAATTTGATACATTCACGATATAAATGGAATGTATAAAAATGGTTTTAAATAATCAAATGAGAACTATGTGACATTACTATGATACTATAATTATAATATACATTTATATATCATTTATTTTTCTTTCTTTTAATATGAAAATGAGATGGAAGTAGCGTTCAGGCGTACGTACGGTCTTCCATCTCAATGAACATTGAATTTCATTTCATATCTCCAAATGTTATGAATTATCCTAATATCATATATTATAGTTTTATATGAAACATTATCCATTATTTAAATTATTGATAAAAATAAATCACTATATAATTAATAATAAAACATTGTAATAAGTTAAAACATACAAGAAAAAATTAAGCAATTTACTCCTAAAATTGGTAAAATAATGAAATATTTTTTTTAAAAAAAATTAACTAGATATTATAATTAAATAATATATTAAAATAAAAAAAAATAATGGTTCCAATATCCCTAAATATCATTCATATAAAACTTATATTGGAGGTTCAGGGATGTTCACCCAAAAGAAAATGCAAGGTAAAATATTTCATCTTAATTTATATTACATTAAGACTTATCTATTTTTAGGAACCGATTCACAATAATTTGCATCATACACTGACCATTTTATTTTTAATATCACCATTATATCATAATTGATGGTATTTTATGTTTCAATTTAAAATATCTCACCCATTGGGATTTAGCTTGAAAATTAATATGTGGTAAAAGTAATCATTAAAGTCTCACATTTCTGTTGTGATTGTTCAAATTATATTGAAACGATCGCTTTATTTTGATAATTCAATTATCCAAATTATTGGGTGGTATATATTATTCTTTTCGAAACCATATACCGTTTTTATATATGGTGTTTAATTTGACTGTTACTTGATTAACTGGGGAGTTATTGATTGATCTTTATCTTTTATTCAATTTGGATATTTGATTAGGCTTACTAATTATTGATTAAATATATTTGAGGAGTGAATTGGATGGGTAGTGGGGGGTCATGACCAGACTTTATATATCCACACTATGAATTGACTGGTTCTCATGAGATTAATAATTTTTTCCAGAATAAATGGGTTTCTACCTGATGTTTTAAACCGTATTGTGAATGGTCTTGATGGTATAAGTTTTCATGCACCTCAAACACGACATCCAATAATTAAACATCTTCTTCATTGCTATTTTATTTATCATTTTTATAATCCATAATATTTTATATGATAAAATATATGGATTCATTTCATACTTATATTATTGGATAAATGGAATGTGTTTTAGTTTCTTACCTTTTTATATTGATTATGCCTTATGTAGTTAATTAAATGAAATTTGTTATCTATTATTACCCATTATAAATTGATTTGTTTTTTATTATTAATTATTGATTTCAATTTACACATCCTTAATAAAAATATGAGATGACCATGATTATGTTCCCTTTCAATATGTTAAAAAGAGGAATCCATAGAATGTGTTTCAAGGATGCCTATATTTCACTTATGTTATGTGTTATTATATTTTTCCAGTATATTATGGATATCATGTATGTAATTTAACATTCAAAAAATTATAAACTATTTGGTCCTTTGGGATTTGAAGCATGTACATATGTGAATTTAATAAAGTAATGCACCAGATCCAAACTTCTGGGTTTAAGGAGTTAAAATTTTTATATCGCTATTTTTTTGATGTAATGTCATAAAAAATATCTAGAAATATTTTCAAGACTAGGAACTGAGAATGAGTAAAATGTTGAGGCCAGATGTGTTTAGAATATATATTTTAAATATGTTAATTATTATGAATGCGCATGTGGACCATTTTACTAATAGATGAGATGGAATTCTAAAAGGGGGCCCAATTTCAAAATTCAATGGCTCTGTCAAGATTATAATGGGAGTTTTACAAAAGGTGAGACATAACCATAGAACATGTCAAATATTATTCTTGAGGTTCGGAAATAGGTGTATGTTTAAAATAAATAAATGTAATTAAATTCACCCAACCTAATAAATATATATATAAATACACTTATTAAAAAATTAAAGGGTTATCTACAGAACCCTACAAATCATGGAGACCCTCTAGAGAGACATTGGAGGAATATCAGTTGGAGAATGAAATCCAGGTCAATTGATTGAGAAAATGTGTTGAGTATAATTAAAGTATATCAAAAAATGAAAAATGATACATCTTTATTATTCAAAATTGATAGATCCATTTTGAAGTAGGATGTTTGGAACATCCTAGGTAAATAAAGAATATGACTTTTTCATATTTATCAATTTCTGAATTAAATATTAATTTTACTTTAAAAGGGTTTCTATGTTTGATAGCGTACCCAATACGCAACAACGGGTTTTGTTTGAAATCATAAGTTTCACGCTAATAATATATTATTATTTTAAATGGTAGTTAACTCCTAGCCGTTTTATTGGCGGGAATGAACAAAACTAACTTCAATATTATTATACATGTTTGTTAAATGTATTTACACTCATGAAATAAATGTTAGAGGCTTAAAATGTGAATAAATCTAATTTTAAGAATAATTTAGCTTAAAAGGTCGATTTACCAGCTTTTAATGGCGATCCCTTTTTAAATACAGTTTTGGTCACTTTAATACATTTTATATGACCAAATGAAATCCTTCTTTATAATGGGGATATCAAAATTTACTTTGTGTGAAGTTTTGGAATTTTTCCGATAAAGTTCATTTTTTAATGTATAGTGAAAATGTTGTATTTTAATTCAAAACCACGTTTTAATCTAATTTATTTATATGGTCAGATTATCTATTTAATTGTTTTAAAGTGTAATTAGAATATATATTTACCATTTAATCCAATTTTGTTCATTGTAATTAATTTCACTTTGAAATTGGATATAAACAAGTATCAATCTTTTGACAGTTATTGTTTCTTAAAAACACGCTATTTGTTTTGATAACGGGAATTAATTTTAAATTTAATTAATGCCACTTTAATTTTTTTATTTTTTTAAAATAGACCTCATTTTTTAATTTGGGAAATCAAATATAGCTTAGGATGATGTTTTGGAAATTTTCTGAAAAACATCAATTTTTGATGAATAGTGGAACCACTTGGTGGTAGTTAAAAAAACTGACTTTTTCATTTAAATGAAATTTTACCACTTCTGTGAATTGAATTTAAAAAATAAAATATACATGGTTGTTATCAAGAAGTAAAATTTTGTTTAGTAAGATGGAAATAATTTTTGGTGAAGAGTAACCTTTGACTTTTATTTACCGTAGTTAAAAGTAAATAGGGTAATTCAAGGTTAAAATAATATTATTATAATTCAAAATTACCTTAACACTTGTACAAACTTTATTTTTTGAGTCATTAACGACCATGTGCATCTTTTGGTCGATTTAGGGACCCCATTGAGGCAATTGGGTGTGACAATGACAATTTAGATTAATTAATTTAAAGTAAAGGCCAAAATGACATTAAAACAATCTATTAGTAATTAATTTATATATATTGTTATATAATGAATAATTTTAAATATAAATATTAATTGGAAATATAAAAATATTTCCTTCATCATGGTATTTTTTATAATTGTTAGACAAATAATAAATTAAATTATTTATGACACAATAATGATGCAATGTTTACCTCATTAATAAATCATTTAAATAAATAAGATTATAATGATTAAAATATTATCCAAAACATGTCCAATTCTGATCGGATGATTTTATTTCGACCACGAGTCATATTCTCTTCATATTTAATGATTTTTGGGCCATTATAAACCGAATATAATTATATAATAAAATAACAGTTTCACACTTTCCTAAAGAGCCCCTCCTCCCCCTTATAAAATGAGACCACTTCTAACCAATTCCTCACACCTATCAAGACATTTGGCTCGTCCAAACTCTGACCAATTAAGCTCACTGCATCACTCTCCTCCTCCTAGAAGGTTTACCTTAGGTAGAAGACACTACAAGAAGTACTTTTGGTTCAAACAAAAGGAAGTCACCCAAATTAATTGTAACGGTTTTTCTTAAATTGTTTTCTTTTATTTTACTTCTCCAACCCCTAAACTCTTTTTATTCCATTCTTTTGTAAAAAAACTATATCTTCAATATACTATGATGTTGTTATGAGAAGGATTAGAACTACACATACACACACCCCCATCTAATGGGTGAAGAACATAATGTTTCTATGGATGCCAACTAACACCTCACGAAACGATGATTGTTCGATTTTATCCTACTGCCTCTCATGGTGTACATTATGATGGAACTGTATTAATACATGATATATATTATGTTTATTATTTCCTTTATGGTTTCCATAGTGGGTAAATACGATAATCTCATTTGAGGAAGTGCGGACTACCGCCCCCTCAAAGTGATGTGATTCGTTAATGACTTATGTGGGATGTATAAAGGATGGAGTTAATAATATTATATATGATATTATACTGGAATTATAATATACCTATTTATCATTATGTTTTTTCCATTAAAATAATAAATAGAAATGAAAATAGCGTTCATTCGTACGTACGGCTAACCGTCTCCATGAACAGTGTATTTCATTTCTTACCTCTAAATGTTATGTACAATTATAAATACATGTATATAATGGATATATATTATATATATGATATATAAATAATGAATTTAATTCTGGATATAATGGACTATTGACCCCATGGAAAACTTGTAATATAAGGTGTTCATTTTTTACTCAAGCACCAAATATCGACAAAACAAACATTATTAATTTAAATGATTACATAATGTTTATGACACATTAATAAGTGATATAAAAGGAATAATAAACTTTAAAAAGGGTTTTAAGAAAGTATAAATTAAATTTATTTTATTATTCATGAGATTAAATAACAATCGAGTCAAGTCGGATGCGAGGTAAGTGATCCGACCTCTCTCTTTCTTTTAAAGTACTCCTATTTATGTAATTTCTATTATGTTCCATGTTCTTATGTTGGAGGATATTATTTTATATTCACCATAATTTAATATTTATTTCCATATGATTAGATATCCCCTCTTACTCTCATCAATTCATTTTAATATTTTTTAAGTGGCGTCGTTAAGCTGTCGAATTTTTGTAAGGGATTTCTTATATCACTTTTAATTCTGTGAGATTTCCATTGTTCACCACTTATTAATTGCATGTGGTGTATTATGTACTTCCGTTTGATATATTTTATCATGATTATCTTTATATTCATGGTATTCTATTCTTCATTTGATGGTTATTATCTTTTTATCAAATGACTCAGTTGGTTACAATGAGGTAAAGGGTTTCATCTCACTTTTATTCCCGTGAGATTCATGCTATATTTTACACTATTTCCTTTTGTGTGGGGTATGTACTGTCGATTATTGTACATTAGTGTAATATAATTTCTTTTATGAGTATTTACATATTCATTGTATGATCATTCTTTCATGTGGAATATGTTTGGTAATTTACCAAATCAGTAAGGGAACTTCTTAACCCAATTCCCATTCTTTGGGTTGATCTTCTCTTTCTTATTTATGTCGTCCTATGAATATTTGTGAATGAACACTGATTGTTTTACACTTAATATTCACTTATATTTGGTGTATTTATATTTTTCACACTTAATTATCTGATAGATTTATCCTTAATTTAAGGATACCGTCTTTGTAAAGGACTTTGTCTCAATTTAAATACCATTGAGATTTATTTATTGTTATACACCAATTCACTTTCATATGGTGTGTATAATGTACTTTGACGTATTATATCATGAAGCCATTTATTATCATGATATTATAAAGTTTTTATTATATGTTACTCCTCAATTATTTGTATTCAAGAGTCTCTCATTTTGATAGTAACTCTTTAACTAAAATATAGTTTTAAATGTTTTATAGATTTATTATTCTAAATATTTCTCTTTAATGTCCATGTTTTTAAAAAGGTGTTTAAGGATTTATTTATATGTACATTAATGTATTAAAATTATAATTATTTAAAAATATTGAATGTGGTATTGGACACTTTGATTCAAAAAATCTATTTTTAAATGGTTTATGAAAATGGATTTATTATTTCAATATCTTGAAATTACATCTTGCGACTTAAAATGAATAGTTATTCGAGAAATGTTTATATTTTCAATATTTTATGTGCTATTATGGTACTTGGACATTTGACGGGTGGTTACGTGACAAACCAAATGACGGGCGGTGCCATGAATACCAGGACGGGTGGTTACGTTATAACCTCCAATGCATTGGGTATTGAAGTTGGTCGTATAGATATTCCATTTAGTGATATGTGTGAAATTCGGCCGTATGGTTATTCCATTTAAGTATGTTTATGTACCATGTTACCTTTATTGTGTTATGTGTTCTTTATATGGGTTTTATGGTAATCTTTTGGTTACAAAAGGTTATGTAATGATCTTTTATTCAGTGAAGAGTATTTACTACCTCATAAAGGTGAAAAGTATTACTTATGTTAAAGTATTCATGGTTTACTTGTTGTTTTGAAAAACTAACTGTTTTCGTTCTTTGTGTATCCTTTACTGAGATTTTTATTTTCATCCCATGTTTTTGAGATATTTTTCACAGGACATAATGTGGAATAGGGTCAAGGATGAGATCAAGGAAAAGTCATGTTGTCTTAAATATGGAACTAGACATGATTTTTTTTCAAGAGTTCTTGTTTGTAAAAAAATGGAAACTATATAGAAGTGTCTACTTTGTAATATTTTGAGATGTAATAGTTATTTCATAATTCTCTAAAACATTAAATCTGAAAAGATCCTCAATTTTAATTATTCATTAAATTTGATATTATGTAAGGTTTAAGGCCATGTCCTTATAGTGGGTATCAATGGTCGGTTTAGATAACTTTAGAGGTTAGGGTATTCTTTAAGAATAAGTGACATTACCATAATGGTTAGTATTTCAGAAAAATTCAATGTTTTTTTAGATAAATTGAACGAGATTAAGATTACATGAATAAGTTTATCTTTGTGTTTACCCTCATCATAAGATATTATATGATGATTTTACTGATATACCCAGATTGACCTTTTTGGTTTTAGTAAATCGCTGGATCTAGGAGGCACCAAAGTAACAGTGGATGTGATGAAAATGGTGACAGTTTTCTGAATGAGAAACTAAATGATATGGGAGCTGCAATGGGAACACTTGTGGTTATTATCAACCAACTATCTGGAGTCATGATTGACCACCTTAAACTTAGTGAATTTCATAAGGCATAATATATGCGAGAAACAAATACCTACGGAAGTTTAGGTAATAATCATAAAGTTATGTGTGTTCAAAAACCCATGTGTCAAAGATGTGGAAAGAAACACTGAGGAAAATGTTTCAAAGGTATAGAAAGATTCTATAGATGTGTAAATGAAGGTCATAAATCAAGAACCTAACATGGAAAAAGGAAGCATCTAGTTGACTCTTGGAAAGGGAAAGAAGTACTTTCTGAGGGATCAATTGAATGTTTTAAATGTGGGGTGCATGGACATTATGCAAACACATGTCCTAAGAAAAATTATTTGGAATGGGATCACCAAGATCATACAAATATTTTTTACCAAAAAATAATGCCATTCTGATTGAGGATGAAGAAACTGGCAATGACCAATGAAAGGTATGGATTATTTCTTAAACATATGTTTTCCTATCATTGAAATTGTATGATATGATTCATGATTTTTTTGTAGGAATGAAGTATTTCAGAGTAATTTTGAATGTAATGGTTAATGTATCATGAAGAATGTTGAATGAGTAAGAAGTCAACATATCAGGGATTCAAGAGTTACGGTAGATTTTAGGAAGGTGAAATGCTTAAAAGTATTAAGGCTCTTTTGATGATGAGATTACATTAAAATAATTTTTATAGTATGTGTCACCCTGATGTTTCATATATGAAAATTTTATTCAAGGAATAATTATCTTTTCTTTTGTGGATATAGTTATAAAGAACTATTTGGGTTTATATGATCCTTGAATTTGAGCCAATTACTGGTTAATACATTTTGGGATGCAAAACGAAAGTTATTAGATAAAATTTATGTTTAAAATATGTTATGGTTATTTTTTATGATTTTAACTTTTTTTGGGAATGTTATAAAATTATATAGTTTTTGAAAAAGGAGAACACGTAGACCATGTGACAACCCGTCGCGTCGGACGAAGCTGCAGGAGTCGAACCCACAACCAAAGTGCGACTGGTATTTATTGACTACCACTGGACTACGTGAAGTCCCCGGTTAGTATGAATTATTCTTTTTAGTTATATGATCTTAGGAATCAAGAATATGTTGATTTTGTGTTATCTATGGAAATGATTAAACTATCATGGAGGATATGTGATTTGGTTAATTACTTTTCAATAGGAGACTTTAAGAGTAACTGAAGTTATTTGGAGATAAATGTTAAGATTTATATTGGAAGAATGTGTGATTAAATCATTAGGAGATTTGGGTTTCAATCTTAGTTTATATTACTTTGAAGAATTTTAATGATAATTTTTTATTGAATGGTCTTTTATGAACTTTGGGTTTTTTTGGACACATTTTGGAGATTAAGAGTAGTTTTTATTTCTGTAAAAGATTATCCTTTTGGGGATTAGCTAATATTATACTAACCATTTTGGTTTTGGATAAGGTCTAAAGACATGGGAAATATATATTTCATCTTTTGTGGAATAGGTGATACTCTCGATGTTGATTATAGCGCTCTTAATGCGAATATGTCATCCTAAATACTCATCTTTTGGTGAAAATATGAGTCTGTGTAAGAAATATAGTAAGAGATGAAAATCTACATGACAAGTAAGTATGTTTCCTTATGATTTAGTTAAGATCATAAATAAATTACTCAATAAAATGTAACTTAAAACAGAAATCGTTGTCTGTTAACTTTTCCTACTGGGGAATCAAATATTGTTTACACAATCATAAGTTTTTGATTTTCTTATGGTTATCTTTCTTCTAATCATGTTTCCTATCACTCACCATCAGAACATGACCCTTTGTTTTCTCCTCCATATCCATGTTTTCATGGAATCTTAGTATGGGTTAACTCGGGTGACCATTGTACTTATCTTTCTTTCTTTTAAAGTGATATTTTTACTGACTCTTTTTCCGATACGGGACTTTTAATAAAGTTTCTGAGCCCAAATTTTAATATTGCGAGGACGCAACCCCCAAAAGGGGGGAAGGGTGTAACATCCCAGGTAAATAAATAATATGACCTTTTAATATTTATTAATATTTTAATTAAATATTAATTTTACTTTAAAAGGGTTGCTATGTTCGATAGCGTACCCAA
Organism: Viscum album; assembly: GCA_963277665.1. Lineage (NCBI taxonomy): Eukaryota > Viridiplantae > Streptophyta > Magnoliopsida > Santalales > Viscaceae > Viscum > Viscum album. The sequence goes on along the minus strand of OY728120.1, from coordinate 2,057,695,706 downwards.
TACGCAACAACGGGTTTCTTTGAAATCTTACGTTGCACACTAATAATATATTGTTATTTTAAACGGTATTTAACTCCTAGCCATTGAATTGGTGGGAATGAATGAAACTAAATAGAATATGATTATACACGTTTGTAAAATGTATTTCCATTCATCCAATAAATATTAGAGGATTAAAATGTGAATAAATCTAATTTTAAGCATAATTTACATTAAAAGGTCGATTTACCGCCTTTTAATGGAGAACCCTTATTAAATCTAGTTTTGGTTACTTTAATACATTTTATATGACCAAATTAAATCCTTCTTTATAATGGATATATAAAAATTTACTTTGTATAAATTATTGGAATTTTTTCGATAAAGTTCATTTTTTAATGAATAGTGAAAATGTTGTATTTTAATTCAAAACTACTTTTTAATATAATTTATTTACATGGTTAGATTAACTTTTTATTTTGTTTTAAAGTGTAATTACGATATATTGTTACCATTTAATCTAATTTTGGTCATTGGAATTAATTTCACTTTGAAATTGAATATAAACAAGTATCAATCTTTTGATAGTTATTGTTTCTTAAAAACACGCTATTTGTTTTGATAACGAGAATTAACTTTAAAATTAATTAATTACACATTTATGTTTTGAATTTTAAAAAATAAACATAATTTTTGAATTCATAATATAAAATATAGCTTAGGATTAATTTTTGGTAATTTTATGAAAATCTTCAATTTTTGATGAATAGTGAAACCACTTAGTGGTAGTTAAAAAATGACTTTTTCATTTAAATGAAATTTTACCACTTCTGTGAATTGAATTTAAAAAATCCTACATACATGGTTTATATCAAGAAGTAAAATTTGGTTCATTAGGATGAAAATAATTTTTGGTGAATATTAACTTTTGACTTTTATTTACTATGGTTAAAGGTAAATAGGGTAATTCAAGGTTAAAACAATATTATAAAATTCAAAATTACCTTAACACATGTCCAAAAATTATTGGTTGTGTCATTAAAGACCATGGGAATCTTTGAGTAGATTTTGGGATCCCATTGAGTCACTTGGGTGTGATAATGACAATTTAGATTAATTAATTTAAAGTAAAGGCCAAAATGACATAAACAAAAATATTTTAGTAATTAATTTTTATATAGTGTAATATAATGAATAATTTTAACTATAAATATTAATTGGAAATATAAAAAGCATTCCTACATTATTGTATCTTTTTTTATAATTTTTAGACAACAAATAAATTAAATTATTTATGACACAATAATGATGCAGTGTTCACCTCATCAATAAATCATTTAAATAAATAAGATTATAATGATTAAAATATTATACTAAACATGTACAATTATAATTGTATGACTTTATTTAGACCATGATCCATCTTATATTAATATTTAATGATTTTTGGACCATTGGAAACCTAATATTATTATATAGTAATATAATAGTATCACACTTTCCTAAAGAGCCCCTCCTCCCCCTTATAAAAGGAGACCACTTATAACCAATTCCTGACACCTCTCAAGCCATTTGGATCATCCATACTCTTCCCAATTAAGCTCCATACATCCCTCTCCTCCTCCTAGAAGCCTTAACTAAGGAATAAGGCACTTCAAGAAGTCCTTTTGGATAAAACCAATGGAAGTTACCCAAATTAAAGGTAACATTTTTTCTTAAATTGTTTTATTTTATTTTACTTCTCCAACCCCTAAAATCGTTTTATTCTATTATTTTGTAACAAAAAAGTATCGTCAATATACTAGGATGTTTTTATGATAAGGATTCCAACTAAACATACACACACCTCCATGTAATGGGTGAAGAACATAATGTTTCTGTGGATGGAAAACTAACGCCTCTTGAAATGATGATTGTTCGATTTTATCCTACCGCCTCTCATGGTGGCCATTATGATGAAACTGTATTAATATATGATATATATTATGTTTATTATTTCCTTATGATTGTTTAATTACCAATTATATCAAGCCTTTATGGTTTCCATAGTGGGTAAATACGATAATCTCATTTGAGGAAGTGCGGACTACCGCCCCCTCAAAGTGATGTGATACGTTAATGCCTTATGTGGGATGTATAAAGGATGGATTTAATTGTATTATATATGATATTATACGGTAATTATAATATACCTATGTATCATTATGTTTTATTTCCATTAAAATAAGAAATATAAATTAAAGTAGTGTTCATGCGTACGTACGGCTTACCGTCTCCATGAATGGTGCATTTCATTTCTTACCACTAAATGTTATGTACTATTATAAATACATGTATATACAGGATATATATTATTTATATGATATTTAAATAATGAATATAATTCTGGATATAATGGACTATTTACCACATGGTCAACTTGTAATATAAGGTGTTCATTTTTGACTCAAGCACCAAATATCGACAAAACGATCATTATTAAATTAAATGATTACATAATGTTTATAACTTGGTAATAAGTGATATAAAAGGAATAATTAACTTTAAAAAGGATCTTAAGCAATTTTAAATTAAATTTAGTTTATAATTCAGGTGATAAAAGAATGATCGAGTCAAGTTGGACGCGAGGTAAGGGATCTGACCTCTCTCTTTCCTTTCAAGTACTGTCCTTTATTTCATTTCTTCTATGCTCCATATTCTTATACTGGAGGATGTTATTTTATATTCAACATACTGTAATTTGTATTTCCATATTAGGAGAGACCCCCTCTAACGCTCATCAATTCATTTTAAGAATTTTAAAGTGGTGCCGTTAGGCTGCCGAATTTTTGTATGTGATTTCTTATCTCACTTTTAATTATGTGATATTTCCGTTTTTCACCACTTATTTATTGAATGTGGTGTAATATGTACTTCCATTTGATATATTTTATCATATTATATTTATATTCATGGAATTCTGTGATTATTTTTATTGTTATTAACTTTTGATCAAATGACTCAGTTGATTACAATGAGGTAAAGGGTTTCATCTCACTTTTATTCCCGTGAGATTCATGCTATATTTGCCACTATTTTCTTTTGTGTGGTGTATGTACTTCCCATGTTTGTACATTTTTTTAATATAAATTCATTTATGAGTATTTACATCTGCATTTTATGATATTTCTTTAATGTGGCATATATCTTGTAAGTTACCAAATTGGTAAGGGAACATCTTAACCCAATTCTCATTCTTTGGGTTGATGTTCTATTTATTATTTATGTCGTCCTATGAATATGTGTGAATGATCGATGATTATTTTACACTTAATATGCACTTTTATTTGATATATTTATATTTTTCACACATAATTATCTAATTGATTTATCCTTAATTTAAATATAACGTATTTGTAAAGGACTATATCCCAATTTACATTCCCTTGAGACTTATTTATTGTTATGCACCAATTCACTTTTATATTGTGTATATACTGTACTTTGACATATTATATCATGAATCCCTTTATTATCATGATATTATAATGTTTCGATGTTATGTTACTCCTCAATTATTTTTATTCAAGAGTCCCTCATTTTATTAGAAACTCATTAACTAAAATATAGTTTTAAATGTTTTAATGATTTATTATTATAAATATTTCTCTTTAATGTGAATGTTTTGAAAATAATTTTTAAGGATTTATTTATATAGGCATTAATGTTTTAAAATGTTAATTATTTTAAAATCATTAAAGTGGTATGGGAAACTTTGATTCAAAAAAATATTTTTAAATGGTTTATGAAAACGGATTGAATATTTCAATATCATGAAATTACATCTTGCGATTGAAAATGAAATGTTATTAGTGAAATGTTTATATTTTTAATATTTTTTGTGCTATGATGGTACTTGGACCTTTGACAGGTGGTTACGTGATAAACCAAATGTCAGGTGGTGCCGTGAATACTAGGATGGGTGATTACATTATAACCTCTAATGAATTGGGTATGGAAGTCGGCCGTATGGCTATTACATTTAGTGATATGTGTGGAAGTAGACCATATGGTTATTCCATTTATGTATGTTTATGTCTCAAGTTACCCTTATTATGTTATGTTTTCTTTATATGGGTTTTATGGTATTATTTTTCTTACAAAAGGGTATATAATGATCTTTTATTCAGTGAAGAGTATTTACTATTTCATAAAGGTGAAAAGTATTACTTATGTTAAATTATTCATGGTTTACATGTTGTTTTGAAAAACAAACAGTTTTCCTTCTTTGTGTATCCTATACTGAGCTTTTTATGCTCATCCCATGTTTTTGAAATGTTTTTCAGAGGATATAATGTGGAATAGGGTCAAGGATGGGATTAAAGAAAAGTCATGCTATCTTAAACATTGAACTAGACATGACTATTTTTTTTCAAGAGTTCATGTTTGTAAAAATATGTAAACAGTGTAGAAGTGTCTACTTTGTAATCTTTTGAGATGTAATATTAATGTCATAATTCTCTAAAACTCTAAACCTGAAAATATTTTCAATGTGAAGTAATCATTAAATTCAATATTATGTAAGGTTTAAGGTCGGGTCCTTATATTGTTGATTTATGTTGTATTTAACCACATATTATAATTATATTGATGAACGTTAATCAATCGATCAATGGATTGATACACTGATCATGCATATTTGAGGAACAAGTATTATTTATCTCAGAATTTAGTAGTTTAATTATGATTTTCATTTTTCACATCATTCATAATTCTAATGAAAACGGATTAAGGAAAATATTAAAATTTATTGACATTCATTCCACATGTATGTTTTTTTTGAATTCCTTTCCCCATTTAATCATTCATCGCATAGAAATATCATGGTCCGTGGTTAGAGAAATAATGAGAAATCAACTGTTGCACAACAATTTCATGGAAAAATGGGTGGCTATTGTAGATCCAGGATCAATATGGTTTGGGGATCATATAAATATGGATATTTCAGTAGATAAAATTCAATTAGGTATACGCAACCGTTGTGTTCATTGACATGTGATGTAAGTGACCCACACAAGTGAGTTTTGGAGGGATTTGATGGCCACATTCTGATGTTTGATTTTGAAAAATCCTAAAAAAAATGTTAATTGATTTCTGATTATGGGAAGTAAATTTGAATGACTATATTAATGGACTACTACACATAAAATGGATATGGTATTCAATAAATTCTCATAACACACTGCCTGTAATCTGGGATAAAATGGTCGGCGGGACCCGTTGTGTGGTGCTACGGTTTTTGTATTGATTTAATCACCACACGACATGTGAGACCAGTTACATGGTGTGTGGAATCTTTCCTAGAACATGGTGTTTGTCATGAAAAATAAATTTCCAGACATACACAGACAAGGAAATTCATACAGGGACACCGCCCACCAGACATAGACATGTCCAGGAGTCCATGAGCTCAAACAAACCATGTACTCAGACACAAACATAGACACATACATGTGCCATTATGCATGGGAAGAAATTTATGTCAATGGTATATTATGTGTAATAATAGTAGACATAGTGTGACCCTTCTTAGTTTTTTTATCCCCTTTATGTTTCATCATGTGTATGATTTATTAAAATGTGTTCCCTTGAATTATTTCCCTGTGGGTTAGTATGGAATCACATCTTATACATTGGATAGTGATCCATTCTTAAGGAATTCTTGGAAAATGTTTTTATAATCCATCTATGAGGGTTAGAGTGAGATCCTATTTTATCATCTAGACATAGGTGGTGTTCTTGGTATTATTGTGAAAAACATGACACATGTGTTGATCATCTACTTATAAAGTCATTAAATAATTATTTATTTCTATAACCCAAGGCCTTGGTTTTGATACTCATATTTTTATTATTATCCTTAGATTTCTAGTGTATAATTCTTATAGTGAGACTCTATGAGAAGTATATCTTGGAATAATACCACCTGTGATATGTGACTCATGGAGTTTGTTCTACAGGATGATTTTTATGTTGGACCACCGAGTGTGATTCCTTGAGTAGCATTACAGTTTTTGATTCACATTGAGTTTATTTTACCGAGTTGAGTATATCTAGATATTATTTTTTAGGTGATGTAGAAACATACCTCTATAGATCGGGATGTTATTCATTTTGGTAGTTTTTCGAGTGATTTTGGGGTGTCCTATAGTGTATTGTTATACTCACCCATGTATGGGATTTTCGAACACATGTATTATCTTATTCAGATGATTAAACTTTTCATAGAGTCCAAGATAGAGCAAGATAAGACGGTTCTTAGTGGGAGAGACAAACCATTTTGTGTTTTTGTTGTTATTTTGATAGCTCTCCCCAGATATAAATTCACATTGGATATGATTTTATAATCTTTTTATTGGGATTGTATTTTGAACATTTTTATTTCTATTAAATATTGACATACTATGACTGTGGAATTTAGATGTATGAATTCATAGATAATAAGATTTTTTACATTTTAAAATTTTATGGTCTTGGAGATGTATGCATGTGAATTTGTACATTCGACTAAGGCCTATTATTTTGGGGATATTCATAATCAGTGCTTGTCATTAGACTTTGTCCTATTAGAGGCGGGATTAGGGAGTCTTATAATGGGACCCATTGGTATGGTTTGTGGTAGAGTTGTATCAATGTAGTCAATTAGATATTTTCTCTAGAGACTCCGAGATTGGTTTTTTGGAAACTATGTTACATTTTTCATATCCATATTTGAGTCTAGGGACTCTATTGTTCGTGAGGTATCTGATATATCCTTACACCAGGACACTGATCACATGAATTTTAACTCGATACATGAGGACACCGGTATGATGGAAAACCAATGGCACATTAATAATATTGAAATGGGTTGTGGATTCCATTTTCTTCTTGATCCATCTCTCCATATACACTCCTTTACCATGGTAAATGAGTTCTATTTTAGGATTCCTCTACAACATATACTAGCATGGATTTAACATTTGTATCACAAGGAAGATCCTCTCTGTGAAGAGGCATCAATATAGTTTCATGTTCTGAAGGTGTTACATCTATGTGGGGAACCAGTTATATCACCACTTGTTGAGCAGTATATGGTACCCATAGTATAAAAATATGAGGTGTATATTGTTTGAGTTGTTAATGAGTTCCACTATCCAAAAACCCTTCTTTTATGAGGATATCCTGACCCAAAAATGGATTAGGACTATATTGAATTGGTGCTATGTGTTTTGGTCATTTTGGGACACCAATAGATCAGATGGTGGACCTATAAATCATCCTTATCCATGGATTAGTAAAAAAATGATCAGGATTAGAGACCCAATCATATGATGAGAAAAATATATCATGGTTAGATATTGAAAAAAAATTCATAGGGGAGTTCACTATAGATATGTTATGGTATGTACACATATAGGATATTCTTGAACTGTAGTGGGGAATTACCACAATGGATGAATATTCATTGATGTTCATCAATCGCTCCAGTTAATTGAATTATAAGGTTCATGTTTAGTTCTTCTTGGATTTGAAAATCAATAGGGTAATCCATAGGTATATCCATGAAATATTTATTCCTCTATGTATTCCAAGATATTCTTTGGTTCTAGAGACAGAATTAATGGTCACGATTTTCTTAGTTGAGTTGACATAGATAATTGTTGACTATAGTGGGAACGTAGGGGAAAAGACTTCATCATCCAGGAGTGGATGTTATTCTTATAGATCTCGACATGTGATCCATTTCCAGAGGTGATCCAAGGATGGAGTACATGTGGTTCAGGGATCACAGGATGGGTCTAGTCATCCTAGGGAGAGGTTAGTTTACATTATTCATGGTAGTGTACAACTTGATATGGATTTAATGAAACATTACACAACTGTAAGAAAGATAGTGGATGGGCCACCTACACAAAGGAAGCAGTAGGATAGAAAAATTCCACATGGTGGATAATGTGGGAGAGGAGCTTGGATAGAAGCTAGGGGTGGTATACATTTTTACTTGTTTCCACCACCTTCGAGAAGTGTTCCATGTCAGCCCCCATGAGAAAAAGGAAAAGGGTTAGGGAAGCTATTGTCGGTTGAGGAACATAGAATAGAGGCACCAAGGATAATACCTTGTAAAATTTGTGTCTTTTATGAAAAAAATTCAATAATAATAGACATAGGTGTGATTCATTTATTTATTTCGATTTATTTAGTTAAAGGAATTAAAATTTTGTTTTACCCCTTTAATTGACTATAACACATAGAGACTCCTATGGTAGATGACTCATCGATCACAAAATTGTACTGATGGTGTGACATGAATTTAAGAGGTGAGTGTTTCTTTTGGGATCTCATTTTAACAAGAATGATAACTTACGAAATCGTCATAGATATAGATGATTAATCTATAGTTCATTCCTAAATAAACTATTGTAGGCATAAGATGGGATGTGTTGGCACCAATGGGACTTGTTTTTCCATTCTTGGTGAAAAGGAAACTCATGAATCATAATATGGTATCATTTATACGAGGGTGTTTCTAATTTCTCATCCTTATGATATCATGACCCTTGGTGTTGTTGATGTTATTAGTTTCTAGATCCCTACTATGCTGGTAGAGTCTGAGGATATCTTTATCGATGTAGTTATAGGTTTTCTCAATACCAAGATATATACTTATTCATCGATCAAAACCGTTGGATAACCTATATATATTAACAATCACATTAGATGGATGTCCCAAAGATTCACTAGATGATGGTGTAGTGGAAGGACTTACAGAGGAAGGGATTTGTTATTCCCATTATTTCACTCTGCGAAGCCCCAATTTTGTTTTCCCAGAAGGATGACGTGGGAATGTGGTTTTTCATGGATTACACTCACTTAAAACCTGTGACCATAATATGAAAGAATAAACAACAATGTATCTTTGACCTATTTGATCTACTGATAGATTAATGAGGTTCTGAAAGATTAACCTCATATTCGTGGATCAGTATTTGATATTATGGGATGAGGATATCCTGGAGAAGGAATTAAGATATTTCTATGATCACTAGGAGTACATTGGTATTCCCTTTTTAAAAATTAACATCTTAATAGTGTTCATGGGACACATTAACTAGATCATTCTTCAATTCTATGACGTTTTTATTGTAGTCATCACCAATAATATTCTTGTATAATTGGATTTCGAGGAGGATCTCATGATATATATGTAGATAGTTCTAGATATACTCCAAGAGAACATTGTTTATAGGAAGATATCAAAGTTCTAGTTCTTGTTTTTTGAGGTCAAAATTATTGGACATGTTATCTCTGTTGTGGAACAAGTGAATTTTGAGGTTGTGTTATCCTAGGATACACCCATGATCATAGAATAAGTACTATGCATCCTTGGGTTTTCAGCTACAATTAGAGATTCATACTTGTTTTATCCAGTATATCATCTCCCATGATAGATTTTTCTTGAAAGAAGAATCCTTTCATGTGGATAGAGAGGTCTGAATAGGATTTCATTGAGTTGAGTGAGAGATTGATGGGTACCCCAATCATGAGATTTCTAGAGCTGGATGTCGATTAAGTAGTGTTCTATGATGCATCAAGTGTTGGGATTGGATGTGTTATGAAAAAGAGACGTAAAATTATTTCCTATAGTTCATGACTTTTGAGGAAACGAGAGTAGAACTACATAACAATTGTTACTTAGTTTTTAGTTGAAGTTTTAAATCTCGTGATTTGGATGTAATACATGATGGGTGAGTGTTTTGTCATATTTTCTAATCACAGAAGTCTCATGTGTATATTATCTAATAAGGATCATAAAATGATTCAGAGGAGATGGTTGAGTTCCTATAGTATTATTACTTCATGATTTTATACACTCTTGGAAACGGAAATGTTGTATAAGATGTTCACATTAGGAGATCACGTTAATAGTTTCTAAGGAATATGTTAGAGTAATTTCCCTCATTGTAGTAATTCATTATGGTGGAAATGGAGAAGCTTACCTCCTGTAGATGGTTTTCCCACAACTCAATTATAGTATGTTAGGGATGTATAGCATGAGGATATAAACATTGTGACCAAATATAAATTGATATGCAGTAGATATGATCTTTTAGATTTTATAAAAGTGGGGAGTATGTGTTTCTATTAAAAGGATGGGTGATGGTACTAGTGACGTTATAGAAGGAGGTTCTGAGAGATTTTCATATATTTACATTGGCAGTACATCTAGGGTTGGAATTGTTGTACCAGGAACTTCAATGTCAGTTTTGGTGGACATGGATGAATAAGTTTTCTACTAAGTTTGTCTCTCGATGTCATACATGTTAGAGTGTAATGGTTTAACACCATGTTCCAGCTGGTTTATCTGAACCACATGAGGTGACCTTGTGGATGTGATATGTGATATCCTTCGAATTTATGATAATATTTCCACATACATCTACGGTACATGATTACATATAGGTGATCAAATACTGTCTCACTATTTCATCCTACTTATTAAATTTTTGGGAGTAGAGTTCACTAGATACATTGGTATGCATCTATGTGCATTAGATAGTCTGAATCTATAGAGTTTCTCAATAATCATTTATTATTGTGATTCTTGGTTCATCTCTTAGTTATGGAAGGGATTTTATGAGGATTTTGGGACTCATCTATGTATGATATTAACTCTTCACCCGCAAAATAATGGTTAGATTGAGTGTAAAATTAAGGTTATGGAGTAATTGTTGTTATTGTTCATGTTTTAATTTTTCCATAATTAGTAGGATCACCAACCATTATTGGAGGTTTCAAATAACAATAACTGCAGTTACAGAGTTGGAATGGAATTGTTAGATTCCTTGTACAGGTGACGAATTAGGTCACTGCTTTAGATGACTGAACTTGGAGAAGTTAACATTGATGGGTCCAGAGCTAATGGGAGCCACTACAAAGAGGGAGATTATCATCCATGAGTGGATGATAAATACACACAACCATCAAAAGTCCTATGATGAATGATGAAAGAGGGATTTGGAGTTTGAGGAAGGAAACTATGGGTTCATATAGGTTCCACTTCAATGAGGATTATATAGATTTATTTATGGTGATAAGTCTATCTTAGAGTTTCACTGTCCCATTCCAAATAATGGATATAGTTATAGAGGTGGAATACCACTTATCACTATCACCACAGTTAGACCAGGTACATGACATATTATTCATGTTCTAGGTAAGGAGGTATGTTCACAATCTCTATTATGTTTTTGACAAGGGAGAGATTGAAATTGAAGATGGATCTACCATTTTTGAGTACATGGTGGAGATAGAGGATTTACATGACAATACCATTTATGGGTGATCAATTCTCCTATTGTGTGTCTAGTGGTATCATAGGATACTTCAAGAGAGAACCAATGAGTGGGAGAATCGTAAGCATTCTTAGTAACCATATATCTTTTTGTAGTTGTTTATTGTGTATTTTTGGGGAATAATTCCCTATTTTGGGGAGAATTTAATATCTCTATTTTCTCCATATAATGTCATGGAATATATGTATAAATATTTTCTATACTAAGTACTAATTTTTTTTTGATTCTAAGGCCTAGTGTGCCTAGAATTAATTTTTAAATGTATTAAATATTATAAATTCATGCATGTACAATTTTCCTAAAATAGTGGAATTAATTATAAATGGGGGGTCAAGTTATAATTCTAAGAGAATAATTGATTTTATATAATGGGTTTTACCCTTGGGGTGGTATAACCTATAAATAATTCAGATGTTTGGGTTGAGGTGTAGTCAAAGGAGGATGTTTAAAATAAATAAAATAAATAAAAAATTTAATTAAATCTCCCTACCTAATAGGTATATATATAATACCCCATATAATAAATCAATAGGGTAATAAAAATTTCCACATATATAGACTAGAGACATTGGAGACATGTTGGAGGGATATCCATTGGAGAATGACAACTCGATCACATATAAAAAACTTGAGTGCAATAGAATTTGAGGATTTCACTCGTGAAAAACAAAATAGAATAATTCTTCATAAGTGTACAATCCATAAAGAAGTAAGATATTTATTTTTGTTGGATTTATCCGCTTTTTATTATTTCTATGATGAAAATATATCAATCAACCAATAGATTGGTTCACAAATCACATGTATTGTAGGTAAAAGTTTGATTTATTGGGTAATTTGGAAATTTATTTGACATTTCTATTCATCTTTTTGTTTATCATTTCAAAGGAAAAAATTTTATGGCAAATTTTTTTTTGAGGTTCAAAAATATTTGTTGGTTTTGTGTTTATATCCCCATTTATTTTTTTCATCGTGGAAAAATGACTTATCATGTGGTTTGAAAAATGCCATGAAAACAAATTATTTATACCCAATTTAGGGAAAAATGGTTTGATATTGAAGATCTAGACTCAGTATTCCATGATAATCATATGAATATGGAAGGGTAAATTTATTAGATGGATTTGGGAATACCTATTCTTGGTAACCTTTTGTTCATGATCATGGATGATTAATGGGGGATATTTTTGAAGAAATTTTATGATCGGATTCCAATGTTCGATGATGGGATGGTTTGAATATTTGTGTTCCTTATATTCTGGTATAGGGAACAATCAGATTAATGGCCATATGAAAAGATGTATATTCATGGAATGGATCTATAATTTTTGAAAATATCGTAACACATGGATTTTGATCTGATATTACATGGTTTTTGGGATCCGTAGTGCATTGCAATGGTTTCCACGTGGAGTAATGTATCACATCACTTGTGAAACATGTCACATATTTTCTGACCACTATTCTAGAACTAATTCTGTATCCCTGAGTATAAATGAATAGACATACATGGTCATGGAAAGACGTTAACAGACATGACCAGCTATAAAACATACATGTCTAGGAGTACACAAGCTCATTAACACTTTATACTCAAGCACAGTCACATACTAAGACATAGGTTGTCTTATATGGGAAACACCCAGTGAAAAGGGACATGTGGTGTAATACTAATAAAACTCATGTACCTCATCAATGGAGGCTTAGATCTACAGTCCCCTTCATCATGGAAAAATTCTAGAGGGTGTGTTCCCTTCATCCATTTCTTTAGGGGTTAGTATAGAATCACATCCTACACATAGGATATTGATCCCTTCAATCAAAATTATAGGATATATTAATGGGAATATTTATCTGAGGACCAATGTGAGAGCCTATATCATCATTATTCCCTATGTGGAGTTCCTGGTATTTTCATGAAGAACACTACATGGGTTCCAATACTCTACATAGTGGTTTATTATAGATTGAGTTATTGGTATACCACACATCTTAGGATGTAATCCTCATCAGGATATTGATATCTTTATACTTATATAATGTAAATCCTTTATTACCCTGATATTTTGTGAATTTTTTTTACATTAATATAATATTGTGATATTTTACATTTTATGCAATGTTAAATACAGTTTTTGTTATTTGAAAGCAGTTAGCATGGCTTGTGTTATACAGAACACCAAATCAAAAATCACTCTTCATTAAAGACATATATTAACTTGTAGTATATAAAATACTATTTATATATTTTATTACACACAATTAAGAGTCACTTTAATAGCATGCATTACATGCAATGATGAGTTTTACCGAACAAAAAGAAACTTTTAATATTATTATTAAAATATTTTTCATGATACCACCTAGCCATTGGAATGGATGTTATAAATAAAATTAAATAAATTGGGAATATATTATTTCTTCTAGTATATAAAATTAATCCTTCAATTATCGGTTAGAGGAAGTTAACATAAGAAATATTTGAAAATAAAGAAATTACTTTTCTATGAAAAATATTATTATATATACAAACAAAATATTATCTTCATAAATTAAAAAAAATTATTAATGTTTTTATTTAAATATGTTATATTTTTAATAAATATTTTTTAATATAACCAAGTATAATGTTAGGAATAAGATAAGGATCAACCAAATTTTAGGAATAAAATGATGTATTATTTATAAAGGGTAATTTTACAACCTTTTCACAGAGAATCCATCTTAAATCTAAATTTTGATACTTTTATAATACATATTTATAAAAATAAAATTTATTTTTGAGGGGATAATTTCATAATTTACTCTTGGTAAATTTTTGGTATTTTGTTGTGACGTTTCATTTTTTAATGAATAGTGAAAAACATTAATCTTTAATTTAAAACTGGTTCTCATCTAATTTAGTTTTTTAGTGATATTATGTTTTAATTTATTTTTAAAGTTTAATTAATTAAATTATACATATATTTTAATAATTGGGTCCATTTTATCCAATTTTACATTGAAATTGGATATAATAACATCCCGAATGTTTAAATGTTTTTCTTAAAAAACCCGTTCTCGCGACATGTATGCAGGATTAATTTTAAATTATTTCTTTTCAAGTACAATGATTTTAATTTGAATAAATGGATTATGTATTTTAATAAAAACAATTTATATTGTATAGTGAAGAAAAATTATTTATTTACCAAAATTAATAGTGAAATTGATTAAAATTAATTACAACGATTATGTGAAAAATTAGATTAAGACATGGATAAAAATTAAACATAATGAACTAAATGATTTAGATACTTTTTCAAAAGGTATTTTATTTTCATATATATAACCAATAATAAATTTTCATGATTTATTACTAGTATTTGAGAAACTTTTCATTAGAAAACATGGGTGGAATTCCCTTTTAAAAAATTTACCAGAATACCAATCCTCCTCTATTATAAAAAACCATTCAGCTCAAACTCTTATTCACACCACTAAATCCCTTTTTTCTCACAAAAAACCTTCCAAAATAATCTAAAGAAATCACTAAATTCATCCTAGAGGCCTCCATTTATAAATAAACCCACCCAAGGAAACCTTTTGGTGCAAAATAAGAAGACTTACCAAAAGAAGAGGTAACGTCATTCCTCATGCCTTTTTTTGTTCATTCTACACTCCTTAACACTTCTTTTTTCCATTCATATATAATAAAAAAATATAAAAAATATAATTACATTATTATAGTATATGTGTTATACCTAATCCTAAGAAAACATTCATTGAATGGGTTTTGAACTTACCGATCTTTTGTTAGAAAAACTACCTTATCAAGAAGCCAAGTTGTTCATTTTTTCCATTACCAACTATCATATTTGGGAATTATTATGGAAACCATGTTTTTATATTATTTATATGATATTAATGATTTATTAATTCTATAGTAATTATAATATAAAACATATCTTCACGCTTTCCTTTTTTGTAAATGTGATATATTCGTTTGGGGACATGTTGATTGTCCCCTCTTCAAAGTGATGTGACTCATTCACACATTACATATAATATATTTAAAATTGAATAGAATAATTATAAGGTAGATATTAAATAATAATTCTAATTTAATTATATTATATGTATATTTTCATATATATTAATTAGTTTACTTCTTTAAATATAACATGAAAACAAAAATAACGTTCTTGCTTATGTATGACCCACCGTCTCTATGCATAATGTATTCCATTTCATATATATATACGTATATATATATAAATATTTTGTTGATTTTTATAAATAATTATATAATAAATATTTAAGATATATATATCCTGTTTTACGATTTGGGAATAATTAAATTGTAATCTAATTAACAGGATCAAGAATAACATAATAAATAAAAATAAAGCGGATGTTTCCCAAAACGTAACATTAAAATGGAGTTGTTAATAAATAGGTAATATTATGTCAGAAAAATAATATATGGTACTAAATAGATTAATACATTACTTTTTTATATGTATAATAAACTTATATTTATTTTATAGTATGGTTTATTGTGTACCAAGATTTTCAAGACATAAGGTAATAGTTTTCTCATCTCACTTTTATTTCTGTGAGACTAATGCTTTCTTCACCACACCATTATTTTATGTGGTGTATATACTTATGATGAATTTATTATATTATTTATATAAATAAATTTTTTGGTATTTACATATATATTTTAGGATATCTAATTCATGGTTTTTATGGATCAAAAGTTACCAATTCGATAAAGTAACTTTGTCTTAGTTTTTATTCTTTGTGATATATTCTATGTGATGGACCTATATTATTATATGGAGTGTTTATAATTCAAATTGAAATGTTATATCAGGAATCTACATAAATTTTTGAAAATATAATATTAATGTAATTTTATTCATTCTTGGGTATTTTTATTTAATGTCACCATACATTTAACTGTCGATTCCAACAATCTCATTAGTTTTGGGATTGTTTATGATTATTATTCCATTGATGAAATATTATGATAAAAATCTCAATAAAACTCATATAATATATTATACTGTAGTTATACGTTATATCATCATTTATTAGTAACTTTTTCCCACCCTTTATTATTTAATATGATTAATAAAATGTTTTTATGAAAATATGACAATATTTCTCCTTTCAGTATGAAATATTTGATTTCTCAAAACAATGTTTTCTAAAAAAATTTAAAAAAATGTTATAATATTATCATATGATATATAAAAAAAATATTTACCAATTTTTTATCTTTTTAATAAAAAGGGTTTTAACAAAAAATGTTCTTATTATGTTCCAATCATAGAACTTTTCTAAACATTTTACAGTGTTAAAACAAGTTTAGCATGCACGTATTTATCTACCATCATTACAATCATTACATGA
Source organism: Viscum album (assembly GCA_963277665.1). Lineage (NCBI taxonomy): Eukaryota > Viridiplantae > Streptophyta > Magnoliopsida > Santalales > Viscaceae > Viscum > Viscum album. The sequence goes on along the minus strand of OY728120.1, from coordinate 2,057,678,949 downwards.
TGCATAATATGATTGTTTAAAATATTATATATGTATTTTTTAAACATTCATTTTTTCAAAAAAATTCAATGAAAAATCTTTTCAAAAATTATTTATGATCATGAAATGTTTTAAATGATTTTCAAATCTTCCATTAATGGTTATAAATATATTTTCAAAGATTTTTTTTAATTATGTTTTATGTTTAAAAAAAATTCATTATTTTTTAAATAATATTTAATAAGTATTCTACGAAAATGGTTTTCAATTTACTTTTAATATTTCGTTATAATTTTGGAAAGATATCTTCAAATAAGATGTATTTCAAAATAAATTATGTTTTAAGTAGTAATTTTTATCAAATTTAAAGAGGTATATCCCTCATGAAATGTTTTTAAATTATTTTCAATGATTATATTATATGTTTTCAAAGATGATTAAAAGAAAAGTATTTTCAAAATTATATATTTCCTAAAAGGTGCTATTGAAAGTGATATTTAGAAATCCTTCTCTATATATGATGAGAACCTTGGTTATAGTTATGGATTTACTAAGGATATGTTCTCCGGACACCATAAATATTACTTATATAAATGATTTATACTTTATGGCTTGATTTTTATGAAACTTGTTAAAATTTCAAGGGTTATATGATTATGAAACTTTCAACTTTTCACAGGTTTTTCTTTGATGAAATGATAAAGAAACTTGTATTTTTTCACAGGTTAATATATGATTACATGTAAATGTAAGAAATTTCATTTCATGAGACATGATAATATTATTTACCAATTCATTAACATGTATGCATGATTTCATTATAGGAAGAGTGGGACCTTTATATCCCTCCAATGAATTTGGTAATGATTTATATCTCATGAGATACTGATGGGAATATTGTCAATGATGTTGATTCCCTATGGAAAATGGGGAAACCCGATCCAATGTGGGAATATGGGGAAAAATATACACTATGATAATATGGGGAATACCAATCCATTATTATGAAAGGTATATGACTAAGGACATTGATGTTTTATGTCCAGTTGGTGTTGTCCCCCTGAAGTTCCCTATTAGGTTTTTACAATTTGAATTGACTTATTTATAAATTTGTGACAAGTTTATGTGTCTAAAAATATTATATGTCTTATGAATTTGATATTGTCACATGGTTAATGTTATTTATTATCCTATAATATCATGTATTATGAACTATATGTATTAATCTCATGTCTCATGTTTATAGCCATTTTATGTAGGGTATGACATTCAAATGTTAAAATCATGTTTTAAAAGCCTTATGTTCTAATTATGATTACATATTTACATTATTTACCATTAATGATCATTAGAGCCCACCCAATTCTTGTGTATCCATTCCACATCAAACTACGAATGTTTCTAAGTAGAAGTAGTAATGGGGAAGATATTTTTGTGAAACATTGAATATCATTCATCAAGATAAATTATTTAGTTTTTAGTTTCCAAAGAAACTAAACTATTATGGTCCTCATGTATGTAATTTTGTAATGTGATGAGTATTCATAAAAAATGATGTAATATTCATGTATGATAGTCATGGTTCTCTATATTTGGTATCAAATGAATGGTTTAGTTATCCTTTGGAAACATGGATGACTAGAAATTAGTGAGATCCATAGAGATATTTGAAAAGATTTTTATAGGGATATCTATAATGATATATATACAAGGATGAGTTAATATTTAAGAATATTTCCTTGATTTTTTTAAAGGATAGAGTGTAGATTTCCTAGAAACAATCCACTGTATTGATAATAATAGTGGATGTAAATCTGACACCGATGATCATAGTGGTAACCTAAAAATACAACCTTGAGATAGATTCAATTGGGAATTGGTGCATGATAATGAGACATATTATAAACATGGTTTTACTCCCACATGAGATATTATTTTTCAATTCAAACAATATTTATGACCATTATTAGGATTTATATGGTGGTTGAATGTGAATATACCAGGATAAATGTAATGTCACAGACCCTCCTGGTCCATTAAATTGATAAATCATGATGTTTGGGGTTCCATGGGGACAATCACTGTCTCATTGAGGGGGTTTCCAAATTTTAGGTTGAACAAACGGTGGCACTAATTGACATCGGTGGCACCAATGGGTATCTGTTGCACTGATCGACCATTGGTGGTAGCGATGGGTATTAGTGGCACTGATGGGTATCAGTGGCACCGATCATCCAGTTGTGGCACCGATCGACCATTGTTGGCACCAATCAACATCATTGTTGGGCGATCTTTCCAGAGTGTCGGTGACTCACACATTAGTGAGTCCTTCCCAACATCTCCTGGACTTTTCAGTTGTTCTCCAGTAACGTCTCTTTTAACGTAAAAGTGTCTTAATACCCATTTCAAAGTTATTTAAGCCAAAAAAAGATATTTTAAATCCCCCAAGAGTTGGGAGACCCATGAATAACAAAATAAGTGGCCTTTTTATCAGGGTCCCACCCTTTTTCACCTTTCCCAGTTTATTGAGTTTTCCCAGTTTCTCTAGTGTTATGTTTTTCTTCTTCGATTAATGTTGATTTATCATCTCACAGTTTTCCACTGGGATATCTCCACTATTTCCAAGGGGAATTAGTAAATCTCAACTAATTTCCATGTGAGAAACTTATGATCCACGTGGTCAAGACATGATACGAATTTTATGTAATTCTAAATGGTTTCCCTAATTTTTAAGATCCAGCCTCTTCTAAAGCCAAGGTTTTTTCTCACTTATTCATTTCATTTTACTTAGTTTGATGCGTTACTTTTTACCTAGACGAATCATGGACCCATGATGGATCCCTTTATTCTTAGACTGGTAGTTCTTCCTGTAGGTCATGACATCCCCTTTTATTGGAGAAATGTGAAAGCTTTGATTTTTCATCATCCAGGTAAGGGTATTCTTTCATCTCTCATTATTTTGCATCATGTGCGGTGGGTATGATAATGTCCCCTCGATATGTAGATGAAACCAACATTAAAAAAGATAATAAAAAACTTTTATTGAATGGAGAGGTGGGATTGTTGATGATGTTTTCATGTTATAAGTTCATTTTTATGTTGTGAATTTTATAGGCTCATGTCCACTAAAAATTGTGGTCATTAGAGATCCTTCATGAACAATAATTAAGATCTATTTTCTAGATGGTCTTTTTATTGAAAGAATGTAACCTGGAAACTGATTAATCATGTAAACTTGGTTAATTGAATGGATGCTCGATGGATAATAACACTAGTGTGATCACCCCGGTTAACCAAAAAGAGAGAAGGAACTTAATGAATGGTGTTTTCTAAATCTAAAATCTTTATAGATCTATTATGGTAATATGCATGGTTTTTTATTGGATGTTTGTGTGGTGATATAGAAGGGAATGGAATTTATGGTTTAGGGTTTATTGGTTAGTGTATCAGAGGCCGTGTGGATCTGGTGGTAAATGAATAGAATGGTATGTTGGGGCTTGTTTTGGATCCAGTACTTCGAGGGATCTCAAAAGATCCCATTTGGATATTGTTACATACAAGACAACTGAGAGTGAATGGTTAAATTTTTACTTGTTTGTTTTCTTCTCATTGTTGTTTTGGATTTTGTTTATGCCTGTTAGTTGCCCACTAGTAATGGAATATTTGAATGGAGTCACTTGAAAATGATACTAAGACTGGGTACAATGGGGAAACTATTTTACGAAAATGGGTTTTTCTATGGTATTGGCTGTTGTGTACTAGTGTATGTAGGGGTAGCAGTAAGAGTGGTTGTGTACAGGCTGGTTGTTGTTTTCATCACCCTTAGTTCGTGATGATTTATTGATTATCTATATGTATATGATTTAGTTCCTTGTTTTTTATATTCCCCAACCATGTTGAGAACTTCGTGCCGAACACCCCCATTTCATGGGGGAGGGTGTTTTCCTAATACTCATTTGTGTGGCTAGTAATTATCTCTTTTATTATCCCTCTCGCAGGTAGCACAAGACTCATCGGGAAGATTGTAATATCTTAAGGCTATTTATAGACTAGACTTTTTGGGAATGGTGTGTTGTGGTGGTTTGGCCAAGGTGTGTGCGGGTAGGATTGTTTCCCATGTGCCTTCGAGATGAGGCCAAGGTTTTTGCAGGCATAGTAATGTGTGGTTGTGGTTGCCCATGTTTTTGTAGGTGGGATAAACATAAGGTTAGGATGGACCATATGGTTGTTTTGGGGTTGTAGTGAGACTATAGTGGGACTTTTGGGGGAGTTATGATGCATAGGATGTTCTAAATAACCCATTGGAAAGTAGTACAGGGTACCAAAATATCAACATGCAATTAATATTATTTTACCTGACATGCGTTATTTGTGGAGTGTGCCTTGGTGATGCTGGGTGGATAGTTTTCTATTCTAGGTGTATTGGTTATCTCTATTTTCACAAAGAGAATAAGGATGTATCACCACATGTGAACAAGAGATTTTGGTTTTCTTACTGAGTATACATGTATACTCACCCAACATATATAAAACTTCTTTCAGATTTCTAGGAGTACATTGAGGACCGTTCGAAACATACTAGCTTGGGCTTCAGGACATTGTTCATTGATACTTTTCTTTCTTTTGGTAATTTTCTTTAGAGTATTTTAGTACTTATTATAAGTTTATTTTGAACATGCATTTGGGGATTGATTTTTGGCTTTTCTTTTAAAATTTATTCTTTGGAGTTTTTTGAGATTTACCATCTTATCTCAGGATGTTATTCTATAAAAAGTGTAACTTTATCCATATTACGTGATATTCTACACCCTTGGATCTATTTGCCACTCCAGATCCAATTGAAGGCGGGACTCAGGGGGGTCATTATCTCTCCTTCAACTTGAATAAGGATGGGTCTGGTAGTTTTTTGTCCCTTCCCTCATTTTGGAGAAGGCGGGTCATGAAATAATTTTATCAGAGGGAGGTTGTTGAGAGATCGGATGGGTTATGGGTTCAAAAAAGTGAGGATTTCATGGGATGGTATGAAGACAATGTTATGAAATCTTAATGCATTAAATTGGACAGGGAAAAGCAGCTAGGACACAAGATTTTAGGGCCCCTCGTGATCCGATGCAAGGACTCAGGGCCTACTAAATGACCCAGTGAGGCTAAACTGATTATATAGTAGATACCCTAGGAAAGGTAAATGAATCATAATGAAATTTTTATTGTTTGTATTGGGTGTTTTTGGAATTTAAAAAAAATAAAAAGTTAATGTTTTTTAAAGGGAATCTTATTCAATATTCGAGATTTGGAATTATTTAATTATACTTTCAACTATGGTACCTGGGCATCATCCTTGAGTAGTGCGGGTAGTAGAGGACCAAAAATTTGATCAGCAAAGGGCTGATCAGGAGGATGAGGACGACCAATGGAAAAAATTCTTCGTGGCTTCCAAGGACAGACTCTAGGAATTTATGGGTGATGTGTAACACCCCAAGCTTCTACGGTACGCTTCTCTTTGATTAATGAAATAGCGTGTGTTGAATGCAACATCGAGTTCTAACACACACCACAACCGATCAAACTTGCCATTATGAATAGTAATACCTACTTTTTGAAATTATATAAATTTTTTCTCTCAAAATTTAATTCTTTTTTGGATTCAGAGTATCGAATTTATCCTAAGGTGAAATTTTGGTACTTTTCGGATAACCTTAATATTTTGATCAATAGTGAAAATTACCAAATTTTAATTAAAAACAACTTTTTTTAATAAAAATAATTAATAGTGATAAATTGTGAATTTGAGTGGTTTTAAAGTATATTTAGAATATATTTTTACCATTTAATACAATGTTGGTCATTGGAAATAATTTCACAATTAAACCGATCATAAACAAGTATCAATCATATGACAGTTATTGTATCTTAAAAACACGCTTTTTGTTTTGACAGCAGAAATTAATTTTAAATTAATTTCTGCCACTTATGTGTTTTGAATTTGAAAAAATGGATTCCATATTTGGAATTAGAATTTTCAAATTGTGTAAATATGTAACTTTTATTTTTAGACATTTTGAATAATTACTTCGGTAAATATTTTATTTACCATGGTTAAAGGGTAAATCTGGTAAATAAGGGTTAAAAAATAATATTATAATAATAGAAAATTATCCTAAAACACATCCTAAACTTATTGGTTGATACATTTCTGACCATGGACATCTTTGGGTCGATTTTGGGACCCCATGGTGCCACTTGTAAGTGATAGGAACACTTTATTTTAATTAAGTTAAAATGAATACAAAAATGAAACAAGCATATATCTTTTAGAAAGAAAATTTTTACATAGGGTTATATATATTGGAATTTAGACTATAAATATTCATTATAAATCTAACAGGATTTCCTACATAATGGTATTTTATTTATAATTTTTAGACATTAAATAATTTAATTTATATGTGACACAATGGTGATGCAGTAATTACCATAATAGTGAAAAATTAAAATGATTGATATTATAGATACCCAAATAAATATAATTTGAGACTTTTTATGAATTACACTAATTTTCAAGGTTAATATGAAATGTTTGGAATGATTTGATAAACTTTTTGTGAAGTAATAATTCTGTTATGAGTTTTAAAAAAATAAATTATTGAATAATGGAAAAATTGACATAAAAGAGTTTTTAAAAAAAATATTATATTATTCATTGATATTAAATTCCTAAAAATCTAATATTCGTCCAAGAGTCTTATATAGTGATAGGTGTATCATTAATGGACCACTTGGGGGTATCTTGTATGTATATCGTATGTTTATTAACAATATAGTATAAAAATACAAAGAGACATTGTAAAAGTGAAACTAATTAACTAAGAGTTAATACTTAAAGATAAGGTTAGTATAATGACCCAAACCTGTATAAATTCCATTTGTTGAGTGGTTTTCGAACTATACCCACCTTAACATTTAAATAATCCACTTTGTAGCCATTATAAACCGAATACGAATTTATTATAAAATATTATTTCTAGCTTTTCCAAAGGTGCCCCTCACCCCTCTTATAAAAGGGCACTCCCCCTTCTCATTAACTCACACCTTCAAAGCCTTTTGGATCGGCCAAACACTTCCCAAATACTCTCTCAACTTCCCTCACTTCATCTTAGAAGCCTTACTTTAGTCAAAAATCCATCCTAAGAGCCCTTTTGATGAAATCAAAAGGAAGAACCCGAAGAAGAGGTAATGATTTCACCACCCTTTTCCAAGTTCCTTTCTTCTTCCACTTATTCTTCCTTTGTTATTACCATTCTAAAATAATAAATCAATTATATTATATATACTGTGATGTTATTATAAATATTTTACAACCATATTCATTATTCTATGTATCCTTTTAATAACATGTCACCATACGTGCGTACATACGACTTACCGTCTCCACGTCGTGGTGTAATTGTTATTCAATAAATTATTATTTGGATGGGTAAAATATTTATTTATAATTCATGTAAATAATAAATATAACATGATAATAATTCTGTATATATGATATACAATCCAATCATATATTATTTTAATATCAAAATAATGATATTGTCGCTCGGGCGTACGTACGGACTACCGTCTCCACGAACACGATGAGATTCATTATCCATCGTATCCATTCAAGTATAATTATCATTTGAAGATTTAAAAATAATGTTTAAGGACTTGATATCATTCTGGATATGAATAATATACAACATATTCATGACAAACATGGCTTATGTAACAAAACATATAAATGAAAACGAGTAAGTTAACACCCGAAACAACGATAATACTAAGATATTATTAACAAATCAATGTTAAAAGATAATATATGATATCATATTAATGTATATGATTATTTTATAATTTAATAACAATTATTTCACCATTATACAGGAGGTTAACCTACCCCCAACCAAGGAAAAGTACAAGGTAAGGGTTTATTTCGAAATCTCTTCATTATCCAAGGTTGTTTACACGTGATTATCTACTAGGACCTCTTTATTATCCACATCCATGTTTATTAAAAATGTATTTCAAATCATTATTTCTATTTTAGAGACTATGGTATAAATTCATTTATACCCTTGTTGACTTTTAGAAGTGGTCTATAAAGGAATCATTCCGTCGTTTTCCAAACAAGGTCCTTTTTAACCTTTTCGACAGAATTAAGGTAAGAATGTTCTTTTAACTTATAAAGAGGGTGTGCCTATTTTCTGCCATTATAAAATATTTTAAGCTTCCCTTACAATCTTATAATAATATTTTCAAAGAAAATTTTTTATTTTATAAATACATGACTCTTAAATGATTTCAAAATAGAAAGATATATTTCTCTAAAAAGAGTTTTGATTTCATCTATGTCAACATCCTTTGATTGATTTTACGCGTATTTGAAGTTGATTTGTTATGATAGAAAAATTCTATATTGAATTGAAGGTTTTGTGATATTTTTTCTAGTGGATGTGCTATTTTTATACCATTCATGGTTTATGGTGAAAGTATTGACATTTCGTATGCTAGTTTTAATAAGAATGTTTATGTTATGTTTAAACTGTTTCATATGGGAATGCATTGGACCTAATATGTGATGGGTGGAGCCTTCTATAGCTCCTCGATGAATCGGTAGGTCTCATGAGACAAACTCGTGTCTTGGCACAAGGCCTTGGCAAAATATTATTTGTAGTCTTGGCATGAGGCCTTGGCTATGTATTTATGATAGTCTGGCATTATGCATTCCATCATTATGAAAGTGGTTATTGATATTGCATGTGATTATTATATTAGTAGAATATCCATGTGAATAAGTAAATGGAATTATTTCATTTTATTTTTTCTATACTATGTTGAAGTTCAAGTTTAAAAGACTTTTGTTTTAGTTATACACTACCTTAAATGTTTATTATTATTTATGAATGTTTCCGCTATATTGTAATCCTTACTGGGCATTTGAGCTCACCCCTTATCTATGTTTTATTTTTTCTAGGATGTGAAGAAGTAAATTACGAATGACCTGCAAGGATATTATGAGGGGATAATAGTGTGGACTATGGAGGCAATATGTTGTTGTAGTAGTTTTTCACTTTATGATGTAATGTAAAAATTTATGAATATATCTAGTGTTTCCAAGGCTACTAAACCAATCAGTCTTTCGAGATTTGATCTTTTTTGTGATCATGCCAATGTTATGTAATAATGCACCGACTCTAGGTAACTGGGGTCGGGGCGTTACATGAAGCATCTCAGACATGGTGATGGAGAGCTGGCTCAACAAGCTGGTGATTGATTTTTTCTTAATTTTGGCGCTGAAGGTGTGCTGGGTTCTTCTGGATGTGATCTAGATGAGGGGAGTGGCACGTCAGTGGTAAAATCATTATCATCGGGTGAAGAAGGAAGCTTTGGTTTCATGGGATGAATTTTGGAAGGAGTTTCAGTCATAATTACTTTCCCCCATGATGAAGGATGAAAAAAGTCAATGGGTACTCTCCCTCAAGAAAGGGTGTAAGAAGGTGAGGGAACTAGGGATAATGTTCAAGGATCTCCTTAATTTTTCTCCATACCACCTTCAAAATGAGGAGTCGCAGGAAAGAAGATTAGAGGAGGCATTCTGAACTTTATTTCAGTATGCTATTTCTCCCACCACACTACTGATATACTTAGAGGATCATAAGAACGATGAAGTAGTGGAGAGGGTGAACATACTAAGAGGTGTGCCGCAAGCTAGGATGTGGTTGGGTTCATCAATGGGGAAGGCCATTAGTAGTAGGCTTCCAGCATCAGGGCCTACCAGGTTTTTTCCCATGAGGAGTGGGCCTCAGCAGTTCTAGTTCCAATATCCCAGTCCTCTCCCTTTCTATGAAGGCATAGGAATGAGGTTCTTTACCTGTGGGAGTTTTGGGAATCTTCAGAATCAGTGCCTTTTCTGAGTGTAGTTCGGTGGGGGTGGGCAGGTTCAACAACCACCTCAGTCGCAGTAGTTGGCAGCGAGGCCCATCCAGTAGTAAGGGAAGCAATATCCCACTCCATCGAGGGTAGATGGTTCTGGAGGAGGCTGAACTCGGGGCACTCCCCAAGGGCCTCGACCTAGCTGTGGTCGAGGAGGTGACCGAAAGTTGAGGGTTAGAGGAGTTTGGAGTCGGTAGTTACACGCGGTAGAGACTGTGGTCCTAGAGGGTCCAAAGGAAATTTGAGGTATGATATTTTTTTCGTACTCTTTCTTATGCCTTGTTTGATTTAGGAGCTTCAACCTCCATTTTTGAAACCAGTCTAGCCCATGCCTTGTGTATTTAAGTAGATAGACATTCCATTTCCCTAGTGTTGAGTATTCCAATTAGAGGCCAGACTAGACTTTTTGATGTTTATCGAGGATGCATACTAATGTTAGGGCCGATACAGTCAAGTGATGATCTATTTTTTTCAGCAAATGTAGCCATACAATGTCATCCTAGGCATCAACTGGTTGTTTTTCATGCACACTGTTATTGAATACTTCTGGATAAGTGTCATGCTCTCAGATACGGGCAGTCAACATGTAGCTTTTGTTGGAAATTGGGGTTGCTAGAAGGGATGTCGGCATGCGGATCCCCTTCATTCATTGTTAGCTAAGTTGTTAGTGGAATAAATAGACTCACAGATGGTGGATGTTTCAGGGATTGTTAGTGAGTTCACGGACATCTTCCCCAAAGTGGTTGTGTCTCTACACCCTTAATATGATGTTGATTTCGGTATAGACATACAACCCAATGCCTATCCGATTTCGATGGCTCCCTATCTGATGGAGCCCTCTAAATTGTTGGAGTTACGGATTCAAGTTGATGACATGACAAAGAATTGTTTTATTTGTCCATGCACGTCACTATTGGGATGTCTAGACTTGTTCGCAAAGAAGGAAGATGGTGGTATCAAGCTGTGTATAAGCTAAAAAAGACTGAATCTTGTGATAGTCAAGAACCATTACCCGCTCCATAGGATCAATGAACTTTTTGACCTGTTAAAGGGGGTAGGTGGGATCTCTAAGATTAACTTACGGTCTATATATCACCAGTTGAGGGTGAACGAGGGTGACATTCCAAAGACTTCTTTTAGATTCAAGTATGTGTAGTTCGAGTTCATGGTCATGATGTTTTGATTTATGAATACACCAGATGTGTTCATGGGGATCATGAACTCTATTTTACATTACTATCTAGACCGGTTCATATTAATGTTCATCAAAGAATTCCTGAGCTACTGAAGATCAGAGGAGGATCACACCGAGCATCTAAGGACAACTTTGGAGGTCCTCCAACAACACCATCTCTATGGGAAGTTGTCCAAGTGGATGTTTTGGACACGAGTGGTGTACTCATTTATAAACGTGGTGTCCCAACAAGGGATAGGAGTCTACCCATTAAAATTTTAAGCAGTTGTTTCTTGGGAAGCACCCAAGAATGTGGAAGAGGTTCATAGATTCCTAGGACTAGCAGGTAACTATCGAAGGGTTGTACCCAACTTCTGTCGAGTTTTATATCCTTTGACAACCTTGACCAAAAAATACCACTCTCTTATGTGGAGTGAGCAGTTCTAGGATGCATTTAGTAATCTATATGGGAACCTGGTTAGTGCCCCAGTTTTGAGGTTTCTAGAGGAATTGGTAATATTTAAATATTTCTCTAATGATTCAATTCAATTCTTAGGGTGTGTGATGATGCAGTAACGAGGAGTGATCTCCAATGGGTCTACGAAGTTATGCCCCCATGAACATAACTGTGAAACCCATGACATGAAACTTTCAACTATGGTGTTTGTGATGAATCTATGGAGGATTTACCTCATTAGGGAATGATTTGTAGTCTTCAAAAATACCAAAATCATGAGTTACATCTTTTCCCAGTGATTCATGAACATTTGACAATGAAGGTGGATAGATTTTTTTTTCAGAACTATGACTTAGAGAAATTCTACACCTATTGAAAGAGGAATTTGGTGACCGATTCCTTGAGAAGGTAGTCATAAAAGGATGTGCTTTGGGAATCTGTAGATTCTTGGAAGGTAATAGAGAAGTTTGATTCTTTACATATGGGCATGAGATTACAGGATGGTAGAGGCTATCTACTTCAGATGATAGTGAAATAATCCTTTGTACAAAAGGTAGAGGAGTATTTGTGTGGAGACTCAGAGGATGAAGTGATACATGACCATGTTAGCCAGGGTGATGCTCTAGAAGGATGGTCAATGGAGGGTCAAAATCATATTCTTTTCGGCAAGAAGTTGTTAGTCCTAGAGACGATACAAGAGAGTGTTCTCTGTGAGTAACATTGATCATCCTTGGTGGAACACCTAGGAGTTTCCATGATGTTCTGGGGCTGGAGATGCCAGATTTTCTATCCAAGAGTGAAGATGGAAGTGGGGGAATTTGTGGCATAGTGCTTTGTGTGTCTGCTTGTGAAGGATGAACATCAATCCCCTGGTGGTCTAATCTAGACCTTAGATGTTCCCAAGCAAAAGTTGGATGATGTATCGATGGATTTTGTTGTAGGACAACCTAGATATGGGAGAGTTTGTGACTCCTTCACTGTAATGGTGGACTGATTGAAGAAATTGACTCACTTTATAGTAGTTAAGGAGTCGATCAAAGTGGATGACTTAGCACAGAAGTATGTGGGTGAAGTTGTGACACTGCACGAAGTTCCTAGAACCATCGTTTCAGATTAGGATACATGATTTTATTCATGAGTTTGGAAGCTATTACTGAATGCTTTGGCACCCAGTTATGCCTTATCAATTATTTCCACCCTCATATGGATTGGAATATAGAGATGACAATCCAGACATTAGATGATATGCTGCGACCCTGCATTATTGACTTAGGATGATCATGGGTATGACACTTGCCTATGATAGAGTTTTCCTACTATAACATATATCACCCTACCATTGGAATGACACAGTTCGAAGCCTTGTATGGAAGACTGTGTCATTCACCCATGTACATAATAGAGGTTGGGGAGGCAGGTGTTATTCGCCCAGAGGTGGTGCAGAGCACGATAGAGAAGGTTTAGCATTTTCATTAAAGGATGAAGGTATATCAAGACTAATAGAAGTCATATGATAATTATAGGAGGAGAACCTTTGATTTTGAGGTTGTGGACTATGTGTTCTTGATGGTCTCTCCTCGGTGGGGATAGTGGAGGTTTGGCAGGGGGAGTAAGATTTCTCCCAGTTTCATCGAACCCTTTAAGGTGTTGGGATGATTCTGTGGGGTGGAATATCAGCCGGCATTACCACCAGAGTTGGAGAGGATCCATACCATCTTTCAGGTCTCTCAGATCCATCGGTAAATACCCAATGACTCCCATGCCATTGACTGGGGAGAGTTGGATATCGAGGATGGTGTGACGTTTGTGGAGTGACTAGTGAGAACATAGGAACATAAGAAGAAGGTACTTTTTGGATGGACCATTCCTTTGGTTCGCGTGTTTTAGAGGCATGGTGGCCTTGAGGAGAGTACCTAGGAAAAAGATATAAGTATGTGTGGCTAGTACCCATGGATGTTTTGATCTTTAACCATATTTTTTGATATTATGGCTTACTTAAGATGTAATGTTAAACTTTCTTGCTGTATGATAAGTTGTTTCCATATCCTCTATTTTTTGTAAAACCTCATGAATATGGTGAGGGAAGGACCTGATTCCTAATCATGAAACAATAATTTAGATCTGATTAAACCCATGCAGACGGGTCAGTGTCTCCCAAAGTGGATAGTATACTAACAAAGAGGAAGGAGCTCCCTAATCCATTTTTCATGATGGTGTGACCCTTTTGTGTTTGTGTTGTTACTTGAGGGAGAGAAGATGAATCATTTTTACAGTTGTTCAGGAGATATAAGTGAGAGAGATGTTCCTAGATGTAGATGGATTATTCCGGATTTTGAACAACTCTAGGGTGGTTTGTCCCTAAGAGGTATCTTATGTGGTAGTTGTTCGGACCCCTCTATTTTCATTGAGCTTAATCCTGAATTATAGAGGGTGAGAATAGTTTTTTTGGTATCTCATGTAATGTCCCACACACTCTTGGTCCATTACATTGCCAAATCCTAATGTTTGGGGTGTCCTAGGGACAATCGGTGACTCATTGAGGGGTTTTCCAGATTACAGGTTGAATGAACTGTTGCATAAATGAGTATCAATGGAAACAATAGGTATTAGTGGTACCAATAGGTAATCAGTGTCACATCTGGTTATCAATGGAATTGATAGGCCATTGGTGGCACCGATCAGCCATCGGTTGCACCGATTGGCATCTATGACACTGATCAGAATCAGTGGAACCGATCGACAACGATGGCTCTAATCGAAATCATTGTCAGGGCATTAGTACCAGGGGGACGATTCCAGGGTTTCGGTGAATCAACCATCAGTGAGTCATTCCTAACCTCTCATGGACTTTTCAGTTTCACTCTAGTAACGTCTCTTTTAATTTAAAGTGTATTAATACCCCTTTCAAATTGATTTAAGGCCTAAAAAAGATATTTAAAATCCCCTAATAATTAGGTGACCCATGAATTACCTAAACATCTATCCTTTTTATCTGTGTCCCACCCATTTCCTCCTTCATTGTTTCCCACATTTTTTTCTAGTTTCTTCCCTGTTACATTTTTCTTCTCCGTTTAAATTTAATTTATCAACTCACAGCCATCTGCTGAACTATTTCAACCTTTTCCGAGGGGAATTATTAAATATAGATAATTATAACATGTGAAACCTACGAGCTTCAAGGTCAAGCCACAATCTGACTTTTATATACTTTTAAATGGTCTCCCTGATTTTAGGATCTGGCATCTTCTTAAGATGAGGTCATTTTTCTTTCGTCCTTTAATTTCACTTAGTGCACCTCGAGACTTCCACCTGAGATCAATCGTACACCTATACTAGAGACCTTTTAACACAACCTTGGAGTTCTTCCTATAAGTCGAATTGTCTTCTGTTATTAGAGTAATGAGAGAACTTTGATCCTTAATCATCCAGGTTTGGGTTCTTCCTTCCTCTCTCTTTACTGTGCATCATGCGGTGTGGGTATGATGATGTTCCATCAAGATGTAGATGAAACCATCTTTAATGTAGATAATAAACAAACATTTAAAGAATTAAGGGGTGGGGAAGTTGATGATGTTGTTGTGTTATAGCTTCATTTTTATGTTGTGAATTGTATGGACTCATGTTCTTTAAAAATCGTGGTTGTTGGTGGTCCGTATTATACACTAATGAAGATCTATTTTTTGGATGGTTTTGTGATTGAATGACTGTAACATGGAAACAGATTAATAAAAAAACATGGATGATTAAATTTATGCTCGATGGATTATAACCCTTGTGTGAGAACCTTAGTTAACCAAATAGAAAGAAGGATGTTAATGAATGGTGTTGGCTAAATCTGAAAACATCCTTTCTCTATTTTTGTGATATGCATGGATGTTCTGTTTGATGTTATTGGGGTGAGTTATAGGGGAATGTATTCTCTAGTTGAGAGGTTTTTGGTACGTGATATGAGGCCATGTGGAGCAAGTGGTAAATGTTTTTGGCCAGTACGTTGTGGCTTGTTTTGGTTCCAATACTCCGAGTGATCTCACATGATCCCATTTTAATGTTGTTATTTACAAGAGAACCATGAGTGAATGCATCAATGCCTAATTGGTTTTTTTCTTCCAGTTGTTGTTTTGGCATGTGGTTATGCCTATTAGTTTACCGATTGTGAATGAATATTTAAATGGAATCACTTGAACATGATAACCAAAAAGGGTACAATGGGGAAACTGTTTTCTAGAAATGGGTTGTGCTCTGGTTGTGGCTGTTGTGTACTTGTGCATGTAGGGATAGTAACAAGAGTGGTTGTGTGTGGGCTGGTTGTTGGTTTTAGGACACTTATATTTGGTCAAAGTCTTGATTATCTATACGTATAAAATTTAGTTCTTGTTTTTATTATACGAACCCCACCCATGTTGAGCACTTCATGCCGAACACCCTCATTTAATGGGGAAGGGTGTTTTTACAAATATTCCTATGAGTGGCAGGTTGTTAGCTCTTTTCTGCTCCCTCTCCTAGGTATCCCATGACTCTTTAGGATTTCTGTGATGTCCTTAGGTTCATTATGGACCAGGAATATTCGGGAAGGGTGTGTTGTGGTGGGTTGGCCCCATTGTGTGAGGGCATGTTTGTTTCCCGAGTGACTTCGGGATAAATCCTAGGTGTCTTCAGGATTTATAGTGGTTTTTGTGGCCTAGGTGTCTGCGGGCATGTTTATGTGGGGATATTGTGGACTAGCTGTCTACATTTGTGGTTAAGTGTGGTTGTGGTAGCCCAGGTGTTTGTTGTAGGGATAAATGTGTTATTGTGATGGCCCATATGGTTGTTGTTGGGGGCGGTATCAGGACTACAATGGGACTTTTGGGGGAGGTATGATGTGTAGGATGTTCTAAATAACTACTAGGAAAGCAGTGTGGGGTACCCAAATATCGACATGCTATTACTATAATTTGTCCTGACTTGCGTTATTTTGGTAGTGTGCCTTGGTGAGTTTGGGTGGATAGTTTTCCTTGCTAGGTTTTTTGGTTACCTCTATTTTATGATGAGGCATTTGGATGTTTCACCTCTTGTGCACGAGAACAATTGGTTTCCCTACAATGAATACCTATAAACTCACCCTATTTATATAAAATAGCTTTCAGGTTTCCATGAGGAATTTGAGGACCGTGTTAAACCTTACTAGCTTGAGCTTATGGATAATTATCATTACAGTTTTTATTTCTTTTGGTACTTTCTTTCATTTTTTTGTTTTACTAAGTATAAATTTATTTTGAACATGCATTAGGGGATGTATTTTTGTCTTTACTTTTAAATTTTAGTCCTTGGTTTTGTTTGGGATATATCATTTTATCTCCCGATCTTGTTCTATAAAAGAGTGTAATTCCTTCTATATTAGTTGAGTTTCTACAACCTTAGTGATAGTCACCACTCCAGGGCCTACTGAAGGCGGGAATCTGGGTTTCATTATCTCTCCTTCATCACTAAGAAGGAAGGGGTCTTTCCATTTTTTGTCCCTTCACTCATCTTGGAGAAGGTGGGTCATGACAATAAACATAATGTTTCATATATTAAATAAGTATGTTCCATTATTTAGAAATCCTATAAGTAAATTGTTAATGGTAATGTGGTTTTCAGCTATGACACGTACTAAGATTTCTTGTTTTTTTCAATGAGGTGAACAATAAGGATTTGGATTTATATTGAATATTATTTTAAATTTTTGACAAGCAGTTATATGGAATGATCCTGAGAGTGAAGGACATTGTAATCATAAATAACAATTTTTCATGGAAAATGATTAACACCGTGTACCTTAACCAACTCCCGGACTCACCATAGAAGAGAATAATGGAGGATGGTGAGCGTTTATTTAATAGATACCATGAAGGATGTATGATTCAGTTTCCTTTGTATCGAGAATTTTTTATGAATCACCAATTGAACGTGTTATAGGAATAAGAAGATGTCTTCACTATGGTAATTAAGGATACAAATCAAGTCACTACAAAGGAAAAAAAGAAGGGTTCAGTTAACACAATGGGTGGTAATATTGTCCTCCCTATGACATAATCGAATGTTAAATGCATTAAGTGTGGAATGAGTAGTATTTATGTAAATAGATGTCTCAAGTAGAAATATCACAAAGAGTATCAGAAAGGTGGTACAAGTAATGGTAATATTGATTATGATGATTATAATACAGATGAAATGTAAAATTTATGAGGTACTAAGTAATAGGATGTGGAATCATTGTTAATGGCTTAAGAATAAGTAGTATAATCTACGTGTTTATGTATTTCGATTAATGAATTATGAATTTTAAAATTTATAAGGATTGATCAGTTTACATTTTCAATATGTATTTACAATAAAATTTTGAATGGTTATGATGGAGTAGAAAAATGTCTTGATGTCAAAGTGATGTTCATGTGAAAAACATGATTAAAGAAATGATAACCCTTAATATTATCATTTTGTTAAGATAATTTTAAATGGATAATGTTATGTTAGATATGAATATGTAAACTGGATGGTACTAATTACAAAAGAACTGATAAATGATTTTTTGACATGTGGTTTATGCTATCATTGATGATTTTTACAACAATTTTCATTTTATTTAATATATCTAATTAAATCTGGAATAAGGAAATATGTGTGTTCTCAATATGAATTTATGGAAATTCATTTAATTACCACGATTCAACAGAATACATGATGAAGGTATTTTCATGTTTAGAATGTTAAAACCAAGAGTTACATTATGATATATGAGGAATCATTGTTAGGATGGTTTAGTTAACATCTTTAATTGGATTTGGATATTTCATCTTTCAGTAGGGTTAAAATGATGGCTATTTTTTATTGGTTTATGATAAACCACATAATAGTGATTATATTTTAATGTATTATCTCAACATAGGAGGATTTATTTATATCTGATAAATAATAATATCAATTATTTTTGTGATAAAGAAATATGGAATTAACTATTATTTTATTTATGGATCTCATGATATTTTAATGCTTTGAGAGTGAAAAAATTCACCATAATTTGAAATAATAAGAGATGGAGTATATTCTTATCATGGTAAAAAAAATTGGAAAGGTTTTCATGAAATCATGTAAGTATATCTTTTCATGAGAGTTCATCAACATTAAAAAAAAGTGTATTGAAACCAAAAATTTTATCCTAGTACCATATTTTATGATGAATGAAATATACCCTTAGATCGTTATGTATTTATGTCTATCTGATAGTTAAATTTCTTATGACCATGTTTTTATCACTCTCCATCAGACTTTGATAGTTATATTTAACTTCCTTGTATATGTTTTCTGTTGCCACATATGTCCCTTATTTGGAAACCATGTTATGGGTTACTTAGGTTAACCATTTTGTTTCCAACATTTGCATTTTAATGTAAGTCTTAGTTTCCATTTTACAATGTGGGTTTCTTAAAAATGAACATTCAATTGTTAGAACTCTATTAACCTAGTTGAATTTCAAAGGATAAATTCATTTTAAGGGGGAATAATCTAACACCCTGATATTTTTTAATTTGTTTTCCAAATTTATTTAATTTTTTTATATTTTTCAATTCATGCAACACTAAATATAGATATTTTTAAAACAAAATCACTAAGTATGGCGTGTGTTATATGAAAAAACAAGTCAAGATTATTATATATTAAAACTCATATTAGAATGTGATACACACAATACTATGTTTGGGTTATATTATTCATAATTATGATACCCTTTTATAGATTTTTTAATATCCAAGGTCGAGTTTTACAGAACTATAAGACAATTTTATTATTGTTATTAAAATATTATTTTAGCTACAATATAACTGGTGGAATGTATGTTACAAATAAGATTAAAAAAATTGTTTGAAATATTATTTATGGTTAAATATAAAATGAATCCTTTGGTTATCAATTAGAAGAAGTAAATGTTAAAACAATTTTAAAATTAAGAAATTACATTTCTAAGAAAACTATTTTTTTATATACAAACATAATTTTATCTAAATAAATTAACAAACCAAGTTTTAATAAATTTAGCAACAATATAAATATATATATTATATAATAAATATTTTTTATACTAATTTATTTGTTTTGATATTTATATGATAAGGTTCAATCATATTTTATGAATAAAAGAAATTATTTTTTCATGACTATAATTTTAACACATTTTAATGGAGAGCCAATTTTAATTATTATTTTCCAACTTTTATAATTTTTATATGTAAAACTAATATTAAATTTTGAAATAGTAATAATAAAATTTACATTCTCCTAATTTTTTGTATTATTATATAATTTTTTATTTTTAAATGAATAGTGAAAACATTGACTTTTAATTCAGAACTGCTTATTCATAAAAATTCTATATATATAATTAAATTGTGTTTTAATTTGTTTTTATGATTATTTATTTCAATTATAAATAAATTTATTCATTTTAGGTCATTGGAATTAATTTCAAATTAAATTTGGATATAAAAACATCCAAAAGACATAAACATTTTTTCTTAAAAATACACGTTTTCATGACATGTATGCTGGATTAATTTTAAATTAATTTCCCACTATTATATCATTTTAATTTTCAAAAATATAATAGATATTTTTAATTTAAATAATTTATAATTAATAATAATTTAAACATATTTTTTTTTACCAAAATTAGTTGGGAATGGGAATAAAATTAATTATATTTATTAAGAGAAAAATTTTCTTAACAAAGGACTAAACCCTAAACATAAGTCACAAAATGACCTATAAACTATAGCGACCCTGCTTTTTATTACATTTATATTACATCATTTTAAAGATAAACAGAATATTATAATTACACATAGAGGATCCAAAGGTTTAGTGTCTTGGGGAAACTAGAACCATACATAACAAATGCAACATCAAGCGTAAACATTTATTTAATTTCTTCTTCACTAGCTTCATAGTGGCACTTGTCCTCTCCTTAGTACATATATCCATCTGAGGATATAAATAAAAATGGGTGATATAGGAGCCCAGTAAGAGGATAGATAAGAACAATATAGCATGGGGTGAATATAATCATAACATAGGAAAAATATCATGAACATGAGAGGAGCATAAATAATAGACTTGAAATGTGGCAATGCATAAAAATGAAACATCATGTCTTAGTGGTTAACTAACACACATACTTGTGAACCAAGATAGAATCTTTTTCACACATACTTTCACATTTACTCATAATATTAATCACTTTACCCAATGCATTGGAGCGCTGTATAATTTCGGGCGCATCCGTCACATTTAAACATTCATATTGCGCGATATAATTCCGAGCGCACCCGTCACATCATAACATTATAATTTATCATTCCTTACAAATGAACATGTAACATAAATTAAAATAATTAACCCATGAAAATTAATGGGTTTCATCTCATAATAACACATTCATAGGCTTTGGGTTCCCAAAAGAAAAAGGGAATAACATACATGTTACAAGAACCGTCCACATTGAGTGGGAAGTAAAAGGGGTGTTCTTAGAAGAAGATTTCTTTTGGAAAATTTTTTGTTGGACATAAAAAACAGTGAAAAACATGTATATCCCATAAAATTAATGTTAATGATGAAGAAATTATCTTTGAGGAGTAACCACATTAAAAATGGAGTGAAATAAGGAGAACCCAAACGAAGAAAATTGGGTTTGAGATTTCCCCTTACCTTATACCCGAATGCTTCCTTCTTTTTAATGTCCTATATAATGACATTATATTCATTAATTAGAAATCCATAAACATGTTTACATTAATAGGGTTCATTATGGTTTCATTATTTCATATTATGTTCCTTTTTATGACTTATAGAGTTTAAAAACATTGTTCGGGGATGTTTGTTTTTATGGTGTTTATTGGGTGGTTCACTTGTATTCTTAAATTGATGTTTGGGTAGAACATTAGTAGACATCCAGAACTAATATTACATGTTATTAATTATATTACAGGAGTTTTAATGATCTTACAATGAATCAAATTATATCCATGTGGATGAATCATTAGATAAGAATCAAATGAAGATTGTGTGGGTTAATTTGAGCGGTTTTTCGATCACAACGGACTTGTTTTAACTTTTCACTTAGTAACATGGCCATAAGTTCTTTACAGAACATAAAATATAACATAATACATATACAAGTTTCTGGTTCAACCATAAAAATGGTTTCATGACTAGATATGAAGGTAAAAATGGAAGAAGATAGAATGTCATTTTTGAAGGTGATAAATTAACACCTCATGAACAACCTTCTCTTTAATAAAATAAAAGGAAGAGGGAAATGGTGTGGGGTGTTATAATATCCCATTAGAGTCATAAAATTAATTTATATGTACAATACTAGAGTTACAATACAATTTGGATGAATATAGGTGGGGAGAGATCAAGAAATGTACTTGAACTTGAAAGTAAATTAAAAGGAGAGAGGGAGGGAAATTACCTCTAGAATTCTCCTCTTGAGAACATACTTAAGGGCCATAGCATGGTCTTTTGATGAGACCATCATCTATTGGACTTAGGGAGGGGCTAGGGAAGGTGTTTGAGGAGATTTTAGAGAATTCATGGAGTTTGAGAGGTGTGAGGAAAAGAGGGAGTGAAGGGTGGCTTTTATATTGGAGGGGAGAGGGGTTTCCTTAATATATAATTCATTAGTTTATTAATTTCCTCTATGACAAGGAATAGTGATTCATGGATGACCAAGAATAGTAAAAGAGGAATGTGAGTCCGAGATTTGGGTTCTTACATCACTTGTGATGTCATGAATAGTGGGTTTTAATTATAATGTATTTATTCAGTAAATTAATGTATTTTACTATGCAGCAAAATTTTAAGTATCCCAGAAAAATCCAAAAAATTTACCCCAACCATTTTTCAACGTGTAGAATCCAAAAAGGAACTCCATTTTTCAAAAATAATTTTCTAAATAATGTTAATTTAATGTTTAATTAAAATCATAATTTACATTAAAAAAAGTGTTTAAGATTAAAACTGATTTTATAGTGCTTTCAAAATTTACATCGGGTCTCAAAAATTATCTAAAAACTATAATACATTGTTTAAATAATTTATGAATACATTTCAGGGAAATAAATATTCTTTTAAATTAATTAATTAATTATAATTAATTATTTATGTCTTATAAAATACCAAAAATGTTTACTAAGGTAAAATTGTCAGTTTCAAAGATATCTAAAATTTATTTTATTTTTCATAGGTAATGTTACTCTTATGATAGATGATTTAATATTCATAAGTTTTATATTACTATTCATAGGGGTATGTTAGTATTCATAAGGGTAGGTCACTATTCGCCAAAAATTATTTTTGTTTCATTAGACTCCAAAAATCATCTTGACCATAACCGTGTATGTCGGATTTTCAAAATTCCAAACACAAAAGTGAAGAATTTATGTTTAAAGGTCACTTATCACTTAGTAGTTCATTATTTTGTGTTTTTCATGTTATTTTATGACATAAATATAAGAAGGGATTTTTCCATTGAATAAATTTTGGTCGTTACATTCTTCCCCCCTTAAGAAATTTCGCCCCCAAAATTTCACTTTACACAAACAGGTGAGGGTACTTCTCCTTCATTGCCTCTTATGGTTCCCAAGTTGCTTCCTAAAATTTATGGTTCTTCAATAAAACATTGACAATATTGGTTGTCTTGTTGTGTATAACTTTATCACTTCGATCCAGAATCATTACTGGCTACTCCTCATAGGAGAGATCATCTTCCAGCTATACCACCTCTGAGTTTAGTACATGTGAGGGGTCTGGTTTGTACTTCCTCAGTAGTGATACATGAAACACATCATGAAATTGAGCCATATTTGTTGGAAGTGCAAGACGATAGGCCATAGCTGATATTCGGTCTAGGATCTCAAAGGGGCCAATATATCTTGGGCTTAGTTTACCTTTCTTCCCGAATCGCGTGACTCTCTTCCATGGAGATATACGAAGGAAGACTTTATCTCCAATGTCAAACTCCAAGTCCCTTCGAAAGTTGTCATCACAGCTCTTTTTCTGACTTTGACCAGCTTTGATATTTTTCTGGATGACTTGAACCTTCTATGTCATATCCTGAACAAGATCGGGTCCAAGCAGCTTTCTTTCTCCAACTTCATCCTAACAGGTTGGAGTTCAACACTACATCCCATAAAGAGCTTCATATGGAGCCATCTGAATACTCTAGTGGAAGTTATTGTTGTTTTAGAACTCAAAAAATGGGAGATGCTGATACCAACCACCTTTTAATTCAAGAGAGCAGGCTCTTAGTATATCTTCATGCATCAGAATAGTCCTTTCAGATTGGAAATCATTTTGGGGGTGATAGGACATGCTGAAACATAATTCAGTACTCAAAGTATGTTGAAGGATCCTCCAGAATTTAGATGTTAACCTTGGATCACGGTCAGAGAAAATCGAGAGTGGAACACCATGCAGTCTCAACACTTCCTTCACATATATCTTTGCAAGTTTTTCAAGAGAGAGATCTTCCCGAATAGCGATAAAATGGGCAGTCTTGGTGAGTCGATCAACCACAACCCAAATCGCATTATTTCCCTTTGACGTCCTCAGGAGACCTATGAAAAAAATCCATAGTAACATTTTCCCATTTACATTTGGGTATATGAAATGGATGCATCATACCTTTGGAATTTTTTCACTTAGATTTAGCTTTCTGACATACCAAGCACTTTGATATATATTCTGCAATCTCCTTCTTCATGTTATCCCACCAGAAGTGATCTCAGAGATCACGATACATCTTGGTACTCCCAGGATGGATAGAGAAAGTTGATCTATGTGCATTATCCAATAGCTCCTTCTATATCCCGGGTTACGAAGGCACACAAAGCTGTGTTCCAAACCGAATCACACCATCATCTTCAAAATGTAACTCTTGCAGCTTCCCTTCCTTTACTACATTCACCCTCTTTTGTATCTCCACATAATCCCTTTGTGATTCCTTATCTTCTCATGGATGGATGGTTGCACAATCATTTGTGGAAGGTAGGATTTATCCCCTTCCATTAAGATCTCCAAATCCATCCTTTGAATATCCAAGAAGATAGGGTCTTTCCCAATCCGCATCATGAAAAGAGTAGTAGGTTCTTTTCTACTTAGAGAAATAACTACCTTATTCACCTTTCCAGGATGATAGTGAATAGAGAAATCGTAATCCTTGATTAGCTCTAACCATATCCTTTGACGCATGTTGAGCTCCTTTTGTGTGAATATATACTTTAGGCTCTTTTGGTCGGTGTATATGTCACACTTCTCGTGATAAAGGTAGTGCCTCCAGATTTTCAAGGAAAAAATCACGGCTGCCAGCTCTAAATCATGCATCGGGTAGTTCTGCTCATGGATCGTCAACTGTCACGAGGCGTATGATATCACATTATCATTTTTCATGAGTACACAACCCAAGCCTTTCTTTGAATCATCGCTATATATCACAAAACTTTCTCCACTTTTTTGTTATGTGAGTACATGTGCAGTGATTAGCCTCCTCTTCAACTCCTTGAAGATTCCCTCACATTCTTTCGTCCAGACATACTTTACCCCTTTCCTTGTTAACTTAGTTAGTGGGCTTGACAATTAGGAAAATTTTCTCACAAAACATCGGTAGTAACCAGCTAATCCAAGAAAACTACGGATTTCTTTGACACTAGAGGGCCTGGGCCATTCCTAAATCACATTTTTTTAAGGATCCATAGAAATTCCCTCACTTGTGACCAAATGTCCCAAGAACTTGACTTGATTCATCCAAAAGTCACACTTTCTGAACATGGCGTACAACTTCCCCTTTCTCAATGTCGCCAACACAAGTCTTATATGTTCATCATGTTCCTCCTTTATCTTGGAGTAGATGAGAATATCATCAATAAAAACTACCAAAAATTTGTCGAGGTGATGTCTAAAGATTATATTCATCAAATCCATGAAGATTGCAGGGGCATTAGTAAGTCTGAAGGGCATCACCAAAAACTCATAGTTCCCATACCTTGTACGGAAGGCCGTCTTCTGAATATCTTCCTTCTTCACCTTTACCTAATGATATCCAGAACGAAGATCCACCTTTTTAGAATTATTGAGCTCCTCTTAACTGATCAGACATGTCATCAATACTTGGGAGAGGATACTTTTTCTTTATGGTGATCATTTTGAGTTCCCGTTAATCGATACACAACCGCATTTTTCCATCCTTCTTCTTCACAAAGGGAACCGGTGCACCCCAAGGTGATGAACTAATGCATATGAACCCTTTGTCTAGATTCTCTTGCAGCTGCTTCTTTAACTCCTCCAGTTCTATAGGAGAAATCCAATAGGGGCACTTAGAGATTGGAGTAGCTCCGGGTATTATTTCAATTGAGAACTCTACCTCATGGTCCGAGGGAATTTCGGGTAACTCTTCGGTAAATACATTGTCGTATTCCCTCATGATGGGAATTTCCTCAAGGTTGGAACTTTCCTTCGACTCAACCATTTGGGAAAGGTATTCTTCTTCATAGGGAATCAACACCCACACCATTCATGGATTTTTCAAAAGAGATTCATGATCTTCCTTGCATTTGTAGAGGAGCATGGGATGGTTCGGAATATGAAAAAATATGTCCTTTTCCTAACATTTGATATGTTCTCTATATAATGAGAGGAAATCCATTCCCATTATATTGTCAAATTCCACCTAGGGAAGTATTACCAAATTTTCCGGAAGAATATTCCCACATACGCCAATAGGAGAAGAATCAAACACATGGGTTGCAATGATTGCACCACTTGGTGTTTTTACAAATATCTCTACTTCACGGATTCGGGGATCCAATTCCCAAGTTCTAGAAATATTGCAAGATATAAAGGAATGAGTAGAACCATAATCAGATAAGACCTTTTTCCATTCATGAGTGAATAGGAAGTGTACCTCGTATGACTTCATTATCATGATCCACCTTCGCAGTAGTCATGTAATAAGCCTTCCCCTTTTCATTTGGATTTAGAGGTTGCTGACGCTGATTACCCTCGAGAGATCGAGGTTTAGTGCACTGGTTTTCATAGTTCCCTAGCTCCGTACAGTTGTAGCTTTGAAACACAAGTGGTTCTCTCCTTTCATTGGCTACATTATCCTTACTTTTCATGTCTTTTTGACACTCTTTATAATGGTGTCCTTCTTTCCCACACTTGATTCATTTGCCCATCCCTTTGAGGCAGTTCCCATGGTGCAACTTCACACATTTTTGGTATGTGGGTCGTTGAATTTTTTTCCCACCTTTGTCATTAGATCCACCAGCTTGAAACTCCATCTTTATTTTCATATCACCATATCCATGAGACCATTCTATAAACTCCATCCCCACTCTGAGAGCACACCGAAAAACTTATTCATAACTCCCAAAGTCTCGAATTGCAAGAGCCTTTTGATGGTGTGGTTTTAATCCACTAATGAATCTATCAATTTTGCTATCATTGTTGATAACAAAACCCGAAGCGTACCTTGCAAGACATGTGATATTCGCTTCATAGGTTATGAAATATTCTCCTACATTTTTCTCGAGCTCTATGAATTCTCTCTCCATCTTTGTGTGAAGAGTTTTTGGGGAGTACTTATTAAGAAACATTATCTTAAAGTCTTCCCATTCCATCTTATCAATTTCATCCCTTGTCTTGGTGTTCTCAATCAAAGCCCACCATTGATCGGATTCCCCATATCGATGATAAACAGCTAGAGTCACCTTCTCCATCTCAGTAAATTGAAGCACAGAAAATATCTTCTCCATGGAGTTGACCCACTGTTTCGCAACTAGTGGATTGGAAGATCCACAAAATGTCGATGGTCGTTGCTGCATAAAACATTCGATAGCTAGTTGTTCCCTCTTTGTTCAAGGAGGCAGTTCCCCATTATTACGGTTATTATTCATAACCTGAGATAATTGGGTAATAATCACCATGTTGTTTTGAACTCCACCTCCCAAATCATTGGGGATGTCGTTCGGGAAATCGTTGCATTGGCCCTTGCATGAGTTGTTGGCCTGATTTCTCCTGGTTCCCACCATTTTCTAAAATAGAAAATTTTAGAACAATACATAAGTAAAAAAGTCATGAATAAATTATTAATTTAAACAATTATACCAAAAACATAACATATGGGATACCTAGTTAAATATTCTTGTGTGCATATTTTTACATAGTCTCATACTAGAGGTTTTCTCTAGGGTTCACTAATCCTAATTCCCAAATTAACTAATCCTTGCCTCTGATACCAACTATAGTGACCCTGCCTTTTCTTACATTACAATTAAATAATTTTAAAGATAAAAAAATAATAGAATTTCACATAGAGGATCCAA
The DNA here is from genome assembly GCA_963277665.1 of Viscum album. NCBI lineage: Eukaryota > Viridiplantae > Streptophyta > Magnoliopsida > Santalales > Viscaceae > Viscum > Viscum album. The sequence goes on along the minus strand of OY728120.1, from coordinate 2,057,650,973 downwards.
ATGTTTTGTGTCTTGGGAAAACTAGGAACATACATAACAAATACAATATCAAGCGTAAACATTTATTTAATTTCTTCTTCACTAGCTTCTTAGTGGAACTTCTCCTCTCCTTAGTACATGTAGCCACCTGAGGATATACATCAAAAGGGGTGAGATAGAAGCCCAGTAAGAGGATAGATAAGAACAATATATCATGGGGTGAGTATAATCATAACATAGGCAAAAGATCATGAACATGAGAGGAGCATAAATAATAGAATTGAAATGTGGCAATGCATAAAAATGAAACATCATGTCTTAGTGGTTAAATACCACACATACATGTGAACCAAGCGAGAATCTTGTTCACACATCATTTCAAATTTAATCATGAGATTCATCACTTTACCGAATGCATTGAAGTGTTTTATAATTCTAGGCACACCCGTCACCTTTAAACATTCATATTGCACTATATAATTCCGGGCACACCCGTCACATCATAACATTATCATTTATCATGATTGTTACAATGAACATATATCATAAATTAACATAATGAACCCATGAAAAGGAATGAGTTTCATCTAATAATAACACATTAATAATGTTTGGGTTCCCAAAAGAAAAAGGTAATAACATACATTTTACAAGAACCGTCCACCTTGAGTGAGAAGTAAAAGGGGTGTTCTTAAAAGAAGAGTTCCTTTGGAAAAACTTTTGTTGGACATAAAAACCAGTGACAAACATGTATATCACAGAAAAGTAAATTCAATGATGAAAAAATGATCTTTGTGAAGTAACCATATGAAAAATGGAGTGAAAGCGGGAGAACCCAAAGGAAGAAAATTGGGTTTGAGATTTCCCCTTAGCTTGTACCAGAATGCTTCCTTCTCTTTAATGTCATGTATAATGACATTATATTAATTAATTAGAAATCTAGAACCATGCGTACATTAATAGGGTTCATTCTGGTTTCATTATATCATTTTTTCCTTTGGATGACTTATAGAGTTTAAAAACATTGTTCAGGGATGTTCGTTTTTATGGTTTTTCATGGATGGTTCACTTGTATTCTTAAATTGAAGTTTGGGTAGAACATGAGAAGACATCCAGAACTGATATTGAATTTTATTAATGATATTACAGGAGTTTGAATTATCATATAATGAATCACATTATATCCATGTGGATGAATCATTAGACAATAATCAGACGAAGATTGTGTGGGTTAATTTGAGCAGTTTTTCAATCACAACGGACTTGTTTTAACTTTTCACTTAGTAATATGGCCATAGGTTATTTAGAGAACTTAAAATATATCATAATACATATAAAATATTCTAGTTCAACAATAAAAATGGTTTCATTATCAGGTCTGAGGGTATAATTGGAAGAAGAGAGCATGTCGTTTTTGAAGGTGATAAATTAACACCTCATGAACAACGTTCTCTTTAATAAAATAAAAGGAAGAGGGAAAGGGTGTGGGGTGTTATAATATCCCATTATAGTAATAAAATTAAATTATATGTATAATACTAGAGATATAATACAATTTTTAGGAAGATAGGTGGGGAGAGATCAATAAATGAACGTGAACTTGAAAGGAAATTAAAGGAGGAGAGGGAGGGAAATTACCTCTAGAATCCTCCTCTTGAGAACATCCTTAATGGACTTAGCTTGGTATTTTGATGACACCAGAAGATCTTTTATGTGGGGTAGGGGATAGGGAAGGTGTTTGGGCAGAGTTTAGTGAATTATTGGAGCTTGAGATGTGTGAGGAAAAGAGGGAGTGAAGGGTGGCTTTTATAGTGGAGGGGAGAGGGGTTTTCTTAATATAAAATCCATTAGTTTATTAATTTCCCCTAAGACAATGAATAGTGAGTCTTGGATGACCAATAATAGTAACAAAGACATGTGAGTCTGAGATTTGGGTGCTTACATCACTTGTGATGTCATGAATAGTGGGTTTTAATTATAATGTATTTATTCGGTAAATTAATGTATTTTACTATTCACCAAAAATTCAAGTATCTCAGAAAAAACCCAAAAATTTACCACAACCATTTTTTGATGTGTAGAATCCAATAATGAAGTATATTTTTCAAAAATAATTTTCTAAATATTATTAATATAATTTTTATTTAAAATCATAATTTACTTTATAAAAAGTTTTTAAGATTAAAACTGATTTTATAGTGCTTTCAAAAATTACATAGGGTCTTATAAAATTGTCTAAAAACTATAATTCATTGATTCAATAATTTATGAATAAATTTAAGGCAAATAAATATTCTTTTAAATTAATTAATTATAATTAATTATTTATGACTTATAAAATACCAAAAATGTTTACTAAGGTCAAATTTTCACTTTCTAAGATGTCTAAAATTTATTTTATTATTAATAGGTAATATTACTCTTATATTGGATGATTTACTATTCATAAGGGTCATATTACTATTCATAGGGGTATGTTACTATTCATAAGGGTTGGTCACTATTCACCAAAAAATATTTTTGTTTCATTAGACTCCAAAAATCATCTTGAACACAACCTTGTATGTCGTATTTTCAAAATTTCGAACACAAAAGTGAAGAACATATGTTTAAAGGTCACTTATCACTTATTAGTTCATTAATTTGTGTTTTTCATGTTATTTTATGACATAAATATAAAAAGGTAATTTTCCATTGAATAACATTGGGTCGTTACATAATCTTTTCCAAAATCATTTATATATTAATATTTCGACCATATGCCTAATTTTATTGGTTATGGACCATTATTGGAGGACTATGTCAAAGTAATTGTGTGGGTGGAATCTATTTTAAATAATTTACAAGAATTCCACACCTCCTCCACTATAAAAATTCACTCACACCTCCCGCTGATTCACTACTATAAATAAAATTATCTCAACCAAAATATTCTCAAATTAGTTTCCAAAATAACTAATCTCATCTTGTAACCCTTTGTTTATATATAAATCTATCCATGGAATCCCTTTGATGCATATAAATAAGAGTTACCCAAATAAGAGCAGACATCTTTCTTCTTGATCCATTGTATTATTTTCATTATCCACCCCTAAACTTTTATTATTTAATTATTTAATAATAAAATAATCATACTCAATATAACTACATGTTATAATTTTACATTTTTAACCTAAACATTCCCACAGATCAATCTAATGGGTAACAAACTTATAGTTCTTGTGTATGGTGAACTACCCCCTCATGAAACAAATTTGTTCCTTTTTTCCATTAACACGTTTCATGGTTAGAAATTATAGTAGAAACAATATTTATATATTATATATATGATACTTATTATTTTATAATTATCTTGGAATTATTATATAAAACATACATTCATTCATTCCATTTTTTGTAAATATGACCTGTTCATTTGGGGATGTGTGGATTATAACCTCTTCAAAAGTGATGTGATTAATTCACACATTACGTGAAATGTATTAGAGAGGATTTAGTGAAATTATTTGTTATTGATTAAATAATAAAGTTACTCTAATGATTTATATATACATATATATACAGATATTTCAATAACATTTATTCTTTCAACATGATAAGAACACAAAAATAGAGTTAGGACGTACATACGACATACCATCTACATGGATGGTGTATACCATTTCATATATATATATATATCATATAATATTATATATATTTATATAATGAATATTTATGATATATAAATCATTTTTATATTCTAGAAATAATTAAATAATGATCTATATAAGAGGATCCAGAATAATAACATATAAGAAAAAGAAAGCAGATATTACCAAAAACATAATAGTTACATTGAGTTGTTAAAAAATGGTTATATAAAGAAATAAAAATAATATATAGTATTAGCTAAAAGAATATATTTTTATTTTAGATTTAAAATAAATGTATTTTTAATATAAATATTTGTTGAATATGTGAAGAAATTCAAGACATAAGGTAAGTGTTTTCTCATCTCACTTTTATTTCATTGAGACTTATAACTTATTATCCAATAATTTATTTTATATGGTATATAAAAAATTATCACTAATTTAATATAAGATTAATATAATTAAATTTATGGGTTTTTATATACCCATTTTATTATATCTCATTCATGTGTATTATGGTTAAAAATGATACCAAATTTGTAAAATAATTTTCTCTTAGGATTAATTGATTTAAATGCCATGTTATTCACAAATATTGTTCTAAAGGGTGTATATTATTCCAATTGAAAGTATAAATATTGAATCTCATTATTTTAATTTCATGTAAGGATTCATTTAAGGTTTTTAATTTTTGGGGATTATGAATTAATGTTACCCAGGTGTTAATTTTTTTTTGCTTGAATCTCACCATTTTTATAGATTGTTTATGATTACGCTTCAATTTATGAAATACTTAGGACCATATATGAAGAAAACTATCTAATTTCATTCTAAATTGGTTATAAATGATATATTCATGTATTAGTACCATTTTTCTTTTCTTTGGAACATAATATAATTTAAAAAATGTTTTTATGAAAATTTGTGGTTTTTTATCCTATCAGTTAGATATCCATGTAATCTCAATATCATGTTTTCAAAATATGTTTTCAAATTTTTCTATTATGAAATGGTATATAAAAGACAATTTTCCAAATTTTTTTTAATTATCAAAATGGATTTTAAAAAGTAATATTATTATCATTATTTGATTGAGGAAATTTACTAAACATTTTACTGCGCAAAATTAATGTTTGGAATATACCAATTTATCCAATATCATGACCGTATAATTATTATGATTTCTTTGGATGTTAAAAACATGCCTTTTTAAAGAAAATTTATTCCTAATCATTTTTTTATTTATTTTTTAATGTGTTTTTCAAATTAAAAGGGTTTTAATATTTCTAAAAAAATATTTAATTGATTTTCAAGGATTAATTTAATCATTTTTCAATTAATTTTCATTGAAAACTATTTTATGTTTAAAATATATAATAATAAATTCAAAATATTTTTGTATTTTTTCAAGGAAAATGGGTTTCAATATGTTTCAAAGATTCCATTATATGTTTTCAAATATATTTTCAAATAACGGTGTTTTTAAAAGTCATTATGTTTTAAATATTGTTTTTTTCAAAGTGGAGAAGATATTTCCCTCCTGTAATATTATTAAATGGTTTTCCATGATTAATTTATATGTTTATAATTTGGTCTCAAGGAAAAATATTTTAAAAATGTTATATGTTTTAAAAATTGATGTTTCAAGTGATATTTCAAAATCCTTATCCATATAAGATGTAATTCTTCATTATAGTTTAGGCATTACTAGGGATATTATCCAAGAAAACAATTTATATTACTTTTATTAATGGTTTATGTTTTAAAGGAATGATTTTTATGAAACCTATTTCCCTTTAATGGGTTATATTCATTTGAAACATTCATCTAATTATGGGATATACTTTGATAAAATGATTTTGAAACATATATTTTTCAATAGGTTAAGATATGATTACATATTTATGAAATGAATTTTATATCATGGGTTATGATATGATTGTTTATGAATATGTGGAACATGAATTTATAATTTTATTATGATAATGGTGTACCTATATCTCCCTCCAATTAATTGTATAATATTTATATTTTATGAGATAATGATAGGGAATAAAGTCTATAGGCTTGATCCACTATAGAATATGGGTAAAACCGATCCACTATGGGAAGATGGGGAAGCTTGATCCACTATGGGAAGATGGGGGAACCTGATCCCTTAAAATGAAAGGACTATGACTTGGGATGGTGGTGTGTCCCTCATAGTATGGGAAGCCCCCATGAAGTGAAATATTTAATGTTGAAAATGTACCTTGAATTAATGGTAATAATGTTACATGTTTATATTAATGCAAAAAATCTGGTCTTTTTACCTTGATATGGACATATGTTTCATGTTCATTATTATCTTATAATTTCAAGTCTTATGAAATACTAATATTTATTCCATGTCCTGTTATTAAATAATTTTTATGAAGGGTATGACATTGAAATTTTATACTCATGTTCTCCTACTCGTATGTTCATGTTATGCCTATATATTTTGTTAATTTAATCATACATAACATTCGTGCTCAACAAATTATTATGTTTCCTTTCCAATTTTTATAAAGATTGGGTTTATATAAATGTTCTAAATTTGAATATATTTGTCTACCATTGAATATTTTTTACCAAGTTATAATATTCTATTCCTTGTTTCCAAAGACACTAAAAAATTACGGTCCTCGAGTATGTACAATTGTAATGTATTGAGTATTCATTAAAAATGATGTTATATAAATGTGTTTTTTTCCTAGGACACTATAATTCCTATAGGGAGACCCAATGACCATTACATCTATGTCGGATGCTACGAGTTATATGTGACTCAAGGAGTCAGATCTCATATATGAGTGTTTTGCGGATCCTTCAAACAGGATTCCTAGACTGACATTATAGTTGTTTCATTAATTTGAGAATGTGTTTACTAATTCACTATATTAGGATATTCTTATAATATTTTCTATATATATGTACCTATATATATATATGATTTTTATTCTTACTTTTACTTGATCTGTTATTTCAGGGTTTCTTATTGGTTATTGTTATACCCATCCTTGCATGGGAATTTTACTACGTGTATCTTGCCTTATGAAGAAGTTAAATGTTTTGATATATTACTAGAGGGACCTAGACCAGTTGGTGCATAGTGATTCAGATAGATCGAGGTGTGTTTCAACAATTATCTTGAAAGCTACCGCAATCTATTCTTTCCGTTTGGACATGTTTTCAGACTCATTGTGGTGGGAATGTATTTGGAACATTTTTCTTTTCTATACATGATGACATACTATGGTCGTGGGGTTTAGATGCAAGCATGTATGGATTATTGTATTTGTTTTTACATTTTATCATTATATGGGATTCGATATGTGTGTGTGTACATTTACTATTATGTAAGACCTCCAATGTTAGAGCTATGCATAATCGGTGCTTGTCGCATTCCCTTGTCCTATTGATGTTGGGATTAGGGAGTTGTGGAATGGGCTCTATCAAGATGGGTCATGAAATACATCTTTTTGTTGACATGAGTTTTTACTAATTTTTGTGTGATCTTAGATGAGGAGCTATGTTTTTATATAGAATATGCCTTTTGATAAAATAATTATTTTTTATAAAATATTACTACAATTAATATAAAAATACATAACTCTTTTAAAAAATTATATTTTCTAGAATGACTTAATAAAATTTCTCGAATTTTTTACATCAGTTAAATAATAAATAATTCTATTTAATAGAGCATTGGGAAAAATATTTTAGAAAAACAGGAAAACATTTTTTTGATTTGAAATATATAATTTTCATTATTATACAATGTTTTAATTTATAATTATGAATTATATTCATGTATGTTTTTAATAAAATTTTATAAAATGGAATTAATAATAGTTTAACTAGTGTTATTAAATTATAATGGATTTAAAGAGATGCATAATTTTTGTTTTTTTTAATGAATTTTTCTCTTAAAACCATGTAATTATTTTGAATGAATGGAAATTTTAAATATAATATTTAGAAATGTTATAATGTTTTGAAATGGAGATTTATCTCATTATAGTAGCTTTTTTAAATGGTAAGTATATAAAAATGTTTCATGGAAACATTTTAGTGGATATAATCTTGGGGTATGTTTGATATTCACCATTTTTATAATTATATTATTACCGCTACATTATTTCTTCGAAATTTGTCCCTCTACTAGTGAACATATTTTTCTTGTTTTTTCCGATTCACCATGTGTGTTGGATCAATTTTATGTGATAATTTTCTTTGATTGATATGTTTTTAATGGTTTTTTACTACTGAACTTGTTAATTTCTTCCTATCATGATAATGTATGAGCATGCCTAAATATGTTTTTATTGTCATGGTTCATTCAATTAAATATTATTAGTAAGTGGAAGGAAAATATTTGTTTCACCAGGAGAATGTGTCTCAGGGGATAATACTCAAGATGTATAATTGGAAATGGTATAACATTTAATTTGAGATTGGATACCATGCTAATTTACCTTACCTATAGTATAAAATTGGTGGAAATAACTAATGGTGATGCTTCTTTGTTGTAATTTACGGAGTGAAAATTTTCCACATAGTGAATAAAATATTGTTTATACTAAATAAAGTGTTACCCTTCCATCACCAATTGAAATATTCATCTTTTTACCAAATTTAAAATTATGAATTCTATATTTTTTATCTTTTCTATGTCCATTATCTTGATTAAATATGGGTTTCTAGGATTTGGACTTCTTAAATTCATTCAATTTGGGTTTTTTTGGGGAATGGGTATCCAAATGGTCACACATCTATCTTTATATATTAATTTACAATTTTTATTGGTTCCTTATGGTTCATACCATATGTGTTAAGTGATTTATTTTCATATTCTTGTTCCTTAATTATCAGGTCTAGTTTCACAATTGTATTCATGATCTAAGTCTCATAGTTCATAAATGATTGTATTGTGGCTTGATGGTCTCTCAAATAATTTAGATGTGGGTTATAATATGTTTTATCATGAATGGTTCTTTAATTATACCACTATCATAGAATTTAGTCATATAAATAACTATGATGACATCACTTTCTCTCTAGTTAATCTCATTCACTCATTGGGTAACCATGTTGAAAATAGTTCCCTAGAAGTCTCATTATATTCTTACATGTTTCTAAAAATTTATAGTGTTGAGTTTTAATAACTGGTGAGAGGATAAAAATTTACACTTTTATTTATTAGGGTGCAAATCATGTTCCAAATTATGTCAGTAAACCATAATCTAAATTTCACATCAAAATTTAGAATTTTTTTTCATGGTAGAAAAAAACATATATTGACTGATTTACCTATTAATGATATTGATACCATTCCCTTTATGGTATTGAATTATATTAAACTTTAAAATCTTTTTTGGGGAAAAATATATGGATTTCATGTGGTGTGGTATCTCTTAGAAGGAATTAACATCCTTTTATAGTGAATATCATCATCTTTAAATAATTCTTTCTTTTCATTTGTGGGATTTTGGTTAAATCATTTACCAAAAAAAGTGTTTCATATGTTTTTCATGATAAGATTTATAACCTTCATAATGTTTCAATAGGATTATACTTATCCAAAGGTACATAATTACCTAATTTAGAGCATCATCCCCTAATTTTTTCATCCTCTTAGTTTTCTGAGATGTTGTGTTGTTTTATAAATTTTTTTTGAAGATGGTTATATATAATTATATATCATAAGGGTTAAAGAACCATTTTCTATGACAGTGACTAATTTCGATTCATTGGTGGGAGGTTAAATTCTACATTTTCAACCCTTACATTGTTGTTGTTTTAGGCATATCATTTAATTCCAAATTCAATACAATACATGTTGTCATCATTTTTTCTTTATGCCAAGATGAAGAATATATTATTCATCACATATGGGATGGAATCATATTTATTTAGAGTTGAGTATTACCATGATATCACATTAAGCATCATATCTTGGAACGATCATGGTATGTTCATTCGTAGTTAAAGAGTACCTCGATACATTTTGTACTCCTATATTCAAAATTGACATTTATTTTCTTAATTAGAAGTCACTAACCTTATGTGGATATAAGGCCTTATGTTGTGGAGAATTATAAACAATCATTTTGAGGTACATTACGGATTAATTATTTATAAAGAGGTTATATAATACATGGGTTGAGTTTGACAAGTTTTTGGATTAAATTAATGTGTTTTTTAGTGTTTTGGTGTATCATATTTTAAAATTTTAAAGGAAAAATGTTATCTTATCCAAAAAAACCCTATGAAAGGAATAGTTGGACTAGAGTGTGTGGAATTATTGTCCAATACAAGTGGGTTCCCAGTAGAGATAGTTTATTTCGAGACAGTGGTAAGATAAAAATTGGATCCATTTTTTCAAATCATTCAAAATAATCACATGACAAGGGTATTTAGAGGCATCTTATAGTGCATATTTAGAACAAAATTAACCAAACCATGCAAACTAAACTTTTGGAGTTCGAATAATGTAATAAAAATATGTTCCTAACATGTTGTTCACTATTGGAACCCCTATTTTTAATATATTCATTTTTCTCATAGAATCTATCATCTATTGATAATTATTAATGGTTCTTGTTGATCTGGAAGAATTTTTTTATCAATTTATTTTTTTAGATATCTGAAATAAATTGATCGTATTGTTTATCTATATTCCTGTCTAGATCACCTTATCTCCCCTCACATAAAATGTTAAGTCTAATATGTTATAGATAAGGGTAATATCACTGATTATTTATGAAATATTTGTTCTATTTATTTATGGAAGGTATTTTTGAGCTTTTAATTAGAGGTATCATAGTGCTGTTCACCGTATTCATAAAATGTTAAGACAACGATGTATTAAATATCTTTTTTACTTGTTTATGAAATTAACCGAATTGTTTATTAAATTCTTTTCTTGGATTCTCAAAGTAAAAAATTGATATTTTATTTATGGAAACCCCTCTTAATTTATGTTTTGGTAATGTGAACTATTTGAATAGGTTTGGGAATACTGCTTTAATTATAGTATAAACTTATGGTTTTAGTTTAATGATTGAATGATTCCAGAATTAATTTTTCAAGTGAAAAAAATAAATTTTTGTGGAATTAATTTGTATTTAAAATTGTGATATATGGGGGGTTAATATTCATATTTACATTTTATGGGTTTTTTGTTGTGGAAGACATGATGTGCTAAATTTTTAAGGCTCGAAGGTATATACCAATGAGATATAATATATATTTATGGATAAACACTCATGAGTGTTAGGATTTTCATTTGACATGAATGTGTATGTGAGTATGAAGTTGTATATTACGTATTTCAAGTGAAACTCAGGGGTAATTTGTCCATAATTAAATATAAATATTTCTATTTGTTAATCCCATAGTTGTTTGTACATTCCTATTCCAACTATTTTATGAAAATTGATTAATAAATATTTTTTAATTATAGAAATTGTTTTATAAATTCTGATAATTATTTCATGTTTTAGTTGAATTAATGGCATGATTTTTTGGGATTTCACTTTCTTTTACATTTTAAACTATTACCCTTTATTGTTATTTCAATATTTATGTTTTTTATAGAACTAGATATTTTTTGGTCTATTGGAATTTCTTTAGGGTTTATGGTTAATACATAATGAATCATGCATTATTATTTTATTGTTTTCTTATACATTGACCTATTTTGGTTAGTTAAATGGATGACTGTCCCACAATGTCTTAAAAACACCACAAATTTATTTCTAGAAATTATAGTCTTGGGTACATCACCAAAGGATAGTGGAATATTATGTCATTTTTACCCAATGGATAGGGTGATGATATTATTGTTTTCGGTGAGATGTTCTCTACTCTACAAATGGAAACGAGAAAATCATATCTATCAAAAAAATTAAATGAAATCTTATGTATCCATTTGAAAATAAAGGAATCCTTTTGTAATGAAGATGTTTTTTTAAATGTGTCAGGAGAGCCTTTATAATTTTCTAAATTTTTACATTTAGTTTAATTTTTATGATTTATATGTGGTAGCATAACATGCATTACCAATTAATAATAGTTCATTATTACTTCTAGATAAATTTTTCATGGGGACATGAAGTTGTGGTCTCTTGAGTAATAACATGATTTATTTTCCAGATCATCATATCTTACATTTCATCAATCATTATGAGGATTACATTTTAAGATGCAGTTTGATTCCATTATCATTAAAAAATATAGGAAACCGAAAATTTATCCTCAAACAAAATTTTGTCCACAAATTAGGTAAATAAGTACAGATAATGTAGTATTTAATCAATAATACATACTATAATTATTTTTTTCATCAGTGAGAGATCCTTAAAGTCCTCAACAGTATATATGATTTTAAGGAGGATGTATAACATGTATCAAATTATTTTTCTATCAGTGAACATTAATACCTTTATTTAATAAAATGATTCTATGGAATCTCTATAATATCTACCATCTGGAAAATTTTAGTTGATTCATTTTAAAAACATGATTAGTCCTCTTGAAAACCATTTCATGTTTAGAAATGTGATCACTAAAATTATTGGTTTTGACCACCATATTATCTGTTTATAATTCCACATTTTTTTCGCATGAATGATATTAGTTGATGTTATTAATTTGAAATTGGTATTCAGTGTCAAACTTCTTCAATAAAAATGGTATAATGTGATAGAAATATACTCATTGGGTTTACATAATGGTTTGGTGCTTCATCATTTTATAGGGACATTCATATATGTTTGTTTATTGAATAAAAAATGTGAATCCATGGCATTGAAAAGTCTATATTGAATTTATGAAGAGGATTATAATTAGAAAAGGGAAGTGATCATATTGACAATTTTCATTCAAATCTATTATGTTTATTAAAACTATGGTTTATATTTTCCTTCATCGCAAGGAATGTACTAGTAAACCATTTTTTGTATTGGTATTATTCAATAATGGTAGATATGAAACTTTTTCAAAATCAAGATCCACCTAGTTAACATGGTAATTATTTTGTCTCTTTAACTGGTTATTTATAAAATAAATTAATTTCGGAGTAATCCATGAAAAGAGTTGATAAATGGTGATCCGACACATGGATCATGATGAAATTCCACCCAAAAATATCTCAGTTTTTAGAGGAAGGTGTAGTATTATTCTTGTTCCGTGAGGGACTTATCCAAAGAAATTAGTGTTATGATTTATTTCTGTGAAAAATAAATATTTTAGAGTTCATCAGTGGTGTTGAGAAACAAAATACTCAAAATATGATGCATTCTCCTTGTTTTCAAATATTTCTACATTATTGGATTTAAATGATAGAAAAATTTCATATGATTTTTGAGATGATGCTTGAGTGTTATAATTTAAATAGAGATGTCAACCATCTACCATATTTGGGGGATAATTTAGTTTAAATAACCCCACATAAAAGAAGTAAAACCTACATAATTCCAATTTTTTTACATTAAGGGTTTGTATACAACCATTCAAAGAGCCTAGTAATGGTTGACCAAATATCTTTTAATATCACAATCATGTAGAGATTATCGTGGGTCATATTGAGATAATTGACTGCTGAAGAGAATCTTTATCTATTATCTAATTGCATTCAATGATAGATATTTCATATCCATCATTGGAGAGGAAAGAGGTTAGAGGTCTTTTATTATTATTCAACAATATTGGATTACTCCCCAGATATCATGTTTTTTTCTCAATTGGGTTGATGGAAAACTAATAATAATTAAAGATTAAACTACAATGATATAGGGGAAAATATTAAAATAAATTATAAGTTTTAATTTATTATTTTTTAAACACCAATGGATATATCCTCTCTCATTTTCAAAACCCACATTAATGTACTATGATTGTTGGGATTAAAATGTGAGAATCCACTATAGTGTATAATGACCATCCAATAAATAGAGAATCCAAAATATTTATGACATGATCATGGTAATATAGTATGAATATTATTCCCTAGTTTTCCAATAAATTCATTTAATATTTTATCTTCTTGGACCACCCTGAATAATAATTAAGAATATTTGAACTCTAAAAGTTATTCTCAATTAAATTATCCCTAAAGTCTCCAATCACTATTTCTATATCCCTAAATTTTTATGTTGATAGGATAAATTGTATATTCACTATATACTTAATTGTAGAGGGTCTGGACTAGGATGAGGTTTTTTATGATCCTTTTAGATTATGTATTGGTGAATATAGAAATGCACATTATTTCTGAAAACATACTTTTTCTAATGTTAAATTTTTTCGATGTATCCAATTAATTTTTGCTGATTAAGACAACCATGTGACACTCAATGGTGCTTTCTGGAGAAATAAACATCTTTTATATAGAAACATCATTATTTAACACTAGATCGATCTAAGAGATCATAATTAATATAATTGTAAAATTATAAAGAGATATTTATAGAATAAATGATCAAAAATATAAAAGGGTTGATAGAGATTCATTTCAACAGTTTATATTTTTTTACCAAGACCCATTTCCTCTTAAAAAATGGATATTCCAAAATAATGGGTTTATGGTTCATAATTTACTACAATTTCGATCATTTACCAAAAACCAATATAAATATTGTTTTATTTTTTACTTAACTATTATGATGAGATTTCAATTAATTATTTTGTGCTTGAACACCTTATTTGATTTCTTATTATCAATCTACTAATATAATTAATTTAAAACGATCCTAAATGTCATATTAAACCATGATATTTTACAATATAATTCAATTGAATAAATAACAATGGTAGATTACATGTTGATAATTCATCAAGGAAATTTCTTAACATATTATTATTACAATTACATTGAAGAAAATTATATTGAATTTAAATCAAATATAACCATTTAATGAAATTTTAATTTACATAAGAAATATTATTTATTAGGAAGAAATATTTTCATAGATTTCATTAAAGGTTATTTATTTTTTCATATATGTTTCATTTTAAAAAATAAAAATATGATATGTAAAAAAAGAGATCTCTTACGATGTAGAAAATGAATTCATTATTAATAAATTGGTTATAAATTAATATATAAATACATTAATAAAATAATATTTTTTTTTCTAAAAATGATTTTATATGTGAAATGTGATTTTGTCTAAATAATTTAAATTTATCATTATACATGATTTTTTGCAATGAAATTAAAATCAAATGATTTTTTTATCATTAATTTACTCGTTCAAATAAGGAATTGTTTGATAATAAATTCGATGTCCGACTTTAAATCTCATTATTTGAAAATGAGTTCATATTTCATTTTGTTTAATTACATGAAAAATAATTTCTAATACTTATTGAAATTTAATATAATAAAATTTATTTGATATTTTGGGTCATGTGTTTTGTCACAACCAGTCCTCGGGGCCCGTGCCGTGACTACCCAAGCTCCCCTTCCATAGGCCAGGGGCTGGCTACTAGCACCAAAGGCGTAAATCCCGATAACTGGGAATGCATTGACTTTATAAAAGTAAACAAAACACCACAGAGTACAAGCAGAAGTAATACACTAAGTACAAAAGAAGTGCTGAAAAGTAAATGGGCCAAAATACAAACCCAACCGAAAGTACAACTACAACTGAACGAAAGTACAATAGAAAAGACAAGAAACTAGAAGAATAGAAGCATCTCCTAGGTCGTCCACCTCAGATCCTACCTGATGGGTAGGTGCAGATAGCGCAACTCCTGGATCGTCCACCACAGATCCTACCTGAAGGGTAGGTACAGATAGCCTCCACAACGCTCTCGCCCATCAACCTCCTCCGAGTATCGTCTCATCATGAAGTCCACCTTCGGATACTGACTCATCGTGATGTCCACCTCCAGGTACCGTCCAGCCCTCAAACACTCAGCCTCTGCCAGCGCTGCCCGTCGTCTACAACCAACACAACGAGGTGCGGGCATAGCCCGTGCAGGGGTGAGTATAACGATACTCAGTAGTCACCCCGAGACCCTCAAGGTCTCACTAAATCCAACAAGGATAACAACAAAGAAGGAACTCAACAGATAACCCTTACTTAGGTATAAGCCCATACTTATAACTAAGTTATCAAGTAACCCATATCAATCATGAGGAAACACAAAGGTTATGAAATCAACGGATAACCACTACCCATGTATGTGCCCATACATATACCTAAGTTATCAAGTGACACATCTCAATCATGAGGTAAACACAAAGGTCATAGACTCCGCTCAATCCAGAATTTTCATTATCGAAACCTTAACTACTGAAGAGCTCCGTCTCTAGGGAGTTCAATGATCTTGTCATGACACTGAGGTACTTCTCACTATACTAAGACATCTGAGGTACTCCTCCTGTCGAGTACCGTGGGTCTTCCACCTCACAAACTAGTGCTCCTCCGCCATGGGTCTGCCACCTCACACAGTAGTGCTCCCCCTCATAGCCTATATAGGTACTCCTCCGGTCAAGTATCGCGTGTCTACCACCTCACAAAGTAGTTCTCCTAGCCATGCGTCTGCGACCTCACAATGTAGTGCTCCGCACGGGGCTACGTAAGTCACTCTGAATCGAATCGGACAAGCATTCATCAGGTCTCAGCTAGCTACACGGTCTTCGTACTCCATACGATCGTCTCTAGGAGGGTCCGCACCACGAGCTATAGGTCGATACTCCAAGTATCTGAAATTCCTACGAAGAATTATTTCAAAGGACCGCCTTGTCATGGGGGTCTCAACGCAACAGACAACGCGTCAATCGGACGCCCGGTCTGTGAGTTATTAGCCATTTCATCCCAGGAGCCCAGTTAGTTTCGTGTACGAACCAACCCGACCGTATCTCAACTTTACCCCAAACTCACATTGGGTATACTCATAGAAACCGTTTCTCAACGTGATCACCAACGATGCTGACAGTTCGTCAAACAGACGTCTGGTCTGAAAGTTATCATCTTTTCCGTTCCAGGGGCCCTGTTGGTTTTGAAGTCAAAACCAACCTGACCGCAGTCGAAATGCGTCTACAACTCGAGCGAAGTAATCCAAAAGGTTTTTCTCACTAAGGGGAATCCAACAAGGTTGACGACACGTCAATTGGATATCCGGAGCTCATGTTATAAGTGTTTCCGCTCTGAGGGCCCAGTTGGTTTCATGTTCAAACAACCCGGATGTACTTAAAATTTTCCAAAAACTTAAGTGTAATATACCGAAACGACTGTCTTGATTCAAGGATAGCATCTCAACTAACGGTGCATCGATCGGAGGTCCATAGCCTAAGTTATCGCCATTTGAACAGACCTATCCGAAAATAGGGGGTTTTGGGCTCGGACCGACCTGGCCCGAGAACCCCTGGGTCGGCCCGAACCGGGTCGACCTGACCCAGGTCCGGGTCTGGCCCATTTGGGCACGGCACGGTCCGGCCTGCGTGGCCCGACCCAGCCTGGGTAGCCGGATGGCCCAGCGCGAGCGCGACCCGCACGACCAGCTTGGCCGTTCCGTTGTGAAAGGGGGGGGGGCTGCCCCCCTTAATTGATCTGCGACCCCCATGTGGGGGGCCGCACCATTAGAAAGCCAGGGGTTACGACCCCAAGTCTCCCCCGAGTCCCACGCGAGTGCGAGGCCAGTCGCCTGCCACAACGGCTTAAGTCGCGACGGTCCCTCCTGGCGGCACGCTGGAACGCCGCCGCCTTCGGCGCGCCGGAAGGGTCTTCTGCGGACTACCGGACGCACTCCGGTGGTCCGTTTTGCCTGCGGTCTTCACCAATAGTCCTCCCAGGACCTTCTCTTCACTTAGAAGTCTTAAAATAACCTCTCCGGCCTATTCCGTCATCACCCATCGATCTAAACGTCAAATAAACAATCTGCAGAGTTTTCAAATCACCTCTACAGCCCGACTCTGGCCGCGGTTTCGTTCGGCCTCAATGGCGCCGCATGACGACACCACACTTCTTCGCCCTGATTCTCTATGTTCCCGCGTAGTGTCGTTGCATCGCACTGCCTTTGTTCGTGCAGCAACAAGAACAACAACAAAGAGGGAGGAGGGTCGGCCGTGTTCATGCGGTCCGACCTCCTCCCGTTATAACGATAAAAAGTGGCCCCAAAAGAATAAAAACCCTCATCAAGCAATATCAAGAATTAAACCATAATATTTGAACTCCAACCCCTACCCGATGAAGTCATCGAACAAAGGTCGTCGCGGGAAAAGGAGGTCATGGAAAACGGCGTCGCGGAAGATGACGTCGCGGACCGAGGCTCTGTAAGCATCATTGGCGTCGTAGAGAAGAGAATAATCGGCATCGTCATACACGGTGTCGTGTTGTCGATCTCCGAGGATTCGGAATTCTTCGTCGTCCTTCATCGGAGGCCGGCGTTCTTCATCGGCGACGTGTTGTTCCTCGCGTTCTTCAAGGAGGAAGATGAAGTTCCAGACTTGAGAAAACCCTCTCCAATCATTCTTGCACAACCCAAACACCCTTAATGAAATAAGACTTGTCTTATTTAATTAACTCACACAATCCACCAATCAATTCGAAATTCAAAATTGAATTCTCGAATTAATTATATTGTACAAATTAAACAGTTAATTAATTAAGAGAGTTGACTAATCATTAAAGGGGGGTGCGGGTGTGTTACACAATTAATGGGGGGTTTGTGGAAGGATAGAGAATTTGAATAGGTGGGGACTCATGTGGGCCCCACCTCACAAATATCATCTCATGGGAGGTTATGTGGGTGTGGGCCCCACCAACAACCTCCCCCTTGTAGGATATAACCAACTAAAATAAAAATGTGTGCAACACAATTTTTATTTAATTTAAGGTTAAACTCCAAAATATAACATCAAAACCGCATAAATTGCAACTGCATAAAAGTTCCCCTTAAGAGAAAATCGGCGCTACGAGTTCATTGGTGCCCTCGGATTTCGTTTCCGAGCACCGGTTCAAGAGGCAGAAAAACTCGCTTGTTTGTTCACTGAATGTACCCGAGCTAAACTTCAGAAAATGATTCCGAGCACACCGGGCCTCTGAATCAGGCACCGTCAGAAACTGCGTACTCGTAAAATTCAAAAGGAATTATGAAAAAAATTTCCTTGAAATTTTCGGGACTTTACATTACACCCACCTCAGGGATTTACGTCCCCGTAAATCTTAAACACAAACTATGGATAAAAATGTGGAACTGAGCACGCATCTGATCCTTCCAATACCATGTGCTCTCCTGTAGGTTCCTCTTCTGCCAACGAAAGCACACAAGAGGAATAGACCGTTCTCGTAGGATCCGCTACTATCAATCCCCAACCTCTACTGGAACCCCACAAAAGTCACCCCATCACCAATGTCCAGCTCCCCTGTCTCGGTCTCCTGTTCCCTGCGGTCCGCCTCGATCGAACCTCTGCCTCTACCTGGGAGGTCCTTCGTTTATCTGCTGGTCATCTGTATGGTGGGTCGGACAGTCACGTGCCATGTGACCAATCCCGCTGCAGTAGTGACACTGCATGGCAGGTCTGGCTCTGTCATTCCCCTTGGTGCCTCGCACTACCGACCCTGAGTCAGGCGGTCGACCACCTGTAGGTCTGGTCCTCTTAGACCTCTGCGTCATCTGTCTACTGCCTGCTGCAGAAGACTCTGCCGCATGCTGACTAGTGGTGGGTCCTGCTACTGGAGACTTCTCAGCGAGGAAAATATCCACTAAGAGGGCTCTCTCCAACACCCCTTTCGGTGTCGGGATGCTGTGATAAACAACAGAAGCTCTAATCTCTCGCATGAGCCCCTACTCAAAGGTTCGGGCCCTGAAGAACGAGTCTCGTACCATATTTATGGAGTAGCACAAGAGGTCTGTGATCCTCACTAAGTACTGCGCCATCATCATGCTACCCTTCTGTAGATGCAACAGCTCCTGTTTATGCACCACTTGAAGGGTTGCTAGTACAAACTCTGCCCGGAATAGGCTCTCGGAGTCTGCCCACAGAAGTGTCGCCTCGTCATGCATCTGGAGCATCAGGCTCCACCATCTGCCTGCTACTGCCTGAAAGAAGCTGGCAGCAAGGATCGACATGAAGTCTGCTGGCGTCCTTACTAGCCTGAAGACTCTCACCACATCCTCCTACCAATCCTCAGCCGCCTGCGGGTCCGTCTCTCCCCTGAACCTCGGTGGCCTCAAGCGCTGAAACTCGTGCAGTGCACTCAAGCGACGTGCACTCTCTGCTGCTGGGGCTAGTGGCATCGGTGGCCTAATGGGTGGTAGTACCTATGGTGCCTCCACTAGTGCCTCAACTAGGATAAGCCCATGTACTGAGGCCTCATCGTTCGGCAGGCTGTCAGTACATACAACTCTCGAGGCTCTAGCTAGTCGTCCGCGGCGAGGCATTCTGAAAGAAACAAATGTGACATGGTCAAATGATTTTACATGGTGAGAAGACCTGGTTTGAGCTATTTTAAGGGAAAAGAATTGAAAACACACACACAATTAGTGTTTTTGTGCACTGATTCGGAAATCAGAAGTCAGGGTCCTGGTGTATGGATACGTTGGCCGACCGCACAAAAACTGGACTCCCTGAACTGAAAACCACACTCTGTACCCTTAACACTATTTCTTCACAGTAAAGAAAAATCAGAGTTATAAGTTCTGTGGTAGAACCGACTCCTCTGATACCAATTTGTGACGACCCGACCTTGGGGCCCGTGCCGTGACTACCCCAAGCCCGCCTTCCATAGGCCAGGGGATGGCGACTAGCACCAAAGGCATAAATCCCGATAACTGGGAAGGGCTTGCCTTTATAAAAGTAAACAAAACACCACAAAGTACAAGCAGAAGTAATACACCAAGTATAAAAGAAGTGTTGAAAAGTAAATGGTCCAGAATACAAAGTCAACTGAAAGTACAGCTACAACTGAACGAAAGTACAACAAAAAAGACAAGCAGTTGGAAGAATAGAAGCATCTCTTAGGTCATCCACCTCAGATCCTACCAGAAGGGTAGGTACAGATAGCGCATCTCCTGGATCGTCCACCACGGATCCTACCTGAAGGGTAGGCACAGATAGCCTCCACAATTCTCTCATCCGTCAACCTACTCCGAGTATCGTCTTATCGTGAAGTCCACTTTTGGATACTGACTAGTCGTGAGGTCCACCTCTGGGTACCGTCCAGCCCTCGAACACTTGACCTCTGTCAGCGCTGCCCGTTGTCTGTAACCAACACAACGAGGTGCGGGCATAGCCTGTGCAGGGGTGACTATAACGATACTCAGTAGGGTCCCCGAGACCCTCAAGGTCTCACTAAATTCAACAAGGATTACCACAAAGAAAGATCTCAACAGATAACCCTTACTTAGGTATAAGCCCATACTTATACCTATGTTATCAAGTAACCCATCTCAATCATGAGGAAACACAAAGGTTATGTAATCAATGGATAACCACTACCCAGGTATATGCCCATACATATACCTATGTTATCAAGAGACGCATCTCAATAATGAGATAAACACAAAGGTCCTAGACTCAGCTTAAACCAGGATTTTCATTATTGAAACTGTAACTGCTGAATAGCTCCGTCTCTGGTGAGTACAGTGATCATGTCACGACTCCGAGGTACTACTAACTAACCTAAGACTGTTGAGGTACTCCTCCTGTCGAGTACCACGGGTCTACCACCTCACAAAGTAGTGATCTTCCATCATGGGTCTGCCACCCCACATAGTAGTGCTCCCTATAATATCCTACAGAGGTACTCCTCCTGTCGAGTACCGCGGGTCTTCCACCTCACAATGTAGTGCTCCTCCGCCATGGGTCTTCCACCTCACAAATTAGTTCTCCCCACTAGGCTATGTAAGTCACACCGAATCGAATCGGACCAGCAGTCATCAGGTCTCATCCAGCTACACGGTCTCCGTACACCGTATGCCCGTCTCCGGGAGGGTCTTCTCCATGAGCTACAGGTCGATACTCCAAGTATCTCAAAGTCCCTAGAAGAAGTATCTCAAAGGTCCCCCTCGTCATGGGGGTCTCAAAGCAACAGACGACGCGTCAATCGGACGCCCGATCTGTGAGTTATTAGCCTTTTCGTCATAGGGGCCCGGTTGGTTTCACGTACGAACCTACCCGACCATATCAAAATTGTACCTCGAACTCACATAGGGTATACTCATAGGTACTGTTTCTCAAGGTGATCACCAATTCCACTGACGGTTCGTCAAACGGACATCCGGTCTAAATGTTATTTTCTTTTCCATTCCAGGGGCCTAGTTGGTTTTTAAGTCAAAACCAACCCGACCGCACTCCAACTGCATCCAAACCTCAAGAGGAGTAAGCCAAAAGGGGCTGTCTCATTAAGGGGAATCCAACAAGGTCGACGACATGTCAATCGGACGTCCGAAGCTCAAGTGATAAGTGTTTCCGCTCTGAGGGCCCGGTTGGTTTCATGTTCGAACCAACCCGGTCGTACTCAAAGATCTCCGAAACCTTGAGTATAATATACCGAAACGACTGTCTAGATTCAAGGATCATGTCACAACTGATAGTACATCGATCAGAGGTCCGTAGTCCACGTTATGGGCATTTGAACCGACCTGTCCGAAAATAGGGGGTTTTGGGCCTGAACCGACCCGGCCGGAGACCCCTTGGGTCGGCCCGAACCGAGTCCGACCCATTTGGGCATGGCCTGGCCTGGGTGGCGCGGTCCGGCCCGGCTGGCATGGCCCTACCCGGTCTGCACAGCTCGGCCCGGCCCGGCGCAGGCGCGCCCCACACGACCAGCTTGGTCATGCCATTGCGAAAGGGGGGGGGGGGGGCGACTACCCCCCTTAATTGATCCGCGACCCCCACGTGGGGGCCACTCTCTTTGACAGCTGGGGGTTACGACCCCCGGTCTCCTCACAGTCCTGCGCGGCTGCGGGACTGGTCGCCCGCCACTGCAGTGGTCCCTCCTGGCGGTGCCCCGGACCGCGGCCGCCTCCAGGCGGCCGCCTGGTGCCGGCCGCAGCCTCCGGCCGCCGGCGCCGCCATACCGGCAGGTCTTCCGCGGACCACCAGACGCGCTCCGTTGGTCTTTTTTTCCAGCGGTCTTCGCCAGCGGTCCTCTCGGGACATGCTCTTTACTACGAAGTCTTCAAATCACCTCTCCGGCTAGTTCCGTCATCGCCCGTCGATCCGCACTTCAAATAAACAATTTATGGAGTCTTCGAATAACCTATGCGGCCCCGAATCGGGCCGTGGTTTCGTTCGGCCTCAACGGCACGGCACGACGGTGCCGCGCTTCTTCGTCGTGACTCTCCATGTTCCCGCACGATGTTGTTGCACTGCGCTGCCTTTGTTTGTGCCGCAAAAATAACAACAACAATGAGGGAGGAGGGTCGGTTGTGTTCGTGCGGTTTGAACCCCTCCCGTTGTAATGATAATAGGCGGCCCCAAAATAATAAAAACCCTCATCAAGAAAACGCAAGAATTCAACCATAATATTTGAACTCAAACCCCGAACCAATGAAGTCGTCGAACAAAGGTCGTCGCGGGAAAAGGACGTCGCAGAAAACGGCGTCGCGGAAGATGGAATCGCGGACCGAGGCTCTATAAGTGTCGTTGGCATCATGGAGAAGAGAATCGTCAGCGTCAGAGTACATGACATCGCGTCGTCGATCACCGAGGATTCAGTGTTCTTCTTCGTCCTTCTTTAGAGGTCGGCGTTCTTCATCGGCGACAGGGCATTCCTTGCGTTATTCAAGGAGGAAGATGAAGTTCAAGACTTGAGCAAACCCTCTCCAATCCTTCTCTCACAACCCAAACACCCTTAATTAAATAAGACTTGTCATATTTAATTAACTCACACAAGACACCAATCAATTCGAAATTCATAATTGAATTCTCGAATTAATTATATTGAACAACTTAATCAGTTAATTAATTATGAGATTTGACTTTTCATAAAAGGGGGGGGGGGTGCGGGTGTGTTACGCAATTAATTGGGGGTTTGTAAAGGTTAGAGAATTTGAATAGGTGGGAACTCGTGTGGGACCCACCTCACAAATATCCTCTCATGGGAGGTTATGTGGGTGTGGGCCCCACAAAAAACTTCCCCCTTGTAGGATATAACCAACTCAAATAAAAATGTGTGCAACACAATTTTTATTTAATTTAAGGTTAAACTCCAAAATATAACTTCAAACCCGCATAAATCAAAACTGCGGAAAAGTTCCTCTTAAGCGAAAACCGGCGCTGCGAGTTCATCGGTGCCCTCTGATTTCAATTCCGAGCAGCGGTTCAAGAGATAGAAAAACCCGCTCGTTCGTTCACTGAACGTACGCGAGCTAAACTTCAGAAAATGATTCCGAGCACACCGGGCCTCAGAATCAGGCACCTTCAGAAACTGCATACTCATAAAAATCAAAAGAAATTAAGAAAAAAATTTCCTTGAAATTTCCGGGTCTTTACATGTTTAAAATTTTATATATTTATAATTTCTTTTTTTATAATTAGATGTAACAATTTTAATTGATTATCAATATGATAAGGGTTAAAATAATTACTACGAGTGTAAACACTTTGATAAGGCATGAAATATATCTAATATATTGAATAATGTGATTATTATAATAAATTTTTATCAAAAATAACCTTATAATTGAATTATTTTTTTAGTATAGAAACAATAACATTATTATTACTTTATTATAATTTAATTTTTTTCGATATTTACAAGTTTCCCACCAACTTCACTTATAAAATGTGAACCTACTATCCTCAGTTAAAGATTTTTTTTGATAAATATATATTAGAAAATACCTAAAAATATATGTCCTTAAATTACCTTCTGTTGACTTAGTTATTCTATTCTCCCCCAAATACCATTCATTGAGTTCATGACATATATACCAAATGATGCTTCGATAAGAAGAGGAAATTCTCTTTACCAACCATTTTATGTTTATTTATTATATCACCTCATCCTAATCATCTATAAATATATTAAACTATTGAAATTAGTGTCATTGATATAAAAAAATGATTTTATTTTAATGGTATTTTTATTTTATACCTATTCTCCTTCATATCACAAATTATAATTTCATTTGTAAATACATATGGACTACCACATTCAAAAATAGATTTGATACTATTTAAACATCTTCCAGACAATTATGATCATAAAAATATATTTAATATATATATATATGATACATAAGGGATTATAATATTATGGAAATTTAGAATAGTTTTCCATTTCATTCTTTCCATTCAATATAATAATTAAAACATTACTCCTGTATATATAAGAATATCATCTCCTTGAAGTTATATAATTTTTTATCATTACCACCATATATGACTGGTTATAAAAATATATATCCTTTATATATATATATGATATTTATAATATTAATAAAAAATACATAGGTGATGGATACCTGAAAAAAATCCATTGGTAGAAACTATTTAAGCAGAAAAAAGTGTGGGAAACAAGGCACTTATCACCTGAATATTAATTTTGATGAAATTTTTTCAACAGATATATAATTTGAAATCATAAATAAATTTTATTATGTAAGATAAAAAATAATATTTTCTTTAAATAGATTTATAATAAATATTAATATATCATATTATAAAATTTGTGTTTGAATGTAGAATTTCATGGCCCGATGTAAGGGTTTATGTTACAATATACTTTTTAATCCAACTTGATTATGTTTGGATCTCAATTTTCAAAATTATATGATATTTATATCTTAATACAATAATTTCTTACATTATTTTAATTTAATTGTTTTTTATTTTTTTCTTTCAATGTCCTCTCATTTATATATATATAATTAATAATGTTTTTTTTGAAAAGATGACATTATTTTATCTTTGGTTGGTGAAAATATTTATCCATATCAATGTTCATTAATTTCCTTAAAGTTTCATTTTCCATTATAATAATATTATTTATTTTCAATTGAATTTAAATTTTTAGTTATGTTGAAATAATTTAAAATTAAATCTTACAATGTTTTAAAAATAGGATATTTAAGTGTTTTTAAGAAATATTTGAAAGGTATAACTTTTTAGCATTTACCAAATGAAATAAATTTCTAGCCATAATAATAAATTTTCGTTTCTATGGATGAGTTACATGTTTTCATGGTTTTTTTAAATTTTAAAACATTCTAATAAAGTACAGTTTTTTTAATAAATTTTTAAAAAATAAAATGTTTTCTTCTTAACATTTTTAATGAAATTGTGAAATGCTCATTTAGATGAATTTTTCATCTATTTAATCATCCCATGATATTTATTATGCTTCATTAAGGATATTATCCTAGGATAATATAATACCATAATAGTTTGGGGATTATTATTTTTTGAAATAATTTATCCTTTTTGTTATTTTGAATTTCATACAATGCTAAAGATAGTTTATTTTTTATTAGTGAACCATATTTGTATTGAATTATATCCAACATCATGTTAATAATGTACAAAATGAAAGATAATATTTATCTTTTTCTAAATGGAACACTGATGTTAGCTTGCGTTACATGTATTAATGAATTTCCTTGAAGGCATGAGTAACATGAAAGACCAAGATTAACAAACAATAATTTTAATATTTAATTTAATAAGATATTATCTAGCTGTTAAAATATTGGTTATGAGTATTATTAACTAATTTATGAAAATATATGTTTTACAAAATTATAAGATGAATTCATTGGTTACCAAGTAATTTGAAATGAATATGAAAACCGATTAAGAATAAAGGAAAATATTATTATGGTGACAAGGAAGTTGTACCCAAACAAATATAAGTAATTATGATTAGTTAGACATATCAATTTAATATATATAATATATTTAATCATTTTTTTTACATTCATCCAATATATTTGATATATGTATGGAAACAAAAAACCCAATTTTATGCATAAAAAACCAATTTTTAAAATACAATTTTCTACCTTTTAATGTAGAACCCATTTGAAATCCAATTTTTTGACCTTATATTTTTTAAAATTATAAAAATAATATTTATCATTGGTTATTATACATAAAAAATTGTTTAGTATAATTAATTTGGAACTTTTCCGAGGGGGCTTATTTTTAATGAATACATAAAAATACTAAATTTTAGTTCAAAACTGTTTTGGGCTTACTTATTAAGAATGTTAATTTATATTTTAAATTTTTTTAATAGTTTAATTAGAATAAATTTTAATAAATTAATTCAATTTGGGTAATTAAAATATATTTGACATTGGAATTAGATATAAAAACTAAGCAATCTTTTCAAAGATTTTAATTCAAAAACCCGCATTGTCAGCCCAACAACAAGATTAATTTTAAATTAATTCATGGCACTCCAATGATTGGACATTATAAAAATTTATTATGTATTTTTAATAATAATTATTTATAATTTATAACAAGGTCAATTTTTTGATGAAAATTATTAGTGGAAGTGATGAAAGTTAATTACAATAGTTAAGATAAAAATTAGGTTAATAAAATAATAAACCTTAAATATAACTTCCAAAAAGACCTCGAAACATGCAAAACACTCATTTTATGGAAATTACCCATAAATAAACCTTCCATTATTGAGTTTTATTTTTATTTCATTTTTAGTTAACAACGTGGGCACAACTAACTTGTTTTCAAAATGCCATGTGGGCGCTTTCTGTTTCCTATAAAAGACCACCACCTATCCCTATTCTTCAAAAATATGAAAAATCATAGGTTATTCCAAGATCATATAAAAACAATTCTTTTCATAAATCAATACCTCCTAGAATCCTTCCCTTGGTAATAAGGAAATCCGATGAATCCTTTCGGCAGAAACCAAAAAGAGTAACTCGATTTAGAGGTAACACCTTCTCTCAAGATCCTTCCTTTTATTTTCCTTATACACCCTATACACTATATTTATTTAATTATTGTATCAAAAAAATAACCACAAAATATTAGGATGACTTTATTCTATGTATTAAACAAAAACTTACACAAACATCATTCTAATGGGTAATGAACTTGATGTTTACATGTACAGCGAAGTACTGCCTCACTAAAAGATGATTGCTCATTTTCCCTTCACTGGCTCTAATGGTGGAGATTATGATGTAAAATATTTATATATATGGTAAATATTTTTTTTTATTTTTTAGTCTTATTAATCTCTTTTAATATATATATGTTTATATGTCTCATTTTGTGTTAATAAGATAATTTCAATTCAAGAAGTGTGGACTAACGCCCCCTCAAAAAGATTCGATTCATTCACTGAATTCATGGAATGTTTTAAGGTTGAGATTAGTGAAATTATATGATATATATAACATTATAATTTTACATTAATAATATTATATATATACATCTAGTTAACTTTCTTTCTTTCTTTCAATATGACGATAAAAAATAGAAACAACATTCTTGTGTACGTATTACTTAATGTCCCCATGAATGGTGTATTCTATTTCAAAATTATATATTATATAGATTATTATAATACTAGTATAATTAATATAAATTATATTTATACAATTTTTTTAATTCTGTAATCATGATATAAGTATAAGGACTAAAGATATTATAAATTAAGGCACATGCGAAGAACAATGTGAATATTAACCGACGTGAAATCGTAAAGTAGGTCTGTTAACAATAAGTTTGTATAAGGTATTTATCATACCATATATGATATTATATATAATAAAATGTTTCTATAAAAAAATTATAATAACATTATATTTACTTTAAATGTTGTTTGAATGATTACGATGAGAGTCAAGACACAGGGTAAGGGGATTTCATCTCACTTTTTTATTTCTGTGAGATACATACTTTATTCTCCACTAATTACTTTTGTGTGGTGTGTATAATACCATTAAATGTATTATATGATTCATATAAAAATATTTTTTTTTTCATTTAACATATTTATTATATTATTTTTATTTCATGGTGTTTATACTTCAATAGTTAATAAATTAGTAAAACAACTTTCCCTCAATTTTCCTTCTTTGAAACACAAATTTTATTATGCACCAAAATTCCATTTCATGGTGTATATAATTTAATTTTACATGTTATGTTATGAATATAATTATTTTAATTATATTTTATGATTTATTTAATTTAAATCTCTTACATTCAGATTATGTTTTAATGTTATAAATTTCGAATAGTTTATTGAAATAATCTCAGTGTTTTTCGATATTGTTTATTTTTATGATTTCTTTGATGAAATATTATGATACATATCTCAAGAGAACTAATGTTTTTCCTTATCCTCTAATAATTCATGATATATTCAGGTATTGGTACCATTTTAAACACTTTGGTACATAAGATTCTCATGATTGTGTTTTTAAGGAAGTCTAACATTACCCACACTTCGGTCATAAATATTTTATCCTTCAAAAGAATGTTTTATAAAAAGGTTTTCAATGATTATTATACCATTATCCTATAATATTGAAAAGATATTTTTACCCTTTTTGAATTTTAACAATGTTATCAAGGTAATTTTCTTGTTTCTTTCCAAACATGGATTTTTTCAAGCCATTTAATCATATAAAAGGAATGTTCTTTTAAACTCATATGAAATGTATATATTTACCCACAGTCATTTAATTAAATCTTCTACTTTATTTTTTATGAATAACATTTAAGAAAATATTTTTAAAACTAATTTAAAAGGAAAATTGTTTTTAAAATGTTTTCAAGCATCTTCTATATGTTTTCAAGGATAAATTTTTTTTAAAAAGTTTTCAAGAATTCGTTAAAATTTTTCAAATTATTTTCGATGAAATAGTTTCCAAAAAATTTTCATTTTTAATTAATATTTTTTCAAGTAAAAATGTTTTAATATAATTTTCATTATTCATTCATTTATTTCAAAAATAAAAAAATTCAAAACATTATCATGCCTTTTTATATATTTTTTAACGATTTTTTAAAAAAAAGTTTTAAAAAAATATTTTGAAAATTAGTTAATAAGATTTCAAGAAAAATTGATTTAAAAATGATTTCAAATATTACATATAAGTTTTTAATTTATTTTCTATGAAAATAATTTTCAAATGGTTTTATGTATTACAAAAACATTTTTAAATAATAAGTAATATTTTCTTCCAGAAACACTTTGGAAAGATATTTCAAAACTATTTTCCTTCTAAGATGACATCTGTTTCATTCATATTATTTCTATGAATGGGTTATGCAAAATGTAATGGCCATTTCTCCACCCTTCTATCTTTATGAAATTATATTTTTATGAAATATGTTTCTTTTTCACATGTTATTTGTTTATGATATATTTTTCACCTTCACAGGTTTTGATTTTGATTAAATGGTTATGAAACCATTATCTTTTTCCACAGGTTATTATATGTTTTCATATTTATGATACCCATTTCATTTCATGGGTTTAGATTTGATTATTTATGACTTTTTGGAACATGTTTTTATGATATCATTCTGACATTTTGGGGACCTATATCTTCCAATAATCCATTTTATAGAGATTTATATCTTACAGCATAGACTTATATGGTCTTGATAATGATCCATGACATCTAAGATGGCCATGAGAGTGATCCATGACTACCATGTTAGTATGAGTAGTGAAATCAAGATACTAAGATGGATTTGGTAGGGAACCATGCCTACAAATATGGTGTGGGGAGTTAACCCATACTACCAATATGGTATTGGATGTGATTCATTGGTTACTATGGAAATAATATTATATATTCTTATATGTTTGCCACAATTACATGTTTTATTCCTATGTTAAGAATTCACAGATTATGTTATTTATTTACTTATGATTCATTCCTTATGAACTTCTGAGAATTATTCGATGATTCATGTATATATCCTTTGTTATGTATCTAATCATATTAATGTTTCATGATCACATTCTCATACCATTATTCTCATGGTTATTCTTACATATCTCTCTTATTTATCCTTACTAGGAATTGGAGATCATCTTTTTTCAGGATTCCTTCCCAAGATTATGAAGATATGTATTATGATTGATGTTTTTAGAAAGGGTGATATTCAAGAAGAACCTAGTGGGAGATAATATATCTCAATTATGTATTAGTGTTAATGTTTCATTGTTTCCTAAGGATCTAGACTAGTACAGTCTTTGGGTATTTATTTTTATAATGTTTTAATAATTCAAAAAATGTTACGTAATATTAATATAAGAAAAGAGAAGGTCACTATAGTTGGTATAAAAAAATGTTTCAATAATAATTTGAGGCTAGGATGAGAAAACCATATTGATAACCCAAAGGATATATCTTTGGATAAGTCTAAGGAAAAGGAAATTTATTAGAAGATGTCATTGAATTTTTTTACCAGATAAAGTTAGTGTTTTCATAGAAATACATCCCTATCTAGATACTACTAGTAGTTATGGATCTATTATATATGTACCTAGGGGTAATTATCTTCAAAAGATGTTCTGGTCTTGAATATATGTAATCGGGTACACGACAATAGGCATAACTCAAGGCATGGGTTGACACTCCCCGGGGATATACATTGAAAATAAATAAACACTTCATGAAAAATCATGATGGATTAAAATATAAGTTGGATATGAATAATATAGGATGAAACTATTTTTTCATGTATCAAAGAATGTGTCATGATTAAAACATCCTATAATTAATTATTTTCATGACTATGTGGTTTTCTATTATGATAATTAGTTATCAACCTGTGCTTCTGGTTTTAGTCAATGGAGTGAACCAGAAAGAAATGGATTAAAATTTAATTTGATGAATGATTTTGTAATGAGAATTCAATTGGGATGATCACTTGAGTGACATATGTTTTGATTATTCCTTAATTAGTTTTCACTGAAAATAATTAGAAACATGTACCTTAACCAACTCTCAGACCAACCAAGGATGAGATAGAAGGAGTTTGCTGAGTGTTAAGGTAATGGGGACCAAGGAGGAAACAATTTTCAGTTTTCCTTGTGTCAATAATGTCGAATGGATCACCTATGAAAATTTCATAGATGAATAAGATGAATTTTTTACTATGGTAAAGTATGACACAAAGTAAGTGACTCAATGGAAAAAACGAAGAGTTTGTTTAAAAAAATTGATGAGAATTTTTCCTCCCTTAGTCTTAATTGAATCTTAAGGGTTTTAAGAATGTAATAAATTTTCATTATGGAACTCAATTTCTCCGTAAGAAATCCCTTGAAGATGATTAGAAATGTGGGGAATGTAATGCTTACATTATCTATGTTGACGAGACTACAAATGAAATTTCATGGAAAGAGGTATTATGTAATTGGATGAGGTAACCTTGTTAATGTTATAAGGATGAAGTGGAATAATAAATATTTTATGTATTTGTTTTTATAAATTATGTTATATAAATGGTGAAATATATAAAGACTTTTCAGTTTATGTTTTTCGAAAAAAAATTTAAAAAACACATTGAATGGTTCCGTTAGAATAGAAAAGTGATATAATGGAATGTTTATGTCTATAGAAACAGCATGAATAAGTGTAATATAACCGTTAATATGTTCATTATGTTATGATATTTTTTTGGAAAAATATATGTGGGATATGATTATGTAAATTAGACGGTACTGATTACCTTTGAACTAATTAAGGACTTGTTGACAGTTAGTTTATGATTTCATGGATGAAGCATACAAATTATTGGATTTGTGGAATATATCCAGTAATCTATGGAATAAGGTTGAATTTTTGTTTTCAAGATTTATTTATGGTAATTTTGGTTATTACCGTGTTTCAAGAGAATATATGATGAGAGTATTCACATGTTACAAATGTGATAACCAAGAGAAACTTTGTGATATATGGGGGATCAATGATAAGATGATTTCATGAATTTCTTTAAAATGTGTTGGTTTTTTATATTTCATAAGGGTTATAGGGTTAACCATTCCTGAAATGGTTAAAATAAACTTTGGATGTATCATTAATGCACAAAGATTGGGCAAAAAACATTGGTTAAAAGGCTATTTAGTAACTAACATTATTTCAAAGATTTCCATCTTATTTATTTAAGAAATTATAATAGAGTGGTTTTAGAAATAGAAATTTTATATTATGAGTGGAAACCAATCATGTAAGAAATGCCATGGTCTTAAACACATGGCTGATGGACGTTAATGGTTTTACACCTACCACTGGCTTACTCGATGTCCTAGTAAGTGTATAAATATTTTTATGAATAACTATTTATGATTAAACAGAAGAGATTAATGTATTAAACATAGTTATTTGTAATAATATTTACAGATAACTAGTTATACTTCTAATTATTTTTTGGGCCCTAAGACCTACTAAAATTGAATTTTAGCACCTGAGGCATCAATTTTAATTTTTTAACATTCATTACATGATGTAATGGATGCAATAGAAATTGATAAAACATAAACTAAAGAATGAATTTTTTTAATGACATTTATAAATTAAGTATATTTAGTTATATTATTTATTAATAATTTATTTACACAACATTAGGATAATGATGTAATGTTAACGTTTTGTCCTAATACCTTAATTTTGTTGAACTGATGTCCTTTTAAATCATCATAGATTTATGACTTTTAGGCCCTAAACATTTATTTGATAATACAATTGTTTTTCATTTATGACCTAAATCACATCCTATAAATATTTATGCTTTTAATAAGTGTCCAATAATTATTCCAAATATATTTTATCCAATGTGGAATCCCATTTATATGTTACATTGTATAACTATTGTGGTTCCAACATTCCCTTCTTAAGGGAAGATTTATTATTCATTTTTACGATGTGGGTTTCTATGAATGGATCATTAAAGAATTAATCCATTGATAACATATAAATTGTTTGAGGGATAAATTCATTTCAAGGGGGTTTAATGTAACACCATGAGATTTTGTGAACTATTTATTTCTAATTATTTATCCTTTTTGATATTTTGAATTTTATGCATCAATGAAGATAGTTTACTTAATGTAAAATAAATACATTTGGATTTTGTTAAATGCAAACCCAATTTAGTTGTTCACAAAAAAACATAAACATTATCTTTCCCTATGTAGAACACCCATGTTACCTTTCACTACACATTATAAGGACATTCCTCCAGGGGATTTATAACAAGATAGGCTGAGTTTTTGAACAATAATTTTATTATATAAAATAATAACATTTAATTGAGCTATTAAATTATCATTTATGAATTTTATTAATTAATTTATGAAAATATATGGTTTAAAAAAAATTATATGAATTAATTGGTTACAAATTAATTAGAAATTAATAAGAAAACTGATTCAATATAAAAAAGAATAATATCATGGTTATAAATATATTTTAACCTAATAAATAAAATTAATTATAATTACTGACTAATATTAATTTATTTTATATTTTATATACTCAACCAAATAATTCTTAAATTCATCCAATGTATTTAATATAAATAACGTAAGAACAATCCCAATTTTATGCATAAAAAACCTAATGGTTTTTCTAAAAAAATTATTGTTTTCTCTCTTTCAAATGGTGTACCATTTTAAATGAATATTTTTGAAATTTTATAGATTAATATGTTAAAATAAGATTCATATTTAAAACCTAAATAAAAAATTAAATTATGATATTTTTTTATTTTTCTATAAGGTTTCATTTTTAAGGAATAGTTAATAATACTAATTTGTTTTCAAATTTTTCTTTTATATTATTTATTTATGAAGATAAATTATATTTTAATTTGGTTTAAAAGTTTAATTAGATAATATTTTTATAAATTAATCTAATTTTGGTAATTTTATCAAATTTCACATTGAAATTGGATATAAAAACATTACAATCATTTGAATGTTTTTACTTAAAAAACCCCACTTTTGTTTGAACCGATTGCGTGATTAATTTTATATTAATTTTTGAAACACTTATGATTGGAATTTGAAAAAATGGATCACATATTTTGAGTCAGAATAATTTATATTTTTTAATATGGTAAACTTTTTTGACGAAAAATGTTAGTGAAGTGATTGAAATTATTTACAACTGTTAATAGGAAAATTAGGATAATAAAGTACTAAACCATAAATTTATTGTCTAAAATGACCCAAAAACTTGTCAAGAACCCAATGGTTGGACATTAAACGACCATTAGCCTTCCATTTTTGATTTATTTTTTCCCTTTTAAGTAAAAATGTTAGTACACCTACTATTATTTAAAAAATGACAAGTGTGTCCTTTCACTATCCTATAAAAGGACACCACCTCTCCCTATTCTTCACACCGCTCAAACAACTTGGGTTTGGAAAATCTCTAAAAAATAAAAATTCAAACATCCCTAAATTACTTTTATAAGCCTTACCTTTGGATTTAGTCAATCCAATGAATCCTTTTGGAACAAACAAAAAGGAGTTACCTAATTTAGATGTAACCCATTCTCTCAAACTCTTTTTTTTTTCATTCTCAACCACATACACTATCATTATTTCATGATTTTATAAAAAAGTGTCATAAATATACAAGGTTGTTGTTTTGGTATGTTTTAATCCTAAACTTACACACTCCTCTATCTAATGGGTAAGAAACATTATGTTTTCATCTATGATGAACAACCACCTCACTAGATAATGATTATACATTTTTCCTTTATGGAATCTAATGGTGGAGATTATGATGGAAAATATATGTATATTTTTTATATATTATATTTATTATATTTTTAATATTAATTATTTATTTGAAAATATTTATCTTTATGCATTCCGTTTTATGTTATTATGATAATTTCATTTGAGGAAGTGTGGACTACCACCCCTCAAAGCGATTCCATTCATTCACAGACTAAAAAGAATGTATTAAGAATGGACTTTATAAAATTCTATTATAGATATAAAATTATAATAATTAAATAATGATAATATTTAAATATATAATGATTTTTCATTTTTTTACAATTCGATAATAAAAAATAAAACATCATTCATGCGTACATACGTCTTACCGTCTCCATGAATGGTATATTCAATTCTATAAATTTATATTATAGAGAATATTAAAATAAAAATTTAATGTATATAAATTATATTTAGATCATGGTTTAAATTATAGAATAATTATATAAATAGAAGGACGAAATATATAACAAATTAAAACACATGTGAAAAAAGAGTAATTATTAACCGATGTGCAGCCATAACATTGGATTGTTAATCAGATGGTAATATAAGGCCATGATAAAAAAAATATTTGTCATTATATATAATAATATGTTTATTAAAAATATTTATAAAATATTTATTTTTATTATATAAGCGTTTTTAATTATTAGTACGAGTGTTAATAGACATGGGAAGGGGGTTTCGTCTCACTTCCTATTTTTGTGAGATTCAAGACTTATTCCCCCCACATTCCTTTTGTGTGGTGTTAATAAATCCCATATATGTATTATGTGATCCCTATAATTAAATTTATGATTATTTAATCATCTATTATATTTTTTCTATTTTATCAGTTTTATGCTTCAAAGGTTACCAATTTGGTAAAACCATTTTGTCTCTATTTTGATTCTTTGAGACTCCTATTCTTTATGCACCTAAATTGTTTTTCTAAATTGTATATAATTCAATTTTACATGTTATATATTGAATCTAATTATTTTAAGGATATTTTATGCTTCATGTAATTTTAAATTCTATCATGGGTATTTTGGTTCAATGTTACCAAGTTATTTGAGTTTATTGAAAAAATAAAATCATTTTTTTAGATTCTTTATATTTATGATTACATTGGAGAAATATTATGATCCATATCTCAAGAACACTCATGAGTTTTGATATACTTTTTCAATTCAAGATATATTCATGTATTGGTAGAATCTTGATTCTTTTGGGAAAAAATATTTGTCATTTTTTTATGGAAGCCAGACTTTTCCTTCTCTTCGGTCAGAAATCTATGTTCCATCAAAATCTTGTTTTCAAAAAGGGTTTTCATGAATATTTTAATATTATCCTATAATATTTAAAATAAATTTTTTCCATTTTTTAATTTTACCAATATTTTCAAAGGAATATTCTTGTCCCTTTATGAAAAAGTCATTTTTCTAACCTTTTTATTGTGTATGTGGAATGTTATTATTACCTCGTATGGAATGTATGGATTTACACTTCATATTTCCTTTAAAAATTAATTATTATTTTTTAAAATGGATTTTTTTAATAAAATTTTTAAAAATTTAGTTTTCAAGGAAAATGGTTTAAAAATGTTTTTATGCTTTTTTATGATTTCCTATAATGTTATTCTCAAAATGTTCTCAAGCCTTATTTATATGTTTTCAATGTAGTTTCAAAGATTTTATTTCCAAAAACATTCAAGCTTCCTTCATATGTTTTAATGTAAAAGTTTTTAAAATAATTTTCAATCTCTATTCATATGTTTTCATGTAAAAAGTTTTTCAAAACATTTTCATTCATTCTTTATTATTTTTTAAATTGATTTTAATGAGAAATGTTTTTAATATATTTGGAATCTTATTTTATAAGTTTTCAATGAAATTTTTTTTACAAATGATATCAAGTATTCTTTATAATTTTTCAAGGTGTTATATATGAATTTTTTTCAAAATTGTTTTATGTATTAAAAATAACTTTTCAAAGAAGAAATGATATTTTTATCAAGATACATTTTTGAATGAAATTTCAAGATTATTTTCCATCTAATAGGACATCTGTTCCATTCATATTCATTGTATGGATGGGTTATTCTTAACATCACGGTATATATGAAACTATTTTATATTTCATGGGTTATATGTTTGTGAAATCTATTTATATTTCATAGGTTATATGTTTAAGAAATGAATATCTATTTTAATGGTTATTATTTGGATAAAATAGTTAAGAAATATATATCTTTTTTCCACAAGTAATTATATGTTTATATGTTTATTATACTAATTTAATTTCTTGGGTTATGATATGATTTTTCATGATTTTGTGGAATATGTGTGTATGATTTAATTATGATATGTGTGGGATCTATGTCATGTTCTAATGAATTGGAAAATATTTATATCTAATGTGATAGACTAACAAGGTCATGGGAATGAACCTTGACTAATAAGATAGCCATAGAAATGAACCATGACTTCAATATGATATGAGGAGGGAACTCAAGCTACAAAGATGGCCATTGCAGTGAACCATGATTACAAAGATTGTATGGGGAGTGATCCTATATGACCAATATGGTATTTTAAGTTATTCCCTGGCAAATATAGAAATAATATTATATATGTTTATGTGTCTACCACAATTCCATGTTTTATTCTTATGTTATGATTTCATTGATAATGCTCTTTGTATCCTTATGATTCATGTCTTATTAACTACCAATGATTATTAAATTATTGATGTATATGATCTTTGATATGTATGGTATGATATTCTATTTCCATGATCATGTTCTCATAACATTATGCTCATGATTATGCATATATATCTCCCTTCTTTAACTATACTAAGAATTTTAGAACAACCCATTTAATGTTTCCTTCCCCAAGTTATAAAGATATTTATTATGTATGATGTGTCTATTAAGGGTGGTATCATGAAAACCTAGTGGGAGGTAATTTAGCTCCCTTACGTAACAGTGTTTATATTTCCAAGTTTCCAAATGAAATATACTAGTATGATCATTGGGTGTGTGTTTATATATTGTTTTAATAATTCCATAAATGTTATGTAATGTTAATTTATGGAAAGTGAGGGTCTATATATATATAATCAAAATTATTTCTTTGGATGTATTATGTTGATGATGAAGTGTTGGTGATTCTAAGAAACCAGTTTTTGTCCAATGGATTATTACATAATGTGGAAATGACGAGTGATTTTCTGATATTATGGAACACATTTATGTGATATAAACTATGTAATGGTCACGATTGTTTATTATGAACAATTAATTAGATAATAATTTATATCTCATGAGATAACTTTAATGTGTATTGGGAGGTAAAAAAATCCATGATTAAAAAGTGGTTGTGGTGTGATCCAAGACTATTATGTGACTTTTTCCACTATGTGATGATGGTTTTGAAAATGACCCTTGACTATTGAAAATATTTTTTATTATTGTGATGACTAGAAAATGAAAATGAAATTATTCTATGCTTATAACATGCTCTCATTTCTCAGGATTTATTAATTATGACTCAACAAAAGTACAGTTTTTTTTAAATTGTTAAGCTTTTTTCCATGACTACTGATTCATGATCTATGAATGGTCTCATATGATGCTGATAATTTGATATCATGGTATAATTAAAAAATTATAATCATTTTAATTCATTCTATTATAGATTGAAATATCCAATTTTTAAAATTATGGAAAATCTAATCTCACACTTTCTTATGTTTTCATTTTCTATTGGTTAGAATGAAAAGTTTTTTGTAAGATATATCTAAGAATAATAATTTTAGAGCAGAAATATGTCAGATTTGTTGAAGATAAATAATGAAATTGTTTTTGTGTCTCGTATTAAAAATATATTCCATTACTATTTTTTGGAAATAATTATTGTTGAATATGTTATGATTTATCTAAAATTGATTAATATAAATTTAAAATTTTCTCAGGTATCCTTACTTAGTGATAAAATAGGGTTTAGTTATTTTTAGATTATATGTTATGATGACTATAAGGATAATGTATAACATATACTATGATAATAAAACATGTTATATGATGAATGGAAATGTTTCATAGGTTCATCATAATTTTTAATCATTTTAGAAAAATGAGGAATTATTTTAGGATTATATGATTTCACACTATGAATAATGAAGATTGGCAGTTAAAAAATATTTTTGATCCTATTAAATAGAAAAAAATAGCAGGCTTGTTAAAAATAATTTTTTATGAAATGTAATTATTTCCCTCTTGATCATCCAAATGGAATATGAGAAGGAATGAATAGAATTGACTATATTTTCATGAAACACTCCCAAGACATGAATAATGGTAATTTTTCCAAAGTAAAATGAATGGACTGACACAACATTGATTTATTCATAAATATAAATGCATATTTTTTAGGGCTTCCTCATATACAATAGTGGTTGAGAAATGGATCAATACCAATAAAAATATTTTCTATTATCTAGTAATTTATGAAGGAAATTTTTCCTGACAATATTTGTTTTCTTGTTGAAGTCGACCAAGTGTGGAATAACATTAAGAATAAAAAACCAAAATTATGAAATTTACTATAATTATTATGTTGAGTTTATGTGGGTATTCATGAGTAATTAATTTCCCTGAATTTTCAATATGAAAATGCGACGTGATTTTTTTATCTTAAGAAGAATGACATTGACTCTATTAGTACTTGTGCATGAAATTTTATATGAAATGTTAGGTATGAATATTGTTTTTTCATCAAACAAAAAATTAAAATTGATATGATATAAATGGAATAAAACTAACCCATAAAAATCATTTTCCCATTTTGGATGATCATCTATGAAAAAATTATATGATTTATTTTACTGGTTCAAAATGAGTGTTGAAATTTGTAATATTGTTATTGTTTTAATAAGATTATAAGGATACAATTTCAATGAAATTCGAATAATAAAACCCATTGTGGAATGAAAATGATTATTTACTTTGGAATATAGTTTTGATGAATCATCGGGGAAATTTTACTAGGATAATTATTAAATGTTCAATGTATAGAAATGAAATAGTTCAATTAGATGGATTCAAAAGAGATTTAAAGAGTAAGGAAAATGAAATTAATGTAAATAGAGACGAACTGAATGATTTATCTACAATCTAGTTCTAAAAATTCAATGAGAATGGAAACTAAGGAAAAAAGTAAACTAATAAAATGTTAAATGTTGAAAATCAACATCAATATCCCCTTAGTAAAGGAAATGAAGAAAATTTTCATATGATCACAACTGTTGATGTCGGTCATGAGAAGGAGGTGGTGAGAGGTATAATTATCATTAACTATAAAAATAAAAATGATGTATATAATTTTATTTCTACCCAATTCATTATATGTGAATAATTGAATAAGATTATCACATACCTATATCAATGATTCTATGTTGAATTATATGTAAATAATGGTATTATATTTAATTCTCATATATATTTCATTTTTATGATAGATGATTTATGAAATGTTCACAAAATATTTTTTTGATTCTCCATCTAGTTGATTTTTTTGCGATTTCATGATTTGAATGTATTAAATTATTTCGAATGTAGGTAAATTTCTGTTGAAGGGAATTCAAATTTCATCATCCAATTGAACAACTGATTATCCATAGCTTCATGGATAAATATGAATATTCAATTGAAGTTAGATCAATTATAATGCTGTTGTGACTAATTGATGATCAGAATTTATCTCAAATAGTTTCGGAGAAAAACACCTTGAATATATACCTATTTTATAGGATTGTTTTGACATAGTTATTAAATTGATTCATATTCTTCACTATAATCATGAATTATTATTTTTTAATGATCTCATATTTTGTGGCATTTCCATTTAAGCAATCCCTT
This sequence comes from Viscum album, assembly GCA_963277665.1. NCBI lineage: Eukaryota > Viridiplantae > Streptophyta > Magnoliopsida > Santalales > Viscaceae > Viscum > Viscum album. Next base: position 2,057,609,721 of record OY728120.1, on the reverse strand, counting down.
ATATAATTTCACCCATTAATTTACATGAAAAAATAAAAAAATATAAAAAAATATTGATAAGGGATTAGTTTGGAAAAGTTCATCAAAATGAGGTGAACCTTTTATTTTTTGGATGAAATTTGGGAAACTGATTCTTTACATTTATTATTGTGAGTATAAAAATAAAACTATCATGAATAAGTTCCATCTACACTTCATTGTTGACTTGTTTGATCAATGTAGAGGATCTGAGTACATCTAAAACAATGTCATATGATCTAGATATCATTAGTTGTGGTTTATAGAGGATAATATGTCCATTTATTCGATATATAATATTAATTGACACTATGAATTTATATTAATTGTCTTTGGACTTACCAATCCACCCAATATTGTAACAACTCCTACTGTTATAAATAAAATTCTCATGTTGATTTAACTAAATGTATTTTTTTGTAATATGGTTATAGAAAACACATGCACTTATTTGGTTTTATTAAATCATATCATATTTAAAATAATGTTAAGAATCAGTACTGTTAATGATAAAACCATTGGAAATTTATCACATGATTAGTATAAATATAGGGATTAAAAAATCTAATTGACATAAACAAAGGAAGCGATGACCTCTACTGGTTAGATCATACCATATGAATCCCATTTATCAAATCATCCAATGAAGATAACTTCTTTAGGATTTTACCTTTACCAATACTATTATGAGATCCTACAACTTAATCCCGATCAAAATCATTTATGGGGGAAGATCAAACTCCTCGAGATCCCAACCAAAACCAATTATGTCAACCACCACATGAAGGTGTCACTGTAACACACCAAACTATATAGTGTTTTTGGGTATATTTAATGAATATATATGAATACCTGATTTTTATGACTATGTTCATTATTTTTTGTACAATAATGGATATATTTTATCCTTTTATTATTACTTTATTAATGATTTTTGTTTTGATATAATAAAAACAAAATAGTTCTTTTGGGTACTATTTAGATTCAATTAAAGAATATATTTTCATGATGTAATTAATTTTTGAAATAAATAATATTATAATAAAATATTATTATAATTTAAATTTTATTTAATATAAATGATCATATAATTATTATGAATTAAAATATAATTTTTATAAGGGTTTGAAAATTGATAATGTCAAAAACTCCACTAATTATAAATAAATGTTGACTTTTTATTCGAAAAATGAAAAATGAAATATTTAAAAAATTATTTAGATAAAATTAATATTAATTTTATTGGATACATCAAAATTATCCAATGTTGAATTTTTCAATATTTTCAGAGATAGTTGAATATTCAGGTAAAAAGTAAATACCTTAATAAATATTATTTGTGTATTATGAAATCATAATGATAAAAAAGTGATTTGATAAGTACAATAACTGGTATCCAGGATAATATAAATTTTTTCTATTAAAAATTTGGTTTTATGTTTATTTTTTAATTTTATATATCCTTTATAAATCCTCCAAAAACATTAATATATTTTAAGGTTTTAAAATCATTTTATTAAGAGTACGACAAACCTAAACATAAGAAAGGGTATTATTTTATTATGTTCGGACCATGAAAATTAAAAATAATTATAAACACAAACATTTGGTAAGAACATGAGGGAAAATAATTAATGTTTTTGGTTTGGGTAATTTTATTATATAGAGTGAAAAACAAATGTTTGAGAAGTTATAATGAAATTATTACTCATTTACTATATAATTTAACCCAGGATCCCATTTATATTCACTAAATATACATGGATAACTTCTTGACTCAACCCTTACCTCTATATATTATTCAGATGATTCCATTAACACTCAAGAAGATCATCCCAAGCATTTTTATTCACACACTTGTGTAAGAAATTCTCACGTTCTCCTCTTTATTTATGTTTTCTTTTTTATCTTATGCCTTATATATACATTTCTTAATGTTCATAGATTAATTTTTATGTACCTATTACTTACCATTTTATGTAAAAATAATGAGAGACCTATTTCTCTCTCATCAACCCATTTTATGAATTTGTAATTGACATTGTTATAATTTCAAAATTTCACAGTGATATTCCACTCCCAAACAATTATGTGTTGAATTATATACACATTTCCATTCAAGGATGTTTTTATGTATAAATATATACTTATTCGAAATAGGAATTTCATTTATTTATTCCACACTCATTGAATTGGGAATTAAATATGATGATGAATGAATCCATGCAGTATGATCTATGTGGGACACATAAGAATGAGAAAGAAATGAAAGCGATAGGTGAGCCTGATATTATATAGGGATCCAATTCATTTTTTAAATTTTAGTATCATGAGATTTCATTATGGTATTTGAGTGAACATTGTAACACCCCAAGCTTTCACGGCACACTTCCCGTTGAATAATACAATAGCCTGTGTTATACACAACTTTGAGTTCTAACACACCACAACCAATCATATTAGCCGTTAAGAATAGTAATACACAATTTTTGAAATTTTATACATTTTATCATTCAAATTGAACTTTATTTTTGGATTCGGAATATCGAAATTAGCTTAGGGTGAAATTTTGGTACTTTTCGGAAAACTTTCATATTTTGATTAATAGTGAAAATTACTAAATTTTAATTAAAAACAACTTTTTTAATCAAAATAATTAATAGTGATAAATTATTAATTTGAGTGGTTTTAAAGAATATTTAGAATATATTTTTACCATTTAACACAATGTTGGTCATTGGACATAATTTCACATTTAAACTGGACATAATTAACTGTCAATCCTTTGATAGTTATTATATCTTAAAAACACGCTATTTATTTTGACAAAGAAAATTAATTTAAATTAATTAATGAAAATTATATGTTTCGAATTTGGTAAAATAGACATAATTTTTGAATTCATAATATCAAATATATCTTAGGCCGATTTTTTGGTATTTTTCTGAGAAACATCAATTTCTGATGAATAGTGAAAAACACTGAGTTATTGGTTAAAACCGAAATTTTTTATTTAATTTTTTTTATTTAAATTAATTTATGTCAAAATTGTTGGGAAAAAATCCCTCATGGTATCATTGAAGCATTTTTGAGGTTATTGTGATTGTTGACAAAGTGGAAATCTGAGTGGTGATTGTTGACAAAGCAAAATGATGACATACAACTTTGTTGACAAAGAGGATTTCATGGTGGAATGTCGAGTTCAAGAGCTGAGTTCAACCATCCATGTTTGATTCAAGAACGTCGATAAAAGGAATGGATGATCTGGAGGCGGTAAAAAAGAACAGATACAAGGTGGCGCTGTTTTCCAGTGTTTTCCAAATTTTAGGGCCTGAAAATCGGCAAATGAAGAAAAGTGTTTTTGGAAAAAGGACTTGCGCACCGAGGACTTGGAGTATAGGAAACTTGCGTGCCATATGTTTTTCAAGATCAGAAGATCAAAATATGGAAAAGTAAATAGGTTCGCGCAAGTTTGGGAGTTGGTCGCGCAAGTGTCCAAAAGGATAGAAGACTTGCGCGCCGAAACTGGGTCGCGCAGGTGACTTGCACGCCCTCGCGCAGGGTGGTCATATTGCCTATAAATATTGGACCACCCCTCCTCATTCTTCAATGGAGTTCAACACATTGAGAAATCGGAGCTCCCGTCGCGCAGGTGTGGTGGTCGCGCAAGTGGTGAGTGTGGGTCGCGCAGGTGAATTTGCGCGCCAGTAGTTGAAGTTGTGCGCCAGTGTTAGAAGTTGTGCGCCGGTTGGCGGTTGTGCGCCAATATTGGTTTGGGCGTAAAAGGAAGAGAGTCGCGCAAGTTTGGAGTTGAGGAAGCTTGAGTCGCGCAAGTGTCTGAGAAGGACTTGCGTGCCCGTTGTGACTTGCGCGCCGATACTTGCGCACCAAGATTGACTTGCCCACAAAGTAAGGTATTGTTCCAGTGGTGCTTCTCGGACTGCGTGGAAGCTGGTAAATTGCCCGATACCTTCGGTGCAAAGAGATATTCATCTACGGGTGAAAGTTGTACTTCAACAGAGCATCTACACACAGAGATAGATGCATTCATTCATGCAAATGAAGAGACCTACAGGTTTATAAACTATGAGTGGATTCCTTCCAAGAGCTGTGAGTTTAGGAAGTGGAAGAAGGTGATCCTCTCCACCGGCAGTGAGACAGAGAGAGAGAAACAGGGAGTGACCCTTGGGAAAGCAGTGAGTTGACCCTAAACATTGTATAGGCAGTGAGCCTGGGCATAGAAGTGATCTAGCCCGAACATTGTAATCCACAGCTAGTGAAGTTTAGTGGAATTGGTACGACCGGAAACCTGTCGGCGTATGCTCCTTGGACGTAGCCCAGTGAGGGGGAACCAAGTAAAAATCTCTGCGTTTGCCTGCTAATTTCGCTGCATTGCATTCAAAGCATCATCATTAGATAAAGAAGTAAAGAAGTGATCACAGTTTACACACAAGAGTAAACAAAGTGACCCTTGTAATAAAGAGGTCAAGATCCAGTGGGGTAGTAAGAACACTAAAAAAGAATATCCATACCCTGATTCACCCCCCTCTCAGGGTATATAGGCCCCTATTGGCCCTAAAAATTGGTATCAAAGGGAGGTTGCTGTTATCAGATTTTTTTTCTTCGACTTGGTGTAGTCGATCTGTGTGGACAAAGAATCAGTCTGCTCTTATCTCAATCTGCCATGGCAAAGGGAAAAACATCCAAGAATAAGCAGAAGTCATGTGGTACTCTTCAGTGTGGAAGTGTATATGGAAAATGTGTGATTCAACTAAAGGAATCAAATATAATGCTGAAGGAAGGCTTGGATGAATCAGAAAGGGAAAAGATTGATTCACTCAATCATGATGTTGGAATGAGTAAAGTACATGAGCATCAGAGTGATACTGAAACAAAAGAAGAAATTTAAGGAAGAATAGATATGTGAGCTGAGTTAGAGGCTAATCTTGAAGAGATAGATGTTTGGAGAGCCAAAACCATGAATGCTAGCAAAGTTGTTCGCGATTCCAAACTCTATATGCAGTAGCAGGAAGAAGAGAAGTCTGAGTTGATAAATAAAATTGAGAAACTCAAGTTATCATCACCAGAGAACTCAGAATCAGTTAGTGAGTATAAGATTAAGATTGAAGAACAGAAAAGGGAGATCGATGGCTTGAATAGAAAAGTGAAAGATCAATTCAAGAGCATCGAAGAACCTAATATTCCAAGTGACATTGGAAACACTAAAGAAGCCAAATCTAAAGATATCCAGATCAAGGCATTGGAGATTGGGGTCAACAAGCTAAAAGGCTTAAATCAAAGTCTTATTGATATAGTTACTGACCTAACAGAGAAGAATGACTCTCATGTCGAAGAACTACAAGAGATGTCTAAAATGAAAGGAAAACAAAAGGCTGATGATTATGAAGAGAATCAAAAGTCAAATAATGTTCAAAATCTGAATGCTAGAAATGATGATCTAGTAGCACAATTTTCTGAAGAAGTTCAGAAGAGTCAAAGCCTAAAACAAGAGAATGAATCTGTCTCTAAATCTGTTTCTGAGGAAAAATTGAAAGTAATGAAACAAAGTGAAATGGTGGAAAAGCTGACACGTGAATTGGAAGATGAGATGAGAAGAGGGAAGATTCTCAAGAGAGAACTTGATGTCCAACTTGAATCAAGGGAGACAGAGATTCAGATGTTGGAAGAAGAGCTAGAATCGGTTAAGAAGGAATTAGAGAGTTCCAATGATAGAGGAAAGCCTAAAATGAAGGATTCCTTGCATTTACTATTTGATCATCCTTCGACAAGTGATGATAAAATGAAGACCAGATATGCTGTTTCGGAAGAGAAACAACAGAATATTTTCTCAGCTCAAGGACCAACAAGTTTTGGAAAAGCTGGTATTGGATTTGATGAATCACCTCCCATGCATGATAAGAAGAGAGCCGTGAACAACTCCAGAAATGGAGAAAATCATGTTGGTGCGGGAGATAGGCCTAAGAGGATATCTACAAGAAGAAGTGATGACATGTGCTATTTCTGCGGGATTCAGGGCCACACGTCATGCTTATGTCTAGAGGCACAATAATACATCTCAGGCTGTGAAAATAGAATCATTACTAGATCTGAGAAGAAGAAGCGTCATGAGAAATCAGAGAAGAGAGTCTCTCCGAGGAAAACATTCATCAGATGCTATTTCTGTGGAAGAAAGGGACACACAATGAGTATGTATTAGGAAGCACAGGAGACCAATATCAGAAGAGGATCTCAAGGTGCATCAACATCTCGACAGAGAAGTGATGAAATGAGGTATGCCTTTAATGTGAAATGTTTTATACGTTCTGATTATGAGCATTTGTCAAGACATTGCTACAAGAAGAAAGCAGGAAAGGGAAAGGAACATGAAAGGAGATTCCCAACACCATTGGTGTATAATGAGAAATCGTACACTAGGAGACAAAGTGGAAAGTTGGAGAATAGGTTTAGAGCCTCAGGCGAATCACATGGAGCTAAACTAAAGGTGTAGCAGTCATCATCTCTGTCACACTCACAGCTGCTCTCTAAGAAAGAACATGACCATATCTGGAAGAAAAAGAGAGGAAACACTACAGTTGTGAGTAAGGAGAAAGTACATTCAGTGGAGGACCCACCGCTAATGAAAAATAGGGTGGCGACTCATAAATCTGATAAAAGTCATATAAACAAAGAACCTATTGAAAAATTCGCATGTCGTGTTTCTCAGCGAGAAGTGAAGGAAAGAGGAAGACCCCTACGATGGGAGAAGAAGAAAGGGGAGATGCCAAACAGAGAGGTTCATACTCAGAGAAATAATCAAGGAAAATGGAATTTTGATATAACCTCAAAGAAAAAAATGTGTACTACAGGGTTTATACCCCAAGCAATGAGGAAGGACGAGCCTACAAAATCTATATATTAGAAAAAGGCTCAAAATGTAGGCAATGAATGCCTATTCATATGGCCAGAACAGTTGAAGTTGGCTAGGCAGCTAGAGGAAGCATGAAAAGAGTGTGATTCCCTCCAAGAAAGAATCAATGGGTTGACCCATCAGGATCAACCACAATCCTCATCTTGAGGAGTCCAGAAGGAAACCCCTCTCCCTATGTATATAAATGCAATTAACTGATGATTCATGTGTTTCTGGTTCTAGGGAGATATGATCCATGAGGAAGTGGCATCTAAGGATTCAGAATGGATATGTGATATGCTCTACAGTTTCAATTGATTCAAATCAGGTACCAGAGTTGAAGATGAAAGTGAGCAACAGAGCACAATAGAATGTGATTGTGTTGTTAACATTGTCTTTTGTTTCCGACACCGAGTTTTAACTCAGTAGGATTAGAGATTTTGTTAATGGCTCAACTCTGAGTGGAAGATGAGAACAAATGATGCAGGAGGAAAAGACTAGTTATGGGTCTAAACTATTGGGCCTAACTACGGGAAGAGTTGCATAACACAGGGGGAGCATTCTATATCCTAAATAGATGCAAGATCACAATGAGATATGAAGGATGAATGTTTATTTTCATGAAGAATGACTAGAGGCCAAGAAGTAACACACATGATTTCATGATTATCTATTCTGTTCTAACAATGTGGAATTAGCTGACTGCTTTCAGGATACCAAGAAGCTGCGAGAGAAAATCAAAGGTGTGTCAACAAAAATTTGACAGAAGATGTTCAAAGAAATGAATTTATTGAACAATGAACAATGACACAGTGCAAAGTTTTCTGTTGAAAGTAAGGAAGTGATAAGAGACCCAGGGAGTGTTAAAGGCACTAAAGTTGATTCAGAAGAAGATACTGATGGTGAGTACGAGGATGTAAAATCCTTATCTGCACAAAATCCAAAGAGTCAAGCTGAAATTGACAGGAAGAATATCATCAGTGTTTAGTCAGCTCCAGTTTAGGCAAGAAGAATGAAATCACTACAGAAGACATCATTACTATCATAGGATGAGCCGAAATGTTTTGTTGATGCAGTTGAAGATGAAAACTAGGTTTCGGCCCTGAATTAAGAGATAAATCAGGTTGAGAAAAATCAGATGTGGGAGATTGTTTTGAGGCCAGCAGACAAGAATGTCTTCGAGACTTAATGGGTCTATCGCAACAAGATGAATGAGGATGGAAATATGATTCGAAAAAAGCACGGTTAGTGTGAAAATGATACTCCCAGAAAGAAGATATTGAATTTGATGAGACATTTACACTGGTTGCAAGGCTGGAGACAATCAAATTATTCCTAGCCATTGCAGTGCAATGGAAGTTCAAAGTCATCCAGATGGATGTCAAATCTGAATTCATGAATTGGATTCTAGAGGAAAAAGTGTATGTCGAGCAGCCAAATGTTTTTCTCATTTATGAGGATGAGAACAAGGTTTGTGGGCTGAAGAAGGCGTTATATGGGCTAAAACAGGCACCACAAGCATGGTACTCGAGGCTATATCAGTATTTGAAGAAGCTTGGTTTTCAGCGTGGGGGAGTTGATTGCAATCTTTATTTCAGAAATGAAAGTAATCAAAAGATGATGATGGAAAGACAGTTAATATCACAGAATACAGGCAAATTATTGGAAGTCTGTTGTACTTGACTGCGACAAGGCCTGATATTGTTTTTGCCACATGCCAAGCAGCGAGATATTAGAGTAATCCCAAGGAAATTCACATGCTCGCAATGAAAAGAATACTTAGGTATATCAAGGGAAAAGTGGACTTCGGCTTGACATATACTGACAAATCTCAGACAGAGTTATTGGGATATACTGATGCAGCCTGGGCCGGTTCAGCAGATAACAAAAAATCAACATCTGGAGGTTCATTTTATCTTGGCGGACTATGTATTGCTTGGTTGAGCAAGAAGCAGGATTGAATTTCATTAAGCACCGCAGAAGTTGGGTATATTGCAGCCACTCAAGCATGCACACAATTATTGTGGATGAAGCAGCAGCTTGAAGATATGGGAGATGAAGTGAAGTCTCCGATCGGAATCTAGTGTGACAACTCAAGTGCTATAAATCTTAGCAAAAATCCTATCCATCATTCCAGGACAAAGCACATTGAGATCAAGTATCATTTCATCAAGGAGAAGGTTGAGAAGGGCATTGTGAAGTTGGAGTATGTTCCTACAGAGCTATAAATTGCAGACATTCTGACAAAGGCCTTACCAAAGGAAGCTTTTGAGAGGCATCGACTGGCTCTGGGAGTTCAGTCGACTCCCCGCACTTGAAATAGTGTGGATGTGGGACCTCCCTCTCTCCCCGAGGTATGATGTGTTTTTCCCTAATATGCTGATATGTGTTCTCTACTATGTTATAGTCTACAATGGACTGTCCTTTGGGTTCATTGACAAAGGAGGAGAAAAGTGTCTGTTAAAGGAGGAGAAAATAGTGATTGTTCAAGGGGGAGACAGTGCAGAGATTTGATAAATCATAATTGATACGGGGAGAAGCTGACAGGTGGAGCAACCAGAAAGGGGGAGTAATGAGAAAGGGGGAGTGTATTAAATCTGACGATTCTAGAAGTGATCGATCAATGAATAGATATCATGACAGCTGAGGATCGTGATAAAAGCAGAAGAGTGGTGTTGGAAAGTGGTAAGACTATTTCCAAACCAAACTTTGGTCTTCCAACAAATCCATCAACAATCAGTATCAGTTTAGTATAAATTGGTATCAGTTTGGTGTCAACAGTGGATGTCAGATATAAAGTGATTCATTTATTAACATTTCATTTACTCTTGTTTCTCACGCCGAGCATTGCTCATGTGGGCTTAGAGTATGTGTTGAGTAAATCCTTGATCGCTATCACAATCGCAATGAGGCGAATGGAGGCTGAAGAATCAACGACGTACCTTTTTTTTGGAAGAGTTGTCAACAAACCCAAAGGGGGAGATTGTTGGGAAAAAATCCCTCAAGTTATCATTGAAGCATTTTTGAGGTGATTGTGTTCGTTGACAAAGTGGACATCTAAGTGGTGATTGTTGACAAAGAAAAACGATGACATACAACTTTGTTGACAAAGAGGATTTCATGGTGGAATGTCGAGTTCAAGAGCTGAGTTCAACGATCCATGTTTGATTCAAGAACGTCGATAAAAGGAATGGATGATCTCGAGGCGGTACAAAAGAACAGATACAAGGTGGCGCCGTTTTCCAGGGTTTTCCAAATTTTAGGGCCTGAAAATCGGCAAATGAAGAAAACTGTTTTTGGCAAAAGGACTTGCGCACCGAGGACTTGGAGTATAGGAAACTTGCGCGCCATATTTTTTTCAAGATCAGAAGATCAAAATATGGAAAAGTAATGAGGTTCGCACAAGTTTGGGAGTTGGTCGCGCAAGTGTCCAAAAGGACAGAAGACTTGCGCGCCGAAACTCGGTCGCGCAGGTGACTTGCAGGCCGTCGCGCAGGGTGGTCAGATTGCCTATAAATACTGGACCACCCCTCCTCATTCTTCAACGGAGTTCAACACTTTGAGAAATTGGAGCTCCCGTCGCGCAGGTGTGGTGGTCGCGCAAGTGGTGAGTGTCGGTCACGCAGGTGAATTTGCACGCCAGTAGTTGAAGTTGTGCGCCGGTGTTAGAAGTTGCACGACGGTTGGAGGTTGTGCGCCAATATTGGTTTGAGTGTAAAAGGAATAGAGTCTCGCAAGTTTGGATTTGATGAAGCTTGAGTCGCGCAAGTGTCTGAGGAGGACTTGTGCGCCCGTTGTGACTTGCGCGCCGATACTTGCACGCCGAGATTGACTTGCGCGCCAAGTAAGGTATTGTTCTAGCAGTGCTTCTCGGACTGCGTGGAAGCTGGTACATTGCCCGATACCTTCGGTGCAAAGAGATATTCATCTATGGGTGAAAGTTGTACTTCAACAGAGCATCTACACACAGAGGAAGATGCATTCATTCATGCAAATTAAGAGACCTACAGGTCTATAAACTGTGTGTGGATTCCTTCCAAGAGCAGTGAGCTTAGGAAGAGGAAGAAGGTGATCCTCTCCACCGGCAGTGATCTAGAGAGTGAGAAATAGGGAGTGACCCTTGGGAAAGCAATGAGCTGACCCTAAACATTGTATAGGCAGTGAGCATGGGCATAGAAGTGATCTAGCCCGAACATTGTAATCCACAGCTAGTGAAGTTTAGTGGAATTGGTATGACCGGAAACCTGTCGGCGTATGCTCCTTGGACGTAGCCCAGTGAGGGGGAACCAAGTAAAAATCTCTGCATTTTCCTGCTAATTTCCCTGCATTGCATTCAAAGCATCATCATTAGATAAAGAAGTAAAGAAGTGATCACAGTTTACACACAAGAGCAAACAAAGTGACCCTTGTAATAAAGAGGTCAAGATCCAGTGGGGTAGGAAGAACTTTGAAAAAGAATATCCATACTCTGATTCACCCCCCCTCTCAGGGTATATAGGCCCCTATTGGCCCTAACAAAAATATATACATAATACTTATATTAGATCATGGTAATTAATTGGGGTCTGTTTATAATAATTTTAGATATATAAAAATTTTATTGAACTTTTCACCGTCTTTTACCCACCTCCTAGGAGAATTTGAAAATTCTCATAAACTTAATTTTATCGCTTTTGTGAGTTGAATTTCGAAAATCCAAGAGAAATGGTTAATATGAAAGAGTAAAATTTGGTTCAAAGAGATTTAAATAATTTTTGTTGAATAGTAACTTTTTAATTTTATTTACCATGGTTAAAAGTAAATAGAGTAATTAAGGGTAAAAATGATATTAATATTACCCTATCACATGTACTAATTCTATTTTACAAGTTTAGCTGGACCAAAAACAACATCAAAAATAAAATATTATCATTTAGGTCCACATGTATTTGATTAGGACATTTATTATTATTTAATTCGAAGAAGAGTTAAAAGAATTAAAATCAATGTTTAATAACTAAATCATTTTTAATATGGGGTTTTACATAAGATAAATTCGATTATAAATATTAATTATAAATCTAAATATATTTCCTAAATCATGTTAATTTATTTATAATTTTTAAAACATTAATAAATAAATTTATTTATTACACAATGATGATGCAGTAATTACCTTATACATGAAATAATCAAATAAATGGTATTATAAACATTAAAATAAATATAATTTCAATGTTTTTATGACATCCACAAATTTAATAGGTGAATATTAAATGTTATGATTGATTCAATGTTTTTTTAAGTAATCATGTTGTTATTATTTTAACAAAAAAAACAAATACCAAATAGTGTCAAAATTGACATAAAATAGTTTTTAAAACAAATATTATATTATTAATTGATATAATGGTCCTAAAAATCTAAGGGTCAGCCAAACGATGTATATAATAATATATATGACATTAATGAACCAATTGGGGATCTATTGGCATTATATAGTATGTTTATTAACCATATAATGTAAGAATAAAAGAAGACAAAATAAAAGTTAAATTATTTAACTAAGAGTTAAATCTAAATGATAAGGTTAAAATGGTAACCTAAACTTGTCTAAAACCTATTGGTTGAGTTTTTTTCAACCTATAGCCACCTTAGACATTAAATAATCATCTTTTGAGACATTATAAACCGAATATGAATTTATTATAAAATAATATTTTAAGTTTTTCCTAAGGTGCCCCTCACCCCTATTATAAAAGGGCACTCCCCCTTCTCTCTAATTCACTCCTTCTATGCCATTTGGCTTGGCCAAACCCTACCCCAATATACTCTCGAATATCCTCCCTTCATCCTAGGTGCCCTTTTTTAATCAGAAAGGAAACCTAAGGAGCCCTTTTTTTCAAATCAAAAGGAAGAACCCGAAGAAGAGGTAATGATTTCACCACCCTCTTTCAAGTTTCTTTCTTCTTCCACTTCCTTTTTCATTGTTGTTTCCTTTATAAAATAATAACTCCAGTATATTCTATATACATTAATGTTATTATAATTATGGTATAACAAAATTCATTATTCTATCCACCCCTTGAATTTCATGTCACCATACGTGCATACGTACAACTTACCATCTCCACATCGTCGTGTAATTGTTATTAAATACATTTTTATTTGGATGGGTATAATAATTATGTGTATATTATTTAATTAATAAATATAACATGATAAGAATTTTTTATATATTATATACCATCCAATTATATATTATATTAATATCAAAATAATGATATTTTTGTTCGAGTGTACGTTCGGATTACCGTCTCTATGACACGATGAGATTCATTTCCAAGTTCACCATTCATCGACGATTATAAAAATATATATTACTAATAAGTATGTAATATATGGAATAATAATGATATTGGAGATATACATATTTATATATATAATTATTTATGTACTTACATATATCTTATTCACTTACTTCCGTTCAATACTATATAAAAACAGAAGCAGCGTTTATGCGTACGTACGGACTACCGTCTCCATAAACGGTGTATTCCATTTCATATATAAATCTATTATAAATTTTTATATTATAAATATATATGATAAATAAATAATGTTTTATATTCTGGAGGTATTTAAATCATGATCTAAGTGATACAATCAAGAGTAACAAGTTAAAACACGTACGATAAAGAAAGCGATTATTACCCTAAATATAAATAAAAATGGAAATTATTATTAAATGGGTAGTATAATGTATTAAATAAATAATGTATGATATCATAAATATTAATATGTTTCTATTATAATTTAATAACATACTATAGTCTTCATACAAGAGGCTAAACGTACCCTCGACTAATAGAACGTGCAAGGTAAGGGGTTTTCATCTCACTCCTTATTCCCATGAGATTCATGCCATATTGCCACTATTACATTATGTGTGGTGTATGTACTGCCCATAATTGTATTCTTTATGTAATACACTTTAATTTATGTGTATTTATATAATCATTGTATGATATCTCTTTCATGGGGTGTATGTTTCGTATGTTACCAAATTGGTAAGGGTTAATTTCACAATCTTTTTATTATCCGAGGTTGTTTTTACATAAGTATCTACGGTGACATATTTATTATCCATGTACATGTTTTATGATATAATTTTCAACGGGATTTTTTTAAGGTACTTTTTACTAAACCATCATTTCAAATGTTTTAAATATTTATTCTTCTAAATATTTCTCATTAATGTCCATGACTTCAAAATGGGGTTTAAGGATTTATTTATATGGACATGAATGTTTTTAAAATGTTAATTCCATTCAAATGTTTCAAAGTGGTATGGGAAACTTTGTTTCAAGAATATCTTTAAATGACTTCTTTTCCAAATGGTGTGACATTTAAATATTTTCATGAAAAAAGGTATTTCTCTCAAATAATTTTACAAATAATTTTCATCAATGTCAAAATCCTTTAATGGATTTTAACTTGTTTTGAAGTTGATTTATCATGATACAAATATTTCATATTGTGTTGAAGGTTTTGTGATATGTTTGACTATGGATGTGTTATTTTTATACCATTCATGGTTTATGGGTAACTTATTGACATTTCCTATGCTATTTTTAATATGAATATTTATGTTATATTTTCTCCACTTCTTAAGATGAATTTTTTTGACTAGTATGTTCCGGGTTGGGGTCCGGTTACAGCAGACCCTCCGAGTTGGTGTCTGGTTATTAGAGGCACTCTGGGTTGGTGTTCGGTTATTAGAGGCACTCCGGGTTTGTGTCCGGTTATTAGAGGCACTCCAGGTTTGTGTCCGGTTATTAGAGGCACTTCGGGTTGGAGTACGATTATAGAGGCACTCCGGGTTGGAGTACGATTACAGAGACACTCCGGGTTGGGTTCTAGTTACAGTTATCCCTTAGGTCTTGGCACGAGGCCTTGACACAGAAATTAAGGTTTGGCGTTATGAATTCCATCATTATAAAAGTGTTTAGTGATATTTCATGTTATTACTTGGATAGTAGAATATCCATGTGAATAAGTAATTTGCATTACTTCATTTTATTTTTTCCATATTATGCTGAAGTTCAAGTTTAAAAGGCTTTTGTTTTAGTTATGCATTGCCTTAAATGTTTATCCTTATTTATGAAAGTTTCTGCTGTATTTTTATCCTTTCTGAGCATCTGAGATCACCCATTTCTAGGTTTTATTTTTCCTAGGATTCCATGAAGTGTATAGTGATTGATATGCAGGGTTAAGGCAAAGGAATAATGGCGTTCGTGAAGGATTATTTATGTTGTTTTGTATGTTATGATGTTTAATGTAACATTAATGTATGTAATATATTTTCCAAGACTGCTAATCGATCGGTCCTTCGGGACTTGATTCATTATAATCATGCCAATGTATTAAAATAATGCACGGACTCTGGGTAACTAGGGTCTGGGCATTATAGTTGGTATCAAAAAAAGTTTAGCAACAACCTTGGAAACAAGATTTAGATAAACTCTGATTAAAGTACATTACCCTAAGATAGACATTAAAGATTAGTATAGAATCACATCATAGATTTTTGGTTATGGAGATATTTTGTGAGTTTCCAAGAAAATACATCCATGTCTGGATAAGATCAGGTAGTGGCGGCTCTAGCATAGATGTACCTAGGGGTAAAACCCGAAAACACCACTTTGAGCTAGACTCCAATGAGAACTGGTGCACAAAAATGGGCCTTACTGCACTCTTGGATACTACACTCCAGGGGGATACGCTTAGGATAATTCTCGTTTTCTTTACAAAACATTATGAAGGGTGTATGAGTATATATCTCCTCAAGGAAAAATTTTTGATTATGGAGTATATCCATAAACTGTTCACTTTACGTTAGGTATTTTACACGTTTGGAATTATGAATTGTGATTCATAAACTGACCTAGTGTATTCCATTGTTTAAAAATTGTGTCCAAAAGAAGGAATGCGAAATCCAGCAATACGTATGATCCAAAGAGTAAGAAAGATCATATATTTCACTATATTAATCCATCATTAAGAAAGGGAATAGTCTCTCATGTTTTCTCAACATATGAAGAAATAATATCATGTGTTAATAAGATAAGAAAAGAATTCTCTGAGTCCTATGGATTTGAAGGGAAGCAAGAGAAGAAAAAAATGGAAGAGAGAAATATGGATAAAGGGAAGAGTGAAAAGAATAATTTTCCCATATGTGATAACTGTGGTAAGAAACACCCTGAACTTTCCTGAAGGTAATGGGAGTTTTTATAAGTGTGGAGAAAAAGGACACCAAGTATGTGACTTCAAGGGTAAGAAAAAGGTTTCAAATGTACATTTCTTCATCTGTAAGAAGTTGGGACACTAGGAAAAACCAGTGTTCAAATCATTAGGGTATTCCCCAAATGATTCTATTGGATAATAATCAAGCTATGATACTACCATAGATGAAGAGGAATTACTAGTGTTCTTATGTTGTTATTTTGGAAATATTTCATTGAAGTGTTTTGTCAATGATGTACTAGAAATAAATAAGTATTGTACTGCAATACTATTTCATTGAGGATTTGAGATTTTATGGTACTAAGAAAAGTGACTCTATAGAAAGTTAATTTTTTTTGGAAATTACATGGTTGAAGGAAATATAAACCTTCATATGGTCCTAATATAGCGGTACAGATTTTGGAATAAGATATGGTTGATTTGGGTAAATTATATTGGATATTATTGACTGCCTAGAAACTGATTAATGATTTGTATATTCCATCATTGTTGAAGTTTATAACATTTTTGGATGGATGAATTATATCTAGTATTATATAACGAATAAGGGAGAATGAATGTAATCAATAAAGTTTTATGGTAATTCAAGATGATTCAGTGTTTTAAAAGAATACATGATAAAGGTATTCACATGCTATTACAGGGTAAAAAGGATCTACATTATGTTTACCTTTCATATAAATTTTGGACTGAGAGTTTACAAAAGTAATTTTAATAAGTCTAATGGTTGGAATGGATTAATATTGAAAGGTTATTTTTTGATTTTTATAAAAGGAGAACACAAGACCGTGTGACGACCCATCACATCAGACAAAGCTGTGGGAATCGAACCTACAACTATAGTGCGATTAGGATTTATCACCTACCAATGGACTACATGAAGTCCCTAGATTGTATAATGTAGTTTCTTTTTTTAAAGGGTCTGATATGTGAATTATAAATTCATTATATTTGGGACCCTATACGATTAGGATAAATAGATTATTTTTGAGTTTTACTATGTTTTGGGGGGAAAGATTAGTTTGTGGTAGAAATTTATTAATGGATAGAACTCTAATTATAAATTAATCATTTTTCCTTATGATCACATCCAATCTCATTAATAAATTCCTCATCATTTATAAAAAGGAACTTAAGACAAAAATGTTGTCCTAGATAGTACCTTAGATTATCACAAATTTACGGCTTTGTGATTGTTGGCCTTTTCATAACCATGTTATCTACCACTCTCCATCATATATTAATGTTTAGATTTATCTTCCAAATCCATATTTTTTTACATGGAACCCTAGTATGTGTTATTTTCGGTAACCTTCATACTTACCCCTCTTTATTTTAAATAGTGGCCTCATTAATCCATTTTTTGATTTCGGATTTCAACTATGATATTTTCAAATGTCAACCCCATGTTTCCAATACTGATCATAAATTGCGAGGACGTAATTTATTTAAGGAGGAGAGAATGTAACACCCTAGGATTTCGCGATACGATTCTCTTTGAATAATATAATATCGTGTGTTATACACAACTTTGAGTTCTAACACACCACAACCAACCATACTAGACATTAAGAATAGTAATACCCACTTTTTTGAAATTTTATATATTTTCTCTTTCAAAATGAACTTCATTTTTGGATTTGGAATATCGATATTAGCTTAGGGTAAAATTTTGGTAATTTCAGATAACTTTCATATTTTGATGAATAGTGAAAATTACTATATTTTAATTAAAAACAACTTTTTTAATAGAAATAATTAATAGTGATAAGTTATGAATTTGAGTGGTTTTAATGTATATTT
Source organism: Viscum album (assembly GCA_963277665.1). Taxonomy (NCBI): domain Eukaryota; kingdom Viridiplantae; phylum Streptophyta; class Magnoliopsida; order Santalales; family Viscaceae; genus Viscum; species Viscum album. The sequence goes on along the minus strand of OY728120.1, from coordinate 2,057,591,708 downwards.
AGAATATATTTTTACCATTTAACAAAATTTTGGTCATTGAACATAATTTGACATTTAAACTGGACATAAGTAAGTGTCAATCTTTTGAAAGTAATTATTTCTTAAAAACAAGGTATTTATTTTGACAATGGAAAATAATTTAAATTAATTAATTCAACTTATATGTTTTTTATTTGGTAAAATAGAAATGATTTTTGAATTCATAATATCAAATATAGTTTAGGCCGTATTTTTGGTATTTTTCTTAGAAACATCAATTTTTTATGAATATTGAAAAACACTGAGTTATTGGTTAAAACTGATTTTTTTATTTAACTAATTATTATTTTATTTAAATAAAGTTATGTCAAAATAGATACATATTACTTATATAAGTTCATTTTAATTCATTGGAGTCTTTTTATAATAATTTTAGATATATAAAAATTTTATTGAACTTTTTCACCCTCTTTTTCCCACCTCTGAGGAGAATTTGAAAATTCTCATAAAACATAATTTCAACACTTCTGTGAGTTGAATTTCAAAACTTAGAGATACATGGTTAATATAAATGAGTAAAATCTGGTTCAATGAGATGAAAATAATTTTTGGTGAATAGTAACTTTTTACTTTTATTTTCCACGGTAAAAGTAAATAGGGTAATTAAGGGTACAAATGATATTAATATTACCCTCACACATGTCCTAATTTTATTTGACAAGTTTAGATCGACCAAAAACAAACTTAGGAATAAAATATTATCATTTAGGTCCACTTGTATTAGATTAGGACATTTATTATTATTTAATTCAATGAAGAGTTAAAAGAGTTAAAATCAATGTTTAATAACTAAAAGATTTTTAATATGGGGTTTTACATGAGATAAATTCGATTATAAATATTCATTAGAAAGATAAAAAGTGTTCCTACATCATGGTAATTTATTTATAATTTTTAGACATTATATAAATAAATTTATTTATGACACAATGGTGATGTATTAATTACCTTATTCATGAAGGAATCAAATAATTGGAATTATAAAAATTAAAATAAATATAATTTCAAAGTTTTTATGACATCCACGAATTTTCTAGGTGAATATGAAATGTTAGGATTGATTCAAGTTATTTTATTTTAAGTAATAATTTTGTTATCATTTTAACAAAAAAAAAGCAAATAGAGTCAAAATTGAAATAAAATAGTTTTTAAAACAAATATTATATTATTAATCGATATAATGGTCCTAAAAATCTATGGTTAGGCCAAAATACTTATATAATAATATATATGACATTAAGGAACCAATTTGGGTTCAATTGGGAGTATATAGTAAGTTTATTTACCATATAATTTAAGAATACAAGAAGACACAATAAAAGATAAATTATTTAACATAGAGTTAAATCTAAATTATAAGGTTAAAATGGTAACCTAAACATGTCTAAAACCTATTGGATGAGTTTTTTTCTACCTATACCAACCTTATACTTTAAATATTAAACTTTTTATCCATTATAAACCGAATATGAATTAATTATAAAATAATATTTTATGTTTTTCCTAAGGTTCCCCTCACCCATCTTATAAAAGGGCACTCCCCCTTTTCTCTGATTGACACCTTCTAAGCCATTTGGCTCAGCCAACCACTTCCCCAATACACTCTCAAATATCCGCCGTTCATCTTAGAGGCCCTAATTTGATCATAAATCCAACCTATGGAGACCTTTTGATCAAATCAAAAGGAAGAACCTGAAGAAGAGGTAATGATTTCACCACCCTCTTTCAAGTTCCTTTCTTCTTCCACTTCCTTTTTTCTTTGTTGTGTCCATTATAAAATAATAAATCCAGTATATTCTATATACTGTGATGTTATTATAATTATGGTACAACAAAATTTATTATTATATCCACCCTTTGAACGACATGTCACCATACGTGCGTACATACAGCTTACCATCTCCACGTCATGGTGCAATTGATATTCAATACATTATTATTTGGATGGGTATAATAAGGATGTGTATTTGATGTAAATAATAAATATAAAATGATAATAATTCTTTATATATTATATACCATCCAATTATATATTATATTAATATCAAAAGAAGGATATTTTCACTCGTGCGTACGTACGGATTACCGTCTCTACGACGCAATGAGATTCATTTCCAAGTTCACCATTCATCGACGATTATAAAAATATATATTACTAATAAGTATGTAATATATGAAATAATAATTATACTGTAGATATATATATTTATATATATAATTATTTATATACTTACATATATCTTATTCACTTACTTCCGTTCAACACTATATAAAAACGGAAACATCGTTTATGCGTACGTACAGACTACCTTCTCCATAAATTTTATTTTCCATTTCATATATTAGTATTTTAAAAATTTTATATTATAAATATATATTATAAATAAATCATGATTTATATTCTAGTAGTATTTAAATCATGATCTAAGTGATACAATCAAGAGTAACAAGTTAAAACATGTACGATAAAGAAAGTGATTATTACCCTAAATATTAATATAACATGGAAATTATTATAAAATGGGTAGTATAAATTCATAAATGAATAATGTATGATATCCTAAATATTAATATGGTTCTGTTATAATTTAATAACATACTATATCCTTCATATAGGAGGACAAACATACCCTCGACTAAAGGAAAGTGCAAGGTAAGGGGTTTTCATCTCACTCCTTATTCCCGTGAGATTCATGCCATATTTCCACAATTACCTTTTTTGTGGTGTATGTACTACCCATAATTGTATTATTTATTTAATACACCTTAATTTATGTGTATTTACATATTATTTGTATGATATCTCTTTCATGGGGTGTATGTTTAGTAAGTTACCAATTTGGTAAGGGTTAATTTCACAATATCTTTATTATCCGAGGTTGTTTTAACGTAAGTATCTAATGGGACATATTTATTATCCATGTCCATGTTTTATAAATAATTTTCAAAGGGATTATTTTAAGGGAATTTTTACTAAAACATCATTTCAAATGTTTTAAGTATTTATTCTTCTAAACCATTCTCATTAATGACCATGTCTTCAAAATGGGTTTTAAGGATTTATTTATATGGACATGAATGTTTTTAAAATGTTAATTCCTTTCAAAAGTTTCAAAGTGGTAGGGGAAACTCTGATTCAAAAATGTCTCTGAATGACTTCTTTTCCAAATTTTGTGACTTTTAAATGTTTCCATAAAAAATGGGTATTTCTCTCAAAGAGTTTTACAAATCATTTTCATCAACGTAAAAATCCTTTGATGGATTTTAACTTGTTTTGAAGTTGATTTATTGGGATACAAAACTTCCATATTGTGTTGAAAGTTTTGTGATATGTTTGACTATGGATGTGCTATTTTTATACCATTCATGGTTTATGGGTAAAGTACTGACATTTCGTATTCTAGTTTTAATAACAATGTTTATGTTATATTTCATCCTCTTCTTAAGATGAATGTGTTGGACTAGTATGTTCTGGGTTGGGGTCCGGTTACACCAGACCCTCCGGGTTGGTGTTCGGTTATTAGAGGCACTCCGTGTTGGTGTCCGGTTACAGAGGCTCTCAGGGTTGGGTTCTGGTTACAGTTATCCCTTAGGTATTGGCATGAGGCCTTGACACAGAAATTAATGTTCAGAATTATGCATTCGATCATTATGAATGTGGTTAGTGATATTGCATTAGATTATTCTGCTAGTAGAATATCCATGAGAATAATTAAATGGCATTATGTCATTTTATTTTTTCCATATTATGCTGAAGTTGAAGTTGAAAAAGCTTTTATTTTAGTGATACATTCCCTTAAATGTTTATGCTTATTTATTAATGTTTCTGGTCTATTGTTATCCATACTGAGCATCTGAGCTCACCCCTTTCTATGTTTTATTTTTCCAAGGATTCTAAGAAGTGTATTGTGATTGATAAGCAGGGTTAAGCCAGGGGAATAATAGCGTCTGTGAAGGATTATATATGTTGTTTTTTATTTTATGAAGTGTAATGTAACATTCATTTATGTAATATATTTTCCAAGACTGTTAAACCGATCGGTCCTTCGGGACTTAATTCATTGTAATCATGCCAATGTATTAAAATAAAGCACCGACTTTGGGTAACTGGGGTCAGGGTGTTACAAACATGATTATATTAAGGGACTTTTTCCATCATGATTTCATGGTAGATATCATTGACCAATGTTTATGATGGTGTGTTTGAAGTTGTTTCCACACATCCCAGGTTATGATTATCTTTTTATATAATGTTATATTATTCATGTTTTTTGATTGTAACTCCTATTATTAACAACTCATATTAATTCCGTATAACATTTATTACCTTATTACATGTATATTACGTTGTAGGGCTTTATATCTCACCAATTGCATATGTATGTCCCAAGGTTAACACATATTGTTTTAAACGCCATTGAATTATAGAAGCATATTGAGGATGTTTTCAATAATGTTGTTTTATCCCTTGATCATGATTTTTTAGTAACCTATTTCAAAAATACACTAGTAGTATTGATCCTATAGGTTTAATTTTGTGTAATATTATGGAATAAATAATTTATTAATGTTAAATAAAGAGTTGGGTGGTTATAGGTGGTATCTACAGAAAAGATTACTTACACTTGGGATTAGTATTAGAAATATGTTTTGAACGTCTTAAGGGTAAGACTACGTGAAAAAAATATACCCAAATTTTGGCATGTATATAATATATTTTTTCTAGAAAATAATTCTTTATCTAGATACTACAGGTCGGTGTGGCTCTTTCACAGCTGGATATATGGTCAAAAACCAAAAATACCAAGTTGTTTTAGATTCGATTGTGAATTTGTTTAGGAAAAAATGCCATGATATACACCCGTTTTGACAAACCTATGATAATTTATTTCGAAAATTCATAATCTTATTAATAACAATTGTTTGGGGAAGAAAAATAGCTATAAAAAAATATATTAGATAATATATCATGGATATAATATACTTAAGACAAAAAATTTATATGATAATGAAATATATGTAATTTTTAAATTATAAATTAATTTTCATTGGATTCACTTTGATGAATTAAATATTTTTAAAATAATCATCCTTAATTTACAATTTATTCTATTGAATATCCTAAAATTATAGTTATTGAATAAACAATAATTCGTATCGGAAATGTGATGACTATCCCAATGATGTTCCCTACCCAATGGGAGTGATAATACCAAATGGTGTGATAATACTATTTCATATGGATTAGTTTTTGTAATATCTACCTATAACAGGAGCAGTACACAAACACCCTAATAACTAATAATATTTAATTAGTTCCTTTATTTGATAAGTTCCTTTAATATTAAATAGATCGTCTGATCCATTATTAGAAGAAAAAGGATCAACTCTAATGAGAAAATCTTCCCCATCCTTCGATGTTATGAACAAGACAAAGTTGTACTTGTAGTTTATCATATGGAGATAGAATAAGATATGTTGTGGACATTGATAATGAATCCAAACCCTAAATAAAATAATGAAGTGATGGGGTGGAAGGAATTCAGGGGAAAAAATTGATATATATTTTCCTCTCACTCACCAAAATATAATGGAAATGGATTTCCTTTCCCTCATTCCAAAAGATGATGAATATATCTGGGCATATGAGAAAAACATAATAGGATTTCATGATATACCTTAATCATTATCATTACCACCAAAATTATGGATGGAAACTAAATTGTGTGATAAAATAGTCTTTGAAAGTATAAAGGAAACAGTGATGTTGATTGCTATAATGAAATTATCTGAGGAGACCTCTATATTAAAATGGAGATTGATGAATCTCAAGCGTATCCCATGGATAAGAAGAATAATGTGGAGTCCAATATTATAGGTCTGATGGAGGAATCTAATGGTTCCATGAAATTTGAACATTCCCCTTATAAAAGGTGTGGAAATAAGAACACTGGAAATTTCCTAATAGGGAAGAGGAAATGATTATGTATGATAATGAAGGGAACCTAGCCGGTGATTTATGAAATAGAAAACCCACCAATGTGATGGAGGAAAGTAATTCTATAGTGAACTATAATTCCAATGGTTAGTTGATCTACTTCAATGAACCAAGGAACTATTCAAATCAATGCACTAATCTATGGGTTTTCAGAGACATCCAAAATCCTCAAGGGCTAAAAGGGTCATCCTATTCCATCTCAATCGCATAAGTGGATCTCGACAATGAAGTGGGGACATGTATTCTTGTAATTCATTCAAGAATAGTGACAATAATATTTGTTTTGGGTTTAACACACTCCATCATGTCATGAATTTTTAGTAAAAATATTCAAACACCACCATAATAATGGAAGTGGAGTTATCATTAAAAAGGTAAAATAGAGAAATTATTCAATCATAAGTAAATAAATCCTCCCTATCATAATTTTTGGGATAAATTTTCTCATGAAAATTTCAAACTCTCTTTGGTGGATTTTGATCCAATTATGTGTATGCATTAGAGTTCCCTATATGGTGCCAACACTAATTTCCATGGGAAAGAAATAACATTCCGTATCTCAGATCCGCTTCAATTCTATAAAATTCCAATGAACAGTATGAACCTTATTCCGAATGATCATCTATTGAATGGTAATTATTCCCTATGTTCAAGCATATTATTCAAATTATTGAATTTATGTAAATAATAGATCCTGAATAAATACCCATTGTGAGGGAATACAATGATGTGTTTCAAGGGGAATTTCTTTGTCTTCTTCGTATTTGAGTGGTTTAATCTTCAATTGATATTATAATAGGTGTGGTACCATAATCCAATAATATATATATATATATATATATATAATGGATGTTTTGAAAATTGAGTAGCTGAAAAAATAATTATTGGTAAATTAGGATAATGTTTACATACTACAAAGTGCTTCACCATTGGATCCACCATTCTTCTTCATTAAGAATATGTTGGGTAAATGAACATTTGTATTGATTATTTTGGGATAAAGAAGATCATGATAAATAACAAGTATCCTCTTCTAATGATTTTTGCCTTGTCTGACGAGCTTCATGGAGATAAATACTTCTCCATGATGGATCTGCAGTCAGGATATTACCATGTTAGGGTGAATTAAGAGGTTATCCACAAGACTTATTTTCATACAAGGTACATGAATAATGAGTTTTGAGTAATTCAATTCAGACTCAGTAATTCTTTAGAAATATTTATTGAAATGATGAATATCATCCATATAGATTACCTCAACAAATTTTTGGTATTATGTAATTATGTTATTCTAATATAATTAAAAATAAAGGTGGATCATGAAGGGAATCTGAGTATTGTGTTAAATAACATATGAAAGGAGATGCTTTATTCCATGTTTGAAAAAGTGAGTTATTGTTGATGGAAGTCCTAACCGTGGGGAACATTATTATAAGAAATGTAATATGTTTTGACTACTCAATGATAGATGAAATTTATTTATAGTTGAGGACAAAATCTATAACATATATTCCTAGTTTCCTTTGATTTTCTGGGTTTTATAATTGATTTGGGGGAAATTTCTCATGGTTATCAAACCATGTAACCAAGTTAACTCAGATAGTAGTCGTGTTTTCATATAATTACTAAGGTAAAGGGAGATTCAAGGAGTTTTGATTGTGTCTTATCACTACACATATGATCATGCTACCAAAACTGGAGAACATTTATTAATATTCAGTGATGCATTGAAAGAGGGTTTGGGATTTTTGTTAATTAAAAATAACTTTGTGATAACCTATTATTTAGGGAAGTTTTATGTTCATGAATAGAACTAACCATGACATTATCATGACATGGTAGTAGTGATATTCTATTTAAAAATATGGAGGAGTTGTTTCATTGGGGAGATGTGTGTCATATATGCAGATCAGAAATCCTCAACTATATATTCCCACAAAAAGAGATGAATATGCACCAACAATGTTTGTTAGAGGTGATCAAGGAATCTGAATGTCTATTCACTGCCATCCTATGAATGTGAATAAAGTGGAAAATTATCTATGTATTAAGGATCCATAAATTCTATCATTGATGAGAATTTATATGGATAAAAGCTTCTTATACATTTAGAGGAAAGATATGGGAATCATAAAAGAATGAACATCATCAATGATTTCACAAATGTTTCCTAAAGCATAACTTTTGGAAAATATAAAGGATTATTAGAGAGCTGTTGTTGGAATTTAGAAGAAATTGTAAACAATATGAAAATGAAAATATTCTTAGTTAAATGTTAATGAAGAAGGACTTGTAAGACTTGGGTAAAGACTTTATTTACCATCAAATCCCGAGTTAATGAAGGATTTATTGGATGATGCACGTAGATCAACTATCTCAATCCATCCTAGAAGAACAAAAATGTTTTCAAAAACCGATGAACTCTATTTGTGAGACAATATGAAGAAGGATAAAACAGAATACACGTAAAAAGGTTTTTAATGTCATAAATTGAAGCAGGAAAGGAAAAATATAATGGGATGATTCAACCATTATCTATACCTACATGGAAATAGGAAAACATCACCATGGACATTGTAAATGTACATCCAGATAAAAAAATTCTAGCTAGTTTGTGGATCATTTTAGAACGAATTAATAGTTAAATATGATTTGAGATGGCTTTATACTGGATCAACTTCCATAGATATACATAATATATGTGGTGGGGATGAATGTAGTACCACTGTAAATTTTATCCGATCGAGATATCAGATTCACCACCATGTTATAAAAAATTATTAAACATTCTCTTAACACTGATTTTAACTTTAACATAGCTTATAAACATCAAAATGAATGCCAATATTAGAAGACTATCTAGACAGCTAAAGAAAAATTGATATTATGGTAAATTAAATTCATTTGATGATGGGATCAACATCGTCCTCCGGTTGAGTTCTCCTGAAAAAAAAAATTCCATTCAAACATCAAGATGGCTCCATATGAATCCATTTATGGTAGCAGGATTAGATCATATTCATGTTGTGATGACTATGGTGGATGAAAACTACTAGGAACCAAAATGGTTGAGGTCAATACCATTCAATAGAACATATAGGCTTCTCAAAGTCACATATGTTCTATACCGACAATCATCGAAGAGGTCTAGTGTTTGATATTAGGGACATGGAATTCCCCTATATATATCCATGGAAGAAATTACAGAGACATGGGAAGAGTGTAAAGCTTAGTCAATGATACATTATCCCCTTTGAGATCCTTGATCACATCAGAGTGGTGGCTTCCCGACTAGAACTACCACCTATCATATCTCTAGTACATGATGTATTCCATGTGTCTCACTTGATGAATTAAATACCATACATCTCACATGTACTCAGTCCATAGGTGGTACCATTGGAGAAAGATCATTCTTATGAATAGTTTTAGTTGAACATATTATTTTTTAGAGTCAATGTTCTAAAATATAAGATAATTTTCCTTGTAATGGTGTAGTGGAGAAACCACACGTTTAAAGAAGTAAAATGGGAACCATAGGAGGTGATGAAACAGAGTTTGTTGCATCCTTTTTATATGGTAAATGAAAACATTAAGGGTAAAATTTCAAATTGGGGGAATATTGTAATGACCTAAACTGTTATAAAAATATTCCCTTTGTGATTTTATTAAATTTATTTTTATATAATATAGTAATATAAATAAATGTACTTAATTTGTCTTATTATATTAAATATAATTTATAAGACCATTAAGCATCATTATCAATGATGATATAGGCATTGAACACTGATCATATGAGTAGTATAAATATAGGGTTTTGAAAAATCTAATTGACAAAGATAATGGATGTGATGATATCAAACAGTTGTATTTTACCCTATGATGACCATTTATTTGAGATTATCATTGAGATAACTTCACTAGGATTTTACAATAACAACCCTAAGAAGATATCCAAAAAAATAGACTCGAATGAAACTATATATAGAAGAAGGTCAAACTCATCAACATCACGACCCAAAAAATATACGTCAAACCACTAATTGAAAGATTCACCATTATGAACATTTATCTTTTGGTGTTTACTAGTGTATTAAAGGGATATATATCAATACACTAGTGATATTAGCAAGTAAATTATTTTTTATTGAACAATGGATATATATTTTTCGTATTATTGCTACTTTATATATGATATTTATTTTTATACAATAAAACCAAAATAGTAATTTTCGGTAATATTAATATTCAATTATGGTCTTTATTTTGACAAAAAATGTATTTTTTTAATAAAATATATATTAGTAAAATATTACTATTAAATAATTTTTATTAAATATAAATTTTCTCATTATTTTTATGAAGTCAAATGTTATTTTTATAAGGGTTCAAAAAATATTGTTAAATTATTATACATTTCTTAAATAATATCGATTATTATTTTAAAGGTGAATGTAAAAATATTCCAAAAAAATTATTTAGATAAAATTAATATTATTTTTTGTAATCATAATTTTGAAATTAGCGAATTGTGTATTTTTTAAAATTTTCAGAGACAATCAACATTGTGGGTAAAAATGAAATACTGTATGAATACACTTTGTGTATTATAACATCATAATGAACAAAAAGTGATTTAAAAAATAATATATATGGGATAAAATAGAAATATATTTGTTAAATTTAAAATACTGAGATTTTGTGTTTTTCTAGTTAATTTTATAAATCTTGTATTAATCGACCAAAACATTTATATATTTTTTGTTTTGAAAATAATTTAGTTAAGAGTATGACTCATTTAACCCAATAAAGGTTATTAGTTTTTAAATTTAGGAACTTGAAAATATAAAAAATAGAAAACCAAAACCATTTTCATGAACCCTTTTCAAAATATAATTTGAAGGATTGTGGTTATTTTTTGTTCTGTATAATTTGTACAAAATTTATGTTCATGAAATATTTATGAAACCCCCACTCATTTATCATATAAACCTAGAAAATCTCCCATTTATCTAAAATAAAAATATTTTTAAAACATCCTTACTCTTACCTACTTATCTATAGTCAACACATGAATTCCCCTAGCCCTCAAGAAACTCCTCAAATTTATTTGGTTTCACAATCTCAAGTAAGGGATCCTCACCTTCTCTTATATATTTATTCTTATTATTATCTTATTCCTTATATATCCATTTACCAATGTTGTGATAAATCATTAAATGTATCTAATACTACTGATATTATTTCCAAATAATGATAGACCCATTTCACTCTCATAAACCCGTTTTATGAATTTTGATGTGATGTTGTTACACAGGTAAAATTTCACAGCGATTTTCCTTTCAATAAAAATTGTGTAGTTAGCAACATAATCATTAACACGAAATGATGTTAATTTTTATATAATTATAATTATTTTAAATATTAATTACATGTATTTATTCCACAATAATTTCATGAAATAAAATATTTTGATGAATGAATGCATGTTGTATGATCTATGTGGCACAATTATGAATGGGAGTGAAATAAAAGGGATAGGTGAACCAATAATTTTATATTTCTACAATGAATTTGGTAATTCATAGTATCATGAGACATCATGTTGGGATAGGGAGTGAACCATATTCCAATATAGATATTTTTCCATCATGATGTCTTTTTATTTATCCTTTACCTATTTTTATGAGGTAGTGTTTTATGTTGTTTCCACATTTCCCATGTTATGATTATCATCATATATATTTCCTTATTATTCATGTTTATGATCCTAAATCCTTTTATTTCCCATATAGACTCATATTTTATAACATTTATAACCCTTATTGTGATCTAAAGCTCACCTCTTTCAAATATATATCCTTAGGTTATCCAATGCAGTTTTAATAGCCATAGAATTTTAGAAGCAAGTTAATGATGTTTTAAATAATGTTGTTTTATACCATGTTAAAGATGATATTCTATGTACCTGTTTCCCAAATACACTATATTTTATGGTCTTCTAGAATGTGTTAAGTGTAATCATATGAAATAAATCATGTATTAATGTGAAATAAAGATCAAAGTTTTCATAACTATAATTAAAGATAAAATGAAGTAGGATATTATATATACAATTGATCAGTGTGTACTTGTGTTTATTTATGAATTTATTATAAATTATCAGACCAGGGGTGGAAATACTAATTATTTTTAGATTTTGATAAAGTCTATGAGAATGATGATTTTATATTCCAAATTTAGTAAATGTGATGTTTGGATCCAAAATGTATCATTATTTTATTGGAAAATAATAAGTGAGGGTATATTGGTATATCCCTCTTGGAGATATGTTTTTGATCCTTGGACTAGTCCGAATGGGGTGAAACAATTTATATATCTCTTGTTTTATATGGATTCAATTTATTATTTCTTAAAAATTAATCATGAATATAAAATCCACTATATATGTTGTTGTGAACGGGAGACAAGTTATTATGGATAGATGATTGTGATGTGACATTAAATGAACTAAAGATTTTATTCGTTATTAAACCTCTTCTAATACAACCCAGCAGTAGAGAAAGGTTTTTAATGAATATAGATGTATTTTATATGGTATATGTATTTTATTCATATGAAAAATGAAATGGTTAAAGCTTGTTCATCAAACCAATTTATGGTTATTAAGAAGAATGGCCCAACTCGTTATTTGGAATTAGAATGGGAAATTTAATCATTGATTTTACATAGGAATTTCCATTATAGTGATTATTTTGACAAATATAACAACAATAAAATATTGAAGTATATTTATGTATATATTAAAATATCATATTGTAATATTTTACAATGGATATTGTTAGAAAATATTAATTATTATAATTGATCAATAGATTATCACCAGATGAAGGGGTACAAGTTGGATGAGGCTCTGACTTGGATGGAACATGATAATTTTTCACTAATTGTAATTTTATGAAATTAATTATTTTTTTACTTGATCAGTAAGGGACATGAAAAATAAGGGAAGGAAAAAATACTTGATTTATTTAGTAAAATTTTAAACATCTACTCTTGTGACCACTAAATTGGGGTATAAAGAAGTTTTGATGCTTAAAATAATGTGCTAGATTGTTTTTTGAGTTCAATAATTATATTTATGTAATTAAAATTTTATGGAATCATATATTTATCATTTGAATACCATAATTGGTCAATATACTATTGGATGTATCTTGTACTTATTCATTATTGATTCATCCTTGAATTAAGAAGATGCGGATTGATCTTTAAGAGACCTTACAGTGGGAAAATATAGAGGGATATATTTTAGAGTATGTATATGTGTTCATGGACTGATAATTAGTTTTTTTAGATATAAATTTCAATGGGAATGACTCAACTATTTCCCATACATTAGTGAAAAATGCAAAAAAATCACCATGGATTTTGAGAGGGGACTCAGCTAGATAGTTAAATGAACAATGCTATATGAGTTATAGTTGATCCCCGTTTTAAATCAATTCTTATCACTAATATCAGATAGTATTTCTATATTTATCATATCATAATGATATATATTAATGAATTGGAAATGTTTCATGTAGTGCCACTCTCAATCAGATATCATCACAATCTATTTTTTACATCTATTTTCTTGGGAATTCATTAGTAATCTTTGAATATGTATATGAGATTTAACACTTAATATCATACTTGGAAATATTTTAATACAAATAGAACCATAAAAACCATATGAGATTTTTTTATATGATTCTGGATGAATTTCAAAGAATTTTTTTTGATATATATCTTTATAGGGTCAAATTATCAAATGAAAATATCAGTCACAATATAATTCAAATGGATCTTTATGAATACATATATTTAAAGAAGTGATGCAATACACTATTTTTTTATGAATCTTAAGAAGAAAATCCATTACAGAATAATCTATTTAAGGTTATAGGTAATAAGTTTAGAGACATTCAGATAACCATTTTTTTAATATAGATTTAGTAGATAAGTTATTCTAACAATCTTCAATCAGATATTTAGATCAATTTTTTTTACAATTTATTACAATTAATAGCACCCTTGAAAATTTTTATGATATTTATAATTAAGGGAACCAAATTCACAAGATATATCAGTGACTATAATAATCAGTATCTTATCAGGGCTATTTCATTTTTCTCTGAGTGTCTTGTAAAAAACTACGAATTTCACAGTGTGTTAAATGTAACTCTTTTGAGGAATTAAAAACCTAATCCTCTACATGTAAAAAAACTATATTTCATTATATTATATAATGATCATTATTATGATGAACAACAAAGAAAATTCTTTGATCGTAATGGTAATGTGTTATAAAAGAGGGACAGTAAAATAGTTAGGTATATCAAGAGGAGTCAAATATTTTTTGAATCCATGTGGAAAACCATACATTTGATCAAGTAGATGTATACTCATTTTTTTATCATAGTGATTCAATTATAATGGATAAATTATTATAAATATTTATAGTGCAACTCTAATAGATTTTAGTATACATTTCCCATTAATAATTATATGTTTTTAATAGATTATTCTGCAAAAAACCCAAAATAATTTAAATTAATTATTATAATTTATAAAATGAATTAGAAAATATAAAATTTAAATAAAATATTTGTTTCAAAAAAATTAAATTCACTTATGAATAATAATTTATTCTATATAAATATTTTTAAATATTTCATTTTTCATATTTTTTTTGTTAGATATATTTTTTTTAAAAATCTTCTTATTACTTAATGTATAATACTATAACAATTTACATAAGTTAAAAAATCATCTATTATAAATTACCTAGAAATGAATAAAGAGTCATTTTACGGTAAAAAATTATGTAATTCTAATAAAATATTTTTATATGTGCAATTTGTTTTTATCTTCAAATAATAAATTTAAAAAAATTGATAAATAATTTTATAGAAATTTGAAAAAAAATATATTCAAAAAAATATTTTATCAATCACTTAATAGTTTTTATTAGGCCTGAAATTATGATAAATTGAAATTTATACAAAATAATTAATTTCTATAAAATCTTTTTTTGTTTCATTTTTTGTAATATATTAAAATATATTTTTACTATAATATAAAATAAAAATGATAAAGTGGATTTAATATGTTGAACTAGGAAGATTATATTTTTTTTAATGTTTTCATATTTCTTTTAATCAAAATTATTAGTAACCATGGAAAATGGTTTTCAACATGTTAATTCATATAAGTATTAACTGGGGATTATTGTAGATATAAGGATTAAAACATTATTAAAAATGAGAAAATTTTATATGTAAATTGTATATAGACCCAATATAATAATATAATTGAATTTTGGTTTCTTTTGATCCAATATTACTTCAATAATAAATGATTTCATAAATTACATGTATTCCACCAACATAACTAATATAAGGGAACTCCCTAAATTTAATTATTTAAATTTTTTTATCTATATTAATAGAAACTCATTTCACAAAAATCTTCCTAACATCCCTAACCATGGAATATTGCTTCTTTTTCACAATAATACCATCTATTGATGACATTCTGTGTAATTGAAAAGTGGTTTTCCATAGATGAGGTTGTATTAATTAGTAATCAATTTTGAATTTCATTCATCAATATCTTCTTTGGTGTATTCTATTAAAATATTAACATGACTAAATTCATATAATATATCTAATAAAATGTATTTATGTTAATTATAGAACCTTTTTATATCCATTTCCTATTTTATGTGAAATTATAACATCGATTTTCTGTTAGTGGTACTACCTTGTCCTTGATGCAATGTACCTCATTTTTCTTAATTGCTACACGTGGATATTAATATGGATTAAATAAATAAATATTTATTATATTTATATTATTATTATAATTATTTAATGTAATGTTATTATTTACCTCTAATTCATTTCATTCTATGGCTATTTAAAATCAATGATCATGCCTATGTCCAAACTACTATATCCCTCGCATGATGTAAATATTTTTTCATCACCACAATACAAGAATTATCCACAAATTTTATTTAATAAATTAATACAATGCATAAAATATTTTTATTATTCTAGAGATTATGAAATAATAAACATGGTGTGTTGACATGAACAATAAAACTAAACCAAACATAGAAAAAATAAAAGTAAATATCGGAATGTTGATTTTAATGATGAATTTTTAATAAATAGGTAATTATATATCGTAAGGAGTATTATAATTTCCTATAATTTCTACTTTTTCATATAAAATTTTATTAATAAATATATTTTTTTATTTTAACATAATATCATATTAAAATAATGTCAGGACCCGAGTTAAGGGTTAATTTTCCAATCTCATTTTTAAATGGGATTTTTTATTCCTGAATTTCATTTTGGTGATTCATATGGTATTAATCTCCTAAACACCATATGTTTTCATTTGAACAACTTATTTATTGTATTTAACTATTTTAATTTCATTTAACAATATTTAAACGTTATGTAGTTTGAGATTTGGTTTAAAATGACCATTTAATTTCTTCTCTGGTTCGTGAACATTTCTGTCCAAGTATATGTACTTTATAATGATTTAATTTTTTATGATTATATGATAATCAGAATAAATTTTAATATATATTTTAAATTATTTTCAAATTATAGAAAAATAATTTTATAATTATTTTGTAACATTCAAAATTTCATATTTTTAAAAAAATTTAAAGGAATCTTTATTTTATCATTTCCAACAAAGATGGATTTTACTACCATCATGACTACTCATTTAATTGAATCATTTATTTAAAAATTATATATTTATTTTTGAATAATTTTTTTTAAAATTATTATAAATACTATTTAGAAGTTGATCAAAATAATTGGATATTTCTACATGAATTCAATTAATGGATCAAATTCTCTTTCGAAGGTATATTTTATTTAGGTATACATCCTATTATTTTTAATATACCTAAATATAGATATGAAAATCATATATTATTCATATTCAATCCCTGGATTGTTTATAAATATGATGTTTGAGGATATATTCCCTGAAACGCATTTAATTACCCCAATTTAATTATGCTATGGTGAAATGACAAGTGTTTTCATTGTAAGTGGAATGAAAATGTATTGATATTATTACATGAAATGTGGTTATGTGAAATCCCTAAAATTATATCAGAAATTGTTGTAATATCATGAAATAATATGAAATAGGACGGGGTGGAATCCAATTCAACAAATGAATGTATTTCTAAGTGTTAACGAAATCCCTTATGGGACATTGAACATAATGTGCTGATGTTCATGGAAGTGAGTCTTCACTAATTAAAGGATTCGATATGCTTATGATTGTGCCACAATTCCAATGAAGTGTTCTTTCACATATGATATTATTTCATTTATCATGATAGATTAATTATTATTCCCCACTCTTATGACTCATTTCTATAAAATGTATAATGATTTTTGTGATAATTGATGATTTATGTTATACGATTGATGTGTAAGTATCATAGTTATTCATGATCATAATCTCATACCCTTATGATTGAATTATGATTTCGTTTTATTATTTTTAGATAAATCTAAATTTTTTCCTTACTGATAATCTTATATAAAATTTCATTAGGTTTACATTTTCCCATGGTTATGAATAAATGATTTATGTAGGATGTTTCTATGGATTGTTTTTTGAGAGAAGTCCATTGTGTTAAATATTGAAAATCATTCTTATAAAAGGTTGGTTATATATCATGTCTCCAATGGAAAGAAAGTTATTATTCTGATTTGTTAATTATCATGTTATATATTACATTTTCATGTAAAATGATGAATTATGTTCCTTGATCAAATTAATGTTTATGAAATTCCTATATTTAAATATCATTATTATAGATAATCCACATGGAATGATGTGAGGACACCTAGAACCACCACAACCTCACTTTTCAATGGTTATATTTTCTCATCAATGTTTACTGGTTTCAAAATATATATCATACGATATTTATTTTTTATAAATAGTATGTTATAGATGAATAACATAGAACTATATCATCATGGAGTCTTTTTATAAGAATATTTTTTTTGAGGTAGTTCCCCTCACCCCAATGATTGGGGATGAAAATAATGCTATGTATTGGCCGTTATATATAATAATAAAGGATCCTATTATTATTTTAATTTAATATTTCAAGGATATATTCCTAAAAACTTTGATTAATGTGAAGATGAAGATATCACATAATGCTTTATAATGGAGATTTTTATCTACAAGTGTATTATTCTATCATTAGTAGATGATTTATTAAACACCATTGATATATTTTTTAGCAATAAAACAATTAGATTATAATGAATTTATATAAAGGACATCAATCAACCCACCATATAATTTTAGTGTGATGGAAGAAACATGTGTCACCTAATCATAGGGATTTCCAACAAGTACATTATCGGCCTTTATGAAATTTTAGAAAAATTCCTTAAATAAAAAGTTATACATGATGTTATTTCCCAACATCCGGTGTTATGGGTTTTTTTCATAAAGATTATTTATACTATCTTTTTTTCCTTTTTTACTTCTGGTGGTGTCACGAGATTCTTTTCCATAAAAAATTAAATTTATAGTGACTTTTTCTTTTCATAACTAAAATAATATGTTCATCATATACTCATTTGTTTTGATGATTTCCTTCTACACATACTAATTAGGGTATCTTTGTTACGTCCTTAGTGGGTGAAATACATTATATACTGTAGCATCAGGATTATAATTTTTAAATGTGACCATTTTTTAAATTTATAGTCTCTATTTTAGCATTCCATTTGTATTTATTATATCAAATATCATAGTTGAGAATTCATATTAGAAAACTAAATGGAACCATCTAATCACTTTACCATTATACTGTATTCCCAAAATCATTTTGGACACATCAATGGGATGATATATGTTTGTATATTATTTTATAGAGTATATATATATATATATGTGTGTGTGTGTGTGTCTTGCAATAGATCATATATATAATTTATGTTAAAGAAAAAGGTTTATTCCTTTTAAAGATGCATGAAATTTGAAACCCTCTAATTTTTTTAAATTTTTCTAAATTTTAGTGGCTATGAATGAGGTTTCACATAAATGTTAAAATAGAATTTTTTAGGAACAATAAATAAATTTCTTCAAAATATGTAATGGATCTTGTTTTGATTTTAGTATACCATAAAATTAGGTGAGTATAACATTTCAAATATATACATAAGCTTCACTTATTTCCACTTCCATGGTGTTAAACTAGTTGAACCAAATTGACAAATGAAATTTGACTGGTACAATTTGGGAGGAGCTAGGGAAGAAATTGTATGGAAGTATAGATTCATAATATTTGGTATAGTTAGATTTAAATATACTCATTAGACATATAGATTTATTTATAGTAAAAGCTATTTTGATCCTCCATCCATTATATTTACTCATGATGTGTGATATTCAGTATATCTAACACTCACTTCATTATTACTATAAGAAAATATTTTTTAAATATAATTATTTAAATAAAATGATATTGTGATATCCTATTTTTTTGGTCAGTCAATAAATCCATTGTTTATATAACCCGATATCCCCAGTCCCTAGGTATATTTTCTCTAGGTAATTCGATGTTGTGACACTTCATCTACTATTTCACAAAATTATATTTGTTGATTTATTCCACTATTGAATGAGGGTTGAATTTCTCTATTCATGGGAGGGGTATTTATGTAGCTATAACATTCAATTTTTATTTTATATAATCCCAATATGATGGTGGTAATGATATTTTTTGAAAATCAAAAAAATTATTAGTGTACAATTGATGTCAATACAAGATTAGAATTTCTCAAAAAAAAGAAAAAATCATTTTGAATGAAAATATTTTCAATTATTGAATCCTATAATTCTATTACTAAAATAATTAAGCACTAGAATATTACTTAATATTTATTATAGTTACGTATTATCTTAATAGGACTCTTTAAATTTTAAATAGTTATATAGTTTAGTATTCATTATGGGAAAACATGATCTATATCTTTCTAATATGATAAAACTGTCCATCCTTTAAAAATCTAAGTGTACAAGATGTTTTTCAATTCACATCATAGATAGAGTAGTGTTATCCTTCCACTTTGAGTTTTATCCACCATGATTCCCTTCCAAGGGTAGTAACATATTTAGTAGTCACCGTCTCTAGATAGCTCCAACAATAACTTTTAGTGTATTTTCGACACCCTCATAGTGAATATATATATATATATATATATATATATTATAAAATCTTTTATAATATATAATTACCATATTGACTATATATATAATTCCATCTTGTATCTATATAAAATTTTAATTCTATTTAATCTAATTAATGTGTTGTGTAATTTTTATCAAGAATTATCTATTGGTACATGTCATAAACTTCAACCATTTCCCATTTCATGAGTAATCATCCAAATCCATTATTTTATGCATCCTTTTATGTAACATTAATTATTCTTAACAAGGTAATGTGTGCACAGGTTCAATGTAAAACATTATCTTAATCCTTTTTAAATATTACTCACAACCATATATGTAGAGTAACATTGATACATTATGATTTTACTTCATTAGATTAATTGATATTAATTATAAAATTTCTAAAAAATGACGATTGCTGTAATTTAAAAATGTATCCACAATAATCAAAAAATTCTATCATCTATAAACTCATAGCATATCTCGTTCCATAGGATTTGATTTGATTGGTTGTAGTTCCTGAACAGAGTAACATATTAGATGTTATGGCCATTCAAAATTAGGCAGGAAAATAGGTTCATGGAGTGTATTCACAGTGCTCCCTCTACGACCATGAAGTAGTGATGGAAGCCTTTTAGAGCCTGAAGAGATCTATGAATGCCACAGAGAAATGTTATGGATGGTTATGTGATTCGACATATATGTTTAT
This sequence comes from Viscum album, assembly GCA_963277665.1. Taxonomy (NCBI): domain Eukaryota; kingdom Viridiplantae; phylum Streptophyta; class Magnoliopsida; order Santalales; family Viscaceae; genus Viscum; species Viscum album. The sequence goes on along the minus strand of OY728120.1, from coordinate 2,057,570,658 downwards.
AATGCTTCCACAAAGTTATGACAGAAGGCATTACGAGTATGATAGAGCTCCCTCAAATCATGAAGCACTATCATTTTCATGGAGTCCTTTTTTCTTCATAGAGGATCCCAGATACCTCCATTTCCTATAAACATCTAGATCCCCCACTTCATAGGAATAGTGATACTTCCCTTTTGATGGCTAAGCTCCCATTTCACGATGCTCTGGATAATCGTGAGTGGATTCCCTTCGTGAAGGCCTCCACACTTTGTGAAGGAGGTACCCCTTCTGGGTTGATTGAGGTTCTATGAAGCATTATGCCATTATAGAGAACTCCCCAAATAATGAGCCTTATGTTAAGGCGATTCCATTATCCATTAGTACAATTCCTTCGTGAATCTCCTTTGTGGAACCCAGAGCTTTGCGAAGTCCCATATTTCACGATACCCAAATCTCGGTGAAGCCCCATCCTTTGGGAGACCCGAAGCTCCTCAATGCCCCATCCCTTTGGAGACCCAAAGCTCCATGAAGACCCATCCTTAGTTAGAAACTATTCTCCACAGACCCCATTACTTTGGGAAGCCCCATTCTTTGCGAAGCTCCTTCATTATTACCCACAGATCCATACCATGGGGTTTGAACACCCACACTACCACTCAGAATCATTTTTGGCCTACGGTCTTAGACCTATGGTCTATCCCATTTTCTACTATCACTTACCCCCATGAAAAATGGAGAGGTTAACCATGAAATGTTCATTGTAGGTCGCTAATATTTTACCTTGTGCACTTATGCACACCCCACTTCCACCTATTGAGTACCATGAATCGATATACTCCGTGAAACACCATGGGTTGAAATATTCCCAATGTTACCTTTCCTATGTCATTATTTGAGCTTCTAATATTTAAATCCCCTGAGTACCTTGATTTGAACAATTATTCAAGAATGTCCTCCAAACCCCATCACCTAGCTCTTAGGAAATGTTTAACCAGAAAGGGCCTCTCCTTCATAAGTCTGAAAACCAGCCATTTCTAGGTGACTTATGCATAATGGACCTATCTACCTGACTATAAACTATTGTAAACCCTATAAAAAAAATATAGGATGCCTCTTGTTTTGAATAATAGATTCCTTATACGCAAAACATAAAAATCCAATAGTCCTCTCTACTTGATTATAAACTGTAGTATACCCTATTCAAAAAATATAGGATACCACTTGTTCCAAATAAGTGATTCCTTATGCACCATGAATAAGATTCCAATAGTCCTGTCTACAATACTATAAACTAAATTACACCTATAAAGAAAATAAATGATATGTCTTATTCCGAATAATAGATGCCTTATGTGACAAGAATAAGATTTCAACACTCCACTCTATATGACTATAATGTGTGGTTAATCCAATATTACAAACATAGGATGACTCTTGCTCCCAAAAAGAGATTCCTTATGTGCCAAGAATAATATTTCAATAGTCCTCTCTAAATGAATATAAACTGTAGTACACCCTATATAAAAAATATAGGAAGCATCTTGCTCCAAAAAAGGGATGCATTATGAACCAATAAGAAGATGTTAGTAATCCTAAATACATGATTTTAAACTATATAATTATCTATAATTATGTAATAGGATTCGTCTTGTTCCAAATAAGAGATCCCTTATTAGAAACTGTAATGATTCTGCATGCCATGATTATAGTGGTGTAATTTCAAGAGCATTGGAATCTGTTCAAGCATTATATCACTCCACCTCATGCTTCATCTGGAATTTATTCGGAAATTCAACCTATTTAATGTCTGAAGGGACCCTCTAAAATCTTGGTTCCATCCCTCTTCAGCTCACCTACCATTTTAGGCAAACACCCCAAAATAATTTGGAAGATACTCTGAATTCAGCCCATGTTTCAAATAAGTTCAGCGGTTGGCCCTCATTTTATTTCTTCTATATCAAGATAACACAATGTTGATGTTGTGTTTCAAATATAGTTAGTAGTTATATTCCTTCATCAGGACACCATAATTATCTTACAAATGTTGTTCATATGATTTTTCACATTCATCTCCTTTTGGTCGGATTTATTCTAGTGCCCTTGTCATTATCCCACTTGTGAATTAACACATAGGTGTAGGTAAAATTTATATTCCTCATCAAACCATTAGTTGAGATTCCCTCATGGGAAGACATGAGTAAGAGATTACATAATTTTTCAGGTGTAAGCCCATCCACCATTATTATTCCTTAGTGGAACCTGGGAAGCATCCATTCAAAATCACCACCCACCATTACCACTCCATAGTGGCACCCATGATTCTTTCATGCATATGAACCATTCATCATTTCTTCTACATAGTAGAAAACGCACAGATAACAAAGTGTAAGTCCCACCCATCATTTCCACTCCATAGCTTCACCGAGGAAATGCCCATTCATAAACCCATTTCACCATTTCCACTCCCTAGCAGCACCTGATCATCCTTCACACATAAGAAACATCCATCATTGCGACCCCATAATGGCACCTAGGCAACATCAAAGAATAATCCCATTTCCCCTTTTCTTCTCTTTAGCATCACCCAGGAATCATCCATGCTTAAGCGCCATCCATCATTTACAATCATTAATGGCACACGAGTGGCCTCCACAGATAATCCATGTCCATAATTTCCCCACCATAGTGGCACATGATAAAATTCCATACCTAATCCCCATTCACCATTTATTCTCCTTAGAAGCACCCGAGAAGCTAACCATGCTTAATCCCAATCCATCATTGTCGCTCCTTAGGGGCACACAAGCTGTTTCATTTCATAATCCCCAGCCACCATTTCCACTCCATAGAGGCACTCATGAATCTTCTATGTGTAAGACCCATCCATCATTTCTAGTTCTTAGCGTCACCCAAGATGCTAACCATGCATAAGATCAATCCCAAATTTTGTGCCCGTTAGCGACACCAGGGCTTCTTCCATGTGTGAGACTCATTAACAATTACCACTCCTTAGCATCCCCATGGCATCAAACCTTGCATAATCCCCATCCAACATTTACACTCCTTAGTGGAACACATGAGGATTACATGTATCATCCTCATCCTCCAATTCCGCTACTTAGATGAACCAGGGATGCTTCCAAGAATAAGACCCATCCATCATTATAGATCCTTAGTGACACCCGGGCTACTTCCAGGCATAAGCCCCATCTTTAATTTCTTCTCTGTAGTGATACCCAGGTAGCTAACCATGTGTAAGATCCATCCATCATTTCCACTCTTTTATGGCACCAGGGCGGCTCCCATGCATGATCCCCATTAACCATTGATGCTCTTTAGTAGCACCCAGGATGCTTCCACATGTAAGTGATATACACCACCATATGTTGCCGCACCATTTCTGCATGATCATAAGGTCTGTTGTTTCCAAGCATTGTGCATGACTCTTATGGGATTGGAGTAAGAATTGACTATGAAATCCTTTTTGGACTACCCTAGAATGTCATACCTATTCCCTTCTTTACCAAACTGCATTTAATTTGATCATTTCCCCTTTTCAAACAAGGTACATAGGAAGCCTCTTTGAGGTACAAGCCCAACACCTATTGATCCTGACCACTTCATATCTGTTGACCCTCATCCCACATGATGTTAAACTGCACAATTTCATTCATGGGTTTTGATCCTTATCTCCTAGATAGGGTATGTAGGATTCGTCCTTGTGGTTCAACCCCAAACATTTGTAAATATATAAATTCACTTTTTGGGGACCCACATCCTTAGTCCACCCATTAGTGGTTTCAGACCAATTCTTGGGCATCTAATCATGCATTATCCCCATACACTCAATACATAAACCACAAAACAAGAATTTCCCTCTTGTGATGGGATATTAACCACTCATAACCCCCGTCATGATATAGGGTTGTTGTCTTTTGTGTACAACTAGATTCCATGCCCCATCCTAAACTATAAGTAATTTTCTTCCCTTCTGGGAGGATATGTAGAATGCCTTCCTAAGGTTCATTCCCATCATTCATGTCCCATCCTGGCCTTTCCTTTGAGACATTTTGTTTTGGGAGGATCATGACTTGACCTAGATGTTCTACATCCTTTAGGTCCTAGTCCATGCAGACCATTCTCACAGGACACCTCCTTAGGTGTCCCATCACCCCACCAAACTACGTGGACATTGATTCCCATCCATCAAGATATCTACTAACCCTCCTTGAGTTTCAATACCAACACTACCATATTCTTCGCGTTGGATCCATCTAATTCACCATCCACTTCATTTAACCCTCCATTATCCATCCCGATTCTAACTAAGGATACCACATCATGATGAGATCCTACCATCTATCTAATTTCTTCGCTTTATGGAACCTGGTCATCTAACATTGAAAATGCCCCCACAATCCATAACCATCAAACCTAGAGTGTCCTTACGATGGGTCAAAAACCATGCATAATCCACAATATGTCTCCAGGTTATTGTCTTTTGTTCACACACAGATTCATCCACCCTTCAATCGAAGTGGGTTTTTATCCTTTTATTGTACATATGGCATGTAGGAAGCCACATTGATGTTCAATCCTGTTGGGAAAAAATCCCTCAAGGTAACATTGAAACATTTTTGGTGTTGTATGTGTTTATTGACAATATAGGTTTCCATGTAGAATTGTTGAGTTCCATATATGTTGTTACCAATACTTGTTGACAAAGAACCACGAAAATGGAACGAATGATCTGAAGGCAATACAAGTTTCACGAATGATAGATTTGAAGAGAATTGCGATGGAGAAGGGCATTGTGAGTGGAGCTTCGCAGCGAAGGGAATTGCGAGTGGAGATTTGCGGCGAAGGCGCGAAGGTGTTGACGGAATGCTCTGAGATGAAGACGAGCTCTATAATTGGAAAATTTCCATGGTGCTTCTTGATATTGAGATAATTTCAGTGGGAATTTCATAGCATCATGATTTGTGATAACATGGGTTTGATTGCACGCAATGCTTTGATGGTAGGTGGGATCAACTATAAATACGCCTCGAATCCCTCCAGAGAAGTAGAATGTTTTCGATGAAAATATTTTTCTCTCAGATTGTGAAGCTGGCTCACAAAGGCAGTGTGCATCGTGAAAGGAAGGAGCTTCACGGTGGCTATTCTAGCTCCGCGAAGGTTGTGTGGTCCACGTTGTCTTACAGAGCTTCATGAGGGAAGACACTCTACGACGACTTGAGATCTGTGATGGCATGAGCTCTATAAAGGCATGATATTCAAGAAATGGTAGGGAATTCATGAAATCTTTTTTGAGCTTCCCAATAATTGGAGCCTCACGATATAGGGATATTTTCAAAGGTATTTCCAAATGAATTTCCCAGTGTTCAGGGGAAAGGGGTATTCATCAATGGATGTAATTTGGACTTCAACATAGCATCTATCAATAGTTGAGAATTCATGTATTCATGGAAATGAAGGGAACTACATGTATATAAACAGTGAGGGGATCCCTTCCAAGTGTAGTGATCCATGGAAGATGAAGAAGGTAATCCTCTTTACAGTCAGTGAGCTAGTGAGATAGAAATTGAGAGTGACCCTCGAGAAAGTAGTGAGCTAACCCAAATCATTGTAAAGGTAGTGAGCCTAGGCATATAAGTGATCTAGATCAAAAGTTATTGACAGTTATATTTTGTGTATTTGGTACAACAACAAATTGTCGTTGTATGCTCTTTGGATGTATCCCAATGAGGGTGAACAAAATAAAAATCTCCGTGTCTGCCTAGTTTCTTTCACGCATTTCATCTAAATAATAACCATCACATAAATATAAAAAGAAGTGATCAACATAAACAAATAAGAGAAAACAAAGTGACCCTTAGAATATAATGTTCAAGATTCAGTGGGGCCAGAATAATTTTGAAATAGAATATCAATACCCTAATCCCCCCACTTAGGGTATCTAGGCCTCTTTTGGTCCAAACAAATCCTAGCCGATGGTAAACCTTGGTGCCATAAATTCTAGGGTGCACTCTCCTTGATCCTCCCTATGTGGTGTCCCGATCAGCCTTCACGATGTGAAAAAATCCCTTTATATGACACATCGCCATGGGTTCGATCTCATTGGTCATTATGAACTATCCATATGATGTTCCCCATTCTAGGGTGCACTCTCCCTGATCAGCCCCCAATGGTTTCTAGATCAACATTCATGGTGGGAAATCTTCCCTTTATGGGAAACACCACCCTATGTTTTCTCTCATTAGGTGTTCTGATCTATCTATCCAGTGTACGATCTCTAGGGTTCACCTATTATGATCCACCCTCAGTGGATTCTAGATCACCCTTCATGGTGTGATATCATCATTGTTTGTGACACACTACCCTGGTTCCACTCTTTTTTGGAATTCTGATACATCTACTTGCTAAATCTCTTAGGTTACCCCTCTTAGTGGTTAACCTTCCTGATCCACCCTTAATGGTGTCCAGATCAATCCTATCCATCTATAAAATATGTTAAACTCATGGTATACCCTATGTTTAACATTTTATGTATGAATAAAACATCATAACCATTCCCTTAGGCGTTTGACTCAACAAGATGATAAAATCACAGAATACCCTATGTTAAACATGGTAGTGTAAGGAAAAACTGGAAGACATCCCTCAATTATAAGATAACCCACGATCAACATGGGGTTCCTCAAGTTTTGTTCCCTTGGGATGATCCCCTATGAGGAATAATAAATTTGAGCAATGTCCATGTATCCAGATATTCCCTGACATGCCTGTTGTCAGAATTTACTCCAACCAATGGATGTTTCGAATTCAAGACCCCGAGGAATGTCCTGATGGAATCAACATAATTAACCAGCATCTACAAATATATGGAATTGGTAATATGTTCACGAACCACAACTAAAATCTATGAGGGTGACCCGATCTACGAGACAAATTCTAGGGAGGAATATACGAAAGGAGGGACCAACATCGCATCATATTATTTTGATCATGGGTATAAAATCCAAGAAGAAGTTATGGATTCAATAAATCATTGGAAAGTGGGAATGCGGGGAAATAACTAGTGTGTCCCCGTAGACGGATGCGCGCCCCGCTGAAAATCATTAGAAACAACTATACTGTGAAACCAATTAATGAAATTTATTTTCTTATTTAAATTAGTTATTATGGGTCATACAATAATCACATTTTCCATTGACGAAATTGGATTTATGCCCTCACATGGGTTTACATGACCCAAAAATGACACCCTTCTTAGTATGAATTCAATCTTTCCAAATCTAGAAGAAAATATTTTTTTAATCTATGTACTTATAAAAATAATAGTTGTGTCCTCTATTTTTAAAAAAAAATTGATGGTATCATAACAAATATTTAGTCATATGAGGTGTATATAACATTCAATTAATAAAACAATTCATCAATATGGGGTAGGATTTATTTTTTATTAAACAAGATCATGTAATATTTACAATAATAAAAATAGGGATTTATTTATCCATACTTATTCTTGATGAGGTGAATTAGTTCACCCCATTGCGAATCACATGGATATATAAAACCCTACTATATTTCCTTGTAGTTTCTTCTTCATTACCATAAATCAAATAGAGTTATTATATAATGTTTTTTTATCTTTCAATAAAAAAATGTTTGAGTCTTTTTATAACCTCAATATCATAATCCTGTGAAATAAATGGAAAATATTCTAGAAATAAATAAAATAATTCTAACACAATAAAAAATACCTTCAATAATGTGATCTCTAAATTCATTTTAACTAAATATCCAACATTATAATGTAGAAATATCCATAAAAGGGATGAAACTTATACTATTAGTTCATAATCAACGTTGAATTGATAGATGTTAATGCCATTATTTGTAATATGATATTTGATATCTTTATCATAGAAATTAATATGGTACATATGTATGGAGATCTAACCCCAACCTAATAACACATCTAAATTGACTATAGTGAAATAATAACATTTGAAGGAATCACATTCCCAAAATCTTCTATAAATATGGAGTTAAAATTTTGGGATTCATTCATAGTAATAATAGTGGTATTAGCCCATAATTCAATATATAATTATTTTGGTAGGGAAACTATTATCTTATAATAATTATAGATAAAAAGTAGTGGGTGAAATATGAATATAATAAGATATGTTCTATTTATTTATGTACATGATGAATGTTCATTTAAGAATATTTTTTTCAAGAACCACTTTAATAGTTTTTTACATAACCATTCTTTAACTCCATTGGCTATGGATGATATTTAAATCTCTTCATTTCATTAATCCATGTGTTAGTGGAATAATAGGAATAATTTTCACAGATATTAATTTAAGCATTGATGTGTGGGTGATGTATGAGATTGATCATTCATTTTATTTATTTAATTTGTTCACATCTTCATGTATCCTTATAATTCATGTTTTTGTTGGACTATTCTTCCTTACTTTAATAATTTCTCCATATAATTGATATAATTCCCAATGTGGTACATCCAAAAATTTACTCTATAGGATGATTCATATTATTTAATCAATATATTTTATCATCTTAGTTTCTATGTTGCACTATCTCCCCCTTCTCATCCGGTAAAACATAGTAATAATAATGACCTCCATTTTCAATTTCCACTATAATTGAACATCATGTAATTTAATCATCACTACAAATTCAGCATATATTTGATGAATTTTAGAGACTTGTTTTTAATTATTTGATGAATAGATTAAAGTTTCGATTGATTTAAATAAAAAAAACTATAATCAAACCTTATAAGCCTTTTGAGGTTTTATTTATAAGTACCTATATATTGATCCTTAGTTGGAAATAAATAAAGGTATTATCTCCCTATATTAGTGAAAATAATCTGTTGAAAATATATTTGCGCATGTATTTTGTGGAAAATATATTTTATGAAAAAGATTCATAAATACTTCCCAATACATTGAGTTAATTTCAAATTCCTTTCATATATTCATAATGATAGTAAACCATTAATAATTTTTCCTATCAAAATAAATAACCAAAAAAATATTTCATGACCACAGGGGAATGAAAAATATTTTTTTATTTATTCGATCGATTTTTCAGAAATTAGTGGATTAAAAGTCCCACTAAAGTAGCATAGAAGTTCACATATGAAGGATAATTAGAGAGTTATTCTATACATATCTCATTAGGAAATTTATTATAGTTTGTGAAATTTTTCATGTCATGAGTATTTTGGGATTTCATATCCATGTATATTTTTATATCATATCATATCTCATTTGGTATCACACTAGTATAATCCTTTTTCCATTCATCAGATTCATTATTAACATTAATCATCTTCATTCCAACCCTTTATTAACACTAAAACAGTTAGAGTTAATGTTATAATAGTGTTATCTATAATAAAAAATCATATTATAATAAAACTCAATATTAAGATATCTATAATTATGAAACATTTATTTAAAAATTAAATATATTAGGTTCAACTTATTGTGTTCTTTGTTAATCAATTTTCAATTATGGTTTAATAATGATTGAGTGATGTTTTATCCCATTATTCATTATAATGTACAGTAAAAAATTAATTAATCGCTACTATGACATCAAACTAGATGACCCAACCATAACAAACATTCATATTCATTAACATTTACTTAATATACATTATATATTATAAAAAAGCATCATATAATATATAATATTAGTGTAAGTTTTGAATAAATACATGAAAAAAATGTTTTAAAAATTTTCATCAATATCTCAAATAAATGATATATATATATAATACCCTTATATACATGTCATACATAATAGTTTAATTCATTATATAAAATTATAAAAATATCAAATGGTGGCCTCAGACAATCATTAAGGATTGAAGACAACAAATATCAACCAATTATGATAGGTGAGCATAATATTAATGTGGGGTTATAAGAATAGAATCTAATTACATAAACAAGAAGAAAACTATTCCATACAAAGAAAAACATATATCATAAATCATGATACCATACATATGTCTTTCAATGTAAATTTTTAAATAAGGGATATGAATGTGAAATAATTATAGAGTGATCATTTTTAATGGAAACATTATATGAAAATATTCTATAAAATAGAAATGTAGAATATGAATATGGAAAAAACATAATAATAAAATTTCATTTATTATGTCAAGGAATGCTACCGAGACGAAAATTAACTAGTGGGAAGTGTCCCAAAATTTTAGTTTAGTCTCACTTCTCATTCCACTATACATGGTGGACTGGTTTAACCATGTATTCTATTACTGTTAAACTCTTTAGATATACCGTTTTACCCCAATATATTGGAATATGGCATAAATTCAGTCACATATATGACACAATGAAACCCCATATATATGTGTGTCATAGAAATATTATGAAATTCTTAAATGAATCATATCCTCTATAATAATTATTCTAAAAATATGTTTAATGAAAATTTTAACAAAAAACTCGTCATAATATATCTACAAATTTTGGGTGCATGGTTTCAATAAATCATATCCCAAATTTATATAATTCCATAATGGTTTTTGACATTTTTGAAATACAAAATATGTGAAGATTAGAATATTACATAATTTAATAATAATAAATATACATTAATTTTTTATAATTTTTATTTTAAAAATAAACTTTTTATAGAAAATATTATTATTAATATAATGTGAAGTTATACAAAAAATGTTGATTAATTTTGAAAACGTGAATATGAATATTCATAATGAAATAGGAAGACATTTTTGGGAGAAATACGATATGAAACAAATGATAAAATAGATTTATTTAAAAAATTAACAAATTAGATTAAAATTTATGTTTAGAAAAATATATTTATGTATAATGGTATTTTTTAATGTTTATTAAAGACATCTTCCATGAGGAGAACAAATCATGAAAAGAAATGTGGTGTTATTAGATCGATGTACAAAAATACTTGTAGTTTAATTATGATATAATGTGTGGTGAAATTCATATAATACATTAAATACCAAGAAATAATATTTATTGAAAAAAATAAATGTATTTGTTTTTTCTAAATTAAAACCAATGTCCAAAATTAATAATTTAGACATTAACAAACTCAATTCTAATGTAATATTTTAAATGAATCCATTTATTTTACTTTCACCTTTAATGAAAGTGATTTAACCTCATGAATAAAAGGAATAAAAATATTAAAAAAAATTTTGAGCACCATATTAATATCAATAAAAATTTATATATTTCAATTAATGTCATTTTACATACATATTAGTTTTATATTTTTTCATCATTAGATGTTAAATTTTTTTATTTCATGTATGATTAATAATGGTGACGTCATTCCATGTTATTCGATATAAAATGAATAATTTAAATACTATTGAAGGTATTAAAATACATTTTTTAAAATTATTAATGTATTAATATATTCATTTTGATGATGTTATGGGTAGGTTTCATGAGAATATAATTTAAAATGATTATATTTCTTGTAATTTATCAATAACAATGAGCTATTTTATAATTGATATTAATTATTTTCTATTACTATGAAAGAATATAGATGAAAAAAATTAATCCATAAGACTATATATTATTGATATTAATTTGATGATAGTAATCGATGTTTAATATGATGGTATTTCTACATCATCGTTAATCATGGTTGTTGAAAAAACCCTACCAAGAACATGTTATACTGACAAATGAGTAATATTTTTGAGTCATATAATAGTAATATATTTTTAACTGATGAATAATTCTATTAATATAATTCCGTAATAGACTATAATATAATTAATGAACTGTTTTGTTTTGAAAGTTATTTTAAATGAGGTAGAAGAACTAAATACATTGCAAAATTCACACCTTTTCAAAATGGGTTCTTTTAGAATGAATTATTTAGGCTTCGTTTGTGGAACTAGAGGTCCAAAAATGTGTACTAAGGATTTATGATATTGGAAATGTGTAGGTATTCGATTGTGAAATTCTACTATTGGGTTGTAGAGAGGGGTACTTTTATATATGAGTTTTTAGTGTCATTTCAAAAAATATATTTTATAAGGAATAAGGCTATGATTATACATAAAATAAATTTACAAAGTAGAAAATAATGGATCTGGTTGTTTATTCACATTATACTCACAATTTAGATAAAATTGCTGTGATATTGTAGTCATTTATCACTTAAATAATATATTTTTACTTAATTTTTCCTTTACCATTGTATGTCAATTTTTACCTCAATATATCATTTTTACATAAAACACAAATATATCCTCTTAATTAATTTTAAAATGATAATTCCATATCTGTAATTTTTTAATATAGTAAAATTTCATTATGAGAGATTTATAACTACAATTTGAAAACAAAAAATATATTTAAAAATATATTTGATATTAAAACTAATTTATCAAAAATTATGTTTAATTATTCTTATTTCATATCAATTTTGAACTAATGGTGTTTTTTCTATTATTTATTCAATAAATCATTAAATTTTATTTTAATCAATATATAAAATATATTTATTTAATTTTATAGGATAAAATAGATATCAATTAGAAAAACTAATCATGAAATATTTACCTTTTTTAATATTAAATGATTTTAATCACAATAAATTAAAATATATAATTTGATTTATCAAAATTAAATTTTACAAATAAAATACATTTATAACATTTAATTTAATTTTTTAAAAACATTAAATAATTCTTAAAATAATTAATATAATAGTATGTAATTAATAAAAATACATATTTTTATTTAAAACTATTTAATTAATTCGAATCATTATTTACTCTACTATATAATTATTTATTATATGGGGGTATGTTATTTTTATTTTCGGAATCACCATTTCATTTTATTAATATTTCAATAAAATACAATGTATACTGAAGCATTATATATCAAACTACCGTATATCTAACAACCATATGTTTGATGTAAATATTAACGATTAACACATATTTAGTGACAACATTAAATTCATATATATATATATAAATAAATAGATATCCAAAATCATTTATATATTCCCTTTATTTATTTTTTGAGACATTTATTGTATTTTTATTTTGTGTTTAATTATTTCTATTGTTATCATCAGTAATATCATTTTCATGAATGTTTATTATCATGAGATTTTTAATGATGTGTAATTTGTAATTACCTATGGCTTCATTATTGTTTGTATTATACTACTTATAATCAATTTAGATTCTTTTTTGTTGTACTAAATTTTGAATTATAATATTCTTCCCTAATGAATCAAGGCATTATTCTTTAATGTTCTATGTTGCATGTTTCAAAGGGTGTTACATGCTATAAGACATGAATGCTATAATCGAAAACTAACACTAAGAAAATAGAATATTGGAGGCCATGAACCTTTATATAGAAAAATTTAATCTATTTTTGAGGGAATACATATTAGTCGACTTTATTATCAAATTCATTTATGAAAATTATACAATTTGAAAAAAATTATTTCATTGGAAATTACATTTAAACAATAAATTATTATATTTGTTATTTGATGTGAAATAATGTAATCTCTCATCCACGGAAAATTTGAAACAATTTTTCTTATGTGATAATCACATCCATATAATGTCCCTTCATAGACTCCAAAAATGATAAAGTGTGTATATGAAATCCATGTGGCCATAAGGGGACCATGAACTCTCTTATAAAAATGAAGATAAAACCCATTGAAAACCACATTTCAAAAAGGGAACTAAATTTACTATTCCATAATTTATGTGTGAGTAGTGTGATATTAATATGATAGAAAAAAAAAATTTATTTCTTCTGAAAAAATATAATTATGCATTGTATAGCATTTATGTGATAGGTATATTTATTTAGGGTAATGTAGGCATATCCTTTAGAAATAATTCCCATTTATTATTTTCCATTTAATATTCATGAAATATTATTTATCATATTTACCCAATATTAGTAGTAATATTTCATTAAGAGTGAATATAATGTACTGAACCGGGATCCACATATTAATTCTCAATCCAATCAGTTATGTAACCCTATGTGTGCCTTCATAAGCACCATAGGATACTAACTAGTGGTGAGGATCGAATATAAATAACATGGGAAGACAATACCAAATTTATCATAGAATAACAATAACAAAAATAACCAAAAAATAACATAAAAAAACCAAAAAAAGTATAATGAAATTTCCAAAACAGAATATTATTACACGCTAAACCAAAACATGAAATAATATCCACAACTAAATAGAGGATATTTTATGACTAAAATATGATTGGATATTCTAATTAAAAACTAAAAATAGACTCATTGACAACCACAAGAGTGTCCCGACACCATGTATGGTTCCATCATCCATGATCCATCCCAACTAAGAAATCTTATATTGGGATCTTTCACTTATCATGTCTAGCTAACATGAAGTTAATTCATGTACTGATCAGGTAGCCTGAGTAGGGTGTGATTACAACATAGAAGGACACCACCAATAGTTTCAAAAAAATAAATTCCACAATATAGTGTATAGTTTTATAACTATTAATGTACAATCAAAAAAGTAAACAATTATCACATTTCACTATTCATTAATTAACCACAGAAATTTAAATCATTCATGACGAAACAAGAACCACCAATAACTTCTTCCGATCATGCCAGAGTCTTAACCATATCCCAAATTGATTCACATTTATTATCACATGGTGTTTCATTATCGATTTAATTTCAATTCAGACCATCCATAATTGGTACTATTGTATAATGCTAACATTTTGGGCATTGATCTACTTGTGTTGGACTGTGTGTGTAATTAAAGAATTAGTGCATCTCCTATATCCAATTTATCAATCAATCACATGTGGTATTTTTATGAATAATTTATTATCCCATAGTCATTTATCATGTGCATTCATTTGGGTATAAGACAACATTTCTACCACCCCTTGATTATTTTTGAAGCATCAATCAGTATCCCACCACCTGTTTATAAAACAATAATAGCATTCATATATATAAAAATTATAAAGGATAATCATCATTGATCCTATTATAGAAATTTCATGTCATGGTATACCAGTTCAATTTATACAAGGTTCATCACTCTAGTTCACTAGGAATAATAGGACCAATTCACCATTAAACCATTATTCAAAATATTATCATTTAATCTATTAACCCTTTAAAGTTAAAACAAAAAACCATTGGATACCATAAATAATCAGTTCTTTAATTTATTTTTAAAAAAAGAATAAATATTCTCACCAATTTCCCAATTTTAAAACCATACATCCCATAAATTTCAGAGTCAAATCATTCCTTTAATTAATAAATCAATTAATTAATCTAATTCAAGATGTGGTTTATAATAATTGAAACATGTATTTTGAAAAACAATTAAAAAATTGTAATCATAACTATTGGATTTCAAATTTATATTACCTAATTAAATATTAGTGATGAGCTTCCTCAAAATAGGAAATCCCCAAATTGAAATGGATTGTTCAATTTCACATTGTGGAACAAGATCTGTATATGAAACCATGATCCAATATCAACAATGTTAAGATCATTTAAAACCTAGATGAAGAAACTTGAACCACATAAGAAATAATCCCATAAAAAAATGTGCGAATAAATGGAGATAGAGATGAAGCCAATCTAGATGTGAATCTCTCACAAGGAGAGGTGTAAATTCGTCAATTTGTTATTTGATTCATTATGAATGGAGTTTCTATGGCCTTTGAATCCTCTCTGGGACCTCCAAAATCAAGAGAGAACCATTTTAATTGAGTGGGGGACAATGAGGATCCAATCGATGGGGTTTGTAAATATTAAAACAAACTATTTGGGGAATTAATTCTGCGCACACGCTTTCTTATGGAGAGGTGTATGATTTTCCATACGATACGCCCTAACTTAGCCCCTCAGTTAGGGGTGTAATGACCCAATATTTTATCAATAGAAATTTCCTTCTAATAATTATGATATATAATCACATGAAATCCCAACATAATGAACTAATATGTATTATGTGACCTTTAAACATAATATTTTCACTTCTATGATTTGAATTTCGAAAATATGGCGTATATGGTTGTGATTAGTAAGATGTTTGAAAGCCGATAAGACATACAAAATTTTTCGTGAGTAGTACCCTACCCATATGAATCGTAAACTACCCTTATGAATAGTAATATGACCCCTACAAATAGTAAATCATAAAAAAATTATTAGCCACACACTTGAATGTATAAATTAAATGTAGTCCTCTTAATTGTGATAATATGACCATAGTAAAAGTATTTTTATTTTTGTATGTAATAAAAAATTAATTACAATTAACCAACTAATTTAAAATAAAATGTATTTTCCAAAAACATGTTCACAAATTAAAATTATTATGATATCTGGTATTATGATATTTTTATAAGACCTTATGAGAATTTTTTTAAGCATTTTAAATCATTTATAGCTTTAAAATTTGTATATTTCATGTAAATTATGATTTATTAAAAATTAAATTAATCATAAATAGATTTTTTTATTGAAAAATGGATGTCACTTTTTGATTTTTCATGTTGAAAAATTTTTAGGATGAATTTTTGGGATTTTTCTAAATAAGATGAATTTTTATGAATAGTAATATCAGATAATTTATGATAAATGCTAAAACCTAAATTTCTACATCATAAATTATTAAAATGGACCTTGTTTAGAAATAGAATACAATATTTACTATTTTTGGTTTCATAAATCATTAGTTTTTCTTATATTATGGAAAAATAATAAGCTAACAATTTATATAATAATAAAACCCTTCCCCCCTCCACTATAAAAACCACCCACACTCATCTATTCTCTTCACACCTCTCAAGCATTATTCCTTCCCTAAATTCGGACCAAATATCTCTCAATGATCCCCCCATGTACATAAGTCCTTTGTATTCGCAATATACCAATTCCTCACACAATAAGAATCTCTTAAGGATGATTAAATGAAGATGAACATTCCTCTTTTCTTTTTTTTCATTTTCATTTCATGTTCCATTGTTCCATTTACTTTTCAAACCTCTCCTCATCCATATGGCACGACAAATCCAGTACCATAAATTTATGATAATTTTATTATTCTAATTGGATGATTCATTATCATATCTTCTTTCCCCTCCTTTTATTCGAATGAAAAGAAAACATCATCAGAGATGTGTAAATTTATCACATTCTAGGATGACATGTCATAATGTTTTATCACTATCTACAATTATAATCATGAAACAATTTTAATGGTTGAACCAGACTATTAAATATGTATTTTATCTTATTTTATGTTCTACAATACTTTTTCTCAAAATATGTAAAATAATAAATCAAAACGTGTAAATTATGAATAAATCACTAAATTAATCCAAGCATTTATCATTAATGTTTTATATAATGATTGACATTCACTGAAATTAAACAAATGAATTTTATAACCATGTAAGATTTTTTATGTACACTAATTTATTATAACATCAATTATAGACAACCATTCTCATCATAAATGTTTATCCGAACATGAATATAAGTGAACCAATCATTAAAACCAACGAAGAAAACTCTCCCAAACAATGAAATTGAACCTCTTAACTCATCAAAATGGGACATGGATGAACTTAATAAGGTTATACTAAATAAATAAAATTTATTTGAGGTTGTAGAATTATTAATTAATGAACATAATTTGATTATTCGGGTCATTAATATCAAGAAAAGAACACCACTAGGCATAAGGTAAGGGATCCTCTTTTTGTCACATTTATTCATGAATATCCTCTATGTTATGTAATTTTATGTCTATTCCGAATGATTGGTTATGAGTTATCACCTCTTTCATACTGAACTCATGATGTATAAAAGAAGGGAAACCCATTTCTCTCTCATTAATCCCTCATAAGCACACCTCGTACTATGCCGATATTCTTTAAGGGATTCTACATGAACCTCCATTATTCTTTTGAGTTGCTATATCATTTTTTATAGAAAAATTGATTAATTTTTTCGTTTTTATGTACATATTCTAAATTCTATTCACATTATTCACAATTAATTATCCAGATCCATTCATTATTTTATTTTGGGCATATAAATGTTTTTATGTCATTTCTTCCTCAATACTTCCCGATAAGCAAACTCATTTTATAGGAATATCTGGAATTCATACCCAATTTCAAGTGCACTATATAATTTGTTTTAAGACACCATTGTATTCATAAAATAATTATTTTCATTATGAAAAACATAATATTCTGATTTTTTATATAAATAATTATTCCATTTTCTATTTTAAAGTCTCTTTAGTATTTTTCATAACACCACACTAAAATGTTTTAATGCTAAATTTTCTCAATTACTCTTCCTAAATACTGTCAATTCTATTTGACATCACTTAGAATGATATATGTATATTTTACCATATCAATTTCCATGTATGTTTTAAATCCAATCATTCATGGTCACTTGTATGATACACCCATCTATTAATCTCTATGACATGATTATGATACATATTTCATTCCAAGGGTACCCTTATGCTAATGTATGATGGATTATGTATGATTATATATGTGTAAAGATTATTCAAGAGCAAGTTATGATTGGTGAGACCAAATAGAACTTTAATGCATTGGGTAATGTTATGTCTCATGAGACATTATGTGCAACGGTCTTGGTAGTTACCTTTAGCATGTGCTACCATGTGCAACAGTCTTTGTGGTTAACCTTGACATGTGCTCCCATTTGTGCAATGAGGCTTGACTCATGATAATGTCATGATTTTTTATGCTTCCACATTAATTAGAAAAATATTTTATATAATACCAATTTTATAAGTTATGATTCTATATGCCATTTTATATAATTATGTCATGATCTGTAACCCATGTTCTAAATCCATATTCTTATGTTTATTCCCTTACTGGAATTTTAGCCCATCCCTTTGTTCATGTGATCCCCTGGGTACCCAATGGAGATGTAAGGGCTCAATGTAAGTTAGTATATATTTATGAAGATTAAATACATATGTTTTTAATCCCATGTTTTAGGTTTTATGTACATAGTATTCGAATATAATAGACATTATGATCCTAGTATTGTAATATGATATTTTATTATGCTTAAAATAATGTAATGTTATGTGTAAAACTCTAGGTCACTATATTTGGTATTAGTGGATTTCTAGTTATTTTTAGATATTTGTTATAGATAAATTTAGTAATAACATTTGGTATGAGACTATGTATAAGATAACACCCCTAAATTTTTATAATTATAGAATAAGTGGTTTATCAAGAAAATGCATCCATGTCTTGATACAAACAATTAGAGGTGGTTCTGACACTAATGTATCGAGGGGTAAATCCCAAAAACACTGTTTTGATATAGTCTGGAATGGGAAATGGTGCCTGATATCTTCCCTTATTGCACTATTTTGTTGACACTCCATCTGAAATGTTTTGGTAAATTCATGTGCATGGTTTAAACCATTATTAAGGGATTGAAAAAAACACATAAGAATATTAGTTAAGAAATAGATCAAGGATAACATAGATTTAAAGATAGAGAATCTCATGTTAGGATATATTTCTCCATTACAAGTTTATCCTCTTATGTTCAATGTTTCCATTTTGTGCTAAATAGCTATGTATTCAATCCTTATACTTGTATGTTATTATTCTTAGTTAATGGAAAGAAATAGAAAAACTCATTCAAAAAATTAATGAAATAGTGAATGTGAAGATTTCCTTAACGAAATGCCAGATATGATTGGAATGGGTGCTCAAAACTTCATGAATGTACTTGATTGGCTATCTCAAGTTATGAATAATAATTTGAGTAATATTAATCACCCTCATCATCCATGTAAAGAGAAATTTTCCATTGAATAATTTATACTACAAAGAACTCCAACGTTGGAGTGGATCTTTTGACCCCCTTCTTACAAAATAGTGGATTGACTCCATTGAAAAGTGATTCTCTGTACTATAGTGCTTTGAAGATGTGAAATTTTTGCTTGTGGTCTATAGTTTTTATGGGGAAGCTTATCAGTGGTGCACACTGATCAAGAATACGGATCCCCAAGAGGAAATTGTTTCCATGGATTGGGAATACATCAAGAGAATTTTTTTCAATAAATAATTTACTTGGGCCTTCAATCTCAAGATAGAAATAGAGTTCCTCAGACTCAATCAGACGGAGGATGAGTCAATCGGGGTGTATGAAGAAAACACTACAAGGCATGAATGTTATAACTCTCAATTTTTGAGGAACACCGATAACAAGGTGGATTGATTCTTTAGTGTACTGAAGCCGATTCTATGAAAATAATTGGTTATTGGAGTCTTTTGTAGCAACGAGGAGATTGAGTGTTGTTCCCTTAAGGTTGAAATGGAGATCGAAGATTCTCCATGTTATCATTGTCTTAGAAAAAACAAATTCTAAAATGGAATCTAATGTGGGAAGTTCTACAAATAAATTCCATGATGGAAAGAAGACTAATCATTTGGCATGTAAAAATTGTTGAAAGAATCATCTTGTGAACTGTATAAAGGGGACCATAAATTGCTTCAAATGATGAAAGTGGGGACATCAGGATAAAAAATGAAAAATATATATGAAAAATCCAATTGATGTTGAAGAATAATAGAAGTTTTAAATAAACACTCATATAGTGTTGTACTATTACATCATCAATGATCATTGGTATTAGAAAAAAATTTATTTAAGCTGTGGGTTACCGGAGGCAATCAACAACAACCTCCAAGGAAACAATGAACGGATTATGCTATCATTACTACTGAGTTGGATCCGGAATGTGATGTGGTGATAGGTATGCTAGTTAATCATTAATGAACAGTTAATGAACTATTGTATTATGATTCTAAAAATTAATTATCTAGTGGGATTAGTGGAACAATTCAAGAACCCCCTCAAATTTTGGAGGATGTGTTATCTACGAGAACAAAAAAATAAGGAAATAATTTTTTACAAGGGATATAAATCCTTCCTAGTAAATATTTGTGGACTAAACCTCATATAAAATCTTATAATAAATTCTTTAGTGGAGTTAGATGTTACCTTGGTCCTGGATTATCTATCCTAATGAAAAGAAAAAATCAGATGTAGGAAAAGGGAGATCTTCATTCACATCCAAAATAATCCTCTGATTCATTACTAGAGTTATGAGGAAGTTGAATCTCCATTAGAATCATTGTATCAGGTGTGGATATTTCTTACTAATGAGAAATAAAATCTCGCTCAAATGATTGAGGCAATGGAGAGAATCTGGCTTGGTGAGATTCCCATCATGGGGGACTACACTAGTGTATTCCCTAAAGATTTTCATGGTCTTCCTAATGTTTGAGGGGTTGAGTTATCAATTTAATTTATTCATGGATCTCTATCTAGGTTAATAAAACCTTATACAATGGCCACTAAATAGTTTTAGGATCTAAATAAGCTGTTACAGGAGAATCTGAAGAATGGTGATATACACCCAAGTGCTTCACCATGGGGTGCATTGGTCCTCATTATCATGAAAAAATTATGCATTAATGCACCTCTATATCAATTATCATGAGCAAAAAAAAATTATGATAAAGAACAAGTATCCCCATCCCCAGATAGATGACTTTTTAGATCTTCTTTGTGGGGCTAGTTATTTCTCTAAAGTGGACCTTCGATCAAGATATCACCAATTAAAGGTGAGAAAAGAATATTTTCCCACAACAACCATTTTGAAAAGGCACAGACACTATGAGTTCATAGTAATGCACTTTGGACTCACTAATTCTCTGACAATTTTCATTGATTTAATGAATAGAGTATTTAAATATTACATCAAAAAAATATGGTAGTCATTATTGAAAATATCCTGATATACCCCAAGAGCAAGGAGGAACATGAGGAGCCTTTGAATACTATGCTAAAGACTCTGGATAGGGAGAAGTTATATGAAATGAAATATAAATGTGGGTTCTGGATTGAGGAAGTATCATTCATGGGCCATGTTATCACCAACAAAGGGATATCTATGGATGATTACAATATAAATTCAATCGAAGAGTGGACTATACTAACATCTTTAATGGAGATCCAGAGCTATCTGGGTCTATCCAGGTATTATCGACGATTCGTGAAGAAATTTCCACACTTTTCAAACACATTGACCAAGATGAAATGGAAGGGAGTAATGTTTTTTGGACTCCGGAATGTGATGTCTATTTTAAGGAGATGAAAAGGTGGCTAATGACTATGCAAATACTCAGACTCCCAAGAAGTGGGGAAATATTTATGGTTTGTAGTGATGATTCGAAGAAGGGATTAACTTGTGTGCTAATGAAAACATATAAATTCATAGCCTACGCCTCACGAAATATGAAAATACATGATAAAATCTATCATATAGTTGATGTGGAGTTGAATGTTGTGATCATTGCATTAAAAATATTGCTGCATTATCACTATGGGGAGAAGTGTGAGATACATACTGATCAAAATAGACTCAAATATATATTCACACAAAAATATCCTATTATGCCCCAAATAATATAGGTAGATCTTCTCACAGATTATGACATCTCAATCCACTACCATCCCGGTAAGGCAATCAAGGTGGAAGATGATCGAAGTAGAAAATATATGATATCTTTATAAAATATGAGAATTGAAAATTATCTAATATTATTATATATGGAGAGGATAGAAATAGTAATTATTAAGGGAGGAACATCATCAATAATTTATCAAATGATTGATCAACCATACATAATGGATCAAATAAATAATTCTTAATGAAAAGATGATGAAATTCAGAAAAGTGTTGAAGCCATTAGAAATAGGAAATCCATTTATATTTTGATTGATGAGGATTGAGTTGTAAGATTTTTGTCACAATTATGTGTACCATCTGATCCAGAAATAAAGAAGGATCTTTTAAATCATGCACATAGCATAACCTTATCTATTCACCTATGGAGGACAAAGATGTATCAAGATATTTGAGTGAACTTTTGGTGGAACAATATGAAGAAGGAGATTGCTGAGTATACATCAAAGTGATTGGTATTTCAACAAGTTAAGGATGAATGATAGAAGTCTAAGGGTATGACGAAACAACAACCTATACCAACATGAATGTGGGAGAACATCACCATAGACATTTTCAATGGACTTCCAAGGACATCTAGAGGAAACAATGCTATATGGGTCATTGTGGACCGTCTTATGACCATAGATAACATTATCATGGTTTTCATGGAATTCTCATTGGGTCAAATTGCATGGATATATATCAAAGAAGTTGAAATGATCCATGGAGTACCACTATCTATTGTATCTGATCGAGATCCGAGATTCACCTCTAGGTTCTGGAAATGTCTCCAACATACACTAAGATCTAAAATGATCTTCATTACGACCAAAAATCCTCATAATGATGGTAAATATAATTGAACAATTCAGAAATTAGAAGATATGTTGAGATCATATTCTCTGGACTTCAAAGGAGGTTGGGACCGACTTCATTCACACGTTGGATTCATCTATAACATCAGTTTCTACTCATGTATCCGAATGGCAATATACGAAGCCCTTTATGGTAAAATGTGAATAAAACCGGCGTGTTGGGATGAATTCAATTAGTGTAAGCTGGTAGGACCTGAAATGGTAGAAGAAATGGTTGAGAAGGTAAAAACCATTCAGAAGCATATCAGGGCACCCCCAAGTCAACAAAAATGTAATGAAAACAATCATCAATGAGACCTTGAGTTCAAAGTTAGATACATGGTATTTCTATATATATCATTATAGAATATGGTCATAATGTTTGTAAATAAAGGAAAAATAAGTCCCAAGTACATCGATCCCTTCAATATTTTTTATCGTGTTGGGGAAGTGGCCTATTGACTAGAACATCCACCAAACATGGCCAAAGTACTTGATGTATTTCAGGTATCCCTCTTAAGGAATTTCATACCAGACCCTTCACATAGACTCTCTTTAGAGGAAGTATAGTTGGAGAATGATCTTTATTATAAGGATAAGCTAGTGAAGATCTTGGATCATAGATATAATGTTCAACATTACAAGACTACTCCCCTATTCACTGTACTATGGAAGAACTATAAGAATGAAGAGGCAACATGAGAACTGGAGGAGACAATGAAAGAAATGTACCAACTCCTGTTTATTGATTTTAATGTAAAACATATTTTGAGGGTGGAATTTCCAATGTGGGTAATAATGTAATGAACCAATGATTTATCAATGGAAATTACCATATTATAATTATGTCATATAATCACATGAAATCAAAACATAGTGAACTACAATGTGCTATGTTGTAACACCCCACCCCTACCTCATTGGATTGAGGAGGCAGTGACGGATACTTGGCCTTAAGCGATGTTCCCACGATGCAAAAGGCTGGAAGTAAATTCCGAGGACTTCAAGATCACATTGGAGAACGATTTTCCCTTAATACAAAACCAACCAAACCATCCACTGACAACCACTATAAGATGCATATCAATTCAATAACCCATCCATGCATTCCCAAAGAGGAAACCAAGTTATTCCAAAATACAACACAAAACCAATACAACCAACCATATTAGAGAACAAGCGGAAAAATAGACAATAACCACTATGATCCATGACACCCCCACAGCTCCACACCAAGCTCCATGCTCCATGCTCCACCAAGACATCACGATGCACCACTAAAGGAGGGAGATTCCTTACCTTTTCCCACGTCATGGTACACAACATATGAAAAGACACCAACATGCCAAAGCAGGGGGTGAGTACTAAAACTCAGTAGGCTTTCCCCAAATGACTTCCCTACACACTCCACTAGGATAAAACTGTTAGCACATTTATATAAAACGTTTCATATAAATTATATCACTTGTGAAACCATTTTCATAAGCCAAACATGCCCTTACCAAGCCATCACACCCAAACCAGGAAACCTAGGGAAATCCAACCAAACATGCCACAACCCATCTCATCATTTACACTTTATCACAAAAACATCCATCTTGCAAAGTAATGCACAAAAAAAACAAAAAAAACAACCAAACAGTGGAGCTTCCGTCTATCCCGTTCACCCATTCACACTAAGCTGCACTTCCCGTCCACTTGTCCTTGATGGTGGACCTTCCATCCACTATCCATCCCCTTTTTATAGTTGTACTTCTCGCCTATTCCACACAAAATTCCATTCAATCACAACCAAACATATATCTCTCCATGGTCACAACATCATGCAATCAACCAATTCCATTGCATACCAATCCACTTCAATAAATCACCGATTTATTGAAAACCATTTTTCCATGACAAAAAAATTTCAATATAACAACCCTTTAATTGAAAATAATTTCCATGAATAATTTCACAAATCCACCAAGTAATTCCATTTTAAAAATCCCCATTTTAATAACTGCAACTATATCATTTCACCACAAAACCCTCTTTTTGCCAAAAATCCCCAAAACATCACCCAAGGGATTTCTTACCAATTTCGCACATAAAACACAATTAATTTCAATAACAATAAATTAATTTTAACCAAACCCATTATCTCTAACCAAGTGGAGTTGAGAGAGAAGCCACCTACCTTTAGGGTTCCCGAGAAATCGACCCACAAGACATCACACTTCAAATCCGGCCAACTCACCACAGAAACCTCACTAGATCCCCTTTCCCTAACATTCAAAATCCTTCAAAACGTCACCCAAGGCATCCAAAAACCTAGATCTACACACAACAAGTGAAGATCTAGAATACCATGAAAGATTGAAGAGATGATTTATAGGAAAACAGAAAGAAACCATGAGATAAGACTTACCCATGAGAAATCACCTTCAAAACACAACGAACCCTCTTAAAAATTCTTCCAAAATGAGTGGGAAGGCTCCTCCACACCCTGAGAACCGAAGAACCCGATTGAGACATGAGTGGGAGGATGTTTGGAGTGAAATAGGTTAAGCTCAATGGTCCCTGGAACTGAAAACCCTATTTTTAAGTGGCCGCATGGTTAGCCCAAATGGTTTGGCAAACCGTGCACTAATCATGCACACTCTACTGCCTCGGGAGCATGGGTCCGCACAGTTTTTCAAACTGTGTGCAGGCTGTGTGAAGCCTACTGTCTCCCCACCACAGTATCCTAGAGAACCCATAGAGTTTCCACTAACCATGCTCAAACCTTTCACCCCTTTAAAGGCCTCCAAACTCATCCAAAACCATTCCAAACTCTCCCAAACTATTCCCACCTCATCCCATGAACTTTAAATACATAAAAATACATAAACAATGTCCACATACCTCAAACCTGGGGTACTACATTTTACCGACCATTAGACATTCTGTCCTCAGAATGTAGTGAACCTGCCCTTTGCTGATAGAGCTCGTGCCACTACTCAACCATCTCTTTCTCCCGCTCCCAAGTCTCCTCTTTAATATGACTATGTTTCCGCAAAACATGAACTAAACCAATGCTTTTACCGGAAAAGACTTTATCTTTCCTATCCACAACCCACACTGGCACGTTCACAAACAAAGCATCCGGTTCTAGCTTAACATGATCCCATCAAATCGCATGGTCACGATCTGGCTGATACTTTTTCAGCTGTGACACATGAAACACATTGTGCACCACACTGAACCTAGGTGGAAAATCCAAACAATATTCCACCTCACCAACACACTCAAGAATCTCAAAAGGCCCAATATACCTCGGAGATAACTTTCCCGGCTTCCCAAAATGATGATATACCATCATTGGAGAGATCCTTAAGAACACAAGATCACTCACCTCGAATGAAAACGGCCATCGACGATGATCTGCATACGGTTTCTGAAGAATATATACCTTATCCATTCTCTTCCTGATCAACATGATCTTCTACGTAGTCTCCTGGACAAGGATAAGTCCAACTATTAAGGACTCGACCGTTTCCACCGAACATAGTGGAGAACGACATGGCCACCCATACAACACTTCGAACGAATCCATCTATATGGAAGCCTGATAATAGTTATTATAAGAGAACTCAACAAACGACAAGTGATCCTCCCACGAGCCACCAAAATCCATGACTCAAGCCCGAAACATATCCTCCAGAGTTTGTATCGTCTTCTTGGATTGACCATCCGTATGAGGGTGATACGTCGTACTGATCACCAACTGTGTCCATAGGGCTTGCTGCAACAATTTCCAGAAATGAGATGTAAATCTTCGATTTCTGTCTAATACAATTGAAAATGGAACACCATTCCTCTTTACCACCTCCCAAATATAGATTTTGGTCAGATCGTCCACCGTATGAGATTCAGGAATCGGGATGAAGTGGGCCGACTTCATTTTCTAATCCACTATCACCCAAATGGCATCGTGATTTCTCAACGTTCTTGGGAGACCTGTAACAAAATCCATCGATATCTGCACTAACTTCCAAAAATGGATTAGTAAGGACTACAACAATCCTGCTAGCCTATGATTCTCTACATTGACCTGATGACAAGTAAAGAATCTCGAAACAAACACATCCACACTTATTTTTATACCATCCCAACAGAACCGCGCTTTCAATGCTTTGTAAATTTTCTGAATTCTAGGATGAACAACCCACCTGGAATGATGATATGCCCTGAGAAGATCCTCTTGAAAAGAAACTAGTACAACCATCTGATTCCGAAAACACAAAACTGAATCTCCATTTATTTTCCAACCATCAACGGTCTCTCCAGCATTGAGTTTCGACCCCATGGTCAAACACTCAGAATCAGATATATGTGCCTTTCTAACAAGGCCAGCCAAGCTAGGAATCAAAAAAATCGGAAATAAGACCGCTCTATCATCCTGGTCCTCACATTTCAACCGCATATCAACTATAATTGAAATCAACTGCCACTAGTCTGATGGTTGTTTCTCCACCTGAGTAAACAATTTTATACTTAATGCATCCGTTGCTGAATTTCCCTTACCCGGTGTGTACATCAAGTCAAAATCAATCATCTATAGATATTTCATCCATCTCCTTTGCCTCAATTTCAAATCCCTTTGTGAGAAAATGTGCTTCATGATCTTATGATCTATATATACTATGAATTTCTCACCAAAGAGATAATGACGCGATATATTCAAAGCATGGACCAATGCTACCAACTCTAAATCATGAGTTAGGTAGATCTTCTCATGCACTCTCAACTGCAGTGATCCATATTCACCCACATGATTCCCTTGTATGAGAACGCACCCCAACCCCGATCTCGATGCATCACAATACACCACGTACCCATTTCCTAGTTTTGGAAAAACCAAGATCGATGCTGATGTAAGGAAATCTTTTAGCTATTTGAAACACTGTCGACACTTCTCATTCCACTAGAATGGTATATTTTTTCATATCAAATCTATCATCGGCGATGCCAAATGTGAAAATTCATGAAAAAAACGCCGATAATACCCTGCTAATCCAAGAAAACTCTGTGTCTCAAACACATTTTTTGGCAGTTATCATGAGATAATGGCCTTTATTTTTTCTAGATCCACTGAAACACCTATTTTAGAAATCACATGGCCAAGAAAACGAACTTCCTGTATTGAAAAGTCACACATTGACAATTTGGAATACAAATGATGATCCCTCAAGATCACCAACACTATCGCCAAGTGCTGCTCATGCTCCAACCTTGTCTTTGAATACACCCGAATATCGTCTAAAAACACCACCACAAGACGAATCCAGATATCTCTGAAATATCTTATTCATCAATGCTATAAACACCAATGTTGCATTCATTAGACCAAATGGCATAACCACATATTCATAATGGCCATATATACTTCTAAAATATGTTTTTTAAATATTCTCCTTCCTCACAAGCAATTAATGATATCTCAACCTTTGGACAGTTTTGGAGAACTATTGGTCTCCCATAAATTGGTCGAACAAATCATCAATTCGTGGAAGTGGATATCTATTCTTTATCGTAACTTGGTTAAGTCTATGATAATCCACACATAGCCTCAATGTTCCATCCGCTTTTTCACGAACAACACCAGCGCTGCCCATAGAGACGTGCTAGGTTAGATAAACCATTTGTTTTCTAACTCTTCCAACTAGACATTCAATTACCAAAATTCAGTAGGTTCCATGCGATAAGACGAAAGTGAGATAGGACTAGTCCCTGAAGGGAGATCAATTGTAAACTCCACTTCTCTTACAAGAGGTAACCCAAAGAATTCTTCAGGAAAAACATCCATGAACAGATTTACTATTGCCAGAAGAACCCTCTGCTCAAAACTTTATACCTATTTCAACGACAAAACCGCCAAATGATACGGTAATATACCCACTATTGGTTCCAAGAATCTCTTTGATCCCTGAATTTCATGCTTCTATCCTCTAAAAAGATGTATATTTCCATCATGTGTCATAAAATCCACTGTTTGCGCATCACTGTAGATGTGGGTCTTAAAAGCCACCAGACAATCCATTCCCAGGATTACATCATACCCATCCATCTCAAGCATTGAGAAATTCCACACTAAATCAACCTCGCCCACATTGATACAACATTCTCTATACAAGAAGGATCGACACTCTCTTAGCCCTAGAGGAGTTTGATGTTTCCAAACCGAAGGCATCATTTTTACCCTTAAACCAAGAAAATCAATCAAACGTGTAACAATAAAAGAGTTTGAAGCACCCATATCAAACAAAACATGCATCATGGTAGAATTTAAAATAATAGTACCCCGCACCGTTGATGGTCCCGACTGATCATCCACCACATCCGGCTCTGCTCCAAACACATGTTTCCTTGCCACACTATTATCATTATTTCTCTGATGAGGCATTTTGGTATTCCGAGAATCACTATAACCCACATTATTCTACTAATGAGGGGTATGCTATTGTCCCCATCCCGTCAAAGCATACAATGTCTGAGATCCCTGAGGAGTGTCACATGCACCTGACCATGTATAATTCTAACAATAACGCTCTAGATTCCCTATATTCTTATAATTTTGACATGCTCGAGGTTGTGTCATAGAATCCCGCTTGATGTTGCTCGTAGAACCACACTAAAAACATCCCGACTTTCTCTGGGGCATCGGAGGAAAATTTACTGATCCTGCCTTTAGATTATTTTCTATATAACCACCTTGGGAATAAGTGCCCCTCTTCCGCTTGAACCTAGTGTTAGAGTTCCCACTATTCCCCATGGGTACCACTATGCTTCCCCCACCCGGATCTCCTAACAAATGTCGCTCATCCACTGAGGATCTATTCACCATCTTTGTGTAATCATCTATACACAACACCGCTTTCTTTGAACGGATTTCTTTCCTTAGACCCACTTCAAAGATCCTTTCCTTCAACGTCATGCTACCCACTTCCTCAGGTGGAAACTGCACTATGTTCATAATCTTAGCTGCATACTCTGTCACATACATAAGTTCTGACTTCAAATTGAAGAAATCAGTCATATAATGAATTCTGAACATATGTGGGTAGAATTTTTTATTAAACAATTTCTCAAATAATTCCCACATCATACCCTGGCCAGTCCCCAATTGGACTACCAACTCCCGCCACTGATGGGAAAGATCTTCCAACATATATATGGCCAACTTCACATTTAACTCTACAAGCGTTCCCAACAACTCGAAGATCTTTATCTTTCTGTTCAACCATGCATCTTCCCTCTCCGACTATGAATCACCCTATAGATGGGTGGATTCTGCTTTTGAAACTAAACACCATGATCCACATGCCATGGTTCGTATAGTTTTTTTCCACATTCCACAGCTTGGAATGCTTGCACTATGCTTTTCACTAGCTGCTGGTTCACCTGAGGCACAGGTGCAACCACATTCTAAATAGCCTCCTCCAGTTGGTCTCTACGACGCCTACCTGGTTCCATTTCTATAAATATAAAACAAACAACCATGAGTCTCAATTTCATAGACATCACGAAATCCCTTTTCGAATAACATTACACAACACTATCATAACAAGGCTTTCCAGAAGATCACATTTCCCATGTTTCACCCATTTGAAAATCATACCATTTCCAAAATATCAAATTTATTCACAATACATTTTCACACAAATACCATTTCTCAGTTAAGCCCATAGATCAGTATACCCCAATAAAATATGCATCCTAGTGGGAAGTCATTTCTACCATTCATGCCATGCTCATCTCATAGGCTATACCCATGAGCATGAGATTTACAATGCCTATAAGTGTCTCCAAAACACTTATGTACCCAACTCCCTAGTAACTTGAATTTCAGCATAAAGGGGTTAGCTACGTCCTTGTATGCTATAAATTCCATGTTCCGACAATCATACTCCTTGCTACCATCCCGACTCAAGGAGTATACCAAAACGAATGTCAACACCAAATCCAATAATCAACTCCAAAGGACCAACCAAACTGATATCACTTGTAACACCCCGCCCCTACCTCATTGTCTTGAGGAGGCTGTGAGGGATACTTGGCCTTAAGCAACATTCAAAGAAGCCAAAGGCAGGCAGTAAATGCTGAGGGCTTCAAGATCTAGTTGGGGAACAATTTTCCCCTCAGAAAAAATCAACCAAACCATCCACTAACAACCAAGATATGATGCATGTAAATTCAGTTACCCATCCATGCATTCCCAAAAGGCAACCAAGTTGTTCCAAAATACAACCCAAAACCAATAAAACCAACCATATCAGAGTACAAGAGGAAAAATAAACAATAGCCTCTATGATCCATGACACCCCCACAGCTCCACACCGAGCTCCGACCTCCATGCCCCACCGAGACATCACAATGCACTAATAAAGTAGGGAGATGCCTTACCTTTGGCCATGTCAGGGTACACAACATCTGCAAAGACACCAATGTGCCAACGTAGGGGGTGAGTACTAAAACTCAGTAGGATTTCCCCAAATTATTTCCCTACACACGCCACTAGGATAAAACTGTTAGCACAATTATATAAAACAGTTTATATAAATTAGATCTCAAGTGAAACCATTTTCATAAGACAGACATGCCCTTACCAAGCCATCACACCCAAACCAAACAAACAAGGGAAAGACAACCACACATGCCAAAATCCATCTCATCATTTATACGTTAGCACAAAAACATCCATCATCCAAAGAAATGCACAACAAAACAAACAAACAAACAAACAACCTAACAAGTGAGCTTCCGTCTAACCCGTTCACCCATTCTCACTAAGCGGCACTTCCCGTCCACTTTTCCTTGATGGTGGCCCTTCTGTCCACTATCCATCACCTTTTTATGGTGGTACTTCTCGACACATCCACACAAAATTCCAATCTATCACAACTAAACATATAACCTTCCAAGGCCACAACATCATGCAACCAACCAATTCCATTGCATATCAATCCACTTCAATAAATCACCCATTTATTGAAAACCATTTTTCTATGCCAAAAAAAAATTCAATAAAAAAAACATTTTATTGATAACCATTTCCATCAATCATTTCAAAAATCTACCAAGGCATACCATTTTAAAAATCCCCATTTTAAAATCTGTAACAATATAATTTCACCACAAAACCCTCTTTTTCTCAAAAATCCCCAAAACATCACCCACGTGATTTCTAACCAATTTCATACATACAAAACAATTAATTTCAATCACAAAAAATTAATTGTAACAAAAACCATTAGCTCTAACCAAGTGGAGTCGAGAGGGAATTCATCTACCTTTAGGGTTCTCGAGAAATCGACCCACAGGCCACTACACCTCAAATCAGGAAAACACACCACCAAAACCTCTCTAGATCCCATTTCCCTAACATTCACAAGCCCTAAAAACGTCACCCAAGGCAACCACAACCCTATATCTACAAACAATATGTGTAGATCTAGAAAAACAAGAAAGAGGGAAGAGCAGAGCTAGAGGAAAACATAAAAGAACTATGAGAGAAGACTTACCCGGGAGAAATCACCTTCAAATCACCAAGAACCCTCTTCAAAATGCTTCCAAAATGAGTGGGAAAGCTCTTAAACCCCATGAGAACCAATGAACTCCAGTGAGAGATGAATGGGAGGAAGTTTGGAGTGAAATAGGTTAATCCCAAGGGTCCCTAGAAATTATAACCCTATTTTTAAGTGGCAGCACAATTAGCCGCACGGTTTAGAAAACCGTGCACTAAATGTGCGCACGATACTACCTCGGGAGCAAGGGTCCACATGGTTTGTTTGCACAGTTTGGAAAACTGTGCATAGGCCGTGTGAAGTCTACTGTCTCCCCTACACAGTTTCCTGGAGAACCCGCCAGGTTTCCACTAATCGTGCTCAAACCGTGCACCACTTTAAAAGCCTCCAAACTCATCCTATACCATTCCAAACTCTCCCAACCTCTTACCAACTCATCCCATGTACTTTATACACATAAAAAACACATAAAAATGCCACATACCTCAAATAAGGAGTACTAAATATGTTAGCTTTAAACATAAAATTGTCACTTTTGTGATTTGAATTTTGAAAATCTGACATACACGGTTGCGATCAGTAAGATGTTTTGAGTCTGATAAGACAATCTTAATTTTTGGTGAATAGTAACACACCCTTATAGATAGTAACCTACCCTTATGAATAGTAATATGACCCCTAATAATAGTAAATCATATAATAGAATAGTAAACTCACACGTTAATGTATAAATACAATATAGTCATCGTATAAGTGATAATATGAGCATATTAAAAGTATTGGTATATTTATAAGTCATAAAAAAATAACTATAATTAATAAATTATTCTAAAATAAATTGAATTTTCTAAAAAGGTGTTAAAAATTTTACAATTTTATGTCTTCTGGTTTTATGAAAATTTTATAAGAGCTTAGGCGATTTTTGAAAGAAATATAAAATTAGTTATAGTTTTAAAATATTAATTTTATAAGTAAATTATGAATTTAATTAAAAATTAAATTAATTGTAAATAGAAAAACATTTTTTTTTTGAAAAATATATTTCATTTTTAGATTCAACACGTTGAAAAAATGTTAGGGTGATTTTTCGTTCATTTTACTAAAATACTTGAATTTTTTAGGAATAGTAAAATATGATAATTTATTATAAATGCTAAAAACTATATTTCAACATCATTCTTGAGTCATGGATGATGAAAATGGGCATTGGTTGGAACTCACATGCACTCTATTTATTGTCACAATAATCATTACTATTTATTGTCTTTTGTAAAAATAATAAACAAAAGATTACAATATTAAGAAAACCATTTCCCTCTCCACTATAAAAACCACTCACACCCCCCTCTTCTCTTTACTCCTCTCAAGAATCAGTACATACCTCACATCAACCCAAATATCTCCCCAAGATTCTACATCATTTATAGAAGTCCTTGGTATCCTAAAAAGTCTATATCCTCTCCCCTTAAGAAGCTATCAAGGAAGATTAAATTTAGAGGTAAATTCCACTTTTCTATTCTTTTGTTTTCATTTCATGTTCCTTTGTTATCTATTATGACCTAAACTATCCTCATCCAAATGGTATGAAAAATAGGTACCATACATTTTATAGAATTTTTTTATCATAATGGGATAATTTATTATCATATCTCCATTCCATGCCTTTTATACGAATTAAATGAAAACAACATCCGAGATGTGTTAATTTATCACATTCAAGGACGAAATGTTATCAATTTCTATTACCATATTCAATTCTGGTCATGAAATAATTTTTATGGTTAAACTAGAAAATTATGTAATTATTTTATCTTATGTTTTTTTCTTGAATCCATTTTCTCACATGATGTAAAATAAGAATACAAAATAAGTTAATTATGGGAAAATCACAAAATTAATCCAAGCGTATATCATTAATGATTTATATAATGATTCACATACACTAAAAATAATCCAATGAACATAATAACCATGTAATATTATTTATGTTCACTAATTTAATATAACTTAAATTATAAACAACCATACTCAATATAAAAGTCTATCTGAATATGTATACATGTGATCTGATCATTGAAACCAAGGATGAAAATGATCCGAAACAATGAAATTAAACCTCTCAGCTAATCAAAATGGGAAATTGATAAACATAATAAGGTTATAATAAATCATTATAATGTATTTGATGTTTTTTAATTATTAATTAATGAACATTATTAGATTATTCAGGTCATTAAGATCAAGAGAAGAACACCATCAGGCTTATGTTAAGGAATCATTTCTTTCTCACATTTATTCCAGAATATCCTCTACATTGTGACTATTTATATTCAGTTAATAATGATGGGGTTTGATTTATAACCTCCCCCATACATCCCTCATGATGTTTAAAATACGCGAAACCTATTTATCCCCCCATTAATCCATTACAATCAAACCTGATACAATGCTGATATTCCATAAGGGATTCTACCCAAACCCCTATTATTCCATCAAGTTTCCATATCATTCTTTTTACCCAAATTATGTTATCTATTTTTTTCATGTAAATCCTATAAATTCTACCCAAATTCTCCAATTTTTTTTATCAATATCAATTTATTATTTTATTTTGGGGATATACATGTTTTTATGTGGCCTCATCCTTAATACTACCCTAAGAGAAAACCAATTTTATGGGACCTTCCCGAATTCTTACCCAATTTGAAGAAAAATCTATCACCTATTTTAAGACACGATGGATTTAAAAAAATTAGTTTTTTATTAGGAAAAAATTATTGGTTCACTAATAGTTTTATATACAAAATTATTTCCATTTTCTATTGTAAAGGGTCTTTAGTATTTTCCATTAAATAACACTAAAATGGTTCAATACTGAAATATGGAAAATATCTTTCTTACATGTTGTCACATAGGGTTTAAATCACATACCATGAAATATTAACATTTTACATTATCAATATCAATGACTGTTTTAGTTCCTTTCTCTCATGGACACTGTTTCGATACACCCATCTATTATGCTTTATGACATGATTATAATACACATTTCATTCATGGGTAGCCATATGTTTATGTATGATTGATTGTATATGATTATATATGTGTAAATAATATTATTGGACATTTTTTGATGGGTGATACAATACAAAGCTCCAATTAATTGGGTAATGTTGAGTCTCAAGGGATGTTATGTGCTATGGTATTGGCGGTAATCCTTGCCTTATGCTACCATGTGCAACGATATTTGTGGTTAACCATTACATGTCCTCCCCTACATGCAATGAGCATTGAATCATGCTAAATTCATTATTTATGATTCTTCCACATTTTTCTGAATCAACGCTTAAATGTTCCAAAGTTTATAATTTAGGATTCCATATTCCATTTTATATCATTATGTCATGATTTGTAACCCATGTGCTAAACCATTATACTTATGCTTATTCCCTTACTGGGATTTTATCTCATCCCTTCATTTATGGTATCCATAAGGAACTCTATTCACTTTTAAGGGATAATTGGACGTTAGGATCTCTTTATGAAGATTACATAAATGAGTGTTTTTTAGTACCATGTTTTATTTTGTCTGCACCTAGTCTTCCATGACATTAGAATTTACGATCCTTGGTTTGTAATATGATTTTTCATTATGATTTAAAACATGAAATGTTATGTGTAATAGGTTTGTGTGTCTATAGGTTTCACAATATTACTACTAATATGGAACATAGTTATACAAACCATGAAAAAAATTGAAATACCACCTTTTCTAGGGCTGCAATGTTTGGTGGGGAAAGGTGAACGTTTGGGGAAAAGTATGTGCCAACCTTGAAATTCCCAAAACATTTCAAAAAACTACCTGCATTATCTTGAACACTACCATTACATTCCTGAAACAAATTATATCAAAACAAGGGTTAAAGAGTACATGTAAACAAGATCAAGACATCTCCTAAAAAATTAGGATCTTACCAGAAATGAATCTATATTATTTGAGTAAGAAACAATTATGTATGTTTATTTTTATGGATAAGATGGTAATGAATTTATGTTCCAATTATTACAATTATATTAAAATATTTAAAAAAAATTAATTATATTTACATGATCTCAATGGTGTGTGATTTTAAATTAATATATTATTTCTAATAGAATTATATTTCCATTTTATTATGGTAGTGACAATGTTGTTAATTTCGTTACTGATATTTAGAGTATATCATTATATGTATTATTTATTTTAGTTATGTATCCTTATTTTAATATTTATTCACTATGGTACTACAAAAATATTTTGATAAATATTTATTTTATCATTGTTTTAGTAGATTTAATATAAAAAATAGACATCAATTTTTTAATATTTGAAATCTAGTTCACCCTTTTAACACAAGATCTATTTTATACACTATTATACATGTGTTTTATTTTACAATTTTAGTATAATTTTGATGTTTTATTCCATTGTGAATTTTTATTAGTTTTTTGATATTTTATTCCATTTTGATATTTTCTTTTATAGTATTGATTATATTAGTGTTAGTTAGAATTTTGGGTGAATTTTATTATATATTATATTTATGAATATGTTAGTGAATATATTAATTTTTTTCTAGGTATGGTTTCATGTGGGTAAAAGAGAAATTTTTTATGAAAACATTATAATTAGCTAATTAACAAGATTTTATATATTATATAGAAGGTTATTTATAGGATCCATGCATATTGACACATCCATAGTTTAGAGGACAATCCTTTCAACTTTATTTTAAACTAACCCCTAATTTTATTTTTTATATTTTGTTTTATTACAAACTTATCAGAGGTTTTGAATGAAATTAGTAGTATAGATTGTGTATTTGTTAGCTAGTTTTGGTGGAATTTTTTTTATAGATACTCTTCATATTGAGTATATTGTGAATTATTTTCATGGTGTTGGGATACTATATGTATGATTAGTTTAGTTTATTTGTGTGACAAAAGTTCATTTAATTAGTTAGTGTTTTTTTTATATTTATATCATGGTTCGTGTAGTTATTTTTTCCTCTTGGGGTCGTGGGTAAATTGATTTAAATGTTTAATTCCACCAATAATTTGGTATTCCAAACATTGGTGGAAATCCAACACCATGGACCATCAGGGTGGGATACAATGGTCAATATCCTTATAAATACATACTCATATAGAATAATATTAAGGTTTATAAAATACACTATGGTATCAAATAGAGATAATTTAAGGATTTAGACTTCCCATGGTATATATGATAGTTTAGAATATTAATATATTTTTTGGTTTTGTTGAGATATCAAAAAAATGGACATGGGGGCCATATGAATTCTAAAAAAAAAATTGTTCAACCGTTGCACATTTTTGAAGGGATGTGTATGATCAAGAGATAAAATATTTTTTATGGTTTATTGTATCATGTAGTGTTTTGGTCTTGCTAATTTTATAGGTGGAAAAGAAATTGGTTCTTGTATATTATTCATTTAGTTCTAAAAAATAAAATATATTATGTATATATATGGTTTCCCTCTCTTATAGTTGAAATAAATATTGTTTTTGGTATAATAATTTAGTTAAATAATATAATGAACAATAGAAAAAATGGATTAATCATTGAATGATTTACCATAATTCCTTTGACACATTTATGATATGTTATATATATATTATGGGAAATTTCTTATTTTGTATGATGTACTATTATATGATCATTAAAAGTATAATTGGTTAGGGATGGTGGATATTAAAATTTAGTTAATTTTAGTACAGTACAAGAATATGAAATTATTGGATATTAAATTTTAATTAAATGTATCAAAGTAGTGTTGTAATATTTTTCTTGGTTATCAGTATATATATATATATAATCATAAAATTAAATCAATAAAAATTACATTAATGAGACATTATCATAAATTCACTGAGATAATGGAGTTTAACTTTTTGAATATTAAGATGGAATGTTTTCATATACATGGATTTTGTTTCTTTTGAATTTTTCAAAGTGTTAAATACTAATTTAAATTAGTTTGTAGGAAAAATGTGAATATTTTTTACATATCTTCAAGAGAATATATTTAATTCTAATTTAGTCCAATTATATTATAGAACTATTTGGAGGAGTCATCGAATGATGGTGTTATAGATATGACCTCTTCAGGGAAACATTATTTTGAATATGAATTTCATTATTATTTTACATATATTAAACATATAATAAAGAGGATCCTACTTTTTCAAATATATATTTTTACATTATATGTGTCGACATAAACAATGCCCTTATAATTATTATTTTGAGGTAATACTTTTCTCACAATTATATAAAGATTAATGTTTTATATTATCTATAAGGATGATATATATATATATAAACTTCCACTCATTTCTAAAAGGTCAATGTGTTTTTCCTAGTTTGAAATTTAATTGATCAAATAAATTTGATATTCCACTTTAGTGAAAATAATCATCCTAATCATACCTAATATGGTAGAAGTGATGAACATTTTGACTAATGTGGTTTAGTGGTTCAATATGCAGTCAATTTTTAGTTCTGTCTAGCATTCATAGACCTTCAATATAGATAGGTATATGGGGTGGAAGACATTAATACTATTGAGGGGAATGATAATGATGTAGAAAACCTCATGTTATGAGGTTTACTATCTTTAATGGAAGTAATGTTTTCATAAGTATAATATACCTATATTATTCTTTCGGTTATGCAGTAATACACACCAGTGGTTCTCATTACATTATCAATCTATCATTTGTTTTCGGGATTGGAACTCATTGAAATTTTGCGTCATATTCCATTTGTTTTATCAACTCCCATAGAAGGTTAACCGTATAAAATGGAATTAT
The DNA here is from genome assembly GCA_963277665.1 of Viscum album. NCBI lineage: Eukaryota > Viridiplantae > Streptophyta > Magnoliopsida > Santalales > Viscaceae > Viscum > Viscum album. The sequence continues at coordinate 2,057,530,697 of OY728120.1, read as the reverse complement.
TATGTGATCTTTATGTAGGGATGGGAAAATATCAATTAACTAGATTTGTAATCTTATATATTTATATATATATATATAATTTTATTATTCAATTATTATAAATGATCTATTTTTTCTATGTTATTTTTTCTACAGCATAATAGTTACGGGATAGTTTTTTCTAATATGCAAGGTGACTTTGAGAATTTCTATTATGACTAGTAAAATCATAAGAGTCGTTATCATTTAGAACCTATCATAACCTTCATAGAATAATTTATAATATTTTTGAAATATTCCTAAGTAGAGGAGATTTCAAGGGACATGGATGAATTTATTTATATTTTAACAAAATAGGACATGAACATACTTAATTATTAGGAGATAAAATTTGATATAAAATTACTATTTGACATTTTAGTTATACCCATAAAAATTCATAAAATGAAAATATATATAATTACGATTTTTTATTCAAATAAATTGTTTTCTATAGAAGGTTTTCATTCGAACATGTAGTACATACCCAAAACATGACATAAATATATTTTAGAAAAAATTGATATGTTTATATATATAAGATATTAAAATAAAAAAACTAACAAATAATAAATTTTTAGTGATATTAAATATTATCTATATAACCATGTCATATTTCATAGAATACATTTCCCCCAAAATAAATTTTGAGAAATTTTTTTATTTGAAGTCATATCACATATAATAATCATCTTCACTACCAATGAAAATAGATAAAATATGAAAAGTAAAATCATAAATTCATGGTAAGGGAAAATAGAAATGGATAATAGAGGTCTTATAATTATATCACAAGCACATGAGAAAACAAAAAAGGATGAAATTAAATTATAAATAGAATATGATCATGAAATTATTTTAAGTCAATATAATGTAGGAATATATACTCATTGATCATATCATTGAAACATTTGATTATAAAAGTATATTCATGAACATATAATATATTCCATTTAATTATAATATGAAATCCAAAAAATCAACCATGGTGAAATATAATTATAATTCGATAGAATGGTGGAATGTTTCAGAAATTTAAGAAATTGATATCGCCAGAATATTTCAATATAAACCTAAATGATATTAATATAACATTGGACAAAATTTACCACCTACGATCCATAACATAATAGATTGGCCTAATTACCAATGTCCCCTAACAAAATGGAATGATATAACTAAAAATTTTCCATAACATACTAATATAACAAGATATATATATTTACCCAATTAAATAGAGAGATACAGTAATATAAGACCACCAATCACATAATGTTATAATCACTTATATATGATCAACATTATATCTTGTATATATCATGGAATGTTTATTTTGAGTAATTAAAAATTCATTCTATATCACAGAGGATGTAATTTTTCATGTTCTAGTTATTTATATTTCAGGATGAATTTGGAGATTGAATGTGACTGAAATGACAGTTTCTATGAATCTGTTAATCAGAAGAGTGGTTCACTTTTATTAGTTGATTCATTACTAAATTTTTAGGTTGTATAATTAATTCATGGGTTAGTTTGAGTATGTTTTGTGGTTGTAGAGATATTATTGTGCATTGGGTTATTTATTATGATGGTTTCAACTATTAAACTAAGACTGCATGTGATACTATGTACCAATTGACTATTATGGTTGATATGATGTACACTAGGTTCCATCTAGTATGGAATTGAATTTTAATGAGTAAATGGGAGCCCTATGACTATTTTTTCATAAAAATGGCTAATTAATTATTTTAATATCTCTTAAATACCATTAAAATGTTTTCCATAGACCCCATTCTTCCACTTATGGTTTTGATCCCTCTCTGTTTCAAAATTTCAGTTTTTTATCATTATCTTATTTATCACTCAATCAATGGTTTCATGGATGTTTTTTTATTAATTAGTCTTAGGTATTCTTAATCTAAGATATTTCTCCCTCTAATACTTTATTAATTTTATAATTATCATATCATATGATTGATATTGACATTTAATTCCACCAAGGGATATTTTAATTTAATGTATGAGAATGGAATTATATTTTTCTTAGTCAGAAGAGGATGAGGTTGGGAATATATGCGATTTTCATTACTATTGGGATGGTAAAATACTATAGGGTGATTTATTATAGGTGTTTCATGTTAGGGATTGAAATATATTTATGTATTTTATGTAAATAATATTGGGTTTGTAATATTTTATTGTTTACTTTAGGAGTTATCTTGTTTTGACTTTTTTCATCTTTAGACAACTATATATTTAATTAATTATATTATTTAGGTTCTTTTTTATGTAATATTATTAAAATGGGTTTCATAGTCATTACTTCTAATTACAAATAAATGGTAAATCTCTTTAAATAAATTTAATGTAGCTTTATCACTCTGATAAATTCCAATTCATTACCTAAAATATTACTACCACTTATTTACATAATAATTAATAAAAAAATATTATATATTTTCATATTAGAAATATAAATGTATGACTTTATTTTTTTAATTGGAATACATCATATATTCTTTCAATAAACTCTATTATGGTTTTATTTTTTGACATTTGTTCCCACTTTTTCATTAGTGACTTTTATATTCGTTTTTGTTTATTTATTTCAATTATATAAATACAGACACTTTAAAATTCTACATTAAAATTTGACTACGGATTCCCATTATGATTCATTCAATGTGACCCTATTTAGACTATGTTTCATGTGATCTATATTTGTTAACATAAATTATTGATATAGAAACCGTAAGTGAATACTTGAACCAAATCACCCAGAATATAACTTATATAGGTTGAGTTTTATTTTATAATAAACAAACATTATTAAATATTTAATTATTAATGGGTCAAATATTGTGTATGAAATTTAGATCAAGAAATGTGATCACCCCTTATTAATAAAACTAAAATGAGTTATATATTAATGAACCACAAATATACTCTCGTTAAGAGTTTTATTCATTTATGATGTGATGTATATTTTTGTTAGTATAAAATGATTTAATTTAGAAAACAATATTGAAGATTTTAAAAAATAAATTATTTTAAAAATAATTATCTCAATAGTCAAGAGAAAATACAAATATGGGATATGGTTTCTATAAAAAATAATTATTTGGTGTGTGGTTTATTTTGAAATTTTTTTCATGGATAATCTATTTCTTTTATTTTTTGTTTCAGTGTTTCTATCTTTGTTTTTTTTTCGAAAATAATCCCTCCTATAATTTGAAAGAAGTTTAAAAAATACATTTTTTTTGTTTTTTTGATTAATTATTGATTAAATATTTGGGTTTTTAAAAATTCTTATATCTATGGTGATATTTTCAATTAGTATATTCATAAAAAAATTATGTTTTAAAATATGATTTTTTATTTGAATTCAATAATTTATGTTGAATCTAAATATTTTCTAAAATTTATTATTTAATATTTGGTAACAACGATTAATTTTGGACTAACATAGTTTTGATTTTGGGTATTTTAGGAACTTATAATTATAATTGATGAATATTTCTTCCCACATTACTCCTTATACTACTAATATTAGGCTCTAGGTATTCCCTTGTATTGTCTCACCATACTGTATATGAAACTATTTATTATTCTTAATAAATTCTACACTAATATTACTAAAAATATTTCTAAATAATTTCATTTGTGATGTCTTTTATCTCATTATCTATCAACATTTATAGAATATGACATCCTTTTATTGTTTCAATATATATTTATGAAAACAATATATATTTTATTACAATATGAAAGGAATGTCTTTTTTTTGATTTATTTCTACAAATTTTCATTATAATTTTGAATTTTTATTTATAGGAATATTTGATATAAGATAGATCATGCCTATTACTGTAATATAGAACATGTTATTTCTATATCATGGGAACAAATTTTTGTCTTCATTTTCTCAAGAATCGATATCATTACCATATATTGCTATTTATTTATGAGATATTTCTTATACATAGCCTTGGTCTCCTTTGCACTGTATATACAGGTAGGAGATCATTATCCATAAATGAATATATTGAAAGATTTATTCTTATAATAGATGAAGATATATAAATATAAATAAAATATGTACCAAATAAGACACACCACACTTATAGAATAAGTATTACACACACACACATATATACATAGACAAATAGATATTACTTCCCATGAGAAGATCAAACAACCCAAGAGTTGGAGATATTCATATAGTCCCACTCAATATTGATTTAGTAGGACATTATGAAGATGCATATATTAGTACAGTTTTTTTTCATTCTTATATATAGATGAGAGTAATTATATCTAGGAATTATTTTTATATACATACCATTTCATGGAATGAGGAAATGTCATCTTAATAAGTGTGATATGATATATCAATGTGCATGTGAAAACGCTAGCATGAACATAACCTATAGATTATGTGTTTTAAATAATATCCTTGATGGATAGGATTACTGTGGAGAACATTCATACTATCAAGATTGAATTATTGGCTACATTATAGATTCATGGTTGCTTCATGAAAAAATTTATCATCATTTATGATATTATAACAATTTACATGATTGATAAAAAAAATCATATAAATTTATTGTATTAATTTTATAATTGATAATAAAATCTTAGATGATTATTATTCAAAGAATTTATGATTTAAAGAAGTTATTTTTATTATATTTTTCCAAATTTATACACAGGTTCATGAAAATACCAAATTATCATGTTGTGTAATGAGATGTTTTGGGTGGTACACATAAGGGTATTTTTTATTATACACTTCATACAAAATAGTGGAATCATAGAGTAATAGGTTAGAAGGTAGTAATTTTATTTTCATGAATTGTATGAATAAATCATAAATGTCAGATAAAGGATCGAGATGGCTCCCTTCTCCCACAGTTCTCCCCCTCCCTCTCTGGGATTCAGCTATGGTTTCTCCCGAAACCCTTGTCTTCGGGGATAACAGCACATCAGAGCGCCATTTCTTCTCCTCTTTTTCTATACCTTCTTTATTTATTCCAATCACAAATCCTGTCCTGGATTTGTCCAACATGCCACTTATTCTCTTAGGAGGTTTGGTTTTTGATGTTTTTCTCATGTGACATTTGATCCCAATGATGGTGGTTTCTGCATACCCTGATCGCTTAATCCCCTATCTGACCTCACGTTCCTTTTCACCTATCAAGGTCAGATCAAGAGAAATGATTACTCTATAGTTTTGGGCTAAGTGGAATGGTGTTCGAGGGATTTTTAGGCGCTCCTGTGTCGGCATGGTCTTGGTTATGGATTCAATCCTCATTTCAGGTGTGATGTCATCACTTAGAGGCACCCGATGATCTTATACCTACCCTAAACCTAAGGCCATCTTCTCATTTCTAAGTTGGAGTTAGAGTGGTGGTTCCTCAATGGTTTTGGGAGGTGGGATGTAGTGGTGGTTGTTTCTTCTCGAGTGACATGTTTCTCTTGGATTTGGAAATTATTTGTGTGTTTCTTCTATGTTGGTGGATTTGTATGAGGTTGGTCTAGTGATGTTCTCTTCTGCATCTGGGATGGTTTTGTTTTGGCTTTCCATGATGATGGGGTGGTGTTCAAATGCAGATGATGATAGTGGTGTTAAGTTGGTGATGTCACTGCAGGTTCCTCATAATGCCATTGTCGGCAATAGGGAATTAGGTAGATTAGTTAATTTTTGTAGGTTGTTTTATGGATTGAGTATGTTGGAGTTGATGAAGTATCTTGATGGCCATGGTGGATGCCAGTGGAGCTCATCGGTGACATGGTTTGTTGTTGAAAGGGACGATGTGGTGTTAGGTGTGGGTATCAAGGCATGTAAGTTTATTTTCCAAGTTTTCCAGACTTGAACACAAGGATTAGCCCCCATGAAGAATTTTTAGATGGTGTTTCTTCTTTTTAGAGCTTTTTAGATTTGGATTTTTGAGAGGCTATGACATCAGCCATCAGATCAGGCCTGTGCTTTGACACAGGACAGTTTCTAGAAAAAGAAACTTTCCATGGGGGAGAGCATCATCACGATCAAATTTCGGGGAGGGGAAACTCTATGTTTTTTATCTCGTTATACTCACTAAGGCCTTCATGTAGTGTTATGTATTTTTTCATGAATTCTATTTAGGTTTACCCCTGATTCCCATAAAATAGGGTATTATTATTATAATAAATATTTCAAGGCTTTAAGCCATTGGAATTATAAAAAACAATTAAAAAAATAAATGTGGGTTGAACATCCACCATAGTTTTGGATTGAAAAATATGCAGGTCAGAATAGATGTTTTAAACATAACTGTTTCAAAGCCTATATTTCTTTTCTATTGACCAAATATAAATTATACATTTGGAGTTCTTATTTGAATATCATCATTTATATTTTTTTTATATTTGTATGGATACATATGAATGGTTTTGGAATGATACATTTTCATGTATTGATATATCATGTATGGTACCAATAATTCATTTTTAATATAATACATACAAGGATGCTATAAAAGAGTCAATATAGGATCTATTAGTTACTTATTACAATGATCAAGGATTTTAAATTATTCCCATATGATATACCAGGAACAAAAGTCAAATTCATAAACTGTTATAATTTATGGAATTTCCTTAGGTTAAGGTTATTTTAATTTGGGTATCATTATTCTATTCTCAATAGGGTTACAAAAAAGTAATATTTTAGTATTTTTTAAATTTTTAGGTTTGATATTTTTCTTGAAGAAATAACAGGACTACATTGTTCTGATAGGTAATCCAAAAAGATGATTGATTAACATCTTTATAATGGGAGGCCATTATAATGTCCCAAAAATTCCATGTAATTTTTTCAAAAATTATTTGGATTAATTCAAAACCAGGCACTAAGATGAAATGTGTTTCTGAGGCCTCGGGTTCTGGGAAAAATTGTCTGAACTTTTTAAAAGCACGCATGCACACTTTTGGTAACTTCTAAACTGGTGTCCAGATTAAATAACTAAGAAAAATGTTTCATCTAGAATGATGACATTTCCTTAAGTGATACCTAACATCAGCCGACCTGGGTCAAGGGTAAAAGTTAATTTTTGGTCATTTTAAAGAAGAAAATAAAATAATCTTAGGAAAGATTATTTTATTTAGAATGTATCACTACAAAGAAATTACGATTTAGATATTTCATTTCATAAATGAAACATCATAATGATTCTACGACTCAGTATAACCCAAACAATGAAATGTATTTCCTCCATTTAGTTGAATAATAGGGATATGTGATTAAGAGAGGATCCTGGAGTTTACTTTGAAGCATTAACCAAATATCTTTGGTGAACTACAAGTGGAGATGAATGATGGATCCCCAATAACAATGAACACCCCCTCCTCTTCAATGGATGTCACCAACAATGAAGGATTTCTGATTGAGGATCAATGAAAAATGGCGATGTAGCTCTTTTCTTCACTAGCGATTGATCCAATCCCAGAGTTAGGTGTTTATTTCTAAGTTATAACTTTATTTCCTCATTCTTTGATTTGTGTTAGGAATGTGGATCAACTCACGAATAGTTTAACCCACAGATCGATCACGTATGCAGGATGGTTTTTACATCGGGGATTTGAATCGGGGTCATCCATGTTTTGATCTAATCCATTCTTATAGTTATTAATATCCCCCAATAATTATAATTATAACGTGTATGGATCAGGGAGAACAAAAATAATTCCCATATCCATCTATTTTGTGTGTTCTTATGTTCTTCCTAGAACAAAAATCCAGGCCGCTTGCTCGATGGCCGATAACGATGAAAATATGCGTTCTAGGCGAGAAAATAGTAGTTGATCATCCTGCAAAAGGAGGTGGCGGGAAATGGCGGTGTTAGGCTATGGATCATCCCCTAGAAATATGTTATGGGAGATGATGGTGCCAGGTGGAAGATCGCTGGCATGGGAGCCAACAACGATGAAAGGATGAGACCATGCGGTCCACGGTGGCAATGAAGGGCTACACTCAAGAGGGCTAGGGAAGTGGTTAGGGATGAGATCACTGATTCCAGTGGAAGAGAAACCATTGGAAACTCCATCAGTGGAAAATATTGTTCATCGGTAGGCCGCAACATACACAACCAGGAATCACAGTCTAGTGGGACCACGTTATAGGACATGAAATGGTCGGGCACGTTGCACCTGAAAGCTGAATGCACTTGTCAGGTGGGGATCCTATTCCTGCTCTATTCTAGGTAGAGAAACCGACCTGCTCTAGTGGGCCAGGCATAGCCGGCTGGGTTAGGTCAGGACGTTCAGACTAGGTCAGATTAGACCCAAACCCAACTGAACCCTTTTCACTTAAATTCCAATAAATCTCAAACCGTATGTCTGATTGATGATATATTCAATGAATCAGGACCCCCACAAGTGAATCCCTCCATTTTGGATAATCTACAATTTTATTCAAGGAAATAAAAATATGATATTTGGCTCATGGTTTAGATTCTCCCAGAATAAACACTCTATGAGCTCAAATCTTGTGTCCAAATTTGACGAGAACAATAGGACTATGGGTCTAAGTGACTCTAAAGGTCAAAGTGACTCAGTGGACCTAAGTGACCTAGTAGGTCAAACTAACTCAGTGAGTATAAGTGACTCAAAAATACTAATTGTTCATTGATATGTATGATATTCATTCTTTTCATAATTTAGAATTATATCTGTGTGAGATGACAATAATTCATGTGCACTTTGTGGTATTTCTTTTGCAGTGTTACCATTGTGGTTTAGTGTCCTTACTGTGTACTACATTACTCACCAATTCACAGACCGTGTCGCACAAGTTGTGTCTTATGTAGATGAATGATTCTTTGACATTGACCTTGTTGGGCCATGACCAGGTGGTGCTCAGTGGGATCCAATAGATGAGGCACACTTCTATGGATACATATAGAGACCCTTCACCTACCATTTGGGAAGGGTTTTAAGCTTATGAGCTATCAATTATTAGTGTACTTGGTTGTTTTCATATTTCCATTTAATGGTATTTCATACTGGCCCTTTTAATTTAAGTTTCTTACTATTTCTCTTAATGGCTGCCTTAGTGGCATGAATGGTTTACTCAATGACTACTTTTTAACTTTTGAGGTCTTAAAGCTATGTGTGTGCATACAGGTTTAATGTAAATTACTTCTATTATTATATTGTCCTACTTTGTGCTTGTCTCCAAACACTGGTATATTCTAGGTGGGAATGTGGTTGTCACAACACAGGCCTCCCAGGGGCAGGTTGTGATAGAGTGGTATGAGAGTGCTTCAATTCCAAATCGAGACCCGGAGTTTGTGAGATTTGTTTGTGGAAACAATATTAAGTATTTAGAGTTCTGTATTCAAGGTAGGGACTCTAGTGCTGGTGTAGCATCTGATGTGTCCATACAATAGGACTCTGGACAACTACTTTCCAACATGGTAAATGGAAACACTGGTTCTAGGGAAATAAATTCTTCATGCATCATATAGGATTTGGATTGTGTTATCGTGTACTTCTAGAGTCATATCAAAATGTATATTCGATTTACCATGGTTCAACTTGATATATTTCATCATTCCTCCTTTCAAAAAGCTACCAATGATTCCATTTCATGAGCATGATAATGGTAAACTTATCGATGATGTGTCTGTACAGGGAACAGTACTAGAGGTAGCCCCCCAGGTGGTGCACCAGTGTTACCTCTACCCGTCGATCAACATTTTCTACCATTGCTACTGATAGAGGAAAAATGAAAGCCCAATGCATTACATGGGTTCCAGAGGTATAGACCTATAAGGTTCAGGGGTGAGACTGACCCCCAGGTGGTAGAGGATTGCCTTGAGGCCGTTACATTAGTATTACTTCAAGTGAGGAAACCTTCCAAATAGATGTAGATCTTAGTTGTGATTCTTCTCCAGGGCTCTATGGGGTGATGGTGGAGCATGACAATCCATATACATGGCAAGGTGATCCTAACATGGAATGAATTTGAGTGCCTCTTCAGGGAGGAGTTCATTTTGGTGATGTTACACTCTATGCATATATAGGAGCTACAACACCTACAATGGTGTAGAAAGACAGTATCGAGGTACCCAATGATATTCACCATGATTTCTCGCTACTCTACAGACATTTTGCGAGACCCATTATTTAGGGTTCTGGATTATGTGTAGAGACTACTTTGGTAGTGTAGGGAATCCATGTTGTCTCTTAGCATCCCTACTCAGGATGAGGTATGTGGTTGAGAGAGCTCTATTTGTGGAGAGATTCCTGGAAGAGTAGGCTCCAGTAGGATGAGCTACCAGTAGACACAAGGTGGAAGAGTCTTTAGCAGTGGGTAGCAAGTAGTAAACGCAGGGACACAAGCACATGAAGCCTTCCATGGGATGACCCTATAATGTACGGTCAGTGGTTGGAGGCTCTCAAGGTAGAGGGAGTTATAATAATAGTAGGTTGTGATTTCAATGCACTGGTTAGGGGAACAAGTCCCATGATTTCCAGACTCACTATACATATGACCAGAAGACAGTCAAGGGACTACTTTGGCAGAGGTAAAGGGTCGAGCAGGGTATTCTAAATGGTGGAAAATGTAGCAGGGAAGCTGGAAGAGAGACATGCGATGGGTAGAGGTTTGAGTTACTACCATCACCAACCCGTGGTGGTCTACCACAAGCTCTGGGTGTTGGTGGACAGGGCTGGGCCCAACATCATGTGATAAAGGTCTATATTACTAACCCCTATAGTTGACTAGATGTATGATATTTTTCTTCTCCATCTAAGATGTTATTCATATAGACATAGGTTCCAATCAATTTTCCCATGACACAAATTTTATTGATGATTAGAGATTCGAGTTGATCATTCGGCTCAATACTTTTTCTTAGAGACTCCTACAGGAGTGGATTAATGGATCATGCCTTGGTTATAGCAGTGCGAGATTACTCTTGGATACGAGCGACTTAGTAGGGATCTACTTGTAGTAGCCTCAAGGACATATATATTTATTCTGGGTATGGACTGGTTATCCATAGTCAATCCTTAGATGGGATGTTTTAGGCATAGAGTTATGTGTGTACATAGGGATGGGACCAAGATTTCCTTTACCGACAAAAATAGAATTATTTCAGTAGAGGATGATCTTTCTTGGAGGAGGGCACAACTGATCAATCACCAGATAGCTATTCCTACCATTGGTGCATTGGAAGAGGGGAATCCCAAATTTCCAACAGTGTTGGATGAGTATGAGTTCATCATCCCAAAGGATGTTCTATGATTTAATCCTCAAAGGGAGTTTGAATTATGCATTGATCTGTGCCCTGGGACGACACCGATATGAACACCATCATATCAATGGAACCCGTGGAGGTTTATGAGTTGATGGTATAACTAGAGGACCTGCTGAGGAAGGGATTCGTGAGGCTTAGTGTTTCACCTTGGGCGGCCAATGTTTTTTTATCCAAGAAGGTAGATAAAAGAATGAGACTTTGTGTGGTGTACATGCGCATGAATCACATGACCATGAAGAAAAAATATCCACTGTTGATAATAAATTACATCTTCAACCACTTAAATGGAGAGAGGTGTTTCTTGAAGATTGGCCTTATGTTTGGCTATCATTAGTATTGTGTATAGGATGAGGATATATCTAAGACATCCTTTATATGTTATTTTAGACACTGTGAGTTCCTGGTGATCTCATTTGGTGTGACTAATGACCCAGTAGTGTTCCTGGGATTAGGGAATCTTATCTTCCGGCCTTACCTTGACTGGTTCATCGAGGTCTTCATTGACAACATCTTGGTGTAATCGGTGTGTGAGGAGTTGTACGTGGTGCACCTGAGGATTCTATTAGTAACACTATGAAAGAAAAATCTATATGGGAATATCTTGAAGTCTCAATTCAAGATTTGGGAAGTCTACATTCTGGGTGACATCATTTCAGAGGCTAGAGTTGTAGTGGATCTGGCGATGATAGAGGTGGTGCTTGCTGGGGATCTAACCAAGATCATGATCGAGGTGAAAAGTTTATTGGGCTTGGACTGATAATATAGGTGGTTTGTTCAAATCATTTCTTAGGTAGATTCCCCATTATAATCATTCACATGGAAGTGACAATGCTTTTTTTGAAGAGAGAAGTGTCATCATAGTTTCCTGGAGTTGAGGGTATGATTGATGAGTGCCCCCATCATGAGACTGTCAGAGGAGGGAATTGGTTTTGTGGTTTTCTATAATACATGAGGGAGCAGACTAAGTTGTGTCCTGATATAAGGAAATAGGAAATTGCCTACAGTTTATGACTGTTGAGGAAAAATGAGCCGAACTATGTAACCCAAGATCTTGAGCTACCAATCATGGTCATTTCATTAAGAATGTGGTGGAACTAATTGATGAGTGATTGGTTTATTATATACTCTGAAAACAAAAGTCTTATCAAAATATTCTCCCAAAATGACATGAACATGAGGTAGTTGAGGTGGATAGATTTCCTCTAGGATTCTGACATTGAGATACTCTATACTCATAGGATTGGGAAAGTGGTGGCACACATGGTTAGTAGTAGATCTGAATTTAGGTTTTTGTGTGAGGTATCTGAGAAGTTATCCATGATGGATATATCCTTAATGGATGGGGATGGATAATATTACCATTAGATGATGGTTTTCACTACACCACTTTTATAGTGAGTTTGGGAGGCACAACTTGGGGATGTCAACTGTGAGGCCTGACATGCTTAGTTATCCACCAAGAAACCCCCACATAGATATTAAATGGGCCGGGAGCACATCATCTATTTTATAGGGAACATTTTAGTACCAATGACATTGCAATACGGGGTTCTATGGGAGTTCCAAAGCTCTCATTTGGATGTACATCAAGTAGAGAAAAAGATTTATTAAGATCCTTGACGTCAGTTATGGTAGCTGAGGATAAATAAGGTAGTGGAAATGTTCGTCTGTCAGTGCCTTACTTATCAACATGTAAAGGATTAGCATCATGTTACACTAGGCTTGGCTCAACCACTCTAAGTACCATAGTGGAAGTGAGATGATGTATCAATTTATTTTATGACATGTTTACCAAGAACACACATGGGTCAAGATACCATCTGCGTGATCATAGATAGACTCACCACATAGGCCCACATCCGACCCATCAAAGAGTAGAGTTATTTAGAGATCATGGGAGGACAATACATTTGTGAGATATTTTGGCTTCAGAGTGTGCCTCTGACCACCATTTCCGAATGTTATTCTTGCTTCACATCTTGTCTATGGATGTGATTACATGAGGTGTTTGGGACTCAATTGTGCTTGAGTCCGGTGTTTCATCCCTCGATGGATGGCTAGATAGAGAGACCAATCCTAGTTTTAGAGGAATTGATTTTCACATGAGTCCTGAATATTGGTCATATTTGGGAGGACCACCTCACACTAGTGGAGTTTTTGTACAAAAATCGCTACCACTCCGAAATTGGTATAACACTGTTTGAGGAACTGTATCAGTGACCATGTAGGTTACTGCTATACTAGATGTACCCAGAAGAGTCAGCACTCATGGGTATAGAGTTGGTACGGGCATCCAACAACAAGGTGAAGATCATCCAATAGTGAATGAAGACTATATAAAGAAGGTAGAAATTGAATGATGATAGGAGATGTATTCCCTTGTAGTTTTAGGATGGATATTATGAGTTCCTTCAGGCCTCACCTCAATGGGGGTTTTGGATATATGGTTGGGGCCTCATGTTTTCACTACGATTCATCACCCCTTTTCAGTTTCTGAGCATAGATGGAAAGGTGGCATACAACATTGATCTTCCAACAAAGATACATCAATTTCATGAAGTATTTTACCTATCACAGATGGGGAGGTACGTGAAGGATACCTTACACTTCATAGACTAGGTTGAACTATACATTCATGATGGGGAGATGTTTTAAGGGTTCCCAATAGAGATAGAGGATTGACAGGAGTGGATCCTTCAAGGACGTTTGATTCCTCTAATGGAAATTCATTGGCATCATGGGAATCTCCAGGAGATCACTTGGGAGTGGGAGGCTCATATTGAGGATCAATATCCCCAATTCTTTGTTTATCCCTTGTTTGGGATTTCTGGGATATAAAGACCTATGGTGGGGAGAATGTAATGTACTCAATATTTTCATGTATTTTTTTAAATTATATTGATTAATTTAAAATCATGTGCTAAGGCGACATGTGATTCCGAGGATGGGGTTCCCGGTATAATTGTTTGATCATTATTAATAACAAGTATGTGTGATTTTGGTAACATCTAAACCAGAGCTAGGATTAAAAATATGAGGGTATTGTTGCCATCCGAATGATGACTTTTTCTTAGGATTTACCTAACCTCAATCAGCACAAATCAAGGGTTAAAGATAATATTTGGGAATTTTAAAGTAAAATGTAATATAAAATTAATAAACATAAATTTATTCAAAATTCCTCGCTACAATAAAACGATGAGTCATATGTTTTATCTCATAAATGAAACAAAATTCTGACGGAGTGACTCAACATAGAAGATACGCCAAAAAATGTTTCCTCCATTTAATGGATTATCAGGGATAAGAGATAGGGAGAAGATATTATAGTTTTCTATAATGTTTTGAGGGAATTTCATTGGAAAACAGTGAGACATGACAAATAACAATTCACCAATGAAAAGGAATGCCCCTCCTATTTGATGGATTTATCGAAAAATAATGGATTCCAGTTAGTGGATTGACACATTATTGAAATGAAGATCATTTCATCTTCTATGATAAATACAATCCTTGATGGAGTTCTTTATTTCTAGGTTATTTCATTCTTTCCTTGTTCTTTGACTTGAACGATGAACGAAGACCAACCCATGAACAGGTTGACCCACGGATGAATCGTGTATGCGAAATAGTTTTGATTGCTGGGATTTGAATAGGGGTTATCTATGTTTTGATGAGATCCATGTTTAGATTTATTAATCTCTGCCCGATTTCAATTCTAACGTGGATTGATCAGGACCGACACAAACAAGGAACAAATCCATCTATTTTTAAAATTATTGTGTCATTCCTAGTGCACTATCCATGCCTCAAGATCAACAGCTAGAGGTGATGAAAACCATTGGTCCAGGTAGGTTTGAAGTAGTGGATTGGCCTGAAGCAGGAGGTTGGGGGAGATGGATGAGTCTATCAGATGACCACCGATATAGGAGCCGACAGTGGCGGAAGGCCATGGAGGCGGCCAGGGCCACTAGTCCGAAGACTAGTGATAGAGTAACCAATAGAAACCATCACGAGAGGTGAGAAAGGTCCACAGTCAGCGAGCTAGTGTTACCCATCATGTCACGCGGGTGGGAACCATGGTATATTAGGATGAAAAAGGAGGACCTGCGGCATCAGCCACAGGTGGGGAATGCAGCTACTGACCACGTTTCATATATTGTCCAACCAAATTTGTCAGGCGGGGATGTGATGCCTCCTGTATCTTAGGTGGAGCAACCGGCCTAATCTTGTGGGCTAGGCCCATCAGGCTGGGTCGTGTCGATCTGGCCGGGTAAGATGAGACCCAGAAACTGTCGACCCCTTTAACTAAATTACTGTAACTCTCAAATGGTTCGTTCGATTGACAAGACGTTTACAGTGTTGGGACCCATCAAAACAAGGTGGAATATTTAATATAATGTAATTTGGTATTAATGGAAGTTGATATAAGACCATTGGATTGATGAGTAATATCACCAGGAACAGGCATGTTATGTGTAGGAATCCTGTGGCATCCTATGATGAGAAAACTATGACTACTGGTCTATGTGACTCAGCAGATCTATGTGACTTAGTGGGTCTAAGTAACTCATAGTGTCAATGTGACTTAGTAGGTCTATGTGACATGCAGTTCTAAGTGACTCAGCGGGTCTAAGTGACTTCACTGTACTAGGTGTTCTGTGATATGTCTGATAGTAATTTGTTTTATACTTTTGAATAATTCCTTTGGGAGGTGACAATACTTCATGTGTACTTTAAATTTTGGTATTTTATTTGTGTTTTAACATTTTTGTTTTGGGGTCCTTACTGAGTTCTATTTTACTCACCCCTGCATGGGTCATGCCCGTATGTCTTGTTTTTTGTGTAAATGAACGATTATTTTTCATAGACCATGGTGGTCCAAGACTAGGTGGGGCTAAATGAGACCCAATAGATGAGGTATACTTCTTGACTATTGGAAATGGCCCTTTACCTACCCTTCAGGTATATTTTTCTTATAATGATCTATCAATGACTGGTGTACTCATTTGTTTACAACATTCCATTTGTTGGTCTCGTATACTGGCCCGTTTACATTCATTTTCAAACAATTACTCTCAGTTGATGTATTAATGGAATTCATGGTTTAATCAGTGTTAACTTTTTAGTATTTTTGGGCATGCAACTATGTGTGGGATACAAGATTAAAAGAAATGCCTTCCATTTGGGAGATAGTCATGCTTGACAGTAGTCTCTAGGACCTGGCCAGTTGGATGTGGGCATTTGTAGTCATGAAGTGGGCCCTAATGGGATGGGTCATCAATGTAAAGTTCCGTGGAATGATTAGGAACCTAGTAGGAATAATTTTATCATTTTTTAAATTTCATAGGATGAATCATGTATAATATTTGGATACATATAAATTTTTATAGAGTGTGGTTGAAAAAAAAATCATTATGGATTCATGTAATATAAATAAATGATGACTAGAAGGTAGTGGTAGTACCATAAGAAATACCATGTTCTGTATTAGATAATATTTTATTGTAATTTTTTTAGTTAATGACTTATATTAAATAAAAAAAATAAAATAATTTAAATTTATTACTATTTTTATATTGGTGAAAACTAATATAAAATATATTAATAACTAATACATATTTTTTGATATCTGGAATTTATAAATAAATGTTTACAATATATTTTTAATGCCTCTAAAATTGTACATAACTTAGTATCGTGATATGATTAAAATCATAATTTATAGTTTAGTGATTTGTTTATAAGAATGATTTTTTTTCATTTTCTTATAATAATATAAATGAATCATCTATCTCAGTGTATTATAAAGAATACATCGCTATTAATATTATTTTACTTAAATTAGTTTATTATAGATATTGGAGGTATTAACATCCCATTTAGAAAAATATGACTTATTATGATTAATATTATTATATTTAATATATATTTCAAATCATATCATTGATTTTTTTTCTTTTATGATTATATATTTAAGGTTTCATCATACCTAAGAAATTACTTGAATTGTTTTGTAACATACGATTAGTAATGGAGAACCTATTAATGTACTTGAGTAATAAGATAATGATATAAGAAAAATATTAGTTGTTATATTGATAAAAAAATATTCAAAGCGAAATTAGATTTTTTATTGATCACCTATTTTGATTTCAAAATAATATAGTTATTTATGTCAATAATGTTTATGTTATTAGTACTGGTGTCATATGTTTTTAACAAGTTTTTTTATTCTAGATTATTTAATGGAATCATTGTTTTATAAAATTTGGTAATTAGTTTTTAATATTGAAATAAAACCATATAATCACTTTATTATTAAAATGGAATATTATTTTAAAATGTAGTGTCCAATTATAAATTATTTATTGTTAATATGAAATAGGTATATGTTATTAAATAGAGATTTAAAATTTTATATTGTTTTCTTTGAAAGATAAAGTAAATAGATTTTTCAATGGATGAATTGGAAAATAAAATGATTTTTTTAAAGATGGTGCTTAAATATCATCTTGACCAATGGCTTTATTTTTTGAAAAATGGATTTTGGGATATAATTTTTCCTAAATAATATTTTAATAATCTTGAAAATGTTTTTATACTAAGATCCTCGATAGTACATATGAAAACCAAATAGTTAAGAAAACAATAGATAAATGTTTAAGTATTTTATTTTTGGGATTTATTGAATCATAAGTATTTCTATATATATTTAAACGGTGATAAAAAATTGTGACATGTTATTTGTATCAATTTTTAGAGTCATGCATCATAATCCTGGGGATTCTTGGGATAAGTTGCAATGAAACTTTTGTTATTGTTCCTCATGTGAATAATGTACATAAGGTACATTGGGATATCATACATATTTGAGTGTTATGTATCTATGGGAGGGCAGATTAATATTTAAAATCATTAGATATTTGTGTATATCTTAGTTATTTTGCAATACTAAGATCCATTTTTTATTTTATCATTGGACCTCATGGGTGTGATATTTTTATTGTGTTAATTGTTTCATGATTAATTTTTTGGTTATTTGACAGTTGTTTCATTACAAAGATGAAAAATGATATAAATATGTGTACTTTTATTATCATTGATCTAGATAGAGTGTTAACTTTTTTTTTTCTCAGATTTTTTCAGGAGTTATAATGTCAGATAATGAAGAACAATAAACATTTTAAAATGGTTTTTTGTTCATGATATAGTTTTTATGTTTATGTTAGACCTATGGTGATCTTAAATATAGTCCTAAGACTACATGACACATTGGGGTTTTTGTGGGAGCAATCAGGTACCAGATGATTTTGAAAGTGGATTTGATTATCCAGTCATACCAAGCCGATCAAAGTGTAATTTCAATAGTTTCCATGTAGGACTATGTATGTTTATTTTCTATAATGATAAATCTATTAATTTTTCTCCCTCTTATTTACCCAAAAAAATTCAATACATAGATCACATTATTTATCTTGGGTAATTGAGACTCCTCCTTGGATTTGTTTCAGTTATTTACAGTCTCCATTAGGACCCATTAATATATGGATTCTTTGAATGTGTTTTACTAGTGAATCATTATAATATTAATTATTTATCCTCGAAACATCTTATTTAGGCTTACTTTGTTGTTATTATTCCATTGATAGTTTATATGTTGAGAATAAATTTCATTGGATCATGTAGGAAATAGTCTATAATAAAGGGGAATCAACAAATAGTAATAATAGATGGTCAAGTTTGAGCTTCTAAATATCAGTGGCCACTTGGGATAAAAATAAAATTTGGGGATATTTATTATACAATATATGTTTTAAGGGCTGAAATTTATGGGTGTCTTGGATGTAAAAAATTTGAGATTTTTGTTGAAAAAATATTTATTATATTATAAAATATATATTAGTTTGTATAATTTTGGTTCATACATCCATTTATTTTATTGAATATTTAAATTTTTCTCCTTGGTTATATAACTCCCGTTGGACTGTTTTTATTCTCCTACATGGAAAATTTTTATAATCTGGAAAGCTCAACTTTGGTAATGGTTTTCCCCTCAAACATTCAATTTATTCTAATATAATTTATGTGAGATTGTAAATAATGTTTTCCCAAAATATATTACTAATACTTATATGTATATTCAAAATATATGTGGTCGACTATCGAATGGGTTTTTGGTTAAACGGATGTATATTATCAATGTATTTTTATATACTATTATGTTATTTTATTTCATTACATTTATTATATATCCTTAAATGTATAAATTTTGAGTATATTTAATTTTTCATACTTTAACTATTTATCTCTATAGTAAAAGGTAGATAGCATTCCACATTTGTGTTATTCCTAGACACACAAATATATATAAGTGGCATGTGTTCCATATTTTAAATAATATAGGAAGATATTGAATCTATATGTGGTTCTATATATTAAAAATTATAGAAGTATAACATTATACATATATTAATACCTTATAATAAACCATATTTTCTTTATTTTTAATGTTTAATGGTTAAATTATTATTTATTAGATTCATCTCGTGAAATTAGATCACTATTTCCCACTAAATCATTATTGAATTATGACTTAATTAACCACAATTAACCTCTAAATAAAAATATTCATTTATAATAATGAAAGAAATGGATTTAATTAGTTAAAATGTTAGAATTCAAATGAAAATATAAATAATCTTTAAAAAAATATTGAATTGAAATATTATAAACACAAAAAATTTCATACTAGTTAATGTTGGTTGGTTCTTTATGTAAAAAAATTCTTTGTAGTTCTTTTTTGAAATGTTTTCTGGAAAAAATTCATTTCCTTTACATGTTTCAAAAATGGTTTCTTTAAGAAAATTTTATAAAATAGTCTACCATTCATTAAAACACTTTCCTCATATATAATCCCTATAAAGGTTTTTATAAAGCTATTATTTTGGATTTGGGATTACATATATTATATTTATCTGGGGGGTTATTACCATTTTGTAAAGGCATATTTCAAGTATTCTGTATAATTTGAGTTATTTACTAACGTCGACGTTTTATTTTGAATTGAGTAATTATAAAAAGTAATTTAGTAATTAATGAGTATAATAGAATAAATTAATTTCATCCTAGTTATGGGATGTTTTATTTTATAATATTATTCATTTAATAAATTTTAATGTCTACTATCATTACTCTATCAAAATGTTATGTGGTTTCTTGGTACACAAGTCCTTATAATTTTGTTAAAATATCACGTGAGTGACTAGATGGATTTTATTATCAATTTCTTAGATCCTTCCAGTCAAATTAATAACACAAGAGTATCATCATTTATCCTATAATATCCAACATCCACTATTTAATAATATATGATCAAGTTAAATCAATTTTAATCGTAATAAGTCTTCCATAATTCACATTCAATCACATATAGGTACACATTACATAATAAAATCAATAAAAATATTATTTTCATGTGTAGTATTGAAAAATAATTACTTACAAAAATAAAAATAATCAGAATCTTGAATTTCATCCATTTAAAAATCAATTCCAATATTATTCTAAATCACTAAATTTTTTATAATTTTCATAAATTTTAACAAAATGGTATCTTGAATCTTGTACGAATTGAAATAATTTTCCATTATACTTTTGAAATTTAACTTGAGTCTATTTTTACATCCATATACTTTTACTTATACCTCACATTGAAATGTGTTGCTCAATCCAAGGAATTTATTTTGTGATTTTTTTTAATTTTTAGGATAATGAACACATTCTATATGATTTCAGTTTTATTTTAAATTATCTCCAAGAGAATTATGGTGATAAAAAAATAATTTTTCCTTTTGTTGTTCTTTTGAATTGGGTTAGTGGTATGATGTGAAAAAATAAAGTATTCAAAGAACAGTTGTTATATCTTTATTATCATTGTATAAAATCACATTAAATGTAAAATTTAAAATCAATAAGTTTTTACTCCCTTATATGAATAATTAAATATAGTTTCCAAAAAATATAATGACAATCCTCATATTGACATTACAAAAAAAATATTTTATTCATCCCATATCATTAATATATATATATATATATATATACAAACAATTTTCAAGGTGAAATTTATTTTAGGTGACCGATATGAATAATGGATGATAGCAAATAAACATTTTATTTGTTTAATTTGGTCATGAATCATTTAATAATAATAATTAAAAAATTGTTTCTTATTTCCATTTTTATATAGAATCTGTTTCAATTTTATCTGAGATAAGGACGGAAAAATAAATTACAGGAGTGTTTGTGAAACATGTCACTTTAGAATGTAAGAAATACTCTTACATCATATCAAACGTTAAACAATAGTAGAAAAATGATTCAAAATGAAAATTTACGCAACATTTTTTTTAAATTCTAAATTGTACATTAAAATATCAATATATGAGTTCGAATGGATTTTTCATGAAACATAGTTATTTTATGCTAATTAATGGTAACTTTGTTCCCCAAAATGAATGTACCATGTGTGTTGTGGTTGTAATGTTTATTAAAAAAGGGATTTTAATTTAATAAATTATATTTATCATTTTTTACACCTAAACTGAATTTTTTTGATACTATAACAATGGAATTTAAAAATAATTGATAAATTATTTATACACATAAAAAACAATGAAGTTGAGGAAAATTTAATATAATATAAGAATTAGTAGTCTAACAAGGAATAATTGTAATATACAAATATAAATAATGAAATAAAAATAGAAAATCCAAAAAAATACAATCATCTAAATTATAACATCCTGAAAACGAAAATATTTTCGTACCATCGTTTTTTACTCTTATTAGTTTATGATCCTTATTTAATTATTTAAACATTATAGTGGATATTATAAATTCAATACTATTATCAAGAAGATACAAAATGATGGAAACTGTATGATATTACCAAATAGTAATTTTAAATGGGATTCTTCCTATTAATCATTATATTTCATTGTGCATCCCTGATCAATAAATCATATAAAAATACTAAATTTAAATATGAAATAAAAAATTTAATTGAAATTTGAATAGAATTGAATATATGATTTTTTTTTCATCACATGTGGGTGTATTTCTTTTCCTTACAATAGTCAGTTATTTGTAGAAATTCATTATCTATTTGAATGAGGAGGATATACTTTGATTAAAACTTAAATGTATTGGTTGATCTTTTCTCATAACTAATTATTTTTCATTAAAGAGCCTTTATTTATTTTTCTATTTCATCACCCCTTCACATTAAATTGAATTGTGATAGTGGGATATAGAATAAATAAGCGTGGGTCTTATATATTCCTGATCACTACCTTCCTTTCATCCTACATATTTCATAAAATCTCTTATGAATATTCACATGTATCGTTAGTGGTAGAGTAAGAAAAAAAAATTATTTGTGAATTCAAATATATTTAATTTAAAGAGAACTTATCTCACCCATAAATGGAATCTTCTATTGATATTTCTACTTGCATCACAAAAAAGATTCTACAAGCTGATCTTGGAAGTAGCCATTCTTTAATTTATTAATTTTTAATGAATATGATAATGGTTTTATTTTCCTCACCACATTCTAGAAGGATCATAGTAATGAGTCTAAACAAAATCAAAGAAGCATGGTATTCATAATTTAGTTCCTAATAAGTTTGAATAATGTAAATCCAAATATAATTTCTAAACATTAAATTGATCATATAGGGTAGCTACATCAAGAAGTACCACTTAATGTGTTGTCTGGTCTAGGATTATTCTTTTTACAATCCCCCCTTTGTCCTCAAAAAGATATCCAGCATTAAATATAGTGATATAACAGATCATATAAATTTTATATTTACCTTCCCACTATAAGGAATTTATTTATTATTCCTATATAAATAATTTATATCATCTTCTATATCAACCAACCAAATGGGATTAAAAAATTGATTTTATTTAAGATTTTTAAATTGATAAACATGTATTTTATGTTTGGAAAAGTTATATTTTAGGTTTAAAGCAATTATAACAATAAAAATGTTATTTTTCTTTTTTTAGAACAAATAAATATTAACAAATAGGTTCCAAACAATATAGAGATTGTTTTTTAGTTCCATGGTATTTAATAAATATTTATTTTTAATTTTTCATCAGGATTCTAATAAAATAACAAGTAAAATTATTTATTTAACTAATATAAGTTTTTCTTAGAAAAGTATCATTGAAACTCCCAAAAATAACCAATATTAAACATTTATATGTTTTTATAAAAATGAAATTAGAAGTACCTTTCATGCATTTGAAATAAAAAATATATAAATTTAATCAGAAGAAAACAGTGAGAAAGGTGATGTGACCATGGTAAAATAACAATTCTTCCATCGTTATCCAAAATAATATATTACATACATATCAAATTACCATATCAAGGAATCTCAACATTCACTCCCATAAATATATATTATTTATGTTAGTATTATAGGGAAATATACATGGAATACCATCCTCCAACTCATCCATAGTGGTGGGTGTAAACACTTCATGAATTAATTTTTTCACCACACACACACCCCAATCCACTATACATGGTACATCTGTACATATACCCCAAAAATAATGTGAAGTAATTTTATAGATAAGAGGGTAATAATTAATTTTTAATTAATTATGAAAACAAGTAATGGTTTACTGAATAAATTATGGAAGCTTTTTTCCAATTATTAACACTCCCAATACTTGATCGAAGATAATAAGAAATTGTTAAATATTGATTTTTAGGAAATTAATACATAGGAAATATCTATATGGATCAATGACTAATTTTATTCAACAAAAAAACTAATTTTATAGATCACCAATAATTAAAGGGGAATATACAATCACAATGTGAATAAAATAGAAAATAAATATTTAATTTAATGTAATGATATAAATTTAGTAAAGTTAATATATTAAATTATTAAAGGGTATCCCCTTAAATGGTGTCCCATTTCCCATATAAAAATAAAAAATAAGTTCTTTTATGTTATTATATTTTCATTTCCTCTTGTTATCTTGAAAGTCTAATTTTTTAGAAATATTCCTTTAGTTGGTAACATGCGTACACATTGAAGATTTTCTCCAATCATAATCACTTTACATAAACCATATCTAATGTACCTCTTGTACTCTTATCATGATTCCAATAAACCAATTACCCCTACATTTTTTTATAAATAATGAGGGGCATATATTTTGGATGAATGAGTTCTACTTAATTTGGATAGAATAATGAAATAATTATATGTTGTTTTGTTGTGTATTATTTTTATAGATACCACATAGAGAAGTGGATGATCTAAGGGTTTCAATTAATTTTACTTATTATTCCAGTTGATACAAATGTATTTTATATAATCAATCAATGATGATTTTTATGAGTAAAATTTTTCAAAAATGATGTTTGAAAATAAATCATCATAGAATCCCAAAAACAATGCTAGTTCTGATCTTGTCCTCATACAATGTATCATAATGTCAATATTAACCATAAATGGATGTGTAAATACCATATATAATGTTTTTGGATGTCTACGGTGATCCAAAACACCGACATATAACATTTAAGTACCCATTTTTAACCCCATGTAGATAAGCTATTCTCCTTGTGGGTTTGAAAAATCACATTTCCATGCTTGAAAATTATTGCATGAGTAGTTTATATTATACAAATTCAAATATGGTTATATGAGTTTTCAATTTAATCCTATATGAATTGTTGTGAATTCATTTTAATTATATATTGATCATATCCTTCCCTTATTAACATATTCTTGACATCATACTCTTTTAATCAAACATGAGTGACTGGATGGATTTGATATTATTTAATTAGGCTTTTACTGAATGAATTAATCAGAAATGGACCTCATAATTTATCTTATTATATCATATAACCAACATTAAAAATGAAAAAAGAAATATAACTCCATTTCATCCTCCCGAACCAAATATAATAAATATTTATATACACATTGATACACTTTATACCTAAAAAGAAACTGAAATCACATTTTAGGTAAAAATAAATGAAAAGTTTAATTTATAGTATAGTTAAATATAAACAAAATAAATTATTTTTAAACACATAAAATGTGTCGAATTTTCCAAAACTAATGGAAATATGAGGAAATATTTAATTTTAAAATATATTTAAAATTAAAAATCTGTCATTGTTCAAATAAAATATCGAATTTTTCTTACCAATTTCACAGTTTTATTTTTGAATGTATTGTAAGATATAATATTTATTTATTATTGTTTCATATCAAATACTATTTGATATTACATGATTATTTCAATAAGAGATGCAGTAATAATGAACTATTATGTGAAAGTGAATCCCATTAATGGTAAAAGCCTTTGCTCTAATTAAAATTGTTGCAGCAGGGAGTATAATTGAAAGCATGTTAAGAAGGAAAGGTAAATCATTTTTGATTTAAATAAACCACTTGAGGAAAATAAATTATTTTACACCTATTAGAATGATTTCATCTCATTAACGTATCTCAAAATTTATCTAGATTGATTACATATATATAAATTAATGATCACCTAAAATTTTATTTTATGAGGATCTCAGTGAATATTGGTGTTAAAGAATCCTTTTCTTGTGGTTATATCCCACCCAAACAGGGATTTTATTTTACTAACAAATCATCCAAGGGAATGTGAATATCCTATAACCTAATTTTTGCACTGAAAATCTATGTAATTACCAACATGAAACTTTAAGTGAACTAAACTATAATAATGTCAAAAAATTGATGTATAATCTTATAGTTTTATTGAGAAGGAATATAAAAAATCCATAATATAAAAAACAAATATAATATTCATCCTTATATTAAATATTTACTCTTTATATCTACTCTCTCAAAATTACCACAAAATAATCATCATGAGGATAGTTTACGAAAATACTCAATATTTTATTTCCCTGTATTTTTCTCCCATCCTTTTTATTATCCACAAATTAATAGTGATTTTATACAATATAACTTATAATTTCATCCACATTTTTCACATATTCTACTTCACCAACACTAATGATATTATGGTAAATCCTATCAATATCAAAATATTTCCTTCTCGATAAATTAATTATTTCACCATACCACTCTGTAAAAAGATATCACTACTCACATAGATATTTATAATAATTTATATATTGGATATCTATGTAAATTATCAACTCAATATATTTTATTTTATAATTCCACATATATTAGATATCATAAAATATCATTCTTCTATGAAAATAATTGAATGAAAGGTATTCTATATGAAATTGATTATTTCTCATTTTATGATAATAAAAATATACCCATAATATTATGATTATTTTAAGTATATTTTTAGTTATAATTTCCTTATTTTCTAGATAAACGTTTCCATAGCTGTGTGATTGCATGAAAATATAATTGAGGTGAAATGATCCAAATAATGAATTAATAACTAAATTATTATTTTGACACCAGAATGGTATCTTGAATCTTATATCATAACATAGAATCATGATATATAAATAAATAAAGATAATATAACATGTAAATATTTAATCATAATGCCCAATAGAAATTTTTTTTTCCAAACTTGATATTCTGAAGGGTCTTAGATATCCTCTAATATTTCTAGTTACTCTATCATATTTAAACAATTAACACTATAAAATCAGTGAATAATTGGAGAAAATATTACAAAGAGACTAATTTGTTATACATGGATTATGAGTTACTATAAAATATCATATTAGAACCTTATGTTTATTCATTTATATCCTTATTATTTGAAAATTAATGCATTTTCGAGATTTTATAGATTTTTAGGGAGCTATGTTATTCCCATGATATTAAATATGTAGTGTTTAGGATGAATTTCTCATATATAGGGTTATAGAATAAAAATATTCTTTTATGTATACATTAGAATTCAAATATAATCAAACTAATCAAAATATTTTATCAATAATTAAATATCTTTAACACCAAAATTTTAATCCTTGTCTCAACAACACATAAAAACCAATCATCTCATCCACCAAAAAGAAATTAAATTTTTTTATTGCATAATTAAATAATCACCCATCATATCAAAATAATTTCCAAACATTTTCAGAAAATAATAACTCAATTGATTGTATCAATAAAACCATTATATCTTTAACAAACACAACAAAAATGGTTATTTAATTCATTTATAAATATATAAACCATCTCCACACATATGAAATTTAGTTTATTCATAAATCATCATCCAAGTGATACTTCCATAATATGTATAATTCATCAGTTCAAAAAAAAATATTGTCTATTATTATAATTATACTCTTGATTCACATCACTCACATAGAGACATATGATTTAAAAATATTTGTACTCTATGAATGATACCTCATTATACTGTACTCATGAATAAACTACTAATGTCTAATAAATTTACATAATTCATATAAAAATGATCATTAATATTCTTTGACATTAACATCTTCATCTCCTCATGTTCTTCTCAAACATATCAAGGTAAATAATATACCTCATTTTATATATTTATAAAGATAACTACTCACATAAAAAGTAGAATATATGAATCAATAAGAACTTTGTTATTATAGTTACTTAAAAATAAAATTTCATTAGGTTCTTTTATCACTGAATTCAAATTGAAATCATTTCTTATTCGAAAATATATAACATGGTCAAGCAATGGAATACCAATTTTTAATATATGTGCATGACTTACAATTCACTATTAATGTTTGATATTATTCACATTGGAATAAAATAATATGATTTTTTTGACAGTTTTCACTACATATAACTTGAAAATGAATCCTGAAAGGGGAGGATCTCAAAAAATATTTAGTTTTTTTAAAAATATAAAAAATATATCTTATTTTACTCATGATATAGGACAAAAATTACTCTTGAGCTATCCATGGGTGTGTTGTTAGTCCCACAACATGAAGTTTTTTTAGAGAGAAAATTTATTTTCCAATAATCAACTCATCTATATTACATGGTTAAGTGATCACATTGACTCACCCTAAAAATAATTAAAACGCATATACAGTATCCATAACATCACACATGCATTATAATTTTTACTTTGGTGTCCCGCCTTATAGTTATGGTTTATCAGAGGAAAAAACATTATAACTTTTTTTCTTTATTTCATGGGATATATTTTCGTTAATATTATATTGTATACATGAATTCATCCTGGTCACCATGTGTGAATTTTTATCTAGGTTCACAACACATAACCATCTATAAATATATAGCTGGTTTGTCTCACATCATGAATCTTAGGAAGAAATAATAAATGGATTCACAGAAATAATATAGTACATAAATAGGACAATATTAATAATGAAACTATATATATGAATTTACTTCATATATATAATAAAAGTGTTCTTTGAAAACATATATACACCCATGAGAATGGTGAAATAAATGGGTTGATGAAATACAGAATATAATTAAGAATTATAAGAAAATATAAAGAATTAACCCTAAATGAAAAGACTCCCCATATTAATTTTTATAAAATTTAAAAAATAAAAAATACTAGTTACTTGTAAAACACATGTACACTAACCCAGGTTTAAAAAATAATGTCAAATCATCCACTAATGTGGATGTACAATGTATGAATATAAATCACATAAGGCCACCATTATTGATTCACCTAATATATACCACAATATCATAAATATTTTACCAATAAATTATATAATTATCGACCAATATCATATATGAAATCATATTATTTCATCATGTTTTTAAAGGTCATCATGATATATAACATAACATTCATTGAATTGTATCGAAAAATCATACTTTTCATACCAGATGAAAATATATGTAGTGTCCAAAACATTTATTTTCAATCCATTAAATTGAATAAATATATATATAGAATATGTTGTCATCTCCAGAAGAGATACATAAGAGTGAAGTTTCAACTATGGAACATATCACATGAAGAAAAAATGTCTTTGTAGAATATCATAACATAAATCCAAAATGAAAAGCAAAACCATGGGGAGGAACATGAAACACCAACATAAGAAGATAAAACCTCTATATAGGATGTTGAAAAGTCACTGGATGAGATTTTATTATTGAGATGTATTTTATTATATAAAAAAGTAAATAAGGAATGAAATTATGGTTAACTGAGATATAACATCAGTTTAAAATATTATAATGGGGTGTAGGACATGAAATTATATACTCAGATAAATAACAAAAATGAGTGATTGGAACATATTTCAATCCTCAACATCCCGAAACCATTGTGAGAATGGAATATTCAAATAATAGTAATTCACCGACATGGTAAGGACAACAAACATCACATCATTTAGAATATAAAAAAAATCATAGCACAAAAATAGTGTTCCTATTTAGTTTTCTCCAAAATCTAATATCACTATAGTCGACACAGTTATCCACAACATTTTCAAAATATAACACCCATCACCTCCAATGATCTAATAATCAAATCATCAATTACTGTTACAAATAAAAAAAATCTCATATCCTGATATTATAAACTATAGCTTATTATATATAACTTAACAACTCACATTAGCATAACATATAATTACCCAAAATAGATCTCTTAGATATGGTGTTAAAGGTAAATTGTTTACATTTATGGATTTGACACTAATAAATGTTATAAAATTTCAATATTCCAAATCATAAAAAATACAGACCAAACAATGGTTCATATACATACAAATAAACCATTTTGGTTAAGTATTTTTTAAAATTATTATAAATTTTTTCATAAAATTACCCATGTATTGTAAAGATAGTTTTTCAATTTATTCCAATCGTTTCAAATTCATAATTATTTCTTAAAACTATCTAATAAAATTCACCACACATGAATAATTTCTATAGAAAAAGGTATTAACATAATTATCAATAACATGGGTAAATAAGAAATATCCTAAATGTGGGATAAAATACATAATAAGGGTAAGCATAATAATTTCCAATTGAATGTAATCAGTTAGCGTAATATGTGAATATTGATATGATAAAATAATCATAGTTAGTGAGTATTAAATAATATAATTCATACTTACTAAAAAATTAACAATTAAATATATGTAATAGACTAAATATTTAAATTAATATTCGAGCCATATAAGTCTAAAATCACAATCCATGTGAAAGTAACCCATAAAGAAACAATCTACTAGAAACAATAAGATGCATTAAAAAAGATTATATTTCATAAAATATCAACAATTCATCATTGAATCACCCAACCATAT
This sequence comes from Viscum album, assembly GCA_963277665.1. Taxonomy (NCBI): domain Eukaryota; kingdom Viridiplantae; phylum Streptophyta; class Magnoliopsida; order Santalales; family Viscaceae; genus Viscum; species Viscum album. The sequence continues at coordinate 2,057,500,010 of OY728120.1, read as the reverse complement.
GATTCCCATATCACGTAGAGGTAACAAATATATAGAAAACACCATCTTATATAATGTGTAATATTCATCCAATAAAACAAGTTACCTATTAGGTGTAACTTCCATTCAAATAACTATGTCTGATTACATAATATATTTGAGGGATTTAACATACTCATTGATCCTTGATTATAATGTAACCACCGATCCGTTTTCAAAAATAAAATTAATAGAAATAATCCATACATATTCCCATAAACCATAGATTGAGAAAAAATTTATAATAATTAACTTTTAAACATAACAAGAATCATTGGACTTTCATAGATTTAATTTCCTATAGAAATGAAATGGGTTACATGAAAATATTTGTGAATTAATCATAATAGATGTAGAGAAATTAAAATTTTTATAACAGTAAAATATTTTTGTATTATAGTTTAAGTAGAATAAATCATTGTTGGAATTGATGAATGAAAATAAAATTAAGATATTATTATAATCATTAATGAAAAAAATAAATTTTCTTCTATGAAAATCACAATTTTAAATAATAAATATACAAAATATTAAGAAAAAATTGTCAATGAGTATAAAAGTTTACAGATTCAATGGATGATTAAAAAGAGAAATATTAATGGCTTAAATGGAGGTCATTATGATGAATGTGTTACAATAATACATCACATTCATACATTTGTAAACAAATTAAAAATGATTCCTATAGAAAATGTTAAGAATATTCCTTTTCTAAAACGTTATTAATGAATTTAAGAGATACTTTAAAATTCCAATATGAAATAATGTATTATAAAATAATAAAATTATTGACATAATTTTAGAAAAAATGGAAATTGAAAGAATATATTACTCATCAAATAAAACATAAAAAATTAGTATCACTTTTAAATAACATTATTTGTGATTCTTTAACAAATAAAAGAGGAAATATGATTAAATGTTTAAAAAAAATTCATAATTATAGTATAATAAAAGTGATGCTGTTAAATAAAATGACTAAATGTGATCCCTCCTAAAGGAAAATTTAAAATTGAAAATATCAAAATTAGATGAGATTGGGTCAAAAAATCATTACCACATTTGTAACATTTTAATATTAATCTCATGAATGAAATTACTTAAATTGAAATATTAAATACTTTGAATGTAATGATATGCATGAAATAATTTTTCATGGAGAAATATATACACATCATGAATAAAAATTTGATCATTACAGAATTACATATCCTAATGAATGAAATTTTGATATTAATAACCCTTTAAATGAAAATATCATATTATTAAAAGTATATATAATTTATACTAAAATTAAATACTCAAAAAATTGGAAATAAAACATTAATAAAATATAAGAAACATCACAGATAATCATGAAATAATATAATTAATGATGACATGATATATACCAATGGTTTGAAATTGAGTTAAGAAAACCTATAACATTTTTGTCCCAATATAATAAAAAAATAAATGCTGTAACATGAATTATACCATAAAATAACAATAATTATGATATATTAATTATATGACAACTAAAAAATCATTATATTGACAATATAATGGTATCTAGGTTAATGAAATTAAAACAAGACTCAATGAAATGAAATTGGAAAAACATTCCATACCTTCAGTCTAGAATAATTATGAATTTTACTTAATGACAAATATAATAAATTTTTACCAGTTATTTACATTTTTTTAACCTTTTATAGGTTTATTTAATTTCTATTAAACAATTTAACTCGTTTATTTAATTGAAATATAAAATTACCCAATAAGTAAATTCCATGTTCGTTGTTTTGTGGATTTTAAGTTAATATCATTAAATTAAATTTGGTATATTGAAAGTAAATACCTATGGGTAAAAGGTATGATTTTATAGATCATAGTCTATCCTATGGTTTATATCATATGTTTTTGATATATGAGTGTTTAAAATACGGATTTTATAGAGAATGGTCTAGGTGAATGGTCTTGGATCACATTTAGCATTGACAATCTTATATGGAACTATTAGATGCCAATGTTGTTTTCCACATATTGGGAATGGATTTCTGACCCATGTGGATCATTCTAGGTATTAGTGTGCCTCACATCATAATAGGGTAGATTCCACACAATTGTGAATCATAGATTGTTAAACTATGTGACATATCATAGTTCCCAGATCTAAACGATTAAAATGATGGAATTTACACTTATGAAATTGGTTGTTTTTAAACCAAATCACCACATATTATTCATTAGGATTAGAATAAAAAACCCAAGTTCACCTTAGGCCTCTTACCATGGATTCATGATAATATCCCATAGTTTTTAGTGGTTATCTTCAAGGTATTTCCCATTTTTTATCTTAATCCCTCTTTTCTATTTAAATACTCTGTCTATTTCTACTCCCTTTGTCTCGAGGGAACCTTAATGGGATATAATTTCTAGTTATATGAGGTTTAATAGATATTTTATTTTGTTTTTTAGGGTTATAGTGTCAAGATAACATGTTCTACTCCTTTTTGGTCCCCTTTCTCAATGTTGATGTGATTTCATCTATTCATGATAATTGTGTCCCTAAATAACTATTCAAACCCACAAAATGATTTATGATATGTTAAATTCCATTAGTTTGTTTGAGAAAATTCTTTATATTATATCAATTTTTATTCTTTTCATGATATTTATGTTTTAAAATGGGATTTTCTTCAAAAACAATATTTTTGAATACTATTTGTTCATTTTTGTGCATAATGGTTAGTTTTAACATTAAATGGGTTTCCTAGAATGGGGTTAGTGATTATTCCCTATGAAAATGTTTCATAATATTTTTCTGTGATTTTAAAATGGGTATTTATAAATGAATATAAAATTTGGAATATTGGGTTTATTAGTAAATGGGTGTATGTCTTTTTATTGTGTGTAACACCAAATGAAGTTTGATATTGATATTCTATGATAGTACATCATGTTGGTTAAATTTACATTATTTTGAGTATATTGTCCTTTTTTTATTAAGGTACATATTCCCATAATGTAGAGCCATGTATCATTACTTGTCATTTATTCTTGTTTTTACACATGATTTTATATTTTATAGTGAGTTTGTTACTAATGTATAAAACTATCCAGGATTGGATTTTCTTTTACTTTCTTGTTATATCACATGTACATGAAATATTCAATGATTATGTGAATATAGAATTATTTTCTAAAAAAATGGATTATTTAAAAATTATATTACCTTGTTTAAATTTATTATATGTTTTATTTTTAAACCTAATGGTAATGTTATCATGGCATTATATTTAATATAGATTCATATATGAAATACTACTGGGCATTGTGATCACACCATATATTTAAAATTATTCATTTTAAGATTTTATTATTAGGACTCGAGTAAAGGGAATGGCATCATGAATTTTTTCACCTTCTCTTATTTTTTTATTCCTTTATTAAGGGATGAATTGGTTGTGATAGATGAAAAAATGTAGACTCCTTTTTTTTCTTGTCATTTTTTACATTATATTTAATCCTTTTTTGGACATTGTATGTCCTTGGGTTTTATGATTTATGACTATTTTATCTCTATTATTTTCAATCATTTTATTTATAAACATGACTTGTTTAGTTGCCTATTTTCCCAACCAACTTGTGGTAGAATGTTTTGGATGACATGTCTGGTTGAACTAGTTTTTTTTACAAAATGTAATAAATGAAAATGACCACTGAAAATTTCTTTGAAACTACCTATGTTTTGTTATGTGTCTTTGTTAGGAAAAAGTTAGGTCCATAGAAAATTTGGTAGTAACTATGGGAGAGTTCCTTTCTCTATCATTTCTATGATTAAACTTGAGTTACCATGACTGTATTGAGATTTATACCAAACATGGGTCTTAGTGTTGGAGTATATATAAATGAACTAAATTTTCGGCTTATTTGAAAGGGAATGTTACTTATTATATCTTTTTCTTTAATTTATACGATAATTGAATAATTTATATTCTTTTATTTTATTGGAAATAATAGTTATTCAAGGTATTGGTCTTATGATTTATGAACTTTCACTGAAGCCAATTTATTATTATCATGGTTTTATAAGACAACCATTGTAACATTTTTTTCTAATCTGGGTGAGAATTACATGACACATGATCTTCATGAATATCCTCAATTTGACACTTCTTTGGTGGAAGATGTAATCGAAATTATTTTGACCACATGAATGATGATTTTTGTGATGTCAGGATGAGAAGTGGATTATGGGTTAGGTTTTACAACAAAAAATCCACATCAATTTTTTGTGACAAAGGACCCCATAATGGCTTGTGTAGATTAAAATGATTTTACAATTTAATAAAATAAAAAATTTTCTAAGGTGGGGTTTTTTGACATAAAATTTTGTAGTATTGGGAATTAAAGGGTGGGACCCTATCATGAATGTTATCTTATCAGATTATTATACATGGACATATTTCTATAAAATCAACCAAAAACACTTTTATATTGAAAGGTTTTTAGTATAAAATACCATAGAACTTATGAACATAGAGTATGGTAACATATTATTTAGGAGTATTCTACCTTTTCATTGAGTTCGTTCACTTAAATCCTCATAGTTTTTTTAATATAATATTTCAAAATAATTTAATATTTTCAATATTCTATATTTTACAAAAAAATGAATATTCATTGTGTTATATGATAACACCATGTTATTCATTAATTGTACATAATAACACGTAATTATTTGACTTCATGAATCACATATATTTTCTTATGGTACGGGAAGAAATATGTTTTTCTTTTGTTACACACAATTCCGTGTTCCTTTGATAGAATGGGTTACACAAAAGACCTTGGTTTACACAACTACAATACACTATTAATAATATTATTGAAATATTATTATATATTTACAAAGAAGTTATAATGTAAGTCATGAATAATATTAAATAAACTATTAAAATATGTTTTAAACATGTATACAAAATTAATTCTTCCTTTATAAAATTTTTACAATAGAATTTAAGAATTATTTGTAAATAAAATAATTCCCTTTAAAAGAAATCTATTTTTAAATGTAAATACAAAATTTTATATCATTAAATTTTGAAAAAACTTTTCATAAATTTTTCCATAAAAATTATATGTTATATATTCAATAATTTTTTGACACACAGCCAAAATATTTTAGAGGCATAAGATAATAATAATTCAAATTGTGTGAATAAAAATTTGTATATTTCAAAATCGTAAATTTGAAAAAATTTCATAGACATCGAATTTTAGATAATTTTTTTGTCAATTTTATACATTATATTTGAAAAAATAATCATAAATTTTGAATGTGGAATCCAAAAATTTACAATGGATAAATTTTTGCTATTTTTTTGAGAAGTATCATTTTTAGATGAACTGTGAAAAATGAATTTTAATAGTAAAAAGAAATTTCATACAATTTATTTATATAATTAAATTATATTTTAATTTGGTTTTGATGTTTAATTAGAAATAGTTTTTCACGAACCAACTCAGATCGACATTGAATTAGTCACCCGAGTTGATATGTCGCAAGGATCAAGAGGAATTACAGATCATCCTGGGCTAGCAACAAGTGCCAATGTTCAGGCCTGAATCCACATAGATTGATCCTTTGCATGTTTTCCAAGACTGAGGTGCACAGAAAAGTCACAGAGGAAGTCTAGAGGAGTTTGGTCATGATTAGCTGGAAATAGGGGGGCTACATGACATCACCAAGGGGTACACGACATGTACCATTTGGGTTTCATAAAAATAAATTATAGAGTTTAGGAGACGTGTCTTTGGGCCTATGTTGCCCTGAGGCATTACATGATGTGATGAGGAGGTATACATCATGTACTGCTCCACTACTAGGTGTTTTAAAGACACCCAACCACTCGGGTTTTTCAAACCATACCACTTGAGCACACCCCCTCTCGACCCTAGATGACCTGGATGCATCCCTATTCAACATTTGGTGATTCCTCATCCTGGATCAATTCCCCACAACATTTATTTGATCCATATTCAATCAAAAGTAATATCTACCTCCGTTATTTATTTTTATTTGATCCGTCGTCTCCCTTTTCTTTTTCATGGTATTATGTTTGGTCTCCATTGTTCTAAGGGAGTCTCTGTTGGCTATTGTTGATGCGATTGTGTCATGACAACATCTGGTGGATATTTTTGTTGTGGGGAAGATGATAGTGATCCGTTACTTTGATCTTATCTTGTGAAAAGTACATCAGAAACCTTACAAGCTAGGGTTCATTGCTTCAATAATAATTAATGTGCAACGGTAGAGATTTCATGTTTTAGTCCATTTGATCGCAATGGAATTAACCTAATTATATACTTGAACTGGATTAAAAGTATTGGTTTGATCGCATGTTGTTTCTTTGCAACATGATAATAGTTTGCCTCTTGATTTTCTAGATAGTGTGACATATATTCTATGCTTGTTAGCATGCTATTATTGATGAAATTTCTAATGAACATAAAGATGGAAATAACTGATAATTAAATGGATAAAGATATCTATGCATGTAAATTAATTTGGTTGTTGTTTTTGTTGTTGTAAATTTCTATTAATAAAATTGATACAGATGTGCATGATAATTCTAGTTAGTTGATAAACCTGAAGAATGTTGGTTCTTTTTGTATAAATTCTTGTCAAAATAATTGTTTAATTAGTTTGTGGTAGTTATGATAGCTTTTAATTTTAGGTTTCCAATAGTTTTAACCTACTAATAATGAATCAGTTAATATATTATGTATTGAAGAATTGGGTTTTTTATAAAACAGAATGTCTTGAAGGGTTTTGAGTTACCCTCTAGCTTGTAAATTCCAGAGAAACTTATTCTTGGAGCTGTGAGAGCTCATTCCTTATGTAGGGAGAATGACTTTTTTTAGTCCAAGAGCCTAGTAGCCTTATTGTTTTCCGGGTTATTTTGATGTGATGTGAACCTGGAAGGCTGTTGTGAGATGTGGGGGTAGGGAGGCCCAGGGGTTGTGGAAGCAGTTAACCACAAGAGCGGTGGGATGTATTTGATTATGTAGGTGGGTGTCGGGGAGGACACCATAGGTGATGAAATGGGTTGAAGTAGGTCTTACCCACTTACGTGAATGTGGTTTATAATTGAGTATCTTTTTTGTTTTTATTATTTACACTCCCCACTTCTTGAGGTAGATGGTCTTTCTTAACATCCTTCCAAAATAGGTGAAGATTCTTGGGGAATGACATGTGCTTTCCTTTTTTAGTTTCTCATTGATGGGTGGTTCTATGCTCCCTCTATAGTTGTACAAGACTCAGCGGGTAGCCCATCTACTCACCGGGTTGAGACCCTTGTATTGGTATCATAGTTTTTATTTTATAGAATTCCTGGAATTATGGAAATTCATAATGTTGTTCATAAATTTTTGAATGAATGATGATTGACTCATGGGGTTTGTGCTTGCTGGGACGCAATGTTGATGTATAAATTTAAAGAAATAGTGAACTTTTGTGTGTTTCTAATGAAATGTAATTAAATATTAATAACAATTAATTAATATTTAATGTATTAATTAATATATTTTGCAACTGAAAAAAAGTGAATGAAGCAATATAAATTTTTTCATTAAATGGTTGGGTGGTTATAGAATACCTAGTCAATGTCATGGAAGCTGAGAGTTCGAGAGACATTAGATGTAGTTGAGTCTAGGACTAGGTTATTCCCATAGTGTGGATGTGAGCTATAGTATTCTGTACTCTTTCTTTTTCTATATGCTACTACACCCCTTTAGTTAGGTAAATTCACACCCTCGGGATTATGAGCCTTGGAGGGTGTTTTCCCCAACATTCTATTGGGAGGATGGATGTCTGACTACCCCCTTTGGCCCTACTCTCTTCCTTTTGTAGTTACTTGTGCTGGTAGGCACAATGGTTAGTTTTCCCCATATATGTGTGTAAAGGTCTATAATGGGTTTTGTTTATTTAGATGCAAATATTTTGGATATATTTTCCAATGGAATACTATAGGTGTAATGTGTATTGGCTATGATGACATGAGGATCCTTTCTTGGTTTATGGACCATAATATCTTGTGGTATAATGGCCAATGTATGATACACATTATGGGAGATGTGGGTGCTCCCGAAACTAACTGGTTACATTGGATACATGGACGTAGTGGTTTTTTTGGATGAGGTGAATATTGCTGTTCTTCTCTCATGTGTCTGTGGGAAAACATATTTAGAGAGAGATGCTTAGGACGTGCAACTTTGGGGAAAAGAAGAAAACCAGTGGGGAAGTATTGGTGGGGTACACTTCATAATATTTATTATATTATATACTCTTGTATTCAATAATTTCTGAGAGTATCCATAGTATGGCTGGGAACATAGAATACCTATTTAGGTGACGTGTTAGTTTGACTTGTTATTCTCTGTGCTTTAGCATGCTTTCTTTACATTTGAAAGAGAGTATACTGGGAGGGTCCTACATAGTATACTATCATATTCACTCTACGTATATATAAACTATTTTTCAGGTCAGTTGGAGAAGGCTGGAGATTAGCATGGGTACTACTAGCTTGGGGTTATAGGATTCATTCAGGCATTGTGGTCACTGCTATTTTTATACTTTCTTTTAGTACTTTAAATTTTTCCTTTCAGTTGTAGTAGTTCTTTCATGACATTACGTATATGTACATGGGAGTTTTTTTATATTTTTAGTCTGAATTATAGTTGGTTGGAATCTATCTTATATATCTCTTTTTCTTGTGTTATCTTAGAGGGTAATGTATTCCTTTTGTGTTTTTAATATACCCTTGATTCTAGTCTCCAAGCTAAGGCCTACTGGAGGTGGGACCCCGAGGAAACTATCTCCCTTCTATTATTTCCAGCCCTGGAGGGGTACACCTTTTTGGGAGGGGCTCATGACAGTTTGTATAACCGGTCTGGTTGAGGTATAGGATAGAGTTTGGTGTTAGGCATATTTGAGGTGTCCTGGTTTGGTAGGGAAACATTGTCAGTTAAGATTAGAAAGTGATGTAATCACTGGGAACCGGTGGAGACATAAAAATTTAGGCCCCCCTGTGATATCATGAAAATACCTTTATGTTTACAGTGACTATAAAATGAGGTGATAATGGTTGGAGTGTAGAGACCTAGGAATGGATCTTGCATCATTCTTCTTTGTGCCTGTGATTAAATGGGTAGACCTCAGTATAGGTTATCCTAAAATGAATGAAATATAACAATTCCGTAATTAATGTTGGGTGTTCTATATTCAATTTTTAGATATCTAAATGGTTTTTATATTGAATGTATGGATCCAGGTTGACGTCCTCATTAGGTTTTCACATAATATGGTCAGTAGGCTACACCCTCAGATCATCACAAGGTAGAGGTTGACAATGATTACACATGGACGAGGAAACATTGAGAGTTTCAACCCTAGAGTCTTTAGAAGTTTGAGTGGATTGTTTTAGATTCCGTCATAGAAGACTCGTTTGAGGTGGTTGATAAAGCTTTCAGTTAGATCCATGCTCATAAGAAGCACTGGGTGACTTTCATTGTGATGATGCAGCGTGGATCAGTAAGGTAGTGGTGGTTCTTGTTCCTCGAGGATTGCGAGGAGTTGACAATATCATGGGTGGATCTTTGAGAGAATTTTAAAGATGAGTTTCTTTCATAGACCATGAATGTGTCAATTTACAAGGAGATACTTACCCATTTACATGATAGATCTAGTATTCAAGAGTGTGGAATCCATTTCATGATCCTTTTATGATATTTTTTTGACCAATTTCCAACGGTGGAGGCCAGGGTGAGGTATTTAGAGGAGGCTCTGCATCCAGATATCGAGTTCTAGGTCACCCCATTTATGCATAAGGAATTTTTTTAGGTGTTGGTGAGGGAAGAGGTTGTCGAGAGGAAATTATCTAGAATCATATCATCACAAGAGGGAGTCTTCAGGAGTCCTCATGAAGCAAATTTGTGGTCTGGGGTTCCCAGTTATTAGGGAAAAAGAGTTTTTTGTTTTTCTGGGTGTTGGTCCCAGCCCTAACCATCTCATTTATATGGGGGAAAAACTATTAGGCCTATGCCAAGGAATCATGATCCTGTTTCGCTTTTGGATTCCAAGGTCATCAGTACTGAGAGTTTTCGACTTTTCAGAGTGTTCATCGTGCACAAGGTGTTACGCTCCATGTTCATCCATTGAGGATGTTCTAGCCGAGGTAGAAGCAGCAGGTTTCACCATCTTTGGATTTGAAGAGAGTAGAAGGGGTAGGCAGAGGATAGTCCTGTTATTCTCCCAATAATCATAGAGTATAGTGTTGTTGTGGAGGTGGTGGTGGTTGTAATCAGGGAAATAGAGTTCATGGAAGAGTTCATGGTCAGATTCATGTAGTAGTGTTTCCAGCACCAGGCGAGCCAGATGTCGTTCGAGGTACCTTTTTTTGTTTTCTACATGTGTGTGTTCCTGGTTTGATTCAAGAGCAACACACTCCTTCATACCACATACCTTGGTCTATGCTTTGGGATTTGTGGTAGATATGATTCCATTTCCCTTGGAGTTGACTACGCTAGTTGGAGGATGAGCTGTCTTTTTAGAAGTATGTTGAGACTGCGAGCTGGTGCTGTGGAAGCGTCAATCTTAGGGATATTTCCAATGATTATAGATACAACGATATAATGAAATTGTTGGCATGGATTTTTTGTATTCAGTGCCGGATATCATGGATTTTTTTAGAAGGTAGGTGGTGTTCTTCAATGCGGATGGATAACCGATATTGTTTGTTGGTGGGAAAGACCCTTGGACGGGTCACAGGCATGGTTCATCACTGTCATCCTTCCTTACTGATATGGTGCTATGTTTTTTAGAGGATTAGAAATTGGTGTTTACTAGGGTCTTAAAAGATAACCTTGATGTCTTTCCATAAGGGGTTGTAGCGTTAACCCCTCAAGGAGAGATCAAGTTTGGGATTGAACTACAATAAGGACCATCTCATATCTATATGTATCCATATAGGATGGCCCCTTATGAGTTATGGGAACTATGTGTACAAATAGATTGTCTATTACAGTATGCTTTTGTTTGAACGAGTGTGTCACCGTGGGGTGCACCCATTTTCTTTGTGAAGAGGGTTGATGGCACTTATTAGTTGTGTATCGATTATCGTTTCTTAAACAAAGTGAAAATGATGAATCTTTATCCTCCTCCACAGATTGATGATTTATTCAATCAATTGAATGGTGAATGTTGGTTCTCTAAGGTTGAATTGCATTCTGGATATCATAAGATACCTATGAAGGATGAGGATATCCTGAAGTTTTTTTTGTTGTCATCATGGGAATTGAGAGTTTTTTTAATGTAGTTAGGTGTGTAAAATAATCCAGTTGTATCAACATGAATGATGAATTCCACATTCCATGAGTTCTTCTATATAATTGTGGTGGTTTTTGTTGATGATATACTTGGGTACTCCATGTGTGAGGAGGAGCATGCATACCATTTTCACCCAGTTTTGTGAGTTCTTCATCAACAATAACTATTTGGGATATTTTTGAAGATTGAATTTTGGGCTTGAGAAGTCCATTTATTTGGTCATGTTGTATCCCAGTAGGGAGTATCTTTCAATCCATTTAAGATAAAAGTGGTTTTGTCTTGGGAATATCCCAAGAAAGTGGTAGAGGTGTGAAGTTTCCTTGGTCTCAGAGGCTACTACCAAAGTATTGTAGTCGATTTATCTATAGTTGTGACTCCTCTAATAGTATAGACCAAGAAGGATCAAAAATTAATGTGAATTGATCAGTGTTAGGAAAAAAATGTGTATCTGAAGGAGAAATTGGTAAGTGCTCCAGTTCATTGTCTGCTAGTAGTGGTGGTTTAGTTTGATGTTTTTAGTGATAATTTGCAATTTTGGTTAAGCTATGTTCTTATGTAGCATAAATCAATCATTTTTATGGGTCTCGACAGTTGAGTCCCAACGAATGTAACTATTCCACCCATGATCTTGAGCTTTTAGTAGTTGTGTTTGTAATAAAGTATTAGAGAAATTACATAATTGGAGAGTGATTTGTGGGTTTCACCGATCATAAGACCCTAAGTTATGTCTTGTCCTCGCATAAATTGAACGTGCAACAGTGTTAGTGGATTGTTTTTTCTTAGGAATACCATTTGAAATCTCATATACAACTAGAAATTGGAATTTCGTAGAATATTTTCTGAGCAAGAAGTCACGTAGTGATGAAGTGCCTGAATCTGTTGATTCCTAGAGAGAAATGGATGAATATTCAGTATTACATATTGATATGGGAGAAGTTTGCAGAATAGATTTTATATTTTAGATGATGGCGCATTCATCTCTGTTTTAGTAGGTGGAAGTGTCCCTGTTAGGGATCTTGAGGTAGTGTTTTGGAGAGATCGAGTGGTTTATGGAAAAGACCCTAATGATTATTCTAAGGATGAACATCATCGAGTGTTGTAGTAGGGAATTATTTTCATTACTTTGGAGATGTTTGTGAAATTTCAGAAAGAGTTCTATAGTTCAACATTAGTGGTGCATATATCGTGAAAATGATGTATATGGCCTTGAGGAGTTAGTTTTGGTGGCCTGAGATGAAGCATGCCATTGTAGAGTTTTTGTCTTGATGTTTGGCCTACCAGAATGTGATGGTCGAGCACTGTGTCCCTATTGGTTTGCTACAACCATTAGATATTCCTCAGAAGAAGTTGGAGGACATCTCAATGTACTTTTCCTACTGGTTTACGTCGAGGCCAGGGATTCCATGATGCAATTTGGGTGGTAGTGGATCATTTAAAAAAATAATCCCACTTCATATTCCGATCAAAGGAGGATACCAAGGGAGTTTCATGTTGGGGATCATAAGTTTTTTAATATGACTCCCCATTGAGGTAAGTGAAGGTTTGGTTGTGGGAGTAAGCTTTATCCATGTTTTTTGGGCCTTTCGAGCTGTTGACTCTTGTTGGAGCGATGAAATATTGTGTAGTAGTTCCCTTGCATAGGATCTGAACACACAATGATTTTCCTATATCATAGATCTGTCATTATTTTTATTATGACTATCACACCATCATTTTTGGTGAGATCAACATTGAAGATGATGTGACCTTAGAAGAGAGGCATGTATAGATCTAGGACTGCAAAGAGAAGGCATTATTTGGGTGTACTATCCATTTTGTTCTTGTCATGGGGTGACACGGTGGTGTGGAGGAGAGTACATGGGAATGTGAGTAACAAATACATGCTCAGTTCCCCAAGTAGTTTAATGTTTAACATATATCATGTAATGATGTTCACTTTGTGGTCGTAGACCGTTCTTGTTTATGAGATGAATTCCTTTTGTTTCTTGTTGTGGATTGATCTCTTTGAGAGGTATCTCCCCCAAGAGAAAATTTCGGATCTAGTTATATATGTGGAACGTTTTCGTGTTTTTATTTTGATGTGTTTGAGATCCTATGGCGGTGAGATCCTTGAGAGGTATCTCATTAGGTGGTTGTTCAGACAACCCCTTTTCTATTTCCTCTCTGGGTTGGTTTCGGTTTATCAAGGAAAAGAATGTTTTGAGAGGTTTCTAATGTAATGACCCGGATCCACATGGATTGACCCTTTGTGAATTTTCTAAGGCCGAGGTTCTTGGAGAAGGATCCGAGGAATTTTGGAGGATTTTGGTCCTGAGAACCTAGAAATAGGGTGGCTACACGACATAACCAAGGGGTATATGACGTAAACCGTTCATGTTTCAAAAAAATAAAACAAAAATTCAATCATGACACATTTTTTTGGTGTAATTCACCTCGAAGTGGTACACAACATGAGGAGGAGGTATATGTCATCTATTTTCCGACCCCTAGGTATTTTAAAGACACCCAACCGCTTGGGGTTTTCAAACCCTATGTCATGAGCACACCCCCTCTTGAACCCAAACACCTCGAACACGTCCCCCTTAAACATTTTGGAATTCCATTATCTTGGATAGGTTCTCATATAACTTTCTTCAATCTTCCTTAAATCTATGGTAATATATAACTACATTCTTTGGTTTTCTTTGATCTACCTTCTCCTGTTTCTCCTTTCCATGCTATTGGGTTTGAACTGCATGTTTCTAATGGAGTATGTTCTGGTTGTTTTCAATGAGGTTGTTCCATGTAATCCTTGGGTGGATATAGTTGTTTCGAGGAAGATGATCATGATCCATTTCATTGACCCACTCTCGAGCAATGAACATTAGAAAACTTTAGAGGAATGGGATTCATGTCTTCTCTATTCTTTTACATGCAACTGTAGAGTTAGCATGCTTTAGCCCTTTTGATCACAAGGGAGTTGACCAAATTTAATACTTGAACCAGATTAAAAGAATTGGTATGATCTCATGTTTTTTCATTGCACAGTGATAAAAGTTTGCCTACAGATTTGTTGGATAGTGTGATATCTATTATCATGTTGCTAGCATGTTGTTCTTAATGAAATTGTTAAATAATGTAAATCCAAAATTAATTGGTAATTAAATGTGTGAAGATAATTATTCAAGTAAATGAATCATATTTTTGTTGTTGTTGTCGAAATTTGATGTTAATAAAATTGATGTAGATGTTCAATCCTCTTCGAGTTGGTGGTTGAACCTGAATCATGTTGGTTCTTAATTATTAAAGGCTTGAAAAAATAATCTTTTAATTAATATGTGGTATCTATGATAGCTTTTGATTTAGGTTTCCGATAGTTGGAACATATTAATAATGATTTGGTTAATTCAATATGGATCAAAGGAATGTTTTTTTACATAAAACATAATTGCTGGTAGGGTTCTGAGTTACCCTATTTCATGTAAAGGCCAAAGAGACCTATTATTGGATCTGTGAGAGCTCATTGCTTATAAAGACATAATGCCGTGCTTAGTGCGAAGATCCCAGTTTCAATTTTTTCCCTAGTGCCTGTGATATGATGTGAGACGAGATGGCTGTTGTGAGATGTGGAGGTAGGGAGGCCCAGTGGTTGTGGTAGTAGTATATTCCCATAGTGGAGCGATGCACTAATTTATGTAGGTGGGTGTCAGGGAGGACACCATAAGTGCTGAAATGGTATGAAGTTGGGCTTACCCTCTGATGTGAATGTGGTTTCTTGTTCAATATCTTGTTTTTTTATAAACTTTACTTTCCCCATTTTGTGAGGAATATAGTCTTTCTTACCATACTTCCAAAAGAGGAAAAAATGACCTGGGTATGCCACATGATTTCGGTGTTTAACATCAAAAGTATGGATCAGTTTATGGTCCAACTATAGGGGAAATGATTCGACGGGTAGCCCATCTACTCACCATGTTAAGCCCCTTTTGTTGGAATCATAGTTAATCTTTTCTAGAAATATTGGAATTATGGAATGTAATAATGTTTTTAATAAATGATTTAATGAATGATGATTAACCCATGGGTTTGGAGCGTGCTGGGATGAAATATCAAGGTTTCAATTCGAAGGAACAATGGAATTTGTTGTGTTTCTAATGAAATGTAATTTGAAATTAGTAACAGTAAATTAATGGTGATGAAATTAATTTAGATAATTTGCTACTGATAAAAAGGAAATGATTTAATATAATAAATCCCATTAAATGGTTGTGTTCTTATAGGATACCTAGTATTAGTAGTGGTCATCGGGAGTCCAAGAGTCTTTAGTTGCATTGAGTGTTGGACTAGGATATCCAATACCGTGGCTATGAGCTATAGTATTCATTACTTTTTCAATTTATTTATGCTACTCCTCCCCGTCAACTAGGGAAAATGACACCCCGGGGATTATGATCCCTATGGGGTGTTTTCCCCAACATTATGTTGGGAGGATGGATGGCTAATTTTCTCTTTATGGATCTATTCTCTTCTCTTGGTAGTTACTAGTGCTGGTAGGCATGGTGGTTATTTTTCACCATATTTGTGTGTAGAGGTCTGTAATTTCATGTGGTTATTTAGACACATATATTCTTGGAATAGTTTTTATGGATATTATGGGTTTAATGTTTATTGGATATGATGTATGAGGATCCTTAATCGGTTTATGGGTAGTAATTTCTTGAGTTATAATTCCTGATGTATGATACACATTACGAGAGCTGTGCTGGATCTTGGAAACTACCTAGTTACTTTGGATACGTGGATGTGGTGGTTGTGTTTCATGTGGTCATTATTTTGGTACTTCTCCAAGGAGTCCATGGGAAATCTTATTTAGAGAGAGATACATAGGACGTGCAACATGAGGGAAAAGTGGAAACCTAGTGTGGAAGTAGTTGTGGGGTACCCTAGATATTCATTAATATATTATATTATCTTGTAGGAGATAAATGGTGAGAGTAGCCTTGGTGAGACATGGAACATAGTATACCTGTTTAGGCGAGGAGTTAGTTTCACTTGTTGTTCACTGTACATTATCATGATTTCATTACATTTGAATAAGAGGCTTCAGAAAGGACCCTACTAAGTGTACTATTATTCTCACCCAATGTATATCTAAACTATTTTTAGGTTAGTTAGAGCAGTTTCGAGATCAGGATATTTACTACTAGCTTTGAGTTCCATAAGCTATTTGGGCTTCATGGTCACGGTAGTTTCTTCATTTTTTTGGTACCTAATGTTTTCCATTTCATTTGTAGTAGTTCTTACAAGACATTACATATGTGTACTTGGGGTTTATTTTATATTACAGTTTGAGATTTATTTTGTTGATTTTTTTTCTTATCTCTTTCTTTCTGATGTGTTCTCATAGAGGGTAATGCCTCCACTTTTATTGTTTAACAAACCCCCAGTGCTTGTCACCAACCTGGGGCCTACTGTAGGTGACACTCAGGGGTCACTATCTCCATTATCACATTTCCAAACCTAGAGGGGTACAACATATGGGGAGGTGGTCATAACAGCCAATGGTATCAACATTGTATAAATGGGAATGATTTCTACCAATCTAAATAAATAATGCAGCCAAACATAAAGAGATTATGATAAATATATGTGTTATCCAAACTATACAACTTTTACACTACAAAAAAAATACAACAAACTGAAACAATGGAGACGCCAGAAAGCATGTACTAAATAAAACAATCTCAAAACTTCTATGTGACCTTGAGGGTTACTCTCCAATTCATAACCATCCATCACTAATGTGGTTAAACCTGAGCATGAACCAGTAGTAGAAATTATAAACATGAGAATACTATATTAATGAGTATTAAAACTCAGTAGGTAAGCACACATAATTATGTTCGCAATGCATATCCATTAAAAAAATAATCATTGATTTTCGGTTAGAAATATATTATATAAATATAGGTAATCAAACACTTTTCAATTTAATTAATGTAAATCACAATCCATTTCAATCAAAATTATAAAACAATCTTCCATTCATGGGGAAGAGTTAGGTTCCCATGAAAATTTGTAAAAAGTATCCAAATAGAAAATGGTTATTTGTTGTGAAAAATGGAAAAAGTTAAAAAAACTTTTTCTTTTAAAACATATTTCTTGAAGCCTCATTATAAAAACACACATTCAAGATTTACCAAGAAAAAACCAAAACCAAGAGCATGGAATATAGTCTCATAGTGAAGGAAATGGGAAAATAGTACTAATGTTAGAGAAGAACATGAATTCATAGGATCTACAAAGAGAACTAGAACATACTATACATTTGAGTCATCTTTAAGGTATTCCTTATCTAATGACATCATAATGAACTAACACCCAATCATCACCCTACCAGACCTAACCGAGGAGCCCAATCCCTTAGTAATAATAACCAATTTCCAAATTCTATAGGCCAATATCCATTGTGTAATGTAAACTACTATAGTAATAATTATAAAAAATCCTCATAATTATTCTAGGTTTGAATTCCATGTTCAAAAATGGGTGTTCTAAAAAAACCAAGCAACAAGAAATAAATACATCTGACTGTATAAGTAACACAACAGGAACCACCCTGGCCTCCTCAAGGAGTAGTCCCTTGAATTTAAACAATTACAACACAATTAGTGCCCCATACTATGGAAATTACATATTATTTGACAACCAACAAGTCATATGACTTAATCCTAGAAGGGTTTTCCCATAAAACCATTTCAGAAGTTCCAATTGGGCCTCATAATAATTTAGCATATCATTCCTTTTTTTGAAAAACTATACCCAATCCACATTCGAGGCCCACA
The DNA here is from genome assembly GCA_963277665.1 of Viscum album. NCBI lineage: Eukaryota > Viridiplantae > Streptophyta > Magnoliopsida > Santalales > Viscaceae > Viscum > Viscum album. Next base: position 2,057,481,794 of record OY728120.1, on the reverse strand, counting down.
AATTTATAAATCCCTTTGGGTAACACCAAACTCCATTTACGATATCACAAATAAATTCAAAAAACAAAACCATTATTCTAAAAACCACAAAACACATAGAAAATACAGCCGGGAAGTCTAACAGACATTTTCTTTGTGCACTAAAAAACCCCACAAAACATATCCAAACAAATTGAGAAAACCGCCTCATTTCATATAGAATATTTTTTATAAAAATCATATATCACTATTTAACAATAATGGAATGTGAAAAAATAAAACAATTAAGGAAATCATTAATTTAAAGGATATATGAAATGGATACAAACTCCAAATGATTTTCCTTTAATGATTCATAGTTGTGAAGACTCTGTAAGGGTTCTGAGAAGCAAGAATAATCCCCAAGAACACCTAAAAGATGAAAAAACCCAATTTTGAACAACCCAAGGCCTAAAAATTGTCCATGAATGCACACTAGGGTTAGATAAAAAGGATAAAATGGATATAAAGAGAAGGATGAGAAGTAGGAATGCATAACCAATAAATTTGGGTGATGAATCACAAAGAAATAATCTTGAATCCATCACTAAGGGGCATATCGGTTCCAAAAACTCCCATGGAAGTTGTATAGACCAGGTGATATAGAATGGGGTTCTATGAGGAGAAAACCCATTTGAATGAATGAAAAAAACCCAAAATTATCAACTCCATAGTGGTTTTCATAGTTATCTCACAGAGTTTAACAAACCATGAAAAACCTATGAAATTTGACATTGTCTGAAGCGGGATGGAATACACACATTAGTAGCATGTTTACGTAATCTTTTCAAAAACCGTGCCACCCCCTACAAACTTACTTCATGGTTAAACTAACAGTGTGACTTAATCATGTGACATATGAAAAGTCACCAAAACAACCATTTTCTCTAAGATACTCGGAAAAATCAATGGGATAAATAATCCAACATACATACACTATAAATGGTTCTACTAGGTGTTTTACAAACTCATTTTCTAGGCTACCACCTCCTCATACATTCCCTCTAATAATGTAGAAGGCCAAATACCTCCCTAAAGATATATGAATTAAACTTAAATTCAAGAACACCCAATACACCTAATTTAAACTGGTTACACCTGAAACCAAAGAGAAAAACTAATAATAAAAAGAAAATTATAAATAAAGGATGGAAATAAAAACCTGTGTGTGAAAATTCCCCCCACCGTTACACTTTCTACCCCTAGAAATCCACAAGATTCACCAGTTCACAGATCAATGAAAAAGGAGTACCACATATATATAATCCAACCTCTTGAACAAAGAACACCTAATACACATCCTAACAGAACTCATTCCTCTTGAACGAAACAAAAAAACCATATCCATTCAATATTAGACCAACATATGAAATTAAACCATATCTTCCACATTCGAGGCTTGAAAGGACTCCCCACCATTAGGAAGGAACTAACACTGATCTGCTCTAAAAAACATCCTTAAGACCTTTCGTGGGTCTCCCCACCATTAAAACCCATCTATCATGAGCAATAACATGAAACAACAGGTAAATTACAACATGATCCAACACAATAACTCTCCAATATGGGCTAACAAACCGTAACACAAGGGGAGGAGGTGTAGGGAAACAAAAGAAACCCCAACCAAAAAATTAACTAAAACCCAACCGATCCACAAAGAGGAAGTTCCCATAATAAAGAAAACTAAATCAAGAAAAATTAGAAAATCCACTCACAAATAATGGAGACAATAATTGAGATAAATAACCCGTTACCTCTAGTGGTTTCCAAAATTTGTGAATTGCTTCACTCCGAGACCTATTGATGGAGCCCTGATGTTTGTGAATCTTCTTCCCCACTGTCAGGATCATACAATCTCTGATTACAAAGAAATTAATTTAAGAGAGACACATGGAAAACACCTCAAATTAGATGAGAATAAATTCAATGATTCTAAATGAAAACATGATTCCATTAAAATATGTGTTTTTGGAAGAGTCACAACATCCATTTTTACAATTAAAAATGTATGAAACACCTTAAAACACCATTGATACAACCATTACAAAAAAGAGAACAATATATTGTGAGAGACCCAGAAATTTTCGCAAAGAGTTCCCTACTCCTACAGTGGGACTTGGTCATCCTTTGAAGAGTTGGATCTGGATCCATGATGCTTCTTAGAAACACTCTAATAGAATCATTTCTAGTAACCTAGGAACCTATAAGCATGGTAGTTCAATGGTACATTTGAACATAAATACTTTTTATGACCACAATTATGAAACTAATTACCCAAATGATATTTTTCCATGAAGAGGTTGACGAGTCATATGAAGAGTACATAATTCCACTACCATTAACACCAACTTCAGGATTCTACCAATTTCTCTTAGTTGAATTCTTTTATCCATTCCCAAAGACTGGAGGAAGGTCATCCATCTCAGGAAGACATTCTATCACAACTTTTTCATGAATGTATTGCCTCACCACAATAGAAAAGTGGTTAAGTTGAGATCTAACACATATGACTGTATATTAGGATGGATCCCATACTAAAAGTGTCAAGACTTCATGGAATGGTTCACAAAATACCGCAGATCATATGGAAGTATATCATCAAATATATTGTAGAACTCTAACACCGATCCAACACCTTACTAATGGAAAAACATCTCTAACTTATTCCTCACCTAATTCATCTTAGAAAAGTAATGTAAGATGAAAAAAGACTTGAATAACTCCCAAGTAAGATCATCACAAGGCTTGTTTTGAGACACTGACTTCCAACATTTTTAATTTAGACATAAAAAACATAATTATCGAAAAAATAACCTTTAATGACATTTTCAACTGAAGAAAACTAATGTTTCTCTCAATAATTTTCATCTAATATTCTTCTTCGAGAGGATTCACTAGAAAAAATGAGGAGAATTCAACATCGGAAATTCAAGAATATAGTTTGTGGGTTGATCAATGTGAATGTATTATAATGATTTACCACCCATAGCTGCACCTTGGATAACCATAAAATCATTGTGGGGGTATACACTATGTAACGATAAAAAAATAAAGGGAATCAAGACCAATCCATCAACAATAATTTATCTATCTCAAAACACTAAAAAAGAAATGACATTACTAAAACACAAGAATAACAATGTCCAGCCCAGACCTATTTTCAAATATAGAAATACAAAATTGAACCCATGTTTTCACATTTTTATGAAATCTAGGAACTATGCAAGGTTTACCAAACAATGAAACAATTATGCACCCATTACTGCACAACATGGAAACCTACATGGTTTGGCCGTACTACATAAAAAACTATGCGCCAAACTTGTGATATGGTTTTGTCTTAAGGAAGTAGAATCTCAAATGATTTAAATGTGGTTTGACAGACCATGTGTTGGGTGATCACCTTTAACTAGAAGTAATCCAAATCGTGAATGATTACCTAGAGCAAGCCACACATCATTCCCAAATGGTATGTTGACCATATTCCATGGGACAAACCTAGAAAATAGAAATTTAAATCTCAATCACCTAAAATGTGAATGTGAAACCAAGAAAAAAATATTAAATCATAGAAAAACAAAATCACCACACTTTAATTATTTAAATAAATCTTGGAATATTATTTTATCAAGAATAGTTTGATTAAAAACCCATTTTTCTTGTTTAGAATGAATTACAAAGCACTATTAAAAAAACATTCTATTTTTTTCAAATAAACAATTTCAATAAATTCCATATTTATTTTATAAAAAATAAAATCCTTTTAAACCATATTCACTTCACCCCATAAATCAATTAATAAAAACCCACAAACATAAAAAATCTTTAACGTAGGTTAGGAAAATACATTTTCCACTTTCTAAAACAAAGTCATTACTAATTTAAATACATATTTTCGCAATTATAAAATAATTTTTTCCAAAAAAAATTTATAATAAAAGAAGACCCAATAAAACTCACAATGTGTGAATAGTGTCTATGGGTGACATTCTTATAGGGTTTATAGCCAAATTGTAATCACTCCACCACTATAGGGAGACCTTTAGGATTGTGTCCCTTGCTATACATCAGTTTCCATGTTCTAAAAGCCCACAGAGGCCACCTTCCCAACACCATTTTCATTTCCCAAAACCAAAATATCCACAAGAATCAATGGAAACCATTAAATTTTAAATTCCCCTGGAAACTCAAGGATCCGAATGAGAATGGGTTAAGGACAACTTTTCCATTCCTATATCTATAGATTTGACAAAACAACTTTTTCTAAATTAACATCCCTAAATACAAAAGGGAACTATGAATAGTAGGGTTCTTTAATGTGATGACCTCCTTAAATTCCATTTTTTTCACGGACCATCCCAGATCGACATTAAATGCGTCAACAGAGCTGATTCATGGCAAGGCTTGAAAGGCCTTCCCGATCCTCCAGGGTGAGATACAAGTAAAAATTGAACCAATAGTGTATCGATGGGATGTATTTTAACTATGTTAAATAAATAATGCTGCAAAAAAATGATAGAGTATACCAAATAAATATTATAGCCAAACTACACTCCATTTACACTAATATAAAATCCAAAAAATTGGACAATACGGAAACACCATAAAACTGATACTAAACCAAAAAACTGCTACTTGTCCATGTGACCCTGAGGGTCACTCTACAATCCATAACTAACCATAACAAAGGATATTGAACTGATGATGAAACCTACAACAGAAAAAAAAGACTAGAAATGTATTAGGTGTGAGTATTAAAACTCAGTAGGTAAACCCAAATAAATGTAATCCTAATGAATATCATTTAAATAAAGAAAAATTGATTTAATTTTTGAAATACATTATATAAATATCTGTTTTTCACATATTTCTCTTTAATGAATAATAATCATAATCCATTTCCCTAAAAATTTTAAAATAATATTCCATTCATGGGGAGAGTTATGTTCACAAGAAAAAGGGGAATGAGAACCAAATATGAAACACATATTTTCATGAAAAAGGGACAAAGGGGAAAACATTTTTTCATTCAAATCCCTAGTTTTAAATTTTTTTAAAAAACAACACATTCACAATTTACTAAGAAAATGTTGAAACCAAGCACAAGTATTATAATCTTATAGCGATAGAAATGGGCTAACGATACTAATGTTGGATAAACATGGGAATACCTAGGATATTTCAGGAGAAATAGAACATACTATATATGAGACACATCCATATAGAATACCTTACTTGAGGACATCATAATTCCCAAAAACCCGATTATCGCCCTACCTAGCCCAACCGAGGGGCCCAATCCTATAGAAATAATAAAAAAAATACCCCCCTACTATGGGTCACTGTATAGTGTACAATTTCAACTAGTGTATCAATCATTCTAAAAAATCCTCAATGCTAAGTTAGGTTCCCTTATCATTTTCATAAATTAATGTTACAAAAAAACCACGAAACATTCCATACATACATTCTGCCATATAATTTAGACAACTGACACAACCCCAAACTCTTCAAGGATTATTCCATTTTCACTAAACAATTATCAAACAAGTAGAGTCTCAAAATAAAGACATTCTGATCTCTTTGACAAACAAAATTAAAATTTAATTAATCTAAATGGGTATTATAATAAAACCAATTCAATAGATCCCAATGGGACTCACAATAATTTCACATATCAACCCCTTTTTTAGAAAAGCAACACACATTCCACATTCAAGTTACAAACAATTTATAAATCCCTTTGGGAATCACCAGCCACCATTTTTGATATCAAAAATTAATTTAAAAAACCAAACCATTCTTTTAAACACCATAAACCACTTATAAAATCCAACTAGTAATTTTAAGAGACACTTGTCGTGAAAACTCAACAAATCCACACCCCAGATCAAAAAATATATAGACTAAACCGCCTCATTTATTATAGAATAATTATTCTAAAAAACCTAAATCACTATTTAACAATCATGGAATGTTTTAAAATGAACAAATCTATTAAATAATGAATTTAAAGGAGATATACGAAGTGATCCTACATTAAAACACTTTTTCTTAAATGTTTCATAATCGAGAAGACTTCTCAAGGGTTTCAGGAAGCAAGAATAACCTAATGGAACCCTAATAAGACAAAAAAACTAATTTTGAACAAACCTGGGCTTGAAAATTGGACAAAAATGGCCACTAGGTTCACAAAAGATAAATAAAATGGAAATAAATAAAAGGAGATGAAGAATAAAGACCGAACCTTTTGATCTCAGTGAATAATCACTATGAAACCAGCTTCAATCCCATATATTGGGGATTGGAGGTGCCCAAAACCCCCATGGAAAGCATCTAGGACAGGGGAGATCAAATGGGGGGGGGGTCCAAGGGGGGAAATTCAAATTAAGAAGAAGGTAAAAACCACAAAATACCCTTTCCAAAGTGGGTTGCATGGTTAGACCATACAGTTTAGAAAACCAAAAAATCCACCATTTTCTATTGTTGGATGGGCTAAAAACATTGGATAAATGATTTTTTAAAATATATAGTAACTGTGTGACCCTATGTACACTTATTGCAGGGTTAAACTAGTAGTTCACCTTAATTCTTAGACCTATAAAAAGTCACCAAAGCTCACCCTTTTCACCCCAAAACTCATCTAACTCAAGGAGATAAACCATGTAGCAAACATACCCCATAAAAGGTCCCACTATGAGTGTTAGAAACTAATTTTCCTAGCCACCACCTCCTTACACCTTTCATATAATAATTAACATGGCCGAATACCACCCCAAACTTATAATACTGAAAATTTAAATCAAGAACACCATATAAAACAAATTCAATCCTAGAACACCCAAATCCCAATAAAAAAACAATAAATGAAATAAAAATCCAAAACAGTGGATGGAAATAAAAAACTTGGTGTGTAAAAATTTTCTTATATTAATACAATTTATTTCATTGTATAAAATTTCATATTGAAATTGTATATAAAAATGATTCAATATTTTGAACATTTTCAATTTAAAACCACTATTTCACGATATACCAATGAGAATAATTTAAAATTTATTTATACCACTTATATGTTCATAATATGGAAAAATTAATTCAATATTTTGAATAATAGTAATTTATAATATCTATATGATCTAACTTGGTTTTTACTAAAATTGATATTTATTTTTAGTAAAATTTATTATTGTAGTAGAGGTATAATTTAGTTTAGTTTGTGGTTAAACATTATTTTTTAGGGGATAAATGACCTAGACACTTTTCCAAAACATATTCTCTACCCATATTTCTAATTTAATCCCGAATGTAACTATTTTTATGTTATTTTGATTCTATTCCATGAATTTTAATTATATAATAAGGTATGTAAGGATAATAGAAAAAAATAATCTTTTTACATTTAACATTTATAAATCCTTGAGAAATGTAAAAAATACAACATTATAATGGTTATAAACATTATATTGTATTTTAATTTAGTTTTTAATCATATTAATTTATTATTATTTCTTATTGTGTATTTATTTATATTAACCTCTTACAGAATGACAATTGTTGTAATTATTTAGTTACTAATTACCTAAAATAAATGATACTAAAATCATTAAATAGTAAGTAAATTAATTTATTTTTTTCATTTTAGGTGAAAAATTCATGTCACAATGTTGTGAAACTATTATTTTCTAATTCCATCATTGTCTAGTTATTTTCCAATTTTAATCAAGTAAATAATAGAAAAAAATTACATTGACTTTATTCTATAATAAATGATATTTTAATAAAAGATGTATGATTTAATAAAATTACAATATTATTAAAAATGATTTTTAAATATTAATTAATATGAAATATGGTATATTAATGGCCTAATTTTTTTTCTAATTTACCAATTATCCTTTATATAGTAAAAACAATATTATCACAGTTTGAGTTAATGGAGTGTCATTGTGCGTCATAAAGGCATGTTTGAAAATAAATTTGTTACACATATGTGATTTATTTTTAAAAAAAGATATAAAATTTATAATTAAGTGGGTATATATTGGATAATACATATCCATTTAATTTATTATTATTGGTTAAAATACTTTGGTTAGAAAATTATTTTCTCTAATAAAAACCAAAATAATAAAAGTGGGAAAATGTATAAGTTAAGAAACAAAATTATAAAATAGGCACATATTTTTGTGTCATGGTGGTTTGGATCGACAATAATTCCCATTTAATCAAACAACATTCCATATTTGGATGAACATGAGGTATGTGAGGCCTCTTAATAGTGTTAGACTTATTTTATTTATAAGAATGGGAACCCTTCTATATAAAAAATAATTCAATCTTCCCTTTCCTCACACCAATAATTCCAATATAGATCAGACAAACCCTATTATAAAAGAAAATCAAAATCAAAACCATATTCATGGAGGCCTCATTTTTGTATTAAATAAAAAAATTAAGCTATTTGGTGCCCACCAAAAGGAGTTTTCCAATGAAGAGGTAATATATTCCAAAAAGCAGTTTTTTTATATTGTTTATCCACCAACTCAATTATTCTTATTACATACTTATATAACAACATCTATATCCAAAATTTACTAATATTGTACAATTATTTGTGTTCTAACTAAAACTACAAACACTTATATCAAATGGGAAATGAATATACCATTCGTGTGTACAATAGAAAACTGCCTCACGTAATAATATCATTTTTTACGTTAAAAAATATTATGAATGGGAATTATAATATATATACTATTTATATATTAAATATATTTTTTTAATATTAATATTTAATTATTATATAAAACATACCTTCAGGTTTTCAATTTTGTGCAAATATGATAACATCATTTGGGAATGTGTGGACTGCCTCCTCCTCAAAGTGATTGATTGATTCACACTTTACAAGGAATGTATCAAGAATGGGTTTACTAAAATTATATTTAATACAGTAAATACTAATTCCAATTTACTGATAATATATATATGTTAATTTATTTAATTTAAAGTAATTCATTCAATAACAAAATAAAATAGAAACAACATGAATGCATATGTATGACCTAATATATCCATGAATGGTGTATTCCTTATCCTTTTTTTGATTATAAAAAAAATATACTAAATATATATAAAATTTAAGTAATTTTTTAATTATTTACACATGTAAATAATTATCTATGTAATATTGTCAAGAATAACAAGTCAAAACATATATAATAAACAAAGTTGATATTACACGATTCATAACGGTAACATGAAATTATAGATAAAAATGAAATTTAAATTCAAAATAAAATAATATATGTTATTATATATAATATTATTTTTATATTACATTTTTATAATAAAAATATACTTATTATACATGTGGTTTTCACTTTTATGCATAAATTCATCTTTTAATTTAACAGTTTTCGAGTCTCACTATTATTTATGTGAGATATATTATGTATTCACCACTAATTCTTATTGTGTGGTGTATATACCGCCAAAAAATGCATTCTATTTTTATTGAGAATAAATTTAACAGTATTTACATATCCATTTTATTATGTCACTTTCATGGGGTTTATGTTTCCAAAATTACCAAATCGGTAATTTAATTTTGTATCAATTTTCCTAATTTCATACACATACCATGTTATTCACCTATATTTTTTGAAGATGTGCATATAATAACCATGGAAATTTTATATAATGAATTTATTTACGTTAATGGAATTTAATTTTTTATTTAATTTTATTCATTCATGGTTATTATGAATCAAATTTTATAAACTTGTAATAGTTTATTGCTAGAATCTCATCATTTATTGGGATTGTTTTAATTATTATTCCATTGATCAAATTTTATGAGACATCTCTCAAGAATTATAATAAATTCTATTATATTATATATATTCATTGTATATTAATTTAATGGCACCATTTTCCACTCTTTAGTACTTAATATAGTTAATAATGTGTTTTTATGAAAATTTGACCTTATCTATGTCTTCCGTAATAAAATAACTTTCTTTCAAAACAATGTTTTATAAAATGGGCTTAAAAAATTAAATGATATTTTAATTTCATATATAATAAAATATATTCTATTTTTTATTATTGCCAAGTGATTTAAATATTTTTAAATCTTCCTCTATATGTTTTCACGGTTATTTTCCAAGGAAAAGGTTTCTAAAGATTATTGTATATTTTAATAAAGAATGGTTTTCAATTAAAATTAATTCTAAATTTTTATGTTCAAATTTTGGTTTTAAATTAGAATAATTTTAAATATTTTATATGGTATAAAATGTAATTTTTGAAATAAATGTTAAGATTTAAGATATATTTCAAAATAATTTTCCATAAAAGTTGTTTTATTTTAATATAGATTATTCATTACAAGGTATATGCACTATGGATACCATTCAAATTATTTATATGAATGTTTTATTTTTTTAGGTAATGATTTTATAGTAGTTGTTTCATTTTATTATCCTAATCATGCTTTTCTGAGATTAACATGAAAAACATTTCTTATAAATTAGTTATTCATTTTATGATAGAATAATTTATTTTTATGAGTTTTATTATGATATAGAAGCTATTTTTATTTTATTCATGTTTTGGTTCATGGAGATATATTATATTATAGGGTGGCCTAGAGAGAACTAGGTAATCCTGTTACAGCTTATACGATGGGGTGTCCTTAATAGAGACCAGAAATCCCATTATATTTTATAGGATGGGGAGGCCTAGATAGCACTATGTAAACCATTTACAGTTTATAAGATTGTAAATCCTTTATAGAAATGGGTAATCCTATTATAGATTATATGATGGGATGACCTAGACAATACTGGGTAAGCCTATTATAATTTATTTTATGGGGAAACCGAGATAGCCCTAGGTGTGAACGTTATAGCACTCCAATGCATTAGGTAAATATTTATATCTCATAAGATAATTATGGGAACATGTTGAAGGGAATGATTCAATATGTGTAGAAGATATAATCTGTTCCACTATAATAAAATGGATTTAAATGTGGTTGGTTGTGTGGCCTCCTTATAGGTATAGACTCCAGGAAGTGCCATGATTTTTTTGGCAGTGAGCCTTGACCTAGGGGGGAATGATTTCATATGACTACGTTCCTTCCATAATTCCATGTATTAGTCTTATGTTCATATTTAATGGAATACCACCTTATTTATATTGTGAATGATTTCTTATAAACCACAATTTTTACTCTATGTTCTATGTTTATGATCATTTATATATAGGGTATTATCTTATAATAATACAATCTTGTTCTCATACCCTTATAATAATGATATAATTTACGTATCTACCTTTTTTACACTTATTGAGAATCTAATATCACCCCATTCTAATGTTTATCTTCCCTATGTTATGAAGAGTGATTTTAATTAGGATTACTCACTCGGAGTATATTTAAGGGACATACTAAATATCATTAACCCACAAAAAAGATTATGGTTCCATGATTCCTAAGACACTAAAATATTATAGTCCTCTCTCATAGATTTCATTTAATTCAATTAATATTCTTCTACAATTAGGTCATATCCATGTATGTTAATCATGAGTGGTTATAGTTGGTATTAAAGGAAAGGTTAAGTCAACCTTTGTAAAATTAAATGGGAAAACATTTTTGAGATCCGAAGGGATATTTATAAGTATAATTTTTAGAATTATCTAAGGATAATCCTAATTTATCATATATTTAAAAGAAGGTGTAATTATTTAGAAATTTTATAAGTGATTTTTTATGACAATTTAGTTTTCTACTACAAAATGTTTTGACAACACTATGATTTTGGGTTTTAGTCAATGTAAGGAACCCAATGTAATTGGTTTAGCATTCGATGTTTTAGTTTTAGAATAAATGGGAATTATAAAAATTTATTCCCTTAGTGGAAAATGTCTTGAAGATAATCGGGAAGGTGGAAAAATTATTGGTTTTACTCCTAAAGATAAATATACTTTAATTACATGTGAGTGGTATGATATTTTATAACAGTATTGTTTACATTAAACATAAAAAACATGAATAAATTGAAGTTATGAAGCCTTTAGACATGATTCATATTTAATATTAATTGAATGTGTTATTTAATAATAACATGATGAATCCAAAAATAATGGTTTAATATTTATGTAATATGATAGATGTTTATATGAATTGGAATTCAAGAATTATCTCATATGAATAAAAAAATATATGTTCTCCATTAAGGATTTGATATAATTTTTTAATGGTGTTGATGATCTAGAAAATTTATTTAATGGAAATGTGGTATTTTAATTTAGGAATGGTAACTCTTACGCAGTTCATGATGATGAGAAAACGGGTTTTAGAAAGGTTAATGTGATGATTTTGGATAATGTAAATTTGGTAGTAATTATTACCATGGAAATGACTATGGATATATTGAAAGAGTGTATTATACTATCATGGATATAGTTTACAACATTTTTGGATTGATATAATATATCTAATAAAATTTGGAATAATGAAGCAAGAAAATTATCAATAAGGATATACGGTAATTAAAGATATTTCAATGGTTCAGAAGAATACATGATGAATTCATTTACATTCATGGTTTGTGGAAAATAATAGCTACTTTATTGTATACATGGGATAAATGCTCAGATATTTTTGTGAAATTTAGTGACATTATTTATAATATTTTGGATATTCATCTTTCCACAGGGTTATAAGGTTAACCATTTTTATAATGGTTTATTATAAACCAAATATGGGGTTTTAGAGTTTAAAGTGTTATCTCACAATATGAAGACTTATCCATAATGGATAACTTTTGATAAATATTTTATTGTGATAATGAAAGGTGGAAGGACATTCCATTCCATTTTTGAATATCATTATTATCTTCTAAAGACTTTGTTTTCCCCATATAGCAAATTGAAATAATTAAATATATATATTTACATTGTTAGGCACTGAGACAATATTCGATTCAAAGTACTGGTGTTGCATGATTTAGTTTTATAAAAATATTAAATAAATTTTATATTTCACACTCAATGTTTATTAAAGAAAACAAGATAAATAATAAATAAACAAGTGTATCATAAATCTGATTCCATAGTTATGTTTGGAAAGAAATGCTTATCCTAGGAGTGACCTAAAATAGTCACGTGTGAGACATTAGGGAATATCTCCCATTAGTTGTACATTTTTCCAATAAATTAATTATGTAAATTAATTAATGAATTTTATTAAATAAAACTAAAATCACATATATGTACTACCACAGTGATACTCCCAGGGTTATGCTAACAATCGGTGGCCTTCTGAGATAATCCCCTTCCACCATCCGGTGGAAAATGAAATCAGATTATGATAAAATGTTGTAACAGAGAAGATCAAAGAACAAAAAAAGCAGCATCGTCCTTCAATAATTGGAGAGAATGTTATTTGAGAATGAACAGTATAATATTTTATTAGGAATGATATATATCTTTTATTCCCATTTTTATTATATTTCATGAGAATATTGATTTATTTCTTGGATATGCACCAGTTGTAAAATTTTCATGCACCTGTGTATCGATTAAATTAGTATTTTCCAATTATTTTATAACCTCAAATATCTATGTTCTTTATAATTGTCCACAAATGATTATAAATCACCATTAAACCCTTATTTGTGTTCCTTTACCCCTCAATTTATTCTCTTTCTTCGCAGGTTGGACCCTGTTTTCCCGGATTGGAATTTTCGTGCACTACCAAGACAAATCAGACACACATAAACATGGTTGATTCAAATGATATGGATAGAACGATGATATTTACATAAATATGGGATGGTTTTTTGTTTAATATTATTTATTTGATGGTATTAGATCAAATATTAAATGACATATACATCCGTGGAGTGTAGGACACATGATAAACCTTCAATTAATGATGGTATTGTATTTCTGGAAATCAGTTGGAAAAAAACGTTGAACAGTGATAAAATATATCGATTTACAGCTAAAAAAATCCATATATAAATAATTAAGGAAATATCAACCACATAGATAGAGGATATGAGATTAGATGAAAATATAGAATACAAACCATGACTACTGGTGAAAAAATGGTGTGTATAACCCTCTCTATGGAAGAAATGGTTTCATAGGATTATAAAAAGGGCACAATTTATGGCCATCCTAGTTTCCATGTAACTATTCGTCATATGGATACGACATGTGATTGATCACGTTGGTGGGACCCATGTGAGTTTACATTTCAATGTACATGGAAGTGTACCAATTTACATAGTCTTAGTTAGAACAACACAACCTAGTCCCATTATGTTTGGAAACACCATGTTATCCACTACGCAGTATATATATCAACACTGATTTGGGGTTGTGTGTTGGCCAGAGACATGACCATGAATTAGAATGGGTCAATATTCCATGTGGCCCCCCTCAAATGTCGTTTTTACTCGGTCTCTTCTGAGGAAACTTTACGGTTCTGTATCTCCTTTGATTGACTTGTATTCTGTCCCATGAGTACCCTATATTGAGTTTTTTATGTGTATAACATTATGGTGGAATAAATTGTGGATTTTGGGATATTATTTGGAATTTTATTGACACAATGCTTGGTTAATATATGATTGAGGATTATATTGATCATGAAAGATCATCATTGGCTTCCTGAGTGGAATCGTCCAACTAGGTTGGGCACATATCCACGTTTAATTTTAGAAAGAAACCCCTTATTCGAGATGGCCATGGGTCCTCTACAAATTTCTATAGTGGAACCCAGTATCATCACAGAGCATGAGTCATCTACAGGCATCGTGTGAGGAAACCTCCATTCGAGATGGGCATGTGTCCAAGATGACTTGAGTTTATCCCTCTTGTTATCACAAGGTGTGGTTCCTCTAAAGACATCCCTTGTGGACCCCCCTTCCATGCTAGGTGTGGGTCCTCGATGACTTCCCAAGAGGAACCGTCTAGTAATTCTGGGTATGGGTACTTAAGGACTTCAGTGGAACCCTCCAACCATTTAATAGAATGGGTCCTCTATATTCGTCCCCTATGGACCCCTCCATTTGAGATATGAATCGTTCTACGTTGGATTCCCATATAGAACATTCCATCCGAGCTACGTATGGGTCCTAGTTGACTTCGAGAGAAGAAATCTCAACCTGGTATGTGCATTGGTCATCTACCGTTGAATTGAAGCTATCCTTCTTGAAAGGGAATGTGTCATCACTTATTATCAAAGTGTATCCCTCTGGTTGTATCAGGGCATGGGACCTCTACTTATAGATTTTTCCCCTCAACAATGTGGAACAATAATGAGGTGTGGCTTGATAGGGACAATTACATTAGTGTAGACACATGCGATTCATGGTATTGTTGAGGTATTTTTAGAGCTGTTGGAAACTATTATTCTTGGTATGATATATGAGAAGGATATGTTGTTACTATATCATTTTGGATTATTTTTATTGACCATATATAGATATAAACTTCTTAATCCATACACCTGTAATATTTTACTCTCTTTCCATGGGATGCGAAGATGCACATGGTATTCGATGTGATTTCAATGTCTACGTTCTCATTATTTGATGATTCTAGTCACATTCTATATACGGAAAAGACTTAAAAATAGTTCATATTTAGACTATCTGGATACCCTTTTGTTTGTATGAGGTTACTATCTATTATCTTGGTTTGAGTTTTTTCCATTCACTGTATCTCGACTCTTGTTTACAATATAAAATTTCTCTTTTATGAGATTATATATGACTAACACATATATCATTTTGGTAATTCTAATCGATATATATATACTCACCCCTACATTGGATTTTCCCATATTTTTTTTGTTTTATATGTAGATGATGGACAAGTCATTGGTGAATTCAGATGATCTTAGAGATACATGGTAGTTTTGACTGTGCAAGGTTTTCACAACATGTAGATCATGAAATTGGTTATCTCAGCATTTAAATTTCTCATTTCGTCAGGTTGGGGCATATTTGTGGTTGGGTGTGTATTTATCATCATTATTATTTAGTTTACACTAATGTAATCTTGCACTATCTAGATAATTTTCATGCACAATTTTTATTTTAGTTTTTTGTTCATTTCAATTTTTCTTCCATTATAATTGTTCATTATGATGGTTGTACATATTTGTACAGGTACAATGGAATATTACTCTACAATTTATTTATGAATTATGTGGAGCTTACTATCCCCCGACCTATGGTGGTGGGAATGGGGTAGTTGGGGATTGAGACTAGACTTGGGTTGGGTCATGAATGATTGGTTTAACGGGTGGTTTGATCCTTGGAATAGTGTTTGGAGAAAACCAATTATCAGGATTTGGTTGATTTTTAGGGAAATTGTGTCAATGTATCTCATGTGTGGTGCTGAGTTTCGAGAATCCAATGATGGTATGGGTGGACGATGTATAAATTCACCAGGACCTTAACTGACCATTTTCAACTCTGTTTATTAAGATAGAGTTTACCTAGATCAATGGTGCATGTATAATATATTATTAATTCATTGAATGTACTTCTTGAGTCAACAACCCCTTATTTTAATATATATATATATATAATAATATGATTGTGGTACATCGTGATAACATTTATGAGGAATCCAAAATCCCATCCATCCAGGATACCAATTTCAAATACTGTGGACAATATGATGAGCATTGAGGCCTCAGTTTAAGGTCCATCCCATGACATTATTCCCCCACGTAGGCTTGTAGAAAAACCTCTACATGTTGATCAGAAGATCATTCCATCAGAGTAGGTTGAGGATGCATGCAAGATTTTCACTCTCATTGAGTTCCATCTCTAGAGGCCATTGAGGACCCACGATGAGCAAGATCCTTAGGCTGTAGAGGATTGGCTAGTGTCGGGTGTCCATATAGTTTGGAAAATTCATACATAAAAGAATCAGTTGGTATAACTATCTTCTATCATCTTCCTCAAAGAGGATAGTTACTGGTGTATACTTGTTACTCATATGTATGATGATTCAACACTCTCATGGCTCAACATCTAGGAGCTATTTCGTGAGGAGTAATACCCCACTTGTTTATGATCACTTTGAATTTCATCGATTCTAGAGCTGTAGAAGGAAGGCTTGAGGGTGGTTGATTATGAAAAAATGTTTATATTACTTACCTGATACTCCTTTAACATGATCTATAACACATAGTTTCATGCACTGAGGATTGATTAGGGACTCCATGGAGAGATTCATTTAAACCCGATTCCTATGATCATCCCCACATATGTTGGGGTGCTGGAGTGGGAAATGTTGTTAGAGAGAATTCTGTTAGTGGGGAACCTTGTAGCTCAAGTGGAAGTGGGTTTCTTTGAGCTAACTCATCTATAGTAGCTAGTAGGAATCAGCCAATGAGAAATAGATGTAGAGACCATTTCACAATCAGACATAGGAACATTTTTGTGTGGTATAAGGAACATGTATAGTGCTAGGGGCATCCAGATGTGGGTTGGTTCTATTCTCGTGATAGACGATGTCACATAGAACATGAATCCCTTCTTCAAAAAGTTGAGGAGAACATGTTGGAAGGTGAGGGGCCACAACGACAGAGGTAGTTCTATGATATGGGATATCTCATTCGTTGGTAGGGTGGTCCTTAAGGCGTGGAATTTGAAATATGAGCATGAGTAGAAACGTGTGGTCGTATATGATATGAGATTCTTCCACCACCACCACCAGTAAGGCAATGTTCGGGATAGGGAACTGGTTTCTTGGTCTATAGAAAACTGCATACTTTGGAGGTTTCTATCATCATAGAACATGATATTCTTATAGGTATGATATGTGTTCATTATACACATGTTTCATTAATATTAGAAAATTGTGATATTCATTCATTTATCTTTATAATCTATGTGTGTGATCAAGGGATCATAATTTCTTTTCTATCCTAAAGGATTTGTCTTGAGGTCCCGATAGGGAATTCTTCATATGTATCTTTTATCTCTCGATAGTGCAAGATATTTCTTGGTAGATAGAGGTTCACATGGGACCAATTGGTAATCATGATGGAACCATATGAAAATATTATTGAAATGGACTAGTTTTCCATGGTCCATGATCAGATTGATTTTCAATATAGAGATGTCAAATGTTTTAACACTAATTAGAAAAGATTAAACTCTGTGTGTGAGAGAGATCTCAAGAAAAGATGAGTGGGCTCTTCAAGTAGGAGGTTACATTCGATCACCCATCAGTTCTAGAGTATATACCTTGGTATAATATGGTATTCATGAATCCAGATTACTATAGTTATGTAAAATTACCTAGAATTATTCCTCAATCAAGTTCATGACAACCTCAGAGGTAGAAAATGGATTATTACATTTAATTGCATCCCCAGACTGCTTTGAAATCTGATATCAAATATCGGATATCCCCTACTGAGATCTGAGAGATACTTTTGTAGTTGGAGGACCATTGAGAGAAGGGTTTCATCAGCTCCAATGTTTCCCCATGGCTAGCTCTAGTGTTGTATATGAAAAAGAATACTGGATATTGTGGCTCTATAAGGATTATCCTCACATGAACTTGGACAAGATAATGAAAAAGTACCCCAGGCTGAGGTTTGAATACCAATGTGACCTTTTGTGATGTGTGAGATGGTTCTTGAAGATTGATCTTCAGTATTGATTCCAATATTTGAGGTTTTGTGAGGCTGATATTCCAAAGATGGCATTATGATGTTTCCATGAACACTGTGAGCTCCTAGTGGTTCCCATTGGTGTAAAAAATTCCCTAGAATGTTTATGGATTTGAGGAATAAGATATTCCAGTCCTTTATAGAGAATCTTGTGGTTGTTTAAATTGATGAACTACTCATATACATGGCATAATAGGAGGTTCATGATGATCACAAGAATATGGTTCTAGATTTACATCGTGAGAACTTGATTTATTGTATGCTCTCAATCTTCCAATTCTTTATTTTGGAGGATTACATTCTAAGGAATTTATTTTTCAGTATGGTCTATAAATAGACCAGCAAACATTGATGCAATGATTTATTGGGAGACACAAATGACTTTTTCCATGAGTTGATACTTCTTGTTAGGTTGGGGTAAAATATGACGTTTGTGGGATACTTTTTCAAAACTACAATCCCATTGATAGTCTAGACACCAATAGGGAATTCGTATACCTGGTCTGAATAGTGTCCAAAATCCATCAAGGAGTTCAAGATAAGGTGGATGAGTGCAACTATGTTGAGAATAACAGAGGAGGGAGTGGTGTATGTAGTGTATTGATATGTCTCTGGATATTTTCATGACAACGTATTGATGCAGTAGTAAAAAGTTACCACATATGTGTCGAGGAAGTTATGACACCATGAGAATAACTACGAAACACATGATCAAGAGTTGGAAATGTTAGTTTAATAATTGAGGATTCTATGAACTAAAATCTACGGTATTTCTTTATAATTTACTCAGACCATCATAGTATCAGAGGTGTCTTCAAAGAGAGATACTTGAACCTAAGATAATGACGGTACTCAGAGTTCTTGGAGGACTGTGACATTGAGATAGTCTATAATCTGGGGATGGTAAACATAGTAGAGGATTACCTAATAATGACTTCCTAGTATCACATAGTGCATTAGGCTTATGAGTGGTTTTGTTCCTTGCATCCGACCATGCTTGAACAAGAGGGTACAACTTTTCTGCTATCAATGGTGTTGACTCTTCCACTTATCAAACATGCAAGAGAGTCCAAATTGGGAGACTTTGACTATAAGGTCTTGCATGACATTATATCCATGGGGTAATAAACATATAGATATTATGAAGGATGAAATCACTTTATTTATTTACTGGTTTGCAAGATGGTCTATATCACGATGTGGGAGGAGGTGATATGAGAGTTCCACACATCTCCACTAGATGTCCATCCTGGTATAGGGAATATGTATAGGGAGCATTTTTTGTCATTTTATAGGTCTAGAAGGAGATGTATGGTAGCTAAGATCATATCTACTTGTGTCACATATCTACACGTGATGGATGATCACCATGTTCCGGAAGGTCTCTTGCAGCCCCTTATGATCTTTTAGTCTTAGTGGTATGGAAAATAAATTGAAATTGTGATAGGGAATCCAAGCACAGTGAAGGTACACAATTCTATTTGGTTGATATTTGACTTACTCTTGAATTTGGAACACTTAATTTATATTAGGGAGTATATTTTGGGGGAGAGATAGGAGGAGTTGTATAGATAAGAGATTTCCTACCATCATGGGAATCCTTCGACAATTTTATTTGATTTTAATGCCTTATTGGTGTCATGATTTTGAAGTGGCCTCCCCGAGTCATTAAAGATCCAAATAAGGACGACTAAACCCTTTCACCAAAATGTCAAAGGGAAAATCAATCACACTACATAAGAGTTTGAAGATATGATTGGGGATTTCATTTTTGATAACTTCTAGTGCCTGGGGAATCACTTTCCCTTGGAAGAGTTTTGTACAACATCAGATACCAATCTACCATCAGAATAGAAATATTTTATTCCCTTTATAGGGGATATTCTAGGTCGCCCTTTTGCTGGATAAAGATTGGTGAAGCATCCATTGTGCATCCAAGGATGTTTAGGGTGACTATGCAGAGGGTCAATATCATCAGTTAGTGGACGAGGACTACTCATAGTAGAAATAAATATTATAAAAATAATTTTCAAATTCCATTTGAGTTTGACTAGGGAGACTACATTTTCCTGAGAGCCTCTCCATGATAATAATTGTGGAATTTCATCAGGGGAGGCAAGCTATCCCTGATGTTCATCAGGATATTTGAGACCACACAGTGGGTGAGAAATTTTTATTATCACCACTACGAAACACCAAAGCTGGAGTGGGTTCATGATTTTTTCGAAGTGTCAAATTTTAGGGGATACATGCATGGCCCAATGCAAGTCATAGACAAGGGAGATTTGGACATTGAGGATGGATCCAATTTTGTGGGGAACATGGTGGAAATAGAGGATCACAATGATAGTACCCTATGAGGAAATAACATTCCCTTGGTTCACATGTTGAGGAGGCACATGGACATGCATGAGGGATCCTGGGAGTGAGGGATCTAAGTGTAAGCTCATTATCCTACGTTGTTTTTTCTATTTTTAATTTCAGAGTCAAAACCCATTGAAGGATGGAATGATATAAGGACCTTGTTTTTTCATTGAGAGAAATATATATATATATATATATCTCTCAACCTAGGTGTTGAGCTATGGTGTGATTCTCAGGCCTAGTGTTCCTGAATTTAAATTTATAAAAATATTAAGTATATTTTTTATTCCATGAATGTTTTTTTGAATGAAAATGGGATAACTATTAAATAGAAGCTAGGATTTGAAATTTGAGACAACAGTTGAGTGTGGAATTAAGTGTTTACCCTAGGTGTGGCCTAAAATAGTTTGACACATGGAGTTTAGACATCTCACCTATTGGTTTTATGTTTAGTAGATTAATTAATTAAAGAATTAAATTGATTAATTTTTTAACCTATGTTGTAATCATATATGACTTGTTCTATGGTGATAATCTTAGCTTTAGGCTCATAATTATGGTATATTTCAAGATATTATCCTTTATCCCTTCATTAGAAAATCAAACAATACGACGATGAAATTCTAGATTAGTGAAAATTAAAGCACAACGTATGAAACGATGTCCTTCTCTAACGACTTGAAATTTTGAATAAATATTGTTTCCTAATTTTGTGTGTTATTTAATACTCAAACAAAAAAATTTCATTTAATAAAATGAGTATAATTGAAATGACACTGTTGGGATTTGACTATTATATGACCGTTAGCCAGTATGACCGTTGGAAACTGAATGTTGCGACTATTGTCTCTAAATACAAGTGATCTTGGTTAATTAATATAGAAAGAAGATTCAATGGCCTCATCCAGTAGTATTGGGCCGATATAAGCCCATATAACAAGACTTGGGAAGGAGGATGCACCACTGGGCTTTGCTCTGGACCAACCCAAGATGAACTTTATCATGTGAATCTAGAACGAAATCTCCTTCGCGAGAAGTTCAAACTGATAGAAATTACTACTCGTGCATTGTTGGCCGAGCTGCCCTCATATTCTCCCACCTTAGCACACCTTACACTTAGGTCCTATGCTGGGGTTAGAAGGGGTTATGTAAGGAGACCATAGCAACGTTGTGTAATCCAATGTTATAAATAAAATTGTGTTCTCTTCTTATGGTGATGTTTGTAAATTTTCATATGTCCAGATAAATATAGTATGCATATTTATGATGAATTTTAGAAAAAGGATATTTTAAAAATGATTATGTAAACATTAAATAATTAAAAATGTGTAATGATTTCCAAAAAATGGTCTGCAACAATTATGTTCAGTACGAAATTTAGAGTCTAATAAGATCAACATAATTTTTAATGAATAGTAAATTATGAATAGTGATTTTATGCTTAGGATTAGTAATTTGGCCAAATTGATTAGTAATCCCACTTAAATAAAGTATTAATATAATATAGGGAGCTTGATTAATTAATGTGACTCAATAAAATAGGTAAATAATTGTTTCAGAAATTATTAGTCAAGTATTATTATTTTCGGGTGAATAATGTTTTTTAATTAAAAATTAAATTAAAAATATTTATAAAAATATTTTTATAAAATGGATTTCATTTTTGAACTCAGAGCATCGATATTATGTCAAGGTAATTTTTTGGAATGTTTTTGAGAAAAATGAATTTTCGGCGAATAGAGTATTTATTTAAAAATTAGATTAAAAATATTTAGAAAATTATTTTTATAAAATGGATTTAATTTTTGAGATCAGAGCATCAATATTTGGTTAAGGTGAAATTTTGGGATTTTTCAGAGAAAGATGAATTTTCGATGAATAGTGAAAATATAGTTTTTAAGTTACGGGTGTTTAATGACATCATTAAATGATGTATTAAGTATGTAATCATTATGGTCGACTTATGAATAGTAAGATAAGGTATGAGATGTCCCAAGTGGCCAATACCATTGTCAAATAATGTAACACCCTAGGTAAATAAAGAATATGACATCTTTATATTTATCCATACTTGTGAATAATGTATTAATATTACTTTAAAGGGTTGCTATGTTCGATAGCGTACCCGATACACAACAAAGAGTTTCATTGAATTCTTACGTTGCACTCTAATAATAAAATAATATTATTTTAAATGTTAGTTAACAAGTAGCTGTTGTACTGGCGGGAATGGGTAGAAATAACTAAAATATGATTATATATGTTTTTAAATGTTTATACATTTACCCAATAAAAGATAAAGGCTTAAAATACGGAAAGAGTTCAATTTTAGGCAAATATACTTTAATTTTCACTAAAGGTTCACTTATCACCTTTTAATGGTGAACCGTCATTAAATATAGTTTTGATCACTCTTATACATTCTTTTGGACCGAATAAAACTCTTATTAAGAATCGGGACATCATATTTTACTTTGTGTAATTTTTTGGTATTTTTCCGATAAAGTTCATTTTTTAATGAATACTGTAAAATGTTGTATTTTAATTCAAAACCTCTTTTTAATCTAAATTATTTATATTATTAGATTATTATTTTAATTGGTTTTAAAGTGAAATTAGAATATATTTTTACCATTTTATCCAATGGTGGTCATTGGAATCATTTTCACTTTGAAATTAGACTTAAACTGGTGTCAATCTTTTGATACTTATTGTTTTGTAAAAACACGCTATTTTCTCTGGCTGCGGGAATTAATTATTAAATTAATTAATGTGACCTATATGTTTTGAATTTTGTAAAATAGACTTCATTTTTGAATTCGGAATATCAAATATAGCTTAGGGTGAATTTTTGGTAATTTTCTGAAAAACTTCAATTTTTGATGAATAGTGAAACCACTAAGTGATAATCAAGCAAACTGATTTTTCAGTTAAATGAAAGTTTACCACTAATGTGTATTGAATTTTGAAAATCAGAATTACATGGTTGTTATTAAGAAGTAAAATGTGGTTCAATGATATTATAATAATTTTTTGGTGAATAGTAACTTATTATGTTCTTAATCACGATTAGTGGTAATTAGGGTAGTCTAAGGTATAAATAATACTTTAATAAAATGAAATGACCTAGACACATGTCCCAACATCATTGGTTGTGTCATGGCCGACCATGACATGCCATGGGTCAACTTGGGGACCCCATGGATCCACTTTTGTTTGGAAATGACATAAATTACTTTTTATTTAATGTTAAAGTGAAAATGACACAAACATAATATGTTTTACGAAAACAATTTTTAAGTGGGGTTATACAAGTCCAAAATTTAATTATAAATAGTCATTGGAAAGATAAAACGATTTCCTATATCATAGTATTTTGTTTATAATTTTTAGACATTAAATAAATTTAATTATTTATGACATAATAATGATGCAGCGATGACATCATTATTTGACGATTTAAATAAAATAGAAAAATAATGTAAAATATATATGAACTAAACATGTCCAAAACCAATTGGATGAGTGGATTTAGAACCCTTATCACCTTATCCACGAATTCTATCAATGTGGGACCTTTTAAAACCGAAACGCATTTTCAAATAATGTAATATTTCTTTACTTTCCAAAAGTGCCCCTCCTCTCCTCTTATAAAAGGCCCCCACCTCTACCTCATTTCACACACTCTTCAAGCCTTTGGCTCGGCCAACCCCTGCCCATTTGCTCTCTCCACATCCCTATAGGCATCCTATAGGATTCCCTTTGGGAATAATCCTTTCAAAGGAAGCCTTTAGGATCAACTCAAAAGGAGTTACACTTTTAAAGGTAATTCATTCTCTCATGTTCATTTGTTTTATTTTGCTTCTCCAACCCCCTAAAATCTTTTTATTTACTTCTTTTTTAACAACACCAGTATCATAAATATACTAGGATGTTGTTATAAGATTTATTTGAGCTACACTCTCACACAACTACATCAAATGGTTAAAGAACATACAGTTTCCGTGGATGGCGAAATTCTGCCTCCCGAAACGATGATTGTTCAACACTCATTTAACACCTTCAAAGGTGGAAATTATGATGTCACTATTTTTATATATGATATATAATATGTTTATGTTTTCCTTAATCTTCTGTTTTTTTTATTTTGGGCATACCTTTATGGTTTCCATTATGGGTAAAACACGATATCTTCATTTTAGGAAGTGCGGACTACCACCCCCTAAAAGTGATTTGATTCGTTAATACCATATGTGGGATGTGTAAAGGATAAAGTTAATGATATTATATATGTTATTATACTGGAATTATAATATACTTATATATCATTATAATTCCATTCTAGAAATTATGAAATAGAAATGGAAGTAGCGTTCATGCGTACATACGGCTTACCGTCTCCACGAACGGTGCATTTCATTTCTTATCTCTAAATGATTATGTAATATTATAAATGCATGTATGTACTGGATATATATGACATATATGATATCTAAATCATGAATACCATTCTGGATATAATGAACATTTGACCAAATTAACAACATGTAAGTGTAATAAGTCTATTTTTGACTTAAGAACCAAATACCGACAAAATGAACATTATTAACTTAACTGATTACATGATGTTAATAAAATGGTATAAAAGGAATAATGAACTTGAAAAAGATTCATAATCAAGTAGAGATTAACTCAAGTTTATTATTCAGGAGATTAAAGAACGGTCGGGTCAAGTCGGATACGAGGTATGGGACTTCGTCTCAATCCCCTTTCGTTGAGGCATATTTTATTTTATACACAACTTTCTTTTATACGGTGTATAAACCCCTTTGACTTTTACGTTTATTCAAAAAGAATATTTTTTATACGAAGCGTATACTAAACGACAAAAGGGAATGTTTTTGTCGTACGTATGCAGCGACAACGACTTCTCCACCGTCGTGACCGTTATTTGAGTTTCGGCTTCCTCTACAAGCCATACCTTCTTTTTTAAAAAGAAAAATAAATACCATGTTTTACTTTTCTATTATTTTAGTATTGAAAATGGGTTTCATAATGTTTTTATATCAATGTGTTTTATTGATATCTCGTGATTGAAATGTGGAAATTTTATGTTTCCTTTATGCATGTTTTATGTGATATGATTATGTTATGGTTCTTGGGCATTATTATGAAGACGGGTGGTTCCGTGATAAACTAAGGGCGGGTGAGCCCGTTATAGCTCTCCAATGCATTGGGTAACGCGAAGGAGTGAAACGTTAAGGTTTCTCCGAAGAGATTTTAGGGAATATACTGTGATGGGTATTCCAAACGTAACCAAGAGGGTTACTCCCTACGTAAGAATGTTATGAATGCCTCAAGTTACCTTTATGTCTTATGATTTCTATGATTTATTCATGATTTTATGAGGTATGTTAAAGTGCCTATGTTTTATGGGTAAAGTATGATTTCATTCTTCTGTATATATGAACTCATGTTTCCTTTCCATGTTTTTATAACCCATACTGAGCTTTTTATGCTCACCCCAAGTTTTTCGAAATGTTTTTCATAGGACTTAAAGTGGAATAAGGTCAAGGATGGGATCAAGGGAATTTCATGCTATCTAAAACATGGAATGTAGACATCTTTCTTTTTAAGGGTTTTTATTTTATGGAGACCTAGTAGAAGTTTCTACTTTGTAATCTTTTAAGATGTAATAGTTATGTTCTAATTCTCTAGAACTCTAAACCTGAAAAGATCCTCAATGTGAATTATTCATTTAATTCAATATTAAGTAAGGTTTAAGGCTGGGGCCTTATAGTTGGTATCAGAGGACGGTTTAGACAACTTTAGGGATTGGGAGTTTTTGTGAGGCACATGATTAGTCCCTATAACTATTATTTCAGTTAAATCCTTGTTTTATAACTTTTTTTCAGGTCAAGTAAAGTCGGTTACGAATGGAAGGAGGAGGATATCAAACGACATTCCTATCTCTCCCTGATGACATGCTTGCAATAATTATTGCAAAGTCATCTTCGGATGATTGTGAAAATTTTTCTAGCATACAACTCACTTGCAAGCATTTGTTTGAAATATCAAACACCTCCGCTATACCTCGTTATCATCGTGGATCATGGGTTGTTTTTAGAAAAATACTATTTTCACAATATTCTCATGTTTTCAAGAGAGGTAAATATTATCAAGGTATTTTCAAATATTTTACCTTATCACATGAATTTGAAGCATATTATGATTTTAAAAATGGTGCTGAGGAAGGAGACCCTTGAGCAACCTATTTATATTTGCTTTTAAAATATAGTCTCACATCTCATACTTATGGTATTTTAAAAGGACCAATGATAGAAAGTTTCAACTCAATTTCGGTCTGACTATTTTTTAGAAATCATGTTTTATCAGATGTTTTGGAATTATATGTCCTACATGATTATTTTCCAAAACTGTTTTTCTGTGAACACCGATATGACCCATGTTTTGCGAGGTGTATTTGGATGGAGGAAGCAAATGATTTTGAAGTATCTCTAAATCATTGTTGTAATGCATGGGACTTCTACCTACGTGAACAAGATGACGATGAAACCGAGTGGACGCCATGATCAAGGTATGCTATTATGAGTTTGTGTAAGAAACCTAGAAAGAGTTGAAAGTCAACATGTCAAGTAAGTATGTTTCCTTAAGATCAAAAATAAATTCCTCAATAAAAAGTAACTTAAAACAAAAATGTTGTCTATTAACTTTTCTTACTGGGGAATCGAATACCTTTTAACCCATCACAAGTTTGTGATTCTCTCATGGTTAACTTTTTCCTAAACATGTTTACTATCACTCTCCATCAGAACATGATCCTATGTTTTCTCCTCCATGTCCATGTTTTAATACTTGGAATCCTAGTATGGGTTAACTCGGGTGACCTTTTCACTTATCCTTCTTTATTTTAAAGTGATTGTTTTACCGATCCTTGTTCCGATGTGGGACTTTCAAGGATGTTTCCAAGCCCAATTTTAAAATTGCGAGGACACAATTCCCAAAAGGGGGGAAGGATGTAACATCCCAGGTAAATAAAGAATATGACATCTTTATATTTATCCATACTTGTGAATAAAGTATTAATATTACTTTAAAGGGTTTCTATGTTCGATAGCGTACCCGATACACAACAAAGAGTTTCATTGAATTCTTACGTTGCACTCTAATAATAAAATAATATTATTTTAAATGTTAGTTAACAAGTAGCCGTTGTACTGGCAGGAATGGGTAGAAATAACTAAAATATGATTATATATGTTTTTAAATGTTTATACATTTACCCAATAAAAGATAAAGGCTTAAAATACGGAAAGAGTTCAATTTTAGGCAAATATACTTTAATTTTCACTAAAGGTTCACTTATCACCTTTTAATGGTGAACCGTCATTAAATATAGTTTTGATCACTCTTATAAATTCTTTTGGACCAAATAAAACTCTTTTTAAGAATCGGGACATCAAATTTTACTTTGTGTAATTTTTTGGTATTTTTCCGATAAAGTTCATTTTTTAATAAATAGTGTAAAATGTTGTATTTTAATTCAAAACCTCTTTTTAATCTAAATTATTTATATGATTAGATTATTATTTTAATTGGTTTTAAAGTGAAATTAGAATATATTTTTACCATTTTATCCAATGGTGGTCATTGGAATCATTTTCACTTTGAAATTAGACTTAAACTGGTGTCAATCTTTTGATACTTATTGTTTTGTAAAAACACGCTATTTTCTCTGGAAGCGGGAATTAATTATTAAATTAATTAATGTGACCTATATGTTTTGAATTTTGTAAAATAGACTTCATTTTTGAATTCGTAATATCAAATATATCTTAGGGTGAATTTTTGGTAATTTTCTGAAAAACATCAATTTTTGATGAATAGTGAAACCACTAAGTGATAATCAAGCAAACTGATTTTTCAGTTAAATGAAAGTTTACCACTAATGTGTATTGAATTTTGAAAATCCGACATACATGGTTGTCATTAATAAGTAAAATGTTGTTCAATGAGATTATAATAATTTTTTGGTGAATAGTAACTTATTAAGTTCTTAATCACGATTAGTGGTAATTAGGGTAGTCTAAGGTATAAATAATACTTTAATAAAATGAAATGACCTAGACACATGTCCCAACCTCATTGGTTGTGTCATGGCTGACCATGACATGCCATGGGTCAACTTGGGGACCCCATGGATCCACTTTTGTTGGGAAATGACATAAATTACTTTTTATTTAATGTTAAAGTGAAAATGACACAAACATAATATGTTTTACGAAAACAATTTTTAAGTGGGGTTATTCAAGTCAAAAATTTGATTATAAATAGTCATTGGAAAGATAAAATGATTTCCTATATCATAGTATGTTTTTTATAATTTTTTGACATTAAATAAAGTTAATTATTTATGACATAATAATGATTCAGCGATGACATCATTATTTGACGATTTAAATAAAATAGAAAGATAATGTAAAATCTATGAACTACACATGTCCAAAACCAATTGGATGAGTGGATTTCGAACCCTTATCACCTTATCCACGAATTCTATAAATGTGGGACCTTTTAAAACCGAAACACATTTTCAAATAATGTAATATTTCTTTACTTTCCAAAAGTGCCCCTCCTCTCCTCTTATAAAAGGCCCCCACCTCTACCTCATTTCACACACTCTTCAAGCCTTTGGCTCGGCCAACCCCTGCCCATTTGCTCTCTCCACATCCCTCTACTAATCCTAGAGGATTCACTTTTGGAATAATCATTTCAAAGGAAGCCTTTAGGCTCAACTCAAAAGGAGTTACACTTTTAAAGGTAATTCATTCTCTCATGTTCATTTGTTTTATTTTACTTCTCCAACCCCCTAAACTCTTTTTATTTACATCTTTTGTAACAACACCAGTATCATAAATATACTAGGATTTTATTATAAGATTTATTTGAGCTACACTCTCACACAAATACATCAAATGGTTAAAGAACATATGGTTTCCGTGGATGGCGAAATTCTGCCTCCCGAAACGATGATGGTTCAACACTCATTTAACACCTTCAAAGGTGGCCATTATGATGTCACTATTTTTATATATGATATATAATATGTTTATGTTTTCCTTAAGCTTCTGTTTTTTTTATTTTGGGCATTCCTTTATGGTTTCCATTATGGGTAAAACACGATATCTTCATTTTAGGAAGTGCGGACTACCGCCCCCTAAAAGTGATTTGATTCGTTAATACCATATGTGGGATGTGTAAAGGATAAAGTTAATGATATTATATATGTTATTATACTGGAATTATAATATACTTATATATCATTATGATTCCATTCTAGAAAATATGAAATAGAAATGGAAGTAGCGTTCATGCGTACGTACGGCTTACCGTCTCCATGAACGGTGCATTTCATTTCTTACCTCTAAATGATTATGTAATATTATAAATGCATGTATGTACTGGATATATATGACATATATGATATCTACATCATGAATACCATTCTGGATATAATTAACCTTTGACCAAATTAACAACATGTAAGTGTAATAAGTCTATTTTTGACTTAAGAACCAAATACCGACAAAATGAACATTATTAACTTAACTGATTACATGATGTTCATAACATGGTATAAAAGGAATAATGAACTTGAAAAAGATTAATAATCAAGTATAGATTAACTCAAGTTTATTATTCAGGAGATTAAAGAACGGTCGGGTCAAGTCGGATACGAGGTATGGGACTTCGTCTCAATCCCCTTTCGTTGAGGCATATTTTATTTTATACACAACTTTCCTTTATACGGTGTATAATCCCCTTTGACTTTTACGTTTATTCAAAAGGAATCTTTTTTATACAAAGCGTTTACTAAACGACAAAAGGGAATGTTTTTGTCGTACGTATGCGGTGACAATGACTTCTCCATCGTCGTGACCGTTATTTGAGTTTCGGCTTCCTCTACAAGCCATACCTTCTTTTTTAAAAAGAAAAATAAATACCATGTTTTAATTTTCTTTTATTTTAGTATTGAAAATGGTTTTCATAATGTTTTTATATCAATGTGTTGTATTGATATCTCGTGATTGAAATGTGGAAATTTTATGTTTCCTTTATGCATGTTTTATGTGATATGATTATGTTATGGTTCTTGGGAATTATTATGAAGACGGGTGGTTCCGTGATAAACTAAGGGCGGGTGAGCCCGTTATAGCTCTCCAATGCATTGGGTAACGCGAAGGAGTGAAACGTTAAGGTTTCTCCGATGAGATTTTAGGGAATATATTGTGATGGGTATTCCAAACGTAACCAAGAGGGTTACTCCCTACGTAAGAATGTTATGAATGCCTCAAGTTACCTTTATGTCTTATGATTTCTATGATTTATTCATGATTTTATGAGGTATGTTAAAGTGCCTATGTTTTATGGGTAAAGTATGATTTCATTCTTATGTATATATGAACTCATGTTTCCTTTCCATGTTTTTATAACCCATACTGAGCTTTTTATGCTCACCCCAAGTTTTTTGAAATGTTTTTCATAGGACTTAAAGTGGAATAAGGTCAAGGATGGGATCAAGGGAATTTCATGCTATCTAAAACATGGAATCTTGACATCTTTCTTTTAAAGAGTTTTTATTTTATGGAGACTTAGTAGAAGTGTCTACTTTGTAATCTTTTAAGATGTAATGGTTATGTTCTAATTCTCTAAAACTCTAAATCTGAAAAGATCCTCAATGTGAATTATTCATTTAATTCAATATTAAGTAAGGTTTAAGGCTGGGGCCTTATAAATAACATGGGCAAGCCCATGGTTTTTCCAATACCACCAATGAGGTGTCCCTTGGCCATTAATGCCTTGTCCCCTCACTTTCCCTATAAATACCCACCCTTCCCTCCTTTAGTTTTCACTCCTAACTCTTCTCCAACAATTCTCTGGTCTCTCTACCTCCCAAGGAGTCCTCCCAAGGTGCCACCAAGCCCTCAAGGTCCCAACCATTGAGCTTTATGAGTTACGTTTTAAGGTAAGGGATCCGGCCACTCTCTTTCTTTTCAAGTAATCTCTTTTAGGTCATTTCTTCTATGCTCCATGTTATGATGTTTGGATGATGTTATTTTATATTAATACTACTTCCCATTTAATTTTCATATGATGAGAGACCCCCTATTACTCTCATCATTTCGTTTTATTAATGTTTAAGTGGCGCCGTTAGGCTGCCGAAATTTTTGTAACAGATTCTTTCACCCTTCTCATTTTAAAGTTCTATTATCATGTCAAGTCTTTCAAGATTCTTTTTATTATGTTGTGGTATGATCTCTATATCTATCATTATGATATTTTATGTTCATATGATTAGGGACCCTATTTGATCTTTTCACTTCATTTTTTTGATGTTTAAGTGACGCTGTTAGGCTGCCGAATTTTTAAGGGATTCTTTTCACCCTTCTCATTTTCAAGATCTATTTTCTTGTCAAGTCATTAAAGTTAATTTTTTTTTATTTTTGGGTATGATATCTATATCTATCATACTGATATTTTATTTTCATATGATGAGGGACCCTATTTTATCTTGTCAATTCATTTTTTTTTGATGTTTAAGTGACGCTGTTAGGCTGCCGAATTTATAAGGGATTCTTTTCACCCTTCTCATTTTCAAGTTCTATTTTCTTGTCAAGACTTTAAATATCCTTTTTATTATGTTGGGGTATGATCTATATATATATCATAATTATCTTTTATTTTCATATGATGAGAGACCCTATTTGATCTCGTCAATTCATTTTTTGAGGTTTTAAGTGACGTCGTTATGTTGCCGAATTGTCATAAGAGAAATCTTATTTTTTTCTTCCTTTTATGTTCTTTCATTCATACGGTATATCTTTAAAATTTCATTACCATGTTCCTAAATCATTTATATTCTGTCCCCCTACTGTTTTATGGATCATTCTTGAATGGTTCACCCATGTCCCCTCTCTTTTCAATGTTTTCTAAAACCCTACAATATAGTTGTTATGCTCCCGAATTTCCGACTCAAAATGTCTCTGTCTTTTTCTAAATTTCTATTATTTTTTTAAGTGAATACTCAAAGATATTTATTCTAAAGG
Organism: Viscum album; assembly: GCA_963277665.1. NCBI lineage: Eukaryota > Viridiplantae > Streptophyta > Magnoliopsida > Santalales > Viscaceae > Viscum > Viscum album. Next base: position 2,057,448,554 of record OY728120.1, on the reverse strand, counting down.
TTTATTCACATATATACAAAAATTTTCTATTTTAAATTCTGGGATTTACATACATGATACCCTATTTTCTTTTTTTGTGGGTTTAAGGTGACATAAAGATCATGTCCATGAAGCCATTTTTTAAATGTTATGATTATGAAATGAAGCTCAGTTCTTTTATGCTATATGGGTTATTTTTTAAATTTTTGATGATTATATATGTGGCTCAAATGATAAAAAAGAAAAATTTAAGGGTTTGTCCTGATAGCGCTCCAATGCTTTGGGTAAAGACTTAATTTCTAGAGATGATCATTTTGACTGATACATTGCTGAATAACCTTGGTAATTTTTAATGAAACCTTGTTGATGGACATTGGTGAAATAGAAATGATTGTCTATGTTAAGTTTTGTAGCCACATCTTCATGTTACGAAATATTTTATTTTTATTATGATATGCCTCATGATTTATTTCTCATTACATAAAGTTATTTTTCATGACTTTATTGATTTATCTCAAGTTAACATGTTAAATGTTTCCCTTATTTACCTTACTAGGCCTTCTACTCACCCTTGCTTTTGATGTATGTCCCCAGGTTATGAGATGAAGTAATGAACCAAGGATGATCATAAGGATAATCCTTTCAAGTGTTTAAGAATACTGTTTTATGTTTTCATGTTTTGAGTTCCTGGTTTCCAAGACACTAAACCTTAAAGATCCTCGATTTTTTATAATATAATGTAAGTTAATGTGTTAGGAAGGCAGGAAGTTATAGTTGCTATCAAAGGATAGTTTAGTTATTTGTGGAAATTAGGATATGAAAACTCTTGGAAGAACCCTATAGAAAAGTTTAAATATAGGAAATATTCATGGTATTTTGGTGAGTATTGAGTAAGGGGTTTCCAGGAAAATACATTCCTGTCCGAATATGAGCAGGTAGAGGTGGCTCTGGCACATATGTACATAGGGGTAAAACTGAAAAACACTGCTTTGAGCTAGACTCAAACGGGAACTGGTACAAGACAACGGGCCTTGTTGCACTATTGGTTATGACACTCCTGGAGGTTATTATTTTGTAAATTCATAAGTTTAGTATGAACCATTATTAAATGGACAAAGATAAAATAAAATAAGGATTCAGATAAGAATTTATGATCATGGATAACCTAGATTGGAACCTATGGGTTCAAAAGTTAGGGAATAAGTTTCTTCTACTAGTTTATTCTTCTATTCTTTAAGTTTCCTTTTCATGATTATTGGATATGTATTTAAGCCCCCTAATTAAACTTTATTCTCATAGTTTTTGGAGGGAAATTAAATAACATATCCTAACAACCAATGTGAAAGGAAATGTGGTGATTGATTTATTAATATGACAGAGATTATGAGAGATCTAGTTGAACATATTGTGATTATTCCAAACCAGCTATCAAAAAATCACAATTAATAATTTGTAGCTAGTTGAATGACCAAATTCATCGAGGATGAAGAAGACGAAGTCTCAAGGATGTTCATATGATAAAGTTGATTAGGGGATTTAACGATGGTTATTATTTTGTAAGACGTTCACTATTTTGGGAACCCTATATGATCAAGGTAAATAGATTACAATGGTATTTTCTTTGAGGAGTAAAGGTTGACTTATATTTTGAAGAATTGATTAAATTAAGCGAAACATATGGTAATTTAGTTTACTTATAGAAATGATTATCCTATCTTGGGGAAAATGTGATTAAGTTAGTTACTTTTGTTATAAGATGATAAGAGTGGTTGATGTTGTATGGAGATGAACAATAAAGTTTATCTTGGAAGACTATGTTATCAAATCATTTTTGTATTTGGGTTTCAATATTAGTTTGGTTTATTTTGAGTATTTGTAAGGAAATTTATTTATGGAATGGTCAATGATGAAATTTGTGTAGTACCGTGGAATTTTAATGATTTAAAGAAGTTTCCCTTCCTATGGGATTCTTTATTTTTGAAGAGAAGTTTTATCTTACCCTTTATGTTTTTGGGATAATTTTTAAAGATAGAAGAAATAGATAGTTAATATTTTGTGGATTACATGACTCTAAAAAAGATGATTCTTGTGTTTTGATGAGACCATGTGTTTTTGAATGCTCATCGTTTAGAGAAAATATTAGTTCTGGTAGAAACTTATTAAAGGATGAAACTCTACTTGAATGTAGGTATACTTCCTTGTGTTTTTTTTCTATGTAGTAAATGAATTCCTCAAAAATATGAAAAGGAATGTAAAACAAAAAAGTTTTCTATTAACGTTTCCTACTGGGAAATCAAATACCGTTTAACCCATCATAAGTTTGTGATTTTCTTGTTGTTAACTTTATCCTAAATTTTTTTTCTTTCACTCTCCCTCAGAACGTGAACCTTTGTTTTCTCCTCCATGTCCATGTTTTCTTACAGGGAATCCAAGTAAAGGTTAACTCGGGTGACCTTTGTACTTCATTTTCATTCTTTTAAAGTAATAGTGTTACTGACTCTTTTTTCAATGTGGTAATTTCAATGAAATTTCCAAACCCAATTTTAAAAAAACTACAAGGACGCAATTTCTTAAGGGGGGAAGATTGTAACGACCTGAAATTTTGCATAAATATTGTTTCCTAATTTTGTTTGTTATTTCAAACTCAACAAAAACATTTTCATTTAATAAAATGAGTATAATTAAAATGAGACTATTGGGTTTTGACTATTATATGATCATTAGTTAGTATGACCGCTGGAAACTGAATGTTGTGACTATTGTCTCTTAATACAAGTGATCTTGGTTAATTTATATAGAAATAAGATTCCATGGCCTCATTCAGTAGTCTTGGGCCGATCAGAGCCCATCTAATAGAACATGGGATGGAGGTAGCACCACTGGGCTTTTCTCTAGACCAAACACAAGCCAAACATCATTGTGTGAAGCTAGAATTTAATCACCTTCGCATGAAGTTCAAACTGATAGAAATTACTACTCATGCGATGTTGGCCAAGCCGCCCTCAGATTATCTCTCCTTAGCACACCTTACAAATAGGTCCTATACTGGGGTTATAAGGGTCTATGTATGGAGACCATAGCTAAATTGTGTAATCCTTTGTTATAAATAAAATTGTGTTCTCTTCTTATGGTGAAGTTTGTGAATTTTCAAATATCTGGATAAATATAGTATGCATATTTTTGATGAATTTAAGAAAAAGGATATTTCAAAAATGTTTATGTAAACCTTAAATAATTAAAAATTTGTAATGATTTTTAAAATATGGTCTTCTACAATTATGTTCAGTATGAAATTTTGTGTCTAATAAGATCAACTTAATTTTCGATGAATAGTAAATTATGAATAGTGATTTTATGCTTAGGATTAGTATTGCGACCAAATGGATTAGTAATCTCACTTAAAGAAAGTATTAACATAATCTAGGCACCTTGATTAAGTAAAGCGATTCAATAAAATATGTAAATAACTGTTTCAGAAATTATTAGTCAAGTATTAGTTTTTTTTGTGTGAATAGTGTTTTTTAATTAAAAATTAAATTAAAAATATTTAGAAAATTATTTTTATAAAATAGATTTCATTTTTGAACTCAGAGCATCGATATTATGTTAAGGTAATTTTTGGGGATTTTTCTGAGAAAAATGAAATTTTGTTGAATAGTGTATTTATTTAAAAATTAAATTAAAATTATTTAGTAATTTTTTTTATAAATTGGAATTAATTTTTAAAATCAGAGCATCAATATTTGGTTAAGGTAATATTTTGAGATTTTTCTGAGAAAGCTGAATTTTCGATGAATAGTGTAAATACAGTTTTTAAGTTACAGGTGTTTAATGACATCATTAAATGATGTATTAAGTATTTAATCAATATTGTAGACTTATTAATAGTAATATGAGATATTAGATGTCCCAAGTGGCCAATACCATTGTCAAATACCATGGGCAAGCCCATGATTTTTCCAATACCACGAATGAGGTGTCCCTTGGCCATTAATGCCTTGTCCCCTCACATTCCCGATAAATACCTACCGTTATCTCCTTTAGTTTTCACTCCCAACTCTCCTCCAACGAATCTCTAGTCTCAATACCACCTAAGGAGTCCTCCCAAGGTTCCCCCAAACCCTCAAGGTCCCAACCATTGAGTTTAAGAGTTATGTTTTAAGGTAAGGGATCCGACCTCTCTCTTTCTTTTCAAGTAATCTATTTTATGTCATTTATTTTATGCTCCATGTTCTTATGTTAGAGGATGTTATTTTATATTCATCCTACGTTCCATTTTATTTTCATATGATTAGAGACCCCCTATTACTCTCATCATTTCGTTTTATGAATGTTGAAGTGGTGCCATTAGGCTGCAAAAATTTTTGTAACGGATTATTTCACCCTTCTCATTTTAAAGTTCTATTTTCATGTCAATTTTTTCATGTTCATTTTTATTATGTTGGGGTATTATCTATATATCTATCTAACTGATATTTTATGTTCATTTGATGAGGTACCCTATTTGATCTTTTCAATTCATTTTTTTGAAGTTTAATTGACGCCGTTAGGCTTCCGAATTTTTAAGGGATTATTTTCACCTTTCTCATTTTCAAGTTCTATTTTCTATTCAAGTATTTCATGTTTTATTTTATTTCATTGGGGTATGATCTATATATCTATCATACTTATCATTTATTTTCATCGGATGGAGGATCCTATTTGATCTTGTCAATTCATTTTTTTATAAGTTTAAGTGACGCCGGTAGGCTGCCGAATTTTTAAGGGATTGTTTTCACCCTTCTCATTTTCAAGTTCTATTTTCATGTCAAGTCTTTAAAGTTCCTTTTTATTATTTTGGGGTATGATATCTATATCTATAATACTTATATTTAATGTTCATATGATAAGAGACCCTATTTTATCCCGTCAATTCAATTTTTTAGGTTTTAAGTGACGCTATTAGGTTGCCGAATTGTCATAAGAGAAATCTTATTTTTTTCTTCCTTTCATGTTCTTTATTTCATATGGTATATCTCTAAAATTTCATTACCATGTTCCTAAATCCTTTCTATTCTGTCCCCCTACTATCATATGGATCATTCATGAGTGGTTTACCCATTTCCCCACTCTTTTCATTGTTTTCTAAAACCCTACAATATAGTCATTATGCTGCCAAATTTCCGACTCAAAATGTCTCTCTCTTTTTCTCAAATTATTTTATTTTATTAATTGAATACTAAAATATATTTATTCTAAAGGGGTATTCAAATATATAACAAAATTTTCTATTTTAAATTCTAGGATTTATATACATGATACCTGCTTTTCTTCTCCGTGGGTTTAAAGTTATATAAAGATCATGTCTTTGAAGCTGTTTTTAAAACATAATAATTATGAAATGAAACCCATTTCTTTTATGATATATGGGTTATTTATGAAATGTTTGATGATGATATATGTGGCTCACATGATAAAAAAGGAAAATTTAAGGGTCCACCCTGATAGCGCTCCAATGCATTGGGTAAAGACTTAATCTCTAGAGATTACCATTTTGACTGATACCTTGGTGAATAACCTTGGTAATTTTTAATGACACCTTGGGGATGGACCCTGGTGAAACAGTAATGAATGTCTATGTTAAATGTTATAGCCACATCAGAATGTTATGAAATATGTTATTTTTATTATGATATTCCTCATGATTTCTTTCTCATGCCTTAAAGTTATTTTTCATGACTTTATTGATGTATCTCAAGTTCACCTGTTAAATGTTTCCCTTGTTTCTCTTATTGGGCCTTCTGCTCACCCTTTCTTTTGATGTATGTCCCCAGGTTATGAGATGCTGTAATGTACCTAGGATGAACATAAAGAGAAACCTTTTATGTTTTTAAGAAGAATGCTTTATGTTTTCATGTTTTGAGTTCCTGGTTTCCATGTCACTAAACATTATAGATCCTCAGTTATGTATAATGTAATGAAAGTTAATGTGTTAAAAAGGCGGGATGTTATACCTTTAATCATCGGAGAGCATTTCATTTGATGACAATATATTCAATCTACTGGTATAACTCATAAAATTATTTATCATTCAAATTTTGATAAAATAGATTGAGCAGATCGATACTATTATTGGATCATCACTAATTGAAGCCTTTTAATGCACCTATGTATTGATTAGTTTGGTTTATTTCAATTATCTTATATACTCATATATCCTTGTTCAATATCACTGGTCATTAATTGTATGAAAATTTCATTTAACCATTGTTATGATTAAATTACCCATAAACTTCATTGTTTTATTCATCAGTTGGATCCCACTATCTTGTTTTGACATTATCGAGTGGTAAAATCTTGATCAGACCCCTAAAAACATTACTAATTAATGTGATGTGGATAAAAAAATGAATCTGGCACATATTTGGGTCAATTATGGGTTTAACATGTGTTTATTTAGTTTATATTGAGGATAAATGGTGGAAGGATCTACTGCATGCGAGATGTGTGACAGACCACCGAGGAACAAAGAGAGTGGAATTCTTGCCTCTGGATATGCAGAAGTGATAAATAGTGGTCACATATTTCAATTTTAGGAGAAATATAAGCTGTATACAAAGGAATATAGATATATATACAACAAAAAGAGTATATATAAGATTATATGAAAATAATAACTAAATATTTTCTTTCACAATGGAAACACATTTGTATACCTCTGGATTCATATTCTAGGGTTTCAAAGGATTGTAAAGAGGGAAAGTCATGTATCCATCCAACAAACCATGTACCACAAACATAGATGGACAAAAAATGTGATGGATCACACTCATGGGAACCATTTGGGAGTAAACATTGTGGCACATGGCTGTGTATTTATGTATGTGGACATGATCCGAAGGACATGACCCAGTCCTAGATAGATTGGACACACCATGTAGTAAACCTACATGACATGTACATATATAAGGATTTGGAAATTTCTCCTTGAATGATACATAACTGGGTGATGGAGTGGGACTATACACCATTTGGGTATGCTCAAACATCATGTACTACTTGGTTCTTTCTATAGATTCTGCATTGTTCCATATATCCTTCATTCGGGCTTAGATTTTTTCACATGAGAGGCCAATCATGGGTTTTTATCCATTTATAAAATAATTGTTCCATATGTTGTGGATTCTGGGATATGATATGTAATGTTCTGAGAATGGCTCTTTGTTAGGCGATACTTGAAAATGAAAAAGATCACACAAGGTCATCGGCAGCTTCTGAAGTAGACCCTCCAGCTAGGCTGGGTATGAATCCTTGATGACTTCGAAGCAGAAACCTCCAATCGATCTGTTAATTGATCCCCTGCAAACTCTTATAATGGCTTATATCTGCATAGGGAATGTCTCATCTACAAGATACCTGAGTGGAACTCACAATATGTGCTTGGAATGAGCCCTTAATGAATATAGTTTAACCCTCCTATCAGTATAGGTCATAAGTCATATATTGAATTATTGAGTAGAACTCTCTAGTTGAACTAGGAATGGTCCTTGATGACTATTGTTGAACACTCTTGTTATCATCGAGCATGGCTTATCTAATGGATTCATGACTAGTTCCTTCCAATCATATTGGGAATGGATCCTTGATGACACCCCAATTGGAACCCTCTAGTTTAACTGATAATGGATCCTTGATGACTTCTATTGTGGAACCCTCCACCAAGGCTGGGCATCGGTCCTCAACCACTAGAGTGGAACCCCTATGCTGGGTAGGGAAACGGTCCTAAATCGACTATCATTGTGGAAAAAACCTCTTGTATCATGTAATGGGCCATCTAAGAAGATATTGTGGCCCCTCGAATGTGTAGTATAGGGATGATGTGTGTTCTGACAATGGAATTCTTTTTTGGAAGACACATGTGATATTGGGCATCGTTGTTGGACTTTTCAATATTTTGGAAAATCTTATTCTTAGGAGGATATTTCATATATAGATCCTATAAATCTCTTATTTTGGATTCATTTTATTGAGAATATATATATAATTACATATATATACCCTTTATTTTGGTTACTCCCCTTCCTAGGGATACAAATACACATGGGGTGTTCCACATTCATTCTTTATATATCTTTTCATGGTGGGATGAGTCTAAATTAATTATATATGTGTCAAAAACTAGGTGTTTTGTTCATCCACACATAATTTTAATCCCCTTGTGTTTGAGTGAGGTTACCATATCTTTGGCTGGGTTGATATGTTCTTTAATGTATCTTACCTCTTATTTACCATCAAAAAATCTATATTTTCCTATTATATTTCATACAGGTACCCTTATATAATTTATGGTAATATAATGTGCATGTATAGACTCACCCATTAATGGGATTTCACATCACATTTTTGTGTATTATATATATGGAAGACATGTTTTATTTTCTTTTGAGGAGCATAGGCATACATGGTACATTGGACAACAGTCGTTGTTGATGATTTTAGATTAGGATATGTTCTCTATTAGTTTTTTTTCATATCGAGTCATATTTTTAGTTGTTAAGGTATTTTTCCCCTTTACATGTTAGTTTACCCTACCATACTCTTGAAAATTCTAGAGGTTTTCCATTAATGGTTGATCCATTATAATTTTTCATCATATAATTTTATTTCTTATGAAAAACTACATTGTGAGGGTTGTGTGTGTGCATAATGTACTTATTAAATGGCTCCCATGTATGTTATTCCATCAATGTTGTCTTCCATCCACTAGCCTATGGAGGTGTGATTCATGCATATGTGGCTCGAGAGCTGGTTTGGGTCAGTTGATGAAAATGTTACTTCTTCATGAATAACTATCCCACCATCATTTCTATAGAGTAAGTGACGAAGTGCAAATCGAGAAAGGACCCAAAAAAAGTGTTACATTGTGAATATGAAAAAGAATAAAATAATGTCCATATATTTCCACATGTACATTGACAATAAAATAATTTATCGACTTTATAATAATTATATTGAATGTGATTTATCATAAGATATTCATTTCTATTGAACCAATGGTCTTAAAAATTATCAAATACTTATGGAATTAAGGACATTAACTTTTCATTGATCATTCACTTACTGGTGATCAATGATATTTATCAATATCTATGTTTTTTATTCTTTTCCTCAAATTCCAGTCATCATTCCCATCCTATGATATCCTTCATGGAGAACTATTTAAGTGTTACTTTGGGTAACCATTATGGTTCCAAAATTATTTTTAAATGATTTTTTAGTATTCATTATTAAATTATGGGTTTGGATGAAATTAAATTTAATGTATTAGACAATTGATAAAATAGATGAATCTGGAGGTAGAAATTCATTTAAAAGGGCCTAAATTTTAAAACCCTAAGATGTTGTGAATATTTCCCATAATTAATTGAATTGTTTAAATATTAGGAATTCTAGAAAACACTAAATATATATTATTTTATATGAAATAGAATAGTTAATAATTATTTATTTGAAAAAAAGTTGAGTATGTGCTGCACAGAACACATAGATTAGCTTTTGGTGCATGGAACACTATGTTTGTCTTCTTATACACAAAATATATCTAAGAACCCATAATTATATCAATTTAAATACAGTTTTTCATTATTTACAATAGTATAAACCACATGAAAAAAATTGAGAATATAATAAAAACATTATAAATGATTAATGAAAGAAATAAGAGATTTTTATAGATTAACAAACCTTTACTAATGAAATAGTAACATGACATTTGGAATAATAATCTGACCATTATGAATTGTTTACCAAATAATAGAGTAGTAACATCACCTATGAAAGTTTTAATAATATTTAAAAATCATATAAATGATAATAAAATATAAATATGTCATAGTATAAGGAATGAAATATTCTAAAAATTATTAATTAAGTGTTTGAATTTGTATAAAAGAAATTATTTATATAAAATTTTATAATTAATATAATCATTTATAAAAATTTCGTTTTCATAAAATAGATTCAGAAATAGATTTTTTTTCTTATTATTATCAGATAATCTTATGAGATTTTAATGAATTTTTTGATGTGTTTTAAAATGAGTGATAATTTTAAAATAAATATTTTCCAAATAAATGATTATTTTATTAAAATTAAATTTCTCTTATTAAGAATTTTTTCCAAAAATGTAGTTCAGTTTGGAATTATAAAAATTTAAAAATGGTTTGGGTGAATTGTTTGGAGTTTTCTAAAAAAATTTAATATTTGGTAAATAGTAAAATATTATATCATACGATAAAAGATAAATACATAAATTATTGAGAAATAGAAGATGTAAGGTTGATTTAAGACCAAAATATAACACTATATGTTTTATTAGAATATATTTATTTATAATTTTAAAACTACTCATAGGCTTGAATCAAAATAATAAACTGATGAATAAAATAATGAGAAAACCCACATCTCCTCCCATAAAAAGAAACCCATCATGAACTCTTCTCCTCAAACATTTCAAGCTTTGGAAAATTTTCAAATTCTAAAAAATCAACTTCCCAATCCCCTCCACAAAATTTAATATTCCTTGGTATAATAAAAATACCATACCCCTTTACATAAGGAGGTCCTCTGGGTTGATAACTTAAATAGGTAGAATACTTTTTTATTTTTTATTTATTTTATTTAAAATTTCATTCCTTTTCTTATCCTCTCTTAACCTACAACTTTCTGAGTGGAAGGATAAATATTTTATTTTTAATATACTATAATTATATTATTTTATTTATGTTATTCATCTTTTAATCTCATCAATTTAACATTTATTCTAAAAATGAAAGTACAATATGTGTTATGTCTATTTTCCTCCACAATTGATGGTGCATTTCCATTTTTTTCATTAATATATAAAATTAATGTCATAAAACAAAAATTAAGATTATATAAGAGAATATTATAAATATTATAAGATGTATATTATTATGTATGAAATATATAAACGTGATTTAAAAAATTAATTTTGGTTTGTGATGTTCATAAAATCCATCACATAAATTATATCATTTTCATTAACTAATTATATAATTATTTATACTTATACCACATACCCAAAGGGTAAATAAGATCATTAAATCTTATTTCCATTAATTAATAAAGTTTAATCGCAATTATAGATAACTATTCCAAATTTACATGAACATCTATACTTATATGTAAGAAAGTCAATCATGAAAACCAAGATAATAGAAACTCCCGAATGATTAATTTAATATCTATAACTCATTTAAAATCAAATAAATGAATTGAATAAAATTATAATGAATAAAATAAATGTATAGGCGGTTATTTATTTTTTAATTAATTAATTTTATTTTATTTTCTAGTATATTGAATAGAAAAAACATTCCAACATAAGGTAAATAGATTCTTAAACCCAACTCTCTTCCTTTTAGGGTTTCCATCTCTCACCCCATTTTCAATATGGATTTTCCTTTAATATATAATAAATATAAATTATTTTCCTTCTATTTTATTTTCTAATATATTAATTCTTCAAATATGATTCTATGACAAATGGAATGATTTTCCAAAACAACTCATCCATTTAAAACACTTGTATTCTACATCTCTTGAATACATGTAACATGTTTAAAAAATGGTAACTGAGAAGCTAGAGAAGAAGGAATTAAATAAATGATTATGTTTTATTATGAAAATGTTATTTATTCTCGTCATTATTCAATGACACTAAAAATTTGGATCGTGGATTTTTATAACTATTATGTTGTTTATCAGTAAATTTTTTTACTAGTTATTTAATAAAAACTAGGATCTCTATAGTAGGTTTCAAAAAATGGATTAGTTAATATGGGAATTAGGACTAGAGAACATGAGTGAAAACCGTTAGTATGAGACTAAGTATATGAATGCTTCAAAGAATCTTTTTTTGAGAAAATAATAAACATAGGAATTATAAATGATATTACTTTAGAGTTATTTCCAAAAAGGAATAAATTATCATGACTTATTGACATTTGTTTTGTTATAACGTTTTCAATTTTAAACAAATGGTGGGAACTAGTACAAAACACCCCAATGAACCTTGTGAGGGATAATGGAGTGATTTCTTAAATAACACACCTAATGATTTGGGAGGTAGAGTTAAAAACGTCATGTATATTCTTACCTAGCTATCTTAAGCTATGAAAAATAGCCTGAATAATATAGAACTTCTTCCTTCACATAAGAGGGACCAATTGGGTATCAATTATTTTATACAATAGGAACCACTAAAATTTAGGGGATTTTCTAATCCATTAGTCACATAATTGTTGGTAAATACAATTGAGAAGTTATTTTTCCTATGTTAATATTTTGAGACATCTCATTTGACTCAATGTTTTTAACATCTATATGAAGTGGCTGACCAAAAGTTGTTATTGATTAAAAACATCAGGCCAGAAGTTATCATTTAAGAAATGGGGTAAGAAGAATTTATGTTAATGTTTCTTTACATGAATTTTACATAAACTCTGTATAAAAATATAGATAGATAAATGATAGAGATTAAGAAAATGGAAGGTGATTCATTCATGGACTATTACGTAAATTTCAAAAGTATTTCATTATATGCATCAGGGTTTTTCATAAAAATGACTGAAAAATGATAGAATATATATTGGTTTAAAACCAATACAAAAAAAATATATAGCTATTCGAGACTTTGGGTGTTAGGAAGAAGTTTTTTGATGTTATCCCAAACTTGAAATAGAGTTTGGAGAATGGTACCATGTCTGTGATGATAGAAAAGAATGTTGAATTTTAGGATAGGGGATCTAAGGAGAAAAGTGGAATGAAAGCTCAACCACTCACATGTAATAAATATGGGTATATGGATCTTGGGAAAATCCTAAAATCGATGAAAAAATTTTATTAGTGTGGGTGAGAAATCTACTAATATCATTAATGTTATGGAGACATAATGAAGCTAGAAAATGAGGTGGAAGAGAGTAGAACACCACTTATGGTTCAATGCTTCAAATTTACAGAGAAATGGAATTATGCAAGCCACTAAACTAAATATAAAGTCCTCAAGGGTAATCATCATCATCAACTAGAAAAGAAAACAGAGAAACAGAGAGAATATTTCATCACTACTGATAAAGTGGATCTCAAAAATGATGTGGTGACTAGTACGCTGGTCATTAATTCAATAATAAAGAACATATTATTTGAATTTGGTTATAACTATTCTTTCATATCTTGAATATTTAGAATAACTATTTTAACACCACCTAAAATTATGAAGGTTGTTTTATATTTGAAAATAGAAAACTGGTAAATTATTACATCCAATGTATATAACTCCTCCCTGGTTAATTTTTGTGGAATGAATCTACCAATAACTCTTGTATTACTTCCTTTTGGTGGAGTTTGATTTATATTGGGAATGTATTGATTATTAGTAAATAAATCCAAAATAAATTATCATGAAAGGGATAACACTCTCCAAATCTATAGACATCGTCTAATTCTATACATGTGTAAGGAGGGGATGAATATTATTTTAATCATCATTTCATGTGTGAATACTATTGACTTATGATCAAGCATATATATCTCAAATAACTAAGATGTATGAGATAATCATGATGGATTTCATTCCCATTATGATGGACTACATTATTTTGTTTCTTGAACAATTTATCAGTCTTTCTCTTTATTGAGAGGCTTAGTGATCAATTAAATCTATTCATAGGTATCTTCTAATATCTATTACACTTAATATATTGGAAACCATTGTGTTGGGGGAGATAAAGAAGAAATTATAATAAATTCTAGAAAACGGGTTTGTATAATCATGTGATTCACCATGGGGTTCACCAGTCCACTACACTAAGATGAAGGATGGTTCAATTCACCTAATTATTGATTATCATGAGGTCGAAAAATAATTATAAAGAACCTGTATACACTTCCACATATAAATGGCATGTTTGATCAACTGGGTTGGGTCATGCTGTTATCTTAGGCGGACCTTCGGTTAGGATATCAAAAATTAATGGAAAGGAATGAAGGTATTCCAAAGACTGAATTTAAAATGAGGTATGAACAATTTGAGGTCATAGTGACACATTTAATGCTTACTAATTTTCATGAAAAAATAATGAAAATAATTAATATTTTCATTAGAGGTTAGCCTGAAAAATAAGTGGTATTAATTATTGATGATATTATGATATACACAATGATCAAGGAGGAACATGTGGAGAATTTGAATATTATGATAAATTTTTTTTTTCAAGGGAGACAATTTATGAAATTTACAATAAATTTGAGTTCTTGATATAGGAATTATCTTTCATAAGGAATCTTATCAATAGAAAAGGAATATCTGTGGACCCTTTATTGATAAAGGATATTGAAGAGTGGCCTAGGTCCACATCTATAATGTAGATCAATAGGTTCCTTCATCTAGGTGGGTTTTACTAGAAATTTTTGAAGAACATCTCATGATATTAAAACTCTTTATCAAAGCTTACTCAAAATAGAGATTTTTCCTCTTAGACTAGTGAATGTAAATATTTCATCAAATATTTAAAAAGGAGGGTTATCACTACGCTAGTTCTCACAATTAAGAAAAGTGGGGAACAATTTATAGTGTTAAAAAATTCTTCAATGAAGGGATTAAACTATGTAATTACAAAAAAATTACTAAGTGATATCCTATTCCTCAAGGAGTTGTAAATTCATGTGAAAAACTATCTGACAAAATATATATAGTTTGCATTTGTGATATTTTCATTCAAAATATGAAGGAATTGTCATTATCAGGAGAAGTGTGAATTATAAAATGATCATAATATCCTCAAATACGTATTCACAAATAAGATGCTTAAAATGTTCTAGGGAAGATTGTCAGATCTCATCATGGATTATGAATTATCAACCCACTACCATCATAGAAAATAAAATAAAGAGGAAGATTCACTAATTAAAAAATAATCCTGGAATATTATCAATGGTTAGAATTGGGAGGGATCCAATATTCATAGATTTGTAAGGGATTTACATGGGAATCATTAAGGACAAAAAATCATCAATACTTTCCCAATGGATTTCTCAACCATACCTTGTGGATAAAAGTTTTTATTGTCAATGAAATGTTGTTTAAATTTAGAAGAATGGGGGTGATTTATAAAATGGAAAATTTTTAGTGTTAAAATTGAGGTGGAATGAGTTTTATGATTTTGATCATGAATATGTGTAACATGTGATCTAGAGTTAAAGAAGGATATTATAAATGACGCACATAGCCTAACCTTAGGTATTTACCTATGGAGGAATTTGTTTCCAAAAAATACAAGTGAAATAATGGTGGGACAATATGAATAAGTAGATCCCTAAATGTACATCAATGTTCCTGATATGTCATCACATGAAAGTAAAAAGAAATAAAACTACGTGGATGATGCCACTCTTACTAATACCCACATTTAGATGGGAAAACATCAACATGGTAATTCTCACAAGACAACCAAATAAATCCTAATGAAAAAAATTCTATATGGGCTGTTGTGGATTTTCTCACAATGATAGATCACAATATTACATTGTTAGAGGACTTATCCCTTGATCAACTTGCACATGTATAAATTAAATTATTTTTAATGCATTGTAGAGTACCCTTATCGATTGTATCCAATTTAAATATGAGATTCACCTTTAGGTACTAGAAAAGTCTCCAATATTCTCTAAACATTGATCTAAACATCCATATGACTTATCTCCCACAAATTCATGGAAAACATGATTTGACTATTTAGAAAATGGAATACATGGTGAGTTCATGTTCTATATAATTCAATGGAGGTTGGGAGAAACATCTACCCATGGTTATGTTCTCTTATAAAAATAGTATCCACACAATCATCCAAATGGCATCATGTGAAAGATATTATTTGATAATTGTAGGTACACCAATGTGATGTGATGATGTAATTGAATGTAACCTAATTAGACATGAAATAATCTATGAAATGTTGGAAAAAGTGATAAAACTTTAGTAACAAATCAAATAATTTTAAAGTAAAAATATATATATACATACAATCATCTTCAAGACATATATTCTAAGGCTCAAGACAAGATATTCCTCCACATTTCTCAATAGAAGAGAATAATGAGATTTGGAAAGATGGGACAGCTTAGTCCCTGGTATATAGGGCCCTTTGAGATTCATTATCATACCAGAGCTTGGCCTTTTTACTGGAACTTCCACCTACCACGTATCAAGTACCAGATGTAATCCATGTATCTTTCTTGAGAAAGTACATATGAGATACCTCACATCTACCCAATCTAGAGGTTGTACACTTGGAAAATGATTTCATCATTTTGACTACCCAGTGGTTATCATGGTTTTTATAGAAAATGTTATACACAACAAGACTATTAACCTATTCTACAATCTGTGGAAAAAACCATAAGGAAGAAGAGGAAACATGTGGACTAGAGGAGGTGACGAAGTAGATGTATACTCACATTTTTTTGAACAATAGTTTGTGAAATGAAATTTCACGGGGCAAATTTCCTAAGGGGTATGAATTTAAAAACCCATATTTCTATCATCAGACTTCCACTTATTAAAATTATTTCATATATTATAAACAACATAAAATAATTTTTAAAAAATAATATAAACATTATAAATGAAAAATGTATGAAATAAGAGGTATTTATAGGGACTAAAGAATATATACCAATGATATAGTAACAAGACCTTTTGAATACTAATGTGACTATTAAGAATAGTATCTTGACCAATAGAATAGTAACCTCACATATGATAGTGTAAATAAAATGTATTCATCTTATAAATGAGTATATCATAGTATAAGTAAATACACATTCTAATAATTATTAATTAAGTGTTGGAATTTTTATAAAAATAAATATTTATTTATACATTTACAATTAATATTATTATTTAAAATAAATATTATTTTAATGAAATTTATTAAAAAATTATTATTTTTATTATAATTATAATTCAACTTTATGATACCATTATTATTTTTTCAAAGTGATATAAAATTAGTTATATTTTTAAATTTCCTAATTTCCCAGTAAATGATGATTTTTATTAAAAATTGATTTTCATTTATTAGAAAATAAATTTCTAAAAATGTAGTTCCTTTTTTAATTCTTCACATTAAAAATGGGTAGGTTTAATTTTTGAAATTTTTCTAAAATACATGATTTTTCTGTGAATAGTTAAATACGGTAATTTATGATAAAAGGTAAAGACACAAATTATTGATTTAGAGAAGATGTTAAGCTCATTTAAGCTCCAAATATAGAAAAATCCTTTATTATATAAATATATTTAGTGATATTGCTGAAATTATTCATAGTGTAGAGACAAAAAATGAACTAATGAATAAATCAATAAAAAACACCATTTGCCTCCCATACAAACATCACCTTTAACGACCTATTCACCTGAAACCATTCATGATTTGATACATTAAAAATAATTCCAAATCCTATTTCCATGTCTCTTCCCCACAAAGAAGATACTTGGTCTCATAAAACAATAAAACCCCTTTCCCTATAGTGTTTATCAAGGAGTATAATTTCACAAGGAAAAAAATCTATTTCTATTTCATTTAATTTTTTCCAAGTTCATTTATGTTCATATTATCTCTTCACCTACACCAATACAAGATTCATAATGACACCCATATATTTTATATAATGTAATTTAATTATTTTATTATAATAATTCATCTTTTAATTTCATTTATTTTCATTTTTTCTAAAAATGAAAATATCGTTCATGGTGTTTAAACTTACCACCACTGAGGAAGATGCCTGAATTGCTCGAAGGCCTTCATTTTACTTGATTTTTGATTACCCCCCTTTCATGGGAAGAGGGTAAACCCTTATAAGGTTTGTTGGATTATACATTACATAGCCCATATGATTAAGATATTACATGACCCGATTGTCTTGGGGAATTCAACCAAACTATAAATACAAGGAACAACCCATTCACCAGCATCTGCATCATGATGGTAGCTCTTCATCTTCACCTGGCTGTCTTTCTAGGCTTCCTGTGCAAGCAATGGCTATTCATGATGGCTAATCTGTACCCTCTCATTCATATATATCCATTTGGTTCAACTCTGGTGAGTGCACTTGCTCCAAATCCTCCACTAGGGCTGCTCTTTTTTTTATAGAGTCTGTCTGGGGTATCTTCATTGATCATTTGGCCTAAAGGCCTTGGTGTCCGGAAGGCCTTAAGGACTCCAATCCCAAACCGTTGGCCCATGGTGAATAGTTCCAGATGCTACAGTACCAAACTGTACCTCCTACAACACCCACACAGTTCCTACTACAGTGCCTTCTACAGTTACTACTATAATACCCCCTGAAATATTTCTCCCCAAGGTTTCTAACCTAGTCTCATAGATTCAGATAAAGAGTCCTCACCAAATTGGATGAGGCTCATGTTCACCACTATGGACGATGCATTTTCATTTTTAACTACCACCTTAAATGATGGTCATAAAACCATAATTATGGTTAAATGAGATTTTATTATAAATATTATAAGTTTTATAAAGTTATAGAATAAATAGATAATAATGAAATAAAATAAAATGATATGGGTTTGTGATGGTCATAAAATCCACCAAATAAATTAAATGATTTTCATTAACTATTTATCTAATTATTTTTCCTTAGAACAAATAAACAATGATATATTAGATCATTTAATCTTTTTAAATTTAATTAATAATAGATCATTTCAATTAAATATAACTATTCCAATTTTACATGAACTTCTATACTCATATATAATAATGAGATCATGAAAACCATGAAAATGAACTTTGTTATAATGAAATTATACTATATTAGTAATTGAAATCCCATAGATGAACATAATAATATTCTAATGACTAAAATAAATGTAAATTATATTTTCTATTTATTAAATAATGAATTAAATTTGATTATCTCTGATATTAATGACAATAAATCATTCCTACATATTTTTTGTGGATTCTTGAACCAAACTCTCTTCCTTTTAGGATCTCCCTCCCTTACTGCATTTTTATTATCTATTATTCTTTAATGTTTCTTAGATATAATTTATTTCATATTAATTTTATTTTATAGGATATACATGATCCTAATTTTGTTTTATGAAAATTGATTTTTTTCCCCAAAAAATCATCCTTCTAAAAACACAAGTTTTTCATCTGTTTAGATTGTTTCATCTTCACTTTGGATTCTTTATTATTCTATCATGTATATTATTCCCTATTTATTTTAGGTTCTTCAACGATTATTCATCGATGTATACATTGTGAAATTAAATCCATTCCATTCCATGTGATATTTTATGTCAAATATTGATATACGTTCTATGTGGAATGCATAATAATGTAAATGTTATGATGTGACTACTGCACTCGAAATTATATAGTTCCTATAAAAGTGATGATGTCATGGGTGTGGGCTCAATAATTTATAACTCTAATTAATTATATAATTTGATTTATCTTTGGAAAAAAAGTAAAATCTTCCCGGACATGATGCTAGTTTTGTTCACAATTATGCGTTGTATTTGACCACCGATACATGATATTTCATTTTGTTTCATTAACATATTAAAAGCCTTTATCTAATGTTCATATCGTGATTATAATGTTGTGATGAAGCCCTATGCTCACATAGGTTATATTGATTCTTGTATTTATCTATCCTCTTATAGGGATTTTGGATCACCCCTTTTTATAATTAATATACTCAGGTGAATACTTGTACCAAGGAGAAAATGAGAGATAATAAGAAACTACAAATGAAGGAATCAAATAAATTATTATGTCTTATTATGAAAAATTTATCCATGATTGAAATTATCCAAAAAATCTAAACCTTGGAATTCTGTATTTATAGAAATATGATTTTTTTTATCTTTAAAATGGCATCAATGTTTTATAAGAAAAATAGAGTCGCTATAATTTTGAGTTCCTTCAACAGACCGTGTTATATGAAAGACATATATTACAAAACTATAACATTATCTTAATATAATTTATAAAATACTATTATAGTTGTCAGTGAGATGTTGGAATCAAATTTATGGAAATGACAAACAAAAATATTAATATTTTTTTTACATGTATAAAAAATTGATCCTTTGTTTTTCTGTTAGCTAGAAATTAAATTAAGAAATATTTTAATGTAATGGAATTCACTTACTAAGAAAACTTGTTTTCAATATAAAAATACATTTTTCCATAATAAATTAAACATAAAATCTTTCATAAATGTTCCTAATAATATATATATTATATAATTTTTTTACTCATCCAATCGATTTTATAAGCATAAGATAAGAATAAATCCAATTTTATGACTAAAAATATGTTTTTAAATGAATTTTTAACACCTTTTAATGAGCACCCATTTTAAAAAAAAATTCACAATTTTTTATAGTTTTTTTTAAATTAAACACCATTAATTAAATTCAAATATCAGAATATAATTTGGATGATTTTTTTAATTTTTTAAGAAGCTATATATTTTTATAAATAGTGAAAGCACTAAATTTTCTTTGGAAAATGAATTTTTATACAATTTATTTATATAGTTAAATTATATTTTTGTTAGGTTTTAATGTGTTTTTATATAAATCGTGCATTTATTAATCCAATATAGGTTATTGTATCCAATTTCAAATTAATGTTGGATGAAAATTAATTTCAATAATGGTGTAGAAGGTAAAAGTATCTTTTCGTATAAGCTTATTGCTTTAGATTTTATATATCTTCTTTAAATGGTTAAATTTAATGTTCCTATAATAATAATTATATTGATATGATATTTATTTTTTTTAAGTATTCTCTTCAACGCAGGTTCTTATCTTAACGTTATTGGAAAAAATAGTTCACTTATTGGGGTAACATTAATCATATGGGGATACATAACCAAGAAAATTTCACCAAATCTATTTTATTCCAATATTTACACAATACAACATCTTTGTTAGAATATCATAAGTTTGGGGGACACCATTCCATGAATGTTTCTTATATAATAAATTATGTATTAAATAAAGAAAATAAAGGAACCTTCCTAACATTTAACATTGATAAATCCTTGAGATATGGGAAACCAATTTTTTGGGTTTTTAAATTATTTTTAAAGGTAAATGAGTGTTTTTTTCATATTAATCTGTTTTATTTTTTTAATGAGTAAATAGATTGAATAACTACGTAGGGAATATAAAATAAGGTAATTATTTGGTTAATAATTAATTAAATGAATGATACTAATAACAAAAAAAGTGATGTAAAATATTTAAATTATAACATTTTATTTTTTTGATGAATATATATTATTACATTTGTGTGAAATTAATATATAAATTTTCATCCTTTTAAATATATTTTTAAATAAAAAAAATAGTAACAATTTTTAAAATTGACATTAACGTTTTTATAATAACTTATATTTTAATAAAAAGTTTAAAATTTAATAAAAAAAATATAATTCTTAAAATTATTTTTAAATGATAATAATTATAAATTATGTTCCCTTTAGTGACCAATTGATCTTTTATAATGATCATATTTCCCTATAAATAGTAAAAACATTGTCAGCATAGTTCAAGTCAAAGTTATGTTTTTCAACGTTACATGTTATTCTTTTAAAGTTATTATCCAACAAAAAGGGAATTTTTTTAAATATGATATAATATTTAGAATTTATAGGGTATATATTTTCTAATAAATATATCATTAATTAATTCTTAATGTTTGAATTATATAGGTTATAAAAATAGTTTCTTAATAGAAACATAAATGATAAGAGTGTTGAAATATAGAATTTATGGAACAAAAAAAAGGAACTTTATTTTTTGTGTTGGTGCTTTATCATGACAATAATTCAGCTTTAATAAATCATTTTTCCTTTTATATTCACATTATTTAAGGGAAAGAAACCTATAATGATTAATTTTTTAATTTACTATAATGGAAACCCTTCTCTATAAAAAGGAATTCACTCTCCCCACTCATCATACCCATTAAACAACATTTGCATGCCCAAAACATGCCTAAATAAGATCCAAAATTCAATACCTTATTACTGTAGGAATATTATTTCGAATAAAATCATCCAATGAGTCTTATTGGAGCAAACAAAAATTAGTTAACCAAATAATATGTGACAACTTTCAATAAGACCTTTTTTTATATTTTCTTTCTCCACCAACCATATTATTCTTATTAAATGTTTATTTAAAAACCTCATAATACTCTATATACTGAGATGTTTTTATTCTATGGAATAGAGATAAACCTACATATTGTTCCATGAAATTGGTAAAAAACCTCCCATTCCTCTATATAGTCGACTACCCCCTCCCAGAATGAAGTCTTCAGTTTTTCCAATACCCCCTCTGATGGTTTGTAATTTTGATGGAAGTCCTCTTTATATATGATATATATGATATTTTTTATGGAATTATTATAAAGTAATTATTATATAAAACACTACTTCATTCATTACATATTATGTAAATACAATAACTTTGTTTGTGGACGTTTGGACGACCACCTATTTAAAGCAATGCGATTCATTCACACATTACATGTAACATATTTAGGATGATTTTAGTAAACATATATGATATATATGATATAGTAATGATTATTTAACGATAATATATATATATATATAATTTATTTATTTCAATATTAATGTAAAAATTAAACAACGTTCAAGAATATGTATAACCTACTATCTGGATGAATGGTGTATTCCATTTATCACTTATATATATTATATATTATAATAAATAATTATACACTTCAAATATATGAAATAGAAATATTTTTATAAATTCTAGAAATAATTTAAAAATTATATATGCAATATTAGCTTGAAAACCAAATCAAATCACATATGAAAATTAAGTAGATATTACCCAAAATGTAACATTATCATGAAATTGTTAATAAACGTGAAATATAATTTTATTATAAAATCATATACGGAATGATGTATAATAATATGACTCAATTATAACATCATAATAAACATATACTTATTATATATTATTTTTTAATTTCTATAAAAAATGTGAAGACTTAATGTAAGGGTTTTATCACATCACTTTTATTTTGAGGAGATATATACTATATTCACAACGTATTCTTTTTTTGTAGCGTATAAACACACCCTGAGTGTATTAAATGATAATTATCCTTAATAATGTGGTTATTTAGATATAAATGTTATGTTCACCCCTACATGGGGTATATGGTTCAAAATCTTCCAAGTCGTCGAGTAATTTTTTCTATAATTTGACATCATTGAGACACATGCCATTTTATGCATAAATATTTTTTTAAAAAGTGTATATATTTACATTTAAAATGATATATCATAAAAATAATTTTTTAAATTAAATATAAATATTTATGAAGTTTTTTTCAATCATGGGGATGGTGATTCAATGTTACCAAAGTTTAAATCATTTATTTACGAAATTTCATCTTTTATGGGGATTGTATATGATTATTCATCCATTAAGTAAATATTATAATCAATATCTCAATATAACTCATGAATTTTATTAACATTATTTTATTCATGATATATTAATTTAATTGTACCATTTTCTTTTCCTTTTTAATTAAGATTATTAAGAAAGTGTTTTTATGAAAATTTGACATTATATCACTATTCAGTTTGAAATCACCATTCTTTGAAAACATAGTTTTATAAAAATTATATAAAATTTATTATAATTCCATATTAAAATAAATTTAATTGGAAATTAATTTAAAAATGTTTCATTTTTTATTTTTTTATTTTTTAAAGACTTTTTTATATGTTTAAATCTTTATTTTCAAAGAAATCGGGTTTCCAAATAATTTATGTAATAAAAATTAATTTACGAAGAAGAAAGGATATTTTCCTCAAGAAATGTTTTAAATGAATTTTAATTCTTCCATTAAATGTTTTCAATGTCGTTTTTAAATAATTTTATTTTGATAATTTTATATTTTTTTAAAACGGAATTTTCAATGTTTGGATATCTTTCAAAGGATCTTTCAAAATCCATCAACATCTAAGATAATTTGATTCGATATAGTTTATTATTTACTATATTCTTGATCGAAGGATACCATTCATAATATTTATCTAAATGGTTAATTTTTTTATGGATGGATGTTTATGGAACCCATTTATTTTCCAAGGGATAGTCACCCTTCAAAGTGATTGGCATGAAACCCATTTCATTTCCATGGGTTAATAAATTTATAAAAGAATAAAAGTTTTTTTTGAGATTTATAGTGATATAAAATCCCTTTTTGACTATAATAATTTTGTTTTTCATGAAAAAATATTATATAACTGGGTGTCATATAGAGTACAATATAAGACGGTTACAACTTAAATGATGGGATGACCCAAATAGAGCCTAGTAAGCCCGTTACAACAAATATGATGCAGTGGCCCATATAACACCGGGTAATACCATTAATGCATATACAATGGGGTGGAAAAAATTGCACTAATTAATCCCATTATAGCTTATATAATGGGGTTACTAATATTTCATAGGGTAATCCCATCACATCATATAAATTGAGTCATCCAAAATAGCACTAAGTGAGAACATTATTTCTCTCCAATGCATTGGGTAATGTTTTATATCTCATAAGATAATTATTAGAATAAGTTTATGGGATTGATATATTATTTGAAAAGGTGTATCCTGATCCCCTATAAATAAATGGATGTGATTGGATATGTTTGTTTGACCCACCCAATAGATGTATCCCCCAGAAGTGACCTGATCCGTTTTGGAAATGATCTTTTCAATATAAGAAAGGATTTTATATGATTATGTGTTTTCAACAATTTTATGTCTTATTCCTATGTTTAATGGATTATTATATCGATTGTAAAATGATTCATGTCTAATGAAATACAAATATTTATTCTATGATTCATGTTTAAGATCATCGATATATTCGGTATGTTTCAATAATGATACAATCATGTTCTCACACCTTTATTCTCATGTTATACTTACACATCTCAATTAACTAACCTTACAAAGAATATGAACTCACCCTTTTCATATGTATCCATTACCCAGGTTATGATGAAAGGTTAAATGTAGGATTACTATAGGGGATGATATTTATGGGATATGTCGAATATATTTCTCCATAATATATTGATCCATGGTAATTAACGTCATGAAATGATGAATATTCTTTTAAATAGATGAAATGTAAATGTACTCTAACAATGGGTTGTAACAGTTATCCATGAAATTGATATTTTTATTAATTATTAGGATAATTATCATAGGTTATCAATGGGTCTTAAGTCCAATATGTGGTTGGTATAGATTCACTACTATCTTATATCATTCAAGGAGGAATTTGAGGATGTGGATCTTGTGGAGGAAGAAACAACCATGAATATAGTTCTAGGTGGAGGATCAGTTGTTAAATTTGATTTATTGGTTTTATTTTATAGATAGAGAAGTAGTTGAAATGGATCTCAGTTATCATCATGACAGTTTTTGTTGATTTTTAATGAATACATCATAAATTTAAATGTAGTAATCATACTATGTGTAATTTTATAAAATATCTCATGAAATTGTCATCATTATAGACAATATATAAATATCATACATTTTAGTTGTAGGGTATCCTAATGTAGTAATCATTACCTCACTCTCAGAAATGGAACCCTGGTTTATTTAGATTAATTCACATGTGGTGCGTTTTAACCACATTATTATGGGGATATTCATGTAAAATAGAATGATCATGGAGAAATATAGGCAAAAAATATTTATGTAGCTATGTATGAACCTCGGAGATATGATGCAACTTGTTTTAATATTGTAGATATGTTTATTATTTCATCTCCTGTAGAAATATAATTTTTTAATATAGGTGAAACACATTTTTTATATCATTATTCATATTTTATGAATGTGGACTATGTTTTTAACTTATTTATTTATTCTTAGATATCTCTATTAATTTGTAAAAGAGGTTAAAATATGGGTTATGATGTCTCATTTGTCGGATGATGTGATTTGACCTTTAAGTGTTGTGGGACTTTAATACTCTTGATAATAATATACCCAAACGTATTATTAGTATTGATCAGATAAAAGATTTTATGTCTCAGATTTACTTTTATCAATATTAAATCCAATTATTATCTTCAAATGGTGTCTATCATGTATTTATTGTTTAGTGGGAGTCTATATCTAAGATAAAATTTCTTTTTAAAACATATCTAGTAATAATCCCTTATATATGGGTATATTTTTTTTAATTTTGATGACCACTTTGGATGAGTCCAATTCATGCAATGGTTATTTTGAACATTGAGTTCATTCCATAGAGTGTTTTTAAGTTAAAATCAGGGATGTCAGTCAAGTTTACTATTAACATATCCCAAGTGTAAATCTCTATTATATGCCACCATATCACAGGGAACATTCTGTTTTTGAGAGTCTCAGAGGTTGACATAAATATAATATAGTTTAGGAGAATATTTGAAAATTTTGAAACGTGATCAATATCACTAGGTATTCAAAAATCTCTCAAGGTTTTAATTTAATTTATAAAATTTTTAATCATTTCAATTAAACCTTCATTTTCATGTTCCAAGAGGTTATTTTTTCTACTCCATGTGAGTGGTAAAATACATGGATAATTTATACTTAATACATATACTAATAATTTTACATCACTTGTGTAATAGTCATTCCATGTGTGAATTTTATATTAAAGAATTTACTTTTATGTGTTATGTTATATCTGATAGGGGAATCCCTAGTAGAACATGATGTTATTCAGGTGGTAATGTCATTTTATCTTCCGAGAAATGTGTTTGAGATCCTAATAATCATTTAATGGGATGAGTATTACCAGAGGTTATTTTGGGACTTCACCAAGATTTCATACTTGATTATAGGTTCACCATTCAAGGATGATAAATTTGTGTGGAATAAAAAATGAACGATATATTTAGGTGGATTTTTGAATAGGCTGACTTTGGAAATAGAATTGATTCTTTGTAAACCATGTTTAAGTTTTTATCTTTCATTGATGCTTCTAGTACAATATATAATAGTTTTATACTATTGGGGAAATTGGTTTTCAATAATGGCACTAAATAATTACAAAATATTGTGATAAACTACCTTAACCTTGATTATTAGTTGGAAGAAACTATTATATCACCCAGAACAAGGGCTCACATACTCTTTTTTGACTAGTCCATTGTATATTATGATCACAAAATACTGATTTATAGTTTCTCTCATATAGACCATAACATGAAAAATTTAATCTGGATTTTGTATCTTCATACATTTGATATGGATATTTATTATACTCCCATTAAATCTAATGTGGTCAGTAATGCATTGTGTTTGAAATAACCGTCTCATTCCTTGACGAAATCAGTAAAGCACATGTCACATATTAGTTTTTTCTGAGATGATAGTGGGTGTTTAAGAGAATGGTTTGAAGGAGTACATAGCCTTAATAAAGGATTAATTTTAATTCTAAGAGTTTTTTTATTGGAAATTATTTTATAAAATGATTTAATAACATTATTAAAATCATAAAGGGGAAAATAACTTGTGTGTTTTTTTCTCAATCTCACATTGGAGTTATGTATTTCTAATGTATGATTGCCATCCATATATATTAGAGGTAGAAATTGATTGAAAATGGAAACCAATATTGTTTTTCTATACTACCATTATCATAAATGAATTTTTATGATATGAGACATTGGTCATTGAATATATAGATGAAGAGGTCGATAACAAGATTTCTTGAATTGTTTCTTACTTTTCATAAGTTTAAGGGAAATCACTAAAGGCTTAGTATTTTGTGGTAATAAATTCCCATATTGGTATCGTAGTGGGATGAGATCTCAATGGACATCATTATTGGTTTTCCATATTATAATAGTGGGAATGATTTTATTTTAATGTTCATTGAATGAATAGTTAAATATGATCATTTCCTACCTATAAATTATGTAATGATAGTGGAGAAGCTTATGAAAATATATGTACAAGAGGTTATGGGGATTCATTATGTTTCTTATACAGTTTTTTTAATGGGAACCCATGATTAAAATATTGTTTTTTGATTTGTTTTCAAGGTTCATTGGAATATAAAATGAAATTTATCATGGAATATCATGAACAAATGGTTAGAAAAACTCAAAAAGCAATTGAAATTTTTGAGGATATTCTCTTTGAATGTGTTCTTGATTTTGGTGGTTCTTGTGAAAATAATTTTCTTATAGTTTAATATTCCTATGACAATATCTATCAATAATATATTATGATTAATCAATTTTGAAACATAATTTGATAATCCATGTAGACATCTATTGTTATACAATGAGTTGGGGGAGCGATCTGTGGTTTGAACGAGTAATTTTCAACATATGTTGCATACTGTGAAGTTGATCCAAAATTTATTTTGCATAAAATAGTTTCATTAGAAATAATCTGATAATACATTTTATCCCCCTATATATTTTTAGGATAGTGGTATTATTTTTATTTTAATGTCACCTTGCTTATAAAAACATCGGGTTGGTAATAATTTTAAGATATAAATGGGGTTTTTTCAACCATTTGAGATCATGGAAGGCTTCAAAAGGTGGATTATAGGTTTTATATTCTAGAAAAAAGAGTTCGATTTATGATATGTCTTCTATCTATTTATTGAGGATGTATCAAATATACCCCTCCTATGTGATTTAATAGAATTATTCTATTCTTGAGCAAAATATCATTTTGAATGAAAAAATATGTAAGAATATATATTGAAAAGATAAGGAACATAAAGGTAAAAACATTACCTTCAGATATTAATAGTGATGTTATAAGAAAGAATGCCACAAGACAAGGGAGATAGAATAATTGATCTTGAAATAAAAATATTTTCATTTGGTGAGTTCTGAATCATGATAAATTTATAGGGATAGAATAATTTAATGTTGGGGAAAATTGTGTCACCCTATATTAAAAAGGTATTATTTATCTTCATATTAGTATATCCATTGGTTTATTCGATATGTTTACTGTAAATTGAAGTTGAATGATTTTTTTATTATATTAAAGAGGCCAAGAACATGGTTTGCAAACACAATTAATAAGCAAAATGTGGTCACTATATAGTATGGCACTGTGAGGTTGTTATGAACTGTAGACTATTTTATCACAGCTATCCGAATCATGTGGCTCTAACTAGGAATTCATTCTCCTAAAATTTATAATGGTTAGAGTCTATTTATTGTTGGTAAATTACATTATAAATAATGAGTGTCAATCTATTGCTTTAAAAAGATTAAATTTATCACTTTTCCAATAGAAATTTTTACACTTAGTCTCTCCCATATGTTTATTAATATCAAATTAACCCCCTAATTCTCTTAAGAATTATTCCCTTTTATATAGGATGATATATCTTCATTTTTGGTGAATGACTTCCAAGAGGTTTACTTTTTGGTCTAGTTCTATCCATTCTTCTATGATCCCCTATTGATATCCTATACCCTTGTCTCAATGAAAACCAATCGAACACTGTATAATAAATGTAATTTTTTTATAGATATTTTTTATCTTGACAACACAATACATTAGTTCTAGATAAAAATTCATGATGGTGGTTTGTTTCCTCCCATAATGGGGTATTTGCCTCTATAGAGAACTTCTAACCCACTAATTACAAGATGTTATTCGATATTTAGTTACTCTGATAGATCCAAATTCATGAATTTATATTAATGTTGAATTTATTTATGAAATAATTTTATTTAAATTTATATTTCCTTTTAAAAAGGATTTATGCACACTCTGTCTATGATGAAATTCTATAATGTTATTTTACATACAAATAGTTTTCAAATCATGGGGGATATGATGCACTATTATGGTTTTTTATTTAAATTCTTTATTTTTTATAATGATTTTTTAAAATCACAATGGGAATCATTTATTAATATAAAAAATGGGTGTATGTCCATTTAGGGTGTGTATACCCACTAGATATTAATATTGAAAGACCATGATAATGATTTATATTAGTTGGATTAACATTATTCATAGATTAATAAACCTTTATGTTTCTGTGATTGTATTACAATAGTTTACACCATAATCCCATGATTTTTCATTTATTATTCTATTTAAACATGATGGTATATTTCATGGATGGTTGATAACTTGATTGTATTGTAGTGTATTCAAGGTTGGTATTTAAATTATCTTATTAGTATCTCACTTTTGATTTCAATTTTACAGGATTATGTTAATATATAGTATATTTATAAAAAAATTTGTTCTTTAAAAAATATTTTAAATTCATGCAATGATTTATAAAGTGAAAATTTTAAAGAAATAGATAACATTTTCATGGTATTACAAATATTATAACATCCTTGGGGAAATGATACATGGTTTTTTTTCTAACACACTAATTTTTTTATTGGGAGTTTATAAACGTGGTTTTTCAAGACTCTAGTAAAGGGATGATAATCATTTAATTCACATGATTCTACTGGAAAATTCATATTTATTTATCGGACATATATTTAGTAAATGAAGACTACATGTAGAATTTTTTTTATTATATTCATTATTGTCTTCTAATTCTATCCATTTGTTTGAGTTTTTATGTCTAATGGTTGTATATTTTACTTCATTTGTGTACTATGTTTTTTTAATGAATTATACTATACATGAGAATATAATTCAGTTCATTTTGTCCAAACACATTTTGGAAAAACTACTTGGGTAACATGTTGGGTTTACCTCGGTAGGTTTATTACATTGAATTTGGTCAATGTGTTCATTGTAAAATAATCTACATATTAATTATAAATGAAAAATTATAATTTTGATAGTAAATATATTTTAAAAACCAAATCTGAATAATGGTTATGAAAAAATAATTCTGTAATGTGGTTAAAGACGATATGGAATACATAAGCATGGGAAACACTTCAGTCTTTCAACCGAAATGAGAGAAAATGGTGTTTATTATATTTTATATGAATAATTTTTATTATATCATAAATTTCATATTATATATTTAAATACATATATATACTCTATGTATTTGATTTGGTGATGAAAAAAGAATCACATCTCTCTATAGAGATGCTAATCCACACATACACATGAATGAGGGATATAATTTTAAAAATGATGGAATTTTATTAATAAAGATGATATATTGTCTATTAAAATTTTAATATACATCATTAATATCATATATATGAATTAAATTCTTTATTATAGTAAATCATGAGTCGTAGTGATGAGACACAAAGTACATCATTTCGTTACGTATTTGTACTATCTAAAGATGAATGTTGGTTCCATTTACATATAATTTAAGAAGGAAACATATTACATTTAATACATTA
The DNA here is from genome assembly GCA_963277665.1 of Viscum album. Classification (NCBI taxonomy): domain Eukaryota; kingdom Viridiplantae; phylum Streptophyta; class Magnoliopsida; order Santalales; family Viscaceae; genus Viscum; species Viscum album. The sequence continues at coordinate 2,057,417,063 of OY728120.1, read as the reverse complement.
ACATAACAATATATCATTATATAAGATATAAATATGCTTCTATAAAATAATATTAAGAATATTTTTTTGGTGGATGAAAAAGAAATAAATCCAAAACATGCGGTTAGAATCTATAATAATTCTTCAAAAAACATCCAATACATTAAATATTATTCCCACTAAATATGGTATAAACCCCAAAATATTACACTAATAAATTTAATGATATTTCCGGAATTTATTTGCGGAGTTATTCTCTAAAATCGAGCCCTAAAAAGGCACGATGAAGAGAGGAGATACAGATCCCTTTTAAAGTGTGTGAGGGGAACTATGAGACGCGAAGTTTTACATAAAATGGAAACATACACATTTGTTTTTGAATTTTAATATGATATATAATATACCATTATGTAGAAACATGATTAAATTTTAATGACTTTTAATTAAATAAAAAAATATTTCATAGCATATTCCATTATATTTATTTTCCCGACTATTGAAATCATTTAACATTAATGTTATATAGATATCAATAAATTTTGAATTTATACTTATAAAAAATCACTAGTATGATATATTTATCTATTAAATTCCTGGGAGACCATTTATCACCCATTATACATGACTCATATTTTTTTTAAATCAATTCTTTTAATTTTATTCTACATCCTGAACCATTGAGTCGATTTTTTTTAAAAACATTAATTAATTTTTTTAGCATGGTAATTTTTTTTTTAAAATCATTGAGTGTATTTTTATAGTACTCCTAGAAGAACTATTTCAGCATTGTGTATTCTTAAAGGTAATTATTTCTTCCATTAAATATAAAATAAATTAATGTGATAAAATAATTAATTATTGTTTTAAACAACAATTTATAACCTAACAAAATATATCATTATCCCAACAAAAATATATTATAAAAAATAATATTAATAGATTGAAATTTTCACATTATCATTATGTGAAAATAATTTTAATGTAATATTCCAAAAAATGTGGCAATATATTAAATTAGTTTTTAAATGGGACATGATAATGGTCATTAAAACTTATAAAAGACAATAAATTCAGCTACAATTCATATTTTTTGGTCATACCACAATATTTTTTATGTGAATTGTTGGATTTACTATTACGTGAGGATAAATATTTAATACAGATAAAAAATAAAATAACCAAAAAATAAATGGGTCATATTTAATAATATTTATCATCAAAAATAAAAATATGGAATCAATTTTTATTGATTCAATAATAATAATTTTTTTAATTAATAGTAAAATTAAAGCTATAAAACATAAAGAAAACATGTTTTCCATGAAAAAATTTCTTATTTAATATATGTTTTCATACTACAATCAATATTATGTTTTATTTCAATGACTTTATCAGATTCTTGAAAATATATATAAAAAAACTCTAGTATACACTAATTTTTTAACAAAATATATTTATGAAAATTATTGAAATAAAAATAATTTTTTTAATAAAAAAATATTATTCAAAATTCATTTAATAATCAATCATTTCTAATAATTAATGAAAATTTAATCAATTATATTTAGGAATTAGAAATTTCAAAAATATTTATTTTTTAAAATAAATTTTTTTATGTGAAATTTATTTATTATAATATTATATAAAAAAGATAAATAACAAAATTTGAAGAAAATATTTATGTTGAAGAAAAAAAATAAAATTACTCTAAATGATTTTTTTACTAAGAATTAGTAATTAATTTTTTTCTTAGTAGCAACTCTAGCACCCTGTGATTTTGATAATTGTTTTTTAAAACTAATTAATTGTTTTTTATTTTTTTCATTTCACACAACACTGAAAATAGTTATATATATATTATATAACTAAATATTTTCTTAATATATACATAACCTAGATGATACGTTACATTATACATAATAATAATATTCCTCGATGTCATTACGTAGCATGCAAGACCGAGTGTCACAGAATAATAATATATTGTTAATACATATATATATATAATAACATACAACCTATCCATTAAATTAGATGTTATGATTATTATTTACTAAGATATATAAATATATGTTTTAAAAACATATAAAATAAATTAATTACTTAAATATAATTTAAAAATGAATATAAGAAAAAAATTTAATATAAAGGGGATATTTTTATAGAAAACCGTTATTTTGATCACAGAGTTATTTTAATGATAATAAATTTAATTAATTAAAATTTATAAGTTAAATTATTTTAATATATATGATATATATTCCATATTTTTTTATATTCATCCAATAGAATGGATTGACATGAGATAAGAACTATCCAAATTTTATGCTTAAAAACTAATATTTTTATAAAGGTAATTTTACCTCCTTTAAATGGATAACCTTTTCTAAATACAATTTTGGAAAATTTTATAGGTTTAATATGTCAAAATGAACTTCATAAATTGAAAATAAACATAACAATTTGTTTAAGATAAATATCTGGTGTTTTTATGTAAGTCTTGAATTTTAAATGAATAGTTGAGAATACTAGATTTTAATTGAAAATTGATTTTTCATCTAATTTATTTATAAAAATATATAATATTTTTAATTGGATTAAAATTTTAATTAAGAAATATTTTTACCAATTAATCCAATTTAGGTTATTGTAACCAATTTATCATTGAAATTGAATATAAAAACATAGAAACAATTTAACATTTTTATATCAAAACCCCACATTTTCTACCTGACTATAGAATTAATTTAAATTAATTTTTTCCACATATATGTTTTGAATTAGAAAAATGGATTCCATATTTTTAATTATATAAATTTATATTTTGTAATAATTTCAAGTTTGTTTTCGGTAACAAATATTATTGATATAATTAAAAATTAATTACATATATTAAAGACAAATTATGAAAAACTAAGGACTGAACATTAAATTTAAAATGAAAAATTACATATAAAGTTATACTAACCAATTTTTTTGGATAAATTAAAATTATATCATTCATTTTCTCTATTTTTTATCACTATTGACCCAATTTAATTAAAATTCTTTGTTGGGGTTCCTTACTATTAAAATATTACAAGAGATTCCCCTCCTCCTCCATTATAAAAGGAATCCTTCACTTCCACTTCCTAAATCCAATCAAGACACCAAGGTTATTCCAATATAGGAAAAAATATCTCAAAAAATTCCCTCCCTTTTCCATTGTATCCTATACATGGGAATAATGTAATCCAAAAAATCCATTTCGCTCAAACCAAAAACACTTACTCGATTAAAAGGTAACACCCTCCCTCAAACTCATTTCGTTATTTCCATTCTCCACTCCATCAAATACTATTACCCCATAATTTAATAAAAAAAATTATCCTAAATATACTAGTATATTGTTATGATAAGGATTCAACATAAACATTCAAAAACATCCATCGAATGTGTAAGAATCAAAATGTTTACGTACAGGAGGATGACTACCTAGTAAACAGATGATTGTTCAATTTTACATTATCACTTATCATGGTGACATTATTAAGAATTTTTTTAAAAAAATTTGTTTATAATATATAATATTTCATTAAACTTATATAATTATTTTTCAACACTCATCTTTATAATTTTATGTTTGTGTTAATAAGATAATTTTGTTTTTGGATGTCTTGACTACCACCCACTCAATGAGATGTGATCCTTTCATACACTACATGGAATATATTATAGAAGGATTTAATAAATATATATGACATATATGATATAATAAATATACTATAATAATTATATATAAACATATATATACATATATATGAATTTTACTTTCATTCTGTTAACTAGACAATTAAACAGACACACCTCTCATGTGTACGTATAACTTACCATCTCTATGAACAATATCTTTTATTTGATATGTATGTGTTGTATGGGTTATTATAATAAATATATAATACATATAAATGATTTTTAAATCGTGATTTACATTATAAAATCATGATATAAGAATAAGGGCCAACGATATAACAATTTAAGACACATGTGAAAAACAAAGTGAATATTATCTGAAGTGAATCCTTAATATATAATGCATAACAAGTGGGTAATATAAGGTCATAATAAATTAATATATGGAAAATTATTTAATAATATGGTTATATTATATATTCATAATAAATCAATATTTATTATACAATTTGATTGAATATGTATGAAGAGAGTCAAGACATAAGGAAAAAGGATTTCATATCACTTTTTATTTCCATGAGATACATGCCATGTTTGCCACTATTTCCTTTTGTGTGGTTTATTTGTTTCCCATGTCTGTATTCTAAATTTAATAAACATAAATTTATGGGTATTGAAATATCCATTCTATGATCATTATTTCATGAGATTCAGGTTTCAAAAGTTACCAAATCAGTTAAGTAATTTAATCTCAATTTCTGTTATTTGAGACATATTCCATGTCATGAACTTATATTTTTTATGTGGTGTATGTAATGTATTTGAAATTTAATATAATTATTTTCCTTCCTCTCATATTTTTAATGTTTTATGTAATTTAATTTTCCTACTTGGGGGGTGTGATTCAGAGTTTCTATGTGATAAGATGTTTATTGAAACAATCTCATTGTTCATCGAGACTGTTTATGTTTATAATATATTTGAGGAAATATTATTATCCATCTACCAGGAAATTTCATGAGTTTACTTATACTATATTTATTAAAGTTATATCAATGTATTTATACCATTTTTTACTAACTCGTATTTAATATAGATAATAAATGTTTTTTTAAATAATATGATCGTATCTTTCTATTCGGTCAGAAATCAATTTTATTTCAAAACCATGTTTTCAAAAATGATTTCAAAAATGTTTTCAATGGATATTGGAATATATTTTTCATTGAAAATGTTTTTAAATTTTTTTAGGGGTTTAAAATATATTTTATAATTTTTCAAATAACTTTTCAAATAAATTATTTTTTAAATGTTTGTAATAATTCTTTATAAGATTTAAATGATTGTTTTGAAGAAAAATGTTTTGGAAATTGTTCGAAGAGAAATTTATATGTATTCAAGGAAAATGGTTTTAATATTTGTCTTGTTTCATTTAAATGTTTTCAAGGAAATGGATTTCAAAATTATATCTTGTAATCATTATAAATGTTTAATGTAATTACGATGAAAATGTTTTTCAAATGGTTTTATACTATAAAAATCCTATTTCAAAGTTGGAAGTATATTTTCCTCAAGAAATATTTGTGAATGATATTTCAAAATTATTTTTTATTAATGATGAAATCCTTTTATGTTACTAATTCCTTTCTTTGTAATTAGAAAAATGTTCCATTCATGTCATTTATTGAAAGGATTATTATTTTATTAAATGAATCTTATGTCATAGATTTCAATTACATGAGTTATATTATTTTAAAACCCACATATTTTTGTAGGTTATACATTCATGAAATAATTCGGAAACCTATATATTTTCCATTGGTTATGATGTGAGGAAATGTTAATATTGCCCATTTCACTTCATTTGTTACGATTTAATGTTTATAAAACACCTCTCATTTTATATGTCTTTATATGATGAGGTTTTTTTATCTTGTGGAACTTTCATGAATGGTTTTATTATATAATGGGATATATCTATATATCCCTCCAATGAATTGGGTAATGATGGATGACTCATGATTATAAATGTTATTCATGAACATGATTACATGTTCATAATGTTATACATGGACCAAGTTTCTATCCAAAAGATTATGCATGAACTTAATTACATGTTCACAATGTTCCATGTCAACCTTATTATATGTTCACAATGTTATGAATAGACCTAGATTCTTGTCCATAGGGTTAGTAATGAACTTGATTACTCATTCAAAATGTTATGAGTGAAACTTATTACAAGTTCAAAATGTAATGAAATTACTTTGTTTCATATCCATATGTTTATGTGTGAACCTAAATTCATGTTCAAAATGTTATTCATGAACCTGATTACATGTTCACAATGTTATTAATGGACGTAATTTCATGTCTATAAGGTTATGCATGAACCGGATTACATGTTTAAAATTTTATTTTTAGACCTTGTTGTATATCCATAAGTTGATGTTGGGGTCCAATTTCATATTCATAACAAAATGAGTGAACCTATTTCTACTTATACATGTTCACAACATTATAAACCAATGTACATACCAAAAATTCCATGTGTTATCCTATGTTAGGATTTCATGGCCTAGGTTTTATCTCCTTATGATTCATGTCTTATGGACTGCCATAATTTATCACGTTCTATAATATTTAGGGTTTAATTTTCAAATATTATTCTCAAGTTCCATACACTTTGGCTCTGGTTATGCTGATGCATTTCGATTATTTACCCATACAGAGCATATTAGCTCACTCCATTCCTATGTTTCGTTTCCCTCGGATATGAAGAAAGGTTTTAGGTATAAGTATTAAAGGTATAGACCTTAATGGGAAGTGTTGATAATCATTCAACAGGATAGATGATTTTTTATCCATGTTTCCAAATACACTAAACTATTATGGTCCCCTTCAATGTATTTTATCTAATGTACAGAATATTGATTTAAATTGATTTTATCTCAATGTATTTCAATCGTTTAAAGTTATAGTTGTTATCAAACGAAAGGTGTAGTAATAATTTATAAACTTAGGTGAGAAACATTTAGTGAGATAATTAGGTATACTTATAAGGATGTGTCTAGGTATGTCTCTAATGATAATTATATGGACGGGTCATCTTCTAGGAATGTTTCCCAGAATTTTGTTAATGGATAGAGAATGTGGATTCCTTGAAATTCATCACTATCTAGGTACTTCATGTGGATTTGGATTTATGACTTATATACCTAGTATTAACAACTACGACATGATGTCTCATTCTAGGCTCTAGTTAATTTGTTCATGACAACTAGACTTATAACACATGTGGTTTTTCACTTCAGGGGTATATGCTTTGGGAATTCACAAACTCTTCATGAACCATCAGGAATGATTTAAATATAATTTGGATAAGAATAACCTAGGAGAAGCATATGGTGTCATTGATTAAGGGAGATTTTATACATTAGAAATCCTATAAGTGACTTTTCATTATTATGTGGTACATCATTATTATAATAGTTTCTTACTCTATGATATTTCTTTGATCCAGTGTATGGAAATAAATTGAACCATGGTAATGGTGATTTGGATGGATAGTGCAACAAATTCTCACCAGAAGATCTGAATGCTGTGGGGGTTGTAATAAAAAAATTTGTTTCTATACTCTTATTGATTTTCCAAGATATGAATCATACTGAGTCTCCAAAAGAGATAAAGAGTGAAAAATGTTTTTTTGATTCCTTAACAAGGAATCATCCACCTTAATTTAGTGGGTCCTCTTATCCACATGTTTATGAACACTGTATTAGTACCATTGGAATGATATTCTTTGTTATCAAGTTTTATGATCATTTACTAGTCATTAAAATTATTTATATTTTATCATGTGATTGTATCCAACGGTGGACTCTAGTCAATAATTTTAAAAAGAAAGATGAAATCGAATCCTTGGATTTTGGTGAGTGCAATATGTTATTCCTCAATAATCACTTTTATAGTGTTCCTCATACAAGGATTGAAAATGATTACTTGAGTTGAACCAAAGGATGATGAATCTGTTGGTAGTTATGAGGATAATTGCACAAGAAATAAAAAGTATGCTTCTGTCATTATCATTCAACCTAAAGGTAACGTTTATAGGTTCTTTAGTGGCATAAATAAAATTATCAGATAGTTTTTTGGTCATAAAATACATTAGTAGCTACAAATAAGTTTTGTTTGTTGTAATAAAAAATGACATATAGGTTGGAATTACTTATAAATCACATGGATATAACAAAAAGATGAATATAAAGTACAAAAGGAATCTAGAAACCATAGAGAGAAGGAAAAATTTCAAACTCCTCCTTTCAAAAACTATGGAAAAGATCACATAGCAGCGTTCCATAGGGAATAAGATGGTGTTTCATGTGTGGGAAGCCTATCCATGAAGAAAAAGAACCTAGAGGTGATGAGAAGAGGATATTAAGTGAATCAAGTGGAGAGACAACTCAAATAAATGAACCAACCAAACTTTATTTTTTCATGTGCAAGGAATTTTACATTATATGAATCAATTGCATAGTCCAAGGGAAAATAAAGATGACAAGACACATTAAACATTGAGGAAAATGGAAAAAGGGGAAGCTTATAGAATCAAAATGGATGAATTAAATGAATAAAAATAGGTTAAAACTTATACTTTCCCCCATTAGATGGGAATTTGAGGTTTGATTTTTTATGAATAATCCCTATGATAATCTTTTTTTCATCATTTAGTGATGTTTTATTTGATTGTATCCCTCTACATGGATTTTGGAATAATAATATCTCATTTTATGTTCACATCGTGCAAGGATGAACACACATATCCAATAAAATTTTTTTGGTATAAGATAATAGAAAACTTAAGGGAGAAATGGTGAATTATATTTTGGAAGGGTTATAAGGTTCACTATTTATATAATTTTTAAGTAAATAATAAAATAAATTTTTGTATATTAATGTATTATATCTCCACATACGGACATGTGCATATTGGATAATATTTTTTTGATGGTAACTGAAGATAGATGGATTGAATTATCATTGATCTCAGGATCTGTCAATACATTAAGGAAAAAAATTCTCATTCATTTATTTGGGTGAGAAATAAAGTGGAAAATTTTCAAGGCATAACCAAAGGTTGGGATTGTGCATTAGAAATGTAATACAATATTGTCAGTATATTTGCCTAAATTATTATTGAATAATACATATACACAATGATTGGATAATGTTTAAAAAATGTGTTGTCTTAATACCTTAATTTTTATTTAGCAAATGAGATTTTAAATCAGCATATATTGATGACATTGAGACCCTCGACCTTTCATTTATCATTCACTTTTTTGGGAATGATTACTAGAATCAGTCCCTATTTATATTTATGCCTTCCCTACATGTCCAATATTACCTCCCAACTAATGTTTTCCTATAAAGAATCCCATCTATATATTACTTGTGTTAACCATTATTTTTAAAAATTTCACTCTTTAAGGGATGCTTTAAAGATCATTTTTATGATGCGGGATCCTATGAGTGAAAAAATCATGTATTAAAACATAGATAACCCATATGAATTTTAATTGATAAATTTATTTTAAGGTTTTAATAATGTAACACACTAATATTTTGAGAATTATTTTTTTCTTATTAAATAATTATTTTTGATATTTTTCAATTAACATAATATTGAAAATTGTTATATATATATATATATATTAAATAACTAAGTTTATTTGGAATCATATGAAATTTAATGTTAATATTACACTAAAAAAACATTAATTACATATTTATATGCATATAAATTCAAGGATTACATGCATTACACACACTAATAACATTCCATAGTGGCTTGTGTAGCATGTAAGACTGAGTGTTATCGTAGAATAATATATTGTTAGTATAAATATATATTAATAATATATTACCTAACAATTAATTTATCATTTATGCGTATTATTAACTAATTTTTTTTAAATATACGGTTTCAAAATAATATAAAATGAATTAATTAGTTACATATTTTTTAGAAATAAATCTAAGAACCAGATTGAATATAATGTGAGTATTTTTTTAGAAAACTATTATTATATTAACGAAGTTTTTTTAATCCTAATTAATTAAATTAATTAGAATTAATAAGAGATATTATTTATATATATATATATATTAAATGTTAAATAAAATATTTTTTAGATTCATTCAAAATATTGGATATACATTAGATAAGAGAAAACCAATTTTTTAATTAAAAACCTATATTTTTATAAATTCATTTTTACCGCCTTTTAATTGAGTACTCTTTTGAATTAAATTTTCAGATTATTTTATAGATTTAATAAGTCAAAATAAACATTATATTTTTATGCGAAACATAATAAATATATTAGGAGTGATTTTGTATTTTTCTATGAGGTTTCATTTTTTAATGAATACTTAAAAATAATAGATTTTATTACAAATCTGATTTTTGATATAATTCTTTTATCATTTTAATTTATATTTTAAATTGGAATAAAATTTAAATTAGATAATATTTTTTTTAAATTAATCCAATTCAGGTCATTAATATCGATTTTAATTTGTAATTGTTTATAACAAACATAACAGACTTTTGAATGTTTTTATATTTGAATCTCAAATTGTCGACCAGACTACGTGATTAAATTTAAATTAATTTATTCCACTTTTTGTTTGGAATTTGAAAAAAAGAATTCCATATATGTAATAATGATTATTTTTAATGTCTATTAATGTTACATATGTTTTTTTGGTAGAAATACTCATGGACTAATTAAAAATCAATAACAACAATTACTGTAAAATTAAGCTTAACTAAGTACGAAATCTCAAATATAAGACCAAAAATGACATATAAACATTTAATAAAGAAATATATACCCATATTTAGATCTTATACATTTTTTTACCCACTTTTTTAAATTATTTAACGACTTGAGATAATAAAATATTAATGGGGTTACATTGTATTAAAATATTACAAGAGATTCGCATCCTCCTCCATTATAAAAGGTATCCTTCACATCTACTTTCTCACAACTATAAAGACACATAAGATCAAAAAAACACTACCTAAATAGATCGCATAAATCTATCCCTTTGACCATGAAGCCTCCCATTGGGTAGAACTAAATCCATGGAACACTTTTAGCTCATACCAAAATTAGTTACCCAATTAAGAGGCAACACCCTCCCTCAAACTTCGTTCCTTTATTTCATTTCTCAAATCGCTAAAATATTATTATTACATTATTGTATAGTATAAAAAGTATGCTAAATATATGAGAATTTTTTTATGTTAATGATTAAACACACAAATATGCACACTTCCATCTAATGGTTAACTAACTTAAGGTTTACGCGTAGGAAAACCGTCGTCTCGCTAAACGATGATTGTTCAATTTTCCATTAACACCTCAAATGGTGGACATTATGAACTAATTTTATTTTGAATATTATATATAATATTATTTATGTATTTATTATTTTATAATTATTCTAAAACACACATCATTATACTATTCATTTGGCGTTAATAAGATAATTTCAATTAAGAAACGTGGACTACCGCATCCTTAAAGCGATCTGATTCATTCATACACTATAAAGAATGTATTATGGATAAATTTACTAAATATATATTATATATATTATATAATAAATATAATTTAATAATTATATATAGATGTATATGGAAATATATATGGGTTTTAATTTCTTTCAAAATCGTAATTAAATGGAAGTAACCTTCATGCGTATGTATAACTTATCGTCTCCAAGAATGGTGTATTCTATTTTTTACTTGTATATTCAATGTTTTGTTATAATAAAAATATATTAGATATACATGATATTTATATCAGGGTTTATATTTTGGAATCTTGATATAATTATAAGGATTGATGATATAACAAATTAAGATACACGAAAAAAACCAAGAGAATATTATCCGAAGTTAAACATTAACATATAATGGTTAAGAAGTGGGTAATAAAAGATCATAATCAGAACATATATGGTATACGATATAATAATAATATTATTTATAATATGTATAATAAATTTATATTTGTTATATTTTTGTATTGAATGAGTACGATGAGAGTTAAGACACAATGTAATAGGATTTCATCTCACTTTTTATTTTTGTGAGATGCATGCCCTGTTCGCTAGTATTTCAATTTGTGATGTGTATTTAATTACAACGGTTTTATTCTATTTATAATATAAATAAATTTATGGGTATTTAAATATCCCTTCTATGATTATTATTTTATGATATTCATGTTTCAAAATCCACTAAACTGGTAAAGTGATTTCATCTTAATTTCCCTTCATTGAGACACATGCCCTATTATGCACTTATATTTTTATATAAGGTGTATGTATTGTATTTCAAATGTTATATAATAAATATCTTTACTTTAATGTTATATAAGGATTCATGTAATTTCATTTTCATAAATGAGGGGTGTGATTAAAATTTACTGAGAAATAATATGTTTATTGGAACAATCTCATCGTTTATCATGATTGTTTTTGTTTATGATCAATTTGATGAAATATTATGATCCATATCTCAAGAACACTCATAATATTAATTATAATAAATTTATTTGATATATACACATGTATTAGTACCATTGTTTCCACGATTTGGTACTTCAGATAAGTAAGAAAATGTATTAAATAAAATATGAGAGTATCTCTCTCTTCGATCAGAACTCTATTTTATTTAAAAACCACGTTTTAAAAAATCTTTTAAAAAATCCTTTAAAATTGTCTTGGATGATAATTTATGAGGAAAAATTATTTTAAAAACGTTTTTTGGTTTCAAAATATTTCTTTGTAATATTTCAATTTTATTTTGAATTAAATTGTTTCAAAATGTTCTTAATCTTTCTTTATAAGTTTTAAATGTAAATTTTTCAAAGAATAGAGTTATTTATAATTTTTTTAATATTATTTTATAAGGATTAAAGGTAAAATCTTTTAAATATTTTATAAATATTCGTGTGCACATTTTTAAGGAAAAGGGTTTTCAAAATGATTTCACGTCATCATTATAAATTTCCAAAGTATTTTCTATGAAAATGATTTTGAAATTATTTTATGTATCCAAAATAAAATTTCAAATTAGAAAGGAAATTTTACTTATGAAATTTTTTTAAATGAAATTTAATAATAATTTTCAATCTAAGATGACATTTTTTGATGTTACTCATGCATTTTTAGGAAATTATCCAAAGGATCCATTCATATAATTTCTTGAATGGTTTATGTTTTGATGGAATTAATCTTATGTCACCCATTATTCTTCTATTAGTCATATTATTTTTAAACCCACTTCATTTCAAGGATAATTGATTTGATAAAATGATAATGAAACATATCGATTTTACATTGTTTATGATGTGATGAAATGTTAATAATAGCCATATCAATTAATGTTTCATGATTTTATGTTTTTAAAATTGATATATTTTTATGGGTCATGATATGAGTATTTTTTATTATCATGTAGTACTTGTATGAATGATTTTATTATCAGATGTGTGGGAACTATATCTCCATCCAACGTATTGGGAAATTCTAGATGACTCAAGAGTATAATTTTTATTTTTGAACATGATTACATGTTAAAAATGTTTTGAAGGGACTTGGTTTCATGTACCATATTTTATGTGTGAACCATATTACATGTTAACAATGTTATGGGTGAACATTATTATTTGTTAAAAATTCTATTCATTGACCCAGTTTCATGCCTACGTATTTATGAATGAACCAAATTACATGTCCAAAATGTTATGATTTAAAATTAGTATGTGTTCATAATGTATTGCATGGACCTAATTTCATGTCCATAGATTTATGGTATAACCTAATTTCTTGATAAAAATGTTATGCTTGAAATTGATAACATGTTGACAATTTTATGAATACACATAGATCCATGTCCATAAATTTATGCATGAACCTGATTATACGATCACATGGGAATGCATGGAATTCGTAGCATTTCTATTAGTTGTTTTTGATTTATAATTTAATGTCTGTAACATAGTAACTGAACCTATTTCTACTTATAAATTATCACAACATTATACACCAATTTTCATTCAAAAAAATCCATTTATTTTTCTATGTTATGATTTTATGGACTAAGTTCATTATTTCCTTATGATTCATGTCTCATGAAATTCCAATCATTATTATATTCTCTAATACTTAGGGTATGATCTTCAAATATTATGTTCATGTTACATAAAATTTTGTTTATGCTATGCTCATGGATTTATATTATTTACCCTTACTAAAAATCTGAGCTCACCCTTTTCTTTGCCTTCATTTCATTAGGTTATGACGAATGGTTTTGTTTAGTGGTACCAATGGTTGAGATCATTATGGGATATGTTGAAGATCATTCAACAAGACATAATATTTTGTTCCCATGATTCCAAATACACTAAACTATTACGGTCCTTGGGCATGTATTTTGTAATGTACTATATATTCATCAATAATTATGTAATATCCATTTATGCATATCATGGGTTGTTATACAATATATATATATATATATAATATTTTTTTTCCTATTCTACCCATTAATTCAACGACTATGTTATAATTAAGATATTTAAATAAAAATATTTTGTGGTAGTTAATGAAAATTTTATTGTATCTTGTATGCTATATTACAAGGAATTATTTCAAAACAATCAGGTTGTTTCATTATCCACCATTTCATAACTTTTATCTTCACAAATAGATATATATTGGTAATTAAAGTATTCACATTTTAAAATACCAATGTTGAAAAATAATATCACATTATAGGTTATTAAAAATTCCCGGTGAAGAGAGCTATTGTGAAAAATCAAGGTCATAGAAATCAAAGCATTAATATGTTTTAAAAAAGGAAACCCATAGCAGGAAGTGAAAATAAAATCATTGTAAAAAATTAAAATCCAAATAATGATAGTGTGTGAAAAAGATAATTGATCAAAATAATATTAATGATATTGACGATGTTAATTATTAAGAATAAAAAATCAAATTTGGATAGAAATTTAATATATATTCAATAAAAATAAATTCAATATGATTTTTTTTGTTTCGAGATCATTTTCCATTATACGATGAATTCCATTACCGGATATACTAAGATAATTAAAAAAATATTTAATTTTCTCAATTGTCATAAGAAAAAATTTAATATCCCACTAATTCTTTCATCAATTTATACAAACATATCATCCAATATTCTGTAAATTAATATTGAAGAATAATTATTAATTCTTAATGAAAAAAAAACTACTTCTACTTGATAACATGGTTTTATAAAAGATTACAATTTATTACTATTATATATATACACTAACAAAAACCAAAATGATAGTAGTATGTAATAAAAAACCAAATGAATATACATTAATATTATGAAATAATACATTCATCATCAAATGACAATAATAAAACAAAACATTAATCATATATTATTTAATAAATATATAACCAAACATATCAAATAACATTAACAACATCAATATTAAGGAATTTTTAAATCTCACTGATTTTCATAGGCCAATCAACACAAAAAAAAAATTTCCACCAAATTATTAATAAATAATTATTTATGATGAACCTAAGGGTTTGATAAACTACAGAATAAAATTTCTCTAACAATATCATTAATCACTTCAAAATAAAACTAGATAAAATGTTATAATGGGAAACTATTTCTTTGAAACTATGATTTTAACGACCCAAACCTAGAATCCCAGAGCTAGTTCTATACATTATTACAGGTTCATAGATACAATGGGTCAATTAAAAATGATATTATTTATTCTGTCAGTTTTTAGAACTCGATACATATATGATACACATTTTTTGTTGGATAAAATAAAAAATAATACATAAAACAATTAACAGGATCCCTAGAAACTCATTCAAAGTATATATTTTCATAACCTAGGGAAATGAAATAAAATGATAATGAGATTAAATTCCCATTAATGTTTTTATAAAAAAATATATCATTAATATATAAATAATAATCAATACATTAATGTAAATAACTAATCACAAATGCCATTTAGTAAATTAAATTGAACGAAATGCATCCAGATATAATGTCATTGTGAAAATATCCTAAATAATAATAAATGAATTATTAATCAAGGAAATTCTTAATTATTGGAAAACATATTCCGTAGGATTGTGAAACCTTTACAATCAAGACAATTAACAAGGCGGTGTAAAACATAAAGGTTCCAAATCCATCTAATTCATCTTACTGATTCTTCCCATGAGACTATGCATCCAGCATAGGGATTATTATAAATGATACATGACACACATCATTAATGTTAAAACCATTAATAATATATCTAATATTCGATTTAATTCATTAATATGGTCATTTATCATAAAGTACACATATTGTGTAATAGATATTGATTTATTAATATTTCCTAGACAATTAAAAAACATTTAAATTAAACATCATCTGTATAAATGGTATGCTGTATAAGAAATAATCATATCAATAGAAAAATACCATTTATATTTCATATAAATTTAATTTTTAATGAAAAATTATTTCAATAGATTGATTGATTCAATAGAATGTTAAAAAGAAGAAAAGAATTTGATATTTCAAAATAACATTATACCCTTCATTATATTCAATCCAAATTCCATTGGATGAAATACATCTTGTTTAAACATAAAATAACATGAAAAACGGGATTTCTTTATATCAAATGTCATATAGTACGTATTTACACCTTATAAAATGGACTTGGTTCATAACAATACAATATGCGTCAACAAGAATGAAATTGGTGAAAAATCATTTACCATACACTTCCTTTTGATTGAAAATTTTCTATCAACCTATTATTTGGTTTTAAAAATGTAATTAACATAAAACATAACCATATTATGGATATTTTAATCCCTTCATTAATAGTATTTAATTATTTTAATTATTTCATCTATTAATTTCCATAATTATTCATTCATGTTTCTTTATAAAAGATCTTGTTCTTTCGCATATTATATAGATATATCATCCCAAGAAAAATAATCCTGGAATATTTAACAAATTTCTACATCAATATTATTTTAATCCCAAATCAGGAAATATTATTATAAAAAATGATCTATGATATGATCATAGAGATGGTAGACCATACACACGCATAAGTAATGCTTCAATTTTACACCGATTATTATGGAAAGGTGGTATGCAATTTTATATTTTTAAAAATATATCATAATTTCATAATTAAAATATTATATTTTTTTATATCATCCATGTGGTTCGGTGATAAAAAGAGAGTCTCCTCACTTTGTGAAGATAGTATTTCTCATGTATATGAATGATGTAATCATCTTTTCATGAGCGAAAAGGAATGAAATAAAATGACATATATTATATTTTCCAAAAGAATAATATTTCATAGATATCATAACTATGTAATTTATATAATGTATAATACCTAAACATATCTTTATCTTCTTCCTTGTGATTTGTTAGTTAATGATGAATCAATTCTCTTCACGAGGTGGTAGTCTGTCGTAGAGAAGAGAGGAATTATCATATCTCATACTAAATAGAGGTGAAATATATATATATATATATATATATATATATTAATGAATAAAGAGATAATTATATGTTATTAATGTAATATATATACTTTAGATCCATCATCATAACCAACCATGAGAGGTCGAAATGGAAAGATGAATGACACCAGTTAATGAGGTGGTAGTCTATTATACTGAAAAATATTGATTTGATAACCCATTTGTTGGTAGTGGATATTGATTCTGGTCTGGAAGATATTGTTACAACCTAAAAATATATGGAATATATTTGATTATTATATAGTAATAGTTTTATAATAATTTATGTAGTTGTATAAATAAGTAAAAGAAACATGCTTGATGAATGATATTACATATTATTTGGGTATCATCCATAAAATGGATATAATGCCATCATAGGATATAATGTTTTCAAAAGTATGGATTCTAGGTCATATTAGTAATGTTGGGATGTTATTTGGGAAGGTAATGGATTAACCAATGTGGTTTTATGGTCTGATAATGTGAGGGTATTAAGTTCCCATTGATATTTGATCTAGAGTGGCGTTCATGTAAATACACAAAATCATTCAATATGGGAAAGAAAAGTCATTCCTAAAGTGGATAAAAAATAAATAATTAAAGGGGTATAGTGATGATATTTTCTTGAAACACCAACACCAGAAAAATAAAAATAAAAACATTTTAATCATTATGTTCATTAACATAAATGTTTCATTATTTTTACAATTTCAGTTTTTTCACTACTATGACAAGTATTTTTAACCATGTAAATTTATACATTATAAAAAAAATAATGTGATCTTTATTAGATAATTTATACCAACTGATTATTAATATTAGATCTAATTTATAAAATATAAATCATATTTCATAGAAAATTAATTTTAACCTAAGATTATGTATTCTGGGAAAATATTGATGTAACACTAACCTTACAAACAATTTTTTTTACAATTTATGGGCTAATATAATGATTATAAAAGCTAAATTTCTCCACTAATGGAACTGATATAATAATTATTAGTATTTAAAAATCAGATGGATGTATATAGTATTATTAGTAATTTTAAATCATTTAATAAAATATCATTTATTATAATATAACAATAATTTTAAATTTGGAATTATTTATTTAACATCAATTTATAAAAAAATCACAAAATGATTTTATATTTTCATATTATGTTCACATGAGTATAAAATGAAATTTTATTCTAAAAAATAAATTCAAGATAATAATTAATTGAATTTTTTGTAGTTTTAGTTTATTAATTATCATTTATAATAATTTTTAACTGATTAATTACTTCATTTACATTTTATAATATTTATAAGAAATTATTTCATATCTAAAAATCAAATATAAAGTATGATGATAAAAAATATTAATTTATCATTAAATATTATATATATAAAAAACCATATTTTCCCTATATCAGAAATCATAATATATATTAAAAGGAAAGAAGGATTTTTTGTCTTTCTCATTACATAACTAATATTATGGGTCACATTCATGTATCTTTTTCAGAAAAATTCATAAAAATATATAATGTGGTCATATGGTTTGAAATATTATCACCCAATGGGTGTTATATGTGTTGGTAGTTAATTTTTAAACATTATCCTTTAAAACACATCCCCAAGTAAATCAATTTTTACCTTCACATCTATAATTATTTTTTTACTGTTTTTACTCTTCAGTTTAGGCAGAAATTATGTTTACCTTATTAGAAATTAAAAATTATTATGATTAAATATATGGATTCAATTTTTTCAAATTCAGTTGATATAATTTGAAAAATTCCAATTTAAAATTCTTCCTGAATATTTGATGAGAGGCTATTTTTAGTGAGAAAATATTCATAATTTTACAATTTTATTATTTCAAAATTCTATGGGAAAATTATTCCATTGATCTAAACTAGAATAATTGATCAATAATGAAACTATTTTTAAATTAAATCATATCCAATATATAATTTAAAATTATAAATTATTTAAACCAATGGTTTGTTTCAATTATAATGCAGTTTTCTTCACTATTAATCATAGAATGAAACATTTTAGGAAAACAAATAAAATCCCAGTAAGATTATTATTTTTTAAATAATAAAAAAATATGTTTATTTTTTGAAATGTTTTTTTATTTTTGTGACGATTAATTTTAAATTATGTCTACAATAAGCGATAAACAATGGGTTTTTAAAACCGGGGGTTGCATTCATCGCAAGCTATCACTTAATTAATTTGTTTCTAAAAGAAATATATTATAATGTATTAGGGATTTCACATTCCCCCAACATAAATAAATTTTTTCCTAAAAGTTAAAATATTATCTTGTTAATCATAGGTTTGATATTTTCCAATACAATTATTGAAATCATATATAGTGAGAATGGTTGATAAAATATATTCTTAAAAAGATAGAACATGAAGTACAAAGGACATATGGAATAATCGAAAAAATATGTTTTTCAGTAATATTAAATATATGGGAAATTAAATCGTGGAAATATAAGATAAAAATAACAGTGATGTACTAATAGAGAGTGATATATAATAGTGATAAAAATAAAGTGGGTGATCAAGAGAAGGATTGTTACTACAAATATAAAAACCATTTTTTTGAAAAAGGTCATTAATATCATCATAAATGATGGTAATAGAATATGATATTACATTAATATCATATTTCCTAAATTTGAGGAATTATTTTATACATTAATAATATAAAGAAATATATTTACATGATAAGATTTTATTTCATAGGAGTAATTTCATCCATTTGTTTTTTCATTTTATCCCTTACTCTAAGCTATGGATATAAAAAATGACTTAGTTTAAGACCAATATACTAAAATATAATTTTAATAGACCATAATATCTGTAATATTATGATAAGTTAACCCTCTGATCACATGTTATAATATTGAAAAAATAGTAAGCATAGATTATCTAATATTTATAATTTCCATTGTAGTGAATTATTACAATAATCTATGAAACCTCATAAAATTTTCAACATAATCCATTTCCTAAGTTGTTAATCTTATGAACCTAATAAAATACTATGATATTAATCATCATAATAAATGTGAATTTTTTTAAAATATACATACAAATAATACTTCAAACAATATGTATTATATCTCAAATATCTCATACAAAACATGTGTATACCTCCATCATGTATTCTCTTCAAACATGGTAATAACAAGAATTACAATAAAAGATTTCTGAAAACATTAAATATTTATTAGTCCTTATGTAAAACATAGATTGTTAGATATATTACATAAATCCTAAAATGATTTAAACTCCATCAATCATAAATGAGTTTGTCAAAAAATCATAAAATAGTTCTACGGTGGTTAGTACAATCTTATTTATGTTATCAAAATCAATCATATATTTATCAATCCATCATTTTCCTAACATGAGGAACATATTACAGGGTTTTTTTCCATGATCATTTTTATCAATATTTTCATGTTTTTACCAAATGATTTTACATTAATATCCACATTGTTCAAAATATACTCACAAATCCAAAATTAAATAATAGTTCTTTATAATAATTATATAATATATAATTATTTTGTTTACAAAAACATCAATAAAAACATTTACAATTTTTTTGTCAGATTATAAAACACCACCAAATTAATAATTACCATTAGCTTGAACCAATAGTATAATATTGACCTCAATCCATTTTCTTCTTTTTGAGGTATATTACCATGATTCACATGGAATTCATTTTCTTTGTGCCTCATCTCATTACACGGGAAGAATTACACATTATAATTTTATTTTAAACCCTTATTATTTAAATTTTGGTTTCTTTTGTTATCCACAAATATAGAAAACTACCATTCACTTGAATAATATATAGAGGTTTTTCATGCCAAAACCATCACATATTACGAAATAATTATTTACCATAATCTATTTTCATATTTTTTATCTATCATTCCCTTTATTTATGAATTCCATTTGAATCAATGATAATCATAAAATTCTTTCCCAATATTGATGTAAAATAAAACTAATTCATTATATGATGAAAAAAATTTGATAGAACAATACTCTTCACAAACATGTCTTATTACCTAAAATGAAATGGTGAATATTTCACTCGGTGTTTCTTTTGTAATCTATACCATACCAAAAAATCATTGTTAAGGTAGCATCATTACCCACAACACTTTCATAATCTATTTTATTTCAAATATTAATATTTACCTTCATCTATATTTTTCTATCATAGGGAAAGTATTTTTTTAAAAAATTTGACTTAAAATAATTTTATTCCATGATTTTTATTTCCCCTACCTTCATAGTATTTTCGATAAATGACCACCATTAATCAAAATCTACTTTTGGAAAATACAGTACATGTGTCATATTTTTCTTTTCACCAAATCCCAATAACATGAATATATTCAATAGAGACATAATATATTTTTCAAAAACCATTGGATCAGTAGTCACAATATCTGACATTGGAATCTATAAAATTAGTTGTTCCAATATAGGTGAATACAATTGTGCAATTAGTTTCCCCATTCAATCATGTTTATTTATCATAACCAGATTATCTTTACCTAATAATTATATAATTTCTCACTTATAATGCCATCTATATTGACTTCTTCATTATGTAAATATCTACATTTTCTATGTGTATTTAAAACCTTCTTTCATAATGACTCTATTAGTAACCATTGGAATATATTTCATTAGTTCAAAAAATAATTAATTTTAAATCATAATGTATAAATCCATTATTTTTTCACACTATTAAATTTTAAAAAAATAATTGTTTATATCAGAATAATTAACATTGGATTACATGTGGATATCTGTAATTTGAAATATGTTTTAATTTTTTGTTTTTTTGGGAATTAACTGAAAAATATGACATAGAAGTGTCATGATGGGTGCACATTAAGGCCTGCTGTTTATTTCCTTGTAATTATAATGTAAATCATGATATTCTTTTTCATATATATTACATATAGGTCTTATGTGACATAACCAAATCCACATGTAGTATCTATATATGGCTGTATTTTATAGGGAAAATATATAATATCTTCCTTA
This sequence comes from Viscum album, assembly GCA_963277665.1. Classification (NCBI taxonomy): domain Eukaryota; kingdom Viridiplantae; phylum Streptophyta; class Magnoliopsida; order Santalales; family Viscaceae; genus Viscum; species Viscum album. Next base: position 2,057,394,653 of record OY728120.1, on the reverse strand, counting down.
CCAAAATTTCATGATGTTATTATATACTTATGCACAATGTTTATGAATGGTTTATGTTCTATAATCTCAATTTTTCAAAAATAAGTTTTAAGGATTCTACTGAACCTCCCTTTAATATAAACTATAATCAACCAACCAATGTAGCTCATAATAGATTAGTTTCATTATTGCATTTTTATAGATATTGTTTTTTGAATTAAGATGGACAAGTATGTTTTATAGTTTTTGATAACCATAAACATATATTATATATTTTTACATTTGGAAATAATAAAATAAAAATCCCACATAACTAAAGAAGATACATTGATTCCTTTAGAAATCATTAAAACAAATCATCATCATAAAATTGTACATGGAAAGAAAATAAGGATAATGTAAAATTATAATAAAAGGGTTGTGTACAATGGAAATTATCATGAACATATATTTAATAATCTGTATTAAAAGGTAAATAGTTGAACTCCCATTCCACTGAATCAGTAACTGATAAAGGAAAAGAAGATATAGGTATTGTTATTATCAACATGTTTTGGACAATAAACATTGAGTTATTAATTATTGAAATAATTATTTAATAACACCATTTTTACTAGGAACATGATATCAGTACCATCGAGAACATTTAAAATATGACGTAAAACATACTCGAAAAAGTCCATCAGATTTTGTCAACCAGTTCATCTCATGAGACTACCGATCCATCAAGGTTAATTCTATAAATTTTTCCAAACCAATTTCATTCATAACCAAATCAGAACTCATATATCAGGTAATTAATTTAATTCACTTATAGTGTGCCTTATCATAAAATATTTTCATTACATAAAAGATACATATTTATAAATATTTCCTTGGTTAATCACGTAAAATTCAAATTAACATTATAAAAAATTGTTATATGGTTTATAAAATAATCATATTCATTACACATGAATATGTAAATTTAGGATAAATAAAAAAAATTTCAAAAAATTTCAAAAATAATGTGATCCTATCAAGAGAAAGATAACAATCATTATAGAAATTGAGAATTTAAACTAAGTTTTACCACAGAGTAGGTTTCATGTAAAATCTCCATGTATGAAATAAATAAAATTTAAATATAAAATTAAATTTAAACTAATATATAAACTATTTTTCATGTAAAAGATGAATTATGTACACCATATTAAATAGATAAGGTTTATAATATTACAATATATATCAATAAAAAAACATTTCAACAAAATCCTTTAAATTACACATGCATTTGGCTAAAATATATTTGAATTAATGGTGAGTGGTTTTAAATATTTTATTTATTTATAAATAGTACATATTAATGATCTTATTACCCTATAATTAATAATCATTAATTATTTTCCTTTTTTTGGACTTTAATTGACATGTTTACTCTTTCATGAATAATCATGAAAGATAGGGCTCTTATGCATATAATAGTGTTATTTATTCCCTCAAAATGTAATCAAGATATGATACTAATATTTTTAATCAATTTTATTTTAAAAAATAATCATGAAATATGGATATTAATAATTAATTTTTTTATGATCATATAGATGGTAAGTCATAAGTACACATGAGTAACATGTCAATTTTCCCCCAGTCATTATGGAAATATGGTATGAATTTTTTTAATTAATGATAATAATATCAAAATTTCCATTTTATATAATTATATTAATCTATATGGTGTAGTGATAAAGAAAGATTCACATCTCTCTATAAAGGTAGTGTTCCATATGTTCAAGAATGATGTAATCCTAATTACGTGCGTGAAATGGAATGAAAGAAAATGATACACATTATATTTAAAGAAATGATAAAAAAGTAATTAATATCATAATTATATCATTTAAATCATATATAATAATTAGAATTTTCATTATCTCATTCCATGTGATGAATTAGTGAACGATGAATCATATCACTTCGTGAGGCGATATTCTCCCATACACATGAGCGTCATTATCATATCTCCAAAGGAACCAACTAAAAAATGATATGTATGATATAAGAAAAAAATGGTATAAATAATTTATAAATTTCAGATATATACTTCATATCCATAATCATACCAAACCTGTAGCGGTTTAAATGGAAAGAATATTGACAACGATTCCCGACGCAGTAGTCCATCATATAAACGAATGATGAATTCTATGCCTCTTGATGGTAGTGGATATGGTTTAGGCCACTACATTATTATAAAAATTTCCATTATACGAAATATAAATATCTTATTATATCATAACTGTTTATATTTTTTTAGGAGGGGGCGAAATATGTAAAATAAAGGGACTATTGATAGACAATACATCTTTTCTGGCACCCTACTTAGGATTGATGTAAATCGTTCAAAATTTGGATTTCATACAACAATTTGGCTTCTATGATGATATGAAGGGTTTTTTAAAGTTATATTGGTAGTTATTCAAAAACAAAAAGATGTTTGATTGTGTGAAGAAGTGATGGGGTTGAGTTTCCTTTTATAGTTGAGGATGAGTGAAATTCTTTTAAATACTAAAAAGAATTTAGTACTAGGAGTTAAATCACATCTCATGGGTTCCAAAATTGGTAATTAAGTGGATAAATCGAATATATGTTCTATGCACAATTCTACTACACAATAAAACATATGCTTTAATCATTTTTTCCATAACTTCTATGTTTCATTATTTTTACCATTTTGGTATTTTACACAATGGTAACTAGCATTACTCGCCAAGATAATTTAAAAAACTAACATAAAAAATCATTATTATTTAATAATTAATTACCAATTATTATGAATATGATTTATACTTTATAAATTACACATTCTATGTGTGTTATAAAATAATTATAACCCAAATGTGAAAGAAGACTACTTTAACTGTAGATACACAATAAACATTTTTACTATTAAAGGGATATTATATTCTAATTAAATAGGAATTGGTTTATTAGTGGTCCACAATTGGTATTAATTGAAATCAGAAATTTTTTTTCTAATATAGTATTTCCACTAATTTAAATTAATTTAATAAAATATCATTTGTTTTGAAATAACATTAATTTCAATTTTGACATTATTTATTTATTTTGAATTTGATAATATAACTAAATAAATTTAAATATAATATATTAGTTTATAACATGGGTATCCTAATATATTCCTCAAAAAAATTAATTTATGAAAGTAATTCATTCAATTAAATTCACTTTTTATTATTTTTGTGTCGGTTATCTTATTTTTTATTAACTAAATAATTAATGAATGTAAATTTCTTATGAAATTTAAATAAAATTTTTATGAATAGAAATTATAGATAAATTATTATGTTAATAAATTAATTTATATTTAAAAATAATATCTTTAATTGAACCAATGTTGTATCTTTTTCTTATCCAAATGAATTTAAGATATTAAATGGATTTACAACTTCTTTTTGTCTTTGATGTTACTTATATTATTATATATCTCAATTTCAGGTAAATATTCCCAAAAAATCATAAAAATGACACTTAAGTTCTAATATTCAAAATACAATCAATGAACGAGTGTTGGAATATTTTTTAGGTCATTTTTATCAATAATACTCTTAGTTTATCCCCAATAAATAATTTTTTTACTTTAACCATGTTAATTATTTATTGATATTTTATCTATAATTTATTTTGAAAATAATAATGTTTATTGAGGAGGGAATAGAAACACCTTTAAATCAATAAACTTAATGATCCATAGATATTGGATTTAATATATATTTATATACATATATATATGAAAACATAATTAAAGACCATTTGACACCCAATGTGAGAAACTTTCTTAAATATTGATTTATGAATTCTGAGATATCTCAAACGATTTAACATCCAATTCTCCATGTCTTGATTATCATTTTTTGAAATGATGAGACATTTATATTTTCAAATTAATATGCTATGTTGGTTTGAAAATAGTTTAATATGGAGGATTTTAATAGAATTGATACACTAGATAACACCCAGATAATGTTAAAAAATGTGAATATGGAAAAGGGGATGAAGTGAATGTTTATTAGAATATTGTAATGTGTATACTTTTATTTCCTACTATTTTTAAAATATTTAATTTCTAATAAAATAGGCTTCTCATTATCAATTTATTCCTAAATAACATCATATGGATGTCATGATATGAATTCATGGATCTATAATTATATTTGTAAATTTTAAAATATTTAATTTTAGGAAATAAAAATAGTATCTAATTTAATATGCTTATATTTATAACGTTGGATCAGTGTGTGACCAAAAATTTACTTCATGTGGTTCTTTCAATCATGGAATATCATTTATCTGTTGGAAAATAAGAACCAATATTTTATGTCCTTAAGTTGGATTGTGGTTAAATATATATTTATTTCTCCATCTCTCATGTTTCTAACATTTATGATGTATTTACATGAAGAAACATTATTATATTTGTAATAATATATCATTATCAAGATCGAAACCATTAGTGAAATAAGTATTATAAAGAAGAAACAAATTACTCAATTTATGAAAAATAAAATTGAAATTAAATATCATTTCATTATTAAAAAGGAATTATTATTATTATTATTATTGAAAATATCAACTAATGATCAATTATAATACATCATGACAAGGGATAAAAGAAATTTGTTTTTATTAGATAAATTATTCATTTTTTCGAGGGAAATAATAAAATAACACGCATAGTTTTTTTCATGAATTTTTTTAAAACATTAATTAAAAAATCTATTAATTGAATTTTAATAATTGAAAATAATTTTTTAATACTTTATTATAAAATTATCTTGTATTAAATTTTTCATATTTTTAATTAATAGTTTAATTTTTTTTGGAATAATGAAAATAACCAAATTTAAGAAATTATCAATTTTATGTTTGTGTAATGTTAATGAACAAGATAAATGTTTCAGAAAAACTTTATCATGGCCAAAGATAAATAAAAAATTTAATATAATTAAAATATAAAAATAATTATGAACATATAAATATATTTTAAAATTTTAGAAATGTATGTAATATTTTTTCAAATGAAAACTATTTTTCATTTCCTAATTTTAATAAATTAGATGAAATTATACATCTCTTTTGGTTTTGTTTTAATGTAATGTGGAATAAAATTATTCATAACTATCCAATTCAGTCCATTATAATCAACATTAATGGTTATTTATTGTTAAATAGATTATTTTGCACAAAATAATCAATTGTTAGATAATAATTAATTAGGTGTTTTGAAAAGATATAATAAAAATATTTTATGAATCTTATTGGATTTTAATAATGTAAAATAAATTCCATATTTGGAATTATAAATATTAAAATTATATAATAATATAGTTTTAATCTTGGATTATAATGATTAGTAACCAAGATAAGTATTTATCACCTTTGTTGTGGAAAAATGGTGAAAATGGTTAAAGGAAAAGGGAAAAGGCTTAATGATAATTATAGACACATTATTAAAAACAATTAAATGATTTTATATATTTTAATACCATATCAGCTTTTAATATATGATATTTTATATCCACCTTAAAAAAATCATTTACCAAAATATTTTAATTACTTTTATGTGTGTCCCTTATGTCACTTAAAATAGGTCCCATCTTCTCCTCTCTTATTAAAAAATATTTACCACTCTAGATTAGTAATATATAAACTGGAACCTTCCCTGATTAATTTTATTTTATCACATTCTCTTAATATTAACCTATGATCATATCTTAGAGGATTGAGGTGGTAACACAAACATATCTCTCAAAGAACAGGCATTGTTCTTACCCTACGAATTGAATATTTTTACCTATTTAATACATCAAAATCTAAAGTATCAACCCTAAAATAAAAAACAAATATCACCATAAAAACGATGTTATTGTCATTATGTGACACCATTTTAATCATTATTTTATCTAGTGTAAAATGAAAACGTCACTTGTGTATTTGTAAGACCTTCCATCTCGATGTGTCGGTGTATTAAAACATTCAAAAATGTTTAACATGAATGCTCATAATAGTTTAATTAATGAAATATATTTTATATAGATGAAATAATTATCAATATGTAAATTTATGATTATTTATACCTTATTACTCTACAATCCATTTTATAATGATATATTATCTTCTGAGAATGTGGGAAGTATAACCTCCACAAAATAACGTTATTAATTATTATATTAACACTATAAATTGATGATTCAATAATTACGTATAATTAATATAAATTATATTAATTAAATAATAATAATTATGTATATTATATTAATATTCCATGTAATCAATAACCATAGTTATTAGAAAATTTTATTTTTGGAGTAACCAACTTAAAAATAATAAAGTGTACGGAGTCAATAAAAGCTATTCAAAGATGATATTCCAATTAATTTTTAATAGACTCATAAAAATAAAATATAGATGAAATGTTTTATTAGGAAATTATCTAATAAATTAAAATTCATTATATAGGATATTCAAATATATATGTTAATGAAGAGACCAAGCATAAGGGATTTAATTTTAAATATCATTTTCTTTTAGAATTATTTACATTTAGATTTAATTTGTAAAAATAACATGACCTATATATTTACAACCCTGAATATTTTATTGTATTTTATTTATAATGGGTATTAAATGGTTATTTTCCACTTATATTCTTATTGGATCAAGAATCAACCTTTAAATTACATGAAAGTGACATTATTCAAAATAACCATTTTGAGATTTCCTTCGAACTCTTTTTCATCAATTACCATATTTTCATTGTGTTATTCTCATTGATATTTTTAATATTATAAAAATATTTATTAAATAAACTTTTAACCAAGTTCTTATTTATATAAATTTTTTCAAAAATGATTCTCCTTGACTTTAGAAAAATTGGTTACTATTTATCAATTATATATATCTAGTCATTATTTTAAAGTACATAACATCAATTGGTTTTCCTATTATAATGACTACTATTAAAATTATATTTTCCCTATATCATTCCATAAAGATTTTTAATAAAATATATTTCTCCATATAGAGGGAATATAAATTTAAAATAATATGAAAAAATAGTATTATTTTCATAATGTAGTGAAAACATTCTGGAAATTTTATTTACAACATCATTCATATATGATGTTAAAAGGAAGTTTTTTTAATGTGTTCCTTAAATTTCCTTTTTTAATGTCATGTTTTTACTAAAAAATGCTACTTTTATTGAATTTATAGACTTATATGATACATTTCATACAATGGATTATTTCACATTATATGATCATTTAAATTCTTTTAATCTTGTACTCTATAACTTTAATGGTTTTATAGATATTTTATTTTCCATCATGTCTATATTTTTGATATCATGTAAACTTTTTGAATAATTTATATTACATTTATGATGTCTCAACCATATTCCATTTCAATATATAATATGATTTGATGATATTTTATTAATTAGGTTATTCAATTTACTCAGAAAATATTTACTTTTCTATATTCTTGATTCAATATGTATTATTTTTGACAGATAAGGAATTTTGAGAGTGAGTTGTTTTTATAAATAAAAATACAATGAATTTTTTAGACTTTCAAATGATGGGTGAGGACTGGTAATGGATACCCCTTGATGAATCAATGGGAAAAATGAGACAAAATAAGTGGAATTACATATTAGATTTGAATTTATTTTACAATTACATATTTAAAAATAACGTTGTATTGGGTGAAACTAATTGATTATAAGATTCATGGAATTTTGTATAATACATTCAGGGATTGTTCATTAATATCTTTATTTATCTACATAAATTAGTTAATTTTTTTTATACATGTGATTTATATAATTATATAATCAATGGATGATCATTAAATAATAGTTGATAATTGAATGCAATTTTTTTTATCCTTCCATTCATTTTGATAATACCGTATTTACATGTGGTAGCTTCCACTACATGTAAACCATAGTTATAATTAGCGATAACCATTTATTTGTTTCCTATCCTTATGATATGAAGAAGAATATTATAATATTTTTTTAAATTATAGTAAAATGTTTCTTATTTTATTTTAATATTTCCAATAAAAAATGTAAAACATGTGTAAATAAAGAATTCAATGATTACTAAAATGATATATCTAGTATGGTTTATTCCCATTAATATTTTAGAAATGTAATAGTGTAATTATGACCTCTGGGTTGCTGGAGTCACTTTGTTATAGTTGGTTTTATAGATAGTTCAATATGAACCTTGGGAAATAGGTTTTAAAATAAAATACCTGGAATGAGAAAAGTAAAATCCATTACGATATCTGTGGAAATGTAAAATTATAGTGTATTTTTTTTTTGGATAAATATTAATTATTATTATGATCTAAAATAGTGAGTTCCATTTTAGGGATATTTCACATCATGTTATAAATAGATAAAATAATCATTTCAATGTAGGGATTCACCAGATCATCATTAAAATAAAACTGGGGTTGTATTATAGATGGTCATGGATATATTTTTGAAAATAACTTTAGTTATAATGAATTTTCAATCTCATATAGAGAAACCCTTTATTCACAACACATTAAATATATTGTAATATATATCTTGTAAGAGGACTATCCATCTATTAAGGGATATAATAATCTATTTCTATATGGGTAGTGTATTCATTACCTCAAAAGTATCATTTTAGATATGAAATGTAATGAAAGGAGAATGGTAAATGTGGAAATGTGTTATCTTTTTTCAGAAAATAATAAATAGTTTCAAATAAACTATAAAACAAAAGATATTGGTGAAATAAAATATTTGAAATATGGAATGTCTAATTTGATATTTTTTTGAAATAAGAAATTTTATAATTATTAAATTTAATTGATATGAAGTTACTTACATTAATATAGAAGGAATAAAAATGTGTTTAAATTTATGAGGATAGATTCACATAAATAGACAGTCATGGTTTGGACTATAAGTTTACAAATGTAATCATAATAGACAATTTTATTTATTAGGTTAATATGATTCACTGAAGACCACTAGTTTCCTATTCATTTTCCATATATGATGATATAATGTCATCTTCCTTAAAGATGGTGGAAGGTTATTATTACACTTTTATATACAACAGATTTATATAATGGTATAGGTATATGGACCACTAAGAAAAAAACTGTATCGAATAATATTTAATATATAATTCGATTTCCAGCATGTTATAATTTTTTAAATAAAAAACTAATGAGTTGATTAATGGAAATGCTAGTTAGTTTGAATTGGGGAGAAAGTGATCATACTTATCACGAATGTAAGAGAAATTTGGAAACTTGTATTATCCACTTATTCCAAAGAATGATAGAAGGGAATTATTCAAACTAATTTCCAATGGATCACAGGATCAACCTAAAGAAGTGTCCAAGGGGAGGATTTGATGTTTAGGCCATTAATATTTCTAAAATTGGTCTTCCTAAAGGGTTTATTTTAAGGAACATTATCATAAGCTCAAATATAGATAATTATTAATTTTATTACTGATACTAACACATAATTATATATTCCAATTTTCTATGAAAATAATATATATTCCTTGAACTGTAATAAGGGTTTTGTCAATTAATAATCCCCATGTATTTATAATTGAAACAATCATTTTATAATCAGTACCCATAAGCAAACATAGAAATACTATATTTTCAAATGTTATTATCATAATTTTTTTACTTTGATATAATCCCTTGTAAATATTGGATTTTAAATTATAATTATATTTTTTATTTACAAAATAATTATATTATGATTCATAATAGAGATGTTGAATATCTTATCTTCATAGGGGAGACCACATTATCTGAATCATGTCCATATCTTTGTCTTATATCTCAATATAATTAAATTTTTATAGGAGAAGAGTAGATAAAACTTATTAACGGAAAATATAAACACACAATAGTGTATTTATCAATTTTTTGAGTATATATTGATAATTTTCCCGAAACAAATATTTAATATCCATTAATTCATTATGTTTATTTTTATATTGATCTCATCACTAATGAAAAATCTAAATCTAAGAGACCATACATGATGGATATATTGGAGTTAAAGTAAATAATGAAACAAATACATGAGTTATGAGATAATGGATTTATATGAACTAATGTTTCATCACGGTATGTGGTGTCTCGTTTTATTACAAGAATATATGGGTATATGGGGTTTGGAATCAATTAATGAAAAACCAATTCTATCAATGTAATGAAAATATATCATCTTCCATGCATGGATGAATTTATATACCAACTAAAATGATGTTAATATATATAAAATATTTATCATCATTCTATAAATCACTAACTTGGTGTGAAAAAGGATGCTATTATAAAGATTTCATTTCAAATTATTTATAAATTTTAAAAATATATAGCAATGCCCATTGGATTTTGTAATGCACAATATGATTTTATAGACTTGATGAATAAAGTATTCGAATAATATTTCAATAATTTCCTTTTTTATTAATTGATGAAATTTTAAAATATTTAAAAAACTAGAATGAGGATAAGTGTTACTTTTGATTCATTCTTAAGACTCCAAGAAAAAAATGTATTACAAATAAAATTTAGTAAATGAAATTAGTATCCTTAAGATGTTTATTTTTGTAGCTATAGTACCTATAATGATGTACCACGAGTAAATCCATCCAATGAAATGGTATTCCTAGAATAGCTAACATGAATGCAATTAATCATGGAATAAAGTTACCTTGGATTAGAATAATACTATCATGTATTTATTATCAAATTTATTTTTTTCTCACCCATTAACCATGGGGACACCTATAGGGGTTATGTTCATATGGTTACAATAATGAATATAAATTATTTATGTGTTAATTATAAAATTATTCAAAGTATTATTATTATCTTTACCATCAAGAATGGATTGATTTTTTATAAATAGAAATTCATCAATGAAGATATATGCATGTTTCCATATGAAAAAAGTTGAGTTTTCTTAACATATCAACATAATTAATTGTTCATAAACAATATTATCCAAAATATAATCTAGTGTTGGAAGTGCCAATATTATCATTGGAAGATAATATAAATTAAAAATATGATAAAAATTTGAAATATATAATTATCAAAAAGAAATTTAATACATATTATCATATAAATAGCTCAAAATTATGTGATTTTATTGGATAGAATTGCCCAATGATTATGATTTATGAAAACAATACCATAATTTGATGAGAAATAAGGGGGTGTTGTGTGGTGTAGGAATGCTCAAGGAGTTTCGCCTTAATCATAATTATGAAATATCGTATATTTAAAGATATAAAAATATTTGATATGGTAACAATTAACGATGTGGTAAAATGAAATATAAATAACATATTTCAATACCATAGTTAATAGATAAATTAATTTTTTTTCTTACAGGGTAATTAAAATTTTCTAATGAAATCGCTTTCTCTGAATGATGGAAATTTTGATTAATTCAAAAAAAAGTTCTATTTTAAAATTTATAAAGATGAAATATTTTTTACCCATGTGAATTTTAAAAAATAAAATTACATTATGATAACATATTAAAAATTTCACAATGCACCCTATAAGACCCAAGAAATATTTGAATCTTATGGATGCTTCTTTAATAGACAATATAAAATAGAAAGTTTCATATTATTTACTAACATAATCATGTTATCAATAGGTAAAGGGTGAAAAAAAATATCCAAATTGATGCGTCAATACTCTTTAAATATTAATATTGAAATAGGGTGATATTAATATTGATATATTCAAGGGATTTTCAGATCCTTTAAGGTTGAATGAATCCATTTTTCATATCATTGATCACTAAACATGGATTATAAATGTCATCAATGTAAGGGATGATATAACACATATGTCTCTCACCTATTCCTATGTATGTTTATATTTTTTATTTACAGAAGCATGTATTTTGTTATATATATTCCTAAACCAATTTTTTCATCAAAATTCTTGAAAATTCATCAAAAGGGTCCCAATACCTAGATAAAACCAAACACTTCTTATCAAATTCAAATAAATTGATAAATTGAACAATGTTATTTGAAATTTTATGACATGTTGTGGTCATTATCAAATGATATAGATGGTACATTGGATCATTATGTATGTTTAGATAAATTTTTATAAAATACTATTTTTAATTCATGTAATCATATAAAAATGTATGATTTTTTTGGAAAAAGATAACATACACTGACTTGGGGGATGATGTTGGTTAGAGGAATATTTTTTTTCCAATTACTTGTTTTAGAGACAATATTGAATGTGATGAGTATTCATAGACATATGAAAGAAATTCAAAGTGGGAAAATCCGTGAAGTTAATCTAATGATCAATTTATCATTTTGACTATAGGATAATTTGTTACTAAATTTACATCCATGTAAAGGTTTTATATGGTAAGTAATTAAGTGGAAAAAATGTCCAAAAAACATCAAATATTTTGAAAATATGGACTGAATAGGAGATCATTCTTATCATTTAAAAATTCCACCTATCCTATTAACAAATCATGATATATTCTATACATATTTATTGAGAATGTAAATTATATACCCGAAAATTTTTATCACGACCATTGAAATAGAAATGGATCATTTTTTATATGACATTTAATGTCCTATCAAAATTCCTGACACTATAATTCAATTGTTGTGCAATCGAACAAATAGATTTGATAAGGTGATTTAGAGAAACAATTTAACAAAAAAGAAATCATTGGTTTAAGATAATGTTATAATGATATAAGTAGCAAAAATATTCAAGAGGTAAAACTCTATAAATTATGAGTATTAATAATTTTTATAGAGGGAATATTGTAACACTAGATAATCAATTAGAAGATGTATTTTTTTTTCTCAATAATAAATAACAAAATGCACATGGATTTATTATATAATTTGATTACCCCTAAAATTAAAAAATATTATATTTTTAATTTGAATAATATGGATTCATTTTAGGATTCCTCATGTTTAAAAAAATAGTATTTTTTTCACTTTTCAGCAAGAGTTGTTTTTGAAGCGAATAGTAAAAAATAAAAAAATTTCAAAATGGTCACACATATATCTTTATAAATATATTATAAAAAAAATAATGATAAAAAAGTGTAATGATAAAAAATATATATATATATATATATTAAATATTTAATGTAATTCATATAAAAATTCAGTTTTTAGAATAGAAATATATTCTTGACATCTAAATCAGTGTAATTTTTTCAACGAAAAAATGTTTTCTTGAATATAAAATAGTATCTACAATTTACATTCCATTTTATTGGAATGAATAGTAAATAAGTATCCTTTTATATAAAATATTCTAATTAATATATTTTGAATAATCATTAAACATGTCTTCCCATTAAAAACACTTCTCTGAGTAAATATTTTATTTCTAATAATGGTTTTCATTTAGTTTTTCAAAAGCATATTAAAATTAATTTCATTATTTTTGTGGTGTTGAATCATATAAAATATTTTCCCTATTTTTAATGAGAATAATTAATATATGATAACATTGATGATCTTATTTTTCATTCCAATAAGGATCCTTTTTATTATCTCATTATGATATTTTATTCTTTTATTTTTAGCATAGACCATGATGCAAGGCTCATGTGTTGAACGATTTGTTTTTTAGAAGAATGATGTTGGTGGGGGGGTCATAGGACGACTACATGACAGTTACATGTCATGTGACTGACAGACATAACATGTAACCATTACACGACCTGTAATGTATAGGATTTTTTTAGGGGATGGATCTCGAAAATTACATTACATTTAAATAAATTAAAAACCATGTAATTTCCCAACATAGTTTTTTAATTTTATCTCTAGGGCCTATATTTTCAAAAAAAATCTGTCACCTCCATCATCTCTAACACAAGATCCCCCAATGATGATAAGACTTAGTATTTGGTGTTTGGAAATAATAAAAAATATAATTCATGATCATTTGACTGTGTTTGAAGTGCATAGGTATGTGTTTTACTCATTTTCTTAGATCATCATCTGTCTCCCTCTAGAGAACTTTATTTTTATGTGAGCTCATATTCCATATTTTTATATAACTAATCTATTCATTATTTTTTATTTAATTTAGGATAAAATAATGGTTGATCGTTTTTTAGTATTGTGTTATAAGAAATGGTATATAATCTATTACATTTCCCTCAAGTACCACCCATTTATAAACGATATTCATTTTATATAAAATGACATAATCAGGCGATGATTATTTTAATCTTTTTTCATGAGTATAATAATGGTACTCTTACTATATTGATCATTATAAATGTTTCCTTCATCATTGGATGTTATGAAATCAATGATGTCCACCAAAATTTTCATTCCTTCATTGTTTAAACCTCTTATGGATTTTTATTACTATCAACAGCATAGTTTGGATGTTTTTTTTGACTTTACCTTCATAAATGTAAATTTTATAATTAAATGAATTAGTTTTTAATGGATACTTCCTCATATTATAACTTGAAACTTATTTATAATGTGTTTAAATTAACTAAATGAAGATAAAAATGGTAAACGAGAAGTATACTTATTGATATCATGTTTATATGTAATTATTATTGATTTGTATTTAGTTTCTTTTTTATAGTTCCTTTTCATGTTTATGAAAGTAAAATTAAATTACCTAATATTTTAATATGAAATTATTGAAATGGTTTTATTTCCATTTAGTCATGTAAAACTAATTAGTGCTATGAAAACAAATTACTAAATTTTTATAAGGAATGTATATTACAAGTCCTTAAATAAATATTTAATTATATAAATGGTTCTTTTTTCATATGGACCCTTTCATAATTATACGAGAGTCCAAACTTGAGATATCAAATGGATTCCCAATGGAAATACTTGAGAACTCATAGGATGACATTTTGAATCGAGGAGATGGTTTCCAATGGAGATACCCACATGTAACAAGGTATTTGACTTCTAGATGATGTCAGGAATGAGGTTATAGGATCTATACACTATCTTCTAGATATTAGGACTCATTGGATCCACTCCTTGGATCCATCTTTATTTCATCAAACACATGGGTCCATGCATTCACCCTAATGGTTCGAGTCATGCATGACCCATTTTACCTTGGATGGAATTCATGGTCTCAGTTAGAATCGATTCCAGTGGAATGGCTTGGGTGATGTCCCTTGGATTACCCAAACACCTCTTATATACAGGTTGTAGGTTATTAATGAGTTGGATCGACCTCCAAGGTCAGGGATTACTTGGTTATTACCTTGTATCCTATTTCATTATAACCATAATCAAAGATGGATTATTAATAACTTGGATCCTATATTATTATTTTTATCATCACTGGATGAATTGATACACGATGGATCTATTTTTGATTATCATTATAAAATTTTAGTGTTGGTTTAACTAATGTGACTTATTTATAAAAACTGAACTCAAATGAATTAATTAACATTATGGGAATCATCAATGATTATTTCTAATATGGAAAATGGTACCATCAGGTTTCAGATGATTTCCTACAGTTTTTCCAACTTACAATTAAGAACAAGTATACAATTACTTTAATAAATGATATATATGACTATATCTAAAGATCTATGGTTTTCAAAATGATCAGCCAAAGATCATGCTATCATCTTGTGTGATTGAAGACCTTATAAATACCACGTAGATCTCACCATATGATTTATGGTCTATATAATAATATTTTTAAATCATTCAGTCTTACAAACATGCCCTCCATTTTCATGTATTTGGGTAAGAGGGTGTTCAACCATGATCAGTATTCTTTTTTCATGGTATATATGGAGGAAATCATAGTGTATTATCACTTCCCTGGTTCAATTATTTACAACATTATATAATTCTGAATACATAGAAAGAGAATCATATTTGTAGCAAGCTTTCAATGTTCTAATTCTTTATCAACTTATTTCAATTATTTAGTCATATTATCTCCGACTCAGTAACATTTGTTGCCCTAGATAAGTTGAGTTATGGGGTTTCTTTGGAGCATATAAAGAATGTGTCTGATATAAAATGTTTCTTTGTGATGTTTGGATACTAAAAAAATTCATGAAGATATTTCAGTTTCGTTCTTTAACTAATACTAGTTTAAAAAATATGGTTGTTATGTTCTTATGGTTAGAAGGGTTGAAAAAAGTCATTGAGTAATTAAAAGAAGGCATATTTCATCCCAGATTCTAATTATTCTAAATTCTATAAGAGGTTATATAGTGTTATGGGATGAATTTACCATTGGGTAGGGATTACAGACCACACATAATGATAGATTCATTGTATATAGATCATGTTAGTTTACGCCTCATAAGTGAAACTACCTGATTTACATCCTTGGGCTAGAAGCAGTTTTCCATGAACTAAATTACTATATAAACTATCTAATGGGTGAGTAAATTTTAATGAATATGGACCAAAAGAGACAAAAATACATCTATTCATAGAATAAAAAACACCCTATATATAAATGATTGGTTGAATATATTCAGTCCTCTGTACTTGATCTTTCCTATATTCCATGAAAATATAATGTGGATGAAGATGCGATGAGTCAGAATAATTTAAGCATAGGCCAAAAAAGAGGCCAGTGATGAAAATAAAATTGATAACCATCTTTTATTAGTTTCATCTATTGTTTTATGGTATTCCATATCAGTCTAGTGTATCACCGTTGTAAATTACATCTTCTCTTATTGATAGGGTGAAGAGTAGGTAGTTATCTAATTTTGATTCCTTGGATATCCAAGATAATACTTATGGTAAGGACTCACCTCCATATTATTATATTGATGGAGATGATATTAAACATATAACATGGTGTTATTATGATCCTACATATATATGTGAGGAACAAATGTAATATTACCATGCTTCTTAGAGGGAGTTTCATTGAGAAATCTCCCTGATATATCAAGATATCCAGCGCAAGTATTGGTGTCATGGGATGAAACGTCCTTAAAAATGTTTATCACTATGGGTTCACCCTATTAGATTGTGAAGGTAGAGCACTAGTGACCCACTAGCTAGTTACACTATCCACATGAAACACCCCAGGTAAATAAAGAGTATGAAATTTTCACATTTATTCATATTTTAGAAAAAAATATTAATATAACTTTAAAGGGGACACTATGCTCGATGGCGTACCCAACACACAACAACGAGTTTCTTGGGAATCTTACATTGCACTCTAATAATAAAATACTATTATTTTAAATGGTAGTTAACACCTAGCTGTTGTGATGGCGGGAATGAATATAACTAACTACAAAATGATTATATATGTTTTTCAAATATTTTTACTTTTTACAATAAATGTTAGAGGATTATAAATGCGACTGAATCCAATTTTAAGCGTAAACATTCTAATATTCTTTAAAAGGTCTATTAACCGCCTTTTGATGGCGAAGCTCTTTTAAATCCCCTTTTTGAAACTTTTATGTGTTATATTTGACAAAATAAAATTCTTCTTTAGTATCGAGACATCAAAATTTACTTTGTGTAAATTTTTGGTATTTTTCCGAAAAAGTTCAATTTTTAATGAATTGTGACAAATGTTGTATTTTAATTCAAAACCACTTTTTAATATAATTTATTTATATGATTAGATTATCTTTTTTATTGGTTTTAAAGTGATATTAGAATATATTTTTACCATTTAATCAAATAGTGGTCATTGGAATTAATTTCACTTTGAAATTTGACTTAAACTAGTGTTTATCTTTTGATATATATAGTTTCATAAAAACACGCTATTTGTTCTGACAGCAGGAATTAATTATTAAATTAATTAATGCAACTTATATTTTATGAATCATGTAAAATAGAAATCATTTTTGAATTTGGAATATCAAATATAGCTTAGGGTGAATTTTTGGAAATTTTCTGAAAAACTTTAATTTTTGATGAATAGTGAAACCACTAAGTGGTACATATAAAAACTGATTTTCCGTTTAAATGAAATTTTTTCCACCTTTTTGTTTTGAATTTAAAAAATCTGACATACATGGTTGTCATTAAGAAGTAAAATGTGGTTCAATGGGATTAAAATATTTTTTGGTGAATAGTAACTTATTATGTTTTAATCGCGATTAGAGGTAATTGGTGTAGTTTAAGGTAAAAATAATGTTTTAATAATATGAAATGACCTAGAAACATGTCCTACCCTCATTTTATGAGTCATGGCCGACCAAGAAAATCCATGGGTCAACATGGGGACCCCATGGAGCCACTTTGGTTGGAAAATGACATAAATACCTTTTTATTTAATGTTAAAATTAAAATGAAACAAACATGAGTTGTTTTACTAAAACAATTTTTAAATGGGGTTATACAAGTAAGATATTTTACTATAAATAGTCATTGGAAAGATAAAAAGATTTCATACATCATAGTATTTTTTTATAATTTTTAGACATTAAATAAATTAAATTATTTATGACATCATGATGATACAGCGATGACCACATTATTTAACGATTTAAATAAAATGAAACGATAATGTAGAATATATGACCTAAACATGTCCAAAACCAATTGGATGGGTGTATTTCGAACCCTTATAACCATACCATTGAATTATATCAATTTGGGACCTTTTTAATCCCAAACTCATTTTAAAATAAAGTATCATTTCTTTACTTTCCATGAGTGCCCCTCCTCTCCTCTTATAAAAGGCCCCCACCTCTACCTTATTACCCACACTTCCAAAGCCTTTGGATCGGACAAAACCTTCCCATTTTGTCTCTCCACTTCCATATTTTACTCCTTGAAGCCTCACATTGGGTATAAGTCTTCCCAAGGAAGCCTTTGAGCTCAAACCAAAGGGAGTTACCCGATTTTAGGGTAATGTCTTCACTTGTGTTCTTTTGTTTTATTTTTCTTCTCCAACCCCATAAACTCTTTTTATTCATTTAATTTGAAAGAAAAACGGTATATTCCATATACTAGGATGTTTTTATAAGAAGGATTCGAGCTACACTTACACACACCTACATCTAATGGTTAAAGAACATACTGTTTCTGTGGATGGAGAATTTCTGCCTCACGAAATGATGATTGTTCAACACTCATATAACACCTTCAAAGGAAGCCATTAAGATGTCACTATATTTATATATGATATATAATATGTTTATGTTTCCTTATGATTCTGTATTTTTCATTTATGACATACCTTTATGGCTTCCATTAAGGGTATACACGATATCTTCATTTTAGGAAGTGCGGAATACCGCCCCCTCAAAGTGATTTGATTTGTTAATACCATATGTGGTACGTATAAAGGATATATTTAATTATATTATATATGATACAATAATTTAATTAAAATAATATTATGTATCATTATGTTTTAATTCCATTAAATATGAAATAGAAATGGAAGTAGCGTTCATGCGTACGTACGGCTTACCGTCTCCATGAACGGTGCAATTCATTTCTTACCTCTAAATGTTATGTAATATTATAAATGCATGAATCTAATGGATATATATGATATATACGATATCCACATCATGAATAATATTCTGGATATAATGGATATTTTACCACATGAACAACCTGTAATTATAAAAAGTTTATTTTTGACTCAAGTACCAATGATTGTTAAAACGACCGTTGTTAACTTAAATAAAAACATAGTGTTCATGACATGATAATAAGTGATATAAAAGTAATAATGAACTTTAAAAATGTTCTTAAGGAAGTATAAATTAACTCATGTTTATTATTCAGGATATTAAAGAACGATTGAGTCAAGTCGGACCCGAGGTAAGGGATCCTACCCCTCCCTTTCTTTTTAAGTACACTCTTTTATGTCATTCCTTTTAAACTCATATTTCATGTGATTAGCATGTTCTTTTATATTAATATTACTGTAATTTTTATGTTCATATGATGAGAGACCCTATTCTCTCTCATTAATCCATTTTGGAAGTTTTGAGTGGCGCCATTAGGCAGCCGAATTTTCGTAAGAGATCTAAGCTATCTCTTTCTTTTTAAGTACACTCCTTTATGTCACTTATTTTGAGATCCTCTTTGTTATTATGGGGGGTGTTCTTTTATATTCCTATTTCTTTACATTTTATTGTAATATGATGAGAGACCCTATTTGATCTCATCAATCCATTTTTGTATGTTTTAAGTGGTGTTGTTAGGCTGCTGAGTTTTCGTAAGGGATTTTTCATATCACTTTTATTCCTGTGAGATTTATGATACATTTTCCACAATTTCCTTTGAGTGGTGTATGTACTGACAATTATTTTACTCATTCTGTAATATAATTTCATTTATGAGTATTTACATCAATGTTTTATTTTCCTTCTTTCACGGGGTGTATGTTTCGAAAGATACCCATGTCGGTAAGGGAACCTTTCACCCTCCTCTTTTTAAAAGAACTATTTTTTTTATGTATTTTAATTCACATAAAATTATGTTGGGATATGTCCATCAATATCCTTAGTGATTTAAATTTTTTTCCAAGTGATGAGATACCCTTTTTATCTCTCACCAACTCATTTTATGAATTTTGTAGTGACGCCGTTAGGCTGTCAAATTTTTGCAAGGAAACTTCTTAACCCAATTTTGATTCTTTGGGATAAGCTTGTACTCCTTGGATATGTCGTTCTATGAATATGTGTGAATAAAATATGATTGTTTTACACTTAATATCCACTTATATTTGGTGTATCAGTTTGTCACACATAATTATATAACTGATTTATCCTTAATCCAAGGATACTGTCTTTTTATGGGACTTTGTCTCAATCTCCTTTCATTGAGGCATATTTTGGTTTATACAAAACCTTCTTTTATACGGTGTATAAAACCCTTTGACTTTTACATTTATCCGAAAGGAATCTATTTTATACAAATCGTTTTACTAAATGACAAAAGGGAATGTTTTTGTCATACGTATGCGGCGACAACGACTTCTCCGCCACCGTGACCATTATTTGAGTTTCGGCTTCCTCTACAATCCATACCTTTTTTTAAAAAGAAAAATAGATACCATGTTTTACTTTACTTTTATTTTGGTATTGAAAATTATTTTCATAATGTTTTTATATCAATGTGTTTTATTGATATCTTGTGATTGAAAAGTGGAAATGTTATGTTTCCTTTATGCATGATTTATGTCATACGATTATGTTATGGTTCTTGGGAATCATTATGAAGATGGCTGGTTCCATGATAAACTAAGGGTGGGTGAGCCCGATATAGCTCTCCAATGCATTGGGTAACGTGAAGGGGTTAAACGTTAAGGTTTCTCCGAAGAGATTTAGGGAATATACTGTGATGGGTATTCCAAACGTAACCAAGAGGGTTACTCCCTATGTAAGAATGTTATGAATGCCTCAAGTTACCTTTATGTCTTATGATTTCAAAGATTTATTCATGATTTGACGAGGTATGTTAAAGTGCTTTTGTTTTATGGGTAAATTATGATTTCATTCTTATGTATAAATGTACTCATGTTTTCTTTCCATATTTTTATATCCCTTAATGAGATTTTTATGCTCATCCAAAGTTTTTGAAATGTTTTTCACAGGTCAAGGGAAAGGTACATGATATGATGATAGTGTCAAGGAAGTGTCAAGAAAGAATCCATGTTTTATTTTAAATATGTTTCCGTTGATGGAAAAAAATGAATACTATCTTTTATGTAACCACTTTGTTTAAATGTGGAATGTAATGCAAGTATTATGATCTAATTATCTAAAACTCTAAACCTGAAAAAATCCTCAATGTGTAATCGTGTATTAACTCATGATTAAGTATGGTTTAAGGATGGGGCCTTATAGTTGGTATTAAAGGTCGGTTTAGATAACTTTAGAGTTTAGGGTATTCTTTAAGCATAAGTGACATTACCGTAATGGTTAGGATTTTAGAAAGAGTCATATTTTTAGATAAAGTGAATGAGTAAGTATATCTTAGTGTTTATCATCCTCATTAGTACATGATAGTTTTGTTGATATACTCACACTGACCTTTTTGGTTTTAGTAAATGGATGGATCTAGCAGACACCAAAGTAACAGTGGATGTGAAGGAAACTGTGACAGTCTTTTGAGGGAGCAACTGAATGATATGGGAGCTTCAATGAAAACTCTTGTGTTTATCCTCAACCAAATATATGGAGTCATGATTTACCACCTAACCGTTGGTGATTTCTCTAAGGCATCATATATGCAAGAAACAGATCCATATGGAACTACAGGTAACAATCATAAAGGAAAGTGTGTTCAAAAACCAATGTGTCAAAGATGTGGAAAGAAACACCTAGGAAAATGTTTCAAAGGGACAGAAATATGCTATTGATCTGGAAATGAAGGTCATAAAGCAAGAACCTGCCATGGAAAAAGGAAGAATTAAGTTGACTCGATGAAAGGGAAGGAAGTTCTTTCTGAGGGATCAATTGAATGTTTTAAATGTGGTGTGCATGGTAATTATTCAAACACATGTCCTATGAAGATGTTTCGTGAATGGGATCACCAAGATCGTACAAATAATTGTTTACCAATACCTAATTCCATTCCTATTGGGGATGAAGAAACTGACAATGACCAATCAAAGGTATGGATTATTTCATAACTTTTTTTCCTATTTTGGAATCTTAGGATATGATTCGTGATTTTGTTTGTAGGAAAACCATATTTCAGAATAAGTTGGAAAGGAATGGTTAATGGATCATTAAGAATGTTGAATGAGTAAGAAGTCAACATTTAAGGGCTTCAAGAGTTATGGTGAAATTCTTAAGAGTATTAAGTCTCTTTTGATGATGAGGGTACATTAGACGACATTTTATAGTATGTGTAACCCTGATGTTTAATATATGAAAATTTCATTCAAGGAATAGTTATCTGTTTTTTGTGGACATAGTTATAAAGAACCTTTTGGGTTTATATGATCCTTACTTTTGAGGTAATTATGGGTTACTATATGTTATTATGGAAGTGAAAGGCATGAGATAAAATTGAGGTTAAATTACGTTATAGTTATCTTTGATGATTCTATCCCTTTTTGGGGAATGATTTGAGAATAATATAGTTTGGAAAAAGGACAACACGCAGACCGTGTGACAACCCGTCGTGTCTGAAAAAGCTGCGGGAATCGAACCCACAACCAAAGTGCAACTGGTATTTATCGCCTACCACTAGACTACGTGAAGTCCCTGGTTAGTATGACTTATTTTTTTTAGTTAGGTGACTTTATGAATTAAGAGTAAGTTTATTTTGGGTTATTTATGAAAATGATTAACCTATCATGGAGGATATGTGAACAGGTTAATTACATTTCAATACGAGACTTTAGGAGTAACTGATGTTGTTTGGAGATAAATGTTACGATTTAAATTGGAATACTATGTGACTAAATCCTTCAAATATTTGGGTTTCAATCTTAGTTTGGTTTACTTTGAATAATTTTATGGAAAAATTGTTTATCAAATGGTCCTCATTGAACTTTGGGTTTTGTTGGAAAAATTTTAGAGATTAAGAATAGATATTCTTTTTATAAAGGGTTATCCTTTTCTGGATTATCTGATCTTGTACTAACCTTTTTGGTTTTGGTTTTGGTTAGAGTCTAAAGAAATGAGAAGTATATAGTTCTCTTTTGTGGATTAGGTGATTCTATAGAAATTTATTATAGTAATCTTACTGCGAACAATTCTTCCTAAATACTCATCTTTGGGAGAAATATGTGTTTTATTAAGGAATATAGTAAAAGTTTAAAGTCTACATGATAAGTAAGTATGTTTCATTATGATTTAGTTAAGCTCAAAAATAAATTCCTCAATGTAAAGTAACATAGAACAAAAATGTTGTCTGTTAACTTTTCCTACTGGGGAATTGAATACCGTTTAACCCATCACAAGTTTGTGATTCTCTTATGGTTAACATTCTCCTATACATGTTTGCTATCACTCTCCATCAGAAGATTACCATTTTTTATTTCCTCCATGTCCATATTTTCATACTTGGAATCCTAGTATGGGTTAACTCGGGTGACCTTTGTACTTATCTTTATTTATTTTAAAGTGATTGTTTTACTGACTCTTGTTCCGATGTGGGATTTTCAATGATGTTTCCAAGACAAATTTTAAAATTGCGAGGACGCAATTCCCAAAAGAGGGGAAGGATGTAACACCCCAGGTAAATAAAGAGTATGAAATTTTCACATTTATCCATATTTGTGAATAAAATATTAATATATCATTATTGGGGACGCTATGCTCGATGGCGTACCCAACACACAATAACATGTTTCTTGGGAATCTTATGTTGCACTCTAATAATAAAATAATATTATTTTAAATGCTAGTTAACACCTAGCTGTTGTGATGGCTGGAATGAATAGAACTAACTTCAAAATTATTATATATGTTTTTCAAATATTATTACTTTTTACAATAAATGTTAGAGGATTAGAAATGCGAATGAATCCAATTTTAAGCGTAAACATTCTAATATTCTTTAAAAGGTCGATTAACCGCCTTTTGATGGCGAAGCTCTTTTAAATCCAATTTTTGACAATTTTATGTATTATATTTGACAAAATAAAATTCTTCATTAGAATCGGGACATCAAAATTTATTTTGTGTAAATTTTAGGTATTTTTCCGAAAAAGTTCAATTTTTAATGAATAGTGACAAATGTTGTATTTTAATTCAAAACCTCTTTTTATTCTAATTTATTTATATGATTAGATTACCTTTTGAATTGGTTTTAAAATGAAATTAGAATACATTTTTACCATTTAATCAAATATTGGTCATTGGAATTAATTTTACTTTGAAATTTGACTTAAACTAGTGTCAATCTTTTGATATATATTGTTTCATAAAAACACGATATTTGTTCTGACAACGGGAATTAATTATTAAATTAATTAATGAAAATTATATGTTATTAATTTTTTAAAAAAGAAATAATTTTTGAATTCGGAATATCAAATATAGCTTAGGGTGAATTTTTGGTAATTTTCTAAAAAACATTAATTTTTTATGAATAGTGAAACCATTAAGTGGTACTTATAAAAACTGATTTTCCGTTTAAATGAAATTTTTCCACCTTTGTGTTTTGAATTTCAAAAATACTACATATATGGTTTTCATTAAGATGTAAAATGTGGTTTAATGGGATTAAAATATTTTTTTGGTGAATAGTATCTTATTAAGTTTTAATCTCGATTAGAGGTAATTAGTGTAGTTTAAGGTAAAAATAATGTTTTAATAATATGAAAAGACCAAGACACATGTCCTAACCTCATTGGATGAGTCATGGCCGACCAAGAAAACCCATTGGTCAACTTGGGGACCCCATGGAGACACTTTGGTTGGAAAATGACATAAATACCTTTTTATTTAATATTAAAATTAAAATGACACAAACATGAGTTGTTTTACTAAATCAATTTTTAAATGGGGTTATACAAGTCAGAGTTTCGAATATAAATATTAATTGTGAAGATAAAAATATTTCCTACATCATAGTATTTATTTTTATATTTTTTAGACATTAAATAAGTTAAATTATTTATGACATCATGATAATGCAGCGATGACCTCATTATTTAACGATTTAAATAAAATGAAAATATAATGTAAAATCTATGACATAAACATGTCCAAAACCTATTGTATGGGAGGATTTCGAACCCTATTACCTTAACCTCGAATTATATCAATGTGGGACCTTTTGAATCCGAAAATTATTTTAAAATAATGTAACATTTCTTTACTTTCCAAAGGTGCCCCTCCTCTCCTCTTATAAAAGACCCCACCTCTACCTCCTTACCCACACATCCAAAGCCTTTGGCTCGGCCAACCCCTGCCCATTTTGTCTCTCCACTTCCCTCTCTTACTCCTTGAAGCCTCACTTTTGGCATAAGTCTTCCCAAATAAGCCTTTGAGCTCAAACCAAAGGGAGTTACCCGATTTTAAGGTAATGTCTTCACTTGTGTTCTTTTGTTTTATTTTGCTTCTCCAAACCCCCTAAACTCTTTTTATTCATTTCTTTTGTAACAACACCAGTATCTTCCTTATACTAGGATGTTGTTATAATATGTATTTGAGCTACACATACACACACCTACATCTAATGGTTAAATAACATACTGTTTCTGTGGATGACGAATTTCTACCTCACGAAACGATGATTGTTCAACACTCATATAACACCTTTAATGGTGGACATTAATATGTAACTATATTTTTATATGATATATAATATGTTTTTGTTTTCCTTATGATTCTGTATTTTTCATTTATGGAATACCAATATGGCTTCCATTATGGGTATTTGTGATATCTCCATTTTAGGAAGTGCGGACTACCGCCCCCTCAAAGTGATTTGATTCTTTAATACCATATGTGGCACGTAAAAAGGATATATTTAATGATATTATATATGATACCATAGTGGAATTAAAATACTATTATGTATCATTATGTTTTAATTCCATTAAATATGAAATAGAAATGGAAGTAGCATTCATGCGTACGTACGGCTTACCGTCTCCATGAACGGTGCATTTCATTTCTTACCTCTAAATGTTATGTAATATTATAAATGCATGAATATACTGGATATATATGATATATATGATATCCACATCATGAATAAAATTCTGGATATAATGGATATTTTACCACATGAACACCTTGTAATTATAAAACCTTTATTTTTTGACTCAAGTACCAATGATCGTTAAAACGACCGTTATTAACTTAAATAATAACATAGTGTTCATGACATGGTAATAAGTGATATAAAAGGAAAAATGAACTTGAAAAAGTTTCTTAAGGAAGTAGAAATTAACTCAAGTTTATTATTCAGGAGATTAAAGAACGATCGAGTCAAGTCGGACCCGAGATAAGGGATCATACCCCTATCTTTCTTTTTAAGTACACTCTTTTATGTCATTACTTTTAAGATAATCTTTCTTGTGATTGGGATGTTATTTTATATTACTATTACTGTAATTTTTATGTTCATATGATGAGAGACCCTATTCTCTCTCATCAATCCATTTTGGAAGTATAGAGTGGCGTCGTTAGGCTGCCGAATTTTTATAAGAGATCTAACCTCTCTCTTTCTTTTTAAGTACACTCCTTTTTGTCACTTCTTTTAAGATCCTCTTTGTTATGATGGGGGGTGTTCTTTTTTATTCCACTTGCTGTAAATTTTATTGTAATATGATGAGACACCCTATTTGATCTCATCAATCCATTTTTGGAAGTTTTAAGTGGGGTCGTTAGGCTGCCGAGTTTTCGTAAGGGATTTTTCATATCGCTTTTATTCCTATGAGATTTATGATACATTTGCCACAATTTCCTTTGAGTGGTGTATGTACTGACCGTTATTTTACTCATTGTTTAATATACTTTCATTTATGAGTATTTACATCATTGTTTTATTGTCCTTCTTTCACGGGGAGTATGTTTCGAAAGATACCCATGTCGGTAAGAGAACCTTTCACCCTCCTATTTTTAAAAGAATGCTTTTGTTATGTCTTTTAATTAACATAACATTATGTGGGGATATGTTCTTCTATATCCTTAGTGATTTAAATTTTATGTCCAAGTTATGAGATACCCTTTTTATCTCTCATCAACTCATTTTCGGAATTTTGTAGTGACGCCGTTAGGCTGTCAAAATTTTGCAAGGGAACTTCATAACCCAATTTTGATTCTTTGGTATAACCTTATACTCCTTGAATATGTCATTCAATGAATATGTTTGAATAAACTCTGATTGTTTTACACTTAATATCCACTTATATTTGGTGTATTATTTTGTCACACATAATTATGTAATTGATTTATCCTTAATCCAAGGATATCATCTTTTAATGGGACTTCGTCTCAATCTCCTTTCATTGAGGAATATTTTGTTTTATACACAACCTTCTTTTATATGGTGTATAAACCCTTTTTACTTTTTTGTTTATCCGAAAGGAATCTCTTTTATACAAAGCGTTTTACTAAACGACAAAAGGGAATGTTTTTGTCATACGTATGCGGTGACAACGACTTCTCAGCCGCCGTGACCATTATTTGAGTTTCGGCTTCCTCTACAAGCCATACCTTTTTTAAAAAGAAAATTAAATACCATGTTTTACTTTTCTTTTATTTTGGTATTGAAAATGGTTTTCATAATGTTTTTATATCAATGTGTTGTATTGATATCTTGTGATTGAAAAGTGGAAATGTTATGTTTCCTTTATGCATGTTTTATGTGATACGATTATGTTATGGTTCTTGGGCATCATTATGAAGACGGGTGGTTCCGTGATAAACAAAGGGCGGGTGAGCCCGATATATCTCTTCAATGAATTGGGTAATGCAAAGGGGTTAAACGTTAAGGTTTCTCTGAATATATTTAGGGAATATACCGTGATGGGTATTCCAAACGTAACCAAGGGGGTTACTCCCTATGTAAGAATGTTATGAATGCCTCAAGTTACCTTTATGTCTTATGATTTCTAAGATTTATTCATTATTTGATGAGGTATGTTAAAGTGCTTATGTTTTATGGGTAAATTATGGTTTTATTCTTATGTATATATGTACTCATGTTTCTTTTCCATATTTTTATATCCCTCACTGATCTTTTTATGCTCATCCCATGTTTTTGAAATGTTTTTCACATGTCAAGGGAAAGGTACATGATATGATGATAGTGTCATGGAAGTGTCAAGAAATAATCCATGTTTTATTTTAAATATGTTTCCGTTGATGGGAAAAAAATGAATACTATCTTTTATGTAACCACTTTGTTTAAATGTGGAATGTAATGGAAGTTTTATGATCTAATTCTATAAAAATCTAAACCTAAAAAGATCCTCAATGTGTAATCTTGTATTAACTCATGATTAAGTAAGGTTTAAGGCTGGGGCCTTATACCACATGTCCCATAATGGAAATGGGATGATTTTATTATGTATTTCATTGTCGTCCTAGTGAGGTCACCTCAAGGTAAAAACATAGATTGCATAGTCATGGATTGACTGACAAAGGATGATCACTTCCTTCCCATATGGGAGACATTATGAGTAAATGATATGTGATAAATTAATTTCTAAGTGAAAATAAATCTAAATGGGGTCCCTCATACAATAATATAATATAGAGAATCGTGTTTCACATCACAGTTCTGGGAGGGGATACAAAGTGATATGGGCACACAGGTGCTTCTAAGAACAACCTGTCATCCTCATACTGATGTCCATTTAGAATATAGGATACAGGTGTTAGAGGACATGATCCAAGAAAGAATCCATTATTTCAGTGGTTCTTGGGAGAATCATATCTCTCTCATTGAGTTATCCTATAATTATATATTTTCTAAGATGATATAGATGGATCCCTATGCTAGTGAGAATGTACCTGAGTAGAAGAGGATCCTTTGTGGCCTCAAAGTGACCTAGGATCAAATCCAGGTGGGGTGAATTTTTAGGTCACGATAGAAGTCCTATAGCAGTTACTATTTAGTACATTAAAATCCTGAAATATTCATTCGATTTGGGCCTTTCAGAAACTGGTTTGGGACTAGGGGTAACAGGGCCTTCAATCCACCAACAGTCCTTCGAGCCATAAATCCTTTAGGCTATATGGGCCTCTGGGCCACCAATGGTCTTCCTACCAATATGATTTCAGAACACAGAAATGTTGAAGAAGAAACTAAGTCATACCACAAATGAGAATATCTATAAAAGTATTCAGAGAACAAAATTGCAACCACTAGAGTGGAGCTAATCGAATTTGAAGAATGAGATGGTATGGAAACTATCATTGGGAGTAGGTGCCATGCATCTCAGTATGTGGAAATTCTATCTGATCATCCATGTGAGGTAGGGAGCTATGCGCCTTTAAGATGCAGATGTTGGGGTGTGGCTGTTTTATGTGTGGCAGATCTCGAGCCTTTAAGTTCATATATTAGTTCGGTTATGGGCCTTGTGATTTGGCCTTATGGGTCACGTACGTGTTACCATAAACCACTGAAATGTGGATTATCCATAAAAACATAAAAAAGTCATTTGGGACATTTTTTGGTAGATGAATCTTTATGAGGCCTTATATGGTAGCCCATGACATTCACACTTGTTCTGGTTAGATATAGGTTGGGTAGTGTTGCATGGTTATCATATCTTGAATGATACATTGGAGTATGTTCTAATTATTAGGAAGTATAATTATAATGTTAATTCAAGATAGAAATATTTTTTCCATTATCATCAAAGACGAATGAATTTCATGGTCAAGGGTAAATTTTTTCTGCAGGAATAGCCTAGACATGGTAATATATGGATAGAGAGGAAAGGGAAGAAATTTAAATTGTTTTTTGGAATATTTTAGAATTAAGATATATTCAAGATGTTGACCTTCAGTTTCTATTACCTCATAGGTATCGTTTCATGCATGATAGATTACATATTTTTCATCTTCATTGTTAACATGCTTTCATGCCTCATACATTTTATCTCGAGGATGTTGAAATGGTTGTCAATCCTTATTTTGAAGAGTATAACAATTGCATCGTTGACTTGACCATGAAGCCTCACTGTGGATGGTATTTTCCACCCGTATAGTTCGAATGGCAGTATAACTATGTGATTGAAGGGACATTAGAGTTGGGGGCCAACGTATGTGATCAGTGGTCATTCTGGTTCTCAGGTTAATTTTTTTTCACCCTTTGAAGAGAACTCAAGGAAAAGTTCATTTATGCAATGGTTGATTATAATATACATGTTTTTTCCATCAGGTATGGATCCGTTTAAATTATCCTTTAATTCCTTGAGATTTTCTTTTATAGTCTTAGACCCTCATGCTATCCCATAAGATGGTTAGTTTTTTAGAAGAAAGACACTTGGGGATGAAAGCAGGGTTCATGAAAGATAGACAAAGTTTAACTGGAATACATAACACGAACTGATATATGTATTTAATTCATAGAATTTTGAGTGTTTATAAGTATTAGTTTTCTTATGCAATAGATTATTCTTCTTAATTTTTGAGCAATTTAATTTATTTTATATTTTTTCTAGTATACATTGAATCCTTGGAAAAGGAACAAGAACGGGATAATATTGAATCGAAAACACGCATTTCTCCTTGAGTCAAGAAAAGTGGTGTGACCCCAGCATTTTGAGGATGAAGCAAAGTTGGAAAATATGAGAAGAACACATTCAATACGTGTTAAAAATTCACACGACGTGATGTCCTCCAGAAGGTGTCACTGAAAATATAGGATGGGACATAATTTCATGCTGTGAAGAAAAATTACATGTTTTGAAAACACATTAAAAAATGTAAATTTTTTCAGGGTATGTTTTTTGAAGAGATAAATTGAAATTCAAGTCCTCTGGAATATAGTACACTACACATGTGTAACCACATTATACATCATGTGACATCACAAGATGAGATTTCAATGTCCAATTCATTGTATCTTAAATTTTTAACCAAATATATTACATGAGAGACACCTTGGACCACCCATGAACCAAATAATTAGGAATTTCCTTAATATTGGATCCCATATAAATCCTATAAAATGAAGTATATGATAATACTATTGGGGGGCCTGATTCACACAAAACCAATGCTTAGGGCGAGAAACTGCATTTTGAAGAGCCCTCCATGAGTTCATCTTTCTTTTCTATATGAATTATTTTATCATTCCCTATTAATATCCCATCACTAGGATGAGGGGTAATCCCACCTTATGCTAGGGTAATGTAACATAAGGGTGCAGGTTCATTTGAATTATTTCATTTTCTTATTCATGAATTTCGTTTTATAAAATTTAATCATTAACATTCAATCCATTTCTTTTTCTTATATCTTGAAAATTGAAAATTGAACTAAAAATAATCATAAAATTTGTGAGTGATTTATCATGTCTGATTTTTTTTAAAGGATATAATGAATATTTGGAAAATTAAAGAAAATGGTCGAATTTTGAAGCAAAAATATACATTGCGACACTTGATTCTCCCATGGCATGTCACCATATTTTGTAGGATGTGGAATGGATAGAATAGTGGAGTAGAAATGTTTCAAAATGCATAGGAAAATTATAAAACATGATTTCATCAATAATATGGTAGTTCTAATATAAGACATGACAAGATTTTACACTATGAAGAAAAATTAATCATCCGGTAAACAAAATACATAACTGGATATTTTTTAAGATATTTTTTGAAGAGATGATAAAATTAATGTTTCCTGTAAAATTAGACATTACATATTGTGTAAAAAAATACATTTCATGTAACCTAACCTGATGAGGTTTCATCATCTAGATTCAATGCATCATTTGTTTTCACCAAATATGTTACACAGGACCCACCCCAGACTGCATATGGATCCAATATTTATTATATTAATTAAATTGGAGAAAAAATTGAGACTAAAAAAGGATCGAAAATATATGAGTGTTTTGGAGATCGAAATTTATATTCAGATATAGATGCTTGAAGGGAGAAGTTGTAAGGCCCTTTCACAGGTTTTCTTCTTTTTCATAATTCTTTCAATTTATTTTCACTTTACATATTATTCTCTCATCACAAGGATAGAGGGGTAAACCCTCCATGTCATAGTGTAATGTAATAGAAAGGGTAATGTGTGTTGGATTTATTTAATTTCCATTATTCATGTATTTGGATTGTGTGATTTATTCAATAAATTAACACTCACTTTCTTATTCTTTTCCAACAACAATTATTATTTTAATCTAAAAAAATTATAAAATTATTCCACTAAAAACCCAAAATATGACTTGAAAATTGTTGACATTATTAGAAATTAGGTTCAAAATAATGTATCAAGAAAAAAATTATCATGTTAAAACCTAAATTACTAAACCAAAGGAAATTGAACATTTGCACACAAGTATAGGATACCATGACCCATAGATCATCCTTTTCTGTACTCTAAAAAAATTTAATTTTTTTTTTCTTAAATCCAATTTCACCAAAAC
Organism: Viscum album; assembly: GCA_963277665.1. NCBI lineage: Eukaryota > Viridiplantae > Streptophyta > Magnoliopsida > Santalales > Viscaceae > Viscum > Viscum album. The sequence continues at coordinate 2,057,361,543 of OY728120.1, read as the reverse complement.
CGTGAAATTAGAAAACCATGGTACCCTTTCAAATCTATTTTTAATCCAATTAATATATCTTCTTAGTTTTCATTTTTCTTTATCCAAAATAATCAAAATGATATTATTTCACAAATTTCTCCTATATAATAAATTAGATCCTCTTAAAACCTAAATAAACTAATTCAAAATCTCTATGGGTTCGACCTCTAAGATTAATAATACTAAATATTAATTTTATTGAGTATCATATTTGGATTTCTATAAACATACATATGTACATACCTATGGGAGAATAATGATTCCCGATAGGCTACTAGTATCCATGAGGTGGTGTGTAAATTATAGGCCATGAAATTTAACTTCATGTAGATTGATTTTCAATTGGTTGGAACCTTACAATTAAATGATGTTGAAAAAAATTACACTCTCCAAAATTTCACAACAGTTGTTTTTTATAAAAAATAATATAGGGAGTCTATTTTTATAGGATCCCTCACCTCCTCCCATGTCTATTATGAAGGATCCCCCAAGGAATCGATTAATTTGTATTCCCCTTACATTACACTAATAACCCTTATATCCATGCTATAGGATATTACTAAGCTTCCATGACCATTTAGGTCATGGATTCCTTGTTTATTATCATGGATCCTCTTTCATTATTACCATCATCAAGGATTAACTTGATGGTACCTTGGATACTTTTTCATTGTTATTAACATCTATTGATTCCTTACTATAACATAGATCCATCATAATTATTATTATCATGATACAATTCCAGTGATGGTTTAAATCATGTGACTTATTTATATAAAATGATATCAAATAAATTAATTAAATCATATACATATCAGACGAGGCTAAATTGGGAACCTAGTTATTCAAATTACTTTATTGCTTCACATTTATGATCATTCACTCTATATCCATTTATATTCACATATTTCATGGTATAAACTCTGTTGGTGGTGGGATACTATGATTTATATCACACCCTATCTGGGATCTCATTGGTACCAGGGAAAAATATACATATTCATTTGATAAAAAGTGTAAACATCCAACTTTTGACACCAAATATTTACTGATTTCATTTGGATGGAGCTTTGATTCAAATGATTGGGATCGTGCTCATGATGCTGGATAGTTTGGATTATTTTGATTTAATTTTATAGTATGTGTTGTCTTCATCCATGTTTACATGTTTTCTTGTTTTCTAGAGACTTGCAATATTTTATCATCAGATTTTTTAATGATTTACTTTTCATACTGATACTTTTTATGCATTTCATGGGAATTTAAGTCTTCCTCAACAATGGGGGGGGGTTACCTATCCTTTAATTTTAGGTTCTATTTTCATTGAGCATTCTATTTACAAATGAATTAACAATTTATTTGTTATTACCTATCAGTTGTGCTCATAAGTGGTTATAATGGAATAGTATCACCATGGAAACACTCTAGGACCTACCTGTTATTCGGTAGCCACTAGCATATGGGGAGAAATTAATGAGTCCATGTGGGAAACTAATTTCAGGGAACCATTTAGTGGCACATGGGGTACCACTTCGCAGTAATAACGTAATCATAATTTTTGTTTATTTTAATAATTAACCCTCGTTAATATATATCATCATAGTTCATGGTAAAATAGATTAAAAGGGTTTCAAATAAAGGGATGGGGATTCAAAATAACATAGAAATAATTCATAAAATAAGGTTTTCTTCATTTACAACATAAAAATATAATACTTCATTATATTATATTTTCAAACTATATTAATAGTAAAATTAATTTATATTATCAATGTATTTTATGTAATTATATGTGGGTCAAACCTCCCACTTATAAAATACAAATTCTTATCCTCCATTAGTAAAAATATTGAGGGGTCTATATAATCCAATATATTCTCATAAAACAACATAAATTCCATATATTCATTTTTTTCTCGTGGGATTAGACTAATATAATGCAAATATATATTTCGGGGAATCCAATATAATTCCTCTTGACGAAGATGTAATGGTCTTACACAAATCATTCATTTTTTATTTCTTCTTATACTTCATATATATCTATTAGAACTATCTTAACGTAATGAATACAATATAACAAATATGATTACATTTTATTATTTAAATATTACTTCCTTTTCCACCTCTTTCTTTTCCATATATAAAATTAAATCATTAGACATACATATATTTGGTCTACCATCTCCATGTAGCAGTGTAAATCATTTTTCCTGAACATTTAAAATGTGTGGTTATAAATATTGAATAAATTAAATATTATTTATATTTACGAACTAATTATGATTATTAAAAAATATGATAACATCTACCTTCCTACCCTACCATCCAATCGAAGTTGATAATCTCACTTGTGAGTGAGTGTGTGTGCGGGCACAAACAATTCTAGAAACTGTATGATATGTTTATCAATTACACAAAATGGACTACTGATTTTAAACTTATGTATACTGAAAAAATATTCAATATATTTTAGAAAAATTATAGATAATTAAATCACTTCATGATTACCTTACCCATTGAAAATATAGTGAAGTAATTTTGGAGAAATTGTTTAAAAGACATTAAAGTGGTCGATATATGAAAAAAATTCCATGAATTGATTAAAAATAATAATAGAAATATATGAAAGATGGATTATATATAAAAATGAATCTCAATAAAGTATTTATTTAATTATATTTCGTTATACATGAAGATCTAAGATATATGACCCAATGGAGAGCCAAATTAATATTTTTTTTTTAAATATCATTTTATTTTTTTATTACTTATGAAAATATTGTATTGGAAAAAATACATGGTATTAGTCACTGAAAAAAATATATTTCATTAAAATCTATCAATATTGTGTTTTACATGTTTGTTTTCAATTTATTCTCTTTTTGGATAAATAATATTAAATTATATATCTTATAAGGTAGTTTATTTTAAAAATGTTGTTCCAAATATGTGATTCATACTACATTTCTTTTAAGACAATATTTTATTTAAAAAATATACAGACATTTATTAATATATGGATAATATTTATTAAAATAATTGTTACACATTATTTAATTTTGTAAAAAATTATAAATTAATCCTAATTTCATTTTTGAAAGGGTTATACATTACATAATTTTTGATCAAATTATTTTTTTTAATATAAATTTCATGAACAAAATATCCCCCAATGAAGGAAAATATTTTACATAAAATTTTCATTACATGGAACCATTTTTATTTTCAATTAAATTTTCCCACAATGTTATAGTAATTTTAATATAAAATGATATCTATAGTAAAATGTACTAATTTCATAATGAAATGGAAATAATTTTCAAAGTATATTGACAAAAAAATTTCATAAAATATGAGAAAACTTATTGATCTCATTTAATTGTTATTTATTAATTTTTATAAGATTGGGTTTTATAAAAAAATAATTTCTTATTAATAATTAGTCTTTTATCATCCAATAATGTTAATGGATTATAGCTAATTTTGAGTTCATTTACCTTTTTCTGGTCATATTCGCCATCCATTACTCATCGGATATTATTTGTTTCATTCATGCCCTTTTTTTATATCATGGATGGCAAAAAAATAATTTCTATCACATCAATGATTTTTTAACCATATTCCATTTGTATATAAGATTATAGTTGAAAGAATAATATTAATTATTTATTTTAAATTACTGATGAAATATTTAAGTTATATATTATTGATTCAACCTTGATAATAATTCAATTCATTGAATTTTTTTAGTGGATTGTATTGAGTAGTTAAATAAGTTGAATTCATAAGAAACTCATGTTAAAAGTGGGTATTATTTATATAATCCCCCATTAAGTGTTAATATGTATCATGGGAAAAACTATCTAAATGTCCATATTATAAGCGTTTATGGTTAATAGATACCAATTTATCATGAATCCTGATCGTTGTGCACCCTCGATGTATTATTAATTTATAAATTGGCCAAGGACATGATGTAGTGTTCTTGAATGTATATATTTATGAATTTAATTTGTTAAAAAATTAGCTTACATTATTATTATTATTTTTATTTTGATATTTTCAATGGGTGTTCATTAATCTCTAGTAATAAAATTAATTTCATGGGTTTCGATTTTCAACCCATTAATATTTGTTATTACTTATTTCCCTATAATATATTCTATTGTTTGTACCCTATATTGAGCATCATTTTCATTATTTTTTTATATCCCCAATATTTGAATAAGGTTGTTAAGGATTATTTCAAGAATAGAATAATGTTTATTTATTTAGGTTTTTATAATTACAGTGTCATATATTAATCAAGTATGTATCTAGTTCTTCAATGATTCTAAAAGATCCATCATTTCTGGAGTCATTGTGTCACAAAATCAATACCCGTGGTGGATTTTAAATGACATGAGTTTGTTATTATATTCGAACAGAATAAATGTATTTGGATTAATTTAAGGCCTAAATTTCCACCCAAACATGTAATTTTTCTAGAGAATTTTATCCATAATCTTTTAATAATACTGATTTAAATAAAAACTCTATTATATATACAGGAAATGATGTACTCTTTGTTAATCACTGGTAAAAATAGAGAAGAAAAAACTAGTTAACTTATGTTGTGGATGGGAATTTCTAATATAGGTCAAATACAATGCAAATGAATATAGGAAAACCAAGGAATGTGGTAAAATTGGGGACCCACTACTATATAAAGGTCTCTAAGGGATTGGTCTTATTACATGATAACACATATTTATTGATAATATAGTTCCTACCTTTTCCAATGTATGATTAAGGACAATTCATGGTTACTACTATTTAATATATTAAAATTGTGTTGATTCGATGAATGGTAAAAATTAAAAAATGGCTGAATGATCCTTGAAATCCAATGTATCAGGGAATTTGGACTTGTAATTGTCTCTATGTAAAAATTGGATGTTTAAAAATATATATTTTTATTTTCGTAGACAATTCCAAATGAATAATAGTGAACATAGACATGAAAAAAGTGGGAAATTATAATGATTTTAGACAAATTATAGACTATGTTATTGTGGAGACAAAATAGAAATTCAAAGGAGATTATCACAATTGAGATAACTATGGTGAATTTACAGTATCCATGTGGTCAATTGGATATCCTTCATGTTTATTTTTCACACCAAAATGGTATTATGAAAGGGGATGTAATATAAGATTCTTTATAATATCTCGTCCATGGTAATAAATCTAAATAACATTATATATATTTCATCTGAAATAATATTGTGCTATTTTTTATTTTATGTTACAAGAAACACAGGTCTAAGTAAGTCATTATATAGAAATATGTAATATCCATGATGTTAAATTAGATGATATTAAAAGAAATAAACACAGAATGAAAAATATATAGATTTATTTAAAAGATATAAGATACTTATTAATTCACAATAATAATTAATCAATTTTAAAGAATGTGATTTTATGGTAAAAAATAAGATCTCATAAAAATGAGTTTTATTAATTTTTGTGCAGGGAAATTATAATAAAATTATTAAATTTTATAATAAATTTATTGGAATAAATATACTTTTATTAAGGAATCATGTTAATATAATCATAGGTTGATTTCATTGAGATTTTTCCAAAATGTTGTTTTTAGTTAATGGTGAAAATAACTTTTTTTAAGATAACATTTATTTTCATTCAACTATGTAATTTTCAGGTTTCATTATTATAAAAATATTGTTTTTTTATATTATAAAATTATAATTAAATTTTAACTAATCCATTTAATTTCATATGATTTGTAAATATACATAAATATTGTAAAAAATGTTCATTTTATGTTTTGAGGGAGACATATTTTAAAAACATTTTTATGTAAGTAATGAGTTTATACATTAAAATGTAAAATTAATATATATTAATATTGTTTTTAATTAATAAATAATATATTTTATTCCATAAAATATTTTAACATTCATTAAATTGTTTTTATTTATTTAAGAATAGATGTAAAATCTGTTTTCTAGTTAAAAATACATTTTTTAAAATATTTGTTTTAGGAAAAAAAAATTACTATAGAAAATTAAATTATATGAATTATTGGAATTTATTGATTTAAAATTGATTAAATATTTTTAATTATGATATAGTTATGTTCAATTATTTATGGGTTCAAAATTAATTATAAAAATAGAATAATATTGTTACCGCATCTAATGATAAAAATAGTTTATCAAGTGTCAAAAGCATATATAAGGGTAATAATACAGTCTAAAAAATATTAATTGTAAATATTTGACAATATTTCAACAATTTAATTATTTTTATTTAATTAATTTACCATTTATTTAAAATTTTTATATAATGTAACCGTATATTATTGAAATAATTTTGGGAAGTCAATATGTTTCCCACCCGTCACATGGATAAAGGAACCTCTTCTCTTCCATTATACAGAAAACCTCAACAATTTATATATACCAAATCGTTACACAGAAAAATTCATTTATTTTATCTTCTCATCCTCCATCCCTACTTCTAATCATAAGAATGGTATTACAAGGAATTAATTATTAGCTAAAGGAGGTCTCTCAAAGAAGATGTATAAATCCTTACTAAGATCATTCAATATTTTTTATTCATACACCATCATTAACGACATTGTATGAATTAGAACAGTATGAATCACATTTGATCTTTACACATTGATTTTTTCATGATTATGTAAAAAAAATTCTGACCACACTTACCTTGAATGGAAAATGAATTTATCACGCATCTATATGTCTAGACTAACACCTCCATAAAAATTATGATTCATTTAAAATAAATAATATTCACATTATGTTTATGAGATATAATTAAAATATATACGATATTAATAATATAATTATTATTATTTTAATTTGATTTATTATTTTTCTTTATTTCTTTCCAAGAAATGAATTGTTGAAGAAGATCTCATGTGTATGTACAAAATGCCTTCTCCCAGAAGTAATGTATGTCATTTACTATGATTTTCTAACAAAAATTTATAAATATGCATATAAACATTAAACATTATAAATATTACATGATTTATGTTTTTGATTTGATGGAAATACTATCAATTTTAAGGGATTATTATTTTCCAACTAAAAAAAACATGAAAAGAAGTTAACACATGAAATAGTTTTTTTAATTAATATTTATCAATTAATTTGAAAATGTAAAATTTTTAAAATATATGGAAATATAGGTATGAATATAGTTATATAGTATATTTATAATACAATTAAATTTAATATAATTTATGTTATAGTGGAAATGATGGATGAAAAACGTAATTTATGTATTTTATATTTCAATCTCACTTTTTGCTGGGATTAATTATGCATAAATTTCCCATGATGAAATTAGATGATTTGTCACTTAAAATTGTTTTTTAATTACTTCTCATATAATTTTTTGTGGTGATTAAAATTTTTCTCTTCATTTTCCTCACATTATTTAATCATGATATTTAATAATTTTTTAAGGAAAAAAATTTAATTCAATCTTAGTTGGGATTAATTTTTTTTATTACCATATTTCATATAAATTTATTCTATTATTATTTTTATCATTAACCATTTTTTGTATTAAATAATTTTTTCCCATTTTCTTATTTATATATATATATTTATTATGAATCTTCTAGTAATATTCAAAATGAATTAATTATAAATTTTTATAGAAAAGGTGAGAGGAATATTCATTTTAATATACAGAATAATAATGGGTCTTCCAATCATGGTGATTTATCATTTCCAAAATGTTACTTTTAAATTTTTCTATCTTTACATTATACCATTTGTTTTCAATAATTTTTTCAAAATATTTATATTATGTTTGTAATTTCAAAATGAGAAATTTATTTTCATCATGAAACAATCTTGTGAAATTTAAAAATTATATTCGTCTATAAAAATATAATATATATTTTATTTTCCTTTACTGGTGATATGACCTAATGTTACCATATTTCATAATTCTTAGGATTTTTTAGAGCATTATAATGAAGTATTATCGAAAATCATTTTCTTTTCCTTGGGTTATGGTTTGATGTAATGTTAATTGTTTTCAGGATCCTATCAAAGAAATTTGAATTTATTTTCATTGTAACACCATAAGATTTCATAGTGTGTTATTTCTTCAAAATAATTCAATAACTTTCACTACACGCAACACCGAGTTCAAGCACATCATGAATTACCAAACAAGACATTTAAAAGAGGTTATGAATAGTATTAACTAAATTTTAAACTTTATATAATCCTTATAATTTTATAATCCATATTATGAGTTTCTTAGACATAATATAAGAACAAATTCATTTTTAGTATTGCACTTTTACCAACTTTTAATAGTGAACCCATTTTAAATTCAATAATTTAAACTTTTATATATTCAATTTGACTAAATAAATTTACTTTTTAGAATGGGGACATCAAAAATTTACAATGAAACATCCCAAGCTTCCACGGTACAATTTCCTTTGAATAATACGGTAGTGTGTGTTGTACGCAACTTCGAGTTCTAACACACACCACAACCAATCAAACTAGCCGTTATGAATAGTAATACCTACGTTTTGAAATTTTATAAATTTTATCTCTCAAAATGGACTCCATTTTTTTATTCGGAGTATCAAATTTAGGCTAAGGTGGAATTTTGGAACTTTTCGGATAACATTTATATTTTGATGAATTGTGAAAATTACTCAATTTTAATTAAAAAAACATTCTTAATTGAAATAATTTATATTGATATATTATGAATTTTAGTTCTTTTAAATTATATTTATAATATATTTTTACCATTTAATACAATGTTGGTCATTTTACATAATTTCACAATTAAACAGGACATATAGAAATGTCAATCTTTTGATAGTGATTATCTCTTAAAAACACGATATTTGTTTTGACGACGGGAAATAATTTGTAAATTAATTAATGCAACTGATATGTTTTGAATTTGGTAAAATATAAATCATTTTTGAGATCATAATATCAAATATAGCTTAGGCCTAATTTTTTGTATTCTTCTGGAAACATTCATTTTTTGATGAATAGTGAAACCACTAAGTGGTAGTTAAAAAACTGAATTTTTCATAAAACATAATTTTACGGCTTATTTGAGTGGAATTTCGAAAATCTGAGAGACATGGTTAATATAAGGGAGTAAAATGTGGTTCAATGAGATGAAAATATTGTTTTGGTGAATAGTGCCTTTTTACTTTATTTTACCACAGTAAACAGTGAATAGGGTAATTAAGGGTAAAAATGATAATAATGTTACCCTAACACATGTCCTAATTTTATTGGACAAGTTTATCTCGACCAAAAACAACCTTAGGAAAAAACTATTAGCATTTAGGTCCACTTGTATTAGATTAGGACATTTATTATTATTTAATTCAAAGAAGAGTTAAAAGAGTTAAAATCAATGTTTATTTACTAAAACATTTGTAATATAGGATTAAACATAAGATAAATTAGATTATAAATATTAATTAGAAAGATATAAAGATTTCCTACATAAGGATATTTTATTTTTATTTTTTAGACATGAAATAAGTTAATTTATTTATGACACAATGATGATGCAGTAATTACCATAATAGTAAAAAATTAAAATAATTTATATTATAAATACCCAAAAAAATAATTGGAGACTTATATTGAATTAAACTAATTTTATAGGATAATCTGACATATTAGGATTGATTTAATTGACTTTTTTTGAAGTAATCATTTTTTTATGAGTTTCACAAAAATCAATTAATGAATAGTGTCAAAATTGACATAAAAGAGTTTTTAAAACAAATATTATATTTTTGTTGATATGAAATTCCTAAAAATCTAAGGATCGGACAAGAGACTTATATCATGATAGGTGTATCATTAATGGACCACTTGGTGGTCTCCTGGATGTATATAGTATGTTTATTAACCATATAATATCAAAATACAAAGAGACATTGTAAAAGTGAAACTAATTAACTAAGAGTTAATACTTAAAGATAAGGTTAATATAATGACACAAACCTGTATAAATTCTATTTGTTGAGTGGTTTTCAACATATCCCCACCTTTAACTTTAAATAATCCACTTTAGAGCCATTATAAACCGAATATGAATTTATTTTAAAATAATATTTCTAGCTTTTCCAAAGGTTCCCCTCACCCCTCTTGTAAAAGGGCAGTCCCCCTTCTCATTACTTCACACATTCAAAGCCTTTTGGATCGGCCAAAACCTGCCCACATACTCTCTCAACTTCACTCACTACAACTTAGAGGCCTTATGTTGATCCGAAAGCCAACCTATGGAGCCCTTTTGATCAAATCAAAAGGAAGAACCCGAAAAAGAGGTAATGTTTTTACCACCCTTTTTCAAATTCTTTTCTTCTTCAACATATTCATTCATTATTATTCCCATTCTAAAATAATGAATCCAGTATCTCCAATAAACTATAATATTATTATAAATATGTTACAACCATATTTAGTATTCTATCAATCCTTTTAATGATATGTCACTATACGTGCGTACGTACGGCTTACCGTCTCCACATCGTGGGGTAATTTTCATTCAATAAATTATTATATGGATGGGTATAATAATGATGTGTAATTTATGTAAATAATAAATATAACACGATAATTATTCTGTATATATATGATATACCATCCAATTATATATTATTTTAACATCAAAAGAATGATATTGTCGCTCGTGCGTATGTACGGACTACCGTCTCCACGAAAGCGATGAGATTTATTCTCCATCGTATCCATTCAAGTATAATTATAATTTGATGATCTAAAAATAATGTTTAATGACTTTATAAAATTCTGGATATGAATAAGATACAAGCTATCCATAACAAACACGGCTTACGTAACAAAGAATATAAAGGAAAATGGTTTAGTTAACACCCAAATGACGATAATACTAAGATATTATTAACAAATCAATGTTAAAAGATCATATATGATATCATATTAATGTAAATGATTCTTCTATAATTCAATAACATATATTTCACCATTATACAGGAGGTTAAACTACCGTCGACGAAGGAAAAAGTACAATGTAATGGGTTTCTTATCTCACTTTTAATTCTGTGAGAATTCCATTGTTCACCACTTATTTATTGCATGTGGTGTGTGTACTGCCCATTATTGTATTCATTGTGTAATATACTATAATTTATGGATATTTACATCATCATTGTATTATCCTTCTTTCATGGGTGTATGTTTCTTATGTTACCAAGTCGATAAGGGAATTTCAAATTTCAATTTCCATTTATTCGGCTTTATGCAAACTTCATTGATTATTTTACTCCGACATTATGTGTGGAATCAGTATTCATTTTCTCTTTTCATAATTTCTACTCCACTTTTTTGTGGATATACTTTTAATAGACATAATCACTCCATTGATAATTTCTCAAGTCATCGATATGAGTTTGATAAGAGTAATTTTAACTCATTCTCCATTTGTTGAGTTAAACATCCAATTCATTGGTGTTGTTTTTACAAGATTATGTGTGAATGCCCTTTTATTGTTTTACACTGAATATCCAATCATATTTAGTGTATTTATATTTTTCACACATAACTATGTCTTTGATTTATCCTTAACCTATGGATATATCCTTTATGAGATATTTCATCTCAGTTTATGTAACACCCTAAGCTTCTACGGTATGCTTCTCTTTAAATAATGCAATAGCGTGTGTTGTACGCAACATCGAGTTCTAACACACACCACAACCGATCAAACTATCCGTTATGAATAGTAATACCTACTTTTTGAAATTTTTTAAATTTCATCTTTCAAAATGGACTTCATTTTTGGATTCGGAGTATCGAATTTAGCCTAAGGTAAAATTTTGGTACTTTTTGGATAACTTTAAAATTTTGACGAATAGTGAAAATTACTAAATTTTAATTAAAAACAACATTTTTTAATCAAAATAATTAATAGTGATAAATTATGAATTTTAGTGGTTTTCAAGTATATTTAGAATATATTATTACCATTTAATACAATTTTGGTCATTGGACATAATTTCACAGTTAAACCGAACATAAACAAGTATCAATCTTTTGATATTTATTATATCTTAAAAACACGCTTTTTGTTTTGATAGTGTGAATTAATTTTAAATTAATTTCTGCCACTTCTGTGTTTTGAATTTCGAAAAATGGATTCCATATTTGGAATCAGGAAGTTCAAATTTTGTAAATAGGTAACTTTTATTTTTAGACATTTTGAATAATTACTTCGGTAAATATTTTAATTACAATGGTTAAAGGGTAAATCCGGTAAATAAGGGTTAAACAATAATATTATAATAATAACAAATTACCCAAAAACATGTCTTAATCTTATTGGTTGATACATGTCTGACCATGGGAATCTTTGGGTCAATTTTGGGACCCCATGGTGCCACTTGTAAGTGATATGGACAGTTTATTTTAATTAAGATGAAATGAATATAAAAATCACACAAGAATATATCTTTTAGAAACACAATTTTTACATAGGGTTATATATGTTGTATTTTCGACTATAAATATTAGTTATAAAGATAATAATATTTTCTAAATAATGGTATTTTATTTATAATTTATAGGCCTTAAATAATTTAATTTATTTATGACACAATGGTGATTCAGTAATTACGATAATAGTGAAAAATTAAAATGATTGATATTGTAGATACCCAAATAAATATAATTTGACACTTTTTATGAATTACAATAAATTTTTAGGTTAATATGACATGTTAGAAATGTATTAATTAACTTTTTTTGAAGTAATAACTCTGTTATATTTTTTTCAAAAATCAATTATTGAATAATGTCAAATTTGACATAAAGGTGATATTAAAACAAATATTATATTATTAATTGATATTAAATTCCTAAAAATCTATAGTTCGGCAAGGAGACTTATATCATGATATGTGTATCCTTAATGGACCACGTGGGGGTCTCTTGGATGTATATAGTAAGTTATAAACCATATAATATAAAAATACAAAGAGACATTGCAAAAGTTAAACTAATTAACTAAGAGCTAATACTTAAATATAAGGTTAGTATAATGACCAAAAACTGTCTAAATTCTATTGGATAAGTGGTTTTATACCTATCCACACCTTAACATTTAAATAATACACTTTTAAGCCATTATATTCCGAATATGAATTTATTATAAAATAATATTTCTAGCTTTTCCAAAGGTGCCCCTCACCCTTCTTATAAAAGGGCACTCCCCCTTCTCATTAACTCACACCTCCAAATCATTGTGGTTCGGAAAAAATCTACCAAAATACCCTCTAAACTTCCCTAACATCATCCTAGAGGCCTTATTTTTGTCAGAAATCCATCCTAAGAGCCCTTTTGATCAAATCAAAAGGAAGAACCCGGAGAAGAGGTAATGATTTCACCACCCTTTTCCAAGTTCCTTTCTTCTTCCACATCTTCTTCCTTTGTTATTACCATTCAAAAATAATAACTCCAGTATCTTATATATACTGTGATTTTATTATAAATATGGTACAACCATATTCAGTATTCTATCCATCCTTTGAATAACATGTCACCATACGTGCATACGTACGGCTTACCGTCTCCACGTCGTGGTGTCATTGTTATTCAATAAATTATTATTTGTATGGGTATACTAATGATTTATAATTCATGTAAATAATAAATATAACATGATAATAATTCTTTATATATGATATACCATCCAATTATATATTATTTTAATATCAAAAGAATGATATTGTCACTCGTGCGTACGTACGAACTACCATCTCCACGAACGCGATGAGATTCATTCTCTATCGTATCCATTCAAGTATAATTTTCATTTGATGATTTAAAAATAATTTTCAAGGACTTTATATCATTCTGGATATGAATAAGATACAACCTATCCATTAAAAACATGGCTTACATAACAAAACATATAAAATAAAATGAGTAAGTTAACACCCAAAACAATGACAATACTAAGATATTATTAACAAATCAATGTTAAAAGATCATATATGATATCATATTAATGTATATGATTCTTGTATAATTTAATAACAATTATTTCACCATTATACTGGAGTTTACCCTACCCCCAACCAAGGAAAAATACAAGGTAAGGGTTTATTTTGCAATCTCTTCATTATCTGAGGTTTTTTATACGTGATTATCTACTGGGACCTATTTATCATCCACATCCATGTTTCTTAAATATGTATTTCAAATCATTCATTATAGTTTAGAGACTATGGTATAAATTCATTTATACCCTTTTTGACTTTTATAAGTGCTTTATAAAAAAAGCTTTCCGTCATTTTCCAAACAAGGTCCTTTTTAACCTTTTCGACAGAATTAAGGTAAGAATGTTTTTTTAACTTATACGGTGGGTGTGGCTATTTTCCACCATTATAAAATCTTTGAAGCTTCCCTTACAAGCTTATATTAATATTTTCAAATAAAATGATTTATTTTATAAATATATGACTCCTAAATTATTTCAAAATAGAACGAGATATTTCTCTAAAAAGTGTTTTGATTTCATCTATGTCAACATCCTTTGATGGATTTTACGCTTATTTGAACTTGATTTGTTATGATACAAAACTTCTATATTGTATTGAAGGTTTTGTGATATGTTTGACTGTGGATGTGCTATTTTTATACCTTTATTGGTTTATGGTGAAAGTATTGATATTTCGTATGCTAGTTTTAATACAAATTTTTATGTTATGTTTAAACATTTTCATATAGGAATGCATTGGACTTAATATGTGATGGGTGGAGCCCGCTATAGATCCTCGATGCATCAGTAGGTCTCATGAGAAAAACTAGTGTCTTGGCACAAGGCCTTGGCAAAATCTTATTTGTAGTCTTGGCACGAGGCCTTGGCTATGTAGTTATGATAGTCTCGAATTATGAATTCCATCATTATGAAAGTGGTTATAGATATTTCATGTGATTATTCGATTAGTAGAATATCCATGTGAATAAGTAAATGGAATTATTTCATTTTATTTTTTCCATACTATGTTGATGTTCAAGTTTAAAAGGCTTTTGTTTTAGTTATACACTGCCTTAAATGTTTATTCTTGTTTATGAAAGTTTCCTCTATATTGTTATCTTTACTGGGCATTTGAGCTCACCCATTTTCTATGTTTTCTTTTTCCCAGGATGTGAAAAAGTAAATTATGAATGACCTGCATGGATATTATGAGGGTCTAATAGTGTGGACTTTGGAGATAATATGTTGTTGTAGTAGTTCTTCACTTTATGATGTAATGTAAAGAATTATGAATATATATAGTGCTTCCAAGGCTACTAAACCAATCGGTCTTTGGAGATTTGGTCTTTCTTGTGATCAATCCAATGTTATGTAATAATGCACCGACTCTAGATAACTGGGTTCGGGGCATTACAGTTGGTATCAGATGAAGTTTAGTACAAACCTTGGAAGCTAGATTTAGATAAACTCTGATTAGATCATATAGACCTAAGATAGTCTCTGAGGATTAGTATAGAAGAACTTCCTAGAATTTTTATATTGTAGATATTTTGTGAGTTTTCCTAGAAATACATCCCTGTCAGGATAGGAGCAGGTAGAGGTGGCTCTGGCACAGATGTAGCTAGGGGTAAAACCCGAAAACACCGCTTTGAGCTAGACTTGAACGAGAATTGTTGCACGACAACAGGCCTTGCTGCACTCTTGGTAACGATACTCCTGGGGGATATGCTTAAGATAACTCTCATTTTCATTAAAAATCACTATGAAGGGTTTATGAGTATATACTTCCTCAAAGACAACCTCTTTATGATTATGGATTATATCCATAGATAGTTCAATTTATGTTAAGTGTTTTATATGTATGGAATTATGTATTTTGATTCATAAACCGATCTAGTTTATTCCATTGTATAGAAATGGCGCCTAGTGGAAGAAATGGAAACCATATCAATGCACGCACTCCATGTAGGGATTTCCCTCCTACTCAAGATAATTATAGTGGAGCTGGTGATGCAAATGGTGCCGATCAGCTAATCACCATACTAGGACAACTCACTCAGGTTATGAATAATAAACTTACCTGAATGGGGCACCCTGATCCTCAGCGTGGAGGATCAATGTTAGATCGATTCATGAGGCAACAAACACCAACATTAAATGGGAGTACAAATCCCTTAGTAGCTGAGCAATGGATAAATTCCCTAGAGAAAATATTTTAGGCTTTGGGGAGTAGTGAAAGGGAAAAAGTTATCATGGCAGTTTACCACCTCACTGTAGATGCTGATCAATGGTGGTCATTGATTCAGAACACGAAGGAAGATGATGAAGTATCAAATATGGAATGGAGGGAGTTCAAAGATCTGTTTTTAGAAAAATACTTTCTCGTGACCATCAAGCAGATATGGAAAGGCAATTTTTGAGTCTCAGACAAAAGGAGGATGAGAATGTCGCAAAGTATGAGGCTAACTTTACATGGATAGCAAGGTATACTAGAGATTATATACATAACCCAAGATGTATGATTTACCATTTATTTGAGGGGTTAAAACCATTTAATTGTCGAGCATTAGTCTCACAATCCTTCTCGTCATACGAAGACATTGTCTCATGTGCTATCAAGACAGAAAAGGAATTCTTTAAGTCTTATGTATTTAAAGGAAAGCAAGAGAAGAAGAGATCTGCTGATCAATATGGGAATGGAAATAAGGGGAAGAAGGGAATGGTTGAATATACATCATGTGGTAAATGTGGGAAGAAACACCGCGGTACTTGCTTGAAGGGAATGTGTGTCTATTACAAATGTGGTGAGAAAGGCCACCAAGCTCATGATTGCCAAGGGAAGAAGGAAGCTACTAATCTTCAGTGCTACAATGGAAGGGAGATAGTACATTATGAAAATGAATGTCCTAATCGTCAGGGGAACTTACCTCAGAAAGGGCCAAGGGATCAAGGCCAAGCTTTTGCTATCACTACTGCTGAGGTAGAAGCTCCAAAATACGTGGTGGCAGGTAATTTAATGGTTTCCTCAAGTTTAAAAAATGCATTATTTGATTCTGTATTATCGCATTGTTTCATATCTTCCCAGTTTGCTATGAAAATTAGATATTTCAAATTTGATTTAACAAGGGAGTTGTCAGTTAAAACTCCTAAGGGAAGTATCATTACAACAAAGTTTTGTGAATCAGTCCCCATTAGAGAACATAAATATTCTTTATCTTCTGATCTCATCGTCATACCTATGATTGAATTTTATATAATCCTCGGTATGTATTGGATTTCAGGTTATGATGCGACGATTTATTGTAAGAAGAAGGAGGTTACGATTTATTATGATGATGATAAGGAACACCTTATCCTTAGTGCAGAATCGTCACCACCTAATTATTTTCTAGATCCACACCCAGTAGCTCAACTAAATTCAATTATTGGGGAGGAAGATAATGAAATGACTGTGGGTGAGGAAAGTAATGTTCAAATATAGGATGTACATGTTGTGAAATAATATGTAGATGTATTTTCAGAAGATTTACCTAGACATCCTTTAGAACAAGAAGTTGAGTTTTCCATTGATTTAATTTCTGGATCAAGGCCTATATCTAAGACCCCTTATAGAATGGCCACTGTAGAATTAGTTGAACTAATGAAACAACTAGAGGAATTGAGTAAAAAGGGATTTATTCTCCCTAGTGTTTCTCCATGGGGAGCCCCTGTTCTTTTTGTTAAAAAGAAAGATGGATCTATGAGGATATGTATCGACAATAGGGAGATCAATGATATAACAAAAAATAACAAGTATCCCCTACCTCGCATTGATGATTTATTTGACCAACTTCATGGAGCTCAATACTTTTCAAATATTTACCTTCGATCTGGATACCATCAGTTGTGTGTAAAGATGAAAGACATTCCAAAGACAGCAGTTCGAACTAGGTATGGGAATTACGAGTTTACTGTAATGCCATTTGGATTGACTAATGCACCCTTTGTATTTATGGATCTGATAAATAGAGTTTTCAAGGAATATCTCGATGAATTTGTGGTGGTATTTATAGATGATATCTTGGTATACTCCAAAAGCTATGAAGATCATGAAAATCACTTGCACATTATCCTGAAGACTCTGATAAGACATGAATTATATGGGAAGTTTAGCAAGTGTGAATTCTGGTTTCATGGGATTTCTTTTCTTGGCCATATTGTCTCTAAAGATGAAATCTATGTTGATCCTTTTAAGACCAAGGCAATCCATGAATGTCCATCACCTACAAGAATAACTGAGGTACGCAGTTTTATTGATTTGGCAGGTTATTATCGACGTTTCGTCCATAATTTTTCCCGATTAGCTAACCCATTAACGAAGCTCACACGTAAAGGGGTTAAATTTGTTTGGACAAAAGAGTGTGAATAATGTTTCTAAGAACTGAATAGAATATTAGTCAATGCTCCTATATTGAGTCTACCATCTGGGAATGATGGGTTCGTTATTTATAGTGATGCATCGAAGAAAGGACTTAGTTGTGTCCTTATGCAGAATGATAGGGTTATTGACTATGCATCACGACAGTTGAAAAATCATGAGCAAAACTATCCTACTCATGATCTCGAGTTAGCAGATGTGATCTTTTCTTTGAAGATATGGAGGCACTACCTCTATGGTGAAAATGTGAGATTTATACAGATCACAAGAGTTTGAAGTATATTTTCTCACAAAACGAACTCAACATGAGGCAAAGAAGATGGATTGAATTACTCGAGGATTATGATTGCACAATGCACTACCACCCAGGGAAGGCAAACAAGGTGGCAGATGATTTAAGTAGAAAAGACCATGGAGTTTGGAACAATACGAGAATTGAAAGGGATCAAATTTTCATGGATCTAGTGAATATTGACATGGGAATAACCAGGGAAGGTGAAACATCAATCCTTTTTCAAATGGTTGCCAAACCATCTTTACTAGAAAGTATTAAGAGTTCTCAGACCGATGATGAAGAATTTCAAAAGAAGATTAAAGCTGTGAATGATGGGAGATTGAGAGACATTCTATATGAAGATGGAATTTTGAAATTCGGGAAGAGACTTTGATTTCCGGATATACCTGATCTAAAAAGGGAATTGATGGATGAGGCTCATAGTTCCAATCTCTCTATACACCATGGGAGAACAAAAATGTATAGTTATTTGAAGGAACATTTTTGGTGGGACAACATGAAGAGGGAGATTGCTGATTTTGTGTCAAGATGTATGGTTTGTCAACAAGTGAAATCTAGAAGGCAACAACCTGGAGGAGTCATGCAACCTCTTCCCATACCGGAGTGGAAATAGGACAATATTACGATGGACTTTTTCATGGGGCTACCAAAGACTCCTAGAAGGAACGATGCAATATGGGTCATTGTTGATCGTCTTACCATGTCAGGACATTTTCTTGCTATAAGAGAAGATCTACCACTGTAAAGTCTACCAAGACTATATATTTATGAAGTTTTGAGACTTCATGGAGTATCCCTATCGATTGTTTCTGATCGTGATCCCTGTTTTACTTCATGATTCTGGAATAGTCTTCAGAAAGCCTTGGATACTGAACTTCATTTGAGCACTGCCTACCACCCTCAAACATATGGATAATCAGAACGAACTATTCAAACCTTAGAATACATGTTGAGATCCTGCTCACTTGACTTTCAGGGTATGTTGGATCATTATTTACCTCTGGTAGAATTTTCTTATAACAATAGCTTCCATTCGTGTATTCAGATGGCACCATATGATGTGTTATACGGAAAGTGATGGCGTACACCAACCTGTTGGGATAACGTTGGTGAAAGAAAAACTTGTAGGCCCAAAACTAGTGGGGGAAATGATGTAAAAGGTGAAGGTAATCCAAAATCACATCAAAGATGCTCAAAGTAGGCAGAAGAGCTATGTTGATAATTGAAGGAAGGATTTGGAATTTCAAGTCAGTGATCATGTTTTCTTGAAGGTATCTCCATAGAAGGGAGTCATACGTTTTGGTAAGAAAGGTAAATTGAGTCCCCAGAAGATCGGACCTTTCGAAATTATAGAACAAATTGGGGCTCTAACTTACCGATTGGCAATGCCGCCAAGTCTCTCCAAAGTTCACGATGTGTTCCACGTATCTCTATGGAGGAAATACATGCCTGACCCAACGCATTTACTCACCTATGAGGAATTAGAACTTGAACCCAGTTAGTCTTATTACGAAGAACTCGTCAAGATTATTGATATGAGAGAACAAGTACTGAGAAACCGGACGATGCGTCTGGTAAAAGTTTTGTGGAGAAACCATAAGATGGAAGAGGCAACGTGGGAACCCGAGGAACTTATGATGAAGAACCACCCGAGTCTTTTCATGCGGTAGTATTCTAGAAATTTCAAGGACGAAATTATTTGAATGAGGGGAGAATGTAACACCCCAAGCTTCTACGATATGCTTCTCTTTGAATAATGCAATAGCATGTGTTGTACGCAACATCGAGTTCTAACACACACCACAACCGATCAAACTAGCCGTTATGAATAGTAATACCTACTTTTTGAAATTTTATAAATTTTAACTCTAAAAATGGACATCATTTTTTGATTTGAAGTATCAAATTTATCATAAGGTGAAATTTTGTTACTTTTCGGATAACTTTAATATTTTGATGAATAGTGAAAATTACTAAATTTTAATTAAAAAAACATTTTTTAATCAAAATAATTAATAGTGATAAATTATGAATTTGAGTTGTTTTAAAGTATATTTTGAATATAGTTTAACCATTTAATATAATTTTGGTCATTGGAAATAATTTCACAATTAAACCCAACATAAACGAGTATCAATATTTTTATAGTTACTATATCTTAAAAACATGCTTTTTGTTTTGACAGCGGGAATTAATTTTAAATTAATTTCTGCCACTTCTTTGTTTTGAATTTGGAAAAATGGATTCAATATTTGGAATCAGGATTTTCAAATTATGTAAATAGGTAACTTTTATTTTTATACATTTTGAATAATTACTTCGGTAAATATTTTATTTACCATGGTTAAAGGGTAAATCCGGTAAATATGGGTTAAAAAATAATATTATAATAATAACAAGTTATCCTAAAACGTGACCTAACCTTATTGGTTGATACATGTTCGACCATGGGCATATTTAGGACTATTTGGCGACCCCATGGTGCCACTTGTAAGTGATAGGGACACTTTATTTTAATTAAGTTGAAATTAATACCAAAATGACACATGCATATATCTTTTAGAAAAAAATTTTTTACATAGGGTTATATATGTTGTATTTTCAACTATAAATATTCATTAGAAATATAACACTATTTCCTACATAAGGTTATTTTATTTATAATTTTTAGACATTAATTATTTTAATTTATTTATGACACAATGGTGATGCAGTAATTACCATAATAGTGAAAAATTAAAATGATTGATATTGTAGAGACCTAAATAAATATAATTTGAGACTTTTTATGAATTAAAATAAATCTATAGGTTAATATTACATGTTATAAATGATTTAATTAACTTTTTTAGAAGTAATAATTATGTTATTATTTTATAAAAAAATCATTTATTGAATAGTGTCAAAATTGACAGAAAATAGTTTTTAAAACAAATATTATATTATTAATTGATATTAAATTTTTAAAAATCTAAGGATCGTCCAAGAGACTTATATCATGATATGTGTATCATTAATGGACCACTTGGAGGTCTCTGGGATGTATATAGTATGTTTATTAACCATATAATACAAAAATACAAAGAGACATTGTAAAAGTGAAACTAATTAACTAAGAGTTAATACTTAATGATAAGGTTTGTATAATGTCACAAACATGTCTAAGTTCTATTGGTTGAGTGGTTTTCGACCTATCCCCACCTCAAAATTTAAATAATCCACTTCGGAGCCATTAGAAACCAAATATTAATTTATCATAAAATAATATTTCTAGCTTTTCCAAAGGTGCCCCTCACCCCTCTTATAAAAGGGTAGTACCCCTTCTCATTAACTCACACCATAAAAGCCTTTTGGTTCGGTAAAACTCTGACCAAATACTCTCTAAAAATCCCTCACATCATCCTAGATGCATTACTTTAGTCATAAAGACAACCTAAGAGCCCTTTTCATCAAATCAAAAGGAAGAACCCGAAGAAGAGGTAATGATTTCACCACCCTTTTCCAAGTTCCTTTCTTCTTCCACTTCTTCTTCCTTTATTATTACTATTATAAAATAATAACTCCAGTATCTTATATATAATGTGATGTTATTATAAATATGGTACAACCATATTCATTATTCTATCCATCCTTTGAATAACATGTCACCATACGTGCGTACGTACGGCTTACCGTCTCCACGTCGTGGTGTAATTGTTATTCAAAAAAGTATTATTTGTATGGGTATAATAATGATTTATAATTCATTTAAATAATAAATATAAAATGATAATAATTCTTTATATATGATATACCATCCAATTATATGTTATTTTAATATCAAAAGAATGATATTGTCTCTCTTGCGTACGTATGGACTACCGTCTCCACGAACGTGATGAGATTCATTCTCCATCGTATCCATTCAAGTATAATTATCATTTGATGATTTAAAAATAATGTTTAAGGACTTGATATCATTCTATATATGGATAATATATAAACTATCCATTAAAAACATGGCTTACATTACAAAACATATAAAATAAAACGAGTAAGTTATCAGCCGAAAAAATGATAATACTAAGATATTATTAACAAATCAATGTTAAAAGATCATATATGATATCATATTAATGTATATGATTCATGTATAATTTAATAACAATTATTTAAACATTATACAGGATTTTAACCTACCCCCAACCAATGAAAAGTACAAGGTAAGGGTTTATTTCACAATCTCTTCATTATCCAAGGTTGTTTATATGTGGTTATCTACTGGGACCTCTTTATCATCCACATCCATGTTTCTTAAATATGTATTTATAATCATTCTTTATATTTTATTTACTATGTTATAAATTCATTTATACCCATGTTGAATTTTATAAGTGGTTTAGAAAGTAATCTTTCCGTCATTTTCCAAATAAGGTCTTTTTTAACCTTTTCGGCAGAATTAAGGTAAGAATGTTTTTTTAACTTATACGGCAGATGTGGCTATTTTCCACCATTATAAAATATTTCAATCTTCATTTACAATATTATAAGAATATTTTCAAATAAAATGTTTTATTTTATAAATATATGACTTTTAAATGATTTCAAAATAGAAAGAGATATTTCTCTAAAAAGAGTTTGATTTAATCTATGTCAACATCCTTTGATGGATTTTACACATGTTTGAAGTTGATTTATTATTATACAAAACGTCTATATTGTATTGATGGTTTTGTTATATGTTTGAGTGTGGATGTGCTATTTTTATACCATTCATGTTTTATGGTGAAAGTATTGATATTTCATATGCTAGTTTTCATACGAATGTTTATGTTATTTTTAAACCTTTTCATATGGGAATGCATTGGACATAATATGTGACGGGTGGAGCCCGCTATAGCTCCACGATTCATCAGTAGGTCTCATGAGACAAACAAGTGTCTTTGCACAAGGCCTTGGAAAAATCTTATTTGTAGTCTTGGAACGAGGCCTTGGCTATGTGGTTATGATAGTATGGAATTATGCATTCCATCATTATGAAAGTGGTTATTGATATTGCATGTGAATATTCGATTAGTAGAATATCAATGTGAATAAATAAATGGAATTATTTCATTTTATTTTTTCCATACAATGTTGAAGTTCAAGTTTAAAAGGCTTTTTTTAGTTATACACTTCCTTAAATGTTTATTCTTATTTATGAAATTTTCTGCTATATTGTTATCCTTACTGGGAATTTGAGATCACCCCTTTTCTATGTTTTATTTTTTCCAGGATGTGAAGAAGTAAATTATGAATGACCTGCAGGGATATTATGGGGGATAATAGTGTGGACTATGGAGACAATATGTTGTTGTTGTAGTTTTTCACTTTATGATGTAATGTAAAACTTTATGAATAGATCTAGTTTTTTCAAGGCTACTAAACCAATCAGACATTCTAGATTTGATCATTCTTGTGATCATGCCAATGTTATGTAATAATGCACTGACTCTAGGTAACTGGGGTCGGGGCGTTACAATTTACATTCCATTGAGACTTCATTGTTGTTATACACCAAATCACTTTTATGTGGTGTATATAATGTACTTTGACATGGTATATCTTGAATCCCTTTATTCTCATGATATTACTAAGTTTTGATTACCTAAATTATTTGTATTAAAGTGTCTCTCTTTTTGGTTAGAAACTCTAACTAAAATACCATTTTTAAATTTTTTGAAGACTTATTCTTCTAAATCACGCTCATTAATGTCCATGTTTTAAAAACTGGTTTTAATGATTTATTTATATGGACATTAAAGTTTTAAAATTAAAACTCATTTTAAAAGTTTCAAAGTGGTATGGGACACTTTGATTGAGAAATCTATTTTTAAATGGCTTCTTGACAAATAGTGTGACTTTTAAATGTTTTCATGAAAATGGGGATATTTCTCTCAAATTGTGTTGATTGTTATTTTCATCTATGTCAATATCATTAATTATTATCGATTGAGGTTAATATGATACAATAAAATCGTCCATATTATATTGAATGAGTTATGTTTGACTGTAGATGTGCTATTTTTATACCATTCATGGTTTGTGGTAGAAGTACTGACATTTCGTATGCTAGTTTTAATACGAATGTTTATGTTATGTTTAAAACATTTCATATAAGGAATGCATTGGACTTATTAAGTGACGGGTGGAGCCCGCTATAGCTCCTTGATGCAACGGTAGGTCTCATGAGACAAACTAGTGTCTTGGAACAAGGCCTTGGAAAAATATTATCTGTAGTATTCGCACGAGGCCTTGGCTATGTGGTTATGATAATCTAGCATTATGCATTCCATCATTATAAATGTGGTTATTGATATTTAATTTGATTTTTCGACTAGTATAATATCCATGTGAATAAGTAAATGAAATTATTTCATTTTTTCTTTTCCATATTATACTGAAGTTCATGTTTAAAAAGATTTTTTAGTTATAAATTGCTTTCAGTGTTTATGCGTATCTATGAAAGATTTTTCTATATTGTAGTCCTTACTGAGCATCTGAGCTCACCCCTTTCAATGTTTTATTTTTCCCAGGATGTCTAGAAGTAATTTATGAATGACCTGCAGGGATAGTATGAGGGGTTATGAAGGCAAGATGTTGTTGTAGTTTTTTTACCTTATGATATAATGTAAGACTTATGAATATATCTAGTGTTTCCAAGACTACTAAACAAATCGGTCTTTCGAGACATGATCCTTTGTGATCATGCCAATGTTATGTAATAATGCACCGACTCTGGGTATCTATGGTTGGGTTGTTACAGTTGGTATCATAGGAAGTTTAGTAAAAACCTTGGAATCTAGATTTAGATAAACTCGGATTTGAGCACGTAGACCTACGATGAATTTTGAGGATTAGTATAGAAGAACTTCCTAGAATTTTGGTATTGTAGAAATTTTGTGAGTTTTCCGAGCAATACATCCCTGTCTGGATATGAGCAGGTGGAGGCAGCTCTGGCACAGATGTACCTAGGGGTAAAACACGAAAACACCGCTTTGATCTAGGCTTGAATGGGAACTGGTGCACGACAACGGGCATTGCTGCACTCTTGGTTACGACACTCCCGGGGGGTATGCGTAGGATAATTCTCATTTTCTTTACAAACCATTATAAAGGGTTTATTAGTATATACTTCCTCAAAGGATACATTTTTATGATTATGGATTATATCCATAAACTATTTAATTTATGTTATGTGTTTTACAAGTTTGAGATTAGGTATTGGTATTCCTAAACTAATCTAGTGTATGCCATTGTTTAGAAATTGTGCCCAGTAGAAGGAATGAGAACTCCAAAAATGCATATGATCCAAAGAGAAAGAAGGATCATATCTTTCATGGTCTTAATCCAGAATTTATAAGAGAAATAGTCTCCCATGTATTATCATCATATGAATAAATAATATCATGTGTTGATAAGATAAGTAAAGAGTTTACTAAGTCCTATGGCATTGAAGGGAATCAAGAGAAGAAAAGGATGGAAGAGAGAAAGATGGATAAAGGGAAGAGGGAAAAGAATAATTTTCCCATATGTGATAACTATGGGAAGAAACACCCTTGAAATTGCCTGAAAGGAATGGGAGTTTGTTATAAGTGTGGAGGAAAATGGCACAAAGTACGTGACTGAAAGGGTAAGAAAATGGTTTTAGATGTACAATGCTTCATTTTCAAGGAGTTTAAAAACTACGTGAACCTATCTTCAGACTATGCCGCAAATGATGATATCCGATAACAATAAAGTTATGATACTACCACATATGAAGAGAAATGATTATAGATCTTATGTTGATCATGTAATTTGAGTGTTGTATTAGAAATGTACTTGTTATAATAATTATGGAGTATATAAGGATTGTACTGCAGTACTATTTCATTAAGGACTTGAGATTGTGTGGAAAAAAGAAAAGTGACTCAATAGCAGGTTAAATTTTTGGAAAATATATGGTTGAGATGAAGATAAACCATAATATGGTTCTAATACCGAGGTACTGATTTTAGAATAATACATGATTGATTTGGATAAGTTATATTGGATATTCCTGACTACCTTGAAACTGATTAATGATTTGTATATTCCATCATTGTTGTGGTTTACAAAATTTTTGGTTTGAAGTGGTATATCTATTATTCATTAAGGAATAAGGGATCATGAATGTAATCAATAAGGTTTTATGGGAATTCAGGATGTTGCAGTGTTTTAAAAGATACACGATGAAGGTTTTCACATGTTATTACGCGGAAAAAAGGATCGTCCTTGTGTTTACCTTCCTTATAAATTTTGGACTGAAGTATTTTGGATAGTTCTAGTTTGGATTATTTTGGATTTCCATAAAAAGGACAACCCGGAGGTCGGGCGGCAACCCATCATGTCCGGCAAGGCCGCGAGACTTGAACCCACAACCGAAGGGTGACAAGGGTGTATCACCTACCACTGACCCACGTGATGTCCTGGATTGAATAATGTCGTTTTCTAATGGTTCTTCTAGATGATTTATAAATCTATTTTTTTAACCATATATGAATAGGTTAAATGGAATATTATTTTTAAGTTCTATTATCTTTTAGAGTGACATATGAGATTGTGGTAGAACTTAGTTAACGGATGAGACTCTACTTGTCAAGTATATATTTTTCTTCTTCTCTTATTCAATGAAGAAATTAATTCTTATACTTTAGTGAAGGGATATTAAAACAAATAAAATGTGTTATCTGAATACCATATGTTTTGTTGAACCGATGGTATTTTAAATCATCATAGATTGATGAATTTAAGGCCCTCAATTTTACACTTGTTTGTGATTGATGACCTAAATCACTACCTATAAATATTTACGTTTTTCCTCCAATTATATGTCTCTAGTTGCCACCAATGTTCTCCGAATAGAGATCATAATTTAGTGGTGACCTTTTCATTTATCATTTCCTCTTATTAAGACTAAATTTTATTAACCCAATTTCTCATGTGGGTTTTCCAACAAAGATATTTTCTATATTCAACCTTTTATTCTCAAAGAACAATTTCAAATTCCGAGGATGCAATTTATTGAAGGAGGGGAGAATGTAACACCCCATGATTTCATAGTGTGTTATTTCTTCAAAATAATTCTATAACTTGCACAAAACGCAACACCGAGTTCAAACACACCATGACTTACCAAACAAGTTGTTCAAAAGAGGTTATGAATAGTATTAACTAAATTTTAAACTTTATATAATCCTTATAATTTTAGAATTCATGTTATGAGTTTCTTAAACATAATGTAAGAATAAATTCATTTTCAGTATTGCACTTTTACCAACTTTTAATAGTGAACCCTTTTTAAATTCAATATTTTAAACTTTTATATATTCAATTTGACTAAAGAAATTTACTTTTTAGAATGGGGACATCAAAAATTTACAATGAAAAATCCCAAGCATCCAAGGTACACTTTCCTTTGAATAATACAGTAGTGTGTGTTGTACGCAACTTCGAGTTCTAACACACACCACAACCAATAAAACTAGCCGTTATGAATAGTAATACCTACTTTTTGAAATTTTATAAATTTTATCTCTCAAAATGGAAATCATTTTTGTATTATGAGTATTGAATTTAGCCTAATGTGGAATTTTGGAACTTTTCAGATAACATTTATATTTTGATGAATAGTGAAAATTACTAAATTTTAATTAAAAACAAATTTTTTAATCGAAATAATTTATATTGATAAATTATGAATTTGAGTGGTTTTAAATTATATTTAGAATATATTTTTACCATTTAATGCAATTTTGGTCATTGTACATAATTTCACAATTAAACCGGACCTAAACAAGTGTAAATCTTTTGATAGTTATTATCTCTTAAAAACACGTTATTTGTTTTGATGACGGGAATTAATTTTTAAATTAATTAATGCAACTGATATGTTTTTAATTTGTTAAAATAGACATCATTTTTGAGATCATAATATCAAATATATCTTTGGCCTAATTTTTGGTATTTTTATGGAAACTTTTATTTTTTGATGAATAGCGAAACCACTAAGTGGTAGTTAAAAAACTAAATTTTTCATAAAACATAATTTTACCACTTATGTGAGTGGAATTTCGAAAATCCGAGTGAAACAGTTAATATAAAGGAGTAAAATGTGGTTCAATGAGATGAAAATATTTTTTGGTGAATAGTATCCTTTTACTTTTATTTACCATAGTTAAAAGTGAATAGGGTAATTAAGGGTAAAAATGATTTATTATTATCCTAACACATGTCCTAATTCAATTGGACAAGTGTATCTCGAACAAAAACAACCTTAGGAGTAAAATATTATCATTTAGGTCCACTTGTATTAGATTAGGACATTTATTATTATTTAATTCAAAGAAGAGTTAAAAGAGTTAAAATCAATGTTTATTTACTAAAACATTTTTAATATAAGATTACACATATGATAAATTCTATTATAAATATTAATTAGAAATCTAAAACGATTTCCTACATAATTATATTTTATTTATAATTTTTATACATTAAATAATTTAATTTATATATGACACAATGATGATGCAGTAATTACCATAATAGTGAAAAATTAAAACAATTGTTATTATAAATACCAAAATAAATATAATTGGAGACTTTTATTGAATTAAAATAATTTTATAGGTTAATAGGACATATTAGTATT
Source organism: Viscum album (assembly GCA_963277665.1). Classification (NCBI taxonomy): domain Eukaryota; kingdom Viridiplantae; phylum Streptophyta; class Magnoliopsida; order Santalales; family Viscaceae; genus Viscum; species Viscum album. Next base: position 2,057,332,041 of record OY728120.1, on the reverse strand, counting down.
TATTTAATCGACTTTTTTCGAAGTGATCATTCTGTTATGAGTTTCACAAAAATCAATTATTGAATAGTTTCAAAATTGACATAAAAGAGTTTTTAAAACAAATATTATATTATTAATTGATATTAAATTCCGAAAAATCTAATGATCGGACAAGAGACTTATATCATGATAGGTGTATCATTAATGGACCACTTGGTGGTCTCTTCGATGTATATAGTAAGTTTATTAACCATATAATATAAATATACAAAGAGAGATTGTAAAAGTGAAACTAATTAACTAAGAATTAATACATAAAGATAAGGTTAATATAAAGACACAAACCTGTATAAATTATATTGGTTGAGTGGTTTTCAACCTATCCCAACCTTTAACTTTGAATAATCCACTTTGGATCCATTAGAAACCGCCTATGAATTTATTATAAAATAGTATTTCTAGCTTTTCCAAAGGCACCCCTCACCCCTCTTATAAAAGGGAACCCCCCATCTCATTAATTCACACCTTCATAGCCTTTTGTTTCGGCCAACCCCTTCCCAAATACTCTCTCAACATCCCTAAATACAACCTAGAGGCCTTATTTTGATCTGAAAGCCAACCTATGGAGCCCTTTTGATCAAATCAAAAGGAAGAACTCGAAGAAGAGGTAATGTTTTTACCACCCTTTTTCAAATTCTTTTCTTCTTCAACTTCTTCATTCATTGTTATTCCCATTATAAAATAATGAATCCAGTATCTACTATATACTATAATATTATTATAAATATTGTACAACCATATTCAGTATTCTATCCGTCCTTTGAATGACATGTCACCATACGTGCGTACGTACGGCTTACCGTCTCCACATCATGGTGTAATTGTCATTCAATAAATAATTATTTGGATGGGTATAATAATGATGTGTAATTTATGTAAATAATAAATATAACATGATAATTACTCTGTATATATATGATATACTATCCAATTATATATTATTTTAACATCAAAATAATGATATTGTCGCTCGTGCGTACGTATGGACTACCGTCTCCACGAAAGCGATGAGATTCATTCTCCATCGTATCCATTCAAGTATAATTATCATTTGATTATTTAAAAAAAATGTTTAAGGAATTGATATAATTCTGGATATGAATAAGATACAACCTATCCATAACAAAAACGGCTTACGTAACAAAGAATATAAAGGAAAACGAGTAAGTTAACACCCGAAATGACGATAATACTAAGATATTATTAACAAATCAATGTTAAAAGATCATATATGATAACATATTAATGTAAATGATTATTTTATAATTCAATAACATATATTTCACCATTATACAGTAGGTTAACCTACCATAGACCAAGGAAAAAGTACAAAGTAAGGGGTTTCTTATCTCACTTTTAATTCCGTGAGAATTACATTGTTCACCACTTATTTATTTCATGTGGTGTGTGTACTTCCCATGATTGTATTCATTGTGTAATATACTATAATTTATGGATATTTACATCATCATTGTATTATCCATGTTTCATGGGTGTATGTTTCGTAAGTTGCCAAATCGATAAGGGAATTTGAAATTTCAATTTCCATTTATTCGGCTTTACGCAAACTTCATTGATTATTTTACTCAGAGATTATGTGTGGAATCACTATTAATTTTCTTATTTCATAATTTACACTCCCCTTTTCTATGGATATACTTTTGATACACATAATCACTCCATTGACAATTTCTCAAGTCATCGATATGAATTTGATAAGAGTAATATTAACTCATTCTCCATTTGTTGAGTTAAACATCCAATTCATTGGTGTTGTTTTTACATGATTATGTGTGAATGTCCTTTTATTGTTTTACACTAAATATCCAATAATATTTACTGTATTTATATTCTTCACACATAACTATGTCTTTGATTTATCCTTAACCTAAGGATATGGCCTTTATGAGAGATTTCATCTCAATTTACATTCTATTGATACTTCTTTGTTGTTATACACCAAATCAAATTTATGTGGTGTATATAACGTACTTTGACATAGTATACCATGAATCCCTTTATTCTCATGATATTACTATTTTTTATTACCTCAATTATTTGTATTCAAGTGTCTCTCTTTTGGTTAGAAACTCTAACTAAAATACCATTTTTAAATGTTTTAATGACTTATTCTTCTAAATCTTTCTCATTAATGTCCATGTTTTAAAAATGGTTTTAAGGATTTCTTTATATGGACAATAACGTTTTAAAATTAAAACTCCTTTTAAATTTTTCAATGTGGTATGGGACACTTTGATTCAAAAATCAATTATTAATCGGCTTCTTGACAAATAGTGTGACTTTCAAATGTTTTCAAGAAAAGAGGGATATTTCTCTCAAATAGTTTTGATGGTTATTTTCATCTATGTCAATATAATTCATTATTATCGATTGAGGTTAATATGATACAATAAAATCTTCCATATTGTATCGAATGAGTTATTTTTGACTGTGGATGTGCTATTTTTATACCATTCATGGTTTGTGGTTAAAATATTGACATTTCGTATGCTAGTTTTAATACAAATGTTTATGTTATATTTAAAACATTTCATATGAGGAATGCATTGGACTTAGTAAGTGACGGGTGGAGCCCACTATTGCTCCTCGATACATCGGTAGGTCTCATGAGACAAACTAGTGTCTTGGCACAAGGCCTTCGCAAAATCTTATATGTAGTCTTGGCACGAGGCCTTGGCTATGTGGTTATGATAGTCTGGCATTATGCATTCCATCATCATGATAGTGGTTATTGATATTTTTTGTGATTGTTCGACTAGTAGAATATCCATGTGAATAAGTAAATGACATTATTTCATTTTATCTTTGCCATATTATGCCGAAGTTCACGTTTAAAAAGCTTTTGTTTTAGTTATAAATTGCATTATGTGTTTATGCTTATCTATGAAAGATTCTTCTATATTGTTATCCTTACAGAGCATCTGAGCTCACCCCTTTTAATGTTTTATTTTTTCCAGGATGTGAAGAAGTAATTTATGAATGACCTATGGGGATAGTATGAGGGGATATGAAGACAAGATGTTGTTGTAGTTTTTTTTACCTTATGATGTAATGTAATACTTATGAATATATCTAGTGTTTCCAAGACTACTAAACAAATCGGTCTTTCGAGACTTGATCCTTTGTGATCATGCCAATGTTATGTAATAATGCACTGACTCTGGGTATCTAGGGTCGGGGTGTTACATTCATTATGTGATTATTGTTCCACTATTTCAATCCAATTCATTTGGAGATGATTAATATTTTTTGTTCTTTGATGTTACATGGGAGTTTATCTTTATCCAAAATGTGATACAACAGAAGAAATCCTATATCATGAATTTGCACATGGTGTTAGAGTTGGTGGCCTAGAACCAACTACTCTATACTTTATTCATTAAAAAATCATATCTCATATTTATTGTTCTTATTCTTGATAATGCATGTGATAATGTCCCAAGGATAGTTGTTTCATTAAAGGTTTATAGTGGATCCCTGCTATGATGATAACCTAGAAGTGTCATAACACCATTCTTGAATATATGTTCTATGGCTGGATGATGTTATTTGAGGGATAGAAATAATACAATCCACTAGGGGCAGGGACTCATAAAACATTGAGGAACCTTCTTATGGTGTGTGCCCTTGGTAATATCCAGGAGGATATTATGAGAACGAGACCCGCCAGTAGGAAATCCTGATTTCATAGTGTCATTGGATATTCCTATCTTCGGACATGTGTTTTGGTCCTTAGACATTATGATTTTTATTAATAGGAATTACAAATCCTGCACTTATATCTATTGATGAAAACTCTGATGACATGTTGTTCGCAATGACGTAGGATACATTGGGTGCGTCACGAGTAATACCACATTAATAGATAATGTGAGAAAGGATTTATCAATTATGAATCATAATAGAAGTAGATATCTTGGGCCCTTTTATAGAATTGATATAGCCTAACTAAATCCATGGCCATGGTATGTAATGAGCGAGTTCGATTCCAGAAATTCAAAGAAAGAATAATCGAGAAAATGGGTTGAAGGCAGTAGAATGCAACCCGCTTGATTCAAGATATCATGGAAAAGGGATTATATTACACGGTAAGTGTTCGTATGAGGTGACACGTCATTGTAGCGTTAACGTATTTCTCTATGGGTTCCTTGGCGTGTTTTTAGACACTAACCTTTTACTTTAGGCAGGATCTGCCTAATTCCACTATGATAGAGGCCGAGAGGGTCACACACTAAGTGTGTCCATGTAACTCAATTAAATATTAATTTAACAAGTTAAATAAATATTATTACTGACTAGGGTTTAACAATTATTTAAGGATGTCTGATCGTATTTATTTTGACACTAGTTATTTGAGAGAATATATTATAGACGAAATAATATATATTTATTAGTGAGTATTGCAGTTACGTTTATTTAAAAAATTAATATCCATTACCCAAGTACCAATAAATGTAGTGGAGGAAATAAAGAAAAATGGAAAATAAAAATACCTATCGGGTTTATTGAATATACACGCCATGTAGTTTTATGGAAAACCAGTACATACCATGTATTAATGGTTAAACGTGGTGCAGTTTTTCCAGTCAGGATTTTGAGGAAATATTATCCTTTTATTAAATGATATTTATTATAATCAGCGTGGGTGCATGTCACGGAATTAATAATTTGACATGGGGGTTTTCGATAAGGGTTAATGAAATAAATAAAACATGTAACACGTTTATTTATTATCATAACTCTATAACCTCAAACCCGATTATAAATATCCTCACAACCCCAACACTTTTCCAGAGAGAATGGTTGTGCACAACAATTCTGGAGAGTTCTCTCAATTCCAAAAGAACTCTTTCCTCCATGAACGCTCTCAAGACCAAGAGAGATCCTCCTCCATCAGATCTAGGTGATCGAAGGCGAACATCGCAAGAGAAGTTTCTACCACGATAGAACCTGGGGATCCCTTCAACGATGTCCAGAGATACGTGGCACACGTGTGGATCACCACTAGTGGAATCCTATACTTGTATTCTACGACGCAACTACGGATCACAAGATCATGAACAGAGACATCAACGAAGAAAGAATTTCACCAAGGTAATTCTTGTGAATTAATTAAATTAATTATAACCAACAAATGATGATCCTATCTCTATGGTTTCAGGACTCACCCTTTTTTTATGGTTCTTCATTTTATTCCGATGATCCAACATTTTATATCATGATGGATCTCGGTTTGAACGTTGTTAAATGCTAAAATAAATTGTGGGATGAACCACCAATGTGCATCCAATGTGCCCATAACCTACAAGTGGTATCAGAGGGAGGTAATATCGTTGATTATAATTATTTTTTTGGTGTTTTATGCATTTAATAATTTAGTTGTTTCAATTCAAGTTAATCATTCTTAAAAATCTGAATCTCATGATCTGTTCCGCCCCTCTTGTCTCTCGTTCACCTTACAGAAACTATTTTTTCATTTCATTTTGATTAAAATAAAATATAGGAAGTCATCCGGAGGTTCCAAATGCTCCTGGACGTAGAACACTAGAAAACACGACATGTATTCGGATGTACAGCAGTGTAGTCTATGTTTAATGCATTGACTGATCTTCCAAATCAACCTATGTATTGGATCCTATATAAGTCATTTATGACACTGTGTGTTGACCAAGAAGAGGTGGCACATGGTTTCCATATTACACGCCATGTGGTCCAACTGAACACGGCGTGTAGTTCCTTCAGGTTAGGGTTGGACCATGTACACCGTACATGGATTTCGCAGCTCGAAACCATGTAACACGGAAACAACAAGGCGTGTGTCCCACTGAACATAGCGTGTACTCCAAAAATTTCTGAAGTACATCAACACGACATGTCCCCAGGTGTGTACTTCAGATGGACGGTGAAAAAAAGTAAACACCATGTAGTCCGAACTACATGCTATGTACTCATCCAAATTACATAGATTTATTAAAATTTATTATTATATTATACAACCCCTTGAAATGTGTCCCATCATGCAGGCATAAAGATGAGGCACAACATGTGATAGGTGTTTTATATATTTGTGTTTAATATAACATCTGCGTAATTAATGGAAATTCATCGGGATTCCTCCAAGGTATAAGTTACGTACAAGGATAAATTTAAATGAATTTATTTTTTAAAAATTATGATGGATGAGAATCTCAAGGAAATTCAGAAAAGAGTTTAAGATAAAAGGATTGATTAATTAAAAATAATTAATTGATTCGAGCATGATTTATCTTAAACAAGAACAATTAAAGAATTTAATTCTAGATTTATTTATGCTTAAATATCATTCCATGTATGGATGATCATGAGCTAGACCAAGACCTTTGCATATGAATGGTTTCTTTTAATATATTTTTTTAAATTAAATTTGTTGGCCTATGAGCCTTCTTTTCATTAATATGTAGGGAATGTGAATCCAAGTATTCTTTTATGTAAAAACCCCTTTTTACCCCTAACCTACATGTGAGATAAATGCATATGTAATGGATGGAACTCCCAAGATGGTGGAGGCGGCTCAAGTCAGAAGCCAAGGCGAAACCAATCCAAGGAGATTCAAAGGTGGACAGGTGAAAAACTGTAAACACGAACCCAAAAGGTTCAAAGTGTTTCTACCATAGGTATATGGTAAGTTTATCAACCGTAAGATAAACTATCCAATAAAAAAATATCATGATCATACAATTTAGTTTATTTTTGTCATTTTCATGGTTTATTTATTGTGGGTGTGTTTTCACGATCGCACAATTAAATAATTAAACAAGAATGTAAGATGAAACTTAAATAAAACCATCTTATACGGAAGTATTATATGAGACATGGTTATTCACTTTATTATATCCCACTTTATATTTACAAGCATTTAATAAAAGATAATAAATTGGAAATATATGTATAAAGGATAAAATCCCTGAAAGAAATATTAAGTCGGTATAGCCTTCCATAATCATGGTTAGAATCGAACCATAGTTCAAAGTGCTTGACCAACCCAAGTTGGGGTGATTTTAATTATCAGGGAATTATAATTCAAGGTTTTGGGATAACTTGACTTGGTTCGCATCAAGGTTTGACTACCACAATAGGACGTGGTGTGGCCAAGAGGCAAAGGTTGAGGAAATCCAAAATAAAAGGATTTCAAGATTGGGGAGTCCACTCAACGGATCAAGGAGCTGAGAGTTAATGCAGTTTCCATTTGGAATGCCTACCTAAAACACTTCATGTTTCTTGACCAACCTTAGTTGGGGTAATTCGAAGGGTAATGTGGATCATTGCCACTATAATATTCAGGTAATAGAATATTCTGAAGTCAATGATGAGTGCTATTGGATTTTGATAAAATAGTTGGAGGCTACTAAGTATTAATTTATTTATTTGTATCAATTTTATAATAAAGTAATAAACCTTTTCTCATCTTAATTTGAAGAAACGGAATGTAAAATGACTTCAAACATATCATTATGAACCGTACTTGAGTAGGAAAACCTTCTCACCAGCACCAATTTGCAAGAGTGGCATATTCATTTTCGCGTCATCCTTCACCATGAAAAGAAATTGTATGTGCTGGAAGAGCCTATTATAGTTGCGCCTGGAAAGGTGTCCAGTGATGAGGAACTTTCTCTCTACATGAGACATGTGGATGATGCCATAAATGTCTAGTGTTTCATGTTATCGTCCTTGCCTAATGAGCACTTGAAGAAACATTAAAACATGGATGCGTATATCATGATGTCTCAACTTAAGGATATCTTCCTTAGGAAGGAGAGACAAGAGAGACATGAGATCTCAAATGCTTTGATTACAACTATGCTTGGAGAGTTTGCGCTAGCTGGGCCTCATGTAGTTAATCTTCTTGGCTACATTGAAAACCTGAACATCTTATTGATTAAATTCCTGGATGAGTTGCATACAGATCTCATCCTATCATCACTTCCCAAGACCTTCTCTAGCTTCATTTTCAATTGTAACATGAGAAACAATGAGAAGATCCTATTGGAACTTTTGACCATAATTCTATAGGTAGATAAGGACATGGGGCATGACAAACCTGTAGTCCTTATGGTGAATAAGAAAAGTAAGGACAAGTCAAAGGGGCCAAAGACTTTTAAACCATCCAAATCATCTAAGCGTTTTCCTTCAAAGAAGGGGAGGATATAGAGGCAGGAAAAGGAATGGGAGGGGGTGTGTTTTTCATGTTCCAAGAAAGGCCACTGGAAGAAGAACTACACCCAGAAGTGTGGGGATGCTAAATGTACATTCGTTATCAAGTGTAATCTTTCTATTTCTACTCATTGGGTATTAGATACAACTTGTGGGGATCACATCTGTATTCAAATACTGGAACCAAGTATATTTAGAAACATTAATAAAGGAGAGGTGGATCTTTGAGCAACCAATGGCACAAGGCTGGCTGCATTATCTATTGGCGATTACCACCTCTCATTGTCAACTGGGATTATTTTGTTTTTAAAAAACTATTATTATGTGCCTAGTGTTACCAAGAACATAATTTATACATCTTTTTATGATGTGGATGGGTTTATTTTCATGTTTGTAAATAATGGTTGTCTATTTTATAGGAACAACATATGTTATGGTGTGGCACATTTATTTAATGGATTGTATGTATTAAATTATGAAACCCAAGTGTTGGAAATCGATAATGAAACAAACTCACGTGAGTCATAGATCACCTAGTTGTGTCATCACCATCTCTATCATGTAAATGAGAAGTGCTTGAAAATGAACTGCCAAAATGGCTATTTGGACTCTACTAAGCTAAAAAAAATTGATAGATGTCACACTTGTTTTCAAGGAAAAATGACCAAGCCTCCATTTCATGGAGATGGTGAAAGGGTTATAGATCTTCTTGGATTGGTACACACGGATGTGTGTGGACCATTTCTAGTAGAATCTAGAGGTGTACATTCTTACTTCATTACATTTACGGAAATTTTGATTAGATATGGATATGTCTACTTAATGAGGTATAAGTCAGAGGCCTTAGATAAATTTAAGTAATTCATGAATGAAGTAAAGAATCAGCTTGGTATGAATATAAAGAATCTTCAATTAGATCAAGGTGGAGAATATCTGAAACAAGAGTTCATCGATCTTCTATGGGATTCTGAGATTCTATCTCAACTCACTACTCCTTATACCCCCAATTGGAACGGTGTTAGTGAAAGGAGGAACCACACCTTGTTGGACATGGCGAGGTTGATGATGAGTCATGAAAATAATCCATTAACCTTTTGGGGATATGTATTACCAACTACATCACACACATTATACCGAGTACCAACTAAGGTGAAAAATAGAATTCCATCCGTGGTATGGAATGGAAGGAAACCCACTTTGTCAAACACATGTGTATGGGTATGCGAGGAATTTGTTAAGGCCTTATCGGGAAACAAACTAGCACACCAGAGAACGGGGTGTATTTTTATAGGATATACCTAGGAAACAAAATAATATTACCTATATAACTCTTCAGATAATAGTGTGATTGTTGCTAGAAAAGCGGTATTTCTTGAGAGGGAGCACATCCTCAAGAAGGATAGTGGGAGAAAAATTGACTTCGATGAAGTTGATGCTCAAGATACACAAGAGTTCGTACAGGAACTAGTTCCAAAGGTCCCCGTGGAAGAGTTTATAGAAACACAAGTACTGTGTAGGATCTCAAGAGAGGTAAGGGAACAAGAGAGATTTGGTTTCCAAGTCGCCGGGGATTGTGAATCATTATTGTTGCAAAATGATGAACCATTCTCCTACATGGAAGTAGTATAAAGATCCAAAGCTACAAGATATCTAAATTCTATGAAATCTGAGATGAATTCCATGTATCAGAACCAATATAGGGTTTTGTTTGATGAGCCAGTTGATGTAAAGCATGTTGGATGCAAATGGGTATTCAAGAAAAAACTGGACATGGAAGGTCTTATTAGAACCTATAAATCAAAGATATTAGATAAAGGATTTAGACAGCATCAAGGAATTGACTATGATGAATCCATCTCACAAGTTTCCATGCTTAAATCCATAAGAATCATACATTCCATTGCAGCTTACCATGTCTACGAGATTTGGAAGATGGATGTCAAAACGGCATTCCATAACTGTAACCTTCAAGAAGATGCCTATATGACACAACCATAAGGGTTGGGGACACCATGTGAAGCCAAACGGGTTTTCAAGTTTCAGAAATCCATTTATGGATTAAAGAAACAATCTAGGTCATGGAACATTAGATTTGATAAATCCATAAAGGAATGTGGGTTCATTAAGAACAAATGTGAGCCATGTGTTTATAAGCGGTTTAATGTGATTGTGATCGTTATCCTACTAGTATATGTTGATAATAAATTGCTTATTGTAAATGACATATCAGTCTTATAGTCAGTTAAGGACTGGTTGAACAAGTGTTTCTCCATGAAGGACTTGGGTGAAGCAGCCTACATTCTAGGGATCAAGATAATTTGTGATAGATCCAAGAGGTTTCTTGGACTTAGTCAGGGTACCTACATTGAGTAGATAGTAAAGATATTTAGTATGGAACAATCCAAGAAGGGATTGGTTCTAGTGTCACATTTCTTACATTGTTCTAAGAAAATATGTCCACAGTCACAACAAGAGAAAGATAGAATGAGTAAGATTCCATTCGCTTCGACTATAGGATCCATCATGTATTCCATGTTATGTACCAAGCTTAGTGTTGTCTATTCACTGAGCATGGAAGGAATATATCAAGAAGATCCAGAAGAAAAACATAGGAATACTGGTAAGACTATCCTTAAGTATCTAAGAAGAACTAAGGATATGTTTTGGGTGTATGGATGAGACAAGGAGCTCTTCATTAGAGGGTATGCTGATACAGGTTTTCAGAAATATCAGAATGATCTGAAGTCACAAACTGGATATGTTTTCTGTCACAATGGAGGAGCTATAAGCTAGAAGAGTTCAAAGAAACTAGTTGTCGCTGATTCTACAGTGGAGTTCGAATATATAGCGGCTTCTGATGCAGCTGAGGAAGCTGTCTGGATTTGGAAATTTTTCCAGGAGCTTGATGTGCTGTAATGTAGTAAAGATTCCATTACATTGTATTGTGATTATACTGTAGCGGTGGCTCTTGAAAAAGAACCAAGGTCACATCAACTGACAAAGCACATACTCCGAAAGTATCACATCCTGAGGGATTTATTTCAAAGGGGAGAATACGCAGTAAGCAGAGTGTCCACAGAAGAGAACGTGGAGGACCCCATGACTGAAGCCCTATCTCAGCAGAAGCCCAAATATCATGTGAGATCAAGCTAGTTAAAAGTTGTTAGTAGTTGGCTCTAGTCCAAGTGGAAGTCTGTTGCAGTTGGTGGCCTAGAAAAAACCACTTTGTACTTTATTCATCAAAAAACATCTTATCACATCGTTATTTTTCTTCTGCGTCAAAATTCATGGGATAATGTCCCAATGATATTTGTTGCATTAAAGGGTCATAATAGATCCCTGCTATGATGACAACCTAGACGTTCCATAACACTGTTCTTGAATATATTCTCTATGTCCGGATGATGTTATTTTAGGGACACAAATAATACATGCCATTAGTGGTGATGAATCAAAAAACATTGAGGCACCTTATCATGGTGTTTACCCATGGTAATATCTTTGGGGATATTATGAGAACGAGACCTGCCAGTCGAAAATCAACATTTAATAGTGTCATTGGATGTTCCTATCTGCAGACGTGTTTATTGGTCCTTGTACTATAAGATTATTATTAATTGGTACTACAACTTGCGCACATAGATGTATTGATGAAAACTGTGAGGACACCCTGTTCGCAGTGACGTATGATACGTTGGGCGTGTCACGAGTAATACCGCATTAATATATAATGCGATAAAGGATTTGTCCGATCAGATTCATAACAGAAGTAGATATCATGGGCCCTTTGATGGAATTGATATATCCTAATTAAATACATGTCCATTTTAAGGAATGAGCGAGTTCAATTCCTGAATGTCAAAGAAAGAATAATCAAGCACATGGGGTGATGGAACAAGCATGAAACCCGCTTCATTTGAGATATCGTGAAAAAGGGATTATATTACACGGTAAGCATCCGTATGAGGTGACACATCATTTCTCCATTAACTTCATTATCTATGGGTTCGTTGGAGTGTTTCTACACAATAACCTTGGAATTTAGGTAGGCTCTGCCTAATGCCACTAAGAAATATTCCTAGAGGGTCACACACTAAGTGTGTCCATGTATTTCAATTAAATATTAATTTAACAAGTTAAATAAAGATTATTCCGAACTGCGGTTTTATAATTATTTAAAGATGTATGATCACATTTATTTCAACCCTCGCTATTCGAGAGAATATATTATAGAAGAAATAATATATATTTATTATTGATTAATGGAGTTTCATTTAATTAAGAAATAAAGATCCATTACTCATCGACTAATAAATTTTGTGGAGGAAAGAAAGAAAAATGGAAAATAAAATTACACATCATGTATATTGAATATACCTGCCGTGTTGTTTTATGGAAAACAAGTACACATTGTGTATTAAAGATTACACGGCGTTTAGTTTATCCAGTTTGGATTTTGAGGAATTAATATTGTTTTATTAAATGATATTTATTATAATCAGCGTGGGTGCATGTCAAGGAATTAATCATTCGACTTGGGGTTCTCAATAAGGGTTAATGAAATAAATAAAATGTGTAATGTGTTTATTTATTGTCATAAATCTATAACCTCAAACCTGATTATAAATATCCTCACATCCCCAACACTTTTCTAGAGATAACTGTTGTGCACAACAATTCTGGAGAGTTCTCTCAAGGCCAAAGAACTCCTTCCTCCAAGAATGATCTCAAGACCGGGAGGGATCCTCCTCCATCGGATCATGGAGATCGAAGGCGGACATAATAAGTGAAGGTTATTCCATGATAGCACCCGAAGATCCCTTCGGCGACATCCAGAGATACGTGTCACACTTGTGGATCATCGCTAGAGGAATCTTACACTTGAATTATATGGCGCAATGAAGGATCACAGGATCATGACCAAAGACATGAACGAAGAAAGAAATATACCAAGGTAATTCTTGTGAATTAATTAAATTAATTATAACCAACATTTTATGATCCTATCTTTATGGTTCCAGGACATTATCTTCTTTTTTTGGTTCTTCATTCTATTCCGAAGATCTGGTGTTTCATATCGTCCCAGATCTCGGTTGAACATTGTTTAATGCTAAAATCAATGTTGTGATGACCCACCAATGCAATTCCACTGTGCGCAGAACCTACACATGGTAGGTATTCCTTCCACCACTGTACGGACACTAGATATTAATTAAATACTAACATGTGATATATTTATTAATGGGTATCCTTTAGAAAAGATATATATTGTTATGATTAGGAAAAAAATTATAACACTTTTCAGTGAAAATATTTTTACCATTATGATGATCTTTAGGATTATGTTATTGGATTCCATTATGATTAATTTCATATAAAGTAATAAGAATTATTCCATGAATCATGGTTATTATATATTAATTACTGGGTACGATTCACAAATGTTATTTTCAAATTCACAAACCCTTATTATCATGTAATGATTAAAAATTTACATTTTTTGATATCTCCATTTTTTACTTTTAAAGATCATATAATATAATAATTTATATAGTTTCCATGCCCCATGTCATGTAGAAATTTTTATGTATTATATATCTACTAATGGTGCTAGTTTTGAAGAACTCATTGCTCAATGTTATAGATCATTTATATTACAATTTTTTATGTTTCCATGATTCCAATAATACTAATCCATTACATCTCTATCTTTTATTTGAGAAATAAAGAATGAATATTTGTTAATAAATATTTAATATTTAGTTATGTGATTCTTGGGTAAACTTTGTTTTTATATGAAAAATAATTTGTTATTTTGGAAATTAGGATGACGAAACATTAGTGAGAACCCTTAGGATAAGCCTTTGAATATGGGAACATTATTTTATTTTGACATGAATAGCGTGTTGTGTTATGAAAAAATAAAATCTTGTTTGATAGTGACACGTGGATGTGATTAGGGCATATAATCACCTTGGTGTTACAAATCTGAATAGTGTGAATTGGGTATTAACTAAATCTTCAATTTTTTATAATGAGTTGTATATGAATTTTACACTATTATAAACACTCATATGAGCTATGATTTGGGCAATTCAAAGTTTCATTATCAACTAATATGAATAATTCTAATAGATTATAACTTCGATTATGCTTACAGTGTAATAGAGTTTATAGAGGGTGTCAATATTTTGGAATCCTATAAATGGTTTTCATTATTGTATGATATATCAATATTATTATTGTTTCTCATTTCATTTTTTTATTTTATTCAATGGATGGAACTTGAATAAACAAGGATAATGATAAATGTTATGGGAGATAAAATGAATTTATTGTTGAGATTGTAGATGTTAATGGTTTTATAATGAATTTTTTTTATTATTCTTATATAGTATTCTCACCATTATTATGTGTCCATCATAAAGAAACACCCACCAACTCTTCTTGGTCGGATGATCCGCAAGTTTATAAAAAATTATTTGTATCAATTAAATTATATATATCATTATCTTTTTCTAATAGTGTGAAAAAATTATCTAGGAAATTTAGCTTTTAGATGGATAAAGATTTATATTGTCAACTCTTTTCCATAATACAATGAAAAAGGAAGAATGTGAATATATGGAGTGAGATGAATTCAAGAGGCAATTTGTTAATAATTCATCTCTGTGTATTATTCATTTGAAAAATGGAGAATGAATTCATTAAGAAAATATAGTATTATGGTAAATAAATTACTACCAATTATAAATTTTACATGGTTGTTTATTTATTCTTATTATACTATAATTGTACCATAATGAAATATTGATGAATTTAACAGCAAGTTAAAAAATCAATTGATGTGTGTTATCCATAAGAGACATCCGTAGATATAAAGGAAATATTTGATATAATTAAATGGTATAAATTGAGATTGGGCTCAATCAACAATCTCATGGTATTTATGAAAAAATAATTTTTGAAGAAAATAGAAAATATAATAATAAAAACATTGGAGGAAAGAATTTTAGTTATCCTTTATCCCAAAAGTGTTGACTGAAGCATGTGGAAAATTGTGTGTTGTGGAAAAGAAAAAAATTAGTTATTGAAATGAATTTCATTGCATATTAAAATATAAATTTATTATGATAAAGTTATAAATTGATTTGAATATAAAAAGACATTAATATATTTCACCACATGCACTCAAATGTGTCACATTTAAGTATTATATGAGTTAAACTAACAAACGATTTAATACGAGGGTTATTTTTTAGGATCAACATTAGAAACCTCATATTACCTTAGAAACAGGTAAATTAAATGGAACCACTATTAATGATATGGGGTATAATAATTATTTGGTAATTGGTACACCTTTCATTCACTGTAAATTTACAAATTTGATATTTTATTTTGGTTAACACAACAATTTTTATGTAATTAATTCGATTAGGGAATCATATTACCATCTTAATTATTATACATTTAATTAGTAGTGAAAAAACGTAATTGTTTGATGAACATAATTTCAGATATATAAATCTTATCCTCTTGATGATAATGTGAATATGATTCTTGGATATCATTTTTTTCACTCTAGTAGAATTGGATGTAATTTTTTGCTGTGGATTGATACTATTTATATATATCCTTTAATTATTTACATAAATGGGATGTAACATCTGATAATCCAAATTAACCAGGTGTTTACAATCATATAAATTATTTTATGAAAAAAGCAAAATGAAATTGCATAGATTTAATGGGTATTCATAGATATTCAACATGGGTGTTTATGTAAAAGATTGCCGAGAATTTAAATATTGATTATATTCCTTATTTTATCAGAGTATGCTAATATAATTTTTTTAAATGGCCTTATTATTCCTCAAAATCATGAATTTGGGTTCATTAATACTCATACATTGTGGTAAATCCATTTCAATGACTCAAAATAGAATATATTGGATTTAGACTATGGTATTTAAGAAGGAACTGAAAAATAATCATGATAAAGAACTAATTCAACCATGAGATTCACCCAAACTTTCATATAATCCATTAGTTAATAATAGATATAGATGAATGTGATTATGGATTTATTATTAGTAACATAATAATATTGCGATCACGAATATGTACAATCTACAATGTATGGATTATTTTTGATCAATTATATGGAGATAAATATTTTTCATTGATTTATCTTTAATATTGTTATGTTCAATTGAGTTCCAAAATAGAATTTATACAAAAAAAACGATTCATGTAAGGTTTATAACCTACAAATTTAATGTGATTCGGTCTAGACTTACAAAATATCATGTTATCTACATGGATATAATAGATAGACTCATTATAGGTTACTGAGATCCATTTTTTGTACCAATTAAAAACAATAGTATTTTATATTCCAAGGGAGAGGAATATCATGGATATCTTTTGAAAATTAGGTTGAATATTGCAAAGAAATGAATCTATATGAATAAAAATTAAATAGTGAAAATTAGATAAGAAAAAAACAAGATTGATGAGATATATTATTTTTTTGGATTGGTTGGATAATATTTTTTTCTTTTGAAGAAATTATAAATGTTATTTAATTTCCTCAACATGATAACTTGGTGGGGATTCATTTTCCTCTTCACTAATTAATGTTAATTAAATTTAATGGAATTTAAGACAAGGTTGGTCAATGCAAATTTCATTACAATAATTTGTATTGGTGAATGGTTTTTGGTTTATATTGACACATTGAAGAAGGGGGAGAGATGTGTTCTTATATATAATGATATAGTAGTATATTATGTGTCACTGCAATTGATGGGTCAATAATATAATTAAATAGATAAAGGATATGAGTTAGAAATGGTAATTATAACATTAATGTTATGGATGGATTATATTTATGGAGAAATATGTGACATAAATAAAAATAAAAAACATTTAATGCATATGACAACATATTTAGAGTCGAATATGAACATTAGAATATTGTTGGTGTTGATTAGAAATGGTGAAAACTAAATACATTTCCACAATTTTAAATCTTATAAGGCCACAAATACTTTTTTGAACGGATTATGATAGAGTATCTATGATGAGGACCCCAAAAGAACCATAATTTTTTTTATAATGTTTTCGATTTAAATATTGATGTAATATAGGAACTTATATCTATATTAACTTAGTGTTTAACCATATATCAATGTGAATATTATGTAATATCAGAAAAAACGATTTTTTGATGCAAAGGATAGTGGTAAATCATCCTGATTTCAACATTTATTATGATGGAATGATGGGTTTTAGTAACAGAGTCTACATCCAATAAATAATAAACCTGAAAAAATTATTACTGGAAGATTCTCATTGATCGTCATTTTCAATTCATAATATGAGTATGAATATGTATAGAGATATGAATGTGTATTTTGAGTGTGACGACATGATGAGATATATTGTAGAGTGCACATGTCAATGTATTTTTATTTAGCTGGTTAGTTATGATAGAGTGATGAATAATTGGATTCTTCAACCAATACATATACAATAATGGAAATGTGAAAACATCACCATGAATTTCATTATCTGACACCACAGAAATTATAAAGGTAAAATTGTAATATGTATTAATAATTAATTTTTACAAATACAAAAATACATTATTTCAATTAGAGAAGGTTTTTATCCTATTAAAATTTAGTTATATAAATTATGGAAGTGGTAAGGTTTCATGTATTTCGATATTAGACAATATCTCACTAAGATATGAGGTTTACCATGCCATTCTAAAGATGCCATCAGCATGATTTGAAAATAGAGTATTGGTTTATTAGTACATATCTTCAATAGAATATTTGAATATACTAGAGAAGTAGTCAAACACATAAGTGAATGTTGAGATTATATTCTCTTAAGTTCATAGGTTTGTTGGATCGATAACTTCATAAAAAGACCTCCTATAAATATAGATTTCACTCGGCAGTTTAGATGGATCCTTATGAATCCCTCTATAGAGAAGACTATATAACTATGATTTGTAGTAATTATATCATAGGTATAAATATATTGATACAAGATAATGTTAATGAAATGGATCTGATGGTCATAACCATTATGTAGTAAATCAAAGCTTCTTATAATGGACTTAATATTTATGATGACAGTGATTAGTGTGGTATAGAATTCATAGTGGTTGAGTATGTGATTCTATGAATTAAACATCTAAATTTTTTTATGAGGTTTATGAATATTTTATTGATATAAACTAGATATTTCCATCCATTAATTATTCATTATTGACTATGTACTGTATCTATGCTCTTGAAACATCCATTGAACATCTCTCAACATCAGAACGTCCTATATGTGTTTATATTTTGAAAATAAATACCTAAACTATCACAGGTACTTAACATAAATATTTTACTTCCATTTAATGATATTTATTTTGAAGAACAACATTTAGATATCAGGGATCATATGTATAATGTTCTACATATGTAGAGTAATAACCTTATTAATGTTCTTTATAGAAATTAAAAATTCCATAATTCTACATGGAAACCTATTAATGTGATAGATAAGAGATTTATGTACTAGATTATGTCAGTGTGATTAAATTTCATGGGATAAATTCATTTTAATTATTTTTTATTTTGAAAAGGAAAATATTTTATATTTATTTACTTTAAAAAATTGTGTATTTTAATTGGATATTTACGAACAACCTAGAGTCAAAATGAACATGTTATATACTAATCCTTTATTATTACATAATTAAACTGGAATGTATGCATAATAAAAATAATAATATTAAAAGTTATTTCTAAATGATTTATGTGTTCAAAATATATTAATTAATAAATAATAAATAAGTACTCAATTTATAGTAATGTCATTTTATGAATCAAAATTATGTTTTCTTTAAAAATAGTTATTATTGTATTTATGAAGTATAATTTAAAATTAATATATTAAATTTAATGAAATTTTATTATAATAAAATATTATATTGTCTACATTAATTATGTAAAAATTATCTCAGCATTATAAATTGAGAGTTTTTTGAAATGATTTTTATGTGATTTGTGAATATAACTACCTCTGTAAAACTATCAATTCATTTATTTAATTATGTTAATATAAAATCACCATCATAGTATATTAAATTTATCATACATTTAAATTAATATAAAATAATTATTAATGAAATTATTTATTTTATATAAAATGGTATTATACTTAAATATGGTATAAGTTCATTTTTGGGAAAAACACATTTGTTTGAAAACATTTTTTATGCATGACTTATGTATTTATCATAATAAATTAAATTAATATCTATAGAGTGTAAATTTTAATAAATTTTATTGATTATATGTTTTAAAAAATTATTTTAAGTTTCATTTTTTAAATAGAATGAATTGAATTAATTTCATTTTTATGATTTAAAACACATTATTCAAGGAAAGTGTATTAATTGATTTTTTTTTTACATATTTATAATTAAATCATGGATTCTATAAATTTAATATGGTAAAATATAATCCACGGTTCAATTATAAATAATTTTTAAATTATAATTAAGTCAACATAATATTTTGTCATAATGAATTGTAAGAAGTATATTTTTTTACCATGGTTGCGGTTAAAACAGTTATACTGTGGGTTAATCATTGAGATAATGATGAGAATTAAACATAATTTTTCTTAATTATTGTTGTTAAAAGATATTTATGTCTTATATTTCCTTATATTATAAAAATTCATCATTTTCAAACTTTATTATTAAATTGAACTTATATTTTTCAAACAATTTAAGTAATTCATTGCTTGAATATAAACTCTTTAATAAAATGGAAACACATCAATTCTTGTAAAAAATTTCGTTGATCATTTTATATAAAACAATAACTACAATTAAAAAATTTTATCTTCCCTGCCGTCATCTTTATCATTTATTAATTTTATAAATCATGCCATTAATGTATTAACATTTCAGACAATAGAGGTCTTTCAAAGAAGAGGTGTAAACCTCATCTAAGAACTTTTAAGTTTATTTATTCAACCATATTCATGAAACCAATTGTATGCACGAAGACATAATTAATATTTATTATCAAAAATAATTATTTGTCATTATGATTTTATCAATCCTATTTTTCAACTCTTTATACCATTAATTTTATAAATAAAGTTTATTTTAGTATATACTAGTTGACTGCCACATCCACATAGTGATATTAAACATTTTACACTAAAATATTTCATGGTTGGTTATTATGAAGGATTCCATGTATGCATTTTTTTTATGATATACATATGATCCTATATATTTTAATAATTACATTACAATATTTCATTCTATCAATTGAAATGGGGGAACAGTAATCATGTGTACATACATGATACCATATTAATGGAGTGATGTAAATCCATTTTTATAACCACAATATGTGATTATTTATAAAAGGGTATACAATGGTTTAATTCTTTACAAATGACCTGATTAAGAATCTATGGATGGTGAAATGATTATCAATGTACATGGACTGTAACATTCAATTCTGAAACATACATGGAAAAGGATATAGTAGTTATGCTAAGAATAAAATATTAACAAAATATTAATGGGTGTTAAAATTTAATAGGTAAAACATATATATTTTTATAGCTATAATATGATAATTTTATTGAATAAAAATATATTTTAATTTATTATTCACGTTATTAGAATGCATACAAAGCAATTCAAACACGGTAAAATTATTTTCTGCTAAAATAATACTTTTTAATTGGACTTATTATTTTTAATTTAAAAAAGGTGAATTTATTTTATATATCCCTCCAAATTTTATATCATTTGTCAATGTATAAATATTTAAAATTATAACATGGTTTCCTTCCATTATCCTCTCTCAGTGTACTTAATAAACCAAAAAAATATTTTTATAGAAAATGAAATTATTTTTATTTTAGGTTAGGAATAAATTTATTCTATATCTATGTTTTATGAAAGATATAAATTAACTTTTTTAACTAATAATTTTTTAGACCATAATATAAATTTATTTATTTATTTTATATTATAAAAAATTGTCAAATAGAATCTTCTTACCATTATATATGAGATAATTTTTTATTATTTATAGAAAATATGAAATAAATATTTCTTAAAATAAAAATCACAAATGGGATTCCCCACCATCATGAATTAAGTTTCCACTAATGATCCTATTATAATTTTCCATGTTTAATTTCAAATATTTTTCTCCTTTATATACTAAAATTGTAATATTTCAAATAATTTATTTCAAATTGTAACGTGTATCATTCTCACAGAATTTTCCAGTTATAACATAATGGTATTTCCATCTAAAGAAACTATATATTTTTTAATTATTATCTACAGATATGACCTAATGAAACCATATTTATTTTATATTAAGATAATTTAATATTTTGAAGATGAAATAGTGATGAAAGTTGTTTTCTTTTACATGGGTTATGTTTTGTTGTAATGATAACATTTTTCATGATCTTCAAGAATAAATATAAATGGATTTTAGAAATATAATGTGTGGGTTTTATATATCTCACTAATTAATTTTGTAATGATTAAGGCTTCATTAGAGTAGAGGGTAGACAATAGGTTATTTTAATCCAAATTCTTTTTTACACAGGTGGTTATTAAAAGAACAAAAGTGAATACACATGAGGTTTTTCCATTCCCCAGATAGGTACAAGGGAGTTGATCCCAATCCTAATATGTGAATAATTTCATGGTTGTTATCCATGACTGAAATTTCATTGACTATTATTATGAAAAACATTATTCATATTTCTTATGGAATGACCTTATCATATTTTTTCATAATCATATAATATATTCTTTGTTTCCTTTCATTTTTTATGAACTATCTGGATTTAGTCCATGAATCATGTTTATTATATATTAATTTCAATGTCTAGTTTTCATATTTTAATCTCATGTTCTAAAAAGGATATTATTATTTTACCCATAAACATTAGAAATGTTCAATATTTAGCTTGTTTAATATTACTCACCAAATATATGATTAAATTCAATAGTTTATTAAGCATTTTTTATTAATGATTCTTCTAAAAAGGTTTATTGTTGTGGAGTACATAGTGGGATATTATGAATATCATTTAAATACGAGTTTATTATGTATTAATGTTTCTACACATAATAGACATTTATTGTTATGATGAAGATCATATTTATTGAAATTAATATTCATAACATTAAAAATAATATGTATTTATGTAATGATTGAATTACTCAATATCTTAATTAATTTTTATTTTTCATGGGGTGGTGAGAATTATATTTTCATGGTTGAGTTGAAACATCAAATTATGAATGGATATTTCCATTACAATGGGTTGTTGTCAAAAGTGATCATTTCAAAATATTAGGGTAACTATGTTCTACGAATATAGAATGGTGATTCTATTTGAATAAATTTTAGAATTAACTAAGGATGATTTTTTTTGGTTTCCCTAAATATTTATGTAACCATAGAATATTGAGTTTTAACTAAGTTGTTTGAATATCCAAAATGATGTAAGGAAAAATATAATTTAGTTTTGTGAATGTTTATGTGAGATAAAGATGTGATTTTAAAAAATTCTATTTTCATAAATAAAACCATAGAGGTGGAGAGAAATTTTATACAAACTAGAAAAATAAACAACGAGATCCTTTAAATAATTATGTATGATGTTTTCTGAATTTATTCTATATAATAAAGTAGTGAAATAATATTCCCCATATCTAATAATAAAAATAATATAGAAAATTTTTTTATTGGAAAAGGAATATTGAGAGCCTAAATGTGAATATTAATTGTGACTTATTTGATCATGTTGTTGACAGTGAGTCTATAGATCTAGTGTAGCCAATCCATTATGTAACAAAAATAAAAATAATTATTATTTATTATCATAGATGTATAGGAAAAAACTATGGATAAAACATGGATCTCCCCATTCGGTTGAACTATCTAAAATTTATATTTATTTATTACAAAAATTATTCTATCAAGAGTTTTTATAAAGGAGTTAAATAATTATTCCAATAAAAAATTTATTAGGTAATGGTTAATGATAATGATATAATTTATAATTCCCGCATTTCACCTCCCCCATATGAGGCTATATTACTTGATAGTGATTAATATATTAATAATGAAATCATGGGATTTTATTCAAAAGGATAAGATATATAGAAATGATTAAAGTGTTATATATGTATAAATAGATATTGAAATAACTATAAAACTATTCCATATAATGGGATTATATATTATTCTTTATAGGAAGAATGAATTTTATAATCTATTGTTTAATATAAATTTTATTTCTTTTTCTAAATATCATTTCTTTTTACTCGTTGTAATCATAAAACTCTATAATTTTGGATAAATATCACGAGGAAATGATCTTGTATTGAGGACGTGGTGTTCCTAATATTTTTTAAAATTTTATTTAATTTATTTTTGAGAATGGTGAATGATAGGAGTTTGATTAAGAAAGACATATAATCTATAAATAAAAACCCCATTATTTTTTTCTTCTTAAAAATTATGTCTACCACCATTCACTTATATTCTCCAATATGTGATAAGACTACATATATTCCTTAATTAAAGACATACAATGGAGTGGGGTATAGAGGGGGTGGAATACATTAATTTTTATATTATTAATAACATCTCATTATTAGAGAAGTGACATATAGAATGTTAAAATTTCGCCATGGTGATCTAGGCAGCGCAAGATGGACTCGTGCGTAGGAAGGTGCAACTGATATCCTATTAGTTTTCTAGCCTAGCCCTTGGAACAACAGATGTTATGAGTTTCCAGTTTCCAGTATTAGTGGATGAGTATGAGGACGTCTTTCCAGAGGATGTCCCCGGACTACCTCCCTGTCGGGAGATACATTTCTGTATTGAGTTGCAACCCGGGAGGACACCTATATCAGCATCAACATATCATAAGGCTCCAGTAGAGCTCCGTGAACTGAGGGTGAAGTTGAAAGACATGCAGAAGAAGGGCTTTGTAAGGCCCATTGTTTCACCCTGGGCGGCCCCAGTGCTGTTTTCTAAGAAGGAGGACATGATCTTGAGGTTATGGGTGGATTAATGACACTTTAATCAGGTGACCCTGAAGACCCGGTATCAAATACCAAGGATCGATGACCTCTTCGAATAGTTGAGAGGGGCACGATGGTTATCAAACGTTGATCTATCATCATGATATCATCAGTTATGAGTACGGGATGAGGATCTACCGAAGACGGCTTTCAGATGTCGCTACGGTCACTATGAGTACATAGTAATGCCCTTCGGTGTGACGAACTCCCTAGCAGTGTTCATGGGACTCATGAACCGGATCATTCAGCCCTATCTAGATCGGTTCATAGTGGTCTTCATCGATGATATCCTTGTGTATTCTGTGTCCAAGGCGGAGCACGCGATAACCTAAGGATTGTTCTGGACACACTCTAAGAGCACCGGTTGTATGGGAAACTCTCGAAGTGTCAGTTCTGGATATAGGAGGTCCACTTTTTGGGACACATTATCTCAGGAGATGGTTTATTAGTGGACCCAGCCATGGTGGAGGAATTTCTAGCATGGGAGCCACCCCGGAGCGTGACGTAAGTGTGGCGTTTCCTTGGATTTCCAGGCTACTATTGTAGATTCATTCTTGACTTCTCCCGGATTTCATCACCCATGACAGTTTTGACCTGAAAGGGGTAGCCTTTCGTTTGGACCGAGCGGTCCCAGTAGGGTTTCATGGTAGTTGAGACAGAGTCTGACAAGCACCCCGATCTTGAGATTACCAGAGGAGGGTGTTGAGTATGTAGTGTTCTGCGACGCATCAGGAACCGGGCTTGTTTGTGTCCAGATGCTGTGGCAAGAGGTGATTGCCTATGGATCACATTAGTTGAGGCCCCATGAGTAGAACTACGTGACCCATGATCTTGAGTTGGCAGTGGGGGTCTTCTCATTAAAGATGTGGCGACACTACCTGATGTGAGTGTGGTTTACCATCTACTCTGATCACAAAAGTATCAAATATATATTTTCTCAGAAGGATCTAAATTTTTGACAAAGAAGATGGCTTGATATCCTCCAAGATTACTACTTTGGGATTGTTTACACACCTGGGAAGGGGAACGTTGTTGTAGATGCTCTTAGCAAAAAATCCAGTTCACATTTGTTGGATGAGGTGATGAGGAAGTTAGCCTCCATAAAGTTATCCTTCATGGATAGAGATGAGGGATCATACCTTCAGTCGATGGTTGTTAACCCTCTACTCTTGTAGCAAGTCAGGGAAGCACAGCTTGAGGACGCTAGCTGTGAGACTCTACGTGATCTGATATTTGCGGGTGATGCTGCCGATGGATATTCAACAGCAGGGGAGCACATTGTTCTTTTCAGAGGGTGCCCAGTAGTACCTGTGACATTGCGGGAGGAGGTTCTGAGGGAGTTCCATACATCTCCTTTGGCGGTGCATCCAGGCATGGAAACGATGTACTAGGACCTCCCGACGTCAGTTTTGGTGGCTAGGAATAAAGAAGAGTGTGGGAAAGTTTGTTTCTTGGTGCCTTACTTGTTAGCAAGTATAGAATGAGCACCATGTGCCAGCAGGTTTGACTCAGCCCCTTGAGGTTCCAGAGTGGAAGTGGGATAGGATATCCATGGATGTCGTGACGGGTTTACCATATAGGTCCAGGGGACACGATGCCATCTGCGTGATAGTTGATCGACTAGCCAAGTCGTCTCACTTCCTATCCATATGGGAGTAGAGTTCAGTAGAGAGGTTGGGATGCCTCTATTTGCAGGAGATTGTTCGACCTCATGGAGTGCCATCAACGATCCTCTCAAATCATGATGCTCATTTCACATCCTGGTTTGGAAGGGATTGCAGGATGATTTTGGGACTTTGTTATGCTTGATCATAGCATTTCATCCTCAGACTGATGGTCAGATAAAGCGGACCATCTATGTCCTGGGGGATATGCTATGATCTTGAATACTTGACTTCGGTATTAGCTGGGAGGATCACCTACCACTGGTGGAATTTTCTTATAACAATAGTTATCATTCCACTATTGGTATCACACCATTCGAGGCTCTGTATGGGTGACCTTGCAGGTCACCACATTGCGGGACTGACCAAGGAGAGTCGGCACTCATGGGCCCGGAGATAGTGTGAGAAACTGCGGAGAAGGTGCAGGTCTTCCAGAAGCGGATGAAGAATGCACAGAGTCGGTAGAAGTCTTATGCCGATAGGAGACTGAGGCCCTTGGAGTTCGAGTAAGGAGACCATGTGTTCCTTCGGGTCTCACCTCGACGGAGATTGCGGAGATTTGGCTAGGGCGGCAAACTATCTCCAAGGTTCATCAGCCCTTTTCAAATTCTGAGTAGAGTTGGCGAGGTGGCATACCGCTTAGATCTACCTCCTCAGATGGACCAGGTATACAACATCTTCTATGTGTCGCAGCTGCGGAGATACGTGCATGATCCATCACATGATATCTACTGGGGAGAGCTAGACATCGATGATGGAGCGACCATTGCTGAGTACCCAGTGGAGATCGAGGATCGGCAAGAGAAGATCCTTCATGGGCAAGCTATTACCTTTGTGTGTGTCCAGTGGCAGCACAGGAATATCTAGGAGAGCACGTGGGTGCGGGAGGCTCAGATTCATGTGCAGTACCCACATCTTTTTCAATCGCCCTTTTTTGGGATTTTCGGGGACATAAAAGCCCTAAGGTGGGTGTGATGTAATGTCTCGGATTTTTCCATGTTTTTTTATTAATATGTGGGAATTATTTCAAGACCCTTATTTAAGATGGTGTGCATTTCCGAGGCCAGGTGAGGCCGAAAAAAATGTTTGAATTTAATTAAATAATTAAATTTTGTGTGCGTGTGTTTTTTCTGAATGAGTGGAATAACTTCTGAATGGGTGACCGGATCAGAAATCTGAGGGCGTCGTTGTGTCCAGAGTAGCGGGTTTATCGTAGAAGATAGCTAACATCGTCTGGCGCCTGGCAATGGTGAAATCTAGGTTTTGGATGTAAGAGTAATAAAATATTTAATATAAAATATTTTATTTAAATATTTTTTGTAGTGAAATATCTCTTTTTTCTTTTTAAATAGTGATTTCCCAGGGGATCAGGCTTACATTTCTCATAACCCTGAATCTCCCTCGAGTGCTCTGGAGAAAACCTCCCAACGCAGCAACTGTGTTCTTGATGATCTTTGCCGGTGACGACGACGCGGCAACTGGATCTTCGCCAACAAGTGTCGCGAATCAAGGAAGGATGTTTGATCTTGGTTCCTTTCCCCATTCTTGATTCCTATGACGAACGCGGACTAATCTGCAAACTGATTATCCTGCAGATCAATCAATTTACGGGTAGGTGTGATTTGGGGTTTCATTAGGAAATCAAATACTCGAGATTCATAATCTGTTGATTGTTGTAGTTTTGATATAACAGAGATGAACAGAGATTATCATGAACAACGATCGAGGTTCATCCCCCTTGATCGATTCTTTTTATTTTTCTCCTACATGTTCTTTCTTATTTTCAACGTATTCTGGAAGGAAATCGATCATTGCACATTTTTTTGTTGTCGCAATGATCTAAGATTGTAGATCCGACCCCGGAGTGATGTCACAGAGGTGTGATGACGGTTTTAGAGGACAATTTGGAGCTGATTGAGAGATATGAGTTTTTGGGTGTTTTTCTTCGGATGGATCATTCGAGTTATATGATATGTTGACCGAAAACACCCATTTCGGTGTTTGTATGATGAAACGAACCAACCCCTGGAGTATTAGGATGAATGGACGAGAAACCGTGGATGCAGAGGATCAGCCGTGGTGCGAGGAGGAAGACAGTGTTTCTGGAAAAATCCCAACTACATGACGTGTAGTATGGGCTACACGGCGTGTGTTCATCGGCAGACCACCTGGCGTGTACTCTGAGAGTATACAGACACAGGTTGGGTACACGGCCAAGGACACAGCATGTATACCCCTCCCCGACCAGAGCCGGCCAAATACATGGGTTACACCATGTACGGGTACACATGCAGACGACACAGATGGAGACCGTGTACGGGCACATGGCCAACATACACAGATTGAGCCCTTGGTGCTCGGACACGCTGTGTAACCATACTACATGCCATTTAGATACTTTTATACGATGAGCCAAATGACATGGGCCATTTACACAGGCAATACCTAGATTCAAGGAACATGATGTGTGATTCTTCTACACACAGTGTAGTTGAGTTTTACGTAGCTTGAACGGATGACACGAGCCGTTTACACGGGCAGTACCCGGGGTCAAGGAACACAACGTGTAACCATACAACACGTCGTGTAACCAATCGTACATGGCTTGAGCCCATTTCCTTATGTGAGTTGGGGTAGTTTCCATAGATTTCGTCCCCATAGTCTTTCTCCTAAAGGTTCCCAGTATCATTTCCTACATACCGGAGTATGATCCCTTCAACAGGACTTCCTAAATAGAGTTTTTGGAACCCCCTCTGTGAGACTTAGAGTCGGATCCTCTATTCATTCTTGGAACCCTAGGTAGAGTTATTGGTATTGACGTGACCAACTTTACCCGAGCACAGATCCTCTACTTAGAGGATTAGTTCTGACTGAGTTGTTGGTATCAGCACATGACTATTGGTTGTGATCCTCATCTGAGTATCATGTTCCCAAGTACTTGTGGAGTGTGTTCTCCAAAAACAAGTACATTGTGTCCCCCTCTTCAGACCTAGGAGTGTGTTCTCCTTGTTTCGTGCTAAGTGGAATCTTCGAGCTATATCTTAGTAGTGGTTTCACGGTAGTCGATCATGTATGATTATATCTGGATCTTCTTGTTATATGGTGTGTAGAAAAATACTATGTAGATCTAACTGTATCTTTCTTTTGTGCTTTCTTACCTTGTTGTATTCCTTTGGGGTTTCGTGATGTCCTACTAGGTATTTTTATACTCACCCCTTCATGGTCATTGCCCGCACATGTCGTGTCTTATGCAGACGAGCAAGATTTTAACAGGATTCTAGGCAGACCAGGACCGAACGGTGCTCAATGAGATTAGAAAGGCCTAGGTGTGTTCCTACAGCTACAGATTGTAGTCCCAGTACATTTCTATACAGGATGGAATTTGTTACAGACTCTCTTTTGTTGGGCTTGTACTTTTGGACCAGGGTTTTACACTTGCTGTAATATACATTCCTATCGTACTCTATTGGCCGAGATTGGTAGTGTATGCATTCATTACCATTTTTAGTAGTTTTTACTTTTTAGCTTTGTGGGCATGGAGATGTATGTGTGCATGTACAGGTTTATAGGTAATGCCACCCATTTTAGTAACATCCTACTCGGTGCTAGTCACCAGCCCCTGGCCTATTAGAGGAGGGCTTGGGGAGTTGCGGCTCGGGCCCCATTGGGATGGGTCATGACACCAATAAACCTATCTCTGAGAATAGAAGAAGGTTACACTTCTTGTAAGGTAAACTTATAATGAAATAGAGAAGAATAATGACTTTGAGCCTCCTCAAATTACAAAATACTATATGTTAAATTATATAAAACTAATGAATTTATAGTAAAAATACATCATTGAGGTAATTTGATCATAAAATTATTACGTATAATTAAATTTAAATTTATTAATTACTCAATAAAAATAATTTTATTTTTTCAATCATCCTACTAATGGGATTCCCTGACAATAAAAAATAATGACAGAACTAGAGTGTACTTTATTGATGTATTCCTAGTTACCTTGTATAATGATAAATTGATAACATCTTACATAATTAAGGTGGAACTGTCTTATTTATATTCATTTTACATAATTTTACATTAATTATAAATTTTTTCTTACCATTATCTTCAAAAAATTATTTCAACATTAGTTAATCAAGACCTATATTTATTGGATGAATCCACATAATTTGTAACAAATTAATATTTTGGATTCTATTTTATTGTCCTAAATTTAAATAAGAGGAAATTAAATTATGAAAATTTCTAAAAACCCTATGAAAACACAATTTATGAAAAATATATTTTCAAGAAAAAAATTATTAACTTTCTTTCATTTCCTTTAAAAAACAATAAAATTGAACTTTTCATACTTTATTAAATATATAATTTATATATTACACAAAATCATTAATAATGAATGATTTATTTAATTTATTATGATATAAACATTCTACGTACATAAACATATATTTTATAAAAAATAAATATTTATAACATTAATTGATATTATCTTACTTACAAAAATTTTGGAAACCAATTATTGAATTATTATTCTTACATTACCTACACATTTAATTTAAATATATTTTTAATAGTGATCAATATATTTTATAATTTAATATTTAATAACACATAAAATAATACATAATATCATAAAAATAGGGTTTTTATCTAGGAATAATTTCATTAAAAAGTTAATTATTACATCATAGATATTAATAAAAAAATTAATTTAGGAAACATTTTTTTATAATTATTTTAATTACATTAATATATTATTATCCAAAATCTATGTTATAATATAATAATATTTCATGGGATCATTTGAAATTTTTTTGTATGAAAAAATTTATTGAATACTCTATGATTGTTTTAATGGTAATCAATATAATCATAGTGTGTTACACTTTTCATACACATTATCATTCTCTAATGGAAACCATACACCTATCATGTTCCTTAACTAATTTTAATTCACAATACATAATAGCCTAAAGGGGAACCCATCTCCAAGTGAATACATGAGCATACCCTATTATTGAGCAGTCATCCTCATTTACGATAAATACGAGGCTTAATATCTATGGTATATGATATAATAAAATTGTTTTTTCTTCTCAAAAGATTATTCAAATCCCAATGATTCCCATGATCCGTTAAGAATCATTGGATATTAATAGTAATATTTTATCATAAGGTTAACCCATTTTTTGACATAGGATACCCATTACCCATTACACAATAATCCTCAAAATACATCTTCCAATTAATATAATAAACCACACACACACAAAATATCTATTAAGTGGAAGACATTACTTACCTTTAATATATTTACATATTCAGTGAAAAATACCTGTGGTAATTCATTTACTAAAATGTCTACAAATTGGTTTAAAAAATATTGATTTTTATTTGTAATACAAGAAATCTCATCATAGTCTCTAACGATTTATCTAAAACCTAAAAAACCTAAAATTTTCCTCTCACATAACATTATTTCATGTTAAATAGATTCTTAGACACTGAAATATACTAAAATCCCAAAATCATTTGATGTGCATCCATTACACTATTAAGAGTCATTATGTAATTTATTATACAAATAAGAAATCTCGTATTCCTAATTTAATTCTCAGTCACTAGAACCCATAAGTATTTAGAAATTAATTACACATATAAAAAATTATATATAGATTAATATATTTATATATATAGGATTACATAACTAATTATTGTTGAATTTTTCTTATTTAGTACTTATATATGATTCACTCCAATATTGATGAAATAAAAAAATATTAGGAAATAATGTATTTTATGTATTTTAATGAAATACATTATAAATTTAAAAAATATTATAGAAAAACATACGGTGTAATTTTTCATTTATTTTGGCACAAAACTGGAGGTGGAATGTTTTTTACAAGTTGAATGACTGAGTGGCATGATCCTTAGAAATACACTAGTGAGTGGGATGAAAGAAATATGAGAGACTGCCAAGATGTTTTCCTAGGAAGAAACATTATGAGTAATACAAAAAATGTAAAGATGTTTGTTTTCATTTTATTAGTCTAACAAGTGGAAAATTTATAAAATAGAATAATTTTTTAATTAGAAACACAAATATCCTGTAACATTACCACAAATTTAGTACATAAACCTCTAAAATAAAATCTATCTCCCATACTTCAATTCAATCCAACTCTAAATAAATTAATTAAAATTTTCCACATATTTATTTACATAACTAGTAGGATTTATTTCATTACATTGGGGTTTTCATAATATAATATTTATAATGTATTATACATGTATATTTGGATGTAAAAAATAAGTATGGCTTTGATTATTTATATTCAATTAATTGGTGGTGGAAGACTCAAGAAGAGTGAGAAGATTTATATAGTGATATAGAATAATTAAATTCAAAAATATACATAGAATTAGAAATATATTAAAATCAAGATAAGTAAATAAAAAAAGATAACAATATATTTTCTAAATAATAGTGTGATCTATTTTAATTATCAAACATATATTTTTAATATTTGATAAGATGGAGATTATTTATTCTGTTCAAAATTTGAACTAAACCACATATCAATATATAATATATCTTCATATATAATATTATATGATTATAAAAGAAAAAACAATGTCTCATAGAGTACATGGTACATAATATTGAGCTTAAAAGAACAGTAAAATATTGTTAATTAAATACGGATATTATAACATATCTGTTACATTAAAATTTAATAATCGTATTAAATAACTTTTGAAGTATATATATAAGTTGAAATAAATACAAATTCATTCAACAATTATGATTAAAATTTCATTCATTTCTTACTAAATACATTTGGTTCTTCAATGATAAATATTATTCAAAAATTCATTTTATTTTAATATTTTATAAAATAATATAATTAATTTATGAAGCAATTATATGTTTTATTTTTTAAATAAATAACATTTCTCAATTAATAATATAAAATATATCCTAAGGTGACATTTTTAAACTATATTTAAAATTTATATTTGTCTATATATAGTTAAAATAATTATATCAATTGAGAAACATTTTATATTTTAAGGTATTTAAATTATATGTTTATATTTTTAATTGGTTTTAATAAATCTATTATTTACATTTTACTTATAATAATAAATTTACTTTTTTTAAAATTAATTTTATAATTTAATTTAGTGTAATATTATTTTATATTTAAAATGGTTGTTTTTCTAGAAAACAGTTTTTCGGTATATTTATCATGTGAGATTTTAGATTTTTTTACGAAACATCTATTTTTTGAATTTTCATAAATAGATTAAATTTTTATAATTTTGAGGAAAATTTTTTCTAAATATTAATCTTTTATTTTTATCCATTAAGATTATTATGAATAATAATTTTTTTCCATAGAAATGGGTAAATCGGGTAGATTAAGGTGATAATAAAATGATAACGAAAACAAAATGACCCGAAAAATCGACAAAATATTATAGGATAAGAATATATCATCTATAATAAAACATCAATTTAACATATGGAATTTAATTTCCTTTTGTAAGTTATTATGGCCTTTATAATATTTGATTTTATGAAATGTAAAAAATGACACATTGTTATTTTTAATAAATATAATATTATCAACATAGGGATAAAAAGAAGAAATTTTGGGTTAGAAATAGAATTTTGAGACATAAATTGATTATGTTAATCATATTAAATTAATTTATACTTTTAGAGTAGAACTAACTACTTTAAATTTTTAAACAACAACGATGCAAATTTTTTTTGATTAATGTGAAATTAAAAAATATATAATAATGTTATTACAATTATTATAATTTTAATAATTAATTTGACCCACTGATTTATTAGAGAAAAACTAAATTTTAAGTATTTATTAATAATATTTATTTTAATTTCATTTTTTTATTAATTAATAAATCAATGTAATTATTTTTTTCTAAAATTGAGAGTATTAATAATTTTTGATAAAAAATTTAATTAAATTATATTAAATTACCGAATGACCTATAATTATCAATTTTAATATTATATGAATTTCATTATTAGACATGGTATATTAGTGGGAACTTTATGATCTTATTGTCACTATCATGGACATCAAATAGTAAAAAACATTTATATTGTGTTATTTGAAAAGGGGTTATCACGAAATAATAACAAAATGATAAATGTAAACCATTATAAAAACATGTTAGAATAAAATTTTATTATATTATTTAGACTCATAATTATATTAAATTATAATAATATCATTTTGGATCCATTTTTATATCAAATTTAATTCAAAATAAATTATTATTTTAAGAACATGAAAGAGTGCCTCTCCCATCTCTTTTAAAAAGGAAACACTTCTTTTCAATTTATCACACCTCAAGAACCATTTAGATTTGAAAAGTCCTAGAAAAATACATTATAAAAAACCTAACCACATTATATAGGGCATATATTTTGCAGAATAATAATAATAGAAGGATCAAGGTGTAAATAAAAGTATGTTTTCTGAAAATAGTTATAGCTATTAAAATATCATTTTAATTTTATTTATTCATTCACCTCATTAAAATAATGACAAAAAATTATTAGATAATTACAAAAAAATATATATTATAATAATTTTTATTTTTATTACATATCAAATATCAATCTCTAAACTCCATAAAAGATGAAATTAATCCATCATATGTGTTTTAAAGGAGACGAAAACCTCATAGAATGATGTAATACATTTTCTATCATCATATACAACTAATAATTATAATGATGATATTAGTGTTTACATATTTTATACATGATTAAATTTTATTCATTAAAAGACAGTATATCCTTTAATTTCTTAACATTATGATCATTAAATAATGGTAAACTTTTTATTGCATATGTGTGGACTACCACCTCTGTTAAGTGATGTGGTGCATATTTCCTAACCTAATACAATGATTTATATATATATTTTTATTTAATGAAATAATATAATATTAAACATTATTAAATGATTAAATAATACTTACCTTCTTTATATAATGATCAATTGAAAATGGAATGATTACCCCTGTGTATATACGACATTACATATCCATTATTGTAACATTGTTAATTTTCCATAACCAAATTTATTGATTTATTATAAAAATTAATTTGATGTAGAAAATCATAATAATTTCATTATTTTGTTAGTTATATGATGTAAAAATGACCCCTTTATTCATGGTAAACACACCGAAGTGATTTTGATATTATAGAAAGAACATTATCAAAATAAGAGATGTGGACATACTCAATTAAGTAATTAAATATAACATTTAAATAAATTTAATTTTTTTATAATGTAATTAATAAATTATAAGGTTATAAAAATTATAAACAGTTGATATATATATATATATATTAGTTAAATTATTTAGATTGAATTTTTGGACTCAAGGAAATGGATTTAGTATCACTACCATTCCATGACGCATATTTTATTTTTATACTTATAATTTACTAAAACTGGTCTATATAATTCCCCTTTTACATGATTTATATTTAATACTTAAAATATCATGATAGTTTATTTTTTAATTGGAATTATTTTATCCTAGAATTTTTACTTGTATGTTACCAAGTGGTAAATGGTTTCATAACTCAATTTCCATTCATTAGATTATAACTCTTATTCACATGACCTTATTATTCCATGATTATATATGAGTCAATATATCACCTATTTTTTATATATATTTTCCAATTATATTATGTAAATTTTTATTCTTTTGAAAAAACTATTTCCAATAATCAGTAATCATTTCAAATATATGATATTTTAAGTGTAATTTGCCTGAAATTTGATTCTTTTAGGACATGAATTTATTATATGTAAATATATTCTTTTATAAAATGAATTGATTTAAATTTTAAATATAATGTGTTAAATTCAACTATATTCATTATATATAATTTTTTATTAAAATTTATTTAATTATGAATATTATTATTGAAATGATACAAATGTAGAAAAGGATTCATGGTACAATATATTTTATAAAGGGAATTGTTTATCTTCAATGTTCCTTTGGGGGATATCATAAAAACTAATTTTAAAGAAAATATATCTTTCATTCACAATTAGTTTTTATTGGTCTATACATATGTAATTTACATTTCCACTAGTATTGATTAAATAAACCACACGACTATTTCTTTATAATTAATACTTATCATGAGTAGTCAATTACATTGGCATAATTTCTCATCATTATACAAGTATTTCTAAAAAAATTCTAAATATGTTCATTTCAGGATGAAATTTTTATTCCAAATGATATTTTACATAAACCATTTTCTTATTTTAAATATATTTAAATTGAATTTAATAATTATTTCTAATTGGTTCACATTAGACTCCATTGAAAAATGTTTGAAAAGATAGTCTATTTTTATTTTTTATTGCATGAACATATTTTCTAGATATCAGGACTATTTTTGTTTATAATCATCCATTATAAATTTCAAAGCTTATTTTGAAATAAATGGATTATAACTATAAATTAATAAATTTTTTGAAATTTGTTTTTCAATTATGAATGGGTATATCTATCATAAATATTTTTTATTATCTTTTAATTTTGTGTCCATTAGACAATTTCAAAAACCCTCGATGTCATATAGGCTCGACTATTGACATTTTTTATTAATTCCATACCCATTAATTATATACGTGTATTATTATTTATCTATATATATTTTAATGGAACCCATTCCATTTCTTAGATTTAATCATGTTATAAAGGCATTAGTGATTGTTTCATTGAGTTTTAAGGTGAAATTCATGGTCAATAAACATTATTTATGTTATGGTTCTTATGAATTATTAATGATAACAAGTAATTATATTATAATAAAAGGATGTTTGGTTCTATTATAATCCATGAATCTATTTTTATGTTATTAAAATGTTTTGTGTGTGATACCCCTCTAATTCCTTGGATGTCCTAGTTTAAAATTTGTTTCCCCATTTGTAAGTGTGATAATAAGAGTTATACAAAATTTTGAAAAAAGTTACCTATATTTTAAGATATTATTTCTATGGGTCTTTTATTGAATATTAATATTTATCAAGTTATATAATGAGTTTATATTTAATAAAAATATATGCTAAAAACTATTGGTGAAATACTATGAGTTTTTAATGATTCCTTGATTTAGATTGACATCAAATTCTGAAGAAAATTGATTCTAGTGAATCTTTTCATTGTTAGATCATTATGTCATGTTCCATTATTTGATGATATGAGTATTTATGGAAAAAAATTTCCTTGTGATGTGTTCATGAACTATGAAAATGTCATCATACACTTTTGGTCATATTAATCTCACATATGGAATCAATTGTCATAGATTTTGTTTATCCATATTAAATATTTGAGGTCACCCTACTTATGTTCCTTTTTCCTCAGTTTTTATGTATGATAAATAATTATTTTTTCCAATAAAGGTATATTGTGTTGATAATTTTCTAGGATATGATATAGATCATTTTGAATGGGTTTTTAATGAATCCAAGTAGTTATGAGATTTTAATAATTTTATAAAATATGAAATAATATTGCTCCATGAATATTTATGTGATCCAATATTTCATTTTCTTTTTTTATTGTTTAGACGGAAAAAAATTGGCCACATTTATTGGAATTAAATATAAAAAAACTTTATGTTTTTAGAGGTTGATCATTGACTGAGGGTTCATGGATTTCATCATTTTTATTAGAGAAGGGTTTCTAAATCATTGAATATTTGTATGTTTTAAACATAGGTTATCATAAGATTTATTAACTTCATTAGGGTTATATTGGATTACGGTTGATTATATTTTCAAATTATTATACAAATAATATAATGTTTTTTGTGAAGCTTTTTAAAGGCGACTAATGATATTTTCAGATATGTTTTTTTGGGTTGAGGTATAATTTATGCTTTGTTTAACATGTGGACTTTTTCTATGAGTCAATGTTGTATTATCTTTTTGAAGAATATAATATCAAAGTTTTTCGTTATGATGATTCAGTTTATTTATATAAAATACTATAAAATATTATAGATTATATGATTATTATATATAAATTTTATAAGTACATTACATTATAAGTGACTAATGTTAATTGGTTATAGATCACAAATTAATCTCAGAATAATGTGTGATCAAACACACCTAAATTGTTGGGATCAATATTTTTTGGAATATTTTGATAAATTTTAAGATAGTTATTCTTGTAATGATTTAGTTTGAACATTTGTTATTACAGAAATAAAATAGACATTAATGCATAATTTTTTCATAAGATGGATAATTATTTTATGGAATTATGTTAACATGATCTATTTTTTGGTTTTTTTATATCTAATTATATCAATAATAAAATGTTCTCATTTTTTCATAATTTTGACTTTTATATTTTGATTATAATGATTTCAGCATGAATATATCATCTTAAATACTAATAATTTTGATTAAATTATGATATTTGGTGGAAATTAATTAAAGGATGAAATTATAACATTAAATTTTGTATAAATTATTATTTCATTACTCAAAATAATTAATTTAATATTCAACTCTAGGTAAAATGATATCAAAACCAAAATCATTCTTGATTACCGTTATTTCTGAAGAATCGATAGTATAATCACCCATCATAGATTTATTATTTTGTGGTCATTAATATTATCTTTAAAATGATCTCTATAAGATTATTACATTTTACTAATTCTTATATGGCTCATTTTTAGATATTTTTTGTTGTTTTTAAGTACCTTTTTTTGGAGTTGTGGTTTGTGGGGAGTTTGGGTGTGTCTTTAAGAAAAATTAATGGATATGGGGCAATGCATAGTTTTTTCCTAGTTCAAAATACCCTTATTTAATCCCAGGTAACCATGTGACCCTGGGCATCGATGGTCCTCAAGGATGGCACACATTTTACAATAACTGTGTTCCCTTTCCAAGGAAACCATGCACTCTAGTTGTTATAATCTAAACATTAGTTTTTAAATCACTTGAACCAATAAAAATTTTCTTTTTCGACCTAGGATGGAGATGATGAATTCTAGGTGATCCTGGATCCTTATGGATGGATTCAAAGGTCATTTGAACATTTTTCTTGGAGATCTAAATTCTGGATTGAAGATATGCTCTCTTCCCAGTAATTGGATTTCATCCTGTTGTATCTTATGTTTTTCCTCTATATTTCTTTGATCTTCTCATGAAATATCTCCATTGTTTCCATAGATCTAAACGTATGTGTTGAGATCTATATCTAGGATTGTGGAACTAGATCTAGATTTGTAGGATCATGATGAAATAGACCATAAATTTAGGTGTAGGGTTTAGATATGGATCTTGATTGACGTCATTGTGCCTCTTAGATTTTGGGGATTTCTCCTAGGAAGAAATCCATCAATGAACCAAAGTAGGTGGCCTCTATAAAACTCCCAAAGACATATATTTGAATTGTGTATATGATATTAATTATTTTCTAGCATCCCTTAGATATTAGTTTCCTAAATTCGATTCATTAGGAATGTGAAATTAGCTTAGTGATGTATTGAAAATATGGATGATGAATTAATGATTTAATCATGGGACTATGGGGATACCAAAATGGTTAATTGATTTGGGGGAATTTTTTTATCATTTGGGATATTGTATTAAAAATATTTAATTCGTTTTTTAAGATAAATATTTGGGTTATTTAATTATGAGATAATGATTTGGATATGATGAGATAATTAATGGGGGAATAATTATGCTCCTTGATGTTTGATTAAAATAAATAATTATGAGATTAATTATGACATTTTGATATTTAAATTTGATAATTATTTGTGAAGTATTAATTATAGAATTAGATTTGTGTTAATAGATTAATTAATTGATGAATTAATCAATGGAACTGTGTACAAAGATAATAGTTGGGGTAACTAATGGTGTTTGTTATGTTTAACAAATCTTTATATTAGTTAGGGGATGATGTGGTTAATTATAATGAATTAACTAATGATGTGAATGATTGAGAAAGTGGTTTCTAGACATGGAATTTTCGACCAATTGAGAAATTGGGTCATGATACATGGATTTTTACCCTTATAGTTGATACATGTGCTTGTGAGGCCAAGTGGTAGACATGGTGATCCATACCGATTGACAAAGTAGGGTGTGAGACATTGAGATCTACACCGATTTATATGTTTAGCGTAAGACATGGATTTCAAAATCAAATTAATGATAATTGTGAATTTTCATTTGAATTAGATACATGGATTAATCCTGAGTTGAATGTGATATGTAAAGAATAAATGAAAATGTGATATCCATTTATTTGTGAATTATATTTATTGACATATAGA
Source organism: Viscum album (assembly GCA_963277665.1). Taxonomy (NCBI): domain Eukaryota; kingdom Viridiplantae; phylum Streptophyta; class Magnoliopsida; order Santalales; family Viscaceae; genus Viscum; species Viscum album. Next base: position 2,057,291,540 of record OY728120.1, on the reverse strand, counting down.
GTTGCAAACAATATCTTTTGACTGGAAATGTTTTATTCACAGTTGGGGGTGGCCTACTGAGTTGTATTCACACCCAATTTAGTCCACCTGATCAGTAGTAGAGTTTACATTGTTGTTATAGGACATGATAAGGGAAATTCCCTAAGATTTGATACTATTTTGAATGTAACATGGATGACAGAACCAAACATGGATCAAGACCCCATTGGGAGTCTCTGTATCTTTATTTTCTTTTGATTATTGTAATCTCTATTTCTGACTATCATGTGACTTGGTATTTTATTGGTTATTTATATGATTACATAAATACTTATAGTTGTTTTCTTCTATTGTTGGATTACTCTAATAAAAGAGGGTATAGTATCCCCATGGCTGACATTCCATACTTTCTATTCTAGTTTGCACGATCTAGTGTATATAGATGGACACTTTATGGAATTTGACAAACTGACATGGGTGACCATTTAGTGGGACCCATTTCGGGACATTACAAAGTGGTATCAAAAGAGTTTTATTTCTTTATTATTCTATTGTGTTGCTATTTTGGGAAATGTATACATGATACTAGGAAGAGTCAGGACATGGTAATCAGATCATGCATGGAATTTGAAAACTCAGGTATGGGGGGAAATCTGGGTACTCAGGGTGGGATTGATGTGATTATAGTTTGTTGTTATAATTAGAGATTATATCACCCTGTGTGACACAATTGTGGTCTGATTTTATAAATGTTTTTGAGACATATTGTGAATTAAATCATGGCCTAAATAGGAACGAGTGTTGAGTCTGTAAGAATAGTTCTAGGCACTCATGGTTATTGTGATATGCATCATTTTAAGCACTCATGGAAAAATACATTATGGTTATGTTTTTGAACATAAACTATTTTTTTGTTGTGAGATTGAAATGAAATTGGTGCGTAAAATGAATTGAAAAATATTGAAAAATGATTAATATTCAAAATAATTGGGTTTCTAATTGAGAAACTTCCGAATGAAAATTTCCATACCATTATTAACCATGACCTTAAAGTAGAGTGGTTTAGGGTAGTGATAGTGCCTCAGTGCTGCCTATGTGGGGATAAATTAAAAAACGACATGTTGGGACTTGTTGTGTTTCTTTTTTCCTCTTATGTAAGTGTTATAAGATTGAGTTGTGAGACATAAGATGTGTGTTTGGAATTGTTGATATTATTCTTCCACGATGCTTTTTGAGAGGGAGACTGAGGGTTATGGCTCGGAATAAATATCCTAAGGGGAAACATGTGGCATTGTTAGTGAATGTTAAGGAGGAAGGGGAGTAGTTCTTAGAAAACATTGATCATTTCATAAAATTCATGGACAAAGATCCTGGTAAGGTTATGAAAAACTTTTCTTTGATGACAAGGGAGTTTCATATGCCGAACCCTCTGACATTCTCTGGAGAGGGTGTGCGTGATGGAGATGAGTTCTATATTGAATCCATCGATGTGATATTTGAGCATTTGGAGACTCCTGTTGAGAGGAGGGTCAAGATGGTTGTTTATATGCTACGGGGGTCAGTGAAGCACTGGTGGGACAATCAGGTACAATCTAGAAAGACTAATGATATGTTATGGAATTAATTTATGGATATGTTCTTAGAACACATTTATTGAGAGACATTGAGAAGGAAAAATAGTATATATATCTGACCCAAGGAAGCATGCCCTTTATGGATTATGCCAAACATTTCCATTATTTACATCATTTGTTCCGGATTTGTTGGAAGATAAGGCTACTTTGGAATTTTTATTTTAGGAAATACATAGATGTGAAATTAAGCCCTTGGTGAATATATTTAGTGTGAAGATGTTCTCACAAGTGGGAATCAGGCTCTAATTTTAGAGGGGAACCAGAAGGAGGCTTTCAGTACTAGACATGTAGGTGTCACTGGATGAATAGAAAGTACGCCTTATGAGAATTTATAGCACTTCTTGGAGAACCTTATTTAGGATAGTGGAAATCAAGGTGGACAATCATGAGGAACAATTTCTCAGGATATTAGTCAGGTTCCATGCCACAAGTGTGGTTGGTGTGGACACTACTACAGACTTTTTCCTTGACCACCAGTAGAGTGCCATTTTAAGTAATATGGGAAACATAAACAAGTTTTATAGAAGTAAATACATAATGGTTCCATGGTAGATGGTGCTTACAGTTAGAGTGTAGAAAGGTGGTCTTCTACTTTATATAGGCCTTGCAGTTGGACTTATAATTGAAGAGGTGGTAAAGGTATTGGATGTTGTCCTTTAGGGAATGGGGGAACATAACAGTAGTTTGGTGCTACTAATGTGAGTCAGAAGACACCATATGGAAGAGGGGTATACAAATTATATGCAGTGCAACCTACACTTATAGAGAGTGAGTCAAGTCCATCGACAATGATAATTAATATTCCAATAGATTATACTATATCTAGTGTCTTATTTGATAACAGTGCTTCTCAGTCTTTTATATCATCTAATAATGTTAAAGGATTGAGTCTGGTGTGGAGTCTACAAGAGGAATATTGAATATCGATACACTGTTAGGGAAACAATCTAAAGATATCTATTTTTGCAAGGGATGTGCACTAGAGATCAGATATTATAATTTTATTTGAGATATCTATGTCCTTGATATGATGGGATTTGACATGATTATGTTTATGACATAGTTAGTCACATATCAGGACCACATTGATTATTTTCATTGAAGAGTGACCTTTTTATCTTCTAAGGGTGACCAGTATATCCTTCATGGATTGTGGGATCCCTAATTGAGATGAGAGAGGCCAATTACTCATTTACTTGGAGAGTTCACAACCCATGTTCTAGTATTTGGCTCATTGATGGGATTGGTAGTGAAGACATCCTTCCACAAATTGTAGAACAGTTCCAATATTCTTTTCTAGAAGACTAATCAATATTTCAACGTTAGAGATATGTGGAATTCATTATTAAGATCACGCTAGGGGAGGAGCTAGTATCTTTTACACATTACAAAATGGAACCGAATGAGCTTCAAGAACATAGGAACCTGTTAAAGGAGCAGGAGGATAAGGTCTTTTTCCATCCAAGTATTTCTCCTTGGGGAAAACATATATTGTATTCAAAGAAGGCTGATGGGATTTTACATTTTTCTGTTGATTACCATAAGTAGAAAAAATGATAGTGAACATCCTATATCCACTTCTACATATTGATGATATGATTAGCAAGCTAAAGGGAGATTCTGTGTTCTCAAAGATTTATTTGAGATCAGTGTATTAAAATGTGATAGTTCAGACTTATAATATACCAAGAACTACATTCTGGGGAAGGTGTGGCTTTTATGAGTTTATTGTGATTCTGTTTATATTGAAGAATGCTCCGTCAGTGTTTATGGCCTTGATGAATAGAATCTTTCCTTCATACCTGGATCAGTTTGTGGTATTGTTTGTGGAGACCATCATGGTGTACTCTAAGCCTCATGACGATAATGCCCAACATCTCAACATCATCATGTGTACACTCAATGAGAATTAGTTATTCCCCAATTTGTCTATGTGTATGTTTAGTATTTATAAGGTAATCATTTTGGGGCACATCATCTCAGAAGAAGGTGTGGAAGTGGACCCAGAAAAGGTGAATACAGTGGTTTCTAGAGAGAATCCCATGAATTTATTTAATATAAAAATAATTTTGGGATTATATGAATATTACATGAGGTTAATCCATGACTTTTCTAGATTGGAAGTGCCGCTTCCAGGTTTGAAAAAGAAAGGGATAATATTTTTGTGGATAGAAGCAAGCGAGAATGCATTCTAGGAGTTGAGGAATAACATGACATTGGATACAATTTTGATCTTACCTAAGTCATGTGAGGAATAAAATATGTCTTTTAATACTTATTGGATATGACTCAGAGTTGTGTTGATGTAGGAAGATCTAGTCATTGCGTATGGGTCTCAGCTGCTGAGGCCACATTAGTTGAATTTCCCCATGCATGACCTCGAGTTGGCAGTTTTGGTTTATAATCATAAGTGTTGGTGACACTATTGGTTGGGTGAAAAGTTAATAGTTTCTACATATTAAAAAATGTTGATGTATATCTTCTCACAATGTAAATAGAATCCTCATCCACAAAGACTAGTTGAATATATGCAGTCTTTTTATTTTGAACATAAATATACACCTAGAAAGGAGAATGTTGTGGATGATTCTTAGAGTTGGAAAAATAAGACTCTATTGGTACATGAGTTTGGAGAAGAGTTGCAGATGATGACTTTTCTGGAAAAAATACATGTGGCAGTTCAAGGGAGTGAGGAGAAAATGAATCTAGTTTCAATTACAGTGGATTCTACAATCTTGAGAATAATTAAGGACAAGAAGTATGAGGATCAAGAGTGATTATCCATAAGGGAAAGCATTAAATGTGGGGAGACAACATTATACAAGATGAAAAATGAGGATGAGGCCATCTATCTGAGAAATGGGGTTTTTTTGTGTACGACCATGTGAGAAGAGCTCCTGTGAGAATTTAATGCCTCTAAGTGGGTGGTACATCCAAGTGTGACCAAAATGTACCATGAATTATGAAAAATGATTTGGTGGTTGTGTATGAAAAAGGAAATATCAGGGTTCGTGATGAGATGACTCGCCATTTATTAGGTTAAGGTATGGAAGCTATGACTTGGATGTCTATTTCAGCTGTTTCCTATTCCAAAATTGAAGTGGGATGATGTTACTATAGAATTCATGGTAGGTCTTCCAAAAATTATTATAGAAAATAATTCTATTTGGGTCATTTTGGAAAGACTAAAAAGGGTAGAACATTTACTTCTTATCAAAGAATCCTTCAAAGTGTAAAAGTTGGGGGAACTCTATGTTTAGGAGATAATTTTTTTATATGGCGTATCATAGGTCAATGTTTTAGAGCCTGATTCATGCATTACATCACACTTTTGTGAAGGCTTACAGAAGGCCCTTGGAACAAAATATTTTTTACTTTTGGATTTCCACACACAAACTGATGGGGAGTCAGATGGCACTATACAGGTGTTAGAGGATATGAGATAGGCATGTGTTCATGATATTTACAGTTCTTATGTGAAGAACTTTTGTTTGGTGTTCTTCACCTATAACAACATTTATCAAGAAACAATATAGATGGAACCATATGAAGAAAATTATGGTAGACCATGTAGATTATTACTATTCTGGATATAGGTGGGTGAGTTAGTGAGATTGGGACCAAGTATCATATAGGAGAAGTTATAATTGTTTCATTTGATTTGATGATGTATTTATAGGGCTAAGAGTAGGAATAAATTTTAGGTTGAAAGACGAATAAGACCCTTAAAATTTACAGAGGGTGATCGTGTATTCCTTCAAGTGTCACCTAGGTTGGGTCACATCATGATATAGAGGTAGGGAATATTGGTTTGTAGGTTTGTAGGACCATTTGAGGTAGTAGAGAAAATCGGGCTGGGGCATACTGATTGGATCATCCATAGAAATTTAGTGTTATGCATGATGTTTTCCATGTGTCACAACTACGGTGGTATCACCCAGACCCATATCATGTGATCAATGTGAATAAGGATGACCTTGATATTGATGTGTCCTATTAAGATAATCTGATTGGATCACCATGACAAAGTGTTTTGGGGAAAGACCATGCTGATAGTTCATGTGATATAGCAACATGGACATGTTAAAGAGAAAAATTGGGAATTGGAAGAAAACATTAGGTTTCAACAGCCCAATTTTTTTTCCTTGTAATATTAGTGATGTTTGGGAGTGTATCTGGAGGATGGGCCATTATAAGGTGGGGAGATTGAATGATCCCGAACTTTTACAAAGACACCTCTAGTCTGTTTTTAGGTACATTTTCTATTTTTATGTACAATTGTTTTGGATTTGTGGATTGATGTGTGTTTGGGAATAGAGAAAGGGTGATTGAACCAGATGTGGTTCAAAACCCAGTTGGGATTTGTTGTGTCATTATTTTCAGTTTTATTATAGACATTGGAGAGTTTCATTACCATAAAATTCACTCCCTTTCAGTTGAGTATTATATTTACTATTTCATTCTATCATGTGACATGGTATTATCCTGATAATATATTTTTTCCCACTTTTGTTTATTATTTTTTTCTTTTTTTGGTGTTATTATTTGATAAAAGAAGGTATAGTCTCTCCAATGACAAACTTAACAAACCCTCACTGCTAGTCGACACCCTCTAGCATATGGAGAGGTTCGCATGAGGGCATGTGACCAACCATCTTTCATCACCGTTTTGTGGCACACGGGTCGAGATGTTTCATTCTCAATCACTATCTATTTGTACTTGGGCATTAGGATTATCATCCATGTCTTTATTTTTACTTACCACTAATTCCAAATTCTTTTGAAACCCTCTTTTGGTATATTTTAGATGAGCTTCAAAATTCCCAATCATTTTTAAGGATTTTTATAAACAATTTTTATGATGTGGGTTAAATAAAATAATTTTTAAATCTAATACCATTTTTATCATGATCGACTTCATATTTTTATGATATAATTTTTTAATGGGGGTATAATTTAATGTCTTGAAATTTTAAAATGAAATAGTATAGTTGATAATGTACATGATATGAAACACTAAGCTTAAACAAACCCAAAATCATTATTATTTAAAGATAACCCTTATAACATAGCCATTAAATTGGATATTACAAAAAATGTTAAATGATAGTTTTTATATATCTAATTGTTATAATCAATATAAACCTATTTTTTAATTACTAGAATATTAGAACTCTATTTTTAGTAATTTCATCTTAATCATCAATGGTATTATTTATTCAAAAAATAATAATAAAAGATTAGAGATAATAATATAATAATATATTAAAAAATTTTGAAATTGAAAATTATAAAATGAAGCAAAATTTAAAAATATAAATATAAAAATTATGATGCCGTAAAAATTTGAAATTTTACTGAAATTTTTTTTATATTCAATTAATAGTATAAATAATTATTTTTTATTGAAATAATTATTTTATTTTAATGTATTTACAATATAAAATTATATTATGAATTATTATTAAAATTTCATTAATTAATTATGATTTTTGATAATCTAATTTTTTGGATTTGATTTTATAATTGAATTGAGTATAAAAATTTTTTATATTTTCAATGGGAATTTTTATGAGAACCTATTTTATTTGGGTTTTTCCTGTTTGATTTATCATTAAATTATTAAACTTGTGTTTTATTAATTTTGAAAAATTTATTCTATAATATATCTAATGATGTTCAATGTTTTAAAATATATCCCTTTTAATTTTTAGTCATTATGTATAGTAACCATAGTAATCTATATTATCATGGTAAAGGGTAAATCCTTTAACTGAAGTTAAAAAATATTTGATAAGTTCAAAAACTGACCCTAACACTAACCAACATTTTCTTATAGTAGTATCTATCATCAATAATCATATAAAGGTTTAATATATGTCGTTTTATTAAATTAGGATTTGATTATGACCATTATAATAGTTTAGGTAAAGAAAAGTAGAAAAATGCCACTCTCTTGTTCATCATAAGTATAATTTATTCTATTAGTGTAAAGAGAGGTTATATTTTTTATAAATATTATCTTAAAACATTAATTATTTTTTTCATAATGTTCATTTATATTTTATTTTTACTGATGATTTAATTACCGTACATGCTTACAGATACTAAAGTAATAATTATTCAATTAATTGTACAATAAAATTTATAATATTAATTTTAAAAGTATAAAAATATAAATTAATTTATATGAAAAAAATAATTCTATAGATAAACATATAATTATATGGACATATTAAAAAAAAATCAAATTTAATTTTTTTTAATTTTAGTTATAATGTCTAATGTAAATGGATAGTATTTAAATAGAAAATATATATATATTATGAAAAATAATATTTCATAAATGATGTTGACTTTAAATAGAATTATATTCATCCTTGTGAATAGTATATTGAATGTAATATTAAAAATTCTTTATTTATGGTAATAATTTCCTTTTTATTAATTATTACGACCCATAAAATTTAAAATACCTTGTGGTTGTGGTAAATGTGAAAACGGGTTAACAATGACCAAAACCAAATGGTAAGGATAAAAAATTGCAAAAATTGTAAAATTTTTATTACATGGGATTATTTTGACCCATCCCCAGATTACCTTAGATTATAATCTATTTAAATAAATTTAGAAATTAAAAATTATTTATATAAAAATAATAGTTTATGAAATTCTAGGAAATTTTTTCCCTCTCTTATAAAAGGGAACAAATTCTTTCATTTTAATACACCCCAAAAACCATATACATTAACCCATACCAACGTTAATAACATACTAACATATTTCCCCACATTATAGTGGTCTTATATTTGGTAGAATACTGAACATATTGGTACTAATGTGTAATGAAATTGTGTTTGTCCAAATAAAATCAATAGTCCTTAACCGAGTGTTTTCATTTTATTTCATCTTCCACATACATAAAATATTCTCCAACAACTATGAAATTATATTATCAGTATATAACATAAGAAATTATGTCATCATATTTAATTTATTACCCTATATCCTTCCCTAACATCCATGAAATGGAAACATACTTCATTGTTCATGTGTGTGGAGGAAAACCACCATGTAGACCATTGTAATTTTTTTCCATCACCATATCACATGACTAGTAATTGTGATAGAATTATTGTTTATATATGTTATTATTGAGATATTATTGATTCTTTAAATATAATATAACATTTAATTTCTTATATTTTTATTCCCATAACAATTATATCATCATTCCTGCATATGTGTGAACAACCACCATCATCAATTTATTAGATTTTATTTATCACATCATCACATATATGATAAAAATAAGTAATTTGGAATAAATAATGATATATTTATAATTATTTAAATATAATATAATATGATACCTTGTCCCATAATTAATTTTAAGAAATGTTATTGTTACTCATTATTACATATGACAAACCACCTCTACGATTATATCGTAGATTTGTTTTGAAAACCATATTTTGTGATTTTATTTAAAAGTGTAGTTTTTTTATAAAAAAAGATAATAAAAAATTATTATTTTTATGGAGATGATGTAATAGTGAAATCCTTTTCCATTTCAAAAATAATAATATTTTGAAAAAATGGACTAAATGTTCAGAAAATTAGAGAAATTGAATTAACTGATTAATTAATAAAATATTCAAAAACAATAAAAAAATAAATTGGATAACAAAAAATAATAAAATTTTAAATAGGTTATAAGCCATTTATTTTTTTATAGGTTTATTATATTGTATTTAATTAATGTAAATTCAAATTTTAGACTCGATGCAAGGAATTCTGTCTACATATCCTTTCATTGAGGCATACTTTCTTATTATCCACAAACTTTTTTTGTATGAATTATATAAATCCAATTTAAAATTAAATATCATAAATAAATAATATATATTAACACTCTATTTAGAATTTTTAATTAATTTTTCAAAGTGGATTTTAATCAAATGATACAATGTTACAAAGGATGTCATAACTAAATTTTAATTTATTGGGTCATACCTATTATTCATCGGAATTATTATTAAATGATTATTTTTGATTAGATATCTCAATTTTAATATTATTTATTCTCAGTTTTTATAAGGATTTATATTTTTTACATGTAATCTCTCAATATATTTTTTCTCAATTAAATGATAGGATATTTTTATGTGCATGTTGTATAAAATTTTCATTCTATTCGGCATACAATTATGATATGCACCTATTTTAATCTACTTGGTGAATATACATCCATTATACCTGATATATATTTAATTTACTTATGATCTTGTTATTTAATGTTTAATTTGATTTTATTCATTCAAGTGGCTTATGATTATAAATTTAGAAAAGTTGAAAAAGAATTATGTTACTATCTATTCTCCTTTTAGAGTTATTTTGGTTTGAGGCTACCTTGAGAAAAATAATATGTTTTTATTTTCTTTTACCACATATATATTATTTATATAATGATATGAATTTTTTTAGATGATAAAAATACCGTATCTACCTTATTTATCAATTATTAATCATAAAATTCATTTATTAGTGATATTGATTTTTTATAATCTTTTTTATATGGAATATTTAATTTATATATTTCTATTTTATAATTTATTTTGAAAGTAATATTCTTTTCTAAAGAAAAATTATTATATATATATATATTACAATATAGTTGATCATATTTTAATTTTTTTAAAATAAGTTTTCTAAATTCATCTAAATGGTTATCATTATAATTAATTAAAAAATATATGAAAAACTGATTATTTTAAACATTAACTGCAAGAATATTTCTCCCATTGTCCTGAAAATTATTGGATTTTTAACACAATGTATATCTTTATAAATTTATATTTAAAAAAATCACCATATTTAATGAATTACTAGTTTTTAAGAAGGATTTTCAATATTGAAATGGTATATTCCACATTACAGTTTTAATGATATTTTAATGGAAGTTCAATTATCAACATAAAAAACTGCTGTTTTTTATGTACCAATAGATATTTTTATTATTTCATCCGTAATCATTATTTTAATGGTGTAACTATTACTACTTCAATATTATTTTTATAGAAATAATTAGTTTTCCCAAAATTTAATCTTGTTTTTAACGCAATAATGGATGTTTTTATGTATTTTATGAAGAAATGAAACATGAATGTATATTATTTTTTTAATAGTTCTTGAATTTTTATTATTATTATTGGTTTTAATTTTATAAAACATGCATGTGTGGTTCCATTTTAATAAATTATTAGTGATTTTGTTATATCAAACTCTTAGTGGGTTAGAGAAATAAATCCAAATAAATGGTTATAGAAGAACATTGTATGAATTTTTCATTTTTTAGAGTGATTGTTTGACTGATTATTGAATGATTTCCGTAGTATCAAACATGTTTTTTTGATGTATTCTATGGGTTATTATGGAAATATAATTTTTCTCATATGGACGAAAAATATGTTTATGTTTAATTAAAGGATTTTGAAACTTATTATGTGTGAAAATATATGGGGTTTTAATGATTCACTTATTAAAATTAATACACATGGATTAATATTATTTATTTCAGTGATTCATTTAATATAAAACCCATTATTACATGTTTTGATGATTGATTTTCTATTTATTGATCGGTATTAGTTCCCTTATGTCATGATCATGCACTATAATTATACCATCATAAACTTATGAACATATTACTACAACTAATGACATTAACTTGGGCATTAATTTGTTTTCTAGTACTGAGTATTGATGTTACCATCTTTATGTACCTTATCCAAAAGTAATGAATAATGTTGTAACAAATTTGTGCCTAAAATGGTTTCACATGATAATATTTTTTTTGGTGATGACATAGATCACAAGGAATATGTTTTTTATAAATCCTTTTTGTTAATATTTTTTTTCTTATTCATTGAATATATAATCTACAGAATGTTATTGGGGATCCAGTACTTCATTTTTAAGGTAAATTTTATTTGATTGATTAAATTTGGTAACATTTACTAGTTTTAAATCCAAATATATAAAATTATTTTTTAGAATGAAATCCCCAAGTTTTGGTTCAAGGTTTTTTCACCAATAGTGTAATATATATGATATAGTTGACATCAAGGAGGTGTCTCATCACCTACTATTCATGTTTTAAAAAATTGGATGCATTTCTATCAAATTGGAGGGATGTTAATCATTATTTTATAAATATGTTCTAATCATAAAAATAATTGTAAATAAAATAAAAAATTATTAATAGTGATCCATTTATGATACCATGAAAAAAATGAGTTCGAATCATCAATAAATGGGAACCTAATAAAAATTAAATGTACATTGACATGCATAATATTATTTATTACTAATTATTTAGGTTAAATTGGTAAATTAATATATCAAATTCATCATAATATATTATATAATATATATTACTGAAATTTTTATTAAATTTCAAATATTTATTAAAAGTAAGAATGTTTAATTAAATAACACCCTCTAATAATTCATCATATATCATCTAGGAACTATAAAGGCCATCAACCATGTAAGTACATTGATCGATAAATTCAATATTTCAATTCATTTATGTTTTTTATTTTTTCATTGTATTCACCTAATGGATGTGATGTATATATTTAGGAAATATATTTTTGGTTATATATCAATTGTAAATATTATTTTCATATTGTAAAAAATAGTACACACACATGAATATATGTCTATATATATATATATATATATAATTTTGTGTGTTTGTGTGTTTAGGAATATGTTAGTTTTTGGTATACATTTATATTGTGTTATTATAAAATAAATCATTTTATTTTTTTTAGTTTTTTACTGATAGATTTTATCGAAAAAAATTGAATATTTTTAACATAGATAAATTAAATGATGTGCTTACTGATAATTTTTAAAATAAAATTTCCCTTAGAGGTGTGAATAATATTAATTATTATATTATATTTCATTTATGGTGTCATATTTGGGTTACATTATATACCACATCATATAGAAACACCTTGTATTTATCACATTATATCCCTTCACTAGGTCTTATAGATTATAATTATCATATAACACCATTTGTGGTGTCAGGAATATTAAATTAAAATTATCAAGATTTGATATTATTGGAGATATGAAAAATATTGTTTCATTTTAACTTAAATTTTCATTAATACCAATTTTTTTAGGATTATTTTCATTTCATTCCATATAAAACATTCTAAAATATAATAAAAATGAGATTTATAAAAAAAATATACCATAGGAGAAACAATATTTAAGAATACAATTCATAAAATATCATCACTCCATGAGACTATTATAAACAATTGTAGGTTCTGGGAACTATTTAAGTGTGTTGGTGGGTGTACCCGACATTAATTTTTTATGTTAACGATGATCAATAATAGAATCGTCACGATAATAAAACACCGGATCTTTGGAATAAAATGAAGAAAACAATAAAAGGTGGGGAGTCCTGGAACCATAGAGTTGATCATCATATGTTGGTTATAATTAATTTGATTAAAAAAATAATTATATTGATTGAATTATCTCACCATTAATGTTTCTGATCATGATCCGAGGTGATCCATCATTACGTCATAGAATACATGTGTAGGATTCCTCTATTGGTGATCCAGAAATGCTCCATGTATCTCTGGACCTTGCTAAAAGAATATCCGGGTGCTAGAGCGGAAGATCCTTCTCTTACGATGTCCACCTTCAGTCACCTTGATCCTGTGGACGAGGATATCTATCTCATAGCATGAGAGCATTCAGGGAAGAAAAGAATTCTCTCTTGTAGTAAGATCTTTCTCTAGATCTGTTGTGAACAACCAACTAAAATGGCTAGGCTAATGATAATTATTTAACTGGGATATTAATTATATATAATTATTAAACTAACTAATTACCCGAAAGCATTTATTCATTTCATTTAATTCATAGTAAGAACCCATTTCTAATAATAACGGTTGACTATTATTATTACTTGACTTGTTCCCAATGAATTACACCTAATATTATTTAATTAAATAAAATTATTTCTCACAAATACCCATAATAAAACTTCATGGTTTGTATATTAACATAGACAATATGAACTTTTGTTTTTCAATTTTCTGTATTTCCACCACCAAATTTATTAGACCTTTAATAATGTCTATTTATTTATCAAATAAATTTCACTCCATTACTCACTAATAAATATATTATTTCCCCCACAATATATTCTCTCAAATAACTTGTGTTGAAAAAAATGTGATCAGACATCCTTGAATAATTGTTACACCACAATCTAGAATAATCTTAAATCAACTTGTTAAATTATTATTTAACTGGGATACTTGAACACACATTGTGTGTGAATCTCTAGGCCTCTCTCTATGTGGCATTAGGTGGAGCCCACCTAATGTCCCAGGTTAGCATCTAGAAACACACCAAGGTACCCATAGAGATAAAATTTAACACCACAATGACGTGTCACCTTCTACAAACTCTTACTATGTAATGTTATCCATTTGTCTCGATATCTCGAATCAATAGGATTACATGCTAGTTCCATCAACCCTTGTGCTAGATTATTCATTTTTTGAATTTCCAGAATTGAACTCGATCATTCCTCACCATAGACACAGATTTATTTAGGAAATATTAATTCCATCAAAGGGCATGAGATATCTAATTTTATTATGGAATAAAAGGGAAAAATCCTTTCTTTCATTATCTAATTAATGAAGTATTACTTGTGAAACCCCAAACCTATTTTACCTCACTCTAAACAACGTGTTGTCATATTTTTCTTCAATACATATAATTGTGTGAGCTGTAATACCCATTAACAATAATCATAATGTTTAAGGACCAATACACACATCCACAGACAGGAACACACAATGACACTATAAAATGTGGATTTCCTAATCGTAGGTCTCCTTATCATAGTATCTTCTTATATATTACCACGGGCAGACACCATGAGAAGGTTCCTTAATGTTTTATGAGTCCTCACCCCTAATGGATTGTATTATTTGTTCCCCTCAAATAATATCATTCAGGGATAGAACATATATTCTAGCATAGTGTTATGGCACTTTCGGGTTTTCATCATAGCATGTAACAACTATAACCCTTTAATGTAATAGCTATCCATAGGACATTATCCCATGAATTGTCATGTAGAAGACAAATCATGATGTGATAAGTTATTTATTAATGAATAAAGTACAATGTAGTAAGTTCTAGGCCACCAAATCCAACAGAGTCCCACATAAACTGGAGCCTACTACTAACAACCACTAACCTGCTAGCTATCACATGATATTCATGCATCTATTAAGAAAGGCCATTAGTCATGGGGTCTATCATGTTCTCTTATGTGGACACTCTTCTCACTACAACTTCACCCCGTTTGATAGAAATCCATCCATAGGTGATACTTTAGGAGTATTTCCTTTGTCCATTGATGTGACCGTGGTTCTTTTTCATGAGCCACCGATGCAGTATTATCACAACACAATGTGATAAGATCTTTACTACTAGGAAATACATCATTCTCCATGATAATTCTATGAATCTAGAGTGATTATTTGGCTACATCAGAAACCGCTATATATTCAGACTCAACTGTATAATCCATGACAAATGGTTTCTTTGAACTCTTTCAGCACACAGTTTCACCATTGAGATAGAAAACATATCCAGATTGTGATTTCAGATCATTCCGATATCTCTAAAAACTAGCATCATTATACCCTCTGATAATAAGATCCTCATCTCTTCTATAAACCAAGTACATATCTATAGTTCAACTCTTATACTTAAGGATAATGTTTACAACAGTCCAATGTAGTTCTCATAGAACTTATAGATATCTTCCTACCATGCTCAGTGCATAGGAAAAAACAATTATGGTACATAACATGGAAAAATTGATGGATCCATTAGCCATATAGTATGGGATCATACTCATTCTATCTTTTTCTTGTTCTGTCTGAGAACACATTTTCATAAAAAGATGTATGCCATGTTACTCTAGAATCAATCCCCTCTGGGATAGATCTATACATAATCTCTTTAGTATCTGGTAAATGTATGTACCCTTACATACTCTGAGAATACTCTTGGATCTATCATGAATTATTTTGATCCATAGAATGTAGGCTACTTCGCCCAAATTCTTCATGGATAAAAACTTGTTCAACCAGTTCATAACAAACTATAAGACTGGTACATCGTTTCCAATAAGAAATATGTAATCAATATATTCTACTAGGATAACAACCACATTCCCATTATTCCTCTTACAAACACATGGATCTCATTTTTTCTTAATGAAATCAAATTACTTTATGGCTTCATCAAATCAAATGTTCCCTGCCCGGGATACTTTCTTTAATCCATAAATGGATTTTTACAACTTGCAAGCCCTTTTTCTTCACCTGGTGTCACAAAGTATTCTGATTGGAAATATATATATCATCTTGAAGGATAGGAATTCTATTTTGACATCCATTTTCAAAATCTTGTAGTCATGGTATGCTTCTATGGAATTTTTGATTATTATGGATATAAACATGGAAACTGGAAAGAATGTTTCATTATAGTAAATTACTTGACATTTTTTGAATCCTTTAGCCACAATCCTTGCATTATAGGTGCTAACTAGACATTCAACATCCATTTTTCTCTTGAATACCCATTTCTATCCAATAGGCTTTACCTCAACTAGCTCATCGAACATAACCCATACATGATTCTGATACATGGAATGCATCTCAGAATTCAAAGATTCTAGCTATATTTCATCTTCTAATCTTTCTACTACATCCTTTTAGGATATAGGTTCATCATTGTCCAACAATAATTAATCACCATTCTCGGTGACTAGGAAACCAAATCTCTCAGGTTCCCTAACCTTTCATGACTTCATATGCAATACTTTTTTATCTTGTGCATCGAAATCATTGATGTCAATCTTTCACCCACTATAATTTTTGAGTATGTGATTACTCTCATGAAATGCGTCTTATCGGGTAATGATCACAATCTTGCGTGAAGGGTTATACAGGTAATATCCTTTCACTTCCTTATGATATCCAATAAAGATACACATTCTACCCTAGGGTGCTATGTTATTTCCTAAGAAGGCCTCAACAAACATCTCACATCCCCATACACATGTGTGTGACAAAATGGGTTTCTTTCCATTCAATTACTCAAAGGGACTTCCATTTTCTGCATTAGTTAGTACTCAGTTTAATGTGTATGTTGCAGTTTGTATTGCATTTCCCCAAAAGGATAATAGGCGATCTGCATGACTCATCATTGACCTCACCATGTCCAACAAGGTGTGGTTCCTCATTTCACTAACACCATTCCACCGTGGTGTCAAAAGGAGATGTTAGGTGAGATAGAATTCTAGACTCCTATAGAATATTGATGATCTCTTGGTTCAGATATTATCCACCTTGATCTGATTGATGTTTCATTATCTTCTTATAATGTTGATTCTCAACTTCATTATTGAATTCCTTAAATTTATCTAAGGCTTATGACTTATACATCATTAAGTAGATATATCCACATCTACCCAATTCATCAGTAAATGTAATGAATTAAGAATATCAACCTATAACTTCTTATGGAAATGGTTCACACACATCCATTTGCAAGAATCCTAAAAGCTCTATGGCCCATTCACCCTGTCCACCGAAAGGAAGATTGGTCATTTTACCTTGTAAAAAACCGTGACTTCTATCAAGTGGTTTTAACTTAGTAGTGTCTAAATATCCATCTTGGCCGAGCATTGTTAAGCGCTTATCGTTTACATGACCGAGATGGTGATGCCACAATAGGATGATGTATGAGTCATGTGAGTTTGTTTCATTGTCGATTGACAACACTTGGTTTTGATAATTTAATACATACAAACAATTGTTTAAATGTTCCATACCATAACATAAGTTGTTATTATAAAAGAAGAAACCCTTATTTCCAAGCATTAAAATAAATTCATATGTATCCAAGCATGATACAAAAATTATGTTTTTGGGTACACAAGGCACATAATAACAGTCATGTAAGACCAAAATAATCCTAGTTTGCAATGAGAGATGGAAATTTCAAATGGCCAAAGTAGCCAGCCTCACGCCATTGGTAGCTTTAAGACCCACCTCTCATCAAGAAATATTTCTAAACCTACTTGGTTATTGCATATAAATAAAAATGTGATCCCCAAAAGCTATATATAATACCCAATTTGTAGAAAAGGGAAAGATAACACTTGATAACGAATGCATTTTTTGAATCCCCCACTTCAGGGTGCAGTTCCTCTTCCAGCGGCCTTATTATCCACATGAAAATCATACCAAGTCTCATAACTTTCCCTGCCTCTGGATCTTCCCCTTCTTGGAGGGATGATTCTCATGGTCTTCATATCATTTATGAATCCTTGGCCCATTTTCCTTGTTATTATTTTTCTTATTAAACATAAAGACTGTGTGTTTGTCATACCCCATGTCCTTATCTACCTGGAGAATTAAGGTCAAAAGTTCTGATAGAATATTCTCATTGTTCTGCATGTTGTAGTTGATAATAAATCTAGAGAATATCTTGGGCAGTGATGATTAGATGAGATATGTACGCTACTCATTCGTGAAAAAATTCCATAAGATGTCTAGGAATTCAATATATCCAATAAGCTTGACTACATGTGGCCTAACTGGCACCAACCCTCCAAGTGAAGTTGTGAAAAAAGAATTGTAGATATCATATCTCTCTTTTCTCTCCTTCTCTTGATAGAGATCCTTTAGATGATACATCATGCGTTACACATCCATGTTTTCAGGTTTCTTTAAGAGCTCATTTGACATGACCAATTTCATGAAACATTGGAAATATATTTAATTATCCATATTTTTTATGTTGAGATATATTGTTTCATGACTATCCTCTTTTCTAGGTGTAACTATAATTGGTGCTTCCAACACATACAATTTCCTCTCTTTGTGAAGGATGACGCGTAAACGCCTATACCATTCCTGAAAATTGATTCTAGTGAGAAGGTCTTTCTTCTCGAGTATTGTTTGAAATGATACGTTTGAATTCATTTCTCTTTCCATTTATACAAATTAAGATGTGAAATGGTTTAGAACTTTATTATGATAAAACTAAGACAAATAAGTAAATACCTATTAGTCCTGCATTCTTTTATTGAAATCCAATTACCCTCACCATTGATTTTGTAAACAAAAATTCATAAATATTCTAGTTGAAAGGATCTGTATTTCCCTTCAGATTACCCCAACTAGGGTTGGTCAAGAAACTTGAAAGTTTTTATGCAAGAATTCTAAATGCCAATTTCATTAACTCGTAGCTTCTTGATCTTCTGAGTGGACTACCCTATCCTGAAATACTTTTATTCTAGACTTCATAATCCTTTGCCTCTTGGTCATAACAAGTATTTCTGTGGGATTCATCTCTTGTTATGAACAATGTAAAGTCAACCCTAAACCTTGAATTAGAATTCACTAATAATTTAAAGCACCTCAACTAGGTTTGGTAATGCACTTTGAACTGTGGTTCAATTCTATCCATAATTATGGAAGGCTATTCCGACTTAAAATTTATTTGATGAATTTTAACTTCATACATAAATTTCCATTTTATTATCTTTGATAACATTTTTTTAAATTATTTGGGATATAGTTAAGTGATTAACCATGTATAAGATATTATTTTCACATAAGCCAGTCTTATTTTACGTTCATCTTGAATTCCTGTTTAATTCATTAATTATGCGTTCGTAACAACACATCCAAAATAAATAAACCCCAAAACTGACAGAAACAAAAAAATGGTAAGATTATGAGCTTTTTCTATTGATTATTTTGTCTAGCGGTTGATAAACTATCCCACGACCTAGGGGAGAAACACCTTGAAACTTTTGGGTTCATGTTTACAACTTTCCACACGTCCACCTTTGTATCAAATTGGATTGGTTTCACCTTGGTTCCTAACTTGAGCCTCCTCCACTCGCTTGGGAGCTCTATCCATTACATATGTTTTTATCTCACTTGTAGGGGATGACTTAAATGGGGTTTTACATAAATGAAACTTTGGTCATCCATGCCCTACATATTACTGAGGAGAAGCATTGCATGGAAATTTTTTTAAATTAAATAAATAAATTAAATGAAACCACTCACATAAAAATGTATTGGTCTAGATCATGATCACCTATACATGCAATGATATTTACACATAAATAAAACAGTCATTCATTTCTTTAATCATTATTGTTTTAGATAAATCAAACTAAAATCCATTAATTATTTTTTATTAATCAATCATTTTAACATAAACTCTTTTATAAACATCCTTGAGATTCTCATCCATTATAATTTTAGACAAATAAATTCATTTAAAATTATATTTTTATATAACTTGTACCTTGGAGGAATCCCGGTGAATTCCCTTTCATAACTACCGAATGATTAAAAATGAACATTATACAGATGTTAAATTAAGCACACATATATAAAATACCTATCAGGTGTAGTGCATCAGCTTTGTGACTGCACTATGGTACACATCTCAAGTGTTTGTATAATGTAATAATAAATTTTAACCAATCTACATAATTTGGATGAGTATATGTTGTGTAGTTTGGACTACACAGAGTGTACTTTTGTTTACTTTCCATCCAAAGTACAGGTGTGGGGACAAGGCCAGAAGATGTACATCCAAAATCCTCAGAGTACACAGCATGTACAGTGGCACACATTCCATGTAGTATCTTTATTACATGGTTTCCAGCTGGGAGAGCCATGTACAAGGTACATGGTCATACTCTAACCTGAAGAGAATACACATCGTGTTTAGTGGGACACAGAGGGTATAATCTGGAAACTGTGTGCCACTTGTTCCTGGTCAACACACAGAGTCTTAAAAACATAGATAGGATCTAATTACACGACCTAGTTTGGTAGACAAATCTGATGACATGAACATAGATTACACGGCGTGTACTACTAAATACATGTTTTGTATTCTGGTGTTGTGCGGCCCAGAATGTTTGGCACCTCCGAATGTGATTCTTTATTTTATTTTAATATAACTTAAAATAAAAAATCATTTCTGTAAGGTGAATGAGAAACGAAAGAGGGGGAATAGATCAGAAGATTCATATTTATAAAATGATTAAATTGAATTGAAGCATCTATATAATTAAATTCGTAAATCTCTAAAGAAAAACTAAATATTTGTAATCAATGATATGACCCCTTTGAAGTGCGTTAGTGGGTGTACCCAACATTAATTTTTGTTCTGAACAATGATCACTCTGAGAACCATCACGATAATAAAACTCCAGATCTTTATAATAGAAGAAAGAAGATATGAAAAAGAGGGGAGTCCCAGAACCATAGAGAGGATCATCATATATTGGTTATAATTAGTTTAATTAAAAAACACGAACAAACTTGATGGAATTATCTCTCTGTTGATGTTTTTGGTCACGATATGAAGTGATCTGTCATTGCATCATCGAATTGAAGTGTAGGATTCATCTAGCGGTGATTCACAAGTGATCCAAATATCTATGGACCTAACCGAATGGATATCCATGTTCTTTAATGGAATATCCATCACTTGAAATGTTCGCCTTTGATCTCCCTGGTCGGGTGGAGGAGGATCACTCTCTCGTAGCTTGAGAGAGTTCTTGGAAGAAATGAATTCTCTCTTGGCTCGATAGATTTCTCTAGATCCGTTGTTCAAACCCCTCCATAAAGTCTAGGATAATAAGAATTATATAATTTGGATTTTAATTACATATAATAATAAAATGAATTAATTACCCTAAAGCATTTGTTCATTTCATTTAATTCTTAGTAAGACCTCATATCTAATACTTATAGTTGACTATTATTATTACTTGACATACGCCCAGTGAATTGCACCTAATGATATTTAATTTAATAATATTATTTCTCAAAAATCCATAGAAAAAAACTAAACGACATGTATATTAATATTCACAATGTGTACTTTTGTTCTTCCATTTTTTTATTTCCTCGACCACATTTATTAGACCTTGAATAATGGATATTTATTTATCAATTAAACATCACGGAATCACTCGCTAATAAATATATTATTTTTCCCACGATATATTCTCTAGAATATCTAGTGTCTAAATAAATGTGATCAGTCATCCTTGAATAATTATTAAACCAGAATCAGGAATAATAATTATTCAACTTTATAAATTAATATTTAATTGAGATTCTTGGACACACATAGTGTGTGACCCTGTAAGCCTTTCTCTTAGTGCCATTAGATGGAGTCTGCCTAATTTTCAAGGTTAGCATCTAGAAACACACCAAGGCACCCATAGTGAATGATGTTAACGCACTAATGAAGTGTCACCTCCTACAAATGGTTACCATGTAATGTAATACATTTGTATTTATATCTCAAATCATGCGGGTTTAATTATAGTTCCATCAACCCATGTTCTTGATTATTCATTATTTTACATTACAGAATCAAACTTTCCCATTACTCACCAAAGACATGGAATTATTTAGGCTATATAAATTCTATCAAGGTCCCTGAGATATCTACTTCACTTATGGAATAGATGGGACAAATCCTTTCTTTCCTTATCTATTAATTCAGTATTACTCGTGACACACCTAACATATCGTTCCATGCTACGAAAAATGTGTCATCATAATTTTAGTCAATCTTTCTAGGTGTGTGAGTTTTAATACCCATTAATAATAATCTTAGATTCTAATGACGAATACACATGTTTGCAGATAGGAATATCCAACGAAACTCTGAAATGTGTATTTCCAACTAGTGGGTCTTGTACCATTATATCCTCCTAGATATTATCAAGCGCGCACACCATGAGAAGGTGCATAAAAGATATATATTTACTTATCCTTTGTGGCTTCAATTATTTGAGTCCATCATATAACATCATCTATCAATAAAAAATATATTCAAGAACTATGTTATGGAACATCTTGGTTCTCAACATATAATTGATCCATTATGACCCTTTAATGCAATAACTATCCTTGTGAAATTATCGCATGCATTGTCACACAATATAAAAAAAACATGTGAAAAGGTATTTATTAATTAATAAAGTAAAAAGTATCTTGTTCTAGGACACCAACCCCAACAAATATAATAGGGGATCTTCCCAGAAAACAATTTTTTGTGTTAATGAAGTACTTAAGATTCATATTTTGGTATCTTAGTTTCTTATTATTTTGGGGGGTTTTGTTTTTATAGGGGAAGTTTTCATTTGGAATCTCACAAAACCTAGAAAATTTGATAGCTTAAAAACTAGAAAAATTATTAGATAGAAAAGTTCAAATTGTTATTTTTTATCAATATTCCAAAACAAAATTTAATATCATGTTACTAGAAATCAATATTCTACGATTACCTACATCCACTACTAAATGCACATAAATATCCCACCAGATGGGGGTGTTGTGTATACACATATTATTATCTTTATGTAGTATTTCATACCCCCAATAATCCATTTATGGGAATTATATTCATTATTTATTCATTCCTAAACACATTTTGGAAATTCTTATCAATGTTTTTTTCATGTATATTCTCCCTAGAATTAACCATTCAATGAAAATTATTTTCTTGTAGTATTGAACTATCATGGTGTCATGGATACTTTATAGAACTAATATATTTGACATATAAATTTTTAGTGTCATTATATTTTCTTTTGAACAATTTTTATTTATTCCTTAATATTTAATGTTTTTCTACTATGAATATCTCTTATATTGGAATGGTTTTAGTGTTCATGTTTATGTTATAATACTCTTTCATTTCATCCCTCCTAAAATCATTAATCCTTGGTGATGTGTACTTTAATTTATCAAATTATATTGGGCCTTATTTTATGCAATTCAATTAACTGAAGCAAGGTTTTAGAAATTTATCAATCTTCCTGACTAGTGTTTTCCTCTTACACTAATATCTACAAGGGGATATTATCTTTACCAATCCTCCTACAAGGATGTTTTAATCTAAAAATAAAAATTTCCTATGAAATTGTCCTCTCCCTAGAAATTCATTGTTAATATTGTTCTTACCTTGATGACAATCTCATCATTTTTCATACCTATAGATTTTAAATAACTATTACACTTTGGGTAATCTAACATCACAATTTTGAGCCATTACCTCAAATGCGATATGTTATTTTTAAAAAATCCACAATATTTTCATTAAATTCATATCTCTTTAATTTTTTATAATAACTAATCACCTTTATTTAATTATATATTTTAAAACTCGAATCATCTAAAAATAATAATCAAAATAATAAATTATAATAAATGGTATTTTATATAAATTTATTTCATGTAATATATAATCATTTTCTATTCATGAAAAATAAGAGAATAATAATTGTTTTTACATTGATATAAACAATAAGAAGTATTTATTTGATTTTTTATATCAAGAATGATGAATTTTTATTTTAGACATATCATTTATATATTGTTAGAAAATATCAATATTCTTTTTAGGTTTAACAAATTATTTTTCAATAAATAAATCATATAAGAAGATATTTTTTTCCATTAATTATGAATGTTTGAGATTTTTTATAGTAAGACTATTATTATAAAAAAAACTTATTTTATTCAAAAAACATATTAAATAGCTATGATGTTTTTATTAATATAATTTCACATTGATATTTTTATTTTATTAACAATATAAAAAATATTTTCTATTTTATAATATCATTGGGTATTAGTGAATTATATTATGTAAAAAATAATGTGTTACATAATTGACATTAACTTAATAAAAAATATTGATTTACATATTTTTTATAAAAAAATCATGAGAAAATAATTTTTCATGCTTCTATTACATAAATTAATATAACAAACGTTTTATTAATTAGAAAATATATGAATTTGAAATAATAATGGAAAAAATAATTAAAGTGTATTTTAGTTGTTTATTTTTAGTTTTTAATACTCTATCATCTTTAGATTCTATATTTTTCATTAATTAATCATTTTCCCATATTATTTTATTACCATGTAATGATAATTTAATAAAATTTAATATATATTAAAATAAAGATAAATATGTTATTTATTTTTATGTTATAATACAATCTACTTACCACTACTGAAGGCATGAGTTTTTTTACAATCCATTAAATCTTTTTCTATGGGTATATAATTCTTTATCATCATTTTTTTCAATGAAATTTATTTAATATTTTTTATTTCATGAGTAAATATATTTCATTTATAGTATTTCTTTGTGTGATAATATATTTTTTATTTATAATGGTTGGTTTTTAATAAATATATTTAATTTTAATATTAATAAAAGATATATTCTTATTGATAATATTTTTTCTATTTTTATTAGTAATTGGTCAATAGTTTTATTTCTATATTCATCTGTTTTTATTCTTTTAATATTTTTTCTTATATGAATATTTTAAAATATGTTATTTCACACAAAAAATTCATTTTTTATTCTAGGAAAATATCATCATCTAATAGTAATTTAAATGGTATGTTATTATCTACAATTTTAATAATATCTCAAATGATGGGGATAGTTATTTCACATTGAATATATTACATTAATGAATATTCAGTTGATTCATTTATAATTTTTTTTGATATTTTTGTTTCAAATAATTATATTATAAATTCATATTTTTCATATCATCAACATAATGGTGAAATATTTTTCAATTTATTATTCTATAATTTAAATTTAAAAATAGGTGTTGGTGGGTTTTTATTTTTTAACATGACCAATTAAATTTTTTAAATATGTTATTCTTGATCATAGTTACATAAAATTATTCTTTTATATTTCATAATTTAACTCAGTCAATTATAATATTTGATTATATATGTTTTTCAAATAATTCAAAAATATTTCACATTTGTATTACGTCGTTTGGAACTCTGACTTTACAGTTTGGAGTATATATTATATTGAATAATTTACACAATAATATCTTTTTTAACTTATTGGGTTATTTATAATATGAATTGTCACGACCCATCCCATGGGGCCCGTATCATAACTACCCCAAGCCCGCCTTCCACAGGCCAGGGGCTGGAAACTAGCACCAATGGCGTAAATCCCTAAACTGGGAAGGCATTGCCATTATAATAGAAAACAAACACAACAGAGTACACAAATGGAAGAAAAACACTAAGTAAAGGTGTATAAAAAAGATGTGCGAAAAAGTAAAAGGGGCCAGAAATACAAGCCCAACTGGAAAGTAGAAGTACAAATAAAAGAAATTACAATTGAAGAAAAGTAAAATAGCAACTGGGTCACCCTCCAGGGTTCCTACCTGAAGGGTATGTACGTATGGCCTCCACAACATTCTCGTACGTCCATCAGCTTCGTGTACCGTCACACAGAGTGGTCCACCTCTAGGTACCATCCAGTTCAGATACTCTCTCCCTCAATCAGTGTTGTCCGTCGTCAGCAACAAACACAATGAGGTGCAGGCATAGCCCAAGCAGGGCTGAGTATAATGTTACTCAGTAGGAACCCGGAGACCCCCAAGGTCTCACAAAATCCAACAAGGATAACTACAAATTATGAAAACAACAGATAACCATTACTTAGTTATATTCCCATACATATACCTAAGTTATCTAGTAACCAATCTCAATCATAAGGAAAACACAAATGTTATTGACTCAACTCAAACTAGGATTTTCATTTTTGAAACCATGACTACTGGAGAACTCCTCCTTTGTCAAGTACAGTGGTAATGTTGCGACACCAAGGTGCCTCTCACTAACCTTGGACTGCTGAGGTACACCTCATGTCACGTACCATAGGTCTGTTACAAACTACCAGGCATTCCTCCACTGTGGGTCTGCCACCCACTACCAGATGCTACCCCTAATAGCATGTAGAGGTACTTCTCCTATCGAGTACTGCAAGTCTTCCACCATCTACAAGGCGATCCTTCACCGTGGGTCTGCCACCTTCTACCAGGCACACCCCACTGGGCTAGTTGAATCACACCGAGTCGAAATTGTCATGCAGTCATCAGGTTTTCCAGCTACTAGGTCTCTGCACTCTCTATGCTCTTCAATGGAAGGATCTGTTCCACGAGCTACAGCAAAATACTCCAACTGTCATGAAGTTCCATCATGAAGTATCTCAAAGGTCCACCATGTCATTGGGGTCTCAACACAACAAATGGTGTGTCAATCAGACCCCATGTATGTGAGTTATTGGTATTTCTCTCCTGGGGGTCTAGTTGGTTTTTAGGATCAATCCAACCCAACCGTACACCAACTGTGTCCAAACCACATGTGGGGTATGCCAAAAGAGCTTTATCACTGTAAGGTTTTTTTCGTCGTAGATGGTTCGTCAATCGGACACATGTAGCCCATGTTATGGGTAAAATAGTGTATTCAGGTCAATGGGCCCAGACTGTGGTCCGACCCGGTCCGCAGGTCCGACCAGGTCCGCGGGTCTGACCTAGCCCGAGAGTCTGACCTGCCCACGCTGGGCATCATGGTGACCCACGGGTGGTCTGCCTCATTCGCGTCCAGGGGGAGTCTGCGCACCCCATGGAACTCCCGAACGATATAGCCATTCTTGTGGGAACAAACCTAGTGCCAGGTGGTGCCATTCCAGGTCACGCGGGACCCATCGGTATCCCGCTCTTCTTGGCTAGCCGAGCGGCCAGCCGATTCTGCACCTCCAGCGGCCGACCCAATGATGTATGCCTCTACTCCTCTGCCATGTCCCACCTTGTCCACAGTTCAGATCCTACCCGCGGCGCGACAGTTCCCCACCCCTCCTCCATGGACTGCCCTATCCGTGGCTCTCCTCAACCACGCGACGAGATGACACCATGACCTTCCGTCGTAGCCTAGCCTGGCCGCAACCCTTTTCTTCCGTGTGGCACGACAGTGTCGTGCCGTTCCAGTGACATGGTGATCCTGCGCCGCCTGTTTCTTTGTGCTCAGCCCGACGCCGGCGGCCGTTGGTCTACCGCGGTCCTCAACAGGTGAAGAAAAAAATGAAGGGGGAGGTTTGGGCCATGTTCGTGTGGTTCGATCCCTCCACATTATGGGGATTTCAATCATCAAAACATTACCCAAGATTAAAAGACATAGAATGGATGAATTTCAAACTCAAATACCTACCTTCTATCGTTGTTCATTGATGATGTCGCAGCAAAGCTGACGCTGATTCTTCGTTGGCCACATTCGTCATGCACTCCCAAATCAAGCTCATGCATTAGAAAGTGTATGGGGTAGAAGACAGATGAAGAATCATCACCAGTGTTCTTTCATGTTCTTGGTTGGGATGATGGTTCTCCCTATCTCTCCTCTTCCTATGTTCCACCAATAGAATGATTCCAACAAAATGAAATAATTGATTGTCTATTATTATAATTATTAGAATGAATTCCAAATTTGAATTTATTAAGTTGGGTTCCACTTAATTAATTCTTGTGTGTTGGCACAATTTAATTTAGGTAGTTCAAGAGGTTTCATGGGTGGTGGCTCCATATAAGGAGAGTTCAAGGGTTTTCACCACTTAAATGAGGAGTTAAAGGAGTTAAAAGCTCGGGTGGACCCCAGAAATATTTATCCTCCCAAGGGTGTTTATGTTTGGATGGGACCCACCACCATATCCTCTCATGGGAGGTTAATGTGTTGTGCCCCCCAACCTCGACTTGGAGGTTTTAGCCACAAAAATAAAAATCAGGCACACACTTATTTTTATTTAATTTTTTCCTTTAAAACCCCAAAACTACATTTCATTCTCGGAAAACTTCCATCGAGGAGAAGGTATCCTTCAGCAAATACCAGTGCTACGAGTTCAATGGTGCCCTTGGACTTCAGTTCCAAGCACCGGTTCAAAAGTTATAAACATGTGCTCTTACGTTTATGGATGGCACCCAAATACAACATCAGAAATTTATTCCGGGAACATCGGGCCTCAGAATCAAGCACCATAAAAATTTGCGGACTCATAAAATTCCGATGTATTTAAAAACATCCAGGGGAATTCTGGTAATTACATTCTCCCCACATCAGGTATTTACATCCCTGTAAGCTACAACACAAACTAATGTATCAACTAGGGGTACTGAACATGCAACTAAGCATCCCTCTCCGATGTGCCATCCTTGAGGTTCTCGTGCTGCTAGTGAATTCACAACAGTGGTGTCAACTATCCACATAGTACCCGCTCCTGTCGATCCTCAATCTCCACTAGATCCTCCGTGAATGTTTCCCCATCATAGTTGTCTATCTCTCCATGGTTTATGATGTAGGAAGGGTCGTGCACGTACCTCATAAACTGAGATATGTGGAAGAGGTCGTGCGCCCGATGCAGCTGAGGTGGAAGAGCGTAGAGAAAAACCACCATGCCTACTCTGCTAAGGACCTGGAAAGGTCTAATGAATCTCGGAGATAGGTTGCAGCCTCAACCAGATCTCCATAGACCTCATCGAGGTGAGACCCGTAGAAAGATGTGGTCTCCATCCTCGAACTCTAGAGACATCTGTCTCTTATCAGCATATGACTTTTTCCTGCTCTGTGTAGTCGTCATCTGCTCCTAGATGATCTGCACCTTTTTTGTGGTAGCTCGTACCGTATCTTGTTCCACTAGTGCTGTCTCCCCAGGGTCTTTCCAACACAAGGTTGATCTGCATGGTCTGCCATACAATGCCTCGAAAATTGTCATCCGTATAGTAGAGTGATAGTTGTTATTGTAAGAAAACTCCTGCAAAGGAAAGTGATCCTCCCAACTGCGACCGAATTTGAGGACACATGCACGTAGCATGTCTTCAAGGGTCTGGACGGTACTCTCGGTCTTAATATTTTTCTGTGGATGGAAGGAGGTGCTCAAGTGAAGATCTATCCCAAAAACATCATGCAGCCCCCTCCATAGCTAGAAACTAAACAGTGCGTCATGATCGGAGACAATCGTCGAAGGTATACCATGCAAGCGGAAAATCTCCTGCACATAGAGGCATCCCAAGCTCTCAACTGAACCCTGATCTCTGATCGGTCGGAAGTGGGCCGACTTGGTGACTCTGTCGATGATCACCCAAATCAAGTTGTGACTCCTTTATGTACAAGGAAGACCCGTCACAAAGTCCATGGATATCCCATCCCACTCCCACTATGGGACCTCTAATGGTTGAACCAAGCCCGCTTGTACCTGGTGCTCTGCCTCCACTTGTTGGAAAGTGAGGCACCATGAGACAAAATCCACTAATGCCTTCTTCATACCTAGCCACCAGTGCTATCATCAACGGTCCTGGTACATATTTACCACTCATGGATGTACCACTATAGGGGATGTGTGGAACTCCCTCAACACTTCCTCATGAAGTGCCACTAGTACCACGGTACGTCCTCTGAAGAGGATGACATGCTCCCCACCTTCAGAAAATCAATCAGGTGCCTACTTTTTGGATATCTGAACGCGTTGTGCCTCGCAGTCAGTCTCCCCACGCTATGCCTCCCTGACTCACTGAAAAAGTGGGGGAGTGACTGTAAGATAATGTAGAAATGTTGATCCATCCCTATCCGCAAAGGATATCTGCAAAGCAGCTAGCTGCTCAGTCGCCTCTCCTAGCAGTTGTATACCAGTCCTCCTACTGAGCATATCCACAACAACGTTCCCCTTCCAAGGAGTATAGACGATCTCAAAGTCATAGTATTGGACGAACTCAATCCATCACTGTAGTCTCAGGATCAGGTCCTTCTGAGAGAATATATACATAAGACACTTGTGATCGGAGTACACGGTATAATGCTTGTCCATCAGATAGTGTCTCCATATATTCAAGGTGAAGACCACTGACTCCAGTTCATGGGAAGAGTAGTTCTGCTCATGCTTTCTCAGCATCTGAGAACCATAAGAAATCTCTTCTTGCTCTTTGAACAGGAGACACCCAAGTCTGGTCCCTGATGTGTCGCAATAAACTACATACCCTAAGCCCTCCTCTGGAAGCCTTAAGATGGTGGCAATAGTTTGACTCTGCCTCAGCTCCAAAAAGCTCTTCTGTCATCTCTCCGACCACACGAAGGGTTTCCCCTTCTCCATCAAGGCTGATAGTGGTACTTCAACTCTGGAGAAGTCTGGTACAAACCTCCGATAGTACCCAGCCAAACCCAGGAAACTCCGTACCTCCATCACACTCCTGGGTGGCTCCCAAGAAAGTACCACCTCAATCTTCATGGGATCCAATACAACTCCAGCCTCCGAGATGACGTGTCCCAAGAAGTGAACCTCTCGAATCCAAAACTGGAACTTCGAGAGCAGACCATAATGATCGTACTATTGGAGTGTGTCCAGTACAACCTACAAATGGTAGGCATGCTCCTCCTCAGTAGTCAAGTAGATCAGAATGTCGTTGATGATGACTACGACAATGCGACCGGGGTACGACTGGAGGATCATGTTCATCAGAATCATGAACAGTAATGGAGCATTGGTTACGAAGAACAGAATAACCAAGAACTCGTAGTGGCCATAACAACACCTGAAGACCGTCTTATAGACATCCTCATCTCAAACTCCGAGTTGGTGATAGCCTGATCTGAGGTCTATCTTCGAGAACAACCATTCATCCTTTAACTGATCAAATAGGTCTTAAATACTTAGGAGTGGGTACTTGTTCATCACGGTCACATGGTTCAGGAAACAGTATTCGACACAGAGCCTCAAACTCCCATCTGCCTTGTTTGGCGAACAAAATCTAGGCTGCCCTGGGAGAAACACTGGGTCAGATGAATCCCTTTCACTGCAAGTCCTCCAGTTGTACCCATATCTCGTGAAGCTCAGCATGAGCCATCCGATATGCTGGTTTAGATATCAGCTACCTCCTGGGGTATAGGTCAATGTAGAATTCCACCTCTCTGCGAGGAGGTAATCCTGGAACATCGTTAGAGAAAACATCGGCGTATTGGTCCACCAATACAGGATATCTCGGACAGTCCCCATCAAATGCTCCAAGTGAAAGGCAAGCCAACTAGTGAGTGATCAGCTGAACCCTCCTCCGAGTAAGTCTTTCATGTGTTTTGAAGGTTCCCTTCACTCTGGTGAAGTTAAACCTGGTCCCATCCATGCAGACACACCACACTTTTCCGCCTAACACAGTCAATCTGAACATAGACGGTAGATAGCCAATCCATACCCAAGATGACGTTATAAGGCCTCGACGCCATTACGAGGACATCCCAAATGAAGCTCTTGCCTCCTAGAGTAAGCTCACACTGTCGGCACTAGTGCGTAATTGTCGAGACTTCTTTCGTAGGAGTCTCTAGCCGTAAGTATTGATCCAACAGCTCCGTCAGAATCTCCGAGATCTAAACAAGGGTAGTGGTAATGAACAAGTGACTGGATCCTATGTTTATAAGAACTGTAACTATGGTGGAGTAGACACAGATCTTACCTCAAATCATCTCTAAAGTGTAGTGATCATATTCATCAGCTGCTTAAAGCTGAGATCTCCCATGTCCACCCACTCCCTACGGTCGGGGTGGACCTCCTAGTTGTTGTGGTGGAAAGTCCTCGAAATGTCATCCACCACTAGTTGTATGTCCAACTCCTCTGCCAAGTCTGCCTCTTCCCAGCAGATCACCTCGATCGAACCTCTGCCTCGGTCTGGAAGGTCCCGCAACTGTCTGCTGATCATTAGAACGGTGGGTTAGACAGTCACGAGCGATGTGACCATGCCCGCCGCATGAGTAACATTGCTCGCACCTGGAATGTCTAGTTCTTTCTCCACTCTTGGTGCCCTACACAATCGATCCCGAATCGTGAGGTCAACCACCTATAGGTCTAGTCCACTTGGACCTCTATGACATCTGTCTACTGCCAGCTGCAAAAGAATCCGCTACATGTTGACTAGTGGGGGGGGGGGGGTCTTGCCGCTGGAGACTGCTCATCAAGGAAACTCTCCACTAGTATGACTCTCTCTTGCACCCCCACCTGCGTCGGGATGCTGATTGAGATCATCGGAAATCTGATCTCTTGCCTGATCCCCTACTCGAAGGTCTGGGCCCTGAAGAATGGGTCTCTTACCATATCAGTGGAGTATCCTGAGAGGTCGGTGAACCTCGCTGAGTACTATGTTGTGGTCATGCTACCTTGATGTAAATGTAGTAGATCTTGTATCCACACAGCTTGAAGGGTGGCTGGGACAAAATCCGCCCGAAACAGGATCCTGAACACTGTCCATAGTAACGTTTCCTCATTAAGCACATGGAGCATCAGGCTCCACCATCTTCCTACTGCTACCTGATGGAGGTTGGCAATAAGGATCACCATGATGTTTGATGGTTTCCCTACTGGCCTGAAGTCTCTCACCACAGCCTTCATCCAATCCTCATCCTCCTGTGGGTCTATCTCTCCCCTGAACCCGGGTGGCCTCTAGCACTGAAACTCATGAAACGCACTCTAGTGGCATGCTTCATTTGCGGTTGGGGATGGTGGCATCGGTGGTACAATAGGAAGAAGTACCGCTGGTACCTCCGCTAGACAAGGACCCTCCACTAAGGCCTTATTGCTCGGTGGGATGTGAGTACGTATGACACTTGGGGCTCTAACTAGTTGTCCGAGGGGATTCATCCTCAAATAATTAGATGTGACATGATCAAAAAATTTATACCTGCTGAGCTGACCCAGTTGCGATGACTTAACGAAAACTATTAGAAACACTCATGCAATCAGTGTTTTTGTGCTATGAGTCGTAAATCAGAAGTGAGGGTCTTGGTGTATGGATACATTGGCCGCCCGCACCAACACTGGTATCCCGGAACTGAAAACCACACTTAAAAACCTTAACAATATTTCTTCACAGAAATGAAATATCAGAGTCCTTTTTTCTGGGGTAGAACCGATTCCTTTGATACCAATTTATCATGACCCATCCCCTGGGGCCCTTATCGTGACTACCACAAGCCCTCCTTCCATATGCCAGGGGCTGGAGACTAGCACCAAAGGCGTAAATCCCTAAACTGCAAAGGCATTTCCTTTATAATAGAAAATGAAAAAAAACAATGTACACAACTAGAAGAGAAACAGTATGTAATGGTGTATTCAATAGAATTGATGGAATGTAAAAGGGTCCGAAAATACAATACCAACAAAAATGTTCAAGTAAAACTGAAAGAATGTACAATTGAAGAAAAGTAAAACAGAAAATGGGTCATCCTCCAGGGTTCCTACCAGATGGGTAGGTACAGATGGCCTCCACAACACTCCCGTCCGTCTGTTAGCTCTGTGTACCATCACACTGAGTGGTCCACCTCTGTGTACTATCCAGTCTTGCTAATCAATACCTCATTTAGTGATTTCCGTCATCTACAACCAACACAACGAGGTGTGGGAATATCGCATTAAGGGGTGAGTATAACGATACATAGTAGATACCCAAAGACCTTCAAGTTCTCACAAAATCTAACAAGGATAACCACAATGTATGAAAAAAACGAATAAACATTACATAGGTATATGCCCATACATATACCAAAGTTATCTAGTAACCCATATCAATCATGAGGATAACACAAAAGTCATTGAATCTTCTCAAAATAGGATTTTTATTATCAAAACCAGGAGTGATGGTTAACTCTTCCTCTGTCGAGTACAGTGGGCCTATTGGGACACCAAGGTGCTTCTCACTAACCATGGACTACTGAGGTACTACTCTTGTCGAGTACTGTGGGTCTTTTTCCAACTACCAGGCGCTCCTCCATTGTGGGTCTACTGCCTACTACCAGGCGCTCCCCCTAATAGCCTACAGTGGTACTCATCCTTTTGAGTACCGCGGGTCTTCCACCAACTACAAGGTGCTCCTTTGCTGTGGGTCTGCCTCCAACTACCAGGTGCTCCCCACTGGGCTAGTCGAATCACTCTGAGTCGAAATGTTCAAGCAGTTGTCATGTCTGCCATCTATTAGGTCTCCGCACTCTATTTTCTCATCGGTGGAAGGACCCTTTCCATGAACTACTGGTAAATACTCCAACTATCACAAAGTTGAACGAAAATGTATCACAAAGGTCCTTCATGTCATAGGGGTCTCAACACAAAAGAAGGTGCATTAATCGGACGCCCGGTCTGTGAGTTATTGGCATTTCCATCATGGGGCCTGGTTGGTTTTTAGGTTCAATCCAAACTGACTATACTCCTTCTTTGTCCAAACATAAATTGCGGAATGGAAAAATAATAGTCCCGCTTGAAGCTTTCTGTCTCTGTAGAAGATTCATCAATCAGACACCCATAGCCCATGCTATGGGTGAAAAGGTGTATTCTGGGCAATAGGTCTGGACTAGGGCCCGACCTGGTCCGCGGGTCCGACCTGTCCTGATTTTCCAAACCATTCCGTGTTGGATGGCCCGGTCTGCGCTGGGTGGCCCATGAGGGTTCTGCCTCAGTCGCGTCCTGCGGGGAGTCTGCGCACCCCCTGGAACCCCCAAATAGAAGAGTAGTTTGGGTGGGAACCAAACTGGCTCCTGGGGTCCCGCTCTTGTCAGCTGGCCGAGCGGCCAACCGATTCCACACCGCCGGCGACTGGCCCTATGCCGGCCACCTCAAATCCTCTACCGCGGCATGCTCTGGCCGCGGTTCTGCTCCTCCATGCAGTGTGATGGCTCTGTGGCCCTCCGTCGTGGCCCACCCTGGCCGTGGCTCTCCTCCACCATGCTGCATGATGGCGCCTCGCCCATCCACCGCGGCCTGACCTAGCCGCGACCCTATTCTTCCTTGTGGCACAACGATGTCACGCCCTTCCAGTGACCTGAGGGGGTTTCGCATCTGGTTTCTTCATGGTCGTCCCGACCCCGACTGTGATTGCTCCACCGCGGTCATCAACAAATGAGGAGAGAAATGAAGGGGAGGTTCAGGCCGTGTTTGTGCGGTTTGATCCCTCCATGTTATGGTGGTATCAATTAGTAAATCATTACCCATGATTGAATAATGTAGAACTGAATAATTTCAAACTCAAATCTCTAGCTTGTATCGTTTTTCGTTGAAGATTCCGCGGAAAAGCGGACATCGATTCATTGTTCACCACGTTCATCACTCCCTCCCAATTCAAGCTCTTGCGTCACAAAGGGTCCGGGGTAGAAGACAGAAGAAGAAGCGTCTCCAAAGTTCTTTCGTGTTCTCCGTTCGGAGGATGGTTCTCTCTAGCTCTCCTCTTCCTCTATTCCACCAAAAGAAAGATTCAAACAAAATTAAATAATAGATTGTATATTATTTTAATTGTTGGCATGAATTCAAAAATTGAATTAATTAAGGGGGGATCCACTTAATAAATTCTTGTGTGTTAGGACAAATTAATTAAGGGAGTTCAAGAGGTCTACTGGGTGGTGGCTACATAAAAGGGGATTTCAATGGTTTTATTCACTTAAATGAGGAGTTAAAGGTGTTAAACTCTTGGGGTGGTCCCCACAAAAATTTATCCTCCCAATGGTGGTTATGTACGGGTGGGACCCACCACAATAACCTCTCATGGGAGGTTATGGTGTGGTGGCCCCCACCCCCAACCTCCACTTGGTGGTTTTAACCACCAAATAAAAATAAGGTACAAACTTATTTTTATTTAATTTATTCCTTTAAACCCCAAAAACTAACTTTCAATCTCGGCCAACTACCGTCGAGGAGAAAGTATCCTTAAGCGAATATCGGTGCTGTGATTTCAACGGTGCCCTCTGATTTCAGTTCTGAGCACTTGTTCAAAAGTTATAAAAACACACTCGTACGTTTACTGAATGTACCTAATCAAAACTTCAGAAATTGATTCCCGGCACACCGAGCCTCGGAATCAAGCGCTATAAAAATTCACTGACTCGTAAAATTCCCATGTATTTAAAAATAACATGCACGAGAATTCTGGGTCTTGACATAAATAAATTTAATATGTTTTTTAATTATACTTTTAAAATACTTATATCAAAAGAACATTATAATATAGTTTTATTTTCTAGCTGTTTTATTATGTATACCCCAATGAATTTTTAATTCAGTTGATCTATTGGTAATTTTTATTATTTTTTTATTAACCAAATTTTTATGGATTGATAAATTATTAGACATATGTTTTGACTATGTAGTAATTTTATTAATAATTTTCAATTTATTTTGGTATTAGTTGTAGATTTTATCCGTTGGCCTGTTTTTCTTGTCATCATTTTTTTATCCAATAATTTCTGCCCCTCGTACACTTCATCCAATTATAAATCATATCATTTATCCCCACACACATAATAATTTTCATCCTTATCCATTTCACCTTACAAATATCTAATCATTTCATTTTCATCATTATAAAATTCCTAAATTTCATGATAAAAATATACCCAAAATTTATAAATAGTTAAATAAAATATAATTTCTTTTATCATAAATTTTTTGTACTAACCGTTCTTCGTATTTTTTCGACATAAATTTTTTATAATGAACTATTTGTTTACCAGGTCATGTTCTTGTGAAATAATATAAATGTAATGAGGAATATTATAGAATATTTTAAAAATATTCAAAAAGGGAAATATAAACCTTGTATAAGAAACAAGACTACAATGAAGAAAAGAAGGATTATTATTCCATTATAATATTGTTGTAAGTCCCCCATCCCAAGTAAAAATAAAATTTATCCACCTACTTGGGGGTGATCAACTGTGTATGACCGCATTCCCTATTTATTCCAATGTCATCCTATTGTAATAATTTATGTTTATTTTGGTAATTTTTCCTTCACCATTCAAATAATATTTAAATTGAGACCTTACTACACATCTTGAATTTCGTAGTGGTTTTGAATTTTTGGCCTGAATTAAAATATTATTGTCATGATAGAGGAATTGGTATGGATATTTTTTGAATAATTTTTTTATAGTAGGAATAAATGTAAATTACTTAATAATTCAAGAAATTATATTTCTATATATTTATATTTATATGTAATATAATCTATTGGGAACCATTATAAAACTAAAATTCATAATTTTTAGGACCAACGAAACCAAGCATAGAAAGAACACCTTATGAATGTGATAATTGTGGCCTATAATTCATATTCCACAATACCAATTACATATAGGATTAAAAAATATGATAATATTTATTTATATTATTTCATATAATTTTTATAGGACTTTTTCTTCACTACATGGTTTTTTCAACTGATTGAACATCCTATCTTGGATTAGGTGTTTAAAAGAACCCAATCTCTTACACCTTCTTTGAACTATTGTATGGAAATATGGAAATTGGAATATGAACTACAATTGTTAATGGTTTTTTCTCTTCCATGATTACATTATCAATACTTATACATTCCCATAAATTTTCCCCCATCATGTTCCCATGCCAACCTTATAAAATTATCAAATATTATATGATTTTAAATATTAATATGATCAAATTTTTGTAGAATATAATAAATTATCTGTAAAACTATGGATCCAAATTAATATATGTAAATTTCAAAATAAATTAAATATATATATATTTATATCAAAAATATCTCTATTATGATGAATATTACATGATCACACAAGAACATGGAGGGATAGTGTTCAAACCTAGATTCTATTAAGGTTGGGTAGAAACAAAAAATTTGGATTAGTTAAATCTCAATAGTTGTATCCATAAACCCAATATTCAATATAACTATAAATATACATCTTCAAAAAACTAACCCATTATTATATAAGTGGGAATTTTACAATGTCTTGATTAAACCAATTACATTGAAGAGTTAATTATCCTTTCCAGTAACTACATAGATAGAAATCATGAAATAATTCATATGGAATATGATTTATTATATGATACTAACTAAATAGAAAATTCAAAATATAATCTGTTAATATATTAATTTTTTTAATTAAAATAAAACATAGGAAAATAATTAATAACTAAACTTACATAAAGAAACATCTAGATAAAAAATTAATCTACATAAATTAGTAAAAATAATAAAGATCACGTAAATGAAAAAAATGAACTATATACCATTGCACTACAATAAAACAATATTCCAATTAAGATCATAAATAATTAAAATATAAACAAAATTATAAAAAATAATAGATAAAATCATAAGACACAAAAACCACATATATATGGATTCATGAAATTTCCCTCCCTAAGAAATTGATGAAAAATTATTCTAATTATGATGCTCTCTATCATGTGTTTTTTGTTAAACAATTATATTAATGCATTTTTTAGAAAATAATAAGTTATTTATAATGATTTTTTTTAAAATTCAGTATATCATATTATAAAAAAATATAAATGATCTTTTTGAATGATAATCCAATAGAGAGTTATAATTAATTAAGGAGAAGAATTCAATAGGATGAACATATACATTTTCTATGGATCATCTTACTTTTATTTTTATTTAGAAATATACTATTAAATAT
The DNA here is from genome assembly GCA_963277665.1 of Viscum album. Lineage (NCBI taxonomy): Eukaryota > Viridiplantae > Streptophyta > Magnoliopsida > Santalales > Viscaceae > Viscum > Viscum album. The sequence goes on along the minus strand of OY728120.1, from coordinate 2,057,252,413 downwards.
TTAAATTATTAACTAAACCAATATTTAGTAATCTAATAGATTCGATATAGGGAATCATTGAAAATAGATGTTTTTAACTACATTGATATTCGAGCACTATACATTTAAAAGATAAAATGATATATATTTCCGTTTAAAAGATTACATTTTAATAATATAAACATTTAATATCCATATATAGGGGTTTTGAACTATAAATATATTATTTCATCAACGATTTAGGATGATTCAAGGAATTTAGATATTACATTAAAATTAAAACAAATAATAATACCATGTTTAATATTTTATAACATATATTTTTTTATGACCCAAAACAATAAGAGGTAAACAAATTTTATATTCATCAAATTAATCTTGAATACCTATAATATGAAAATAATATTTCACCTAAAAACCATATTGAAAATTGGGATTCTAGTAGGCAAACTAATTGTCCCCAAATAACACCATATGAGTTGAATTCACTATGTCAGACAAAATTATTACAATGTATCATGCAATATTATTTAATTTTTTTAAAACATATATATAACAAATCCAAAAGATGAATAAACCCAAATAATCATTAAAATGATCCACATTATATGGAATCATTATTACCAATAGATGAAACAATATCCAAACTCCATGGAATGAGTATATCATTTATTATTTTTTATATTTTGGAAAATGTTTTTTAAGTGATATCAATTAATAATTACTAATTTTTGACCATGTGTGTATTTATAGTTTTTAAAATGATAGTAAAAATATAAATAAATATTAAAATAAAAGTAATATATATATATTTAAATATGACATTGTTACAAAATCAATAATGGGTTCTAGTGATATATCCATAAATATCATGTAACCATGTATAAGTGGCACCCAAAATGTCAATATATAAGTAAGCATATTTAAAATCATAGAAACATAATCTCTCAATTATTAATATTTAGGATACTCATGAGGCATGGAATATTTTTTCTATCAGATATAATAATTATTTATTCTCAAAATTTTATTATGATATTAATAAATACATCTCATGTAATTTATCTACATTGATTATGATGAATCCAGGGGGAATGTGATGTGATTAGACCCATCGCAAATAATAGATTAATTTATTTTCCCTCATATTTGATATTAGAAATTAAAAAACAGAAACCATGGAATACTTGATATTTTTACATTTTAATACATTTTCAAATTAATTAATCAGTATGAATTAACACTTTTATTGGAATAATTTATTCACTTATTTAGTGATGAAATATAATCCATATTTATTGTACTATAATTTAAATTGTTGAATCATTTATAGAAATCTTATGTAAGTATTTGTATATTATCGATTATCCTCAAAATGTTATTGATTTATCATTGTATTTTAGACTCAAAGATCGAACACCATGAATCATTCTCATTTATCACTGAAGTATTTCATTCTATGATGTATTAAATGTGTGTGTTTATTTTTGGTACACGAAAGGGATATTGAGCAATTATTATCATCCTTCTTAATATAATATTTTCAAAAATTCACTCATGGAGTGAGAGAATTTTCATGGAAGAAAAAAATGGATAAAAAATATTTGTAATCCATGTCAAATGAAATTACATGATCTTTATAATTATGTCATAAAATCAAATATTTCACAAAATCACATGACCAATCATCAAATTCCCTGTAAAATCCTATATTTAATAATAATAATATAATAATTTTTATTATTTCCATGACATGTGAATATATCATGGATATTTAAATATAATTTAATTCTTTTAATGATAGTAAATATAACATTCATCACATATCCTTTAACATTGTCCTTTAAAACCCATTAAAATATATTGATCCTTAAAAAATGTTTAAATAAATAAATTTCTTAGTATTATCCATTCAATAAATGTTTATGAAATTAAAATAAGGTAATTTATTTTTATTCCTTTCTAGCAGAGAATAAAATTTATTTTTATATAAAATTCAATTATAATTTACATAATGTTCAAGACACACATAGTTTGTAACCCAATATGACTGTTTATAAATGAAATTATATTAACATGTATAATTTCAATGATAATCATCTGAAATAAATTCTTAGAACCCCAAGAGAAATACATTATGGTTTTTATGATAAAAACATCCTACATATTTTCATTATAGAATATAACACAATTTTATAATGGTCTATTTTATCTAGAAACCCATATTTTTACATATCATACAATGAATTTTGAATAAATTAATTATTTGATAAAAAAACATCGACATAGACTTAATAAAACAGTAATATTTTCTTGTAATATATTTAGATATTTATTTCTGTTAACTCATAATGGAAAAAAATTTATTTTAATTAATTATATGTGATTTTTGATACAACCAAATTATACTACCTCAATAAAAGAAAATATTTCCCAAGTATTGTCAATACATCAATGTATGTGAGAATATAAATAATTAATTAATTATATCAAGTATATGCAAAAATATAGATGTATGAAAATCATATTCTAGTTACCACCACTATAAGAAATTACTATATGTGAACATAATGAAGAAATGTTTTAATTTTATATGATACCCCTAATGATTCTATATTTATGTATCTGTGATTTAATATATTGATTTACTGTGAACTAGGGAAATATATTTATGATTTTTTTAATTATACATTTTGGTTTTGATTATATTATTGAACACATATAACCATTTTATGCAACAAATAATATAGGGACACTGTCAAAATAATGTAACTAAGAATAAAACTCATCATGTGATAATATATTTATTAACTCATATTCCATTACATATATTTATAATCAAAAGTAAAAACTTGTTTGCTCAATAGAATAAAATCCATCATACATTCACTAGGACTATAGCCAAATACTAACAATTATTATTCTACTATATCTCACATGAAATTAATTCTTATGTCGAGATATGGACTTATTCCAATGGGGAAACCATGTCTTCCTATATTTAATATCTACACACTTCAACCTCTCACATTTTATAAAAATCCTTGTCGATGTGATATTTGTGAACTATATGATTCTTATGTGGATTTTATATTTTTTCCTTGAAAATGGACTTTTAAACGTATTATGAACATATAATTATATAGGTTTATTACTTTATGGAACAATATCATGCCCCTAAATGATATTACGTATCTTCACATATCCTTTAGATATATTAGATGCTATAATATTTTCAGAATCTACTAGAGAATCAATGACTGTCATATTTATTTAGAACACCCAATTTAGAGATCAATTATTGATGTTGAAGTCATATCTTTATCCATATTTCAGATCATCCAAATTTATTCACAAAATTCAATATTCATATCCCCTAATGATTTGGAATCTATATCCTCCCTAAAATAGAAAAATATACTTTGTACTACTCAGATAATTTATCTTCTCATTTTATTACATTCAATGGATGTATCCTATGTTTAAATGATATCATCCATTTATGGATAAGGTATAGAAACCTAAATATTTAAATATAATATGGAATAATTTTATGTTAAATTAGAAACTGTGTATGTAATCCTTATTATCCTCTATCACTCATTTTTTCCGATGACATGTTTTATTAAAAATATGTATACTATGTGATATAGTAAATATTCCCCCCATTGATTATGTCAAAATAAAACATTTCATTAACTAGTCATTTTATGTACCATAAATTACTCCAAGATGTCTCTCAGATCTAAATTCCTGAATTTTGGCTACATGTCTTAATTCTATTATGGCGAAACATTTTTAACCAGTCCATATAGACTATGATAATTATATCTCAATATTAAATAGTAATATATAAGAACATAAATTACTATACGTACTTCCACAATCCCAACCCATTATTTACAATTTTATCACAATCATTAATTTTGAAAAAACATTTCTTTATAGCTTTACCAAAATTATTTTTTCATTATATGGATTGTTACATCAAGATGTAAATGGTTTTCTATAGCATATATATCTAATTCATATTTTTAGAGATAAAATCCTTTTTTTGTTCCCTATACTATCCTCAATAATATGTACATTGATGATGGTAGTCTTGAAATTCTTCAATCAAATCAATCATCAATATTAAGATATAGTGGAAAGTAGAAATATAATGTTTTTTATAATTGAATTTAATGAAAATAATTCATATTTTTTTATGAAGTCATCTTGATTGATCCATTTATTCGCATATCCTTCCTTATTGGTAATAAAATTACCTCAAAGGTCAAATTTCCTCTGCAAAACAATTTTCATCCAACGATATATAGATCCACTATAGGATATTTCAAAACCTAGAAATGGTTCTGATATATGGAATATAAATTTGATTTCATGGACTCAATCCATCTGGAATATTCTGATCTAATTACAACTTCTTTGTTGGAAAATGTGTCATCATTATCAACTTATAAAAATATTATTACACTGATTACTAGAAAAATAGACCTCTTTTATTGTATGACACCAATGATTTACATATATTGTGATTTTATCCCTATAACAACCTCTTCAATGGGGATTCATGAAATTGTTTTATGTGACTACTTGTTTATTTCTTAACCATCTCCCTTATCGAAGTCAATCATTCACACACTATCCCTTTAGAAAACGTCCTACCTCTAAAGGAACACATAAGACCTAAAAACTCTTACTTTTTTTTCCTAATAATAGGTATATATAATATCCACATTCTTCAATGGGATATCCTAGAATCATACACATTTCTACATATAGTGAATGTTTGTGTTCATTATTAGTCTTAACAACAAAATCACATCCCCAAACAAGTAAATTATAGAACATAGATTTCCTCTAACACCAAAAAATATAAGTTAATCTTTTTATTTTATTTTTAACTTATTTTTTATGTATATGGAAGCCTATAATTCTTATCTCATGACATAGAATAGATTTCCAACATGAATCATCACTAATATCAATATTCCCAATATGGTATTATTTCTCAATTAAATTGCACCATTTTTATATGGTGTATAACATATATTATGTTCTAATATAATATTGACTCTCATGGATAATTTATAAACTCATAGATAATTTATTCCATGCCTCAATCATACCATATTTTCCATATCTTCTTACTGTGAGGATTATCTACTCTATTTATCAACTACTAAAATTTATCTAAATACTTACTCATAAGTATAATTATATAAGAATTTCAATATCAATTAAGGTCATATGTAAACTTTATGAAGTATAATTTTCAACCACATGATTCACCTATAAATGTTACATACACATCTATATATACTAATTAAAAAAAATTAAAATTCTTTTCACCCATTACAACAAATTGTTTTTTGGATATATTTCTTTGGTACATAAGTGAGACATAAAAAATGGATTCAGATCAAATTAATCTGGACAAACATATTGATATTACTTTATAATGTGCTTCTAATATACATGACCATGTCATCTAGGATACAACATGGTGTGGTATGAGTGAAGAGATCCTATTTCATTATCAATTTATAACTTCAAGATTTCAAATTATAGTATATGAAAATTATAAATAAGATGTGTCATAAAATAATAAATAACCTTCGTAGAAATGTATAATTATTTATTTCTAAACATTAATGTAAAACCATTCATTTCTAATCTAGAATCTAATATAACATTGTTGGATACACTAGAAATATTAGAACAATTATTCATGTTGATAACCACTCCATTTAGAAAAATATGGTGTTATTTCTTTATGGAGATGAAATAAACACATTCAGCATTTTAAGATTGAATCTATACATTACCATTAACAATATTATTGAATTTTAAAGGTCAATAAAATTGGATACATAATTGAGAAAAAATTATGAATCTAAAATGATACTGGATAATATTGAAATGCTATATTTTAAAATAATTGAATGTGAATATACATTTATAAATGTCACTGTGGATTAATTATTCCTTTACTTTCCCTTATTTAAAATTGAAAATTTTTACTAATTATTTTCATTATCCTACATCAATATATTCCTATTATTTATTTGGTGAGTCATTAGAGAAATAGTTCCGAGTTATTCTTCGGTCACTATTATTTTCCCATTGTCATGTTCACCATATAGACTTTGAGTTTTTTGTCCATGTAATTCCGATCATACTACTAATGAAGGCTATTAGTTCTAGTTTCAATATTTCAATAATGTTCATATAATAATTTGAAAATAAACTAGATAAGTTCCACGATAATGAATAATTAATGAGAATGATGCACAAATCAATTGTTATCTTAAAACCTTAATATACATATTATCATTTTATCTAACCATGATGACTATATATGGTATAACTGGATCAACCACTCCAATAACTCACATGTATAGTTCCTTCAATATCTCATAAATTCCCTATCAATATTTATCTTGTTAAGGATAATTACAATATTATGTTATATTTCAGTAATACTTATAATCATGAAACAACAAGAGTTCACTAGTCATTGATGATATCATATGTCATTGGAAATCCAATGCATCTAGAAGGAATCAGTCTAATCCCAATTATCCACCATATAAGAACCCTTCTATCGAATAGGGGACACGAGCACATTGAATTTCATCTCTTCAAATAATTTTATGTGTGTGTTCATATTGTAATAATTGAAGGCCATGACGATAGGGAGTGTATAATTTTGAAAAATCCATTAAAAGTATAAATTTAAGTTAATATCAATTTATATTTTGAGTAAAATATAAAACCATATTTTTAGTTAATTATAAATTTTAAAAAAAATCCATTATTTAATTTTTCTACATTTTTAGTATCCTACTAATTTATCAAATTCCATCATCCCTCACTATTGGATTCAATATATCATACAACATGCATATTCATATAGATGGGATTTGTATTTTTTTATCACAACCTTATCCAATGTTTTTTAATACCAACTTTTATTTATATAGGTGTTCTTTAAAAATATATTTTCATATATTTATATGATATTTTCAGTTTTATACACATTATTTTAATTCTACTCATGGATTTCATCAATTGTTCCACATGGGAGAACCATATATTATTAGGGAAAAACAATTGATATTAACATATTGAACTCATTTAGAAACTATCATTATAACTTCCATATTAATGGATGTTTCCTTATGAAGTCTAGACCAACACTTCGATCCACGATTTAATTCTATATGATGAAATGTAAGTCATTATGGGCCATAATATTTCTATGATAGTTTTTATAGTTATTATTATTATATAATATTTACCTTTCTCATTCATGTTAATATTTTATATATTTTATATAATTGACTAAAAATTTCTGGATAAATTATTTTTTTATAATCCATATCATTTCTTCCATTATTTAATCCTTTTTAATAATTTACATCAATTGATCAAGTCTAATCAACCAATACAAATAATTATTGGCCATTTTATTTTGATGAAATAAATGAATTTTGTGGGTTGATCAATACTTTCTACATAACTCAACTTATTGAGTAAACTTTAAACTATGCCTTAGACCAAGGGGAATAACATCTTGATCCATGTATGGCTTGGGATGTAGCATTCAAATTGTTGAACTATGTATCTAATTGGATGGTTTATCCTTAGTTCAATATTGAACCATATCAACTCTTATAATAGATCAATCATTTACATATGTTTAATCACACATTTGGGATTAGAACTATGGTATGGTGTTATATAATATAAATTTCCAAAATAATGGACAATACATAATATAGTGGTTGGGAAAATTAATGTATAATAACTAATGTCAATAATAATTATCATATAACCCCCTTAAAAATTTGAATTATAATAAACCCAGTGAAAACATGGGTTAGTCACACACAAAATCATCGATGCATCTAATTAGTAGGTAATTAAATATTTATAGAATTAATTTCAATCCATTATTTATTATGAAAAATTACATAAAATAAAGATATTTATGTTATTAATTAATTTATTCATCCATCTTAACAAATCATCAAAACATTTATTATGATTCTCATCCAATTAAACATTAAATAAAATAAATATTCTAATTTATAATGAAAATTGGTCATGTATATTTTTTATAATGGAGGGAATTTTGAGTATTCTCATTCTATATGATGATTTTATTCACACTCAAGGCATATGCCTATAAAGTTTGGTCCTTTTAATATACCACCACCATTCATTGAATGTATCATACATAACATGTTGTAATATAACACAGTGTGTAGACTTCTGATTTAGGTCATATATTATACATTATGTTTTATGACTACTCAACATAATATTAATATATGTGTAATGTATTCCAATTAATTTTAGTTATGTAAATGACCTATACGATTGTAATTATCACTGTTTAACTCTAATAATTGAAGAAAATAATTAATCATGATCATAATTTCAAGACCCTGGCCTTTTCTGGTGTTATCTTAGGTGTTATATTAGGTTGTTTTTTATATAAGTACCTTTGGAGGGAGTTATGGCCTAGGATGAGTTTGGGTGATGTCTATGAAAATTTTAGATAAATAAGTTTGTTCATGGTTGCTGCAGGATTTGTACCAACTTTGTGGCTACCTAATAGAAAATGTGCCCTATATGGTCAATTGGGATGTAGAATAAGTGTGGTTAAAGAATAATTTGAGTAGCCATTCAAGGTGGTCATGTAATGTGAACCATGAAGAAGTGGATAACGCATTGTTAGAACTTGATTTTTATAACCATGATACTAATCCATGAGTGAGATAAATGTGAGATCCTAAAATTTTGGATCTCACTCATTTTCATCTATTAATGAACTTTTTAACTTTTGATGTAGCTATTACTCATGAATTTTCATTCTAATTTGTAATAAAAAGTTCTTCCGTTTACTCAAAGGGATTCCAAGGCCATACAAACTTCTTTCTCTGAGATTAAAACCCCGAATCGATGATCCACTCTCCTCTCAGTAAGTGGATCTCATCCCAATTATTATTATATTCATTATCATCCCTCTCCTTCTTCCTTGGGGGTATGATATCCTCTTTTTCCATAAATGTAACCCTATGTTGTGAGATCGAGATAGAGGATTGTGGATAAATATATGGTTTTATTGAATATTGACATCACGATCTTGATTTAGGGATTTAGATCTGGAACTCATATCTACATCGTTCTGCTGCTCTGATTTTGGGAATTTCCATTAGGAAAATGTCCATTAATGAATAGAGGTAGGTGGTATAAATCAAATTCTCATAGTCATGTATTTGACATATATATATATATATATATATTTGAATGCTTTTATATTTTATGTAATCCTTTAGATAATTATTTTCTTGAATTTGGTTAATTAGAAGACTTAGTGTTTTATTGAATCTTGTTGAAATAAGTGATTAATTGGGGAATTAATCATGAAATTAAGGTGATTCCATAATAGATAGTTAATTATGGTAAATGTGTTATATGAAGTGGATTTTTTAATATAGATAATTATTCATGGTATTAGTAATGACTTATTTAAATGTCTCTGTTTGGAAAATTAATGGTTGGGTAATTATGTGCCTTTGATAATATGATCATGATAATTAATTGTGGAATTATTTATGGAGAGTTGAAATTATAATGAGATAATTAATTTTGGAAAATTAATTTTTCATTTTCGATTGTGATATTGATTAATTAATTGATAAATTAATTAATAGTTTTAAGAACATAGTTAATTGTTGAGTTAAATAATCGAATGGATGGGTTTAACTATTTGTTGAATTAGTAATGGTATTTGGGTGGATAATTAGTTGGTAATTTTAATTATGAGATGAATAATGGGAACATGGTCATTATAAATTATGAAGTAAAAATGGTAATGTACTCATCAAACTTATTAATAAGTTGAACTATATCATGGTCATTATAAATTGAGATATATTCCTGGTTACATGGTCATTATACATATTACTAACAAATCATGAAACATTTTCATTCAATTGAGGAGTAAGCATGGTACCATGGTCATATTACTTAAGTTTTTGATAATTGTAACTTTGAATATGTCACTTATAAATGTGAAATTAAAGAATGGAAATAATGGAACACTGAGTTTTCATCTCACATGAGAATATTTGAACTCTGGAATGAGTCGAGTAATGTACGGAGATATCATAAAACCATTGAATACACATAGATCTACAAAGAAGTATGCATTAATATATGATATTTCTTAGCGAATGCTTCAGACTATGGTATGAGATGAATGTAGTATAGGTGGTATGTGTTTCCATTGGAACCGTGGAGTTAATGTAGTTAGATAATAATAAATGATAATGTTATAAATGTCCATTTATACATTATACATATTTCTTATTGAACTGAATACTATATATTTTGACTAGAATTGTTTAATACACCATTTTTGGTGGCCTAGTGTGTTTTACTCACAGACCATTTGGGGTTGATGATCAGTACCCGAATAGATTATATTATTTCATGACCGAATAATGGAAAAGACCACGGGATAAACAGATAATTGGGGATGGAGATTAGATTACGGAACCAGACAAAGTTCAGAACCATTTTGGGGAGTCTCATTGCCTTTATTTTTAGTCTATTATAGAAACATGACATTTATATTAGCATAAAAGTATTTCTCTTTCAGTTGAGTACTATTTTGCTGTTTGATTATCTTGTGACATTAAAAATTTTCTAGTTATATATTCATTCGTGTGTTTTTAATTATTTATTCTTTTTTATTATTCTGTTAAATGAGGAAACAGTCTCCCCATGGAAGACATACTATACCATCTGTTCTTGTCAAAATCCTCTAGCATACGGGGAGGCGCTTTTGAGGTCATTTTGAAAATTGGATCTGGGCACCGTTGTGTGGAACTCAAGTCGAGACATCACAAAGTGGGATTAATGCTCTAGTTTTATTTCTTCCTATTTTTCATACTAATTTTGGAAAGGTAGATAGGACACTGGGAAGAGTCAGAGATTGGTAATGAGCTCATGCACGGTATATAAAAACCCATGTATGGGGGAAAACCTATGTTCACATGTGGGATTGTTGTTATTAATTTTTTTTATAGGAGAATATTATTTCATCATGGTTGACACACACATAGAGTGATGTGATTAGTTTTTCATATAATTTTTGAAGATCCATTTTTTGGCCTATAATAGCACGAGTGATGAGTCTACATGCATCACTCTAGCACTCAGATTAATTGTAACATGCATCATTTAGTCACACACTAGAAAACATGTTATTGGTAAGTTGTTAAACATGGATTTTTTCCTTGTTTGTGAGATTAAAATAAAAAATGGTGCCTAACATGAATTTAGTATGATTTTTAGATGATTCAAATTGATAATATTTGGGACTATAAATGAGAAACTCGATAATGATGGGTTTTTTTACCATTAATAACGAAAAACTAGGTGTAGTATGGTTAATGGTAGTGATACCTCCTGGGTTTTGACCATGTTGAGAGGTGGGGTGAAAAGGATTATTATAATTATTTCCACTTACATAAATTTTATAAGGTTGTGTTATGAGACATGATACATTTGTTTATAATGGTAGATAGAGTCTGCCTCCATGATGCTTGTTGGGGGGATGACTAAGGGGTGTTCCTGTGACTGATTCTCCTGTTATAAAACATGAGGCACTGATCATTCCAACTTATGATATAGGGGATATGTTTCGAGAGAACATCAATCACATCCTGAAATTCATCGAATGAGACCTAGGGTAGGGTGTGAAAATAATGTCAGAGTTGATAAGGGAGTTTCAGTTACAACACCTAGATTTTTCTAGGTATGGTAGAATTGAGGGAGATGGATTCTATGTTGATTTCATAGTGAAAAACATGACTATTTTGAGTCTCTAACTAAAAGGAGGATAATATTGTCTTCTTATAATATATGGGGATTACGGAAGTGCTAGTGGGAAATGCAGGTATGAACTGTAAAAGCTGACGATATGTTACATATGTAATTCTTGGAGAGGTTTTGGGAACACTATTATCTAGAAATTATGAGGAAAGATAAATGCGTGGAGTTCATGCAACTGAAACACTAAAGCCTGTTAGTGAAGGAACATGGTAGATGCTACAAAGATCTTCTAAACTTTTCTCCAACATTTATATGAGATGAGGAAGCTATAGGGAAACATTTTTAGGTTGGACTTAAGTGTGAGATTGCGGCCCATGTAAATATCTTCAGGATTAAGACATTTATGAATGCAGTGGATGAGGGTCTCATAGTTTAAGGGAACCTGAGGGAGGCTTCCAGTGCTGGACTGATAGTTATTACTGGATGAACAATAGGTGAGAAATATGATGGAAGGAAGATCTGTTATAATAACGTTATCCAATGGAGTGAGAATTAGTGTACAGAAACATATGGGTCATTTGTATAGGACCTTACTAGTGTGATATGTAATCAGTGTGGTTGGTCGGGATACTTTCAACAACACTATTACAGACCACTATTAGAGTTTTGATCTTGTAGTAAGATAATAAATCTATATAAGTTCTATAGGTCACAAAAATAGACTAGTATTTGAGGTGTTGTTAGGGAGTGTTAGATTATAGGAATATGATCTTCTACACCCAACCGGGTTAGAATTTGGAGTTCTACTAGACGTGGTGGTAGAGGTATGGGATATGGTACTTCTAGGAAGGAGCACCCACATCAAGAGGGTGGTGCTACATAGAGGAGTCATAAAACATCATAAGGATGTGGGGGAGAACAGTAACTTTAAGTATAGCCAACACTTGTGGATAGTGAGACTGGACCATTGATAGTGAGAGGTTCTATTTCGATACCTTCTACATTAGCTTGTTAATTATTTGACACCAGTGCCTCTCAATCATCTATATCCGAAGAACATGTTGGTGGTTTGAGCGTAACATTGGTGTTTCTGAGCAGAGTAATGATAATAGAAACACCGTTGTGAGTGTGATCTAGAGATAGATCTATGTAAGGGATTGTCACCAAGGATCAGGGGATATCTTTTCCTATGGTATATTTTTGTTCTTGATATAACAGGATTCAACCAAATTATGGGTAGGCACATGCAAGTCCCCTACCAAGCCAACATCGATTGTTACCATAGGAGAGTGGCATTATTTCCTCTAAGGGTGACCTATATATTCATCATGGAGAGTGGTATCTCTAAGAAGGCTAGAAAAAGGCCAATTACTCAGCAACTAGGAGAGCTCACAAACCATGTTTGTAGTATTATTTTGGATGGTGGCGGTGTTAGTAAAAAAAATCTCCCACCAATAATGGATCTATTTAAGGATGTATTTCATGATGACTTATCAGGGATACCACCTTATGGAGATGTGGAATTCACTATTAAAATAATGTAGGGGGTTGATCTAGTACCTATTTCAGCATAAAGAATGGAAATAATTAAACATTAAGAGCTTCAAAATCAGTTGGAGGAGTTAAGGGATAATGTATTTATCCATCCACGTACACCATGTGGGGGATCAAATATTTATTTTGTAAAGAAAGAAAATGGGTTTTTATTCTTTTATATCAATTATTGGATGTTGAACAAAATGACTTTTTGAACAATTGAAGGGAGCTTGTGTGTTATCAAAGATATATTTGAGATCATGGTATCATAAGTTTAGTGTATGGACTTATGATATACTGAGGACCTATTTCAGAAGAATCTATGGCTTTTATGAGTTTTTCATAATGCAGTTTGGGTTCAAAAAGATCCAGTAATGATAATGGATTTGATGAATATGACCTTTCATCTGTATCTGGATCAGTTCACGATGGTTTTTATGGAAGACATATTGATTTTTATTAAGACTCATGATGATCATGCCAAAAATCGTCACATCATCCTGAGTAAAGTAAGATATAATCATCTATACATCATGACATCTAAGTGTCAGTTTTGGATTGACCAGGTACACTTATTAGAGAACATCATATTGGGGGAAGGTATGTTAGTTGACTCGAAGAAGGTTTTGGTAGTGTTTTTATCAGAGCATCCCAAGATAGCCATTGATATTAAGAGATTTCTGGGATTAGCTAGATATTACAGGAGATACATCCAAGACTGTTTCTATTTGGGAGTACTACATTCGGGCATGACCAAAAAGGGAGTAATGTTTGAATGGATAGAGTATTTTGAGTGATATTTTTAGGAGTTGAACACGTGATTACGATCATCACCAATTTTGATAATACATGAGTCTAGTGTGGAATATATAGTTTCTTATGATTCTTTGAGGATCGAACCTGGAGTTGTGATTATGAAAATAGATCAAGTTGTGGCATGTGGATCTGGGAAATTGGGAACTCAGGAATGGATATACCCTACAAATGAACTCGATTTGGATGTATTTGTTTATTTTTTTCATGTGTTTGTGGTACTATATTTATGGAGAAAAGTTTATAGTCTATACAGATCACAAGATTTTGATGTATATATTTCCATAGTGTGATTTGAATCTTCAGTAGTAGATATGGGTTGAGTATATATTGTCTTACGATTTTGAACTAGAATATATTTCTGGTAATTTAAATAGAGTTCATTGTTCCTTGTGTATGAAAACATAGACTGAGATGGTTTAGGAGTCATGTAAGGAGTTGAAGATGATGAAATTGTTGGCTGAAATGCATGTAGTGGTTCAAGAGCATCAGGACAAGATGTCTGTAGTTTCAGTTGTAGTGGAGTATACACATTTCAGACATATTAGGGAGAAATAGTATTTGGATAAATAGTGCTTAGCCTTGAGTAAAATTGTTCACTATGGGGAGACAACATCAGACTCATTGATATATGAATTAGATATCATCTATGTGATGAATAGAGTTGTGGTATTTACGAGAATGCGAGAGGAGGTCATACAGAAATTTCATGCCTCAATATTGTCGGTCAATCTAGGAGTGACCAAAATTTACCATGACCTATGATGATAGTTTTGGTGGCCAGTCACAAAAAAGGAGATAGCAAGGTTTTTGGAATGATGATTAATCTGTGAGTCGGTGAATACATGGCATCAACGAATTGAAGGTTTACTAAATTAATTTCCATATCAAGAATGGAAGTGGGATGATGTTAAAATGGATTATTTGGTTGTTCTCATAATATCAATTTGGAATAATGATTATATTTGGGTCATTGTATATCAACTAAAAACTGTTGGGTATTTCCTGCCTATAAGGGAAACCATTACAGTAGAACAGTTGGGAGAACAATACGTTCAGGAGATAGTTTGTCGGCATGGACTTCCGAAGACTTTAGTTTCTGATTGTGGTTCATGCATTAATTCATACTTATTATAAGGATTATAAAAGTGTGTGGTGAACATGTATTATTGAGTATGACATTACACCCACAAAAGGTTTGGATTTTGGAATGTACTATACCGGTGCTTGAGGATTTTTTTGGGCATGTGAAGTTTAATTCGGTGGTTCATGGGAGAATCAATTGGATTTAGTGTAGTTTTCCTATAAAAATCATTATTACAAAAATATATAAATGGAAACATATGATGTTCATTGTGGTATTCCATTTAGATCAAAACTATGAGAGATGGAGGCTGGTTATTCAGAGATATTAGGACAAAGTCTCTTGTAGGAGACATCCGAGTAGGTATATCAGAATTAAAAATTTATGGCTACAACTTATGGTAGAAAAAATTAATTTTATAATTGATGGAGCTAACCCGTAGAGTTTGAAGAGGGTGATCATGTGTTCCTTCAGGTTTCTCCTAGGTTGGATCACTGTAGAATATAGAGGTAGGGAATGTTGGCATCCAGGTGTTTTTGACCCTTTGAGATAGTGGAGAGAATCAGGATGGTGGTGTACTCATTGGCTCTTCTATAGAGATATACATCTACATAGGATGTTTTCTATGTATCCCATCATCGTATGTATCATCATTTCATTTATCATGTGATTGATGTGGATGAGGTTGACCTTGATATAGATGCATCCATTGAGGATTATCTGATGCATGTGTTGGATCATAGTGAGAATGTGTGGTGAGGAAAGACCATGCCGATAGTTCATATGATTTGTAAAGATATATTTGTACAAGAATAAACATGGGAATGAGAATAATATATGAGGGATCCATAACCTTATATATTTTTTTCAGAATCTTAGAACATCATGGATGTGTAGCTTGAGGATGAGTTGTTTTACGGTGGGGAGATTGCAATATCCCAAACATTTCAAGAGATATCTCATGTGCGATTTCATGTAATTTTTTTAATAAATTACCATTGATGGGATTAATATCTTGGCATGAATTTGGTTGATGTAAATGAAAAAAATAGAATATAGTATGTTCACGGTTGGCGCATGGTTTGTACAAACGGAGAAGACACCTAGGAGAAACAGTATGATTTCTAGTCATTTGAGGTAGTTTCATCAGCACTATTAAAGATTAGATTGAGAGGCTGTGTGAGGTGGTCATGTTAAGTTCCCATTGAAGTAGTGGCTAACTCATGATTAGCACACAATTTTTTTAACCATGCAAATAAATTGTCCGTAGGCCAATAGTGAGATCCTAAAATTGTGGATCAAACTATTTTCAACTTTTAAAGACATGTTTCACCTCATATGTGGCCCAAAATTGATATTTTTATTTCTAAAGGGTATGATAAGGTTCTACCTTATACATGGATGGATTCGAATTCCATAGTAACTCTATTATTGAAGATGGAAACCCCCAATCAATGATATGCTCTTCACCTGGTAAGTGGATCTCATCCAAATTCTATTTATATACATTCTCATCTATTTTCTTCATCCCTGGGTGGAGGATGTCCTCCGTATTATTATATATAAAAAAACCTAGTGAGATCTAGATATAGGGTTTGAGACCCAGATCTAGTTTGAATATATCATGATATTGTGATCTGGATTAAGAGATTTAGATCGGGAACTCATATCAATGTCATTGTACTGCTGAGATTTAATAAATATCCATTGGGAAAACATCCATCAATGAATCGAGGTATGTGGTCTAAACCTAGTTCCCATAGTAATTTATTTGATATATATATGAAAAATAATCGAATTTATAGCATCCATTTGCAATTGATTTTATTGAATTGGGTTAATTAGATTGACCAATTTTTTATCGAATCTTGTTAAAATAGGTGATTAATTTGGGAATTTATCATGTATCTATGGGTCTTCCATACTCAAAAATTACATTGGGTTAATTTATTATAATTGGTAGGGGTTGTTATCTAGATATTTAGTCATGAAATTAATTATGAGATATTGAAATTAGTATGTTGGGGAAGTTAATAGTGGATTAATTACGTGCCCTTGATAATATAATCTAGATTATTAATTGTGGAATTACTTATGCAATGTAGAGATTAGAATGAGATAATTTATTCTGAAATATTATTTATAAAATATGAATTTTTCTTTTATTAATTAATTATTTATTTTAGTAATAATTTTAAGAACATAGTTAATTGTTGAGTTAAATAATGAAATGTATGTGTTTAACTATTTACTGAATTAGTAACGGGATTGGGGTGGACAAGTGATTTTAAATTAATTATGTGATGACAAATGGGAACATTCTAATTATTAATTAAGAAGTAAAAATGGTAACATTATCATCATCGTTATGAGTAAAGAGAATGAGAACATGGTTTTGCTAAATTGAGAAGTATACATGGTAACATGGTCATTATACTTTTGAGTAAAAATAATGGGAAGATTATAATTCTATTGAGGTGTAAAAATGGTAACATGGTCTTCTTAACTACATTTGTGATATTGGTATCTTTGGTAATGTTGATTATAAATGTGTTATTAAAGAATAGAAAAAGTGGAACTCCATCTTATGGTCTTATATGAGAATATTCAGACTTTGGCATGAGTTGAATCAGGTAATGAGATATCATAGTACCTTTGAATACTATGATCTCTCGAACAAAGAAGGTGTTAATATATGATATTAACTAGGAGATGCTTTAGGCTTCAGTATGAGATTTAGTTATTATTGGTCTATGAGTATTCTTGGGAATCCTAGAGTTAATTTAGATAGAAACAATAAATGATAATGTAATAACTAGTAATTTAGTGACTATACATATTTTGTTTTGAACTGTATACACTATATTTGGACTGGAATTGTTATAGACACAGTTGGTGGTGGTATAATGAGTTGTTCTTAGACCCTATTCTGGTTTCCAGATTGGTACCTATATATATTATATTATTAAAGGAAAGGATGATGGAAAAGGCTCTGAGATAGGTTGGTGTTTGGGGATGGAGCTTCGAGGAGGAAACCAAACATCATTTGGAGCCCACTTGGGGAGTTTTAGTGTCTTTATTTTCAGATGGATTATATAAAAATGACTTTTATATTGGAATAACATGTTTTCCCATTCAGTGGAGTGTTATTTTCCTGATTTATTATCATGTGGCATGAGTATTATTCTGGTTATATATGATTCCAAGTTTGTTAATTTATTTTCACATGTTCTTTACTCTAATAAATTAGGGTATAGCCTCCCCTGGAATGACTTCATAGGACCTCGCTGTTAGTTATAATCCTTTAGTGTATGGGGAGGCATGCATGAGTTCATGATATGAATCAACTCGGGGCACCGTCATGTGGAAACCCAAGTTGGGAAGTTAAAATAATATTTTTACGAATGTGATAATGGATCTGTACATGTATTCTATACAGAAAATAGTATCACTTTATGTACACACTATATAAATTCCTTTCAATTGATTTAATTATGTTGTTAATCCCAATTCTAGATAATTATTTCTCCCAATACAACCCTTATTGACAAGTAATCCATCTTAATATATATGAGTTATATGATGTGCACCCCAACAATATATCATGTAAACCATTCTATATGACATTACACTACAAACATAGATACTCAATATGCATTCCTTGTGGGAATTTTTTGGTTACACAATGTTTATGCTAACTACATCCTGTGTGATTGAAATCGGCCCTTATTCCTTGCGATTCATTTAAAAATTGTAATGTCATTAATATTTATTATGTACTTTGTGAACACATATTTCACGATACCAATAGGGCCTAATAATTTGGATTTATATAGTGTTTATAGTAGATAATCACAATATAATCCAATCAAACAAAACACAATTTAGTTTTTTAATTTGAAGTATAAAATGAGGACACATAATTTTCTCCCACACAACATGACATGTTTTCCGCAACTAATCCATGTGGTGTGGAAAAATATAGAAGGAAAATACATTTCAATTACATATCATGTAACTATTAATTTTATCCATTATTTAGATACTTTTTTATTGGGATAATGAATCATTCTATATTTATTCATAACATGATCTTTGTTATATGAATATGAACTGTAATTTTACCTTCACTCTTATATTATGAGGAATTTTTTTGACAAACTATCAACCAACTGTGAAAATAAATAAATTATTAATAAATAATTTTATATCAATATATTATCTCATTTGTATAACTTCATGTATCATGGATGTAGTCGATATGATTGGGTGATTTCCAAAAAGGGGGTTTTTATATGTTTCCTCAAATAATACCAAATAACTGGATGGATAGAACCCTCAAAATACTTAATAAAAATTCTGGAAGAGAGGATTTATGTGACGCCTCAAACCCATGATTCTGAGTTGAAGACATATAGTTTAGGTGTATTCTGTTTAAAACACTTTTGAAATATAAATGGAATATTTTACATACTTGTATCTCTTCAGATTTAAGATTTGGATAATAAGAAAAACACATTACATTTTATCAAAGATGTAGAGAAATATAATAAATTAACTATATTTCATCATTTGTGAAAACTAAATAATTGAAGAGAAAACCTTTTGATTATTCTAATATTTTAGTGGGAAATTAATTGTTAACATAGAGTGAGAAATTATTTTCCCGTGAAATGAGTTTTATAATCATATCTTGATACTTTTGTAAAATTTCCATTGAATAAGCAAGTACATAGGAATATTTTTTCAAGAATTTGAAACATAATACTTTTTAAGAAATATTGAAAACAAAAATTTTCCAAAATAGCGACGTGTTAAAATAATTTCATAGATTACTCAATTTGAAAAGAATAATTTTGAATGATTAATTATGATACTCAAGTGGTCAACAGAAACAAGTAATACCATATAGTATTATCTCATATGGATTAATGTCACCTTAAGTTCATCAGTTCTCTCCCCATAACATAACATAACATTCAATAGTCTATTGCTACTTTTAGGAAAACATTTTTATGGTATCACCTTTCTCAATCATATCACAAAAATGTTATATAACAAATCATTCATAAACAATTTTTTTCAAAACAAAATAATATTATATACTTTTTAAGGTGATGTAATCATTTTTAATAGAATTTATAAAATCATATATAGTAGAAATATATGTTTACAAACAATTTTACTTATTTTAATGTAATAATTATAAATTCATAATAAAATAAATGAACACAAGGAAAAAATAGATGGAATGAGAATGATAATATAGATTATGGCCATATCTAAATTATGTGTGACAAATAAAGAGGTAGACATACATTTATTCACCTAAATTAATTAATTATAATTAGATGTATAACATCAAATAATAACTTATATATAAAATAATGATTTTTCTCATCTTATTTATAAAATAAACAATTTAAAGTTAATAATAATAAAACAACTCATATAAAATTACAGAGTAATTCTTTAAATCAATATTTCTCAATATATATATATATATATATATATATATATCAATACATTTATTTATATATAATTATAGCTGTATATTTCAATATATATATATATAATATTGATTTCATGGAAAATAACCATTTAATGTGATTTAATAAAAAGGCTATAATTAAATCAGAGATTGAATATAAATTAGAGACATTATTTTCTAAAACATAGAAAAATTAAGTTAAATAAATAAGAAATACTTGTATTTGAGAATGATATATATACTTAAAAATATATTTATATATTTAGGAATTTGTAAAGAAAATATAACCCATATCATAAATTGATTATCAAATGCAATATTGGATTCTAGACTCTATGTGAAAGTTATGTAATTATTTTGGGGTGGATTGTTCATGTCATTTTTTTGGGTGTGTTGAACTATTCAAATATTTTCTTTTTTAATCATGCTGAAGATTATGAAGAAGGATTAGGTATTTATATAATTATGTAATTCATTAACATTTTAACCAAAAAATACATTTTACATATAATATATATTTATTTATTTCTCACTTAATAAGTTTTATAAATCATTCAAAAAGTTACGTTCATTTTGACACACACATGAAAACAGGATTCATTTGTTTTTTCCTCGGTTTTATTAATTTTTTTACCATCATTCCAACCTTATATATTATTTTATATTTTTTATTAGTGGTTTTATCATTTTTAAAACTCTTTTTTTTCATTTTTCAACTCATTTAATTTTATTACACATTCAATATTTCCATTTTTTAATAAAAAAATATGTCGATTTTTTAGAAAAATTTATCGTTATCCATTTTTTCTTATCAAACATTTTGTTCTCTTTTCTCAGCCTGCTGTTTTTTATCCATTTTTGTCATTATTTGTTTTTATAAAAAAAATTTGTATCATATAAAATTTTAATGTATATATAAATAATTCTATTCTATTTTATTATAATTATGTATATTTATATTTTTTTTGAAAATCATAATATAATTTCATATAAAATGTATTATCTTAAACATAGTAATTTTATTATGAATTGGTTTACCGTTATTTATTATAATAATAATTTCTAATACGTATATTTACTTTAATTAATTTCAATTTTAAAAATTTATACTTATAAATCATTCTTTCATTTAAATTATAATAACTAAAATGTATCTATTCAAATATTAATTATATAAAAAATGGTTATAATTTATTAAAATAAACTATAGTAAAACATTTCAAGTAATAAATTTATTAAATAAATTCTATTAATTAATAAAAAATATAAATAATTTTAAAATATTTTATACTAATATTAAATCTAATATTAAAAATTTTAGGAAGAAATTAAAATCAATATGATTATATACTTATACTAATATTTTCAAATAAAAGATAATTTATAAACAAAATAAAATTTATATAATAAAATTACATAAAAAATTATTATAACCCAAAAAATAAATATTAAAACATAATTTTCAAATAATATATTTGGGATTATTCTAAAATTAATTTTCTTATGGGATATATTATCTTATTTATATTTTATATATAAATGTACTATTTATTAAATACAATGTAATATTGACATAAAATATTATTTTCCAGAGACAAAATATTTTTGTTTCATAAAATTTATTAATAAAAATATTTGTTCGATATGATAAAAAATATAAATACTTAATTCATAAAATTGATACTTCAATTTTTTGGTATGTTACATTATTTCACCTTTAAAATAATTGTCCCCTCATTATTCATTCTTTAGACACTAGAATATTTTGAATTTTCATCTCCAAAAATAGAATATATTGTAATTAAAAACAAACATACTCTAACAGCAACATATAACCTCCAAATTCGTCTAAATGGTCACTCATATACAAACTTCGAAGCCTTGGACCAGTGATTTACAATTCACCACATATAATTGATGTGTATTTTGAAAACAACACATTTGAAAAACACAAAAAATATTATATACCAGAATATTTCTTGTATAGGTTTAGATAATTATACGTACACATTAAATCTTATCAAAACTATATAAAAATAAAATAAAAAAATTATTTGTGTGTGCTAACTCTATAGGTGAAGAGAATGCCTTCAGATAATTATTCTCAAATTGTGGAAAAATAATTTTAAACATAGGATAAGAAATTATTTTTCCATGTAATGGGTTTTAAAATAATTGGTAAATATATTTAAAATATTTATTTTGAATAAACAAATACATAGAAATATGATTTTAAAATACAGAAATACAATAATTTTTATTTAGTTTAAAAAATCCTAAATTTAAAAAATAATATCCTTTTAAAAATATTTCCAAAAATTTATCCAATTGAAAATTATAAGGTTCAAGGATAATTTTTGATACTCACCGTTCCATAATAAATTAAGGAAACTCATATATATCTCATATTGGATAATCTAACCTTAATGATGTGAGTTATCTCCCCATTTTATAACATAATGTTCAATGATCTAGTGCCAATTTAATAAAAAAAAATTAAAGGTCTCTGTTTTCTCAATCATTACCCAAAAATACTTCAAATTTATATATTCATAAATTATTTTTATCAAAAAAAATAATGATACATACTTCTTTATATAAAATATTCGTATTTTTAGAATATCGGAAATTTTATTTATGAGAAATATATGCTTACAAACAACAAATATTTTTTAAAATTTATAAGAACAAATTCATAATAAAATATATGAACACTTGAATAAAAATTCTTAGAATGTATGTGATAACTTAGATGATGGCCATATCTAATGTAAGAGTGACATAAAAGGAGGTAAGGTGACTTTTTTTCACATTAAATAATAACTTTTATTAATATCTGGAAAATAAAATTATTACTCATACATAAATAATGAATTCTCTCGTCTTATTTGTAAGATAAACAACGTAATGACATTAATAATAAAATAAATCCTTTAAAACCATAGATTAATTATTTTAATCATTATTTCTAATATATTTATATATATATATTGATATATATATATATAAATATTTAATTGAAAACAAATATATATTTGGATATTTCATAAATAATATATTAATTATATAAAGGTTTGAAAATAAAATAGTGACTTTTTTTTAAAATAGTCAAAATAAATTTAATGAAATAAAAATAACTATTCATTTGAAAAATATAGATATACATAAACATTTATTTATATATATATATATAAATTAAAAAATAACCCTTACATGAAATGTATGAATCACAGGGCTTATTAGATTCGAGACTCTTGGAAAAAGAGATGTGATGAATTTGGGGAGGATTGTTTGTTTCAATTTTTTTGGTGTATAGAATGAATCATAAATATTATTTTTGAAGCATATTGAGGAAGCTGAAGAAGGAATATGTAATCATATAATTACATAATTCATTGTTATTTACAATAAACAAATAATTATTTTATATTATATATATATTATTGTTCTCACATTATAAAATTTAGAAAACAATAAAATTGATCGGACCCTTTTGGCACACACACACAAAACATAAGTAATTTTTTTGTCCTTATATTTTTTTTATTTTTCATCACTATATTTCTTTCATCACATTTTATTATCCATTTTATTTTCTATTTAAAAAATTTTACCACTAATTTTTTCCTTTTTTCACTCATTTCATTTTTATTTTGTACATTCGATATTTCCTTGGTTTTTAAAAAATCATATGTAATTTTTTTTCTAAATCATTTTATCATTATCCTTTTTTTCATACCTCATGCTTTGTTCTATTTTTATAACCTCTTGTTTTCATCTCAATTTTCATCATTATTTATTTTTATAAAATAAAACATTTACTATTCTAATAATTTTTTTAAATGTGTTTATATATATATGTGTGTCTTTTTTATTTAAATATAAATATAAATATATTTATTAATTATAAAAAATATTTTCATGTAAAATATATTATCATAATAATATATATAATTCTATTAAAAAATGTTTTACCGTTAATTATTTTTATTATTGTTCTTATTTCCTTTAATTAATTTAAATATTAATCATTTATAATTAAAAATTATTATTTTATTAAAATTATAATTCCTAGAATTTATCTATTACAAAAAATATATATTAAAAATTCCTTATAATTTATGAAATTCCATTATATTAAAACATATTAAGTAATAAAATTATATATATAAAATTATTTATTCATTATATACATTATAACATAATGTAATAATATTTCTTTATAATATTATATCCAATATTTAAATTTTTAGATAGAAAATATAAATAATAAAATTATTTACTTTTATAAACAATTTCAAATATTATGGAATCCATAAACATATTATACATTATATAAAAATAATAATTATTCTTGAAAAATATTGAAATATGAAAATCATTTAATATTTAAAAGTGATTTTAAATAAAGAATTTCAAAATATGTTAAAAATAAATTTATTTATGGAATATATTATTTTTTTCATTTATGATATAAAAATTGTATTTCTTAAAATAATATGTAAAATTGAGGTTTAAACTAATTATTTTTACACAAAATAATATACATCCCTAAATCTTTTAAAAAATAATATATTCTAAATTATAAAAAAAATTACATAATATTAAAAATGCTCCATTTGAATTTCTTGGGATGTAACAATTTATAATTAAGTTATAAATAGTAATTATAAAATCTCTTGTAATTTTTTGTTCATTTTTTGGTTTATAAATCGTAGTTTGATAGTACTATCTTTATGATGGTTGAATAAGGTATTTAACACCTCTAGTAGTGTCCACACATGCTCCTTAAACAACAGAAGATAAAGTATATAACTCTTCATGCACACATCGATGATTGATCACTTTTCATTATTCGTATTGATCACTGTTAAATTTATTTTGATGATATATGGAATCAATATAGTTCTCTTATGGAAACTAGTGGATGGATGAGTTTCAATGTTCTCTATTCATGAGAATGTTCTGCAATATGTTTTCTCTATGCATTAGATGATTATATAGAGAGAGAATTTGGGCCAAAAAATCCTTATAATTTCACGAATATAATATAATAAGATAAATATATATATATATATTATATGTAAATAGATTCAATTATTATACAAAATACCTTAAACAATATATAATCTCTATGTAAAACCCACATTGGATTATTATTATTATTATTATTTTCATGATGTGTGTAAACTGGCACAAATTTAAATATTATTCTTAAATATAAATGATATTAATTAAATAATATCATTATTATTTGTTATAAAGTTTTTTCAATCATCATTGTCATTTATTGGACCATGAGTAATATCTATTTATTTTAGTAAATAAATATCATAATATTTTTAGTTAAATAATTTTAAATTTTATTAACATAACCCAAAAAAATTATTATTCTAAGTATCAAGAAAATAATTTTATTTGTAATATTAAATTCCTAAAGAATTTAACCAAGGGTCTAGATTAACATTTTATGTGATCCTTTCTAATTTTTCTCATGGGTAGTAGGCTAATATTCATTATTTCCTCGATCAGTATGTTTTAAAATTTCGATGATAAAAAAGAGAAAAATAATAATGATGAATAGATAATAAGCTACTATGATTGTTCAAAGTGTGAGATAGTCCATTTTTCTATATCACACTCATTTGGTTATGAGACATGTGTCATAAAACTATATATTTGATATATCATTCATTGAATTTTACTAGAATTAAATAATAGATAAAAATATCACTAAATTGGTCTTAAATAAACAGTTCATAAAATTACAATGACCTGTGATATTTATATGCATTAAACCAGAATGGGAAAAAATTCCTTAATTAAACCATTCATCAATATAAAATTTATTATGGAACAACTAATATATCCTACACGTCTACATGTATATTCCATGAAATATTTAATTTAAATATAAATTTTTACAATACATGATATATATTAAATACAATATCATTTTTAAGGACTAATACACACATCCATATATTGGAATATATAATAAACCATATAAAATCTTCTATTCATATGGTATGATTTTTTCTCATACCCACCTCCCATGAGGACTAACAAGTGACAAATTGATTAAAATAAGTCAAAATGTCTTATGACCCCCCCAAATCATGAGATCATACATTATCAACTCACCTAAAAATAGATTCCAACTATAAATATAACTTATACTTAAAAATTTGTCATTTTAGTTCAATGTTCACATTATAGATGGGAGATATGTTAGCTTTCAATGAGATATACAATCTTATAAAATTATTGTTATGTTAATGTAAACATATCGTAAGATAAGATATATATTTTTATTCATTTCACTGAATATAAAGGTATTAGAATGAACAAATTAGCCTATTCTAGTGTACCAACTCCGAGAGATTATTAGATCACACACCACGCATTTAAAAGTGATCTATAACTTAACATTTTATTAAAAAATAAACATATTTGTAACAAGTCATAGAATATTAATTTGTATATCTTTTTTTATATATATGTACACTTAATATTTAATCTCCATATAGAACTACCATTTGGTCATCTCAATAATATTATTGGACTTATATGGTTATCAATAAAGAAATATTAACTTTTACAAAATAGTTTCATCCCATTAAATTATAAATTATGATTTATTTTTGACAAAAAGTATATTATTGAATAAAATAAGGACATTATATTTACTAATATTAAATCAGATTAACATTGGATATAGGTTTTACATGTGTATCATGGGTAAACCATTTTAATCTATACAATCTCTTTAAATCATTAAATGAAAAATATCTTCATAAACTAGGAAATTAGATAATTATCAAAAAGTTTATATAAATCGATGATTTACCATGTAGCGTTTATTTATCATATTATATTTTATCATATAAATTCCTAAAACATTAATATAAAATGATTAATTTTTTTAATTAATTAAAAAATCATGAAATGTGTAATATCCCCATGTTTTAAATTATCTAAATTTATCTATGATAAAAAGAAAAATTAATCAATATTTTGATGTGTGACTCTATAATGAATCTAATAATAATTAAATTATATTGAAAACATGTTTATATATTGTTATCATTCTATCAAAGGATAAAATATATTTTCAAATGTACCCATAAAGACAATACTTTTACATCTGAAATGACCATTCTTAGATCATTCATTGACTTTTTTTCTTTCCACATACCCGATGTGTGATTCCAAATCACATGGTATTGAAAACGAGCATCCATTTTATATGCTTATATTGAGGTAATAATTGACAAAATTTTATAAAAACAATAGGAAATTGTTGGCCATATAAAAAATCATTTCTGGCCAATTTATAAGTAAACTATCCCAATATACCTAATAATAACATGACGTCCAACTAGGTCACGTAATCCCGTTTTAGAAATATAAAAACAATATATATAAAATTTTATATGCACCACAATTTTCCATAAACTGAGTAATAAAATATATTGATTCTAATTGAGAAAAATAATTTTCGATTAACTATATATAATTATAAAGATCATAAATAATTGGTTATGTCATACCTCCTTTAAGAATATAAATATTAAATGATACATTACAACGTTGAGTAATACATATGATTGTTAATGCATTATTTTATTAATAATTTAGAAAATATTATAATAAAAATAATCCTTATTCAATTACATTATAATTTATTCTCTATAAAATCACCAATGGTTTCTTTTACTAAAACTCATATAATGAAGATATTCATTAAAAATTTGGTGGAAATAAATCCTAATATGTCGAGGGTGATGAAATATTTAGAATGTGGAGGAAATAATTAAAAATTTTGTGCCATCATAATAACATTAAAAATATCATTATATACTAATCATAAACCATAAAATGTAAATTTGGATACAGTATAAAAATGGTACAATTGTAACCTTTTAATCAATGTCTACAACCATGGTGTAATTGAATATAATTAATATACTTGTTCAACAAGGTATCATAAAACATGTCATCTCATTGAATTATTTATTTAGAAAAATTATTTTACCCATATCTCTCTTAACCCATCAAATTTATAAATTCAATTGTGCCACAAAGATCATGAGATAACATTTGATTTGAAAATTTTGGGAAATAATGAGTATGTTTAATCTAAAATTAATTACATTCATAATTTCGTAATGAAAACTGTATTATATCATTTTCACCACAAGATAAATGAATGTAGGATTTATATTTGTAGGTCTTATTTATATGAGTTACAATAAAATATATTTCAATAACATGAATTAGAAGTTTTTTTGTCAGTCACTATATAAGGATATCTTATGTATAATTGAGAAATTAATGAAATTATTCTGAAAACATAACCTGTATATAAAAAAATGATTATTGAATAGGATTTATGGAAGTGTTTCATATTATCTCATTAATATAATATAACTTTTAGAGTAATGGGATATTAAAAATTAATTAATTAATAATAAGTTGTAAGTACATTATTATGATTGAAATATATAAATGCAAGGGTGGAAAGAATAAGAGAATTGCTATAATATTAATGTAGGTTCTCTATAATTTGAGAATGACCCCCAAAAAACCACCTTGGTGGGGGATACTTTTTAGGAAATATGAAAATTAATTATTGGATAATAGTTTTAGGGTGGATTATAATTATGGTACTAGTGGGTATGCATTTTAAAAGAGGATTAGTGGTTTAGTAATTTCCAAATATATGTCATGGGATTATAGGTTGTGGAAAATAAAAAAAATTATCTTAAGATATGCTTTTAGATATGGTTATAGAAAATTATGTAATATTCTTTATATTTCATTGAATTAGAGAAGAAATAATATTATTAACATTCTAAAAAATACATTTTTAATGTTCTAATTTATATTTTGGAATTTGGAAACACATTTATTGTCTTTATAATTCATCTTAATCCATTTATTATATATTATTAATAAAATAATAAATTTTTGGATGACCATGATTATAAAATAATTATAAAATCACATTTTTGTATATAATATTTCATAATAATATTAATATATAATCTTTTAATTTATATGTTACAGAGAAAAATTTAATTCACAATAAAATTATGAAATATTACCTATTGGATAATATTAAAAACAAGGTTTCTTAAATATCATCTATTTTTAAAAAGGGATGTTTAAAAAATTGAAAATTTTTATTTCGATAAATAACATAATTATTTTATGAAGAATAAAATTATTATTCTACAAATAAAATATACCCCTTTGAAGAAAAATATTTACATTAAAATATTTTGTAAATTATTTTTAATGGTTTTGTAAAAAATATATTTGCGAAAAATTATTTTAATTGAAATTATGTATATAATTTCAAGAAAAAAATACTATCGTGGTCACTTTTTATTAAAAACAAATTTATAATTTTCGATAATAATATTTTATTAATTCATGTTTATTATATTAAATTAGAATATATGATCAATATAACTATTAATTCATAAAAAAAAGATTTACATCTTAATAATACTCTAGCATTGATACATGAAACCTAATTAAAGTACTATGAGATATGTGGTTAAGTTATGCGATTGTGGTTGTTAGGTTATGTGGTTTGGCCAATATGATATAACGGATATATCCATTTTTTAGAATGTACCTCATTGTAAATTTCATTAGAGGATCAGTTATTGAATTCATTCTAGTTATTGATATATGAAATACCCCTATGATGTAACCTCATTATATATATTTAAAAAATGAGTTTTTGTACCATCATTTCATCCATCTCTATTAAATATACTTTTTTTAATACAAATTATATAAAATTAACATAACTATCACATTATAACAACTACATTACCTATATTCAAAATTCAAAGAAGTAATATAGACTAGTGGTCATGTTAACCAAGAATCATGTAAATGTAATCTTACAGTCAAACCCAAATGGTCACATTTTTTATTACATAGAAGGTACATAAAATAAAATATCATAATTAAATAATTCATTAAAATTGTATTTATCAATTCTATAGAAATTGTGATTCACACTCATACCATTTCATTTATATATTACCTATTGTCGCGGTAAGTGTAATAATTTTGAAAGAGTTTAATAATATAATGTACTCCATTAATTATTTATTAATATTTTATTATTTCAATATTTTTGTCTTAAATATTGTAATTACTATTCTTCCATAGCATAAAATATTATTTTTTCTATTTATCTTTTTATATATATCTGCTTTTAATATAATATAATATCTATAATGAGATAAAAATGTATGTTATTTATAATAGAAATAATATTAATGATTTAAGCCCCCATTGAAGAAATTTACACATAAAAATTATAATAATAGTTCAAAACAAAGTGGTGTATTTTTTCCATCAATGATTTTTTGGGTTCCCAGGTTGCATCATCAGGATAATGATTTACCCATTGGTAACTCAAAGGCTATGTTGTCTTATACATCAACATGTATTCCATTTTTTCATGAATTTGGATCAATTCTACTTCATATGAAATGTCAACATACAATTCCAGACACTTAATGTTTTTGTACATGTGTTGGTTTAGATATATAGATTCTCTCAAGAGGCATGTGGAATACACTCTAGGCATTAGACTGGTTTGGATGTTGTTGAAACCGATAAAAATATACTCCATCCTAAAAACATTATTAAAAGGAACAATGTATTATGGTCATGGTATCCCCTTCCAAAAAATCTCATAAGTCCGATCCATTGTAATAAAATAATAAAAACATGATCCCCAAAATGAACTATTATGCACCTCATTCGGTTTTAATAATAAAATATATATTGACATTATACATTCGTTATTTTTATCTAAATAAATTGAATCTATTTTTAGTCACATGAACTGTGTCTTGTCCAAAGAGATTTAATATTTTATAAAAAAACCCAAAATGATATGGTTCCATTAATCTTCATCATATATATCTCAAAAATATTCCTCTTGATAACATTATTGGAAATTTTTGTTAAGGATTAATTAATCTAGAGCATGATGTGGGTGCAAAATCCATTTAAAATCAAGTTATCATTCCATTTTCATGTTTCCCAATGTTGTGATTTACCCTTTAGATTACCCATAAATTTTATAATATTATGATACAATTTGGTTTACTTTTATATTAATTTCATATTGATGGATCCTCGAGAAATTTGATGAAAACATTGGTTCTCGGTTAGAAATATTTAATCGTGGTACTCTATATAATCCCACTAGTACATCAATATAAATGAAATCCAGAATCTCAAAGAATAAATATGGTCATAAAGAAGTTAAATGGAATGAAATTGAAAACCTAACAATGATTAAAATTATATCATTTTCCCCATGACTGAACTTGTACTCTAGTGAGGATATCTATAGTGATGTTATACAACTTCAATAAGGGTATGGGTAGTTATTTCAACACCCCTCTGTGACGTGACAGTCCAACATCACTTGTTGAAACCCATTTCACCATGAAATATAATTGTTAATATTCCATTTTATATTATTCCAAAAATAAATTTTATTATGACAATTATACATTTTTGGGTTTCTAAGATGTATAAATCTAATATATCTACTAAACCTAGTTGTTTCGCGAATGACATGTCACCTCCACATTCATCCATGTCACCAAATTAACTTCTCTAATTACCAATTCACCCTCAGGTTTCTACTCAAAATCCTGCTATACCCATCACAACTTGTCTGTGAGCTCCTCCTTACCGCGATCCGTCTTCCCACTTAGGGTATCCTTCTTCCATCGTCTGCCTCCCACGATTATCCATCGGCCTCCAGCATCTTCCTCCCACAACAATCTCAATCTAGAGCCGTTTCATCCCATGCTAACCCATCGTCTTCCTACTTCACCAATATCAAACTATAGAAGTTCTATCCTAGGCTTAGCCAACGTCTTCCTCCCACATCAATGTCAAAATACATCATTTTCATCCCACACTATTGTCACGACCCATTCTCGGGGCTCTTGTTGTGACTACCCCAAGCCCGCCATCCATAGGCCAGGAGCTGGCGACTAGCACCAAAAGTATAAATCCTGATAACTCGGAAGGCATTGCCTTTATAAAAGTAAACAAAACACCGCAGTGTACAAGCGGAAGTAATACACTAAGTTCAAAAGAAAGTGTTGAAAAGTAAATGGGCCAGAATACAAACCCAACTGAAAGTACAGCTACAACTGAACGAAAGTACAACAGAAAAGACAAGAAGCTGGAAGATGACACGCAACTCCTGGATTGTCCACCATGGATCCTACATGAAGGGTAGGTACATATGTCCTCCTCAGCACTCCACGTCTGATCGTCCGTCTGTCTGTCTCCTCGGGGTACCGACTTATCGTGAGTTCCACCTCCGGGAACCATCCAGTCCTCGAACGCTCGGCCTCCATCAGCGTTTTCCACCGTCTTCATCATAAACAATGAGGTGAGGGCATAGCCTGTGCAGCGGTGAGTATAACGATACTCAGTAGGGACCCCGAGACCCTCAAGTTCACTCTAAATCCAACAAAGATAACCACAAATCATAATCTCAATAGACAACCCTTACATTGGTATAAGCCCATACTTATACCTATGTTATCAAGTAACCCATCTAAATCATAAGGAAACACAAAGGTTATGAAATCAACAGATAACCACTACTTAGGTATATGCCCATACATAATCCTAAGTTATCAAGTGACCCATCTCAAGCATGAGGTAAACTAAAAGTTCATAGACTCAGCTCAAACCAGGATTTTCATAATTGAAATCGTAACTGCTGAAGAGTCCCGTCTCTGACGAGTACAGTGATCATGTCATGACTTCGAGGTACTGCAAACTATCCTAAGACTGCTGAGGTACTCCTTCTGTCGAGTACAGCAGGTCAGCCACCCAAACACAGTAGTGAATCCCGCCAGGGTCTGCCACCCAAACATAGTAGTGCACCCCCCCTAATAGCCTGCAGAGGTACTTCTCCTGTCGAGTACCGCGGGTCTGCTTCCTGCTACCATGCGCTCTGTCCAACGTGGGTCTGCACCCAAAAACAGTAGTGCTCCATCCACTGGTCTAGTCGACTCAATCCAAGTCGAGTCGGTCAAGCAGTCGTAAGATCTCAGCCGACTACACGGTCTCCGTACTCCGTACACTCGTCTCCAGGAGAATCTGCTCCACGAGCTACAGGTCGATACTCCAAGTATCACAATATCCCACAAAGAATTATCTCAATGGACCACCTCTTCATAGGAGTCTCAACGCAATAGATGGTGCGTCAATAGGACGCCCGATCTGTGACTTATTATCCTTTTCATCCCAGGGGCCCGGTTGGTTTCATGTGCGAACCAACACAGCCGTATCTCAACTATACTACGAACTATCATAGGGTATACTCATAGGGTATACTCATAGTGAAAGTTTCTCAACGTGATCACCAACACCACTGACGGTTCCTCAAACGGACGCCCGGTCTGAAAGTTATAATCTTTTCCGTTCCATGGGCCCAGTTGGATTTTGGGTACAATCCAACCCGGCCATACTCCAACTGTGTCCAAAACATAGACGAAGTATGCTAAAAGTTCCTTCTCATCAATAGGAATCCAAAAAAGTCAACGACACTTCAATCGGTCATCCAGAGCTCAAGTTATAAGAGTTTCCGCTCCGAGGCCCCGGTTGGTTTCGGGTTCGAACCAATCTGGTTGTACACAAAGTTCTCTGAAACCATGAGTGTAATATACCGAAACGACCGTCTCAACCCAAGGATCGCATTTCAACTGATTTTGCGTCGATCAGAGGTCCTTAGCATAGGAAATGGGAGTTTGAATGGATCTGCCTGAAAATAGGGGGTTCGTGCTCGGTCCAACCCAGCCCGATACCCCCCCGGGTCGGCCCGAACCGGGCGACCTGAATCGGGTTCAGGTCCGGCCCATTAGGGAATGGCCCGACCCGACCTGGGTGGTCTGGCCCGTCCTGGGCGGTCGGATGGCCCGGCGCGGGCGCGCCCCGCCGGGCGAGCACAGCTTGCCGTGCCGTTGCGGAAGGGGGGGGGGCGCTTCCCCCCTTGATTGAATCACAACCCCCACGTGGGTCCGCTCCTTCTGGCCAGCCGGGGGATACGTCTCCCGGTCTCCCCCTGAAAGGGTCGGCCCGGTCCGGCCGACCGGTACTGCCGCCGCGGGACCACCACGGTCCCGCCCTCTGAGGTGTTAGCGGCCGGCTGTTCTGGCAGCCCCGTCTTTCACTGTCGTGGCTTTGAGCCGCGGCCTTGTCCGATCGGTGCGGCGCGACGGCACCGCACCACTCCGTCACAGCCTTGCTCCGGCCGCAGTTTCTTCGAGGTTCTCTGGAATGATGCGAGGGAGTCGCGACTTTATTCGACCTCAATGGAATGGCGCGTTGGTGCCACGCTTCTTCACACATACTCTATTGTTTCTGCGTGGTGTCATTGCACCGCGCTGCCTTTTCTCGTACTGCAACAAGTAAAAGAATCAATGGGGGAGGAGGTTCGGCCTTGTTCATGCAGTCTGACCTCCTCCCATTATTATGATAACAGTCATCCCAAACAGAAGTCGAAGAAGGGAAAATAAATAATTCACGGGCAAAAACAATTAACCCCTACCTCGTGATGTGATCCCTCGATGGATCTGCAGAGAGATAGCGTCGTTCGTTGACGTCGAAAGGTGACGTCGTCATTTGCGGTTTTCCCACGGCGGTGTCTCCTCCTTTGATGGTGGTCCGGGAAGCATCCTTTGATGAAGGAATTGGAAGGCCCGACGTCGGCAAAGTGTACCCAAATATGTGACGCCTCCCTTCTTGTCGCAGAGAAGGAAGAAAGGGGTACATCGCCGCTCATTGTGGAGTCTGCGTTCTTTTCTATGAAGCATCGTTATTTGTGGAGATGGATTCGTTCTTCAACGAAGAGGAATTCTATTCTTCTTCTTCTTCTTACAAGAACTCTCTCCAAATTCTCCAACAAAAAGTGTGTCCCAAAATAAAATAATGGCTCACCAATTATTTTATTAAAACATTCCATTTGAAATTCAAAACTCAACACTTAATTAATTAACTGAGGAGACTCAATACATTAATTAAGGTGTGTGTTGGCTTAAAATAATTAAGAGGGAGAGAGTGACGGGGAGAAGTTCCACAAATTAAGAGGTGGTTACCAATTATTTCAAGAGGTGAGTTAGCAAGAATTTATTTAAAGAGAGGAGGATGTGAAAAGTCACATTTAAAACCAGGGGAGTTTAAGGGGGTTATATGAAATTCAAGGTGTTATAGTCTTGTGTGGGCCCCACTACACTAAACTCTCCCATGGAAGGCTAGGTGGGTGTGGGCCCCACCTCCCACATATTTACACATGGGACGTCGGGTGCTTGTAGACCCTACCAACAACTTCCCATGGTAGAATTTAACTTCCTTGATTATCAAAAATAAAATTGTACACAATTTTATTTATTTATTCCTTTAATCCCAAAATTTAACTTCTTCCCCGGAACAAACGCACCTACGGTAAAAGTCCACGTAAGGAAAAACTAGTACTATGAGTTCATCGGTGACCTCAGATTTCAATTTTGAGCACTGGTTCATAAGATATAAAAACCCAATCGTTCGTTCACTGAACGTACCCGAGATAAACTTCGGAAATTGATTCCACTGACACTGGGCCTTGGAATCAGGTGCCGTCAGAAACCGCACACTCGTAAAATTCCAATGAAATTAAGAAAAAAAATTCCTTGAAATTTCCGGGTCTTTACATTACTCCAACATCAGGGATTTACATCCCCGTAAAGCTATAACACAAACTAGGGAAACAAAAGTGGTACTGAGCACACATCTGAGCCTTCCGCTCCCATGTGCTCACCAAGGGGTTCACGTGCTACGAGTGAAATCGCACAAGAGGAATCGACCGTCCCTATAAGACCCACTCCTGTCGATCCTCAACCCCTACTGGATCCCTGTGGAATTCGTCTAGTCATCGATGTCCAAATCCCGGAGGGCGATGATGTGTGAAGGATCAAGCACGTATCGCTTCAGCTGATGTACGTGGATGATGTTATGGACCCGGTGCAACTGTGGTGGAATGGTCAAGCGGTAAACCACCTCGCCTACCCTACTGAGGACCTATAAAAGTATTTAAACCTCATCGAGGTGAGACCCGTATAAGGATGTGGTCTTTATCATCGAACTCTAGAGGCCTCCTATCAGCTCTACTGGAAGTGGTGCCGCTACTCTGGAGAATTCTGGCACAAATGTATGTTTGGCCATATCCTGAGTGATTGAATGCACCCTCTTATGAATGATTCTATCATGTGCTGCCTGGGTTTTCATTTTCACCGACCAAGGAAAACCCCATCCCAACGTTGTAGATAAACCACAACCTTTTTTCCTAATACAATCAATCTGTGTATGAACAGTGGATCCAATCCATACTCAAACCAACGTCGTAAGGCCTCGACGCTGCCACCAAGAGATTCCAACTGAAACTCTCTCCTCGTGGGTCAGATCACACTGTCGGATTAAGTGTTATTATAGAGTCTCCTCCACAAGTTATTTCTAGATGTGAAGGTCAAGTCTAAGGCTTACCGGAAACTCCAGGCCTGGGACATGATTCGTGGAAGGAAGGAATGATTCGTATCAATGTCTTGTTGTTACGGAAGCTAGTAGAAGACACAGTCCGTACATAAAATCATCTCTAGAGCCTTTCGGTCGCACTCCTTGACCGCATGTAGCTAATCATTCCCCCACCCTCCAGCTCCCTTGTCGTAGTGGGGATTACAAGGGCGGGTGGTTGCAACATGTCAAAATGTTCACCACCCCATGTTGTTGTCACAGCTCTTCTTCCATGTCTTTCACCTTGTAGATTCATCTGTTCTTTTTTTACTTCCTCTACTTGAAACATTTTACATGCCCAAGTTTCCGAGACTGGTGCCAGTTTCCATCTTTCCCACTACTATCCTTCACTGACTGCATCCATTCACCAAACGAATTCTCAACCACAATGGTTCTTTCTAGAACCCTAGAATAAGTAGGAATGCATAGAGAAAAGGTGTTTTCTCGGATGTTTGAGCCCTGAACCACCGATCACATCGCATTCATCGAGTACCAGGAATGGTTTGGTATGCCCCGATGAATTCTCAGCTACCGACACGTCATCCTATCGAAGCTATATAAGCTCTAGAAAACTCTCAGCCACCTCCTCAAGTCAGTCCTCAGCTGACTATGAGTCGGGCTCTCCTCAGAACATGAGGGTATCTGATGTTGGAACACGTGTAAGGTAGTAAGTCTACATGTGTCACATATCGGTACCACTGGTTGTAATTGCTAACCAATAGGTAGTGATGTATAGTTGGCACACTACCCGAAGGTACAATCTCAGGCATCGGTCCACATATTGAAGACTCATCACTATGCGGACCATCCTCATGGTCACTCACTGGAAAACACTATTAGCCAAGTCCATCATCCACTCTACTGATGTCTCAGCTAGGCGGAAAACTCTAGCAATCACCTCCCACCAGTCCTCTACTGCCTGGGAATCTGTCTCGCCTCGTAACCTCGAAAGCCTCTACTACTGGAACTCATGCAACACGCTCTGTCAGTGTGCATGGTTCGCTAGTATGGCTAGTGGCATCGACTGCCTAATAGGTGGTGGAACTGCTGGTACACCACCCGAGGGATCCAACATAGTAAAAAGGTCCCTACACCGGAGCCTCGTCGCTCGGTGGGACGTTATCGTGTACTCTCTTGGAAACTCCAACTGACAGTCTATGTGGAGACATCCTGAACAGATGCGACACGGTTAAATGATTTATACCTGGTGAGCTTACCTGGTTTTAGATGACTTTAAAACTCTCGGAAACACACACACAATCAGTGTTTTCGTGCACATAGTCGAAAATCTGTAGTCAGGGTCCTGGTGTACAGATACGTCGACCGCCGCACCAACACTGGACTCCCTGAACTGAAAACCACACATAGTACCCTTATATCTTTTGCTTCACAGAAAGAAAATATCATACTACTAAGTTTTGTGGTAGAATTGAATCCTCTGATACAAATTTTTCACGACCCGTCCTCCGGGCCCGTGCCGTGACTACCCCAAGCCCGCCTTCCATAGGCCAGGGGCTGGCGACTAGCAACAAAGGCGTAAATCCCAATAACTGGGAAGGCATTGCCTTTATAAAAGTAAACAAAACACCAAATAGTACACATAGTACACGTAGAAGTAATAGAATAAGTACAAAAGAATGTTCTGAAAAGTAAATGGGCCAGAATACAAACCCAACTGAAAGTACAGCTACAACTGAACGAAAGTACAACAGAAAAGACATGCAACTGGAAGATGACACGCAGATCCTGGATCGTCCACCACAGATCCTACTTGAAGGGTACGTACAGATTTCCTCCTCAGCACTCCACGTTCGATCGTTCGTCTGTCTATCTCTTCCGGGTACCGACTTGTCATGAGGTCCACCTCTGGGTATCATCCATTCCTCGAACGCTCGGCCTCTGTCAGTGTTGTCCGTCATCTGCATCAAACACAACGAGGTGCGAGCATATCCTGTGTAGGGGTGAGTATAACAATACTCAGTAGGGACCCCAAGACCCTCAGGGTCTCTCTAAATCCAACAAGGATAACCAGAAACCAGAATCTCAACAGATAAACCTTACTTAGGTATAAACCCATACTTATAACTATGTTATCAAGTAACCCATCTCAATCATGAGGAAACACAAAGGTTATGAAATCAACGGATAATCACTACTTAGGTATATGACCATAGATAAACCTAAGTTATCATTTGACCCATCTCAATCATGAGGTAAACAAAAAGGTCATAGACTCGGCTCAAACCAGGATTTTCATTATCGAAACTATAACTGCTGAAGAGCCTCATCCCTGACGAGTAAAATGATCCTGTCATGACTCCGAGGTACTTCTCACTAACCTAATATTGTTGAGGTACTCCTCCTGTCGAGTACTGCGGGTCATCCACCCAAACACAGTAGTGTTTCTCACTGGGGTCTGCCACCCAAACATAGTAGTGCACCCCCCCTAATAGCCTGAAGAGGTACTTCTCCTGTCGAGTAACACGGGTCTGCTGCCTGCTACCAGGTGCTCCGTCCGCAGTGGTTCCGCACCCAAACACAGTAGGGCTCCGTCCACTGGGCTTGTCGACTCACTCCAAGTCGAGTCGGTCAAGCATTCATCAGGTCTCAGCTAGCTACACGGTCTTCGTACTCCATACGATCGTCTCTAGGAGGGTCCGCTCCACGAGCTACAGGTCGATACTCCATGAATCACAAAGTCCCACAAAGAAGTATCTAAAAGGACCACCTCGTCATAGGGG
Source organism: Viscum album (assembly GCA_963277665.1). NCBI lineage: Eukaryota > Viridiplantae > Streptophyta > Magnoliopsida > Santalales > Viscaceae > Viscum > Viscum album. The sequence goes on along the minus strand of OY728120.1, from coordinate 2,057,212,287 downwards.
TCTCAACGCAATAGACATGGCGTCAATCAGATGCCCGGTCTGTGAGTTATTAGCTTTTTCGTCCCAGGGGCCCGGTTGGTTTCGTGTGCGAACCAACCTAGCCGTATATCAACTATACTCCAAACTCTCATAGGGTATACTCATAGGGACCGTTTCTCAAAATGATCACTAACGTCGCTGACAATTCGTCAAACATACATCCGGAATGAAAGTTATCAACTTTTCCGTTCTAGGGGCCCGGTTGGATTTCGGGTAGAATCCAACCCGGCCATACTCCAAATGCATCCAATCCTCAGGATAATTATGCTAAAAGGTCTTTCTCATAATGAGGAATACAACAAAGTCAATGGAAGGTCAATTGGACGTCTGGAGCTCATGTTATAAGTGTTTCCTCTCCGTGGGCCTGGTTGGTTTCGGGTTCGAACCAACCCGGCCATACTCAATGTTCTTTGAAACCTTGAGTGTAATATACCGAAACAACCGTCTGGACCCAAAAATTTCATTTCAACTGACGGTGCGTCGATCAGAGGTCCGTAGCCCATGATATGGGCATTTTAATGGATCTGTCCGAAAATAGGGGGTTTGGTCCCGATCCGACCCGGCCCGATACCCCCCCGGGTTGGCCTGAACCGGGTCCGGGTCCGGCCCATTAGGGTGCGGCCCGGACCGACCTGGGTGGATTGGCCCGACCTGGGAGCTCGGTTGGCCCGACGTGGGTGCGCCCCGCACGGCCAGCATAGCTTCTCAGGCCATTGCGGAAAGGGGGGCGGCTGCCCCCCTTGATTGAACCGCAGTCCCCCACATGGGGTCGCTCCTTCTAGCCAGCCAGGGGATACGACCCCCGGTCTCCACCTGAAATGGCCGGCCCAGTCCGGCTGGCCGGTGCTGCCGCCGTGGGACCGCCGCGGTCCTGCCCTCCGAGGTGCTGGCAGCCGGCGGTTCAGGCTGCCTCGTCTTGCACCACAATGGCATTGATCCGCGACCTTGTTCGATTGGTGCGGTGCGAAAGCGCCACGCCCCTCCGCCGCGGCCCTGCTCCGGCCGCGGTTTCTTCAAGGTTCTGTGGTGCGGTGCGATGGAGCTGTGGCTTTATTCGACCTCAACGGCATGGCGGGACGGCACCACGCTTCTTCACCCATTCTTTATTGTTTCCGTGCAGTGTCGTTACACCTCGCTGCCTTTGCTCGTACCGCAACAAGTACAAGCATCAAAGTAGGAGGAGGGTCGGTTGTGTTCATACGGTCTGACCACCTCCCATTATTACGATAACAGGTAGCCCAAACAGAAGTCGAAGAATGGAAAATATATAATTCAAAGGAAAAAAAAATTAACTCCTACCTCGTGATTTGATCCCTCGATGGATCTGCGGAGTGGTAGTGTTGCTCGTTGACGTCGGAAGGTGACGTCGTCATTTGCGGTTTTCCCATGGTGGCGTCTCCTCCTTTGATGGAGATCCAGGAATCGTCCTTCTTTGATGGTCTTGGAAGACCTGATGTCGCCAAAGTGTACCCAAATATGTGACGCCTCCCTTATTGTCATAGAGAAGGATGAAAGGGGTACATCGCTGCTCTTTGTGGAGTCAGCATTATTTACAATGAAGCGTCATTCTTCATGGAGAATGTGTTGTTCTTCAACGAATACTAATTCTATTATTATTCTTATTCTCACAGGAACACTCCCCAAATTCTCTCAACACAGTGTGTGTCCCATAATAAAATAATGGCTCACCAATTATTTTATTTGAACATTCCATTTGAAATTCAAAACTCAAACACTTAATTAATTAATTGAGGAAACTCATTACATTAATTAAGGTGTGGGTTGGCTTAAAAGAATTATGAGGGAGAGAGTGAAGGGGATAAGTTACACAAATTAATAGGAGGTTACCAATTAATTCAAGAGGTGAGTTAGCGAGAATTTATTTAAAGAGAGGAGGATGTGAAAAGTCACATTTAAAACCAAGGGAGTTTAAGGGGGTTATAAGAAATTCAAGGGGTTATGATCTCGTGTGGGCCCCACCACACTAAACTCTTCCATGGGAGGTTAGGTGGGTGTGGGAACCACCTCCCACATCATTACACATGGGATGTTGGGTGGTTGTGAACCCTACCAACAACATCCCATGGTATAATTTAACTTCCTTGATTATGAAAAATAAAATTGTACACAATTTTATTTATTTATTCCTTAAACCCCAAAATTTTTCTTCTTCCCCCGAACAAATGCACCTACAGTAAAAGCCCACTTAAGCAAAAACTGGTACTGCGAGTTCATCAGTGCCCTCAGATTTCAATTTCGAGCACTGGTTCAGAAGATAGGAAAACCCACTCGTTCATTCACTGAACGTACCCGAGCTAGACTTCGGAAATTGATTCTGGTCACACCGGGCTTTGGAATCAGGTGCCGTCAGAAACCGAGCACTCGTAAAATTCCAATGAAATTAACAAAAAAATTTCCTTCAAATTTCCAGGTCTCTACAACTTTTCTATCATATTCCTCCGACATTAATATCAATCTACAATCATTTCAGCCAATGCATAGGTATAAATTCCATATAGAAATTGTCTAAATGTTTCTTCATCGTCGACCGCTATGGTGAAAGACCCTCATATGATTCGCGGAGCTCTTCAACTTCACCGAAACCTTCTATTTCTTTGGAAAATCAATCTTCCTCTTCATTTGTTTATCTCACCGACGTTTGGACATTGAACCTTCATACAGATTAAACCATTTCCGGACGCCTCCTGCACCATGTATGTTTTCGTTCCTAACTAATCTGTTAGATTATACTCCGATTTTAAGAAATTTATTTAACAGTGCTGATATAATGCTTCTAAAATTTAATTCAATATTACTGATTTTAAAGGTCATTTTTTTGGGCCTCAATATGTTACTATCGTATCTCTATAAGTATTCAGAGACAATAATGTTCCTGATCTGCACAAAATGTGTTTTATCCTCATTTCTTGAAGCATTGGCACCGTAAGTACAACCCATTTCATTACTCATCGTTCATTTCATACCATTCTTTCATGCAGTTGAATCATTTCATTTTCATAATTTCCTTCAAAGGTTCATCAAATTATACATTAATTCATATTTTTACATTAGTCATCATCCATTTTATACCATTTTTTCATCAAATTGAAACTTTACAATCTTAATTTACATGAATGGTTCATGAGATCTTACATTAATGTCATTAAAACATGTAAAGCATGCTATTCTTGAAGGTAATATCAGTAATCATGTTTCTTAATCGTAGGACTATATTAAAATTTTCATTTTATAACATATTGTTTATTGTATTTTAAGGTATTTTTTCTCTATTTACTTCAATGTATATTAATAAGGTAGTATTTTACTATGATTATGTTTTGATTCATCATGTTTTGTCTCCATTATGGGATATTCATCACATAATGTTTTAATTATTAACTTCATCTTTTAAGATGAATATTGATTATTTTTATTTATATATTGCAGGCAACTCACCCTGCACAGGAAGAGATCAAGGGAATCCTACCCTAATATGTTCCAGATCTCTAAAACTAGAATGTTTTCCTAAAATTGTGTACTTAACCTCCCTACCATGCATCATTTGTCATTTTCATTTACACACTATATGAATGTATGATATTGGTTGAAAATTCATGGTGTTACCCTCCCTTTCATCCAACATATGAATGCACGTGATATGTTCTCGCTATTTACTCCACTATATATTGATTTTTTTGGACTAAAAACATATGAAACAGATGATTATAAAGGTTTTATATTACAATTTTCATTTTATAACTTATTCTTCATAGTATTTTCCAGTATATCTGGATCATTGTTACATGGCTCATAAATATTATGTTTGATATTTTGTTCTCATGTCATCATGATTTGAATGGATGTATAATTTAGATGAGATTGAAATTAATGTTGCAGGATATTTTTTCCATGAATTAGTTGAACCTATTATTGGTGGGTATGTGTTTTATATATCTAATTATCAATACATCTCTCAGAATTATTGATTACACTCACTTCTTACTACCTTGAATAATTATTTATTTGTAGGTACATTCTATGTGAATGCAGGTTATTGGACATAAAGTCATGGAGTTAACCTCTCTTTCATCCAACATATGAATGCATGTAACCAATTTTCACTATTCACTCCACTATATATTGATTGTTTTGAACTAAAAACATATAAAATAGATGATTATAATTCTTTAATATGATTATGTTTTCTCTATTGACTTCAATGTATATTGAAGGTAGTATTTTAGTATGATTATTTTGTGATTCAGTGAGTTTTTTCTCCATTATGGGATATTCATCTCATAATGTTTTAATTACGCACTACTTCTTTTAAGAGGAATTTTGATTATGATTATTTATATATTGCAGGTGACTCAACATGAACATGAAGAGATCAAGGGAATCCTACACTAATAAGTTCCAGATCTCTACAATAGATATATTTTCCAAAAAGTTTGGAATTAACCTCCCTACCATGCATCGTTTTTCATTTGCATTTACACTATATGAATGCAGGTTATTGGTCATAAAATCATGGAGTTAACCTCCCTTTCATCCAACATATGAATACAGGTGATATGTTTTAACTATTGACTCCACTATATATTGATATATGTAGACTAAAACATATGAAACATATGAAATAGATGATTATAATGCTTTTATACATTTATGTTTTCACTATTGACTCTAATGTATATTGACAAGGTAGTATTTTTGTATGATTATGTTATGATTCAGAATGTTTTTTCTCTTTTATGGGATATCAAACTCATATGACTAGTCCATGGATCTATAGATTGATGAAAATTTGTAGATTTGTGGGTCATGTCTAAGAGTTTCTATACATACATTGATTGGTCTCATCCCAGCATAGCGATGAACCCCAATATTAATGAATGTGCATAGGCTGATGGAATGAATGCCTTCAATTTACAAGCATGGAGAATAAACATAAGAGATGTGTATCCTTTCTGTCTAAGAGAGGATTGATGCAGGTTTTTTATTCCCAGCGAGGATTGATGCAGTGTTTTCCAATTTCTCATACTTAGTGTTTTAACAGTTTTGTATAAATATTTATGGATTTCTTATTATAGTGTTTCCATATTACTCATAAACATTATGTAATCTTATTTTTAAATATTATTGTAACAACATGTAACCATATTTCAAGATTGTGTATGCGCTCAGGTCAAGGCTTATTATCTCTTATTCCACCACAATGACTCCTCATCACTAAAAAATTAGGTAAAACAATACCTTTAATTTCATGAAATTTTTTCATATTGGTCATCAAGAATTTAACTTTAAATGATATTAGTTACTTATACTAAATCTGACATGACATGATTTAGAGAATTGTTTCATTTTTTAAAGTAGTTTTAAAGACCCGTAAAATTCAAGGGAAATTTTTTCTTAATTTTCTTTGGAATTTTACAAAAACGCGGTTTCTGACGGCACCTGATTCCGAGGCCCGGAGTGCTCGGAATGAATTTCCGAAGTTTGGCATGGGTATGTTCAGTGAACGAATGAGCGGGAATTTCTAACATTTGAACCGGTGCCCAGAATCAAATTCCGAGGGCACCGATGAACTCGCAGCACCGATATTCTCTTAAGGAGACAATTTCTGAGGTTGTGTTTATTGCAGGTTGAGAGTTAGTTTTTGGAAATTTAGAATAAGTTAAATAAAATTGTGGAATACAAATTTTATTTAAACTTGTTGTTTATTTTCTCCCAAAGGTAGTTAGAGGTGGGACCCACATCCACTTAACCTCCCTTGGGTGGATTAAGTGTGGTGGGGCCCACACGAAGCATAACTCTTCGTCTTCTCTTTTTAAACTCCCAATAACCCCTCTTTAATTAACTTGAAAAGTTGGGTTATTAAATGGGTTGAGTTGTTTAATTTCAAACATTTGAATTTCAAAATGGTTTGGTTGTGTAAATAAAATAAGACCTTAGCTTATTTTATTTGGGTTAGAATTCTCTAGACAACCTTGAGAGAATTTGGAGCTTTCTTCTTCTTCTTCAAACTTTGACGAAGAACGCGAAGAACCTTTGGACTTCGACGAAGAACGCCACGTTCTTCGGAACCGTCTTCCGCGACGCCATACCCGCGACACCGACGACGTCTCCTTCCACGTCATCTCTTCCGCGACAGTTTCCTGCGACGAAATCGCCGTCAAAGAGCTTCGAATCCTCGCTTCACTACATCGACGTCCTTTTTCCCACGACGCTCGTCTTCCGAGGGTCGTTGACGATCATCATTCTTGAAACCGAGGTAGGGGATTGTTGTTGATTATTTATTTATTCTCGTTCTTTGTTCTAGCATGAAAAACATGAGGATAAATGTTTATATGTTATCGTCTAACGAGAGGAGGGGCCGGACCGCACAAACACGGCAGAATCCCCCCTCCTTTGTTCTTGAATATTATTATTTTTCTTGTGGATGAACGAGATGGCGTGGTGTCGTCGCACCACGCGGAAATCACAAGGAAAATATTGCGCGGCGCCCTCGCGCCGCGCCATGGAAAGATTATCATGAACGCGACGCCGTCGCGCCATGTCGAAGAAAACCAAAGGCGCCGCGGCCGGAGCGGGGCCGCGGCAGAGGGGCACGGTGCCGTCGCACCGCGCCGGACGGCGAAGGCCGCGGCCGGTTCTGGGCTGCGGCAGAACGAGAAGACCGGCGGCCAGCCGGGCCGCCGGTGTCGGAAGCCGGAAAGGGGACCGGCCTTGCCGGTCCCGTTGAGGAAGGACGGGCCGGCCATTCGGGCCGGCCGGAAGGGAGAAGAACCGGGGGAATTAATTCCCCCGGCTGGCCAAAACCGGCCCCACATAATGGGGGGGCCGCGATTACACCAAGGGGGGGAAGCGCCCCCCCCCCCCGTTTTTCCCAAAGGCAGGGCCCCACGTGAGGGGGGCCGTTTGATCCGAGACGCGGCATTCAGCCGCGCGGCCAGCAGGGAAAGGCGGGGGCTTTGCCCCCCTCGTGTGGCACCCGAGCCGCGCCCCGGCCGCGCCGCCGCGCCGGACCGCGCCACCGTGTCAGGCCACGCCGCCGCACCGGACCGCACCACAGGCCGGGTCGGGTCGTACCCGGGTCGGGTCGCCCCGGTCGGACCGACCCAGGGGGGTCGGGCCGGGTCGACCCGGACCCGGACCCCCCGTTTTCGAATCGACTTCGGTCTTTTTCCCATAACATGAGATACGGACCTCCGTTTGATGAACCGTCAGCGGCGATGCGATCTTTGGATCAAGACAGTCGATTTGGTATATCGCACTCAAAGTTTCGGAATACTTTGAGTCCGGCCGGGTTGGTTCGTACACAAAACCAACCGGGCCCTCGGAGCGGAAACACTCATATCTTGAGCTACAGACGTCCGATTGACGTGTCGTCAGCTTTGTTGAGTTCCTCTTAGTGAGACGGATCTTTTGGCATACTCCGCTCGAGGTTTGGACGCAGGTGGAGTACGGTCGGGTCGGTTTTGCCTTAAAAACCAACCGGGCCCCTGGGACGAAAAAGCCAATAACTCTCAGACCGGGCGTCTGATCGACGCGCCGTCTATTGCGTTGAGTTCCTGTTGACGATACGGAACTTTTGGATACATCTACTCTGGGCTTTGTGACAGTTGATGTATCAGCCTCTCGGCTCGTGGAGCGGACCCTCCCGAACGAGCTTGCTGTGTACGGGAACCCTAGTGATGGCTGCGACTGTGATTGCTACTGCTACTTCTACTGCTACTGTGACTGTGACGACGACAGTACAGAGATCCTTGGTGGATTCGACGACGACTACAGCACTCAGCGATCCTACGTGAATCAGTGCTACAGGTCCTATGTGGGCCCAATCCTGTGTGGGTCCGATCCTGTGTGGGTAATTGCGCTCAGCAGTCCTGTGTGAACCAGTGCCTACAGGTCATGTGTGGGCCCGATCCTGTGTGGGTCATTGCGGGGGTTAGTTACCTATCGATCCTTCGTGGGTCTGACGACTTAGATGGATCAAAGATCATCTTTATCGTCTTTCGATGAAGTATACCTGTGTGAGCTGAATCCTATTGCTTTCCTTTGTGGATTGTGTTGTGCTATCCTGTGTGGGTTTCGTTTTGCTTTCCTGTGTGGAATACGTATACTTTCCTCTGTGGACTGAGTTGTATATGGGCTCAGAGGTTGGAGCGTATTGGAATTGATGACTTAGGTATATGTATGGGCATATACCTAAGCAGTGTCGGTTGTTACTTCGTGTTTGTATCTCAACTTTTTGTTTTATCCATTGTGGATTTTGGGAGACCTTCAGGGGTCTCGGGGTCCCTACTGAGTAGCTTATACTCACCCCTGCATGGGCTATGCCCGCACTACGTTGTGTTGGTTGCAGACGACGGACATCGTTGATCATGGCTGAGGCTTGCAGAGCAGGACGGTACCTGGAGGTGGACCACTGGGCAGGACGTGTTCGGAGCGAACGGTGGGACCCGTGGAGCAGTGGAGCTATCTGTACACACCCTTCAGGTGGGATTTCCAGTGGACAGCTCGGTGTAGCGGCTTTTACTTTACAGTTGTTGTTTTCCCTTTTGAGGTGTACTTTACTTTCAGTTTGGGATTGTATACTGGCCCATTTACTTTTCCGCACTTTTAGTTGTACTCTGTTTTTACTTAGTGTTTAATATGCCGCTTGCTTACTCTATGGTGCTTTTTTACTTTACAAAGGCAATGCCTTCCCTTTTTACCGGGATTTACTCCTTGGTGCTAGTCGCCAGCCCCTGGCCTATGGAAGGCGGGCTTGGGGTAGTCACGGCACAGGCCCCGAGGACGGGTCGTGACAAATTGGTATCAGAGAAGTTCGGTTCTTCCTCGAACTCTGATCTTTTCTATGTGAAGCAATAATGTTTAGCGTATTGAGTGTGGTTATCAGTCCAGGGAGTCCAGTGTTGGTGCGGTGGCCGACGTATCCGTACACCAGGACCCTGACTACTGATTTTCGACTTAATGCATGAAAACATTGATTGCGTGTGTGTTTCAAAGATTTCTTTGTGATTAATTTATATGTATCAGCTCACCAGGTATACTGTTCTGACTGTGGTGCACCTGTTTCCTTTTCAGGATGGCCCCACGACGACAGCCAGCTAGGGTTCCGAGAGTCGAGCTTGACGACTGCCCACCGAGTGACGAGGCCTCGGTGCAGGGCCCTTTGTCAGCAGTGGCACCAGCAGTAGCTCTACTCGCCAAGCCACCGATGCTTCCAGCACCAGCCGCTGACAATGCACGTCCCCTTGGAGCTCTGCCCGAGTTTCAGCACCAGCGACCACCTAGGTTCCATGGGGAGACGGACCCCCAGGCAGCAGAGGACTGGCTGGAGGAAGTTGTACAAGTTTTTAGGCTAGTGAGGACACCTGCAGACCTCATGGTGATCCTCGCTGTGAGCCTACTACACGCAGCAGCAGGACGATGGTGGAGCTTGATGCTCCAGGTGCACGATGAGACATCTCTACTTTGGACGTACTTTGAGAGCCTCTTCCGCTCAGAGTTCTTCCCAGCCACCTTTCGTGCGGTGCGTATCCAGGAGCTTCTTCAGCTGCGACAGGGCAGCATGACGGTCACTCAGTACTCATAGAGATTTACTGATCTCTCACGCTACTCGACCGACATGGTACGAGACCCATTCTTCCGGGCCCCGACCTTCGAGCAGTGTTTGAGACACGAGATCATGGCATCACTGATATCCGTCAGTATACCGACTCAGACTGGAGTACTGGAGCGGGCCCTTTTGATCGAGAGTTTCCTTGCTGAGTCTACACCAGCGCCGAGACCCACCGCAGGGCGGCACGTGGCAGAGTCATCTGCAGCAGGCAGTCGGCGGATGACTCAGGGGTCCAGGCAGACCAGACCTTCAGGAAGATGACCTCAGGACACTGGCTCAGCAGTGCGGGGCACACAACGCGGATCCAGTCTTTCGAGAGGCAGACAGTGCTACTCGTGCGGCGGGCAGGGCCACATGGCTCATGACTGCCCGACCCGCCGTGCCGAGGAGCAGCAGACGGTTGAGGGACCACCGAGGCAGAGTCAGAGGGTCGACCATGGCGGTCCATAGGGAGGAGGCAGACGAGGCAGAGGAGCTGGCCGAGCGGCAGGTGGTGGGCAATGCTTTGAGGCTCTACCACCACCACCACTAGGAGGTCCACCCCGAACACAAGGAGCTGGGGGGCAGAGACAGGCACAGCTCCAGGAAGCAGAGGCCTACGACCACGGCGCGCTAGAGATGATTCTAGGTACTACCTGTGTCTATTCCACCCTTGCTGCATTACTTATAGACATAGGAGCGAGTCACTCTTTCATAGCCGCTTCCCTTGTTCACAGCTCGGAGATTCCGACAGAGCAGTTGGCTCGATCCTTACGGCTAGAGACTCCTATGGGAGCAGACTCGATGATTACGCACTGGTGCCTGCAGTTCGAGCTTACTCTATGAGGCGAGAGCTTCGGCTGGGATCTTGTCGTAGCAGCATCGAGGCCTTACGACGTCATCTTGGGCATGGATTGTCTATCTACGGTCCATGCGCAGATTCACTGTTTTAGGCGCAAGGTGCGATGTGTACGCACCGACGGGAGCAGGTTCACCTTCACCGGCGAGAAGGGAGCCTTTGCAGCACAGGATGGACTTCTGTGGAGGAGAGGATAGCCCATCACTAATTAGTTGGCTAGCCTCATCCTTGGATCAGTTGACGTGCGGAGTCCTTGTTTTCCTGCAGTGGTGGTTCAGTTTGCAGACGTTTTTCCCGACGACGTTCTAGGGATACCTCCTCGTAGAGAGGTATACTTTTATATTTACTTGTACCCCGGGACATCCCTGTTATCCACTCTAGCATATCAGATGGCCCCCGCCGAGCTTCGAGAGCTACGGGTACAGTTGGAGGACTTGCAGGGCAAGGGGTTCATCCGACCCAGTGTTTCACCCTGGGCTTCCCCGATATTGTTCGCCAAGAAGGCGGACGGAAGCTTACGACTTTGTGTTGACTATCGTCGCCTGAACCAGGTGACAGTGAGGAACAAGTATCCGCTACCGAGGATTGATGACCTCTTTGATCAGCTCAAGGGAGCACGGTGGCTCTCGAAGATAGACCTCAGGTCAGGCTATCATCAACTCAGATTCAGAGACGAGGACGTGCAGAAGACGGCCTTCAGATGTCGGTATGGCCACTATGAGTTCTTGGTTATTCCTTTCGGCATAACCAATGCTCCAGTAGTGTTCATGGGCCTCATGAACATGATCTTTCATCCATACCTCGATCGGTTTGTCGCGGTCTTTATCGACGACATTCTGATTTACTCTACGACTGAGGAGGAGCACGCCTATCACATACGAGTTGTACTAGAAACACTCCGAGAGCACCAGATTTATGGTAAGCTCTCGAAGTGCCAGTTCTGGATACGTGAGGTCCACTTCTTGGGACACGTTATCTCTGAGGCGGGTGTTGCAGTGGATCCTGCGAAGATTGAGGCTGTGTTAGCATGGGAGCCACCCAGGAGCGTGACTGAGGTTCGAAGTTTCTTAGGACTAGCTGGATACTATCAGAGATTCGTGCAAGACTTATCTAGAGTTGCGACACCGCTCACATATTTGACTAAAAAGGGGAAACCCTTTGTGTGGTCAGACAGTTGTCAGCAGAGCTTCCAGGAGCTGAGACAGAGATTGACCAGCGCACCTATCTTGAGGTTTCCTGAGGAGGGAGTAGGGTACATAGTCTACTACGATGAATCAGGGACCGGACTCGGATGTGTACTGATGCAGGAGCGGGCTGTGATCGCCTATGGATCGCATCAGTTGAGGCCGCATGAGAAGAACTACGCTACCCATGACCTGGAGTTAGCAGCAGTGGTCTTCGCTCTGAAGACATGGTGACATTACCTGATGGGCGAGCGTTTTATAGTCTTTTCTGATCATCACAGTCTCAGGTATATCTTCTCGCAGAAGGATATGAACCTGAGACAGCGGCGATGGCTCGAGTTCCTCCAGGACTCTGAATTTGAAATAGTCTATACTCCTGGAATGGGGAACGTAGTAGCTGATGCCCTCAGCAGGAGGACGGGCATTCAGCTACTTGAGGAGGCGACGAAGCAGCTAGCCTCTTTGCAGATATCCTTCATGTATAGAGATGGAGCAGCCTTCCTTCAGTCTCTCACAATCACCCCTCCACTACTGCAGCGGGTCCGAGAGGCACAACTTGAGGACGCTGACTGTGAGACACGGCGTGCACAGATATCCTCGAGACAGGAACCTGATGGTTTCTCCCTTGGAGCAGAGCACGACATCCTTTTCAGAGGACGTACCATGGTACCAGTCGCTTTGCAAGTGGAGGTGCTGAGAGAGTTTCACACTTCTCCTTTGGCGGTACATCCTGGAGTGGCGAAGATGTACCAGGATCTCAGACGACAGCACTGGTGGCCGGGCATGAAGAAGGCTGTAGCAGAGTTCGTTTCTCGATGCCTCACCTGCTAGAAGGTGAAGGCAGAGCATCAGGTACCAGCAGGCTTGGTACAACCCTTGGAGGTCCCGGAGTGGAAGTGGGACGGGATATCTATGGACTTTGTGACTGACTTCCACGCACTTCCAGAGGTCAAGACTCCATCTGGGTGATTGTTGACCGACTCACTCAGTCGGCTCACTTCTTACCTATCAGATAGCAGGGCTCAGTGGAGAGCATGGGAAGTCTCTACGTTCAGGAGATTGTGCGGCTCCACGACGTGCCATCATCTATCGTCTCCGATCGAGATGCTCTCTTTACTTCCCAGCTTTGGAAGGGGTTACAGGAGGCGTTTGGGACGCAGCTACGTCTGAGCACAGCCTTTCACCCTCAGACGGATGGTCAGACGGAGAGGACCATTCAGACTCTCGAGGACATGCTCCGCGCATGTGTCCTCGACTTTGGTCGTAGCTGGGAGGACCACCTACCCTTGGTGGAGTTTGCGTACAACAACAGCTACCACTCCACCATCGGGATGGCACCGTACGAGGCGTTGTACGACCGACCTTGTAGATCTCCTTTGTGCTGGACAGACCCTGGGGAGTCATCACTTATGGGACCGGAGATGGTCCAGGCCACGATAGAGAAGGTCCAGGTCATCCAGGAGCGGATGAGGACAGCTCAGAGCCGGCAGAAGTCATACGCTGACAGGAGGCGGAGGCCACTAGAGTTCGACGATGGCGACCACGTCTTCATGCGGGTCTCACATCGACGTGGTATATGGATATTTGGCCGAGGCGGCAAGTTATCTCCGCGCTTCATCAGACCCTTCCAGGTCCTCAGCATGATTGGCAAGGTGGATTATCGCCTGGCTCTACCACCTCATTTGCACCGAGTGCACGACGTCTTCCACGTATCTCAGCTGAGGAGATACGTGCACGACCCAACGCACATCATTGACCATGGGGAGATTGACGTTGACGATGGGGAGACTTTTACGGAGGTCCCGGTGGAGATAGAGGATCGACATGAGCGGGTCCTATGTGGGCGATCTATTTCTCTTGTGCGAATCAGATGGCAGCACGGGAACCTCCAGGAGAGCACATGGGAGCGGGAGGCTCAGATGCGTACTCAGTACCCTCATTTGTTTCCCTAGTTTTTGATGTATCGTTACGGGGACGTAAATCCCTGAGGTGGGAGTAATGTAAAGTCCCGTAAAATTCAAGGGAATTTTTTTCTTAATTTTCTTTGAAATTTTATAAGAACGCGGTTTCGAACGACACCTGATTCTGAGGCCCGGAGTGCTCGGAATCAATTTCCGAAGTTTTCCTCGGGTACGTTTAGTAAACGAACGAGCGTGAATTTCTAACTTTTGAACCGGTGCCCAGAATCAAATTCCGAGGGCACCGATGAACTCGCAGCGCCGATATTCGCTTAAGGAGACCTTTTCCGAGGTTGTGTTTATTGCGGGTTGAGAGTTAGCTTTTGGGAATTTAGAATAAGTTAAATAAAATTGTGGAATACAAATTTTATTTAATCTTGTTGGTTATTTTCTCCCAAAGGGAGTTATAGGTGGGACCCACATCCACTTAACCTCCCTTGGGAGGATTAAGTGTGGTGGGGCCCACATGAAGCATAACTCTTCATCTTCTCTTTTTAAACTCCCAATAACCCCTCTTTAATTAACTTGAGAAGTTGGGTTATTAAATGGGTTGAGTTGTTTAATTTCAAACCATTGAATTTCAAAATGGTTTGGTTGTGTAAATAAAAAAAGACCTTAGCTTATTTTATTTGGGTTAGAATTCTCTAGACAACCTTGAGAGAATTTGGAGCTTTCTTCTTCTTCTTCAAACTTTGACGAAGAACGTGAAGAACCTTCAGACTTCGATGAAGAACACCACGTTCTCGGGAACCGTCTTCCGCGACGCCATACCAGCAACACTGACGACGTCTCCTTCTGCGTCATCTCTTCTGCGACGGTTTCCCGTGACGAAATCGCCGTCAAAGGGATTCGAATCCTCGCTTCACGACATCGACGTCCTTTTTCCTGCGATGCCGACCACTGCGACGCTCGTCTTCCGTGGGTCGTTGACGATCATCGTTCTTGAAACCGAGGTAGGGGTTTCTTGTTGATTATTTATTTATTCTCATTCTTGGTTCTAGCATGAAAAACTTGAGGATAAATGTTTATATGTTATCGTCTAACGAGAGAGGGGGCCGGACCGCACAAACACGGCCGAATCCCCCCTCCTTTGTTTTTGAATATTATTATTTTTCTTGTGGATGAACGAGATGGCATGGTGCCGTCGCACCACGCGGAAATCACACGGCAAATATTGTGCGGCGCCGTCGCGCCGCGCCGTGGAACGATTATCATGAACGCGACGCCGTCGCGCCGCGTCGAAGGAAACCAAAGGCACCATGGCCGGAGCGGGGCCGTGGCAGAGGGGTACGGTGCCGTCGTACCACGCTGGACGGCGAAGGCCATGACCGGTTCCGGGCCGCGGCAGAACGAGAAGACCGGCAGCCAGCCGGGCCGCCGGTGTCGGAACCCGGAAAGGGGACCGGCCTTGCCGGTCCCGTTGAGGAAGGATCGGCCCGCCAGTCGGGCTGGCCGGAAGGGAGAAGAACCGGGGGAATTAATTCCCCCGGCTGGCCAAAACTGGCCCCCCATAATGGGGGGGCCGCAGTTACACCAAGGGGGGGGGGGGGGGGGGCTGCGCCCCCCCTTTTTCTCAAAAACAGGGCCCCACGTGAGGGGGGCCGTTTGATCCGAGGTGTGGCATCCAGCCGTGCCGCCAGCAGGGAAAGGCGGGGGCTTTGCCCCCCGCGCGTGGCACCCGAGCGGCGCCCCGGCCGTGCCACCGCGCCGGACCCGGGTCGGGTCGACCCGGTTCGGGCCGACCCAGGGGGGGTCGGGCCGGGTCGACCCGGACCCGGAACCCCTGTTTTCGAATCGACTTCAGTCTTTTGCCCATAACATGAGCTACGGACCTCTGTTTGATGAACCGTCAGCGGAGATGCGATCCTTGGATCGAGACGGTCGACTTGGTATATCGCACTCAAAGTTTCGGAATACTTTGAGTTCGGCCGGGTTGGTTCGTACACAAAACCAACCGGGCCCTCGGAACGGAAATGCTCATATCTTGAGCTACGGACGTCCGATTGACGTGTCGTCAGCTTTGTTGAGTTCCTCTTAGTGATACGGATCTTTTGGCATACTCCGCCCAAGGTTTGGACGCAGGTGGAGTACGTTCGGGTCGGTTTTGCCTTAAAAACCAACCGGGCCCCTGGAACGAAAAGGCCAATAACTCTCAGGCCGGGCGTCTGATCGATGCGCCGTCTGTTGCGTTGAGTTCCTGTTGACAATACGGAACTTTTGGATACATCAACTCTGGGCTTTGTGACAGTTGATGTATCAGCCTCTCGGCTCGTGGAGCGGACCCTCCCGAACGAGCTTGCTGTGTGCGGGAACCCTAGTGCTGGCTGTGACTATGATTGCTACTGCTACTGCTACTGCTACTGTGACTGCGATGATGATAGTACAGAGATCCTTGGTGGATTCAACGACGACTACAGCACTCAGCGATCCTACATGGATCAGTGCTACAGGTCTAGTGTGGGCCCGATCCTGTGTGGGTCCGATCCTGTGTGGGTCATTGCGCTCAACGGTCTTGTGTGAACCAGCGCCTAGAGGTCATGTGTGGGCCCGATCCTGTGCGGGTCATTGCGGGGGTTAGTTACCTATCGATCCTTCGTGGATCTGATGACTTAGATGGATCAGAGATCATCTTTATCGTCTTTCGATTAGTATACCTGTGTGAGCTGAATCCTGTTTCTTTCCTGTGTGGATTGTGTTGTGCTATCCTGTGTGGGTTTCGTTTTGCTTTCCTGTGTGGAATACGTATACCTTCCTGTGTGGACTGAGTTTTACTTGGGCTCAGAGGTTGGAGCATATTGGAATTGATGACTTAGGTATATGTATCGTCATATACCTAAGCAGGGTCAGTTGTTACTTTGTGTTTGTATCTCACCTTTGTGGTTTATCCTTTGTGTATTTTTGGAGACCTTTAGGGGTCTCGGGGTCCCTACTGAGTAGCTTATACTCACCCCGGCACGGGCTATGCCCGCACTACGTTGTGTTGGTTGCAGACGACGGACAACGTTGATCTTGGATGAGGCTTGCAGAGCAAGACGGTACATGGAGGTGGACCACTGGGCAGGACGTGTTCGGAGCGGACGACGGGACCCGTGGAGTAGTGGAGCTATCTATACCCACCCTTTAGGTGGGATTTCCAGTGGACAGCTCGGTGTAGCGTCTTTTACTTTAAAGTAGCTGTTTTCCCTTTCGAGTTGTACTTTACTTTCAGTTTTGGTATGTATACTGGCCCATTTACTTTTCCGCACTTTTAGTTGTACTCTGTTTTTACTTAGTGTTTACTTTTCCGCTTGCTTACTCTGTGGTGCTTGTTTACATTACAAAGGCAATGCCTTCCCTTTTTACTGGGATTTACGCCTTGGTGCTAGTCGCCAGCCCCTGGCCTATGGATGGCGGGCTTGGGGTAGTCACGGCACGGGCCCCGAGGACGGGTCGTGACAGTAGTGGATCATGTATTTTAATTCAATACTAGATCATGTATTGTATTTCATTATCGCATTATTTTTTTCAGTAGTGGAATATGAATTTTCATTGACTGGTGGCTCATGAATTTTATTACTGCTCTACATGTGATTCCTAAGTATTCAATTTCTGATGACGTGAATTTAGTAGAGAAACTGATGCTAAAATATGATGCAAGGTATATAAACAATGTGGAAAAGGTAACTTCATTATTAAAATGTTCCATGCACAAAAACAATATTAATTTTTCTAATCCCACTCGATCTGTTCGTTTGTTATTTTAACTACTGTAGGGAATGATTTTACTGTCATCGTATATACATAAGTGTTGGTCCACTATAGTAATAAAGCAATAATCTACTGGAAGTTTATTACAAACTTGAAATGATTAAAGGGGTCTTGCTCCAAATGGCACACCATCTTCTCTTAAAAAACATTAGTTTCTTTTACAGTTTTCACCCATTTTTTGGTAATGTAATCATTATGTTCTGTTTCCTTTATTTCAAAACAAGATCTATTCTGTTTGTTTAGATAGTTCAAACTGCATGTTTCATTGTTTTTGTTAATTTTTCTTATTTTAAATTTATGATACTTTATGTTTTATATTTGTCCATATTGATAACAAATATTCATTTATCTTCAATTATAATTTATTTTTACTTCTATTGTGATGAAGTCCAAGAAAATTCTAAGATATTCCAGATGGAATAAGTGAGAAAGTTTTCGACATGGGTCATTTTGACACTTCTTTATTTAATTATAAATGTCACATGAGATTTGGAATGGCTTTGGAGGGTTCACAGGTCTCCCATATCAGAAGCTGCGGGAGCCCCAGGTTTTTAACCATAGGTTTTAAGGGTCCAACAATAACAACTTTGAACGGTATTTTAGAGCATTATTTTTAATGGTCGGTTTTTCGTGTATCTGCATGGAAATGAAGATGGATATACTAAATGGTATGTGTCAGTGTTCATATTTTTGTAGCATGACATCTCACTGAAATAATCTCTTAATTATGTACTGTTATATTCAGATTCATAAATTTCCCAACCAAAGATTACCATATTGATGCAGTGATTTTCATATTATAGGTTTAGTTGATATTCTTTGGAAGAATATATGAGCATTGAACATCTACTTCAATTCATTCTGGATGTTTAATTGTTTATATTTTAACCAACATGGTATCTTTGGTATCAACTCTAGAAACCATACTCTTTCTTTTTCCTCTTTTCATACATATCCTTTCCCTTTTCCTCTACCTTCCGACGCTTCTCTTTTTTATTATTCTACTTATGTTCTCTTATATCTAGTTATATTATTATATACATTTTATGGCCTTCATCAAATCCTAATTAATCTAAGAACATGAATATATTGATTGTAGAAAAACATATATATCTACTCCATCCTACTCATCCTTCTCTATGCAAATGGTATACTGAAATGTGGAAATTCCACATTTGATGGAACGTGTCGATTCAATCATTTTTATTTTTGGTTGATTTAAATATTTTATTGTTTCTGTATATAGGGGGTGCTCTGGAACCAACAATTTTTCTATCAAGGGATGATTCAGATACACCTTGTCCCATAATAACTCTTTTCCTATCAAGGTATCTTTAATTGGAACCACATATGAAAATATGGGATATACTATTACCAGATCTCATGAAGTTCATAGAAAATTTACTATAGATTGGCCATATTTAGCTGCTAGAAAGAATGGGAATCTATCTATTGATGAATTTTTAAATTATAATAAAGATTTACAAATGTAGAAGGAATTGACTGAGAAGATGAAGAAACTTCCAGTGGTGTGTGTTCCCTTTTTAAAATTATTGTGATCTTTGAGTGTACCTTTTAATTAATTATATTTATATTTATGTTATGCCCTATGTTTGGTGGTAAAATGATTTCTAATATGTTTTTTGATGATACTGTACTCTCTTGGGTTTCCTTCTTTATTGTACTCAGTTCTATTTGTTTTAACTATTGGAGAAGGTATTCTCATTTACTGCCTTGTAGTGTAAGGGGTTAGGCTTAAATCGAGAATCAGATGGAAACCAGTAGGTTGGCAGTAAAACACATCTTCTTCTAGAACATTACATCCTCATTTTTCTTTAGTTACATCCACTATACAATTTCATGGTGGGTTAATGGAATCTAGTTCAACTACACATATTTTTTCCATGTAAACTCCTAAATGTAGCATAGAATCTTTTCCCAATCTTGCAAACATGCACAATGTAGAAGGTATAAAACATGCTCAAACAATTTTTCAAACACAATTTGATAATGAGTATCCTACTTATGCATCTAATAATTATCAAAATATAGATTCTATATGAAGTCATAATACATGATTTCCAGTTATTAATTTATGGTTTTACTAATTTCATTTCATCTACATTGTCATGTTTCACCTGTTCCTTTCACAGGTTCATTTAGGATGTTTAAACCATTCTATTTAAACTAACACACTATTTTTTATATCTATTATATTACTACAATAGGTTTATTCAAATTACAGAGTAATGATAATTTCTATGGGTATATTTAATAGGATGTTATATTAATTTATTTATGGTAAATATATTGAAGTATCATGAATAATGAAGTTGATAAGGGTATTTACATATGCAATAAAATTGATATTGTTTTTTGAATTCAATCTGCTGAGTGAAAGGCACACCATTCATTTATGTGTTATTTTGGATTATATTTTTTAATGTAAGTCCTTTAATTTTTTCCCTTTGATAATGATTAAAATTACTTATAATTGGATGCCATTTTGTAAGAGCAGATTGACTGAATTGACCAAATTAGTTATTAAATTCAACTTTAGATCTCAACACTAGCCTCCACAGTCCCAGAAACATTTTATCTAGATAAGTCTAGCAATTCACTTTCTATATCTATTGTTTTATTTCAATTCATACAAATACTAGCATTATCACTTGTGAGTGCGTGCTTCTTTTTGCTTTTTCAACTGTTGTGGATTGATTTGGGGTAGTGGTTCAGAGCGTGGGAAGGAACTTAATAATAGTTCATGTTGGGTTTTTAGAGTTAAAGTGTTTTCTATATATCTTCCACCTTGTATAAGAATGCACATTAGATCTTTGATTAATAGAATTCCTTTCAATAAATTAAATATTAATTAATGGTTTCTTTCGTGTATTCAATGTGACATGGTTTACTCTAACTAGATTTTAGAGATATACTCCACATTAAAGAACAAATATGTATATGGAGATTTCATGATAAGTGGATCATTTTCTTCTCTTACTTATTAGTTTATTATAATTTTACTATGAAACACCTATGATACATATATTGGGAAATTGTATCATGAACTATGTGAAGCTTTATAATATGACTAGGGGATGACTTTTTAGATCATCAAAACATGTATTTTATATTCAATAGAGGACCCTAAAAATTCCAGGCACACACTTTATTTATCAACTGCTACATTATTCTACATTTAATTTAATGACTCCATTTATTTCGTTTAAGTTCCACTTTGTAATACTATCCTACATTTTTTATACATCTCACTGTCACGTCAATTAATTGAATACTATATTCCCTATCAATTGATCTAATTTCCATTTATGTCTCTCATTTGTATTTTATTATAGTGCAATAACTAATTAATTTCAGTAGTTTTGATAACATTATATTTGAATTTCCCATTCAATTAGCTCATCAATATAGAAATAGAAGTGACATAAGCCTACTATATGGACTGTACTTGCTATCATCTTTTCTTGCTATAAAAAATTTCACTACTGTGATAATCATTTTATTACAATAAAATATGGCCCCATGATTTATTTTCCCATATTAATACTAAATTATATTAAATTTGTTCTATTTTATTGTTAGATTGGATTTTAGTATTTAAATACTCATTACTAATTATTAATGTATAATGCAGAGTTCATTTTCTAGAAAATGAAGCCGAAAAGTTGTTGCAACGATCCAAGAACACTTCTCAAAAATAACTTTGCTGCAAAATGTCTAAAATACATGTAGTTCATAGAATATTGTGTAATTATAGATTGGGTTCTAACATTTTTTAATAAAATTAATCCTCCTCCCAAAATAGAAGAGAATCATAACTTGTATGAATTTTGAAATGATTTGAAAATGTCCATCTAAAAATAATAACTACTTTTCCTGGATCTATTCAAATTATATTTTGTTGTATCCATATTTTCTCCTCATATATTCCTTTTTTATTTACCAATACAATCTTATTACAAATTAATAAACATTACTATTAATAGGTATCTTTTATAATGTGTTCTATTTTAAAAAAAAAACATTAATTTAATATGTCGTGCGTACGCATAGAAGATGACTAGTTGTGTATAACATTGAGAATAATCCCATAGAATCTTTTATATCTTAAGAATATATAAGATAGTAATATTTGGTTCAAATTTAATTAAACCTTACTGAAAAATATTTATGTCATTACAATATTATTATTCATAGCCGTTATCTTCATTTTCATCAATAAAAAAACATTTTCATCTTTCATTACTTACACAATTAATGATGTTTGAGAAATCATTTAGAATAAGATTAATGTTATCCCTTCTATTAAGATTTCCATTTCCAGCCACTATAGGTTTTGGATCAATGGTTCTCCATCAATACATATCATTTAATATACACTATGATCGATCCTAGTGAATGAATGTATGAAATTTTTCATACTCTAGTGACATAAGTAATTGAAGAATCATAGTAATTAAGTAGCACTCATCATTACCTATGTCCCATGATCAATTAATTTTTTTTGAATATATACATTTATATTTTTTGGTCTGTGTATATAACAAATATTTTCCTATAAATATAATGTAACTATTCCATTATAGACAAAATGATTGTTTTTTAATCCAGGCCACAAGTATGATAATTTTTGTTATGAGGAATTAACTATTGTGGATCATAGAAGATCACATTTTCATTTATCAGGAGGACACATCCAAACCCATTTGGTTAGGATCATGTCATCCCTAATTATTAATTATTTAACCAATTAACTATAGAGAATAACCTAACTAGGTAATTCTCAAATCTCAAAGGTGTATTTTATCACTGATAAAATCTACAAAATTACCAATTTCATTGGAGAAATAATAGGGTTCACCCTTAAAATTTCATGATTTATGTGATCCACATAAGGAAGAACAGATAGATCAATTAATAATCACTGAATGATAAACTCATTAGAAATTAAATGGTTATTAAAAAACATCTATAAAATTCTATGTAAATACGCATCAATAATCATTATTAGGTATAAAATTTTTAGACTATATACATAAATGGTGTTTGGATTATGAAGTAATATTCCATCATCAAGAATTATATTGGAATCATGGTGAATAAAAATTCAATTAGAATAATAATGGAAGTGTTTTATCATGTAAAATAATGATTACACATATAAGTTAATAAGTAAAGACAAATTCAGGGATAGAACATTATAAAATTAGTTCATATTTCCGACATAAACCATGTATAAGGTAACATTGTAATGTAGAAGAATGGTAAAATACATTATAAATATAAAGAGTTGTGTAAAACATGAATAATGATTACAAATTTTAAGGGAATGAACCCATTGAAATGTAATAATGACATTTTAATGAATATTCAAAAATCATCTTAGCAATAATAAGATGTTCACAATAAAAAAGTCAGTTCTACTCTTGAGGTAATGATAATAGGAAGTAGTTTACGATAAACCCATTTAATATAGATACCTATTGAATATAAATGATAAAAAATTTATTCTAATCATTTTTTTTCTCATAATGTTCATCTGGATTATCAAATGAAAATTTCCATAGAGTGTTGAACTAGGTATATAGTAAGGGCGCACAAAAATATTACCACAACTATGGACATGATACACCCAACCACCATTTTAGAGATTTTATCAATAGATTATGCGATTAACAAACCACATCAGGATATATTATATAGAGAAAAATATAATTTCTATGAAAATGACACACACATTTATTTATAGATTTTATAATGGTTTTATTTCTACTCAAAACTAGGACCATTATTATGTTATATGAATGTATTGAAATTATGGAAACTAATGATTTCTTATTTATACAATATTGTGTAATCATAATGATGATACAAACTAATATTTAACATTTAATTAAGAAAAAATTTAAAATGTATTGTTGAGGTAGTTATTAAAGTGGGGTGAATAATGATTATTTGGGAAGAGTATTGAATTAATAGAAATCTATAATGTGATGGAAATAAATTATCTCATTAACAATACATTATATTTACTAGAATGGTCATATTAACAAAACTATTGGAAAATTGTAAATTGAGAATCATTGTCTTATATTGTAGTGGAAATTGTAATAGAAAAAAGTTAATGAAAATATACCTTACCTTGGGAGGATAATTCATACATATATTACCGAACTCCATAAAACCTTATAAAAACCATAGAGGGAATATTGAGATTTTTATTTAGATAAAAAATTTAACAATGGATTTTGTGTAGAATATGTGGGGAAAAAGTTTTATTTATACATGGGGAGGAGTATGATTGGGGTTAAAATATAGGTTACTTTATTTTATATGATAACCATTTGTGGGATAAATATGTTTTACCATTTTTATATATTATTGATAAATTTTATTGTGTGGTTTTAAATCCAATGCTTCTTTAATCTGAAACTTTCCTTAAAGCAGACCCAATTAATGTGGAGAATCAAAGATATAATTTTTATCATAAAATTCAAATTTTTTATTCCAAAATCTACAGTATAAATTTATAAAGTAAATGTAACTTTTTAAATATTATTTTTACTATTATTAAATTATATTATTATTAAATAATTTTTTTAAATTTTTTATTCATGTGACTTAATAAGGACTTTATAATATCATTGATATTTTTAGATGGTAAATTTTTTATTTTTTCATACTAAATCAATATTGTATGAGAATTCCCAAAAAAACCATATATGAAAACTAAAAGATGGTTTTATTAATCAAAACCAATTTTTTATCTTATTAATTATTAGGAGAGACTTTTTCTATGTTGAATGAACAATTATTTTGAATCATATCATCCAACATACCGTATTAAAGCGTAGAATCAAATTTTTTTTCTTATAATACTAATTTAATATTCAAATATTAGAGGTATACATTTTATTAAAAATTATTAAATAAAAATTAATTTTTTTAATAAATTCAATTACGATTAAATAAATTATATTATGAATTTTTATTTTTTTGTTATATAAATGAGTTCATAAAATCAAAGTGCCTTATAAAGTATAATGTTTTACTTTATCAGCACAATATAAACATTTTCAAAAAATTAACAAAAAATAACCATAAAATTATTTTAAAATATATTCCCACTGGGGAAGATTATTTTTATCAAATTAATTCGTCAAATATAATAATTTATTTATTAAATTAATATCTATTCAAATAAACATTAATAAATTTCCCATAAAAATAATCTTTATGGCCATTATATGAATTACAAAGGACTTATTTAAAATTTATTATATATTAAAATTTTTTGGGTATTATTTTTTCATTAAAATAAATTTAATCAAAAACTCCTACAAATATCACAAACACATTTTGAAAAATATATATTTACAAACACTATAAACAATATATTCTTTAAATAAACTGTTTACTATTCATTATAGTTCTTGTCTCTGATGTGTACACTTATTAAAAAAAGTAAAATAATTTAGACGTGATAATATAAAAATTAATTATACATGATGAAATATATAAATATAATTATTGAATTTTATAGGTGTTACATTGAGTCTAGTCAGGAAAATCATCAAACCCATAATAAGGGCATTTCTTATTTTCTATGATCCCACTAACCACTCTATAAAAAAGGAATATACTCATCGATCAAAATTTATTTTTCGCAATTTGATATAGTTCTACCCAAATAGGAAAACACGATTGAATTAAAACGTTTTCCTAGTAGTCTGGTAGATTATTCTTTAATTACACCAGCCCAATATATTAAATTCAATATATGTTATTTTATATCCTCATCGACTAATGTATAATTTTGAGGATTAACTCTAAATATATTTCGTAGGAAGCTATATTTAACACATTAGTAAATACATCAGTGTATTTATAAACTATGGGTATATTTTCTATTTTTATACAATAATTTCTTTCCCCATATTGAACAATCAGTTAAACATTTAATTCTATAGGAGTTACAACTTTACATATTTATTGAAATGATATATTTTTTATGAAAATATTTCTAGGGTTTCGATTCATGATAATAGATATTTACTTTCATCTATGGTTTATCTTATAATTATAAATTGAATTCCAATCTATCCCTAATATAGTTTTTGAATTCCATCATTAGAACTACTATAATATTTTGGATGATATTTTACTCACTAATGTGGATGTCAGAGTTTCTATACCCCATTAATGTATGGATAATAAATCAATGTGTCTTAAATAATAACCATAACAATAGCAGTATCAGTATTTATTCTACATTCATTAATAACATAGATGAAATAATGTGTAGTGTACAAATATTATAAAATAATTTAATTTATAGCTTTAAGAGAACTGTTATAGTAACAAAAACCACATTATTTTGAGCCTCCACTTCTAACATCACAATTAAAAAGTCACACACACACTCCATTTTTCTATGATCAGTTATGTGGGGGTTACCCTCCATTATATTTGGTTTTGAAATTGATTTGAAATTTTTCCAAGATATCCCCACATGATGCATTGAACATTATAATGTTCTTTCACCAACTTCCCATTATCATTTTCATTGGGATGCTGAGGAATCCCCTCAATATTATAGTGAAAATTATATTCTCATATATTCTCTAATTGTAGGAATATCCACATTGATGCAAGTTGTAACAAGAATGTTTCATCATTATATTTCTTCTTAGGGTTAGTTTCAGTTTTATTCCTTCACTTACATTATCAATATGTTCATTCAGTTTTTCTTTATTAGTCTCTTATTTTAATATTACGAACAAGAAAAAGAGTCTTATAAATATCCAACAAAAAACTAATAGAACTATGAATTATATATTCACATATTTCAAAGTATCTATTTTATAGATTACTCTATATATTTGTTTTTAGTCCTTCATGTAACCAGTCAAATATTCCTTTATTATCCAAAAAATGTTTTGGAGTTTGTATACGTACTTTTATTACTCATTATTTACATCCCATGGATTAGTTTTCCATTTTCTTATGTTTAATGAAATTTTTCTTCTATTTTTTAATGGAATATTGAAAATATTTATTTAAAAATATTTCCCTGAACTCATAAAATTCAATGGAATTAATATATAATCTTTGAATTGTGTTAAAAAAAGATCGATTTAATGTTTTAGGAAGTATAATACCAATTCTACTTTCTCTAGATCTTAATAATCATGTAAAAATATTTTTTCTATAATGTTAATCTATTTTTTAATTTTCTTTCTTCAAGTGGAAATTGTTATAACAACCAATGTGTCCTATTAAGGGTTTTTATTCATTGTTTTATTAAATGAAGATCCACATACATGATTAATATCTATACATGTATTTAATTTTTGTTAATTAGTTCCCATTAAACTTAAAAAAGTTATGATTGTTTCCTATATTTTGACATATCCCTAAGGTGTTTAATAATGTTTTCTTATCTTATTTACCATAAAAAACTACGATGTAATTTGATACCAATTATGAAATCATTAATTATTAATACATAGATCATTCTTTACATATTATAACATTAGACAATTCCATGTAAATTGTGAGTTTAATATTTAAGAAATATTTAATGGAAAACATAAAAAACATAAACTTATTTTAGGATACATGTATATATTCTTCACCAAATCATCCAAGGTTACTTTTATCACTTCTCACAAGATAGGTGTAATACATTGAAATAGATTGGTGATCTTAATTACATGTAATGGGATAATGGTGAAATATTTATCATATGATAATTAGGCCATAATATTTGTCCTAATAAAAATAATATGAGGAATAACATAGTTGAATGATTATGAATAATAACATTAATAATTTTATACAATATAAAAAATAAGTTATTCATGATTATAATACCTTGTTTTATCAATGGAGATTGATAAAGCAAAATATGTATTTTATTCTCTTATGTATCCAATGCAATTTCATATATAGAGATTAATTTTTTAAAAATTCATTGTATTTCTATCATTGTTAAACCGTCATATGTCTAAATTCTTGTGTTCTATAAATATGACATGGAAAAGTTTACTTAAAACATATGGGAAATAATGGACATGTAACGTCTAAATTTTATAAAAATCATAAATTCTTATTTACAGGGGGGTTACATCATTGTATACTAATTATAAAGGAATATAGGTTCGATATTTTGATGTCCCTTATCCAATAATCATTTCATCATCTAGTTGAATACCAATGAAAAACAAATAGGTTTGGTGGTTTCCAATATAAAAAAATTTCATATAAAATAGATAATGTTATCAAATGATTCATGATGTAAAATTAGTAAAATAATGGATTACTGAAAAGGATTAATGTAATGGTATGGAAGACTCTCTCAAGTAGAATATATTTTATACAAAAATAAGTCATTGAAATGAAAAATAAAATCCATATTATTAATATGAGATAATATAATGAAAATAATTCAATTTATGGGAGGAATATGTATGATAATTTCATTTCCAAGAATAGTTATTTCCTAGAACATGTGTAGGGATCCCAATGATATTTAAAACACCAAATAGGGAACATTTCAAAGGTAAAATGACTATAACATCATGTCTCAAAGACATTGAATGGAGTTGAATATGGGATTTGATGATATTGATAGTAATAGTGGAGGAATTTTTTAATTTTATCCAAATATATGTCATGTAATTACATGATGGACAAAATGAAAATCCATTTGATTACTAATGTTATTTTCTTATATTTTGACATTTATTTTATATTTTATAATATTTTAGTGCATTAGAACCGAAATTTATTATCTTCTACTGTCCTATACATGGAAAATTAAATTTCTCCCAATTTATTGTTGTTAAAATATTAATTTCCATTTTTTAATTTATAAATTCATTTTCGTGTGAGAAACTGATTTAAATCCATTAAAATAAAAATTATTACAAAAATAACCAATTTTCAGTTGTGAAAGAATTTAACATAATTATAATAGAACTTTTTTGTATTTATATGGTCCCAATTCTTATAATATATTTTACCTTGTATTATAATTTTTCAAAAAATATGACAATCAAAAAATTTATTAAAAATTCACCAATGGAAAATATCAACATTATGGATACTAAAATAACATCAATTTTTTGGTAAATTAGTCCAAATAATATAAATTTAATTTTCTAAATTATTAAAAAATATTTATGGAAATATTTTTTAATTATCCTTAAAAAATTATATCCCTTATAGTATATATATATACATATGAAAATATAAAATATGTTATAAATAATTGACTTCTTTCATCTCTAATAAGAACTATTTTTAATTTAATTTATAATAATTTAAATTATATATATTTTACCTAGAAAAAAACAAAATCAATTTATTTTTGTATAACATTCTATTATATGATATTATTTAATAATATGATTTTTATATAATGCTGTGAAATTAAATAAGAGAATGGAATAAATTAAAAAATAAATTTATATATAAAAAAATTTCACCATAAAAATATTACTACCAAGATAAAAATCCAATTTTTTTTCGGAATATGGTCTAAGTGTATGGTGTCCAATGGTGATATTTTTGTGAGGTGGTTTAGCCAGTTTTAATCTAGTGTATATACTTACTAACTAGAACATCGCTCATAGAATATTTCAATTGATCCTCACTTTTGGAATATATTCTTTGGCTGGATGAGGAGAAAACCCCAAAAATTCTTCCTTGCTCACTATCTCTGAAAAAATAGATTCATAACGAATGATTAAATAGTTTGAATCTATAATTTCATTACTTTTTATTCATTTAACAATTATATAATCCATATTTTAAACTGATCCTAATGTTATATTTATAATATTTACATCACCAATAGTCATAATTCACATAGGTCATAACGAAAAAATTGTATATTTACTAGTGCTTAAAAAATAACAATATTGAATTTATACACTAATTATTAAATATATAGATAAATCCTATATATAGCACCCCAAATCAATATTTACTAGTTCATTACTAATGTTTAAAATAATTCCATCAATAATGTCCATAATCATCTTAACATTTTTTTCATCTAAAAAATTTCATTTATACTATAATCTTATTTCCAAAGTTCAATCATATGGAGTATACTATCAGATTTTTAATATTTCATTATTTTTAAAACATTATTCTATTCTGTTCAATATTAAATTTTATTATTTAATGTTAATAAATATTATTTCTTGAAAAAAATCATTCGATGTAAATCAATTCTAAAATATAATAAAATATTAATAGTGGAAAATGTTCTTTTACTAATCATGTAAGGGAATTTCATGAAGTTACATTGTCCGTGAAAACATTACAACCTAACGTATTCAGGTATTAGATAACTAACACACTTCTATTTCAAAAAACAGTAGGTCGGTCATCTTCGTGGATCGTCTTGTATCAATAATTTAAAATATTAAATATCTTATGCACTAAGGTCCACTATTAGGGTGTGAATATAATGATTTGGATGGAAACCTCGAGAGTGATCAACTCCAATCTAGTAACATTGGCTTCTTGAATGTAACTTGTACATAATGATTTTTGTGGTTATAATGTGTTAGGGTGGAGGGTGGGAGAGTTTGGGAAACATTAAAGAAATTTTGGGGACTAAATGAGAGGTTTACGGCCTGTGAAAGGTTTATACAAACTATGTAGAGGTCCTAGGAGAAACCATTCACACACGTAGTTTTGGGGTAGCAGAAAACACAAAGGTACCACACTAGTTCACTAACTGTACAGACTAACTGTGCACATGGAAAATGTAAGACCCTATTTTTTAATATCATACTCATTATTTCTCAAACATTCTTCTTCTTTTCCAATAAAACCCTATTTCAACTGTCATCTCCCTTGAAGGTTTTGTAACCTCTCCCAAGCATTTTCGAACTGATCTGGAGCCCACCATTGGGTTTTTCAATCAAATTCTCTCAGTAGGTGATGTTCTTCACTATTTTTGTCATGTTTCTCCAGAACTATTTAGATCTACATATTTTCTCCTATATATTTCTTAGATCTACACTTATTATGGGTATATTATTGTTATTGGATACCAAATTTGTTAAGATTTTGGTATTTTTTTGTAGGATAAAAGATCTAAGGCTATTTTTGTGGTGAATCAACCTAGTTTCTAAACATTTCTTTCGTATGTTGTATATATAATCCAAAAACATCGTGTTAGGTGGCTTTAATCTCTTATATTATTGGTATAATTGATTGTAACAGATTCAAATTGATTAAATATTATGAAATTGACTGTGAAATCTTGGTTCAATGGATGGAATAAGTCTTCTTTTGTGAGGATTTTTCTTTTATTTGTGGAATTGGGTAATCTCAGTGAATTCTTGTGAAAATTGTTTATGTTTTTTTGAATTCAAAATGGTTATCTTATATTTGGGATTTGTAGAATATCTAAATAGTTTATTAGGAAGAGACTTTTAAAAAATGATGTCTAATTGAAATGGTTTGACATTGAAATGGTTTTATTGGAATAATAGGTTTCAATAAAATGGTGGTTTTATTGAAATATTTGATTGGAATTATCCTTGGGAATATTGGTGTGTGAGTTCATATTGCATATATAGAGCTTGGTTGAAATATAACCTTATGCTTAGTTCCAAAGGGATTAATAGAACATGTGTAATGGTCCGGACCTCTCCGTCCCATTCCTTTTTCAAAAATAAGGTCAAGAAGTGTTCTGGAGGGTAAAATGGACTTTTCCCACACCTTCCAGAATTTTGAAACTACATGCCGTGTAGTTTGAGTACACGTCGTGTACCCCCTTTCCGAGTATACCCAGTGTTGCAGGCTGTGTCCTCGCTGTGTGAAGTAAATGGGTGCACGCCGTTGTCCGATACTACACACCGTGTAGTCCTTCCCCGCCTACGCGTTACCAGTCAACG
The DNA here is from genome assembly GCA_963277665.1 of Viscum album. Lineage (NCBI taxonomy): Eukaryota > Viridiplantae > Streptophyta > Magnoliopsida > Santalales > Viscaceae > Viscum > Viscum album. Next base: position 2,057,180,944 of record OY728120.1, on the reverse strand, counting down.
GCCATGTGCCGTGTTGGAGCCATGTCCTTGTTGTGTGCAATAAATGGATACACGTCGTGTGTCCAAACTACACGCCGTGTCGTCCTTCCCCGTGTATGTGTTACCCGGAAACCATGTGTTGACCAGTCAATGGCCGCGGAGCCATGTTTGAAGCCGCGTGGGGACCATGTGAAATAACCGAGTACACGCCAGATACTATAAAGTACACACCGTGTAATTTTTCTTTTCTCGCCTATAAAAGGAGGGGTCCCCTCCTCCTTTCAACTCACCCCTCTCCTCCACTTTCCTATGAGCAGAGTTCTCCCAAGAGACTCGAAGGCTCTTTCTTCCATAACTTCTTCGTCCGAGCTCTGATTCACGATCCGTCACCGACCACGGGATCGTAATGACGAGGTGAAACTTCTAAGCTTGGATCCGTTGTCTTTCCTTCGGCCTTTCCTTTCCGACTACCACCTTGGGAGGTTTTTTCGGGACTCGATGGAAGTGACGGATGCTGACAGACGACTTCTAAAGTTAATCCGGGGGAGCGCTGCGATCGGAACCTGTTGAGGTAGAGATTTTACCATTGTCTCTCTATTTTGTGCATCATGCGGGGTGGTTGTTCTCTTGTTTATGTGTAACACTTTTAACCGGTTTAATAGAGATAATAACTGGCTTATATAACGGGGTTGGGAATTTGTGATTGTTGTTACTTTATATCCTGTGATATTATGTTGTGAATTGAATGAGCTTCTACCTAATGAAAGTCACAGTTGTTGGGGACCTTTTCTTACGCAATTAAATGTTTCCCTCTCCATCTGGATTTTCTTATGGTTGGAAACTTTGTGGAATGTGGAAGTTGGTTAATCACGTAAAGATGGCTGTTTGAAATCTGGAACCCTTGTGTGATCACCTCGGTTAAACAAAATGGAATAATGAACATGTGGGTGTTGGCTTGGATACGTTGTATGTGACTAGGGTGTTTTGTTGGTTGTTGTGGATAGGGTGAGCAGCGGGGCTGCGGTTGACTTTGTTGTGGGTTGGGGTGAATGTTGTGTTAGTAACGGGCAGCAGGGCTGTGATAAATGGTACTAAAGGGATAATGATGTACGGTGCGGTTGTGGTTATGGCAGTTGGCAGCGGGGCTGCAGGGATGGGTTTAATGTGAACGGACTATGGGTTGTAAATAATAAATAAAAAGTGGAAGAGTTAATGAATGTTGGGTCATGGTAATGGAATGGGGTTAATAATCAATGGGTTGTTTGCTTGATAAGATGGACTTGGTTGTGTTGCTTGTGTTTTCCTAACATGATTTATGGATGGCAGGGATATGTTTTATGAACGATCGATGTGGTTGGTTGTGGATAGTTTCCCAGTTGTTAAGGAACTAAATAAACTAATTCTGCTGAAACATGAAAACCTAAATGGGGTTGGGGTTGTTTGTTGTATGCATGCTTCGTAGTAGCAGTGCTAAGGAACATGCTCATTTTCTCTGTTTAGAAGACATAGGTTGGGATGTGTGGTTGTTATACATATATATATCTGTATCTTTTGTGTTTTATCGCACCCCACCCATGTTTAGCACTTAGTGTCGAACACTCCTATTTCATGGGAGAGGGTGTTTTCCCTTAGTTAGTATCTCCTTCATGCTTCTTCCCCCCTCGGCTGTGATGGCTTGAGGCGACCTTACACCTAAGACTCTTTGGGTAGGTTTCGATTGGGGTGGTTTAGCCCAAGACTCTTCGGGGAGGTCCTACTGTTTCCCAAGAATCTTTGGGATGAGGCCCAGGTGTGTACGGGCAGGATACGTGGATGTGAGGCCCAGGTGTGTGGGGGCGGGATACGTGGTTGTGAGGCTCGGTTGTGTGGGGGCGGGATACGTGGTTGTGAGGCCCAGGTGTGTGCGGGCAGGATGTGTGGTTGTGAGGCCCAGGTGTGTGCGAGCGGGATGTCTGGATTGTGAGGCCCAGGTGTGTGTGGGCGGGGAGAGTGTGGCAGAGTCAGGACGTTCGCCGTTAGGAAGAGTAGTTAACTAAAGGGAAATGGTGCAGGGTACCCAATACTCTTGTCTTTATATACTAATACCTGTTGTGATTGTGTTTTTGGTGAGTGTGGCTGGTGAGTTTGGGTGGATAGAATTCCTTTCTAGGGTCCTTCTTTTGTTATCACGGGACATTAGTATGTCTCCCCAATTGTGCACGAGAGCTTTAGGTTTCCCTATTGAGTATACTTGTATTCTCACCCTACGTTTACTTTCAGGTTTCCAGGAGGACTACCAGGGCCGTGCGGGACCCTACTAGTCAGATAGTTGGAGTTGTTGCAGTTATTGTACACTTGTTTCTTTTGGTATTGTACTTTGAGCCTTCTTGTACTTGCACCTTGTTATAAAATTGTTTAAACATGCATATGTGCTTGGGTTGGGTTAATTTCTATACACTTGTTCTTTTCCTTTTTTAGTGGTTGACTTGTCCTATTTCCTGATCCTAAATAATAAAAAGGGTAATTCCTCCCATATTTGTGAAAACTCATAACCATGGTGCTAGTCACCACCCCGGGGCCTACTAGAGGCAGGACTCGGGGGTCATTATCTCCCTTTCACCATTGCCCGCTCAGGAGGGGCATCTTTGGTGGGAGGGGGTCGTGATAGAATGGTATCAGAGATGATGGTTGAGAGATAGGATGGAGTCTGGAGTTAGGCACAGTGAGGATTTCATGGTATGGTAGGTCGACCATGTTAGTTAATCTTGGTGCGTGACATAGGACAGGGATGACCGGCTAGGACACGTGATTTTAGGGCCCCCCGTGATCCGATGCAAGGACTATGAGCCTACCGAACGACCAAGTGAGACTATATTGATTGCATGGTAGATACCCCTAGGGAAGGTACATGCATCATCATTGTGTTTTACTTGATTTGGGTTTTCTGGGAAAGAAATTGAAATAAAATGATAAGAGAAAACCTTGAGTTTTTCCTTAATACTTGGGCTTAGGCAATCCTTGTTTACCATACAGCTATGGCACCTAGACGTCATCCCCGGGTGGCTCAGACGGCCGAGGCCCAGTAGATCCAGGCGGTTAATCATTTGAGGATTGACCGAGAGGAGGAAGATATCCAGTGGCAAAAGACTCTCTGCTCTTTCCAACGACAGACACTCAAGAAGTACGAGGGTAGTACTTCGGATACGATGACGGAGTGGTGGCTTGATGAGCTATGGATCTCTTTTACCTTCATCCGTGCTCCGAGGGAATATTGGGTCCCCCTAGCAGTCAGTCAGCTAAGAGGTGTGGCACGACAGTGGTGGACGCTCTACCTCGGAGAGAGGATAGTGGCAGTGGTTCCATGGGCTGACTCTAAGAAGGAATTCTGAGAGGAATTCCTTTCTTCCATGATCAAGGCGGAGAAGCGGCATGAGTTACTCTCCCTTTAGCAGGGGATTATGTTGGTACGAGAGCTGGGGATGAAGTTCAAGGATCTCCTGCGCTTTGCTCCGGATCTCTTTCCGGATGAGGAGTCTCTGGCAAGACGTCTGGAGGAGGCGCTATGTCCTTCGCTCCAGTATGCTGTCACCCCCTTCACCCTTCCGACTTACTTGGCGGTACAAAAGAAGGCAGAGGTTGTAGAGAGGATTCATTCACTGGGAGGTGCACCACGTGAGGGGTTTCAGCCAGGTTCGTCGAAGGGGAAGGCAGTTAGCAACTGGTCTCCTGCGACGGGACCTTCCAGGTTCAGGCCAGTGGGGAGAAGGCCCCAACAGTTCCAGTTCAGATCATCAGGTCCTCGTGCCTTTTTCACGAGCCCAGGACCGAGGTGTTTTTCTTGTGGAGGATTCAAGAGTGTTCAGAGTCGGTTCCCGAACCGAGCTCCGTACGGTGGAGGTGGGCAGGTTCAGCGCCCACCTCACCAGCACCAGCTGCCGGCGAGGCCCTTCCAGCAGTAGCAGGACCATGCTCCTCTGAGGGAAGACATTTAGAGAAGGAGCTGACCTCAAGGTGCTCCTTAGGGACCTCTACCAGGGCATGGTCGGGGAGATGGATGACATCAGAGAGGCAGAGGAGCTGGGCATGGAAAGTTTCCCGCAGTAGAGTTGATATCTCCAGCAAGACCAGAGGTGGTTCGAGGTACGATTTGTTTTTTCAGCACTCCTATTTCTACATTGTTCGATTCGGGAGCTTCACACTCCTTTGTTGCACCTGGTCTAGCCAATGCTTTGGGACTAGACGTAGAGAGACATTCCGTACCACTAGTACTCAGTACACCAGTTGGAGGCCATACCAGCATATCGTCTGTTTTCCTGGGATATGGGCTGACGTTGGGACCACATAGATCTATTGGGGACCTTCTTCTGTTACAGATGCAGCCATACGATGTCATCCTAGGCATCTACTGGTTGTTTTCTGTTATTGCTGTTATCGAATACTTCCGTAGAAGAGTCGTGTTCTCCAACGTGGATGGGTAGTGCATATCTTTTGTTGGTGAGAGGAGCTATCAGGTGGGAAGCTGGTATGTGAAGCCTCTCCTTTCCTTGTTAGGCGAGTTATCAGTGGTTCCAGCTGATACATAGATGATGGATATCCCGGAGGTTGTTGGGGAGTTCCTCGATTTTTTTCCAGAGGAGGTTGTGACTCTACCCCCCCCCCCCCCCCGACATGACGTTGAGTTCGAGATAGAGTTATAGCCTGGTGCCCGTCCGATTTCGATGGCCCCTTATCGGATTCCACCTTCGGAGTTGCGGGAGTTGCAGATTCAGATTGATGATCTGATGGAGAAGGGTTTTGTTCGACCCAGCGTATCTCCATGGGGTGCTCCAGTTTTTTTCATGAAGAAGGCAGATGGTGGTCTCAGGCTATGCATAGACTACTGAAGGATGAAATAGGTAACGATCAAGAACCGTTATCCCCTTCCAAGGATAGATGATCTCTTCGATCAACTGAGGGGAGCAGGTTGGTTTTCCAAGATTGATCTACAATCTGGATATCATCAGCTGAGGGTAATGGACAATGACCTCTCGAAGACGGATTTCAGGTGCAGGTATGGGAACTTTGAGTTTGTAGTGATGCTGTTTGGAGTTACGAATGCACCGGCTGTGTTCATGGGACTTATTAACTTTGTCTTCAGAGAGTTTCAGGACCGGTTCTTCATTGTGTTTATCGATGACATTCTGATCTACTCAAGATCAGAGGAGGAGCACGTTGATCATCTCAGGGCAGTCTTGGAAGTCCTTCGACACCACCAGCTTTATGGGAAATTGTCGAAGTGTATGTTCTTGACACAAGATGTACACTTCCTTGGGAACGTGGTGTCTCAGCATAGAGTATCAGTGGACCCGTCGAAGGTAGAGGTAGTTGTTTCTTGGGCATCACCCAAGAGCATGGAAGAAGTTCGTAGTTTTTTGGGGTTAACATGTTACTCTCGGAGGTTCGTTTCAGAATTCTCTTGAGTTTCTTCTCCATTTATAGCTATGAATAGGAAGAACTAGGTCTTCCTATGGAGCGAGCAGTGCTAGATAGCTTTTGAATACCTGGAGGAGAAGTTGGTCAGTGCTCCCGTACTCAGGTTTCCAGAGGAGGGGTTGTTGTATGAGGTGTTTTGTGAGTCTTCTGGACTTAGTCTGGGGTGCGTGCTGATGCAGATGAAGGTATTGATCTTCTATTGGTCTAGGAAATTATGCCCTCATGAGCGTAACTATGACACCCATGACTTGGAGCTTGCAGTAGTAGTTTTTTCACTGAAGTTGTGGCGACATTACCTCTTTGGGGAGCGCTTTGTGGTCTCCTCAGATCACAAGAGCCTGTGTTATATCTTCTCCCAGCGTGACCTAAACTTATGGCAGTGTAGATGGGTAGAGTTTCTCCAAGACTATGACTTTGAGATCTCTTACACTGAAGGTAAGGGCAATGCTGTGGCTGATGCCCTGAGCAGGAAGTCACATAAGGAAGTGGTTTGGGAGTCCACTGATTCCTGGAAGGCAATGGGAGATTTGGCTGCCTTGCACTTGGATTCTAGGGTAGAAGGTGTTAGAGGCTATTTGTTTCAGATGATGGTGCAATCCTCCTTGTTGCAGCAGGTGGGAGAGTCTTAGTGGGGGGACTCCGAGGCGGAAGTGATGCGAGATCGTGTCGATCAGGGGAATACTCCAGAAGGATGGTCAGAGGACAGCCGACATTGGATTCTTTTCCATGGAAGGTTGTTTGTCCCGGAGACAATGTGTGTGGCATTTCTCTGTGATTTCCATAGCTCAGACTTGGCGGTAGATCCTAGAGTTTCGAAAATGTACCGAGGCCTGAGGGAACAGTTTTTGTGGCCTAGGGTTAAACGGGCACTGGCAGAGTTTGTGGCTAAATGCCTATTGTGTCAGCAAGTAAAGGCTGAACACCTTGTTCCCAGTGGATTGTTCCATCCTTTAGTTTTCCGCGAGTGGAAGTGGGATGACATCTCAATAGACTTCGTCATAGGACTACCCAGAGCTGAGGGTGGTTATGATTCTTTCTTGGTAGTGGTGGATCGACTGACGAAATCAGCTCACTTCATAGCAATTAAGGAGTCAGTCCCGGTGAGTACCTTATCACAGAGGTATGTAGACGAGGTGGTATGTTTTCATGGAGTTCCAAAGACTATCGTCTCAGATCGGGATACTCGGTTAACCTCACGAGTCTGGAGGGGACTACAACATGCTTTTGGAACCCAGCTATGACTTAGCACTGCTTTCCACCCCCAGACCGATGGGCAGACAGAGCGGACTATCCAAACATTGGAGGAAATGATGCGAGCATGCGTTCTAGATTTCGGGGGATCATGGGTATGTCACTTTACATTAGTAGAGTTTTCCTACAACAAAACTTCCACTCTACTATTTGCATGACACCATTTGAGGCTTATATGGAAGACCATGTCGTTCAACCATTTGCTGGGAAGAGGTTGGTGAGATAGGTGCTCTTGGGACTGAGGTAGTGCAGAGCGCCACAGAGAACGTCCAGCTTGTACGTGAGAGGACGAAAGCGGACAAGGACCGACAGAAGTCTTATACTGATCATCGGAGGAGGCCCTTGGAGTTCGAGGTGGGAGATCATGTGTTCTTGAAGGATTCCCCTCGATGGGGGCATCTGAGGATTGGGAAAGGGAGAAAGCTCTCACCTAGGTTCATCGAACCTTTTGAGGTGTTGAAACGAGTTGGCGAGGTGGAATATCAGCTGACCCTGCCACCTCAGTTGGATAAGTTTCATGACATCTTCCACATATCCCATCTTCGTCGGTACTTACACGACAACTCTAACATTATCGACTAGGGAGAGCTAGATATGGGAGATGACGTGACCTTCGAGGAATGACCAATCATAATCGAGGATTGTAAGGAGAAGGTGCTCCGTGGACAAACCATTCTGTTGGTTTGTGTGTTGTGGAGGCATGGCGGCCTCGAGGAGAGCACTTGGGAGCGGGAGACCCAGATGCACGCTGAGTACTCGGAGTTGTTTTGACTTGTGTTTTCCTTGTTCGTCAGAGCATTGTGTTGATGTTGTACTCTATACCATTGATATTTATGGAATTCTTGGATTGTCAGTTGTGAGACCTTTTGTTTCCTTTTTCCCGGGTAATGTGTGACACGTCCGGATGTGTGGGGAATGGGAAAAACCAGACCCTTAATCGAGACGCATTAATGCGGATGCAATTGAAACCGTGCGGGCGAGTCAGTGCCGCCTAAAGCGGATAATATATCGACACAAGTGAAGGAATTTCCCAAAAACTACGTGTTCAGGCAGTGAGTTGGTTGTGTGGTGTTGGGGGTAGTATGAGTTGAAAAAAATCCTAATGTATGAAAGTGGGAAGACCCAATTCTTAATCGAGAGGCATTAATGAGGATGTGATTGAACCCGTGCAGGCAAGTCAGTTCCGCCTAAAGCGGATAATATCTCGACATAGGATAAGGAATTCCTAACACATATTATTAGGGTTGTTAGTTGGGTTCCTGTTATAACGAGAAGCCTAAGAGGTATCGTGTTGGGTTTCCTCTGGGTTGGTTTTTGAATTCTCGGGGACGAGAATGTTTTAAGAGGTATATCATGTAATGGCCCGGACCTCTCCGGCCCATGACTTTGTCAAAAAGAAGGTCGAGAAGTTTTCTAGAGGGTAAAATGGATTTTTCCAACACCTTCCATAATTTTGAAACTACACGCCGTGTAGTTTGAGTACACGCCGTGTACCCCCTTTCCGGGTATACCCCATGTTGCAGGCCGTGTCCTTGCCGTGTGAAGTAAATGGGTGCACACCGTGTGTCCAATACTACAGGCCGTGTAGTCCTTCCCTGCATACGCATTACCAGTCAACGACCGTGTGACGTGTTGGATCCATGTCCTAGCCGTGTGCAATACATGGATACACGATGTGTGTCCAAAATACACGTAGTGTAGTCCTTCGCCGCGTATGTGTTACCCTCAAACCGTGTGTTGAACAGTCCACGGTCGCGGAGCCATGTTAGAAGCCATGTGGAGACCATGTGAAATAACTGAGTACACACTGTGTACCATAAAGTACACGTCGTGCACTTTTTCTTTTCTCGCCTATAAAAGGAGGGGTCCCCTCCCCCTTTCAACTCACCACTCTCATCCCCTTTCCTCTAAGCAGAGTTCTCCCAAGAGACTCGACGCCTCTTTCTTCCATAACTTCTTCGTTCGAGCTCCGATTCACGATCTTTCAGCAGCCACAGGATCGTAACGACGAGGAGGAACTTCCAAGATTGGATCTGTTGTTTTTCCTTCAGCCTTTCCTTTCCGACTTCCACCCTGGGAGGGTTTTCCAGGACTCGAAGGAAGTGACGGACGCCGATGGACGTCTTCTAAAGTTGATCTGGGGGATCGTTGCGATCGAAACCTGTTGAGGTAAGTATTTTTACATCGTCTCTCTATTTTGTGCATCTTTTGGGGTGGGTGTTCTCTTGTTTATGGGAAACACTTTTTAAATGGTTTAATAAAGATAACAACTGGCTTATATAACGGGGTTGGGATGTTGTGATTGTTGTTACTTTATATCCTGTGATATTATGTTGTGAATTGAATGAGATTCTACCTACTGAAAATCACAGTCGTTGGGGGACTTTGCTTACACAATTAAATTTTCCCATATCCAACATGATTTTCTTATGGAGGGAAACTTTGTGGAATGTGGAAATTGGTTAATCACGTAACGTTGGATGTTTAAAATTTGGAACCCTTGTGTGATCACCCCGGTTAAACAAAATGGAATAATGAACATGTGGGTGTTGGCTTGGATATGTGGCATGTCACGGAGATTTTTTGTGGGTTGTTGTGGATAGGGTGAGCAGCGGGGCTACGGTTGACTTGGTTGTGGGTTGGTGTGGATGTTGTGTTAGTAACGAGCAGCGGGGCTGCAATAAATGGTATTAAAGGGATAATGATGTACGGTGCAATTGTGGTTATGGCGGTTGGCAGCGAGGCTGCAGGGATGGGTTGAATATGAATGGACTATGGGATGTAAATAATAAATAAAAAGTGGAAGAGTTAATGAATTGTGGGTCATGTTAATGGAATGAGGTTAATAGTCAATGAGTTGGTTGGTTGATAAGAAGGACTTGGTTGTGTTGCTTGTGTTTTCCTAACTTTATTTATGGATGGCAGAGATATGTTTTACGAACGATCGATGTGGTTGGTTGTGGATAGTTGCCCAGTAGTTAAGGAACTAAATAAACTAATTCAGCTGAAATGTGAAAACCTAAATGGGGTTGGGGTTGTTTGTTGTATGCATGCTTCGTAGTAGCAGTGCCGAGGCACGTTCTCAGTTTCTCTGTTTAGAAGCCATAGGTTGAGCTGTGTGGTTCTTATACATATTTATATCTGTATCTTTTGTGTTTTATTGCACCCCACCCATGTTGAGAACTTAGTGCCGAACACTCCCATTTCATGGGAGATGGTGTTTTCCCCTTAGTTACTAGCTCCTTCATGCTCCTTCTCCCCTAGGCTGTGATGGCTTGATGTGACCTTACACCTAAGACTCTTCGGGTAGGTTTCGATTGGGGTGGTTTAGCCCAAGACTCTTCTCCCATATTCTACTGTTTCCCAAGAATCTTCGGGATGAGGCCCAGCTGTGTGCAGGCGGGATACATGGTTGTGAGGCCCAGGTGTGTGTGGGCAGGATGTGTGGTTGTGAGGCCCATGTGTGTGCAGGCGGGATGTGTGGTTTGTGAGGCCCAGGTGTGTGTGGGCGGGGAGAGTGTGGTAGCATCAGGACGTTCACCGTTAGGAAGAGCAGTTAACTAAAGGGAAATGGTGCGGGGTACCCAATAATCTTGTTCTTATATACTACTACCTGTTGTGATTGTGTTTTTGGTGAGTGTGGTTGTTGATGTTGGGAGGATAGAATTTCTTGCTAGGTTTCTTCTGTTGTTTCATGAGACATTAGGATGTCTCCCCACTTGTGCACGAGAGATTTAGGTTTCCCTACTGAGTATACTTGTATGCTTACCCTACATTTACTTTCAGGTTTCCAGGAGAACTACTAGGTCCGTGCGGGACCCTACTAGTGGGACAGTTGGATTTGTTTCAGTTATTGTACACTTGTTTCTATTGTTATTGTACATTGAGCCTTCTTGTACTTGCACCTTGTTATAAAATTGTTTAAACATGCATATGGGCATGGGTTGGGTTTATTTCTATACATGTGTTATTTTTCTTTTTTTCGGTGGTTGACTTGTCCTATTTCCAAATCCTAAATAATTAAAAGGGTAATGCCTACCATATTTGTAAAATATCATACCCTTGGTGCTAGTCTCCACCCCGGGTCCTACTAGAGGCAGGACTTGGGGGTCATTATCTCCCATTCACCATTTCCAGCTATGGAGGGGCATCTTTGGTGGGAGGGGGTCGTGACAAAATGGGATATAATTAACATGTGATGTCATGGTAGATCTATGAGAAAGAACGCATATTATGGAACTATCATAACAAATCATTCATGGTTGATAGTGTTATAGTGTGTAATGGATTTGTTATTCCATAGAAAAAATGAGAAATGGTTTTAAATATTTGTTTTGTTATTTTTTTGGAAAAATTACTTTCTAGAAAATGTGTTTCGATTTTACTTGTATTCATTGGGTTATAAATATTTTTGGATACTTCATTGTAATCAATTATAATGTTTTTTGAGAAATAGTTTCATTTAAATTATTTTATGTTAATGTTACTAAATCATCAAACTTGGTGGATTGTGTTGGGATTCCTTTGGGGAAACCCTACTGAGTTTTATATTCACCACTACTTTGGAACGTTGGTGCTTTTATAGATACTATCTTCCTAGGTAGGGGAAAAGGTAATGTATCACATATTTTGAGAACCACATTGTGATACGTGGGATGTTTAGTGATCTTGAAGCATGGAGCTAGGGGATAATAGAGTCTTATGGACCTCGTGGAGTCTTTAGTTTCTTTTTGCTATTTAATTTGATAATTTTTTTACCATCCCCTGTGGCACACAATGGATTGGTCATGATATGAATAAAGTAGTTGTGTTGTATTTCTATTGTTCATGCAACATTTAGTGACTGGTTTGGTTATGGTTTGTTAGTTTTGTGGATTATATTGTAATGGGTAAATCAACCCCCACTTGTATTTGAAACCTTCTTCATTTATTTCCAGCCATTTCCATCTTTGGGATGTCTCATTAGGCTAAGAAATTAGTCATTTTACACTCAAGAAGATGTGAATTAACGACCTGTTAAAATGGTATCACCATGTTCTGTACTTTTGGAATATATATTCCTCAGTTTTCCTGGTATAGGAGTTGAAATTCATTCTTTTCTATTCTTTGGGTTTTCATATTATAAAGGAGTAGTATTGTTACAACTTTAAATATTGAGCATAAAAATATATAGGTAACTTTTCATGTTGACCAAAAAGTTATTAGGGATTTGGGTACATAAGTGTTTAGGAGAAACATATACAACATTGGAATCCCATTTTCATGGTCTTAGCCAATGAGATGATCATTCCATACATTATAAATAAATAAATTAAATCTAGTACTACATATTTGACATGGAGTAATGATTTATGATTTTGTGAAAAAAGTTCTGATTTTTTGAAAAATAATGAGATCATTTTCAAATGAATACTTTCGAAAAGGATATGTTTTATGTGTCTTGAAATTGGTTTTACTATCAAAAAGAAAATTTCATGTTAAAAAAATTATTATTTTGGAAATAAATGTTGTGATAATAAATGTGATATAATTTGAAATGTTAATCCATCAGTTACTAGGGAGTGAGACTTGTGGAGTTTGTTGTTCGTTCAACAAATGGAATCAGGTAGGAATTATAGAAACCAAACGGAATAAGATGCTGAGAATGTGGCTGTAATTGGACCATAGGTGAAGAAAGAGATGGTTTAATGTATCTCCAATGTATTTAAGGCTATGGATACATGAAATCAGAGGGATTATCAATGGTGGGTGGTTCATTCCTTCTAGTTCATGAAGTAGAATCCACCCATCTTCTAGGGTGATTTTTAAACTGAAATGGTAGTGGTGTGGAAGAACAAGATGAATCATATCTTCTTATTTTTAGACACGCTAATTAAGCATAATGTTAATATTTAAATGTACATGCTCGAGGATCTCTCACTCTAGTGGTGGTAACTAGTTCTTTATGCTAAAGGTGATCAAGGCCTTAATTGGTAGGATTTTGATGAATTGATTACAAAACAATTCTATCCTCATACATTCCAGATCCTAAGGAAAAAAACTTCTTTATCCTAAAGAAAAATAATCTCCCTGTCAAGAAATATGTGGATAAAATAATGAATTTTGTGCGCTTCACACCATAATATGTGGCATGTATTCCCTTCAAGGAACAAATAATAGAATTAATGATAAGGCATGAAACTTGATCGAAGATTAAAGTGATCTATATTACTAATTATACATAGATGGTGAACGGAGTAGTGGTGGATGATAAGGACATCTCAAGATCTATGGGAGGAGGATATATGATGATCCCTATATAGAATGGTGGAAACTCCAATATTGGGAGAAAGAAAAAGAGGGACACATATTTATAGGGAGGAAGCGGGAATCATAATCAGGTATGTTGATCAGTAAATCTTCCCCATGTACTAATATCAAAGAGGGATGATACTAATGTGGTCCCATTGACCATATGAAGTGGGAATTTATATCACCACCAAGATCATTCTATAATTTCAGTAATATGGGACACATTTTGATCTTTTTTAATAGATCTCTTCGGTTTGTGCTCGAGACACTTCTTAGGTGTAACAAGAATCTTATGCTTTAACAAAACAAGGATTAGTGACTCAGTATTATCAATAGAGTAGGGATATCTAAGAAAATCATTAGAATACAATGACTCCTTAGTATGGTAGGTATTAGAAAGGAAACAAAGCGAAGAGTGAAACTATGATGATATTGTATGAAACTAAGTAGGTAATTGTGGATGATCATTCCCGAACATGTATAGTCATAGGTATGATTATTTTGAATTCTAACCTTATGAAAGTGTTGTCTGGTATTTTTTTCATCGCATTCCTTTATTTAATCTCAATTTTTTGACTTGCAATTATTAAAACATTAGATGATTTCTCTTGTGACAAAAGTGAAAACTCTTCATGGTGAATGAGAATGTGGATCCTCCAGGTGTAGAGCTTGTTCTATAACTATTGATGGAGTTGAGCTGATGAGTGACTTATCAGTGTTGGAGATAGATTTCAATGATGTAATCATGGGTATGGATTGGTTGTTAATGTTCTATGATCACATATATTTTTATATTAAGATTATTAGATTCATTGCTTAGGATAGAGTTTAGAATCTCTTCATAGGAGAGAAGTTTGTGAAGAAAGGTTCCACATTATGGTTTGCACCAACAATTGGAATAATCTCTTATTAGTTGTTAGTATTGAATTTGGTATCAATAGAAGAGATAAAGGATGATTGTTATCCATCAGTTTTCGATCAATTTATATATTTCCTTTTTAGAAACTTCTCAAGGATACTCTCATTAGGAAAGTGGATTTTCTGATTGGCATCCTTCAGGAGACCAATCCTATTTCCCATCTATTTCATTGAATTGTAGCTGCAGAATTATAGGAACTAAAAGTGAATTTATAGGATTTTGAAATTAAAGGTTTAATTTAGTAAACTCATTCGTTGTGGGAAGCATCAGTCTTTTTCAAGAAGAAATAAGATGTAACTCTAAGGATGTGTGTGGATTATCCAAATCTAAAACAAGTTAAAATAAATAATCAGTATCCATATCCACTCATTGATGATCTGTTTAGGGAATTTAGGGGACATGAGTGGTTCTCTATAATAGATATCTGATCAAGATATCACCAATTCCGAGTTTGGAAGGAAGATGTTTCTAAGATGGATTTTAGAAGAATATATGGCCACAATGAAAATGTAGTAATTCAAATTGGTCTTACTAATTCATCAGAAATCATTATGGAATTGAAGAATTATATATTTCAACGATATTCTGATTATTTTTTTGTGTTTTTTGTGGATGATATCATAGTGTTTTCAAGGACAAGGGTTGAGCATGAGAAAAATTTGGAGACAATGGTGGGAATCTTTAGATACCATCATTTTTATACAAAATTTTTTGTCTGTGACTTTTGGATACAATATGTACACTTTCTCGACCATGTGAATTTTGAAAAAGTTGTTTATGTGGATCTGGAGAAGATAGAAGTTGTAATCTCATAGAAAGCACTGAAGAATGTATTTGAGATATGATGATTTCTTGGTCTATCTAGTTATTCTTGGTGCTCTGTGAATGAATTTTTACAGACAGCTTCACCAATAACAACATTAAAAAATAAGAATTCTCTATTAAAATTTACTGATGAATACTATAAGTCCTTATAGTATATGATATTTCATTTACTTTGACACTTGTCTTGATTTTTTATAGAACTAGGATTGAGGTATGTGGAATAATGTTATTCTTTAGGATTAGGGTTCGGTTGTGTTCTCATATAATTACACCATGTTGTGGATTATGGTACAAGGCGGTTGAGGGTGCATGAGAAGAGTTACACAACACACAATTTGGTGTCAGCTGTATTTTTCTATGATTTGGAGACATAGAGGCGTTATCTCTTTAGTTATAAATTCACTATGTGTAAACACATTTTCTCACAATGAGATTTAGATCTGAGGCAAATAAAATGGATGGAGTACGTAGATATGTTTGAAATTGAATTATTGTATACATTGGGAAAAGGGAATTTAATGGAAGATGCTTTGATATGAAACTCATGTTCTAATTTGGAAAAATAGGCTTCATATGAATGGTAGTTGATGTCATTCATAGCCTAATTGCATATGGAATGTGAAGACTGAGGTGATGTTGTGGTTTTATTTTTTATCTTTTCTTGTTCCTAATTTGTCAATGATGGTAAAATAGGAAAAAACACATGATGTAGATTACATGGTTATGAGTTCAAAACTCATTGTTGGGGAGACCATTGAGGGATAGAAAATTGATGGGAGTACAATTTTGTTCTTCAGAGATCAGATGTTTGTACCTGTGGAATTACAAGAACAAATCTTTTATGCTTACCATTATTTGAGATGGGATATATATCTAGGAACACATAAAATGTATAAGGCATTGAAGGCGCATATTTTGTGCACTAGCATGAAAAGGAATGATTCGGAGTTTGTTTGAAAGTGCTTAACTTGTCAGAATGTTAAGGCTGAACATTAGCGACTAGTGGGTACGTTGTAGTCTTTACCTATCCCAGTGAGGAAATAGGAGATGATAGAGATGGGTAGTATTATAGCTATCCCAGGAGTAGTTTAGAAACATGATACCATATGGGTGATATTAGATCAACATACCAATTCGGAATATTGAACTCCCATTATATATGCTCATATAGTGGAGGATGATTCTTAAATCAATATCCAGGAAGTGGTAAAGAGACATGGCAAACCAGTTTCGATCATATCATACTGAGATCTGAGTTCTACTTCTCATTTCAAGATATTCGTAGAAAATACCATGGAAACTCAACTGACTCTGAGTCAGACATATCACCCATAGAGGGATGGGAAATATGAAAGTACAATATATATGTTGTAAGACATGTTTCATGATTTTGGAGGATTATGTGAAGAACATTTTCCATTAGTAGAGTTCCCACATAATAATTGTTATAAACCCTCGATTGATATGGATCCATTTGATGAATTTTAATGTAATACTAGTATTTCTACACTCTATTGCGTAGAAACAATGGGATACATCACCTAATGGGCCAAGTATTGTCTATGAAATGGAAACAAATATTTAGTTGATTAAAAAGACGGTGAAGATGGCTTAGAGTCATCAGAACTATTGTGTGGATCATCATCGAAGACTATTTTCATCCACGGTGAGTGATCATGTGTTCTTGAGGATATCTCCAAGACATGGACATCGTCATTTCATGAATAAGTTCATGTTATCTCTTAGATAAATTATCCCTTTTCAAATACTGGAACGGGTTTCCAAAGTGGCATATCAGCAGCCATTGCTACCATAATTCAGTTTGGTTCATAATATGCTCTATGTATCTCAGTTGAAAATGTATAAGCCTAATCATGATAATGTCATTAGATGGGATCGTGTTGAACTAGATCTGGATTCATTATTGGTACATATCTATGTGAATATAAAGGATAGGAAATAGAATGTGTTACGTGGAAATAGAATCGGTCTATTGCAGGTTTTATGGAAACATTTTTATATTAATGAAGAGACTAGGGAATGTGAGAAGGAAATGAAAGTGAAATGGTTGGAACTCTTTCATGGAAACATATATCATATTTTTAGGATCTTTCAAATTTTTAGGATCTTATTTTTCTGGGTAGTATAAAATGCACTATTAGATTATGGTTTTTTAATATTGTAGACTAACTGTGCACATAGAAGAAGTAATATGATGTTTTTATAAGCCTAATCATTTTTCCCATACTTCTTCATTTATTTTCTTAAACTCCCCAAATTCTATATTTCTCACTATTATTGGTTTGGGAACCTCTCCCGTGAATTTTGGAACTAATCTAGTCCCCTCGTTTGGTGTTTTCAAGCCCGATTCTCATTGTAAGTGATGTTTTCTTCGTTCTAATCACGTTTCATTAGATCCAATTCTCCTGTCCAATTTATTTATTATATGTAAACATTTTATTGGTAGATATATGATTTTGGATGCCAAATTTGATAAAATTTTGTTATTTATTGGTTTTAGAAGAGATCTAATCCCATTTTTGTGGACAGTTTACTCGGTTGCTAGATCATTGTTCGTCTGTTGTGAGTTTTTTCCAAATCCTTCTAGGTAAGTAGCTTCACTCTAATATCATCCTTATAGAATTGATCATTATAGATTCGAATTGACTAAATATAATGAAATTTATTGTGAAATATTTCATCATGAATTGAATAATACATTTTCATTTTGGAGAAATTGGGTAATCTTGGTGAATTATTGTGAAAGTTGTTTTAATTTAAGGAATTTATAATTGTGATTTTATGTTTTGGATTTTTTGGAATATATAAATGGTTTTTTAGGAATTGTGTTTTCAATTAAAGAGTCTTTTATTGAAATGTTTTTACATTTAAATTGTTTTTATGGAAAATATGTTTTCAATAAAAAGTTGGTTTTATTGAAAATGAGTTTTGGCTTGATATATGGGTGTATTGGTGTGTGATTTCATGCTTCAATTATAGGGATTGGTTGAAATATGAACATATTATTTTTTCTAGAGTGTTTAATGGACCATGGGATATAATTACCTTGCGAGGACTTGGTAGATCAATGGGAAACCGTTCATGAATAGGTATCAGTAATAATGAAGAATGCATGGGTGATCGTATGAATGTATAGAATAGATTGGGTATTAACAAGAAACACTGAGAAGTGGTTTTGAAGGATTTCTTATTTATTTCTCTAGAAATATATCTTTCTGGAGAATTGGATTCAATTATACATGTATGATTTTGATTATAAATGGTTCTGGAAGTGTGTTTTTAATTATTTATAAACTGGTTTGAGAAATTGTTTTATATAAATTGTTTTACATAAATGTTTCTAACTCTTATATCCTAGTGGAATGAGTTGGGAGGACATTAGTGGAATACCAAATGAGTTTTATAATAACCCCTTCTTTGGAAAATTATGGATTTTGCAGATGTTAACTTCCCATAAAGGGGAAATGGTAATATATCACACATTTTAGCCCAACTCTGTTATATGTGGGTTTTTTTGGGGATCATGGAGCATAGAGATAGGGGATAATGGTGTCTTATGTTCCTCTTCGAGTCTTTATTTTCTTTCCAATGTTTAATTTGATAACTTTTTGGTCTTCTATTATTTCACAATTTGGAGTGGTAAAGATATGAATTATGTTGTAGTGTTGTCTTGCTTTGGTTCATACATTATTTAGTGAACAATTTGGTTATGGTCTATTGATTTATTGTTTTAATTATTAAAGTGTAAATATTCAACCACATGTATTTGAACCTCTTTAAAATATATTTCTATCCATTGTCATCTTTGGTATGTCGCTTAAGGCCATGCAATTACTCTTTGTATTCTTAAGACATTGCGAATTAGTGGGTCGATATATCCAATACGTGTATATACTCTATAAAATTTATTTCATTGTAACTACATATTTCAGATTGATAATTTTTGTAACAAAACATAATTAATAAGCATATAATTCCTATTTTCAGAAAGATATATACTCATGTAACTATACAAAGTTAACTATTGATTTTAAATAAAATTATTTCACCCAATAAAAATGAGTTATATTTATCATATATATCAATATCTCCTACATAAATATGATATTCCATTCCTACCACTTTTTGAACCTTAAAAGCTCATCATAATGAACTAGTCATACCCATAGACATTTCATAAGATAAAATAACTGGTAAAAATTATGAATAATATTTGTGTCCAACCCTTTTTTTGTGTATCATGTTACCCATCATATTATTATTGAAATAGATTACTTACACCGACACATAATATATCTATAAAAATTACCAACAAAATATAATATTATAACAAATTAACCAAATATTCTCTCCATATATATATATGGAGTAAATGTTTCTCAAAACTTATAAACAAATTGGAAAACTAATAATTAATTGGAATTGAGATATTAAAATATAGTATATGAAACTTTTATTTTAATAAAAAAGTAATAAAAATAACTTTTTACTATTTCATTTCATAATGAATTAAATTCTAACTGGATGAATATTGGTTTCGAACATTCTTTTTCCACATTATATTATAATAGTTTTTATTAATTTTCATATAGATATAAGATATAAGAATAATTTAAAATGACATATTAATATATTAAAATTTTATCATATGAATTTTTTTTACAAATAAAATAAACTATGTGTCTAATATTTAATTTTTATAAATAATGATAACACCATTTGGAGGCAGGGAGATATTAATAAAAAATAAGTTTTTATATGCATAATGTTTTTCCATGTAATTTACTTAAAATATTTTTTCATAATGAATTATTTAAATGAAATGAATAGATTATATATATGTATATGAATTTATTCTTTTAAAACCATTTCGTGGTTATTTCGGGTTATATAGTAAATTTATGATCAATTAATATTTGGAATATGAATTTTCATGAAACTAAAATTATACACATTTTTTGGATTATATTTTAAGATTAATTAAAAAAATTCTATAAGATGAATTTTATATAATTTATTTCTTATTTTTATTATGAATTATTTATACAAGGTTATAATTTCAAAATAATTTCTAGTCATAAATAATATTAAATTTAGTAAAAACTCGTTACCACAATGAAGACTAAAATGTCTTTACTAGTGGTAATCTATAATAATATGGGATCGAAAGAAATATATAACATATTTAACCCTCATTGGTCGGTTTTATTTTACTTACAATATTATTACTATAAAATATTAGTTATTCATGAACAATATTTCAAGAAATGTTATTTAATAAAACATTAGAACATTGAAATATTACAACTCTTCCACCCACCTCAATTAAAAAAGGACACATACACCCCTTTCTTATTAAAAAATATTAATCCATTTATCTTGAAAAAACCCAAGAAAAATATATCCCCAAAATATTGATCCTTGTTTTATAGGAAATGGTCTTCAGGTAACTCTATCAATGTGGTCCTCATGAAATTATCCAAAGAGGTTTTTCTATGAAAAGAAGTCATCTTTTTTGAGATCATTCTTTTATACATATTTTTTTCATCATTGAATGAAGACCTAAAAGATACATTATAATAACAATATTTCCTCTCATATAATTACAAATTATTATGTATATGGAATAATATTTATCCATCTCGTTTAATATTAAATGTCAGACAAAACCATCGATCTGGTGTACAACAGAATAAAACCTCTTACTTCAATGTAATTTCATTCCCATTACTATCTCACATGTATTTTAATTTTCATGTAACTATGGAATATAAATTATACTTATTAAATTATATATATTCTAAAATTTATTATATCCTATACGTTCTTACCATTTCACCAATTAAAAATGATAACATTCATCATGTGTATGTACGACTTGATGTCTCTAAGAATCGATGTTATTAATTTTACATGTCTAAATGTCATGAATGATTCTAATAATTAATTTAATTAATAAATTTTTTATTAATAACATGAATATAATTTTTGAGATGGTTTAAATATAACCTATTTATATGATACGAAACAGTCGCGATGAAACAAACTTGAGAAAACTATGTAGTTAACCACTAAAACAATGATAATAATGAATTATTATTGATGACAAGGTGATAATATGTTATTATTAGATCATTAATTATATTTTTAATACTATTTTAATTCAATTTTAAATTAATAATAGTTTTAATAAAGTTATATAGTAGGTTAATTCCCATTCATCTAATTGGAAGCAATGTTATAGGCATTTCATTCAAATTTAAACTCAATTGAGTCTAATTTTGTTTGATGTATTTTTATAAATTTATATTGTTATTATATATACCAATATAAGTATTAAACATTATTAAATATTTATTTATTTATAATAATTTTTCAGTCTACTTTTTAACATTATTGGGTTAATAATTCAAAAGTTACCAAAGAGGTTATAATTAACATTACAAACTCATTTTTATAGGTTTCTATATGCCATTAATTAAAGGATTATTATAATATGTTCTCAATATAAATAATTTATTTTCTTATACAATGGTATTTTAAAGACTTTACTTATTTTATTAAAATAATTCCCGCTTTCTATCTATAATCATGAAATGAAATGATAAAAGAAAAATCCATTATTATTTATCTTTTAGATCATATAATATATTCATCCATGTATATATATATATCAATTTTTTCTAAAAAAAATTAATTCATATTTACCAAATCGATTTATAATGGAAATTTTATATGGTCCATAGTTTTTAAAAAACCTCAGACAGTGTTTTTATATCATTCTTAACAATATTCTTCTAGTTATTTTAAAAAAAAAGTAAAATGGAATGATTATGCTTAATTATTGAGGAAATAAATTTACTTCATGGAAAGATCCAACCAATTTACCTTGATAACAAAATAATAGAGATAGTCCTAACATATCCCAATGTGATTTCTCGATCCCTAGAGGTTATTGACTAGCACTTGGCATCATGCAAACTGAAAGTTGAAATGATTTTGCATCAAACATTACAGAAGTAAAAGAGAGAAGAAAATATTTATATCAAAATAAACCCCACAAAAATTAATGTACTAAAAGAAAAAAAAAGAAATAATGTCAAATTAATAAAACCCAAGTCCAAAAACAAGGATAATTTCTCATGTACCAAATGACACAACTCACCAAGTATATGGTTCATCAGCTAGATCCACTACCTAGAGATACCTTTGAGATGGTAGAACCTGGAATTAAATATTCTATGAACACTAAAAGTAATATGTAGGGTGTGATCCAAATCATGGTATAATTTCACCCAAGGATTCCATAATAAGTTTATAATATATAATTAACTAATATAGTGCTCTCAATTTTCAATTAAAATGGTTTGGAATTCAAAATATCATTTTATAAAAACGTGATTTACAATTTTGAAGCTCGAAACACATTAGAAATTCATGATTAAATTATTAGATGATTGAAATACATTTCAAAATAAATAATTAACTTTAAAAAATTTATTCCTTATAAAAACAATCCTTTTCAAAAAATATTCTAAATAAAAACATTTATATAAAATAGAGTTTATAAAATTTCAATGAATGTAAATAAATTTATTATAATTGAATATACATTTTAAATACAATTAAGCGAGAAACATGGTCATGTCACAAATAGGTACAGGTGTTCGAGGCTACAGGGAACCGACACTGTAAAATGTAAAGTATCTATATATTCCCATTTGGGGATAAGTAAATGGGGAATCATCACCACCCCCTTTGGATTGGGATGTGCTAATATATGGTTTTAGAACATTGCAAATTATAAAGTGTTGTAGAAATAATAAACTGACTCTTTATGGATTTCGTGTTCTCAATTACCAAAAATTATGTGAAATTTAATTCAAGACCAATTAAAATAAAATTGAATACCATTACACGATTTCAAATAAAAAAAAATTTCTCTTCAAAACCTATAATGAAATTTTTATAAAAAAAATTTCTTTATATGATGAAAACATTGGGTTTCCATAAAAAATTTAATCAATTCTCACAAACACTTAAATTTTAAACCAATTAATATAAATTAAAAATCCATTCCAAAATAAATCCAACTATTTATTTTTCATAAAAACTCCTTCCATTTCACAAACACACCAAAATTCACTAGAATTAAGGGTTTTCCCATTTTCATACTTATGCGAACTGAAAGAAGAATTTATTGAAATTATGTTTTCAATAAAATGAGTGAAATAAATTTATTCAATTCATGAAATTTCATTTTAAATGAAAACAAAATTTAAATCAAGTTGTTAAAGGTTTATTATATTGGTAACCAAAGACGAAACCACCTACATTGCTCAGAGAAACACGATTCCAAAAAAACCCCACCAACAACAATAAATGTGAAAAAGATATAGGAACTCATCCTAAAAATGAGATTCCACAAAATTTTCATGGATCCATCAATCACAATATGAACCCTAAAACAATATAGAATGAATAGGGAAATAAATGTAGAGGTATGAATAATGATTACCCAAAAAACACACTATGATCACCACAATGATAAATCATTAAAAAAGGTTTGTATAGGTTGGAGACTCCCAAAATAATCTTGGGAGTCCATTAGGTTGAGAGATCGGATGTCAAGAGGATGAAACAATGTAATTACCAAAAAACTAACAATTAAATAAAATCAAAAATCTCTGATTTCTGGTGTGGCTAACCCATAACACACTGTTTAAATATCATATCAACTGAAAAACATGTCACCTCTTTCTATAAGTGAAATATTTTTATTTTTGGATTAACACAACATGTAACCATATTACACAATGATTAATTTATCAAGAGGATATAAAAATGACTAGTTAAAGCTAAGAGTCTAAAAAATATATATAACTTCATTATTATAGTTATCCTCTCAATTCCTCCTCAACCCTATAAAGAAAATTAATGAGGTAAACAATGATAAGGTTTAGAATGTACCTTCAATAAAGGTAATAGGGTGTTAAATCCTCCCAACTATAGAAGCATGTTGTCTCTAAAAATCCTATTATAAAGTTTCCATAAAAAAATTCATAGGCCACTTCCCTCTCATCAGTTCCTCCCTATCTCATGTCTCATGAGAATCAAAACCATTCATCCATAGCACAAGAACCAAATGTATCATCCTACCAAAATGTACCTTGGATTTAGATTCAATTATCCCAAATGGCTATTCAGAAAAAGATTACATAGGATCAATATCAAGATAAATCCATCTTATAACATGATATGGATCAGATAGATATTTTCAGGTATGAGATACATGAAACACATTATGTATCAATGTCATCTAGGGTGGTAGTTTGAAATGATATGATACTTTAACAAAATTATCAATAACAACAATATTTATAATAAAACTAGGATAAATGTTCCATTTCTTCCCATGTCATTGATGACCCAATTTGGATAAAACATTAAAGAGCACATGTTCAATAACTATAAACTCTAAATACCTATAGAAATGATCAATATATGATTTATATCATCTCTATACTATTAACATCCCTTGATGAATCATATAAATCGTTGTTGTCTTCTCCTGGACCAAGCTCAATTCCAGAAAGGACCATTCACCAATCTTCAACCAACACAACAAATATTTACATTTTCATCAATATATGGCCTCAAAAGGTTCCATTCTGATCACATTTTGGTAACTATTGTTCCACAAAAACTCTTATTGTCCCAAAAATTTTTCCCATCATTCTCCAAAGATGTGAACTCAAGTGTGAAGAATATCCGTAAGAATAAATATATCTCATTATTATATGGTCATATAACCATGGATTGTATCCCATACTAAAAAACCACGAGATACCAGTGCCTCCAATGGGCTATTAGAAAGAGATAAGTTAACCAAGGATCCCATTAAGAGATAATATTTGAGGGGACTCTCTGAAAATAAACAATATCTTTCACGTAGAAATTTCACAAATCCTCAACATTGGTTGGATTGTGAATGGGTAATGAGCTGATTTAGTCATCCTATCGATCACAACCCAAATCACATTCTTTTTTCTCTATTTACATAGAATCAAACCAAAACTCCATTGAGATATCATCCCACTTACAAGTACGGACTGGAAGTGGCTGGAAGAAATCCAAGGGAATCTTGTGCATGGCTTTCACCATTTTTTATATATAGAAATGAGAGATTAACTCATCAATGTTTTATATCATACATGGCCCCAAAAATTACTTCCATATATCATAGAAAATATTTGTGGTTCCTGGGTGCACGTCACACTAGAAACTCTTGAAATTCCACATCATTTCATTCATTACCAAATAAAATAAAATAAAATCACTCAAATAGCATAGAACACCTTTTTTGGTGAAGTACCACAGAGAAACAATCTACCCACCATAGAAAGATTGTCTAATATTACTGAACTTGTCTTCAAGCTAATGATCCTGATGAATCGTTTTGAGAAGACGAGACATCAACTAAATTCTATCAAATGAAATGTCATACCATTTTCGTTGAACTTCAATATAAAATTATGTAATTAAATCCATCAAATTACTCTCTTCGGATGATTCTTTATGTCTTGGATTGGAAGTATCTAACTCATGGTATATGAAATGACAGTCCATTTCCTTTGGGTATATAAAATGTTGAAATCTAAAGACAACAGGTATTCCACCCCTTGCCTCGGGTCGATATTTAAATATTTTTTAGAGAACATATAGCTCATTCTATTATGTTCTTTATATGTGGTAAATATTTTTACATAAAGGTAATGGAACCATATTTAATAAAGGTGAATCTCAACTTCTATTTTAGGTACATGGGATGGATAATTTATATTGTGTGTCCTTAGAGGATGAGATCCATTATCAACTACATGATTACTGTATATAATAACATATCCCAATCCTATACATGACACATCCCAAAAGACCACATAGCCCTACCTAGCCTTTGGAAGAGGCAACACCGACACAATTTTATAAATATAGTTCAACTCAATAAAATAATTCTGACATTTTTATTTCCATGAAATATTTACTCACTTATGAGTTAGTGCATTAATGAGATTATCCAATATTAAGAAGTCCTTCATGAACTAGAGATAATATCCTGATAATTCTAGTAAATATGAATCTCAAATTAATTTCATTATAGTTAAAATGTCAGGTTATAATTCACCTTATAAGGATCGACTAATATTCCTTGTTCAAAAACTACGTGTCCCAATAATTACATATCCCAAATTCATCATTCAGATTTTAAAATTGTGGAATTATGTCGATGAATTATCAGCAAACAAAAAAATTCTCTCAAAAGATGCACATAATCCTCACGAGACATTGGGAAAACAAGCAATTAATCCACAAATAGTACCATAATGGTATCTAGATATTCATGGAAAAAATATTCATTAACACCATAAATATTGATGGATCAATGTTTAGACAAAGGAGAATAACTATGTACTCATAATGATCGTACCTACTTTGATATTCAGTTTTCAGAGTGTCAACCACTTTTATTATTACTTGATGGTTAATAGATATATGGTCGATATTTGAGAACCAATTCTCCCCCTTTAACTGATTATTCAGATCATTCATCCATGAAAACAGATATTGGTTCATTATTTTAAATCAATTGAGATTTAGATAATCAATGCAAAGGCATTGGGAACCATCAACATTCGTTCCAAAGATAATAGGTGTCACCCAAGGTGACTCACTCATTCATATAAATCATTTCTCTAGATAATAATACAACGATCTTCAGCTCATTAATTTGTTCCACTTGCATATGGTAGGATGGGATAGATATTGGTTGAGTACTAGTAATTATGTCAATAGAGAACTCAATATCCTTTACCATTGGAAAACCATAGAAACACATTAAATATCCTGATAATAACCAGTGGGAGATCACCGCTCAAATATGATCGCTCTATATAAAAGGAAAACATTGATATTAATTTCCCTAACTCTGTATTAAAAGGTTATTCCAAGCTTGAACTTGGGTCCCATTCTCCATGAAATACCTGAGACACAGCACTGGGTGTAGTAAAGGAGACCCATCAAAGATGACAACCAATCCCAAATTTATTTAAAATTGGCCAATCCATCCCAAATATGACATTAAAAGGGTATAAGCCCAAAACATAATGCTCTACATGAGGTCAAAATCTGATATTGAGAAGACACAAGAGGGGAAATGAAGAACCTTCACACTCTTCAAACCAAGTGGTGTTATGAAATCCATTGAACAAGATAAAAGATCCACAAAAAGATATAAATGATTATAAATAAGGTTTTAAATAAAATAATTCAATTCTACAATATAAAAAATATTTGTCACTATTGACAAAAATATAGTAATGGAACCTCTCACGGGTGTTGGAATTTTATCTTCTTCCTCTTGAATATCTTCCAGAGTGTGAAGAATATTTATTAGGGATTTATATGGCTAGAACCATTTTTCAGAAGAATAATATGATTTCCCTATAGTTTTAGGTGGAACTGATAATCCCATTCCCCTATGTGGAGTGGAATAAATATGGAATGATTTTTTTATGTTCCTTGAGAATATATAGGATCCATAGTTCCTCGGTGCCTCAGTGCAACCTCCCTTTTAATGTCATGGATTCCCACACTATTAAAAAACCAAAGGTCCTATTTTAGGAACTATAAGAGGTATTCAATGACCCTATAGTCGAGAAATTCCACAAGAATCATCAGGCTTATTCCATCCCTTGAAATAACTCACATTGCTTTTAGAAGAAAAAGAAACTCTTGATAAAATTAACTATCTAGCCAGATCCATCTCATCCATCAGTGATCAATGTAGTATATTAACATAATAATGAAGATTTATTTGGAAAAAAAGTGAAAAATATAATAATGAAGTCCCACATAGAACAATTGAGCTTTATCCTCTCATTTAATACTATCTTAGGTGCGTAAACAATGATCTCAGGAAAACGGTTAGAATTTTACATCAAGATAATGTCTACCTTCTCATGATTGAATAATATAATTTATTTGGATAAAAACAATTGAATTTGGATAGAACTAGTTAGTGAAAATAAATTTTAATGATTTCTAATCTAAACCCTCATGCTTCATTTCCACCACCATCCTGTCCCACCTTATCCAACATATTCCTTCCATCTTGAAGGGGGAAAACATCACTTTTATCTTTTCAGGAGTGTTTATAATCCCAAATAAGCATTCTATATTACAAAACCTTTCCTAAAACCCATGAGGATCATTTGTGACTTTATATGGTTCTGGATTCTACTGAGCGAAATCTTTAGAACTAACATTTAGAACATCCCCATGTGGTTCCAATGATGAAGCATGAATGGGAAACATAGGTTGTTCTTGTCTTAGAGCATGGATTGTGTGCACAATCACCTCAACATGGCTCAGGTCCATAATAATATTTTCTCACTGAGGTTAAGAATTAGATTCCTCCTAGATATGATCCTCACATCTTCTAAGAGGCATTATGCAACACAATATCCACATATAACAAATAAGACATTAGGTTAACACTCAAAAAGAGCGATGAGGGATATTATCCCCAACCGATTGAAAAAAATATATTTTTATTTACCAAAATCCAAATTAAAATAAGGAAATTAATAGAACTAATCATCAAGACACCATTCCCTATACACCGTTGGTGACATAAGGTTCATTATAATGAGATCTGTTTCAGAACTAAATCACAACTACTTCCTAAGTCAAAAACAGATTTCATAAATTTTACTAATTTTAATACAAAAAATGAATCACCAATTAATACCACTTTGTCACAAACTAGGATTGGTACCCTTGTATCCCAATAATCAATCTACTCCTAACATAGCCCGAAAGTTGTTACCGATCCCCATGGGTTGACGACTTGAACCTAGCATCGTAAAAAATGAATGTGGGAATGAATTTTTCTCAAACCTTATGGAAGTAAATGAGACTATAATATATGAATCTCAAGAGAAAGTAAAATTTGAGTAATGTACAAGAAGTCAAAAAATAAATAAATCCCAATTTATTACAACCAATGTACTAAAATAAGGAAATTAGCCCATGTCCCAAAGAACAAAACTGACCAATTCCAATGTTCTGTAGCTAGATCCACCTCTAAGAGATCTATTTTAGTTGCTCGATCCTGTAAGGATATATTCTAAAAACACGTGATGGAAAAAATATGGTGAGATTCAATTCCTAGTTGGTTTCACCCACGGAGTCCATAATAAATTTTCATTATAAAATTAACCAATTGAGTTCATTATATTTTTATATAAATTGGTTTGGCATTCATGGATGTATATTTAAAGAAATCATGAATTATAATTTAATAGATGCAAACACATTATAAATTCATGATTAACATTTAAAATGATTGAAATACATTTCAGATGAAAAATTTTCCATTAAAAATATCATTCAAAATAAAAAAACACATTCCACAAAATGGATTTAATAAACAGTATTTATAAAAATGTATACATAAATATACATGTCAGGTAAAGACATTTTTAACAATGGAATATAAATTTGATACAAAAACCTGAGGTTATCTTGGTAATTTTCAAAATTGTTATGAATGTTCTTAGATATAGGGACCCAAATCTGTGAAATAATAAGTATATACATATTCACCTTGGGAATATAGAAAATGAGACACATCATCAATTTTTATGGAATGGGATATGCTAATATAATGCATTAGAATGTTGTATGTCATAAAAGTTTTTCCAAATAAACCACTAACTACCTATGGATTTCATGTGATCAAGCAACAACGGTGATGGGAAATGTATTTCAAGATTTTGTAAAATATAGTTAAATCCCATTATCCAATTTTAAATATGCCAATTTTCTCTTTAAAACCTGTAATAGTGTTTAAAAAAAACATGCCTTTTACAATAAGTTTTTGGGTTCCCATCAAAACCATTTTGAAAACTTTTTTACAAAAAATTTATTTGAAACAAATTAAAGAAATTTCACAATCAAAATCACATTTAAATCCATAAATTTAATTTACATACATTTTATATCACTTTACAAACATACCAAAAATACTATAATTGGTGATTTTTTCAAATTAATTATGAAGAAAAACAAAATCCAAATTAATTGGAATTATTATTTTAAAAAAAATAGTTGTGAAATAATTTTATTCCCTTTTATAAATTTCATTTTTATATCAAAAATAATTTAAATAAATAAATTAATGATTAATTAAATTGAAATACATAGACAAATCCACCTAAATTCATCATGAAAACACAATGCATATAGTAAATCACACCAAAAATAGTAAAGGTACCAAAGAATGAAGAAAAAACCCGATATAGATGATTAAACAACGTGATCATATTTCCATAAAACTAAAGATAAACCATCAAAATCCAAACAAGGAATATGGAAAGAGACAGAGATGTATGAACAATTCTTACCCAGATTGACACACTCAGATCACCATAATGATTAGTCTCTGAATAAAATGATCTGAAGGGGTGGTATGATCCCAAAATAACATTGGAAAAGAACGAGGTTTATAGAATCGATTTTTGGGGGAAGAAAAAAAGAAATTCTAGCGAGACTGTTAGTCAAAAAAAGACTATGGGCTCTTCATGATGTGTAACCCAATTACATATTGTGTAATTTGAAATTTTCATATCCAATGAAAAAACAACCACCTTTTGCTAAAAACCAATATTTATCATTTTAGGATTTTTATAATGTGTGACTATATTAGACATCATGTAATTATTTTATAGACTACATAAATGACTGGTTAAATATTAGATTCCAAAAATCATAGTCTTCACTAATATAGTTATCCAACCACTTCCACCTCAATCCTACCCAAATAATGAAATAATAAACTACAAAAAGGATTAGAACATACCCAACAGAAAGGTAACATGATTTTATAATTCTTGCAATCATATCCATTTTACTATATTTTGATTATTCTATAAGATTTTAACAGTTTTAAAAATTGAAGTTGTAGTGAAATATTATAATAATATTTCCCTTATATTTTAATTTATTCACTAAAATAAATTAAATTATTACGAAATAAATATTTACAATTAATTGATGGTCTTATTTTCATTATTATATTTTTTTCACTTATTGTATTTGTATTAATAATTTCAATTTCATGTGATCATCATTCAGGGAAATTATATATATATTTAATATCCTTATTATGTTTTTCATGTATATTATTATTTCAAAAAAATATATTATTTAATTGTATTGTGTTTTAATTCAATCGCTATTTTACTGGATAGAGAAATCATAATATTATGTATTATTTTATAAAAATTGATATTTTATAAGAAATATTTTTAATTAATTAATTTTATTATTTAATATATGTGTAATGAATTCAATATGCAGGGATGTACGGTTCCAAAAATTACATATCTCGTTGATTCATCAATAACCCTCTTGATTCAATACAAATTAGACAACCTTATTAATTTTTTCCCTTACTCTAGGTTAATAATTTAATTCCCTTGGTGAAATGCCTTGGTGGTAATGATGTCATTTTTATTGATATCATGACATTCAACATATCTAATTTCCTTTATTTATATATTTTTTTATTATTATCCCTGATATTATTTCATTGATATTTTTCATATATACATTTCAGGCCCATGTTATTGATTAAATGAAATGTTTTTTAGTAATACACCTTTTTATTTTTACTATTACATATTTTCCCATCATATATTTAATTTTTCACCCTTAGAAATTTAGATCTCAATTATTTTGTTTTATGTTCCCCAGAATGTGATGAAGGAAAATTTGAATATCTTAAATGATGTACAGTATTAAATTTTACTATTTCATGATATTTTCCTTAAAATATAAAAATGGAATGTAGTTATACTATACTTAATAAATATCAATATATTAGTAAATCCTCGGAGATATTAAAACATTATCTTATGAAAATTTAATAATACAGGCCCCAAATCTGGTCTACTAGATTTGGGTTTCTTACAGTTGGTATAAGAGGATGTTAAAAATAATCCTTGGACAATTATTTAAGAAAACATAGTATAGGGATAATAAATATGTGTTAGGATTTCGGGATATCTCTAATTGTAGGATTATATCTTAAAATAAATTGTAAGGTAGTGGTATTGGGGGTTTTCTAGAAAGAAAACCCTTTCAGGTATTATAAGTGGATGTTTTTTAGAATATTGGCATGTATGGGTAATAAATACGAATGAATATAGTGCAGCAAATATCATACATAATTCTAAATAACTATAAATAGATATCACTAAATACCTAATTTGAAATAAATTTTTTGTTATGAATAATAATGAACTATTTTAATATATATTTATTATTTATTGAATCCTTTATTTGGATTATGATATTGAAATTGAATAAAAATTTAATTTATGTGATGTTTTATAAAAGATATATAATTAAATAA
This sequence comes from Viscum album, assembly GCA_963277665.1. NCBI lineage: Eukaryota > Viridiplantae > Streptophyta > Magnoliopsida > Santalales > Viscaceae > Viscum > Viscum album. Next base: position 2,057,148,728 of record OY728120.1, on the reverse strand, counting down.
TATTATTTAATACTTACAATTTTTTCTTTTAATTAATTAAATTAAATTTTTTATAAATTATGCAGGATAGGAATGATGGTATTAATAATTATAGATTATGTAGATATTTCCCTTGTATGAAATATAGAAAAACTAGTGTTGGAGATGATATGATCAAAATGATATTATTTAATTTGACCCTTCTTATACAGATGAAATATAATGTATGTAGAAACATGACATATTAGGGAATTATTCACATATATTGGATTTTTTCACAAAATATGATCCTCTATATTTTCTAAGAACTACTAATATAGTTGTATTTTAGAAAATGATAATGTCCCTTCAAATGAAATTTCTAGAACATAGATGAAATGAAAAGGAATTGTTTATATTGGTAGTTTATTTGAATAAATAATTGGTTAATTAATGGTTAAAATATATACAAAATAATTGGTATGAATAATAAATATTTGATATGGTATGGGGAGCTTTTAATGTAACATATTTTGAAAAATATTTCCTTCATTAGTATGGAAATAAATTTAAGAGAATGTTCATGAACATAAATAAAAAGGGAGAGGAATGGGTTTCATGGTATAAGGAAAAAATTAAAAACAAATATCTTGGAATCATTTGGATTACTTATTAAATATATATAACAATAATGACACTTTTTTGAAGGGAATAATCCATGCCTATGAAGAAACGGATTTCTCAATATTTTTAATTACATGTTGAAATTGTCTTATATTCTATTAAAGTAGATAAATAGTTTTCTTGACACTATATCATTGAAGGAAATTACTATAATAAGTGTGATTTATTCTGTAAAAATATCATTATTCAACAATATGATAAGGGTAAATTAATTTAAAATATGAAAATATTATGGAATGAATCATCTGGGAAAATTATTGAAGGGCATTGATGTTTTTTACGAGTGAGGTGAAAAGGTTCGTATAGATAGTCAACTATAGGGGATGAATAAATCCACCAATATACATTGCTTAAAATCTGTAGAAATTTGGAACTATTCTACCCAATTTTCCATGTTCCAAGGTAACATACTATAGAAGGGGTCAAATGGGGAACACCTTGATTTTGGAATCACTATAGATGTGGATATATTCTATAATGATATTGTGGTGGGTACATTAAAAATAGAATTAAAATGTCCTATTCCTTTATTTCCTTCGTAGATAATGATACTAATTAATATCATCCATGATTTCTATAAAAATTATGTATTACCCTGCAACCATATGAATGTGGTTGTTAGTTAATACACCTGGTTGAAATATTACCACAACTAGAATTTTCCTAATAGTTCCTATTATTACAAATAAATTTCCCCATATTTTTACATTATTATAATACATATGGTTAATGCTGAAATAATCCGTGAAATGAAATAGAACTACAAAAATAATGAAAAAATTATTACCTGTATAATCAAATTATTATTTATAATGAAGATTTAGGGTCCAATGCCTTTAGAGGGGAGACATAATCACATATTCTTAACTATATAAAAATCATGTGGATATTAATAATGTGATTCTTGGGGAATAATTAAATAAATAATATATACATATATATATCTATGTGCGTGTGAATTTTTATTCTTAAAATTGAGGATGATCATATTTTACATGATTAGATTAATGTATTTCTTATGGAATAATTAGGACCTCCACCAGAACATTATTTTATATATCCCATTGCTTTAATCCCTAATAGAACACAAATATTAATGAAAATATATATAATTAACACATTTAACATAAAATAGTTGAATAAAAAAGTTATGTGTGATATGTGATTTATATGTCATAGTGCTTCACCTATGAGTTCCCAATTTTTTTATACTAAGATGATATATGGATCTATGAGTTATAGAATTGATTATTTGTAAATCTAGGATATTAAAATAAATAATGTGATTCATATTCCCCACATTAATGACATGATTACTAAAATTCTTAAAGATCAATATTTTTCAATGATTTTTCATCATTCTTTGTATCATAGATTGAATGTATTGATGAAAGATATTCTTCACAACGATCCATGTAAGGTATGGATAATAAGAGTTTACATTTATTCCATTATTTATTGATTAATAATCCTTGTAATTTATGGATCAATTTAATAGCTCATGCAATGAGTATCTATTTTTTTTATTTTTTGATGATAAAATTTTGGATTCTAGATGTTATGAGGACTATTTCAATAACTTTCTGATCATTCTTGATATTCATTGAGGATTATAGTTATATATGAAATTTATTATTTTTGAATTTCAGTTACAAATTATTTCTTTGCATGGAATTAATTTATCCATTATTAGAATATTATTTTATTCTATGATGGAAAATTTGTTTAAGTAATATTATAAACCAATGTACATAACCTTGTTTTACTGTTTTAATTATTTTCAACATCACATTTGACGATTTATTAAAAAAATTACCTGATCAGATATCATGTTAAATGAGGTTACATTTGAAGGGGTTTTTTTCTGAAAAATAGAATGTGTGGAATATTTTTATGTATTTATTTTAACATTTTTTAATTCTTGGGTTATTACATTATAATGAGGAAATAGTGGATTTTTTATATATAGAGATTCATCAAAGAAGGTATTTTGATTTTTCATTATAAATAACAATAATTTTATTAAAAATTAATCAATGATTTTATAGAATCATAAATATTAATATCCAACTCATAACCTTGTGTTTGAAGTAGTTATAGTTTTCTTCGTGACATGGTGAAATTATGTCCATAGTGAAATATGTTAGATATACATTGATAATAAGAATATAAAGTAAATATTTTAATAGAATGGGATCAAAATGAGTATATGAGGATTAATTGAGCTAATTAATGATTAATATTTCTCAATAAAACACCATGCATTTAGGGAAAATATGGTATTGGATTCATTGATTTTTAATGATCATGTACTCTTGACAGAAATGGGAATTGATGGCATTTCATTATTAATTGATTTATTAAATATAATTTTTTGTTATTAGTAAGTATGTTTTAACATTAATCCATTTTCAAATGATTGAATAAAAATATTGATTTAAAGAGATATAAATTTCAATGCATGATGATGTAAATCATTAATGAAATATTATAACCATGAATGATAAGATAATTGAAGAAATTTTTTAGGAAAAAATTATTCAGAAATTTTTAAATTGCCATTATATTCCAATAATAAATATGGTTAAAATGTAATTACTATATTATTTTTCAAATATTAAAATTCTCTATACACCATGTTAGAATCAGAATATATAGCGATATGATATAACATTTTTGTGATATAATATAAATTTGGAAACTATTTATAATTTTTCAAGATACAAATCGTGTTAGTAAGAAAAAATTGGGGGACATACTTTAAGATGATTATTAAACCCTACATCAATTATTATGGGTAAATGGGATGTCATTACTATTAAATTTTACAATGTATTACCAATAACAATATAAAAATAATACAATATGGGTTATTTTTTATCACTTAACAAAATTTACACAATTACTGAATATAATTTAAGAATTTACTATTGATCTCATGAAAAAATATATATTAATGATCTTTAAAGGATTCATTATTAAAAAAATTATCTTTTTTGTAATCATGATATACAATTTAGAGAAATTTTTTCCAAATTTACTCAGAAGTCTCTTGATAGTGATATTTATAAAGGAAGAACCTATAATAACAAAACTAAAATATAGTTTGAAATGACTATTCAACCCTTAAAAGAAATATTTTGGTCACTCTCACATGAAATTTATGTTATGTGAGAATAATATAGATATTTTATGAAGTTTTCCTATTAAAATAGATTATATTTTAGAATTAAAATGGTGACATATAAAACATTAAAGAGAAATAGATATTCTACACCAACATAGAGGGTTGATATTTTGGAATGGAATCTTGTAGGACTAGAACATATTATGATGAAAATAAAAATTATTAAAAATATTCAGACCTGTAAATAATCAAATCATAGAAGGAAAAATATTAATATAGAAATATATGCCAAACACAACATTTGTTCCAACCTATGATGAAATAAAAATGGAACCTGGACTATGTTATTGTGAAGAGCCAATCTAGATCAATAACAGTAATGAATATGTATTGAAAAATCAATTAAACCAGGTAATAATTCTAAAAGTTTGAAATCATAAATTTGAGGATTCAATGTTAGACTTGAATGATATTACAATGATGTCCTAGTTCCATTTTCAGAGAATAACATCCATGAAGATTGTTATGATGAAATCAGCAATAGAGAGAGGGATGAAACATATGGTTAAATTATATTCTATAAAAAATTTATTTTAAGAATCAAAATCCATTTAAAAATATATTATTCCATGGAATAAATTTTTTAATTGATATTATTAATATATGTTATGAAATTATTAGGTCCAAATTATGCTAAAATATTTCTGCTTGAAATTTTCATATACAAAAAAGTTCATATAAATAATAACAAATATAATATTTATGTAATTTACCATTTATTTATAATATTTTTTATAAAATTAATAATTATCCATTTTTTAATTAACAATTTAATATAAATAGTTATAAGATCATTTTCATGGAAATGTATATTTTTAAAAAAATTGTTTTATGTGTTTAATGATTTTCTATTTTAATTAATGAATATTATAATTAATTATGTGTTATTTAAATTAATTATGTTGATTATATATGCAACCATATTAAATTAACTATATATAAACATTATTACTATATAGGTTGATAATTTATGGTCATATTCTTCTTGAAAAGTTAATTTCCATAAAATATTATTTTTCATAACATTTTGTGGGAATATTTTTCAAATATATTAAACAATGTTTTCTGATTTTTTTGTGTTAGAATGGTTTAATGGTTTACTATCAATATAAATAATTTTAGTTAAAAATGGGTACATAATTTTTTCACGCAATTAATAATAAAAATAGTAGAAATTTGTTTTTGTAGTTAAGGTCAAAACTATTTTATCTAGGGGTTAATATAAAATGAGATGGGATAAGATAATATAAAAAACTTATTAAATATTGTTGGATTGTTTGATTGATAAATAAATTTTATCACCATAACATAATTTTCATTTTTTATGTATTTGTTCAAGGGACATAACAATATGATAAATCGTTGAGAAATTAAATCTATGCCACTCACCTCAATAATATAAGGGAACCAAATCCCTTCAATTACTCACAGCTCCTATGAATTTTAACATGATAAAAAATGTATATAATATCCACCAAAAAACATATTCTCTTTTTAAAGGATCTAAAATTTCAAAAATACCATCCCCATGGTTTTTAAAAAGATCTCCGAATGAGGTTTCCCCAAGAGAAGTTTTTTCATCTTACCTAAGAAATTGTGTTTTTCTAATTCATTATTTTTCAAATTTCAATAATTTAAAGAAAATTATATTTTAATAACACCATTATCACCCATATATTAAAAATTAATAATAATTATGTAATATTATTTATCCATTCTCATCTCTATAAAACATAAAAGTAGACCAATACTTGCGCGTACAGAGGACTACCGCCTCATGAATCGATGAAAAAATTTTGTGAATCAGTGTCTCACATGGAAACTGATAATGATAGAACTAATGAATATAAATGAAAATTATAAAAATTTTACTATGGAAATTTAATATATCAATTATATACATTCCATTTTTTCTATTATAAACTCAAAACATCACTCCTGTGTATTATGGATTACTATCTCCAAAATTACTTGTGATTAATTTTACACTTACACCATTATAAACTATTTAAAGAAATATGTAATGTATAAATATGTTTTTTTTAAAACCTTAATATTATTTTGGAAATATGAATCTACAACCTATTAATAGGAATCAGATCATCTAGGTTGAAATATACCTGACAAAAGTAAGCATTTAACACATAAAGTGTAACACCCCGACCCTAGATACCCAGAGTCGGTGCATTATTACATAACATTGGAATGATCACAAAGGATCAAGTCTCTAACGATCGATTTGTTTAATAGTCTTGGAAACACTAGATATATTCATAAGTCTTACATTACATCATAAGGTAAAAAAACTACAACAAAATCTTTTCTTCATATCCCCTCATACTATCCCTACAGGTCAATCATAAATTACTTCTTCACATCCTGGGAAAAATAAAACATTGAAAGGGGTGAGCTGAGATGTTCAGTAAGGATAACAATATAGCAGAATTTTTCATAGATAATCATAAACACTTAAAGAAATTTATAACTAAAACAAAATATTTTTAAACTTGAACTTCATCATAATATGGAAAAGATAAAATGAAATAATGTCATTTACTTATTCACATGGATATTCTACTAGTCGAAAAATCACATTAAATATCAATAACCACTTTCATAATGATTGAATGCATAATTCCAGACTATCATAACCGCATAGCCAAGGCCTCGTGCCAAGACTACAAATAAGATTTTCCCAAGGCCTTGTGCGAAGACACTAGTTTGTCTCATGAGACCTACCGATGCATCGAGGAGCTATAGAGGGATCCACCCGTCACTTACTAAGTCCAATGCATTCCTCATATGAAAAGTTTTAAACATAACATAAACATTCGTATTAAAACTAGCATACGAAATGTCAATACATTAACCACAAAACATGAACGGTATAAAAATAGCACATCCACAGTCAAACATAACTCATTCGATACAATATGGAAGATTGTATTGTATCATATTAACCTCAATCGATAATAATGAATGATATCGATATATATGAAAATAACCATCATAACTATTTGAGAGAAATATCCCCCTTTTCTTGAAAACATTTAAAAGTCACACTATTTGTGAAGAAGCCGTTTAAAAATAGATTTTTGAATCAAAGTGTCCCATACCACTTAGAAATATTTAAAAGGAGTTTTAATTTAAAAACTTTAAGGTCCATATAAAAAAATACTTAAAACAATTTTTTAAAACATGGACATTAATGAGAAAGATTTAGAAGAATAAGTCTTTAAAACATTATAAAATGATATTTTAGTGAGAGTTTCTAACCAAAAGAGAGACACTTGAATAAAAATAATTGAGGTAATCAAAACTTAGTAATATAATGTTAATAAAGGGATTCATGATATACTCTGTCAAAGTACATTATATACACCACATAAAAGTGATTTTGTGTATAACAACAATGAAGTATCAATGGAATGTAAATTGAGATGAAATCTCTCATAAAGGCCATATCCTTAGGTTAAGGATAAATCAAAGACATAGTTATGTGTGAAAAATATAGATACACTAAATATGATTGGATATTTAGTGTAAAACAATAAAAGGACATTCACACATAATCTTGTAAAAAAACACCAATGAATTGGATGTTTAACTCAACAAATGGATAATGAGTTAAAATTACTCTTATCAAATTCATATCGATGACTTGAGAAATTATCAATGGAGTGATTTTGTGTATCAAAAGTATATCCAGAGAAAAGGGGAGTGTAAATTATGACATAAGCAAATGAATAGTGATTCCACACATAATCTCTGAGTAAAATAATCAATGAAGTTTGCGTAAAGCCGAATAAATGGAAATTGAAATTTCAAATTCCCTTATCAATTTGGTAACATACGAAACATACACCCATGAAAGAAGGATAATACAATGATGATGTAAATATCCATAAATTATATTATGTTACACAATGAATACAGTCATGGGCAGTACACACACCACATGCAATAAATAAGTGGTGAACAATAGAATTCTCACGGAATGAAAAGTGAGATAAGAAACCCCTTACTTTATAATTTTTCCTTGGTCTATGGTAGGTTTACCTCCTGTATAATGGTGAAATATATGTTATTGAATTATAAAATAATCATTTACATTAATATGACATCATATATGATCTTTTAACATTTATTTGTTAATAATATCTTAGTATTATCGTCATTTCAGGTGTTAACTTACTCGTTTTCCTTTATATTTTTTGTTACGTAAGCCGTGTTTGTTATGGATAGGTTGTATCTTATTCATATACAGAATTATATCAAGTCATTAAACATTATTTTTAAATCATAAAAGGATAATTATAGTTGAATGGATACGATGGAGAATGAATCTCATCGCTTTTGTGAAGACGGTAGTCTGTACGTACGCACGAGCGATAATATCATTCTGTTGATGTTAAAATAATATATAATTGGATGGTATATCATATATATACAGAATAATTATCATTTTATATTTATTATTTACATAAATTACACATCATTATTATAGCCATCCAAATAATAATTTATTGAATGACAATTACACCACGATGTGGAGACGGTAAGCTGTACGTATGCACGCATGGTGACATGTCATTCAAAGTATGGATAGAATACTGAATATGGTTGTACCATATTTATAATAATATTATAGTATATAGGAGATACTGGATTAATTATTTTAGAATGGGAATAACAATGAACGAAGAAGTTGAAGAAGAAAAGAATTTGAAAAAGGGTGGTAAAAACATTACCTCTTTTCGGGTTCTTCCTTTTCATTTGATCAAAATGGCTCCTTAGGAAAGCTTTTGGATCACAATAAGTCCTCTATGTTGTATTTAAGGAAGTTGAGAGAGTATTTGGGCAGGGGTTGGCCGAACCAAAAGGCTTTGGAGGTGTGAATTAATGAGAAGGGGGAGTGCCCTTTTATAAGAGGGGTGAGGGGCACCTTTGGAAAAGCTGGAAATATTATATTATAATAAATTCATATTCGGTTTCTAATGGCTCAAAAGTGGATTATTTAAAGTTAAAGGTGGTGATAGGTTGAAAACCACTCAAAAAATATAATTTATACAGGTTTGTGTCAATATATTAACCTTATCTTTAAGTATTAACTCTTAGTTAATTAGTTTCACTTTTACAATGTCTCTTTGTATTTTTATATTATATGGTTATTAAAATTACTATATACATCCAAGAGTACCCAAAGTGGTCCATTAATGATACAAATATCATGATATAAGTCTCTTGGTTGAACCGTAGATTTTTAGGAATTTAATATAAATTAATAATATAATATTTGTTTTAAAAACTCTTTTATGTCAATTTTGACACTATTCAATAATTGATTTTTGTGAAACTCATAACAGAATTATTACTTCGAAAAAAGTCAATTAAATAAATCTTAATATGTCATATTAACCTAAAAAATTATTTTAATTCAATAAAAGTCTCCAATTTTATTTATTTGGGTATTTATAATATGAATTATTTTAATTTTTCACTATTTTGGTAATTACTCCATCATCATTGTGTCATAAATACATTAAATTATTTAATGTCTAAAAATTATAAATAAAATATCATCATGTAAGAAATCGTTTTAGATTTCTAATTAATATTTATAATCTAATTTATCTTATGTGTAATCCTATATTAAAAATGTTTTAGTAAATAAACATTGATTTTAACTCTTTTAACACTTCTTTGAATATAATAATAATAAATGTCCTAATCTAATACAAGTGGACCTAAATGATAATATTTTACTCATAAGGTTGTTTTTGGTAGATATACACTTGTCCAATAGAATTAGGACATGTGTTAGGGTAATATTAATATCATTTTTACCCTTAATTACCCTATTCACTTTTAACCGTGGTAAATAAAAGTAAAACGTTACTATTCACCAAAAAATATTTTCATCTCATTGAACAAAATTTTACTCCTTGATATTAACCATGTCTCTAGGATTTTCGAAATTCCACTCACACAAGTGGTAAAATTATGTTTTATGAAAAATTCAGTTTTTTAACTACCACTTAGTGGTTTCACTATTCATCAAAAAAATGAATGTTTCCAGAAAAATACCAAAAATTAGGCCTAAGATATATTTGATATTATGATCTCAAAAATGATGTCTATTTTACCAAATTCAAAACATATCAGTTGCATTAATTAATTTAAAAATTAAATCCCATCGCCAAAACAAATAGCGTGTTTTTAAGAGATAATAACTATCAAAAGATTGACACTTGTTTATGTCCCGTTCAATTGTGAAATTATGTACAATGACCAACATTTTATTAAATGGTAAAAATATATTCTAAATATAACTTAAAACCACTAAAATTCATAATTTATCAATAGAAATTATTTCGATTAAAAAAGTTGTTTTTAATTAAAATTTAGTAATTTTCACTATTCATCAAAATATAAATGTTATCCGAAAAGTTCCAAAATTCCACATTAGGCTAAATTCGATACTCCGAATACAAAAATTATGTCTATTTGGAGAGATAAAATTTATAAAATTACAAAAAGTAGGTATTACTAATCATAACAGCTAGTTTTGTTGGTTGTGGTGTGTGTTAGAACTCGAAGTTGCGTACAACACTCACTACTGTATTATTCAAAGGAAAGTGTACAGTGAAATCTTGTGATGTTTCATTGTAAATTTTTGATGTCCCCGTTCTAAAAAGTAAATTTATTTAGTCAAATTGAATATATAAAAGTTTAAAATATTGAATTTAAAAAGGGTTCACTATTAAAAGTTGGTGAAAGTGCGATACTAAAAATGAATTTTTTCTTACATTATGTCTGAGAAACTCATAATATGGATTCTAAAATTATAAGGATTATATAAAGTTTAAATTTTAGTTAATACTATTCATAACCTCTTCCGAATGGATTTTTTGGTAAGTCATGGTGTGCTTGAACTCGATGTTGCGTGTAGTGCAAGTTATCGAATTATTTTGAAGAAATAACACACTATGAAATCTTGGGGTGTTACATTATCCCCTCCTTCAATAAATTACTTCCTCACAATTTGAAATTGTTCTTTAAAAATAAAAGGTTTAATATAGAAAATATCTTTGTGGGAAAACCCACATCGAAAATTGGGTTAATAATATTTAGTCATAATAAGAGGAAAAGGCAAATGAAAGGGTCGCAACCAAATTATGATATCTATTCGGAGAACATTGGTGGAAATTAGAGACATATAATTGGAGGAAAAACGTAAATATTTATAGGTAGTTATTGAGGTCATCAATCGCAAACAAGTGTAAAATTGAGGGCCTTAAATTCATCAATCTATGATGATTTAAAATACCATTGGTTCAGCAAAACATATGGTATTCAGATAACACATTTTTTTTCTTTTAAGATCCCTTCACTAATGTATAAGAATCAATTTATTCATTGAATAAGAGAAGAAGAAAAATATAAACTTGACAAGTAGAGTCTCATACATTAACTATGTTCTACCACAAACTCATCTGTCACTCTAAAAGATAATAGAACTTAAGAATAATATTCTATTTATCCTATTCGTTTAGGGTTAAAAAAAATATATTAATAAATAATCTAGCAGAACCATTAAAAAACCGTCATTATTCAATCCAAGACATCACGTGGGTCAGTGGTAGGTGATACACCCTTGTCGCCCTTCGGTTGTGGGTTCAAGTCTCACGGCCTTACCGGACACGACGGGTTGCCGCCCGACCTCCAGGTTGACCTTTTTATGGAAATCCAAAATAATCAAAACTAGAACTATCCAAAATACGTCAGTCTAAAATTTATAAGGAAGGTAAACACAATTAAGATCTTTTTTCCGCGTAATGACATGTGAACACCTTCATCGTGTATTCTTTTAAAACACTGCAACATCCTGAATTACCATAAAACCTTATTGATTAAATTCATGATCCCTTATTCCTTAAATAATAATAGATATACTCCTTCAATCCAAAAATGTTGCAAACCTCAAGAATGATGGAATATACAAATCATTAATCAATTTCAAGGTAGTCAATAATATCCAATATAAATTATCCTAATCAATCATGTATTATTCTAAAATCACTACCTCGGTATCAGAACCATATTATGGTTTATCTTTCTCTCAACCATATATTTTCCAAAAATTTAACCTGATATTGAGTCGCTTTTCTTTGTTCCACACAATCTCATGTCCTTAATGAAATAGTACTGCAGTACAATCCTTATATACTCCATAATTATTATAACAAGTACATTGTTGATACAACACTCAAATGAAATAATCAACATAAGAACAATAATTATTCCTCTTTATCTGTGGTAGTATCATAACATGATTATTATCCAATAGCATCATTTGCGGCATAGTCTGATGATAGGTTGGCGTAGTGTCCAAACTCCATGCAAATGAAGCATTTTACATTTGAAACCATTTTTTACCCTTGTAGTCACGTACTTTGTGCCCTTTTCCTCCACACTTATAACAAACTCTCATTCCTTTCAGGAAAGTTCCAGGGTGTTTCTTCCCACAATTATCACATATGGGAAAATTCTTCTTTTCCTTCTTCCATTTATCCATCCTTCTCCCTTCAATCATTTTCTTCTCTTTCTTCCCTTCAATGCCATAGGAATCAGTAAAATCTTTACATATCTTATCAACACATGATATTATTTCTTCATATGATGATAATACATGGGAGACTATTTCTCTTATAAATTCTAGCATAAGACCATGAAAGATATGATCCTTCTTTCTCTTTGGATCATGTGCATTGCTGGAGTTCTCATTCCTTCTATTGGGCGCCATTTCTAAACAATGTAATACACTAGATTAGTTTATGAATAAAAATACCTAATCCCAAACTTGTAAAACACATAACATAAATTAAATAGTTTATGGATATAATCCATAATCATAAAAATGTCTCCTATGAGGAAGTATATACTCATTAACCCTTCATAATGTTTTGTAAAGAGAATGAGAATTATCCTAAGAATATCCCTCGGGAAGTTTCATAACCAAGAGTGCAGAAAGGCCCGTTCTCGTGCACCAGTTCCCGTTCGAGTCTTGCTCAAAGATGTGTTTTCGGGTTTTACCTCTAGGTACATCTATTCCAGAGACGCCTCTACCTGCTTGTATCGAGACATGGATGTATTTCTTGGAAAACTCACAAAATTTCTACAATACCAATATTCTAGGAAGTTATTCTATACTAATCCTCAAAGATCATCTTATGTATACGTGCTCTAATCAGAGTTTATCTAAATCTAGCTTCCAAGGTTTGTACTAAACTTCCTCTGATACCAACTGTAACGCCCCGAACCTAGATACCCAGAGTCGGTGCATTATTACATAACATTAGAATAATCACAAAGGATCAAGTATCGGAAGAACGGTTTGTTTAGTAGTCTTGGATACACTAGATATATTCATAAGTCTTACATTGAATCATAAGGTAAAAAAACTACAACAACATCTTGTCTTCATATCCCCTCATACTATCCCTACAGGTCATTCATAAATTATTTCTTCACATCCTGGGAAAAATAAAACATTGAAAGGGGTGAGCTCAGATGCTCAGTAAGTATAACAATATACCAGAAGCTTTCATAGATAATCATAAACACTTAAAGCAATTTATAACTAAAACAAAAGATTTTTAAACTTGAACTTCATCATAATATGGGAAAGATAAAATGAAATAATGTCATTTACTTATTCACATGGATATTCTACTAGCCGAAGAATCACATGAAATATCAATAACCACTTTCATAATGATGGAATGCATAATGCCAGACTATCATAACCACATAGCCAAGTCCTCATGCCATGACTACAAATAAGATTTTTCCAAGGCCTTGTCCCAAGACACTAGTTTGTCTCATGAGACCTACCGATGCATCGAGGAGCTATAGCGGGGTCCACCCCTCACTTAATAAGTCCAATGCATTCCTCATATGAAAAGTTTTAAACACAACATAAACATTCATATTAAAACTAACATACGAAATGTCAATACTTTAACCACAAACCCTGAATGGTATAAAAATAGCACATCCACAGTCAAACAAAAGTCATTCGATACAATATGGAATATTATATTGTATCATATTAACCTCAATCGATAATAATTAATGATATTGACATAGATGAAAATAACCATGAAAACAATTTGAGAGAAATATCCCCCTTTTCTTGAAAACATTTAAAAGTCACACTATTTGTCAAGAAGCCGTTTAAAAATATATTTTTGAATCAAAGTGTCCCATACCACTTTGAAACTTTTAAAAGGAGTTTTAATTTTAAAAAGTTAATTTCCATAAAAATAAATCCTTAAAACCATTTTTTAAAACATGGACATTAAGGGGAAAAATTTAGAAGAATTAGTCTTTAAAACATTTAAAAATGGTATTTTACTTAGAGTTTCTAACCAAAAGAGAGACACTTGAATAAAAATAATTGAGGTAATAAAAACTTAGTAATATCATGAGAATAAATGGATTCATGACATACTATGTCAAATTACATTATATACACCACATAAAAGTGATTTGGTGTATAACAACAAAGAAGTCTCAATGGAATGTAAATTGAGATGAAATCTCTCATAAACGCCATATCCATAGGTTAAGGATAAATCAATGACATAGTTATGTGTGAAAAATATAAATAAACTAAATATTATTGGATATTCAGTGTAAAACAATATAAGGACATTCACACATTATCTTTTAAAAACAACACCAATGAATTGGATGTTTAACTCAACAAATGAAGAATGAGTTAAAATTTCTCTTATCAAATTCTTATCGATGAATTGAGAAATTATCAATGGAGTGATTATGTGTATCAAAAGTATATCCACAGAAAAGGGGAGTGGAAATTATGACATAAGAAAATGAATAGTGATTCCCCACATAATCTCAGAGTAAAATAATCAATGAAGTTTGCATAAAGCCGAATAAATGGAAATTGAAATTTCAAATTCCCTTATCGATTTGGTAACTTATGAAACTTACACCCATGAAAGAATGATAATACAATTATGATTTAAAAATTCATAAATTATAGTATATTACACAATGAATACAATCATGGGAAGTACACACACCACATGGAATAAATAAGGGGTGAACAATGGAATTTTCACAGAATTGAATGTGAGATAAGACACCCCTTACATTGTAATTTTTCCTTGGTCGAAGTTAGGTTAAACTCCTGTATAATGGTGAAATATATGTAATTTAATTATACAAGAATCATTTACATTAATATGATATCATATATGATCTTTTAACATTGATTTGTTAATAAAATCTTAGTATTATCGTCATTTCGGGTGTTAACTTACTCGTTTTCCTTTGTATTCTTTGTTATGTAAGCGATGTTTGTTATGGATAGGTTTTATCATATTCATATCCAGAATTATATCAAGTCCTTAAAAATTATTTTTAAATCATCAAATGATAATTATACTTGAATGGATACGATGGAGAATGAATCTCGTCGCTTTCGTGGAGACGGTAGTCCGTACGTACTCACGAGCGACAATATCATTCTTTTGATGTTAAAATAATGTATAATTGGATGTTATATAATATATATATACAGAATAATTATCATGTTATATTTATTATTCACATAAATTACACATCATTATTATACCCATCCAAATAATAATTTATTGAATGACAATTACACCACGATGTGGAGACGGAAATCCGTACGTACGCACGTATGGTGACATGTAGTTCAAAGAATGGATATAATACTGAATATGGTTGTACCATATTTATAATAATATAATAATATATAGAAGATACTGGATTAATTATTTTTGAATGGTAATAACAATGAATGAATAATTTTAAGATGAAAAGAATTTGAAAAAGGTTGGTAAAAACATTACCTCTTCTTCGGGTTCTTCATTTTGATTTGATCAATAGGGCTCTTTAGGTTGGCTTTCGGATCAAAATAAGGCCTCTAGGTTGTATTGAGGGAAGTTAAGAGAGTATTTGGGCAGGGGTTGGACGAACCAAAAGGCTTTGAAGGTGTGAAGTAATGAGAAGGGTGAGTTCCCTTTTATAATAGGTGTGAGGGGAACCTTTGGAAAAGCAAGAAATATTATATTATAATAAATTCATATTCAGTTTCTAATGCCTCCAAAGTGTATTATTTAAAGTTAAAGGTGTAGATAGGTTGAAAGCCAATCAGACAATAGAATTTAGACAGGTTTGTGTCATTATATTAACCTTATCTTTAAGTATTAACTCTTAGTTAATTAGTTTCACTTTTACAATGTCTCTTTGTATTTTTATATTATATGGTTAATAAACATACTATGTACATCCAATAGACCCCCCAAGTGGTCCATTAATGATACAAATATCATGATATAAGTCTCTTGGCCGAACCTTAGATTTTTAGGAATATAATATCAATTAAAAATATAATATTTGTTTTAAAAACTCTTTTATGTCAATTTTGACACTATTCAATAATTGGTTGTTGTGAAACTCATAACAGAATGATTACTTCGAAAAAAGTCAATTAAATCAATCATAATATGTCATATTAAACAATAAAATTATTTTAGTTCAATTAAAGTCTCCAATTATATTTATTTGGGTATTTATAATATCAATTATTTTAATTTTTCACTATTATGGTAATTACTACATCATCATTGTGTCATAAATAAATTAAATTATTTAATGTCTAAAAATTATAAATAAAATATAATTATGTATGAAATATTTTTATATTTCTAATGAATATTTATAATCGAATTTCTCTTATGTGTAATATTATATTAAATTTTTTTTAGGAAATATACTTTGATATTAACTCTTTTAACTCTTCTTTGAATTAAATATTAATAAATGTCCTAATCTAATACAAGTGGACCTAAATGATAATAGTTTACTCATAAGGTTGTTTTTGGTAGAGATACACTTGTCCAATAGAATTAGGACATGTGTTAGTGTAATATTAATATCATTTTTACCCTTAATTACCCTATTCACTTTTAACAGTGGTAAATAAAAGTAAAAAGTTACTATTCACCAAAAAATATTTTCATCTCATTGAACCACATTTTACTCCTTGATATTAACCGTGTCTCTCGTATTTTCGAAATTCCACTCACATAAGTGGTAAAGTTTTGTATTATGAAAAATTTATTTTTTAACTACCACTTAGTGGTTTCACTATACATCAAAAAATGAAAGTTTCCGGAAAAATACCAAAAATTAGGCCAAATCTATATTTGATATTATGATCTCAAAAATGATGTCTATTATACCAAATTCAAAACATATCAGTTGCACTAATTAATTTAAAAATTAATTTCCATCATCAAAACAAATAGCGTGTTTTTAAGAGAAAATTAATATCAAAAGATTGACACGTGTTTATGTTCGGTTTAATTGTGAAATTATGTACAATGACCAAAATTGTATTAAATGGTAGAAAATATTCTCAATATAATTTAAAACCACTCAAATTCATAATTTATCAATATAAATTATTTCGATTAAAAAAGTTGTTTTTAATTAAAATTTAGTAATTTTCACTATTCATGAAAATATAAATGTTATCCGAAAAGTTACAAAATTCCACCTTATGCTAAATTCAATACTCCGAATACAAAAATGAAGTCCATTTTTAGAGATAAAATTTATAAAATTTCAAAAAGTAGATATTACTATTCATAACGGCTAGTTTGATTGGTTGTGGTGTGTGTTAGAACTCGAAGTTGCGTAGAACACACACTACTGTATTATTCAAAGGAAAACGTACCATGGAAGCTTGGGATTTTTCATTGTAAATTTTTGATGTCCCCATTCTAAAAAGTAAATTCATTTAGTCAAATTGAATATATAAAAGTTTAAAATATTGAATTTAAAAAGGGTTCACTATTAAAAGTTGGTAAAAGTGCAATACTGAAAATGACTTTGTTCTTACATTATGTCTAAGAAACTCATAATATGGACTCTAAAATTATAAGGATTATATAACGTTTAAAATTTAGTTAATACTATTCATAACCTCTTTTTAATGGCTTGTTTGGTAAGTCGTGGTGTGCTTGAACTCGGTGTTGCGTGTAGTGCAAGTTATCAAATTATTTTGAAGAAATAACACACTATGAAATCTTGGATTGTTACATAACGTAATGATATAATAAAATATTCATGAAAATGGGTGTTATGATGTTATACCGTGATCATATATGATAAAAAATATAAATATGGTTCTAATATAAATTGATAACCATTTCAGAATAATTAAATATGATGATAAAAAATATTCTAGAATGTTAAAGTGTAAGGTAAGATACATTCGCTCAATTTGTACTGCAATGAAACATATTTATTATTATGTATCTATTTTAAAATAAGTTGTGTATATAGGTAATAATTAATGTATTTATCATTAATATATATGTTTTCATGATGATTAAATTTTCAATTAATTTTTTCCCATTCAATAGGTAATAATTAAAATTTCACAAAATCAGATATATTTTATTTTAAAATCTAATTTATCATGGATTTATTATATTCATCATTGAAGAAATATTACCATATATTCTACATAAGAATAATATATTTTCACATACAATATATATTTAATTATTTTACTTGTTTTTTTAATGTTATCACCCCTTATGAAATTTAATCATGTAAATATCTTTTTCAAAAAATATGGTCTTAATTATCTTTTTAAATCACATATTTTTTATTCCATGTCCATATCAATCAAATTTTTTTTAAAAATTCATTTTTTATGTAATCAAATTAATTATAATCGAATTTGTAATTAATCATCTGATTTATTCATTGTTTAAAATAAAAGTTTCATATGTATTTAGAAACGATAATATTTGAATTTCATTACAATTAGTCAAATGGAATGTTTCTTTTTAATGTTTATAATGTTAAATAATACTATTGTCAGCATAACCTATATTACCAATATTGCCTAATATAAATAATTTAGATGGAATAAAAAATAAAAAAAATTGAACAAAATAAATTATAAAGGTTCCATTAAATTTTTGTTTCCTCTTCCAATGAAATGTTCTTTTTTAAAAACATATATTTTATATGAATTCATGTTCGTATTTAATCTCATATAAATTTTGTGGATAATAAATTTCCCTAGTGATATTCAACTCATGTTATCATGTTTTATTAGGCCAAAGAATTCTCTAAAATGTCCAAATTCTTTTTATATAGATATTTATATTCTAAACCCATATAATATTTCAATATATGGTTTTTTTATATTAATGTTATTTTTTTAGATAGTGAAATCATGAAATTGTGTGTGATTCACCTGAATGAATTTTTTTAAGTGGTGTGTTTTTTTAATTACGTTGACAATTCTATATTTGAGGAATTTACTATAAACGAAGTGACGGGAGAGGAATTTAATTATATGTCCCCTCAATTCATCGAAATGTACCATTAAAAAAATACCTGAATATTCTTATGAAATTATTTCTCATTTATACCATTTTATAGATAAAATATTCATTTAAAAGGTAATTTTGGTTAATATATCATGAGTCCAGTGAACATGATATTTATAATTTCTCTTTCCCTTCATTCATAATTGTGTTATTATTTTATATGAAATTTTTTAAATTGATATTACATATTGGGGCATATAATTCTCTTGTAATTGATTAAATACATTATATTTTCAATTATCTACCAATAAATATTTATTACACCTTATTTTATCAAGATAAATTCTATTATAAATAACCCATATTGATCATTAGATATCACCCTTATTTTTATCCTTCCCAAGGATTAAAAAGAGGATTCACTGAATGAGTTCATGTATGATGAATAAAAACATCTATTGTGTTATAATATTTTATTTTCAATATAAAATGGGATGAATGGTTGTATCAAGATCATCAAAACTGCTAAATTAATCCACATAATGTTATTTTAACCAATGAATCTTATAAAAATATAATAATATATCAAGTGACTATGGATTACTAGATTTTGTTCTATGATTCTTATCCTTTCCATCATAAAATCATTCCTACGTAATGTAAAAATTTTCACACATAAATTAACATAGATCATGATACAACGAAATTCCTCTATCCCAACCTCTAATCAACTAACTCAGGAAATCATCCCCTGAACAAAGATAACATGATAATGAATTTTCATATATTTCTAGAAAAATCATTAATTTAGTAGATCAATATATTTGAGAATTTCACATAATAATTCTACCATATATTATAACTAAAATCTCATAATACACGATCTATAAGATTATTCAATATCAATAATAATTAGAGAAGTACCTCCAATGTAATCAAGAAATCTGATGACATCATCATATTACCAAATTATAACTTTTATCATCCTACCATATTGAGATTAAAATAATTACACACAATCGTTATTAATAACCAAATCACAATTCTAATAATGATACATATCCAAATTTAATCCACATATAAGAAAAATTATGTCAACCAACATAAAATAAAGAGATATCAAATATTATCAAAAAATAAATCCAATTGAAATAAAATTGATTTCAAATGAAATACCAAAACCAATATTAAATGATAAACCAATACAAAACCCAAACCCCAAAAAACAACAATAATAAAATAGTTATTATAATATGAACTGTCATTAATCACAAATATTTACCTTATTTTTAAATAAAATCATAATATGAATCCCTAAAATACTCAATAAAGTCTCTTAGTAGAATAATATTGGTCATTAATAATGTTATCCTTTCCATTGGTTTTAGATTTTATAAGTTATTAAATATTAAAAAAATCAATAAAATTAGTTATTTCCCAAATTAATTGTCCTAATACGCTATTCAATTCCACCAAATATAATCATTTCAACACCATTTATGAAACATCTGAATTTAATGTTATGTATCCTTTATTTTCATAAAGTTAATTTATGATAAAAATATGTTGTAATGGATTATTAGTAAAACTATAAAGGAGAATATAAGGAAAATTTTCAATGTCGTATAAAAATATATTAGGCTTCATAAATATAACCATAAAACATAATTTTTCCTTTAAAAGAAAAATAATGAAATTATTATTTTCAATAATGATTTAGACAACAATTAAAATTTTGAAATATTTATCAATCATGCGATGAACTATATATGTATATCCCGACCTGATACCTGAGGTGGTCCATATATTTTATTTAATAGTTTTCCAAATTACCATATTCTTGAAGGAAGTTCATGGGAATAAAGGAACATAAATTTATAATTATTTAATAGAATGTTAAAAAATAATTTATTTGTAGAGAACTATATGAAATTAAAATTTATTTGATTCTATGATAATCATACATATGACCCGAATTTTTTAAAAAAAATAAATATAAAATTAGGAATAATAGATATATGAACATCCATCACAAAACCATTACATAAAATATATACATTATGAATGAAATGATCAATAAATATACAAGGAAGTAGAAATGGATGGGATATAAATGATACACGAATATATGAACCCTATATAATGAAAAATAAACACCACATAACCCCAAGGAAATCATTCAACTAAAAAGATCATTGAGGAAAATCTTAAACTATGAAATACATAAATTAAATATTATAAATATACATGAATATAAAAACATTATAGGTATGTCAAAAAATATCATGAATATAACAACCTCAAACCCAATGAAAATTAGTATCTTTTTAATCCAAATCATAATAGTTTAAAATGAAAATTATTAAAATAAAATCATTTTAGAATTTTTTTAAAAGCTATGTCTCATATGTAATTCCAATTATTCTATCATTTAATTACTAACTAATTTATTTAAGAAAAGAATAAATTTTTTTCTAATTCATTTAGTCCTCCTTTTGAGAGGGAATATTTATGCCTTTAAAAAAAATATGAGACCTAAGTATTTTTTTAAATACTATTCATGACCTTTAAGTATTAAATGCTTTTATAATGATTTTTTTAAAAAAATGGAATGATACTAAATTATGAAATAAAATTAAAAAGTACATGAAAAAATATAAGAAACGATGAAAAAAGATTAAGTATACATAATAATAACACCATCAGAGTAAAAAATAAATTATTTAAAATATATTAATAGTTTTAGAATATACTATGAATGGAATGTAAACTATTATATGTTGAAATTTTTTACTATAATAATAGATGATCTCTAAAGTAAAATTACATCATTGTTGTTTCTATTTTAAATCATAGGCAATTATCACCTAGAAATATGCATTTTCCCAGTGATTGATCCATCGCAATGAATCACATAATAATGTAAATTTTATTTATTATTGTATAATTTTTTATAGATATGTGTATAGTCAGATTTATAAGAGTACTGTCTTATCATTTCCTACTCATGCTCCCATGTTTCCATGATGAAATAAACTGACGTGATTGTATAAATTATAATGTATTAAATAAAATATATGAAACACGTGAATAATCCTCACTGAAATTTTATATATGAAATTTATTTTAATAACAACAATATTTACTCATTCATAACCCTCATAGTGAATCCATAATGAAAAAAATAGTAAAAAATATTGTCAAATTTAATCTACTTCAAAAATTGACAACTAAAAATATATTCATCATTAATGACCACAATATTAAATTCCATTAATGTAATGTCAATGAGTTCATTAGGATGTATGTATGTGAGAATGAAATAATGATCCTTTATAAAATTCATTGTGAACCTATACCTTGAAACCAACACCTATAATAAAGGATGAAACTCAACCCAATAATAAAAAAACTAAAGAAACTAAATAGAAAATTTTGATATCATTTACAACAATGAAACCCTTCATATTAATCCATAAAATAATATGAATCATAATAAATGAAGAAAAAATCACTTAATAGTAACTACAATCTATACCCATTGAAAATTATCAATTTTTCTAAAGACCATATAGAAATAATAATATTATACCCACAAAAAAATTTAAAAATAATTAGTTATTCAGTAAATAATATTTTCAAAACCTATTTTAGTGAGTTTATAAAATAATTTATTCAAAAAACTAATGGGTTATTAGAAACCATATTCTCTTATAAATTTTATATGAGAGATCAAAACCATATCCACAAACTCAAAAATCAACACTAATATGATAAATAAATTCCAATTACTCTTATTTTGTGAAAAAAATCTATATAATAATTAAATATAGGGATAATATCATGATATTTAAGATAAAATAGTTATTAATTGAAAAAATTCATCCAAAAAACAAAATGGTTTCATCATCGATGAAAAATGTAATAATATGCCTCAAGATGAAATTCATGTTCACTAGTAATTATTAAAAAAGAATTAAAAATATTGGAAAATGGTTTTTTCATCATAACACCTTATTTTTTAGAAGAATGGGGATTAAATAGGATAGGAACTAGAGGTTATATGAGAGTAAAAACCTTGAGCTATCAACCAAAAATAATAGGAATAATATCAGAAATTATTTTATTGGAAGGGGGGTCTCATCGAATTTCTTTTAAAGGATTTTAGGATAATGAGATAAAAATGCGGTCATAAAGGATTATAAATATTAAGAATATAGTTTAAGAATTTTGGCTTTTCTAAAATCTATTCATGATACATTTTTTGGATTCATGTTTTTCTAAACCATCCACCAACCATTCTCACATCACTTGAACGACATGGTAAGAATCAAATTCATGTTAAACTATTATAAAAACATGTATCCATTTTTTATAAATAATCCCAAATTAGGAATTTTTATTATGGTTGGAAACACCATTAGTAGTAACTATTTTCAAAACATTATCCTTAATAAAAAAACATTATAATTATAAAATTAAATGAAATTGAACTATAAATAATTGCAATGGTGGATGATTCGTAAATAAATTATCAAGATTAAAAAATATTGTAAAGGTGTTACAACTATACGCAAAATAATAGTTTCCTCGCCGATAATGACTCCAAAGAAAAAAAAATATAATGATATAAAAATTCAATAATTATAAACATAAACAGACAAAATTACACAAATAACTATAATAAATGTGAAAATAATTGAAAACAACTATTAAAATATAATAATTAAACCCCCCAAACCAACATTTATAGAATATATGTAGGGACATAGAAATTTGAAATCTAAGAGATAAAACCAATTTCATGTATCCCAATAATTTATGGTTTATCCCTGCCTAGTGGGTTATGATAAAAAGCGATATTATTGAAAATAATAATTTTTAAATAAGAGATAAGTATCATTTTTTACTAAAATAAAGTAGTAAATAAAATTGTGTGTACTTATACTGACATGAAAAACATTGTGAGTCTTGAGAGTGAGAATTAATTAAACATATTAATGGATGATGACACTGAATAATCATGAAGAAGATTCATAATGTCTAGAAGATTAGATAAGGTAATGGACTTGGTTCATAGATCAGTTACCATCGACCCACCATATATAATCTTTTCATGACACTCAAACATTCGAAATGTACAAAAAAAATTGATCGGAGAAAATAATGATTTATTTTTTGAATAGATAAATATGGTCCTAGAAATCATATAATGAAAATATGAAATCATACAAGGAATTTAACATTTATGATACAATAAAATAGATAAATATTTTAGAATTATGGTAACCAACCATATCTAGATGTCCATTAGAAATCAAAATCACACATACAGATTAATTAATTAGTTATTCAATTAATTCCAGGTCAGATGATAACTCTAATTAACTGTGGTTCTATGGATGGACTTTATAAAAACCAAATATTTATAATTTCAAAAACTAATAACATGAGAAAAAGTAATTGACTCATCATAATACACATATATCTTAATTAATGAAATCTAATTTATTTATCTTACTATAGGACATATACATCTCAACATGTCAAACTACTATATTGATTGGGTCTATTACTAGAGTAGAATAGAAACTGACTATCTTAAACAATATGTTATGGATTATAGTAAGGGTCATCACAACATTCAATGAGGTAAATTTAGAAATAGAAAATATCAGCATGCCTAAAAATAATAAAAATGAATACAGAAAAATACATAAAATACTAATAATGAAAATAAAAAATAAATAGATTTTTTACATTATTTTTGAAAGGATATATTAAAAATCACAAATTGGATTCAATCCCATAAAACTCCACAAATGTTTCATATACAACATCACATGTACCACATTGAAATCACATTCATCTTCCAGAACATCAATCAAATATTAGTTTTATAAAAAAATAAATTTTAATTTCCAAAAAATAACTAATCCACCATTTTAGAAATAAAATTCTCCTAATACTCAATATATGGCCCTTACAATGTGTACAAATAAAATTAAATGAGTTTATAATGAATCTTTATTGGTTTCAATATAACAATTTCCACATATTACACCATTGTAATCGTAGAATTCATGTATTAAAACTATATTCAAGATACAAAACATAGAACACTTTTATACCTATTTTTGAACAACATTATTATTTTTAAAACATAAAATTCATCATTAAAATGAATATTTAAAAATATAATAAATTGATAATAATAAAAAATAAAAATAAAAAACTAAAATAATTTCATAATTAGATAGAATTTGTTACCAATAACTAGTTAAAGAGTCCTATAAGAAATGACGTCTTGTATAGTGTTTATATATGAGATCTTTTCCGAGCATAGTTTGGTTGAATGAATTGATGTATCATTACCTAAAATATGAGAATCACTAATAATATCTTATAATCATGTAAATTGAATCCACATTATTCCCCAAAAGATGTGATTTAAACATGTGTCCCCATTTTTACTTCCATCTTCGCCACAAAATATTAAAAATTTCCTAAAACCCCAATAATATAAATAGGATTCAAGAATCATCAATATAAATTAATAGAAAATGAATTTTTTAATAGTAAAAAAAATATGACATAGAGACTGATAATATAATGACTGATACATTTTAAAATTAAATATCAATTTGTATTAGACGAATCATCATTACATAACATTACGACCCACAATATAAACTTCATGATTTAATTTCAAAGGAAACATTGATACAAAAACAATAAGTGGATAATAGATCTAAATCATTAACCATTATTTTATTCGTAACTAAAACACATCACAGACATACCATACAGAAAATAATTCATTTCAAATAAGGTATATTTCCCATAAAAAATGAGTCGGATCATATTTTCATTAATGGTTATCAAGGGTGATAGAAATAATCTTTGAAATTTAACATGGATATAAGGGAAGGAGAACATGAGATTAAAATTTTAAAAATATAATCTGAATATAAAATATTGTATTAATTATTTATGTAATAATGAATGAATGTCTACTGTATATGAACTAAAAAATGAATCGGAAAACCGGACCCATGAGACCATAACATATGAATAATATATCACTTTGGGTATGTACCCATAAATACTATATCATATCCATAGTAGAGGATCATATAAACAATATAATAGGTTAAGTTTATAACTCCAAATATCTTC
Organism: Viscum album; assembly: GCA_963277665.1. Classification (NCBI taxonomy): domain Eukaryota; kingdom Viridiplantae; phylum Streptophyta; class Magnoliopsida; order Santalales; family Viscaceae; genus Viscum; species Viscum album. The sequence goes on along the minus strand of OY728120.1, from coordinate 2,057,122,301 downwards.
ATATTCATAGCCATAGTTCACTAACAACACATTCTATGTCTTTAGAATCCCTTTTAAGACTAGGTTCACTCCCTATTGGAGTCCTTATTACATCATGAGATATCCATCATTACCCAATTCAAAGTAGATACATATAACTATGGTTTGACCAATCACAAAATGAAAATAATATAAATTTTTCAACAATATCATAAAAACTTTATATCAATGTATGAAGAATGGAAAAATGTTTGTGAAAAATTTAATTATTTCATCATAGTATAACCGTTTTAATTGAAATGGGTTTCATTAGGGCGCTTTCATAACATAATTAACCCACTATAATGAAATGTTTTTCACATAACCATCCTTATGTTGTAATTATCATCATAGTCCACCCAAAAAATGAATGTGTATGGTATCATTATATCATATCCCCCGTAAGTAAAAATACACTAAAGAGGGTGTTATCATAGATAAACACTCCCATTGAAAGGCTAGTGGAACATTTATGGTGGAAAATACCCATCACCAATTTCAATCACATAATTAAAATGTAATTTTTTTTCAAATATTGTGGGAATCATTTTCTTTAGAAATAATCATTGAATCATATATAGTATTGTTCAAGGAATTTATTATTTATTAAGGTGATAAGTTTTTTGGTGCTATATAAGCTAAAACAGAAATTCCTTTTTCATTTTATTAAAGATTCCAAATTTACCTACCTTGATAAATGAATAGAATATTCCATTACAAAATTTAAAAACAATTTCATTGTTAAATTTGAAATTTAAGATAATTTTAAAATAAAAAATTTATTGAATTAATTTAATAAAAAATTGATATGGATGAAAAAGTATTTTTGATAGATTAGTGAAATAATATCAGTTTTCAATATAACAATTATTTAAGTTTCATGAAATATTAATGAAATTAATATGTAATTAAAACTTTAAATATACATAAATAAATATAGTGAACGAAATTTATTGGAATTATTGAGTGGTAGTTCCTAAAATTTTAATATCATAAACATGATCCAAAACAATCATGAAAAACAATGAAATCTTTTCAAAAATACTTTATATAATGTTAAAATTTCTATTAAAGTACTCTAATTCTTATATAATAAATTTTATTTTATTATAAAAATATAAAAAATAAATTGAACACTTATGATATAAAAAATTATATACTTATACAAATTTAATATCATTTAAATAAAATTTCCTTATTAAAATATTCAGTTTCATGTTTTGACTATTTTTTTTCATTATAATTTTTGTTCGATACTTCTGGTACAAATAAATTTATCATTTTCCATAATAAAAAACATTATAATACTTCTATATATACATACATACATATATATATATATATCATATAAATTCATTATATAATTATTTATAGGCCTCAAAATAAATTAAGTGATATAAAAATGAATTGTACTATTCTTGGTGATGGTGGGATGTATGTACACATGAACATTTATTTTAAAATTTCAATGGACTGAGAAAATAAATTTTAAATACTAACTAAACTATTTAAAAAATTATTATATCATATATATATACATATATTATATTAACTAAATACATCATCATTACCATTATTTTAATTTTTAAATGAATAATGAATAACATTGCTTCGTTGTAACACCCCAGGATTTCAGAGTGTGTTATTTCTTAAAAATAATTCAATAACTTGCACTACACGCAACACCGAGTTCAATCACACCATTAAAAGAGATCATGAATAGTATTAACTACATTTTGAACTTTATATAATCCTTATAATTTTAGAATCCCTATTATGAGTTTCTTAGTCATAATGCAAGAACAGATTCATTTTCAGTATTTCACTTTTATCAACTTCTAATAGTGAAACCTTTTTAAATACAATATTTTAAACTTTTTGACTAAATGGGGACATCAAAAATTTAAAATGAAACACCCCAAGCTTCCACGGTACGTTTCCCTTTGAATAATGTGATAACGTGTGTTGTACGCAACACCGAGTTCTAACACACCATAACCAATCAAACTAGCCGTTATAAATAGTAATACCTAATTTTTGAAAATATAAATATTTTATATTTCAAAATGGACTTCATTTTTGGATTCAGAATATCGAATTTAGCCTAAGGTGAAATTTTGGTACTTTTCGGATAACTTTCATATTTTGATGAATAGTGAAAATTACTAAATTTTAAGTAAAAACAACTTTTTTAATCAAAATAATTAATAGTGATAAATTATGAATTTGAGTGGTTTTAAAGTATATTTAGAATATATTTTTACCATTTAATATAATGTTGGTCATTTGACATAATTTTACAATTAAACCGAACATAAACGAGTGTCAATCTTTTGATAGTTATTATCTCTTAAAAACACGTTTTTTGTTTTGACAGCGGGAATTAATTTTAAATTAATTTCTGCCACTTCTGTGTTTTGAATTTATGAAAATGGATTCCATATTTGGAATCAGGATGTTCAAATTGTGTAAATAGGTAACTTTTATTTTTAGACATTTTGAATAATTACTGCGGTAAATATTTTATTTACCATGGTTAAGGGTAAATCCGGTAAATAAGGGTTAAAAAAAATATTATAATAATACTAAATTACCCTAAAACGTGTCCTAACCCTATTGGTTGATACATGGTCGACCATGGGCATCTTTGGGTCGATTTTGGGACCCCATAGATCCACTTGTAAGTGATAATGACACTTTATTTTAATTAAGTCAAAATGAATACAAAAATGACACAAGCATATATCTTTTAGAAACACAATTGTTACATAGGGTTATATAAGTTGGATTTTAGATTATAAATATTCATTAGAAAGCTAAAAAGATTTAGTACATAATTATATTTTATTTATAATTTTTAGACATTAAATAATTTATTTTATTTATGACACAATGATGATGCAGTAATTACTATAATAGTGAAAAATTAAAATAATTGATATTATAAATACCCAAAAAAATATAATATGAAACTTTTAATGAATTAAACTAATTTTATAGGATAATATGATATATTTGGATTGATTTAATTGACTTTATTCTAAGTAATCAATCTGTTATGAGTTTCACAAAAATCAACTATTGAATAGTGTCAAAATTGACATAAAAGAGTTCTTAAAAAAATATTATATTATTAATTGATATTAAATTCCTAAAAATCTAAGGTTCGGACAAGAGACTTATATCATGATAGTTTCATCATTAATGGTCCACTTGGGGGTCGCTTGGATGTATATAGTAAGTTTATTAACCATATTATATAAAAATACAAAGAGACATTGTAAAAGTGAAACTAATTAACATAGAGTTAATACTTAAAGATAAGGTTATTATAAGTACCCAAACATGTCTAAATTATATTGGTTGAGTGGTTTTCGACCTATACCCACCTTAACCTTTGAATAATAAGATTTGGAGCCATTAGAAACCGAATATGAATTTATTATAAATTAATATTTCTAGCTTTTCCAAAGGTGCCCCTCACCCCTCTTATAAAAGGACACTCCTCCTTCTCATTTCTTCACACCTTCAAAGCCTTTCGGTTCGGCCAAAATCTGCCCAAATACTCTCCCAAAATCCCTCACTACAACCTAGAGGCCTTAGTTTGATCAGAAAGCCAACCTAAGGAGCCCTTTTGATCAAATCAAAAGGAAGAACCCTAAGAAGAGGTAATGATTTCACCACCCTTCTCCAAGTTCATTTCTTCTTCCACTTCTTCTTCCTTTGTTCTTACCATTATAAAATAATAACTCCAGTATCTTACATATACTGTGATGTTATTATAAATATGGTACAACCATATTCAGTATTCTATCCACCCTTTGAATAACATGTCACCATACGTGCGTACGTACGGCTTACCGTCTCCACGTCGTGGTGTAATTGTTATTCAATATATTATTATTTGGATGGGTATAACAATGATGTGTAACTCATGTAAATAATAAATATAACATGTTAATGATTCTGTATATATGATATACCATCCATTTATATATTATTTTAATATCAAAAGAATGATATTGTCGCTCGGGCGTACGTACGGACTACCGTCTCCACGAACGCGATGAGATTCATTCTCCATCGTATCCATTCAAGTATAATTATCATTTGATGATTTAAAAATGATGTTTAAGGACATGATATCATTCTGTATATGAATAATATACAACCTATCCTTTACAAACATGTCTTACATAACAAAACATATAAAAGAAAACAAGTAAGTTAACACCCGAAACGACGATAATTCTAAGATATTATTAACAAATCAATGTTAAAAGATCATATATGATATCATATTAATATATATTATTCTTGTATAATTTAATAACAATTATTTAACCATTATACAGGAGGTTAACCTACCCCAACCAAGGAAAAGTACAAGGTAAGGTGTTTTCATCTCACTCCTTATTTCCGTGAGATTCATGCCATATTGCCACCATCACCTTTTGTGTGGTGTATGTACTGCCCATAATTATATTCTTTGAGTAATACACTCTAATTTATGTGTATTTACATATTAATTGTATGATACCTCTTTTATGGGTTGTATGTTTCATAATTTACCAAATTGGTAAGGGTTATTTCACAATCTCTTCATTATCCAAGGTTGTTTATACGTAACAATCTACTGGGATTTCATTATCATCCACATACATGTTTCTTCAAAATGTATTTCAAAACATTTTTATTATTTACAAGAATATGGGTTAAAGTCATTTATACCCTTGTTTCACTTTTTATAAGAGGAATATTTCCGTCGTTTTCAAAACAAGGTCCTTTTTAACATTTTCGACAGTATTATGGTAAGAATGTTTTTTTAACTTATACGGCGGGTGCGGCTATTTTCCGCCGTTATAAAATATTCAAAGCTTTACTTACAAGATTATAATAATATTTTCAAAGAAAAAGTTTCTTTTATATTTATTTGATTTTTAAATGATTTCAAAAGAGATATATTTCTCTCAAATATATGAAAATCTGGTGTAAATGTATACGTATTTAACGCAAGCTTAAAAATGTTTTCATAAAACCTGACTCTCGAGTTTGGTAGACATGAAGGGATTGGGAGTGGACCCATCATGGCCTGTAATTAATCGAGAAGTCTCAGAATTAGTTATTTTTTTTTCAGAAGCTTGCATATTGTTTTCAGAAAAACACTGGAGTATATTTTATCAATTTTAAACATAAGTATCTTCTAAAAAAATTGCATCGGTAGGTCTCATGAGACAAACTAGTGTCTTGGCACAAGGCCTTGACAAAATCTTATTTGTAGTCTTGGCACGAGGCCTTGGCTATGTGGTTATGATAGTCTGGCATTATGCATTCCAACATTATGAAAGTGGTTATTGATTTTTTGCATGTGATTATTCGATTAGTAGAATATCCATGTGAATAAGTAAATGGCATTATTTTATTTTACTTTTGCCATGCTATGTTGAAGTTCAAGTTTAAAAGGCTTTTGTTTTAGTAATTCATTGCCTTAAATGTTTATGCTTATTTTTGAATGTTCCGCTATATTGTTATCCTTACTGGGCATTTGAGCTCACCCCTTTTCTATGTTTTATTTTTCCCAGGATGTGAAGATGTAAGTTATGAATGACCTGCAGGGATATTATGAGGGGATTATAGTGTGGACTATGGAAACATTATGTTGTTGTAGTAGTTTTTCATTTTATGATGTAATGTAAAACTTATGAATATATCTAGTGTTTCCAAGGCTACTAAACCAATCGGTCTTTCGAGATTTGATCTTTCTTGTGATCATGCCAATGTTATGTAATAATGCACCGACTCTGGGTAGCTGGGGTCGGGGCGTTACATTCGTAGTGGGCGTAGTTCCCACATACAAACGAGCATCATTATAATTTTCAAATGGATAAATTATAATATGATATATATGATATAATTATTATAGAATAATAATAATTTCATTAATTTTATATATAACTCTAATCCCATCACTCTAACTATCAAGAAATTGTGTTGATGGAAAATAAATTGTATAACTATGTTGAGGTGATCATAAAAAGGTATACACATGGAATAAATTCAGTTCTCATTTGTGGGAAAAATTGATAATAATGTTTTTTTTAAAAAATAATAACATTTAAATATATTTTTTATACAAAATACATCATTAAAGGATAATACCATGAATCTTAATGAGTTTGAAGAGTAACTCAACTAAATGTAATCTCATAAGATAGTTATCTCTCTTTTGGTTTTCTATTGTTAAATCATTTCATAATGAACCATATAAATTTCTATTAAGATTACCAAAAACCTATATTTAGGATAGGTATGTTTGGAAGATAATTAGAAAATGTTTTATTGTGTATGATGGAACAATGTGGTGTGAAGATGAAAAAAGAGGGATATCCATTTATAAGTGGGTGGGAGGACATGTTTGTAATTTTCTAAATGATTAATATATAATATTATCATTAAAATGAAAAAATAATCCAGAAGGAAATATATTTAAATGAGGGATATTATCAGGTGTCACTATGTCCATAAAAATGATTTATATTGGTTTTATTGGCTATTTTACATTTATCTTATGGTATACCCTAATAAACATGTTTTAACATTAACCACGATAATAAATGTTTACAAATATATTTAATAAATATAATAAAAAATAAATTGGAAATATTAACCAAGATTTATATTATAATATTATATATGGGATTAATGTTATAAAATTCAATTCATATTATTGGTATAATTTATCTCAATAATATTCATATAGAACATGATGAAAAATGGTTTTCCAAAACCATAGTTTTCTTTTGTAAAAAATGTTTTCATAAAAAAAACTAATATTTAAATTAATTCAAATGATATTAATTCTATTAAAAATTATAAAATTGAAATAATGGAACCTCTAAAACCTTTTTATAAAAAAATGGATGATAGTAAATGATTTAATCATAAATTCAGATTTTTCGATTTTCAGTAAAAAGTAATTTTTTTTTGAAAATTCTCAAAATTTCATTTTAAGATAAATTTGAATTGGTAATTTACAAAATTCTGTTCATTTTTTTCATGTAAATTTTTTAATTTATGATGAAATTAAATAATACATTTACTCAAAAAATAATAGAAATGTTTTTTTAATGAAATATTTTTTTAAATGTAAACAGAAACATTACACAAAAATAGTACACATTAATCAATATATTTACCTCATCTAAAATAATTATACATACATTTTCAAAAAAATAATAATTCATATTCATACCTATAATTATACTAATAGTTTATAATGGTATATTATATTATAGATCATTTGGAATTTGGGTTTCATGTATCATAATCTATCGAATCAATTTAAATTATTTCGAATAGTAATATTTTATATAATCTCATCTTGTTAAATTCAATAAACGTAAAATTGAAATTATCCCAAAAAATCCATCATTCATCTATAGAAAATGTATTATATCATTCATTAATTCCATCCTCTAGTTACAATTTTAGTAATTCAGATTTCATATTTTTTTCTTAGAGCATTAACCATGTGATTAAATTTTTTTATAACCCATTACCTATACAGTCCATGATTTTTTTGGATGTTCCTCATAGTAAATAACATGATACATTGGTATAAACTATGAAATTAATAAATTTTAAGGATATAATTTATAAAAACACAGTAGTGATACATGGAATATATGATTAACATGATATAGTTTCAGTTGAAGGGACATGGAAAATCAATCATCCAAACAGAATCATGAATATCCATGGGGCTAATATACCTAGGTCTTAGATTTACCTTCTTTTTTAATCTCATAAACTTATTCTATATAGAACAAATTAGGAATACACTCTCACCAAAAATTAATTCTACATTTCATTTATTATTGTCTACATAACATTTCTTTAAAATTGGAGATTCCTGAATGTACTACTAGGAGGATCTTTATTTCAATTCCAAGAACATAGCATGGTTATTGTCTAATATAATTCTATATCTATATTAATATTAGTATAATATATTCCTAAATAAATATGAATAACAATATTTAAAAGGATCTATATGAATTCATAATTGATTATTATTTTTCTATGAAAAAACAACTAGAGGATGGTTTTTATCCCAATAATCTTTGAAATACATAGAACTAGATCTCAAGATATCATTTGGGGTTTGAAAGGATATTTCATATGTACCATCTAACTGAGGATAATAAGATGTACTAAAACAAAAAACTTAACCTGAAACAAGATGAATACTTTTCTAGAACATCGATGTAAACCATAGATCTTGATCAGTTACAAAATATATATTTTTATATGATTCATTACCACGTTATTAATGTATATTATAAAAACATGATTAAATGAATAATATATAATTATAACAATTTTTTCTTATGTCATAAGGTTATTTAGTACAACTAAAAATGAATTATACCCCTTATATGTTTTTGGTAGTTTGATGACAAAATCAATTGTGATGTTTTCCCATTTACAAATTGTTATGGATAGTGGTTATAACATCCCCAGTGACTTATATCTCTCAGGAATTACATGATGACATACCATGATATGAGATATACATATTGAAAAATATATCTTCATGAAATCCCCTAAGAAATTCAATTATATATCTCTATACATATTCCTTCTTCCATGATGAGTATGAAATGACAAAATATGAGATTCATCCAATATCTCAATCTGCAAATTTTTTGTAGATATGACTCGTAAACGGTTTATTATAATTATATTTCCACCATAAGCTTGGTTGAACTCAATATTATTTCTCAACTTCCTTTCTAGCACTACATCTTTCTTATGATGCTTTTAATATTTATATAAGTATATTTCTAATCACTAATTTGAGAAAGATAATATTTCTCCACTTCTAAAATGATTTCTACATCCATGCTTTGGTAATATATAAATATTCGATATTATCTTATCCCCATTATAGATATGATGTAATTAACCATTCAACTCATATAATTTCTCACCTTTATATATTTCTATGAATAGTAATATGATGATAATTCCTAATCATTACCCATTTAAAACCATTATATCTGGTTCAAAATCATATTTTTTACGTGAGTATATGATGAATATATTTATGACTAATACATATGTCAAACCATTATCTATATAGATAACTCCCATGCTACCTAATGATAAAATTAGTGTATATTACTCATAGTCTTGAATTGGGTATTATTTCTCATGGATCATCAATTGTTTTAGGAATAATCCTATATTTTTCAAGATGGTGCATCCCTGCATCATTATTGATTCATCAATATAGGTCACAGAGAACTCTCAAGATAAGGTAGGATATAAAAAATATTTCTAACGTACTATCTCATTAGTTCCTCGATCGTTTCCTAAAATATATATTTCCATTGGAATATTTCTCCTTAACCTATTAACATTATATGTGTATTATATAGTCATGTGATATTCCTCAAAAGGAATCAATAACATCAAACCAAACCATGATTAATATGGCTCCAAATCACATTGCATGTAATGATCCATTGTTCAATCGATGTTTTCTTTGATAAATCCATATGTGTTCCCTCAATTGATATTATATGAACCCAAAATGAATCTTTTTGTATCCAGTATTCATAAATTGTAATTTTTTTCATACAACATATCCTTTCAAAGAGTTTTAAATAAAATTTTAAAGTGATCCTTTTTCTCCTTTCCATTCACGGAATATAAAAAATATGGTCTTTAAATACTAGAATAATGTGATATAGGTAATCGAAAAAGTAATGATTAATTAAATAAATGATTATTTTTTGGGAATTAGTAAGACAATATAAAATATCTACAAATTCATAGAGACTATACCACATATGGAAGGATACATTTTTATGTCTTTAATTTTAAACATCAATAGATAGTATCCAAATAAAATATGAATCTTATAAATATATTGAAATCCTACAAATCCATCTAAAAATTAATCAATATTAGGAAGATGATACATATTATTTATTGTGATCAATATAACATCCCAATAATAAATACACAATTACAGTGATCCATAATTATTTTTAACAAAAATAATAAGCACCTAATCTTAACACAAATGGATGGAAGAATTCCTTATATAGATTCCCCTAAGGATTCTTCATCAATTCCTGTTAATCATTATTGGTCATTCTATACCGATTCATTGAAATATGTTTTACACTAGATATGAGATATATTGAGAACTAAATCTATCAGTTTGTAGGATGAATAGAAACAATTATATAAATATATAAAACATATCATATAGTTGGAATATCATGGATGTTGTGATTCTACCAAACCCTATAATGTGAAACATAATTTTGAATATGAATCAAAAAATAATTAATGGATATAATTTCTAATGAATTTATATATATATCATTACAGTGATAGAAGATGTTAGTTTTCTTCTATATATGATATTTATCTTACCTACCCCAAAATTTATATGGTATTTATGTAATGAAATATAATGCAATAATAAGATAACATAAAATTCATTAGGAGTGATAATAATGTGATTTTCAATAGTAAAATTCAAATAACATTAATCATTTTAGAATAATGCAATAGATATGTGATGAATCTACTAACTAGAATTTATAGTAAAAATATAATATCTAATAAATAATATGGTATTGTTATTCCCATATAAAATTCATTATAAATAATAAAATGGTTACAACCTCAATCAAATAACACATTAGATGATGTAGAGATTATGATAAATATAACATTCACCAATTCTTTCTTATACCCATCATAAAAAAGAATGATTTCATGTGATTTTAATTTTTTCGATGAGATTAAGTGGTTGCTGATATAACTCACCATCATTACCCATTGGATTTGAACACCGGTCTCATTAATTCCAATAATCTATTAATTTAAAAAACCACAGTGTCGTTGTTGAGTTATAATATTTTTTGATTATTAAAAGTCAAATTCTTTTTCCTATCACATTAGAATTTGATTCTTATATAAACTTCAATTGAATATTTAAAACATTCACTAATCACATTATTAACACATACTCCTTGTTTCCTTCTAGATGTCAAGAATAATTTAAAGCTTACTTTATCCTCTACATGGTTTTTGTACCTCTGTTTTAATTAAATATTTATTTTCTTATTATAACATTGTGATTAATGGGTAACTATAATCCTCACCCCAACATTCATATCATATAAAATGATTTATTCAATGATACAAAATTAACTTATAGATAAGGCCCTTTGGATACATGATTTTATATACACGAATTATCATTCAATCCTATATTCATGTATAATTATACTATAATAATTTTAACGAATTGGAATTTTTGAAAATTATTCATATTCATAAATGGATTAATCATCCAACTTCTTTAGCTCAAATAATTCAACCTTACTTTTCGTAAAATTATTTATAATAACATACTTATAGAAAAATAATATATAAAACATATTCCAATCCATGGATTAAATTTATTCATATTTTACAATATTTTTTACTAGATTCTATAATTGTTAGGATTCACATTAAATATGATAAAAAATTGAACAAGGTATTCACTTTCAGAAAATTTGATAAAAGAAAATATTTTTTTAGTTGTACTAATAATTTTCTCAGAAACCAATGGCTCAGATGACACACTAAATAAATGATTAAGATTCATAAAGAAGTACTAAATAGAAAATTCTACCAAACATTGATCATTTTGAAGCATAAAATTAGTCATATCTTTTGAGAAATGTTTATGCATTACAATAATATTTTTTATTATTTTACAAATAAAAATTGGTTACATGGTGAGAAATTATTTCAATGTTCACTACCATTATCATTAACATGGATCCATTATATTACAAAAATTAGATAAAATAAAAAAAATTTATAGTGTACGTGAATATAATCATAAATGAAAATCGCATAATCATTAAAAAATAATTTGATGTCCATATCAAAAATAATTCTTTACAATATAGGACATTATATATTTAACCTGTAATGTCTCAAAATTTGGATGTAATTTTTTTAAAATTACATGGAATTATTTCAAGACCATATTATATGATGGTACATGATTGTTAGGCTTGGTGAGACCTGAACGGAATTTTGAATTTTTTAATTTACATTTAGTAAACGTGTGAGCTGGTTTCTCTAACATTTAAACCAATGCTCAAATAATAAAACTGGGGGCATTCTTAAACTCATAATGTTTGGAATTTGTTCTGAAAGGACATAACATCATCTATAAAGGTCCAAATGGAGAAGTTAATTTTTGATCTTTTTAGGAAAAATAATAAAATTACATAAAAAGTTAATTTATTTATTCTCTTACCAATGAGTGGTAATACATTGACACTACAGTGCAAAGATGAGGCACATTATTGGATATCATTAGTGGCTCGTTTACACATAGCACATCAATGCTTGAATGACATGTAACAACGACGTAGTTTCATAAATGAAAAGGTGTAATGACTAGATGTCGTAGTTTAACTGAAGAACGACGACATGTCTTATTTTTAATTATTTTTTGCATTGGTGGAACATGGATTAAACTATGAATATTCACTAATGAACCTCTAATGTATTTCCTCCACAACGATCAATGAAGAATGTCATTGGGACTTCATTGACATGGACATACCTCAAAGAATTATGAATTATATTGGCCTCTTAGACCCTAGAGGATGAAGTGATATGGAAACAAATGTCAAATAGGTAGGGGTTTAGAATTAATTAATGTTTCCATATTCATTTCTAAATGACGAACACAGATAAACCCACGAACACGTTAATACTAGGATCATGAGTTCTTGTGGGATGGTGTTTCTTATCGAGGTTTCTATTCATTATTAAACTTTTATTTGTTAAACATCCATCCTTGAGCCTCCCTGTGTATTTATAAATCTAACACGGAGGGCACAAGATGACACGAATTAGGCCTGATCCCATCCACACAACTGTTCTTTATGTTCGAATTCTCATGTGAACACCAAGGTTGAATCGGGGCCATCACAGGGAAGGAGGCATCCCCTGATTGCCATAGGCACAAGCAACATGGAGAACGGACCACCGAAGCATGTCTGGTGGTCCCCTGAAGATCATGCCAGTGTGTAGTCACTGGAGGTTGGCACACCATAGTGTTGTGCCCTAACGACCTAGACAGCTGCGTCATTGGATGTTTGACAAGGAGGAGGTCATAGCCTTTGGCAGCGACATAACTAGAGGGGTCGTTGGCCTTCAAGCTGGAGGTTGGCAGTGAGTCAACACAGCTCCACAACGCATCTCACATGGAGTATCTGCTGTCAACTAACCACTGCTAGGGAACACCCCCACAAATGACCTACTGATCATGAGGTTCAAGATGCGGATCATAGTTGTGTCTTGGCCGGAATGGATAGGGTCGGTCTCCCATTGGCCGACCGAGAAAGTGTCATGTCGGACCCCACTCTAGTGGGCCAGACCCGTGCCTAGCGAGCCGAACCTGGGTGTTAAGGCAGTACCCGTGTAATGACCCAAACTCTTGAATAATATTATTTTTCTAAATTTGTGTGTTATTTCATTTTATAATCCACCAAACTATATCCCTTAATTAATTAAGTGATGTTGTTGGGTTTCGACTGTTATATGATAGTTGGTCAATATGAACATTGGAAACTGAACACTTAACATTACCATTATTTTTTAAAAATACATGTCATCATGGTTAATTAATATAGAAAGAAGAGTTGAGGGCCTCATCCAGTGCACTCAGGTCGTACGAAGACCATCTGTTAGAGCTTGGGGCGGAGGTAGAATCTCTAGGATTTTCTCTGTATCAGGCACTATCTGAGATTTATCATGTGAAGCGTGAGAGGAATCACCATTGGGAGAAGTTCAAGATGATATAAATCACCCCTCATGAAATGTTGTCTGAGTTGTCCCAATATTCTATCATGACAACACACCTTCCACAAATGTCCTATACAGGTGTTATAAGGGGCAATGTAAAGAGTCCTTATATGCCTTTTGTAATCCATTGGTATAAATAAAATTGTTATTTCTTATTATGTTAAAATTTGTGATTTTCAAATGTTTGGATAAATATAGTATTAATATTATTGATTAATTTTTTAAAAATGGTATATTAGAATATTCACATGAACTTTAAATAATTAATAATGTGAAATTATTTTCAAAAAATAATCTTCTACAGTTGTGATCAGTAATAAATTTAAAGACTAATAAGATAAACATTTTTATAGTGAATAGAAATGTATGAATAGTAACATACCCTTATGATTAGTAATTAATAGTAATGATTATTAAATCATCCAAAAAAATTGAAACTTCACCCATGAATGTATAAATACAATTTAGACATTTTAAAATTTCAAAAATGATCATAGTATAAGTTTTGTTGTTTTTGTAGGTCATAAATATTTTATTTAAAATTATATAATTAATTTAATAATTTACAATATAAATTTATTTTCATAAAATGTAATAATAAATTGTTACTTTATTGTCATATGGTTATACGATAATTTTATGGGACCTTGAATACTTTTTCAAGGTGTTACAAAATGAGATATAGATTTAAAGTTGTTTATTTGGAATAAATAATTATTTAATTTAATAGTTTAATTAAAATTATTTAGAAAATTATTTTTATAAAATGGTGTTAATTTTTGAATTCAGATCATTGATATAAGGTTAGGGTAAATTTTTGGGATTCTTCTAAAATAGTTGAATTTTCGGTGAAAAGTAAAAATGTAGGTTTGAGTTCTGGGTGTTTAATGACATCATTGATGATGTAATGATTCTGGTCGACTTTTGAATAGTATGATATGCTCTGAGTTGTCCCAAGGGGGAAATACCATGGGAAAATAACATGGTCAAGCCACATGTTATTCAAAAACCTCGATGAGGTGTCCCTTGATAATTAATTAAATATTCCCTCAGTTTTCATATAAATACCATGACCTTCTATCGTTCATTTTATTCCAAAATCCTCTTAAATGATGTTCTAGTCATTTTACCTACCAAGGGTTCCTACCAAGGTTCCCTCAAGCCCACCAAGGTACCATGAATCATGCATTCAATGTTACTCTTCAATGTAAGGGAACCTTCCACCCTCCTCTTTTAGTCATGATTTCCTTTAAGTTATGTCTTCCAGTTTCTATATTCTTATGTGGGGGTATGTTATTATATATTCTTATTAAATTAAACATCAAATAAAAATTTATGAGAGAACCTTTCTTATTTCATCAATTTATTTTCTGAATTTTTATGTGATGTCGTTAGGATAACGGATTTTCGTAAAAGAAATTGCATCTTCACTTTTCATTCATGTTTCCATTCCACGTGTTACTTCATCCAAATATTCATACCACATTCTTGTTTATATTTCATTTTTTCCGTATTCTATATTATAGGTTATTTCTGAGTGGTTTACCCTTGTCCCCTCTCTTTTTATTGTTTTCTAAAACCATGATATATAGACATTATGAAGTAGAAATTTCATCTAAAAAATTATCTCTCTTTCTCTCATTAAATTATCTTATCTTATTTATGTGAATACCTAGACCTATTTAGTATCTATGGGTGTTCATAAATATATAAAAATTATATTATTGATTCTGGAATTTATATACTTATAATCCTCACTCCCATTCCATAAGTTATAAATGACAAAATTGTGTTATTTTTAAGCACTTTTAAAACGACACGATTTTGAAGTGAAACCCATTTAGTTTACTCTCTTTGGTTTTTTTATGAAATGTTTGATTTTTATCTTTGTTGATAACATGAAAATAAATTAACATTAAGGGTAAATCCTAAAAAAAATCTACTGTATTTGGTAAAGAATTTAATCTCTATAGATGAAAAGTTTCACTATACCTTGGTGAATAACCTTGGTCATTTTTATGACACCTCGGGGATGAAACTTGGTGGTATGTTCAGGGATTTCTAAATTAAATTTTGTATCCAAGTTATCCTGTTATGGTTCAAGTTAATTTAATTTTGAAATGTTTCTATATCCATTTATCATGTATTTATGTTTTCTTTTTCAGGTTCTTATTGATATCACAAGTAAACTGATTCCCTTACATTCCATACTAGGCCTTCTGCTCGCCCTTTCATTTGTTGAATGCCTATAGTTTATGAGATTCAATAATTGTACTTAGGATGATCTTACAATGAATCCATAGAAGTGGTTATAATTATTTTTTATGTTTTCATGTTTTATGTTTCTTTTTTTGAAGACACTAGATTTTAAAAATCATCAGTTTGTAAAATGTAAAGATATGTTATGTTATAAAAAAGCGAGATTCCACAGTTGGTATCCAATGATAGTTTAGTTATTTATGGGAATTTGGATATGAAAAATTTAGGAAGAACCCTATAGAAATCTTTAAATATAGGAATACTTCTTAGTATTTTGGTGAGTATTGAGTAAGTGGTTTATCAAGAAAATACATCCTTGTATGGATTTGAGCAGGTAGAGGCGACTCTGGTACAGATGTACCTAGGATTGAAAACTCTCACAAGGAGTTTCATGTATGACCCAGGGTATCCTGGTACACGAAAATGTGCCTTGTTTCACCCTTTTTTATGACACCCATGGGGGATATATTGTTTTAATCATCTGCTTTTTATTAATCATTATAATGTATTTAAAAATAAATGGTATTGTTTAAAGCATGAGGTTTTAAGACATAAAATAATTTATATTTAAAAGATTCATAAATGAAATAATCTTTTCACTAAGGTTTTATTTTTTTATAAAATGAAGGGAAATAGGAGAAACTGTACAAATGGTGACTGCAATTGGCCATGTGCCGATGGCCCTCTGATGGAGGCCAGAATGGAATCTTTCATGCGATTGATGAACCAACATAATAAAGTTATCTGAAATAACTTGAATAAATCTGAGTGACTTATTTCACCATGAAGGGAACAACTTTTTTTGAATCAATTATGTGTCAATGACCACCAACATTTAGTGTATCTAAAAACCCATTGATTATAGATAAGTGGATTAGCTCTATCGTGAAAATATTTTCATTGTTCTACTGTTCTGAACAAGATAATGTTAACATGGCTGTTTATCGCCTAGTGGGAGAATCTGATCAGCGGAAGCAACTGATTAAAAATACAAGGCTAAGATTGTAATTTGAATGCATAGAGTCGGAAGAGTTCATATGGGTATTATTCAACAAGTATTTCCATCGATCGATGAGAAAACGAATGGGGAATGAGTTTCTTGAGCTGAAGCAGAAGGACAATGAATATGTGGGATGAAATGAGATAAATATCACAAGACTTTCATATCACACCTCTAGAATTTTCATAGATCCAAATGGTATGGTTGATAGATTCTACGGTGGACTGAGACCTCATCTGTGAAAGAATCTAGCCAACGGATATTGTGATAGCTATGAAGAGACTGTTTGAAGTGCGATGAAGGTATAACTGGAAGATTTTGAGACACAATGGTCTCATAAGTATAATTATAATAAAAGATCAATGGATCCAAGATTTGGGAGGAGCATTGATCAGGGAAGAGGAGAAAAGAGAGTACAACATCCCATGTGTAAAAAATGTGGGATGAAGCATTCGGGGAACTGCCTGCTCCGAAGTGGGAAGTTCTACAAGTGTATAAGAGATGACCACATTGCGCGGAATGGTCTTAGTGAGGTGAATCCACAACAAACCAACACTAAAAAAATTGAAAGATTTTTCAAGTCCTACCTAATTTATAATTCTATATGTGTGGAAATCTTGGGAAGTTTACTAATAACTTTCCACATCTGAGGGTAGTGGAGGGGAATCCACATCAGCCTCTGAAATAGCCAAGGGAATGAGGTAGTACTTTTTCAATCACTATGGCTGAATTTGAACTGCCAAATGATGTGGTGGTAGGTACTCTTGTTGTTCTCTCAAAGCTAAAAATTACTAGGTATAATTATGGTTCTATCCATTCCTTAATTTTCTCCTAGTTTGCAATGAATTTAGAATCAACCTCCAATTTTCTAAAAGTAGAGTAATCATTCAAGACTAGTAGTGGGATTATCCAAGCATCGTTGGTGTTTAGAAACTCTAGAATTTAATTTAGTGAGAAAAATATTATCGCAAATCTAGTAGTGATTCCCAGGATGGAATTAAAAATTTTACAAGGGATGGACTGGATGTCAATGTATATTGCTAAGATCAAATGCAGAAGTAAGGAAATATTAATAGTCTTGAAGGGAAAACATATAGTTATAATCCAAGGAGAGATATCTGAACATGATCATTATATAGAAGAAAATCTTATAACCTTATTTATGGATTTGATCAGTTAAGAAGAAGAATAAAATGAGAGTTTGAGGATAGAAAATGACCCCATCGCCCACAAATACGTTGAAGTATTTCTAGAGGAGTTACTAGCACCTCCCCCTGAAAGAGAGGTAGTGTTCTCAATTAAACTCACACCTAGATCCCATTCGATATCAAAGACCATGTATAGGATGAAAAATGTGGAGCTGGAGGATTTAAAGAAACAACTCAAAGATATTTTAGAAAATGGTTTTATCCAACCGAGTGTGTCATCATTGGGAGCACGAGTTATCTTTGTGAAGAAGAAGGATGGAACGATGCAGCTGTACATTGATTATAGGGAATTGAAAGAGAACATAGTAAATAAAAAAATACCCTATTCCTTGAATTGATGACTTATTTTTCAAACGTTGTGGGGATCAATTCTTCTCTAAGAATGATCTAAGATCTCATTATCATTAATTAAGGGTGATGAAAGAAGATATTCTGAAAACTTCCTTCAATCAAGATATTGGCATTTTGAGTTTGTTGTTATGCCCTTCAGACTGACTAATGCTCCTTCTATTTTTTATTGGTTTGATGAATAGTGACTTTAAGGAATACCTTGATAACATTTTGGTTGTTTTTATTGATGATATTCCGATATATTCCAAAATTCATGAAGAGAATGAGGGTCATCTGTGGGTTATTTTTCAAACAGTACTGTAGGAAAGGATTTTTGGAAAATTCATAAAATGTGAATTATGGTAATAAATTTTTTTTTCTGGGGAAACATTATTACTAATGAAGGAATCACAATTTACCTTTTAAAGAAAAAAGTTGTAGAGAGTTGCCTCATCCTACAAAAATAACTGAGATTTGTAGTTTCCTTGTTTTAGCGGAATATTATTTGAGGTTTATGAGAACCTTTTCATGAATTTATAATAAATTAACAATGTTAACTTGAAAAGGGTTTATGTTCATCAGGACAATTGAATGTAAGGAATGATTCTAGGAGATGAATAAGATATTGGTTATTGCGCTTGTGTTAACTCTTCCATCATGAGGATAAGGATTCATTATTTTTAGGGATGCAACTATAATTGGGCTTGGGTTCATCCTCATTAAAAATGACAATGTCATTTTTTATGCATCTCGACAGTTGACGAATCATGAGTAGAACTATCCTACGCATGATTTGGAGCTGTTTAAGTTCGCTTTTGCTATAAATATATTGAAGCACTATATTTATGGGTAGAAATGTGATATATACATTGAACAACAATGATTAAAGTATATTTTCACACAAAAGTAATTTAACAAGAGACCGAGAAGATAGTTGGAATTTCTCAAAGTCTATGATTGTTCAATTCATTATCATCTCGAAAGAGCAAACAAAGTCATTGATGCATTAAGTAGGAATGACCTAGTTGTTCTTTCTATGATTAGGATTCAAATAAATCCTTTGATCAATGACCTAGTAATGATGCACAAGGGAGTCATAATGGAAGGGACATTATCAACCCTATCCCAAATTATTTCTCTACTGTCATTACTAGAGATGATCAATAATTCTCAGAAAGAAGATCCTTTGTTATAGATGATGTTTGTGGCTATGAAGGATGTGAAGTTTCATTAATTCAATATTGATCAAGAAGGTGTAGAAAAATTTCCTACAATACTATGTGTTCCATCTATTCTAACAATAAAGGAGCTGATGGATGAAGCTCATAGCTATAGATTATCTATACATCCTAGAAGCACAAAAATGTATAGGTACCATCAGGATCCTTAATGGTGGGATAATATTAAAAGGGAGATTACGGACTATACATCAAGGTGAAAAGTATTTTATCATGTGAAGGTAGAGCGACAACTTCCTAAAGGATTATTCCAACCAGTACCCATACTATCATGGAAGTGAGAAAATATCACTATGGACTTCGTCAGTAGTCTCCCGAGAACTTCCAAAGGAAGAAATGTGATATGGGTTATCGTGGACCATAACACCATGAATGACCATTTATTCTCGATTCAATAACATTTCTCTCTTGATCAAATTTCTATGATTTACGTGAAGGATGTGGTAAGGTTGCTTGGTGTTTCACTTTCTATTGTATCATATTGTGATCCTAGGTTCACATAAGAATTCTAGAGAATTCTTCAACATTAAATGAGCATAGAACTGAATTTCAGTACTACCTATCACCCCCCCAAACTGATGTTGAATATGAAAGGACTGTTCAAACACTTGAGGACATGTTGAGAACATGCTCAATAGGATTTCAAGGTGGATGGGATCAATAGCTCCCTTTAGTTGGGTTCTCTTACAACAATAAGTTCCACTCATGCACTCAAATGCCACCCAATGAAGCTATATATGGTAAGAGATGCACAAATCATACTTGTTGTAATGAATATGGTGAGAGAATTCATCATGGGCCTAATCTTGTGTAAGATATGACCGAAGAGGTCCATGCCATCCAACAACACATTAAGGCTGCTCAAAGTCGGCAACAGAGCTATGCCAACAACCATCGAAGGGACTTAGAGTTTGATATTGGTGAAAAAATCATTCTTCCAATTTCACCTAGGAAGAGATTTATGAGGTTTGGGAAGTAAGGGAACCTTAGTCCTTGGTACATTGGCCCCTATGAAATACATGACAGCATAGGAGCAATGGCCTATCTTCTTTCACTTCCTCCAAATCTAGAACAAGATCATGATTTCTTCCATGAATCCCTCTTGAGGATGTACATACGAGGCCCTTCACATATAGTAAATCCAAAGTTCATACAACTGGAACATGACCTCTCTTATGAGGAGATTATGGTGGAGATCTTGGATCATAAAGACCAGGTTTTATGCAACAAGACAACCCACCTTATTAAGGTGTTTTGGATAAACCCAAAATGCGAATAAGCCACATGGGAACCAAAGGATTCTATGGGGTATATGTACCCACACACTTCTCTTCATAGGGTATGAGTAAAAATTTAGGGGAAAATATTTCTTAATGGGGGATCAATGAAATGACCCGATCTTTTGAATAATATTTGTTTCCTAAATTTTTGTGTTATTTTATTTTATACTCCAAAAAATATATATTTTAATTAATGATGTGATACCATTGGGTTTTCAGTATTATATGATCGTTGGTCAACATGATCATTGGAATATAAACTCTTAACATTAAAATTATTGTTTATAAATACATGTGACTTTGGTTAATTAATACATAAAGAAGATTCGATGAACTCATCCAGTAGACTCAGGAAGTACGAAGCCCATCTGTCAGAGCTCGGGAAGGAGGTAGCATCTCTAGGCTTTTCTCTGGTCCAAGCCCAAGTAGATCTTCAACATGTGAAGCTTGAATGGAATTTTCTAAGGGAGAAGTTAAAGGTTATAGAAATCACCCTTTGGGCAATGTTGTCCGAGCCACTCCTATATTCTATCACCAGAGCACACCTTACACTTTGGTCCTATGCAGGTGTTATAATGGGCTATGTAATAATTCCTTAGATACTTTTTGTAATCCCTTGGTATAAATACATTTTTTTTTTCTTAATATGGTAAAATTTGTAATTTTCAAATTTCTGGATAAATATAGGATGAATATTATTGATGAATTTTTTAAAAAGGGTGTTTTAAAATATTCAAATAACCATCAAAGAATTAATAATGTGAAATGATTTTCAAAAAATGTTCATCTACAGTTATGATCAGAAAGAAATTTATATTCCAATAAGATCAAATTATTTTTTATTGAATAGTAATATATGAATAGTAACAAACCCTAATGAATAGCAATGAATAGTAAACCGGTCAAAAAATAGAAACTTCACCCATGAATGTATAAATACATTTTAGACATCTTAAGATTAAAAAAATGATCATAGTATAAGTTTTGTTATTTTTGTAGGTCATAAATATTTTATTTAAAATTTTATAATTAAATTTGTAATTTAAAATGAAAATTTATTTCATTAAATAAAATAATAAATTGTTATTTTTTTCTTATGGTTATAAAATAATTTTATGGGACCTTGAATACTTTTTGAAGGAGTTACAAAACGAGTTATTGATTTTATGTTGTTTATTTTGAAAAAATAATGATTTTTTTATAAATTAAATTAAATATATATATATAATTATATTTAAAAAATGGATTACCTATTTAAATTCAATGTATCAATATTATGTTTGGATAAATTTTTGAGATTTTTTCTGAAATAGTTGAATTTTCAGTGAATAATAAAAATACAGTTTTGAGTTTTAAGTGTTTAATGACATCATTGATGAAGTAATCCTAATGTAATAAATCTGGTTGACTTTTGAATAGTAAAATTTGCTATTAGGTTTCCCAATTGGCCAATACCATTGACAAACACCATGGGCAAGCCCATGGTTTTGCAAATAGCACTGATTAGGAGCCCTTAGAAAATTAATTAAATATTATCCCGGTTTTCCTATAAATATGACGCCATTCCCTGATTAATTTCATTCCAAAATCAACTTCAACTAAGTTATACTATTTTTACCTCCAAAGGAGTCCTACCATGGTTCCATCAAGCCCCCCAAGGCCCAAAACATCATTCTTTCGATGTTTCTCTTCAAGGTAAGGGAACCTTCCACCCTCCTCTTTTTGTCATGATTTCTATTATGTTATGTATTCAAGTTTCCATCTTCTTATGTGGGGGTATGTCATTATATATTATTTTTATTGTACATTTAATGTAAAAATAATTATAGTCCCATAATTCTCTCATTAATTGATTTTATAAATTTTTATGTGACGCTGCTATACTACAAATTTTCCGTAAAAGAAATTGCATCTTTTCTTTACTTCCATGATTCCATTCACTGTGGAATTTCATGCAAATATCCATACCATGTTCTTATTTATATTTTTTAATTTCCCTATAGTATATTATATGTTATTTCTGAGTGGTTCATCCATGTCCCCTCTCTTTTTATTGTTTTATAAAACCATGATATATAGCCATTATGCTGTAGAAATTTCATCACACAATTTCTCTATCTTTCTCTCAATAAATTCTCTTATCTTATTTATGTGAATAACCAAAACTATTTCAACTATTTAGGTGTTCATAAATAAATAAAAAAAATTTCTTGATTCTGTAATTTTCATACATATAACCTTCGCTCACTTTCCATGGGTTACACAGGACATAATGGTTTTATTTTTAAGAACTTTTAAGTTGTCATGATTTTGAACTAAAGGCCATTTCTTTTACACTCTTTGGGTTATTTATGAAACATATGAATATTATCTATGTGGATCCAATGAATATAAAGTTACATTTAGTGTGAACCCTGATAGCACTCTAATTCATTGGGTGATGAATTTAATCTCTAGAGATGACATGATTCATGATACCTTGGTGAATAACCTTGGTAATTCTTATGACACCATGAGGATGAACCATAGTGATATGTTCATGAATGTCTAAATTTAATGTTTTTGCCACATAATAATGTTATTTATCATGTTATTTTCATTATTAAATTCATCTACATCTATTTCTCATGACTTTATGTTTTTCGTCAAGTTATTATTGATATCACATGTAAACTGATTCTCTTGCTTTCCTTACTGGGCCTTTTGGTCATCCATTCCATTTATGTATGTCTCCATGTTATGATATGAAATAATTGTACATAGGATTATCTTATTATTAATTCATACAAGTGGATTAAAATAATGTTTGTATGTTTTCATTTTTATGTTCCATTTTCCCAAGACACTAGACTTTAAATATCCTCTGTTTGTAAAATATAATGAAATCTTATGTAATAAAAATGCGGGAAGCAATAACACATGCCCAGTGGGCTAGAACTAGTGCTGGTAGCCCGGAAACTATGTCGTAGGGCTGGACCCATCCCATCATGCCTAACTCAAGCTAGCAGGCCAAACCCACACACTTTGGGTCGGGCTAGATGAGAACAGGTTGTCAGGCAACCCAACAGGCTAGGCCCTCGGCCAAACTAGGCCATGTCCAAAAAGGGCCATTGGTCCTGGAAACTTGTAAAGCCAGTCCTATCCAACCCAGACCCAAACATAACTAGGTCTAGTCAGTCAAACGAAACCAAGTTATGTGGTAACCCCTGTGCTGGGTTGGTCGGGTTTATCCGACAGGGTCAGACGAGGCACTGATGCAACATGCCCCTGTTTACTAAAACATTAATAACATTCAAATTGGATGTTTGATTGACAATATTTCTGTAAAACGTGGACCCTCTTGACAAGTCATATCCTTTGGTATGATCTAATGAGACTTTCAAGGAAGTTTATTTTCAACGTATGGATTAGGGGAGCGGTTCTCCTGGAATCAATCCCACAGATGAGAAATAACCTTGTGGACCTTAGTGGTCTGATAGACGATCAGTTGTGTGGACCTCAGTGGCCTGGAAGACCATCAGCCGTGTGGACCATAGTTATCCGACAATGCCATGTGGACCTCAGTGTCCTATCAAACTTTAGAAAGACACCAGGGATGAGTCCCTCAATAGTCCGAAATGTTATTTACTATAACTGATGAACCATTCCTACTCTATAATATACATGGTGTATTTTTCCATTACATTGTGGATTTTTGTTGTGGCTGTTTTTTGGAATTTCTCCTTAGTGAACTAGGGTCCCCTTCTGAGTACTGTGTTACTCCCCCGTACATGGGCTTCACCCACACATGTTGTTTCTTGTGTAGATGATGAATGATTCGGCAGAAGAAATGGTGGCCTAAGAGCAGGTTGGGATCAGTGGGATGAGGCAAACATGACATACTACTTTGGATTCCTATAGCTACACTAATACTACCATTAGGATTGGTTTTGAGTGGATGGCCACCCGAGACCCTTTTTAATTTTCTATTTTTAGTTCTTTTGTTGGGGTATTATTCTGGCCCACTTTTTTTCAGTTGTACTTATACTCAACACTTGTTTCAGTAAACTTGTTTTCCCCTTTTAGTTTCTGGGATGTGGTTGTTCATGTGTGTGCAAATAGATACTCAAGAAAATGCCTCCCACTTACAGGTTGACAGCTTCGACAGTAGTCTCCAACCTCTAGCATTCGGGAGGTGGGGTTGGGGTGTGTCACGATATGGGACCTTGGGTACGGGTCCTGAAAAATTGCTATCAGAGGTGGTTGGTTATACATCAAAAACTAAGGATCTTTTGTTTTTGTTATATAGAAATAGTTTTAAATGTTGTGTGACTTTATTTTAGATTTGGGGAGTTTGGTGTTGGTGGGGAAACCGACATATCGACACACCAAGACCTTGAATTCATCATTTCATATTAATGTAGAAAAACAGTAGTTGCAAAAGATTTTCATTATCTTATTTTCTATATGATTCGGCACACCAGGTACAATCTATTGGTTTTGGCCCATCTAGATCTATTTCAGTATGCCTCCATGAGGATGACCAGCCAGGATGTTGATATGTGGTTCGGAGGATATCCCTCCATGTGATGAGAATTTCATTCAGGGACTAGTTCATGAAATGGCCCAGTCAGGTGGTGCACCGTTGATACCACAACCCAATGGTCAAAATCTACTACCAGTAGTACCAATAGAGGATGTGTACAGACACTGCGCCATGCACATGTTTTAGAGACAGAGACCTCCCATGTTCAGGGGAGAGAAAAATTACCATATCTCTAAGGATTGTCTAGAGGCAGTGACACGTGTCTTCCACATATTGAGGATGCTAGTTGACAATATGGTGGTCCTACCCATGACCCTTCAGTAAGGATCCATTTGGAGATGGTGGAGATTGACGATCTAGATGCATGATTAGGGGACCCTCACCTGGAAATAAATCAAGTGTCTTTTTTAGGACGAGTTCTTCCTTGTGACATTACGCTTGGTGCACGTTTAGGAGCTGTTTCACCTTCAGTAGGGAACCATGAAGGTAGCTGACTACTCATCGAGGTTCACCAAGAATTACTACTACTCTACATACATGGTGTGAGACCCTTGCTTCTAGTATTGAGCCTTTAATAAGGGGATAATTTTTGATATTATGGTGTTTCTGTTGTCTCTCATCATTCCCACACAAGATGGAGTGTGAGAGCGAGATCTACAATTAGATAACATCCTCGTAGAGTAGGCACTGATAGTGTGAGCCACCACCAGATGACAGGTAGCTGATAAATCCTTGGAAGGCAGAAGATAGAGGGAAAAAGTGTCCAAATAGGCCAATTCATCTAGTGGAAGACCCGATGACTCAGGATCAGGGGTGCGAGACCACCAAGACAGTGGGAGATAGTAGAGGAGTAGGGTTTCCTACTCGTGCGATGAGTAGGTAAACATGGCTTGTGACTGACTGAACTTTCATAAAAATGATCAATATACCTTTGATATACCATCATGAAAGCTGAAGAAGATTATGTGAGTAAGGTCCCAGGGTTGAGGATGTGGTAGGGGAGAAAGAGAAGTAGTAGGCAGTGGGAGACTGTTCGACGTACTACTGCCACCACTTCTAGCTAGTCCACCCCAACCTCCGAGATCTGGAAGACATGGGATATCTCATAATTATACAATAGAGGCATATGATGATGATACTTTGGAGTTTATTCGAGGTACAATATTTTTCTTATACACCTGGCTACAGTTCTAATAGTTATAGGTTTTAGTTACTTTTTACTTACCATGACTCTCGTTCAGTGCTGGGAGATTTCGGTGGATCCATTGTCTCAATCCTTACAGTTAGATACTCTTACGGGGTGGTATAATGTAATTACAAATTGGTACCGATAGTGTGAGATTACTCTAGGAGGTGAGATATATGGCTGGGATCTCCTAGTATCATTATCGAGGCCTTATGACATCATCATGAGTATGGACTATTTATCTGTTTTTTAAGCTCAGATCGACTGTTTTTGGCTCAATGTATGGTGCTTCTACATATATGGGACTAGGTTTTCTTTCACCATTGAGAAGGAAGCCCTTGCAGCATATGAATGACTTTCTTGTAGGTGGGTGAATCAGATCACTAGTCAGTTGGCAAGCCTCACCCTTAGTGTAGTGGATGAGAGGAGTCCACGTTTTTCTATTGTGGTGGAAAAGTATAAGAATGTTTTTACTGGGGATGTTCAGGGACTACCTCCTTGAAGATAAGGAGACTTTTTCATCAACATATACCCCGAGATGATACCAATATCCACACCATCATATCAGATGGCTCCCGTGGAGCTTCGTGAGATGATAGTATAGCAAGAGTGCTTGCACAAATGTGGTTCGTAAGTCCCAGTCTTTCCCCATAGGCATCCCTGGTGTTGTTTTCCAAGAAGAAATAAGAGAGTTTCAGGCTATGCGTGAACTTCTAGGGCCTGAACTAGGTGACCATAAATAACATGTATCAACTTCCAAGAATGATGACTTAATTAATCAGACGGAGGGAGTGAGATGGTTCTCGATGATCGAACTCATAGAAGTCTAGCACCTACCTCACGTACATGTGAGGATATATCGATGACAGACATCTGGTGTTGGTACGACCACTACTTATTCTTGGTTATTCCCTTTAGTGTGACCAATTCCCCCACAATGTTAATGGGACTAATGAGCCCAATATTCCAATCGTACATCGATCATTTCATGGAAGTCTTCATTGAAGAAATCATGTTTCACATGGCATTGATGGAGGTGAATTCTACACACATGTGTATAGTCCTCGATACACTCCAAGAGCACCATATTTATGGTAATCACTTGAAGTTCCAGTTCTAGTTTTTGGAGGTCTCCTTTCTAGGACACATCATCTCGAAGGTTGGATTTGTAGTGGATCTTGCGAAGATTGGGGCATTGCTCTCTTGGGATCCACCTAGGAGCATGACGGAGGTACATAGCTTATTGGAGTTGGATGGTTAGAATTGGAGGTCTGTGTACAAGTTTTCCAGAGTATCAACACCCTTATAAGGTTTGATAAAGAATGGAAAACCCTTTATGGGAATGAGGAGGTTTTGGAAGAGTTTCTAAGAGATAATACATATACATAAAATTTCCCCCATCGTCAGACTACCAGAAGATGGAGTTGGGTATGTTGTCTTCTACGGCACATCAGGGACCACACTAGGTTGTGTCCTGATGCAAGAGCGAGCGGTGATCATCTACAGCTCACTGATGGTGAGGCAACATGAGTAGAACAATGTGATCCATGACATGGAGTTAGCAACAATGGACTTTTAATTGGAGATTTGGAAGCACTACATGATGGGTGAACATTTTACAGTTTACTCCAATCACTAGAGTCCCAGGTATATCTTCTTCAAGAAGGACAGAAACTAGAGACAATAGCGATGGATAGAGTTCCTTCTGGACTATGACTTTGAGATAATCTATACTCCTAAGATGGGGAACGTAGTAGTAGACACACATATCAAGTGACCGGTTTTCCGCTGCTGAGTGAGGCGATAGAGTAGCTAGTTGTGATACAGATATCCTTCATGGATGATGATGGAGAAACTTACCTTCCATCGATGACAATTAATCCCCCACTAGGACTGCGAGTCAAGGAGTCCCAACTCATGGATGTCGACTTCAAGGACAGATCTGCCTAGTTATCCTCAAGATAGGCTCATAATAGAGTTTTGATTGGTGGGGAGCACATCATCATCTACATAGGAAGCATCATAGTACCCGTGGGGTTGCGGGAGGAGGTGTTGAGGGATTTCCATACATCCCCATTTGTGGTACATTATGGAGTTGTGAATATGTACCAGGACCTTTGAAGTTAGTAATGGTTACTAGGAATTAAGAAATAAATGGCTTAGTTTGTATCAAGCTGTCTCAGTTTTTAGTAACTGATGGTCGAGCATCCCGTTCATCTTGGCTTGGACTTGCCACATGAGTTACCAAACTGGAAATCAGACAGTATCATGATGGACTTCATGAAGAGGTTACCATGCACATCCAAAGGACATGCTTTTATTTGGGTTATCCTTTAAAGACTTACCATGTCATCTCACTTACTACCCATTTGGGAGAATGGACCGATAGAGGGCTTGGGATGCCTCTACATCCAATAGATGTTGTAGCTTCTGGGGGTTCCTTCGATGATTGTATCAGAACATGATGCACGCTTTACATCCTGGTTTTATAAGGGACTATAAAAAGGATTTCTGGAATCAGCTTCGCTTGAGCACAAATTTTCACCCCTATACAGATGGTCAGATAGAGCAGACCATGTAAACCTTGGAGGAAATTCTTCATGATTGTGTCCTATATTATGGTCATAATTGGGAGGACTACATACTACTATTGGATTTTTCATACTAAAGTAGCATAAACTCCACTATGGTCATGGAATAGTTAGAGGCCTTGTACAAGATGCATTTCATACCACATATATGTTGGATAGACCCAGTGGAGTCAGTACTTAGGGGACCAGAGTTTGTATGAGAAATGCCTGAAAAGTTGCATCTCATCTAGGATAAAATCAGGACTGCACAGAGTAGACATAATTTTTATGATGATAGGATTCAATGAACTTTGGATTTCGACGAGGGAGGCCATGTTTTTATTTAGGTAACTCCTCGACGAGTATTGCGAAGATTTGGATAAGGCGGTAGGATATCTTTTGGGATCATTAGATCCTTTTAGATGATGAGAATATATGTTGAGATGGTGTACCACATAGTCGATCCCCAACAGATGCACCGGGAGCACAATGTATTCCATGTGTCTCAAATGAGGAGATACGTGCATGATTTATCACAAATCATTGACAAGGGAGAGCTGGGTACTGATGATGAGGAAATGTTTCTGGAGTTACCGGGGGAGATAGAAGATCGAAATGAATAAGTCAAGGGTAATTGGTCGATTCCTCTGGTGCACATTCGAAGGGAGCATGAGAATCTAATAGAGAGAAAATGGGAGCAGGAGACTGAGGTTCGTGCTCAATACCCCCATTTGTTTGATTAGCCCTTATTTTGGATTTTGGGGAGGGAAATCCCTATAGTGGGGAGAATATAATGTCTTGTAATTTCCATGTAATTTTTTAAATTATATAAAATTATTTCATGACTAGACAACCTAACATCACATTAAACTGAGGCCGATTGAGGCCAAAAAATTATTTTGATCTTTTTTAAGTTACATTCAGAAAATGTGTGAATACAGACTTCTATCTTTTGAATTGTTTCTTATATCAATAATATGAGGCTACCATTGAACTCAAAATGCCATTTTTTCCTAGAAAGGAAATAAACATGGATGAAAGGGCACAAAAAGTTAATTTGCAAACATTGGAAAAAAAATAAAATAATATAAAAATTTATTTTATTTCCTTTATCACCAATGAGAGGTGACATGGAGATGCTACAGTGTAGTGATGATGCATTGATGAGGTGCATTAATAGATCTTATTAATGGCTCATTAACACGCTGTGTAATGACACATTATTGATGTGTAAACGCAACACTGTTTAAAAAATGAAATAGTTTAATGACGCAATGTCACAATGTAACCAAAATGTTTTGAAATTTTTTCTATTTAATAGTCTGATGAATTGTTGTAATAGGGATTAAACTGCGAGGATTCCATGATTAACCTCTGACAGATTTCCTCCCCTACAAAGAATGACGAATATTGATGGGACGTCATCAAACTCAACATACCTTGAAGAACGATGGATGCCATTAACCGTTTGGACCCTCGAGGATGAAGCACTATGGCAACGAACGTCAATGAGGTAGTTGTTTTTAATTATTTAATTTTTTCCGATTCCTTTTTTCCAAAATAAGAACATGCATCAACCAATGAATAGGTTGATCTAAGGATCATGCTTTCTTACGAGATTGTTTTTCTTTTTGGTGTTTCTATTCATGAATAAACATTTTTTGGGTTGAAAATTACTCTCCAAGCCTCCCCATGTCATTAAACATATAAAATGGTGGGCGCCGGCTGAAACAAACAAGAATCGAGCCCATATTATTGGGAGTTATATTTTACATAAGTCTCAAGTGCATGGCCAGGTGGAATGGAGGCCATCGGAAGGAAGATTCCATCCCCTAGAGGCCATTGGTACAGGCGACCTGGAGAACGGACCACTGGAGCATTTCTGGTGGTCTACCGATGACCCTGATGGCATGCTGGGGTAGTGCCAACACAAATGGTTAACACACCATGGAAGGGTTTGATGGAAACCCAGACAGTCATGTTGGTGGCTGTCCCAAATGAGGGAAGTCATGGTGTAGCCGGAGGGGCCACTGACCTTAGGGCTGATGGATGGTAGTGAGCTGGCGCAGAGTCACACTGTGTCCCATGAGAAGGAGCCACAATCACCATAATGTGGTTGGGGAATGGAAATGAAAATGACTGACAATGCCGGAGCTGCCAGACATGGGTCTCATCGACTTCACAGCCAGAGCGGACAGGATTAGTTTGCCTTTGGCGGACCATGCAAGAGGCATGCCCGATCAGCACCCAGCTGGCTGGACCCACACCCAGCGGGTCAGAATCACTCCCAGCAGGTCGTACCTTGGCGGAATTCCTGATCCTCTCCCATTGGGCATGTCCAGTTGAGACTGGGTCACCGGGTAACCCATATGGCAGGGCCGTTGGCCAAACCGGGCTGAGTCTAGTGAGGCCCATTGGGCCTGGCTACTTTCTAGGTCGGACGAAACCGATCCAGACTCCATCCGGGCCTGGTCGAGTCAGTTGAGTTAAACTGAGGTATTTGGGACCCCCAGGCTGAGTTGTTTGGGTTGGACCAGCCCAGATTCATCCATCCCATGTTTACTAAAACACTAACTTCATGAAAACCAGGCATCTTATTGACGATTCGTTTGAAGATTTGGGACCTTATCGATGAAGTCGATCCTTTGGTATAATCTCAAGATACTTTAAATGAATTATATTTTCAACATATTACTTGGGGGAGAAGTTCTTCAGGGATCAAGAGCACATGCAAGAAATTATTGGGTTGACCAATGTTGCCTAACAGAAGAGAAACCTCTGGGACCTCTATGGCTCGGTAGACCAACAGTCGTGTGGACCTCAGTTCCCTAGTAAAGCTGGGTGTACCTCAGAGGCCTGACAGCAGAGTAACTTCCTTGTGGACCTTAGTGGTCTGACATACTAGTTGGTGTGTGTACATTAGTGTCCCAGTAAAGCCGTGTGGACCTCAGTGGCGTGGTGGATGAGCAGCAGCTATATGGACCTTAGTTGCATGACCAACATTAGTTACTCATCAGAGATTAGTCCCTCAATAGTATGAAACATTATTCACTGTAAATGATGAACCTTTCCTACTATAAAATATAACTATTGTGATATGTCTTTTCTTGTGGTTTCTTTGTGATATTTCTCCTTAGTGGACTGGGGTCACCTACTGAGTGTTGTGTTACTCACCCCTGCATGGGCTTCACTTTCACATGTTTTGTCTCGTGAACACGACAAATGTTTTGATGGAGTACATGGTGTCATAGGATCAGGCGGGGCTAAGTAGGACCAGGCAAAAAAGACATACTACATCAGCTTATATTAGCTACACTACTCCTACCATCAGGTGGGGTTTTAATCGATGGATACCTTAGTCCCATTGTACTTTTTTGTATTTTTTTCTTATGTTGGGTTTATATTCTACACCACTTTTTTCAGTTGAACTTGTACTCAACACTTGTTTCAATATAGATGTTTTCCCATTTACATTTTTCAGAAGTTTTTGGGCATGTTTGTGCTTGCAGGTACTCAGGAAAATGCCTCCAACTTGTAGGTTGAGGCCTTCAGTTCTAGTCGCCAACCCCTAGCCTCTGGGAGGCAGGCTTGGGGTATGTCATGACACAAGCCCCAGGGGACGGGACATGACATAGCCTAAGAAAACCATGATCATAATATATTCCATTAAATTACAATAGTGAATATCCTAAATTTTAATTATCCTAATAAAAAACCCCTAAGAGTGTTAGACTATTTTCATAGTAGCGACATAGTTACAAATCCCTAGATTGATGGATAATATATAAACAACCAAAATATTTTGATATTATTACCCAAATAGGAATATATTTAAAAACATAATCCCCTTGTAATATCCATACATTTATATTTTTAAAGGGAAACCACAATATAAGATTACCATAATTTAGGTAGTTATCATATACATGGGATTATCCTAGAGGTCTCACAAATGGTTCGTCACTGAATCCAAGAGTAACAACACATTAATATAATAAAAAAATAAAGTGAACCATAATTTTTATATATAAATATCACATAATATTATATTATTATTCCATACATAACATTATGATCTACATCAAATATATAATGTATAACTACATTTGGAATCTTATATACAAAAAAAGTAGTTTTTATGAGATCAATATCTTCCCCTACTATTTAGTTAATAAAAATAACCTTTATTTGAAATTTTATATATAATTACATTGTTTATAACCTTGGGAAACATAGGAATGGGTTATATATTATTATTATTATGGGAAAATGATGGAGATAATAATGACCAAATAAACATTACATTTCCATATTGGAAAAACATGATAATAACATTTAAGAACCAAACCCAGCATAACAATTATGATAATCAGGATTCATGGAATAAGTATTTGAAGTAAAAAAACATAAATAATATTTGATTCACATATCATTATCCATGATAGTATAAAAAATTACTAATTCATAATATTTTTCCATATAGTTAATCCTAGAAAACCATTTCCTTAATCATGGAACACTCTAGATACATTCATAGTTGGTTGGGTTATCTCTTAATTTGATCATATACTTAGTCAATGTTCACTTCTCAGACTATCATAGTGGATATAGATTGTTATAGAACAAGTTTCACTCCCGATTTCAGTCTTTATCATCTCATTATGTATACATCAATATCCAACACATTATAAGATTTATAATTTCGGGCCCCCATTCACATTTTGAGAAAAAAAAATATATATGTGTGCCAAAATTTTATAAATCATTGATTATAATATTACTCATGGAAATGATATGGGTTTCATGAATACTACATTGTTTCATCATAGTGTAACCCATGGAATGACAATTCCTTTCATAAAGTTGTATGATAACATAATTAACCATTGTAAAATAAACTAGATTTATAGAATCATCATTAAGTCAACATGATAAAAATATATCCAAATAATGTATTTTATTTTATAACTAGATCATATCCCCATTAAAATTTCTATACCATGAAATGAAGTTATCATATATAAAAAAACTAATTAAAAATATATCTTGAACATTTAATGAGTAAAATACCATTTTCAATTTTAAATAAATCATTTTAAATATATAAATTTAATAAATATTTAAAAAAAAGTTGTTTCTTTTAAGAAAATCATGTAATAATTAAAATTAAAAATCAATTTATAGATCTATCATGATGGTAGTAATTTTTATTCATGTCTTGTATGTCAAAACAAATATTTATTCAACAATTTCGATAAATAAACAAAAGATAACTCATTTTGAAAAAATAACATGATTTTATTCCAAAAAAAGTTAAAAAGTAAATCATGTGTATAAATTACTTTTAAAAATAATACTAAAATATAAATAAAATCATGATTTTTTATAAAACATTGATATGGATGTAAAATTATTTTCCCTAGAAACTAAAATTCTCTCGATTTTTCTTAAAAATATATTTTGAGTCTCATGACAAAATAAATGGAGGAAAATTTAAATTAATTAATGAAATAACCTAATATAACACTTGGATAATAAAATTAATGGAATAATTTCGAAATAGGTATATAATTTTATTATCCCAATATGGATGATAAACAAGCTTGAAAAACAATGAGATTATAATATAAATATTTTACCTCATGTTCGTCATGCTTTGAAAGCTCTCTAACCTGTTTGGTACTATATTTAAATTTATTATATATTTTTAATATATAAATTTATTTTCATATAATTAAACACACATTCAATTTATAATATTTCAATACCAATTAATTAATTATACACTATTTAAATTTCACTTTTGAGTGTAAACTATTTCATTTTTCTTGAGAATTTTGGACTAGTGCTTCAAATTCATGTTATTTGATCCTGTTTTGATGATATTAAACAAGTTAACAATGATTTAACTATATAATATATTCATTACATATATATTTAATCTCATACATTGAAACAAATAGATGGAAAACTAATTTATATCATTTATTTAAATGGATGGTTGTATGTACAGATGACCAATGTTTTCACTTGTTGATGAATTTGTAAAAATAAAGATAATTAATAATTCACATTTATATACACATTATTATTTAATATGTATCATATATAATTATTAAAAAAATTATTACAATAAATTTGATGTTAAATGAAAAATTAATCACATAAATTCATGGATTTGGTATTCCACATGTAGCCATGAGTGATGTAATAATTTTCAAACAGATTAAAAAGTAAGAATTTAGAAATTATACTATAAATATGGAAGAATAATTATTCCATAAATATCATATCTGATATCAAATACCATCTAAATAATCGTGGTCTTTTGAATGGGTTTTCCATATGGTTATATAATTTTATATGTTTTCAATAATATTATAGTAAATTAGAGAGGAAACTCTTTTTTAAATATTTCCACAATTTTTTATGTTTAAATTTTATTTTTGAATTTGGAAACATATCCATAGGTTTTTAATTGATTAAATACTATAAATAAAAATAATTTTAATAAAATAATTATTTTTTATGAACATGAGGATAACATAATTATTAAATCAAATTTATGTATTTCTAAATTCAGAAACATGTAAAATATTCAACAATAGATTATATAAAAAGTTGGTTACTGAAATTTCATCTATTTAATTATGGAATTATTCAAACATAAAAATATTTAATTTTGAAAAATACAATAATTATTGATTACAATGTTTAAATATTATTATAGTATAAAATTTTCATCCCGTTGAAAAAAATATAATTCCATATCAGTATTTTGTCAAAATTGTTATTGTTAAAATTTTTTAGTAAATGAAATATTTAAAATAAGAATTATAATAGAAATGATATATATAATATAAATAAAAAATAATACAATTCCCACTAATTATTATGAACAATCTCATCATCTTACATAATAAATTTTCTTTAATACAACGGTGTGTCATTAAATATGAATGTGATATGAATAAAAATACTAATTCGTCTATTGAATAAGTACACATAAATACTACTATTGCAAGGACACATCAAACCTTATCATATTAGCATATTTTTTTAAAGATAAGGTGTGTGATGGTAATTAATAAGAAATGATATTAAGATAGTATTTATACAATGGTGATCATGGATATCTAGAATATAGTAAATTTCATTTGAGGCTCACTTATTGAAGGAGTTCTTTGGATTGATAAGTATAAAACCACCATGATGCTACCACCCTGCATATATATAAAAAATGAGGTTTCATTCTATCATTTCATCCATCACCATTAAATAAACTCTTGTATATGACATTCATATATAATAACACTAATTATCACAATATAAAAACAACATTACAAAATGGTCATATTTCACAGTGGTTATATTGACTAATGGTCATATTGTCCAATAATTATATAATTGTAATCTAACAGACATACAGTAATGGTGAATTTTTTTATTACATCTTAGGAAAATAATATAATAATTAATCATTAAAAATTTCTTCCCAATTTGGTTATTCAATTCCATATAAAATTCCAATCACATTCATATTGTTTCTTTTTTCTTTTTAAAAATTTCCTTGGTCGGTGTAATATGTTTTATGTTGTGTAATACTATGGGGTATTCAATTATAGTTTCAAAATTATTTATATTTTGATCCCAATATTAGTCTTATATTTAGTAATTACTATTATTACATATCATAATATATTCTTTTTTCTATTTATCAATATTTATATAAAACCAATTTTCAATATAATATAATATTCATAATGAGAAAAACATGTGTTATTACAAATAGAATTAATTATGAATACGTAAATCTTCATTTATTAAATTTCATAAAAAAAATACTTTAGTTGTTCAGAACAAAAGTGATAATTTTTCCATCATTGATTCTTTGGGTAACATTATTTAATCTTCAAGATGGTTGGTTCACTATAGATCTCTTAAAGGTCATGTTGTCTTGTACCTCAACATGTATTTCATTTTTTCAAGAATATGGATTTGTTAGAATTCATATTAAATATCTATATCCAATTAAACATACTTAATATCATGAAAATGCGTTCTGTATGACTTATAGATTCTCAAAAGAGACATGTGGAATATATTTTAGACATTGGAATGATTTAGAGGATGTTTAAATCAATAGGTATCCACTACAACTGGAAATAAATTATCAAAATGTCTAATGTAATATGGACTTATTCCACCCTTTATCTAAATCTCATAACTCATTTTAATTATTATATAATAAGAAAATAATAATCCCCAACATAAAATTGTATGCCCTTATTTTGGTTTCTTAAAATAATTTATATTGACTAAGTGCAATAGTGATGCACATCTAAATAAATTGAGTATTTTTCTTGTCACATTGATTGTGTCTAGTCCAATTAATTTTTATCCTCCAAAGTCACCCCCAAATGCTATAGTTCTATTATATTTTAGCAGGAGACCATAAACATATTTTTAGAATAATTTATTGGATATAGATATTATAATAGAATTAAACAAGACAAAATGTTGGTAAATTAACCCTTTAAAATCAAGTGATATTCCTCTTGTGATATCTCCCAATGTTGGAATTTCCCCCTCAGGCTACTCATCAATTTGATTATAATTTTTTATTGATAGGTTTACTTCTATATTCATTTAATTTTTATGGATCCTCTACAAATTACAAGTAATTATTTATTCTCAGTTAGAAATACTCAAAAATAGTATTCCGCATAATCCCACTATTTCATATATACAAATGCAAGCTGGATCTCAAGGGATAATTATTGTCTTAAAGAAATTTAATGGAAATAATTTTTCAACATAAAAAATATTACCCATATATAATTTTTTCCCTTGGATGGAATAGGTATGCTAGTGATGACGTCCATAGTGATGTTTTACAACATTTATAGATGTATGGGTAGTTGTATCAATAACCATATAATATATTTTTTCTCCAACTCAACATGTGGACACACTATTCATCATTATATATAATCATTACTCTTCAATTTAGTATTATTCATAAAATAATTTACAAAATGATCCATATACATTATTGTGCTTCCATGATGTATAATATATATAAATATATGATATTAATTCACCAGCTTATTCTATGTTTATAGAATATATGATTTATAAATATTTTTTTAATAAAAATGTAAACATTATAGGAAAAATATTATTTCAAAAAAAATTATTGTTCATATCCTCTATATTCAATTTCTTTAATATATTTACATTTTGATAATTCTTCATCTAAAATATTAATGATGCTTTAGAAATTATTTGGTATATGATTAATTTTTTCCATTCCCTTACGATTCCCATACCTAACCATGCAATGTTCTTGGTCAATGGGTCTCCAACATTCCTCATCATTACAAGAAAATTAGGATCCTTCTTAAAGAATGAATTTATGAACTTTTTTCTATCTAGTGTGATAATGAATTGAAATATCATAGTCATTAAGAAGCACCAACCATCACCTGTATTTCATGATAAGTTATTTTTCTGCATATATGTATATATATTAATATTTGGTGGTCTATATGTATATATTAGAATATTATCCATATTGCTAGTGTCTTATAACATAAGTGAAAAAAAGTTTATAGTTTACTATAGGCTATGAGTAGGATAATTTACCTCATGAAGCATCAACTATCGAGACACGTAAGCGATAAAATTTTTATTTTTTTAAAAGAAAAATCCAATCCAATTTAGGGAAGAATCACTATTGGAAAAATAACTCTCTAATTGAGTGTATATTTATCATAGGTCTACTCACCAACCTCTTCATCACTTAATAGATAAATTATTCCCAATATATTATTCATATAAACATAACTCATTTGTTTAGTTATGATGGTTAATGTAATATAATGTAAAAAACATTATTCATAATACATCTACTATATATCAATAAAAAAACAAAAATACTATTCTCAGTTATTGTTGATTGATTAGGGTACTCCATTACAACCATTTTCTTCTTTTACTAGATTAAATTTTCCCCAATAAGGATTCATTATCTAATTATGATCCATTTTTATAAAAAATTTGAAATGACATATCATTCATAAATTATTTAAAACAACCGTTGGATTATCATAATTATACTAAAACTAGTTATAATATGTTAAAATATATTCAATAAAGACCATACAAAATTTATCATGGTAATCATTAAAGACACTCTAGACTTTTTCTAGACATATTTCATAACAACAAACATGTAATGAAAATATCTTATCTATAAGTCTATTATTTTGATATCATCTTATTTATCCTCAAATTTTTTAAATCGGATCCAATGTTAGTATTTGAAAATAATTGACCCCTTAGAATGAGATTCCCTATACCCCCACATAGAGATCTAATATAAAATATGGATTCTATTTATTACATAACATGAATTATAACAAAATAACATGATAAAAACATTGAATTATTTGTAAAAATGCTAACAAATAAACACATAGTAGATCAAAAATCCATTTATCAGGATTCTAAAAACATTTAATATAATTATATGTATCCCTTTAACATAGATTCTTGAAGAAATGGAGAAACATAATTAAAAGGCTGTCTATAAATCCTAGTAATGGATAAATAATGATAGTGGAGAATACATGACCATCATGTATAAAACAATTAGAATTATATAATAATAACATTAGGAATAAATTTATCACATCATCATATGTACATGATGAATAACATGGTCATATGTAAATTATTCATAAAATGAAAATTTAGATATAATATAAACATTATACATTCATCACCATAACAAATCACTATGGAATCATAAAACAAATTACAAAGTCTTTTCACACTAATATTATAAAACATTATAAATTTATTCTTCCAGAGTATTTTGAACTTTTAATCACCGATGATTAATTTTCTACCCAATACATTATATGGAATCACCTAAATGGATAATTATCATATCTCTTTGGAGTATCATATCACTAGTAAAATCTCTTGCATTACAAAATTTATTGGATAACTATCAAAGTTAACGATTCATATTTATTAATTTATGTATTTCACATGAGGAAAACATACATAAATCCATCAATATACATAGAATTAAAAGACATTAGAGATTAAATAGTTATCAAAAAAAGTAAGTTAAATTCTAGGTAATTTTCCATCAATCAACATATTGAAATCTACTATATTTACACTAAATATATTAAGGGTATTTGGTTTAGTAAATAATATTTTATGTCAAATGATATGTGGGTATCAATGTGAAGAAAAATTTATTAGATGAATCATAGAAGTGTTCCATCTTTTAAAATAATGATAATACATTGGTGATGATAAGTGAAGAAAAATACAGTGATAGATCAGTATCCAATGGTATCATATTTCCAATATAAAACAATTATAGTGTAACATGTAAATGTATAATAAAGGTAAAATAAATTAGAAATATGGAGAGTTAAATGGAATAATAATATTGATTACAATTATAATGGGAATTAAACCATCCCAATGTAATTGAGATAATTTTAGGATTATCGAACAATCTTCTTAACAATAATAGGATGTTCAAATTTTAAAAGGATGTACACCACTTGAGGGAATGATGAAAGGAAGTAGTTATTGATACATACATGGAGTATTAAAAACATATGAATATAAATATCAATCCATATATAAAAATAAAATATTTTGGCCCATAATGTTCAATTGAATAATCCAATGAAAATACAATGGGAGTGTCAAACTAGGTTTATGGTTAGGGAACAAACATTGTTAACAAAATTGACACCCATGATATACCTGACCAAAACTTTTTGAAATTCTATCACTATATTTTTCTATTCGAAAACTACATCTACTTTTAGTATCTTGAGAGGGATGTTGTTTCAATGAAATCCAAAAACAATATTATTTTAAAAAATATAGGATGGTTTTATTTCTATTAAAACCACATCAATTAAAATTTATTATGAAGGTAGTGTAATTATAGGTAATAGTAATATCTCATTTATACAATATTAAACAAAATTATTATAATGAAACATAATCAAATATCATATTTAAATAAGAAGTAATTTAAAATGTATTCTACAAGTACCCGTTAAATATGGGTGAAGAAACATTACTTTATCATGGTAATGACTTAAAAAATCAATAATGCTATGGAAATGAATTCTCTCATCAACATTACATCATATTAATTGTAACGAGTGTATATATAAACAATTGAAAAATTAATAAATTGGAGAAAATTGGATTATAAAAAATGGAATATTGAATCCAAAGAAGTTGTAGAAAATATTCTTTTCCCATGGGAGGATAATTCAATAAGTTACAGAGGGACTCCATAGAACCATATAATAACCTTGAAAGGACTATTGAGGTATATATTTATATAAAAACTATTCAAATTTTTTTTTCTGGGGAATGTGAAATAAAAAATCATTATTTATACAAGGGTATATTTTTAGGTTGGATTAATACAAATATATAAAGGGGGTGAATTGTGCCTTTTCAATAATATCGAAATATTATGGAATTTAAATATCTTCTCAACATATGAGGTTATATGAATTCCTCATGTAAAAAATATTTGAAGAAGATAAATAGAAAACAAGAACACAATAATTTTTATAGTAGTTTTCGGAACAAACATCCCCATTTCCACAAAACCAACAATTTT
This sequence comes from Viscum album, assembly GCA_963277665.1. NCBI lineage: Eukaryota > Viridiplantae > Streptophyta > Magnoliopsida > Santalales > Viscaceae > Viscum > Viscum album. The sequence continues at coordinate 2,057,080,097 of OY728120.1, read as the reverse complement.
GCTTCATAATTATTGAGTTTCACTAGAAAGGCCCTCTTTTCAAATGACCATAAAATCATTAACTGAGTTCAAGTAGTGGACACCTTTATGACAAGGCTAATTAGATCCACCTTGTTATTTAATAAGGAACCAATTTTTCACAACCACGAATAAGAAGTTGACACTTAACCACAACTGATTACGATTTGTTGGAACTCCAATACATCAAAAGAGTTTTCTATGCTGATAGTTCTATTTGAAACATCATAGTTGCAATAGAAACTGACATTATATGGATCTTCATCATCTATAATAATATTCAATTAGTTATAGAATTTAAGAATTACTTGATGAAAGGTATATTTATGATATAATAGAAGAAAAAAATTATATGTAGTAATAGTTGTATGAGTTAGAAATATCATGATTCAATGTATATACCCTCCAAGAAAATAATAGAGTCAATAAACCAATGTAGTAGTTCAACATTGATACAAAAAAGAAAGAATTTAGTTGGAATAGTGAAAACATATCTCCCTAAAATATCATATATCAATATGTTTTTCATGAAAATGACTGAATCCCATATATCGAAGAAAAATGAATTTAATTTTGTTGAGTTAATCCAAGAATGTATCCTAATTGATCGTAGGTATTAAAATTTTAATTGAACATGGGATTCGTGTCATACCTTAATGATAGTAGTAATTATCTCCATTGAATATGGTTATTTGAATAAATAATAATAGGTATATGAATCAATTATAAAATATCTTTCAAATGATCTTTATTTCTGTCAAGAACATTTCATATATCATGAATAAATTATAGAATTTATTCTTTGATGATAAAAAGAGAGAAGTAGGGATAAACTTCATATAATAGTGTTAATTTTCATAGAATAGGGTTCCTCTTCATAGTGTATGTTTCCCTTTTCATAGAATAGTGTTCCCAAACCATAAATTCATTTGAGCATAAAATAGTAATCAAAAGTAATATTGGGATGGGAATCCATATTTTTATCCTTATAGAGTATTGCTGAATCCAAACATAGGGTTGATCAATCATATGTTCATTATCTGAAGGTAGGTTTTGAATAGTTATTCTAGATGTGAACATTGAATAGATATTCAGTACACATTTACTTATCTGAATATTGGGTTTCTGATAAATAAATTAAATAATTACCATACGAATAATGATCCACATGTTCATTCACTATATGAACAGTGATTCCATAACACACCCTGTCTCTTTGTATTCCATAAAAAGACATAAAATTTATATATATATATATATATTTCTTTATAATACAAAAAAAATATTATTAAAAAACAAACGAGGGTATTTTGGATAACCAAAACCAATAATATTTGTTGATTATTATTGAGACAATACATGCCAAACTATATTCCACTATTTTATAATTGCAATACCCCTAACAAAATTTTCATAATATATAGGAATCATAAGAAGTAATAAAATGAAATTTGAAAAATAATTAATGTTGAGAAATAATATTATTTTTATTTCAAATTATTATTTTGATGAAAAAAATAGATAATCTTAAATTGAAGATGTTTGGGTTTACCCAATTTTTTCCTGCATTTTGCGATATAAAATAAGAATCTATATTAAAATTGACTAGAAATAATTAAAATTTTCAAATATCAATATATCAATTTTATAGTGTACTAGTAAGAAAAACCTTTAATGTGTTCTAGATGTGTAAAATTTGACATAATTAATAAAATAATTATTCTATAAAATTATATAGACCTCAAACATTGAGAAATAAAGAAAATTAGATTGAATTTAAAATCAATGGTTTTATAAAATTTCGAGTACATTACATAATAATCCAAAGAAATATTTAAAAAGGATAGGCTTGGGTAAGATAGATTATTTGGATCTAAATCTACACTTGGGGAGGGTGCAGCATGATGAGGAGTTGAATGACCAACACCATGAATACCATATAGCTTCAAAGAAAAACTCTAAAAGTTATTTTTTATAACATATATCCATTAAAGTGAAATATTACATGAATATTATTTTATTATAAAATAGTCAACCAAATTTACTTTAAAAAATTTATTAACCTACTCTTTATTATGAGTGAATATAGATAACTGGTCATTCACTTGATAAAGAACTGGAAGAAATCAGGATACACATGATGTCACCAGACTGATCAACCATCTCGATTATCCTAAAAATATTGAAGAGAGTAATGTCATAATAAATAGTGTTCATAATATATTTCATACCTCATAACACATGAGTTATCACATCAAATATTCTTATCAAATCTGGTGATATTTTTTGTATTGAGGTTTATACTAAATAACTTGCACTGATAAACTGAAATTCTCTTCCAAACCTCTTCTTTAACTCATAAAAATAATGTTTAATTTTATCTTTTTCCATTAATTTTTTGATCTCTCTAGATGTAGGTCTGATAAAATATTCAATTACACCCTTAAAAACATAAGATTCTTGAATATCCCTGAATTGAGTCTAAAGAGATTCAAACTGAGATCAAGGCACAATATTAGTTCTTAAAAGTTCATCATATTTCAATTTATCTTCAAAAACTTGTCGGACATAAATGTTCTTTTCATTCAACTTATTTATATTGAAAATCATTGTTTTGATATTTGTGTTCAAGGGGTTAGAAGACTGATTATATCATCATTGATATTTATGTCCATCTTCAACTATAGGTAGCCTTGAATATTCTTATGAAATATTAATTTCATGTTCTTCTATCTATTCTATTAACGTAGAAACCTCTGTATCTATAGAATCATAAAAAATAAAAAAATATTAATATGGGTGGATCCACTAGAAATAATAATAACTACCCTAAGTAAATTTTCATTTTGAGAATCATTCTCAGATTATCAACCAATTGATCCACATTATAAACTCATTATTGATTCTGTTTTTTAGCATCAGAAACAAGAAATATTATTCTCCACATCTGAGAAATTATAGCCTCATCATCTCTAGATTCAACCTCTTCTTCTTCCTTTTCATCAGGCACGGGTCTCAAAAAACCAATAGTTGGATACATTCTATGCTCCCCCTGAGTAGCATTCATCATTCATTGTTTTTTGTTTTATTACAAAAAGAAATTGACCACCCTTGGACTCACTATATATATATATAGAAACATTTATATAGTTAAGGTAATTATAATTTTGTTCTGATGGCTTCTCTTTCCTAAGGGGATTTCCAATGTTCTTCCCTATATAATTAAAAAAAATTATTAATCCTTTTATAATGAAAAAATGTTCATTGTTTCTTATTTATGGTAGTATTGGTGTATGTATCCTAGCAGAAAATGACTGAAATTTATCATGATATAATTCATTTAATGATTGAATATACATATCCTTGAATAATTGATTTTCCAATACATCCCAATAGGTACAATTGAATATTGAAGAAACGTCATCATGACTTTATAATGATCATTATGGTCTATTTTCATCAATTTCATTACATCTTGAGTTCCAAATAGGGGAAACCATACATCCTCTGACCTGAATTTATCATATCCTATATATTTTTAATAAAATTTAAATTGCCCCCATGGAGATAAACCAACAACCTGTCAATTTGAAATGATTAAATATAAAATTTATTATAAATAATCATTGAGACAATAATGTTTTCATCATCTGAAAAACTGAATGAAGCATTTCGAAGAAATTATTTTATTTAATAATCAAACACTATATACCTATTACCTTCTCCTAATATAAACTCCAACCCTTGAAAAATAAAATCATTATTGGATAATTTTTTCTTGATGTAAATAATAAAAATATTTTACCTATCATTGAATAACATTTTGATAATTAACATATTGGCGGACAAGATCACACAGATCTACATCATCAACTATGAATGAAGGTTACATTATTAAAGTGTTTTATAACTGGAGGTTCAATGAATAGGGACTTGGAAAACTAAAATGTGAGACACTATGAAACTGGAAGGGTGATGAAGGAGTAAAACAGTGAGAGAGAGCAGTCTATCTATTTAGTGATGTGGTCGGATTTCGAGTCGATTAAAAATGTTGGCATTATTTTCATTTTTAAAATAAAAATACAGAATAATAGAAACAAATCATTGTTTAAATTTGAAAAATAAATAAATAAAAATAAATAAATAAAATGTAAATATTGCTAAATAAATAAATTTAAAAAATTTATAAACATTTTTTTGACATTAATAATTTCTAACTTCTCCATAATAAATTCAAAACATATAATTGAAAGAGTTTTAGTAAAAATATCAGCAAATTGATAGTTTTTATTTAAAAATTCTAATGATATATCTTTTTTTCGAACCTAATCTCTATGAAAATGATACTTTATATCAATATGTTTAGTCATACATTGACTTATATGATTATTTGAAATATATATCAGACTTGTATTGTTAAAAAAATAGGAATATTATGAAAATTTTGTCCAAAATCCAGTAGTGTGTGTTTCATACACAACACTTGTTAATAGAAACTTTCAGCAGATATATATTTTGACTCACGTGTTGACAGGGAAATTGAATGTTTTTTATTAATCATCCTCGATACTAATACTTTTCATAAAAAGTGATTGGTTCATGAGGTTCATTTTCTATATAACCTACGTCCTCTTAATTGAGAATCTGTGTATGAAATTAAATTAAAATCATAAATTTTGTTGTAATGTAGAGATTGAAAAATAGTTTACTTCCAATATCTATTTTGATTTACTATAATAAAATAATATTATTTCAAATTTGACTGAAATATTTCACATAGACATAAATAAAACATTATATCTAGTCTTCTAGTAGTAAGATACAATAAATTACCAATCATACCTATATATATCATGTAATCAATTGGTCTTCTATCTTCATCCAAATGATGAATTATATTGGTAAACAAGGGTGTTGTATAAGTCATACTATATTCTAGACTAAGACTTTTTAATAAAATAAAAATATATTTTCATTCATTTAAAACAATTCTCTAATAATTTTTATATATTTTAAACCCTAAAAAGAAATTCAAATCTCCCAGTTTTATTAATTTCAAATTACTTTTTCATTAGACTTGAAAAATCATTAAAAATATTTTTATTTGTTGAACTGAAAATAATAACATCAACATAAACTCTTACAAATAAAAAATTTGAACAAATTCTTTTTAAAAAGAGTATGATCTACAAATACCACATAAAATCCATTTTCCCAAAAAATAGATAAGAATCATTCATTCAAAGAATTAGGTTTTTTATAGATATAATAAGGTTTCAAAAAATGGAATTTAGTTTATGATTATTTTCCAAACCAGGTGGTGGTTCAACATAAACGTACTCTATTAAATTTACATTTAATAATAAATATTTAACATCCATATGATATAATTTAAAATCATTATGAGATGTATCAGAAAAAAATTATAATAGATTGTAATCTATCTAATGTTTCAAAGGTTTCATCATAATATATTTCTTATTCCTGATTTTATACTTTTGCAACTAATATATCATTAATTATTATTATCATACCTTGATCATACTTTTTTTCAAAAGATCTATTTGGTTCCTATTAATAGATAATCTGATGGTATTTCTAATAATTTCCAAAAATTATTTATACGTAATTTGATTAGTTCTTCTTTCATGGATAATAACCACCTCCCATATTCTATTTCTTCTTTAATAGAATTAGGATATAACTGTTATAGAAAGGTATAAAATTAAACTATTTTTCCTAAATATCTTCTTGTTCGAACTCTTTTTTCAAGGTTTCTTAAAATAAATTCTAATTTATGGTCCCTATGTACTCTATACTATATAGGTATGTCACATTTAGGTACATTAGTTTCATGTCCTTATGAATTGAACTGAATTTAAATAATTTTATTTTCAAAATTAGTCTTATGTTTATCATGTTCCATGTTGTCAAAAGATTCAATATTTTCATATATTTTATTATTCTCTTTAATTAATGGGTCAGTTTCATCAAACCGTAGATGAGATAAATCTTCAGTAATCCATGACTTTGTATTCAACAATCTATATGCTTTAAAAGTAATATAATATCCAAGAAAGATTCATTAATTATATTTTCGGTCGAATTTAGAATGTTTATCTGTATTATTCAAGATATATACCATGTATACAAAGCAATTAAACTAATTTACTTTAGGATTTCTGTTATTTCAAATCTCATATGGTGTATTTTTTAATGAGGGTTCTTATTGAAACACAATTCATTATATAGAAGGTTTTCTCTATAACTTCTTCTAATAAATTAGTATTAATACCTTATTCATTCAGCAAAGACCTTGATATTTCATAAATATAAATGTTTTTTCATTCTAAAATTCCAATTTACTGACATCTTATTAGTGTATAGAAGGATTAATAAATAACTAAAATTGAGGAAATGGAATTAAATTCATGATTCAAAAATTCTCTACCATGATCACTTCTCAATGAAATTATTTTATAAGCCTTTTCATTTTGAACAATTTTCGAAAATCTTTCAAAAATAACGTGTACTTATCTTTTTAGTTTTAGATGATAAACCTATTTAAATCTTGAAAAATCATCAACTAAAACATTAAAATATAATTTACCAAGCAAAAATTATACCAAAGATGGTTTAAAAAATCAATATGGATATGGTCTAATTGTTTTATAATTAAATATTGTTAATAGATTTGAATGATGATTTATGAGGTTTGTGGACTTGAAGACCATCAAATATTATATCATTGTTAAACATATGACAACGAAAATATGAAATTATTTGTTTCATAGATAATTTTTATAAATTATATATATTTTAATTTCCAAGTCTTCGAATCTGGATTCACTGATCATTTTTCATATTTGTTAAACAAATAAATTTCTTTTTACTCAAGGAATATAGATCCAAAGTATAAATATTTTCTATTACAGGTGTTCAAAATTTATGAAATTTATAAATGGAAAATGACCAAAGAATTTTCAGAATAATCAAAATATAATACTCCATAACATTGTTGAGAAATTATCACCAGACTGTGATTTATCCATAAAAAACTCGTTGTTGATTGATGTTGCCATTGGATTTCTGACTCTTCTAACAACAACAATATTTCTTTTTAAATTGTCATCAAAACATACTATACAAATATTAGATTCAGTTAGTGTCTAGAAGTTTGATGAGTCTCCACCCATGTGTCAGGAACATCTACTATCAATATACCATATAGAATTTTTTATACTATGGAATTTTACCTAAATAATAATTTAAACAAATGTTTGTTATATACCCATATTTTCATGGTTCCAATTCTGTTACCGAGTGATGATCTGGGAATGCAGATTTACCTTATTTTTCATACATTTATATTTATAGAATATGTCATGTGTTTCAAAATGAAATCCTTTTTAATAACACTTATTTGAAGATTTCATAAATATTAGTTTTTATTTTAATTTATTGTTATTCTATATTCAGAATATATATCACTTTTTTAATTGGGAAAAAAATTATTATAATTTTTTTTCACAATTTTTTCCTATTCAAAATTTGTATCTCTAAATTATATTATTTTAAATAATATCATTATGAGTATTTCATACTTTTATTAAATTAATATAATAAAATTTTACATTATTATACTTCATGTTATAATTCAATGATTTTTTTTCATTATCATGACAGATTGATGTAGATGAATTAAAATTTTCAATTAATTCTTTATGTTGTTTTACCATAGATTCAATTTCACCTAAAATGGAAATTTGAATATTTTCTAAGGATTTATGATTCTTCATTAAAAAATAAAATTTATGTTCTAGCCTTGACCACAGGAAGACAATTTACTATTAAATAACTATCAGGGTTATAAGTAGAATAATAATAGTTATGTAACAATTATTATTCTTTGGACATAAAGTAATTTTTTGATTTGAGATTTTGTTTCTATTTTTCCAAATCAGACTTATAATACTGGATAAAGTTTTTAGACACACTCCATATAGAATTCATTTCACTTTTCCATTTCTGATGATCATCTGTTTTCATTTTCTTATTTCTTTACTTTCTTGTTTCATTCATATTTTATTAAGGGTCAGTAATATATGATGTTGCCCAACTTTTTTTCATTAATATAATATTATTTCTTCTGGACCACTTTTAAAATTATTGTTGGATTTTTTATTGCCTATTGTTTTCTTGTAGAAAAAGATAAACATTATGGATAGTTGATCCAGTAATATTTTAATGTTTGTGGAATATGAATTTTTTAGAACATTGATGAATTGTCTTTATTTTTTTCATGCTTATATGATGTCACCCTATGAGAAATTATATCCCTTTTTACAATATTTTTATCTTTGAATTCAGATTTAATTTCTACTTTTTACAACATGAATGATCTAATTATCTCCTATATAGTCAAGTTATTGACAGGTTAAGGTTTTCAAATAGAGGTAGATATGGCATTCCATTATGTGTGGAGTAATCTAATTACAGTCATCACTCGATATGATTGACTGATGAAATATCACCAGGCAGTAATATTTTTGATGATCTTTGTTAACAATCCATTAATTTATGTGATGCATTCACTATCAAACATTTTAAAATTTTCACACATTAGTATTATAGTAGCATACATAATTTTTCTAATGTTTTTTGATCCAACATATGTGAAAACTATTGTTGATAACATTTAATAAGAATTTGGTCATTGTGATACTTGATTGAATTCATCTTGTCTGATTCCACATATGATATGATTCATTGAGTTTTATATTATATCATATTCAGTTTCGGTTGTGGCATTCAACATTTATGGATTCTCAGGAATTATGTAAAGAGTTATCATCATTGAATAATATTTAAATCCAATATTCTATAGATAAATAATCATTCATGATTTCACGAGTCTATAGTTGTCATAATTATAATATGGTTGTCGAATAATCGAAATACATTCCTTTAGAAAAACCGTTAACATTATTTTGTATTACCATAATTCATTTTATATTTCTATATCTTAGTCAACAATCTTACATCTCATACCATTTTTTAGGTATGATAAATAAAATACACATACGAGGGGTTGAATTTTTTCTTTTTGATAATCACAATAGATTTTGGTTTATAATTCTCTTTAATATTTATTCATTTATGAAGAATTAATTTCTATAATATTTATAAGTAGTGGATAAATAGAAAATAATAACAGATAAATTTTTATATTTGTTGATGGAAAAAAGATCCCATAGTACAGTCCACCAATTCTCTCTCTATGAGCTTGGTGATTTTCACTATAATGTTTATCTTTTTTACAAGACCTTCAAATACACAACCTAGTGCATGCAGTTGACACCATTAAAATAAGTCTAAATATATCTTTCTAGTTATTTAATAGGGAACTAGTTATCCAAAACATCGAATAACAATATGACACATAACCAAAACTGAGTTTGAGTAGATGGAGATCCAATAAATCAAAAGAGATTGATTTGTTGATGTTTCATGTTGAAACATCACAGTTGCATCACCATCAACTGATAGTGTATGGATCTTATTTGTCGATAAGAATCATAAATTATGAATATCATTGAAAAAATCCTGATGGGAAATTATCTTCCATAATTTATTGAGAAAAAGTATCAATAGTTAACACAATATGAGGTTCAAATATAGATCTTCAAATTATATCCTCTATCAGAAAACAATAGAGTAAATCGATATTTAAAGCAGTTATATAGAGATTAACACAAGAATGAATATAGTTTTAAATCGAATGTGTATCTCTAATGAATATCATATATCTATACCATTTTATTGAAAATCATCTGATTATATATATATATATAACAAAAAGTGTTTTTTTGTTGATAAGATCTATGACTATCACCTAATAGATCACATATATCAAAATTTTAATCGAACAAGGGAGTTGAAGAATACCTTAACAATATGTGTGATTTTATCCATTAAATCTAGATATTTGAATCCATTATAATGATCCTTTTAATCCGTCATAGAATATCTTTCAATAAATCCTTATTTCTATCAATACCATTGTATAAATCTTAGATAAAATCAGGAAATTAAATATCTATTGCATAAATGAAAGATGTTGTGTTAGACATTATAACATATGGTTTCTTTTCATATCATAGGGTTGATTTTCATATTGTAGGTTTCCTAATCCAATCATTAATTTGACTAGAATGTAGGAATAAAAAGTAATGTTGGGATAATATTTCATATGATCATCCTTCTAGCATAAGTTTGATTCCAAACATAGGGATGATTAACCATAAATTAATTCTCCAAACAAAGAGATTGAACAATAATTTTAGAATTAAAAATTAGATTGATATTTAATATGTTTAATTTTATTCAAAAATATGGTTTCTGATCTCTACATTTACTAATAAAAATATGGATGATGATCCATACATTCATTAATTAAATGTTGGGTATGAACATTGTTTCCAGAACACATCTTGTTGTTTTGTATTCTGTAAAAAAGATATAAAAAATATATATATATATATATATATTTCTGAAATACAGTTAATTCATCTTTATTATAAAACAAACTAGGTTATTTGTGAGAATCAAAATCAATGGGACTAATAGAGTCTTTTTGAGATAAGATATGTCAAATAGAGAGGTGGTTTAAGGGTTAAAATATAGTTTTGTTTATTATATATGGAAACCATTTCTGGGATGAATAAGATTTAAAACTTTTAACAATTATTAATGAGTGTAATAGTGTTTTTTCCTATTATATTTTAACCTTAATTGAAACATACCTTCTATACATTCCAATCAATGTGTAGAATCAATGAAATAATTTTTATTATAATATTCCATTTTTATGTAATAACTGTATCATATAAATATCAAAATTTAAAGTAACATTTTAAATATCATTCTTATACTTATTAAATAATAGTTTTATGAAATAAATTTTTTTAAATTCTTACTCATGTGACATTATAATGATTTAATAATTTCACAGTGATTTGGAAAGAACACAAGATTTTTTTCACAAAAATTCATCATAGTCTCAAAATTCCAAAAGACCCTATATATTCCAAATAAAATTTTCTTCAATTAATCATAACAATATTTTTCTCCTTTTAATAAGTTTGAGATAGTTTTATATGTTCAAAGGCATCATAATTGCAAACATTCTTACCATCTAACCCAGTTAATGTGCAGATTCCAATAAATTATTTTTTTTCATATAAATCTATTTTTGTGGCCAATATGTTACGTATAAATATAAAAATTAAATTTATGATTTTAAAATTAATTTTTTTAGTTTAAAATTAATATTTTTATTATAATATAATTATTATAATTTTTTATCCAAGAATATATATTAATTATGTCATAATATCATAGTACTTTTTAAAGAAGCAATTTTCACTTTATCAGCAAAAAATAAAAATATTCAAAAAATTACCAAATATAAAACTAATATAAAATTGAAATTATTTTATATAATATAAGATTATTTTTATCAAAATAATTATCTAAATATGATAATTTATTTAGTTATGTTATATATATTTATTAATATATGCCTTGTAATTTCACCTTAAAAGCGTGTTGAGAATTATATTAATTACATGGGGATTCTTTAAAATATATTATCTATTATAATGTTTTTGGTAATATTATTTCATTAAGATAAATTTTTTCTAAAACTTCTATGTATGACAAAAATATTTTTTTATAAATTTATGTTTAGAGTCCCCAAAAATAATATAAATATTAAATAATCACATTATTGTTCCTAGTTGCTGATGTCTATGATGTATATAGTTATTAAAAAATAAAAAATAATATTTTCATGTTGAAAATAAAAAAATTACTATAAATGATAAGATATATGAATAATATAACGGAATTTTTCGAGAATTACATTGAGAAAGTTCAATTCAATCATTAACCCTTGAGGGAGGGAATTTCTTATGTTATTTGATCCCATTAACCACTCATTAATCAATGATTATCGACCTCAATCAATCCTTATTTTTCACAATGTGATAAGGTTCTCCATAAATAGGTAGATATAGATGAATTAAAACATTTTCTACACGTTCATGGTGATTTTTCATTAATTTGACTAACCTTGCATACTACATTCAATATAGTGTCCATGATATTCACATCAATTCTGGTATGAGTTTTATGATGAACTCCTCATATCATTCATGGTGATTTATATGAAACTATTTAGGAAATAAATCATTATATTCATGAATAATGTGGATATTTTTTACCATTATAAATTTATTTTCACCCCCCCTTCAATAATTAGCTACAGAGTGAAGCCTATAAGAGATGATCATTGATATATTGTTGGCCATGATATATCTCCATTGAAAATATTTACATATTGTTAATTTTGTACAATAGAGATTTCCTTTATTCTATAGATTATCTTATCATTATTTATTGATACGAAATATATCCCTATTATAGTATTGAATTCCACCATGAGAAATACTATAAAACATGGGATGATATGTTACTCAAAAATTTTGATGCTAGAGTTTCAATACACCAATTATATATGGATAATACCTCCCAGAATTGTGAATAATCTCTGTAATTATATATTTCCATTTATTAATTTTCTATTCTTCGAAAACAGAAGTTAAATAAAGTGTAGAATATAAAAAGTTTCAAACAATTAACTTACAAGATTTTAGAGAACAATGACTATAGCAACCACAACATTTTTTGGAGCCTCTAATTCAACCATCATGATTACAGAATCAAAGACATGCTCCATTTTCTTATGATAAATTTGGTGGTTGTTACCCTCCATTATATGTTGATTTTCACATTGATTTGAAATTTTCCCATGTTATCCCCACATGCTTCATTGAACATTGGGATTTCATTCCACCATATTCCCATTTTCATATTCATTTCGATGTATAGGATTCACATCACTATTATTGTGCCATGGTATATGAACATATGTTTTCCACTTGTATCACATTCCACATCAATGCATTTTGTACCTTTAAATTTTCATCCTTTGGTTTCAAATGCTTACTCTTATATTTTTTACTTCACTTACATGACCAAAATTGATGATTCAGTTTGTCAATATTGCTGTCTTATTTAAATTTGACCAATAAGAAATATTTTTGTCAAAATTTTTAATAAAACTATGATTCTAGTGTGTATTATGTACTAATATCTTTCATTGAATAAATTTTCTAGATTACTTTTCATGTGGGTATTTAGTCCACCAAATAACAGACCAATTATTCCCATATGATAAAAAATGAAGGAGAAACATATAAAATGCCTTATAATGATCAGTTAGTTACTTAAAAATGATTAATTATCCATATTCACTAGTTTTATGAAATAATTCACTAATTTTTTTGTTGAATGGTTAAAATATTTTTTAACAAATATTCCCTTTATCTCTTCCAATTCCATGGAATTAATATCTTATGTTTGCTTTGTTTTCATAATTAGTGGCCATATCTACTCAACTTCTCCTTTTATTTAGAATACTAATATGGTGACTATTATGGAACTAAATATTGGTGTACAAAAAATAAATTTTCTACAATATAATCCAATTGCTTTATAACTAATAGATCCACATGTCCAATAAATTAAGGTAGTTATTGACTCATGATGAGATCAGTTAAATTTTATTACCTTCATTGTGATTATGGTATCTAAACATGATTATTATTTGTATTAATAACCTTAGATAATTGATTTGACACCACTAGGACGTTTTCCATTAATTATTCATTTATATTTCAAATTTCATCTGTCCATATTTTTTCAAATATCATTTATAATGTTACTCATAGTTCTCCTAATATTTATAGAAAATAATCTTCTTGGTAAACATGTTACTTCCCAAAATCATGTATTTATAAAAGGAATTTATGCCTTAAATTAAAACCTCTAGATTAATTATTCATTAATATACATTAAAAATAAATTACATTTTCTATGGATCCATCATAAATTTTCATAAATATAATTTTGTAATCCAATGAATATCACCTTGGAGTTTCAAACCAAGTGTGTAGAAATGCCTCATTATTATGCATCTATTGGAAATCGTGAGAATACCTAATGTACCATCATAATAGTTAGTTTTCATAAATAAAACTACGGTAGATCCACATACAAGTAGAATATCAGTAGATGTATTTCTTTTCCTAGAAACCACTCTTTTTATACATAAAAATACATTTTAATGATTTTTAATATTTAGATTTTTCTGTGGGGTATCTAATATATTTTTGTTGTCTTAATTACAAAAAATATATACAATATCCATTGATAAAAATTATGAAATCCAAGCTTTTTAATACATAGAACATTCATTATGTAGTATGACAATAAATAATACCAATGAACTTTTTATTTTTATATTAAAATAAAATATTTAAAGTAATAAAGGAATAACATAAAATTTCATGTAATCCATATCAATAGATTTTTCATCAATTCATACAAGGTTAATTATAAAAAATCAAATAACATGGTGGGAATACATAAAAAATAATGTGGTTAACATAAATCTCATTAAAGAAATTTGAGTGAAATATTTATCATATGATAATTTGGTATTAATATTAGTCATGATAATAAGAATATGAGGTATGACATAATTTAATGATCATGAATCATAAAATTGAAATTTTCCCACAATATAAAAATAGAGTCATTCATATACATACCACCATGGTTAATATCCAATGATTCATAAAACATAATACCAAGTTTTTTATTTAAGTAATCAAATGACATTTAATCTATAGGGATTCATTTTGTAGAAAGTTAATTGGATTTATATCATTGCTCAACCATTATATATTTAAATTTAAATGTGAGATAAATATGACATGAAATAATTTATTTAACAACCTATGATAAAAATGATAATGTTTCATGTAAAGGATATAAAATTAATAAATTCTTAAGGACATGAGGTTTATAACATTATTATCCATTAATATGGAATGAAGGTTCCATATATTGATTTCCCAAATCAATGAATCATTTCATTATATAGTTTAATACATATGGATAAATATTATCATTAGGGGTTAACAATATAATAAAAATTAATGTATAAGAGATAAATTCATTAAATGATTCATGATGTATAATGGTTATAAAAAAGGATTATTGAATAGGATTATTGGGAGGTTAGAGAAGACTCTCATTAATAGACATAATGTTTTACATTAATTTAATCATTGAAATGATATAAACCACATTATGATGAATAGATATTAATAGAATTCAAATAAATTAATGCAGGGGAAGAATACAAATGATAATTTCATTACATGGAAGTTATTCTTCTTAGAACATGATGATGGTATTGTATGACCATTATAACATGAGAGGGATTATTTGGGAGGTAACTGGACTACAACATCATGTCTCAACGATTTGGAATGGATTCAAAGTGTGTGATTTGTGGATATTGATATTAATATTAGAGGATTTCGTAATAATTTCAATATATAGGTCTTGGAATTCTATGTTGGGTAAAATAATTCCCCATTTTATTTTTTTTATACATTTATATATTATTTATTAATATTTTAGTACATTAGTACCGAAATCCATTATGTACAATTACCCTATAGAAGGAAAAGAAAATTTTCCATAATATAATGTTTCTAAAATATTAATTTCCATTATATATTTTTTAAATTCATTTTAAGATGGAAAATTCATTTAAACCTAGTAAAAAAAACAAGTTAATAAATAAATATACTCTACTATTTGAAATAATTTTACCTAATTATTATAAAAATTTTATGAATTTATGATGTTTAAATTATTACGACATTTTATAATATGTATTATATTTTTCCCAAAAATATGGTTCTGTCATCAAAATAAACAAAATTCACTATTTAAAAATATCAATATTTTGGATACTGAAATAACAACTATATTTTATGAAAATTTTCTGAATTTTGGTTATTTATTTATTTTTAAATCTAAAATAATCATTTATTAAACCCAATAATTTGTATTATACATATAAAATTCTATCCCATAGAAAATATATATTTGATTATATCAAAATATATTATAATTTTTTTTCATATATTCTAGGAATTATTTTTAATGTAATTTAATTTAATTAACGTTTTATATATACTATCTAGATAAAATTCAATAACTAATTTTTGTATAATAATATATTTTATCATATTCCCTAATTATATTTTTTTGTGTGTAAAGGGTGAGGAATTAAATAAAAATGTATAATCAATAAAAATGAAATTTTATTTCTTAAATAATTTCATCATAATACTATTAGTGCCTCTATTTATAACCGCTTATTTTAGTGGAATATGATTTATGGGTAAGGTGTGATGTGATAGTATTTTCCTATGTAGGTTTGACCAGTACTAATTTAGTGGATATATTCACTATATGGAATATATTTAATAATAAATTAGAATTGAGACTCACCTTTTGAAGCTTTTCATGGATGGATCAGAGGAAAACACCAATGATGGTTCCTTCATCACTAATATTCAAAAATCATATTCATAAAGAATTATTATAGTGGATGAATATAAAATTTCATGAATTTTTATTATGTTATCACTTATATTACCTATAATCTAAACTGATCATAATGGCCTAATTATAACATTTACATTATAAATATTCATAATGACAACATTTCATATGGATAAACATATATATTAAATAGTGGTTCTAAAATAATATTATTTAATTTATTTAATAATTGTAAAAATTTTAAAGACATCCAATATATATACCATTATGACTCAATGTTATTTAATTTTTTTTTATTGTTTTTACAATTACTTAGATAATTTCGCTCATCTTCCGTACATATTTGATTCTTTTTGAAATTTTCATTTACAATGTAATAAAATTTGCATAGTTCAATCATATGGATTACACTATACATTTCCAATATTTATTATATATAACTTTTGAAATCATATCATTGTAAAATGTTAATATTTAATGTCATGAAATATTATTTTTTCACAACCATCATTCAATTTATATCATTTTTGAAATATAATAAAATTGATATAATGAAAATTTTATTTTATTAATCAATGAATTAAATTTCAAGTAGTTATATTGTCCATATTAAATTAACATTCTAATGTATTATTTTATTTTGTGTTAAACACACTACTTTTTCATAGAATTAATTCCTAGTAATCTCCAAGTTTTACTTTTCATCAATAATTGTACATACTAAATATCATGTGCACTATAGTGTGTATATTGGGTATGAATATAATGATCTATAATGAAGCACATAGAGTGAAAAACTCTCACCATTGAATATACTCTGATAAATAGATGTCAATATAACTATTTATTTTATATTGTTAACCTATGTTATAAAATTTAATGAATAATATTTTAATTCTCATAAAAAGAATGATATTTACTAATGTGTGTACCCAAAATTAACTATTTATTAGAAATATAGTCATTTAAACCAATCCAAATGAATTATATTTATCAAAAATTTCTATAACTCTTACACGAAGAGGAGAATCCATACGTACTACATTTAGATGCTCAAAATAACATCAAAAGAAATTAAATAAACCCATGGCCATTCCAAAAGTGAAAATAACTCATAAAAATCATGTATGAAAATCTCAATTTCCATCCAATTTAGTGTCACTCTATCATAGTACCCATCCCATTATTCTTCAAATTGATTTATTGAAGAATTAGAAAATTTATCTAAATAATTATCAATTAATTATTATATTATATTATACTAACCAAACAGACTCTCAAAATTGATATATATATATATATATATATTGAGAAAAAATATTTTTGAACTAATAAGACAAATGGTAATCTAATTCATAATTTCTACTAAAGACAATAATTATACTAAGTGAAAATTTAATTTTTCATAAAAATGTGATAAGTTTTATATTTTAATATTTAATTTCACAATAAATTTAATTCTAATCGGATAAATATCTAATTTTCTCAAACTATGTAAAAATAATATTAGAATGATTTTATTGAAATTTTAACCTAGATAAATGATGCATTAATAAAAAAAATTATTATTTAAATATTCCACATTTTTACATATGAATTTTTTATTATATGTATAATAAACTGTGTATTTTTATCAATTTTTTATAAATACTTATATGAAAATTTATAGGAAAAAGATATATTATTTATAATTCTCCTCTCAAGTGCATAATGTTTTTATATAAAATCTAATTAAAATTATAAATAATAATGGATTATTAAAATGTAATTAGTAGATCATATATTAAAATTAATTAATTTAAATCCATTTCATGGCTATTACTAGTTATATAGTGAATTTATGATCACATATTTCTTGAAAAATACATTTTCATGAAAATATATTTATCGTTTGGTTTTTAGGGTTAATCTTGAAAATCAATTATGCATGTTCTATTAATATAATATTTTAAAATGTATTAAAATTTTTAATATGTAAATTTTATATTATTTAATATGTCAAATTTTATTTTTGGTCATAATGATAATTAAATTTAATTAAAATTTGTTACTGTGATTATGGTTAAAATACATTTACGATGGGTAATCTAAAAATATATAGGATAAAATTCAATTAAACATACATTACCCTCATTGGATGCTTTTATATTATATTTAAGATTATTATTGTCAAATATGAGTCATTATTGAACAATTTTTATATGAACTTGATTAATAATACTTTTAAACGTTGAGAAATTACAAGCTTTTCACCCAAATCAATTAAAATTGGACACATCCACCTAATACTACTTCAAAAATATTGTTCAATAAATCTTGATTAAATCCTTAATAAAATCTCCCCAAAATCCATATCCAGGTCCTAGAGGCTGTTTTATTAGATAAATTATATATCAAGGGTATATATGAAATGATCTAAAGGATTTTTTTCAATGAAAAAGTAGTCATCTTAATCGATGTCTTTATTTTTTACATATTCTTCTATTAAATAGAAATATGTATTAAAAGATACATAATAAGAACAATAGTATCTACCATGTATTTAAAAATTGTTATCTTGATATAATAATATTTAACAATATCATTCTCTATCAAATGGGAAACCGAAGCATCACTCATTTTTACAACAGATTACTACCTGTTGGTTCAAATAAAAAAATTTCATCACTGCCTCAAATGGATACTCATATTGATGTAACAAAAATATTTAATTTATAATAATGAAATTTTATATTCTAAAATTTTATATTTCATAAACTTCCTTACCTATTCACTGATTAAAAATGAAAACATTCATTATGTTTACGTATGACATGACATTTCCATGAAGTGATGTGAGTAATCATACATGTCCACACATCAAGAATGATTATAAAAATGAATATAATGAATTAATTTTATATTCATAACCTTTGTATAATTTTTTCATAATGATAATATAACCTATTTAGAGGAACCAAAAAAACTGTGATGAAACAATCATGAGAAAACATAGCAGTTGACACAGAAAAAAATGATAATAATGAATTATTATTGATTAAATAATTATAAGATATTTTATTTGGATGATATATGAAATTATAAAAACAAATTTGGTTATAGATTAAATTAATAATAGTTTTAACATTGTTATAAAGTAGGTTAAGTCCTTTCATCTAATTTGATGAATGATGAATGGTGTTTCATCCCAATTTCCACTCCACTATGACTTATTTAGTATTATGTATCTATTTTCATTTATATTATGTTTTTACAGTCACTTTAATGAATAAAAAATCAATATATATTTAATCATTTTAATATTTTTCCAATACATGTTTACACTTTCAAGGATTAATAATTTAAACATTACCAATGAGGTAAGAATTTAAATTAGAATCACATTTTTATGGGTTTCTGTATATCTTTCACTAAAGAATTATTATATTTTTTCCATAAAAAATTAATTTAATTTCATATCCAATTGTAATTTAATTAACTTCAATGTTTTACTCCATATTTTCTTCTCCGTGGAAGTTGAATCAATAAATGAAATAAAAAAAGGAAAATATAATCTTATTTATATTCTAGATTATATAAAATTCACATTAATTTAAATATTTTTTAATTTTTTTCTTAAAAAAAGAAATTATTATTGACTGAAATGATTTATTATGTAAAATTTATGTGCTTTTTGGTTTTTTTAAATATTAAAATTTAACTTCAAAATTTTTTTTATTAAGGGTCCTTTAAATTATTATTTATAAAAAGTCAACTAGAATGATTCTCCTAAACTGATATTGTAATAAATGGACTTCCCCGACTCCACTGTCATTTTATGATATAATCATTATTATACAATATTTAATTGGTATTTCAAATACAATATTTTATGAAATCTTAGGCAACATTATACCCTTCATTATAATGAGAAGGAAGTGGAACATTACTTGGACTTAAGTGAAATTCCCAAGTGGCCAAAGACATGTAATAAATACCAAGGGCTTCATTAACTGGTGGGGGATATATTAGTTTTTGAAAACAAAACTACGATCCAAACTTTTCACAATTAAATAAACCTATATATAATGAATGATATCAATGAAGTAAAACTAAAGAAATAACATTTATATTAAAAAAATTCATATAATAAAAAAATGGAATACTACAAAACATTGAAGTACACAACAGATTAAAATACATAAAAAAATCAATGACCGCCACATAACTCCAAAGAACCAAAAAGCTCCATGCTCTAACTCTATAAACACCACATGTATAACCACACACCACTTTAGAAGGGTGACACATTATAATTTAATGTGTCCCAAAAAACAATATCTGCAAAAGAACCAATGTTCCTATGTTGGGGTGAGTAATGAAACTCAGCAGGCTTTTTCCAAATGAATTCCCTACTCACACCACTAGGATAGAATACTTTATCCAATTTTATAAAACACTTTATATAAATCACTTCAAAATGGTTTATAAAATAATATTAAACAATTTCAATACCAAAATAGGTTCTCAAAACCAACTAATTTAAAATGAAATCAACCAAAAAAAACATGAAGACAATTATCTATATATCTTTCTGTAACAATTAATTCCACTACGCATATCCACACATCCAACCTTAAATGAAACCTAGACCTCCCTTTACTCATGAGTGGTGGTTTATCATTTCATCTAGTTGTCACTTAATGAACCATTTTATTCAGGGAAAGACCTAACCATTATAAATTCTTCTAATGGTGGGAGAGACTTATTACCCTTATCCCTCCCAAATTAACATGAATATACACAACCGTTATACCAAAATATTAAAGCCCAAACAACCATTTAAACATTTTAAGAAAAAATTTTATATTATTAGAAAAACATTCCATGAATCCATTTTAATTATACAAACCCTTTTATTGGAAAAACGGTTTCATGCATAAAAAATATTTAACAATTTTAAAATTAGTTTACCAATTTCAATTTCCATAAAAATTACCAATTCCATGAATTCTATTAACTGTCACAAAAGAGGGATCCCAACATGAAATTTACAAAAATTTAACAACTAATTACAATAAAAAAAAATAAAATTGAAATTAAGACATTAGGTTATAAATAGAGGAGTGAAGAGTGAAGTTGTAGACGTCAAAAAACATGCTAAAAATGAAAATACACATGAAAAAAACATGAAACTGACTTGTAAGTCCAAAAAAACAATTTATATCTATTCACCATTCAAAAAAATGGTATGAACGAACCATAATTGGAATTAATACAATTATATATTTACATATAGATTTTAGAACTAAGAAACTGGCAGAGGGAGTGATGTACATCTAAAGAAAATAAATAAAATCTACCATAAACAATTACAAACCATCTGAATCTTGATTTGACACACATAAATAACCCTTATAATTTCCCTCGGATCAATGTGAGTAGCCAATAATGCCTTTAAGAGGATAAAAGCTCAATTTAGGGCCATTTTTTGTAAAGGAAATGGGTAAGACCATAATCTTGACATAGATCCACTTTTTGTGGATCTTCTTTTTAATCTGTGTATAGTCAGACAAATGGCTAGGAAAACCATGTGATAACTATATTCCAGCCACTTCAACATGAAAGACTATTCATGGTTGGATTTAATTGTTAGAAAAACTATGTGCCACCCATGGAAAATATATATTCCCAACTCTTCATGGTTTCTCAAGTGCAGTCGTGCGGTTTGGAAAAACCATTTGTCGTAACACTTCACCAAACCAGAGCACTTTGTCTCATATTGAATGATTTCCTAATAGAGTTTCTTCATTTTCTCTAACTATTAAAAAACTATTCAACTATATAAATACCTATGAAATATAGATAAATTATTCCAAGACCTCCTAAAAATCACCCATAAACAATATATATATAAAGATCATACATATATAGATACATACTGGAAACTATGGGTGCTACATTCTTCCCACCATTGGCTATTTCATGCCCATAAATTAAAAAAATATAGGTGTCTTGAATGTTTTTAGGTCATTTCATGATCATTTATCTCCCAAATTGTTAATTCTATTCATTAATATAACCAGGTTCCCACAAAAATTATATTACACCAATGCTTTTTCATTCGAGACAATATCTTTCCTATCAACAATCTACTCTGGGATACATACCAATGAATCATTCATCATTAGTTCTATGTGATAACATCAAATCACATGGTCTGTATTAGGATGCTACTTCTTTAAATGAGATACGTGAAACACATTATATAGAGCACATAAAAATTTTAGAAAATCCCACTAATATTGTTGATTTTTAACCCATTCAAGTACCTCAAAAGGGCCTATAAATTTGGGAGATTACATTCCCTGATTCCCAAAAACAAAATTTTTATTTCTTTTTACAGATCCCTAATAATACATTATCACAAAAGTATAATGAAAAATACAATTGATGATGATTCACATTTGATTTATGCTGACTCTCTATCCTCTCCATCCTTTTCCTAATCAATTGTATCTTCGTCATTGTCCCTTGAAAAAATCATGGACAAAACAATGATGTGAATGATGTTTCCACCTTTTAATGTGGGGAATGAAAAGGATTCCAATACAATATTTCCAAATGAGTGATATGTATCAAGTCATGATAATTTTTTTTATATGAGAAATCAACTAACAATATGTTCTCTTCACATGAGCCACCAATATCCCTTACACAAGCCCAAAACAATTATTCAAATGTTTTTGTCGTCCCTTTAGATTGGATATCCTACTAAGTATGATACTACATATTCATAGTCAACTAAGTATAATGGTGTTTCTATAATGATTTCTAGAAGCATTATGCAATCCTCAGATCTATTTCTGATATTATCTACACATTTAATCGAATAATCATTACCACTTCTTAGATCAATATTTTTTTAAAATTCTTCCACCATATGATATTCACAAATAGGGATAAATACATCATACCATTGAAGACAATGCACTATCAACCATATGGAATTGTGTTATCAGACCATTCTATGGATACCTGTTATTGAATTAACAGCTATCTACTCCCATTTCCAACCAGGATTAGTTAAAGACATCAATATACCTACTAGTAAATTATTTCCCTCCTTAACTGGTCGATAAGTGAAGCGTATTGAAACAAACTCAACTCCCTTAATTTTAATATTGATCCTACAAAACTATTTATTCAATGAATTATACATATTATATATTATAGGATAAAAACCCATCTTGAGTGTTGGTAAGTATGAAAAATATGTTCCTAAGAAGATGTATATTTGTCAATCCAGTTACTGAACCATAAGACTGACATCCCATCTAACATCAAAACCTCAATGTTCTCCCCAAATTTATTTTTTCTCTCATTACCAGACATTCTGCATTGGAAAATTATGCCTCTTTTTAAACCTTTAAAAATCAGGACCTAGTGAAATAGGAAATAAAAACACAACATCAAATTATTCATTAGCTTATAAGTGCATATCATCTTGGAAAAAAATACAAATTTCACTAATCGGAAGCTTCTTTTTCCAACTGAAAATCATTATTTCTCCTTAATTCCTCTACCACCTAATTTCTTTTAACCAATTTTTATATCATGTCATCAACTACCAATTGGATTTACTCCATCCATATTCTTTTTCTATGTTTCAAATATCATTCAGAGAAAATATATTCAAAGCTATTATGATTTGAAAATATAGTAAATTTGTTAACAAAGTGGTAATGATTCATTGTCATCAAGTCATTGACCAAAATAGCTAACCCAAAAACTTTTTATTGTTAGTTATTATCATGAAACTATAACTTCCTTGACCCATATAAAATAACATGATCTCCCTACAAGATGCACATTTAAAACCCAATAATGAAGCATCACAATGCACCACATACCCTTTTCATGATTATGTCAACTTGAATGTAGGTACTAATATTAGGTGAAACTTATATTCATTAAAAGATTTCAAAAAAATCATTAATACATTGAAATGGAATATTATTCCATGTAAAATATTTCATTTTCTGAAGAGTTTCATGAAAAATCATGGAATAAACACAGGTGATAACCATAAAAACTACGGAAACTCAGTATCACAGAAATCACACTTCGATAATTTCACATAAAAATGATGATAACTCCTGATTCACAACACTATCAACAAATTTTTTTCATGCTCATCCCTTTTCCAGGAATACACTAATATGTCATCAAGAAAAACCACCATAAAAGAATCATGTTATTTATAAAATATTGTATTCATCAATTCCATAATGACCTCTGGTTCATTCATAAGAATAATGGGTAGTACTGAATCTTCCAAAGTCTATATCTTCTTCTGAAATATGTCTTTGGAATATTCACATTCTAAACCCACAATTACTGATATCCTATGTGAAATTCAATGTTATAGAATCAAGGATATACACTCAATTGATTAAGAATATCATAAACTCATGAAATTGGGTGCATTTTATTTATCATAACATTATTAATATTAGAATAATACAAACACATCCTTTGTGTTCAATCCACATTTTTCATAAACCATACTGATATTGTCCATAGAAACATGCTAGGAAGAATAAACCCATTTTATTCTAGCTCTTACAACCAAACATTAAATTCATTTAATTCAGTTGGTGACATCATAAGTGATAAATTTGAAATGAGACAGGTCCCACGAAGAAGATAAATAAAAAACAATACTTCCCATGTGGGCGTAAACCCTACGAAATTCTCTAGAAAAACATCTGAAAAATGATCAAAAATTTCAGAAAAATGGGATTCTAAATATCTTCCATCAATTCCATAGTTAACACCACAAACTATTATGAGAACATTCCAAATTCTTGGGAAAACATCATGTTTTTCCTATCAACATATTCATTTCTCATTTAAAGAGATGCTTGGAGCCATCCTCAGTTGTAAAAAATGACTCTTCAAGTATAAAAGTTGGTATGAGCCTTGAACATTGTTAGAAAATCTATACATAGAATTATGTCAAATACATCCATCTTTAAAACAAATAAATCCCATATCAACTAAACTCCATCAATATTTATAGAACATTATGTATACATAAAGGCTCGACATTCACTTTGACCCATAAGAGATTGATGAGTTTATATATAAGGTATTATTTATGATTTTCTGAAAAAAAAAGAATAAGAATAAATAAACGAATGAGATGAAGACTGTAACACCCCAAGCTTCTACGGTATGCTTCTCTTTAAATAATGTAATAGCGTGTGTTGTATGCAACAACTAGTTTTAACACAAACAACCAATCAAACTAGCCGTTATGAATAGTAATACCCACTTTTTGAAATTTATGAATTTTATTTTTCAAAATGGACTTCATTTTTGGAATTGGAATATCGAAATTAGCCTAGGGTGAAGTTTTGGTATTTTTCTGAAAAACTTCATTTTTTGATGAATAGTAAAACCACAAAGTGGTAGTTAAAAAACTGAATTTTTCATAAAACATAATTTTACCGCTTCGTTGAGTGGAATTTCATAAATCTGAGAGACACGGTTAATATCATGGACTAAAATTTGGTTCATTGAGATGAAAATGATTTTTGGTGAATAGTAACTTTTTACTTTTATTTTCCACGGTTAAAAGTAAATAGGGTAATTAAGGGTAAAAAGGATATTAATATTACCCTAACACATGTCCTAATTCTATTGGAAAAGCTTAATTAGACCAAAAACAACCTTAGGAATAAAATATTATCATTTAGGTCCACTTGGATTTGATTAGGACACTAATTATTATTTAATCCAAAGAAGAGTTAAAAGAGATAAAATCAATGTTTATTTACTAAAACATTTTTAATATAAGTTTATACATATGGTAAATTCAATTGTAAATATTAATTAGAAAGATAAAAAGATTTCCTACACAATGATATTTTTATTATAATTTTGAGAAAATAAATAATTTAATTTATTTATGACCCAATGATGATGCAGTAATTACCATAATAGTGAACATTTTAAATAACTGATAATATAAATACCCAAATAAAAATAATTTGAGACTTTTTATGAGTTAAACTAATTTTCTAGGTTAATATTACATGTTAGGATGGATTTTATTACCTTTTTTTCTAAGTAATACTTCTGTTATGATTTTTACAAAAATGAATTATTGAATTGTGTCAAAGTTGGTATAAAATAGTTTTTAAAACAAATATTATATTATTAATTGATATTCAATTCCTAAAATTATAAGGTTCATCCAAGAGACTTATATCATGATAGGTGTATCATTAATGGACCACTTGGGGTCTCGTGGTGGTATATAGTAGGTTTATTAACTATATAATATAAAAATACAAAGTGACATGGTAAGTGTCATACTAATTAACTAAGAGTTAAAACTAAAATATAAGGTTAATATAATGAAACAAACCAGTCTAAATTATTTTGGATGAGTTATTTTCGACCTATCCCCACCTTAACCATTAAATAATACACTTTTTAGCCATTAGAAACCGAATATGAATTTGTTATAAAATAATATTTCTAGCTTTTCCAAAGGTCCCCCTCACCCCTCTTATAAAAGGGCACCCGCCCTTCTCATTAATACACACCTTCAAAGACTTTTGGTTCGGAAAACCCCTGCCCAATTACTCTCTCATCTTCCCTCATTACAACCTAGAGGCCTTAGTTCGATCATAAAGCCAACATAACGAGCCCTTTTTATCAAATCAAAAGGAAGAACCTGAAGAAGAGGTAATGTTTTCACCACCCTTTTTCAAATTCATTTCTTCTTCAACATATTCATTCATTGTTATTCCCATTATAAAATAATTAATCCAGTATCTCCTATACACTTTAATATTATTATAAATATGGTACAAACATATTCAGTATTCTATCCATCTTTTGAATGACATGTCACCATATGTGTGTACTTACGGATTACCGTCTCCACGTCATGGTGTAATTGTTATTCAATATATTATTATTTGGATGGGTATAATAATTATTTCTAATTAATGTAAACAATAAATATAACATGATAATGATTCTTTATATATGATATACTATCCAATTATATATTATTTTAATATCAAAAGAATGATATGGATGCTCGTGCGTACGTACGGACTACCGTCTCCACGAACGCGATGAGATTCATTCTCCATCGTATCCATTCAAGTATAATTATCATTTGATAATTTAAAAAAAATTAAGGACATGATATAATTCTGGATATGAATAAGATACATCCTATCCATAACAAACACGGCCTACGTAACAAAACATATAAAAGAAAATGTGTAAGTTAACACCCGAAACGACAATAATTCTAAAATATTATTAACAAAGTAATGTTAAAAGATCATATATGATAACATAATAATGTATATGATTCTTGTATAATTTAATAACAATTATTTTACCATTATACAGGAGGTTAACCTACCCTCAACCATGGAAAAGTACAAGGTAAGGGTTTATTTTTCAATCTCTTCATTATCCGATATTGTTTATACGTAATAATCTACTTTGGATCTCTTTATCATCCACATCCATGTTTCTTAAAAATGCATTTCAAATTTTTTTTTACTATTTACTAGAATATGGTTTAAAGTCATTTATACCTTTGTTTGACTTTTTATATGAGGTTTATAAAGGAATCTTTCCATCATTTTCAAACAAGGTGCTTTTTAACCTTTTCGACATAATTAAGTTAAGAATGATTTTTTAACTTATAAGGAAGGTGCGACTATTTTCCGTCGTTATAAAATTGTCGAAGCTTCCCTTACAATCTTACACGAATATCTTCTAATAAAATGTTTTATTTTATAGATATATGACTCTTAAATGATTTCAAAATAGAAACATATATTTCTCTAAAAAGAGTTTTGATTTCATCTATGTCAACATCCTTTGATGGCTTTTAAGCTTATTTGAAGTTGATTTATTATGATACAAAACTTATATATTGTATTGAAGGTTTTGTGATACGTTTGACTATGTATGTGTTATTTTTATACCATTCGTGGTATATAGATGAAGTATTTACATTTCGTATGCTATTTTTAATACGAATGTTTAAGTTATGTTTAAACCTTTTCATATGGGAATGAATTGGACTTAATATGTGACGGGTGGAGCCCGCTATAGCTCCTCGATGCATTAGTAGGTCTCATGAGACAAACTAGTGTATTGGCACAAGGCCTTGAAAAAATCTTATTTGTAGTCTTGGCACGAGGCCTTAGCTATGTGGTTATGATAGTCTGGCATTATGCATTCCATCATTATGAAAGTGGTTATTGATATTGCATGTGATTATTCGATTAGTAGAATATCCATGTGAATAATTAAATGGTATTATTTAATTTTATTTTTTCCATTCTATGTTGAAGTTAAAGTTTAAAAGGCTTTTGTTTTAGTTATAAATTGCCTTAAATTTTTATTCTTATTTATTAATGTTTCCTCTATATTGTTATCCTTACTGGGCATTTGAGATCACCCCTTTTCTATGTTTTATTTTTACCGCGATTGAAGAAGTAAATTATGAATGACCTGCAGTGATAGTATGAGGGGATAAGAGTGTATAATATGGAGAATATGTTGTTGTAGTTTTCATTTTTATGATGTAATGTAAAAATTTATGAATATATCTAGTGTTACCAAGGCTACTAAACTAATTGGACATTCGAGATTTGGTCTTTCTTGTGATCATGCCAATGTTATGTAATAAAGAACTGACTCTAGGTAACTGGGGTCGGGGCGTTACATTTGGTATCAGAGGAAGTTTAGTAAAAACCTTGGAAGCGAGATTTAGATAAACTCTGATTAGAGCACATAGATTTAAGATGGAATTTGAGGAATAGTATAGAAGAACTACCTAGAATTTTGGTATTGTAGAGATTTTGTGAGTTTTCCAAACAATACATCCCTGTCTGGATATGAGTAGGTAGAGGCAGCTTTGGCACAAATGTAACTAGGGGTAAAACCCAAAAACACCTCTTTGAGATAGACTCGAACGAGGACTGGTGCAAGACAATGGACCTTGTTGCACTCTTGGTTACGACACTCCCAGGGGATATGACTAGGATAACTCTCATTTTCTTTACAAATCATTATGAAGGGTTTATGAGTATACACTTCCTCAAAGAAAACATTTTTATGATTATGGATTATATCCATAAATAGTTCAATTTATGTTAAGTGTTTTATAAGTATGGAATTATGTTTTTTGATTCATAAACTGATCGAGTTTATGCCATTGTTTAGAAATGGAACCTAGTGGAAGAAATGTAAACTATATAAATGCACGCACTCCATGCAGGGATTTCCCTCATGCTCAAGATAATTATAGTGGAGCTGGTGACGCAACTGGTGTCGATCAGATATTCACAATACCGGGACAACTCACTCAGGTTATGAATAATAACCTTACTCGTATGGAGTACCCTGATCCGCAGCATGGAGGATCAATGTTAGATCGCTTTATGAGGCAACAAACACCAAAGTTCAATGGGAGTAAAAATCCCTTAGTAGTTGAGCAAAAGAAAAATTCCTAGAGAAAATATTTCAGGCTTTTGGGAGTAGTGAAAGGGAAAACGTTATCATGGTAGTTTACCGCCTCACTGGAGATGCTGATCAATGGTGGTCATTGATTCAAAACACAAAGGAAGATGATGATGTATCAAATATAGAATAACGAAAATTCAAAGATATATTATTAGAGAAATACTTTCCTCGTGACCATCGAGCATATATGGAATGACAATTTATGAGTCTGAGACAAAAGGAGGATGAGAATGTCGCAAAGTATGAGGCCAACATTATAAGGTTAGCAAGGTGTGCTGGAAATTATAAACATAACCCAAGAAGTAAGATTGATCGTTTCTTTGATGGGTTAAAACCATTTCTCTGTCAAGCATTAGTCTCACAATCCTTCTCATCGTACGAAGACATTGTCTCATGTGCTATCAAGACAGAAAATAAATTCCCTATGTCTTATGACTTTAAAGCAAAGAAAGAGAAGAAGAGATCTGCTAATCAATCTGAGAATAGAAATAAGGGGAAGAAGGGAAAGGTTGAATATCCATCCTGTGGTAAATGTGGGAAGTAACACCCCAGTACTTGCTTGAACGGAATGGGTTTCTGTAACAAGTGTGGTGAAAAAGGCCACTAAGCTCGTGATTGCAAAGGGAAGAAGGAAGATACTGATGTTCAGTGCTACAATTGCAGGGAGATGGGACATTATGCAAATGAATGTCATAAGAGTCAGGGGAACTTACCTCAGAAAAGGCCAAGGGATCAAGGCCATGCTTATGATTTCACTACTGCTGAGGTAGAAGCACTGAGAGTTGTGGTGGTAGGTAATTTAATGGTTTCCTCATGTTTAGAAAATGAATTATTTGATTCTGGATCATCGCATTGTTTCATATCTTCCCAGTTTTCTTAGAAAATTAAATATTTCCAATTTCATTTAACAAGGGAGTTGTCAGTTAAAACTCTTAAGGTAAGTATCATTGCAACAATGTTTTGTGAATCAGTCCCCATTAGATCACATAAATGTTTTTTATCTTCTAATCTCATCGTCATACCTATGATTGAGTTTGATATAATCCAAGGTATGGACTGGCTTTCAGACCATGATGCGAAGATTTATTGTAAGAAGAAGGAGGTTGCGATTTTTGATGATGATGATAAAGAACACCTTATCTTTAGAGAAGAATTGTCACCACCTAATTCTTATCTAGATCCACCCCTAGTAGCTCAACTAAATTCAATTATTGGGGAGGAAGATGATGAACTGATTGTGGGCGAGGAAAGGAATGTTCAAATAGAGTATGTACCTATTGTGAAAGAATATGTAGATGTGTTTTCAGAATATTTACATGGACATCCTCCAGAACGAGAAGTTGAGTTTTCCATTGATTGAATTCCTGGATCAAGGCCTATATCGAAGACCCCTTATAGAATGGCCACTGTAGAATTTGTTGAACTAAAGAAACAACTAGAGGAATTGAGTAATAAGGGATTTATTCTCCCTAGTGTTTCTCCATGGGGATCCCCTATTCTTTTTGTTAAAAATAAAGATGGAAATTTGAGGTTATATATCGACTATAGGGAGATCAATGCTATAAAAATAAAGAACAAGTACCCCCTACCTCGCATTGATGATTTATTAGACCAACTGCATGGAGATCAATACTTTTCAAAGATTAAAATTTGATCTGGATACCATCAGTTGTGTGTGATGAAGGAAGACATTCTGGAGACAGCATTTCGAACCAGGTACTGGCATTACGAGTTTACAGTAATGCCTTTTGGATTGACTAATGAACCCTCTGTATTCATGGATCTGATGAATAGTGTTTTCAAGAAATATCTGGATGAATTTGTGGTGGTATTTATTGATGATATCTTGGTATACCCCAAAATCTACGAAGATCATGAAAATCACTTGTGCATTATCCTGAAGACTCTGAGAAGACATGAATTATATGGGAAGTTTAGCAAGTGTGAATTCTGGCTTTAAGAGATTTCTTTTCTTGGCCATATTGTCTCTAAAGATGGAATCTCTATTGATCCTTCTAAGACCAATGCAATCCAAGAATGGCCAGCACCTACGAGTATAACTGAGGTATGCAGTTTTATTGGTTTGGCAGGTTATTATCGATATTTCGTCCAGAATTTTTCCCGATTGGCTAACCCATTAACGAAGCTCGCACGTAAAGGGGTTAATTTTTTTTGGACAAAAGAGTGTGAAGAATGTTTTGAAGAACTAAAGAGAATATTAGTCAATTCTCCTATATTTACACAACCATCGGGGAATGATGGGTTTGTTATTTATAGTGATGCATCGAAAAAAGGACATGGTTGTGTCCTTATGCAGAATAATAGGGTTATTGCCTATGCATCATGGCAGTTAAAAATTCGTGAACAAAATTATCCTACTCATGATCTCGAGTTAGAATCTATGATATTTTCTTTGAAGATATGGAGGATCTACCTCTATGGTAAAAAATGTCACATTTATACTGATCACAAGATTTTGAAGTATATTTTCTCACAAAAAGAACTCAACATGAGGCAAAGGATGTGGATTGAATTACTCAAGGATTATGATTGCATGATACATTACCACCCGGGGAAGGCAAACAAGGTGGCAGATGCTTTGAGCAGAAAAGATCATGGAGTTTTAAACAATATGAGAATTTAAAGGGATCCAATTTTCATGGATCTAGTAAAGATGGACATGGGAATAACCAGGGAAGATGAAACATCAATGCTTTTTCAAATGGTTGCCAAACCATATTTACTAGAAAGGATTAAGAGTTCTCAGACCGATGATGAATAATTTCAAAAGAAGATTAATGTTGTGAATGATGGGATATTGAGAGACTTTGTGTATGAAGAAGGAATTTTGAAATTCGAGAAGAGGCTTTGTGTTCCCGATATACCTGATCTAAAAAGGGAATTGTTAGATGATGCTCGTGGTTCCAATTTCATTATACACCCTGGGAGCACCAAAATGTATAGAGATTTCAAGGAACATTTTTTGTGGGACAACATGAAGAGGGAGATTGCCGATTTTGTGTCAAGATGTATGGTTAGTCAACAAGTGAAAGCTGGAAGGAAACAGCCTGGAGGAGTCATGCAACCTCTTCCCATACCAGAGTGGAAATGGGACAATATTATGATGGGCTTTGTCATGGGGCTACCAAAGACTCCTAGAAGGAACTATGAAATATGGGTTATTCTTGATCGTCTTACCAAGTCATTACATTTTCATGCTATAAGAGAAGATCTACAACTCAAACATCTAACTAGACTATATATTAATGAAGTGGTGAGACTTCATGGAGTAACCCTATCGATTTTTCTAATCTTGATCCCCGTTTTACTTTAATATTCTGGAAAAGTCATCAGAAAGTCTTGGATATAGAACTTCATTTGAGCACTGCCAACCACCCTCAAGCAGATGGACAATCAAAATGAACCATTCAAACCTTAGAAGACATGTTGAGATCCTGCTCACTTGACTTTCAGGATATGTGGGATCAATATTTACCTCTGGAAGAATTTTCTTATAACAATAGCTTCCATTCGGGTATTCATAAAGCACCATATGAAGAGTTATACAGAAAGAGATGTCGCACACCAACCTGTTGGGATGAAGTTGGTAAAAGAAAACTTGTAGGCCCAGAACTGGTGGAGGAAACGATGGAAAATGTGAAGGTAATCCTAAACCATATCAAAGCAGCTCAAAGTATACAGAAGATTTACGCAGATAATTGAAGGAAGGATTTGGAATTTCAAGTCAATGATCATGTCTTCCTGAAGGTATCTCTATGGAAGGGAGCCATATGTTTTGGTAAGAAAGGAAAATTGGGTCCCAGGTACATCAGACCTTTCAAAATTCTAGAACGAATTGGGGTTGTAGTATACCGATTGGAAATGCCGTCAAGTCTCTCCAAAGTTCACAATGTGTTCCACGTATCTCTATTAGAGAAATACATGCTTGACCCAATGCATGTACTCACCTTTGAGAAATTAGTACTGGAACCCGATCTGTCTTATTGCGAAGAGCCCGTCAAGATTCTTGCTATGAGAGAACAAGTACGGAGAAACCGGACGACTCGTCTGGTAAAAGTCTTGTGGAGAAACCATAAGATGGTAGAGGCAACGCGGGAACCCGAGGAACATATGATGAAGATCCACCTGATTCTTTTCATGCAGTAGTATTCTAGAAATTTTGAGGACAAAATTAATTGAAGGAGGGGATAATGTAACACACCAAGCTTCTACGGTACACTTCTCTTTGAATAATGCAATAGCGTGTGTTGTACGGAACATCGAGTTCTAACACACTACAACCAACCAAACTAGCAGTTATGAATAGTAATACCCACTTTTTTAAATTTATAAATTATATTTTTCAGAATGGACTTCATTTCTGGATTCAGAATATTGAAATTAGCCTAGGGTGAATTTTTGGTATTTTCTGAAAAACATCATTTTTGATGAATAGTGAAACCACTATGTGGTAGTTAAAACACCGATTTTTTCATAAAACATAATTTTACCGCTTCTGTGAGTGGAATTTCGAAAATCCGAGAGACACAGTTAATATCAAGGACTAAAATGTGGTTCATTGAGATGAAAATAATTTTTGCAGAATAGTAACTTTTTACTTTTATTTACCACGGTTAAAAGTAAATATGGTAATTAAGGGTAAATATGATATTGATATTACCCTAACACATGTCCTAATTCTATTGGATAAGCTTAATTCGACCAAAAATAACGTTAGGAATAAAATATTATCATTTAGGTCAACTTGGATTAGATTAGGACATTTATTATTATTTAATTCAAAGAAGAGTTAAAAGAGTTAAAATCAATGTTTATTTACAAAAACATTTTTAATATAGGGTTATACATAAGTTAAATTCGATTGTAAATATTAATTAGAAATCCAAAACTATTTCCTACATAATTATATTTTATTTATAATTTTTAGACAAAAAATAATTTAATTTATTTATGACCTAATGATGATATAGTAATTACAATAATAGTGAAAAATTAACATAATTGATATTATAAATACACAAATAAATATAATTTGAGAATTTTTATGAATTAAACTAATTTTCTAGATTAATATGACATGTTAAAATTGATTTAATTGACTTTTTTCGTTGTAATCCTTTTTTTTTTGGTTTTTACAAAAATCAATTATTGAATAGTGTCAAAATTGTCAAAAAAGAATTTTTTAAAAACATATTATATTATTAATTGATATGCAATTCCTAAAAATCCAAAGTTCGGCCAAGAGACTTATATCATGATAGGTGTATCATTAATGGACCACTTGGGGGTCTTTTGGAGGTATATATTAGGATTATTAACTATATAATATAAAAATACAAAGTGACATGGTAAGGGTCAAAGTAATTAACTAAGAGTTAAAACTAAATGATAAGGTTAATATAATAACCCAACCCAGTATAAATTCTATTGGTTGAGTGGTTTTCGACCCCTCCCCACATTAACCATTAAATAATACACTTTGGAGCCATTAGCAATAGAATATGAATTATGTATAAAATAATATTTCTAGCTTTTCCAAAGGAGCCCCTCACCCCTCTTATAAAAGGGCACTCCCCCTTCTCATTAATTCACACCTCGAAAGCATTTTGGTTCGGCCAAACCCTACCAAAATACTCTCTCAACATCCCTAACTACATCCTAATGGACGTAGTTAGATCATAAATCCAACCTAAGGAACCCTTTTGATCAAATCATAAGGAAGAACCCGAAGAAGAGGTAATGTTTTCACCACCCTTTTTCAAATTCATTTCTTCTTCAACTTCTTCTATCTTTGTTATTCCCATTCTAAAGTAATGAATCCAGTATCTCATATATACTTTAATATTATTATAAATATGGTACAACAATATTCAGTATTCTATCCATCCTTTGAATGACATGTCACCATACGTGCGTACGTAGGGATTACTGTCTCCATGTCTTGGTGTAATTGTTATTCAATATATTATTATTTGGATGGGTATAATAATGATTTTTAATTCATGTAAATAATAAATATAACATGATAATGATTCTTTATATATTATATACCATCTAATTCTATATTATTTTAATATCAAAATAATGATATGGTCGCTCGTGCGCACGTACAGACTACCGTCTCCACGAACGCGATGAGATTCATTATCCATCATATCCATTCAAGAATAATTATCATATGATGATTTAAAAATAATGTTTAAGGACTTGATATCATTCTGGATATGAATAATATACAACCTATCCATAACAAACACAACTTAAGTAACAAAACATATAAAATAAAATGAGTAAGTTAACACCCGAAACGACAATATTTATAAAATATTATTAACAAATAATGTTAAAAGATCATATATGATAAAATAATAATGTATATGATTTTTGTACAATTTAATAACAATTATTTTACCATTATACAGTAGGTTATCCTACCCTCAACCAGGTAAATATACAAGGTAAGGGTTTATTTAGAAATCTTTTCATTATCCAAGGTTGTTTATCAGTAATAATCTACTGGGATCTCTTTATCATCCACATCCATGTTTCTTAAAAATGTACTTCAAAACATTTTTAATATTTACAAGAATATGGGTTAAAGTCATTTATACCCTTGTTTGACTTTTTATAAGAGTTTTATAAAGGAATCATTCCATCGTTTTCCAAACAAGGTGCTTTTTAACCTTTTCGACAGAATTAATGTAAGAATGTTTCTTTTTAACTTATACGGCGGGTGCAGCTATTTTCCACCGATATAAAATCGTTGAAGCTTATCTTACAATCATATAAGAATATTTTCAAATAAAATGTTCTATTTTATAGATATATGACTCTTAATTGATTTCAAAATAGAAAGATATATTTCTCTAAAAAGAGTTTTGATTTCATATATGTCAACATCCTTTGATGAATTTTAAGCTTATTTGAAGTTCATTTATTATGATATAAAACTTCTATATTGTATTGAAGGTTTTTTGATACGTTTGACTATGGATGTGTTATTTTTATACCATTCGTGGTATATGGATGAAGTATTTACATTTTGTATGCTAGTTTTACTATGAATGTTTATGTTATGTTTAAACCTTTTCATATGGGAATGCATTGGACATAATATGTGACGGGTGGAGACTACTATAGATCCTCGATGCATTGGTAGGTCTCATGAGACAAACTAGTGTCTTGGAACAAGGCCTTGACAAAATCTTATTTGTAGTCTTGGCACGAGGCCTTGGCTATGTGGTTATGATAGTCTGGCATTATGCATTCCATCATTATAAAAGTGGTTATTGATATTGCATTAGATTATTCGATTAGTAGAATATCCATTTGAATAAGTAAATGGGATTTTTTAATTTTATTTTTTCCATACTATATTTAAGTTCATGTTTAAAAGGCTTTTGTTTTAGTTATACATTGCCTTAAATGTTTATTCTTATTTATGAAAGTTTCCGCTATATTGTTATCCTTACTAGGAATTTGAGCTCACCCCTTTTCTACATTTTATTTTTTCCAGGATGTGAAGAAGTAAATTTTGAATGACCTGCAGGGATAGAATGAGGGTATAAGAGTGTAGACTATGGAGACTATGTTGTTGTAGTTTTCATTTTTATGATGTAATGTAAAACAATATGAATATATCTAGTGTTTCCAAGGATACTAAACTAATCGGTCTTTTGAGATTTTGTATTTCTTGTGATCATGCAATTGTTATGTAATAATGCACCATCTCTAGGTAACTGGGGTCAGGGCGTTACAAAGACATATCAAAATAATATTTCATATGGTTAGAATTAAAATGAATCGTACCTTTCACAGTTTGTGGTCGAGATTAATCATCCCCAATAACTTTCTTAGTTCCATATAATTTCTTTCTCGTGACACATTTCTCATTGATATCAATTTGATATTGCACTGACAGAGTAGTCGTGGTGGTCCTAGGATCCCAATAGATAGCTTTGTTCTACACATGAGAGGTATAATTCTACCCTCACCCTGTTGAAGAATTCAACGTATGTGACAAAAGAGATGTGTCTCAAAATCCTGACATCATAGATCTGTGAAAATATTTCTAAAATGCCTTCTCGGATTATAGTTTTTGAATGCTCTATTAGGTGTAGTAAGAAGTGTCTTCATGTGGTAGAATGAACCAGATTGAAAATATCTAGGATGTCTCTTTGAATTTGTAGGAAGATTCACTAATCCCACTGTTTGATTTTGAGAAATTCTCCCATCTTGAAAATAGGGGTCCCTCATCCACTTGTTCCCAACATTAGAGTTCCCACTATTTCCGATATATATCAACATAATCCCTCATCTAGTAGCTCCTAAAATGACTCGTTATATGACTATGTCTCTATTTACCATCTATTTATAATAAATTATATAGTGAATAGAAATATTAGTGCTAATGTCCTACCTAATCCATGATTCAAATATGTGTGCCTTCAAGGATTCAAAAGTATAAAAATTAGGTGCAAAGCACACTAAATTCATGAATTTATCCAATAATCCATGAAATAATGATTTTCCTAATACTTTCTAACAAATTTGTTTGTTCATGCAACATTGAACGTATGAGGATAGAATTGTTTGTTGTACAATAATTTATAATCCTCCAAAACCGGGACATGGTCTAATTTATCCAGAACAGCTAAATCCTACCAACATAATGAAATATCCTCCCACATATATATATCTAACAATTCATTCATCTCTTATAGTGTGCCAATGAAACTGATAATGAAATTCATTCTGTCTAGCCACAACTACAACTTTTCTTATTCTACGTCACATAAAACGATGGGTGGATTTTTATTCTCGATTTAAATGGAAGGATCCACTTTCCTTGGTTCACCCCACATGTTCCCCGTATCCACATCATGAAAATCACAGAAAATACTCTGAACATATTGGTTTTTCACCTATGGGACAAGTGAAACAATATTTTCAACATCATCATTCAGCTGGTTTCTATGATGCCTATCATGTCCTATTTTCTATACAGAAAACTAACTCCATATGTTTCATGATCTATAGTGACAGAAGGATTAAAAAATTTCAATTTTTTCCACATCTAAATATCAAAACACTACATTCCAAAATTCAACATTTTCTACATTCATCCATTTTGAAATATTTCACCCAGCTTTTGAAAATCACATAATTTTATAAATACTATAACAGTGTTCTTTTTTAAAATCCCCAATTTGATTTTTTATCCTTTTTTAACAATGAATACTTTTTCAACAAATATCAAAAATTTCTAATAACGAACTACTCAATCAAAGTGGGAATTTATTTCTAAAATGAATATCAATCTCCTTTTAAAAGTTAAATTAATGAAAGTATGATCTCAATTACAATAATTGTCTCTAAAACAAAAAACTTACATCCAAATGATTCCAAAGGGTTGAAATGAATTCCAATGTATTTAGTAACAGGAGCGGGTGATTTTTCCTTTTAAAATATAACAACCAACCTATCTTGTCACAATTGAATAAACTACTACATGATGCTTTATACTAATGAACAAGATCTAAAAAAATACTATTTATGTTACAACCAACTACAAATTGTACCAAATTGGAAGACTAAAAATATCAAAGTACACAACGGAATATAAGACCAATATAAACTCAATGAAAACCACATTATATGAAAACTCCACAATGTTCCAAGATCCAACTCTAAAAACATCCCATGTATCCAAATGCATCACATGAGAGGTGTGATCCATTACCATTTTCATGTGTCCTGATAAAAACTATCTACATAATAATCAATGATCCAATATAGTGGAAATTAAGTAAACTTAGTTGGATTTCCCCAAATGACATCCATACTCATGCCACCAGTATATTTCATGTTGGCACATTATATTAAAAATTAATATAAATCAATTTAAATTAGTTTACATCATAATATAATATTATTTCCATAGTAATATATTTTTTCTCTAAAAAAACTAATTTCAATGGATTGAATCCTAACAATAAATTACAATTATTTCTTATGTTTCATTTTGTAATAACAAATTCCATTCCACATTTAGACACATAAAACCATCCATGAAAGTAGGAACTCTATAAACTCATGAGTGGTAAGTCATCCTTTTACTAACACTACACTTAATGAACTTCTTGATGGGGGAAACCCAAACCCTTATCCA
Organism: Viscum album; assembly: GCA_963277665.1. Lineage (NCBI taxonomy): Eukaryota > Viridiplantae > Streptophyta > Magnoliopsida > Santalales > Viscaceae > Viscum > Viscum album. The sequence continues at coordinate 2,057,039,776 of OY728120.1, read as the reverse complement.
CACAAATAATGAAGGGATACTTCTTACCCTTATCCATAACAAATCCACATGAACATGCAAAATTGTTATTCCAAAAACCAATTCCAAAACAACCATTGCAACCATTTCAATAAAACCATTATTTAAATTAAATATATTTCATCAATTCTTTTTAAAACAACACTTTTATTGAGAACACCTTTTTCATGCCTCAAAATCCATCAACATTTTGAAATCGTCATTTAAGAATTGAGATACCGAATTAACATTCCACAATAATACAAATTTCCACAAATCTAAAAAAAATCACCAAAGAGGGTTTCCAACAATAAATTCACAATAATTTAATAAAAAAATCATTCAAACCCATCAATTTAAAATTAATTCTTTATGTTCTAAATATAGGAGTCATGAGTGAATCCACCAACCACAAAAAACACGAGTATAACAAAAAAACATTAATACCATCCACAAAACTGGTTTATAACTCCAAAAACCAACCTTATATCACATCCCATATCATATAAGTGGTCAATTGTAAACATAATAAGAATATAAACCTTAAATATATCCAAAAAAGAAGCATAACTATGAAATAGAGATAGAATGATGTAGATCGAAAGAAATCAAGAAAATATACAATAAACGATGACTTACTATGATAATTCGGCTTTGACAAACCAAGTGAAGCCTAATGATCACATTCAGACTGATAGGAAAAACATCAACTAACATTAGGATTAATAAATATCATGTTTGTTATATTTGGTTGTGAATGGGTTGAAACATAATATCGACTTAGATCCATATTTCGGGGGTCTTGTTTTTAAACTACACATGACTAGTCACATAGTTAGTAAACTAGTGTGCTAACTATGTGCTATACACTTTCTCATGAGGGACCTTACATGGTTGAATCAAATTCTTAGACAAACATTGTACTAAATGCGAAAAATACTAATGTCCAACCCATTATAGTTTATCATGGGTGGCCAGAGTATTTGGAAAAACTATGTGCCTTAACTGTCTGCCAACCCAGAGTCCTCTAACTCACCATGTAAAGTTTCATGATATATTTTCATGGTTTTCACTAACCATCCACTATGTATGAACAATTATATAATCCAAAAAACATTCCAAAAGTATTCAAAATCCTCCAAAATGTCACACGTATACATTTTATACTTAAGAATCATAAATAAAGGGAAACATACATGAAACCGGATGGGGTGGGAGGTTCTACATATAAAAATGTCTATCTTACATTTTTTTCTCAAATACATTACATTATTACAAAAACCTATATATTTTATGAATTCATGGTTATATTTTCCCATTACAATTTTTGTTTTATTTATTATCCTATTAAAATATTAACATTATTTTTATCATCATTCAACGTACAATATATTTCCCTAAAATGTCTTTATTAAATTTTTTCATAAATATTCTTATTTCAAAAAACCATATAAAATTTTTATATATGTTTGTTTAATATAAATGTTATTTTATTGTATGGGTAAATATTAATATCATGTATTATTTTCTCAACAAGGTTATTTTTGTAACGAATATTGTTGATAACTAAATTTTATTATTAAATATATGATGAATGAATTCAAAATATATGGATGTGTGATTCCCATAATTACATATCCCACTGATTCACTGATAGGAAATTGATATATTATTTAGAATTATCTTCTTAATTGCATAATGTTTTTCTATATAATATAATTAAAATAATAATTAAATATTAAATATTAAAATGTAATTAGTAGATCAAATATATAAATTAATTAATTTAAATCCATTTCCTGGATATGACTAGTTATATAATTAATTTATGATCACATATTGCTTGAAAATTCATTTTCATGAAAATATATTTATCATCAGATTTTAAGGGTTAATTTGGAAAATAAATTATATATGTTCTATTAATATAATTTTTAAAAATGTATTACATTTTTTTAATATGTAAATTTCATATTATGTAATATGTAAAATTTAAATATTGGTCATAATGATAATTAAATTTATCTAAAATTTGTTACTGTGGTTATAGTTAAAATAGATTTACGAGGGGTAATCTAAAAATATATAGGATAAAATTCAATTAAACATACATTACCCTCATTGGATACTTTTATTTTATATTTAAAAATATTATTATCAAATATGAGTCATTATTGAACCATTTTTATATGAACATGACTTAATAAAATTTTTAGACGTTGAGAAATTACATGCTTTTCACCCACCTCAATTAAAAATGTACACTTCCACATAATACTACTTCAAAAATATTATTCCATAATTCTTGATTAAATCCTTAATAATATCTCTCCAAAATCAATATCCATGTCCTAGAGGCTGTTTTAATAGAAAAATTCTATCTCGAGGGTATATATGAAATGATCTAAATGAGGATTGTCAATGAAAAGGAAGTCATCTTAGTTGAAGTCATTATTTTTCACATATTCTTCTATCAAATAGAAATATGTATTATAAGTTACATAATAAGAACAATTGTATCTACCATGTATTTAAAAATTATTATATTGATATAATAATATATAATTATATCATTCTCTATCAAATGGGAAATCGAAAAATCACTCATTTGTACAACAGATTACTACCTATTGGTTCAAATAGAAAAATATTACATCACTACATCAAATGGATACTCATATTTATGTTACAAAAAATTTAATTTATAATAATGAAATTAACTATTCTGAAATTTTATATTTCATAAACTTCCTTACCTATTCACTAATTAAAAATGAAAACATTCATTATGTGTATGTTTGACATGACCTTTCAATGATTTGATGTGAGTAATTATACATTTCCATATTTTATGAATGATTATAAAAATGAATATAATGAATTAATTTTATATTCATAACCTACATATAATTTTTTCATGATGATGATATAACCTATTCAGAGGAACCAAAAAAACTGTGATAAAACAATCATGAGAAAAATAAGCAGTTGACACAGAAAACAATTATAATATTGAATTATTATTTATTAAATAATGATAAGATATTTTATTTGGATGATATAAGAAATTATAAATACTAATTTGGTTATATATTACATTAATACTAGTTTTACCATTGTTATAAAGTAGTATAAGTCCTTTCATCTAATTTTATGCATGATGAAAGGTGTTTCATGCCAATTTCCACTCCAATATGGCTTCTTTAGTATTATGTATGTATTTTCATTTATATTATTTTTTTACAGTCACTTTTATGAATAAAAAATCAATATATATTTAATCATTTTAATATTTTTCCAATATATGTTTGAACATTCAAGGGTTAATAATTTAAACGTTACCAATGAGGTATGAATTGAAATTAGAATCTCATTTTTATAGGTTTTTATATATCTTTCACTAAAGTATTATTATATTGTTTCCTTAAAAAATATTTAAAGTTCATATCCAATTGTAATTTAATTATCTTCCATGTTTAAATCAATATTTTCTTCTCCATGGAAGTTGAATCATGAAATGAAATAACAAAATTAAATTATAATCTTATTTATATTTTAGATTATATAAAATTCTCATTAATTTAAATAGGGTTTAATTTTTTTTCTTACAAAAATACATGATTATTGACTCAAATGATTTATTATGTAAAATTTATGTGGTTCGTGGTTTTTTAATATATTGAAATTTAACTTTTAAAATGTTTTTTTGAGGTTCCTTTTAATTATTATTTCTAAAAAGTCAACTGGAACATTTCTTCTAAAAATTTGTTATAATAAATTTACTTCCCCTACTCCACTGTCATTTTACTATATAATCATTATTCTATAAGATTTAATTTGTTTTTAAAATACAATATTTTATGAAATCTTTGCTGACATTGTACCCCTCATTGTAATGTGAAGGAAGTGGAACTTTACTTGGACTTAAGTGACATTCACAAGTGGATAAAGACATGTAATAAATACTAAGGTCTTCATTAACTGGTGGGGGATATTTTAGTTTTTGAAAATAAAAATACAATCCAAACTTTTCATATTTAAATGAACCTTTATATGATGCATGATATCAACGAAAGAAAACTCATTAAATAACATGTATATTAAAAATAATTCAAATAATAAAAAAATGGAATACTATAAAACATTGAATTACACAATGGATGAAAATACATAAAAAATCAATGACCGCGACATAACTCCAAAAAACCAAAAATCTCCATGCTCCAACTCTATAATCATCACATGTATCACCACACACAACTTTATAAGGGTGACACTTTTTAATTGAATGTGTCCCGAAAAACAATATCTGCAAAAGAACCAATGTTCCTATGTTGGGGTGAGTAATGAAACTCAGCAAGATTTTTCCAAATGAATTCCCTACTCACACCACTAGGATAGAATATTTTATACCATTTTATAAAAAAATTTATATAAATCACTATAAAATGGTTTATAAAATAATATTAAACAATTTCCACTCCAAAGTAGGTTCTAAAAAACAACTAATTTCAAATTAAATCAACCAAAAAATACATGAAGACAATTTTATATATTTCTTTTTGTCATAATTAATTCCATTACGCATATCCACACATCCAACCTTAAATGAAACTAGACCTCCCTTTACTCGCGAGTGGTGGTTTATCATTTTAGTGAGTTTTCACTTAATCAACCATTTAATTTGGGGAATGGCCTAACCCTTATACATCCTAGTAATGGTGGTAGAGTCTTAATACCCTTATCCCTCCCAAATTAACATGAACATACACAACCGTTATACCAAAATGCAAAGCCAACACAACCATTTCAACCTTTTATGAAATTTTTTTTATTAAAAAAAACTTCCATGAATCCATTTCAATTATACAAACCCTTTTATTAGAAAAACTATTTACATGCATAAAAAATATTCAACAACTTTACAATTAGGTTACCAATTTCAATTTCCCCAAAAAATTACAATTCCAAGAATTCTATTTACTATCACCAAAGAGTGATCCCAAAATTATATTTACAAAAAATTTACAACCAATTACAATAAAAAAATAAAATATAAATTAAGAAATCATGTTATAAATATAGGATTTAAGAGTGAAGCTCTAGACCTCAAAAAACATGTTGAAAATGATAAAAAAACATGAAAAAAACATGAAACTGAGTTGTATGTCCAAGAAACCCATTTATATCTATACACTGTTAAAAAAATGGTATGAAAAAACCATAATTGGAATTAATAAAACTATATATTTACATATAGATTTTAGAACTAAGAAACTGGAAGAGGGAGAGAAGTACAACTAAATAAAACAAATAAAATCTACCATAAACAATTACATCCCATCTGAATCATGATTCGACGCACATAGAGAACACTTAGGATTTCCCTAAGATCAATGTGAGTAGCCTATAATTCCTTTAGGAGGATAAAAGCTCAATTTAGGTCCATTTTTGGAAAATGAAATGGGTAAGACAATATTCCCGACATAGATCCACTTTTTGTGGATCTTGTTTTTAATCTATGTATAGTTAGTCAAATAGCTAGGAAAACCATGTGATAACTATATTCCAGCCTCTTCTTAATGAAGGACTATCCATGATAGGATTTCATGGTTAGAAAAACTGTTCGAAATCCATGAAAAATATATATTCCCAACTCTGCCTGGTTTCTCAATTGTGGTCGTACAGTTTGGAAAAACCATTTGTCTTAACTTTGCACCAAACCAGAGCCATTTGTCTCATTTAGAATGGTTTCTTAATAGTGTTTCATGGTTTTCAATAACTCTGAAAAAACTATTCAACTTTATAAATTCCTATTAAATATATAAAATGTATTCTAAGCCCTCCTAAAAATCACCCATTAAATTTATATTCATAAAGATCATACCGATAGAGATACATACCAGAAACTAGTGGTGCTACATTCTTCCCACCATTTTATATTTCATTCCCATAAAGTAGAAAAAATATAGGTGTCTTGAAAGTTTTTAGGTCATCTCCTGGTCATTTATCTCTCACATTGTCAACTATATTCATTAATATCACCAGGTTTACACAATAATTATAGTACACCAATTCTTTTTCATTCGATACATTTTCTTTTCTATAGACAATCTACTCTACGAAACATACCAATGAATCATTCAAAATTTGTTCTATGCGATAACATCAAATCACATGGTCTGGGTTAGGCTGATACTTCTTTAAATGAGATACATGAAACACATTATACATAACACATAACAATTTTAGAACATCCCACCAATATTGAAGATCTCTAACCCATTCGAGTACCTCAAGAGGGCCTATAAATTGGGGAGATTACTTTCCATGATTCCCAAAACCAAAATTTTTATTTCTTTATACAGATCCATAATAATACATTATCACACAAGTAGAATGAAAACTATGATTTAAGATGATTCACATTTGATTTATGATGATTCTCTATCCTAACCATCCTTTTCTTGGTCAACTTTATCTTCATCATTGTCCCTTGAACAAATCATGGAAAAAACAATGAAGTGTCACATGTTTCCACCTGTTAATGTGGGGAATGAAAAGGATTCCAATACAATATTTCTGAAAGAGTGATATGTATCAAGTCCTGATAACATTTTTTATATGAGAACTCAACTAAAAATACTGTTCTCTTACCATGATCCACCAAAATCCATTACCCTAGCCCAAAAAAATTCTTCTAATGTTTTTGTCATCCTTTTATATTGGATATCCTATTGAGTATGATACAACATAGTCATAGTCAAATGAGTCTAATGGTATTCCTATAATGATTTCTAGAAACATTATGTAATCCTCAGATCTCTTTCTGATATTATCAGCACATTAAATCAAATAATCATTACTACTTCTCAGATTTAGATGTTTTTAAAAGTCTTCCACCATAAGAGATTCATGAATAGGGATAAAAATATTAGACCTTTGGAGACAGTGCACTATCACCCATATGGAATTGTGTTATCAGACCATTCTATGGAGACCTGTTATCGAATTAATAGCTATCTACTCCCATTTCCAAGCAGGATTAGTTAAAGACATCAATATACCTACTACTAAATTATCTCCCTCATAAACTGGTTGATAAGTGACGCTTATTGAAATAAACTCAGCTCCCTTAATTTTAATATTGATCCACCAAAACTCTTTATTCAATGAATTATACATATTATATATTATAGGATCAACATGCATCATGAGTGTTGGTAAGCATGAAACACATGTTCCTAAGAAGATGTATATTCAACAATAGAACTACTAAACCATGATACTGACATCCCATCTAACATCAAAACCTCAATGTTATCCCCAAATTTATTTTTTCTCTCATTAACATACATTCTTCATTGGACATCTGTGCCTCTTTTTAATCCTTAAAAATATCAAGAACTAGTGAAATTAGAAATAAAAACACAACATAAAATTATTCATTAACATATAAGTGAATATCAGCATGGAAAAAATACAATTTTCACTAATCAGAATCTTCTTTTTCCCACTGAACATATTTCATTCTCCTTAATGCATCTACCACCTTATTTACATTAACCAATTTTTATATCAGGTCAACAACTAACAATTGGATTTACTCCATCCATATTATTTTTATGAGTTTCAAATATCATTGAGAGAAAATATATTTCATGCTCTTATGATTTGTTAATATAGTGAATTTGTTAACAAAGTTGTAATGATTCCATTTCATCAAGTCATTGACCAAAATAGCTAACTCAAAATATTTTTATGGTCAGTTACTATCATGAAACGGTAACATCCTTAATCTATATAAAATAACATGATCTCCCTACTTGATGAACATTCAAAACCCAATCCTAAATCATCACAATGCTCCACATGCCCTTTTCATGATTCTGTCAATTTGAATATAGGTACTAATGTTGGGTGAACCTTATATTCATTAAAAGATTTAAAAAAATCATTATTACATTGAAATGCAATATTATTACATGTCAAATATTTCATTGGTGAAGATAGTAATGAAAAATCATGGAATAAACATATGCGATAACCATATAGACTTGGGAATCTGAGTATCTTAGAAATCACACTTTGATAATTTCACATAAAAACGATGATACCTCCTATTTGACAACACTATCAACAAAACATTTTCAAGCTCATCCCTTGTCCAAGAATACACTAATATGTCATCATGAAACACCACCAGAAAAGAATCATGATATTTATAAAATATCAGATTCATCAATTCCATAATGACCTTTGGTTCATTCATAAGAAAAAAGGGTAGTACTGCATCTTCCAAAGGCTATATCTTCTTCTGAAATATGTCTTTGGAATATTCACATTCTAAACCCACAATTAGTGATATCCAAAGTGAAATTCAATGTTATAGAATCAATGATATACACTAAATTGATTAATATTATCATAAATTCATGAAATTGGGTGCATTTTATTTATCATAACATGATTAATATTACAATAATACAAACATATCCTTTGTGTTCAATCCACATTTTTCATAAATCATACTGATATTGTCCATAGTAACATGCTAGGTATAATGAACCCATTTTCTTCTAACTCTTACAAAAACACATTAAATTCATTTAATTCAGTTAGTGACATCATATAAGATAAATTTGAAATGAGACAGGTCTGTAGAAGAAGCTAAAACACAAACACCACTTCCCATGTGGGTGGATACCCTATGAAATCTTTATGAAAAAATCTGAAAACTAATAAAAAATTTCCAAAAAAACTAGATTCTAAATATCTTCCATCAATTCCATAGTAAAACCCATAAAATGTTATGAGAATATTCCAAATTCTTCTGAAACAATCATGTTTTTCCTATCTTCACATTCATTTATCATTTAAAGAGATGCTCGAAGCCATCCTCATTTGTAAAAAATGACTCTTCATGTATAACAGTCGATGTGAGCCTTGAACATGGTTAACCAATTTATACATAGGATTATGTCAAATCCATCCATCTTTAAAACAAATAAATCCCATATCAACTAAACTCTATCAATATTTATAGAACATTATGTATACATAATGGCTTGACATTCACTTTGACCCATAGGAGATTGATGAATATATATATATATAAGGTATTATTTTATATTTTTAGAATTAAAAGAATAAGAATAAATAAAGGAATGAGATGAAGACATATCAAAATAAGATTTCATAGGGTAGAATTAAAATGAATCGTACCATTCACAGTTTGTGGTCTAGATTAATCATCCCCAATAACATTCTCAGTTCCATATAATTTTCTTCTCGTGACACTTTTCTCCTTGCTATAATTTTGATATTGCACTGAAAGAGGAGTTGTGGTGGTCCTAGAATCCCCATAGATAACTCTATTATAATGATGATAGTTATTATTCTACCATCTCCCTATTGAATAATATGATATATGTGACAAAAGAGATGTGTCTCATAAACCTGAACTTGGAGATTGGTGAAAATATTTCTAAAATTAAATATCAGATTATAGTTTTGGAATTCTCTAGTAGGTGTAGTAAGAAGTCTCTTCATGAGGTATAATGAACCTAATTGAAAATATCTAGGATGTCCCTTTCGTTTTGGAGGAAGACTCACTAATACCATTGTTTGATTTTAAGAAATTCTCCCATCTTGAAAATAGGGGTCCCTCTTCCACTTGTTCCCAACATTAGAGTTCCTACTATTTCGTATATGTATCAACATACTCCCTCAACCAGTATGTCCTAAAATGTCTCTTTATATGAATATGTCTCTATTTACCATCTATTTATAATAAATTATATAGAGAATAGAAATATCAGTGATAATGTCCTACCTAATCCATGATTCAAATATGTGTGCCTTCAAGGATTCAAAAGTATAAAAATTAGGTGAAAAGCACACAAAATTCATGAATTTATCCAATACACTATGAAAGAATGATTTTCATAATACCTTTTGAAGAATTTTTTTATTCATGTAACATTGAACGAATGAGGATAGAATTGTTTGTTTTACAATTATTCATAATCCTCCAAAACCGGGATATTTTCTAATTTATCCAAAACAGCTAAATCCTACCAAAAAAATGAAATATCCTTCCACATATATGTTTCTAACAATTAAGTCATCTCTTCTAGTTTTCCAATGAAACTGATGATGAAATTCATTCTGTCTAGCCACAACTCTATATTTTCTTATTCTAAGTTACATAAAAAGATTGGTGGATTTTTTTCTCGATCTAAATGGAATGATCCACTTGCCTTGGTTCAACCCTCATGTTCCCCGTATCCATATCATGAAAATTTCAGAAAATACTCTGAACCAATTGGTGTTTCACCTATGGAACTAGTGAAACAATATTTTCTACATCATCATCTAGTTGGTTTCTATGATGCCTATTACGTCCTATTTTTTATACAGAAAACTATCTCTATAAGTTTCATGATCTCTAGTGGCTGAAGGTTTAAATTTTTTCAATTTTTTCCACATCCAAATATCAAAACACTACTTTCCAAAATTCAACATTTTCCACATTCATCCATTTTGAAATATTTCACCCAGCTTTTGAAAATCACATAATTTTATAAATACAATAATAGTGTTTTTTTTAAAATCTATCATTTGATTTTTTATCCTTTTTCAACAATGATAATTTTTTCAGCAAATAATAAATAATTTCTAATAATGAACTATTCAATCCAAGTAGGAATTTGTTTCTAAAATGAATATCAGCCACCTCTTAAAAGATAAATTAATGAAAATATGATCTCAATTTCTATAATTGTATCTAAAACAAAAAGGAAACATCCTAATGAATCCAAAGGATTGAAATAAATTCCAAAGGATTTAGTAACAGGTGCGGGTGATTTTTCTTTTTAAAATATAACAACAAACCAATCTTCTCACAATTGAATAAACTACTACATGATGCTTGATATCAATGAACAATATCAATAGAAATACTATTTATGTTATAACCAACTACAAATAGTACCAAATTGGAAGACTAAAAATATCAAAGTACACAACAGAAGACAAGACCTGTATAAACTGAATGACAACCGCATAACTCAAAAACTCCACCATGTTCAATGCTGCAACTCTAAAGACATCCCATGTATCCCAATGCATCACATGAGAGGTGTGATACTTTACCATTTTCATGTTTCCTGATAAAAAATATCTACAAAAGAATCAATGATCCAATTTTGTGGTGATTAATTAAACTCAGTTGGATTTCCCCAAATGACATCCATACTCATGCCACAAGTATATTTCATGTTAGCACATTATATAAAAAATTTATATAAAACACTTTAAATTAGTATTATCATAATATAAAATTATTTTCATTCTAAAATATTTTTTCTCAAAAAAAACTAATTTCAATGGATAGAATCCTTACATTACATTACAAACATTTCGTATGTTTCATTTTCAAATAACAAATTCCATTCCGCATATCTACACATAAAACCATGCCTGAAATTAGGAACACCCTATACTCATGAGTGGTTAGTCATCCTTTTACTAATACATCACTTAATGAACCTCTTGATGGGGGAACCCCAAACCCTTATCCATCCAAATAATTAAGGGGACACTTCTTACCCTTATCGATCCCAAATCCACAGGAACATGCCAAACCGTTATTCCATAAACCAATTCCAAAACAACCATTTAAACCATTTCAATAACACCATTATTAAAATTAAATATATTTCATCAATTCTATTTAAAACAACACTTCTATTGAGAACACCTTTTTCATGCATCAAAATCCATCAACCGTTTTGAAATCATCATTTTAAAATTTAGTTACCTAATTAACTTTCCACAATAATAAAAATTTCCACAATTCTATAAAAAATCACCAAAGAGGGTTTCCAACAATAAATTCACAATAATTTAAAAAAAATTCATTCAAAACAATAAAATTAAAATTATTCCTTTATGTTCTAAATATAGAAGTCATGAGTGAATCCACCAACAATAAACAACATGGTTAAAACAAAAAAACATTAATATCATCCACAAAACAGGGTTATAACTCCAAAAAACAACCTTATATCACATCCCATATCATAAAAGTGGTCAATAGTAAACATAATAAGAATATAAAACCATACATATATCCAAAAAATAAGCATATATATGAAATATAATAGAAAGATGTTGATCAAAAGAAATCATGAAAATCTACTATAAATGATGAATTACCACGAGAATATCATTTTTTTCTGTTTGGTTAAAAATGGGTTTAAACATAATATCGACGTAGATCCATATATTTTGGGTCTCGTTTTTAATCTACACATGACTAGTCACATAGTTAGTAAAATAGTGTGCTATCTATGTGTTATACACTTTCTCACGAGGGACCTTACATGGTTGAATCACATTGTTAGACAAACTGTGTACCAAATGAGAAAAATACTAATTTCTAACCCATCATGGATTATCATTGGTGGACAAACTATTTGGAAAAACTATGTGCCTTAACTATCTACCTACCCAGAGTCCTATAAATACCCACGTAATGTTTCATGATTTATTTTAATGGGTTTCACTAACCATCTACTAGTTTTGAACCATTATATAATCCCAAAAACATACCAAAAGTATTCAAAATCTTCCAAAATGTCACCATTATATATTTTATACATTAGAATCATAAATAAAGGGAAACATACTTGAAACTTAATGGGGTTGGGGGGTTCTACATATAAAAATGTCTATCTTATATTTGTTTCTCAAATACATGAAATTATTACAAAATCCTATATATTTTATGAATTGATGGTTACATTTTTCCTAATATAATTTTTTTTATTAATCATCCTGTTAAAATATTAACATTATTTTGATCATCATTCAACGTACAATATATTTCCCTAAAATGTCCTTATTAAATTTTTTCATAAATATTCTTATTTAAAAAAACCATATAAATTTTTTATATATTTTTGTTTAATATAAATGTTATTTTATTGTATGGGTAAATATTAATATTAAGTATTATTTTCTCAATAGGTTTATTTATGTAATGAATATTGTTGATAACTAAATTTAATTATTAAATATATGATGAATGAATTCAAAATATAGGGATGTGTGATTCCCAAAATTACATATCCCATTGATTCACTAGTTGGTCTCATGAGACAAACCAATTAGCTATTCATATTAAATTTTTATTTGTGTATACTAACTGATAAAGTAAATTCACTTGAGGAAAGGCCATGGAGGATAATATATAAATATGTTTAGGATCATGAAATAAAAAATTCTTAATTTCCTTCATTTAGAATTTCGTTATTGTTAACCATTATACTAATTCATTGATTTTTTTAATAACTTCATTTAAGTGTCCTATTATTGAATAAAAGGATTTTTTAGTAATATACCATTCCATTTTTTATTACATATTCCACCATGACATATTTCATTTTTTGGCCATTTTTATGTATTTTAGGTCACTGTTATTTTGTTTTCCTTTCCCCAGAATCTGATGAAGGAATATTTTAATTTGTTAAATGTTGCATAATAATTTCTTTCATTATGTTTGGATATTTTATAAAAGTCTAAAATGGAAATCTTGTTGTTTTTTAATTATTCCAAACTAATATATTGGTCAATACATGGTGAAATTGTCACATATAACTTATAAAAATTTTATAATATAAGCATAGAATATGGACTACTAGATTCGGGTTTACTAGAGTTTTTATAATATGAAATTTTTAACGCCCCGACCCCAGTTACCCAAAGTCAGTGCATTATTTTAGTACATTGGAATTATTACAAGGAATAAAGACCCGAAAGAACGATCGGTTTAGTATTCTTGGAAAATAGATTACATTCATGAATTTTACATTAATCTTCATAACATACAAAACAACATAAATAATCCTTAACGAACCCCATTATTCCCTTGTCTTAACCCTGCATATCAATCACAATACACTTCTTGGAATCCTGAGAAAAATAAAAAATATAAAGTGGTGAGCTCAGATGCTCTATAAGGATAACAATACATGGAAACTTCCATAAATAAGCACAAACATTTAAGGAAATGTATAACTAAAACAAAAGCCTTTTAAACTAGAACATCATCATAATATGGAAAAAATAAAATGAAGTGATGCCATTTACTTATTGACATTGATATTCTATTAGTCAAATTATCAAATGCAATATCACTAACCACTTTCATAATGATGGAATGCATAATGCCGAACTTTAATTTCTATGTCAAGGCCTCGTTCCAAGACCTAAGAGATAATTGTAACCAAAACCCAACCCGAAGAGCCTCTGTAACCGGAATCCAACCCGGAGTGCCTCTAATAACCGGACACCATCCCGGAGTGCCTCTAATAACCCGACACCAACCCGGAGTGCCCCTAATAACCGGACAATAATCCGGAGTGCCTCTAATAACCGGATACAAACCCAGAGGGTTTGCTGTAACTGGACCCCAACCCAAAACATACTAGTCCAACACATTCTTCTTAAGAAGAGTATGAAATATAACATAAACATTTGTACTAAAACTAGAATACGAAATGTCAATACTTTACCCATAAATAATGAATGGTATAAAAATAATACATCCATAGTCAAACATATCACAAAACCATCAAAACAATATGGAAGACTTGTATCATGATAAATCAACTTAAAAAGAAGGTAAAATCTATTAATGGATTTTGACATTGATGAAAATGATTTGAAAAACACTATGAGAGGAACACCCATTTTTCATGAAAACATTTAAAAGTCACACAATTTGGAAAATAAGTCATTTAAAGACATTTTTGAATCAATGTGTTCCATACCACTTTGAATCTTTTTAAAGGAATTAATATTTTAAAATGATTCATTCCAAATAAATAAATCCTTAAACCCCATTTTGATGACATGGACATTAATGAGAAAGATTTAGAAGAATAAATATTTAAAACATTTGAAATGATGATTTAGTAAAAATTCCCTTAAAAGAATCACTTTAAAAATTCTTTCATAAAACATGGACATAGATAATAAATATGTCCCAGTAGATACATATGTAAAAACAAACTCGGATAATAAAGAGATTGTGAAATTAACCCTAACCAATTTGGTAACTTACGAAACATACACCCCATGAAAGATATATCATACGATGAATATGTAAATACACATAAATTAAAGTGTATTAAAAAAATAATACAATTATGGGCGGTACATACACCACACAAATGGTAATAGTGGCAATATGGCATGAATATCACGGGAATAAGGAGTGAGATGAAAACCACTAACCTTGAACGTACCTTTAGTCAAGGGTACGTTTAGCCTCCTGTATGAAGACTATAGTATGTTATTAAATTATACCAAAACCATATTAATATTTATTATATCATAAATTATTCATTTTTGACTTTATAATACCCATTTAATAATAATTTCCATGTTGTATTAAAATTTCAGGTAATAATTGCTTTCTTTATTGTACGTGTTTTAACTTTTTACTCTTGATTGTATCAAATAGATCATGATTTAAATACTTCCAGAATATAAAACCTGATTTATTTATTAAATATATTTAAAATATAAAAATTTATAATAGACGTATATATGAAATCAAAAACACCGTTTATGGAGACGGTAGTCCGTACGCAGGCATAAACGTTGTTTCTGTTTTTATATAGTGTTGAACGGAAGTAAGTGAATAAGATATATGTAAGTACATAAATACTTATATATACAAATATATATCTCCAATAGAATTATTATGTAATATATTAAATACTTATTAGTAATATATATTTTTATAATCGTCGATGAATGGTAAACATGGAAATGAATCTTATCGCGTCGTAGAGACGGTAATCAGTACGTATGCACGAGCGAAAATATCATTCTTTTGATATTAATATAATATATAATTGGATGTTATATAATATATACAGAGTTATTATCATTTTATATTTATTATTTACATCAAATACACATCATTATTATTCCCATCCAAATAATAATGTATTGAATAACAATTACACCTCGATGTGGAGATGGTAAGTCGTGCGTACGCATGTATGGTGACATGTCATTAAAAGGGTGGATGGAATAATGAATTTAGTTGTACCATAATTATAATAATATTCCATTATATATAATATACTGGAGTTATTATTTTATAATTGAAACAACAAAGAAAAAGGAAGTGGAAGAAGAAAGGAACTTGAATGTGGGTGGTTAAATCATTACATCTTCTTCGGGTTCTTCCTTTTGATTTGATCAAAAGGTCTCCTTTGGTTGCCTTTCTGATCAACCTAGAGCCTCTAGGATTAAGGGAGGATATTTTATAGTGTATGGGGGTAGGGGTCGGATTATCCAAATGGCTTAGATGGTGCAAATTAGAGTGAAGGAGGGGTTCCCTTTTATAAGAGGGGTGAGGGGCACCTTAGGAAAATCATAAAATATTATTTTATAATAATTTCATATTCGGTTTCTAATGGCTCCAAAGTTGATTATTTAAAGTAAAAGGTTGTTATAAATCTATAAAAACTCAACCAATAGGTTTTTTACACGTTTAGGTTTCCATTTTAACCTTATCATATAGATTTAACTCTATGTTAAATAATTTATCTTTTTCTGTGTCTTCTTGAATTCATGCATTATATGGGTAATAAACATACTATATACTACCAATAGAACCCCAATTGGTTCATTAATGTAATATATATTATTATATAAGTATTTTGACCAATCCTTAGATTTTTAGGACCATTATATCAATTAATAATATAATATTTGTTTTAAAAACCATTTTATGTCAATTTTGAAACTATTTGGTATTTGTTTTTTGTTTATATAATAACAACATGATTACTTCAAAAAAATACATTTAATCAATCCTAAAATGTCATATTCACCTAGAAAATTGGTGGATGTCATAAAAAAATTGAAATAATATTTATATTAATATTTATAATACCATTTATTTGATTATTTCATGAATAAGGTAATTACTGCATCATCATTGTGTCATAAATAAATTTATTTATTTAATGTCGAAAAATTATAAATAAAATTCCATGATGTTGGAAATATTTTTAGATTTCTAATTAATATTTATAATCGAATTTATTGCATGTAAAACCCCATATTAAAAATGTTTTAGTTATTAAACATTAATTTTAACTCTTTTAACTCTTCTTTGAATTAAATAATAATAAATGTCCTAATCTAATCCAAGTGGACTTAAATGATAATATTTTATTGATAAGGGTGTTTTTGGTCGCGCTAAACTTGGCCAATAGAATTAATACATGTTTTCGGGTAATATTAATATCATTTTTACCCTTAACTACCCTATTTACTTTTAACCGTGGTAAATAAAAGTAAAAAGTTACTATTCACCAAAATATGTTTTCATCTCATTGAACCACATTTTACTCCTTGATATTAACCATGTCTCTCGGATTTTCTAACTTAAACTCACAGTAGCGGTAAAATTATGTTTTATGAGAATTTTAAATTCTCCTAGGAGGTGGGTAAAAGACGGTTGCATTAATTAATTTAAATTAATTTTTGTTGCCAAAATAAATAGCGTGTTTTTAAGAAATAATAACTCTCAAAAGATTGACACTTACTTATGTTAAGTTTAAATGTGAAATTATTTTCATTGACCAAAACTGTGTTAAATGGTTAAAATATATTCTAAATATACTTTAAGACCACTCAAATTCATAATCTATCACTATTAAATATTTCGATTAAAAATGTTGTTTTTAATTAAAATTTAGTAATTTTCAGTATTCATCATAATATAAAAGTTATCCGAAAAGTACCAAAATGTCACCCTAAAATAATTTTGATATTCCGAATCCAAAATTAAAGTTCATTTTGAAAGATAAAATCTATAAAATTTCAAAAAGTTGGTATATCTATTCATAACGGCTAGTATGATTGGTTGTGGTGTGTTAGAACTCGAAATTGTGTATAAAACACGCTATTGTATTATTCAAAGAGAAGCATACCATGAAATCATGGGGTGTTACATTCTCCCCTCCTTCAATAAATTGTGTCCTACCAATTTATGCTCGGTATTGGAAACTTGGGGTTGACATTTGAAAATATAATAGTTGAAATCCCACAACAAAAAATAGATTAATGAGGCCTCTATTTAAAATAAAGTGGGGGTAAGTATGAAGGTTACTGAAAATAACACATAATAGGGTTCCATGTAGGAAAATATGGATATGTAAGAGAAATCTAACCATCAATATCGGATGGAGAGTTTTAGATAACATGGCTATGGAAAGGCCATCAATCCCAAAGCCATAAATTTGTGATAATCTATGGTACCATCTAGGACAACATTTTTGTTCTAAGTTCCTTTTTTAATGTTGAGGAATTTATTTATGAGATTTGCTAACATCATAAAGAGATATAATTACTTTATAATTAGAGTTTTATCCATTTATAAATTTCTACCGCAAACTCATCTTTCACCCCAAAACATAACACAACTCAAAAATACTCTATTTATCCTAATCGTATAGGGTCCCAAACATAATTAATTTATAATTCACATATCATACCCTTTAAAAAAAACTACATTATACAATCCAGGGACTTCATGTAGTCTATTGGTAGGCGATAAATCCCAATCGCACTATGGTTGTGGGTTCGATTCCCGCAGCTTTGTCTGACGCGATGGGTCGTCACACGGTCTGCGTGTTGTCCTTTTATAAAAATCCAAAAAATAACATTTCAAACATAATCCATTCCAACCTTTAGACTTATCCAAAATACTTTTGTAAACTCTCAGTCCCAAATTTATACGAAAGGTAAATAAACTGTAGATCCTTTTTACCCTGTAATAGCATGTGTATACCTTCATCATGTATTATTTTAAAACACTGAAACATCCTGAATTACCATTAAACCTTTTTTATTACATTCATGCTCCCTTATTCCTTATAGAATATTGGATATACTTCATCCATCCAAAAATGTCGTAAACTCCAACAGTGATGGAATATACAAATCTTTAATCAGTTTCAAGGCAGTCAATAATTTCCAATATAATTTTCCCAAATCAACCATATCATATTCCAAAATCAGTACCTCAATATTAGGACCATATTATGGTTTATCATTCCTTCAACCATGTAATTTCCAAAACGTTTAACCTGCTGTAGAGTCACTTTTCTTCGTACCATAAAATCAAAAATCCTCACTGAAATAGTACTGCAGTACAATCCTTATTTGTTTCCTATACATCATTGGCACAAAAATTCCATGAAATATTTCAAAAATTACAACATAAGAACACTACTCATTCCTCTTCATCTGTGGTAGTATCATAACTTCATTATTATCCAATAGAATCATTGGGGTAATACCTTGATGATTTGAACACTATTTTGCGTAGTGTCCCAACTTCTTACAGAAGAATCTTTGTACATTTGAATCCTTTTCTTACCCATGAAGTCACGTACTTAGTGTCCTTTTTCTCCACACTTATAAAAAACTCTCGTTCCCTTCAGGAAAGTTCTAGGGTGTTTCTTCCCACAGTTATAACAAATGGGAAAAATATTATTTTCCCTCTTCTCTTTATCCATCATTCTCTCTTCCATCCTTTTCTTCTATTTCCTCCCTTCAAAGCCATAGGACTCAGAAAATTGTTTACTTATCTTATTAACACATGATAATATTTCTTAATATGTTCAGAAAACATGAGAGACTATTTACCTTCTTAATGTTGGCATAATATAGTGAAAGAAATGATCCTTCTTAATCTTTGGTTCATACATATTGTTAGAGTTGTCATTTCTTATATTGGGCACCATTTTTAAACAATGGCATACACTAGGTCAGTTTATGGATCACAATTCATAATTCCAAACATGTAAAATACATAACGTAAATTGAACAGTTTATGGATATAATCCATAATCAAAATTGATTTCCTTGAGTAGATATATACTCATAAACACTTCATATTGGTTTGTAAAGAAAATGAGAATTATCCTAATCATATCACTGATAGTGTCGTAAACAAGGGTGCATCAAGGCTCGTTGTCGTGAAGTAGTTCCCATTTGAGTCTAGCTCAAAGCGGTTTTTTCGGGATTTACCCCTAGGTATATATGTGCCAGAGCCGCCTCTACCTGCTCATATCCAGACAAGGATGTATTTTACTGGAAACTCACAAAATGTCTACATTACCAAAATTATAGGATTTTCTTCTATTCTAATCCTCAAATTCTATCTTAGGGTATTGTGCTTTAATTAGAGTTTATCTAAATATTGTTTCCAACGTTATTGCAAAACTTCCTCTGATACCAACTGTAAGGCTCCGACCCCAGTTACCCAGAGTCGGTGCATTATTTCAATACATTGTCATGATTACAAGGAATCAAGCCCCGAAGGACCGATCAGTTTAGCCATCTTGGAAAATAGATTACATACATGAATATTACATTACACTTCATAACATACATAACAACATAAAAAATCCTTCACTAACACCATTATTCCCTTGGAATAACCCTGCATATCACCCATAATACTCTTCTTGGAATCCTAGGAAAAATAAAACATAGAAAGTGGTGAGGTCATATGCTCAGTAAGGATAACAATAAATCGGAAACATTCATAAATAAGCATAAACATTTAAGGAAATGAATAAGTAAACAATCCTTCTAAACTTGAACTTCATCATAATATAACAAAAATAAAATGATGTAATGCCATTTATGTATTCACATGGATATTCTACTAGACTAATAATCACATGCAATATCACTAACCACTTTCATAATGATGGAATGCATAATGCCGAAATTTAATTTCTGTGTGATGTCCTCATGCCAAGACCTAAGGGATAACTGTAACCGGAACCCAACCCAGAGAGCCTCTATAACCGGACTCCAACCTGGAGTGCCTCTAATATCCAGACACCAATCCAGAGTGCCTCTAATAACCAGACACCAACCCGAAGTGCCTCTAATAACAGGACACCAACCCAGACTACCTCTAATAACCGGATACCAACCCGGAGGGTCACCTGTAACCGGACCCCAACCCGGAACATACTAGTCCAACACATTCTTCTTAAGAAGAGGATGAAATATAACATAAACATTTGTATTAAAACATGCATACTAAATGTCAATACATTACCCATAAACCATGAATCGTATAAAAATAACACATCCATAGTCAAACATATTGCAAAACCTTCAACACAATATGGAAGATTTGTATCATGATAAATCAACTTCAAAACAAGTTAAAATCCATTAGAGGATTTTGACGTTGATAAAAATGATTTGTAAAACTCTTGGAGAGAAATACCCCTTTTCATGAGAACATTTAAAAGTCACACAATTTGGAAAAGAAGTCATTTAAAGACTTTTCTAAATCAAAGTGTCCCATACCACTTTGAAACATTTGAAAGGAATTAAAATTTTAAAAACATTAATGTCCATATAAATATATCTTTAAAATCCATTTTGAAGACATGGACATTAATGAGAATAATTTTGAAGAATAAATATTTAAAATATTTGAAATTATGTTTTAGTAAAAAGTACCTTAAAAGAATGCCTTTGAAAACTCTTTCATAAAACATGGACATGGATAATCAATATGTCCCAGTAGAAACATACGTAAAAACAACCTCAGAGAATAAAGAGATTGTGAAATTAACCCTTACCAATTTGGTAACATAGGAAACATACACCCCATTAAAGAGCTATCATACAATTAATATGTAAATAAACATAAATTAAAGTGTATTACATAAATAATAAAATTATGGGAAGTACATGCACCACACGAAATGTAATCGTGGCAATATGGCATGAATCTCACGAGAATAAGGAGTGAGATGAAAACCTCTCACCATGCACTTCTCTTTAGTCGAGGGTACGTTTAGCCTCATTTATGAAGACTATAGTATGTTATTAAATTATACCAGAACCATATTAATATTTATGTTATCATAAATTATTCATTTATTACTTTATACTACCCATTTAAAAATAATTTCCATATTATATTAATATTTTGGGTAATAATCACTTTCTTTATCGTATTTGTTTTAACTTGTTACTCTTGATTGTATCACTAATATCATGATTTAAATAATTCCAGAATATAAAAAATTATTTATTTATCATTTATATTTAGAATATAAAAATTTATAATAGACGTATATATGAAATGGAAAACACTGTTTATGGAGACGGTAGTCCGTACGTATGCATAAACGTTGTATCCATTTTTATATTGTATTGAATGGAAGTAAGGGAATATGATATATGTAAGTACAAAAATACTTATATATATAAATATATATATCTAAAATATATTTATTACGTCATATATTACATACTTATTTGTAATATATATTTTTATAATCGTCGATGAATGGTGTACTTGAAAATGAATCTCATTGCGTCGTAGAGACGGTAATCCGTACGTACGCACGAGCAAAAATATCATTATTTTGATATAAATAATCTATATAATTGGATGGTATATACACTATAAAGAATTATTTTCATGTTATATTTTTTATTTAAATCAAATACACATCATTATTATACCCATCCAAATAATAATGTATTGAATAACAATTACACCACGACATGGAGACGGTAAGTCATACGTACACACGTTTGGTGACATGTCATTCAATGTGAGGATAGAATAATGAATTTGGTTGTAACATAATTATAATAACATCACATTATATAGAAGATACTGGATTTATTATTTTATAATGGAAACAACAATGAAAAAGTAAGTGTAAGAATAAAGGAACTTGAAAGAGGGTGGTGAAATCATTACCTCTTCTTTGGGTTCTTCCCTTTGATTTGATCAAAATGGCTCCATAGGTTGGCTTTCTGATCAAACTAGGGCCTATAGGATGAAGGTAAGATATTTAATATTGTATTGGGGTAGGGGTTGGCCAAGCCAAATGGCGTAGAAGATGTGAATTAGAGAGAAGGGTGAGTTCCCTTTTATAAGAGGGGTGAGGGGAACCTTAGGAAAAACGTAAAATATTATTTTATAATAAATTCATATTCGGATTCTAATGGATCCAAAGTTGATTATTTAAAGTATAAGGTTGGGATAGGTCGAAAAAACTCAACCAATAGGTTTTAGACAAGTTTAGGTTTCCATTTAAACCTTATCATTTAGATTTAACTCTAAGAGAAATAATTTAACTTTTACCGTGTCTTCTTGTATTCTTACATTATATGCTTAATAAACATATTATATACTTCAATATAACCCCAATTGGTTCATTAATATCATATATATTATTATATAAGTCTTTCTGCCGATCCTTAGATTTTTAGGACCATTATATCAATTAATAATATAATATTTGTTTTAAAATATTTTTTAGGTTTGTTTTGACACTATTTGGTATTTGTTTTTTTGTTAAAATAATAACAATATGATTACTTCAAAAAAAAGATTGAATCAATAATAAATTGTCAGATTCCCCTAGAAAATTCGTTTAAGTCCAAAAACATTGAAATTATATTTATTTTAATATTTATAATACCATTTATTTGATTCTTTCATGAATAAGGTAATTACTGCATCCTCATTGTGTCATAAATAAATTTATTTATTTAATGTCTAAAAATTATAAATAAATTACCATGATGTAGGAAATCTATTTAGATTTCTAATTAATATTTATAATCGAATTTATCTCCAGTAAAACCACATATTAACAATGTTTTAGTTATTAAACATTGATTTTAACTCTTTTAACTCTTCTTTGAATTAAATAATAATAAATGTCCTAATCTAATCCAAGTGGACCTAATTGATAATATTTTATTGATAAGGTTGTTTTTAGTCATTCTAAACTTTTCTAATAGAATTAGGACATGTGTGAGGGTGATATTAATATCATTTTTACCCTTAATTACCCTATTTACTTTTAACCGTTGTAAATAAAAGTAAAAATTACTATTCACCAAAAATTATTTTCATCTCATTGAAACAAACTTTTCTCCTTGATATTAACCATGCCTCTCTTATTTTCGAAATTAAACTCACAGAAGCTGTAAAATTATGTTTTATGAGAATTTTCAAATTCTCTTAGGAGTTGGGTAAAAGACGGTGAAAAGTTCATTAAAAGTTTTATATATCTAAAATTATTATAAACTGACTCCAATGAATTACCCTGATCTTATATAAGTATTATTTATCTATTTTTACATAAATTAATTTAAATAAAATAAATAATTATTTAAATAAAAAAATCGGTTTTAACTAATAACTCAATGCTTTTCACTATTCATCAAAAATTGGTGTTTCTCAGGAAAATTCCAAAAAATCGGCCTAAGCTGTATTTGATATTAAGAATTAAAAAATGATATCTATTTTACTAAATTAAAAACATATAAGTTGCATTAATTAATTTAAATTAATTTCTGTTGTCAAAATAAATAGCGCGTTTTTAAGAAATAATAACTATCAAAATATTGACACTTACTTATGTCCAGTTTAAATGTGAAATTATGTCCAATGACCACAATTTTGTTAAGTGGTAAAAATATATTCTAAATATACTTTAAAACCACTCAAATTCATAATTTATCACTATTAATTATTTTGATTAAAAAAAGTTTTTTTTAATTAAAATTTAGTAATTTTCACTATTCAACAAAATATGAAAGTTATCCAAAAAGTACGAAAATTTCACCCTAATCTAATTTTGATATTCTAAATCCGAAAATGAAGTTCATTTTGAATGATAAAATGTATAAAATTTCAAAAAGTGGGTATTACTATTCTTAACGGCTAGTATGATTGGTTCTGTTGTGTTAGAACTCGAAGTTGTGTATAACACACGCTATTGTATTATTCAAAGAGAAGTGTGCCGTGAAGGATTGGGGTGTTACAATATTTAATAGAATACATTGTAAAATTATTTAGGAAAACATAGAAAAGGTTTTAGAACTATGTGATATAATTTTAGGATATGTATAATTTTTTTACAATATCATTAAATAATTATCAATGTATTAATTTTGCGGGTTTTAAATAGTGTCCCTAGCCTTTAAAAAATAACATTACATGATTTTAAGCATAATTATATATCAATGTACAAGACAAAGATAGTAATTTATTGTTTCTGGGAAGACTAGGTACATAGTAAACAATTATAAAAACATTTTGTATTTAAAATACCTAATGAGTTCCTATCTTCCATCGTTCTCATATTTCAATATAGGATAACCTGGGTATAACATGAAAAAATATATGAGTTAAATGACTAGTAAGGTAATAACCACATGAACAAAACATTATAACATGGGATAGAAGGCATGACATGATGAAATAAAAAAAGGAATGTTACATAATGAATCAGAACATATAAACATGCTATCATATAAACATGTAATCACAAAAATGTGGCAGAAATAAAAAACAAGAATTTAGTATGAGTCAATGCTAACCGCCAAGATTGTTTCCCGTAGAATCACATGCCAAGGCTAACTACCAAAAAAATTTCTCATAGTATAACTGGCCAAGGCTAACCACCAAGACCATCACAGGTAATGTCTCATGAGACTCCAATTTACCAAATTAATTTGAGCACTATCTAAGCACACCCATCATGACTATCCATGAATATTTTTTCCACACAATTAATCATACATAATCAATCATATATAAACATAAGGGATAACCATGGGAAGGATTGGATACCATAACAATGTCATAAATCATAACATATCGGCGTATCCTAAAAGTGTCCATGAAAGAAAGAACTAAATTATACATGGAAATTCATATGTTAGAAATTGGCATGTATCATGGGATGTTATTTCAAGTATAATGTAAAATAGGTATAATAAGTATTTAAAAAAATTTAGCATTAAAATAGTTTTGACTGGTTTTATGGAAAATACTATTGAGACTTTAAAATAGAAAGGGGAACAATAATTTATAAAAGACCAGAAGTGAACCGAGAAAGATTTCATATCAAAAAAGTACTGATTTAATAAATAAATTTGTGGATTAAAATAGACGATAGAGTTCACTTGAAATCAGGTAAGATTTCTTGAAGTTACCTTAAACAGGTTTTCTTTTGGGAAGTATATAGAAGGGAATCACTTAAAAACATGTATATCCCAAAAATAGAAGGATGGAATGAATTTGATCAATGAATTTTGTACATGTACATGAAATTTAAAGGATTCACATAAATATATAATATAACTTCATTTTTGTAGAAATAAATATAAGGCAACCCAAAGTAATAAAAGAGATTTGGGTAGAATTCCATATGGATTATCATCATGGTATCATGTGTAATGTCACGTCCCATCCTCAGGGCCCGTGTCGTGACTTCCCCAAGCCCGCCTTCCAAAGGCCAGGTGCCAGCGACTAGCACAAAAGGTGTAAATCTCGATGAAAAGGGAAGGCATTGCCTATATAAAGAAAACCAACACCACATAGTACGCAAGCTGAGTAAACACTACGTAAACTGAGTACAAAAGTAAGTGTTGTAAAGTAAATGGCCAGAATACAATCCCAACAGATAGTAAATTACAACTGAAAGGAATGTACAGCAACTGGAAAGTAAATCAGCATGTTCAAGTCATCCTCTGGAAATCCCACCTGAAGGGTGGGTACAGATAGTCTCCTCTGCTCCTCGGCTCCAGCCATCCGCTTCGAGCACGTCCAGTCCAGTGATCCACCTCCAGGTACTGTCCAGCTCCACGAGCTCATACCTCGATCATCGTTGTCCGTCGTCTGAATCCAAAACAATGTAGTGTGGGCATAGCCCGTGCATGGGTTAGAATACGCTACTCAGTAGGGACCCCAAGACCCTGAAGGTCTCCCAGAATCCATGAAGGATAAACCACAAAGGAATGATACAATCACAAAATAACAACCAACTCTACTTAGGTATATTCCCATACATATACTTAAGTCATGAATTCCAGTTCGGATCCAACATCTGAGCCCAAATTCGATCTAGTCCATACAGGAATGTACAATCCAATCCACACAGGATAACACAACCCAATCCACACTGGATAGCAAAACAATCATATCGAAGATAGTGATTGAAAGTCAAAACTCAAATCACATAGGTATACTTCTTCGTAAGTTGATAGAGATGATCAGATGTAGCCACTGATTCATCTATGCTATCTGACCCAAATAGGATACAAGACCAGCCAAGCTGTCAGACCCACAAAGGATACAAGACAAGCTAGTCTGGCGGACCAACATAGGAAACAAGTACATAGTCGAATACTGCCGTACCCACATAGGATACAAGAACAGTAGTTAGGTACTGCCGGACCGACATAGGATACAAGAACAGTAGTTAGCGTCGTCGAACCCACGAAGGATTCCAGTATGGTCGTGGTCGCTGCCGAACCCACGGAGGATCCCAGAACATTCATCATTGTCGTCGCAGTCGCAGCCAGCTCTAGAGTTCCCGCACACATCATTCTCGATTCTGGGAGGGTCTGCTCCAAGAGACAAGGGGGGTCGATACATAAACTGACATGAAGTACAGAGTAGATGTATCCAAATGTTCCTTCTCATTAATGGGAACTCAAAGTGAAAGACGGCGCGTCAATCGGACGCCCGGTCTGAGAGATATTGGCTTTTTCGTCCCACGGGCCCGGTTGGTTTTTAAGCTAAAACCAACCAGAAGTTACACAAACTGTATCCAAACCTCTAGTGGAGTAAGCCAAACAAATTGCCTCACTAATAGGAATCCAACAAAGTCAACGACACGTCATTCAGATGTCCGGAGCACAAGTTATAATTGTTTCTGCTCCGAGGGCCCAGTTGGATTCGTGTTCGAACCAACCCGGCCATACACAAAGTTCCCCGAAACCTTGAGTGTAATATACCAAAACGACCGCCTCGGTCCAAGGATCGCTGCACAAATGACGGTGCGTCGATCGGATGTGAGTAGCCCATGTTATAGGCGTTTTGAACAGTTCTGTCAGGAAAACCGGGGGTTCGGGCCCGGTCCGACCTGGCCCGATTCCCCTGGGTCGGCCCAAATCGGGTCGACCCGACCCGAGTCCGGGTCTAGACCCTTAGGGCACGGCCCGGCCCGGCTGGCGCGGCCCGACCTAGCCGGTGCAGCCCGACCCAGCGTAGGGGTCTGGCCCAGCGTTAGCGGCCCGACCCGGCGCGGGCGGTCCGGCCCAGCACGGCCGGTTCAGCCCGGTGAGGGTTCCTGCACACTGAGTGGACATGGATGGTGGGAGGGCACCTCCCCCCTTCGAACCGAACGGTGGACGCCACGGGGTCCACCCTGTCTGTTGACCGGGGGTTTCAACCCCCGGTTTTCCAGGGTAGCGGCCAACCATTATGGCCGGCCGTTCGACTCATGAAGGACCCCTGGGGGTCCCGCCTCGAGGGTGTTCTGGTGGCCAGCTTAGCCGTCCGGCACGGCGTGGTGGTGTCGCACGCCTCCGCCGCGGCCGGACTCCAGCCGATGCCTCTTTTGGCCTCAACGGCGTTGCGCACTTTCATCGTGGCCCGCACCGATGGCGGTTCCCTCATTCCCGCGTGGTGTGACGACACCACGTTGCCTCGGTTCCAATCCACAATGAATTACAACAATAATGGAGAGGATGGTCGGCCGTGTTTGTGCAGTCTGACCTCCTCCCATTATACCGATAACATGCCGCCAAGAATGAGTAATCACAATGAAAAATAATGCGCAATTTAAATTGATTAAAATTAAACTTAACCCCTACCTCGAAGAAGTTGTCAAACGTTGATCATATTTGGAAACGACGTCGCGACGTGAAGAATCGTACATGTTGATGGAGAACGTCCGAGGAGGAAGCGGCATCTACCTTCCTTTGTCGTGGGGAGAAGATCGAAATAGGGCGCGTCGTCGTTCTTCGGGAAAGGCGTCACACATCGGCTACGGAGAGGAGAAGAGACGACACGCCGATCTCTCCTTGCGGTGACGACGTATGTTCTCAAATTCTTGGCATTCTTCAAGGAGGATGATGAAGTTCTTCAAAGTGTAGAACTCTGCCTCTCTTAAGACAATGAAGAAACCAAAATAAAATGAGCCCTTTGCCTTATTTTATTACCTTTTCCAACATTTTAAAATTCTAAAACCTAAACTCAGTTAATTTATTAGTCTTGAATTGTCTAAATTAAGGGTGAGTTTAGTTGGAATTAATTAATGTGTAAGGGGGTAGCCACAACATTTATTAAATGGGAGGTTTAGAGGGGTTAAAGAATTTGAAGGGGGTGGGGATCGTGTGGGCACCACCTCTCTAATATCCTAACAAGAGGAGTTAGGATATTCCCACACATGGATGTTAAAAAACATAGAAAAATAATGGTGTGACACAAATTTATTCACGTAACACTTCACCCACATTTTTAAACAACTCTTCCTGATAAAAAGAAACTCTCGAAAATGTCTTCTTAATAAAATACCGGTGTGGCGGTTTCATCGGTGCCCTCGAATTTCGATTCCGAGCACCAGTTCAAAAGTTAGAAAAACCTGCGCATTCATTCACTGAACGTACCCGATCTAAACTTCAGAAATTGATTCAGGGCACACTGGGCCTCAAAATCAGGTGACGTCTGAAAGTGCGTACCCGTAAAATCCCAAAATAATTTAAGAAAAAATTTTCCTTGAAAATGACAGGCCTTTACATTACTCCCCCCTCAGGGCTTTACATTCCCCTAATGATACATCATAAACTAGGGAAACAAATGAGGGTACTGAGCATGCATCTGAGCCTCCCGCTCCCAAGTGCTCTCCTGGAGGTTCCCCTTCTACCACCTGATGCGCACTAGAGGAATCGACCGCCCATGTAGGACTTGTTCCTGTCGATCATTGATCTCCACTGGGAACTCCACAAAATTCTCCCCATCATTGATGTTTAGATACCCATGGTCGATGATATTTGTCGGGTCGTGCACGTATCTCCTCAGTTGAGATACGTGGAAGACGTCGTGCACCCAGTGCACTTGAGGTGGTAGAGCCAGGAGATAAGTCATCTTGCCTATCCTGCTGAGAACCTGGAATGGTCCTATGAAGCACATACATAACTTTCCGCCCCGGCCAAAAATCCATAACCCACATCTAGGTGAGACCCACAAGAAAACGTGGTCGCCACCCTCGAAATCTAGTGGTTTCCGCCTCCTGTCAGTGGAAGATTTTATCGGCTCTGAGCTGTCCTCTTCTGCTCCTGGATGACCTGGACCTTCTCTGTCATGGCCTGGACCATCTCTAGTCCCATAAGTGCTGACTCTCTATGGTCTTTCCAGAACATAGGTGATCTGCATGGTCGGTCGTACAATGCCTCGTAAGGTTCCATCCCGATGATGGAGTGGTAGCTGTTGTTTTATGAAAATACCACCAAGGGTAGGTGATCCTCCCAGCTATGAACAAAGTCGAGGACACATGCATGGAGCTTGTCCTTGAGAGACTGAATGGTTCTCTCCTTCTGACAATCCGTATGAGGGTGAAAGGCGGTGCTGAGGCGTAGATGCGTCCTGAATGCCTCCTGCAACCCCTTCCAAAGTCTTAAGTAAAGCGAACTTCACGATCAGAGACAATAGATGATGGCACAGCATGAAGTCGTACGATCTTCTGAATGTTGAGACATCCCAAGATCTCCACCGAGCCCTTCTCTCTGATGGGTAAGAAGTGGGCCGACTTGGTGAGTCGGTCGACAATCACCCAAATGTAGCCGTGTCATCTCAATGTACGTGGAAGTCCAGTCATGAAATCCATAGATATCTCGTCCCACTTCCACTTCGGGACCTCCAAGGGAAATACCAAGCTTACTGGTACCTGGTGCTCCACCTTCACCTACTGGAAGGTGAGGCATCGAGAAACGAACTCTACCACAACCTTCTTTATACCCGGCCACCAGTGCTCTTGTCTGAGATCCTGGTACATATTCACTACTCCTGGATGTATCGCTAATGGGGAAGTGTGAAAATCTCTCAGCACCTCCCCCTATAAAGCAGTAGGTACCACGGTACGTCCTCTGAAATGGACGACGTTACCTCCTCCTAAAGAGAATCCATCAAGTGCCTGTCCTAAGGAAATCTGGGCAAGTCGTGTCTCACAGTCAACATCCCCACGCTGTGCCTCTCTGACCCGCTGAAGAAGTGGAGGAGTGACTGTGAGTGGCTGAAGAAAGGCTGCTCCATCTCTATCCACGAAGGATATCTTCAAAGTGGCTAGCTACTCTATCGCCTCTCCAAGTAGCTTAATGCTCATCCTCTTGTTGAGAGCATCAGCTACTACGTTCCCCATCCAAGGTGTATAGACTATCTCAAAGTCATAGTCCTGGAGGAATTCTAGCCATCTTCTCTGTCTCAAGTTCAGGTCCTTCAGCGAGAAGATGTACCTGAGACTCTGGTGGTCAGAAAATATTATAAGGCACTCACCCATCAGATAGTGTCACCACATCTTCAAGGTGAAGACCATAGCTGCTAACTCCAAGTCATGGGTAGAGTATTATTGATCATGCTGCCTCAAATGTCATGATCCATAGGCGATCACTGCCCGCTCATGTGTATGAACCCGGTTCATATTTTTGAGATACGGGCTTCTTCTTTTAACCTTTCCTTAAGTGTTTTTGAGAAAATATGGAAAATGGGAAAAATCATAAATTTCGAAACTACACGCCGTGTACTTTGTCCACACGTCGTGTACTTTTGGCTATGTTGGGATGGGTACATAGGGCGTGTAGCCTTGTCGGCGACGAGGGGTGTAGGAACCGACTACATGCTGTGTAGTGGTACCTTACATGCCGTGTAGTCGGTCGGCGGGCTTAAACAGTAAGGTGGTGGAGCAGCCGTCATCTGGGAAACAGTACAAGCCATGTACATGAGAGTACATTCCGTGTAATCTTGTTGACAGATGAACAGTGCAGCGGTGCCGCCAAATGAATAGTTAAATGAAAGAAGTACACGTCGTGTAATCAGATGTACACGCCGTGTACTTTGTTTTTTCATCTTATAATAGGCAGTAGCCTCCTCATTTGGCAGAGGAGGTGTTTGATCCTTTTTGTAGCCAAGGGGGACGGTCGGACCTTGGAAGATCCATCGGGTGTTCGTCTGGAATCGGTTTCCACCTCAGACGATCCTGTTGGAACCACACGGGTAAGGGCTTACACCTCCTTGGCCGCTTCTAACCAATTATTCTCCTAACTAATGTTCTTTACGTTTGAATGGGTTTTGTTCTTCGTTAGATCTACGCCGTTCTTGGGCATTTCTGGAGTAGAAGTTCGAGTATAGAGTTCGGTGGCGTATAAGGTAGGTGGGTTGGTGTGAATTACCAACTGTTGTGCGTTTTGTGCGTTTTTGTGCCATGAACCCATGTGGGGGTGTCGTGTGGCTGAGGCCGTTGCTATATATAATTCCTATAATTGAAAAGGTGATTAAATTGTACAATAAAATGCTTGTTGGGATCGTTTCTTGGATCCGGAACCACCCCGGGGGTGTGTTCCACTGTTTAGCTGTTTGGCCAGGATACCTGAAGGTATGCCTTTAATGTAGTAATTATAGAATTTACATGATAGGAATTTCTTTTTTACAACATTTTGACATGTTGGGCATGGCTAAGCTACCTGTTTAGCCTGATGGCGTTGTTGTGATTAGCCTGTGGGCATTGCACTATTTAGCTTGTGGGCAGTAGTTATTTCGGCCTGTGGGAAACTTCTTCCGTGCTTGAGGGCAGCTGATTCTGTGCCTGTGGGTGACACTACCTATGCCTGAGGGCAAAACTCTGTCATGCCTGAGGGCAAATTCTGTGTTGGATACTCGTTACCCGAGTGTAGGTGTTTATGTGTCTGAGGACACTAGTTGGTTCCTTAGAAATGCACTATGGTGATTTCTTGTATTAAATGGAATAAATTAATATTAAAAATGGAAATATAACTGATATTTGTTACTTTTGAGTACAACTTACTTTATTTCATTTTATTACTGGACCCTATTGTTGCATGGTTACACGCAGTTGGGCACAGACCTTTGGTGGGTGCCTACTGAGATATATTTCTCACACCCTATTTGGGTCACGCTTTTTGGTCCAAACAGATTATGTTTCTACAGGTGTAGATAGGGGAAAGAGTCCCTATACAGGTACTTGAATGTTGCTACCGAGTAGAAGGGCTTGGGACCAAGCCTAGGCTCGCGATGCCGCTCCCAGCTGTTTTGCTTGTTTTGTTATACACTGTATTTTGTTGTACTGTATTGATGTATAACATGTTCTAGCTATTTTCATCGAACTTGAAACATGTAGCATCATCACTTATATACTGTTGGTTATATCAACTACAGAAGTTTATTTCAGTTGTGTATGTTTACTGCTTCTGCTATCATTATATATTCATTTTGTATTCCGCTGTGAAACACTTTGACAAATGAGGGAATGGTTTCCCCACTATGAGACATAGGCCCTCGCTGCTAGTTGGTAGCCTCTGGTGTTTGGGGAAATGCGCTTGAGGTCTTGTGGCGAACCGGCTTCGGGGAACCCATTGAGTGGCACCCGGGAAAGTCCTCCGTATTCAAGGATAGGACGAACAGTAGTTGGTAATAACCTATTCCCGGGAGTAGCGAACCCATGTACAGGTTAAATCCAATTTACCTCGTGATTGTAATTTTATTGATTATTCAATTTACAGTTGATTTGTTTTCACCGTTGGGTGACACACTTGGATTGTGCTATTTAAATTTTATCTGTGGGTTCTATTTAGTTTCAACCCGATGAGATGAGGGTATTCCATCTCATGCATCATATAGGCACATGCTAGATATCACATGCCATGCACAGTTTCCATGCCATGTAGGTGCATTAGAAATTCGCATGTTGATGTGATATTTGTTGTGCTAGAAAATCATGTTGTTGTGATAGCCTCTCTAATAAAATACCTGCTATGTGATAGGGTAATTTTATGTGATCATGTTTATAGAATGAACGTCAAACATCGGTTTTTGGGGAGTATGGGCTCCCATTGACTGGAATTTGGTGGATCATTGACTGTTTATTGGTTATAAAATAGATAAGATGTCAAACATTGATTTGTGGGGAGTATGGGACCTCACAGATCAGAATTTGACACTTAAGTGTTGGTTTTTAGTATTTTCTGGGTTCTGGGGACGTTTCTGAGGCATACTATCCAGAAAAACCAGAATACATGATGTGTAGGACCTCATACATGTCGTGTGTCTTCTTTTGTTCGGGAAGAAAAATGAACTTTTTGAGTACACGCCGTGTACCCTGAGTACACGTCGTGTAGTCTCTTCTCGTGTCACAAACCGTGTGGGCGATGACACTGGGTAGGGCAAGGTATGGATAAAAAACATCGTGTACCGAGTGGAAACGCCGTGTAGTGTGACCCAAAGATAGGTCGTGTAACTAACAACACGGGTTAGTGAACTCCTATACAGAACACGCCATGTCAATGATTCACACAACGTGTAATGTGACCTGGGGACTTGTCCATGTAACTAACAACACGGGTCTGTGTCACCTCTCCTTGAAACACGCCGTGTACCCATGAGACACACCGTGTAGTCTTGTCCAAGGACAGAATGTGTGGTGTTATCCATGTGGCTGGGAAACGGGGTGTTGTACAAACCATGTATGGGTGTAACACACCGTGTAGTTGTAAGCCGAGTAGTCGGCTGTGTCATAAACGACACGGGAAGTTGGAAAATTACATCGTACATGCCCTGTAGATATTATACACGCCATGTAGTTTTGTTCGACGAAGGTCGTGTGGCTTAGCTGTGTAGAAGGAACCGAGCAGGTGAAGGGAAGTCAAGTACATGTCGTGTAGTCAGTGTACACGCCGTGTAGTCTTGTTTTGAAAATTTTTCATGCTTTCTTCCTCTTGTTTCCTTGGTGTTTACTTCATTTCAGTCTTAATAATCTTAAATCTGAGGCATGATTTGACCTTGTAGTGTCATGCCGCCTAGACGACCCTGAGTTGTTCATCAAGAGAGAAACGATGATTATACTCCGGAGATGGTGGGCCATGGGCTACCAGTTGATCCTCCAGCAGCTCCAGATGCGGCGCCAGCTGTTATACCAGACAAAGGTATGGAGGTGCAATTCTGTGAAGGCTTTATGCGGTTCATGCAGACTTTTCAGGGAGCACCGCAGGCTGCCACATCTATGGCCGAGAAGACACACATCTTTCAGCAGCAGCATCCGCCTGCGTTTTCAGGGGATTGCGGACCTTGGGATGCAGAGTCTTGGTTGAGGTCGATGCAGACTATTTTCGAGCATCTAGAGATGCCTCCAGGGTGGAGGGTCAATCTCTCAACTTACATGCTGTGTGATTCCTCCAAGAGGTGGTGGGATGTTACCACCTAGTCAGAGCATCACAGAGACATGGCGTGGGAAGATTTTCAGGCAGTCTTCTATGAATTCTTCTTTCCCAAGACTCTGAGGGCAGATAGAGCTCGAGATTTCATGAATTCGTAGCAGGGCGCTATGTCGGTGATGGACTATTCTGATCGCTTAACAGAGCATCAGCATTTTTCACCCATTATGGTGGGTGATGACACGTTGAGAGTCAGATGTTTTGAGGATGGTCTTCGGTGTGACATCCGAGCGCTGGTAAATGTTTTGAGGTTTCCTACTGTACAATAGATTGTGAATCAGGCGCTGATTATAGAGAGGAACCTGCGAGAATCTAGTGGTGTGGGGCAGGGCGGTTTAGCACCAGTTACTGGTATTATTTTTTCTAGAAAGAGGAAGAGACAAATGGACGTCTCTCTGGACAGCAATACTAGTCAGAAGAATGCATCAGGTGGCCATGTTATGTGCTACCAGTGTGGTAGAGAGGGGCACAAGAGACCGAAGTGTCCACGAGACCCAGTGGAGTGCCGAGCTTGCGGAAAGATGGGTCATCTGCAGCACTTTTGCAGGGCGTTTCCATCGGCGGCTAGTGAGAGGGGTTATGTGCAGACTCCGCGTACGGGAGCAGGACTAGTGGCTTCTTACCAGTCGGGGAACTGGAATACTACAGGGCGTGCAGACAGAGATGGTGGTTGTGGCCGTGGTAGCTAGACACCAAGATCGCAGAGGCAGTAAGGTGGGACAGCTCAGGGTATCCAGGCTGTGTCGCAGGGCCGTGACACTAGACAGGCATATGCAGTCCAACAGACTCAGTAAGAGTAGGATCCCAGACCTTCTACAGTC
The DNA here is from genome assembly GCA_963277665.1 of Viscum album. Taxonomy (NCBI): domain Eukaryota; kingdom Viridiplantae; phylum Streptophyta; class Magnoliopsida; order Santalales; family Viscaceae; genus Viscum; species Viscum album. The sequence continues at coordinate 2,057,003,555 of OY728120.1, read as the reverse complement.
AGAGGTACTATTCTAGTAGCTTCTGTCTTATCTTCGGTACATTTAATATGGGTGCTACACATTGTTTCATATCTGTTCCCGTTGTGGAGAGCCTTGGGATTTGTGTTTCTTCTTCTTCTGATATCATGACTCTAGACACTCCATTGGGGACTAGGACGGGTGGTGTGCGTCAGAGTAAGGAGTTCCCCCTTGAGGTTGGAGGGTGTCACTTCCTTTGGGACCTCTATGTTTTGGAGATGAAGAGATATTATTTCATACTCATGATGGATTGGTTTGTTCCCTTTCGAGCCATTATAGATTGCTATCGTCGTAGGGTGAGTTTCACATCTTCAATGGGTGGAGAGTTTCTATACAAGGGCGAATGGGATGTTCAGGTGAGTCAAGCTGGACCAGAGCATCATGGGGGAGGTGGAGTCACATCCCAGATAGTGAGCCTATATCTGGATGATCAGGGGACTTGTCAGATGGATTTCCCTCTAGTTGTTGATCGTTTCATGGATGTATTCCCGGACGACTATTCAGGTCTACCTCTATTGCGTGAGGTGGATTACTATATCGATCTTGTACCAGTAGTAGCACCGGTGTCCATTCTTCCATATAGGATGGCCACGCCTGAGTTTCAAGAGATCAAGAGGTAGTTAGAGGAGCTACAGGCGAAGGGTTTTATCCGACCCAGTACTTCTCCTTGGGGTTCTTGAGTCCTTTTTGCGAAAAAGTCGGACGATACCCTCTGACTTTGCGTGGATTATCGGAATATGAATCAGTTGACGGTTAAGAACAGATATCCCTTGACAAGGATTGATGATCCGTTTGATCAGCTTCGTGGAGCACGAGTGTTCTCGATAATTTAATTGAGATCTAGATATCATCAGCTGCACGTGAGACCATCAGATATACCACTTACATCTTTTCGGAGCAGATATGGTATATACGAGTACATGGTTATGCCGTTCAGACTCACGAACGCTCTTGCGGTTTTCATGGATATGATGAATCGTGTGTTCTATCCGTATCATGATTCCTTTTTGGTGGTATTCGTGGACGACATTTTGGTGTACTCTCGCACTCGACACAACCATGCCACCCATCTTGAGATCGTATTGAGTACACTGAGAGAGAATCATATATATTCTAAGCTCTCAAAGTTCCACTTTTGGATGGACCAGATTCACATTCTAGGACATATCATCTCAGAGGTAGGAGTTGCAGTAGACCCAGAGAAGGTGAGAGCAGTAGTTTCCTAGGACCAGCCTAAGAATGTGTTTGAGATACAGAGTTTCTTAGGTTTGGCTGGTTACTACATACACTTCATATAGGACTTCTCCCGCATAGCAGCACCATTGACAGGATTGACTAAGAAGGGTGTGATGTTCGTTTGTTCAGAAGCATGCGAGACATCTTTTCAGGACCTGAAGGGAAGGTTGACATCAGCACCGATCCTGATACTCCCAGAGTAGGGAAACAGCTATACAGTTTACCGTGATGCATCATGGATTCGGCTGGGGGCCATTTTGATATAGGGAGACCGAGTTGTTGCGTACGGGTCCTGGCAGTTGAGGCCACATGAGAGGAATTACCCAACGCATGATCTCGAGTTGGCATCAGTTGTTCATGCGTTGCGATTTTGGAAACACTATCTGTTGGGAGAGCATTTTGTGGTTTTCACCGACAAAAAAATCCTCAAGTATATCTTTACTCAGCGTGACCTAAATATGAGGCAACGAAGGTGGGTTGAGTACCAATACTCCTTCGATTTTGAGCTTGCCTATACACATGGATAGGTAATACAGTAGCCGATGCACTGAGAAGGAAGACTCAAATACAGGTAGTGCAGGAGGCCAGTGGTGAGTGGAAGCTCATGGCTTTGTTCTCTGAGATGCATCTAGAGGTACACAACTGTTATGGGAAGACTTATCTTTCTTCTTTGATTGTGACATCTACCCTCCTGGATAAAGTGGTAATGAGACAAATATCTGATTCAGAAGGCCTAGTTCTACGGTAGTCGGTGGCAAGTGAGGACCCTCTTCCCGGTCGGACGGTAGGCGATGATGAGGTTTTGTGTTTCCATGGATGAGTATGGGTTCTAGGGGATATAAGCGAGGAGCTGATGTGGGAGTTTCATGATTCATCTTGGGCAGTTCATCTCGGGGTTACCAAGATGTAAAGTGACTCGAGACGTTAGTACTGGTGGCCGGGTATGAAGAGAGAGATCACTGGATTTGTTACGAGGTGTTCCACCTGTCAGCAGGTGAAGGTAGAGCACCAGAGGCCAGCTGGTCTGTTACAGAAGTTTCCCATTCCAGAGTGGAAATGGGATGATGTCATGATGGATTTCGTGAGGGGGTTACCGAGGTCACCTCGAGGCAATGACGCCGTGTGGGTTGTCATGGATAGACTCACGATGGTAGCTCACTTCTCACCGATCAAGGATACCTACGGTGTGGACGAGCTCCGAAGGTTGTATATCCGAGAGATCGTATGTCTTCATGGGGTCCCTCGTTCTACAATTTCAGATAGGGACGCCTGCTTTACATCTTGTTTCTGGCAGAGATTTCAGAGGGTGGTGGGTAAACAAGTTCTTCTGAGCACAACATACCACCCTCAGACAGATAGCCAGTCAGAGCGGACGATACGGGTGTTAGAGGACATGCTGCCCGCATGCGTCCTAGACTTTGGGGGATCTTGGGAGAAGAATATACCCTTAGTCGAGTTTTCCTATAACAATAGTGTTCAGGAAACTACTGAGATGGCACTATATGAGGCTTTATATGGTAGTCCATGTCGATCACCTTTGTGCTGGTTAGAGGCAGGTGAGGTAGCATTACTAGGGCCACATATCGTGTATGAGACATTTGAGCTGGTCCAGTTGATTCGGAAGTGGATGGCTACCGTGCAGTCCCATCAGAAGTCTTATGCTGATCGCTGCAGAGGACCTTTGGAGTTCGTGGTCAGGGATTAGGTTTTATTGCGTGTTTTGCCGAGGCTGGAACACAAGCAGATCAGGAGACAAGGTAATCTTTCAACGAGGTATGTGGGACCATTTGAGATTCTGGAGAGATTTGGGCTGGTTTCCAATCGGTTACAGTTACCACAGTGGTACCGAGCCATGCATGACGTCTTCCACATGTCTCAATTGCATCTCTACCATTCAGACCTGTCTCACACCTTTCAGCCTGAGGAGGTTGAGATGGAAGCAGATGTGTCCTTTGAGGAGCATCTGATTCGTATCGTAGGCAGGAGCACGAAGTTTCTCCGAGGCCAGTCAGTTCCTCACATACTGGTGCTACGGCAGCATGGCCGAGTGTAGGATGACACCTGGGAGCGAGAGGTCGACGTATGTGCTCAGGGGCCAGAGCTGTTCTAAGCTTATTCTTCACTACCCTGGGATGGGCAATTCGGGGATTAATTGCTATAAAGGGGGAAGTTTGTAAGAACCTGGTTCTTATTTTAGAGGTACGGGCCTCTTCTTTTTCCTTTTCTTTAATTTTTTTTGAGAAAATATGGAAAATGGGGGAAAATCCTAAATTTCGAAACTACACACCGTGTACTTTGTCCACACGCCGTGTACTTTTGGCCATGTTGGGATGAGTACACGGGGCGTGTAGCCTTTTCGGTGATGAGGGGTGTAGGAACAGACTACATGCCGTGTAGTGGTACCTTAAACGCCGTGTAGTTAGTCTACATGCTTAAACAGTAAGGCGGTGGAGCAGCCGCCAGGTGGGAGACAGTACACGTCGTGTACTCGGGAGTACATGCCGTGTAATCTTGTCGACGGATGAACATTGCAGTGGTACCACCAAATGAACAATTAAATGAATGAAGAACACACCATGTACTCAGAAGTATAGGCCGTGTAATTTGTTTTTTAAGATTAAAACAGGACGTAGCCTCCTCATTTGGCAGAGGAGGCGTTTGAGCCTTTTTGGAGCCAAGGGGGACGGCCGGAACTTTGAAGATCCACCGGGTGTTCGTCTGGAATCGGTTTCCGCCTCGGACGATCCTGTTGGAACCACACAGGTAAGGGATTCCACCTCCTTGGCCTCTTCTGGCCAATTTTCCTCATAACTGAAGTTATTTATGTTTGAATGGGTTTTGTTCTTTGTCAGATATACGCCGTTCATGTGCGTTTCTGGAGTCGACGTTCAGGTATAGCGTTCGTTGGCATATAAGGTAAGTGGATTGGTGTAAATTTCAAACTGTTGTGTGTTTTGTTCGTTTTTGTGCCAAAAACCCATGTTAGGGTGTCATGTGGCTGAGTTTGTTTTTATATATAATGCCTAGAATAGCATAGGTGAATAAATTGTGATAATAAAAAGATGGTTGGGATCGTTGGTTGGATTCGGAACCACCCCAGTGGTGTGTTCCACTGTTTAGCCATTTGGCCAGGATACCTGAGGGTATTCCTTTAATGTAGTAATTGTAGAATTTCCTTGAGGGAAATTTCTGGTTTACTTCATTTTGACATGATCGGAAAGGCCCGGTTACCTGTTTATCCTGAGGGCATTGTTGTGATTAACATGTGGGCACTACACTATTCAGCCTATGGGCAGTAGTTATTTCAGCCTGAGGGCATCTTCTTATGTGCCTGTGTGCAACTGATTCTCTATCTGTGGGTGACACTACCTACGCCTGAGAGAAAAACTATGTTATGCCTGAGGGAATATTCTGTGTTGGATACTCATTACCCGAGGGTAGGAGTTTACATATCTGAGGACCCTAGTTGGTTACTTAGAAATGCACTATGGTTATTTCGTTTATTAAATGGATTAAATGAATATTAAAAATAGAAATATAAATGATAGTTGTTACTTTTGAGTACTGCTTACTTTATTAATTTTTATTACTGCACACTACTGTAGCATGCTTACACGCAGTTGGGCACAAGGATTTGGTGGGAGCCTGCTGAGATATATTTCTCACACCCTATTTGGGTCACGCTTTTCTCCCAAACAGATTACATTGATCCAGGTGTAGATAGGGGCAAGAGTCCCTATACAGGTACTTGATTGTTGCTGAGGAGTATGAGGGTATGGGACCGAGCGTAGGCTCGCGATGCCGCTGCTAGCTGTTTTGCTTGTTTTGCTATACTCTGTATTTTTTTACTGTATTGATGTATAACATGTTCTGGCTGTTTTCATAGAACATCAAACATGTAGAATCATCACTTATATATTTTTTTATATCCAATTCTATTGTTTATTTCAGTTGTGTATCTTTACTACTTTTGCTGTCATTGTATATTTATTTTGTATTCCGCTGCGCTACACATTGACAAATGAGGGAATAGTTTCCCCACTATCAGACCTGGGCCCTGGCTGCTAGTCGGTAGCCTCTGGAATTTGGGGAAATGTGCTTGAGGTATTGTGGGGAGCTGGCTTCGGGGAACCCGTTGAGTGGAACCTGGGATCGGGACGTTACACCTGCATTAGGACACACCCGAGTCCGGTCCCGAATGCATCGTAGTAGAATACGTACCCTACTCCCTCCTATGGTACCCTGAATATAGGTGCGCTGATAAATCTCTGTCTCAGCTTCTGGAAGCTCTACTGACATATATCTGACCACATGAAGGTTTTTCCCTTCTTCGAAAAAGCTGAAATCAGTGCCACAACTCTGGAGAAATCTGGCATAAATCTCCGGTAGTACACAGCCCAACCTAGGAAACTCTTCACCTATGTCACGCTCCTGGGTGGCTCCCAAGATAACACTGCCTCGATCTTCGCAGGATCCACCGCAACCCCCACCTCAGAGATGACGTTCCCCACAAAGTGGACCTCACGTATCCAAAAATGACACTTTGAGAGCTTACCATAATGCTAGTGCTCTCGAAGTGTGTCCAGTACAACCTGCAAGTGGTAGGCATGCTCCTCTTTAGTGGTCGAGTATATCAATATTTCATCGATTAAGACTACAACAAATCTATCAAGGTAAGGCTGTAATATCCTGTTCATGAGACTCATGAACACTGCTGGAGCATTGGTTATGCCGAAAGGAATAAGCAAGAACTCATGGTGGCCATAATGACACTTGAAGGTTGTCTTCCGTACATCCTTGTCTCGAACACTGAGCTAATGATATCTTGACCAGAGGTCTATCTTATAGAAAAATCGTTCTCCCTTGATCTGATCGAAGAGGTCATAAATCCTTAGAAGCAGATACATTTCTTCACGGTCACCTGGTTCAGTTGACGGTAATCGACACACAATTGCAAGCCCTCGTCCTCCTTGGAAAACAAAATCGGGGAAGCCCAGCATGAAACACTGGGTCAAATGAATCCCTTGCCCAGAAAGTCCTCTAGCTTTACCCGTAGCTCTCGAAGCTCGGTGGGATCCATCCGATATGCTGGAGTAGATATCAGGGCTATCTCGGGGTACATATCAATATAGAAGTCTAACTCTATCCGAGGAGGTAGTCCTGGAACGTCGTCAGGAAAAACGTCCTCATACTGATCCACCACTACAGGAAAACTCGGACTCCACATGTCCACTGCTCCTAGGATGAGGCTATCCAACTGATGAGTGATCGGTTGTCCTCTCCTCTATGTGAGTCTATCCTGCACTGAAAAGGCTCTCTTCTCACCGGTGAAGGTGATCCTGCTCCCATCGGCGCAGACACACCGCACCATGCGCCTAATATAGTCGATCTGAGCTTGGACAGTAGATAACCAATCCATGCCCAAGATGATGTCGTAAGGACACGACGCCGCTACAAGAAGATCCTAACCGAAGGTCTTTCCTCTTGGAGTAATCTCACACTTTCGGCACCAGTGCGTAATTGTCGAGTCTGCTCCCATAGGATTCTCTAGACGTAAGGATCGAGCCAATGGCTCTGTCAGAATCTCTGAGCTCTGAACAAGGGCAGCGAAAAAGAAAGAATGACTTTCTCTTATGTATATAAGAACTTAAACAATGGTGGAGTAGACATAGATAGTACCTCGAATCATCTTTAATGCGTTGTGGTCATAGGACTTTACTGCCTGGAGCTGGGCCTGTCCCTGCCCGCCAGCTCCCTGTAGTCGGGGTGGACCTCCTGGCGGTGGTGGTGGTAGAGCCTCAAAGCGTCACCCACTACCTTCTAATTAGACAGCTTCTCTGCCTCGTCCGCCTGCTCCCTGCAGACCGCCACTGTTGAGCCTCTGCCTCTACATGGGTGGTCCCCCAACCGTCTGTTACTTCTCTGCATGGCGAGTTGGGTTTTCATGAGCCATGTGGCCCTACCCGCCTCCTGCATAGCACATTCTGTTGCTCGAAAGGTTGGTTCTGCGCCGTGTGCCCCGCACCTCTAAGCCAGTATCCTGAGGTCGTCCGCTTGATGGTCTGGTCCGCTTTGACCCCTGTGACATCCGTCTACTGCCGGCTGCAGAAGACTCTTCTACATGCTGCCCTGCAATAGGTCTCACTACTGGTGTAGGCTCAACAAGAAATCTCTCCACCAGAAGGGATCTCTCCATTACTCTAGCCTGCGTTGGAATGCTGAGAGAGATCATTTATGACTTAATCTAATGCCTTAGTCCCTGCTCGAAGGTCCGGTCCTGGAAGAATGGGTCTCGTACCATGTCTGTGGCATAGCATGAAAGATAGGTAAGTCTCGCCGAGTACTGGGATACCATCATGTTACCCTACTATAGCTGTAGTAACTCTTGAATGTGCACCGCACGGAGGGTGACTGGAACGAACTCTGAGCGGAAGAGGCTCTCGAAGTCTGACCAAAGGATATATGCCTCCTCGTGCACTTAGATCATTAGGCTCCACCATCAATCTACTGCAGCTTGCAGGAGACTCACTGCAAGGATCACCATGAGGTCTGTTGGTGTCCCTACTAACCTAAAAACTCATACAACAGCCTCCAGCCAATCCTCGGCTTCCTGAGGGTCTGTCTCCCTGCAGAACATGGGCGGTCTTTGACGCTGAAACTCATGCAGTGCACTAAGGTGACGTGCACTCTCAGCGGCTAGGGCTGGTGGTATTGGTGGCTCGGCGAGTAGAGGTACCGTTGGTGCCTCTACTGTAATAGGGCCCTAGATTGAGGTCTCCTCACTAGGTGGGCTTTCGTCTCGCACAAATCTTATAACCCTAGCTGACTGCCAGCATGGGGCCTTCCTGAAAAGAGACAGGTGCGCCACGATCAATACAATATACCTGGTGAGCTCACACAAGTAATCACAAAGAAAACATTGAAACACACATGCAATCAATGTTTTCGTGCATTGAGTCGGAAATAAGAATTCAGGGTCATGGTGTAGGGATACGTCAGCCACCGCACCAACAGTAGACTCCATGGACTGATAACCACACCCATTTCACTTAACATCATTGCTTCGCATAGAAGAAGATCAGAGTCCTGAGTTCTTCGGTAGAACCGAAATCCTCTGATACCAATTTGTCACGACCCGTCGTTGGGGCCCATGTCGTGACTACCCCAAGCCTGCATTCCATAGGCCAGGGGCTGTCGAATAGAACCAAAGGATTAATTCTCGATGAAAAGGGAAGGCATTGCCTTTATAAAGTAACAAACACCATAGAGTATGCAAGATGAGTAAACACTATGTAAATGGAGTACAAAAGTAAGTGTTGTAATGAAAATGTTCTAGAATACAAACAGAACTGATAGTAAAGTACAACTAAAATGAAAGTAAAACAATTGGAAAGTAAAGCAGCAAGTCTGATCCGACCTCTAGAAATCTAACTTGATGGGTGGGTACAGATAGTATCCTCTGCTCCTCGGCTTCAGCCGTCCGCTCCGAGCACGTCCCGTCCAGTGATCCACCTCCAGGTACCGTCCAGCTCCACGAGCTCCTACCTCGATCAGTGATGTCCGTCGTCTACATCCAACACAATGTAGTGTGGGCATAGCCCATGTAGGGGTGAGTATACGCTACTTAGTAGGGACCCCGAGACCCTGAAGGTCTACCAGAATCCACAAAAATAAACCACAAAGGAATGATACAATCACGATGTAACAACCAACTATACATAGGTATATTCCCATACAAATACCTAAGTCATCATTTCCAGTTCTGATCCAACATCCGAGCCCAAATTAGATCTAGTCCACACAGGAAAGCAAAATCCAATTCACACAGGATAACACAACCCAATCCACACAGGATAGAAAAACAATCATATCGAAGATTGTGATTGATAGTCAAGACTCAGATCACACAGGTATACTTCTTCGTAATATGATAGTGATGATCAGATCTGGCCACTAATTCATCTAAGGTGTCAAACCCACATAGGATACAAGACCTGCTAAGATGTCGGACCAACAAAGGATACAGGACCAGCTACTCTTCCGGACCCACATAGGATACAAGTACAGAGTCAAATACTGCCGGACCCACATAGGATACAAGAACAGTAGTCAAGTACTTTCAGACCCAAATAGGATACAATAATAGTATTCATCGTCATTGAAACCACAGAGTATTCCAGTACGGTCGTCGTCGCTGCCGAACCCACGGAGGATCCCAGTACAGTCGTCATCATCATCAGAGTCGTAGCCATCTCTAGAGTTCCCGAACATAGCATGGTCGAATCTGGGAGGGTCCACTCCACGAGACAAGGGGGTTCAATAATTCAAATAACACAAAGTCTGGAGTTGATGTATCCCAATGTTCCGTCTCATCAATAGGAACTCAACACGAGTGACGACGCATCAATCGGATGCCCGGTTTGAGAGTTATTGGCTTTTTCATCCTAGGGGCCCGGTTGGTTTTTAAGCTAAAACCAAACCAATCATTCTCCAACTATGTCCAAACCTCGATCGGAGTAATCCAAATGAACCCTCTCACTAAGAGAAATCCAACATAGTCAACGACACGTCATTTGGACGTCCGGAGCTCAAGTTATTAGTGTTTCGGCTCCGAGGGCCCGGTTGGTATCCTGTTCGAACCAACCTGGCCATACCCAATTTACATAGAAAACTGTAGTGTAATATACCGAAACAATGGACTCTATATAAGGATTTCTACAAAATTGATGGTGCATCGATCGGAGGTCTGTAGCCCATGTTATGTGCGTTTTGAACGGTTCTGTTCTGAAAACAGGGGGTTCCGGCCCGGTCCGACCTGGCCCGATGCCCCTGGGTCGGCCCAAACCGGGTCGAACCGACCCAGGTCCGGGTCCGGCCCATTAGGGCGCAGCCCGGCCCGGCTGGCGTGGCTCGGCCCAGCCGGTGCGGCCTGGACCGGCGCGGGGGTCCGGCCCAGCGCGGGTGGTCCGGTCCGGTGAGGCCGGTTCGGCCCGGAGCGAGTGCCCACGCGCAGAGCGAACGCAGAAGGGGGAAGGGTGGGGCCCCCATTCAAATGGAACGGCGGAACCCACAAGGTCCGCCCTATCTATGGACCGGGGGTTGAACCCCTAGTTTTCCAAGGTAGCGGCCGACCTTTATGGACGGCCGTACGGTTCATGCGGGACCCGCGGGGGTCCTACCTCAAGGGTGTGTCGGCGGCGGGCTTAGCCAGCCATCTCCCAGAACTGCCACAACCATGGTTCGCAACTCCTGGCCATCCAGTGCGGCGCGACGGTGCCGCGCCCCTCCGCCACGGCCCGACTCTGGTCGCGGCCTCAACGGGGTGGCGCGACGGCGCCACACTCCTTCCCCACGGTCAGCACGGGCCACGGTTCCCTCGTTCCCGCACTGTACGACGGCACCGCGTCTCCTCCGTTCCAATCCAAAATGAAGTACAAAAATAATGGGGAGGAGGTTCGGTCATGTTTGTGCGGTCCGACCTCCTCCCGTTATACCGATAGCAAGCGGCCAAGAACGAGTAATCACAACGACAAATAAATTGAAATTTTAATTGATTGAGATTGAACTTAACCCCTACCTCGAAGAAGTTGTCGAACGATGAACATCGCGGGAAACGACATCGCGATGTGAAGCTTCGTATATATTGACATAGTATGTCTGAGGAGGAAGAGGTGTCTCCCTTCCTTTTACGTGGGGAGAAGATCGAAAGAGGGAACATCGTCGTTCTTCGGGAAAGGCATCACACACTGGTTGCGGAGAGGAGAAGAGACAACACATCTATCTCTCCATGCAGTGACGATGTTCTTCGTCGAAGTATTGGTGTTCTTCAAGGAGAAATATGAAGTTCTTCAAAGTGTAGAACTCTTCCTCTCCCAACACAACGAAGCAACAAAAATAAAATAAGGCCTTTTCCTTTTTTTATTACCTTTACCAACATTTTAAAATTCAAAAACCTAAACTCACTTAATTAATTAGTCCTGAATTGTATAAATTAATGGTGAGTTTATTTGGCATGAATTAATGTGGAAGAGGGTAGCCACAACATTTATTACATGGGAGGTTTAGAGGGGTTAAAGAATTTGAAGGGGGTGGGGCTCGTGTGGGGCCCATCTCATTAATATCCTAACAAGAGGAGTTAGGATATTCCCTCACATGGATGTTAAACAACATAGGAAAATAAATTTGTGACAAAACATTATTCATGTAACACATAAACCACATTTTTAAACAACTCTTCCTGAGAAAACACAACTATAGAAAAGGTCTTCTTAAGAAAATAATGGCGCTGCGGTTTCATCGGTGCCCTCTGATTTCGATTCCGAGCACCGGTTCAAATGTTAGAAAAACCTGCACGTTCGTTCACTGAACATACCTGAGCTAAATTTTGGAAATTGATTCTAGGCACACTGGGCCTCAGAATCAGGTACCGTCAGAAACAGCGTACCCGTAAAATCCCAATGAATTTAAGAAAAAAATTTCTTTGAAAATTACAGGTCGTTACATGTAATTAAGATGGATTCATGAGAGATAAAGGGGTTTCTCATCACATATAAATCATGAAGGAAGTATGGGGGATGTGTCAAATCATACCCCATCATTATAGGTTACACATAAAATGGAATATCATGGAGGAAATTCTTGAATAAAAGTGAAATTATAGGGACCCCTTATCTTAAATCCGATGGTGATCTTTGTTGGAACATAATGACCTGAATTGTCAAATTAGGTTTATTAATTAATAAATAAATATACTAATATATATGAAAAAAATTATTATAAACATAATAGGTTCATTCATAACCATTTTTATGGATTATGAGATTCAATTTCATAGTTCAGGTTCGTTTTCTTACTTGGTTTTAATTTTTGGTTCATTTCCAGATAAACATGTATAATGAATGAAATTTTCCTGAATTGAAGTTATATTTTACTATTGAACATTTAGAAGGTTACATTGATGAAATATTATATTAGTTACTTTGAGTTAAGATGAATCATTATATTAATTATTAGTGATTTCTTTTTGGGTTAAGAGGAAGTTTTTTACAACAATGTAAACATTTTTTTAAATATACCAAAACCATGTGTACAAAAGGATTCTAGAACCATAAATAAGGAATAATACGTAAATTCTGTTCTGGTTCAACCATAAAAATGGTATCATGATTATTATTTAGTATGGAAACATATATTGAAAACCCATTGTCCTTGAATGTGGTAAATTAACAATCTCGGATGGCGTCTTTACTACTAAAATAAAAGAAGAGTAAAAGAGAGATAGAAAATACTTATTCCATTCTAATAAAAAATCCAAAAATTGTATGGTACTGGTGTTTTTGTGAAATTTTGATGAGAATAGGTAAGGATATAAAATAAAGCCGATGAACTTGAATATAAAAATAATGAAAAGAAAAAAGGAATTTTACTCTTGATTCAATCATCCTTTAGAGCCTCTTAATGGGAGAGGATTTGGAATTTTTAGGATACTAAGGGCTTTTAGACATGGGGGAGAAGCTTGGGCAGATATTTGGGCAGAATTTAGGGAAGGCTTGAGGTTTGAGAGGATTTAATATATGAGTTATGGAGGGGTGGTATTTAAAGTGGAGAAGAGGAGGGTTTTTATAATATTATAATCATTAGTTTATTAAATTCCCACAAGATAAGAAATAGTGATGATTATATGACCAAGAAAAACTAACAAGTGATTGTGAGTAATATATTTCGGTTCTTACATCACTTATGCTGTCAGGAATAGTTTATTTAAATTATAATATAATTAATTGGTAAATTACTGTATTTTTCTATTCACCAAAAATATAAGTATTTCTGAGAAATCCAAAAAATTTGACCTAACCATTTTTCAATGTGTAGAATCCAAAAATGAGAGCCATTTTTCAAAAAATATTTTTTTTACATATGATTAATTTAATTTTTTTTAAAAATCAAAATTTACCAGAAAAATAACAACTTTAGAACATTTATTTTCTAATTCCCTAATAGAGTTATATTATAAATTCATTTGAATCATATTTATATACTATCATAGAAAAGGTTACTATTCATTACATTATACCCTATTCATAAGGGTAACAATACTCTTCATAAGGGTATGTTACTATTCACCAAAAAATTATGTTTTTTCTATCACACACTACACATCTTACAAATCACAACTGTGAATGTATGATTTTTAAAATTCCAAACACAAAAGTTTCAAATTTATGTTTAATTGTCACATATTACAGAGTGTTGAGATTTCATGTAATTATTTGACATAATTATAAGAAATTAATTTCCACTGATAAAACATTTGGTCATTAAATTCTTCCCCCGTTAAGAATTTTCAACCTCGAATTTTCATAATACATTCAATGCCATAAATAGTTGCGGGTGATATTCCTTCATTTCGTCCTCCAGTTCCCATGTTTCCACCTCACACATATGGTTATTCCAAAGTACATTGACCTGGTCAGTAGTCTTGTTACATTTAACATTATATCTACGATCCAAGATTTTCACTGGATTCTCCTCATAAGTAAGATCATCCTCCAGCTGCTCCATATCAAAAGAGAGTAAATGTGAAGGATATGCTATGTACTAACTTTGAAAGGATACATGGAATACATAGTGTAATTTAGTCATTGTAGGTGGAATTTCTAGTCAATTGGCCACATCCCCGATACGGTCGAGAAACTCAAAGGGGTCTTCGAACATGGGACTTAGCTTCCCTCACTTACCAAACCTCATGACTTTATTCCTTGGATATATGCATAGAAATACCCTGTTTCCAACATTGATATCATGTCCTTGTCGATAGTTGTCTGCATATCTCTTTTGTGAATATTGGGGTTCCTTGATGTGATGCTGAATATTTTTCACCTTCTCCTTAATTTAATCAACCATTTCTGGTCCTAGAAGCTTACGATCACCGACTTCATCCCAACACGCCAGTGTTCTGCACATTTCCACAAAAAGGGCCTGATATGGTGTCATTTAGATGCTCTAATGGAAGTTTAAGTTGTTGGATAATTCTACTAGTGGAAGGTGTATGTACCATACTCCTTTCAAGACCATAAAACATGATCTCAAAAAATCATCTAGTGTCATAATAGTTTTCTCATCTGGCCATAATTTTGGGGATGATAGGCTGTAGTGATGTTCAGTTCGGTGCATATAGCATGTTGGAGACATTTCCAGAACTTCAAGGTGAATCATGGATCACAATTAGATACAATAGATAGTGGTACACCATGAATCATTACCACTTATTTGATATAAATCCATTCATGCTTATCCAATGAGAAGTCTTCTTGAAAAATGATAAAGTGGGTTGTCTTCATTATACGATCCCCAACAACCCATAAAGCATTGTTTACTCCATATGTCCTTGGATGTAAACTAACAATGTTTATGGTAATTTTATCCATCTTCCACGTTCGTAGGGGTAGTGGTTTCATCATCCTCTTATAATTATATCTTTCATCCTTCACTTTTTGATACACTAGGCACATTGATGTATATGAGAAATCTCATTTTTCATATTGCCCCACAAAAAGTTCTCTCAGAGATCTCGATACATCTTTGTGCTCCCTGGGTGAAACGAGAAGTCTGATATTTTTACATCATTCCAAATCTCCTTATTAATCTCTAGATCATATGGTACCCATAATTTTAACCGAAATATTACAACTCCATCCTTGTCAATTTTGAAATCATAGGATTTCCCATTTTTGATAGCTTCCACTGTTTTTTGAATTTACACATCTTTTCATTGAGTATCATTTATATTCACCAAGAGGGATGGTGGAGAAATAATTTGAAAAATCATTGTTGTTGTTCCTTCCTGAAAGATTCACATGTCAATCTTATGCAAATATAATAAGATCAGATCTATTTTAGTTATTATCATTGATAAAGTTGTTGGATCCTTTCTACATAGAAAATCTGGGACATTATTTTTCTTTACCAGGATGGTAGTGGATTGAGAACTCATAATCCTTGATGAAATCTATCAACATTCTCTAGCTCATATTAATATATATTTGTGTGAATATATATTTGAGACTCTTGTGGTTAGTATATATCTCACATGTCTCCCCATAGAGATAATTTGGCCAGATATTTAATGCAATGATCACTGCCACCAACTCTAGATCATGCATAGGATAGAGTTGATCATGGATTTTCTGATGGCTTGAGGCATATTCAATCACATTATCAATTTTAATTAGCACACAACCAAACCCGTTCTCTGAAACAACACTATGAAAATCTAATAGTTCTCCTCTAATTGGGAGTGTGAGTACTGGTGCAGTGATAATCCACTATTTCAACTCCTTAAAACAACCATCACATTCCTTAGTCCAAAAAAGCATTAACCCCTTCTTGTTCATGGTGGTCATTGGGTTTTATAATCATGAAATGTTCGTTATAAATTGTTGATAATTATAATTTAATCCAAGAATGTTGAAGATCTTTATTATAGATGTTGGCCTAGGCCACTCTTAGATTTCCTTTTACTTTAAAGGGTCCACATAAATACCTTTTATTTAAAAAACATTCCCCAATAATGATACTTCCGCCATCCAAAACTCATATTTACTATAAATTTTATACAGATTCTCCCTTCAAAAATTCATTAACACAGTATTCAAATGCTCCTCATGTTCCTCCTTGCTTTTGGGGTATATCATAATATTATCAATAAAGAAGAACACTAATTTGTCGAGGTAATCTCTAAAGACTATATTCATTAAATCCATGAAACTTCCTAGACCTTTAGTGAGTTAGAAGGGAAAAAATCTGAATGCATAATGTCTATACATCATTAGAAATGCAGTCGTGGAAATATTTTCCTTCCTCGCCTTTAATTGGTGATATCCTGACCAACGGTCAACCTTAGACAAATAAGTAGGTCCAAAACTCTTATCAAACAAGTAATTTATCCGTGGAATGAGAGAGTAGTTTCCTACCATTATTTTACTGATCTCACAATAATCAATGTAGAAGTGAATTCATCCTTCCTTCTTCTTGATGAAGAGGACCGGAGAACCCCATGGTGAAGCACTCTGGCTTATAAAACCCTTCTCTAGATTCTCCTGTAACTACTTCTTTAGATCATCTAGCTATATGGTGGTAATTATATAAGGTTTCTCTAGTATTTCCAGGGATATAGGAATTTTGTTCAATTGTGAACTCAACCTCTTGATTGGGAGGAAATCCAGACAACTCTTTAGGGAATACATCAATGTAATCCCTCATGATGGGCATTTCTTCAAGCATGATTCTCTCCTTTTTCCCAATCATTTTAGCTATACATGGTTTCTCATAAGGAAATAATATCCACCCATGAGACAATGATTCTAAAAGAGATTCATCATCCTCCTCATAATTTTAATGAATCATAGGATGATTCAAGATGTGAAGAGTGGCCTCCCATTCCAAACAGTTAATGTTTTCTTTTTCTAAAGATATCTAATCCCTGCCCGAGATAGTGTTAATCTCCGCTGAAGGAAGTATGAAAATATTTTCTGTGAAGTTCAATAAAAAAACATTAAATATGGAGGATCTATAAACCATGGATGATAAAATTTCGCAATTTTCTATTCTCACAGATTACTTATCCTCAAAATATTGAGGTGGTGTTTAAATAGTGTAACTAAATATTAATGATATGAAGGAATGTGTAAAACTGAAATCAAATAGTACACTCTATATTCTGGAATGAATAAATAGTGTACCTATCACCACATAGTTTTCCAACTCCACCTTATTAGTAGTGATACTATAATCCCTTCCTTGTTTCATTAGAGGTTGTTGTTGTTTTCTTCTACCAACCCTTGGCTTAGAGAAATTGTTTGCATAATGAACATGCTCCTTCTAGTTGTAACCCTGTACTATTGGGTGAGTGTTTATCTAAGCATTCCTGTCTTCTTCCACATTAGTGGGATTCTTTATATCCTATCAGCATTTCTTGGCCAGTTGACCTAGTTTTCCTCATTTGAAAAAATTCCTGGTACCCTTTAGATTGTTCCCATGATGCTTCTTTCCACACCTTTTACATGTTGGATATTTAGGATTTATTCCATCAGGGTATTTTTTTCGAACCACCCATGTTGTTATCCATTTTTTCACTTCTTGTCACTGGGCCAACAGGACCATTGATGATATCTAATCTTTGTTTTAACTTTGAGGGAACAAAAAACAACCTCCTCATAACAGTTGAAGTCTCAAATCACCAACACTTTTCTTTTACTCATATTTAGTCTACTAAATAAGTTATCCACCTTACATTCTGTGTTCATGAAAAATACAGAGCCGTACAATACCATCCTTGTAATGTTTCCTTCATATTACTCAATGGTATCTTCTTCCTTCATATTGAGACTAAGGAACACTCATTCCATATTGAGTCTGAGGGTTCAAGGAAAATATTTATTGAAAAACATCCTCTTGAATTCCTCCCAACCCATGGAATCAATTTCCTTTTAGGACATTGATTTCTTGATCAGTGTCCACCACTAATCAACTTCACTATCAAAATGATAGACCACCCATAAAACATTCTCTTCATCCACACACTTGATGACGAAGAATATCATTTCAATGGAGTTAATCCACTATTCCAATAGGGGTTCATAAGAACTGCTAAACATGGGAGGCCCTTTCTACAAGAAGGATTCTATGACAAATTTCACTTTTTCTTGTTGGAGGAGGGTGTTCCACAATATTCATGTTATTATTCCTAACATGAGATAGCTGAGAAAGTAATGTCATGATGTTTTGAGCAACCATTCCCATCATATTAGGCATATCATTATTGAAATAGTTATATTCCCTAACACATTTATTGTTAGCATGTGTTCTTCTGCATCCCACCATTAACTATTAAAATGAACGTACAATTAGTGGGTGATAATACAGAGCTATTGAGAATTAAAAGGAAACTTTGAAAAAAAGTTGATAGAATAGTAAGGTAGAAGTATATCCTATCTTGTGAT
This sequence comes from Viscum album, assembly GCA_963277665.1. NCBI lineage: Eukaryota > Viridiplantae > Streptophyta > Magnoliopsida > Santalales > Viscaceae > Viscum > Viscum album. The sequence continues at coordinate 2,056,985,301 of OY728120.1, read as the reverse complement.
TCCCTATGATTCAATCTACATTTTCCATGATCCATTTCATAACGTATATTCTAATGGTATTTTTTAAAAAAAAATTTACTATGACCATGAATTTACCAAATCATATCACATAAGAGTGTCAAACCATTAGTGTAGTAATGACTATTGGCATGTACCAGGATATATCGGTTTCGGCCTTAAAACCTTGTTGGAGTTTTCACTCCTATGTACATCTGTGATAGAGCCGCCTTTACCTGTTTGTATACAGACATGGATGTATTTTCTTTGTAATCCATTTACTTTATACTTTCCCAAATATACAGATGTTTTATTATACATAATATCAAACTAAAAGTTCTTACTAAAGTACTTTATTCCTAATAAAAAAATATCTAGACCAAGATATGATACCAACTATAGAGACCCAAAACTTTTACATATAACATTACATGATTTTATGCATAATTATACATCAGAGTGCAAGCCAAGGATCTTAAATTATATTTTCTTGGAAGACAATTTACATAATAAACATTATAAAATAAACTTCTTATTTCAAATCCATAATGAGCTCCTATAATCCATTGTTCTAAAATATCTTCATTGGTTAACTAGGGGGTAACATGATCAATGTTATGAGACAAAATCCTAGTAAAGGAATAACCATGACAAGAAATCATTAGCACATGGGATAAAAGGTATGAAATGGTGATATAAACAAAGGCATGTATCCTAAAAAATTATAATATATAAAAATTGGATCATATAAACATGGAATCACATAAATGTGGAAGAAACATAAAACATAAATTAAGTACGAGTCAAGGCTTACCGAAAAGACTATTTCCAATAGTATCTCAATCCATGGCTAACCGCCAAGACCGTTTCACATACTAGCACAATCCAAGGCTAACTGCCAATACTGTCACACGAAACATCTCATGAGACTCCACATTACCCAATGAATTAGAATTCTATCTAGGTGTATCCATCTTAAAATTCCATGAATATGTCGGCCACATAATGAATCATACATTATCCATCATATATAAACACAAGGGCTACCCATGGAAATGATTGGGTACCATAATCATGACATTAGTCATAAAAAATGGGTGTTTTATAAAACTATCAATGAAATAAAGGAACTCCAATATACATGTAAACTCATAAGGGGAAAAGGCGTGTGTCTTGGTAAGTGATTCCAAGTATAATATACACCAATTAAGAAATTTTCATATGAAATGTGTGTGTTAAATAATTTTTTGAGACATTTTAAGGAAAATAAAATAGAGCCTTCCAAATAGAAAACTGACTAACACATTATAAAAAAAAGTTGTGAACCTTGAAGGTTTTCATAATAAAAGGACTGATTTTATGAAGACAATGGTGGGTTAAAATGGAATATAGAGTGCACCTGAAATTGGGGAAGATTTAGGGATGTTACGTTAAAATAGGTTTGCTTATAGGGAAATATTAAGAAGGGAATCACTTAAAAACATGTATATCAAAAAAAATGATGTAAGGGTATTAATTAATTAATTTTGTACATGTAGGAAATATTTATATGTTTCAAATAATATATATGATAAATTCATTTTTCTATAAAGAAATATAAGTAATCGTGAAAGAGTAAAGGAGATTCGGGTAGAATTTCTTACGAATTATCAGTATGGTATCAGGTATACATTAAAGGGATTCATGAGGGATAAAAGGGTTTATAATCACTTATAAATTTTTAGGGGTGTGTGGGGGAGGTTATAAATCATACCCTATATTTACGTATTACATGTAAAATAGAATAGTATAAAGGACATTCTTGAATAAAAGTGAAATAGAGAGGATCCCTTACCTTAAATATGATGGGGATATTTTCTTGAACATAAGTATCTGAATAATCAAATTCAGTTCAATAATTAATAATTAATGATCTTATTATATAGGTAAAATATTCAGTGTATTTTTTTTATTATCATTTATAACCATTTTTATTGGTTGTGAGGTTCAATTTCATTGTTCGGGTCTATTTGCTGGCTTGATTTTAATGATCGGTTCATGTTTTAACAAACTTGTATGATGAAGGTGGTTTTCCAGAATTGAAGTAATATTTTAGTATTGATCATCTAAATTTTTACATTGTTGAAAATTTAATTTGGTTACATGGAGTGAAGTTGAATCATTATATAAAACTTTAGTGGCAACCTTTTGGGTTAATTGGTAGTTTTTGACCCCAAAGAACATGTTTTGTTTCATAAACCAAAACCATGTGTAAAAAAGGATTACAAAACCATAGATGAGGAATAATACACATATTATGGCCTGGTTCAACCATGAAAATGGTTTCATGAGCATAATTGAATATGGTAATGGAAATTTAATACCCATCTTCCTTGAATGCGGTAAATTAACACATCTCAAATAGTTTCATTACTACTAAACTAAAAAAATATTAAAGGAGAGATGAAAATAAATTATTTTATTGTCATAAAAAAAATTATAGTACAAGTAAGGTACTAGATTTTTCATACCATTTGTATGAGGATTGGTTATGATATAAAATAAAACAAATTAACTTGAAAAGAAAAAGAAAGAAAAGAAGGGAGAAATTAACATCTGGATTCAATCTTCCTTGAGAGGCTCGTAATGGGAGATGATTTGGTATGCTGAGGAGAACAAGGTTTCTTCAATGTAAGGGAAGAGAATGGGGAGATATTTGGGCCAAATTTAGGGAATTCACAAGGCTTTAGATGATTGAAGGGGAGAGGTAAGGAGGGGAGGTATTTATAGTGGAGAAGAGGAGGGGATTCATAATATAATAATCATTATATTGTTATTTACCCATAAGACAATAAATAGTGATTGATCCATGACCAAGAATAATAATAAGTTCACATGAGTTCTTGATTTCGGTGTTTACATCACTTCTGATGTCATGAATAGTGGATTTAAATTATAATGTATTTATACTGCAAATTAATGTATTTTAATATTCACAAAAAATTCAAGTATTTCAAAAAATACCAATAATTCACCCTAACCATTTTTTGATGTGTAGATTCAAAAAATGAGATCTATTTTTTGAAAATAATTTTCTAAATATGATTAATTTAATTTTTATTTAAAATCACAATTGACTTGAATGATAAAAATTTAGAACATTTATTTTCTTATTCCTAGATATAGGTATATAGTACTTCCACTATAATCTTATTGATATAATATCATATTTTAGGGTACTATTTATTAGGGTATATCACTATTCATAAGAATAACATTAATATTTATAAGGGTAAGTTACTATTCAATGAGAATTGTGTTTTTCTATCGGATTCCAAAAATCTTACTAATAGAAACCATGAATGTTATATTTTTTTAATTCCAAACACAGAAGTGTCAAAATTATGTTTAATGGACACATAGTACATTGTGTTGTGATTTTATTTGATTTAAGACATATTTATAAGATTGTAATTTTCACTGATAAATCATTAGGTTGTTAAATTTTCTATGAATACAACCCCTTATGGGTACCACTAGAGGATATTGTTTTAGAACAAAGGAATATAAGGATAAGAACTCTGAATTGAGTTCGTCAGTTATATGTCATCTATATTTCAGGATATTTATGAATGTGATTTTAATGAACACATAAATTGAAACATCGAGTATACATTTTTATATAAATTAAAATTTTCATTATGAATAATTATAGACAAATTTAATATTGGTTTATGATATAATGAATCCATTTTTATGATTGTGAGATTAACCTTTCATAAATATTATATTAGTGTTATGTTTTACAAATGATATATATATATATTGTGATTAAATATTTATAATTTGGTGGCCTAATTCAGTATTTTATATTTTTTATAAATTTTAAATTGTATAATTAATTGTATTAATACTCATTGATAATATATATATATTCCCTAGGGAGATGTCTTATATAACTGGTGTTAGTGTTGAACGGATCATAGCGATATTTGGGATTTTGACCCAGGTTTTGACTGATGAAATTTCACATATGGAGAAATAAAAGGTTCCATGTGATGATAAACCTATTTTGGATTATTTCATTCAATAGAAGTCTCCATATTTCTGAAGAATTATTAATCTATTGTTTTATTAGAAAAGGACAATCACCCTTCCAAATAAATTTTACGACTATATATTAAATAAAAGTGAAATTTTTATAGTGGTATATTATTTTCCTTAATAATTTTTTGATAAAATATTGAAATTGATACAAAATACATTATATTAATTGTATGTAGAACATATGGTTTTGGATTTAATATAACATTTAAAAAAAATATCCATTAGAAACCAAACGAATTTAAATGAATTTTAATGAACCTAATAAAAAATTATGAGGAATTTGTTGAAAGGTATGGGAATAATGTTAAAATAATATCCATGAATATTATGGATTACATATGTTATCTAAAGATTGATGTTGAAAATTTCATTGAATGGCATAATCCATGTAACACCCAATATTTTTATTACTTTTTTTCTCAAATAAATTAGATTTTCATTTATGTCATCAAATAAACTATGCAAAACATTCCTTTGACACATAACTAACTCAGAATACATTACACAGAACATCAACATGGTATGTGTTACATGCAACACTAAATTGGTGTTTGTTACACGCATCACCGAGGTTTCTACGAAATAACATTTTACATTTATATTTATTTAAATTTTTTCATTGTTACCTAGAAATTTAACATATTTATATGAATATTAATTAATAATTTTTAGATAATTTTTTAATTTTTTTATATAAAAATTTATTTATAATGAAAAATAAATTGTTTGGAAATTCCTTTATTTGTTTAGAATTACTACTTTCACAAATGAACTAGTTTTCATACACCCCAATGAATAATAATAAAATTAATTTTTAGAAAAATATTGAAATTATATTTGATGAAATAAAATATATTTTTTAATTTAACAATTTTAAATTATCAAAGCGTGAATTTGTGATATTTTTCTACTAAGCTTTTTTTTAGAAAAACTGTGAAAAATTACAGGACTTTAATTCAAAAAAAATATTATTATCTAATTCATGTACCACATCAAATAATATTTTAATAGGTATAAACGTTTTATTATATCATTTTTATCAATAAACCCAATTTTCATCATCGGAACAATTTTCACTTTGCAATCAGATTTAAAAACATAGCATTCTTTTTAATTTTTTTACTTTAAAAGCTGAAATATTTACCTAACTACGAGATTAATTATAAATTATATACACCAGATCTATAATATGAATATTAAAAAATAGATTACATATTTGGAATTTGAATAATTTATAATTTATTATGTGGTCAACTTAGTCATTGACCAAATATATTAGTGGATGTAATTAAAATTAATTTCAATGATTAATTTAAAATTTAGATAAAATAAGGACTAAACCATCAATTTAAGACCCAAAACAGCATATAAAGATATACATCACTCATTAAATGGAAAATATTATTCCATTATCCTTCTATTATTATTATTTTTGGGTTTTTAATAAATTTTAGGAAAAATGTTGTGGACACATAACTTGTTTTAAAAATGCCTAGTGTGTCTTTTCCTTTTTCTATGAAATAACCCAACCTCTGCCTCCTCATCACACATCTCAAAAGATTATTATGGACATTAAATTCACAATACAAATCCAAAAATCCCACTATAGATCATTGAATATTCCTCTTGGTTAAAATTAAATCGATGAATCCTTTTGGCCAAAACCAAAATAAGTTACCCATTTAAGAGTAACGTTTTCTCTCAAACCCCTTTCTTTTATTTTCAATATTCACCACTTATAATATAAATATTACATACATTTTTAAAAAATTCATCAGTATAAATTTTTTTTATGCTCATGTTTATACGTACGCTTAAACAGAACACTATCTACTGGGTAACAAATTTATTTTTTCCATGTACGGTAAACTACCGACTCACTAAACTATGATTGTCCAGTTTTACATTACCAACACTCATGGTGAAAATTGTGACGTAAAATGTTTTTATATTTTTCAAAAATTATATTTATTCTGTATTTAATCTTATTAATTACATATAAAAACCACATATTTTTACATTCCATTTGGTGTAAATATAATAATATCATTTATGGAAGTATGCACTACCGCCACCTCAATGGGATGTGTCTCATTCACACACTATGTGGAATGTATTAAGGATGAGTTTAGTTAAATTATATGATATATATAACATTATAATGTAACTATAATGTTATTATATTTATATATATATATATATATATATATGTATATTTAATATTCATACTTTCTTTGAATAGGACAAAAAATGGAAACAACGTTCTCGTGCTCATACGACATACCATCCCTATGAACGGTGTATTCATTTACTTAACTCTATTTTATCTTGATTATTATAAAAAAATATACTAAAAATTCATGATATTTATATCATGGTTTAAATTCTTTAATAATTATATATGTATAGTAATCAAATATAAAAAAATTTAGACACATGTGCAGAACAACGAAGATATTAGCCAAAGTGAATCAATAACATAAGATTAATAAAAATAGGGCAATATATTGTCATAATTAAAATAAACATGTTGTTATATATAATATTTGGTTTCCTTAAATATATTTATTATAAAATTATATTTATTTTCCAGGTGTTCCTAATTAGTACGATATGAGTCAAGACACAAGGTAAGGGAATTTCATCTCAATTTTATTTCCATGAGATACAAGCCTTAATCACAACATAAATCATTTATTGTTGTGTATTTACTGCCCATGAATGTATTATATGTATCATATAATTAATTTTCCCAGTATTTACACATCCATTTTATGATTTTCATTTCATGGGTTTTATGTTTCAAAAGATACCAAATCGGTAAAATAGTTTTTCCTCAATTTTCTTTCTTTGAGACTCATGTTTTGTTATGCACCTAATTTATCTTTTCAGATGTATTATATAATGAATATACATATAATAATTATATATTAATCTTAATTTAATATAATTTTTTTATTTTCATTTTTATCCCAATTTACCATGTAATTTTAGCCTATTAAAACAATCTCATATCATTTCGATATTGTTTTTGAATATGCTTCAAATAATGAAATCTCATAATCCGCCTCTCAAGAACACTGATGAAATTTAATCACTTATTGTTATTCTATATATAACTATGTATCAGTAAAATTTTACACTCCCTAGTAGTTAATATAATGATTTTTATGAAAAATCATTCTGTAACTCTCCTCGGTCGTAAATCTATTGTATTCAAAAACCATGTTTTGAAAAAAAAATCCAAAATGTTCTCAAATGGTATTTGAATAGCATTTTCAATGAAAAATGATTTTTAAAAAGTTTTATTGTTTTAAATTCTTCATTTACAATAATTTGATTATATTATCAATGAAAAAAGGTTTCAAAACTTTTTTTGTTTTAAAAATAAATTTTCATTATAGAAAGGATATGTTCCCCATGAAATGCTTTTAAAGGTTCCTTCAAAATTATTTCACATATAAGATAACATAAATTGGTTTTGATCATTTTTAATTGGGGAAAATATTCTTTTTTGCCTTTAAATTTTTTTATAAAGGGAATATATTTTCACGTCAGGATATTTACAAAACCTTTTTCTCTATCATGGGAAATATCCTATTGAAAACCGGTTCATTTCAATGGTTATTTTTATTGTAAAAGGATTTTTGAACCTATTTTTTTCATATATTATGATATGATTTCATTTTTATACTAATGATTTCATTTCGTGGATTATGGATCGATTATTTATGATATTTTAGCACATGAATGTATTATTTCATTATGATATTGTTGTAATATATACCTCCATCCAATTCATTGGGTAACGATTTATATATCATGAGATAGACGAAGATGATCTTGGGGATGAACCATGACTACTATGATGTACATTGGAGTGAAACATGAATACCAATATTGTATAAGGAGTGAACTCATGCCATTAATAAGGCAATGGGAGTTGACCATAACTACCACGATGGTATGGGGACTGAACTCATACTTCTGAGATGGTCTTGGTAGTGATTCCTAGGGTAGTATGGAAATTATATTATATGCTTATATGTTTACCACAATTCCATGTTTTATTATTATTTTATTCTTTCATGGATTGTGTTCTTTATTTCCTTATTATTCATGTGTTATGAGACTTTAATATTTATGCCATGACTCAGGTTTTTTAGATTGTTTTTGTAAGGTATTATATTCTATATTGAGGATCAAATTACGATACACCTATTCTTAGTTTTATGCATTCATGGGCCCCTTTTATACCCTTACTATGCATATAAGCTCAATCATTTTAATATTTCCATCAATAGGTTTTAAATCTAGGTATTATATTCGATGTTTCTAAGAAGTGAGATTGTAAATAATATCCTATTGGTAGATCATGAAGCTCTCTTATTCACTAATGACTATGTTTCCAAGTTTTCAATAGAACTAGTTGAATTTTTTCCTTTAAGAATCAATTTGAATAATGTTTTATGTAATCCAAAAAAGTTATGTAATGGTAATGTATGAAAATAGGAATAATTTTTAGATGGTATCCGAGAAAAGGTTTATTTAACCATTGGAATCTAGTTTGATAAATCCTTAATGAGAACCCAAATGACATTTATATAGATAATTTGAAGGATAAGAAGAAGTATAGAAACATTTAGTTGAATATTAGTGAAGGATAGAGTGATCGGTTTCATAGAAATACATTTTTTTTCTGATTTCCAGAAGTGGATGTGGCTTTGGAATTGATGTACCATGGGGTAACAAATATGAGAATATGTTCTAGTAATTACTCATGGTAATCTAGTACATGAAAATGGTTATTTCTACACACCTAGTTTGAAAATCATGGGGGATATTCATTGGGAATTCATAGACTCTTCATGAACCAACACTACTAGAAATCAAGGTATTTGCGACGGGTTATTTGAGACGGGATCCAGCTAAAAATATGCATTAGCAACAGAGCCTGGTTGGAAATATCCCATTGTAGAAAATGCCATCCCAAAAAATATAATTTGCGACGGGCCCGTCGCAAATCATATATTTTGTGACGGGAAAATTCGCAGTCGCAAATATGTCTCTTATTATATACTTTATATATATAAGCTCTTTTGTGACGGGACCTTCGCAAATACTTTTTTTGCGACGAGCCTATAATCCCGTCCCAAATACCTTTTTTAAGAAAAAAATTTATAGGATTTTTGTGACGAGATCCCGTCGCAACAGATCCCCTCGCAAATAATAAATAAATTTCAAAAAAAATAAATTAAATAAAATTAGGATTATTGAAAAATTAATTTTAATAGTATTAAAATGATAAATAAAATATTAAAATTCTCAATTTAGAAAATAAATAAAAAAACAATCATAAAACATTATAATTATTATTGAAAAAGTAACTTTAATGTTAATAAATTAATAAAAAAAATTCTCAATATTCACAAAAAAATATAAAAAATATCATAAAATATTATTATGATTATTGAAAAATAAATTTTAATATTAGTAAAATAAAAAAATATTAAAATTCCCATATTCACAAAGAAATATTAAAAAATCCTAATATATTATTCTTATTATTATTATTAGTAAAATAAACAAATATTGAAAAATATAATATTGAAAAAAATATATTTTATAAAATTATGATTAATGAAACAATAATATTAATATTATTAAAATAATAAAAAAATAAAAAATATTAAATATCTCAACATTCACAAAATCAAATGATAAAATATTAAAAATTAAATTATGTAATAATCACACCGATATAAAAGATAGAAACTGTATGTAGTTTATATTAAAAGAAATTTAAATTCAAATGTTTTTGACATAAAAAAAATCATTGGGGGTCCTCTTCTGGAAGAGGTGGAGGAGCTGAAGGAGCTGGTTGAGGGAACTCCATCCCAAAACCACGAGTAAGACATCACATATACTGTATCTGCTAGTGAAGTTGTTGTTGTCGTCGATGCATCTTGTCCGCATGTTGTTGCTGCTGATGCTTCCATCGATGCATCTCCTCCTCGTTCAGCTGCTACTACTGTTGTTGCTGCTGACATATCTCTTCTTGCTTCTTTTGCAAATTCTCTAAAAGGTCATTCTGAGCTCGGAACTACTCCTAATATTTTGAGCCAGAAGATGATGACTTTCTACAAGATCCTCTCGAGATGGACGCCGGCATCACATCAGTACCATAATAAGTACCATGAGTCACATGAGAGATGATACCAACTATTGGGCCCTTCTCAAAGCCATAATGAGTTTCCTGCATCCATGCCACCTCGTCAAAATGGTGGGCACTGCTCTGATCAGTCACCTCATCCGGACCCGCAGCCTGTGTATGAGAAGTCGCAGCCTCGTAGGACTCCTTCAATTCCAATTTGAAATTAAAATTGTGAAAATATTATATACAGTTAATTTTCAAACTGAAAAAAATAAGACTAACCGCAATCTATCACTGGCGATCACCTCTAATATCCCTGGAGGCTAGATCACTATACATCCTCCAATAAACATCATACTCTGTAATATCAGAATGCTCGACTACCTATATGAATATAAATGAAACTGTTTATATTTTAAGTTATATAAAATATTTAAAAATAAAAATTAACAGATGCTCTCTATGTGTACTGAATGTACGACAACAAGCTCGATGCGTCACCTCCTCTCTCCAATGGTTCTGCTGACCCAATGATGACCTCCTCTAAAATCCACCATCCAACCAGTGTGCAAATAATACATCCCAAACCTGAGATGAAATATACTCTGGTCGGTGGGCTCTACACGACTTATCAAATACTGTCGCCTCTACTTTCTTAATGGTCTTACTTCTCCAAGTGTGAAAAAACTGACGCAAACACTCACGCATGGCCACCTCCCTTGCTGCTTGGATATCGTCATGCATGATATCATCGATGTGATACCATAAAACCTACAAATAATTTATAATATCATGAGGTTAATAAAATAATTTTAAAAATAAATATTATTTATTTACATACCATCCACTTATTGTACATGTCGAGCTTCACATCAATGAGAATCCATTCCCATGTGGTCCATGGCTTAGAAAAATAATTGCGCAAGATTTCACTATCCCGTCCAATAGCTATATGCGCAGAACTATGAAAAACTAATAACTAATCAAACAATTATTATATATATAAATAAATTATTGAAATCTAACTAAAATATACAGGTTACCATAACTCTGTGTGCGTGGATAGAAGCCAAGATGTGGACGTCACTCGGGGATAGGGTCAGGAATCATCAGTCGTGCAAGACCGCGCCCCCTCCGTGTACCTCCTGAACCACCAGTAGGATGATGGTCAGATGATCCCACATCCCCTTAATTCAAAGGTAGCTCAGCCTCCTATAACTCACGCAATAGATCAGAGTCCATCTGAAACACTAAATTATTGTTGTTATCTGATAGTTGAAAATAACTAATATATATATATATTAGTTATGATCATAACCAGCATTTAACTATTCCAATGTTCACCTTCATCATCATCTTCATATCTAACGATTTCAAGGTCTTCATATTTCTCCTCGACATCATCAATATCCATATGAGTTTCACTTTCTTCATCCCTTGTCATTTTAATTTTATTTGTAACATCATTAACATCTTCATAACCATGGAACCATAATTGTGGGGTCTCCACATCGATATTCTCATTTCATTGTAAAATAGATGGATTTGGAGTAGTCTCTTGAAAAATTTCAATTTCTTCCACATCAGCAGAACCACATTCAGTTTGAGTAAATTGATTTTCCCAAGATTTCATTTTTATTATGCTCCACCAATCACCTAGGTCTCTTGAATTAGAACAATACTTTTCATAATAATGTTGATGTGCTTGTTGAGCCAGTAAAAATATATCATTTACTGCAAGAATACTTTTATATTAAATATCGACGATTCCATGAGTCGGATAAACACGCAAGCCTCTCTCAGTATCCAACCACTGACATTTAAATATCATTATGTAATTTTTTACAAGATAACATAGCTCAATAATTTCATCTAGAATGTCATAAAAGTCAACTTCATTTTCTCTAATATTCCACCATATCAAAAAAACTCCACAATTCATTGTTTTTTTGATTCCCCATATGCACATGTATAAAATCAAAAACCATTCACCACATATGAAATATATGATTTAACCATTTTGGACGGTGGGTTACATAATCTACAAATTCTCTTATCAATTGTATCAACATGTTGAGACAACTAAAAATTTGTAAAAAATTTATCAATATAATAAACAGTATACTAAATTAATATTTAACCATCAATAATTTATGTTACCCGCTATTGAAACCATTGAGAAATTTTTTTCTGCATTCATCAAGAGCAACTGTTGTAATTTGTTGAACTTGTTTCTTGATATGATTATCATATAACATTAAAATAAAATAAGTTTAAATTATATAACAGAAATTATAAAATAAGTGATAGAAGCACTCATAGTCCAAATGTTGTCATTTCTTCACAGTTGAGCAGAACATATGTATGAGCTCTGTGATGTTCATTGTCTGAAATTCATCATTCTTGAACTCCACCGAAGACAATATTTGGCTGATTAAAAACTGATAAATGATTGTCCATTTCATCATTAACATTTCCCTCGTTCTACCCCATGTGGTTATGTTTTGAAGGATATTCAGATTCAAAATAGTGAGAGCAGAAAAATGTAATTTCCTCTCACAGATAAGCTTCAGCAATTGAGCATTCAACTGATTCTTTGTTATGTACTTTTTTCTTCTTTTTTTGCATGCATCTCTTGAATAGGTACCTCCATCGAAACATTATGGAACTCCATATTTAGCTTCATGTGGAAAATGTAATATCCGATGTTCTATTCAGTCAATGAAATTAGGTGGAATGTTTTTTACAGTTTACATATAATTATAGCAACATCTTATTCCAGTTTTCTTAGCGCATCGTAGTCTGTTGTCACTACACAAATGTATCAAAAAAATATGATATGATTTTTATCGAATCCCAAATCATAGAATTCAACAAACCTCTGAATCCAATCAGCATAAGCCTTTCCATTATAACAGCAAAATCATGACTGTTTAATCTGGTAATATATCCATTTTAACACATCTTCCCAAATTAGAAGCATATCCATCTGAATGTCACAAATCCGCAATCCACTGACAAAATACTAAATGACTCTCTTTGGACTGTGTATATGATGTTTTGGATTTAGTAACCTTAGTGATATGACATTTTAATATAGTTCAGGTTCTGGTAGCCTGCAAATTTGGGAAAGATCTAATCGTGTTTTCACAATATCTATGATTTTACCTACTGTATCCAAAACTATATGAAATAAATTATCAAAACAGTTCTTCTCAAGTTGCATGACATCCAATATGTGGTGGACCCACAAATCAGACCAATATGGGAGAATCCAAAAAATGATTCATTTTATCCAATTATGTTCTTTCCTAAAGCAATTAATTTTTGGTTGGTTTACTGTTGGCCCAAATATGATGGGTGGTAATGAAAATACAACTGATTTTAAATCTGTACCTGAGAACATTTTTGGAGGTTCATCCCTTTCAGTTGTCCCTTTTCGGAAATGTGATTTGTTCCTTTGAAAAGGATGATCGGTTGGAAGAAATCTGCGATGACAGTCAAAATATCAAGGTTTTTTTCCATTGATGAGAATAAAATATTTGTTGTCTTTCATATAGTAAGGACATGATTTCGAACCATGTTTACTCTAGCGAGATAAGATTCCATATGACAGAAATTAAATAATCTTCCACATCAATTCACCTTTTAAAGTAAAATTTGTTTCATAGAAACATCATGAGTACTAACACCATTAATCCATAATTCATTTAACTCATCAATCAATGGTTTCAAATAAACATCAATATTCTTTTTCGGATGTCCTAGGATTAATAAGATCAAAAAGATATAGGGCTCCTTCATCAACATCCATATAGGTAGATTGTACATAGTCATAAAGAAAGACCAACATGAATATTGACTACCATAAGAACCAAATGGACAAAACCATTAGTATAAATACCCAATCTCACGTTTCATGCTTCTGAAGCAAAATACTGATGCAGACGATAAAAATGTTTCCTTGAATCACCTTCAGAAGGATGATTCAAGCTTTTACTGGTTGAAATATTGGTTTTTTTCCATGAAATCCTTGACACTGTGTTATGAGACATAAATAAACATTACAGCCTCTGTGTAAGGGGGAAATATCTCAACTGTTTTACAGGAATCGATCCAGGCTTCCCTGGTCGAGCTTCTTTATACCTCAATTTTCCACATGTTCGAAAACTATCCATCGACTCATTTTCACTAGAATATAAATGAAATCATTTTCACATTCATGAATATTCTGATAACTATGGCCTATATTACGAACCAACCTCTTTCCCTCATAGTAATTTTCAGGAAACCCATTTTCATCAGGTTATAGTGTTTTAAACAAAGAAAACATCTGATCAAAACAGTTGTTTGACATTACATTATCTGATTTAATATCCATAAATTTTACAACTACTTTTAATTTTATTATCTTGCAACTAGGATATAATGCATCCTTAGTAGACCTCAACAACTCATAAAATTCGTATGGTGCCAACTCGGGAGTTATATCAATATCATCGTGAGTTTCAGTTTGTTGAACAGATAGACCCGCAACATCATGTACTAAATTTTTAAACTATTATGGATCTGGAATCAAGTTATTAGTATCTCCTCTGGAACCACATTCACCATGTTGATACCAAAAAACATATTCTGGATGAAAAACAAATCGCAAGAGATGTCCCCTAACCTTGTCAAATGTGTCAAACGTTCTCAGAGCACATTTTGTACAAGGACACTTAATTTTTCCTTCTGAAACATATTCTTGGTTTTGATGATTCAAATGAAAAGAAAGCTTCAACACCCTCCATATGTACAAAATTTAAACCAGAACCATTTATATTTCTGCACTGATTTATCCAAGCATGATCATCTTATAATTACTGATGTTGAATTACTTGTTCCATATTTTTCTACAAAATATAAAATCATCAATTTTTTTGAATAATTTGAAATTATAAAAATACTATCTGATAAAATAAGATATATAATTACTATTACTTCTTAATAATTACCATTAATTAAAGGCGACACAATTTCCAGTGGATTGACAACTGCTCTTTTGTCCGATGACTCATTTACATGCATCTTTCTCACACTGACATCACAATGAAGAATCTGGTCGGAGGTATGCATATTCATTAACATATGCACAAGAATGGATATAGGTATCTCCGACCAGATTCTTCATTGTGATTTCAGTGTGAGAGAGACGCATGTAAATGAGCTGTCGGACAAAAGAGCCCCCTTTTCGTCGATGAATCGTCTTCTTCCAACTGTCACTGCCTAAAAACATTATAAAAAATATGATCCTATGAATGCAAATCCAATCTCGTGTATACGGGATTGAATATGCCCATGTAGAAGCACATTTTTCATATTTTTTTTTATCAGTGAGAGTTGAATGGAAAAAATTCATCGAGAAAAAGGAGTGTCGTCAATCCACTGGAAATTGTGCCAGGTTCATGGAATTTATTAAAATTTATTAAAATTTCATTGTAACTATTCCTAACTAATTATTACTATTTATTACGGTTTATTTCTATTTATTACTAATTTATCAATACTTATCAATACATAACAAAATGAAAACTCCTTGAATAATGAACGGAAATTTTGTAATCATTGTTGTGGAGATGATTACAAATTTTCCCTTCATTATCCAAGCAATTTTCATTTACTAATTGTAATTATATCTAATTATTACTAATAAAAAAATTATATTATCAATATTTATGAAAAAATAATATTAATATTATTAAAATAATAAAAAAATTCTAAAATATTAAAATTATCAATATTCGCAATAGGCTTTGCTCTATCCTTAACATGTTCCAATCTCAAAGGGTCACCAATTGTCAGGTCATGAACAATAAAAAGTTTATTTCAGCCATGTCCATTGTAAACTCTATAATTGTCCTTGCATGGTTGATCACCTCGCAAGTAGTGTTGCAATAGGACGACCAAAGTATTGTCATTCTCTTCTATAAGAATCATCTCACTCCCTTTACATCGATCAATCTTCCTTAAAAATTTGAGGGGACATCAGTATCATTCCATTAAATTTTCAAGGAATAATGGTCTATGTAAAGGGTCATGCGAGATAATTCTTGGAGATGAGAAGGGACTGACTTTGGTTATCCTATTACAACGCTACTTTCAAGGTGATCAACCAATCAAGGACAATTATATCTAATTATATCTTATTATTACTAATTATGACTAATTATTAATAATTATTACTAATTATGACTAATTATTACTAATTATGACTAATTGTGACTAATTGTGACTAACTATGAGTAATTCTGACTAATTCTGATTAATTAAGACTAATTATGACTACAAATCACTAATTATGACTATTTATAACAAATTATTACTAATTATTACTAATTATTAATAATAATGTCTAATTATATCTAATTATATCTAATTATCACTAATTATATCTAATTATATCTAAATATATCTAATTATATATAATTATTACTAATTATATCTAATTATTATTAATCATTACTAATTATATCTAATTATTACTAATTTTTACAAATCATTAAAAAATTATTACAAATTATTACAAATTATATCTAAATATATCAAATTATTACTATTTATTAACATTTATTACTAATTATATCTCATTATATCTAATTATTACTGATTATTACTAATTATTACTAATTATTACTAATTATTACAAATTATATCTAATTATATCTAATTATTACAATTTATGTCCAATTATTGCTAATTATTAGTAATTATTAGTAATTATTAGTATTTATTAGTATTTATTAATAATTATTCATAATTATTCCTAATTATTGGTAATTCTTCTTAATTATTGCTAATTATTACTAATTTTTGCCAAATATTACATATTATTGATAAATATTACTAATTATTAGTTTTTATTCCTTATTATTAGTATTCATTCTGAATTATTCTTATTTATTCTTTTTTATAACTAATTATTATTATTTATTACTAACTATTACTATTTATTACTAAATATTACTATTTATTACTAAGTATTACTATTTATTAATATTTATTAATATTTACTACTATTTATTACTATTTATTACTATTTATTACTAATTAATACTAATAACTATAATTTATTACTAATTATTACAATTTATTCTTATTTATTACTAATTATTCCTAATTATTCCTAATTATTTCTAAATATTCCTAATTATTGCTAATTATTTCTAATTATTGCTAATTAGTTCTAATTATTCCTAATTATTCCTAATTGTTGCTAATTATTACAATTTATTCATATTTATTCATAATAATTGCTAATTATTGCTAATAATTGCTAATTATTGCTAATTATTGCTAATTTATGCTATTTATTGCTAATTATTTCTAATAATTTCTAATCATTCCTAATTATTCCTAATTATTTGTATTTATTAGTAATTATTACTAATTGTAGCTAATTATTAATAATTATTACTAATTTTTCCTAATTATTGCTAATTGATCCTAATTTTTTCTAATTATTATAAATTATTGATAAATATTACTAATTAATGCAAAATATTACTAATTATTAGTATTTATTCATAATTATAAATAAATATTTATAATTATTAGTATTTATTCCTAATTATTACTATTTATTCATATTTATTACTAATTATTTCTAATTATTACTAATTATTCCTATTTGTAAATATTTATTTCTATTAATTACCAATTATTTCTATTTATTACTAATTATTGCTAATTATTGAAAATTATTGAAAATTATTCCTAATTATTGCTAATTATTTCTATTTATTTCTAATTGTTGATAATTACTGCTAATGATTTCAAATATTTGCTAATTATGGATAATTATTGCTAATTATTGCTAATTATTTCAAATTATTACTAATTATTGCTAATTATTAATATTTATTTCTAATTATTGTTATTTATTAATAATTATTGCTAAGTATTCCTAATTATTTCTATTTATTGCTATTTATTAGTATTTATTGCTAATTATGAGTATTTATTTGCAGTTATTACTAATTATTTGTATTAATTACTATTTATCAAAATTTATTACTAATTATTAAAATTTATTATTAATTATTACAATTTATTACTAATTATTACATTTTATTACTAATTATTATTAATTATTTCTAATTGTTGCTTATTATTACAAATTATTCCTATGTAATGCTAATTATTAGTATTTGTTATTAATTATTAGTATTTATTAGTATTTATAACTAATTATCACAATTAATACTAATTATTACAAATTATTACTAATAATTACAATTTCTTTATAGTTATTACAATTTCTTACTAATTATTATTAATTATTGATAATTATTGCTAATTATTGAAAATTATTACTAATTATTGCTAATTACTACTAATTATTGCTAATTATTACTAATTATTGCTAATTATTCTTAATTATTGCTAATTATTCCAAATTATTGCTAATTATTACTAATTATGAGTAAGTTTTTCTAATTATACATATTTATCACTAATTAATCGTAATTATTCCTAATTGTTACTAATTATTATTAATTATTTAAAATTATTCATATTTATTATTATTTATTTCTATTTATTACTAATTATTGCTATTTATTTCTAATTATTGCTATTTATTTCTATTTTATTGCTATTTATCTATAATTATTCATAATTATTGCTAATTATTGCAATTTAATTTATTTATTACTAATAATTTCTAATTATTCCTTATTATTATTAATTATTTCTAATTATTAGTATTTATTAGTAATTATTAGTAATTATTAGTAAATATTATTAATTATTACAATTTGTTACTAATTAATAAAATTTATTACTAACTATTACAATTTATTACTAATTATTATTATTTATTCCTAATTATTATTAATTATTCCAAATTATCACTAATTATTCCTATTTATTACTAGTTATTCCTATTTTTTACTATTTATTACAATTTGTTACTAATTATTGCTATTTACTGCTAATTATTGATAATGATTGCTAATTATTCATAATTATTACTAATTATTGCAAATTATTGCTAATTATTCATAATTTTTTCTAATTATTCCTAATTATTGCTAATTATTTCTAATTATTGCTATTTATTTCTAATTATTGCAAATTATTTCTAATTATTGCTAATTATTCCTAATAATTAGTATTTATTGCTAATTATAATTAATTATTAGTAATTATTAGTATTTGTTATTAATTATTAAAATTTATTACTAATTATTAAAATTTATTACTAATTATTAAAATTTATTACGAATTATTATTAATTATTGCTATTTAGTGCTATTTATTACTATTTATTTCTTATTATTACTAATTATTGCTAATTATTCTTAATTATTTCTAATTATTCCTAATTATTACTAATTATTAATAATTATAAATATTTAGTCCTAATTATTCAAAATTATTACTAATTATACCTAATTAATACTAATTATTCTTATTTATTTCTATTTATTGATAGTTATTACCAATTATTATTAATTACAACAAATTAATTATATACACTACTAATTATCGTTAATAATTAATAAATACTACTAATTATTAATAATTAACACTAAAAATTTTATTTTATTATTACAAATAAATACTAAGGAAAAAAACAATTTAATTTTAATTTAATTACAACTAATCAACAATTAAAAAATTAACATAAAAAATGAAATAAATAATAAATTAAAAATACAGAAATACATTTACGACTGATTTTCTATTGATGCAGACGACTTCACAACTTCTTTGTGAACAAAAAAATTAACTTAGAAAAATTCTCTTTTTAAAATCGGAGTTTACAAAGAAACAAGAACTAAAATTTGAGATGAATGAGAGGAAAAAAGGATGGGGGTAT
The DNA here is from genome assembly GCA_963277665.1 of Viscum album. Taxonomy (NCBI): domain Eukaryota; kingdom Viridiplantae; phylum Streptophyta; class Magnoliopsida; order Santalales; family Viscaceae; genus Viscum; species Viscum album. Next base: position 2,056,965,199 of record OY728120.1, on the reverse strand, counting down.
ATATTAGTTAGAGTATTTGCGACGGATATCCCGTTGCAAATAGTATCTTTTGCGACGGGTCCCGTCGCAAATACCTACGACCGCATTAATAATTGTCAGTGGTTAATAAGTTATTTGTGACGAGACCCATCGCAAATAGTCCCTGCAGACACACCTTTTGCGACAAGACGACATCCCGTCGCAAAGGCTATAAACCGCCGGAGGTTATTTGCGACGGGGACTGTTGCAAAAGGTGTTCCGTCGCAAAAAGCTATAATCCACCACCGGTTATTTGCGATAGGTCCCATCACAAATACTTAACTATTTGCGATGGTGGGATCCCACAGTCGCAAATAACCCTCGTGCGGTTTCATGCACTATCCGCGCCAAAACTATTTGCCACGGTAGAAGAAATCCCTACGTAAATAGTCGATTATTTGCGACGGGTCGTTACCCGCATCACAAATAACATCTTGGACGTACCTTTTGCGATGGGATATATTCCCGTCCCAAAAGGCCCGTCGCAAAAAGCCCTTTTTCCCGTAGTTCACCATGAAGGATTCAAAAATAATTTTTCTACAAATAACCAATGATAAATATAAGGTGTCAAAGATTAAATGTGTCATTAATTTGACATCATGTTAGTGAATTTTCATGATTATATGGTGCCTTATTAGGAAAAATATTTCTTACTCTAGGATTTTGGTTTTAGTAATTGGGTGGAACTCAAAGGTACCATGTTGAGGGTGATTGTATTGGACAAAGAAACGATTGACCCCAAGATTAAACGAATACTCTATGAGTGCGAATGAAAAACCAAGTTTTTGTGCTAAAATAGTTTTCTCATGCTATGAATCAGGGTGGAAATCCAAACGAAAAAGGGCGGAACAACATTTTGTTTATCCTTCCATGAAAAAATTTACAGCTTATTTTAGAGTTTAGTCTAATCCAATTATTGATTAACAATTGATATGTACTACATAAATTATATTCTATATTCTCCAATGATAATATAATGAGAAATTCATTTTACCTATCTTTATATTAGAAGAAAAATGATACTAGTGGTGACCTCTAACGGGGTGTAAAATGATGTATGATGAGATTGAATCCATGGAATAAGACGAGTTAAATAATATATTGTTAAATATGTATAATCCTCTGATTCTTCATACCAAGAGGGAGAAATATTTCATTTGGTTGAGACAAAGGGATGATGAATCTATTAGTACATATGAGGCTGTTTTCATGAAAATTGAAAGGTATGCTTCAAGAATTGTCTTCCAACCCAAGAGTAAAGTTGATAATTTATTTAGTGGATTAAATCCAAGTCTTACAAGGGTGTTTCCCATTAGAGGATTTAGTAGCTATGATATGATTTTTCATTCTGAAATCATGGTTAAAATATAGGTTGCATTCAAGAATCACCCTTTTGTTTTTATTAGAAGAGTAAGATAGAGTTTAAAGTAAAATCTAAAAACCTTGAAGTAAAGAAGATAACCATTCTTTTATTCTCAATGCGGTGCAATAAGAAATGTGGAAATTTATTTAAGGGGTCAAATAAATTATTGAAGTGTGTATGGGAAGAAAATTAGGAATTTAATTACCGAAGTTATGGGAATATGTTAGATAACATTGTGAATGGGGGAAAGGCATCAAATATTGCATATCTAATGATTCAGTGATACATGAATAGGATGAACATGTATTATATAACCACTGTGAAAACCCCAGTGCTAGTGATGATGATCGAAATCAACAACCTCTTAAGAATAGGTAAAAGAGAAAATATCATGCAATATCTATTTCTAATGATGGTTACAATTATTATGTGTGGAAAGGTAAACTTACAATCAACAATAGAACAAATAATGTCATATTTTATTCTATATCTACAATATCTTTAATATCTACATAATTTTATGACGGTGTTATGATACCACCAAAACAATAATATGTGGAATTTGTAGTGAAAACCCTTAATGGTACGATAATTCCATCCTAAGTATACAATTCCTATCTGGATTATGTTTGTGGGAATGTAAATCCTGAAAATCAGGTCATTCTTCCTTTGGTTGATTTTTTTCATCTTAGGAATGGACTGGATCTCTTTATGAAAATATCACATCAATTATCTAGGAATGGAAGTTATGATTGATATTTGAAACCATCCAATGATCATCCAACCATGTGACAATACATATGGCCATCCTATGGATATTTCATCATTTTTAGGGTTTTTAATTCCCATTTAGACATGTGGTTTATCTCCAATAGTTGGGGATAATGTCCATATCAATGATATTCTAATTCTTCCAAAATTTTTATATGTATTCCCAGAAGAGACGCTTTGCCTTCCACCAAAACGTGATGATGAGTTCTAAATCGAAATCATAACCAGTTTCTCAATAATTGGAATGACTCTCTATAGAATGGATCCTATTGAGTTGTATGAATTGAAGAAGAAACTCCAAGAAAATCATGATAAGGGATTCATTAATCCAAGTGTCTCACCATAGGGTGGACCAATCATTTTTTTAAATTATGGATCATTATAACTCTACACTGAAAATCAGTATCTTAACAAGATCATAATCAATAACATGTATCCTCTTCTCCATATTGATGAATTTTTTGATCAGTTGGATAGAGTTAAATGCTTTTCTAGGATTGAAATTCCTTCTACTTACAATATATTTAGTGTCAAGAGAGATGATATACCCAAGATTAAATTATGTACATGTTATAGCCACTATGAAAATATAGTGATTCCTTTGGTTATAATAATGCTTGTGTGATCATCATGGGTTTAATGAAAAGAGCCTTTAAAGAATACCTTGATCAGAATTTTGTATTATTAATAGATTATATTATTTTATATTCAATGTGAAAGGAATATCATGAAGATCACATGAGAATTGTACAAAAGACCACAAGGAAGTTGAAGCTATATGAAAAAAATAACAAAGTGTTAATTTTGGATGAAAATGATTCATTTTTGGGTCACATAATTTCAAGAGATGGTATAAAGGTAGATCCATAAAAAATTGAGGCTATTGAATGATCTAATAGACCAAACAAGGTGACTCGGATCTCTAGCTATCTTGTTTTAGCCAGAAATTATCAACTCTTTGTGGAAAAGTTTTCATGGGAAGCTAATACCCTAACCATTATTACTAGGAATGGTGTTATGTTTCATCTCGACAGATCAATGTGAGGAAAATCTCAATGAAATAAAGAGAAGGATAGTTAATGCCCCAATTCATATATTACCCTATAGTGCAGAAGGGTATGTAATCTATAATGGTGCGTTCAATAAGGGATTGGGTTGTGTTCTTATTTATAATAACACAGTTATTGCATTTGCCTCATCGATGTTTAAGATTCATGAGAAAAATTACCCAACTCAGGATTTTGAGTTAGTAGAAATAATTTTTTAATTAATGATATTGAGGAATATCTTTATGAAGAAAATTGTGATATATATACCAATCATAATACTATGATATTTATATTCACAAAGAAGGAGTTGAACACGTGTGAGATTAGATTGTTTGAGTTGATAAAGGATTATGAATACTCAATACATTACCACAATAGAAATGATAACAAAGTGGATGATTCTTTATTATAAAAGGATCATTCATTTATATACATGATAAGGATCACAAAAGATCTATTATTTCTATATTTTCAAAGGATGGGGAAAATATTTACTTTGTAAAATGAACGTTCAACACTCTATCCAAGTGATTATTAAGCAGAAACAGAAAGAATATATAATGATGTAAATGAAACATAGGAATGTACCTAAATTTATCTTCTATCAAGATGAAATGATGTTGTTCTGGAATCATGTATTTGTTCCTTCCATACCAGAATTGATGTAGGGGATCCTTAGGGAAGCTCATAGTTCATCATTTTCTATTCATCCTATATGTACAAGGATGTATTGGTATTTGAAAAAATAATTTGGGTTGGTTGGGATGAAGAGATATATCACATATATTGTATCTTTGTTCATGGTAGTACATCAAATTATGTCTGAAAGGAATAAAGTAAACGGGGATTTCCCATACATTAACCATAATATAATGGAAATGGGATAAATTACTATGTATTTTTTTCATTAGACTACCAAAAACTCTAAAGGGTTTAATGCTATTGGGGTGGAAGCCAACCACCTTTCTTAGCCAACACACTACATCACTATCTTAGAATAATTATCTCTAAATCAACATTCTAGGATATACATTAAAGAACTGGTTACGTTTCATGGAGGTCCACTTTCCATTGTATCACAATAGGATACAAGGTTCACCTTAATGTCCTGGTGATGTATTCAGCATGATCATGATATATAATTGAGTATAATCACTCTTTATCATCCTCAGATATATTTCTAGTTTGACAGAAAATAGTCAGACCCTAGAGGATATATTGTCATCATGTTGTTTGGATTGCCAAGGTGGTTGGGATCAACACCTTCTTGTAGTTTCAATTTTTACAAAATATCTTCTACTCAATAATTCAATTTTCACATTAAAAAACATTTATGGGATGAAATCTAGAGATCCATAATGATGGGATGAGGTGGGATAACTATATATATTTTGGGCCTAGATATCACTGAAAATTTATCGGGAAGGATAGAACCATTTAGCAGCATATCAAGGAAGGTCAATGTCAGAAGAAATGTAATACTAATAACCAAGGACATTATATAGAATTTTATGATGGTAATTTTTTTTCTATGAATATCATGATGGATAAAGGTTATGAGATTCATAAATAAAGGGAAACTCTTCCCTAGGTATATCTGTACGTTGAGGTTGTTGATTGTATTGAGACAGTATCCCATTTCAAGGAAATTCCCCCAAATCACATACAAGTACATGATGTTTTCCATGAATCTCTCCTAAGGAAGTACACACCTGACCCTTCAAGCGTTCTGATATCCGATGTCCTACTATAATAGAATGAATTTTCTTACGACGATCAACCAGTTTAAATTATTGAATGTATAGAGAATGTTCTTATAAACAAGGCCACTCACCTTGTCAATTTTTTTTGGAGAAATCCCCTGTTCAATTAAGCTATGTAGGAACATGAGGAAATGATTAATTAAAAGTATCCTCATTTTTTAACATGTTTTATGAATTTTGGGGGAGAAATTTATTTTAATGGGGGTAGAATGTAACAATGTGAGTTTTTATGGAAATTTCAAATAGAATAAATTAAATTCTATTTATGTCTTGAAATTCAATACATGAAACATTCTATTCATAAATTACAAGTTCATCATATGTTATTTGGGAGATCATATTGGAATATATTACACGACTAATTGACTTCCCATACGTTACATGAAACAGAGAGTTTTCTATGAATCATTATTTTATTAGTATATTTATTTAAATGAGGTAATTATAAACTAGATATTAAAATTAATTAATTCATTAGTAATAACTAATTTTAAAATATTTATGATAATATAGTTATATAAATAAAATATATTTTCAATGAATGATATATTTTTTAAAGACCTTATATGATTAAAAATTATACTTTCTCCGACCAACAACATTTCAGGTCCTTTTGCGAAAAATATTGAAACTAATTTTAGACACATTTAGAAATATAATAATATAATATAAAATTCTTTTTTTACTTTAAAATTTAAAAATTATCGTATGGGGTATTTATCTGTTTTTTTAGAAACCTCATTTTTGGATGAATAGTGAAAAATAAGGGACTTTAAATCAAAACTACTTTGTCATCTAATATATATATAAGGATTAATTATATTAAAATTTTATTAAAATGAGTATTTACCGCATATTTTTTTAAATAATACTGATTTAGGTCACTGGAAATAATTTCAATTTTAAATTGGACATAAAAACTTAGCAATCAATTAAATAATATTATTTTAAAAACCCGCATTGACAAATTCATTATAGGATAAAATTTAAATATAAATCTACTACATATGTGAATAGAATTTGGAAAAATGTATTACATATTTTTAATAAGAATGATATATAATTTCCCATTAGGTCATCTTAGTTTTTATAAAAAATATTAGGGAAATTAATAAAAATTAATTTAAACAATTAAGCTAAAATTAAGCTTACTTAATGACTAAACATTATATTTAACAACCAAAATGACTTATAAACATATAAAAGAACAATTTTTTTGAACTTTTTCATCAATTAACCTGCCATTTTAATTTTTTTAGTTTTTTATGACTTTTCTAGTTTTAAACATTGGTAGAAAAAATTTGTTTTTAAAAATACCAAGTGTGTCATTTTCCATCAAAAAAAGACCACCAACACTCCCTATTCTTCAAACCTCTCAAAAAACATAGGATAGTTCGTTATATCCCCTATAAAAATAACAAATCATTCAATTCTCCATAAATTCCTCCCCTTTGGAATAATTCAATCCTAGTAAGCCTTTTGGCACAAACCAAAAGGAGTTACCTGATTAAGAGGTTACTTCTTCTCTCAAACTTCGTTATTTTTTTTTCTCCACCACCTAAAATCACTTTATTACATTATTTAATAATAACACATAAATAATAAATATACTAGGATGTTTTTATTTGATAGTTTCAACCCATAGTTATGCACACCTCTATACAATGCATAACGAACATATTCTTTTTGAGTATGATGAACTATCACATAACATAATAATGAATGTTCATTTTTACATTACCACTTATCATGGTGGAAATTATGATGTACATTATATTTATATATTTAATATATTATATTTTTTATGTATTAAGGTTTTTTTAAACACATATCTTTTTACATTCTATTTGGGTATAAATACGATAATTTCATTTGAGAAGTGTGGACTACCTCCCCCTCAATGTGATGTTATTCGCTCATACACTACATGGAATGTATTAATGATGGGTTTATTAGACATATATTATATATATAAAATTATAATTATAATTTTATGTTATTATATAAATATATAAAAAGATTTTTTTAATTATTTCTTTCAATACATCAATAAAAATGGGAACATCATTCATTCGTACGTATGACTTACCATCCCCATGAAAACTATTTTCCCTTTCATATTTATATATTATGTTGTAAAACCCCAGGTAAATAAAGAGTATGAAATTTTCACATTTATCCATATTTGTGAATAAAATATTAATATGACTTTAAAGGGGACGTTATTCTCGATGTCGTACCCAACACGCAACAACGAGTTTCATGGGAATCTTACGTTGCACTCTAATAATAAAATAATAATATTTTAAATAGTAGTTAACACCTAGCCATTGTAATGGCGGGAATGAACAGAACTAACTACAAAATGATTATATATGTTTGTCAAATATTTTCACTTTATACAATAATTGTTGGAGGATTAAAAATGCGAATAAATCCAATTTTAAGCGTAAACATTCTAATATTTTTTTAAAGGTCGATTAACCCCCTTTTAATGGTGAACCTCTTTTAAATCCACTTTGTGACAATTTTATGTGTTATATTTGAAAAAATAAAATTATTCTTTTGAATCGGGATATCAAAATTTATGTTGCGTAATTTTTTTTTATTTTTCCGAAAAAGTTAAATTTTTAATGAATAGTGAAAAATGTTGTATTTTAATTCAAAACCTCTTTCTAATATAATTTATTTATATGATTATATTATCTTTTGAATTGGTTTTAAAGTGAAATTATAATATATTTTGACCATTTAATCCAATAGTGGTCATTGGAATTAATTTATCTTTGAAATCAGACTTAAACTAATGTCAATCTTTTGATACATTTTGTTTCATAAAAACACACTATTTGTTTTGACAGCGGGAATTAATTATTAAATTAATTAATGAAACATATATGTTTTTAATTCTGTAAAATAGACATCATTTTGGAATTCTGAATATCAAATATAGGTTAGGGTGAATTTTTGTTAATTTTCTGAAAAACATCAATTTTTGATGAATAGTGAAACCACTAAGTGGTACTTATAAAAACTGATTTTCCGTTTAAATGAAATTTTGCTATATTTGGGTTTTGAATTTCAAAAATCTGACTTACATTGTTGTCATTAATAAGTAAAATTTGGTTCAATGGGAATAAAATAATTTTTTGGTGAATAGTAACTTTTAAGTTTATTAATTGCGGTTAGAGGGTATTAGTGTAGTTTAAGGTAAAAATAACGTTTTAATAATATGAGATGAGAATTAAACATGTCCTACCATCCTTGGATGTGTCATGACCGACCAAAACAATCCATGGGTCATCTTGGGGACCCCATGGATCCACTTTGGTAGGAAAATGACATAAATTCCTTTTTATTTAATGTTAAAGTAAAAATGACACAAACATGAGATGTTTTACTAAATGACTTTTTAAATGGGGTTATACATAAAATATTTTTGTCTATAAATAGTCATTGGAAAGATAAATAGATTTACTACTTCATAGTAGTTTTTTTATAATTTTTAGACATTAAATAAATTAAATTATTTATGTCATCATGATGATGCCGTGAGGACCTCATTATTTAACGATTTAAATAAAATGGAATGATAATGTAAAATCTAAGACCTAAACGTGTAAAAAAACTATTGGATGGGTGGATTTAGAACCCTTATCACATTATCATCGAAACACATCAATTTGGGACCATTAAAATACGAAACTCATTCTAAAATAATGTAACATTTCTTTACTTTCCAAGAGTGCCCCTCATCTCCTCTTTAAAAGGCCCCCACCTCTACCTCCTTACCCACACTTCCAAAGCCTTTTTCTCAGAAAAACCCTTCCCATTTTGTCTCTCAACATCACTATATAACATCTTGAGGCCTCAAATTTGGCAGAAGTCTTCCAAAGGAAGCCTTTGAGCTCAAACCAAAGGGAGTTACCCGATTTTAAGATAATGTCTTCACTTGTGTCCTTTTGTTTTATTTTGCTTCTCCAACTCCCTAAAATCTTTTTATTCATTTCTTTTGTAGAAACTACAGTATCATAAATATACTAGGATGTTTTTATAAGAATTATTCTAGCTACACTTACACACACCTTCGTCTAATTGTTAAAGAACATACTGTTTCTCTGGTTGGCGATTTTCTGCCTCACAAAACGATGATTGTTCAATATTCTTTTAACAACATTAAAGGTGTCCATTATGATGTCACTGTATTTTATATATGATATATATGGTATTTATGTTTACTATATTCTTCTGTATTTTATATTTAAACCATACCGTTATTCTTTTCATGTTGTGTAAATGCGATAATTTCATATGAGGAAGTGTGGACTACCGCCCCCTCAAGTGATGTGACTCATACATGCAATAAATGGAATTTAAAAAGAATGAAATTAATGAACATATGTGACCTATATAACATATATATTATACTGGAATTATAATATATATATATATATATCATTTATTTTTAATTCCATTAATATGACAATGAAAAAATGAAAGTAGCGTTCATGCGTACGTACGGCCTACCGTCTCCATGAACGGTGCTTTTCGTTTTTTATCTCCAAATGATATGGAATAGTATAAAATGAATATGTACTGGATATATATGATATTTTAATCATTAATACTATTCTGGAAATTATTTACTTATAACTACATGCCCAATCATTTTTCAAACAAGTTCATTTTTGACTCATGTACCAAACATCGACAAAAACGTCTTATATGAACTCATATTATTAAACAATTATTATAACATTAAAATATGTTATATGAACTGAATAATATTATTTATAGGATTTCCTTAATCAATTATAAATTCAGAAAATTTTATTATTCAGGAATATTATGAAACGAATAAGACAAGGTGGACTTGAGGTAAGGGATCCAACCTCTCTCTTTTTTTAAGTACACTCTTTTATGTCATTCCTTTTTAATATCATCATTCTTATGATTGTAATGTTATTTTATATTAATCCTACTGTAATTTTTATGTTAATATGATGAGAGACCCTATTTTCTCTCATCAATCCATTTTTGAAGTTTTGAGTGGCACCGTTAGGCTATCGAATTTTCGTAGGGGATCCTACTTCTTTCTTTATTTTTAAGTACACTCTTTTATGTCATTCCTTATAAAGCTCATCTTTCTTGTTATTGGGATGTTATTTTATATTACACTTACTGTAATTTTTATGTTAATATGATGAGAGACCCTATTCTCTCTCATCAATCCATTTTGGAAGTTTTGAGTCGCGCCGTTAGGCTGCCGAATTTTCATAAGAGATCTAACCTCTCTCTTTCTTTTTAAGTACTCTCCTTTATGTCACTTCTTTTAAGATCCTCTTTGTTATGTTGGGGGATTTTCTTTTATATTCCTATTTCTGTAAACTTTATGTTAATATGATGAGAGGCCCTATTTTCTATCATCAATCCATTTTGGATGTTTTAAGTGGCGCCGTTAGGCTGCCGAGTTTTCATAAGGGATTTTTCATCTCACTTTTATTTCTAGGAGATTTATGCTACATTTGAAACAATTTCCTTTGAGTGGTGTATGTAATGCCCATTATTTTACTCATTGTGTAATATACGTTCATTTGTGAGTATTTACATCAATGTTTTATTGTCCTGCTTTCACGGGGTGCATGTCTCGAAAGATACCCATGTCGGTAAAGGAACCTTTCACCCTCCTCTTTTTAAAAGACTTCTTTTGTTATGTCTTTTAATTCACATACTAGTATGTTGGGATATGTTCTTCTATATCCTTATTGATTTAAATTTTATCTACATGTGATGAGATACCCTTTTTATCTCTCATCAAATCATTTTCTGAATTTTGTAGTGATGCCGTTAGGCTGTCAAATTTTTGCAAGGGAACTTCTTAACCCAAATTTGATTCTTTGGGATAAACTTGTACACCTTGAATATTTCGTTCTATGATTATGTGTGACTGTCCTCTGATTGTTGTACACTTAATACCCACTTATATTTCGTGTATTCGTTTGTCACACATAATTATATAACTGATTTATCCTTAATCCAAGGATACCGTCTTTGTATGGGACTTCGTCTCAATCTCCTTTCAATGAGGCATATTTTGTTTTATACACAACATTCTTTTAAACGGTGTATAAACCCCTTTGACATTCAAATTTATTCAAAGGGAATATTTTTTATACGAAGAATTTACTAAACGACAAAACAGAATGTTTTTGTCATACGTATGCGGTGACAATGACTTCTCCGCCGCCGTGACCATTATCTAAGTTTCATCTTCCTCTGCAAGCCATACCTTCTTTTTAAAAGAAAAATAAATACCATGTTTTACTTTTATTTTATTTTGGTATTGAAAATGGGTTTCATAATGTTTTTATATCAATGTGTTGTATTGATATCTTGTTATTGAAAGGTGGAAATGTTATATTTACTTTATGCATGTTTTATGTGATAACATTATGTTATGGTTCTTGGTCATTGTTATGAAGACGAGTGGTTCCGTGATAAACTAAGGGTGGGTGAGCCCGATATAGCACTCCAATGCATTGGGTAACACGAAGGAGTGAAATGTTAAGGTTTCTCCGAAGAGATTTAGGGAATATACTGTGGTGGGTATTCCAAACATAACCAAGAGGGTTACTCCCTACGTAAGAATGTTATGAATGCCTCAAGTTACCTTTATGTCTTATGATTTCTATGATTTATTCATGATTTTATGAGTTATGTTAAAGTGCTTATGTTTTATGGGTAAAGTATGATTTCATTCTTATGTATACATGTACTCATGTTTCTTTTCCATATTTTTATAACCCTTACTGAGCTTTTTATGCTCATCCCAAGTTTTTTTTGAAATTTTTTTCATAGGTCAAGGTAATGGTACATGATATGATGATAGTGTCAAGGAAGTTTCAAGAAAGAATCCATGATTTATTTTAAATATGTTTCTATTGATGGGAAAAAAATACTATCTTTATGTAACCACTTTGTTTAAATGTGGAATGTAATTAATGTTTTATGATCTAATTATCTATAACTCTATACCTAAAAAGATCCTCAATGTGTATCCTTGTATTAACTCACAATTAAGTAAGGTTTAAGGCTGGGGCCTTATAGCTGGTATCAGAGTTCGGTTTAGACAACATTACGGATTAGGAGTTTCTGATAGACACATGATTAGTCCCTATATCAATTATTTCAGTTAAATCCTTGTTTTATAACTTTTTCAGGTCAAGTAAAGTCGGTTTCGAATGGAAGGAGAAGGATCTCAAACGACATTCCTATCTCTTCCTGATGACATGCTTGCAATAATTATTGCAAAGTCATGTTCGGATGATTGTGAAACTTTTTCTAGCATACAACTCACTTGCAAGCAGTTGTTTGAGATATCAAACACCTCCACTATACCTCGTTATCATCGTGGATCATGGGTTGTTTTTAGACTAATACTATTTTCACAATATTCTCATATTTTCAAGAAAGGTAAATATTATCAAGGTATTTTCAAATATTTTACCTTATCACACGAATTTGAAGCATATTATGATTTTAAAAATGGTGCTGAGGAAGGATACCCTTTCCCAACCTATTTATATTTTATTTTAAAATATAGTCTCTCAGCACATACTTATGGTATTTTAAAAGGACCAATAATAGAATGTTTCAACTCAAATTCTGTCCGACTATTTTATATAAATCATGTTTTATCAGATGTTTTGGAAATATATGTCATACATGATTATTTCCCAAAACTATTTTTCTATGAACACCCATATGACCCATGTTGTACAAGGTGTATTTGGATGGAGGAAGCAAAATATTTTGAAATATCTCTAAATCATTGTTTTAATGAATGGGACTTCTACCTATGTGGGCAAGATGACGATGAAACCGAGCGGACGAAATGATCAAGGTATGATGTTATTCATTTTGGGAATCGTTTTATTTTATCTTATGGTTGTGAAATAAGACATCAAGAATTAAGATGTTGAGATCATAATGAATTTGGATGAAAATGAGAGGTATAATGGAACTATTGTGGTTAAAACATGTTAGGGTTATTTTTGGAGCTTTATAAAAAGGACAACATGCAGACTGTGTGACAACCCATCACGTCGGACAAAGCTGCAGGAATCGAACCCACAACCAAAGTGGGACTGGTATTTATCACCTACCACTGGACTACGTGAAGTCCTTGGTTAGTTAGACTGATTATTTTTAGTTAGATGATTTTATGAATTAAGAGTAAGTTTATTTTGGGTTATCTATGGAAATTTAGTAACCTATCATGGAGGATATGTGATTAGGTTAATTACTTTTCAATACGAGACATTAAGAGAAATTGATGTAGTTTGGAGATAAATGTTACAATTTAACTTGGAAGACTATGTGACTAAATCCTTAAAATATTTGGGTTTCAATCCTAGTTAGGTTTAATTTGAATAATTTTATGGAAAAATTGTTTATCGAATGGTCCTCATTGAACTTTGGGTTTTGTTGGACAAATTTTGGAGATTAAGAATAGATTTTCTTTTTATAAAGGGTTATCCTTTTCTGGATTATCTGATCTTGTACTAACCATTTTGGTTTTGGTTTTGGTTAATGTCTAAAGACCTGGGAAGTATATAGTTCTCTTTTGGGGATTAGGTGATTCTATAGAAGTTGATTATAGTACTCTTAATGTGAACAAGTCTTCCTAAATACTTGTCTTTTAGAGAAAATATATGTTTGTGTAAGGAATCTAATAAAAGTTTAAAGTCAACATGATAAGTGAATATATTTCCTTATGAATAAATTCCTCAATAAAAAGTAACTTAAAACCAAAATGTTGTCTATTAACTTTTCCTACTGGGGAATCAAATACCGTTTAACCCATCACAAGTTTGTGATTTTCCTGTGGTTAACTTTATCCTAAACATATTTTCTATCACTCTACATCAGAACATGACCCTATGTTTTCTCCTCCATGTCCATGTTTTCCTACATGCAATCCTAGTATGGGTTAACTCGGGTGATCTCTGTACTTATCTTCCTTTATTTTAAAGTGACTGTTTTACAGACTCTTGTTCCGATGTGGGACTTTCAAAGATGTTTCCAAGCTCAATTTTAAAATTGTGAGGATGCAATTCTCAAAAGGGGGGAAGGATGTAACACCCCTGGTAAATAAAGAGTATGACATTTTCACATTTATCCATATTTGTGAATAAAATATTAATATGACTTTAAAGGGGACGCTATGCTCGATGGCGTACCCACCACGCAACAACGAGGTTCATGGGAATCTTACATTGCACTCTAATAATAAAATAATATTATTCTAAATAGTAGTTAACGACTAGCCGTTGTAATGGAGGGAATGAATAAAACTAACTAAAAAATGATTATATATGTTTGTCAAATATTTTCACTTTTTACAATAAATGTTAGAGGATTAAAAATGTGAATGAATCAAATTTTAAGCATAAACATTCAAATATTCATTGAAAGGTCGATTAACCACCTTTTGATGGCGAACCTCTTTTAATTCCACTTTTTGAAATTTTTATGTGTTATATTTGACAAAATAAAATTCTTCTTTAGAATCGGTCCATCATAATTTACTTTGTGTAAATTTTTGGTATTTTTCTCAAAAAGTTCAATTTTTAATGAATAGTGAAAAATGTTGTATTTTAATTCAAAACCACTTTTTAATATCATTTATTTATATGATTATATTATTTTATGAATTGGTTTTAAAGTGAAATTAGAATATATTTTTACAATTTAATCTAATAGTGGTCATTGGAATTAATTTCTCTTTGAAATCAGACTTAAACTAGTATCAATCTTTTGATATATTTTGTTTCATAAAAACACGCTATATGTTTTGAAAGCGGGAATTAATTATTAAATTAAATAATGCAAATTCTATGTTTTTAATTTTGTAAAATAGACATAATTTTTTAATTATGAATATCAAATATATATTAGGGCGAATTTTTGGTAATTTTCTGAAAAACTTCAATTTTTGATGAATAATGAAACCACTAAGTGGTACATATAAAAACTGATTTTCCGTTTAAATGAAATTCTGCCATCTTTGTGTTTTGAATTTCAAAAATCCTACATAAATGGTTTTCATTAAGAAGTAAAATGTGGTTCAATGGGATTACAATAATTTTTTGTTAAATAGTAACTTTTAAGTTTATTAATCTCGATTAGAGGAAATTAGTGTAGTTTAAGGTAAAAATAATGCATTAATAATATGAGATGAGCTTGAAACATGTCCTAACCTCCTTGGATGTGTCATGGCCGACCAAGACCATCCTTGGGTCAACTTGGGGACCCCATGGAGCCACTTTGGAAGGAAAATGACATAAATACCTTTTTATTTAATGTTAAAGTAAACATGACACAAACATGAGATGTTTTACTAAAACAATTTTTACATGGGGTTATACAAGTTATATTTTTGGTTATAAATAGTCATTGGAAAGATAAAACTATTTCCTACTTCATAGTATTTTTTTTATAATTTTTAGACATTAAATAAATTAAATTATTTATGACATCATGATGATGCAGCGATGACCTCATTATTTAACGATTTAAATAAAATGGAAAGATAATGTAAAATCTAAGACCCACTCATGTACAAAACCTATTAGATGGGTGGATTTAGAACCCTTATCACCTTAACCTCTAGACACATCATTTTGGGACCATTAAAATCAGAAACTCATTCTAAAATACAGTAACATTTCTTTACTTTCCAAGAGTTCCCCTCCTCTCCCCTTATAAAAGGCCCCCACATCTACCTCCTTACCCACACTTTCAAAGACATTGGCTCAGCAAACCCCTACCTATTTTGTCTCTGAAAATACCTATCTAACTCCTTCAATCCTCAAATTGGGCAGAAGTCTTCCCAAGGAAGCCTTTGAGCTCAAACCAAAGAGAGTTACCCGATTTTTAGGTAATGTCTTCAGTTCTGTCCTTTTTTTTATTTTTCTTCTCCAACCCCCTAACTCTTTCTATTAATTTCTTTTGTAACAAATACAGTATCTTAAATATACTAGGATGTTTTCACAAGAAGGATTTGAACTACACTTACACAAACCTTCATCTAATGGTTAAATAACATATTGTTTCTGTGGTTGGCGATTTTCTGCCTCACGAAACGATGATTGTTCAATATTCTTTTAACACCATTAAAGGAGGCCATTATGATGTCACTGTATTATATATATGATATATATGGTATTTATGTTTACTATATTCTTCTGTATTTTATATTTAAACCATACATTTATTCTTTTCATGGTGTGTAAATGCGATAATTTCATATGAGTAAGTGTGGACTACCGCCTCCTCAAGTGATGTGACTCGTACATGCAATACATGGAATGTATAAAGAGTGAAATTAATGAACATATGTGACCTATATAACATATATATTATACTGGAATTATAATATATATATATATCATTTATTTTTAATTCCATTAATATGAAAAAGAAAAAATGAAAGTAGTGTTCATGCGTACGTACGGCCTACCGTCTCCATGAACGGTGCTTTTCGTTTTTTATCTCAAAATTATATGAAATAGTATAAAATGAATATGTACTGGATATATATGATATTTTAATCACTAATACTATTCTGGAAATTATTTACTTATAACTACATGGACAATCATTTTTCAAACAAGTTCATTTTTGACTTATGTACCAAACATCGACAAAAATGTCTGATATGAACTCATATTATTAACCAATTATTATAACATTAAAATATGTGATATGAACTGAATAACAGTATTTATAGGAGTTCCTTAATAAATTATAAATTGACCAAGGTTTATTATTCAGGAATATAAAGAAACGAACAAGGCAAGTTGGACTTGAGGTAAGGGATCCAACCTCTCTCTTTTTTTAAGTACACTCTTTTATGTAATTCCTTTTTAAGCTAATATTTCTTATTATTGGGATGTTCTTTTATATTAATCCTACTGTAATTTTTGTGATCATATGATTAGAGACCCTATTTTCTCTCATCAATCCATTTTGGAAGTTTTGAGTGGCGCATTTAGGCTGCCGAATTTTCGTAGGGGATCCTACTCCTCTCTTTCTTTTTAAGTACACTCTTTTATGTCATTTCTTTTAAAGTTCATATTTCTTTTTATTGGGATGTTCTTTTATATTACTATTACTGTAATTTTTATGTTAATATGATGAGATACCCTATTCTCTCTCATCAATCCATTTTGGATGTTTTGAGTGGCGCCGTTAGGCTGCCGAATTTTCGTAAGAGATCTAACCTCTCTCTTTATTTTTAAGTACTCTTCTTTATGTAACTTCTTTTAAGCTCCTCTTTGTTAAGTTTTGGGATGTTCTTTTATATTAATCTTTCTTTAAACATTATGTTAATATGATGAGAGTCCCTGTTTTCTCTCATCAATCCATTTTGGAAGTTTTAAGTGGCGCCGTTAGGCTGCCGAGTTTTCGTAAGGGATTTTTCATCTCTATTTTATTCCAGTGAGATTTATGCTACATTTTCCACAATTTTCTTTGAGTGGTGTATTTACTGACCATTATTTTACTCATTTTTAATATAATTTCATTTATGAGTACTTACATCAATGTTGTATTTTCCTCCTTTCACGGGGTGCATGTCTCGAAAGATACCCGTGTCGGTAAGGGAACCTTTCACCCTCATCTTTTTAAAATACTTCTTTTGTTATGTATTTTAATTCATATACTATTATGTTGGGATATGTTATTATATATATTCTTATTGATTTAAATTTTATTTCCATGTGATGAGATACCCTTTTGATCTCTCATCAACTCATTTTCTGAATTTTGTAGTGACATCGTTAGGCTGTCAAATTTTTGCAAGGGAACTTCTTAACCCAAATTTGATTCTTTGGGATAAACTGGTACACCTTGAATATGTCGTTCTATGATTATGTGTGAATGTCCTCTGATTGTTGTACACTTAATACCCACTTATATTTCATGTATTCTTTTTTCACACATAATTATGTAACTGATTTATCCTTAATCTAAGGATGACGTCTTTGTATGGGACATCGTCTCAATCTCCTTTCATTGTGGCATATTTTGTTTTATACACAACTTTCTTTTATACGGTTTATAAACCCCTTTGACTTTTAAATTTATTCAAAAGGAATATTTTTTTTACGAAGAGTTTACTAAACGAAAAAGGGAATGTTTTTGTCATACGTATGAGGCGACAACGACTTGTCTGCCACCGTGACCATTATTTGAGTCTTGGCTTCCTCTACAAGCCATGACTTCTTTTTAAAAGAAAAATAAATACAATGTTTTACTTTTCGTTTATTTTGGTATTGAAAATGGTTTTCATAATGTTTTTATATCATTGTGCTTTATTGATATCTTGTTATTGAAAGGTGGAAATGTTATGTTTCCTTTATGCATGTTTTATGTGAAAAGATTATGTTATGGTTCTTGGGCATTGTTTTGAAGATGTGTGGTTCTGTGACAAACCAAGGGCGAGTGAGCCCGATATAGCTCTCCAATGCATTGGGTAACGTGAAGGAGTGAAACGTTAAGGTTTATCCGAAGAGATTTAGGGAATATACTATGGTGGGTATTCCAAACATAACCAAGAGGGTTACTCCCTATGTAAGAATGTTATGAATGCCTCAAGTTACATTTATGTATTATGATTTCTATGATTTATTCATGATTTTATGAGGTATGTTAAAGTGCTTATGTTTTATGGGTAAATTATGATTTCATTATTATGTATACATGTACTCATGTTTCTTTTCCATATTCTTATAACCCTTACTGAGCTTTTTATGCTCATCCCAAGTTTTTTGTGAAATGTTTTTCACACGTCAAGGAAAGGTAAATGATATGATGATAGTGTCAAGGAAATGTCAAGAAAGAATCCATGTTTTATTTTAAATATGTTTCCGTTGATGGGAAAAAAATACTATCTTTATGTAACCACTTTGTTTAAATGTGGAATGTAATGCAAGTTTTATGATCTAATTCTCTAAAACTCTAAAACTGAAATTATACTCAATGTGTAATCTTGTATTAACTCAAGATTAAGTAAGGTTTAAGGCTGGGGCTGTATATATATAGATTATTATAAGAAAATAATAAGGAATTTATATTATGTTTAATTCAATTTTTAAATTCAATAATATTGATATAATTATAAGAACCAAATATAAAACAAATTAAAACAAATGAAAAGAACAAATAGGATATTACCCAAAGTGGAACATTAATGTAGGATTGATAATAAAGGATAAAATTAGGTCATAATAAAAAATATATGGTATTAGATATAATAAAATTGTTATGTAAAATATTTCTAATAAATTTATATTTATTTTACTTATGGTTTGAATTATTATGATGGGAGTCTATGTGCAAGGTAAGGGTTTTTCATTTCTCATTTTTTTGCATGAGATACATTACTTAATCACCACTCACTTATTAACAGTGTTTTATGTAATTAAAATGAATGTGTTATATGTATCTTTTACTAAAATTTATGTGTTTTCACAAATCAATTTTATGATATTTGAGTCATGGGTTTTATGTTTCAAAAGTTACCAAATCAGTGAAATAGTTTTGTCTAAATTTTCTTTCATTGTGAATATTGTTTTTTATGATCCTATTTTTTTGAGGTATATTGTCTCATGAATCTAATTATATTCAATATATTTTCATAAAATTATAATTTTATTTTCATAAATGGGGGTTATGATCACAATTCACCATATGACTATTGTTTATTAATACAGTCTCATCGCTCACTGAGATTTGTTGTGAATATACTTCAATTAATGAAATCTCATTATCTATTACTCAGGAACAGTCATAACATTTAGTATAATATAGTTATTAATTATATCCTATTTCATTAGTACTATTTTACACTATTTTTTACTTTTTATATTGTTTTTATATAAAATATTATCGTCTCTCTTTTGGGACAATTATCTAATGTATTAAAAAATAGTGTTTTCAAATATGTTTTCAAAAATGATTATAGAATATCATTGATGACCATTTTCAAGGAAAAATTATTTATAAAAAGTTTTATGGTTTTAATTTTTCATTTATTATACATTAAATCTATTTTGATTGAATAATTCTTTCATAAGGTTTTATGTTGTAAAATGCATTTTTCAAAGAAGAAATGATATTTTCCCAAGTAAACTTTTTTAAAAGATATTTTAAAATTATTTCTCATATAATATAACTTATTTTGGTGGTAGTCATTCCTTTTGTAAAAGAATTATTCAATGTTTCAATTTATATTATTTCTCTAAATGTATTAGGTTTTTATGGCTTGGTTTTTAAGAAACAAATTTCTCTTTCACGGGTTATAAGGTTCTGAAGCCCAATTCTTTCCCTGAGTTATGTTAACGATGAAATGATTATAAATGTTTTATTTTTTCCAAATGTTGTGATATTATTACTTGTTTATAATACTCATTCCATTTCATGGGTTATATTCATGATTATTTATGATCATGTGGATCATTTATGTATTATATCATTATGAGATGGGTGGGAAATATATCTTCCTCCAATTAATTGGATAAATATTTATATCTTGTTATATAGATCAATATGGTTTGGGAATTAACCATTGATACTAATATGGCCATAGGATTGATCCCAGAATACCATGATGGTATGAGGAGTGAACACATAACACTAATATGTCAATAGGAGTAAACCATGACTGTCAATATGGTATGAGGAGTGAACCCAGACTACCAAGATGGTATTGCCAGTGATGCCTTGCATACTATGGAAATCATAGTATATGCTTATGTGTTAGAAAAAAATATAAGTTTTATTACTATGATATGCTTTCCTTTTTTTTAATTTCTTTATGAAATACGTAAAATGTACCTCCTATATTTATTCCATGTTTCATATTTATGATCTTTTATATTAACGGTATGATATTCAATATTCATGATCATGTTATCAGACCACTTTGATTATGTTTATGCTTACACATCCACATTTTTTACACTTACTAAGCATCTAATATCACATTGTTTTATGTTTACTTCCCCAGTCTATGATGACATGTGTAATTTTTTACGTGTCTAAGAATGGATGTAGTCAACAAGAACCTTGTGAGAGATAATTTATCTCTTTTATACACCAATGTTTTTGTTTATATGTTTCCAAAGGCACACGATTAATTTGGCATTTGGGAATATATTTTTATAATGTCTTACGTATTCCCCAAATGTTATGTATTTTATATGTGTGTCAAGACTGGGAAATTATAATCGAAGCATATAAAAGTAACTAATATCTAAAAAAATTTAATCAGAAGATGAAATTAGGTTATTTCCTGTCAATGTAGATAGGTAATTTAATAGATCATATTACTTGGAGGTAAATTAGTATATGAAGGGGAATTTTATTCTTTAAAAGGATAATTACTCTATGAATATGATATGAGAAACATTTTTTCCATTATGAAAATATTATGGAATTAATCATCCTAGAAAATGATTGAACGACATTGGATTTTGTTATATGTAAGGTGAAAACGGTCATATGGCTAATCAACTAATGGAGAGGAGTTAAAATAGCATTATCCATTTGATAAAATATAGAAATATGGGGAATTAGTCATTCCAATATTACTTATGTCATGGTAACATACTATAAAAGAGTTTGAAGGGGTAAGGCCATGATTTCTCAATCACTATAAATGTGGTAAATTATTATAATGATGTGGGGGATGGTACATTATTCATAGACATAAACTCAACAACTCCTTTATTTAATAATTGATCATTTTACAGCTTAATATAATCAATATTTTCTAATTTCTTTATATTTCCCAAGAATTGTAAGATGGGAGTTTTCAATTAACAATAATTAAAGAAATATTATGGCAATAAAGTTGTTTCTATTAGTTCCCATTATAACTCTAAAATGTCCCCTAATTTTGAAATTATTATTAAAACTATGGTAAAAGTTGATATAATCTTTATGGACTATAATAGTAAATATATTAAAAAAATCAATAGATATAAAATATGATTCGTAAGGATGATTTTGATTTCATTATCGTTAGAGGGGTGGCATCACCATCATGGACTTAACCTGGATCAAACTCCAGTGGAACTTCTTAATGTGTTTCATGGAGAGTATGTGAATAAATAATCTATATATGTTATTTTTAATCTTTAAATTGTAAATGAACCTATTTTACTTGAATATATTGATATATTTCTTGATGAATTACATAGAAATCTACCGGAACGAGATGTAGTGTTTTCTATTAATGTAATACCTAATGAAACACCAACATTCAATAATAATTATATAATTAAAACAATTTAAATAATAAAATTAGTTAAAAAACATCAATATTTTTGAGATATGGGATTAATACTTACTAATGACTAACCATGGAGTGACAAAGATCGTTATGTTAAGAAGAAAGATGGATTTATGATGTTTTTATTAATTGTTGGTATACTAAGGATATTAAAATAAAGAAAATGTTACATCTTCCTCACATTGATGACATGATTGACTAAATTCATAGAGATAAATATTTTTCACTAATTGAACTACATTTTACATATCATTAATTTCAAATAGTGATGGAATATATACTATCAATAAAGGTTCATATGAGTTATGTACATTAAGAGTTTATAGAAATTACATTATTTATTGACTAATATAACCTCTATTTTGATAGATATACACTATAGTAAATTCAAGGCGTATATCAAAAAAATTTATTTGTATTTATTGATGTTAAATATGTGTATTCTAAAATCTATATAGAAAATTTGAATAACTTTCAACTCATTCATAATATTCTTATATGAAACTAGTTAGATCAGAAATATTTTTTGGTCAAATTATCATTTTAGAGGGTTTTATTTCATGGGAATATTGTATCCATTGTAGTAATACTAGTTAATCCTATAGAGGAAAATCCACTCATGTAATTTCCCATCCCAATTAACATAATTGAGGGTTATAGTTTCATTAGTCCATTACATCACTATCGGTGATTTCATAAAATTTCTCACTAATTTTTTATCTTTTTAATTGAGTTACAAGTG
Organism: Viscum album; assembly: GCA_963277665.1. Classification (NCBI taxonomy): domain Eukaryota; kingdom Viridiplantae; phylum Streptophyta; class Magnoliopsida; order Santalales; family Viscaceae; genus Viscum; species Viscum album. The sequence goes on along the minus strand of OY728120.1, from coordinate 2,056,942,131 downwards.
TATGGATTTTGTTTGTTAGAAATATTTAATGTGTAGAGTGTTTTAATCTATTGATGTTGATAGTGTACAATTCTCCAATTTCCACTCTTCCATGATGAATGATTTGATTTTATATATATTGAGATTCATCAAAGAAGGGATATTGATGATTTATTATGATTAATGGTAATGTCATTGAAAATTAATCAAGGATGATAAAGACTCCAATATGAAAGTGGGATGTTATTACTATAGAATTTTTCAATATATTACCAACAAATTATACGAAAAAATAACACACAATGGGTTATTTTTTTCAGCTAAAAAAATATACCTAAAAAATCACTATATGTTATTATTTAACTCTTGAACAACATTCACATATATATTATTACAATTATAAGACTACATATTGAAATTTTTTTAATTTTTTAGTCCTGATATACAATTTAAGTAAAATTTCGATAAAAGTATTTAGAAGACTCTATATATTTCTATTTATGTAGGCATAACCTATTATCCCAAATCTGAAATATATTTTTAAAGGACTATTCTACCATTATAGGGACTTCTTGTTCATTATCACATGACATTAATGGTATGTAGGAATAATATATTCTTTTGAAATATTTTTACTCTAATTATAGTTTCCATTAAAATATTAATATGGTGTCATGTGATTCAATATAGATTAAGATATTTTCTCCTATAACATTCTTGTATGAAGATTGTGAAATGAATATTATTGAATACGAAATTATTATAGAGTATGTGAAAAATTTAATGAATATTAATACCGATATAAAATAATTTCAAATAATGAAAATGTTTTCTTACTGATAATTAATGTAATTATTTTAAATTTCAAGTGGGAGATGAAATTTTCATGAATGTGTTTCAATGATAGGGTGTTATAATGTCATATAAGAATGGAAAAAATAAGCCCCAAGAAAATCAGATATTTGGAAATTGTAGCATAAATTAAATATGTGTATTTTCTTATAGAAATTATATTGAGCCCCTCCAATATACATGATGTGTTATATATCTCACTATCATTGATGTATATGTTAAATAGAAGAATTATTACAAACTATGATGTAATATAACTGAAAACTAGTATATATTATGTAAAAAAACGTGTCCATATTCTTAATATTAATGACAATGTATTGATAAAATTAATGGACTAACTAGTAAAGGCAAAATCTTGATATCAAAAATTACAGGAATCAATGTTGGATACAAATGAACTTATAAATAAGATCCTATATCATTTTAATAAAACAATATCTATAATAGTATAGGGATAAAATAATTCTGGAAGGGATGAATTTAACAATTGAGATTATATTACACTGAATAAAATTTCAATTAAAAAAACAACAATAAAAAAATTATTATTTCATGGAATAAAAAAATTGTTTTTTGAGATTATTGATGTTTTTTATGAACTTATTAGGAGAAAATTAACATAATTTTTTTTAATTTAACCATAAATACGATCTTATAAATTTATAAAAATATAGTATTTAAATATTTCGATATTTATTTATAATTTATTTATAAATTTTATAATAAAGTATTTATTAATTATCAATTTGATAAAAAAAATGATATGATAATTTTCAAGGAAATATGATGTTTTTCAGAGAATTATTCTAATGGAATAAGGTTTCTAATTTTAATTAATAAATTTAATCATTAGTATTTTATAATTTATATGAAATTAATTGATTGAATATCTAACCAAGTTATTTTAACTATATATAATGGTAATTATTAATTATATAGATAATGCATGGTCAACTTTCTCTTGATAATTTGTTTTTTAAATTTGATTTTCAAAACAATTTTTGGGAATAATTTTAAATTAACTTAAACCAATAATATAAATTTAATATGATAAAATGGAATACTTGTTTAGAATTTATATATTTTTCATTAAGTAAAATTTCCTACATAATTTTTTAATGTCTTGAATCATAAAAATATTTGAATTTTGAAATCTTGGTAAAAGATAAAATAGTTTTTTGGGTGGTTATTCTAATATTATATGGTTTAAGATAATATAAAAAATTTCATAAACATAATTAGTTTTTTAATTACTTTATTATCCTTAACTCCACATTGTAATTTTAATTTTTAATATAATATTCCATGAAATGTTCTATATTATATTTTAAATCTAGGATAAATTAAAAGTATGTCACTTGCCTATATTATATATTGAAACCGACCCCCATCACATATTCACTCCTCCGATGAATTTTAACATGGAAAAAATATTTTTGAATTTATAAAAAAAATTATCCCCATTTTAGAGGGTATATGAATTCCAAAATACCATCCCTCGGGTTCTTAACAATTTATATGAAGGAGGATTCTCTATGAGATGTTTTTTGTCTTACTAAATCAATTTATTTTTTTAAATATTCATTTTTCAAAATCACCAATTTAATGTTTATTACAATATAATAAAACCAGTATCTCCCTTATATTGTTATGTTATCCTGATGATGTAATTTTATTTATCCATCTATTTTTTTATAAAATTAGAGAATAGACCACTGCTCTTCTGTATGGTGAAATATAACATCATGAATGGATTTAATTCAATTTCCATCACTATATCACATGGACAGTCATAAATATATGACTAAAGAATAAATACGAAACATAAGAAAAATATTACTGTGGACATTTTTTATATAAATTAATTACATACCATTTATCATATTAAAAATTCGTAACAGTAGTCATGCGTATGTAGGCTTCCCATTATAATAAATTGAACCCTTTAATTTTTCAAATAAAACATTATACATTATTTCAAAAAATATATGCAATGAATAAATAAGATATTTATATCATTAATATTAATTTTAAAATTCTGAACTTATATCCTATTAATATGAATTGGATGATATATGATGAAATATAATTGAGAAAAGATTGTATTTAACAACTGAAGAAATGATAATAATAAAATATTGTTAAAAAATTGATGATAAGATGTTGTAATATGATAATATATGGTATTAAAATGTTATATATTATTCTTTATTAAATTAAAAAATACATAATCAAATATAATGACAACAAATGTTCTAGAATGTGGAAGCAAGAGGTAAGAGATTTAATCCCAATTTCTACTACATTCAGACATATTTGGTTTTATGTATCTATTTAAAGAATAGTGATGTATATAAAATCCTTGTGAATTATTTAAAATGATTATATATTTATTTTGGATCATTAAATTTCCCATCAATGTTTACACATTCTATGGGTAAAAGAGAAATTGTTACCAACGAGGTAATAATTTATTTTACAAATAATTTATCTTGGATTTATTATATTTTTCATTGAAGGAATACCTTAACATATCCATCATAAGAATTGTATATTATTATATCCTATGAATTTTTATTGATTTCCATTTTTTTCTCTCGTGTTTTCCTCAAAAAATATCATTAATCATGTAGATAAATTTTTTAAATAAAATATGATCCTAATGGAATTTTTTATTGAATACTATTTTCTATCTCCATAGGTATCTATTTTTTTTAATAAAAATGTTAATTTTTTTAATAAAATTAATTATTACTAAATTAATATTTAATCCTTTAATGTTCTCATTGTTTGAAAAAAAATATTTTTAAATATCTTTAGATAGGCTAATTTTATACTTTTTTGTGAGAGTTCTGAATAAAAGTTTCTTTTTATAGTATATGGTGTTAATTGAAATTGTAATCATCAAAATTATTTTATGAAATTTTGTTTCATTTTAAATATAAATAATGCAATTAAAATTATAAAAAATAAGATAACAAATATTTTATTTTTTTCATTACATTTTCTTTTTCTTCATCAAAAGAATTTATTTTTTGTGAAATCTAGTATTTTAGATGAATTGATGGTCATATTTTATCTCTAATTAATCTTGTCAAAAATATCTTTTCCAATGAATATTAAATTTATTGTGATAATAATTTATGGGATATTACATTTCTCTAAAATACCCATATTATTATTATTTTGATACATGTATTCCAAAAACCATAATTCATTTCTACATATATTGTTTTTTTAATGAATGTTATTTAATTAGCTTGTGAAATTGTTACATGATATATTATTTAGGTTATGGGTATATTGTTTGAACATTTTTATATTTTTTTATTCAAATTGATCATTCAACATATGAGGAATTCCCTGGATGGGTAGTGATAATTGGTGGATGGAACTATATATCCCATCGATGCATTGAACTGTCATATTAGACAAAGTAGCTAGATAACCTGATGAAATTTTGTTTGGTGTATACATTTTCATATTTGAAATTTTCAATTTTAAATGGATTAAGGATTAATATATCAGGATTTAATAGAACACAATTTTTGTAATTATGTAAATCTGTTATCGATAATTATGTTATTATTATACATGATATTATTACATTGATATTATCAGTTGATTAATATCATTCTATGGTTATTTATTAAATAGATTTTTTTTTCAATTATCCTCTATTATATATATATATATTATATAATATATACTCATTATAGATTGTTTTTTACCGAACCCTTATTGAGAAATTTTGATCACCTTGATTTTATCCCTTAAAAGGGATATAAGGTGTCATTGAATGAGTTCAAGGATACAATATATTAATATTTAGTATATTATTGTATTTTATTTCGATTGAAAAATGTGATGAACGGTTGTGTCAAGTTCATAAAATTACTAAACTGATCAATAGATTGTGATTTGAAACGTTTCATCTTATGAAAATATAATGATGCAGTCACTGACTATTATTTACTATATTATGGGTAATTGTACTTTTCATTTCAATAAAAAAATCATTACTAAATATTCAATCTATTGTCACACAACAATGAACATAGATAACGAGAAAACAAAAATACACTAATGAAACCTAAAATCATTTATCTCTATAAATCACACATTGAATAGAGATATCATAATATTGAAATTTATGTTCTTTAATGAAAAATAATCATTTTTTGAAATACATATATTCCAAAATTTTCAATCAAAATTCCACCAAATTATATAAAACCTACCAGAATAACGTGATCTGTTATATTTTATTATCTTAATAAAAATTATAGAATTATACACTAAAGGAAACACAAAATCCAATAACATTGTCATGTTTTGAAATTTTATATTTTATCTTTATACCATAGTGACATTACACAATTTAGAAATTATCATTATTAATAAACAAATTACTCCACGAATAATGATGGCTAGAAAAATTTTATCCACATCAAAAAAATAATGATGGAGGAAAACTTATAATATTGAAAAGTAACATACTAACTAAAAAAATACTAAATGAAATAAATTGGTATTCCAATGAGATACCCAAATGATTTTTTAATGATCATGAAATAAAAAAACCCAAAACTCAAAAAAAACAATTATTGGAATATAAAATGAAATTCAACGTATCATTATTCATAAATACATCCTTCATTCATAAATAAAATCAGATGATCTTCCCCTAACTAGTTCTCTAAATTCTTTTAGTAGAATTATTTTGGACCTCAATCATGTTACACTTTTCCATTAGTGTATGATTTAAAAGGGTTTTTAGTATTAAGTAGATAATTAAATCCGTAAAGGGAGTAACATTCCAAAAAAAGTTCATATAAAATTACATTATATTCCACCTAAAATAATTGTTAATACACCATTGATGAAACATCTGAATTTATTGTTTTGTATTGTTTATTTTCATGAATTTAAATTTGAATATAAATATGTTCTAATGTTTCATCAGTTTAACCCTAAATTATATTGAATGAAACATATTCATTAATTTATAAAAATATATTATGTTTCATAAATATTATCATAAAACATAAAATTTTCATTAAAATATAAATATTTAAATAATTATATTTGATATTGATTTGGTCATGAAATTGAACAATGAACTATTTATTAATAATTCCCTGAAAAATACTTGTATATCCTATCTCGATTCCTCCAGCAGTCTATATCAGGGATTGAATGGATTTACCAACTACCATAGGCTGGAAGGATTTTATTGGGAATTATGTAATAAATATTGGGAATGTATTCCCCTAATTAATAAAAAAATGTTGTTGTAGATATCTATATGAAATTTTTATTTTTTTGTTTCTATGTTATAATTCTATATAAACTAAAGAAAAAATTTCAAAATAATTTCATATAGGTCAAGGAATAAATGAATGATAAACATCAATCATATAACAACCCTACTCATTATTACACATTATTACAAGATTTAATACGTAAAATTACACTTAATACAACCCATAAGTTCTAGAGCTATAGTTTCTTTGGGAAATTTGGTACACTACATAACAACTGAAAACATGAAAAAAATATATTTATTGGAAACGTCATTGACATAACCAAAATGTTCCTTCAACTTTACATTATATGGGATAACATTAAGACATACATAATAAATGCGTGATTTATAAAGAAATGTAAAGGAATAAACACGGCATAACATGAGCTATAGAATAAATGATAGTAAATGGGATTATAAATTGAGTATAAAAATATCATGAACAATTAGGAATGATATATAATGACGATCACAATAAGGGAACTGTGGAAATACCTTAAAACACTGCATCATAAACATATGTCAAGGAAAAACTTGCCAAAAATAATGGTCGAAAAAGTACCACATAGGGTTCATGTAAACCCCCTAATACTAACTATTAACCAATTCATTGTATCTCTATATAATTTTGGTAGCACAAATCATATTTATTTCAATCTCATTGATAATTTTTCAATATAGAATACACAACAAGGATTCATAGATCATTATATTTAATTCCATTATAATGGAATTTGGAATAAATACATGTATGTCCCAAATAAAATAGGTATAAATGTATAAATGTGAATATCATTGATAGGAAAAGAGAAATTTATTCACACGAAAATCCAATTGGAATGTAAGATCGCGATAAAATATTAGCAACCTAACAACAGTGCATAAAAACTAATAAAATGTGTTAATGATGGGGAAAGGTTCCTCTCATCATTTGAACATAAATATATAGTAATAAGGACATGTATGGACATACAACAATATAAGTAATTGGAAGTTGAAGGTATGACATAGTACAGAAACTTGAATAAAGAAGAGAAAGGAAAAAACCATTATAAATGGTTTACGTGGGGGGTAATAATGATAGTGGAAGCGATATATCATCATTTAGACATTATAATGGAAGAATGGGGAGGTTTTAAAACATACAATATCCTTAGAAGCTAAAAATTTAATGGGAACAACATAAGAGATATTCTTGAATAAATGTAAGAATGAGAGGATACCTTACATGAATGTTTTACTCCAATGGCTTGGGAGGGGTTTCATGAAAGTTTGAGGGAACATTCGAAGGACTATAGGGAGTATAGGGAAGAGTGTGGTTATCATCCATGGAGTTATAGTCAATACAAATTGTATCTTGGATGGGTTTATATAGTGAAAGAGGGGGATTTCATTATTATCTTGGTTTTAGATATTACATAATATAATATAAAAAACCCCAAGCAATCCAATGGGTTTTTTACATACATTATGATAAATAGTATTGGATTAAATTATTATATAAGTCCAAGGGCTACATATAATAATTTAATTCCCATGCTTATGTGGAGGAGATTCACACTCTCAAAGAATGATTTTAAAATCATAAAATATATCATAGGTCTTGGAGGATACATTAATGATTTACAAAATAAATAAAATAAAATATAATTATATTATTCTAAATAGGAAAAAAAATGTATATGTATGTATATAGATTTTATATAATTTATTACTTCGTTATTGGGACATTAGGATTTCATAAACCACACCGTATATTTTTACAACATTAAATGTTTACCCAAAAATTATACTATCTTAGAAAATTTTGAAAAATTCACCATTAGATAAATTTGAAAATTTTATTAAGAAAATAATTTTTTATTTATCTAAATAAAATTATAAATATGTGAATTTTCATTTTTGAAATAATAATCTATATTTATAATAAATAATGGGTTTTTGACGATAACATTTTTTTGAACCATTATAAAAATTACACATGAATTCATAAAAAATGAATGATATATTATATTCAATAAAAGTAATTTAATAATAATACTCTTTTAAAAAATTATTTATTTCAAAAATAAATAAATAATTTTAATTTTAATATTAACCAAAAATTCATTTTTTTAAATCATTTTACAATGTAATAATAAACAGTTTAAAATATATTCATTATTTTTTTTAAAAAAATTTATATTAATATTTATAGGGTCATGATAAATATATCTTTAATACACTAGAATACTCCATAAATGTAACATGTGTCATTATGGGGCTTTCATGGGGTCGTTTGGTGAACATAGTTGGGTACATGATCTTTATGAGCTTCAACTTCTCACGTAAACGGTTTCTATCTAGATTAAGTTTTTAGATCTCATCTTTGGATTGGTTTAGGGAAAATCCAAAATATTATATCTCCCATATAATCTATTATAAATTGGATTTATTTGGTATTATCCTAATGGTTTAGAGTATATCTTCCTTTATAATTTCCAAAATTATCTATAAAATCCCTATATTTTATACTTGTCATTTTATCACTGTTCAATGTCTATATAATCAACAGTAAAGTAACATAACAATTATATAAAATCCAGTTGGATAAAAAATAATCCTGTGTTTTTTATATGACCATAAGATATTTAATGAAACCAAAAGGGTAATTTTATTCATGACATTTCGGGTTGTTAAAGTCCCACCCTTTAGAAATTTCTCCCTAACAATTTTCATTTCCCCCAAAAAATTAAATGGGGAAAACTCAACTTTATCACCTCCTCTGGTTCCCATGTTTCTTTTAAAACCATATGTTTTATCCACAACACTGTTGTAACAACCCAATATTTCATAGTATGTTATATCTTCAATGTAATTCAATTACTTGCTCTACATGCAACAATGAGTTCAAGCGAACCACGACTTACCAAACTAGCCATTCCAAAGCAGTACGAATAGTATTAACAAAATTATGAATTTTATATATTCCATAAAAATTTATCATTCATATAATTTGTTTTGTAGACATAATATAATAAAAAATGCATTTTTTTTATTTTTTTAGCCAACGAGCTTATACCCTAGGGGTACAGGCTCCTGCTTGGCATCCAAAAGACCCAGGATCAAATCTGGGAAGGGGTGAATTTATGGAGGTACTATAGCATTGTTGTAGCATGTACTATTTCAATGGAGGAACTATAGTAGTGGAAGAACTGTAGCGGAGGAGGGACTGTAGAAGGTATTGTAGCAGAGCGGTATTGTAGCAGTGCGAGTGCTGTAGCAGTACTGTTCACCGAGGGGTCCTTTGGGGAAAAAAAGGGCTTTCAAGCCTTTTATTTTGGCTACATGGCCTTGGGCCTTCGTGCTATGTAAAGGGTACCCCTCCACTAAGTCTAAAGTGGTATTTTATATAAATAATAAATTGAGTCTTCAGTCCCAACCATAATGAGAATTCATTTTTAGACAAAGTATTATTCAGAAAACGAAATTTTTCCCCTTTTTAATGTAGAAACCTTTTAAAATCCTATATTTGACACTTTTATATATTAAATTTGAAAAAATAAATTTTATCTTTAGAATAGGAATAGAAAAATTTAGTTTTGATAATTTTTTTGTGTTTTTCTAATATCATTCATATTTGGGTGAATAGTGAAAAATAATAAATTTTAATTGACAACTACATTTTTAATTAAAATAATTTAAAGTGTTAAATTATACATTTGAATGATTTGGAAGTATAATTAGATTATATATTTATCATTTAATAAAATTTATGTCCTTAAAAGTAATTTCAAATTTAAATTTTACATAAACACATGTTAATCTTTTGATAGTTTTTACTTTTTTTTAAAAACCCACTTTTTGGTTTTGACAACAGGAATTTAATTAAAATTAATAAATGAAACTTCTTTTTTTAAATATTATAAATAAACTTCATTATTTAATTTGTTATGTCAAAATTAGCTTATGGTGAAGTTTTAATATTTTTAGGAAATCTTTCAATTTTTGATGAATAGTGAAAAACACTAAGTTATTATTTAAACATGAATTTTTATTTAAATAATTATTTATTTTATTTAAATTTATTTTAAGTCAAAAAATATATAATATACCTATATAATTTCATTGTAATTCATTTGATTTATTTATAATAAAATTAGATATATAAAATTTATGGAACCTTTTAACATCTTTTACCAACCTTCAAGGTATATTTTCAAATTTTGATAAAAAATAATTTTACCACTTATGTGTGTTTAATTTCAAATATAAGAGAGAAAAAGATTACATTATTATGTAAAATTTGATTCAATAAGATGAAAATATTTTTTGGTGAATAGTAACTTTTGACTTTTATTTACCACAGTTAATTGTAAATAGGGTAATTAAAGTTAAAAATGATATTATAATTACCCAAAAAAATGTCCTAATTCTATTGGGTAATATTAATTAGACCAAAAACTACCTTATAAAATAATATTATCCTTTTGGTCCACATGTATTAGATTAAGAAATTTATTATTATTTTATTTAATGAAGAGTTAAAACTCTTAAATTCATAGTTTAATAAGTAAACCATTTTCAATGTAGTGTTATATATAATATAAATTTGTTTATTAATATTAATTATAAGGATAAATATATTTCCTAAATATGTGAATTTTATTTATATTTTTTAGACATTATAAAAATTAACTTAATTATGACACAATGCTGATGCAGTAATTACCTTATTTATTAAATATTAAAACAATTGATATTATAAATATCCAAATTAATTTATATTGATACATATGATGAGTATCAATAATTTTCAAGGTTATAATTAAATTCTAGTGTTGATTATATAAATTTTTTTAAGTGATAAGGTTTTTATGACTTTATAAAAATAAAATACCAAAAAGTGTCAAAATTGACATAAATTAATTTTTTATTAAATACTATATTATTGTTTGATAAATATTCATAAAAACAAAATTATGGGCAAAAAATATTAAATAATATTATTTATGTCATTAATGAACCACTTTAGGTTCTCTTGAAAGTTTACATTTTGTTTATTAACCTTATAGTGTGAGAAAACAAGAAGACACGGAAAAAATTAAACTATTTATCTAATTGTTAAATCTAAAAGATAAGGTTATAATGGTAAACTAAACTAGTCTAAAACCAATTTGTTGAAGGGATTTCGACTTATAACCTCCTAAGTCTAGAAATAAATTCATTTGGAGCCATTATATACCTAATATTATTCTATAATAAATTTATATTTTATTCTTTTCCTAAAGTGACCCTCATCCCTCTTATAAAAAAGAACTTCCCCTTCTCTCAAAATCACCCCACAAAATCCATTTCTCTTAGAAACATCCACACCAAATATACTCAATATATCCCTCAAATAAACATAGAGTCCTAACATTGATCAGAAAGCCATCCTATGAAGCCCTTCTGATCAACTCAAAAGGAAACACCTGAAGAAGAGGTAATAATTTCACCACCCTCTTTCAAGTTCTTTTCAACATCCACATTCACTTTCTTTGTAGTTTCCAAACAAAAATAAAAACTTTAGTACCTCAAAAATACTGTGATGTTATTATAAATATTTTAGAACCATATTCTTTATTCTATCCATCCTATAAATGTCAAAGTCACCATATGTGTGTAAGTCTGAGTTACCTTCTCTACGCCGGGGTATAATTTGTTATTCAAATACTTTATTATTTTATAGGTATAATAATGAGTATAAATCTTGTAAATAATAAATATTACATGTAAATTATTCTTTATATATGATATACCATCCAATAAAATACTATTTCACTCTCAATATAATGATATTTTCACTCATGCGTACGTACAGATTACCATCTCCACGACGTAATGAGGTTAATTTCCACATTCAACATTCAATTATGAGTATAAAAATATATATTATTAATAAGTATGTTATATATGAAATAATAATGATAATTCATATATATATATATATATTTATGTACTTACACATATCTTATTCACTTACATACATTTAATACGATATGAAAACAGAAACAACGTTTATGCTTACGTACAACATACCATATACATAAACGGTGTTTTCCATTTCATATATCTATCTATTATAAAAGTTTATATTCTAAATATATGTGATATATAAATAATTTGTTATATTATGCAAATATTTAAATCATTGTCTAGGATATATGATCAAGAATAACATGTTAAAACACATACAATAAAGAAAATGATTATTACCAAAAATGCTGATTTAACATGGAAATCATTATTAAATGGAAATAATAAAGTCATAAATGAATTATTTATGAAATTATAAATATGAATATGGTTCTGGAATCATTTAATAACATTCTATGGTCATTATATAGGAGGTTAAACATACCCTCGACCAAAGGAAAGTGCAAGGTAAGGGATAATTCTACAATCTCTTCATTATCTGAGGTTATTTTTACATGAGTATCTACTAGGACCTCTTTATCATCCACATCCATGGTTCATAAAAATAATTTTAAAAGGAATATTGTATGTTTTTAATGAAGAGACACTTTACCTAGATCATAATTTTAAATGGTTTAAATATTTATTCTTCTAAATCATTACCATTAATGTACATGTTTTCAAAATGGGTTTTAAGGATTTATTTAAATGGACATGAATGTTTAAAAAATATTAATTCCATTAATAAGATTCAATGTGGTATGAGACACTTTGATTCTAAAATATCTTTATATTTCCCCCTTTCTAAATTGTGTGACTTTTAAATGTTTTCATGAAAATGATATATTTATCTCAAAGAATATACAAATCATTTTCATCTATGTCAATATCTTCTGATAGATTTTAAACTTTTTTAGAGTTGATTTATTAGAATAAAAAAATTATATATTGTATTGAATGTTTTTTATATATTTTACTATGGATGTGTTATTTCTATACAATTAATGGTTTAGGGATAAAGTATTGAAATTTCGTATGCTAGTTTTAATATGAATGTCTATGTTATGTTTCAACCTTTTAATATAAGGAATGTATTGGACTTAGTAAGTGACGGGTGGAGCCCGCTATAGCTCATCACTGCATCGGTAGGTCTAATGAGTCAATTATAAATGGAATTGGACAAGTCCTTTCACAATTTTGATATTTGGTTTTGGTCGAGGCCTTGACAAAATGTTTTAGAATGTCCTGCATTCTACATTCACTCATAATGAAAATATTATTGATGGTTTATGTGGCTATTTTACTAGTAGAATACTCATGAATATTTTTTGTTATGGAATTATTTAATCATCCCATATTCCTTCTATAATGTATTCTTGTTTATTATTTGTAGAGTCATGTGTTATAAATTATTCACCATGCAAAATGCTTATGTTATTTTCCATTTTATTGCTTACCCTTACTATGTGTTTGAGCTCACCCCTTTTTAATGTCTTATTTTCCTAGGATTCCAATAAGTGTATTATGATTAATAAGTAGGGTTATTCTAGGGTATTAATGGAGTTATAAATAGATAAATTATTTTGTGTTGTATTTTCTCTGTTGTAATGTAATTTTTCTGTATGTATTCTATTTTCTAGGACTGCTAAACTGATTGGTATTTCGGGAATTTATTCCATGTAATTTTCCTAATGTATTAAAATAATGCACCAAATCATGGTAACTGGTGTCGGGGCAATACAGTTGGTATCATAGGATGTTTATAAATAACCTTGTAAATAGATTTAGATAAACTCTGATTAAATAATATTACCCGAAGAGATACTTTGAGGATTGATATAGAATAATTTCCTAGAATTTTGGTAATATAGTTGTTTTTTGTATTTTCAATGAAATACATCCATATCTGGATATGAGCAGGTAGAAGAGGCTCTGGCAGATATGTACCTAGGATTGATAACATTGACTAGTAGTTTTGGACTTGACCCAGGGTATCCTGGTACCCGACAAAAAGCCTTGCTGCACTATTGGTTAGGAAACTTCTGGGGGATATGCCTATGATAATTCACATTTCTGTTAGAAGACATTATGAATGATTTAGGAGTAAAAACCTCCTAAAAGAAAACATTTTATGATTATAGATTATATGCATAATCTTTTAAATTTACATTAGGTAATTTACAAGTTTGGAATTATGAATTTTAATTCATAAACATACCTAGTGTATGCCATTGTTTTGAAATGGTGCCTAGTTGAAGGAATGAGAATTCCAACAATACACATGATAGAATGATTTCGAAGGATCGTATCATTAATGGTATTAAGGAAAAATTTATAAGGTAAATAGTCACCCATGTATTCTCATCATATGATGAAATAGTATAATGTGTTACTAAGATAAGTAATGAATTATAGTATTCCAATGGCCTTTATGGGAAGCCAGAGAATAAAAACATGGAATAGGTAATGATGGATAAAGGGAAGAGGGGAAAGAAGATATTCTGTTATATGATTACTGTGGAAAGAATCACCTTGGTAAATTATGGAAGGTAATATGAGTTTGTTATAAGTGTGGAGATAAAGGACACCAAATACGCAATTTCATGGGTAAGAAAAAAGATTCAAATGTAAAATGCTTCATCTGCAAGGAGTTGGGACACTATGTGAATCAATTTCTAAATCATCAGAGTATACCAAAAAATATGCTACTGGGAAATAATCAAGTTATGATACTACCAAAGATGAAGAGTAATGAATATAGTTCTTATGTTATTATTAATTTATTGTGTCATTTTAGTATTTTATTAATGATTTACATGTTATAAGAATTATTGAGTATTTAAGGACTGTACTTCAGTACTATATAATTAAGGACATAAGATTGTGAGGAACCCAGAAAAATGACTTAATAAGAGGTGAATTATTTGGAAAATATATGGTTGAGAGAATGATAAACCATAATATGGTTCTGATACTGAGGTAGTGATTTTGGAATAATATATGACTGATTTGGATGAATTATATTGGACATTCTCGACTACATTGAAATAGATTAATGATTTGTATGTTCCATCATTGTTAGAGTTTATAACATTTTTTGATAGAAGTAGTATATCTAGTATTATATAAGGAATAAGGGAGCATGAATGCAATCAATAAGGGTTTATGGTAATTCAGGGTGTTATAGTGTTTTAAGAGAATACATGATTAAGGTATTCAAATGTTATTCTGTTGAAAAAAAGGATCTTCATTGTGTTTACCATCCTTATAAATTTTGGACTTGAGTTTGGAAAGAAGTATTTTGGATAAGTCTAATGGTTTGAAATTATTATGATTAAAATTGGATAATATTGTCAAAGATAAATCATTTCATGAGATTATTTTGGGATTGTCATAAAAAACAACCTAGAGGTCGGGCGACAACCCGTAACGTCTAGTAATGCCGCGAGACATGAACTCGCAACCGAATGGTGAAAAGGGTGGATCACCTACCACGAGAATATGTGATGTCCTAGTTTGAATAATGTAGTTTTTATTAAATAGTGTAACAAATGAAATATAAATTCATATTTTTTGAAACCAATACGATTAGAATAAATTAAATATTTTCAAATTCTATTATCTTTTGGAATGAAAGATGATTTTTTGGTAGGAATTAGTTGAAGGATGAAACTCTAAATGTCATGAAATTATTATTTCAATTTATTTAATGAATAAATTTATTCATAATATTTAGGGAAGGGATCTAAATACCAAAAATGTGTTATCTTAATATCATATGTTTTTTTGAACATATGATATTTTAAATCGTCGTAGATTGGTGGCATTGAGGCCCTAAATTTTACACTTGTTTGTGACTGATGTCTTAAATCACTCCCTATAAATATTTATTTTTTCCCTCAAATTATGTGCCTTTAATTTACCACAATGTTCTCCTAATCGAGATCGTAATTTGGTGGGGACTTTTTCATTTCCCTTTTCCCTCTTATTAAGACAAAATTTCATTAAGCCAGTTTATGATGTGGATTTTCAACAAAAGTAATTTTTGTATTTTTAACATCTTATATTTGAAGAACAATTTCAAATTTCAAGGATGCAATTTATTTATGGAGGGGACAATGTAGCACCCCATTATTTCATAGTATGTTATCTCTTCAAAGTAATTCAATAAGTTGCACTACATGCAATAAAGAGTACAAGCGCACCATGACATACCAAACTAGCCATTCAAAAGCTGTTATGAATAGTATTAACTGAATATTGAATTTTATATATTCCATATAAATTTAACATCTATATTATGTGTTTCTTATAAAGAATATAAGAACAAATTCATCTATTTTAAATAAAGGAAGTATTTTTAAGAAAATGAAATTTTACAGCCTTTTAATGGAGAACCCTTTGTAAATAAAATATATGAAAACTTTATATATTCAATTAGAAAAAATAGACTTCTTCATTGGAATCAGGACATAAAAATTTAGTTTCGATATATTTTTGGTGTTTTTTTGAAAACTTTCAAATTTGGGTGAAGAGTAAAAAATACAAAATTTAAATTGAAAACAACTTTTTTAATAAAAATTATTTATAGCTTTCAATTTTAAATTTGAATGGTTTGGAAGTGTAATTAGATTATATTTTTATCATTTAATACAATTTATGTCATTATAAGTTAATTCACATTTAAATTTGACATAAACACTTGTCAGTCATTTGATATTTTTAACTTTTAAAAAAACCCACCTTTTGGTTTTGACAAAGGGAATTAATTTTAAACTATTAACTATGACTACTATGTTTTTAATTTGGTAAAATAAACTTCATTTTAGAATTCGAAATATCAATATTAGCTTTGGGTGAGTTTTTGGTAATTTTTTTTAAAACTTTCTATTTTTGATGAATATTGAAAACCACTACGTTATGATTTAAAACCTACTTTTTATTTAAATAATTATTAATTTTATTTAAATTTATTTTATATCAAAATAGACATATAAAACCTCTATATGTTCAATGTAATTAATTGGAGTCATTTTATAATAAAATTAGATGCATAAAATGTTATATATCTTTTTAACTTCTTTTACCCACCTTCTATATACATTTGAATATTTGCACAAAATATAATTTTAACACTTTTGTGAGATGAATTTAAAAAATATGAGAGACACAGTTGACATCAATAAGTAAAATATGATCCAATGTGATGTAAATATTTTTTTTTTGAATAGTAAATTTTGACATTTATTTACCACGGTTAAAAGTAAATAGGCTAAATAAAGGTAAAAATGATATTATAATTACCCTAAAACATTTCATAATTCTATTGGATAAGTTTAATTTGACCAAAAACAACCTTAGAAATAAAATATTATACATTTAGTCCATTATTATTATATTAAGACATTTATTATTATCTTATATAAAGAAGAGTTAAAACTGTTAAATTCAATGTTCAGAAAATAAATGATTTTTAATATAGGGTTATAATTTATATAAATTTTAATATAAATATTCATGTGAATTATCAAAGGATTTCCTAAATAATGTAATTTTATTTATAATTTTTTACATCAAATAATTTAACTTATTTATAACACAATGGTGATGCATTAATAACCATATTAATGAAATATTAAAATAATTGATATCATAAATATCCAAATAAATTTAAATTGAGTATTATGTTTAATTACACTAATATTATAGGTTAATATGAAATTTTAGGGTTTATTAAATAACATTTTTAATTGATAAGTTTTTTTTGACTTTCAAAAAAACAAAATAACAAATAGTGTCAAAATTGAGATAAATTAATTTTTAAAACGAATACTATATTATTGGTTGATATAACATTCCTAAAAATATAATGTTCGTCCCAAGGTCTTAAATAATATTATATATGTCATTAATGATACATATGTGGTTATCTCTGATTTTTATAGTTTGTTTATTAACCATATTGTGTAAGAATATAAGAAAACACGGTAAAAGCTAAACTATTTAACTAAGAGTTAAATCTAAATGTTAAGGATATAATGGTAACAAAAACTCTTTTAAAACCAATTGGTTGAAATTATTTCGACCCATAACCACCTAAGTCTCTAAATAAATTTATTGGGAGCCATTATAAACCGAATATGATTGTTTAATAAATTAATATTTTAAGCATTTCCTAAAGTGACCCTTACCCCTCTTATAAAAATGAACTTCCACTTCTCTCATAAGTACTCCTCAAAATCCATTTGTATCAGCCAAAACATACCTAAATATCCTCCCAACTTTTCTCAAAGCATCCTGAAGTCTATATATTTATCAGAAATCCAACCTAAGGAGCCCTTTTGATCAACTCAAAAGGAAACACCCGAAGAAGAGGTAATAATTTCACCACCCTCTTTCAAGTTCTTTTCTTCTTCCACTTCCACATTATTTGTTGTTTCCATACCAAAATAATAACTCTAATACCTCCTATATATTGTTATGTTATTATAAATATTGTACAACCATATTAATTATTCTATTTATCCTATAAATGACAATGTCACCATACGTGTGTATGTACGACTTACCGTCTCCAAGTCGTGGTGTAGTTTGTTATTCAAACACATCATTATTTGGATGGGTATAATAACAAGTATAACTGATTTTAATAATATACATAACAAGTTAATGATTATTTATATATGATATACCATCCAATTACTTACGATTTAACCATCAATATAATGATATTGTCGCTTGTGCGTACATACGGATTATCGTCTCCACGATGCGATGAGATTCATTTCCTCCATCACCATTCAATGATGATTATAAAAATATATATTATTAATAATTATTTAATATATGACATAATAATTATACTTAATAAATATATATATATATATATATATATATATGTACTTACATATATCTTATCCACTTAATTCCATTGAATATGATATGAAAATGGAAACAACGTTGATGCATACTTACGACCTACCGTCTCCATAAATGTTGTCTTCCATTCCATATATATATCTATTATACATATATATATTATATATATATATTATATATAAATTAGGTGTTATATTCTGGAAGTATTTAAATCATGATCTAAGTGATACGATCTAGAATAACAAGTTGAAACACGTATGATAAATAAAATGATTATTACATGAAATGTTAATTTAATGTGTAAATAATTATTAAATGGATTGTATAATGTCATAAATGAATCATGTATGAACTAATAAATATGAATATGATTCTGGTATCATTTAAACACATACTATGGTCATTATAAAAGAGGTTACACATAACCTAGTCCCAAGGAAAGTGCAATGTAAGGGTTAATTTTACAATATCTTCATAATGCGAGGTCGTTTTCACGTGAGTATCTACTGGGAACTCTTAATCATCCAGGTCCATGTTTCATAAAAATAATTTCAAAAGTAATGTTTTAAGGTTTTAGGGAATGGACTCTTTAACTAGATCATCATTTTAATGGGTATATATTTTTATTCTTCAAAATCATATTCATTAATGTCCGTGTTTTCAAAATGGGTTTTAAAGATTTATTTATACTGAGAAGAATGATTTCAAAATGTTAATTCCATTAAAACGTTTCATAGTGGTATGGGACACTTTGATTCAAAAATGACTTTAAATTTATTCCTTTTATAAATTTTGGGAAATTTTACGTGTTTTCATGGAAAGGGGATAACTTCTCTCAAAGAGTTTTACAAATCATATTAATCTATGTCAACATCCTTTGATTGAATTTAAAATTCTTTGATGTTGATTTATTATGATAACAATATTCAAAATTTTATTTAAGGGTTGGTGATATATTTGACTTTGGATGTCTTATTTTTATACCATTCATGGTTTAGGTTAAAATTATGGACATTTTGTAATCTAGTTTTAATACGAATGTTTATGTTATGATTCATACGTTTCATATGAAGAATGTATTGGACTTACTAATGGATGGGTGGAGCCTGCTATAGCTCCTCGGTGAATCACTAGGTCTCATAAGATAATTATATGTGTAATTGGACGAGGCCATTCCAAATTTTGATATTTGGTTTTGGCCAAATCCTTAATCATTTTTAGACGTCTTGGCCGAGGCATTGACCAAATGTTTTAGAATGGACGACATTATACATTCCATCATTATGAAAATATTATTGATGGTGTATGTGGTTATTAGACTAGAATAATACCCATGACATTGTTTTATTATGGAATTATTTACTCATCTCATATTCCAACCATGATGTGTTCAAATTAGTTATTTGTAAAGGCAGATGTTTTAAATTATTCACCATGCCTAATGCTTTGGTTATCATCCTATGTATTTATTACCCTTACTGATAATTTGAGCTTACCCCATTCTTATGTTTTATTTTCCTTGGATTCCATGAATTCTATTATGATTTATAAGCATGGTTAAGGTAAGGGATTAATAGTGTTCTAAAAGGATCATTTATGTTGTTTTTTATTTTTGAAGGTGTAATATAACATTCATTTCTATATTCTATTTTCCATGACTGCTGAACTGATCGGTCTTTCGAGACTTTATTCCTTGTAATTATGCCAATTTATTAAAATAATGTTCCAACTCTAGGTAATTGGGGTATGGTCATTTCAACTATGACAACGAGAATTATATTTTTTTGCATATGTTTTTCTCTATGATCTTTGATGTTCACAGGATTCTCCTCATAGAAAAGATCATTCCCCTATGGTAATAACTATATATTTAGTACATGTGAGGGTTCTAATATGTACTTTCCAAATAGAGCTACATGGAATGCATCACATACATGATATATTTTTTTGAGAGTGGTAGTGGATATGCCACTAATCTAATGTGATAAATTATATCAAAAGATCCAATGTACTATATAATAATATTTCACTTTTTTCAAAATAACATCATATTCTACCATAGAGAAATTCATAGGAATACCATGTCTCCAAATTCAATCTCTAATTCATGTTGATGATGGTAATCATAGCACTTTTGTCGACACTAGGCTGCTTTGATGTGCGATAGAATTGTATTATCATTATCCACCATTTGATTGACCATTTAAAGACCTATAATATTTGGTTCTCCAACATCATCCCAACATGTTGGTGTTCTTAACCTCTTCCTACTGAAGGATTCATCGGGAGACATTCTAATGATCGAGTGGAAACTAATTTTTTAAGACTACTTGACCAGAGGGAGTTGTTGGTCCCATCGTCCTTTGATTTCAATTTGATATACTCCAAACATACCTTCAAGTTTCCATATAGACCTCTCATATTGCCCATCTGTTTGAGTTTTATAAGCCATACTAAATTTTTTTCTTAGTGTTCAGAGTATACTAGAGAACTTTACAAAACCTAGAAGTGAATCATGGATCTCGATCGAACACAATCGATACTAGAACTCCATATAAATTTACAACCTCTATGATGTGTATATGTGATATTTTATCAGGAGATAAATCCCTTTGAGTCACAATGAAGTGAATAGTATTTATAAGACAATTCAAAACAACCCGGATAACATTGTTTCATTTATATGTCTTCAGATGTCTAGTAAAAAATACTATGGTGAAGTTTTCCCATTTCCATGTTGGTATGTTAAATGGTTACATCAACTCATTATACTTATACCTTTCAATATTTACTTACTAACAAATCATGAAATTGAATTTATATTCAACAATCTTTTTCTTCATATTTTCCCTACAATAGTGCTCTAAAAAGATCTAGATAAATCATTGTTTTCATAAGAAAATAGTTAAATTTGAACTACATTCATGATCCAATAGATCCCACTTTAACTTAGGATATTATATAAAACAATGTCTTGACACAAATCTAAAAATTCCTTCTTCATTAACATTAAACTCCACATATATCCATTTTATTATAGTTTCAAATTTCTTCTATATTCACAAATAAATTTTTTGAACTAATTATATCCTCTAAAAAAGATATGATTGAGAAATCCATTTTTAAAGGATTGATGATGTTACATCCTTAATGAATCCCATGTCCAGCTGCTTCAAATGAATGATGATTTCATCCTCATCTATTATAATTACTGATAGAATTTATATAACCTTTATACATAGAGCATAAACCACATTGTATCATTTCCGAGGATCGTAGTGGATTGAGAAGTTGTAATCCATGATGAGTTCTATCCACCTTCCTTGGTGCATATTCATCTATTTCTATGTGAATATATATTTTTTACTTTCATAATCCTTATATTTTTCACACTTCCCCACAATAAGATAACTCCACCAAATTTTAATAGCTAAAATCACTGTTTCAAACTCCAGATCATGTGTGGGGTAGTCTTTCTCATCAATGGTCATCTTTTTTGAAGCAATGACATTGTCATTTTTCACCAACATATAGCCTAATCCCATCTTAAAATAATTTTTTAATTTTTAAAAAATGTTATCACATATTGGTAGTATGACATGGGGGAAGTTATAAGACTCATTTTTAACTCCATGAATAATAATTCAAATTATTCATTCAATAATAATTTGACCCCCTTATGATTTATCTTTGTAAGGCTGTTTGAAAATCATGGGAAATTTCTCATAAATTGGAGATAATATCAAGTTATCCCATGGATAATATAGATATCTTTCATAGATGTTGGAATCAATTATCCATTAATTTATTTTTTTCATTGAAGGATCCACAAATATCATATTGCTTGTGATGATATTTCCCAAGGACAAGACATTCTTCAACAACAACTCACACTTGGTGTGCATTTCATAGTGATTCCACTTTCATAAGGTCATTATCACAGTGGTTAGATGTTCCTCATGGTCCTCATTGGTTTTTGAATATATTAGAATATAATCTAAAAAAATAATCATGAATTTATCGACATATTCTACAATGTAACAATTCATTAAATCCATGATGATTGTTTGAAAATTAGTTTCTCCAAATGGAATAACTTTGAACTCATATTGATCACACCTTATACGAAACTTAATCCTTGGGGTTTCTCCTAATTCAATATAACATGGTAACATACCATCCTCATATCCACCATAGATATGTATTGTGATCCCTATAGCTGATTGAACAAGTCATCATTTTGTGGAAAACGAGACCCGTTCTTTATCATAATCTTGTCGAGCTCACGATAATCAATACAAAGGCACATTAACCCATCCTTCTTCTTGAGAAATAGGATTGGTTCACCCCATGGTGATTCAGTTATGTATATGAACCCTTTATAATGATTACAATGTAATTGTTTCTTTATTTCCTCAAGTTGAAAAATAATTATTCTATATGGATTCTTGGATAATAGATATTCCTGAGGTATAATCATGATTGAAAATTCATCCTCTCATCTAGTAGTAAAACCTTGAAATTAATCATAAACACATTAGATTATTCCCACATAAGGGGAAGGACTTCGAGGATGATCTATTCCTTTGATTGAATAATTTGAGCTAGATATGGTTTCTCATAGGGAAATAATATCCATTCTTGAGATTATGGTGATAAAGAAGATTCATCATCATCATTGAAAATGTATACACTTGAGGATTCACTCACATTACAAAGATTTATTTCCTTCTCAAGAGAACTTATAACGGATCATTATATGGAATTAAATTCCATTCCTAAAATTGTATCATACTCCACTAAGGAAAGTATTAAAATTTTCATCAAGATGATCATATCATAAACATTAATAAGGGAAGAGTTATATACATAGGATGAAATAATTTCCACATTTTTCATTCTCACCAACATATTTACTCATATAACATGTAGCGGTGTTTGAATAGTTCACGTAAAATTTCAGGATATGAAGGAATGCATATAACTATTACCAATAATCCTAAATTTCTGGTACTACATTATCTGATATAGACATAGGATGAGTAATTTTAATATATTTGACAAAAAAATTGGAATCCAAATAAACTTATGGTACTATATATAAATGAAATTAATCTTTTTAACATACGAGTCGGAAGGATTCACTCTATGTTATCCATGATCTATTTTTTAACATATATTTTTATGGGAATTTTCTTGGTCCCTTAATAATGGTTCATAATGATATTATGAAATTAAAAAACCATGTCCCCTAGGAGTGTCATACCAGGTGAGTAGTAAGGCTCATTTTCATGTACCATATTACATTGAGTCAGGCCCTCATCATCTAGTTGGTGTTGTTACCCCTAGGTACATTTGAGCTAGAACCATATCCACATAAAAAATAAAGATAAGGATGTTTTTTCGTGATAAAAAAATAATATATACATATCAGAATTTAGGTATATTTTCTTATACATAGTCTTTTCCCTATTTAATTCTCTAGAGTTCTCAATACCTATGGCATTCAGTGGAGTGTTCTATTCCTAATCCCGAAAATAACTAAACCCATCATCTACTACAAACTATAACTACCATACTAATTATTACACATTAATAAATGTTTTATAACATCAAAATACACTTAACACAAAAAAAAATATTGAGACTTATATTTTCTTTGTAAATCTAATAAATTACATAATAACTTAAAAAATAAAATCAACATCTTCATTGAAATAATCTCTAACCTGACCAAGATGTTCCTTCATACATAACACTTTCTAGAGTATACTATTTACATAAATAAGAAAGGGGTGGGATATAAATAAAAATAAGGGAATAAACAAGGCATAACATGAGGATGAAAAAACATATCAAGAAATAGGAACACCAATTGAGAATAAAAAAACATTAATAATAAGGCATGATAGATAAATATAATCATAATAAGGGAAATGTGGAAACAACATAAAACACTATATCATAAAAATTAGACAAGGATAATCACTACAAGAAATCATGGTGGAAAATATCCCATAAAGAAATTATGTAACCACCTATCCCAATATGACATATTATGATACTAACCATTACCCAATTCATTGGAGCGATATAAAATTCCGGGTTCACCTATCACTTTCATTTGAATCTCATGATTATGTGTTCCAAATAGAACATACAACATGGATTCATTAATCATAAAATTTTAATCCATGATAATGGAGTGAGGAATAATGGAAGGTATGTCTCAAATCAAATATTTATATGTTTATACATGTGAATACCCATAAAAGGAAATGAAAATGATATTCACTACATAATTTCGTTGTTATGTAAAATTTCAGTGAGATTTCTACAGCATAACTATGTTGCCTAAAATTTCATAAAATGGGTTTATTTGAGAAAAATGTGTCTCTAATTATTTGGAAATAATTATACAGTAATAGGGTTTTTTATGGACATATCACAATATAAGGAATTGAAAATAGAAGTTGTAACATATCAAATAAACTTGAATAAAGATGAGAAAGGAAAGAACCCTAAAAAAATATCTGCATGGTAAAAGGTGTACTTAGAGGGATTAATGAGATAGAAAGGGGTATATAATTATTTATACATAATAAGTTATGTATGGGGGGTTGTGAAAGAATACCCAATTATTAGGAATTACAAAATAAAAGGGCATAACATAGAGTAGATCCTTGGAAAAAAGTGACAAAGATAGAATACCTTACTTGAGTGTTTGACTCCAAAGGCTTGGGGGGTGCTTCTTGAATGATTGGGGTCATCTAAGGATGAATATAGGGAGTATAGTGGAGAGTTTGGCCATTATTCACCATGTTTTAGTGAATTGAATAGGGATAATGGATTGGTCTCTATATGGATAGAGGGGGGTTCATTAAAATTCACGACTGGAATTTTACCCTTTTGAAAAGGTTTAGAACCATTTATAAAGGCTGGGAAACCGTTAGTATATTATATACCAACGGTTTCACAAAAAGTGGGAAAGTAATCTATTTGAATAGTCTTATACCAGTAGTTCCATGTAAACCATTGTTATTTGTGTTAAACTAACAGATATACCAACAGTTTCACAAACGGTTGTTATATGTTATCCTTAAACCAATTTTTTATAACTGTTGGTATATAGTGTACAATACACATCCAAAGTATATACCAACAGTTTTAAAAACCATTGGTTGAAGTTTACACCAATGATTAGAAAAAAACCATTGGTATAATATACGTCAAGAGGCTATACCAACAGTTTTGAAAACCATTGGTATACATATGCTACAGAACTCCATAGCAGTAGTGGCCAGCAGCCACCTCCAACCTATAGTAGCCACCTCCAACCTACAATTCTCCATGACCTGCAAGAATACATACACCCAGAATCCAAAAGGCTACATGGTATGTTTAAAATTCATCCACAATTCATAAATTTAGAAATTTAAATTTAATTCCTCACTCAAACCACAACACAAGAGAAAAATAAAGAATCCAATACATCCACAATCAAATACATCCAGAATTGAAATGCAATAACACCCATAACACGAATAAAAAATTAAAATCCAATACATCGATAATACAATACACATAATTTTATTCAAAAATTAGAATTCATTTCCAATACAACTAGAATCCAATTCATCCAGAATTCAGACATTTAGAATTGAAAAGAAATAACACCTATAACAGTATTAAAAATTTATAATTCACTCCTCAATCAAACCACAACACCAATACACACAAGAGAACACTCCACCATGTTAGTGAAATCACATGGGATGATTATTCATGGTCTTGGGTTGACTATCTTGAAACAAGCAAAAAACATGGGTAGAGTGGACAAGGATCATGATACCCTTAAGATAGACAATGGTAGTGGTCATGTTCATAGACCTAGAATGAGTTATAGAAAGCGCATGGGATTTTTATATTCCTCTAATTACTATCTATCCATGTATAAATGGTTCCTGATGTGTTTGTGGGAAACAATGGCCAATCTCGACATATGAGTCGGGTTAGCATAATAGCCTACATGTGTTTCATAGACTTTGCAATTGGAATAAAGGGGTTGTGGATAATTTTATTTGGGTCTCCAGGGTCTGATGTGATATGAATCCCCATTTTGTTTAGTGGGTATGAATATTCAATTATGTCTTTGGTATTGGGTTCCCAAAGGGACATTGGTTTGGTCCAATAACCCACTATTTGACGATGGGATTGTCACATTAAATGTCATGTGTTTTATAATATGGGTAGGATTTCCTCACATGAGATGTTGATTGTGTGAGGCCAGACCATGGATCCTTTTGCTAAAGTATCAACAAAATCTGAATATGTTTGGTCAGTTTTTCCTATGCAAGTTGTTGTTTTCACTTAAAATGTTGAACATTTCAAATAAAAGTGAGTCAGTTTGAGTGTTAACTGCCACATCGTGCCTCAGATTTAGGTGGGGTTAACTCGTACATGTCACAAATGACCCTTAGAATGTTTTCATAAAGTATCAGCTAAATCAAAATGCGTTTTTTCAGTTTGATGTATGCTAGTTGTTGTTTTCACTTAAAATGTTGCCCATTTAAAATAAATGCGAGACAATTTTAATGTTACCGGTCACAACGTGCCTTGAATTGAGTCAAGGTTGACTCATAAATGTCACAAATGACCAATTTATACTTGTTCTAATGTATCAAAAAAAATCAAAATATGTTTGTTCAGTTTTCGGAATGTCTGTTGTTTTTATTTAAAACAATGTCCAATCTAAATAAAATAGTGAAAATTTGAGTGATACCGGCCACACTGTGCCTCATATTGAGTCGGGGTTTACTCGTACACATCAAAAATTACCCATTGATAATTTTCCTGATGTATCAATACAATCAGAAAGTGTTTGGTTTGTTTTCCCTATGCAGGTTGTTGTTTTCACATAAAATCATGTCCATTTCTAATAAAAGTTAGACAGTTTGAGTGGTACCAACCACACCGTGCCTCAGAATGAGGGAGGGTTGACTTGTACATGTCCAAAATGACCCATGGATTGTTGTACTAAAGTATTAGTAGAATATGAATTCGTTTGGTTGGTTTTCCATATGAAATATATTGTTTTAACTTAACATCCGATGCATTTCTAATTAATGTTAGAGAGTATGAGTGGGACTGGCCACACCATACCTCAGATTGAGGTGGGGTTGACTCGTAGATGTAAACAATGACCCATGGATCATTTTCCGAATGTATCATCAGAATCCAAATGTGTTTGGATGATTTTCTGTATGCAAGTTGTTGTTTTCACTTAAAATCCTACCCAATTCAAATAAATGTGATACAGTTTGATTGGTACTGACCACACCATGCCTCAAATTGAGGAGGGGATGATTCTTACATGTCACAAATGACCCATGGATCATTTTCCTTAAGTATAAATAGTATATGAATGCGTTTGGTTGGTTTTTCATATGCCATTTGTTGTCTTCACATAAAATATTTCCCAATTCAAATAAAAGTGAGACGCTTTGAGTGGTATCAGCCACACCATGCATCGAATTGAGGTGGGGTTGACTCATACATGTAAAAATTAAACAATCGATCAATATGATAACTTATCAACACAATATGAATACGATTGGTTAGTTTTCCATATGCCAATTCATTTTACTTAAAAGGGTGTCCATTTTAATCAAAAGAAACACCCTTCGAGTTATACCGGACACACGGTGCCTTAGAATGAGGAGGTGTTGACTCGTACATGTCTCATATGACCCATGGATCATTTTCCTAAAGTATCAACACAATATGAATGTGTTTGGTTAGTTTTCTGTATGATAGTTTTTGTTTTCACTTAAAATGTTGTCCATTTCAAATAAAAGTGAGACACATTGAGTGATATCATCCACACCGTGCCTCAGATTGAGTCAGGGTTGACTCGTGTAAGTCACACATGACCCATGTATCCTTGTGATAATGTCCCAACAGAATTAGTATATGTTTGGTTGGTTTTCTATATGTCTGTTGTTTTAATTAAAAATAGTGTCCATTTTAAACAAAAGAGAGACACTTTGAGTGATCAATACCGGCCACACCGTGCCTCGGATTGAGGCGGGGTTGACTTGTACACGTCAAAAGTGACCCATGGATCGTTTTCCTGAAGTAACAATACAATCAGAAACCTTTTGGTTGGTTTTCCGTATTCATGTTGTTGTTTTCACTAAAAATCCATCCCATTTCAAATAAAAGGGACATAGTTTGAGTGGTACCGGCCACACCATTCCTCGGATTGAGACGGGGATGGCTCATACATGTCACAAATGACCCATGGATTGTTGTCCAAAATTATCAACAAAATCACAATGTGTTTGGTTAGTTTTATATATACAAGTTGTTGTTTTCATTTTAAAGCTTGTTAATTTCAAATAAAATTGATAAAGTTTGAGTGGTACCGGCCACATCGTGCCTCAGATTGAGGCGGGGTTTACTCGTACACATGAAAAATGACCCATGGATTGTGGTACTAAATTATCAACATAATATGATTGTGTTTGGTTGGTTTTCTGTATTCCATTTGTTGTGTTCACTTAAAATGTTGTCCAATTAAAATAAAAGTGAGACATTATGAGTGTTACCGGCCACACCGTGCCTCAGATTGAGGTGGGGTTGACTCGTTCACGTCAAAAATGACCCATGGATCATTGTTCTAATGTATCAACACATTCCAAATATGCTTGGTAAGTCTTCCGCATGCCAGTTTTTTTTTAAAAAAGGGTTTCCATTTTAATGTAATATTATATTGGGATACATGACGCTGAATGAAGAGTTTTATTGTCTCAAGAATCAAGGTAGGTGGTCCTTATACTTTCTTTAATTGTCGTGATGTTTTATATATGTCGAATCACCACTCTCGCAATGTTGGGATGTCGGGTCGAGGGGATATCCGGGGTTGAGGGAGGAGGGTGGGGGGTTGTCTGGGGTCCAGGGAGGAGGGTGGGAAGATGTTTCGGGGGATGTCTGAGGTCCAGGGAGGAGGGTGAGGGTTCTTTCAAGGGGGATATCCGGGGGGTATCCATGGGGAAATCCGGGGGGCTGTCTGTGGGCTGTCAAATGTCCAGGGAGGATAGTGGGGGCTGTCCAAGGTCCAGGGGAGAGGGTGGGGGGTGTCTGGGGTCCAAGAAGGAGGGTGGGGGCGGTCCCAGGTCAAGGGAGGAGGGTGAGGGTGTCTAGGGTCCCGGGAGGAGGAGGGATGTCCGGGGTCTAGGGAGGAGGGTGGGTGATGTCCAGGGTCCAGAAAGGAGGGGGGCTATTTGGGGTCTAGGGAGGAGGGTGGGTGGCTGTCCTGGGGGGGGGTTGTCCGGGGTCCAGGGTGGGGGGGGGGGGGCTGTCCGAGGTCCAGGGAAGAGGGTGGGGGATATCTGGGGGGTTGTATGGGGTCCAGGGAGGAGGGTGGGGGCGCTGTCTGGGGGGCTGTCTGGGGACGGTTTTGGGGATGTCCGGGGTCCAGGGAGGATGCTGGGGAGGGGGGGTCTGGGGTCTAGGGAGAAGGTTGGGGCTGTCCAGAGGGTTGTCCGGGGGGCTGTTCGAGGGGTTGTCCGGGTTCCAGGGAGGAGGGTGGGGGCTATCTGGGGGGCTGTCTAGGGGGTAATTCGGGGGCTGTCTAGGGTCCAATAAGGAGGGGGGGATGTCCAAAGGGATTTCCCAGACACATGAGATGGTATTTACATATTTTCATATCAAAATCATTCAAGGATAAAAAAATCAATATATCAACTTTTAATCAGACCATCAATTTTCTAAATTCTACTAAAAAAATTAAAATTTCATTAAAATAGATAAAAAATAAAGATAATGTGGCCTACATTATCACACACATATTAGGGTACAATAAATCAATAAACATCAATGGTCAGTAATATCATTCAAAAATGTAATGGATTAATTTGTCCCTCATCACCCTCATCTTCACACTCACCCTCATCCTCATCATCGTCCCCATCATCTTCCCCACCCTCCTCCTCACCCTCATACATAGCCTCAGCCTCCTCATCGCCCTCCTCCTCCGCCTAATCTTCTTCCTCCTCCTCCTCCTCCTCCACCTCGGCCTCCTCCTCACCCTCCTCCTCCTCCGCATCGACCTCCTCCTTACCATTTCCTTGACCAAAAATAGAACTGAAACCTGGTGAACCATATATAGAACGCATCGATGTCATATATTAATCAAAGGGAGTGATGTCCTCTGGTGGAAGTGTTAGATGTAAAACATCAATCTATTTCATAAATGTTGTGCCTGCCCTAGAAGACTGTTCTACCATGTATGTGGCCCTTTTTTTAGCATGTTATGCCTGTGCCTTAACCATCTGCGACTTAGTAGCATTACAAATCGTTCCTGAGGAGGTCCAATACCTCATCAAAACTATACTATTCCCAGTTCGAAAGTGTACTATACCCAGGTCCTCATCTCCCAACACCTGATGTAAGTGGTCGTTTTGCCCAAAATTGTCAGGTTACTGGGCATCAAGAGCCTCTAAATAATCCTGTTACAAATATAAAGATTTTATTATGTTAAAAATAGAGATTAAAATTTTAAATCTATAAATTAAAACAAACAAACAACTGCTGAGTCGGTTCATTAACCTCCCTTCCATCCTTCTTCTTTTTACTCAAGAAAAACCATTTTTATCATGGCACACATCCTTCTATATTCAATGTATGCCTCTGTAATGAAATTGAATGTATAAAACCATAATTAAAAATAGGATATATGGAAACATAGTAATTTCAAAACTATAAATATATAATAATTTTTGAAATCGAATAATTTATGGAGGAAGCAATAGAAATTGAAAATCATAAAGAAATATTATAAAATTTCATATGTACTATCTCTTATGATCTAGCATCGTAGTACATCCCTGTGAGTGGACTTATTTCTTCACATCAATGTTTTTTTATTTCTTATATATGAATCATAAATAAATTTCAATAATTAGTATTAAAGAAAAACATGAAAATTTTCATGTAAATACTACTAATTTGAATAATATCGTTAATTGAATACTCACCCAATGAATAATCATATGTCGGTACTATTCTAATGCACAATCATCCACGATAGGGACCACCTCTTACTATGTGGAAACTCTAGCATGATAAAAAATGTACAACTCATGCTTATAAGCTCTCCAAAGCTCGCCTAACTCCATTAGACATGCGGGTCGTGCACCCACACCATCGAGGAAATAAAACCGTAGTTGAAACCAAAATATTAATTCATATAAAGACAAATATTAATATATTGCATTAAATACAACAGATTTTTTTACCCATATCACTGCATAGGTTTTATCCATGAATTCATTTGGAAGCTATCTCCATGAGAGTAGGCTGAAAGGAATGATGTAGAGTATTTGGATTGTGTTTCCAAAAAACTATGACATTGCTGCCATGATTTTTTTATTCATCTAACTATCTTCATTGTAGTCCACCATCATCTGCGTGTGGCATTTCCACACCAAACACATGTGTTTACGCCCCCGCGCCCACCTCTTATCAGTAGATGTATCTGTTAAGATAGAAAAACAAATATTTTATCAATACATGTTATAATGAAAATAAATTATGGTGTAACAATTTTTTAGGGTTGTATAAATATATATGCGTTAGTCTGATCAATGGGCACCACTGGATCGGTAGAAACTGAAGGATCTCCCTGTACAGATGGAGTGGGTCCCAATGTATGCTCTGTAGGGACAGACTCTACCAGAGCAGTAGTCGAAGAAGATGGAATACAAAATCCTAGAGAGAAGGATTCAGAATTAAAAGAATTTGATATGTATGGAAGGCCAAATGCTAGATGGGTAGTGGGAATCATCATTAGATATTGTACAGAGGGGTGTGGAGACTCAGATGTAAAGTTTGGTGAAAACATGGGAGGTCTAAATAACCCGTGTGTCTTTAACGGCACACCGGGATCAGAATGTGGGATGGATGTTATGTCAGTGGGAGGGGCAGTGTATTATCAGGTACGCCGACTAGATCTTCTAGCTTCCATACGACCCCCCTCATTTGTAAACAATGAGTACTAGGACCACTACTAGGTTTCTCATCAAATAACTGTCTCCTAATAGATGGATCCTAAAAATAATATTTTAAAAAATTTAATCAAATGACATTATATATTATTTAAATAAATATATTTGAAATAAAATACTCACAATAGACACAAGTGGTGGAATTCCCATCTCATCCATGCGATGACTATTGTCCATAATTTTTTTTCGTCCCCTCTATTCAATTGGTTTCATTTTCCTACATTTGAAAACAAATATGGAATTAAATAGAAAAGGATAACTAATGAGTAACCCAAAAACCAAATAAATGAGTGGAAATAGGTGGATTCATGGATAATTTAACTACCATTGTATTAGGTGAGCTTGAACAAATATATAATGAAGTCTATATATCATTCTAGGTGTAATCAAGAAATTTAAATTTTAGTATGAAGATTCTTTAATATGTTTCACCAGTATATTAAAATCATGGAACATTGATTCTACCAGATTCATAAGTTGTGATGGAGTTGCCAAAATTAAGGAAAAATTGAATTTCATTAGCTCGGGTAGATGATGCAGGTTTCAATACATGTTATGGAAGAGAATACAAACCATCATGTTCATTACTTGGTAAAATGTTAAAGAGAGGTCTTAGAGTCATACAAATTTTATAAAAATCACAGTTGAAGCATTGAAATGTTCACCAAGTTAGATATGTTTCTATCGTAGGTTTAAATACTGTTCAATTATAAATTAAAAAATTCAATTAAAATAAAACTTCCAACCAATAAACATTTAAAATGAACATAACGGTCCAATCAGATACAACATATTTGAAATCAATATTTAATCAATTTGAATAGTACCAACCTCAAAAACCGTAGTTGAGGTAAACCAAAAAAATTGAGAACTTGGATGGATGATTCTATATATTTTCCACCACAAAATTAGGTTCATAATCAACTCTGACAATTGATCTATTAGATTCATCAAAAGAAATAAATGGATTGGTTCCAATGGCAGTAGGGACCGTGTCAATTCCATCATCACCATCCTCAAAATTATGTCTTGGAATTACATCAACTATGACACCAAATTCAGGTCGAAGTTGGTCTTTGACATAAAAAACATGACTTTCCATTGATGACAATACATATGGTTCTTCTCTAGCCAGAGTGCGAGTCAAATTAATTACTCAAAATCCACAATCATCAATAAATGTGCCATGTCTCGTCATCGAAAGAAACCAATGACATTTCATCACCGTGACTCATCCAAGAGAGTAATAATCCAATTTTACTATTTCATCAATGACACCATAATAACTCACATTTTCAAATTGTAGTCTACTATCTGATGCACTAGAATAACAATATGGTATGGTAGTAACCATAACACAATCATGATGTGTTCTCATGTTCTTTTCTCTTTCATTGAAAAAAAATATGTACTCATTGATAATAATTGATTTGCAGTCACGAACAATAGTATTAGGACCAAAAGGCATTTCTCTTACTTCCTCAGAGAATGATTCAGCAGGAAAACTCAATACCTGGAATATAAATGATTATTAAACTTAATTAAATATTGATTTAATTATTTAAAATAGTAATATATTTACCTTCAATTTTATCAAAGAAGAAAACTATTTGATATGAAACGACTCCCACTTTCTCAAAGATAACAAACTATGCTTTCTATTTATAATTTATTTATGTTCCTTGTAGATAAAAAATATGAATAGATTAATAGATATATATGTAAGATATACGTATTCCATTTAGTTACCTTATTTAGTTATCGAACAAATCACAGTTGAAAAAAACTGTGTGATGTTCCATCTCCTGCCCTTGAAGGATTAATGTCTTCAATGTATATGATCCAAGAATTCCTCCTCTTGGGGGAAGTGATGGAAAAATAGGTTCAATTTTCACATATTGTTCTTCTCATTTTTCATTGGTCTGTTCATTCTTGTAGTAAGATCATTAAAACCATTGATCATAAATCTATACATTCTTGATCCATGTAATCATTCACGATAGAACCTTCTAGATGATTCCTGTTTTGGATATAAGAATTTAATGTGTAAAAATTTCATTCAGTTTGATACATCCAATGAAAAGAAAAAGGACCTACATGAAGTATTTCAGTGGGAATATGGAAAGTCAGATACATCTTTCATGTGAAAAATGATGGAGGAAATATTTTCTCAAACTCACACAAAAGTAATGGGGAGTCTATCAATTTTTGTTCAAGAAAGACATTGAAAACTTCATAGAAAATTGATCTATAAAAGAAATTGAACAACTGAATAACAGTCAGCCTTAAATTATTGGAAAAAAGATGATATATTTCAATTGGAATCAACTCATGCAAAATAATATGATAATCATGAGTGTTCAAAGATTTTAGCTTCAACTCTCTCCTATTGACCCATTTAGATATGTTCCTGAATAGCCATCAGGAACTCTAATAGTCTCTATTACTTCTAGAAATTGTTTTTATAGGTGTCATTACATAAGAAAAACATGGAACTTTCAATTTATTTTCACTGATACTCACATGATGCAATTCTTGTATGATTCCCCAATCCACCAAGTCATACAGAGAACGTATATCGTCTTTTTTCTTTCCCTTAACATTTAGAATTATCAAAAGAAAAATTTCAAATATATTATTTTAATTGTGAATTATGTCTAAGAAATGACGTAAAAAATTGGTTATCTAATATGGAAAATCAAAAAAGATACCCCTCTTCCTCCAATTGAAACCGGTTTCAGTTGAAACATTCTTTATCTTTCCAGATATCATTTGACCTTTCCTGAATGAAAAACTAAAATCTTTCAATTTATTAGGCACATCAGTTCCATACATACGCTGACGTGGATCATCAATATCTATGGTATTTTCAAATCTTCGACGATTATTTCTATATGGATGGTCAATTGAAAAGAATCGTTGATGTCCCATAAAACTGAAACTACAATTATGTTTTAGTCTTCTGGGTCATTTATTGTTCATACAAACAGAACCTGACAGTTTTCCCTTCTTTCTCCATCTAGACATCATTGTATAAGCCCAAAAATCAATGATCATCTACATAATCATAGCACGCTTATGAAATATGTATTTCGAATATGCATCATATGTGTGCACACCCACAACCCAAAGTAGTTTCAACTCTCTTATTAAAGGTTTCATATATTCGTCAATATCAATGTTGGGATCCGAAGGGACAGATATGAGTACAATCATTTATGTGAAAGGTTATTTCATACACAACCATGGATGAATATTATGAATGTGAATAAAATTTGGCCTTGTGTTGTGCGATGTAAGAATCTACCCAAACAGATTAAAACCATCGCATGAATGACCCAGCCTTACATTACGCATGTCAGTTGAAAAATTTGGATATCGAGCATCAAATTTCTACCATGGAAATCCATCTACAGGGTGAAACATCCCAGCATTAGTCTTATTTTTCTAGGTATCATTCCATCTCATTTTTATTGATATTTCAGAAGACATAAAATTATTTTTGAGGCTGTGGATCAATGGAAAGCACCACATTACTTTTTGTGGCATACGGGATGGTGTTCCATCAGATTTTGACTTCCAGCGGGATGTTCACATATTATACAATCATTTTGTTCAGTAGTTTTCTCCCTAAATAAACAACAATCTTTCAGGAAAGCATGAATTTTGTTTCTTTAAAATCAATGTTCCTCAACTAACTTCCATTCCATATTGTGGTTTGAGGGGATATCAGCATCAGCTAGAAGTAAATCTTTCCATAATGTAATAACTTAATCGATTTTTGTATTAGAAATTCCATAAATAGTTTTCCCATGAATCAATTAGATTAAGAATTCCAGATATTTCATTTTATCGCATTGTCGATATACTAAAGTCATCGCAACATCATTCAATTTTTTCACCCTGACAACATCATCATTTTCATTAGAGGCATCATGTGAGCTCATATCAAATTCTTCTTTCTTAAGAATTCTTTTTTTTGTGATGATGAATAAATAGAAGTCGGTCATATAACAAATTCTCCACTCCAGTCCTCTCATTTGGATCACAAAAAAATTGAGATTTTATTTTCTCCCCAATTTGATACCACAAATAGTAGTATGCTTGAAAAGAATATTTGGTTATGTGGTATATGACTTATTCATGGATCAACCAAGGTCTGCCAAAACGAATGAGTCATAGGCAGTGTATGTGACCACTATCTGAAGCACTGTGAAATGAAAAATCTAAAAATATCCCCAATTTTTTTTCAAAATCACTTGAGATCCAATCGGTTTCATACATATAAATTCCATCCATTCTATAAAAAATTAATTGTTATAATTCATTTCTTCAAAATCAATTCAATAAGATTGAAGTATCAACGAATATATATTTAAGTAAATGAGATTTGATCACTTTATATGAATCCATAACTGAAAAAATACTATATATTATAATCATAATATAATGAATAGAGAAAATACTATATTTATAAAAAAAATTCTTTACAGAACTATAAATGAGTATACAAGATAATGTACACTTGTGGAGGATAATTATTCAAAAGTTGACTAAATATTAGATCGAAGAAATTTTAAGTTTCAGTAGATAATTTGTGTGATCACATACATTGACCAAGGGGAGTGAGTTTCCAGGGGTTGCAGGTTGTCTAAGGGGGGCATGGTTGTTCCGGGGGTTTGAGGTGTCCAGGGGGTTGGGGTTGTCTAGGGGGGTCAGGTTGTCCATGTGGGCGGGCTATCCACGGGCATGGTCGGGCTGTCCAGGGGGTAGGTGGTGTATAGGGGGGTGGGACGGCTATCCATGGGGGTCAGAAGGTTGTCCAATGGGTGGGCGGGGTTGTCCAGTGGAGTACGGGGTGCCCAGGGGGTGGGAGTTCTGCCAATGGGGGTGGTAGGGCTGTCCTGGGGGGTTTGGGGTGTCCAGAGGGTGGGAGGGCTATCCAGGGGGTGGACGGGCTGTCCAAAGGTGGTGGTCAGGCTATCCATGGGGGTGTCGGGGCTGTCCAGTGGGTTAGAGGGTGTCATGGGGGTGGGGGGGGGGGGCATTATAGGTGTTGGGGATGTCCGAGGGGATGGGGGTGTCTGAGGGGTCGTGGGCGGGTTCTAGAGGGGGGGGGGGGATTTCCATGAGGGTGGGGGATATCCCTGGTGGTAAGACCTCTCCAGGGGGTGGGGAAGTTCTCCACGGGGGTGGCGAGGTTGTCCAGGGGGTCAGGGGTGTCCCCTTGGACAACCCACCCCCTTGAGAGCCCACACCCACATGATAGCCCACACACCCTCTCCCACCTCCTTAGACAACCGAAAACCACCTCCCCCAACCGGAAAACCCATCCCCACCACCTTAGACTGCCCCCCTTGACAGCCCACACCCCCTCCCCTATAGCCGCCCCCTGACAGCCCCCATGTACATCCCCCCCAACCCCCTCCTTGGATACCCCACACCCCCTCCTCCACATGAACACCCCACCCTGACCCCCTGGACATCCCAAACCCCTCCTTGGGTCAGCCCATACCCCCCTCCCCCACACCCATATAGCCCCCTACCCCCCTGCAGCCCACTACCCCTTAGACAACCCACCCCCACCTAGACATCCCCCCACACCTAGACAGCCGCTCTACCCCTACTACAGCCCCCCTTTGGGTATTCTTATTTAAAATAATTTTATTCATTACAAAATCCAACCCATAATACATTATCCATTTCACTAAACAAAAAACATAAATCCCAACTAAAAAATAGATAAAAACCAAATAAATAAAAAACATAAAACAAACCGAAAATAAACATAAAACAAACCCTTTACCCCACTAAACAAAAAACATAAAACAAACCCATTACCCCTACACTTAACAAAACCAACTAAACCGACCATTTACGATGTATGATGTTTAGAACAAAAAAACATAAAACAAACAAAGGGTTTTGTACTCCATCTTCAATAACTCTAATTTAGCAAAAATCAAAACATCAAACATAAAATAAAGAGTAAGAACACAAAAACTATGGTAACACTTACTAATATGAAGTGTATAAATAATAATTTGTTCGATTGAAGAAGGATCTTCGGCTGGAAGGTGTTTTAATGCTAAGAATACATTTGGGGGAGATCTGGATTAGGTATGCAATCAGACCTAATTAGAGCTTTGGCACTGGGTATTTGGGGGAAAATTCCCAACAGTTTTTGAAAACCTTTGGAAAATCTTCCCTTTACCAACAGTTTATCAAAACCATTGGTATAGCTTAGACAAAATAGTTTTTTCCCAATGGTTTTAGAAAACCATTGGGAAATTTTATAAAAGTATACTAATTGGCAATGGGTTGTTCAAAATGTTGGAAAATGATGCTTCTTTTACAAAATAACAATGGTATCCTCAAACTGTTGCTATAGTATCGTGGGAAAAACACCATGTTCCAGTAGTGATTTTGGATTTTGACACTACATGATATAATATATAAAACCACAAACCATTAAAAGTTTTTTCCCATAGTGATTGTAAAATTGGAGTGGTTTAAATTATTTAATAATGAAATGGTATAATGATGATAAAATAATTTCCTTTCTTATGTGGTGTTGAGTCACACTCTCAAAAAAACTATTTCAAAATAAAAAAATATATTTTATGTTTAGTAGGATTCCTTTTGAATTTATATAATAAATGGAATTAAAATGAAATTACATTATTTTAAATGAAAATTTAAATTAGGTAGAAATTTCATTTTATTGTATTTACTACATCATTATTGGTGTTTTCTGCTACCATAAAACACACCGTATTTTTATGCTGTACTTCATTTTTACCCAAAATATTCATGGTCTCAAAAAAATTACGAAAAATTCAATGAAAGAATATTTATATATCTTGATTCCAAAAATAATATCAATTTTATGTAAATAATTTCAAATATATGTGAAATTTTTTATTAAATATAAAACCTCACATTTATTTAAAATGAGGGGTTTTTTATAATAACATTTTTTGAACCCTTAAATAAATTATAGCTGACTTCATAAATATTAGATGATCAATTATATAAAATAAAATTTATTTAATGATTATATTTTATTAAAATATTATATATTTAAAAAACACATTAATTAATTTTTATTATCAACAAAGAAATATTTTGTGTTTGAAAAATAATTTACTACATAAAAGTAATAAGATGAAATTATTATCATTATTTTATAAAACATATTGTACATATTTCAATTTTTTGGTTATTCCTACATTTCTTATTAATAATTTAGTATATTCCCTAAGATTAAGGTGTGTGATGGTGGGCTTTTAGTGGTCCATTTGCTGAACATATATTGGGATGTGATCTCGATGAGCTTTAAATTCTCCCATAAATGGTTTTTCTCATGCTAAACTTTTCAGATCTATGTTTGGTATTGGTCTATATAAAAGAAAAGAAATTCAATATCCCTTGGAAGCTCTTATAAATGGTATTCATTGGGTAAAATCCTATAGGTTCATTTCATCACTTCCTTTTTCTATTCCAAAATAATTTATTAAAACCCTATATCTATACTAGTCATCTGATTACTATTTAATGTCTATATAATCAATGGTACAGAAACATAACATTCATTTAATACCAATTGGATAAAAACAATAAGTTCATGTGTTTAGTATAACCATAAGAAATTTTATAAAATGAAAAGAGTGTTTTTATTCATAATAGTTTAGGTACTCACAATATTCCCCCTTTAGAAATTTTTACGATATTTTTTGACCATAATATAATAGATGTGGGTAACTCTACTTTATCACCTCCTATGGTTCCCATGTTTCTTCTTCAAACATGTGGTTTTTCGGAAACACTTTGATGAGGGGAAGTGTCTTATATCTTAGAACCATTTCTATTTGATCTAAGATCTTCACCGGATTCTTCCCATTGGAATGGTCATTATCCAATGGTACACATTTGGATTTAGTACATGTGAGAGTCTTCTATGTACATTCTCAATAGGGATATATAGAAGACATCATGAAATTCAAGTAGGTTTAGTGTGATTTCTAGTCAATAGGTAACAATAATGATGTGATCAACAATATCAAAATGGAAGATGTACCTTGAACTATGATTTATCCTCATCCCAAATCTCATAAATTTATTCCATTGTGATATATAGTGGAATATCATATCATCAACATCAAAATATAGGTACCATCAATGATTGTCCACATAGATCTTATGTTGACACTGAGTATCATTGATATGTTTCTGAATTTTCATAACCTTCTCCCTCAATTCTTTTACCATTATACAAACCATAAGTTTCCATTCACCAACGTCATCCCAAAATGCTAGTGTTCTAAACCTCAACCCATAAAGTCCTACAAAGGGATCCATTTTGATTTTTGGGTGGAAACTATTGTTTTAATATAACTTGACCTGATGGAGATAGTGTCCCCTTTCCTCTTTGATGTCAAATGGGTATTCTCTAAATAATTCCTCAATTTCCTGTATTGTCTATTCATATTGGACATCAGTTTGTGAGAGATAAGACAAAATGAAGGTTAGATTAGTGTTTAGATCATGTTAGAGTCTTTCCCAAAAGAAAAGAAGTTAATTTGGGATCTATATAAGACACAATAAATAGTGGTTCTCCATACATACTCACCACTTATCTGATATATATATATACATATGAGATATTTGATCCCCTGATAAATCTTCTCAAATCTCAATGTATTTTGCAGTCATTGTAAGAATATTCACAACAACCGAAATAACATTTCTTACTTTGGATGTCTTCATATGTATATTGACAATGTTCTTGGTGATTGTTTCCCATTCCCATGATTCTATTGTTAATCTTTTCATAATCCCCTAATAATTATTCCTTTTAGTCTTCACCTGCTGACATATCTGGAACTTTGATGTATATTCAATGATATCCTTATTCATATTGTCCCATCAGTAGTTCTCTCTAAGATCCTAATACATCATGGTGTCTCCTATGAGTATGAATAAATTTTAACTCTCTACATCATCTAATAGTTCCCTCTTTAACTCCAGATTTGATGGAACACATAGTTTTGATTAAAATCTCACAGTTTATTCATTATTTATGTTTATCACTAAGGATTTCACTTTTCTTATTTTTTCCACATTCATATGAAATTCCACAACATTGTTTTTAGGGTCCATTAAGCGTTCAAGAGATATGGTTGAAAAATTATTTGTGAAAGGACTGATGATGTTTCTTCTTTTATGATTCCCACTCCAATCATCTTCAAATTCAATAATATTGGACCAATAACAATTCTTTTTCGTGATATAATTGTTGGATAATTTCTACTAAGAGGATTTAACTCTATGTTATATTTCCTAATATTTTAGTTTATTGGGTAGTTTTAATCATCAATGATCTCTAAACATATTCATTTGCAAATATTTATGTCCTTATATGTGAATATAAATTTCAGACTTTTGGGATCCGTATATATTTCACATTTATTTTCAAAGAGATAACACAACCTAATTTTTATAGAAATGGTCATTTATTATAGTTCTAGATCATGTGTGGGATATTTTTGCTCATGAATTTTAAACATCCATGAATCATAAAATAAGACATTTTCATTTTTCATTAACACACATCCCAATCCATTCTTTGAAGCATCAGCGAAAATCACAAGAATTTCCTGACTTATGATTAATGATCAATTCCATGATGCTTTGTTTACATTTATCACTCCTAAACATTTTGACTTCCTTCTTTGATAGATTGGAAAGTGTATTTTAGATTCATTTGAAATTGATCAAAATCAGAGAAAATATCCAGCTATCCCAAGAAAACTATGGATATCTATAACATATATTGGCCTTTAACATACATCAATTTTATTTTTCATTGATCTATAAATAGATATCTCATTGCTTGTGATGATATGACAAAGGAATGTGACTTCCTTCAACAATAATTCACACATTATTTACATTGTAGAGAGCTCAACTGTTCTCTGGGTCATTAGTATAGTTCTCAGAATATCTTAATAGTCCTCCGTGGTTTTGGAATATATTTTAATATCATCTATAAATACAACCAATATTTTGGTTATATAATATCTAAATAGACTATTAATTAAAGACATGAAAATTATTGGAGGATTAGTTACTCTAAATTTCACTACTATGAATTCTTAATGGTCATACATTGTAATAAATGTAGTCCTAGGTATATCCTCATTATTCAACATATCATGGTAATATCCCAACCATAGATCCACCAGGGAGATGTATTATGATCCATGTAGCTAATAATAAAAGTCATTAATTCATGGTAATTGAGAATTGTACTTTATCGTTATCTTGTTGAGTTCATGATAATCGATACAAAGGAGAACTTCCCAATTATTCTTCTAGAATAAGAGGACTTGTGCACCCCATGGTGAATTACATGGTAATATGAATCATTTATCCAGATTCACAAGTATTTTATTCATAAATTCCTTATGTTCAAAAATAGAAAACCTATATGGAGTATTGTATATTGGTAATTCCCCATATATAAGTTTGATTGAAAATTAAACCTCTCAGCTGGGAGGAAGGCCATGAAATTTCTTAGAAAACACATCATTGTTTTTCCTCACAACAGATATTTCTTT
The DNA here is from genome assembly GCA_963277665.1 of Viscum album. Lineage (NCBI taxonomy): Eukaryota > Viridiplantae > Streptophyta > Magnoliopsida > Santalales > Viscaceae > Viscum > Viscum album. The sequence goes on along the minus strand of OY728120.1, from coordinate 2,056,898,482 downwards.
GAGGATTATTCATTCCTTAGATTAAATATTTTGAGAAAGATATTCTTTATAGTAGTGAAATAGTACCCATGATTTTGATTAAGTTTCTAAATTATATTCATCATCTTCCTTGGAAACATATAGAATCAGGGGAAATTACCATTATAAAGGGTGATTTCAATCTTGTAGAAATATATATTTTCTCTATATAGGGAAAGAAAATCCATTCCCAAAATTGTTTCTAATTACACCAAGGGTAGTATGACAAGATTCACTAAGAATTTCATCCCACCAACGTTGATAGGGGATGAGTTATATACACGGGATGCAATAATTTCCCCATTTTTCATTTTTAACAACAACTCTACTTCTATGATTTTGGTGGTGTTCGAATAGTTCTACTAATCCTTCCTGATATGAAGGAATTCATTGAACTATGAACAATAAATATTCCATTCATTTTTTTTGGTTCAACATTATTTGATATAGAATCAGGGATGTGTACTTTTAAAATTTTGAACACATATATGTGAATACAAAGATATTAATGGGATAACATATTAATTTCTTTTACCTCTTTAACTTATGAGTTTCTATAATTCAATCTATGTTATCCATGATCTATTTCTTAATATATATTCTTATGGAATGTTTTTGTTACATTAAAAATTCTTTGAAATGATCTTACTAATTTACCAAATCATATACCATGGGAGTGTCAAAAAAGGTGTATTGTAAGTATTTTTGTCTGGTTCCATATTTCCCTAAGTTAGGACTAGAAAATTTTGGTGGAGTTATTAACCCAAGGTACATCTGTTACAGAACCACATCCATTTGTAGTATCCAAAGAGGATATATTTTCATGATAAACCAATTACTCTATTATTACCAAAATTTAGGGATTTTTTCTTATACATAATCTTATCCGTATGAAATTTTCTAGATTTATCTAATCTAAAGGATTTATCTATAATTTATAATCTAAATCCCAATAATTACTAATCATATCCTCTCATACCAACTATAATAACCCTGTACTTTTTTAAACATTAATAAATGTTTTATTACATAAATTTACACTTAATACATCCCATAAGATTATGATGTCTAATCAATTTGGGAAATTAAATACATAACATAAAAACAAAAAAAATGAAAAGTAATATCTTTTTTGAAAACATATTTGACATTACCAAAATGTTCCATCTTACATAACACTTCAAGGGATAACCTGTGTACATACATATGAAATGGGTGAGCTATAAAGCCTAGTAAGGGAATAAAAAAGGAATAACGTGAGGATGAAAATAAAGGTTAGAAAATAGGGATATAAATTTTTCCTAATCGATACATGAATAATAAAGAATGATATTTCATTATAATCATAAAAAATGAAATGTAAAAACTACATAAAACACTAAAACATAAACATATGTTATGCCTAGACTCAATAAGAATACATTGTGGAAAAAGTCTTATAAGGGAATCAGGTAAAACCCCTATCCCAATGTAACAAGTCATGATACTAACCATTACCCAATTAACTCTATTGCTATATTATTTCGGGCACACCCATCACTTTCATTTTAGAATCATGCTTAAGTGTGCCACATATAACATATAACATGGATTTGTGAATCATCATATTTTATTACCTGATCAAGGATTGTTGAATTCACATATTTATTTCCCAACTAAAAGATATTTATTTTCATAAATTGGAATTCCATTTATTTGAAATTGGTATGGTATTAACTAAAAAATTTCTTTGGAATGGAAAATCGTAGTGAAATATTGGCATCCTAACATTGTCACTTAGAAATTGAAAACATGGTTTGATGAGAGAGAGAGAGGTCTATAGTAATTTGGACATAAATTATATTATAATTGAGAAATGGAAGGAAGTATCCCAACATGTTTAATAGAAAATATAAGGTGTAATATAACAAAGAAACATGAGTAAATAATAGATAATAAAATAACCCTTATGAATTTTTGGCATGGTAACAGTTATACGTGGAAGATATTAATGAGAGAAAAAGTGGTATATCCTTATTCTGAATTCATAAGGGATTAATGGGGATTTTTAATAACATACTCCATCTTTATTAATTTAAACACATAAGGGTATAACATAGAGGATATTCTCTAATAAAAGTGATAAAGAGAGGATCCCTTACATGAGGGTGTGAAACCAAATGTGTGGGAGGTGATTCTTGAAACCCTGAGGGAGACATGGTAGGACTATAGGGAGTATATGGAAGAGTTTAATCATTCTCAAATGATTTTTTTGAAGTGAAATTTGATATAGGGTTTGTTAATATAGGGAATTAAGTGGATATAATTATTAGTTTAGTTTTTCACACAACATAATGTGGTATTCAAAGCCACAAACCGAACAATGATATTTCCCATGGTTTCTAAAAAATGTGAGTGGTTTAAATTATTTTATAAGTTCATGGGAATAATATAATAAAATAATTCTCTTTCTTATGTGGACATGAGTAACATTCTTAAAAAACGATTTTAAAATATAGAAATATATTATATGTCTTGGAGGATTCATTGAAGATTTATAAAATAGACATAAAATTAAAATATATTAAAGTGTAACCATATATTTATAGGAATATACTTTTTATATATTTATTTCATCATTATTGGGACCTTATCATGTCATAAAACACATCGTATATTTATACAGTATTTAATTTTTAGGAAACAATTTGACTATCTTAGAAAATACTAAAAGATTAACCATTAGATATATTAAAAATCCTGATTAAAAAATTAATTTTCATTTTATCTAAATAATATCTTAATTATGGGAGTTTTTACTTTTCAAATAAAATACAGCATTTATTGAAAATGATGGGTTTTTTGAAATGAAATTTTTTTGAACCCCTATAAAAATTACAATGGACATCATAAAAATTATATTATCATTTAAATATAATAAATGTTACATTATGATAATATTTTATCAAAATATTATTTATTTTAAAAATAAATATATAAATTTAATTTAATTTTACTATTAACCAAAAATACAATTTGTGATTTAAAAATCATTTAAAATGTAACAATAATTGGATAAAAATGTATTACTTATTTTAGAAAAAATAATGTACATATTCCTATTTCTATGGTCTTCATATATATCTCATTAATACACTATCAAACGACCTGTGTGTAAGGTGTGTGATAGTGGGGATTTTATGGGGTCTTTTGGTGAATAGGGCTATGGTGACGATCTTGATGATCTTGTATATATCTAATAATTAGTTTCATGTATTCTTTTGTTGGTGGATATAACCTTGGGCCTGGTCTTGGGAAAATAAAAGCAACTATATCCTACTTGGATGCTCTGATAAATGGTATTCATTGTGTTGGATCATACTAGTTGGGTCATCACATCCTGGTTATGTTACAAAAGGAGTTGTTAAACCCTATATTTATACTATTCATATGATCACTATTCGGCGACTATATTATCAATGTTAAAGACAAATAACTATAATATAATTTAATATTTGACAAAAAAACTATGTGTTTTTATTTCCACAAGACATTTAATTAAATGGAAATGTGAAATTTTGTTCATTACAGTTTGGGTCATTATAATATTTTCCCTTTAGAAATTTCACACCTGAAACTGTATTTTCCCACACTAAAATAGGAGAGGGTAACTCTTCTTCATAACCTCGTCTTGTTCCCACATTAATTCTTAAAACTTTTGGTTTTCTCACAACACTTTGATGAGGTGCATTGTTTTATTTCATATAACATTTTCTCTCATATCTAAGAACATAACTGGAATATCCTAATATGATTTTTCATTCTTAAATGGTAAAAAATGGATTTATTACATGTTAGGGATTTCTTATACACATTCTCATGAGGGATACATGGAATACATCATCAACTTGAGACATGTTTAGTGAGAGTGGTAGTCGATCCACCACAACCCTTATGCAATCAAGAATCTCAGAAGGGTTGATCTACTAGGGACTAAGCTTTCCATTCATACTAAATATCATAAAATTATACCATAGATATTTGTAGAGAACTAACCTGTATCTATAATCAATCTATAGGGTTCATCGATGATTATCAGTATATTTCTTATATCGAATTTCAATAGATTTGATGTTCTGCTAAATAGTCTTATCTATTTCCACTATTTCATCGAAAAATCTAATGAACTAGAATTTTATTTCGGAATTCATCCCAACATGTTAGTGTTTTTAACTTTTTCACATAATGGTCTTCATAGGGATCCATTTTGATGATCAATTTGAAACTATAGTTGTATGTGAACTCGAATAGAAGGCTATATTGTTCCTATTTTCCATTGAAGCCAATTGATCATGTTCTCAACATGTCATAAATTTTTTGTATAGTCTTATCATATTATAAATCATTTTGAAGGTGTCAATCCATATTAAAGTTCAACATTTTTTTAGAGCCCACTTGATATTTTAATGAAATTTAGAGTTAAATCTTGGATCTCAATCGAACATAATCAATTGTGGTAGTCCATAAAGGCCTACCACTTCTATGATGTATATCAGTGGTAGTTTATCTACTGAAATCTCCTAAAATCACATTAAAGTGTGCAATATTAAATTAGAGTTCATAATAACCCAGATAACTTTGTTTCCATTGATTGTATTTCATAGTCTAATGATAAATTCCATGGTGAGTTTTTGTAATTTCTATGTTAGTATGGTTAATGGTTTCATCATCCCCTTAGACATATAGCTATTAGACATAACATTATAACATATTAGGCACTTTGATGTATATTGAGTGATATCTATCTTCTTGTTGTCCCACCAATAGTTATCCTGATGATCAAAATACATAATTTTGTTTCCTGGGAGAATAAGGAAAATTGAACTATGTGAATCATCAAATAGATCCCTCTTAAAATAATTATTTCATGTTGTACAACCAATTATCATAATTCGTGATGGCCTTTAACCATCTTTGTTGGATAATTTCATCTATTTCTATGTGAATATATATTTATGTATTTTTTTATCTTTATATATTCCCAACTTATCCCCAAATATACAATTCTTCCAAATATTCAAAGAAAATACCATTTCATCCAACTCCAGATCATATGTGGGGCAGTTTTTCCCTTTAATTTTCAACTTCCTTGAAGTATAAGTTCTGAATTTTTTATTTTTCACCAACAAACATCCTAACCCATTCTTCAAATAATCATATAAAATAATGAATATTTTCCCACTTGTGGGTAGTGTGAGAACATGGGATGTTAAAATCCACGTTTTCAACTCAATTATTCTTCATTGACATTAATGAATAAAAGAAAATTTGAGTCCATTATGAGATAGCATATAAGGAGGATTTGAAAATAATGAGAATTTTATCAAAATTTAGGGATAATATCCAGCAAACCCAAGTAAACTATTAATATATGCCATAGATGGTGGCCTCGACCATCCACCAATTTCTTTTTTCATGGAATGATCCATAGATATCCCATTTCTCTTGATGATATTCCGAAAGAATAATCTTCCATTCAAGAAGAACTGACACACGTTGTACTTTTCATAGGTATTCTAATTTCACAACACCTTTAGCCTAATGATTACATGATCCTCATGGACCTTCGTGGTTTTTGAATATATCAGAATATCATCGATAAAGACTACCATTAATTTTTCATGAAAATATCAAATTAATATATATATATATATATTAAATCCATAAAAAAATTTAGAGCATTAGTTACTCTAATTTACATAACTATGAACTGGTAGTTCCCATTCCATGTACGAAAATCAATCCTATGTATATCCTCCATCTTCGCCATATCATGGAAATATATTGACCACAGATCATCCTTGATGAAGTATTGTGATCCATGTAGAAGATAAAACATGTAATGAATCCATGGAAAATGAGACTAGATCATTACAATGATCTTTTTGAGCCCACAGTAATCAATAAAAATGTGCATCGACCAATCCATGTTCTTGATGAAGAAGACTGGTGAACCCCACAGTGAATCAATTTGGTATACAAATCCTTTATCTAGTTTCTCATGTAGCTGTTTCTTCAGTTCCTCATGATCCATCAAATATATCCTATATGGTGTCTGGGATATTAGAAACACCTTATGTATAATATAAAATGAAAATTACACCTCTTGGATAGGAATAAGACAAAAAAATTATTTAGGAAAAATTTCAGTATATTCCCTCACAATCGACTTTTCTTTGAGGATGATCCATTCATTATAGAAAATAATTTGATCTAGATACACTTTCTCATAGGGAAATAATATTCGTGATTGTAATTATGGTTCTAAATATGATTCATCCTCCTCCTTTTAGTTTTATCGAAATATGGTTTGACAAACATTACATAATTTTTTTTTGGAAAATATTTATGTTGGATGTATATAGGGAAAGACAATTCATGCATAAAATTGCATCAAATTCCACCAAATGATGTATTAAATGGTTCCCATGAATTACATCCCAAAAATGATGATTGAGGTTGATTTATGTACATGGGATGCAATAATTTCCACATTTTCCATTTTCAATAACATCTCATCATCCATGATTTTTTGTGGTCTTTTAATAGTTCTACAATGAATTCTTGATATGAAGGAATGAGTACATCTATGAATAGTAATACTAGCATTCACTATTTGATTATGGTTCTAATTTATCAAATATAGAATTAAGTGATGAGTAATTTTAAACTATTGAATACATAAATAGGAATACAATGACATTAAAGTGATAACTTATAGTTTACATTTATCTCATTAAATAATCGTGTAATAGGATTCAATCAATCTTATCAAGGATCTATTTCATAAAAAATATTCTTATAGGAATTGTTTTTTCCATTAATAATAGTTCATCCTGATCTTTTTAATTATCCGAAAATAACCTTATGGAGTGTCAAAATAGGTGCATAGTAAGGCCCATTATTGTGTACCCATTTACCCCAAGTCAGTATAGAATCATATTATTGGTGGTATTACCCCTAGGTACATCTGTTCCATATCCACATCGACTTATAGTATCGAAACATTTATGTAATTTCCTAATAAAAAACTTATATTACACAAAAAAAAAATTAGGGATGTTTTATTATATATTATTCTTATCTGTGAAGAATTAACTAGTGAGTTATAATCGTAAGGATTTCTCTAGATTTTCTTAATCCTAATACAACAAAAAACAAACCCTATATTCTTATTCCAACAATAACAATCATTCCCTTTGTTACACATTAATACATATATTATGATACAAAATTACATTTAATACAACCCAGAAGTTAAAGAGGCCTAGAATGTTTGGGAAATAAATTACGTTATATAAGTACATAAAACATGAAAAACAATATCATTACTGAAAACATATTTGACATGACCAAATTGATCCTTCATACTTGACACTGCTTGGGATAACATAAGGACCTATATAAGAAAGAGGAGAGCTATAAACCCTTTTATGGGAATAAACAAGGCATAATATGTTGAAGAGAACACATGTTCAACAATATTTACATCATTGGAGTAAAAAATGTAACATGGATTAAAACTTATGATATAGCATGATAATCATAACAAGGGAAATTTGGAAACAACATAAAAAAATACATCATAAACATAGGTCAATGATATACCAACCAAGACATCATGGTGGAAAAGGAATTATAAATGAATTAGGTAAAACACCTATACCAATGATATGTATCAGGATACTAACCATTACCAAATTTATTGGACCACTATATAATTCCGGGTGCACCTATCTCTCTCATTTCAATCAAATTATAATGCGTTCCAAATAGAATATATTACATGGATTAATACATCAAAATATTTGATTCCAATATAATGGAGTGTGAAATAAATTCATGTATGTTCTAAATAAAATAATTATAAATTTATAAATGTGAATACCCATGATAGTAAATGGGTAAGGTATTCACTACAAAATTTCTTTGGAATGGAAAATCATGGTGAAATTTTGGCAATTAATGATGTCATTTCAAATTTCATAAAATGAGCTGATTAGAGTAAAATGGGAATCTAATAAGTTTTAAATAAATTAAAAAGTAATAGGGACATGGAAGTAAATATCCCAACAAAACGAATTCGGAATTGAAGGATTAACATAATAAAAAAAACTTTAATAATATGGAGAAAGGAAATAACACTTATAAAATTTTGACATCATAATAGGTGTACAAGGGAGGGATTATAAGAGTTATAGGGGTATCTAATCATTTATAAATCATACCAGTATTATGAATAATGTTCTAAAAAACAATCCCCATCATTAGGAATTAAAATAATAAAATGAAAAAATGTAGGGGAGATTCTTGATTAAATGTGAGAAGAAGAGGATCCCTTACATGATGTTGGGACACCAATGGCTTGGGAGGGGATTCAAGAAATTATGGGGACATCATGGGAGGGAACTAGGGAGAAGAGGGAATATTTGTTTTAGCATAAATGATTTTAATTTAAGATAAATTGGAACTTGTGTGGGATTATATTTGGAAAGAGGGGGATTTCATTATTATTCTTGTTATGGACACTACATAACCTAATATTAAAAAAAAGTCAAAAAATGGTGTTATCCCTTTGATTATACAAATGGGGATTAATTTAATTTTTTTATATGTTCATTTAAAAATAATAATAAAATAATTCCCTTGATTATGTAGAGGTTTGTCACACTCTTAAATAAATTATATTAAAATTATAAAATATATTAAATGTTTTGGTGGATTCATTAAGGAATTATAAAATAAAAAAATATCCATGAAATTACAATAAATTAAATATAAAACATGTATTTAGAAGAGCATACCTTTTATATTATTTATTACATCACATTTGGTAAATTATGATGTCAAAAAACAGACAATATATTTATATGATATTTAATTTTTATTCCAAAATTCGACAGTCACATAAAATTATGAAAATTTCATTGTTAACTAAATTTGACATCTTGGTTCAAAAAAATAATATTTATTTTATCTAAATAATATTATAAATATTTTCTTCATCACATTTAAAATAAAAAAATTACATTTATTGAAAATTATTCAATTTGAAAATATCAATTTTTAACCATTATAAAAATAACATTTGACATTATAAAAATTATATAATAATTTATATTAAATAAAATTTATTAAATGATAATATTTTATTTATAAATTTTTTATTTCGAAAATAAATTTATTTATTAATTGAATTTGAATATTAAAGAGAAATAAAATTTTTTCTTTAAAAATAATTTAAAATGTAACAATAATAGGATGAAAATAATTTCATTATTTTATATAAAAATGTACATATTCATATTTCTAGAGTCATCATACATATCCATTTAATAGACATGTATACCTATTATGTGTAAGGTGTGTGATGATAGAGATTTCATGATGCAATTCAATGATCGTGGTTTGGTTCATGATCTTGTGATCTTGATCATCTCCCATAAATAGTTTATCTCATGCTTATGTTGTTGGCAATCAGCTTGGACTTGGTCCTAGGAAAATACTAGAAATTCTATCTATATTAGAAGCTCAGATAAATTGGATTCATAGTGTCTGATCCTACTTATTGAGGCCATCACTTCCTTTTCCTATGTGAAAATTGTATGTTAATACCTTTTTTAAACTATTTATCTGATCAATGTTCAATGACTAAATTATCAATGGTAATGACAATTAACAATAATTTAAAATCAAATTGGATAATGAAAAATAAGTTCATGTGTTTCCTATAACTATAAAACATTTAATTAAATAAAAAAGGGGAATTTTATTCATAACAGTTCGCGTCGTTACAAATCATACAAGCATTGTATCAAATATATACAATTAGACTGAAAATGATTCATCAATATAATAGGATGCTCAAATTGTGGGTAGAAAAATGATATTGAAAAAAGGGAAGATGAATTAATGAAAAATAAACTATACATTAATCTAATGAAACCATTGAACATCAAAAAATATACCATATGATAATATCGAACCATGAACTCCATAAAAAATCTTCTAAATAACATTCATTTACTATCATTATAGGCATGTCAATAAAAATGAAGTAGGTAACAACCCCACATCAGAAGAAAAGTATTAATAGAACATATTATACTACTTTCAAATGAATTTTTTTGAAATAAAATCCATTTAGAATTTATTTTTTCTTATGTCTTATATTTTAATTATATCTCTCCAAAATTGAAATAAAAAATTATTTATTCCATAAAAAGAACATGTTTTATTATATTTTATTTTCGTGTCATATTAATAGAAAAGTTAATTGCCATTAAAAAAAGGTTGAGAGGAAATAAATTGTTTATAATACCATTCATGACTAGATCACATTAAAAATTCATTATATAAATAATTATATAATAAAAATGGAATGATACTAAACTATCAACCAAAATTAATACCTGAAACAGAAAACACAAGAGATGATGATAGATGTCTATTTATACTTATTAAAAGAACTAGAACCATTAATGTGAATGAATTACTGGCTATGAATATAAATAGATTAAAATATGAATAGAAAGATAAATATTTTTATTATAAATGTAGTAATATTGTAATAGAAGAGAAACATAGGTATAGTTCATCATTTTAGTGGCTATAGGAACACTAAGGTCAAGGTATCCTAGAAATATGTATCATTCCAATGATCAAACCATCATAATGAATGAGTCAATATTGTAAAGTTTAGTCACTGATGTATCATATATTATTGATTGGAATTTCATATTTTTCATAGAAATAGTATTCTATCATTTCCCAATCATGATCATATGGTAATATGATGAATTATATAGTGGTGGTTATGAAAGTTATAAAGAAATTCAAAAAAAATTATAACACCTTAACGATCACCACTCACAATTTATGTATGAAATTTCATACCATGCTAGCACTATATTATTTTTCACATCCCTTATAGTGATCCCATAAAAGACATAAAAATCCAAAAAAATATTTAAATATAAACCAATTATGTATGAACCCAGATCTTCGTTTCAGGTACGCGTTTCTATTTTCAATAGTTTTTAAGAAAAATGGAGTTTATGGAAAATTTTGAAGTACACGCTGTGTACTTTATGAGTACACGCCATGTACTCTTTTCCCGCTCAAAGCCATGTGTTTACCATCTCCGGGCCACACACACGTTGTATAGGGATGATGTGGAGGCCGATTTTAGTAGAGTATGGAAAACCCGAGTACATGCCGTGTACTCTAAATTTACACGCTGTGTACTTTCTTTTTTTTCATTAAACTGACCAGGGTGGCGCCTAACGCATAGAAAGGTCTTCTTATGTGTTTTGTTTGTCTGAGAGTGCCGAGGATCCGTGAATCTTCAACGAGCCCACGCCTCTCCATCTGTTCTCTGTTTCGAGCACTGTTGATTGTGTTGGAATCGCAGTGGTGAGTTCTCCCTTCTGCTTGAGACTTATTTTCCAATTCCTCCTCATTCCCAAGTTATCATGGGTTATGTGTTTTAGACATTTTCTCAGATCTACGACATTCTAAGTATAATATGTCGTCATTGTTCACGTATATCGATCTCCTAGGATCGAGGTAGGTGGTTTGTGCCTTTATGTAGAAAGTATTTGAATATTTTGTGCAATTTTTCCAATTCCCTTCAACAAGAATTGTGCGTTTTCCTACTTTTCCCTTGATTGATTTCCTTCTCACTTGATTGCTATAGTAGAGGTTTACCTTTGTGAATATAGATGTTTTTGTTGTACTCTGGATGTTTTCCATAATTGCTTTTCCTGTTAGGGGTTATCCTAGTTGCAATACCTAGTTGAAGGATAGTGGAGTTGTTGTGATTTTTTTTCTGAGCCTTAAAATGATAGCCAAGTAGTTCTTGAGGTTTACATGGGCGATACACGCACGTTATGCATGTTTATATTACACAGGGCTGAGAGAACCTAGTGTATGGACCAAAAGGAGAATGGACGTAAGGACTTCTCCAGAGTGTATTTAATTTATGTTGCGAGACCACAGGAGGAATTGACGTTGAGTGCTTCTGCATAGATTCGGTAGTTCCTCAACGTAGGCCATAGGGGGAATTGATGTTGAGTGATTCCCCATAGATCCTTTCATACGATACGAGACAATAGGGGGAATTGACTGTGAGTTCTTCGTCAGAAATTCTAATCTTAGCTGAACCAGAGGGGTGAGACTGAGTGTGTCTCCTAAAGGGTTTCTAGTACTTGTAGGTTAAACCATAGGGGTTAGGTTTTGAGAGATACCCAGAGGGTTACCAATTTCTACTTGTTGTTGGATGTTCACGTGTGTACTTTATATGCTAGAACAGTGGATTGTAGCTGCTGTGTGCTTTTCTATTTACTGTTTCCTGCACTTTTACTTGACTTGTATTCATTGACCATTAGACACAGATCATTGGGTGATTTCCTACTAGGATTGTATCTCACACCCTTTTTGGGACATGATTTTGGGCCCAAGTAGATTATATTGTTGCAGTTATAGATAAGGGTATTCACCCTTCTACTTCAGGTTCGTGATTGCTGTGGAGCTTGAGAGCAGGGGACCAAGACGAGGCTAGCGATGCTGAGGAGTCGCTCATTTGTTTTTATTTTGTACATTGGCTTATTACTTTATTCAGAATATTGACTTGTTTGGCTATTTTCCTAGACATATATGTATCATGCATAATTTTCATATATTCCTGATCCAATGGTTTATTTGTTAGTCTTCCACTGTTTAACGTTTACTCATGTATATATGTCTAATGCTTCAGCTATTGTTGTTATTTGTTTTTTTTCATTTCCACTGTGTACTCTACCAATGAGGGAATAGTTTCCCCACTGTCACACCTAAGGAAATCACTGCTAGTTGGCATCCTCTGGCATTTGGGGAAATGCTCTTGAGGCCGTGTAACCAACCAGGTAGGGGGAGCCTCTGGGTGGCTTCTAGAACCGGGACGTTACAATGTGGAATCAGAGGGGTTTCTTTTCTCCTAAATTACTGTTTGGGACCTTTATCAGGGGATTGGATGGATTCAGTACTTGGTATTAATCTGTTCTCGAGAGTAGATAACCCGTGTATAGGGAAAAGCCATACTACCTCATTAATTGCAGTTTGCTGGTTTTGATATTTTACGGTTGATATTATTTCACCTAGAGCAATTTACATGCTTTGTTTTTTTATTTTTCCGACTATTGTGGTTCTAATTCTATTGCAACCCGATGAGATGAAGGTATGCCATCTCATGCATCATATAGGAAGTTTTAGAAATCACATTCCATGCATTCTTTCCATGCCATATAGGGTGCATTAGCGAATACATGTTGTTGTGATAGACTTTGTGTAGATTATTCATGCTGTTGTGATAGAGGATTCATAGAATATCTGCTTCCTTGGTAGAGGATTGTTTGTATTATACTTTTCTTAAATGAATGACATCATTTGATTCGTGGGGATTATGGGCCCTCACGAATCAGAATTTGGCACCTCCTTGACCTATTTTCTGTGTTTTCTGGGCTTCTGTCCAGTTTGTGAGAAACTACCCAGAAAAACCCAGAATACATGGCTTGTACTTCTGACTACATGTCATGTATTTTTTAGATTGTTTCACTGAACGTGGTATCAGGTACATTCTATTGTAGAAATAACTTCTGGAACACACCGTGTATAGTAGGTACACGCCGTGTATTTCAAAGCTGTGTACCCGGCCGTGTAACTAACAACACGGGTCGGGGAAGCTAAAGTAGAACACACCGTGTTGTAAAGGAAAACTATGTGTAGTCTTGTCCAGGTACTCGGCCGCTTCACGAACAACATGGGTCGGTGTTACCTTCTCTTAGACACGCCATGTTGTTTTCAGAACACGCCGTGTAGTCTTGTTCAGGTACCCGACCATGTCATGAACAACACGAGACAATGTCACCTTCACCTATACACGTCGTGCTTGTTCGGAACACGCCGTGTAAGGATCATCCGTGTAGAAGGATATGTATTTAACAAAACGGGCTGCCGAAGCCTTGTCTAGTACATGCTGTGATTGTTCAGAACACATTGTGTAGTCTCGGGTAAAGTCAGAACGTGTGGGTTAGCCATGTAAAGAGACTCGGGTAGGGGAATAGCTTTCAAGTACACGTCGTGTGTGGGGTCAACACGCCGTGTAGTTTGAGGCATTACACGACCTATAGGGTAGGGGTACACACCCATGCCAGTGGATTAAGAATACATGCCATGTAGTTTTTATACACACCGTGTAGTCGTGCTTTGTAAACTTGTCTGTTTTCCTTCCCCTGATCCCATTTCGTACTCTTGTGTTCTATGTCTTTGTTAATTCTTATCTAAGGTTTGCTTTTGATCTTTCAGAGCTATGCCTCTGAGACGTCCTCTAGTTGTACATCAGTCGTCAGGTAGTGATCAGACGCCAGATATGGCTGATCAGAGACATCCTGCTGATCCTATAGTTGGGCCATTCTTGGAACCGGCTGTCATACCAGTTCCATACACTAATGCATAGTTAAGGGAAGGTTTTATGAGGATGATGCATACCTTTTAGAAAGCACCAATTCCTGCCAAGACTATGGAAGACTTGACGTGGGTGATCCAACGGGAGCATCCTCTTACTTTCTCAGGGGAAGGAGGACCACATGTTGCACTGTCATGGATGGATGCCATGCTAACTATCTTCGAGCATCTGGAGAGGCCTCTAGAGAGGTGGGTCAAGCTCGCTACCTACATGCCCTGAGACTCCTCCAAGAGGTGGTGGGACGTGATCTCACAGGCAGGTCATCAGTAGGTTATGGCTTGGGAGGAGTTCCAGCGCGTATTCTATGACTACTTCTACCGGGAGACCCTGAGGGCCGATTGGGCCCGGGATTTCATGATTCTAGAGCAGGGTACTCTTTCAGTTATGGTATATTCCTTTCTTTTTACTGAGCTTCTGCGTTTTACACCCCTCAGGGGTGGATATGGGTTGTTCTTGGCATGTAATTTCAAGGATGGTCTCAGGCGCGAGATCCGCTCATAGGTGAATCTTTTCCAGTTGACTTCTCTCTCTTCCATCGTCAACCATGCACTGATTGCAGAGCGCTATCTGAGAGACTCCAGAGCTATGAACTAGGGCTATTCTAATTCCAGATCTAGTGTTTCACCAGTAGTTAGAATGAAATTCCATAGGGAGTCTTCGCGCGGTTACCCAAGGAGGCTATATACATCTTCTGACAGCCATGTTGTATGCTATCATTGCGGTAGGAGTGGGCATATGAGGTTTCAGTGCAAGAGGGAACCAGTGGAGTGATGATCCTTCTACAAGAATGGTCACCTTCAGTGTTTCTTCCAGGTTTTCTCACCAGGTGTTGGTGATGGGTGATCTTCCATGACTCCTCATTCATGAGAAACACCACCAGTTTCACACTAGTCGGGGAACTGGAGTTCATCCGGCTGTTCGGGCCAAGGTGGAGGTTGAGGTCGTGGCATTCAATCACCGGTCCTTTAGCGCCAACACATAGGCTCATCTCAGAGTGGTCATGTAGGATCACAGGGCCGCGGGGTAGGCAATAACTTTTCCGTGGACCAGACCTATTAGGAGAAGGATCACGGACCTTCTACAGTTCGTGGTACAATTTTAGTAGCCTCAGTTTTATCTTTATCTATTTTCGATACTGGTCTTACGCATAGCTTTATCTCTGTTTCTATTGTGGAGAGCATTGTGCTCTATGTATTTTCTTCTACTGACTCATTGACACTAGACACACCTTTGGGGATGAGGACATCTAGTGTACGCCGATGTAGAGAGTGCCCACTCAAGGTTGAAGGGTATCGTTTCTTATGGAATATCTATGTCCTAGAGATGAAAGGCAATGATGTCACCCTCGGCATGGACTGGTTGGTTCCATTCCAGGATATCGTCGACTGCTATCGTCGTAGAGTGAGTTTCATTTCACCTGAGGGTGAATCTTTTCTTCATATAGTCGAATGGTATGTTCAGGCGAGTTGAGCACGACTCGAGGATCACGGGCTATGAAGGGTGACATCCCAAATTTCTAGTCTTTATCTGGATGATCAGGGGACTTTGCAGTTGGACTTTACTCTTGTGGTGGATCATTTCAGGGATTTCTTCCTAGAGGACTTTTCAGGTTTGCCTCTAGAGCATGAGGTAGACTTTTCTATTGAGCTCATTTCAAGAGCAACACCGGTGCCCATTCCTCCTTATAGGATGGATACACTTGAGTTGCAAGAGCTGAAGAAGCAGTTTCAGGAGTTATAGGAAAAGGGTTTCATCAAACCGAATACTTCACCTTGGGGTTCTCCTATCCTATTTACGAAGAAGGAAGACGGTAACTTTGGGAATTGTGTGGATTAATGGAAGCTGAACCAGTTGACGGTCAAGAACTGATATCCCTTTCCAAGGATAGATGACCTCTTTGATCAGTTTTGAGGTGCCCGGGTGTTTTTGGAGATCGACATGAGGTCCGATTGTCATCAACTGCACGTTAGACCATCATATATACCTCTGACAGCCATCAGGAGCAGGTGTGGTCTATACGAGTATACAGTCATACCGTTCGGTCTCACGAACACACCTGTAGTTTTCATGGCACTGATGAACCGAGTGTTCCATCCCTACTTCGACTCCTTCGTCATGGTCTTCGTGGAGGATATGTTGTTTTACTATAACAATCAACATGACCATGCCACACATCTTGATATCGTTATGAGTATAGGGAGAGAGCTTCGACTCTATGATAAACTCTTGAAGTGTCACTTTCGGATGGAACACATTCACTTCATGGGTCACATCATCTCAGAGGCTGGAGTATCTATGGACCAAGAGAAAGGGATAGCTGTAGTCTCCTGGGAGTATCCCAAGAACATTTTTGAGTTACAGAGTTTCCTAGGGCAAGCTGGATACTACAGACACTTCATTGAGGACTTCTCACACCAACAAACACCATTGAAAGGTCTGACCAAGAAGGGTGAAAAGTTCTTATGGTCAGATTCTTGTGAGTCAGTCTGTCAGGAGCTGAAGTGAATATTGACGTCGGCACTGATAGTACTCTTTCCAAAGTGAGTCAAGAGCTATACTGTCTATTATGATGATTCAGGTATCAGACTAAGCGTTGTTCTTATCCAGGGAGATGGAGTCATTGGGTATGGGTTTTGGCAGTTGAGGCCACATGAGCGGAACTACCCTACACATGATCTGGAGTTGGCAGCTGTTGTTTATTCCTTACGCTGTTGGAGACACTATCTTCTGGGAGAGCACATTGTGGTCTTCACTGACTACAAGAGTCTCAATTATATCTTCACTCCGCGTGATCTGAATCTGAGGCAACGAAGGTGGGTGAAGTATCTTCAGTATTTTTCTTTCGAGCTTACCTATACACTGGGAAAGGGCAATGTCGTGGCAGATGCGTTGAGCAGAAGATCTCAGATTCAAACAGTTCAGGAGGCTAGCAGTGTGTAGAATCTTATAGATCTATTCTCTGAGATGCATTTTGAGGTGCACGACAGACAGGGACAAACCATTCTATCATCTTTAGCTGTTACCTCTACATTACTTGATTGGGTACAAATGAGGCATTTATCAAACTCAAAAGGCTTAGTTCTGGGGGAGAGTGTGTTAGGAGAGGACCCTCTTCCTGGATGGACAGTGGGCGAGGATGAGATCATGCATTTCCAGGGACGCGTATGGGTTCCATTAGACATACGCAAGGAGCTGGTGCGGGATTTTCATACCTCAGTTTGGGTAGTTCATCCTGGCGTCACAAAGATGTATTGTGATCTTCATCGCCAGTACTGGTGGCTAGGTATGAAGAAAGTTGTTGCTGGTTTTGTCATGAGATGTTCTATATGTCAGCAGGTGAAGGCGGAGAATCAGCGACCATCATTCCTTTTACAGCAGTTACCCATTCCCTAGTGGAAGTGGAATGATGTCGTGATGGAATTCATGACCTGGTTGCCTAGGTTCCCTCGGGGGAACGATGCTGTTTGGGTTTTCATCGACAGACTCACTACGGTCGCACACTTCGTTCCAAGAAAGAAGACCTTCCGCGTTGATGATCTAGGACGATTGTACATCTGGGAAAGTGTATGTCTACATGGAGTTCCACACTCCATTGTTTCTGATAGGGATACACTCTTTACATTTGGGTTTCGGAAGGGACTCAGAAGGCCTTGGGTACACTGGAACTTTTGAGTACAGCGTACCATCCCCAGACTGATGGCCAGTCCGAGCGCAGGATCCAGGTGCTTGAGGATATGCTCCAAGTTTTCATTGTAGACTTCGGCAGTTCCTGGGAGAAGTATATACATATTGTGGAGTTCGCCGACCACAACAGATTTCAGGAAACCATTCAGATGGCACCATACGAGGCTCTGTACGTTAGGCCATGATGATCACCGTTATGATGGATGGAGGCAGGAGAGGCATATTTTCTGGGGCCTCGTCTTTTCCAGGAGGCCTCTGAGTATATAGAGTTGATTCAGAAGAGGATGGCTACAACACCGTCTCAATATAAGTCTTATGCTAATCAGCAAATAAGACCTCTAGAGTTCGAGGTCGGGGATCAGGTTTTCTTGCGTGTCGCAACGAGGTTGGGACACAAGAGGATTTGGAGGCATGGTAAGCTTTCACCATGGTACGTTGGGCCGTTTGAGGTTTTGGAGAGAGTTGGACTGGTCGCCTATCGGCTACAGCTACCCCAGAGGTACCGGGCCGTGCATGAAGTCTTCCACGTCTCTCTACTCCGACATTAATTTTCAGTCCCATCTCATGTCTTTCAGCCTGAGGAGGTTGAGCTCGAAGCGGCTGCATCGTTTTAGGACCATCCCATCCAGATTGTCGATCGCAGTACGAAGGTTCTTCGTGGGCGGTCTGTCCCTCTTGTATGGGTGCTATGGTAGCATGGGCAAGTACATGATGAGACATGGGAGAGGGAGGCCGATCTACGATCGCAGTGGCCAGAGCTGTTCTAGGTTTCTTCTTCTACTCCTCTCTAGGGAAATTCAAGGATGAATTTATTTAAGGGGGGAAGTTTGTAAGAACACTTATCTTCGTTTCAAGTACACCTTTCCTTTTTCTGGTGTTTTTGAAAAAATCAAGTTTTTGGATATTTTCAAAGATTACACCACGTACTTTATGAGTACATTCCATGTACTCTTTTCCCGCTCACTACCATGTGTTGGGCAGGTCCGGGCCACACACACGGTGTGTAGGGATGATGTGGATGCCGATTTTAGCAGAGTATGGAAAAACCTAGTACACACTGTGTACTCTAAAAGTAAATGCAGTGTACTTTAATTTTTTGTGAAGTGGACCAGGGTCACGCCTGACGCACAGAAAGGTATTCATTTGGGTTACATTCGTCCGATAGCATCGAGGATCCGCGAATCTTCGACGAGCCCCCGCCTCTCCATCTGTTCTCCATTTCGAGCACTGTTGATTGCGTTGGAATCGCAACGGTGAGTTATCCCTTCTTATTGAGCCTTGTTTTCCAATTCCTCCTCTTTCTCAAGTTATCCTGGTTTATATGTTTCAGATATTTTATCATATCAACGATGTTCTAAGGAGAATCTTTCGTTGTTGTTCAAGTATATCGATCTCCTAGGATCGAGGTAGGTGGATTGTGCCTTTTTTTAGAAATTAGTTGGATATTTTGTGTAATTTTGAAAATTCCCGTGAACGAGAAATGTGCGTTTTCTTGTTTTCCCTTGATTTATTACCTTCTCGCTTGATTTTTATAGTAAAGGTTTACCATTGTGAATAGAGAAGTTTTTTCTATACTATGGATGTTTTCCGTATTTCTTTTGCCTGTTAGGCATTACGCCAGTTGTCATGCCTTGTTTTAGGATAGTGGAGTTGGTGTGATATTTTTCTGCTGAGCCTTAGAAAGATATCCAAGTAGTTTATGAGGTTTACATGGGCGATACACACACGTTATGCATGATTATATTACACAGGTCTGAGAGAACCTAGTGTATGGACCAACGTGAGAATGGACATAAGGGCTTCTCCAGAGTGACTTTAATTTACATTGAGAGACCACATGGGGAATTGACGTTGAGTGCATATTTGGAGATCCTTTAGTACGATACGATACTATAGGGGGAATTGACGGTGAAAGCCTCATAAAAAATTCTACTCTTAGCTGAACCAGAGAGGTGATACCGAGTGTGCCTCCTAAATGGTTTCTAGTACTTGTTGGTTGCACCATAGGGGTTAGTCTATGAGATCTACCCAGAGGGTTACCTATTTTCAACTTGTTGTTGGGTGTTCACTTGTGTACTTTATAATCTGGAACTGTGGATTGTAGCTGCTGTGTGATTTTCTGTTTACTGCTTCCTGCACTTTTACTTGCCTTCTATTCATTGACTGTTAGGCACAGATCTTTGGGTTATTGCGTACTAGGATTGTATCTCACACCATGTTTGGGAGATGCTTTTGGGCCCAATCAGATTATATTTTTGTAGGTATAGATAAGGGAATGTTCCCTTCTAATTCAGGTTTTTGATTGCTGTGGAGCTGGAGAGAAGGGGACAAAGCCGAGGCTTGCGATGCTGAGGAGTCACTCTTTTTTTTTCTTTTGTACATTGGCTTAGTACTGTATTCAGCATTGTGAATTTTTTGTCTATTTTCCTAGACATATATGTATCATGCATCATTTACATATATTCCTGCTCTAGTGGTTTATTTGTTAGTCTTCCGGTGTTTATCGTTTACTCGTGTATGTATGTCTACTTCTTCTACTATTGTTGCTATTTGGTTTTTTTCTTTTCTATTGGGTACTCAACCAATGAGGGCATAGTTTCACAACCATCACACCCAAGTACCTCACTAATAGTCGGCAACCTCTGAAGTTTGGGGAAATGTGCATGAGGCCATGTAACAAACCAGGTACAGGGCGCCTCCGGGTGGCTTTCAGAACCGGGACGTTACAAATTAAAAAATCGACAACAATGAATTTATAAATTATTGACAACCAAAAAATTAAATTACATTAATGAATCATTGATTATTTTATTTGAAAATAAATATGTTATTATAAAATAGTTAATGTTTATTAAACTAGTTGTGAAATTATACATTGAAACCAACATCTGTAATATAAAAATGAGACTCAACCCCAAAATAAAAACATTAATCAGAACTATAAAAAAATTGGGAAATATTCTAAAACATTATCACCCCTCATAAGAATCAACAAAATAAATAGAATTATAAAATAATAAGAAAAAATAAGTCAATATTAAAAACAATATATAATAATTGAAAATACTCCATGTTTCTGAAAAGCTTTTCTAAATAATAATATTATAACCACAAGAAAATTTAATAATTATTATATATTGAAAAAACATTTGTAAAAAATGTTACTTTATGAGGTCATTAGGGATTTCATTGAACCAACTAATGTGTTTTTAGAATATAGATTCTGAGAAATTTTTGATGAGAAATTCAAAAAATATTCATAGGCTTGAAATTCACCTATAAAATAATATATATATATTATCATTACTCATATTTTATGAACTATAAGATATATAATAAGGAGACATAGATTGGAAGTAATTTAATTTATGATTAAAACGTTATATATAGATAAATCTACCTTAAGCCATAAAAATTGTGTCTACATAGATGAAAAATAGAGAATAGGCCTCAAGATGAGCATCATGTTAACTATACATTATATCACAAAAGAATAAAAAATACAAGGAATGTGGTCTGTCCACTCTATCTTTTTTGAGTGAAGAATAATGGAAAACAAGATGAAGTGGAACCTAAGGACATACGAGAGTACTAATATTGAGTTATCAATCAGAAATAAATGAGGAATCTAAAAAATTATATGAAGAGAAAGGGATTCTATTGGGATTCACTATAGTTTTTTTGTGTTAGTTGGAGAAAAATTTAGCTATGATGGATTATAAATCATTGGAATCTAGATTATGAAATTTGACCATTTCAAAATCTAGGATTGTCACATTGTTTGGATTCTTGGTTTACCAAACCTTGAACCAACCATACTTCATTCCCTATAAAGACATTGTATGACTCTAATTACAATCATATAGTTAAGAAAACAATGAACCATTTTTTAAAAAATTCTTGAATTAGGAATTGTTAGTTTTCTATGATTGACTTCACTATTAGTAGTAAGTTTGATATAAATGATCCCCTTAAACTATAAAAATATATTGAAAAATTTATTGAAAATTAACTATAAATAATACTAATGGTTTATGACTAAAAATTTTAATAAATAAAAAAATTGGTGTGTTACAATTATCCCCCACTTAACACATTCTACCCCTATAATGTAACAAAACTTTTTCCAATTGAAAATATTAGATGAATTCAATATAGATAAAATTGAAAGATGAATTCCCTAACTAACTAGAACAATTGGAAATAGTTTTGTAATGAATTATTTATATTTTATTATGATACCCCAAATTCCGTCCTCGATAGTATATATGAAATGAAATATAAATTTTTGAATGTAACAGATAAGATCTATTACAAGTATCCCAATAATTAATGGTATATCCCTCCCTAGTGTCTTAAGAAAACAATTCAATCAAATAGATAATATACCTAATTTAGTAAAATTTATTAATCCATTTAATATTATCTAATGTTATAAATAAAATAGATTTCCCCCAGATAGATGTGAAAAACAATGAAATTCCCTAAAGGAGGAATTCATTAAACATTTTAATTGATGATAAAACAGATTGGAAATGAAGAAGAAAAATAATATATAGAATACCAGAGAAGATAATGGGCTGATGTTAGTAATATGGGACCACAAAAAAATAATACTGATCCTTTCCATTACACATCATCATTCGAAACATCCAAAAATTATTTGGTTGGCCAAAACAATGATAGATTATTTGAATCATTAATAAAATTCCTATAATTCCTAGAATGAAAATATGTAATTATAAACAGAATTTCTCCACTTATGATATCATAAAATTGATAAATCTAGTAGAATTATGGACACCACACTTAATTGGATGGCCCGTAGAAATGAACATCACTCTCATGGATCACCTAATCACTTATTCACAGGAATCTAGGTCATACGAGAACACTAACAGTCTATTTATTGATGGAAAGACTATTTTAAAATAAAATATTCATATTTAATATATCTGTTAAGTTCATAAAATGGTATCCACTCATTAAAAGAGACATTTTTTCTATTTAATGGGATCTAATTAATTTTCCTTACTATTTTAAATATGAAACTCAAAAATAAAAATTAGAGTCCTGATAGGGACTTTACTAGAGTGGATCAAAACATAAATATTATAGAAAATATGTTGAGGTATATTAATACTTATATCAACTGTGACATACCATACATGGATGCAACTTAATAGGGGTCCCGAGCCCAGTGGACCACTTGAACTCAAGCACATATCCTTAAATGATAGAGGCTTCTTACTCTCAGTGAGAACCTAGGATGTGCCCATGGGGAGACAATGCCATCATTACCAGATTATAGAACAATGGGTTAATATAAATATGGTTAAATAGCATAATAAAATTATACAAATAGAAGGCACAATGGAAATAGACACAATAGTAAAATAACTGAAATAACATACAACAACTGATGATCATTTTTCATGTATTAATTAGTCTATAAAACAATGATACAATGTAGAAAGTATACATGAACAAACCAATTTAGGAAAATGAATTACATAAAATATCCCAAGCTTGCCGAGTTACTGTTCATTCAACTTATACCAACTCTATCCTAGAATAGCATGAAATGAAGTGTCCAAAGCAATACAGTTCCCATTAACAATGCTTTCATTCATTTAATCATCCCTTTATACGAAAAGGAACACAGAGAGGATGTTAGATAAATCTAAGTGGGCCACCACCAATGGTGTCAACAACATATGGCATCTAAAATGGAAATGTAATAGTGTGTAAGCCTGCATATGTGAATTTTAGCAATACAATGCTACGGAATACCCATATACTTGCTTTATCCCATGGATAGTGTTTTTACATATATCCAGATGTTATTTGATTATGACCAGCTTATAAAAATTAACAAGATAACCATTGTAAATGTTATTTGACATAACATGGTACTATGTAAGGATATTTAATAATGATGTTCCATGGTCAAAACCATAGAAATGTGTACCTCATGTTTCACTAACTCAGTAGTGAACATATAAATGCAATGGGTAAGACTAGAATTTAATGAGTCTAGTCCCAGGAATTCCACAATAAAATGCCTACCATGTCCAAAGAGATCATCTAAGGTAAAATGGGGTTTTGTAGTGATTGGGACTGATGGAATTTAACCATAGAAATTATTTGTAAATGTTGGATCCAAGGAGTGTAGCCAAGGAATTCAGTAATAATATTGGTGGAATCTTATAGTGTCCAAACAAGAATCCAAATTTATACATGAATCAGGTTCTTGTTGAGTCTTTACCAAAGCAGGCCACTTCATGAAAACGAAAGGGGATCTTGAGGGCTCAAGTCATTCCTGATGAAATTCAAGGTGAGTCTATGTTAGGCCACTACTATTTAATAATGATTTAAAATAATATTTCATTCATTTCAAGTCATTAACTTTCATTACTGTAAAATGTCTAATTTATCATGCAACTATTTAATCCATTCTTAATTAATCAGTAAGTACATTTGGTTCAAGACATTCCTTTCATTAGTGTGATATGACCATATAAGATGAAATCATTCATTTAATCTATATTAGGAATTTTTAATCATATCAGTTCACCCTAATACCTTCTATTAATATGGTAATGGGTGATAGAGAAAAGAATCCAAACATTCATTTAAATCTAATAAGATGAAGTCATATAATTAGTATAATTCCCAATTTTCCATTTCACATTAAATTATCACATGCGGAACATACTTTAAGTGGGTCAAGAGGTGAGAATACATGTAACTTTCCATTATGGAATTTATAATTTAATTCAAGAAATTTATTACAGATTATATTAAACATAGATGGGTCATGCCAAGGCACACCCGAATGGTGGCTCAAACAAATGAAAAAAATAAAATGACAACTTTGGAAAAACATCCTACCAGGGGTGGATAATGTCATGGGTGAAACCACTAAAATGTAATCACTTATTTTATAATATCATAACAATAAATTTATAATTATTATAATCATGGAATAAAAATTCATCAAATAGAAATATAGGAAATATGAGAGTGCCACAAAATAAATCCAAAATACATGATCATAAGGGGAGAGTTATAGACCACCCTCCCAAGAATTTTACCTTTCTACTCATCCAATATCATCCTCTAATATTGATTGGAATGGAGTAAATCTGATAATATAGTAAAAATTCTCACATCTCGATAAATAGGTAAATAGAAATATAGGAAAATAATGGATGAAAAGGACTCGATTACTTATTATTGTGCATCCAACATGATGAATGGAATGTCTAATGAATCTTATAGAAAGTAGATCTCCTGATTCCTTGATTATGCATTCAAAAGATCCTAACTGAGTGAAAATGGATGTTCTATTCAATAATATTATAATTAACTATGAAAGAATTTTTAAATAGATCATTAAGGAAGAAAATGTAAAATTACACAAAAATTATACTGTGCATAGTTTTCCGGCACTATTTTTCAAGCCGTGCACAAGCAATACATGTGTTCCTGGATAAGAGGGGAAATCACATGGTTAGGCCACATGGTTAGTAAAACTATGCACCAACCAAGAAGTAAGTCTTTATAAAAAATTTATTTTCACCCACAAGATTTCCTCTAACCATGCGACCCCCAAAAGATTAAGTAAAAAATGTGTACCATGTGTAGTTATCCCAAAAATATGGGTTCTATGCTCCAAACAATCTCCAAAAACCCTTGCGACCAATACAAACTCATTAAGTATCTATATTCGGTCAAATATAAAGATATAGAGAAAAAAAGAATTATTCGTACCATATTGATAAATTGTTTTCTTATAGTGTTCCACATTAAAAAGGATGTGTCCATGAGCTCATCTTCCAGGGGTGGTGAGACATTGACTATGAACAACTCTATACATAGGTCATGTATGTATCCGATATTTAACTCTGGTATGGATCCTTAAAAATTTAGTATAATTTTTTATTTTTGACCAACTATGGATTCATAATGAGTTATCAAGGGTCTTAAGAGATTTTTCGGGATGTTTTAGAGCTTAGAACCCATATTTTTATGGAAATTGGCCTTGTCGCATGGTTGGTGCATGGTTGGCACATAGTTATCCTAAGTTCATAGATTTTCTATTTTCGGGCAGAACCATATTTCACGATTGGCATATAGTCGTGTGGACTAAAAATGTGAGTGCTTCTACTTTATAGGTACTCATGCATGGTTTGCATATGTTTTTTCAAACCATGAGGACAAACCATCAACATGAAAATTTCAGGGTAATTTTATTATTTTTCACATAATAATCTTATTTATCCCAAACTATTTTCCCTAATAAATTTTCCAGTAGAATTTATCTACATGGATTTAATTTTGGTGAATTTTGACGGAAGAAACTATGGGTTTAAGGATCCCATTCATCAGAGATCTTATAGAGGTTCTGTTTGTCATGTTGGAAGCACAACAGTAAGATATCATGTCAGCTTAATCCTTTATCAATCTTTTTTCTATCAACCAAGTTGTTATGGGGTGAGAATATTTCCTCTTTTATTAGATATTATGTGATCTGAGCCAAATCAAGTTCCTATACCAGAGGAGTATATTCATACAATCCAAAGGTGGGTTGTCTATAACTCATCCCTCAAGTTCATTGATTTTATAATTTTTGTATGGCGCCCAATGATTTCTTTGGGTGATGTTTATTTAATTTATATTCCATTCTTATAATTATTATAATGATATGATTATAATCATTCTATATATTGTATTTTTTCAAGGTGGATATGTCCTCAACATCATCCATCTCATGTATGATGATATTCCATAATTGTGTTTTGGTTTATTGAAAATTTTGAGCCATTGTTCGGATGAGTTCAAGGTTGACCACCCAAATAGTATGAATCTTTATCATAAATTCTTGTTGTATCATTTAATGGTGAATTTAATGTACCATGTCTCTTCCACTTTACCCACCTTTGTTAATTTATCAAATTTATAATTAAATGTGAAATGGAAATTGGAATGTTTAATTAGTATATAACTTGACTGGAATAAATGTATATAAATATAGGTTTCATGTCCATATAACTCATTACAACATTAATGGAATTTAGTGGAAATAAATTTATTTACTGAATATTCCTTAAAAGGGTCTAAATAAAGGTTATATGATAAAAGGTCTTGACACAATAATAAAAGGAAAGGCATGAATCAAATGGACATATATATTAATTATTACATTTTTAAATGGATTCATGCTACATGACATTATCACAATAATAAAAGGAAAGGATTGAACCAAATGAAATATTAAATGACTTAATATTCAAATAAGAGTGTCTTATCTTGACATTTCCTTGGAATCATATTGAGGAATACCATGGGAACCCAAGAAACCCAATCCGATTCAAGGATAAAGCTTAGGTTGGTTTAGACCCACCTGGATCCCAATCCTTGTATATTCTTGGATTCCAGGTATAACACCATTTGATCCTTCACATAGAATTATAATATTCCTTGGATACACTCCTCGGATCAACCATTGAAAAGATGGTGCCATGTTTAAATCCCATCAATTATAGTCATTACTTTGTCCCGTTTTACCTAGGATGAACTCCATGGACTCAATATGCATCTCATTGTAGAATTCATTGGACTATGCTCCTTGGATTACACTCTTAACCTGAACCATGCTACATTTATTACTTAGTTGGTGACCCTTTATTTCTACTTTTCCATGATTATTACCTAGGAAAATCATTATAAAATTTCATTATACGGTTCCTTATCATAACCTGTAAACATCAATATTTTTAACATGTAGCACATTTATATACTCGTAATAATAAATTAGTGGAATGGTTATGATCAGATGCTAGATTAGGGATGAGGCATGTACTTGTGTGTTTAGTTACTGATTGAAACGTTTTTTTTATTAAAAAACACTTTTAAAGGAAAATTTTAGAAACCCCAAGTATTACCCAGGAAAAACATAAAAAGAGAAAACCTAGTTATTAAAATACAACATAAGCCTATTGTCATGATTATTTAAAATATGTTTCTAGGAAAATAGAGTCACTGATTTTTCTAGATCATACTTTATATGGTCTTCAAATTGACACGCTAGTTTTTCCCACCATTGTATGTACTCATCTTGGTTGATTTTCCCTACATTCAAACCACTTACTAAGATAATAGTTGTCTTAGTAATCTAATCAATCTATTTTAAATTTGTGTCCACTTGAATAGTGATTTCCATCACTTTATTACCATCTTCTATTTGAAAATTAATCATTAGGTATTCCACATCCATTGTTCTTATTTTCTTTATATATGCATGGTTTCATACTGGTACATTTCCATTACACATCCCAGATGTTACAAACATCATTAGTGGTGGGCCACTGAGATTTATTTCACATCCTGTCTAGGAACCATTTGGTACCCATAATAGATAAAATGATGTATGTATTGTCAAAGGGAAGCACTCAACTTCAAACACTTGATTAATTGATGTCTAGGATAGAGCTTGATAACAGATGACAGAGATAGGGCTCAGGATTCTTGATAAAGTCATTAGTATTTTTAATATTTTTTGAAACATGAAATGAATTCAATATTGTATCCATGTTTTATAGTTTTTTATTTACATTAAATATCATCATCAATTGTTGTATGATTGTTTGTTAATATAGTTTTTTTATTATTCATAACGTTGACTCAAATTTTATAGTGTTCCTTCTTTTTACTTATATTTCATATGCTATTTAACTTTATTTATATTTACTCATACCTCTAAAATTTGGTATTGATGAAATATTATCACCAAAAAAAACCTATTCCCACACTACTAGTCGATTGCCTCTTCCATTTTTTCTAGATGAACTTGAGGGTATGTGGCCCACCAGGCTCAGAGATTCGATTAAGTGGCATCTGGGTTTGGGACGTCACAAATTGGAATCAGATGATGTTTTACCTTTTTTATTTACTATTTAGGGAAAATATATTGAATATTCATATTTCATTGGGACATGTTCATAAATCATTCTTGGACGCTGCAATCCCAGGTTGGACGTAAAATCAATGTTACCCAAAATTATAATTATAATTCTATTTTGAATGTTTCTGTTGACATTTTATCACCATTGGGTGGAACAATGCTATATGTTGGTGTCGATTATTCACTATTAGTGTATTTTTCTTTCACTGTTGTCCATATGATATAAAGGGAAAGAGAGGTGTTACATTCATAATTATAGGCACCTATAATTCACATGTCAAACATATTTCCATAACATATAGGTGAATTTCACTACTATTATTCCATTATATGGTTAACTTTGTTGAGTGATGTTGTGATATATAGCTTATTCATGTATTATTCTTGGTTTCAATTGAGTGATTACCTACCTCAATTCATGTGTTGTGTGGGCCCTCAAGGGTTGGCATGAGTAACTTAACAAGTTGAGCTATTATTCTATATATAAATGGGAGTCATTTCCAGTGATAAGTTTTATAGTCATTAATTTAGCTGAAATTTCCATCAATTATAACATGATTCATGACATCTAAAAATGAATTGTTTTTACATCCTTATCAATACTTTTCATGTTTATGAAACCTAAGGTAGTGAACCATGAAATTAAATATAAAATAAAATGAAACTTATAGTTGAGCACGTAACGATAGATGGTCATCTAAGATGGTAGTTGGGGTGGTATTCCTTGGGTGGTGAGTTTTCTTATGTTCATCTTCCCCAAGTGATGATATCCTTCTATGTAATCTTTTTCTGAGGGGTGTTGTTGGAATTTCTAGACCAATGGTGCCACAAGGTCCTCGTATCGTACTCCAAAAGGGTAGTGAGACCATTCTCCAAATGTGGTGGGACACGAGCCACCACTCAAACCTCTAAGAGTTTCACAATATACACCACCTACTATACCAAATATATTAAATGATTCCCATGTTTGTGATAGATTCCTATGTCTGATTCAGTCCATACAAGGTTCTCCATGGCTGGTACCTATGATGGATGAACTAACTCGTGAGTTCCAACAACATCCTCCTCCTACCTTTTCAGGGGATGGTGTTCTTCCTACTGCTGAGTCACAGCTAGAGGCCACCCTATCATTTGTTGAGTATTTGAAGAAATATCTAGAGATAAGGGTTAATATTTCCTCATATATTCATCTATATTGAAATAAGAACTTAGGGGATGTGATTACCTAGGTCGGCCGTCATCAGGGCATGTCCTGGGTTGATTTCCACACTGCCTTCTATGGTCATATATTTCCACAAACACTGAGAAATGAAATATAAAGAGAGTTCATGCATCTCAACCAGGGTTTTATGCCACTTATGTGGTATTCATCCCATTTTATTGAGTTATAGTGCATTGCACCACTTCTAGATGGTGATGAGATTTTTCACGCTATACATTTCGAGGATGAGATCCAATATGTCATACATACACAAGTTATTGTCTTTCACATACCTACATTTTCTATAATTGTTAATAAGGATCTTATCATTATGTGTAACCTGATGTAAGGAAATAGTATTTGGAATAGAGTACTATTGTCTTGTTAGGTCAGATGGTCTTTTAGTGGAAGGAAAAATTCTCTTGAGTTTTATCACCACTATAGTGACAACCATAATTCCCATTTCAATATTCCCAATGTGTGCCATCAGTGTAGAAGATAGGGGAACTTGATGACCCATTATGGTAGATACCTAAGGGAATTTTGGCCTTGTAGGTGCATAGGGAATCTTTGGTTTTTATGCAATACATTTCTTCCATCTTCATGTTGAAAAGGATCTATTCTAGATCCACCATCAGGAGTGGTTTATTTTTCAGCATGTCAGGTTGGGAGTTGGAATAACACTGATAGGACTAGTCGAGGAGGAGGTCTTTAATGTGGAAGAGAAACCCCTAATCACCGGCCTGACTAATTGAGTAGTTATGATCTATACCTCCCATCTGCTACAGAGGTCTTTGATATACTCAATTGTATGAAATACAACTGATACTCAAGGACCAGGCTCCAAGACCATCTATAGTATGAGGTACTATTCATGTGGTATATAATATAGTATCTTCTTTATTTGATACAGTAGCCTCAAAATCATAAATCGTAGTACCAATCAGGGGATGTCTCATAGTAGAGATACAATATTTTTATGGTTCAATGACACTAGATACACTATTAGGGGTAAGAAAAATTGGAATACACCATTTTAGGTACTACCCCCAAGAGGTAGGCAGTTACCCTTCCTTATAGAACCTTCTCATTCTCGAGATGGCATGCATCAAATTCATTATTGGGATGAATTGGTTTGTTCAGTATCATGATTTTTAGACTCTTATCACTATATGGTATTTCATAAATCGCTGGAGGGAAGCATTTTTCTACCTAATGGTGATTGGGATGCCATGATAGCAGATCTAGACAAGAGAATCATGGGTAATGTGGAGTGACTTCCCATATTGAAAATATCATCTTAGAGGATCAGGGTTTCCAAAAGATTTATTTCCATTCAGCAGTGGATCATTTGAGGGATGTATTTCTCGATGATTTTTCTATCTTACATCATAAGAGAGAGATAGAGTTTAAAATCAAGCTTCTTTTGACAGAAGAACATGTGTCCATTCCTCTGTAGAGGGTGGAACCTACAGGGAATTAGGTGCTCAAGAGGTAGTTAGAGAACGTAGAGGAAAAATGATTTATATAGCCCAATAAATACTCTTGGATTTCACATGTGCTTTTTTCAATGAAGGAATATGTAACCTTATGACTATGTGTGGATTAAAAATGATTAAACAAACTTACGATCACTAAATTATATTAAATTCTATGAGATGATAATCTATAACACCAGATCTACCAAGAGAGGTTATTATCAAAGTTCAATCAGATATTAGGATATCATCATGTGGGAGTAGGGCCATTGGACATTCCTCATATAGGTTTTCCAAGTAGGTATAGTCTGTATGAGTACTTAGTTATTTCATTCTGTCTTACGAATGCACATGATATTTTCTTGGATCTAATGAAAAGTGTATTCCACCACTATTTGAATTCTTTTTTGTGGTATTTTAGGATAAAATATTTGTGTATTATAACAATCATTGTGACCATTCCAATCATCTTGAGATAATTATGAGTACATTGAGAGAGAATCATCTTCAATCCATGATTTTTACATCCCACATAAAAATTGAAAAAGATTACTTATTAGGATATATAATCTCAGAATCGAGAATTTCTATTAACCAAGAAAATTTTAGTGTTGTAGTTTCCTAGGAGAATCCTAATAACGTGTTTGATATACAATGTTTCATGGGTATGGATGGATAATACAAGAATTTCATACAAGACTTATCACATCATGTTTCTCCTCTTACTGGCTTTACAATGAAGGGTGTGAAGGTCCTTTGGTCATAATCATGTGATAAATCCTTCCATTAGATGAATGGGTGGCTTGTCTCATCATTTATTATAATTATTCCATATCCTAGAAGAGGATACACCATCTCCTATGATGCAACATGAACCATCCATGGAGAAGTACTCATGCAAGAATATAGAGTTATTGCACATAGATATTGACAATTGATGTCTCATGAGAGAAATTACCCGAGGAACGACCTTGAGCTAGAAACATTTGGCCATGCTCCACATTGTAGAAGGCATTATATATTGGGTGTGTTATATGTGGTGTTCACAAACAACAATATCCTAAAATATATTTTTAATCAGTGGAAATTGAACCTAAGATAGTAGATATGGGTAATATATCTACAATCCTTTGAGTTAGAGCTTTCATATATGCCTAAAAATGTCATTGTGGTTGCTGATGCGTTGAGATAAAAAACTCAGGCCCATGCCGAATGAGAAGCTAGTTTTGAATGGAAGATAATGGCCATATTTTCTAAGATGCATCTAGAGATTCTTAAATTCCACGTGTAGAATTATCACTCAACTTTTGTAGTTACCTCTTCCCTCCTTGGGAAAGTGAACAGATGAAAATTTTAAAATCCTAAAATCTTGGTACTCCATGAGAGTATATCAGGAGATAACCCACCTCTATATTGGTCTGTAGATAGAGATGTCATCATGTGTATCCATCGACGTGTCTGGGCCCCTAACGATATTATAGTAGAGCTGATGAAAGTATCCCATGCCTCACAATGTGTAGTTCTTCCAAGAATCTCAAAGATGTATCAATAAATACGATGTTTGTATTGGTGGATTGGGATTTATTGTTAGATATAAACCATTATCACAGGCTATTCCACCAAATAGAATGTGAAGTAAGAGCACTAGAGACCTACATACTTGTTACAGTTGCTTGAATTCTCAAAATTGAAATTGGAATTTGTTACTATAGATTTGGTAGTCATTTTACTTATGTTACCAAGAGATAGAGACGTTGTATGGGTTTTCAGTGACATAATAATGAATGTAGCCAACTTCATTATAATTCAGGGGAATTTATCAGTTGATGAGATTGGAAGACTCTATGTTCATGAGATAATATGACTTCACAGGGTCCCTCTTACAATAATTTCAGATCAGGATTCTTATTTCACGTCATGGTTCTGGTAAATTTGTAGAAGGATACAAAATCATAGGTGATTCTATTAATATATTTTCACCCTAAGACTAATGAAAAATTAGAATAGACAATACATGTTCTATAGGATATTCTTTGAGCATGTGTCTTTGATTTCACAAATTCTTGGGAATATCATTTCCCTCTCATTGAGTTCTCTTATAATAAAAATTCCAGGATACAATTCAGATGTATCAATTTAATGCCTTATATGCTAGGTAAGGATTTTCACCCCTGTACTAGATATATGCATGTGAGTTATCCCTTCTAGGTCCTCATCCATTTCACTAGACTTTAAATCATGTTCAACAAATCAGATAGATTATGACTATATAGCTGTATAGACAAAATTCTTATGCCAATAATTGTCAATGAACTCTAGAGTTAGATTTCGAGGATAATATTTTCCTTCAGTATGACCCATGTTAGGGAATAGATGGTAACAGAATCATGGGATGTTTTTACATTGTAATATACTATCATCTAACATCCTTAAGAGAGTAAGGTCGGTACCCTATCAGTTTCTACTAAATGAAGGGTATTTTTTCCATACAGGATGTATTTCATGTTTCACAACTTCTACAATATCATGTCAACCCATATCAAACCTTTTATCTCAAATAATTTGAGTTATATGCTTATTCTACCTTGCTACCATTAACGATTATCAACAACGCATCATCGATTTGGGAAAAAAGGTTCATTGAGGATAGTTTATCAAACTAGTATGACTGATATGGAATAATGGCCATGATAATAATGAGACATGTGATAGGGAGGCCGATATACATACTCAATGGAAATTATTATTCTTAGATACTGTTTCTACACCCTTAGAGGGGAACTCGTGGAGGAGTAATTTTAAGGGGGGAATACTATAAGAACCTAGTTTTTCACATAGGTATGGATCCTCTAAATTATGATATAATTCCTTATTATGGAGCTAATATGGATTAATAATGAGTTATAAAGGGTATTATGGGTGTCTGGGCCTATTTCAGAACCCGAAACACATATTTTTGGGAAAATGGTCATGTTGCACGGATGGTCATTGTTTTCCTAACCGTGTAGACGATCTGTTTTTTGGGAAGAGCCATATAATAGGGCTAGTATATGGTACCATAGCATAACCATGTAAGTTCCATTTCATCCTACATATCCATGAATTTTGATCACATGGTTTTTCAAAATGTGTGGACAAACAATGAATATGCCTTTATCAGGGTGATTTCACTATTTTCACTTAATGATCTAATTATGCCACACCTTCTTTTATAATATGAATTATAGTGGGATTTAACTAAATGGACATCATTTTAGATATTTTTATGGCCAAATATATGGATTGAATTTTCTTTTTTATCCGGGATCTGATCATGCTTCCATTCGTCGTGTGGGATGTGCAATGGTGAGTAGACGAGACTGTTTAAGACATCGTCCTTCTATTTTTTTCTCGATATAATAATAGAGTTGTCATAGATTTTCCTATTTTCATAGAAATACTATAATCCAATCTAAATCAAGGGTAGATACTAGAGGATTATATTAATAAAAGCCTATGGTGGGTGGTCTATAACTCATTCCTCAAGATTGTGGATTTTGAAATTTTCATGTTGGGACCATTGATTTCATCGGGTGCCATTTATTTAGTTTATAATCCATGTTTATAATCCTTATAATCATATTATTATGATATTTCCATATATCTAATTATTTTTTGGTGGTTACTCACCAAATCCATCCATCCCATGTAGGATGATATTCCAAAATTAGGTATTTAGGGTTTTGACACTTTTGACCAATAGTTTAGATGTTTTTGAGCTTGAAAAAACTAATGGTATGTATTCTTATAATAAATTATTTTTGTACCATGTAATGTGGAATGGAAAATACCATGTCACATTCACTTGACCCATCTAAGGTAGGTTCATCAAATTGATAAATAAAGGTGAAATTGAAATTATAAATTATACTAAGTGTATGGATTGACCATATAAAATGTAAATAAATATAGGTTTCACTCCCATATCACCCTTTACCACATTAATGAATGGTAGTGGAATGAACAATAATTATTTGATACTCCTAAACTTGGATTAGTAATTTTATCATTCTACATGGCCATGCCACACTAATGAAATGAAAGGGTTGAACCAAATGGAATTATTGATTAATTATGACTTTTTTAAAAGGATTCATGCTATATGAACTTATTATACTATTGAAAATATAGGATTGAAAAAAATGAAAAATTATAATAATTCATAATTAAACAGGAGTGGATGGACTTGAGATTGACTTGAAGTCTTATTGGGGAATTCCACGAGCACTCTAGAAATCCTTTCATATTTATTGATATGGATTTCTTAGATTGACACTGACCATGATCTTGATCTCTATCTATTTTTGGATTCCCAATATGAAAAAATAGGATCTCTCAAATAGTATTACAATAGTCCTTGGATACACACCTTGGATCTATCATTGATATGTATGTTCCACGGTTAAATCCCATGGGGCCCAATCATTGCCTAGTCTCATTTAACCTTTGATAAACTCCATGGGTTTAGTAGGCATCTGATTGTGGAATTCCTTGGACTATGCCCCATGAATTACAGTATTACCCTTCAACATGATATATTAATTACTGAATTGGTGACACTTGAGGTCTACATTGGCATGGTACATTATTATTAAATGTCACTACAAGTTTCCTTTTCATAACGTGGAACCTCCACTATTTTTAACATGTGAATCATTCATAAACTGGTAATAATACATCATATGACTGGTTATGTGTATACCCATCCAAGGTATAAAGATAATACTTGGTTATTTAGTTATATTATGATTCATTACATTATATATGAATTTTTTAACACTATTATATTTACATTACACTCGTTGGAAGTTATAGACACCATTGGTGGTGACCCACTGAGATTTACTTCACAACCTCGCTGGGCACCGTTTTGGAACCCGAAGTACATTACATGATTGTTAGTGGTGAAAACAGGAATCATATGACTACAAACACATGATTACATATTGTTTATGATGGATCTTGATAGAAGATGACTGAGTCGAAGATTGGGATTCTTGGGAGAGTCTTAAATTTCATTTATACTTTGTGAAAGATTTTATGCCTGTTGCGATGCGTCCATGTTTTCTAGTTTTATAATAACATGACATATCATCATTAGTTGTTTTATTATAGTATGTTATTCAATTTATTTATATTATTTTTATTATTTTATCTATTTTTTCATTCTTCCTTCTGATTATTTAAATTGATTCCATTATTTTTCTTATTTTATATTTACCTGTTGTGATACTAATTAGTAATAAGAGAATAGTCTCACCAAGAACACACCATAGGACCTCACTAATAGTTGGTAGCCTCTAGTGTTTTGATATATGTGCTTGAGGCCTTGTGTCCCACTGGGCTCAGGAACATCTTAATTGTCATCTGGGTCCAAGACATCTACGGGCATGTACATCGGCCACCTGCTCCCTAGTCTTATCCTTCAAGTGGTTGTGCTTCCTCAACACCCATACTAGAGGGATAGACTAGTATTAGAGATCCCTCATGCTTCATTAAATGATGAACACTAGATACTCCTCAAAAGTATAATTGGAATCTAACTCAACATACTCAACATCATCGTTACGAGATGGGTCTGCATATAATTGGTGATGCTAGGAAACATGGAAGACATTGTGATTGGCATAGGTATCTCTGAGGTAGTAGAAATTGATAGGCTAATAGCCTTACATTCATTATAATATAAAACAACCGTATGTAACTATTTCGCACGGATTTCGGGGATGACCTCCTGGACGGGAGATTCAAACGTTCCGATCGGTTTCTAGTGGTTTTGTTCATAGAACCGGAAACATCCAATGATTCCACATCTGTTTGGACCTACTTTCCAAAGGTAGGTTCTCATTAGCTTCTGGACTAATGATGCTTAGGAATTTGCATTGGTCGAGAGGATGGGAGGTCGGACTCATCACACCTTTTTGAGGGGAACTATTGTCTACTCTGGGACTCTATTTATAGATTAAAGTTATGTTCGTGAATCCTTATTACATTACCAAATATAAAATGAGCTTTCCTTTAATTTTAACAATCAATGATTAAATATGCAAGGAATTTAGAGAATCTTTTATATGTATTCGAGGTTCTTCATCAATAGAGAATCATCTATATCTGTTTAGAGATTCTTGGCCAATGGTATCCTTCAAAACATTTATATAAAAGTCTCTTGGTCATTATGATGACCAGGCTGATTCTAAATCCACTCAGTGGGGAACTTGAATTATATCGTCATTCAGAAGTACAAGGATTATTTTAAAGTTGGGATCGAACCCATAAATGGGCTACCTACGTATCATTTGTTTTGGAAAAGGAATTAGAACCCATGTAGTTCGAGTAATGGAGTATGATGCTTATGATTGATGGCTCATAGAAGAATGTCATAATTACTTTTACACTCTAATCTCACGTGAGTCATGCTCTGTGTGAGAAACAAGAGGTATTGGTAAAAATTAGACAATTGTGCCATGAAATATGCAATCATAAGAAATTGTTTGGGACTTATGTATGTTTGACTGGCCAAATAGATGAAGGTTTAGGATTTACTTTTAGAGAGAAAATCTAGGAACATGGTCCATAAAGGTATATGTGCTTTATGGAGATTTGAATACTCTAATCTTAGGGATTACTCCTAAGGAGGATGCCCAAATTAGGAGGGGACTTATGATTGGGTTTTACTCCTAAGAAGGATGCCCAAAATTATGACCAGGACTTATTCCTGAAAAGGAGGCCCATGTTAGGGGACTTGGGGCTTACTCCTGAAAAGGAAGCCCAAGATTATGACTGAGTCTTATTCCTGAAAAAAAGACCCAGGTTAGGGATTAAGGTTTGGGGCTTACTCCTAAGAAGGATGCCTTGTATTTGAGATTGGGGCCTACTCCTGAAGAGGATGCCCATGTTTAGGAACTTTAAGAATTTGGGGCTTACTCTTGAGGAAGATTCCCACATTAAAGGATTTATAACTGGGGATTATTCCTAAAAAGGAGACCCGGGTTAAGGATTCTCTCATCTTAAAGGATGAGGTTGAATGAACGACCTCTCAATCTTTGGTGACATAAAGATGTATAAATAACTAGGTTTTGAGAGATATTTCACCGAATTCCTTTTAGATAAGGAATTCAGATCAAGAAATCATGCCATAAATGGCTTTGAAGAGTATCTTGAAGACTGAATCTTGAATAGGAAAGGTGAAATGGCTTAAGAGGGGTAAAATGGGCAAGATGGGCACCCAAAAAGGTAGGGGCGCTCAAGTCTTGAAATGCGCGCAAGTCTTGCGTGGGCGCGCAAGTATTGGTCGCGCAAGTATACCTGCGTGAGACATTGTGTACTTGCGTGATTTTCAACCAGCATTGAAATACTTGAGAGACTCTTTTTTAAACCCTTTAGAATCCCCTTGAGGTTCTTCCAGAAAAGGGACGCGCAAATTATATTGAAGGAATAAGGCGGCGCGCAAGTATGATCAGTTCCCTTAAGGGCTGGCCATTCAGGCGAGAAAGTGTTGATGAGTTTCAACACTTAGGCCTTCTTCCCTCTCTTTAGATCTTCCGTCCTAGGTAAGAAATTACCTTAAAAGTGTTCAGGAAGCTTTGAGAAGAGACTTGGGCGTCGGGAGCTTCAATCCGAGTTTCTGGAAAAAGATCATCTCGAATGGGGGGCCCACAGGGTCTATTTATAGGCATCAGAAGACCCCAAGCGGTTACTGGGCGGTTACCACTTAGGTCGTGCAAGTCACTTGCGCGACCAAGAGCGTCGCGAAAGTGTACTTGCGCGACAGTGAGATAACTTGCGCAGTGCAGTTGCTGTTGATCCTTTGATCATTCCTTTGTCGATTTTTGATGTTTTCTTCAAAGGATGAATCACTTTGAGCTCAGATATTCCCTTTTCCGATCTTTAGATTCTGTGACGAAAGGAGCGTCAATAAAAGCACCCCCTCAGAGTTGGATCTAGAGAGAAATGAGGATTTGACTCTGAGGAAATCAAATCTATCCAAAGGAAAAGGGGGGCGCGCAAGTCTTCGTTGCACAGAAGGTGGCGCGCAAGTTTGCGTCGCTTTGGCCTTAAACGCTCTGCGTACGGCGTGCAGATAGGCTTCCTGGCCTATAAATACGTGGCCTCACCTCCGTACAAGTATCCGGATTTCCGGACTTCATACCTTCGAGCTCTCGCCGCGCAGGTCACCTTAGCCGCGCAGGTTGCTCTGTTTTCTAGTGTTTTCCTTGATGTCGCGCTACTGTAAAGGTATCTGTACTAAAATTGATTCAATTCCTTGAAAATTTATCTAAAAACATATTACCATACTCGAGTATGAGGGAAAAAATGTAAAATATGGCTTAAGAATATTTGAATCCGAGGAATGATATGAAAAAGAGCTAAAAGGCATTAGAAGAAGTAGTTTCCAAGAATGAAGTTACTATTATTTAACAAAACCCGTTAGGGGGTTGAAATATGCAGGGCCACCTAAGGGAATTGGCGGCATGGTTAAATAAATAGCGTCTTTCGGCTGACAAGTCTGTTATGTGGACTGTTTATGCAAGGCCACCTATGGGCACGTGCTGCATAGTCAGGCAAAAGAACTCCCAGAAATTTACTTTCCTAGTGCTAAAAGCTGGTGAAAGTTTATGGAGATTCAAATTTTCTAAAGTATAGAGTTTGTTGTATGGAAAGAGGTACTTGAATATGGAGAAGATATTTACAAACAAGAATATCGAAGAATTGGACGAATATCACTCCTACGAAGGTCTGACCCAAACGTAGGGAAGAAGAATAAACCATAGATTTGAATACTTTCTGATCACGAAAAAGGATATGGGACAAATATGTTATGGATGGCTATTTTTTGCGGATCCCTACATACTGTCGTTTAAGAAAAATAAGGACAAAAGAGGCATTCTTCCCAAGAATAAAGTTACTATTATTTAACAAAACCCGTTAGGGGGTTGAAATATGCAGGGCCACCTAAGGGTATTGGCTGCATGGTCAAAAAAATAGCATCTTTCGGCTGACAAGTCTGTTATGTGGACTGTTTATGCAAGGCCACCTATGGGCACGTGCTGCATAGTTAGGCAAAATATTTCTCAGAAGTTTGACATTTTTGGGACTAGAAGTCATGAAAAGGGTTATGAAGATCTGAAAATATTTAAGGCTAGGATTATAACACATAAAGATGGGTATTGTCCAATGTATATAGAGATACATAGGTCAATGATAACCATAATCATGTTGTGGCTGGGTCCTGAATTGAAACATGGACTTCACTACGTATCTCATAAGAATGAGAATCAAGCCATACGTAGTTCTTGAAATGCAGTTTAACGTCGTGCAGGACGAAAGAATGAGAAATCTTAGTTTAGGGTCATAGAATTCGGACCATAATAATGAATACACAGTTTGTGTTTTCATGAGGATTTTTCAGCCAAGGGACTGAAAGTGAAATTTGGGGTTAGGCCCAAAAGAATTGGGGCTAGATTCGAGGGATACTCGAACGTTCCTACGTATCCCATAAGGATGGGAATCAATCCCACGTAGTTCTAGAAATGCCCTTTGTACAAATTTGGTTCGTACATGTGAAGGGTGAAAGGGGAATTTAGTGCAATGATGGTTTAACCTGAGATAAAAAATTTAGGCATTACCATGTATGCACGTAGTTTTTTTGAAATGAAACATGATTGAAAAATCAATGTCAATAATAATTCTCTCTCAAGTGAGGATATCAAAGAATATTGTAGTTTATTGTCGTACCAGACAAAAGTGTTGTATAGTTTAATGTCGTATAACAAGGACGAAAGTGAATCAATGTAAAAAAATATTCATTCTAGGGGCGGTTTCACAAATCAACATCATATGAGATGGTGGTGAACCGATGTGAAGAGATTGTTTTTGTGCTTGAACCCTGGGAGGTTGCCTACATACCCAGCCTGGAGGGCAAGGATCAAATTCCGTGTAGTTCAATTAAAAAATGAATTAATGATCAAGTTGTTCTTGGGGACAACGATCTAATAAAAAATGTTGTTGGGACTTACACATGGTTAGGGGCCTAAAGAGAGTGTTATGGTTGAGATTTGCTCTAAGCTCATGTGAGTCATACTTGGTGTGAGAAACAAGAGGTAATAACAACCTTAACGATGCACCGTTTAATGTCATGTAGGACATATTCAGGGACTATGCAGTTTAAAGTCTTGCAGTTAGGACTATTGGTGCTGCACAGTTTAGTATCATGTAGCAGGGACAAAATAACAGTTTAATGTCATGTAGGATAAAAGGGGGATTGTGCAGTTTAATGTCAGGCAGTAAGGACAAAAGAGTGTACCATTTTAACGTCATGTCGGACGAAAGTTCAAATAGTTTAAGGTCATATACATGGACCGTGAATGGTGCAGTTTAATGTCATGCTGGACCTTTGAGATTATATAGTTTAACGTCTTTCCGGACGTAAGGGACTTTTATACAGTTTAGCGTCATGTAGTTAGGACGTCACAGTTTAACGTCTTGCTGGACATAAGGGAGTTGCAAATAGTTTATGGTCATATGCATGGACCAAAGATGATGCAGTTTAAGGTCTTGCTGGACGGTTTAGGGAACTTTTTCACAGTTTAATGTCGTGTGGGACGAAGTTGTAGTTTAAAGTCATACTGGACCATTGCTGTATAGTTTAACTTCATATAGCAAAGATGAACTGGTGCTGCACAGTTTAGTGTCATGTGGCAGGGACATCTTCTTTTTTACAGTTTAATGTCATGTTGGACGAAAAAAAGGAAACTTTTTAACAGTTTAATGTCATGTAGGACAAATCAAGTAACTGTTACAGTTTAACGTCATGTTGGACGATAGAACATTGCTGTACAGTTTAAAGTCATGTAGCTAGGACTAAGGTGAACCAATATGAGGATATCAGTTCTGGGGACTTTTTACAGTTTATCATCATGCTGGACGATGAAAGTGCCACACAGTTTAATGTCATGTTGCTAGGACACAATATAGTTTAATGTCATCTCGGGAAAAATAAAGGAACTTCTGTACAGTTTAACATCATGTAGATAGGACATAATACAGTTTAGTGTCATGTAGGACATATTATGAACCAATGCGATTGTTTTGGATCT
This sequence comes from Viscum album, assembly GCA_963277665.1. Taxonomy (NCBI): domain Eukaryota; kingdom Viridiplantae; phylum Streptophyta; class Magnoliopsida; order Santalales; family Viscaceae; genus Viscum; species Viscum album. The sequence continues at coordinate 2,056,855,455 of OY728120.1, read as the reverse complement.
GGGAACAATATTTTTTGTTTATACAAAATACTTCTTCAGAAATCTGGCATTAGTTGGAGTAGTGATGTGTTCTCTATCCATTGAGATTAGAGAATACACTCCATTGGAGTAGACCTTATGTATTGAATAAGGTACTTCCCATTTTGGTTCAAGCATGGGAGGCTTATTTCCTGGTATCATTGGTGCTCTGAGAACCAATACCAATTCTCCCTGAATGAATGAACAAAGATGAACTTTTTTGTTAAAAGCTCGTGCTATTCGATTCTGATAGATTTCCAAGTGGTTCAAAGTGCACAATATTTTCACATCTAACTATTCCAATTCATTCAACCACTTTTGGGATTTCTAATCTCTAGATAACTGATCACAAATGTCTATTCTGAGTGAAGGAAATTGAACTTCAATTGGCAAGACTGCTTCTGTTCCATATACCAATGAATATGGAGTTGACCGCGTTGCATTGCGAGTGGTAGTCCGATAAGCCCATAAAGCATGAAAGATTTTATCACGCCATGACCTCTTATCTTTATCCACCATCTTTTGCAGTATATTTGAAGGAGTCTTGTTGAAGGCTTCTATCTGGCCATTAGCCGCCGCATTATATCGAGATGAATGGTTGGACTTAATGTTGTATTCTTGATAAAATTTCTTTACCTCAGAAGAACAGAAGTTGGTGCCGTTGTCCGTCAATATGGTATGAGGGACACCAAATCTAGTAATGATGTTAGACTTTATGAAGCTAACAATGCATTTAGAACTGACTTCTTTGAGAGGTACTGCCTCTTCCCATTTGGAAAAGAAATCAGTAGCAGTAATGATGTACTTAAACTGCTTGGCCGTAGCTGAAGGGTAAGGTCCCACCACATCCATTCCCCATGTGGAAAATGGCCATGAGTATTTAGCTGTATGAAGCAACTCTGGAGGTTTATGAATGAAGTTGGAATATACTTGGCATGAATGACACTTCTTTGTGAAATTAACACAATATTGTATCATTGAAGGCCAAAAGTATCCAAGCCTCCGAATTTGATCAGACAGTCTATGTCCAGACTGGTGGGCACCACAGACTCCTGCATGCACTTCTTTTATGACAGCCATTGTCTCTTCCCCATCAATACATCTGAAGAGAACTCCATCAAAACCACGTTTGTAGAGAATTTTCTTGAGGTGGTTTGGGCTATCATAAAGAGTAAAATTGACCACACGTCGTCAGATTTGTTCTTTCTCGGCTCTATCAGGTGGAAGTGTTCCATTTTGAAGGTATTCCCTGATAGGTGACATCCATCCTGTAGTATGACCATACGGTTCAGGAATGGGACTAATTTCATTAATTTCCTCTGTTCTGACTTGAACATAAGGTGAAATTGCACGACGGTGGGCAATACAGATCGTTGTCTCATCCCGATTTGGATATGCTAAAGTTATGGCTATATTAGCCAGTGCATCAGCTTGAGCATTTTGTGATCTTGGGAAATAAGAAAATGTCGGTTCTGAAGGGAATTTCGACATTAACTCTCTGATGTAATCATACAAAGGGATTAATTCTTCTTTTTTGATGGCATAATCCCCATTGACTTGTTTGATTACCAGGTCTGAATCACCTTTCACCTTTAAGTGATTCACTTGTTCTTGAAGCGCTAACTCCAAGCCTGTAATGAGAGCTTGGTATTCAGCTTCATTATTGGTACCACCTTCCCACAACAAAAAGGAATAAGGTAACACTTCCTTATCTGGAGAAATGAGCACAATTCCTAAACCAACTTTGTTGAATTTAGGATTTTCCATTTTCTTCCCTGTTGGACTTCTAGAAGCACCATCAAAATACATTTCCCATGATTGCGGACTCTCTTGAATAGAGAAAACTTCCTCATCAGGGAGTTCGATATCTGAATATGTGTCTTCCACTGAAGGATGTTCAGCCAGGAAATCAGCCAGAGCTTGGCACTTAATTGCCTTTTGAGACACATACTGAATGTTGAACTGCTGTAGAATAACCGCCCACCTTGCCAGACGTCATGTAAGCATTGGACGACTAAGGATGAATTTGAGCGGATTATTACGAGATACCAATTGGACCTCGTGATGTTGCAGGTAGTGTCTCAGTTTCTGAACTGCAAAGATTAATGCTAGGAAGAACTTCTCAATACTTGAATACCGGGTTTCTGCTTCAATCATAGTTCTACTGAGATAGTAGAGACTATTTTCATTCCCAGCATCATTCTTTTGAGCAAGAAAGGTACCCAATGATCGCTTTAAAGCTGTCACATAGAGGATAAGCGGTCTACCCTCAATAGGTTGCATGAGTACTGGTGGACTCAAGAAGTATTTCTTGAGAACATAAAATGCTTCTTGACATTCATCAGTCCACAGGTAAGTGACTCCTTTCTTCAATAATTTCGTAAAGGGTAAACTTTTTCCTGCCAAATTGGCGATGAAACGCCGAATATAGGCTAAGTGTCCTTGAAGTCCTCTTAATTATTTCAAATTCTGAGGAGGTGACATACCAAGGAATGATTTGGTCTTCTCAGGATCGACTTCAATACCACGATGGCGTACAACAAAACCGAGGAATTTTCCTGAGGTTACCCCAAAAGCACATTTTAAGGGGTTCATCTTCAAATTATGTTGTTGAAGATTGTGGAATATGACTTCCAAATCAGCCAAGTGATTAGAACATTGTTTGGATTTAACCACCAAATCATCTACATAGAATTCAACAAACTTCCCTAAAAGAGGTTTGAATATACGATGCATGACGCGTTGATATGTTGCACCTGCATTCTTTAAACCAAAGGGCATCACCTTGTAACAAAACACACCTTGAGGAGCTCTGAAGGCTGTATATTCCTCATCTTCTAGGGCCATTCAGATCTGATTATATCCAGAATATCCATCCATGAAAGAAAGTACTTCATAGCCAGCCGTCGCATCAATTAAGAGTTCTGTAATCGGAACTGGGAAACCATCTTTAGGACAATACCGATTAAGATCTCTGAAATCGATGCAAACCCTAATTTGTCTGTTCTTCTTCTTTACAGGGACAATATTATCCAACCACATGGGATATTGAACTTCTCTGACGATGTTGGCTTTGATCAGCTTATCCACTTCAGCTTCAATTTTGGAAGCATAGGTTGGGTGTGTTCTTCTCGCGGCTTGCTTAAAACCTCGATGTTCTTTTGGTAAACCCAAATGATGAGTAGAAACATCAGGATCAAGCCCAAGAATTTCTGTATAATTCCAAGAAAAATATCTTTATTTTTCTTTAGAAAAGAAATATACATCTCTTACTCTTCAAGGGTCATGGCCGCACTAATTAAAGTGGGGCGTGGATCTTTCTCTGTACCCAGATTTACTTCTCTGAGTTCATCCACAGTGGTAGAGATACCCTCTTCAAATGCTGGAGGAGCATCTCTAAGATCATCCTCTTCCTCTTCATCATGTTTTATTTCTTCCATTTCTACTTGCAAAGTAGATGAAAAAACGAAATTCTCATGATCATAAGAGATGTCAAAATCTTCACATTTTGAAGGAGAAGCTTCCATTTCCGACCCTATTGATGATAAAGGGTCTTCTTTGGGAAATAAAGAGGATATGATGGATTGAGAATCGACATCATTATTCACCTCTGGTGTTGCTATAACTTCTTCTGGCCTGATTAGCGAAGTATAGACTTGTTGGACTTCAGCAGATGAATTGAAAACGTCACCACTTATGCTTTCATCACTGCTTGGTAGGTTACCAATTTCTCCCATGTTGTCTGGCTCAATCTCCGTAATTGACATTATGTATATTTCCATAGGAGTATTTTATTTGGGCCTATTTTGTCAATTTGACTGATAGGTAACACATAATCTGTACTCACATGTGAAAATGGATTTATTGGAATTTTCTCCAAATCATATGGAGCATTAACTTTGGTAATTCCCTTCATTGTAGATTTTTCTATTCCCTTCATGTGATAAAATTCCGCATCAATGTATTGAGACTCACATGTCTTGAACAGGGCCTTATAACCATACAATGTTCCAACTTGACCATCGAAATAGTATTTGAGACATTGATGGTATGATGAAGGAATAGCTGCATGCTGATGTAGCCAGGGCCTTCCAAGAAAGATATTGAAAGCTGAGTCTTGATCAACAATCATGAAATCCGAATTGGATACAAGATCTCCAAACTGAGTTCTGAGTGTATCTTCTCCCAGTGGTTCTTGTTCATTTTTATCATATCCTTGTAACACCATGGTAGAAGGAGATAAATCAGATTCTGTGAGGCCCAATCGACAAAGTGTACGAATGGGCATGGGGTTGACTCCTGAACCATTGTCAATGAAAGCTCTTCGAACATCTACACCATTGACTTTGCCAGATAAGTATAAAGGTTTTATGTTCCCATGCACAACATCATCTTCATCTTTATCAGTAAAAGATATCACTGCATGGCATTCTGCAGGATTATTCTCTATGTGATAGATTTCAGCTGCAGTAATTTCAGCTTCAAACTGCTGAGAACTTGACAAAGCTTCGATGAGTGCTTCCTGAAGATCTTTTGACAGATTCAGAGCATCCAAAATTGATAACTTGGATGGTACTTGGGCCAAGTGTTTCAATATATCATACTTTTGATCTAGAGGTCTGCGTTTCCCAATAGGAATATGCGTTTTAGTAGGTACCTTTGAAGAAGATTCTTTGGAAGCCGATGCATCTTGTATTGAAGTTGGAAACATCCTTGGTTTTGGAATATTAGACTGATTAGACCCATTTACTTGCTGAGATAAAGAAGATGGAACCTTTAATCGGTCTTCCAAAATAATTGTTCCAAAACTGAGTTGGCCATTGGCAGAAGAACTTGCTTGTTCTTTTTGAGCTCGCTGAAGGGATCTACCATGAGTTTCTGCTGCATATACAGTGCTAGCAGGGGTAAAATTAGAGTAGTGGCTTCGGAAAGATCCACGTCTTCCCCTGTATCCTGAACCTCTATAACCTCCTCGGATTCCCTTATTTGATATAAGGAATTCAGGCTCGTCAAGACTGGAATATAGATCTGTTAATTGAATCATATTAACAGAACCAAAGATTAACTCTTCGTCTGATAAAGACTATGCCTGGTTAGCCTGTTTAGGCTGTGCCGTTTGATGGGACGGTGCCCGTGGCTTTGAAGTAGATGGCATGAAATCTGCTAGAGTCAAAGACAATTTAGGCTTTGATACATACTCATCTTCTCCTGATTCCTCTTTCTTCTTTGAATTGCACTGCCCTTTTGAGGACTTGTCTTTTCATGGAGGCTTTACTACAGCTTTTGTAGGAGATATAATTGGCTTCTACAATTGTGTTCGTAAAATGGAATGGGTCCGATTGATTGTCTTTCTGACCATCCAATCATCGTATTTTTTCACAGTTTTTCTTTTGACTTCCTGCCACTCGCCTCCTTCCTCTAGATCTGTAGCGGTAATACACGCTACATGAGCTGAAGAACCCTTCAATTTGACTTGTCCCAAGTCGACCATCTTTTGAAGGAGGTATTTAAAGACAAAACACTCCTGGATGGGATGCCCCAACATTTTATGAAAGGGACAATAATTGGGACGGTCTTCATCTCCTTCCTTGTTTGGCCTCTTGGCCACTGGTAATTGAACCAAATTATTTTCCAGAGCTGAAATGAAGTAACCAAGAACTTTCTCACTTCGGAAAGAGTATGTTTTACTCTTCAAATCCTCAAATTGTTTTCTTCGTTGATCTCTTTGATCATTTGGACGAAACATCCTTTGTTGTTGGCGTTCAGGAGGTGGATCCCTTCGAGAAGATGATGGTTTTGAAGTAGAAATAGGTACAGGTGCTTGTTTAAGCATAACTGTAGCAGTTTCCACTTTACCCATTCTCTTTCCTGGAGCTGATGGAATTATACGAGATTTAACTTTAGCCTATATAAGGGAATCTTCAATCTGTTGAGAGATTGAAGTAAGGTCTCGAAACCCTCCTGTGTATTTCACAGGGATCAATGGCGTGCGTAATTCTTCACGCAAATTTTCCACACAGATTGGCAACAATTCCTCCTGAGGGAGTGCTAAACACAGGGAATACGTTAATCCCTTCCAACGAGCAATGAAATCAGAGACTCTTTCATTCACCCTTTGCTTGAATTTTGTAAGATCGAACATTGTCGTTTTTGGCAATGTTGAGCTAAACTGAAGAAGGAATTTTTGACGAAGATCCTCTCATCCGATGACTGACCGGGATTGCAAGCTTGTATACCAGACAAAATCTGGTCCTTGCAAGGATCGCACGAATCATCTGAGTTTCACTGCTTCTTGCTGCTCTGGAGTTCCCATCATAGGATCACAACAAGACACGTAATGCGTCAAATGTTTTTCGGGGTCGCCTGATCCATTGAAAGTAGGTAAAACAGGGTTTCCAAAACTGGATGGAGGAGGAATTGAATCTACCCATTCAGGGTAAACTTTTTTTTTCAGGTTGAACTTGCGCCCGTTTCTCTTCCATAGTTTCTAACCGAGCTGTGAATGACTCAATAGTAGTTATTAACTTTTGAGAAATATCAGGTTGAACTTGGTTATGGGTAGGTGCAATGAATGGAGCTTGGACAGACGTGGTGGTTGGTGCTGCAACTGATGGTAGTGCTGCCAACTGTTGTTGCGTTTGACCCGTAGGATTAGACCTCTGATGGTGTACTGATAAAGGAGGATATTCCTGATCCATCTCATCATTTAAAACAAATTCCTTCGGCTGTCGGACTTCAGCATTCTTAAGAAGAAGACTACTCTGAAGTAGTTCTGCATTCAACCTTCTTAATTCTTTCATTTCTTCCTCCTGTTGTGCAATCCTTTTCTCTAATGAGAGCGATTGACCTCCTTCAGAGGAAGGATGAGAAGTAACTTGATTCTTTCCTTTCCCCTTATTGGATCCTTTTCGGAGAGGGGGAAGTGGGTTACTTGAAGGAATGCCCATATTTTGGGTAAGCCTTTGATTACGTGTGCGCACACCTTCTTCATTTAGGTCTGTGTGCGCAACTTCTTGAGCAGGAACCTCTTCGTCTAATCACTCTGATTGAGCCTCATCTGGTGAATCAGCAGAAAAGACATTGATGAAATTAATGGATGCATATTGCATGGAATCCTTTCTATCAGCATTTCTGTGATATTGTATTCTTCCATGTCCATGATGAGACATGGAATTCCGTTGACTTGATCCCTCAGGAACTTCTTGGAGAACCGTCACTTGGAGAGAATCTCCTAATAGCTTGGATCTTCGTTCCTCTTGAGTCTTATTCCCTAATCGAGAGAATACTGACTTTCTCTGAGCGAGGGATTGAGGATTTGAAAAAGTCTCCAGTCCGGTGGACTGGGGATGTTCCTGCTGCTTCCGCTCAACTCCTTGAATCCCATTTGTTGACTCTGAGAGTTAGGTTAGAGAAGTCCCCAGTCTGACAAGCTGGGGTGTCTCTTGACATGCTATGTCTGAGATCTTCTTAAAATCTCTCTTGATCTTGCGAATCTTAGTTCGTAAATTAGCTGGATGCATTAATCTGTATCCACTTTTATCACCTGGTTCAACAGACCGTTGGATGATTTCCGAAACTTCTGTCATTTGATGACGTGTTTTCTCCAGACGAGAGGCTTGTGGAATATTCTCGCATGCTTGATGTAGGAGAAATTCAACAACTTGTTCTTTATATACTTGATTTTGAGAGGAACTAGTTGAAGCCTGTTCTTGAGCATGCTTTTGATTATGAACAAAGCCCATTGACTGTGGCCGGCCATGGGAAATAACATTGCATGAGACCATTTTCGGCGGGCTTTGCTGACTGGAAAGCACTGTGAAATGTAGTGCTCCTTGAACACCCCATCCTCTGATATGAACATCAGATGGAGCATTGGCAATTAACTGACGCAATTTTCTTAGTGTGCCAAGGCGTGAATGTTGAAGGGTTCTCTGTTTCTTTTCATCCTTCCGATACCGAGAGACTGATAGAGATTCCAAATCAATCTGGCGTTGTAACCCTTCTATTATCTTAATATGATTTTCATAATCACCGTAAGATAATCCTTTATTCTTAAATTGAAAAAGAGTCTTCCATATGTTGAGACGAATATCATGTATTCCATCATCCGTCAACATCTTTGGAATGTTGTACTGGGAGTCAGCCAAAGGCCAAAACATGACTGGTACTTCACCTTTTGCCAGTTTTTTCCTCATGTTCAGCATTTCCTCTTTATCATTAAATGAAGATTCTTCTACATGTTTTGACCAGAGTTGGTGTTTCCTTGTTGCTTCATCAGATTCAACAAGATTGGTAGAGAGATCATTAATCAAACTAGAAGATGCATGACTTAGGGGTGGTTCGGAGAATGACCTACACCCTGGGCTATCTTCTGATTGAGAAATTATTTCACCTGCCGATAGTAAAGCATCAGACATGACTGGCTTCACGTTTGCAAGTGCCTCGAGATAGGAGGGCTTTCTCGTCACTACATTGTCGTCTGAAGAATTTTCGAGACAACGTGAATCACTACTGCGGAGAGGACATTCGCAGCGAAGTTCATCACCATGAGGAGGATCGTCATGATGGGTTACAACAAAAGATGAAATCTCTTTCTCCTTGGTCTTCTGACCACACAGAGGGTTCCTGTGGCTCTGATCTGAAGAAGAAACTTCAAGATTGACCGAACTTTCATGAAGAAATCCTTCATGATGAAGTGTCTATTGAAGACCTTCAAAATTAATGTTCCCGTTATTGGGAACTGAGGGAGTAGAATCTTGAATTCCGACAGATAAATGTATGAGGGCTTCAAGAACTCCAGCATCGAGCAAGGCCTTGTTGCAGATTGGCCTTTGATCTCCTGACTGTGCTGGGCGGATCTTTTTCTTAGATGCCTTCTTACTCACTTTAGAAACCACTTGTTGAAGAAAGTGGTTACTCTGAGCAGGTGTATGTGCCTGATCAGGAAAGATGGTCAGGTTAGGCTGACGATCTCCACTCAAATCAGGTGTATGTGCCTGACTTGGTTGTTCGTATGATATGGGGGAGTATGCCCCATAACCCTCTTGGACTGGAATAGATGTGTGTGTCTGTTACGGAGTGAATTGTTGATGTGTCACTCCACTGCTAGGGATAGATTTATATATCTGTCCCTAAGATGATGCTGAAGCTTTTATGATATCCTGGAAAGCATCCAGAATATGAGCAGGAATTTTCTTCTGCTCTTTCACCATTGACAAAATATGTTTGGTGACTTCAGCCACCGGAACGGGGATATACGTCCATTCCGGTCTTGGAGAAGGTGTATGTGCCTGCTCCTGTCCTCCTTTTCCTGTCAGTGAATCCTGACAGTACTCAAGTGTGGAGGAAGATAGTTTAGTCTACCTCCTGTTTGTCGTCGGGGCTTTCCGACGGACTTCTCCGTGCGCTACCAAGCGAGATTGTTGGTAGGCTTGATTAGTATTAGCAGGTGTATGTGCCTGCTGATTAAACTTCGCCAAAAGCGGTTGACGAGATCCAACATATGTAGTCAGATGATCCTGCTGACTAACTGGTGATGTATAAGCAGGTGCATGTTCCTGCCTATGGTACTCCGCCGGAATTGCCTAGCGGGATTGGCTTGATGCTGCCAGACGAGTCTGCTGGACAGTGGAATTAAAACGGACATGAGTGTGTGCCTGTTCGTTATTTTCCACCATGTTAGGTTGGTGGACTTCTCCGGAGATGGCAGGTATGACAACCTGCCCACTGTTAACTGGATTCCGTCTCTGGCGGTTCATCTTGCCTGCTCGGGTTCGAGGAACCTGAGCTGAATGCCTGGAGTCGGTACCCTCATCATGTTGAGGGTGCACTCCCGCACGAGTCTGGCGGTGATTGTTGATGGGATCCCTCGAGAAGGACTCCTATCTTTTTGAATTAAGGCCTTGCGGGACCTTCTCATTCACTTCCTCAGAGTAAGGGAATGAATGGAAATTGCGTTCCGGGGATAATGACCCGAAACGGTTGGAGACGGTAGTCAGCACCGCCTTCTTCTTGATTGCTGGCCTCCGTTGTCCGGACGACCAGGTAGAGTTGTTAACTTGGAGGGCTTGACGAGCGGCCTCCAGAGTTAGGATAGTACCGTTGCGACGGTACTCCTTAACCAGTGCATTAGAAACCCAGCATTGAAGACGCTGAGTTGGTGATGTCATCCTCAGAGCGGACGACGTTCCAGAAGGAGTAGCAGCATTGGTTTTCACAGCAGCAGACCTCACAGTAGAGGTGTTCACAGCAGCAGTATTCACAGGGGTGAATTTAAGGAAAGCCATTTTGCAGAAGATCTTGAGAAAAGAGTGCCTATTCCATATAACAGACAATAATAAAGATTAATCCGTCCACTGTATCTTTTGGATGAGAACATGTCAATGATTGATTTGTTGGCCCAAGGGGCCTAACAAATAAGAATAACATCACTTTACCTTGGTTAAGGATTCACGTCGGGTTCACCATTTTTTGTTTCTCACAGATTTCGGGGATGACCTCCTGGACGGGAGATTCAAACGTTCTGATCGGTTTCTAGCGGGTTTGTTCATAGAACCGGAAACATCCAATGATTCCACATCCATTTGGACCTACTTTCCAAAGGTAGGTTCTCATTAGCTTGTGGACTAATGAGGCTTAGGAATTTGCATTGGTCGAGAGGATGGGAGGTCGGACTCATCACACCTTTTTGAGGGGAATTATTGTCTACTTCGGGACTCTCTTTATATATTTAAGTTATGTTCATGAATCCTTATTACATTACCAAATATAAAATGAGATTTCCTTTAATTTTAACAATCAATGATTAAATATGCAAGAAATTTAGAGAATATTTTATATGTATTCGAGGTTCTTCATCAATAGAGAATCATCTATATCTGTTTAGAGATTCTTGGTCAATGGTATCCTTAAAAACATTTATATAAAAGTCTCTTGGTCATTATGATGACCAGGCTGATTTTAAAGCCACTCAGTGGCGCACTTGAAGTTTATCGCCATTCAGAAGGACATGGATTATTTTAAATTTGGGATCGAACCCATAAATGGACTACCTTCATATCCTTTGTTTTGGAAAAGGAATCAGAACACACGTAGTTCGAGTAATGGAGTATGATGTTTATGATTGATGGCTCAAAGAAGAATGTCATAATTACTTTTACACTCTAAGCTCACGTGAGTCATGCTCGGTGTGAGAAACAAGAGGTATTGGTAAAAATTAGACAATAGTGCCATGAAAGATGCAATCATAAGAAATTGTTTGGGACTTATGTATGTATGACTACCCAAATAGATGAAGGTTTAGGATTTACTTTTAGAGAGAAAATCTAGGAACAGGGTCCATAAAGGTATATGTGCTTTATGGAGATTTGAATACTCTAATCTTAGGGATTACTCCTAAGGAGGATTCCCAAATTAGGAGGGGACTTATGATTGGGTTTTACTCCTAAGAAGGATGCCCAAAATTATGACTGGGACTTATTCCTGAAAAGGAGGCCCAGGTTAGGGGACTTGGGGCTTACTCCTGAAGAGGAAGCCCAAGATTATGACTGAGTCTTATTCCTGAAAAAGAGACCCAGGTTAGGGATTAAGGTTTGGGGCTTACTCCTAAGAAGGATGCCTGGTATTTGAGATTGGGACCTACTCCTGAAGAGGATGCCCAAGTTTAGGAACTTTATGAATTTGTGGCTTACTCTTGAAGAAGATGCCCACATTAAAGGATTTATAACTGGGGATTATTCCTGAAAAGGAGACCCAGGTTAAGGATTCTCTCATCTTAAAGGATGAGGTTGAATGAACGAACTCTCAATCTTTGGGGACTTATAGATCTATAAATCACTAGGTTTTGAGAGATATTCCACCGAATTCCTTTCAGATAAGGAAGTCAAATCAAGAAATCATGCCATAAATGGCTTTGAAGAGTATCTTGAAGAATGAATCATGAATTGGAAAGGTGAAATGGCTTATGAGGGGTAAAATGGGCAATATGGGCACCCAAAAAGTTAGGGGCATGCAATTCTTGAATGGCGCGCAAGTCTTGCATGGGCACGCAAGTATTGGTCGCGCAGGTATACCTGCGCGAGACATGGTGTACTTGCGCGATTTTCAACCAGCATTGAAATACTTGAGTGAGTCTTTTTTAAACCCTTTATAATCCCATTGAGGTTCTTCCAGAAAAGGGAAGCGCAAATTCTATTGAAGGAATAAGGCGGCGTGCAAGTATGATCAGTTCCCTTAAGGGCTGGCCATTCAGGCGCGCAAGTGTTGATGAGTTTCAACACTTAGTCCTTCCTCCCTCTCTTTAGATCTTCCGTTCTAGGTAAGAAATTACCATAGAAGTGTTCCGGAAGCGTTGAGAAGAGACTGGGCGTCGGGAGCTTCAATCCGAGTTTCTGGAAAAAGATCCTCTCGAATGGGGGGCCCACAGGGTCTATTTATAGGAATCAGAAGACCCCGGGCGGTTACCACATAGGTCGCGCAAGTCACATGCGCGACCAAGAGCGTCGCGCAAGTGTACTTGCGCGACAGTGAGATAACTTGTGCGGTGCAGTTGCTGTTGATCCTTTGTTCATTCCTTTGTCGATTTTTGATGTTTTCTTCAAAGGATGAATCACTTTGAGCTCGGATATTCCCTTTTCCGATCTTTAGATTCTGTGACGATAGGAGCGTCAACAGTAACTATGATAAAAATTCCATTGCTTCCATAAATATGTTTTTCCAATACTGGGCGATACTTGAAGGAAAGAACGAACCCTAACCTCTAATTCAAGCGGTGATCAGCAATGATCAACATAAAATTTCTATCTTGGCTGACCCGTAGTCATATGCTTCCTAATCATATGAATCTACTCCAATGTTTGATGAACAATAAAACGACATAGTAATTCCCCCACACCTACCTCTAGAATGAATAGTGGTGAATGACACAACCTACCATCTAAGGCCTCCAAAATATCCATCCGAATTATCTATTGAATTATTTTATTATAGGTGAGATCGATGAGACATATATTCCTCTCACAAGAACCACCGAAATCATGGAATCATGCTCAGAGAATTCCCTCTAGGACATGTATTGTCCATTATGATATTCCATCAGACTGAGGGTGAAAATATGTTCTTTGAGGGACCTATATACTCATATCCTTCTATAATACCATCTATAACTATGATGTAAAATAATCATCCCGATCTGAAATGATATTACGAGGGACCTTGTGTAGTCATATGATCTCATGGACATAATGTCTTCCCAAATATTCAATTTGTAATTTATCCCAAATAGGAATGAAGTTATCCACTTTCTACAATCTTCCAATGAAAACCCATAAAGCATCATTACCTCTAGATGACCAAGGAATCTCGAGATCAACATCCATGGAATCATCTTACCATTTCTATTCCGGGACTAAAAGGGGCTATAAAAATCCTACCGGTCTATGGTTCTCCACCTTCACCTACTGATAGGTGAATCCCCTAGTGAAAAATCCTACAATCTGTCATTTCATTCATGGATAAAAATATTGGAACCACAAATCTCGATACATTTTGGATATTTCGAGATAAACTACCCACTAAGATTCATGAGAATAAAACATCAAGTCCTCTCTCATATCTATAGTAAACTATAGAATTCCATCAATATAAATGATGTCTTCTATTTCCATATACCAATCCATAAGTGTCTTATATCATGATATACTCTCAATGAGAAATATTCCCATAGGATATAAAAATTATTTACCATTCACCTTATAAAGGAGGAAAGAGATTATTGTCATGGTTGAGAGGTAAGGATAATTTGGATTGTCATGAAAATTATAATGTATCTCAGAAAAGGGGGCCATTAACATATATTCATCAATGGAATCTCGTACATCATGTGCTTAAGTTGTTCGACTCAGTTCATATGCATCTACATTTCCCTCCCTAGGCATATATGGACGATCAAAATCAAATCATTGTAGATATTCAACCCATATACACTATTTGAGGTTCAGGACATATATACTAAATATATATTTGAGGCTCTTGTGGTCATTTTAAAACACAAATCTCTCACTAAATAGATAGTGTCTCAAACAACCTATGGCATGGACAACTACTACTAGCTCAAGGTCATGTGTCAGGTAATTTCTCTTATGGGGCTTAAACTGCCCAAATTTGTCTGCAATCAATCTTTCCTCCAGAATTATTACTACCCCAAGGTTGATCATAGATTCATCATAGAAGATGATATAACCTATTCTATTCTTTATAATAATCATAATATGTATTGAGTCAAGCCTCCCATTTAGCTCCTAAATGTATTTCTTGAATGATTCTGATTACAAGAAAATTGCACCCTTATTTGTATAGAGGATAGGATGTGAAGAGGGTTGGGAAAATTACTTTATGAAATTACTTTAATATACATCCATCCCAATGAAATTCCATATATCAATCTTGTTCTAGTGATACTCCCAAGAAATTATAGCACTAACCTTTTTTGGGTCAATAGATATTCTAGACCCCGATATTATATCACCCATGGGGAGAACTTTTTCTACCAAAAAGTGGAACATAGAAAGATTATCAGAAACATTATGCTACCTTAGTGTACCCCAAATTGAACTCATAGTCTTTATCATGTGTTTTGTGAGTATTATAATATTCTATGATCCCATAAACAAATACCTAGACCAATGAATCAAGATAGGGATAAAAAACCAATTCATTAGAGCCATGAAAATGAAGGTCACATTTTTAAGACCGAAAATAATAACAGGGTTCTCATATAGACCATCGATACAAATGAAATATATACAGGTAATGTCTAATGGACTAACTCTCACATGATGATAACCCAGTCGATTGTTAATTTTAGAGAAGATGAAAGATCCACAGAGTTGGTTGAAGGAACCAACTATTTTAGTTAGTGGATAATATTTCATGATGATGAGATGGTTAAACTATCTTTAATCCACACATAGACATATTTTTCCATATTTCTTATTAGAGAAAAGAATTTGTAAACCCCAATAGGATGTATTGTGCTGTATAAATACTTTGGCCTCTAAATCATGTAACTACTGCTTTAGCCATTAAATCTCTATAGGTGGCATCCTATATAGTGGAATGGACACTAGAGATACTCTTGGACCGTGTTTGATTGTAAAATATACCTCTCTCTCATGAGATAATCTTGAAAAATAATCGAGAATGGTGTCCCTAAAACAGTCCACTTTTGTAGGGAAATCATCCTGATGTAAACCATGATCCTTCAGAAATTGATTTCTATTCTGGGTGGTCACTCTACCTAGCCAATGATTTTATAGTCCAACTATACTATCTAGTACATTCCACTTAACCTTGTGTATATAAAATCTACCCTTGGGTAATATAAATGATACCCTACGTCGAAATATATCTGAAAACACATGATATTGTACTAACCAATCAATTATGATAATATCAATGAAGAAAATCATCTTGATAATGAAAAGATTCTATAAGAATGTGTAATTGACTACCGCAAGGTGATAGTCTCTATATTGGTGTCTTGCCTCTGACCGCTGTCCAAATAGTGTATCAACGCTTATTACACCACAAGAATATTGTTTCTCTACTATGAGACATTTAAAGTTAGATACCAAGATTTTTTTTTTGTATTTTCTATAAAAATATAGAAGATGCTATAGTATATTCTAAAATAATAATACCTCATTACATAGATGGTCTCACTGCCTCATCCTTAGGTATCTGCTGTAACGCATGCCTCTGGCCTGATCTATAACCCTATACAATAGTTGGGATACCATGATCATAACTACTCTGTTGGTGATAAGGGGTCTAAATTCTATGGAAAAGAACAAAACCTCGGCCATTCCTACTAGTTATATTCCAAATACTTACTTAACATGGTTCAATATAACCCACTCCTAATGGTGCAGTTGGCACATATACTTTTCCACATGACGATGGAGTAAATGTCCCACATAACATCATAAGATTCCCCATACAGATAGAATCCCAACAGTCCTTTGGGTCTCTATTATTATGGGACTTCTGGTGCCCCCGTCATCCTCACTGATTACACACCATGGTGTTATAAATAGAGATACTCCGGTTTTTTCTTCCCTAATGAAAAAGATCAATGGAATTATTTTTTCTAGAGGGTGAACTACTAGCCTGATGTGAAACTGGTCTTCTAGACCCAGTGATATTTCCATCCCTTTGGTTTCTTTAAGTGATAATAGTTAATTTAATATTTTAAAATAATCATTAAAAAAATACGTACACCTACATATATATGGGGTACACAAGCCCGTCCACAAAGCATCAAGAAAGTGAAATCTCATCACAAACTAGAACTGGTGAAATGTGAAGTAACATAGTGAAATGTGAAAAATATTCCTCTACTAACATAGAAACCTTCTTGTGATTCATGAACCACCATGATTAGTCAGCTCAGAGAATCTATGAAACTAAATCAGCCTAGAAAATACTCTAGAAACCAACCCATATCATGCCTTGATGGAAATATGCATCAGTAACCACATCCCACCAACACATGGCCAAATCTCAAATCATGTACATGGAATTATTAAACCTACACACTTATGATGTATCAAGATATATAATGATAGATAGGGTGGCCTCTAGATAAGACTCAGTATCCAATAGAGTACCATCCCCTGAAAAGATTGGAGGATGTTGCTGCTCGAACATGGAATTCAGATCCGCCATCATAGTTGCAACTTATGGAGCTCCATGAATGGACAACATCTAATGTAGGAAACTATCACAAACATGGGAATAAGTTCCTAGATCATGTAAATTAGGAATTTTTTTAAGTTTCACTTGTAAATGTATGACTTGTAGCTCAGTGCCAACCATGTCGAGAACACGGTCATCCCCTCCTTTCTGGCATACAATATGAGGACTTCATGGTGGAATTGGTATAAAAATTTAAAGAACACACCTCAGAAAAAGATTTAACTAGGTAGATGAAATCACAATAAATTGTTTTACCTAAGAAAATTCACTACCCAAGTCATAATACACCATCTACCTGCCTAGATAGACATGTAATTGTATTTTCTCAAGTATCATATTCATTTTATTTTAAATTAAATTTATAGGAACCGTATATTTCCATAAATACATATAAAAAGGTTGGGTAAGGAATATCAACCATTAAATTTTAGATCTGAAGTTTCATTTTATAATGGAGATACATTGCCATTGAATTAGTTCCCATATATCTTATCATGGAAAATGGAACCTATTTACTTATTTAATAATGGATTGACTCAGTAAATTACTCATCACAACCCCTGAGGGCCCAAACACCTCATGATTTGAGACACACAATGACTTAATCTCAACAAAGAGTAATAAAATAATAGTCCATCTTTCACATCATCACTCAAAAATCACAAGAATATCAAGAAATGAAGAATATTGTAATTCACATATATGGAATGGAAATATGCATGACATGAACAATCATAGTGCTTATAATGATTCATGAAATAATGATAACATCTCTCATATCATCAGGGCCCTGGAAGAAAAAAATACTGAAATAGAGTGAATTTTTTTAACTCAAAACAACACATGGGTTGCCTAATGGTGAATTAGTTTCATCTATAATAAGAAAAACAAAACAATAATATTATTTTAGGAAACTCATCTTTTACCCTGAAGATGGGTTTGAGACACCCATGAATGGATTATAACCAAATTTGAATTGTTTAAAAGATCCAATAAATTTTCTCTAAATAGTATTGAATTATATAAAGCCCTCCGATATAACATTGTGACATCCCAGGCCCGAATTCCAATTAATAGGTTCCCCAACCCCAATAGGACATAGGGCCTCATTAGCATCTCCCAAAATTATAGAGTCTAATAAATATGTAGTGACGGTATATGATGTGTACACGGAGAGACAATTCTCCCATTACTAGAGTTTAGTGTAAAAGAATAATATAAAAATAGGTAAATAGAGGTAAAAAGTTAAGTAAACAGAAGGAATAATGGAAAAAGAGACAAAAATAACAGTAACTAAAATATCTGGAATAACAAACATCAACTAATGATGAAATCTCATTTATCATGTAGGCTTGAAAACATAGATATAATGTAGAATGAATAAAAGGAAACCCAATAGAGAAAAAGGAAATTTCTAAACTATCCCAAGCATCACGAACTATAGATTTTTCATCTGCTACCAGCTCCATCCTAGAACCACAAGAAATAAAATTTCAAAAACATTAGTCTTACCTTTATCAAAACCTACACACATGTATTCTTTCCTAGGTACCAAACTACCTCTAGAGAGGGTGTCAGATAAATCTAAGTGGGCTACCCCAAACAGTGTAAATAACATCTGTCTTATGTAATGGAAATGTAATAGTTTGTATGAATCCATATTTGATGTAAAGCAGTACAATGTTAATAAATACCCATATACCTACTTTATCCACCATGTGGTGTATAAACATTTAACATGTTCATTATTTTATCATTACTTGTTTATATTATGTCACATGATAGACATAGTGAAGGTTATAAGATGTGACAAGGCAACCTATAATGATATTTAACAATAATGATCCAATGTAGTAACCAAGGAAACATAATCCTCAAGGGTTTCCAAATCAGTAATTACTAAGTCATTGATATGTGTAAGAGTGTAATCCGAAGAGAATAGTCCATGGAAATCCAAAATTATATGCCTACTGAGGCCAAGGAGTTCATCAAAGGAACAATGGGGCTATGAAATGACTATGCAAAGTGGTATTTAACAATGGAACCTAGTTTTCAATGCTTGATCCCAAGAGTGTATCTAAGGAATCCTATAATAATAAAGATGTGGTCCTACGGTGTCATACCAGTCATCAAAAGTTATACAAGAATCACGTTCCATGTGAGTCTCACCAAAGTAATCCACTTCCTTGAATCAGAATGGAGATCCCGATTTATCAAGGAATTCCAAATGGAATCCAAGGTGAGCTTTAGTCAGACATCTCAAATTTAAATATGATTTCATATAATATTTAAAAATGGTCAATACATTACTTTTCATTAGTGTTAAAATGATAAATAAACATAAAACCATTTAATCAAGCCTTTATTAATCTATAAGTCAACATAGTTCTAGCCTTGTCTTTCATTTGTGTGACAATGGAAACTAGTATGAAACCATTCATTTAATACATTTATGTAATTTTCAATAATCAATTTTCACTCTACTACCTTCCATTATCATGGTAGTGGGTGTTACAAAAATGCATCAAACATTCATTTACATCTATTAAATAAAATTTAATATTCTTATTATACTTTACAATATTATATTTCATGTTTAATTATCAATTGAGGCTTTTAACATAGGTGGGTCATGTGGAGAGATTAAATGGTACTTTCCATTAGGAAATTTATAATTTAGTTAAAGACATTATATATTTAAATTCATACCATTAGAAGGGTCATTCCAAGGCATACCTGAATGACGTCTCTAACATGTCAAAACCATAAAATGAAAAAATTGGACAAATAACCTACATGGTATGGATGGAGTTATGGGTGTAAAAACTAACAAATAATAACATATTTGGTAACAAAAGAACAATATGGTTCTATTTATTATAATAATGGAATATAAATTCAACTAAGGACACCTGATGAAATCAGATGGCCCCTCCATCAATTCAACAATCAATGAATATGAGGGATTCATTATAGACCACCCACCATATTCTTATACAACTCTCTTCCTCTAGTATTAGGATATGATTTTTCATGGAATGGGGTATATCTATGAAAAGAGTAAAAATAGTCATACCTAGAAAACTGGGTCGAGCGAAAGAGAGATGAATAATGGCTAAAAATGACTGGAGTACAAACTGTTTCACTTCCAACATGATGAACGAATGCTTGATCATAATCCAGAATAAGGAGATCTCTTGATCCAATAATTACACCTTCAAAATCTATAAAATGGGTGAAAATTGAGGATATGTCGACTATAATTATTATTATGGAATAAGGAAAGTTTAATTATTTAATAATGTGTAAAAATGTAAAATTACAAAAAATTTACCAAGTTCGCGGTTTGTCCACACCATTTTGAAACGAGTGTGAAAATAATGTGTGGGTTCCTGGAGAAGATGTGAAATGTCACAGTTATGCCACATGTTTAGGGAAAATATGCACCAACCCTATGGTAAGTCTATTTTAGAAAGAGGATTCCCGCCATGCAATTTTCTCAAACCATCCGGCCTCCCCAAATGGTTTAGAAAAAACTATATGTCATGCCAATTTCGCACAAAAAGATCATATTCACTACCACCAAACAAGGTTTCCACAACACCACACTTTATTAGCGTTTTTTTAGTAGCAGTGATAAAGGGGGGTTTTATCAGCGCGCATTTTCTTATCATAGATAAATGTGTATATTTCAAAAAAAACATAAAAATAATATATTGATATATATGTATATTTTTATTGATCTAAATATAATAAATATTTTTTAAAATATGTTTTATATTGATTTGATATGTCGTAGACCCAAAATGGACACCTCAGAGTAGAAATTATGTCAATTTATAGGGATTAAGGACCTTTTCATACATTGAAGTGTATGAGAACGTGTTATAATGGTCACCACAGTGTATGTTTATTCGTAATATTCGATTTGATATGTGGTTGATGAAAAATGGACCCCCGGAGCAGAAGTAATTGTCGTTTGAAATTTTGCAACTCTCGTTACTCCTAAAAACCTTAGATTCTAGAAAATCACTAAAACATGCATGAATTATCCTCCTATTGTTCATTTGAGCACCATGACCAGTAAAATCGAAGCTCCTTAAACAGGTGACGACAATGTATAGTAGAAACTATTAGAAGAACATAGGAATAAAAGACATATTTGTTATTGCACTAAAAAAATTAAAACTTCAAACGACCATAACATTCACTCCAGAAGTACGATTGAGCTCTACCACATATTAATCCAAAGACGGCGAAGATATATATAGAGAAGGCTGACTCGAAGAATGATCCAGTCATGTTTGGGACCCTATAATCTCAAAAAACAATCTGATGTCCCCCAAAAATCTGTTTCTGTATCCGCACCCCTACTAAATTTTTCTTAATACAATCATAACTTCTGATATGTGTGTCAGCTCGGACATCGACACCTATTTTATCGTAATTAGTTCCACGATATTTGGATTGAATATTCAAAGACCTAAAATAGAAACCCAGTGTAACACCCCGACCCTTGTTACCCAGAGTCGGTGCATTATTACATAACATTGGCATGATCATAATGAAGTCATGTATCAAAAGACCAATCATTTTTGTATTATTGGAAACAAGATTCATATATAAGTTCAACATTACAACATGAAAATAAATACAACACTAATTTATTCCATTGGAAACATCAAATCATCCTAGGTAATTCTTGCAAGTCATTCATAAATAACTTCTTCATATCCTAGGAAAATGAAATATACAAAAGGGGTGAGCTAAAATGATAAATAGGTGTAATCAATACATTTAAAGATAACATAAATAATAAGCATGATAAATAATTGAATCCTCATGCCTTTACCAAAAATATACATAATGACATTTATGGAATTAATATTAGCTGAGTAAATAATTCCATAATAAAACATAATCATGGGTATTATTTTAGTCGAACGAACACATGAACAATCAATATTATTTTCATAATGAGGGTATGTATAATGCCGGACATTCTAAAATTTTTTTTCAAGGCCTCATCCAAGATGTCTAAAAATGATTAAGGCCTCGTCCAAAACCATATATCAAATTGGGAAAGGCCTCATCCAATTCCACATCTAGTTGTCTCATGAGACCCATCGATGCATCGATGAGCTATAGCAGGCTCCACCCGTCACATACGAAGTCCAATACATTCCTCATATAAAAAGGATGAAATGAAACATAAACATTCATATTAAAACTAGAATACGAAATTTCAATAGATTAACCATAAACCATGAATGGAATAAAAATTGCACATCCACAGTCCATCCTATCACAAAACCTTCAATACAATATGGATGTTTGGTATCATAATAAATAAACATCAAATAAACTTTAAATCCATCAAAGGATGTTCACATAGATGAAATCAAAACATTTTTTAGAGAAATATACCTTTCTATTTTGATATCATTTAGGAGTCACATTATTATAAAGGAAACATTTATTATTAAAATATTGTTATAAGCCTGTAAGGGAAGCTTTAACGATGTTATAACAACGGAAAATATCCTCACGCGCCCTATAAGTTAAAAAAATAAATTCTTACCTAAATTTTGTCGAAAAGGTTATAAAAGAACTTGTTTGGAAAATGATGGAAAGCTTCCTCTATAAACATCTTATAAAAGTAAAAAAAGAGTATAAATGGCTTTAACCCATAGCCTATAAAATAGTAAAAATGTTTTGAAATAAATTTTTAAGAATCATGGATGTGGATGATAAAGATGTCCGAGCATATAATTACGTATAAACAACCACAGATAATAAAGACATTGTAGAATTAACCCTTAACATGTACTTTTCCTTGGTCGAGGGTAGGTTAACCTCACATATAATGGATAAATAATTGTTCGTAAATTATAAAAGAATCATATACATTAATACGATATCATATATGACCATTTAACATTGATTTGTTAATATTATCTTTGTATTATCATCTTTTTGTGTGTTAGATGGTTCGTTTTCCGTTGTATGATTTGCTAAATTAGTAATTTTTATTAAGGATTGGATGAATATTATTCATATTCCGAATGATATTAAGTCTTTAAAAATTATTTTTAATCATCAAATGAAAAATAGTATTGAATAGATACGATGGGGAACGAATCTCGTCGCGTTCATGGAGATGGTAATCCATACGTACACAAGAGTGACAATATCGTTATTTTGACATTAAAATAAGATATAATTGGATGATATATAATATATAAAGAATCATTATCATGTTATATTTATTATTTATATCAATTACACATCAATATTATACCCTCCAAGTAATAATGTTATGAATAACAATTACACCACGACGTGGAGACGGTAAGCCATACGTACGCATGTATGGTGACATGTCATTCAAAGGATGGATAGAATAATGAATATGGTTGTAACAAATTTATAATAACATCAAATTATATGGAATATATTGTATTTATTATTTTATAGTAGAAACAATAAAGAAAGGGGAAGGGGAAGAAGAATGGAACTTGAAAGAGGTGATGAAATATTTACCTCTTCTTCAGGTTCTTCCTATGGATTTGTTAAAAAGGGATCCATAGGTTGGAATTATGACTAATTTAAGGACTCTAGAATAAAGAAAGGACACTTTAGAGGGTATTTGGTAAGGGTTGGCCGAGCCAAATGGTTTTTATTGTGTGAATTAGAGAGAAGGTGGTGTTCCCTTTTATAAGAGGAGTGAGGGGCACCTTAGGAAAAGCTAGAAATATTATTTTATTATAACATAAAATTCGGTCTCTAATGGCACCAAAGTGGATTATTTAAAGGATATGGAAGGTATGGGTAAAAAAACACTAAACCAATTGGTTTTATATAGTTTTTGGTGACTATATTAACCTTATAATTAGATGTAACTCTTAGTTAAATAGTTTGTCATTTACCATGTCTCATTTTATTTTTATATTATATAGTTAAAAAATTACTATATACTTCCAAGAAAATCCAAGTGGTTTATTAATGATATACCTATCATTATATAAGACTTTTGGCCGAAACATAGAATTTTATAAATATAATATCAATTAATAATATAATATTAGTTTTAAAAACTCTTTTATGTCAATTTTGACACTATTTGGTATTTTGTTTTTTCTAAATTAAAAACATCATTATTATATAGAAAATAATTCATCTAACCTACCCAAATATGTCATATTAACCTATAAAATTAGTTTAATTCATAAAAAGTCAGAAATTACATTTATTTGGATATTTATAAATCAATTATTTAAATATTTCATTAATTAGGTAATTACTACGTCATCATTGTGTGATAAATAAATTAAATTATTTAATATCTAAAAAATAAAAAAAAATACTATTATGTTGGAAATATTTTTAAATTTTTAATTAATGTTTACAGTCTAATTTAACTTATGTTTAACCATATAATAAAAATTGTTTAGTTATTAAACATTGAATTTAACACTTTTAACTCTTCTTTGAATTTAAGAATAATAAATGTCATAATCTAATCCATGTGGACCAAAGCGGTTCATATTTTATTCCTAAAGTTGTTTTTGATAGAATCATACTTATCCAATAGAATTAGGACATGTGTTAGGGTAAAAATAATAACATTTTTACCCTTAATTACCATATATACTTTTAGCTATAGTAAATAAAAGTAAAAAGTTACTATTCAGAAAAAATTATTTTTATCTTTTTGAACTAAATTTTAATCCTTGATATTAACCATGTATCTAGGATTTTTGAAATTCAACTCACATAAAATGTAAGATTTATTTTTATGTAAATTTTCAAATACTATTATGAGGTAAGTAAAAGACGTTAAAAAGTTCAATAAAATTTCTATATATCTAAAATTATTATAAATTGACTCTAATGAATTACATTGAAAATATATAAGTATTATGTATCTATTTTTACCTAAATAAAATTTAAATAAAATAAATAATTATTTATATAAAAAGGATGTTTTAAATAATGACTGAGTGTTTTTCACTATTCATAAAAAATTGAAAGTTTTCTGAAAAATACAAAAAATTCCCCTAAACTAATTTCGATATTCCAAATCAAAAAATGAAGTCCATTTTGAATGATAAAATATATAAAATATCAAAAATTGGGTATTACTATTCATAACAGCTAGTTTTATTGGTTGTGGTGTGTTATAACTCGAATTTGCGTACAACACACACTACAACATTATTCATAGATAAGAGTACCGTGGAAGCTTGGGGTGTTACATTCTCCCCTCCTTCAAATAATTTCTTCCTCGAAATTTCTAGATTATTAATGCGTATAAATACTTGGGTGGTTCTTCAACATAAGTTCCTCAGGATCCCACATTGCCTCCTCCATCATATGGTTTCTCTATAGAAATTTTACCAGACTAGTCATCCGGTTACTTAGAACATGTTATCTTGTATCAAAAACCTTGACAGGCTCTTTGTAATAAGACAAATTGGGTTCCAACACTAATTCATAATATGTGAGTACATGCGTTTGGGTCAGACATTTATTTTCTCAAAAGTGATATGTTGAACACATCATGAACTTTGGGGATAATTTGAGGCACTGCCAAATGGTAAGCTACAACCCCAATTCGTTCAAGAATTTTGAAAGTTCTGATGTAAGTTGGACTCAATTTTCCCTTCTTACCGAAATGTATAACACCCTTCCATGGAGATACCTTCAAGAAAACATGATCTCCGACCTAAAATTAAAAATACTTCCTTCGGTTATCAACATATCTCTTCTGTCTACTTTGAGCTTCTTTGAAGTGGTCTTGGATTACCTTCACCTTTTCCATCATTTCCTCTACAAGTTTTGGGCCTATGAGTTTTCTTTCTCTAGAATCACCCCAACAGGTTGGTGTGAGACCTCTCTTTTCATATAACTCTTCATATGGTGCCATCTGAATACTTGAATTGAAGATATTGTTATAGGAAAATTATACTAGAGGTAAATATTGATATCCCATACCCTGAATGTCATGTGAGAATGATCTCAACATGTCTTCTAAGTACTTAATAGTTTGTTCTGATTGTCCATCAGTTTGGGGTGGCAGGTAGTGCTCAAAAAAAGTACAGTATCCAGGGCTTTCTGAAGACTTTTCCAAAATCTCGATGTAAAACGAGGTTCATGATCAGAAAAAATCGACAATGGTACTCCATGAAGTCTTACAAATTCATTAATATATGGTCTTGCTAAACGTTCAAGTGGTAAATATTCTCTTATAGAAAGAAAATGTGATGACTTGGTAATATGATCATCAATAACCCATATTGCATTATTCCTTCTAGGATTCTTTGGTAACCCCATGACAATATCCATCGTAATATTATCCCATTTACATTCAGGTATGGGAATAGGTTGTAAGACTACTCCAGGCTGTTTCCTTCTTGTATTCACTTGTTGACAAACCGTACATCTTAACAAAAAAACTGCAATTTCCCTCTTCATGTTGTTCCACCAAAAATGATCCTTCAAATTACTAAACATTTTGGTGCTCCTAGGGTGTATAGATTAATTGGAACTATGAGTATCATCCATCAATTATCTTTTTTTATCAGGTATACCAGGAACACAAATCTATTCCCAAATTTCAAAATTCCATCTTTATATACGACGTCACTCAATCTCCCATCATTCACAACATTAATTTTCTTTTGAAACTCCTCATCATCTACATGATACCTTTTTATCCTTTCTAGTAAATATTTTTTGGAAACCATTTTAAAATGTATGGATGTTTCACCTTCCATGGTTATTCACATATCCATCTTTACTAGATCCATATATATAGGATCATTTTCAACTCTCATCTTGTTCAAAACTCCTTAATCTTTTTTTCTCAAAGCATCTTCCTCATTATTTTCCTTCCTTGAGTGGTAGTGTATCATGAAATCATAATATTTGTGTAGTTCAATCCATCTTATTTGCCTCATTATAAGTTATTTCTGTGAGAAAATATACTTCAAACTCTTGGGATCTATATAAATCTCTCATTTTTCACCATAGAGATAGTGTCTCCAAATATTCAAAGAAATGATTACAGTGGGTAACTCAAGACCATGAGTAGGATAGTATTTCTCAAGAATTTTTAGGTGTCGTGATGCATAGGCAATAATCCTATCATTCGGAATAAGGACACAATTGAGTCCTCTCATTGATGCATCACTATAAATAACAAACCCATCATTCCCGAATGGTAGAGTCAAGAAATGATAATTGACTAATATTCTCTTAAATTCATAAAAACATTCTTCACACTCTTTTTCCCAAATAATGTTTACCCCTTTATGTGTGAGCTTGGTAAATGGGTTAGCCAATCTGAAAAAATTATTGATGAAACATCGATAATAACCTACTAAACCAATAAAACTGAATACATTAGTTATACTCATCGGTTATGGCAATTCATGGGTTGATCTAGTCATAGAAGGGTCAACATAAATTCCATCCTTAAAGAAAATATGGCCAAGAAAAGAAATCTCTTGAAGCCATAATTCACACTTTCTGAACATCCCATATAATTCATGTCTTCTAAGAGTCTTTAGAATAATGCGCATGTGATTTTCACGATCATTGTAGCTGATGGAGTATAATAAAATATCATAAATAAATACCAATAAATAGTCATAAAGATATTCCTTGAAAAATCTATTCATTGTTTCCATAAAGACAGAGGGTGTATTAGTCAATCTAGAATTCATTACTATAAACTCGTAAGGGATGTACCTGGTTCAAAATGTTGTTTTCGTAATGTCATTCGTATTCACACAAAACTGATGATGTCTATATCAAAGGTCAATTTTTTAATAGTTTTGATCTCCATGAAGTTAGTCGAATAAATCATCAATGCGAGGTAGTGGAAACTTTTTCTTTATTTTTATAGCATTGATCTCCGTATAGTCAATACACAACATCATAGATCCATCTATTTTCTTAACAAAATGGATAGGGGCTCTCCATAGAGAAACAATACTGAAAATATATCCCTTATTACTCAATTCCTCTAGTTGTTTCTTTAGTTCCACTAATTCCACAGTGTCCATTTAATAAGGGGTCTTTGATATGGGCCTTGATCCAGGAATTAAATCAATGGAAAAATCAATTTCTTTTTTCTGGAGGATGTCCAGGTAAATCTTTTGGAAACACTTCAATATATTCTTTCACAATAGGTACATCATCAATTTGAAAATTATTTTCCTCACTCACAATTATTTCATTATCTTTCTCCCAAATAATATAATTTAGTTGAGTTATTGGGGGTGGATGTAGATAAGAATTATGTGGTGACGATTTGGCTCTAAAGATAAGGTGTTCTTTATCATTGTTATCAAAAATAGTAACCTCATTCTTCTTACAATACATTTTTGAATCATGGTCCGATAGCCAATCCATACCAAGGATTATATCAAATTAAATCAAGGGTGTGCCGATGATTTCAGCAGATAAAGTACATTTATATTCCATAATGGGAACTGATTCACAAAACATTGTAGCAATGATAATCCCCTAAGGAGTTTTGACAGACAACTCCGTTGTTAAATAAAATTGAAAATATCTAATTTTTATATAAAATTGGGATGATATGAAACAATGTGATGATCAAGAATTAAATAAAGCATTGGCTAGACTTGAGAAAACCATTAAATTACCTTCCACCACATCTTTCGTGGATTTCACATCAACAATAGTGAGCGCATAATATTGGCCTTTATCCCTTGGCCTTTTCTGAAGTATGAATCCTTGACCCTTAGAACATTCATTTTCATAATGTTCCATATCCACGCAATTATATCATTGAACATTAGTAGCGTCTTTCTTTCCCTTACAATCACCAGCAAGATGTCCTTTCTATCCACATTTGTATCATACTCTTTTTCCTTTTAGACAGGCACCGGGGTGCTTACTTCCACAATTATCATAGGGATGAAATTAAATTCATCCCTTCTTCTGTTCTTCCTTATTTCTTTTCCGAGAGTGTTTAGTAGATATCTTCTTCTTTTACAATGCTTTAAATTCATAAGACATAGAGAATTACTTTTCTATATTGATAGCATAGGAGATAATATCTTCGCATGATGAGAATGATTGTGACACTAATTCTTGATGAATAAATGGTTTTAACCCATCAATAAAACGGTTGATCATACTTATTGGCTTATATATATAATATGTAGCATTCCTCGCTGGCCTTGTAATGTTAGCTTCATACATTGCGACATTCTCATCCTCCTTTTTCCTCAAACTCAGAAATTGTCTTTCTATATCCACTTGATGGTCATGAGGAAAGTATTTTTCAATGAAAATATCTTTAAACTCCCTCCATTCCATATTTGAAACATTATCATCATCTATTTTGTTTTAAATCAATTAGAACCATTGATCAGCATCTCCAATGAGGCGGTAAACTGCAACGACAATTTTTTCCCTTTCACTACTCCCCAAGGCGTGGAATAATTTATCTAATGAATTTATCAATTTCTACAACACTGATGGATTTGTACCCCCATTGAATGTTGGTGGTTGTTGACTCATGAAGTGGAATAACATTGATCCTTCACGCTGTGGATTAGGGTACTCCGTACGGGTAAGGTTATTATTCATAACCTGTGGGAGTTGTCCTAGTATAGGGATAAGCTGATCAGCACCAGTAGTATCAACAAATCCACTACAATTATCTTAAGCAGGAGGCCAATCCCTAAATGGAGTGAATGCATTGATATGGTTTCCATTCCATCCACTAGGTTCCATTTCGAATAAATGTCATACACTAGATTGGTTTATGAATCACAATACATAAATCCAAATTTGTAAAACACTTAACTTTAATAGAAAAATTTATTGATATAATCCATAATCAAAAAAATGTATTATTTGAGGAAGTATACAATCATAAACCCTTCATAATGGTTTGTATTGAAAATGAGAATTATCCTAATTATATCCCCCTGGAGTGTCATAACGAAGAGTTCACCAAGGCCCATTGTCGTGCACCAGTTCCCATTCGAGTCTAGCTCAAAGTGGTGTTTTTAGGTTTCACCATTAGGTACATCTGTGTTAGAGAAGCCTCTACATTCTTGTATCCAGGAAGGGTTGTATTTCTTGGAAAACTCAAAAAATCTCTACAATACCAAAATTCTAGGAAGTTCTTCTATACTAATCTTCAATGTCTATCTTAGTGCTATGTTCTCTAATCAGAGTCTATCTAAATATAGTTTCCAAGGTTGGTACTACACTTTCTCTAAAACCAAATATAACGCCCCAACACTTATTACCCAGAGTCGGTGTATTATTACATAACATTGGAATGATCATAAGCAAGTCATGTCTCAAAAGACCGATCAATTTAGTATTACTGGAAACAAGATTCAAACATAAGTTCAACATTACAAATTGAAAATAAATACATAATGAATATATTCCATTGGAAACATCCAAGACTACTAGATAATGCATGAAATTCACTCATAACTAACTTCTTCATATCCTGGTAAAATGAAACATACGAAAGGGGTGGGCTCAAATACTCAGTATGGCTATGCAATAAAGCAGAAGATAACATAAATATTAAGCATGGTGAAAAATTGAAACCTCATTCCATTACCAATAACAAACATGAATACTTTTTTGGAAGGAATATGAGATGATTATATATTGCCATAATAGAACATAATCATGGGTATTATACTAGTCTAATTAGCACATGAACCATATATTTTATTTTCATAATGAGAAATGTATAATGTCAGCCATTCTGAAACATTTTGTCAAGGCCTTGGCCAAGGAATCTAAAAAAGATTAAGGCCTTGGCCAAAGCCATATATCAAATTGGGAAAGGCCTCGGACAATTGCACGTCTAGTTGTCTCATTAGACCTACTGATGCATCGAGTATCTATAACGTGTTCCAACCGTCACTTACTAACTCCAATACATTCCTCATATGAAAAGGTTGAAATAAAACATTAACCTTTTTATTAAAAATGGCATACGCAATGTCAATAATTTAACCATCAACAATGAATGGTATAAAAATATCACATCCATAGTCAAACATATCACCAAACTTTCAAATTAATATGATAGTTTTTTATTATAATAAACCAACTTGAAATGAACAGAAAATCCATCATAGGATGTTGACATAGATGAAATCAAATTTTATTTGAGAAATATATCTTTATAATTATAAATATTTTAAGAGTCACATAATTATAAATAAAAAAATTATTTTGAAAATTTTATTATAAGCTTTTAAGGGATGGTTCTATGATGTTATAATAGTGGAAAATATCCACACCCGCTGCATACATTAAAAAAAGACATTATTACCTTAATTTTGTCGAAAAGGTTATAAAGGACCTTGTTTGAAAAATGACGGAAAGAATCCTTTGTAAACATCTTATAAAAATCAAAAAAGCGTATAAATTACTTCAACCTATAGTCTATAACATTGTAATAATGTTTTGAAATACAATTTTAAGAAACATGGAAGCATATGATAAAGAGTTCCCACTAGATAACTACGTAAAAACAACCTCGGATAATAGAGAGATTATAGAATTAACCCTTACCTTGTATTTTTCCTCAGACGAGGGTAGGTTAACCTCTTGTATAATGGTAAAATAATTTTTATTAAATTATAAAATAATAATATCCATTATTATGATATCATATATGATCTTTTAACATTGCTATGTTAATAATATCTCAGTATTATATTCTTTTCGGGTGTTAGCTGATTCGTTTTACTTTGTATGCTTTGTTACGTAAGAAATGTTTGTTATGAATATGATGTATCTTATTAATATTCAAAATGATATTATGTTTTTAAAAATTATTTTTAATCGTCAAATTAAAATTAGTCTTGAATTTATACGATGGGAAACGATTCTCATCGCGTTCATGGAGACGGTAATCTGTACGTACGCACGAGGGAAAATACCAATCTTTTGATATTAAAATAATATATAAATGGATGATATATCATATATAAAGAATCATTCTCATGTTATATTTATTATTTATATCAATTAAATATCATTATTATACCCATCCAAATAATAATGTATTGAATAACAATTACACCGTGACGTGGAGACGGTAAGTCGTACCTATGCACGCGTGGTGAAATGTCATTCAAAGGATAGATAGAATATTTAATATGGTTTTACCAAATTTATAATAACATAAAAGCATATATAATATACTGAATTTATTATATTACAATGGAATCAATAATGAAAGAGGATGTGGAAGAAGAAAGGAACTTGAAAGAGGTGATGAAATTTGTACCTCTTCTTAGAGTTCTTCCTATTGATTTGATCAAAGTGGCTCTTTAGGATGGATTTCTGACAAAAGGTATGCCTCTATGATGAATGGAGGACAATTGAAAGGGTACTTGGGCAGGGGTTGGTGGATCCAAATGGTGTTGAAGGTGTGAATTACAGAGAAGGGGGAGTGGCCTTTTATAAAAGGAGTGAGAGGCACCTTAGGAAAAGATAGAAATATTATTTTATAATAAAAAATTGTTTGATTTATAATTGCTCAAAAGTAGAATATTTAATGTATATTGTGGGGATGGATTTAAAACCACTAAAAATTGGTTTTATATAGGTTTTGGTCACTATATTAACCTAAACGTCAATATTTAACTCTTAGTTAAATAGTTTGACATTTACGATGTCTCCTTGTTTTTTTATATTATATGGATAATCAACTTATTATATACATCCAATCGAAACCAAAGTGGTTCATTAATGACACACCTACAATTATATAAGTCTTTTGGAAAACAATTAGTTTTTTAGGAAAATAAAATCAATTAATAATATATAATATATTTCTAAAAACACTTTTTTGTAAATTTTGACAATATTTGGAATTTCGTTTTTTTCTAAATTCATAACAGCCTTATTACATCGAACAAAATTCATCTAAACAACCCTAATATGTCATATTAACCTATAAAAATAGTTTAATTCATAAAAATTGTCAAATTACCTTTATTTTCATATTGTAATATCAATTATTTTAATATTTCATTAATTAGGTAATTATTGTATCACGATTATGTCATAAATAAATTAAATTATTTAATGTCTTAAAAATATAAATAAAATACCATTATGTAGGAAATACTTTTATCTTTTTAATGAATACATTTAGTCTAATTTATCATATGTGTAGCCCTATATTTAAAATGGGTTAGTTATTTAACAATGAATTTTACACTTTTAAATTTTCTTTCAATTAAATAATAATAAATGTTCGAATCTAATCCATGTGGATCAAAGTGGTTCATATTTTTTTAAGATTTTTTTGGCCGAATTATTATTTTCCAATAGAATTGGGACATGGTTTAGGATAATAATAATATCTTTTTTACCTTTAATTACCGTAAATATTTTTAACCGTGGTAAATACATGTAAAAAAGTTAATATTCACCAAAAAGTATTTTTGTTTTATTGAACCACAATTTACTCTATGATATTAACTGTGTCCCTTTTATTTTCGAAATTCGTCTCAAAGAAGCAGTAAAATTTAGTTTTACGTAAATTTGCAAATACTCCTAGGAGGTAGGTAAACTATGGTAAAAAGTTCAATAAATTTTTTATATATCTAAAATTATTATAAAATAACTCTACTGAATTACAATAGAAATATATATGTATTATGTATATATTTTGACCTAAAATAAATTTAAATAAAATAAATAATAATTTAAAAAAATTTCGGTTTTAAACATTGACTTAGTGTTCTTCACTATTCATCAAAATTGAATGTTTTCAGAAAGATACCAAAAATTCCCCCTATGCTAATTTTGATATTCCGAATCCAAAAATGATGTCCATTTTTAATGATAAAATTTATATAATTTCAAAAAGTGGGTATTACTATTTATAATGGCTAGTTTGATTTGTTGTGGTGTGTCAGAACTTGAAGTTGCGTACAACACATGCTGCTGCATTATTCAAAGAGAAGAATACCATAGAAGTTTGGGGAGATACACCAAGAGTGGAAGTTATGCATTTTTCAGTGAATCTTATATTTGTTTGGTTTTTCAAGATCCCATTTCTAGCACTTTTGAATATACATATTAATATATAATATTTGTAAATATATATACATATGTATAGTTATTCCTACAGATATACATATAATATATATCTCTATGTGTGTGTGTTGTATATATGTATGTAAGTAAGTATGTATTTATTTATTTATAAAGGCACACATAAGAAAACATATTTTATAAATGTATTTAAAACTAATAATATAAATATATATTAATATATATTAATATAAAAATAAATATATGAAAAAAATATTAACTAAATAAATATATATATATAAATAGATATTAATATATATTAACACACATAAATGTATATATATTAATATAATTAAATTTATATATATATATTAATATGACTAAATATATATGTATATATTAATATGACTATATATATATATATAACTAAATAAATATATATTTTAATATATGAGTAAATATAACTATATATATAAATAGATATATTAATAAATGAATATAAAAGAAATATGGTGGAATGTTAAAGGCTTAGGCACACAAGAAAGAGATTTTGAGTTCGAATCTTGGGAGAGGCAGGTTGCGTTGGAAGATGGGGGGAATTAGCTTGTGTTATTAAAGGGGGGTGGGGCTTGGTGGAGCTGGCCTGGGGAATTCGTGGGCAACCATTAGCGGTGGGTGATATTAAAGGGGGGATTCAAGCACTATTGAATCCCCTCAGAACTGAAAAATTATTTTTCAACATTTATCACTGCTTTTTAAAAGTGCTGTTAAAAGGGGCCGTTATTAGCACTTTTCTAAGGGCTAATAAAAGGGACCATGCTATCTCCGCCTTGATTAACATGGTTTTTTAGCACTGTTAATCGAATTTTCAAATTCTAATAATGGCCATAGATGTAGTAGTGTTTCAGGCTCCAAACAATCCCCATACACCCCTAAGAACATTTCTAACTCATTAGGTATCCTTATTAGGTCTGAAATAAATAATGAGATTTCTATTTAAAGGATACTTACCTGAGTGAGAAATAGTATTCTTACAGAAACATTCTAGGAGGTATAGTTTAAAATAAAAAAGACCAGTACATGTAACAAGATGAACAATGAATAAAAAAAATTACAGGAAATACTCCATAAATTAATCCAAAATAAAATTTTATATATAAAATATTTTTAAAAGGATTATAAAAACAAACATTAAAATGAAACCATTAAAACTGCACCTAAAATTTGTAAACAACATCACATGTCCCTCCCTTTAATTAACTTGAATCTTAAAAACATAAACCAGGTTTCAATTTTTTAAAAATATTAATTTCTAAAATTAAAAAAATGCATCCACCATTTTTGAAAAATCCAATTCATAGAAATCAATAAATGAACCATCCAATATTAAAATATCTATTTAAATGGATTTTAACCATCATTATTCATTTAATAATAAGAAAATACAATATATAAAATTTATTTTTATATATCATTTATTAAAACTACATTAAAAATAAAATAATCAAATTAATTTATAATTATTGTGGGGAAACCATAGTACTTTCAAAACAAGAACATTATCAATTAAACCATGATTTGAAAAATAAAATCACTAATAAAAATGAAAAAGAAATAAGTAAATAATCAAAATACATCTTCATTCAACCAAAATAGCTACTAATCACAAGACAAAGAGACCTAGATGTGATGGGGTCCAATATAATTTTTAACATGGGATAGTGTTCATGCATTGTATTGCTAAATGGATTGATGTACCAACACGTACCATGTGATAATCATATAGAATATCTCAGAACTCTATGCATAGACTCCACACTATTCAACAAACCATCTATGTTAATCATTTTTCCCCATTGTGACTAACCTTTTTACCATAAAATATATAAAATATCATAAACCCCAAATAAAATAAATATTATCCTAGAATCATCAATATACAAAAATAAACAATGATAAGAATGAGGAAGAAACCAAAAATCACACTCACAAACTAAAAATATAGTGACCCAATCTTTTTGAAAATAAATATAAAGTCACATTAGACGAATCATCATCACATAAAATTATGATCCACACTATAACATTAATTTTTTAATATCTTTAGAAACATGATTAAATAAACAACTCGTTAAAAAGAGATCTTATATGTCATTTAAAATTTTATTCACAACTAATAGACATTTTAGACATATCATACATAAAATAATTCTTCTAATCCAAGGGATAAGGAAAAATAATTACGAGTGAGATCGAATTCTTAGTAAGGGTTATCTAGGGAGATAAAAATGTTCACTTAAATTTATCATGCGTATAAGGGTATGAGAAGATGAAATTAAAATTTTAAAACTATACCATTCATATGGAATATTTTATTCACGAGTTACAAAATTTGTAATTATAGATAAAATTCTATGAATCAAAAATAAATACAAGATCATGACCCATGAGATCATAAACAATGAATATTACATCATTTTTTTCAATCTACACAATTATATGACATCATATCCTCAGTCAAGGACCACATCGAAGAATACACTAGGATATTTTTTTCACTCCATTCCTTCATATTATTAGTCATAGTTCACTAATAGTACTATTAATTTGTATAAAGTCCATTTATAAACTATTTTCACATCATATTGGAGTCCTTATTACATCATGATATATACAGAATTACGTAATTCATATGATGGATATATATTTATCGACCCACGATTCACATAATGAAAATAATTTTTTTCAAAACATTTAGTATAACATTTTCCTATTAATGTAAAAATATTTCCAAATCATTTCATCATTTCATCATATAATTAAAAGTTTAATAGAAATGGGTTCACAATGGTAAAATCAAAACATAATTAACCCATTATAATGAAATGGTTTTAATAGAACCACCCTCATACCATCATCATTATCACAAAGAATAAAAAAATGAAAGTTGATAGTTTCATTGGATCATATCCACAATAATTAAAATCATACTACAAAGGTTGTTATCATAGATAAAATCCTCTTTAAAAGGCCGGTGGAACATTTAAGGTGTAAAATAACTATTTCCATTTGAAATAAATTATTTAAAATATAAAATTTTCCAAAATATTATAGGTATAAATTCCATTGGAAATAATAGTTGAAAATTGTAATATATTCTTCAAGTCATTTCCTATTCATGATGGAGAGAGATTTCATTTGTGTTATGTATGAAAAAACATAGATTTATTTTACATTTTCGGTATAATGTCTAATGTACCTAGCTAGAAAAAACAAAAGAAGACTCCATTTCAATATAAATGTAAAACAAATTCATGTGTAAAAATAAATTATAAATATTAGTATGATATAAAAAATATATTTAATCCAATTTTAGAAAACATGTATTTGGATGAAAATGGATTTTCAATAATAGAGGTAAATAACACATGTTTTCATTAAGAACAATATTTATGTCTCATGATTTTTAATGAAATGAAATTTGAAGTCAAATGTGAAGTGTAAATAAATAACTATATTGGAATGAAATTAATATAATTAAAGAGTGGTAGTTCATAAAATTTCATTATCAAATACATGATCATAAAAAATCAAAAAGAACAATAAAATTTCACATAAATCCCTTGCCTAAAGTTATCATTTTTTCAAAAAAGTTATATTGTACTATATAAAAAACATAATTTATTACACCTA
The DNA here is from genome assembly GCA_963277665.1 of Viscum album. Lineage (NCBI taxonomy): Eukaryota > Viridiplantae > Streptophyta > Magnoliopsida > Santalales > Viscaceae > Viscum > Viscum album. The sequence continues at coordinate 2,056,817,910 of OY728120.1, read as the reverse complement.
TCTAAAAGAATAATTTGTACTCTTATAATATCTAATATGAGAAATATCATCCATTAAAATAGTGATTTATTCAAAATTACATATTAAAATCTTTATTTTTAGGTGTTAATTATTTTGTTTTTCATGAGGATTTAATTTCAGTGCATCCATAACGTGTATGTTTTTCATTGTTCCAAAATCTCAAAAATTATGATACTTATATATAAATATATCCTATATATTAATTTTATAAATATTTCGAGTCCTTCTTAAAAATTACAAGATATAAAAATGAATTTCACTATTCATGGAGATGGCCAAATGTATATACACGTGAATGTTGATTTGAAATTTCACTGAATTGAAAAAAATGATATATATTAATTAATAATTTATAAAAAATTATTATACCATATATATAATATATATTAATTAAACATATCATTATATCCATTATTTTAATGAAAAAATGAAATATGAAAATCATTGATTCATGGTGGGGGTAGTTCACGCATTCACATGAGAATCGTTATAATTTTCCACTAGATTAAAGTAAAAAATTTATATATTATATAATAATAATAGAATCATAATTACATAATTAATTTTATATATGACTCTAATCCCATTATAATAAGTATCCACGAATGGTGGTGATGTTAAATTGACTGTATAATTATATCGAGGAGATCATAAAAAAGTAATCACAAGAGATACATTCAATTCCCATTTTCTAGAAAAAATTGATTAAAATAGTATATATATAATTATTGTAATAATTATATATATTTTTCATATAATAGAAATTATTATTTGATAAAACCATATATTATAAGATGTTATTAGCATAAATAAATTGAATGTTATTAGGTAAAATAATTATCTGTCATTTGGTTATCCCTAATTAGATACATTCTTAAGGAACTATAAAAATTCCTCAGAAGAATAAAAAAATATCTATATTGTTGAATGGTATGTTGGTATTCTCATTGTTTTGTGGTTAATTATGCTATGTTGACCAATGTGGTCTGGAGAGGAAAAATGATAGATATCCTTTTATATGCCGGTGATAGGACATTATTAAAATTATTTAAAATAATAAAATAAAATATAGTGATAAATAATAAATATTCGTCCATATAAAAGTATTTTCATTGGAGGCATATTATGATTTCTCAATATTTACATAAAAAATGATTTATAAAAGTATAATTTGTTATGGTTCACTTATCCTTTGGTTTACCACTGTTAATCTCTTTTTAAAATTATCAACGATAATAAATATTTATTATTTTGATTAATAATTATGACCAATAATGAATGTAGAATTAGTACCAAAGACATAAATTGTAATTATAAATAAATAATTCAATTTAACCAATTCATTTCATATTATTGGTATAAATTAATTTATAAATATTCTTAGAAAATATGATGAAAAGTTGTTTCCCTAAATAATATTTTTCTTATGTAATTTTTATTTTTTTTAAAAATGATAATTATATTGATTTCAATGATATAAATTGGATTTTAATATTAATTATTTGAATGATGATTCATTGAAAACTTTTTTTAAAATAAAATGGGTCATTGTAAATGATTTAAATTAATATATTTTTGAAATAAAAATACGAATTTTTCAATATTCAACAAATGCCAATGGTTTTAAAAAAGTATGAAAAATTAATTCTAAGATAACTCTAAGAAGATAATTTAAAAAATTACCTATATTCCTTCAAATAATATTTTCAAATATTTAGGAAATTAAATTTATTATTTACTCAATAAAATAATAGATATATTTTTAAGGAAAATTTATCTTTAAAGCATATTGTGACGTTACAGAACATTTAGTGCATATTAATAAATTTAATTACCATATCTAAAACCTGTAAATAGATATTTGAAAAAAATATCAATTTACACCTCAGATTATTCAACAATGTTATAGTGATATACTATATTATGGGTCAATTATACTATGGGTTTAACATATCGTAAAAAATCTAAGAAACTAAATTAATTTTGAAGGGAAATATTTCTTAAAATCTCATCATGTTAAATTACACACCCCATTAAATGAACTAATTCATAAAAATTAAAAAAAAAATTATAGACGGTAGGATATATATTTAATTCATCACATACTTGAGTTTACATATTACTTATTATAATTTTTTATTAGTCATTATAAGATTACCTATGAGATTTTTTTTCAATAACACATTGCCTCAACAATCCTTGATTTATACATGATATTTATCATAGTAAATAACATGATCCAATGGTAAAAATTGTTATTTTATTATATGTTAGGGATATTGTTTATACTAACACAGATGTTATACAAGGAAAATATCATTAATGTGAAAGTGTTTTGGTGGATGAGGCACACAAAAATCTATCATCCCTTTTCTATGATGAATATTGAAGTGGAAAATTTACATGAAGATGAAATTTATATCTTTTGAATCTCATTACCATCTTATATATGGAAAAATATAGGATACCCTCTAAAAAAATTTAATTACAAATTTCATTAATGATTTTGAACATTACAATTCTCTTGAATATTAGTTTCCTCGATGTACTACTAAATGGATTTGAATTTATCTTTGATGAACATACCTTGGATAGATTCCAAGAGAATAATTTCTATATATTTATCTATGTATACAATAGTTACACATTAATTTCAATAGGGTGATTCATAATAATATATATGAATTATTGACTGAATGTTATTTTTATATAAAAGCAAAACTAGGGGAAGGTGTTGACCCCAAACACATTTGAATTACATAGAACAAGAACTCAAGTTATCCATTTGGGTTTGAATGTATCTTTAATATTTAAAATCTATATAATAATGATAAAAATTACTGAAATAAAACTCATAATCTAGAAAATCATAACTACATCTCCAAAACATTTAGGTAAACCATATATCCTTCCCACTTACAGAATATATATTTCATTATGATTCATTAGAACATGAATAATGTATATTTCAAGAATATAATTCACTAGTACTGCGTCCATGCATTAGCACAACATATTCAATTAATGGGTTTCTTTTAATAAGAGATTAATATTTATAAAAGTGGAGAAGAAAGAGTAATATGGAAAAAAATTCAATTTGAAAGTAATGGTGTGTAATAATGAAATAATAGTTCATAGAATATGAAGACACCATTCAAATAATTGAAAAAGAAAAGACTAAAAGTATATGAATTTCTAAATTTTGTGGAAGAATATTTGAATTCATTTTCAATTTCGATAATAATAACTATAATGCAGGCACTGAAATAAAAAGTGAAGGATAAATCACAGATAAGAAAATGGTAGTAATAAAAAAAATGACAAATTTCATAATAAATAAAATATTAATATATTGAATGAGGGGGCTTTTCGGGAAAAAAGAAAATGGAGTGACACTATTTATCATGAAATTGAATAAAAAAATAGATAAAGACAAATTGAATCTGTTTGTATCTTCACTAAATGTAAATAGTCTCGGGTTGTTGTTTTAAAGTAGAACCACTCTTACTTAGAGGAATTTTTTGAATAACTAAAAGTTTGATTTAGAATTTTTTACAGTTGAAGTTTTTATAGAATCTTGGTTGGTTTCAATCTTCATAAGAAACAGGTAATCTAGACACTTTAAAATCCAAAAATAGTCAAAAAAAATAGTCATGTAAAAGTAGAATTCCATAGAACATTATACAGCAACATACAAAATTTTATGATTACCGCTAATAATTTTGATACAGAACATAAAACAATTACATAACCTGTAAATTATGAAATCAATGTGATATGAAATTTAATATAAATAATTTAACAACCATTTTAGTATATCATATTTAAAAACATGTGCAGAATATTTTCTAAAATCACAAAATATAAACAAAATAACCAACATGGAATATATGTTCTTACATTAGGGAATAATGTATTGGGAGATATAGTGAAAAAAATAGAAATCCTGTTAATGGTAGACTGTTTATTTCATTATGCCCTAAATATTTAACTAATCAATAATTCTATGAAATTTACATTTTGCGGCTAACCAGAGGAACTGTAAATGCATAAGACTCAAATGAGAAAATCGTTTTTGTAGAGGAATTAGTCAATAAGTATAGTGAAACACCAATGAAAAAATATCTAATACTCAAATTATCTTCAAAAATAAGATAAAAAAAACAACAATAGTGGTTTTTTAACAATCCTTTAGGATCCAACATAATCTAGATGCTGGCACCAACAAAATATATTTCTGATTCTCAAATCCAAAAAATAGATGATAGATGATAATAGAGATAGAAAGGGATGTATTTATTAAACATGATACCACAAAAGGATCCAAAAGTAAATATGGACTTCACTAATACCTTATGTTTTTCCAGTATGATCTCCCCTTCATGATTTGATGATGCAGTAGGCTTCTGTTGTGGTTTGAAATTAATCTAGACATCAATTTCAATAGAAGAAGCTACACTAAAATGTTAAACCAGAACCCACACTACAAGTAAAGTTGTATTTTATCTTAAATGGGAACATAAAATCAGATATGGGTAAAATAATTGAACACATATAAGGATATGAAGAATAAATGTTTCTATTAGGTAAGGATGATCAATAAAAAATGGGAAGATAATAAAAATATGAAATTAACGTTTATCCCATTACCTTGGATTTGTGCTGTTCTTGACCATCTTTATCGTGTAAATAGACATCTGAAATCAAAATAAGTGAAGTATGTTTCAGTTGAAAAAACACTTTATAAAAATACGGATAATTAGTTTAACTGGAAACATACATAATAATTAAGAATATTGGAATTACTTTATATAGTAAACAGACATAATAATTCAGATAATGAGTAATATGTTTCAATAGAAGCATACTTCAAAACTCATTAATTGGGAAATTTGTTTTACTGAAAAAAATAGTGACAATTCCAAGATTGGTAAATCTATTCAAGTGGTGAAAAAATTGATAAATTAAAATATGGGAAAACTAAATTACTGGAAAACATCATTACATATTAAAACATAGATTATCTATTTTAATGTATATAATTTTCCCATCATGTGGAGAAATTATTAAACACAAAAAACATTTGTAATTTCATTAAATAGAAATTATTAAATAGAAATAGTTAAACATAAATTGATAAACATAAATTAATAAACATAAATTATTAAACATTTTTTATTAAAATAAATAAGCATCAGTTTGAAGCAAATAACTAGCTGTTATAATATTTATAATTTAATTAAACCCACATTATTAAAACACAAACTCAACACAAATTATTAAAAAAAAATTAAACACAAAATATGACACAGAATAACCATCTGTTTCAATGTATTTAATTTTCCCATAATGTGGAAAAATTATTAAACATAATAACCATTTCTAATTTCATTTACTAGAATTTTGTAAACATAATTGGGTAAACAAAAATTGTTGAACAAAAATTAATAAATATAAAATATTAAATATTATTTATTAAAACAAAAAATGATACTATTTTAAAAAAGATAACCTCTTGTTTTATAAACAAAACCATTAGTTTCAATGTATATATTACAATAAATAGAAACTATAAAATAGAAATTAATAAACAAGAAAATGGATTATCTATTTTATGATTTTAAAATTTCATTATAGTGTACTAGTAAACTATAGTATAGGTAGAAATAATAGTGGATAAATTATTTGTAACAGGCTTTTTGAAACATACAGATTACATAAAATGTGTTTTGAAAATGGATATGTACTGCAAGACGATCCTGTAGTATAATTTTTATATGTTTATTTGATGTCAATGATTATCCAAATATGAAGATCAGTGGAATCATTTGATGGTGGTGTGAAGTCATTAGTTAGTGATACATTGTGTTTGAATGGATAATCAATATTGAAGTTAGTCAACAAATATCGTTTCAAGTGAAATAAACTATTAACATAATCAAAATAAATTCACCCAGTACTCAAAATATGTTACAATTACAACATTAGTGATATATATTGTAATAGTTTTATAATTTTTGAAAATATCATCACAATAGTAGTAAGAATAAATTATATATGAAATGGTTTAAAAATATATCATGTATCATACAATTCAAATAATAAGTAATCAAAAACCTGGAAATATATAATTGAAATTATGAATGTAATATAATAGTGATTTTTTTGATACCATGCAAACATAACAATATGTTTACAAAAGATGGTTTAATTAGGGAAAGGAAGGGAGAAAAATATAACAAATAACTACTGTTTTTAACAGCATATGGGGAGATCTTTTGAAAAATTATATGTTCATTATTACATGTCAGTAATATCCTGCCAAGAATGTTTTGTGACATTATTCCAGTGGACCAAAACTTCTGTATGTTGGTTGAGAGAAATGTAAATCCGTATAAAAATTAATAATAGCAGCGAAACAAATAGGGAAATTTGATAATTGTATAATATATACCCATCAAAACTATGATTTTTACCTATTTTCATATGATAAAAACAAATGAAATGTGTTTTTATAATAAAAAATTCAAAATAGAAAAGAAAAAATCATCATTTTCTACTCCAATGATGTAAAAAAATAAAATACAATGAATAAGAAAACACCTACCTGAATAGATAAAATATTTTTTGTTGTATGAAATCCAATTTCTTTATTGTAACTGACTCCTGAACATCTAGTGCATTCATTTACCTACAAAAAAATTGTAAAATTAATATTACAATAACGTGGTATATAGTTTCTAATAAATTTAAACTAAAAAGGTTAAATTAGATCCTCTTTCTTTTCAATGGTAATACTTGTGAAGATTCACAGTGATGAAGATCCTATATAATAAGCTTAAAAAAATTAGTGTTATGTGAATTTTATATTGATATTAATGCAATTTATGAAATTTCAATATATAGTTACATGGAAACCATACAACTCAATATTTGTTCTCTGACTAAGTGAATGATAAGTGCACAAAGACGGGGACATTGTTGGTTTCCAAGTATTGTTTCATTATGTTGGCATACTCTCGTCATATGCTGCAGTTAATTCGTAAGCCTCAATAAGAAAATACAGAAACATTTTTCTTAATTGTAAAATTTCAATCAAATGAAGTTAGAATACAATCTTACTAAAAAATCAACCTCTAAAACAATTTATATGTTTTGGTTGGTAGTTCCGATTATAGGGTATGATAGAAGAAGATGTCCAAAAATTTCTATAAAATTTTAAAATAAATTTAAAACCATTTGACAAACACTAATACATTATGAAGGAATTATAATATGAATTAGTATTATATGATACAAGAAATGATCAAACTCAAGAGTTTGTAGTGTAACCTCTTTTTGTTTTAAAAACATGCAATAAACATTATTACGATTGATGTTAACCTGAAATCATAATAACATAGTAGAATTAATGAACTCAGATGATAGAATAATGGAAATAAGTTATCATATGATTGGAAAAACTAATGGAAGCAAAAAACTATTATGTAAATAGAATATTAAAAATTTAATAGAAGAGATAAAATAACTAAATATATGATACAAATTTTTTTCTATAGCATATTGGATGATCCTACATACAATGCAGTCTTGGATTTTTTTTGTTACAACTTCAACTAAACAAACACTTTTCCATTGAAGAGGTCGAACAAATTCTGAACCCTAAAAAAGGAATATATGAATTAATATAGTCTTAATGAATGAATTAGTTCTTGCAATTGATGAAATGAAAAAAAAACTATTGTATAGACATGTGAAAAAATCTTTAGAAAAAATTGATACCAAAACATTAATAGAAGATATACAATAACAATATCTCTAATAATAATGTTTTTGTTTGTGTATATAATGATGAATGATGATAATAATACAAAGGGAATATGAAAGATAAAATGAAAACCACTACACATAAAAAAATATCATTTCATAAATAATTAATGATATAGTAAAAATAAATGAACTTGTTATCCACTGAGATACCATCATTGAAACATTATTACAAATCCTGTCAACCTGAATTCAATAAAACTGAGAATAATCAATGAAATAAGATGACACAATAGTGGAATTAAATAATAATTTATTTGAAAAATGGGATGAAGAAAGAAACCATAATTCAAATAGAAATATGAGAAATGTAAGAGAAGAGATAAAATAACTAAATCTGTGATACAAATGTTTTTCTATGGCAGATTGGTTGACCCTATATATAAAGCAGTCCATGATTGTTAGGTAATATATTCAACTAAACCATCTGTTTCCCTTTCAAACACATGTAATTAGATGTGAACCAATCTTCTGATGAACAAAAAAATCAAAAATGATATTCTAACTAGTTGATTAAAATATCTACGAACTAGTTGAGTTAAAGAAGCACCAATAATGATGAAAAACTACTTCGAAGATCATTGAATGATTTGATTTCATCCGCAACCAGAATTGAGAATCATCTGAGAATCCTTTTATGGTGATGAATGTGTTTTTGACCAAGCCCGAATCTATCATTGTTATTGGGGGTTTGTCCCCATGGAGAACACAAACCTACTTCATTTGAAGAGGAAGACCATGAATCATGCAACACCATTTATGTTCTCTATTTCAACAGAGATTATTGAAGATTCTCAAATAATTGAATCACATGCACTGAAGTGGGGATTTGGAAAATTTAATTTGAGTATTGATGATGATGTCCAAACAAAAACTAATCATGAATATTAAATCAGATGAAAATTAAGACAACAAAAAATGGGTTACTGAGCCCAGCCATTCCCAGTTGTATATTTCCTTCCCCTTCGATTTAGAGACACCAACACCTAAGTTTATTAGTGTAACCCGAGTTGATGAAAAAATTAGATTATTGAAGGGTATTTAAATCCACTACGAGTCATTGTCATCATTGTAGATTCATAAGAGGCATCAGAGCTAGATTTCGAGGAACCGAAGCTAGAGGAGGTGGAGCATGCGGTGGTGGAGCCTGCGTGGGTGGAGGTGGAGATTCATGAAGCATTGAGTCTAGTTTAGGAGGTAGGCGGAGAGAACAATAGAGGCAGGAACCCATTTTCTAGAGGGAGGAACCCGAGAGAAGTTGGAAGGCAGAATCAATTTTCACTAGTAACCTTAGGATTGGTAGCGGAAAATAACCATCTTGAAGGTGAGAACGAATGGGAACAATGGTGGGTCATGGTAATTCTTTGGACGATGTTGATTTGCAATGGGTATTGTGGTTATTCGATTGGAAAGTAGAGGGTTCATTGGTAATTGGAAAGGTAATGTCGGTGATGTGGAGTAGTGTGGAGATGACACATAAGCATACGAACAACCAGGATTAGTATATATATAGTAGATATAATAATCATGAATTATAATAATTTGTGCTAACTTCATAAGGTTATTGACTAAAAATAAAAAAAATCATTATTAACCTTATACATTTTACGGAGTTCGATGACAAAAAAAATTGTGTTGTTTTCCCATTTAAAAATATTATGGGTAGTATTTGTGACATCCCTATATACTTATATCTCTCATCCATTTCATGATGATAAATTGTGAAATTAGATATAAACACTTCATAATTTCTCTTAATGTCATCCAACAGCAATACTATTGGATATCACTATACATATCGTTCTTCAAGAATGAGTAGAGAATGATGAACTGTGTGGAACCTCTCATTCCCAAAATTAGGTATATATAAGTCTGATAGAAGTTTAAATATCCTTATAGTTCCACCATAATCATGGTTAAATATAGAATGATTTCTCAACAAAATTTTTATGTCTAAATCTTTCTTATGATCCTCTTTAATATTCATATGAATATATAGTTAATCACTAATTCAAGAAAGATAACATTTATAACATTCCTTAATGATTTCTTGATACATACTTTTGAAATCTATAAATATTTTAATTTTTATCCCCATAATAGATAAAATGGAATAATCCTTTCACCTCATTGATTTTACCACATTGTTATCATTGCAATAGTAGTAATATGATGAGGAGTCATAATCATTAATCAATCCAAATATAAATAATTGGTGCATATTCATCTCTTTATTTGTGAATATATCATTTGAAGAATAATGATTGATATATAAGTCACACCATTCCTTAAAAATATTATTCACCAATATCCTAATGATAAAATTATTGTGTATAACTCCAGATATTGAATTGTTGATTATTTCTCATAGACCATTAATTGTGATATGATTTAGCTACCACCATACCATTTTACATCAGTTTTCATATGCGTAACTTCATTTATTAATCATTATATATCAAATTTCCTTCTTCATTATACGGTTGGGTGATAACATTTTTTCTAACATAATTTATTGTTATCTCATTGAAAGGACATATAATTAAAATTTCAAAAAGAACATTTCTCCATTAAAATTTATCATAGTATGAAGATTATACATTCATGTGATATTTTCTATAATGAATCAACAATATCTAACCAAACCTAAAGATGAGGGATCCTAGTCACAGTGGTTGGTGTTGGATAATTTCCAAAATACGCTTTATTTGTTGTATCAATATATATATCTTTTTTTGAGATTATATGAACCAAAAATAAAAATTTTGGAATCAAATATTCTTATATTTTAAATTTTTCTTATAACATATCCTTTCTTGTTCTCATAAATGAAATCCTCATGATATCTTCTTACTCTTTCAAATAATTGAAATATAAGGAAATATGGTCTATAAATACTACCCCAAAATGATACATGTCATAATTAATGTCACTATCTTTTATACAATTATTATTATGGGGGAATAAGTTAAAAAGGAAAAATATCTATAAAATCATTATGGTCATACCTCTTATAAAAGGACATCTTCAGTAAGCCTTTAGTTTTGAACCTCAATTGATATTATCCAAATTGAAGATGAAGCTTAGAAATAAGTTTATATTTTAAAAATTTATCAAAAAAATAATCAATATGGGTATGATGATAAATATTTATTAATTTTAGCATTATAACATCCTAATAATCAATACAAAATTACACTGATCTATATTAATTTAAAAAAACAATAGTTCACTCCATCGTGGAACACTAGGCCGGATGAATTCCATAAATAGATTCTATTATAGTTTCATATTCAATTAGTGTAAATCAAAAGTTACGTTTCTATATTGATTTATTGGAATAGGTGTAAAACTAGGTATTATATATATATATATAACTATACTAATCAAATGAGAGGATGAATTTAACCACTTCCTAGAAGATATAAAAATACACGTGTAGTAGGAATATCATTGATTTTATGTTTCTACCTAACAATATAATATAAAAAATACTATTTAATATTAATCAAGACCTATATAATCAGTGTAATTTATATTTAATACTCACATATAGATATCATTATGACGATAAGAAAATAGGTTCCTCAAAATATAAAATGTGTCTTAACTTCCTATGAAATTGATGTGGCCTTTATCTAATGAATTCAAATCCATTCATAGAATAACATCAAATTCATATAGAGTGATAATAATGATTTTATATGGAAAAAAGGGTTAAAAAAATTAATCATTGGTGAATAATATAATTGATATGTTATAATTGTTCTAAAATAATTTTTCTATACTAATACAATATATAATCATTGAGGTGGTATTTGAATTCCCTCACACGATTAATTATATTTGATAGAGGGGATATGACTTCAATAAAATTATACATTAGAAGTATTATAGTTTATTATTATTGTAACTATCAAGATTTCATTACTATACCAATCATCAATAATAATTATCTCATGTGTTTTTTCATTTTTTGATGGTATTATGTGGTTGTTGACATTAGTCTTCATCAATACCCTTAGGATTTGAGCAGTAGTATGTATAATTCCTATACTCCGTGCATAGGAAAATATGTGGTATTTTTGGAGCATTTTATGGTTTTCATCATCATTAATAGTCAAATTATTTTTCTTATCAAAATATAATTTTATTCCCAAATGAGCTTACTTTCCACTGTTAAAATAATTTCAAATATCCTTATAGACATTTCCTTGATGTTTTCTTCGAAATCTAGGCATAATTTAAATATAATTTTCTCTTATCCATGGTTTTTGTAACTTACTTTGGATTTAGTTAATATTTTAATTGGAATACCATGAGATTTATGGGTAACTGTAATCCCCATATACACCTTCATAGAATGTCAAATGATTTATTCGTATTTACTAAATCCAGTTATTGATAAGTCCATTTAGGTACATGGATTCATGAATTGGAAATATAATTCAATACTAAATTCAATTAGAATTATACTACCATTATTTTATGATAATATTCTTTTATAACTCTCCTCATAAGTATGAATGGATTTTTCGTCCTTCTTATTTAGCTCAATTAATTACTTCTTCATTTTCTTACAATTAATACATAGAACATATATATTAAAAAAATAATCTCTCAATCTCATTCTTATCCATGTAGTAAATTCATTATTATTTCTAATTGTTTTTATATAATTATAAAAATTTAATTATTCTCATTAAAAATGATAAAAATATTGAATAAATTTATAATTTTACAAAAATATTGTAATGGAAATTAATTTTTTTGTGGTACTAAGAAATTTCTGAAAATCTAGTGGACCAGAGGACCCAAAAAATTATCTTGAATTTTTTCTAAAGAATTAATAAATACAAAATTATCCCATCAATTTATAATATTTAAGGATAAAATTATTAATAGATTATGAGAAATAGGTATGCATTATGACAATACTAGTCATTCTATTTTGCATATCATAGGTAAATTTTGTGAAAAAATCATTACATTGTCCCTAACCATTAGCATTAACATGAATACATTGTTTTCCAATTATTTGGTAAAGAAAAATTTTAATGTGTTAGTGAATATAATAATAAATAAAAATCATATAATAACTAAAAAATAATAGGATTTCTAGATTAGGGTTTGTTATTTACAACATGGGACACAATTGATTTAACCTATGTCCTCAATGATCATATATATTCAAGTCATTTATAGTAGTTCATAAGTTAAATATGAATTAACCTAATCATAACCACTAAATGTGTTAACCTAGGTTCACTATAAGAAAACAATTAGAAAGAACTAGATTGATGGTTAATATATACTCTACCAAAACCATTTGGGATTATTACCCTAATATGAATGTATTAAAAACCAAATATTCCTGTAATATCCATACATGGATTTTTTTCTAAAAAACACATTGTATTCATTACCATAATGTAGGAATATATTATATACATTGGATTTTCTTAAATGTCTCACAAAATTATCATCATAATAATTTCATCGGATAACTAATAATTACTGTAATAACCACTATAGTGAACCATAGTTTTCATTTGTGAACATCACATATTAATATATTAATATTTTATACATAAAAAAAATTATCCAAATCATATTTATAATGGATCACTATATTTGGAAAGATATATAAAAAAAATTAGTCATTATGAGATCTATATCATCCTGCATGATTTTATCCATAACTATCAAACTTACAATACATTTAATAAATAATAAATTTATTCATAACTTGGTGAAACACATTAATGGGTTATATTAGTAAATAGTAAGGGTTTTGTGCTGGAAGTAACATTTATCAAGTAAACATTACCTGAAAATAATGTGTACTACAACATGATTATTACAATAAACAACTATTACAAATATATCAATGATATTAATCTTGATTCATGGAATAATGATTTATATTTCAATAGACATGGATAATAAGGTTATTAAAGTACATAATCTATAATAACATAAAACTATCACAAGAAATCGGTTTTTGGAATGTATTTAATCCTAGAAATTTTTTTTAATCATGGAAGACAAAAGTGATTGTTATAGTTGAATGTGTCCTCCCCTCATTCCATCACATCCAAAGTGTTGGTTCACTCCCAAGACTATCATACTGTATATCATACTTTACTAAACTTTGTTCAATCCTTATTTCATTATTTTTCATCTCATGATATATCATTCATTACCCATTGAATTTTAGGCCTATATAATTTTGGACCAACCACTCACATATTGAAAATAATATATATTTGTGTTCTAAAAGTTCATAAAAAAACTGATCATAATATAACCCAAGGGGAATGATATGTGTTTTAAAAATATTTAACAATTTTTCCATCATGTAAACCATTGATCAAAAATCAGTTACATAAATGTTTCATCATACCATAATTAACCATTGTGAAATTATATATATTTATAGAATCATTATGAAGTAATAAAAATCCTATGAAATTAATATTAATGTATGTTGATTTCATTATTATATAATAACCCCATTAGAATATAAGTATGTTGATATAATGTTACCATAGATAAAAAAATTTCACTAAATGATAATGGGAATATTTAATGAGGAAAACACCATTTTTAATTTGAAATAAATTATTTAAAATCTAAACATTTCCCAAATATTATAAAAAATAATCAAAATAAAATAAAATAATCTTTTTAATCAAAAATCAATGTATTTATTGGTCAATATGGTAAGACATTTTTTCCATGTCGTGTTTTCTAAAAAATATATCAATAAAAAATTCGATAAATATTCAAAATCATCTAATTTAGAAAAAACAAGTAAAATCGTTTTAAAAGATTTTATAAAAAGTAAATCTTGTGTAATTATTACTTTTATCATTAATTTGAAAATATATTATTTTTAAATTTTTTTATAAAACATGGATATAGAAGGTAAATTATTTTCCCTTACTGGTGAATTATAATCTATTTTTCTTTAAAAAAATATTTTATTCTCATGAAATAATAAAGGGAAGAAAATTTCATTGAATTTATATAATATAAAATAATTACAACTAGATAATAATATTAGTTTAATTATTTTTAAATAGGGTATAAAATTTTATCATATTAATTTGTATGATAAACAATCCTTATCAACTATGATATTGTGACATAAATCATTTACCTAATGTTTGACATGCAATGAAATCAACCTAACATCATATGTACAAAATTTAAATCTATTATAAATTTATACTAGATTAATATAAAAACCTATAATTTCAGATATTTTACATTTTTAATATATCCACCCAAAATAATTTACTATTCCATATTAAAATGGTCGCTTCCCTATGTCAACTGTTTCATATATCATCTGATTTTTGGTTGGGAGATTCTGATACATGTTATTTGATTATGGTTTGATCATTATAAAAATATTAATCATAACATAAATATAATATATATTCATTAAATATATTTTTAGTTTCACATATATATAACAGTAATTGAAAAATAAATTTCATCATTTATGTATATGGTAGTCATTATGTTTAAATGGAAACTATTTTCAATTTTTGATTAACTCACATAAAGAAAGACAAATAATAAATAACCATTATAGAAACATTATTATATCATATATATACATATAATACATATTAATTAATTTTTTTTACTAAAATCCATATTAATAATAAATAAAAAATGAATCACATCACTTCTTGGAGGTGGTATTCCAAACATACAAATGAGCGATTTAATCAGTTTCCAACATAATATAATGTAAGAATATATGTGTGTGTGCATGTGGTTTTATAAATATATAAAAATAATTATACCGTAAATAACATATCTTGTCTCACAAACCAACTAAATAACCCTCCATGAATGATAGTGAAGGAAAACTAATTTTATTTCTACATAGATATTGTAGTCTACACTTATATAGAAGTGATACATCCATAACCAATTAGGCATAAAGGATTGAGTATAATGTATATTACATAATAATAACAATTTTGAAATATTTTTGATACATAATTTATTTTTATGTTATATGATATAAATTTGGAAGAGGTATCAGAGGAAAGTAATTAAAAGAGATCAGGTAACATTATTTACTATCCTTCATATGAAAACCTTTAGATCCTATCTTATGGGACAATGGAAAATTATTTTAAGAATAATAATACATATATTTTGAAAATATAGTATTCTATATGTTTATTTTTTAGGGTTTAATAAATCTAGATTTTTCAATGTGATGTAGATAACAGAATGGTGGGTTGTAATTTTATAAACGAGGGAGAGGATACATATGTAATTTTGTAAAAAATTAATATATAATAAAGTAATACTAAAGTCAACTATATATAATTTTAATGAAAATAAATGGTGGTATAGGATGATGTTTAGTTATTTATATCCAATAGGATTAATACCACATTAAATTTTATAATTAACATTATATTTCTTTGACTCTAGATAAAACCATTTTATCCATAACCAAAATTTATTTATTTACACTGTACTATTCCTTAAAACCAAAATTTAAATTTTCTATGCCTAAAAATATTGAAACTATAATATAAAATGTGGAATTATTTATATTTAATTCATAATAATGACGTGGAATAATTTAATTTAATATTAAACCCTATAAATGCGATGAAAATCGATCATCTAGAAAAATACTTTTGTTAAGTATAAATATGTTTTCATTATAATCCGACATAAAAAATGATTCCATTGAACTAAATTGTATTATTATTAATATATATGAAATATTTATACATTTTTTACAGTTTTAATGTAAATTTATTCATTTTAAACTCTTTAAACGAACATGTTATTTTTTAATAGAATACAATATTTGTCTGTATATATTGAAAAATTAATATTTTCATAAAATTATCATAATACAACATCAAGATAATGTTTTAATGAGTATTTATGAATTTAAATCCAATTTTTTTTTTAAAAATCTAATGGTAGAAAATATAAATAAATTTAGAAACTCTGAAAAATTTAATAAAATCATTTTTTGATGAAAAATTCTTTTCTAAAGAACAATGTGACCTTAATAAAACATGATTAAATATACATCATTATAATTATTTTGTATAAATCCAATATATATATGCTTTAAAAATTCGGTTGTTTATATCTATATATTAAATTACATTGTTATCACTACTAGAATAGTGGTCTTTAGCGATTACTGTTAGTGGTCGTAGTAGCCCCCTCAGTGAAGATCAATAACAACCACCTATGGTGGCCCCTAAAGGTTAAACTTGTTTTTCAATTAAAATATGTTATTGATAGTATGGGGAAAAGTTAGGTATAATGTCAAGGATGTTTATGGGGACAACGAAGCATGGCTGTCAACCATGACAAACACAAAGCAGCCTATGGGTACCAAGGTGTAGTAGTGTTCATCGAGGCATAATGGAGAGACATCGGGGGGAAGCTGAATAGGAAAAATAGGTTCCTTAAGGCTCGTCGATGGATGGGGAGGTGTTTTGTGGCAAGGTAGTGTTGTTTGTTGTCAATGACGATGATTGTGGGTGGCGCCAGGTGAGATGCAGTGGCATGGGAAATAGAAGAGGGAAAATTCAGACCTCTTTCTTTGGCCATATTAGTGACAACCTAGAGTGGATTCTAATACCATTTTTAGTGACCAACATTGGAGGGCTCCCGAATCTGCTTTCCCAGAAATACAAAAGTATAGTATTGTATGTTTTCATAGTATATGTTACCATTGATCAATTATTCTGGAGGTTTCATTTATTATAAGTAGTAATAGAAATTTAGTTTATTTAAAGAGAAATGTATCATAATATGTAATATAATTATAGAAAATAAATCTATTAAATAGGATATTTGAATAATAAATAGTTGAATAATATTCACATACCTACCTTTGAAATTATAATATTCCAATATTCAGACTTCCTTGACTTCCCAAATATTTATTATGCTTGGATACCATATTTTTATCCTAGAATAAATATCCTTACCTGATACCCAAGATAAATTATATTATTTATAATTGTTATTTATTGACCCCTAATGAATAAAAATACACCATTTTAATTATGGAAGGACTTTTGTTAATGATTTCCCCACACTAATAAAAATATTATTATTGAAGAGTTATATAGAAAACCTCACATGATTCATATGTAGGTTTTACATTTCTGTATCATAAATATTTATTTTCAAAATAATATAAAAATAAACAAAACATATCTAAAATATATATGTCAATTACATAATAGTCACACAAAATAAGTATAATATTACAAATAATTTTACAAGAGAAATCAAATACTAAATGAGAGATACCAAAAAGAAAAAAGCTAAAGGCAGAATCCCAAATTACTAAATAAAACTAAAATTATATCATTATAGAAATTTTCACACCCATTAACATGATTTGATCCATTAGTAACTCAGTTCAATAATTCCACAAAATGGATCATCTAAAAAATCCTAAACATTATATGTTTTACATTAACTGAAAAAATTATAGGATATAACCTAAAAACACACATAGAATAATCATTTTCTATACACATATTTTATACTACTCTGATATACACATTTGGAAATAATAAATTCTAATAAAGATAGGAAATTAATTCACATTGTTGAATAACTTCATTGAAACATTAAAATAAAAACTACAATATTTTTCAATAGCCAAAAACAACTATAAAGATTCATTATTTAAATTTCATGGAAATTGAACAACACATTTTAAAATAAGAAGAGACTGTTATTAAAGTTAAAAAACACATATTGAATTATTAAGTTTAAATGATATGTCATAACATGATTCATTAAAAAATACCTATGTAATGAAATCAAATGTATGATCTATATGAAATTATAAAAATATGAAACTCTAAAGAATAATAAATGAAATATAAAATATAAATATTTTTGTATCTAGGGTAAAAAGAAAGAAAAACATGATATGAATAGTTATAACAAATTTTATTAATGGAATGAAAACAAGTATAAATAGTAATATAATATAGCAGTAAATGATGAATAATTAATTAAATTGAATAACCATGAGTAAAACTATGAAATCATCGTAATTGTTAACCAAGAACCATGCGCTATATCAGAGAGTGATAAATCATAATCATATAATTATAATTAATAGGGAATGTATTAAAAATTCCCAACAGATGGGGAAATCCAAAAAAAGTATCACCCTAACTAAAATTATGGTAATTTATATTTAGTTCTTTAACCTAGTAAAAATAATTACATGGTTCCCAATTCCATGTGGTATATTACTAGAATTCACTAGAAATGATATCATATATCCCATAATATCCAAATAGATATGTTTCTATAATCATATATTAAATCAAATGATATTTTATAATCATATACTACCCCCACACACATATTCTCTATGAAATCTCTCACAAAACTAACCATAATTCATCAAAATTCCACTATTTACATATCAATCATTCCAAAAAATAGTAATTATAAATGGTTAAATTTAAATAACATCATAATGAGACCATTAGATCATTATACATCTTCCATAAAAGACCTCATATTTGGTTTTAGATTTTGAACATGATCTATGTGGACATATACCATGTTTCGAAACATGAATCATCCTTTTAAATTCATTATTGAGTTTATATATTTATTACAGCCCTTTTTACAAAAAAAATTAAACTCATAAATATAATAACAAATTAAACACACTTATTAAAAAAACTCAAGAATCATTTGATAAATCATAACCCATTATATGAATCATCAAAGAAATGATGACCCTAAAACAAGATCTAAATATAACCAAGGACCAAAAATAATCAATTCCTTTTGAAAATCATCATTTTATTTAGAAAACGAACATTAACTATCCTGGATATACACAAAAAAATGTAAAAAAATGTTATTTATTCAGAACAATTATTTTTTAAATCATCAATGGTTTAAAGAATAAATTTGGGAATTTTTTAAACACATAAGGTGTAATTAAAAATTTTATTCTCTATCAATTTACATTTTCACCATAAAAATATCCATTAAAACAATAATTATCAATGAAACGAAGAAAATTAGTTAGTAAAATAAATTTGATGCAACAAAATAAAAATATTATATTAATTTATGAATGAAATCATGGTATTTTATAGAATGGTGTAATGTATATGAAAACATACCTTAGATCAATGAAAAATTCATTTAATTTGATGAAAAATGCTAGAAAATTCCTCAAAATGATATTTACAAATGATAGACACTAATCCAATGTGATGAAGAAAATTCTGAGACCTTGGGATTAGATACCCTAGTAACAAGGAGAGATTTATATGTAATTATCAATAATTATATGAACTAATGGAAGTAGTATATCCCTATCCTTGAATAATAATAAAAAAAATTAATAAGAAAACCAATCAAAGGTAATGGATGTAGAACTATAGGGGTTTTAACTATTTGTATCCACATGAGTTGCATATGTAGGTTCGAATGATATTTTAAAATTAATGGTATGAATTTTAGTAATATAATACTATTTAATTCTATATAATGTCATCATGTTTTTCTAAATTTTTTATGATGCTATGTGTTAATCATGCACCCATTATTTTACACACTATGAACCTACATAGTCTTTTACTGTATTTTAAGATCACATCCTTTATGTAGTCATATCATGATTTTTTTGGTTTTATTTTACACTTTTTTTATCAAACGTTAGTTTATATATTCCATGGGGCTCTTTCAGATTGATATAATATATTTTTAAATCCCATAGAGATTTTCACAGATAGGGAAAAGTAAGAAGTTTCCCCTTGGAAATCGTGCACCCCTTTTTGGAACCCCAAGAGGTGGATCATGGTTTGACCAAATAGTGCGGCCTCACTATCAAAATCAAGCACCCTTGGATTGATTATGTTTTTATAGTCTATGTATGGTTTGTAAAATCATGAAACCAAGATAGGAAACCATGCGTGAGTAAATCATAACCCTAATAATTGTATTTCGAAAAACCCAACAACTTGTGTTTCTCCATAAAATCAAATTTTGAACTAACATGATATAAAGAAATTTTTGAGGCTCTATAGTGGTTTTGAAGGCTCCTCAAACACCTTTCTCAGTGAATCAATGTTCTGGTTGAAGGGTCAAATCCAATTTGTTTTTATTCCTAGATCATTATTACTATTTTGAATTTGATTGTTTTACAATTTATTAACTATTATGATTTATTGATAATTCACTAATGATAATGAGGATAGTGTGATAATTTTCTTTTTCCCATAATCATTATATGTTATAATGTGATTTAGTTATACATCAACATTTCAATGATTTTGAGTTGAAAATAAAATTTCTAAAATGAATTTGTTTTTTCCTTGTGATTGTAAAACCCTTCCAAAATCTCACTAGACCCATTGGAGATGATGGGAGCACATGAAGGAAACCTGAGGGGTGTTCCAATTTTCATTGAATGGTAGTTATTATTTCTTGTGAAATATAACAATGGTTGTATGGAATTTTATTAAATCCTTAACACATTATTAATAAATGTGTCTTGGAAAATGGTTAAACAATCGATGATAATAGTGGATGATAAATGCAATATGAACGTAAAACCTTGATATGTGATATTTGTGAATAATATAAACAACATGTTGTGAGGTTGGTAAAACTACTCAAAATATCCTTAGGGTTCCATGTTTCTAATATATTCCTTAAAAAAATATATTTATTTATTTTCATGTGATCATTGAGTTGTGGGTCATGGAATGCTAGACCAAATACCAATGAGGTACTAGAATAGGGGTTTAAGACCCTATTACATGGATTTGAAATTGTAATTAAATACATAATTCTACACTATTAAATAATTATTTGTGAAATTATTTTCATGTACATTTCAGACTAGTGTAGGTCAAATAAGGTATGTTTATTTTGGGTGTCACTCTGATCCTAGAGGCTTATGTGGTTAATTAAATAATAATATGATGGGAAATAATTTTAATTAATCATTTTTTTATTATTTATAATCTACATAAACTATTATATATAGCTTATTTTAATTAATCATTTTTTTAAAGTTTCCACTAAACCAATATTACACAGGTATACAATAAATCCCATGACTTTTGTAACAATTTATTTCATCAATCTATATTATTAGAAAACTATATTTATTTATAAAATTTGTTGTATCAGTTATATCTATAACTCGTCTCCCTACTTTATTCCATAAATCACTATCAAATTATAATTATAATATTGCAATTTGATATTAAAACTCACGAAATTAATATCCACGAACATAATAAACATAAGTATTCATCTCTCAGTTGGTATTAAAATAAATCCCTAACATTACACAATTGTTATGTCATTACAGTTAATTATATAACTTAAAAATATTTAAAATACCTTTTCAAATAAATTTTCATTTATTTATCTAAATTTCTACTACCATGACATAGAAGCTTACATTACAGGTTGTCAGGTTAGTATCTCTTTCAAATGTCATCATATATTACATAGTATGATTATTGAGTTCAGCATGGTAAAATTTGAATTCGTTATACAGTAAGGATCTTAAATATTAATTCCTTTACTCTTTAATCGTGTTAGGTATACTTCAACACCATCAATAAATTATAGGTTTAACCTTTTAAATGGGGAAAATAATGATTCAATTCATTATCAATTATAGTTTACTATATATAATGCGTATTTTAATATATAACTATTTTAATTATCAATATTTTTAGATAATTTAAACTATATTATTGTATCAAACAATGACCCAGTTAATTTAAAAGTGTCCATTTATATAAAAATCCATACAAACTACCCAAAAAATCACACGTATCACATGGAAGAATGTACAAAAACATATAGTTGAGGGTAAATATTGTACATTATAAAAAAACCATTCATATGAATATTATTATATTTAGGACTTTACAAATTTTAAATATATCACTCACCATAATATTATTACATATCATCTTGAAAAAATATAACAAAACTGTATTTTCATTTTTTATATAAATTATATTCCTGAATATCATTACAGAATAAGAAGAAAAAATAATATATAATGGACATCCACTTTTTCTATATATAAAGGTCATACATAACAACAAAATATATTATATATTGACTGATGTTTTTTTCCATTGTTTCATTTTATTATTATGGAAAATACTATACATCATCTAGAAATGAAGTATATAAACCAGATTTCAATAAAGATATGATTTTTATAAATAGAAATATTAGACCTATAAGATATTAACAAACATAAAAATATCTTAAATATATATAAATATTTTTAAATTAAACCAAATATGAGTCTCTCTTAGAAACACAACTCATCTATACACTATCATAACCTGTCACACAAAATTTAAAGAAATAATATGTTAGTGTAATATCATCAACAATGTTTAAATAAACAATACACCCCAAAAAAATAAATTAACGTGTCTTTAAAAAAATCCACCTCAAGTTACTATTAATAAATTATAAATAATTATTAACAAATAATATGTTATTCTTAAAAAAACTCATGTTTTTGACCGAAAAATCATTCTAAAAATCATAAAATCAAACAACATTCAACCTGATTTCTTATCTTCATCATTCAGTGATTTTCAACCATTACAACATGAACCCTATTTGTCTAAAAAATATATTCCTTTTTATTATTTTTATCTTCCTTCATTAAAATTAAAAAATAACCAAGATATGTTTATAGTCTACCCCTTTTTATTTTAATACATGATCATTTAAAAACATAGATATAGGGAATTATATCCTCCCAATTTATCAATAAAATGTATTCTGTTTGTCTTAAAAAAATACTTCATTCCCTTTTCCCCATATTCATTGTAAAATTTAATGGGCTAAATTTTATTCTCTTATTGTCAATATAATTATGAAATATAATTTATAAAGATTATTATCCCAATTTATATTCACTTAATGGATCCTTAAGATTAAAAATCAATGAATGATGCGCTCCTTTTATGACCTAATTTGATAATCAATATTTACAAGATAGATCAAAACCTCAAAATTACTCTAAAACACTCATATTTTGATATTTTACACATCAACATTATTTTATATTCAATAAATTGGTCTATATAAAATAATTATTGATAACCATAAAATTTATTTACATTATTTATACAAATATCATATTAACATGAAAATTATCCTACAATTATTTCTAGCTACATTATCCTTAATAAATCATGAATGTGAATTTACTATGTTATAATGAGTGATCAAAACTCATTTAAACCTCCCATGTGAGAACATATTATAATAAAAAGTACCTATTTCAATAACTACAATATAGTTCAATTTAATAAAATTATTATATATTAACCTATGACATGATCAATTATTTTTCTTATATAAATATATATATCCATATTATCTAAATCACACATATAAAAGATTGTTAGTGTGAAATCATGAATGTTCAAATTCTGTGAGATATTCAACATGTTGATACAGTTGATATATTATGTTAATTATAAACTAGAACTACCATTTTATATCAATGATTTATCTCTAATTAGTGTGATTATTTCATATTTTAAGATGTTATTTTTTCTTCAAATATTCATCACTAACTCACCTAATTTAGTCAATCTTTAGACACTAATTATTTATGTAATCATTAAATTGGGAAACATGTTCTTATTCATGTTACATAAGTCAAATTTTCTTTTAGTTTCCATGAATGAATATAATTTTTATACCTTAATAGTTTAAAATCAAATACAATCTCAATTCAACAATGGATATAGCTACTAAAACATAATGTTTTCACCATCCTCATTACAAAATTCAACTGCATGGAGAAGGAATTATTTCATATATTGAGTTTAAACCTAGTATTGATATAATTTGATAAAATAATTTCTGTTTTTGAAACCTATTTTTTTCAAAATCATGTTGTACAACATTTATAATTCAGTGTCTCTTTACATATAATATGATAATGATTTAACTGCTCAAATAAGATATATTATTTCACTTGTTGGTCATGTTTCAATTATCCTAACAAAAATTTATTTATCAATTTATGTGTCCACATATATATAAGGTTTATCCTTGCAATTTATCATAGAAAACTTATTGTCACATATAAATCATTTGAATCCATAGTTTCTACATCAAACAATACCTTTTTCCATTTTTTCTTAACTAAATGTAATCATTCAATATCAATTAATTGAAACTATTAATATTAAGTCCCTCTATATAAATTTATACACTCCCATGATTATATTTCCACCATAATTATATTACAACATCCAAACATTAGATGCATCAATCATAAAAAAATTTACATTTTCTTTTTCATCGAAGGGATTATACTGATTTTATTTTTATTGCAACAAAATTCATATAAACCTTTATAACTATTCAATATCATATCCTCAATATTTTTTATATACACCATCATAGTAAAAGTGTTATTAATCCCATTTATTCATAGTTCTATCTTCTTTATAATACATTCTATACTTTAATTTCTATGATTAGTTAACAATTATATGACTCCTTAATATATTTGTTTACACACCTTGTAGTGGACCTTTTGAGAATAATTATATATGAATTATCTATATCCTATGATATTTCTATATAACCGACATCAAGTTTTTTTAATGTTAATTTTAATTTATTCTTTCATCCATTAAATTTTTTCTGGGAAGAACAACTTTTATATTGTAATGTGGTGGTTAATCCTTCAAAATATCAATTATAAAAATAATAAGATACAGTTATTTCTTATTACCTATAAATTCATTCTTCTTTCCTTTTCATCATAGATGGAGGGATTAAAAAATTCATAGTGATCTATGAACACTCAATTACCTTGCATTATTACTATCCTAAAATTCCATGATTCTCATCTTCAGCGAGACAAATCTTTCAAATTTTTGAGTTCATATACTATTTTACATAAATAAATTTATGGTTTTCTCCCCGTTTTCTCTATTTCAAAAAAATATTATAATATGGAAAAAAATAACATAAAAACATCTCCCTATAAAATTTTATAATTTATTTTGTCTCCATGAATGAGATATAATAGTTTCTCATTTCTTTTTGGTTTAATTTATAGATATTGTATATACATCCACAGTCTTTATATTTGTTACAGAAAAATGTTACTCTTATTTTATCTCTATGATATAAACTATGAGAAATCATTAAATAATACATGTTGCTTCCTTTTTTCCTTCCATAATCAATATTTCTCAACATAATGGTTTTTGTGATGAGTGGAATTGATTTTTGAGTCTTCCAAAGTTGTATCTTTCTTATGATAAAAATTGGGGTCTAATCTAATAAAATCCAATACATTTATTTCTAGAAAATATCTCTATATGAACAATGTTACTACATATATATTTTCCCCTAGATTAATATTATGGCCTATAAATACAGTTAATTTAATCATACGTGTAATTTGGTCTCCATTGATTTCAAATATCAAACTCCTCTTTAAATTGATCCATTATTTATCAAAAGAACCCAATAAATTGTACCTCATCAAAAGTATCCTGTTAGAGTTTTTATTGAAATTTTTTTCACTTAAATATTTATTCTAAAATAATTTTAAATGTTTAACATAACAAAATTAAATCTCTATTGGATAATATAGAGTGGTTAACAACATTTTCATTATATGATGAATTGCAAAACAATTTTTAATCCTCATATCCTTCTATTTAAGTTTGATATCAATATAAAAAATTTTAGAATTAAATTATTCTAAAAAAATATATACTATATCATTACATTAATGAATTATTGATTACATGATTCATTGTAATGATCCTCTCTTTCATTCATAACATTATTCTATGAATATGGTCACTTACTGTATAAACATTTCCATTCATTTTATTTTTAGTTATTGATATAGACTCATTTGATTTCATATCTTATATCATCAAAATTATATTTCCATTATCGTAACTAGTAATATAATAATGATATATTTCACCATTAGCCTTCTTGAATTGTGTATAATTCATTATGAATCAATAAAGCTCTAATATATTTCAAAAACAATATATATAATTTAAAAATGATGTTGTTTATACTTTTTTACCCTTACATTCCAAGAATTATTATTCAATTTAATATATATGATTAGATTTGTGTGTATAATATACTAGCAAGACATGTTTACATATATAAAGGAATATATTTTGTTCCCCTCAATTGAAAAACCTAATTTTATTATTCCATGTTATTTTCCATTTTTTCATTATAAATGACACAATTTTTTTAAAAAATAATTAATTCCCTGGTCTTTAACTAATTCATACTCTACAGTTATAAAACCGACGTATTTTTTTTCATTCAACACAGTTTATTTACCTAAAAAATCATATGTCTTCATATATAAATATTTATGACTAAAATAGAATGTAAAATTTAGAAATAAAATGTAATGTCCCAGAAATTCCATCTATTTTTTTTAAAATGAAATTTTTACAAGCAAGAAAAAATTAACGGCGCTTGATTCTGGGGCCCAGAGTGCCCAGAATGAATTTTTGAACTTTTTTTCAGGTACATTCAGTAAACATGCGAGAAGGTTTTTCTAACTTTTGAACTAGTGCTCAGAATTAAATTCTGAGGGTACTGTTGAACCCGTATCGCCGATATTTACTTAAGGAGACTTTCACCCCGACGATAGTGGGTCGAGATTGAATGAATGTTTTTGTTTTTTTCGTATAGAATAAAATAAAAATAAAAGTGTGTGACTTTTTTTTAATTGCAACACCCATGTGGGTGTTTGGAGATAGGGTCCACTAGAACTAAACCTTCACGTGGAAGTTAGAAGTGGGGCCCACCAGACCTTAACCTCCAATGAGAGGATATGGTGGTGGGGAATACCAGAACCATAACCTTCCTTGAGAGATTATGGTGGTGGGGACCACTCGGGATTAATCCCCCTTTGAAACCCCCTTTAATTTGGAGAAACACTCAACTCCCTAATAAATGTGGGGAGAGCCTCTTCAACACCTCAACAATTTAATTGTGTCAACGCAACACATTTATTGTGCCAACTCCCCCTTAATCAATTAAAACATTAGGAATATTATTCCAATGACATAATAGATATTATAATCTATTATCTTGGGCTGCCATTTCGTTTTGGGTTGAATTTTCGGAGAGGAGGAACTTGGGAGAAATATCCCCACGAAGAACGCTCCACCGATGAAGAACACCGAAGAGGAACACATTCGACTTCCAAGAATGACCTCGACATCGACTTGCTACCTCATAACGTCCTCTGACATAGGAAGTGTTCATATACAACGAATTGACATCCGCAATTTCGCACCAACATCAACCAAAAATGATCAAGTAGGAGTTTAGTGTTGTTTGATTATCACTTCACAAGTACACCCCTTTTTTCGGTTTGGGAAAAATCATTGCGGGAGGGTTTGATGTGATTTGTTGTTTTGAATCTCTTGTTACTGCTCTATTGCAGATAGTTCATGGAAAACATACATGTCCCACCCTCTCCATAACACTTGTGTTGATTTGCGGTGTTCTTCGAAATGGAGGTATGCGGCGAAGGAGATGACATTGCCACTCGTAGCCTCCGTGACCCCCCCCCCTCGCGTCGCCCTGGACAAACTGGCCCCGTGCCACACCCTCACCGGGCCGCATCCTGGCCTCCTAGCCGGGCCCCCCTGTCCGCACCATCTGCCAGCCGATCCACCTTGGTGGCTCCGACCTCTCAGACGACCGACCCCAGTCACGCCACCCGCTGGCCGAACCGGCCCCGGCTGCACCACCCAGCAAAGTGTCGATCCTCCCCAAGCCACGACCACATGGACCTTTGAGTCGAACCAGCCCCACTCCCTGGGATGAGCCTCCATTGCAGCGACCTCCGAGGTGAGCCGCCCACGTGGCGCCCACCGAGCTGAACCACCCTCCAGTCGACCCGCGGTCGATCAGTGCCCCAGCGGTCGGTACGCTCTCTCCCAACTCTTCATGACCCCTCACTGCCTAATGGTATGGGCTCAGGGGACCAGTCCAAACCCAACGGTCTAGCTTTCCCAATAGGTCGGTCCATGTTGGGTCAGGCCAGGTCGGTCTGACCGGGTCGGACTGGATCTGGGGCCACTACAACCCATTAACGCTCCTTTGGCTATATCATTGGCACTGGACGTTCATTTGAAGAACTGAAAACAACACTAGAAATATTGGATCATGATAGTCCCTTTTACTATACCCCACTAGAGTTTGGGATATAATTGAGATACAGTCAGGTTGGATCGTGCACGAATCCAACCAGGCCCCGAGACTAAAAGGCAAATAACTCACAGATCGAGTGTATGATTGACGTGTCGTCTGTTGCATTGAGACCCCTATGACGTGGTGGACCTTTGAGATACTTCTTTGTGGGACTTTGTGACAGTTGGAGTATCAACCAGTATCACATTGAGCCGATCTCCCTGGAGACGAGAAAGCGTAGTGTAGAGACCTAGTACCTCGACGAGACCCGATGAATGTTGACCGTTTTGACTAAGAATGCCTCTAATAGACTAGTGGGGAGTGCTTTGGTGTCGCTGCAGACCCATAGCGGGGATCACCTTGGTGCCACAGTAGACCCATAGTGGGGAGCGCCTCAGTGTCGCGGCAGACCCACTGTACTCGACCGGAGGAGTACCTTAGAAGGAAATGAGGGGGATAATGCTTGGGGACACTGCAGAACCACAGTGGGGATCACGTTTGGTGACCTGGAAGATCCACAATACATGACAGGAGGAGTACCTCAGCAGTCCAAGGTTAGTGGGAAGCACACCTGGTGTCATGACAACCCCATTGAAATAGATAGAGGAGGAGTTCTCCAGCTGCCAGGGTCTCGGCAATGTGACTGGGGATGTAACTTGATACTACCCCCTAGAATAAAATCATGGTTTGAGCTGAGTCAGTTTTCCTGTGTTTTCATCATGATTAAGATGAATAACTTGATAACATAGGTATGTATGTATGGGAATATACCTATGTTGTGTTATCTATTGATTTCATTATTTTCGTTTATCCATGATGGATTTTGGGAGACCTAGAGGGTCTCAGGGTCCCTTTTGAGTATCTATATAGTCACCACTGCATGGGATGTTCCCAAAACCTATTGTGTTGGATCTAGAAGATAGACAACACAAATCAAGGCTGAGAGTATCAGGACCGGACGGTACCCAGAGGTGGATCATATGACGAGTCGGTACACAGAGGAGACAAATGGACGTGTGAGTACTGAGGAGGTGATATGTACCTACCCTTCAGGTAGGAACTTCAAGGGATGACCCATCAGTTGTTTTTATTTTCTTAAGTTGTACTAGTACATTCAGTTTCTTGTACATTATTGTTGGGCTTGTATTCTAGTACTTTTCTACTTTCATCACACTTTTGTTATACAGTTTTACATAATGTTTCAGGTCCATTTGTGGGCTCTGTTGTTTGTGCGTTTAATGGTTATAATGGAAATACCATCATAGTTTTAGGGAATTATGCCTTTGGTGCTAGTCGCCAGCCCATTTCCTATAGAAGGCAATCTTGGGGTAGTCACGACATGGGCCCCGAGGGACGGGTCGTAAAAAATTGGTATTAGAGGATTCGATTATACTACATAATGTTGGATGTTCATTATTATTTTCTATAAAGCAATAGTGTTATGTGTAGTGAGTGTGGTTTTTAGTTTAGGGAGTCCAGTGTTGTTGCGGCGGATGACTTATCCATAACCCAGGACCCTGACTTCGGATTTCCGACTCAGGGCACGAAAACATAGATTGTATGTGTGTTTTAAAAAGTTTTCTTTAAGTCAACTCACCAGGTCATCTCACCAGGTATAACTTTTAACCGTAGAACACCTGTTTTTTTAGAATGCCTCTACATAGACACATGAAAAGATTTCCAAGAGTTTAACGCACTGATAGCCCACCGAGCAACGATGCCATGGTATATGGCCCTCTTCTAGTAGAGGCACTAGTGGAGGAACCTGTGGTACCATTACCTGTTGGACCACCGATTCCTCCGGCCCTAGTATTAGACGATGCACAATGGTTTAGCGTGTTTCACGAATAATAGTGCTAGAGGCCACCCAGGATCATGGGAAAACCATACCCACTGGTAGCTAAGGATTGTCTAGAGGCTGTGGTGAGAGTCTTCTGATTGGTAGGGACACTGACAGACCAGATAGTGATCCATGCTGCCAGTAGGGCAGCACGACTGTATCCTAGTACTCAATGTGGTTCACTATCCTCTCATGCTACTCCAAAGATATGGTTCAAGACCCATTCTTCAGTGCTCGGACCATCGACCCAGTACTCGGTCGGGACAACAGGGCCTTAGTGATCTCACATCGCATCCCGACGCAGAAGGGGGTGTTTGAGAGATCCCCCTTGGTGGATAGTTTTATACTGAGTAGTCACCAGTTGCGAGACCCACTACCAGTCATCATATAGCAGAGTATTATATAGTTTGCAGCAAAAATGTGTCATAGAGTACAAAGAGTTCCAGACTTACAGGTGGACAATTGAATGACTCAGGATCGGTTGTGCGGGGCACCCGAAATAAAGACATACATGCCAGGAGCAGGTAGTGTTTCACATGCGGCAGGTAGGGTGACATGGATCGTGACTGTCTGACCTTCCATTCGGATTATCAGCAGACAACCGAAGGACCTCCCAGGCAGGGATAGAGATTCGATCATGGTCGTCTACAAGGAGCATGCTAACGTGGCATGGGAGGTGGTCAGACAGATGGCGGTGGGTGGTGATTCAAGATGTTACTGCCATCACCACCATGAGGTCCACCCCAACTGTAGAGAGAAGGTGGATAGGGGAGAGCTCAGCTCAAGGTAGCTGAGGCCTACAATAATGGCACTCCAAAAAAGATACGAGGTAGGATATGTGTCTACTCCGACATAGCTGTAGTACTTATAGACACATGTTCTATTTATTCTTGTATTGCCACTGCCCTTGTTTGGAGCTCAGAGATTTTGACAGAGTCATTAGCTCAATCCTTACGGCTAGAGACTACTACAAGAGAAAATTTGATGATTATGCACTGGTGCCGAGAGTGTGAGCTTACTCTAAGAGGCGATAGGTTTGGCTGGGATCTCCTAATAGCAGTATCGAGGCCTCACAACGTCATCTTGGGTATGGGCTGGTTATCTATAGTTTGCGATCAGATTTACTGTATTAGGTGAAAAGTGTGTTGTGTCCGCATGGATGGGACCTGGATTACCTTCACCGGCGAGAAGGGAGCCTTTGTATCACATGATGGACTTTCTCGAAGGAGAGTGCATACGATCACTCAACAGTTAGCTAGCCATACCCACAGATGAGTTTTTGTAGAGAGTCTGACTTATCCTCTAGTGGTGGACTACTATGGGAAGGTTTTCCCTGATGATGTCCCAGGTCTACCTCCTCACGAAGAGGTGGACTTATACATTGACTTGTACCCCGAGACAGCACTGATATCTGCTCTAGTGTATCGGATGGCTCCTATGGAGCTTCGTGAGCTATGGGTACAACTCGAGGACATTCATGGTAAGGGGTTCATATGGCCTAGTTTTTCTCCCTGGGTAGCCCCGATTCCATTCACCAAGAAGGAGGATGGAAGTTGAGGCTTTTTGTTGACTATCAGCGCCAGAAATAGGTGATCGCCAAGAACCAATACACACTCTCGAGAAACGGAAACCTATTTGATCAGTTGAAGGGAACATGGTGGTTCTCAAGATAGACCTCATATCACAGTTCGAGATGAGGATGTGCAGAAGACAACCTTCGGATGCCGGTAAGACCATTATGAGTTCTTGGTTGTGCCATTCGGTGTAACCAATGCTCCAGCAGTGTTCATGGGACTCGTGAATATGATCTTTTAGCCATACCTCGATCGCTTTTTCATAGTATTCATCGAAGACATTCTTATCTACTCGAATACATTGGAGAAGTGCACCTATCATTTACAGGTAGTACTGGACACACTCTGAGAGCATTAGCTTTATGTTAAGCTCGCGAAGTGCTAGTTCTGGATCCGAGAGGTTCACTTCCTAGGACAAGTCATATCGGAGGCTGGAGTTTTAGTGGATCCAGTAAATATTGAGGAGATACTTTCTTGGGAGCCACCCTGGATTGTGATGGAGGTACGAAGATTCATTGGTTTGGATAGAATAATACAAGAGGATTGTGCCAGATTTTTCTAGAGTTGCAGCACCACTATCATCCTAGAATAAGAAGGGGAAACCCTTTTTGTGGTCAGAGAGATGTCAGTAGAACAATAAAGAGCTGAGTTAGAGGATCGTTAGTGCCCCCATATTGAGGGTTCCAGAGTTAGGTGTAGGGTACATAGTTTACTACGACGTATGAAAGACATGACACGGATGTGTCCTGATGTAGGAGTGAGCAGTTATCACATATGGTTCTCTACAGCTGAGACAACATGAACAAAAGTACACTACCCATGACCTGGAGTTATTAGTAGTGGTCTTCTCCTTGACGTTGTGGATACACTATCTGATGGACGAGTGTTTTATAGTGTACTTTGATCCCTAGAGTCTCAGGTATATCTTATCCTAGAAGGACCAGAACAAGAGAAAACGACGCTGACTTCAGTTTCTCCAGGACTATAAATTTTACATAGTCTATAGTCCATGGAAGGGGAATGATGTTGCTTATGAACTCAACAAGTGATCTGGTATATAGCTGCAAGGAGATGCGATAGAGCAGTTGGCTGATTTACATATATCCTTTGTGGATAGAGATGGAGCAGCCTTCATTCAGTCTCTTATAGTCACTCCCCCACTTATTCAGTGAGTCAGGGAGGCACAATGTGGGGACGCTGACTACGAAGCTCGACGTGCTCAGATATCCACTAGGCAGTCAGCTGATGGATTTTCTAAAGGTGTGGAGTATTTCATCTTCTTCAGGGGATGTAGCATGGTCCTAGTGACACTTCAGGAGGATATTTTGAGGGAGTTACAAACATTAACTCTAGCGGTATATCCAGGAGGGACGAAGATGTACTAGGACCTCTAACGACAACACTGGTGGCCAAGAATGAAGAATGTACTTGTAGAGTTTGTCACCCGATGCCTCACTTGTCAGCAAGTGATGGAAAAGCATCAGGTACCCACAGGATTGGATAAGCCTTTAGAGCCTCCAGAGTGAATGTGGGATGAGATATAAAAGGACTTGTGACATGACATCCACATACATCTAAGGGAAATGACTCTATCTGGGTGATCATTGACCGACTCACCATGTCATCCCACTACCTACAGATCCAGGAGCAGAGTTTAGTAGAGATATTTGGGCACCTTTATGTGCAGGAGATTGTGTGGCTACATCGAGTACCTTTGACGATTTTCTCTAATCGTGAGGCAGGGTTTACTTTTCGGCTATAGAAGGGGTTGAAGGAGGATTTCGGGACACAACTTTATTTGAGGACCTCCTTCCATCCTCAAACGGATGTCCAGACTTAGTGGACCATTCATACCCTTGAGGAAATGCTTCGCGCTTGTGTCCTTGACTTTAGTTGCAGTTGGAAGGATCACTTGACTTTGGTGGATATTCCTTACAACAAAAACTATCACTCTACTATTGGGATGGAACCTTTCAAGGAGTTCTATGAGAGTTCTTTCAGATCATCTTTGTGTTGGACTAACCAAGGGGAGTCAGCAATAGTGGAACCAGAGATGGTATTGCTACCACAGAGAAGGGGAAATTCATCCAGGAGCGGATGAAGACTACACAATGCAGGTGGAATTCGTATACCGACAGGAGACAGAGACCTCTGGAGTTCATGGATGGAAACCATGTCTTTATACGAGCCTCACATTGACACGGTTTCCAGAGATTTGTCAGAGGTTCCAAGTTATCTACGAAGTACATCGGACCGGTTCATGTCCTCAATAGAGTTGGCGAGGTGGCGTACCGCTTAGCTCTTCAACTCAGTTGCATCGGGTTCATGAAATCTTCCACATATCCCAGTTGAGGAGAAAAATGAACATCCCTTCTCACTTCAACGACCATGGTGAGATAGACATCGATGATGGGGATAATTTTATGGAGGATCAATTAGATATTGAGGATCGAAAGGATCGAGTCTTTCGTGGATGGTCGATACTTTTGGTGTGTGTTCGTTGGAAACACCGGAACCTCCAGGAGAGCACATGGGAGCAGGAGGCTCAGATGCATGCTCAATACCCCCACTTTTTTTCTTAGTTTGAGTTGTGGCTTACAGGGATGTAAAGAATAAGTTGGGGAGAATGTAGTGTCCTAGAATTTTAATGTAAATTGTTTATAAATATAAAGGAATTTTACGAGTCTTCGAAAATTGACGGTGTGTGATTCTGATTCCCGAAGTTCCTGGAATGAATTTCTAAACTTTTGTTCGTGTACATTCAGTAAATGTGTGGGCATGTTTTTCTATCTTTTGAACCAGTGATCAGAATTGAAATTTGGGGGCACCATTTAACTCGCAGTGCCGGTATTCGCATAAGGATACATTCACCCCAACGAAAGTGGGTCGAGAGTGAAACATAGTTTTTGGGTTTTTCGTGTAAGAATAAAATAAAGATAAAAGTGTGTGACATTTTTATTTTTATTTGCAACACCCATGTGGGTGTGGGGAGTTAGGGCCCACTAGAACTAAACATCCATGTGGATGTTGGAAGTGGGGACCACTAAACCTTAACCTCCCATGATAGGTTATGGTGGTGGGGACCACCCGAACCATAACCTCCCATGAGAGGTTATGGTAGTGGGGACCACCCAGATTAAACCCCCTTTCAAACCCCCATTTAATTGGGAGAAACCCTCAACTCCCTAATAAATGTGGGGGAGCCTCTTCAACACCTCCACAATTTAATTGTGCCTATGCAACACATTAGTTGTGCCGACTCTCCCTTTATCAATTAAACCTTTTTTAATATTATTCCAATGACTTGATAGATATTATAATCTATTATCTTGGTCTGCCTTTTCTTTTTGGGTGTAATTTTTGGAGAGGGGGAACATGGGTGATATCACCCAATGAAGAACGCTCCACTGACGGAGAACACCTAGGATGACGCCTTCGACTACGAACAATGTCCTCAAATTCGAATTCCTTCCTGAGAATAACCTCCGATGTAGGACGTGTTCATCCACAATGAATCGAAGTATGCCTTTTCTCAACAAAATCAAAAAACAAAGAACATGTAGGGGTTTAATTCCATTTGATTATAAATTCACAAGAACACCCCTTCTTTTCTTTTGTGGGTAGGGATGAATCTTTGTGGGTGGTTTTGATGTGATTTGTTCTTGTGAACCTATGGCTACCAATATAATGCGTAGAGTGAAGTAAAAACTTACATGGCCCATCCTCTATGTAACCCATGTGTTGATTTGTGGTGTTCATTGAAACGAAGGAAGGTGATGAGGGTGATGAGGGCATCAATGCCGCCACCCGTGGCCTCCACGACCCGTGCTGCCCCCGCGGTGCCCCGGACTCCTGGTCAAACCGGCCCCGAGCAGCGCAACACCCCAACCTCCAAGATAAGCCGCCATGGATTCATCATCCGCCAGCTGCACCACCCCAGCCGTGCAGGCCGAACCTACCCCAGTCACGCCACCTGATGGCCGAACTGGCCCTAGCCGCACCACCCTGTCCCCGGCCGCGCCACACCATCCCAGGCCGCACCACCCCGTCTCTCTATTGGGACGCCCTGAGCCATTCCCCCATGACCCTCCTAATGGATCCAGACCCTCTTATTGGGTCTATCCACTCTCGCGGTGCCCTCCGAGTTGAGCTTCCCATGTGGCGCCCTTCGGGCTGAACTGCCCTCACGCCGACCTGAGGCCAGTCAGCGCCATTGTCGTCGGTCCATAGCCTCACATCTATCTGCAGCCCCTCGCAACCAATAGGGCTGGGCCCAGACGGTAGATCTGAACCCATTGGGATGGCCCGCCGAATGGGTCGGTCTGACTTAGTCGGACGAGACCCATGCATAGTACGACCCATTTACACTCCTTCGGCCATATCATTGTCACCAAATATTCATTTGATGAACCCTCAGTGGAGCTGGAAATATTTTAGCGTTACGTTCCCATTGATTATACCCCATTAATTTTTGGGGTATAGTAAAGATATAGTCAGGTTGATAATGCAAGAATCCAACCGGACCCCTGAGACTAAAAGGCTAATAAATCACAGACTGAGTGTCCAATTGACACACTGTATGTTGTGTTGAGACCCATATTACATGGAGGGCCATTGAGATACATATTTGTGGGACTTCATGAACTTTGGAGTATCGAACAGTACCTCATGGAGCGGATCCCTCTATAGATGACCGAGCATAGTGCAGATACCTAGTAGCTGGATGAGACCTAACGACTGGTGACCGTTTTGACTCAGAGTGACACTACTAGCCCAGTAGAGAACACCTTGGTGTCGCGGTAGACCAATAGTGTGGAGTACCTTGGTGTCGTGGCAGATCCACGATACTGGACAGGAGGAGTAACCTAGCAGGCTATGAGGGGCCGTGTGCTTGGTGACGTGGCAGACCCACGGTGGGGAGCATGCTTGGTGACGCGACATATCCATGGTACTCAACAGGAGGAGTACCAAAACATCCAAGGTTAGTGGTAAGCACACATGATGTCACGGAAGTCCCGCTGTACTCGATAGAGTAGGAGTTCTCCAGCTTCCGAGGTTTTGACAATGTGACTGGGGATGTTACTTGAAACTACTCCCTAAAATAAAATTCTGGTTTGAGCTGAGTCAGTTTATCTGTGTTTTCCTCATTATCGGGATGGATCACTTCATAACCTAGGTATATGTATGGGTATATACCTATGTAGGGTTATCTATTGATTTCATTCTTTGTGTTTATCCATGATGGATTTTGTGATACCTAGAGGGTATCTGGGTCCCTTCGGAGTATCGTTATACTCACCCCTACACGGACTATGTGCACATCTTGTTATATTGGATGTAGAAGACAGACAACGCTGATTGATGCTAAGAGTATCAAGACTGGACGGTCCCCGGAGGGTGATAATACGACGAGTCAATACAAAGAGGATATGGACAGATGTGGAGTGCCGAGTAGGAGATCAATACCTACCGTTTCGGTAGGAACATCAGAGGACGACCCAACGATTTTTTTTTCTTCAGTTGTACATGTACTTTCTATTTTTTGTACTTTACTGTTGGGTTTGTATACTAGTCCATTTTACTTTCAACACCCTTTTGTTATAAAATTTTACACAGGGTTTTAGATCTAGCTATGGTCTCTGTTGTGTGTGATTATAGGTTATAAAGGCAATGCCTTCCCTGTTTTAGGAAATTATGCCTTTGGTGCTAGTCAGCATCCCCTGTCATATGGAAGGAATGTTTGGGGTAGTCATGGCACGGACCGTGGGGGATGGGTCATGACATAATATCTTTTCAAAATAATCCTTATAATCCTTATTTGAACAAGAGTCAATCTAAAAATTTATTTGAGTCATATTGAATATAATTTATTATCATGTTCAAAAAACAAGCATAATTTAAAATATATTTTTAGAGGTTATAAATTGTACATTTATATATGTCATGAACCCATTCCGATTTTTTTTAAAAACTATATTAAATAAATGTGTCTTTAATATAGTACTAATGTCATGAGTATGAATTATATCATTAGAAGATGAATATATCACATTGAATCCATAAGAGATTTTTTTTCTTTAACAACATTTTTTTGAATTTATGAAACCATGATAGGCGGTTTAATAATGTAATTATTAGATTTAAACTCTTTATCAATGTAGATTTTCCTTCATATATTTATCCTTTTTTGATAGTTCATTCTTTATTGTATCAAATAATTTAATGTGAGAACATAAAATATCATACACATGTGTGGAATGTAAAACATTCTAGGAAACATGTATTTTACATTGTTTACTCACACTAGACTACAACCAGGTATAATTAACATAGTATGTTTCTGGTTTACCCAAGATAATCTATAACATAATGTTTTAATAAAGATAATATTTAAGTGAAGTAACATATTATAATTGATCCCTACCTATACTAAATAATAAATGTCACTCCTTACCAAATTTCATTTTATATATAATAGTTTATTGAAGAAATATATTCCTACTAAGGGCCACAAAATTATTTATAAATCACTTCCCTTTAAAATACAAAATTTTAGACTCTCAATACTCTTATTAGATTTTGAAAATGATATTTTCACTAGGATGATCATGTAGTCCAAAATAAAACAAAATCAGAATTTTGATGAGATTATATTCTGTATAACATTCGTTAATCTTGAATTCCATGTCTCTATATATTCTACATTGTTTTAAAAGCGTTTAATAAATTATTTCCAATAAAATCATCGCATATATAAAAAAATAAATAACCAAGATTAATAACATCATAATGGTATTATATATTCTATAAATATCACAAAAATGAAATTAATAAACCCTCATTTATCCTTATAACATTTCCTTATTCATTAGATAATAATTTTCTCATTAAGTATACATTCAATAAAATCTCATTGAGAAAATAATCACAATCTCAAAAATTCATGTAATGATTAAATCCCACATTGCTCTCCACCATTGACAACATCATTTTATATTAATGTAACTTTATATTTTCTCACTATGTAAAAATAAATTCATCTTAACATTTTCCCTATATCAATCCATCTACCCCTTTCCATTCAATGATATTATACTGGAAAGGAAATATAAAATTCAATCAATTATGTACCACGAAATTTATATACATGAATTTCATCATTCAAAGATTATTTAGGGAACCCCTTACCGGTACACACAATTTCATTAAAATAATCTCTTTTCACAGCCCTCAATCATTGAATATATTCAATTGGATAAATTTGTTATGAATTAGAAAAAATTTCAAAACCATGATGTAGAATAATAAATTATAGCAAGGAATGTTGGTTTCATTTTCTTATTTTAGGAATTACCATTTTCATTTTAGTGTAATAAAATTATTTATGGAATTATCTTATTATAAATTAGTAAACATAAAAATTCATTGTTTTAGTGCATTATTTTTTTCATTATGTTCTAAATATCTTGGTTCATTTCATTTAATCACAATGTTCCCTTTTTATTATGGTGTGAAAATATCCATGAATGGTTTCCAAATGATTTGAATATTGTGATTGATATTTTGTATCACATCAAGTGGAAGGATGAATTATCAATAAAATTATATGTTTAATATTTTTGAATAATCTAATTTAATTTAAAATTGACTTATACTTTTCATGATATCTATCAATGTAAAATTTTTTTATAAGAATAAAAAAAAGTAGATGTACTGTTTTGAAGAAACAAAAATACCTTACAAACCATCGAAATTTTTATACATGATAAAAAATAAAATAAATATTAAAAATTAGTTATTTATAAAATTACAAAATTTAATACATAGAATACTCAATAATACAATTTGATATGATTTAAAAAAATATTCATATGGGACATTTCCTTTTTTATGATAGGTTTACTTAGAAATAATTTTATGTAATATGTTCAAAAACATACTTTGGGACATCCACATTTCAAAGAATTCTAGATCTTATGTTGCATATAAAATATATTACAAATCAATTATAGTGTTTCTTCATTTGTGAATTTTCCATTCTATACGAAAAAAATCTCATTTAAGAATGATATATGTCAAATAATTTACTATTTTCTTGAAATATGGGAAACAAAAAATATGTTTATATATTTGTTGAAAGTTTTTCTACATTTCAAAATCATATATTTTAATAAACATCCTAAAATATATTATGTATATAGGTGTATGGAAAATTTTATGAAACTATAAACCTCTCCATCTAATGAAACTCAACCCCATAATACATCAAACCTTATCAAACATTATCTAAATCTAGAAAATTATTTAATTTTATCATTTATAACCAATTTATTATACATATTCATTGACATAGAAAAAATTTGAATTTATAAAAAATTAATTTCATGTGATTTTCAATATATACAATGTTATTGTCATCAAATATTTCTCAAATCATCATGGAAAAACAAAAACTCAAAAAATATCAGCAATCCCCGACTATAATTGACTTCAAAAATTAATATATGAAAACCTACTTTTCTAATAAATGTGTATCTATGATGATATAGGTGGATTCCATGGAGTCTTAATCACATTATCTAATTATCACAACCCAATCCCATTAAAATCCCTATAGGTTCAATATTGATGTCGATAATGTCACATTGAAAATTTTCATAGAAGCAATTTAATTAAAGAATTATTGTATCTATATACTTGGAGTATATTTTTGAAAATACATAAACATCACCACACTTTTCTACCATTAACAATAACCCTTGTTCTGAATATAACCCTCATCACTATCACAACAATGACCACACTGTACCACATTAATCCTTTCATCTACTAGAATTATAAATGATATCATAACATTTTCCCTACTTAAAAT
This sequence comes from Viscum album, assembly GCA_963277665.1. Lineage (NCBI taxonomy): Eukaryota > Viridiplantae > Streptophyta > Magnoliopsida > Santalales > Viscaceae > Viscum > Viscum album. The sequence goes on along the minus strand of OY728120.1, from coordinate 2,056,776,479 downwards.
ACTATAAAAAATACTATAATTTTATAAAAAAATAAAATAGACCCATTTAGATAAAAATAACTCCCTCCACATCCCTCAATATATAAAAAAACAATAAATTTATATCGCACACCCTCCCATCTAATTAACAAACATTAATATATTTTCATAATTTTAATGAAATTAACTAAAAAATATATTACAAAATCAAAACTAAAAAATATATATGAAGATATTATATGTATATAAAAAAATCAATTCATTGGTGTATTACCTAAAGATAGAAAATTTGTATAATGTGTAAATATATTATACTGCTGGAATACCTATGATATTGGAATCAATGACTCTAGAAGAAAAATTTTTCCATGTAGGTATGATGGAAATATTTCTTAGTATTAATCATACAATTCCCATTTTTTTGATGATGTGATGAAATAAATTTCAAAATAAATAACTCATCCAAAGGATGAAATGAGTCAATATAATAAACAATCAATGATCCACCACATGTATATATAAATCCATTACTATATGAGAAATGATTCTTATTTATTTTAAGTAATTCAATTTTTTTAAGAGACTATTAAACACCCAACTATATTTTCTTATCCGTTTTAACAGTAATGAAGTGATATTACCTCATCAATGTTGAGGAATCATGTTCATATGATGAAGAATTTTGGAGAAAAATGTGGATTCCTAAAATGTATTGAGGCCACTGTTAGTTAATGTTTAGTCTACATTAAACACACAAGATAAATATCAAGATGAGGGAAAATCATTTATATATAACGTTAAAAACAGATTGAGTGTTATTACTTTTCATTTAACAATGTTTCCATTAATTCATGGATGGGGAAAATGGAAATGATTTTTAGTTTTCTTCCTCATATTATAATAATCTTCACATCAACCCCTAATGAACACAGAAATATTCATCTAGAAAATATCCTTCTCCAGATTTCAAAAAAATTGTTAATATTTATTGTTATGAAATGGTAATTATAGAAAAGGTAACTAACCATATCGTGATTAATTAAATATTTGAAAAATACATTAAAAAAATTTAAGAAATAAATATTTCAAATATTATTAGTGTTTAAAATTTATATAAATAAGATAAATTGAATTCATATTATAAAAATATATATCTAGTTAAAGGAATCCTAAAGAATATAGAAATGTATAAAACATATGATCAATATTTTGGAAAACATTTAAAACACATATGATTCGCAACATATACAATTTATAAAACCATTTAAATTTATTCACTCGATAACTTAAATCTCATTACTCTAATAAAACAAGATAATGATAATTACTCAATAAACAATGAAAAGATGTTAAATGTTTAAAATCCCCTTATTTAAATAGTATTAGAACAATTGTCTCAAAAGGATGAGAATATAATGCTAAAAATACACCACCATATTCCAATATGGAGTGCCTAATACTCTATTAAGGAATGGTATTTTCTTAAACCAAGAATATAACTAACAAATATAATGAAAACATCAATTTAAATGAAAAATATATATAAATACTATAATATAAATGTTGTAAATAGAGATGGAATTGTATTGACTTGAATGAAGAGAACTTCATATGTAGAATACGTTTCTATCAAGAAACAGAATTCTGGAAATCACCTCATGCATAAGGAACTATTATAATGGGTTCTAATTTTCCCAATCATTCGATCAAGGGAAAAAATAAGTAGTAACATCAAATGTATAATAAAAAATTGATAGAGCTCTGCATAGTGTATAAATTTCTAAACTAAAATATATTGAGCTATCTTGCAAGGATATATTGATTCTATAGCCTTATTAGGGACAATAATACCTTAAATAAAATTGGTTATATCATCAATATATCACATATAAAATCATCATAAAACATAAGAAACTGCCCTTATGATGTTCCGTCATATCCCAAACATTTAAAAACATCCCCAACATAATTCATAGACTATATCTATATCAAAAATACCTCTTTTCACCAACATAGAAGATAAACAACTTAAACATGATTATAAGTTCATCACACTTGAACCCATCATTTCATTATTCCATGTGACTCACATAGTCTTCATTATCACACTACTACAGCTAAAATGGATACCCCCATAACATAAATCATACCATGATATAGAAAATATATACAGAACTACCGATTAACCATGTTCATAAAACATAGGAAGTCAAATAATAAACAACATCCATAGATAGACTATGACAAAATAATGGTTTAAAATGAAGAAACATAAGAATTTTAAATAACTAAACCATAATAATCATCTCTTTAGGTTAATAGAGTTACTAAAATCAATTAGAACAATTTAACCCTCTGAGAATAAAAAATAGTTTACTAATGATGAAATAAGATGATATATTTGCTACCACTCAATTTATTCTGATCCTCAGATATCATAACAAAATTTAGTCATTATATTTCAATATCAAACTATCCATGGATTATACCTATAAAAATATCTGAAATAAAACTAAATAAATAAAATATAATTTATAAAATTAAATGTACCCTTCAAGAGAACAACACTAAAAATACAAATTGGAACCACACATCATAAAACATTCATCCAATCTCCCACTAAAAACAATCAACTAATGATAGAGAATAAAATTATAAACATTCAAAAAATTATATATCCTAAAATGATTACATACAAATAAATACATCACAATCATGATTTAATTAATTCTAATGTATCAAACATGATACACAAGAGATGAAAAAATCCATCATTTCAACATATAGATCCAACATTTTATTAATGTTTTCTTCATCAATTAAAATAAAACAATATTTGATAAATTATATCATAATTAAATCATTTGAAATATATAAATTAATATATAAAATTTTTACACATTTCACAAGTTTTATAAAACATTTGATGTGTGTAAATGAATAAATATATATTTCCCTCTATTTTAAAATTATAATATGATAAATTTTAATCAGCACCGCCTTTAAAATGAAAATGAAAAAATTCTATTTCAAAACAACATTTGGAAAATCATTGTTAAATTATTCTATATAAAAAAGATATAACATTTATTTCAATTTAACAATTAATTATTTTTTTCAATAATGGAATGAGATAACTAATAAATAATACCATCATTTAATTAATATTATTCATAATATTTAAAATCCCACAACCCAAAAACAAGAATAAATACCCACATTCATCCACAGAACACTAAAAATCAATTCGAGTATATTCTATTTTCCCACCAAATTTGTTCAGGAATATATCATATTATATACTATATAACACCTAAAGATACTCAAACAAAACACCAAATGTGTTCTCAACTTGGGGTGTCTTCTTAGATAATCACATTCATATACAACAAGAATAAAAAATTAAACTACCCTCTGAAAATCTATTGACAACATGGAATACCTTTTCTTATATCATCTCAATTTGATCCCTCTACTTTGATTAGAAAATTGATTAAAAACATGCCACCAATCATCGAATATATGACATTATAATGGTTAAAAGTTGCTGATCATAAATATCTGTTTGATAATTGATCTATCAATTTCCCAATCATAACCAAAATTCAAATTTGATGATCAACCATGTTTTCTTATCCATTCAAAAACTCCACATGACATTATGTTATTTCCTATTAACATCAATGAAATTAAACTCTTCATCAACATAATAAGAAATTCTTACTATGAATTATTTTATATTTGGACATGATTGTTCTACTAGTATATCCAGGTCACTCTTAAAATTTTTTAATAACTAATAGGAGAAGAAAAAATCATATAAATTATTTATCAAATAGGTTTTATCATCAAAACCTTCTAACCATCCAACATATTTTTGATCTAGTCCTCCACAATAAAACATTATTACTCAAAATAACTAAAATATAAATTGAAAATTAACCAAAGAAATGTCCTTACAGTTCACATTTTTGATGCATGGATGATATAGTAATGTCTTTTATTCAATGATAAAATATGAAAAAAAATTATTAATTACATAATATTAATCTCATATCTATATTTGTTATATATATCCATTATATGGATCACATTTAGTATAATTTAATAAATAATCCAAACAAATTAAAATCCTATAGAAAAATAATCACCAATATGTAAATATTTTTCTACTAATAACATAAAAAATTATTACTCTTAAACCACCATATAATAATCCATTTTGAAAAGAAAATAATCAGTCCAAACCCTTTTTCAACAATCATTACCACCATATAGTAAACACATAGAATGAATACACTTCAATAATCTAATCTAGGGAAATTAAACTTATTTAATACAAATTTATTTATTCTATAATATGAAATTACTAAATAATTAATTTACCATAAATCATTAGAGAGGATATATTAATTTAAAACACTATTTTTTTATAAAACTATATATTTGAAAAATTATAATCCCCAAAAAAGTCAAAAATATATCTTTCAAAAAAATGGTTCTATGTTTACATTTACTATAAAATATTGTAAATATTTATTTAAAAATTAAAATTAGTAAAACATATTTCTACATAAATAACCCATGATAAAATTTTGATCAATACATTTCATAGATTTGTTTTTGTGATGGAATAAGTGTTCAATATAATCAACTCATTAAATAAATTGTAGTTATAGAATTGTTTTATTTCATGTTATATAATCTATGAACTCATTCAATATAACCAATAAAACATTTATTTCATAAATGTATATCAATGTTTACAACAATGAAACCTTAAATATGATTTTTGATATTAATTATCATTTATAATTCATTTAAATAGAAAATTTATATAAATAACAAAATAAAAAATGTGATGACTAAAAAACATATGAATCATTATTTATCAATAAATATAACATCATTAATTTATAATTGTCGTATAAAATTAAGAAAAATAAATAGAGGAAATTCCAAAAATATTATTATTTAATTTTTATTAATATGAATCAACTCCAAACTAAATTATTTGATCGGAACATGTGGGATGATACGGGAATATTAAAATATATTGTTTATGTAAAGAAACATATTAATTTTAATGGCCTCTTAAGTTATTGACATGTCATTTAATTTGAATAATTCCCAAAAGTAAACCCATTTCAACATTTTTATTTCTCATTGGTCATTTATTCAATGAAAATTTTAACTTCAAAGATATAATTATGCATATTATTTTCATATGTAAATTATTCAATTATTTATAAAAAATAAGAAAATCATCAAAAATATTTCATACATGCCAATAATAAAAAAAGAGTAATTTATTTATCAGTAATAAAACATTAATATAATAGTACCTGATACAAAGTATTTCTCTACAAGGAAAATTACATATTGTAGTAAATTTAATTCTATAAAGTGTGTATGTTTATAATATAAATGAACTAAAAATATAAATAACATTACAATTATGAAATCATAAAAATAATTACCAACACTGTGATTCATAATTAGTGAATCCAAAACTACAATGTGCTAGAAAATCATTAACAAAGAAAGAATATTGAGAAATACAGATGAATACTATATATATATGATGTAGTCAGGGTAATATAGTTTTAATATAACATATATTGATATGAATATAGGTATTGGGTATAATACTAGTAAACGTTATACTAATTTAGAGTTACTACTATGTAGTAAATTTATAAAAACATATTTAACTATTAAATAAATATAAATATTTCATATAAGTTTTTTATTGTAATTAAATTAAATTATTTTTTGAATATAATCAATTTATACTTATCAATTTTCTAAAATATAATTTATTATAACAATTTTTTTTAAAATATATTATTTAAATTAAAATATTAATTTTAAAAAAATTTGTAAATAAGTTAGACTGAATATAATAATTGATAAATAATGAAAATAAATAAATTCCCTTCAATAAATGAGGACATATAATGAATATTATTATCATTATTCACATCTAATGAATTTTTTTTGTATAAAATTATTAATTATATATTATTGTTTTTCAAAAAAATGTTAATATCCACTTATTTGGATTACAAGAATTGGATATATTTAATAATATATTTATATATACCCTAATTAAAATTAAAATTCATGAAATTATTGTTAATTTCATATAAATAATTATTGAATTATTAAATGATAGTAATTGATATTATTCAATGATAGGTTTTTAAATGTGTAATGTATTTTCTAATATTAAAATATTAAATTAATCACCATAAAATTTGGATTTTATTAAAATTTAGTTTTGTTATTAATACAAAAAAATTATATTTATATAAATATTATTACATATTAATGATTAATAATAAATTCAATTTCAGGATAAAAATAAACTATTCAAAAAAATTATTTTTAGGTGTTCTATGTTTTTATATTAAAATAAATATTTATTACCTTTAAAATTTTAATGTTATAAAAATTATTTCATATTTGGATGTAGAATTTCAATATTATCCAATTGAGGTATTTAATTTTTCAGAATAAAATTTGATATTTAGGTAAATATTGAGTCACCATGATAATGTAATGTAACGTAAAAAGACATATTTTTGGGTTAAAGTAAGAAAATATTAAAAAAATGTCTAAAAATTTTGGGATGCGTGGATTGACATCGCCTTTTTATTTTATATCTATAATTTTAAAATTTAGATTTTATTTCCTAGAGAAATGGATTTAGTTTTAAATTATTTAATAAAAATATTTGGTAATTTCACTCAAGATCACTTACAAAGGACCCCTCCATGACCAACCATCAATCACACCATTTCATTATATTACTCTGGAATATAAAAAAACATTTTAACAAGATTGTTTAGTATTATATTGTTTCTTATCTCAAGATAACTTCATATTTACTTCAATAAGAATTAGTCTTCCAAGATAATATATGATATATTATTTTTATGTAATGTATTCTTGTCCCTCATTTTCATTTATCACCTTTGACTAAATCTTCCCAATATTGAATTATTAGATTAATATTATCTAAATATCACCATTATATATTTGCAATAAATAAATTTATACAAAATCAATTTATAACATTGAAAAACTCATGCAAATGTTGAATATTTTTTCATATTGCTTTTGTATATATTCACAAACATTATCTTCAACCTTATTTTAGGTACTTTTAGGATTTCCTTGTAAAATATTTTCTAGGAATATAAATGGTATCATCATGAAAAATTTACATCATGTCATGAATTGTCATTAGTTTTATTATGATATTCAGAGTAATGGATGGTCCTGTTTTGAAAATGGGTGTCATGACAAGATAATTTCAATGTAGCAGGGATGCATTTGGTCTATATACTGAAATAGATTAATAGGGTAGAGTAATTCCAAAATACAACCCAAGAATATAATATATTTTGTGATGGAATTATTTTTTATTTTCATTATACATGCATTTTTCTACACAGAGGGTGATGTACCATGAATCATGGGATAGACCACGACACAGACTTGGGCCAGGTTCCCATGGATATTTCTAGTAGGCATTTCAACGAATTTATTAAACATCAAATTCTTCTTTTTTTAATATTAATTTTTATAATTTTACATTTTTCTATATAATATTTATTCCTTGGGATTCCCTTTTCCTTCTCACTCACATCATCCAAATAGAGAATAACTCTACTGGATCTATGTATCTTCTTATAATAAAAAAATTTCCAAATTAGTTAGTGTTTTGTTTTATTGGTTGTTAAAAATCTTATTTATCTCTTCCTTATCATACATATTTTCTTACATTCAAGTTTATATTTACAAAATAAAACATAGTTATTGTGTTTAAAAAATATATGTTTTGGTTATTTAAAATCTTTTAATATATATATAGGTATTATTAATTTTTTTTCACCTTGGGAATCTAATTTTACTCTTAATATGGAGTTATTTTACTTCCCCTTAGTAATTTCTGATGTTTTTTCCATAAAATTATATTATTTTATGTTATGTTAGATTGTTAAATATTATATCTATTTTCCTTTTCCTTGTTGATCCTATCTGTGATACATTTCAATGGTATATGAAATGGTTTTAATGATAATCATAAAATTAATTTTTTTAATTTTAATTTTCTACTAGTGATTAATTTTATATTGAATTATTATTCATTCCAATTGTTTTCTCAAATGATTTTGTTTCTCTTTTAATTGAAATAAGAAGTCTTAAATTACAGTTTAACACTATGTTTAATTCAATTTTGAATGGTTTGGAAGAAATAAATCCTTTTAATAATTGAATATTATTGAAAAATGGATTTTATAAGGTTTTGGTATTTCTTTATTTGTTTTACCTATATTCACCAACAAGAGTTTATTTTAAAATACAATTTTTCAATAAATTTCCAAATAATGTAAGCATACATGGAATTCATCCTAGTAATAATTTATTTTTATTTTTTCATGAAAAAATATTTTAACTCTTGAGTGGTACTGTGAACATGAATAAAATTAAACTATTATGGTAACTAGTAATATTTTATTATATAGCTTTATGTTGTCTGAATTTTGAATCGTACAATGGTTCCATTTAAAATTAATGTTTCTCTACTTTAGATAATTCCAAATCAAATCCGTCAATTATTGAGCCATTATGTCCCATGTACAGATTCACTCCACTCTATTGATTTATCATTATTGAATTCTAGAATTTGAATATGATCTTTTTCAATAATACATTATAAATGTTTCTAACATTTTCCTATAAGAATAATTCCCACATTGTTAGTAATCTTGATATATTTTAATTAATTTTTTGGAAAATAATAATTTTTATGATAGGTGAAATTTTATTTTATTGAAAATAGTATTGTTGAAAAAACATATTTAAGATGAAATACATGTTGGAGTAATGAAGCATACATTGTATTCCTTGTTAACAGGTCATCCAAAGGCATCTTGGATAAGTTATTTCAAAGCACGATCATGCCTATCCCAAATACATGGTCATTAATAAGTTATAAATACATTTAATTTAATAACATGACCATAGAAAATAGTATAATACGGATTGAATTCTCAATAAACGACATGAGGTAGTGATAATGACACACTGGTCCCTTAGGTTTTCATTTGATTTACCAATGATACATAGGTAAGAAAATTATGGGAATAATTATGTTCATGGTATAAGAGTTTTTGGCATGGATAAACTTCAGTTTTCATGTGTAAAATGTTCTTGAACAGTCCCCTAGTGAAATATATTATTCATATGATGTTTTGATTGATAAATACGGTTTGTCAAAAAAGTTGTTTAGTGCTGATGAAAAATTTTGTTGATAGTTGATCACCTATAGTTCAAGATTTCTATATATTTCATCCCCATACCCATGTAGAATAAACAAAACATTGATAGTTATTTTTTCATGATAAAATGGATACAAAACGGATACCATTCTTGTGGATGATAGTCTGTAGGGGGAATCCTGGAAATGAAATTTACACTAGGGCATGGTGCATGTCATATTAGGTTATAAAATATGGATCTTTAGGTAATAAATTAATTTTATGATCCAATGAATCTTGAATTATTTAATAATTATTTCCATCTATTTTAGTCCTTGATTATTATATAAATTAGATAATTTTTCTACATTTCACTTCATATAATAAATTTGGAATTATTTTTTTTGGAATATGGGGAGAGAAGAACCATGATTAGTTATAAGAGGTTTATTGAACTCATTAAGGTTTTGAAAAGTTTTTTAGGCATAGGTTTACAACCTCTATATTTTTTATAAGAATATCATAACCATCTGAGAGGGTGATACAAGAAAAAATATGTGAGAACAATCAGTTCATTTCATAATAGAGACAACCTACAATAAGCTGTGTTTTTGTATGGTAACATAAAATAATAATAGATAAGGGGGAAATACACCCCATTCATTGATGAATCCAACAACAAATCAGATAATGGTTTTTGTTCTGAGACCAAATGGACTAGCATCTATGTATAATATTTATGTTTGTGAAGAATAATTACAAATATAGATCTATTAATCTATCTCTATATAGAGAAGCAGAATAAAGAGAGATTGTGATGAACATTTTATTTCTATCCAAATTAGAGTGTTTTTATAGTGGATTATATACCTTTTTGGGATGTGGGATCCTAAAACTACTATCTTGGAGATTGTGTATACATTATTAAATTGGAATAAGAAGCAAGGATTTACATATTGAAGGACCTAATATTTTTGTAGGCTTTAAAAAATATTTCATATGTGAAATTCATGTATCATTTGTAATCATAATGTACACATATAATATTATTTTTAATGATAAAGTATTACCCTTATAGTATCACTTAATATATATCACAAAACACATCCTTGACTCCTCACTTAAAAAAATAACAATAAATGGGTGTGGTGGAATCATAAGTAATGGTAGGAATATAAAAAATCAATGAATAAATAAGCAACAATAAAAAAACATACTTAACTGCAACATATGCTCTATAATGAATAACTTAAGAATAATTTTGTTGGAATAAATGGTGATCAAATAATTCTTGACAATGAATCAAATAATCAGGATACACAACAATTTATATTCTTAATATTCACCTAACAACATGAAATATTAATAATATAATTTGTAATTATGGAATTCATAATGATAGATATTAAAAACATACCTATAAATATTTTTACAAGGAATATAATACCATAAGGGGATTTTCTATGACATATGACTCAATCGAGGATTGTTACATTCATATTTATAAAGAGGACAGGGATTAACAAATGCCATATATTTTTTCTCTCACGATTCCCACATATGCATCAATGGGTTATAACGAGCTCCACTCATCACATAAAAAGTCTAATTCATTGAATATATGAAAGGAGTGAAACATGAGAATCATAATCATTATTATTAAAAAACAAACATACTAAATTTTAATTCATACCACAATCAATAAAAATAATTCATTGAGAGTAAAATGGTTAATGGTAATAATAGTGTACATACTCAATTAAACTTATCATAAATAATCCAATTAAATGTTAATAATTACATAAATACAACTCTCCAGAATGGATCATATGTATAGTAAATGGATTATTTTACTTATGAATATAAAGACCAATAAAAGAGAAGGAAAAACATTCTTAAATAAAATATCACATTTATTTTGAAAATATCCTATTAAAAATCAATGTTAAGCAAATATTTTGGGAAAATCATAATTAAATAATACCTTACCAACATATAAAAGGTTCATAAAAACATTTACTGTTCCTGGTAGAATGTTTTTATGTACATTTTGAGTATGTCAAAACAATGATTCATTTCAATTTTTTATATAAAATCTATGTATTCATTTCCTTGAAAAGGATATAAAGATTACTTTAATTATTTTTAAAAAAAATTAAAAAATGTGTTAATTTATTTTTAATTACTAATTTTAAAATCATTACTAACATTAGTGAAATCAGCTTTAGGATAAATGGTTTTTTATGAAGATAGTTTTCCAATCGTAGAGAAATATAATATAATATTTTTATAAAACAATTCTCAATAATTTTTATAACCAAATAGTGGGAGACTATACTATTTTTACAATGTTAGAAAAATTTATAGAGTATTATAATATATATTTATTTCAATTTCAAAATAAAAAATAATTCCCCCAAATGGAGACATAAAAATAAACAATCCCATCTAATGAGGTTATTGTAAAAAAGAACATACCACTGAGGAAACATTTGAATAATTGGACCCATGATATAAATAACATTAATTGAATCATTATTTACAATTAGGATAAATAAATTATTGACATAAAAGTAAAAAATAGATGTATATACACTACATAATTTAAAATATTTGTGAATATTTTATTTGTATAATGGATGTATATTTGAGCTGATATACCCTTATCCTAAGTTTGACACGTCATTTTTTTATTGAATAATAAATTTAAATTAAAAATTAAATTTCTGAAGAATTTTTTTATTTATAATAATATATTTATTTATCTTATAATGAAGTTATATATTATTACTTAATAAATTAATTTTATGTTTGATGTTTCAAACATATTTGGCTTATATATAAAAATAAATTTGGAAGGATGACCATGGGAAAAGAAGTTATTATTTAAAAATATCTAGAAAAATAATCAGGAAATAATTATTATATTTATACAGATATTACTATTTTATAACTAATAAAAATAATTTACTATGAATAATTTTAGTTCACAATAATTTTAATGGAAGGACGTATATATGCATGAGTAATGATTATGTTTCTCAGTGATCATTATGGAAAGAAGTTGTACAATATTTTACCCATATAGAATTCTCATAATAAAATACATAATATATTTTTTCTATAGATATACTTATATATATTATCCATGTTATGTAGTGATGAAAATATATTCACATCGCTTCTTAAAAATGGTAATCCATAATTATAAAATGAAGATATAAAATTTACTAGAAAAAGTAAAATTGAATATTATATATTATTAATGAAAAAATAACATGATTATTGTAATAATTTTTTTTATCATAAATATTCATTAATTTTAACATTATTACCTTCTTGGGAATGTGTTGGTGAAAAATGAATCACATTACCTCATGAGGTTTTAGTGTGACAAACAGATGAGTGACTTTATCATATCCCCTATAGAATGTAAATGAAAATTATATATGATATAAAGACTCTATGGGTATAATGTTTTCATAAATATCATATATATTCATTATACCCATTATAATCCCAAATCGTGAGAGGTGGTAACAAAAATATGAATCCCATTAGTTTATGTGGTGGTAGTCAGCTATCCACACGAATGATGTTTTCTAAACCTATATGATGGAATTAGGGATGGTTTTAAGAAAATACCATTACTAAAAAACATTTAAGTGTATCTATGATATATTTTTTGTTATATATAAATGGTTATAGTATATTATAAAGAGGTTGAGGAATATATAAAATAAAAATTCAGATAGAAAAAAATTGCCACTTATTCAGGTAACCTCTAAGGATTTGGAGGAAAATATATAATATTTTTCCATTATACCCTAACTATGGTTTTTATGATGATGGTATTGAATTTTTGAGGTGATTCATTTATTTATTTTTTCGAAACAAATTGCTTTTGATTTTTGAAGATTTTTGGGGATTGAGTGCCATTTTATAATTTAGGAGGAGGTGAATTCTTGTAAATACTAAAAATTATTCAATAATGGGAGGTAACTCTCACCGAATGTTGTTATATAATTTATAAATAATTTCGTGGTGGGATGATATTATCAATAAAATATTCCACAAAAATTATATTTTGTGTAAACAAGTTATTCGTTAGCCTTTATGTTTAGTATACATTTACCACTTTGGCCTCCTCCATAGTAATTAAACTTTTACCCCTGGTATTAATATCAATAAAATTAAAATAAAATTATTATTAATAAGTATTTTTTTATCTAAAAATAATAAATATTAAATTTTATTTATGAATTAATTATAAAATATGTGTTTAAATGTAATTTTAATGTAAACACATGCACTATGAAAAACATCGGGTTTTAATTTTAATAAGGAAAATTAATTTTTATTATCTTTAACAATTATTATGATAAATAAATAATTTAAGCAAAAAAATTAATATTATTTATTATTATTATAAAAAGTGAATATTTTTTATCCAATTATATTCATTCAAGAGGGATAATTTAATTTGAAATGAATCATCCAGACGCAATAAGAAATCAAGTTTAAAAAGGAAAAATTCTTAGAAAATCACAATGTTATTATATCATAATTAAATATTAAAAGTATACATGTAAGCTAAAATATATTAAGTAATATATATTTAAAATAATAGTACTTTAAAAAATATAAAATATAATTTAACTTGAAATATATTTGAATTAAAATAGATTTATTCATTTAAATTTCTATATATTTCATTACTCATCCAAAAATATAAATTTTCAGAAAAATACCATAAAACTATACTAATTTAATTCTGATAAATTATTTTTTAAAAAATAAAAATCTAATTTTTAAAATAAGTTTTTTAAATTGGTAAAAGTTAATATATATTTTTTCTCAATGTAGGATTGAATCATCTTGTAGAAAAATATTACTTTGCATAAAATAATTCTATTTTAGGAAAATTAATATTAATTTTATTGATTAAATATATAACCATAATATTCATAATTTATATAATATTATTTATATTAACCAATTTAATATATATGTTATAATGGAATACAATATTATTGTGTTTTTATACATGAGGTTTCATGTTCTAAAATCTATCAAAGAGCATAAATTTTGAGAAATATATTTAGTGAGATGTTTAATAGGAGTGTCATGTGTTACATAAACAATAAAAAAAATGTTCTTATTTTAAAATAATTTGGGGTTGCATTCTCCCTGATATAAACTGGGTTTTCTATGAGGTATTTATCCATTATTTTTCAGCCTAATTTTTTGGTTTATACCAAATAAGGATTCCTAGTGAGTATTTGGATGAAGTGATGGAGTTTGAGGATTTTTTGGATATCAAAACCTAATATTGTGGGATAAATAACTTGGAATCATAAATAGTATCTACTGGGAAAGACATCAAAAAATTTTCCCCTAAATGTTTTCTCTAGGACACAAAACCATGCTAAATTGTTGCAATTTTTTTAGATCTAAATTTCCTAAGTTGGTGTATAGTATTTAAGTCATGTATAAAAACCTACCGAGTTCTCTCTTTGGGTTGTTAACTAAGCATGGTTGGTAAAAATTTTATCTAACTATGCAGTTGAACCATTTGAGTTCCCAATATGGTAATTTTATGTTACATGGTCGTCGAACGGTTTGGCCAAACATGTGATCTTGTTATTTTGTAAAATGAACTTGTTTCCCCAAATTCTAATACAACATTACCACTCTTTATATTTTACTCCTATTCACAAAGATAGATCCCTTTTCCAATGGAAATATCTTAATATAGTTTCATTTTTTTATCATTATTATATCTTTGATTTAAGATTATAACATCTCGTTGGATTCTTCATGGTAACGGATTCCGTCTATAAGCCCGTTTCAGTGTTTTCATTCCTCATGAATTTTTTTTATGAAATACCATATTTCCATCATATATAGTATTTACGTATTCATCTATTTTATTATGATCCATTCCAAACTCAATGTATATACTAGATATGGATAGTGATATTTGCTCATGGTGGGTGGCCTATGAATTTTCCATCAAAACCTTGTGGTTTATATATTATCTTTATTTGTGCATTCCAGTTTCAGTAGGTGAATCTTGTAAAATTAATATAAATTTTAATAATGGATTAACAAGTGTTATAATCCCTTAAATATATGTTGTTCCATGTCATTAGAGGCTAATTCCTCCTCGAAGAACACCCATTGAAGGTGGTTTAAAAAATATGCATTTTCCTGATTTTTATATTATTTGAGACATTGTTCGTTTGTGTTTCCAAATGGAATTATTATGGTAAGTGTTCCACCATAATTAATTGAATTGTTAAATGCTGAAATGGAATGTATATTTTTTACAATGAACATTTTCTTGTAATTATAGTTAAATTACTATTTGTTTAGTTTAAAATTCCCATTTTCATTATAAATTAAATGTATTGAATGAACCTTTTAAATTCTAAATAATTAATGTTATAAATGGGTTTAGATACATGGAACACCATGTCATGATTATTGATTGTTAATGGAATGAAAAAATTAAATGAATAATTGGATTTTTATTACATGTACCTTGACTACATAAGATATATATAAATTAATTATATGGTTCATCTTTGATTGGACCCTTTACCTTCACATGTATAGTCATTCGAGAGCCTACCCTTGATTCTAGATGGAATTACTTAATAAATCAAAGGACTGTATTCTCATTTATTGAGACAATTTCTATTATAGATACCCACCGAAGAATATGTTAATTTTATAAATACATGAATTCCGTGGAATAATATTAAGGATTAACATGAAATATCATTCAAATATTATAATTCCTCTATTATACAGATGGAATTCATCAAGATGTATTCGCATGTATGGTGTCGTGGATTCACCTAATTGGGGAAAGTCTACCATTATGATCCCTTATTTTTATAAAATAAATTCATTTCTATTAAAATATATGAATAGGATAGTTTTTTAACTTTAAAGGGGGTTATTTTTAGATATATTATAGAAAATGCAACAACATGTCTCTTTGAAATCATACGTTTCACACAACTTTGAGTTATACCAAAAAATAATATATTATTATTATTATTTTAAATGGTAGTTAATGCCTAACTTTTGTATTAGAATAAATGAATACAACTAACTACAATATTATTATACATTTTTTTAAATGTCTTTACATTTATCCTATAAATTTTAGAGGATTAAAATTATAATGAATCTAATTTTATGCATTAAATACTCTAATAATTTTAAAAGGTCTTTTTACACCTTTTGAAGGAGAACCATTTTAAAATCAAGATTTTTTAACAATTATATGTTATATTTGAAAAAATAAACTTATTCAATAGATTTGGGACATAAAAATTTACTTTGGATATGTTTTTTGTAATTTCATGATAATGTTCATTTTATAATGAATAGTAAAAAATACTGTATTTTTATTCAAAACATCGTTTTCATGTAGTTTATTCGTATAATTAGATTGACATTTAAATTGGTTTTAAATCGTAATTATATTTTGTGTTTATTGTTTAAAACAATTTTGGTTAGTGTGTGTAATTTGAAATTTTCATTAGACATAAACACGTGACAATATTTTGATAGTTTTTACTTTTTAGAAACATGTTTTCAGGTTTTGATAATAAGAATTTAATTTAAACTAATATCTGAAAATTATGTTTTTTGAATTTGGAAAAATGGATTTTATATTTGGAATCATAGGTTCTAATTTGATTAAATAGGAATCTTTTATTTTTGGACATTATGAATAGTAACATTAGTAATTATTTTATTTACCTTGGTTAAAGATTAAATATGGTAAATAAGGGTAAAAATATAATATTATAATAACATTAAACTACCCTAACACATGTCAAAATACTGTTGGATGATATATTTCTGGCCTTGGTCATCCTTGGGTCAATTTAGGGACCCCATGGTGCCACATGGGTGTGAAAATGACATTTTATAAGAATTAATAAAAGTAAAGAGAAATATAACATAAAAATGTAACTCTTAATAAAACATTTTTTATTTTTGGTTATATAATATATCTATTGGAATATAATTATTCAATAGAAATATAAAAATATTCAATACATCATGATATTTTACTTATAATTTTGAGACTTTAAAAAAATCCATTTAATTATAACGAAATGACAAAGCCCTGATTGATTCATTAAAGAAGGATTCAAATAAATAATTTTAGAAATATTGAAATAAATGTAATTTTATTATTTTCTTGTCATCCAAGAAATTTTTGGATTCTATTTACATATTATATTTGATTTAATATCTTTTTATAGATGTAATCAATTTTTTATGATTTTTTAAAAAAGACAACTTTGAATAGTGTCCAAAATTGACATAGTTCATAACATAAAATATAAAATAGTTTATTAAATTATATAAAATTTCAAATTATCTAAAATTATGAATAATTGATAAGAAAAGTCCAAATCTGTCATAAATTACTTTTTTATTTGTATTTCTCCATGATATGGTTATCACATTAATCCACAATTTGTAAATATCATGATTTCACTGTATGATCCAATGGGATAAAATAAGGGATAATAAAAAACGATAAGTATAAAAAAAATATAAAAAAATATCTCACAATTAATGGATTCCTGGTATTCAAACCAAAATAGTCATATATTTGAATTAAGTGTGTTTTGGTCCATTTTTTATTGAATTTGAATTTATAAAAAATTTATATTTCTAGACATTCCTAAAGTGCCCTACCTCCCTCTTATAAAATGTCACCATTTATAACCACATAACTCATACATATAAATTCTATAGTTTCTTATAAATAATACAAAAATAAACTCCCAACTTCTCTTTATTCCTCCTATAAGACTTTCCTTGGAAAATGATAATTCAATAAAGCCTTTTAGGTCAAATGAAAAGATGTAACCCAATTTAGATGTAACCTCTTCCCTCTGGTACATTACAATTA
Source organism: Viscum album (assembly GCA_963277665.1). Lineage (NCBI taxonomy): Eukaryota > Viridiplantae > Streptophyta > Magnoliopsida > Santalales > Viscaceae > Viscum > Viscum album. Next base: position 2,056,758,275 of record OY728120.1, on the reverse strand, counting down.
TTTTCCTTCTCCACTCTGTATGGTATTCTTATTTTTTTATTACTTAAAAAACAGCAATATTATAAATATAATAGTATTTTATTTGTAAAATTATTCTAACTACACTTATAAACACCAGTATCTAATGGATACAAACATATTGTTTCTGTGTGCGGTGAACAAATGCCTCACAAAATAATGATGGTTCAATTATTATGTACCACCCATAATGGTTTCCATTATGATAGATATATATTAATATAAGTTACATATTATATTTATATTGTCTATTTTATTTTTTATTTTTTATTTATAGCATGTACTTATGCTTTCCATAATCTGTAAATACTATAATTTCATTTGAGGAAGTGCGGACTACCACCCGCATAATGTGATATGACTCATTCATTCCATACATGGAAAAAATAAGAGATTGAATTAATGAACTTATGTAAAATATATTACATAGATATTATAGTGGAATTATAATATAATTATGTTTCATTTAGTTTTCATTCCATTAAATATGAAAAAGATAATTTAAGTAGAGTTCATACGTACGTATAGCCTACCGTCTCCATGAATGATGTATTTAATTTATTATATCCAAATGTTATGTAATACTATAAAAAGATATATTTATATATATAATGGATATATTTGATATTCAAATCATTAACACAATTTTTGAGATAATGGACCTTTGACCATATGGACAATTTTTAATTATAACAAGTTCATTTTTGACTCGAGTACCGATATCAACAAAACGATCAATATGAAATTAAATATTTATGTAATTTTTATAAAATTAAGATATTTAATATAAAAATAATTATAGACATAAAAAATGTTCTGAATAAATTATAAATTTAAATAAGTTTATTATTCAGGGATATAATGAATGAACTTAACTAGTTAGATTCTAGGTAAGGGACTTCGTCATAATCACCTTTCATTGAGACATATTTGATTTATATACAACCTTATTTTATATGATGTATAAATCCATTTTAATTTTAATTTCATTCAAATAGAATCTTTTTCTATGAATTGTTTTACTAAATAACAAAATTAATGTTTCTTTTTAACATATTTGGTGACCACATCCTTTCAGTTGCAGCGAGCATTATTTGATATTTTCATTAATTTTGAATTTGTAATGTTTTTAAAATGAAAATAAATACTATAAACCATTTTTACGTATTTTTTTACATAAAATGTTATTAATAAAACATTTATTATGTCATTATTTTGAAATAATATATTGTGATTGCAATGGTTAAAGGTTATATTTCCATTATACTCGTTTTATGTGTCATAATTATGTAATTTTTCTTGGAAATTGCTTACGTATATGGGTGTTTCCCAGATAAACTAAGGGTGGGAGAGCATGTGATTTCTCTCCAATTCATTGAATAATATAACATAGGTAAACAGTAAATTTTCTCTTAAGAGATTTAGGGAATATATAGTGATGTGTATTACGAACATAACCAGGAAGGTTACTCCCTATGATGTTGTGAATGATACAGAGTAATTATGATATAGATTCCAAGATTTACCTTTATGATTTATGATTTCTATGAGTTATTCATTAATATTATGATTTCATGAGGTATTTTAAAGAAAATATGTATTATGGGTGAAAAAATATGATTTCATTGATTTATATGTATTTATTGAGTAATGTTTTCTTTCCCTATTTTATATCCCATACTGAGCTTTTTATGTGCATCGAATTTTTTTGAAATATTATTCATAGGGTATAAGGATGGGTAAGAGAAACTAATAATTCAATAATATTTCTATCAATAAAATAATTCTTATTATATTTAAGTAGTTTTATTGTTGTGAAAAAATTTGATAGTCTATAAGTGTCTACATTGAAATATTTGAGATGTAATGTGATAGTTATGCCCTAATTCTCTAAAACATTAAACCTTAATAGATCCTCAATATTAATTCTTGACATACCTTAAGATTATGTATTATTTGTGGCTATGGACTTATAGTTGGTATCATTGGTTGGTTTATATAAGTATTAAGAAATTGTTAATAGAATATCTTGAAATTATTTTTTACTTTATGGTAAGATTTCCGTAATATAGAATTTTAAGATTTCCTTTTTTATTCATCTTTGATATGTTGTTGTTTATAATGGTTTTCTGCAGAGTAAATAGGGCTGGTGTGATGGGATCACATCAATAGGAAAATAGAATACCATATAAGCAACCAGAAATTTTCAGAATCAGAACTAAATAATTTGTTGTAGTGATGGAACAATTGAGTCAGGATATAAATTATGGTTGTATCAATCCAAGATATCATCCATATCAACCACAAAAGACCATGTTAGTGGTGGATCATTTCATAAGGAAATATCCTCTTCATCTAGATGATATTCTAACCCACTGCTAGTTGAATGGTGGATTAATGAATAGGAAAAGATTTTCAATGTCAAGGGGTGTTCAGAACATCAAATGGTTAGTCATGAAATTTACCATTTTGAAGGTGAAACTGATCAGTGGTGGTCGATGGTTAAAATTATCAGGGATTGTGAGTCTATTGATTCTCAGGATTGGGATGAATTCAAAGGTAAGTTTTTTAGAATTATTTTCCTACGATTGTTTCAATTAGGATAGAAAAACAATTCACTGAATTTAGGTTTGAGAATTACTCGGTGGATTCTTATGATGCAAAATTCACTTGACTGGAATGGTATGCTCCAAATTCCATTTGATATCTTGATAGTAAAATCAATACTTTTTACTAAATATTAAAACCAATGTATCTAATAACATTAGGTTATCTTGAGTTCAAATGATCTGAAGAACTTGATAGATGTGTGGATAATGCATAAATAGAGTTTCCTTATGATCAGGTGTTCTTTGAAAAATCAGTGAATAAGATATAAAAGTGGAAAATGAATTGAAATAAATCATCAAGAAACTCTGATGGTAAGAAAATTAATTTTACATTTTGTGAAAATTTGGTTAAAAATAATATTTTGGATTGCCTTATGAATTCTAGTAAGTGAATCTAATGTGGTAAAATAAGATATAAGGCTTATAATTGCACATAAAAAGATTGCGGTAGTGGTAAGATAAAATCCTATTTAAAGTTATAAAAATGTTTTATGTGAAATGAAAAGGGTTATTCTGGAAATGGGTTCTTGATAAAGAACTCAAATGATGGAAAGTAGCCAAAATACAAATAGAAATGGGCAGTGAAGTCCATTTAAACTACTTCAATATATGTTGAAACATCAAATGTTGTTTTATCTGGTAAATTGTTTATTTATTCATATTAATTCACTGTGTTGTTTGATTCTGGGTCTACCTATTCATTCATTATTGTGAAATTTTCTAGTAAATTGGTAATTCCATCTCTTTATATGATTCCTGAACTTGTGGTAAAAACAGATCGGGGAAATATTGAGAAAAAAATAAATTATATGAACTGTCATATCTTTGTGTGCGGAAAGAATCTACCTAAAAAACTTATTTTTTCCTCTAGAATAGTTTGATGTTATTTTTGGCATAGATTGGATTTTTGTTTATCTTGCTAAGATTGACTATTGAGTTACTGATTTTTATTTTCAGAAAGAATTTCAGTTTGTTTACAATGATGAACCCTCAATTTTGATAACATATCTATATCTTGAGAAACTAATAAAAGATAGAAAAGAATGTTACCATTCACATATTGTTGAAAACAAAGGAACTGTCTAGATTAATGATATTCAAGTGGGAAATGCGTATCTTGATGTTTTCTCAAATGAGTTTCCAGGTATAATATCTTATCAGGAAGTTGAATTTATTGTTGAATATGTTCCTAATTCTAAACTATTTTCAAAACCCCCTTATAAAATAGCTCAAATTGAACTTTTAGAGTTAAATAAAAATTTCTCGAGTTATTAGATATTGTTTTCATTTGACCTAGAACATCACCATGGGGTTCTCCTATCATATTTGTTAAAAAATAGATGGTTTAATGAAAATTTTCCTTTATTATTGAGACTTGAATAACATCACTATGAAGAACAAGTATATTTTCCTCATATCGATGATTTGTATGATAAGATCCATGGAGTTCAATATTTTTCGTAGACTGAAATGAGGTTGGAGTACCATTAGTCAAATGAAAAGAAAGCAGACATCCTGAAGACTGTGTTTTGTACTTGATATGGTCATTATGAATTTATAGTTATACCTTTTATGTTTACCAATGAACTTGATATATTAAATAATATTATGAATATAATTTTTCATGACTTCTTATATAAGTTTATGGTTGTGGTTATTGATGATATTTCGGTATATTATAAAACTAATGTGGACATTATTAGTCATGTAAGGGCGGTCTTGAAAACATTAATAGAAAATAAATTATTAGGGAAATTCAAAAGGTGTGAGTTTTTGTTACAAAAATTTTCATTCCTTGGTCACATTGTTTATAAAGAGAACGTAACTGTGGATCCTTCTAAAACAAAAGATGTTGATGAATGGACAAGACCCCAAAATATAACTTAGATTTTTAGTTTTCTTTGTTTAGTAGGTTATTACAGGAGGTTTGTTGAAATTTTTTTCTCATTATCTAGCCCACTAACTAAGTTAACATGAAAAGGTGTTATGATCATCTTGAAAAAGGAATGTGATGAATGTTCCTGTTTGGATAGTACCTTCCAAAAATGGTTAATTTTTTAATTATTTTAATGAGTTTTTGAACAGACATGGATATATCCTAATTCTGAATGATTAGGTAATATATTAGGCTTCACGTCAGTTGATAACCAATGATTTGAATTACCCTATACATGATTTGAAATTAGCTGCTGTTGTTTTTTCATTAAAATTTTAGAGGCATCAATTGTATGGTTTAAAGTGTGAAATGTATATCGATCACATATATTTTTAATATATATTCACTTAGAAATAATTAAATATGAGACATAGTATATGGCTTGAATTAATCAAGGATTATGATTTCATGATCCATTATCATCCGAAAAAGGAAATTAATGTGGCTGATTCATTGAGTTGAAAGAGTAATTCTATATTAACATTTCTACATTTAAAATAATATCCATTGTTGTTTGATTTGATAAATTTTGGGTTGGACGTTGTGGTGCATGTAATTCCTCTATTTTGTTATGGTGATAGTGAAATCATCAATATGAGGCAGAATTAAGAATGCATAGAATGTATAAATTGAGTTGAAGAAAAAGGTAAAATTGGTTCAAAAGGGCATGTTACGTAAATTTAACATTGATAAACACTATGTTTTGAGGTTTCTAAAGAGATTTGGTGTGCCTTGTGATTCACAGTTTAAGAATTTTTTATTATCTGAAGCTCATTTTATCAGTTTTTTTATCCGGGTAATACTAAGATGTACAAGATTGTTAGGGTGTATTACAGGTGGGATGGAATGAAAAGAGGTATTTCTGAATTTACCCTGATATGTTTGATTTTACAATAGGTAAAAGTAGAGAGATAGTTACTGAAAGGGATACTTCAGACTTTTCTTGTGCCAGAGTGGAAATAGTAAAAAATTTCCATAGATATCATAGTGGGATTACCAACGGCTTCTCAAGGTAACAATGCAATCTATGTTATTTTTGATCAATTCACTCAATATCATCATTTTATTACTATTATAGATAATCTATCTATAGATAAACTATCTTGATTATATATTAAAGAGATAGTCATGTTATAGGGATATTCCTCTCTCCATTGTATCTGATTGTGATCCTAGGTTCACTTATAACTTATGGAAGTGACATCAAAAGTATTTGGGTACTAAATTAAATTTTAGTACAACATTTCATCAAAAATTAGATTGGAAGTTAGAACAAATAATTCAGTCCTTAGAATATTTGGTATGTACTTTTTCAATGTATTACCAGGGAAGTTTGGACTAACATATTTATTTGGTTGAGTTTTCTTATAATAACACTTTTCATTATAGTATACATATGACCCCATTTTTATCATTATATAGAAAGAGGTGTCAAAATACAAATTTTTGAGATGAAGTAGGTGAAACGAAGTAGATGGGACCATTATTGGTAGAATAGGTGGTAGAAAAAGTTCAGTTGATTCATAAGAACATGAGAATAGCTCCGAGCAGGAAGAAGAGTTATGTGGATATATAGAGGAAGGATATTTCGTTTGAGGAAGATGATCATGTAATTATGAATGATTCTCTGAGGAAAAGTGTGATTCCTTGAAGTAAGAAGTAAAAGATGAGTCTGAGATTTATTAAACCTTATAAAATCATGGAGAAAGCTGGATCAATTTCCTATAAAGTGGATTTACCTCCAAGATTATCCCAAGTACACAATGTTTTTCATGTTTCAATGTTGGGAATGTATATTCTGGATCCATCTCATGTTTGGAGTAGAGATGTAGTTCTGTTGGAAGAGAATATTTCAAATGAGGAACAACTAGTCTTGATTCGTGACCCTAGAGAGCGTGTGTTGCAGATTAAGGTAATTCTTAAAGTAATGTTTTTTTGAAAAAACAATATGGTTGAAGTGGCAGAATGGGAATATGAAAATTCTATGAGGGATAAATAACCCCATGGATTTGATAATTAATTAAAATTGTGGGGATGTAATTTTCAAAAGGGGGAATGATGTATGATCCCATGTATTTATATAATAATAATTTTTCTTTTTTTTCAAATATTTATGAATAATATATATATTTTTACATTAATGGGTATGCTTTGTCCAATATCATATTCAACACCGAACAATGGGTTTCATTGAAATCTTATGTTGTACAAAATATTATGTTGTTACAAAAAATAACATAATAATAATATTATTTTAAATGATAGTAAAAACCTAGATATTGTATCAGTAGGAATGAATAGAACTAAATAAAATATGATTATAAATTTTATTTTTAATGTTGTTACATTTATCCAATCAATTTACAGACTTAAAATAAGATTGAATCTTATTTTAATCTCGAAATTTTCAAATATGTTTAGAAGGTATTTTACCACCTTTTGATGGTGAACAAAATTTAAATCTAATTTTGGACACTTTAATATGTTCTATTTGTGGAAAAAACATCTCCTATAGAATCATAACCTCAAAATTTAATATGTTGAAATATTTGGTAATTTTCTAATAAAGTTTATTTTATAATGATTAATTTAAAATGTAACATTTTAATTCAAAACTATCATTTAATCAAATTTATTTATACTGTTGGACATCCATTTTAATTGGTTTGAAATTGTAATTTGTTTATGTTTTAATTATTTAGTTTAATTTACTCATTTTATGTAATTTTAAATTTTAATTAGACCTAAACATATATCAATCTTTTGGTAGTATTTATTTCTTAAAAACATACTTTCTAGTTTTGTCAATGGGAATTAATTTTAAATTAATTTCTTCCAATTTTATGTTTTCAATTCGAAAAATGGATTCCATATTTGGAATCATATGTTCTAAATTGTGTAAATTGGTACCTTTTATTGGACATTATGAATAATAAATTCTCTAATATTTTTATTTCCCATTGTTAAAAGGTAATCCTGGTAAATAAGGGTAACAATATAATATTAAAATAATAATAAACTACACTAACACATAACCTAATCCTATTGGATCAGAATTTTACTACCATGGGAATATTTGGGACGATTCTGGGACCCCAATGAGCCACTTGGGTGTGAAAATGAAATTTTATAAGAAATAATTTAAATTCAAAAGAAAGATAACATAAACATATATGTTTTACTAAAAGAATTTTTCAATGGGGATATATAAGTGAAATATTAGATTATAAATATTAATTAGAAATATAAAATTATTTCATACATCATGATATTTTATTTATACTTTTTGTACATTAAATAAATAAATTTAATTATCACACAATGAAGATGCATTGATTGATTCATTAATAACGAATTCAAATAAATGATATTATAAACATTAAAATAAATGTAATTTAATTATTCCGATGCCACCAAATAATATTATTGATGATATTGACATATTATATTTGAGATAATTATTTTTTTCAAAGGAATCATGTTTTAGGAATTTAAAAAATACAAGTTTGAATAGTTTCCATAATTGACATAATTCATTACTTAAAATATAAAATAGTTTATTAAATTATATCAACATCAAAAAAATATAATATTGGAAAAAATGTTTAATAAAACTCCTAATATGTCATAAATTACATATATTTTGTCTTTTGACATCATTTTGTAATCACATTAACCCATAATATATAAATAACATGATATCACTATATGGAAAAAAATGGTAAAATAAAGGTTAAAAAAAGACAAGGTTAATAAAATATTCCAAACCTGTCTAAAAATTATTGTATGGTGGTTATTCGAACCAAAATCATCTTTTATTTTAATTAAATTATTTCTGGACAATTTTTATTAAAAATTTAATTTATAATAAAATAATATTTCTAGACATTCCTAAAGTGCCTCTCCTCCATCTTATAAAAGGTCACCACCTCTTCTCACATAACTAACACCTCTCAATCCCCTTGTATCATCCAAAGACTCACAAATAAGCTGAAAACATCCCTAACATACTCTTATATTCCATACTTTGGGCATAAGTCAATTCAAGAATTCCTTTTGCTCAAATTAAAAAAAAGATACATGATTTAAAGGTTACATCTTCTCTCCAGTTCTTTTCGTTTACATTCCTTCTCAACACCCTATGATTTTCTTATTAATTGAGGACATAAAAACATGAATCCAAAATATACTAGGATTTTTTAAGAGATATATTTATACCAGACATACACACACCACCATCTTATGGATATGAACATATTTTTTGTGTGTGTGGTGAACTACTTCCTCACGAAACGATGATTGTTAAATTATACCCTACATCATATCATGGTGGGTAGTATGATGTAATTTTATTGATATATTATCTATATTATATTTATATTGAATCTATTCTTATTTAATATTATTAACATAATACCTTTAATCGTTCCATAATGTGTAAATATGATAATTTCATCTGAGGAAGTGTGAACTAGCTCCCCCTCAAACAGATATGAATTGTTTATAACACAAGTGAAACATATAAATTATGGAATTAATGAAACTATTTAACATATATAACATATATATTATAGTTTAATTATAATATAATTATATATAATTTACTTTTAATTCCTTTTAATATGACAAAGAAGTGAAAGTAGAATTCATGAATACGTACGACCTACAATCTCCATGAGTGTTGCATTTAACTTCCTATCTCCAAATGTTATGTACTATTATAAATAAATATATATAATAGATATATATTATATTTGAATCAGGATTACTATTTTGGATATAGTGGACTTATGAACCCTTAGGCAATTCGTAATTATAACAAGTTAATTTTTGACTCAAGTACCAAATATTGAAAAAACAAACAATATGAACTTAAATAATTTTTTTATTTATATAAATTTGTGATAAGAAATATAAAATGATTAATAAACATGAAAAAGGATCAGAATCAAGTAAAAATTAACTAATTTTTATTATTAAGAGTGATAAATAACGAACAAGACATTTCAGACTCAAGGGATATGATCACAATCTCCACTCATTGAAGAATATTTGATTTATATATGACATTATTTTATACATTGTATAAACCCAATAGAATTTTAATTTAATTCAAATGGAATATTTTTCTATCAATCATTTTACAAAAAGAAAAAAATAATGTTTCTTTTTAATGTATGCAGTGACAACGACCATTCCACCACCGCAAGAATTATTTGATATTTGGATTCCGTAAAAAGCTGTAATGTTTTTAAAAGGAAAATAAAAACTATATAAACTTTTTTACATATTTTTGTATACAAAATGGTTTTGATAAATCCTTCATTAATTCAATATCTTTATATGATATATTGTGATTGGAATGTAGAAATTTTATTTTTTGTTTTATGCATGTTTTATGTGACATAATTATGTTTTGGTTCTGGGGAAATACTTTTGTATACAGGTGGTTCTGTGATAAACTGAGTGTGGGTGAACCAGTGATAGCTATCCAATGAACTGGGTAAAATAATGGAGGTAAATTTAAGTGTTTATCTTAATAGATTTATGTAATATACATTGATGGATATTCTAAACATAGCAATGAAGGTTATACCTTATATAGCCGTGAAATATACAATATAGGTATGTTATAGATGCCACAACTTTCCTTTATGATTTATGATTTACATGAGTCATTCATAAATATTATTATTTACCAAACTATTTTAAATATATTATTTTTATGAGTGAAAAATATGATTTATGTGATTTGGATATATTCGTGGACTAATTTTTTCTCTCCCTACTTTATATCACTTAATGATATTTTTATGCTCATCCAATGTTTTTGAAATATTTTTCAATGGGTATAAGGAAGGGCGAGGGAAATAAATTATTAAAAATGGTTTATATCTAGAAAATAATTGTTGTTTTATTTAAATAGATTTATAATTGTGAAAAAAAATTGATAGATTAGAAGTGTATACTTTGTAATATTTGAGATGTAATGTAATAATTATGGTTTTATTCAATAAAACACTAAAGATAAAAAGATAATGTATGTGAATTCATGAATTAACTCAAGATTATGTAATTTTCTAAGTAGGGGCATTATATTACCTATGATTTTTATTTCCATGGATGAGATCCATGGACATATCTAGAAAAATTTATCGAGGAATTCAATTTGAAAGCCCCTTTTATTACACCCAGACCCTTAATATATAGACTTCATTAAATAAATTTATGATGTGGATTTACCCCTGAGTAAAGGATTACATGGTTCCACCTCATATACTTTGTTATTATTACATACTGATACAATACTCCTGATAATCCTATATATATGTTATCCCCTTATTAAAAACTGGAGTGTAATCAATTGAATAATTAAATGATAAAATTTTGAAAGACATTACCAGCTGAGGCTAAAGTAGGAATGAGTTATTTATTTATATTGATATATATTATTATATACATGAATAGAGTATATTTTATATTCATAGATCATGATTTATAGACATATTTGGTGGTGACCAACTGAGATTTATCTGATATTCTATTTCTATCATCATTGCTGCCAGGGTAGATTAAATGATCTCATGTGTGTAAAAATGGATGTGTCAATCATTAGAAACCATAAATGTCCACTTTATTTAGGATGCATCATAGTATAAGATTATTTGGAAATAGCTCAGGATTCATATATTTATATTAATATATTTTGTATTCTGTAAGTATAATATATCACACTTTCTGCCTGGTTCCATGTAAAACTACTTTCCATTTCTGTAGATACATGGCACCATAATTTTTTTATTTGATACAGTTCCATTAAGTTTAATTTTATTTATTACATGGATTTATATTCTTACTTCAACTTCATGTTATATTTATTCATTATTAATGTAAGAACCCGATTTTAAACGTTACACATTCTATAATTTTTTAACTAGAATTCACATTAAATAATATTTTCATATTATAGTTTTATATAATTAGGATAAACACTTAAAAATTTAAGCCATACATTAAAACTGGAAATTTATATTTCCTATCTAATTTTTCACCAATGGAACCACTTTTAAAATAATACATGTTTAATTTTCATGACATATCTCAAAACAATTCAGAATTTTTTTATCCCTATCCCTACTCATCCATTACCCTATAAAACACATTATGGAATATTGGATGATATAAAAAGATAATTAATGGACATAAATGAATGCAAATAATTAGTATAGTGAATGTCGATATGATTTTTCTAAAAAACATACCATTTTACCATGTATAAAAGAATTAACCTTTTAGAAAGATAATTTTCAATCATTTTTAAAATCAATTATTTTCAAGAAAACTTCTATGAATGAATATAAAAGGAATGTAAATAAAAAGGGAAATAATTTTCCATATCAATCACACATTTAATATAGAACATTTGGTTATATAGATAGTAATAGTAATTATTATATTTAGAGTAACCACCATAGTATATTCCCTTTATCATTTAAGAGAAACCAAATTGGTTAACTCCATCTCATTACCTAGTGCATTAAAAAAGTATAACATGATCACCCCCTCTAATTTAATCATAGAACAATATAATATCATAAAAATTTCCCAATAAATATAACAAAAGAATATCAGGTAAATATTTCATATATGAAACATTATTGAGGAAATTAACTATTACATTTCTGAATCACTTTTCATTTTAATAGATAGGTGAGATTATAAAAAATTGTTTTCTTTGAAAACATTTTTGTAAATTTTTCAAGGAAACATAAAAAAATTAAAGCATCATGGAAGTAGAAAATTATGTTCATTCTGTAGGTGTTCAATAAAACATACATTTTGTCTTCTGTAAAAATGGATGAAAGAGTAACAGTAAAAGAGGTTTTTAGAAAATGTTCCTTCTATAAAAATTTATAATGATTTTTTATTGAAAACAGTGTGGCGAAAAACATAATGTTCAAGACACTGATTTCCATATAAATAAATTCATGAAATAATTCTAAACACATTTACATATAATATAAAGTCTAAGAAAATAAACAATTAAAACATTTAAAATATGTTTTTCCATTAAAGAGTCCATTACCATGAGTCTGAATTATCATAGGAAATCATTATATTCCTAAATAATATACCTGGGTTAAATATTTACATTCATAGGAATGTTTTTAATTATTATTATTCTTTTATATACCTTTTTGACATTATATAACAATTTACATGATTTTTTATTTTCATGTATAATTTTTTAATGATATTCTGTATTTGAATACAAAATTACTTCGATATACGTTTTGGAGTCAAAGAGTTCATTATTACATCATAATAATAAAAATAATTATGAAATAATAGTCACTTTTATACATCAATTATACTTTTAAATCAATCCTTTAAAATGGATAATAAAAACGATCTATCATACAATCATAGAGACATTAAGCCGCATGTAATCATTGGTAAAAATTTCACTTTTGTGATCATTATATAAATAAAAAAGTATTATTTTATACATAATGAATGATAATAATAATATTTAACTCATTTAAATACACACACAATGATATATATATCATTCATGTTATTTGGTGATTAAAAACGAATCACATTATTTCGTGGAGTTGAAAGTTCACATGTACACACGAACAACATTATCATTCTTATATGCATCAAAATTTAAGAAATTAATTAATATGTTATTATTTAAGAATAATAAATATGTCATGAAGATAATATATAAACATTAATTCCATCATTATAATCAGTCTTGAGAGATAGTTATGGAAAAAAATTATATCAGTTTGCAAGGTGGTAGTCAGCTATACAAACGAAAAATTAGTTCTTTTCACATTTTATGTAAGTAGATAATAATTTTGGGGATGACATTGGAATAAAAAATATTATTATATTTATTAAAATAGGCATTTTATTTCATAATGGTTGAATAATATTTGAATTAAGTGTAATAAAAAATTTAAGTTCTTGATTAAAAACAATACATCTTCTTCAAAAAATAATCATTTATAAATAAATTAACTATACTATGGATGGTGTTATGCATAAACTAAGGCCTATATAATTTGGGTTGGTATAATATTTTAGTATTTGGGTTGATATTTTCTGATAAAAATTGGTTCTAACTAGGGAATTAAATTGAAGAATAGTTTCCCATTTATAAGAGAGGGGAAAACCACTCTTTGAATTCTCAAAATATTAAATTAATTGAAATTTATTTTTATATCCAAATAGAACTAAATAGATTTATTTCCGAGATATGAAAATTTTGGGTAAAAATAAAACAATATTCAGAAAATTTTACTTGTTATGACTTTTTTTAATCAATATCTTTTTTAACCCTTTTTATATTCTCTTTAACTCCTACCAGAACAACATATTATTTTACTACATAGGGATCAATATAGTAATAATAAAATTCCAAAAAACCCAAAATGGATAATTTATAGAAATTTAAACCTTATTGTAGTCATTATGACTAATTTTAAATTATTCTGAATTTTATATAATTTAATTAATTATTATTTATTTTAAAATACCATTAAAAATATAATTTTCAATATTCATTAATTGACTTTTTAAAAAATATTCTTACAACAAGCTAAATTTGGAACAATTATTTTAACGCATCACAAACATGTAAATTTCATCTATAATATTATTTTATGTCATTAATTATAAAATATTATATATTTTTTAGTATTTTCAATATCATTTATTTAATATTAACATTAATTTAAAAATTATTGTATCATCATTGTGAAATCCATTTAGGTACATGTTTCGTTCCTAAAATAAATCATGATTTATATAAACATTTAATATTACCAAATACTATTTAATTTTGAAGATATTTTTATAAACAAACCTATAATAAATAGAATATAGTTATTAATACCCAAGTACGACATATTTAACATTTAAAATAAAAGTCTATAAAGGTAATAAATTCATGAAACATTATATAAGAGGACATAAAATCCTCCCATGGATGATGTGGGTCGGAATTAACTCATACAATAAAATTAGGAAATGTCTTATGGATGTTTAATAATATTTATATTATTATATTTTCACTTAATTACATGATTTACAGTTAACCATGTTAATCAAATTAATCAATGTTTCAATTTATTTTCTCCCAACATAAAAGAGGATTATTTACAAAATTTGGAAACTCTAGTTGAAAATATGTAATATTTTTAAAAAAAATTAGAAACACATAATTGGATAAATGTGATTTAAAATTAATGACACATAAGGAATGAGAAAACATGTTTTTAAAGTGAAAATGTTCAAAAGAATCAATTGTTTTTATATCCATATAAAAATTTAATATTTACTACAATATCCTAAATTAGATTAAATGATATAATATTGAAATAATTATAATATTTAATTGATTAAAACTATAATTTAGCAGACTAAATCATTTAGACGAATACTTTGTTTTCAATTAAAAGTTATCATTTTCTCTATTCATAAAAACATGAATCTTAGATGAAAAATACCAACAAACCAAAAAAATAAATATTTATATAACTATTTAAAATTAGAATTTTATTTTTTAAAATTAAATTTATATATTTTTTTCAAAAAAGACATTAAAAAAACATCCCATCAAAATGTTATGAAATAGTTTTTTAGGGAAATGCATCATTTATTGATATGTTTGGATTTATTTTTATATAATTTATTCATAAGATTAATATTAAAAATATAATTTAATATATTATATATTAATATTATTAATATAATCCTACCAGGGTGATTTGTTTATTTACTAGTATAAAACACACTTGTGGAAATTTAAATATTTTTTCAAAAAAACATTTCCTTTTATTTAAAAAATGGATTAATATTTATTTATAATAATTTTGTAAAATAATTAATTATATATAAATGTGTAAACTGTATATTCATAATTTATTTAATTCATTCAAAACATGCCATTAAAACTAACAGTTTATAATGGTAACATTTCAATAATAATATTCAGTTTTTTTATTATGCTCGATGTGGCATTTCATGTATTCTATCAAATATAGTGTTTTAGAAAACTCATGATGTTACATTATCATGAACTTTAATAAAATATTTCCTTAAAATTTAAAATCGATGTTGGTAATTAGGATTCAGCTTTTAAATATACCTTTACTAAAATCCCATATTAGAAAAATTATTTATAAACATTCCACTATAAATGAAATAATGGGAAGTGAAAAGTTTAACTATCATAACACATACTATTGTTTAGTGTAAGAAAAAATGAACATGAAAGACAAAAAATATTCATGATGTAATGGAAAGTGTTATATCACATGGTAATTATAAATTTACCAATAAAAACCCATAAATATTTGATGAGTTAAAAAGAATATTTATTTTATTGTAAGAAATGTAAATGGATACTGTTTCTAGATTAATCATAATTTCCATAGAAATTGGGAATTGTATTACAAGCTGGATTACGAACATAGTGATATATAAATACCTGAAAAGTAAATTTTTAAGCATTACTCAAATTCCTGCAAAAACTCAAATTTTTCTCCAAATAGTGAGTTTTTAAGATGATTTTTTCATGTCTAAATCCATTGAATTTGCTTTTATGGATCACAGGATCCAAAAATGGAAAATTAAATATTCCTCATATCAATGGAAATTAACCAACACCTAAATGGTTAGGATATTATAAGATGATTCTCTACAATTAAAAAACCATTATATGATGAAAAATGTTATTAGGCATCAAAATTCCACTGTAATACCCATTGATCAACATAGATCATTCAACAGACAACTATACTTATAAATAAACAAAAATATTCTAATATTATATTGAAACCAAAAAATCAGGTGGATTTGATTACATAAAGTTACAATATAGTACATTATAAGCAAAAAAAATCAATTTATCACGAAGTATCACAAAAAAAGGTTATTAATAGTGTTAAATGAATTATAAATTTTATATACTATAATTAATTTTAGAGTCCATATTATGTGTATTTTAGACATAATATAAGAACAAATTGTATTCTTTTCACATACAAGAATTATTTTTCAAAAAATGCAATTTTACTGCCTTTCAATGACGAACCCTTTTTAAATCCAATATTTGACACTTTTATATATTAAATTTGACAAAATAATATTTTTCATTAGAATTAGGATATTAAATTTTAGTTTTAATAAAAAAATTATGTTTTTCTGATAACATTCATATTTTGGTTAATAGTTAAAATTACTAAATTTTAACTGAAAATTACTTTTTAATAAAAATAATTTATAGAGTTAAACTATACATTTGAGTGGTTTAGAAGTATAATTAGATTATATTTTAATCATTTAATACAATTTTGGACATTAAAAGTAAATTCACATTTAAATTTGACAAAAACACATGTCAATATTTTGATTGTTTTTACATTTTAAGATAAACCCCACTTTTTTTGCTTTGACAGCGGGAAATAATTTATATTAATAAATGAAACTTCTATGTTTTTAATTTGGAAAAAAAGATTTCATTTTTGAATTTGAAATATCAAAATACTATTCAGGTGAATTTTTTGTATTTTTCTGAAAACTTTCAAATTTTGATGATTAGTGACAAACAGGGTGTTATTATTTAAAAATAAATTTTGTTTAAATAATTATTTATATTATTTAAATTTATTTTAACCCAAAATAGATATACAATTCCTATATAAGTTCGATGTAATTAATTGGAGTCATTTTATAATAAAATTAGATATATAAAATTTTATTGATCTCTTAAACCTCTTTTACCCACCTCCTAGTAGCATTTTAATATTGGCATAAAATTTAATATTATAGCTTCTATGAGTTCAGTTTCAAAAATATGGGAGACGCAGTTCATATCAGGATGTAAAATTTTGTTCAATAAGATGATAATAATGTTTTCTGAATAATATCTTGTGACTTTTATTTACCATGGTTAAAACTAAATAGGACAATTAAGGGTAAAATTGATATCATAATTACACTAAAACATGTCATAATTCAATTATATATGTATAATATGACACAAAACAACCTTATGAATAAAATAATATCCTCTTTGGTCCACTTGGATTAGATTAAGTCAATTATTATTATTGTATTTAAAGAAGAGTTAAAAGAGTTAAATTCAAAGTTTAAAAACAAAACCATTTTCAATATAGGTTTATACACAATATAAATAAGACAATAAATATTTATTAGAAAGATAAAAATAATTTCTACATAATGGTATTTTATTTATAATTTCTATACATTAAATAATAAATTTTTTTATGACATTATGATGATGCAATAATTAACTTATTAATGAATGATTAAAATAATTAATATTATAAATTATCAAATAAATGTAATTTGAGACTTTTGAAGAATTCCGTGCGTACGTACGGATTACTGTTTCCATGACGTTATGAGATTCATTCCCACATTCACTATTCAATGATGATTATAAAAATATATATTATTAATGTGTATATAATATATGACATAATAATGCTACTAGATATATATTTATATATATGTATATATATATTTACTTACATATATCTTATTCACATACTTCCGTTCAATATGATATGAAAACGAAAACAACATTTATGCATACGTACGCCCTACTGTCTCCATAAATGGTGCCTTCCATTTCATATATCTATCTAATAAAAATATTTATATTATATATATATGGTATATAAATCACGGTTTATATTATGGAAGTATTTAAATCATGACCTAAATGATACGATCAAGAATAACAAGGTAAAATGTGTACAATAAAGAAAGCGATTACTACCTAAAATGTTAATTTTATGTTGAAATAATTACTAAATGGGTATTATAACGTCATAAATGAATCATGTAAGATATAATAAATACAAATATGGTTCTGGTATAATTTAATAACATAATATGGTCATTATATAGGAGGTTAAATGAACACTTGACCAAAAGAAAGTGCAAGGTAAGGGTTAATTCCTCAATCTCATTATTATTCGAGATTGTTAATGTGTATGTTTTTACAAGGACATATTTATTATCCATGTCCATGTTTCATAAAAGTGTTTTCAAAGGGATTCTTTTTAAAGGACTTCTTACTAAAACATCATGTTAAATGTTTTAAAGATTTATTCTTTTAAACCATTCTCATTAATGTTCACGTTTTCAAAATGGTTTTAAGGATTTATTTATATCGAGATGAAGGTTTTAAATGTTAATTAATTCAAAAAGATTCAAAGTGGTATGGGACACTTTTATTAAAAACTATCTTTTAAATTACTTCCTTTATATGACATTAAAATGATTTCATAAAAAAGGATATTTCTCTCAATGAATTTTATTGATCATTTTCAACCTTGTCAACATCCTTTATAGGCTATTATTTTTTATCGATGTTGATTTATTATGATACAAATCTTTCATATTGTTGTGAAGGTTTTTGTGATATGTTTGAATATGGATGTGTTATTTTTATACCATTCATTTTATATGAATAAAGTATTAACATTTTGTATGTTAGTTATAATACGAATTCTTGTGTTATGTTTAAATGTTTTCATATGAGGAATGAATTGGAAATAGTAAGTGACAAGTGGATCCCTCTATTGATTCTCGATGAATCAGTACATCTCATGAGGAAAATTAGTATATTGGAACAAGGATTTGAGAATATCTTATTTTTAGTCCAACACAAGGCATTGAATATGTGGTTATGATGTCTGGAATTATGCATTCCATCATTATTAAAGCAGCTATTGAAATTGCATGTGATTACTCAACTAGTAAAATATTCATTTTAATAAGTAATTAGAATTTTTTTTATATTTTCCATATTATTCTAAAGTTAATGTTTAAAAGGCTTCTACTTTAGTTTTATACATTTTCATAAAGGATTGTGCTTATTTATGTTGTTTTCCAATAAATTTTTTACCCTTACTGAGCATCTGAGCTCACCGCTTTCTTATGTTTTATATTCCCAGGATTTCCAACAAGTGTATTATGATTGATATGAAGGGTTACGCTAAATGGGAATAATCGTGTTCTCAACGAACTATCTATGCAATATTTTATGTCAGAAATTGTAATGTGAAGTTGATGTATGTAATCTATTTCCATGACAACTAAACTAATCTATCTTTCAGGATATGATTTCCTTGTATCATTCCATTGTATAAAAATAATGCACTCACATTGGGTAACTGGGGTCGGGGCGTTACAATTGGTATCACAAAAAGTTTTAATAAAAATCATAGAAACTAGATTTAGAAAAACTCTGATCAGAGAACACTACCTTAATATAGACTTTAAGGATTAGTATAGGAGAACATCCTAAAATTTTGGTACTGTAGAAATTTTGTGATCTTTCGGAGAAATACATAACTGTTTGGATATGAGCGGGTAACGACAGCTCTAGCACAGACATACCTATGACTAAAACCCTAAAACGCCACTTCGAGTAGGACTTGAATGGGAACTGTAGCACAAAAAAGGGCTTGTTGCACTCTTTCTTACAACACTATTGGGTGATATGCTTAGGATAAATAAAATTTTCATTATAATCCATTATAAAGGATTTAGGAGTAAATACTTTCTCAAAAAAATTTATGATTATGGATTATATCCATAAACTAATCTATTTACGATAGTTATTTTAAAAGTTTGGAATTATGAATTGTGATTAATAAACTAACATAGTGTATTCCATTGTTTATAAATGGCACCTTGTAGGAGGAATGCGAATTCTAGCAATACACATGATTGAAATATTAAGAAGGATCATATATTTAATGGTATTAATCCAACATTTAGAAGGGAAATAGTATCCTACATATTCTCATCATTTAAAAAAAATAGAATCCTCTGTTAATAAGATAAGTAAATAATTATCTAAGTCCTATGGCTTTGAAGGGAATCAAGAGAATAAAAGGATAGTAGATGGAAAGATGGATTAATGGAAGAGGGGAAATAAGGATTCTGCAACATGTGATAACTGTGGAAAGAATCACCTCAGTTAAATTTTAAAGGAAAGCTGAGTTTGTTATAAGTGTGGAGAAAAAGGACACCAAGTATGTGATTGCAAGGGTATGAAAAATTATTAAAATGTGTAATGATTCATCCACAAGGAGTTGCGACACTACGTGAATCAATGTCCCAGTCATCTGAGTATACTTCAAATGATGCTATTGGATAATAATCAAATTATGATACTACCATAGATGGAGAGGAATGACTAGTGTTCGTCTGTTGTTATTAAAGAATCATGACATTTCAGTGTTGAATCGATGATATACCAGTTATATGAATTATGAAAAAATATAAGGATTGTACTATAGTACTTTTTCATTTAGAATTTGAGATTATATGTTTCTATGAAAAGTGACTCAACAACAAGTTAATTTTTTTTGGAAATTACATGGTTGGAGGAAAGATAAATCTTAATATGGTTCTGATACTGAGGTTGTAATTTTGGAATAATAGATGGTTGATTTGGATAAATTATATTGGATATTCTTGACTACCTTGGAACTGATAAATGGTTTGTTTCATTGATCATTGTTGGGAATTAAAATTTTTGGATAAAATTAAAATATCTAGTATTCTCTAATGATTAAGGGAAATTAATGTAATCAATAAGGTATAATGGTAATTTATGGTGTTACCATGTTTTAAAAGAATACATGATGAAGGTATTCACATGTTATTACGTGGAAAAAATCATTATTGTGTCTACCTTCCTTATAATCTTTGGAAGGTATGTTTGGATAGAAGTCTTTTGGATAAGTCTCAAGGTTGGATTAGATTTTGTTTTAAATATGATACTATTGTTAAGGATAAATAATTTATTAATATTATTTATGGATTTTTATAAATAGGACAACGCAGAAGTCGGGTGACAACCCGTCACGTCTAGAAATGCCGCGAGACTTGATACAGCAACCGAAAGGTGACATGGGTGCTTCGCCTTCCATTGGCATATGTGATGTCCTAGTTTGTGTAATTTAGTTTTTTTACATAGTTTGACAAATTAATTATGAATTCATTATTTTTGTAACCCTATCCGATAAAAATAAATTGAATTTTTTGGAATTATATTATCGTTCAAAGTAAAAGATGACTTTGTGTTAAGAATTAGTTGAAGGATAACGCTCAACTTGTGAAGTATATTTTTTCCTTCATTAAATTAATAAATTAATTCATATACATTAGGGAAGGTATCTTATATTCAAATTTTTTTATCCTAATAACATATGTTTTGTTGAACTAAGAATATTTTAAATCATCATAGACAGATAGCTTTGAGGCCATCAAATTTACACTTTTTTGTGATTGATGACCTCAATTACTCCCTATTAATATTTTTGTTTTTCCTCCAATTATTTGTTTCCAATTTCCACCAATGATCTCCTAATCGAGAACACAATTTGGGGGTGACTTTTTCATTTCCCTTTCTCTCTTATTAAGACTAAATTTAATAATACAATTTCTGATGTGGGATTTCCACAAAGGTATTTTCTATTTTTGACCATTTATTTTCGAAAAAAAATTCAAATTGTAAGGAATCAATTTATTGATGTTGGGGATAATGTAACACCCCCAGAATTCAAAGTACGTTATCTCTTCAATGTTATTAAATAACTTGTGCAACACGTAACACCGAGTTTGAGCACACAAAAACATACCAAACATGCCGTTCAAAAAGCGGTTATGAATAGTGTTAACTAAATTTTAAATTTTATATACTATATAAAAATTTAGAATCCATATTATGTGTTTCTAAGACATAATATATGTACAAATTAATTTTTTTTCATATAAAATAATTATTTTAAAAAAATGCATTTTTAATGCCTTTTAATGGAGAAACCATTTTAAATACAATTTTTAACACTTTTATATATTCAATTTGACAAAATAAATTTATTCATTAGAAACAGGACATAAAATTTTAGTTTCGATAAATTTTTGGTGTTTTTCATATAACTTTCACATTTGGGTGAATATTGAAAATTACTAAATTTTAACTAAAATAAACTTTTTTAATCCAAATAATTCATAGTGTTCAATTATAAATTTTAAAGGGTTGGAAGTATAATTATATTATATTTCTATCATTTAATACAATTTTGTCCTTTATAAGTAATTTCACATTTAAATTTGACAAAAACACATGTCAATCTTTTGATAGTCTTTACTTTTAAAAAACCTATCTTTTTGGCCTTGAAAATGGGAATTAATTTTAAATTAATAAATGGAAATTATATGTCATTAATTTGGTATAATAGGCTTAATTTTGGAATTCGAAATATCAAAATTATCTTTGGGTGGTATTTTTCTGAAAACTGTCAATTTTTGATTAATAGTGAAAAACTCATCGTTATTATTTAAAATCGATTTTTTATTTAAATAATTAGTAATTTTAATTAAATTTATTTTAAGAAAAATTTTATTTATAATACCTATATACGTTCAATGTAATTCATTGGATTCATTTTATATTAAAATTAGTTGTAAAAAATTTTATTTAACTTTTTAACCTCTTTTACACACCTCCTAGAAGTATTTGAAAATTTTCATAAAATTTAATTTTATTGCTTCAGTGATTTGAATTTAAAAAATATGAGAGACTCTATTTATATTAGTAAGTAAAATTTGGTTCAATAAGATGAAAATAAATTTTGGTGAATAGTAAATTTTGACTTTTATTTACCACAGTTAAAAGTAAATAGGGTAATTAAGGGTCAATATTATATCATAATTATCTTAACATGTAACACCCCAAGATTTCATAGTGTGTTTTTTGTTTAAAATAATTCGATAACATGCACTACACACAACACCGAGTTCAAGCACACCATGACGTACCAAACAAGCCGTTAAAAAGAGGTTATGAATAGTATTAATTAAATTTTAAACTTTATATAATTCTTATAATTTTAGAATCCATATTATGAGTTTCATAGACATAATGTAAGAACAAATTCATTTTCAGTATTTCACTTTTACCAACTTTTAATAGTAAACCCTTTTTAAATTCAATATTTTAAACTTTTTTATATTAAATTTGACTAAATAAATTTACTTTATAGAATGGGGACATCAAAAATTTACAATGAAACGTCCCAAGCTTCCACGATACGCTTACCTATGAATAATACAGTAGTGTGTGTTGTATGCATCTTCGAGTTCTAACACACACCACAACCAATCAAACTAGCCATTATGAATAGTAATACTTACTTTTTGAAATTTTAAAAAATTTATCTCTCAAAATGGACTTCATTTTTGTATTCGGAGTATCGAATTTAGCCTAAGGTGGA
The DNA here is from genome assembly GCA_963277665.1 of Viscum album. Taxonomy (NCBI): domain Eukaryota; kingdom Viridiplantae; phylum Streptophyta; class Magnoliopsida; order Santalales; family Viscaceae; genus Viscum; species Viscum album. The sequence continues at coordinate 2,056,734,366 of OY728120.1, read as the reverse complement.
ATTTTGGAACTTTTCGGATAACATTTATATTTTGATTAATAGTGAAAATTACTAAATTTTAATTAAAAACAACTTTTTTAATAGAACTAATTTATATTTATAAATTATGAATTTGAGTGGTTTTAAATTATATTTAAAATATATTTTTACAATTTAATACAATTTTGGTCATTCTACATAATTTTACAATTAAACCGGACATAAACAAGTGTCAATCTTTTGATAGTTATTATCTCTTAAAAACACACTATTTGTTTTGATGACGGGAATTAATTTTAAAGTTAATTAATTCAACTGATATGTTTTCAATTTGATAAAATAGACATCTTGTTTGAGATCATAATATCAAATATAGCTTAGGCCTAATTTTTGGTATTTTTCTGGAAACATTCACTTTTTGATGAATAGTGAAACCACTAAGTGGTAGTTAAAAAACTGAATTTTTCATAAAACTTAATTTCACCACTTATGTTTGTGGAATTCAGAAAATCTGAGAGACATGGTTAATATCAAGGAGTAAAATGTGGTTCAATGAGATAAAAATATTTTTTGGTGAATATTAACATTTTACTTTTATTTACCACGGTTAAAAGTGAATAGGATAATTAAGGGTAAAAATGATATTAATATTACCCTAACACATGTTCTAATTCTATTGGACAAGTGTATCTCGACCCAAAAAAACCTTAGGAGTAAAATATTATCATTAAGGTCCACATGTATTAGATTAGGACATTTATTATTATTTAATTCAAATAAGGGTTAAAAGAGTTAAAATCTAAGTTTATTTACTAAAACATTTTTAATATAGAATTAAACATAAGATAAATTATATTATAAATATTCATTAGAATGAAAAAAATATTTCCTACATAATGATATTTTATTTATAATTTTTATACATTAAATAATTTAATTTATTTATGACACAATGATGATGCAATAATTACCATAATAGTGAAAAATTAAAACAATTGATATAATAAATACCCAAATAAATATAATTGGAGACTTTTATTGAATTAAAATAATTTTATAGGTTAATATTTCATATTAGGATTGATTTAATTGACTTTTTTCGAAGTAATAATTCTGTTATGAGTTTCACAAAAATCAATTATTGAATAGTGTCAAAATTGACATAAAAGAGTTTTTAAAACAAATATTATATTATTAATTGATATTAAAATCCTAAAAATCTACGGTTCAGCGAAGAGACTTATATAATGATAGGTTAATCATTAATGGAACACTTGGGGGTCTCATGGATGTATATAGTATGTTTATTAACCATATAATACAAAAATACAAAGAGACATTGTAAAAGTGAAACTAATTAACTAAGAGTTAATACTTAAAGACAAGGTTAATATAATAACAGAAACCTATATAAATTCTATTTTATGAGTTGTTTTCAACTTATAACCACCTTTAACTTTAAATAATCCACATTGGAGCCATTAGAAACTGAATATGAATTTATTATAAAATAATATTTCTAGCTTTTCCAAAGGTGCCCCTCACCCCTCTTATAAAAGGGCACTCCCCCTTCTCATTACTTCACACCTTCAAAGCCTTTTGGTTCGGCCAAAACCTTCCCAAATACTCTCTAAACATACCTCACTACAACATAGAGGCCTTATTTTGATCCAAAATCCAACCTATGGTCCCTTTTGATCAAATCAAAAGGAAGAACCCGAAGTAGAGGTAATGTTTTTACCACCCTTTTTCAAATTCTTTTCTTCTTCAACTTCTTCATTCATTGTTATTACCATTATAAAATAATGAATCCAGTATCTCCTATATAATATAATATTATAATAAATATGGTACAACCATATTCAGTATTCTATCCATCCTTTGAATGACATGTCACCATACGTGCGTACGTACGACTTACCGTCTCCACATCGTGGTGTAATGTTCATTCAATAAATTATTATTTGGATGGGTATAATAATGATGTGTAATTTATGTAAATAATAAATATAACATGATAATTATTCTGTATATATATGATATACCATCCAATTATATATTATTTTAACATCAAAATATTGATAGTATCGCTCGTGCGTACGTACGAACTACCGTCTCTACGAAAGCGATGAGATTCATTCTCCATTGTATCCATTCAAGTATAATTATCATTTGATTATTTAAAAATAATATTTAAGGACTTTATATAATTCTGGATATGAATAAGATACAACCGATCCATAACAAACACGACTTACGTAACAAAGAATATAAAGGAAAACGAGTAAGTTAACACCCAAAATGACGATAATACTAAGATATTATTTACAAATCAATGTTAAAAGATCATATATGATATCATATTAATGTAAATGATTCTTGTATAATTAAATAACATATATTTCACCATTATACAGGAGGTTAACCTACCTTCAACTAAGGAAAAATTATAAAGTAAGGGGTTTCTTATCTCACATTTAATTCCATGAGAATTCAGTTGTTCACCACTTATTTATTTCTTGTGGTGTGTGTACTTCCCATGATTGTATTCATTGTTTAATATACTATAATTTATGGATATTTACATCATCATTGTATTATCCTTCTTTCATGGGTGTATGTTTCGTAAGTTACCAAATCGATAAGGGAATTTGAAATTTCCATTTCCATTTATTCGGCTTTACGCAAACATCATTGATTATTTTACTCCGATATTATGTGTGGAATAACTATTAATTTTCTTATGTCATAATTTCTACTCTCCTTTTTTGTGGATATACTTTTGATACACAAAATCACTCCATTGATAATTTCTCATGTCATCGATATGAATTTGATAAATGTAATTTTAACTCATTCTCCATTTGTTGAGTTAAACATCCTATTCAGTGGTGTTGTTTTTACAAGATTATGTGTGAATGTCCTTTTATTTTTTTACACTGAATATCCAATCATATTTAGTGTATTTATATTTTTCACACATAACTATGTCTTTGATTTGTCCTTAACCTAAGGATATGGCCTTTATGAGAGATTTCATATAAATTTAGATTCAATTGAGACTTCTTTGTTGTTATACACCAAATCACTTTTATATGGTGTATATAATGCACTTAGACATAGAATATCATGAATACCATTATTCTCATGATATTACTATGTTTTGATTAACTCAATTATTTGTATTCAAGTGTCTCTCTTTTGGTTAGAAACTCTATCCAAAATACCATTTTTAAATGTTTTAACGACCTATTCTTCTAAATCATTCTCATTAATGCCCATGTTTTAAAAAATGGTTTTAAGGATTTATTTATATGTACAATAATGTGTTAATGTTAAAAATCCTTTTAAAAGTTTCAAATTGGTATGGGACACTTTGATTCAAAAATCTATTTTTAAACGGATTCTTGACGAATAGTGTGACTTTTAATTGATTTCAAGAAAAGGGGGATATTTCTCTCAAATAGTTTTGATAGTTCTTTTCATCTATGTCAATATCATTGAATATTATCGATTGAGGTTAATATGATACAATACAATCATTCATATTATATCGAATGAGTTATGTTTGACTGTGGACGTGCTATTTGTATACCATTCATGGTTTGTGGTTAATGTTTTGACATTTTGTATGCTAGTTTTGATACGAATGATTATGTTATGTTTAAAAATTTTCATATGTGGAATGCATTGGACTTAGTAAGTGACGGGTGGAGCCCTCTATAGCTCCTCGATGCATCGGTAGGTCTCATGAGACAAACTAGTGTCTTGGAATAAGGCCTTGGAAAAATCTTATTTGTAGACTTGGCACGAGGCCTTGGCTATGTGGTTATGATTTTCTGGGATTATGCATTCCATCATTATGAAAGTGGTTATTGATATTTCATGTGGTTGTTCGACTAGTAGAATATCCATGGGAATATGTAAATGACATTATTTAATTTTATCTTTTCTATATTATGTTGAAGTTCATGTTTAAAATTCTTTTGTTTTAGTTATAAATTCCTTTAAGTGTTTATGCTTATCTATGAAATCTTCTCCTATATTGTTATCTTTACTGAGCATCTGAGCTCACCCCTTTCAATGTTTAATTTTCCCAGGATGTGAAGAAGTAATTTATGAATGACCTTGATGGTTGGTATGAGGGGATATGAAGACAAGATTTTGTTGTAGTTTTTTTACCTTATGATGTAATGTAAGACTTATTAATATATCTAGTGTTTCCAAGACTACTAAACAAATAGGTCTTTTGAGACTTGATCCTTTGTGATCATGCCAATGTTAGGTAATAATGCACTGACTCTGGGTATCTAGGTTCAGGGCGTTACAGTTGGTATCATAGGAAGTTTAGTACAAACCTTGGACTCTAGATTTAGATAAACTCTGATTAGAGCATGTAGACCTAAGATGAACTTTGAGTATTAGTCTAGAATAACTTACTTGAATTTTGGTATTGTAGAAATTTGGTGAGTTTTATGAGCAATACGTCCCTGTCTGGATACGAGTAGGTAGAGGCGGCTCTGGCACAGATGTACCTAGGGGTAAAACCTGAAAACACCGCTTTTACCTTGAATCGAACGAGAAATGGTGCATGACAACGGGCCTTGCTTCACTCTTGGTTACGACACTCCAGGGGGATATGCTTAGGATAATTCTCATTTTCATTAAAATCCATTATGAAGGGTTTATGAGTATATACTTCCTCAAAGGAGACATTTTTATGATTATGGATTATATCCAAAAAATATTTAATTTATGTTATGTGTTTTACATGTTTGGGAGTAGGTATTTTTATTCAAAAACTAATCTAGTGTATGCCATTGTTTAGAAATGGCGCCCAGTAGAATGAATGAGAACTCCAATAATGCAAATGATCCAAAGAGAAAGAACGATCATATCATTCATGGTCTTAAGCCACAATTTCTAAGAGAAATAGTCTCCAATGTATTATCATGGTATAAAGAAATAATATCATGTGTTTATAAGATAAGTAAAGAGTTTACTGAGTCCTATGGATTTGAAGGGAAGCAAGAGAAGAAAATGATAAAGAGATAAAGATGGATAAAGGGAAGAGGGAAAAGAAGAATTTTCCCATATGTGATAACTGTGGGAAGAAACACCCTGGAACATTCCTGAAAGGAATGGGATTTTGTTATATGTGTGGAGGAAAAGGCCACAAAGTACATGATTGCAAGGGTAAGAAAATGGTTTCAAATGTACAATGATTCATTTTCAAGGTGTTTGGACACTACGCGAACCTATCATCAGACTATGCCGCAAATGATGCTATTGGATAATAATCAAGTTATGATACTACCACAGATGAAGAGGAATTATTATAGTTCTTATGTTGATTATGTCATTTGAGTGTTGTATCAACAATGTACTTGTTATAATAATTATGGAGTATATAAGGATTGTACTGTAGTACTTTTTCATTAAGGACTTGAGATTGTGTGGAATAAAGAAATGTGAGATAATAGCATGTTAATTTCTTTGAAAATATATGGTTGAGAGAAAGAGAAACCATAATATGGTTCTGATACCGAGGTAGTTATTTTAGAATAATACATGATTTATTTGGATAAGTTATATTGGATATTCTAGACTACCTTGAAACTAATTAATGATTTTTAAATTTCATCATTGTTGGGGTATACAAAATTTTTGGATTGAAGGAGTGTATCTATTATTCTTTAAGGAATAAGGGATCATGAATGTAATCAATAAGGTTTTATGGTAATTCAGGATGTTGTAGTGTTTTAATAGAATACACGATGAAGGTGTTCACATGTTATTACGCGGGAAAAAATAATATTCATTGTGTTTACCTTCCTTATAAATTTTAGACTGAAGTATATTGGATAGTTCTAGTTTGTATTATTTTGGATTTCCATAAAAAGGACAACCCGGAGGTCGAGTGGCAACCCGTCGTGTCCGGCAAGGCCGCGAGACTTGAACCCACAACCGAAGGGCAACAAGGGTGTATCCCCTACCACTGACCCACATGATGTCCTGGATTGAATAATGTCGTTTTTAATGGTTCTGCTAGATTATTTATAAATATATTTTTTTAACCATATACAAATAGGATAAATAGAATATTATTTTTAAGTTCTATTATATTTCAGAGCGATAGATGAGTTTGTGGTAGAACATAGTTAATGGATGAGACTCTACATGTCAAGTATATATTTTTATTCTTCTATTATTCAATGACGAAATTAATTATTATTGTTTAGTGAAGGGATCTTAAAACAAAAAAAATGTGTTATCCAAATACCAATTGTTTTTATTAACCAATGGTATTTTAAATCATCATAGATTGATGAATTTAAGGCCCTCAATTTTACAATTGTTTATGATTGATGACCTCAATCACTACCTATAAATATTTATGCTTTTCCTAAAATTATATGTCTCTAATTTCCACCAATGTTCTCCAAATAGAGATCACAATTTGGTGGTGACCCTTTCATTTCTCTTTTCCTCTTATTAAGACTAAATTTTATTAACCCAATTTCTGATGTGGGTTTTCCCACAAAGATATTTTCTATATTCAACCTTTTATTTTCGAAGAACAATTTCAAATTTCGAGGATGCAATTTATTGAAGGAGGTGAGAATGTAACACCCCAAGATTTCATAGTGTGTTATTTCTTCAAAATAATTCGATAACTTGCACTACACGCAACACCGAGTTCAAGCACACCATGACTTACCAAACAAGCCGTTCAAAAGAGGTTATGAATAGTATTAACTAAATTTTAATCTTTATATAATCCTTATAATTTTAGAATCCATATTATGAGTTTCATATACATAATGTAAGAACAAATTCATATTCTGTATTGCACTTTTACCAACTTTTAATAGTGAACCCTTTTTAAAGTCAATATTTTAAACATTTATTTATTCAATTTGACTAAATAAATTTAATTTTTAGAATGGGGACATCAAAAATTTACAATGAAACATCCCAAGCTTCCACGATACGCTTTCCATTGAATAATACAGTAGTGTGTGTTGTACGCAACTTCGAGTTCTAACACACACCACAACCAACCAAACTAGCCGTTATGAATAGTAATACCTACTTTTTGAAATTTTATAAATTTTATCTCTCAAAATGGACTTCATTTTTGTATTCAGATTATCGAATTTATCCTAAGGTGGAATTGTAGAACTTCTCGGATAACATTTATATTTTGATGAATAGTGAAAATTAATAAATTTTAATTAAAAACAATTTTTTTAATAGAAATAATTCATATTGATAAATTATGAATTTGAGTGGTTGTTAATTATATTTAGAATATCTATTTACCATTTAATACAATGTTAGTCATTTTACATAATTTCACAATTAAACCAGACATAAAAAAGTGTCAATCTTTTGAAAGTTATTATCTCTTAAAAACACGCTATTTGTTTTGATGACGGGAATTAATTTTTAAATTAATTAATGAAACTGATATGTTTTTAATTTGGTAAAATAGACATCATTTTTGAGATCGTAATATCAAATATAGAATAGGCCTAATTTTTGGTATTTTTCTGGAAACTTTCATTTTTTGATGAATAGTGAAACCACTAAGTGGTAGTTAAAAAACTGAATTTTTCCTAAAACTTAATTTTACCGCTTATGTGAGTGGAATTTAGAAAATCCAAGAGTCACGGTTAATATCATGGAGTAAACTGTGGTTCAATGAGATGAAAATATTTTTTGGTGAATAGTAACTTTTTACTTTTATTTACCACAGTTAAAAGTGAATAGGGTAATTGAGGGTAAAAATGATATTAATATTACCCTAAAACATGTCCTAATTCTATTGGACAAGTGTATCACGACCAAAAACAACCTTATGAGTAAAATTTATCATTTAGGTCCACTTTTATTAGATTAGGACACTTATTATTATTTAATTCAATGTGTTAAAAGAGGCAATATCAAAGTTTATTTACTAAAACATTTTTAATATAGGATTACAAATAAAATAAATTCGATTATAAATATTCATTAGAAAGATAAAAATATTTCATACAAAATGATATTTATTTATCATTTTTACACATTAAATAATTTAATTTATTTATGACACAATGATGATTCAGTAATTACCATAATAGTGAAAAATTAAAATAATTGATATTATAAATATCCAAATAAATATAATTGGAGACTTTTATTGAATTACACTAATTTTATAGGTTAATATGAAATATTAGGATAGATTTAATGGACATTTTTTGAAGTAATCATTATGTTATGAGTTTCACAAAAATCAATTATTGAATAGTGTCAAAATTTACATAAAAGAGTTTTTAAAACAAATATTATATTATTAATTGATAATAAATTCCTAAAAATCTAAGGATCGGAAAAGAGACCTATATAATGATAGGTTTATAATTAATGGACCACTTGGGGGTCTCTTGGATGTATATAGTATGTTTATTTACCATATAATATAAATATACAAGGAGACATTGTAAAAGTGAGACTAATTAACTAAGAGTTAATAGTTAAAGATAAGGTTAATATAATAAAAAAACCTATCTATATTCTATTTTATGAGTGGTTTTAAACCTATCCCCAACTTTAACTTTAAATAATCCACTTTTGATCCATTATAAACCTAATATGAATTTATTATAAAATAATATTTCTATCTTTTCCAAAGGTGCCGCTCACCCCTCCTATAAAAAGGAACTCACCCTTCTCATTACTTCACACCTTCAAATCCTTTTGGATCTGCCAAACCCTGCCCAAATACTCTCTCAACTTCCCTCAGTACAACCTAGAGGCCTTATTTTGATCCAAAAGCCTACCTAAGGAGCCCTTTTGATCAAATCAAAAGGAAGAACCCGAAGAAGAGGTAATGTTTTTACCACCCTTTTTCAAATTCGTTTCTTCTTCAACTTCTTCTTTCATTGTTATTTCCATTCTAAAATAATTAATCCAGTATATTTTATATTCTATAATATTATTATAAATATTGTACAACCATATTCAGTAGTCTTTCTATCTTTTGAATGACATGTCACCATACGTACGTACGTGCGTCTTACCGTCTACACATCATGGTGTAATTGTCATTCAATAAATTATTATTTGGATGGGTATAATAATGATGTGTAATTTATGTAAATAATAAATAAAAAATGATAATTATTCTGCATATATATTATATACCATCAAATTATATATTGTTTTAACATCAAAAGAATGATATTGTCGCTCGTGCGTATGTACGGACTTCAGTCTCCACGAAAGCGATACGATTCATTCTCCATCGTATCCATTCAAGTATAATTATCATTTGATGATATAAAAATAATGTTTAAGGACTTGATATAACTCTGGATATGAATAATATACAACCTATCCATAAAAAACATGGCTTACGTAACAAAGAATATAAAGGAAAACGAGTAAGTTAACACCCGGAATGACGATAATACTAAGATATTATTAACAAATCAATGTTAGAAGATCATATATGATATCATGTTAATGTAAATGATTCTTGTATAATTAAATAACATATATTTAACCATTATACAGGAGTTTAACCTACCATCGACCAAGGAAAAAGTACAAAGTAAGGGGTTTCTTTTCTCACTTTTTATTCCGTGAGAATTCCATTGTTCACCACTTATTTATTGAATGTGGTGTGTATACTACCCATGATTGTATTCATTGTGTAATATACTATAATTTATGGATATTTACATCATCCTTGTATTATCCTTCATTCATGGGTTTATGTTTCATAAGTTACCAAATTGATAAGGGAATTTGAAATTTCAATTTCCATTTATTCGGCTTTACGCAAACTTCATTGATTATTTCACTCCGAGATTATGTGTGGAATCACTATTCATTTTCTTATGTCATAATTTCCACTCCCCTTTTATGTGGATATACTTTTGATACATATAATCACTACATTGAAAATTTCTCATGTCATCGATATGAATTTGATAAGAGTAATTTTAACTCATTCTCCATTTGTTGAGTTAAACATCCAATTCATTGGTGTTGTTTTTACAAGATTATGTGTGAACGTCCTTTTATTGTTTTAAACTGAATATCCAATCATATTTACTGTATTTATATTCGTCACACAGAACTATGTCTTTTATTTATCCTAATCCTAAGGATATGGCCTTTATGAGGGATTTCATCTCAATTTACATTCCATTGAGACTTCTTTCTTCTTATACACCAAATCACTTTTATATGGTGTATATAATGCACTTTTACATAGTATATCATGAATCCCTTTATTATCATGATATTACTATGTTATTATTACCTCAATTATTTTTATTCAAGTGTCTCTCTTTTGGTTAGAAACTCTCACTAAAATACCATTTTTCAATGTTTTAAAGACTTATTGTTCTAAATCTTTCTAATTAATGTCCATGTTTTAAAAATGGATTTAAGGAATTATTTATAGGGACATTAATGTTTTAAAATTAAAACTCCTTTTAAAAGTTTCAATGTGGTATAGGACACTTTGATTCAAAAATCTATTTTTAAACGGCTTCTTGACAAATAGTGTGACTTTTAAATGTTTTCAAGAAAAGGGGGATATTTCTCTCAAATAGTTTTGATGGTTATTTTCATCTATGTCAATATCATTCATTATTATCGATTGAGGTTAATATGATACAATAAAATCTTCCATATTGTATCGAATGAGTTATGTTTGACTGTGGATGTGCTATTTTTATACCATTCATGGTTTGTGGTTAATGTATTGACATTTCGTATGCTAGTTTTAATACGAATGTTTTTGTTATGTTTATAACTTTTAATATGAGGAATGCATTAGACTTAGTAAGTGACGGGTGGAGCCCGCTATAGCTCCTCGATGCATCGGTAGGTCTCATGAGACAAACTAGTGTCTTGGCACAAGGCCTTGGAAAAATATTATTTGTAGTCTTTGCATGAGACCTTGGATATGTGGTTATGATAGTCTAACATTATGTATTCCATCATTTTGAAAGTGGTTATTGATATTTCATGTGATTGTTCGACTAGTAGTATATCCATGTGAATAAGTAAATGAAATTATTTCATTTTATCTTTTCCATATTATGCTGAAGATCATGTTTAAAATGATTTTTTTTAGTTATAAATTTATTTAAGTTTTTAGGCTTATCTATGAAAGCATCTGCTATATTGTTATCCTTACTGATCATCTGAGATCACCCCTATCAATGTTTTAATTTTCCCAGGATATGAAGAAGTAATTTATGAATGACCTGTAGGGATAGTACGAGGGGATATGAAGACAAGATTTTGTTGTAGTTTTTTTACCTTATAATGTAATGTAAGACATAAGAATATATCTAGTGTTTCTACGACTACTAAAAAAATCAGTCTTTCGAGACTAGATCCTTTGTGATCATGCCAATGTTATGTAATAATCCACTGACTCAGGGTATCTAGTGTGGGGGCGTTACATAACACATGTACAAATTCTATTGGATAAGTATAAATGAACCAAAAACTACCTTAGTAATAAAATATGATCCTATTTGGTCCACTTGGTTTAGATGAAGACATTTATTATTATTTTATTTAAAGAATAGTTGAAAGAGTTAAATTCAAAGAATAATAAATATTCAATTTTTAATATAGGGATACATAAAATATAAATTAAATTATAAATATTAATTATAAAGATAAATACATTTCCTAAATAATGGTATTTTATTTTTAATTTTTAGACAATATATAATTAAATTTATTTATGACACAATGATGAAGCATTAATTACCTTATTAATGAAGGCTTAAAAAAATTGATATTATAAATATTCAAAAAAATGTAATTTGAGACATTTGATGACTTCAAAAAATTTCATAAGTTAATATGACATGTTTGGGTTGATTAAATAATTGTTTTTCAAATTAATCATTCTTTTATGATTTTCACTAAAACCAAATACTAAATAATGTCAAAATTGACATTAATGAGTTATTAATTCTAATACTACATTATTCATAGATATAATATTCCTAAAAATATAAGGCTCAGAAAATGGGCTTAAATAATATTAAATATAATATAAATGAACCACTTGAGGTTCTCTTGTATGTTTAGAGTATGTTTATTAACCATATAGTGTAAGAATACAAGAAGACATGGTAAAAGTTAAACTATTTAACTACGAGTTAAATCCATAAGATAACGTTAAAATGGTAACATAAACTTGAATAAAACCAATAGGTTTCACTTTTTTTGACCTTTCACCACCTTATCGTCGAAATAAATAATTTTTTAGCCATTATAAACCGAAAATGAATTCATTATAAAATAATATTTCAAGGTTTTCCAAAAGTGACCCTCGCCTCTCTTATAAAAGGGTACCTCACTTTCCCTTAATTTTACACCTCCATATCCATTTGTCTTAGAAAACCCTTAACCAAATATCCTCCCAATATTTCCCACATCATCATAAAGGCCATAAATTGATTAGAAATCTATCCTATGGACCCCTTTTGATCAAATCAAAAACAATAACGCGAAAAAGAGTTAAATATTTCATCACCTCTTTCATGTTCTTTTCTTCTTCCACATCCTCTTTCATTGTTGTTTGCATTATAAAATAATAAATCTAGTATATTTTATATACATTGATGTTATTATGAAAATTTTACAACCATATTCATTATTATATTCATCACATGAACGGAAAAGTCACCATATGGGCGTACGTACGACTTATCGTCTCTACGTCGTGGTGTAGTTTGTTATTCAAACACATCAACATTTGGATGGGTATAATAATGAATATAAATAATTTAAATAATAAATATAACATTATAATTATCCTTTATATATGATTTAACATCTAATTACACCTGATTTTTTCATTGATATAAAGATGATGTCGCCTGTGCGTATGTATAGACTAGCATCTCCACCACACGATGAGATTCATTCCCATGTTCATCATTCAACGATGATTATGAAAAAATATATTATTATTATCTATGTAATATATTAAATAATAATTCTACTTAATATATATATTTGTGTTTTTACTTACATATATCTTATTCACTTACTTCCGTTCAATATGATATAAAAATGGAAACATCGTTTATGCATACGTACGACCTACCGTCACCATAAACAGTGCCTTCCATTTCATATATCAATCTATTTTAATTATTTATATTCTAAATATATATGATATATAAATCTAGGTTTATATTCTGGAGGAATTTAAATTATTATCTATATGGTAAGATCAATAAAAACAAGTTAAATCACATACGATAAAGAATGTAATTATTACCAAAAATGTTAATTTAACATGGAAATCATTATTAAATGGGTAGTATAATGTCATAAATGAATAATGAATGATATAATAAATATGAATATGGTTCTGGTATAGTTCAATAACATACTATGGTCATTATAGATGAGGTCAAATGTACACTCGACCAAAGGAAAGTTTAAGGTATGGGTTAATTCTTTAATCTCATTATTATTCAATATTTTGTATGTGTATGTTTTTATTGGGACATATTTATTATCCATTTATAGGTTTTATAAAAGTGTTTTCAAAGGGATTCTTTTTAAGTGATTTTTTTTACTAAAACATCATTTTAAATATTTTTAAGGATTTATTCTTTCAAACCCTTCTCATTAATGTCCATGCTTTCAAAATGGTTTTAATGATTTATTTCTATGGACATGAATTTTTTAAAATGTCAATTCATTACAATAGTTTCCAAGTGGAATGGGACACTTTGAATCAAAAATATATTTTAACGGACATCATTTATAAGTCCATTAAATGATTTAATAAAAATTTATATTTCTCTCAATGATTTTTACTGATCATTTTCAACAATGAGAACATACTTCATAGGATATTATTCTTGATAGAGGTTATTTTTTATGATGCAAATCTTTAATATTGTATTGAAGGTTTTGTGATATTTTTGACTGTGGATGTTTTAGTTTTATACCATTCATGGTTTATGGATACTGTGTTGACATTTTGTATGGTTGTTTTAATATGAATGTTTATGTTATGTTTAATACTTTTCATATAAGAAATGTATTGTACTTAGTATGTGACGTGTAGAGCCAGGTATAACTCCTCGATGCATCGGTATGTCCAATTAGACAAACTAGTGGCTTGGCATAAGGACTTGCCAAAATTTTATTTGTAGTTTTAGCACAAGGCCTTCACTGTGTGGTTATGAAGTCCGGGATTATGAATTTCATCAGTATGAGTGTTTCTATTGAAATTGAATAAGATTATTCTACTAGTAGAATGTCCATGTGAATTAGTAAATGGAATACATTGATTTTATCTTTTCCATATTATGATAAATTTAATATTTAAAAGGATTTTTTTTAGTCATATACATTTTCATAAAGGTTTATGCTTATTTATTTTATCTTTCGCTAAATTGTTTACCCTTACTGAGAATTTGGGCTCACCCCTTTCTTTGGTTTTATTTTCCCATGATTTCTAAGAAGCGTATTACGATTCATATGCATGGTAAAGCTAAAAGGGAATAATGGAGTTCTAAAAGAACTATCTAAGCTGTATTTTATGTCTGAAATTGGAATGTGAAGTTGATGTATGTACTCTAATTCCACGACATCTAAACAGATCAGTCATCCGGGACATGATTTCCTTGAATCATGCCAATGTATTGAAATAATGCGCCGAATCTGGGTTACTGGGGTCCGATCATTACATAAATTACCATATGATCATTATAAAACCCTTAATTATCCCAAAATATAATTCATCCTTTAACGCTTATGTTTATTTTTAGTACTTCATTTACCTTAATCATATAGTGCTTCCAAAATATTAAACCTCTTAAAAATTAACATTAATCACATAATCCCTAAATGATTTCCAATCCTATAGTTATCTATTTGATAAATCAAATATTCCCAAAATAATTGAATCATTCATCCATAATTTTTAAAAAAAAGATGAAAATGATATAATAACCAAGAAATATTATATTCTAGTTGAATTTGATTCACACTTATGGCCAATCAGTTTTTATACCAATTCACATGGAAATTTCGGATGCAATGTGTTGTCACCCTTCACATGAGTCATCCTTTTCCTAAATCAATATTAATACAATCCTTTTAAAATTCCATAAATATTAGAAAAATATGTAGAAATAACATTAATATGTTTTGAGAATAAACGTTATTTGATATATTTCATTTTGAATCCCAAAATGTTATAAACCATAATTACCTAATAAATAAATTTCTCAAAAAATACAATTAGTCAGCATATATCTTCATAAACTAAATAATTAACATGTTTTAAAAGACATTAAAAATATGATGAAACATAAAATTATAAACCCATGATGATATTGATTCCCCATAATAAAACATCATAATCTCTAATGTTTCCAAAATCGTGCATTGATACCAACTATGAAGACTGGGCCAAATTCTTTACATATTGTAGTATTTTTTTCTAGGATACACATTAGATGATATTTTTAGTTTAATGTTATATTAAATTAGGGAAAACTCATAAAAATTAATCTCATACATTAAAATTTGTCATGTATACTCGTTATCCATTTTTTCACTAAAGGAATACATTTTAAAAAATATTTGGTTTTCTCAGAATATATTCAATATTTTAATCATGTTTTCTTAATTTTCCTTAATTTTCCATTACCTTGTTATTTTTTATAAATTTTAATGATTATAAATTCCCAATAATTGTACTAAATGATAATAAACCATTAGTCTAGTGAACACCCATAATAATTTTCATGAAAACATATATTTTTACCATGAAAAAAGTATTCAAAATTTCAATAATATCATTATCTAACCATTGTAAATTCAAATATTTTCATGAAAAATCATTCAAAAAAAATTAAAATATTACTAGCTAACTAGTGACATCAATTTCCTATCTCTTTAAAATATATTATATCTTTCTTAGCTACAATGGGAGTAAATATTACATTAACTTTTGGAATACACACCATAGCCTAATCCCTTAAAATATTAGGGTAAACCAAATCAATTAACAGTTTCTCATTACTGAATTATTTAGATGTCTATAATTGAATAACCTACCCTTATATTACTAGGGATCCCCCCATACTCATTAAAAATTCCCAATAAAAATAACAAAATCCTAATAAATAAATATTGAATAAAAAATAATTATGAGGAATTTAACTTTTCCCTTTTAAATCACTTATAAATTTTAAAGTGTCTCATAGTCATAAATTAAGACATTTTATTTGAAAGTAAAATTATTAAATTGTAAAGGAAAAATAAAAACATTATAAGATCAGAAAATCATAAAAATAATTTCAAGTATTACAAGTTAAAAATGTATTCATTATGTCTTATTTAAAATTAATTGAAAGAGTAATTTTGAAAAAAGTTTTTAAAAGAATATCTTTTAAATAAAACCCTAAATTGAATCAATTTTTTATATAGATTAAATGATATGATTTCCATTATAAACTTTTTTTTTATAAAAACTAGTTTATAAAATCATTCTAAATATTTATACATGAAATATACATATTTAGAAAATAAACCATTAAATCATTTAAATCATTGTTTTTTCCTTATTGGGTAACATTTCATCAGTCCATCTCATAATGTAAAATATTTATCATTCAGAATAATAAAATTTGGATAATTATTTACATCAAGTTGATCCTTTTTAACTTTTATTATTCCATTTATATATCCTATTACTGTTTTATTACAATTTACTTAATTATATAAGTTTATATTAGACTCTTTGATGATATTTTGTTTTTGAGTCCAAAATTACATTTGTATAGTGTCTATAGTCAATGTGGTCAATATTACATAACATCCAAAATATTATTCCTGACATAATGGCATCTTTTATACATCAATTATACTTTTTAATTCATTTATTAAATATCGCTAATGAATATGAACTATGTTACAATCATAGAGACAATAATCCATATATAAACATGAGTAACATTTTTATTTCATTGATGAACAAAACTAAAATAAGGTAAGAATGATTTTTTCATTAAATAATTATAATAATATAAATATTATAATTTTAATAATTTAAATTTATTTATATATATTACCCATGTTATGTGGTGATGAAAAATGAATCACATTTCTTTGTAGAGGCTATAATTCAAACGTACACACGAATGATATTATATTTTTTATGTTCATTAAAAGGTAATAAAATAATTGATATATTATTATTTAAAAGTGATAAATATTTAATAAATATCATATATAAAAATTAATTCTATCATTACAACTAATCATGAGACACAATGATAGAAAATGGATTATATTTGTTTTTGAGGTGGTAGTCCACTGTAAACCCAATGGATTAATTGTTTTAGCATTTTATAGAAGAAAAGATGGATTTAGAAGATTATATTAACAAAATATAATATAAATATATTTACAATAATTTATTTATTATATTTAAATGATTTAATAACATTTTAATTATGTGTAAGAAAAAATAAAATTGAATAACTTGAATGAAAATGATACCTCTTCTTCATAAAAACTATTCTTCATAAAACCTTAATACAACTATGATTAGTGTTATGCACACAATAAGGAATCTATAATGTGGTCAGGGATTCTATGGAGTTAATTTAGAATATGTTTTATTAATAAACATCATTTTTAGATTCATTAAAAGAGAAGATGTGCTTCCCGTTTATAATAGAGGGGATATGAACTCTCAAAATTTCTCAAAATAAAAAATTAATTTAAATTAGTTTTCTCATCATAATCATTAAAAAATGATTTATATCCAATATAGGATGGTTTTTATAGATATAATTTCAAAAAATGAAAATTATACACCTTTTGACTATTTTTTAATACGTATCCCATTGTTTTATCAATTACCTATCCACTTTAACTCTTATCATGATAAAATGTGTTTTTACTATTCGATGGGTAATATACTAAATATAAAATGATAAATGAACAAAAATTTACCATCTATAAAATCGTAAACCTTATACCAATTATTTTCATTGTTATTATATTTTTATAAATTTTATATCATTTAATAACATATAATTTCATTTAAAAGATCATTAATGTCAATTTTCACACCCTTCATTCCTTAATATATTAAAATATATCATAAAAACAAGATAAATTTTGAATAATTCATATAAAACACAACTATATTTTCAATTTCACCTATATAATTATTTTATGACATATGTATATTAAATTTTATTTGTTTTTAATATTTGTAATATAATTTATTTTATACTTCCACTAATTACCCAATTACTACATCCTCATTATGTAACCCTCTAGAGTAATTATTTATTTCTTGATTACATAAAATATATAATTATTTTGAATATAAAATTTTTAAATTTCTAAAAACACTTTATAATTGAATATATCTTCCAAACAAACCTATATCAAAATTTTTATACTTATTAAAACATAACTAGGACATGTTTAACTTTTCATTACAAGAAAATTATATAAATGAATTAATGTCATATATGTAGATCTAAGAGGTAATAATACTTTCCAAATGATTAATTTGATCAAATATAATTCATCTAATTATATTAGGACAACATTCATGGTTTTATTTAATAGTTATTCAATTATTTTTACCAATAGTTAAAAAAATGTACCCTTAAACATGGCAATAAAAATTACCAAATATAATACTCATATTGTCCAAAAATTGAGGTCGTATATTTACTAAAATATAATATTATTATTCCAAATATGGAATCCATTTTTAAAAATTCCGAACACATACGTTGGTAATATTTATTTAAAATTAATCCCATAGATGGTGTGCGGGAATCAAATTTTAATGAGAAAATGTTCAAAATATTGAAATGTTTTAATATCCAAATCAAAAGTAAAATTGAATCTGATGACCTAAATTGAATTAAATGATATAAATTATAAATAATTATACTAAAAATGATACCAATAATAAATTTCTTAAATATATTTTTTTTGAAGAAAATGCTCTTTTCTATTAAAATATAGTAATATAATGTATTTATTAGAACATTAAATATATCACAAATATGAAAATAAAATAAAAAATTGATATTAAAATTTCTATTAGGAAGTTTATTTTTTTAAAATGTAACTAATAGAAGTAGCAGAAATTATATTTACAATATTTTTCTATCAAAAAGAGGAAAAATCACCTTTTTAGAAAAATACATATTCTATTCATAGAATTATATTTTTTCATATATCATACCTATATAACAAGAATGTATTTTTTTTAATTTATTATATATACATATATATAATTAATCTGTTGTAGATATTTTTATTTTTTATTTAGTTGTTATAAAATACACTTGTGTGTGGTTAAATAAATTTTTCCGAAAAGCTTTCATTTAATTTTAAAAAAGGATTTATTTTAATTTATAATTAATTAATCAAAGAATTTATATTATATTCATGTGTAAACAATAATTTAATAATTTAGTTAAAACTATTAATAACCATTTTCGGACAGAAATGTTATAACGGTATTATTTAGATAATAAAATTCAGTTGTTCTCTTCTGCTCAAATTGGTGTGTCATGTCTTCTATTGAACATTGTAATTTATTTAAATAAAATTGGGATGTTATAAATACCCTTCCACTAGTTTGTATTCATCTTTTATATCATTTTTTTCTCTACTAGACCATGATGTAATATTCTACCCATGGACACAACCTAGGACCTCGTAGGTAGTCATAATCACCAGGAATACAACACATCTAATGCTTTCTTATACCTGTTACTATATTTACTATGAAGAGTGATAATTTATTGGGATATGAAATTTTTGATAAAAAAATTCATGAGAAAAAATAATGGAATTCTTTCAAACCAATTCTCATTAATCCAGGTCCTAGTAGAGGCTATAAAGTGTTTTGTGATGCAACAGGCATCAAGCTAGGAATAGTGATAATATAGGAGGATATAGTAATTGTACATAAGTCTCAAAATTGGATACCTCACTTTCAAAATAACCAACCCATGTTTTTGAGCTAGCAGTATTGGTCCATGTATTACACTTTTGGGGGCTCTACCTAATGGTTGAGCACTTGGTAGTGTATTCAGTCTATAGATCCTGAAATATATGTTTATGTTTCATTAAATTATTTTATACAGTAATGATGAGTCAAATACATTTAGTCCCTAAAATTTTCACATTATTACATACATAGTACGGAAAATTTGGATGATACTTCACTAATCTAGGAAACTTAGGAATAATCTTTAAAGGAATCCATTTATAAATTAAAACTATTAGTCTCATTTTCTGAGCATCATGTGTTGTTTCTTGATAGTAATGAATGTAA
Organism: Viscum album; assembly: GCA_963277665.1. Taxonomy (NCBI): domain Eukaryota; kingdom Viridiplantae; phylum Streptophyta; class Magnoliopsida; order Santalales; family Viscaceae; genus Viscum; species Viscum album. The sequence goes on along the minus strand of OY728120.1, from coordinate 2,056,713,995 downwards.
TTTCAATGGATCCATATATGTTAACTCTTCACTCCTAGATAGGTTGAAGAGAATTTATTTTTTAGACCTTGAGGGGTTCTTTCAACAAGAAATCAATAATGGTGTTAATCTACATCCAGATTAGTGTGTGGTAAGAGAAGAAAACCAACATATACATGATAATTTTTGGGTACCCATGAACATGAAAGTGAAAATAATATGAGAGTACCATGATTCAAAAAGGTTATCTCATCCATGTATCTCCAATATTTATCTTTATATGTTTTTAAAGTATTTTCAGCTAGAGATGAACATCATATTTTATTTTTAATCACAATATGTTAGACCTATCAATAGGTGATGCCAGGGAACCAGAAGCCTACAATCCAATAATTTAAGTATTTAGTTCTTTATTTTAAATGGTAATAAATTGTAATTTATTTTCAAGCTAGCTTACTAGGGTCGCATTGATGTATCCTTGTGGTTTGGGTAGTTGTGGTTTGACTGATGAATTTATTCCATTTCCTTTCTATGTGGGAGAAATTCTTATTTGATTAAATGTGATGATTTTAGGTTCATGAGATCATATGTCTAGATGAGGTAATCACTTACTATCATTTTTTATACGGATGATGGTTTCAAATTGATGTTCTGGTATAGGTTAAAGACAAAAAAATGGGTACATAGGTTCCTCTGTAAACATCATTTTTTCCTAAAACCAATGACTTGTTACAAAAAATACTAGTTTTAGATGACATGTTCCATGTATGTGTCCTTTATTTTGGTTGTTCATGGTAGAAGAATTTCCATATGGTCAGCTTCTATAACTACAATGGATATCATACAACAATTCAGATGGCTCTATATGAGTCCTTATATGGTAATTCATGTCATTCCTACCTCTTCAAGTTAGAGGAATTATGGGTAGTTCTGTGTTGGCTTTATATCATGCAAGAGACTTATTGGATGATGTGGTTAAGAAGGTAATGTAAGTCTACAACTTATTATGTACAGAAATAATATTCCTAATTCATTAGAGAACCTAAATAGTTCAATGTTGAGGATCCTTATTTGTTGTTGGTATCACATTGACTTGGGTGCAGTCATATACATAGGAAATTTTAGTTTTCACCTTGTTTTTTGGGACTTTTGAGATCAATGATATTGTTCGGACAATAGTCTATCAGTTTCATCTACCATATAGGTATCCTAACATGCTTGATGTCTTCCATATATCACATATTCTCTAATATAATGTCAACCCAGATCTATATTTTCATCATAAACATGTAGAATCATGTGTTTATTTTTCATTGAGAAGTATCATATATGATTTTTGCATTGGAGTATGGAGGCTCTCTGAGGCTGGTCCATACCATTGGTTGTCGTTCAATAATAAAATCAATGTATCGTATGAGACCTATGTGTAAGATGGTTTTATATATTCCTATATTCCAGAGTTATTCCCAATAAAGAAGTTGTCTATGATGGAAGGTTAACTCAGGGATGTGTTCTATAAAATGAAGATGATAGTAAGAACCCAGTTCTTCTATATGGAATAGATTCATTATTTTTTTCAATATATTTTGTTACATAATAAGGATTTTTATTTTGGAAAAAGTGGGAATGAGGGTGTTCAGGTATTTATTGGATACTAGAACCACAATCGATGGGATAAATCACTCGGTTGTTCGATTAGTATACGTTTAAATCATTCTGCCAAACATACTCAGAATCACCTAAAAAATGTGGTTATTTCAATAGAGAAAATTAGGATGAAAATTTTTCCCTAATCTTGAACTGAGTGAAAAAAAAATATTGTATATTTATATTGTTTTTTTCAAACCCAAATGGAATATATGGTAGATGTTTTAAAAAATTGATATGTAAAAAAGTGTGGTTTCCCTATTTAGGAAATGAGATATGTACCATTGGGGCACAATTTTTTAAACCATGAAGCTAAACCATTCGAGGCCACTTTATGAAAAGTTAATTTTTAATTGTTGGTTAATTGTTTTTCTAACCATGTTGTCAAACCATCCAACCCAGTAATATTTTGTTAAACAAAATTTCCCCTCACTTTAATATATTCATTCCACTCCTCTTATTTTCCTCTAATGTGCATAGGGAGATCTTATTTCTTCTATAGGAGGATCCTAAAATAGGTTTATCCATTTAATTACAGCATGATCTTTGAATGAATATTTGATCTTCTCATAAAATTCTTATCAGTTAGTTCTTCAATCCCTAGTTTCATTTTGTTATTATCTATCTTCTCGATGATTTTTTTATGATGTAGGATAATCAGCCCTATTTCTCAAGGCACTGATATGATCTTCATTTTTATTTTATTTCCAGAAAATCTAGGGGCCTGAAATGGATCCTGAGAGTGATATAGGTTCCAGGAAGGTTGCCTATGACTTTTTCATTAAATGTTGTTCTGTTTGTAAATTTTATTTATTGTGACCGAGCTAGTTTTATAGGGATATGCTTTAAAAATATATTTTCATTAATTAAATTTTTTTAAAAATTTATTCTTTAGCCAAAGAAATAAGTTCACAATGAATTTTTTTGTTAGTAACTCAAAATAGAACACACATATGTGGTTCTTATCCAAATTTTACATTTTCTTATTTGTTGACATTATTTGAGACACAGTTTGGTTGTGCTTCCACTTAGCATTGTTGAGGTATCTGTTTTTCCATAATCAAGTGAATCATTAATTTGTTAAATGGAATTTATATTTTTAAAAATAAATTGGAATATTTTGTTATAATTTCATTCCTATAACTTCCAAATATCCTACACCCTATCATGCTAAATTAATGGTATATAACGAACCTGTACATTATTCATTAATTAATTTCATAATTGGTTTCATGTCATTGGTAGACCTTGTAAATATTATTCAAAGGTCATTTAATTGTCAAATTAAATTAATAAATGGAATTATTATTACATGGATCTTGAATATATATGATATAAATGGATAAATTATATGTTTCATATTTCTTCAAAATATTTTACCTTTATAGGAATTCGTAGTGTTATACAAACCTTATATTTCTAATGGAATGCCTTGAGAACTCAGTTGAAGCCATTCTGATTCCTTGAACCAATTTCAATTGCAGATACCCACCACAAAATATGTTCATTTACTTTTTAAATGAATGCATCAGTATAGTACTAAATATTCACATGGAATCCCTTCTAGATATTAAATTTCCGTAGATAAACACCTCGGATTCATCTTGATATCTTCAGACATAGGGCACCATGGATTAACCCCATTGGTACATGTCATGATTATCTCATGATTACCATGGATGATATAGGTGGACTCAGTTTGACTCATTTATAGTGGAATGCTTTAAGGGAGGCCAATGGATTACACTCAGACACATTGTATTCATACTCCATGTGACACTATTATGAGTTGGATCAACCCATCAGGTAAATGATGCCTTGGATACACATTGGATCCCTTTTATCTATACATAATGGTAAATTAATGATTATTCACTTACATATTAATGATATTTATAAAATAAATTAATGCGTAATCAATTAAATAATTAAATTATCACATTTTTAGAGGCATTACCAGTTTATCTGGATGCATGTCTATGTTATTTATTTTTAATTCATTACATTATTATATACCTTCACACTGTATAGTTTATATTCACATATAGGTTTATACAGAATCCATTGGGGCCAGCTTACCATGATTTATCTCATACCACATCTGGGCCACCATTGGTACTTTGGAACATTATATAATTACAAGTGTATATAAGTGGAATCATTCCACCTTATTATATATGCTACCCAAAGATTGAAATCTACTCACAATGAGATAAAATTGATTAGATCTTAACATTATTAAATTAAATTTATAGTTCCAAAAATTAGTAAAATATGTAAATTGAAAAAAAATCATAGCTAATATCATTATTATAAATATGCTTTATTTTGGGATATCATTTTTATCATATCATTCATAATGTTTTGTAAATGAGATGTGAAATATCCAAAAAATACCCCCTCGAGTGTCAATCATGTTGCATAGTAAGATCATTTTTCTAGAACTAGTTTACTATAATTCATCCAAATTTGAAATTATTATAGTTATTACCCATAGGCACCATTTTACCAAAACCACTACCACATTTACAATCTTGATAGGTTTTTATTTTAATGAAAAACCAAATTATCTCTTACTTAACAAAACATAATGTTTTTAATAAATATATTAACCCAAAATCAATCATAGGGTTAAATTTCACAATATATATTTTTTAAGATTTTAATGTTTCAATCATATCCTCATGCTTGTTTTCATTTATTTTCATACGCCCGTTTTGATTAAATATTTGGCGGGGATTGAATTGGGGTAAATTTATTTTAATTTTGAGATATTTGTAAGCACATGGTTATGCGAATGGTCGTCAAATATCCATCTAAAAGGTTGAATTATTCATAAGGACACTTTGCACCATATTTTAGAGCAATAGGAAGTGGTGAATAGGTTTTTCAAACTATGCATCCTCCCTCCCCAAATGATTCATTGTCAAATAGAGGATATATTCATGGTTAGCGTATGCTTTGTTAAAATGTGTTCTACATTTTAGAACATTTTAACCCTGTGAGTAGTCGCACACTATTAAAGTGCATAGTTTGGAAAATCGTGCACCTCTTCCAAGGAAACCATACCTGTAGTAATAAATCCCATTTAGTTTTTTTATCAAAATTCATGATCCCCTTGGTTTTTATACTAGAACATGTTTCCATTAAGATTCAGATCTTTTTTCTTCTTATTTAGGGTATAGCTTTATGAACATTCATCAATGATCTTGAATAAAGTGATCTAATTACCAATTCATTTAATAATGATTATAATATATAGTTTTTATTTGTGAAATTTTAATTTCCATGTTTGGAAAACAACTTTTATTTTTAACTAATTAATTTATTTCCCCCATTCTATTATTAAATTGGTTGAATAATAGTATTATAAAATTAGTGGAATAATGGGATTATAAAATTGTGTGAATAATGGGATCAAAAAATTGGTTTAATAAATAGAAGATGAAATTGGCTGAGAAATTGTTTACAAACATGGTTGATAATGGGCTATGAAAATAGGACCATAGTTCTAGATTTTTGGGGATAATGTGAACAATGAGTTGGGGGATTGGGATTGTTTCTCTATATATCCATCGAAGAAAACAGATGCTCTAGGTAGCATAATTATTTATTTATTCGCATGTGATCGCTTAGTTATGAGATATGGAATGATTCTCCCAATACCCATGGGGATCACAATAGAATTTCAATGATCCCATTATATGATTGTGAAATTTGAATTAAATGGATAATTATATCCCATTAATGAATGGATTGTGATATTCCTATCATGTATGGTTTAGACCCTATGATGGGATGAATCAACTATTATTAGTTCGAGTATCACCATGAACCTAGGGGCCCAAGTGGTAATTTAAATAGTATTAAATTATGAATATGTAGACCTTCTATTTCATTCCATATTATTAATACAAATTCATACAACATTATAGGATATATTTTTCATTATATTGAGTAGGTTATGGGATACTAATTTGTACTCAAACCACACATAGGCTTCCAAATTGGTACCCGAACAGACTTAATGTTTATTGGTTATGATAAGGGAAAAACACCCAAGTCAGATGGCTGATGTGGGATTTTAGATGGACCAGGGAGGAGGGAAGTAGACCTAATTTCAGGACATGCATGGAAGTTATCAATTTTTCATTATATTGGGTTTTTATTTCACAAATAACATTTATGTTTCATGAAATTTCCAGTTCATTTGTTTATAGTAATATTCCCCTCATTTGGATTCATCATGTGAAGTTGGGTTATTATTAATTATGGTACTATCTAGGTTGTTGAATATTGTAATTTTTATTTTTATTTATTTACACTACTATAATACTGTGATAAAGAGGGTATAGGCTCCCCATATTACATATTTGACCCGCTATACAACTCATAATTCTATGACATATTTGGATTATATCAAACAACCATTGTCTAAATCGTATTTGGTCTCTGTTATGTTTCAACCACTTCGGTACCTCTATATGTCGTATCAAAAGAGTTTCTTTTGTTTTTAGATCCATCAATATTTTGGAATGTTCTCTAGGACACTAATATGAGTCATGTATTGGTTATTATATCAATTATTTATGTATGATACCAATTTATTGGGGAATACCCATGTAAACATGGTGGGAGTGTTGTTATTTATGCATGATATAATTGTTTGATGTCATTTAACCTTGGGTGATGAACATTTTGTGAGATATACTGGTTTTTTAAGATTATAGAAATAGTCTGATATGGAAAATTAGTTAATTATACATGCATCATTAAGGAACACATGATTTTATGTGACATGCATTATTTTAAGAATGCCTGGAAAAGAAGGATTTTGTTAGGTGGTTGTAGTGAAAATGATTTTACTTATTTGGGTATATCAAAAATTAAATTCTTTCTATTAATAAAATGATAATTTTAAATGATGAAAATTGAATTAATTGAACATGGATAAATGGTAGTCTAACGGGAAACCATAAAATTTGAATTTGTTTTAACATATGTCTTCTAGTAACTAGACGAGTGATCATTGAAGGACGTGATAGTTCCTCGGTGATGAACTTGTGGCAGTGAATGTTGATGAATTGTTTTGGATTTATATAAATCCCTCTCTCTTAAATGTGATAATGATGTGTTATGTTCCCAAAGACATGTATTTGTCTTTATAAATACATTCCTCCATGAAGAAAATTGATGATAGGACCACATGATGATATGGATGGAAACATGACTCTAGTAGTGGAACTAGAGGATCTGATAGATACATGTAATGGAGCAAGAGAGTAGTTTTTTCTGAAGTTTTATCACTTTATGTTATTCAATGGATAGAGACCAGGGCCATGTTTTGAATAATATTTATGACTTACCAAGAGAGTTCCACTCTCAAATCCATAATACCTTCATTGGAGAGGGTGTAACTAAGGAAACTGAGTTGTAGATTTACTATATCTAGATGATTATTGAAATTTTGAGTCCATTGTGGATATGAGATTCAAAATCAATTACTATATTTTTACTAGATTGGCAGAATAATAGTTTTATGTTGAAGCTCCGGATGGATATTTAAAGAATATGGTGTGGTAAATATTTCATGATATGTTCCTAGAACAATATACCTTGGAATTCATAGACATGAGTGGTAAGTTGAGTTTATGTAGTGCACCAAGATGAGTATATCAGTTATGGAATATAATGGCCACCTTTGCAAACCTCAAATACATTTTACTGTCTTGGTAGGATATGTGAAAACTATAGAGAAATATATTCATGATTAAATTAAATGTGATATTATGTAATAGTTTTACATCATTCTGTTGAATAAGTATACTAATTTAGTGAGTGAGTCCCCCATTTCTGATAGAAACATGAAGGAGGAATCCAGTGATATGCAGGTGGTTTCTGAAAGATGAAAAATATTAATGTATTCTAAGAGTAGAAAGACTCATTTTAAGAACCTTATCTTGGGAAATAGAAAACATTTGGTATGAGATTAACATCTGTTATTCACCATAGTTTCCATATTTTCATCCATGTGTCTGGTAGGTCAGGTCACATTTGACGCTAGTTCCATGAATAACGCCTTGACCCCAGTTACCCAGAGTTGGTGCATTATTACATTACATGTTCATGATCACAAGGGATCAAATCCCGAAAGACCGTTCTATTTTTTATATTTGGAAGTTCTAGATACATTCATATGTTTTACATTACTTTATAAAATAAAAAACACAACAACATTTCCCCCAATGACCACATTCATATCCCTTAGACTATCCATGCAGGTCACCATTACTATACTTATTCACATCCAAGAAAAAATAATACATAGAAAGGGGTGAGCTTAGAAGCTAATTAAGAATAAAAATATAGAAGAAAATTGCATAAATAAGAATAAATATTTAAGGAAATGTATACGACAAAAACACAAGCCTTTTAAACATAAAAATAATTATAATATGGAAATGATAAATCAAATAATGTCATTTAACTATTTACATAGACATTATACTAGTAGAATAATCACATACAACATTAATAGACACATTCACATTGACTGAATTCATAATTCTAGAATTTATAACCATATAGTCATGGCCTTATGCCAAGACAACAAATAAGATTTTGTGAAGGTCTTATGAAAAGGCAGTAGTTTGTCTCATGAGACCTACCGATTCTTCGAGGAACTATAGCAGGCTCCATCTTTCACTTACTAAGTCCAATGCATTCTTCATATGAAAGGATTTAAACATAACATAAAAATTCGTATTAAAACTAGAATAGGAAATGTAAATAATTTAACCATAATCCATGAATGGTATAAAAATAGAACATCCACATTAAAACATATCATAACTCATTCAATTCAAAATGGATGATTTTATAATAAATCAACCTCGATCAAGAATAAAATCCCATAAAGGATATTGACATAGTTTAAAATGATCAGTAAAAATCATTGGGAGAAATACCCCGTTTTTATAAAATCATTTATAGGTCAAATAATTTATAAAGGAATTCATTAAAAAAAATTTCAATCAAATTGTCCCATACCACTTTGAATATTTTTAAAGGAATTAACATTTTCAAACATTCATGTCCATATAAAAAAAATCCTTAAAACCATTTTGAGAATATGTACATTAATGTGAATGTTTTAGAAATATAAATATGTAAAACATTTAAAATGATGTTTTAGTAAAAGTGTCCCATAAAAATAATTCCTTTGAAAACACTTTTTTGAAACATGGACATGGATAATAAATATGTCTTAGTAGATACTTACATAAAAACAACCATATATAATAAAGAGATTGTGAAATTTATCCTTACCTAGTACTTTTCATGAGTCGATGGTATGTTATACTCCTACACAATAGTTAAAAATTTGTTACTAAATTATACAAAAACAATATACATATATATTATATCATACATGATCCACTAATATTTCTTTGTTAATAATATTTCAGCAGTATCCTCTTTTCGTGTGTTAACTAATTCGTTTTACTTTATACGATTGGTTATGTAAGAAAGGTTATTTATAGATAGGATGTATTTGATTAAAACAAATAAATATTTTATGTTACTAAACATTATTTTTAATCATTAAAATAAATTTATTCTTGAATGATTACTATCGAGAATGAATCTCATCGCGTTCGTGGAGATGGTAATCACTACGTATGCACGAGGGAAAATATCAGTATATTGATGGTTAAATCATATGTAATTGGACGGTATATCATACATAAATAATAATGAGCATGTTATATTTATTATTTAAATTAGTTATTCTAATTATTATATACATCCAAATAATTAAGTGTTTGAATAAAAAACTACACCACGACGTGGAGACGGTAAACCGTACGTATGCGCATATGGTGACTTTGTCAATAATATGATGGATAGAATAATGAATATAGTTGTTAGATATTTATAATAACATCAAAATATGTATAAGACATTTATGTTATTATTTGAGTATGGAAATATCCAATAAAGAAGAAGTGCAAAAAGAAAAGAACTGGAAAGATTGTGGTGAAATTATTACCTCTTCTTTAGGTGTTTCCTTTTGAGTTGATCAAAAGGGCTCTATAAGATGAATTACTGATCAAAATAAGGACACTTGGTTGAAGTGACAGATGTTGTAAGGTATTTGGGTTGAATTTTGATGATCCAAATGGCTATGGAGGTGCTATTTTTAGGGAAGGGGAAATATATTTTTATAAGAGAGATGAGGGTCACTTTAGGAAAGGCTTGAAATATTAGTTTATTATACAATAATTTTCGGTTTATAATGGCTCAAAATGGAATTATTAATTGTATATGGTGGTTATGGGTTAAATACTCTCAACCAATAGGTTTGATACAGTATTATGTCACTATAATAACCTAATATTTTAGATACAACTCTTAGTTAAATAGTTTAACTTTTACCATATATTCTTTTATTATTATAATTATTGGTAAATAAAAAATCTATAAAATTCAAAGAGATCCCCAGGTGGTTCATAAATGTAATATATTTTATTATATAAGTCTTTTGGCAGAACAGTGTATTTTTAATACTATTATATCATTTAATAATATAGTATTTGTTTCAAAAACTCATTTTTGTCAAAATTGACATTATTTAATTTTTGGTTTTTGTGAAATTCATAACAACTTGATTACTTCTAATAAAATACATTAAATTAATCATAACATTTCATGTTCACCTATAAAATGATTTTATGGCATCAAATCATTTAAATTATATTTATTTCATCTTTTATAATATCATTTATTTGATTCCTTCATTAATAAGGAAATTACAGCATCCTAATTATGTCATATATCAATATATTTATTTTATGTACAAAAATTATAAATAAAATAAAATTATCTATGAAACCTTTTTATATTTCTAATAAATATCTATAGTATAATAGATCAATTATATATTCTTTCATATATTTTTTTTTACTAAAATATATATGCTTTTATTATTTTTTCTGTTACTTTAGATTATTTTATATAAAATGTTATTATCACTCTAATGTGGCTCTATGGGGCCCCAAAATAGACCCAAGGATTCCCATGTTCGAAAATGTGTCATCCAATAGTAATAAGACATGATTTATGATAATTAAATATTATTATAATAATATTTTTTACCCTTATTTACCAGATTTACCCTTTAACCTTGGTAAATAAAATATTTACTGAAGTAAATATTCATAATGTCTAAAAATAAAAGTTACATATTTACATAATTTGGACCTCCTAATACCCAATATGGAATCCATTTTTTAAATTCAAGAAAAGGAGATGTGGCAGAAATTAATATAAAATTAATTGTTGTTATCAATACCAAAACTGTGTTTTTTTAGAAATAATAACTATTAAAAGATTGACAGTTGTTTATGTTCAGTTTAAATTTGAAATTACATCCAATGAACATAATTATATTAAATGATAAAAATATAATATAATTATATTTTAAAAATTCTGAAATTTATAAATTTACACTATAAATTATTTATATTAAAAAGATGTTTTTAATTAACATTTAGTATTTTTAATTATTCATCAAAATATGATAGTAATAAGAAAAGGAAAAAAAATTATCTGAGCTAAATTTTTATTTCCCTATTAAAAAGACTATTTTAATTTCATTAAATAGATAATATAAAAGTGTCAAATATTGGTTTTAAAAATGTTTCTCCATTAATATGTGGTAAATTTTCAAAAATTTTAAAAATATAACTTTTTTTCTGAAAAATTGAATTTGTTCATATATTATATCAAAGAAACACATAATATGGAGTATAAAATAATATGGAGTATATAAAATTCAAAATTCATTTAATACTATTCTGAACCGCTTTTTTAACAGCATGTTTGGTAAGTCGTGGTGCACTCACACTAGGTGTTGCGTGTTACACATGTTATTGAATTACATTGAAGGGATATCGTACTATGAAATATTGGGGTGTTAAATTCACCTCTACTTCAATAAATTGCGTCCTTGCAATTTGAAATTGTTATTTGAAAATAATTGGTTAAAAATAGAAAAATTCCATTGTGGAAAACCCACATCATAAATTGGGTTAATAAAATTTAGTTTAAATAAAAGGGAAAGGGAAATGAAAAAGTACCCATAAAATTATGATTTCTATTAATAGAATATTATTGAAAACTAGAGACACATAACTGGTGGAAAACGTAAATATTTTTTGGGAGTGATTGATTTCATTAATCACAATCAAGTGTAAAGATGAGTGCATCAAACCCATCAATCTAAGATGATTTAAAATATCACCGGTTCAACAAAACCTAATGTATTAGGATAACTCATTTTTGGTTCTAAGATCCCTTACATAATGTTTAATAATTAATTTATTAATATAATAAGAGGGAAAAATTTACTTAACAAGAAGAGTTTCACCCTTTAACTAATTCCTACCACAAAGTCATCTTTCACTCCAAAAGATAATAGAATTCGAAAATATTATATTTATTCTAATAATATATTGTTTTAAAAAATGATGAATTTAAAATTCATCTATCATAACTTTTAAAAAAACTAAATTATAAAATATAGGATATAATGTAGGCCAGTGGTAGGTGATGCACCTTTGTTGCCCTACGGTTGCGAGTCCAAGCCTCACGGCCTTGCTGGATGCAACTGGTTATTGCCTGACCTCTGGGTTGTCCTTTTTATAACAATCTAAAAATAACCATAATAAATTCATTAACCTTAATAATAATATCCAATGTAAAACATAATCCATTACAAATTTTACACTTATCCAAAACACTTCTGTTCAAACTCACAGTCCAAATTTTATAAGGGAGGTAAACATAATGAAGATCTCTTTTTCCACCTAATAACATGTGAATATCTTCTTCATATATTCTTCTAAAACATTGTTACACCCTTAATTATTATAAAACATTGTTGATTCCATTCATGATTCTTTATTCATTATATAATTTTGTATATACTACTTATATCCAAAAATTTTGTAATCTCCAACTATAATGGAATAAACAAACAATTAATTAGTTTCAAACTAGTCAAAAATATCTAATATAATTTATCCAAATCAATCGTATCTTATTCCAGAATCACTAACTCAGTATCAGAACCATATTAAGGTTTACCATTCCTTCAACTATTTAATTTCCAAAAATTCTAACTTGCTATTGAGTCACTTTTATTAGAACCATATATTATCAAATACTCAATAAAATTGTACTATAGTACAATCCTTAATTATTTCCATAATTCTTATAACCAGTACATCGTTGATACAACACTAAAATGAAATATTTATTTAATAACAACATATGGACACTATTCATTCTTATTCAACTGTTGTAGTATCATTACATTATTATTATACAATAGCATCAATTTGGGAATACTCTGATGATTTGGACATTCATTTTCTTAGTGTTCCTACTCCTTCCTGATGAAGCATTGTACATTTGAAACCATTTTATTAACCATTCAATCACATACTTGGAATTTTTTTCTCCACACATAAAAAAAAATTCCATTCCCTTAATGCATTTACCAAGGAAACTTTTTCCACATTTATCACATATGGGGAAATCCTTCTTTCTGCTCGTCGCATTATTAATATTTCCCTCTAAAATCCTTTTATTTTCTTGTTACCCTTCAAATCCATATGACTCAGAGAATTCATTAATTATCTTATTAACAAATTATTTTTTTCTTCATGTGATGATAATAAATGGGTGACATTTTACATTCTAAATTTTGACTTAATACCATAAAATACATGATCATTCTTACTCTTTGGATCATGTGTATTGTTGGGGATCACTTTCCATCTACTGGGTGTCATTACTAAACAATCTCATACACTAGGTTAGTTTTATGAATCACAATTCCTAATTCCAAAGTTGTAAAATACCTATTATAAATTGAAATCATTATTAATATAATCTCTAATCATAAAAAAAATGTTTTCTTTGTAGATGTATTTACTCCAAAATCACTTATAAAAGATTGTAAAGAAAATGTGTTATCCTAAGAATATCCCTTGAGAGTGTCATATCCAAGAATACAGTAAGGCCTATTGCCATGTACTAGGATAACTCAAGTCAAGTCTTAAACTCCTTTTTGGAAATTCCACTCCTTGGCACATCTGTACCAGAGCTACCTCTACCTTATTGTAACCAGATAGGGATGTATTGCATGGAAAATACACAAAATATCTACATTACCAAAATTATAGGATGTTATTCTATACTAATCCCCATATTATATCATAGTGTAATCTTCGTGAATCAGATCTTTTCTAAATTTAGCTTCCAAGGTTTGTACTAAACTTCCTATGATATCAACTATAAAGCCCTGACCCCAGTTACCTAGAGTCAGTGAATTTTTAGATAACATTTTCATTATTAGAAGGGATAAAATCCCGAAAGACCGATCATTTTAGTAGCCTAGGAAGTACTGGATACATTCAAAAGTTTTTCATTTAATTATAAATTAAAAAACACAACAACATTGTCTCCATTGACCATATTCATATCCCTTAGACTATCCCAATGGGTCAGTCATAATATAATTCTTTTCATAATTGAATAATTAAAACATAGAATGGTGTGAGCTCATATGTTCAGTAAGGATAAAAATATAGCTTAAACATTCATAAATAAGCATAAACATTTAAGGCAATGTATAAGAATAAAACAAAAACCTTTTAATCATAGTCTTCCTCATAATATGGAAAGGATAAATAAGATAATTCCATTTACATATTCACATGGATATTATACTAGTGGAATAATAACATGAAATATCAATTTCCCCTTTCATATTGATGGAATGCATAATGTCAGACTTCATAACCATATAGTCAAGGGATTATTCCAAGACTATAAATATTTTTTTGTCAAGGCCATGGGCAAGACACTAGATTGTCACATGATACCTACCGATACATCGAGGAGCTATAGCGGGCTCCAACCATTACTTACTAAGTCCAATGCATTCCTCATATTAAAATCATTAATCCTAACATAAACATTCATATTAAAACTAGCATACATAATTTCAACACTTTAACCATAAAACATGAACGTTATAAAAATAGCACATCCATAGTAAAACTTATCACAACTCATTAAATACAATATGGAAGATTTTATAACAAATCAACCTCGATAAAGAATAATATCCCCTAAAATACGTTGACATAGTTGAAAATGATCAGTAAAAATCAATGAGAGAAATATCCTTTTTTCATGAAATCATTTAGAAGCCAAATAATTTATAAAGGATTTAATTTAAAAGATAGTTTCTAATCATATTTTCCCATTCCACTTTGAAGAATTTGAATGGAATTAACTTTTTAAAACATTAGTGTCCATTTAAATAAATCCTTAAAACCATTTTGAAAATATGGACATTAATGAGAATGGCTTAGGAAAATAAATCTAGAAAACATTTAAAATGAATTTTTAGTAAAAGAGTCCCTTAAAAATCTCTTTGAAAACTATTTTATATGATATGGGAATGGATTATAAATATATCCAAGTAGATACTTACATATAAAACAAACTCAGTTAATAAATAGATTTTGAAATTAACAATTACCTTGCAATTTAACTTATTTGATTGTATGTTAATCTCTTGTATAATAGTTAAAAATTTGTTATTAAATTATACAAGAACTATATATGTAAATATTATATCATATATGATCATCTAATATTTCTTTGTTAATAGTATTTTAGTAGTATCATCATTTTGGGTGTTAACGTATTATTTTTTCCTTTATATGATTGGTTACATAAGACATGTTTGTTATGGATATGATTTATTTTATTCCTATACAGAATGATATTATGTTCATATAAATTATATTTAATCATAAAGTAAAAATTATTCTTGAATGATTACGATGGGGAATGAATCTCATCCAGTTCGTGGAGACTGAAATCCGTACGTACGCACGAGCGACATTATCATTATATTGATGGTGAAATAGTATGTAATTGGATTGTATATCATACATAAATAATAATTAATTTTTTTTTTATTTTTTATATACATTATTTACAGTCATTAGTATACCCATCCAAATAATGAGGTGTTTGAATAACAAACGACACCTCTACGTGGAGACGATAAGTCATACGTACAAACGTATGGTGACTTTGAAATTCATTGAATGGATAGAATAATTAATATAGTTGTTCCATATTTATAGTAACATAAAAGTGTGTATAGGAAACTTGCGCTATTATTTTGGTATGGAACCAACAGAGAAAGAAGATGAGAAAGAAGAAAAGGACATGAAAGAGGGTTTTGAAATTATTAACTCTTTTTTGGGTGTTTCCTTTTGAGTTAAACAAAATGGATCCATAGGTAGGATTTATATTCAAACTAAAGACTCTAGGGTGAATTTAGGGAAGTTGGGAAGCTATTTGGGTGTGGTTTGGCCGATCCAAATTATTTTTATGTGTGATTTTGATAGAAGGGTATGTACCTTTACATCAGAGAGGTGGGGGTCACTTTAGGAAAGGATTGAAATATTAGTTTAGTATGCAATCCTTCTCAGTTTATAATGGCTCAAAAGGTATTTATTTCATGGATAAGGTGGGTATAGGTAGAAATAATATCAACCAATAGGGTTTATATAGGCTTAGATCACTATATTAAACATATCATTTAGATTTAAATCTTGGTTAAATAGTTTAATTTTACCATGTATTCTTGTATTATAGTAATAAAAGGTTAATAAATGTACTAAAAATGCCATAAGATACCCATGTAGTTAATTAATGTCATATATATTGTTATATAAGTATTTTGGATAATATTTATAATTTTTGGACTATTATATCATTTAATAATATAGTATTTGTTTTAAAAACGCATTTATGTCAATTTTGACATTTGTTAGTTTTTGGTGTTGATTAAAGACATAAAAACTTGATTACTTCTCCAAATATACATTGAATCAAAAATAAAATTTTATATTACCTATAAATTGTTTTTATCGAATCAAATATTTCATATTATATTTATTTTAATATTTATAATATCATTTATTTGATTCTATCATTAATATGGAAAATACTACATAATTATTGTCTCATATATAAATATATTTATATTATTTATAAAAATTATAAATAAATTATCATGATATATGAAATCGTTTTATATTTATAATAACTATTTATAGTTCAATAGATCAATTATATAACCCCATATAATTTTTTACTAATAGATATATGCTTCTTTATTATTGTCTTTACATTAGATTATTTAATATAAAATTTAATTTTCACTATGAAGTGGCACCATGGGGTCCCAAAATTGACACAAGTATTCCCATGGTCAAAAATGTATCATATAATTGAAATTGGACACATGTTAGGGTAATTATTATCATTGTATTAATATTTTTTACCCTTATTTATCAGATTTAACCTTTAACCTTGGTAAATAAAATATTTACTGAAGTAAATATTCATAATGTCTAAAAATAAAAGTAGCCTATTTAAGAAATTTGGACCTCCTGATTCCAAAAATGGAATAATTTTTTTCAAATTCAAAACAAATATGTGACAGAATGTAATTCAAAATTAATTCATGTTGACAAAACAAAAAGGGTGTTTTTAAGAAATAATTACTATCAAAATATTGACACTTGTTTATGTCCAGTTTAAATGTGAAATTACATCCAATGACATTAATTTTGTTTAATTATAATAATAAAATATAATTATAATTTAAAACCACTAAAATGTGTAATTTAACACTAAATTTTTTTTAGATTATAAAAGTTGTTTTTAATTAAAATTTAGTATTTTTCACTATTCATCGAAATATGAAAGTTATCAAAAAAGCAAATAAAATTTATCTTAACTAAATTTTTATGTAATTATTCTTAAAAATAATTTAATTTCAAGAAATTTAATATATAAAAGTGTCAAATATTTGTATTAATAATGTTCATCAATAAAAAGATGTAAAAATTTTCATTTTTTTGAAAAATACTTCTTTTATCTGAGAATAATTGAATTTCTTCTTATATAATGTCTAAAAACACATAATATGAATTCTAAAATTATATGGAGTATATAAAACTCAAAATTCAGTTACTAATATTCATAACCTCTTTTTGAACGGCTAGTTTTCTACGTCATGGTGTGCTCGAACTCTATGTTGTGAGTAATTCATGTTATAGAAATACTTTGAAAGATAACATAATATGAAATCTTGGTGGTGTAACATCATCAACCACTGGAATATATTTGATCTAGTAGTATGATAGGGAACTTACGAAGGTAATTTTTAGACCCTACACTGATGGGTAGTGATTAAGGAGTTATCCCATGTTAATGTACAATAAAGGGGTATTTTATGGCATATATTTATGAGAGTTGGAGTTATTTAGGCCATTTCAATCTAGGAGGTGGATTTGGTACCACCGGGAAAGAGATCAAGTATTAGAAGAGTGGGGAATCTTAGGGGACCTGGTCTATAGTAAATGGCATAGTGATATGACACCTGCACGTAGTACATCACACACTTGTGGATATAGATTCTAGACAATAATCCTCCATAGGTACTATTATTGTATCTTATATGCTCGATAATTCTTAGTTTCATACACTATCCTTTCATTATTTTATTCATATGCAATATTTGAATATTTTGAGCCGGATAGTGGAGTTTATGAGTGGGGTTATGATGATATAAAAAACATTGGGAGTACATTGGAGGGATATCTAATTATATTAGCAGTGTTCTTTCAAGGATGGTGAGTTTTGCATTTTTTTATATTAAACAAATTGTTATGGGATGTTTTGACTTTACCTTTGGTATGGATTCGATTGTATCATACAAAATTGAAATCTGTTTTTACCATCAGTGAGTCACTATTACATCCTCCAATGGTAATAATTATGTAGATTTTGGAGAGTGGGATATCTAATATGGTCTTTAAGGGAATTTTCATCCAAAAATGGAGGAGCCCACCACCCAGGTTACAAATTTTTTTAAGGATGACAGTGGAGTGAATTTTTATGTCTATAAACCCTTAGTGGATTATTTTAGAGATTTAATTTTTTAGGAATTATTAGAAATTCCACCTGAGTGGAATATTGAGTCACCAGTGGATCTCATGATTAGAGATCAACCATTTTTTATTCCACATTATATAATGAATACAAAATATATTCAAGAACATAAGAGTCAATTAGATGAATTGATGGATAAAGGATTTATACATTTGTGTATGCCACTTTGGTGTTCTATGGTTTTATTTTCTACGATACGTAGCGTGACATTGATTTTTTGTGTTGATTTCAAAAATTTTATATGGATAAAAGGTAAAAACCAATATAATCTACCATGTATCAAATATCTATTTGAATAGTTTTTGAGGAGTTGTATTTTCTCCAAGAATGACATGAGTTCAGGGTATCAACATATAAGAGTTAAATGATATGATAAAACATTCAATTATTTTTGATGGAGGTATGTACTATATATGTTCTTCATGATACCATTTTTGATGATGAACTCTCTGACTATATATTTTTTTCTTTTATGACGAGATTATTTCTCATGTTCCTGGACCTATGTGTTGTTGTTTTGGTGGATAAAATCATGTTTTAATCCAACTCCTAAATATCATTCCCAACACCTTAATATAACCCATTGTATAGTGATATATAATAAATTATATAAAAATATATCTATATTTAAATTATGGATTAACGTGGTTCATTTCATTCATAAAATTATCTATGAGGATGGTGTGTTAGTGGACATAGTGAAGGTAAAGCCATTGGTTTCTCGGGAGAAACAAAAGATTATTTTTTATATCCATTGATTTCTTGGGTTAGTGGGTTATTATCTGAGGGTTATCCATGACATTTCACATTTGGAATCACAACTAATGGGATTGACCTAGAAGGGGGTCATGTTTTAATTATCTAGATCATGTGATAATTATTTCTAGTAATTGATGAATCATTTTAATATTTCACCAATTATGATCCAACCAGAGTCGGTTGAGGAGTTTACAATGTTTCATGATTCCTCCGAGATTATACACGGAGTAGTTTTGATGTATGGAGATAGAGATTTATCGTATAGTTAATGACAGTTATGGCGACATGAAAAAAAACACCCTTTTGAAGATATTCAGTTAGAAGGAGTTTTCTATGAATTACGGTTCCGTAAACAATACATGTTAGGATAAAATATTATTTTTCGTACCGAAATTTTTTTTTAGAAATACATATTTTCATAGAATGTTCCTAATCATTGATAGTGGGTGCGGGTTAAGTATTTATAGTATTTTTATTTTACTCTAGCCTATACACTGGTGAAAGGAAACTATGTTGTTGATGGATTAAGTAGTAAGGCATATTCATGGGATCATTATGAGTCCAGTACTTGGTTGAAAATGATGAATTTTTTGGTTGAGATTCTTATTTTTGTTTAGGATTACTAGGAAAGGATGACCATTGTATCATTATTAGTTGAGTCCAATCATCTTTGATGGATCAATGCGATGTTGTATGAGTATATTTATTTTTTAGATTGGTGGGAATGCCTGAATGTGGGGTATTACCATCCAATTGGACTATATATATGGATAAGGCCATTTATCCTTGGAATGATGTTGTTGTTCCCACATATATGTGTGGAGAGCTAATGTGTGAGATTCAATCCTTGAATAGGAAGGTAAATTCTTGTATTTCAAAAACATAATATGAACTATGTCGATATTATTTGTGTCCCAGAATGAAAAAATGTGATTTCAGGATTTGTAACATGATGCTACATATTTCATCAACTAATGGATGGGCCTCAAAAACCTTATGGGTTATTGTAGGTATTTCACATTTTAGAATGGAAGTGTCATGATGTTACTATATTTATTATGGTGGTTCTTCTAAGGATCCCTCATAATATTGATGTGGAATGGATGATTGGGTAATATTCGATAATGGTAGCCGATTTAATTGATATTTAGGAGACTATTACCATTGAAAAATTTTGTCACATGTATTTAGGGGATAATATATTTTCAAAGGGTTCCAATGATTATAGATTCAAACTATAAATCAATCATCATATCCACTTATAGAATGGATTACATAATGTTTTGGGTTCCCGGGGGGTTTTCAATACAAATTTCAAACCTAGACAGATATGAAATCCTAGAATACAATCTATGTGCAAGATGACATGATGAGAGCATGTGTTTTTTATTTTAGTGGGACATGAGAGAAGAACATAGTGATCATTGAGTTATATTATAAAAACCTCGTCATGAAGAACTGTAGACGGAACCATATGAGGCACTTAGTGATAGGCTATTCATTTCACCATTGAGTTGGATGGTGGTGGGTGAGACAGAGTTTTTGGGACCGAGTCTTGTGTAGGATAAATTAGAGTGGGTTTTATTGACTTTGAAATGTATATCTAGGGATCTGATTAGTCATATGTCATGTTCTAATTGACATTGATGACCACAGGGGTTAACAATGGGTTTTTAATGTGTTCCATCAAGTGATTTCAAAATAGTGACATCATAGGATTCAAAAATAGGAAATGTTGGCACCATGGATTGTGTGGACTTTTGATATTGTAGAGAGTATTGTACTAGTGGTGTACTTATTGTCTCTCCAATAGATGATTAGTGTTATGTACAATTTCTTTCATTTCTATAACCATCGACTATATTACCCTAAATATTCTCATGTGACCAAATATTATGACTTGAGGCATTGTGTTTATTATCCCTTTGAGGTGTATATGATTCATGTTGCAGTTCACATTGGGAAAGTCATCCCATGAATGATAGTTTTGGTCACATGAGGGATGTGGTAGAATGTTTGTGTTCTAGAGTAAAAATGGGAGATAAAAAGAAATATATCGAACCAATGGACATAATTATATTCCTCTAAATCCTATATATTATTGGGAGTATGTATTAATGATGATTTGAGATATGGTGGGGAAATAGTAAGATATCAAACATTATAGAGATTACCTATGATCATTTTTAGGAATTATATTTACCTGTTCGGATAATATAAATTGTGGGGTTTTTTCGTTCATTTAGGTAAATTTGTTGAAATTTTGAATCCCATGGGGATTGTAATCATTGGAATACAATAAGGGAGAACCATTCGGTTTTCCATATGAAATCTTGCACCCCATTTTGGATCCACATGTGGTGGCACATGATATACCAAACAATGAATCCTCTTTCCCCAAACCATTCAACATCAAGTTGTGGGTAATTTTATTGTTTCTAAATATTTTTTCCAACCATGCTACAAATAAAATAATTCATTAACACCATGATTATGGGATCATGATTATGGCATGGAGTTTGGAAAATCATCTACCTCCACCTAGGAAACTGTGCTCGTAGGAATTAAACTCCTGGATTTCTTTGTAAAAATTATTAACCTCGCCAGTTTTTTCCCAAGATGTTTGAGGTCAACATTACCAGAAATCCATTAATTTTAGTGGATACCAGGTGGATTCCATGGATCTTTAAAACCCATTCCATGAGAGTTAGTGATCTTCATAAATGAAAAAATCCACCTTGATAAGTGATTTATTTTATATTTCGTTTACTTTATCTCCCTTTAGACCTTCCTAATTCATAGGGATGGGTTGTCATCTATGTGTAATAGTATGAGATAAATTTTTGTTTAATCATGTTTCAAATGACCTAATTCATAGTTATTGATTCTTTATCTTAATAACTGTTGAAATTCAGTTCATTCCACATCAAATTAATGTTCACTTCTTACAGAGAGTTATTAAATTATATTGATATGGAAGCCTAATTAGAAATTCCCATGGTATTTTTATAATTATTTTCATGTTTGTGCGAATATTAAATCACTTGATTTTGAAATTAAATAAAAAATTGAATTAATTAATTAATTACTCCGATGTGATTATGATATTAGTTTAATAACGGGATTATGAAATTGGTGGAATATTGGGATTATGAAATTGGTGGAATATTGGGATCATGATATTGGTTGAATAGTAATATTATGAAATAGGTTTATTAACGGGTTATAAACATGTTTGATAATGGGTTATTAACATGGAACCGTGGATTATGATTATTGTGAATTATTTGAACAATGATTTGTGGGATTAGGAATGGTGCTCTAAATACCCAATAGGTTGCAAAAATAGTACTCTATGAAACCAAGATATTTATTTTTATTTTTATTTCATTAAAAAGTTGTATGATAGTGTATAACACTCCAAATACCACCAAGGTACTAGAGTAAAACAAAAATCTAAAATTATACGATTATGGAAATGGAAGTAAATTGATAATGATATAACATGAATGAATGGATAGTGATTTTCATATGGTATATACTTCAAAATAAGGCACATGATGAAGCATGTGTTATTAGTTTGAGTTCTATAGTAAACCCGAGGGGACCATGTGGTTATTTAAGGAATATTAAAAGTGAATATGGTTTAACATGACTTTTATTAGTTATTATTTATACAACACCATACACAATTATATATTGAATAATATTTTAGACATACTTGGTTCAATCCAAATGAGTAATGCTAAAAACTTAATTGGGATTCAATATCCATAACAAAACAAACATCATGTATTCTGGATTGTATTAGGGAAGGTCCCTATTTTATATTTTTGAGTTGGGATTTGGGATGGATCATGAAGGAGGGAATCAAACATGATGTCGCGACTCACCAGGGAGTTGAATGTGCTTCTTTATTTTGGGTTCTCATTTGACACATGTCACTTACTTTATATTACATGTATACTATTTTTATTTATGGTTATCTATTCTTATTTTGAATTCACCATGTGATGTCAGATTACTATTTGTTATGGTATTATCTTGTATTCTATTTATTATCATTTGCATATTTTTTATTTATGTAATGTATTTTTCTTATTTGATAAAGATGTCATATTCTCCAAATGTTAATTATTAAAACCCCACTATTAGTAAGTATCCTATGTATTATGGCCACGTGAAACTGAGGTCATGTTGAAAACATGTGTGGGGAACCAACAGGTGGAATGTAGGTTGGGATGTCACATTTTTTTCTGCAATCTAGTTCCGAAGGATTCTAGTAAAAATTATATAATATTGAATTTAGTTCCCAAAACTAAGTTTCCTAGATAAAGTGCATGCATTAATAATTAGTCCGATGATATAAGGAATCACAACCTCATAGTCTAGATAGTTTAGATTATTTATGAAATAAGATACACATATGAAATTAACACTGCATTTTAATACATAAATTAATGAATGAATTTTAATTTTTAAATTAATTATTACCCATTTTTTATCCATTTATATAACCAAATTCATTGTCATATCCCATGAAAAAACATTTGAAAGGGGTGAGTAAAAATTTTCAGTAAGGGTTAGTGTACAAAAAATGTTACGCGTAAATTAGGAATAATTAGTATGGAATGTTAAATAAATGATTCAAATTGTATTTTATCTAAAACATAATCATAATTTTTAATGAATAAATTATGATATGAGAATTTCAATTAAATAATAACATGATCCAAAAACTTAATAATGTATATTCTAACTAATCAAATAATAACATGGAATATCAATTGATTAATTAACGATAACATAATTCATATTGATGGAAATCTAAATGATACAACCAAGGATTGTTCTAATACATCTAATACCATTAGGGTTGTTCAAATTAATATAAAACCATCAATTCATGTGCCAAAACATCTATATAATTGGGTACATCTTAGGCCAAAACCATATCTAGTTTTCTCCTAAAGACTATAGATGCCTCAAGTGGATAAACTGGGTTCTCCAATCACATGAAAATTATAATGATTTCTTAATATTAAAGGGGTCAATCATAATAAAAAAATTTGTAGTATTGATAAAATATAATATTAGATGTTATAAATTACCTGAATCAATAAAAAATAGTACAATACATTCAAAATAAAATTTATAATTATAATAAAAATATACAAAAAAAAATTAAATTGATCATAAATATAAATATAATAAATTAGTATAAAATCAATATAATATATTCTTAGTGGAATATAAGTGCATTAAAGATTATATGTAATTAATGAATATAAATAACATAAAAACCATTCAAAACAATATTATAGTATATATTTTTCTTTTCGTGAAAATATACCCGAAATACCTAAATGGGCTATTTACACTGTTCAGATCCATGACAATGTGGCCCAAAACCATGGTCCTCAGCTACGACCCCAGTTTTTCCCAATCGTGGGCACTATCACTATAGTATTAGGGTATGACCTACGGCCACAGTTTTAACCATGGAAATAGGTGGCCTATTTCCATATCCTTGAAAATAGTGTCCACAAATATCTCCATTATCAATCGTGGAATTTGATATATTATGACTATTTTAACCGTGAAAATAGGTGTCATATTACCACAATTTTAACCATTTCCATATCCATTAAAAACAAAATAAATAGCCGAAAAGTAATATTTTCCCTGCTGGATTAAATCCCCACACCTTGACATCACATTTCAGCTCCCTAACCACTACACCACCAAGCCCATTATGTATATATATATATATAATATGTTATATATATTTTTAAAAACCATGGAAATATCCTGAAAACTTTGTAAATAGTTCTTCTAGCCATTTTTTTGGCGGTAGATTTTTTTTCAAGTGCAAGGGTGGTAGACCTATAATAACGATTTTCAGAATCGTTTCTACATCCCTTCGAAAAAATGGCCTATATCAACAGTTTTGAAAACCATGCCTATAGGCCATATAATAGTGGATATATGTGTGGGATATAACTAATGAAAAAAATTAACTTTAGGCATGTTTTTAAAATCGTGGCTATAAGAAAAATAACCATGGTCGTAGCCACTTATAGGCACTGTTTTAAATTTTTTGAAATAGGACTGTGGCAATAGCATGTTTTTCTACTTGTTTCCAATTAAAACTAAATGAACACAAAATATTTTGAGAATTATTTTCTATAAAAAGGACCTATTAACATTATTATTTAATCTTTTAGATCATTAGAGGAAAATAAGTATGTATATTTTATACATATGAAGTCTATCAAATCTTTTATTTCATTGTCATTTTTAGCAAAATCCAAAAAAGAATTATTTTGATTAAAATGATGATTTATTTAACAACTTTTTCAAAAAATAAAAATAGGATAAAAAGTATTTAATAAATCATTTATGAAATGATGACAATATTTTTGAAATCATTTTTATAAAACATGGGTTTTGTTGAAAATAGAGTTTAGATAGATGAAAGAAATAATGTTAATTATTAATAAAAAAATATTCTAAGTTATTTTATGATCCAAAGAGAAGAATGATTTCAATATTAATTAAATCATTAATAAATTCAAATAGGTGGATTATATTTATTTATTTCATGATTTAAATGTAAAATATTTCCCCCAAGGGAAAAATAAAAATAAAAAGTCCAAAATAATAATGATTTTGGGAAATAAATCTGTGCCACAATGGTTACATTTGAATCATAAGTCCCATGAAATAAATAACAATAAATTAATCATTAGATTCCAAGAAGATAAATTATTTCATGATATAAAATAAAAATGGTAAGTATATACACTAACCAAATGAAAAATTTATTGAAAATGATGTATGTATCTTGGATGTTAAAGTTAGACTAGAAACCCTCACCATGAGTAAAACTCATCATATTTGTTGCATTATTCCAAAATAGTTAACATATAATAATTATTTACATGATAACTAAAATTTTTAATGTCTATAATCCCATTTATTTATCTTATTACTATGTTATATTTTATTACATTATCAATTAATTTTCCAACATATATTTCTATGATATTTGGAATGTGTATCAAAATTCAATTTGTGGTATGTTTACCATTTTTGAATGATTTACTTAGATAAAAATCATTAAAATAATAATCCTGATTATTTTATCTTATTTTTAAATATATTATTCTTATAAAAATATCCTTCAATAATTATTATAAAAACGTGATATGTTACAATCATGGAGACAATAAACTATACCTAAGCATCATTGATGTTTCAATTTTTCAATGATCATTATGGAATAAAGTTAAGTCATATTTTATCTTTAAATAGTTATCATTGTATCATATAAAAAATATTATTTACATAGCTATACTTATATATATCATTCATGTGGTGTTGTAATTAATCAAGATTCCCATTATTTCGTGAAGGCAGTAGTCCACATGTATATAGACAACGTTATCATTTTTAGTGTAATAAATGAAAATGATATTTTATCTTTTTTAATTATAATCATGACTTGAGTATCATTATTATATCATATATATAACATATATTAATTAATAATATCTTTATTACCTTCCATGTAATGTCTTATTGAAAAAAGAGTCACATCACCTCATAGGATGGTAGTCCGCTATTAACAAGAGAGATGTTATAATTTTCATTTGGAATGTAAATTTTAAAATAAATATATATATGATAAAATTACTCAACTTATATAATTATTTTATAAATACCATATATATAAATTATAACAGCCATCATACCAATTGATTAAGGTTGTTATTGCTAAACATAATAATGGCATCGGTTTTCAAGGTGGTTGTATGTTGGACATGTGAGTGAAGATTTATTATCCCTTGTGATTGAAGTGGGTATAAATTTATGTAATTACCTTATCATAAAAACATATGAGTATATGTTAAATATTTAGGTTATTATATAATCAATGAATAATATTAATTTATGGAGGCATGTGATAGTATAATATTTAAATTGATCAAGGAATAATGGTGCATCTTTGTCATGTATCCTTTAGGTTTTCACCAAAATCAATAATTTGATGGATTTATACCAATTATAAGGAATCTTTCATGATGTAATGGATTTTTAGAGGTCATATTGGATGTTTTTGGTTAACCCAAATTTCTTGAGAGATGATATAAATTGAGTGGAGAGAGTGCATATTTGTAATTGACAAGGAGAATAATTTTAGTAAATACAAAATTTAATTCAATAATTTGAGGTCACATTAACATAACAAGGATCAAAAGAAGGTAAATAATGGATTTGTTAGATTATCTAATCCTTATAATGGTATATAATGGATTTTTAGATTATCTGATCCAGATAATGATGTTGGTAAAGCATTATTCTGTGTTTAAAATGGTAAATGATGGTAAATAATGGATGTTTTAAATTGTTATTTATCAAAATAAATAATGTAATCAAAATGGATGTTTTTAATTAAAAATTATTATTTTTCGCTATTTATAAAAAAAGAACAATATATAAAATAATCCAAAAAAACAATCCCTATTATAATTTTGATATTATGAATTAAAATAATATTTTCAATTTTTCTATTATATTTTCTATGTTATGTAAAAATTAATAATATTTTATCGACTCATATCATGAATATTACGTCTTTTAGAAAAACCATATATTGTAATGCCCCGACCCCAGTTACCCAGAGTCGGTGCATTATTGCGTAACATTGGCATGATCACAAAAGATCAAGTCTCAAAAGACCGATTAGTTTAGTAGCCTTGGAAACACTAGATACATTCATAAATGTTACATTACATCATAAAGTGAAAAACTACAACAACACAGTCTCCATTTTCCACACTCATATCCATTTCAGACTATCCCTGCAGGTCATTCCTAAAATACTTCTTCACATCCTGGAAAAATTAAAAAATTGAAAGGGGTGAGCTCAGATGCTCGGTAAGGATAACAATATCTTGGAAGCATTAATAAATAAACATTAACATTTAAGACAATGTATAACTAAAACAAAAGCCTTTTAAACTTGAATATCAGCATAATATGGAAAAAATAAAATGAAAAAAATGTCATTTAATTATTCACATGGATATTCTACTAGTCGAATAATCATATGAAATATCAATAACCACTTTCATAATGATGGAATGCATAATGTCAGACTATCATAACCATGTAGCCAAGGCCTCGTGCCAAGAATACAAATAATATTTTGTCAAGGCCTCATGCAAAGACACTAGTTTGTCTCATGGGTCCTACCGATGAATCGAGGAGCTATAGTAGGTTACACCCATAACTTATTAAGTCTAATGCATTCCTCATATCAATAGGTTTAAACATACCATAAACCATAACATAATCGTATCACATAACACATGCATAAAGGAAAAATACAATTTCCACATTTCAATCACAAGATATCAATAAAAAACATTGATATAATAAAAACATTTTCAATACCATTTTCAATACCAAAATGAAATAAAATTAAAACATTGTAATTATTTTTCATTTAAAAAAAAGTAATGGCTTGTAGAGGAAGCTGAAACTCAAATAATGGTCATGGTGGCGGAGAAGTCGTTGTTGCCGCATACGTATGGGAAAAAAAATTCCTTTTTGTCATTTAGTAAAACCTTTCATATAAAAAGATTTCTTTTGAATAAACATAAATGAAAAAGGGTTTTATACACCGTATAAAAGAATGTTGTGTATAAAACAAAATATGCCTCAATGAAAGGAGATTGAGACAAAGTCCTTTACGAAGATCATTATTTTAAATAAAATAGATATATTATGTGTATTCACTATATGTACACATAAAGACATTACAAAAACGAGATAGTACATAATAATATCATGACATAATTTTAAAGTAGGAGATTAACCCAAAGAATGGAATTTGGGTTAAGAAGTTCCCTTACCTCATGTCCGACGTCACTCGAACGTTCTTTAATATCATGAATAATAAACTAGGGTTAATCTCTACTTTATTAAGAACCCTTTTCAAGTTCATTATCCCTTTTATATCACTTATAACAATGTTACGAAAATTATGTAGTCATTTAAGTTAATAACATTCGTTTTTTCGATCTTTGGTACTTGAGTCAACAATAAACTTCTTATAATTACAAGTTGTTTATGTGGTAGAATATTCATTATGTACCAAATTATATTCATGATGTAGATATCATATATATCATATATATCTAGTATATACATTCATTCATAATATTACATAACATTTAGAGGTAAGAAATGAAATGCACCGTTCTTGGAGATGGTAAGTTGTACGTACACATGAACACTACTTTCATTTCTATTTCGTATTTAATGGAATGAAATAATAATTATATAAAGGTATATTATAATTACATTATAATATCATATAAAATATCATTTACTCCATCCATTATATATCCCACATATGACATTAACGATTGAAATCACTTTGAGGGGGCGGTAGTCCGCACTTCCTAAAATGAAATTATCGCATTTAACCATAATGTAAATCATAATGGTATGCCATAAATGAGAAATAAAAAAGCATAAGGAAAACCTAAACATAATATATATCATATATATAAATAGTTTCATCTTAATGGACACCATTAGAGGTGTTAAAAGAAGATTGAACAATCATCGTTTCGTGAGTCAAAAATTCGCCAATCATAGAAACAGTATGTTCGTTAACCATTAGAAGAAGTTGTGTGTATGTTTAAATCAAATCATTCTCATAAAAATATCCTAGTATATTGAAGATACTGGTGTCGTCACAAAAGAAATGAATAAAAATAGTTTAAGGTGTTGGAGAAGTAAAATAAAACAAAATAACATAAGAGAAGACATTACCGTAAAATCGGGTTACTCTTTTAGATTTGAGCCAAAGGCTTCCTTGGAAAACTTCTGCCCAAATTGAGGATTCTAGGAGTAAGAGAGGGATTTTGGGAGAGTATTTGGTCTATGTTTGTCCGAGCCAAATGGCTTGAAGGTGTGAATAAGGTGGTAGTGGTGGGGGCCTTTTATATGAGGAGAGGAGGGGCACTCTTGGGAACTCTTGAAATGTTACATGATTATGAAATGAATTTCCGATTTCAAAGGTCCCAAAATTATATATTTTGTTGCTGAGGTGATAAGGGTTCGAAATATAGCCATCAAATAGGTATTTGACAAGTGTAAGTCTTATAGTTTACAATATCTTTTCATTTTATTTAAATTGTTAAATAAATGAGGTAATCGCTTCATCATCATGGTGTCATAAAAATTTAAATTATTTAATGTATAAAAATTATAATACAAATATCATGAAGTAGTAATTATTTTTATATTTCCAATGAATACTTATAGTCGAAATTTTAGCTTATATAACCCCATGTAATAATTGTTTTAGTAAAACAACACATGTTTGTGACAATTTTAGTTTTACATTAAATAAAAAGTTATTAATGTCATTTTCATACCCAAGTGGCTCCATGGGGTCCCCATGTTGAACCATGGATTTTAGTGGTTATCAATGACACATCCAATAATGGTAGGACAATTGTAAGGGTATTTTCATATTTTTGTAATATCATTTTCCCTTAAATTTCACTAATTACCTTTAATCACGATTAATTAAACTTAAAAGTTATTATTCACCAAAAACTATTTTAATCCCATTGAACCACATTTTAATTCATAATGAAAACAATGTCTGTAAGATTTTTGAAAACAAAATTACATAAGTGGTAATGTTTCATTTAAATGAAAAATCAGTTTTTTAACTACCACTTAGTGGTTTCACTATTCATCAAAATTGATGTTTTTTAAAAGAATGCCAAAATTTCACTCTAAGATATAATTGATATTCTGAATTCAAAAATGATTTATATTTTACAAAATTCCAAACATATAAGTTTCATTAATTAATTTTATATTTAATTCCCGCTGTCACAACAAATAGTGTGTTTTTAAAAAACAATATATATCAAAAGATTGACAATTGTTTATCTCCAATTTTAAAGTAAAATTAATTATAATGACCACCATTGGATAAAATGATAAAAATATATTCTTATTATACTTTAAAACCACTCAATAGTATGATTTATCAATATAAATTATTTTTATTAAAAATGTTTTTTTTATGTATTTTTCACTATTCATAAAAAATTGGAATTTCCAAGAAAAATGCCAAAAATTCAACATAGGATAATTCCAATATTAAGAATCCAAAAATGAAGTCCATTTTGAAATATAAAATATATATAATTTCAAAAAGTGGGTATTACTATTCATAATGGCTATTTTGATTGGTCGCGGTGTGTTAGAATCTCGAACATGCGTAAAATGCAAGCTTTTGCATTATTGAAAGAGAAGCGTATCGTGGAAGCTCAGGGTGTTACATTCTCCCCTCCTTCAATAAATTGCTTCCTCGCAATTTGAAATTTTTATTTCAAAATAAAAGGATGAAAATAGAAAATACCTTTGTGGAAAACCCACATCAGAAATAAGGTTAATAAAATATAACATTAAAAGAAAGAAAGAGAAGTACAAAGTTCGCCTGAGATAGCCCATACTAGGATTATATGAAAATATGGATATGGAGGGAAAAAAACCATAAAGGTCTGATGGATAGTTGTAGAAAACAGGGTTAGGAGAATGTTAACTACAAGAAAATCAAAAACTTGTGATTTGTTAAATGATCATTGATTCCCCAGTTGGAAAAGTTAACCGACAACGTTTTTGTTTTAAGTTACCTTTAATAAAGTTGAGGAATTTATTTAGGAGATTTACTATGAATATAAGGAAATATACTTACTTGTCATGTAGACTTTCATTCTTTAATAAATTTTTACCACAAACCCATCTTTCACTCTAAAAGGTAATAGAACTCAAACATATTCTATTTATCATAATTGTATAAGGTTCCAAATATTAACACGTACCATTTAGAATTGGAAAACATTTTTGTAATAACCAGGGGCTTCCTGTAGGCTAGTGGTAGGTAATAAAGGCCTTTCGCACTATGGTTGTGGGTTCGATTCCTACAGCTTTTTCCGACGCGACAGGTTATCCCCCGACCAGTAGATTTTCCTTTTCCTAAAACTATAGTATTATAATATTTCAAAATTAATCTTCAGAAATGTTTTAACCTTAAAAAATACTATCCAAAGTTCAACTTATTCCATTCCAACCTTTATAGTTATCCAAAATACTTCTGTGCAACTCACAGTCCAAATTTTATAAGGAAGGTAAACATAATGAAGATCCTTTTTTCGTGTAACAACATGTGAACACCTTCATCATGTATTCTTTTAAAACACAGCAACATCTTAATTGCCATGATCCCTTATTACTTATAGAATACTAGATATACTCCTTCTATCCAAAAATGTATACAAATCATTAATCAGTTTCAAGGAAGTTATGAATATCCAATATAATTTATACAAATCAATCATGTCTTATTCCAAAATCACTATCTCAGTACCAGAACAATATTATGGTTTATCTTTCTCTCAACCATATATTTTCCAAAAATTTAACCCACTGTGGAGTAACTTTTCCTGGTTCCACACAATCTCATGTCCTTGATGAAATAGTACTTCAGTACACTCCTTATATACTCCATAATTATTATAACCGGTACATCATTGATAAAACACTCAAATGACAAAATTCTTTAATAACAACATAAGAATTCTAATCATTCCTCCTCATCTGTGGTAGTATCATAATTTGATTATTATCCAATAACATCATTTGGGGCATACTCTGATGATTTAGACATTGGTTTGCTTAGTGTCCCCACTCCTTGAAAATGAATCATTGTACATTTGAAACCTTTTTCTTACCCTTGTAGTCACGCACTTGGTGTCCTTTTTCTCCACACTTATAACAAACTCACATTCCCTTCAGGAAAGTTCCACAGTGTTTCTTCCCATAGTTATCACATATTGGAAAATTCTTCTTTTCACTCGTCCCTTTATCCATCATTCTCTCTTCTATCCCTTAATTCTATTTCTTCCCTTCATGTTCATAAGACTCAAAGAACTATTTACTTTTCTTATTAACACATGATACTATTTCATCATATGTGGAGAACACATGGTAGAATATTTACCTACTAAATGTTGGCTTAATACCGTGAAAGATATGATCCTTCTTACTCTTTGGATCATACGCATTGATGGAGTTCACCTTCCTTCTACTGGGCTCCATTTCTATACAATGCCATAAACTAGGTTAGTTTATGAATTACAATGAATAATTACAAACTTGTAAAATACTTAATGTAAATTGAACGGTTTATGGATATAATCCATAATCATAAAAGATGTTTTCTTTGAGGAAGTATATACTCCTAAACCTTTCATAATGGGTTGTAAAAAATGAGAATTATCCTAAGCATATCCCTCGGGAGAGTCATAACCTAGAGTGTAGCAAGGCCCGTTGTCGTGCATCAGTTCTCATTCGAGTCTAGCTCAAAGATGTGTTTTTGGGTTTTACTGCTAGGTACATCTGTGCCAGAGCCGCCTCTATTTTCTCGTATCCATACAGGGATTTATTGCATGGAAAACTCACATAATTTATATAATACCAAAATTATAGGAAGTTCTTCTATACTAATCTTCATAGTCTATCATTGGGCTATGTTCTCTAATCATATTTTATCTAAATATAGCATCCAAGGTTAGTACTAAACTACCTCTGATACCAACTGTAACGCCCCGACCCGAGTGTTTCCTCACGGATTTCGGGGATGACCTCCTGGACGGGAGATTCAAACGTTCCGGTTGGTTTCTAGCGGGTTTGTTCGTAGAACCGGAAACATCCAATGATTCCACATCCGTTTGGACCTACTTTCCAAAGGTAGGATCTCATTAGCTTGTGGACTGATGAGGCTTAGAAATTTGCATTGGTCGAGAGGATGGGAGGTCGGACTCATCACACCTTTTTGAGGGGAATTATTGTCTACTCTGGGACTCTCTTTATAGATTTAAGTTATGTTCGTGAATCCTTATTACATTACCAAGTATAAAATATGCTTTCCATTAGTTTTAAAAATCAATGATTAAATGTGAAAGAAATTTAGAGAATCTTTTATATGTATTCGAGGTTCTTCATCAATAGAGAATCATCTATATCTGTTTAGAGATTCTTGGTCAATGGTATCTTTCAAAACATTTATATAAAAGTCTCTTGGTCATTATGATGACCAAGCTGGTTTTAAAGCCACTCAGTGGGGCACTTGAAGTTTATCGTCATTCAGAAGGACAGGGATTATTTCAAAGTTGGGATCGAACCCAAAAATGGGCTACCTACGTATCCTTTGTTTTGGAAAAGGAATCAGAACCCACGTAGTTCGAGTAATGGAGTATGATGTTTATGATTGATGGCTCAAAGAAGAATGTCATAATTACTTTTACACTCTAATCTCACGTGAGTCATGCTCGGTGTGAGAAACAAGAGGTATTGGTAAAAATTAGACAATTGTGCCATGAAAGATGCAATCATAAGAATTTGTTTGGTGCTTATGTATGTATGACTTCCCAGATAGATGAAGGTTTAGGATTCACTTTTAGAGAGAAAATCCATGAACAGGGTCCCTAAAGTTATATGTGCTTCATGGAGATTTGAATACTCTAATCCCGGGGCTTACTCCTAAGGAGGATGCCCAAGTTAGGAGGGGACTTATGATTGGGTTTTACTCCTGAAAAGGAAACCCAAATCAAGGGTAAATTAGGACTGGTTAAGAGAAATTTAAGGGGGCTTGGGGTTTACTCCTGAAAAGGAAGCCCAAGATTATGACTGGGACTTACTCCTAAAAAGGAGGCCCAGGTTAGGGGACTTGGGGCTTACTCCTGAAATGAAGCCCAAGATTATGACTGAGTCTTATTCCTGAAAAGGAGACCCAGGTTAGGGGACTTGGGGTTTACTCCTGAAAAGGAAGCCCAAGATTATGACTGAGTCTTATTCCTGAAAAGGAGACCCAGGTTAGGGATTAAGGTTTGGGGCTTACTCCTGAGGAGGATGCCCAAGTTTGGGAACTTTAAGAATTTGGGTCTTACTCCTAAAGAAGGATGCCCAGATTTGAAATTGGGGCTTACTCCTGAGGAGGATGCCCAAGTTAGGAGGGGACTTATGATTGTGTTTTACTCCTGAAAAGGAAACCCAAATCAAGGGTAAATTAGGACTGGTTAAGAGAAATTTAAGGGGGCTTGGGGTTTTCTCCTAAAAAGGAAGCCCAAGATTATGACTGGGACTTACTCCTAAAAAGGAGGCCCAGGTTAGGGGACTTGGGGCTTACTCCTGAAAAGGAAGCCCAAGATTATGACTGAGTCTTATTCCTGAAAAGGAGACCCAGGTTAGGGGACTTGGGGTTTACTCCTAAAAAGGAAGCCCAAGATTATGACTGAGTGTTATTCCTGAAAAGGAGACCCAGGTTAGGGATTATGGTTTGGGGCTTACTCCTGAGGAGGATGCCCAAGTTTGGGAACTTTAAGAATTTGGGGCATACTCCTAAAGAAGGATGCCCAGATTTGAAATTGGGGCTTACTCCTGAGGAGGATGCCCAGATTAAGGATTCTCTCATCTATATTTAGTGACATAAGGATATTTAAATCACTAGGTTTTGAGAAATATTCCACATAATTCCTTTCAGATGAAGAACTCAAATCAAGAAATCATGCCATAAATGGCTTTGAAGAGTGTCTTGAAGACTGAATCTTGAAAAGGAAAGGTGTAATGGCTTGAGAGGGGTAAAATGGGCAAGATGGGCACCCAAAAAGGTAGGGGCGCGCATGCCTTGAAAGGCGCGCAAGTCTTCCGTGGGCGCGCAAGTATTCGTCGCGCAAGTATACCTGCGCGACATGTAGGGTACTTGCGCGATTTTCAACCAGTATTAGAATACTTGAGTGACTCCTTTTTAATCACTTTAGAATCCTCTTGAGGTTCTTCCAGAAAAGGGACGCGCAAGTTATATTGAAGGAATAAAAGCGGCGCGCATGTGTTGATGAGTTTCAACACTTAGGCCTTCCTTCTTCTCTTTAGATCTTCCGTTCTAGGTAAGAAATTACCTTAGAAGTGTTCCGAAAGCTTTGAGAAAAGACTTGTGTGTTGGGAGATTCAATCCGAGTTTCTGGAAAAAAAATCCTCTCGAACGGGGGGCCCACAGGGTCTATTTATAGGCAAAAGAAGACCTCGGGCGGTTACCGGGTGGTTACCCCTTAGGTCGCGCAAGTCACTTGCGCGACCAAGGTTTCCGCGCAAGTGTACTTGCGCGACAATGAGATAACTTGTGCGGTGCAGTTGCTGTTGATCCTT
This sequence comes from Viscum album, assembly GCA_963277665.1. Taxonomy (NCBI): domain Eukaryota; kingdom Viridiplantae; phylum Streptophyta; class Magnoliopsida; order Santalales; family Viscaceae; genus Viscum; species Viscum album. The sequence continues at coordinate 2,056,677,182 of OY728120.1, read as the reverse complement.
TGTTCATGCCTTTGTCGATTTTTGATGTTTTCTTCAAAGGTTGAATCACTTTGAGCTCAGATATTCCCTTTTCCGATCTTTAGATTCTGTGACGAAAGGAGCGTCAAGAAAAGTCCCCCCCTCAGAGATGGATCCGGAGAGAAATGAGGATTTGACTCTGAGGAAATATAATCCATTCAAAGGAAAAGGGGGGCGCGCAAGTCTTCAGTGCGCAGAGGGCAGCGCGCAAGTTTGCGTCGCGCAGGCCTTAAGCGTTCTGGGTACGGCGCGCAGATAGGCTTCCTGGCCTATAAATACACGGCCCTCACCTTCGTACAAGTATCCGGATTTATGGACTTCATACCTTCTCGATCTCTCTCCGCGCAGGTCACCTAAGCCGCGCAAGTCTCTTTTCCACTGTTCCCTCACTGTCGTGATCCTGTAAAGGTATTCTTACTTGCGCGGTTTAGACTTGCGCGTCAAAAACTAGTGCGGCACACGAAATACTTGCGCGCCATTGTTTAGATTTGCGCGACTTAATGCCTTGGCCATTTTTTCCGAATTCTTGTCACAAATTTTATGAAAAATAATCCCATTTAAGAGTTTAATTTATTCAACTTCTGTGCAGATTCAATGGCTCCTAAGGGAATTGGAACGGCTGATGAACTGGCAAGCAAGCGGATTGATGACATGATGAACATTATTGGCCATGATTACTATGATATCTGCGACATCACTTTCCCAGATTTGGATAAGTACTTAAAGAAATATCATCTTAATTTCCCATAGAGCATCTACCTGTCTCTGTGTGGTCATGGTCATCTGCAAGGAGTCAATGTTCCAAATGCAAACAATTATACACCTGAGATGTAGCTGCACTGCAACTTCTCTATTTCGGTTATGCTATGCATTAAGAGTAACAACAATGGTCTGAACTTTCAAATTCTTCCTCCATGTCATTTCCTTGCAGATATGAAAATGGAAAACCCATGGGCTGAAATGTTTTCCACTAATGGTTGGTGGAGAGAAGACAAACATGGTATTAGAGCAATATCTGAAAAGAGTACTCTCTCCAAATGGCTCTTTAATTCCAATGCTCCATTCTCAAATCCATGTATCCATCTTCCAAGTCTCTTGGACAGAAACAGAGTCACTGTTTGATCAGCAGAAAATTTTCTCAAACCGCACTCAAGAACATCCTTTTACATTTGTTCCAAGAAGAGCTGGTATCACTGCATCTCTTATTGTATCCAGTTGAATGAATGAATTCCAGGTGGTTGCTGGTGAAGCTCGGGATGCCGTAAATCAAATGAAGTGTTATGTTGAAGGCCTCTTGTAATTCTCGAAAAAGAGAAGAGACTCCAGTCTGTGGATGTCCTTCTAACTCTTGTGTATCAATGAAAAACACTTTTTTCTTCAATCATTTGTACCTGCATTCTTTTCACTACCTGCTTCAAATTTACTTAAGCCAATGGGCCTAGTAAGCATAGTTTGATTTTTACTAGGATTATTACAAATAATCCTACAAACTTTGAACCTTTTAATTGCTCAATCTTACCTAAATCATACAAAAAATGTATCTTTAGTGAGCTGGAACTTGACTTTTATTCAGAGTTCCTTTGTCTTTTATGGGCAGTTTAAAGTCATGCATGATGGACATAAAGGGGCTAATGTTTAAGGTCGAAATAGCTTTGACCGAAATGGATTAAAATTGATTCAATTCCTTGAAAATTTATCTGAAAACAAATTACCAAACTCAAGTATGAGAGAAAATATGTAAACTATGGCTTAAGAATATTTGAATCTGAGGAATGATATGAAAAAGAGCTAAAAGGCATTAGAAGAAGTAGTTTCCCAGAATGAAGTTACTATTATTTAACAAAACCCGTTAGGGGGTTGAAATATGAAGGGCCACCTATGGGAATTGGCTGCATGGTCAAATAAATAGTATCTTTCGGCTGACAAGTCTGTTATGTGGACTGTTTGTGCAAGCCCACCTATGGGCACGTGCTGCATAGTCAGGAAAAAGAACTCCCAGAAATTTTCTTTCCTAGTGCTAAAAGCCGGTGAAAGTTTATGGAGATTCAAATTTTCTAAAGTATAGTTTTTGTTGTATGGAAAGAGGTACTTGAATATGGAGAAGATATTTCCGAACAAAAATATCAAAGAACTGGATGAATATCACTCCTACGAAGGTCTGACCCAAACGTAGGGAAGAAGAATAAACCATAGACTTGAATACTTTCAGATCATGAAAAAGGATATGGGACAAATATGTTAAGGATTTCTTTTTTTTTGCGGATCCCTACATATTGTCGTTTAAGACAAATAAGGACAAAATAGGCATTCTTCCCAAGAATGAAGTTACCATTATTTAACAAAACCCGTTAGGGGGTTGAAATATGCAGGGCCACCTATGGGCATTGGCTGCATGGTCAAATAAATAGTATCTTTCGGCTGACAAGTCTGTTATGTGGACTGTTTATGCAAGGCCACCTATGGGCACGTGCTGCATAGTCAAGAAAAAGAATTATCAGATGTTTGACATTTTTGTGACTAGAAGTCATGAAAAGGGTTATGAAGATCTGAAAATATTTTAAGGTTAGGATTATAACACATAAATATGGGTATTGTCCAATTTATGTAGAGATACATAGGTCAATGATAACCATAATCATGTTGTGGCTGGGTCCTGAATTGAAATTTTGGACTTCACTACGTATCTCATAAGAATGAGAATCAACCCATACGTAGTTCTTGAAATGCAGTTTAACGTCGTGCAGGACGAAACTATGAGTGATCTTTGTTTAGGGTCATAGAATTCGGACCATAATAATGAATACACAGTGTGTTTTTTCATGAGGAATTTTCAGCCAAGGGACTGAAAGTGAAATTTGGGGTTAGGCCCAAAAGACTTGGGGATGGATTCGAGGGATACTCGAACGTTCCTACATATCCCATAAGGATGGGAATCAAGCCCACGTAGTTCTAAAACTACCCTTTGTACAAATTTGGTTCGTACATGTGAAGGGTGAAAGGGGATTTTAGTACAATGATGGTTTAAACTGAGATAAAAAGTTTAGGCATTACCATGTATGCACGTAGTCTTTTGAAATGAAACATGATTGAAAAAAAATCAATGTCAATAATGGTTCCTTCTCAAATGAGGAAATCAAAGAATATTGTAGTTTATTATCGTACCGGAAAAAAGTGTTGTATAGTTTAACGTCATATAACAAGGACAAAAGTGAATCAATGTAAATATATTGATTCCAGGGGCGGTTTCACAAATCAACATCATATGAGATGGTGGTGAACCGATGTGAAGAGATTGTTTTTGGGCTTGAACCTTGGGAGGCTGCCTACATACCCATCCTGGAGGGCAAGGATCAAATTCTGTGTAGTTAAATTAAAGAATGAATTAATGATCAAGTTGTTCTTGGGGACAATGATCTAATAATAAAAAATGTTGTTGGGACTTACACATGGTTAGTGGCCCAGAGAGAGTATTATGGTTGATGTTCGCTCTAAGCTCACGTGATTCATACTCGGTGTGAGAAACAAGAGGTAATAACAACCTTAACGATGCACAGTTTAATGTCATGTAGGACATAAAAAAGGGACTATGCAGTTTAAAGTCTTGCAGTTAGGACTATTGGTGCTGCACAGTTTAGTGTCATGTAGTAGGGAAAAAATAACAGTTTAATGTCATGTAGGACATATTAAGGATTTTCTGTACAGTTTAGTGTCATGTAGTTAGGAGATTGGGGATAAAATAGTTTAACATCATATTGGACGAAAGGGGGACTGTGCAATTTAATGCCATGTAGTAAGGACAAAAGAGTGTACCATTTTAACGTCATGTCGGACGAAAGTGCGAATAGTTTAAGGTCATATGCATGGACCGTGAATGGTGCAGTTTAATGTCATACTGGACTTTTGATATTATATAGTTTAACGTCTTTCCGGACGTGAGGGACTTTTATACAGTTTAGCGTCATGTAGTTAGGACGTCATAGTTTAACGTCTTGCTGGACATAAGGGATTTGCAAATAGTTTATGGTCATATACATGGACTAGGGATGATGCAGTTTAAGGTCATGCTGGACGGTTTAGGGAACTTTTTCATAGTTTAATGTCGTGTGGGATGAAGTTGCAGTTTAAAGTCATAATGGACCATTGTTGTATAGTTTAACGTCATATAGCAAGGACGAACTGGTGTTGTACCGTTTAAAGTCATGTAGCTAGGAATAAGGTGAACCAATATGAGGATATCAGTTATGGGGACTTTTTATAGTTTAACGTCATGCTGGAAGATGAAAGTGCCACACATTTTAATGTCATATTGCTAGGACACAATATAGTTTAATGTCATCTCGGACAAATAAGGAACTTCTGTACAGTTTAATGTCATGTAGATAGGACATAATATAGTTTAATTCCATCTCGGACATAAAAAAGGGACTATGCAGTTTAAAGTCTTGCAGTTAGGACTATTGGTGCTGCACAGTTTAGTGTCATGTAGCAGGGACAAAATACAGTTTAATGTCATGTAGGACATATTATGAACCAATGTGACTGTTTTGGATCTGGGAACAATATTTTGTGTTTATACAAAATACTTCTTTAGAAATCTGGCATTAGTTGGAGTCGTGATGTGTTCTCCATCCATTGAGATTAGAGAATATGATCCATTGGAGTAAACCTTATGTATTGAATAAGGTCCTTCCCATTTTGGTTCAAGCTTGGGAGGTTTCATTCCTGGTATCATTGGTGCTCTGAGAACCAATACCAATTCTCCCTGAATGAATGAACGAAGATGAACTTTTTTGTTAAAAGCTCGTGCTATTCGATTTTGATAGATTTCCAAATGGTGCAAAGTGCACAATCTTTTCTCATCTAACTATTCCAATTCATTCAACCGCTTTTGGGATTGCTCATCAGTAGATAACTGATCACAAATGGCTATTCTGAGTGAGGGCAATTGAACATCAATTGGCAAGACTGCTTCTGTTCCATATACCAATGAATATGCAGTTGACCGCGTTGCATTGCGTGTGGTAGTCTGATAAGACCATAAAGCATGAAAGAGTTTATCAGGCCATGACCTCTTATCTTTATCCACCATCTTTTGAAATATATTTGAAAGACTCTTGTTGAAAGCTTCTATCTGGCCATTAGCCGCTGCATGATATCGAGATGAATGGTTGGACTTAATGTTGTATTCTTGATACAATTTCTTTACCTCAGAAGAACAGAAGTTGGTGCCGTTGTCCATCAATATGGTATGAGGGACACCAAATCTAGTAATGATGTTAGACTTGATGAAGCTAACAATGCATTTAGAACAGACTTCTTTGAGAGGTACTGCCTCTGCCCATTTGGAAAAGAAATCAGTAGCAGTAAGAATGTACTTAAACTGCTTGGCCGTAGGTGAAGGGTAAGGTCCCACCACATCCATTCCCCATGTGGAAAATGGCCAGGAGTATTTAGTTATATGAAGAAACTCTGGAGGTTTATGAATGAAGTTGGCATATACTTGGAATGAATGACACTTCTTTGTAAAATTAACACAATCTTGTATCATTGAATGCCAAAAGTATCCAAACCTTTGAATTTGATCAGAAAGTCTATGTCCAGACTGGTGAGCACCACAGACTCCTGCATGCACTTCTTTTATGACATCCATTGTCTCTTCACCATCAATACATCTGAAGAGAATTCCATCAAAACCACATTTGTAGAGAATTTTCTCGATGTGGTTTGGGCTATCATAAAGAGTAAAATTGACCACACGTCGCCGAATTTGTTCTTTCTCGGCTCTATCAGGTGGAAGTGTTCCATTTTGAAGGTATTCCTTGATAGGTGACATCCATCCTGTAGTATGACCATACGGTTCGGGAATGGGACTAATTTCATTAATTTCCTCTGTTCTGACTTGAACATAAGGTGAAATTGCCCGACGGTGGGCAATATAGATGGTTGTCTCGTCCCGATTTGGATCTGCTAAAGCTGTGGCTATATTAGCCAGTGCATCAGCTTGAGCATTTTGTGATCTTGGGACATAAGAAAATGTCGGTTCTGAAGGGAATTCCGACATTAACTCTCTGACGTAATCATACAAAGGGATTAATTCTTCTTTTCTGATGGCATAATCCCCATTGACTTGTTTGATTACCAGGTCTGAATCACCTTTCACCTTTAAGTGATTCACTTGTGCTTGAAGCGCTAACTCCAAGCCTGTAATGAGAGCTTGGTATTCAGCTTCATTATTGGTACCACCTTCCCACAACAAAAAGGAATAAGGTAACACTGCCTTATCTGGAGAAATGAGCACAATTCCTAAACCAACTTTTTTGAATTTAGGATTTTCCATTTTCTTCCCTGTTGGACTTCTAGAAGCACCATCGAAATACATTTCCCATGTTTGAGGACTCTCTTGAATAGAGAAAACTTCCTCATCAGGGAGTTCGATATCTGAATATATGTCTTCCACTGAAGGATGTTCAGCCAGGAAATCAGCCAGAGCTTGGCCCTTAATTGCCTTTTGAGACACATACTGAATGTCGAACTACTGTAGAATAACCGCCCACCTTGCCAGACGTCCTGTAAGCATTGTACGACTAAGGATGAATTTGAGCGGATTATTACGAGATACCAATTAGACCTCATGATGTTGCAGGTAGTGTCTCAGTTTCTGAACTGTAAAGATTAATGCTAGGAATCACTTTTCAATACTTGAATACCGGGTTTCTGCTTCAAGAATAGTTCTACGAAGATAGTAGAGACTATTTTCATTCTCAGTATCATTCTTTTGAGCGAGAAAGGCACCCAATGATCGCTCTAAAGCTGTCACATAGAGGATAAGAGGTTTACCCTCAACAGGCGGCATGAGTACTGGAGGACTCAAGAGGTATTTCTTGAGAACATCAAATGCTTTTTGACATTCTTCAGTCCACTGGTAAGTGACTCCTTTCTTCAATAATTTGGTAAAGGGTAATCTTTTTCCTGCCAAATTGGCGATGAAACGCCGAATATAGGCTAAGTGTCCTTGAAGTCCTCTTAATTCTTTCAAATTATGAGGAGGTGACATACCAAGGATTGATTTGGTCTTCTCAGGATTGACTTCAATACCACAATGGCGTACAACAATGCCGAGCAATTTTCCTGAGGTTACCCCAAAAGCACATTTTAAGGGGTTCATCTTCAAATTATGTTGTCGAAGCTTGTGGAATATGACTTCCAAATCAGCCAAGTGATTAGAAAGTTGATTGGGTTTAACCACCAAATCATCTACATAGAATTCAACAAACTTCCCTAAAAGAGGTTTGAAGATACGATGCATGGCGCGTTGATATGTTGCACCTGCATTCTTTAAACCAAAGGGCATCACCCGGTAACAAAACACACCTTTAGGATCTCTGAAGGCTGTATATTCCTCATCTTCTGGGGCCATTCGGATCTGATTATATCCATAATATCCATCCATGAAAGAAAGTACTTCATAGCCAGTCGTCGCATCAATTAAGAGTTCTGTAATCGGAACTGGGAAATCATCTTTAGGACAATATCGATTAAGATCTCTGAAATCGATGCAAACGCTAATTTGTCCGTTCTTCTTCTTTACAGGGACAATATTAGCCAACCACATGGGATATTGAACTTCTCTGACGAAGTTGTCTTTGATCAGCTTATCCACTTCAGCTTCAATTTTGGAAGAATAGGTTGGGTGTGTTCTTCTCGCGGCTTGTTTAAAACCTCGATGTTCTTTTGGTAAACCCAAATGATGAGTAGCAACATCAGGATCAAGCCCAGGCATTTCTGTATAATTCCAATAAAAAATATCTTTATTTTTCTTTAGAAAAGAAATATACATCTCTTGCTCTTCAAGGGTCATGGCCGCACTAATTAAAGTGGTGTGTGGATCTTTCTCTGTACCCAGATTTACTTCTCTGAGTTCATCCACAGTGGTAGAGATACCCTCTTCAAATGATGGAGGAGCATCTCTAAGATCTTCCTCTTCCTCTTCATCATGTGTTTTTTCTTCCGTTTCTACTTTCAAAGTAGATGAAAAAACGAAATTCTCATGATCATAAGAGATGTCAAAATTTTCACATTTTGAAGAAGAAGCTTCCATTTCTGACCCTACTAATGATAAAGGGTCTTCTTTGAGAAATAAAGAGGAGATGATGGATTGCGAATCGACATCATTATTCACCTCTGGTGTCGCTATAACTTCTTCTAGACTGATTAGCGAAGTATAGACTTTTTGCACTTCATCACCACTTATGCTTTCATCACTGCTTGGTAGGATACAAATTTCTCCCATATTGTCTGGCTCGATCGCCATAATTGACATTATGGATCTTTCCATAAGAGTATTTTGATTTGGGCCTATTTTGTCAATTTGACTGATAGGTAACACATAATCTATACTCACATTTGTAAATGGATTTATTGGAATTTTCTCCAAACCATATGGAGCATTAACTTTGGTGATTTCCTTCATTGTAGATTTTTCTCTTCCCTTCATGTGATAAAATTTCGCCTCAATGTATTGAGACTCACATGTCTTGAACGGGGCTTTATCACCATACAATGTTCCAACTTGACCATCAAAACAGTATTTGAGACATTGATGGTATGATGAAGGAATAGTTGCATGTTGATGTAGCCAGGGTCTTCCAAGTAAGATATTGAAAGCTGAGTCTTGATCAACAATCATGAAATCCGAATTGGATACAAGATCTCCAAACTGAGTTCTGAGTGTAACTTCTCCCAGTGGTTCTTGTTCATTTTTATCATATCCTTGTAACATCATGGTAGAAGGAGATAAATCAGATTCCGTGAGTCCCAATCGACGAAGTGTACGAATGGGCATGAGGTCGACTCCTGAACCATTGTCAATGAAAGCTCTTCGAACATCTACACCATTGACTTTTCCAGATAAGTACAAAGGTTTTATGTTCCCATGCACAACATCATCTTCATCTTTATCAGTAAAAGATATCACTGCATGGCATTCTGCAGGATTATTCTCTATGTGATAGATTTCAGCTGCAGCAATTTCAGCTTCAAACTCCTGAGGACTTGAAAAAGCTTCGATGAGTGCTTCCCGAAGATCTTTTGACAGATTCAAAGCATCCAAAATTGATAACTTGGATGGTACATGAGCCAAGTGTTTCAATATATCATACTTTTGATCTAGAGGTCTGCGTTTCCCAATAGGAATATGCGGTTTAGCAGGTACCTTGGAAGCAGATGCTTTGGAAGCTGATGCATCTTTTATTGAAGTTGGAAACATCCCTGGTTTTGGAAGATTAGACTGATTAGATCCATTTAATTGATGATATAAAGAAGATGGAACCTTTAATCGGTATTCCAAAATAACTGTGCCAAAACTGAGTTGGCCATTGGCAGAAGAACTTGCTTGTTCTTTTTGAGCTCGCTGAAGGGCTTTACCACGAGTTTCTACTGCATATACAGTGCTAGCAGGGGTAAAATTAGAGTAGTGGCTTCGGAAAGATCCACGTCTTCCCCTATATCCTGAACCTCTAGAACCTCCTCGGATTCCTTTATTTGATACTGGGAATTCAAGCTTATCAAGACTGGAATATGGATATGTTAATTGAATAATATTAACAGAACCAAAGATTAACTCTTCATCTGATAAAGATTCTGCCTGGTTAGCCTGTTTAGGCTGTGCCGTTTGGTGGGACGGTGCCCGTGGCTTTGAAGTAGATGGCATGAAATCTGCCAGAGTCAAAGACAATTTAGGCTTTGATACATACTCATCTTCTCCTGATTCCTCTTTCTTCTTTGAATTGCGCTGCCCTTTTGAGGATTTATCTTTTGATGGAGGCTTTACTGCAGCTTTTGTAGGAGACACAATTGGCTTCTTCAATTGTGTTCCCAAAATGGAATGGGTCCGATTGATTTTCTTTCCGACCATCCATTCATCATATTTTTTCGCAGTTTTGCTTTTGACTTCCTGCCCCTCGCCTCCTTCCTCTGGATCTGTAGCGGTAATACACACTACATGAGCTGAAGAACCCTTCAATTTGACTTGTCCCAAGTCGACCATCTTTTACAGGAGGTATTTAAAAACAAAACACTCTTGGATGGGATGCCCCAACATTTGATGAAAGGGACAATAATTGGGACGGTCTTCATCTCCTTCCTTGTTTGGCCTTTTGGGCACTGGTAATTGAACCAAATTATTTTCCAGAGCTGAAATGAAGTAACCAGGAACATTCTCACTTCGGAAAGAGTATGTTTTACTCTTCATATCCTCAAATTTTTTTCATCATTGATCTTTTTGATCATTTGGACGAAACAACCTTTGTTGTTGGCGTTCAGGAGGTGGAGCCCTTCGAGAAGATGAAGGTTTTGAAGCAGAAATAGGTACAGGTGCTTGTTTAAGCATAACTGTAGAAGTTTCCGCTTTACCCATTCTCCTTCCTGGAGCTGATCGAATTATACGAGATTTATCCTTAGCCTGTATAAGGGAATCTTCAATCTGTTGAGCGATTGATGTAATGTCTCGAAACCCTCCTGTGTATTTCACAGGGATCAATGGCGTGCGTAATTCGTCACACAAATTTTCCACACAGATTGGCAACAATTCCTCCTGAGGGAGTGCTAATCTCAGGGAATACGTTAATCCCTTCCAACGAGCAATGAAATCAGAGACTCTTTCGTTTTCCCTTTGCTTGCAGTTTGTAAGATCGAAAACTGTTGTTTTTGGAAAAGTTGAGCTAAATTGAAGAAGGAATTTTTGACGAAGATCCTCCCATCCGATGACTGACCGGGATTGCAAGCTTGTATACCAGACAAAAGCTAGTCCTTGTAAGGTTCGCACAAAGCATCTGAGTTTCACTGCTTCTTTCTGCTCTGGAGTTCCCATCATAGGATCACAATAAGACATGTAATGCGTCAAATGTTGTTCGGGGTCTCCTGATCCATTGAAAGTAGGGAAAACAGGGTTTCCAAAACTGGATGGAGGAGAAATTGAATCTACCCATTCAGGGTAAACATTCTTTTCAGGTTTAACTTGCACCTGTTTCCCTTCCATAGATTCTAACTGAGCTGTTAATGACTCAATAGTAGTTATTAACTTTTGAGAAACATCAGGTTGAACTTGGTTTTGGGTAGGTGCAATGAATGGAGCTTGGACAGACGTGGTGGTTGGTGCTGCAACTGATGGTAGTACTGCCAACCGTTGTTGCGTTTGACCCGTAGGATTAGACCTCTGAGGGTGTACTGATAAAGGAGGATATTCCTGATCCATCTCAGTAGTTACAACAAATTACTTCGGCTGTCAGACTTCAACATTCTTAATAAGAAGACTACTCTGAAGTAGTTCTGTATTCAACCTTCTTAATTCTTTCATTTCTTCCTCCTGTTGTGAAAACCTTTGCTCTAATGAGAGCGATTGACCTCCTTCAGAGGAAGGGTGAGAAGTAACCTGATTCTTTCCTTTCCCCTTATTGGGTCCTTTTCGGAGAGGGGGAAGTGGGTTACATGAAGGAATACTCAGATTTTGGGTAAGCCTTTGATTATGTGTGTGCACACCTTCTTCATTTAGGTCTGTGTGCGCAACTTCTTGAGTTGGAACCTCTTCGTCTGATCCCTCTAATTGAGCCACATCTGGTGAATCAGCAGAAACGGCATTGATGACATTAATGGATGCATATTGCATGGAATCCTTTCTATCAGCATTTCTGTGATATTATCTTCTTCTATGTCCATGATGAGACATGGCATTCCATTGACTTGATCCCTCAGGAACTTCTTGGAGAACCGTCACTTGGAGAGAATCTCATGATAGCTTGGCTCTTCGTTCCTCTTGAGGCTTATTCCCTAATCGAGAGAATACTGATTTTCTCTGAGGGAGGGATTGAGGATTTGAAAAAGTCCCCAGTCCGGTGGACTGGGGATGTTCCTGCTGCTTCCGCTCAACTCCCTGAATCCCATTTGTTGATTCTGAGGGTTGGGTTAGAGAAGTCCCCAGTCTGACATGCTGGGGTGTCTCTTGACATGCTATGTCTGAGATTTTCTTAAAATCTCTCTTGATCTTGCGAATCTTAGTTCAGAAATTAGCTGGATGCATTAACCCGTATCCACTTTTATCACCTGGTTCAACAGACCGTTTTATGATTTCCGAAACTTCTGTCATTTGATGACGTGTTTTCTCCAGACGAGAGGCTTGTGCAATATTCTCGCCTGCTTGATGTAGGAGCAATTCAACAACTTGTTCTCTATATACATGATTTTGAGAGGAACTAGTTGAAGCCTATTCTTGAGCAAGCTTTTGATTATGAACAAAGCCCATTGACTGTGGTCGGCCATGGCCAATAACATTGCATGAGACCATTTTCGGCGGGCTTTCCTGACTGGAAAGCACTATGAAATGTAGTGCTCCGTGAACACCCCATCCTCTGATATGAACATCATATGGAGCATTGGCAATTAACTGACGCAATTTTCTTAATGCGCCAAGGAATTAACGTTGAAGGGTTCTCTGTTGCTTTTCAGCCTTCGGATACCGAGAGACTGATAGAGATGCCAAATCAATCTGACATTGTAGCCCTTCTATTATCTTAAGATGATTTTCATATTCATCATAAGATAATACCTTCTTCTTTAATTGACAAAGAGTTTTCCATATGTTGAGACGAATATCATGGATTCCATCATCCGTCAACATCTTTGGAATGTCGTACTGGGAGTCAGCCAAAGGCCAAAACATGACTGGTACTTCACCTTTTGCTAGTTTTTTCCTCATGTTCAGCATTTCCTCTTTATCATTAAATGAAGATTCTTCTACCTGTTTTGACCAGAGTTGGTGTTTCCTTGTTGCTTCATCGGATTCAACAAGATTGGTAGAGAGATCACTATTCATGCTGGAAGATGAATGTCCCAGGGATGGTTCGGAGAATAACCTGAACCCTAGGCTATCTTCTGATGGAGAAAGAGGTTCACCTGCCGATAGTAAAGCATCAGACATGACTGGTTTTACGTTTGCAAGTGCCTTGAGATAGGAGGGCATTCTCATCACTACATTGCCTTCTGATGAATTTTCGAGACAACGTGAATCACTACTGCGGAGAGGACTTTCGCAGCAAAGATCATCACCATGAGGAGGACTGTCATGATGGGTTATAGCAAAAGATGAAATCTCTTGCTCCTTGGTCTTTTGAGCACACAGAGGGTTCCTGTGGCTCTCATCTGAAGAAGAATCTTCAAGATTGACCGAACATTCATGAAGAAAGACTTAATGAGGAAGTGTCTGTTGAAGACCTTCAAAATTAATGTTCCCGTTATTGAGAACTGAGGGAGTATAATCTTGAATTCCGACAGATAAATGTCTGAGGGCTTCAAGAACTCCAGCATCGAGCAAGGCCTTGTTGTAGATTGGCCTTTGATCTCCTGACTGTGCTGGGAGGATCTTTTTCTTAGATTCCTTCTTACTCACTTTAGAAACCACTTGTTGACGAAAGTGGTTACTCTGAGCAGGAGTATGTGCCTGATCAGGAAAGATGGTCAGGTTAGGCTGACGATCTCCACTCAAATCAGGTGTATGTGCCTGACTTGGTTGTCTGTATGATATGGGGGAGTATTCCCCATAACCCTCTTGGACTGGAACATATGTGTGTGTATGTTCCGGAGTGAATCGTTGATGTGTCACTCCACTGTTAGGGATAGATTTATGTATCTGTCCCTGAGATGATGTTGAAGCTGTTATGATATCCTGGCAAGCATCCAGAATATGAGCAGGAATTTGCTTCTTCTCTTTCACCATTGACAAAATATGTTTGGTGACTTCAGCCGCCGGAACGGGGATATACGTCCATTCCGGGCTTGGAGTAGGTGTATGTGCCTGCTCCTGTCCTCCTTTTCCTATCAGTGAATCCTGACAGTACTCAAGTGTGGAGGCAGAGAGTTGAGTCTGCCACCTGTTTGTCATCGGGGCTTTCCGACTGACTTCTCCGTGCGCTACCAAGCTAGACTGTTGGTAGGCTTGATTAGTATTAGCAGGTGTATATTCCTGCTGATTACACTTCGCCAAACATGGTTGACAAGATCCATCATATGTATTCAGATGAGCCTGCTGACTAACTGGTGATGTATAAGCAGGTGTATGTTCCTACCGATAGTACTCCACCGGAATTGCATGGTGGGATTGGCGTGATGCTGCCAGACGAGTCTACTGGACAGCGGAATTAAAATGGACAGGTGTGTATGCATTATCATTGTTCGCCACCAAGTTAGGTTGGTGGACTTCTCCGGAGATGGCAGGGATGACAACCTGCCCATTGTTCACCTGATTCCGTCTCTGGCGGTTCATCTTGCCTGCTCGGGTTCGAGGAACCTGAGCTGAATGCCTGGAGTCGGTACCCTCATCAGGTTGAGGGCGCACTACCGCACGAGACTGGCGGAGATTGTTTATGGGATCCCTTGAGAAGGACTCCTATCTTTTTGAATTAAGGTCCTGTGGGACCTGCTCATTCACTTCCTCAGAGTAAGGGAGTGAATGGAAATTGCATTCCGGGGATAACGACCCGAAACGGTTGGAGACGGTAGTCAGCACCGCCTGCTTCTTGATCGCTGGCCGCCGTTGTCCGGACGACCAGGTAGAGTTGTTAACTTGGAGGGATTGAGGAGCGGCCTCCAGAGTTGGGATAGTACCTTTGTGACAGTACATCTTAACCAGTGCATTAGAAACCCAGGATTGAAGATGCTGAGTTGGTGATGTCATCCTCAGAGCGGACGACGTTCCAGAAATAGTAGTAGCATTGGTTTTAACAGTAGCAGACCTCACAGTAGAGGTGTTCATAGCAGCAGTATTCACAGAGGTGAATTTAAGGAAATCCATTTTGCAGAAGATCTTGAGAAAAGAGTGCCTGTTCCATATAACAGACATAATCAAGATGAATCCGACCACTGCATCTTTTGTATGAGCACATGTCAATGATTGCTTTGTTGGCCCAAGGGGCCTAACAAATAAGAAGAATATCACTTTAACTTGGTTAAGGATTCACATCGGGTTCACCATTTTTATTTCCTCACGGATTTCGGGGATGACCTCCTGGACGGGAGATTCAAACGTTCTGATCGGTTTCTAGCGGGTTTGTTCGTAGAACCGGAAACATCCAATGATTCCACATCCGTTTGGACCTACTTTCCAAAGGTAGGCGCTCATTAGCATGTGGACTGATGAGGCTTAGGAATTTGCATTGGTCGAGAGGATGGGAGGTCGGACTCATCACACCTTTTTGAGGGGAATTATTGTCTACTCCGGGACTCTCTTTATTGATTTAAGTTATGTTCGTGAATCCTTATTACATTACCAAGTATAAAATGTGCTTTCCTTTAGTTTTAACAATCAATGATTAAATATGCAAGAAATTTAGAGAATCTTTTATATGTATTCGAGGTTCTTCATCAATAGAGAATCATCTATATCTGTTTAGAGATTCTTGGTCAATGGTATCCTTCAAAACATTTATATAAAAGTATCTTGGTCATTATGATGACCAGGCTGGTTTTAAAGCCACTCAGTGGGGCACTTGAAGTTTATCGTCATTCAGAAGGACAAGGATTATTTCAAAGTTGGGATCGAACCCAAAAATGGGCTACCTACATATCCTTTGTTTTGGAAAAGGAATCAGAACCCACGTAGTTCGAGTAATGGAGTATGATGTTTATGATTGATGGCTCAAAGAAGAATGTCATAATTACTTTTACACTCTAAGCTCACGTGAGTCATGCTCGGTGTGAGAAACAAGAGGTATTGGTAAAAATTAGACAATTGTGCCATGAAAGATGCAATCATAAGAATTTGTTTGGGGCTTATGTATGTATGACTGCCCAGATAGATGAAGGTTTAGGATTCACTTTTAGGGAGAAAATCCATGAACAGGGTCCATAAAGTTATATGTGCTTCAGGGAGATTTGAATACTCTAATCTTGGGTCTTACTCCTAAGGAGGATGCCCATGTTAGGAGGGGACTTATGATTGGGTTATACTCCTGAAAAGGAAATCCAAATCAAGGGTAAATTAGGACTGGTTAAGAGAAATTTAAGGGGGCTTGGGGTTTACTCCTGAAAAGGAATCCCAAGATTATGACTGGGACTTACTCCTAAAAAGGAGGCCCAGGTAAGGGGACTTGGGGCTTACTCTTGAAAAGGAATCCCAAGATTATGACTGAGTCTTATTCCTGAAAAGGAGACCCAGATTAGGGGACTTGGGGTTTACTCCTGAAAAGGAAGCCCAAGATTATGACTGAGTCTTATTACTAAAAAGGAGACCCAGGTTAGGGATTAAGGTTTGGGGATTACTCCTGAGGAGGATGCCCAAGTTTGGGAACTTTAAGAATTTGGGGCTTACTCTTAAATAAGGATTCCCAGATTTGAAATTGGAGCTTACTCTTGAGGAGGATGCCCACGTTAGGAGGGGACTTATGATTGGGTTTTACTCCTGAAAAGGAAACCCAAATCAAGGGTAAATTAGGACTGGTTATGAGAAATTTAAGGGGGCTTAGGGTTTACTCCTGAAAAGGAAGCCCAAGATTATGACTGGGACTTACTCCTAAAAAGGAGGCCCAGGTTAGGGGACTTGGGGCTTACTCCTGAAAAGGAAGCCCAAGATTATGACTGAGTCTTATTCCTGAAATGGAGACCCAGGTTAGGGGACTTGGGGTTTACTCCTACAAAGGAAGCCCAAGATTATGACTGAGTCTTATTCCTGAAAAGGAGACCTAGGTTAGGGATTAAGGTTTGGGGCTTACTTCTGAGGAGGATGCCCAAGTTTGGGAACTTTATGAATTTGGGGCTTACTCCTAAAGAAGGATGCCCAGATTTGAAATAGGGGCATACTCCTGAGGAGGATGCCCATATTAAAGATTCTCTCATCTATATTTAGTGATATAAGGATATTTAAATCACTAGGTTTTGAGAGATATTCCACAGAATTCCTTTCAGATAAGGAAGTCAAATCATGAAATCATGCCATAAATGGATTTGAAGAGTGTCTTGAAGACTGAATCGTGAAAAGGAAAGGTGTAATGGCTTGAGAGGGGTAATATGGGAAAGATGGGCACCCAAAAAGTTAGGGGCGCGCAAGCCTTGAAAGGCGCGCAAGTCTTCCGTGGGCGCGCAAGTATTGGTCGCGCAAGTATACCTGCGTGACATGTAGGGTAGTTGCGCGATTTTGAACCAGTATTAGAATACTTGAGCGACTCCTTTTTAATGACTTTAGAATCCTCTTGAGGTTCTTCCAGAAAAGGGACGCGCAAGTTATATTGAAGGAATAAAAGAGGCGTGCAAGTGTTGATGAGTTTCAACACTTAGGCCTTCCTTCTTCTCTTTAGATCTTCCGTTCTAGGTAAGAAATTACCTTAGAAGTGTTCTGGAAGCATTGAGAAAAGACTTGGGCGTTGGGAGCTTCAATCCGAGTTTCTGGAAAAAAAAATCCTCTCGAATGGGGGTCCCACAGGGTCTATTTATAGGCAAAAGAATACCCCGGGTGGTTACCGGGTGGTTACCCCTTAGGTCGCGCAAGTCACTTGCGCGACCAAGGTTGCCGCGCAAGTGTACTTGCGCGACAATGAGATAACTTGCGCGGTGCAGTTTCTGTTGATCCTTTGTTCAGGCCTTTGTCGATTTTTGATGTTTTCTTCAATGGTTGAATCACTTTGAGCTCAGATATTCCCTTTTCCGATCTTTAGATTCTGTGACGAAAGGAGCATCCACACCGAGTTACCCAGATTCAGTGCATTATTGCGTAACATTGGCATGATCACAAAAGATCAAGTCTCGAAAGACCGATTAGTTTAGTAGCCTTGGAAACACTAGATACATTCATAAATGTTACATTACATCATAAAGTGAAAAACTAAAATAACATAGTCTCCATTTTCCACACTCATATCCCTTTTAGACTATCTCTGCAGGTCATTCTTAAAATACTTCTTCACATCCTCGAAAAATTAAAACAGTGAAATGGAGGAGCTTAGATTCTCAGAAAGGATAACAATATAGCGGAAGCTTTCATAAATAAACATTAACATTTAAGGCAATTTATAACTAAAACAATATCCCTTTAAACTTGAACTTCAGCATAATATGGAAAAAATAAAATGAAAAAAATTCATTTACTTATTCACATGGATATTCTACTAGTCGAATAATCACATGCAATATCAATAACCACATTCATAATGATGGAATGCATAATGTCAGACTATCATAACCACGTAGCCAAGGCCTCGTGACAAGACTACAAATAAGATTTTGTCAAGGCCTCATGCCAAGACACTAGTTTGTCTCATGAGACCTACCGATGAATCGAGGAGCTATATCAGGCTCCACCCGTCACTTATTAAGTCCAATTCCTTCCTTATATGAATAGGTTTAAACATATCATAAACCATAACATAATCGTATCACATAACACATGCATAAATGAAACATAAAATTTCCATATTTCAATCACAAGATTTCAATAAAAAAAATTGATATAAAAAAAACATTTTCAAAACCATTTTCAATACCAAAATAAAATAAAATTAAAACATTGTAATTATTTGTTATTAAAAAAAAAGTTACCGTTTGTAGAGGAAGCCGAAACTCAAATAATGGTCAAGGTGGCAGAGAAGTCGTTGTCGCCGCATACGTACGAAAAAAACATTAGATTTTTTCATTTAGTAAAACTCTTCATATAAAAATATTACTTTTGAATAAACGTAAAAGTCAAAGGGGTTTATACACCGTATAAAAGAAAGTTTTGTATAAAACATAATATGCCTCAATGAAAGGAGATTGAGAAAAAGTCCGTTAAAAATATCATTTTTTTAAATAAAATAGATCTATTATGAGTATTCACTATAAGTAAACATAGATAAATTAAAAATACAAGATAGTACATAATAATATCATGACATAATTTGAAAGTAGAAGATTAGCCCAAATAATGGAAATTGGGTTAAGAAGTTCCCTTACCTCATGTACGACTTCATTGGACCGTTCTTTAATATACTGAATAATAATCTAGGGTTTATCTATACTTTCTTAATAACCCTTTTAAATTTTATTATCCATTTTATATCACTTATTACAATGTCATGAAAATTATGTAGTCATTTAAGTTAATAACGTTCGTTTTGTCGATCTTTGGTAATTGAGTCAACAATAAACTTCTTATAATTACAAGTTGTTTATGTGGTAGAATATCCATTATCTCCAGAATTATATTCATGATGTATATATCATATATATCATATATATCCAGTATATACATTCATTCATAATATTACGTAACGTTTAGAGGTACAAAATGAAATGCACCGTTCATGGAGACGGTAAGCTGTACGTACGCATGAACGCTACATTCATTTCTATTTTGTATTTAATGGAATGAAATAATAATAATATAAAGGTATATTATAATTAATTTATAATATCATATATAATATCATTTACTCCATCCTTTATAGATCCCACATATGGCATTAATGATTCAAATCACTTTGAGGGGGCGGTAGTCCGCACTTCCTAAAATGAAATTATCACGTTTACCCATAATGGAAATCATAATGGTATTCCATAAATGAGAAAAAAAGAATCATAAGGAAAACATAAACATAATATATATCATATATAGAAATAGTTTCATCTTAATGGCCACCATTAGAGGTGTTAAACAAATATTGAACAATCATCGTTTCGTGAGTCCAAAATTCGCCAACCACAGAAACAGTATGTTCTTTATCCATTAGATGAAGGTGTGTGTATGTGTAAATCAAATCATTCCCTGAACAACATCCTAGTATATTTATGATACTGGTTTTGTCACAAAATAAAGGAATAAAAAGAGTTTAAGGGGTCGGAGAAGAAAAATAAAACAAAATAACATAAGACAATACATTACCTTAAAACCGGGTAACTCTTTTTGATTTGGGCCAAAGGATTACTTGGAAAAAATTATGCCCAATGTGAGGCTTCTAGGATTAAGAGAGGGACGTTGGGAGAGTATTTGGGTAGAGGTTGGCTGAGCCAAATGGCTTGAATGTGTGAATAATGTGGTAGTGGTGGGGGCCTTTTATAAGAGGAGAGGAGGGGAACTCTTGGAAACTCATGAAATGTTACATGATTATGAAAGGATTTTCGGATTTCAAAGGACCCAAAATTATATATTTCGAGGCTGAGGTGATAAGGTTTTGAAATATACCCATAAAATAGTATTTTGACAAGTTTATATCTCAGATATTACATTATCTTTTTATATTATTTAAACTGTTAAATTAATGAGGTAATCGTTGCATCATCATGGTGTCATAAAAAATTTAAATTATTTAATGTCTGAATATTATAAAAAAATATATCACGAAGTAGGAAATATTTTTTTTCTTTCCAATGAATATTTATAGTCGAAAAGATAACTTATATAACCCCACGTATTAATTGTTTTATTAAAACAACACATGTTTGTGACAATTTTAGTTTTACTTTAAATAAAAAGTTATTAATGTCATTTTCATACCCAAGTGGCTCCATGGGGTCCCCAAGTTGGACCACGGATTTTCTTGGTCGGCCATGACTTATAAAATAAGGTTAGGAAAAGTGTAAGGGTATTTTCATATATTTATAATATCATTTTTACCTTAAATTTCACAAATTACCTTTAATTGGGATTAATTAAACTTAAAAATTACTATTCACCAAAAAATTATTTTAATCCCATTAAACCAAATTTTAATTCCTAATGAAAACCATGTATGTAGGATTTTTGAAAATCAAATCACATAAGAGGTAATGTTTCATTTAAATGAAAAATCAGTTTTTTAACTACCACTTTGTGGTTTCACTATTCATAAAAAATTGACGTTTTTCAGAAGAATGCCAAAATTTCACCGTAAGTTATAATTGATATTCCGAATTCAAAAATGATGTCTATTTTAGAAAATTCCAAAAATATAAGTTGAATTAATTAATTTTATAATTAATTCCCACTGTCACAACAAAGAGCGTGTTTTTAAGAAACAATATATATCAAAAGATTGACAATTGTTTATGTCCAATTTCAAAGTGAAATTAATTCTAATGACCACCATTGGATAAAATAGTAAAAATATATTATAATTATTCTTTAAAACCACTCAATAGTATAATTTATCACTATAAATTATTTTTGATGAAAAAAGTTGTTTTTAAGTATATTTCACTATTCATAAAAAATTGGAAGTTCTCAGAAAAATGACAAAAATTCAACATAGGCTAATTTCGTTATTAAGAATCCAAAAATGAAGTCTATTTTGAAATATAATATATATATAATTTCAAAAAGTGGGTATTACTATTCATAATGTCTATTTTGATTGGTCGCGGTGTGTTAGAATCTCGAATTTGCATACAATGCAAGCTTTTGCATTATTGAAGGAGAAGTGTATTGTGGAAACTCGGGGTGTTACATATATTTTCCAACAAAAATTCCATTTAAATGATTAATATATTATTTAAAATAAATACTTACCTATGTTTTCATAATTAAATAGTATTATTTGTATTAATATATTTTAATTATAGGTTATAATGGTATAATATATTTTAGTTCATTTTGATTTGGAGTTTCGTGTTCTTCATGCTATCAAATAGTTTACATTTAAATAAATTTACTTAATTGGTTTATTAATCACAGTTATCCATGTATCATAATATAAAAAAATTTTATTATATTAATGTAATTGGGATTTACATGTGTAATATTTGGACGTAGTTGTATAATGATTTTTGATGAGTAGTGTATGAATTGTTGGTTGGGGTGTAATAATTTTTTAATGGATTATTCTTGTTTGATGAACCCTGAAAATATAATGTGTTGTAATTTATCATTTATTTATACATGCATGGAATGGTGGATAAACTCCATTGAGTGGGTTTAGACCCATAAAAGTTACATGGTGTTGAGTTCAAATTCAATGAAATTATAAAAGAAAAATAGGATCATTGAGGTATCCCCTGGCCCTCTTAGTGATCCAATCATGTAAGATCCAAAACATTGGAATCAAAGAAAGATTCATTTAAAAATTAAATAGATATTTATAAGAAACAAGGAATCAATATTATGTTATCAAACATGTATTCAAGATATTTTTTGTAAAAGCTATCATTATTGTAGGAATATGATGTTTCCTTTCATACTTTCTATTTTTATGAGGTCCATGATATTAGTAAAATTTATTTTTCTATTTATTACTAATAATTAATATATGAAACATACTATTAATTGAAATATGGATATTGATGTAATAGAAAAATAATTCTACGATTAATTCATTATTATATAGGGTTACATCAATTTGATGTGTCAGGAAACTACAATAATGATTTTTAAATAAATAGGCATTATCTTTGATAGAAATGATTAAGTAAAACAATCATTTCAACAAATTTAGGGCAGTAAATATGAGGATATTAAGAACTTTGATAGCTATTTGACAATTTAAAATGAAATAGTGGTAAATATTAATTATTTTAGTGAGAGACTTAAAGAATCCAGTATTATTAATAATTTTATGATGAAATTAATAAATCATTTTCATCAAAGGATACTTGATTTATATGACCTATAAATTTTTTCATTGTATAATATACCTAAAAATGGACACTTAAACTTTATATTAATTTATTATCGTTAAATTGCATGCTTCATAATGATAAAAATGGCCTTATTTTTTCCACCAAAAATGTATTGAAATAAAATGATAAATGAGATCTTTTACATAACCAAGAACATACCTTAATTTGAAATATATAGAATTAGGAAAAACACTTAAAAAATAATACCCATGAATTCAATTGAATATTCCTAAAACTAATTTTTTTTTCAAATTGGGGCATCATAATCTTCTATATAATTCCAATCTAGAAATAATTCATTTATTATAAATCTTTATAATATAGGTAATATGAAACATTTGAAGGTGACATAAAATAAATATAATGGGTAAACATAAGAATTAAAAAGATAATGTAATTAGTTAGAATTGGAAAATAATAAGTGTATTATTACATATATAGGGTGAATGGGCATAATATAAAAATATCCATACCCATATATATCTATATCTTCAATCTTCAAACACTAATTAATTCTTTACCCACATCAAGAGTTATAATAATAAACAATTTTCATTAAAATAATATCAATATTTATCATAGGAATTAATAAAATAAATGAGAAATAATAACTAAAACAGGCCTGTATATTGGAACATAATCTTTATAGAATCCCAATAAAAACTGTAAAATTACGATTTACATGTGTAAAAATTCATATATAATTCTCATAAGAACATAATCATTTGAAATTTGATTTTACAACACTAATAGGTCTCACCCATCATATCCTGAGTTTTAATTAAGCTCATCACATCATATTTTGATTTTTAATGGGACTGAAGTAGTCTTATCTTGAGAATTAAAGAGGCTCAGCTCTGCATATTTGATTTATTGGGCTCACCCATGAGAAACAATGGGTCAAAACAATTTGTAAAAACCATCCATGAAAAATAACACAAATAATTTACAAATATCATACATCATTTTTTTAAACTCATAAAAACATCCATTATTCCTTTAAAAAGTTTATTATCCTGTGGAATCAGAAAATTTTCCTTTGCAATCTATAAGAAACAACCACATCCATCCAGAAAAAGAATGACGATAGAACCACTATAAATTATCTATAGATTATTATGAGTGACATCTAGATTGCTGGTATTCCTGAATGGAAATATGATGAAAATGAAGTTAAAAATACCAAAAAAATTATCTTTTTATTTTAGAAATCATTTATAAAAACTAAATATTCGAAAAATATTTTGAAAATACATTTCATGAAAAATTTATTTTGAAAAATATAAAGGATACATCCTATAAAATAGTAGAAATGAATGAATTAAAACTAGTTTATGTTTAAAATGATTAAAAAATTAATTTATCATTTTTAAAGGTAGTCCAATGTGACATATTTTGAAAAGATTTAGAAATTTTCAATTTAATTTCATTTAAAATCTTTTAAATTTTTATTTCAAATAACATTATGGAATTATTTATTTCTATAAAATATATTTTTAAAACATTTCAGAATTTATATATATTAAATATAATGAATACATATGTAAAATAATGTACAACATTTGTATCACATAATAAAATTCATATGTTTCTCTACTCGATGTTAGAGAAAATGGAAATTAAAAATCTAGATAAAATTACCAAACCATTATGTAAGAAAATGGACCTATTACAGGAAATGAATAAAATTATATCCTTCGAATTAAAATTCACTAAATAACCCAAAAATAAATGAGATTTTACTGAATTGTCCTTAAATAGTTCATATCATTGACATGAGATTTAATTAATTGTGGGATAATTTATAATAAATGAAGGGAAAGAAAATAAATTGGCGGTATAGAAAAAAATAACTATATGAATTGAAACATAATTATTTAATAATAGATTCAATGAAGAATATTTGTTTCCAAATGAAAAGAATATTTTTAATGAAACCCTTTACCACATATTAAAATTCCATTCATATCCCCATGGATTAAATAATTGAATCTTAAAAATATAATGACATTAATTATTAAGTAGTATTGATATAAAATACTTATGGGGTAGTATATACACTATATAAATGAAATTAGGTGTATAATATTAGAATATCCATAAATAAATGAAATCGAAACAAAATCCCTTAATATTTTATACCCTCTAGAACAAAACATCACGAAAGTGTAACCCATATTGAATTTTTCAATCGAGTTTATTTTCATGTAATAAATTATATAATATATTGATCAGTTTTATATACACGAGAATATAAATATAATTGTTTATTTTAAAATTTTTCTTAGAGAAATTAAATTTAGATAAGAATCCCTAACACGATGTCTATAAATTCAATTTCTATCCTTTTAGTCCTATAAGAAAAGCTTATATAAGTTATTTTATATCGTATGAAACATTTCTATTTTTAATACCTTGTACATAAATTAGTAATTTTTATCCATTTAAAATACATAATTATATCACCAATCAGTTAATTCCATGTCATATGTTTAGAGAATGGATGGTCCATATTATCAAAAGAACAACGATATGTTAACTGGGGTCAAATAGGGAATTATTCAATAAAAGGAATCATAATAATAATTAAATAATTATTACATAAAAATATTATATAATCTATTAAATCAGTCCATGAAAAATGGTCTTGAAAAATGTTCTATGATACAATCATACATATCGTAGGCCATACGTAACCAAGAGAAAAATTTTCATTTTCAATGATAACTATAGAATTATGTTAATTATTTTGTTATTTTTTCTGAACAATATATATATATATATACATAAATATATATATATACCATATTATTTGGTTAAATAATGTTACATATACAATCTATCTAACTTTTTTAAAAAAAATTAATAACATTACTTCGTGAGGCGACACTCTACCGTACACATTGACAACATTATAATTTTTCAATAGATATTTGAGTATGAATGAATATAATATATTAATTTATTTTATTTGATAATGTATCAGTAATTTCATTTATAAAAATGAAATCTATGACCATGAACTACTTTGAGTGGATATCATGTAATACAAATTACAACTATTCTTAATACGGTAGTCCATCATAGACACAATTGATGGATTATTGCCCAATTTGATAGAAGTGGATATTTATTTTTGTTACCTCAAAAAAAAATTTATATAACAAAATAAATCATATTTTTTATTATATCATCATGTAAATATGTTATATTTGGCATATTGTAGAAGAATGAAAACGAAAATGATCGGTTATGAATGATACCGCTTATTTAGATAACCTCTTTAAGATTATCACTAATTCATTCGAAGATTAGTTTTATGACAAAACCAAGGACTATATGTAATGGTTACAGAAGTGAGTAATGAATTTGGTTGTTTATGGGCTAATCCATATTTCATTTTACGTGTTATTTAAACATGAGAGTTGGTGGACTTTTATATGTGGGTAGAGAATGCACTTGGAATTTCATATAAGAAAAAGCCATACCCCATTTTTACACATGAAACAATGATCCAAAATTGAACATTATTGAGAATTAATTTATATAGGGTAAAAATATGTCATTTAATAAGAACATAGGAAATAATTTAGGTCATTTTAACCCTTATTATTTTACTTTCACCCACTGTAATCTCATTTCCACCTTAACCTTTTCAATTTTTTATGTTTTTAATATTAATTCTGAACAAATATTTTATATAAATTATTATATAATATTAAATATTGTAATTATAAATTTTTAATCTATTTTAAAAACATAAATTCACATGAGTGGCATAAATATATTTAAAATAAAACATGCAGATGCGAAGAAAGTCGGTTGTCAAAATATAATTTTTTTCGTGATTAAATTTATCTTATTTGACTACCTAAAAATTAATTCATATTTTGTGTATTTAAAAACATAAATATTGATATATAATCTATAAATTTAAAATATATATTTCCTCCTTAGATGTTTCTTTAATTAATTATAATGGGGGTCATTATGTACTTTAATGATATTTTTATAAAAATTTGTTTTTTTACCAAAAGTAATAATATCATAATATATTTTATAAAAATGATTAAAATATATTATATATCTTTAATAATTAAAATATTAATCATTATAATTATTTTTATTTAAATTTTTATATAAAAACATTTATAACTTTTGAACATTTTCAATTTATAAATCGGTTCCCTCGTACCATCTGTGGGATTCATTTTAAATTATATTTTCCAATAATATTAATTAAATTTGTAAAAATGGATTCGATATACAGAATAATAATATATTATAACTAATATTAAAGTTATCTAATTTTTTTACCATAATAAAATGTGATGGTTGTAAAAAAACAATACCGCCGATAAGGTAAAAATGGGTATATTGAGAGGTCAAAAAATGATAAAAAACATTTTACTTATAAACATCTAATAATAATATTTTATTGATATATTTCAGCCATTACACCCCTATGTTTTGTTAATGGACTGTTTTAGTCAATTATTTCATAAAATAAATGTGGGATCATTCAAAACATTT
Source organism: Viscum album (assembly GCA_963277665.1). Taxonomy (NCBI): domain Eukaryota; kingdom Viridiplantae; phylum Streptophyta; class Magnoliopsida; order Santalales; family Viscaceae; genus Viscum; species Viscum album. The sequence continues at coordinate 2,056,650,029 of OY728120.1, read as the reverse complement.
CAAAAATACTAAGGTCACCCTCTCTACTATTTATAAAAGGACCCCTCGCCTATATTCTTCATGGATTTAAACCAAATTGTTTTGTACATTATATGCATAAATAAAATCTAAAAATAAATTAATAATCAATTTCATAAACATTTTGATATGAAATATAACCTAGGAAGGATTTAGTGAATAGCCATAGAAGATACTATAAGTACAGTTAATGTTCTTTAACTAATGTCATTTTATTATTTCATTATCTACCTCAATAAGTTGTTATTAAATAATGATTATATAATAAATTAATTATATTACATATAAAAAGTTATTTTTATATTATGTTAATGACATATATTCATCTCCATTTCCATCAAATGGTTTATAAAATCATTTTTCGTGTGTACCACGAGCAACAACCTTGTGAAATGATGTCAACAGTTCTTCCATTACCACAATTAAATGTAGGGAATGATTATTGATCCTTAGTATATATATTATATTTAAAAAATATTTTCACCTATTTACTAAATATATATGATATATAATTTTTAACATCCATTCTGTTGGAGATTCAATAACATCTCTCCTATCTATAGCGGAACACCGCCTCCTGAAGCAATGTGATCCATCATTCAGTAACCCTTCACATGGATCACGAAAAATAAATTCTTATTGATTATATAAAATATTGATAAAATAATATTTATATTGATAAAATATTTATCATTATATAAATAAAACATATTTTATTTCATTTCCTTCATTTTTACACTTGCAAATATGACAACATCGTTCATGTTTATGTGGACTACCATAATCACAAAGTGAGGCGCCTCTCTATTTGTCAAAAAACACTTGTATGATAAATATATAACTATAAAATATGGTATATATTAAATTTTTATCATTTTTCAAAATTAAATTATTAATTTCCTTCTTTTTATAATGATCATTGAAAATTTTAATTGATACAAATGAATGCATATGACCTACCATCTACATGATCATAACATACATAATTTTTCATAAACATAATTCATGATTGGTTTTAGAAGTAAAATGGATGAAAAAATATTATAATTATTTCATAATCATCATTCTCGATATTATAAAACTATATTATATGTACAAGAACTGAGTCATTGATGATGAATCATGCATGAGAGAACTTGGTAATTAACACATGAAATAATAAAACAATGATCTATTATTAATTAATGGGAAAAAAGTTGTTATAAAAGGATCATATATGATATTATAAATATTAATATGGTTCTTTAATATTTAATAACATCTATAAAACCACTATACCGAAGGGTAAGGAATTTTTATTCAAAAGGGAATTTATGTTAATTGATTTTGTCTCAATATAATCTCATAGAGATACATTCAAATGTTATGAACATACTTTATTTTATATGGTGTATATAATCAACTATTAATTATTTTTTAATGCTTAACTAAAAATTATTAATTTTATTTTTATCAATTTTTAATTATTTCACACAATAGTATTTGTTATGAAAATTATATATTAAATAATTTCAATACACTCGTTTTATTTATTTTGTGATATTAATTTTTTATTATGGTCTACATTCTATGATTTTCTATATAATGAATCAAAATTAGATTGTGTATAATATACACATGTTGTAATTGGATTTATATTTGATACAAATAATATATTCCTTGAATAATTCCCACATAAATTATATGTTTGATGTAACTGTTTATGTTGTGGTCTCATTCTAATTGAGATTATTTATTAATGAATTTCATATAAAGGAAATTATTTTACCATTTTATAATAAAATAAATTTTTATTATATTGTAATTAGTCAAAATATTTTAATTAAATATTGAATGTTTAAAATATATTTAACTTAAATTATTTATTAATTTTTTTAGTAAAATATCACTACATTTTTCTATTCGGTCGGATAAATATTTTCATCCAAAAAAATATTTTAGAAAAAAAATCAAAATTGATTTAACATTTTAAAACTGGATAATAAATGTCATTCTAAACTATTTTTTTCTCTTTACATATATTTTTAATGTAATAATATTTATTTTTAAAAAAATTATCCTTTTTAATTTTTCAAAATATGTGAAATTAATATCCTTTCCATTTTATTAAAAATATACTTTCCTAAAAAATTTATAGGGAAAAATGAATTGGATTTCTTGGGAATTTTTGAAATTACATGACTTTATGTAAATAATTTAATGAATACTCCTTTGAATGTGTATTATAAAATTTTGAAAATAAAAATCAAATGTTAATTAGTAGGAAAAGTATTTCCAAAATATATTATGTTTAAAAAAGTGATTTTAAAAACATATATGATATTTTACTAAATAATTTTTATGAATATATTTATATTAGTTTTCTATTCATAAATGAAAATAATCCTTTTCTTTTACTCCAATGTGTATAAATTTTTTTATTCGATCATCAATATTTCCCTAGATTAATTATGATTACTTTTACCAAGGAATTTAATCATATTCACTTCCTTAAATCTTTTATAATGTCATTAAAATTTCCTTGAATTAGTCACTTTTTTGTGGACGTTATATTTCCGATAAAATTAATAATTATTTATCATGGATATTTTTATTTCATAAACCATATGTCACTTCTAAATATAGTTTTCTAATTTGATTGTCGTTTTCTCAAAGGAAATATTGAGGAATCAATATTCATTACTCGATAAAGATATCTGATGATAAGTCACATTGTTATGAATTAAATTTATGTTTCCATTTATGAGGAATTCATTGGACATGAATGAAATAGGTTGTTGGGAATTAATATGAATCCATTAAATGTGTCGGTAGACTCATGGAATGTATCAATTATACAGCCTTAATATAATGCATTTTCACCCAGTATATTTTAACCCATCTTGTGAATGGTCCGGATAGTAAATCAATCATGTCCCTAGGACACCTGAACTCATTTATTTAAGCATTGTTTCAATTCAAAGTTAAATTATTATTATCCTTTGGATTTATATAATTATATTTTCTCTAGATTCATTCCATTATATATTATTGATTGTTTGAGTTTGATTTCAGTTATTTACTAAATAATTTAGATTATGCATAGTCCATTCATGACAGTCTGTTTATTGATAAAATAACATCTGTTTTAGTTATATACATTCGTAATAATTTTCTATCAACCTATTTAAATGGAATTTTCGTCCATATTTATAACATTACATATATTCAATCAATATTTATAATTATTTAATTATAACTCATATATTCTGATGTACTTTTATCTTAATGATAATTTGATCCCACACTTATTTTCATTCCTTTCTTTAAGAATCCATGATGTTTATTATGACTGATACGATGAGATACTCAATATGGAATAAATTTATTCTTGAAAATAAATTATGTTATTACATTTTTTGATATAATTTTTTTTCATTTATGTATATAGATACCAAGACTACCAATATGTTCAAACCTTAGGGGTGTGATTATTTTAATCATTTGATAATGTAATAAAGAATACATTAAATATGGGCTACTAGGATTGGGGGCACATAGTTGGTATAAGAAAAATATTAGTATAAACCATGGGAAACAATGTAATGAGAACATATATTAGGGAATATTATGCAATAGAATACATTGAAGAGAAGTATAGAATAACATCAAATGTTTAGTTAAGGTAATGATTTTTTGGTTTTTCATTGTCATACATTCATGTCTTGATAATTCATGTAGATTTGGTTCTAGAACAAATATACCTAGGATTTATAACTCTATAAATAGCACATTGGGCTTGACCCAATCATTATCTTGTGGATGAAAAGGGATCTAACTATGAACCATCATTAACACTTCATAGGGATATATTTCATAAAATTTACATTTTATTTACAAACCATTGTTAAGGATTAAATCTTGTGATGGAAGTGAATAGATTCTGTCAACATATAAAACAAGTATACTCTTACATTGAAATAAATGTTTTGACATATTTACATCTTGTGATTCATAAATTAAATTATTTAAGTATTTTACTAATGGATTTTGGAGACATGTGATTCATGATATATCTAATAATTTTTTAAAATTTAATAGTATATATTTATTAATTAACATTATGATTTATGGATACCATCAAGGATTAATGTGTTTATCATTGGTCATATTTTAATAATATTATTACCCATAATTGAGGTTATATGTTGAGGGAGTCTACCAATATTAATGTCTTTTTGCTGTTATTTATGGAAAATATTTGTTTTATATGAAAATTTATTTTAGGAATAAGGAATTTAGAATTTATATATAGGAATTTAATTTCATTTATATCTATTAGGGTTAATATCATCATTAATGAAATTTTAATATTAGTATAATAATATTTTAATAATTAGGAAAAATTATGTTGTGTTGAAAAACAAAATAAAAATGTTATTTAATGATTGATTTTATCTCAAGGATATCCATCATCTATATTGTTGGGAAATATATAATATTTATATTAATATGGTTTTATGAAAAGTTTAACCCACATGAAGGGTGGCAACCCATTATATTCAGTAAGGTTGTAGGGATTGACCCTATGACTAAGAGATTATAACGATTTTAGGCATGCAACTGACCTATGTGATGTATTGTTTAATGTGTTATTTTTTAGTTAAAATATTTCAAAAATAAATATTTATGATGTTTGGGTGTTTTTTATTTTTATGTTTTGAGATTATATTATTATAATGGAAAATAATTACTAAGAATATTTTGATTTGAATAAATTTAGAGATAGATGAAAAGACATTTTGTATTGATTTAACAATATGTTAAATGTCAATTTTAGTCCTTTAAGCATAAATAATTAATCTTTTTCTGTTCATTTCTTGATGGAATGAATGTGAAATTGATTAAAGAACAACCATATGATTAAAATTTTCTTATATATTATAAATATATAAATTATGTTTATTTTTTTATATTCATTGATTGTAAATGAATTTGTAAACATTATGAAAATGATCTTGATACAAAAAATTTTATCCTATAACCTAAATACAAGAAGAATAATATGTCCTTTTCGACAATCAAATATTTATGTATTTCATACCCTTTTTTTTTCCATTGTCCATTCATTTGATTCTGATCAATGAGACCACTCATTATATATAATTATTTATGATTTTCATCCATGTTCATATCTTCACTTTTGAAGTGATATTATTTTTCTGGGGAACCTCATTTTTTGTAATTCCTTATAAATATTTTATTTCAATTTGTCTATTATTCAGATGATGTTTTATTAACCCTTTTACAATGTTATTTTTTCTAAAAATTTATTTTTATATATCAAACCGTGGACTAGTACGGCCATGTTTAAATTTTGTTGAAAACCATTAATAAAGGTGGAGAGATTGAATATCCCAATAGTATAATATAAGAAAATTTTATTTGATAGAATATGAAGAACACACTAGTATGTTTATGTGTTGTTATATGAAATAAAATGTTAAAATTTTCTATAACACTAAACCTATATTAAACCATATGTGAAATATTATTAAAATAATTATTTATTATATTATAAATAAACAATTTATTAAATTATATATGAGTTAAATAAAAAATTGTTTTTTAAATGGTTTATAAAATGAAAGGGGTGTGGTTAGGTATTTTGGAATGTTGGGTTGCCTTTTCTAAAAAATGATGGTTTTGTGGAAGGAGCTTATGGATGGTTTAGAAAAAAATTTAAACTCATGAAAGTACTTGTTCTGAAATAATTTATTGGATGATTCTCTTGATTTTTTTCTAGGTAATTGTTAATATATACACGCTGTCGAATCCCCGTGGTCCATAGAAAGAATGGTAGATCCTCAGCATAGATTCCATTGAGATCTATTTGTTCCATGGAATTAAATCAATCCTTGTGGTGACTTGGCTAATGCTTGTTATTGGATTACTATTATATGTGCATGGTAGAGGATACTCAGTTGGAATAGGTTGGATAAAACATTTGTATATGAAAAAGGGAATCCTGGAATAGTGAATTAAATTTTTATGAATGATTGATTAACTTGCAAGATTATGCACTAGTTAGTGGCTGTTAGTAAGTTGATATATTGGGTCTATTGCTAGGGGATTTCCCCTAATTAAATCTTAAGTTAGGGTATTCAAGAGTGTTTAGAGAACATTGGATTTTAATTATGTGAGGTAAGACTCACTGGATGGATATTATGTATTTGTATGTTCTGGATTTTTCGGGATACCCAATGTGCACCCATGTCTATTGACACTAAGTTGTATGCAGTGATGATTGATGTTCTTTGTCATTCATGTATTTTTATTTCCCATACAAATAATATTTGTTAATTTTATTGGTTTTATGTGTTATGAACCTACTTGGAAGTGATGTGATGGTTCTAAAAAATTCAAGAAATATATTTTAATGAAGAGAATATTTTATACTCCCATGGTTTGTATTTAAAATGAAAGAATAGCATTACCCTGGAAAATGATATTGTTAATTTGATTTAAAGAAATCCTTTTTTGTAAAAGAAAAGGGTAAACAAGTCTTGTATTATTTTAAAGTGAAACTGTGGAAAATTTCATCTTGATATATTGTATTTCACACTTTCACATGATGTTTCTTCAATTGTAAAATATTTTTATTGAAAATAAATTCTTCGATAATTCTTACAATTTTTTAATACACATGCCTATATTTTATCTTATATATAGTTTGTGGTTTAGGTATTAGAATAGTATCAGTGTCAATGGGAGATGGATGGTCATGGTGTTAGAGAGTGGCCCTCAGGGTTACATAGAGTTGTGTGGTCGTTAGGTGTAGTTTGGGTTTTGTTGTTTAGTTTTACCGAACAATACAGATTCTTGTATATATGATGTTTTATTCTGTTTTAATTATATATTGTTCTACATTTATCATCTTTCCAAAGACTAGTTAATTTCTTATTATTGTGGGAAATAAATCACTTTTTTACATTTTTTATATCTAACATTACTTTCCAGCCCCTAGGGATATGGATTTCCCTTAGTGCCATGTCCTAGATTGTCTCGGGTGACTGGTTCATGGTCGACCATGGATAGTTCATGAATAAATAGTATTAGAGGAGGTATCTTTATAATACATTGCTTATATGAGTGAATTTTTGTTACATGGGGATGTAAAAGTAGATATGGAAGGCTTTTAGAGGCTTGAGCAGCAGTAATGGGGAGGGAGATATGAACAGTTTCTCTTTCGGATCCCTGATAATCCATGGTAATCCCAAATTTTTTGGTTTCCATTTGTTTGTATGGTTTCTTTGGTGTTTTATGATACCAAATAAGAGTTGGTGTATCGGTCTCTCTAATCTCGTAGGGCATGGTATGCCAAGTAGAGTTGGGGATGTGGTCCTATAATACTATCTATGGTGGTGGTGTGATTGGCATGTGGCCACCAACAATATTGCCAAGTCACCCACCGACACTAGTTTCCCTTTCATGTTTCATTGAGACCACTGTGATCCTAAAAATTATTTCGAGTGATAATTATATATAATTGTGAAAAAATGAACATTAAAACCAAAATATCCCAACGTAATTGGATTTTATAATCAACACCTAGAGTTTAATTGAATTGGTTGTCTAGAAATGGGATCTTGTTTTAAAAAGCTCTTGTGAATTTTTTTTTGAATCGGATGAAGTGTATTGATTTCTAAATTCATAAAAATGATCTTTGACTTGGTGGTTAGTAAATTTTTAGAAGGTTTTATAGATCATGAAATGAATTGATTTTTTGTGGCTGTTAGAATTATCATAGGTTCTCACATTTATTTTTATATATGGATTTCCTAATGAGTGACTAGTATGGAGTGGTTGATGGGTGATAAAGGTTGGATAAGATTGTACATGTGAGTGAGAAACTATGTAATACCATTAGAGAGGGAGAAATCCAAAAATATTGTTTTGTTTTTAAATTATCTTTAGAATGAATGATATGCTGGTTTTATAAAACTAGGTTCAAATTGGTTATTATAATATGATTTAGAATTATTGTATATATGGTGTCCTGATTTTGAGAAATCATGTTGATTTGTTGGTTTTCATAAAGCTCATAGTTATCTTGTATCACAATGTTTTCCCCTAGTGATTTGAGATATATTTGAAGTGTGACCATGTGTGGTTCACAGTTGTAAGACCTTCTAGTTGATCAAAATATCGATTTCCTTCTTGAGTTCTGTACATTAAATCCACCTTTATTTTGTGTTCATATCGATCCCCTCAAAGATAAAGAGTTGGTTTAAAAATTGAAAGTATCTTTAGCCTCACTGAGTTTTCTGAGACATTAATGGTTATGTTCACTACCTTTATGATTTAAGGACCTCTGTGGATGTGGTGGAAGTCAGTTTCTTTGAAAAATCCTAGTAAAGATCTTACTTTGGAGTTCATCAATGTTTTTTTCATTCATCAGTTTTTTTCTAATATCTAAAAAGTGGGAAAGGGGATGGAGATGTGCTATTTATAGTATTGTACTGGATTTATGTTGGAATAATCCCTTAATTTTTTTGTACATAGTTCCTTACCTTCTAATGTATTTTTCAGATGATTCTTGGAAGACTCAATGTTTTGAGTGCGAGATTCTTCCAGATCTGTGGTCGATGGTGTCAATGTTGAATATTTATTCTTTTTTAATGATCTGAATCAATCTCTCATTGATGATGATTTCCTGTCATGACATGTTTATGCCATCTAATTTCCTATAATCCCGAAATTAGGGATGATAATTTTATTAAGGGTGTGGGGAAGTGACATAAAGCTGTTGGTCTCAGTCGAGGAATCAAAAGGAATCATGATCATTCATAAAACTCTTTAGGGAATGGTATCTTGAGGTGTTATTAGGGTGGAATGTAGTGTCAAAATAATTTATCATATATATGTGATCCAATCCCCTGACATGATTATGGAAACAAATATAACCTATGGTAGTTTTTTGTGGGGTCTCTTGGATGCAACATGAATCCAATTCGTAGAAGTGATGTGCTATTTGGGGACATGTTTAAAATTTCATTATTGTATGTGTCCTTTGAGTTGTGAGGGAAATTTTGTTTTGGTATCTCTATATTTTATGATTTAATTTGATTTAAATTTAAGTGAATACAATAAGCTATTTTTGATGAACTCTTGTTATTAAAGAAATATTGTTTTTCTTTTGGAAATTCTAGATCATCATTTCTATGTGGTGGACTATTTGACTAATTCATCTTATAAGTACCCTTTTGGGTGGTGGTTCTTGTTTATGTAAGTGAGTTTCATTCATTTAATCCTAATTTCTTTTCAACATATTCTTCATACATCAGGGATCCAACCATTGATCTCATAGCAATTATTTTCATGAAATTATGAAATGGTTAGGGGGTGTAGGGATATTTGGATAAATTATTTTCCCATCCCCATGGAAGTGGAAAAAATAAATTTTGTTGTTGTGTTCTTATTAATCAAGGGTAGTAGAATGGTGTGAAAGTTGTTTGGATGTCTCATAGTGAATGTTTTTTGGTTGGTGTTGGATTGGTTCTTATATTAGTGGAACCCAACATTGATCTTTTTGAGAATTGTTCTAGGTTTTAATGAGTTATTGCCTTTTTCTAAATGGTGGGTATTCTATTATACCATCCAATGTTGAGAACTAGGGTTTTCTATGTTTTTCTATTATAAATTGGCTTCTTTGATGTTTTTTGACCTTGTGTTCCTCCAGTTAGTTTTTTTTGGAATGATGTGGAAGTTTCGTTTATTATTGGTTGATATGTTTTGTTTAAGACACTACATTATGTGGTTATTTAGATACATTGTCATTGATCAATAAACTATAATTTGTTTTCCTTTCTATGAGAAGAATGTATTGATGGTAGAAAGAAATTGTCACACCTAATTTTGTTTTCAAACTTTATTCTTCATAATTATTGGATCTCGATTTTCCTTCGAGATCCAGACGTGGAAGGTTTTTTATTTTTAAGTGTTTATTTATTTATTTTTTACATAGTCATTATTCCTCAGTCTTCCCATGTGTTTGTGGATTAATGTTGTGTTTTTGGGCTTAAAATTAGCTTATAAACGATTGGAACATGGTTTCATAAACTATGTGGTTCAGCCTATGCAATCAAGCATTAGGTGTTGGAAATTTGATAGGGTTTACTACATCATTTTTGGATGGTATGTGAAACCATGTGGGCTGGCCCTATCGTTTATCCCTCTTGGAATGTATTTATTGCATGATTGGCATAAAATTATTAATTGAGGTGACCATACCATTAGAAATACCATGATTTTTTTTTGAATTTTATAACCTAACCATATGGGATTTTAATCCAAAATCCCCCCATTTTAACTCCCACCTAGTTTTAATAGCCATATGGAGGCTCTTCTTGAGTTCCCCAAGATAGTTATCCCTCCCATATATCCAATCCAGGGATTTCATCATGTTGGGGATAGATTATTCAGGATATTTCCCCTCCCCTTTTCCCTATCTACCTATTTCATCCATTTGTACTTGTGTTCCTCTTCTTCAATGGCCACATTGACACGGTGTTTGTGATTTCCATGATTTATGAGGGGTTTATTGTGTGTTTAGGGTTTCACATAGTATATATTGGATCTAAGAACATTCATGGAGTGGTTTTGGAATCACATTGTAGAGTTGTCATAATTTTGAGGTATGTTTATCTTTATCATGCGTTAATAATTTAATAATCATTAACATAATGCTTTTTTCACCTCCATTATTTGATAAATATTGATGTGTGGACTTTGGAAAAAAATTTAGGTGTTGAAATTGTGGTATTATACCATGACATGTGATAAATAGAATTGTTTTGTTAAATAATAAACACAATGTGTTTGACAAAATAAGTAGTTGGTGTTTGTGAGTAATTTGTGGTATGTAATGAATTTTTTGTCTTTTTTAATAAATATGTGTTCTATTAAATGATGAATATGGATTTCTTGAAATTGTTTCAAGTGCTTTTACGTTAAAAAAAGTGTGCATTTGGATCTTGAATGTGGTTTGACATATGAAAATAGATTGTGGCCCTTTTTTAATTATAATAAAAATGGATTTCATTTGTAATTGTGGTATGATTTATTAAAATTAAATATATTATAAATTATTGTTAAATGGAAAGTGGTGTGTTTGACCATTTTGGAATGATGCTTTGTTTCTTTAAAAAAAATTAGTTTTTTGAACGGAGCTTGAGGCATGTTTCACAATTTTGTTAATTTGTTGAATGGAATTATTTTGAAAACCGTCATTAGATGATTATATTTCATTTCTTGTGTTTAATGGATTACATTTTCTCACTATGGAATCCTTTAGATCCATTAAGAGAATGGGTGATCCTTGGTATGAACTACTTCATGATTTATTTTTAATATGTAATTGGAGCTATCCTTGGGGTGCCTCAGGTGATGCCTATTGTTGAATTAATTTTATATGTTCATGTGAATTGATTCTCAGTAGGAATTAGTTGGATCACCCATTTATACATGATACATGAGAACCAATTATAGTGAAATAATTTTCATATAATGACTGTAGCATTGAATAGATTATGCACTGGATGATGGACCATATGTGATGGAAATATTGGGTCTATTATTATACGATTTTCTATTCGGTCTATTCTCAGTTAGGGTATCATGGAGGGTATAGGGCACTTTCAATTTTCATCGTGTGGGGAAGGATTTTGGGGATGGGTGTCTTGTTTTAGTTTGTTATGGATAATTCTGGATCTCCTAGGTTCATCTATGCCTATTAACACTTAGTTTCCTATAGTGATGATTGAGAATTTTTTTATTTTTATGTGTTTATTTCCATTCCCTTTATTATGTGATAATTGTAGTATTTTCACCCGTGGTGTTCCATATTGAATGTGATGTGTTGGTTTTAAAAGGTGATGAATTTATTTAAAGAATATAATATTTTATACTCTGTTTTATTTTTTTGAAATGAATGAATCACTTTCCCCATAAAATTTTTAGATCTTTTTAATGGAAATAAATGTGTTTTTTAATTGAAATGGGTGAAATAGGTCATGTTTTTTTAAGTGATACTTTGGATAGATTTTATTGATATTTTTTGAAGATTGATGTGGATGTTTCTATTATTTTTAAGGATGTTCATTACTAATATATTGTTCGGGCATAACTATTGAGTTATAATAATTAATCCTATAGTTTCCATTGTTTCTATTTTACGGAGTATCTCTCATATGTTTATTGATCTAAATGGGTGATGGTAGGTCTTGTTGTTGGAGAGTAACCCTCAGGGTCACATGGAGTTTTGTGGCCTTAATTTGTAATTTGGATTTTATATTTATTTTTCTTGTACATTAAAAATTCTTTTATAAAATATGTTTAGTTCATATTAATTTATAAATTTATGTTCTTTATTAATATTTATGTAGTTAAGATATTTATTTAATATACAGTGAAATCCTTCCCTGTTTTGATTAATTTGTTGATTCTCAACACTGATTGCCATCACATGGTGATCCAAAACGCTCATCAGACCATGTCATGGATCAGCTCGGGTGAAATGTTCAGGGTCGAACCAGGTTGGTTCATGACATTTCAAGATAACAATGAATGAGTAATAAATCATAAGGATGGAGTTCCCTAAAATATATGGGAATTGTATTTTTTTACTCCTATTGGGTAAATGGATTTATCCTTTATATTTTTTTATTCATAGGAATAATGGGTTTGATTCGTAGTTTAACATATATTTTGTGGATTTTTTTGATGTTATTATTGTTTAATAATTATTTTATGAGGAGCCTATGAGACCTAAATGTAGAGTATTATATAGGTTAAATGAAATTGTGTATAATTTAAAATTAATTAAATATGAATTTTGGATGAAATATATTTAATTATTTTTTATTATTTTTTATAAACTTGGATGGAATTTGGATCCTAGTACAACTAAAGTGGTGAAAGATTTTTATAGACCTTAAAATTTAATTTTTTTTAAAATTTTCCCTATATTATAGTATTAATACACTTGGTCTGAGAAAAAATATTATTTCATATCTATTCCAATAACTATGTTAACTTGAAAAGGATTAAATTTATCTATAAAAAGAAATTTCATGAATTTTTCCATGAATTTAAATGAATATTTTTTTAAACTACCATTCCATCCTTACCAGAAAGATAATGAAATTTTTTTCTTCACAATAATTCTTATATGATGATAATTAGTTCCATGTTGATGAAATATTATTGATAGTTTTATATTATTCACATCATTTAAAACATAAAGAGAAAATTTACACTGCACATGGTCTTGACATCCAACTATGGGAATTTCATAATAAATTTATATGAATATTTTGTATGAGGTTAATGTGAAATGAATATTAACCATTAATGTTTAAATCAGTTATTCCCATAAAAATAGTTTACTATGAGTAAAATAATATGATTTAAAGTAGTAATTTATAATGAATGCATGATTCACTGTCCTCCATGTATCAAAAATGGTACGTGATTCCATGAATTGAAAAGACAGTTTATCATTTTTTATTTCATGTATGGAATAAGATCCACTTGGTGATGATGTGATGAATTTTTTTCATTATACTATGTATTCATAAAATCCCTATATTTTGGTTTATATGTCTTTGTAGTCATCTTGGTAAGAAAATATTAATCATATTCAAATGAAAGGTCATTATTATTAATTAATGTAGGAATGGGTATTTATAGTTAAGTATCCTAAATTGATCATTGAAATATATTCCTCAATGAACATTTATAATAGTATGTGTGTTTATTGTGATTTTAAATTGAAGAAGGAAAAGTTTGATCAAGATAATTACCCTTTTTTTATACTTCACCTTATTACCACTAGGATGTAGATATACTTTTGAGAATATTATTGGATGGGTGTAATGAATATTGACATTGATGATTTCACTATGAATTGAATGGAGTGATACCATGGTAATGTAAAAAACTAATAAAGGGTTAGTTTGATCAATTTCTAGTTCATGAATGGAAATGAGAAAATATATCATAGGATTTTATGGTGGTATTACGAAATACATGTAGAGGTAATAGTGTGACATGGATTATCATTGACCATTTGACTGATGTTGGGTAATTGTTTCCAATTGATGAATCTATTTATTTAGAAAAAAATAAATAATCTAATATAATGATATTGTAAAATTACATAATTCCTTCCCAGTTATAGTTAATTGTGATCCTAGTTTTTTCTTATATTATTTGAATGCACCTTAAAAAATGTTTGTTACCTATATAAATGACATTAGATATTTTTCCCCAATCATATAGATATTCATAACACATTATTAATAAATTTGAAAATATTATTTCTGTTTGCAAATTAGATTATTAGGGATATTTGGATCATCATCATTCCTTGGAAGAATTTTATTATATTAACAATTTTATTTTTAGAGTTTATGTGGAGTGTTTTAAAGATTTTAATTAAATAGGTTTCAAACTCATACCTATTATGATCCAATAAACAATAAAATGACCAAAATTTATAGAAGATAGGTTTGATAAGATTATGATTATTTTATACCAAAAGAGGGAAAATTAGAGTAAATTAAAGGGTTATGGGGATAATAAGATGTAATAAATTTCATGAAAGGTATGAGAATAACTTTTTCACAAAGTGTATCATGGGAAATGTATTATGTATTTTGATAAAATGGAAAATTTAATGACATGGATCTTTAGAAACTATGAAATGATATAGAATTTGATCCAATTACATATTGAGTATCCTTGCCTGAATGTTTATCCCACGCACATTATATATTTTAGGTTTCATTATTGAGGAATTATATTACTAATTAATCCCATGTATTAAGCCCAAAAGTGGCATAGTTTAATGTGAAGATTTCAAATAATGTAAATTTAGTTAATATTTTGAAATTAAATTAAATTTAAATAAGAAATAATACTATTCACAGTGTAAAGGATTTATATGAGAATCCTATGAATGAGGTAGAAACATGAATATCAGAAAAGGATATGATAAAAAAATAAACCATTTGTTTAGGTAATAAATAAAATATCAAGGACCCAATTTTCTAAGGGTTTATATATGTGACTTACTTTATAGTCTTATAACTTTATAATTACTATTATTTATCACTATTAATTTTATTTATTATGTTTCATTGTATTTTTGAAAATATTTTTTAGAAATAGGAATGTTTTTATTTTGTTAAATTAATTTCCCAAGAATTTCACCGTTTTGATAAAAAGTAATATTTCAATATTTTAAATATTGAATTTCACAAAATTAAAATATTATTTTATATCATAAAAATGAAATTTTTATTTTGGTGATTTTTTTTGGATTTTCATAAAAAAAAATTTTTTTCTGATTAATAAATAAATATGATTCTTTATTAATAGTGTATTTCATTTAAATAAATTGAAAAATCCAATTATATAATTGAATTATTTTAATCTGAATATAGTCATATTTGAAAAAATGTCATCAAATTATTTTTATAATAACATGTATAATATTTAATTTTGGTATAAAATCCTTTTTATTCATCAAGATCTAATTTTCCAAAAAAATAGTTCTTAATGATGTTTAAATTTTTATTATAAACATAATTTTTCCCATATCAAAAAATTAACATAATAAGTGTATTTCATAAATTAATCTATAGATTAATGTTAGGTACCAATTTCAATATCATTTTTTCATTATTATTAGTTAACATTGTACAAATTGGTCAACATGATAGAGAAAAAAAGATGTTATTTTGTGTAAAAAAAATATGGTATTAGCAAAATAAATATCTCATTTCTAATTGGATGATGGTATTTAGAAAATTATCTACATTAAATAGAAATCATATTATTTTAGATCTTATATTAGATGATTAATACATTATTTTACTTTAAAAAATTGAATAATTTAATGTGTGTCACTCCCCTCACACATAAAAGGTAGGTAAAACTCCAAAAATATTCTAACATGTTGATCCTTTTATCTCATTAAATTCAGATAAAAATAAATTACTAATATCCCTACAATTTTCTAGAGGTTATTTATTCACTGAAATAAAAACCTCATAACACTTAATTTTTAATCCTACGGTGGTTTTAACAATAGGTGGTATAATTATTCAATCATTACATAATGATTGTTGATTTTTAAAAATAAAATAAATAATATATGAACATGATAAAAAATCATTTTCTTTCGTAAACAATAATTTTATCATTATTATTTAAAAACACTTTTTCATTTACTTTTCCATCATAAGGTAAATAAAAATAGAACTCGTGTGTAATTGTGGACTACCACCTACATAAAGCGATGAGTTTCAATTTTTCATCATCAAATTTAATTTTTTTATAAAATGTTGGATAAATTTTTTATAAATGACATATAATAAAAAATTATGATTCCTTAATGTTATGATATCACATTTCTTCTTACATTTTAGATCCATTTGAAGTTGAAATTTTTTGTCTTGTGTGGCAATATAATACATCCTCTATAAAGTGATTTTATTTTTTATTCATTACTAGTTACAATGGATTGTAATAAGGATGAAAATAATGAATATGTATTAAATGTTAAAAATATTTATTATTTTATAACATTCAATTATTATCTTTTGTATTTTATTACACCTAGTATAAATAGGTAATCATCCTTCATGTATATGTACATATCTTCATCTACATAAAAAGATGTGATAAATTTCTTATGAACTCTGTACATGGTGGGTTGTAAATTTAGAAATATAATATAAATATTATAATTTTATAGTGTTTAATAATATTGATATAATTTGAATATAACCATGTTTTCCATGTTCAATTCAACAATAATTTATAGTGGTTATAAATCAAAATAACAACATTTACCAAAAAAATTAGTTTCTAAATAAGTAAATTTAATAATTTCAAACATTGTTATAATCATAATGAAATTAAAATAGAAGTTTGTTTAAATTGTAATGACCCAGAATTTACATGTAATTTTTTTCCATTATATAGGAATTTTAAGAGTTTGTGAAAATTTACGGCTCGCAATTCCAAGGCCCGGTGTGCCCAGAATTACTTTTTGAACATTTTTTAGGTTAGTTCAGTAAACGTAAAAGCGGGTTTTTGTAACTTTTGAACTGTTTCTCAGAATTGAAATCTGAGCGCCCCATTGAATTCGCAGTGTTGATATTCACTTAAGGAGACTTTCACCTTGACCACAGTAGGACGAGGGTGAAATTTAGTTTTTGTGTTTTTCGTGCAATCAAAAATAAAATAAAGATCAAAATTTTATTTTATTTTTGAAACCCCTCTACATGGGTTATGGAGGTGGGGACCACCCAAACTAGACAACACCCAAATTGAATTCTAGTGATAGGGACGACCCAAACCCCTATTAAATGTGGGTACGTCTCTTGAAATTATCTGACATGATTGTGCCAAAACAATACAATTAATTGTGCCAATAAATTGTGCCTTTTATTAAAATGTGTCAACTTTCATTTGATAAACATATTTATATTATATTTTCTCCTCATACCATGAAGCGGATAGGATGGAAAATTGTTGGAGAAGGGGATAACCAGGATAAACTATTCCTCCAATGAAGAACACACTCTATAATAGGGAATGCACCATCTCCAATGAAGAACATGCTCTCAAATGATGAACGCACCATCTCCAAAGAAGAATGCCCTCTCCAATGAGGAACATCGTCATAGAAAATGAATCAATGTTCTTATTTATCTCCACACTAAATTCAACAATCCTTATATGTAGGGGTGTGATTTGGATTTATCTTAATTAATTTTTCTCTTACGTTGAATCTCTCGCCATTGGCTGCTTGCTATCGCTCTAACGCGGATGGTGCAGGACAAACATAAATGGCTCGACCTCTCCGTAAATATTTGTGGTTTTTGATGTCTTCATCATGATGGAAGAGGACAGTGACTAGTGATAGTGATTTGAACTAGTAGTACTCGAGAATGGTGGCCAACACAAAAGCCAACCACAATGATGGTAGTAGTGCAACTGTGCAGCCAATGAAGAGCCACGGCCTGCTGTCCGCAGTGGAGCAAGGGCGGCGACTGCCACTCCGGTCGGCCACACGAAGGGGATGCCATTACACGTCTGCACCGCCCACCGTGCAAGATTGATGGCCTTGTGCTGCAAAAGTGAAGGGAGGGAGGCTGGATGAACCAACTATGAGTGAAGGCACAATGTGCGACTATGCCGCACGGAGGAGGAGGATGTCCAACTGACCAGCCATCAGACCTAGCAGGCCGCGACATTGAGGGTCGTGGAACTGCGGGCCGCGGCACTGCGGGCCACTGCACTACCGGTTGTCGCACCCCCGTGGGCCGTCATAGTGGGAAAGGCCAGACCCACCAGGTCGGGCCGGACCTAGCGGGCTGGGGCAGACCAATGGTCGAACTAGGGTCGGGTCGGTTCGTTCTGATCGGGTCAGACCAGACCTAGACTCACTTCGTCCCTTTTCGTTCTTTCGACCATATCATGAGCTATGGGAATCCATTTGACAAACCTTCTATAGCACTGTAAACCATGGATCAAGATTTTCCTTTTTAATACCCCACATGAGTTTTGGATAATTTTGGTGTATGGCCATGTTGGATCAAACATGAATCCAACCGGGCACTTAGGACTATAAGGCCAATATCACACAGACTGGGTGTCTGATTGACGCACCTTCTGTGGCATCTGACACCTATTACATGGTGGTACTTTGGTATACTTCTTCATGGGGGTTCGTGGTAGTTGGATTATCAAATTTTGTCTTAAGGAGCGGAACCTCTCAGAATCCATCATGTTTAATGTGGGAACCTTGTAGCTGTTTATGACATGAGAAAGGGATCTTATGTGGGTCTATGCTTTGGGATCCATTGTGGGTCTTTGATTGAGAGTATCACTTGGATCCGCACTAGGAATCCAAGTGGGACAACTTTAGGATCCTACGTGGGTCTATAGTAATAGGATCCTATGTGGGTTTGGTGATTTAAGATACTACATGGGTTTGATGATTTATGATCCTATGTGGATCTGCCGATTTAGGATCCAATTTGGGTCTACCTCTAAATAGTTTAAGATGATTCAGTAGTTACATCTAATCATCTATACTCTTGTACCTATGTTATACCTATTGTGAGTTGAGTCTTAACATTGTGGAAATTTTCTGTGTGGCGTAAATTTGTTTCACTTTTCTTTATGGTGATACCTTTGAGGTATTCTTCTATGTGGCGTACCTTTGTGGTACTTACCTTCGTGGTGATACAATTGTCGCATTCCTCTATGTGGAATAACTTTTTTGGTACTTACCTTCATGGTGATACATTTGTGGTATTATTCTTTGTGGTTTTACCTTTATGATACATACCTTCAGGGGGATTCCTTGGGGTATTATTCTGTGTGATGTTACCATTGTGGTACATATATTTGTGGTGTTACTTTCGTTGTATTCATTGATTTTTGAAAAAGTCAAGCTTTGGGATTTTTAGTTGGGCCTTGTGTTTCCTCGTGAATGAGATGGGTATAAATGGTAACTTAGTTATATGTTTTGGTATATACCTATGTATGGTTGATTTTTTGCTTCCATGAATTGTGGTTTATCCACTGTGGATTTTTGTGAGATCATTGAGGGCCTCTAATTCCATATGTGGTATTATTATACTCACCCCTGCATGGGCTACGCCTGCACCTTGTTGTGTTTTGTTCAGACGATGGAAAACGCTGACAGAGGATGAGGGTACCAGGACTGGAGGAAGCTCGGAGGTGGAAATTAGACGTGGCGTACCATGGAGACGACAGTTCAAGAGATGTACCAACACTTTAGGTAGTATCCTTGGTGGGTGTTTATAGGTGTTGTTTCAGTCTACATGTACTTTTCACATTTCTTGTAATTCAAGTTGGGCTTGTATTCTGGCCCAATTTTCTTCTGTACACAGTCATTAACTATAAAGTTTACTTGTGTTCATATCCTATTGTGTGCTTGGTTGTGTGTCTTTATAGTTTTTAAATGCAATTTCTTCCTAGTATTATGTAATATGCCTTTCAATATTAGTCTCTAGCCCCAGGCCTATGGAAGTCGGGCTTGCGGTAGCCAATGCACGGGCCCCGGGGGACGGGTCCTGAAAAATTGGTATCAGAGGAGTCAGTTATACTGTAGAACATTGGACTCTGATCTTTCTTTTAACGACAATAGTTCTAATTTTTATGAGTTTTGTTATTAGTTTTGGGAATCCAATGTTGGTGGTGGCCGACGTATCTATACACAGGGACCCTGACTTCTAATTTTTGACTCAGTGCATGAAAACACTGATTTCGTGTGTGTTTTGAAAATTTTTCTTGTCATCTTTTTGAGTCAGCTCACTAGGTTTAACTTATTGACTGTGACACACTTGTTTCCTTTCAGGATTCCTCAATGTAGACAGCCAGCTAGGGTTCTGGGTATAGTACGCTATGATAGCCAAACGTGTGATGAGGCTTCAGTGCATGGCCCTTTATCAGTATAGGTACCAACATAGGAACCATCGGTACCATTACCCATTGGTACACAGATGCCACCAGCCCCACCAACAAAGAGTGAATGATGTTTGAGTGCATTTCATGAGAGCCATCGTTTGTGGCCACCAGGGTTCATGGTTTATAAGGACACACAAGTGGCTGAGGATTGGTTGGTGGCTGTGGTGAGAGTGTTTTGACTGGTAGAGACACCAACTGATCTCATGGTGATCTTTTCCGCAAGTCTTCTAAGAGAATAAGCAGGAAGATGGTGGAGCATAATTCTTAGGTTCATGACGAGGTGAAACTTTTCATGGAAGACATTGATAGACTCGTTCTGGTGGAGTTTTTCCTAGTGACCTTCTTGTTGTGTGCATACATGAGCTTCTTCATCTATAGTAGGGAAGTATGAATATGGCTCAGTACTCAGTAAGATTCACCAAACTCTTCTTCTACTCCAATGATATGGTGCAGTACACTTTCTTCCGGGCCTGAACCTTGAGCAGGGACTCGGGCGGGAGATCAGGGCTTTGATGATTTCCCTTAGAATCCCAATGCAGGTGGGGGTATTAGTGCAATCCCTCTTAGTGGATAGTTTATTACTGAGAAATCACCAGCATCGAGACCCACCACTAGGAGTCTCGTAAGAGAGTCTTCTAAAGTTGTAAGTAGATTGATGTCACTGAGTTCCAAGGGGGATAGACATACAGGAGGGAAACTGTAGGATTTAGGGTCGGTTGTGTGGGGCACCAGAGACAGAGCCAGTCATGCGGGGATCATACAATGTTACACATGTGGTGGGCATGTCAAATGGATCAGGACATCCTTAATCGCCATACAGATGATCGTAAGACTTGTGAATTATCACGTAGGCAGAGAGGGGGGTTTTACTGAGGAGGCCCGTAGGGAGCAGGAAAACGCGGTAGAGGAGCTATCCATGTACCAGGTGGTGGGTGGCGATTTGAGGTGTTACCACCACCACGCTCAAGTGGTCATCCCCAACCAGAGATATCAGGTGGAAAGGGGAGATCTCACCTCCAGGTAGCTGAGGCCTACAATCATGGCGCTCCATAGATGATGCAAGATACAATCTATATCTAATCCACCTTAGTTGCTGTTCTTATAGACACGGGATAAGTCATTCTATTATTTCCACTTCCCTTGTTCTAAGCTCAGAGATTCCAGTGGAGCCGTTGGCTCAATCATTATAGCTAGAGACTCCTAAGATAGTGGATTCAATGATTATGCACTGGTGCTGATAGTGTGAACCTACTATATGAGGCAAGAGCTTCAGCTGGGATCTCCTTGTAGCGGCGCTAAGGCCTTACGACATCATCTTGGGTATTGACTGGTTATCCATTTTTCATGCTCATATTGACTATATAAGTCACAAAGTGTTGTGTTTCTGCATGGATGGGACTAGGTTTACCTTCAACAATAAGAAGTAAGCCTATATTTCATATGATGGACTTACATGGAGAAGAGTGCAGTCCATCACTCATCAGTTGGCTAGCCTTACCCTCAGAGCAGTTGATGTGGAGAATCTACTTTATCCTATAGTGGTGGACCAGTACATGGATGTCTTACCTAAGGATGTTCTGGGGTTACCTACTCATAGAGTGGTGGGAGTTTACATTGTCTTGTACCCTGGGACGACACCGATATCTACACCAGTATATCAGATGGCTCCAAGTGAGCTTCTTGAGTTGTGGGTAGAGCTGAAGGACTTACAGTGGAAAAGGTTCATCTATTCCAGTGTTTCTCCTTAGGAAACCTTGATTTTGTTCCCCAAGAAGGTAGATGGGAGCTTGAGACTTTGTGTTGAATATCTGCACTAGAACCATGAGACCATGAAGAACAAGTACCCACTCCCCAGGATGGACGACCTTTTTGATTAGTTAAAGGGAGCATGGTGGTTCTCAAAGATAGACCATAGATCATGCTATTACCAACTCATAGTATCGGATGATGACATGAAAAAGATGGCTTTCAGATGTTGTTATGTCCACTACGAGTTATCATTTATGCCATTCGGCATGACCAACACTCTACCATTGTCCATCGGAATCAAGAACCACATCAATCAGACGTACGTTGATCGCTTGGTTGTAGTATTCATCGATGACATTGTGATATATTCGCCTACCGAGGAGGATCATGTCTATCATTTTCATATTGTTCTGTACACACTCAGAGAGAAACAAAATTATGGTAATCTCTCGAATCCTAGTTCTGGATCTGGGGGGTTCACTTCATGTGACATATCATCTTGGAGGCTGGAGTTGCGGTGGATCGAGCGAAGATTGAGGTGGTACTTTCTTGGGGGCCACCCTTGAGTGTGACAAAGGTACAATGTTTATTGGGTTTTTCTGGATATAACCAGTGGTTTGTTCCAAACTTCTCCAGAGTTGCATCACCTTTATTAGCGTTGAAAATGAAGAAGCTACCATTTTTGAGGTCAGAGATATGCCATCGGAGTTTTTAAGAGCTGAGGAATAGGATGACTAGTTCCCACGTGTTGAGGGTTTCGAAGGAAGGCATTGGGTACCTAGTATACTAGGAAGCATCAGGGACTAGGCTTGGATGTGTTTTGAAGCTGGAGCGAGGAGTTATCACATATGGTTCTTGACATATGAGACATCATGAGCAGAACTACGCTACCCATGACAAGGAGTTTGTAGTAGTAGTCTTTGCCTTGATGATGTTGCTACATTACATTATGGGTGATCATTTTACAGTTTACTATGATCATAAGAGTCTCGGATATATATTCTTTTATAAGGACATGAACCTAAGATAGCGACATTGGCATGAGTTCATCCAGGACTATGACTTTGAGATTGTCTATACTCTTGGGAAGGAGAAAATTGTAGAAAATGATATTTGTAGTAGATATGGTATATAGCTTCTAGGTAAGGCAATGGAGTAGCGGGCCGCTTTGTAGATATCCTTTATGGATCGAGATGGAGTATCTTTTCATCAGTCTCTTACTGTCACTCCCCCACATCATTAGCGAGTCAGGGAGAGGCAACATGGGGACACTGACTGCAAGGCTCGATATGCTCACCAGGTATAACTTATTTTCCGTGACACACCTTTATCCTTTTAGGATTCCTCAATGTAGACAACCAGCTACGGTTCTGGGTATAGTACGTGATTATAGCCCACCGAGTGATGAGGCTTCAGTGCAGGGGCCTTTATCAGTAGAGGTACCCATAGAGGAACCATCGGTACCATTTCCCATTGGTACACAGATGCCATCATCCCCACCAATATAGAGTGAACACTATTTGGGCGCATTTCATGAGATCCAACGTTAGTGGCCACCCAGGTTCAGGGGTGAGAGGTACACACAAGTGGCTAAGGATTGGTTGGTGGCCGTGGTGAGAGTCTTTTGACTGGTAGAGACACCAGCTGATCTCATGGTGATCTTTTCCATCAGTCTTCTACAAGAAGAAGCAAGATGATGTTGGAGCATGATGCTTAGGTTCACAATAAGGTTAAACTTTTCATGGAATACATTGATAGACTATTTCTGGTGGATTTTTTCCTAGAGAACTTCTTGTTGTGCGCATACATGAGCTTCTTCATCTACAATAGGGAAGCATAACTATGGCTCAGTACCCAATAAGGTTCACATACCTCTTATGCTACTCCACTGATATGGGGTGGTACCCATTCATCCGGGCCTGAACCTTCGATCAGGGACTCGGGCGGAAGATCAGGGCTTTGATGATTTCCCTTATAATCCCAATGCAGGCAAGGGTGTTAGAGAAAGCCCTCTTAGTGGATAGTTTATTACTGAGAATTCACCAACATCGAGACCCACAACCAGATGTCACGTAATAGAGTCTTCTAATATTGGATGTAGATTAATGTCATTGAGGTCCAAGAGGGCTAGACCTTTAGGAGGGAAACTATAGGATTCAGGGTTGGTTGTGTGGGGCTCTAGAGACAGAGCCAGTCATGTGAGGATCATACAGTGTTACACATGCGGTGGGCATGTCAAACGGATCGGGACAACCTAGACCACCATATAGATGGTCAAGAGACTTTTGAATGATCACCTAGGTAGAGAGAGAGGTTTGACCAAGGAGATCGGCAGGGAGTATGAAAACACGGCAGAGGAGCTATCCAAGCAGCAGGTGGTGGGTGACGATTCGATGTGTTACAGCCACTACCCTCAGGTGTTCAACCCCAAAAAAAAGATAGCAGGTGGACAAGGGGGAGCTCACCTCTAGGTAGCTGATGCCTATAATCATGGTTCTCCATAGATGATTCAATCTACGATCTATATCTACTCCACCTTAGTTGTAGTTCTTATAGTCACAGGTTCTAGTCATTCTTTTATTTCCACTGCCATCGTTCAAAGCACAGAGATTCCAGTGGAGCCGTTGGCTCGATCAATATAGCTTTAGACACTTATGATAGTGGATTCGATGATTATTCCCTCGTTTCGACAGTGTGAGCCTACTATAGGAGGCAAGAGCTTCAGCTGGGATCTCCTAGTAGCGGCACCAAGGCCTTACGACATCATCTTGGGTATAGACTGGTTATCCACTGTCCATGATCATATTGAATGTATAATGCACAAAGTGTTGTGTTTCCCCATGGATGGGACTAGGTTTACCTTCACCAGTGAGAAGGAAGCCTTTATATCGTAGGATGGACATACAGGGAGAAGAGTGTCGTCCATCACTAATCAGTAGGATAGCCTTACCCACAGAGCGGTTGATGTGGAGAATCTAAGCTATCCTATAGTGGTAGACCAGTACATGGATGTCTTATCTAATGATGTTCTTGGGATTCCTCCTCATATAGTGGTGGGATTTTACATTGGCTTGTACCATAAGATGACACTGATATCTACACCAGCATATCATATGGCTCCTTGTGAGCTTCTTGAGCTGTGGGTACATCTGGAGGACTTACAGGGGAAGAGGTTCATCCATTCCAGTTTTTCTCCTTATGAAACCATGATTTTGTTCCCCAAGAATTCATATGGGAGATTGAGACTTTGTGTTGAATATCGGCACTATAACCATGAGACCATGAAGAACAAGTACCCACTCTTGAGGATCGAAGAACTTTTTGATTAGCTGAAGGGAGCACGGTGGTTCTCAAAGTTAGACCGTAGATCATGCTATTACCAGCTCATAGTATGGGACGATGACATTCAAAAGATGGCTTTCAGATGTTGTTATTTCCCCCACGAGTTATCGTTTATTCCATTCGGCCTGACCAACACTCTAGCATTGTTCATCGGAATGAAGAATAAGATCATTCAGACGTACGTTGACCACTTGGTTATAGTCTTCATCGATGACATTATGATCTATTCATCTACCGAGTAGGAGCATGCCTATCATTTTCATATTATTCTGGACACACTCAGAGAGAAACCACATTATGGTAATCTCTCGAATCCCAGTTCTGAATCTGGGGGGTTCACATCCTGCGACATGTCATCTCGGAGGATGGAGTTGCGGTGTGTAACAGCACAAGATTTTATAAAGAAATATTCTTTTTAATTTTATTAATGTCTTGTGTTGTACGCTACACCAAAAGGAGCTTGCACAACACGCATCCTTGACTTGCCTTGCATTACACGCAATCGCAACCTTCCTCGATAGCGTGTGTGGTACGTAATACTGAGTTTTACGAAACAATGATATGCTATTAAAATATTATTAAAACTACCCGTTATGAATAGTAATAACCACTTTTTAAATTTTAGAAATTTTATCTCTCAAAATGGACTTCATTTTTGGATTCGGAGTATCGAATTTAGCCTAAGGTGAAATTTTAGTACTTTTCGGATAACTTTCATATTCTGATGAATAGTGAAAATTACTAAAAAACAACTTTTTTAATCGAAATAATTAATAGTGATAAATTATTAATTGGAGTAGTTTTAAAGTATATTTAGAATATATTTTTACAATTTAATACAATGTTGGTCATTGGATGTAATTGCACATTTAAACCAGACATAAACAAGTGTCAATCTTTTGATAGATATTGTTTCTTAAAAACACGCTATTTGTTTTAACAGCGGGATTTAATTATAAAATTAATTAATGCAACTTCTATGTTATGAATTTGGTAAAATAGACTTCATTTTTGAATTCGGAATATGAAATATAGCTTAGGATGAAATTTTGGCATTTTTCTGAAAACCTTCATTTTTTGATGAATAGTGAAACTACTAAGTGGTAGTTAAAAAACTGAATTTTTCATAAAACTTAATTTTACCACTTCTGTGAATGGAATTTCAAAAATCCGAGAGACACGGTTAATATCAAGGACTAAAATGTGGTTCAATGAGATGAAAATAATTTTTTGGTGAATAGTAACTTTTTACTTTTTTTACCGCGGTTAATAGTAAATAGGGTAACTAAGGGTAAATATGATATTACTATTACCCTAACACATGTCCTAATTCTATTGGACAAGTGTAATTCGACCAAAAACAAACTTAGGAATAAAATATGACCATTTAGGCCCACTTGGATTAGATTAGGACATTTATTATTAATTTATTTAAAGAAAGGTTAAAATAGTTAAAATCAATGTTTAATAAGTAAATCATTTTTAATATGGGGTTATACATAAGATAAATTCGATTGTAAATATTCATTAGAAAGCTAAAACGATTTCCTACATGATGGTATTTTATTTGTTATTTTTAGACATCAAATAATTTAATTTATTTATGACACAACGATGATGCAGTAATTATCTTATTAATGAAATATTGACATAATTGATGTTATAAACACCAAAATAAATGTAATTTGAGATTTATATGAATTACAATAATTTTCTACGTTACTATGATATATTAATGTTTATTTAATCAACTTGGTTAGAACATTTAATTCTGTTATGACTTTCACAAAAATCATATATCAAATAGTGTCAAAATTGACACAAAATAGTTTTTAAATCAAATATTATATTATTAATTGTTATTGTATTCCTAAAAATCTAAGGTTCGGCCAAATGACTTAGATAAGGATATATATATTAATAATAAACAATTTGGGGTTCGTTTGGCATGTTATAGTAAGTTTATTAACCATATAGTGAAAGAAAACAAAAAGACATGGTAAAAGTTAAATTATTTAACTTAGAGTTAAATTTAATTGATAAGGTTAAAATAATATCCTAAACTTGTCTAAATTCTATTGGTTGATAGGATTTCGACCCCTCCCCACCTTATCTTCGAAATAAGACCCTTTGGAACCATTATAATCCGATTTTGACTTTAATATAAAATAATATTTTGAGATATTCCTAAGGTGCCCCTCTCCTCCCTTATAAAAGGACACCTCCTCCCCCTCCTCCTCACACAAATTTGAGCACTCAAGCTCGGCCAACCCCTGCCAAAATCCCTTCTCCACTTCCCTAGCAACATCCTAGAGGTTCTGGTCTTCCTCAAAGACCAATTCTAGTGCCCTAAGAGGAGGTCTCAAAGAGGCACTTCAAAGAAGAGGTAATTACCGTTACCAATTCTTTCATCTTTATTTCTTCTTCCACTTCTTCTTCTTAGGTTGTTTCATTATGAAGTAATAACATCAGTATCACTCATATAATTATATGTTATTATAAGTATGAAACAACCCTATTTCACCATCTATCCATCCTACGGAAAAAGAAATCACCGTGCGTGCGTACGTACGGAATACCGTCTCCACGCCGTGGTGTAATCTATTTTCCACCACCACCTTACATGGATGGGTATAATGGTGTAAAGAATAACTATACATAGTTATTACAACATCATATTGATTCTGATATATTGTATAATCCACTCCAATTTAATTCAATATTTATAGAAATGATATCATCGCTCGTGCGTACGTACGGACTACCGTCTCCACGACGCGATGAGATTCATTCTCCATGTTAACCATTTAAGAATGATTATAATGTATATATAAGAAATAATAATTAAATATATGACATTATAAAGCTACTGGATTTATGTATATATATACATATTTATGTCATCTACTTACTTCCATTTCAAGACAATAAGGAAAGAAAAACAGCGTTCATGCGTACGTACGGACTACCGTCTCCATGAACGGTGTTTTTCATTTTATTTATCTATCTATTATATATATATATACTGAATATATATGATATATAAATCATATTTTATATTCTGGAAGTAAGTAAATCATGATATAAGTAATAATGATGTTAAGAACAACAAGTAAAAACACCTACGATAAATGAAACGATTTCACCCAAAACGCTTCTTTAACATGAAATTTACAAAAGAAAGGGTAATATAATGTCATAAGTGAACCATATATGATATCATAACAATGAATATGATTCTGTAATAAGTCAATGACATTATTTAAATCATTATACAGGAGGTTCGGACACATACGAATCAAATTGGACCTAAGGTAAGGGAAATATCACAATCTCATTTTTATCCGAGATTGTTTATTCGTAAGTATTTACTGGGGTGTATTTTATCATCCACATCCATGTTCCTTCAATATTTAATATTGTTTCCATCCACTTACAACAGTTTAAATCCAATTTTACCCTTCGGTGATTTTTTAGTAAAGAATATGAAAAGAATCTTTTGTCACTTTTTCATACGAGGTACTTTTTGACTTTTCCGACAAAAGTACGAAGAATATTTTTTTTTAACTTAAACGGCATGAACGGATTTTTACGGTTTTATAAAGCCTTATTTTCATGAAGCTTCCTCCAAAATATTTCATGACTATTTTTAATAAAATCTCTTTCTTTTAAAATTGCATGATGTTTTGTGAAAAGAAATTGATTTTGAAGAAGAAAGGATATTTTCCTCAAGAATTCATTTCAAGTGTTTTATCAAAATTATTTTCCATCTAAGATAATAAAGGGTTCTGTTTCTATCTATATTTTTACATTTATTTGACTATGTTGTGATGGAATTATGTTTATGAATTCCTTAATCTTATATGAATGGTTTTATGATGTTATGTTGTTTTAAGAATCCCATTTTTATTACATGGGTTATGAAATGATGTATGATTTATGATTTTGTGGCACACATAAGAATGGTATCATTATGAGATGGGTGGGACCTATATCTCCCTCCAATGCATTGGGTAAAGATTTTATATCTCATGATATAGACATGGCTGAAATGGTAGGTTATACCGGTTCAGTGAAACAGGACTGAAACGAGGGTTACTCGATTCAGAAAGGGACTTTGTCCACTAAGATAGTCTTGGAAATGAGTCTTGACTAACAAGAAATGATTTTCTATGATTATGTGTGTATGCCACAAAGTTTCATGTTTTACGTTATGATTATTGGGATTACATTTCACTTCTATGATATATCCCATGTTATGATATTATGAGCTCTTTTGCAGGTTAAGATTTCCAAAAGCTATGTATATGATGTGATTGACTTTTCTTTTGTTTACCCTTACTGAGCATTTGAGCTCACCCTTTTATGTTTTCTTTTCCCCCGGATATAAAGAAAGGTTTTAGGTAGAAAAAAGGGATGACCTTTATGGGAGATATTGAAGAACTTTCACCACGATTAGAAGATTACGTTCCGAGTTTCCAAAGACACTAAACTATTACGATCCTTTAGTGTGTGTTTTTGTTACGTACTAAGTATTACGCAAATGTAATGTAATGTCCATGTACGTCAAGCTTCGGGTCTCTACAGTTGGTATCAGAGGAAAGGTTTAGTCAACCTTTGGAAACTAGGATGCGAAAATGTTAGTGAGATCCCTAAAGATATTTCTAAGGTATGTGTAGGGATGTCTCTAAGGTTAAGTATACGTATAGGTTATAGTCCTAGAATTGCGCTAAAGATCTTAGAATTTAAACCTAAGATGTTAGATATTGAGGGTACTCCCCCTTTACTATGTTGTCTTCCTTAGCATGATTTCGCCTCTCACGGAATTCTTTTTGTGTTTTAGTTAATGGAGGGAACCAGAAGGAATTTGGTTAACATTGAATCCAATGGACAAATTGGTGACTATGAGCAACAAAATTGTGTAATGCCTAGAGATAAAGATATTGTGATTATGCCAAATCAGCAATCTCACAATATGATCAATAAAGTAAAATTCGGTAAGTTTCCTGACTCGACTAATAAGAGAAAGATGGAGTTCCATGATGATCATAGAGGAAAGAAAGTTCAATTTCCCCAATGTAAATCATGTGGGAAGAGGCATCAAGGAGAATGTTTCAAGGGAACTGGAAGATGCTTTGGGTGTGGAAAAGAAGGACACAAATCAAGTAAGTGCAAAGGAAAAGGGTCGGTTAACACCATGGATGAGGATAATGGTAATGCTACGACATCAAAAATGGTTAAGTGTTTTAAATGTGGAATGTATGGGCATTATGAAAACAAATGCCCTAAGGGAAAGACTCATGAAGAGAATCAGTATGGTCATATGGGTAGTATTTATGTGGATGATGATGAAGAGACTACAAATGATATGTGAGATGAAAGAATTTTTGAAGCTCGGTCAATGGTTTGAGAATGTAGTGGAATGATTACATGTTTATCATGTGTAATTTTGGAATAAAGAGACATCTATGGATTGTTACACTGTTTCCTTTCCTTGTGTTTTGAAAGTGTATGATTAATGTTACCAGTATCCATGAAAGGTTATTCAGATATTTTTGGAATGTAGATTATATGCGCATAATGAAGGGATACAGAGAAAATTAAATGTTTGATAGTATTCATGAGCTCATGATTGATATAAGGACTAAGTGATATCATGGTTTGAGTATATAGAATTTTGAGGATTTTGGTATGTGGAAAGTGTTAACTTTTAACTGCACTCATGTTTTCACTAAGGTATTCAAGAGAATACACGATTAAGGACTTTGAATGTTTGGAATGTGACCAACAAGACATATCTTATGATATGTGGGGATCAACGACAGTATTAAATCTCTGGTAATCGATGTCACTATATTATGAGAGTGGACTGCAGTATTATGTATAAGCCTAAAGATTATACTGGATTATGTTGGACATAAGTTAGTATTGTTTAAGGACAGAAGATTTTCGATATTATTGATGGGATGTTATAGTAACGTAGTTTTAGAAAAAGGGACAACCTGCAGGACGGGCGGCAGCCCATTGCTTCGGACAAGGCTGTAGGAATCGAACCCACAACCGAAGTGCGACTGGCCTTTATCGCCTACCACTGGCCTACAGGAAGTCCCTGTTTAGTAGAAACTAGTTTTATTATATTAAGCAGTATGATATATGAAGTATAAGTCCATTTTAGGAACCATATATGATTAATCTCACTATAGATCGATTTATGCATATAATATTTGCTAACCTTTTGTTTGAGACAGATGGAATGACCCGTCATTCTATCACATGATCTGATAACACTTCACGAATAACAAATTCAACTTCATTTATTTAAGAGATGAAGTGGAAATTGTTCAAGGCACGAACAACAGTGAGATTATACCAAAATAAAGTAAGTATTTATTCTAATTCAAATTTTCATCTTTAGGGGAAATGATCTTGAAAACCAAAAATGTTGTCCTAGTGATCTTATACCTGATGAATCAGATGGTACCTTATATCATCACAAATATATGGATTTGTGATTACTGGCTTTTCCATAGCCATGTTCTCTACCACTCTCCATCAGAACATGATGGTTAGATTTCTCTTCCATATCCACATTTTCACCTATGTGGAAACCCAATGATTAGTTTATTTGGGTAACCGTTACGTTTCATACTTTTGTTTTTAAAGATTGGTTTTGATATTCCATTTTACGATGTGGGTTTCTATTAAAGAAACTTTCGAATAGTAAACCATTTATAACGCCGACGAATTTCGAGGGCGAAATTCATTTTAAGGGGGGTAGAATGTAACAGCCCAAGATTTTATAAAGAAATATTCTTTTTAATTTTATTAATGTCTTGTGTTGTACGCTACACCAAAAGGAGCTTGCACAACACGCATCCTTGACTTGCCTTGCATTACACGCAATCGCAACCTTCCTCGATAGCGTGTGTGGTACGTAATACTGAGTTTTACGAAACAATGATATGCTATTAAAATATTATTAAAACTAGCCGTTATGAATAGTATTAACCACTTTTTAAATTTTAGAAATTTTATCTCTCAAAATGGACTTCATTTTTGGATTCGGAGTATCGAATTTAGCCTAAGGTGAAATTTTAGTACTTTTCGGATAACTTTCATATTCTGATGAATAGTGAAAATTATAAAAAACAACTTTTTAATCGAAATAATTAATAGTGATAAATTATTAATTGGAGTAGTTTTAAAGTATATTTAGAATATATTTTTACAATTTAATACAATTTTGGTCATTGGATGTAATTGCACAGTTAAACCAGACATAAACAAGTGTCAATCTTTTGATAGATATTGTTTCTTAAAAACACGCTATTTGTTTTAACAGCGGGATTTAATTATAAAATTAATTAATGCAACTTCTATGTTATGAATTTGGTAAAATAGACTTCATTTTTGAATTTGGAATATGAAATATATCTTAGGATGAAATTTTGGCATTTTTCTGAAAACCTTCATTTTTTGATGAATAGTGAAACTACTAAGTGGTAGTTAAAAAACTGAATTTTTCATAAAACTTAATTTTACCGCTTCTGTGAATGGAATTTCAAAAATCCGAGAGACACGGTTAATATCAAGGACTAAAATGTGGTTCAATGAGATGAAAATAATTTTTTGGTGAATAGTAACTTTTTACTTTTTTTACCGCGGTTAATAGTAAATAGGGTAACTAAGGGTAAATATGATATTACTATTACCCTAACACATGTCCTAATTCTATTGGACAAGTGTAATTCGACCAAAAACAAACTTAGGAATAAAATATGACCATTTAGGCCCACTTGGATTAGATTAGGACATTTATTAATAATTTATTTAAAGAAAGGTTAAAATAGTTAAAATCAAAGTTTAATAAGTAAATAATTTTTAATATGGGGTTATAAATAAGATAAATTCGATTGTAAATATTCATTAGAAAGCTAGAAAGATTTTCTACATGATGGTATTTTATTTGTAATTTTTAGACATCAAATAATTTAATTTATTTATGACACAACGATGATGGAGTAATTATCTTATTAATGAAATATTGACATAATTGATGTTATAAACACCAAAATAAATGTAATTTGAGATTTTTATGAATTCCAATAATTTTTTACGTTACTATGATATATTAATGTTTATTTAATCAACTTGGTTAGAACATTTAATTCTGTTATGACTTTCACAAAAATCATATATCAAATAGTGTCAAAATTGACACAAAATAGTTTTTAAATCAAATATTATATTATTAATTGTTATTGTATTCCTAAAAATCTAAGGTTCGGCCAAATGACTTAGATAAGGATATATATATTAATAATAAACAATTTGAGGTTCTTTTGGCATGTTATAGTAAGTTTATTAACCATATAGTGAAAGAAAACAAAAAGACATGGTAAAAGTTAAATTATTTAACTTAGAGTTAAATTTAATTGATAAGGTTAAAATAATATCCTAAACTTGTCCAAATTCTATTGGTTGATAGGATTTCGACCCCTCCCCACCTTATCTTCGAAATAAGACCCTTTGGAACCATTATAAACCGATTTTGACTTTAATATAAAATAATACTTTGAGATATTCCTAAGGTGCCCCTCTCCTCCCTTATAAAAGGACACCTCCTCCCCCTCCTCCTCACACAAATTTGAGCACTCAAGCTCGGCCAACCCCTGCCAAAATCCCTTCTCCACTTCCCTAGAAACATCCTAGAGGTTCTGGTCTTCCTCAAAGACCAATTCTAGTGCCCTAAGAGGAGGTCTCAAAGAGGCACTTCAAAGAAGAGGTAATTACCGTTACCAATTCTTTCATCTTTATTTCTTCTTCCACTGCTTCTTCTTAGGTTGTTTCATTATGAAGTAATAACATCAGTATCACTCATATACTGATATGTTATTATAAGTATGAAACAACCCTATTTCACCATCTATCCATCCTACGGAAAAAGAAATCACCGCGCGTGCGTACGTACGGAATACCGTCTCCACGCCGTGGTGTAATCTATTTTCCACAACCACCTTACATGGATGGGTATAATGGTGTAAAGAATAACAATACATAGTTATTACAACATCATATTGATTCTGATATATTGTATAATCCACTCCAATTCAATTCAATATTTATGGAAATGATATCATCGCTCGTACGTACGTACGGACTACCGTCTCCACGACGCGATGAGATTCATTCTCCATGTTAACCATTTAAGAATGATTATAATGTATATATAAGAAATAATAATTAAATATATGACATTATAAAGCTACTGGATTTATTTATATATATACATATGTATTTCATCTACTTACTTCCATTTCAAGACAATAAGGAAAGAAAAACAGCGTTCATGCGTACGTACGGACTACCGTCTCCATGAACGGTGTTTTTCATTTTATTTATCTATCTATTATATATATATATATATACTGAATATATATGATATATAAATCATATTTTATATTCTGGAAGTAATTAAATCATGATATAAGTAATAATGATGTCAATAACAACAAGTAAAAACACCTACGATAAATGAAACGATTTTACCCAAAACTCTTCTTTAACATGGAATTTACAAAAGAACGGGTAATATAATGTCATAAGTGAACCATATATGATATCATAACAATGAATATGATTCTGTAATAAGTCAATGACATTATTTAAATCATTATACAGGAGGTTCGGACACATACGAAGCAAATTGGACCTAAGGTAAGGGAAATATCACAATCTCATTTTTATCCGAGATTGTTTATTCGTAAGTATTTACTGGGGTGTATTTTATCATCCACATCCATGTTCCTTCAATATGTAATATTGTTTCCATCCACTTACAACAGTTTAAATCCAATTTTACTCTTCGGTGATTTTTTAGTAAAGAATATGAAAAGAATCTTTTGTCACTTTTTCATACGAGGTACTTTTTGACTTTTCCGACAAAAGTACGAAGAATGTTTTTTAACTTAAACGGCATGAACGGATTTTTACGGTTTTATAAAGCCTTATTTTCATGAAGCTTCCTCCAAAATATTTCATGACTATTTTTAATAAAATCTCTTTCTTTTAAAATTGCATGATGTTTTGTGAACAGAAATTGATTTCGAAGAAGAAAGGATATTTTCCTCAAGAATTCATTTCAAGTGTTTTATCAAAATTATTTTCCATCTAAGATAATAATGGGTTCTGTTTCTATCGATATTTTTACATTGATTTGACTATGTTGTGATGGAATTATGTTTATGAATTCCTTTATCTTATATGAATGGTTTTATGATGTTATGTTGTTTTAAGAATCCCATTTTTATTACATGGGTTATGAAATGATGTATGATTTATGATTTTGTGGCACACATAAGAATGGTATCATTATGAGATGGGTGGGACCTATATCTCCCTCCAATGCATTGGGTAAAGATTTTATGTCTCATGAGATAGACATGGCTGAAATGGTAGGTTATACCGGTTCAGTGAAACATGACTGAAACGAGGGTTACTCGATTCAGAAAGGGACTTTGTCCACTAAGATAGTCTTGGCAATGAGTCTTGACTAACAATAAATGATTTTATATGATTATGTGTGTATTCCACAAAGTTTCATGTTTTACGTTATGATTATTGGGATTACATTTCACTTCTATGATATATCCCATGTTATGATATTATGAGCTCTTTTGCAGGTTAAGATTTCCAAAAGCTATGTATATGATGTGATTGAATTTTCTTTTGTTTACCCTTACTGAGCATTTGAGCTCACCCTTTTATGTTTTCTTTTCCCCAGGATATAAAGAATGGTTTTAGGTAGAAAAAAGGGATGACCTTTATGGGAGATATTGAAGAACTTTCACCACGATTAGAAGATTACGTTTCGAGTTTCCAAAGACACTAAACTATTACGATCCTTTAGTGTGTGTTTTTGTTACGTACTATGTATTCCGCAAATGTAATGTAATGTCCATGTACGTCAAGCTTCGGGTCTCTACACGGTGGATCCAGTGATGATTGAGGTGTACTTTCTTGGGAGCCACCGATGAGTGGGAAGAAGGTACAATGTTTCTTGGGTTTTTCTGGATACAACCGGAGGTTTGTTCCAAACTTCTCCATAGTTGTAGCACCATTATCAGCGTTCACAATGAATCCTCTACCCTTCTTGAGGTCGGAGGGATGCCATCGGAATTTTCAAGAGCTGAGGCAGAGGATGACTAGTGCCACCATGTTGAGGCTTTCGAAGGAAGGAGTTGGGTACATAGTATACAAAGAAGCATCAGGGAGTAGGCTTGGATGTGTCCTGATGTTGGAGTGAGTAGTTATCACATATGGTTCTCAGCATATGATACATCATGAGAAGAAATACTCTACCCATGACCTGGTATGTGTAGTAGTGATCTTTTCCTTGACGATGTTGCTACATTACTTTATGGGTGATCATTTTACAGTTTACTATGATCACAAGAGTCTCAGGTATATATTCACTCAGAAGGACATTAACCTAAGATAGCGACATTGGCTTGAGTTCATCTAGGACTATGACTTCGATATTTTCTGTACTATTGGGAAGGGGAACATTGTAGAAAATTATATTAGTAGGAGATATTGTATATAGCTACTAGGTGAGGCGGTGGAGCAGCTAGCTGCTTTGTAGATATCCATTATGGATTGAGATGGAGTATATTTCCTTCAGTCTCTTACAGTCACTCCCCCACTTCGTTAGCGAGTCAGGGAGAGGCGGCATGGGGACACTGACTGCGAGGCTCGACATGCTCAGATATCAACCGGACAATTAACAATTGGATTTTTTTTAAGGTGGGGAGCATTTCATCCTCTTCAGGTGACATACCATGGTACCAGTGTCTCATTAGGAGTAAGTGTTGAGGGAGTTCCACAAATCCCCTCTAGCGGTAAATCAAGGAGTGGTGAAGATGTAACGGGATCTCTGATGACAACACTGGTGTCCGGGAATGAATAAAGCAGTAGCAGCGTTCGTCTCTAGGTGCCTCACATGTTTGTAAGTGATAGTAGAGAATCAGCTACCAGTAAGCTTAGTTCAGCCTTTAGAAGTCCAATAGTGGAAGTGGAATGGGACATCAATGGACATCGTGATAGGACGTTCACATACTTCCAGGGGTCATGATTCTATCTAGGTGATCGTCAAATGAGTCACCATATCAGCCCAGTTCATACCTATCAGAGAGCAGGGTTCAGTAGGGATCTTGGGAAGCCTCTATGTGCAGGAGATTGCACGGCTACATGGAGTACCCGCAATGATTTTCCCTGATCGAGATTCTCATTTAACTTCTCGTCTATGGATTGGGAGACAAGAGGCTTTCGTGATGCAACTTTATTTGAGCACCGCCTTCCATCCTCCGAAGGATGGCCAAACAGATCGAACCATTCAAACCGTCGAGGACCTGATTCGTGCTTACACCCTTGGCTTTAGTCGCATCTTGGAGAACAGTTTCCCTCTGTAGAGTTTTCATACAACAACATCTTTCAGTACACCCTTGGGATGACACCTTTTGTGGGGTTGTACGACCGACCTTACAGATCGCATTTGTGCTGGACTGGCCCAGGGGAGTCAGCACTCATGGGACCATATATGGTACGGGCTACCACGAATAAGGTGAAGACCATCTAGGAGTAGGTGAAGACAGCACAGAGCAGGCATAAGACTTATGCCGATAGGAGACAGAGACCTCTGGGGTTCTAGGATGACGACCACATCTTTCTATGGGTCTCACCCGGATGAGGATTGTGCAGATTTGGCTGGAGAAGCTAGTTATCTCTGAAGGTCATTGTACCCTTTTAGGTCCTCAGCAGCATTGGTGAGGTGGCCTACCACCTAGAACTACCCTCTTAGTTTCACTGGTTGCATAAAGTTTTCCACGTATCCTAGTTAAGGAGATACATGCACGACCCATCTCATGTCATCGACCACGACGAGCTGGACATCGATGATGGGGAAAAGTTTACGGAGGTACTAGTAAAGATTGATGATAGATAAGATAGGTTCATTTCTGGGTTTTAGATACCTTTAGTTCCCATGTGTTGGTAGAACTAGAACCTAAATGAGAGAATGTGAGAGCGGGAGGCTCATATTTGTGCTCAGTACCCCACTTGTTTTCCTAGTTTTTTGTGATGTGGAATTCAGGGACTTAAATCCCTGAGGTCGGGAGAATATAAAGACCCTAAATTTCCATGTATTTTCTTTTAATTATTTTAGAATATTAAGAATCCTAAAAAATTGACAGCACATTATTCCGAGCCCTGGTGTGCGTGGAATGAAATTATGAACTTTTATTATGTGCGTTCAGTAGATGTATGAACTGTTTTTTGTAACTTTTGAACTGGTGCTCAGAATTGATATCTAAGGGCACCATTGAACTCACAATGATGATTTTTTCATAAGGAGACTTTCACCTCGATCGTAGTAGGACGAGGGTGAATCTTAGTTTTTGTGTTTTTTGTGTAAATAAAAATAAAATAATGATCAAACTTTTATTTTATTTTTGAAACCACTCTACATGGGTTATGGAGGTGGGGACCAACCAAATTAGAAAACCCCAAAATTGAATTATATTGGTGGGGACCACCTAAACCCCTCTTTAATATGGGGAAGTCACTTTGAATTATCCTATTTAGTTGTTCCAATGTAATACAATAAATTTTCCCAATTAATTGTGGAATTTATTAAAACGTGTCCACGTTAATTTGATAAAATTAATTCTATTATATTGGTTCCTCATACCTTGAAGATTATTGGTAGGAAAATTTTTTGAAAAGGGGAGAACATTGATAATCTCTTCCTCCAATGAAGAATGCGCCCACCAAAGAAGAATGTTCAATTTCCAACGAAGAGAGCACTCTCCAATGAAGAACGCGCCATCTCCAATGTAGTATGCACTCTCCAAAGAGGAACTTTTCAATTAAAAATGATCTGATGTCCATCTTTCCCTCCACACCGACGTCAAAAAACCTTCGAATTAGGGGTGTGATTTTGATTTATCTTCATTAATTTTTCTTTTACGTTGAACCTATCGCCATGATCCACTTGATACTTCTCTAACGTGGAAGGTTCAAGCCAAACAAACATGGACCAACCTCTCCAAATATATTTGTGGGTTTTGATGTGTTTTTCTCGATGGAGGTGGACAGCAACCGATGCCATTGAAGACGGTATTGGAGCAACAGTGACATTAGAGAAGTGTCGCCACATGTCGGTCGTGGCTAGAAAGGGCGGAATCTGACACTTCGATTGGTCGTGAGAAGGGGATGGCGGTGTGAATCCGCATTGCTCGGTGTGCAGGATCTGTGACTGTGTGTCGCAGCAGCGAATGGAGGGCGGATGGTCAAACCGGCCAGTGGTAGAGGTGCGACGCATGACTACGCCGCATGGAGGATGATGTGGTCCATCCAATGGACCTAGCAAGCTACCACACAACGAGCTGCCAAGCGCATTCCCCTCAGCCGGTTGTCGCACTGCGGGCCGCACCAATGGGCCGGGCTAGACCCAGCGGGCCAAGTCATACCCAGGGCCAGACCCATGTCGGGTCGGGTCAACCCGAACCAGGTATGGTCGGTCTAACCAGGTCGGACTGGACCTGAACCAACTTCGACCCTTTTGGTTCTTTTGGACATATCTTGAGCTAAGAGTGTCTGTTTGACGAACCGTCTATGGTGCCAGAAAACATGAATAGGGATGGTCCACTTCGTATACCCCACTTTTGTTTTTTATTATGTTGGGGTATGACCGGGTTGGATCAAACAGAAATCCAACTGGGCCTTCAGGACAAAAATGCCAATATCTTACATACTAGACATTCGATTGATGCACCATATATTGTGTTGGGACCCCATTAAATGGCGGTCTGTTGGGATACTTCTTAGTGGTACTTCATGGAAGTTGGAGTATCGACCTATTTCTTTAGGAGGGGTCCCTCCTAGAATCAATCATGCTTAGTGCCGGAACCCTGTAGCTGGTTGTAATAAGAGAAAATGATCATATGTGGGTTTGTTCTTTGGGATACTTTGTGGGTCTTTGATCGAGAGTCTCACAAGAATCCGCTCTAGGAATACATGTGAGAATACTATAGGATCCT
Source organism: Viscum album (assembly GCA_963277665.1). Taxonomy (NCBI): domain Eukaryota; kingdom Viridiplantae; phylum Streptophyta; class Magnoliopsida; order Santalales; family Viscaceae; genus Viscum; species Viscum album. Next base: position 2,056,609,266 of record OY728120.1, on the reverse strand, counting down.
ATTTGGGTCTTCCCTATTGGGATACAATGTGGGTCTCATGATTTAGGATCATGCGTAGGTCTGATAATTTTGGATCTGACGTGGGTCTGATGATTTATGATCCTACGTGGGTCATCCTCTTAAAAGAGTAAGAGGATTTAGTAGTTACATCTAATCATCTCTACTACCGTACCTAAGATATCCCTGGTGTGAGATGAGTCTTTACCTTTGTGGTAATCTTCTTTGTGGCGTACCGTTGTAGTACTTACCTTCATAGTGATACCTTTGTGTTATTCTTATATGTGGAGTACCATTGTGGTACTTACCTTTGTGGTGATACCTTTGTGGTATTCATCTGTGTGGCGTTACCTTTGTGGTACATACCTTCATGGTGATGACAATTTGGTATTCTTTTGTGTGTCATTACCTTTACGGTACTTACCTTCGTGGTGATACCTTTCTGGAATTCTTATGTGATGCATGACCTTTGTGGTACATATCTTTGTGGTGCTACATTCTTGGTATTCCTTCCATTATAGAACAATTGAGCATTGGGCTTTTGAGTTGGGCCTTGTGTTTCCTCATGAATGAGATGGGTAAATTTGATAACTTAGCTATATGTATAGGAAAATACCTAACTAGGGTTGATTGATGTTTACATGAATTGTATTTATCCTTTGTGGATTTTTGGTGAGACCTTTGAGGATCTCAGGGTCCCTACTGAGTATCGTTATACTCACCCCGGGATGAGCAACGCACACACATTGTTGTGTATGGTGCCGATGAAAGTCAACGCTGATGGAGAACAAGGGTACCAGGACTGGAGGTAGATCATATGTGGAAATTATTCAAGGCATACCGTAGATATGACCATTAGAGAGTTATACCCACACGTCAGGTAGGATCCTTGGCGGGTGTTCACATGAGCTATTTCAGTCTACTTTTACTTTTATGTTGTCTTGTAATTTCTAGTTGGGATTCTATTCTGGCCCATTTTTCTTCTGTATATACTCTTTTACAATACTGTTTACTTGTACTCATATCTTTCTATATTCTTGGTTGTGTGTGTTTATAGGTTTTAAAGGTAATGCCTTCATGGTTATAGGTAATATTCCTTTCGGTGGCAATTGTTACCCCCTAGCCTATTGAAGGTGGGCTTGGGGTAGTCATGAAATAGGCCCCAGGGGATGAGTCGTGAAATTAATCATCTCAAAAACTAATATAAATTTATAATTCAGGTTTTAAAAAATCTATAAAAGACACACATGTCATAAGGTATGGGGTTTCCTTTAAAATATTGTTTTAATTTTTGTCTATTATATAACATTTATATCGATGTTATTAAAAATATTCCAATAATGTTATTATATATACATGAATTATTATCAAAATAAATTTTTATGTACATTATTTATTTATTTTTAATTCAATAAAATCAGAACATTTTTATCTTTTACATGGTGGTAAATTTTTTACTTTTATATCATTATGAAAAAGAATGTTTTCAACATATAGGGCTTTACCTTCATTTAGCTAGGTCATAACAATTATTTGTTATCAAAATATCTATATAAGTTAACATGGTATTTCAAACAATATTATATTATATTTCTTCTTGAAATACTACCTATATATTTTTAAAAATTTAAAATGAATATTTATTTATATGATTCTGTGAAAATAGAAACTGATTTCCTCATGATATAAAATGACCTTTTTCATGATTTTATGATGAATAACTGAAATATTACAAATTTTTTATTAATGATTTGGTACTGTATAATTATATAAAATGATGGGATAACATCATATTTCTCATAATGAAGGGATATCCTTATATATTACACTAATTAATTATGTAATAATGTTTCAATGATGGATAAAATATGGGGGCAATAGTGATATATAGTGATATTGAATGAATTGGTATTCAGTTATTCTGACATATAAATGATGAGTGAATATGTTTTATGATTATGGAACCCTGTGATTCATATATTATACTTTAAAAAGGGGTTTCACATAAATCTATTTTATTTTTTATGCATGGAATGTTTATAATAGTAATTTTTCAAAATAATTGGTTCTTGGGTTCTTAAATGATTCACAATTCATTATAGGTTTTTCATATACATTAAAATTGGGTTAAAAGGTTTTCAATTAGTTGTGACCTTTTTCACATTTATAAATCATTTGTTTATATGATTGATTAGTGATTATAAAAATTTAAATAACCATCATGTTTATCATTTCCTTTATAGGACTAACAATATTCAATTATTTCAATATCCATCAGTATTCCTAGTTTCACTCATAAACATTTTAAATATCAAAAAACAAAATTTTATGTTGAACAGTTTGCGTGTTCCAGATTTATTTTATGGTGAATCATCTTAAATGATTCTAAAGTGTCATGAATGATACTAGAATAGAAACTAAAAGTCCATCTTTAGGAAAAATTTACAATGTGTGTAATTGTCAAAAAATTTAAGTTATTTTTTCCAAAATCACATTAACTATAATCCTAATAGATACCAAGAATGAAATAATGTGATTTCCATAAAATTGTACTCTTATTTGGGGGTTCATAAATTATCCAGTTATTATTTCATTAGTTTAATTGATATCAAAGGTGGATTTTATCAATAAATAATATATGTATTTATGATTTATAATAATTATAGAACATTATCTTGTATAAAAAATATTTTTATGAAAACATTATAATCATAATTTCCAAAACAAGTACGAATATCCTTTTCATTTGGGATCATTTAAATTTTTTGAAACCCATAGAATTGTGGAAATATAAATTTCCATTTTTTACCTTGAAATCTTCGAATGGAAAATTAATAATAAATAATAAATATAATGGTTTGAAAAATATAATCAACTGTTAAATATTTAATCACATTTTAACACATTTAATGAAATTTAAATTTAAAAATTATAAAAAAGGTTTGAAAAATCATTTTTAAACCATTGGAATTAAATTAAAAATAATGAATTTGTATATGAGAAATAATTGAAATGTTTAAAATATATTCTGAAATAATATAAAAAATATTGGCATGTTGGAAAATGGTTTTGGAGAATGACATCAAAACATTCAATTAAATGATTTCATTTTTCTTAAAATTTAAAAAAAAATATTCTTATTAAAATCTATTTTAAATATTTTTTATTAGTCTACAATAGGGAGAATATAAATTTTACATAAAATACTACACTTACCTATGTTTTCAAGGATATGTAAAAGTATATTCCAATTTTATACTTTGAGTATGGTAAACACAACATTTTACATGACTATATATGGGTATGTTCAGTTTTACCTCTATCAGGTAAGGATAGGGAAGTTTTATATGCATTGAATTTGGGTAAAAAGGTGATTGTGTATTGGTAAATCACACTAATATGTGACGTGTAATGGTAATTAGACCACATCAAGATGGTAAATCTAATTTATATAAACTATGAATGGGTATAAAATGCATTTTGTAAGGGTAAATCCTTCATATATTATTTTTAGTGGTTACTTTTCTTATTCATGAGGGTCTCCTTGTATTTAAAATTCCATATTGCTTTACGTTAGAAAATTTATATAAATCACTTTTTAACCTGAAATGCTGTATCCGGGAGTCCCGGGATAAAATCCAGTCAGAGACATTATTTTCGGGGCTACTGTAGTAGTACTGTAGCAGGTACTATAGTAGTACTATAGATGGAACTATGCAGTACTGTAGCAGGTACAATATCGAGAACTTTAATAGGTAATGTTTGGCACAATGGTAGCTGAGATTATGCCCCTGTTTTGGCCTTTGGGCCACATATTTGGTCCCTGAGTCCTTTAAGGCCTTTATGCCACCCAATCCTTTGGGTCAGTAAGGCCTTCAAGCCACCCCAAGGCCTTCGGACAACCTTCAGTGCAGATGCAAACCAGACGACCTATGAGGAACAAACTCTATAAGGAGGATGAGAAATGATCTTTCATTACATCAGAAGCTAAACTGATTGCATGAATGAGAGTGTATGACACCTACCATCGGGACAAGTCTATGAATGAATGGGAATTCCTAGCCGAATAGCCATGCGAAGGTGGAGTTCTAATTTCACAATAATGATGCGGGGAGGACCAGTTCTAAGTTGTTATTCTAGGTTTTGTGTAATTTTTGAAACCTATGAGAAAATGAATTCCTCTATGGCCTATGGACCATGTAATACATATGCCTGCGGGCCTTATAAGGGTTTCCCCTCACCCCTTGAAAGGTGGATTATCAAAAATCGAAAAAAATGAAGGCCTTCAGGCCATTGGGTGGATGATACTAAAAAAATCATTAAATTACTATATTTTGAACATAAAATCCTCACCAAATTTTTATTAATACAATACATATTAAAATTTAAAAAATGGATCACATACATACCCATGTACCAATTAGGTTTAGTGTTTTAAGGGATTATTACTAACACTTTCCTATTAATTTCCATACATTCATTTGATCAATTTTCCAACTATATCAATAGTTTTTTATTTCAGAATAATTTATATCCATCACCCATAAAATTATACACACATCAATTATTTATAGAAACAAATAAATTATCATAATTCATCATAACCTGTGGAAATGGAAACATAAGAAGGGTGAGTTAAAATGATTAAAAATGTTATATATAAATATTGAAAAATGAATATCATCAGAGAGAATATGATAAATATAAGTTCATGATGATGTAATCAACATACAAATAAATGTCACAGTTGAATCTAAACCCATCAATACCAATATTATTAATCATGATACACGATGGAAATCAATATCTACTAAATCAACCTTGGGAATCAATATTCATGATCCATGTGATGTTATTCATCCTCAACGAAAATATAAAATAACAATAGTCATAATAAAGAAATCATGATGGAATCTCAGAACATAACCTTAACATTCCATATTTTAAATAAAAATAACCTAGTTGAATCCACATGGGCCACTTCCCCTAATCAATCCTTCCTTTCAATTAATTTAAATGATTATTACCCAATGAATTCAATATTTATATATTCTCACCCATTGTATAAGTAGTATCATGACCAACCATTTAATAAGGTTTATTTGGATAATCGATCATTATCGGTAAAATCCATTGAATAATCATTATCATATAATAATAAATCATTTGTTTTCATCCCCATACTTCTTAAAATAGTTATCATACCTTCATAGGTCTTTTTACGCATCAAAAACAAACATGTTTCATTTGAATAAAATTAGAGTATTGTATGTTCAAAATATAGAGAATGATGATGGATATTTCACTAATAATACAATCCTAGTGTATAGTATTATTTGTTAATGTAACATGATGTAGTGTAAAATATCATTAATTACATGGTTAATTATGTTCGCATTAGATTATTTGAAGATATTTATCTTTTTTGAGAGAAACAACTTTGTTGGGTTTATTGTGGACCCAAAATGTTTTATTCTGTAATCTCAATATTAATAATAATAACACAATTTTTTATTTTTATTAATCATTTACAACATTAAAACCAACCATGAATGATGGTCCTGTAAAATGAAAAACATTATATTCCCAGAAACTGTAGGTTTTACGTACAAATGAACAATGATTCCATTTTTCAATTTACATGATGGGAAGAATATATATATTATGTTATATTTAATTAATGATAAACTTATCATTAATATCATTCAGTTACATTAAATACCCATATATATATATCATTTGTTATTTTTATTAGGAAAAAAGAGTCACATTTCATCATCGAGGTGGTAATTCAAAAATACACACAAACAACATTATAATTTCTTAATGGATGAAAAACTAATAAAATAGATGATATATTCTCAATATGGAATTTTATTTATTTAATTAACATTACATATATATATATATATATATAATCATTATGTTCGTTATTATAACAATTTTTAGGGGAACTGATGGAAAAAGAATCACATCAGTTTGTGAAGTGTCACTCCACCATACAAACAAATAACAGTTTTTCCTCCCATTTAATAGATGTGGATATGGATATAATTTATTAAATTTTGATAAAAAAACACCGAATATGGAAGATATGTTTTTTATTATTTCGTCATGTTTTAATAATATTTGAATGATGGAGAAGAATAATGAAAGCTAATACATTTCGAAAAAAAAAACTAAACCTCTTCTTCAATAACCTCCTTTTCATTACACAATATCCCATTTAAGATGAATATTTTGGAAAATATATAACCAATAAAAAATAGGGATTGATTAAAGGATATGATTAGGTTATAACATGACTTAAACAAAAGTCTGTTGATGTTTATCGAAGAGGACCGTGGGTTCCCATTTATATTTTACTGAAGGCGAATTCTTGGAATATCATAATGTATTATATTAATATTAATTAATATTCCTGTAAAAGTGACCCCTAGATCATATAAATAAATGATAATATGAGGATTTTTAAATAATCCCATCCAATAAAATTTTTAAAAATTTTATGTGATTTTTTCACCATTTCACATTGTTTTATACCAAGTTAACCTTTTTCACCATTAAATCAATAAAACCAATTTTACAACATAGGGGTATTGAATAAAATAATATATAAAAATTTAATAATAAATAGACCAATTTTAATAAATTATACCATATTTAAATCAATTTAATTATTATAGATTTTTTGTATTTTTTAGTCATCTAATAAAATGGTAATTTTTTTGAGGTATAATTAATGACAATTTTAGCACTATTCATTTATTTTGACATTGAAAAAGTGTGACAGAAATGAAATTAGATAAAAATAAATTAAAAAATACCTATTGATTCTTATAATCTAATGAAAATCATGTGATACTATAAATATACAAAAAAAATTATATTTTTTATTTTAACATAGCTGATTTTTCTATTATTTATACGTATACTACATCGACATTATATAAAAATTTGAGGTACTAATTTCATGAATAAAAATAATTACATATTTTCATGATGAAGAATTAATTTTTAGTAAAAATAAAAATGATAAATAATATTATTTTTCATTAATAAAATAATATATTAAAAATATTAAATGAAATAAGGGTAATATTTTTACATTATTTGATACCTAAAATATTATAAAGGTATACATAAATATTTAGTGTAATAAAAATTTATATATTATTTTTAATTTGGATGATTATGGGTGATATATTTTTACTAACCCCTTCCCAAAATGTGAACCCATCCTCGGTCGGCATTGTGAGAAGGGAGATATTGACCCCCGAGTCCCGCCTCCACCTGGCCCCTGGTTGGCGACTAGCACCAAGGGTATAGAACACAATCAAATAGAAGGCATTACCCTCTAAGATAACCCATGGGAATGATATAATTAATAATGACACAAACCAACTCCAACATAGACTACAATTTAATAGAAATCCCATTTACACAAATGTAATGTCATTCAAAAACTACTAAAATAAAATGGGAAAACTACAAGTACCAAAAGAAAGTAAAACATCAGCTACCACGAAGCCCGAATAGCTCTTGCAGCCCCAAGCATGTTTTAACAAGAATTATCTCTATCCTAATCCATGTGACTGAAAATTAGTGTGTATATATATAGGGTGATTATTACTATATACATAGAATGATCCTCCCAGAGCCTCTCATGAAAAAGAAAAGAAAGCATGCTAAAGATTATTGGACATCAAGTCAAACTAACTATTCACCTGAATAGGTATATTATATTGTAATCCACACTATGGATACTCTCACAATGTATTTCAAAAATGAATATATAATGTAATAAATAATATCAAGGGTACCCCACTACCACTACCCCACTCAAAGATGCTTTTCTCCAACATCACATGTCTTAAGCATCTCTTTCAAAAAGGTTTTCTTGTATACACAATGTTGTAGCACCACAACATGCACCTCATGAAACACAATCACCACGTCTACATAACCAAAGTAACTAAGTAGTTTCTGGGAGCCACCATATCTTAAATTATGTGTATCATATGTCAGTTATTATACCTCATTCCATCACTTCTCATTCTTCTTGTAAGGATCCTCAAGCCATCAAAGCTTATACGTGTTACACCTATTGTAGTCCATATTAAACTATATCCAGAATATATGGTTGTGAATAAATACAATACATTTAAACCCTCTACATACATAAATGAAAAAAATATAATTTTAATTCATACCATCACAATAACTACTAAGAGAAGAAATATTGTTTAAAGGGGGTAGTCATGCATTCCTCCTCCCACTGGAATGTTGGAGAGAACACCCACGGGGCCCCAAATCTCTAGGGTGTAAGTCACCCTAACTGATAGGGTGGCGTAGCATATATAAACAAAAAAAATTACATGATACAATATATATCACAACCGCACTATGTAAAAAACCTAGTCCTAGACACAACTATAGGTAACATCTCATGGACTCTCGGATGCCACTACCAAGACTTGATATCCTATAAGCATAGAACCATTTAATGATATTTATGAAATCATATTGTACCATTTAATATGTTTCAAATTACGTTAATTTGTTTGTTAACATTATATTAACCATTATATCTCCCGTATGAAATTTCATTATCATCATAACCATGATTCATGCCCTCCATGGAAAACTAAACCAGGTCCACAGTTCCTTTAAAAGTACCCTCATCATTTCATCCCAGTAAGCTACATCCCTATCTGTTAACATCAAATATTCCAAAAAAATTAAAATCATTATCAAATTTAAATAATTAATAAGAATTATAAAAAATCATTCTATGCTTCCAAACCCAATCGGCTTAACACAGTGAGTAGTTGAACTACTCAATGAGCCTTTTCAACCTATAGAAAAAGTGTTTACCTATTCATCATCGAGAAGCTAAAAATGAAAAGAACATGGAATACCCCATGTATCTTCTCATATTTTAGAATGATGGTAAGAAAGACCAGCTATCTTAATTAGTGGGAAAATTAAATTAGATAAGAAAAAAAGATTCAATAGGAACCACTTTCATATCACCGGGTATGCCCAACTCCAACCCTTTTGATCATCTTTAGAATCCTCTCTAACACCCACATTCATTAACTGATTCATCTAACCACTCTCTGAACCAGTTGCTACAAAAAATAATTATCCAACTTAACCCATATATCACAAGATCCATCCAGGACCACAACACATCAGAAGAAGTAGGAAATAACAATGTTACTAGGATCTTGGCCCATAACAAGGCATTCTGCATTCAAACGCAATGTGCCCACCATGCTCTAAGGAACAAGGTACTTTGCCATAAAAGAAAGGGGGTAACTCAAAACCCTATCAGTCATTATGTTTTATAAAACAACTAGTTCTTTAATCAATATTTAATTAACCAATTCAATAAACATTCATAATGGCATCCCTTTTAATATCATCAATGTAAGAAAATAACAACAATATTTATTAAACATGCCTCTTTATCTTCATCCAATTAACATAAAACTAAGTGTATATTTATTACCTTTATTGATTTTTTTAAGAAAATCATGAAAAAAATCAAAAGTATAGATAAAAATCTATCTAGAAAAAAGCAAGAGGTAACAACATACCATCGATACCAGTTTATTAATCTGGATCAAATACTTATTATGTCAATTCCCCTGTGAGGCAATAGCTAACTCATATTAACTGTATGACTGTATTTCAGGATAATATAGTGGCCAAGAATACAGTACCTCAAAATCCTTCTGACATTCTATTCATGTGAACTGTAAAAAAATATCTTGATAACATTCCCCATGACAACTCCTCCCACCTGAGGATGTCGCGACACAACCAAATCAAACACCATCCAAGAAATCTCCATTAGAAATAGGGATATCATGTTCCATCACATGGAAAGGAGAAACTTGGGATTAAGGATTGATGAAACCATGAGAATGGAGGTATATTATACATTCCATCGATGACACATTGATACTTTATGTAAGTACCAAAACAGGGGGTATGCATGTAGATGGAGGAAACATCAAGGGGAGCGATCTAATGATTATGGTTCAATCACATCATTCCCATAGTTAAATAGTCTTATGGAAACTAAAAATAAGATAAAGGAGAAGGAATGAAAGAAGGAAAGGTGTCCGACATTGAAATATTAGATCCCAGACTAACATTATTTGAAAATACAAAGAATTTATATTAATGCAGATCAGATTAAACCACTCTTTTTGACCAAGTAAAGGCATACCAACACATAGTAATATTAGGATTTGAGTTATGGGGTTTTAATCTTCCATAAATATTATAAAACAAGTCCTTGAGTGCATTTAATGTTAAAATCATCAAAGGAGAAAAACAATAGGAAGATAGAAACTCTATTCACCAGTTAATCAGGAAACATTATAGCACCTACCCACACCGATAGTTGATGATCACTCACCGACTGATGACTCACTAATAGACGAAGATGAATCATCGGCACTGACATATAAAGATGACTCACTAAAAACGATAGATGAAGATGAATCACTAACACCAAAAGATATTGATGACTCACCACGACCCACAGATGAGGATGAATCACCGACAACTATAGATGAAGTTGAATCACTGACACTGAAAACTGAAGATAAATCATTGACATTAATAGATGAAGATGACTCACCATCACCGAAATATGAAGGTGAATCACCAACACTAAAAGATGAAGATGACTTCATGACACCAAAAAATGAATATGACTCACCGAAAGAAAAATATAACACACCAACACCGAGAGATAAAGATGAGTCACCCACAGTACTGTTCAAAAAACTGGATACAATGTTCACAAAACTGGAAATTTAGAAAAGTGTTGGGGATTAGTCATCTTGACCTCCCAAAACACCTCAAACAGTACATTTTAAAAAAATAATAGACTAGATAGTTCTGGCCCATTACATATATAATGATCCAAAAAACTGCAAAATTTGATAGATTAATTTAAAAACTTTTCAAAATAGTTAATATGCAAATTAATCAATTTAACCTTTATAGTAGTATAAATAAATTACTAGGGATACAATTATTATTGACCAACAATTAAACTACCCATATTACATGTTGTTAGTTATTATGATTACATATATGTAGTCAATTTTTTAATATTTAAATCATCGAATTGGTAACATTTAATTAATATCAATCTAACAAAAAAAATTAAAATTTATCTTCTAGAGATATACCTTATTAGGTATAAAAATTACTATATACCGAAATACTTTTTCATAATGATACATTATTTAAATTATTTATATTCTAATGGAAATAATTTAATTTTAAAAAATAATCACTATTATAATGTTTCTTTTTAATTACATAAATATATATTATATCTTTCTAGAAAAATATGTTCACTATTAATTGAATTTTTTTTAAAATTATAAACATCTCAAAAATTAATCCTCATATAAATTTTTTATAATATATTCATATATTATATTATAATTTTCAAATAAAATTTCTCAATTAAAATAAACAAATTATAATATTTTGTCATAAGTATAAATAAAAATCATTTCTTATGGAAACATAATTTAGAAGCATAAAATGACTTTAATTAAAAATAATGTTTTTAATTATTACTAATTAATAAATATATTCTTATTGAATAAGTAAAATATAAATAAATAATAACTTGGTTACATTTATTAATACCAACCAATTAAATGTCTAAGGAATAACATTTATATTAAAAAAATTATTTGTTGGTTTTTTAAGCTATGCGTTTCATGTTAGATACACAGTAAAACTGATCATTCTATTAGTATTTAGGGATATTAATTTCAAACCCTTATAAAAAACTCTATACATTAAATTTAGTCATTATCATGATAATCAAAGTTTTCACCTATTAAAATAACATTATTGAAATACCACACTGAAAAATGGGATATCACAAAATCATCTCGAAAGTAAGGGAAGGGGTTTAAGAAGGGGTTATATATTAAAACATATCTTGGATTAAAAATAGAAAAAATTTATCTCTATTTTATGATATAGTCAAGGAGGAAATCATAATGTATAAATAATTATGAAGAGTGGACAGGAACATTAATCCCAAGAATGTGAATGATTATGATAATGTTAGTGACAAATAAACCATTGACCAATACAGAATGAAAATTTCATTTGATTCAATAAAAATGATGTTAATTTGGTATAATTATTTATTTCAAGATACTTTTCAAATATTTTAGTATTTAATTAACATCTAATACTGTTATTAGATGAAAATATACTTTACTTACAAGTATAACATCATCCTTAAATAAAATTGTATCATAATCTCATATATTTCACAGAAATATGAAAACATAAAAGGAATTTTTCAATATTAAATAACAAAAATAAATTAAAAAATAGAACCATATTCCTAAAAAGATTATAATTTTGTTAATTATATCAATAAATACTAATAAAATATGAAATGTTTAGGACAGTGTATGATAATATCAATAATTAATAAACTTTCATGTGAAAAAATAATAAATTTACCTCTAATATTATCAAAATATAACTAATGGTTCATCATGAGAGATACCTAAATAAAATATAATTCATCTGAGATAGCCTTAAATACTTCATCCTTATAAAGTGATTTAATCTCAATGGTTATAAAATAACCTTCATTTTATTTCCATAAAATCAATTATTATCATCATATAGAAATAATTCCTGAAATTAATCCAGATTATAGAGCTATGGTTTACTTATACTATAATGTAAATACTCTTCAACAAAGATAAATATAATCACTTCAATATATTGTCTCCTAAATCCTTACAATGGGTGTATATTCTAATTAATATATAATTATACTTAATCATATTAACCAATGATGGGATTTATAAAACTTAATACAACCTCACATGGAATTATCGTAATCTTTAATGATTCATAAACCATTATTAGAAACCAAATATAAAAGTCATGAACTTATAAGCGGGGAATTGATGGTAAAAAATATAATGTAATTTTTTTTCTTATTTTGATATTTTTAAACTGATTGAAATTTATTATTCTGAAACAATTAAAATAAAATTTAAAATTATGATACCATACATAAACAAGGAGAATTTATAAATATATTTTAAGAGAATAAGAAATAACTCTTACATAGAAATACCCCTGTCCTTATTTAGAAAAAATTAAAATTGGCCCCAAATTTAGGTTTTCCACAACAAGCGTTCAAAATATCCCCCAAATTTCTCAAAACATAGATCCTATCATGTACAAAAAAATGTACCTTATTTATCATAACACCATGAAAATGAAACATAATATTAGTGATCTCAAATAATCTATAAGGGTAAAACTATGACTTATCCATTGAATGTAATAAGTGATCATAAATTAAGAATAATTATATTATGGAACAATCTATGTTCATTAAAATATACAAAGATAATTTATACTAATAAAAAAATATTATCAATCATTAAATATAATATAATTATTTATTGAATGAAGGATTTCTAGTAAACAATAAACATGATCCATGTTATGGTAGTCTAAATTAAAGGATCTATGGAATAATTATAGAATCTATAAATAAAGTAGGATCATATCTTATAAATTTTATTCATAAACCATGTTATAAATATATATGGGTTAAATAAATATATTATAGAATACTCCTTTGTTTAATTCATCATTTCATTTACTCTTGGAAATTAACCATTATATTTGGGAGCTAGATATTTCTCAACCATCATATATCCTTTATCAGTACCACTAGATTCAATAAATTCTAATGTTCTAACTCGTTATCATCAATAATGTCTGAGTACCAAACAAGAATAAAAATTATAATAATGAATTTTTATCATATTTTTTTTTATAAAATCTATAATTCTATTATCTTCCAATTTACACAGAAAAAATAAACATGTTTCCTTGAAGTCCCTTTAAAAATAAAGTATTCCTTCATGATAAATAATAATTATTTTGTTATAAGATCATAAAACAAGTGAATCTTTGTAATCATTTTTGGATGTTTATATAGTGGATAATACAATTACATCAAAATTTAAAAAAATCGTTGAAAATAATGGAATATACACATTAATTTGTCTAATATATTATTTAATTGAAAAAATATTCAATAAAGGAATTTTATAGAAAATAAAAATTGAATAAATTATCCATAGAATCAAATTTATTGGTCATCATGATGATGGTAAATTTCATTCATGTCACATTCATTATAACCCATATTTTTTGAAACCATTAAAAATATAACATTTTATATAATATGAATATATTTCTTTTACAATAATTTTTTTTCTAAATTTAGTCATGAATGACAACTCTTTTATCAATGCGTTGAAAATTTTAGAACCACTATTTTTAAAATATTTCTCAAAACATGGGTATTTAAGAATATTATTTCAAATAATAAAGATAATAAATATGTTCTACTTTAATAAAATGTATTATCTGAAACATTTAGAGTACTAATGAGAGGAAAATGGTAATGTAACTTCAAAAATATAAAACAAAATAGACGAAAATAAAAATATAATGAATTTATAAAATATGGATCATATAATTTCTCCATGAAAAATAAATAATAATTTTTAATTATAAAAGTAACAAAATATATAGATAAATAATAAATTAATTTAGAGACCTATTCAAAAATAATTATCGAATACTAATTTCAATAAAGTATATGTTTAACCAAATGAATGAATGTTATGTTAATAATACTCTTACCACATTGATAATATCCTAATAATAATACATTGGATGATGTAAAAGGAATTGAAAAATAAAATAAAATACTGTGTTAATGATTTATAAAATAACTTGTATTTGAATAATATATACACCCTATAATATAAGTTATGTGTACAACATCAACACATTTCTAAATAATGAATAGTTGAGATGTGATCCATTACCTCGAGTATGAAACATCACATATGTTAATTATTAACCTAAATAATAAACATTGATTAATAAATTACATACTTATGAACTATTTTCATGTTTGTTATTACTTTTATATTATTTACATTCATTTAATATTCAATTATGAAATCAAATAAGATCAATAATAATCCCATACATTACAGATGACATGGGTACGACGACTATGGTCATATAAATAATTATTTCAAAATATATATAAAAATAATCATTATATAATTAACATTTTTATAAATGAATTATAATTTTAAATAAAACCATAGATGATGGTTATTAAAAATAAACAATATGAAATTCAAAAAGACTATATGTTTTTTACACATTTATAAAATTTTAATATATTAATAATAATGATAGAATTAATATATGTATAATTTAATATTGAATAAATAAATAATATATCATATGTATAATATCTTATTTTTACATATAATTTTATATGGGATCACATGGATGTTGTTATAGGAAACTAATCATAAGGCTTCATTTAGGTGTTAATCCACATGTATAAATGAATGATGTTGTCTTTTAAAATGGATATAATAGTAAAAACTATATTATATGACACTATTACACACATATAATTATTTTTTGGTAATAATATCTATATAAATTATATTTTAAATTATATGCATCTATGAGGGGAGGGGGGTTATGGAAAAAGAATTGCATCATTTTACAATGTGGTAGTCCACAATAAAAATTTATTGTTTTTTCCCATTTAATAGAATAGGATTTGTACATAGTTTATTCAATTTAAATTTAACATATTATTATGTTATATATATTTATTGTTTTTTATCTTGTATAAAAATGAATTTATAGAGGAAAAATAGTAAATAAAACAGTTATATTTTGTTAAATGTTTTTACTCTTGTTAATACCCCATCATTTTGATTACAATATAATCCTTATAAGATTGGAATCATGAAAAATATAAGAGATATATATAATATGGGGATGAATTTTAGATGGTAAAAGGAAGTTATTTTTTTTAAAAAAAATGGCACATGATTTGAGGAAATATGAAGAGAGTAGTAGGCCTATAATATGTGGATGAAGGTGTATTCCTTAATATAATAAATTATTAAATTAATATAAAATAATATTAATGAAAATATGGATATTAATTTTCATAATTTAATGTTATGATAAGGAAGAGTCTAGAACATATCATACAAAAATATATAGGCATTTTAGTTGATTGTTTCACACATATCTCTTTATTTGAACCCCTTGTTAACCATTTTATCAATTAAAAAAATGAACAATGTTTTTTAAACATTAGGGGACAATAAAGTTACTTTAAAATGATAATTTAACCATAAATGAACCACGGTTGATATCTTCAATCATAATTTATTTAACATGGATGTTTGTGATATTTTTCAAAATTTTAAATAAGTTAATATAATATTATTTTTTATATAAAATATCATTAATGGAATTTGTCAAACCATTCATGTCATATGAAAATGAATCCAACATGAAAATAATGTTATTAGAATATAATATATAAAAAAATAAAAAATATTATATATATATATATATCAATATTTTTTTGGGAAAATATAAAATACAAATAATGTATTACATTAGTAATTTTTTAAATAATTTACATAATTTTTCAACTAATGTCAAGTGTAATGCATCAATAATGTAGTAGAATATATGTTAATTATTTCAAAACTAATAATTTTAAAAAAATAAGATATCTTTTTATTCATGTACCCATTTTTAAATGAACATATTTAGTTTTTATCCATTAAAAAAAATATCGAAAATATTAAAAGAGAGTGAAATTTTTTACATTATCCATTATATTAATTATTATAATCATCAAAATCAATGATAAATGAAAAAAGGTCATATTATTAAGATTGGATTATTATGGATGAAATGTAATCATATAATTAAATTTAGGTCAGTATTTAATGAATTTGAAGCCTTTTCACAACAGTTTTATCCCTAACTAGCACATTTTACCATTACCATAATAACATAAATATACTATGGTTACTAATCATATTTAATAAAATATTTTTTTCATAGATTATAATAACAATTATTTAAATTCATTATATAGAATACATTTTATTAATTTCAATTAATAGAATTGTAAATATTTAATTTAAAAATAATCTTCCAATGGTAATGAATATCAATTTTCAAGATAAATTACTTTTTAAGTATAAAATTTTTAATTTAAAAAAATTCATTTATAATTATGATTTCAATATCATTTATAAATATAAAAAATTATCTAGTTAAATTTTATAAGTTACACAAAATATAATGTTTCGTTCATTATACATGGAATAAAAATAACTTTTCCCATTATAATCATTATTTTATACTAAATATTTAAAAATTAAACTCTTCTGAAATTTCAATAAATTAAATTTAAAAAAAATTTGGGATTCAAATTTCCATAATTATATCAATATTATAAAAAAATATCTACATGTCTTACTGAATAATTATAATTACTTCTCAATAAAATAAATAAATAAAAATTTACAAATATTTATGAAGTATAAAGCAACATAAATTAATATATTTTTTCTTGTTTAATTTTAAATTATAAATATAATTTTATTGAGTTGGAAAATTATATATATTTCACATTGTTTTTAGTCATATTCATACCGACAAAACAAAATTCTACTCTGAAATGGTCAGGTAAAAAATTATATTATTTTTTGGTTCATTAAAGATCGGTGTTTCTTGTTTTATACACTATCAAAAATAATATGATTTTAAATTAGTTCTATATTATAGATTTACTGTATCAAGATTTATATAAAGTCTATGTATGGATAATTTCTGATCTGTATAAGGGTATGTAATTTTTTAAGAAGATATGTAGGGGTTATAGTTGAGCTACCTAAGTGTAGATCATTGTTTTTAGGGACCACATTATTGAAACAGATAGTTCCATAAGACGGAAACATCAAACCATATATAATTGGATGGATCTATGTAAGGGTAAAACTATTGTACACTCTTACAATGCACTTTTTTTGGATAAATATTTGAAAAAATAGCTTTATCCTTTTCCACTTCCCTTCTCAATCTTATTACCATTTTAATGACCATGAAATCTTAAAACTATATATAATAATTCATTGATTCACATTTATTATACGAATCATTAAATTATAGTATATGAATTCACATTCATGAATAATTCAAATACTAAATTAAAATGTTTAATTTAATTTTTGAATATCAATTTTGTGATACACTTGTAGTCTTTTATTAAAAAAATCATGAAAATTCCTTGTGTTTTTTTTATTTTAATCACATCATGAAAAAACAAGATATTCTATATTCATGATCTATATGGATATCATGACCTAACCTAGACAATTTTTTGGTTTTCTAGGAATGGATAATCCTTACCTCTACACTTTTTTGTCTCAACACATGGTTGGTAATACTCTAGGAGATAGAATCTGTTATCACAAGTGGTGTTTATATTTATTTTTAATGACAATTTATAGAATTGGTTATATTAATATATTGTGAGTGCCTTGAGGGAAAAACACATCTTCTTGGTTCTAGTGATAATTCCCAGAAAGTATATGTTGATAAAATCTAAAATTTTGAAGGTGGGAGCCCAATAGTATTTTGGGTCTCTGGTTTACTCTAGTTACCTTGATCAAATATTTATCATTGAAAACATTACAGTCATTAATATTTATCATCACATGTTGGTGAGTGTATTGTATATAAGAACATTATAATAAATGATTCAAAAAATTGACTAATTCATTTTATTCATGTTGTATTCCATTAACATGTAATGTATATTGGTACATTTACTCAAGGTACGATGTAATGCCATCATGTGTATCAAAAATAGTTATGTGTGACTTCGAAGTTATTTTTATTCATTAAAAATTTTGTTGGATAGTCATTCTAGGTTACATCATATATGGGAATGAAACCTGAAATTTGATAATGAGTTTATTTATATGGTAGTGTTATGATAATTCCACCCAATTCCGTACAATACAATTCATGCCGTGAAATGTCCATGGAATGTGATACTAAATTCTTAGTTGATGATGATTACCATGATCAGTCAATGATTATAAGAAGTCCTTATCATAAAATTCATGAAGCGTCCCAGATTCCAGGTATTATATACAAATTCTATTTAGTAGAATGATTATTTTAGTCATGGATAGTTATCAATTACTTCCATTAAATTGAAAATAATTGCGTTATAGAGTTTAAGTTGGTACTATCATTGATTATGTAGGCTTTTTTATGAAAAAATATATGTATTTTTGATTTTTTTTAAAAAACATTGAGATTTCATGAAATTATTTTTTTCAAAAAAATATTAATTTCATTGGTATTTATCATTACATTCAACACTATGTTTAAAGGAACTATGATATACTCTTATTATAATGATATTATTATTTACTATGATTGTTATAACCTAAAAATTAAATTTTATAATACAAATTCATATGAAAATAATATTTAATATAAATAACATAAATCAGTAAATATGTTCTTAATTTTTTGTACAGTATTTTTATTCGTAGAAAATAAATATTTCTCAACAAAATATATATATTTCATTTTTGTGACAAATTTATAAAATTAATTTTTCCGCATATAAAAATAATAATTTTTTGTGTAAACATATTTTTATATATAACCATGTAAAAATATATTATATTCAGTTTTTGAAATTATTAAAAAGATTAATTTTATAATGAATAGTGAATAAATGGATTCTTAATGAAACAGTCCATTTAATTTATAGAATTTTCAATGAGACTTATTGAATTGAAACAGTTTAAATGTAAATTTATTTCATGTTTATTAGTATTAAAACAATTTAAAAAAATGGAATCAAAATCATGTTGAATATTTATATAAAAACATTTTTACTTAATAAAAGTTTCTGGTACGAAATTTTTTGTCGTCATGTCTATGGATTTAATTTTATATTATTTTCCCCGATATTTGTGAATTGAATGTTAATAATATAATTCAAATTTTAAATGTAAAATATTACTATTAAATAATACCAAAATTTTAATTTTTGGTCACAATTAAAAGTAAAAAGTGTCAAAATTAAATACAATTGATAAGGTTAAAATGGGTTTAACGAGGGGTTAAACTAATAATATAATGGTTAAATTGACAAAATATTTTTAACTCCTTTTTTATTTTAACATGTCAATATTATATAATCATAGTTTCATGAATAAAAAATTTTAGAACCAATTTTAATTCAAATAAAATTATAATATATTATTTTTCACAAAATTTATATGAGTGTTCAAACCCCCAATATAAAAACACCCCAATCCTCTCAAACTCACACATGAAAATAATTTTGGAAAATAAAATACGTTAAAAATCACTTTCTTAATTCCATAACCATGTACTAGAGCCCATTTTATTATTATAAAATAATCCAAAGAAGGATGTCCATGAAAATATAACGTTATTGTCTGAATAAGTGGTATTGTTCTTAACCATGATTTATAGTATTAAATATTCTTCCACATCCATCAAATATTTTTAAATTATTATTTTAATTTTTTTTATTATATACCAAATAATTTTATTTAATCATGTTAGTGGAATAAAATAAATCCATTTCCTCTTCCATGAAATGGGTTATTAAAATGGTGATTGT
This sequence comes from Viscum album, assembly GCA_963277665.1. NCBI lineage: Eukaryota > Viridiplantae > Streptophyta > Magnoliopsida > Santalales > Viscaceae > Viscum > Viscum album. The sequence goes on along the minus strand of OY728120.1, from coordinate 2,056,588,625 downwards.
GTGTATGGGGGATTACCGCCACAAAAAACTGACCAAATTTGTTCTCCATCGCCGCCTTTATTAATATGAGATAAGGAAGAAATTAATGAATATATATATATATATGATATTTGTGAATGTTTTATATTTATATAAATTATAATATAATTTTTATCTTTTTAACATTCTATTCAATGGAAAATGATAATGGAACTCATCGGTACAATAAGAATACCACATTTATGACATGCTATGATTTCTTATTATTATATTTATCATATATTGTAATAAAGACACATTTAATCCATATAATATATGTAAATATATAAATATTTATTATATAATATTATTACATTAAATGTATATTAAAAATTATCTTTCTTATATTCCATCCATCAAGAAAATTAAAAATGTGTTCATGTGTACATATGACCTATAATCTCTATGATTAGTGTAATTCATTATAAATCTTTAAAATTAATGTATCAAAATAAATTGAAATATTAGGAATATAATAATATTTATAAATATATATATAATGTTAATATTTATTTAAAATACAGAACAATAATTATTTACTATGGATAAAAAATACCAAACAAAATCAGACATGGAGAATGAAGTAGTTATTATTCTAGACATGATTTCAACGAGGAATTTATTATAAATAAGTACTAAAAGGTCCTATGAAAATCATATATGGTATGATAAAGAAAATCATTGTTCTATAATATATTAATAATTATAAAATATTTATTACAAAAATATTTCTAATGGGTAGGAAGATTTTAAAGACATGATGTCTGAAATTTTCGTCTCACTTTTATTGCCAATGGACACATGCCAATTTAATAACTTGATTTTTTTGTGGGTTATATAATACCTATGAAATATTTTTGTGATTTTCATGATGAATATAATTGTCTTTAAATTATCATATAATCATATTTCACTCATCATTATTATTAATCAAAAGTTACCAATGTAGTAGATGGATTATGTGACAACAACATTATTTATCAAGGTTATTTATGATTATGTTACGATGTTAAAATATTATGATATATATATCAAGATATTAATTAAATTTAATATCCTATAGTAAATTCATGAAATTACATTTTTTTCCAATCATTTATTCTTCTTTATGTTCTTAGTGATCCATATAAATATTTTGATGGAAGAAGAGAATTGTTTCTCCCTTCAGTAAAAAATCCATTATCTTTGTTGACATTGTCCTCTAAAAAGGCATTAAAGCATTATATTTAATTTTATATAGTGATTTTTATATATTTTTACCCTAGAATATAATTTTTATAATATATTTAAAATTTAATATTCATTCCATTTTATGAAAAATGAAATATATATTTTTTTCAAAAAATGTGAAATGAATCATCATTTTATCATTTAGGACAAGAATATTATTTCATTATTTCATAAAAAAATTTAAATAAAACTACATTTAATTGTTTCCATTATTATTTATAAATTAAAGGTTTTCAATAATATGTTGTATATTTTTATATTTTAAAAACATGTTTTCAAATTTGAATGGTTATTATCATAGAGAAATGTTCCATGTGATCCTTCAAAATAATTTTCAATTTATGGTTACATAATTTGATGATACATAATATATAATTTTGATATAATCCTATGGTATCATAAATATTCTTTGTTTTTATGATTTATTATTATGATGATAGGTTTTCATGAAATTCATTTCTTTCCAAATAGTTATATTATGATAAAATGTGTATAAAACCTATTTTCTTTTCATTGGTTGTAATATGATAAATGTTCTATGTTATTATGAAAAAAAATATATTTATTATTTAATGTTTCATATAATTGTCTCGCTAAAATTCATTTGAAAAAGATTAATATTATATGTGATTAAATGGTAAAAGGGATGATATCCTTAAAAACAACGAGAGTACATGGATGGTCATGCAATGCCTGAATGATGGTATAAGAGTGGTTATCCCAAACCCAAAAGTGGCCACAAGGGAGGTTATCCCAATCCTAAAGATATTAATTGGGTGGGAAACAGAAGAAAAAAATGATATTAATTTCATGGTTGGAATAATTAAAATATTATTTTTATTCTTATGTGTTTGTTAAAAACCGACCCAAATACCTTTTTACAATGGTACCCGACCTGATACGCCATATACGTGAAGGGCATTCCCGATATTCATATGCTGGATACTAGAATCCTTGAATCCAAAAACATACTTAGGAAGTGATTTCCCCCGACCTGAAGCAATGATATGTAATATATATATCTGTGTGTGTATCTGTGTGTGTTGGTAATAGAGAAAAAATAGTAGATGATAAATATATTTCATTACGACAAATAAAAATAATAAACCAGCTAACTCATGAGAAGTAAAAATATCTAAGTACATTTACATTTACAATAGACTACTAAAACTAAAATCAGGAACTACCCTATATGATTCCATGGTAAAGCCCACACTATCTCACCAACAGCTTCCCATCTCCCCACTTGGGTACTTTCCAATTCCTTATATAAAATGACATAACCTGTTCTACGCACCACAGTAGAGGTACTTAGGGTGTGAGATTATAGGATCTATATGTTTTCACCCATATATTCCATATCTATTATATGAAAAATAATCAATGCGTGATCAAATTTAATGAAAATCAGGGAATGAAAATAGTTTAACAATTTTTATATCAAAATCATTGAAAAATATTTAATTTTCTTCTTCCAAAATTAAAACAATGTTGGAAAAATATTTTAAAAGAATCTCGTAAGGAAAATTCTCAAAATATATATCATTTAAACATATATCATTACATTAATATCATGTAAAATCCATTCCATTGTAACAATACAGTACATGAAAAAATTAGAAGTATAGTTTGCATCACACTAGGGATCACACTATGTTATTATAGCCAGGGAAGTTTTATATTAAATGGATAATCTAGTATACATCAATCCAGTATACATATGCATCAATTCTAGAAAGAATAGGAACACTCTAGAAAGTGATCCACCACAACAGTTCTAACAAGTCCCTAGAACAACTGGCATAGAGATCTGAGATAATCTCCATGAGAAAATACCTAAAAAATTTATGTGACCTATTATTATACCATTAACTAATGTACCTAAGTAATCCCTATGTGCTCTATTTTTCAAAACCTATTCATCAAAAAATCATTAATTCATGGTTTAAAAAAATTATAAAACCTTTTAATAATGCATTAAAAGCCCATTCCATTTAAACAAAACTAGGGGAAACCATCTTTTCCATAAACCTAGTTTTTAACAAACATAAACAAAAAAATTGTTATATCAGTCAACTTAATTCAAATAAAAAATTTATCAAAATAAGAGAAATTTAGGTCACTAACACATGATAGAAATGAAACTTGATAAATCTAAACATGGTGTAGTACATTCCATGTAATGTTCCTCCAAAAATAAGAACACAACATTGAAATTATATTCCCAAGAACTGATCTACACATCTTAGTATTGATCTATTATAACAAAAGGGATGGAAGAGAAGGTGAAAAAACACATTCCACAAGAATTTACACCTGCTCCAACATTACCAAAAAAGGAAACTACCCCTATAACAAGATTTCACCATGCATAAATTAGTGTACTAAGAGGAAACACTAACAAGTTTAAAAAAAATTTGATAACACAATTCCACTATACTACCATTATAAATGAAAAGATGAATCTAATAGGCCTACTAACCTGGAGGGACAAAAACCGATGATAATAGTGATCAGATGCTGAAGTGATCGGTATGGATTAAATAGAGACTCCAAAAAACATCAAAAAAGATTTCTATTTTGAGAGTGAAAATATATATATTCAAATTAAATGAATCATCACTCATATATCACTCCAAAATCCCTTCTTATAAGAACTAAAATATTTTTCATTCCTTTTACATGTCATGTAATCCATAGGGGTAACATACACTGAGAACCTGATCGCATTTTTAGATAATAAAGATATTTTTTCATTACATGTCTTGTAAAATTCACATATTTTTTAACTCTAACAATATGTGTAAAAAATTCAAATCTGGTGTCTAAAAACCTTGTACGCTTTATGTATCCCCTTTACACATCGTGTAATCACCATGTGTATAATAGAATACCATAGATCCAATTAGTGAATCCTCTAAACTCGAGGAGAACCCCACAAAACTATAAAAAACTTATACCAATATTATATTATTTCAAACAATCACAGATCGCCAAAATTGGGTCATTTTCCCCAAAATATGATATTTATCCTCAGGAGTCCCATGTTTCAACCAATTAAAGTGGAAAATGGTAAAATATAAAGTAATTTCCTGATTGTGGGAAACCGGATGTTACAAACACCCCAACATAAGGTATTCCAGACTTTATATTTAATGTGAAATAGTGATGTCTAGTAAAGAGGAGAGGACACAGATCCCTCATCAATGAAATTAACTCCCATATCCCATGAGAATACAATCAATGCCACCATAACACTCTCACCAGCAGAATTTACTTCCCATGAAAGAATTTCAACATAGATTCAATGACCTCAAGTGAATTTTCAAAAACAAAAAACATAATTCTCTTACTCCATATCTTCCCATCTCATAATGTGAGAGGTCTTTAGATGATATTTCATGAGTATCTATACTTGGAATACGTCATGAATTCCTATCAACTGAGTAAAAAATTCCAATATATACGAAACTCACACAAGTCACTCAATGGTATCAAACAGTCCCACATATATCAGAGTAACATTCCATATTTTCCAAGATGATGGTGACATAACCAATGATGTCATTTAAATAAAACATGGTCCCTATAATATATCTACAAAGGATAATGTTTTTGATAATGGAATGATTTTTTCACTCTTCTTAATAACCATACTCCATTATTTATCTTGAATCCTCACAGATGTATCTTGAACCATTATTAGTACTTGCAAAGAAACATCACCAATATCTTCCCATTAAAAAGGTGAGGTGCACTACCCAAAAAAAATTCCTCAAAATGATCATTTTCCTATTTATCAATGATAACCATTTTTAAGAATAATAAATCACTCCCTCATAGATATCCCAAGATCCAAAAGATTACATGATTAAGAAAAGAAACATATCCCCCAAAATATAAATAACTCACTTATTCTAACAATCAGTTTGTGGATAAGAATTATACTTAATCTGAACTACGTCCCCATCCCCTCCAAGATATAGCTCGAGAACCTCAAAGAAAACCTATGACCCGTATCTAAAATACATCAGATGGATCCCCATGTAACCTTACCACATCAAACAAATAAAGCTTACATAGATCCTGAATTTTTTGATTTCTTTGATAAGTATAAAATTATAATACTTTTTAAACCAATAAATGACCACCCAGATAGAATTACCCCATTATGGATTCCATTATAATCAAAAAATAAATCTCATTTATTACTCATCCCATTTTTAAAATAACTTTGGTAGTTGTGGGAGAAAACCAATAGTTTTTAAATACTCTTCCTTTGTCTGTTGCTTGGTGTAACAGTGGGACACAAAATCAGCAATTTCATGCATCATAACTAACCACCAAAATCATCATCTCATGAAAAAATTCATATTCTCAGTTCCCAAATGAATGACCAATGAATAAATATAAAAATATAAAAAAAAATTATGAGATCCTTAATGACGTTATGAAGAAAAAAATGGTCACTAAAACTAAGAATGAAATTATAAGAGAGTGATCATCTAGATATGGTATTCCCGCTATAAAGGGGTTCTTGAATTCCACTAAAGTAATCATCCTAATAATGTTTATACTAAATATAAACAAGTAGATATTATGATAACTAATCATTGGTTAGAACAATACATGAAACATGTTCCTGAGCATCTATATTAAACTAGGAAAATATCCCTATATGTTTCCACTCAGACACTAATTCCAAAACTCCTAATGATATACATTACAACTAAGAGTGTTCACCATGGTATAGGGGATATCAATTTAATGTGTCTGATGTTAATCCACATACAACCACTACCTAGGATTTAATTCATTTATAGAAAAGTTATATATTATACTCTAATGGTTATAAAATAATATAAATCCTTCTTCAAAAAGATAATTCCACCAACATAAAAGTGCCTTTATAAATCCGGAATTATCTAAATCAGGAGTGGCGTAATTCATATCTAGTGGTAGAATCTAAAAAGAGATTTAATATACAACATGATCATCCTAGGAGAGAAAAAATTCCAAATAAACACCAAAATCATTATAAAAAACCACATAACCCATACCCAGATCAGGTAAAATAAATATAAAATATATTTCTAGAAGACATCTCATCTAATTAAATGATGGATTAAACATTTCATCCAATGTGAATTTCACCCCTTTTTTGTATGATCATTAACAATTTCCACCAACATTAACAAATACATCCTGAAATATCAATAGAAACTAATAAGACCAATGAATCTATGAAATTGAAATACATTACACATCCCATACAATGAAAAAACAACCATTAAATTTTCTAGATCAACTAATATTCCTTTCTACAAATCACAAACCCCATTAAATTAATTTCATTAATCTATAAATTATATTTCGAAATATTTCCTTAAAAATAGTGAATCATCCATATTAAAAAAACAATATTAGATGGTTGTAATTCTCATTATAGGATACTGATTAAAAAATGAATATCTATGAATTATACCACAAATATTTTGAGGTAATAATGTATTATATGATTAATCAAATCCATAAAAATTTAAATATATATAGTCAATTCAAATGATATAAGTTGATATTCAAAATATATATACCAACTCCAAAAAGCTATGTTCACTATATCACAATCCATAAATCTATGATGATGATAACCTGATCAAAGATCATTATTTGAAAACAACTTTTCCATTTTAAATGGTTGAAAAAATCTACCATATGTGGAAAATTATACTTGTTCTTAACCATATCCAAGTGAAACATACAATATTCTACACAAAAATAGATTGAACAATCTACATTCTTGGAATAGAGAACTAGGGATGTCCCAGGATAAAAAACAACATAAAAAATCATGCTTTCACCAGATCACTCAATTGGACCTTGACCTATTTCAACTCTACTAGTTTCATAGGATTATAATGTATTATTATCATTTGCATTCTTTGAACCATATTAATCGTAAACTCTACATCCATATACGGAGGAATCATTGTGAAATGTTCTCAAATGGTGTTAGGAAAACATTTAACAGCATAGGGAAGATAAAAATAGAATAAAAGTCTTTAAACTCAACTGAAATAGTAGGAAACAAATACTACGCTTAGGGTGGGAAGGTCATCCATCAACAGACCTCAGATCCCATTCTATATAAAACACATATGATATCCCATAAGACCCAATAAATAAGAAATAGTTATGATAACAATAAAACATTGTTCATTGATAAATATGGAAATGTATCCCAACATTGATGTATATCATATCCAAATCTAGAATAAGAAATTATTAGACTGGCTATATATTAGCTACTCATAACACACAAGGACATTGAAACCCCTTCTCATTACTCTTCCCAATATGTGTCTCTGAGCCCATGAAATATACATGAGATCAGTTTTATGGTTAATTATATTAACAAAAATTATATACAAAAATGAATTAGAATAACAAGTATCAAATAAAAAATCACCACTAAGGATGCAAAAATCATAGTACCTTTCATGGTCACTAGACCCACATCTAACTCCATTCTAAATTCATCTATTGTTTGAAGGGGAATTACTCTTCATCCATGTGGCTATAAAATTATAGTCATTTATACATCTGAATATGATTAATTATACATTGCATGTGATGATTCTTTACCATATTTAGGTGTAGACATGTCCTGATAGAAATTTTCTAGATGAAAGTAACATGGACACCAATTAAAAATCATCTCATATGAATGAGAAGAATATATTGTGTGTATTACCTTACCAAAATGATAGAAATTTTTATGATGAAAACTATATACCACTAATGTGGTAGAAGATGAATTTTGTTAGTAACCACCTCCACTGCTCTTTCGATGATCCTTACACTTCCTCTTTTTCCCTAGAACACCCCTGATGCTATATTAAGTGGAAGAGGAGGGGTGGAATATCTAACATTTCATGACGTGATCATATCTTCCCCAATATACCTATAAAATTTATAAACAAAGGAAAATGGATTTTTTAAGAATATATACAATCTAGTATATGGTCTAAAACCCTACAGGTACCTTTGAACCATCAGATGGTCATTCATTACAACTTCTCCTGACAAACGAAACAAATCAACAAATTGAATAATCCACACCAACGTCTAATTATCTCCCAGCTTCCAAGAGAGGAACTCCCTAGTATTCCCCATCATCGTAAGCTCTAAAAGAACTTCTATACAAATAGTTATTTTGAAACCCTTCCATTCCAAGGGAAAATGCTTATCATCATGTACAGTTGAATCCAACCAATGCTTTCTAGGACCCTCATGACTGAAAATTTCTAAATCATAATGGTTTCAATTTTATGTTTATTATTTCTAAATATTATATGGATTTATTACAAGACTAGGGATAGATAAAAATAAAAAATATATTGCACAATTATGTTATAAATGGAAGATTTACCCAATGTATGACCTAACATTGATTATCATTGGTCATTTGTGAAAATTTTATCATGGGTGAAAAATGAAAAAAAAATACTAAAATTATTTAAAAATAGTTTTTGACATTGTGAGGTGGTTTTTACTTCAATAACACAACCCTCATAGATCCATTTTTAGATTCATAAATCTAGAATTCTCTAAATATGTTGGATAGAAGACCTCTAGAGGGTACTTTTAAAGAATGACAAAAGAATATCATATTGACGATCAGTGTACCTCGAACATGACATATCTCACCAATTTTGATGACTCAGTGATCGTTCATCATCATAAAATCTTCCGAATCAAGGTAGGATGTGTTATTTTTATTTACTATCCCCATTCAATAATTCCACGATGAATTTGAAAAATCAATGTACATATTAATATGCGGTTTGATCATATTTTGGGGATGAATTATATTTGCATGTTCTTTAGAGAGTAATGATCTTGTGACTATTTTAATCTTATTATTATTGTTCTAATGGATATTGCTTACATCGTCTTGAAAATTGATCAAGGTTATTCCAACTCTTTTTTATTGACCTCCCAATGTTTATCATTCCTCATAGCCATTATTCTCTTAGACCGCGACTAAACACATCTCGATCAATCAATCGTTGCAAACTGTATTTTTGGATCAGTGACCTGATGTCACGTATTAGGGATATGAACGACATTAAGGATGTTGATTGATATACATTGATCGATTTGGAGTATGGTGGATCCCATGATCTTCATTCTTTATAGAATGAAGAGATATCATTTCAATCCATTTTTAAGGAATTGGAAGTGAAAACACATGGTTTCGGTAATGGAATGACTAAATGAGCATGTAATCTATCTTTTTTTTAATAAATAAGTTTATCAATGTCCATTATCTCAGGGACCATATAGGAGAATATCCATCACTTATAGAAAATCAAAAACCACACATCATGTAATAATAAATTACACAGCATGTGAGGGGCCCCTTATGGTGACGAGGGATTCGAGATGTTGTTAGGGACCACATGTCTTGTGACCCCATAACACGACATGTGTCCATTTATGGGTTTCTTAGAATGTACCCTCATAGGTACACAGACATAGGTTGGAATACATATGTTTCATATAAGGCATGTACACCCCCACACGTCTTGGTCTAGATCGGTTATATGGGCTACCCTGTGTATTGGTACATGAGAGGGGATACATGGGATGACACTACGTACTAGATCTTTTCTAGGGTACAAAGTCATTCCCCATATGCAAGGACATATAATTAAATCCCTTTGACATTCTTTTTACTCCTCTTATATGTGACATGGTTGGAATTAAATGAGGTGTTGTACCCAAGTAGTAACCGGGGTCAAGGGACATGATGTGTGTCCTTACTACACATCATGTACCCCTTATTACATGGATTGAAGAACTTATCTTATTTGTCTTGGACATGTTTCATTTGTGTGTGTCCCCTTCCATGTTTATCTAATGGTTATTATGAATCATTTCCAACTCATTGAACCATGATCCCTTTAGAATGACTTCCTGGATGGAGCTATACATGTCCCACAAGAGGCCTACATAAGGAGCCAATATTCATTTAATTGTGAACTAGGTGGATTTCTTAGTATCGATGTGACCATAACAATATGGGAATTGATCATATACATATTGGGTCAATATAGATTGACATATTTGTATCACCCAATGACCATGATTGTGTGCTCATCTACTGCATCATATCACTCTTCAGATCTATCAGCATATCATTCTCAGGGTGAGACAAGATGAGTAGTATGTCTCAAACTGATTTCATTAGTCTTATAGGCTCAAGAGTTTGTTCTCCAAGATGAGTGCTTTATGGGACCATTTATCTGAGTCCATAGTGCTGGCATAAAGTGGTTGTGATATACCTATAGACTGTGTGTCTTTTTGTAGTGTATCAAGAAAATATTTTTATATGTGTTGTAGACATATACATATATAGATCTTACTACATATTTTCATTTCTGTATTGATTTTTAGTTTTAGGGTGTCCTACAAAGTATTTTTATACTAAAACTTGAATGGTACTTACCCACACATGTTATGTCTTTTGCAGATGATAAACCATTATATGGAGTCCTATAAAAACCAAGACTAGAAAGTGCTTTGTGAGTCGAGAAAGGCTGAGGTGTGTTCCTATGGATACAAACTGTAGTCACAATACCTTTTTCAATGATATTGGACACATGTTACAGACTTCTTTTGGTGGTATTTTATTTTTCCATTTATACTTTACAATGATTTCTATCATACTCTAGTTATGGGATATAGTGGAATGAATGCATTTCTTAATTAGTGGTTTTTACATTTCATCATTTTGTTGGATTAGAGTTGTGTACCATCATACAGGTACATAGGAAATGCCTCTGTTGTTAGTGATAAGGCTATTTTGTTCTAGTCACGAGCCTCTATCGTAGTGGAGGTAGGAGTGGGGAGTCATGTGATGGGGACCACTATGGTGGGTCCTAAAAAACATTACAATGATATATTCATGTTTATATGGTAATCTAGTGGTCTGATCAAGGATTCCAGTCCATGCCATCAAAACATAATGTTCATTTGTACCATTAAAGGATGGTGGTTTCTCACGAACTATCTCCCATGATGGATTCGTTTCTCCCATATATCATGTATGTACATCAACAACAACTTTATTAACTTATGTAACATTCGATAATTTTTCATCCATTAATGTATTACCTTGAGGAGCATCAACTTAACCCTCTTTAGGAACATTAAAAACATGTATTGTAGGAAATGTATTGCACAATTAAACAATCAAAATAATTATAGAAGAGAAAAATTTCAATTCAACTGGAACACCCATCGTATAAAACATATATTAACATCAATAACTCAAACCAGAGTCTCACACCACAACATCCCATGGTAACATGAGTATCCTTATTGAATGATCTATCTAGAATAAACACCACAACATACCTCTCATGTACTGGAAATCCTATCTGTAATCTTTAAAACATACCAATACAAGGAATATTGATGAAAATTCACATATAATAACAAAAATCAATGAATCGACCTATATACCCACTAAAACTGGTACCCAAAACCACTGCACCACATACACAAAGGGCCTTCCTGATGCCAACATGATAGAGACCAGTAGGAAAGCATCATAAAACAAACTATGGGAATTATTTCTCCAACCATAAATAAAATAAATGGAATATATATATATATATAACAGATTAAAAATAGTGGAAGATAAATATATTCCATAACCAAAATGAATCAGATGTAACCAAACAGATTGATAGAAGAAACAATATATGAGTAAATTTATAACCACAATGGACTACCAAAATAAAAAAGAATAACTAATCAATATGATTTCATGGAAAACCCCCCACCATATGACCAACTAATACCCATCCCAGCACACAGAATGTCTCACCACTTCACTATGAATAATTTCCTTTCATTGCATCAAAATAGTGAACCAGGTTGATGAATCACCGATATAGTAAATGGGGTGTGAAATATTAGGATCTGTAGGGTTTCACTAAGGGGTTCTATATCCTGTATCTGAACTACAATCAATGTGTGATCATATTTAAAGAAATACATTAAATGATAATAGTCTAACATCTTTTATATCAAAATCAGGATACCACGGTTTAATTTGTACGTTTTCACTTTTAAAAATAAAGAATGTCATTTAGTTTCAATTAAATTAATAACCAAATAACTTTTTAAATATACAATTTCAAAACAAATCATGGTTCACATATCTTGTCAAATACATTGATGTACAAAAGAACAATACAATCCAAAAAAATAAGCTTGTGTAACATTATTCTTGGGATCAAACTAGTTCATGATAACTCATAAACACATACATAACATATTAAAACACATAGGTATCAATACACTAGGCATACATATTATGTTTAGAAGGCATAGGAACAACTTAGAAACTAATTCACCCAATAGGTATAACATGTACCTTGAAAAAATTCCTAGAGAGAATATATACAACCGATGAAAAAATCATCTATTGTTAGTGAGTCATTTTAATATACTATACATTTATGTACCCACAGATTCCAACATGCTCTATTTTTTAAAAAGAACTTATCAACCTGTTTTCATCAAATAATTATTGGAATAAAATTTCATAAAACCATTTCATAATTAATTGAAAACTCTTTCTATCAAACCATAACATGAGGAAATAAATACATTATAAATATATAGTCCCGCAGACAAAAAAAGTTATTTCATTCCATCTATGTTAAATTATTTTTTATCAAAATTAGAAAATTTGAGTTCAACAACATTGGAATGAGAAAGAAATACCTACCTCAAAACATGAGGTCGAACACACTAGTGAAGGATTAACCAACAGGGAGAATCCAAAAATTAAAATAAGGGACCAATAATCAATCTACTCATCTTATAACATGTCCAATATAACCAAAGGGTTGTAAAATAAGAGGAAACAATACATACCTCATGAACGTACACCCATCACACCACCACCATCAATGTTAAGGTCCCCCATAATAATATCACAATATGATTCTTGAAGAAAAAAAATAACCATTGATAAATGAATCAAAAAATTCCACAAAATAATTCCATCACAATAAATGTATAAATTAAGAAGAAAGGCCCAGTAACCTGGATATATGGGAACTATCCACAATTTTGATCACACAATAAATGGAAAAATCCAGTTTGAAAATAGACTACCAAAATAACTATGGAAGGCTTATAGGTCATGATAAAAAATTGACGGGGAAGGAAATTAAAAATCACTCATAAAGTTCCCTAAAAATATTTCTCAGGACAATTTTATGCCATGTAATCCCTTTAGATATCATGTAATCCATGAAGATAACATAGGATAGAAAACCAATAACCTTTTTAATTAAAACTGATATTATGGAATTACACATCACGTAATCATTACACAATAACTATCCATTTCTTGTTGTGTAGAAATTTCACAAAAAGTGTTTGGAGACCATGTAAACATCATCTAACCCCATTGCACATTGTGTAATCTCCCAACATTCAACCAAAAAACCCAGAACCAACTAGGATGTCCTTGAAACAAGGGAAGAACCCCATAAAGCCTTCAACACATTTATATCCAGATTCCATTATTTCAAAACATTATACTTCTAGGAAAATTTGGTCATTTTCCAAAAAACATGATCTTCATCCTCAGTAGTATCAATATGTATCGAATTAAAGAAGGAAATAGTTAATGAAAAGGGAATTAAGTGAAAGAGGGTAACTGGATGTTGCAATGTATGTGAAATATATATATATTATTCTAATGATACCCTCACATGAATAATGTAGATTTATTTTATTATGATTAATTTCATATGAATACTTATTATTTATACAGTGAAAGTTGTTTATGATCGATGATACGTAGGAATAGTTTTTAAAAGTTTTCCTTGTGTTCTCACTCCCTTATGCTCATGTTATGTTGAAATTTCCCATGATTAAACTTATAGAGGATATTTGGTTACCCATTAAAATGGTTCCTTCCACTAGGTAATGTATAATGTTATTATGTATGATATGCACAATAAGGGATAAATTTATGAATAAATTAGTGGAATATTTTATAGTTCAATTATAAAAAATTTCATTATGTATACTTGCTTCCAACAGAACTAGACCTATATTATTCTGGTGTTGATCGTTATGTTGTGAAATTAATATTATCTATTTAGATTTGATATATGTGTTTGAAAATAGAATGTAATTATTGTTTTTATTAGAGTAATGATTATTTAACCTTTGTAATCAAGGTTGATAAATAATTATTGGGAACCCTAATGAAATGACTAAATATAGGAAAACGTCAAAGAATTTTTTGGAAGGACAGAGTAACTGGATTCTGTGAAATTAAATCCATTTATCGATACTAAAAGTGTTTGTGGGTCTTTAATAGTAGAAACATGGGGTAATAATTCCAATAAGTATTCATTATAAATTTACTCGATCATCACCTTATGCATGAAAGTGGGAAACAGTAAAAAATAAAGTGGGTCTCCTAATGGATATGTTTTTGAAATACAAATACTCATTCAAAACTATTATGAAGGATTTTAATAATTACCATAAATAAAAAATGATAATACAATAGATTGAAAAATGTAAATGATGGTTTTATTATTTAGACATCATATATGTGATTTTTCATGGTTATTTGTTTTCACACTATTAATATGGTTCCCAGGACAAGATTTATGTTTTATGTTAATGGCTGGAACCTGAAGGATTAATTTTAGTGCATAAATTTTGGAAAAGGAAATGATTATCCTAATAGGAAAATAAGAATTATAGGATATATAATAAACAATATCAATGATATCTTTACACAATTTTTGTCCATCTATCAATCATTCTAAATATCCAAACAAGTAAATGATTGAATTGAATTATTGTGAGTTTTTAATGTGTAAATGAACACATTATTTTAGTGGATTCAATAATCCTAAACAACCATATTATATATATATACCATTTAAAACCTATTTTACAATATCTAGTGTTTGGGTCATAATATTGTTTTTTCTCATATATCATTTTGATGTCAAATAAGATAAATGGTGGAAAATTATCATGAATATGATGTAACATGATGAAATTAACTCTATGGTGTTGGATTTATTCCTATGTAAAATAATATCCTGATATATTATTCTTCATAAAAATATATGGTCCACATGTAAAATTAACCAATGCATGACATAGAGTTAACTAGTGTAGATTTATTATTAAATATATAGAGGAATTATCGTTATAGAGAAAGGTTTCTTTCATAAAATTGTAATAAGTGTTTAATATTAATATTTACCCATAATGTTATGAATATGTTTTAGAGAAAATGGTTTGAACCAAATAAATATTATGAATGGATGATACTGTGGAACACTATAACTATGATAAAAGTGGTTGATGCATTGATTCCAAATTATTTGGGAATATTATTAATGATGAGGATAAAAATTAATCAATTATTTAAGGATATTTAGCGGTTGGATCTTGAAATCATCACAGAATGGGGTAAATATTATATTTCCCGAATGATTGTTCATCGATCTATTTAAATTAAGAATAATTATATGTAAAATAATGATGTAATGTTTTAGAATATGGTCAGAAATTTTCCTGATTTTAACACTAATTTTTAAAGAATGATATGTTTTAGGAATAACTTATGTAGTCTATCGATACCATATTTTAGTATTTAAAAGATTATTTCATGTGTGCAGAAATTAATTAAGATATTAGAGAGTTTTTATATAGGTGAATGGAATGTAATAATGTTATGTATTTAACAAAAAATCATTAAGGGAAAGTTAAAAACATCATCCATATATTATTTAAAAAAAGGAAAATTCAATATTGATTTTTTCATCAGACATCCCAAAAAAAATTACAAAGCATACTTCTATTTGGTTTCTAGTCAAACTACTTAAAAATGCAGAAAATATAATTTCTGTTAGAGTAGACTTTCCATTGTATATATTTACTGGGATATAAGTTAAGGTTGTGGTATGGTTTCTATGTGTATCACATTATGATATATCATATTTGGATCTGATGATTAACTGAAACATCTGGAAAAATGTTCAGCATACTATCGATATAGAGTTGAGTTTCCATAAGAGGTATCATCCCTAATATTATGGTTTGTCTTAAAGGAGAATTAAAACACTACAATATATGTTGATTGCACTTTCAATGTATTTCTATTGTTGTTGGGATAAACACATTCCTCGGGTTGTGTTTTCATACAATAATAGATTGAATTCGAGAATTCAAATGACTGCTTGTTATATATTCAATGAATATAAGTGTATCTCTACAACAATATTTGGATTTAGTTTGAGAAAGAAATTAATTGGGGCCAAAGTTAGATTATGAGATTATAGATATAGTTAGAGTCATTTAGTAACATATATGGGTATCAAATGTCCAACTAAAAATTAATTCTAGTAATTATTGATGTGATCCATAATTTGATATTAGAGAGAAGGTTTTTTCTTGATATATATAGGGAATAATATTATGAGATTTTGGAAGAATGAGATTTTTTGTACTGGGTGTATTGGACCTCTATATATTCATGATTAATTAGGAACAATTTCATATCACCCATCCCTTCATCCAAAGCTCTATCAAACCCACACTGTGTTCCATGTCTCTATGCTGAGTAAGTACAATCTGTATCCTTCAAATGTAGTGAAATCATTGGTCGTACTAAAAGTTCATAATATTTTGTATGATGAAAATCTTATAGATATTCTCTATTATATATAGACAATTAAATGTTACAAGACCATTCACCTGGTTAATGTTTTCTTGTGAAACCACCATCTTAAATAACTAACTTTAGAATATGAGGATATGATGAGGCATAAGTATCCTCAGTTATTTGTTTATGGGTGAAAAATTTTTATGGGTGGATTTCAGACTAATGGGGGTAGAATGAAAAGTCCTTAATATATTATGAAATATATTTTTTTCAAATATATTGAAAATTTTAAATTTCTTGTATTACATGAAACTCAGTTCTTAAAGGAAACATTATCTACTATCAAAATACTATTATTCTATATGATTTTCATAGCCTGACCATTAATTTTTTTTGTTTTAATAGTAATAAAAACTTTTCCAAACATATTTATGATTTTTTTATTTAATGAAAATATATTTATTAATAAATAAATAATTTTTTCTAAGTTCATTATATGCATAAAAAATATATATTTCTCATAATTTTTTTGTAATATATTCGTTTAATTTCTTCACATTTTAGAAAATTTAATCTAAAAAATTAAATTACCAACAATAGAATCATGTCAATATTATCATATAGAGATGACTTAATAACTGTCTAATATATTTATTTTATTAATGATTAATTAAAAATGTTGATTTCATGGAAAATATCATTTTCACATAAAGAATTTATGAATATCTATATTTTAGTACCATTGATAAAAGTATTCATAGTTCAGTTATATATTTATTAATATTTTTTTTATTTTAAATAAAATTTAAGTTTATTTTTTATATAATAATTTTTTATTCGTATGAAAATCATATCTTTGGAAAAAGATATTTTTCATATTGTCTATGAAATTATTTTTAAATTAGACATTACTGCTTGTGTGTGTTGAATTTGTTAAAATAGATTCAATATTTAAAATCAAGTTAGTTAATTTAAATAATAAATCTAAAAAAATAGTTCTTAATGAATTTGGAAAACATTAATATTTTATTATTGCGGATAATGTTAAAACATGTTTACTACAGCTCAAACTAAAATGATATTGGTTAATGTTCGCAAAACAATTATTGACATAATATTATATGGAAATATTTAAATTATATCCTAATTATTTTTTAGGAATGATATATTTATGATCCTTTTTTATGAATAAACCATGGGTATAACTAAAATGATAATGGTTAATGTTCGCAAAACTATTATTGACATAATATTATATGGAAATATTTAAATTATATCATAATTATTTTTTAGGAATGATATATTTATGATCCTTTTTTATGAATAAACCATGGGTATAACTTTTTCATTTAAAAAATTAAAAGTTTGTCATCTACCCCCCATATAAAAGGGAACAAGCTATCATCTCACCAGCACACTAACAAATCCTTTTGTTTGAACCATGATCTACCCAATTATATTAGATATATAGACAGTCATGTTATATATGATTTATTTTAATTAGCAGATAGTATATATAAATTTTTTTGGTGCAATCTAATAGAGGTTGTCTTATTAAGATATATAATTCATAACATTGCATTTTTTGATTTATTTCTTCATCAAAATCCTTCAAATATTACCCAAATATTATGATATAATAACATAATTATATAAAATAATTTTATTGATTATTATTTGAGTAGGATAATCTAAAATCATCTCATATTCCATCAAATGTGATATCAAACAATCGATCATGATTATAGTTCAATATCACCTTACGAACATATGTAATTTATTTTCCATCACTTCCACTCATGATGGATAATTCTGATAATTTTTTTGATATATTTAATTTATGAGATAATTTTTCCGATATAATTAAAATATCACATATAAATTCTTAACATCCATTCATTGGAAAACAATAATGTCACTTTTTTTACATGTGGAATGTTTCAACTAAAAAGTAATATGATTTGTTTTTTATTTTTTATATACATGTATGGTAATAAAGATATATTTAATGAATATATTCGATATCTATTAATTAAATATTATTATTAATATGTGATTTATTATTTACTTTTTATTCTTTTCATCCTCCATGAAGTTGGTAACATCATGGACACATATGTATGGCATGCCGTCTAAATTAAAAGTATAATTCATTCTGTATCTCTTAATTTTACATATTAACATAAAGTAATTATTAATTAATACACTAGATATATATATCACTTTTAAAATTTATTATATTATTGAATCATCTAAAATTTTATGGTATTGAAGATTCCAATCTTGGTACTACAAGAAAAAATCATTTATTACCCAAAACATGATTTTAACAATTAATTTTTAATAAATATTTTACAAAATATCATATTTGAATCATATACGGTATGGCATATATGATTATGATACTATAATATATTTTTAATAAAAATTTATTTATAATAAATTATTTTTGAATGTGTATGAATAACTTTGAGACATTAGGTAAGAGATTATTGTCTCACATTTATTTCTATGAGTCTTAATCCATATTCATTACTTTTTAATTTTTTGTGATGTATATCCATACCATGGATGAAATGAATTTTATTTAGAAATAAAAATATGTGATATAATTATAATATTATTATTTTAATTCATGGGGGTTATGATTCAAATGATACCAATGTTTTAAGGGTATTACGAAACAATGTCATTGTTTATCGGGAATTTTAATGATTAAGTTGGGAGGATGAAATATTATGATCTAAATATGATGAAATTAATGGTATTTATTATCTTTTTTTTATGAAAATAAATTTTTTTCTTTTATTTTGACTTTTATATATACTCAAGGGTAAAAATTAAATTTTTATGAAAAAATGATAATATTTACCTCTTCGGTCAAAAATACTTTAAATTATATATCCATTTAATCTAAAAAATAATGTTTTTATAATTATTATATGTTTTTTCATGGAATATTTTCCCTTGGTTTAAATTACTAAAATATGATTTTAATGTAATATTATTTTCAATTTCCAAAATTTAATCTAATGAATTTTTATAATAAATGTTAATAGAATATTGTTTTTAATGTGTATGACATGAAAACTATTTTTCACCATTATAATAGATCAATAATTTTGACTATATTTTATAGGATCCCAGGTATATTTTAAAATATCATATTTTTATTAGTATTTAGAAAAAAAATAAGATCGTAAATATGTGTTTTCAAATACAAAATATCATATTCTTCAATAAATGTTACACATAAACATTGAAATTTATTTCCCATTATAGATGAAAACCATGGATTATAAAACCACATTGCTATAAAAATAATACAATGATACCATCTTAATTATTTCTATAGATAATTTATTAGTTTGAAAGAATAATTTTAATTAAATCATCTCTATTCCCACTTGTTATGTTATGATGAAATATTCAAGATACATGTTTTTTATTCATGGGTAATAATATGATAAGTATTTTATAGTCACGTGGATCACAAATATATATATTTTATATCTAAGGGGTCCTATATCCCCCAACCCAATTCATTAGGTAATGATTTACATTATACGGGCTCAAAATGGTATGTGGGATGTTATCCAAAGACCACAAGAGGGTACAAGGGTGGTTTTAACAATTCTGAATGTGGGTACCTGAGTGGTTATCCCAATCCCAATGTAGGTAAATAAGTGGTTAGCCCTAGACAAATATGTAATCGATTTTTTTGACTATATACTTGACATATGATTTTCTATGCTTTCTTGTATGCCAGAAATCATTAATTATTTCAAATATTATTCACTTTTGTTTTATTTTATTTGATCACATAGTGATTCAATAAATTTAAAAAACAAATATTTATTCCATGAATAATTTTTCTAATCTATGATATATTGGATATGGTTTTCAAAATTGATTCTCAAGTTATAACAACCATATACACATGTTTTGTTGATATATCACTAGTTTTCCAATAATGGGAATCTGATCCAAACTATTATTATGTTTCATTTTTATAAGTAATTATGAAACATATTATGTATGGTATTCTTATAAAGGATTATAGTTTGAAAAAATATAATGGGAAATGATGTAGTTCTTCTATGAACTATTTTTTTTGTATCCATGTTTCCAAAGTCACTAAACCTATATTTTTCTGTCAATGATTTATATGTTATGTGTTGAATATTAATATCATACAATGTGATATCTATATATGAAAATACAACGTCATTATAGTTTTTTTCTTTCAATTTTTTTTGTTTATATCACACAATATATTAAATTATTACATCACTTAATGATTCTTTTTTCATTTCCAAGATGTATTTATTAATCAAACCCAACATAAGAATAACCATTCATTAAATAAATAATGTATAGAGATCCAAGTAATGGAATGTGTACTACAGAAAAGGGATAAATATTATAGTTATGAGATTGTGTTTGATCAAGAATGACTGTGGTGGAAAGTAAAATATAAATTATTAGCTAATAAAAATTTACAATTGTTGGTCTAAGAACATTTAGAGAAATTTTTTTATTTAATTAAAGAAATTTTTTAGATAATTGTTTATAATTTTTTCTCTAATTAATTATTATATTTTGAATTTTTTAATTTCTCTATAAAATGATTATAATTGTATTGTCTCAATATATATCATCTTATATCCTTAGGGCTAGTCTATTGCCTCTTCACCATTCTTAGTCACACAAGTGGTTATGTGAAACTCAGGTATCTGACATGTATTTTTAGGTCTTGGGGTTATAAAATGGTATTTCATGTCTTTATTTTTAATTTCATCTCTCTATATAACCTCGGAAAATTTAAAAAGGATAAATATATATGGAACCAAGGTAGGGGAGTTGTAATATTCCATTCTAACTCATGTGTAATGATCCTCCATTTTTTAATGTAAGAGATTTAATTTATTTATTTATTAGATTTCATGTGTTTTCATGTATAGTTATTGGACACATTAGTTCAGATTATATATATATAATTTTTCTTATCCTGCATAGTTAATCATTATTTTAATGAATTAAATTTAACTTATAAACCCTGATCCTAGAAGATAGGTTCTAGTGCATCATTTTATTACATTATCATATATAAATTATTTAATTCCCATGGGAGTAAATATATTATATTTTTTAGAAAACTATATTACATAGATAATACCCATAATACATTTGGAGTGGAATATTAAAAAATGATACATAATAAAATTAAATAAATAAAATCCTTGAAATATTATTCAAATATTTCTTATATGAATCTTGTGGAAAGGAAAAATATTAATGGTTATCTTAAATGATCGGTAATGGTAAAAAAATTGGTAGAAATAATTATCTTATCAGAATAATCAACAAGGAAAGGTAAATAACTGATAAGACAATCCTTTCAAATAACATGATAAATAAATTTCAATATGGAAAGGTATGAAACTGAATCAGATTAACATAATTAAAAAATGATAATAGAATAAATTCATATAAATTTTAAGAAAAAAATATCATGGATGAATAATAACATAATATACAAGAGGAAAATTATTAATTTTTGGACATCATGTATGAGAAATGTGAAAATCGGTGCTTTCGAGATCAATCCTCTTGAATGATCAAACTATTACAATTTAGCCAAATGATTTATGTCTTTAGAAACTGTCAATGCATTGAGGGGTGATATAAATTATGGTCCCTATACATCAATAGTTTTCCAATGAATTCATTATATCGAGTAATTTTTTTAATTAAAAAATTAATTATAAAATATATGTATTGAATAAAGCATACAAATTTATCAATATTTCCCCAAATAATCAAATAATGATAAAAGTAGAAAACATGTAAAAAATGGTATATGGTTATTGAAATAATCATTACCCTGAAAAATGATATGGATATTAAGGGGTAGATAAATTTAAAATGGTCAAAGGAAATTAAATATTTCAAATAGAATAAATGGAATCAAGGAAGTGAAAGTCAATAATATCCTTTTCCAAAACTATCCTAAATTATATAAGGGAATAATAAGGATATTTTCAATACAATATATCCAATATAGACTAAAATAATGGGTTTTTTCATTGATTAATAGAAATACTATAAAAATATATATTGAAGACATTATTGAGTAAAATATCCATCTGTTTTGAAAAACCTTTTGAAAATGAAATCATTGAAAACAATATATTGAGTAAATTTAGTTTTAAAATTATCCTTTTGAACTTGAGAATTAATCATCAAATAAATGAATGTTTTTACCTCTATACATGTCAGATGATTTAAAAATAATATACCTTTCTCTAAATATATATATATATATATATATATACGAATTGTTCATAAACAGTAAAGAAAGTAACTTTGAAAGCATTTTTAAAAGACAAAAATTATCAAAAAAATTTCTATAAATAATTTTGTAACTTTAAAAAAAAATTTAAAATATATTTATAAAAATGGGTTTTATAGGAAATTTGTATCTCCAATTAAAGAGTGAATGATGTTGGGTGTTCTAACACCCCAAGCTTCCACAGTACACTTCTCTTCGAATAATGCAGTAGCGTGTCTTGTACGAAACCTTGAGTTCTAACAAACACCACAACCAATCAAACTAGCTGTTATGAATAGTAATACCCACTTTTTGAAATTTTATACATTTTATATTTCAAAATGCACTTCATTTTTGGATTAGTAATCTCCAAATTAGCTTATGGTGAATTTTTTTTACTTTTCGGATAACTTTCAAATTTTGATGATTAGTGAAAATTACTAAATTTTAATTAAAAATAAAATTCTTAATCGAAATAAATAATAGTGATAAATTATAAATTTGGTTGATTTTATAGAATAATTATATTATTTTTTACAATTTATTCTAATGATGGTCATTGGACAAAATTTCACATTTTAACTGGACTTAAGCAAGTGCTAATCTTTTGATAGTTATTATCTCTTAAAAACTCTCTTTTTGTTTTTACAACGGTAATTAATTTTAAATTAATTTCTAGCTCTTCTGTGTTTTGAATATAGAAAAATGGATTCCATATTTATAATCATGTGGTCCAAATTGTTTAAATGGGAAACTTTTATTTTTAGAAATTTTGAATAATTACTTCGGTAAATATTTTATTCACCATGGTTAAAAGTTAAATATGATAAATAAGTGTAAAAAATAATATTATAATAATAATAAATTACCCTAAAACGTGTCTTAACCCTATTGGTCGATACATGTCCGACCATGGGCCTCTTTGTATCGATTTTGTGACCCCATGGATCCACTTTTATGTGATAATGACACTTTATATTAATTTAGATGAAGTAAATACAAAAATTAAATAAGCATATATCTTTTAGAAAAACAATTTTTACATAGAGTTATATATGTTATATTTTAGACAATAAATATTGATTATAAATGTAAAATTTTTTCCTACATATTGGTATTTTATTTATAATTTTTCTACGTTGAATAATTGAATTTATTTTTGACACAATAATGATGCAGTATTTTCCTTATTAATGAAATAATCGAATAATTAGTATTATAAATATTAAAATAAATATCATTTTAATGTTTTTATGACATGAAAAACTTTTATTGGTTAACATGACATGTTAATATTTCTTAAATGAATTTGGAATGATTTAATAAAGTTGTTAAGAGTGTAAAAAAAATCAATTATTAAATTGTGTCAAAATTGACATAAAGGAGTTTTTAAAACAAATATTATATTAGTCCTTGATATTCATTTGCTAAAAATATAAGGTTCGGAAAAATAAACTATATAATGATATTTCTACTATTAAAAGACCACTTGGGGTCACCTGAATGTTTATATTATATTTATTGAATATATAATATAAAAATTCAAAGAGACATGGTAAATGTTAAACTGTTTAACTAAGAGTTATATAAAAACATAATGTTAATATAGTGACCCAGACCTATATAAAAACTATTGGATTAGTGATTTTCAACCTATACCAACCTTATACGTTAAATAATATACTTTTATTCCATTATTAACCGAATATTAATTTATTATAAAATAATATTTCTAGCTTTTCCTAAGGTTCCCAAAACCCATCGTATAAAAGGGAACATACCCTTACCTCCAATTCACACCATCAAAGAATTTTAGATCGGCCAAACCGTACCCAAATATTATCTAAACTTCCCTCACTTCAACTTAGAGGCATTTGTTTGATCATAAAGCCAATCTATGGAGCAATTTTGATCAAATCAAAAGGAAGAACCCGAAAAAAGAAGTAATGTTTTCACCACACTCTTTCAAGTTCCTTTCTTCTTCCACTTCTTTTTTATTTGTTATTTCGATTATAAAATAATAACTATAGTATCTTCTATATACTGTGATGTTATTATAAATATTTCACAACTATATTCATTATTCTATCCATCTTATGAATGATAATGTCACCATGCGTGCATACGTACGGCTTACCATCTACAGGTCGTGGTGTAATATGTTATTCAACACTATGTTATTTGGATGAATATAATGATGAGTAATACGTATATAAATAATGAAAATAACATTATAATATCTCTTTGATGTTAATATACCATCCTATTCCGCACCATTAAGGAAACGATATGGTCGCTCGTGCGTACGTACGAATTACCGTCTCCACAACGCGATGAGATTCATTTCCACATTCACCAATCATCGACGATTATAAAAATATATATTACTAATATGTTTGTAATATATGACATAATAATTCTACTTGATATATATATATATATATATATATGTACTTATAAATATTTTATTTACATAGTTCTGTTCAATACGTTATGAAAACGGAAACAACGTTTATGCATACGTACAGACTACCGTCTCCATAAACAATGTTTTAAATTTCACATATATATCTATTATTAGAAATTACATTCCAAATATATATTATATATAAATCATGTTTTATATTCTGGAACTATTTAAATCAGGATCTAAGTGATACAATCAAGAGTAACATGTTAAAACATGTACGATAAAGAAAGTGATTATTACCCAAAATGTTAACTTAACATGGAAATTATTATTAAATGGGTAGTAAAACGTCATAATTGAATAATTTATGATATCATAAATATTAATATGGATCCGGTATAATTTACTAATAGAAAAAGGTCTTTATACAAGAGTTTAAATTTATCCTTGACAAAAGAAAAGTGCAAGGTTATGGGTTTTCATCTCACTCCTTATTCCCGTGAGATTAATGCCATATTGCCACAATTAACTTTTGTGAGGTGTATGTACTACCCATAATTGTATTCATTGTGTAATAAATATTAATTTATATGTATATACATATTAATTGTATGATACCTCTTTCATGGGGTGTA
This sequence comes from Viscum album, assembly GCA_963277665.1. NCBI lineage: Eukaryota > Viridiplantae > Streptophyta > Magnoliopsida > Santalales > Viscaceae > Viscum > Viscum album. Next base: position 2,056,562,262 of record OY728120.1, on the reverse strand, counting down.
TGTTTCGTAAGTTACCAAATTGGTAGGGGTTAATTTCAAAATCCCTTTATTATCCGATGTTGTTTTTACGTAAGTATCTACTTGGACATATTTATTATCCATGTCCATGTTTTATGAAAGATTTTTCAAAGGGATTATTTTAAGGGACTTATTTTACTAAAACATTATTTCAACTATTTTAAATTTTTATTTTTCCAAATCATTCACATTAATGTCCATGTCTTCAAAATGGGTATTGAGGATGTATTTATTTGGACATGAATGTTTTTAAATTTTCATTCTTTTAAAAAGTTTCAAAGAGGTATTGGACACATTGATTCAAACAAATTTCTATAAATGTCTTCTTTTCTAAATTGTGTGACTTTTAAATGTTTTCAAGGAAAATGGATATTTCTCTCAAAGAGTTTTACAAGTGATTTTCATTTATGTCAACTTCCTTTGATGGATTATAATCTTGTTTGAAGATGATTTATTACTATACAAATCATCCATATTGTATCGAAGTTTTTATGATATGTTTGAAATTGGATTCGTTATTTTTATAGCATTCATTGTTTACGTATAATGTATTTACATTTTGTATTCTAGTTTTAATACGAATATTTATGTTATGTTTAAACCTTTTCATATGAGGAATGAATTGGACTTAGTAAGTGACGGGTGGAGCTTGATGTAGCTCCTCGATGCATTGGTAGATCTCATAAGACAAACTAGTGTCTTCGCAAAATTCCATGAAAAAATCTTATTTTTAGTCTTGGCATAAGGCCTTGACTATGTGGTTTTGATAGTCTGGCATTATGCATTCAATCATTATGAAAGTGGTTAGTGATATTAAATGTGATTATTTGACTAGTAGAATATCCATGTGAATAAGTAAATGGAATTACTTCATTTTATTTTTTCCATATTATGCATAATTTCATGTTTAAAAGGATTTTTTTAGTTATACATTGCCTTAAATGTTTATTCTTATTTATGAATGTTTTCGAAGTATTGTTATCCTTACTAAGCATCTGAGGTCACCTCTTTCTATGTTTTATTTTTCCCAGGATTTCAAGAAGTGTATTGTGATTGATATGTAGGGTTAATCCTGGGGAATAATCACATTCCTGAAGGGTTATTTATGTTGTTTTGTTTGTTTTGAAGTGTAATGTAACATTCATGTATGTAATCTATTTTTCAAGACTGCTAAACTGATCGGTGATTCGGGACTTGATTCCTCGTAATCATGCCAATGTAATAAAATAATGCACCTACTCTGGGTAAATGGGGTCGGAGCATTACAGTTGGTGTTAGAGTATGTTTAACAATAACATTGGATTCTAGATTTAGATAAACTTTGATTATAGCACATAGACCTAAGATAGACATTGAGGATTATTACAGAACAAATTCCTAGAATATTGTTAATATAGATATTTTTTGAGTTTTCTATGAATATAAATCCCTGGATGGATACGAGTAGGTAGAGGCGGATCTGGCATAGATGTACCTAGGGGAAAAACACAAAAACACATCTTTGAACTAGACTCAAATGGGAACTGATGCTAGACAAAGGGCCTTGCTGCACTCATGGTTACGACACTCTTGGGGGATATTCTTAGGATAAATCTCTTTTTTTTACAAATCATTATGAAGGTTTTATGAGTATATACTTCCTCAATGAAAACATATTTATAATTATGGATTATAATCATAAAATGTTCAATTTAAATTTGGTATTTTACATGTTTGGAATTATTCATTGCAATTCATAAACTGACCTAGTTTATGCCATTGTATAGAAATGGTGCCCAGAAGATGGAATGTGCACTCCATCATTAACTATGAACCAAAGAGTAAGAAGGATCATATTTTTCACGATATTAAGCTAACATTTAGAAGGAAAATAGTCTCCCATGTATTCTCAACATATGAATAAAAAGTATCATGTCTTAATATTATAATTAAAAATTTATCTAAGCCATTTGGATTTGAAGGGAAGAAAGATAAGAAATGGATGGAAGAGAGAAAGATGAATAAATGGACGAGGGAAAAGAAGAATTTTACCATATGTGATAACTCTAGAAGAAACACCCTGGAACTTGCCGGAAGGGAATGGGAGTTAGTTATAAGTGTGGAGAAAAAGGACACAATGTACATGACTACCAGGGTAAAAAAAGGTTTCCAATGTAAAATGCTTTATCTTCAAGGAGTTTGGACACTACGCGAACCAATTTCCAAATCATTAGAGTATGCCCCAAATGATTCTATTGGATAATAATCATGTTATGATACTACCACATATGTGGACGAATGATTAGAGTTCATATGTTGTTATTAGAGAATTATGTCATTTGCGTGTTGTATCAACAATGTATTGGTTATAATAATTATGGATTATATAAGGATTGTACTGCAGTACGATTTCATTTAGGACTTGAGATTGTGTGGAACCAAGAAAAGTTAATTAATAGATGGTAATTTTTTTAGAAAATATATGTTTGAGAGAATGAAAAACCATAATATGGTTCTGATACCGAGGTAGTGATTTTGAAAAAATACATGATTGATTTGGATAAAATAGATTGGATATTTTTGACTACCTTGAAACTGATTAATGATTTTTATATTCCATCATTGTTGGAGTTTACAACATTTTTTTATATAAGGTGTATATCCAGTATTCTGTAAGGAATAAGGGATCATGAATATAATCAATAAGGTTTTATGGTTATTCAGGATGTTGTAGTGTTTTAAAATAATAAATGATGAAGGTGTTCACATGTTATTAAGCAAAAAAAGGATCTTCATTGTGTTTATCATCCTTATAAATTTTGGAATGTGATTTTGGAAAGAATTATTTTGTATTATTCTAGTTTGAAATTATTTTTGGATTTCTATAAAAGGACAACCTGGAGTTCGGGCGGGAACCTTTCGCATCCGGCAAGGCCGTATGACATAAACCGCAACTGATGGGTGACAAGGGTGTATCAACTACCACTGGACCATGTGATGTCTTGGATTGAATAATGTTGTCATTTTTATAAAATTCCAGTAGATTAATTATAAATTCATTTTTTTAACCCTATACGAATAGGATAAATAGAATATTATTTTTATGTTCTATCATCTTTTAGAGTGAAAGATGAGTTTGTGGTAAAAATTTGTTAAAGGATGGAACTCAAATTGTCAGGTATATATTTTTCTTCTTCTCTTATGCTATGAAGAAATTAATTCTTATAAATTATTTAAGGGATCATAAAACAAAAACTGTGTTATCCTAATCCATATGTCTTCGTGAACTGATGGTATTTTAAATCATCATATATTGATGAATTTAAGGCCCTCAATTTTACACTTGTTTGCGATAGATGTCCTCAATCACTACCTATAAATATATTCATTTTTACCCAATAATATGTCCCTAATTCCAACCAATGTTCTCATAATCGATATCATAATTTGTTAGTGACACTTTCATTTCACTTTTACTCTTATTAAGACTAAATTTTATTATCCTAATTTCCGATTTGGGTTTTCCCAAAAGTATTTTCTATTGTCGACATTTTATTTTTGAAAAATAATTTCAAATTGCGAGGATTATATTTATTGATGGTGTGTAGAATGTTACACCCCAAGCTTAAATGGTACGCTTCTCTTTGAATAATGCAGTAGAGTGTGTTGTACGCAACATCGAGTTCTAACACGGACCACAACCAATCAAACTAGCTGTTATGAATAGTAATACCCAATTTTGAAAATTTTATACATTTTATCATTCAAAATGGATTTAATTTTTTTAATCATAATATTGAAATTAGATTAGGGTGATTTTTTGGTACTTTTCTGATAACTTTCTTATTCTGATGAATAGGGAAAATAACAAAATTTTATTTAAAAACTTTTTTAATTGAAATAATTAGTAGTGATAAATTTTAATTTGATTGATTTTAAAGTATAATTAAATTATATTTTACCATGTAATAAAATTTTGGTCAATGGAAATAATTTCACATTTAAACTGGACATAATCAAGTGCCAATCTTTTGATAATTATTATCTCTTAAAAACATGCTTTTTGTATTAACAAGGGGAATTAATTTTAAATTAATATTTTCAACTTATGTGTTTTGAATTTAAAAAAGTGTATTCCATTTTTAGAATCAGTAGGTCAAAATTATGTAAATATTTAACTTTAATTTTTAGACATTTTGAATAATTACTTCGGTAAATATTTTATTTACCATGGTTAAAGGGTAAATCCGGTAAATTAAGGTAAAAATAAATATTATAATAATAATAAATTACCCTAAAACGTGTCCTAACCCTATTGGTTTATACATTTACGACCATGGGCCTCATTGGGTCGACTTTTTGACCCCATGGATCCACTTGTAAGTGACAATGACACTTTATATTAATTAAGTTAAAGTAAATACGAAAATGACATAAGCATATATCTTTTAGAAAAACAATTTTTTCATAGGGTTATATATGTAATATTTTAGACTATAAATATTCATTATAATTCTAAAACGATTTCAAACATATTGGTATTTTATTTATAATTTTTAGACTTTTAATAATTAAATTTATTTATGACACAATAATGATGTCATAATTTCCTTATTAATAAAAGAATCAAATAATTGGTATTATAAATGTAAAAATAAATATAATTTGAAAGTTTTTATGACATAAAAAAATGTTATTTGTTACTATGAAATTTTTGGATTGCATAAATGTATTTTGTTCTAAATAATAACTTTTTTATGACTTTAACAAAAAGCAATTATTATATAGTGTCATAATTGACATAAAAGTGTTTTTTTTCACCAAATATTATATTATTAATTGATATTATATTCCTAAAAATTTATGGTTCATCCAAATTACTTATATAATGATATGTGTATTATTAATGGACCACTTGGGGGTATCTTGTATGTTTATAGTTAGTTAATTGACTATATAATATAAAAATTCAATGATACATTGTAAATGTAAAACTATTTAACTAAGAGTTAAATAAAAAAAGGTAAAGTTAATATAATGACCCAATCCTGTCTAAAATTTATTGTTTGAGTGGTTTTTGACCTATCCCCGTATTAAAAATTAAAAAATACACTTTTTATCCATTAGAAACTGAATATGAATTTATTATACAATTATACTTCTAGCTTTTCCTAATGTGCCCCTCACCCCTCTTATAAAAGGGAAATTACCCTTCCCACTAATTTACACCATCAAAGCCTTTTGGATCGACCAACCCCTGACCATATATTCTCTCCACATCCCTTAATTCAACCTAGATTCCTTATATTGATCGTAATACCAACCTAATAAGACTTTTTGATCAAATCAAAAGGAAGAACCTGAAGAAGATGTAATGTTTTCACCACCCTCTTTCAAGTTTCTATCTTAATCCACTTCTTCTTTATTTGTTATTTCCATTTTAAAATAATATCTCTAATTCTTATACATAATGAAATTTTATTATAAATATTTCACAACTATATTAACTATTCTATCCATCTTATGAATGATAATGTCACCATGTCTGTGTATGTGCGGCTTACCGTGTCCACGTCGTGGTGTAATTTGTTATTCAACACTATGTTATTTGGATGGATATAATGATGAGTAATATGTATATAAAAAGTGAAAATAACCTAATAATGTCTCTGCTAAATTAATATACCATCCAATTCCACACCTTTAAGGAAATTATATTGTCTCTCATGCGTATGTACGGATTAACGTCTCCACGATGCCATGAAATTCATTTCCACATTCAACATTCAACGACAATTATAAATATATATTACTAATATGTATGTAATTGATGAGATAAAAATATTACTGGAGATATATATATATATATATATATATATTTACATACAAATATTTTATTCACTTAGTTCTGTTCAATACGTTATGCAAACGAAAACAACATTTATGTGTACGTACGGACTACCGTCTCCATAAATGGTGTTTTCCATTTCACATATATATCTATAATACATATCTATATTCAAAATATATCTGATATATAAATCATGTTTTATATTATGGAAATATTTAAATCGTGATCTATGTGATACAATCAAGAGTAACAAGTTAAAACACGTACGATAAAGAAAGCGATTATTACATGAAATGTTAATTTAACATGGAAATTATTATTAAATGGTTAGTAAAAAGTCATAAATGAATAATATATGATATCATAAATATTAATATGGTTCTGGTATAATTTAATAACATACTTCATTCTTCATGCAGAAGGTTAAACGTACCCTCGACTAAAGGAAAGTGCAAGGTAAGGTGTTTTTATCTCACTACTTATTCCCGTGAGATTCATTCCATATTGCCACTATAACCTTTGGTGTGGTGTATGTACTTCCCATAATTGTATTCTTTGTGTAATGAACTTTAATTTATGTGAAATTACATATTCATTGTATGATATCTCTTTCATGGGGTGTATGATTCGTAACCTACCATATTGGTGAATGTTTATTTCAAAATATCTTTATTATCCGAGGGGGTTTTTACGTAAGTACCTACTGGGAAATATTCATTATCCACGTCCATGTTTTATGAAAGAGTTTCCAAAGGGATTAATTTAAGGGAATGTTTTTACTAAAACATCATTTCAAATGTTTTAAATATTTATAATTCTAAATCATTCTCATTAATTTCCATGTCTTCAAAATGGGTTTTAAGGATTTATTTGTATGGGAATGAATTTTTTTAAAATGATAATTCAATTCAATAGATTCAAAGTGGTATGGGACACTTTGATTCATAAAATGTCATTAAATTTCTTCTTTTTTAAAATATGTGATTTTTAAAAGTTTTCATGGAAAATGGATATTTCTCTCAGAGTTTTACAAATAATTTTCATATATTTCAATATCCTTTGGTGGATTTTAAACTTGTTTGAAGATGATTTATTTTGATAAAAATAATCCTTATTGTATTCAAGGTTTTTTGATATTCTTGATTGTAGATGTGTTATTTTTATACCATTTATGGTTTAGGGATAATGTATTGAAATTTCATATGCTAGTTTTAATATGAATTTTTATGTTATATTTAAACATTTTCATATGAGGAATTAATTAGACTTATTAAGTGATTAGTGGAGCCCGCTATAGCTCCTCGATGCGTCGGTAGGTCTTAAGAGACAAACCAGTGTCTTACCACAAGGCCTTGAAAAAAATCTTATTCGTACTTTTGGAACAAGGCCTTGACTATGTGGTTATGATAGTCTGGAATTTTGAATTCCATCATAATTAAAGTGTTTAGTGATATGGAATTTGATTATTTGACTAGTATAATATCCATGTGAATATGTAAATGGAATTACTTCATTTTATTTTTTCCATATTACGCCGAAGTTCATGTTTAAGAGGATTTTGTTTTAGTTATACATTGCCTTAAAAGTTTATACTTATTTATGAAATATTCAGCGGTATTTTTATCCTTAATGAGCATATGATCTCACCCCTTTCAATGTTTTATTTTTTATAGGATTCCAAGAAGTGTATTGTGATTGATATGCAGGGTTAAGCAAAGGGAATAATGACGTTCGTGAAGGATAATTTATGTTGTTTTGTATGTTATGATGTGTAATGTAACATTCATGTATGTAATCTATTTTCCAAGACTGTTAAATCGATCGGTCCTTTGTGACTTGATTCCTTGTAATCATGCCAATATATTAAAATAATGCACCGACTCTGGGTAACTGGGGTTGGGGCATTAGAGGTTTTCTTAAAAACACTTTTTAAATCATTTTGAGTTCCAAAGTGTGGTAAAATTGTACTAATACATTAAAAAATTTATTACATACCATATAATTGGGGGAACATTTTGATTTTATAATGTCCATTTAATTTTCTGAAATTTAAAATTAAAGATCATTAAATTATTCACAAGGAAAAAACATTAAACAAAAAGTGTCCAATACCACTTTGAAACATTTTAAATCATATGTATCATTTATGAATAACATTAAATTAAAGTAATAAATAACTTCAATATATTATGATTAATTAAAAAATATATGAAAATGGATAGTATATACACCACACACTATATATTACTGTAGAATATGACATTCACCTAACATATGTTAAATGTGAGATAAAATTCCCCATTCTCCAGTTCACCTTGCCTCATTTTTCTTTAAGTTTCAGAATCATAATAACATGATAATTATCTATATGATTTGGAACATTTTTAATGTTTATCATTACATTAATTTCACTTATTGTGATTTTATATTCAACTCCATAAAATATTATGTTTATGTTGGTTATTTTTTACCAAATTTGGTTTATGTATCGTATGTGACTTTGGTTAGTTTACTATGTTCAAAGGGATTCTTATATAAACATCTCCATAATAAAATATAATCAATTATTGTCATATTTTCACATCAATAAAACTTTTAAAACCTATAATAAAATATTTTTATGAGAAATGAACCAATTTTACAATCATGGAGATGGTAGTCCGTATGTACACATTTGAATCATTTTCATTTCATTATGATCACTATGGAATGAAAGTAACATTTTAACAATAGATAATTTTCACTATATCATTAAAAACTTTTTATTTATTATTAAATATATATATATATATATATATATATTTGTGATGTAAAATGTATCACATCATGTCTAGAAGGTGGTAGTCTACACGTCCACATTCGATGTTATCACTTTTCAGTGTTTGAATAGGGTAATAATGAAAATGATATATTATATTCATAGGAAGGTATTTATTTCATTAATATCATATATATTTCATTTATATCGTTTATTTTTACTTAATATAATATTTTATACATTCAATGTATAATGTTAATGAGTTACATTGCTTTGAGGAGGAGATAGTCAATGCTTCCACAAATGATGTTATCATATTTATAAAAAAATGGAAATCATAATGTTATGTTATATATAATAATTAATGAATCATAAAACCAATATAAATAACATATATATCATATATAAATATTTTTTAATCATATTTCCCACTATGGGAGGTGGTAGAGTAAGAAAAAATAATCATCATTTCGTGAGTAAATAATCATTGTACACATAAATGGGAAGTCTTTTAACCATTAGAAGGAAGTTTTTGTGAGTTTATGTAAGGAAATTACATAAAAATATCTCATTATATTGGATAAATAGGTTTTTTATAAAATCTTATAATAATAATATTTTAAGGGGAGTAGAATAGAATCAATACTCAAGAGCTTGTGGTAGGGTGATACAATATTATAATTTATCCCAAAAGAATTACTTGATTTTCTTTATTTATAAGGTGAATCATCTATATTTATGAGAGGGATATTTAGAGAATATTTTAGAAGTATATTGGTGATAATTAGTGTCATGATAGGTGTGTGAATGTGGGAGGGTTGAGCTCTTTTTTATAGTGTAGGAGGACTAACACTCTTGTATATTTTTTTAAACGGAATTAGAGACACATTTTTTCATTGAAAAGTGGATCCAATAGTGATTCAAATTATATAAAATGTAGGATATGAACTATATAATCCCATAAAATAGATTCTAGGAAAGTGTGTTGGTCATTTTGGGCCTTAGGTTTAAGGATTAGTCATTCGTAATGCTAATTTCTCTCTAAATCATTTTAATTAACTTTAATCACATTGTATTATATTTTATGTCAAAAAAAATTAAAATTATAAAAAATTATACATTTTTATTAATAAAAATTTGGATTCCATGTTTCCAAATTTCAATCAGCATATTTGATGAAATGGATTTGAATTTAATCACAGATATTGGATGATAATGTGGATTTGTAAAGTAAACATGTTCAATGTTTTTAATTAATTAAATACATTTTAAAAGTTAAATTGTATCTAATAACATAATGTTTGTTAACTTATAAAAAAATAATCTAATTACAATTTAAAACAATTTAAAATTAATATTTAACCATATGAATAAATTAGATAAAAATTTGTTTTTTATTTAAATTCATTATTTATCGATATTCATTAAAGTATAAATCTTCACAAAAATACCAAATTCTCTTACAAACCAAATATATATGTATTTATTTAAAAAATTATTTTTTATACATATAATATTTATAAAAGTTCCAAATATTATATTTAAAGTCAGTTACCCTTTAAAAAACGGTAAAAGTAATTTTATAATAATATAATCTTTCATGTGTAACAATGTGTGTAGTCTCATCTTAGGAAAATAAAATAAATTCGAGGAATATAATATGTTTTTTTGATATATAACATTTACGTTTAATTAATATCATTCACTAATTTTAATAAATTTATCTTATAAATATAAATCACTATTATCATATCAAAATAGTTTAATATAAAATCATTCCATTTATATTATTTTTTTTATATTCAATAATAATGAATTGATTACCATTGAGTTAAAATATATATATTCATAAGATAGGTAAAACTGAAATCACCCATTTAAGAGTGATGTTATATTATTCTAAATAAAATATTGTTGATTATATATTATTGTTTAGAAAATCTCATTCGTGAATGTTATGAAATCCCTCGAGGAAATTTAGACTTAAAAGTAATGAAAGTGAACCTAGGTGTTCTATATAGAGTTAGATAAACATTAGGTTGTGTGTATTGTAAGAATAAATTTTTTTTTTAAATAAATAATGGAAGAAAAAAATTAATTTATTTTAAATGGAAATATTATAATTTATTCGGGTGTTACATTCTCCCCAACATAAATTAATTGACTCATCAAAATTTAAACTCGATCATGGTAATCAATTGGATATTATTTTAAATTAAACTACTGTTGAAAAACAAAAATGTCTATTAGGGTCCATACCACGTCTTTTTAATAAAATATAATTGAAATTAGCATGGGTACATAACTAGGTTCCCTAACAAGAGAATAAATTTGGGAAATAGAATATTGGATGCAGAAAAAATATTTCTCTCAAGTATTGATGGGGTGTGCAAGAGAAAATTCATTTCTAATGGTTAATGACCCAAAATATATAAATAATTGTTATAAAAATATCATTGATATCATAAAAAATGATGATTGTAACGCCCCGACCCCAGTTACCTAGAGTCGGTGCATTATTTTAATACAATGGAATGATTACAAGGAATCATGTCTTGAAGGAATGATCGGTTTATCAGTCATGAAAAATAGATTACATATATGAATATTTCATTACACTTTATAACATACAACACAACATAAATAATTTTTTATGAACACTATTATTCCCTTAGCTTGACCCTGCATATCAATCACAATACAATTCGTGGAATCCTGAGAAAAATAAAACATAGAAAGGGGTGAGCTCAAATGCTCGGTAAGGGTAAGAAATAAAGTAGAAGATAACATAAATATTAAGAATGGTGAATAATTGAATCAACATTCCTTTACCAAAAATAAACATGAGTAATTTTATGGAAGGAATATGAACAGAGTAAATAATACCGTAATAAAACACAATCATGGGTATTCTACTAATAGAATAACAACATGACCCATGAATATTACTTTCATAATGTGGGAATTTATAATAATAGACTTTAATTTATGTGTCAAGACCTCATTCCAGGACATATGGGCTAGGTGTAACCAGACCCTGACACGGAAATCCTCTTTAACCGAACTCCGTCCCGGAGAGCCTCTGTAACCGGACTCCAACCCAGAGAGCCTCTGTAACTGGACTCCATCCCTGAGAGCCTCTATAACCGGACTCCATTGCGGAGGGTATGCTGTAACTAGTCCTCAACATGGAGGGCTTATATTTAACGGTCCCCAACTTGGAACATATTAGTCTAATACATTCATCATGTGAAAGGGTTGATATATAACATAAAAATTCGTATTAAAAAAAGAATAAGAAATGTAAATACTTTATCCATAAACCATGAATGGTAAAAAAATAACACATCCACAATAAAACCTATCACAAAACATTAAATACAATATGGAATATTTGTATCATAATAAATCAACATTAAACAAGTTTAAAATCCATTAATGGATGTTGACATAGATGAAAATGATCCGTACAATGATTTGAGATAAATACACATTTTTCATGAAATAGTTTAAAATTATCTCAATATATAAAGGTATATATTTAAATGTAATTTTGAATCAAAGTTTCCTATACCAATTTGAAACGTTTTAAAAGAATTATCATTTTAAAACATTCATTTCAATATAAATATATATTTAAAATCATTTTGAAAACATGGACATTAATTAAAAGGGTTTAGAAAGATAAATCTTTAAAACATTTACAATGATGATCTAGTTAAATATACCCTCCAATGAAACTTTAAAAGATTCCTATAGAAATAATTTTTATAAAATATGGGTATCTATGATAAGTATGTCCCAGAATACACATAAACATGAACTATCTCGGATAATAATGAGATTGTGGAAATAACCCTTACCTTGTTGTAATCAATAGATTCATATGAAAAATATTCAAAAAACACCAAATTAATCACATAATATCATGAATATAAATTGAATCATGACAATATATATGAGATGGCAGTACAAAATACACCACATGCAATAAAATAGTGGTGAACAATGGAAATATCACGGAATTAAAAGTTAGATAAGAAACCCCTTATCTCTTGTCTGACATGACCCATTTGTTTTTTAAAATCCTAAAAAACAAACTAAAGTAAATTTCTATTTTTTTAAGATCATTTTTCACGTTTATTATTCCTTTTATATCACTTATTACCATGTCATAAACATTATTTAATCTTTTATGTTAATAACGTTTGTTTTGTCAATATTTTGCACTTGAGTTAAAAATTAACACCTTATAGTTTCAAGTTGTTCACATGGTAAAAATATACTTATATACATAAGTATATTCATGATTTTTATATCATATGTATCATATATATCCAGTATATACAATTATTTATAATAGTACATATAATTTTTGGGTATGAAATGAATTGCATCATTCATGGAGACGGTAAGTCATACATAAACAGGAACGATACATTAATTTAAATTTCTTATTTCAATTAAATTAACACATAATCATACATAGTTATATTATTATTACATTATAATATAATATATATTATCATTATCTCTATCCTTTATACATCCCCGATATGGTATTAATGAGTCATCACACTTTGAGAGGTGGTAGTCCGCACTTCCTCAAATGAAATTATCGTGTTTACCCATAATAAAAACCATTATGGTATGATATAAAAGAAAAATATAGAAGAATGGAGAGAACATAAAAATAATATATATCATATATAAATACAGTTCCATCATAATGGCCACCATGAGAGGCGGTAGGAGGTAATTGACCAATCATCGTTTCATGATGAATTAGTTTTCCATCCACAGAAACAATAAGTTTTTCACCTATTAGATGATGGTGTGTGTTATTGTAGTTATAATAATTATCATAAAAATATACTAAAATATCTATCTTACTAGTTTTTTTATAAAATAAAGTAATAAAAAGAGTTTAGGGGTAGGATAAATAATATAAAAAAAGGTAAGAGAATATGTTTCCTTTAATTTGGGTAACATCCTATGGTATGAACCAAAATGACATCTTGAAGTGCCATTTGTTATTGTATGGATTCTATAACGAGTATAGGGATGTACGGTGATTAATTTTTCAGAGTTTAGACGAGCCTAAAGGCTTGAGAGGTGGGAGGAATTTGTTATAAGTGGTCTCCTTTTATAAAGGGGAGGAGGGGCTCTTTAGGAATGTGTGAAAATATTATTTTATTATATAATGATAATCAGTTTCTAAGGGTCCAAAAATCATTAGTGTCAAATATAAGATGACTCATCATCAAATATAATTCATTCAATAAGAATTTGACATGTTTTATATATTATTTTAATATTTATAATCTAATTTATTTAATTCACTTATTAATGTGGTAAATACTGCATCATTATTGTTTCATATATAATTTAACTTATTAGATGTCTAAAAATTATAAAAAAATGCAATGATGTTGGAAATAATTTAATATTTCCATGAATATTTATGGTAAAAAATATTACTTTTATAACACCATATAAAAATTAATTAGTAAAATATTTTTGTTAATGTAAATTTTTCCATTACATTAAATTAATTAATCTAAAGTGTCATTATCATTCATAAGTGGCTACATGGGGTCCCAAAAACGACCCAAATATTCCAATGGTCGTCCTTTACTCATAAAATAAGGTTAAGACATTAGATAAGGTGATTGTGAATTATTACAATATTCCTTTTACCTTGAATTACCCTATTTACCTTTAATCGCGGTAAATAAAAGTAAAATGTTACTATTCGCCAAAAAATTATATTTATCTTATTGAACCACATTTTACTCCTTGATATTAACTGTGTCCCTCAGATTTTTTAAATTCAACTCACAAAATTGTAAAATTTTGTTTTATGTAAATTTGAATAATCTCCTAGGAAGTGGGTAAAAGATGGTGAAATGTTTAATAAAATTTTTATATATCTAGAATTATTAAAAAATAACTCCAATGAATTAAATTGAACTTATATAGGTATTATGTATCTATTTTTACATACATTAATTTAAATAAAATAAATAATTATTTTGAAAAAATTGGTTATAAACTATAACTCAGTGTTTTTCACCATTCACCAAAATATGACCGTTTTCAGAAAAATACTGAAACTTCACCCTATGATAATTTTGATATTCAGAATTCTATAATGAAGTCTATTTTACCAAATTCAAAACATCGAAGTTGAATTTATTAATTTAAAATTAATTCCCATTGTCAAAACAAAAAGGCGTATTTTTAAGAAACAATAACTATCAAAATATTGACACTTGTTTATGTCTAATTTCAAAATGAAATTTTTACAAAGACCACCATTGGATTAAATGGTAAAAATAAAATCTATTTATATTTAAAAACCATTAAAATGTATAATTTAACACTATAAATAATTTTGATTAAAAAAGTTGTTTTCAGTTAAAATATAGAATTTTTCACTATTCACCCAAATACGAATGTTATCAGAAAAACACCAAAAATTTATTGAAACTAAATTCTTATGTCCCGATTATAAAGAAGTAGTTTATTTTTTCAAATTTAATATATAAAAGTTTCAAATATTTGATTTAAAAAGGTTTCACCATTAAAAGGCAGTAAAATTGCATTTTTTGAATAATACTTCTTCTATCTGAAAAAAATGAATTTGTTCTTACATTATGTATAAGAAACTCATAACATGGATTCTAAAATTATAAGGATTATTTAATGTTCAAAATTATGTTAATACTATTCATAACCGCTTTTGAATGGCTAGTTTGGTAAGTCGTGGTGGGCTTGATCTCGCGGTGTTGCGTGTAGTGCAAGTTATTGAATTACTTTGAAAAAATAATGTACTATGAATTGATGGTGTGTTAAATTCTTCCCTCCTTCAATAAATAATGTCCTTGAAATTTTAAATTTTTCTTCAATAATAAAATATTTAAAATAGAAATCACATTTGTGGGAAAACCCACAATGTAAACTGGGTTTAAAAAATTTAGTCATAATAAGTGGAAAGAGGGAATGAAAACGTCACCACTAAATTATGATCTTGATTAAAATAACATTGGTGGAAATTAGAGAAACATAATTAGAGAAAAAACATAAATATTTTTAGGGAGTGATTTAGGTCATCAATCACAAAAAATTATATATTTTAGGGCCTCAAAGCCATCAATCTCTTATGATTTAAAATATCATCAGTTCAACAAAACACAAGGTATGAGAATAACACATTATTATTTTTAAGATCCCTTACCTAATGTTAAAGAATTATTTTTATCATAGAATAATTGATGAAAAAAAATATATAGTTTTCAAGTAGATTTCTATCCTTTAACTAATTTCTACCACCAACTCATCTTTCACTCTAAAAGATAATAGAATTTTTTTTTTCTATTTATCCAATTCGTATAGGGTAAAAAAAATGAATTTATAATTCACCTATCATAAACTTTTAAGAAAAGAAACTACATTATAAAATCCAGGGACTTCATGTAGTCTAGTGGTAGGAATACATCCCAATAGCACTATGGTTGTGGGTTCGATTCTCGAAGCTTTTTCTGACGTGATGGGTCGTCACACGGTCAACGTGTTGTCCTTTTTATGAAATTCCAAAAATAACCTTAACAATAGTATCTTAATACATTCCAACCATTATACATATCCAAAATAAATCTATCCAAACTGACATTCCAAAATTTATAAGGAAGTTAAACACAATGAAGATCCTGTTTTCCACATAATAACATGTTAAGACCTTCATCATTTATTATTTTAAAACATGGTATCACCCTGAATTACCATTAAACCTTATTGATTACATTCATGCTCCCATATCCTTTATATAATTGTGGATATATTCCTTATATCAAAAAATATTGATTATTCCAACAATTATGAAATTAACTAACTATTAATCAGTTCCAACGAAGACAAGAATTTCCAATATAATTTATCCAAATCAACCATCTCTTATTCCAAAATCACTACCTCAGTATCAGAACCACATTGTGGATTAGCATTATCTCAACCATATATTTTCCGTAAATTTAACTAGAAATTGAGTCACATTTCTTGGATCAAAAAAATCTTCAATCCTTAATGAAATAGTACTACAATACAATCATTATGTACTCTATAATTCTTATAACATGTACATCTTTAATACAATACTCAAATGACACAATACTTTAATAACAACATAAGAAATCTAATCATTCATCTTCATCTTCAGTAGTATATTTTCATTATTATTATCCAATAACACTATTTGGGGTATACTCTGGTGATTTGGACATTGATTCGTATAGTGTTCCAACTCCTTGCAGATGTAGCATTGTACATTAGAATCATTTTTCATACCCTTGGAATCACGTACTTGGGGTCTATTTTCTCGACACTAATAAGAAACTCCCATTCCCTTCATTCATTTACCAAGTCTATTATTTCTAATGTTATCATATATGGTAAAATCCTTCTTTTCCTTTTTACCTTTATCTATATTTTTCTCTTCTATTATTTTATTCTCTTGATTCCCATCAAAGACATAGGACTCACAGAATTCATTACGTATCTTATTAAAACATGATACTATTTCTTCATTTGTTAATAATGCATTGGAGAATATTTCTTTTCTAAATGTTGGCTTAATACCGTGAAAGATATGATCCTTCATACTTTTGGATCATACGTATTTCTGGAGATCACATTACTGCTACTTGGCACCATTCCTATACAATGGCATAAACTACATTAGTTTATGAATAGAAATTCATAATTCCAAAATTGTAAAACACTTAAATTAAATTGAACAGTTTATGGATATAATACATAATCATAAAAATGTTTTCTTTTAGGAAGTATATAATCATAAACCCTACATAATCATTTCTAAAGAAAAATAGAATTAAACTAAGCATATTCCCTCGGAATGTTATAACTAAGAGTGCAGCGTGGCCCATTGTCTTCCACTAGTTCCTATTGGAGTCTTTATCAAAGAGGTGTTTTCGTGTTTTACCCCTACGTACATCTGTTCCAGAGCGGCCTCTACCTGCTCATATCCAGACCGAGACATATTTACGTGGAAAAATCACAAAATCTATACATTACCAAAATTCTAGGAATTTCTTCTATACTAATCCTCAATGTCTATCTTAGTGCTATGTGTTCTAATCATAGATTATATAAATCTAGTTTCCAAGGTTATTGATAAACATTCTCTGATACCAACTATAATTCCCCCACCCCAGTTATGTAGAGTCGCTGCATTATTTTAATACATTGGCCTGATTACATGGAATCAAGTCCTGAATGATTGATTGGTTTAGCAGTCTTGGAAAATAGACTGCATACATGAATGTCATGATTAACTTTATAACATTCAACACAACATAAATAATCCTTTATGAATGCCATTATTCACTTACCCTAACCCTTAATATCAATCACAATACAATACATGGAATCCTGGGAAAAATAAAACATAGAAAGGGGTGAGATCAAATGATCAGTAAGGGTAATCAATACAGTGGAAGATAAAATAAATATTAGGCATGGTGAATAATTGAAACCACATGCCTTTACCAATAACAAACATGAATATTTTTTTGGCAAGAATTTGAGCTGTGTAAATAATTCCATAATAAAACATAATCATGGGTATTCTACAAGTCTAATAACCACTTTAACCATTAATATTATATTCATAATGAAGGAATGTATAATACCAGACATTAATTTCTGTGTCAAGACCTTGTGGCAGGACCTATGTGATAACTGTAAACTGACCCAAACCCGAAGATCCTCTATAACCGGACTCCATCACAGAGAGCCTCTATAACTGGGATCCAACCCGGATAGCCTCTATAACTGTACTCCATCCTAGAGAGCCTCTATAACCAGACTCCATCTTGGAGGGTCTTCTATTACCAGACCCAAAACTAGAGGGATTACATTTACCGGTCCCTAACTCAGAACATAACAGTCCAATACATTCATTATATGGAAAGGTTTAAATATAACATAAACATTCGTATTGAAAAAAGCATACGAAATGTCAATAATTTATCCATAACCCATGAATGGTATAAAAATAACACATCCACAGTCAAAAATATCACAAAACATTCAATACAATATGAAAGATTTGTATAATAGTAAATCAACTTCAAACAAGTTTAAAATCCATTAATGGATGTTGACATAGATGAATATGATCAGTAGAAATATTTGAGAGAAATTCCCCTTTTTCATGAAATCATTTGAAATTCCCAAAATTTATAAAGGTAGATATTTAAAAGGTATTTTTGAATAAAAGTGTCCCATATCACATTGAAACGTTTTAAAATAAATATTATTTCCAAACATTCATTTCAATATAAATAAATCCTTAATATAATTTTGAAAACAAGGACATTAATTAAAAGGGTTTAGAATAATAATTCATTAAAACATTTAAAATGATGATCTAGTAAAATAGTTCCAGCCATGAAAAATTAGAAGATTCCTTTTGAAATAATTTTTATAAAATATGGGTATCTATGATATGTATGTCCCAAAAAATACTTACACATGATCAATATCAGATAATAATGAGATGGAAATAACCCTTACCTCATTGTAATCAATCAATTCCAATGAAAAATAGTCAATCACCACCAAATGAATCATATAATATCATGAATATAAATAGAATCATGATAATATATATCAAATGGAAGTATAAAATACACAACATGCAATAAATAAGTGGTGAACAATGGAAATCTCACTGAATTAAAAGTGAGATAAGAAACCCCTTATCTCGTGTCCGATATGACATGTTCGTTATTTAATATCTTGAATAATAAACTAAAGTTTATTAATAATTTCTTAAGAACCTATTTCAAGATTATTATTCCTTTTATATCACTTATTATGATGTTATAAACATTATGTAATCATTTATGTTAATAACATTCATTTTGTCGATATTTGGCACTTGAGTCAAAAATGAACACATTAAAGTTACAAGCTGTTCACTTGGTCAAAAGTTAATTATATTCAGAATGATATTCATGATGTAGATATCATATATGTCATATGTATCCAATATATACATGTATTTATAATAGTACATATCATTTTGCGGTATGAAATGAAATGCACCATTCATGGAGACGGTAAGTCGTACATACGCATGAACATTACATTCATTTCAATTTCTTATTTTAATGAAATTAAGACATAACGATACATAGTTATATTTCAATTCCTGTATTATATAATATATAATATTATTAAATCCATCCTTTATACATCCCACATATGGTATTAACGAGTCATATCACTTTGAGGGGGTGGTAGTCCGCACTTCCTCCAATGAAATTATTGCGCTTACCCATAATGAAAACCACAAAGATATGATATAAAATAAAAATAAAGAAGTATGAAAAATACATAATCATAATATATATCATATATAAATATAGTTCCATCATAATGGACACTATGAGAGGTGGTAGGAGGTAATTGAGCAATCATTATTTCATGAGGCGTTAGTTTTCCATCAACAGAATCATTATGTTATTCACCCATTAGATATAGGTGTGTGTATGTGTAGTTATAATACTTCATATAAAAACATCCAAGTATATTTAGGATACTAGTGTTGTTATAAAAGAACATAATAGAAAGGGTTTAGGGGTAGGAGAAGTAAAATAAAGAAAATAATTTAAAAGAAATGGTTACCTTTAATTGGGGTAACTTCCTTTGGTTTGAATAAAAATGACTTCTTGAAGTGCCTTTTACCTATGTTAAGGGTTATAGGTAGAGTATATCGATTTAAGGAGATTAGGTTTTCAGAATTTGTACATGACTAAAAGCGTGAGAGGTGTTAGTAATTGGTTATAAGTGGTCTATTTTTATATAGGGGGGAGGGGCTCTTTAGGAAAGTGTGAAAATATTATTTTATTACAGAATGAAATTCGGTTTATAATAGTGCAAATATCATTAGGGTAAAAGATAAGATGACTGATGGTCCAAATAAATTCATCCAATAATTATTGGACATGTTATAGATATTATTTTAATATTTATAATCTAATTTATTTAAATCACTTATTAATGAGGTAAATACTTCATCATTATTGTGTAATAAATAATTTAGCATATTCGATGTCTAAAAAGTAAAGAAAAACATAATGATGTTTGAAATATTTTGTGCTTTAGAATAAATATTTATAGTCAAAAATATTACTTATATAACACCATATAAAAATTAATTACTAAAGGATTTTTGTTTATGTCAATTTTTCCTTTACTTTAAATTAATTATTCTAAAGTGTCATTATCATTCATAAGTGGATACATGGGGTTCCAAAATTGACCCCTAGATGCCCATGGTCGGTCATTATTCATCAAATAAGGTTAGGACATGTGTTAAGGTAATTTTGAATTATTAAAATATTTCTTTTACCTTGAATTACCGTATTTACCTTTAACCGCTATAAATAAAAGTCAAAAGTTACTATTCACCAAAATTATTTTTATCTTATGGAACGAAGTTTTACTCCTTGATATTAACCATGTCTCTCGGATTTTCAAAATTCAACTCATAGAAGCAGTAAAATTATGTTTCATGTGAATTTGGAAATTCTCCAAGAAGGTGGGTAAAAGACTGTGAAATGTTCAATAATATTTTTATATATCTAAAATTATTATAAACTGACTACATTGAATTAAATTGAACTTATATATGTATTATGTATCTATTTTAACTTAAATTAATTTAAATAAAATAAATAATAATTTAAATAAAAAATTTGTTTTAAACTATAACTCAGTGTTTTTCACTGTTATCCAAAATATGAATGTTTTCAGAAATATACTGAAAATTCACCCAAAGATAATTTCAATATTAATAATTTAAAAATGAATTAAATCTTGTTGTCAAAACGAAAAGATGTATTTTTAATAAACAATAACTATCAAAAGTTTGGAACTTGTTTATGTCCAATTTCTATGTGAAATTACATACATTGACCAGCATTTTATTAAATGGTAAAAATATAATCTATTTATATTTCGAAACCATTAAAATTTATAATTTAATGCTATAAATTATATTGATTAAAAAAGTTGTTTTCAGTTAAAATATAGTATTTTTAATTATTCACCCAAATATGAAAGTTTTCAGAAAAACACCAAAAAATTATTGAAACGAAATTCTTATAACCCGATTCTAAAGAAGAAGTCTATATTTTCAAATTTAATATATAAAAGTTTCAAATATTGGATTCAAAAAGGGGTCACCATTAAAAGGTGGTAAGAGTGCATTTATTTAAAAAAAAATTTCTATCTAAAAAAATGAATTTGTTAATAAATTATGTCTAAGAAACTCATAATATGGATTCCAAAATTTTAAGGATTATATAAAGTTAAAAATGTAGTTAATACTATTGATAACCACTTTTGAACGGTTAGTTTGGTATGTCATGGTTCGCTTGAACTAAGAGTTTTGTATAGTGCAAGTTATTGAATTACTTCGAAGAAATAACAAACTTTGAAATCTTGGGGTGTTACAATGATAAATGGAAAACATTTTTGTTTCATGTCAGTTTTTTCTATTATCATGGAACTCCTTCATTCAATAAAAATATAAGTTAATATATGTTTATATTTCATAGAAAATATATTATAATTTGGATTTGAATTGAACTATTTATAAATAATTTCTTAAAATGAGTGCATTATATGGTGTAGTAGTAAATTAAAGTCAAAACCCTCTTCCATCGATAAAATACAACCATTGAATAAATGTGTAAAATTTACAAAAGACTATAATCCACCACCTTAGAAGTAAGGTCAACAAATATACAACATGAATTTATTGAATAAAATGATGTGGGTTTTAATCATCACATACAAAACTTTTCTATATGGTAATGAATTGAATTACCATAAACCATATTGAAAAAATCGTGGCTTCGTATTTATTAATTAAAATGAATATTATTTAATATATTACTTAAATAAAAAATAGATGTAAACTCCATAAATGTTAGTAGAAATCACCTTATTAAAAAAAATACACAGTACTGTGTTATAAATTACTTATCCAATTTACATTATCAAAAACAATCATTTCATTCTCCTAAAATCATTTTATTAACATTCTAAATATACAATGGGTTATATTTCCCACATATATTTTTATTAAAAAAATACATTAAATTTAATAAAATTTCATTGTAATTTTCATCCAATGATCTCAAATCATTTATAAAATAGAACTGTAGTACAATAGTTATATATTTTATAAAAAATATTATTATAAGATCATAAATAATGTACTGTTAAAACAAATTTCTTTGATCCAAATACTAAAACACATTAATTTTCCCACTTTTGTTGTGTCAATAACATTTTTTTAACCTTAACACCTTATCTTTTTATGAGGAATATTTTGTTCACTCATAAAAAATTCTTATATGAAGTTCCCCATATCATTTTATTTTTAAACCTAAAAAAATCATTTACTTTCATCTCTTTTCATTTTGTTTCTAATTATAGTTTTATATGAACTTATATCAAACTCCCAAACATTTCAAGTATTTTATGTGGTGGTTCTTGTTATATTTATCACATGTGGGGAAATCCTTTTTTCCCTTCATCTATTTTTAATTCATTTCCCTTAATTTCAATTCTTCTCTTCCCCCTTATGAAGACATATGACATGGATAATTTATTCCCATTTTTGATAGAACATAAAAATATTTCAAGATATAAATAAAATTTTAGAGACACCTATTCCCTTTGGATACATGGAATATGTACATCAAATAAATGATCAATCATGAATCCCATATAGTTTATGAAATCTATAGAATACCATAATAACCTTCTAATTGTAGCATCGTAATCCGCATTCCATTATTCTACCTTTATGTTTAAACAAATTAACATTCTCTTAATATTATTTATTTCTCACAATGGAAGAATATTTTATATAATTCCTCCATAAATATATTATATTTCATGAGTTTATTTCCAATTCTTTCCCATTATTCTGGATCAAAAACCACAATTAATCCACATTATTGATTATAAAATACACTACAAATATACCGTTTTGTTTTTGACAATATCGTAATTCCATGAATGTCTCCTTCAAAGACATAATCAAATTAATAACCAATATTGAGTAAGTTGTCCCACTAGATATGGGGTCGTCTATCCTATAAGGTCATCCATAATTAGAGACTCTAACTTTGGAATGATTTTCTTTATCTGGGAAAGGTTATGTGTCATCAACTATGGACGATCTACAAATATTCATATAATATTCTCAATACCAATACCAGATATATCGGCTTCTTTAGAAAGGAAAAGTAAATATTTTCAAAAACTACTAATACCATTATTCTTTATTGGTGCCATTTCAAAATAATGGAATATAATTGATTATGTTGTAACATTATGTAATGTAATGTTTAATCACAAAACTAGTGAAAAAGTAATCACAAATTAAAAGAAAAATCATTAATAATATCATAACAATAAACATTGTTTCTTTTTACATATAATTACAATCAAATATTTATTAATTATTATAATTAAAATGTGAATTATCATAAGGGTATCCCCTAGGAGAGTCAAAAAAGTTGTCTAGAATGTACAGCTGTCTTGTATGAGGTTATGCTGAGTAAACCCCAAAACACATTGTTATATTTGTTAACCCTAGGTATATCTATTTGATAACCACATCTACTTGTATTTTCTAGATATTTATGTATAAAAAAATTCCCACATAATCTCTTCCATTCTTATATTATAGGATGTTCTTCTATTCGTACTCTCAAGGTATTTCATATGGTTATGTAATATATAATTTCAAACTCTATTACCAAAGGATTTTTCTAAATCTTCTTTGATATCATATGTAACACCTTGACCCCATATGCCCGGATCCATAATAGTATTTTATTAAATTGGTAAGGATAAATGTTTTAAATGATAATGTACTAAATATTTTAGTTGATATTGAAACCCATATTACAAAAATGATACCCATGATAAATTGTAAATAGAAAATAAAAAAATTACAAATAATTAAATGAAATAAACCACATCCTTGAAAATATATTCATTATTTATTCTTCATTACATGGTGTAAAAAACATAATAAGTTTGGTTTGAAATTCTTAGTAATAGTATGTAGAATGGAATGAATAATATAGTGGTTAGACTAGCCCTCATGAAATGGTAAATAACAGATAACTCATTCTGTTGAGATAACTATATAAGTAAATAACAATATAGAAATGTAGGAAAATAAAACACATGAAATTAAATCAATAATAATAGAATAGAATGAATACCTTGACATGTTAATGAAAAAAATCACTCATATGAAAAATAAATAAATATGAATGAGTGAAACGATTTACTTTTGGAATTCATGTCTATGGCACATGAAAACATATTAAATCGAGATCCATCATGTAAAAAGCCTAAACAATTCTAATATGACTAACTAATTCTTCTCTTTGTTACATATAAAGTGCCCCATCTTTATCTACATCTTCAAATTGTTATTCATGTCAAGAAATTGAGTTAATTAATAAAAAATATTCCATATCTAATATCCATATTGAATAAAAGATAGAGATTTATCGAAATTACCCCAAATGATAAAAAAATGAAATTATAAATTGTATGAAAAATGTTATACGGTTATGTAAATAATCATATTCATAAAAAGTGATATTGTTATTTTTGGAAATTTTCTGGAAAACAGTCCTAAAAATTAAATATTTCAAGGGAATAAAAGGAATCAGGGAATTAAATGTCAACACTATAATTGAAAAAAATAAATCATAATCCATCCATAGGAAGAATATGGATGGTATTAATAAAATATATCCTATGTGCAGTAAAATAAAATGACTTTCTCTTTGAGGAATACAAATATAATAAAAATAACTTTTAATAACATTCTTTATGAAAATATTTTTCATTCTTAAAAATATTTTGATGAAAATGTTGATAATCACGTTAGAAAAAAAACAAATAAAAATTATCAATTTAAATATTAATAGGAAGCTTCAAAAAATGATGGTGGTTATATCTATACATGTTATACAAGGTAAGATGAAAATATATTTATTCATGGTAAAAAGGATTGAAAATTACCTTGTTTAAAAAGCATTAAAAATATTTATATAAAAATTTGTTAAAATAAAAAAGGTTAACTACATATTTAGTAAATTATTTTTAATGTATAAAAATAATTTTTACAACTATTTTTTAAAATATATTTTTTGTATGAAAACAAATTCTCAGACTAAAGACATATTGAAGTCTAGTATTATTAAATAATATTCAATAAAATTTTTATTACCAAAGTTTTAGATAATGGTAATAATAGTTAAAAAGGGAATTCATAATAATATGTGTGGAAAATTAAATGGTTTATTAAACAATCGTAATATATTTTCCCAAGATTTTAAATTATTGATCATTAAAATTATTCCTGAGGAAATTAATATATAAACATTTAATGTGTCCCATACCACTTTGAAACATATTAAATCATTAGCCTCATGAAGAAATATAATTATATTAATGTTTTAAATAACTTTTAGGAAATTTCATTAATGTTATAATATATCAATAGGGATCATAAATACAGGACAAAAAATTATTATCTTGTGAATATGACATTCATATCACATATTTAAAAAGTGAGATGAAAAACCCATACAATGAGTATGAATTGTCTTATATGTTTTTATACTGTTTTATTATAAAAAAATGATAATTAATTGATGTATATTGAAATTTTTTAATGTTTTTCATTAAAATTATTTAAATTTTTTCCATATTGTATTAAACAATTTAATTAAGTAATTTTACATCAGGTTTTTTTTACCAAATTCAGTTCATGTGATGAAAATAGAATTGGAAGGTCGACTAAGGTTAAATGGGTCATTATATAAAAATATCAAGATTAAAATTAATAAAATAATAATCATATTTATAAATTAATTATAAATTTTAAACAAATCACAAATAAATTTTATGATAAATGAACCCACATTACAATCATGTATATGGTAGGTCCTACGTACACATACGTAACATTCCAATTTTTCGATTATTTTTTTGAATGAATTAGGTAAAAATATATCCTAAATAATGATAACAATATCATAAATAAAATTTTATTAAATAAAATAAAATTATATATATAATATTTTTGATTAAAATGGAATTGAAATATGTTGACGAGGCATTAGTCCACACATCCACAACCGACGTTATCACTTTTTAGTGTGAGAAATGGGTAACAATGAAAATGATATATTATATTTCTAGAAATTTAAAAATTTCAAGATTATAATATATATATCATTTATTTATGATATTTTTTATTTGAAAAATATTTTATACATTTCATGTATTGCATGAAAAAAACGCATCACATTGAGGAGTTGGTAGTCTACACATCCACAAACGTTGTTATCGAATTTATAGAAAATGAAAATCATAAAGGAATGTTCTATATAAAAATTATAGTAGAATAAAGAAATTGTAAATATCATATATATCATATAAAAACATCTTATGAATCATTGTAACCACCATTATAGGTGTTAAAGGAAGAACTAATAATCATCATTTCATGAGGAGGTAGTCGTCGTACAAATAAATGGTAAGTTAATTAACAATTAGATTGATGTGTATATCATTAAATGGAAAATACATATCATAAATACATATATATATATTTAGGATATTTTTTTATATAATCAATTAATATTAATATTTTTGGGGATGATATTGGAAATAACAGACAAGATATCGAGGTAGGATGTTATATCTTTTTCAAGAAACTCTTTTTTGTTTTCACCAAATAATTAAATGGAATGATTAATAATAAAGATGGGGCTTCTAGGATATGTAATGAATTATATGATATTAGTTGATAGTATTTTGGGTAATATAATTTCTTAAATGTGTGTAGATGTGGGGGGACAAATTCTTTTTTTATAGTGGTAGAGGAGTGGAACTCATGTAGAATTTTAAAAATAGAATTCCACCTATGTTTTTTCCATGAAAATTGAATCCAAAAATGGTATGAATTATATAAATTGGTTGATATATTATAAATATTGTTATAAACTATATTTTGGAAATTTATCTACCTAATTTTGAGCCTTAATATTAATATATCGTCCATTATTAAGATAATTTTTCTCATAATCATGATAATTATTTTAATTCACATCCACGGATATTTTTGGGAAAAAATATTCATATTTTTTTTGAAATTCAAAATTATTCTGATTCAAAATATTTAATCCAATGAACCAAATTATATTAAAAATATTTGTAGAAATTAATTATAATTTATTTTTAAAAATTGGAAGAGAGTGTGGCGTTTTAAAGAAAAAACTTTAAAAATATTTCTATATTTTTATATTCAATTATTATGTAAAATTGAATCTAATAGAATAAATTAGATTAAATGATAATAAATTAATTACGTAAAATTTAAAAACAACTAAAAATGTAATTTAACCTTATAAATAAATTAATTGAAAAATATTTTTTTATTTATAATTAATTTTTTCAATATTCATTAAAGAATGAAAATCAAAATAAAAATATCTAAAATTCACCCTAACCTAATTTTCATGTTTCTAATTAAAAATTACGTTGATCAAAATCATACACCTACTAAATATTTTATGAATCATGTCCACTTTTTCTAAAATTCTAAAACGTAGTGCATGTCTATGACATAATGGTTTAAAAATAATGGTTGAATATTTTATTTATTTCAAATAAAAATTTCAACAACCATATAGGGAACTAAATTCCATATAGATTATGCTAAAAACGTTAAATAAATTATTGGATAATTTTACTTGAACAGACTCTGGAGGACTACATTATTCTAGAATCATTTCTACTACTAGTGCTATATATTCTTTCATATCTACCTAAATCATTTATATAATCGAAAAAATTCATGTTAATATATTATTTAGTATCCACCAATACAAATATTTAAAAAAGATTTTATTAACATAATATATCCATACAATTTCATATATTCTTCACCTACTATAGCAATTTTTTGGACTTCTTGATACCGAGGAATATGATCTTTGACATGATTCTTAGCATAGAATGGACATCTACAATAATGGAATAGTTTTATTACAAATGGGGATGGGTATATTTTATTCCACCAAATATATTATGGTATGTGATTAATACAAAATGGTAATATAGGTATGGTAGACTTGGGTAAGAATTGATTCAGATCCAAATGATCATGTAGAAGATTACATGATATTCTATTTTAGTGGGAGATTTGGTAAACCCTTGTATATTTATATGGTTATATATTTATACTATGAAGTAATTAAAAATGAAATATTAGAAAATCCTCCTAGTATATTTGTTCATTTATAGATTGAGATCATGGTGGGTGTGGAGACCGATTTGATACCCCCTTATCAAATGGATCCAACCAACTGATATATCTCAAGGTGAATCTTTATGACATAGAGAAAAAGGGACTTATCAAATTGACTATATCCTAGTGGGGAGAAAATATATTGAGCTACATGAAGAATGGTAGTTTTATTTTAATTATCCTTAATGAAAGGAATATAAACCATGTTTTGTTGAAGAATAGATACACATTTCTTTTGAATAATAACCTATTTGATCAGTTATAGAAACTCAATGGTTCTCCATGATTTATTTTTTATTAAGCTACATCCAGAGGTGTGTTATGGATGAGTTCATCACAATTAAAATATTCAATATTAATTATTTAAAATTATATTATCTAATGATGATATTTAGTTTGATCAATTCAAAAATATTGTCAAAGGATCTCATGAACATGCTATTTCATCCATACCATGACACATTCATTTTGGTTTTCAGTAAATAAATCCTTGTATACTCGACAACAATAGATAATTATTGTATATATCTTGAGATATTGTTGAGTTCCATTTATGAAAAAAGTATTTATATTAAACAATTAATGTGAAACATCTAGATTTGAGACTTGATGTTCACAGGTAAATTGGTGTTTGAGACACGTATATTAGTGGACCCAAATAAGTTTGAACCGTTGGTTTTATGAAAATTCTGTTGGAATATGATCAAGATCAATAGTTTTTTTTCTACATATGATATTACAAAATTTTCATTAAAGGCAAAAAAAATTATAATCATTATTAACTATGATGATGAATAATTGATTAAAGATATTGTTTGTATATAAGAGTGAAAAAACATTTCATGGCTAGAAGGGGACATCGACTATATCTACATTGCTCTCAGTACCCATAATGATGATTATATATTCTATTTATAATGATGAAAAATATCGATTGTTTTGGTGTAGTAATGATGAAAAATTTCTTTTTAGTAACATATGGGTCATATCAGCTACGACCACATTGGAAGAACTACACGAATCGAGACCGATAGATATAAGTCAGTATTCATGCACTGATGTAATCAAAACACATTATAATAGGATAGAGGACAGTTTTATACAATGAATATTTCATACAATCTTAATGAATTATGCATCATGACTTCAAATCTAGAAAATTGTGTGTGGATGGGTCCCCATATATGTTCGAAAATGTGATAATGCATTCTCAAACTAAAGGATATTTCATAGTTGTTTATCATTGCTATAACATGTAGGTTTCTTAGTGTCATGGAAGTGACCATTAATAGGGTATATGAACGTGATTATATTGTTTCCAGACATGATTATGGAATCTTTTAGGGATTCGAGAATAGATCCATGCCCCCCCTTTATTGATCAAATCGTCAATATTATAATAGGTGGTGGGTGGCCAGAAGTCTGACATAGACTGCGTTTAGATGTGAGAATATAATTATAGAGATAACCTAATCCCCTTGAGTTGATTATGGGATGTAAATATAATATGTGTGCATAGGAGAGTATTAGTCACTAATTTAATACGATGGGAGATTATGATGGATGTTCAGTCCTCTACATATGTGCTACATCTTAGTGTACCACAATTTTTTATGGAAGATCTAGTTTCCAGGCATAAAATAGACATTTATGGGTCAGATCCTCCATTCCTTACATACCCAGTGAGAATGTATAATCAACAATGTCAAAGTAGTTTTTTTCATCCACATTCACGACACATATGGAAGTGGTAGGTTGTCATGATAAATATTTTGAATTTGTTTCAAATGAATTAATGGAGTTGTGAAATTTTTAGGTTGATTTTTGATCAGTAAAAATTTGTTGATCAATTTAATGTATCGAGCAGACTCAATTAGAGGATGATCTAGAAATGTATTATTCCAGTAAAATATTATGATAATGGGGAGTCACATTTTTAATATTATTTTATATAGATTCATGTTTCACATCATGATTTTATTATATCTTGTAGAAGTACCAGGGGGATCATCAATGATTGGGATTTGTGTATGAGACTCTAAATAATGAATAATCATTATAGACATTGTCAAAAATTAAGATGTTCTTCCATATGAACCAGCAGCATACATAGTCAGAGAGATGTCCAAGATGTGTTCCCTATCATTCGGCGTTGGAGGCTAGTATTTAGAAACAATGCAATTATAATGAGAAAAATTTAACCCTAGTAAAATTATGATAAAGGAGAATGATGTTCACATAGAATTAACTAATAATAACTGAACAACAAAGAAAATATATGAACTAATACTGTTGCACATAGAAAAATGTAAAAAAAACTTAAACTAAAACAAAACTAATCCAAACCTGAATGACACAATCATCATGTGAAAACATGGCCATCCCCAACCACAACACCATACTTCTCTAGATAAAAACTCAAACCAGAAACTGGAACATAGAAAACAAACCATGTTTACTGATGATGAGTGGCCCATGTTGGGTCTGAGTATAAAGAGTTCAGTATGTAGTCACCATAGAGCCAATAAATATCATTTCCAAATATATTACATAGAAAAAGTAATTAATTAAATATATAAAATTGATCTTTATCATTTAAATATCCCAACACAACCTTCCATATTTATTAAAAAACACATATTTTGTTTTTGAATAGGATATATATTTCCACAATATAGTTTATATAATGGAAACCATTGTGATAAACCCAATAAGAAGATAAATATTATATGCTACAAATAAATGAAATAGTGCAAATAAACGTATAAAATGACCATAAATAAAAAATCCATGTTCTAAAAAATTATACAAAACAAAAAAATAGATAACCATGAGTGTTTCCAAAAAAAATTAAATGCAATCCATTTAGGTACTCTATGTAGACTCAACCTTCAGTGTATGGAGAATCTTTGTAGTCAATCGCCAGTAAGAAACTATAAATGATCCAATCTTGTGGTACTTCCCAATTGGCCTCTCATAAAATCAATGTTGTAGAAATTGATCCAATCATTTTTGTCAAGAATTCACCAATCGACCCTCTAGATGATGCCCCAAAATCCCCTGATTAAACTATTCATTGAATAAGGAGGTGCTCACTTGAACCCCTCATTTGACACCTATGATCAGTGTGCTTTCACTACCCAACACTGAAAGTACATATGCGATAAACCACTCCTCTGAGGATAGACCATATAGTTTCCTATATCACATCAATTCATATATGTTGTGTCATCCAGACATTCACATTACAGGAGCTTTCAATTTATTTTCCAACCAATTATGATATTCCAAAAAGTCCTACACATCATTTCACTTAAAACACATTACCAAGAAATATGAAATTATGTTCCATACCATTAAAATATAAAATACAAATCTATTTTTGAATCTATTTCCATACTAAGTTGAAAAATTACAACAACACAAAAAGTGAAAAATGGGCCTTTACACCATTCTTAATCCAAATAATATTATAAAATACCCAATGGACCCTGCATTAGAAATCATATTAAAAAAAACATTACAAATCATTTGGGATATAAGGAACCTCTATGAAAACATTTTAGTTTTTGAAGAACCATTTGAAAGAGAGAAGGTTAATGAAAAGGAGGTGATGAAAAGGGTCATTTTGAAATATTAACACAAGTTGAACAATGATTCCAAGACCATTATCATATATGTTACCATAAATATGTTTACCCTTTTAACATTTGGATGTGACCACATCCAAAGGAATAATAATTGAAAACCAAGTGTGTGGACAATAATCATTATCTAAACCACCAACGACACTAACAACCAACACAAAAATTACATAAAAGCACTAAAACACTAATATTATATTATAATTACAACCAATGCTCAATTTTACATGTAAATCCAAATAAAAAACACTTGCATGGATAATAAAAACACAAATACACAATTTTATCTCAATGGAAAAATAACATTTTATAATATTTTTCTTACATATATGTAATGAAATAATTTTATGAACCCCATGAAGACACATATTAATAAAATATAAACTATGATTACATAGTTATAAATAAAAATAATAGACATAAAGTACTATTAACACATTTTAAAATATATAAATATGGATCAAGAATCAACGAAATGTTATGGAATGATAAATAATGGGAAAACAAATATCAGTGAAGTGCAGATAAAATGATACTCCAAGGGAAGAATATGAAAAACCAATGAACAATCCACACACAATAACATTAACTAAATTTAACCCCATAAGAAAAACCCTTTCCTAGTTTGTTTAAATAGGTTATCATAATATGGGAAACCAATATACTAATAGAAAAGCATAATAAGAGGATAATGTTGACTGAAAACTACAGAAACCTTACCTGGGGACATTGAGGGAGATTTAATTGTGGAAAGGGGAAAGATGGTAGGTTTTCAGGAGACCCTTGGTGCAACTAGGTCAAGAAAGCGTAAAAAAATTATTTTTTTGGTTTATAAATATGAGGAAAACAATTAAAATTTAATATTTTCAATGGTATGGGAAAGTCATACACTTTGGATGCATGGTTTGAAAAACCATGTTCCATCATGAGCCCCCTACTTGAGAAGAGAGACACCCCTCAAGAGATTTATACATTGGTTTGGAAACCATACAGCACCCGTGTTATTTGGACTAGTCAAATAAAAGACCCCCAACCCCCACCCTCACATTTTTTCTACATGGTTTTTGCTAACAATGTGCGACATGTGCAACAATTTCCAAAAACCATCTCTAAGATGCAAAGATTCTCCTAGGACTCAAATGGATTGTACGGAACCAAGTGCTATCCATGAAAAGAAATCCATTAAATAATGAATTGAACTAGAAAGGACCTCAGCATATATATTTTACACAGTTTACCCCCAAACAATGAACATGTCCATAAACCAAGGGAAAACTAAATCACTGAAAAATTTAAATCAGGAATTTGACAAAAAACCTTAACAAACAGAACAAATGAAAATAAAATAATAAATAAAAGGGAACATATCGTCTTCCATTGAGAATTAACCACACTACAAGAACATTATTAATATAGAAAGTCACTCCACTACGTGAGGAACAAATCGTATGCTAAAAAAGATGATATTGTATAAAAAAGGTCTACAATATTAAATTTGCCTCCCCATGTGACATCCGACCAATTTTAGGGATATCCATGACACAACGAACCATAGGGGAACAAGAGAGTGTCCTCCCCTCACAAGAAACAATCAATAATTGATGAACACCATGGTTGAGAACACCAATCATGAACACAATCCACCTCACCAATCAAATGATGACCTAAACCATGATTGTTTAAATATAAAATACTAAATATTCAACCAAATGACAAAAATTGGAAACTGAAACCTATTAATTAATGGTCAATCACTTGAAGATCTACTTCCATTAAATGAAATTATTGAGTTAAAAATAAAATGAAACCACTAATCCCTTTACAACAAATACTACATACAACAGCTAAGGGAACTATAATATAGAACATAAACCTACTACACTCTAATAGTAGAGACAAAAATATGGGATAACCAATTTCCAAAACCCACAATTCCTGACTGCATGAAATGATACACTCTATAACCTTTGAATCGATTCCTAATGTCTTAAATCATATACAACCCCGCTTCTAGGATATGACATCCTCCAACCATGGATTCCCTTTATAGATAAACTTTATACAAGAACTATACAAATAAACCAAATGAGAAACTCAAATAAAATTCTTAATAGGGTTACATAATGTAACGCCATAATATTTTTTGAGATAGATTCTTTTTAACATATTCGATGTCTTTTGTTGTATGCTAATCTAAGATTTGCTTGGGCTATACATAACACCATATTAGTTTGTAGTATATGAAACACTATAATTGGAATTTCATTACACACAATTTCATATTTTTTGGATAGAATTAAATTCAGACAAAACTGATTATATGTGATAACTAAATATTATAACCTATTCATTATAATGGTGGGTATGAATGGTGTTAACATCTTTCTAAAAAAAGTATTTAAATGAAAAAAAGTGAGTCTATAAAAAAAATAAAATCATTATATATGGATTTTATTAGTGATATATATATTAAATATATTCAATTTAAATTAAAAAATTCATCTTAAATATTTTCTATACATGATATAAGAACAAATTCAATTTTATGGATAAAATTAGTGTTTTTCTAAAAATCCAACATTACAACTTTTTGATGGAGAACCCATATTAAATCTAGTATATTTACAATTTTATGAGTTATATTTGATATAATAAACTTCTTATTTTTAAGAGTGACATCAAAATTTAACATGGATGAAATTTTGGTAGTTTTAAAATTAAATAAATATTTTAATGAATGGTGAAAATACTGCATTGTAATTCAAAATATTTTTTTGTTGAATTTATTTATATAGTTCGATTATCTTTTTGATTGGTTTTAATGTTTAATTAGATTATGTTTTTATCATTTAATACAATTTTTGATAGGGTACATAATTTCATATTTCAATTGGACATAAACACATGTCAATTATTTGATAGTTTTTACTTTTTAATACCATGCTTTCTGGTTTTGACAACAGTAATTAATTATAAATTATTTGAGAAAACATATATATTTTAAATGGGAAAATGTATTCCATATTTTGAATCAATTGGTAAGATTTATGTAAATATATACCTTATATTTTTCAACATTATGAATAATAACAGTATTAATTAATTTTATTTACCACAGTTTTAGGGTTAATTAGGTAAAAATGGGTAAAAATAATATTATATTAACATATAACAACCCTAACATGTGTCATAATCATATTTTATGAGTAATGATAGATATAAATAATCCTTAATCCTATATTTTTTCATTTGGAAGTGACTTGTGTGTGAAAATGACATGTTATAACAATTAATTTAATGTAAAAGGAAATATAAGATAAACATGTATATTTTTACTCAATAAAATTTAAGGAGGGGTTATATAATTGATCTACTTGAAAATAAATAGTCATTATAATTCTAATAATATTTCCTGCATCATGGTATTTAATTTATAATTTTGAGACATTAAATAAATATATTTATTTATGACACGATGATGATGTAGTGATTACCTTATTAATGAATGATTTAAATAAATCATATTATTAATATTAAAATAAATTTAAGTTGAAAATTTTGATTCGATAAACGAATTTTATGAATTCTTATTACATGTTATATTTTATTTAATGTTTTTTTTTCTTATCAATCATGTTTTTAAATATTGAACAAAATTAAATTACTAATTAGTGTCAAAAATGAAAAAAATGTGTTTTTTGAAACTAAATAATATTTTGTTAACTGATATAACAATCATTAAAGTATAAGAATATTCTAAATGAATTATATAATGTAAAAATTGTCATTAATTATCCACATGACGTTATTTTATCATATTATTGTAACTATATTGACCATATAATGTAAAAATACAAGAAGACATGATACGAGTTAATTTATTTAACTAATGGTTAGAGCCAAAAGATAAAAATATATTTGTGACTTAAATTTGTTTAAAACATATTTTTTGAGATTATTTCCACCCATTTTCATCAAATCCTAGAAATATTTATCTTTTTAGGAATTATAATTTTGAAATAAATTATTAATAAAATAATATTTCTAAACATACCCAAAGTGCCCCCTCTTATCTCTTATAAAAGGCCACCACATCTACCCACATAATCACACTTATCAAGACACTTTTCATCATAAAAAACTATTAAAATAAGCACACAACATATCTCCCATCCTTATAGACACTACTCTATTGGAATAAATCCATCATAAGGATGCCTTTTGTGCATATCAAATGAAGGTACTAAAAAAAGAGGTAATTGTTTTCTCACCTCAATCAAAATTCAATTCTTCTTATACATACACTTCTTATGTTTATTCCATAAAAAAGTATTATATCAAGTATATCATAAATTATGAGATTTTATTATAATTTTTATACAACCTTATACTTGATTTTATCAATCCTACAAATATCTATATCACAATGTGTGCAGACATACAGCTTGTCGTCTCCATGATATGGTTTAATTTTATATTCACCAATAAAAAATATGGATGAGTATAATAATAGTTATAATGGATTTAAATAACAAATATAACCTAATAATTATTTTTTATAATTAATATACCATCCAATTTTATACCATATAACTATTATGTGAATTATATTATCAGTTGTGTGTACGTACGACCTACCGTCTCCACGATGCGATGAGATTCATTCAATATGATCATAATTTAATCACAATTATATACATGAATGGAATGAATAAATTAGATATATATTATATTAATATAAGTTTTTAAATTATATAACTATAACTTAATAAGTGGAATATAATATTATCTGGCAAAACATTCATCAGAATATAAAGAAGATAATATCA
This sequence comes from Viscum album, assembly GCA_963277665.1. Classification (NCBI taxonomy): domain Eukaryota; kingdom Viridiplantae; phylum Streptophyta; class Magnoliopsida; order Santalales; family Viscaceae; genus Viscum; species Viscum album. The sequence continues at coordinate 2,056,524,728 of OY728120.1, read as the reverse complement.
TATTATTGAGTGACAGTTATATGTACCAAACAAATGATAATATATTAATATTTGATGTAATAAAAATTATTATAATTCAAGAATAATTAAATTACATTATTTTAATATTTATACAGTTGGTTCAGATACATACAATAGATATTGTAGCAATGGTATGGGATAATTTTTCAATATCATTATTATCAAAGATTATTTTCACATAATTATTTACTGGGATATATTTACCATATACATCTATGTTATTCAAATATGGGATAATATTAACATTCATCTACAATTTTTCAAATTTCATATTACCCGTTGGTTAATTTTTACAAAATGGTATGAAACAAATATTTTTTCGTTATTCAATACATGTTTCTTTTTTGACATTTATAGTAAAAGTACGAGGAAATGGTTTTTTTAACATATCTGGAATGAATGGATTCTTAATCCATCATAAAAACATATTTCCATGAATATTAATTTATACTATTTCCAAGGTATTTACAAGTATATTCATTACTTTTAAAAATTTATGGAATTTTCAGAACAGAAAACGTTTTTAAGAACAAATGATATTTTTCTCAAGAATTAATTTTAGGTATTTTATTAAAATTATTTTCCATATAAAATAAAAGTCCACAAAGAGGGTTATATTTATATCAATATTATAAATTTGATTTTATTGTGTTCATTATGGAATGATATTTCATATGGATTATGTTATGATGGAATGATGTTTAAGAAACCCATTTAATTTCATGGGTTATGCTATGATGATTGATTTATGTTTTTTGTCACAGGTAATAATGATATCATTATGTTATGGGTCGGACCTATATCTCCATTCAATTCATTGGGTAACGATTTATTTCCCATGAATTAGAAATGAAAACAATGGAATGAAAATTTGGTTCAGTAATACTTGGCAGGGACAATATATAAACATTGTTAGGTGATGTACTTTTTACACTATGATGGCATTTTCTATAATCCATGGCTGACATAGAAATGATTTCCTATATGTATATGTTTTCCACAATTTCATGTTTTATTCCAATTCTATGTTATCATGATTAATGTTACATTCTGATTTATGACTTATGTACTACCAATATTTATTTCATAACTCAAGATTTTGATATTCAAATGTTATGTTCATGTTGGTACATGATTATGTTTATGTTTTGTATGATGTTTTCCATTTATACCCTTATAGAGAATTTGATATCGCACTACTAATATGTTTCCTTTTCCTAGGATATAAATAAATTCTATATGTAGGAAAACTAAAGGGGAAGTTATTTTTGGGAGATATTGATGATATTTCACCAAGATAGATGAATGTGATCCGAGTTTCCAACAACACTAAACCAATAAAATATTTGTGAATCTTTTTTTGTAATGTAATATGTATTCCCTAAAAAAAATTAATGTTCATGTACATCAATCATAGGTCACCAGATAGAAATTCAGCTTCGAATGACTGAACCCAATACACTAGAATCAAAGATGAAATTGATTCCATGGATTGGAGGCCAGACCCAATGAATTAGATTTCCCAGAAACATGTTCCTATGGAAAATATCTATTTCTATATGTGGGAAAATCATAATAACTATAGAAAATAGGCTCCTTAACATCCATATGATGCACTCCTGTAATAATATACTCTATAAAATACTCTTCAACTAACATCTCATATTGAACTCCACTTAATTAAAGGACTTGGTCCTTGAATTCCGATCAAAGTTCCCAAATGAATATATGAACCTTAACCCGATCCTATGATGCTACATTTGGTGAATATGAATCTATCTCTCCAAAATGGTCAACATATTTCTTTAACGTCCACTAACCCTGTTGAACAAAAAAACACTTCCCATTTCTTCTTCCTCAACTCATTTGAATAATTCATCAGATGAACGTGACTATGAAAACATCCAATGACATTCAATCCTTTAATGGGGGAGAAATTATCAACATAAACCACTCCAAAATTAGACTATAAAATGAACCAATAATAGATCACACCTTCACAACTCCATGAGTTCCAAACATATTTATGAAACCATTAATATAAATAATATACTCTATAATATATTACATACCTTTTTCACTTTGATGTGTAGAAAAAACAAAGAAGAAATAGACTATGGGACTCTACTCGATGTCTGGGTAAGACTGAAAGCTGGGGGAGACTAGTTATAATTCATGTAGGATTCTCTCATGGAATACTATGAATAGTAAAATAAAAGTAAATAAAAAATAAATATCTAACCAAAAATATAAACTTGAATAAAAAAACATCTGACAAACCCTGAACCGCCAAAAAAACTGAAAGTTATATTTTAAAACAAAAAAATCCATTCCAATTTTATAATTTACATCTATGAATGAAACCTTTAAATTTTGGATACATACATTCAAAATAAATTTCCAAACATCATAACCCAATCTTAAAAAAAACAACCCCCAAAAAATTTTACATTTTTTAAAATCTTTTTTAACCATTTTCATTTCAAATCATGTACTCTATTTACAAATATAGAAAACACAAAACCCACACTGATAACCTAGTATTAGAATCTAGTGGACATGTATGACCTGACAACATTGTTATCGGGACATGCCCCAAAGAATCACAAACCACTCAAAGGGTCTTCAACAGTGCTCCCAATCACTACATGGTTCACTACTCAATGTGATATCACATAATAGAATCCAATAACCTTCATTTTCAAACAATATCTACACAAAAAAAAAGAAATTCATAAATCTCATAATACCATTGGATACTCGAAGATCAGAATTGGAAAGTGTTTTTCACATCCTTATCGTACCTACATCTAGAGTTCTAATAGTTCTAATATTCAAAATATATAATTCCTTAAATAAAAGTGTGCCGATTTGATATAATGTTTTCATTAACCACACATGGATTCTATCTGAGCATGCAGCTAACCCAGATCAAGATAACGCATTAGAGGAGTTTGTGATCCTCTAGGGCTACTGACTAGTGACGAGAAAAAAATAAAACATGAGTGAAATGATTTATCTCAATGAAAATGAGGATCTATGTCTAGTATGTTCACACATCATATGCTAATAATAAATTATCAAAAAATATATATAAATACCCATCTCGATAAATATACAAAATTGGACAATAACAAAAATTAAAACAAAACTAACCCAATCCGGAATGAAATGATCTCTATGTAACCACTTGGTGATCACCATCTATAAGACCAACTAAATCAAAATGAAAACTCAAACTACAAACCTAAACATACTAAAAATATTGGGTCAACTATTGTCGAGTGGAATAAGTAGGGTGTGAGCGTAAACAAATCAGTAGTTAATCACCCTAGAGTCCATTCATTTCTTTTCCCATAACATTCTATAAACAGCAGTTTTAAAATACAAATAAAAATAGTTTTTTATCATTTACATAAAAAACATTTATATTTAAAATAGAACAACATTATTTTCTTTTTAAAATGGGTTTCAATTACCAAAATCAATTTTGTAGAACGAAAAAACAATTCAGAAACATAACATGAATTTAAAGAGGCTATGATATGAATAATTTTTAATATCAAGATAGAAGTACATTAAACCAATAAATCAAGAAACTAAGTGAATAAAGAGTAAATAGAAAATATTGATAGATAACCAAAAAATTATAAATATATCAAAAAGAAATCCCTAGATGTATTTAGTTAAAATTATGTTCTAATAAGCTCCCAACATCCCAACCTTCCCCCTAGAGACCAAACAATGGGTAGAAAGATATCTTAAGAAGAACTTTTTTTCAAATCAAAAGGAGGTACTCGAGAAAAATATAAGTATCACATCTTTAAAAATTATTTTCTTATTCTATATCATATTCATAAGTTGTTTCCATACAATAGTAATAAATTCAGTTTATTCCACATTATAAACTATTATTATAATTATGGGAAAACCTTATACCTCCGTTTATCCATAAAATAAATAATAATATCACCATTCATGCATATGTATGGCTTTCCATCTTCATATTGTGGTATAGTTTTTTATTCAACAATAAATAAGTTGGAGGGGTATAATAATGGTTATAATGGATGTAAATAACTAATATAATATGATAATTTTTCTTTATAGTAAATATACCATACAATTTTATACTGTTTAACCATTAACTAAATGATATTGTCTCCCATGCTTACGTACGACCTACCATCTCCACGATGCGATGTGATTAATTCTACACCATCTTCACTAAAAGAAAATTTTCTAGTTAAATGGAATAAATAAATATGATATATATATTATACAAATATCATTCATTAAATGATTTATATATAACCTATGAAGTGGAACATTAACTTGTTGAATAAAACATGCATAAGAAAAAAAGTAGTTAATATCAGATTAATGGGTGATAATGAAATACTACTAACAAAAGAATGAAAATATAATCATATATATAATCATTTTTTTAATTATAGTATAATTCAATAATTTTTTAAAATCAATATATAGGATGTTCAGATTTATACAAATGATATCGATCCTAAGGTAAGGGATACTTTTTCAATCACATTATTGTCCTAATTTTTTTATGTAATTTTTTTGTACGGTATGTTTGTCATCCACACACATGTTCTGTAAATATTTAATACTATTTCTATTATTCTAAAATTTATTAATGTCAATTTTACTCATTAGTTAATTTTTACTAAACTATATGAAATGAATTTTATGCCCTTATTCGATAAAAGGTACTTTTTTTCTTTTCCGACAAATGTACAATGAGAATAATTCTTAACTTATATGGAATGGATGGATTTTTACAACTTCATAACACCTTATTTCCATAAATTTTACTCTAAAATATTTCAAGTTTGTTTTCAATTAAATTATATTCTATTAAAATCATGTGGAATTTTGAGAAAATAAAATGTTTTTTTAAAGAAAAGGATATTTTTATCAAGAATTTATTTCAAGTTTTCTATCAAAATTATTTTCCATATTAGATGAAACTCCTAAAATAGAGTTATGTATATGTATATATTATGATAGTGATTTTATTTTTTTAATGATGGAATGATATTTTATATGGATTTTGTTATAATGTAATTATGGTTAAGGGATCCATTTTATTTCATGGGTTATTCTATGATAAATGATTTTTTTGGGAACATGTAAAAATAATTTCATTATGAGATGGGTGGGACCTATATCTCCCACAAATATATTGGGTAATGATTAATATCTCATGAGATAGTAATTATTGGAACAAGAAGTAATGTTGGATCAGTAATATAGGGATGAATGGACATGTAAATCGGGTTTAGTAATGGAATTTGTTGTCTATGATGGACTATGACCCTTGGATAATATGGAAAGGATTTTCTATTATTATGTGTTTTCCACAAGTTCATGTTTTATTTAAACATTGTGTTATCATGATAAATGTTACTTTATGATTTATTTCTTATGAACAACTATGATTTATTTCCTAACTAAATATTTTTATATTCAAAAGTTATGATCAGGTTTTTACATTCTTATGTTTATGTGTTATATGATGTTTTCTATGATTAAACTTACTAATAATTTGAGATTACCCTTTTTATATTTTTTTCCTATGATAAAATGAAATTATATTGGTAGGAAAACAAAAGGGGATGATATTTATGGGACATGTTAATGATCATTGACCATGATAGAAGAATGTGTTCTGTGTTTCCAAAGACACAAAACCAATTCTATCTATTGTATTATGCATGTGTAATGTATTATGTATTATAAAAGAGAAATATACTGTCCATGTACATCATACTTGGGTCATTAGAGTTGGTATCAGTGCGAAGGTTTTTTCGTCCATTAGAAACAAGGATACAAAAACATTAGTGAGATCCCCAGAGATATTTCTATGTATACATATAGGTATGTCTTAAGGAAAAGTCAAGTGTTGGTTAAAATTCTAGGGTTTTTGTGTTCTTAATAACAAAACTCGGGTTAAACAGAAGATATCAGAGATTTAAATATTATATGCAATTTATCATACTTATGTTCTTTAAAATCTGATATGCATTTCTCACAATTTTTTTGTTGTCTTAGTCAATATCCAAAACAACAAATAACATAATTAACTATTGAATGTTTCATATGTGAAATGAATGGTAATTATTAAGATGTATTTTCTTTGATTAAACATCATGAATTGAATCAGTACAATTATATATGTATTGATCATACTACTGAGGATATAGAGAAAGTAATTGACATGTGAATGGTATGTGATGTTCATCGATTATTGTTTAAATTAATCCTATGATTCTTGAGGTTGTGGAACCTTTTAACATGATTCATATTATAGTAGTGATGATGATGATGGATATAGAGTAATGTTTTAAGAATAAAGTTGGATGATTAAGGAGTATATGTTTCGGAATTCAAAGATTATGTTATATGAATCATGAAATAAGTAAGTGTTTTTAGTATAAGGTTTTATTAAATATTTGAATGTATATTTTGAGTAGTTATAAGGAGATAAAACATTATTTAAGGATAAGGTTTGATACTTGGAGTAGCCATTATTATGGGACATATAACCCTTTATATGTCCCTAATGTTAAGATAACAACATTTGTAAAATGATACGTTGAATTTGAATAAGTAAATTGGATGATTCTTGTTTCATGGGAAGAAATTATGGAGTGGTTGAATTGATAATATGCTATCATGGATGAGGTATGAAACTCTTTGGGACTTGAAGAATAATACACTATGTTTTGTTACAAGGGAACATGCATGTTTTAAATAGAGATATCTAAGAATGCTAGTTGTTATTATGACTTAAAAGAATCATTGATGTATGTGTTCACATATTTTTAATGTGGAAAACCTGTGATACCTTATGATATATGGGGGATAAATTTTAATTCTTGTTTTTCATACTTTTTCTATAGTTTTTTTATTTTCATCTATCAAAAGGATAGTAAGGTTATAAATTTTTTTGAAAGGATAAGTTATGCATCAAATTATGTTTGTTATAATAAAGTATTATGTCACCATATATGGACTTATTCATATTTGATAACATGTTCTAAACCTTTTCGTGAGATAGATGAAAGTTTCTATAATTATATTAATAGATATCATTATCTACTAATACATCTATAATGAAAAATTCATCTTCATTTAGTTGAATTAGATATGAAGTTGAAATTGATCAAGGGATGACCAACAGTGAGATTATATTGAAATTAATTAAGTATTTCTTATCATGCCCCAAACATTGTTCTCCATCACTATCCATCATAACATTATGGATATATTATTATTCATTAACTATTTTTTCACTTCCCACCTATGTTCTCTTATGTGGAAACCCTGTGATTAGTTACTTGGGTAAACGATATGATTCTAACATTCATATTTAAAATGAATATTTAACATTCTTTTTTATGATGTGGGTTTCTATTAAATAATCATTAAATTAGTAACCCTTTCAAAAGACAGATAATTTTAGAGAGATAAATACATTTTAAGGGGGTTGAATATATAACCCAAAGATTTAGTGAGATAGATTCTATAAAAAATTTTTGAGGCCTTGTGTTGTATGCATCAATAATATTAGCTGGAGATATACACAATATTGTATGAGATTTTAGTATAGGAAACACTATTCATGACTTGAGTTACAGACAGTTTCATGTCCTTTTTAGAGAATTAAATTCACAAAAGAATGAGTATAATTGAATACTAAATATTATAACGATGTTATTATAATGGAAGGAATGAATTATAATAACTTCCATCTAGAAAACTATTTAAATGAAAATAAGTGAGTCTATAAAATAATAAAATAACTATTTATAGATTGTATTAATGAAATATATAATTAATATATTTAATCAAATGTTTTAAATTCATCTAATATTTTTTCTTAACCTGGGATAATAAAAAATCATTTTTGAAGATAAAATGATATTTTTTCTAAAAGTTAAGGTTTACCACCTTTTGATGGAGAACCCATTTTAAATCAATATTTCTAAAATTTTATAAGTTATTTTTGGCATAATTAACATATTTATTGGATTTGGGACATCAAATTTTTCCTTTGATTATATTTTTGTATTTTTATAATGAAATTTTAATTTTAATGAATAGATAAAATACATTATTTTATTTCAAAAATTACATTTTCATATAATTTAGTAATATAGATAAATCATCATTTTAAATGGTTATAATGATTAATTTGATATTTTTATCATTTAATCTAATTTTTGTCCTTATAAGTAATTTCACATTTAAATAGGACATTAACCAAAGTCAATCATTCTTCAGTTTTTACCTCTTAAAAACCACATTTCTGGTTTTAACTATTAGAATTAAATTTAAAATAATTAATCAAAATTCTGTTTTTTGGATTTTTAAAAATTTATTCCATGTATATATTCTTAATCTCTAAATTGTTTATATAGTTACCTTTTATATTTGTACTTTATGAATATTTAATTCAGTAATTAATTTTATTTACCATCGTTAAATGTTAAATTAGGTAAATAAGGTTAAAAATATTATTATTACAATATAAAACTACCCTGACATGTATCCTAATATTAACTTATGAATCATGGGTGATGTAAACAACCTACGTTATACTTTTGGTATGCGGGGGTCACTTGGGTTTGAAAATGACATGTTATAATACTTATTTTAAATTAAAGGAAATATTATATAAACATGTATCGTTTTACTAACACTGTTTTAATGTGTGGTTATATAAATTATATATTAGAATATAAATATTCATTATAAATATAAAAATATTTCATACATCAGGGTATTTTACTTTTTATTTTTCGACATTATACAAATAAATGTATTTATGAGACAATGATGATACATGGATTACCTTATTAATGAATGATTTAAATAAATGATATTGTAAATTATAAAATAAAAGTCATCTGAAAATTTTAATGCCAGAAACGAATTTAATGTATAATTATTACATGTTATATTTGAGTTAATGTATTTTTTAGATTTAATCAAGCGGTTAAACAAAAATGAATTACTAAATACTGTCCAAATTGATGTAAAAATGTTTTTTTGAATAATATTTTACTAAATGATATATTAATAATTAAAATTAATATTCTTCCAACTATCATATATAATGTTAAAAATTTCATTTATGATCCAGTAGTTATTATATTATATATTTATAGTAATTCAATTAATCATAAAATGTTAAATACAAGATGACAATGTAAGAGTTAATTTATTTATCTAATAGTTAATAAAAAAATATAAGGTTAAATTTGTGAAAATTTTTTTATAAAACATATTACTTGAGATTATTTCGATCCATCCTCATATGACCGTAAAAATATATCACTATGGAGCAATTATAATTCCAAAAATCAATTTATAATAAAATAATATTTCAAGACATTCCTGAAGTTCCCCTCCTCCATCTAATAAAAGGCCACCACAACTACCCACATACTCACATCTCCCAATACCATTTGATGGTACAAATTCTACTAATATAATCTCCCAACATCCCTCCCTTCCTTATAGAGACCACACATTGGGTAGAAATCCATCCTATGGAGACATTTTTTACAAATCAAATAAAGTTAATCCGAAAGGTGATAATTGCTTTATCACCTCATTCAGAATTTATTTCATCTTCTAATTCCTCTTATTCAATTTTTTCAATACTAATGTAATGTAGCATGTATATTATACATTCTGATATTTTATTATAATTATAGTACAACCTTATACATTATTTTGTCCACCCTACGAATAACAACATCACCATTCGTGTGTACATATGGCTTACCATGTCCACATTGTGGTGTAATATTATATTAAACAATACATAATTTGGATGTGTATAATGGTGATTATAAGAGATTTCAATAATAACTATAACATGATGATTATTATTTATAATTATTTTATCATCCATTTCCATACCATTTAACTTTAAAGTGAATGATATCGTCGCTAGTGCATATATACGACCAACCGTCTCCACAATGCGAGGTGATTATTTTAATATAAAATTCATTAAACAATGATTAAATACCTGAATATAATGAATACATTTAATATATATTATAGTAATATAATTATTTATATCATATAACTATAATCTGAGAAGCATAACATGATCTTATGAAAAAAAACATGCATAAAAACATAAAGTAGTTAATATCCGAATAATAAGTGACAATGAAATGTTATTAACAAACGAATGATTATATAATCATATATGATATCATAAAAATTATTATGATTCTTAAGGATTCAATAAAAATATAAAAACAAATATATTATAAATTTAGATACATATTTAGGATATTCGAACTAAGGTATGGGATAATTATTGAATCAAAATATTATCCGAGATTGTTTATAAGTAATTATTACAAGGGTAAATATATCATCATGTCCCATGTTACCTAAAAATTTAATACTATTTATATTCATCTATAATTTTTTAATTTCAATTTTACCCTTCGGTTCATTCATAATAAATGGTATTAAAGGAGTATTTTTTCATTATTTGATAAAAGGTACCTTTTTGACATTTCCGGAAATAGTACATGGAGAATGTTATTTTAATTATATACCTTGAATGGATTTTTATTGTTGTGTAAAACATTATTTTCATTAATATTATTAGAAAACATAGAAAATGCATTTTTAATTAAATTATTTTCTTTTAAAATTACATGGCATTTTGAGAAATGAAAATGTTTTTGAAGAAAAAAAGGATATCTTTATCAAGAATTAATTTCAAGTGATTTATCAGAATTATTTTCCATATAAGAGGATGCACCTAAAATAAGAATCTGTTCTATACCTATTAATACTATTATTTTATTCATTTAATGTTTTAAGGTTATTTTATATGTATTATGTTAATATGGAATGATGTTTTTGAAGCCCATTTAATTTATTAGGTTATGATATGATGAATGAAAAATGTTTTTGTGGAACATGCACAATGTATTACATTATGAGATGGGTGGGACAAATATCTCCCTCCAATGTATTGGGTAATGATTTAAATCTCGTCAGATAGACATTACTAGAATGGAAAGTAAATCTGGCTCAGTAATACATGGCTCGAATGATATGTAAACTCGGTTCAGTAATAGACTGTGTCTTCTATGATTGTTTATGATCCTTGGATAATTTGGAAATAACATTCAATTCTTATATGTTTTCCACAAGTTCATGGTTTATTCCAATTCTAGGTTATCATGATTTATGTTACTTTATGATTTATTCCTTATGAAATACCAATATTTATTTACTAACTAATTATTTTGTTATTCAAAAGTTATGTTCAGGTTTTTACATTCTTATGATTATGTTTTCTATGAAATATTCTATGCTTACCATTACTGAGCATTTGAGATCCCCCTTTTCATATTTTTTCTTATAACCAAGATATAATGAACGATTATATGTAGTAATACTAAAGGGGAACATATTTATGGGATATTTTTATGATCTTTCACCATGATAGATGAATGTGTTCCGAGTTTCCAATGACACTAAACCAATACTGTCTTTGGGAATCTACAAGAGTAATGTATTTTATATTATTGAAAAAAATTTAATGAACTTGAACATCAAGCATGAGTCATTAAAAATTGTATCAAGGAAAAGTTTTAGTCATCCTTTTGAAACTAGGATGAAATTTTTTTTGTGAGATCCATAGAGATATATATTAGGATATATCTTTGTACGTACTATGGATAAGTCACTTATAGGTTAAAATCATAGGGATTTTGTGATAATCATGAATAACATTGGATTAAACCAATTATATCAGATATTTCAATATAATAAGTAATTTACCATAATTATGTGTTTCAAATCTCTGATTTTTATTTCTCACAGTTTTTATTCTTGTCTTAGTCAATAGCTAGAACTACATAGAACATAGATAACCATTGAATGTTTCATCTGTGAAAAGAATGGAAATTATGAAGATGGATTTCTTATGTGGAAACATCATGAATAGAATCCAGACAATGGTACAAGTATTGGTCATTTTGGTAAGGATATAGAGATTATAAACAACATGTAAAAGTTATGTGATGTTCTTCATGTATTGTTTTCATTAATCCTTAGAATCTTCAGGTTGAGAATCCATAAGATATGATTCCTATTTTAGGAAAGATGATGATGAAGGACCTCAAGTAATGGTTAACGAATATAGTTGGATGACTCATGTTTATATGTTTTTCAATTCAAATATAATGTTATATGAGTGATGAAATATACAAGTGTTTTCAGTATATGTTTTTTATTATGGATTGGAAAGGATATTTTAAGTATTTCTAAGAAGAAAAATGTTATTTAAGGCTAAGTTGATATAATTGGATAACACACGATTAAGGGAAAGATAACCTTTTAAATGTCTCTTATGTTAAGATAATGATGTTTGGATAAATATATGTCGAATTCAAATAAGTAAATTGGATGATTCTTGTTTATTAGGAACTAATTATTGATTTGTTGATGAGAGAATTATGCTATCATGGATGATGTATACCAATTTTGGGACTTATGGAATAATCCACTATGTTTTGTAATAAGGGAACCTAAATGTTTACAATAATGATATCTGATAATTTAGATTATCACCGTGACTCAAGAGAATACATGATTAAGGTGTTGCACATTTTTGGGATGCGACCAACTTGAGATTCCATACGGTATATGGTTTATAAATGTTAAGCTGAGTTTTTGATCATTTATCTATAGATTGGGATTTCATTCTTTCATAAGGATTGTAAGGTTATCAATGTTTTGTAAAGGTTATGTTATGCATTGGATGATGTTTGATGGAATAAAGTATTATGTCACAATATATGGACTTATGTATGTTTGATAACATGTTTTAATCATTTTGTTGATAAATTTGGAATGAGATGGTCCCTTTAATCATTGTAGATTTATGGGTTTCTAGTTGTTAACTATTCCCCAAACCATGTTTTATATCTGTATCCATCAGAACACAATGGTTAGAATTTTCTTCAATATCACAGTTTTAACTTCCTAACTACGTTCTCCTATGTGGAAACAAAGTTATGACTTAGCTAGGGTAACTGTTATGTTTTTAACAACCCTTTTTTAAATGATGTTTTAGTATCAAATTTTATGATGTGGGTTTCTATGAAAGAAACTATCCTGTAGTAAACCATTTATAACCATAATAAATTTAGAGGTGAAATCCATTTTAAGGGTGGTAGAATATAGAACACTATTATTTTATATGATAGATTCTTTTTAATTTATTTTATTTCTTGTATTGTATACTAAAATATGATTATCTTGCATTATACCCAACATTGTATTAGCTTGCAGTATACACAACAGTATTCTTGGATTTTGTTATAAAAAATTTCAATTCATTTTGATATAATTCATTTCACACAAGACTGAGTAAAATTGAAAACTAAATATTATAACCTTTTCATTATAATGGAAAGTATGAATTCTATTAGCTAACATCTAAAAAACTATTCAAATGAAAATAAGTGTGTCTATAAAATAATAAAATCACTCTTTATGGATTTTATTAGTGAAATATATATTTAATATATTCAATATAATGTTTAAAATTATTCTTATATGTTTCATATACATAACATAAGACCAAATTAAATTTTATAGATAAAATGGTCTTCTTTCTAAAAGTGAATTTTTACTTCCTTATGATGGAGATCCCTTTTTAAATCTAGTTTTTTCAACTTTTATAAGTCCTATTTGTAACACCCCGACCCTAGCTACTCAATGTTAGAGCATTATTACATAACATTGGAATGATCACAAAGGATAAATTCCCTAAAGATCGATCAGTTTAGAAGCCATAGAAGTACTAGATACATATATAAGTTTTACATGGCATCACGTGATAAAAAGAAAAACAACATTTTGTCTCCATTGAACACACTTATATCAATTATCCTATCCCTTATGGTCAACCATAAAATACTTCTTCACATACTGGGAAAAATAAAACATATAATGGGGTCAGCTCAGATGATCAATAAGGGTAACAATATAGCGTAATCTTTCATAAATAAGCATAAAAATTTAAGGCAATGTTTAAGAAAAAAACAACCCATTTAAACATAAACTTCTGCATAATATGGCAAAGAAATGTCAAATAATGTCATTTACGTATTCACATGTATATTATACTTGTCGAATAATCACATGTAATATCAATATCAAATTTCATAATGATTGAATGCATAATACCAGTCTTTATAATGACATAGTCAGGGCCTCATACCAAGACTACAAATAATACTTTTTCATTGCATTGTGCCAAGACACTAGTTTTTCTCATCAGACCTACCGATGAATAGAGGATCTATAGTGGGATCCATCCTTCACTTACTAAGTCTAATTCATTCCTCTTATGAAAAGGTTTAAACATAACATAAACATTCATATTAAAACTAACATAGGAAGTCTAAATACATTATCCATAAATCAAGAATGGTATAAAATTACACATCCATAGTCAAACATATCACAAAATATTCAATACAATATGGATGATTTTTATTGTCATAAATCAACTTCAAACTAGTTTTAAATCCATCAAAGGAATTTCACATATATTAAATGAAATCTATTTGAAATAAATTCTTCTATATATATAGACATAATATAAATGTCACATAACTATTAAAGAAAACATCTATTTAAAAATATTCTTATAAACTTTTTAGGGAAGCTTTGAAGGTGTTATAGCAGCATAAAATAGCCACACCCACTGTTTAAGATGAAATTTTTTTCCTTAATTTCATCGTAGAGGTCGTAAAAGACCTTGTTTGGAAAATGATAGAAAGCTTTTTTTATAAACATATTATAAATAGAAAAACAAGGGTAAACATGACATTAACCCATAGTCTAAGAAATTGTAAACATGTTTTGAAATAAATTTTTAAGAAACAAGTATGTGGATGATATAGAGGTCCCCAGAAATAAGTACGTATTAGAAACCTCAGATAATTAAATAGACTGTAGAATTAAACCTTACCTTATTGTTTTCCTTGGAATAGGGTACATTAACCCCAAGTATAATAGTAAAATATTTGTTAATAAATTATACAAGAACAACATACATAAATATTATATAATATAAGATATTTAATATTTCATTGTTAATAATATTTTAGTAGTATTATTGTTTTGAGTGTTAAATAATTTGTATTCATTGGATTTTTTTTTTACAAAAGTCATGTTTTATATATATTGGATGTATTTGATTCATATCTAGAATGATATTATGTTCTTAATGATTATTTTTAATCATAAAATGAAAATTATTCTTGAATGATTATGATGGGTAATGATTCTCATCATGTTCGTGGAGATGGTGAAATCGTATATAATTGGATGGTAAATCATATATACAAAATGATTAACTTGATATATTTATTATTTACATATGTTTTACTCATTGTTATACAAATACAAATAATAATGAGTTTGAATAACAAACCACACCACGACATGGAGACGGTATGTCATACATACACATGCATGGTGACTTGTCATTAATAGGATGTGTAGAATAATGAATATAGTTGTACCATATTTATAATAACATCACAATATGTATAAGGCACTGGAGTTATTATTTTGTTATGGAAACAAAAAATAAAGAAGAAGTGGAAAAATAAAATAACTTAGAATGAAGTGGTGAAATTATTACCTCTTCTTCGATGGTTTCTTTTTTAGTTAATCAAAAAGTCTCTTTAGGTTGTATTAATGACCAATGTAAGGCTTCTAAGAAGAATTGAGGGTAGTTGGGAGGACATATGAGTATGGGCTTTTTTTGATCCAAATGTCTTTAGAGGTGTGCTTTTTAGATAAGGGGAAGTACCCTTTTTATAAGAGATGTGATGGTCACTTTAGGAAATGCTTAAAATGTTATTTTATTAAACAGTTATATTCGGATTATAATAGCTCAAAAATGATTTATTTCGTGGATAAGGGGGGGTATGGATCGAAAAATATCTCCACAAATAGGTTTTAGGTATTTTAAGGTCACCACATTAAGATTATGTTTTACAATTCACTCTAAGTTAAATAGTTTAACATTTACCATGTATTCTGATATTATTATAATAAATTGTCAATAAACACAATATAAAAAGACAAGAGAACCACAAGTGGTTCATTATTAATATATATAACCTTATTAATTTCCTTTTGAAGATATTTATATTTTTAGGAATAATATATCAATTAATAATATATTATTTGTTATAAAAATTCATTTTTGTCAATTTTGACACTATTTGGTATTTTGTTTATGAGAAAGTCATAACAGCATGATTGCATCGAATAAAATTCATTTAATAAACCATAACACGTCATAATATTCTATTAATTTCGTTTAATTCATCAAAAATATCAATTTGAATTTATTTTGATATTTATAATTTAAATAAGTTTAATGTTTTATTGAAAAGGTAATTTACACGTCATCATTATTTCATAAATAAATTTAATCATTTAATGTTTAAAATTTATAAATAATATACCATTATGTTGAAAATTGTTTTATGTTTATATCTAATATTTATAGTCTAATTTATCTTCTATATAACCGTATATTAAAAATGGTTTATTTATTAAACATTGAAGTTGACATGTTTTACTCTTCTTTAAAAAAATAATTATAAATACCATAATAAGGTCCATGTGGACCTAAAGGAACATTTCATATTCCTATGGTTGGTTTTTGTCGAAAAAAAATATCCAATAGAATTAGGACATGTGTTAGGGTAATTATAATATCAATTTTTATCTTTAATTACCCTATTTACATTTAACTGTGGTAAATAAAAGTCAAAAGTTACTATTCAGAAAAAATTATTTTCATCATATTGAACCCCATTTTACTTATTTATGTCAACCATGTCTCTCATATTTTTGAAATTAAATTCACATATGCGGTAAAATTCTATTTTATGCAAATTTTAAAATGTTCCTAGAAGGTTGGTAAAAGACGGTAAAAAGTGCAATAAAATTTTGTATATCAAATATTATTATAAAATGATTCCAATTAATAACATTGAACATAAATAGGTATTATGTATATATTTTTACCAAATAGAAATTTAAAATAAATAACTAATTATTTAAATAAAATTTCAGTTTTAAAAAATAATGCATCATTTTTTCACTGTTTATCAAAAATTGAATGCTTTCAAAAAAATACAAAATTTCACCTTAATCTAATTTTTATATTTTGAATTCAAAAATTAATGCCATTTTGAAAAATAAAATTTATAAAATTTTAAAAAGTGTATATTACAATTCAGAACGACTAGTTTGATTAGTCGTGGTGTGTTAAAACTTAAAGGTGTGTACAACGCAAGCTATTGAATTTTTGAAAGGGAAATGTACCGTGGAAGCATGGGGGTTAAATTATCCCCTCCGTAAAATAATTTCATCCTCAAAATTTTTATAATATTACAACATAAAAATATTTGAATGGTTCTTCATCATAAGTTCTTCATATTCCCATGTTTCCCCTTCCATCTTATGATTTCTCCATAGAACATTTACAAGACGAGTTTTCGGATTTCTCCACAAATGTTCTCTTGAATCAAGATTATTGATTGGATCTTAGAAATGTGACATATCATGTTCCAGGTAAATTTATTTCATAGGAGAGTACATGAATTGGTTTAGGAATGTATTTTCTCAACTGTGATACATGGAACACGTCATGATCTGTAGAGAGACTTGGCGGCATTTCCAAACCATAAGCTACAACACCAATTCGTTCAAGAATTTCGAAATGCCCAATATACCTGGGACTCAATTTACCCTTCTTACTGAATCGTACAACACCCTTCCATTTAGATAGCATTATGAAAAAATAACCGCTAACGTGAAATTTCAGAACCTTCCTTCATTTATCGGCAGAGCTCTTTTACCTACATAGAGATACTTTGATGTGGGATTCAATAATAATCATATTTTCCATTGTTTCTTCAACATGTTCTTGTCCTACAAGTTTTCTTTCACCTACATCATCCCAAAAAGTCAGTGTGTCACATCTCTTTATGTTATCCCACAAAAAATGTTCCTTCAAATATCAATATATCTTTTTTTCTACCAGGGTTTCTAGAAAATTAGAGCTATGAGAATCATCCAAAAATAACCTTTTTAGATCAGTTATGTTAGGAACACAAAGTCTCTTCCCAAATCTCAAATTCCAATCTTCATATATGAAGTCGGTAAATATCACATCATTCAGAACATTATTTTTTTTCGAACTCCTCTGCATCAGTCTTAAAACTCTTTATCCTTTATATTAATGATGTTTTTGTAACCATTTGAAATATTATTGATGTTTCATCTTCCATGGTTATTCTCATATCCATATTTACTAGATCTATAAAAATATGATCTATATGAACTTTCATCCTGGTCAAAACTCCATGATTCTCTCTTCATGAAGCATCTGCCATGTTATTTCCCATCCCCGAGTGGTAGTGTATAGTGATATCACGATCTATGAGTATCTCGAGAAATCTCCATTTACTTATGTTGAGTTTTTTCTAGGAGAAAATATACTTCAAACTCTTGTGTTCCATATATATCTCACATTTTTCACTATAGTGATAATGTCTCTATATATTCAATGAATTGATTGCAGCTTCTAACAAAATATCATGAGTGGGATAGTTTTTTTGAATAATTTTTAGCTGTCATGAAGCATAGGCCATAAATCTATCATTCTGAAAAAAGACACAACCAAGTCCTTTCTTTAATGAATCTCTATAAATAAAAAATCCATAATTCCCCAATGGTAGAGTCACGATAAGAGCATTGACTAATCAACTCTTCGGTTCATCCAAACATTCATCACAGTCTTTTGTCCAATAAAATTTAACCCCTTTACCTATGAGCTTGGTTAATGGGTTTTCCAATGAGGAACAATTGTGGACAAAACATATATAGTAACCTCCTAACCCAATAAAATTGTGTACTTCAGTTATACTCATTGATATTGGGAATTATTATATATCCTTGTTCTTTGATGGATCGTTGATGATTCCATCCATAGAGACAATATTTCCAAGAAAAGAAATTTTCTAAAACGAAAATTCACACATGATAAACACCCAATATAATTCATTTCTTTTGAGGGTTTTCCAAAAAGTACGCTAGTGAATTTCATGATACTCATATATTTTGAATTATTCCGGGATAAAATCAATAAATACCACTACAAAGTCGTAATCATATTCCTTGAAAACATTTTTCATTAGATCAATGAAGACATTGAGTGAATTAGTTAGTCCAAAATGCATTAATGTAAACTCGTAATGCTCATACCAATTACAAAATGCTAAATTAGGAATATCTTCCTTCTTTAATCAAGACTGATGATATCCAGGTTCAAGGTCAATCTATGAAAAATATTTACCTCCATGAAGTTTGTTAAAGAAATCATCAATGTTAAGTAAGGGATTTTTGTTCTATATTGTTATAGAACTGTTCTCCCTATAGTCAATGCCCAAAAATCATAGATCCATCACTCTCCTTAACAAAAATAACATGGGATCCCCGTGGAGAAACACTTGGGAGAATAAATCAATTATTACTGAATTACTAAAGTGGTTTCTTTGGTTCCACTAATACAAAAGTGGTCATTTTATAATGGGTCATCGATATGGGAATTGAACTAGGAATTAAATCAATAAAAAACCCAATTTATCATTAAGGAGGATGTGTAGGTAAATAATCTATAAACACGTGAAAATATTCTTACACAATAGGTATATCCTCAATTTGAACATTCTTTTCCTCACTCATAGTTATTACATTATCTTCCTCTATAATAATTGAATTTAGTTGAGATACTGGGGATGAATCTATATAAGAATTAGTCGGTGACATTTTTACTCTAAAGATAAGGAACTCTTTAACAACATAAAAAATTGTAACCTCCTTCTTCTTACAATAATTATTCACATCATTGTTCGGAATCCAATCTATACCGAGGATTACATCAAATTCAATCATGTGTATGACAATGAGATCGGCTGATAAAGAACTTTTATATGCCCTAATGGGGTCTGATTCACAAAAAAAGTGTTACAATGATACTTCCATTTCATGTTTACACTAACAAATCCATTGTTAAATAAAATTAGTATAATCACAATTTCATAGAAAACTGGGATAATATGAAACAATGCAATTATATGGATTCCAATAAATTATAGGCTAAACATGAGGAAATCATTAAATTACCTACTACCATGTCATTCGGAGCCTCAACCTCAGAAGTAGTGATCACATAAGCCTGGCCTTTCTCGCTTGGCCTTTTATGAGGTATGTTTCCTTGGATCATAGGAAATTCATTTTCATAATGCCCCAATTCTCCAAAATTGTAGCATTCATCATTGGCAACACCTTTCTTTCCCATGCAATCATGATCTTAATGGCCATTTTCAACACACTAATAATAGACTCCCATTCACTTCAGGCACATTATGGGATGTTTCTTCCCACATTTACTACATGATGGAAATTCAAATTTTCCCATCTTCCCATTATTTCTATTTTCAGTGTGTTTATAAAATCTCTTCCTGTTTTTCTTTTCTTTAAATTCATAAGACATAGAGAATTCCTCTTTTTGTATACATAGAAAAATAAACAAGATCTTCGTAAGATGAGAATGATTGAGAGACTAATTCTCGATAGAGAAATGGTTTTATTCCATCAAAGAATCAGTTATTATTTCTCCTTATGTTACGTATATAATCAGCTAAATTCCTTTATATCCTTGTAATGTTATCATCCTACGTTGCGACATTCTCATTATCCATATTTCATTAGACTCTGATGTTGCCTTTCCATATCCGCTCAATGGTCACTGAGAAATTCTTTTTCAATGAAAAATATCATTAAACAACCTCTATTCCATATTTGATACTTATTCGTCATATTTTATGTTTTAAATTAAGGGAAACCATTGACCAACATCTCTCGTGAGGCGATAAACTTCCATGAAAACATTTTCCCTTTCACAATTCCCCAAAGAATGAAAAACGTTCTCTACGGAAATTATCCATTGTTTTCCAAAAAAAGGATTTGTCCTCACATTGAATGATGGAGGTTATTTGTCTCATGAATCATTATAACATTGATCCTATTCATTGTGGATCAGGGTTCTCTATACAAGTATGGTTATTACTCATAATCTGAGTAAGTTGTCCCAGTATGGTGATAATCAAATCAGCACCATGTGAATCACCAGCTACACTATAATTATATTTAGTATAAGGTAAATTAATACATGGATTAGATGTGTTTATACAGTTTCCTTTCCTTCTACTAGGTTCCATTTCTAAAAAATGGCATACACTAGATTAGTTTACGAATCACAATGCATAATTCAAACTTGTAAAAAACACGACATAAATTGAACAGTAAACAGATATAATCCATAATCATAAAAAAATTATTTGAGGTGTTATATACACATAAATCCTTATTAATGGTTTGTAATGAAAATTTTAATTATCCAAAACATATCCCTCGTGACTGTCATATCCAAGAGTGCAGCAAGGCCCATTGTCGTGTACTAGAAAACCCCAGGTCAAGAAATAAACTCATTGTCGGAGTTTTCACTCCTAAGTACATCAGTGAAAAAGAACCCTCTACATTGTTGATCAATATAGGGATTTATTTCTTGGAAAACTCACAAAATATATACATTACCATAATTTGATTAATTTCATCTATACTAATCCTAAAATTCTATCTTAGGGTAATGTTCTCTAATGAGATTTTTTCAAAATCTAGCTTCCCAGGATTGAACTAAACTTCCTATGATACCAAATGTAATTCACTGACACTAGTTACCAAGAATCAATGCGGTATTACATAACATTGGCATGATCACAAGGGATCAAATCCCGAATGTCTGATTAGTTTAGTAGCCTTGAAATTACTAGATACATATATATGTTTGATATTACATCATGAGATGAAAACAAAAACAAATTTTTGTTCCCTTTGAACACACTTATATCATTTAGCCTATACCTATAGGTCAACCATAAAATACAACATCACATCCTAGAAAAAATATAACATAGAAATGGGTTAGGTCAGATTCCCAGTAAGGATAACAATATAACATAAACTTTCATAAATAAGCATAAACATTTAAGTTAATGTATAAGACTAGAACTCAATCATTTTAAACATAAACATAATAATTATATGGAATCGAAAAATCATATAATTCCACTAACTTATACACATTGATATTATACTAGTCGAATAATCACATGTAATATCAATATCCAATTTCATTATGAAGGAATGCCTAATGCCAGACATTATAACCACATAGTCATGGCCTCATTCCAAAATTACAAATATGATTTTTTCAAGGCCTTTATCCAAGACACTATCATGTCTCAGGAGACCTACTGATGCATCGAGGAGTTATAGTGGTGTCCACCCTTCAATTACTAAGTCCAATGCATTCCTCATATTAAAAGGTTTAAACAAACACTACCATTCATTTTAAAACCAGGAAACAAAATGTCATTACATTATCCATAAATGATGAGTGCAATAAAAATAACACGTCAAAAGTCAAACATATCACAAAACCTTCAACACAATATGGATTATTTGTGTCATAATAAATCAACTTCAAAAAAGTTTAAAATCCATCAAAGGATGTTATCATAGATGAACTGAAAACTATTTTAAATAAATATCTCTTTCTATTTTGAAATCACTTAAATGTAACATAATTATAAAAGAAAACATTTAATTTAAAAATATTCTTATAAACATATAATGTATGATTAGACGTTTTTATAAAGGTGTAAAATATCCACACCTTCCGTATATGTTAAAAAAACATTGATTCCTAAATTTTCATGAAAAGATCGTAAAACACCTTGTTAAGAAAAATGACAAAAATATTCCTTTATAAAAATATTCTAAAAATTAAAACAAAGGTATAAATAATTGTATCACATATTCTTGGAAATAATAACTTTTTTTAAATATGTTTTTATGAAACACGAATGTGGAAGATAAAGAAGTCCTAGTAGTTACTATGATTTTAACAACCTCCGATAAGTAATGATATTGTAGAATTAACCCTTATCTTGTACTTTTCATTGGACAAGGGTACATTAACCTCCTATATAATAGTTATTAATTTTTTATTAAATTTTACAAGAACCACATACATATATATGATTTAATATATGATCTTCAAATATTTCTTTGTTGATAATATTTTATTATTATCATTGTTTCATGTGTTAACTGGTTTGTATTCATTTATTTGTTTTATTATGTAAGTCATGTTTGATATAGATGGGATGAATTTTATTCATATCTAGAATGATATGAAGTTTTTAAACATTATTTTAAATTATAAAATGAAAATTATTATTGATTGATTATGATGGGGAATGAATCTCATCACGTTCGCGAAAAAGGTAATCTGTACGTATGCACGAGTGAAAATATCATTATATTGATGGTGAAATCGTATATAATTGGATTGAATATCATATATACAGAATAATTAAAATATTATATTTATTATTTACATTAGTTATATTCATTATTATACCCATCAAAATAATGAAGTGTTTGAATGACAAACTACAACAAGTCGCGGAGACGGTAAGTTGTACATACACATGTACGATGAATTTTCATCCATAAGTTGGATAGAATAATGAATATTGTTGTACTGTATTTATAATAAATATATTTATAAGGTACATAAGTTATTTTTTTGATATGGAATCACCAAAGAAAGGTGAAGTGGAAGAATCAATGAATATTGAAAGAGGTGGAGAAATTATTACCTCTTCTTCGGTTGTATCATTTTTAGTTGATCAAAAGGGATCTATGGGACGTCTTCCTGATCTAGGTAAGGATTATAAGTTGATTTTATGTTAGTTGAGAGGACATTTGAGCATGGGTTGGCTGATCCAAAAGGATTTGGAGGTTTTATTTTTAGATAATAGTATGTACCATTAATAAGAGAGGTTTGGGTCACTTTAGGAAAGGCTTGAAATATTATTTTATTATACAATAATATTCAGTTACTAATTGCTCCAAAATGATTTATTTCGAGGATAAGGTGGATATTGGTAGAAAAACATTCATACAATATGTTTTAGATAGGTTTAGGGCACCATATTAACCTTATCTATTAGAATTAACTTTTAGTTAAATAGTTTAACTTTTACCATGTATTTTGGTATTATTATAATAATGGTTATCAAACAAACTATAAGAATCCTAGAGGACACCATGTTGTTACATATTAATATATCTATCCTTATCTAAGTATGATCTCCGATCCTTAGATTCATTGAAATATTATATCCATTAATAATATATTATTTGATATAAAAACTCATTTATGTCAATTTTGACACTATTTGGTATTTTGTTTTTGTGAAATTCATAATAGTATGATTAAATAGAAAAAAATCATTTTATCAACCCTAAAAGGTCATATTAATCTAGTAAATCCGTGGAATGAAAAAAAAGTATAAATTTTCATTTATTTTTATATTTATAATATCAATTATTTTTAGCATTCATTAATAAGGTAATTACAACATCATCATTGTGTCATAAATAAATTTAATTATTTAAGGTCAAAAAATTAAAAAATATGATTATGTAGCCAATATTTTTATATTTCTAATTAATATTTTTAGTCGAATTTATCTTATGTATATCTCTATATTAAAAATTTATTAGTTATTGACAATTGAATTTAACACTATTAAGTCTTCTTTAAATAAAATATTAATAAATGTCCTAGACTAATCCAATTAGACCTAAAGGATTATATTTTTTTTCCTAATGTTGGTTTCAGTTTAAAGAAAATTATCGAATAGAATTAGGACATGACATAGGGTAATTATAATATCATTTTTTACCTTTAATTACTCTATTTATTTTTAACCGTTGTAAAAAATGTCAAAAGTAATTATTCATCAAAAAATATATTCATCTTATTGAAAAACATTTAACATATTGATTTCATTTGTGTCTCTTAAATATTTGAAATTCTATTCATAGAATCATTAAAATTATTTTTTATGCAAATTTTCATATGCGCCTAGAAGGTGTGTAAAAGATGGTTAAATGTTCAATAAAATTATATATATATATATCTATATATATATTATCATAAAATGACTCAAAGGAATTAAATTGAACATAAATATGTATTATAAATCAATTTTAACCTAAAATAAATTTAAATTAAATAGCTTATTTTTTAAATTAAAAGTCAGTATTAAACGATAACTAATTGTTTTTCACTATTCATCAAAAATTGAATGTCTTAAGAAAAATACCAATGATTCACCCAAAGATAATTTTGATGTTATAAATTAAAAAATGAATACCATTTTGAAAAATAAAACATATAAAATTTCAAAAAGTGGGTATTACTATTAATAACGGCTAGTTTAATTGGTCGTGGCATGTTAAAACTCTTAGTAGCATATAATGCAAGCTATTATATTATTCCAAGAGAAAAAAATCATGAAAGCATGTGGTGTTACACTATTTGACCTAATTAAATTATTATTTGTAATTGGGACCTCAAAATTTTTTTTTATTTGATTTTGGTATTTTTCTAAAGAAATTCACATTTTAAATAATATTTAAAATACTGCATTTTAATTTAAAATTGTATTTTCTTATAATTTAATTATATAGTAATATTTTCTCTTAACATTGATTAAATGTGTAATTGTATTATGTTTTTATCATCTTATTTTTAATCATTGTAAGTAATTTCACATTTAAATTTGACATAAACTCAATTCAATCATTAGTTAGTTTTTACTACTTGAAAACCTCCTTTCTAGTTTTGACATCAGTAAATAATTTAATACTAATTAATGAAACATATGTATTATGAATTTGAAAAACATTTATTCTGCATATGGGATCTAAATCTCCAAATTATATAAATATATACCTTTTTATTTGAAATTTATTAATAGTAACTTCAATAATTTATTTTATTTACAATTTTTGAAGGGAATATTATGTAAATAAGGAAATATAATATTATAAAAATATAAAACTACACTAATACATTTTTTTAATCATATTGGATTAGTCCTGGGTGAAAAAAATAATATGTAGGCCAATATTTTGGCATTTGAGGGCCACTCGGGTGTGAAAATAACATGTTATAATAAATAATTTAATGTAAATGGAAATATAACATACACATGTATCGTATTACTAAAACAATTTTAAGGTGGCTTATATAATTGATCTATTTGAATATACATATTCCTCATAAATATAATGATATTTTATTTATCATGGTACTTTATTTATAATTTTTAGACATTATACATATAAATTTATTTATCATAAAATGATGATGTAGTGATTACCGTTTTAATGAATTATTTAAGTACATGATATTATAAATATTAAAATAAATTTAATTGAAATTATAAGTTCCATAAATGAATTTTATGTATTATTATTATATTTTATACTTGATTTAATTTATTTTTTTCGAATCAATAATGTATCTATTGTTTCAACAAGAATAAATTACTAAATAGTTTTAGAAATGAAAAAATGCATTTTTAAAACTAATGCTATTTTATTAAATGAAATAAATGTTATAAAAATATAATACTCTTCAATATAACATATATAATGTTACAAATTTCATTAATTATCCACCCGATGGTCTCTTCACATTTTATAGTAACAATATTGACCAAATAGTGTAAAAATACAAGAAGACGTGGTACAAGTTAATTTATTTATCTAATGGTTAATGAAAAAATATATGGTTAAAAATTTTACCTTTTTTAACACCTTTTGGTTGAGAGGATTTTCATAGAACCTCATATAATACTTTAAATAAATAAATCTTGATCTGTTATAATTGTAAAATTAATTTATAATAAAATAACATTTCATGACATTCCAAAATTGCCCCTCCTCCCTCTTATAAAAGGCCACCATATCTACCAACATACTCACACCTATCAATCCACTTGGATAATAAAAATTCAATAAAATAATCTCACAAAATATCTCCCTAAATACTAAATTCCAAACATCTATCTTAAATTAATCATAAAAATAACTTTTTTGCAAATCAAAAGGAGATACATGCAAAAGAGGTAATTATTTTATCACCTCATTCAACATTAATTTCTTCTTCTAAATCATATTTTTATATTTTTTCCATAATAAAGTAGTAAATATATTATCTTATACATGATTTTATGTTATTATATTTATGGTATAACCTTATAACTCCTTTTATACATCCTATAAATAACAATATCACTATGTGTGCGTGCGAACGACTTACTGTATCCATGTAGTGGTGTAATTTTATATTCAAAAATACATAATTTGGATTGGTATAATTATGATTATAATGGATATAAATTAGTAATATTAAATGATAATTTTTATTTATAATTAATATACCATCAAATTCCATATCATTTAGGTATTATGTGAACAATATTGTCATTCGTGCATACATACTGCATGTCATCCCCACGATGCAATGCGTTTCTTTCTACGCGATCTTCACTAAACAAAAAATTTGTACAAGAATGGAATAAATAAATATTATATATATTATACCAATATCATTATATAAATGATATAACTATAAAAGTTTAATTAGAACAAGAAATTATCCGCCAAACACGCTTAAGAACATGAAGCAGTTAATATCTGAATAATGAGTGACCATGAAATGTTACTAACAAGAGGATCTTAATATCGTCATATATGATATAATTAAAATTATTATGATTATTGAATAAAACAATAAAATTATTTAAATATATATATATGAGGTTCACAGATATATCAGTGATATTAGACCTAAGGTAGGGGATAATTTTTCAATATCATTATTCTCCAAGATTGATTATATGTAATTATTTTCTAGGGTATATTTATCAAGCACACCCATGTTAACTAAATATTTAATACTATTTATATTCTTCTAAAAGTTTTTAAAGTCAATTTTACCCATTTTTTAATTTGGGCTAAATTTTATGAATGAAATATTTTTCCCTTATTCGAAAAAATGTACATTATTTACTATTCCAACAAAAGTACGAGAAGAATAATTATTTAAATATATAGAATGAATGGATTTTGATGCATTAATAATGCCTTGTTTCTAGAAATATTATTATATAATATGTCAAATTTATTTTCAATTACATTTTTTTCTTTTAAAATTCCAAGGCATTTTGAGAAAGTAAATCTTTTTTGAAGAAGAAAGGATATTTTTCTTTAGAATTTATTTCAATGGTTTTATCGAAATTATTTTCAATAAAAGACGATGCTCCTAAAATAGGGTTATGTTTCTATACCAATTATTACTATTATTTGAATTTTTATGATGGAATACTATTTTATATGGATTATTTTATGAACGAATGATTTTGAAGAAACCTATTTTATTTCTTGGGTTACGATATGATAAATGATTTGTGTTTTAGGGGAACATATAAGAATTATATCATTTTGAGATTAGTGGGACATATATATCCCTAAAATGTATTGGGAAATTATTTATATCTCATGATATATACATGACTTGAATGACAAGTAAATCCGGATCAATAATATAGGGTTGAAATAAAAAAGAAAATATGGGTTTGTATTAGAATTTGTACTCATTGATGGTCTATGATCCTTGGATAATGTGGAAATGATTTACTATGTCTATGTTTCTTTCACAAGTTCATTTCTTATTCATATTATATGTTAACATTAATTATGTTAATTTAGGATTTATTTGTTATAAAAATTAATGATTTATTTACTAAATGCTGAATTTGATATTCAAAAGGTATGTTCTGGTTTTTACATACTTATGTTTATGTGTGGTAGGATTTTTTCCCTGCATAGCCTTACTAAGAATTTGAGATTACACTTTTCATATGTTTTCTTTTCCACAGGATTAAATGAATGGTAATATATAGGAAATATAATGTGGAAGATATTTATGAGAGATTTTGATAATCTTACAAAAATATAGAATAATGTGTTTCGAGTTTCCAATGACATGAACCCAATATAGTCTTTGAGAATCTATTTGTGTAATGTATAATGTATTCCAAAAAAGAAATGTAATGTTCATGTATATCAATCATGGGTCATTATATCTTTTATTAGAGTAACGTTTCAGTCATCCTTTGGAAACTAGGATGCAAAAACATTACTGAGAACCCTATAGATATTTCGTTGGATATGTCAAAGTATGTCCAAAGGGTAACTCAAGTATATGTTAAAATCATATGGTTTTTGTGAATATCCTGACTATTCTATTGTTAATCTAAAGATATTAGAGAATTATATATTATATGTAATTTACCTAACATTGGATTGTATAATCTCTGATATTTACTTCTCACACTTTTCTTTGTAGTCTTAGTCAATAGACAAAACTAAATAGAAAATAGTTAACCCTTTAATTGTTAATTTGTTAAAATTAAGGGAATTATAAATACAGATTTCCTATATGGAAACACAATTAATAGAATCATGGTGATGTAATGAGTATTATTCATACAATAGAGGATAAAGAAATTACTAATGACCTTTGAATGTTATGTGTTATTCTTCCAGTATTGTTTGGATTAATCCAAAGAAGCATAATGTTGAGATAACATAAGACATGATTCATATTTTGGAAAAGATGAAGATGATAGATCCTAAGTATTGTTTTATGAATAATGTTTTTTGATTAAGGTGTGTGTGAATATAATATAATGAATTATGTTATATGAATATAGAAATATATATGTGTTAACTGTATAAGTTTATTTAATGTGTGGATATGAAATTTTGGGTAGTTATAAGGATTCCAAACGTGATTTAAGTGTATGTTGGTATATTTGGAGAACAAAATATTAAGAGAAAGATAACCCTTTATATATCCTTTATGAAAAGATAATGATGTTGGAATAGAGATATTTTGGAGTTGAATAAGTTAATTAGATGATTATGTTTCATGGGAACTAATTATGGAGTTGTTGAAAAAAGAATTATTCTATCATGGATGAAGTATAAAAATTTTTGGGACTTATGGAATAATCCACTATGTATTTTAATTAGGGAACATGCATGTTTTCAATAATGATATCTGATAATTCAGTTTGTTACCTTGACTCAAGAGAATACCTGATGAAATTGTTCACATTTATGGAATGTGACCATCTAGAGATACCTTAGGATATACGAGGTATAAATGTCAAGAATAATTTTTTATCCTTTTTTAAATATTTTTATATTATCATCCGTCAAAAGGATAGTATGGTAATCAAATTATTGGAAATGTTATGTTATATGTCGGGTGATGTTTTGTAAAAATAAAGTTTTAAGAAACCATATATGGACTTATTATGTTTTAATAAAATGTTCCAACCATTTTTGAGATTGATGGAATAACCTGTAATTCTATGTACAGATCACATGATTTTCCAACAATTCTGGAATTAAAAATTAAACATTATTTTTTTGAATTAGAGATGAAGTGAAAATTGTTCATGGAATGATCAATGGTGAGATTATATAAATTTTATGTATTTATCTCTTCTCATGAACTTCAAATTTATGGAAAGGATCATAAGAACCTAAAAATTCATCTTAAGAACCTTCTAATGTGATGAATCATGTGGACCCTTAGATAATTATATATTTATGAGTTTGAGGATTATATCATACACCAAAAATTGTACTCTATCACTAGCAATTAGAACATGATGGTTAGATTTATCTTCCATATCTATGTTTTCAATTCCCACCTATGACCTCTTCTGTGGAAACCTATTTATTAGTCACATTGAGTAACTGTAATGTTTCTTACATTGAATTTTTAAAATGAAGTTTTAGTATTCCTTTTTATTAAGTGGTTTTATATGAAAGAAAATTTCAATTAGTAAATCTTTTATAAACCTGAAATATTTTTAGGGCCAAATTATTTATAAGGGGGGAAGAATGTAGCACCCTACATTTTATGAGACATAATCTTTTTAATTTCATTGATTTCGTTGTTGTATGCTACATAATGTCTATCTTCAGCTCTAAACAATACTGTATTATCTTGTAGTATACACAACCCAATTCTTGGCTTGTGATACACATAATTTCAATCCCTTTTGATAGAATTAATTCACGCAAGAATAAGTATAAATGATAAATAAATATTTTATCCTGTTCATTATAATGACGAGTTTGATTGGTATTAACTTCCTTCTAAAAAATATTGAAATAAAATAAGTGAGTCTATAGAATAATAAAATAAATAACTATGGATTTTATTAGTTCAATACATATGTAATATATTCAATGTATTTTTTAAATTTCATCTTATATGTTTTATAGACAATATATAAGAACAAATTCAATTTTACAAATAAAATGACCTTTTTCTAAAAGTGTAGGTTTACGGCCTTTTGATGGAGAACCAATTATAAATCAATTTTTTACACTTTAATAAGTTATATTTAATTTAATGAACCTAATCTTTGAAAGAGGTACATAAAAATTTACCTATGATAAAATTTATGTACTTTTATGTCGAAATTCACATTTTAATGAACAATGAAAATACAACATATTAATTCAAAACTACCTTTTTTAGATTTATTTATATAGATATATTTTAATTTTAATTTGTTTCAATGTGTAATTGAATTATTTTTTTATTATTTAAAATAATTTTCTTAATTTTATGTAACTTCACATTTAAATTGGACATAATCCCAATTCAATTTTTTGGTAGTTTTTACTTCTTAAAAATTCCCTTTCTGGTTTTGACAATGGGAATCAATTTTAAAATAACTAATGTAACCTCTTTATTTTGGATTTTTAAAAATTTATGCCATATATGGAATCATATTCTCTAAATTATGGTAATATGTACCTTTTTTCTTTTGACATTATGAATAGTAACATAAGTAATTAATTTTATTTACCACGGTTAAAGGGTAAATTTGGTAAATGAGGGTAAAATTAATATTATAATAATTTAAAACTACCCAAACACAGGTACTAATCTTATTGGATGAGTCACGAGAGACTAAAATAATAACTATGCCTAACCATTGATATTTTGGAGACAATTGGGTGTGAAAATGTGAGGGGATAAGAATTAATTTAATATAAAGGGAAATATAACTTGGACATGTGTCATTGTACTAAAACAATTTTAACACAGGGCTATATAATTGATATATTTTGATATATATAGTCATTATAATGATATATATATATATATATATATTTCCTTCATCATTGTATTTTATTTACAATTTTAATACATTATGTTAATAAATTTATTTATGACACAATGATGATGCAATGAATACCATATTAATGAATGATTCTAAAAATGATATTATAAAAATTAAAATAAACCAAATTTTAACATTTTTATTCCATAAAAAATATCTTTAATTATTATTACTTTATATATTTGAGTTATTTTAGTTTTTTGAATCATTCTAGTTGTTATTGATTTAACAAAAATCAATTACAAAATAATGTAAAAATTGATATAAATGAGTTTTTAAAACAAATACTATTTTATTAAATGATATAATAGTCATAAAAATATATAGTAATACCAAATAACATATATAATATTAAAAATGTAATTAATGATCCACTGTCGATTCTCATATCTTTTTATAGTAAATAGATTGACTATATAGTGTTAAATTACAAGAAGACACGGTAAGACTAAATTTATTTATCAAAGGGTTAATAACAAAAGGTAAAGATAAATTTGTGACCTAAATTTTCTTAAAACATATTGGTTGAGAGTATTTGTAACAATCCTCATATTAACCTAAAAATATATCTCATTGTATCTATTATAATTCAGAAATAAATTTATAATAAAATAATATTTCATGTCTTTCCTAATCTGCCCCTACTCCCTCATATAAGTGGACACCACATCTACCCACATACTCATAACTCTCAATACCCTTGGATCATACAACATCTACTCAAATATTCTCTCAACATACCTCCATTAATACTACTGACCACCAATTGGGAATAAATCTAGCATGTGGAGACCTCTTGTGAAAATCAAAAAGAGATTCTCAGAAAAGAGTTAAATGTTTTATCGCCTTATTCAAAATTCATTTCTTCTTATACTTCCTCTTCATATGTTGTTTCCATACTAAAGTAATAAATATACAATCTTATAAATTCTAATATGTTATTTTAATTATTTTACAACATTATTCCTCCTTTCATCAATCCTAGAAATAACTATATCACCATGCATGTGTGTGTACGACTTACCGTCTCCATGTTGTGGTGTAATTTTAATTTCACCAATACATAATTTGGATGGATATAATGATGATTATAATTGTTTTAATTGAACAATATAAAATTATTATTATTATTATATATAATTAATATACAATCCAATTCAATAACCTTTATCTATAAAGTGAATGATATCGCTGCTCGTGAGTACATATGGCATACCGTCTCCATGATGTGATGTGAGTCATTCTACTTGATCTTAATTAAACCCTGATTATATAGATGAATGTAATGGATAAATATGATATATATTATACTAATTACATTATTTAAATTATATAACTATAACCCAAAAATTGTAACATGAACTTATCCAACAAAACAAGTGTTAGAAAATAGAGTCGTTAATATCCGAATAATGACTGATAATAAAATTTCAATAATAAAATGATGATAGTATAATCTTATATGACATAATAAAAATTATTATGATTATTCAATAAGTAAATAAAATTATTTAAATCCATATAAATGTGGAATAAATACATATGAAGGATATCATACATATGGTAAGGGGTAATTTTTCAATCTCGTTATTTTTCGAGATTATTTATATATAATTATTTACTAGGGTATATTTATCATTCACACCCATGTTATATAAATATATAATACTATTTGATTTATTATAAATTTTTTAAAATCAATTTTACCCATTGGTTATTTTTTACTACATGTTATGAATGGAATATTCTTTTCGTTATTCGATAAAATATACTTTTCCTTGTATTTTCTGGTAGAAGCATGATGAGAATGTTTTTTAACTTATCTAGCATGAATGGATTTTAATGCTTTCATAACAACTTATTTCTATTAAGAATCCTATACAATATTTCAAATTTATTTCCAATTAAATAT
Organism: Viscum album; assembly: GCA_963277665.1. Classification (NCBI taxonomy): domain Eukaryota; kingdom Viridiplantae; phylum Streptophyta; class Magnoliopsida; order Santalales; family Viscaceae; genus Viscum; species Viscum album. Next base: position 2,056,490,402 of record OY728120.1, on the reverse strand, counting down.
TTTTCATTTAATATTTCATGGCATTTTGAGAAAAGAAAATGTTTTTGAAGATGAAAAGATATTTTTCTCAATAAATAATTTCATGTGTTTTATCAAAATTATTTTACATATAAGATGACACTCCTCAAATAGAGTTTTTTTTATATACCTATTATTACTTTTATTTTTTTAATGATTTAATGATATTTTATATGGATAATGTTTTGATGGAATGATGTTTAAGAAACCCATTTAATTTCTTTTTTATGTTGGTTGGAGTTAGTGGCTTAGAACCAACAAAATTTTACTTTATGATAATATTTTGTCCATGTAATTGAATATTAATAAATACCATATCATATCTACATTGTTATTTTGTGTGACAATGCTTGTTTTAATTTCCTACGGATATTTTTTGTACTAATAGTTCATAGTGAATCCCTTCTATGATGAGAATCCAGAAGTTACATAACACCATTCATGAATATATGTTCTAGGAACAAAATATGTCATTTGAGAGACACAAATAATATAAGACATTATGGGTGAGGAGATATAAAATAGTTACGAACCTTTTCATGGTGTATCCCCTTGGTAATATTAAGGATGATATTATGAGAATGAGACCCGCTAGTAGCAAATCCACAATTCAAAGTGTCATTGGATGTTTCTATCCACAGACGTGTTTATTGGCCATTCGAATATATGATTTTTATTAATGGGTTTCACAACACATGCACTTAAATGTATTTTAGAAAACTATTACAGAATACTATTTTCAGTGAGTTTGGATATGTTTGGTGTGTCATGTGTAATATTATGTTAATAGATAATGTGATAAAGGATTTATCCATTATGTTCCACAACGGAAGTTGATATCTCATGCCCTTTTTTGGAATTTATATAGCCTAAAAAATCCATGGCCATGGTGTGGAATTGGAATGTTTAATTTCACAATGTAAAATAATGAGTAATCGACCACATCGGGGTATGTCAGTAGCATGCAACCTACTTGATTGGAGATATCTAGAAAAATGGATTACATTACACAACAAGTGTTTGAAGGAGGCGACATATCATTGTGGTGTTAACTTGATTCTCTATGGGATCCTTGGCATGTTTCAAGACACCTAAATTTGTCTTTAGGAAGGCTCCACCTAATGCCTCTAAGAAAGAGGCCAAAAGGGTCACACACTAAGGGTATCCAATTATCTCAGCTAAATATTCATATAAAAATTTGAATAAAGATTATTCCTGATTTTGGTTAAAAATTTAATCAAGGATTCTTGATCAAATTAATTTAGACAGTAGTTATTAAAGAGAATATATTGTGGGAGAAATAATATATTTAGTAAGAAATAATTAAATGATATTTATTTATGAAATAAATATTCATTTTTCAGGATCTAGTAAATTTGAAGGAAGAAATTAACAAAAAAAAACAAAAATACACTACTTTTGTATTAATACACACACAATGTAATTTTTCAGGAATTTTTGAGAAATAATATTATTTATTTAATTAAATAATATTTTGTGTAATACACTGGGTGCATGTAAAGTAATAGTAATAGTCAAATACTATTACTAGGCATGTGGTCTTAATAAGAATTAATTTTAATAAAAAAATACCTCTGGGTAATTTTTTTATTTTAGATTTCTAGGTATTATAAGAACCAATTAAATTATTCTCATTAAGACTGGGAGTTTTTTATGGTTGTTCACAAAGGATCTGTGCAAATCTCTTATGCCAAATGAGAAATCCTTTTCTCCATGAACATTCTCAAGATTCATGATAGATCCACCACCACGAAATCAATTATAGTGCTTTGGAGGCTTCTCTCAAGGCGATCGAAGGAGGAAATTTCATGCAACATATCTTTCACTCTAGCACCCTTATATCCATTCAGTGGCATCCAATGATATGTGGTGAATGTGTGGATAACCTCTATAGGATTCAAACACTAGGCATTTGTGAAGCAAAGACGGGTCACATTGGACTTTGACCAGAAGCATCAACAGAGAGAGAATTACATCAAGGTAATTATTGAATTTTAGTTAAATTAATTATAATCAACATACGATGATCCCCTATATGGTTCTATGAATTCACTCATTCCACTTTGTTCATTGTTTTATTACGAAGATCTGATGTTTAATCATAGTGACGGATCTCATATTGATCACTGTTAATGGAAAAATTAATGTTGTGCATACCTACGCACATGCTTCCGCTATGACCAGAACCAGAAAGTCATATCAGAGTGGTCATATTATTGATTAAAATTATATATTTTTTCTGTTGATTATTTATGCATTTAATAATTTAGTTAATTATATTCATTTTAATCGTTCTGTGAATCTGAATATCAGGATCTGTTCCTCACCTTTCATTTCTCGTTCTCGTTACAGAAACAATCATTTTTTTATTTTGATTACAATAAAATAAAGGATCTAATCTAGAGGTGACAATGTTTCTTATCCATACAACACCAGAAAACACAACATGTCAGTTGGAATCACATGCTGTGTAGTTGGACTCACAAGGCGTTTATTCTACCTCAAACATTGTACAGTCAAGGTTCAATTCTTGGTGACTAGTCCACCAAACCATGCCATGTTTTGGAGAATACCTAAGACTTTACGACTCCATGTGTCGACCATGAACATGTGGAACACAATTTATGGATTACATGTAGTGTTTCCCACTAGGCATGGAACTTTTTCCATTTAGGTTACGGCTGGACCTTGTACCCCATACACGAATTTCCTGGATAGAGGCCATGTATGGCAGATACTACATGGATTGTGGCCCACTGCACAAACCATGTACTCCAAGGATGTCCGAAGTACATCTACACACTATATCCCCAAGAGTGTACTTCAGATGGATAGAGAATTACAGTAAAATCCATGTATTAGGAACCAAACATCATATACTCATCCAAATTATGCAGATTTATTATAATTTATTATTATATTATACAAACCCTTGAGATATGTACCATGGTGCCGACATAATGATGGGGCACAAAATTATATTGGTGTTTTATACATATGTGTTTAATTTAACATATGTGTAATGTTCATTTCTGCACATTGGGTAGTTATGAATTAGAATTCTTTGGGTTTCCACCAAGGTAAAAGTTACATACAAAGATAATTTTAAATAAATTTATTTTTTTAAAATTATGATGTATGAAAATATCAAGGAAATTCATGAATTTTTTTAATATAAAAATATTGATTAATTAAATATACTAATTAATTGAATTGATAACGATTTATCTTAAACAATAATGATTTATGAATTGAATGATAGTTTTATTTATGCGTAAATATTTTTGCATGTATGGATGATCATGATATAGAACAAGACCTTTATATGTGTATGGTTTCTTTTAATTAATTTATTTAAATTAAATTTATTGTTTTGAATTCCTTCTCCTCGTTAATATGTAGGGTATGCATACCGAAGGATTATATTATGTAAAACACTATTTCACACCTCGCATATGTGTGAGACAAAAGCATATGTAATGGACGGAGCACCTACGCTAGTAGAGGTGACTAAAGTTAGGATCCAAGGAGAAACCAATTGAAGGATATACAAAGGTGGAGTGGAGGAAAGCTATAAACATGAACCCAAAAGGTTTAAGGTGGCTCCTCCCATAGGACTTGGGTTAGTTTATCAATCACTTGTTAAACTAAATAATAGAACAAACTCATGTTCATTCAATTTATTTTCATTTTTTTAGTTTTATGTTTTATATTTTGTGAGAGTGTTTTCACGATCACACAATTAATGAATTTAACAAGCATGAATGATGGAAATAAAATAATACTGTCTTTTTGTAAATATTATCATAGACCTAGTAAATCAGTTTAGTATATCCAACTTAATATTAATAATCATGTATGAATGATAATAAAACTGAAAATAACATATAAGGATAAAAATCATCATTGAAATATTAATTCTGTATTGCCTTCTATATTCTTGGATAGAATCAAACCACAGTTAAAAGTGATTGACCCACCCAATTTGGTGTGATTTCAATTATTAGGGAATTATAATTCGAGGTATTGGGTTGACTTGACTTCGTTCACATAAAGGGTTGACTTCCAGAACAAGATATTTTGTAACAAAGAGGTAAAGGTTGAGGAAATTCAATAAATGGATTTTGGGATTGGGGAGTCCACTCAGAAATCAAGTAAATTTATGTTAATGCAGTTGGCATTTGGAATGTGTACCTAAAAACCATCATGTTTCGTAACCAACACTATTTTGGTAATGTGATGGAAAATATGGATCCTTTCGAAGAAAATATTTAGGCAACATAATATTTCGATGTCAATGATGAGCACTATTGGATTTTGATAGAATAATGGGAGACTAATAAGTATTAAGTGGTTTATTTGGCTCGATTTTATCATGATATTGTACTAAATATTTTTTCATTTTCATTTTTATAAATGGAAAGAAAAATGACTTCAAACATATCATTGTGAACCATACTCGTGATGGAAAACCTTCTAACCAACACCAATTTATGAGAGTGGCATAGGTGTTTACGTGTTATCCTTCACCACGAGAGGAAATTATATGGTCTTGAGGATCCTATTCCAGTTGCACCTCGAAACAAGGCATATGATGAAAAATTATATCTATATATGAAACAATTGCAAGATTCCAATGATTTAAATTGTTTCATTCAATCATCTATGTATAATGATCTTTTAAGAAATAAGAAACCATGAATGTGTATAAGATGACGTCAAACATTAAGGATATCTATCAAGAAAGGAGGGACAAGAGAGATATGATATTTAGAATGCTTTTTTACAACAAATTTTGGATATTATGTGCCACATGGGCCCCATTTAGTCAAGATTATTCCCTAAATTGAACTCCTATGCATCATGGTCATTATGTTCCCTTATGATTTGAATACAAATCTTATCCATCATCAAATACCAATCCATATTCTAGCGTTACTATCATCTAAAACCTGAGAAAAGCTGAGAAGAGTCTATCCGAACATCTGACCTCAGATCTCTAGGTAGATAAAGAAATGGTTGTGAAAAATCCATATTCCATATAATGAATAATAGGGGAAGGAAAAAGAAAATGGGCCAATGATTTATAAACAGAATGAAGGAACCAAGCACCATCCCTTAAAGAAAGGGTTGATCCATAGTTAGGGAAAGGAATGAGCAGTAGTATATTTGGCATGTGACAACACAATCTACTATAATAGGAACTGCACCCAGAAGCATGGGGACAATAATTAAGTATTTGTTATCAAGTGTAATCTTTTCATTTCTACAAATTAGGTTTTAGATATTACTTATGGTGATAAAATATATATTAAAATGTAGGATCCATGTATATTTAGAAATATTTCATGAGGATAGGTGGATATTCAAGCTTCCAATGGTTAAAGGTTGGTTGTGTTGGCCATTGGCAATTACCATCTCTCATTTCCAACTGGAACAATATTTTTCATAACTGTTATTATATAACTAGAGTTACCCAGAACATAATTTCTATATCATGTTTTGTTATGGATGGATTTATATTTATGTTCGGAAATTAGGTTTTTGAAAATAACCACATGTGTTATGGTTTGTAAAATTTAAACAATGGGTTTTATGTATTAAACTATGAAAACCAAGTGTTGGAAATTGATAATGAATCAAACTCACAAGACTCACACAATATCTAATGGTAGAATCACCATCTCGGTCATATAAACATGACGTACTTGAAAAATCTCTTACAAGATTGTTATTTAGACTCATCTATTCCAAATAAACTTAATAGATGCCACACTTGTTTACATGGGAAATTTACAATGACGTCATTCAATGGACTGGATGAAAGTGCCACCAAGCTTCTAGGATTGGTACACACTGATGTGTGTGGACCATTTATAGTATGATCTAGATGTGGATATTATTATTTAATTACTATTACTAATTATTTGAGTAGATATGGAGATATCTACTTAATGAGTTATATGTCAGAGTCCTTGGATTAATTTAAGGAATTAAAAAATTTAGTAGATAATCATCTTGGTAAGAAGATAAAGATGCTTCGATCAGATTAAGGCATAGAATATGCGAACAAAGAGTTCATCGATCTTCTATGGGAGTCTGGGATTCTATCTCAACTCACTCCTCCTTATAAACCATAGTGGAATTGTGTAAGTGAATGAAATAACCACACCTTGTTGTACATGGTGATATCAATGATGAGTCATTCATATCATCCAATATGCATTTAGGGATATTAATCTCAAATTGAAGCATTCATATTAAATCGAGTACCAACTAAGGAGGAAAATGGAATTCGTTCCTAGTTATGGAATAGAGAGAAATCCATTTTATTGCACACATGTGTATGGGTATGTGAGAAATTTTTACGGACTTTTCATGAAAAAATATAACCTATAGTCTTGAGGTGTATCTTTATATGATATCCCAAAGAAACGAAAAGATATTACTTATATAACTCTTCAGATGAGAGAGTTATTTACAACATACAAGCCATATTTTTTTAGAGTGAGCAATTTCTCAAAAAGTATAGTGGGAGAAATATTGAATTCGATGAAGATGACGCTCAAGATACACAAGAGTTGGAATTGGAACAAGTTCCACAGGTCCCTGTGGAAGAGGTTCAAGAAACATAAGTGATATGTAGGTGCTTATGAGATGTAAGAGAACCAGAGGGATTTGGTTTCCAAGTCACTAAGGAAGGTGAACCATTATTGTTGGAAAATGATGAGCTTATCTTTTAGATAAATGTAGTAGAGAGATCAGAAGCATAAGGCTAGTGGATAAAGGATTTAGATAGTGTCATGTAATTGACTACAATAAAACCTTATCTCTATTTTCATTGTTTATATCCATAAGAATCATTCTTTCCATATAATCTTATCATGTCTCTGAGATTTAGAAGAATGATGTCAAAATATAATTCTTTAATGGGAACCTTTAGGAAGATATCTATATGACACAAACAGAAGGGTTTGTCATATTAGGTGAAGCCAACTGGGTTTTTATGTTGCAAAAATCCGTTTATAGAATAAAGAAACCATCTAGGTCATGGAACATTAAATTTTATGAAGTCATAAAAGAATTTGGTTCCGTAAGATTGAATGGGAGCCATGTTTTTATACATTGAGTAACGGGAATGTGGTGGCTATCTTAGATGTATATATTTATTAAATAATACTTAATGTGAATGTTGTACTAGTGTTACAGTCAGTTAAGGACTTGTCGAACAAATGTTTATCCATGAAGGGCATTGGTAATGTATCCAACATTCTAAGGATCAAGATCATTAGTGATTGATCCAAGAGGCTTATTGGAAAATATCAGGGTACTTACATTGACCATTTACTAAAGAGATATTGTATGGAACAATATTAGAGTGGATTGATTCCTATATCACATGGCATACATCTTTATGAGGGAATGTGTCCTTCGAAACAATAGAAGAAAGATAGGATGAGTAAGATACCACATGCAACAGCTATATGATCCATCATGTCTTTCATGTTATGTACCAGGATTTATATTTCCCATTCAATGAGAATGGTAGGACGATATCAAGCAGATCTCGGGGAACAACATCGAACTGTTGTTAAGACTATCCTTAGGTATCTGAGAAGAACTTGGGATGTGTTCCTTGTTTATGGATGAGATAATGATCGTGTCATTAGATAGTATGATAATGCTAGAATGAAGATAGATATCAATTTTCTAATGTCCAAATCATGATATTTTTTATGTCTTAATTGAGGAGATGTGAGACGGAAGAGTTCAAATAAACTAGTTATCGCTGATTCGACAAGAGATTCTGAATATATAGTGAATTGTGATATAGCCTAGGAAATCATTTTGATTCAGAACATTGTCCATGATATTGATTTTGTGCCTTGATGTAATGGTCGTATAACATTTTATTGTGAAACAACTACAGCGGTGGATCTTTTAAATGAACCAAGGTCACATCAATAGAGAAAAAACACTCTCCGGAAGTATCACCTCTTAAGAGATATCTATCAAAGGGGTGAAGTTCCAGTTAGAATATTGTCCATGTAAGAGAACCTGGTGGACCCCATGAGTAAAGGCTTATCTCAGAAAAAGCAAGAATATCATTTGAGAGCTAGCAGTTTAAAAGTTGTTACTAGTCGGCTCTAGTTATAGTAGGAGTCTGTTGGAGTTGGTGGCCTAGAACCAAACACTTTTTTACTTTATGATAAACATGTAATCATGGATTTGAATTTTAATAAATACCTTACCACAGATTTATTGTTATTATGCGTGACAAGTGATTTGATAATGTACTAAGGGTATATGTTTCAATAAAGGGTCATATCCTATCCCTGCTATGATTAGAAACTATATATGCCATAACACTATTCTTGAATATAAGTTCTATAACCAGATAATGTTATTTTAGGGACACAAATTATACAGTCCATTAGGGGAAAGGACTCAAAAAACGTTGAGGCACCTTCTCATGGTGTGCACCATTACCAATCTCTAGGAGTTTATTATGACAATGAGACCCTCCAGTAGGAAATCCACATTTCATTTTGTCATTTTATTATTCTATCTATGGACGTGTGTATTGGTCTGTAGACTATATGATTATTATTAATGGGTATTATAACTCGTTCACTTATATGTATTGAAAAAATATATGGTGACACATTGTTCACAATGAGGTTGGATATGTTGGGTGCATCACAAGTAATAATGCATTAATAGATAATGCTGGAAAGGATTTATCGCTTTTGTTCCATAACTGATGTATATATCTCATGACTTTTGATGGAATTGATATAGTCTAAATAAATCCAAGTCCATGTTGAGGAATGTGAAAGTTATATTCTAGGAAGTCAATGAAATAATAATAAAGAACATGGGTTGATTGAACAAGCATGCAATCTACTTGATTATAGATATCATGTCAAAGGGATTACATTACACGGTAAGCGTTCATAGGAGGCGACAGGTCAATGCAGAGTTAACTTCATTATTTATGAGTTCTTGTGGTGTGTTTCTAGATTCTAACTATAGACTTTAGGTAGGCTCCGCCAAATGATACTAAGAAATAGGCCTAGAGGGTCACAAACTATGTGTATCCAAGTAACCCAGTTAAATATTCATTTAACAAATTAAATAATTATTATTCATGATTTTGGATTTATAATTATTCAAGGATGCATGATCGCATTTATTTATAAACTAGTTGGTCGAGAGAATATTTTGTGGTGAAATATATATTTTTTACCCAATAATGTGTTGATATTTATTTAAGAAATATATAGTCATTATTCAAGATCTAATAAATGTGGGGCAGGAAATAAAGTAAATTTAAAAATCAAAAATAAACTCCATATATGTTTATATACATGTTGGGTATATTAATATACATGATGTGTGGTGTTTTTGGGAATTTTTTAGAATAATATTATTTATTTAATAAAATAATATTTGGTGTAATTCACTAGGATTATGTAATGTAATAATAATCGTAATACTCTATTGTTAGACATGGGGTCTTACAATGAATTTAATGAAATAAATAAATACCTATAGGAAATTATTTTATTTTATTATTATAAGTATTATAATTCACAATTAAATTATTCTCCTTAATCCTATTCATTCTCTGTGGATGTGAACAATATATTTGGTGAAATTTATCAATCCAAAGATAATTCCTTTCTATCAAGAACACTCTCATGTTATGAGATTGATCATCTTCCACTGGATCAAGGAGATATCTTTGGAATCGGCTCGTTGGGAGATCTAAGGAAGACATCACAAGTGAAGGCTCTTATAAACTAGAAACCAGAGATACCTTTGGAGACATACATAGATACATGGAGTATGTGTGGATCCCCATTATAGGAAGCCAATAATTTTCTTCTGTGACACATTGACCGATCACATTGGTTTGTGATCGGAAGAATAAACAAATAGATAATTCCATCAAGGTATTTATGGTCATAAAATTAAATTAATTATTACCAAAATATTATGATTCTCACATTGGTTCTGGTATATCCCTCCTTCCTTTTCATTAATTATTCTATACCATTGACTTGGCATTCTATCATCATGACAGATCTTAGATTGATCATTGTTAATGGTAAATTTAATGTTTGGTATACCCATATTTGTGCTTCCGCGATGCATGGAACTGACAATGCTATGATGAATGGTTTATGTTATTGTGTGATTAGTAAGGATGAATAAATTATGAGATGGATGGGACCTATATATCCCTCCAATGTATTGGTTAAATATTTATATCTCATGATATAGACATGACTGGAGCATAAAGTAAATATGGTCCAGTAATACAAGGTTGCGACATCAAGTAAACCATGTTCTTTAATGGAATTTTCCCTCTATTATGGTCTATATTCCATGGATAATATGGAAATGATTTTTCCTATGTTTTTTCTGAAATTTCATGTTTCATTCCTATTCTATGATATCATGATTAATATTACATTATGATTTTTTCCTTATTAACAGCCAAGATTTATTTCCAAAATAAATATTTTTGATAATAAAATGATTTGATCATGTTTTTACAATCTTATGTTTATGATTTGTATGATTTTCTCCATGCCTAACATCACTGATCATTTTATATCACCCTTTTCAATTTATTTCTTTTCCCCAGGATATAAGGAAATGTTATAGGTTGGAAAACATAAGGGGATGAAATTTATGGGAGATGTTTATTATCTTGTCCTACGATAGAAGAATATATTCCAAGTTTCAAATGAAACTAAACCAACACTATCATTGGGAATCATGTTTTGTAATGTATTAGGTATTATAAAATATAAACGTAATGTCCATGTACAACAAGCTGGGGTCGTCAGATTTGGAATCAGAGAAAACATTTAGTTTTCCTTTAGATACTAGGACACAAAAGAATTACTGAGATCCCAAGAGATATTTCAAAGGATATGTCTAGTTACTTCCTAAGTATAAATCTTTTATAGGTTACAATAGTAGGGGTTTTGTGATAATAATGATTTAAATTGGGATGAACCGAATAAATTAGATACATCAATATTATATATAATTTACCTTACGTATTTGTTTCTAATATCTCTTTTGTATTTCTCACACTATTGTTTCTAGTCATGGTCAATAGAAATAACTACATAAAAAGTTGTTGACCATTGAATTTTTTATATGTGAAAAGTATGGGAATTATAAATATTGATTTCATATGAGGAAACATCATTAAGGGAATCATGAAGATGGTACAAGTATTAGTCATACTACTAAGGATAAAGATATTATAAACGAAATGTGAAAGGTATGTGTTGTTCTTATAGTATTGTTTACATTAACCCTAAGAAGCATGATGTTGAGAAACCATAATACATTATCCAGATATTAGGAAAGACATATATGTTGGATCCTGTGTAATCATCTGTGAATAAAGTAGTATTATTATGGTGTTTATGTTTTAGAATTCAATGATTATGTTATATAAATCATGAAATTTATATGTGTTTCCATAAAATGTTTCCTATTATGTATGGTTAATGATAATTTGAGTAGTTATATATATAAAAAAGGGATTTATGGGTAATTTTATATAAATAGAGAACACATTTTTAAGGGAAAGTTAACCATTTATATTTCCATTATGTTGAGATAATGATTGTTGGATAAAGATATGTTGGGTTTGAATAAGTAAATTGGATGATGATTGTTTCTTGGGAACAAGCTATGGTGTTGTTGAAAAGTGAATTATGATATCATGGATAAAGTATAATACTTTTAGGGACATACGAAATAATCCACCATGTTTTGTAAAATGGGGGCATGAATTTTTTTAATAAGGTTATCTGGAAATTCAGGTTTTTACCCTGACACAACAGAATACATGATGAAGTTGTTCTCATTTTGGGAATGTGACCAACCTGAGATATCTTATGATATACATGGGATAAATCTTATTCCGATTTAGTTATCCTTTTCCTATTGTTTTGGATTTTCATCTTTCAGAAGGATTGTTAGGTTATCAATTTTTGGAAAGGTTAAGTTATACATCAGATGATTTTTGTTAGAATAATGTATTCTACACCATATATAGACTACTTCATGTTTGATAACATGTTATAACATTTTTGTTGATACATATGGAGTGAAAAATCATTCTATTGATGGATCGCATGATCTTCTATCACTTCAAGATTGAAAAACACATATTAATATCATTGAATTATAGATGAAGTGGAAATTGTTCAAGGAATGACCAATGGTGTGATTTCACTGAAATTATATATGTATTTCTTCTCAGGTTCTAAATATTTATAATAAGGATCATCATCATCATTATTGTAAATTTTATTCAATAAAGAGAGATAGAAATACACTCAAGGCATGAGAATAGAGAAAAAATAAAGAAATAACACAACTATGGGGGTCTTAAATATTGAAGTCTAAGAGCGTCCCCTTTAATGATATTAATCACAGTTGGGTACACAGTCTCAAGATTATGGACAACCATGCTCTCCAATCCTTGATTATCAATAGAGGCTAGGTAATCTGTAGCCCCATTCCCCTCATGCCACGTATGAGAAACTTTGATGTTATTTCCCATGAAATGACGAAATTTCAGAATAATGTATTCTATGGACCACGACGTTACACCCATCCCTTGAATCGCGTTGTAAATCATCTTTGAGTCTGTTTCCACTTCCATGAGTTCCAATATCTTCTATGTACAAGCATTATAACCCGCCAGCAGAGATTGCGCCTCCGCCAACAGTGATGTGACCTATCATAGCAAGATAGAAAAAGCCATGAAGACTGAGCCATGGCTGTCATGCATGATTCCCCCTCCCCGCTTGACACCATTACCACACGAACCCTCTGTATTCAATTTAAGTCCCCAGATAGGAGGCTTCCAATAGACCCAGTTACCAACCGAGGAGTGAAATCCCGATTAGGTACCTTGTATAGCCTGACTAAGACATTGCATCATGGGGGCCTCCCGCCATGAAGAGAGGGACCTGACCATACCGATCAGCGGAGTTTGTGTTCTATGAATAATCAAACGACCCGATGAGATCACCCTTTGTGCCGCCACTAATTCTACTCCTTCCACAAACACCTATATAAATCTTGAAAGACTAAGGTGTGTGCCCTGCGCTCGGGTCCCTCTTTCCCCACGCCATGGAACCATCGATCAAATAAAGGCATCTCGACCATTCCAGAAATATAAAAAGATGTGAATTAACCATAGAAACTCCATAACTCCTTCTCCCAATCCCCCTAAAGGAACATGTGATTCGATCTTTCCTCCTTATACCCCTTGCAATAGCCGCACCTGGACGCGATGCTAACCACACGACATTTAATATTCTCATCTGTGGGGACTTCTCGATGCCATAACCGCTAGGTATGGAAATTAAATTTGGTGGGAATACTCTTGCACCACATAACCTCATTCCACTCATCCCTAATAACTGGTGCAATGAAAACTCGCCGGTAGTCCTTTGTTGAGAAAGCACCAGAAGAAGACGGGGAAAACACAAGTTTATCAGGAGTTGAGTTCGTCTCAATGATGTTGAACATTTATAACCCCAATGAATTATTAGGGTGAAATTAATATTAAGGTGTGTAAAATGTCACAACCTATGATTATATGAGATAAATGCTTTTCAATTTCTTTGATGTCTTGTGTTGTATGTTACTCTATGATTTACTTTCACTATACACAACAACGTATTAGCTTGCAGTATACTCAACAATATTCATGGCATGTGTTACACATAATTTCAATTACTTTTTATTTAATTCATTTCACTGAAGACAATGTATAAGTGATAAGTAAATATGATAACCTTGTCATTATAATGGTGGGTATGAATGGTATTAACTTCCTTATAAATAAAAAAGTAAATGAAAATAAGTTATTTTATAAAATAATAAAATCACTCTTTATGGATATTATTATTGAAATAGATATGTAATATATTAAATATAATGTTGAAAAATAATCTAATATGTTTTCTAGACGTTATATAAGAAAAATTCAATTTCACGGAAACATTATGTTTTTTCTATGAGTGTTGGTTTACTTCCTTTTGATGGAGAACCAATTTTAAATCTAGTTTTTTACACATTTATAATTTCTATTTGAAATAATGAAATTATTATATGAAATTGAGACATAAATATGTACCATTGATGAAATTTTAGTATTTTTATGGTGAAATTCTAATTTAAATGAATAGTGAAAAAGTGACATTTTAATTCAGAACTGCCTTTTCATATAATTTATTTATATAGGTATATTATCATTTTAATTGGATTAAACATATAATTAGATTATGTTTTAGTCCTTTAATATAAATTTGGTAAATTTAATTAATTTCATGTATAAAATGAACCTAAACCCATGTCAATCTTTTGATAATTTTTATTTCTTAAAACCTACTTTCTTAATTTGAAAACAGGAATTAATTTTAAATTTATCAATGAAACATCATTATATTGGATTTAGAAAAATTTATTCCATATATAGAATATGATGCTCAAAATTATTTAAATAGGTGCCTTTTATCTTTGGACATTATGAATAGTAAAATCAATAATTAATTATAATTACCATTGTGAAAATTTTAATAAGGTAAATTAAGGTAAAAATAATACTATAATAATATTAACATCCCTAAAATGTGTCCTAATATTAATTTATGAGTCATGGAAGACCAAAAAAATATGTGTCCGAACTCCTGGAATTTTGGAGCCACATAGGTGTGAAAATGACATGTTATAATAATTAAATTATATTCAATAGAAATATAACATAAACATATATTGTTTTACTAAGACAATTATATTGTAGTGTAATATAATTGAACTATTTGAATATAATTTTCTTATAAATATAAAAATATTTCATACATTATTTCATTTTATTTATAATTTTTATACATGTGCTAATTTTTTTTATTATTAACACAATGACAATGTGGTGATTACATTATCAATGAAAGATTCAATAAACGATATTATAAATATTAATATAAATTTAATTTTTAAATTTGGTTAACATGAAATAATTTTATGGACTATTTTTACATGTTTATTTGAGTTAAATGAGTTTTTTCAAATCAATGAAGTTGTTATAACTTTAACAAAAATCATTTACTAAATAGTGTCAAAACTGATATAAATGAATTTTTTTAAAAACAAATCTATATTATTAAATGATATAATAGTCCTAAAAATATAATATTATAAAATATAGTATATATTGGTAAAAAAAGTCATTTATTATCCACATGAGTTTCTCTTAGAATTTTATTGTAACGACACTAACCATATACTGTAAAAATACATGAAGACATGGTAAGAGTAAATTTATTTATGTAATAGTTAATGACAAACGAAAAGGATAAATTCGTGGCCTAAATTTTTCTAAAACCTACTTATTGAGATTATTTCTACCAATACACATATTATCCTAAAAATATATCAATTTGGTGCTATTAGAATTTGAAAATAAAATTATATTAAAATAATATTTCAAGACATTCCTAAAGTGACCCTCCTCTCTCTTATAAAAGGCCACAAAGTCTACCTACTTACTCACACCTCACAAGCTCCTATGCTCAACCAAATTATAATAAAATTATATACCAAAATATCTAAAATCTTCCTCAATACCACAAATTGTAATGAAATCTATCATAATGAGACCTTATGTGAAAATCAAATAAAGATACTTGAAAAAGTTGTAATTGTTTTATCAACTCATTAAAATTTAATTTATTCTTCTACTTTATTTTCTAATGTTTTTTCCATAATAAATAAAAAAAATTATTATATTCTACATTATTATATGTTATTATAGTTATGTTAAAACCTTATACATCTTTTTATCCATCCTATGAATAACAATATCACCAAGCGTGCATACGCACGACTTACAATCTTCACGATGTGGTGTAATTTTATAATAAAAAATACATAATTTTGATGTGTATAATGACGATTATAATGGATTCAAATAACCAATATAACACTATAATTATTCATTATTATAAATTTAAAATTCAATTACATACCATTTAACTGTTATGTGAATGATATTGTCACTCGTGCGTATGTATGGCATACTGTCTCCACATTGCGATGCGATTAATCTTACAAAATTTTCATTAAAAAATTTATATATACATCAATGGAATGAAAAACATTGATATATATTAAAATAATATCATTTTTTAAATGATATAAATAAAAACTATGATTTTAACATGAACTTATCTGACAAAACATTTATAAGAACATAAAGTAGTAAATATCTGATTAAAGAGTAACTAAGAATTGTTACTAACAAATGGATGAAAATGTAATCATATATGATATCATAAAAATAATTATGATTTTAGAATAAGTCAGTAGCATTATCTAAACATTCTTATAGGATTTATGGGCACATACAAAGGATATTTTAACAATGGTAATGTATAATATTACAATCTCATTATTATCTTAGATTATTTCAAGTAATTGTTTACTTGGGTATATTAATAATTCAAATATATTTTTCCTAAATATGTAATACTATTTATATTATTCTAAAACATCTTAAAGTAAATTTTACCCATTGGTGAATTTTTACTAAATGGTATGAAATGAATATTTTTCATTATTCAATAAAAGTTACTGTTTTTACTTTTCTAGAAAAAGTACGATGAAAATGTTTTTTAAATTATACGACTTGAATGGATTTATACACATTCATATTTCCTTATTTACATGAAGATTAATTTAATATATTTCATTTTTATTTTCTATTTTATTCTTTTCTTATAAAATTTATGATTATTTTGAGAAAATTAAACGTTTTTGATGAAGAATGAATATTTTCCTCAAGAACTAATTCCATGTATTTTGTCAAAATCACTTTCTATATATGATGACACTCTTTAAAAAGGGTTATCTTTCTATCCTTATTATTACTATGAGTTTATTGTGTATATTATGGAATTATATTGTATATGGATTATGTTATAGTATAATTATTTTTAAGATACCCATTTTATCTCAATGGCCATGCTATGATGAATGATTTATGTTTTTGTGGCACATGTAAGAATGATTTCATTTTGAGATGGGTGGGACCTATATCTCCCACCAATTATTTGGGGAATTTTTTTCTCATGATATACACATGACTAGAACAGAATGAATATTTGGATCAGTAATACATGGCAGGAACATCATGTTAAATAGGACTAGTAATGTACTTTTTCTGCTATTATGGTCTTTGTAATGACCCTTGGTTAAGATGGAATTGAATTTCTATGCATACGTGTTTTATTAGATTTCATGGTTTATGCCAATGATATGTTGTCATTATTATTTTTACATTATGATTTAATCCTTATTAACATCCATGATTTATTTCGTAAATCAATATTTGGATTTTTAAAAGTTATGTTCATGTTTTTCATTCTTCTGTTTATGTTTTTATGATCTTTCCCATACTTACCCTTATAAGAATTTTATCATACCCTTTTCATTTGTTTTATTTTCCCTTAGATATAGATAACGTTTATAGGTAGGAAAACTAAAGGGGAATATATTTATGGATGATATTGAAGATCAGTAACCAATATAGTTGACTGTGTTCGGAGTTTACAAAGACAAAAAACCAATATGGTATTCATTAATCTATTTGTGTTATGTATTAATTATATCTTAAAATTAAATGTAAAATCCATATACATAAATAATGGGTCATTAGATAGAATGTTAGATTTGAATAACCGATCCCAACACACTCAAACCACAATAGTTATTGACTTGATTTATAGGAGGCCATAACAAAGAAATGAAATTTCACAGAAACGAGTTCCTATGGTACATACCTCTTTAAAAATGGGGGACCATCATGATAATTATTGAAAATAGGCTCATTAACATCCATATAATGCACTGTAGGAACCAAATCCATTATAAATAACTATTTCACCGTCTTAGGAAATTGAAATTAGCTAGAAGAAAGGAAAATCTACTTGAACTACAGTCAAAGTTCTTAAATTAATAGAAGAACCTTCAGCTGATCCTATGGTGCTACCTATGGTGAATAGGAATCCATCTCTATAAACTAGTCAATATATGCATTTACCATCCGCTGACCCTAATGAACAAAAAAACTCTTCACCTTTATTCCCCCTCACCTCCAATGAATAATCCATCAGATGAATGTGGTATCAAAAACATTGCAAGGAATCTCATCCTTCAATGAGGGTGAAATGATCACCTTACCTAGCTATAATCTCACACCATAAAATTAACCAAGAACATATCACACCCTCACAATTCCTATAGTACCTAACATCCTGCTGAAACCTTCAACAACCATATTCCAATCCACGACATATTACAGAATTTTATCACCATGAAGTGATGAAATAACATAGAAGAAATAGACTATAGAACTCTACTCGATGTCAGAGTGGGGATGAGAACTAGGAGATATCTTCTAGAATACACTGAATATTATCTAGAAGAATAGAAAAATAGTACGAGAACAAGAAAAGTAAAATACATATCAAACTAGAAACAGAAGCCCCAATAAAAAACTATCTCCAAAACCAAGAACAACAAAACAAACTCACAATTATATTTTAAAACAATAAATTTTTATTACAATTTTAAAATTTCTTTCTTCCAATAATACTTTTAAATATTGAAATCATACCTTCAAAATCAATTCCCAAATATCCAATCACAATCATAAAAAAATAAAACCTTGAAACCACTGTCCTTTTTGAAATCCATGTTTTTTAAAATCCATTTTAATTTAATATACTCCTCACTCTTTCAAATATAAACAAGCACAAAGCCCACAGTGATAACCTAGTATAGAAAACTAGTGTTCTTTTATAACATAACAACAAGGTTAGTGTACCATGACCCAAGGAATAAAAAAACACCATGAGGATATTCGATGGTGAACTCTAACTCCAAATGTGTCACTACACCATGTGAGATCACGACATATAATCCACTCACCTCCATTTTTATACACTATCCACACAAACCAAATCAAAAGACATAAATCTGGTAATGCAATTGTAAACACTAGGATTAGAGCATGAAAGTGTTCATGATGTCCTTCTCATCCTAAACTCTGGAGTCTTGATAGTAATATTCTCTAAAACACATAATTCCACAAATAAAATAGTTTTTATTTGATACAATTTTTTCATGAACTAGGCTAGGATTATACCCGAACATAAACCTCACCTAGATCGAGATAAGGCATGAGAGGATTTCCTGATCCTCCAAGGCTTCTGACTAGTATAGAGAAACCAATAAAATCTGATTGTAATGATTTATCCTTAAGAAAATGAGGATGGATGACTAGTATGATCACACATCATGTGTCAATAATAAATGTTCAACACCAACTATATAAATAACCATCTCAATAAATACACAACAATGGATAATAAAACTAAAACTAAAACAAAACAAAACCAATCTGGAATGACATGATTTCCATGTGACCACTTGGTCACCACCATCCTTAAGTCCTTCCAAATGAAAATTAAAACTCAAACATGAAAACTAGACATACTAAAATTCTTGGGTCTACTGATGCTAAGGGGCATAACTAGTGTGTGAGAATAAAAAACTCAATAGGGAATTACAACAAAGGCTACACATTCCCTTTCCCAAAATATTGCAAAAATATTAGTTTGAAAATACATTTAGGAAATAGTTTTTTATTATTTAAATATCAAAAAAATATTTCATCTTTAAAATAAAACAAAATGATTTTATTTTTAAAATAGTCTTCCATTACAAAAATCTTTTTAATAGAACAAAAACCATATTCAGAAACATAACTTGAAGTTAAACATGCTATGATACGAATACGTGGTAAAGTCAATATAAAAGTAGATTATATCAATTAATCAAAAAACCAAGTAAATCAAAAGTAAATATAAAATATTGATAGATAATAAGATGAATTTCTTAAATATCTCTATAAGAAATCCCCATATGTATTTAGTTCAAACACATGTGATGAAAATTGGTTTAGCTCCACAATCATAAAAAAACTAACAACTCTAAACTATCCAATCCATTATTTCATTCCAACTAGCCTATTAGGAAATCTGTGGGGTACAAATCCATCTAATCAGGGATGATAAGAATCCAACACTCTACCCTATATATAACTGCCATGAATCCCATGATTAAGGTACATAATGAATAGAGAGGCCATCACATGTGTGTATCATCTAAAACCCACTGCCAAATTTACTTCTTAGAATAAAAACGTACACCACCTATGTGATTACCCCTCTTCATGTGATCCACCATAGAGGTCACCATCTCACATAAAGTCATTCATAAGGTGATAAATAGACCTCCACATTAAATATTATTTAAATCCATTTTTCCAAATCATTATGAAATACCAACTTCCCGATACATCAGGTAACATAAAACCAACCTTCCCAAGAAAACCCAGTATAATAATTAGTCCATTAATGTTTCAAATCAATATACATTTCCAAATCCTTTATCAAACCTGGGTGAAAATATACAAAAACTTGAAAAGTCTCAAATGGACTTTTACACCATTTAGAAACAAAACAATATTCTGAAATACCAAATTTTCAATTCTTTAGAAAAATTAATTAAAAACCAAATTTCACATTATTTGATATCCTTGTAATTTATTTGAAAAAATTGGAGTTTTCGATAAAAAATTTGATATAGACGAGGTTAAAGAATAGATGGAGAAGATAAATCTCATTTTGAAATCTAAATTCCAGATGAAAATTTCTCTCGTGGCCATTATCATATGTGCCTTATGTGCAGATACGGATGTTCCCACATCGAATGAAACACTCATTGAAAACAATGATATTTCTAAGGAACAGTTATTGAAATTAACCAATGACCATAACACCCAACAATACAATTACACAAAATCCCTAATCAATAAATGGGAAATTTTAGTTACCCAAAGGATCAATTTTACAAGGAAAACAAAATCACAAACCTATATTATGGAAATACACAGTCAAAACACCCAATAGAATCTTAAGTGATCAAATGAAATTTTGTTAGACACATTTAATGCATATAAGTGAATTCATAATAGTGTGTACCCTTTGAGAAAACAATTTCATCAAACTTTCACTTTGAGAACACTATAATAAATCTAACAAAAAACAAAAAACAAGATCAACAATTTCTAAAATAAATCACAGAATGCTTAATAATTAATGACAAATTTCGGAAAACAAAATAATGGAAACACTTACAATAAGGATTTTGGGATGTAATTATACAACAATGGAAGGAAGAACCAAGCCCAACATACAAACAAAACACCATACCTTCAATGAAATTAAACCACATAAGTCAACCCTCATCCTTGGGTTTGACCAATATAGAATCCAACCAATGGAATTAATTTAACTAAGAGGAAAGAATATTAAGAGGATAATATTTTTAAAAAATGAATCTTACATCAACACCATGATAGGAACTTCAATGGAGAAATGGGGGAAATAAAGGTGGTTTTTTTGACGGGGATGATGTGACTTAGTCATGAAAGGGATTAGGAACCTGAGTTCTGGGTTAAAAAATATTAGGGATACCATTTGAATATCAAATTTTTATGGATCTGCATATTTCTCATGCATTAGTGTCACGGATTGAAAATATGTTCCAGAACCACAAGAACCCTATTAGAGAAATGGGATACGCTACATGGGAAGGAATAATGATTTGGTAAACCATGATCAAACCGTGTGATTTGGATCTATCAAATTAAAATCCCCCATCACTAATTCCTTATATTTTATTCTAACCATTGACATGATCTATGTTAATTCTCATACATCGTGCTCAAGAAAAACCATTCCAATTAAGCCTTGAATTGTTTTGATCAAACCATTCTTGGGGAATGAAAGGAATAATAAGAAATACGGAAATGAACATGAATATAACTCATCCTATTTTTTTTTGATTACTGACCATCAAACCATGCAAACAACCATTCCATTAAGGAAAACACCCCCAGAAACCCCAAAGCTAAAAAATCAAGACCAATAACTCATCTGGAACCTCAACCAAAAAAATAAAATTTAAAAAATTTAAAAAAAATTAAAAAAAATACATGGTCAGAATGTGACATAAATTCTATATATTCCAGGAAATAATGTAAGATTTTGATTTAGAATTTATTTCATATCAGAATGATCAACTATAATAGGTCAATATATTATTCAATAGAAATCACTAGTATTTGATTCAGATAGAAATATTATAATAAATTTATGGGAGGTTGTGTAATTTTTTGTGTGTATGAGATTGGTGGGTTAGATAATATGTGACCTATTATGATATATGAGACCTATGATATTGTGAAATAGATTCAAAATATTTTTACCACTACTAAAAATTATATACCACCATATAAATATTGGATGATACAATGATTAGAGTTTAGTTTTTGTGACAATATTATCAGGTGACTATCGGTTTTATAGTGGATTATACATTTACAGATGTTATGGATGATGCCACTATGAATGTTTTAGGTCACCAAAAATGTTGGTATAGTGGTATTCCATTAAGATAATCATTGGGGATGTTGATTTTTTCATGAATTGTTTAATGTTTTAAATATCCAAATGTTAATTTTTTATCCTCAACATGTTTTAGAATGTGTGTAAATTGTGTTGGAGAAATATTTATCTTATAAGGATAATAAAGTGTGGATTGTAGAATATATTGAGAAATTCAATTAAGGGGATACTGTAAAACATGTCTGTCAAATAATGGATCGATCTAGTTCAATATATTATATAGGGAGTGTGATGTTTGATTATAGTGGACATATTTTTTTGAGTAAGACTTCTTGAGATACTTATCAATGAAAAAAATAAAAAATAGTTTGCCAATTGTAATATTTGTTTTTATAGTTTATTATTATTCTTATATTAAAGTATAACTTTTTCGAGGAAATGTTATCCTTACACTAGTTTCTTAATGATATATAATGAAAATTTCAATTTTCCAATTCATTCATAATTGTAAAATGCCTTTTCCATATAGTTATTAAGGGTATTTATAGTTTTTCCATTGTTATATAAAGATAATGCAATTTTACATGCACTGTGTAATGGTAAAAATATTATGTTTACAAATAAATAACATTTATATGAATATTGTAAGGTTAAACTAACCATTATGTAAGGGTAAATATTTTTTATATTCACATTATAAGGTTTAATATGTCATTTCTTAAGAGTACTAAATTTCTATATGTTTTTTAGTAGGCATTATAGCAGTTTTATAAAGTAAAAAACTGATTTTAAATGTAAAATTATTGTATATAAGTCACTACTCAGGGTTATTCTAGTGTTTATTTAGGATGTATAATGGAAATGGATGATTTTTGGAAAGGTATGAATTTTTTTTAAAGGTAGTTTAATAGTCAATGAAATCTTAAATAAGGTAATCATCATGATTTTATTGGATTCATAACAACAACTCAATTTTATATAATGGAAAAATAGTGAACTGAAGAGTCTATTGGGAGTTATATAATTATAAAATGGTGATACCCTTATAAATCAACATATATTAGATAAATTCATTAATAACTGTGTTTTTAGATTATTCTCTTCCTTTCATTTTTCTATTACACATTATGTCGACCAAAAAAACGTATGATTATGGTGATTACTTCCTTGAATCATGTAAATATTATGAATTATTTTATGGGGGTATTTAAAAACATCGTGGTCAGGAATTATTTTTTATCAAATTTTATTGACTTGTTTAATTTTTAAAAAATCAATTATCTATGTATACCTCAACAATTTATTATAAATAACTAAAAATTATCATGTCTTTGGTTACTATATTTTTTTGGATCTGTTAGACCCTAATATCTATTAAATATGATATTTGGAGTCCTATTAATTAAACAAGGACATATTTATGATTTCCTAGGTGTTTCTATACCTCCTATATCCTCTTTTTGGTTGTAGAACATTGAAATGTTAAATTTTAGTATAATGAATCTATTTTTTAAAGTGGGGATTCTATATATTTAAAAATTAAATAGTCATAATAGGTTCTATCCATCCATGGTGATATTTTTGAGCCTTTTTAGAAAAGGAATTCATATAACTGATAATTCCTTTAAAATACTTGAAATTTTGATAAAACATAAAAAGGAAGTATGTTCCCTATTTTTTGGGTCTTGTGTAAACTTATTGACATATCACAAAAATTATACTGGTAAAATTGATTATCATCCATGGTTATGATCACATTTTGATGTGTTCATATTTAATCAAAAACTTATATGAAAATTTCTTCCATGTGTACATTAATATCTTGATTGTTCATGTTTGATGTTAATCAAATGTATTATACCATGAAACTTTTATACATCATGAAATGATATGATTTCATGTATTTTCCACAATTATATGTGTACATTTGAATGAATTTTCAATTGTCCCAAATGTAGGTGGACCATCGAGACATATCATTACATATCGAGGGATTGTGTCTAATATGTGATTATTTAGTCAATGGACATAATAATATGGTAGATATATAATTAAAAATCATATATATGACATGATAATTATAATTTCATTAAAATTAAAAAGAGTTTTTATTTTCAAGGAAGAAAATATTTCAAGTATAATTGTTATTAAATTCCTTGTTGATATTGAGAACAAGACTCAACTAATTACTAGTGAATGTGGGGAGATAAATATTCTTGATGTCATGAATAACTATTCTTGACCTAATTTGTATTCTCAATTAATTTGGATTCATTTTCATTCCTTCTATCGTGGATCCGAACTAGGTACAACTAGGGCTTATAGTGGATTAGTTTTCACACTTGTGATCATATTTGAATTTTATTATTTACGGATTATTTATTTTTTATCTATTTCATAAAATTATATTCATTAGAACATAATTTATGCATTCATTATGGTTTCCAATTAGGTTTTACTAATCACACCATGAATTATAATCTCGAGGCTTTTGAATACTTCGTGGTTAGGGACTTTTGAATGTTAAGGTGACCCATGGATAATGGTTGAGTAATGGAGCATGGAGTATGTGGAATATTGAGATGAATATTATGGGACGCAATAGTTTATTTATTTATTAATCGGTTGTAATTTTACATTATTTTTTATTACCCAGTTGGGATCTTATTCATCAATTATTGTATGAAAAATATTTCATCTTATTTTACACATATTAAATTGATGATTTGACTATTTTTATGATTTTAATATTTTCTATGATATGATAAAAATGGTATATTCTTTCCATTCATAGATATATAACATCACTACTAGTCATAATCATCTTATATACCGGGAGGCATGGATTTAATTATGGGTTTCTTAGGTTTAGACCTGGTGATATAGGTCCATCTGAGGCAATAACCCTTTACATATTTCCGAAAACAAAAACCCCTTAAATGAAAGAATAAGATAATATATAAAACATATTGAGTATAATTATAATAATGATAAAATATCTTAAATATGTACTATATAAATTATACCAATCCATTAGGCACGTAATCTCAGGAATGTCTAAATTATTTTAATCCCAATACAACTTTGGTGACAATTGAATTAAATTATCATAAACTATATAACTGTTGTTGTAAATTTAATAAACCATTAATTTTCCTTAAAATCATCAAAAAATGACATTTAGGTGAATTATATTCACCTAAAAAATTTTATTTATAGTTTAATTTAGAACACTTATTAATGAAAGAAATCTTAGTTATGAAAAAGCCTTAAAGATTTGAAAACATTAAAACCATTATACCATGACATAAATGAAATTAAATGGAACATTATATACCATTAATAATACAAACAGATAATATATAATTAAAAATTATAATTCTATAAAATGTATATTTAACTATGTGAATAATTTCTAACATGTCTCAATCAATGAAAATTAAAACAAAGTAGACTTAGGAAATATATAAGACAATAAAAACAATATAAGAAAGGAATGAAATTAATTTTTACTAATGATTACCATGAAATAAGTTAAAAATGTGAAATAAGAAATTCATGATGTAATAAAATAAAATAAAACTATATATATGAAAACAATGTTCATAAAATGAATCATGTATCATAAAATATAAATTACGTCTAAGAACCTGTTCATAATCATTACACTTAGTTGTAGGTTCTCTGACAAACATGTGTTAAAATTTTACTTTTATTATTTATTTTAATATGAATTATATTCATATTTTTCAGTTCATACCAAAGATTTATCCTTACTTTATATATATATATATAATTTGATTAATGTTAAAATCAACACTCTGGTGTTAACCTTTATGTTTACCATACATGCTTTTGTTGTTTGGTTTTTCTCCCTATTCTTATTTATGGTTTCATTATATTTATCATTTTAATGATTAATTCATACATTAACTTTACATATTTATGGAGTCCCATTTGAATTACATGGATTTTATGTTTGTGGTTTTTATTGAATGATTAATATTTACCTATTGAATTTGTTATCAAAATATAAAATCAATTCAATTTATTGATAAAAATAAATTTGAATACTACCACTAATAAATTATGATGAAATAATAAATTAATATTTATTGCATTTTATTATTTTTATTTATTTATTAGTATTCATCCAAGACATAAATATTGTTAAAAAATAAATATCTATTATAAAACAATCAAAAATAGAACACGTTTTAATTGTATGAAAGAGTATGAACAAGACATAGTATATTTATAATATAAATTACAATTAATTATAATGAGATGAATAATAATTTTTTGAATTGATAATGTAGATTTTGAAATAATTATATAAATAATATATTTGAGAAAATTCAAGATTTAGATATGACTTAAATTGAGATGTTAAATCTATTCATGATGGTCTAATTAGAAATGAGAGGTTTAATAGTTTTACCATTGAAAAGATACTATTAAAATTGGAATATAATTATGAATGAAAAAAATAATGATGAATGATTACATTCAATTTTAAAATTTTTTTAAGTTGTGATGGATAAATATATGTATATCTATATATATATGAGGTATTTTTAACTTTTTAAAATATTTATTTTTATTTTATTAATAGAAAACTAATTCCTATGAGAGTAACTCCAATTAATCCATAAATAGAATTTAAAATAATTAATATAATGTATCCACTCAAACAATAAGTCAGAAATAATCTTTTGAGATATTTTTATCCTTATCAATTATTTTATGCAATGGATAACCATTTAAACCTTTACCATAGTGGGTATCTTTTAATATGGGATCTTATTTTTTTGACCAAAATCGAAGTATTTGATGTTACCCAATTACAATATGATGAAACCATATATGAAAAATGAACATTATAAAATCTCTAGAGTTATATGATATTAATTTTTAAAAAGAGTTTCATAATGTAATATTGTTTTAAAATATTCCTTTTTCAAGCACAAAAATTAATTTTCACCAAAATCATGTATATTAATTATTCCAATGATTTTAATTTGTAAATTGCTAAAAAATAAATGTTTAAAATTTATAATAAAGTATAAATTAAATATATTATAATGAAAAATTAATTAATGGATAAAGATAAAAATATTTTTTTGGAATTAAATATTATAGAAGATCTAAAAAGACCAGTATATATTTATAGTAAAATAATATAAGTTTTTTAGAAATTATTTATCCATTTTATGAAATTTTTTATCCATAAATATTTTCACATATTATATATCCATTATTATATAATAAAAATGTCATTAATGTTACAGGTTTGGTAAAAATGATATAATTCAGTTTTTAACTAAAAATAATAATTATTCAGAAAATGTGAACAAATTTTAGACAAATAATCCAATGATATATTGAATAAAATTTGATATATTTTTGTCAATTTAAAAATATATATTTTATAAATGTCTATATTATATAAAACAGATATAATATATAATAAAATAATGTATTAAAATAAATAATTTTTCCTCCATGATTAAAAAATTACTATTCAATACAGTTTAAGTGTTATTTCATTGATTTTATGAATAAATTATATTTATATAATTCATTAAAAGTGATATAATTAATAAATTTTCATATTCTCTTAAAAAATAATCCTAAAATACACATAATAATGAAAATATATATATATTTATTCTGTATTATATATTATTATCATTCTAATTTCTGTTTAAATCAACCCCATCATGACCTCTATATAACATTAAAGGGAATTATATCAATTAATGAGTGTTCCAGGTGGTGGTTCATTTAACATAGATCAAAGAGTCATTTCTACTATTTTGTACTTCTCCCATGTTTAATTTTTATCATGTCATACTAGTTAAAAATTACATTATTCTTGGCCTTGGGAAAATCCTATTTATTTTACCCCCTTTGAAATCTCAGAATAAATATTATCAAAAATAATAGATTAACTAATAGATTTTATTTTTGTGACATTATATATATATATATTTTATAATTTCATTAATCCATCTCATTTAACCAATATATTATATGAATCACATTTAGTAATATTGAATTTATCATTATAAAATAAATCATAGTATGTTATAGTTTACTGTTATGTGTGATACACTCTATTCACCATAGTTTTTATTAAGAAAAACGCTTACTAAACTCTCAGACTGATATATTTTCTCATCTAACTTGATTCAATTTTTTACATCTTCTAGGAGTGTCTTAGTGGTGTTTAATCATTATCCTTAGATGCGTTGGTGATATATGACCATGGTGAGATTATGGTTTAACATTCTCATACAGTATTCCATTGGTATACAATATACCAAATACATGTAATTTGTTGTACATTTTCACCGTACATATTCATTTGGTTTTGCGATACCCACATATATATTCCTTGACTGTGGTATATTTTCCTCTTGATTAGTTGATATTGGTCATTCCTCATTACCATATGCAGTGTTTTTCTAGAAGTAAA
Source organism: Viscum album (assembly GCA_963277665.1). Taxonomy (NCBI): domain Eukaryota; kingdom Viridiplantae; phylum Streptophyta; class Magnoliopsida; order Santalales; family Viscaceae; genus Viscum; species Viscum album. The sequence goes on along the minus strand of OY728120.1, from coordinate 2,056,461,293 downwards.
TTCTCATGGGGATATTATTTATAGAATTTAAATATTTTAGGTGTTTTGGATTATATCATATTTTATGATATAATTTTTTCATATGGTATGACATGTAGAAAAAATTAATATCATAATGTGATAGACCCTAGTAAGTTCTTATATCCTATGGATTGGAATGGTTAGAAATTTATATTTATTCTCCCCTATTTAAAACTAAAAATGTTAATTAAATGGTTATGTCTGAGATCAATTACATAGAAATAATGTACCTTATCATTTTAAACACTAACTAAATTTCAAATAAAGGACATCTAAAGAATAAAGGAATGAATATATTTTCTGAAATATCTATTATTTAAGAGTTTAGTAGGGTCATGAGAAAATAATATCATTATATATTAAATCATTAAAACATAATGTAATGTATGTTGAGTGTTATAACATAGTTAATTAGAATCCTTATCCTTTTTCATAACTCATTATATGAAATTCAACATATTTATTATGGTCTATTAATTTAGTAAATCGATGTGGAAGATAACCCAAAACCACATTTAATATCATCCTATAACCAAAAAATATGGTATTGAAGTAAAATATGTAGTAGCTATTACATTAATATGTTATCCCAAACTCAATGAATAATTTTCATTCTCCCATAATTAATGAGGAAATTGATAGATATGACTAATGAAAAAAAATACATATAACAATTGAACATGCATCATTATAAAAAATATTATAGAAGAAGATAACCCCTTATAATATGCATAAATGGGAAAATTATAATCTGTAACATTATTTGATTGGTAGGCTATCAAACCTAAATCCAATCCCTATCATATGACATCCATCTGAAATATTGTATTTAAAAAAAATGTCTTTAATTAATATTTTGAATGATTTATTACATAAAATTTCACTTTAAAAACTCAAATGATCAACAGGAATAGTTTATTTATGATATTAGGTAAATTACATATCATCTCTAAACATAAAAATAATCATTTTTATTGGAAACTTCCTTAGCATGACAAGATTGTTCCATCGCACATTATACTGCATGCTATAACCTAAGTACACACATAATAATGGGGTGACATATAAAGTATTGTATGTTAATAAATGATGAATAACACAGGGAAGAAAATATATGTTAGACAATGGGAATATCAATCTATCATAAAAGTAACATGAATAATAAATGATGATATAAAATGATAATCATATCATAGAAAATTGACTACATATATAAGCACAACCTCATAAACATAGGCAAAGGATAAACCCACTAAGACAACAGGGTGGAAAAGTTCCTAAAAAGGAATCAGGTAAACCCCTATCCTAACATGAATTATCATGACACTATCCATTACCAAATTCGTTGTAGTATTATCAGCACTCAGCCATCATTATAATATCATTATCAAGCTTATGTATGCCGCATAGATAATATAACATGGATTTATTCAACATAAAAATTTATTACAAGAAAAAATAATGTGAAATAAATTAATTTATTTCTCTAATTAATATTTACATTTTCATAAAGTTCAATACACATGATACGAAAATGGGTATGGTATTCACTAAACTTTTATTTTGGCATGAAAAATAATAGTGTAAATTTGGAAGATTAATGATATCATATATTAATTCCTAAAATTGGTTGATCTGAGAGAAAGTGGTTTATCATAATTTAGACATTAAATTGAAAAACATATAAAATTTGAAATACATGTCTCCACATAATGATTTTTATATATAAGGTTTCATATAATAAAGAAACTTTTAGAAAGAGGAGAAAGGAAATAACCATTGATATATGGGTATGTTAAGAGGTGAACATAAATGTTCATAGGATAAATATATGATAGTGAAAGTGGATATAATTATTTATTCATAAATTTAATTTATGGGAGATATTTATTTACATATCCCCACCTATAAAAATAGAAATTAAAATACAAAAAAATTAATGTGTGCTTGATAAACATGGAGAGTAGAAAATCCCTTATGGAATTTCAGCATAGTGACAGCTTAGGTAAATGAAAAAACAAGAACTGATGAAAAATATATAATTTAAACAACATTTATATATTTATATAATCATAGAAAATGAATAAAAATAAAAAAAATTGAAATTATTCAGACTAATAGTGATAAATATTCGTTAATTGAACGAAGGATAGGAAGTTTAGGATCCTTTATTTGAATTTGTGACTACAAAGTCTTATGAGGGGCTTCTTGGTAACATTGATATGGCTTGGGAGGAAATTAGAGATTTTAGGGAAGAGTTTTATCATGATAAAAATATTTTTAGTGAAGTTAAATGGAATGATTGTTGGTTTATATATAGAAAGAGTGGGATTTCATTATTATTTTGGTTTTGGTCACTACATAAAAAATATTGAAAAAAACGAACCATAACATGGTTTTTACAAATTACTTCTACAAAATGGGTGTGTTTTATATTATATTATATTTCCAACGTCCTAATATAATAAAATAATTCCCTTGTTTATGTGGATTTGAGCCACACAATCAATGAAATAATTATAAAATCTTAACATGTATAATAAGTCTTGGATGATTCATTATGAATTTATAAAAAATAAAATAAATATAAAATTTCCTTATTTTAAAGGGTAAAAATAATCTTGTAAGATGATACCTTTTATAGAATTTATTACATCATTATTATTGCATTATGATGTCAAAAACACACCATATATTTATACAGTGTTTAATTTTTACCCAAAAATTATGTTTTCACGGAAAATTATGAATGAATATCAATCAAATAAATTAAATATCCTGATTCTAGAAATAATATTAAAATTTCCAAAATAACATTCACAATATTTGTGTTTTCAATATTAAAATAAAAAACTAACATTTATTTAAATGACATGTTTTCTGAAAATAACAACTTTTTTGATACCATATAAAAATTAAATATGACTTCATAAAAATATATAAAACAATTATATTCAATAAAATTTATTTAATGATAATATTTTCGTAAAATATTTTTTCTTTATAAAATCCATTAAATCATAAATTAATTCATTGAATTTTTATATTAACGAAAAATTCATGTTTACATTATTGAATCAAAAATAAAAATCATTTATAAAGTAATTGTAACAGGATGAAAATATATTAATTATTCAATTAAAAATAATTTACATGTTTCTATTACTTTGGTATTTATACATATCCATTCAATACACCAACACACACCCAATTATTATGGTGTGCGTTGATAGAGCTTTCATAGGGCCATTTAGTGAACATGTTTTGTGTTGTGATCTTGATGTGCTTGAAATTTTCCCATAAATGATTTCACTCACTCTAATTTTTTCGGATCATAGCTTTATCTTGGTCTATGTAAAAATTCATAAATGATATATCCCATGGAATCATCAATATACGAGCTTCATAGGGTATGATCTAACTCATTTAAGTCATCAAATCCATTTAATATGATTAATTTAGTTTTTTAAACCCTATATTTATACTAGTTACATGGACACAATTAAGTGGATATATTATCAATGGTAAATATACATAATGGTATTTTAAATAAAATTAAATATAATAGAAAAATATAATTTCGTGGATTTTCTATAACCATAAGTCATTTAATTAAATCAACAAGAGAGATTTTATTTCTGGTAGTTTGAGTTATTACAATATTCCCACTATTGAAATTTTACCCCTGATATTTTATTTTCCAAAAATCGAAAATACAGTGATAACTCTACTTCATCAAATCCTCTATTTCCCACAGTATATCTTCAAAACACGTGGTTTCACCACAACACTCTGATGAGGGGAATTTTCTTATTTCCAAGATGTTGTTCTATATGATCTAAGATCTCCACCCACTTCTCCTCATAAGAAAGGAAATTCTACAATTGTAACACCCATATATATTGTAATTGTGTGTCTTATTGTATGTATATTATCAATATGGATACATGTGATACATCATGTACTTGAGGCAAGTTCTTTGGGAGTGTTTATCGATATGCCACATCTCTGATGTTATCAATGATCTCAATAGGGAAAACATAACTTGGAAAAAGATTTCCCTTCTTGTAATGTATCTTCAAATTCATCCATGGATATATTTTTAAGAGCACAATGTCTCCAAAATCATACTCTAGGCCTTATCGATTATTTTCAGCATAGCTCTTTTGTCGACTCCGAGCAGTGGTGATGTGTTACTAAATGGTCAAAACATTATCTACTATATCATTGACCATTTCACAAACTATATGTTTTTCTCCCCAACACCCTCCATACATTATGTTGTACTGCACATCTTCACATAAAGGGATTCATAGGCGGATATATTTATGTTTTATAGAAAACATTAGTTATATGATAACATAACTCGAGAGAGATGTTGGTACCATCCTTTTTATCATCAATTGATCATGATCTCAGCATTTCCAGAAGTGTTTGGATAGTCATCTCATATTGTAAATTATTTTAAGTATGATATTCCATATTGAATTTTGTAGTTTTGTTTAGATCACGTTAGAGTATTTTCAAAAACATACAGTTCAATATTATAACTAGATCTGACACAATCGATAGTCGTACTCTATATAGCCTTACCAATTCTATGATGTATATGAATTTCGGATTATCTAGTGATAAATCCTTTCAAATCCTGATTAATTTTGCATTATTTGTCATATTGTCCATAAAAATATAGATACCTTTGTTTACCATGGATTTATTTGGATGTCGGGTGAAAACTTCTCTAGTGATATTTTCCCTTTTTCATGTTGGTATGGGTAATGGTTGCATCATCCCCTCTGACATCTTCCTTTCATCCTTAACATGAAGGCATACTGGGAACATTGACATATAATGAGTGATATCTTTCTTCATGTTATCCCACCAATAGTTCTTTAATTGATATTCGAACATATTTTTTGATTATTGGGTGAATGGAGATACTCAAATGATGTGCATCATCAAATAGTTACCTCTTTAACTCAATATTTGATAGAACACCTAGTCTTGACCCAAATCTCAAAATTCCATCTTCAGTGAAATTTAACCCCAATTATTTTCTTTTTAATATATTTTCCTCTTTCTGTTTAATTACCACATCATTATTTTGAAAATCCTTTCACCATTCATGAAGATTCGGTTGAGATATCATTTCCAAAATGACATATTATGTTCTATTATTATTCCCATGTCCATCTTCCTCAAATATATGAATATTTTATTCTTCAAAATTCTCATTAATAATATAAATTTTGGTTCATTTATAAATAGAGAATACTCCACTTGGTTCACTTTCCTCGGATGGTAGTGTATTAAGTAGTCTTAATCTATGATGGTCTTTAACCATTTTAATTGGAACATATTCATCTCATTATGTGTGAATATATATTTTTTAATTTTGTGATACATATATATTTCAATCTTCACCCCAATGTGATAATTCCCCCAAAATTTCAAATAAAATATCACCATTGGAAACACCATATCCTATTTGGGATTATTTTTATCATGAATTTTCAATTACCTAGAATAATAGCCTCTAACTTTTTCAATTTCCATCTACAGAAAACCAAATTCCTTCTTCAAAGCATCACTAAACATTAAGAAATGATTCACACTTGTGGGTAGTGTGAGAACCGGGGAAGTGATAAACCACCTTTTCATGTACATTAATATTTATTAACATTTTTAATTCCATCCAAATTTTAATCCCTTTCATGTTATCTTGGTAAGAGTGTTTGAGAATCAGTATAAATTTCTAACAAATCAGTGATAATATCTAGCTAAATTTAGGAATCTATAGATATTTATCATAGATATTGTCATCATCCACAGTTTAATTTCCTTCATCATTTATGTATAAAAAAATATCCCATTTCAAGTGATGGTATTTCCCATGAATGAAACTTAATTAAACTAGAAATCACACTTTATTTATTTTTCATATAGCTTCACCATTTGCCGTGTCTACAAAAAAGTGCTACGATAATCCTCATGGTCCTCCTTGGTTTTGGAATATATTTGAATATAAAATATAAATACTACCATGAAATCGTCACGATAATCTCTAATGTATCTCTTCATCATGTATATAGAGATTTATGTAGCATTAGTTAGTCCGAATGGAATCACTATGATCTCATTGTGCTCATACCTAATAAGGAAAGTAGTCTTCGGTATATCCTCATTATGCACACTAAAATTGTCATATATCAAACATATAACGACCTTGGAGAAGTATTGTGATCTAAATATCTAATATAACAAGTCAAAAATCCATGAAAAAAGATATTGTTTTTTATCATGTTTTTTTGAGCTCTTGATAATCAATGAAAATGCTCATTGACCCATTATTCATCTTAATGAAGTGGAGTGGTTCACACCATGGTGATGCACTTGGGTTCATGGATCATTTATATAGGTTCTCATTTAGTCGTTTAGTTAGTTCCTCATGTTATACAACATCAATCATATACATACCAAAGGATAAGATAAATTCCCCATGTATATACTTGATTGAAAGGTCAAAATATCATCTAGAGGGAAGAAAAGACAATTCCTCAAGAAACACATCAGTGAATTAACTCACAATAGGCATACCTTTGCGGATGATCATTTCCATAGAATAAAAAATTTGAGCTAGATAAGCATTATCATAGGGAAATAATATATATTCTGGAGATGATTGTGTTAATTAATATTCTTACTCCCCCTTTATCTTCTATAGAATCGAGGGTCGATTCTTTATAAGAATAGTAATTTCATTCTCACGGAAATTAATATTTTCTCAATATAGGGAAATACAATCAATTACTATAATGTCGTAAAATTTAAACATGGTATTTATGAAATGGTTTTCTATGATGTTCATCCCACAATCATTGATATGTGGGAGTTATAAATTTTGGATTCAATAATTTCACCATTTTCCATTTTCAATCACATCTCTACTTCCATGATTTGTGTTGGTGTTTGAATACTTCTATCAAACATTATTGATATGAAGGAATGAATAGAACAATGGATGAGATCCATACCTTTCACTTTTTTATTCTGGTTCTACATTATCCAACATATACTTGGGTAAGAGTATCATATTCTATTAAACACATAAATGGGAATCCCAGGACATCAAAGGGATAACATTTAAATTACATCAATATTTTTAACGTATGTGTATTTAGGAATCCATATATGTTACGCATGATCTATTTCCTAAAAAATATTATTATGTGAATTTTTTCCCTTATTAATGGTTCATAATGAAATTATGAATTTAAAAAATCATTCCCCTTTGAAGTGTCAAATTAGGTGCACAGGAAGGCCTATTTTCATCTACCATATTACATTGAGATAGGGCCTGAACATCTTGTCATAGTTTTTACCCTGAGGAACATCTATTCAAAATCAACATAAACCTGTAGTATCCAGATAGGGATGTATTTTTTTTGATAAACCTCTTACTATATACTTTCCAAAATTTAGGTATTTTTTCATATACAATGTCTTACCCCTATGTAAATCTCTATAGTTCACTAATCTTACGGTTTTACCTGTAGTTTTATAATCCTACACCCAAAATTATCTTAATAAATCATGTAATACCAACTATGAAAACCCTTACATTTATTTTACATTAAAAAAAGATTTCATACATAAAATTAAACATTATACAACTCAAATGAATAAGTGTTCTACTGTCTTTGGGATACAAGGTACATTACACGACCACTTATAACATGAAAATAAACATCATTATTGAAATATTAGTTAACATTAAAACAATTTTTCTTCATAGATAACATTATTTGGGATAACCTGAGGATATACATTTGAAAGGGGTGAGATATAAATATAATTAAGTCAATAGACAAGGCATTACATGTGTAAGAAAATAACTGTTAGAGAATAGTAATATCAACGGAGCAAAAAAGGAACTGAATAATAAGGTATGAAATATAATTATAATCATAAAATATGAAATGATGTAATAAATTAAATCTATTCATCATAAAAAGAGGTGAAGACTATGAATCATAAACATAGGTCAAGGCTAAACCCACCAAGACATCATGGTGGATAATGTCGCATAATGGAATCAGGTAAACCCCCTATCCCAACATGAAATATCATGATACAAATAATTATAGAATTCATTGGACAACAGTCAAGGTCAACACTTTATAATCACTTCATTATTATTCTTAAGTGTGAAACATAGATCATATAAAAGTGATTCATTGAACATAAAAAATTATTCCACGATCATGGAATGTTTAAAAAATGTATGGCACCAATAAATAACAATATGTTCAAATAGGTGATTAATCCTTATATAAAAATTGTAATCGTATTCACTAAAGTATAATTTTGGCATTGAAAACTGCAATGTAATTTCGGCAACATAATGACTTCATAAATAAATTCATAAAATTGATTGATGACATAAAAGGGGTATCTAATAATTTTAACATGAAATTGGTTGTAATAGGTACATGTAAGGACATGTTCCAACAATGCTAACTGGTCATATATGATAATACATCATTAAGAAACATTAATAAAGGGGATAATAGAATGGACCCTTGAAAACATTCGGCAGGGTAACGAGCGTGTGTAATGGTTCGATGGATGGATAATATATTGTGAAATGGGATATAATCAATTATTAATATAATATGATGTAAATTAGATATGGAATATTATATCCCTAGTTAAGAAAGTGAAACTTAAAACACACTACATTTAATGAGAGCATGAAAAAAAATTAGAGTGGAAAAACCCTTACAAAATTTTGGAAAAGTAACAACACTGGTAAAGCTAAAAATAAGTGAGGATAAATAATATCTCATTTAAGAAAAATATAATTTACAGTAATCGAATTATATTTATGTAATTATAATATAATAAATTGAAATTAAAAATATTAATTTGAAAGAAGATTCCAGAATTCAAATAATGAGATGAAGGTGTAGATCCGTTAATTGAATGTGTAACTCCAAAAGTATGGGAGAGGATTCATGGGAGAATAGAGGAATATTTGGGGACATTAGGGAGTATATGGAATAGCTTGGTCTGCCTATAAAGAGTTTTAGTGAAGGGATAATGGATAATGGGTGGGTTTATATGTAGAAAGAGGAGGATTTATTTATTATTTTGGTTTTGGAAACTACATAATAAAATATCCAAAACCACAAAAAATAAATCATTTTTACAATGGTTTCATCCAAAGGAGATTGGTTGACATTATTTTACAAGTACAAATATGATGATAATAAAAGTATTCCATTTCATATGTGTAGATGAGTGACATTCTAAAATAACTGAGTTTAAAATCATAAAATACATGATAATTCATTAAGGCATTATAAAATTAATGAAATAAAAATAAAATACATTATATTAGAGAGATAATATTTATTTTCCAAGGATTCCTTTAATTATTTAATTACATCACTATTGTACCACTATGATTTCATGAAACAAACAATATAATTATAGTACATTTACATTTTACCCAAAATTTGACTATTTTAGAAAATTATGAAAAATTCCCCATTTGGTAAATTTGTTATCCAGATTCCAAAACTAAAAATAGTTTTCTTATAAATAATTTTGTAAATATTTTATTTTTTACTTTTAAAATAAAAAAATATATTTTTAAAAAATGAAGGGGTTTTGACGATAACATTTTTTGTGAACCATTATAAATATTAAATTTGACTTCAAAAAAATTATATGGTATTTTATATTCGTTAAAATTTATTTAATGGTAATAATTTATTAAAAATAAAATATATTTGAAAAATAAATTTATTCATAAATTAATTGTTTGAAGATGAATATTATCCAAAAATTCATTTGTTCTTTATTGAATAAAAAATAAAAAACATATATAATGTAACAATAATAAGATTAAATTATATTTATTATTATATTAAAAATAATGTATATATTCATATTTCTATTTAATTGATTCATATCCAATTAATCCACCAGCATATTTCCTAAGAGTAAGGTGGGTGATGGTGGGGCATTCACGGGGTTGTTTAGTGAACCTATTTTGGCCCATGAACTCAACGATCATGAAATCCACCGTTAAACGATATTTCTCATGCTTATATTATTGTATATTAGCATTGGATTGGCTTATGGAAAATCCCAAAAAATTCTATATCCCATTGATGATCATATAAATGGGCTTCATACAGTTTGATCATATTGTTGAGGCCATCACATCCTTTATCTATGCTAAATGGATTTGTTAAACCCCTATATTTATACTAGTCATGTGATAACTATTAAATTAATGAATTATCAATGGAAAAGATAAATAATAGTAATTTAAATCTGATTTGTTAAAATAAAAAAACAAGTGCACAATATTTCAATATTAATAATAAAATTAATCAAATAAAACAAAGGAATTTTATCCATTACAACTCGGGTCATTACATATTTTACTATCATACTATTAAATTATTTTACAGGATAATGCCCCTCATGAATCACCAATGTGTCTCATTATATATATTCCAATTTTAAATTTACTCAATCCCCACCATTATTTTACTGAAAATATATATCAAACATAACTTCAATATTTAAACAAATATATCCTAAAAATATATCATGATAGAAAATGAATGAACCAAATATCATTTCATATACCAAAACCAAAACGTCATAATATACATTATTATAATAAAAATTCCCTTCTAAAATAGATTTATAAAACCATAGTCTAGAAACAATAATAAAACATCAATTTAACAGTCAACTCCCCTAAAAAAATTTATTCAAGGATTTTATGTTATACTACAATATATTATGTGGCACTACAAACCATCTCTATTTTTCATCACCCATTTAATGTGAAATTGTGAACCATAATCCAATATAATGTGATAGAAAACAATGGTTAGGCCCATATTTTTTCAAAATATCATCGAAAACATAAAACTACTATTTCAATTAATTTTTTACTATGAAATATTTATTTAACCTTCTCTTGCAACATCATTCTGAATTTAATGTCCATAATCCTAACAATGTCACAATCAAATTTTTCCTTAGATCCACTACCAGCACTCCCAAGTGTATTTTAAAATTCAGGGTCATCTTCAAACTGGCATCATAATCTCATTTTTTGGAAAAGTGGATAACCAATGAAAGGAACTATTCCAACTACATATACAAAGATGATTATGTGTCAAAAACACGGTAGGAAATACTTTAAAATTATCCTCTTAATTGATTCTTCTCATAACAGTAATATGTGATAAGAAATATATTTCTATCATCATTTAGAATAGTGTTTCAAATTTTATATTAATTTGTTAAAACTAAATTATATCCATAAAATTATATATTCATGGGAATTTCCATTTCAATCCCTTAAAATCACCCACCATGAATATCTTATCCATTCCAAGAATTTATTTTACCATGTTTTAAAAATATATTCCCACTATTTATTGGATTAAACAATGACCATATACATGGCTTCCAAAATCCTAACACCTAATTATTCAAATATATACTAATACACGTTTATTTTTCAGTCACCATTCCTGGAAACAATGTTATATATAAATTTCATTCATTTTATTAATCACTCAATATTGACGTTTTGGTAGTTGCTTATCTATCATTTTATGGATTTTAAAATTATTCTCATAGTGATAATTTGTTTTATAGTTTCATTTCACATTATTTATGGGCGTTAAAATTTAAAAAGTGGTCAATATCAGGTAATACCACATTGGACTTCCAATTTATTTGTTTCTTAGATAATATTATTTTGTGGGAAATGTAATATTATATGTCTCTACTCATGATAGTTGTATCAAGGAGTATTATTCTTATCATAATACTCAAACCTACTATGATATTTTCTTCTTTGTAATCACTAAGACCACACCCTTATATAAATCATGGTCCCACCATAATATTTAATTTTCCATTTCTCAAGGGTCTCAGGTAGTGTTGTCTACTTTTTCACTATATTATATTATTCATTCTACATTGTTTTGTCAGTTTTATTGTAAGAAGGAAAATTCTAACAAATTATTTAAAACACAACTATTATAGAAGATTGAACTATATATACTGTAAATACAATTCCCTATTTAATGAATGAATTATAGCTATAATATTTCATGTTTTTGGATTATCATAAAATCTTATATATATATATATATATATATCATTCCACTTACATACAATTAAATTTTATGAAATAATTACATAATAATATGACTTAATAATATCATTAATTTAAAATAACATTATTTTATATTTCTATCAATTGGGAAATAAATATTATCATTCAATACTACAGTCACTATAAGTTATTATTATTATGTTTTATAAGATGAAGAAACTGAAATATTTATCCATGAAAATGGTTACAAAAATTATAACTACAATCCATTTAGTCATATGTTATAAACCTATAATAATTCACTTCCACAGGAAAAATAGTGTCAGGAGGCCTCTATATGTTATAATTATCCATTAGATGGTTTTTTAAGATTTATCAATGCCTTATATTATTACTCACTGCGGAATCTATCTCATTATCCTTCAATACATTCAATGATATATTATCATATCTGGTCCAAAAGTGGGAACACCCCACATAAATAGTTGATTCATTTAATCTAGAGAAAAACATCAACGGATGGAGTATTATGAAGACTTTGTAGTGATATTCACCAAGAATTATATTTCAATACAAAAAAATTATTATCCATTATTGATGTATTGTATAAAATATTTTTATTTTTTATTTAATCATAGTTTTTTCATTAAATATAATCATGGTCATTGAATATTCCAATTTCTTTTACTACCTCGAATATGTATGTTTTGACACATAAGAACCCTTTAATAGTACTAGAGAATATCTAAATTGTAGGATTCTTACCATAATTATTTAAATGAAAAAATAGATATCATAATGAATGTCATGTTTAATATAGGAAATAATTACATGGAAAATAAATTTTGTACACTTTTTTAAAATTTGATATCATAAGCTATTACAAAACACTTCGTCTATGAAATTAACTAGAATATTACATATCATAAGAAGATAATGGGTTATTTTGAATGTTATTTTATTTTATTTATGATAAAAATAGGTTTATATATTATTTTTCTTATAATACAAAATATGATATATAGTAAAATGACTAAAAAATTTCATGAGGATTATATTTTTTCATTATAAAATATTGTGTAATATGTCATTATAATAATTTCATCTCATATCCTATATAGGATTAAACAATACCAAAATGAATTGTATAATAATTAATTAACTAATATTATATAGGTTATAATTACACTCTATAATAAAATTAAACATGATTATTCCAAATGGATTCTATCAAAAAATGTTTCATTTTATGTCGAGTAATGATTGTATCCTAATGACCAAAATGGTGTTAGTTCGGGTCACTAAAACATCTCAAGTGTGCATCATGATATTTAGAGTCTAACGTAAATTTTTTCACAATGCGAGAATTGTGTGGGATATGATTTACCCTCCAAATGAATGATAATTAATAACATGAAGAAGTTTCATTTAATCATGCATTCCTTCCCAAATAATGTCCACGAATATATTAATGTGACACAAAATGTTATATCATCATCAAAACTAGGAGGTCATATATTTTAACAACTAGAAATAGACTATGTGGACCAAAAACATAGTATCTCATGAATATGAGGACCACTAGAGACAACAAAAATAGTCATATTTCTCCAAATCCATACACGCACAAACAGGTCCTAAAAGATACATTCTATAGAAAATCCTTCTGAATAGAATGTTCCGACGTAATTAGATTCTCTACCATTTATAATATAATGAATATTTGTATATGAATGATTCTAATCATTACATGTGAATAGTTTGAGTAAAATGTACCATTATCTCATTTATAACCCACACTTTAACCACCAATCATTACAAAATATGTGTGTAGAATCATTTTAATTAAAAAATTAGTGGGTAGGAAAACAATTAGTATATATAGTAGAGGCATTGGTAAAAATATCCAAATTATATATATTGACCAAAACATCCATTCCAAAAATCAATTCTTAGGATAGTGTTTTAAATTATGGGATAGGGTATTGTTTTGGTCATTCCCACATAAATATAATAATGCAATATAGGTGAAATACTAATACCATAAAGTGTATGAGTTATTATATTCATGATATAATGAAATAGTTGTGTATGTGACATTAAGAAGGGATAATTAGTTATAAAATAGTACGGTAACTGAAATCCAATCACATAAAACCATGTCATGTTTCAAAAACTTATGTATAGTATAATATTTTATTCCAAATTATTTTAACCATTTAATAAAAAATTTGATCATTGTAAAATAATCATTCAAAGTATATTTAATAAATTTAAATCTTGACTTGAAAATTATACTATGAAGAAGTAATGAATATTTACCATAATGAGAATTTTTTATTTTTTTGTACATCATACCAACTCAATTATCACCATATGTGACATGAAAAATATAATATTCAAAAAATAATAATTTTTATGTCACAATAATAAAATTTTTAATTTTAATTTTCTATAATGGGTTGTGGTTGAAAAGGAAAGGTTCATATATCCATTTCAATTGTTTCTATCATGTTTTTATAATTTAACATGCTATGGAATTATCCCAAAAATAAAAAACCTAATATAGTATCAAGTGTACTTTTTAGAAGTAAAATATTAGAAGAAACATGAAAAATGAACTATCGTTTTTATAATGTATGGCATGAACGAATTTATTAATTTTTGTTGCATAAAGTATTCAATATTTACTCAAAATAGAAAAAAAATTACATCCGTGATAAATTAATGTATTATAGCTTAAAAGATTCAAATAAAATTATATTTTTATGTTTACGGATTGGGGTCCACAGAAGATGATCTATCGAATATATTAATTACATGATAATGATCAATCTAAAGAGAAAATAGGATTAATCCTAACCTAAAACAGAATATAATAATGTGAGAGAGAAACCATGAAAATAAAATTACATTACTAAAACAATTATAAATTTATTGAAAACATAATGAGTATTAATTAACCTAAATAATCCATGAATCCCTAATAATTTAGAAAATAAGATTACAAATTTCTCTATATTTAAGAAAGGGGAAAACATTAAATGAAGCTGTAAAAAACATAGCATGTAAATATTGAGAATATATAACCAGTCAATAACATGTCAAGGAAGGGACTAAATAAAAATAAACTAGGATTTACAGAGGGTATTGAAGAAGTTCATAAGGATAATTTATACAAGGAAATGTAATATGATCTAGATTTAATAATGTTTTGGAAACAAAAATAATTATTGTAAAAGGAAAAAATATATATTCTCAACAAAATATTTGACTAAAATATAATGGGAAAGAATAACTTACTCAATAGATATATAGTGACCTAGAAATATTCACCAACATCCCTAGTTTCTATCCATGTTACATGTAATACATCACTAATATAATGTTTCTTACTATAAAACGTAACTTCACTTTAATCATCCAATTTCACTAAAAAAATATCATAAACTACCACATATCCCTATAAAATAGAAATATATTTCAATTGAAATTTAATGTAAAAAAGTAACCAACAATTGTCTACTCGTATATTTAGTATAGATAAAATATTCCAACGATGACGTTTCTATTATGTTAGTGGCTTTAATCAACTTCATGGGGGAATAGTATTGGAAAATAAGTTTTCAATTATGATTTCAACTCCCATGACTTGTCTTCGAGTTACCCACACATCCATTTCAATCTAACCATATTAATTAACATGGATTGAATCACCTTCTGACACAAATTAACAATACACATAAGATCTAATGTAAAAGAAACATATTCCTCAAACCCAATATTACTATATCATATCACATGAACAGGGTTGGGAACATAAATATTTATCATGTATATGTGAGAATTATTTTATATTAAAAAAAATTATAGTTGGATAATTATTATAATACCCCACTCAAAAACAGAATTGTATCACATATTTCCTAACATAACTAGGATTAATCTTTCATTGTTTTTCCAATTACCTATCACCTAATATCATAGATACAAAATTAAATATGTAGTCACCCTCACTAAATTATAAAGGAATTCTACATTTATAATCATATTATAATATTCATCCTTCTATATTTATAATATTCATTGAAAATAATTTCAATTACATTTCCATATCTCAAACAATCTTCAAAATTATTATGAATGAATCCCGAATTTCTATCACAAATCAATGAGACTAATATTTAAATCTTGATAAGTCCCCATAAATAACTATTTAATTGATGAATACATAATATTTTTATTGGATAATTTTTTAAAGATAGATAAATCTCCAACAAACAAAAAATAGAAAGGGCATAATACAATTTAGAATAATGATAGTCCTCCCAAACTATAAATTATTATACCAATGTAAATTTATACTTCATATCACTAGAGACCCAAACTCATAGTGAATATATATTCTAAATTATAATTAAAAATAAAAACAACCATTAAAATATGATCCATGATGGCACCCTATAGTTCTTGATAATATATTTTACATGTAATTTATCTATTTCTATTATTTAAGAAGTCTCCACAAAATTTAGTGAAATGTCTTTATTCATAATAATGTCCTCAATTATCAATAATATTTCACTCCCAATATGAAAATGAATGAATTTTCGAAATAACCGTTATGGTAACTTAATTATTTTCATACCAGTGGTTGTAATTGGTCTATTTGTTTTTTATGTTATACAATAACCAAATGAATTTTCAAACATCATGAAATTTATATGATGATATGAATTTTAATACTAGAATATTATAATTTTTTCCTCATATCATGGTAATTTTTGGAGATTGCATGGTGGAAAATCCACCATGATAAATAAAATTCATTTCTGAAAACCTCTCCCATAAGTAGTACTAATTAAAATATATTCATGTATATTTAAAAAGTAATAAAAGTAATCTTTCAAAACATCATGGTTATCCCAACGTTTAAGGAATTATTAAATAATGATATAATCAAAAATCAAATTAATAGGATTCTATAAAAGGTACTGTGATTGAATTCATGATGTTTTTTATATAATTCATATCAACCATGATTCTTAACAAAATTAATGTGGTGTTAATATAAGGGGGGCCTAAAACATCACACCTATTTTTCTACTAGAATCCATTGATTGTATATCATTAGGTTAAGGTGATTTGTAACTACAATTCAATCCCCAGGTGTATACTCAATATCATGGTCAAATGATTAGAGATATAATGAAAATTATAATTAAATTTTATTGAAATACTATCGTGATAGTATTAATATGTTAATCTTGGGTCTGGTAAAAACTATAATTCACATACAAAAAGGACAGTTCATGAATAAATTTTCATGCATGAATCATGAAAACATAATCTAGACCATTAGTTTAGTAGTTTCTTTAATGAAAAAAAATCTACATTGAACCCTATTCTAAAACATGATAATCCATTATTGAAACATAAGTGACGATAGTTTAAGAACCATTAAAATATACCTCAAACTCATCACCTAGTTGAAGGATTATAGGCACGAAACATGGTTTTTCCTATTTATTATCTATTAAAAACCACTTATAGCCAATAAACCCATAAAAATATATCCCCTTTCAATGGAAATGTAATTAAAGGGGTATCTATCATATAAAATTCTTGGATGAAGCTTTGATAATATCTTACGTTTCCAAAATCATTCATCATCTGAAACACAATAGGTTGAACCCTTAAAGAAAAGATAGAATACATATTTAAGATCTAATGAAATAAATGTGACAAAAATAACATTACTATAAAATTTGACAACATGGATACAAAATCATTATGACTTCATAGTATAAGTCTAATGTCCCCATTTGGTATTAAAGATAATACATTAACACCTTAATTTGTCTTCATGAGAGCTTGAGAATATTAGGATGTCATCCAGAAATATAATAATAAATGTATCATGGAATGTATATTACATAATATTAATTAATTACAAAATAATTTCAAAGGAATAGTAAAAACAAATGGCCATCAATTGATATAAAAAAATTGAATACCTAATTTAAAAATAAATAATTACAATATCTTAAAGAGTCAATATAATCTGATGATATCCACCTATATGATCGATCATAGAAGACCACTATTCACACATTAATTTGTTGAATAGATCATCAATTTTAGGAAAGTAATAATGTTTATTAATAACCACCTACTTTAAAAACATATTGTGTATGTAGATAAACATACTCCCATTCAACATTCATTGAGTGAACTAATTGAAATAATGGATAAGTGCTCAGTCTGATGAACCCCATTTCATTATTATTTACCAAATAGATTTTCAACACATGTAACCTAGTTGGAATCATATAATATATTTTTATCAATACAAACTCATATCTAGTCTGGTGATATTTGGTTATTTTCTATTTTAAACATATTAGTAAACATAATATGTCTTCAAGAAAATAGCATGATAAATGATCCAGAAAATGAATCATGGTAAAACACTCTATAGAATACAGAATAGAAAATGGAGGATCTGAATCTATTTTTGATAGAACGAATCAGTTTCTATACAATCCATTATCAATCAACTTGGAATTTCTACTCTTCAATATGACTATATTGATCCACGCATATGAATTATAATAGAGCAAATAAAATATTAATTTATGCATAGACACATAAATATTAGATTCATTTAATAACATTTTACATCTATAGATTTTATATTAAACATTTTGTATTTCTGGAAATGAATTTTAGATTCTTCCTCTATCAAAATAAATGACATGATACATGAGTGAATGATTATTTTTCAAGGATTGTGTATGTGTATTAAACTTTCTAATTATTAATATGGAATGAAAATTTTCATTGATATAAATGTTTTTTATTTAAATTTCACAAATAATGTTGATGATAATATAAAAGACATGATAATAATACCAGAAATAGTAGAAATTCCAACACTCATAATAGTAGGAGAATTGTGTATTTACAGTTTCTTATAAAAACCCATATCATAATATAAGGATGAAATGAAAAATGAAAAGTCTAATTATCCAACAATCATGCTAACCAATCAGAAATTCCACCTCAATCATACCTCTCAAATGAAAGTAAATTGGAACCATTAAAATGCATTGTTGAATTAATCTATGATTCATAGGCCATATATTGTTGCTTTCTGACCCTCAATAATATATTATACCACCAAAACCTTTTTTGGGACCATACTAATTATAATAATTGGATTACATCATGATTCATGAATATTTTCTATTGATTTTTCCCACATCATGAATCTAATACAATAAAAATAAGGAGTTTCATACATGGGAGGTGACATGATACATCTCATGCCACTAAAGATTGAGCTACACATAACCCACATCATCTCCAGTCCTGGTTAGTATAAATGATATACTGTGTGAACTAATTAAATTGTTTTCCCCAAACAACAGAGCCTCCAATAGTCCCTAACTCTTATTTAATGATTATTATTACATCATTAAATATGTTTTATTTATTGATGAGGGTGACATATATTCACAATAGATCATTTATGACCACATCAAAATGATATGCATTTGGATACTCAACCCTTCTCATGTATGAAGTAATGAGTACAAGGTGTATAATGGTACATGTATGCCATATGACTAGATTAAAACAATGCTATATATTTGAAAATCATTCTCCTTCACATGGAACATGTTATCAAGATAGAATTGTTCCAAAATCATATATTGAAACCTATCCATGTGATGATATGGTTCTTATTACACTTAATAATTTTGATCCACCATTTATTTTACACTACACATAAAAGAAATATATCAATCTTAATTTGATAATTCTATTGTGGTTAAATTATTTTATTAATATCCTATTGATAATCATTCCATCAATAATCCATTATCTATAACACATCAAAGGAAAACATAAAAGGAAATGGAAATTAAAAATCATTAATAATATTTAATTTCATTTGATCTTTTTATGGTGTTATATAATTATTTAATGGATAAAATTGTTAAAACCCTCCAATAACAGAGTATAATGTAGATGGTGAATACATAGAGAATTATTTTAAATATTTTTATCTTATAGGTGTAATCCAATATAATAATATAGAGAATAATAGCAATACCACATTCATATAATGAACAACCCAAATACTATGTTTACATCATGTTAATAATATTTTACTCATCCCTCCCGCCTCCACATTAATTTAAAAACATAACATATTTTTAAATTAGTTATAAATTACTTTCTAAATGTTTTACATGATGAAAAAATCATGTGTAAAAATATAACATCATTAAAAGGTTATAAAATAAAAATATATCAACAGTTATGATGTGGAATAATAACCCATAAATGGATCAATTTATTACCCATATCAACATACTAGTTAAAAATAACATTATTTGGAAATGTATCTTATTTATTATAAGTGTGTAGAGACTGAGGTTTTTCTGAATAATTCATTGTAATATTTATAGGAATATTTAAAAAATAGGGTTCTTAGTCAGCATGGTTTTTTGTGGCCTAGGATGCCACGTTGCAGTTATGTGATATGTATTAAATATATTTTATCACATCCATGACGTACCTTTAAAAAAGTGGATTAATTCCCATGAAGAATCACATATTGGGAATTTGAAGTAATAGTTGAGTTCATAATGTTGTTATTACTATTTGGGTGACCTAAACCATTTCGGTTTCAGTTTCTCAGTAGGAGGAGAGAATTGGTGGGGCATTATGTGAAGTTTATGAAATTTTAAAGAAATTAAATGAATACCCCGAAAATTATCTCTTAAAAATAGATTAAAAGATAGGAGGGTGTCTTCTCACAATGACAGACAACCCATAAAAAATCCAATGTGATAATATTCCATCTTTACTCATTTTTTACCAGGATCTTCACCATATAGGGGATCATCACATTCAGGGTGTCATATTGGACCCAAATCATTAGCATTTCAACACAAGCTAAGATGTTTTATGAGATTTACATCCTAATACAATTCTTATTTCCATTATTAATTATTTATATACATTAAACTACTTCAATGGACCCCTTTTGGGTAAACCTGTGGTTTCCGGTGAAAATATATTGTTTTGGGTGGCTCAATAGAAATTCCCAAAAAAAAATTTATGACACGATGTTTGGTTCAGTGGAAAAATCCACATGTTATTTCAGTTTATGGTAGATGATAATTTTGGACTACATGTTTTTTAAGGGTCTTAAACTCCATGATGTTTATGGGTCAGAATACAACCATGGGTTTTTGGTGAGGCCAAAATCCATGTGTATTTGGGTAAATGTAGAGTATATCCATTTTTACATCTCATGTAACATCCATGGGCATGGAAATGGGATTCTATTAAGAGTCATACCATGTATGGAGGGGAATTAGGTGTTGTACCGTTATAGTCATTTTCCCCTCACGCATCTCCATCTTATGGTTTCATAGGGATACTTATGATTATCCTATCCCGAGTTGATATATATGTATAACACATTGCTTTCCACTCTATGGGCCACAAGGATTAGATAGAAGGTTATTTTGAGGGTCACATTGGTATGTGACATTAATACCATTAGTTATTTAGTGGGTTCACTTGAGATTTCTCTATGTAGGTTTGGCATAATGTCTTAATTTTATGACCGCTTCCCCTCATTGGCTTGATTATGTTTGTGAGGTGTGGGTGTGTTCGCATAGTCTAGAGTGAGTCATCACAATGTACAAAAAAAATAGAATCACTTTCTTGTTGAAAATATTACATGACGAGGCCCATAGATATCCTCACATCCAATCAAGTTTTAATATGTGTGGTTTTTGAAATCTACTTTTCAGATATTATGACACCCCAAAAAGTAAACTAAGAAAATTTTATTCAATAACGTGTATTAAACACGACAACAAGCATGCAAGGTAATATAATACTAATATGTTATATAATATAATTATTATTTAAAATAAATCATATAAATATATATATTTCAATTCATGTGACACCGAGTTAGTGGGTGTTACATGAAAGAGATATCTTCCTTGAAAGCTTGCGTTATTCGCAAGATCGAGTTTCAACAAATTTCAATGTATTATTAACATAATATTATTCAATATATTATTATATAACCAAGATTTTATGTTAGTGGTTATGAATAGTATTAAATATATTATAAAAATATATGGTTTATAATAATACAATATTAATTCATATGTTAATAATGAATGCAAGAACCAATAGAATATAAATGAAATGTTTATATATAAAATGATTTTCTTATCACAAAGCTGATTTATCATAATAAATTATAGTAAGTACCATTACATAACAATTGTAATACAAATTGCGTGTTATATATTCAATCAAATATTTTCTATAAACATCTATTAGGTTTGACATGGATAAGATAAGCACAAACTATATTTTACACATAAAACCCTAAATTTTTTTGGCAATTCCTCTACCTTTTAATGGAGAACCAATTTAAAATATGTATTTTGACACATCAATTTATTTAATATTTAAAAAAATTATATTTTAATGTGGGACAAAATAATTAGTTTATGGAAATTTTTTAATTTTTTATGAGCCATTTTATTTTTTAATGAATATTTAAAAATACAGAATTTATGATCAAACCTTCTTTTTAAGCAAATTTATTTAAATGGATAAATTATAATTTTAATATGTATTAATGTTTAATTAGATAATATTTTTATCAATTAATCCAATTTATATCATTTTAATATTTTTCACATTAAAATTGACTATAATAACATAGCCATCATTTTCGATGTTTTTACTTTAAAACCAGCATTGTTATCCTGTCTGCGGGATTAATTTTAATTTATTTTTTAAAAATTAAATTATTGTAATATGTAAAAATGGATTATATATTTCTAATAAGCCTAATTTATAAATTAAATTGTTGATAAATTTCTTTTGACAACAATATTAGTGAAAGTGATTATAATTAATTACAATTATTAAGGTAGAATTAAGCTTAATAAAGGGCTAAGCCTTTACTTTAAGTACACAGATGAGCTAGAAAATTTTCCAAAACCAATTATCTGGACATATATCGAACATTAACCTTCTATTATTGATATTGGTTTGTTTTTATTACCTTTTTAGGTAGTAACATGTTCACCCCTAACATGTTTCCAAAACCTTTAAACTAAGTCCTTTTCCTTCCAAATAAAAGGCAACCACATCTCCTCATTCCTCACACATATCATACCACATATTATAGGGGAATATCTTCCCAAATAGCTTCCCAAATATACTAAACTCATTTTTTAATCCTCTTGATGGTAATGAAACCTCCCAAGGATGCCTTTTGGTATGAACAAAAAAAGATACCTGATTAAGAGGTAACACATTCACTCATGCTTTTTTTCCATTTCTATTCTCCACTAAATAAAGTCTTATTGTTAAATGAATAAATAAAAAAAATGGAATCCTAAATATATGAGGATGTTTTTATAATATTTTTTTTACGTACACATACACACACCGAAAATCTAATGGGAAAGAAACATATTGTTTCTGTGTATTGAGAAATATTGTGTCGCGAAATGATGATTGGTCAATTTTCCCCAACCACCTCTCATGGTATCCATTAGGATAGGATCTCTATTTATATATGTGATATATGATATTTTATATTTATTTATTCTTATATCCTTTTATAATATATATATTTAATACTTTCTGTTTTATGATAACATAATTTGAGGAAGTGCGGACTACCAGCCCCTTAAAATGATGTGGTTCGCTCACAAAATACATGGAATGCATAATTGAATGGTTATACTTAAAAATAAGTGAAATATCTAAAATCAATAAGATATTAATGAAATAATAATATTTATATAAATAATTTATATATATATATAAATCACCTCCATTATTACCCTTTCACACACCTTAAAAGAGATAACATCGATCGTGGACATGTGTGCTACCACCAACTCGACTTGATGTGACTCATTTTACATCACATAATTATATATATAAGTATATATTATTAAATATTATGGTATTTTTTATATAATAATAATTCTTGGATTATTTTAGTTACTTACCTTTTTTCCACAATGATTATTTAAAAATGGGAATGTTACCCATGCGTACGTACGTCCTATCGACTCCATGGTTGTAAGGTTGGATCATTTTCATAACAATATTTAATGATTTATTATAAAAAGTATAATTTATATAAAAATATGATAATTATATCATGGTTATTATTTTTATATTTATATAATGACCCAATTTTCAACAATTGACCATCAATGGTTATTTTGTCACATAAACCAAATTAAAAAAAAACCCTATGTAAACTTAATTGTTAATGTAGGGTAAAAAAATGGTAATACAAGAAATAAAATTAGTTATAAACATGAAAAGGGATATGAATATTGTATAAAATTAATATAAATTTATTATACATGAAGTTAAAGGATTTACACATGAATGGAAACACTGGGTATGGGGATTTCATCTCACTTTTATTTTCTATAAGATACTTCTTATGTTCGCCACTCTTAATTTTTTTTTGTGGTGTATCTACTACCATGATTCTGTAATTCATATGTTATAAAAAAAATTATGGTTATTCAAATTTTCATTATATGATAATTCTCTCATGGGGATTAATATTAAAAAATTACCAAATCGGTAAAATGTTTTGTCTCCATTTTCCATTGTCGAAATCATGTTTTATTATGCACCTAACTCTTTTTTGAGGTTCTTTTATTTCCATTTTGCACGAAATATCCCGAATCTCAATATTTTCATTTTGTTATATGATTCATACAATTTCTCTTTCTTACATGGATAGTATGACCCCGGTATATAGTTCTAAAACATTATTAAGACAATCTCATCCCTTTCTCATGATTGTAAATGTTTATAATTCCATTTATGAAATATTATGATAAATCTCTCAAGAAATATAAATAGTGTCCTTCTCATCTATTATTACATGATATAATCAAGTATTGGTACCATTTTAAACTATTTGGTACATAGGATATTTAATAAATTAATTCTATAATAACATGACATTAACCTATCTTTGGTCGAAAATATATTCAAAATAAAGTATACTAGAAAGGGTTAACACGAATATATTTCTATTTCCATATAATGATTTAAATAGATTTTTACCCTTTTTTCTTTTACAATTTTCATTGATGTAATCTTCTTGTCTCAATAAAAATGAGGCATTTTCTACCCTTTTAACATACAAATGGAATTTTATTTTTACCTCTTACAACATGTATGGATTAATCCACCATAATTTCATTGAAGCATCTTTATCAAGTTCAAAATGTTTAATTTGAATATATATTTAAATTGTATTTTCAATAAAAATTATTTTCGAATACTTTTTCAAAATAAAAGTACATTTTCCTCATGATTTTTTAATGTTATTCTTTTATTTAATCAATAATAATAACCCTATTGTTTACTCCACCAAGGATTTTTTGTATTGATGTAATCATTATTATTCATCTAAATAGTTTATAATTGTGTTGTAAAAGGGGAGTATAAACATTCACTTCCTTGATTCATTTGTGAAGGCCCCTTAAATGTTTAATTTCATTTAATATTTGATAATTGGATTTATCTTTATATATATCATTTATCATGGTTATTACTATTTCCTAAACCATATAAAATTTTAGATATTGTGATTAATATGATAGTTATTTTATTAACTAATATATAATTGATAAATCCATAATATTTATTTAAAATGAATATTCGATATGGATTTTGTTTTTTGATTATTAAATATGTGGAATGCTTTGGATATGAAATACATAAGTTATAGACCATTTAATGATACAGTTATGGTTTGTGGAAGAGTGAATAAATGCCCCAAGACGCATCAGAAGCCTCATGGGAAAAAATAATTGGCCAGCCTCCTTTGATGGCTTTTTTCCAAATAGCTAAACTATCTTGTGAATGGTATTAACGGTACTTGTTCCATGTTCCTTGAAAATATGGCATCCAATAATTAAAAATTTATTATATATTAGATTTAGTTATTATTCATCCATGTGATTTTGTGGTGACATATCTATGGATACAATTCATTTAATTTCCATGATTAGTGGAATGTGTTTTTGTTTAATACTTTGATATATTTATTTTTCATTATCTAGTTATTTTAATGTCTTGTATTTCTAGTTATTTACTATTTCATGATGAATCGTCTCCTTGATGAATTATTATTTATGCTATATTTTTACCTTACTAAGCATTTAAGCTCACCATTTTTATGTTTCTTTCACCAAGAATCCATGAATAATACTAATAATGATATCGAGGAATATACTAGATGAATTAGAGTTACCATAAATGTTTTTTTTTTGTTTAGGAAAAATTAATGTTGAAATTTTTGTATTTATTTGTAATAAAATATTAATTTATGAATCTTTTTTAACAGGACTACTAAATAGATGGGTCCTTAGGGGATTGAATCCTTTTAATCAAGCCAATGTAATTGATAACAATCACTAGTTCTGGGATATCTAGGGATAGGTTTCTATAGTTGGTATCAATGGAAGCTTATTAGTAACCATGTGTTCTAGATTTAAGGAAAAATACATTTGAGAACATAACTCTAAGATAGAATTTTAGTATAAATATAGATAGAAACCCTATATTTTTTGTGATGTATTGACTATGTCAGTTTTCTAAAAGTACATCTCTATCAATATAATACAAGTGGATGTTGTTTTGGAATAGATGTACCTAGGATTAACAACACTGAAAAGGGGTTCCAGTGCTGACTCGGTGTAACCTGGTACAAGAAGTCATGCCTTATTAAGCACATGGTTTGAAACTCCCTATAGATATTCTTAGGATATTCCACATTTCCATTATAAATCATTATGAAAAATTTGAACAGATTATGGCTATGAATAACCGAGGTTAAAATTAAGGGTTTTTAAATTTAAAAATAAGGTGTCATGATTACGTTATCTTATAGATAATTATAATCTTTTCTCATTATGACAATTATTGCTGACACTATTAATTCTGGTTTTATTCAATGTTTTGGACCTAGGGGATTTAAGTTAACATCGAACATGAAGGACAAGGGGTGAATATTAACAACCAAAAGATGTGCTGCCAGGATTTAAATATTTCATGTTTATGTCAAATTAGTTTTCCATAAATATGATTAACAATATAATCCTTTACCAACTCCAAAGCGCGCCAAAGATGTGAATGATGGAGGATGATAGGATATTGAGTGGTGGAGACTATTTACAAAAGAAGTCCTGACATTTGACATGCGATTTGTGTAGAAGGAGACACCCAAGAATGTTTCCCAATGGAACATATAAATTGTTTATGTGTGTGAAATAATTTCATAATGTAATGCATTTTTGAGGAAATAATAATAACATGACGTAAATAAATGAAAATAAACCTATGAAATACATTATAATTAATTTTTTGTAAATATGGGGAACCTGGACATTAACATAGTTAATTCACTCTTCAGGAGGATAAACTCTATAATATGGAAGGACCTATGAGGAAATGACCAGATGATGTATGTATTGAGGTTTTATTGAAAACCAATATTAAAATTATATTTTTTTGATTAACCTAATTTCAAGTATTTCCATCATATATATATTTAAAATTTCATTAAGATGTTTTTATAAAAGGAGAATCTCTATGTTATGTAAAACATAATCAAATATATCAAGCCCACATGTCATGAACCCCTGATCGAAGGATGATAGGGGTTTCACACCAACAACTAACCTACGCATGTCCTGGTAAATTTTCATTGTTTTAGTTAACCAATTTAATGAATGAATATTATTGACACAACAGTATTAATACATTGTAGGATTAATAATTAATATTATAACCATATTTACATTGGATGTTAGTTTAATAATAAACGTATGACTTTTCCCTCTTTTATAAGCGTTGAGATCCCTTATATGAGTTTTTAGTGCTTTAGGAAAAAAATCATTGTTGGTATTTTATTTTCTAGTGTTCAGGGATGAATTTGAATTAGATCAAAGAACAACCAAAATTTAAAATAGTACATATGAAATTGAGACTTATCATGTAATAATATTTCGTTATTTTCATAAATTACATACCATTAGTAAAATAACTATAAAATAAAATGTTTTCCTAATAACTAAATTTTTATTGAACCAATGCCCTTTAAAATAATCAGATATTTATGTATTTGGGGCCCTAAAAATTCCATTGACTGACCACTTTTTTGTAATTTGTGACCTCATACAATACTAATAAATATTTACTTTTTTCCACCAATCACATAACTCTACCTTCCACATATGTTCCACTAAATATATAACAGTTTATAGGGTATTCCAAGTGACTATTGCACATTCAATTATCTCTTTTATAAAGGATTACTTTTGAACACTTATCATGATGTGGGATTCCAATCAAATGATGTGTTAGATAATCAATCACCATTACCGTGTATAAATTATGATGATGAAATTTAAATTAGGTTGGGAGAATGTGATGTCCTGAAAAACTAATGATAGAACCATGTTTTCAATAGCGTATATGAAATGTGACAACAATAATGTAAGGTAATATAATATCTGAATAATTAATAATATATTTTCCATTTAAAATAGACTATATATATATTAATTCATGTGACACCAAGTTATCATGCATTATAAGCAGTAGTTACCTTCATAGAAAGCGTGTGTTATACAAAAGACTATGTTTTACTAAATAACAATATATTATTATTTCATATAATATAATATAACCTAGACATTGTGTAAGCATTTAGGAATATTATTATAAAACTTATTAAAATATATCTTTAATAATAATTAAAGATTAATTCATATGATAAAAATTTATATTAGACCAGATTGAATAAAAATGGAATGTTTTTAGATAAAACAATTTTTTTATCAGGAATCTATTTTAACCTAATATATTAATTTAATTACAATTATATAATTATTATAATGAAAAATAAATGTTATAAATTCAACAAAATAATTTTTATATTCATCAGTTACGATTGATATGCGTAAGATAAGAACATACCCAAATTTACACATACCGTGAGTGGCCTGAAGGCCTTCTTTTAGTATTTATTTTGGATATTCAACCTTTTAAGTATTTATGGGGAACCCTTATTAAACCATATTACCAATGAAATATTCCCATACATGAACTAATACATGTCTTTAAATTTTCAAGACCTAACACACTTGAAACAGCCCCTCCCCAGCATATGCATCTGGAAAGTGCCTAGCTCCACCCTTTCATTGTTGATAAGATAGAATTTCCCCTTACAGAGATTCACATTTCATGGAAATTATGGTTGTATCCATACCCTCTCATTCTTAAACTCTAGTTTTTCTACATTGTAAGATACTATTTTTTGCTTCAAATCCTTTTTTGGGTCTACTCAAGTGTTGTTAGCCCGATTGGTATTTTCTGTGGCCTGAAAGCCCTAGGCCCAAATCCCATTGGTGGTACGATGTCCCTTACATCATGAAAGACCTATGACCTGAAGGCCATTGATGGAACAATGTTCATGAGACTTGTAGGCCCAAACCAGTTGCCCAAAGGCCAAAATCAGATGAATAGTGTTGGTTGCTATTGTAATGAATAGTATCTGCAACAGTAATGGCTACAGTTCTGCTACAGTACCTCCAAAATTCACCGCCACCGTAATTTTCTCCATGGTCTCTTGGATGGAAAGAATGAGTCTTTACCACTCAGGTATTGGCTTATTGGCCTCTATTTTGTTTATAAAACACAATATTTTTAAAAGAAAGTTTACCACCTTTTAACAGAAAACCTATTTTAAATATATATTTTTTCACATTAATTGATGTACTCTTTAAAAATACACCTTTTTAAAATTAAAAACATATGAATTATATAAGGGTGAATTTTTTATTTTTTTGAGACAATTTATTTTTAACTAATACTTAAAAATACTGATTTTATTCTCGAAACTAAATTTGAAAATAAAGCTTCATAAGGATAAATTATAAATATAATTGGATTCAATATTTAATTAGGTATTATTTTTATTACATAATCCAATGATGTTCATTGGAATAAATTTCACATTGAAATGACTATAACAACATAGATAACTTTCAGATACCTATACGTGAAAAACCTACTTTGTAGTCTAGTCTACTTGATTAATTTTATTTAATTTCTTAGACTTATTTGATTGGAATATGAAAAAATGGATTCTATATTTGGAATTAGAATAATTTATAATTAAATATATGACAAACTTTTATTGACGAAAAATATTATAGAATGTGATTAAAATTAATCATAATTATTATTTAAAAATTAAAATTATTAACGGACTTATCCATTAATTTAAGTTCCCAATTGACATATCCACATGTACAATACCCATTGTCTACAATTATCATAGTCATTAACTATCCATTTTTGAATTTGGTTTGTTTTTATGAATTTTTTTATGAAAGAACACATGCTTACCTACCTTTTTACAAAAAATTCCATGGAGTCATTTTCATTCCCTATAAAAGGCCACCACATCTCCCAATTCCTCACACCTCTAAAACAACTAATGTTAGCCCAATATCTACCCAAATTACATTAAAGTAAACTTATCCTATACCTAGAATGTATTATTAGGGAATAAATTCTCCCAAGGAAGCCTTTTATTATAAACCGAAATAAGTTACTTGATTATGTGGTAGCACCCTCTCCGAAACATTTTAGTTTTATTTCCATTATCCAGTCCCTATACTCTTATTTTTAAAATATTACTTTAAAAAACTAGTGTCTTCAATATACAAGGGGTTTTTTATACTAAGGGTTGGATCTACACATACAGACTCCTCTATCTAATGGGAAAGGAATATAATTTTTCTGAGTACGGTGAAATATTCCCTCACGAAACGATGATTGCACAATTTTCCCCTACCACCTCTCATAGTGGATGTTATGATGAAAAATTTTGTTAAATATGTTATATATGATATTTAATGAGATTTTATTTTTTACATTTTGTAAAACATAAATTGAATGCTTTCCATTTTACGATTACATTATTTGAAGAAGTATAGACTACCGCCCTTCAAAATTAAGTGTTTCGTTCACAAGATTCATGGCCTATATAAATGAATGGTTATAAATAAACATTAGTGATCTAAAAAAATTTAGAAGTTATTAATGAAATATTTATATTTCTATTAATAATTTAAACAAACAAATATATATAATCTCATTTATTACCCTTTTACACCCCATAATAGAGATTACATCATTCGTGACATGTGGACTACTACATCCTAAATATGATGTGATTACTTTTACATAAATAAATTATATATATTAGTATATATGATTAAATAATTTGGTATTTAGTATATAATTATCATTCCTGAATGATTTTAGCTACATACCTTTTATCAATAATGATCATTTAAAAATGGGAATGATATATATGCCTACGCACAACCTATCATCTCCATGATTGTAACATTGGATATCATCCATAACAATATTTAATGACTGATTTTAAAATATAATTTACATAAAAATATGATAATTATGTCATGGATATTAATCTTAAGATATTATTTAATGATATCTTTGACCACAGTTGACCAAAAATAGTTTTTTGACATATAAACTGAATCTGGCCAAAAACACCTAATGTAAACTACATTTTCTTAGTGCACACAAAATCATAATAAGTAAAAAAAATTAATTATAAACATAAAAAAGGTTTTTATGGAAGTATAAAATTGACATAAATTTTTTATATGGTAATTTAATGGACGTTCACCAGAAAGGAAACACAACGTAATGGGATTTAATCTCACTTTTAATTTCTGTGAGTTACATGTTATATTCACCACTCTATCTAATTGTGTGGTGTATGTACTACCATTATTTTATTATATGTATCATATTCATATATTTATGGATATTTATATCCATTTATGATCCTTATTTTATGGATTTTAATGTTCAGAAGTGACCAAATCAAAAAAATGTTTTGTCTGACTTTTCTTTCATTGAACTCATGTTTTATTATGATCATAAACACTTTTTCGAGGTTCAAATATTTCCACTTATCATGATATATCATAAATCTCAATATGTTCATAATATTTTATGATTAATATAATTTTCCTTTACTATATTGACAATATGATCCCATTATAGAGTTATAAGTATTTATTGAGACACTCTCATCACATTCTCGATATTGGTAATGTTGATGATTCCACTGATGAAATATTTTGATCCATATCTCATGAAAAGTAACAAGTTTTATTATCCACTATTATTTAATGATGTATTAATGAATTGTTACTATTTTATAATCTTTAGTATATAATTTAGATAAGAATTTACTTCTAAGAAATCCTTTCATTACACTCTCGTCGGTCGAAAATATATTCAAAACCATTTTTCCCAGAAAAGGATTAGAATAATAATATTCCCTTCCCAAATAATCCTTAAAATACATTTTACACTTATTTTCCTATGCCAATATCTTAGTAGGAATATTATTATCACATTCCAAATAAGGCATTTCTACCCTTTTTCCAGATAAAAATAAAATTCTTTTTACCTCATATGACATGTACATATTAACCCACCATCATTTATTAAAAACCTCCTTATCAAGTTCGAATGTATTATTGTTAAAATATCATTAAAAGGGATTTCTAATGAATTGTATTTTAAAAAAGTTTTCCAAAGGAAAAGTATGTTTTCCGCAAGATTATTTTTAGATGTTATTCATTTATTTCATCAATGACAACAAACATCTATTTAACACCAATATGGATTTTTTGTATTGATATAATCCTTATTCTTCATCTGGATTGTTTATAATTGATTTTTTGATGGATTGTATTCACATTCACTTTTAGGATTTCTTATTTAAGTCACCTAGAAATGTTCAATTTCACGTAATCGTTTAGCATTGAATTTGTCCTAATTATCCATATCATTTATCATGGATATTACAATTGCCCTTCCATATACTATTTTACATACGGTGTTTACTTTGAATTTTTTTGATTAAATGAGGTATTATATATAAATCCTACTTCTTTATTCAATATGGATATAAAATATTACTTATTATTTATTCGATTACTGAATATGAAAAATAATTTGGACATGTAATATATAGGATGGGGACTTCTTAAATAAATCCCTATAGGTTGGGGACTAATGAATGAAAGCCCCTCAATGCATCAGTAGCCTCATGAGATGAAATAGTTGGTACCCACCTAACATGGATTTTTACCATTATCTAATAAATCATGGGAATGGAATTGATGGTATTGGTTTAATATTCCTAGGAAACATGTCCTCCAACAGTT
Organism: Viscum album; assembly: GCA_963277665.1. NCBI lineage: Eukaryota > Viridiplantae > Streptophyta > Magnoliopsida > Santalales > Viscaceae > Viscum > Viscum album. The sequence continues at coordinate 2,056,427,705 of OY728120.1, read as the reverse complement.
ATGCATTTCTCTCATATTAGTTTTAGTCATTATTCATCCATCATATTTTGTGTTGACATATCTATGGATACATTTCATTTTCATTCACTGATTAATGGAAGGTGCTTCAGTTTCAAACCTTTATATATTTATTTTTCCTTTTCTAGTTATTTTAATGTAATGTATTTCTAGTTATTTACTTTTCCATATTAATAATTCTCATTGATTCATTATTTCATCGACTATATTTTCCCCTAACTATGCATTTGATCTCACCCTGAATATGTTTTTCCCATGAATCAATGAATCATACTATCAATGGTGTTCAAGAATATAGTAGATGGAATATATCAATCATTATGGTTTTTTATTTTTTTTAGAAATGCTTTTTTGTAATTAGTTCCTTAATTTACAATAAAATACTCATTTATGTTTCTAGCTTACCAAGACTTCTTAACTGATCATTCCTTCGAGGCTTGATTCGTTGTAACAATAAAAATGTAATTGAAAGAAGACAATAGATTTGGGATATCTAGGGATGGATTGTTACTAATATTTATTAGCGTGGAAATATTATACCTAGTAGGATGTATCTAATTGGTGATAGATCCATCAAGGATCCCTAGGAGTAGACCCTCTATATATGTGTTGATATTTGATAATTCTATTGGGGTCATTGTTGATGGAGTGTAAATATTGAATGAATTCCATAAGTTTTCAATGAAGTCCTATGGGGATTTTTAGTTTATGTTTATGGAATCAACATGACTTCCACTACTCATGAATTCATAATTCTCATAGAGAGTTGATCCAAATTAGGGTTTTTGTGTGATTCCTCTTTCTATATTCATTTTTCCGCAATAGATTATAGTGTTCCCAAACTGATCCTGGGAGGTATCCAATTCCATATTTTTGAGATATTCTCATTCAATGGGTTATTTTTTCAAAGGATATATTCTACAATCATCCCTTATTAGAGATATACAACTAGGGATGACATGGATGATCCATCGGATCAAGGCAACTCAATGTAGAGATATTATTTTTCTGATCTCCATTTAGGTTGTATAAGAAGTTTCATAGTAATCAAGATTCCCCATTTGTGATATCGTTTTGTTAGACACCCTCATAGATGAATATGATCATAGAACAAGTTCATCAAGGTGAAAATTGAATCTGAAATTAGAGTTGTATGTAGAGGGTGGTTTATGGTCAGGACAAGGAACCTTGGGAATCCATTTTGTGTATATATGGGTTCTTCTCAGAGACTGTGTTGTATATGTCATTTTTTTCTATAAAACTAGTGTGTGGTAGGACCACCAGACATTTATATATAAGAAATAGAATATATGTATATTATCTATCATTGAGGTATTCACTTATAGTTTCTAGTAATGGAAACTATTTTGTATATATTAATCAATTTTTTATTTTGGATTTTTATAATGATAATTGGTATTTTAAAACTCACACATGAATGGACACTTCATAAACATGTTGTTTCTTTTTTAGACTACGGGTTTTCTAGAAATTTCCTTGTGGGGAAATATTGGTTGGAGCATAGTTATGGTCTTTATAGAATGAGGACATTACTATTTGTGATTATTGTTGTCATCCCCTCCTAATATATTCATACATTTCATCAGTTTACATTTAGTTGGATATATATTTTTCAATTTTATTAACATTCCTATAATGTTATATGCTATTTGTGGGATATAGAAGAAGAGATGAATTTGATTTACTTTTCTTATTATCCAAACTATGTTTCATAGAAATTTTTGGGGCTGTGTTCATATATATATCACAGGTCAATGCCACCCATGATCTTGATCAACCTTCTTAGCGTTGGAATCCAAAACATAAAATATTGGCTAAGGACATGTGGTATTCATGGCTTCGACCTATTTAACATGGGTCATGATTGAGTGGTATTAGGGTTAACATTTCCCTAGTCCCAAAGAGTTAATATATTTCTAGTTGTGAAATTGGTTTGGTTTTTATAACAAGATTGTAAAAGTATTACGCGTTCAGTTATTTGGACAAGAAATCTAGTGTTAGGGTGGTGGATAATATATACATTCACCAAAAATCTTGTATCCTTGTTTTTTACATAGAATATAATATAGTAATCACATGCAATATTTTAGATCAAGGATCAAATAGCACACAGTTGGGTCTTTTCCTGTCCTTTTTGAGTCACTCCCCATATATACACTTTGTCCACGGTACATCTAATCTTCATTAAGGATTATTCTGTGATGAATTTATTTTGGGTATCTATAACCAGGTTAAGGCTATTACCTTATTATTTATGTGGTTTAATTTAGGGGTCTATTGGTGAGCCATACATTCCTATGGTTGATGGGATTGTATAGGTTCCCCTGTATAGCATTATGTTGGCCCACCATTGAGAGATCAGATGGACACATATTTTCAGACTGAGTCATAGATGACTATTTTGGTTCTAGATAAGGTTACTCTTATATCAAGAACATTTCATGAGATTCCTATGATTTTATTACTATAGGTCCATGTTTAACCAAACTCATAGATAATAGTTACATGGCATAGAAGGCATCAACATTTTTGGAGCCTTAGAAATATCTCAATCCTTTGTGGATGAGGTGTTTTTATTCCTTTGTGGTTTGCAGATATATCACGTGGGAGTTTCTGACTCCACACACTATTGGAGTATGTAAATTCCCTGGGGGGGGGGGCAATTTAGAGCCCATAGTTTCAACATGGTTTATGGTGTGGTATACGTGGCCTAGAATTTGGAGAAATTAGAGGCTGTTGTCCCTTGGATCTATTTCAACCACCACCACCCCTGACTATCCAGCATAGTCCTAGGGTTCTGGTGGACATGGACATGGGTGGTTGTAGGAACTAAATTTTTCACCAAGAGGATTTGAGAGAGTAGAGAGGATTTCTCAAAATCATTTCAACTCTTTTAGTATTTTCGTTAAATAATCTTGTTATACTACATCTTTTCCACTTCATTCAATAGAATTGCAGGGTGGTTTAAGGAATTAGAGGAGACATGTCTTATGGTTGTTTGATGTTTCTTTAAATTAATAGGAAGTATATATTATTCCCCCAATAATATGAATCCCTATGAAGTTAAAAAAACCTATACAAGTGAGTCAGTTCCAGCCAAAGAGGACATTGTTGATGTGTTGTGGATGAGTCCTTTGACTTTTGTGTTCGAGATGACTAAGAGTGTTGAATTGTTATCGTAAAACATATTTCAAGATTATATTAGGGATATGAATGTATGAGATTCAATTATTATATGATTTTCGCATAATATATTTTGTGATGTTTAGAGAATTCCTATATACTACATGACTCATCACCATTTTTCATAGTACTGAGCCTTCTTTCTTGTGAAAAGAACAATTCATTGAAAAACAAACACTATAGGAACCCCTTTTCAATAAACCATTGAGTTATATATTCCCAACATATTTCAATGGGCTATGTTTTTTTGGTGTTCAGAGTGATCATAAGGCCCAGTGTGTTAACAAGGGAAGCCTTTATATGATAATTATGTGGAGAAGGTGTTTCTTTTGATTGGGTGTGGATAACGTTTCTTGGTATCGATTGGTGTCAGGGAGGAGTACTCAAGCCCCTATAAAGAAAATTTTTTTACCCATAGGATAAAATGTTTTTATTTTTTCTTCATATTACATTGGACAATTGGAGAAGATCACTAACCCATTTTTGGTTTTTTCTTATTGGGAACTGGGATGGTTTGGAATATATGATTTCAATGAAGTTATCCATCTATTGTTGGTGATAAAGGAGACAAGGTGGTTGAACTCTTGTTATTGACCATTACATTAGGGGTGAGGGTGAATTGACTCTTACTGTTAGTGTATTCCACTTACCTCTTGTCTATTATGTTATTGAGGTGTATTCTTGAGAGTTTTTTTTCTAAATGACTCACCTGACTGGATATCCATGGCACATAATCTTGATTGGTTTTTTGTAGGCGGGGGGAGTATGTCACACTTTTCATTCCTAATAATGACAGTAGTTATGTGTGATATGTTGTGTTTAGGAATCCCCTTTCCCGGATTGTTATACCATAGAGGGGATAGGTTTCTCTAGAAAAGGTAAATATTGATGTTCTGAAAAACAATACTTCAGTTTTTTATGTATGTGTGTGGTAGTTTTTCCAAATATGGATGATAAATACTAGGCCTCATCAGTATAAATGCCGTGTTTTTTTGTTCTTATAGCACTAGAATAGATAAATATAAATAAAACATTTCATATGGAAAATTCAACATATTACATAAAAATATATATTACTAACATAGCTACTAGATTTTGACCTAGATTGAGTTGGATGATGGTTATGGTTTAGCCTTTATGGTTCCCCTCAGTGTGTTTTTCTGATGGAATAGTATCCTTTGGGAAATTATGTTTGTATGAAGGATATAGTTTTGAGTCCATTTTTTTCCTCATTCATTGCGATTTTCATTTAATGGATGAAAAACCTTATGTTATGTAGGATTTAGTTATTAGGTATTGTTCTATAATGTTTTAGAATATTTCAAGGAATATATTTAAATCATTTAACAATGTCAGTGTGGGATTCGTTGGATAATGGATCATTGATGTTGTGATGTGAAATATATTAAATATTTTTTATCATGTGAACGTAGTTCCCTTGGTAATATGGAATCACTCCCCAGATGAATATTTTAACAAGAATCTGAGGGGGTGGTTGATTTCAAAATTATGTTTTTACCTTTGGTATAACTTGATGTTTTTCAATGTCGGGTGCCCTGTCGGAGGTGATAGTGTGTGGGGAAATGAGTGGAGGTTTATTCATTTAACGAACCATATAAATTAAGATACCCCTTTTATTTTCTTAATCGCACATTAAAAAAGTGACATTAGGATTTCCTTCCATTGTAAAGGATGACCCATAGATGAACCAAGGAAATTTAATGGCACCATATAATTTTTTTCAAACCGATCATCACCGGATAGAGGAATAGTGCCTTTAGGACATCGTTTTGGACCCAATGTAGTCACATTTCACCTTGAACTAGGTCGTTTTATGAGATTTATATCACAACCAACTTTCATTTTATTTTTAAGGTTTTAAACCTGTTATTCAAGTGCTTGGGTCCCAAAGGGGTTGATCTATATTTTTATGTAGGAAAATGGGGGGTTTGGGTGGCTCCGAGGAAATTCCCATTAGAATTTCCAATCCCAAATATGTGTTTTAGTAGAACATGTCATCTGTTCTACATGTTTTTTGATGATAATATTTTGAGACTACAAACATTGTACAACAGTTATAGTTAATGTAGTTAGAAAGGTCATATGACCAATGTGCATAGTGAGTATTATTATGTCAATGTACATAGTCATGTGATAGTACAAAATATAGTACATTGGTACATGTTTATTTACATGGGCATGGATCGATGATGCAGAATTTCACCCAATGATGAGGAACAATCCAGGTATCAAGGTTTCATGCCATGTTTCCATGCATAGACACCTGACCATGTTTGTTAAGGACAAGGGTTGGGGTTTTGTGTTAGGTCAAACACCATCAATCCTAGGGTACACACTGTGTATGACCTATTATACACCAAATACAATTAAGTGAAATATTCAAGGGCCAATGTTGAAAGATAGGTCATGTTGTCCCCTATAATTATTTTCCCCTCACACATATCTTTATGTTATACACATAAAAAGGATCTAAAGTAACATATACATAGTAGTTTTCTCCATAAAATTCAATGGTGGACAAAATTTTGGTCATTGTGGTTATATGCAATAGGAAGTTTTGGGTCTCTTTAGATAGTTATGTTTAGAAAATCAATTTTTTAGTGGGTTTCCTTGGTATATCTATATGATATTTTTTGAAATCATGTCCCCATAAATGGATTGTGACCCCTTGATAAAAGCCTCATGTTTATGTAGTGTGGGTGAGTTCCAATAATCTTGTGTGAGCCATCTCATTAATATTTTACTTCTAACATAGTGGCATGTAGCATGTATTACTCTCTGAGGACTAGAGGGATCCTTCAACACTTTTGTGTTTCCTTCAGTAGGATTTATGGAATCACTATGACCAATATTTTCCTGGGGATCACTAATTTCCCAAGTAGGATATTACTAGTCGGGTATTTATCCACCAATTATCCATGGATCTAGACACATTATCTTTGTATCAAGATATGATATTTACAATGGGGTTGTAGGATGATGGAGTGGATATCTCAGATGAATCCTTATAGTTTCCATCATATTCATTCTATGGTTGTCCTAGGAAGATTTTGTGGAATCAGTATGACATACTTTACTCTGTAATTGATCCTTTGAAAATAAAATTATTCCATACTAGGGTTTTTTTCAAAATACAACTTTCTATTATCATTTTTCTATATCAGGTTCATTGATTTCCCCTATGGATACCAGGAGGAATCTCTTACCTATGTTTTTGAGACCTTATAGGTTAATTGGTATCATAATTTATGTAATTATCTTGTGAGAATTTAGTATTCGATATGTACTACTAGGGATGGAAGGGTTATGTCATTAGTTTAGCATTACTAGATGGAGTTATATCTATTGTGTGAGTACCATCTAAGATGGAAAAGATATGACATAAAAATAGATATTCTCTTTGTGTGTCATCTATAGGATTTGTACCCTTAGGTATGTCTATGGTCATGGATCGAGTTCCTATATATGTCCTTTGTGTTATATTCTTGATATAGTTTCAATGGGGTGTTAATTTTCAAAACCATTATCTATGAGAGTCACTTTTCAGTATATTTGTATTATTATATAAGACCATGTGTTGTGTTTCTTATTGTGTGACAACCATTGTGGTGTTCATACAAAAAGTCATGTTTATTTCATTAATGGTTGATATGGAGTTTCTCAACCTCATGGTTTTTCTCCAATCCCTTCTTGATGAGGCAACAAATGCCTGTTAGATTCTCCCATTATGGATTTGGGTTTTGGGTGCCTACTGGGTATTCTTATAATCACCCTTGTATAGAATTTTCTTCCATAATTCATATATTGTGTAGCTTAATGTTTTTCTGTAACATTCTATAGGGGTCCTGGACGAGTTATATCATAGTTGTTAGATAGAAGTATTGAGGAGAGTACCACTTGTGTTATTAAATGCATTACCCTCATTTTGAAAAAATTAGACATTTCTCTCATTTTTATTTTGGTGGGATTTTATTTTTTACCTATAATCACTATCATGTATTGTGGTACTTAATTTGTAGATATATATGTAGACATTCATTTTTATTTGTTTTAATATTATCTTTTCAATATTTCATAGAGGTGTTTGTGGGAGCATGTGTATCGATAACATAAGTTATTTCCTCCCATTTGTGTGATGTTCCTACTATATGAAATGTGCTATCCCTGGCCTACTGGAGGTGGTATTGGGGACATCATTGATTTGGCCCCGATGGGTTGGGTCATGATATAGCAATTCAAAAAATACGTGTTGTCAACCAATTTCAATATTAATATAAAATTAAATAATATGAAATTAGAGGAAATGTGATGATATTTTACATATTAATACAGTTAGATGGATATTGCGCTTCATTATAGTTATGTACATAGAAAAATTGGTGGGAAAAAGAATGAAGATATATAGAACTAGGTGATTCACTCATTTACAATAATAATGTTTTTTTTCTAATTTCATGGTTATATATATCGGTCTTACAATCCAATATCATTGATATTTTTATTTTTTACACATGAGATCCCCAGATGTGATATCTTCTTATTTTTTAATGATAAAATAATAATAATATTATCATTTTCCAGTTGTGTATCCAAAATAACTGCAATACACCACGTAATAACTGGACGAAACCATAAATTACATGAATTTTATATAGAATTGTGGGATATGATTTAACCTCTTTGTAATCCATTCTATATACCTAGTGGATTACTTATATAAACCTAAAAGTATGAAAGAAATATTATGAATATATATATACATATTTGTGTTTTTTTGTTTGTGAGATTCAAAAACCTAAAAATCATAAAAAGATATAAGGAAATTCAATGAAATATCTATACATACACTATGGTTACCATTACGATTATATATATAGAAAATGATTAATAATATAACCTCAAAGGATAAATATATTGATATTAATACAAACACCCCTGAAAAAACAATAAATGGCTCAACCTAAATAACAAAATACCATATAAGACTAGAAATAATATTCTTGTACTTTTACTTTTCCTTGTCCACAGATGGAAGTTCTTACATTCATTTATACAAGGAACTAGATTGTGTGAGGAAACTATACATCATATACAGTAACCATCTAATCTGTATTTGTTTTTTATTAGGATGAATATGTGTAACGAATTATCCAATTTAATAGAAGCTGGAATGGTAATCAAAATTATATATAGTATAGTATTCTTCATAAATTACCCAATGTATGTGGATGATTAATACAGTTCATAATTAAATTGATTCTTAAAATTCTGTCTATGATATTTATGGTTATGCAATCTTTCTTTCATCATAACTACAAAAAAATAATGTGGACTATGTGAAATTATTTTTGTATCTATTTAAAGGTGGTTTTTTCTATATTTAATTCAAGGAAATATTTCCAAATTTCCCATCAATAATTTTAAATGGTTTATAAATGATTCTGTGAACTATGTGACCATCCTATAAAAATAATATTTATAAAGAAATAATTAACTAATATAAATTTATTTTATCTCATATAACCCCATTATTTTAATAATTATGATCATCTGATAATAATTACATATGAATAATCTATGAAATTTAGATCTATAATCATAAATATTTCATTAATGATAAAATAACAAAAAAATCATGGAGAAATTTTCATATATGTCGATGATACCTTGATGACCCCAAGATCACAAATGATTATAATATAAATATACATTCCAAAAAACCATCATGTGTAAATTACATTATAAATGTTCGGAAATTAATTGTATAAGAAATATGGGATGTGGAAAATAGGAGTGGCATACATAAATTTATATTTATATTAATATTTTCTTTTCATTTAACATTATTTGGTAACTACCCACCTATAAACATAATACCGGAAAATTAGATGACCATGTTAACATATAAAATGTATAAATAATTCATCATAATAGATGATTGTGTTTATAATGATTGTTTTTAATAAATTTTTTAATTAATAAATTCCACATTTAATATATGATATCTTGGCCCTAATAAATTTCTACTAAAGACCATTCAGATTATTAGATTTATAATAAGTTCACCTACAAAATGGATTCAGAATTTTCTCCTTGGATTCAGGGATACTAATCTAGACTCTACATGAATTTTATGTTTACAATATAATCTAGTACCGCTAAATCTAAACATAAAACAATATCTACAATTAGATTGGGAAACCAGGATGATTCCCCAGTATTATCTATGACAACATGAAATCAACCCAAAACCCAAAAAATATTGAATAATGTGAAAAATCTATGAATTACAAATAAATTATATAATAAGGTCACAACAACTATAGTTAGAATCATGTTTATGGAGATCATTATAGGTAACCCAAAACTATACCTCATCATTGGAATTAATGTATAACCAATCAACATCATGTTAAGAAGGGGGTCAAAGGGGGACAGGGAGAGGATGATTGATAATTTAAAGGATCATAAAATTATAGTTTCTTGTTGAAATTGGGAGTAAATATAAAATTTACGTTGATAGGGGAATACTTGTACTTGTTCAAAAATACAAAAAAATCACTTTGTTTGGGGAATTTTACCACAAATGGTATATGGAATCTTGTACTTATCTTTTGGGAAAATGAATGTGGTAATAGATCCACTTGTAGACTTAAATTCCCATCTAGTACCGAGTAAAAATCCCCAAAAAAAATTCTTTCTTTATCACACACTATTCCACTTTTTCCTCTGATTTCCCAAATAAATTGTAACTCTCTAGACATCCCCTTAAAAAATATCATGAAATCAATTTTAATAAAGAAAGAATAAAGACAATTACATTCTCCTTGGGAAATATAATTATCAATAACAAAATATTTTTGATAAGGAAGGGTGTCACACTTTATGACATATATATGTACTTAAATAAAATATATAATTAAAACTATGAATTTTAAATTTTTATTTCTGAATTAAATTGAATTGTCTATAAATATTCCTAGAATTTATTATGAATATATATTTAAATATATATTTTAATTTTTTTTCAATGAATTAATTAAAAAATAATTATCAAAAATATGTTTATGTAATATATAAATAAATATGCCTAATATTTAATTTTATTAAAAAATTATTTTTAAATTAATATGTATAAATATATTATATATGTTGTATGTATATATATATAATTATAACTATAATTTAAAATGTTTTTTAAAATAATAATATTTTGAAACATATAAATTTTATTTAATGTTTCAAAAATTTAATTTTAAATATTAATATTTAAAGAATTTTTTTGAATGAATTATAAAATAGATATCAAAATGAGTTTTAATTTTTTAAATGATCATGGTTTAGATAATATAAAATATCTGATATTCCAATTATTTAACATATTTATATAATTTGAAAAAAGTGGTTATATTTCATTTATTATAATTATTCCAGAAGAAGCATTAGAGAAATATAATTTTAATAAATCATATATTACAAAAATATAAATTTTTATATGTATTCAATTATAGAATGTCATAAAATATGGATACATTCTAATATGAATATAGTTTATTCAGTTATGAATTTTTGATAATTTTATTATCTTTTAAATAAATATATGAAATAGATATGTAGTTATTTTATTCCTTCTTTTTAAATAGATATAATTTTTTGTATGTTTAATTATATGGATTAGTGTAATGTGTCAAATTTGATCTATAAATTTTAATTGAATACTATAATAAATTAAATGTAAGAATAATAATTGGATTAGTTTTATTTTTCTATAACATTTTATTGAAATATGTTATAATATTAAATTGAAATATTTATTATAGATGATAAAAATTAGGTGTTTTCCTTTTGTTGTAATTGAGGTCTATTTTCAATAATTTATACTTTAATATATGGACTTTAGGATTGAATCATAATCACTCCAATTTTCATGTTCAAATTTTTTTGATATTGAATGGATTATTTTTGAAATAAGGAACCGGGAGGAAGTTAAATTATGAGGCATAGTGTGCCAGAAATAAATTATTGACATATACTATATATATTACAGAGTAAGAACATAGAGTTTTCTTATGAAAGTGGAAAAAATTTCAAATGAGGGAAAAATCAGAAATATGAGGGAATATTGTGTATAAAACATGAGTTTTACCCAAGGTATGATATAAAATTTGTCGATGCGGGTTGTTTGTTGAAAATTCATCACTGGTGAAAATGAATGAAACAAATAAAATAATTATTTTTTTTTATTTTCATGCATCAACTATTTTCTCCATTAAATATAAAATTATATGATTTCATCATGGATTGCCTGTAAAATTCTAAGGATTCAGAATATAATTAGAATGCTTTCTAAAAAATGATAGTGAATCGGGATTAGATCATGGATTTTTGTACGAAAATAGCTTGTAGATCTTTTCAACAAAGTAGAAACAACCTTTATTCATCAATGATTGATCTAAAAAATAGGTAAGACTTTATTTATTTCCATCCAATTCCTTAGTCTATGACGAACAAGGATAAATTTCTTGAATAGAATTGATTCGCATGTTTTTTATATAAGTAATTTTATGCATTTAGTTTTTTGGACATAGAGAATTACCTTATCCTCTTCATTCATCACATTATAAGAAAATGGATCAATTCCCAACAAACAACCAAGGATCATTCCACACATTTTATAGCATATGGTATTATTCCCAATTAATTCACTTGATCATACTTTGTGTTTCATTTCTCCAACAGATCGGCCAATACCTAGTTTCTGATATTTTCATGACCGTTCTTCAGCACAATGTATCGAAACTACATGTACGACATATGATGGAGGTTTTGGGTTGATAATTTAAAAAATAATGTGTATATTGTGAAATAATGTAAATGAATTAGGATTTATTTTTTCCAAAATTGTTTACTCTAACACAAATAGTGTTTTACGATATCTTGGACCAGTTAGAATCTACAATCTGAGGAATGATTGATGGAAAGGCCAATCAACCCAAGATTTTTTGTTATTGGAAAATATTGATGGATGTGGTGGTAAATATAGTTGACACATCTACCAGGTGTAGATTTCAAGAATTTCCCAATCAAAATGGCTTGTAAATCAGCGATACACATTGTATGCGGAAATTTCAGTAGTGTCTAGCGTTTCTGGTTGAAAATTAGGATGAAATGACTTGTGACCCTATTAGATGAGACATAGAAAGTACTTTATGCAGTACAAAGACACTTAAAATGGTACACTACCTATTGTCCCGTATTTTACTTGATCTGGAACAGTGCTTGGTTAACCCAGGCTAGTACATAGATGCAGAAATCATATACATGTAGGACCAAGAAACACGGGCAGGGTGTCGTGTGACTCTATGTTCTATGTTATTATTCTACATGACATGTATGTGTAAACCATCAAGTCATGTGTAGATTTTACCCATAGGTAGACTTGGGAAAACTGGAAACGATGTATACCCCTACATACAGACCATGTAACCCCCCAAAATATGTTTCAAGCTCTTTATTTCTATAGTTTGGAATATTGGGGTTTGAGTGAGTCACACTGGTCATTTCAAATAAGGGTGCAATGTATATATATATATATATATCATATAATTATGATCCCTTTTATAGGCCAATTATCAGATAGAGTTGTGGTGTCCCACCATGAGACAGGAGTTCGATCCCCTATCATCCCTTTTACCTAGATAGAATTTATTGAATCATTAGGGCCACCCAAATCATGGAGATGATCCTCCATATATAAGGACATGTCACATGTTTCGTTGTGTCTTTTATATACAATTCCTTACTTAGTATTTTGATCCATGTTGGGTTTTTCGTGTCCCTTAGGGTTTCTAAGCATGATCCCTTATTTTTGTATAAAGGTCCTCTTATACAAGTGATATTTCATGGGAAGGTTCCAGTAATATAGAACTCATCATCGAGTGTCCTTAATGGAATGGATCATGGGGTGGATTGTCACAAAACAGGCCTTTGTAAGAGCATAATTTTGTGGATGGATTTTGGTTATGACCTCCTGGTGGCATGATATATTCCCTGGGTATATTAGGGTGTCTAGGCTATATGATTTACAGAGATGAATATACTTGTTTCATCATGTACAATGTTTTCAATTTGTCTTAATGAGTATTGTTATTCACCACTACTTTGGGTTTCTACTATTGGTGATGTATTTGAAAGACAATAGAACCTTTACTGTTTTACGGGGAGGATAGGGAGATGGTAATGCATATCAGGACCCTGTCTAGCCAATGTGTTTTAATGGGACCCGAGATCTGACATAGTCCCTAATATTTGAGGAGTATGTACATTTAATGTTTTTTGGACTGTATTGATAATCTTTTTCGACATTTAGTACTTTATAAGTGTACTCTGTTGTGGTATATTCTATTTATTCATTCATTGGTTTCAGTTTCTAATATATATCTATTATCCAAACTTGGATATGTATGTGTCTAATTGTACATTAGGATAATTCCTTCAATTTATGGGATATTACTACACAGAGATGGACTCTAAACCCTGTAATATTAGAGTAAGTCTTGGGGTAGTCACTGGTCGTACCTCTATAAGTCGGGTCGTGATAGAGTGGTACGAGAGAAGGTTATACCATAGGACCTACCTTATTGAGATTGGTTTGGTGTAATGAGGATTGGTGTTTTGAGTTTGGATTTTAGGTAAATGAATATATTGTTGGTATAGTGCAATATATATCCATTCAATTGGTCTTTGATCACCTTCCTTTAAACTCGGTATATATAAACATTGGTTGGAGGATAATTTTTTGGTACATGAATTATATTGGAGAGATCGTGTTTTCTCTATCTCTCATGAGTTAGCTCCCCAGATATACTATTTTCAACATGGTACATCTTGTTTTCTTCTATATATATCCACCAATATAGCCTTCTAGGATTCCACTGAACCCTCAAGAGGATGATCTTCTTAGTGACGAGGCATAGGTACAGGGGAATATTCTAGACATAACACATCTGGGTGGTTTAACTTCTATACCACCACATGTTGAGAAGAATCTATTGTTTTCCATACCAGTTTATTATGAACAAGGTTGAGTGAATTTCACGAGTTCTATAGGAATTTACTTCCAATGATTCAGGGTGAGATAGTTCACCTAGTGGTTGAAGATTTTCTAGTGATAGTCACATACTTTTTTTCTTGTTGTGGTGATGTCTGTAGATTTGATGGTGGCCCCCATGGTGTGTCTTCCTCATGCATATTCTGGGAAATTGTGGATCCTAGATACATTGTCAAATGTTTAGATAGCTCCTTCCTGGAATGAATAGGATTATCTCTTTAGATAGGAGATCCATCCATCCATGTTTTGATCTATACTCATTCATGAGTGTCTTCTTTTATAGAATTAGAGTATGACTAGTGTTGAGTACACAAGAAGGATTCTAGTTCTCTCGTGATACAACTTTTATATTTTGTGTGATTATTTATTCACATCTCAATCCTTTTTATAGGACCTATGTTGATACATCAGTGCTTTAGTGGTATCCCTTTTCTTTCACTCCTATTTTTGAGGGCTATTATGAGCCTTGGTGGTGGAGATCTTTATGGAAGATTAGGTACTGGTTGTTGGAGCTACTAAAAGTCACCTAGAAGCTAATATATCAACATCTGTAATATAATAGTAGTTAGAGGGATCCAAACATATCATATTATTCTGGAGACAATACCATAACATAGGGTCAGTGGTTCATGTCTCTCAAGGTGGCTCGAATAGAACATGGTAGAGGCATAGTTTCTCATTCAATGGTTGGGTACACTAGCTCATATTTTTCCTACCCATCATACAATTTATTGTGATATGACCAAGGTAGAACCGGTGTAGAGACATGGGATGTATCAAGGTGTTTAGTGGGTTAAAGACATTGTATAGGGGATGACAAGGTAAGAGGAGGTGGTCATAAGTTTAAAATATTACCACCACCACCACCCCAAGGTGGTACACACCCAACTCAGAGAGCAGGTGGGTAGGGACATGGCTAGCTACAACCTATGGATGCCATTGACCCCAAGGCTCTAGCGATGATACATGGTATTATGTATGTCATTTATACTACTTAGATCAAGTATTTATATTTTTTTTTGAATATTGGAACCCCTACCACATCATTAGTTTAGTACATAGAGATTATGGTTGAGGCATTGGCCCATCACTTATAGGTTGAGAAATCAATTGTTAATGAATCAGTGACTGCACACTTTTGCCGGTAGTGTGATCAAATTCTTGCTGGAATGAGTTTTTATGGTATTTTTTCATTTTAGTAATGAGGCCATACGATGTAATTTAGTTATGAAATGGTTATCCATATTTAATTCCAAAATGGAATATTTTTTGAATAGGGTGTGGTGAGTTCAGAGTGATGGAAAGTGGTTTTCCATTCTGTGGGAATGGGAAACCTTAGAGGTGAAGAATGAGCTCATACATAAGAGAGAGATGTGGATTACTCACATGTTGTCTAGGAAGTCTTTTTTTAGGTGTAGATGCTTTAGTATATCATTTTTCAGTATTAGTGGTAGTGTATGAGGAGATATTTCCAAAAAAATAAAAAATATACCTCACAACTGATGGATGGATTTATGCATCAAATTTTATCCCAAAGAAGACAGATCAGTAAGAGGAATTGAAGGGGAAGGGATTAGTATGGCCTGGAATTTCTCCAAGGTAATCCCCATTATTGTTCTCTATGAAAGTGGAAGTCAAGAATGAGGATAATTTTGGATTACTAGAGCTAAAATCATGTGACCATTAAAAATAAGTATCCACTACTAAGGATTGAAGAACACAATGGTCAGTTGAAATGGACACAATGGTTCTTAAAATTTAACTCATGTCCTGTTATCACCATCTGCGAGTATAGGGTGTGAATATACTAAATATGAAATTTAGATGTTGGTATAATTACTAGGAGTAATTGTGGATTACATTAGGAATTAGGAACACATCAATAGTGTTCATTGGACAGATGAAAAAAATAATTCATCCCTTCTTAGACTGATTTTTGGTCATCCTGATCAATGTAAACATAGTGTATTTGGCATTCAAGGATGATCAAACAAGATACATGTGGATGATATTGGAAAAATTATTATGGAAACATATTTATGTAAATATATATATAAATTATTTTTGAATTCGTGAGGATAGAGTTGTAGTGAACCCAACAAAGGTTGATATAGTGATTTATTAAGAGTTACCCAATAGTGTCACCGAGGTGTTGAGATTCCTTCGGTTGGAAGGATACTATTTAAGTATTGTAGATAAATACTCCTAAATATAATCACCAATGACATAATGGACTCTTAAGTGTAATCTTATTGTGTGAACTAAATGTTTTCATAGAGGTTTTAGAAAAAATGATAGAGTATTATGAGTTCTCCCATATTGATATTGATCGATAAGTTCATCATGTATGTAGTATTATGAAGTGCATTAGGGGCTAGAAATGATTGTTTTCTAATATGGAGGAATTTGGCTATTGTGTAGGGTTTACACCAGTTGAGACCATATGGGAAGAACAAATGGACCCATGATCAATTGTTTATAGTTGTATTCATTGCATTGACAATGAGGAGACACTCCTTGATGGGAATGTGTTTTATCGTTTACTATAACCACAAGATTCTCATGTATATAATATAATAGAAGGATCAAAAATAAGAATGTGGTGATGGATATAGTTCCTAAAGGAATATTACTTTCAGATTTTATATAATCATGGGAAAGGGAACATGGGGGAATATTATCTTTTTAGGGGATCATTGTTTCGGTTATTGGACAAGGTGTTAGAGGATGTAGCCTCGTTGCATATGGTGTTGTGAATAAGGATGGATCTACGTATCCTCAGTTCATGTTTTTTACCCAACCCTTTCTACATCATGTCAGGGATGATTAGAAAGGAGATTCTGAATATGAGACCTTATGTACTCATATATCCACTGTCTATTCCCATGACAGATATTCTGAATGTGGGGATACATGATTCTTTTTATAGGATTCATGATGTTATTATTTGTGTTACAGGTGGCAGTGTTGTTTGAGTTTCACACATCCCATTTGGTGGTATATACAGGTGTGTAAAATATGTATCAGGTTCTTCAACATTATTTTTGTAGTCCATTCAAGAAGAATGTTGTTTCAGTGTTTTTCACGCAACACCTCACTACATTGTAGTTAATGAAATAGAAACATGTTCATATGGGTTTTACTCAGCCTGTAATGTTTCCAGAGAGGAAGTGTGATGGGATACCCATTGAATTTATGAGAGGATTACCACATATATATTTGGTACATGAATCCATATTGGCGATCTTAGACCAACTCACCACGTAATCCCACTTCATATCCATTTTGAGAGAATAATACATTGGAGTAATTGGGATGCCTATACTTGTTGGAGAAATTCAGATTCCCTTGGTTTCCATCAATGAGTTTAACTGAATATGGTGCTGCCATAATATCTCAATTATAAGGGGGATTAAAGGAGGATTTCGAGACTCAGTTTCACTTTATAACAATTATCCTTCCCCATACCAATTATGATACATTGTAGACCGCCCATGCATTGGAGAACATGTAGCGAGCTTTCTTGTTAAACTTTGGTTAGAGTTTGGATGACCATCTACCCATTTTAGAGTTATTGTACAATAAAAAATACCATTCCACCATTGGTATGACACTATTACAGGTTCATTTTAGGTGACCCTATAAGTCATCTCATTGTTGGAAAAATAATTATCTTTCAGCACTAATGGGCCTACTGTGAGTGGGAGCATAAAAAGAGAATGTGAAGACCATCCAAAAGAAGATCTATACTACACAATGTCGTTATATGTATTATGCATATAGATGATGAAGACCTATAGAGTTGAATGAGATAGACCATGTGTTATTGAGAGTATCACCTCAATGTCGGTTGAGGTGATTTGGCCATAGTCGAATGTTATTTCTGAGAATCATTATTCCTTTACATATAAATTGTATTGTCTATGAGGTGTTGTGCCACTTCGCTCTACCACAATAGTTGTATTGAGAACATGTTGACTTCCACAACATCCCAACAGAAGTGTTATGTACATGACCTAGTGTGTGTTATCTAATTGGGAAAGTTAAAAATTAAAGATGGATTTACCATTGCAGAGTACCCGATGGAGATCAAGGATCGTTAGGAGTGGATTTATTATGTGAGATATGTTCACCTTGTTTGTGTTTGATGACAGAAAATGAATATCAATCAATCACCTAGGAGTTAGAGAACCATATGAGAGAAGTGTACACTAAAATTTTTGAGTAATTTTTCCCTTTTTTGAATGAAAATCCCTATGGTTGGTAAAAAGTAATCACTCAGAGTTATATTTTGTAATATTTTGGTATATTATATGGATTAGTTTTGATGTAAGGGAACTACATGGAGTTCTATTCCAAGACCTAGTGTGACCGAATAAATTATTAAAATATATTAAATAGAAATAATGCATAAATTTTATAAAAAATAAAAATAACACATAAACGTTGGACCAATTAAGAATGTTGATGGTACCATTCAGATGAAAATGTAGGTTTTACCCTATGTGTAACAAAAAGAATATCGGTTTGATTCATTTCTGAAAATTCAATAAAAACATACAATAATTATTTGTGTGAAATAATTAATTTTAAAAAAAAATTACGCAATGAATATTGTATCCATTAGATGCACAGTTCAAATATATATTCATGTTTGGCCTCTCAAATCATAGAGATTTATATAACCATTAGAGTGATTTCTTAGTAAATGACAAGGGATTGGAATGTGATCATGGTTCGTTGCCGAATATAGTATGTGGTTATATTCAATGAATAAAAAACAATTTTTATTTCTCTATGATCAATTAAACACTATGTATGATTTTTTTTATTTGTGATTTCAATCCCAATTCATTATCATAGAAGTTCAATGATCAATTCTGTTAACATAATTGGTTCTCCCATTATCTGTAGAATTAATTTTAGAGTAAATTTTTAAATAAAGTGAATTATATTTTCCTCCTTGTTCATCAATTCTAATGGAAATGAATCAAGGTATAATGAAAAATGACTGAGGTTCATTCATTGCCTTTTATGGGTTATGTTTTTCCCCAATTTTTATTTTCAATCATAATTAGTATTCTATTTATCCATGTATTATATTAATACCTGGTTCTTGAAATTTTTTTGACCATTCATCAATGAAATGGTCCAAAATAGTGGGTGTGGAACAAGATATTGGTTGATGTTTGATGATTAGCAATAATAGTGTTTACATCAATGAAGAATAGAAATAAGTCAAGAGTTCTCTATTTCCAAAATGGTTTATAGTCATGTGGATATTGGTTGATGATTTCAGGAACCATTTGGTTGTCGATATCCATTGAATGATTAATTTCATGGTCATTCAACACCATACCAAGTGTTGAAGTGCAATATTGATAGTGTAGGTGGTAAATTATGGAGACGTGTGAACAAGCAAAAAAAATATAGAAAAAAACAATCTACATGGTTTGTAAATAAATATTACAATATATGGGGGACGACTATTTAGTCACTATAAAAATCAACATTTACCAACATAAATGTCTTGATATATAATATATCTATTGCTAAAAATGTGCAATTTGAAGAGATAATAAGTTTTATTACTATTAATTTTTAATACCAACACTTGTTTTTACTAATATATAATTTTGATGAAATTAATCATTAAAGACCGACATATCATTTACCAACAGTTGAATCTATTGTTTTATCATATTAATATTAACATATTTTTACAAACATTTGATTTTGTTATTAATGACCCTATTACCTACAAATCATTTTATGTCTATAAAAAATGATACAATAAAGGATTCAAGAGAAAAAAAATATTGAAAAAAAATTAAGAGAAACATATTATCTATAAATATATATAAATATATATATATATTCTTTTCATGACAGGAGTATATTTTTTTCGATGCTTTATTAAAAACATCTCATAAATGAATTTAATTATCAATTTTCTCGATATATAAAATGTTTTTATATTTTTTATAACTTTTATACAATTTTCAAGAAATATTAACTATTTTTATATTTTATAATATTATTTATTTAATACAAACTTAAATAATTTTAATGAAAATTAACACATTTCTTTTGATAATTCATCGCTACCAACTACATGTGTTCAACCTTGTTGTTTCCTAGCCTCATATCCCATCACCACAGCCCCACCCCGCCCCACCACCCTTCCCTACCCCGACATGTCATCCCACCGCCCTTCCCTACCCCATCCCCACATCCCACCACCCTTCCTTGCCCTACAACGACCTCACATCATGCAGCCCCACCCTTCCGTACTTCAGCATCATATCCCACTACCCTGCCCTACATAGACATCACATTTCACTACCTTGCCCCACCATACACTAGACTCACATCACACAGACATACCTCACATATTCTAGTCATTCCCCCATTTTCCTCCCCCAAAAATCCAAAAACCATTCAACACCATTTGGTTCCACGCAACATTTTTCATCTCCAGTTGTGTATCCTTTAATAAAATGCATGGTCATCACAATTGGGAGGTAATTATTTATTTTCATGATCTATTTGAGAAATTTATGTCATTATTTCCTAATTTGGGATTTGAAGGATGTGTGAATACATATATTTTACTTTTCATCACTCATATTTAAAATAAACGTGATTTTAATCATAAAATTGACGAACACCTTCTATGTAGTGGCTATTAAAGGGTGATTTTGATCATTCTAATGCTAATAGAATTGTTGCAATGAAGAGATCATTAACTTTTTCTCCTGAAAATTAGTTGTTTCACAATATCTTTGATTTTCAACTAGTTCTAGGGCCCCATGATGATAAATGTGTACTTCATTGAATTCTATATTTGACCATAATCTTTTCTAATACTCATTCTTAGTACTAATACCATTTTAATTGAACTAATTTTTTTTATGTACATCATAGTAAAGCATTCAATCCACATAGAAATTTTAAACCTTTAAAAGGAGGAGATAGAATTAGTTACATATGAAAGCGCCCTCAATAATATTATTAGAAAATTATTCTTTATTAATTTATGGAATAATTTTTGTCCATTTTTAATATGGTTAGAATTCCTATATTTGATTTCCTGTGTGAAATGCCTCACTGTTGTGTTTTTTCTTGATTACTGTGTGATTTTCATTCAGTGTGATGAGTAAATAAATTGTATTCATTTTTTTAAATTAATGATTTGGTTATTGAATGTGATATTGAGAGTTTATTCTTATTTGAGTATTTACAATGTTTTATATATTTTCATATATTTAATTTGTTGAAATATGCATAATAGATGATATATATAGAATTTCATTAATATATTGAACATCACAATGATATTTCTAAATGATTATAAACCAAATGTGCGTCATTTTAATGAATCATAGATTATATTAGTATTTAAAATGAATTATAAAACGTGTTATTTGAATGTTATCTTCTTTTTAATATTCAATTATGACTTTTAATTAATTTTTGATAAATGTAACACTCATTCCCACTCTGAAAAAACATCAGTTTCTACTCAAATTCTATTAGTTTCAATGCTAATTTACACATATGACTTTTTTTAAATTGTTGACCAATATTATGCTATTTCTAACTAATCAGTTTCAACTCAACATGAAAATTTTCAAGTGTTATTGATATGATCATTTCAAAAGATAAAACGATAGGATCTATTACTTTCACATGAGATGTGCTCAAGGTGACTTACATGGAGGGTGACACTCATTATCACTAATAAACAACATTAATTTTTACACAATTTTCTGATTCTATAAGTTATCTGTAATCATCATGACATGGCACTGACATTAACTTTTTGGTTGTACTATGTATGTTTTTTGCAAGCTCAATATCCAATATTTAGTATAAATCTGAATTTTTTTTATATTCGACCATCTACTTTTTTTAAGAAAAATAGTTCTAGTAATTATATATTTATTTTTTTTTTAAAAAGTTATTTTTCAATATGTTTTGAAAAAATCCCCCAGAAAACATCATTTCTAAATTGCATTTTTTAATCGTTTTTAGGTTTTGTGAGTGCTCCTTTTACCCTAAAATCATTTTTTGAATATATTGGTTCATCAAGACACATCACAAAGAACATATTACTAAATTTCTCTAAACCAATGGTAACCCTACATCACTTTGTTCTGCATTTTTTGTTATATAAATGTGTAAAAGATGCATATTTAGCTCTCATTGTCCTTCTATCATATCTCTTAGATAGCCCCACCAGGATCATTTCCCCTTTCATTGACAATAATGTCATTATTTTTTTAAATATATATAAAGAACAAATTAAAATTTCTGGTTATATGTATTTAATTTTTATAAGGTGGGTGTATATGTTGACATATCAAATTGAGTTAAATTTTTATGTTAGGGGGTATAATAAAAATGAGTTGACTCAAGTAAATAGATGGAAATGATTCAGCCGAAGCTTCACCCCAATCTAAACATGATTGAATAATGAATTTTATGATTGAACACTACTAATATTATAAACCGAGTTAGTCTACCTCACTTGATGGAGCTAGATTATGTAAATTACATATGAACTCATATAAATAACTGGAATTACATATAAATAATTATCCAGTGACTTTAAAATAGCTTGAATTAATAAATATGTATTTACATTAATTTATATCCTAAAATATCAATTCATCCTAAATTTTCATGAATTTATGAATTATATAAGTTCAACATGATGAATTTCTCGAGTAGCTGAAGCTAAATATCAAAAAAAATTGAGCCTATTGAATGTGTGAAAAAAAAATATTTCTTGAGATTAGCACTATATCCATTTACTTCCCTTTTATTTAATATATACTAGTGATGTTCTCTGTTAATCTTGTGATACCATGTTAAAATGGACTAGTGGTCACCCAATACCCAAGATACCTCACTATGGGAGACCATTGCGTTAATTTATAATGAGTTATAAAAATGCTATAATACATCAAGTCTGATGTGGGACTCAAATCAAATTTAAATCTAACACACACACAAACAAATATATATACATATTTGTTTCATTTGGTTTAAAATGTATGGTCGTAATTGGTTTATTTTCAATACACTTGTATTTTGGATTCTTACGATTTGATGTCCCCTTCATTAGTGGTGAAAACACGAACCATGGTTATTATATTAGTGTATTTCACTACCAGAAATCTGTTCCTTTTAGTTATCTGCAAAAAATTATATATATTCCTTTTTAGTAAGTTTAAATTTCATCATAAAAAAAATACAAAGCAACTCTACAATCCATGTGAATGTTTTTTATTTATAAATTTCTTCCATCCATGAATTCCTTTCTGTTATCAAAAATATTTTATGTATCCTCTAAAAGAGTGAGATGAATTTTTATTATAAGAACAATTCAATGAAACACTACACTCCATGTTAATTTATTTTAATTATATGTTCAATATGAAAGGTAATTTTGTTAAATATCCCCATGAATATTTATTGTAAGATCATATAAGTCCAATAAAAATTTTATATTAATTAAGACTTACATTGGTGTAATATTTTCAGAGACATATAAGTACTTAGTATCACATTATTGGAGTTCTAATAATGTAAAACTCTCTTTATATATGACTTGGATGATTTTGATATAATCCATTTGCACACCTTTCCTTTCATGTGCTTTCCATAAAACCACTCTATGTACTTTTTCATATGATTCTTCCCAATAAACGGAAACTATTGGAAAATATTGAGATTTTTTCAATAATACTCCATCAATTGTCCAAATAAATGAAATCTTATATAGTTGGTCATCCTAGAATAAAGATAAATTGATTATTTGTAAATTTGGGATAAAATTGCATAATGTTTTTTATCCGACATGATTTTGTTGAATAATATAAAAAAATTATATAAAATATGTTTCTAGTGATATTACATATTCTCTACTTTGGGGGAAAAAATTTTAGACATAGGGAACTGCCACTCTTTATCATCATATTTATTATGTTATGATTTTCATGAATATAAACATTTTAAAAATATTCTCAAGGAACAAATAATATTATCTTCTATGAATGGAAGATTATTTTAAAATTATTCAATTAATTATTATTGATTAGATTATCTCTTTTTTAATTAGATTTTGGGTTCTTACAACCATTACACACTAAACATATATGGTGTAATTGGGATTCCTATTACGTTGGTCTATCCTTCTGGAAAATATCAAAAACAATTTCTTGGTGATTTTGGATACTAATTTGTGAGAATATATGAAATGTTAGGTCATCAAATTATTATTTTTGGTGGGAATAATGTGGCTACGTCTTCAACACATAATTTACCATACCCTATAGGAAATGATGTCTCATATTTATATTATATCATGGGTGATATGCATATTCATTTTCTTCTATGTTAATGGATATGAGATTTTTTTACATTTCATGTGTTAAGTGGGGCCTCACCCCATCAACCACAAACACTAGTTATTTATTCTAATCCTTCCACATTCATGCCATTTGGAAATGCTGAAAAGTTCTTTTTTTGAGTGATTGGTCATGGTGAGTCACATTGTCACTACTAGGTTCACAACCGGTTCTTAGTTTTAAAGGGTTTAGGGATTTGGGGTTTATATTCAAGAACATTAAATAATTAAAAATAAGAAATTATCCTTTCCAATAATGAATATAGAAACTTTTCTAATAATCACTTCATCATCTAAACAAACATTGAATATTTATTTAAACATCTTAACAAAAGTGTTATAAACATTTTTCAATTCCACACCACATTGTTCACTTATAAGTATTTCTAGATTTCATATAGAAAAAAATTACCACTTATTTTAGTGGTTCTCTAGTGTGTTTTAAAAAGTAGAATATTCGTTGCTTTTTTCTATAAACTATTTATCATTTATTATAAGTTTGATTAGAAGTTTTCACCATTTTTTGTCGAACGGATAAAGTCACTCACTTTTTATCATTATTAGAACTTCTTTTAAAATTATTTGCATTTTTAGGTTTTTTTTCTAGATAAAAATACAGAGATACATAATTACATCAAAACACATTAAATGATCCAGTTGTTGATCTCTTTTCTTGCTATTTTCTGGTGTCTTAGATGTTGCAATACTTTTCTACTTCAGTGGTTGGATTCAGAATTACAGCTTTTAAATTTAACAAATTTTAATTCTAAATTTAATCTCCCTCATCTAAAATCGTGAATAACATATGGGCCCCAAGAAAAAATGCGATAAGAAGATTCTAGTAAGTATGGTCATGGACATAGAAGTAAAAAAACTAAATGTTCAGATTCCTAATTTGTTATGTGTACTGGTGAACATATGTGCATATGTTATCAATCCAAACTCATTTGAGCTCACCAAAAGTGGTTAGATACCCCAAGTGTCTTTAGATAATGGGATCCATGGGATTTTGTGGTTTTGACAGTGATGCACATGTTATATTAGTGATTTTTATGGTTTCTAACTGGTTGTGTTTTTTTTAACTTTGTCTGATATATTTCTGCATTGATGGTTCATTTCATGGTTTTTAGGCGTACTTTGTCTTTCAAGTAATGATTTTAGTGGCGTTTTGTAGTGTTCGTGGAGGGACCCTGGCACCATACTCGTAGTTGTTATTCAAGGGAAGGTGGTACTAGAGGTATAGATTTTTTTTTGCAGTGTTCATTTATGTCAGGTTTATTATTATGGTGATCTGTGGAAACAATTGGCTTAGATTCTAAATCCATGTGATGATTAGGAAAATAAAAGGGAGGGTCATATGTTTTGACTTAGGGATTTGTGTGATTGACTATCTCAACACTAGGTAATCCTAAGATGGATATAGGGTTTTCCTATGATTCAGGTCTTCATGTGAAGGGACTATTTTTAGGGTTAGGATTTCATTTGCACGCACCATTAAACCCATTCATGTGATGGCCTTGTGGCCTCTTTCCTTATTTTACATTCCTATGTAATGTCAGCATGGTTTATATGATTATCCATTATTTTATCTCGTTTATTTGATTGACTAAACCTGATTATGATCGAATTTTAGTACCATATTATCATCTTGGATTTTTATGATCTCAGTTTTGATCTGTTATGCGAGGGGTGGGTTGTGCTTTGTAGAAGGTTTATTATACTTTTGTATCAATTTCTCTCTATGTTTTTGAAATTTATAACTGATATAATGCTATTTAAATATATAGTGGTGTGTCTGATAGCCTTTCAGGTATTGAAAAACATAAAAACATATAATTCTTCATTCATTCAAGCACCTACAATTATAAAATAAAAGAAATAGGACTTTGATTATATACTGATATCCAATTGGTATATTGATTTATTCATTTAGAAAGTGTATATGTATCATTGATGGGAGCGTGAGAGAAATATATTTCTTGTGTGAATCACTATATTGAATGCTGATGTGGGAAGATCATGGATGGATTCTAAAAGAGTACGAGATGCAGCTTGGTGAATTGATGCTTTTTTGTCAATGTTGAAGTAGATCTCGTGTTTCTATTCTTCTTTTTCATTGTTTTTTTGATTATATGTTGGTTAATTAATTCTTTTTTTCATAATTATTACTGAATTAGGTTTATTTTTGAATACCATGGATAGATTATAGAGGAGTGTGGAATGTAGCATGGTCCCTCCAGGATGGTGGTGGATCAGGATGTGCATGACACTACAAAAACCTCCTCTGTTTCTAGTCAACGTTAAACTTTATTTTATCTGGATCCTGTTACTAGAGCTGGAGGTTACTAGATAGTAAGGATGGGGTGCTGGCATGGATGGGCCTCTAGAACTAGTGTTGACTATATGTCATGGATGGGTCACTTAGAGGTGGGATGGACCTTAATGAGGGAATCATATGACAATATTATTACCAATAGGTAAATTTTTCACTGTAACCTATTTATAAATACATTAACAACCACATATATTTTCCGTTGGTATAATTATAATTTCAATTGAACTATTTTTTCTTTCAAAAAAACATTTAGTGATAGAGTGTTTACCAACAGTTTAGTGACCGGGATATATATGTTGGTAAAATGTTTTACAAACAGAAAATGCACTTTTACCACTAGATATGTCCTCGTTGGAAAAATTGAAATATTTTGTAGTGATTGGATACTAGGGTTTCATGATGAATATAAATATCTCATTGTGTGTGACCCATTTAACATAATGTGGGACCCTATTCTATGTGGATCTACATGTAATTCATGAAGTGAAAAATAAAAATGATAAAATTACACCACCATGTGGAATTTCATGTATTTTGACATAGACATAGTTTGGTGTACATGGGCTAACACACAGACAATTCCATCATACACAGGCACAACCAGGAGACACAAGAAGGGTACTACGCGACTCTACACAATTTGTACTTTTTCTAAAGACTATTTATATGGAGAAATGAATTCAAAGTTGAGGATTTTTTACGTGGTAAGACCTAAGGATTTTAGGACCCATTATGTACCACTGGGTGCACACTGTATACTACATTAATGAGTTATTATTTCTCTTTGTTTCATTAGTTTAGACCTTTTTAGTTTGTGTGAGTCTCCATGGTTAATTACCTATAGGGTACATTTTGGAATTACATCTATATAATGGGATTTGGAACCCCTCTAGTGATCAAGCCTCAGATAGAGTTGTGGTGTCCCACAATGAGACTATAATTTGACCCCCTAACATCTATTGTCATATAGGTGAATTTTATTGAATCATTATGACCACCATGAGAATGGATATGATCCTCAATCTAGAATTTTGTATTGGAGGGGTTTTTGATATCACTAAAATATTACACTCTACATATTGGGATAATACAGATTTTTTTGGGTGTCCCCCACTAGTTCTTGGTGCGACCACTTTTTTTGTTTTATTATCCTCTTAAACCATTGATATTTATTGGGGTGGGACCAATGATGTATACATATTTGTTGAGTCTATCTATTAGAATGTATCCTATAGTGGATTATCTAGGAATTTGAATTTCTACATGGAAAATTTAGTGGCTATTTGAAGGTTATGACCACCATGTGGCATGGTATCTTTACTGATTATATATGGTAGTTCCTATTATACATTGATTTTTATATATTATATTAATTTATATTACCTGGTTCTTTGTGTTTAATGATGTCAGGGTTTCCAATTGGGTGTTATTATACTCACACCTAAATATATATTTCCCACAAATGTCATGCATTATGAAGACGATGACCCCTTGTACATTGTCCTAGTATGACAAGGAGTGGGTGGAGCCTATATTATGCATGTTAAACTGAGTTGTTTTTCTTGGATCCTTAATTTGACTTATACCTCACCCTTGTATCTAGTTGTACTTATATATTTTTGAGATGTTCTTTTAGTTTTACACCTTTTATTAATTTATTAATTTAAAACCTTACTCTATTTTGGGATCATAAACGTATGCATGCATTGATTTTTAACATTTCACCATTGTGTGGGATTTGAGATTTTTTTTGTATAAATTTATATTAGGATAATGCATCACATTTGTGGGATATGAATACTCATTTAATTCCAGTAACCTCGAGCCTCTTATAGGTGGGCATGGGGTATTCATGGATCTTCCTTTGATAATATTGGTAATGAAAAGAATGCTCACTAGCAATGTGGTTTATGCAGTTTCATGAAATGTGGGGATTTCCCATATCTTTCATCAAGAAAAATCTTATGGGGTAGTTATTTCTTAATGATTCTAAGATACGTTTTTAGATAAATCATGTACCTTATGTAAATTTTTCTTCTTCTTTATAAATGTAGTTGAGATTTAATTTGGGTTAAAAAATGATTTATCGATTTTTTATAGAATTCCACATCTATAAGATTTAGACATACTATTCATGTGGATTAAAAAAGATTTACTATTTAATAATTCTGTTTATGCATATGTTTAAATGAAATACATGAGAAAATATAGTAATACTGTAGCCCCATTAAAATTATAAATACCAATATTCCTTCCCTGTAAACCAATTCTAATAACCATAATAATTAAACATGGTCGATAATACTGAAGAAAGGTGATTACGAATTATCTAGTGTTTTTCAATGATGTAATTAGGTTTCAGTAAGAGTTATGTGACACAATTGTTTTATTTTTTTACATTAAAGAAAAATATTATTCCTTTGGAATGGAAACTTGTGGAAAAGAATTTAGTTTTTTGGAATTAATTGTTTAGCTAACCATACATGATTAATATATGATATGACTTGCATGGTGACCTACCTAAACAATTATGTTTTATTAAGAATACATAATTAGTGTCATTACATGATAAGAAATAGATCTTTTCCCAAAAAATGGATATAATATATTTAAAATTATGTCATCTTTTATTTTTGATAGAAATAAATAATGGGGTATATTAAATGAATATAAATAATGACACTCACCGAATAAATTATATTGAAATTTAATAATTATTTTATCATTTTGAATCATTACATTTAGATGGATTATATGTTATTTATAAGAATAATTTTATAAATATCATAGGATTATACAAAAATAGAAAATGTATCTTTAGTGGGAAGGAATATTCATTGTGATAT
Organism: Viscum album; assembly: GCA_963277665.1. Taxonomy (NCBI): domain Eukaryota; kingdom Viridiplantae; phylum Streptophyta; class Magnoliopsida; order Santalales; family Viscaceae; genus Viscum; species Viscum album. Next base: position 2,056,397,754 of record OY728120.1, on the reverse strand, counting down.
AGTAATTCCAACATCCATAACCTTATGTTCTAATTGATCAAAAAAAATATTTTAGATACATTTGAGAAAAAATAAAATTATTCACTTCTATTTTTTAGTTTCATTAGAGAGGATATGACCAAAGGAATTTTTTTATCAACATGATAACTCAATAGGATTGAGAATTTTTATAGCATAGAGGTATTAAAGGTATCCATTGATGGAGTAAACATGACTTGAAATTTATTCTAAACCATATTTTGAAGTGTAAAAACAATTTTATTGAGTTCAATTTTTTTACCATACACACTATAAGTCATATGGATATAATAAATATGCATATTTTTTCACAATCTTGTTTAGTTTTGACATTAAAGAAGGGTAGTTGTATAATCATCATGAAATGATTTGATGATCAGACATTCATATTTTTCATTGAAAAATAAATTCAGCTTCTTAAAAGGATGGTTAAATTTACCAATGGATGGAATTATTTCAAATATATGAAGTAGATTGAAAAACAGCATTGGGAGTCTACGTTAAGTATATTTGTTATAGGAATCTGATCATTAATTTCATAAGTTATATGAAATAAAATTTATATTATTAAACTGTTTTTCAAAAATAGATATTCAATATCATTGAAATAATTTATTTCCATTATAGTTTGAATTAAAATTATGACCTAAAATAGTTAATGAATCCAACAATCAACTGAAAAAGAATATATCGATATTGTGTGAATTTAATTCAAGTATATCTATTTTTATGTTATCTCGTATATATATATAATTAAATTATGGAGGATAGTAAATAATTATTTTTAATAGTATGACACACTAGTAATTGAATTATTTATCACATAATCCATTACACATCAATTATTTATTTATGAAATCCCATTCCATATATATTGATTTATCACGTCATTTATCTTATAACCAATGTGAAAAATGATATATCCTTCTATATCACATTAGTTATTAGATTACTAACATGATAAATAAATTTTTTTATGTTGGTTATAGAATAAATTACATGACAATGAAAATCTCATAAATTTACCACATTATTTATAAAATAACCAATGTGAGAAATAATGTAGAAACTATTTATAAATTTTTTTTATACTAAACGACACAATAAATCATATAAAATTTTATGAATTCCCCTTTGGATTCATTTTACTTTATTTTGATTAGGTGAAGGAAGACTATATTCGGTCATGAACAGAAACCCCCATCTCATTTCATCAATCCAGTGGCCCCATCGACATTTTCTACATTCATGTTTCCTCAATTTCATTGGTCAATTTGAACTAGTAGACTCTAAACTATCAAGTAATACTCAAACATGTCAATATCAATTATTCAGTGTTTGTAGATAGCCTAACACTACATTTTATTTTTTTCATTTGATAAAATATTGCATTACAATCATGTTTAATATCCTCATGTTATCTCATATATTCCCTTCACATGTATCCATGCTTCTAATGAATTTTTCCATCTTTTTTGATCGTGGTGTATTATCTTTAATGATAACTTTTCATCTCCTTTCATTGGGTATGCGTTGTTTTTTTAATTAATATGAGGGTATTTTAAAATGAGTTTTATGATAAAATAAGGGTTTTGACTCTCTTTTGATATCTTATGAATAAAACCCATTTTAATGTTTTAAATTTAAATATATATTTTTTTGAGCTATCTAATTTTTGATATATGCTTTGTTTCTATTGTTTTGACTTGTTTTTGGTTTTTAATGGAAGGTTGTAACTTGGTTTAAAAATTTGGCTTCAAAGGATTGTTTGATACCTTTTAGAAGGATTTATTTATTTTTTCATACCCTCATTGGTTATCCCCTTGGAATAAAATATTTATTATACTATCGTTTTACCTCTGTGGGATTTTTTAAATTATTATATAATACTTAAATAAATGTGAAAAGTGGATTCTTATTGAGATTTTATTTCAAATTAGATGAAATTAATTTTTTATGGTAATATTTTGAAAAATAAATGAATCATGAAGTTTCATGTTTATGGATGAATCCACTTTGAAATGGTTTTAGGAACTCAATGAAATTAAATAAGGGATCAATTTTATTCCATACACCTAAAGATTATTTTATTATGAGTACCACAATTTTAATCATGCAAAATCTAGAAACCATATTTTTAGTGTATATCATCATCTGTCTCATACTAGAATTAGAATCATGTACTATAGTATGAGTAGGGAAATTTCATATAGAATCATAGATGGAAATTAGCTGATGAATAAATATCCCACATGTCAGTATGAAAATATTATTTTTATTGAAAATGAAAATTGATATTGGGATGGGCTAGTTATGGGGTTTTATTCATTGAAAATCACATTGGGACTAGATTTAAAACCATTGGCAATATAAATGGATCAACAAAAAACAATCATGTGTTATTATTTTATATCCTATTTATAAATAATTAATAGAGTTTAGGAAAAATCAATAAATTCATGAGAAATATCATATAATATCGATCCCCCAACCAATTTCCTTTTTATTCCATATAGTTCCTTAATTGAATTCATCATTGGCAAAAAAACATACAACTTTCAGGAATGTGAATCTATAATAACCCAATTAGTTTATATTATTTCACAAAATTTATTGTCTAAATATATTATCATTTGTAATTTTTTAAATTCACATGTACTAATTATTTATGAAAAATATTTATAATTATCTTTTATTATTATATTGAATTTATAATTTTATTTTAAAAATATTAAAATATTTATTTTAAATTTCAAAATTGTGTTACATTCAAAATATATAATTTTTCATAAAAATTTATATTTGGATTCTATTGGAAATATATAAAATTTTTATATTTATATAGGTAATAATGAGTAATAATTTGATTACAAAACCTCCAATGAGTGATGAGTATGTGTAAGGTATTTCTAATTCATTGGAATTTGAAAAAAAATTTTCCCAAACAATGAAATGTTATCCTACCCATGAATGAGATGGTTAAATATTAAGAATATGAAAAATACAGATATCAATGATCATATAATTTGTCTTCGATTTAATATCAATTACATTCCATGACATTATCATGATGAAATTTATTAAAATTTCTGATTTTTTGATGATGATCATTTGTAAGATGGTAATTGTGGTGAAGTTGAATAAATTATTTAGGATATTTAAGTAAAAGAAATTCACAATGAAGAAAAATTGAAAATCTATTTGATGATGATAAAAAACCATTGTATCCTTATTATAAAAATTTTACAGTTTTATCATATGTGTTAGGATTTATTAACTTGAAGGTGAAACATTGTTGGAGTGACAATAGTTTCACTAATTTGATTCTAATATTGAATTATATTATTTTTAAATATAAAATCATCCCAGTCCACATTATAAGGTGAAGAAAATACTATGACTGATGGGATTATGATAAATGAATACATTCATGCTTGAATGGTTGTGTGATTTATATGATGGAGTCTAATTTTTCTTTAGAGTGTCCTAAATGTTGGATATCACAGTATATGTTGAAAAAAAAACAGTTTGATTTAGAGGATACAAAGACCCCTGGAAAAAAAATTTGGTATCTTCGTATAATACATCGTTTGAAATAATTTTTTTCTAATTCACATAACTAAATAAGGTTAATATGGCATACTAATGTTAGGATATGTGATTAAAAATTATTTATCAACATTATTATAAACAATAGAAGAAAATTTATCATCAGTTTCATATATTCAAAAAGTGTGTTATAAATCTCATACATGGACTGTGCATGGACTGAATGAATCCATATTAAATCCGTAGTAGCACACATAGTACATGTTGGGATTAATTTTTATGTTACAAAAAACCCCTATATTCTATATGAAGAACAAATATTCCATGTTGTGTTTAATTATATCTGGACCAATACAACCGGAAAATGATATTGATATTTTCAAGTCACAATTAATTTTTTATTTGATACTCTTATGAGGGGAAGTTAATTTGGTGTTTAATTGTTATAAAATGGAATATTTTTAACAACATCCAATGATTATGTTCATAATAAATGAATTCCCAATGTATGGAAATTTTATTGATACAGTGTAAAGGGGTATAAAATGTTTCCATATTTTGGACAACAAACTTCGTATTATCAACTGCATCATGGGAGAAAAACAGTATACATGGGTCATCAAAATTTTCTTTTTATGGATAATTCATATATAATATTAAAAAAATAATTCAATTGGTCAAATGAATTATATATTTCTTAAAAACATTCATCAATTTAATAGTATATTGAGAGAGTATATAACCATGTTGTGAGACTTTTAAAGACACATAAACATTGAAATTATATAAATATTTTGATGAAATAGTCAATATTATTCAACAACCATTTTGGAGATATCATGATGTGAAACATAACATAGATTTCGTGATCATAGGGAATAATATGTGTGACATATTTATTGGATCATTTATAAATATTAAAGGAAATACTAAATATTAGTTCAATTCAATATTTGACTTGCTGTCGATGGGGAAACCATTTGAGTTTTCTCAAACTCTTGTTTGATGTCAAGAATTTGTTCCCCATGATTTCATACATTATGAAATTGGGATAAATTTATCTTCTTCTAGTGACATAAAGATATCAATATGTGACAAGTTTATTTATTAATGGAAAAATTTGTGTCTCTATTCAATTTTTTTGATAGGTAAGAAATATCATGATTGTCATGTCATAATGAAATAACCTCAACCAGTGACATTTCATGGAATATTGACCATCCAGATCAGAATAACTATCATGATGTGTTATTATTAAAATTAAATTTTTAAAAAAGTAAATAATATAAATTCTTTTATCATATTGGAAAAATATGAAAATAACTATACTCTAACAATTATAAATGCATTTTCCCCCATATTTTTTTATATAATGGAGCATTTAATGGTTCATATGGTTCGACAAATAATCCATTCCAAACTACATATATCTACATTGAATGTATCCTTATGAATGTTATATGATGATTAATAAGTGGGATGATATTAATTTATATCGATTTGAATCCTCCATTGTTGAAAATTATATTTCTGAGGTGGATTCAGAAATATAAGTTATTGGATGCAAAAATTATGGAGAAGAATTTTTCAAAAACTCAGAGATGAGTATTAAAAATATTAGTGATTTCCCCTCCATGCACCCAGAATAGAAAATGAAATTGTAATAATTCTATAATAAGAAAAATAGTTAAATTTATTAAGGAAGAGTAGAGGGTTGTAGATGAGCGAATTGCATGATATTTACTTTATTAATTTATTTATGTTAATAAAATTCATTACATATTTTAAATCACAAAATAATTTTTCAAATAATTCATACAGGAATCTCTTGAGGAGCAGGGAACACATGTGGTACTTGTATATGTGGGTAGGTAGGAAATTGTATCTATAACAATGAGATTTAATTAACACCTGCGTCTTATACAAGGATACTTGATCAGTGTATCAGTGAGAAAATTGTTCCCACATTAATAAAATTATTCAATGGATAAAAAAGAATCATTAGAGTCTCATTATTATAATATTAAAGTGATGTTGGATGATATAATTATATCATCCGTTCATTCCATTATTTGATACATGCACATATAGTTTTAGACTGTAACTACCTCTACTCCACCTCCACCAGCAACTCCCTCTTCGTCAACTCCACCTATATACCCCACTCCTTATCCTACTCTTACAACCCCTCAACTAATGTTTCCCAGTTACTATTAATTATATGATAATGAGTCTAAGGACCATATTATTGTCTATGGGTGATATTTTATATTATAGATATCATTTATCCTCAGCAGATAGAGTTAGAGAAACATATGGTTACTATAACGAATATTATAGATAGATTTAACGGAGTATCACTACCTATAGATGAGGAAATAATTCTTTTAAAAATAATTGGAAGCATTTTAATTTTCCTATATAGACATATATGACATATTACCATATAGTTATGTGTATATTTTCACTTTTATTTCATATTATATTAAAATTCCTTAAAATATAAAATTTTATGTATTTATGTATTTATTATAACAATACATTAAATGTAATGAAATATTGTACAGTAAAAAACAAATAAAAAGAGAAATTACGTGATATATATATTCTACTCAACATGATAGATTTTTAAGTTGTTCAAATATATATTTGGTGTTTATGAGATTCCAATGGAAGATGATGTTTTTGGGTGTGCAATTATTGTGGGTCTTTTGAAAAATGCTATCATGGATCATGTACCTAGAGATATGTTGGGCATAAACTATAACATCCTAGGTAAATAAACAATAATACATATTTCATATTTATTAATATTTTTGAATTCAATATTAATTTTACTTTAAATGGGTTTCAATGTTCGATAGCGTACCTAATAGGCAACAACGGGTTTCATTGAAATCTTACATTGCACACTAATAATATAATATTATTATTTTAAATGGTAGTAATCTCCTAGCTGTTATATTTATTGGGAATGTATAAAAATAACTACAATGTGATTATATATGTTTCTTAAATGTATTTACATTTATCCAATAAAACGTAGAGGCTTAAAATGTGAATGAATCCAATTTTAAGCATAATTTACATTAAAATCCCGATTTAGCGCCTTTTAATGTTGATCCATCATTAAATATAATTTTGGTAACATTAATACATTCTATTTGACCAAATAAAATCATTCTTTAGAATGGGGACATCAAAATTTTCTTTGTGTAAATTTTTTAATTTTTCTGATAAAGTTCATTTTCTAATGAATAGTGAGAAATATTGTATTTTATTTCAAAATTGTGTTATAATGTAATTTATCTATATGGTAAGATTATATTTTTAATTGATTTTAAAGTGTAATTAGAATATATTTTTACAATTTAATCCATTTTTGTGTATTGGAATTAATTTCACTTTGAAATTGGACATAAACAAGTATCAATCTTTTTATAGTTATTGTTTCTTAAAAACACGCTATTTGTTTTGATAATGGGAATTAATTATTAAATTAATTAATGTCACATATATGTTTTGAATTTGAAAAAATAGACATCATTTTTGAATTCGGAATATCAAATTTATCTTAGGCTTAATTTTTTGTATTTTTCTGAAAAACATCAATTTTTGATGAATAGTGAAATTGTAAAACCCTGAGATTTTATGAAATATATTATTTTAATATCATTTATGTCTTTTGTTGTATTCTAAAACAAGATTACCTTGCACTACATACAACACCGTATGATCTTGCAGTATACACAACACTATTCCTGGATCATGTTACACACAATTTTGATAGTAGTTATTCTATGAAACATTGAGTGTATATATATAAATATATATATATATATATATTCAATTTATAAATGAAATATGGTTGGATTATGTTATATGAAACAACATAGGAGTCTTTCACAACATGCAAACTTGACTTGGCTTGCATTACACACAATCACGACTTTCCCTGATAGCGTGTGTTGTACACAATACCAGGTTTCACTAAACAACGATATATGGTTATAATATTATTATGAACTAGCCGTTATGAATAGTATCAACTACATTTTGAATTTTATAACATTATTATTTATCTTACACATTTTCTAGAACATGGTATGAGAACAAAATCAATTTTTCGAGTAAAATAAGTATTTTTCAAAAAATGTAGTCTTGCCGCCTTTTAATGGCGCACCCACCTTAAATATTTTTTTGACATGTCTATAAGTTCAATTTGACAAAATAAAATTATTATTTTGAATCAGGGTATAAATATTTACTTTGGATAAATGTTTCATGTTATTCTGTTAACTTTCATATTTTAATGAATAGTAAAAACACGCTATATTTTAATTAAAAACATCTTTTTTCATCCCAATAATTTATATGGTTAGATTATATTTTTAATTGGTTTTAAAGTGCAATTAGAATATATTTTTACCATTTAATCCAATGTTGTTCATTGGAATTAATTTCACTTTGAAATTGGATATAAACAAGTATCAATTTTTTGATAGTTATTGTTTCTTAAAAAACACGTGATTTGTTTTGACGATGGGAATTAATTTTTAAATTAATTAATGCAACTGATATGTTTTGAATTTGGTAAAATTGACATCATTTTTGAAATCATAATATCAAATATAGCTTAGGACTAATTTTTTGTATTTTTCTAGAAACTTTCATTTTTTGATGAATAGTGAAACCACTAAGTGGTAGTTAAAAAACTGAATTTTTCATAAAACATAATTTTACCGCTTCTGTTAGTGGAATTTTGAAAATATGAGGGACACGATTAATATCAAGGACTAGAATGTGGTTAAATGTGATGAAAATAATTTATGATGAATAGTAACTTTTTACCTTTTTTACCACGATTAAAAGTAAATAGGGTAAGGGTAAAAATGATATTATTATTACCCTAACACATGTCCTAATTCTATTGGTAAGTGTAATTCGGCCAAAACAACCTTAGAAATAAAATATGACCATTTAGGCCACCATGGATTAGATTAGGACATTTATTATTAATTTATTTAAAGAAGGGTTAAAATAGTTAAAATCAATGTTTAATAACTAAATCATTTTTAATATAGGTTTATACATAAGATAAATTCGACTAAAAATATTCATTAGAAAAAAAAAGATTTCCAACATAATGGTATTTTATTTTGTAATTTTTAGACTTAAAATAATTTAATTTATTTATGATACAATGATGATGGAGTAATTATCTTATTAATGAAATATTTACATAACGGATATTATAAATTTCCAAATAAGTGTAATTTGAGACTTTTTATGAATTTAAATAATTTTCTATGTTAATATGACATGTTAGTATTGATTTAATTAATTTATTTAGAACTAATCATTCTGTTATGATTTTCACAAAAATCAATTACCAAATAGTGTCAAAATTGACATAAAATCGTTTTTAAAACAAATATTATATTATTAGTTGTTATTATATTCCTAAAAATCTATGTTTTGTCCAAGATACTTATATCATGATAGTTGTATCATTAATGGATCACTTGGGGGTCCCTTGGATGTAAATGGTATGTTTATTAACTATATAATATAAAAATACAAAGTGACATGGTAAATGTCAATCTAATTAACTAAGAGTTAAAACTAAAATATAAGGTTAATATAATGACCTAAACTTGTCTAAATTCTATTGGATGAGAGTATTTCGACCCAGCCCCAATTTATCTCAGAAATAAATTAATTTGGAGCTATTAAAAACCGATTTTGACTTTATAATAAAATAATATTTTTAGTCATTCCAAAGGTGACCCTCTCCTACCTTATAAAAGGGAACCTCCTCCCTCTCTTCCTCACACCACTTTGAGCCATCAAGCTCGGCCAAACCCGGCCAATAACCGGTCTCCACTTCCCTAAAACATCCTAGTGGTCCTAGTCTTCTTCAAAGACCAATTTTAGTGCCCTGAAAGGAGGTCTCAATGAGGCGCTTCAAAGAAGAGGTAATGTCCATTACCGATTCTTTCAACTTTATTTCTTCTTCAACTTGTCCTTATTTAATTGTTTCATTATGAATTAATAACATCAGTATCACTAATATAATTATATGTTATTATAAGTATGAAACAACACTATTTCACCACCTACCCATCCTACGGAAAATGAAATCACCGCGCATGCGTAGGTACGGAATACCGTCTCCACGCCATGGTGTAATCTATTTTCCACCATCACCTTACATGGATGGGTATAATGGCGTAAATAATGGATATATATTATTATTGTAAATTGATATTGATTTTGAAATAGTATACATACACTCCAATACAATTCCACGAAAATGGGAACAATATCATCGCTCGTGCGTACGTACGGAATACCGTCTCCACGATGTGATGTGACTCGTTATACATGATCTTCATTGCATAATGATTAAATAAATGAATTGAATGAATGAATATGATATATATTACACTAATAACATTCCTTAAATGAGGTATCTATAACCTAAAGAGAAGAATAAAAATTTATTCGACAAAACACGCATAAGAACAAAAAGTAATAAACACCCGAATAACAAGAAGCAATGAAATATTAATAATAATAAGCTATGAATATGACCATATATGATATCATAACAATGAGTATGATTCTGGAATAAGTCAATGACATTATTTAAATCATTATACAAGAGGTTCAGACACTTACGAAGCAAATCGGACCTAAGTTAAGGGAAAATATCACAATCACATTTTATTCGAGATTGTTTATACGTTGGTTTTTACTGGGGTTTATTTTATCATCCACATCCATGTTCCATCAATATTTAATATTGTTTCCATCCACCTACAATTTTTTAAATCCAATTTTACCCTTCGGTGAGTTTTTAGTAAAAGATATGAAAGGAATCATTTTTCGTTTTTCGTATGAGGTACTTTTTGAATTTTCTGAAAAAAGTACGAGATGAATGATTTTTTTAAATTATACGGCATGAATGGATTTTTAATACATTATTTCCAAGAATCTTTCTTTACAATTTTTCATGTTTATTTTTAATCAACTTCTTTTAGTTTAAAATTGTAAGACATGGTAAGAATGGAAAAAAATTTGAAGTAGAAATGATATTTTCCTCAAGAATGGAGTTCAAGTGTTTTATCAAAATTATTTTCCATCTAAGATAATATAGGGTTCTATTTCTACCACTATTATTACATTTATTTTATTATTTTGTGATTGAATTATTATTATGAATTCCTTTATCTTATATGAATTGTTTTATGATGTCATGTTGTTTAAGAGTACCATTTTTTATTACATGGGTTATGCAATGATGTATGATTTATGATTTTATGGAACACATAATAATTGTATCATTATGAGATGGGTGGGACCTATATCTCCCTCTAATGTATTGGGTAAAGATTTTGTATCTCATGAGATAGACATGGCTGGAACGGCAGGTTAAACCGGTTCAGTGAAACAGGACTGAAACGAGGAGTGAACCCGGTTCAGAAATACACTTTGTCCACTAAGATAGTCTTGGAAATGAGTCTTGACTAATAAGAAATGATTCTCTATGATTATGTGTGTATTCCAAAAAGTTTCATGTTTTATTATATGATTATTGGGATTATGTTTCACTACTATGATTTATCCCATGTTATGTAAATATGATCTCTTTTGTAGGTTAAGATTTCCAAAAGTTATGTTCTTATGTATATGATGTGATTGATATTTATTAGTTTACCCTTACTGAGCATTTGAGCTCACCCTTTTTATGTTTTATTTTCCCCCGGGATTAAAAGAATGGTTTTAGGTAAGTAAACCAAAAGTGGAAGATCTTATAGAAAATGTTGAAGATCTTTCACCACGATTATAAGATTATATTCCGAGTTTCCAAAGACACTAAACTATTACGATCGTTGTGTGTCTATTTTTGTTATGTATTAAGTATTTCTCTAAAGTAATGTATTGTCCATGTACATCAAGCTTCAAGTCACTACAGTTGGTATTAGAGGAAAAAGAGGTAGGAATGTATCCGATCCGTGGGAACTCTCACATGTGAGCATTGGACAAAGCATGGCTCTCCGCCCAAGGGCTTCATGTGCAAATGGATGCTATTGGAGATGGTGGTGTGTCCTTCCCAGGGGGTGTAGCTTCCCATGGAGTGCCCTGATAGGTATCAATTACAGTCCACTGGATGTAATTCTAGACCGTTACAGTTGGTATTAGAGGAAAGGTTTAGTCAACCTTTGGAAACTAGGATGCGAAAACATTAGTGAGATCCCTAGAAATATTTCTATGGTATGTCTAGGGATGTCCCTAAGGATAAGTATATCTATAGGATATAGTCCTAGAACTACAGTAACAATATTATAATTTAACCTATGTTGTTAGATATAGAGGGTGCTTCCCCTTTACTATGTTGTTTTCCCTAGAATGATTTTTCCCTCTCACACTATTCTTTTTGGGTTTTAGAAAATGTTTGGAAACAGTAAGATTCATGATAATGGAGGATATGCCGGACAATGGGATGATATTATTCCTGAGAATCCAAATGAAATGGGATTTGGAAGTCCAAAAATCGTTATTATGCCTAATTAGCAATCTCATAATATGATCAATAATCTCAACTTTGGTAAGTTTCCCGACTCAGATAATAAGAAAAAGATGGAGTTTCATGATGATCATAGAGGAAAGAAAGTTCAATTTCCCTCATGTAAATCATGTGGGAAGAGACATCGGGGAGATTGTTTCAAGGGAACTGGAAGATGCTTTGGGTGTGGAAAAGAAGGATACAAATCCAATAAGTGAAAAGGAAAAGTCTCAGTTAACACCATGGACGAGGATAATGGTATTTCTACGACATCAAAAATGGTTAAATGTTTTAAATGTGGAATGTACGGGAATTATGAATGCCAATTCCCTAAGGGAATGTCTCATGAAGAGAATCAGTACGGTCGTATGGGTAGTATTTATGTTGATGATGATGAAGAGACTACAAATGATATGTGAGATGAACAAATTGTTGAATCTCGGTCAATGGTTTAAGAAGGTAGTGGAATGACTGCATGTTTATCAAGTGTAATGTTGTATAAGTAATCTCATGGTACTATGGAATAAAGAGACATCTAAGGATTGTTACACTGTTGTCTTTCCTTATGTTTTGAATGTGTATGATTAATGGTACCATTAACCATGAATGGTTATTCAGATATTTTTGGAAAGTAGATGATATGTGTATAATGACGGGATAAGGAGAAAATTAAATGATTGATAGTATTCATGAGCTCATGAATGATATAAGTAAATATTTATATCATGGTTTGAGTATATAGATTTTTGGGGTTTTGGGATGTGGAAAGAGTTATCTTTTGATAGCACTCATGTTTTCACAATTATTCAATGGGTATTCATTTTTCAAGAGAATACATGATTAAGGCCTTCAAATCTTTGGAATGTGACCAACAAGACATATCTTATGATATATGGGGATCAACGATGGAATTTACATGCTTGTTATATGAAATATCTGGTAATCGTTTTCACTATAATATGAGTGTGGACTGCAGTATTAGGGATAAGCCTAAAGATTGGAATGGATTATGTAGGACATAAGTTAATATTGTTTAAGGATAGAAGTTTTTTTCAATATTATATATGGGATGTTATAGTAATGTAGTTTTAGAAAAAGGAAAACCTACAGGATGGGCGACAACCCATCGCGTCGGACAAGGCTGTGGGAATCAAACCCACAACCGAAGTGCGACTGGCCTTTATCACCTACCGCTGGCCTACAGGAAGTCCCTATTTAGTAGAAACTAGTTTTATTATATTAAGAAGAATTATATATGAAGTATAAGTCCATTTTAGGAACCATATATGATTAATCTCACTATAGATGGACTTATGTATTTTTGATAAATTTTATATCCATTTTTTGAGATAGATGGAATAAAACATCATTCTATCACATGATCTGCTAACACTTCACGAATGACAAATTCAACTTCATTTCTTTAAGAGATGATGTGGAAATTGTCCAAAGAACGAACAACGGTGAGACTGTACCAAAATCACAAAATTATTTCTTCTAATTCAAATTTAGGAAAATGATATTGAAAACCAAAAATGTTGTCCTCGTGCCCTTATATCCGATGAATCAGATGGTACCTTAGATCATCACAAATCTCTTGCTTTTTGATTGATGGCTTTTTCATATCCATGTTCTCTACCACTCTCCATCAGAACATGATGGTTATATTTTTCTTCTATATCAATATTTTCACCTATGTTCTCCAACGTGGAAACCCAGTGATGAGTTAATTTGGGTAACCATTACATTTCAAACTTTAGTTTTTAAATCCATGTTTTGGTATTCCTTTTTATGATGTGGGTTTCTATTAAACAAACTTTTGAGTAGTAAACCATTTATAACCCCGATGAATTTCGAGAGTGAAATTCATTTTAAGGGGGATAGAATGTAACTCCCCAAGATTTTATGACAAATATTCTATTAATATCATTGATTTTTTGTGTTGTATTCTAAAACAAGATTACCTTGCGCTACACGCAACACCGTATGAGCTTGCAGTATACACAACACTATTCTTGGATCATGTTACACACAATTTTGATAGTTGTTATTCAAAGAAACATTGAGTGCATATATATAAATATATATATATTCAATGTATAAATGAAATATGGTTGGATTCTGTTATACGAAACAATGAAGGAGTCTTGAAAAACACGCAACCCTAACTTGGCTTGCATTACATGCAATCACGACTTTCCCCGATAGCGTGTGTTGTACGCAATACCAGGTTTCACTAAACAACTATATATGGTTATAATATTATTATGAACTAGCCGTTATGAATAGTATCAACTATAGTTTGAATTTTATAAAATTATTATTCATCTTACACATTTTCTAGAACATGGTATGAGAACAAAATCAATTTTTCGAGTAAAATAAGTATTTTTCACAAAATGTAGTTTTGCCGCCTTTTGATGGCACACCCACCTTAAATCTTGATTTTGACATGTCTATAAGTTCAATTTGACAAAATAAAATTCTTCTTTGGAATCAGGGTATAAAAATTTACTTTGGATAAATTTTTCATATTATTCTGATAACTTTCATATTTTAATGAATAATAAAAACACGCAATATTTTAATTAAAAACAACTTTTTTCATTGCAATATTTTATATAGATAGATTATATTTTAAATTGGTTTTAAAGTTTAATTAGAATATATTTTTACCATTTAATCCAATGTTGGTCATTGGAATTAATTTCACTTTGAAATTGGATATAAACGAGTATCAATCTTTTGATAGTTATTGTTTCTTAAAAAAACACGTGATTTGTGTTGATGATGGGAATTAATTTTTAAATTAATTAATGCAACTGATATGTTTTGAATTTGGTAAAATAGAAATCATTTTTGAATTCATAATATCAAATATATCTTAGGCCAAATTTTTGGTATTTTTCTGGAAACTTTCATTTTTTGATGAATAGTGAAACCACTAAGTGGTAGTTAAAAAATAGAATTTTTCATATAACATAATTTTACCGCTTCTGTGAGTGGAAATTAGAAAATCCGAGACACACTGTTAATATCAAGGACTAAAATTTTGATCAATGAGATGAAATTAATTTTTGGTGAATGGTAACTTTTTACCTTTTTTACCATTGTTAAAAGTAAATAGGGTAATTAAGGGTAAAAATGATATTATTATTACCCTAACACATGTCCTAATTCTATTGGATAAGTTTAATTCGGCCAAAACAACCTTAGGAATAAAATATGACCATTTAGGCCCACATGGATTAGATTAGGACATTTATTATTAATTTATTTAAAGAAGGGTTAAAATAGTTAAAATCAATGTTTAATAACTAAATCATTTTTAATATAGGTTTATAAATAAGATAAATTCAATTATTAATATTAATTAGAAAGCTAAAAATATTTCCAACATAATGGTATTCTATTTGTAATTTTTAGACTTAAAATAATTTAATTTATTTATGATACAATGATGATGCATTAATTATCTTATTAATGAAATATTGACAAAATGGATATTATAAATACCCAAATAAATGTAATTTGAGACTTTTTATGAATTCCCATAATTTTATATGTTAATATAAAATGATATTATTTATTTAATTAATTGTTTTAGAACTAGTCATTCTGTTATGATTTTCACAAAAAATCAATTACCAAACAGTGTCAAAATTGACATAAAAAAGTTTTTAAAAAAATATTATATTATTAATTGTTATTATATTACTAAAAATCTAAGGTTCGGCCAAGATACTTATATCATGATAGGTGTATCATTAATGGATCACTTGGGCGTCTCTTGGATGTATATGAAATGTTTATGAATTATATAATATAAAAATACAAAGTGACATGGTAAATGTCAATCTAATTAACTAAGAGTTAAAACTAAAAGATAAGGTTAATATAATGACCTAAACTTGTCTAAATTATATTGGATGAGAGGATTTCGACCCATACCCACCTTATCTTCGAAATATATCAATTTGGAGCTATTAAAAACCGAATTTGACTTTATAAAAAAATAATATTTTTAGTTATTCCAAAGGTGACCCTCTCCTCCCATATAAAAGTGCACCTCCTCCCTCTCTTCCTCACACCACATTGAGCGCTCATGCTCAGACACCCCGTTCCAATATCTCCTCTCCACTTCCCTAGAAACATTCTAGAGGTCCTGGCCTTCTTCAAAGACCAATTTGAGTGCCCTAAAAGGAGGTCTCAAAGAGGCGCTTCAAAGAAGAGGTAATGTCCATTACCGATTCTTTCAACATTATTTCTTTTTCAACTTATTCTTATTTAATTGTTTCATTATGAATTAATAACATCAGTATCACTCGTATACTGATATGTTATTATAATTATGAAACAACCATATTTCACCATCTATCAATCCTACGGAAAATGAAATCACCGCGTGTGCGTACGTACGCAACACCATCTCCACGCCGTGGTGTAATCTATTTTCCACCACCACCATACTTGGATGGGTATAATGGTGTAAAGAATGTATATATATGATTATTATAAAGTGATATTGATTCTGATATAGTATACATACACTCCAATACAATTCCACGATCATTGGAACGATATCATCGCTCGTGCGTACGTACGGAATACCGTCTCCACGATGTGATGCGACTCGTTTTACATGATATTCATTGAATAATGATTTCATAAATGAATTGAATGAATGAATATGATATATATTACACTAATACCATTCTTGAAATGAGGTATCTATAACTTAAATTTAAGAATAAGAATTTATTCGACAAAATACGCATAAGAACAAAAAGTAATAAACACCCGAATAACAAGTAGCAATGAAATATTACTAATAATAAGCTAAGAATATGACAATATATGATATCATAACAATGCGTATGATTCTGGAATAAGTCAATGACATTATTTAAATCATTATACAGGAGGTTTGGACACTTACGAAGCAAATCACACCTAAGGTAAGGGAAAATAACACAATCTCATTTGATCCGAGATTGTTTATACGTTGGTATTTACGGGGGTGTATTTTATCATCCACATCCATGTTACCTCAACATGTAATTTTTTTTCCATCCACCTAAAAATGTTTAAATCCAATTTTACCCTTCTGTGAGTTTTTAGTAAAAGATATGAAAGGAATCTTTTTTCGTTTTTCGTACGAGGTACTTTTTGACTTTTCCGACAAAAGTACGAGAAGAATGTTTTCTTAACTTATACGACATTAATGGATTTTTAAAACATTATTTCCAAGATGATTCTTTTACAATTTTTCATGTTTATTTTTAATCAACTTCTTTTAGTTTAAAAGTTTAAGACATGTTAAGAAAGGAAAACTTTTTTGAGGAAGAAAGGATATTTTCCTCAAGAATTGAGTTCAAGTGTTTTATCAAAATTATTTTCCATTTAAGATAATATAGGGTTGTGTTTCTATCCCTATTATTAAATTTATTTGATTATTTTGTGATGGAATTATTTTTATGAATTCCTTTATCTAATATGAATTGTTTTATGATGTCAGGTTGTTTAGGAATCCCATTTTTATTACATGGGTTGTGAAATGATGTATGATTTATGATTTTGTGGAACACATAAGAATTGTATCATTATGAGATGGGTGGGACCTATATCTCCCTCCAATGCATTGGGTAATGATTTTATATCTCATTAGATAGACATGGCTAGAACGGAAGGTTAAACCAGTTCACTGAAATAGGACTGAAACGACGAGGGAACTCTGTTCAAAAATGGACTTTGTCCACTAGGATAGTTTTGGAAATTAGTCTTTACTAATAAGAAATGATTCTCTAGGATTGTGTGTGTATTCTACAAAGTTTCATGTTTTATGTTATGATTATTGGGATTACATTTCACTACTATGATTTATCCCATGTTATGAAATTACGATCTCTTTTTTAGGTTATGATTTCCAAAAGTTATGTTCTTATGTATATGATGTGATTGATATTTCTTTTTTTTACCATTAATGATCATTTGAGCTCACCCTTTTTATGTTTTATTTTCCCCCAGGATTAAAAGAAAAGTTTTAGGTAAGGAAACAAAAATTTGAAGATCTTATGGGAGATGTTGAAGATCATTCACCATGATTAAAAGATTATATTCCGAGTTTCCAAAGACACTAAACTACTACGATCCTTGTGTGTCTGTTTTTGTTATCTATTAAGTATTCTGCTAATGTAATGTAATGTCCATGTACATCAAGCTTCAGGTCTCTACCGAAACCACATAGTGGTAGTTAAAAAAACTGACTTTTTCATTTAAATTAATATTTACCACTTTTGTAAATTGAATTTCATAAATCTGACATACATGGTTGTTATCAAGAAGTAATATGTGGTTCGTTAATATGAAAATAATTTTTGGTGAATAGTAACTTTTGACTTTTATTTACCGTGGTTAAAGGTAAAAAGGTTAATTCATGGAAAAAAGAACATTATAATAATTCAAAATTACCTTAACACTTGTCCAACCCTTATTGGTTGAGTCATTAACGACCATGGTCATCTTTGGGTCGACTTTGGGACCCCATTGAACCACTTGGGTGTGATAATGACAATTTAGATTAATTAATTGAATGTAAATACAAAATTGACATTAAAAAAAATCTTTTAGTAATTAATTTTTATATGGTGTTATATAAATAATATATTTGAAAATAAATATTCATTGGAAATATAAAAATATTTCCTACATCATGGTATTTTTTTCAATAATTTTTAGACAACAAATAAATTAAATTATTTATGACATAATAATGATGCAGTATTTACCTCATTAATAAATCATTTAAATAAATAAGATTATAATGATTAAAATAATATTCAAAACATGTCAAATTATGATTGGGTGATTTTATTTCGACCATGAGTCATCTTATATGCATCTTTAATGATTTTTGGACCATTAGAAACCGAATATAATTATATAATAAAATAATAGTTTCACACTTTCCTAAAGAGCCCCTCTTCCACCTTATAAAAGTTGACCAATTCTAACCAATTCCTCACACCTCTCAATCCATTTGGCTCATCCAGAATCTGCCCAATTAATCTCCCTACATCCCTCTCCTACCCCTAGAATCCTTACATTAGGAAGAAGGCACTACAAGAATTCTTTTGGGTTCAAACCAATGGAAGTTACCCAAATTAAAGGTAAAAGTTTCTTTTAAACTGTTTTCATTTATTTTACGTCTCGAACACATAAAAACATTTTATTCCATTCTTTTGTGACAAAATCAGTATTCAAAATATACTAGTATATTGTTATGAGACGGATTAGAGCTAAACATACACACACTTCCAACTAATATATGAAGAACTTAATGTTTCTGTGGATGATAAGTTAACACCTCACGAAACGATGATTGTTCAAATATCATCATCTGCCTCTAATGGTGGCCATTATTATGGAAACATAAATATATATGATATATATTATGTTTATGTTTTCTTTATGCTCTTGTATTTTCCATTTATATCCTTCCTTTATGGTTTCCATAGTTGGTAAATACGATAATCTCAATTGAGGAAGTGCGGACTACCGCCCCTCAAAGTGATTTGATTCCTTAATGCCTTATTTGGGATGCATAAAGGATGAAGTTAATAATATTATATATGATATTATACTGTAATTATAATATACCTATGTATCATTATGTTTTATTTCCATTAAAATAAGAAATATAAATGAAAGTAGCGTTCATGCGTACGTACGGCTTACCGTCTCCATGAACGGTGCATTTCATTTCGTGCCTCTAAATGTTATGTACTATTATAAATACATGTACATAATGGATATATATTTGATATATATGATATAAAAATCATGAATATAATTCTAGATATAATGAACCATTGACCACATGAACAACATGTGATTATAAGAAGTCCATTTTGACTCTAGTACCAAATATCGACAAGATGGGCATTATTAACTTAAATGATTACATAATGTTTATAACATGGTAATAAGATATATAAAAGGGTTCATAAACATTAAAAATGTTATTAAGAAAGAAGAAATTATCTTTATTTTATTATTCTGGGTATTAAAGAATGATCGAGTCAAGTCGAACACGAGGTAAGGGATCTAACCTCTCTATTTCTTTACAGGTACTCTCTTTTATGTCATTTCTTTTATGATCCATGTTCTTATGTTGGAGGATGTTATTTTATATTCACCATACTGTAATTTGTATTTTAATATGATGAGATACCCTCTCTTAATCTCATAAATGCATTTTAAGAATTTTATGTGGTGTCGTTAGGCTGCCGAATTTTTGTAAGGGGTGTTCTTATCTAACTTTTAATTCCATGAGATTTCCATTTTTTTCCACTTATTCATTGAATGTTGTGTAATTTTTACTTCCATTTGATATGTATTATAATTATTATATTTATATTCATGGTATTCTGTGATTCATTTGATGGTTATTAACTTTTGATGAAGCGACTCAGTTGATAACAACGAAGTAAAGGGTTTCATCACACTTTTTATTCACATGAGATTCATGCTATATTTTCCACTATTTCCTTTTGTGTGGTGTATGTACTACCCATGATTTCAATAATTGTGTAATATACTTTCATTTATAAGTATTTACATCTTCATTGTATGAACCTTCTTTCATAAGGCATATGTTTTGTAAGTTACCAATTCAGTAAGGGAACCTTTGACCCTCCTCTATTTAAAAGACTTATTTTGTTATTTATTCTAATTTACATATTATTATGTTGGGATATGTTATTATATTTCCTTATTGATGTAAAAATTATATCTAATGGATGAGATTCACTTGTTATCTCATCAACTCATTCTATGAATTTTAATGTGACGTCGTTAGGCTGTCGAATTTTTACAAGGGAACCTCTTAACCCAATTTCAATTCTTCGGGTTCAACATGTACTTCTTGAACATGTCGTCCTATGAATATTTGTGAATTACCTATGATTTTTTTCACATAATATCCACTTATATAGGGTGTATTTATATTTTTCATACATAATTATGTTATCGATTTATCATTACATTAAGGATACCATCTTTATAAGGGATTTCATCTCAATTTAGATTTCCATTGAGAATTCATTTTTGTTAGGCACCAAATACACTCTTATATGGTGTATGTACTGTCCTTTGACTTATTATATCATGAATCCCTTTATTATTCGGATATTATAAATTTATAGTTGAATGTTATTCCACCATTATTTGTATTCAAGAGTCTCTCATTTTGTTAAGAACTCTTTAACAAAAATATCATTATTAAAAGTTTTAAAGATTTATCATTATAAATCTTTATCTTTAATTTCCATGTTTTAAAAATGGTATTGAGTATTTATTTATATGGACATTATTGTTTTAAAAATATAATTCCATTAAAAGCTTCAAAGTATTTTTGGACACTTTGATTCAAAAATCCTTGTTTAAAAATGGTTTTTGAAAATGGATTGATTATTTCAATATCATGAAATTACTTCTTGTGATTGAAAATGAAATGTTATTTGTGAAATGTTTGTATTTGAAATATTTTATTTGTTATGATGGTACATGGACATTTAATGGGTGGTTACGTGATAGACCATATGACGTTTGGTGTCGTGAATACCAGGATGGGTGGTACCGTTATAACCTCAAATGCATTGGGTATGGAAGTCGGCCGTATGGATATAACATTTAGTGATATGTGTGGAAGTCACCCGTATGGTTATTACATTTAAGTATGTTTATGTACCAAGTTACCTTTATAAGTTATGTGTTCTTTATATGGGTTTTATGGTAATATTTTGGTTACAAAATTTTATGTAATTATATTTTATTCAGTGAAGAGTATTTACTACTTCATAAAGGTGAAAGGTATTACTTATGTTAAAGTTTTCATGGTTTATTTATTGTTTTGAAAAAAAAACCGTTTTACTTCTTTGTGTATCCCTTACTGAGCTTTTTATGCTCATCACATGTTTCTGAAATTTTTTTCACACGAAATAATGTGGAATAGGGTCAAAAATCGAATCACGAAAAATTCATGCTATCTTAAACATGAAACTAGACCTGACTCTTTTTTTCAAGAGTTCCTGTTTTGTAAAAAAATGGATACTGGGTAGAAGCATCTACTTTGTAATATTTTTAAATGTAATAATTATGGCCTAACTCTCTAAAACACTAAACCTGAAAAGATCCTCAACGTGAATTATTAATTTAATTTATGATTATGTAATTTTTTAAGGCTGGGTCCTTATAGTTGGTATCGGTGGTCAGTTTAGACATCTTTAGAGGTTAGGGTGTTATCTAAGCATTAGTAACATAACCATAATGGTTTTCATATTAGAATGGGTCGTAGTTATTTTGAATGAGTTTAAGATAACATGAATAAGTATTTACACTTCTTATAAGATATTACATGATGATTTACTGATATACTCACACTGAAATTTTTGGTTATAGTAAATGGCTGGATCTAGCAGGCACCAAAGTAACAATGTATGTGAAGAAAACTATGACAGTTTTCTGAACGAGCAGCTGAATGATATGTGAGCTGTAATGAGAACACATGTGGTTATTCTCAACCAACTATCTGGAGTCATGATTGACCACCTGATCCTTACTTATTTTTATAAGAAATCATATATGCGAGAACCAAATCCCTACGGATGTTCAGGTAATAATCATAAAGGTGAGTATGTTGAAAAAACTATGTGTCAAAGATGTGGAAAGAAAAACATAGGAAAATGTTTCAAAGGGACAAAAAGATGCTATAGATGTGGAAATGTAGGTCATAAAGCAAGAACCTACCATGGAAAAATGAAGAATCTAGTTGACTCTAGGAAAGAGAATGAAGTTCTTTCCGAAGGATCAATTGAATGTTTTAAATGTGGTGAGCATGATCCTTATGCAAACACATGTCCAATGAAGATGCGTCGGGAATGGGATCACCATGATCGTACAAATATTCATTTACCAATACCTACTGCCATTCTAATTGAGGATGGAGAAACTGAAAATGACCAATGAAAGGTATAGATTATTTCTTAACATATGTTTTCCGATTATTGACATCTTATTATATGATTCATTATTTTGTTTGTAGGAAAGACGTATTTCAGAATAAGTTGGTAAAGAATGGTTAATGGATCATGAAAAACGTTGAATGAGTAAGAGGACAACATATAGGGGATTCAAGAGTTATGGTAGATTTCAGGATGGTGAAATGCATAAAAGTATTAATGCTCTTTTGATGATGGGATTTCATTAGAAGACTATTTATACTATGTGAAACCATGAAGTTTGATAAATGAAAATTTTATTCAAGGAATATTTATCTTTTTTTGTGCTTATTGTTATAAGGAACTGTTTGGGATTATATGATCCTTGAATTTGAGGCAATTACAGGTTAAAAAATGTTGGGATTCAAAATGAATGTTATTAGATAACCTTTGTGGTTAAAATATTTTATGGATATTTTTATGAAATTATCTCTTTAGGGAATGTTATAAAATTATGCATTTTTTGAAAAGGGACAGAACGAA
The DNA here is from genome assembly GCA_963277665.1 of Viscum album. Taxonomy (NCBI): domain Eukaryota; kingdom Viridiplantae; phylum Streptophyta; class Magnoliopsida; order Santalales; family Viscaceae; genus Viscum; species Viscum album. Next base: position 2,056,374,072 of record OY728120.1, on the reverse strand, counting down.
AACCATGTGACAACCCGTCTTGTCGGACGAAGCTATGGGAATCAAACCCACAACCAAAGTGCGACTGGTATTTATCACCTACCACTGGACGACATGAAGTCCTGGTTAGTATGACTAATTATTTTCAGTTACATGATCTTATGAATCAAGAATATGTTTATTTTGGGTTATTTATGGAAAATACTAACCTATCATAGAGGATATGTGATTACGTTAATTAATTTTCAGTATGAGAATTTAAGAGTAACTGATGTTATTTGGAGATAAAATTTAAGATTTACCTTGGATAACTATATTATTAAATCTTTCAGAGATTTGGGTTTCAATTTTAGTTTGGATTACATTGAAGAATTTTAAGGATAACTGTGTATTTAATTGTCTTTCTTGAACAATTGGTTCTTTTGGTTGAATTTTTTAGATTAAGAGTAGTATTTCTTTTTATAAAGGATTATCTTTTTGGTTATTATCTGATCATATACTGATCATTTTTATTTTATTTAATATCTAAAGACATTGGAAATATATATTTCATCTTTTTTGGATCATGTGATTTTATCGATGTTGATTATATCGCTCTTAATGTGAAAAAAGTCATCCTAAATATTCATCATTTGGAGAAAATATAAGTTTGTGTTAGAAATATAGTAAAATATGAATGTCTACATGACATGTAAGTATATTTTCATATGTTATTGGTTAATATAAAAAATAAATTCCTCAATGAAAAGTAACATTAAACAAAAACCTTGTCCGTTAACTTTTCCTACTGGGGAATCATAGATTGTTTAACCCATCACAAGTTTGTGATTTTATGGCAGTTTACATTCTTCTAAACATGTTTCCTAACACTATCCATAAGAACTTGACCCTTTGTTTTCTCCTCCATATCCATGTTTTCATGGAATCTTAGTATGGGTTTACTCGGGTGACCTTTGTGCTTATCTTTCTTTCTTTTAAAGTGATAGTTTTACTGACTCTTTTTCCGATGTGAGACTTTCAATAATGTCTCCGATCCCATTTCTTTAAATTGCGAGGAAGAATTTTCCAAAAGGGGGGAAGGATGTAACATCCCAGATAAATAAAGAATAAGACATATTTCATATTTATTAATATTTTTGAAATAAATATTAATTTTACATTAAATGGGTTTCTATGTTCGAAAGAGTACCTGATACGCAATAACGGGATTCTTTGAAATCATGCGTTGCAGACTAATAATATAATTTTATTATTTTAAATGGAAGTTAACTCCTAGCTATTGTATTAGAAGGAATGAATAAAAATAACTACAATATGATTATACATGTTTGCTAAATGTATTTAAATTTATCCAATAAAATTTAGATGCTTAAAATGTGAATGAATCTAATTTTAAGAATAATTTACATTAAAAGGCTGATTTACCACTTTTTAATAGTGAACCATCATTAAAAATATTTTTTGTCACTTTAATAAATTATATTTGAAGAAATATAATATATCCTTATAATGGGGATATAAAAATTTACTTTGTGTAAATTTTAGGAATTTTTCTGATAAAGATCATTTTCTAAATAATAGTGAAAAATATTGTATTTTAATTCAAATATGTTTATTAATATAATTTATCTATATTTATAGATTATATTTTTAATTTGTTTTAATGTTTAATTAGAATATATTTATACTATTCAATCCAATTTACGTCATTGAAAATAATTTCACTTTGAAATTTGACATAAACAAGTATCAATCTTTTGGTAGTTATTGTTTCATAAAAATACGCTATTTTTTTGATAATTGGAATTAATTTTAAAATTAATTAATCCCACTTATATGTGTTGAATTTGAAAAATAGACATCATTTTTGAATTTGGAATATCAAATATATCATCAGCTGAATTTTTGGTATTTTTCTGAAAAACATCAATTTTTGATGAGTAGTGAAACCACTTAGTGGTAGTTAAAAAAACTAAATTTTTCATTTAAATGAAACTTTACCACTTTTGTGAATTTAAATTAAAAAATATAACATAAATTGTTGTTATCAAGAAGTAAAATGTGGTTCAGTAAGATAATTTTTTTGGTGAATAGTAACTTTTGACTTTTATTTACCGCGGTTAGTGTTAAATAGGTTAATTTAAGATAAAAAGAATATTATAATAATTCAAAATTACCTTAACACTTGTCCAAACATTAATGGTTGAGTCATTAACGACCATGGGTATCTTTGGGTCGATTTTGGGACCCCATTGAGCCACTTGGGTGTGATAATGACAATTTAGATTAATTAATGAAATGTAAAGGAAAAATTGACATTAACAAAAATCCTTTAGTAATTAATTTTTATATGCTGTTATATAAGTAATTTTTCGTTTATAAATATTAATTTAAAGCTAAAAATATTTCCTACATCATGGACTTCTTTTTATAGTTTTTAGACAACAAATAAAGTAAATTATTTATGACATAATAAAGATGCAGTATTTACCTCATTAATAAATCATTTAAATAAATAAGTTTATAATGATTAAAATAATATCCAAATCATGTAAAATTCTGATTGGATAATTTTTTTTCCCACCATGAGTCATCCAATATCTATATTTAATGTTTTTTGTACCATTAGAAACCTTATATAATTATATAATAAAATAATAGTTTCACACTTTTCTGAAGAGCCCCTCTTACCCATTAAGAAAGGAGACCACTTTTACCCAATTCTTCACACCTATCAAGCCATTTCTCTAGTCCAAACACTTCCACATTACTCTCCCTACATCCCTATCCTACCCCTAGAAACCTTAAGTTAGGCATAAGGCACTTCACGATACGCTTTTGGTTCAAACAAAGGAAGTTACCCAAATTAAAGTTAACAATTTCTCTTAAATAGTTTTCTTTTATTTTATTTCTCCAACCCCTAAAATCTTTTTATTCCTTTATTTTGTAACAACATCAGTTTAATTAATATACTAGGATTTTTGTATGAAAAATATTAAAGCTACACTTTCACACAACTCCATCTAATGGATGAAGATCATAATGTTTCTGTGAAAGGCAAACTAACGCCTCACGAAACGATGATTGTTCAAATATCTGCAACTGCCTCATATGGTGTCAATTATGATGAAACTATATTTATATATGATATATATTATGTTTATTTTTTTATTCTCCTGTATTTTTAATTTATATCATGCCTCTATGGTTTCCATAGAGTGTAAATACGATAATCTAATTTGAGAAAGTGCGGACTACCGCCCCCTCAAAGTGATTTGATTCTTTAATGACTTATGTGGGATGTATGAAGGATGGAGTTAATGATATTATATATGAAATTATACAGGAATTATAATATACATATATATAATTAATTTTTATTTCCTTTAAATTCAGAAATATAAATGAAAGTAGCGTTCATGCGTACGTACGACTTACCGTCTCCATGAACAGTGCATTTCATTTCTTATCTCAAAATGTTATGTACTATTATAAATACATGTATATACTTGATATATATGATATATATGATATCAAAATCATGAATATAATTCTGGATATAATGAACCATTGACCACATGAAAAACATGTGATTATAAGAAGTCCATTTTTGGCTCCAGTACCAAATATCAACAAAATGGACATTATTAACATAAATGATTACATAATGTTTATAACATTGTAATAAATGATATAACAGGAATAATAAACTTTAAAAATGTTCTTAATAAAGTATAAATTTACTTTTGTTTATTATTCAAGAGATTAAAGAACTACCGTGTCAATTCGGACACAAGGTAAGGGATTTGACCTCTCTCTTTCTTTTCAATTACTCTCTTTCATGTCATTTCTTTTATGTTCCATGTTATTATGTTGGAGTATGTTATTTTATATTCAAAATAATGTAATTTTTATTTTAATATGATGATATTCCCTCTATTACTCTCATAAATTCATTTTATGAATTTTAAGTGGCATCGTTTTGCTGCCGAATTTTTGTAAGGGATTTTTTTATCTCACTTTTAATTCTGTGAGATTTCCATTGATCTCCACTTATTCATTGCATGTGGTGTAATGTGTACTTCCATTTTATATATATTATCATGATTATATTTTTATTCTTGGTATTCTATGATTCATTTTATGGGAATTAACTTTTGATCAACTGACTCAGTTGATAACAACGATGTAAATGGTTTCATCTCACTTTTTATTCCCGGGAGATTCATGCTGTATTTGCCAATATTTCCTTTTGTGTGGTGTATGTACTACCCAAGATTTTAATCATTGTGTAATATAATTTCATTTATGAGTATTTAAATCTTTATTGTATGAACCTTCTTTCATGTGGCATATGTTTTGCAAGCTACCAAGTTGGTAAGGGAACCTTTGACCCTCCTCTATTTAAAAGACTTCTTTTGTTATGTATTTTAATTTACATATTATTACGTTGGGATATGTTATTAAATATCATTATTGATGTAAAATTTATATCTAAGTGATGAGATTCCATTTTTATCTCATCAACTCATTTTCTGAATTTTAATGTGATGATGTTAGGCTGTCGAATTTTTATAAGGGAACCTCTTCACCCAATTTCAATTCTTCGGGTTCAACTTGTACTTCTTGAACATGTCGTCCAATGAATATGTGTGAATGAACTATGATTGTTTTTCACGTAATATCTACTTATATTGTGTGTATTTATATTTTTCACACATAATTATGTGATTGATTTATCCTTAATTTAAGGATACCATCTTTACAAGGGAATTCATCTCAATTTACATTTCCATTGAGACTTCAATTTTGTTATGCACCAAATCCACTCTTATATGGTGTATATAATATCTTTTTACATATTATATCATGAATCCCTTTTTTATCATGATATTATAATGTTCTGATTAAATGTTATTCTGCTATTATTTGTATTCAAGAGTCTCTCATTTTGTTAAAAACTCTTTAACATATATATAATTTTTAAATGTATTAAATATTTATCATTATAAATCTTTATATTTAATGTTCATGTTTTAAAAATGGTTTTGAGTATTTATTTATAGGGAAATTAATGTTTTAAAATAATAATTCCATTAAAATCTTCAAAGTGGTATGTGGCACATTGATTGAAAAAAGCTTTTTTAAATTATTTTTGAAAATGGATTGATTATTTCAATATCTTGAAATTACTTCTTGTGATTTCAAATGAAATGTTATTGGTGAAATGTTTGTATTTGAAATAGTTTATTCTTTATGATGTAACTTGGACATTTGACGGGTGCTTACATGATAAACCATATGACGGGTGGTGCTGTTAATATCATGACGGGTGGTTACGTTATATCCTCCAATGCATTGGGTATGGAAGTCGGCCCAATGGCTATTCCATTTAGTGATATGTGTGGAAGTCGACCGTATGGTTATTTAATTTAAGTATGTATATGTACCAAGTTACCATTATATGTTATGTGTTATTTATATGGGTTTTACGGTAATATTTTGGTTACAAAAGGGTATGTAATGACCTTTTATTCAAAGAAGATTATTTACAACTTCATAAAGGTGAAAAGTATTTTTTATGTTAATGTATTCATGGTTTACTTGTTGTTTTGAAAAACTAAAAGTTTTACTTTTTTGTGTATCCCTTGGTGACCTTTTTATGCTCATCCCATGTTTTTGAAATGTTTTTTACAGGACATAATGTGGAATAGGGTCAAGAATGGGATAAAGGAAAATTCATGTTGTCTTAAACATGGAACTAGACCTGACTCGTTTTTTCAAGAGTTCTAGTTTGGTAAAAAAATGGATACTGGATATTAGTGTCTACTTTGTAATATTTTGAAATGTAATATTTATGACCTAACTATGTAAAACTCTAAACCTGAAAATATCCTCAACGGGAATTATTCATTTAATTCAAGATTATGTAATGTTTTAATGTCGGGTCCTTATATAAACAGTATGAGATTTTTTTCCTTGTATGTCTTAACATAAATCCTTCCCTACATTTATCTTATTGAAAATTTATACTTATATTTGTATTTTATTAGGTATCATTATACAATGTCTATGGAGAATGATATGTCTTATTTTTTTTGGATTTATGGGCCCACATTTCATTTTTCCTATAGATAGGAAAATTACTGAAGTGGAAAGAACAATTTATATTACTGAATGATTTTAAAATGATGTAATTATTCAGTGCTGGAAGATTCCATATCATTAAGAGTAAGAAATATTTATCTCACAGAGTGGTATAAATTTTTCCACTGAGTAATCAATGTTAATAATGATTATTTTATATCAGTGGCCACTAGATGTTATGTGTTTTTTTTCCAATGGAGAAGACACTTCACTAGTTATGATCTATCAATAGAGAAGAGAGAGGAAATATTAACAATGTATTGGAAATATATGTTTTAATTACATAATTCCTGTTTATATTTAAATAAAATATATGTTTTTATCATTGTTAATATTTTAAAATAGGGAATGGAATTTATTTCGAGATACCACAAATAAAAAGGGCTCCATGATCAAATATAATAAATTAAAGGTGAGTATTTATTTATAATTTATAAATTTTTGATATATTATATAAATATATTATTTTGAACTGAAAAAATACATTTAAACAAAATTTTCATTAAAAAGAATCCATCATAAAAGTTGATATTATGTGACAATATGTACATATAAAATATTTTCTACTAGGAAAGTCACCGATGTTCAATCAGGTAAGATTTATTTAGCGACAATTGCTTAATATTTCAATTTTTTATACACAATATAGGTTAAATTCCAACATTATGATTTTTAGATTTTTTATGACTCCTATCCACATAGTAAAAATGATATTACACACATAAAAGTGGAATTGAAAATAATTTTACTGGTTTAGTTGATTTTTTGTTTGTTTTTAATAAATATTTTAATTTTGAATATTTTTATTATAAATATATTTCTAGTTTTTATGTTGATTCTTCAACTAGTTTTATTTTTTTGTCAATTATGGATAGGTATGTAGAGATGAAATATTTATAAGAAAATATTTTTCACATCGATTAAAAAATAACCAAATTCAAAAAACATCTATATACAATTGTCCAAACCATTAATTTAATAACTTACATGGTGAATTGGTTTTCACGTCAGTTATTTTAAAACTGGCCTTCTAATGACAATATCATCTCATTTTGTTTTTCCATTTATTCAATAATCGACATGGAAAACATTTATCACAATGATTATTAAATAAAAAATGTGAAAAAACCCATTCTAAATGTGTTTTTACATCAGTTACAAAATAACTGTCATAAAAACGGATACGATTATTCATTTACAATATCTTTTTTAAGAGATGTTAATTACAAATTTGCAACATTGCATTCAATAAAAATGTTTTCAAACTAACTTAAAAAAGAAAAAACCATTATGAAAAATCATTTCATTACTAGTGATATTATAAACTTAACCGAAAAATTTATAATTCATAATATTCTATAACATTTTTAAAAATAGGAAATAAAGAAAAAATTATTTTTATCCTAGATAAAAGTAATTATTAGAGACATTTGTTAAAATATGAGAGTCAATTCTCACCACCAATAAATGATATACTTATAAAATGAAATTTTCATTGGGAATAATTAACCAAGAAGAAAAAATAAATAAAATTATATAGAAAAAATATTTTATTTTTTAAATATTCTCAGTAATGAAAATTTGTGTAGTTTATAAAAAATAGGGTTTTAATATTATTGTTATAATATAAATCGAATATAGTCTATATGGGGAGTGTTGGTGTAAATATGGACTTGGTGTACAAATAATGTTAACAAATAAGATATTCATCCTGTCAAATTATATGGTTAATTTCACTGAAATATATCAAATTAATCAGTGAATATCGAAAAAAATAAATATATATAGTTGCATTCATTCCCTTATATAATTTATTTGAAATTATATCCCAGTGGTTTTTAGGTTATGTTGGTAAAGAAAAAATAATAGATTCTCCAAAATTATCTCATGAAAATGAATGATGAATGTATATAACAAAGAATAAATTGATATAAATTAATATAGTAATAGATCGAAAATAAATGTATTCCACATTATAAAATTTTATTTTGTCGAATAAAATTTATTCTTTATATTTTTCACATAATAAAATACTAGGAATATTAGTCTATAGGATCACCAAAAATAAAACTGGAATACTATATATATTTTACTAACAAAAATAGTATATTTGCGGCGTTTAATAATATTATTATATATATCCCTCATATGTGTAACATATTGATATAATTATTTTAAAAAAGTATTCATAGTAAAAAATTCTCAATGCTAGTATTATGGTATAAAATTTGTGATCTTATAATGATGAATGCTTATATATGGTTTTTCTAATGGAATTAAATTTTTTTGATGACTACAGAATGCGTTGTTTTATAATAAATGTAGTCTCAACATTGTGAATATTTTCCATTTTTTGTATGTATATATCATTGGGTAAACGATAATTAACCTCTCAATCTTTGTAATTTTTTTATCCTGAACTGATAATCATTATTATGTATTATAGGTTGTGAAAAAATATTATGGGTATGAATAGATGGATATTATATAGATATAAAAATATTCACATGAGGAATAAAATGAGTTGTATGTGTTATATTCTCACTCTCCATGTATACCACACAAAGTTTCATAAAATATTCCTTTCTTATACTGTGGATATATGTTTGGTATTACTTTATACCCATACCAAAGGATTGAAATAGTCATATCCTGACAACCATTATACATTGATATTTTTTTCATATAAAATCATATGGTATTTGATAAATGGGTTTGGTTGGTTATATTATTGACCAAGTCATTGATTGATGATTAACTATGATGTGATTTTATGTCTCGTATGATAAGTTTGACGTCTAAGACCTTTTATTGAGATATAATAATGAATTTTATGTCTATAACTATATAATATATGTGATTTTTTTATCTATGAGATAAGTAATATATGATTTTTCCATCCATAATGTTCAATTTCCTGTGATTTATACTTTAATATATTCGGTTTATACATAGAATATTAATTACATATCACTATGTTATATGGTATTGAAATATTTTTTCCCAATATACTATAAATGTGTATTAAAAAGTGAACCAAGGAAAGGTTATTCTTATGCAAGATACAGATAGTGGACATATATATATAAAGATGCATTTATTTAATTATATCATACCATATCACTATATAGAATGAGTTGAATAGATGTGTTACTTGATTATGTAGTTTAGTTAAATATATGAATACATGAAGTGATATTTTTTCATCACTATAAATTACCATGGGGTTAACAATTATGGTTTAAAAAAGTTGTTGATTTTTAAAATGTTCATGAAAAATTATTAATATTATTCAATCATTTTAGAAAATTGTGATTTGGAATTATATTTGAGTGTGTATCATATGATGAAATAAATGAATAATATTATTGTTTCATTAAAAAATTATATTTTTCATAATTTTTTTGGGTATGGTTCTATATGTTATTTTATATAATAAGATATATGGTTAAATTGCCCAATTTATATGGTGTTTTAGTGCATTTTGTAAATTTATAGAGATATTTTATAAATAAAATAAATCATCTATGTTTTGAAAGAGATTTTATAATATATGTTATAACTATTTCATAAAGAATGGAATGTGAAATAAAAAAAATATCATATTTCATTATTTGGTAATATCATAAATTATGAGATATTATTTAACTATTTTTCATTTTTATTGTAAAATTTGGATGTATAATAATATGAATTAGTCATATCATTTGTCTAACATAATATTCATTGAATTATTGAGTATGTGAATGATAATTATTAATTCAAAAACCTACTATACATTTATTATATCAATATTATTTCTCATAATATTAGACATTTGGAAGATTTATCAAGGAAAAGGGTTGTAAATTTTTTTATATAATCCATTTACCCATAAAGATTGAATATTTGAGTAAATTTTGGAAAATCATTTTGTGTGTCACAAGGCATATATAAGGAACCAATTGTCATGTTATTGTGTTAATTAAACATGTTTCCTAGAATTATATCATTTTACATTGTTGAATTATTATTCTTCACTATCCTTAGCCATTATGACATAGTAGCATATCGTAGAAACATGAATGATATATTCCATAGGTTATGGGATTCACTCAAATGTCAACACACCAATATATAATGAGTAATATCGATCATTTTTATTGATATTAATGGTAATTATATATATATATATATATATATATATATTATTAGTATCCATTCTCACTGAAAGATATAAAATATTTTTTCTTCTATAATGAAATTTGGTTTCAGATTCTTTCATGTTGATTTTGGGATTTTAAAATTAAAAAATCTTTTAATTCCTTGAAAAAATATTATTTATCCTTCAAAACCCATATAAAATATTTACAAACTATCTTAAAAAAACTCTTATTATAATATGTAATTATCAATTAAATAATTTCTATTTATAATATCTTTTTTCTTATAAAAAATTTAATATAAATTAAAATATGATAACTTTTATAAAGACAATATTATAAATATTAATTGACATAGTTATAATTTTTCCATAGAATTTTCGAGAATAAATAGAAGTTATGAAATTTTAAAAAATTTATATTTTGAAAAATAAAAATTTATTTCAATTTACATTTAATGATATTTTTAATTTGAAAATGTAATTAAATAATAATATCAATTTTTTATTAAAAAAATTTTTAAATTTTTTTTTTCAAAGGTAATTTTTTAATAATAATTTAAATATATATTGGTTTACGGAATATTAGATATATTTTTTAGAATAAAAATACATTAATATAAATTTATTTAGTACTTAATATAGAATACGAATAAGATAAGTTATTTCCGAAATAGTGATTTTATATTTAAAAATATATTTTCATTATATTTTATATTTTGAAATAAAATTGAACTTCCAAAATTTTATAATTTTACAACTATGAAATTTAGAATCAATTTTTATTTATCATTCCACCATTATATTTGGAGGAGTTTTTCTATTTTCACTAAAATATTTTATAATGTGTTGAATAGCGAGAATACAGTTTTGACTAATACTAATCCATTTAAGACTATATAATTAGCTATGAAAGACTTATTGAATTAGAAAAATTAGTTATCTTTATAAAAAATTTAAGTAATGTGATGATTTTCAATTCACTATGATATATTGTGAAAATCTATGTTTAAAATTTTGAAATGTATGTAAGATTTATTATCAAAGAAGATATTTTTGCCTATCTATTTTTCCAATGATTCAACGTATTGTAATTAATATTTGGATTGTTTTGAAAGATAAATTACTCATATATATATGATACTATTAAAATTTATATCATTTAAATAAAAACATCTATAATTTCTAGGAAAAAAATATTGAAATTTTTAAGAAATGTTTTGACGCATTATATTGGGAAATACTAAAATAACTTTTTTGCATCATTAGAAATTTTGTTTAAAAAAATTCATTTCATATCTTGAATTAGTAGATAAAATTTATTAAAGAAGACATGTATTATTTAGACATTAAATTATAATTTCATATTTACAAAATAGATTCCATATTAAATGGAAAAAAATGTAAAAAGTAAAACATCAAATTGAATAAAAAATAAAAATAATATAAAATATAAAAGAGAATGTGTACATATGATTTTTTATTATAATTAACTCTTCCAAAACATTATTATGATCCATTATTGGATCTATTTGTCCCCTTAATTGTGATGTTTATATCTATATTATTAAAAAATGGAACTTCCTCCAGTTATAAAATGATCATTCACCACACCAATTATCCTTACCCCTGAAACCACATTTTTTCAACCAAAAATATAACTAAATATTTCAAATACATTCCTAGAAATATCTATGTGTTTATAGTACTCTTTATTTAAATTCAATATAATTCATTATCCTTTGTTAATTGTTTATTCCATAGAGTAAGGTAAACATTCCAAATGAAATTATTTTCATTTCAATTATATTCATTTCTAACACCTTCTTATGATCAAAAATTGAGATTATATTTTAATTAAATAATCAATATCAATATTATAAAAAATTTACAAGTATTTAGTACTCATTTATTACAAACTCTATTGTACAATTAAAAATAAAAACCTCAACAACCATATTTGTGGTAAACTGCCTCTATGAATGATGTGTTTTATTTACCATTTCCACCACAAATGGTTGATTCCAAATGTATATCCAATGGAATAATATGAAATTTATAACATTATTAAAATTGAAAAATTATAAAAAAATTACACATCATTATCTTGTTTTATCAAAAATTAACATTATACACATGCATACATTCAATATAATGCCTATATCAAAGTGAAAATTTTAATTTTTCTACAAGTATTTGTTATCAATATCATGATATTATAAAATATGAACCCCCCGTAATTATAATAAATAAAAAATTATACTTATACAATAAATATATTATTAGATAATAATAAAATCCATAACCAAACATAATCATAGATAATATATCGATATTTTTTGGGTCTGTCTAATTCGTTAAATGAATAGGGATATAGATTTCTGTCACGGGTGACTATAAAAAATATACAAGTGTCAAATTAAATTCATAAGTGATTATTTTTTGAGTTATGGTTTTATAATGGTTATATTAATAAAAATATATGACAATTAAAATCATTATAAATTATTGAAGCAATACTGCCACTAATGATATCATCATAAATCTGAAATAAAATACTTATGAATATAAATAATAATATTAATAATCAATATAAAATTTATATTATTGTTACTATAATGATATATAAATTATTAATATTTAATATATAAAAAAAATTAATATATCCATTATAAATATTTTAATAATAAATAATCAAAACTAATAACATTTTAAAAGAAAAATACAAAATGGCTACCATATATATTTGTAAAAAATATTTATAAAATATGATTATAAAATTTCATTTCTATTAACATGTTTATTACAAAGGTGATTAAGATCATTATTTTCCTATACATTCGGTTTCCTCATGCTCAACCAATAAATATTAATGTTTTTTTTGGTTTAATTTAAACGCTTTAAGAAATGTTTTCTTTTATGATCCTATTTTCAATTAAATGGTGTACATACTAGAAATTTTATATATTATATAATTGTTAATACTAAATTCAATGTATATTAATATTTATTTAACAACCTATACCACAATGGAATTATAATCATTTGTTACCCAAGAAGAATGTGATTTTAGTAACCCAAAATTCATTATTTGAGTTATAATTATTATTTTTGAAGCCCTGTTCTTCTATGTTGAATTATTTTATCATATAATTAAATTAATATTTATTTTCACATTCATTTATATGGATTTAAATTTTTTCTAATTAAATGCTTCATAAATCATTTGTAAATTAATTATTACAATATTTCTGAGGGAGTTTTTATCTGAAACTTCTTTTATTTATGTTATAATGTTATATTATTAACAAAATTTTTGGCCTCTCATATACATTAATTTGATTATTTATAGGAATTAAAACCATATATTTTTTGTGAATGTGAAAAACATAATTCAAAACATATGCCCAGAAGGATTCATTTCTCAAAAAAGTGTAAATTTGTTTTGAAAAATACTTAGTCATTATAAAGATTCCATATTTTATATGAAAACACATTTATAAAATTAAATATCATAATTTTTTTGTAAACATAATTATATTTTTTCCTTATGTGGCCATAATTTTCCCCTTATACACTTTTATAAATTATTTTTATAGTTTTTATGATATGGGTTTTAAAAATAAATTTTCAAAATATTAAAAATATTTTCGCATTATTATCAATATTTTTATGTCCCACTCAAAAATTCATAAATAAATACTTTATTTGTTTTTCAATAATAGATTACTGAATAATAATTTTAAAATTTAATTTTTTGCAAAAAAGATCTATTTAGAGATTGAAAAATTGATTTTTAATGAGGCATAAAACTTCATCTATTAAAAAAAAGGTAAAAATTATTACTGAAATCTATTTTAAGATTTATGTTCCATTGTATACTTTATCTATAAAATATATAACTAAATTAATTTATTATTTAATAAATTACACTCCTAATATAATTTTAAAATATTCATTCGGTTGATTGAATTTTAGATATCATCCAATAAAATATTTGATCATTTTTTATGTCATACAATTCGAAGAGTAAATTATTTAATTGATTTTTATATATGTAATTATAAATTAAAGATTTTATGGTTCATATTTGATATTACCTAGTGATAAAATTGACATTAATTCTTATAATTGAATATAATCATATCAATCAAATTATTTATTGGGAGAATTAGTGACATAGACATATACTGATTACTCTATACGGCTGTTGTTTTATGACATCTAACATATAGAGAAACTCAATTTTTTATTGGGGAAATTTTCAAAATCTTTATAATTTTTTCCAAAATTGTTGTTTTTACTATTTATTCGGTCTTATGCATTTTATTTTCTATTTATACCATAAAAAATGAATTCATTGTAATTTATTATTGATATATGCTGCTTAAAATAAACCCTTGATGTATATATAGGTCTCATGAGACAAAATAAGAATCCTATTTTGTTCATCCCATTCCTATGGCAGTAATATATTTTTTAATATGGATTTAATGATATTATAATGATTCACAACATTAGGCATTCTATAATTATGAAACCATTTATTTCTATCCTTGTGATTATTGATATTATTATATCATCAATTATTTCATGATCATGAGATCAATTATATAGAATTATTTTATTTTCATTTAATTTACATCATGTTATCCATTACTATATATATTTCTATTGTATTCTCTATTTCATTTTTCTATGTTGTGTGTTTGATCTCATCCCTCTTAGGATTCAATTCCCTCATGTCATGAATATATTTATTACACATTTATTCTATAGAAGAATATCATGTGTGGAGAATTTTTTATATTTTTGGTAAATATATGGATTAATTAGTTCATTAATAAGTGGATTAATTTCCACTTAATGTTAATTAAATGGGATATATTAGTAAATTGTGTGTATTAATTATCTAAAAAACAAAACCATAATGATCATTGATATGTATGAAATGAATTATTTCCTTAAAACCATGTGATTATGTGTAATTTGTTTCATGGATTTCATAACATCATTTGTATATCATTAATCCTTGTGTGGGTACTATTGGTGTATCATTGAATTTTAGTTTATTATAACTAATTCAATAAATAATGTCTCATTTTAAATTTTTTTTAGATTTATGAAAAGTAATTCACCTAGATGATATTTAAAGGTGTTACATAATTCATTATGAGTTATTGGATGGTGATATATTTTTCACCTTTACTATAATATTCACGTTATAATTATTCCATCATTTATCTATGTTTAAAATGTGATAATTTTTTCCTATTATTTCAGTAGTCAAATTAGGCATGGTCAAGTATGGTTTTGACTGAGCATACCATGATGTGAATTGTTATTAATTTTAATGAGTTGCTTTAATTTCTCAATTTATTTTCACTTTTTTGTACTTTTAGGGATACATATTTTGGTGACCAGTAGTGTAGTACTCACACCGATCACTATCACAATAGAACCGATGAAAATGTAATAATTATAATAAAATTTATGGGAATTTTTCTTAATTTTGACTGATTCTTAATAGACCATCATTTGAACATGGAGAAAGGGTTGGAGATGGGTTTATGAAAATTTTAATTATAATCTCTAATAATTTTATTATTTTTAGTCTTGTTTAAATTATATACCCTTGGGATATCTTATTACTATATTTTTATCTATGAGACATTACAATTAAATGTCATCTAATATCATGATAATTATTATTTTCATTCTTATTTCAGGTGGCTACGATGTTCCATTTTATCTATATTTTTTTGAATGTTTTTTATTATTTATTTAATTATAATTTATGTCTTTTTAATAAAATCAATTTATAATATCACCATTTCATTGATAAAATATTATTATGAGTTGAAAAAAATATCCATTTGGGGAGGATTAAATAAATAGTATATAAACCATTAGAGTCACATTTGAGTGGAACTAGTATGATGATGCTATATCATGGGATTATATAATTTTTTATTTTATATTTCAATTTATGATATGTTATATTTAAGATATTATTTGGAATGAATCTTTGATATAAATAAATTAAATGTTTTACTAACTAATGAATTAGGAACATCAAAATTATTCTATATGTTTTTGTGGTTACTTTTAATGGAAAATGTTTCTATTTGTTAATATAATATTTTCTTTATATAATAATGTCTTTAATATTTTTCTAGTGTGAGAATAATATTTTTAATGAATCATATTTGGAATGGATGACGTATATGAAATTCATGTGCTTATTTTTTATTGGGAACCATGATTATTTTAAATTATTCAATTAAATAACGTGTTATATAAAATTACACACTATGATCATACTTAATTTAATGTGTAAATATAAAAAAATAGTTATTATTCTGTTATATTTACTATAATGGATTATGTGAATGTTATTTTTAATTTCATCTAAACATGTTAATTAGTATTCAGGGTTATTGAGAGAGGGAAAAAGAGATTATGTGATACCTATATTTAGTCTATGGCATGGGTCTAGTTTATATATAATATATACCTATTATGGATAATTCATTGTGTTATATTATTACCTAAAATAAATTTTTCATTATTCATACATTTGACATTATAGTGAAATTCGGGACAACTGGTTGATTTCCAAGAGGAATGGGATGAGTATTCCCTACAACATATCGAGAATAACCACCCAATTGGGCATATATTCCAATTCATAAATATTTGAATCATTTTAGGATTGATATGATGTGATTTATTTGATGAATAGTATTTATATGTGATTCTCTTACATAATGTTTGACAATAGATTTTTAGATATAGGCTCCACTGATATTTCTAGGGTTGATGGGCTTTATGAAGTAATTTTTTTAACATGTCAATATATAGCACATCTCATCATATCAATACACCAATTTAATGGTCAATAAATCCTATTATGTGTATTATATTTGGACCAATGATGCACTAGATGGATTTACTACTAAATGTACATTAGTATGTGGGTCTATTTTGGAGGGAACATTATTCTAGTTTCAAAAATCATTTCTTCTATCAGATTTTTAGAATATAATAACTAATAGGAGATATGTAATATGATATCTATTTTATTGATTTTATTTGGTATTCACACTCATTTGTGAGTTTTGAGATACTGAGGGTATTGAATTTTAGGGATGTGTTGATACAATTTGATTAGTCTTAGGATAACATCACCCATGATACATCTTTTTCAAAGGCTCTGAATTAGACTCTCATTATAGAGAATAACCTAATTGATAATAAATCAATCAATCAATTTTGTTATTATAATACGTATGGGTGTTGATAATTATATATAAAAATATATGATTTTAGTGATTATTATAATATTTTTTAAATAAAGTAAATTCATGGTCTAAACACTTCTTTTTCATAGAATAAGAGGGATTTTCTAATATGTTACAAATATAGTAGTCTAGCACATACAATGAATTTGTTTTAGTGAACACATATAATGGGTTATTTTATTATGAATATATCATATCTATATATTTACTATTAAAAATTTCTAATCATATCAATGATTTATATGATGTATATGCACATGGATCTATAACATGATCATGTGCAATACTATAGGGTGTTATTTTTTTGTATAAATGATCAAGTAAAATATAAAATATTTGTTATCAGGGTCAGTATAGGAAGTATATAATGAAACCATTGGGTAACTGGGGAACCAAATGCTAGGTAAATGGCTCTGCAATATGTATGTTTCATTAAATAATTTTTTCTCAACATGATTATAATGATAGACAATCATTTATTTGGGGAATGATATTAGTTGAATATATATTAGAATATAGATTATTGGATATACTTATATGATAGATATAGTATTTTAACCAATTTTTATAGTTAATTATATAATTTAATTACCCAAAATTTATAAATTTTTATTATTTTCATCAATTTTGGACTTATAGGGTGTTTTGAGCTTAAATGTGAAAACTACTTAACAAAAAAATATTAAAATATTTTAAACCCATTGGAAATCAATACATATCCATTAAAATATAAAAACAATTTTTGTGATTACTTTTTCATTGGATTCATAAATTTATTTTCTTTATCTTTGGTTACTGGACCTGGATTTAATTCAGTCTTCCAAGCGGACGAAAAAAATCAATCCAGCAACAAAATTATTTTGGATGACCGCTCGTACCCCAACAAAATGAATTGGTCCTAAATCATTCCAAATACATCCAATTGGGGTATTTAAAATTTTAATGGTATTAAAATTCAATGGTGAGTTACGTTGTTGAATATATTGTAGTCACTCGTTCATTAATGTGGCCCATGGGAGCTCAACTTTTAGTGCAGAAAAAAAAAGAAAAATTCATCCAGAATAAAATCTCAAAGCTCATTGGCCATATCTCATAATACATAGTACAAATAATTCTATTTTTTGGGGAGTTGTAAAAAATAATCTAGAACATCTTTCATGATGACAACATGCCGAATTCAGCCATTAAGTTGTCTTATCATGATAAATATTTTTTTGGATAGAATCTACAAGAAATCTAATACGTTTATTTTGAAGATATGAAATTTGAATACTCAAAGATGGAATCCATTGGCCTATTCAAGAAAGAGTTACCCCATGATGAAGAATGAGTTCAACACCAACATTGTAGAGGAGGCATAGGGACGTGATTCTAATATATGAATTTTCTTTTCAATTTCATTTATTTTTATTTTCTCATGTAATGCATTTTCATAATTTTAATTCAAGTGTTTTCATCTTCTTCCATCTCTATTTCTCTTCCAACCTTAATATAATTATCTTATTATCTTATTCTTCTATCCAATTCTACCTTTTATCGTAAAAATAAGCATCCAACCCGAGGCTTTCCCCTAGGGTTGGTTTCACGACGTTCTTCATTATTGCACATTAAATTTAAAATGTTTTAAATATATTTGTGGGGGAGGTGGGAGTATTGTAGGGGTGTGGCGGTCATCCACCCCGACACTATTCCCATATCCATTTATTTTCAATTTTTAATTAATTTTTCCTCCATTCCCTTAGTAACACCCTTCATACGATGGAGTTGGGGTTTCCAAAAGGGATGAAATAACATCCGGTGGAGTCGATCCTTTTGGGGATAGCATTCTTAGTTGAGTTTTTATACTATTTGACTACTATAGGAGGTGTGGTTGGGTGTGCTAGACACATACTAAATTCACACACTAAATAAATCAAGGTAAAGTAATTAATTAATGAGGTTTTAACAAATGAATTATCAAATAAAATTTTTAATATATAAATATAAATAATGAATCAACCCGAGTTATCCAACCCTAGGAACAAGTTCTTTCTTCCATAATTATATTTTTTTCATTGTATCATAGTTTTAAATTTTATTATATTTAAATTTATTTACATTGATAGATTAAGAAAAAACAATCAATAATTATTTTAGGTGATATATATTATGTAGGTTCCCAATTGATAAATCTCCTCAAGTCTGATGACCTTAGTCTTCCCCAATGTTGGATTAGGATAACATAGAAATTTCTTTTTTCGCCACCCAATGACAGGCGTGCATCTAAACTGGAGATATTAACAGATAGCTAATCAGTTTTTTACATTAAATTTTCTATTTTCCAATATTACATAGTTTTCATTATTTAAAAAAAATCATAAAAAATTGTCTTTCTATGATGAATACAAACTTCAATTATTCCGTATGGAAAAAATACTCATAGATATAGGTGGAAGAATTTGACTACACTGAAGAGGCCCTCTGTCGAGGGGCTGATTATCTAATATTAAGGATCAAGCAAAAGAAAATAGGACTCGCAACAGTGATATCACTTGATGATTTTATGGTCAGGGCTGATGAACTCAAAACTAACATTCAATTATTCAAGGCTATGAAGAATGTGTCATAGGTCTTCCCAAATTCAACTGAAGAAATCCATGAAGTTGACTCCAAACTCAATGAGGAGGAGCATGAAATACTACCTCCATCTAGTGATAATAAACTTCAACATTCATGTTCAAATCAAGAAGAGATGGGAGCTGCACCAAATCAAGGAGTTGAACCTTTCATTGACACTATCTCTTCTAGTTTTATTGAATCTTAATTTTATGACACTCCATGTTGATTTACAAAATATAATAGACTTTTTATGACTTCATGGAATAATAAGATATTGGACCTGTTAAGGAGAACCTAGAGCTTCCTATGGACATTGATAATATTCTTCATGAAGCCCATGAAAATATAATAGTGGCTCTTCCAAACGGACCAAATCTAAAAGCTGCCAACCTTAAAAGGGAAAATTGTGAAATTAATTTTTCAAATTTAAATTTTGAATCCCCATTTGATAATTCTATTCTTGTAGAAATTTTGGAGAAACCATTAAATTTTAAAGAAGATGTCACACAAGTGGAATATAAAGGGGATGAGGTTCCATACTTCTTATTAACCCACCATGAAAGATATACCACATTGCGAATGGGTAAGATATGGTGTACTCTGTGAATGGAATTTTCCTAAACATGAACAAAGAACTGTAATATGGGAAGAACAACATGTGGTGTATCATTTCCAAGAAGATCGAACCACCATCAGATTATGGATAACAACTGTTACTTCCCTCTAGAGGGATTAAAAGAATCCAAGGCCCATATGGGGGATCGTACCAAGAATTATCTTTACATGATTTATAAGAATTTAGATTTCAATTTGTTTTCATAGAAACAGTGTAGCATGTTTCCCCCTCCCTTTTATATGTTTGTGATTTAATGACATGGTCATATCCCTTATTGAGTAAATCTCTTTTTTTGGTTCATGATGGCATAAGGGAAAACCCAAACATAAAAAAACCAAGGTTCGTTTCAAAAAAAATTTCACATTTAATTTTTATCTTTGAAACTCCTTACATTTATATTTTTTCCTATAAAATATAATTGAATTCCCAAACATGAATTATGTTTTACTTGACATATCTTGGAAACATACGTTTATTAATATTATAGTGATGCAATGATTTAGATTTCAATGTTAATGAGATTGAGTGGGTTAAAAGGATAATTGGATGATTAATGTGAAGAATGTTTATTGAAATGAGGACCCATGATTTGAGGGAATTAATTACTTAATTTGAATGAATTTTCCATACCATTTTCAAGCATTGAATTTATGAAATTTTTTTGAATTAATTGTTAATTTTGAATCATGTCCTGATTGATTGTCAAATATCATATTCCCCTTCCTAAGATGATTTCTAGAAAAAATATTTCTTATTTTCCCTTGATTGTATATCTTGAGTGATCGTGGGACACGCCACGTGCCAGAACATATATTCTAACCTGTCAAAGATATGATATTGAAAAAACACATTTAAAATTATTAAGGCACTACTTTGGATAGCCACAAATTTACCTGAGACCCACACATACATTTATCTATCATTATCCAATATAAGACATGAATTTCCTTATAGTTTTATGAATCGTTACAAGATGATATTTCCCTACTTACCCACACTTTTGGTATTGTTTCTTGTAATTCAAGTTAGAGTTTGGGGGAAGGTAATTTCATGTGCGTCATAATTTTGGGAAGTGTATTATAAGATAATTGGTTATGAGTCATCATTTCATTATGTTTCTTTCACTTCATCATGTTCTCCTTCAAAAAAAAGAGATAAAAAATTTGTGCCTTTTTGGATCATTACAAAAGGAATTAAAAAAATAGATCAATTATGTTGTGACTTTCTGGAGAATTATTTAAAAAAAGGGAAGAACATGGATGATATAATTCTTTATAATCATTTCTTGACTCATATCCCATGTCATAAAAAGTCGGTGGTGTTTTGTTTAACTTTCTCAAACGCATTTGAGTGAGGTTCATCCTACGTTTTCACTTGATTAATCATGATTTTTACTTAATAGTCAATACTCTTACTTATGGCCTTAAATTATTTCAATAATTTACCCATCATCCCTAAGCCACAGAGTATTTTGAACCTTTATTTCAATTCCTCATGATTTTCTATGTGTTATGTCTTTTTGATGTGGATAAAGTAGTTCCATTACAAGCCTATGGATTAGGAGCATGTTTTCAAGATATTATCATAACTCCACTTTAATTGTCTCATGTGTGATGAGATAAAATATTCTAAAGAGAGGTAGATCATGATTTGGAATATTTATTAAAAATCAATTGAGACGCTGGAATGAATGAATGTATAAGCTCCATCATATTTCATATTTGAAATGTAAAATTCATGAAATAATTTTTTCTTTTAAAAATTGATAATTAAATTGAATTTTTTCTGTGCAAGATGAAAATATTATTGGGTATTGATAATTGAATTATTTTATTGCATTGACATTTAAATATTTGTAACAATATTTCCCTTTTAATTCAATGTTGATATTTTATGCTTGAGGAAAAGAATTATTTAATTATGGGGGAATTGATAAATATAATATTTTCAAAATTTTTTATATATAATTCAATTATTTTATTATTTAAATTTATCAATTTGTGTTATTTACATCAATTTTGGATTTAAAGTGTGTTTTGAGCTTAATGTAAAAACTAATTAATTTGGAAATATTGACAGGTTTTCATCACGTTGGTAATTCACTCATATACTTTAAAATATAAATCATATTTATTTGATTCCCATTTTATTTGATTCTTTTATTTATTTTCCTCATCTTTTATTTCTAGACTAGGATTTAATTTGGCAATCCAAGGGACCGAAAAATTCAATAATATTGGAAATTTAGTTTGGATGGCCGTATGGACCTCACCTAAATGAAATAATCATAAATCAGCCTAAATAAATCCAATTGGTGTGATTACAATTTTAATGTAAATAATATTCAATGTTCAGTTCTTATGTTGATCATCATGTAGATAATCCTTCATTAATGCGACCCATGGATGCTAAAATTTTGGGGCAGAAAAAAAAAGAAACATTCATCCAGAATAGAATATCGATGTTAATTGGACATATCTCTTACTAAAGAGTGCTGATAATGTTGTAATTTTGTTCATAGGCATAAAATATATTATCCAACATTATTCTTGAAGACGCCATGCCAAAATTCACTTATTAAATTTTCCTACAATGATCAATATTTTGGTGGAAAGAATCTACAGGAAATAATAAATAGAGATTTTTATGATTTGAAATTTGAAGACCCAAGGATGGAATAACTATGCCTATAAAAATAAGAGTTCACCCTTTCTAAAAACCGATTTCAATAATGACATTGGAGAGGAGTCCTAGGGATGTTCTTATAAGTTTTTATTTTTCATTTCTATTCATTTTAATTTAGTTTTTTCCCATGTAATGCATTTGCATAATTTTAATTCATGTGTTTTCATGTTCATCCATCTATCTTTCTCATCCAACCCTAATCTAATTTTCCTATTATCATATTATTCTATACACCATATGATCTTATCCTAAAAAATAATGGGCTATCCTGAGGCTTGTCCCTATGGTTGGATTCCTAATTTTATCATTATTTCACATTAAATTCAAATTATTTTAAATATATTTGTTGTGGAGGCGGGAATTTTACATGGGTTTGGCAGTCATCCACCACGACACTATTCCCAAATACAGTTCTTTTCCTTGATTAAATAATTTTCCGTCCCTTATCTTTGGAAAAACCTTCATATGGTGGAGTTGGGGTTGCCATAATGGGTGAAACAACATCTGTTGGAGCCGAGTCTTTTTGGGATAACATTGTTGCTTGCGGTGTCATCCTATTTGACTATTATAAGATGTGTGATTTGGTTTTTCAGATAGACACTAAAATCACACAATAAATAAATTGACGGAAAGTAGTTCATTAATTATGTTTAAATAAAAGAATTATCAAATTGAATTCTGACAAAAAAAATAAATAATGAATGAACCCATGTTATCCAACCCTAGAACCATGTTCTTTCTTCACTAATTAATTTTTTTAATTTCCTGTTAGTATTTGTTTTAAAATTTAATTTTATTTTTAAATTTCATTACATTCATGTATTAATTAAAAGCATTAAAAAACAATTTTTTAGGTGATATAGATTAAGTAAGTATATAACTGAGAAAACTCCTAAAGTGAGACAACCCTGGTCAGCCTCTGTACTGCAGTAAGACATTAAATTTCTTTTTCCACACCCTATGATGGGTGTCCATTAGTATATCATCATTCAATATATACATAATGTTTTATTGGGATTTTATCTTTGCTATTGAGTACATATTTGGATTAATGTCTATTGATACATAATTTGTGGGGATATCAAATTTTATTTAGAGATTTACATGGTGTTCACTCATAATTATTAGAAATTAGAATCATGGGGATTTAGTCATTATAATGGTGAAAAATAAATATTTCATCATATGTTTTAGTTATTTAACAAATAATTGTGAACAAATTAAATTCTATCACATATCGAGATAATTAACATAATTAATGGTTGATAGTTAACTAATGATTGATTTTTCGGAATTTCATGTATTCTGTTTTGATACCGGATATCCAAAGCTAGGGAAACTATAATGATATTTTTAAACTTTTTCCCATGATAATGAAACAAAATATAAAATTATAATTCTTCTACTATTTAATATTTCTTGTATTTGTTTTTAATTGAATCACACTTATTCCCCTTGATTGATTTCATTATGAAGGAATTGTAAATTTAGTAGATAAATAGGGTATATCAATTGTAGTTTATCATATAGATCCTATAAAATATAGATATATTATTTAAGGGATAATGAATTTGGGGGTGAAGGGGTTCACAAACATGAGAAAATCTCATTAATGTTTCAACATACACTTCATTAGAAATGATAATGAATATCATTTTTCAATATAATGATTATTATAGGTTAATCCATGTGAATATTATTAATTATTATCCCCATCACTATATAGATTTCTTTTTGTGTTTTTTGATCTTAGATATGTGGTTCACAATGATGGATTTTATTTTGTGGAATAATCATTTTCTATTGATCCCATATAATTTTACTCATATAAATTTCCAAATATGGTATGGTTTGAATATTTATAATGTATCATTGTTGGGATTGACAAACATATTTTTAGTATTGAAGGCCCTCATGAAAATTTCCTTCAATCCATAATTGGATTATCTTAGGCTTTTCATCAATGTTGAAAATTTTATAAATATATTATCGAGGGATAACTATGTTGTCCATATAGAGGTTATTTTCAGTACAATAAGGTATTTTATATATATTACATGTTCATGATGTGTTTTTTCTATATCAATATGGTTTTATTTATAGGTAAAATAATATCATGGGATGGAATTGTCTCCCCTATGAAGTTCAACATTATGATTTATTTTTAGTAATTGCGGAACATTGTTTTAGAGTAATATTTTTTCTTGGATTTGTAGGATTCATTGTGATAAATATATTTTAATTATGAAGATTATAAATGAATATGATTTCTATAATGGATATGGGATTAATTTTGTGTGGTACGATTAATGCAAATGATCTGTCCAAAATTATAATGCATGGTTGAGGTATGTGTTTGTATGGTCCGTATATACGTTATATTAGAAGTATAACATTATTTGATATTCAATATGTTTTTTGGTAGAATATATGTTTACATAGGATGGGTGTGTATTTTACTATGGTGTGATAGTGTTGTGGTAATATGAGAAAAACATTCTGACTCATTATTTATAGTTATAAATGGTTGTTCATTTGTTAGGATGATGGGTTTAATAACATCATGATGGAATGATTCTGTTTTATCAATAATAATAACCCTATATATATAAATTATCATCATGACCTAATACTATAAAATAGAACAAGTACTATAACATCATTTATACATCATTAATATGAAATATTCCCCAAAATGGGTATGTTATATTGAACGATCAGAGTACAATTTCAGAGGTGTATATGGTTCATGAGGCTAGTAAATATTTACACTTGATTTGACTCTTTATTTATATATATCTTAATGTTCTGGAATTTCAATAGATATAAGACATTATTTATGTTGCTAGTCCATCCTCAAAAAAATATAGTTTCAGATAGAGACATTTTTTAATATATAACACAATTTATGAGGAAAATATATATAATGAGGATCCACAAGAAGATTCGTCCTATGATATTGGTAGAATACATTATGTACGTGTTAGAGTTATTTTAGTCCTTAATATAATCCATAAAAAGATGATATGGGATTAAATGATGTTATATGGGTTATTCTCATAAGGGTTTTCAGGATGTATCATTACATTTGGAAGAGGTGTCGGTGGCCATGAAAAATGAATAGTATAGTGGGTTTTGTTTTACAATGCCTCCCCTGATAACATGTGAAGGATGGAAATTAAAATACCTCTAGAATTCTTTATTAATTAATTATAACTAATCAAATGTAATATGATAGGATAATCAAGTCTCTAATTATATTATTATGTTAATAACAAGTTTTTTGATTTCTTATGGATAATTATTGACCTATTGATGAGGTAATAATATTTCTTACCAATCTAGGAAAATTATTATATAAATGAGCAACATTAGTTTCATTCTATTAAGAGTGAGTGTCATTATCAGTATCCAAGGATAATCATGTTTGATCGATACAGATATTTTACGTCATGACTCATGAAAGGGATACACATGAGACTTGTTACAAAGGTCCATTTATGTTTTTTCTATCATATTTTTATTGATGTGACATCTGACCATACCTCCAATGTGTTGAAAATCATTTTGTGAGTATGTGTAAATGATTTCTTTGGGAAATTGTATTAACATGTAGATATTTTGGATTATTTATATAAATATAATCTCCATTAATATATTCTAGTAGAACTGTTTTATTCCTTGTATAGCACCACTTATTATTTAATGAAATTGTTTTCTCTATCATCAGACATAGTCACATACAAGATATATTATAGTATATTAGGGAGATCAAAAATTTGATAGAAGATGCTAATAATAGGTATATTATTCATATCAAATAATCATGCTTCCCTATAAATATTTTTGGGTGTTAATTACTTAGTGTTATTCTGAGTTTTCCCTTGGATGGGTCATGGTTGTATTCTGATGTAAGGGGAATTAGTGCACATGTTTTGTGGGGTCATTCATGGTTGATGTGATGAAATTTAATGTAAATTATTAGTTAGTTCATATTCATATATCTATTTTTATTATGGATATATTGTTTGTATCATTGTCTCAGAGATACATTTCTTACCCTTTACACGTGGTTATTGTTAATAAAATCATGACAGCTCACGTTATATTATTTTTTGAATTGCTAGATCATAATTCAAATATGAATAATAAAATAATTCATAATAATATTGTCTCTTGGGTTTGTGTGTGTGTAGTGGAAACAGAGTCATCTACCAGAGGAGGAATGGGAGTTGATTTTAAATATAATGTTTCTGTGGCCAATGTTAATCACGAGTGATATGTAACGATGCATATCAAGAATGATATACAATATATTAGAGAGGGTATAACACACATCATATTCAAGTGGATTGATTTTTATATAGTTTTCTTAAAGACATTTAATTTTATTATTTTATATATTGGTGTTGTATGGGTCCCAATATAGTGAACTAAAACTTTTATAATGATTTTTACATGATTGTTAACATAATCCTCAAATAAACACATCCCAAAAATCATGAGGCCTATTTTCATTAAAAAGGATCATAATGAATAAAAATAAAAATAAAATAAATCATATTTTTTTATTCTCTATAATTATCTGCAATATCCATTGCTGCTCTTAAAAATACAAGGTAAATACTAAGGAATACATAAACTATGGGGTGAGCTAAAAAACCTAGTAAGGAAATAAACATGATAACAAGGAATAACATTTGAGTGAAATGACATAATGTAATGTTATACAAGAGTATATTTTTAAATAATAAAAAAGAATTATAAAATAATTAAAATGAACTCATAATATCATCAAAACCAAGGAATGTGGAAACAGTATCGAACATGAAATTTTCCTAAGTCAGGGAAAATACAAAGAAAATATCACAAGGTAGACTTATCAACATAAAGAATTAGTTTTAGTAATGAATCACATATATAAAATTTAATTATAAAATATAATACCCAATTAATTGGATAAATATATGAGGGAACCCATCATAACATGAAAATTATTATGTTTTACACATAACAAAATAAAATAGAAGGAGTAAATATTAGGATTACACATGGAAAGAAGTGGGTTTCATAATCATCCCTCATATCATGAAAAAAGATGTTTTCATAGAGTAATGAAATATATAAAATAAGAACATATTTTGTTTACACATATCAGGGAATATTTGAATAACTCAAAAAAAATTCCTTTATGAAAACAATAATTATAAAGGATAGATAATTGGGTATATAAATAAACATATAACATAGTGAATTATAGAATCAGTTAAAGAGATTTGGATGAAGAAAAATAAGTCCATTTAAATGTAAACTATATGTAAACTGAATAGTTATTAAAAATATATTAATTAATTTAATTTATTTATTTATGCGAAAAATGTGATTTAAATGATATTTACATAAAATAATTAACAGATACAACATTTCTCCAAAATTGGGATTAATTTTAATGAAGCCATTGGAAATATGGAAATAAGGAATATATTACTTCATAAATGGATTATATAATATTATTGGTATTTATATTAGAGAAATTTATATCGAATAAATATTAATTATATAGTATCATATATATGTATATATAAATAAATTTATAGATATTATAGTCATAACCCCAATAAAGATGTAGTTTAGAGATATCTTAATCATTATGTTCCAGAATAATACTACACTTTCATTTAACATCGTAGATAATCAAGTTATATTTAGTTATTAATTAATTAAGATCATTGTTAATATATATTATATTTTATATAATTTTATTATGTTCATTTATTAATATTTCAATGAGATAATTTTTTGAATTTCATTGTTCCAAAAGTATTCAATTCATGTTCTATAGTCGGATCACTTATTGATAATAATGGATGTCCCTGTGAAATGGGACTCCAAATATAGAAGTAAAATGATATGGTATTAATGACCTTTTAAACATTGTAATGGTCCCAAGTATCCATTTATTCATGATATATGGATGCTTCATTTAGTAAAATTTTTAACATTGAATAGGCTGTTCATTTAGTGCAGTATCATGACCATCCCAAACAAGTTTCATTTTATTTTTTATTATGTCTATATATTAATTATAGAAAAATGAATATGTAATAATATTATTATTATCATATTTTGATACAAAATAATATATTCATGGACCTCCATTAACATGTTGATGGAAAATGAAAACATATCATCCATATAGATGGTGGACCAAACTAATATATAAAATGAAAAAAAAATTAGAATCATTGCTGAATATAAGGTTATTTATATAGGATATTACCATATAAATATAATAATTATAGATATATATATAAATATATATATGATAATTGAGTTATCATGGAATTATATTTATGGTATTTGAGGTGATGTTAGAAGAAGTGAATAATATAAAAGATGTTGATTGAGAATATTACCCCTTAAATGATGTATCCTTGAAAAAGTATTTAAGGAAACTGGAATTTATTTTTGGATATAAAATTTAAACTAATATGGGGGTAGATAATTATGAAATGTGTTTCGTACAAATATCAAGGAATAAAATATTTTAATGTGTTTGAAAAATGTGTCATGATATGTGGTATTAAAAAGTGGATAAGGTTAGTGTTTTTGAATAATCTATTCATTATTTTTATATTTTCTCTCAGGGACAATAATATTGATGAATCATTTTACCATATAAAGTAAATAGTGAATGTGATATTGAACTAATTGGTTTTTATGTCATCATTGAGACACAAATTTATTTATTTTTCCTATAATGTTTAATTTCATATTTTTTCAATTTTTTTATTTGTAAAATATTTACTACATTATAAAAAATAATAATAATTCAACCAAAAAATTATTTTATTTTTAAATTAAAAAAATGGAATCAATTTTATGAAAATAATTTTCATAAATTAGAAATAAAATTTAATAAAATTTTCTATTATATGTAAATAACTAACTTTAAATTTATGATAATTTTTCTGACCCACAAAAAATATAATTATAGTCATATAAAATTCCATGATCATTATAATATAACATAATATTAACTTATCACTCCATTTAATGAAAATATTAATTCATTTAAATCCATATAATGGTTATAAAAAGGAAAAGTAAACATTTTCTTCTTACAAAAAATGTAAACACTTATTTTATCATTCTAAATTACATTATTTACATTCATTTTGAAATAAATATTATATATATTCATTTTTTATAATACCTAAATTTTAATTATATATACCGTATGTGGGGATAGTATATTAACATGCATGTTACTATTCCTAATAGTTAGATTACTATTCTAATAGTCAGTTTACTATTTTAACATTTAGTTTAATATTCTAATGATATAGATTTAATTTTCCTATGGGGTCCCTACATTAAACACTTACCTCTTATTTAATCTATTATTCATTCACTTATATTTTCTATCAAAATTATATATCTTTATTTTCAAAATACCTATTGTTATAATAATATTTAAATTAATTTCTATATTAATTTCTTTATATTATTATCAATATTGTATAAATTTAAATTCATAAGAATACTTGTATTCTCCAAATGTAATTTTCAAATTGTTATAATAAAATCTCGTTGGTTTTATCATGTGGTGTTAATGAAATATATAATATTATACTATTATATATGACATAGTAATATAATAGTAAGGGAAATTACTTTTAAAAATTCACTTTAATTACAACCACATTTTAGTTTTGAGTTGTTAGTCCATGGTTCACGTTAAAATTATATTACGTGTATCTTGTGACGTTTAAAAACATAGTTGTTTTTATTTGACGAGGTCTGTGTTATTATTTTTCATGAAAATATGATGTGGGTTTCAATGTGAATTTGAGACTATTATGAGACATTTTCGGTTATGTGTGTGGGTATTCCATGATGGGTGTGATAGTTGGGTTTCAGTGTTCTATATTTGAGTGAGGTGTTGTTACATGATCATTGAGGTTGCACCAAATGTGAATTTAGCCATGGGAGATTCACTATAAGCTCTAAGGATTTCACCATCAAAATATCATGTGTTTTATCATAGGGTTTTATTAAAAATATGGAATTTCACAATGACCAAATAGTCCACTCGAGGATGGGGACCCTGGATGGGGAATTTCCCTCTGTACATGGCATTCATGCTATATGAGGTGTCTAGTTATTTTTTAAAACAATATTTAAATTATTTTAAATTTAAAAATGATATGAAAAAATTATGAATCCCTAAATTAATTTTAATAACATCCAAATCAACCTTCTCTTGGTGTTCTTTTACCTCTCAATTTGTATCTCCTTTGGGCCTTGACAAAATAAAGAGTCCTTAGTTAAAGAGATTAGTGTGGGTAAAGATATAATCCCATCCCTTCTAGTCATAAAATCCCTCAATATCTCCTTATTATTATAAAGTTACTCTATAATTTTTGAGTGTTTCTACCTTCCTTAATTTACAGTGTATGGATACATATTTATTGGAGATTACCAATTAAATAGGATATTATATGTCTATCAAGGGGGTATGTAGATTTCCCATTTTTTTATATTTTTAGAATGTGTTGTTTTAAATTTAGGATGTGAAAAACATATATTAGATCCGTAATTTTACATATATAATTGATTAATTATGTATATTTAACTAATTTAAATTATTTAGGGAAATGAGATGACACCAAACAGGAATCTAGGATCACAAAGGCCACCAGTGACCATTTTCTTTTTGGGTATTGCAAGTAAAACCTGAATTTTTATACGTAGAGTGTGTATTTACTGTAATTATGTCCTCCAAATCCTTGAATATTTTCTGTGAACATATTTTCTTAAGGATTATCATTTTGATGTGAATGGTTATGGGTGATATATCCTTTTTTTAATGAAATTGAAGGAGATAGTGTCATTATGCATGTAGCATGTTGTGTGGTGAATAGTTTTATATTAATTTTATGTTTTATAAGTTATATATCATCCAATTTGATGACATTTAACTGGGGAATCTGCTACCCTTAATATATAGTTGGTATCTTAACCACCGTTATTTGAATAAGTGAAACCTATTGCAAAATGGTTGATCTAGTGATTCATAATTCACAATAATGATGATGTATTTATTTTACATCATCCACCGACATCAACCTTAAAATAGTGCTACATCATTATTTAATATTTTAGTCGCTTATCATCCAATTGTAGCATGTTAGTGGTTCTTCATCCACCCAATGATAGTTTGTTTTTGTAATTTCATCCATCTAGATATTAATATTATTGTAGTGTCATCCTCATAGATATTGATTAAGGATGAATATCATCAAATCATGTAGTATTTATTTTTTAAGACCCTTCCACCCATGGGGTGTCTTATTGGTTTTATATTTTGCCTCTCAAATTGGTAACAATGGTATATCATCGAGCTATGTATGGATAGTGGTGGGATATCATACACATAGAGGGATTAATTCCTCTATGAGTAAGTGATGTCTTATTAAATATTAGTATCAAATTTTTGAAAAATCATTTATATTAATTATATGTGATATTGATGAATCATTAACCATGTAATACAATATTGTTCCATATAATTTTTTAATTATTAAAAGACTGTGAGTTATATAAAATTTATACATGATGTTATTTTATAATATGGGTATATCATACAATTCTAGAAATGTGTGATGTCAGTGATGTAATATTTTTTTGACTATAGATAATTCCATGAGGTGACACATTATTTATTTGTTCTATTTATTATCAATCCATACTTAATGATCAATTTTATATACAATAATTTTTTAATTAATTATTAGAGGTATTATTTTGATTTTTACTCACATCTTTCTCATGCACGTTGTTACCCAATCATATTTTCTAAAAACTAAAATTTTGAAGGGTAATGATTTTTATTAAACTTATGACCTATAGAGTATTTTTTGAGTTGGGAGATATTAACCAACATGGTATCTAGAAATTTTTTTAAATAGGAATTTTTCATATACCCATGGGATATCAGATTCTTATATGGTTGACTATGGGATGTAAATATAACTTATTATATAATATCATGCATGTATTTTTTTCATAACAATTATATATAATTTTAATGTTCAATTTCATCTTCTTCATTTTATGATGATAATATATTATTATTTCTTATAATATTATTTATTGATTCATTTACCAACTAAGGAATAGTCCCACAATTTTATAAATACTTCTAATAATTAGTTATATACATCTATAAAATTATGAGGCATGTATGAGGTAATTGTACATGATTCAATCATTATTGTGGGGAATTGGTCTAAGATTCTATGGTATGTGTTAAGGATTTATTGTTTATGAGTTTTTCAAAAACTATTAACTATACATTTCAATAATCACGACCTCAATTTTATCAGAGATATTATCATTGTATATTTTGTCTTATTAAATAACAAATATCTGAATATATATTTTTCCCTAATTTCAGACATCACAATAAGGTATTGGTTTCAAAAATTTCATAATGTTC
This sequence comes from Viscum album, assembly GCA_963277665.1. Lineage (NCBI taxonomy): Eukaryota > Viridiplantae > Streptophyta > Magnoliopsida > Santalales > Viscaceae > Viscum > Viscum album. The sequence goes on along the minus strand of OY728120.1, from coordinate 2,056,340,098 downwards.
TTCCATAATCAATAAATGTACTATGTAATGTTTTTTAGAAAATAATATATTTATGATAGGTAATTTTGAATAATTAGTAATTTTCTATTTTCCAAAAAAAAATCATTAATAATAAAGAAAAAATTATAAAAAATATGTTAATCTAATGCTTCACCATGTTGTGTTAAATCATATAAACTAAAATATTACAATTTATAGTTATAATTACTCATTCAAATAAACATAAAATTTAGTATACTATTTTCATTTACATTATTAGATACCAAATTAAAATTTCATCACCACTAACCAATTGTTTTTATTAACCCTTATCACTCCTCCTTTAATTTTTTGACATATCAATTTAATTTGGGGATCTAAAATAAGATAAATTTCATTTTATAATCCTTATATTTTTTAAATACTCTACGAACATGGAATTCATTACATTTCTTACAAAATGGTAGGGGGAAATCTATCAGAAACCATCATGTAATGTCATTACAATGACAATATTTTATAAATAATCATACAAACCTTTTCATTTTTTTATGTGTATTTACCCTAATAATAATATTTATTTATATAAGTGATCACAAAACATATTATAAAAGATTATTGAGTTAAAAATTAATATTCATAATTTCATATTAAAATAATTAAATTGAAATTTGTTTTTATATTGTCACATGGAAACATGATCATAATGAAAATTATTTTATAAATAATTATGTTTAACACAATCTCTGCTCTATGTATATTTCTTTCATGAAATGCTGTCTCGGAAAATATACATCATTTTGAAATGATTTTATTAGAGGGTCACCCCCTTTTTGATACTAAATATTTACTCCTTCATTAATTAATGGTTTTTCATATTAAAGTAATGATTTACTATGAATTTTTCCCTTATACAATTTGCAAATTATTATAGGGGCTTCATATTAAAAATTATTATTTTTCACATGTTTCACCGTTATTATTATGATCCTATGTTATTCGTTGATATTAAATAAATATGTAATCCTATTTTAGACACCTCCCTAGTGGATATATTTCCCTTTAAACTTTATTTCCCATATTTTACAAAGTGAAACTCGATATTCCACAATATGATCATTATTCGATTTATTCTAATTGAAAAATATTGATGAAAAATCCAACCTATAAAGAAAATCATTAAATAATGGTAAACACTTTTTATCATTTATAAAATATAATTATAAATATATATTCAAAATGAAACCATTTTATATTATTTGAAATAATCATAAATTTATATGTAATTCACCTCCCCTTTCAAAATTAAATCTAAAAGATCATGTAATATAAAATTTAACTCAAAATACATGACATATGATATTGGTTGTCCTAATAGATTAGTGTAGACAATTGAGAGGTGGGATGGATTTGGTGAACCTATACTTTTTTATTCTGAATTCCAATATATATATATATATATATATTAATCCTTAACCATGATTAAAATTGAAAACACTTTTTAGATTTAAAATTAATAGATATTTTTAATTTCACATATAAAAAACACCACAATCTATAAATGTCCTGAAATATAGTATGGAAGATTTATTTTCATAATTTTCAGATCTAATGTGGTAAACCCTCTCTATATACGTATAGTTTTACAGCTAGAAAAAATATAACCACATTATATTTTACCATCAAATAAAAATTTGTTGACTAGGGACCATCCAATACTAGTAGCACTATATTAGACATGTGAACCTTTAAAATGTTTGTATAATAAAGGGAGAACATATTCTAGTAAGATCATTATACACTCTCTCAATATTTTTGATAACTTTTTTTGAAATTTCATGTAGATCTTAAATATGTACAGGGGTATACCAATGACCAACCAAATAATTTTTCTTCTCTCTCAGATCCTTCAAATATAATTTCATTGGTATTTATAATAAACTAAATCTAGGTCTTTAATATGTTCACATCATACCATTAACATTAGAATTTAAAAAAAAAATAACATCAATTCCATTTACAAGGAAGCTGACAAATATAAATATTATGTATGAAATCTTAAATGCTTGTCATTATATCTCTATTACTCTTTATGAAACAAAACCATGAAATTATACCTAATGATTAAAAAAATAATTTTTTTAATGTACATTCTAAAAGAATGAAAATCATTATATATTCTCAACATCATTATCTCCATCAAAAAATATATGAAACACTATATATAATACAGATATTTAAGTGAAACAAAAATTTCTCAACATTCTTATTCTCATATATAATCCACTATTGATATTATTTAATCACATAGTATTAATAAAAATGTTTAATGAATATATATTAAATATCACACAAAAAGTATTAATTACATGTCATAATTATCCACACCAAAATATAATAGATCATTAAATTTTAGAATCATGATTACATAAAAAATTGAAACATAAGATAATATAATAATTCCCCACTAAGATCATCATAACTCGAACCCTTATTAGTCATAACATAAAAAATACCATTATTAATAAAAATTAATGGAAACATAACAATGGGAAATCTCGGATACTTATTAATGGAAGATGAATAGAAATCAATATAAAATGTGGATAATGGAATGAAAACATTTTAATAACATATGACAACCACACACTACATATCAGAGATCAGAAACATGATTCATGTAATAATTCATAGAAGTTCATAGAACATGAATCATAATGATATAAATGAAAAAATCCTTGATAGAATATTTTTGGCATAAAACAGGTACTTTTTAATACACATAATCATTGAAAATAATTTTCTAAATAGTCAAGATTAATTCAGACATCTATTATAGGGGAATGGGTTCAAAATACATATCATAGTATAAGTAGAGGATCATTCACCAAGTTATCATAGTAGACAGAGTCCCTTGATAAATTGATTTCACTCTATATTCTAGTCCTGTTTATCACATTAGAAATCTATGATTACACGTTGCAGGGTAGGGAAATATAATTTAAGGCACATCTTCCAAATGATAAAAATAATACATATGTGTGAAATAATATCATAAAAATATAAAAATATCCAATTAAAAATAAACGGTTTTCATTATCATTTCATCATAAAATAACTCATTGAAAAATAAAGTTGGTTTCAAATTTTTTTATCTTTTCATCATAACATAACCCATGTAAAAGAATAAGGTTTCATAAAATTGTTGTTAAAATTATCCTAAAACATTAAATTAAAAAATAGGGAAGGAATAATTTGTTCATATACCATGAATAGAATAAGTATAATCAAGTATTTGTTTATCGATGATGAGAATAACCATTAAAATATTATTTAAAACTTACATGGGGTAAATACCCTTCCCATATTGAACATCAATTTTGATAATATAAAAATTGCACAAATATTTTGGAAAATATTTTCTATGGAATTTACTTTTGAATCATGTAATGAAATATTTCATCAATTTTTTTCCTAATGTTTACTAAAAAATTTCAGGTTATACATGTAAAATAGAATACATTCCATTCACAGCTTTGTAAAAATGTTAAAATATACCTCATTCATAAAATGAAAAAAAGATTCATTTTTTTAAAATATAAATTTTGTGTAGATAAACATTAAAACAAATATTATTACTCTATTAACATTTGTAAATCATTTTTTGCAAACATATATTTGGATTAAAAAGAATTTTTGACAAAAGTGAAAAAAAATCATATTTTAATCAAAAATATTCTTTCTTCATTTTTATTATATAAAAATTGAAAAATGATTAAAACGAATTTATTTTAGATAAATAACAAAATTATTATAAAATTAATGATTTCATTATTTGATATTTCATATTAATTCATCATTTAAATAATAATCACAAACAAACCCGATAAATAATGGGATTATATCATACCACCGCATTCACTTTGATTACTTTTGAATCATAAACCCCATGAATGAATAAATATGGATATTTATATAAAAAATTATTATAATAATCAGAAATGAGATGCATGTATAATATATACATCCCACAATGGACTTAATGGGTGAATATGTATTTTTTCCAACCTGAATAAAATTGAGACTCAACTCCCTAACCCCATGTCTGGAAATCATTCATATATGAATGAAAAATTAGTATAATAAGTAAATGTTTATTATAAGTCTATTATATAACTTTATAATATATATATATAATAAATTATAATCTTTAATAATATCCATTTATAACCAATTACGCAACAAATCACTGTTAAATGCACTATTTCTGATAATAACTACATTATATTTTCTTATATGCCATGGTTCACTAATTTTATCCTTGTAAATTGGTCATGGTTACATAATCTCCACAATCTTCAAAATGAGATAAATATATAATTTAATTGTAATATAATTTTTTTAATTTATCCAAAAAATAAGGATAATGGGTTGAATTACGGCATTCATAGCGACAATCGTTCATACATATGCATGAACTCTGTTTTCATTTTAATAAAATTAGATTGAAAGAAAGGGAAATATTATATCATATTTCCATAATCATTATTATATAACATATATCATATATATTCATCATATAACTCATTATTTCTATACAGGTAAAACTAAAACAAAAAATGAATCACATCACATAAGGAATGTGGTATTCCACATGAACGTAGGAGTGAAATTATAATTTTAAATGGATTGAACTTTAAGAATGTAGATATGATATTTTAATTTATGAAGTAAATTTTTTTTCAAAAATATAATTTAATATATATATATATATATATATATATATATTTTATAAATTGTTATATCCAACCATGATAGGTGGGGTAGGAAATCAAATTATATTAGTTCGAGATACGGTAGTCTCCCTTACACATGATCGATAGTGTTTTCACATTAAATGGAGAATTAATTTGAAAAATATTACTCCCTTAACATAATATATATATATGGAATATAATAGTTATCTTATTTCATCATCATTAGATAATATTTGATGGTGTTGGAAGAGGAGAAAATTACTGATTAACAACTATAGCGCTTCCTTAAAGATCCTATTCTGGTTTATACATAAAACATTGCTAGGATATTTTTCTAATAATGAAATGGAGTGTAGTTCAGGGGGTGAATTTAATATAATTATATTTTAAAATCTTTTCTGAAATAATGATCTTTACTTGTGCAGAAGAGAAAAGAGGAGTTTTCCCTATATAAGTGGGTGAGGGAACCCACTTGGAAATTTCCAAAAAGAATACATAATGATAATGTAATTCTGATAATGATAAAAATGAGTAAATTTTCAATTTTTTATGATAATTATTTTTAAATATATGATATACTATTGTAATATGAATTTTTATTTACTAAACATAAAGTTATTTTTTGGTTTAACACCGAGGTAATCTAGTTTTATCATTAATCGCTATAAATAAAATTTATTTTTTCTAATGTTCATTAATAAAAAATTTATTATTTTTTATTAACTAATATTAATTATTTTAATTTAATATATGGAATCCAATTTTAAAAATTAATTTCATAGAAATGGAATCTTTTTTAATTTTACAATAAATATACTGACGCGAACAAAAAATAGTTTTCCATTAACATTTTTTCATAGGTTTAAATAGTTTTCAAAAATTAGTTTTAACAAAATTTGATAAAAATGGATTAGAATGGATTAATAATAATTATATTTAATAAATATTACATTTAAATGATATTAAAATAGGTCACTACTTTGTAATTATGTTAAAAAAATAAGTAATAATAAATATAATATAAAATTTCTCACTATCCATTATAAATATAATATTATCATAAAATTATGAAAAAGAAATCAAATATTTGTTTTGATTTTTATTAAAATTTATTTTCATTTTTTCATATATATTTATTTAAATTTTAAAAAATACTTTTATAATATATATGGAAAATGTGAGAGATCGGGATATTTAAAAAAAATGTTTTGAAATATAAAATTGATTTATTCTTATTACATGCCAGGAAAAAATATTATATAAAATTTAAAAAATTAATATAGATATATAATATATAAATTTCATTTTTATTATTATCCACTAGATTATAATTTTATATATTATGATAAATACACTTTCTAGGTATAAAAATAATTTTCTAGCAAAACATTTCTTTTCTGTTCAAAATGTTTTATATAAATTTATAATCTATTTATATATAAATGATTTTAAATTATTCATTTGTAAAATATATTTTTATCATATTATAATTATTCATATGTATAACCACAAATTTCACATTAATTTTATAATACTATGATATATAATAGTTCATCAAAACTCGAAGGGGCATGAAACAGAAGATATCAAAGAGATTAGATATATTTGAAAAAAATTATTTCATAAAATATCATAATGTTACATTGAATCATCCGTAAAATAAATATCAATATTAAAATGATGATACACTATTATTAAAAACATTGGATACTTCTACCTCATCATATCTTCATGTTCCAATTTAACATCCTCAAATTGGTTGTTTCACAACAAAACACAAGAAATGTTAGTGGTATTATTTTTTAGAACATTATATCTAATACCTATAGTGTACACTAGTATTCCGATTTGAGAAACCCAACTCTAGTGGATCTTTCACTTATTTCATTTCATGTGAATTTTTACATTTTTACTTCCCTATGAGTGAATAATGGAACACATATTTGGAATTGAGAGTGGTTCAGCAAAATTCATTGAGAGAAGTTCAGTGGATGTTTTATAGGATAAAACACTATTTATACTCAATAATGATCTAAAAGCAGAAAATATAAAGATGTATCATATTTAAATTCATCTAAAATATAATATCATTCATCCATGAATAAATTCAATGGAACAACAAGTAACCAACCATGATATTTGGTTCACATCGACGAATGTAATCTTAACATTTTTGTCAACATTGTGGTTCCCTTATGTGATATTGAATTGATATAACATTATCATCCACATATTTTTTTATCTCATTCAACAATTTAATTATTTATAAAAAATATTTTATGATGTTTTAATTTTATAATTCATTCCATAGAGGAATTTATTGAACCATTTTAATTATTGTGTGAAATATATTATTATATAAAAATTTTAAAGGAGGGGGTGTTGGTCCTAGATAACATTGAAACCATTATAAAAACATATTAGTATATCCAGTAGGTTTTCAATGGTTCTATAAGACTGAAATTATATCTAATAATGATGCGTAATATAGAAAATAAAAATTTGGTCCTAGTCTTGCTGACGAAATATCCAGAACATCACGGTAAATGTCAGAACACTACCAGATGTAATAGAATATAATACTACATTAAGACATAATATATCCTTATTTTACATTATTTAAATTTAATATTTTTCAAATTAATCATTGATTAAAATTTTGTTTCATTACATATTAATGTGTTTGACTAGACCCATATAGAATTTGGGCCTTTATTCATTTTTTGGATTTATATTAAAAAATACGTCGGATTTTTTTCCAAATAAATTATATTATAGGTAATAGTTGTAAAACCAATTAGAATTTTTTCTATCAACCTTATTTTTTTTATATTACAATAATTGATATACATACTCATCAGTATATTTCATCACATTATCCTTCATGTAATAATAATTTATATCTCAGTACATCTTTATACATATATAATAAAGAGAGAATTAATAATTATGAGCCTAATGCAAAAATTAGTTATTCAAATATGGTATGGATAGAACACAGTAAAAGTACATTAGTATTATAATTCAATCATAATGAGAAATAAATTTATTAATAATTATGACATTATTCCACAAATATATATCATTATTTTGGAAATTTTAATCATCACAAGGCTAGATGTTATAACACTTACTTTAAAAATATTGTATTTCTACTATTATATTAAAATTTTTATATCCAACCATTCAGTATTATAAAATGTTGTATATTTTGTAATTATCGTCATAGATAACCAATCATTGTCTTTTTTACTAAAAGTATCACCCCTAGTTATATTTCCTATAAGGGTAATGTATTTTACAGGAAAAAGTATTTTTTTATTTCTATCCATATTCTCTAGTGAATATTTAACTCCTACTATGTGAAAATATACATTAAATTTTTTTGATTAGCTAAATATCACACCACTCGATAAAAAAATAATTCCACAATATCATTAATTAAAAACATACTATATGGAAATACAAATTATTATTTAGGTAATCTATCTCATGAGCCTCCATTTATCATGAGGCATAATCTATATCCAAATAATTACTCATGAGAATTAATCTCTATCCCATATTTGATGTATCATTACAAATTAAAAACCCTTATCCACTTCTAGAAGAGGTATTAGTAGTTTAAATGAGTACATATCTCTTCAATTCCTTAAAATTTTATTCACTTTAATTTTTATAAATGAACTTTTCTTATTCATGAGTTACAATTCTTAGAGGATTAGAAAGTCAGGATAAATTATACAAATCCAAAAAAAATATCATGCCAGACCAATTAAGAATTGGATGTTAGTCATAATGTTAATTTATGGAATACATTCGATATTATTAATCTTTGATGTTTCCATACATATAACCTCTTTTGAAATTATATTACAAAAAATGTTTTTTATAAAAAAAATAAAACATTGTAAATTTTGAATAAAAAATATCCTTCTTTCGGTCATTACAAAAATTTGAAATTTATTATCATGCTCTTCAAGGTTCTTTGAATATATTAGAGTATAAACTACAAATACAAGAAAAAAATGGTCAAGATAATCATTAAAAATATTGTCACTTCATCTATGATGGTAGTGAGGTAATTATTAAAAAAATTTGAATAAATATATATTTATATTGTCCTTACATATTAAAAAATGATATCATATCATTATCCTCATTCATGAAAATTAATTTATGATGAACATAATGAAGGTAAATCATGGAATTTTTTTTTCGATATATGTTGATCAAAAAGTAATCAATATGTTTTATAGGATATATGGTCTTAATTTGGATCATTTTCAGATGTTAATAATCATTTTATAGACATATCGATCAGTCTATATTCTTTATAAAAAGACAAGGTTCATCCCAATATGAGAAACAAGATCGAACAAATCCCTGGAACTGATTCTTCAAGAGCTTCTTCATTAAGTCCTTCAACTTAACTAGGGTAATTCTATATTTAGTATTTAATATATGTATATCCCCATGTATGATTTCTAATGATAAATCAAATTAACTATATTGCGGAAGACTATAAAACACTTACAAATACATTGATAAACTCATAAAAAGTGGGAATATCATATAAGTTTAATTTATCCTTGTCCATATGAGACACACAACCATTTTAAATATCAATATAGATATATTAAAAGGATGATTATTGGGTTAAAAGATCATATTTATTTTTATAATAATAAAAATTCATAGCTTCTATCATAAAATCAAACAAAACTTCATTTCCTCTACATTCAATATGGGATTCTTGTAGGTAAAGCTACAATATGAAAAATATATAATCAAATTAAACTAGAAGAATAATAACAAAATTTTTAGAAATATTATTCATACTAACTTCAACCATAGAATAATTATTTTACTGAGTTCAATCATCATACAATTATGGGTTCCAACTATTAATTAAATACATAATTATCTAGGATAAAAATTCAAATTACTAGTGAATTTTCAAGATATATCATAATTCATAAAACTAAACTCATTTATGGTATATAACTATTTGATATTACATATTACCACCCAAACATTATCAATCTACCAACCATCCCATATTAAATCAAAATAGAATATTCAATGAAAAAATAATCATTTCCAGAAACTAAATAATCATAAAAACATAATTATAGGATGTATAAAAATATATACCATATTATTAATAAATGGAATCATATGATTATCCTTGGTCAATCATGGTCATTATTTTTTCAAATCATTCATGGAGTTTCACAAATAATATGTCAATATACATGTAAGTATTTTATGGACCATGTACAAAACTATCATTGTGGAATTGGTTCACTCCATAATCCATCATAGTTTTCAGAATTCAATCCCAATATATCATTTTTTATAGAGTCCCTTATTATGTTGGGTTTTCTCACCATTCTAGTACTATTTATATAATGACATATCCATCGTCCCCTAATGCATTTTAGGGGTATATAATATTATTCCCACCCATAAAAATATAAAAAAACACTTATGTTATATAAAGTATTATTAAAAAATCATCCTATAATTACACATGAAATGGAAACGGCTTTCGTAATCATTTCATCATAGCATATCCCATTGAAATGACGTGGGTTTCATAGTCATTAGTTTACATAACCATAAACAATATAGAGAAAGAATAGGTGTGTTATAATTGGATCATATACCTAGTAGAGCACAATTATAATTTATGTTTATTTTTATCAATATATATACATTATAAATTTAAACATTATTAAATTATTTCTTAAGGTAAGTACACATTTCACTATGAAAATACCCATTTAAAATATAAAAAATTCAGAAATATTAAGGATAAAATATTCTTCTATGATTTCCATTATAATCTCTAATGGTTTATTTATGTAATTGATCATTCATGGTGATGAGAAATATCATTCAATCCATATAAGTATAAAAGAACATAATCATTTAATACCATTTCAAATTGTCAAGAGAACTATTTTATAAATATGAAATCAAATTTAATTTTGAACCCATATTCCAAAAAGTGTATCATGTGTAAAATGTGGCGTTAAAATTATTGTACAATATTAAGGACATTCATGATAACTTTTTAGAATACATGGATATTGATGAAAATATATTTCATAGAAGAGGGAAATGAAGTTAGTTTTTTCATAAAACTTTCATTGGATATATTGAGTATATTAATAGGGTAAATAAAAGGAAAAAATAATGTCTCTAGAAATAACTAAACTATGAGAAGATTTATAATTTTATTAATAGATTGTTCATAATATTTCATCATTGGAATCCTAAAAATAAACAATGCTGATAAATAATTAGATAGTTTCATAAAACAATTAGAAATTTGGTAACTATTGAATTAGATGCCCAATGAAATAAACAACCATATATGGATATCTATATCTCAAAATTTTCATGAGAATAATCATAATATATATTGAACATTATAATATAATCAACACAAATGAAATAAGTGGTGAATATTTTATGTGTCACACTAAAATAACTAAGAGAAAAAATCCACTATCCTAGTTATTTATGTCATTTGTTCAGGTTATAACCACATGTATAATTAATGTAGGTTTATTATTAATCAATTATTGAATAATAATATTTTCTATAATACAATTTACTATTTACTTATAACTTTCTAATAACCATTTATTAACAATTCCTGGTTAGAATAATTTATTCCACTAATATCTCCATGGTTTTAAATTTCTATTTTTCTCTTCATGCATTGATCATGGTTCCATTTTCTCAAGAATCTTAATTATTTACTAAAAATATTAAATATTCAATATGGAAAATTTAGGTTCATATAAGATATATAAATATAAATATAATAGTTACACATTTCAAGGATATGGTTTGTCTTATATATGAAAGAACATTGTTTTTATTTTTTAAATATATATAAATAATGAATAGAAAATAATAATTCAACATTATTGAATCGTGTTTATATCATATAAGGATTATAAACTCATAAAAGAAACCTATATTTTTATCTATGTAAAAATAAATCAAAAAATATATCACATCACTTTGTCGAGCCCACATTTATGTTTGAGTGATGTTATTTTATTCAACACATTGAAATGTATGAACATAGTTGAAAAATTATGATTATATATGTGTAATTATTTAATAAATATAATATATATATATATATATATTATATCCATAATTATATCCAACTACAAGAGTAGGTAATGGAAAAAGATCTATATAGATTTAAATTGCACACATGGTAGAGAAAATGACTCATACATAGCTTGAAATTACACACATAGAAAGCATCATATGAGTGAATAACATTAATAGATACATAGATTCACTTGTATGTTTCTCAATAATCATATGTATGTTAGAAATTACACAATAGGAACTCTAAAATTCTCATACATAAAATATAGAATGTCTCATGTCCAAGTAATATTTACTCTTATAATATTGAATTCCCTATTATATGACCGATATAATATTTTTGAAATTACTCATATGTTCTTATCATCTAATATGGAATAACATATACTTCATCATAGGACATCATTATTTTTCATGACCAATTAGAGAGATTATATAAGGGTTTATATTAATTTGTATCGACAATAAAAGTACTCCAATCATTCAAAATCACTTACAATAACCATTGAAAAAGAATAAAATAAATACGTGAATAATTATAATAATTTTAAATATATTTAGATAGTATTCATGGTACTAATCAGATTGGATACTCAATTTTGGGTTGTTAATAACCTCTATGTCATCAAAATTCATCATTTATATCAGCCTTCATAAACCATTCATCCACGTTCATTTTAATCATTATTTAAACAATAATATTTTCAAAAAATAAATGAATGGTTTATATATAACTGATCCTTATCCTATAATTTATAATCTATTTTTAATCATTTAAATAACAGTTATATATTTATTCATATTGAAGTTATACATCAATCTATTTGACGTGTGCATCAACATTTTTTTACCAATTTTTATTCAAAATTATTTTTCTCTTGTCATTTCTACTAACACTATCTCCCAAACCATTTAATCATAGGGATGCTAATATAGTATCAAAATCAAGAATATCCAATTTACAAAATTTTAAACTTCCTTATTTTTCATGTCCAATTTAATTTGACTCTATTTTACTAAACCCTTATATAATGGGTAAAAAATTAATCATATATTAGGCGAGGATCCTCACACCGTCACCCATCAAAGAAATAATTTAATATATTTTTGCAAAAATGATAAATGAAAAAAGATAAATGTTTAACCCATAGAAAAAATCAATCTCAACCTAAAATTTTATTATCATTTATAACCATACTCCAAAAGTAATTCTATTTCTCCTCCTAATAAATTACTATATATTAAATTTGGTTTGTTATTATAAACCCATTAAAACAATATCATACAGGGGGGATTTATCATCCCAATTTTTCAATCATAAATTTCATAATATTCTTATCCACTTTTGTTTACTAATGACTATTATTCTCAGATAATTCCATAGATAAAGGGTTATTCCACATTCTTCTTAGAAATAATCTATGAACTAATTAACACTATGTCAACATGGAATATCCCAATTTATAAACCACAAAGTTTTAATTTTGAAAATAATGTTTTTCACTTGTACTCAAAATGTGAAAACAATATTGATCTTATCTTATAAGATAATTAACATCATGATTTATTATATATTCTAAAAACATAGTCTTTATAAATGTATTGAAGAAAATAAACATTAAATTTAATAGAATATTTATCTCCCACCTTGATTTATCATCATTCCCCATTGATAACCATATTTAATATTAAACAACATAGTAATGGAAAATGATATTCATACCCATATCATCAGATTTAATTCACCACAATATTGAAAACTTTATTGAAATAATAATAATCATCATCATGTTGCTTCAATCATTATGATATTTTCCCCATAAGGGATTCACTCAAATAATCAACAATGTGAATAATCTATTGTTTTAAATCATTTATGAAACAATATGATGACAAATGAAATAAAAAAGTGATACCACATTGAATTCCCAATTACAGAAGATCAAAATTATTTTATATAATTTTCAACATCAATTAGTTATCTTCCTTATTGATTTACAATTATTTTACCCTTTGATAATTTATATTAACATGAATAATGGAATAGAGTGTTTCTATATATTCTCTTTAGATTTTTCTAAATGAATGTATCTTATTTCAAAATAAAAATATTTTTATATTTAAGGATCCACATCCCTGAGAACACTCAATTCATTAATATTTTTAAATATTCTAAATCTATTCATCATTTTGAGGAATCTATTTCAAACTATTATCATATTTATTAAATGATGAAATATAATTTAATAATTAAGGAACTATATCCTTATTGTATTTTAATTTTATAAATATATTCTCCATTGAGAATCATAGATTTCATGAATTTTTCAACATTATCCACAGAAACAAAATTCATTCCCATATTACCATATTGAGAAAATTATTTATTTTAATCATAAATAAACCTTTTTGCCACATCCAATTTATTTACCCATGTGGTTAATAATAATTAAAGAGCATTATATATTGAAATGGAAACATTAAATACATATATATTAATTAATTTTATATGAATATTCATTATAAATTAATATAAACCACACTAGAAATGTAAAGCAACAATATATCTAATGTATTGGTCATAAAAATTAATAATTTATCAAAATTATTTCACATTATTTTATAGACCCACTATTCGCATATCGTATATAATAAAATTATACATTAATTGGAGAGTGGAATGATATGAAATGGTGAGATATAAGGCCTGGAATGGATAAATATAATAGATGTAAACCAATTATCATAAGTGAGGAAAAAATAATTATAAGGGTTTGAGAGCATGATAATAACCTACAATAATCATTCACAATTATTCTATGATAAAAAATATTAAATATCATTATAAGTAATTTCTATAAAAACATAAGTCATCTGTTTGTGGAATCATATACAAAAATCCACGAGCAATTAGAAAATACAAAACCATAATAAATTATCATTTTGTGTAAACCCTAGAATTAAAAATCTCTTCATTAGCAAATGTTCACATCCAAGACAATCATTGTGTGAAAATACACAAAATCAAGATAAAATCCCTGATATTTCCAAAATTTTCATTGGGATATCTTTAATAATTTAAAATCCATCATTTTTATTCAGAATGATGACTCTGTAATATAATTTAAATTTATCACCTCCTTTATTATTTCCTAATGAATTTCTAGGATATAACTATAAAAACTACCATTAATAGTCCGTAAATTAAATAATTACAAATGGAAACATACTAATTCATTTAGAGGATTATTTTAGGTTTAGAGTTTTATAAAACTATTACACTATTCATAATTTAAAACCCTATATTTTAAATTGGGGGAACATTAATTAATTATAGTTTTTAATAAAATATTAATCTTTTAAAATGAATCAAGATTTATTTTCTTGAAACATCAACAGGACATTCATCATGTCTTTTTTTCATACCCATACATAAATTCGATTAAAACAATTAAACAGTGGCATGAGCATGAAACCATAGTATCAGACACAAAATGGTGTAATATGTTAATCTAGTGAAAAAATTGAAAACCCATATAATAATTACCAATATCACATTATTCCATGATCACATTACCTCAATTATTTCAATTTTTAATGACACGCATTTTTTCGGGTGGGACAAAATTAAACCACATAGAAATAAATTTAAACTCCAAATCCAAAATCCATTTAAATCATGTGTTAGAAATAAATGGAGATGAGTGAAATCAATATGATAAATCTCATCATATTACACTCTCATATCCTATAATGACAAATTCCATTACAAAATGCATTGGAGAGACCCAATATGAATAACACGTCATATAGGATATATCAAAAATTCCCTTTCTCATATATAATGATAATGTACCATTTAATCAAGAAAATATGTTATGATTTTAGTATTACATTATAAAACCCTTGATAAACACTCTTAAGCTGGTATGAATAAAATTAGATATCAAGAAGCTAATTTATTTCAAACCCCCATTGAAAAACAACAATAACTAGAAAAAATGAAATAGTTTTCCTTTGAAGAAATCATAAAATTGTTTAGATTAAATGAAACGTCAGATAAGGTTCACAATGATGGTAAAACCCATCAATTTCATTATTCATTAAAATGAAACATTAAATTTTTATTTTTTTCAAAAAATAATTACACATAATCTTCCATATAAATTACTATCACAAAATGTGTAATGTTTTATAAAATTTCACATATAAATCATTTATCACTGTTTGAAAAATGTCATTAAATAATTTTAAGAATATAGAAATGGAATAATTTTAAATATTTATGAAATCATTAAATTATTTTAAACAATGGTTTATGTTACAGTGTCCCTTATCTCAAGTCTGACTTATCATGCATTTTGATTATACAGGTGAAATATAAAATTATGATAATTATATACATGATTAATAATATTTTAACTGTTTACTATTAATATTTTTTAATTAAAATATTAAATATAATTACTTATTCAATTAATTTCATTTCAATAATTTTTTTTATTTTCGACTCATATGACTAAATTGACTTTGGTTGGTTGTCTGTAGATAGAGAGGTACTTACATTATCATATCTAGAATAATTTTCATGAAATAATTTTCAAATTTATACAAAAATTTTAGTATTAAAAAATTCCATGAATGATGTTTTTGAAAAATGAACTTTGTTACAATCATTGAGATGGTAAGTCATGTGTGTCCATGAGTAACATTTCCATTTTCCACAATAACGAAGAAAAGGTGGTGAGTAATTTATTATATTTCCATCATGAATATTATATCATAAATTTAATTTTATTAATTTATAAAATACTTATTCATAAAATATATGTTATGTGGTTGTTAGAAATGAATCACAACACTTCGTAGTGGAGGTAGTCCACATATATGATAGAATGACAGTAAAGTTTTTCCTCAAATGGAATGGTCAGGATAAGTATGATATATTATCATTAAATATTGATAAATATTTCATGAATAATATATATATATATATTATGACTTTTATTTGTTGTGAGATGAGTGATGGAAAATTATTTACATTAGTTCACAAGGCGGTTGTCTACCGTACACAAGAACGATAGTTTTCTTCCAATTCATTTATGTGGGGATAGTTATTGGTTGTAAAATTAGCCAAAAAAAATCTATGTATATAGAATATAATTTTAATATTTTTCCTTTTTAAAGGGGATATCATGAATTTATATGAGGAATTTAAATGCAATCATATAGTTAAAATCTACATATTATCCTTGGAAAACCTCCTTTAATTTCAGCATGAATCCCTCATTGGTTGATATTCATTATAAAAAGTCACTAGATTGATTAGAGGTATGTTGTAATGGTATTTTTGTAGGTCCATGATGAAAAAGTGTTATAAAATAGTGTGATTAAAATATGGTAGGAGGTTTCATTTGATATTTGAGGGGAGATGAACTACTATAATTAATTAAGAAATAAATTTAGAAAAATTTATTTTCACTGAAAAATCTCTAAAATCAATTTAATATAATTTTTATGCATATGAGTTGATATAATATAATACTATAATATATAAACTTGTTTCGGTGATTCTTTTACCCTTATAATTGTGTTTCATCACCTCATTAATCCCTTTGATGATTACCGTGATAACAAAACCATTAAATTTTTTGTTTTTATGTTAGTTTTTATAAAAGGATAAGTGGATCATAAATGTTCCATGGAAGATGTTTTTAATCATATACAAATTGTTTAATGACTATGGGATTTTTAAAATTTTAAATCAATTAATAATATAACATTTATTATAAAATATCATTAATGTTATTTTTGGATCTACAACATATATTATTTTATTTTATTTTCCAAGACATGAATAACATTTCAAAAAACAAATTAGTTTTATTATAAAGAGGTTATGTAATCAACATAATTACCAATATATATATTTTATGGGTTTCCATATCACATTAAAAAAAATTACACCTTAGGTAACAAATTTTTACCTTAATCGCGGTAATGACATTTCAATATTAAAGGGTAATGATTTTACGAAATAGGTGAAAATTGGATCCTATGTATTCAAATTTTGAATATTTGATCCAATTATAATCAAAATATTAATATTTAATTTTTTAATTAATTTTTAATAATTTAATAAAATATTATATGATATAAAATATAATTACTATCATTTTTGGCACTACTCATATAATTTGAATTTGAATGAAACAAGAAATAATTATAATTTGAATATAATAATTTCATTCATATAAAATATTATACATATATTTATCATAAAAATTCATGTAAATGGTTAACTTAATAAATATTTTTACTTTTACTATTTTCGAACCATTTATATGATTTTTCATATACTTGTACAAAGAATAATTTCAATGTTTCCCAAGAATTAGATGTAATTATATAAAATTGAAGATATTTAAATAAGTTAAAATTATAATAAATAAATTATTTTTTCAAATAAAAAATTCTAAATAAATAAAATATATTTTTATCCCTTATAAAAAATTATTTTAAATTAAAAATTAACAGAGTCAAATTTGACATTATGTTTTACATAAACAATGTAAAGGTAAATATAGAATATATAAGGCATGAAGTTCCACTATTTTCGAAATATGGATGGAGATGGAATAAATACTCTCTTTCAAAAGAATAATAGAATTTGTTTGGATATGTTTTTTTAACTTATTTTTTTAACCATAATTACTCGATTTACCCTTATCGTAGTAATATTATTTAATGTAGTTATAATTAATAATGACCAAGAAATGAAAAAATTTATAAAAATTATACCTCATTATTTCAAAAGTATAAATAATTTTTTAATATGAAATTTCTAGAAATCCTTATTAATCATTTATATTAAAAACCAAGGACTAATGAAAACCATTTTTTATGAATAAAATATTTTTGGAAAAAAAATATTGTTTATAAAAATTGAAAAATGAAATTAATTCATTGATTAAAATAATACTATTAATATTATACGATAAATATTTTTACATTGAAGGAATTTATTTTAAAAAATGGGTAGTTTAGAATTATTGAATCAATTATTGTAAGATCTCGTTATTTAGAAATGTATGGTCCCTTTTATGTTTTATCATTTGCACTGGGAATGGAGAGGGTTCATTTTAGTTTGGAAGGCTTTGGAGGTTTTCAAATCAGTTATGTATTTTTTTGTGATTAAAATAGCATTTAAAAATATTTCACAGTGTGTAGCACTATTACACACAATGTAATATTTTAATCAGGATAATTCAGCTGAGATGATGGGTTTTCAGCATTAAACATTAAAAATAATTACACAATGTTTAATTGGATAACATATTATGTAATACTACAATTATAAATTTATAATGGTTTGTAATGTAAATTATGGTTACATTCCTTCACAAATATTTCCCTCTCTCAACCATAGGGATCTCCCAATAGTTTGGGAGTGATTTCTTCATTTCTGATCATCACATATTGGTGTTTCAACCCCATTAAGACTTTTTCATTGGAATCCCTTTGATCCTTTTTCATAAGATGATGTAGTGGTACATTTTGATAGTTGTGGTTTTGAGGGTTAATATTGATACAAGGTTATTGTCCAAGATCTATTTTTCTTTTTTGGATTCAACAATTCAAAAACAAATGTGGATTTTGGTTGGGTTGGGGTTTATCAACGATACTGAGTCAGGGGGTCTAATTATCAATTCTAATTTTATTGAATGAAATTGAATATTTGAAAAATGGAAATTGAAAATTCCATGATTAAAAATGTTATTCTCAAATGAATAGAGAAACTTAATTACCATTGGATATTGACATGGGTTGAACTTTCAGAAATATGAATTGGAAATCATAAATCATGTGAATATGAGTATTGTATGGAGTTTTAATTATATAGTTAAAAAATAAATGTGATAAGTAATTACGAATAATGAAAAATTTGAAATGACTGCATAATGGAAATGTTAAATAGATAACCATGCATTGGGTTTTCTGTAATATTTAATATATTCAACTTCATTGTGATTTTATGATAAAAGGAAATTTCGAATGTGTTATCCACCCATAGGGTATACTTTTATGATTGAAACGAGTAGTGGGATTTGGAATTCATCTACCAATACACATGGAGTCCGTTATTGGAAATATGTCCCCCAATATATTAATGAACTTATTTTTCATCACTGACTTTCAGGACATGGACTACTTCTCCAAATATCCATTGGTTTTCGGACTACCTCCTTAGGCCCCCATTTCGTGAATGTAAAATTGAACTAAAATAGTAAATTAATCCCTGTGATTTATGTGATATATGATATCCCATAGTGATAATTATTTCTCAATAATTATCCAAAGGAGGTATTTACGGTTCTGGTTTCATTGTAAACATATGTGGTTTATGTTCTCAATTAATGAATAATATGATAAATATTTACATTATTTTAAAATAATAATTAATCTAATATAAGAACTATTACAGAAAAGTTATTGTTTTAGACACAAATTGTGGTGGCCTAGTAGGTTATAATCGCACCCTACATGAGTTTCCGGATTAATACAAAAATTATACTTCCTATTTTTGTCTTAGATTATGGGAAACTATTTAATGTTAGATGGATGAGTTGGGATGGATCATGGATTATTTAACATTAACTGTTTTTGGTACCCACATTTGAGTTTTTAGTCTATATTTATTTTGGATTTTTCATAAGGACTCTTAAAATGTATAGAGAATGATATATCTACTATTTTTTTGGATAATGTATTTATGTTTGGGTGTTCATATGATACTGATATTATCCTATTAATATTTATTATCATTTGGTTATTTTTTATTTATATCTTCTTAATTTGATGTATTGATAATGAATTTATTACCTCTATATGTTTTATATTAGAAACTTACAACAATTCAAAAGCTTCTTCAGTACAGGGAGGCACTCTTGAGGTCATATAACGAAGTAGATATGGAGAACATGTATGTGGAACTTGGGTCAGGAAGTTTCAAAGTGGTATAAATGGAGTACATTTTATTACCTTTTATTTCATAATATTGTTTTGGAAATATTGACAGGTGACTAGGAATTTTTTGGTCTTAGTCATGAGTTAATGCATGGTATTAGAAAACAAATTTTTGTGGGAAAATCCTGGTACCAAGGGTGTGATTTTTTTATTTATTCTTACTTTTACATTAGGATATCAATTCACCACATATGATTCAATTATTTTATGTTATTATAGTTCTATAATAATTTTTTTCATCGTGGAAAAAAATAGAAAGAGGGTTGTGTAATCACACATCATTTTAGGCACATAGGACTTATTTTTAAATGAATAATTTTTAGGAATGTGTAGAAATGATGTTTTATGGTGAGTTATTCAAATGTAAATGGTGCATAATATGTCATTTAAAATTTTAACTGTTTTTTGAAAATGGTAAATGGAATGGAAAAAATTTGATTCTAATGTGAACATTATAATTTAAACATGTTTTACCCTATGTGATCCATGACCCATGTGAGGTATGGTTGTGAGATGTGTTAGGGCCTTTTTTTTGACATTTTATTTGTGTATTGGGGATAACTTGTTAAGGATTTATGTGAATACATACTACATGAATTTGAACATAAAGTGTTATAAGTGGTAATAGGTCTGTTTTTAATTGTATATATACCCCTCCAAAATGACACATGTTAATAGGAGGACATACAGAAATGGGTATAAATGATCCTAAAGTACTGGAACAAAAAGAAGTTATTGTTATCTAATAGGAAGATGGAGATATGTTCCATGAATACTATGTGAGGATTATAGTGTTTATAGAAAGACAACTAGGGAAAGTTGTGAATGGTATATCCGACATGACATGAAATTTCCAGTTGAATCACCTCCAAATATTTACTAGATAGGGTGGTCTTGATGAAATAGTTTTCTAGGTTGAGTCTATCTAGATGATACCTGATATCATATAGACTCCTCCCATCATTAGAGTAAAATTGGACGATTATATGTTATGTGATCAGAATAAGCGTTTTTGGGGCATTTGGAATCTGGATGGATAGCTACAAAATATGTTGTGGAAGGATATTATGGATATGTAATTGAATCACTTTTACCACAATATTCGTGGGTTGGAGAGGGTAGAAGAGTTCAGGAGGCTAGACCAAGGGAGATTTCATGTGATGGTGTAACACCCCAAGGATATAAAAATAAATTGAAATGCATGAAACACTATGAATCTAAATAATAGAACATTATTTTAATGATATTGTTGTAAAATATCATTTAAATATAATTTTTCAACATCTAGGATTCGAATTTTGAAAAACCGACAGCTATGGTTGTGATCAGTAAGCCTTTAGGAGTTAGATAAAACAAATTTTATTTTTAGTGAAAAGATAAATACCCTTATAAATTGTAACATGAAGATAAATATAACCCTTATTAATATTAAATCATATTATTAATTTATTTTCTTATGGTTATTTGATAATGAGATATTGATTAATTTTTCATAGAGATGAAAAATGAGTAATCATTTTAAAATTTTAATTTTTTGAATAAATTAGGTTTTTAATTAATTATTAAATTAACCATGTTTAGAAATTTATTTTCAAAAAATAGAGTTAATTTTTTAATTTTACATGTTGAAAAATGTGTTGGGTTGATTTTTTGGATTTTTTAGAAACTATTATATTTTTATGAATAGTGAAATATGGTTATTTATCTTATATATACATTATTTCATAAATAAAATACTCCTAGAAACATGGATGATGTAGTCACCCTTGGTTAAATTTCACATTCTCTCTTCACTATTTTGGGTCCCATGAATCAATACAATTCATAGTCTTTAAAAAACATCTGAAACTAATGATAAAAATAATGGAAGACCCCTCCTCTCCTCCACTATAAATACCACCCTCACACCCCTCTTCCTCTCAAGAGACTCATACTTTTTGAATTATCTATATTCTACCAAATACCCTTACCAAGGCTCTTAACCACGTTCAAAAACTTCTTATTGTCACCAAAAGGCCAAAACCAAATGCCTTAAAGAGGATCTCAAGGAAAACAGATCCGGAGGTAAAAATCCTCTTTCATTTTGATTCATTTTCATTTAATTTTTAATTTCCATATACTGTATTCTTCTACACATATCCAATAGGAATGGAATGTATATAATAATGTATATTCTGGATTTTATCATGTTTATGGAAAATTCATCAAATTATTTCTTCTCCATAACCAATTATTCTCAAGATAAAAATGACATTAGTGATGTGATGATTTACTGACATCATGGATGATGTGTCTTCAATTTTATTTACATACATCCAATATGGTCTTAAGACCATTAAAATAGTCATATGATATATATATATATATATTGATATATTATGTTTTGGAACCAGTGTTTATGAGTACAATTAATTAATAAAAGAAAAGTTGTTTGTAATGATCAAAATTCACCAAAATAACCTACTGATTATCAATAATGATTTATCTAACGATTCATCCTCAAACCATATAACCAAAATTATTTATGGAATCATTTAGTATTATGGAATCATAATAACACCATTTCATTCCACTTATATATTTATTATTCCATTTGTGAAGAAATTATTTTACGAATAGACCACATAAATCTTGTAAAGCATGCACCCGAAATAATAAAGTAACAAAAATTTATTAATAAATGGGTTTAATGATGTTATAAAATGATCATATAAGGTGTTATAAACATTATTATTCTTCTCTAAAATATTATTATCACACTTTTAACCATTATTCATGATTTTTACATAATTTTGATGTAAGACGAACCGGAGGTAAGGTGATTCTTAACACAATTTCTCTTCTTTGGGTTAATCTACTACTTCATTAGTTATGTTACACCAGGATTATTTGTTTAATAAATTTATTTTATATTATAAATAATTATGTTGAATTATTATATACACACGTAATACATTCATTATATTAATTATCACATCAATTATATGATATTTGTAAGTGACTTTTCTTTATGAACCCCATTTTAAAATTTTATTTTATTAAATTCAAAATAAATGTATTTATGGAATTATAAATGTTTGAAGATTATGTTTTACTTAATGGAAATTATTTATGATGAATGGTTTGACCTATATATCCCATCAATTGATTGGGTTTGTGTATCTTGGAGGTCGGATGTAATTCCCTGACAGTAATTACCTAGAGTCGGTGCATTATTATATAATATTGGCATGATCACCAGAGATCAAGTCTTGAAAGAACTATTATTATATTAGCCTTGGATGTACTAGATACATAATTAAGTTTTAAATTACATTATAAAATGAAAAAAACAACAAAATTGTCTCCATGGATCACATTAATATCCCTTAGACTATCCCTACAGGCCAGTAATAATATACTTCTTCGCATCCAAGGAAAAAAGAAAACATTGAAATAGTTGAGCTCAGATGCTCATCAAGGTTACCAATATAGCGGAAACATTCATAAATAATGAAAAACATTTAAGGAAATATACATGACTAAAACATAAGACTTTGAAACATAAAAACTAGAATTATATGGAAAATATTAATCAAATAATTCAATTTACATATTTACAAGGATATTATACTAGTTGAATACCCTCATGCAATATCAATAGCCAATTTCATAATGGTGGAATGAATAATTCTGGACATTATAACCCCATAATCAAGGCCTCATTCCAAGACAAAAAATAATATTTTTTCAAGCTGTTGTTCGAAGACACTTTTTTGTCTCTTGAGAACTAATGATACATCGAGGAGCCACAGTGAGCTCCACCCGTCACTTACTAAGTCCAATTAATTCCTCATATGAAAAGGTTTAAACATAACATAAACATTCATTTTAAAACTACCATATATAATGTTAATAAATTAACCATAAACAATGAATTGTATAAAAATAACACATCCACAGTCAATCATATCAAAAAATAGTAAATTAAATTTGGAAGTCTTGTATCATATTGAATCAGCTTCAATCAAGTTTAGAATACATCAAAGAATGTTGACATAGATGAAATCAAAACAATTTGAGAGAAAAATATATATATTTTGAAATAATTTAAAAGTAACATAATTATCAATGAAAAAATTAACATTGAAAATAATCTTATATGCTAGTAATGGTATAAGGCCCCAGCCTTAAACCTTACTTAAAATTGAATTAAATGAATAATTCACATTGAGGAACTTTTCAGGATTATAGTTTTAGAGAATTAGGACATAACTATTACATCTCAAAAGATTACAAAGTAGTCTCTTCTACTAAATTTCCATAAAATAAAAAACACTTAAAAAGAAACATGTTGAGTTTCATGTTTTAGGTAGCATGAATTTCCCTTGATCCCATCCTTGACCCTATTCCACGCTATGTCCTGTGAAAAAAATTTCAAAAACTTGGGATGAGCATAAAAACTCAGTAAGGGATACACAAAAAAACTGTTAGTTTATCAAAACAAAAAGTAAACCATGTATACTTTATCAAGGTAATACTTTTCACCTTTATGAAGTAGTAAAAACTCTTCACTGAATAAAATATCATTTCTTACCTTTTGTAACCAAAGGATTACCATAAAACCCATATAAAGAACACATAACATATATAAAGGTTACTTGGGACATAAACATACTTAAGTGGAATAACCATACGGTCGACTCCCACACATATCACTTAATGGTATAGCCATACGGCCAATTTCCATACATACAAAATGGAATAGCCATACGGTCGACTTCCATACCCAATGCATTGAAGGTTATAATGTAACCACCCGTCCTGGTATTCACGGCACCACCCGTCATATGGTTTATAACGTAACCACCCGTTAAAAAGTCCAAGTACCAATATAAAATCATAA
The DNA here is from genome assembly GCA_963277665.1 of Viscum album. Classification (NCBI taxonomy): domain Eukaryota; kingdom Viridiplantae; phylum Streptophyta; class Magnoliopsida; order Santalales; family Viscaceae; genus Viscum; species Viscum album. Next base: position 2,056,314,304 of record OY728120.1, on the reverse strand, counting down.
AACATAAAACCAATATAAAGGAATGATAACATTTCCACATTTCAATCAAAATATATCATAATTATATTGACATAATAGAATCCTTTATCAAAACCATTTTCAATACAAAAATACATAGAAGAGTATATGGTATTTATTTTATTCTAAAAACATTACGGCTTGTTGAGGAAGCCAAATACCAAATAATACTCATGGTGGCAGAAAAGGTCTTTGTCGCCGCGTACGTTAAAAGAAACATTCTTTTTTTTCGTTTTGAAAAATGCTTCGTAGAAAAAGATTCCTTTTGTATAAAAGTAAAAGTCAAAGGGGTTTATACACCATATAAAAGAAAGTTGTGTATAAAACGAAATATGCCTCAATGAAAGGAGATTGAGACGAAGTCCCTTACAAAGAAGGTTTCCTTGGTTTAAGGATAAATCAATTAAATAATTATGTGTGACAAACGAATACACCAAATATAATTGGATATTAAGTGTAAAATAATCAAAGGTCATTCACACATATTCAAAGGATGACATACTCAATAACTACGTGTCGAACCCAAAGAAATCGAAATTGGGTTAGGAAGTTCCCTTGACAGCCTAACGGCGTCACACCAAAATGAGTTGATGAGAGATAAAAAGTATATCTCATCACTTGGACATAAAAGTTACATAAATAAATATATATTAGAACATATCCCATCATAACAATATGTATGTTAAAAGACCAAACAAAAGAAGTCTTTTAAAAGGAGGAGGGTGAAAGTTTCCCTTACCGACTTGGGTATCTTTCGAAACATACGACCCGTGAAAGAAGGACAATACATCATTAATTTAAATACTCATAAATGAAGGAATATTACACAATGAGTAAAATAATGGTCAGTACATACACCACTCAAATGAAATTTTGGCAAATGTAGCATAAATCTCACGGAAATAAAAGTGAGATGAAAAATCACTTACAAAAACTCAGCAGCCTAACGTCGCCACTTAAAACATCCAAAATGGATTGATGAGAGGAAATAGGGTATCTCATCACATCAAAAAATTGTTTACAGAAATAGGAATATAAAATAACATCCCCCAACATAAAAAATAGAAGCTTAAAATAAGTGACATAAAGGAGAGTACTTTAAAAGAAAGAGAGAGGTTTGATCTCTTACGAAAATTCGGCAGCCTATCGGCGCCACTTAAAACTTCCAAAATGGATTGATGAGAGAGAATAGGGTCTCTCATCACATGAACATAAGAATTAATGTAAATTTAATATTAAAGGACATCCCAATAACAATAAATATGAGCTTTAAAAGGAATGACATAAAAGAGTGTACTTAAAAAGAAAGAGAGGAGTAGGATCCCTTAACTCGGGTCCGACTTGACTCGATCGTTCTTTAATCTCATGAATAATAAACTTGAGTTAATTTCTACTTCCTTAAGAACCTTTTTCAAGTTCATTATTCATTTTATATAACTTATTACCATGTCATAAACATTATGTATTCATTTAAGTTAATAATATTTGTTTTGTTGATATTTGGTTCTTAAGTCGAAAGTGGACTTCTTACAATTACATGTTGTTCATGTGGCCAAAGGTTCTTTATATCCAGAATTACATTCCTGATTTGGGTATCATATATATCATATATATCCAGAATATACATGTATTTATAATATTACATAATCATTTAGAGGTAAGAAATGAAATGAACCGTTCATGGAGACGGTAAGCCGTACGTACGCATGAACGCTACTTTCATTTCTTTGTCATATTCATGGAATTAAAACTAAATGAGAGGTATTTATATTTTAATTCCAGAATTTTATTCATCATTTAGATGTATCGTTCATTATATATATCCATTATATACATATACTTTTAATAGTACATTACATTTGGGGATAAGAAATGAAATGCACCGTTCATGGAGACGGTAAGCCGTACGTACGCATGAACGCTACTTTCAATTCTATCTCATACTTTAAAGGAAAGAAATAATAATGATATAGAGGTATATAATAATTCCAGTATAACATCATATATAATAACATTAAATCCATCCTTTAAACGTCCCACGTATGGCATTAACGAATCACATCACTTTGAGGGGGCGTTAATCCGCACTTCCTAAAATGAAGATATTGCGTATACCCATAATGGAAGCCATAAAGGTAAGACACAAATGAAAAATACAGAAGAATAAGTAAAAAATAAACATATATTATATCATATATAAAAATAGTGACATCATAATGGCCACCTTTGAAGGTGTTAAAGGAGTATTGAACAATCATCGTTTCGGGAGGCAGAATTTCGGCATCCACGGAAACCGTATGTTCTTTAACTATTTGATGTCGTTGTGTTTGAGTGTAGCTAGAATAAATCTTTTAACAAAATCCTATTATATTGATGATACTGTTTTTGTTACAAAAGAAGTAAATAAAAAGAGTTTAGGGGGTTGGAGAAGCAAAATAAAATAAATGAACATTAGAGAATGAATTACCTTTAAAAGTGTAACTCCTTTTAATTTGAGCCTAAAGGCTTCCTTTGAAAGGATTCTGCCCAAAGGGAATCCTCTAGGATGAGTAGAGGGATGTGGAGAGAGTAAATGGGCAGGGGTTGGCCGAGCCAAAGGCTTGATGAGTGTGTGAAATGAGGTAGAGTTGGGGGCCTTTTATAAGAGGAGAGGAGGGGCACTTTTGGAAAGTAAGAAATATTACTTTATTTGAAAATGTGTTTCGGTTTTAAAAGGTCCGACATTGATATAATTCGTGGATAAGGTGATAAGGGTTCGAAATCCACCCATCCAATAAGTTCTGGACATTTGTAGTTCATAGAATTTACATTATCTTTTCATTTTATTTAAATCGTCAAATAATGATGTCATCGATGCATCATTATTATGTCATAAATAATTTAATTTATTTAATGTCTAAAAATTATAAAAAAATTACTATGATGTAGGAAATATTTTTAGCTTTCCAATGACTATTTATAATCAAAAATCCGATCTTTATAACCCCATGTAAATTTTTTTTCCGTAAAATAACTCAAGTTTGTGTCATTTTTACTTTAACATTAAATAAAAAGTTATTTATGTCATTTCCCAACCAATGTGGCTCCATGGGGTCCCCAAGTCGACCCATGGATTTTCTTGGTCGGCCATGACACAACCAATTAGGTTAGGACATATGTAAAGCTCATTTTATTTTATTAAAGCCTTACTTTTACCTTAAGTTACACTAATTACCACTAATCGCGATTAAAAATTAATAAATTACTATTCACCAAAAAATTATTTTTATCCCATTGAACCACATTTTACTTCTTAATGACAACCATGTATGTCGGATTTTTAAAATTCAAAAAATATAAGTGGTAAAATTTCATTTAAACGAAAAATCAGTTTAATATAAGTACCACTTAGTGGTTTCACTATTCATTAAAAATTGACGTTTTTCAGAAATATACCAAAAATTCACCCTAAGCTATATTTGATATTCCGAATTCAAAAATGAAGTCCATTTCACAAAATTCCCAAAATATAAGTTGCATTAATTAATTTAATAATTAATTCCCGCTGTTAGAGCAAATAGCGTGTTTTTATGAAACAATAAGTATCAAAAGATTGACACTAGTTTAAGTCCGATTTCAAAGTGAAATTAATTCCAACGACCACAATTGGATTTAATGGTAAAAATATTTTATAATTTCACTTTAAACCCAATTCAAAAGATAATCTAATAATATAAATAAATTAGATTAAAAAGAGGCTTTGAATTAAAAAACAACATTTTACACTATTCATTAAAAAAATGAACTTTATCGGAAAAATACCTAAAATTACACAAAGTAAAATTTGATGTCCCGATTCTAAAGAAGAGTTTTATTTGGTCCAAAAGAATATATAAGAGTGATCAAAACTATTTTTAATGGCAGTTCTCCATCAAAAGGCGATAAGTGAACCTTTAGTGAAAACTAGGGCATAAAAGCATAAAATTGAATTCGTTCGGTATTTTAAGCCTTTGGATAAATGTAAAAACATTTAAAAAAACATATATAATCATATTTTAGTTATTTTTATACATTCCCACCAATAAAACGTCTTCTTGTTATCTACCATTTAAAATAATATTATTTTATTATTAGAGTGCAACGTAAGATTCCCAAGAAACTTGTTGTTGCGTATTGGGTACGCCATCGAGCATAGCATCGCCTTTAATGTAATATTAATATTTGATTCACAAATATGGATAAATATAAAGATGTCATATTCTTTATTCACCTGGGGTGTTACATCCTTCCCCCTTTTGGAAATTGCGTCCTCGCAATTTTAAAATTGGTCTTGGAAACATCCTTGAAAGTCCCACATCGGAGAAGAGTCGGTAAAACAATCACTTTAAAATAAAGAAAGATAAGTACAAAGGTCACCCGAGTTAACCCATACTAGGATTCCAAGTATGAAAACATGGACATGGAGGAGAAAACATAGGGTCATATTCTGATAGAGAGTGATAGAAAACATGTTTAGGAGAAAGTTAACCATGAGAAAATCACAAACTTGTGATGGGTTAAACGGTATTTGATTCCCCAGTAGGAAAAGTTAATAGACAACATTTTTGTATTAAGTTAATTTTTATTGAGGAAATTATTCATAAGGAAACATAATTACTTATCATGTTGACTCTCAACATTTATTATATTCCTTACAAAAACTCATATTTTTTTTTCCAAAAGACGAGTATTTAGGGAGACTTGTTCACATTAAGAGTACTATAATCAACTTCTAGAGAATCACCTAATCCAAAAAAGAGAACTACATACTTCCCAGGTCTTTAAAATTTAACCAAAACCAAGACCCAAAAGATTAGTACAAGATCAGATAACCCAGAATAGGATAACCCATTTGAAAGAAAATATATTCTTAATCTCCAAAATTTGTCCAACAAAACCCAAAGTTCAACAAGAACCATTATATAAACAATTTTTCCATAAAATCCCTCAAAGTAAACCAACCTAAGATTGAAACCCATAAATTTGAAGGATTTATTCACATAGTCTTCCAAGATAAATCGTAACATTTATCTCCAAACAAAATCAGTTGCTCCTAAAGTCTTGTATTGAAATGTAATTAACCTAATCACATATCCTCCATGATAGGTTAATCATTTTCATAAATAACCCAAAATCTACTTACTCATAAAAAAAGAATCAGTCAAACTAACCAGGGACTTCACGTAGTCCAGTGGTAGGCGATAAATACCAATCGCACTTTGGTTGTGGGTTCGATTCTCGCAGCTTTGTCCGACGCGACGGGTTATCACACGGTCTGCGTGTTGTCCATTTTCCAAAAATATATAATTCTTAAAACATTCCCCAAAATGAGATAAAATCTTCAACAATAATCATAAAATATTTTAACCTCATGTTTATCTCATTCCTTTCATTTTCCATCATATCATAGAGTAACCCATAATTACCTAAAAAGTAAGGATCATATAAACCCTAATGGTTACCTTTTTAATTATTACCTGAACATCCACATCGATTAGTCATCTCGTACATGATTCATTATAGAAAATACCTAGGTTCAAGTGGTTGATCATGACTCCGTGATATTTGCTTTAGAACAACCATGAGTTTCCTCATTGAATCCTTCATTTTATCTAGTCTCTTAATCAGAGAACCACCACAGTTTCCTTCAAACCTGTTGTCTCTTTGGTGCCTGCTAGATCCATCCATTCACTAAAAACAGAAATGTCAGTGTGAGTATATCAAAAAAAAACCATCATGTACTAACGAGGAAGGTAAACACTAAGATATTCTTACTCATTCACATTATCTAAAACTAGGACTCTTTCTGAAATCCTAACCATTATGGTAATGTCACTTATGCTTAAATAATACCCTAACCTCTAAAGTTATCTAATCCGACCTCTGATACCAACTATAAGGCCCCAGCCTTAAACCTTACTTAAAATTGAATTTATTGAATAATTCACATTGAGTATCTTTTCAGGTTTAGAGTTTTAGAGAATTAGGACATAACTATTACATCTCAAAAGATTACAAAGTAGTCTCTTCTACTAAATTTCCATAAAATAAAAAACTCTAAAAAAGAAACATGTCTAGTTTCATGTTTTAGGTAGCATGACTTAACCTTGATCCCATCCTTGACCCTATTCCATGCTAAGTCCTGTAAAAACATTTCAAAAACATGGGATGAGCATAAAAACTCAGTAAGGGATACACAAAAAAACTGTTAGTTTATCAAAACAAAAAGTAAACCATGTTTACTTTATCAAGGTAATACTTTTCACCTTTATGAAGTAGTAAAAACTCTTCACGGAATAAAATATCATTTCGTACCTTTTTGTAACCAAAGGATGACCATAAAACAAATATAAAGAACACATAACATATATAAAGGTAACTTGGGACATAAACATACTTAAGTGCAATAACCATACGGTCGACTCCCACACATATCACTTAATGGAATAGTCATACGGCCAATTTCCATACATACTAAATGGAATAGCCATACGGCCGACTTCCATACCCAATGCATTGGAGGTTATAACGTAACCACCAGTCCTGGTATTCACGGCACCACCCGTCATATGGTTTATAACGTAACCACCCATTAAAATGTCCATGTACCAATATAAAATCATAAAACATAAAACCAATATAAAGGAATGATAACATTTCCACATTTCAATCCCAATATATCATAATTATATTGACATAATAGAATCCTTTATCAAAACCATTTTCATTACCAAAATACATAAAAGAGTATATGGTATTTATTTTATTCTAAAAACATTATGGCTTATTAAGGAATCCAAAGACCAAATAATACTCGCGGTGGCGGAAAAGGTCTTTGTCGCCGCGTACGTTACAAGATACATTCTTTTTTTGTTTTGTATAACGCTTCGTAAAAAAAGATTCCTTTTGTATAAAAGTAAAATTCAAAGGGGTTTATACACCATATAAAAGAAAGTTGTGTATAAAACGAAATATTCCTCAATGAAAGGAGATTGAGACGAAGTCCCTTACAAAGACGATATCCTTGGTTTAAGGATAAATTAATTACATAATTATGTGTGACAAATGAATACACCAAATATAAGTGGATATTAAGTGTAAAATAATCAAAGGTCATTCACACATATTCAAAGGATGACATATTCAATAACTACGTGTCGAACCCAAAGAAATCGAAATTGGGTTAAGAAGTTCCCTTGATAGCCTAACGGCGTCACATCAAAATGAGTTAATGAGAGATAAAAAGTTTATCTCATCACTTGGACATAAAAGTTACGTAAATAAGGAAATATGAGAACATATCCCATCATAACAATATGTAAATTAAAAGACCAAACAAAATAAGTCTTTTAAAAAGAGGAGGGTGAATGGTTCCCTTACTGACTTGGGTATCTTTCGAAACATATGACCCGTGAAAGAAGGACAATACATCATTGATGTAAATACTCATAAATGAAGGAATATTAAACAATGAGTAAAATAATGGTCAATACATACACCACTCAATGGAAATTGTGGCAAATGTAGCATAAATCTCACGGAAATAGAAGTGAGATGAAAAATCACTTACGAAAACTCCCCAGCCTAACAGCGCCACTTAAAACTTCCAAAATGGATTGATGAGAGGAAATAGGGTATCTCATCACATCAACATAATTTTTACAAAATGCGTAATATAAAAGAACATCCCCCAACATAACAAATAGGAGCTTAAAAGAAGTGACATAAAGGAGAGTACTTTAAAAGAAAGAGAGAGGTTCGATCTCTTACGAAAATTCGGCAGCCTATCGGTGCCACTTAAAACTTCCAAAATGGATTGATGAGAGAGAATAGGGTCTCTCATCACATGAACATAATAATTACAGTAAATTTAATATTAAATTACATGCCAATAACAATAAAGATGAGCTTTAAAAGGAATGACATAAAAGAGTGCACTTAAAATGAAAGAGAGGAGTAAGATCCCTTACCTCGGGTCCGACTTGACTCGATCGTTCTTTAATCTCCTGAATAATAAATTTGAGTTAATTTATACTTCTTTAAGAACCCTTTTCAAGTTCATTATTCCTTTTATATCACATATTACCATGTCATAAACATTATTTAATCATTTAAATTAATAATATTTGTTTTGCTGATATTTGGTTCTTAAGTCGAAAGTGGACTTCTTACAATTACATGTTGTTCGTGTGGCCAAAGGTTCATTATATCCAGAATGAAATTCCTGATTTGGGTATCATATATATCATATATATCCAGAATATACATGTATTTATAATATTACATAATCATTTAGAGGTAATAAATGAAATGCACCGTTCATGGAGACGGTAAGCCGTACGTACGCATGAACGCTACTTTCATTTCTTTGTCATATTAATGGAATTAAAACTAAATGAGAGGTATGTATATTTTAATTCCAGAATTATATTCATCATTAATATGTATCATTAATTATATATATCCATTATATACATATACTTTTAATAGTACATTACATTTGGGGATAAGAAATGAAATGCACCGTTCATGGAGACGGTAAGCCGTACGTACGCATGAACGCTACTTTCATTTCTATCTCATACTTTCAAGGAAAGAAATAATAATGATATAGAGGTATATAATAATTCCAGTATAACATCATATATAATAACATTAAATCAATCCTTTATACGTCCCACGTATGGCATTAACGAATCACATCACTTTGAGGGGGCGGTAGTCCGCACTTCCTAAAATGAAGATATCGCGTATACCCATAATGGAAGCCATAAAGGTAAGACACAAATGAAAAATACAGAAGCATAAGTAAAACATAAACATATTATATATCATATATAAAAATAGTTACATCATAATGTCCACCTTTGAAGGTGTTAAATCTGTATTGAACAATCATCGTTTCGGGAGGCAGAATTTCGCCATCCACGGAAACCGTATGTTCTTTAACCATTTGATGTAGTTGTGTTAGAGTGTAGCTCGAATAAATCTTATAAAGAAATCGTATTATATTGATGATAATTTTTTTGTTACAAAAGAAGTAAATAAAAAGAGTTTAGGGGGTTGGAGAAGCAAAATAAAATAAATGAACATGAGAGAATGAATTACCTTTAAAAGTGTAACTCCTTTTGATTTGAGCCTAAAGGCTTTCTTTGAAAGGATTCTTCCCAAAGGGAATCCTCTAGGATGAGTAGAAGGATGTGGAGACTGTAAATGGGAAGGGGTTGGCCGATCCAAATGCTTGAGGAGTGTGTGAAATGAGGTAGAGGTGGGGGCCTTTTATAAGAGGAGAGGAGGGGCACTTTTGGAAAGTAAGAAATATTACTTTATTTGAAAATGTGTTTCGGTTTTAAAAGGTCCCACATTGATATAATTCGTGCATAAGGTGATAAGGATTCTCAATACACCCATACAATAAGGTTTGGACATGTTTAGTTCATATATTTTACATTATCTTTCCATTTTATTTAAATCGTCAAATAATGATGTCCTCGATGCATCATTATTATGTCATAAATAATTTAATTTATTTAATGTCTAAAAATTATAAAAAAATTACTATTATGTAGGAAATCTTTTTATCTTTCCAATGACTATTTATAATCAAAAATAGGATCTTTATAACCCCATGTATTTTTTTCGTAAAATAACTCAAGTTTGTGTCATTTTTACTTTAACATTAAATAAAAAGTTATTTATGTCATTTCCGAATCAAAGAGGCTCCATGGGGTCCCCAAGTTGACCCATTGATTTTCTTGGTCTGCCATTACACAACCAATGAGGGTAGAACATCTGTCAAGCTCAGTTTAGTTTATTAAAGCATTACTTTTACCTTAAACTACACTAATTACCACTAATCGCGATTAAAAACTTAATAAGTTACTATTCACCAAAAATTATTTTTATCCCATTGAACCACATTTTACTTCTTAATGACAACCATTTATGTCGGATTTTTAAAATTCAAAACACTGAAGTGCTAAAATTTCATTTAAATGAAAAATCAGTTTAATATAAGTACCACTTAGTGGTTTCACTATTCATCAAAAATTGAAGTTTATCAGAAAAATACCAAAAATTCACCCTAAGATATATTTGATATTATGAATTCAAAAAAGAAGTCCATTTTAAAAAATTCACAACATATAAGTTGCATTAATTAATTTAATAATTAATTCCCACTGTCAGAGCAAATAGCGTGTTTTTATGAAACAATAAGTATCAAAAGATTGACACTAGTTTAAGTCCGATTTCAAAGTGAAATTAATTCCAACGACCACTATTGGATTTAATGGTAAAAATATTTTCTAATTTCAATTTAAAACCAATTCAAAAGATAATATAATCATATAAATTAATTATATTAAAAAGAGGTTTTGAATTAAAAAACAACATTTTACACTATTCATTAAAACAATGAACTTTATCGGAAAAATACCAAAAAATTACACAAAGTAAAATTTGATGTCCCGATTCTAAAGAAGAGTTTTATTTGGTCCAAAAGAATATATAAGATTGATCCAAACTATTTTTAATGACAGTTCTCCATCAAAAGGCGATAAGTGAACCTTTAGTGAAAACCAGGGCATAAAATCCTAAAATTGAATTCTTTCCGTATTTTAAGCCTTTGGATAAATGTAAAAACATTAAAAAAACATATATAATCATATTTTAGTTATTTCTATCCATTCCAGCCAATACAACTTCTACATGATATCTACCATTTAAAATAATATTATTTTATTATTAGAGTGAAACGTAAGATTCCCAAGAAACTCATTGTTGTGTATTGGGTACGCCATCGAGCATAGCATCGCCTTTAAAGTAATATTAATATTTGATTCAAAAATATGGATAAATATAAAGATGTGATATTCTTTATTTACCAGGGGTCTTACATCCTTCCTTCCTTTTGGGAATTGCGTCCTCTCAATTTTAAAATTTGGCTTGGAAACATCCTTGAAAGTCCCACATCGGAGAAGAGTCGGTAAAACAGTCACTTTAAAATAATGAAAGATAAGTACAAAGGTCACCCGAGTTAACCCATACTAGGATTCCAAGTATGAAAACATGGACATGGAGGAGAAAACATAGGGTCATGTTCTGATGGAGAGTGATAGAAAACATGTTTCGGAGAATGTTAACCATGAGAAAATCACAAACTTGTGATGGGTTAAAAGGTATTCGATTCCCCAGTAGGAAAAGTTAATAGACAACATTTTTGTTTTATGTTACTTCTTATTGAAGAATTTATTCATAAGGAAACATAATAACTTATCATGTTTACTCTCAACTTTTATTAGATTCCTTACACAAACTCATATTTTTTTCCAAAAGACGAGTATTTAGGGAGACTTGTTCACATTAAGAGTACTATAATCAACTTCTAGAGAATCAAATAATCCAAAAAAGAGAACTACATACTTCCTAGGTCTTTAGACTTTAACCAAAACCATAACCCAAAATATTAGTATATGATCAGAAAACCCAGAAAAGGATAACCCATTAGAAATAAAATCTATTTTTAATCTCCAAAATTTGTCCAACAAAACCCAAAGTTCAACGAGAACCATTATATAAACAATTTGTCCATAAAATCCCTCAATGTAAACTAATCTAAGACTGAAACCCAAAAATTTGAAGGATTTAGTCACATAGTCTTCCAAGTTAAATCATAACATTTATCTCCAAACATAATTAGTTGCTCCTAAAGTCTTGTATTGAAAAGTAATTAACCTAATCACATATCCTCCATGACAGGTTAATCATTTTCATAAATAACCAAAAATCAACTTACTCTTAAAAAAAAGAATCAGTCAAACTAACCAGGGACTTCACGTAGTCCAGTGGTAGGCGATAAATACCAGTCGCACTTTGGTTGTTGGTTCGATTCCCGTAACTTTGTCCGACGTGACGGGTTGTCACATGGTCTGCGTGTTGTCCTTTTTCCAAAACTATATAATTCTTAAAACATTCCCCAAAATGAGATAAAATCTTCAAAAATAATCATAACATATTTTAACCTCATGTTTATCTCATTCCTTTCATTTTCCTTCATATCATAGAGTAACCCATAATTACCTAAAAAAGTAAGGATCATATAAACCCTAATGGTTACCTTTTTAATTATTACTTGAACTTCCACATCGATTGGTCATCTCGTACATGATGCATTATAGAACATACCAAGGTTCAAGTGGTTGATCATGACTCCTTGATATTTGGTTTAGAACAACCATGAGTTTCCTCATTGAATCCTCCATTTTATCTAGTCTCTTAATCAGAGAACCACCACAGTTTTCTTCAAACCTGTTGTCTCTTTGGTGCCTGCTAGATCCATCCATTCACTAAAAACAGAAATTTCAGTGTGAGTATATAAAAAAACCATCATGTACTAATGAGTAAGGTAAACACTAATATATTCTGACTCATTCACTTTATCTAAAACTTTGACTCTTTCTGAAATCCTAACCATTATGGTAATTTCACTTATGCTTAAAGAATACCCTAACCTCTAAAGTTATCTAAACCGACCTCTGATACCAACTATAAGGCCCCAGCCTTAAAACTTACTTAAAATTGAATTAAATGAATAATTCACATTGAGGATCTTTTCAGGTTTAGAGTTTTAGAGAATTAGGACATAACTATTACATCTCAAAAGATTACAAAGTAGTCTCTTCTACTAAATTTCCATAAAATAAAAAACTCTTAAAAAGAAACATGTCTAGTTTCATGTTTTAGGTAGCATGACTTCCCCTTGATCCCATCCTTGACCCTATTCCATGCTAAGTCCTGTGAAAAACATTTCAAAAACATGGGATGAGCATAAAAACTCAGTAAGGGATACACAAAAAAACTGTTAGTTTATCAAAACAAAAAGTAAACCATGTATACTTTATCAAGGTAATACTTTTCACCTTTATGAAGTAGTAAAAACTCTTCACTGAATAAAATATCATTTCTTACCTTTTTGTAACCAAAGTATTACCATAAAACACATATAAAGAACACATAACATATATAAAGGTAACTTGGGACATAAACATACTTAAGTGGAATAACCATACGGTCGACTCCCACACATATCACTTAATGGAAAAGCCATATGGCCAATTTCCATACATACTAAATGGAATAGCCATACGGCCGACTTCCATACCCAATGCATTGGAGGTTATAATGTAACCACACATCCTGGTATTCACGACACCACCCGTCATATGGTTTATAACGTAACCACCCGTTAAAATGTCCAAGTACCAATATAAAATCAGAAAACATAAAACCAATATAAAGTAATGATAACATTTCCAAATTTCAATCACAATATATTATAATTATATTGACATAATAGAATCCTTTATCAAAACCATTTTCAATACCAAAATACATAAAAGAGTATATGGTATTTATTTAATTCTAAAAACATTATTGCTTGGTGAGGAAGCCAAAGACCAAATAATACTCGCGGTGGCGGAAAAGGTATTTGTTGCCGCATACGTTAAAAGAAACATTCTTCTTTTTCATTTTGTAAAACGCTTCGTAGAAAAAGATTCCTTTTGTATAAAAGTAAAAGTCAAAGGGGTTTATACACCATATAAAAGAAAGTTGTGTATAAAATGAAATATGCCTCAATGAAAGGAGATTGAGACGAAGTCCCTTACAAAGACGATATCCTTGGTTTAAGGATAAATCAATTACATAATTATGTGTGACAAACGAATACAACAAATATAAGTGGATATTAAGTGTAAAATAATCAATGGTCATTCACACATATTCAAAGGATGACATATTCAATAACTACGTGTTGAACCCAAAGAAATCGAAATTGGGTTAAGAAGTTCCCCTGACAGCCTAACGGCGTCACATCAAAATGAGTTGATGAGAGCTAAAAAGTTTATCTCATCACTTGGACATAAAAGTTACATAAATAAGGAAATATGAGAACATATCCCATCATAACAATATGTAAATTAAAAGACCAAAAAAAATAAGTCTTTTAAAAATAGGAGGGTGAAAGGTTCTCTTACCGACTTGGTTATCTTTCAAAACATATGACCCGTGAAAGAAAGACAATACATCATTGATGTAAATACTAATAAATGAAGTAATATTACACAATGAGTAAAATAATGTTCAGTACATACACCACTCAAAGGAAATTGTGGAAAATGTATCATAAATCTCACGGAAATAAAAGTGAGATGAAAAATCACTTACGAAAACTCGGCAGCCTAACGACACCACTTAAAACATCCAAAATGGATTGATGAGAGGAAATAGGGTATATCATCACATCAACATAATGTTTACAGAAAGTAGAATATAAAAGAACATCCCCCAACATAACAAATAGGAGCTTAAAATAAGTGACATAAAGGAGAGTACTTTAAAAGAAAGAGAGAAGTTCGATCTCTTACGAAAATTCGGCAGCCTATCGGCGCCACTTAAAACTTCCAAAATGTATTGATGAGAGAGAATATGGTCTCTCATCACAGGAACATAAGAATTAAAGTAAATTTAATATTAAAGGACATCCCAATAACAATAAATATGAGATTTAAAAGGAATGACATAAAAGAGTGTACTTAAAAAGAAAGAGAGGAGTAGGATCCCTTACCTCGGGTCCGACTTGACTCGATCGTTCTTTAATCTCCTGAATAATAAACTTGAGTTAATTTATACTTCCTTAAGATCCTTTTTCAATTCATTATTCCTTTTATATCACTTAATACCATTTCATAAACATTATGTAATCATTGAGGTTAATAATATTTGTTTTGTTGATATTTGGTTCTTAAGTCGAAAGTGGACTTCTTACAATTACATGTTGTTCGTGTGGCCAAAGGTTCTTTATATCCATAATGACATTCCTGATTTGGGTATCATATATATCATATATATCCAGCATATAAATGTATTTATAATATTACATAATAATTTATAGGTAAGAAATTTAATGCACCGTTCATGGAGACGGTAAGCCGTACGTACGCATGAATGCTACTTTCATTTCTTTGTCATATTAATGGAATTAAAACTAAATGAGAGGTATGTATATTTTAATTCCAGAATTATATTCACCATTTAAATGTATCATTAATTATATATATCCATTATATACATATACTTTTAATAGTACATTACATTTGGGGATAAGAAATGAAATGCACCGTTCATGGAGACGGTAAGCCGTACGTACGCATGAATGCTACTTTCATTTCTATATCATACTTTAAAGGAAGGAAATAAAAATTATATAGAGGTTTATAATAAATCCAGTATAACATCATATATAATAACATTAAATCCATCCTTTATACGTCCCACGTATGGCATTAACGAATCACATCAATTTGAGGGGGCGTTAATCCGCACTTCCTAAAATGAAGATATTGCGTATACCCATAATGGAAGCCATAAAGGTAAGAAACAAATGAAAAATACAGAAGCATAAGTAAAACATAAACATATCATATATCATATATAAAAATAGTGACATCATAATGGACACCATTGAAGGTGTTAAATGAGTATTGAACAATCATTGTTTCGGGAGGCAGAATTTCTCCATCCACGGAAACCATATGTTCTTTAACCATTTGATGTAGTTGTGTTAGATTGTTGCTATAATAAATCTTATACCAACATCCTAGTATATTGATGATACTGGTTTTGTTACAAAATAATTAAATAAAAAGAGTTTAGGGGGTTGGAGAAGCAAAATAAAATAAATGAACATGAGAGAATGAATTACCTTTAAAAGTGTAACTCCTTTTGATTTGAGCCTAAAGGCTTCCTTTGAAAGGATTCTGCCCAAAGGGAATCCTCTAGGATGAGAAGAGGGATGAGGATAGAGTAAATGGGCAGGGGTTGGCTGAGCCAAAGGTTTGAGGAGTGTTTGAAATGAGGTAGAGGTGGGGGGCTTTTATAAGAGGAGAGGAGGGGCACTTTTGGAAAGTAAGAAATATTACTTTATTTGAAAATGTGTTTCGGTTTTAAAAGTCCCACATTGATATAATTCGTGGATAAGGTGATAAGGGTTCTAAATCCACCCATCCAATAAGTTTTGGACATGTTTAGTTCATATATTTTACATTATCTTTCCATTTTATTTAAATCGTCAAATAATGATGTCATCGATGCATCATTATTATGTCATAAATAATTTAATTTATTTAATGTCTAAAAATTATAAAAAAAATTACTATTATGTAGGAAATCTTTTTATCTTTCCAATTACTATTTATAATCAAAAATATTATCTTTATAACACCATGTAAATTTTTTTCCCTAAAATAACTCACGTTTGTGTCATTTTTACTTTAACATTAAATAAAAAGTTATTTATGTCATTTCCCAACCAATGTGGCTCCATGGGGTCCCCAAGTTGACCCATGGCTTGTATTGGTCGAACATGACACAACCAATGAGGGTAGGACATGTTTCAAGCTCATTTTATTTTATTAAAGCATTACTTTTACCTTAAACTACACTAATTACCACTAATCGCGATTAAAAACTTAATAAGTTACTATTCACCAAAAAATTATTTTTATCTCATTGAACCACATTTTACTTCTTAATGACAACCATGTATGTCGGATTTTTATAATTCAAAACACAGAAGTGGTAAAATTTCATTTAAACGAAAAATCAGTTTAATATAAGTACCACTTAGTGGTTTCACTATTCATCAAAAATTGAAGTTTTTCAGAAAAATACCAAAAATTCACCCTAAGCTATATTTGATATTCCAAATTCAAAAATGAAGTCCATTTTACAAAATTAACAACATATAAGTTGCATTAATTATTTTAATAATTAATTCACGCTGTCAGAGCAAATAACCTGTTTTTATGAAATAATAAGTATCCAAAGATTGACACTAGTTTAAGTCCGATTTCAAAGTGAAATTAATTCCAACGAACACTATTGGATTTAATGGTAAAAATATTTTCTAATTTCACATTAAACCCAATTAAAAAGATAAACTAATCATATAAATAAATTAGATTAAAAAGAGGTTTTGAATTAAAAAAAACATTTCACAATATTCATTAAAAAATGAACTTTATCGGAAAAATACCAAAAAATTACACAAAGTAAAATTTGATGTCCTGATTCTAAAGAAGAGTTTTATTTGGTCCAAAAGAATATATAAGAGTGATCAAAACTATTTTTAATGACAGTTCTCCATCAAAAGGCGATAAGTGAACCTTTAGTGAAAACTAGGGCATAAAAGCCTAAAATTGAATTCTTTCCGTATTTTAAGCCATTGGATAAATGTAAAAACATTAAAAAAAACATATATAATCATATTTTAGTTATTTCTATCCATTCCCGCCAATACAACGTCTACATGTTATCTACCATTTAAAATAATATTATTTTATTATTAGAGTGCAACGTTATATTCCCAAGAAACTCGTTGTTGCGTATTGGGTACGCCATCGAGCATAGCATCGCCTTTAAAGTAATATTAATATTTGATTCACAAATATGGATAAATATAAATATGTCATATTCTTTATTTACCTGGGGTGTTACATCCTTCCCCCCTTTTGGGAATTGCGTTCTCGCAATTTTAAAATTGGGCTTGGAAACATCCTTGAAAGTCCCACATCGGAGAAGAGTCGGTAAAACAATAACTTTAAAATAAAGAAAGATAAGTACAAAGGTCACTCGAGTTAACCCATACTAGGATTCCAGGTATGAAAACATGGAAATGGAGGAGAAAACATAGGGTCATGTTCTGATGGAGTGTGATAGAAAACATGTTTAGGAGAAAGTTATCCATGAGAAAATCACAAACTTGTGATGGGTTAAACGGTATTCGATTCCCCAGTAGGAAAAGTTAATAAACAAAATTTTTGTTTTAAGTTAATTTTTATTGATTAATTTATTCATAAGGAAACATAATCACTTATCATGTTGACTCTCAACTTTTATTAGATTCCTTACCCAAACTCATATATTTTTTTCCAAATGACGAGTATTTATGGAGACTTGTTCACATTAAGATTGCTATAATCAACTTCTAGAGAATCACCTAATCCAGAAAGGAGAACTACATACTTCCAAAGTCTTTATACTTTAACCAAAACCAAAACCCAGAAGATTAGTACAAGATCGGGTAACCCAGAAAAGGATAACCCATTAGAAAGAAAATCTATTCTTAATCTCCAAAATTTTTCCAACAAAACCCAAAGTTCAACGAGAACCATTCTATAAACAATTTGTCCATAAAATCCCTCAAATTAAACCAATCTAAGATTGAAACCCAAAAATTTGAAGGATTTAGTCACATAGTCTTCCAAGTTAAATCGTAACATTTATCTCCAAACAAAATCAGTTGCTCCTAAAGCCTCGTATTGAAAAGTAATTAACCTAATCACATATCCTCCATGATAGGTTAATCATTTTAATAAATAGACCAAAATAAACTTACTATTTAAAAAAAGAATCAGTCAAACTAACCAGGGACTTCACGTAGTCCAGTGGTAGGCGATAAATACCAGTCGCACTTTGGTTGTGGGTTTGATTCCCGTAGCTTTGTCTGACGCGACGGGTTGTCACACGGTCTGCGTGTTTTCCTTTTTCCAAAACTATATAATTCTTAAAACATTCCCCAAAATGAGATAAAATCTTCAAAAATAATCATAACATATTTTAACCTCAAGTTTATCTCATTCCTTTCATTTTCCATCATATCATAGAGTAACCCATAATTACCTAAAAAGTAAAGATCATATAAACCCTAATGTTTACCTTTTTAATTATTACCTGAACGTCCACATCGATTGGTCATCTCGTACATGATGAATTATAGAACATACCAAGGTTCAAGTGGTTGATCATGACTCCTTGATATTTGGTTTAGAACAACCATGAGTTTCCTCATTGAATCCTCCATTTTATCTAGTCTCTTAATCAGAGAACCACCACAGTTTCCTTCAAACCTGTTGTCTCTTTAGTGCATGCTAGATCCATCCATTCACTAAAAACAGAAATGTCAGTGCCAGTATATCAAAAAAACCATCATGTACTAATGAGGAAGGTAAACACTAAGATATTATTACTCATTCACTTTATCTAAAACTAGGACTCTTTCTGAAATCCTAACCATTATGGTAATGTCACTTTTGCTTAAAGAATACCCTAACCTCTAAAGTTATCTAAACTGACCTCTGATACCAACTATAAGTCCCCAGCCTTAAACCTTTCTTAAAATTGAATTAAATGAATAATTCACATTGAGGATCTTTTCAGGTTTAGAGTTTTAGAGAATTAGGACATAACTATTACATCTCAAAAGATTACAAAGTAGTCTCTTCTACTAAATTTCCATAAAATAAAAAACTCTTAAAATGAAACATGACTAGTTTCATGTTTTAGGTAGCATGACTTTCCCTTGATCCCATCCTTGACCATATTCCATGCTAAGTCCTGTGAAAAACATTTCAAAAACATGGGATGAGCATAAAAACTCAGTAAGGGATACACAAAAAAACTGTTAGTTTATCAAAACAAAAAGTAAACCATGTATACTTTATCAAGGTAATACTTTTCACCTTTATGAAGTAGTAAAAACTCTTCACTGAATAAAATATCATTTCTTACCTTTTTGTAACCAAAGGATTACCATAAAACCCATATAAAGAACACATAACATATATAAAGGTAACTTGGTACATAAACATACTTAAGTGGAATAACCATACGGTCGACTCCCACACATATCACTTAATGGAATAGCCATACGGCCAATTTCCATACATACTAAATGGAATAGCCATACGGCCGACTTCCATACCCAATGCATTGGAGGTTATAACGTAACCACCCGTCCTGGTATTCACAGCACCACCCGTCATATGGTATATAACGTAACAACCCGTTAAAATGTCCAAGTACCAATATAGAATCATAAAACATAAAACCAATATAAAGGAATGATAACATTTCAACATTTCAATCACAATATATCATAATTATATTGACATAATAGAATCCTTTATCAAAACCATTTTCAATACCAAAATACATAAAAGATTATATGGTATTTATTTTATTCTAAAAACATTACGGATTGTTGAGGAAGCCAAAGACCAAATAATACTCGGGGTGGCGGAAAAGGTCTTTGTCGCCGCGTACGTTAAAAGAAACATTCTTTTTTTCGTTTTGTGAAACGCTTCATAGAAAAAGATTCTGCTTGTATAAAAGTAAAAGTCAAAGGGGTTTATACACAGTATAAAATAAAGTTGTGTATAAAACGAAATATGCCTCAATGAAAGGAGATTGAGACGAAGTCCCTTACAAAGATGGTATCCTTGGTTTAAGGATAAATCAATTACATAATTATGTGTGACAAACGAATACACCAAATATAAGTGGATATTAAGTGTAAAATAATCAAAGGTAATTCACACATATTCAAAGGATGACATATTCAATAACTACGTGTCAAACCCAAAGAAATCGAAATTGGGTTAAGAAGTTCCCTTGACAGCCTAACGGCGTCACATCAAAATGAGTTGATGAGAGATAAAAAGTGTATCTCATCACTTAGACATAAAAGTTACATAAATAAGGATATATGAGAACATATACCATCATAACAATATGTAAATTAAAAGACCAAACAAAATAAGTCTTTTAAAAAGAGGAGGGTGAAAGGTTCCCGTGCCGACTTGGGTATCTTTCGAAACATACGACCCGTGAAAGAAGGACAATACATCATTGATGTAAATACTTATAAATGAAGGAATATTACACAATGAGTAAAATAATGGTCAGTACATACACCACTCAAAGGAAATTGTGGCAAATGTTGCATAAATCTCACGGAAATAAAAGTGAGATGAAAAATCACTTACGAAAACTCGGCAGCCTAATGGCGCCACTTAAAACTTCCAAAATGGATTGATGAGAGGAAATAGGGTATCTAATCACATAAAAATAATGTTCAAAGAAAGAGGAATATAAAAGAACATCCCCCAACATAACAAATAGGAGCTTAAAAGAAGTGACATAAAGGAGAGTACTTTAAAAGAAAGAGAGAGGTTCGATCTCTTACGAAAATTCGGCAGCCTATCGGTGCCACTTAAAACTTCCAAAATGGATTGATGAGAGAGAATAGGGTCTCTCATCACATGAACATAAGAATTACAGTAAATTTAATATTAAAGGACATCCCAATAACAATAAAGATGAGCTTTAAAAGGAATGACATAAAAGAGTGTACTTAAAAAGAAAGAGAGGAGTAGGATCCCTTACCTCGGGTCCGACTTGAATCGATCGTTCTTTAATCTCCTGAATAATAAACATGAGTTAATTTCTACTTCCTTAAGAACCTTTTTCAAGTTCATTATTCATTTTATATCACTTATTACCATGTCATATACATTATGTAATCATTTAAGTTAATAATATTTGTTTTGCTGATATTTGGTTCTTAAGTCGAAAGTGGACTTCTTACAATTACATGTTGTTCGTGTGGCCAAAGGTTATTTATATCCAGAATGACATTCCTGATTTGGGTATCATATATATCATATTTATCCAGCATATACAGGTATTTCTAATATTACATAATCATTTAGAGGTAAGAAATGAAATGCACCATTCATGGAGACGGTAAGCCGTACGTACGCATGAACGCTACTTTCATTTATTTGTCATATTAATGGAATTAAAACTACATGAGAGGTATTTATATTTTAATTAAAGAAATATATTCATCATTTAGATGTATCATTCATTATATATATCCATTATATACATATACTTTTAATATTACATTACATTTGGGGATAATAAATGAAATGCACCGTTCATGGAGACGGTAAGCCGTACGTACGCATGAACGATACTTTCATTTCTATCTCATACTTTAATGGAAAGAAATAATAATGATATAGAGGTATATAATAATTCCAGTATAACATCATATATAATAACATTAAATCCATCCTTTATATGTCCCACGTATGGCATTAACGAATCACATCACTTTGAGGGGGCGGTAGTCCGCACTTCCTAAAAAGAAGATATCGCGTATACCCATAATGGAAGCCATAAAGGTAAGACACAAATGAAAAATACAGAAGCATAAGTAAAAAATAAACATATTATATATCATATATAAAAATAGTGACATCATAATGGCCACCTTTTAAGGTTTTAAATGAGTATTGAACAATCATCGTTTCGGGAGGCAGAATTTCGCTATCCACGGAAACCGTATGTTCTTTAACCATTTGATGTAGTTGTGTTAGAGTGAATCTAGAATAAATCTTATAACAACATCCTAGCATATTGATGATACTGGTGTTGTTAAAAAAGAAGTAAATAAAAAGAGTTCATGGGGTTGGAGAAGCAAAATAAAATAAATGAACATGAGAGAATGAATTACCTTTAAAAGTGTAACTCCTTTTGATTTGAGCCTAAAGGCTTCATCTGAAAGGATTATTCCCAAAGGGAATCCTCTAGGATGAGGAGAGGGATGTGGAGAGATTAAATGGGCAGGGGTTGGCCGAGCCAAAGGCTTGAGGTGTGTGTGAAATGAGGTAGAGGTGGGGGCCTTTTATAAGAGGAGAGGAGGGGCACTTTTGGAAAGTAAGAAATATTACTTTATTTGAAAATGTGTTTCGGTTTTAAAAGGTCCCACATTGATATAATTCGTGGATAAGGTGATAAGGGTTCGAAATCCGCCCATCCAATAAGTTTTGGACATGTTTAGTTCATAGAATATACATTATCTTTCCATTTTATATAAATCGCCAAATAATGATGTCATCGATGCATCATTATTATGTCATAAATAATTTAATTTATTTAATGTCTAAAAATTATAATAAAATTACTATGATGTAGGAAATCTTTTTAGCTTTCCATTGACTATTTATAATCAAATATCTGATCTTTATAACCCCATGTAATTTTTTTTCGTAAAATAAGTCAAGTTTGTGTCATTTTTACTTTAACATTAAATAAAAAGTTATTTATGTCATTTCCCAACCAAAGTGGCTCCATGGGGTCCCCAAGTTGACCCAAGGCTTGTCTTGTTCGGCCATGACACAACCAATGAGGGTAGGACATGTGTCAATCTCATTTTATTTTATTAAAGCATTACTTTTACCTTAAACTACACTAATTACCACTAATTGTGATTAAAAACATAATAAGTTACTATTCACCAAAAAATTATTTTTATCCCATTGAACCACATTTTACTTCTTAATGAAAACCATGTATGTCGGATTTTTAAAATTCAAAACACAGAAGTGGTAAACTTTCATTTAAACGAAAAATCAGTTTAATATAAGTACCACTTAGTGGTTTCACTATTCATAAAAAATTGAAGTTTTTCAGAAAAATAACAAAAATTCACCCTAAGCTATATTTGATATTCCGAATTCAAAAATGAAGTCCACTTTACAAAATTCACAACATATAAGTTGCATTAATTAATTTAATAATTAATTCCCGCTGTCAGAGCAAATAGCGTGTTTTTATGAAACAATAAGTATCAAAAGATTGACACTAGTTTATGTCCGATTTCAAAGTGAAATTAATTCCAACGACCACTATTGGATTTAATGGTAAAAATATTTTCTAATTTCACTTTAAAACCAATTAAAAATATAATCTAATCATATAAATTAATTAGATTAAAAAGAGGTTTTGAATTAAAAAACAACATTTTACACTTCATTAAAAAAATGAACTTTATCGGAAAAATACCAAAAATTTACACAAAGTAAAATTTGATGTCCCGATTCTAAAGAAAAGTTTTATTTGGTCCAAAAGAATATATAATAGTGATAAAAACTATTTTTAATGACAATTCTCCATCAAAAGGCAATAAGTGAACCTTTAGTGAAAACTAGGGCATAAAAGCCTAAAATTGAATTCTTTCTGTATTTTAAGCCTTTGGATAAATGTAAAAACATTAAAAAAACATATATAATCATATTTTAGTTATTTCTATCCATTCACTCCAATACAACGTCTACATGTTATCTACCATTTAAAATAATATTATTTTATTATTAGAGTGCAACGTAAGATTCCCAAGAAACTCGTTGTTGCGTATTGGGTACGCCATCGAGCATAGAATCACCTTTAAAGTAATATTAATATTTGATTCACAAATATGGATAAATATAGAGATGTCATATTCTTTATTTACCTAGGGTGTTACATCCTTCCCCCCTTTTAGGAACTACGTCCTCGCAATTTTAAAATTGGGCTTGGAAACATCCTTGAAAGTCCCACATCGGAGAAGAGTCGGTAAAACAATAACTTTAAAATAAAGAAAGATAAGTACAAAGGTCACCCGAGTTAATGCATACTAGGATTCCATGTATGAAAACATGGACATGGAGGAGAAAACATAGTGTCATGTTCTGATGGAGAGTGATAGAAAACATGTTTAGGAGAAAGTTAACCATGAGAAAATCACAAACTTGTGATGGGTTAAACGGTATTCGATTCCCCAGTAGGAAAAGTTAATAGACAACATTTTTGTTTTAAGTTAATTTTTATCGAGGAATTTATTCATAAGGAAACATAATCACTTATCATGTTGACTCTCAACTTTTATTAGATTCCTTACACAAATTCATATTTTTTTTCCAAAAGACGAGTATTTAGGGAGACTTGTTCACATTAAGAGTACTATAATCAACTTATAAGTAATAACCTAATCCAAAAAAGAGAACTACATACATCCCAGGTCTTTAGACTTTAACCAAAACCAAAACCCCAAAGATTAGTACAAGATCAGATAACCCAGAAAAGGGTCACCCATTAGAAAGAAAATATATTCTTAATCTCCAAAATTTGTCCAACAAAACCCAAAGTTCAACGAGAACCATTCTATAAACAATTTTTCCATAAAATCCCTCAAAGTAAACCAATCTAAGATTGAAACCCAAAAATTTGAAGGATTTAGTCACATAGTCTTCCAAGTTAAATCGTAACATTTATCTCCAAACAAAATCAGTTGCTCCTAAAGTCTCGTATTGAAAAATAATTAACCTAATCACATATCCTCCATGATAGGTTAATCATTTTCATAAATAACCCAAAATCAACTTACTCTTAAAAAAAGAATCAGTCAAACTAACCAGGGACTTCACGTAGTCTAGTGGTAGGCGATAAATACCAGTCACACTTTGGTTGTGGGTTCGATTCCCGCAGCTTTGTCCGACGCGACGGGTTGTCACATGGTCTGCGTGTTGTCCATTTTACGAAACAATATAATTCTTAAAACATTCCCCAAAATGAGATATAATCTTCAAAAATAATCATAACCTATTTTAACCTCAATTTTATCTCATTCCTTTCATTTTCCATCATATCATAGAGTAACCCATAATTACCTAAAAAGTAAGGATCATACAAACCCTAATGGTTACCTTTTTAATTATTACCTGAGCTTCCACATCGATTGGTCATCTCGGACATGATGCATTATAGAACATACCAAGGTTCAAGTGGTTGATCATGACTCCTTGATATTTGGTTTAGAACAACCACGAGTTTCCTCATTGAATCCTCCATTTTATCTAGTCTCTTAATCAGAGAACCACCATAGTTTCCTTCTAACATGTTGTCTCTTTGGTGCCTGCTAGATCCATCCATTCACTAAAAACAGAAATGTCAGTGTGAGTATATAAAAAAAACCATCATGTACTAATGAGGAAGGTAAACACTAAGATAATATTACTCATTCACTTTATCTAAAACTATGACTCTTTCTGAAATAATAACCATTATGGTAATGTCACTTATGCTTAAAGAATACCCTAACCTCTAAAGTTATCTAAACCGACCTCTGATACCAACTATAAGTCCCCATCCTTAATCCTTAATTAAAATTGAATTAAATGAATAATTCACATTGAGGATATTTTCAGGTATAGAGTTATAGAGAATTAGGACATAACTATTACATCTCAAAAGATTACAAAGTAGTCTATTCTACTAAATTTCCATAAAATAAAAAACTCTTAAAAAGAAACATGTCTAGTTTCATGTTTTAGGTAGCATGACTTTCCCTTGATCCCATCCTTGACCCTATTCCACGCTAAGTCATGTGAAAAACATTTCAAAAACATGGGATGAGCATAAAAACTCAGTAAGGGATACACAAAAAAACTGTTAGTTTTTCAAAACAAAAAGTAAACCATGTATACTTTATCAAGGTAATACTTTTCACCTTTATGAAGTAGTAAAAACTCTTCACAGAATACAATATCATTTCTTACCTTTTTGTAACCAACGGATTACCATAAAACCCATATAAAGAACACATAACATATATAAAGGTAACTTGGGACATAAACATACTTAAGTGGAATAACCATACGGTCGACTCCCACACATATCACTTAATGGAATAGCCATACGGCCAATTTCCATACATACTAAATGGAATAGCCATACGGCCGACTTCCATACCCAATGCATTGGAGGTTATAACGTAACCACCCGTCCTGGTATTCACGGCACCACCCGTCATATGGTTTATAACGTAACCACCCGTTAAAATGTCCAAGTACCAATATAAAATCATTAAACATAAAACCAATATAAAGGAATGATAACATTTCCACATTTCAATCACAATATATCATAATTATATTGACATAATAGAATCCTTTACCAAAACCATTTTCAATACCAAAATACATAAAAGAGTATATGGTATTTATTTTATTCTAAAAACATTACGGCTTGTTGAGGAAGCCAAAGACCAAATAATATTCGCGGTGGCGGAAAAGGTCTTTGTCGTTGCGTACGTTAAAAGAAACATTCGTTTTTTTTTCGTTTTGTAAAACGCTTCGTAGAAAAAGATTCCTTTTGTATAAAAGTAAAAGACAAAGTGGTTTATACACCGTATAAAAGAATGTTCTGTATAAAACGAAATATGCCTCAATGAAAGGAGATTGAGACGAAGTCCCTTACAAAGACGGTATCCTTGGTTTAAGGATAAATCAATTACATAATTATGTGTGACAAACGAATACACCAAATATAAGTGTATATTAAGTGTAAAATAATCAATGGTCATTCAAACATATTCAAATGATTACATATTCAATAACTATGTGTCGAACCCAAATAAATCGAAATTGGGTTAAGAAGTTCCCTTGACAGCCTAACGGCGTCACATCAAAATGAGTTGATGAGAGATAAAAAGTGTATCTCGTCACTTGGACATAAAAGTTACATCAAAGAGGATATATGAGAACATATCCCATCATAACAATATTTAAATTAAAAGACCAAACAAAAGAAGTCTTTTAAAAAGAGGAGGGTGAAAGGTTCCCTTACCGACTTGGGTATCTTTCGAAACATACGACCTGTGAAAGAAGGACAATAAATCATTGATGTAAATACTCATAAATTAAGGAATATTACACAATGATTAAAATAATGGTCATTACATACACCACTCAAAGGAAATTGTGTCAAATGTAGCATAAATCTCACGGAAATAAAAGTGAGATGAAAAATCACTTATGATAACTCGGCAGCCTAACGGCGCCACTTAAAACATCCAAAATGGATTGATGAGAGGAAATAGGGTATCTCATCACATCAACATAATGTTTAAAGAAATAGGAATATAAAAAAACATCCCCCAACATAACAAATAGGAGCTTAAAAGAAGTGACATAAAGGAGAGTACTTTAAAAGAAAGAGAGAGGTTAGATCTCTTACGAAAATTCGGCAGCCTATCGACGCCACTTAAAACGTCCAAAATGGATTGATGAGAGAGAATAGGGTCTCTCATCACATGAAAATAAGAATTACAGTAAATTTAATATTAAAGTACATCCCAATAACAACAAAGATGATCATTAAAAGTAATGACATAAAAGAGTGTACTTAAAAAGAAAGAGAGGAGTAGGATCCCTTACCTCGGGTTCGACTTGACTCGATCGTTCTTTAATCTCCTGAATAATAAACTCGAGTTAATTTCTACTTCCTTAAGAACCTTTTTCAATTTAATTATTCCTTTTATATCACTTATTACCATGTCATAAACATTATGTAATCATTTAAGTTAATAATATTTTTTTTGCTGATATTTGGTTCTTAAGTCGAAAGTGGACTTCTTACAATTACATGTTGTTCGTGTGGCCAAAGGTTCATTATATCCAGAAAGACATTCCTGATTTGGGTATCATATATATCATATATATCCATAATATACATTTATTTATAATATTACATAATCATTTAGAGGTACGAAATGAAATGCACCGTTCATGGAGACGGTAAGCCGTACGTACGCATGAATGCTACTTTCATTTCTTTGTCATATTAATGGAATTAAAACTAAATGATAGGTGTTTATATTTTAATTCCAGAATAATATTCATCATTTATATGTATCATTCATTATATATATCCATTATATACATATACTTTTAATAGTACATTACATTTGGGGATAAGAAATGAAATGCACTGTTCTTGGAGACGGTAAGTCGTACGTACGCATGAACGCTACTTTCATTTATATCTCATACTTTAAAGGAAAGAAATAATAATTATATATAGGTATATAATAATTACAGTATAAAATAATATATAATAACATTAAATCCATCCTTTATACTTCCCACGTAGGGCATTAACGAATCACATCACTTTGAGGGGGCGGTAGTCCGCACTTCCTAAAATAAAGATATCACGTATACCCATAATGGAAGCCATAAAGGTAAGACACAAATGAAAAATATAGAAGCATAAGTAAAACATAAACATATTATATATCATATATAAAAATAGTGACATCATAATGGCCACCTTTGAAGGTGTTAAATGAGCATTGAACCATCATCGTTTCGGGAGGCAGAATTTCGCCATCCACGGAAACCGTATGTTCTTTATCCATTTGATGTAGTTTTGTTAGAGTGTAGCTCGAATAAATCTTATAACAACATCCTAGTATATTGATGATACTGGTGTTGTTACAAAAGAAGTAAATAAAAAGAGTTTAGGGGGTTGGAGAAGCAAAATAAAATAAATGAACATGAGAGAATGACTTACCTTTAAAAGTGTAACTCCTTTTGATTTGAGCATAAAGAATTGCTTTGAAAGGATTGTGCCCAAAGGGAATCCTCTAGGATGAGGAGAGGGATGTGGAGAGAGTAAATGGGAAGGGTTTTGACGAGCCAAGGGGTTGAGGAGTGTGTGAAATGAGGTAGAGGTGGGGGCCTTTTATAAAAGGAGAGGAGGGGAACTTTTGGAATGTAAGAAATATTACTTTATTTGATAATGTGTTTCGGTTTTAAAAGGTCCCACATTGATATAATTCGTGGATAAGGTGATAAGTGTTCGAAATACACCCATACAATATGTTTTGGACATGTGTAGTTCATAGATGTTTCATTATCTTTCCATTTTATTTAAATCGTCAAATAATGATGTCATCGCTGCATCATTATTATGTCATAAATAATTTAGTTTATTTAATGTCTAAAAATTATAAAACAATTACTATGATGTAGGAAATCTTTTTATCTTTCCAATGACTATTTATAATAAAACATCTTATCTTTATAACCCCATGTAAAAATTGTTTTCGTAAAATAACTCAAGTTTGTGTCATTTTTACTTTAACATTAAATAAAAAGTTATTTATGTCATTTCCCAATCAAAGAGGCTCCATGGGGTCCCCAAGTTGACCCATGGATTTTCTTGGTCTGCCATTACACAACCAATGAGGGTAGAACATCTGTCAAGCTCAGTTTAGTTTATTAAAGCATTACTTTTACCTTAAACTACACTAATTACCACTAATCGCGATTAAAAACATAATAAGTTACTATTTATCAAAAAATTATTTTTATCCCATTGAACCAAATTTTACTTCTTAATGACAACCATGTATGTCGGATTTTTAAAATTCAAAACATAGAAGTGGTAAAATTTCATTTAAACGAAAAATCAGTTTAATATAAGTACCACTTAGTGGTTTCACTATTCATCAAAAATTGAAGTTTTTCAGAAAAATACCAAAAATTCACCCTAAGCTATATTTGATATTCCGAATTCAAAAATGAAGTCCATTTTACAAAATTCACAACATATAAGTTTCATTAATTAATTTAATAATTAATTCCCACTGTCAGAGCAAATAGCGTGTTTTTATGAAACAATAAGTATCAAAAGATTGACACTAGTTTAAGTCCGATTTCAAAGTGAAATTAATTCCAACGACCACTATTGGATTTAATGGTAAAAATATTTTCTAATTTCACTTTAAAACCAATTCAAAAGATAATCTAATCATATAAATATATTAGATTAAAAAGAGGTTTTGAATTAAAAAACAACATTTTATACTATTCATTAAAAAAATGAACTTTATCGGAAAAATACCAAAAATTTACACAAAGTAAAATTTGGGGTACAGATTCTAAAGAAGAGTTTTATTTGGTCCAAAAGAATATATAAGAGTGATCAAAACTATTTTTAATGGCAGTTCTCCATCAAAAGGCGATAAGTGAACCTTTAGTGAAAACTAGGGCATAAAAGCCTAAAATTGAATTCTTTCCGTATTTTTGGCCTTTGGATAATTGTAAAAACATTTAAAAAAACATATATAATCATATTTTAGTTATTTATATCCATTCCCGCCAATACAACGTCTACATGTTATCTACCATTTAAAATAATATTATTTTATTATTAGAGTGCAATGTAAGATTTCCAAGAAACTCGTTGTTGCGTATTGGGTACGCCATCGAGCATAGCATCCCCTTTAAAGTAATATTAATATTTGATTCAAAAATATGGATAAATATAAAGATGTCATATTCTTTATTTACCTGGGGTGTTACAAAGGTATTCTTCGAAGGTGTTATAGCAGTGAAAAATAGATGCACCCGTCGTATAAGTTAAGAAGACATTCTTCCCTTAATTTTGTTGAAAATGTCGTAAAGGACCTTGTTTAGAAGAAGATAGAAATATTCCATTATGATCATCTTATAAAAATTAAAACATGGGTATAAATGGATTTAACCTATTTTCTAGTAATTAGTAAATGAAAAATTGAAATGCATTTGTAAAAAAATTGATGTGGATGATAAAGAGATCCTGGTAGATACTCACGTATAAACGACCTCAGATAAAGAATTGATTGTAGAATTTACACATACCTTGTACTTTTCCTTATTAGAGGATATTTTAACCTCATATATATTAGTTAAATAATTTTTAATAATTTATAAAATTACCACAAATATAAATATTTTATCATATATGATCTTCTAATATTGATTTTTTTACAATATTTTAGTACTTTCATTGTTTCATGTGATAACTGATTCATTTTCCATTATATGATTGGCTATATAGGCCATGTTTTTTTTTTGATAGAATGTATTTGTTTCATATACAGAATGATATTAGGTTCTTAAGAATTATTATGTATCATAAAATTAAAAAATTATTCTTAAATTATTATGATAGGGAATTATTGTCATCGTGTTCGTGGAGAAGTCAATTCGTACATACGCATGAGTGACAATATCATTATATAGACGAATAAATTGTATATAATTTGATCGTATATCATATGTACAGAATCCTTAACATGTTTTATTTATTATTTACATCCGTTATACTAATTATTATACCCATCCAACTAATAATGTGTTTGAATAACTAACTACACCACGACGAGGATACAGTAAGCTGTGCGTAGGAATGTATAGTGACATGTCATTCATAGGATGGATAAAATAATGAATATGTATATAAAATATATATAATAACATAAAATTATGTATTAGGAACTGTAGTTATTATTTTGGTATGAAATCTTAAAAGAAAGAGAAAGTGGAAGTAGAAAAGAACTTTGAAAGAGGTGGTCAAATTATTACCTCTTCTTCGGGTGTTTCCTTTTATGTTGATCAAAAGGGATCCTTATGATGGATTTCTGATCAATGTAAGGCCTCTATGTCGAATTGAGGGTAGTTGGGAGGATATTTTTGCATAGGGATTGGCCGAGCCATATGTATTTGGAGGGGTGATTTTGAGAGAAGCAGATGTATCATTTTATAGGAGAGGTGAGGGTCACTTTAGGAAAAGTTTGAAATACTATTTTATTATTCAGTTAAATTTGATTTATAATGGCTCAAAAATGATTTATTTCGAGGCAATGGTGGTTATGGTTTGATAACCTCTCAATCCATAGTTTTTAAATAGGTTTAGGTCACTATATTGACTTTATATTTTACATTTAACTCCTAGTTAAATAGTTTATCATTTACTATGTATTCTTATATTTATAATAAATGGTTAATAAATATACTATAAAAACTATGGGAACCCCAAGTGGATAATTATTGATATATATTCACATTATCTATTTCCATTCGAATAACCTTTTATTTTTAGGAATACTATATCAATTAAAAATATAGTATTATTTTAAAAACACATTTATGTCAATATGGACACTATTTGGTATTTTGTTTTTGTTAAAGTCGTAAAATCATGATTAATTCGAAGAAAATTCGTTTAATCAACCCCAACATGTAATATTAACCAATTAAATTAGTGTAATTCTTCAAAAATATCAAATTACAATTATTTTGATATTTAAATTATCAATTATTTTAATCATTCATTAATTAAGTAAATATTATAACATCATTGTGTTTAAATAAATTTAATTATGTAATGTTTAAATATTATAAATAAAAAACTATTATGTTGGAAATATTTTTATCTTTATAATTAATATTTATAGTCTAATTTATCATATTTATAACCATATATTAAAAATGGTTTAGTTATTAAAATATGAATTTTAACACTATTAACTCTTCATTAAAGAGAATAACAATAAATGTCTTAATCTAATCCCCTATACCAAAAGGAACATATTTTATTCCTAAGGTTGATTTTGGTCAAAATAAATTTATCCAATAGAATTAGGACTAGTTTATGGATAATTATAAAATCATTTTTTCATTTTATTACACTATTTATTTTTAACCGTGGAAAATATAAGTCAAAAGATACTTTTCAGTAAAAAAATATTTTCATATTATTGAACAATATTTTACTTAATTATTTCAACCATTTTATTCTGATTATAGAAATTTAAATCACAGAAGTAGTAAAATTACATTTTATACAAATTTGCTAACGCACCTAGAAGGTGGGTAAAAGAGGATAAAAAGTTCCACAAAATATTATACATCAAATTTTATTATTAAAATTACTCCAATGAATTACATTGAAAAAATATTTTTATTATTTATCTATGTTTAGGTAAAATAAATTTAAATAAAATAAATAATTATTTAAATAAAAAGTCATTTTTAAACAATAACGAAATTTTTTTCACTATTCATAAAAAAATTAATGTTTTTTGAAAAATACAAACAAGTCACCCTAAGATAATTTTGATATTTTGATTTCAAAAATGAAGTCCATTTTGAAAAATAAAATTTTTAAAATTTCAAAAAGTGGGTATTAGTATTCATAATGGCTAGTTTGATTGGTCGTGTTGTGTTAAGATTCCAAGTTGTGTACAACACAAGCTATTGTATTATTCAACGGTAAATGTACTGTACAGGATTAGGGTGATACATTATCCCCTCCTTCAAATAATTTCATCCTCAAAATTTCAATAACATTACAACATCAAAATATTTATATGGTTCTTCATTACAAGTTCCTCGGGACCCCCCATTGCCTCTTCCATCATATTATTTCTCCATATAACATTTTCCAAATGAGTAGTCTAGTTTCTCAGAACTTGTTATCTGAAATCAAAAATCTTGATAGGCTCTTCACAATAAGATAGAA
This sequence comes from Viscum album, assembly GCA_963277665.1. NCBI lineage: Eukaryota > Viridiplantae > Streptophyta > Magnoliopsida > Santalales > Viscaceae > Viscum > Viscum album. The sequence continues at coordinate 2,056,280,407 of OY728120.1, read as the reverse complement.
TGGGTTCTAGTTCTATTTCTTCATAGGTGAGTACATTCATTGGGTTAGGCATGCAATTTATCAACCGTGATATGTGGAACACATCATGAACATTGGAGAGACTTGGTGGAATTCCCAAACATTTATCCATGACTCCAATTTGTTCTAGAATTTTGAAAGTTCTGATGTACCTGGGACTCAATTTACCCTTCTTACCCAATTGTATAACAATCTTCCATGGAGGTACCTTCATGAAAACATAATCACCTACTTGAAATTCAAAATCATTCCACTAGTAATAAGCGTAGCTCTATTGCCTAAATTGAACTGCATCGATGTGGGTTTTGATAATCATCACCTTTTTCATTATTTCCTCAATAGGTTATGGGCCTATGAATTTTCATTCACCAAAATAATCACAACAAGTAGGTGTACAACATCTTTTTCCAAAAACGCTTCATACAGTTCCATATGAATACCTGAATGGAAGCTATTGTTGTTGGAATATTTAGCGGATGTAAATACTGATCCCACAAACCTTGAAGGTCATGTGAGAATGATCTCAACATGTCTACTATGGTTTGAATAGTCTGTTCCAATTTTCCATCAGTTTGAGGGTGGTAGGTAGTGCTCATGTGAAGTTCAGTATCCAAGGCCTTTTGGAGACTTTTCCAAAATCTCGAGGTAAAAGGGGGATCACAATCAGAATCAATCGATAGGGGTACACCATGAAGTCTTAGCACATCATTAATATATAAAATTTTTAACCATTCAAGTGGTAAATCATCTCTTATAGCAAGTAAATATGCAGACTTGGTAAGGTGATCAACAATGGCCAATATTGAATCATTCATTCTATGAGTATTTGGTTTCCCCATGAAAAAGTCCATCATAATATCATCACGTTTTCACTCAGGTATGGGAAGAGGTTTCATGACTCTTCTAGGATGTGGTCTGCCTGCATTCACAAGTAGAAAAACTATACATATTGACACATAATCAGAAATCTCCCTCTTCATGTTGTCCCACCAAAAAAATTCTTTTATATCTCTATGCATATTAGTGCTACCGGGGTGTATAGAGAAATTGGAGCTATGAGAATCATACCACAATTCCCTTTTTAGATATGGTATACTGGTAACACAATGTCCCCTCCGAAATTTAAAATTCCATCTTCATATACGAAGTCGCTCAATCTCACATCATTCACAGCTTTAATATTTTTTGGAAACTCCTCATCATAAGTCTGAGAACTCATTATCATTTGTAGTAATGATTGTTTGGAAAGAATTCGATAAATTATTAATGTTTCACCTTCAATGGTTATTCCCATATCCATATCTAATAGATTCATGAAAATAGGATTCCTTCTAACTCCCATATTTTTCAATACTTGATGATCCTTTCGGCTCGATGCATATTCCACTTTATTTTCCTTCCCATGGTGGTAGTGTATCATTCAATCATAAACCTTGAGTAGTTCATGTTGTTGTATTTGTCTCTTGTTGAGATAATTCTATGAGAAAATATACTTCAAACTAATGTGATCATTATAAATCTCCCATTTTTACCGGATAGATTGTGTCTCCATATCATCAATGCAGCGATAATAGCTGCAAAGTCAAGATCATGAGTGGGATAGTTTTGTTCATGAATGTTTAGCTATCGTGATGCATAGTCAACAACGATATCATTTTTTATAAGGACACAACCATTTACTTTTTTTGATGCATCACTATATAATAACAAACCCATCATTCCATAATGGTAGTGTCAATATAGAAGCATTGAATATTCTTCTCTTCAGTTTTTAAAAACATTCTTCACACTCTTGTGTCCAAACAAATTTAACCCATTTACATGTGAGCCTGGTTAATTTGTTCTCCAATAGGGAAAAATACTGGAGGAAACACTAATAATAACATGCTAAACCAATAAAATTGCATACTAATTCTTTTTGGTGCTGGTCATTCATTTATTTCCCTTTTCTCTCAGGGATCAAAAGAGATTCCATCCATAACGAAAATATAGGCCTGAAAAGATATTTATTGAATCCATAATTCACACTAGTTAAACATATCATATAATTCATTTCTTCTAATAGTATTTAGAAAAATGTGAAAATGATTTTCATGATCATTGTAGATTTTGTATTATACAATTATATCATCAATATATACCACTAAAATGTCATCATGATATTTTTTGAATACTCTATTCATTAGATCCTTGAAATTATATGGTGAATTAGTCAGTCCAGAAGGATTTATTGTAAACTAGTAGTGCTCGTACCTGACTTGAAATGATATTTTCAGAATAAATTCCTTCTTGAAACATAACTGATGATATCTCGATCGAATATCAATCTTTGAAAAATATTGATCTCCTTGAAGTTGATCGAATAAATCATCAATGTGAGGTAAGGGATACTTGTTCTTTATTGTTATATCATTTATCTCCCTATAGTCAATGAACAACCTCATAGATACATATATTATCTTAACAAAAAGAACATTGGATCTTCATAGAGAAACACTAGGGCGAATAAATAATATATCACTCAATTCCACTAGTTGTTTATTTTGTTCCACTATTTCTATAGTGTCCATTCTATAAGGGTTTTTTGATATGTGCCTTGAACCGGGAATTAAATCAATGGAAAACACAATTTCTAATTCTGGAGGATGTCCAAGAAAATCCTCTTGAAAAAAATCAACATATTCTTGAACAATTGGTACATATTCAATTAGAACATTCTTTTCCTCACCCATTGTTATTTAATTAACTTCCTCCCCAATAATTGAATTTAGTAGAGCTACTGGGGGTGGATTTAGATAAGAATCACGTGGATACATTTTTTCTCTAAATATTAGGTAGTTCTTATCATCATCAAAAATTTTAGCCTCCTTCTTATTACAATAAATATTTTCATCATGGTTTGAAAACCAATCCATACCGAGGATTATATCAAATTCAATCATGGGTATGACAATGAGATCATCAGATAAGAAACATTTGTATGCCCTAATGGGAACTGATTCGCAAAACATTGTTGCAATGATACTTCCTTTATATGTTTTCAATGAAAACTCCAATGTTAAATCAAATTAGAAATATCTTATTTTATTAGATAAGTGGAAATATATGAAATACTGTGATGATTCAGAATCAAATAAAGCATTGAGTAAACTTGAGGAAACCATAAAATTACCTTCCACCACAGCTTTTGGAGCTTCAACCTCAGTATTATTTATCACATAAGCCTGGCCTTCATCCCTTGGACATTCCAGAGCTATGTTTCACTGACTCTTAGGACATTCATTTGTATAATTCCCCATCTCTTTACAACTATAGAATTAAACATTAATAGTCCCTTTCTTCCCCTTGCAATCACGAGCATGGTGGCATTTTTTACCACACATGTAACAGACTCCCTTTCCCTTCAGGTACGTACAAGGGTGTTGCTTCCAACATTTACGATATGATGGGTATTTAAATTTTCCCTTCTTACCCATATTCTCATTTCGATATTTTTCAACAGATCTCTTTTTCTCTTTGTTTTATTTAATGTCATTAGACATAGAAAATCCTCTTTCGGTATTGATATCACATGATACAATATCGTCATACGATGAGAAGGATCACGAGACAATTGCTCGATGGAGAAATGGTTTTAACCCATTTAAGAATCGATCAATCTTACTCCTAGGGTTACATAGAAAATATGTTTCATGCCTTACTAACATTGTATAGTTAGCCTCAAAATTTTCTATATTCTTATCCTCCTTTTCCGTCAGAGTCAAAAATTAACATTCCATATCAGCTCGATGGTCGGGAGGAATGTTTTTTTCTATGAAAATCTCTTTAAACTCCCTCTATTCAAAATTTAATACATCTTATTCTTCATTCGTGTTTTTAATTAATGACCACCATTGATCTTCATGTCCTGTGAGGCGATAAACTTCCATGAAAAATATTTCCCTTTCGCTAGTCCCTAGGGAATTAAATATTTTCTCTAAGGAAATTATCAATTGCTCAATTAAAAATGGATTTTTAGTCCCATTTAATGATTGTGGTTTTATCCTCATGAAGTAGACTAACATTGATCCTACGCATTATCGATCAATCTTGCTCGATGGTAATATTTCCTTGTATGGTGATAAGCTGATCAGCACAAGTTGCATCACCAACTCTAAAATAATTATCATGAGTATGATGGAAATATATACATTAATTATGTGTGTTGATATGGTTTCTCTTAATTCCATTAGGCGCAATTTCTAAATAATTGCATACAATATAATAGTTTTTGAATCACAATACATAATTCCAAACTTGTTAAACACTAAACATAAATTGAACAGTTTATGGATATAATCAATAATCATAAAAAAATTCATTGAGGAAGTATATACTTATAAGTCCTTCATAATTTTTTGTAAAGAAAATTTCAATTATCTTTAGCATACCGCTTGGGTGTGTTGTAACCAATAGTAAAGCAAGGCTCATTTTCATGTACCCGTATACCCCGGGTCAAGCCCGAAACTCTTTATCGGTGTTTTTAATCCGAGGTACATCTGAACCAGAGCCACCCCTACCTTCTCATACCCAAATAGGGATGTATTATTTATAAAACTAAAAAAATCTCTACATTACCAAAATTCTAGGAAGTTCTTCTATATTAATCCTCAAAGTCTATCATAGGGTAATATTATATAATCATTGATTTTCTAAATCTACTTTCCAAGGGTTTTATTAAAAATCCACCGATACCAACTGTAATTCCCCGACAATAGTTACCTAGAGTCGGTGCATTATTACATAACATTGTTATGATCATAAGAAAAAAAATTCTGAATGACCGGCCAGTTTAGTGGCCTTGGAATTACTAGACACATATATAATTTGAACATTAAATTATAAAATGAAAAACAACAACAAAAGTGTATCCTTTGAACACATACATATCCCATATATTATCCCTATAGTTCAGTCATAATATACTTCTTCACATCATAGATAAATTTAACATAGAATGGTGTGATCTCAGATGCTCAGAAAAGATAACAATATAGCGTAAAATTTCGTAAATAAGCATAAACATTTAAGGAAATATATAAGACTAAAACATAAGACTTTTAAAAATAAAAAACAGAATAATATGGAAAATATAAATCAAATAGTTCTATTTACTTATTCACGTGGTTATTCTACTAGTGGAATAATCTCATGCAATATCAATAGCCAATTCCCTAATGAGGGAATTCATAATGTCAGACTTCATTACCACATAGTCAAGGACTCGTGACAAGACTAAAAATATGATTTTTTCAAGGCCTTATTCCAAGAGACTATTTTGACTCATGAGACCTACCAATGTATCAAAGAGATATTGTGGGCTCCACCCATAATTTTCTAAGTCCAATGCATTCCTCATATGAAAAGGTTTAAACATAACATAAAAATTCATATTAAAACTAGTATACGAAAGTCAATACATTATCCATAATCCATGAATAGTCTAAAAATAACACATCCATAGTCAAACATATCACAAAACCTTCAATACAATATGGATGATTTTTATATTAATTAATCAAGTTCAATAGTTGTAAAAACCATCAAAGGATGTTGACATTTATGAAATGAAAACTATTATAGAGATTTATCACATTATTTTATGTAATCATTTAAAAGAAACTTAATTATAAAAGTAGACATTTATATTTAAATTATTCTTATTAGATTGTAAGGGAAATTTGAAAGGTGATATAATGGATGAAAAAAGATTCACCCTCAGTATTAGTTAAAAAACATTTATTCCTTAATTTTGTCTAAATGGATGTACAAGACCTTGTTTATAAAATGATGGAATGATTCCATTATAAAAATATTATAAAAAGATAAAAAGGTTATAAATTCCATTTATCCATACTCTAGAAAAAAGAAAAAATTAATTTAAATAAATTTTTAAGAAACATGGATGTGGATGATAAAGAGGTCCTAGTAGATACTCACGTATAACAACCTCATATAATGAAAAGCGTGTAGAATTTACCCTTGCCATTTACATTTAATTGGTCAAGGGTATGTTAACCTCCATTATAATAGATATATTATATTTATTAAATTATAAATGATCCACATAACTAAATATGAGATCCTATATGATCTTCTAATATTGCTTTGTTTATTATAATTTAGTAGTATCACTATTTTGGGTGTTAACTGATTCATTTTCCATTATATTATTTGTTACGAAAGCCATGATAGTTATGGATAGGACGTATATTAATCATATCACAAAATATATTATGTTCCTAAACATTATTTTAAATCATAAAATGAAAATTAATATTGATTAATTAATATGGGGAATGAATCTCATGGCGTTCATGGAGACGGTAATCTATACGTCTGCACGAGTGACAATATCATTATATTGATGGTTAAATATTATTTAATTGGATGATATATAATATATTGAGAATAAATAACATGTTATATTTATTATTTACTTAATTTATACTCATTATTATACCCATCCATATACTGAAGTGTTTGAATAAAAACAATATCACGACATGGAGACGGTAAGTCGTACATACGCTCCTATAGAGACTTTTAAGTAAAAGGATGGATAAAATCATTAATATTGTTGTACCATATTTATAATAACATCACATTATGAATAATGTACTGGAGTTATAATTTTGGTGTGGAAACAACATAGAAAGAGGAAGTGTAAGAAGAAGATAACTTTGAAAGAGTTGGTGAAATTATTTCCCCTACTTCGGGATTTTCCTTTGGAGTTGATCAAAATGGATCCATAGGTTGGAATTATGAAAAATGTATTTCCTCTAGGTTGATGTTAGGGCAGTTGGAAGGATATTTGAGTAGGAGTTAGTCGAGAAAAATGGATTTGGATCTGTGATTTTGAGTGAAGAGGAAATACCCATTCAAACAAGACGTGAGGGTCACGTAGTAAAAGATTGAAATATAATTTTTTATACAATAATATTCAGATACAAATGGCACAAAAATAATTTATTTAGATGGTATGGTTGGATGGGTCTAAAACCTCTCAACAAATAGGTTATAGACCGGTTTATGTCCCCATATTAACCTTATCGTTTAAATTTAACTCTTAGTTACATTGTTTAACTTTTACCATGTATTCTGGTATAATTATAATAAATGGTTAATAAACATGATATAAAAAGCCAACCGAAACCCAAGTAGTTAAGTATTAATTTATCTGGCCATATATAGGTCTTTTATCCAAACATTATATTATTATAAATATTATATCAATTAATAAAATTGTATTTGTTTTTAAAACCCATTTATGTCGATTTTGACACTATTTGGTATATTGTTTTTTAGTCATAAGAGAGTGATTACGACGAACAAAATTCATTGAATCAACCATAATATATCATATTATTCTAATAAATTCATCTAATTCATCCAAAGTATCACTTTACATTTATTTTGATATTTATAATATATGTTATTTTATTATTTCATTAATAATGTAATTACTGCATCATCATTATGACATAAATAAATTTAATTATTTAATGTATAAAAATTATAAATAAAATACCACTATAAAGTAAATATTTCATGATTTCTAATTAATTTTAATAGTAGAATTTATATTATGTATAACCCTATATTTAAAATATTTTAGTTATTAAATGCTGAATTTAACACATTTAACTCTTCTTTAAATAATATAATAATAAACTTTCAAATCTAATAAAAGTGAACCAAAAGGATAATATTTTATTCCTATGATTTATATTATTCAAAATACACTTATCCAATATAATTAGGTCATGTGTTAGGATAATTATAATATCATTTTTATCTTTTAGTTGCCCTGTTTACTTTTAACCGTGGTAAATAAAAGTCAACTATTACTATTCACCAAAAATTATTTTTATCTTATTGAACCACATTTTACTTATTGATATCAACCATGTATCTTAGATTTTTGACATTAAATTCAAATAAGCTGTAAAATTATGTTTTATACAAATTTCCTAATGTGCCTTGAAGGTGGGTAAAGGATGGTAAAAAGTTCAATAAAATTTTATACATCTGATTTTATTATAAAAATGATGCCAATGAATTACACTGAACTAATATAGGTATTATGTATATGTTTTTACTTAAAATAAATTTAAATAAAACAAATAATTATTTAAATATAATTTTAGTTTGAAACAATAATGTAATGTTCTTCACCATTCAACAAAAATTGAATTTTTCCAGAAAACTACCAAAAATTCACCTTAAGCTAATTTTGATATTCTGAATTAAAAAATGAAGTCCATTTTGAAAAATAAAATTTATGAAATTTCAAAAAGTGGGTATTACAATTCATAAAGCCTAGTTTGATTGGTTTTGGTGTGCTAAAATTCCATGTTGCATACAACACAAGCTATTGAATTATTTGAAGCGAAACGTTTCATAGAAGCATGGGGTGCTACATCAGCCATATGGTTACTACAAGTGTAACAAAAATTATTACACAAAAATGTATCAGTCAGGGCCACATTGTATGGTAGCCATGAGGGTGAAAAATCATAAGGTTGAAATTAGGGTTACAATATAAGTATTTAATGCCTCAATATAACCATAAGGTTTTATATATGTTATTTAATGTTTAATTGAGGTCTCATGTTTCAGAAAGTAAGTATATATGGGTGGAAAGTATGAATTCGTGAAATTGATTTAATATTTCTATAAGTATTCATAGAATAATGGTTTCCTTCCTTCTTTTTATATCTCTTACTGAGATCATTATGCTCTGTCCATTTTTTTAAATGTTTTTCACAGGTTATATGGATATGTAAGAGAAAGAAGGAAGTCATTTTGAATGTTATGATGTATCATCAAAGTAATCATGTTCTTGTTTAATGTTATAAATATTTGGTTTTGGAAGAAATTGATAGTGTTTTAATGGTACACAATTTGAATTCTTGTGGGTTTATATGTATCAGTTATGTCCTATCATTCTAAAATTATAAACCCAAAATAAATATTGAAATATAAAAAATTGAAATCTAATTGAAATAGCCAGATTTTGTAATGTTTAAGAACGAACCCTTATAGTTGGTATCAGAACCATGATGTAGATAAATTTAAGGGTTGGGAAGATGTTAATAGAATAACATAAATGATTTTATCCATATGATTTTGATATGTAATTAATATATTATCATGTTTCTTTTATCTATTATATCCCTATTAAGAATGGTTTTTTTCAAAAGAAATAGGGAAGATGAAGTTGGAATGAACAGAGAGGCCGATATCATTCCATATCTCTAATCACGAAAGGTAGGAATTGGGACCGATAAGTATGTGAAAGTAATGGATTAGTTGAAATGAGAAATAAATGGAGTTGGTATCCATGAAAGAGAATAAACAGAGCTATCAAAAAGGAACATGATGATAGTGGAACATTTTATGAGGCAACACCCTTCTGCTTTTTAGTGGATCTTACGACACATTAGTAGCTAATGGTTGGATTAAAGCCCATAATAAGATATTTTGTCACGAACCAAATATGGTTTCCCCCAATACCGACACTAATCCTAGTCCATGATAAGGCCCTAAGGGCATTCCATATCCCCACGGGCTGGAACAAGTGCATGGGTATCATTAATTTCGGTTTGGGAATGATTTACCCGGCTATGAAAGCATAACAAATTAAAAAAATCCATAATACAAATCTGAAATTTTCGAGACAAATAAAGCATAACGAAAAACCAGAACTGAATACATTGGTTTAAAGACAATAAAAGTGGTCCAAATACAAAAAATACAGCATCGGGTCATCCCCATAGACTCCACATGATAAGGGGTAATCACCCACAATCCATCTCAACAACTCTACACAATAGATGGGGACTAACACCCTAAACCGCCATCACCCTTAGCCTTTCCTTTACCTAAGTCAAAAATAACCATGTCTACATACACCAAGTGTTTTAAGTAGGGTGTGAGACTAATCCCAATAGGATACCACCACAATGATTCCAAATATCATGCAATTTAATGTGAAAAAGAAAGCAGTTTTAACAGGCAAGGAATAGCAGTCTTAAAATTCCAAAAATTGTAACTTTCATTTGAAAATAGTTTTCAATAAAAAAAACTTCATAATGTTCATATATTTAAATATAAAGGTTAGGTACAATATATTACTGCCAAACAGACCCTGATACATGGGTAAATGCTAAAAATCCAGTGATCAACAACATTGGGAACACCCCTCGACACTAGGTTGTCTTGAGCCCTATGTACCTCGTACCTCGGTGTAATATAACCATAGAAAACTCTATTCTCATGCATGATCCACTAGTAGGGAACATACCCATAACCTAGTGGTCCCCAATAATAATCCACATAGTTTAGTTAGTGTTTTCGTTATCCAAATTCTAAGTGAAACAGGGAAAAAACCAATCCGGGCCACTAGCCGTACTAGTACAAATATGCCCCACCTAGGTACCCGGGATTCCCCTTTTGTGCTCAATAAATTTCCTCCTGCAACCTAAATCAATTTTCATATAAAACACCAATACTGGTCATACAAAACCAATACAGTATCTATCACATTGTATACCACTTAAAACACGCAATAAAACACTTATATTTTTTATAAAACAACCTCTCAAAATCTCACATTATTTTTCACCCAAAATTATTTGAAATATCCACATTGCACACTATGTACACACTTTTAAGTCAGTAAAACAAAATTTCAGTTCAATACCCTTTAATGAAACAAAAAATTCAGTAATGGGGCATCCCCATGTGAACCAAAAATTTATATCCTTTAAAAACCCCCCATTTTAACGCAAACATGACACTTTAAGACGATTTGCTTCCCAAACACCATTTAAAAAAACATTTTCAGAAAAAAACACAAAATATTAACCCTTAAAACATTATTTTCAGTCCTAATAATATTAAATAAAATCAACTATATTATTATAGTACAGCCCCAAATGAACCAATAAAATATTTGTGTGAAAACCCCCCAATTTCATTAAAAAAAGCACTTAAAATTCATTTTCTTTATAAATTTCACTAAAACCAATTTTTCAGAAACATTAAAATGAAATAAACATGAATATATCATAAACACGGAAATATAATTCACATAAATTTCATGCACAATGGAATCACCTACCAAATCAGATAAAACCTTGAATCCTTTGTTCAAAAATCAAATCGCACCACCACCGCACATAGAGGGACCTAGATCAAACCTAAAACGACAATAAAAGACCAATAAAAACCCAAAGATAACCCTAGGTTCAAAACCAGACCCTGTTGACATCTTTTACTTCAAGAAAAAGCGACGAATACCTAGTCCAATTGAATGAAACCCTATTCCATTTGAAAGAGTAAGGAAATGGACTCTCTTGCTTAATGTATCTTGATGTAATCACTCCAAAACAATAGTAGATGAAATTTAAAATAGAGAAAATTCTGGGTTCGTTCGAAAACGAATTAGTATCCAATTTAGGAACTGGAATGGAGGAAAAATATTAAGAACTGAGAGAGTTATGAAAGAAAGAAGTTACCTCTTCAAATCTGGACGATTTGAAGAACATTATGGAGTTCTGCACCAATTCGTGTTGAACCAGAGATCCAATGAGGGGGGGGGGGAGTTTAGACGTGTGCCTGGTTTCAATGGGCTTGGGTGAGACTTGGAATCTCCAAAAAATAAAAATAATTGAATATGTTTTAAAACAAACAAAATTTTATATTAAAACATAAATTGGGCTTTCGGGCAGGCCAAACCCCTTAAATAAAAACCCCAGTAAACATTTTTTATGGATCTCTAAAGGCCCCAAATTGACTTGGTAGTGTTAAAATATCAAGGTAGGACATTTAGGAGTTCTAATGTGTGAACAATATTAAAAAATGAAAAATTTATAAAAGAAACAAAATTTATTTTTAAATCTGGAATTGGGCTCACGGTTTGGCCCAATTCACGAAAACTCACCTATTACTCCATAAAACCATTGGAAACCCCTAAATCAATGCATTAATGGAAATTAAATTAAAAATACCTTAAAAATATTTCATTTAAGTGACAAATCTCCCCACCATTAAACTTTACATCCCAGAAAGTCAACTTGAAACATGATCAGAAAACAGGAACAGATACTCTTCCTCAACCCATGAATTCTGCTCCCATGTCTCATGTGTATCATTACCATGCTGCCAATGAACCTAGACCAACATAATGGACTTTCCTTGAAGAAACATCATTTCGGAGTCCACTATTTTCACTGGCCACTCAATAACAAACAACCTAGGTTATAGCTTCAGTTCTTCCCAACTCAGCACATGGTATGTATCCAGGTTGTATTTCATTGACTGGGAGACATGGAAGACATCATGGATGGATGTCAAATGAGAAGGTAAGGCCATCCTGTATGCCACTTTTCCAATAGGATCAATGATCTCAAATGGCCATACATACCGCGGCGTCAGCTTCCCTTGCTTCCCCAATCGATGATGGCCCAGATGAGGGTCCACATTCATGAATACACTATCACCCATAATAAACTCTAGGTCACGATGCCTCTGGTCAGAATATGATTTATGGTGGCTCTGAGCTGTCAATAAACATTTCCTAATAAACTTGACCCTCTCAGATGTCTCCTGAACAAGACTCGGCCCCAGTAGTGAGGTCTCACCTCCCTGAGCACAACATAGGGGGGACGGACACGGCCAACCATAGAGTGCCTCAAAAGGAGCAATTCAAATCGGCTTTTGGTAATTATTATTATAAGAAAACTCATCCAACCCCAAATGGATATCCCAAGAACCTCAAAAGTCCAATACACATGCACAAAGAATAACCACCAAAATCTGATTTTCCCACTCTATCTGACCATCCGTCTATGGATGGTATGTCGTGCTCATCATAATCTGAGACCCCAAGGACTTTTGAAGGCCTTCCCAGAACCAAAAAGTGAGACCAGGGTATCTATCTGAGACAACTGCTAATAGAATCCCATGGTGTCTCACCACCTCCTAAAGATACAAACGGCCCAACTCATCCACATTATGTGTATCTCTGATCGGAATGAAGTGGGCTGATTTGGTAAGATGATCAATCACCACCCAAATAGAATTCTTACCCCTAGGTGTACGTGGTAAGCCAAATATTTTGTCCATGGAGACCTCGTCCCCCTTCCAGGTAGGAAAGGGTAATGTCGGGAACAAACCGTAGGGCCTTTGGTGCTCTGCTTTCACCTGTTGGCATGTGTAGCATCTCAAAATAAAGTCCACTATGTCCTATCTCATACGAGGCCATAGAAACTTCTGACAGACATCATAATACATCTTAGTGGCACTCGAATGGACTGCCAATAGAGACTGGTGGCTATCCTGCATCACCACCTTTCGCAGAGATAACTGCACTACTGAGCGGTCCTTAAAGCACACGATTCCCTTAGGAGATGACAACTAATTAGAGGATGTCTCCCCACCATAAAAAAACTGAAACGACCGTTGAAAAAGTTCATCACTAGGTTGTTCCCGCTGAATCAACTCCAACAGAGAAGGAGTCAACTAGACGCTCTCCAAGAATACCCCTCTACTATGTTCCCTGGTCTCCACGTGCATATGAGAAAAAAACCCCATCAATGCCCACTCATCACTGGACGTCCTCAAAGCCTGCACTGAAACCCTTCTTCTCGAGGCTTCAGCCACTACATTACCCTTTCCTGGGGTATAGACAATGTCAATGTCAAACCCCTTCATATACTTGATCCAGCAATGATGCCTCAAGTTGAGGTCCTTCTGGGAGAAGATATAATCCAAGATTTTGTGATCTGAGTAGACCACAAACTTCTCCCCAAAGAGGTAGTGACGCCATGTCTTCAAATCATGCATCATTGTTGCCAACTCTAACTCTTGGTTCATGTAGTTCTTTTAGTGTGGTCGAAGTTGGCGAGAGCCATACGTGACCACTTTATCATCCTGCATAAGCACACACCCAAGACCCATACCTGAAGCATCAAAATAGACTACATATCCCTTTCCAGCCTCTGGAAAAATAAGCAAGGGGGTGGTAGTCAGCCACCTCATCAGCTCCTCTAATGACGCATGGAATTATGTACACCATACAAACTTCACCCCATTCCATGTGAGGTCGGTCATTGGTGAAGCAAGCTAAGAAAAATCATGAACTAACCGCCAATAATAACCAGCCAAACCAAGAAAACTCTGGATCTCGAACACATTTTTTGGTTTCTCCCATGACATGATTGCACTAATTTTCCGAAGGTCCACTGAAACTCAATGCTCAGATATCTCATGTCCCATAAATATCTCCCCCCTAATCCAAAAAGTTCACTTTGACAACTTTTCATATAGGTCGTGATCCCGTAATGTACCCAAAACGATCCTCAAGGGATGTTCGTCTCTTTCCTCAGAGCCAGAGTATACCAGAATGTCATCCACGAACACCACAACTAATTAATCGATATACTGATGAAAAACCATGTTTAGGAGTTCCATAAAAACCACAGGAGCATTGGTCAATCCGAACGGCATGACCATATACTCAATGTGGTCGTACCTTCATCGAAAGGCTGTATTTGGGATATCTGACTCCTTCACCCTGAGATGATGATACTCTGAACACAGGTCAATCATTGAGATCCACTTTTCCCCCATCAAATGATCAAAAAATTCATCTATTCTAGGAAAAGGGTATAACTTTTTAATTGTTACCTTACTCAGATTTCGGTAGTCAATGCACAGCCGATGGGATCCATGATCCTTTTTCGGGAATAACATAAGAGCAGCCAAAGTAGATATGCTCTGGTGAATGAATCCTTTGGATTCTAAGTCGTCCAGTTGTATCTATAATTATTTCAGCTCGGTGGGGGCCATACAGTTTGTGGGAAGAGATATCGATTGTGTTCTCGGCACCAGATCAATCGAAAACTCCACTTCCCACTATGGGAGAAAACTTATAAAATCATTCCGGAATAACTCCAAAAACTCATTCACTACATCAGGTTGTGAACCTTCATGGGAAAGAGAATCCTCTCGCATGAGAAAAGACAACTGTAAGATAACACTTCCCAACTCTGGGAGTAGAGGCCCTGCGCGACCTGACTGAGGATCCCAGTCTCCACGAAAAACCCGATGACTCCCATCAGATGATGTGAAACTCATACTCCATCTTTAGAAATAGATGTGTGCCTGGAAGTGTACTATACAATTCATCCCCAGTATGACATAAAAGAGGTCCATATATAATACTAGGAGGTCCCACTCCATCTCGACCCCTGACACAGAAAGCACACATGTCGGGCACCTGAGACCCTGCTCCTTCTTCTTTCCCTGTGGTGTCACCAACTCCATCGAAAAAGACATAAAATCAGTTGGAAAATTCATAATGTCCACAAAACGTGTATAAATCAATGAAACAAAGGCACCTGTATCAATAATGGCAGCAGTTATAGATGATTCTATCAAAATGGTACCTCGAACTTTCGATGGTCCTGCATCTGATCATGTTGGTGCCTAATCCACTACATGGAGATGATCAGTATCTTCCCGAGGAAGAACGTTAGTCTGTGGTTGTGCCCTAAAGTGTCTCTTCCTAGAAGATGCTGCAGAACTACCACCATGACTTCCAAATCAAGATCCCCAAGTTCTCGACAGCTCGGAATGTGTTGGAACTTCTCTTGAAGCCACTGACCCTGCCCCACTCGGAATTAGACATGCCACTCTGCAGAAAGGTTGTAAATTCCCCATACGTCCACACTGGTAAAAAGGTTTCGGAGGAAGTGGACATGCTGGTCGGATGTGCCCGGGCTTCCCACACTTTTCACACAAGATCGATCTCACATCAGAAGCCACAGAAGAAAACTACCTGGAAGAGTGGCATGAACTACCACCTCTTTTCATCACATGATAATCCTACTTCCTTTTATTCTCTGAGGAGCTGCCACTTCCCACTACCGATACTGAACCATAGAAACCATCCATGCCTTTCCTATCAATCTCTTCCATGAACGCACTTTCAACGACCACAATATATGTCCTCATCTTAGAATAAGAACACCTAGGAGTATATCCCTGGTCGTAAGCCTTTCTCAAACATTTGGGCCTTCGCTTGATCATTAGATACAATTTCTAGAGAATACCGAACCAACTCAGCAAAATGATGGCATACTCCATCATATATAGATTCCCCTGAACATTTTTCAAGATCTATCTAGACCTAGAATAATCCAACACCTCAGGGAAGTACTGTTCATTGAAGATAGCCTTGAAATCTCCCTAGTGCATCTGCTCATTCTTCCCAGCATAAAGCATCGACTCCTGTAAGACTGGTATAGAGTAAGAGGTTTCCAACCTCTGATACCAATTGTAGGATCGAAATATAATATGAGATTCTCAATATACAAGAGGGGGGTGAATTGTATACTTTAAAAATTCCTTTGGAACCTTTAAAGTTAGTTATGAATAACTAAAGTTTCCTTAAGAAAAGGAAAGGGCTAAGTTTAAAAATGTTAAACTAAGTAAATTCACAACACCTCTAACACCGAACTAAACTTGGAAAGTGATTCCAAAAGTAGGTTCCGGAAATATGGTTCTAGAATTTGAAACATAACAAAAGTTACAATATGAGATTCTCCCATAAGCATATAGAATCTAAATGAATCAGAGTAAGTAAGGAAGTATAAGAAAGTTATACTTTCCTTAAGACACAAATTGCAGCGGAATAAAAACAAGTAGTAAAACTACTAGTAATAAGATAATAGTCTTTTAACCCAAAGAGAAGGGTATCCAACAACCTTGGAAAAAGGTCCCTTGATTTATACTTTCAAGAAAGTCTGTCTTACCCACACCAGGGTAAGCCCTCGATACGAAGATCGAAGTCTCTGTCTTGCTATCCCCGCAAGCCCTCAACTTCAAGGTAGTTGGCAACCTCTGTCCTCCTCAGCAAGGAAGCCCTCAAACTTTAAGGTAGTCAGAACCTCTGTCTTCCTATCCCCGGAAGCCCTTGAATGTAATCACCAACATTCAGAGTCGCACGAAGCTTTGAGAGTTAATAAGATCCTCTCTCTCTAGAATTCACTTCAACAGCATGTAGGCACAAAACTCAGTCGTTTTTCCAACAGCTACGAGCTCTTTCAAATGAGCTCCTATTTATAGGTAAGGTCGGCTCCTTCTCCAACGATCATATTTTCCTTAATGTTCGGAGGGACTTGTACACGTGTCACTTAGACAACGGTTAGTTTATAACAAAACAGACGACATCGTTTTATAACAAAATAAGTGTAACAGAAAGTACGAAATCGTTTTAATTCTAACATAAAGGTTCGGAATGAAAACTTCGGAGTGAAGGTTCGGAGTGAATAAATTCAGAGTGTATAAAACAAAGATAATCAGATTCTGTTTAATAGGTGAATTCGGAATGAGAATTCGGAATAGGAATTCATCATCAGAAATCGTAATGAGAATTCATCATCAGAATTCGTAATGAGAATTCGTCATCAGAATTCGTAATGGGAATTTGGAATGAGATTTCTTCATTAGATTTCGTAATGGGAATTATTTATTGGAATTCGTAATGAGAATTCGGAATGGGATTTCTTCATTATAATTCGTAATGATAATTCTTCTTCAGAATTCGTAATGAGAATTCAGAATGGGATTTCTTCATTAGAATTCGTAATGAGAATTCTTCTTCAGAATTCGTAATGAGAATTCAGAATGGGATTTCTTCATTAGAATTTGTAATGAGAATTCTTCTTCAGAATTCGTATCCTGAATCTGGAATAGAACTTAGTCAGAGTTCATATCCAGAATTCGGAATGAAACTTCCTTATAGTTCTTGTCCAGAATCCGGATCCTAAAACAGAATGCTTTATATCAAAGTTTCAATGATTCCGAGAAAATGAATCCGAAACTTATACTTAAGAAAAATATGGATGAAAATATGATAAGGGTAATTCTTCTTATAAAAGCGATTTTCCATAAGAAAGCATTTTCCTTATAAAAGAAATTTTCCTTAAGAAAGCAATTTTCTTAAAGATAAGGTGTTTGTGATTTTCAAAACAAGAAGGAATGGAAAAGTCATAAGGAAAACCTTATTGACTCAACAATCTCCCCCTTTTTGGAAAGCACAAACATCCTTACGAAAAACAAAAATTCTAAGAAGAAAGAAACATATTAAAGCTTATCTCCCTTGCTTTAAGGATATAGATGAATACGACTAACCCCCCTTAGGCTTTGAAACTCTAAGGATCATATTCATATTTTCGTAGTGACATTTCATAAGAAGGTCTTCTTTAAGAAAAACTCCCCCTTAAACAAACTCTTATTAGAGTTATTTTTACTTGGGTATTTTTCCTTTCTCCCCCTTTGATAAATTCTTATTAGAGTTCCTCTTTTTCTTAAGGATCTTTTCCTTCTCCCCCTTTGTGATTTTCAAAAAGAATTAGAGGGAATGGGAAAAAATAACGAAGTACCTGAAAGATTAGTAATGACAACAATAGAAACAACAAGTACGACTTTCATTAAATTTGAAATCTCGACAACAAAGAAAAACATTACAACAAAAATATCGGATTGGGTTATTTTGGATCTTTTTCCTTAGACATGAGTCCCTTTAGAATAGTCTTGATCTTCTTGAGGTCTTTATGATCTTCTTCGGCTTGCTTATCTAAGACCACTATTCTTGCGGATTGAGCTTCAATTATTTCTTCCTGAGCCTTCAACTTTTCTTCCTGAGCTTTCATCTTCTCTTCCTGATCCTTCATCCTCTCTTCAAAATCAATCCGATGATCCCTTTCAAATTTCCAATTTTGAGAAACGGAATTGAGCTTCCCATTCAGATCTCTCACTTCCTGAATCCGAAAGTTCTTTTCCTCTGTCAACTTCTTTTCAAAGGATGTAGTCAGCTCATTAATCTTCATGTCCTCAGTCTCAAAGGCATCCTTAACATTATCTTGAAACTCATCGAAAATCCTCATCTCTTCCATAGTCTTCTTAGACCAGCTTGTCATCCTTTTGCAAGATCTTTTATGATCTTCGTAACCAATAAAGAAGTTTTTGAACTGGGCTTCAATCTCAACACACTTATCCATAACCATGGATACGGAGTCTGTTTTCTGATTCAATGCATGTTGGAGCATCTGGAATCGTGAATCAATACTTGAGAAGGTCGGAATGGTTCCCACCAACTTTTCCAAAGACTGAACAACAACGTCATGCCCCAACGAAGATGACTCCGAATCTTAAAACTTTCTCGGAGAGTTTTCTTCCTCAATAAGCTCCAACTTTCTCTTAGAAGAACTTCCAGCTTCCTTTCTCATCCTCTTTTCTGAACTCGGAGTATCAGCAAGAAATTGTTTCCCCTTATCTTGTTTCGGAATTAAAACCTGTTCCGGAGTTCTCTTCTCACTGTCAGAAACTTGTACAATAAAATCTTCCTCATCACAAACTTCCTGAACACCAACCTCTACATTTTCCATCTGAGAAATATCACGTAAGAGTTGTTCTTCTTCTCCATGATAGGCAACTTCTTCTTCCCCTTTCTCTTCTTCCATTGCAGGAGTAACAAGTTTCGAAGATTCAGCTTCAGAAGTTCGGAGCGATAAGTGTTCCGAAGGAGTTCCCTTGTACTCATCTACTTGTTTTAGCACATCTCCTATCTCACCACTTCCTTCAGAAGCTTCTTCAACTTGTTCCACTTGCTCTACTTCCTCGGTATTAGTAGCAACAGCCTCTTCCGGAGCAACAAGATTTCTTCCTGGAGTCTCAGGTAGAGATTCCAGAGAGAAAGATCTCGGAACTGGAATTGTTGCTGAAACCATTTCATTGAATTTCAAAAACACTTGAACTGCCTCAGCTTCTGACATTTTCTTCATAATCTTCTTTTCCTTAGCTTGTTTCTCAAGCTCATCAGCAGTTTTCTCCTTCAAAGATTTAGCCTCTGCAGGGTCCAGTCCGAACTGCGGATCCCCTACTTTCCTCTTCTCTTTGTCAGCTCTCCACTTTGTAACAACCTCATCAGGATAGGTCTTCTTCTTCTTAGGCTTTGTTGGTGCGGAGTGGACTTCCTTAGACTTGGGTTCCTCGGCTTCGACTACCACTTCTTCCAGCTTTCTCTTCCTTACCGTCTTAGATGATTCCGGATCAGCAACTTTCGGAGCCACTTCTTCTTGAGGAGGAAGATCAATAAACTTTCCAGACTTCTTGTCAAAAGCTATATTCATTCTTTTAAGCGTGCCATCGCTGAGCAGCATGATCTTGCAAACTCTCGGCTTAGATTTGCAAGCCTCCTTGAAAGACTCAAAGCATCAAATAATCAACTTGGAGAGGATTTCTGGATACATAATAATCTGAGCTCTCAGATTCCCCTTCTTCAAATTTTCAATATTAAGAAGAATATTCTTCATCAAGTTAAACTTCCATAGATTTATCAGGAAATCTAAAATATAGATCTCACTTTTCTTCAAGATGTCCTTATCACCTTTTCTCGGTACGATATGTCCTTGCACCCATAATTCCAGAATCCAGAAGTTTGTTGATAGAGTTGCAATCTTCGGAGCCTTGTCATCAGCCAATCCGAGAGTTTCTAAGGCCTTTTCCTTGTTGAAACTACCCATAGAGTCTGGAAACACGTGCGAAATGAACTCAGCTTCTCCTTCATAAGATAATCCTACCAAGCTTGCAGCCTTGCTGTAAGAAAGTTTATATGTCCTGCCATACGATTTGAAGGAAAACTTCTCTCTGTCATCTTCCTTAAAGAAAGAAACTGATTCATAAAATTCGATAAGTAAATCAGAATATACTTCATCTTGGTTCCCGGTTTTAGATACCGCAATATCCTCCCAGCCATTCAACTTGATATTCTTTGAGATGATAGAATCGTAGTTGATGAAGAAAATCGGATGAACTAACCTTTCTCTGTAAACTAACCACTGAGAAATAGTCTTGGTTGAAGACATTTCTTGAGATGCTAATTCTACAGACATTCGGATTAGAAGTTCTCTGGGAAGTTCTGAACGGAGAAGACTGAAGTTCGGAACGGCCTTAAATCAGAGGGGCAGAGCTTCAGCACACGAAAGCTTGAAACCGATGTGGGACTAGAATTTAGGTCCCCTTTATATAGGCAACGGGATGACGGTTCACATTCCATAGTTGATCTAACGGTTGGAATGAGCTGAGATCAGATCTGACGGTTGGAAGCTTGAACCCGATCTTTTTGAGGTTTTTTTATTAAAACAAAGAGTTAAGAAAACCGAAATCCGAAAACATAATACAAGAAACTACTAGCAAGTAAAATATGATTACGAAAAATTGAGTAAGGAAATCATACCTTTCGGATTAGCTTAGGAAAGTTATTCGTAATGGGTAATATAAAGATGACTACGAAAAACTCAATACGAAAAACTAAATATGAAAAACTCAATACAAAAAAGTAAATAGAAAAAAACTTGGTACGAAAATCTGGTTATGAAAGTACCAGTATGAAATTTTCCATTCCGGAAATTTTCAATACGAATACTTCTATTCCAGGAGTATTCTGTGCGAAAATATCCATTCTGGAAAATTGTAGTTCCAGAAGTTTCATTCCGGAAATCTTCGTTCCGAAAAGTTTTGAAATTTTTTTTTGAAAAACTTTGTTAACCAAACAATCAAATGTACTACCCCTATAAAAAGGAGTTTATTACTGTAAGGAGACTTTTTCAACAGAAAGTTAATTAAGGAAGATTACCTTACGGTTATCATTCCTAACTTATGTTTAATATATTCATATCTATAAGAAGGAAAAGATTTTGTGAAAATATCAGCAAGTTGATCTTGTGTTCCGATAAACTGAAGAATAATATCTCCTTTAAGTGTGTGATCCCTAAGAATGTGATGCCTAATATCTATGTGTTTTGCACGGGAGTGATGTGAAGGGTTCTTACTAAGGGCAATGGCACTTGTGTTATCACACAAAATTTGAGTTTTAGTAAAACTCAGGCCATAGTCTGTGAGTGTGTGTTGCATCCACAACACTTGTGCACAACAACTTCCAGCTGCTACATATTCAGCTTCAGCAGTGTTAAGTGCTACAGAATGTTTCTTCTTGCAGGACCAAGAAACTAATGAATCTCCTAAGAAATGACAAGTTCTGGATGTACTTTTTCTATCCATTCTACATCCACCAAAGTCAGCATCAGAAAATATTTTTAGAACAAAATCATTTCCAGAAGTATAAAATAATCCTAGATCCATGGTTCCCTTAAGGTAGGGAAAAATTATTTTTACTTCCTTTAAGTGAGATTCCTTAGGATTGGATTGATATCTTGCACATAAGCATACTGAAAACATTATGTCTGGTCGACTAGCTGTTAAGTAAAGTAGACTTCCTATCATACCTCTAAAAGATGTTTGATCTACTGTTTTCCCAGCTTCATCAAGATCTAAAGAGTTTGAGGTACCAATGGGAGTACTTATACTCTTAGTGTTTTCATAACCATAATTTTTAAGTATATCTTTAATATACTTATGTTGAGATATGTAGGTTCCTTCTGGTTTTTGAGAAATTTGAAAACCAAGGAAAAATGTTAACTCACCCATCAAACTCATTTCAAACTCAGATTTCATTAGACTTGCAAAAGATTCAGTCAAAGATTGCTGAGTTGAACCAAATATAATGTCATCAACATAAATTTGAACAATTAAAACATTTTTCTTATCTTTCATTATAAAAAGGGTTGGATCTGCATTTCCCTTAACATAGTTATTTTGAAGAAAAAATCCAGTAAGTCTATCATACCATGCTCGTGGGGCTTGTTTAAGACCATACAAAGCTTTGGTAAGTCTAAAAACATGATCTGGATGTTTTGTATCTTTAAAGCCAGGAGGTTGTTCAACAAAAACTTCCTCTTGAACATAACCGTTAAGAAAAGCAGATTTCACATCCATTTGATAATGTTTGAAATTAATGAATGCTGCAAAGGCAAGTAGAATACGGATAGATTCAAGTCTAGCTACTGGAGCATATGTTTCTTCATAGTCTATTCCTTCTTGCTGATTATAGCATTTAGCAACAAGTCTAGCTTTATTTCTAACAATGACTCCATTTTCATCACATTTATTTCTGAAAACCCATTTTACTCCAATAACAGAAGTTTCCTTAGGTCTTTCAACCAAGGTCCAGACTTTATTCCTTTCGAATTCATTTAGTTCATCTTGCATTGCTTTGATCCAATCATCATCACCTAAAGCTTCATCTGTACTTTCAGGTTCTAATTGGGAAAGAAATGCTAGATGTTATACTTCATTTCTTAAGGAACATCTAGTCCTTAGAGGTTGATTTACATCACCAATGATACTATCACTGGGATGATTCTTAAGAAACACCTGATTTGGGTTTTGTAAAACCTGTTCATCAACATAGGGTAGAAAGTCTTCTGGGGTAAATGTCTCAGAAGTATCTTCTAGAACAATTTCCTTATCAGAAGGTTCTTCTATCAAAGGTTGAAAATCAGTTTTTGAAAACACATCCGAAGATGTAAGTTGAGGTGGTTTAAAAACAAAAGGATCTGACTCATCAAATTTCACATGCATTGTTTCCTCAACAGTAAAATTATTTTTATTAAAAACTCTATAATCCTTAGAGGTTGTGGAATAACCTAAGAAAATCCCGTTATCTTATTTTGGTGCGAATTTATGTAAGTTATCTTTAGTATTCAAAATGAATACTTTGCAACCAAAAACCTTGAAGTAGGAAAGTCTTGGTTTTCTACCATTCCATAACTCATAAGGAGTTTTATTAAGAAAACGTCTAATCAAAACTCGATTTATAGTATAACAAGCAGTACTTACAGCTTCATCCCAGAAATGTCTAGCAATAGAATATTCACTCAACATGGTTCTAGTTATCTCTTGAAGAATTCTATTTCTTCTTTCAACTACACCATTCTGTTGAGGAGTTCTAGGTGCTGAAAAATTGTGAGTAATACCTTTCTTACTACAAAAAGTTTCAAAATCAGAATTTTGAAATTCTCCTCCATGATCACTATGAATAGTTTTCAATGGAAGGTTTTTCTCATTTTTAACTTGAGCTCTAAAACTTTTGAAATAAGAAAAAGCTTCATATTTCTTTGCTAGAAAATAGACCCAAGTAAATCTAGTGTAATCATCAACTAGAACAAACACATAATATTTGCCTCCAATACTTCCAGTTTGTGTTGGACCAAAAAGATCCATGTGCACCAACTGTAATGCATCAGTTGTTGAGACTTCACTGATTGACTTAAAACTAGATTTATGTTTCTTGCCATATTGACAAGGATCAAAAACTTTAGAAGAATCAAATCTAAGCTCTGGTAGATCCTTAACAAGTTTCTTCTTAGAGAGTTTACATAGGTTTCTAAGGTTACAGTGTCCTAGTCTTCTATGCCATAACCATGAATGATCTTCTAATGCACTTAGGCAAGGTAGATCTTGGCTTCTTAGGTCTTCTATGTTTATGGTGTAAACATTCTCTTGCCTGTTGGCTGAGAGAATAAATTCTTCCTTGGAATTGTGAACTAAGCACTTATCATTCCTAAAATTCACAAGGTAACCTTCATCACATAACTGACTTATGCTAATGAGGTTGTGCTTAAGACCTTTAACAAAAAGAACATTTGACATCAAAGTTTTACCTAAAAGAACTATATTAACATACCAACAATCTCTCCCTTAGCATTGTATCCGAAAGTTACCTTTCCTCCTTTCGTTTTGATAATCTTTTCGAAAAAACTTTTGTTACCAGTCATGTGCCGGGAACATCCACTATCCATGTACCATATATTGTTGCTGGAACTTTCTTTATTTTCCTGAAATTAAGAACAAAGTTAGATTTTCGGAATCCAAACGTGCTTGGATCCGAGATTTCCAGACAATAAAATTTTAGGTACCCACATCTTGGAAAAGTAATCTTTGTGAAATCCTAGAGATTGGGTTTTGTTTAAGGAACAATTATTTTCCCAGTGACCACCACATTGACACTTGGTGCAAAATGGGGCACTTTGAGGAACAAAATAATTATTACTGAAAATAGGTTTTGCATGGGTATAACCAAATCCGGATTTATTTCTTAAAGGTCGTATTTGGGAATACATCTTGTCAAAATTTTCTTTACCATGGGTAAAGTTTGATAAACACTTCTTTAAGGAAAAAAAATCGGACTTGAGTTTTACAAACAAGTTTTTATCCTCAAAATCATTAGTTTTTGAACTATAGTTAGGCTCAAAAACATTTTTATTAGAAATTACTTTTTCTAACTCTTTAGAATGTTTGTTCTTCTCAGAACTTACTTCCTCATGATTTTTTGAAATACTTTCAAAATCAGCATTTTTCTTATCAAGATCTTTAGAATGATCTGATATTTCTTTAGTAAGAATAGAATTCCTAGAATTTGCCTTATCAAGTTTCTTATTGAGTTGGGAATTCACAATCTCAAGAAGTTCAGCAAACCTAGAGACTTCTTCATAAGTAGGTAAATTATTTTCCTCGTCAGAAGATGATTCTTCATCAGAAGAGTTATAATACTTACTATCATTAGAATTTAATGAAACATTGGTCAATGATTCAGCATTTCGTACCTTAGCCATAAGACAATGATTATCAATAGGTAATCTGGCTATAAGACCAAGATTCTTCTGTCCTGAAGATTCATAATCAGAAGATTCATCTGAAGAGTCACCACCACTGGCACTCCAGGTGTCATTAGCTTTCAGAACATTCTTAACTTTAGCTTTATAATACTTCTTTATGTTCCTGTCTGAATGTCTTTCCTTCCTTTATTTCTTTTTGAGCATAGGGAAATCTGGTCTAATATTTCCAGCTCTCTTACATTCATAACAAGTAACTTCTCCATCTTTCTTATCTTTCCTATCCTTCTTCTTATAATTGGATTGAAAGTTTCTCTGCCCAGCTATCTTGTTCATCCTTCGAGAAAGATTGGCTAATTCATTTTCTGAGACTTCACTCTCACTGGATTCGGATTGGAAAATGACTTTCTTAGACTTGGATCTGGTTACTCTCTCAAGAGTCTTAGCTTTCATCTGATTTGAAGTTGTAGTAAAAGCAACAGTACCATTTCCATTCTTCTTCATGATGTTGTCAGCATCTCTCTTCAATCTTGTTTCATGTTGTAGAAGAGTTCCAAATAATTCATCAAGATTAATTTGAGTGACCTTCCTATTCTCATCTATAGTTGTTCTCTGGGATTCCCACTCATTGGGCATAATGTCAATTATCTTGTCCACAAGAGCTTCATCATCTAAACCTTTTTCTCCCATAGATTGTAGACTGTTGACAATAGTCATAAATCTTTGTTGAACTTTACAGATAGGTTCTCCATAAGGAAAATTGAAGCCATGATATTCAGCTCTAAGCATAGCTCTTCTAGTCTCAATCACCTTAGAAGTCCCAAAGTGTGTAATTTCTAACTTCTTCCATATACAGTTAGCTACTTCACAAGAAGAAATTTTTCTATATATATTTCTGGTCATTGAACATAGTAATGTATTTCGTACCTTATAGTTGAGTTGATATTCTTGCTTTTCCTGGTTAGTAAAGGTTCTGACTTCCTTGTCAGGAATTTTATAATCACCAGTAAGCATAACAAAGTTGTCTACTCCAGTATTGATAAAAAATGTCTTCATACGATCTCTCCAGTATTCATAATAATTTCCATCAAATATAGGTGGTCTTGTAGGATTTAGATTGTCAATAGATCCAACATTAATTCCTTCCATACTAAAAATAACTTTGCACACAAACTTGTTAGTAGCAAAAGAATTGTACTAACAAAGTTCGGAATGGGAAAAGTTCGGAATGGACAAATTCAGAATGACAAAGTTCGGAAGGATAAAGTGAGCAAGAAAAACTTGTATGTGAGTACAAGTATTTCAGTAACCGGATCTGATACCAAATGTAAGAATGGTATAGAGTAAGAGGTTTCCAACCTCTGATACCAATTGTAGGATCGAAATATAATATGAGATGCTCAATATACAAGAGGGGGTGAATTGTATATTTTAAAAATTCCTTTGGAACCTTTAAAGTTAGTTATGAATAACTAAATTTTCCTTATGAAAAGGAAAGGGCTAAGTTTAACAAAGTTAAACTAAGTAAATTCACAACACCTCTAACACCGAACTAAACTTGGAAAGAGATTCCAAAAGTAGGTTCCGGAAATATGCTTCCGGAATTTGAAACTTAACAAAAGTTACAATATGAGATTATACCTTAAAGCGTATAGAATCTAAATGAATCAGAGTAAGTAAGGAAGTATAAGAAAGTTATACTTTCCTTAAGACACAAATTGCAGCGGAATAAAAACAAGTAGTAAAACTACTAGTAACAAGATAATAGTCTTTTAACCCAAAGAGAAGGGTATCCAACAACCTTGGATAAAGGTCCCTTGATTTATACTTTCAAGCAAGTCTGTCTTACCCACAATAGGGTAAGCCCTCGATACGAAGATCGGAGTCTCTGTCTTGCTATCCCCGCAAGCCCTCAACTTCAAGGTAGTTGGCAACCTCTGTCCTCCTCAGCAAGGAAGCCCTCGAACTTTAAGGTAGTCGGCACCTCTGTCTTCCTATCCCCGGAAGCCCTCGAATGTAATCACCAACATTCGGAGTCGCACGAAGCTTTGAGAGTTAATAAGATCCTCTCTCTCTAGAATTCACTTCAACAGCATGTAGGCACAAAACTCAATAGTTTTTCCAACAGCTACGAGCTCTTTCAAATGAGATCCTATTTATAGGTAAGGTCGACTCCTTCTCCAACGGTCATATTTTCCTTAATGTTCGGAGGGACCCGTACATGTGTCACTTAGACAACGGTTAGTTTATAACAAAACAGACGACATCGTTTTATAACAAAATAAGTGTAACAGAAAGTACGACATCGTTTTAATTCTAACATAAAGGTTTTGAATGAAAACTTCGGAGTGAAGGTTCGGAGTGAATAAATTCAGAGTGTATAAAACAATGATAATCAGATTATGTTTAATAGGTGAATTCGGAATGAGAATTCGGAATAGTAATTCGTCATCAGAAATCGTAATGAGAATTCATCATCAGAATTTGTATTGAGAATTCGTCATCAGAATTCGTAATGGGAATTTGGAATGAGATTTCTTCATTAGAATTCGTAATGGGAATTCTTCATTGGAATTCGTAATGAGAATTCGGAATGAGATTTCTTCATTAGAATTCGTAATGATAATTCTTCTTCAGAATTCGTAATGAGAATTCAGAATTAGATTTCTTCATTAGAATTCGTAATGAGAATTCTTCTTCAGAATTCGTAATGAGAATTCAGAATGGGATTTCTTCATTAGAATTCGTAATGAGAATTCTTCATCAGAATTCGTATCCTGAATCTGGAATAGAACATAGTCAGAGTTCATATCCGGAATTCGGAATGAAACTTCCTTATAGTTCTTGTCCAGAATCCGGATCCTAAAATAGAATTCTTTATATCAAAGTATCAATGATTCCGAGAAAATGAATCCAGAAACTTATACTTAAGAAAAATATGGATGAAAATATGATAAGGGTAATTCTTCTTATAAAAGCGATTTTCCATAAGAAAGCATTTTCCTTATAAAAGCAATTTTCCTTAAGAAAGCAATTTTCTTAAAGATAAGGTGTTTGTGATTTTCAAAACAAGAAGGGATGGAAAAGTCATAAGGAAAACCTTATTGACTCAACAACTCCCACCACTTACAGCTGGGACCCTCAATAGAAAGGAGGCACACTTCACCATGACCTACTCGGGTGTTTCTATGTACTCAAACATACGCTCGATCTTCTTGATCCATTCTTCCGTTTCCTGGGGTTTTGAGCTACCTTAGAAGGTAGGAGGCTTGTTTTCAGAAACTATTTTCATTTATCTTTTCTAAGAGCTATCTCTTCCTGCCATAATGGAAATAGGAGTTGGATTTTGTCCTTGTACCAAAGCATGGATATCCCAAACCACAACATCGACGAGCCTCTGATCAATCGGTGTGGGAGAACTCTCTCAAGCTTCCTCCTATTGGCGCATGGGACCTTTCCGAGTAGGCATGATGCTACAAAATGGAAAAGTCACAAAAAAAATATTCAATACCACAATTCTGAAAAATTTAATCAAATACATAATATATAAATAAACTAAAAACATTTTAGTAAATGAAGAAAAAACTACTCCACATCCTCCTGATGTCCACATGTGGTCTGCAGCCCACACGTCTCACTTGGAAGTGAAGTCAATCCTAAAATTCCAACATCCCCTGGTGACTCATGTTCTACCATGAGAGGTGCGGGCCAAGCACCCAACTCACAACCAAAACCCTGAGCCCCGAAAGTCCTAGCTCCTATCTGTCCCGACTCATCCCAAAATATAAATATAACCCAAAAACGTTTACCTCCTCTAATACCATTTTTTCACAAACCAAATATGGTTTCCTCCAATATTGGAACCAAACCCAGCCCATGACAAGGCCTATAGGGTATTACCTATCCCCATGGTCTGACACAAGTGTCCGGGTATCATTATTTTGGTTTTGGAATGATTTACCCGAGTATGAAAGCATAACACATAAAAAAATCCATAGTATAAATCTGAAGTTTTCGAGACAAAAATGTCTTAACCAAAAACTATAACTAAATACATTGGTGTAATGGAAATAAATGAGGGCCAAATACAAATAAATATATCATCAATACATCCCCATTTACTCCACATGAAAAGGAGTAATCACCCACAAGCCGTCTCTACAACTCCACACCAAGGATGGGGACTAACAACCTAAACCGCCATCACCCTTAGCCTTTCCTTTATCTGAGTCAAACATAACCAAGTATACTTACACCAAGGGTGTGAGCATAATGCCAATAGGATACAACCCCATGATTCCAAATATCATAAAATACAATGTGAAAAAGCGAGTAGTTTTAATAGGCAAGGAAGAGGAGTGTTAAAATTCCAAGAACGTAACTTTCATTGGAAAAGAGTTTTCAATAAAAAAATCAGAATGTTCATGAATTTAAATATAAAGTTTAGCTACTGTAATTTACTGCAAAATAGACCTTAAGACATGTGTAAATTCTACAAATCTAGTGAGCAACAACATAGGGAACACCCCTCGGCACTAGATTGCCTTGGGCCCTATGTACATTGATCCTCAGTGTAATGTAACCATAGAAACATTTGTTCTCATGCACGAGCCAGTAGTAGGGAACATACACATAACCTAGTGGTCCCCAATAATAATCCACAAAGTTTAGTTAGAGTTTTCATTATCCAAATGCTATGTGAAACAGGGACAATACTCATCTGGTCCACTAGCCGTTCTAGTACAAATCTGCTCCACCTAGGTACTCAGGCTTCCCCTGTTGTGCTCAATCAATTTCCTATTGCAACATAAGTCAATTTTAATATAAAATACCATTACTGGTAAAAAAAACCAATAGAGTTGATATCAAATTTTATACCACCTAAAACACGCAACAAAACACTTAGATTTTTAATAAAACAACCTCTCAAAATCTCACATTATTTTTCACCCATGATTCTTTGAAAAATCCACTTTGCACACTATGTGCACACTTTTAAGTCACAAAAACAAAATTTCAGTTCAATACCCTTTAATGAATCCAAAAATTTAGTCATGGGGCAGCCCCATGTGAACCAAGATGTTATATCCTTTAAAAACAACCATTTTCACACAATCATGATTCTTTAAGAACATTGGCTTCCCAAAAACCATTTAAACAAACATTTACATTAACAACCAAAAAGAATAAACATTGAAACATGATTTCCATTCCTAATAAACTTCAATAAAATCAACTATGTAATTATAGGACAGCCCCAAATGAACCAATAAAAAAAATTTATGAAAAAACCCCATTTTCACAATAAATTGGCACTTAAAATTCTTTTGATTTATAAATACCACTAAAACTATTAGGAAAAAATCCCACAAGGTTACATTGCAGTATTTTGGGTTGATTTTGTTTGTTGAAAAAGCAGGTTTCCATGAAGAATTGTCGGGTTCTAAAGAAGTTGTTGACAATCCATGTAGACAAAAGAATGAAGGACTTTGCGAGGGAGATTCACGGTGAAGGCGCGAAGGATTATTGACGGTGATGCTCTGCGATTACAATGAGATTCGCGATCAGAAAATTGTCATGGTGCTTCACGATTTTGAGAGAATTCCGGTAGAAATTTCAAAGCTTCACGATTGGGGATGACATGGTGAGAACTTCGCGCAGAAGGGTCGAGGGTCGGTTGAATTTCCTATAAATAGAGATCGACCCCCTCGTAAGAAGTAGATAATTTTTGAAGAAGATATTTCGCTCTTGTTTTGCGAAGTCAGTTCACGTAGCCCATGTGCTTCGCGAAAGAAGAGATTCGTGGTGGCTATTGTAGCTCCGTGAAAGATGCGAGATTTGCATTGGCTCAGTGAGAATCATGAAGGAAGTTTCTATGCAATGACTTTGGCTTCGTGATAGTGCTTCGCGAGAGTGCTTCGCGAATAGGAAGGAGCTTCACAAAGGCTTGTTTGAGCTTCGCGAAATTGGGATCCTTGAAAAAGTAGGGTTCCTTGTGAAGTTTTTTTCAAAGGAATTTCCCAGTTTTCAGGGGAAATGGGTTATTCATCAGTGGAAGAAATTTGGACTTCAACAGAGCATCTATCAGCAGTTGAGGATGTATTCTTTAATGCAAGTGATGCGACCTACATGTCAATAAACTGTGAGTGGATCTTCTGATGAAGCAGTAAGCTCAAATCAGTTGAGAGAGTAGTGAGTTCTCAAATTGTGAGTGGTTGTAAACCAAGAGGGACATTGAGTATGATTCGAACATTTAAACAGCATTGCGCTTATATTTGAATTGGTACATTGGCTCACTGCCAGTGTATGCTCCTTGGACGTCGCCTAGTGAGGGTGAACCAAGTAAAAATCGTTGCGTCTTATGCATTCTTTAAAGCTTCCTCATACTCTGCATCGAGAAGGAGGGAGAATAGGGTTTTGTCTACCAGAAAAACAATAACAAAAGTGGCTGTTGTTTTAATCTTTCATACCCTGATTCACCCCCTCTCAGGGTAACTATCCAAGTGGACCTAACAATTGGTATCAGAGGGAAAGGTTAATATCGGTGTTTCTCTCTCAAATGGAGGTCACTAATCATAAAGGGATTCCGATCTTTGATAGGATCACATTCCAGCTATTGAAGAATCGGATGCAACACTACTTCCGATCATTAGGAATTGATGTGTTCACAGCAGCAATGCATGGCATAATAAAAAATATTAATGGTGGAGCATTATCAGAAGATGAGCGTAGAGAGTAGGATGATGATTCCAAAGAAATAAATGCATTAGTGGGAGCCTTATCCAATCCTGTATATACAAAGGTAATTTCTTGAAAAACTTCCCATGTTATGTGGGAAATGTTATTGAATATATATGAAGGGGATACAAAGGCCAGAGAGGCAAAGATTCAAGTGTTGTGGAAAAAGTATGAGGATCTAAGAATGAACCTAAATGAGTCTTTTCAAGCATTCTTTGACAGGGTAAATGTTGTAGTGGAAGAAATGCGAGGTCTTGGAGAAGTTATTGAATACATTAAAATTGTGAAGAGAATCTTTAGGATACTTCCACCATGGTTCAATTTGAAAGTTTCAGTTTTGGAAGATAAAGACCTGAAAGAGTTGACATTAGACAACCTACACAGCACCCTTATTTCATATGTGTTGAGAAATAATAATAACTACACTGTGGAGAAGGGAAAATTCAAAGAGGTGGCATTAAAGACCATGAAGAAGCTCACCGTTGAAGCCTCTCAGGAAGAAGAAGAGACAGATAAAGTGATGTCATTCCTCTCCTCAAACCATCAAAGAGTAAAAGGTATGTTTAAAGTGAAAATTCCACTTGCTTGTTTTCAGTGTGGAAAGGTTGGACATCTTGTGGCACGGTTCCCCAAAAAGTTCCAAGAGGATGATGATGACCATGAAGTAGAAATTCCCAAGAAGAAGTCTTCAGCCTATGGGAATGAAAAGAAACAGTTCAAGAGAAATTTCATTAAGAAAAAGAAATTTCTTTCAAAAGAATATGACAGTTCAGACGAGTCTGAGATTGAGGAGGTTGAAGAGATAGAGAACTGAAAAGACCGAAGAGAAAATGTTATGGTGGCAGTTGTCGTTAGATCTCAGAATAAGAATGAAACTGAATATGATGATGAATAAGAATAAATTAAGGGAAGTGTTGATATGCAAGTAGAGTTAGAGGCTGCTCTTGAAGAGATAGATGTTTGGAGGGCCAAAAAAAAGAAATCCAACAAAGTTTTTCGTGATTCCAAACTCTATATCTAGCAATAGGAAGAAGAGAAGCTTTTGTAGATGTATGAAATCGAGAAACTCAAGTTATCAACAACAGAGGACTCAAAATCAATTAGTGAGTATACAATAAAAATTGAAGAATAGGAAATGGGTATCGATAGCTTGAATAACACACGCAATGAACAAATCAAGTGTATTAAAGAACTTGATGGAGAAGTTGTTGGTCTGCAGAAAAAGGTTACAGAACATGAAAAGCTATTGACTCCTACTGGGTCATCAGGAAAGCATATCACTCAGAAATCCGAGAAGCTGAA
Organism: Viscum album; assembly: GCA_963277665.1. Taxonomy (NCBI): domain Eukaryota; kingdom Viridiplantae; phylum Streptophyta; class Magnoliopsida; order Santalales; family Viscaceae; genus Viscum; species Viscum album. The sequence continues at coordinate 2,056,246,721 of OY728120.1, read as the reverse complement.
ACTGGAGAATATTCATTCAGTAGAAAAGAAGAATAAACTTTTTTTAGATGCTAAGACTGATGGAGGCCATGATCGAAAACAGAAAGCTGTGAAAGTTGAGGTCAGACTGCAAGCACCCACTTCGAGACTGAAAGTGGATTTGTGCACGAGGTAGAATCAGAATATTCAGAGATCCCAAAGGGAATCTTAAAGTGCAGAAGTAACACGAAGGATTGCGTCTTATATCAGGTGTTACTGTTGTGAAAAAATGGGACGTTCACAATAAGTGTGTTACACAACCAAGAGATATCGAAGGGAACAAGAACAGAGGTGGCATCAAAACAAAGAATGATTCTCATGAACATATTTCGAAGGGATCTATTTATGGAGTGGAGGATTCAGGCACATGGATAGGTATTGCACATCAACCATACAGAATAATATTCCAAAGAAGAACCCAAATGTTCACAAACAGCATATCAATGAACCAACTAGTGAGTTGAAAATGCAAAATATATTTTCACCTCTACAGGATAAAGCGGGTCTATAATACTCTGAGAAAGAACAGAAGTCCCAATCCATGCCTGGTGTGAAGGAAAAAATATGGTCCATGAAGAAGAATTATTCGAAGGTCGTGGTGGCAGAAATTACCCTTAGAGCATCAGATCGCTCTGGTGTCTGGATCCTTGATAGTGTTTGCACATCTCACATGACAGATAATAAGTATCTTGTTACAGACATGAAATATGACAAAGAATGAGTTTTCATGTTTGGAAATGATGAAGGCCTGAAGATTATTAGCTCATGAAAGGCCACCTTTGGGGGCAAGAGATGAGATGTGTTGATGTCATATTACTAGAAGGCCTCAGTAACAATTTTCTCAGAGTTAGTCAACTATGTGACTTAGGACATTCTATAAGGATTACTAAGAAGATGTGTGTCGTCAATGGAAGAGTCATGGTAATAGTTTTATAGGGAAAAAGAACAAAGGGAAATATTTACCTGTTGAGTGGAGAAGAAGATATGTATTTTCTGTCTAGAGTGGAAGAAAACAAGTTGTGGAATAAACGACTTGGTCATCTTTTCCAAACATCCATGGAAGATCTGGTAAAGTGTGATGCAACAAGAGACCTACCCAAGCTATCACGTGATCGTACTCACATGTACAACGCAAGACAACAAGGGAAGCTCATAAGAAATACTTATAAGGAAAATGAAAAGATGTCAACAAGAGTGCTCAAATTGTTGCATGCATATGTTTATCGACCTATCACACCAAGAGAAATTGACAGAAAGAGGTATTATGTCCTTTTCCTCAATGACTATAGCAGAATGGAATGGGTATTTGTAATTTCCCATAAGTCATATGTGTTCACCAGCTTAAAACAGTACCGAAGGGAGTGTGAAAAAATGCCGAGATAGAAAATTCTGATGTTTTGTACTGACAATGGAATGAAATTCACAAACAGTCATGTGGATGATTATCTTGAGAAACATGGGTCAAGGAATCAAGTTTCTTCAGTAAGAAATCCCCAACAAAATGGAGTGGTTGAAAGGAGAAATAGATTCATCTATAATATGGCTAGAATGATGCTCATTGAAAATGACCTACCAGAGAAATTTTGGAAGGAAGAAGTTTTAACATCGGTCTACATTTCTAATAGGGCTCTGTTCTGTCTGAATGAAGGAGAGACTACATACGATATGAGGTATGGAATGAAGGCAACGGTGAAATACTTCTGAATATTTGGAAGTAAGTGCTTTATCCTCAGCATGGAAAAACATAGGAAATACGATTCTCAAGGAGATGAGGGGATATTCCATGGATACTCAGGAAAAATCAAGGCATATAAATGCTTTAACAAAAGGCTGGGTAAAGTAGTTGAGAGCAATGATGTCACTTTAGTGGAGAATGAGGAGATCATTCAACAATGCACTGAACAATTTCATGATGAGAGTTATGCGGAAGAAAGAAACGTAGGGGAAGAAGAAGTTGATTATTTTGATTCAGAATAAGATACTGATGTTGAGCATGAGGAAGTAAAGTAAGTATCTGCCCAAAAGCCAAGGAGTCGAGCTGAAATTGATAGGTAGAATATCGTTGGTGATCAGTCTGCTCCAGTTCACACTAGGAGAATGAAATCACTAAAGAAGACATCGTTCCTATCTCAGGTTGAGATGAAATGATTTGCTAATGAAACTGTAGATGAAAACTAGATTCATGCAATGAATAAAGAGCTAGATAATATTGAGAAGAATCAAACATTAGAGATGGTTTCGAGGCCAGCAGATAGGAATGTCATTTTGACAAAATGGGTCTATCGCAACAAGATGAATGAAGATGGCATATTGATTTTCTACAAAGCACGACTAGTATGTAAGGGTTACTCCCATATCGAAGGAATAGATGTTGATGAGACATTTTGCACCTGTTACAAGGCTTGAGACAATTGGATTATTCTTATACATCATAATGCAAAGGGTGTTCAAAGTGTTCTAGGTGGATGTTAAATCTGCATTTTTTAATGGGGTTCTAGAGGAAGAGGAGAATATTGAGCATCCAGATGGTTTTCTCATTCATGAGGATGAGAACAATGTTTCCATACTGAAGAAGGCGATGTATGGGTTGAAACAAGCACCAAGAGCATGGTACTCAAGGCTTGATCAGTACATGAAGAAGCTTGGTTTCCAGCGTGGGAAAGTTTATTACAATCTCTATTTCAATAACAATAGTAATCAAAAGATGATTGTCTTGGTTTATGTCAATGACATAATATTTGGCGGATCAGATGAAGCACAGTCCAGACAGTTTTCAAAATTCATGAAATGTGAGTTCAAAATGTCAATGATTGGAGAGTTAAAAAACTTTCATGGTCTACATGTGACACAAAGAAGGAATTGAACATTAATTTCACAATAAAAATATTCCAAGGAGGTTTTGAAATGATTTGGAATGGAAAATTCAAAGGAGATGAAGACTCTGGTAGCTACCCAGATAAAATTTTCCAAAGATGAGGATGACAAGGCAGTTAATATCACAGAATACAGGATAATTATTGGATGTTTGTTATAATTGACTGCAACAAGGCCTGAAATTGTATTCGCCACATGCCAAGGAGCGAGATATCAAAGTAATCCCATGGAAAGCCACATTCTTGTAGTGAAAAGAATACATCGGTATATCAAGGTCACAGTGGACTATGCCTTGATGTATAATGGAAAATATGAGTCGGAATTATAGGGATATAATGATGCTAATTTGGACAGTTTAGCGGATGATAGGAAGTCAACTTCAGGAGATGCTTTCTATCTTGGAAGACTATGTGTCTCTTGGATAAGAAAAAAAGCAAGATTTCATTTTATTGAGCACCGTAGAAGCCGAGTACATTGCTCCCACTCAAGCTTGTAAATAGTTATTGTGGATGAAGAAGCAACATGACTATATTGGCATTGAAGTGAAGTCTCTGATCAGAATCCAGTGCGATAACTCATGTGCTATAAATCTCAGCAAAAATCATGTCCATCATTCAAGGAAAAAGAACATAGAGATAATGTATCATTTTATTAAGGAGAATGATGAGCAAGGAATTGTGAAGTTGGAGTATGTGCCTACAAAGCAACAGGTTTCAGACATTCTGACAAAGGCCTTAGCCAAAGAAGCTTTTGAGAGGAATTGACTGGCTCTGGGAGATCAGTCGACTCCCCACACTTAAAAGAGTGTGGCTGTGGAACCCCCCTCACCCGAAGGTATGATGCGTTATTCCCTAATGTTCTCACATGTGTTTTTACCCTGTTACAGACCGCAGAGGAGTTCCCTTTGGGTTCGTTGACAAAGGGGGAGAAACCAGTAACTGTTCAAGGGGGAGTGAGTGTGGCTATATGAGAAATCATGAATGATATGGGGAGAAACTGACAGGTGGAGCAACGATAGAGGGCTAGTGCAATGAGATAGGGGGAGAGTATCCAATTTGACGATGCTAGATGTGATCGATCGAAGCATAGATATCCCGACAACAGAGGATCGTAATAAAAGCAGAAGAGTGATGTTGGAATAGTTTGAGATGGTTTCCAACTATCACCGATTGATATTAGTGTGGTTCAAAAATTGGTATCAATTTAGTAATTGGTATCAGTTTGGAATCGACAATTAGGGACTAAAATGAATTGATTCATTGATGAAAATTTCCTAATACTCTTGTTTCTCACACCGCGAACTACTCTTGTAGGCTTAGAGTACGTGTTAAGTGAATCCTCGAAGGCTATCAGAATTGCAAAGAGGAGAATGGTGGTAGCCCCTGGAAGGAGATTCAGAGAGGTATCGAAGTGTAGAAAATCATTCTAAGAAGAGCTGTGAAGAGTTGTCAACAAACCAAAAGGGGGAGATTGTTGGGAAAAAATATCTCAAGGTAACTTAACATTATTTTTGGGTTGATCGAGTTTGTTGACAAAGCAGGTTTTCATGAAGGATTTTCGAGTTCCAAATATTTTTTTGACAATCAATGTTGACAAAAGTACAATGACAATGGAAAGGATGATCTGGAGGTGGTACAAAAGAGCAGTAGAAGATGGAACCATTTTCTAGTGTTTGCCAAATTTTGGGGGTCCAAAATTTGGAGGTTGGTGAGTATCGCGAAATGTGGATATACATGAATATCATATTTTAATATGGAAAAGGCATGACTTTCGTGAAGAGAGGCTTCATGGTTTTAAATTCTTGAATACCAGAAGAATCATGGTGGTATTTCTTCGTGATTACATCAAAGCTTTGTGAATGGTAGAGTTGAAACGCATTGCAGTGGTGAAGGGATTTGCGAGGTAGCTTCGTGGTGAAGGCACTAAGTAATGTTGATGGTGATGCTCCGCGATTACGATGATCTCCACAATTGGAAAATTGCCATGGTGATTCGCGATTTTGAGGGAATTGTGGAGGAAATTTTGGAGCTTCCCGATTGGGGATGATGTGGCGTGGACTTTTCTCAGAAGGGTCGAGGGTCGGTGGAATTGCCTATAAAAAGAGGTCGACACCCTCGAGATAAGTATAGAATTTTTGAATAAGATATTTCTCCCTCATTTCATGAAGGTAGTTCCCGTAGGCCGTGTGCCTCGTGAAAGAAGAGCTTCACATCGACTATTGTAGCTCCCTAAAATTTGCGAGCTCTGCATTGGCTCAGTGAGCTTCAAGATGGAAGTTGCTCTACAACGACTTGAGCTTCGCGATAGTGCTTCGCGAGAGTGCATCGCGAAAAGGTAGGAGTTTCGCGATGGCTTGAATGAGCTTTGCCAAATTGGGATCCTTGCAAAGTAGGGTGCATTGTGAAGGTTTTTCCAAAGGAATTGCCCCGTGTTCAGTGGAAAAGGGTTATTCATCAGTGGATGAAATTTGGACATCAATAGAGCATCTATTAATAGTTGAGTATAAATGATTTCATGCAAGTGAAGAGAACTACAGGTCTACAAAATGTGAGTGGATCTTCTAAAGAAGCAGTGAGATCACATCAGTTGAGAGAGCAATGATTTATCAAATTGTGAGTGGTGGTAAACTAGGAGGAAAAGTGAGTCCACTTATAACTTGAAAATAGTAGTGTGCTTATTGTTGAATTGGTACATTTAAACACTGTCGGTGTATTCTCCTTGGACGTAGACCAGTGTGAGTGAAACAAGTAAAAAATCGATGTGTTCTTTGCATGCTTTATGTTTACTCATACTCTGCATTGGGAAGGATAGAGAAGAGAGTTATGTCTAACAAAAAACAAGATCAAGAGGGGAAGTTGTTTCAATCTGTCATACCCTGATTCACCCCCCACTCAGGGTAACAAGCCTAGTGGACCTAACAAAAAGCAATTTTTTCAGAAACATTAAAATTAAATATAAATTAATATACCATAAACACAACAATCTAATTAACAAAAAATCCATGTATAATGGAATCACCTACAAAATTAGATAAAACCTTGAATCATTTGTGCGATAATCAAATCGTACCACCACCGCATCAAGAGTGACCTAGATCAAACCTAAAACCACAATAAAAGACCAAGAAAACCAAATATTAAACCCTAGGTTCGAAACCCTACCGTCTGGTCATTTGGTACTTCAAGAAAAAGGGAAAAATCCCTAGTCAAATTGAATGAAAACTTAATCCATTTGAATGAGGAATGATATGGACTCACTTACTTGAAGTATCTTGATGTAATTAATCCAAAACAACAGTAGATGAAATTTAAAACAGCCACAATTTAGGGTTCTTTTGAAAAAGAATCTGTAGGCCATTTAAAAACTGGAATGGAAGAAAAATAATAAGAATTGAGAGATTTATGATTGAAAGAAGTTAACTCTTCAAATCCATACGATTTTAGGAATTCTATGGAGTTCTACACCAATTCGAGATGAACCAGAGCTCTAAAAAGGTGGGATATAGTATAGACGTGTTTTCTGGTTCAATGGTCTTGGGTGAGACTTAGAATCACCAAAAAATCTGAAAATTTGAATATTTTATAAAACAAACAAAACTTAATTTTAAAATAGGAATTTGTCTTTCGGGCAGGCCCAACCCCTTAAATAAAAACCCCAATAAACATTTTTTATGGATTTTGGAAGGCCCCAAATTGACATGGTGGTGTTAATATATCAGGATAGGAAATTTAGGAGTTGTAATGTGTGAAAAATATTAAAAAATGAACATGTAATTAAAGAAACAAAATTTATTTTTAAATTTGGAATTGGGCTCACAGTTTGGCCCATTTAATGAAAATTCATCAATTCCTCCATAAATCCTTTGTAAACCCCCAAAACAATGCATTAATTGAAATTAAATGAAGAATACCTTTAAAATATTTAATTTATACGACATATTTGTATCTATGGGATGTCTATATAATCACAAGGAAAATCATTCCATATATTGTTTTGAATGAGATTCTAATCAGTGGTGGTAAATGGTCAAAAATATCCAAGAGAGAGAGAATATTGAAACCTTAGAGTGGGATGAATTTAAATGTTTTTTCCTTGAAAACATATTCCTAAGGTTGGTCGATAGAGAATGGAGAATCAATTCACTGAATTATGAAAAAAAAAGAAGATGATTATGTGGTCGTGAATGAAGAAAACTTCACCCAACTAGAAATGTATGCTGTAAATATTATTCTATATCATGATAGAAAAATCAATCTCATTTACATAGAATTGAATCCACAATACGGAATAGAATTTTCCTCACAGTAAATAATAAATTATGAGAAAATTGTTAGATTTTTTAGAGTGTATAAATCGAGATTGTTGAGGATAACATATACATTGACAAAAATTAAAAGAAAATGTCCATATGGAAAGTGATGTGTAAGAATCAATTAATTAAATCATCTTGTAAGGAATTCCAGTTTCCAGTTTGTGCAAATTTTATTAAAAATGCATTTGGAAATGTATTATAAAAACTGGGAGGTGTTTTCGATGTGGTGAGTTTGTACATATGGATCGATATTGTAATAAAAATGATCCAAAATCTAATCCTGAGAAGTAATTTTTAATGTGTTTTATATGTGGTGAGATGGGTCATTATGAAAACATATGCCCAATGAATGATCTGAATGATGAAAAGTAGCCTAACTATAAGAATAATGGTGTAGTGATATTTTTTGAAACTATATCTAAATAAGTTAGGCCATACAATGAATTGGTATAAGGTGCATTATTAATTTACGTAGATTTTGAAAAATTATTATTTGATACGAGGTCTACACATACCATTATTTCTGATAAATTTTCTGGTAAATTGGAAATATTACCTCAACTATTGAGTCCAAAACATATGGTTAAAACACTAGGGGAAATGTTATAGAAAAGTCACATTTATTAAATATTATTATAGTTATATATAGAAAGGAATTTCTTGAAAACATAGATTTTATTCCCTTAATATAGTTTGATTTCATTTTAGTTACAAATTCGATTTCTATTTATCATGCTAATATTGTTTGTAGAACTAAGGAAGTTGTTTGTTAAAAATAATTTTAGTTTGTATAAAAGACCAAACCCATTCAGTTGATGAAATAGCAGGAAGCTAAGAAACTATTGAAAGATGGAAATGAATGTTATCTAGGTCATATTGTTGAAAATAAGGGAACTGTTCAGATTTATGATATTCTAGTTGAAAATGAATATGTTGATGTTTTTCTTGATGATTTACCCATCGTTTACCTGAGCGAGGAGTTGAATTCGTTGTTGAATTCTTTCCTAATTCTATGCCAGTTCAAAATCCCAATTATTTAATAGAACAAATGGAACAACTTGAACTAAAAATCAGTTTTATGAGTTTTTTGAGAATGGTTTCTTTCATCCTATAAATTCACCATAGGGAGCTCCTATTTTTTTGATAAAAAGAATGTTAGTTCCATGATACTTTTAATTGATTATATAAATTAGAATAACACTAATTTTAAGAATATGTATCATTTGCCTCACATCGATGACTTGTTTGATCATCTCAAGGGAGCTTAGTATTTTTCAAATATTGTATTGAGATCTATGTGCCATCATCTATAGTTGATGTAGGATGTCATTCTGAAAATATCTTTTCAAACTCGATAAGGTCATTATGATTTTTCTATTTTTCCATTTTTGTTAACTAATAAACCTTCTGTTTTCATGGATCCTTTGAATAGAATATCTCATGATTTTATGGATATTTTTTTGGTTGTTTTTACTGATTACATTTTGATATATTAAAGAAGTAAAGAGGAGAATGTAAATCATATTTGGGATGTTTTTCATACCCTAAAAGTGAATAAATAATATGTAATATTCAAAATGTGTGCATTTGGTTGCAACAAATTTCATTTCATAGACACATTGTTTCAAAATATGGAATAACAATTGATCTGCTAAAATGAATGTAGTAGAGGAATTTCTAGTAAAAACAAATATAACTGAGATTTGTATTTTTCTTGGTTTTTATGATATTACTAGAGGTTTTTTTATAACTATTCATGGTTACCCTATCAGCTGACTATGTTAACTATAAAAGGAGTTATGTTCACCTAGTTAAAAGAATCTGATGATTTTTTAGGAATTGAAAAGAATATTGGTTGATGCTCCAATTTTGGCCCTACCTTCGTGAAATGGTGTTTTATTCATCTATGGTGATTATTAATAAATGGGACATGGTTTTGTTATAGTGTATAAGGACTAGGTTATTTATTATTCTTTATGAAAGTTAAACATTCTAAGTTAAACTATCATACACTTGATTTGGAATCAGCAGATGTGGCTTCACTTTAATTAATTATTGTCATAATTTATATAGGGCCAAATGTTAAATATATATTATCCACAAAAGACTAAAGTATATATTCACTAAAAATGAATTTAGATCGAGGTAGAGAAAATTACTTGAATTTATAAAATATTATAATTGCATGATCAATTACTATCATGAATAATTAAAAAAAGTGGAACATGTATTGAAATTAAAAAAATGCATTATTAAATATGATACTGTTGGAACAATACCCATTTATTAATGATTTAATGAATTTTGGATCAGATGTTTTTTGTGTAGGAAATTCCACTTTTTGGATTTAGGTTTTAGTATAGTCATCATTGTCAAAAATAATTAAGAAAGTGCTTAAGGAGTATGGTGAGTTATAGAAAAAGGAATGATTGGTTAAAATGGGTATGTTTCAAGAATTTTTCATTGATAGTGATTGTGTTCTTAGATTTGGAAAGAGATTTTGTGTGCCTTTTGATTCTTGACTGAAGAATTTTTTTTTATAATGATCATATTTCTCCATTTTCAATTCATCCTTCCAACACACAAATGTATAGATACCATTAAGAGTATTACTAGTGGGATGGAATTAAAAATAGATATTATAGATTTTACATGGAAATGTTTGATATGTCAACGAGTTAAATCTAAGTCTTAGTTTCCAAAGGGAATGCTTCAGTCATTACTAGTTCTAGAGTGGACATGAAAATATATGTCTATGGACTTAGTTTTGGGAATAATAAATACTTTTAAGGTAATAATGAAATTTAGGCTATTTTTTATTAATGAACTAAATCTTATCATTTCCTACCTATTCTAGATACTAGGTCTTTGGATTATCTTTCTCAACTTTACATAAAAAAGATTGTCTAGGTTACCTAGAGTTCCTCTTTCCATTATATATTAATATGATCCCAAGTTCACTTCTATGTTTTTAGGGGACTTCAAATGTCCTTGATAATATAATTAAATTTAAATACATCTTTTAATACTTAATTAGATGGACAGTCAGAATGGAAGATTCAAAATTTGGAGTATATGCACTGAGCTTGTTCAATGGATTACCAAGGATGTCTGGATTATCATATTCATTTAGTTCAATTTTATTATAATAATAGTTTTCCTTCTAGAATAAATATGTCACCATTGGAGGCATAATATGGGAAGCAGTGTTGATCTTCAGCTTTTTGGGATGAATTTGGGGAAAAGAAGTTAATGGGACTAGAATTAGAAAAGGCACCGGTAATGAAAGTGAAGATGATCTAGAAACACATGATGATAGCTCCACATAAGAAGAAAATATATGAAGATAACAAGATGGATGATATTTCATTTGAGGTTGGTGATCATGATTCTTATTATAATCTCACCCTAGAAAAGTGTTATGCATTTTGTTAAAAAATGAAATCCAAGTATATGATTCATTTTTCCTTATGAAAATCTAGATAATGTTATACAGATTACCTTCAATGTGGATTTTCCTCTCATTTTATATCTAATACAAATTTTTTTTTCATGTTTTGATTTTGAGAATGTATGTTCCAGATTAGTCTCATTTTTTTGAGCCAAGAAGTAGTTCTCTTGTTAGAGAACATTTATTAGGAAGAGAAACCTATTCAGATTCTTCATCAAAGAGAACGTGTATTGCAGAATATAGTAATCCACCTGGTAATTATTTTGTTGATAAACCACAAGGATTAATAAGAAACATGAGAATCTGAAAATGTTATGAGGAAAAGGTACTCTCACTTGTTCAATATCTAAATAAATTTTTAAGGATGAAATTTCTAGAAGGTGGGGAGAATTTAACCCCCAATGGTTTTAAAAATAAAACTAAAATGAATGAAACACTATGCCTCTACATAATGATATTTTTTAAAGTGATTTTTTAAACTAGAGTTTTAATAATACATTTCCACTTCTATGATTTTAGTTTCAAAAAATAGAAATCTGTGGTTGTGATAATTATGTTAATTAGAGTCCGATATTTCCAACATGATTTTTTGGTAAATAGTAATATAACCTTATGAATAGTGACATGAATAGTAATATGATTCTTATAAATATTAAATAATATTATTATTTTATTTGGTTATGGTTATAAAATAGTTATATATTGATTAATTTTTCATGGTGAAACAAAATTCATTATAAATTTAAAATTTTTATTTTTCAAATAAATTCTGATTTTATATAAATATTATTTTAATAATATTTATAAAATTATTTTACAAATACGGAGTTTTTTTTTGATTTCTACACATTGATAAAAGTTTTGGGTAAATTGTTTTTTATTTTTTTGATATTATTAAATTTTTTATGGTTACTGAAATACAGTAATTTACTATATATATACATTATATGTTAAATAAACTATTCCAATCATCATGGTGGATGTAGTCATCATTGGCTCAAACTCAGAATCTATATTTACTATTTTGGGTCACATGAATTAATACTATACATAGTTTTGAGAATAAATATTAAACATATGATTAAAATAATGGAAAACCCCTCATCTCTTCCACTATAAATACCACCATCACCCCTCTTCCTATGTCACTTCTCATGATTTTAGAATTATATAAATTCTTCCAAATCCACTTCCAAAGACTCTTACCCACGTTGATGACCTACTAGACTCACCAAAAGGCCAAAAAATCCCTTAATGTGGATCTTCAGAATTAGAGATTAAGATGTAAAAATCCTCTTTCATTTTGTTTCATTTTCTTTTCTATTCATTGTATTTTCTTATACTCTTTTCCCCACCCATTATTCCGGAAGAATGAATGCTCCATAATCATATATGTTTTCAATGATATCATATTTTTTAAAAAAATTCATCACTATAAATCTTTTCCTCTGAATATTATGTTCAAAATTAAAACACCATCTGTGATAAGTCAATTTACCGACATTATAAACGATGCGTCTTGAATTTCCTTTACTTCCTTCAAATATGAAAAAAATACTATTAATATGATTATATTACACTAAATTATACATATTATATGATATATTAATTTCTGGAACTAGTATTTATGAGTACAATTAATTTATAAAACAAAATTGGTTTGTAATGATCAAAATTAACTGAAATAAACTAACGATTATCACAAAAGATTTATGTAATGATTCATCCTCATTCCATATAACGAAAATGATTTATGGAATAATTTATTATTCTATAAACGTATTACCACCATTTCATTCGACTTCTAGTCTATCTATTCAATTTGACAAGAAAATCATTTGCGCACCAACCATAGATATCATGTAAATCATGCACCAAAAACAATACAAATAAAAAAATACTATTAATTAATTTTTCAAATGATGTTATAAAATGATTTTATAAGGGGTTATAAAAATTATTATTCTACTGTAAAAAATTATTTACACCATTTTTACCAATATATTGGTTTCCTAACCAATTTTTGAAGAAAAATGAACTCGAGGTAATGATTTCTAAACCCAATTTCCATTCATTGGGTTAACCTTCTACATCATTAATTATGTGTTACCAAGATAATTTTTTTAATAAATTCTATTTATATAATTATTTATTATGATTATGTAATTTATATACCCATAATAAATTCATTATATTAATTATCACTACAATTATATGATATTTTTATGTGACATTTAATCAAAAAAACCTCTATTAAAATTCTATTGTATGAAATTCAAAAAAATTGTTTTTATAAAGTATTCATGCCTTAAGAGTATTTACTAGTTATTAATAATTTTTTATGATTATAAGTGGGACCTATATCTCCCTAAATAGCATTGGGTATGGTTATGATGGATATTGGCCCAATGTTTTATCCATGTTTAACTGTGATGGTTACACCATAAGGTAGCCATGAGGATCACATTATAAGGTAGCCACAAGGGTTACAAATCATAAGGTAGCTACGAGGGATATAATAAAATAATTAATTCCCCTTTATAACCTTATGGTTATATATTTTTTCTTCAATGTTTTATGGAAGTCTTGTATTTCAAATAGTAAGTATTTATTGGTGAGAAGTATGTCTTTGTGAAAATGATTTCATATGTTTATAAGTATTCATGGACTAACAGTTTCATTCCTTATATTTCTATCCCATTCTAATACCTTAATTCTCATCCCATTTTTTAAATGATTTTCATAGTTTATAAGGATGTGTAAGAGAAATAATGATGTCATTTAAATGTTTATGATGTTTTGTCAATGTAAACTTGTTGTTGATTTCAATTAAAATTTTTAGTTTTGAATGAAATGTATACTATTTCAATTTTACCCAAATTGTATGCTTGTGGGTTTATATGTACAATTTGTTTCATAAAATTATAAAACAATAAACTAAAAAGTTATTTTGTATTGTAAATAATTGAAATCTATTTCAAATAGCTACATTTTGTAATGTATAAATATAGGTCCTTATAGATGGACTATGAGGGACACATTATAGATTTGCATATATTTTCTATAGAATTTGTAGGGGAGAATTATATAGAATAAAATTGTTTTTCATGATGGTCTTAAATGGGAGATTTCATTCTAGGATAATATATATCAGCTCAAAATGTTTTCTGATGTGGTGAATCAAGAACTCATATATAAGGGGAAACAAAATGAGGATTCTATTAGTGCACAAGTGGTACCTATTGGAAGACCATAGCGTACATATTTCAAGAGTAGGATGTGATTATTTGAATTTGAATCTAGGGAGATAGAAAATAAGATGGTCAATGAGATGGATCAGTTACCTAGAGTTGTGGTCATAAATACTTCCACTTGTTTGGTAGTTCATGGCATATTTTTTTCATGTTTCCCCAACCATGAGCAGAGTGTCGAGCTTACTGGAAAGACAGATCACTTGCAGTAGTTTTATAGAAAAACATGACCAATGTGTAGTGATAGAGGATCATGGTACAATAATTGTACTAGATGGTGGTCATTCAAACAGTAACAGTCTACAAATTATAATTTTACCAATCATGAAAGTCGATAATGTGGATGTAGTACTTATAGGAAAGAGGGAACGTATCATCAGATTGGTTCAAATGAAGGTACATATACAATTTCCCATGGAAGAGGGAAATGAAACAAGCTTTTAGTTAAATATTTAGTTGTGGATACCAAGGATGGACCATTGTTAGTCCTAAATACTATTCTTATAGATTTTATTATTGGTATATTATTATTTTAGAACAGTGCCACTGTTCCTTAATATTTAAAATTTTTTGTAATGGGTTGAGTATAATGGTGATGTTCAAAAAAATAATTATGAATATGGATTCATATTTTAAAGTTATTACCTCGAGAAATATAATTGTCCAAGTTGTGTTATATCATAATTAGGGAGAATATTTATCAATGGTATATTTATATTCTTGATTTTTATGGCTAGGAATAGATTTTTGGGGATGGAATGGTTTGTGTCATACCTATCAAAAATTGATTGTTAGAATAGGAGAGTGACCTTTAGTTCTACTAAAGGTCACAATTATGTTCTTCGAAAAGAGTTGGATATACATGTTTGACATGAAGGTATACTTTATCAGAAACTGGGGGATATCACTTCCCAATTTATAAATATATTTTTGGATGATGTGTTTTAAAGCAGGATATCCTTCTACCCATTGTGAACACGTTCCATAAATTATTTCCGGAGGAATAGTATGTGATGCCACCTAAGAGGTATAAGGGATGTGTAGTTCACAATTGATATCATAACTAGAGATAATATGATTTCCATTGCATCATATGGAATGGTACCAACATATCCTAGGTATTATAATACAATGCTAGAAGAGTTGATGGATAAGGTATTTGATGATCCAGGTTTGTTACCTTGGGGTTCTCTAGTTTGGTTTTCATTAAAGACCAATGTGACATTTAGCTTATGTCTTGACTACCGAATTTTGACCTGAATGATTGTGATGAACAACAATCCTCTTCCACATATCAATATTCATTTTTACTAGTTATGAGATTATTGTGTATTCTCAATTATTGACTATATAGTAGGTAATAATTATGTGACAGTTGGACTGTGTGATATACAATAGACGACATTCAGAACCATATATATAATTTCTAATTTTTTTGTGATGTCATTTGGAAAGAAGAATGGTCCTTCATTTTAGGGCCCAGACGAACCAAATCTTCCACCAGTACCTTGATCAATTATTTGTTATTTTTGTGGATGACATATTGGTATACTACAAGCCATATTATGATCATCTCAAAACATCTTTACATATTCATATGTACACTAAGATACAATAATCCATAAACCAATTTATTTATGCTTTACTTTAAAAATTTTATTTTATATTTCATAGTTCACAACCTCTTTGGGCAAGGTGTATTAGTGGGCCGTGAAAATGGGATGGTAGTTATATCATGAGAGAACTCCGAGATTGTTTTTTAAATCTGTAGATTTCCATGGATGGAGTACTACTATCAAATGTTCATATATGACTATTTATGACATCTACTTTTGTGATTGATAAAGAGATAGTTAGTATAGAATTCTCATAATCTTGTGAGAATGATTTCCAATATTTTAAGAAGTAGTTGACTACTACATCGATCATGATCCTTCTTAATCTGGGTGAGGAATATAAAATGTTTTCAGACATGTATTTAATAAATATTGGAGAATTTTTTATGTTGGTAGATTAATTTTTAGCATAGTATTGACATATATAGAGTCTACATGAACGGAACTTCCCTATGAATGATCAAGAGTTAAATCCAATGATTTATGATTTTATGTATTAGAAGAATTATCTACTGGGTGGAAATTTTACTATGTATACCGACCAAAAAAGCTTAATGTTTTTCTTTTTTACATCAAGAATTTAATATTCGGCTGCATATATGTGTTAAGTAAATTCAATACTTTATTACTCAGTTAGCATATATGTATTTGAAAAAATAGTGGTGCTATCTCTTTGAGCTAAAAAACTCATAATCATGTAGTAGAAGAGTTTAGTGCTAACTGGTAGTTGATGACCATCATAGCTGATATGCATATTGTGGTTTGGGAGTGTTAGGAGCATATGACCATCATAACAGTATTATTTGGGTCTACAGTTTTGAGTAAGATTAGTGAGATAAAATATAAGGATCCAGTGTGTTTTTCATTGAGGTATATATTTGTATTTGGGGAGACAGATTCCAATAGAAATAGATATCAGGATAAGATGATATATGTAATTATCCATATTATTGTGCTTACTTTTCTGAGAGAGGGGATGATATGTGAATTTCATGTAATAATGTGGGAACTTTATATGAATTTTACCAAAATGTATCATGAACTAGGTCAATATTATTGAGGTGAGGCCTGAAAAATGATATTTCAAGGTTCATAACATTATGACACACCTATAAATAGGTCATGGTCAATCATCAATTACCTATTGGTTTACTAAATCCAGTTCCAATTCTATAATGGAAGTTGTATGATGTTACCATATATTTTTTGGTTGGTTTCCTGATGAAGAATTATAATAATGATGAGTTATTTTTTAATGTTTACTGATAATCCAAAGTAGCACATTTAATGCCTTCAAGGGAAACGTTATCAATGGATAAGTTTGAGATATAACACATTTGCACAGGGTTCCACACATAATTTTTTTAAAATATGACTCACATATAACATCACAATTATGGGAAATTTTATTGGAGGTGATCTATACATAGGTAGATCATAGTAAGGATTTATGCCCACAGATATGTGGGAATTTTTAAACGATCTATACACGTATTAAAGGATATACTACAAGCCTATGTTGTTCACTTTAGAGGGTCTTGGGATACTCACCTATAATTTGGGGAGTTCTCCTATAGTAACAGTTATTAGAAACCTATTTAGATGGAACCATATGATTCAACTTATGGTATGCATTGATGATCAACTAAATGATGGATAGAGATAGGTGAGTCAGATTTGTTGGTAAAGAGTCTCATGTAGGAAACATATTAAAAGGATTAAGTATTTCAAAAGCATATGTATATATATTAGAAAAGGTTGTAAGTCATATGGTGAATATTTTTAAAGAACAATTCTATTTAAAATGGTATATCATATGTTCTTTCGGGGGTCTCCAAGATTGGGTCACTTTAGGATTCTATGGTGAGGAATGTTGGAACCCTATTTTTTCAACCATTTGTGATTGTGGAGATAATCGGGATGGTGGAATTCTGATTGGATCTCTCACAGAGGAATAATTATATGAATTATTTTTCCATTTGTCAAAGTTTCAGAAGTATCACACCAACCTTTATCATATGATCAAGGTTGATGATGTTTATCTTGAGGCTAATGGATTCTTTTTGGAGCATCTGATTCTTATTTTGGATCATTGTGGGAATGTTGTTAGGTGAAAGACCATTCATAGTTTTAATGTTTTGTAAAATCATGGACATCATCAAGATTATACATAAGAGGGGATAATATTTGAGGGTTTATTGGCTATAACATTTTTACTTAGAATCATATAGTTTATTGGGTGTACATATTGAGCACGATCTATTATAAGGTTAGTACATTGTATGGTCTCGTTCTTTTTTCAGGTATGTTACTTTATGAGTATTCTATATATTCAATGGTTGGGAAGTTATTTATTTGGATTTGAAGGAATTATAGGTGGGTAGATATTGTATGTCTATTTTTTTATAATAATCAATTTGGAGAAAATATACTCACCTTGTAATATTTTAATCAGGATAAATCACCCGACACAATGATTTTTTCAAATGTAAACCATTAAAAATAAGTACATTACTTGTATTAGGATTACACTTGGTGTATTTACAAATGTAACAAATTAAAAGGACTTGTACTATTCATGTTTTATCATTCCTTCATTTATCCCTCCTTATCTTAATCGTCGGGAAACTCCCATCCATTTTAGAGAAAATTTTTTATATCTGATTTTCAAATATTGGTGTTTAATCCCCAATATGTATTTTTTTTGGGATTCCATCATTCACCACATATTTAGAGTAATTAGTGTAAAATTTTGATAGTTGTGGGTATGGGGGATATTCTTTATACTTGTTTTCAGTCCTAGATCACATATGAAGTTGTCGATCCAACCATTGTACATCAATTGAGGGTTGTGTTTTTGAGAGTATTCATCAATGATATTGAGGTAGGATGTCTAATTATATATTCCTATAGTATTTATTTAAATTAAATATATTTTTATCTAAAATTTCAAATAACACTGTGGAAAATTTCATTCAAAATTGAATTGATTAATAGAACTACCATGTAATAATGATATTAGTTGAATATGTGGAAATTGAAAGTGGAATTGGTAAATTTTTGTGATAATTAATATTGGATGGAATTGTTATTGTATAATTGATAAATAATGGGGATATTCAATTGATAATAAAGGGAATTGGGATATCAAGGTTTAATAGAATAGTGAAATAGATTGCTACACATGGGGTGTGGTGATATTTTAATTTATTGAACTATTTTTATAATTGTTTGATAAATGGGAATCGTGAATGTGCTAAACATCTTTGTTGTATACCAATATGATTGAAATGATTTATGAGATAAGATCGTATACTCTAAATACACATGGTGTTTTACACAAAAATCTAGGCCCCAATTATATTTCTCATCTTTTATGTGATCATTTAGTTGTTGGATTGGTACTGCGGCTCCAAATACAAAAGTGTGCCATACTTCCACTCGTAGCGCCCATTTCATTAATTTGAAATTGAATTGAAATTAATAATGAAATACCTGGATTTTTGTGATATACGATATCTCTTTGGTGTAGTTAGGACTCTAAAATGAGTCGAAGTAGGTATTGATGTATTAATTTTCACCATGAACCTGAGTAATATTTTGGGGTTAATTAATGAACAATGAATTTGGATAACTATTTTCATTATTGTAATCCATTATTTATAGAATTTAATACACTATTATAGAATTGATATTATTTTAGATGTTGTTGGTTCTTCTCTACTAGGTTGTAATCACGCCATACTTAGGATTCCTAATCGGTAACCGAATAGACTTCATGATTGAACGATAGTTTAAGTGAATTACTATTGTGTTAAATGGCTTTGTTGGGACAGATCGTGGATGAGGGAACTAGAAATGGTATTGTGACCCACTTGGTAGTTTTCATTGTGTCTTTAATTTGGGTTTTCCATACCCACTCTTGTAGCATATATAAAATGACATATCTACTATTTTTTTATATTGTATACATGATTTCTGCATCATGTGATATTGATATTTTTTAGTTATTTTAATTATCATTTTATTATTTATTTTTTTTATTTCAACTAGTGTGCTATTTTGATAAATATTTTACAGTCTCTCAATGTTTTATAGAAGTCCCTCCCTGCAAGTCTGATGCCTCAGGCATATGGTCGGGCATCTCCGAAGTCATGTAGCGAACATACTGAGGGCACTATCATGTTGAACCTATGTTTGGAAATCATAAATATACATATTTAAATTAAAATTAGTATTTGGGAATCTTCACTGAAAAAATTATTTTATTAAAAATTAAAATTATTTCACTCTTTGATAATATTAACATATGGAATTAAAAAATCATATTATATTTATAAAAAAACTTATAAATGTTTCATAAATTATTGATTCCATTTTACCAAAAAATTAACTTAAAACCCATTTTTTAAAAAAACTTTTTTTTGATAATTTAAATTATATTAAAAAAGATTATTTCTTATTTCCGTTGAATTAATAAATAATTTTTCATTAATTATGAACAATATATATATATATATTTCATAAGACAATTAATTCTTTTAATGTTTGTTAATTTAATGGGAACATTATAATTTTTATATTTAAATAGTATTATTTCATTATTCTATTAAACACATTTGTGTTTCATATAAAATGTAAAAAATTATTTTATTAATAATATTTTAATAATACATTCTCCCCCTTTAATAAATAATTTTATATTAATTTTGAATTGAACTCATAATAAAAAGTTTTCCATTTTGATTTAACATTTTTGAAATTGAACTTCATTAAAATGGTTGATTATAGTTCCCTTTAAAATGAGGGAAAAGGAAACTTGGTGTTCATCCAGAAAAATGAATTAATAGTTTAAAAAATTGGTGAAAATTTGTGGCATGTGAAAATATGGACATGGAATAAAAAATTAATGTCTAAATAATGATTGAGAGTGTCTGAGATCATTGATCACAAAAAATTGAATGATCATGATATTGTTAACATCAAAAAACACTAAAAACACTAAATGTAAATAAGAATTCTATGTCAGGAGAAATAATACTAATAGGGAATAATTATTGTTTCAATATCCTTTTTATAAATGTCCAAAAATCATTTACCACATTCACTATGAAATATATGAAAATAATTAATCAAAATTAATCAATTATTAACTTTCAACATATTATATACTTTTACAACAAACAGTGAGAATTAATGGGTAATTATTCATATTTGAATAAATATTATTAACTCCAAATAGATCATATACTCTATAAAGATATAAAAAGATATTTCTCATATTTCATGATATTAAAAAAACCAAATATGTTTAGAAAAATGATAATATATTTTAAAAAATTAATACACGTACAATTGAATAAATACATAATTACTCTCAAAATCCTAAATAATTACATATAAATTTTATCATATATAAATTGATAAATAAATAACCTCATTATAAATTGAAATAATCTTGATATTGATTTAAACAAAATAATTACAAGGATTTGATAATCTATTCTCCCAAAATTAATCTAACTTTACTCACCATAACCATTAGTAACTCATAATGTCATACACCAAAAAATGTTTCTTCTATAATCATATCATATAAATTATATGCTAATAATTTTTATAAATATAATTAACCTCTATAAATACAACATAAAATAATATATTCTTCCTCATGTTTATTAAACATATATACCTCAAAAAATTAAAATATTATAAAAAATTAATACATTGAAATTAATAGTATAACCCTTCGAATATAGAAAATTTTCTCTAAAATAATAGTAATAACTTAATCACCAACCCACATATAAATCCCATGGGTATATATATGATATAAAATATATTCCCCAATTATAATAAAAAAAATTATTTGATAACCTAAATATTGAAGATTGTTTTAACCTCACTTGAATTATCTTACCACTCAGATTACATCACTAAAATATAAGGGAATTCATCTCAAATAATAAATCACAACAATCCCTTGGATTATATATATTTTAATATATGTAAATGTATCCAATAATAATACTTGTTATCTTAAATTCTAATAATGTAAATCATCACATGGGATTCCTATGAAATATAAATTATGATCAACATTAAACGCCCCAAGTCTTCAAGGTATTACTAACACTTATGAATAAATCACCTAAAAACGCCATTATATCCAATTAAATAGAAATTGGTCCTATGATACAAACAATTAGGATATCAACATAAATAACCAATAAATTGAATCATTGGAAAATAATTCACTATTATTCACATGGAGGATCATTTCATGATTATATTTCTGGATAATTATGCTCTTACACATACATAAACCCCACAAATATTAAAATGTGTACTCATCTGTACATCAACTTTTATTTGAAAATATAAAACATTTAGAATAAATCATTTTAACTTTTCATGACTAATCATAATTAATTCAATATTTACCTTTTTATTTTTTTACAATACATAAACAATGTAAGAATAATTTTAAAACATTATATGAGAATATAATATTAATAAAAGAAATAAATAAGATAAATACTTTTACACCCATGGGAATCATGGAAGCACTTAAAATTATTTATGATTCCTAACTATGTTTCTAGCCAATGAAATAAATCATTTACTCATTAAAAAAAAATATTCATACCAATAAAAATAATAAACCCCACTGGAGGTAATCGAAACCCCCTTTCAAGAAACATAAAGCAACATAATCAACCCTGTTATTAACCACATGTTAAAAAAATTAAGAGAACCCAATTAATGACATGGGACAAACCACACTGGTCAACTCACTCATTCATATAGTTAAATTCAAGGGACATTACCCAATGAATTGGAGATATATAATTGGACTCACCAATCATTTAATTTGTATTAGGTTAACTAATTTACCATATATAATTCTCATTTACTATATCATGAATTGAAAATTTTATTCATTCAGATTTTCATCATTAATCCCTGGAAAAAACCATTTTGAACCAGTGTTCAGAAAAGTTTTAGATATAGAAACATAATTTTCTATTAAAAATATATTTATAAAAATACATAAAAAGGGAAAGAGGGATTTCATTTAATGAAAAAACGAAATATTATATAGCAGTCATAAAATCAAACTATGGTTATGAATATGGGAAAACATGTTTGTACCATTTATGTAAAAATATATCTTTTCTTTGGTAAAATTTTCTAAAATTATTGTAAAATGATCCCATTTTTATAACATATGAATGCGAATAAAAATAATAAAAATAACATTAGTAATTCATATATACATACATAAAAGCAAACAAAAAAATTATAATTAAATATATATTCATGAAAACTATTAAAAATTAAATCAATAAATATTTTAATGCAATGTTTTATTGTAAAACAAACCTTAAATCGAGTTATATTCATCACATACCATCATTATAATCCCGAATAAAAAATTAAAATTAATTATTGGCATAATTATTACCCTTTTTCATGATAACTTTTTATTTTCTTTATTATAGTATTATATTTTATTATATATTATATTAGGTTCAATTCATATATTTTGAAGAAATTCTTCTCATATATATAAAATGACTTCGGTGGGTTGACTGTGGTCATATAGCCAATTACTCCATTATCTATGTAATTTTTTTTAAAATTAATATCATTTCTATTCATAAGATATAATTTTAAAACTAACCATTAATACAGGTTAAAAAAAATTATTTTCTTTACAATAGGGAGAAGGTTGGCCCAATATACCCATGAATAATGTTCCCATTTTAAATGACCATGATGGGAAGATGGTATGTATTATTTTATAATTACATTAGGATTATTCTATCATAAATATCATTTTATATAAATATACATAAATATAGTAGCTACGAGATGTAGTTATGGAAAAATGATATGCATCGCTTCATAGAGGTGGAAGTCCAAACGTACTAATGATTGAAATTTGGAAATTTAAATGAATTGGAATTTGACAAATAATATTATTTATTATCATTAAATATTGATAATTTTTGAATTAAATATATATATGTATATATATATTAAATTTTCAATTATAACTATCTATGAGAGTCAGTTTTGGAAAACATATTACATCGGTTCACAAGGTAGTAGTCCTCTGTTCACATGAATAATAGTTTTTTTTCCCATTGAATAGAAGAGGATATAGATAATGGTTATGTGACTAACAAAACAACCTATCAGTATATGTAATAAACTTTTGTTATTAATAATTCAAATGTTATGACATATTTTATAGGTATAATAATATATAAAACAAAAACATTAGAGTAATATAAATACATATTTTCACACAATCACCATTACATTAATCTTTAATACCTCTAATATTAGTATTATAAAAAATATATTTTCCTCCAGAATATTGGGAGAGATGTGAGGAAAGGAATTTAATAATAATTTTTATAACAAAAGTGCTAAATATTTTTTGAGGAAAATAAAATGGGAGGTTCCCTTTAATATGTGAGAGGAGGAGCACTATGGATTATTTTAATATTAAATTAGTAATAATTAATATTCATGAAAAATGAAAATAAATATATATTACTAGAGTATAATATAATAATTAGTATAAATACTCTCATAATTTTAATTTTAGAAATGTTTGTGTTATATTTTTACAATTATATGTTTGTTTTAACCACCAATTAACCCTTTTTTAGATTACCACGATAAAAAATCTATTTAAAACATACATGTAATAATAGATTATATTAAACATAAATTGCCCCATAAATGGTAAATAACAAATATTTTAATACAATAACCTAATTATATAGGTGATGAATTTTTTTCAAATTTTAAATTATTTATTAAAATATTATTCTGTATAAAATATAATTATTATCATTTTGGGAACTACATTATAAATTGAAAAAAAATTCCTATCGAACTCCTATAAAATGGGTACAAAACTACATGAATTATAATTTAATTATAAAATGGTATTTATATAATTATCCAATCACAATTTTATTGGATTAGATATGATTCTAAATATAATACTTGTGGTTTAATTCATTGGTAAAAAATTCCAAAAATGTGGTAATGACTATTCAATAATGATGGGGAATAATTTTAATTATGTTTTTTTCTACTGTATCATAGGTGGATATGTTATAAAATATTATACTATTTAACATCATAATTTTATTTTTTGATTTTTTTTGTTTTCATGGAATTTAATAATATATTATTTATCAAAAAGTATCCATATTTTCATTTTTTACATTATCCATTTATTTTTAATTTGATAACAACATGAAAATAATTTATTTTGAATGCTAAAATTTTAATGATGTCCAACATGTAATATTTAACATTAAAATAGTTGGGAAATATTAAATTAAATAAATATATATTAGTTTTTTAATTTTTAAAATTTGTTAAATTATTTCTCTTATCTATGTTCAATATTTAGGTCATTATTCTTTTTTCATTTAACGTACATATTTAATATCCAAAAATTACTGGTAAATATTAAAATGATAATAAATTTATATATTATTAGAATAACCATTTTATGATTAACATAAGTTATCCCTTTTGAAAAATATTTCATATATTAAATGCAAGAGAGTGGTATTTTTTACATTGTCCATTACATAAATATTATAAGGGTAAAAATAAAAGGAATATGGAATCATGTTCTACTATAGAAAAACATTAAAACTAATTGTTTGAACTCCACTCTTAAAATTAGATAATTGAAATAATTTGAGTATATTTTTGTAATGTCCCTGATCCGGAAGCCACACAACGGGTGCCCCGAACCCGGTAGGTCACATGACCTCAAGTTCATTTCCCAAAATGCCAAAGGTTTCCGACTACCAGCGAGGGACCAGGTCTGATAGTGGGGAAACTATGCCATCATTTGTCAAAGTGTAGCACAGTGGAAAAAGAAACATTAAATTCAATGGCAGAAGTAGTAAACAATATAAAACTATAAAGGAAAACTGAAGTAAAAGGGAACCAAAATTCATATATATAAAGATGCATTATGTCACTAGTTCTATAAAAGCAGCCAGAACAGGATACACTACAATACATTACATTACATCTCAATGTACAATGTACATCCAACGAAAACAAATTAATGTAAACAGAATGTAGCAGCATCGCAAGCCTATGCTCGGTCCCATGGTCTCCTACTCCTCTGCTACAATCATGTACCTATATACAGATCCTTTCTCTTATCTACATATGCATAAATATAATATTTTTGGGATGAATACATGACGCAAACAGTGTTTGAGAAATAAATCCCACTGGGAAACCACAAAAGGCATGTTCTTAACTATCAGTGGAAATGAGCAACAACAGTTTCCTATACGAAAATGCAATAAACTAATAAGTACTCCAAAGTAACTAACTCTACCCATTATATTTCCATTTTAATATTCATTTCACCAGGCCAAGCCTGTGCTTTAACTTGGAAGGTATAACATATGAAAAATCACCACGGTAAATATTCATGATAACACTGACCTCAAACATACAATTCTTAACCTACGATAATCTGAATTGATACTCACAAGTGTCTTCCCAAAGGCATAACGAATATTGCCCACAGGAATCCAAGGATTCGCCCATTGGCACAGAAACTACTACCCACAAGCATGAGAAAGTCTACTCGTAGGAAAAACGAAACACTTTCCTCAGGCTATACAAGTAACCAGGATGAGCCCAACACAAAATCAATCAATTTTATACAATTCCTCTCAAGGAAATTCAATGCATGCTAAAATTCACAGTATACCCATAGGTATTCTGGGAAAACGGATAAACAGAGGAACACACCCCTGAGGTGGTCCTGGATCCAAGAAGTGATCCCAAACAGTAGTTTTAACTTATCAAATGTTTATCTATGAAATTCTAGATATCATCCAGCCAAGTAAATAGCCATACGAGACCCCAAAAAAGGGTTCTTAGCACAAAGGTTCAAAACACCAACTCAACTGTTGGATATAAACACCAGACCACCTACCTCGGTCATCTATTATCATTATATGTGGACGACGCCTCCCGAATCGTCCATGAACAACGTAGTTCTGGGATAAATATTAACTCATTAAAACTAAAATAACTTCCCTTCGTGAAAGAATTGGTATGAAAGGCTCTGGGAGAAGGAAATGCTTACTCGTACGACCCCAACGTGATCGAAGGAGGTGGAATCGGATTTCTGGTGCATGATCGGGTGATCCTCTAACGTTTGGCCATCCTCTTGAGCTCCAAAACTAACTCAAAGCCTCCTCTTCCTAATGAGGTGGCTACTGCAAATTTTAAGTGAAAAAAACTACACAGTATGTACTCTCAAGCACACGGTGTGTACTTTCCATTTTTTAATTGTTCCTCTTGTGTCTTCTTTCCACCGCAATACTGTTCATCAATCGACATGAGTACACGGTGTGTATATCTGATTACACAATGTGTAATGTCACTCCACTGGCGGCTGCCTCCATGGCCTTACTATTCACTAGCCGATTGAGAACAAGACGTTTAAATTCTATTTGCACGGTGTGTAGTCTGTTTTTACTCACTTTATCGCCGACAGGCGTACACGCCCTGTGTACTCATCCCACACGGCCAAAGTACACGACGTGGGGAAAAGTACATGGCATGTAACCTCAAAATTTTTGATTTTCACCATATTACTTATTTTTTCAAAAACAGTTAATGAAAAAAGAATAGGAAGATACCCGTACCTCAAGAATAAGAACAAGGTTCTTACAATATTCCCCCCTTAAAACAATTCGTACCCGAATTTCCCTTCCATGGCTGGTGATGATAAAGCTATAATCAACTCCAGCCACTGAGCATGTATATCGGTCTCCCACTCCCATGTTTTGTTACGCACTCGGCAATGATTCCATATCACCCATATGATAGGAAATGACCATCCTCCGAGAACCTTCGTGCTCCTATCTTCAATACAAATCATATGATCCTCAATGGATGCATCGACCTGAAGATTAACATCATCGTGCTGAATGACGTCAGATGGGTCTGAATGATAATGGCGCAACTGAGATACATGGAAGACTTCATGCATGGAACAATACCTCTCTGGTAACTTCAACTGGTAGGAAACTGACCAGACTCTCTCCAGAATCTCTAACGACCACACATACCTCTGCAAACGTTTACCCTATCTTTTGATCCATCTGTTTCCCAACATCAGCGAAACAAGAATGAAAACCTGATCCCCGACCACAAACTCTTAGGGTCATCTGTGGCGATATGCATAAGATTTCTGACAAGACTCTGTTGTAGCCATCATCTTCTGAATCAACTGGACCAGTTATAAAGTCTCCTGCACAAGACATGGTCCTAGTAATCATGTCTCACCATCCACCAACCAGCACAAGGTTGATCGGCATGGCGTACCAACAAAATCACCGTAAGGTGTCATCTCAATAGTTTCTTTAAAACTATTATTGTACGAAAACATGACCAGGGGTATGTGCTTCTTACAAGAGCCCCCAAAGTCTAGGATGCATCCAGGAAGCATGTCATCTAGCACCTGTATCGTACGCTATGACTTTCCATCAATATGAGGGTGGTCTGTTGTGCTCAGAAGAACCTGTGTACCTAGTTCCCCTTAAAAACTCTTCCAGAAATGAGACGTAATGTGGGAATCCCTATCAGAAAAAATAGAACGAAGGACCCCATGAACACGTACTACCTCTTGGATATACAACTTCCTAAACTCTTCAATACCATGGGGCTCCTTGATTTGAAAAAAGTGATCCACCTTCGTATGTCTATCCACAACAACCCACATGACATCATTGCATTGAGGTGACCTGGGAAACCCAGTCACGATGTCCATCACGACATCATCCCATTTCCACTCCAGAATGGGTAACTTCTGTAACAGTTTGACTGGCCTTTAATGCTCTGTCTTTCCCTGCTGATAGGTGGAACATCTAGTAATAAAACCAGTGATCTATCTCTTCATACCCAGCCACCAATACTGAAATCTCAAGTGACGATACATTTAGGTAACTCTGGAATTCACTTACCAAGATGATTTATGAAAATCCCACAACAACTCTTCGTGTATATCCCATGGAACCCACTCTCATACATGAAAAACCAAGACCTCATCATTGCCTATCGTCCATCTAGGACGTGGGTCTTCACTTTCAACTGACTCCCATAAAACTAGGCCTTCTAAATCAGATAGTTATCTCTTCCTCAATATATGAAAGATGGTAGAAGTCATAGCTAAGGAATAATGATATGTTTTCCCCTAACTATCAAGAACCTCCAAATTCATCTCAGAGAACAATGCCATAAGCTTCCAGTCACCACTGGCCTCCTGTACTGCCTGTGTGTGAGTCTTCCTACTTAGTGCATCAGTAACTGCGTTATCATTTCCCTATGTATAGGCAAGCTCAAAGCCGAAGGATTGAAGGTATTAAACCCACCTTCACTATCTCAAATTCAGGTAACACTGGGTAAATATGTAGATGAGACTTTTCTGGTCCGTAAACACCATAAAATTCTCTCCCAATAGATAATGTCTTAAACAGTGTAACACCTGAACAACTGCATCCAACTCGAGGTCATGCATAGGTTAATTCCTCTCTTGTGGCCTCAACTACCAAGACCTATACTGTAATTCCCTAACCCAAGTTACCCAGAGTCGGTGCATTATTACATAACATTGGCATGATCACAAGAAAGATCAAATCTCGAATGACCTATTACTTTAGTAGCCTTGGAAACACTAGATATATTCATAATGTTTTACATTACATCATAAAAAATGAAAACTACAACAACATAGTCTGTATATTCCACACTCTAATCCCCTCATACAATTCATGGAGGCCATTCATAATTTATTTCTTCACATCCTGGGAAAAACAAAACATATAAAATTGGTGAGCTCAAATGCACTATAAGGATAACAATATAGAGGAAACATTCATAAATAAGAATAAACATTTAAGGCAATGTATAACTAAAACAAAATCCTTTTAGACTTGACTTTCAACATAGTATGGAAAAAATAAAATGAAATAATTACATTTACTTGTTCACATGGATATTCTACTAATCGAATAATCACATGCAATATCAATAACCACTTTCATAATGATGGAATGCATAATTCTTGACTATCATATACACATATCCAAGACCTCGTGACAGGAATAAAAATAAAATTTTTCCAAGGCCTTGTTATAAGAAAATAGTTTCTCTCATGAGACCTACCGATGCATCGAGGAGCTATAGCGGGCTCCACCAATCACATATTAAGGCCAATGCATTCCCACATGAAAAAGTTTAAACATAAAATAAACATTCGTATTAAAACTAGCATATGAAATGTAAATACTTCTTCCATAAACCACAAATGTTTTAAAAATAACACATCCATAGTCAAACATATCACAAAACCTTAAATACAATATAGAAGTTTTGTATCATAATAAATCAACTTCAAATAAGCTTAAAATCGATCAAAGGATGTTGAAATAGATGAAATTAAAACTCTTTTAAGAGAAATATATCTTTCTATTTTGAAATCAATTAAGTGTCATATATCGATAAAATAAAACATTTTCTTTGAAAATATCCTTATAATCTTGTAAGGGAAGCTTCGACGATTTTATAATGGCAGAAATTATCTGCACATGCCGTATAAGTTAAAAAACATTCTAACCTTAATTCTGTCGAAAAGGTTAAAAATGACATTATTTGGAAAACGACGGAATGATTCCTTTATAAACCACTTATAAAAGTCAACAGGGGTATAAATGACTTTAACCCATATTCTAGTAAATAGTAAAAAAAATATTTTGAAATACATTTTTATGAAACATGGATTTGGATGATAAAGATGTTCCATTAGATTATTACATATAAACAACCTCTGAAAATGAAGAGATTGTGAAATAAACATTACCTTGTACTTTTCCTTGGTTGGTGGTAGGTTAAACTTCTGTATAATGGTGAAATAATTGTTATTAAATTATAAAATAATATTATACATTAATATGATATCATATATGATCATTTAACATTGCTTTGTTAATAATATCTTAGAATTATCCTCGATTCGGTTGTTAACTTACTCATTTTCTTTTATATGTTTTGTTACATAAGCCGTGTTTGTTATAGAGAGGTTGTATATTACTCCTATCCAGAATTATATCAAGTCCTTAAACATTATTTTTAATCATAAAATGATAATTATACTTGAATGGATATGATGGAGAATGAATCTCATCGTGTTCGTGGAGACGGTAGTCCGTTCGTACGCACGTGCGACAATATCATTATTTTGATATTAAAATAATATATAATTGTATTCTATATCATATATACAGAATCATTATCATGTTATATTTATAATTTACATGATCTAAACATAATTATTATACCCATCCAAATAATAATTTATTGAATAACAATTACACCACGATGTGGAGACGGTTAGCCGTACGTACGCACATATGGTGACATGTCATTAAAAGGATGGATAGAATAATGAATATGGTTGTACCATATTTATAATAACATCACAGTATATATAATATACTATATTTATTATTTTATAAAGGGAATAACAATGAAAGAATAAGTTAAATAAGAAAGGAACTTGAAAGTGGGTGGTGAAAACATTAACTCTTCTTCAGGTTCTTCCTTTTGATTTGATCAAAAGGGCTCCTTAGGTTGGATTTCTGATCAAACTAATGCCTCTATGTTGAAATGAGGGAAGTTGAGAGAGTATTTGGGCAGGGGATTGCGAACCAAAAGGCTTTAATGGTGTGAAAAATTTGTTATAAGTGGTGTCCTTTTATAAGGGGGAGGAGGGGAACCTCTGGAAAAGCTAGAAATATTATTTTATAATAAATTAATATTCGGTTTCTAATGGATCCAAAGTTGATTATTTAAAGTATAAGGTAAGGATGGGTCAAAAACCACTCAAAAAATAGAATTTAGACAGGTTTGGGGCATTATATTTACCTTATCTAGTAGTTTTAACTCTTAGTTAATTAGTTTGACACTTACCATGTCACTTTGTATTTTTATATTATATATTTAATAAAATTACTATATATCTCCAAGAGACCACAATGTGGTCCATTAGTGATACATATATCATGATATAAGTCTCATGTCCTATCCTTGTATTTTTAGAAATTTAATATCAATTAATAACTTAATATTTCTTTTAAAAACTCTTTTATGTCAATTTTGACACTATTCAATAATTGATTTTTATAGAAATCATAAAAGAATGATTACTTCGAAAAACGTTAAATAAATCAATCCTTACATGTCATATTAACCTAGAAAATTAGTTTAATTCATAAAAAGTCTCATATTTTATTTATTTGGGTATTTATAATATCAATTATTTTAATTTTTCACTATTATGGTAATTATTGTATCATCATTGTGTTATAAATAAATTAAATTAATTGTTGTCTAAAAATTATAAATAAAATATCATTATGTAGGAAATCTTTTTATATTTCTAATGAATATTTACAATTGAATTTACCTTATGTATAACCTTATATTAAAAATGTTTTATTAAATAAACATTGATTTTAACTCTTTTAACTCTTCTTTGAATTAAATAATAATAAATGTCCTAATCTAATCTAGGTGGACATAAATGATAATATTTTATTCCTAAGGTTGTTTTTGGTCGAGATACACTTGTCCAATAGAATTAGGACATGTGTTAGGGTAATATAAATATCATTTTTACACTTAATTACCCTATTTAGTTTTAACCGTGGTAAATAAAAGTAAAAAGATACTATTCACTGAAAATTATTTTCATCTCATTGAACCACATTTTACTCGTTGATATTAAACATGTCTCTTGGATTTTTGAAATTACACTCATAGAAGCGGTAAAGTTATGTTTTAGGAAAAATTCATTTTTTTAACTACCACTTAGTGGTTTCACTATTAATCAAAAAATGAAGTTTTTTAGAAAAATACCAAAAAATCACACTAGGCTAATTTCGATATTCCAAATCCATAAATGAAGTCCATTTTGAAAAATAAAATATATAAATTTCAAAAAGTGGGTATTACTATTCATAATGGCTAGTTTGATTGGTTGTGGTGTGTTAGAACTCGATGTTGCGTACAACACACGCTATTGCATTATTCAAAGAGAAGCGTACTGTAGAAGCTTGGGGTGTTACATTCTCCCCTCCTTCAAATAATTTCTTCATTGAAATTTCTAGAATACTATTGCATGAAAAGACTCGGGTGGTTCTTCATCATAAGTTCTTCAGGTTCCCACGTTGCCTCTTCCATCTTATTGTTTCTCCACAAGACTTTTACCGGACGAGTCATCCGGTTTCTCAGTACTTGTTCTCTCATATCAAGAATCTTGACGGGCTCTTCGCAATAAGATAGATCAGGTTCCAGTTCTAATTCCACATAGGTGATTACATGTGTTGGGTCAGGCATGTATTTCCTCAACAGAGAGACGTGGAACACATCGTGAACTTTGGAGAGACTTGGCGGCATTGCCAATCGGTAAGCTACAACCCCAATTCGTTCTATAATTTCGAAAGGTCTAATGTACCTAGGACTCAATTTAACTTTCTTACAAAAAAGTATGACTCCCTTCCATGGAGATACCTTCAGAAAAACATGATCACCGACTTGATATACCAAATCCTTCATTCGATTATCGGCATAGCTCTTCTACCTACTTTGAGATTCTTTGATATGGTTTTGAATTACCTTCACATTTTCCATCGTTTCCTCTACCATTTCTGGTCCTACAAGTTTTATTTCACCAACGTCATCCCAACAGGTTGGGGTGAGACATCTCTTTCCGTATAATGCTTCATATGGTTCCATATGAATACTCTAATGGAAGCTATTTTTACAGGAAAATTCTACCAGAGGTAAATATTGATCCCACATATCCTGAAAGTCATGTGACCAGGATCTCAACATGTCTTCTATGGTTTGAATAGTTCGTTCTGATTGTCCATCTGTTTGAGGGTGTTAGGCAGTGCTCAAATGATGTTCAGTATCCAAGGCTTTCTAAAGTCTTTTCCAGAATCATGATGTAAAACAGGGATCACAATCATAAATAATCGATAGGGGTACTCCATGAAGTCTCAAAACTTCATTAATATATAGTCTTTCTACTCGTTCAAGTGGTAAATCTTCCCTTATAGCAAGAAAGAGTGCTAACTTGGTAAGAAGATCAATAATGACCCATATTGCGTCATTCCTTCTAGGAGTATTTGGTTTCCCCATGAAAAATTCCATTATAATATTGTCCTATTTCCACTCCGTTATGGGATGAGGTTTCATGACTCTTCTAGACTGTTGCCTTCCAGCTTTAACTTTTTGACAAACCATACATGTTGACACAACATCAGCAATCTGCCTCTTCATATTGTCCCACCAAATATGTTCCATCAAATATCTATACATTTTGGTGCTCCCAGGGTGTATAGAGAAATTGGAACTATGAGAATCATCCAACAAGTCTCTTTTTAGATCAGGTATATTGGGAACACAATGTCTATTCCCAAATTTCAAAATTCCATCTTCATACACAATGTCTCTCAATATCCCATCATTCACAGCTTTAATCTTCTTTTGAAAGTATTCATCATCGGTCTGAGAACTCTTAATCCTTTATAGTAAAGATGGTTTGGAAACCATTTGAAAAAGCAATGATGTTTCACCTTCACTAGTTATTCCCAAGACCATATTCACTAGATCCATGAAAATTGGATCCCTTTCAATTGTCATATTGTTCAACACTCCATGATCTTTTTTGCTCAAAGAATCTTCCACCATGGTAGCCTTCCCCGGGTGGTAGTGTATCGTGCAATCATAATCCTTGAGTAATTCAAGCCATATCCTTTGCCACATGTTGAGTTCTTTTTGTAAGAATATATACTTCATAATCTTGTGATCAATATAAATCTCACATTTTTCACCATAGAGGTAGTGCCTCCATATCATCCAAGAAATGATCACAGTTGATAACTCAATATCATGAGTAGGATAGTTTTGTTCATGAATTTTCAACCGTCGTGATGCATAGGTAATAACCCTATCATTCTGCATAAGGACACAACAAAGTCCTTTATTCGATGCATCACTATAAATATCGAACCCATCATTCCCCGATGGTAGAGTCAATATAGGAGCACTGACTAATCTTTTCTTCAGTTATTAGAAATAGTATTTACACACTTTTGTCCAAACAAATTTAACCCCTTTACATGTGAGCTTCGTTATTAGGATAGCCAATCAGGAAAAATTCTGGACGAAACGTCGCTAATAATCAGCCAAACCAATAAAGCTGCGTACCTCATTTATACTCGTAGGTGGTGGCCATTCATGGATTTCCTTGTTCCTAAAAGGATCAACAGAGATTCCATATTTAGAGACAATATGTCCATGAAAATAAATCTCTTGAATCCAGAATTCACACTTACTAAAAATCCTATATAATTCATGTATTCTCAGAGTCTCCAGGATAATGCGCAAGTGATTTTCATGATCTTTGTAAGTTTTGGAGTATACCAAGATATCATCAATAAATACCACTACAAAGACATCAATATATTCCTTGAAAACTCTATTCATTAGATCTATAAAAACAGAGGGTGCATTAGTCAATCCAAAAGGTATTACTGTAAACCTTTAATGCACGTACCTTGTTCGAAATGCTGTCTTCGAAATGTCTTCCTTATTCACACACAATTGATGGTATCCAGATCGAAGTTCAATCTTTGAAAAGTATTGAGCTCAATGCAGTTGGTCAAATAAATCATCAATGCGAGGTAGGTGATACTTTTTCATTATTGTTATAGCATTGATCTCCCTGTAGTCGATACATAACCTCATAGATCCATCTTTCTTTTTATCAAAAAGAATAGGGGCTCCCTATGGAGAAACACTTGGGTGAATAAATACCTTATTACTCAATTCCTCTAGTTGTTTATTTAGTTCAAATAATTATATAGTGGCCATTCAATAAGGGGTCTTCAATATAGGCCTTGATCCAAGAATTAAATCAACGGAAAACTCAGCTTCTTGTTCTGGAGGATGTCCAGGTAAATCTTCCAGAAACACATCTACATAATCATTCACAATAGGTACATCCTCTATTTGAACATTCCATTCCTCACCCATAGTCAATTCATTCTCTTCCTCCAAAAGAATTGAATTCAGTTGAGCTACTGGTGGTGGATCTAGATAATAATTAGGTGGTGACGATTCTGCACTAAAGATAAGGTGTTCCTTATCATCATCATAAAAAATTGTAACCTCCTTATTCATACAAAAAATCTTCGCATCATGGTCTGAAAGCCAGTACGTACCGAGGATTATATCAAACGCAATCATATGTATAATGATGAGATCAACAGATAAAGAACATTTATGTACTCTAATGGAGACTGATTCACAAAACTTTGTTGCAATGATAGTTCCCTTAAGAGTTTTAACTGACAACTCCCATGTTAAATCAAATTGTAAATATCTAATTTTCATAGCAAAATGGGATGATATGAAACAATGTGAGGATCCAGAATCAAATAATGAATTTCTTAAACATGAGGAAACCATTAAATTACCTGCCACCACGTCTTTCAGAGCTTCTACCTCAGTAGTAGTGATGGAATTTGCTTGGCCTTGATCCCTTGGAATTTTCTGAGGTAAGTTTCCCTGATGCTTAAGACATTCATTTGAATAATGTCCCATCTCACTACAATTGTTGCACTGAAAATTGCTAGATTCCTTCTTCCATTTGCAATCATGAGCTTGGTGGCCTTTTTCACCACACTTGTAACAGACACTCATTCTCTTCAATCAAGTACCAGGGTGTTTCTTCCCACATTTACCACAGGATGGATATTCAACCTTTCCCTTCTTCCACTTATTTAAATTCCCAGATTGATCAGCAGATATCTTCTTCTCTTTCTCTACATTAAAGTCATAAGACTTAGATAATTCCTTTTCTGTCTTAATAGCACGTGAGATATCGTCTTCGTATAGTGAGAAGGATCGTGATACTAATGCTTGATGGAGAAATGGTTTTAACCCATCAAATAAATGAACAATCATAATTCTTGGGATATGTATATAATCTCTAGCATACCTTTCTATCCTTGTAGTATTAGCCTCATACATTGTGATATTCTCATCCTCCTTTTGTCTCAGACTCAGAAATTTCCTTTCCATATCTGCTCGATGGTCACAAGTAATGTATTTTTCTAAAAACAGATCTTTGAACTCCCTCCATTCCATATTTGATACTTCATCATATTCCATTGTGTTTTGAATCAATGACCACAATTTATAAGCATCTCCAGGGAGGTGGTAAACTGCCATGATAACTTTTTCCCTTTCACTACTTCCCAAAACCTGAAATATTTTCTCTAGGGATCAGGGTGCTCCATACGGGTATGGTTATTATTCATAACCTGAATGAGTTGTCCCAGTATGGTGATTAGTTGATCAGAACCAGTTGCATCACCAGCTCCACTATAATTATCATGAGCATGATGGAAATCCCTACATGGAGTGCGTGCATTGATAAGGTTTCTATTTCCTCCACTATGGGCCATTTCTAAAAAATGGCATACACTAGATCAGTTTATAAATCAAAATACATAAAACTTAACATAAATTTAACTATTTATGGATATAATCAATAATCATAAAGATGTTTTATTTGAGGAAGTATATACTCATAAACCCTTCACAATGATTTGTAAAGAAAATGAGTGTTATCCTAAGCATATCTCTCGAGAGTGTCATAACCAAGAGTGCAGCAAGGCCCGTTGTCGTGCACCAGTTCCCATTCGTGTCTAGCTCAAAGCGGTGTTTTAAGGTTTTACCCCTAGCTATATCTGTTCCAGAGCCGCCTCTACCTGCTCGTATCCAGACAGGGATGTATTGCTCGGAAAACTCACAAAATCACTACAATACCAAAATTATAGGAAGTTCTTCTGTACTAATCCTCAACGTCCATATTAAATATATGTCCTCTAATCAGAGTTTATCTAAATCTGGCTTCCAAGGTCTGTTCTAAACTTCCTCTGATACAAACTATATCGCCCCGACCCTAGTTACACAGAGTCGGTGCATTATTACATAACATTGGCATGATCACAAGAAAGATCAAGTCCCGAAAGACTGATTAGTTTAGTAGCCTTGGAAACACTAGATATATTCATAATGTTTTACATTACATCATAAAAATGAAAACATTAACGACATAGTCTCCATAGTCCACACTATTATCCCCTCATACTATCCCTGCAGGTCATTCATAATTTACTTCGTCACAACCTGGGAAAAATAAAACATAGTAAATGGGTGAGCTTAAATGCCCAGTAAGGATAGCAATATAGCGGAAACTTTCATAAATAAGAATAAACATTTAAGGCAATGTATATCTAAAAACATACTTTTAAACTTGAACTTAAACATAGTATGGAAAAAATAAAATGAAATAATTCCATTTATTTATTCACATGGATATTCTATTAATTGAATAATCACATGCAATATCAATAACCACTTTCATAATGATGGAATTCATAATACCAGACTATCATAACCACATAGCCAAGCCTCGTGCCAAGACTACAAATAAGATTTTTCCAAGGCATTGTTCCAAGAAACTAATTTGTCTCATGAGACCTACCGATGCATCGAGGAGCTATAGGGGGCTCCACCCATCAAATATTAAGTCCAATGCATTCCCATATGAAAAGTTTTAAACATAACATAAACATTCGTATTAAAAATAGCATACGAAATGTAAATAATTCATCCATAAACCACGAATGGTTTAAAAATAACACATCCATAGTCAAACATATCACAAAACCTTCAATACAATAGAGAAGTTTTGTATCATAATAAATCAACTTCAAATAAGCTTAAAATCGATCAAAGGATGTTGACATAGATGAAATTAAAACTCTTTTTAGAGAAATATCTCTTTATATTTTGGAATCATTTAAGAGTCATATATCTATAAAATAAAACATTTTCTTTGAAAATATTTTACAAGTTGTAAGGGAAGTTTTGACTATTTGATATTGGCAGAAAATAGCCGCACCCGACGTATAAGTTAAAAAAAACATTCTTACCTTAATTCTGACAAAAAGGTTAAAAAGGACCTTGTTTGGAAAATGAAAAAAAGATTCCATTATAAACCACATATAAAAGTCAACAAGGGTATAAATGACTTTATCCCATATTCTAGTAAATAGTAAAAAAATGTTTTGAAATAAATTTTCAAGATACATGGATGTGGATGATAATGAAATCCCTGTAGATTATTACATATAAACAACATCGGATAACGAATAGATTGTGAAATAAACCTTACCTTGTACTTTTCCTTGGTTGAGCGTAGGTTAACCTCCTGTATAATGGTGAAATATATGTTATTAAATTATACAAGAATTATATACATTAATATGATATCATATATGATCTTTTAACATTGCTTTGTTAGTAATATCTTAGAATTATCATCATTTCGGGTGTTAACATAATCGTTTTCTTTTATATGTTTTGTTACATAATCCGTGTTTGTTATGGATAGGATGTATCATATTCATATACAGAATTATATCAAGTCCTTAATCATTATTTTTAATCTTTAAATGATAATTATACCTTACTGGATACGATGGATAATGAATCTCATCACATTCGTGGAGACCATAGTCCATACGTACGCACGAGCGACAATATCATTATTTTGATATTAAAATAATATATAATTGGATTTTATATCATATATAAAGAATAATTATCATGTTATATTTATTATTTACATGAATTACACATCATTATTATAGCCGTCCAAATAATAATTTATTGACTAACAATTACACCATGACGTGGAGACGGTAAGCCGTACGTACACACATATGGTGACATGTCATTCAAAGGATGGATATAATACTGAATATGGTTGTACCATATTTATAATAACATCATAGTATAGATAAGATACTGGATTTATTATTTTAGAATGGGAATAATAAAAATGAAGAAGTTGAAGAAGAAAGGAATTTGAAAGAGGGTGGTGAAAACAGTACCTCTTCTTCGGGTTCTTCCTATTGATTTGATCAAAAGGGGCCTCCTTATGATGGATTTCTAATCAAACTAAGGATGCTTGGTTGAAATGAGAGAAGTTGAGAGAGTGTTTGGGCAGGTGTTGTCTGATCCAAAAGGCATTAGTTATGTGAAGAATTGGTTAGAAATGGTGTCCTTTTATAAGGGGGGAGGGGCGCCTTTGGAAAATCTAGAAATATTATTTTGTAATAAATTCAAATTCGGTTTCTAATTGCTCAAAACTGGATTATTTAAAGTTTAATGTGGGTATGGGTCGAAAACCTCTCAACAAATAGTATTTAGACAGGTTTTGGTCATTATATTAACCTTATATTTTAGTTTTAACTCTTAGTTAATTTGTTTGACACTTACCATGTCACTTGGTATTTTTATATTATATAGTTAATAAACTAATTATATACCTCCCAGGAACCCCAAAGTGGTCCATTATTGATACATCTATCATGATATAAGTCTCTTGGCTGAACCTTTGATTTTTAAGAATTGTATATCAATTAATAATATAATACTTGTTTTAAAAACTCTTTTATGTCAATTTTGACACTACTCAATAATTTATTTTTATAAAAATCATAACAGAATTATTACTTAGAAAAAAGTTATATAAATCTATCCTAACATGTCATATTAACCTATAAAATTATTTTAATTCCTAAAAACTCTCAAATTATATCTATTTGGGTATTTATAATATCAATTAATTTAATTTTTCACTATTATGGTAATTACTGCATCATCATTGTGTCATAAATAAATTAAAATTTTTATTGTCTAAAAAATAAAAATAAAATATTATTTTGTAAAAATATTTCTAGGTTTCTAATGAATATTTAAAATCTAATTTACCATATGTATAACCCTATATTAAAAATGTTTTTGTAAATAAACGTTGATTTTAACTCTTTTAACTCTTCGTTAAATTAAACAATAATAAATGTCCTTATCTAATCCAAGTGGACCTAAATGACAATATTTTATTCCTAAGGTTTTTTTGGTCGAGATACAGTTGTCCAATAGAATTAGAACATCTGTTATGGTAATATTAATATCATTTTTACCCTTAATTACCCTATTTACCTTTAACCGTGGTAAATAAAAGTAAAAATTTAGTATTCACCAAATATTATTTTCATCTCACTGAACCACATTTTACTCCTTGATATTAACCGTGTCTCTCGGATTTCTGAAATTCCACTAACAGAAGCAGTAAAATTAAGATTTATGAAAAATTCAGTGTTTTTAACTACCACTTAGTGGTTTCACTATTAACAAAAAAATGATGAATTTAAGAAAAATACAAAAAATTCACCCTAAGCTAATTTCGATATTCCGAATCAAAAAATGAAGTCCATTTTGAAAAATAAAATTTATAAATTTCAAAAAGTGGGTATTACTATTCATAATGGCTAGTTTGATTGGTTGTGGTGTGTTAGAACTCGATGTTGCGTACAACACACGCTATTGCATTATTCAATGTGAAGCATACCGTATACGCATGGGGTGTTACACGTACGCATCAACTCAGTCTCCCTGCATCAACATTGATCCCAACCCAACACCTGATGCATCACAGTAAATGTTATAGCTCTTCCCTTACTCTCGATGTATCAGGACTGGTGCTGATGTCAACCTTCCCTTCAGCTCCTGAAATGCTGTCTCACAAGCTTTTGAACAAACGAACATCACACCCATCATAGTCAAACCCATCAACGATGCTACTAAGCAAGATAAGTCCTGTATAAAGCGCGTGTAGTAACCAGCCAGCCCCATGAAACACCATATCTCAAACACTATCTTAGGCTGATCCCTGGAAACTACTACTCTCACATTCTCTAGGTCTTCTACAACTTTTTCATCTGAGATAATATGACCCAGGAAGTGTATCTAGTCCATCCAAAAGTGGAACTTTGAGAGCTTAGCATATAGCTGATGCTCTATCAGTGTACTCAAAATGATCTCAAGATGGGTAGCATGGTTGTGCTATGTGTGAGAGTACACCAAGATATCGTCCATGAAGACTACCACAAAAGAATACAGATATGGGCGGAACACCCGATTCATCAGAGCCATGAAAACTGCTGGTGCATTCGTGAGTCCGAACAACATAACCATGTTCTCGTATTGACCATATCTTCTCCGAAAAGCTGTAAGAGGTATATCTGATGGTCTAACATGTAACTAATGATATATGGATCTCAATTAAATCTTTGAGAACAATCGTGATCCCCAAATATGATCATAAAGATCATGAATCCTCAGTAAGGGATATCGGCTCTTGACCGTCGACTAGTTCATCTTCCAATAATCCACATAGAGTCTGAGGGTACCGTCCGCCATCATTGCAAAAAGGACTAGTGAACCATAATGAGATATACTGGGATAGATGAAACCCATTTCGTGT
Organism: Viscum album; assembly: GCA_963277665.1. NCBI lineage: Eukaryota > Viridiplantae > Streptophyta > Magnoliopsida > Santalales > Viscaceae > Viscum > Viscum album. Next base: position 2,056,204,639 of record OY728120.1, on the reverse strand, counting down.
AACTCCTCTAACTACCTCTTGAGCTCTTGATTCTCAGGTGTAGCCATCCTATAAGGAGGAATAGACACTGGTGTTGCTCCTGGAAAGAGCTCAATAGAGAAATCCACCTATTGCTCCGGAGGAAGACATGAAAAGTCATCCGGGAAGACATCTCTGAAACGATCAACTACTGGAGGGAAATACTTCTAACAATTCCCCTAATCATCCAGATATAAACTCGCAATTTGGGATGTCACTCCACCTCTCCCTTGTTCCTCGGGTCCAGCTCGGCTCACATTGACAAACCATTCCCCCTTGTATAGAAACTCTCTACCCTCTAGTGTGGTGAAAATCACCCTACGATGATAGAAATATAAAAAGGCTTGAAAGGGTAAGAAATATTATGTCCCAATAATGGAATCATATCTCGTCATATCCAAGATATATAGGTCCCATAGAAAGTGACACCCACCAACCTCTTAGGGGCACTCTCTGCACTGACGCACACCAACCATTCTTATTCCCAATGGAGTGTCTAGCATCATAACATGATAAGAAGAAGAAACAAAAAGCCCAAGTCCTTCCACAATTGGTACATATATTAATCTAAGTGTAGCACCCATATCGAAAAGTGAAGAAGATAAAATCAAAGCTACATGAATAGTGCCTATGACAGTAAACAGTTTCAGATCCAGCTCATGTTGGGTCTGTTGCACTACATATGTCTTCCCAGTGTTGCAGCCCTACGACACAGCCTGGCTACCCTGAGCTGACCTACCCTACTGCCTTTGAGATCCCAGTGTCTGGATACCATGTCCAAGAACACCATCTCAGTCTGCACGCCCTGACGTGTTCCAATTTCATGAATGGTATGAATATTATGGTCATGATCATGCACACAGAGTCTGCAAAGAACCCTCTCAGTAGCCACTGGTGGAAACATGCTGCAAAAACTCTAGAGATGACCCATCCTGCCGCAAGCTCGGCACTCCACTGGGTCACGTGGACACTACGGTCTCTTGTTCCCCTCTTTACTATAGTGGTAGAACAAGACCTGGCCACCTGATGTATTCTTATGTCTAGTACTACCACGATGAGAGAATCCCATCTGTCTCTTCCCCTTACTGGTAGAAATAGTACCAAAAACTAGTGTCGAACCACCCTGGCCCAAACTAGTAGCTACCCGCTTGTTCCGCTCTGTAATCAGTGCCTGGTTCAAAATAGCATGCACTGTAGGCAACCTGAAAACATTCACCAATTTTCAGACATCACACTGAAGACTATCCTCCAAGCGTCTATCCCTCAATGCCTCATCACCCACAAGAACAGGTGAAAACGACGAAGCTCGATGAAGCGAGAAGAATAATCCATCACTGACATGGATCCCTGCTACTGATTTATGAACAATCGAGATCGATATTCCTTCAGTGTCTCTAGGATGAAGAAGTTATATAAGGATGACCGACAATATTCACACACCTTGTCTCGGCGATGCTCACATGGGTTGGTAACATCCCACCACCTCTTGGTGGAATCACGCAACATGTTTGTAGAGAGCATTACCCTCCTCCCATGATGTGTCTCCAGATGCTCGAATATCATCTACCTCGAATCTGTCCATGACTCAGAAGCCTGTGGTCTTCTATCCCATGAAAATGTAGGCGGATGCTGCTATTGGACGATACACTTCATCTATGCCATAGTTGTGGAAACCGTCAGTGCTCGCTGGATGGTCTACATGAACCTCATGAAGCCTTCACGATAATTCGCATCAGTCCCTATGTCTGGTATAATGGATGGAACCACATCTGGCACTGTTGGAAGATCCATTGGTAGCCCATGGCCTACCATCTCAGGAGTATAATCGTCGCTGCTCTCCTGGTGAACAACCGGTGGTCATCTCTGTGGCATGACTCTACAAATTCAAACGCACACCTCCGATCATGATTTATCAATGTCCATAAACTAGGATACCATGAAAGGAAATGGAGAAGAAAATCATTCATGTTTAAAAAAAAGACTACACAGCGTGTATATTAACTACACGGTGTGTTCCCTTATGTCTTTAACATGGGCATGTACTTATTCTAGAGCTAGCTGTGTATCACCCCAACTACACGGCATGTTATCTTAACACACGGAATGTGCTTGAATCCTTCGTCCATGCCATAGTCCTTCTACACAGCTAATCCACGTGCCTCTTTTAAAACAAAACTATATATCATGTTCAGAGGTAGACGCGACATGTACTTCCCAAGCTTTCATCTTCCCATGTTGTTCGTCACATGTCCTATGTACCCATATCCCACAACAGGGCATGTTAAAACAAGACATGGCGTGTTCAAAGAAACCCCAGACAGACCTGTGTTGCTCACTACACGGCCGGTTACTCGGATGACACTACATGGCATGTTCCAGGAGGAAACAGCATGTACTAGGAAATATAACATCGACCTGTGATTTTCGAGACACGGACGAATACCTGGGTTAGACTACACAATGTGTAAAAAGTCGACACGGTGTGTATGTCTTAAGGTTTCCTATATCTGTGTTGTTAGTTACACGGGCGGACATTGGGTCAATACTACACGGCGTGTACAACCGGTACCCGGTGTGATTCTCCCATGAAATCCCATACCCCATAACCCCGCCCACACGACCTATGACACGGGAAGAGACTACAGGACATGTTCTGAGGGTACACAGTGTGTACTTAAAATGTTTTCATTTCTTCCCGAACAGAATAACACACAGCATGTGTCCGTAGAACTACACAACGTTTATGACGACTTTTCTAAACAATAAGCCTCGGAAACTACTCTAGATCCTAGTAAAACACGGAACAAACACCGAAGTTCCAAATTCCGATGAATGAAGGCACATACTCCCTTCGAATCAAATCGTGGCATGTTATACATATTATAACATGGAAACCACGTTAATGATCCCCCAAATTCAGGTCATTGAAGGCCCATACACTTCAAGAACAAAATTTTGGTGTTCATTCTATCAAAAACATACACCATAATACCCTAACAAAAGCAGGTATATATCAAAGTTGCTTTCACAACAGCCTGATTTTCTTACACAACTATCACAACAACATGAAATTTCTAACGCACATACATGGCATGGAAAGAAAGCATGAAATGTTATTTCTAGCATGTCCCTAATTGATTCATGAGGTGGAACACCCTCATATCATCGGGTTTCAACTATATAGAACCCATTTATAACATATAAACAGCAGAATCACATGTGTGTCACCCAACGGTGAAAATCAAATCAACTGTAAAATTGCAAAATCACAAAAATTTCCACACAAGGTAAATTGGATTTTTCCTGTACATTGGTTAGCTACACCCGACCATAGGTTATTACTAAGTACATATATCATCCTATATCTGACTATATGCTCCAAACAGTAAGTCCATGAAAATAAATCCTCTGATACAACATTGTAACATCCCGATCTGGAAGCCACACAATGGGTGCCCCAAACCTGGTTGGTCACATGACCTCAAGCGCATTTCCCCAAATTCTAGATGCTACAGACTAGGAGAAAGTGCCCAGGTGTGATAGTGGGGAAACTATGCCCTCATTTGTCAAAGTGTAGCGCAACAGAAAAGGAAACAAAAAATTCAACAGTAGAAGCAGTAAACAATATACAACTGAAATGGACAACTAAAGTAAAAAAAAGGAACCAACAGTCATATATATAATTATGTATCATGCCACTAATTCTATGAAAGCAACCAGAACCAGATACACTGCAATACAAAAAAATATAACTCAAAGTACAAGCTACAACCAAACAAAACAAAGCATTGTAAACAAAATGCTGCAGCATCGCATTCCTAAGCTTGGTCCCATGCTCCCCTACTCTTCTTCTATAATCATGAACCTGTATATGGAGGATTTCCCTTATAGACACCTGTAGAAATGTAATATGTTTGGGCCGAAGACATGACCCAAACAGTGTATTAGAAATAAATCCTAGTAGGCAACCCCCAAAGTCTTGTGCCCAATTATCAGTGGAAATGTACAAAAGTAGTGTGCAGTAGTAAAACTCAATAAACTATGTAGTGATCAAAAGTATCTAAATATACCCGTTATATTTCCATTTTAATATCTATTTAACCATACCAAGACTGTGCTCTAATATGGAAGGTATAAAATATGATAAATCACCAAGGTAAATATTCATGATAACACTGTCCATAGAAATAAAATTCTTACCCTTAGGTAATCATAATCAAATACCACAGGTGTCTTCCCACAGGCATAATGAATATTTCCCACAGGCATTCGAGGTGTCGCCTAGAGGCACAGAAACTACTGCCCACCGGCATGAGAAAGGTTTCCCACAAGCTAAATGAAACACTGTCCTCAGGCTATACAAGTAACCTGGTCGAGCCCAACACAAAAGCAAGAAATTTTATACAATTTAACTCAAGGCAATTCAAAGCATGCTAAAATTCAGGGTATAGCCATAGGAATTCTGGGAAAATGACTAAATAGAGGAACGCACCCCCGGGGTGGTCTTAGATCCACTAAGTGATCAAAAATAGCATATTTAACATATCAAAAGTTTATCTTTTCAAGTATAGATATCTTTTAGCCATGGTGAAAACCATATTAAACCCAAACATGAGTTAGTAGCATAAAAATACACAAAATCAACTCAACAGTTGGAAAAAAACACTTGAAAACCAACCTCGATCATCTATGGTCGGTATATGTGAATGATTCCTCCATAATTTTCCAAGAATGACGTAGCTCTGGGATAAACATTCAATCATTCAAACTCAAATAAAATTACATTGAGAAATAATTTGTAAGAAAGTCTCCTGTAGAAGTAAAGGCTTACCCGTACGATCCCAACGTGATCGACGTAGGTGGAACCAGATCCTAGTGCATGATCGGGTGATCCTCCATGGTCCAGTATTCCTCCTAAGCTCCAAAACGAACTGAAATCCTCTTCTACAGAATGAGGAGGATACTGCCTGTTTTAAGCGAAAAAAACAAACTACAAAACATGTACTCTCATGTTCATGGCATGTACTTTCTATTTTTTAATTGTTCCTTTTCCGGCTTATTTCCACCTCTGTATTTTTCATCTTTTGACATGAGTACACAGTGTGTATATCTAATTACACGGCATGTTCTCTCACTATGTTGGCGGTTGCATCCACCGCCTTACTCTTCAATTGATGACTGATTACACGACGTGTAAATTCTATGTACATGGCGTGTAGTCAATTTTTACACCCTTTACCGCTGAAAGGCCGACACGCCCTGTGTATTCATCCCACACGACCAATGTACATGACTTGTGGAAAAGTACACAGACTGTACCCGCAAATTTTTGTATTTTTCCCATTTTCCTTATTTTCTCAAAAACACTTAAGGAAAAAGAAAAGGAAGAAACATGTACCTCAAGAATAATATTCGGGTTCTTATAATTTTTATTCAACAATATATTTTATATCATGAATTATCTTATTTTATATTACTATGGATACAATTATTTAATATGTATAGTTTTAATAATCACTGAAATTTAAAGGGAAATAATTAATAATTTTAAAACCCATAATTACACATATGGATTGAAATTTTCATAACTCAATTTCATGATGTGGCTAAAATTAATATGTGATTAACATATAAAAACAGAATAAAGACCACATTTTCTGATAAAAGATATTTTATGTATAGAAATGTTGTTATATTATAATCATACAATAAATAGATTCATTTAAAATTAATTTTATTAGTAATAATAGAAGATAAATGAAATTACATTGTAAAAATTAATTTATGAAATAGAACATTATATATAGTTGAATCATGGACATTTAAATTTAATAAAATCAAATATTTTCCACTATTCATTGAAAAATAATTTTTTTTAAAAAAAATTAAAATTATTAAATCATAGATAATTTTTGAATGACGATTCCCAAAATTAAATACTTTTATTGAATAAAATAATTAATTTTTCTAGATATTATTTATAGTATTTTCAAATATATGGATAAAAAACTCATCTTCTATAAAAACATGTATTTCAATCATATAATTAAATTACTAAAAATTGAGTTATTATTTCCTAAAAATTAATCAAATAATTTAAATATATTATGATTGTTATAAATATTTATAAATATAATTAATCTTATTCATACCTAATAATTCATTGGTTATAATAATCATAGATAAATAATAATATTCTATCGTTCATTTATGCATAGAGTTGTATATCTTGTAAACTATAGTACATTATCATTCCATTAAAATATGAAGATATTAAAATATTGTACCCACCCAAAATCATATGTTACTTTAGTATTATCAATTAAATAATCGTAATACATATATATGAGTGTCACATTATCATAAATCATTCAGCATTTGAGTGTAACATAACCCATGAAAGGAAATTAGTTTTCATAAACATGTCACCATAGTAATAAAGAATATAGGGAAGGAACAATGATGTTAACATGCCATAATATCCCTATTAAATCTTATGAAACATAAAATGATGCTATTTTGTAAGAAAATTCTTTTAAAATATTCCTTAAAATGTTTTTTTGAGTGAAATACCTTTTCATTTTGAAATCATTATTTAAAATAGTAAATATTAAATATATATTGGGTAAACATTTCATTGAAAATAAAAGTGAAAAATATGATGTAATATTCAAATAAATGATAATTAATTATAGTCGTAAATGTTTTTTATATAGTGTTTAATAAATTTATTTTCAAATAACATTTTTATATAACGTTAAAAGTACCATGTATATATCAAAAAATGATTATTCCTTTAAATTATATTTATATAAATTAATAAATTTGTATAAAGTGAATTTATTAACTCATTGTATAATTTTAAAAAAATAAATGATTTTAAAAAAAATTCCAAGGAAGAAAATATTCATAAATGATGTTCGAATTAATGTTTTATTCAATAAAAATATTCACTTTCTCTCTAGAGTACGTAAATAAAGGAAACTGAAATGGATACATATAATATAAAGATATTAAAAATAATATATTAATATAAATAATATTTTGTATATGTTGTTTATATAATTTCATCATTAGAAATATGAGCATAAACTACCCCTACAAAAAACACGTTGTAACCTAAAGAAATTACCACTATGGTAATCATAGTCCATGATGTCAATGAAATAAATATAATATAATGAAACATTATATATATTTAATATTATTATATTACTAATAAAAAATTATGATGTGTCTGTATATGTATATCATAAAATAATACTAATGTGAAACAAAAAAGATCTCCCAAATAAGAGAATTGTAGTTGATATATACATACAACAATGGGGACATTTGTATAAAATCCCCATGAGTGAAATTATTTTATTTTTAAAATTAAATATCATTAATTATGAAGGATAAATTATATTACAAGGATTTGGATACATGTATGCACATCATAAGCATATATTATTTCACAACATGAGATATGTCTTGATGAAACAAAAAATGAGATGAAGAACTCTTACCATATGTATGACATGATTTTTAAGATATCTAAAAAACTATTAAATTTTTTTAATATTGTTATAAATTTATAAAATAATCATGTTCGTTATTATAATATAACATATGAACCACATAATACATTTCAACTACAATTTATTAATAATATATTATTAAAAATTTCTTTTCTCGATGTTATCAATTTTTTTATCACATGTGTTTCTTTTCAAAAGAATTGGAACTTTCACATTTATTATAATTACATAATTCTATAATTTTATTAATTTTCAATAATCATATTATTCTTCATATAAACTTTTCTAAAAATCAGTTATATTTACTAAATCATGTGAATCTCCTATACACATGTCCCCGCAATATTGTTATCCATCTACATTTCATTCCCTTAATAGTTGAACAATTCCATTCAGAATAGTCCCCCCTGATTCTCTGTACCCTATATTACCTCAATAACGAAAATAAATTCTCTAAACTTCCCCTACACTGCATCTCTATCCCCACCTCAATATATTTATTAATATCCTCCTATACTCATACTTCCCATTGTCGATAGTCCTCCATCTCTACCTCATCGAATATGATTCCTAACTGTTATCATCACCTTATCTTCATATTACATTATCCATTCCCATATGATTATTAACACTTATACCATCACTATTAATATTCCCTTCCCCTATTTATTCTCCAATCCCAATAATATGACCCCCCTCATCTTTTTTGACACCACACACCACAACACCAAGACTCTCTCATTTTCTTAGATTCCTCCTCACCCCCTCATCCACTATTTTTCAATTCCAGATTCCTCCCCCATTCACATGTTCCATAATCCCCCACCAATTCATCTAACCCTTTTCAAGGGCTCCATATAAAATACCATTATCATGAATTAGATTATTTTTTACAAGTTTCTTATCTAATAATTTTAAATTTTTGATTCTATAGATTCTATAAATATTTTTATGAAATTTTTAATTCATTTTCGATATCTTTTAATGAATAATAAATACCCACTCCCATGATGGATAAATCACTAAATGTAAAAATGCAAGAAATAATGACTTCATTAGATTATGTCATCACTATGATGTTTCAATTTGTAAACAAAGTCAAAGAGTTCTGAGCTCAAGGATCTCATCAACCTTATTTTCCTAAAATTTTTCACCCTCCATAAGGTTCTCCCTAGATGCCTATAATATTTCGAATTTTTCTTTATTTATTGAATTATAGGTTCAATGTTTAATGATATTTTATAATTGTGTTTTTTTGTTGTATTATTGTTTAAATAATTACAAAGATGATCCATGTATTTCTTTGATTATTTCATTCATATATGATTAATGATTTGGAATTAGAATATTTGATATGATATCTTCATTTAATTTTCAAATTATTTAGATAATATGTGTTTTTCTTCTAAATTTGTAGGTAAATATGACATTATTTCAAGAAAAAATCAAAGGAAATCGGAAACTAAATGTTCAAGGAAAGATTTTGGAATTTACAGCCTTCTGAAATCAATGTTCTTTGTATGATAAGAATCACGATTTGAATGCCATAAATGATTATAGAGACATCGTGTAAATTTTTCTGGACATCTATCATGCACCAGATGATGTTTATTTTAGAGACACATCATAATTTGTTAAAGGTAGAAAAATTTCAATTGATTGTGAACACAATTTTATGCTCAAGAGGATCAACTATGAACTTTTCTAGGTATCCATTATTCTTCTCTCGTGATAGAAAAATTATGATTTTTTTGGAGTTCCCCACTTGTCTTTTCAATAATAAAGTTGTTTTCCCAAACATTACATATGGAAATCTATGCTTCCATGTTTTCCTTCAGTCATTTCCCCCTTTGAATTATCCTTCTCCTCATTCAAACCTCCCCATGTATCTCTTAAGACTTCATTCATCCCTACCATCATGAAAAAATATCTAAGACTCCATATCTACGAAACATTTCTCCCGGCTATTGCTTCCCATTTCCTACAAAAACACTCATCTTCCTCTTCATCTCTTCCTCCCTCTCTACTTGTCTCTCCTACTAATCTTCCATCCTCCACACCTCATCTACTAGCCTCCACCTACATGAATCCCCAATTTCCTCATCCCCTAACATGACATCATCATTTTCTCCTCCATTAATCTCCCTCGGCATCTCTTCCACCTATCACGGGACCCCTGTTTACCATCCTCTGATCATTGTTGGTCTATGTTGTGTATCTAGTTCATTAAAATAATATTGGAATTTTCAGGTCAAAACATTAATTTAATTTACAATACTTTTTCCTTGATTGTTTCAATCAAGTTCATTAATAAAGATTCCTTATGAGTATAAATTGGGTCATTTTTTAAACTAGATCACCCATAAAGGTTCTCCTTAAAATATTAATTTTTTCTTTCATTATTCTCTTATCATTATTCTACTATTTTAATCCCTTTCATATAATTTAATTGATAAGAATACCCATGTTCCATTTTCATCATTTTTTCCCTTTACATAATTTCTCAATTCCGACCAATTTATTTTCCTCCATTCCAATCATCATAAAAGATGACCTATTTAATAATCTCTCCATATAAAGTTCAAGAGTTTCATTGTTGTCTGATTCCAATATTGAATTCTCAAATTCTCAAAAACTATAGAACCCTCAGTCTATTCATCATAATTCAATGTTCTCTGGTAATTGTTCTTCCTATTATTATAGTTTCTTTATGAACAAGAATCTTACATTAATTTTTTATTCATTTTATTTCAATTATTTCCCCCCTTAATATTTATTAAAAATATATCCTTATTATGTATCCATATTTCTTGGTTCCCTTACTGATCTAGCTTGGATATCTTCATCATCATAACCCATTGAAAAAAATGTGGGGATATTATATTTACACTAATTACAAAAAACCTGATTGATCATGAAATATAATTACTTCAATTGCATCTACCTGTATACAATTATACATCCTTCAAATAATGTATAAGTTACTATAAAATATATATTTATTTTCATCAAAAATATCTCTAGAACATTGAAATTTATTATTACACCAATTGAAATCATTTAATTGTTGAAATAAAAAGTCATCTATTATTTCCCTTAGAATATTGGAAAGTTCCTCTAAAAGTTAGCAGTAACTATAGAGTATATGGTTATACTTTCTTAAATCCTAAATTTTTACCATATTTTTGTTTAAAGTATAAATAAATGTCGGGGGATTATTTAATATGATCCTTAATTTTTTTTCTAAATATGTATTTTGGATTTTAATGATGTCGTGCCATGTTATCACCACAATATTGTTCATGGTACTTGATATTTAAATGTTATTTTGGATTGTTGAATTTTTTTATTAGTATGAATTTCTCACAGTGTCTGATATTTTCACCCAATTGGAATATTTTAATATTTTCAATATATGATCTTTGAAATTTTTTGAACTTTATGAGGCCTAGACCAAATTATTATATTTCACATTCAATTAATTTTTTTGTGACATAGTTGGTGTTTCATATTCAGAGCTTATGGTGATAATATAATATTAGAATTAGAGAGCGATGAGGAAAATAATGATCAGGTATAGGGTTCCATGGATAGAAGAATAAAACTTTTATTTTTATTATATGGGGTTGTAGTTAATATATAATGTTTTCTATAATAAAAAAGGATTTAATTAATTCTTCCATTTTCCTTTGTACGATTTTGACCATGTAAATATTGTAAATCATTCAATATATATTAAAATTCTAAATTATGTTGTATGTTATTTTTTTGTATTGTTATTTTTTCATGAGGAGTTAAATGTTCACCTAAGATTCATTCCATAATAAAAAATTTCTCTCAATGATGATTATATCATGCATAATTATTTATAATTCCATTTATATAATTGGTGCGTAAAAAAGGTATTATTGTTTGGTTTATATTTTCCATATTTCATGATGGATTAATTCAATTCTTCTAATCACTATGGATTTAAAGAAATTTTTTATATTTTTGTTTTACCTATTTATTTATCATATCGATTTGGTTAAACTCATAACTTTATGGATTATTATATGTACTTTCAATATGAATTACATGTATATTGTAATTATTATAGGTTAATTATATGTTATAATAATACTTCTATAATTTTTTATTTTTATATTTTTTAGTTATTTTCTCATTATTTATCAAATGTATATATTATGGTAATACAATTTTTTATATCACATGTGCTAATAGTTAATTTTTAAATTTCTTAACCTACATTCTATAAATTAAAAGATTATATTTCTTCTTAATAAGTTTTTATTTTAAAATAAAAATTTACTTTTGGTCATATTAAAAGTAAATATATGATGTTTACCTAGATTAGTTTGATAACAGTATTAAAATATAGGTATTTTCATCAATTATTAATTTTAGGCAATAAACTAATAGGTATCTATGTCAATTGTGTAAACTTAATTTTTAATAATTAATTTTCTATATACAAAATGAATACTACTCATATTTTTTAAATATTATATGTGACTTAATCATCATTGGGAACTAACATTCTCATACATGTTATACATCTTATATATGTTTCACTCATATGTGGGTGACATGTCCAACTTCATGTAGCAGCGAAAATAACCTCCTTTATATGTAACACCTTATTCATGAAACAAAATCGACATCGTCTCTGCATGAGGAAACCAATTCATGTCAACTTCATTATAGAGTAGTGGCGACATGACCTCCTTTAAGCATATCTATTGAGAATAACACTTACTTCACACGACATCCCATTAGGCTCACCGTGATAGATTCTTCACTCATTCATGTATGTATGGTGAATAATCGTTTATAAAAATAATAATAAAAATATTATTCCCAAAAAAATAAACAAATTATTATTTCTTGTTAATGAAATATATATGTATATATATTTTTGTAGGATTTTTTATTATTTCATTAATCCAGTGACTGATGGTACAAACTTTATTTTTCTATTATATTTCATTTTGTCTCTTGAATAATTTATTCATTAATAAAAAATTAATTCATGAATTTTTTAAAAAATCCATGTACATAACATCAATTCAAAGAATTTAGATGATTTTCAAACCATAATATCTAATTTACATTGTCATATACAAATTCATTATCAACATATTTCAATTGTATTTAAATTTTAGAGTTTTAAATATTATTGTAAAACATTACAATTTCACTGTTTTTTAATGATATATATTTTTATGTTTTCTACAATTAAAAAATATCATGAATTACATTTTTAACAATTTTTTTATTATTTATAAATACTAAAATAATTATATAATATATTGTTCCAGCATTACATTAATTAATCTAAAAATTAGAGGTTCTTTGTAGCTGAAGATAATGTTCAAAAAAATAAATATTCCATTTATTTATCTTGATCAAGATAAGCTATAAGAAAATTGTTTTGCACTATTGAATGTTTTGTGAAGACAAATTTTGGTGATGACATTCGTTTCCCTAGTTCAATTCAACAGATTCTGTATTTTGGAGACCATAATTTCACATTTTCATATAGAATTTTGAGAGGGAAATATTAAGGAATATTTTTCTAATAAAATATTCTCAATATGAATGGATTTTTAGTGTATTTACTCTTAGAAATAGAGTTTCAAGGAAACATGTATGAATTGCAGTTGTACCGAGAAACTATCAATATTATATTATTAATATTATTAATTTAATCATTATAACGACTAGGATGGGTCTTGTAGAAAGAGTTTGGGGAATAAAATGAGATACTTGGGATATATTTTGGGAATACTTATCACTCATATTTATTAAACCACAATCTTGCATAAGAAATATATAACATTTTTCAAAAATAATACTTTATTCGTTAAATGATACTAGGCTGGAATTAGTTGATATGGTTTTTAATGGCATATGCAACCATTATGACTGTATCCAAGGAAACCACGTTTTTTAATGTACTGTATTACTTTTACAGCATAGTATGTATCATTTAATAGGTACAAAATAATTTTATTATGTGAAAATATTAGCTATATATTTGGAATCATGGAAAAAATCTATATAGGTGGTTATAGCGAAAGCATAATCCATTTTCCCTAATACTGTTGTTAAAATATTTATCCCTAAAATTTTTTTTTGGCATTTATATGTGACATGTCAACTCATCCCCTCCCATTCCGAATGAGTATTTAGTTTTTGGATAATTAATTAGAATATGATATGTTGTATAGATAGTTACACTTTTTATAGATTTATTTATTTCATTTTCATTTCACTCATTAATCTTTTTAATTATATGTGTTAGAATACACTATAAGTACAGGCTATAGTAATCCTTCTATAAATTTTCCACCATTGGTCAATGCATGAATAATTGGAATATATTTTCTAAAGAATTATGAATTCTTAAAGAAAGTCGTTGCAATTACAAGGTATTCATTTCATTTTTTCACTAAATTTTTCGTATATCATTTTATCCATGGGTCTTCAACCATTATTTACTAATGTTTTCCTTATATCGTAAACTGAAATATAAATAATATGTTCATTTATTGATTATATATATATATTCTATACATATATCTTCTCTTTATCTCTCTAAATATATATATTGATATATATTCATCATTTAGAAAATGAATATATGTTAAGATACATTTCAATAAATATATAATATATTTTGATATATATTCTAAATTTATTGACACTATATAATTTTATACACATATATATATTATATATTTTTATAACCTTATATAAATCGTTTTTCGAATTTAGTAAGAGAGTGTAGTAGCTATAAATATCACGGAGCATGAATGGAAGTCTTTCCATGTATCCTATCCTAATTTCAGATGAAAATAGTGTAATTCAGATCCTCCTTGTATTGTTAGATTACATCATTTGATATAATAATTTTCTCAAAAAAATTTCATAATGCATCATTTTTTTGGACTTCAAATGTTTTGTTTCTATGAATTCACATGTTATTTTTAAAGGACAAAAAATTAACATCCCACAAGTCATAGAGGATATTATTTTCATACATTCAATTGTTTGTTTTGAGTATTATGATAATATAGTTTTTCTCTTGTGTTTTATTATTGGTCTGTTTCTCATAAAATTTTAAAAGTATATATATTTCATAATGAATTCATATAGTTGGAAAACTGATGGTGTATTTATAGAATAAACTTGTTCTTAGGGAAGAGAAGAAATATTAAGTCTCGTGTTTCATTTATCTGATTTATTTCATGTATTATATTTCATGTTTTTAGTTAGATTATTGTTTAATTCCTCTATTCAATGTTATTTCTCATTAAACTATTATGTTTTAATATTCCAAAAACATGTCCTCCAATATTGGGTTCCTAAATCCCACAATATTATTATGCATTCATGTAGTAGTGACCTTCAGGATTATAGGTATTCTAATTAAATTACATAATAAATATATATACTATTTATTTATTCATTTATTTCCAATAACTCTAAAACATTTAAAATTTTTATTTGATCATCATATTTTATTTTTGTTCATTACATCATTTTCAATAGATTATTTTCTAAAAATGTATATTATCAATGATAATTATAATAATTTTACTATGATATTGTATTATACGAGATATATATATATATATATATTATTTTTATTAATTATAATATTAAAATGATATATTTTATATAATTTTTACCTTCATAATTGAATTACTAACTTTGAAACTACTTTAGGTATGTTTTCTTCTTCAAATAAAATAAGGTATATTCAGAACCAAAAATTTTATATTATATAATATTTTTAAAATTTTTAATGTCCTATGGATTGAATTTTTTTTATTGTTCACTATTTTAAGATTGTAATCTTCCAATAAGAAATATAAATTTTTTTATTCTATCATATTGTTTTAAAGATACAAGAACAATGCCTTTAAGGATATTACAATATTTCAATTTTTTAAAATGTTACACAATTAAAATATCCATAAAATATTAGATACTAATTCCATTAGGTGGTTATGCGAAATAATGTAGTAAATTCTATTAGTTTAAAATTTATATTGTTTGGGTATCGTTGTCATTCCAAAAAATGAAACCCTTTTCAAAGGATCTTTTTCTACAATAGTTGATTAAAACTGAGAATTTTTATAATTTTATAATCAATTTACATTTTTTCTATGTATTTATTAGTTAACATTATTAAATTAATTTTTAATAATTCAATTGTGTATTTTTTTATAAATTTTACGTCAAATAATGAATAACTAACAATTCAATTTCTATCATAAAATTTATTTTTGTATCCATGATTCCCAATTAATAACATATATGAAACTATAACCTAATGATAATTGAAAAAAAGATTAAATATAAATATTAATTTCCAAAATATCAATTTTATAATGTATATAATGGACTACTATGCTAGAAAATAGAACAAATTTCATAATATTCTCTAGATTAAAGAATAATTATTTCATCTTAAATTGTTTTTCTTCTAATAAAACTATCATTTCAATTTCAAAAGATCTAATATGGAAAAACTATGTGTCCATGAAGAATAGACAAAAAAGGAACAATAATGTTGAATTAAAATCAAAGTACAAATGATACTATAATTATATTTATAATATCATTTATATTTAATTATTCTTCTCATTTTTTGTATGTATATTATATTGAGTATGAAAATTTTATTGGGATAATTAAATATTTTGTTTTGTTGAGGGATACTAGATGTCCTTTAAATAACTTAGGATGGAACCATACCACTCTTTATTGATGAAGGTATATGTCATCCTCTTCACTATACATTGACTACTAATTGCTAGTTTCATAACACACTTTTTTTAGGTTCTATATTAGTTGATAACACATTAATTTAAATACATAATGTTCAAATGAATTCGTACAACTTCTGGATACATATATGAATACAGATATAAAATAAGATTTATATTTCATCACTATATCCGAATTCTCTCCATATTAATGGATCAGACATCATTATGTGGTTCACTTGGGTATTGACAAATGATCATTTTTCATAGAATTCAAAATTATTATGTTATTGTTTTTCATCTTTTAGAGAATAAGTGTCTTGAAGAAATTGAAAATTTTAATTTATGAGATGAATTTTTTATTCTTACATTAATATAAATTTATTTTAATTTTTATATTTATTTTATTAATATATGTTTTATTATAAGTAATTATTCATTTTTTATGGTTTTTTGATGCCATTTACTTTTCTTACTAAACTATTTCAAAATCATATGTTGATATTTTGAGGATTCAAATGTATTTTTTTTCATTTTATGAATAGTTTGTTTTAATAAAAAAACCTTTCAACATATTATTATCAATTAACAATTATTATTTCATTTCATGTCTTCCAAATATCAACCTAAAATATATGAAAATAAGAATCTCTGAGATTTAGGATTATGTGTAAATTAATAACTTTATACTCCCATGATTTCTATTCATTAAATGATATGTTAATGTTTTCATGTGAATTTTAAATTACATACACAAATGAATATTCCAAATTCATGATATCTTCAATTATAATATTCATTTTTTTTATACTTACATTAATGGTATATGCATCATACTAATAAAATTCTTTTATATTTCCTCAATTATGAATACAATGTTTTATATTTCATAAACATATGTCCATACAATATGTATACATTGTTTGAAATTACATACACATATATGTATATAGTATATTTTTATAATAATATATTTTCATACTCTCATTACTCCAATGTCTCTTTCATATTCATACCATATGAAATTTCAATATGCATACATTTAATGTTGTATGATTCTTACATTATGTGAAAATTGTATATTTAATGACATTTAAGTATTTTGAACACATAACAAGAATAAAAATAAACTATATTTATTGCAACATTCATCTCCATTTAGTTGGTGAAATTATTTGTATATGCTGATATTATTATTATAACACCTGTATGAATATTATTCAGTCAGTACAATTACTTCTGCATGCATATTTCAAATATGT
The DNA here is from genome assembly GCA_963277665.1 of Viscum album. NCBI lineage: Eukaryota > Viridiplantae > Streptophyta > Magnoliopsida > Santalales > Viscaceae > Viscum > Viscum album. Next base: position 2,056,187,056 of record OY728120.1, on the reverse strand, counting down.
TTAGTTAGTGAAATTACACTTGTTTATATATTTTTATAGTATTCAATTTTTTTATATTGTGAGAAAATTATTTTATTCAAAACCTACACATATAATATATTCGCATTGTAAAATTTTTAAACTTTTAATATTTTACAATATACTATTGCATTTGTTTCTCTCTATATTATGTATCTATACTTATAATATTCATTAAAATGTTGTTTTTAATATTTTATTAGTCTTCTATATCAAACGGATTGGCATTAAATATGTCAGTTTTGCATATTTTAAACTAGTGGACGTGGTGTTGCAAACAAAATTTATAGAAAATGAGTTTTCATAGAACTATTTCCAACAGAATGATGATAATGGAACATCAATAGTAATTCCAGTCTGTTGGAATGGGCATTTGAATTTATGACATTTGTTTCTGATATTTTATTCGAGTTTCATATTCGTTTGTCAAGGATGCATAGCTGTTGCCCCACATTCCTTCTTTCTAGTGGCGGGTGACATCCTTTGCTTATTAAGGACATTTTATCCTTGATCAACATGGGATGATGGGATATCTGTTATTCCTTCCACGGATTCGTACATGGAACGTGTTACCTACTCTCGGTCTCCCTTAAATATTGATATGTAGTTCATGAATGTCTTCGCCACTGCCATATCATCATGGACATTGGTTAATTAAAATTATTTTTTCAGGACATTCCATAAATTCAATTCAGGGAACCAATCTTTGATCAAGAGATTAGTAATATTGGACATTGCTGGCATTTCAGGATGTTGAAACATAGATTTTTTTGTGTTTCTCCTCGTTATGATAGGGCTTCTCGAGGGCACAGAATTTCGAGGCACCCCACATTGAGTGCGGGGAATTATATTTCACATGCATGTCCCTAAGGTTTTTTCATCTTCCCATGTTTAAAACCGGGCATTCCAGGAGTCCAACATCTAGAAGTGATGGATCAGGCTTATTGGAATACTTATAGAAGTGTGTCATATGGGTACGTACCTAAGAATGAGTAACAAATGGTTTTACTGGATGAGTAGATCAAAAAGTCCAATAAAGGTAGATATGAGGATGCTTTGGTCCCTATTAATGGGATTCCATGGGTTAAAATTGGATGAGATTGACCCTTAGGGTGGTTTCCAATGTACCATGTATCGAGAGATAGGGATCAAAACCCATGTAGTTGGAAGGGTGAGGCATGGAATGAAGGTGTACTCAATGAAAAAAAAGTTGAGGCATGTTGGGTATGACGCATGGGTAGTGGGAAATCATAAGAGGGACACTCTTAGTGGGATAGTTATGGATAGTGTGGGGCTTATGCATGTTTATCTTCCCAAATGGATGTCATGATTTCCCTAGGATTTGGTGCCCTATGTAAGAATGACCATGGATATTGATGGGGTGTCTGAGGATAGATTGATTGGGGGTGGAACTGATGTGATGATGATTGTGATGTTGGGAATGAACCTCATGGATTCTTCCTATGTATCCTGGTGACTGGGAATCAAATTCCATGTAGTTCGTTGGGGCAATGAGTCACCAAAGTAGGTGACCCCTATGAATGTGCGTAGGGATGGGAAATGGAGGTGGTAGAACCCTTGGGATGGGGCATGACCTTCCCAAATCACAATGGTTTAAGGGAGAGGAAAGGATGGGAAATGAGTGCTAGGATTGATCCACATAGAGGCTTCCCATGTATCCTCATCATAGTTAATAAATTTCCATGTAATTTAGGTTGGGGAATATAATCATCCTGTACACAAAGGATAGAAAGCTGACATCATGTTGGGGCTTATGCGTGGTTAGCTACCTGAGAGCTGATTTGACACCACTGAAGGATGAACCAAGGGTGTGGGTCCCAGCAAGGCGACACTGACATTTACCTATGTTCGGGGTTGAACCTCATGGAGGCTTCCTACGTACCCTTAATAGGATACAGGGATCAAAACCCACGATGTTTGAACATTTTTACCATTTCTTGGGGTTGGACCTCAGTGAGGCTTCCTACAGACCCTGCCTATGAGACATGGATCAAAACCCAAGTAGTTTGAATGTGTTTACCAGTTTTTTGGGTTGAACCTCATGGTTTCTTCTTACCCACCCTTCCTTGGAAACATGGATCAAAACCATGTAGTTCGAATATATTGAGTCTATCATATTGTGGGATGAAAGGGGAATACATTTTAACATCATGCGGGATGAGGGCTAACCAACATGAAGTGGTCAGGACCGATGGATGATAGGCTTGAACCCTTGGGAGTCTTCCTATGTACCTTTCCTGGAAATTATCAAAGAAAAATGTGCACATAGTTGGATGGTGAGATATGGGGCACACACACTAAGGAGTCCTAAAGAGGATGTCATGGTAAATTCTTACATTAATCCCCGGTGATTCATGCTCGGTGTAACAAACAAGAGGCAACAAGGACCTGACGATCACATCACAAAAGGTGAACTAATGAGGAATAGTTCGGGATTATACATGCCTAGTTGGCCAGGGAGATAGAGATTATGACTTACTCCATGATGGAGGCCTGATGGAGAAAAATCCCATTGGGATAAGGATGAGGTAACAAAATTCCATGTGCCGATCTCCCCTCTGGCCTTTGTGCACTGGTGAAGAGAAGAGAAGCAATGATTATACCTATTGAAATAAAGGTTAGGGGATTACACAAAGGTGGTTTCCCTTCCCCATGGACAGATATTGTTCCATGCAAGGAGGATCTCAATCCATATGAGTAATATCTCACTCTTTTGGAGACGAGTGGGTGTGGAATATATCTGAGGCAGGGAACCCCATGTATATTGCACATGGTGAGGCCACTGTTTAAAATAATGTTTTGGGGAATATGGTACTTGGATGTATAAAATCCTACATCTATGACGAGGATGATTCAATCCTCACCCCTAGGACATACCTAACTAGTACACATTAACCCATAGTGAAGGGAAGGCCCAAGCAATTTCGTGTGATGGTGAGGTTGCTGAGTGATCCATTGAGGGGTCACATTAGCGTTCCTATGAGAAATAAATTGTTGTTAGTGTGCCTATGTGAATAATCATAAGAATAAGAAACAAAATATGAATAATTTCCCAAGGGACCATGAAATTACTTCAGACAAACCTAGAGGGGCGTATGAGAGGAGGGTTTTTGATGAAAAGTGGATCACATGAAGGGGCATTGTTAAGCTTTGGTGCTAAAAAAAGATGAGAGACTCTGAGAAGGGGTAGGCATTAAGAAGTGGAGTGTACTAACACAGTGATGAGGTATAAATTTGTTTAATGAGTGCTTTGTGAAGGGAAAGGGTTTTCAAGAAGTAGGACTTCATAGAGAAAGTGTACCTTCCAATGCGCATCAATGTGAAGTAATGTGCATCACAAATAATAGTGATCATCCTTTATCATGGGGTTCACATGTGCATGGAAGGTACTTCGTGAGTCATGAGTGCATGGCGAAGACACAAGTCCCCTAAGGGATCTACATCATTTGTTATGGCATGATGTCTTCATGATTGGAATCCATGCATGAAGAGGGGTTGTACTTGAGCTTGGAGGAAGGTATTTCACAATGATCAAATAACATTAATACCTCCTTTTTTCACAATGTTTTGTATATTAGATGGTTCTTGGAAATTTGAGTACTGATAAGGTGAATGTTTTTGGTATTCTTCATTTGGGATTAGTGGAAGACTGGTATTTATAGTCGAGAGGCAGTGTGAAGATATGAATGTGTGTTGTGATGACACATGTTCTTTCTTATTGGAGGTAGCTTGCATCATGTTTTTCAAAACTACAGAGTTTACCTTCATCTCCTTTGTGGCGTAGAGGACTCCTTCATTCACTATGTGTCACTCGCAGATTCTTCCATTAATTTCCATGAAATTTCATAGGTGATCTTGTTCCCTCCGTGACACAAATCCTTCCAACAATTACAGTGTAACCAAATTTTCATATGCATCTTTCCTCTATGTAGATTTCATAGGGGGACATGGATTTGCGATGGATATGGTTCTTAAGGGCCTCATGATGGCTATTGTGATGAAGGGCTTCGTGATGGTGCTTCATGAAAATTCCACTTTGTCATTGTTTTGATCATTGTGTATTTTTACTATTCATGAATTTCTGTGCAAAAAAATGCCCCACCACCCTCATACCTGGAGATTTAGGAAAAATGACGGTCACATCATAATGGTAGATCACTAAATATGTTCATATTATTGTAAAAAAAATGGCAAAAGAGGGTTGCAATGCATATAGGTGATGCGCGGTTAGAAAACGTCGTGATGCTCACTACGACCAAGAACTCCACGAAGCTTGGAGTTCATTGCCTATAAATAGGGGAGGAAGACCCCTTTTGTCCATACTTATCTCTATGTTCTCATTCATGGGAACTCGATTAACAAAGCTACACATGTTGTAAAACTGCTCCTTGCAAATAGGGCCCTCTTTTCTCTTTGTCACACATCGAGTCTTCAGACATTGCGATTGTGCAATTTGTGAGTTGTGTCTGGGAGGTTTATGGTAGAGCACTGCAACCAGCATCTATGATCTAGCTATGCGAGTCATCTTTGCGATCAAGATATATGATCCCGGAAAAAATATAATGTTTTTGTGATGGAATGGATCACCAAGAAGCTGCTAGGGTTTCCTTGCAAATGTTGCCCAACGGGAAGAGATGGAGAACAATCTAGGCATCGGGAAATGTGTGTGGAGCCATTCAAACAATGAATCCAGGGTGGATCTTTTTTCAGATGCCTAAAAGAACTAACCTATGTTAAAAAGGCTTCCTCAATATGGATTTGGCCTATGGAATTATTTCATCATTTTTGACGAAAGTAGGGGCGAGCCAGCCTATTGGTTCAAAAGTACATCATGACAGTGCCAGCGGTTCAGGGAAACTAACAATCATACATGGGATGATTATACACCGGTTAATGATGACTTCTTGTATAATCATGTTAATAACATTGATGGAATGGTGCTTCAGCCAAGGGTATCTACCCCATAGCACCACCCCATGTTGAAGAAATATCTGGGGAACCTAGAGATGTAGTGGACTGATGAGTGGGATCTGCGCTAGGGTGGAAATTTCACGGAGTACTAGGCATGGGATTAATATGTATTTATCACATGTGAGGTCGTTGGGGTAGATCTGAGGCGAGTGGTATTGTATGAGGCCTCATGGTTCTCCCATTTTTATATATACCAGCCGAAGAACCTGATACCAGATTTGTTGAGCAGGTTGTCGTCAAGGACCAACAAATTTCATCATTACTATGGGGATGATAGAATCAACCTCTGGGACCATCACAATATCTCGAGGTTTCCAAAATTAGGGGTAATTTATGACAAGTTCCTCTCCGCTGCGAATACAATGGAGGACCCGTAGTAGAAGCTTCCACTAGAAAAGGTATTGAGGGATTTGGTACTGGAAGAGGAAAAGCAGTATGTGAGGGACATCCAAATTAAGATTTGGTTTAGGCAGTTCATGAATTTCCTGATAGATGGGATGTTTCTTTGGAGGCCTCCCACTTTCCCAAAGGGTCCCTAGTGTAGAAAAGATCACTCATAATAGAGAATCATAGAGGAAATCCAGTGGAATACATGGGTGTTCACTATCAGCATTGAGAAACAACTGGTGGTTAAGTTGGATGCATTCATCTTGATATTAATTTCTAGTTGGATTCTTCTAGTATGAGATACAAATATGGGTATACGACCAAGCACATTTTATCATGGAATCCATGTTGGTGATGGGGGAATAGATCAATATGGGTATCCCTGTGTTGGCTAAACTATATAATGTATTGTTGCATATTAGCGAGGGGAATAAGACACATAGGGTGTGTGGGACACGTAATCTTATATATTTGTTGTAAGCAGTGCATATGGGTGCATATGAATACCGAAACCCCATTCCCCCCCTAGGATTTTATTTCTGACCAGCTATTCTGAATGTGGTGGGGAGTTTACTGAACAAGATGACTCCACCATTGATGCTAAACCGAGTTTTGAAGGCTGATGAATTCAACTTCCATCAATTCACATTTCCAATATTTTTAATCACCGATGAAGGGTAAAGAACTAAGGGGCATTAGTCCCATCCCATGGAATTTCAGGATTGATTCATGGTGGTGTTGGTTGAACATAAGCCTCTATGTGAGCAGTACACCCCGCACTACTTTTTGAGTCAGTTCCACTGCATGTAGTGGCTGACCCAGATGGTATACATGGGAGTTCCCCATGAGGAAAATCCATTTGTGTTGAGGAATATGTGGCTCATGTTTACATGGGAAGATGGGAAGATACAGAGGGTACTTTCTCTTCCCACCACACTATATGTTCTAGTAAAAGAGTATTCCATGAGTAGGGAGGTAGCCTACTGAGGGGAGATGTTGAAGTGGTGTATTGTAAGTACTAGTCAATGGGTACCTCCTCAACCTCATGGTAAGAGCCGGAAGATGGAAAGAACATCCCATGGTGGCGAGGCTACAATAGTGGTGAAGATTGCACCTATCGAGAGGTAGGTGGTGATAGAGAACCTGGTAGTCCCAGAGATGAAAATTTAGTGATAAGGGAGGCCACCCAATGGATTTCATAGTATACCCACTTTGTCTTCGGGGATTCAGGTTTTCCATATAGAAAAACTTGAGGATGATGTTTTCCCAGAGTCATGGTACATCTAGGATGTTAATAAAAAATTCCTCAATCCTTCCCCGATGTGGAACGATCTAAATCATCAAGGGATGGATTAGTTGGGGATATTTCATCCATGGGATTCCATTTCTGTGTCTCAGGCAGAATGGGATATGTACATCAAAGAGCTAGAGTACTTCATGCACTCTCATGGTACTCTGCACCCAATGACGGATCATGTGAAAGTACTACTAAGTAAAATATTCCCCCAATAGTTTTATACTATAGAATTGAGGGATCTATTCCCTTTAAAAGATGAATTAGAAGAGTCCTCCTGGGGGAAAACGCTACTAGGGGGGCCATTGGTGGAAGGTGACGTCCTAAACTCTGAGCTGGAAGAGTTTGTAGATGCTCTTGAGGTAAACCATAAACCATTTGTATGATCCTCGTTTAGGACACATAGGCTTCTCTACTAACATTTGACCTATAGAGGAGGTCCTCATACACAAAACCCACTCCCATTAAATAGTAGATGTAGCTTTGGGATCTGCACCGGTGAAAATAGGTATTACCGTGCCTTGTAGGGCCGCGACACCCAGGGTGTCTCTCCCAAATTCATCATATTTTTCAACCATATATGGGGGGCCATGCCACAGGGTACCGGTGACAACATCACAAGGGTGAGATTGACTATTGTATAATTTTAAGTCCTCTTCACATAATATACAACTAGCGTCCATTGAATCAGACCATCAAATGTCATTGTATCTTAACATGCATAGTTCTTTCAATAGTGTGATCCATGTTGGAGAAGGTAGCTAGGGACCCTTGTGCTTCCTTTCTTAGGGGAATTCCAATGGTTGTGGAATTATAAACCCATACTGACCGAACCATATAGATTCTGATTATAGTTAGGAATATTATAAGCACAAAAATTGAAATAATTTAGGTGGAATCCGAAGAGGGGGATCAATTAGATGACATGTGACCTGGCCTACCCGATCAGACACCAAATGAAGATCTTACTAATGAGTTCCAAGAATAATTCCCAACATATGAACCTGATAACCCTGATAACTGAGATGAGACAGCTTCTGATGATGAGGATAGAAAGTTTATTCGTCTCTGGTCATGGAAGTAGATCAATCGCTTAATTGGGGAATCCCCCAAAAACAATGGATATACCATATAGGGAGACTTCATTCCTGGCAGCGTGAACTATGAACTGGAGGAGTGGAAGCCCATCATCCTCATATGCTATTCCATGATATTATGGTATAGAAAATATGTTAACATGACTGTGGATTTGGTGTGGTCTTGTAGGGGACTAAGTCCATGAACATTAAGAGACACCATGAGGTTGATCATGATATCCAATCATTGATGTTGTGCGATAAAGGGTAATCTTCATTCCATGATGCATAATTGAGGCTCATATCCCGACTGAAGGCCTAGATGGAAGAGGATGATGAACAGATGAGGTGAACTTATGAAGAGATTCCTATTACCTGAGTAGACGAGAAATTAGCCTAGATCTAGGCTGATGAACTATGACACATTGCCATTGACGATGAGTGGGATCTTAACAAGAAAAATTGGATCCTAGACACTACATTCCACAGAGTATCAGAGATGGGAATCACTATTGAAGAGGTCAAATTGTATATTGGAGGGGCCAATAATAAGGAGTTATAATTTTCATGAACTCATAAATATACTCTTCTGATTTTCATGTTTATGTCGGTTTTTTGAATGAGTTCTATTTTTAATTTTGGTTCCTTATTTTCTTTCACAATAGTGAAATATCCAGTGATCAATACCTAATCTTACATAGGTTATGCCTGATGTGAGAAAAATGAATTACCGCATCATTATTTCATTTGAATATGATAGTTTCAACCCATCTCTGGGAATCCAGGTTCTGAATGAACACTCTAGGATTCTGGGAAGAAAGTAGGAGGCCTGATGGGAGAATGATGTTCTCAGAGAAATCAAATTTCTGTTTTCACAACGTGATATAGTGCACTAGCATGGTAATGCTAAGGGCATTGTAATATATTTGAACAGAGGTGAGTGGAAAGTGAGAATCACGATACTAAAAATTCGTAACCCTATAATGATGGAATGACCAAGAAGGCTAACTTTTGAATGTGTTCAAAACACATTTTCTGTTTTACGTTATCCTGAAATGGGGATAAAAAGTGGGGACCAACCGCTAACCATGTTCGAAACATAGGGCATGTCTCAGAATGTCATCCATTCGTCTTTCGAAATGTTATCCTAGAAAAGTATGTGAGAGATAGTCCAATCGTCCTTAATTTTAGGGGGTTCCACCAGGCATGAAAGAGGATGAGGATCCAAATAAAGGGTACGCAAAGCCTAGAGGGTTGAGTGGTGGTTTGATAGAATCGAGTCCAATACTCTCGAAATTAAAAGATCATGATGAAAACACATTAGGTGAGTGAATCAGTCTTATCATGGATTGTACTAATTTACTTAAGGGATCACTTTGGAGAGATCCTAGAGTGGCCCATAGTTTTACCTCATGCCAATTAAGATGATATACATGTTGTTTAAAATAATATGGTGAGGATGGAGGCAACGAATGGTCCTGAAATGGTGGGAAAGGCCATGACATCCATATTATATCATTTAAAATCACGTGAATAGATATGGGAATTAGGCATTGAGGTGTCACTATGTATCATTATATGGAAGGATTCAGGCTATATATTGTCCTCCAAGACCCGTGAAGTTTAAAATAGTGCTGTAAACATGCAAAGGGGAAGGGATATCTAATGGGGTATGTGATGTGGTAACTGTAAACACGAAGATAATGAGGACAGAAGGAAGTCCACCCCACATCATGGGCCTCCAACAGAGATCTTAGGTCAAGCGGGCGAAAAAGATAAAATTTTCGGATGAATCCAAGGTGAAATGATCGGGTGATCCAATGTATTCAATGAAGATCATAACCAAGACAGATGTAGTTTTCAATGTAAATTGTGGTGACAGCCCAACAATGGCGGGAGAAAACCGCAATGGTGGATGAGTTAAATAATCCCATAATAACTATGGGTAATCTGGAACATATCTAGGGTAGAACCGTAGTTTAATGTTATACATTGAGGACACGGTTACCCAGAAAGGAAATGTGTGTAGTGATATATATCATGACATGATTATGGACCAATAATGTTATACAACACCACATTTTACCAATGGTATTATTTAGAACATATACAACATGTGTCATAACATGGGGCTGGACCCAAGGGAATGTTATTTGGTATTCCTATTTATCCCATGAGTATGGTAATCAAGCCATACGTAGTTCTAATGGATCATTTCAGTTTAACGTCATGTGATAGGATGGAGGGTAAAAGTGGAGATCCTAAACAGGGCTATGTGGTGCAGCCATTATAGACCCAAACTGAATGAGGACCAAATAATTCCATACCACACCATTTAATACTGGTTGAAATCTTAGGTCGAGTGACCATAGATGGAAAAAATTGGGTTGGGCCTAAGAAAAAGTGCTGAGGCAGTCTGATGTACCCCATTAAGATGAGAATCACGTGATATGTAATTGTCATATTGTAGTTTAACATTACGCGAGATGAAAGGAATGTGTAATTCGGAAACACAATTACACATGCAACCAAAACCACTAAACCCATGTAATTTGTTCTTGATCTTGGAAATAAGAATTAGGGATGATATTTTATTGGTATAGGGAGGCACACATTAGGGGTAATAGAATTCTATGTGAATTACTTCCCAATACTACTGACCTGCATACTCAATTCATATAAATGCGTAGAGGGGTAAAACAGAGTGTGTTGGAATTATACTAAAACATAAGGAAGTAGAAATATGTGAACATAGGTTCCTGATATCTAGATTACAATGATGGTGGAATGATGGTATAGGATAACTGTTGACCATGTTCATAATGTGGCACTTGTTTTGCATTGGCCTGGAATGGGGACAAAAAATGAGGGTCGACTGCTGACCATGATTGAAACATGGGACATATCAAAAAGATCATTTGATTTCGTCATGGGAATTGTCCTAATATAGCAGGTGAACCAATGTGGCATGAGACCAGGTTGTAAAGGTGGTCCCCTCAGACATGCAAGAGGATGGATATCCAATTAAAGGTCTCATGAACTATGGACATGAAATGAGGTAATGTCCATGTCAAATCTCAAACATTTGTCTCTTTTCCACAATGCATTTGATTATTCCAATGAGACATGGTTGATAGAGTGAGTCGAATACCATTCCAAGGACAGGGGACATGGGGATGAAAACTCCTATATTAATAGGGGTCGTGGTTTAATGAAACGTGCACATGGTGGTGAAGTAGAAAAACTGACATTGGTGAAGACCAAAGAGGAATTCTATCTCATGACACATCACTAGGTATATTCCCGAAGACTAAACATCTGGGTGCTCATACATATCCCATGAGGATCGGAATCAAGACATATATAGTTCTCAAATAAAGATCTTTGTTTGTGGTCGTAGAACATGGACCAAGTTGGGATGAGACAAGGGAGACACATAGTGATATTGATGCAATATCTGACATGAATGATGACCCAATATGCACTCACCCCACCACATGAATCTAATAGATTTTGGGACAAGGGTTCTTGAAAGAGGGCATTATTTGAGATTCCTAGGGCTGGACCCTAATAGGAAGTGTTTGGGAATTCCTACGTATCCCATAAAAATGGGAATAAATCCACAAAATGTTGGCGATTATGGCATATTAGGGTACTAATGCTTGGGGAAATACTATTGTGCAGGTCTAGACCATGTGCCAAATTAAGTGGAATTTGATGGATCTTATTTATTCTTTAGGGTGGATGTGTTTATTTTTATGAAGCAAAAATCCTAGGATGGAGATTCTAGGAATTGATACCGGAATCAATACATATATATGCCTTATAAATGTCTTGGTTATGACCAATACGAAACATGATGTCACATCGAGTGAGCGAACCACAATGCGGTGCTATTTTTCATCATAAAGCCAGGACGATGGTGTCATAGTTGAGGGTTAAGTGATAAGACCAACCCACACATTTTAACGTTGTGCATCAAAGACACAACATTTTATATTCATATAGGACCGAAAAGTATATTATAATTTCTCATGGATATGATGCCTGTAGAAGAATGAGGTTCTAAAGGGAATGTGAATGGGCTGATAAAGCATAGATAACACAAATGAGGACATCATACCACATCACATCATGCACATCTAGAGAGGGGGGGGGGGCGTAGGCCAAGGGGACAAAAATGATTAGAGGATAAAGGGATAGACCCGAAGATTTAATGTCTGTGGGTTCCTATGTATCACATAAAGATGGGAATCTTTCCATACATAGTTCTGGTAGATGTCTTGTAGTTTAACATCCTGGGACACAGAAGAGGAAGGAGATACTAGCTCCTGAAGGGGGAGAACATGGTGCGTCAATTTCATACCCGATGTGAGTAAGCAGAGACTCCCAAATAATCCACACCACACAAGGGTGGAGAAGATATTTGCAACATGTGGAATACAGAGAAAGTGGAAATAAAAATGGATCCTCAAATGACACAAAAGTGTGGATTCATCCTCTTAACGTGCACATGTGTACTGAGGGATATCACTAAGAGTGTTTAAATTACACTAGGAAATGATATAGTGGAAATGAAGTTGAATCATGTATGAAAATATTTATGGATTGATGAGGGTGTCTTAATGATGGAGGATAATTGTTGTCCATGTTCGAACAAAATATACGTATTATGTGACCGGAAATGGGAACAAAAAAATGAACATTGAACACTGGCAATATTCGTAATGTGGGACTTGTGTGAATTTATTATTCAAAGTCCTTAGGGATATTGGCCCATGACAGTAGGAGAGAACTGAGGCCATTAATCCTTGTCATTCGAGGGTACTTTTTAATGTGAAAGATGATGAAATCCAAAATAATGGAAAACATGTAGCATGGAAAAAGATGGAAACACTATGAAAAAATGCGGATTTAGTGGCAGTTTTTTTCCCATTTTGCGGCGGTTTAAACCGCCGCTAAATCGATTGGTGGCTGTTTTGAAAAACTGCCACTAAATTGTGCGTCAGAAAACTATTCGCGGTACTTTGCAGCAGGTTTTTAGCGGTGGTTTTTTGATTTTTTTAATTATTATTTATATTTTTAATTATGATTTATTTAATTATTTATCTATCTATATATTTATTTATTTTATATATTTTATTTACTTTATTTTATTTATTTATTTTATTTATTTATTTATTTTATTTATTTCATTTATTTTAATTATTTATTTCGTATTTATTTTATTTATTTATTATTTATTTTATTTATATTATTTATTATATTTATTATATTTATTATATTTATTTCATTTATTTCGTCTTTCTTCTATATTTATATAATTTAATTTATTTATTTTATTTTATTTATTTTATTTATTTAATTTATTTATTTCATATTTAATTTAATTTATTAATTTATTTTATTTATTTTATTTAGTTCATATTTATTTTAATTAATTATTTCGTATTTTATTTATTTATTTCTTATTTTATTTATTTATTTCGTACTTAATGTATTTATATCGTATTTTATTTATTTATTTCGTAATTTATTTATTTATTTGGTATATTATTTATTTATTTTGTATTTTATTTATTTATTTCGTTTTTATTTTATTTATTTTGTATTTATTTTATATATTTTATTTAATTCATATTACTTTATTTACTTTATCCATGCATGCATACCAATGCCCATGCACATACCCACGCACATGCCCATGCAATATAAATAAATACTACATTTGGTAAGACTTGAACCCCTAACCTCTTGCATATTTTCCAAAGACATTACAACTCCAACAAGCTCGTCATGTGGTTAATAAACAGAATTTTTTATAATTATATATATTAAATGAAAAAACAAATAATACATAAATAATAGATATAAACTCAATAATAATTAAACAATAAGCAATAATCTATAATTAATAACCAATAATTAATAATTAATACTTATTTATTTATTATTTATTTATTGAGTTATTTATTTATTATTATTATTTATTGTTTATTGTAATAAATAAGAAGTAAATTATAATAATATTTACATAAATTATAAAATCATGAAAATAAAATAATTACAAAATTAAATTAAGAAATTAAAATGATAAATAATAACTAATAACTAATAACTAATAACTAATAATTAATAATTAATAATTAATAATTAATAAATATTAAATAAAAATCAATAAATAAAAAACAATTAAATGAGAAAAATTAAATAATAAATATTAATAAATAATTTATAAATAAAAATTAAAAATTAAAAAATAAAAAATAAAAAATAATAAATAAAAATTAATAAATAATAAATAATAAATAATAAATAATAAATAATAAATATTAATAAATAGTAAATAATAAATAAATAATAAAGAATAAAGAATAAATAATAATAAATAAATAACACATAATAAATAAAAAGTGATAAATATTAAATAATAATAATAAATAACACATCATAAATAATTATAAATAAATAAATACATGATAAATAAATAAAAAATAACAATTAATAATTAATAAATAATAAATAATACAGAAAAAAATAAAAAATAAAAAACAAAAAATAATAAAAATTATAAAATAAAAAATAAAAAATAAAAAATTAAAAATAAAAAAATAATAATAAATACAAAATAATTAATAATTAATAATAACAAATAAATAATAAATAATAAATAATAAATAATAAATAAAAAATAAAAAATAATATACAATAAACAATAAACAATAAACAATAAACAATAAACAATAAATAATAATTAATAAAAAATAATAATAAACAAATAATAAAGAATAAATATTAAATAATAAATAATAAATAATTATAAATTATAAATTATAAATTATAAACAATAAATAATAATAAATTATAAATAAATAATAAATAATAATAAATAATAAATAATAAACGACAAATAATAATAAAATAAAAATAAATAATAAAAATAAATAATAAATAATAATAAACAAAAAATAAAAAACAAAAAACAAAAAATAAATAATAAATAATAAATAATAAAAAATAAAAAATAAATAATTATAAATAAGAATAAATATTAAATAATAAACACTAAATAATAATAAATAACAAATAATAGAAAATAATAAATAATAAATAATAAATAATAAATAATAAAAAATAATAAACTATAAATAATAATAAATAATAAATATTAAATACTAAATAATAAATAATAAATAATGAATAATTAATAATAAATAAAGATAAATAAATAATATTAAATTAATAATAATATATAATATATAATATATAATATATAATATATCATATATCATATATCATATATGTTATATAATAAATAATATATAATAAATAAAATTTTATTATTAATAATAAATAATAATAAATAATAAATAATTTATAATAACTTATAAATAACCAGAAACAAATATTAATATTAATAATATATTATATATTATATATTATATATAATAAATAAATATAAATAATAAATAAATATAAATAATAAATAATAAATAACTAGTAACACATAATAGATAATAAATAAATTATAGTACATTATAAATAATAATTAATAAATAATAAATGAAACACAGAAAATTATGAAAAAGCGTTATAAGTGATTAAAAATCATGGAAACGCATGAAAACGGAAGGAGAAGCATGAAGAATGAAGCATTAGAAATCATGTGAATGCATGAAAACTCATGAAAACTCTGGAAAACCCCTTAAGAATTCAACACTATCATCATAATAACCCACAAAAAAACCATTGATAAAGATATCAAGTCATGGAAACCCAAATAAATAGTAATAAATGGAGCAACTGTTAAAACCCCCCAAACGGTCATAAAGTGACAAAAACATTGGACTCACATTAATGGAGAAAACTTATGATCCGAGAGTGCATTCCAGATCCGCGACCAGTCAAATCAATGATCCTAAAATGATCTTCAAGCTGATAGGTGAAAGAAACCGAATTGAATGGCGGATCGGATATTACGACCATTAAAAAAACTGATGGGGAAAGGGTGCTAGGAACGAGGCATCGAAAAACATAACAAACCTGATACCCACTAAAGAGGCAATAACATATGATCCAGGAGTCCATATGGGCACCGCGACAAGTCAAACTGAAGCTCATGGAACGAACTACGATCTAGAAGGTGGAGGAGTCCGAACTGACAGGCATATCAAAAGTTAGGTCCATTTGAAGACAAGTTCAACAGGACACTGGTGATGGAAACAGTGTTCCAGAGGCCTTTGGAGGGGTTTTGGGGTCGAATAATTGGACATAAGTTTTCTTCTATTGAACCAGTGTGTAAATCTCTTTGCTAGCTTTGATTTGATATGTGGTAGAGCCGAAAAGACACCCGGATCGATAGTTATGGTCGTTTGAAGTTAGAGACCTTTTTCATCTTTTTTATAACTCTCATATCTACCGTACCTTATAATTTCTCATAGTTTTAATTATATGAGCCTCAAGATCTTTTTATGAGCTTTGATTTGACTGGTCATGGCGCTCTAACAGATGCCCAGATCAAAAGTTATCGTCATTTTAGTGATTTCTGGGTTTCTCATGTTTTTTAATTTTTTTCCTTTCATTTTGCGGATGTTTTACACAAACTGCCACTATTTCGTTGTAGTTTATTAAAAAACCACCGCTAATCCTCGAAAAAATTTAAAAAATTTAAATAAATAAACACATTTCGTGGAGGTTTTTTAATCGCCGTGAAATAGCTGCCCGAAACACATTTAGCGGTGGTTTTTTAAACCACCGCGAAACACCCATTTTCCTATAGTGAAACATGTCCATGTTGAACCCAATACATTAGGTTCTATAACAGAGTACTCCTAGGCACATTAGTAAATTTCCCAAGATGGTATAGGGTACCCATATTAGAGTAGATGACTAGAGAAGATGAGTGGAGGATTGGGGGATGAAGATCTCTCAAGAGGGAGGTTTGTTGTGTGGCAGTTACAAACCCGACATGAATGAGGATGAAAGGATTCTCCATCACACCTCTTACCCCCCCCCCCCTTCAAAGTACATTTGAAAAGTGACTGGAAGGAAGAGGTTGTTTCTATGGAACAGTCCTAGACATGAAGAAAAAATTCTTGGGCATTCCTACATATCCCATGACGTTGAGAATCAAGTCACATGTAGTTCTGATGTGGCGTGCATTTTAACATCTTGCAATAAGGAAGGGGATAAGATATTGTCTCTTGAAGAGGAATGTGAATGGTGTGGTGAATAACCCGACGTGAATAAGTACATAAGCCTGCATACCCAACACCATACATAATTCATGGAATGAAATCAGGATAAGGGGCCGAGAGAAAGAATAGATGAACATGAGATGGACTTGAAAATGTAATGTACAAGCATTCATATGTATCCCATGAGGACGAGAGTCAAGAAGTTTGTAGTTCTTGATATGTCATACTGTTTAACATCATGATACAATGATGTGGTAGATCTTAGTATATGGTCAATGAGATTGGACCGTAGATGTCCAATTTAATGTCATGTGCATGGGACATATGGGCGGAAAGGGTGAATCATCGACCTGTAATTTAAGAGACCCCGGGATAGAAATAAATATTGATGATAACTGCTGACCATGTTTGCAACATAGTATCCCTCTCGTATCCTTGGAAATGAACAAATTATTTAGCATATACCACTAAACATATTTTCAATGAGGGAATTGTGTCAAATTGTCATTTGGAATCCTCCAGGGCATTTGGCCAAAAATGGTAGGTAAGAAAATTTGGCATGAGGCCAGGTTATTAGAGGGGGTCCTATAATATCTATATAAATTATGGAAACCCATGTGATTGGATGTGTGAAGCATGGTTGTATTTGTGTGGTTTAACATCTTGTTTTAAATATGGGGGATGAATGAGAGGTGTCTCAAGGGGATGTGTGTGTAAATGAAAAAATATCCCAACTTGAATGAGGAAATAGAGACAATACAAACCGCATAATCCTAAGTGAGAACTTGGTCCAGGGGGCCGAAAAGTTCGAGGGACCTAAGGTTGGGCCACAAAGGAAAAGTCTCATCCAGTTTTTCTTTTATCATTACGCAAGACTAGTGCTGAGTAGGTTTACGTCCTTCTTCCTAGAGGGATCATGGAGTTTAATGTCATTCAGGGAGTATTATGGTGATATTAATTTAAGGTCATAGGGCTCATATTGTGATTATGTGACCCTTTATGTTGGTATTGCTTTACCAAATCTCCAACGCCCATTTAATAAATATTCTATGTGTGAAATAAAGAATGGGATCTTATTCTCCCTAGAATATAAGTATATGATGATGAAAGAAATAGATTGGATGGGGTTGATCCCAAACATACCAACATTCCTTCTTGAGGCACACTGATGCTCGAAGGGATAACATGAAAAAATGTATCAGTAAACCCAATATTGGGTACATATAGGGGTGGTGATAATAATGGATGGTGGTTATTGATTGTGTTCGAAAGACAACATCCATATTGTGTAACATGAAGTGGGAACAAAAAATGTGTGTCGGCTACTAACCATAGTAGAAACATGGGACTTCTATCAAATTTTCATTCAAGACCCTCTAAAACATTGTAATGAAATGGTAGATAAGCCATATGGCCCATCATCTGTACCATTTTGGGGACCATTCATATGTGAATTTTTATGGAAACACACATAAATGGGACATGTGAATCATTAATATTCCAATGTATTTTAATTTCATTTGGTATGGATGAAATAGGTGGGGATCTCCAATCCGGGGGATACACGGTGTGGTCATGATAAAACTGATGCAAATGAAGGAAAACAAGGCCCGCACAACCCCATGGGTATTGAGATGCATTAGGTCCAAGGGGCTATACCAAATGTGTGATCTTGATGATTAGTGATGGGATCATAGATGAAATGAATGGGCATTCCAATGTATCCTATGGGGTAAAAATCAAGCCATATGTAGTTTTGAAAGCACCATGCAGTTTAACATCATGTGACAAGGATGTGGGAGGATATAAGAATGGGAGGGGCACAAGTTGAGACAATTGTAAACCTAGAATGAATGAGGGAAAAAGTAGTCTACAATACACATAGTGTACCCCTCTAAGAGAACTATACATTGGGGGGTAAAAGAGAATGATTTTGGTGATGGACTCGAAGATGTGACATTATAGATTTTCTATGTATCCCATGATGACGGGAATAAATCCATACATAGATTTTAAGATGTCATGCTGTTTGATTTCATGTAGTGGGAATGCGATAGATCATAGTATATGGGCATATAGTTCAAACCATAACAATATATCTATCACACACGGTTCAATGTCATGCAAGATAGTGGAGCATTTTACCGTCATGGGGGATGGTGTCTTACTCACGAAAAGTAATGGTTGAGGAATTTATAATTGTTGGTGGGAGTGATATGCTCACCATTCATAGTAACTATGCAGTATGCTCCATTGGGGTAAACCTTGTGAATGATTTAAGGTCCTTCCAATTTTGGAACAATATTGGGTGGTTTCCTATAGGTATCACTGGCATTCTCAAGGCCAACACCACGTGACCTAGTAAGAAAGAGTGGAAGAAAACATTATTATTGAAAGCTGTAACTATCTTGATCTGATTTCTCTCTAGATTATGCAGGGCACAAATTAGGTTCTTGTCAATCATGCCTGGTTCTCCTAGATGGACTTCAGAAACATTTTCTTGTGTCTACTAATTGTACATATTTGTACATAATGAGAAATTGAATCTCAATGGAAGGACTGGCTCTATTTCATACACTAGATAATATGGTGTCACCTGAGTGGAATTATGAGTCATCATCCGATAGGAACAGAGAAAATTGAGGAGTTTATCTGGCCATCTCTTCTTGTTTGTACGAACAATCTTATGAATAATTATAGAGTGTTTTTTGTTGAACACCTCGATCTTTCCATTTTTGTGCACATGATAGAGGCATGTATGATTAGAACGGCTGTTGTAATTGGCATACATCTTCTTCAGTTCATCTTGTATGATGTTTTTATTGTTATCAGTGAAAATGGTGTGAGGGAATATGAATTGGTAGATGATATTGGATCTCAAAAATTTGACGATAGAAATTTCCTATATTTTCTTGAGCGGAACTGCCTCTCCCCACTTGGAGAAGAAATTTGTAGCGGATAGGATGAACCAACACTGATAATCCATATCCAGTGGGTATGTTCCCATGACATCGAGACCTCATGCTGCAAAGGGCCAAGAGTACATTGTAGTTTGGATAGGTTTTTCCAGCTGATGCAATGAATTATCCTGGATTTTTCACACATGGAACATTCAAGAAAATTCGATACAGTCACAAATC
The DNA here is from genome assembly GCA_963277665.1 of Viscum album. Lineage (NCBI taxonomy): Eukaryota > Viridiplantae > Streptophyta > Magnoliopsida > Santalales > Viscaceae > Viscum > Viscum album. The sequence goes on along the minus strand of OY728120.1, from coordinate 2,056,166,952 downwards.
ATGTTGGGCCAAAAATACACCAATCTCCAGATCTGATGAGAGAGTTTCAACCCTATATGATGAGCCATATAGGAACCACCATTAACCTCGTACATTACCTGAGAAATCTCACCTCCCTGAATGTAACAAATGAGAATCCCGTCATCCCATGCTTGTAGAGGATCCTCTCAAGACTAGGACCACTCTGGAGGGTGAACTGTGATGTTCACTGTCATATTCATTCATGCTCGGCTTGATCTACAAGGAGATTACCATGCTAGAGATACTCAATAAAGGGGGTCCTCTCGTTAGGAGTAACTTCCAACACTATGACTTGAGGACCTTGGGACATGAGGTGGATGCATTGGTGGTAAGGTGGCTTACTTGTGGGCTATCATTGTCATCTGGAGTAACATGAGAGATGAATATCCAATGCGCCACATGGATAATCATATCATGATGATCATTATCTACAATATATGTTGCCATGATTCGCAATGCGTAGACTCAATATTTTTGTGAATGTGGGTCATGAGTAACGTTAAGATGTGATGGGAACTAGGCCATCCTCTAGAGGGTATGTTCTAATAGGGGTACAAGCTCCGGAATCCTAACAACGTAGTCACCAATGATATTCTTATTGAGTATTTCAGAGTCCCCTTACACATGAAATTGTGGAACGTCAATCTCGAGGGTTGTCTCAAGACCAGTGATGTGATCCTTGTAATATACCTCATTTTTGGTATAGCCTCTTGACAATAGTAATGAATATGGTACAAAAAATTGCACTAGCATGATGATGACGATACCCAGGCCCACTCTGTTGAGTCTAGGATCATTGATTATTCTTCCGATAGGTCTTCATGATGTGCCAACAAAATGAATTTTCAAACACATAATGGATTGATCTATGGAGTTAATTTTTTTATCTAAAAAATAAGGATCCAAAGACTAGTATGTCAGAGCTAGATTGGAACCAAGGAAGTCTTCCAATGACTTTCCCTTGATGGCCTTCAAGGGGAAAACATGATGAAAAATTACTTGAGGATCACATTCCACCGAGATGGACGATCTATCAGTATGGGACCATTCGTAATGTACTTCAACAGATCCACTCATGACACTATATTTATCTCATGATACTGCAAGTAATGTCACAATTTATAAACTGTGAATACCAGCGAATGTCGGCTCTTTTCAGTAGAATAATATCTTCTCTCTGTATCAAGGATCATGCATTTGAGATTGTATAAAATGTTCTCCATTATCTAATTGTTCAACTAGCTGAAAATGGTGAAGAGAGATAATCTAATGTGGTTGCATAAATGACCATATGATTCCCAAAAACATGTGGAATGAAGACCAGAGGTTGAAAAATGTATTTATTTATTTATTCAATAGAAGTATGACAATTCTCATCCCACTGATAAGCACCACCATTCTTCATGAACTCGGAAAATTTCTTACACTTTCCAACCATATTTTTTATGAATCAGTGTATATAGGATATTTCTCCTTGAAGTCCACAGGGCTACAAAATGCTCCTCGGAGGAGACATCTGACTGATGGACATGATCTTCTCTGGATCAATATTGTGCCCTTGATGTCTGACAACAAAGCCGAGAAACATTCCAGATGTGACCCCGAAGGCACACTTCAAGGGCTTCATCTGCAGAAGGCGAGATCGGAGTAAGATGAACAATTTATCAAGATAATTGAAATCATCATGGATATGCAGAGATTTATCCACCAGATATTCCTCATAGTATTTGTCCAATGTCCTAAGGATAGTCTTAAATATATGATGCATGGAACACTGATATGTGGAAGCTACATTATTTAGACCGAAAGGAATTAACTGGTAGTAGAAATTACCTTGTGGTGCCTGGAAGGCTATAGTCTCTTCATCCTTGGAGGGCATTCGAATTTGGTAATACCCATAATACCCATACATGAAAAACAGATTCTGGAACTTAGTAGTGGAATCCATAAATAGTTCCATCATAAAAAGGGAAAATTCTACTTTCAGGTAGTGATGGTAGAGATCTCGAAAGTTGATGCAGACTATGATCTATCCATTCTTCGTCCTAATAGGAACAATGTTAGCTAACCATGTGGCGTATTGTACCTCCATTATAATGTTGGATCTAATGATATTTTCAACCTCATAATCAACCATGGAACCTTCAGAAGGGTTCAGCTTTCTAGGAGTATGTTTGAACCTCCGATGATTTTCTTAAATACAGAGGTGGTGGATGGTGACATGGAGATCTAGTCCTGGAATATCATCATTACTCTAAGAAAATACATCACGATGCTGAATTATGAGATGAACGTATCATTTTTTCTCTTCAACTGGCATAGCGGAGCTGATCATTGTGGGTTTCAAATTTATCTCATTGCTAAGGTTCACCTGTACTGATTTTTCCACCGTGGTTGAGACACCCTCTTCAAAAGTGGGAAGAGAATCATCTATATCACATTCTTCATTCAAAGAGGTGAGATAATTTCTAGGTGGTGATTCTTCCAAGTTTACAGATCATGGAAGGACACTAGCACCAACCTAAATGGTAGTGGACACCATATTTGGGAGCTCCTATAATAGAGAAACCATGGTGATGAAATCTATTGACCTAATACCATCTAGAATTTGACCCATGGTGGCACATTTGATGATATAAAAGAAACAGTGGCACATCATCTTGACCCAGCTTATCCTTGCCCAGAGAGTCAAGCTTGTATGACATATTTTCGTAGCCATGGGGCATACATCCAAATAAAATATGGGAGTAGGAGGGTCTTGGATCACCCATGCCTTGTTTTTATAAGAATTCAAAGTGATATTACGGTGTACCATATACTTAGGAATGTAGTTACCCTCATTATAGAAACAGAATACCACTACCTCTTGTTTGGAGTCAAGGCCTCTAACTGGTGGATCGGGAAAATGTAGGCATCATCTAGGTCTGTCCATGGGCCGATCGGAGTCATTTCATGTTAAACCTTGTTAGATTAGATTTGCTTTTCCTTTATCTCATAGTAGATGGAATCCTGGTAGAATGCTTCAAAAGAGGAAAAGGGATACACATCATCATGTTGTATTCTTACTCGACCATTAAGGGAGTATGTAATGAATTTTTTATATGAGGAAGGTCCCACCATGTGTAGGTGGATCCATGGCCAACCCACCAACACATTCTAAGAGTTGTCTTGTGAGACAACCATGAAAGCAATGCTAGAAACGAGGTAGCCAAACTAGGTCTTCAAGTGGATATTTCCAACTGTTATCTGTTCCACCCTATCATAACCTGGAATAATCAGGTCAAAGGGACTCAGATCAGCCTTTGATTTCCCCATATTTTATGATTTTCCGAGTCGAGATAAGGGAGATCCCATAACCTGTTTCGATAAGAAAACGGTGAACATCTACATAGTTCAAATGGATTGTGATGTATAGTGGAAAGGTATGAACCATTATGGGAGAACCTTAATCATATCTAGAGAAATATACAATGGCCTAATATTATGCATGATTGATTGCTTCATCACATAAGGCTTCTACGACATCTACCTTTGTCTCAAACTAGATGGGGTTCTTAAAGCCTCAGTAAGGTCTTCACGCATATCCATTGACAGGTGCAGAAATATGAGGATATAGAGCTTCACATGAATGATGGAAAAATTATTGGGAATATCATACTTTCATTCATGGCATACACCTCTACTGAAAGGAGGTCGGTCTATGATAGGAGGTATGATGGGCCCTTCTGGATGAACTGGAAGCCGACTGGTGCATGGAATGTCACACAGATTACTATTAAATATGCATGGATATACTACCAGATTAGGCCTATATGACCGAGGTCGATCTATAATAGAACATGACTGATCATAGTAGGATCGTGGTGGTTTTTCCTGATCAAGTACCATAAACAGAATTGGAGCTGGATCGAGTGAATCAATATGAGAAGGCTACTCGTGTTGAGGTATACTCTGGGCCTATTTTCTTGTTTCGATGGCATAAATATCATGGCCATAATCACTATCCAATGTATCCTAGAAACTCATATAACCATGGCTCTAATCATGCGTGCATTGGTTGGGGTCATGGGGAGGATCCGTCTGGTGGTCTTCATCATTGGGAACCATGTAGGGGATTACAATCACCACGGTTTTTACCAAAGTGTACACTTGGTCGTCACCTGAAGATTCATCCTCCACTAGACTGACTCTGGGGGAATTCTCCAACACTAGGGGCATGAAATTACCAACTGTATGAGATGATGAATTCATTAGTGGGGGACTTTTCTTTCTCGTGCCTTGCAGAATCGTGAAATTTTTGTGAGGGGAAGACTGAGATTTTGACTCAGAAGTAGTGGTTATAGGTAACACGATGACTTCTGAAGGATCAGGTTGATCAAAAGTGTAAGGATAATACCTTTATTGTGGGTGGCTACCTTATGAGCCATCCAATTTTTATATTATTGGGACCCATGGTTAGGAACCTACTGCCACTCACCTTTACTGTCACTATCGCTGTTAGGGTGTATGAATATGCATACATCATTTTCCAGGGCTTGATCTATCAAGATTATGTTTTTTTCAACTTGGTCATGGATCCATTATTTAAACACAAAGTAATACTTTAGGGTGTTCCCTAGGATCTATTGGTAAGGAAATTAATTGGTTAGATCAGTGAAATCTGCCTCTTCCAGCCTCTTGCATTATGGAAATCTTAGAGTTCCCTTATCCATTGAACATTAGAAATAATCCGATACCTGAGCCTCATGAATTGAGTAGCTCTACTTCCTTCTATCCGAGAAGGGGGATCTAGTAGACATGCCCTAATGATGTTCTAGAGAATACTGTTGAGGAGTTGAAATGTAGTTATCGTTACTTGGTGGTGGAGGCACATTATACGAGGGCGCTTGATGATTCTTGAGGTGGGTGGTATGGGCTAGAGGCTTCTCCTAAGGGGTGGGCCTATGTGAGGCTATTGAGGTGGCTCCACTAGTAATAACTCTAGCTTCTCGGGGGACCATATTTGTGCTACCACGATGTGCTCGGCCTTAGCAGCTCTTCTCATTGGAAATACAAGTGGCAATGGATGTCCCTGCTTGTCTTACATTAAAGATTCCACTAGATGATGGGCTTTTCCAGAGAAATAGAAAAATCCCCATGGGTAGTTCTCCATGACGAGTGAGGGGACTAGTTCGGTCTTGACATTCCCCACACACATTTTCGCTAGCTTTTCTGGAGTTAGCAGCATTTCAAGGGAGTGGGTGAGGCCTTTGCACGTGGCGATAAAGTATGTGAGGTGCTCATTGGTCCTTTATGTGCACCTTAATAGGATATAAATACTCATCTATTAGGTGGTGTAACTGAAATGGTAGAGAAAATACCAACAATGTTCTTCCCAGATAGCTATTGGACCAATTGGTAGCTGGCTGTACTAAAGAAACACAGTCCCTACCAATATATGTACAAAACACTGGTGTTTGATGACCTCCTACTGCGCTGGAGTTCCCAGCATGGGTCCAAACCTTCAGATAATGTGGGCCAGATCCCATAGTGCATCTCTCGTCCCATTAGAGGGGGAGAATGTAGGATTTATAAATCTAGGGATGCGGGCATATCATCCACACATGTTGGATATGTCTTGCAATTAGAGGGATTTCCACCTGTCACGTTTCCAAATCCTCAAGGTAGGTAATGAGAGTGTCCATCATGTCATCTTGGAGGGGATTCCTATCCCGACGAGGATATTTGACCACCAATGTATTGATAGGTTCTTCAACATGATAATCATGTCCAACGTCTCATGGGGCAGTTAGTGTGATGATCTTTGCAAATGCCAGGGGAATGACCCGTGGAGCGGTTAGGGGAACCTGAGCTGGGTTACGAAGGATATTGTGCTACTTGAGTGGATTTGGGGATGAATATCATGACCACTTTCCATAATCATTAGATTATACCATGTCTATGTGGGAAGGATGGTCATGGTCACCTGCAAGAAACTCGCCCGGGGGAGGGTGTACTTGCCCCAGCTACCCCGATCGAGGAATACCGTAGTCTAGTCGTCATTCGACATTATGTTCATCGAGAAGGTCATCGACCATCATTTTATTTTCAATGAGATATTGAGATAACATGTACTTTTTAGGGTTATCTTCCGTCTTCTACACATAGCCATCGGAGTCAATAGGTTTGACATCCCCAAAATGCTCTTTTCCCTTATTGGGATTTCAACTGAGGGCTAATGGCTAGGATGGTGAAAGAAGGACCAATATATTTATCTTTTATCGAGTAACACTTCTCAATGGATCCAATAGTTGTGGAACCCCCCATGTGTTATGTTCTCTTCTAGGGGGTGTAGCTCGTTCTATGCCTTTAGTAGTTCAGCGATGTTAACTGCAATTGTACATGAAGGAATATCCATAATATCACATGGAATGTCAAGATGGAACTGAATAGAGTAGAAATGAAGATATGCATACTGCCCCCAACGAAGGATCTATACATGTTGCAAAGACACCATGATAATCTTGTGGAGCACTATGAAGCACTGTACAAATAGCTTCTAGATGGTTTGATGATGACCAGGAAATCCAGGGCACTGAGCCACAAGGAGCACAAAAAAATTAACCATGCAGAATTAATTCACAATATCTTCAAATTGTTCCATAATCATTGGGTAAACCACCCACCGATAACATAGATGGATGCGTATTGACCAGATGGATTGAAGAAATCAAGCAACCTCATCATGGGTAAGTGATTTTGGCGTACTGAAATTCTCAGTTTCAACTAGCGAGAACATTTCTCAGAAATGGTACAGTACAAGGATGTCCCACAAGATCCTCGGATTAGACTCAAGATCCCTCCTTTGGTTTCCCCATTCATTGACAGGTGTGTCTGAGGGACTAGTAACGACACAAAATAGGACTGTTGAGACGGTTTACTATCCAGTAGAGAATACGAAGAGTGAGCTATAATGTTTTTTCATCTTGGATTGTCTTCTAAAAAATGAAATGACTAAGCCACCACATTCATGTAAGATTGACTTGTCTCTAGAGATTCACGTGTAGGGTTTTCTGTTTCTCGCGATGGTCCATTCCTTTTATTATCCACTATTAGCCCCTATAACATCTCTCGGGGATCTCTGGTTTAGGTAGACAATGGACGTTTGGATTATAGAGAGGATTGTACAACTAGGCCCGAGAAAGAGGCCAAATTTCCTGGATGTATATTCATAGGGATGCAGGGATCTAGTGAACCTCTCTTTTTAGATGGATGTGGAATTTACCCCTTCTTCCTGCCCCAGATCCAAACATAGAAGTCCGGGGTGAGGGTTCCATTATCAAATTTCACTCCACCTCAGTATCAAAGAAGAAGAAAAGATTAATCACGGTCTAAAACATCTTGGTATTCTTTCTTTGGAAGCACTGACCAACCCTCCTTCCTCGAGATAGTTCTTCCGAATAGAGTAGTTTTTTTATATGAGGACCTTCAGCTGAACTGATATTAGCGTGGAGAGGAATTTCTCCTAGTTGAGTTGGGGTGTGAGGATCACACAAAAAAATGTCAAAAGGAACACATGGAGGGACTCTGTGTCAACTTGATTGTGTGCAGGGGGAATACCCCCAGGATGTTTTGGAGCAGGTATGACCTCCACTGAAGATAGTGGGAGTATGGAAAATACCTCTATGTTTGTTTCCCTTTGCGATGACGGAACGTGGGGGTGATTCGTATATGTCAAACTGAATATGGGGAAGACCTTTTCATTGGATGCCAAATAATCAAGGAAGACATCTACTTATTAGATTTCTGAGCTGTAGAGGAACTTCTTTAGCTCTGGTAAGAACATGGGGAAGTCCCCCATGCTAATGGTTGACCGAGAATGGAGGATCTTCTCATTGGAAACCCACGATAGGGGGAATGGCTACATACTAGTGATTAGAGGTGTAAAAGGGGCCTCCATGATGGATTTTAGTGCAGTGAGGTGGACCTTTTCATGGACTAATAGTGCCATGGGGTTGACCTCCATGAAAAACATGGTACCATGTTATTCCTTCTCTCTCATTGATGGTTGCATGGGGAGGACATACATTCTGTATTCCATCACCATGGGTAGGACCAAGATGAGTACTACCAATACTGGTGACCAATAGAATCTTCCCAACCTGGTTGTGGGGTGGTGGGGGCGTTGATACGGGTCGGTCATATATGTTCACATGTTAAACATAAATAGTGCATTGATAGTATGTGTTGGTGGTGGAACAGGTCTTTATAGCCATTGACAATGATTTCCCCTGGCGGTCTCCCTCTTCATCTTTCACCAAATGTTGGCATTGGGTTAAACATACTAGGGCCAGTGGGGATGTTGGGTAACTCAAATGCTCCTCAACCTAAGGGACGGGTTGTGGCACTGATGTGGCCCAGTCGGATCCTTACATGGTGTCCCCTGGGAAAGGATAATAGCTGGGCTACCCCAGACATCCCTTTCCTAATTTTAGTTTGGGAGCGAGTCATAAAAGCATTCCTGGGAGAGGCTCATGAAACAGTTATAGGTTGGAGTGGGGAGCATTGGCTCCCGATGAGAACCTTGTGGGCCACTGTGGTGGAAATGTGAAGAATCATATAAGTCATGTTAGGCCATATCCCATGTTGGGATAATCCCTTCATTCTCATACTTTCGAATGAGTTTTTTGATCACCCTCTTCGGAATGAGTTCATATGGTGATATGGGGTGTGGGTGCACAATAGCTGTGGATGTGGAGGTCATCATAGAAGAGATGGATCCACACGTGATTATTGCCTTGGTGATTCCCCGACTCCTACGACAGTGGTTGGGTGGTGATATGTTTCGTGACATAGTAGATTGGGTCCTACAAAGCAGGAAGATTCAACCATTAATACTAAAATGTGGATAGAGAAGTCCAGTTCTCTATCTCTATTCCATCTCTTGTGATTGTTATGAAGGAACCACGCTGACAATTTTCTAGACCGGGATTTCCAACGTTTGACTACCCTAATCATTGGTGTGTTTCACTCCAGGCCCACTTTTTTCACGAAGGGACCTTGCATCAGATAACTAGATCTGGTGACATTCTTATCCACTGATGTATCGAATGCTTATAATCTCTACATTAAGGAGTAGAAAATTATATCGGATTCACCATCTATGTTTCGGAAAATTTTTCCTGGTTGTGCTTCCGTCTGTCGAGGACGTGTAGTTGTTTCCCTTCATTCCCACTTTCCAAAGGCGGTAAACATCCATATCTTATTCAAGGATGTTTTCTTTTTGATTGAAATGATATAATGGGATGCCGGTATTTCCATTAATCTATTCCTTCTAGAAAGTCATTACCAATACTTGGTCTCCCTAAAATATTAGGTCGTTTCTCTTGAAACTCTTACCTATTACTGTATCTTCATGGATTCTAGTTAATTAGTCTTCTTCTATCAGGACATTCCAAGGGGTCATGTTAGGGAAGAAACCTTAGATCATGGTAGTAGTCATATTGGACATCGAAATCATGTCTAGATTTAGAAACACTGATGCGTCTGGGATTCATCCTTTTATGATAGGACTTATTGATGATGGGGAATCTCGAGGCATCCCACGTCAAGTGTGAGGAATTATATTCCATATTCATGTTCATAAAGTTTTCCTTATCTTCTCCTGATTAACACATAGCATGCCGCTAGCTTAATGTCTATCAGAGGATGATCAGACAGATCAAAACTATGATAGGATTGAATCTTATGGGTATATCCCTAGGAGGGAGCACTTATAGGGTTAATTGGATGAGTTGACCATAAAATCCAATGATGATGGATCCCATGATTCTTACGTACCATGAAAGGGATTCATGGGTTTACCATTGGCTGGGATTGAACCTTAGAGAGGTTTCCTATATACACTGTCTAGAGATACATGGATCAAAACACACGTAGTTAGAATGGAATAACATGGAATTGGGGTGTGAGTAGAGGAAAAAATCTTGAAGGCATGTTGGGGCTTACACATGGATAGTAGCCCATCACAAGAGTGAAACTCATTGTTGGAAATTTATGGTTTGTATGGGGAATACGCATGGTTAGCTAGACCAATGTATGGTATGATTACACTAGGATGTAGTGGCCCATGTAAGAATTAGGATGGATATAGATTAGATGTCTAATGATAGAGTGAGTAGGGATGGAGCCGACATGATGATGATATTGATGTTGGGATTGAACCTGAGGAACGCTTCCTACGTATCCTCATGGCATAGAATAAAATTCCACGTAGTTCATTGGGATGATGATTCACCTAAAGAGGCAACCCCTGAGAATGAGCGCATGGATAGGACCAAGAGGATGTAGAACCCACAAGTTGGGGCATCACCTTCTTGAAGCACAATGGATCATGATAGTGACCAAGATGGGACATGAGTGCTGGGATTGAACCTTAGGTAGTCTTCCTATATATCTCGGTTGAAGGGAATCAAATTCAAAATAGATTATGATGGGGCGTGGTATCATGGATTACACAAAGGAAAGTGACCCAAAAACATGTTGGGGCTTATATGTGGTTAAAAGCCCAGGAGCTTGTTTGAGGCCACTAATGGACATACCAATGATATGCGTCCCATAAAATCGAAAACCTATGTTTTATAGTGTTTGGGGTTAAACCTCAGGGAGGCTTAATATAAACCATGCCTTGATGATAGGGATCAAAAACCACATTTTTCAAATATGTTGACCGGTGTTTGGGGATAAACCTTATATAGGATTCTTATATAACCTACCTAGGAGATACGGATCAAAACTAATGTAGTTCGAATATGTTTAACTGTGTATGGGGTTGAACTTCATGAATGAATTCTACATACACTATAATGAGAGAGGGATAAAAAACCACGTACATCGAATATATTTACTAGTGATTAGGTGTTGAACTTCTGGGAGGTTTCCTACATACCCTTCCTAGAAGACAAGGATCATAATCCACATTTCTAAAAATGTATAGCTTAAAAAAATTCTAGAAGAATGGGGAAAACAACTTAACATCATTCAGGATGAGGGTGAACCGATGTGACGTGGTCAGGACCGATGGATGGCGAGCTTCAACCTTAGAGAGGCTTCCTACGTACCTTTCCTAAAAGGGGCAATGATCAAAGTATACATAATTCGATGGTGAGATATAGGGATTATAAACAATAGATTCCCTGATAGGATACCATGGTTGATGCATACTCTAATCCCATGAGATCCATGCATGATGTAGGAAACAAGTGGCAATAATGACTTGAAAATCACGTTACGAAAGGTGTGTCCATAACGAATAGTGTTGGGATTACATGTGGTTAGTGGACGAGGGAGATGGAGATTGGGACTTACTCGAGGATGGAGGACAATGTTTATAAATCCTAAAGGGTGTGGGATGTGGTAATGAAGGTCCCTATGCCTGACCCTCCTCAGGCCTTTGAACATGGAATTAGAGAGGAACTAATATGATACCACAACAATATATGCTTGGGCTTACACCAAAATAGTTTCACTTCCCTGTGGATATATTTTGTTGCATTCATGTAGGATATAATTCCATGTGAGGAATATCTCACTCTAGTAGAGACCATTGGTAATTGAAAAATGTCAGAGGTAGGACCCCCATATATATTGTATAGGGTGGGGCCATTGTTTAATGTGATGTGCTATGGACGATGGTGCTTAGAAGTTTTACATCATCAAGCTTGGATGATGTGGAGTCACTCAACACCCCAAGGAAATACATAACTAGTGAACTATGACCCTTGGTGAAGTGAAGAAATCAGAAATTCCATTTGGAGATGGGGTTGTGTAGTTATCCATTTAGGGGATCATGTTAGAATGGACTTTAGAAGAAGCAATATCCATTAGCATGCCTATATGTAGAAGCCTGATGATATGTAGTGAAATATGATGCCCCTCCCAAGGGACATTGAAATTATTTCATACAAACCTAGAGGGTTGTATGGGTGAAGGTTTTGTGAAGCAAAGGGGATCAAAGGAAGGGACCATGGAATGATCTTATTGTCCACATGGTAGAGGGACTCCGTTAAGGGGTATGATTCATGATGTAGAGTGTAGTAGAATAATCAGGTGGTAAACATTCATATAAAGAGTGCTTCGTGAAGTGCATGGGCCTTCATGAAGTAACACTTTTCAAAGCTGGGGTATCTTGTAAAGGGTGGAATTGAAAAGCAATGTACATTGTGAAGAATAGTGGTCTTGGATTAGCAAGGGGATCACATGTTCAAGGAAGGTAATTCACGAAGCATGAGTACTTTGTGAAGACCCGAGTCCTCAGAGGGATCTCCTTCCTTTGTGATGGCTTGTTGGATTCTCAAAGGGAATCTATGCATGATGAGGTATTTTATTTATGATAGGGGAAAGGTATTTATCAATGTTAAAATACCATAACGATTTCATTTTTCTCAATTATTCATAGATGAGAGGGTGATTGATGATTTGAGTGCCAAGAAGGAGAATGGTCGGGGTATCCTTCCATTGGGTTTGGGAAGCCAGGTATTTATAGGCGAGAGGTGGAAAAATGATCTTCAAGTGTCCTACGAAGCCACTATCACTTTTCCATTAGAGGTACCTTGCATCATGATTTTCGTAACTACAGTGTTGACTATCATCCACTTAGCAGAATAGAGGCCTCCTTCATTCCACATGCATCTCTCACAAAGGCTTCAACCAATTTCCATGGAATTTCTAAGGTGATCATGTTCCCTATGTGATGCAATGATTTACATAAATTGCATTGTAACCACATGGTCTTCAACCTCATTCTTCATCGTTGATAATATAGTGGGCCATGGAGTTGCACTAGAGACAATTATTAAAGGATTCAAACTAGACGTGGTTCTAATGGGCATTGAGAAGGGGATTCGTGTAGTAGCCCTTTTGGCATTGGTGTTCTCTTTGTGTATTTTTTCTATTCACAAATTTGGTACCCAAAAAATAGGAAAAAGTATAATTTTTAAATAGGGGGAATTGGATAAAAGGTGAGAATATCATAGATAAATGTTTGATTTTTATATTAAAATATTTCTTTAGGTATTTCATTGTACAATATTCAGGTTTCGTTCCTATGGACTCATTTAAGTGTTTATTATTCAAATTAAATTATTACTTCTGGAAATAAAATAAAATTGGAATCTCTATCTATATTCTAACATTTTTATGGATTATACATGAGTTTTCATGATCTCATATATTTTTTTAGAAAATTTAAATTACATTTGGGGTTTTAATGTAATTTAATATGACATGGGTTTTTATGTGTGGTAATCAAAAACACAATTTGACCATGAGATTGTTGTGTGGAAGGGGTGATAGATTCATGACTAAATCTTGTGTTCATTAATCCCAAGCTAAATTGATTTTTTTTCTAATTCCATAATTTTATCCCTGATTTTCAATCTTTTTCTTTAATTTTATTTTATGTTTGATACGAATTTTTTTCACTACCTTCAATATATAATATTATCACCTCATGTAAATAGAGAGGTGGAAATTGATGGATATAGGGTCTAATAAGAAACAAGTCAAACTAGTAAAGGATAAAAAATGTGAGTAAATTTTTCTTTCAGCTTTCATTGTGAAGAGTTCTTAAAATCAGAAGGATAAATATAAAAATTGTGTAGACATGGAAAAATTCACTTACTATGTTGAAATTTTTATTATGATTCAGTTGTGTTTTATGTATAAAATATTATTTAATCATTTGTTTATTTCTATTTCTATATTTCAATTATCTAATAGATATAATAATATAATGTTAAGATCTTGTGTATGAAAACTTTTATTTATATTATAATTCCCTGAAAATGCATCGATTGTATTATAGTATATTGTAATATGGTGATGAAAAATCAATTTAATGATTATGTGAGGTTGATAATCTATTTATTTACATGTTTTAATTTTCCACATGTGTATGGATGGAACTATATAATATAAAATTTTATATCACTTTTAAAATTCATTATTAGATTATAAATTTCATATATATTAATTATATCAATCCTTATTACTATCTTATTCATGTGATAATTAAAAAAATAATCTCATTACTATATGGTTGTAGTAGTTCACATGTAATTGTGGGGGAATTATCCTATTATAATGGATATTAATTTACTAATATATATTAAATTATATAATTCTATAATAATAAATATCTCATAAATATAATATATATACATAAAATACATCTTAGTATCCATATGAGATTGATTATGATAAAAAATAAATCATATGGAAACATATATTTGATAGTAAACATGAATGTGAAAAATTAATCTTACATTCGATAGATAATAGGCTTGAAATGGGTTTGGGGGTATCCAAAAATTCCATAGTATATAAATGATGATAGAGTAATAAATTTTTTATGGATTAAATATTCATCGATATTATATATGATGGAATAAAATTAAAAGTGCTCGAAAAAGATTTATGATATCTTCTTTGTGATAAATCCAAAATCCTAGACCTTAATACATGGAAAAAATTTGTAAGGAGAAGTAAAAATGATCTAGGATTAATATAAGGAATCTAAATATTTTTCTACTTGATCTTCATAGAGCTGTAGGACCTATATTTTGTGAATAAGGAAAGTGAATTGTTTCCATTTTATAAGTAAGGGGAAGGAAACATGTGGAACATCAAAAATTATTTTAATTATATAATATCACTTTATTTTACTTATGTATCTAAATAGAAATGTATTCAATGGTACGATAATACTATTGTGATATATTTTCATCAAATGAGTCTTAGATTTTATTCAGTGGAATTATCGCCTTTATCCTTCATCTTGACCACCCCACCACCATAGTAATCCAATTTTAAAATATTACATGGAAAAAAAGTTTACTATTTCTTAAATATACAATGGTAAAAATAATTTTCAACCTATTAAATTATATTAATTATATTTGTTGTAAATATAAAAGTTCTTTTTCTATATTAAATTTCAGAAATTGGTTGATTTTAAAATAAAATTAGTGTATAGATTCTAATAAAAATTCATTACAAGAAAATTAGTTCTTAAGTGTATATCAAAATTAGCATTTAGAACATGACTTGTAAAAAAAATGTTACACCAGAATATTTTAAATAACAATATGCCTTATAACATACAAATTATACAAAAACAATTATAAGAAAACCACAATATACTATTAAAATATTTTTATTTAATGTTTTAATTATCTCATAGCCATTGAATTATTTAGTTTGAATTATATTATCTAGATAATTTTATATATATATAAATATATATTTCATACTCAGTAGAAGTTAATTTATTAATTCATATTAAGTATTTACTCAATTTTATGTAATGTAATTTTCTCATTATGAATATTACCTTCTCCAAAATTTATTTCAATTCTTTATTTGGGAATGTATTCTAAAAAATTTCTATTTAGTCAGTAAATTTTATTTTTTAACAATAATATGAAATATGAAGTCAGATATTTAAAATTATATTACATTCAAAATTAATTTTTTTTAGAATGAATTTCATATGAATTGTAAAATATATATATATATCGATTGTAATATTTATTTACATTTTCCAAATTCAAAAAGTCAAATTCGGGTTTAAAATGAATCAAAAAAATATCTCTAACAATATGAGTAATACATATATGTTCATTATCATCAATTTCATGATTGATTTTTTTTAAAAAATATAAATATAATTCATTTTTCTGAATAGTTATTTTTCTTGATGTTTTATGGTTTTTTAAAATTGAATTATTGAACTTATTGAAATATAATTTATCAAACTGGATTCTTCATTTGGATTAATTATTCTCAAATATGGTAAATTAGACACTTCTAATTTTTTTAAAATATGAATTGTAATCAAGGTAAAATTTATCACCTCACCAAAAGGTAAATATATATAACCAAGATTAATATTAAGTGATCATGTAACAATTTATCATTCTAATTTTTTTGTAATCTTTTTAATTGAAGCATTATGACCTTATGAACTAATTGGATTATTTTAGTGGAAACATCTCTACGAACATTACCAACATAATATTTAAATCAAGTAATGTTACAAAATTTCTTTCACATAATTTTAAATATCTCATACGTGTCCAAATTTTGATAGAAAGAAGTGGTGAAAGAATATAAATGGAAAATATTATCATAACAAATTAATTTTCTTCTCGGAAAATTATTATTTTTAGTTATTAAATAAATACACAAAATTGTAAAATAATGCTGATATAATATTATATTCAACAAATAGAAAATTCGTGTAAATAATTTTAAAAATATTAATAGTGATATAAATTAAAATAATCATTATGTTCTAAGAAAATTATTGATGTCTTAAATTATGTGGAATTTTTAAATTATTATATTAAAATTTACCCTTTTAGATCATTTCATTTTTGTTAAATTAATTTAATAGTGTCAAAATTGACAATAATTACATTTTATCAAAATAAAATTTTATTAAATGACTTATAAATCATTAATCGGATATAATGTTGTAGTGTTGATAATATATAGTCAAAAAATATCAACCATTTTCCAATTATGAGTCAATATTTATGATACATGTAAAATATTATCCATTTTAGTGTGAAAAAATATGTTACCACAATTAGTGTTAAAATATCTTAATTAATGGGATAAATGATAAGATAAGGTTAGAAACACCACATTATCCTGTAGAGATATTATTTCATGATTTTATTCCTATAAATTACCACGTACAATTATAATTCCTAGACATTGTGATGTCTTTGGAAGGAAAATGACATTATTATAATTAAATCCTATGAGAGATCTCGAATGTGCATGTCACCTCAATCATTAAATGCAACCTCTAACCTCACTTATTTAAATAACTTTTATAATCATATCATATAAAATCACTAACATATTTCCTTCATATATTCCTTCAACATATTATAGTCTTACTAGTGACTCCATAATATCATCCCATCAAGGATTATGGTGTATGATAAAAAGAGTTTCTCAATAAAGAGGTACTTTCCTTACCTGGGCTATTTCAATATATTTAATCATATACGTCATTAAATATTTGGAAATTATTATATGATAAATAAATTATTTATCCAAACTATAAATTTTTTTATGATTATGAAATAAATATTAGTCAACCTCTTTCCAATCAAATGTGATGTGAAACTATCCTCCATGAGTATGTACAACTTATCGTCTCTACATAGATATAAAGTTCATTTTCAGCCACCAAATTTCATGGATGGTCGTTATAATGGGTTTCATGTTTATATATTATATTTTGGAAATAAATATTCTTCTGTAATTATAATATCATATCAATATTCGAACCTACAAAAATATTGAAAATGACTATTTTGCTTGTGCGTACATGTGGACTATAACATCAATGAACCAATTCCACACGGGTTTCATTTCCAATTTACATAGATGGTTATATAGATGGATTTAATAAATTTATATTATTTATAATGTATAATAATTATTATTAATTAGTGAATTATTATTTACCTTTCATTAGTTCCAACCACAGAAAAGTGAAAACAACCAACATACGTACGTATCACCCACCATCCCCATAAATGGTGAAATAATTTTTTTATCTCAAGATATTGAATATATATATATATATATAACTATATAATAAATATATATGTTATTTATATCATAGATATTTTTAAAATTTTTTAAGGATAAAAGTAAAATGACTACTACTATAAATCTACAATATACAAGGAGAAAGAATAATTTATTAACCAAAAAATTAATTTTAACAAGAAATAGATAATAAAATACTTATAAATTATCTTAATTAAATTATATATGGTATGTTATATATTAGTATTTTTCTAGAAAAACTAATATTATTTATCTCTTCAAATTGAAATACTTTTTATTCCATATCTATTTTATCCAAAACTAATTTCATTAATGTTTAAAAAATTATCAAAAATATTTTTTAAATACACTTATGGTGGTGATTTACATTTAAAAAAATATTGTTAATAGACTATTTTAATGATTTTCCTATTTGAGGTGATTTTTTACATTTTATAAAAATAGGGATAGGAATCAGATTTTAACTTATACAACATGAATATAATTTCATGCCGTGACAACCAATATTTTCTTTGAAACATCCATTACATGTTACCATGATAATTTTCCTAGAATTTTGTATCACAATTATTTAAAAAAATATTAAATAAATTATATTAATATTAAATTGGTATTTTTCATTGGTAAATTTAGAAATTTTTGTTTAATATTTTCATTTAGGTAAAAATTATTTTTTGATTATTATTTTTATAATATTCTGTAATGAAACCATCCACCTTATTTATTTTATAGGCTTATGATTTATTTGACTAAGGATGTACCATTCTGACACTATTCTCCATATTATTCTAGATGTTTTAATGAATAATTTTATTAATTGAAGAATGTATTAAAATTTAATATTAAAGGTTGAAATATTAATTAACTTTTTTATTATGATTCACCTATATAATATAAGGAATGAATTTTACATAGTATGTGGTGGATGGGGCCCACTGTACCCCCTTGATGAATTGATACGTCTGATGAGACAATCCTTATTGGATATTTAGATGATGCCTTGCATATTTTTGGAGGATATCATGGCATATAGACTTGAATATATTTTTATGATGTTAAGAATTATGCATTCTCTCATTATGATATTACTTATTGATATCTATGTGATACTTTAAAGTAGAAATCTATTTTACTAAGACTACTATAATACATTGTGCTTCATAACTTGATTCTTTTTATAAAGTACCAATGTAATTAAGTGAACACCGACTCTGGTCAACTAGGGTTAGGGTATTTACTGTTATAATTGAAAGATATTTAGTATAAACCATATGATCCAGATTTAGGAATACATATAATAGAGAATGAAATTGTTTTAGTGGATTTGGTAATAATCCCATACAAACCAAGCATATTATTTTGAGAATATTTGTAGATAAATATTTAATTTTTCTTAAATATTTCATTATTTTTGGGAATATACATTATAGCTAATTAGGTTGTGATACAATATATTGAAACCCATTATCTAAAATTATCACAAATTTATGGAAATAGAAATTTTATGAGTGAGCCTAAAAAATATAGGGGTTTTCATACTAGAAAATATAATTATGCTGAATATGGAACTATAGATGGATTCGAACAAACTATTACAATACTTGGGATGTTGAATATGGTTATGATTAATAAACGTACTCGTATGGATCATCTAGATAATATTAAATGTTATTTAACAATGTTTTACTACTTCATGTATCAAAAAACACTATAATTATACTATAATAAAAATCCATTTGTAACTGAGAAATCGTTAAGTTAATGTACACTTACTGGAAAAAAATCCCTCATGTGAAATTTTAGGATATATAATTCAATTCATGTCTCAATGAAAAAAGTATGATGTAATTGTTTTATGTTATATGCACAAATTACTACGTCAGATAGCCATGCTATACACTATGTACACAATCCTAATATCACGATTTAAAATTTATATAATGTTAAATAGGAAATCCTTTGAATGTAAATAGAGTCCCAAAAATTATCATTATATTGGCATATGGTATTATGAGTTATCAGTAAAGATAATTAATTCTCCATCTTGCTGCGTTTTGGTCTAAAGGTCTTCGTTCTTGCGGGGGTCTATGTTTATTTCTCCTTCGGTGGAGCTATGACTTTCATCGGAAGAGGGATTCACCATCTGTGGCCATCTCGGTGAGTTTTCCAGGTCTACCCCTTCCCTTCCAGAACCCCGTTATTCTGCAATTTTTTGGTAATCTGGTTGGATGGTTTTTGGCTTTTGATGAGCGATCGAGAACGTTGTGACATCCGATGGCACCCCGAATCTGTGTGGAAGTCGACATATCCAAACCGCCTATTGAAGAAGTATGGATCGAGGTGAAAAACGAGTTTTGGTGCCACCAATCGGTGACTTTTTAGAACTGGTTTGACTACTGCACTTCCTGTTGCTGACTAGGTCATCTTCAACAAGGCTATCGTAAGCTGTTTCAGAATTATTCAACCTTGGCTGATAGCAGAATTTCCCCACCAGAGTTTCAATCAGTGGGCACCGCAGAACCCATTGGCCCTAGTGTTTCATTGTAGGAGGATGTGGCTGCACCTCCTGTGGAAAATGGTGTGTGTATGCTTGAGGGAAATTTGGATTCACCTGCGAAGCAAGATGTCTCAATGCCTAATCGCAGTACCCAAATTAAAGAGTCTTCAATGCGAGCTCCTACCTCACCTGAAGCCAGGGTCAAGGATGTATCCAACATGTTTATCGGAGATATTAATGGTATAAAACCACCATTGGCACTATCTTCTCAGTGCAATGTTGTGGGTATGGAAACTAAGTCTTGTTCAAATGGTACCCATTATGAGATGGAAAGGGTTAATGTGGAATCTCATGAGGGAATTATCATGGATCCTGGTTCTGGTCCTGATGAGGAGGCTGTTTGGTCACCCAGAAATGTTAAAGGTGCTACTTCTTCGGGAGGCACCAAGTCACCAACAGGGAAGTGTTGGACCCAAAATGGTGTTGAGACATTCAATCCCTTTGACAGTTTGGACATCATTGAGTCTGTCCAGGTTGAAGGGGATGGGAAGACTAAGGGGGGTTCGGGAGTTTACAAGGTCCCAGAGGAGGAGATGTTACCTAAGAAGTATAAATGGAGAGAATGCAAGGATTTATCATTTTTTTCCGAAGCAGATGGAAACACGGTCAGGTTAAAAATCTAAACTAGGTGAGAAGGAAACATCATCTGACAAGGTTCTCATGCAGGAGGACCCCCAGGTTGGGGCCAAGGTGAACAATAATGGAATGGGATGCAGTTCTAAAACGGGAAAGAGCATTAAAGAACCTATCATCTACTCTGAAGATGATATGGTAGAGGAATTTCTCTATGTCAACATACCTGCAGAAGAGGCTGATATGATGGGAAGACCTATCAAATTGGAGGTCAACAGCAAGCAGGCCAGGTGGATTGAAAAATAGGATTTGATCATAATGAGAGGCTTGAACAATTGGAAAATCAGCAAAGTTGAATATATCCGAACAAGGCAAAAATTGGCTGATCGATCTGAAGACATCATTGGGTAAGACCCTGATGCCAAGTTGTGGTTATTGAAGTGGAATCTGTATAGAGAGGAAATCACTAACAGGATCAGATTATGCTTTGGTAATTTTTCTTATTCCTATGAGGCGTCACCTCTGGGCTAATTGGGTTTGTTTCTCCTGTTGCTGTCAAGTGTCTGGTGGTATTTTCTATGTCTGCGGTTTGTGTGGTTTTGTTGGTTCATCGCAGGATATCATTGTTGGGCTCGGTTTCTCTACCATAATCTTTGTAGGCCATTTGGGACATGGATATTTTGGAGGGATGGCAACATTGGGAGGGACCATGCTTGCATGGGATTGCCAAGTGTCCTGCATGGGGATGGTGGTTGATGTTGTTGCTTGAATGAGGAGTCCTATTTTTTATCCTGTTTTGTTTGGGGTTGTTTGGATGTTTTCTGAACCCTTTGGTTTCTCAAAGTTCCCTTAAAAGTGTTTCTCTTAATAAAAAAAATAATTTTCAGTCAGAATATGGTTATATATATTATGTTGGAGTCTGAATTTTATCTACATTTGTAATAGATTAATGTGAACATTTAATTTCATTATTTGATGTTAAATTATAATGTATCATGCTGAATTACCTATTCTATCTTTTTTTATATATTTAGATGCTGAAATAATGAGTTCTGGATCATATTATTTCTTACAAGTGCCTCAGGTATGAAAAAATTTCATTTTGAGTATCTATTTCCTTGTATAAGATATGACGTGAAATTCTTTTAATAAATAGTTGAGGATGAAATTTTAATAATGAATTGGAATGAAATCAATAATTTTTATTTTACCTAATGATTTATGTATGTTATAAATTATTCACAGGACTTTTAGAAAATGAAATTGAAATAAAATCCTTATCTATTTAATTTTATTACCAATATATCAACCATCTTCCATACCTTCACAAATTTTTGGTGTTGTGATCATTAACATTGTATTTACCACATTATAAATCACACAATATTAAATCTTGTGTGATATTTTTTGCTTAAATTTTAATAATATTACATCCCATAGATGTTCTTATATAAGGGTATTTAGTTTTTTGGATGCCTTCATACATTCCTTTCCCACTTTTTAAGAAGATATTGTGATAACTCTTTTTATGTTAGAGGACTTAAACCAAGAAATTGCAATATTATAAACTCTTCATTATTGAGTATAACTGTAAAATTGTGAGGAATCAATTAATTGAAACATCGAATAATGTAAAACCTCTTGATTTTAATGGACACTATGTTTGATAGCATAGACTACAAGATACACCATGTTTTATTGAACCCCCATATAATATTTTAATAATATTATTTAATTTAACATTTATTTCTGAGACATGAATTGGTTGGTATGAATAGTATTTTACAAAAAAATTGAAATTTAAATGTGAAAACTAATTAAAACATTTATTATTCATCATGAAATATGTACACATTTTTTTGTAAATATATTTAATGATTCTAAATATGTCTTC
Source organism: Viscum album (assembly GCA_963277665.1). Taxonomy (NCBI): domain Eukaryota; kingdom Viridiplantae; phylum Streptophyta; class Magnoliopsida; order Santalales; family Viscaceae; genus Viscum; species Viscum album. The sequence continues at coordinate 2,056,144,273 of OY728120.1, read as the reverse complement.
TCCAAAAATGGTTTTTGATTTTTTTTGTAAATTTTCATTAGTAATTTCCATAACATGAATAAGTTATATTTTATAAAACCAATATCATTTTGTAAATAGTCATCTTAATATAATTTCATAGTGTTATTTTCTTATTTTTATTGAAATATTAATTTTCCATTGTATAATAATAAATATTTTTCTTAAAACCTATACATTTTTATTCAAGAATTTACAAAGATAAATGTTATATAAAATATAAATAAAACTAAAATTTATTCCCTTATATAATGAATAATAAAATTATGTTCATTAGAATCATTGTCAGGATTAAATTATTTATTTATAAAATTTTACAAATAAAAAGGTGTTTTTCTTCAAACTACATTTTTTTAATTTTTACATAATATTATTACAATTTATTTCTTCTAATTATTGAAATTTATATATATAAAAATGGAATAAATTTTTTAATTAATTGATTCAAATTGGGTATTTAGGACGAAATTAGTTTTATACATTATGAATAGTAATCTTGGTAAAATTTATCAACTTAGTAAAAAGTAAATTAAATTATTCTATGTTAATATTCAATAATAAGGTCATATATTTTCATAAAAATTTATATATGATGAAGGAAATTCTATAATTATATTATTAGGATTGAATTTTATTTTTTTAATTGAAAATTTTAAATGAAAATATACTATACAAATATTAAATACAATAATGTTACAAAATCTCACTCTATGTGTTTTATACATAACTAACATGCCAACATTTTAATGAAAACAAGTGGTGAATGAATATTAATGGATATATAATTAGTTACAATTTTTTATTCATATTTTGTAATTATATGAAATTTTTATTTGTTAAATAATTATAATAGTTTTTCACAACACAATACACTATATATAAAACTAACAGAACTATAACATAAATGATTATAAAAATATTAAGAGGGATATAAAATGAATTAATTAATTTGTCTTCTTGATTTTATATATCAATATTTCATGTTATGGTTTTTTGATAATATTATATTACAATTTCCCATTTTTCTATGACTTTTTAGTTAAATTAAATAAACATTGTAAAAATTGACATCAATGATATTTTATCAAAATAATAATTTAATAATATACATAAATTCGAATAGAAAATATTAAATGTGGAAAATATGATAATACAATATTGAGTTTTTCATCATTTACCATTTAAAATAAAATACGTAGATTATATGAAAAATTATTATACATTAATTGTGATCAATATGTTTCAAATGTTAATTTTCAAATAGGGTAATTATGTGGTTGAACAAAAATATAACGTTTAAAAAATACATTACCATATATAAATTCTATTTTTCAATGATATAGAAAACATATCTTGTCATAAGATAAAATATTCAACTATTTGGATACATTTAGATATATATATATATATATATTGATACAACATAATTGTTTAGGAGACCCTAAATGATTCCCTCTCCTCAAATATAAAATGGAACCCCCTCCCTCAACTCGTTGCTCATAATTGAGCCTTCTACTATGACCAAGTCCAAGGTTTAAAAATTCATATATTCTATTTACCCACACTATAAATTCTTGTATTTCCAAAATACCATTTCTTCAAGGATAAATGTGTAATCTAAAAGGAGATTATCAAAAAATATATACTCTTCATACCAAACCTTTTTCAAAATCATTCATCATTTTACTTATATAAATATATTGAAATTAACATAAAAAAATATATTCATTATACCTAACATATTGAAATTATAATATGAAAATTAAATCAAAGTTATCCACTATCATTTCTATCGAATAGTAAGTGAGGGTATCTCTCGTGATTACATATAGGTAATTGTATCTACATAGCGATGAAATTCATTTTTGACGAAAAAAACATAGTTTGTTTTTATAAATGGTTTAAATTTTTATATGATATTTATGAAATAAATTTTTTATGGAATATTAATAACTTCTATTCCATCTTACCTTCTGAACCATTGTAAAATTATAATGTCGCTCATGTGTATGTGTGGACATCCACCTCTACAATGTTATGCGATCTATTTTTTATTTCAATTTTATTTATATTGTAATAAATATATACTTATAAAATATATATGATTTATAAATTCTAATAATAATTATATAAAGGTGAGTTATTATTAATATTTATATCAGTCCATCTGTCAGAAAAAACAACATTCATTCTTACATATGGCATATTGTCTCCATGAACATTGTAATTAATTTTTATATTTCTATATTTTATTAACTTATCATAATACATATAAAATGAATATATATAATATTTTTATCATATTTAAAAATCATTATATGATGGAACCATTATAAAAATAAATGTTATAACACTACCATTGTGAAATATAAAAGAAAAAAGAACATTTTAATGCCCAAAATATGGATTTTAACACAGAATTATTAATAATCTAGTGATAAATGGTTTTAATTAAATTATATATGGTATGATTTATGTGATTAAGGTTCTAGAATACATTTTGAATAAATAATAATTTATTATATAATATTTTGTAATATATATGTTGAAATTCAAATCTTTGGAAAATATTTGCTTCATTGTGTAATAATTATTCGATATTTCTTATATTTAAATATCATGTGGGGTAATTAATTAATATTTCATTCAAAAATGAATCTTATTTATATCATATATTTATTCATAAAATTTTAATGTAAAATTATCATTTTCCATCCCTCGGTACTTATAATCATTTAGAAATTATTTTTAAGAAAATTTGACATTATTTATCTCCTCTATAAAAAATATCTATTCATTCATATATATTTTTTCAGAGAATATTTCCATGAATGTTTCATATTTTTAATAAATGATTTATTAATGAAAATTTTCAATGATATAATCGTTTAAAAAATATATTGAAAGTACTTTTATTTTAATTTTCAGAACGAGGTTCTTTTTAACCTTTTACAATATTTTGAATTGAATTCATTAACATATCGACATGAACTGAATTTCTCACAATTATGAAAAAAAATTTATATTAAGAATTATATAAAATTTAATAAGACTACTTTCAATGAGAATTTGTTCCTTACTACTAGGGATATTTTTAAATAAATTATTTTAATGTGAAAATGGTATTTTTATCAAAAAACAATTCAACTGATATATTTAATGTATTTTCATTGATAACATCATCCTTTTTTATTCTTACGTGGAAAAAATGTAATCGTTCCATATACCTACATTATATGGATGGTTTATAATAATTTTGACAAGGTATGTACTATTTTTATACCATTCTCCATATTACTCTTTATGATTTATGATTATGTTTATCGATTTAGGAACGTATTATCATTTCTTATGATATTTTTAAATATAATATTTATGCTAATTATGTTTCCATCGCCGATTAATATAATGAATTAATTTAACCTACTATGTCATGGGAGGGGATTGATATGAAACCTTGATGCATAGAGAGTATGAAAAGGAAAACTAGCATGGGTATTAGGCAGAGGCCTTTACAATTTATGAAAGTTTTCTGGTGAAATAGACTTGATGGTATGTTTATGATGTATAGAATTATATGTTCCCCCATTATCAGATTTTTTTACTATTGTCAAAGTGTCTATTCTATTAGTTATTATATCTATTCATAATTTTCATTCTCATGATATTATTTATATATAATTATTTGATCATTATTTATTCCATCCATATTATTCATCAGGTTCATGATACCGATTATATGATAAGATCTTCTAGTTATTTAATTTTGAATTGAATTCATTAACATATAGAAATGAACTGAATTTCTCACCATTATGGAAAACATTTTATTTTAAGAATTATATAAAATTTAATAAGACTCTTTTCAATGACAATTTGTGCCTTACTAATAAGGATATTTTTAAATATATTATTTCAATGTGAAAATGGTATTTTCTCAAAAAAAAATACAACTGATCTATTTAATGTATTTTCATTGATAACATCATCCTTTTTGAGTCTTACATGGAAAAAATGCAATGGTACCATATACATAAATTATATGGATGGTTTGTAATCATTTTGACAACAGATGTACTATTTTTATACCCTTCTCCATATTACTCTTGATGATCTATGTTTATATTTATCGATTTGGTAATGTATTATCCTTTCTTATGATATTTTTAAATATAATATTTATACTAATTATGTTTCCATCACCCATTAATATGATGAATTAATTTAACCTACTATGTCATGGGAGGGTACTGATACGAAACCCTGATTCGTAGTGAGTATAAAAAGGAAAACTAGCTTGGCTATTAGGCAGAGGCCTTTCCAATTTAGGTAATATTTCTGGTAAAATACACTTGATGGTATGTTTATGATGTATAGAATTATACGTTCCCCCATTATCATATTTTTTATTGTGGTCAATGTGTCTATTATATTAGTTAATATATCTATTCTTAATTTTCAAGCTCATTGTATTATTTATATATAATTATTTAATCATTATTTATTCCATCCATATTATTCATCAGGTTCATGATACCGATAAAATGATAAAATCTTATAGTTATTTAATTTTGAAGGTAAAATTAATTTTGGTGAGTTTTATTTTAATGTATATTAATCAATTAGTATTCATTATTTAAATCCATTATAAATATTTTATAATATTATTTTTATAAATTTTCAACTAGTCTAATTTAATTGTATTGTTATAAAGGATTCTTATATTTTAGATCATTTAGATCTTGGTTGAATATTATGAAATATATGAATACATCAACATTATTTCAAAGGAAATACATAATAAATCAGGTCATGTACCATGATACCCCCTAAAATTAATTTTACCTTTAAAATTAACATTAAATTATATAAAACAACAAGTATATCATGAATTTTTCACATCCTTGGGTTCTAATGTATCTTTTCAAAATTATAGATTCATCTAAAAAATATTAACAAGGATTGTATAGTTTTTTAGAATTACATTATCATCATAATCCATGATATGTACTAGTTTTCATTATATGAAATTTTTTGACATTAATGTAAAAACTCTATGTTAATTACATGTGAAGTATTATATATATAGTTCCTCACGAGAGATACAAGGAATACATCATGTCCTTGCGAGTGGTTGGATGGTAGTGTCAAGTGATAATAAACTGTCCCAATCCCATAATGAACCATAAGATGGAAAATATACAATGAGATCATGGTTCAATTATTTATGAATTTAATAACCTTCTTCAATGAAAAATTTATATCGAATCCTTCACACTAACATGTAATTATAGATCATGTTTGTGATTCTCACCATAAATCCTATATCTACTTGGGGATTCTATGAAGTTCTTCAAAATGGATTTATCTTTATCTTCTATATACATCACTATATTAGGCCATTATATCCATATTTATCCAACATCAACCACATGTTGTTTATTTTTTCACTACCTCTCATAAATGGATTCATAAGTATCCATCATAATTGTTGAGTGAATGAAATTTTGGTATGAAAACATAAAAAGAGGAAGATTGTAATCCAAAAAAATATAAAATATTGAAAACATGATCTTAAAATTTCATCTAGTTTTTTAATGTTCCTCATAGACTAACCATAATTATTTTGATGAAAATAAGTATTGAAACACATTTTTAAATCCATATATTTCTGGAGATTTATCCAAAAAAAGAATGTAATCCTTAGAAATATTTCAGATATAGTATAATGTGGTATTATGTGAAACCTCGCAAAAAAATAATCTATATCCTTACAATATTATCAAGATACATGTCCTCACTAATAGTAGTGAATCTTGATATATTCATAACAGAACTGAAAGAAAATATGAATATAATTATAGCATTTACATGTTTTTGGGAGTCCTATGTTGAAATCCATTATGGTGTATTTCCATTTTATTTATGGTATTGATAATTTTTATGTAATCACCATATATTTTAGTGTAGATAACATAAATTTAATTCATAACAATAACCAGAACTCATTTGATGAAATAAATTAGTTCCTATTATCCAACAAGAATTACAATTTCAAATGAATATACGAATTCATAATTCAATGAGGAATAGAGGTTAATGAACTATAATATTCTTGAATTAGAATGTTTATCATGTTCTGAATTGATCGCAAACATTCTCTAGTATGGAACCTTATCTTTACTGTAAAGACCCGTAAATTTCAAGGAAATGTTTTTCATAAATTTATTGGGATTTTACGAGTACGTAGTATCGGACGACACCTGATTCCGAGGCACGATGTGCCCGAAATAATTTTCCAAAGTTTTGATCGGGTATGTTCTGTAAACGAATGAGCATGTTTTTATAACTTTTGAACCGATGCTCGGAATCAAAATCCGAGGGAACTGATAAACTCATAGCATCGGTAATTTCTTAAGGTGCCCTTTACCGCAATTTCATTTTAAGTGGGTTGAGTCTTAATTTTTGGGGAAATAGTTTAAAATAAATAAAACTGGTGGCACAATTTTATTTTCAGGGATAGTGGTTAATTCCTCCCAATGGGAGTTGAAGGTGGGGCCCACACCCACAGAACCTCCCATTTGAGGATATTTGTGGGGTGGATCCCACACGTGACATAAACTCTTGATCATCCCTAAACCCCGTAAACCCCTCCCATTAAAAACCATTGTTTAATGTTGACAACCCCCATGGAATTTAAATATGTAACCCTTCCACCTTCTCTCTCTCTTTCCCTCTAAACTATTGCCAACACACATTAAACAATGAATTTAACCACGTCAATTAGTTAATGAAGTGTTTTGAATTCGTAAATTTTTAAATGTATGGAATAAAAAATTAAAATAAAGGGTGACCTTAATTTATTTTGGATGGCTTGTTGTGTGGGAATTTGGGGAGAGAGCCTTGTGTGAAGGATGAAGGAAGCTCCTCCATATTTGAAGAACGTCATCCTCTATGTGATGAAGGAAATCTATTCAACATAGAGAATCGAATAAACGAAGATCAACGACGCACAATCTTCTTCTTCTCTCCAGGACAAAAAGATGAGACAACACTTCCTTCTCAGGCGCACTTCGACGTCGCTTACGGAACCTCACCCCTAGGCCTCCCTCTTTCATGACGCCCGGCGTTCGATATCTTTTGTTGAGGTAGGGCTTATTTTTGTTCAAGTTTTAATCATAATTATTCATTTAAAAAGGATTGGCCGCTTGATATCATCCTAACTGGAGGAGATCGGACCTCAAAAACACGGCCAATTCTCCTCCCCTTTTTCTTGTTGATCTTCGTTGATGTTTGAGGTGAAGGCGGCACGGTGTCGTTGCACCGTGCAGGAAAGAAGGGGACCGTGGCCTGAGCGGACCACGACGGTGGGGCATGGAGCCGTCGCGCCGTGCCGGTGAGGCCGAAGAAGGCCGCGACCAGGAGCGGGCCTCGGTGGAGGGGTTTGGCGCCATCGCGCCACACCGGTGAGACAAGCCGTGGCGGACCAGCAGGGGCGGCCGGCCGAGCTGGCCGCCAGCGACTCCATGAGGCGGGACCCCCTCAGGGTCCCGCGGCTCCTCACAAATCAGTCTGCCGTTACCCGGAAAACTGGGGGGGTGTAACCCCCCCGACTTTCCACTAGGGCGGACCCCACTGGGTCTACCGTTTCAAGAAAAGGGTGTCACGCCCCTTTGCGTCCCCGTCTGCCAGCGCTAAGCTACGACCGTCTTCCGAGCCGGGCCACACTAGCCGCGGGCCGAGCCAGACCAGTTGGATCGTGCCACACCCAACCGGACCAAATGGAGGCCCGGGTCGGGTCGACCCAGTTTGGGCTGACCCAGGGGGTGTTGGGCCGGGACAGACCAGGCCCAGACCCCCTATTTTCGGACCATTTTCGGTTAAAAAGAAATATCATGAGCTACGGGCATCCGATCGACATAATTTCAATTGCGTAGGATTACATAGATCGAGACTGTCATTTTGTTATATTACACTGATGGTTTCGGCGAATTTTGGGTACGGTCGGGTTGGTTTGAACTCGAAACCAACATGGCCCTCTGTGCAGAAACACTTATAACATGAGTTCTGGACATCCGAATGACGTGTCGTCAATTAAATTGAATTCCTTTTAGTGAGACGGTTCTTTTGGATTACAACACATGATGTTTAGATGCATATTGATAATGGTGGGGTTGGTTTTAGCTTTAAAACCAACCGGGCCCCTGGAACGGAAAAGCCAATATCTCTCTGACCGGGCGTCCGATTGACGTGTCGTCTGTCCCATTGAGTTCCTATGGACGAGATGGAACTCTGTGATACATAAACTCTGGACTTCGTGACAGTTGATGTATCGACCCCCTTGGCTCGTGGAGCGGACCCTCTAGAAATTTAGCGTGCTGTATGCGGGAACCCTAGAGCTGGTTGCAAGTGCGACGACGATGACGACTCTACTTGGATCCTACGTGGGTTCGGCAGCGAGGATGACTGTACTTGGATCCTCCGTGGGTTCGGCAGTGATGATGATTGTACATGGATCCTACATGGGTTCAGAAGTGATGGTTACTATACTAGGATCCTATGTGGGTTCGGTAGCGACGACTTCTGTACTAGGATCCTAGATGGGTTCGGTAGGGGAGATGATTTAGAGGCTCCATCTATCATCTCCACCCCTCTTCACGAGTAGTATAACCGTGTGAGCATATTCTTGACTTTCAATCATTATCATCGATGTGATTGACTTACTTTCCTATATGTACTGGGTTGGGAATTCCTGTGTGGACTGGGTTGTACTTGGGCTCTTGAGTTGGAGCCGAACTGGAATTGATGAGTTAGGTATATGTATGGGCATATTCTTAAGTTGAGTTGGTTGATACTTCATGTTATATATCATTCCTTTTTGGTATATACATTGTGTATTCTGGGAGACCTTCAGGAGTCTCGGGTTCCCTACTGAGTATCGTATACTCACCCCGGCATGGGATATGCCCGCACTACATTTTGTTGGATGTAGACGATAGACAACACTGATCGAGGTGGAGTTTAGTGGAGCGGGACGGTTCCTTGAGGTGGACCACATGGCGGGACATACGCGGAGCGGACGGCCAGACCCAAGGAGCTATAGAGACCATCTGTACCCACCCTTCTGGTGAGATAGCCGGAGGAAGACTCAGTTATTACTGATTATCTTTACCAATGTTGTACTTTCTTTTCAGTTGTAATTTATTTTCAGTTGGGTTTGTATTCTGGCCCATTTACTTTTTAGTACTTACTTTTGTACTCAGTTTACTTAGTGTTTACATTATCTTACATTCTCTGTTGGGTTTGTTTACTTATAAAAAGGCAATTCCTTCCCTTTTTAGGGATTTAAGCTTTCGGTACTAGTCGCCTTCCCCTGGCCTATGGATGGTGGGCTTGGGGTAGTCACGGCACGGGCCCTGAGGACGGGTCGTGATAGTTACGTCATAATCAAGGTTAATCTGATGAACATTTCTCATATTATTTTACATATATACATATTTTTTTATTTTTTTATTAAAATATATTGATGGATGAACTCTCAACTGAGAAAGATAATATTTTTTCTAATACATAAATACCAAAAGGTAAATCCAGTGAAAATAAGTGAATATTAAATCTTTTTGATCATTATTATATAATAACTAGATTAATCCTTTCAACTCAACGCATCATCCACTATGTTTACATTCTGGATTATGTAATGTATTAATATGTAAAAATAATTAATCCACTCAAATCATTATCTTTGGTTCATATTCAATGCATTCTTTGTTAATATAAACATTAAAAAATTCTTATTAGAAAATATTTCACACCATTATCTATATGGATAATACTCCATTTCATTAACGGAAAAATTATAATCGATAACTCAAAATCATAAGTCATGTAATTTTATCATGAAGGAAAAATCGTGAATTAAAATCCATCACGATATGATTCTATATAAGAATGAATCCTAGTTTATTCTTCAATGTATTTCTATCAAACACAAACACTTATATACAATATGGTAGTGTGAGAATATGTATATTTACTAAACATATCTTAATATCGATTAAATTTTTTTATTCATTAGTCCAATGTAAAATCAATCCATTATTGATAACCATGTAATTTGAATTGATAACTCTATGAAATAATTCAAAATTACTTGATAATATCCCAAAAATGTTAAAAATATAGATCGTATCCAAAATTTTTTGTTTCATCAAATATTTAATAATTTAAGACTTTCCTGGATCCATTTATGTATCATATATTGATAATTTATTACTTATAAATGAATCACTGTCTATATATAATATCACATGGGACATTTTTCATAATACTCTACATTCCCAAGGGATATTAGTAAATTCTTCTAGTAATATGCTTGTTCTCCCATTCTCATGGAATATACGACTATATCATATATAATGTCTAGTTTAAATTGATCAGGTTAATATTTAAATACACAATTAATTAAAATATTCAACATCAACTGGTCACGTGGTGTGTATTCATGGATATTAGAATCATGAAATTCAAAATATAATAAATCCATTTAATTTAGAAAATCATACCCATAGGATGATCAAGCCCAAGAACACCCTAAAAGAGGCTCAAACGTGCCCAAACACTAAAACAACTATTATGGAAAACATCATGCGTGGGGACGGATGGAGTTGCCGATATAACCACTAACAACTAATCACATATTTTTAATGATTAGAACCATATGATTCGAAGAATTATAATCATGATATATAAATTCCATAAAAAACCTAATGAAATCAGAGGGCCCCCTCAAAATTTCCAAAGTTCATGAACTTTAAGGAAAATTTATAGACAACTAATGATATTCTTGTATGAATCTCCTCCTATAGTATTTTACTCTAATGTTTATTTGATCGGAGTAGATCTACGAAAAAGAGGGAAATTCTTAAGCCTCAAATATTGGTCGTGAGAAAGAGAGGTAGAAGAACGGATGAAATGAACCCGAGTACATATAGGTGTGCATCCAACATGAAGAACATAAGTTTGAATGAATCTAAGATGAAATAAATCTCATGATCACTAGCTGTGGCCTTCAAAAAGATACACAATTTGAGGAAATAAGGCGAATCCCACTAGAAATCATTTTAGGGAAGACAGAGGGAATAATTAGATTAATAACTGTAAAATTGTAAATTTACACAAAATTTATCACGTTCATGGTTTTTCCACATGGTTTGCAAAACTATGTGAAAACCATGCATGGTTACCTTGATAAAATAAGAAATATCATAGTTTGGGGACATGGTTAGTAAAATTGTGCACCAACTATGGGAGATTACTCTACCCAAAATATAGATCATATATATATATATATATATTACTCTTATAAAGCGATAAGGACAGTTTTCACAAAAACATGCATTTTAGTTCTAAAAAATGCCCATACCCCATTGGGAACATCTCTAACACACTAGGAATCTATATAATGTACCAAATAAAGAATTAGACTAGAATTTAATGGATCCAAACCTATGTTGAAATCTGTTTTCATACAGTCTTCCCCCCTTAAAATAGATTTTCTCTGAGTTCTTCTTACATGGGTGGGAAAATTTTCTAAGAATAACTCTGACCACTGTGCGTGTTCATTGGTCTCCCACTCCCAATTATCATCCAATACATTTTCGTGGTTCCATTTCAACCACCTAGGTGGGACATATTGGTCTATGAGAGACTAAGTCATCCAGTAAATGATGTGTAGTTGTTACTCCTCAAAGGAATCATCAACATCTAACTCAGCATCATTCGAATAAAAATTATCATAACAGTCAGTATGTTACTAGAAAATCTTTGAAACATAGAAAAACTCAGTCATGGAATGGTTCTTTAGAGGTAATAACACAATCCCTAACATCAAATTATATATTTCATTGACAACAATCACTATAAAATTTCTATCTAGACTGAGTAGTATCCATATGCCTTCTGATCAGCTGAACCTACTTTGGAGACACTTGAATGAGATGAGGACCTAGTACTACTACCTCTCCAAAATCAATCCCACATTGGGGTGAATGTAATGTTCTAACATATAATGCCTAAAAAATATCCATATGAATTTTCACCTGAAAAATAGAATTATAGGTGAACTCAATTAGGGGAATATCCATCTCCCATGAATCATTCAAATCAATGACACATTCCTAGAGTATAACCTATAGAACAAAAAGGTTTTTTTTTCTAGTTTTCCATTGGTATGTGGTTGAAATGTTTTTCATATAATCATCTATGTTCTCATAGCATTCTAAAATAGCTTCCATAACTATGATGTGAAATCATCATCCATATCTGAAATGATAGTTCGTGGGACTCTATGTATTAATTTGACCTCACAGACATATAGTCTTCCCAACTAAACAACAATGAATGTCCTGAGAATAGGTTTGAACTGATCCATGCTTGTTAGTCTGTCAATGACTGGTGATATAGTGACACTACCACTAGGCGACATAGGTATCCTATCAACAAAATACATAGCAACACCAACCCATTCACCTTATAGGACTAGAAGAGTCCATAAAAAAGAATACAAGACTCAAGTTCTCCGCATTCCCCTGCTGACAGGTGGAACACCTATTGAAAATGACTAATATCGAACTTTTTATTCCAGTCCACCAATACTAGTGTCATGTTTCTCAATGAGAAATAGATATTCCTAGATTAACTACCCACTGAGAATCATGGGACTCCCGCATTCACTCCACTCTCATATCCATTGTATCCTAGACATTTCCATGAATACATAGGATGTCGTCTCTATAAATAGACTAATATAAAGGAGTTTTATATCTTGATATACCCTCACAAAGAACCAGGACCTCATGAACTGAAAATTTTATACTCTTTACCTTCATAAGGAGGGAAGATGAAACCTTCATCAAAGAGAGGTATGACTGCTCATGACCATTATGAAACTCTAGATTCATCTCAGATAAGAGGGACAATAAAATCCAATCATCACTGGATTCCCATATGTCATGTTATTAATTATTCTTGCTAAGTGCATCTACAATCACATTTCCCGTCCCAAACATATAAGCAAATACAAAATCAATGGATTTTAGATACTTGACCCCCCATTTTTCTCAAATGTTTAGGTCATGAAGTGAAAATATATATTTGAGCCAGTTGTGGTCCATATACACCACAATGTTCTCAAACAATAGATAATGTCTCTGAACACATATGGAATGGAAATATTCATATAGCTCAAATTCATGTGTTAGGTAGTTTCATTCATGAGTCATAAAATATCGAGATCCATACGCAGTGACCCTATAATCCTGCATTAGCACTTCTCCTAACCTGATGCTTAATGAATCACATGAGAAGGTATGTCCAATTCCTATATCTGGACAAATCAAAAAAGTTTTTGATACAGGCCTCACTTTTATCCCCTAAAAGTATTTGTCGAACACTTTTGACCACATGAACTTGACACCCTTCATTGTAATTCCATGGAGAGGTGAGGAAAGGAAGAGAATGTCCTATATGAAATGAATATAATATCCATACATCCCCACGGTACTATGTATATCAAACACATTATCGGGATGCTTCTATAAAATTGCAACCCTAACCATTTTTTGGTCACTAGTTACACTTGATTTTGAGATAATATGACCAGATAAGTGAAATTTGACATTCAAAAAGTGTCCCATAGAATATATGTCTTAAATATGATGCTCTATCTCTGTAGTCAGAAAGATATAAATATAATTTTCATGGTCATTATGAATGTGTGAATACAGTAAAATGTCTTCCACAAAGAAAACAGTATAATAGATAGGGATAGAAAAACCTATTCATTTGAACCATGAATACCTCAGGCATGTTTGTAAGACTGAACCACATAGCAAGGCACTCTTATAAAACATTAATACTATGAATTGTTATATGAGTTATGTATGATATCTTTTCTCTCACTTGGTGATATCCCAACAATAGGCCGACCATAGAGAAGTCTGTAGCTCCTCATAGTTAGTCGAAATGATCATTTATTCAATGTAGTGGATACCAATTATTTCGATTAGGAAATTTCAACATTCTGAAATCTAGATATACATTTAAGTTTACATCCACATTCTGGGAGAAAATCCAAGGTGGACCCCAAGTGTATATAACATGTTGGATTAGGCCTTTGGCCACTAAATCCTATAACTGCTGCTTGAGCTCCTGAATTTCTATATGATTCATCCTATATGGAAATATGGACACTAGATCTTCTCCTATAATAAACATAGTCATAATGTATACCTCTCCTCCAAAAAATTTATTAATTTTATAAAAAGGAACTCTATGGATTAGTGTTAACCGTAGAATAAAAAACATATTTCAAAATTTATGTTTCAAAGTTCAAACACCAATCAACCACATATCAAAATTTGAAAAAAAAACGTGCGACGTCGAACCCATCACCTCCAAATTCCAGCTCCAAGATACACCCATTGGCCAATCGTAAGAAATATTTTCCTCCATAGAAGAAAAATCAACATCCCGCATCTCATGAAGACTCATCATCAGCCTCCATAATCAATACATCTCCCCCATCGCCATTATTTCCACACCACCATTGGATCCTGTAGGCGGAAAAATCATACTGTGAAGCAGATTGACATTCCGACGCCAATTAAACCTTCACCTTACCTTCACCATCACCATCATTGTCTTCAAAAAACCATAAAATACTCATGATAGAACCAAAATAGCAACATAGAACACCTTCAATCTCTTCAACCATCATCATCACATCACTATGATAGACAGGCCGACGGCCGCCACCGCCACCAGTCAGCAAACCCCAAAACAAATACCAAACACCAATAAAACGACCTCACGTAGAAGTGCCCAACTAACCTTTAAGAGTATAGTGATAGATAAACACCGAACAAAAACGTCAAACCAGAAAATTCCATGATAGGATAAGATCACTAAAAAAATTGATGCTCATGGAGCACTGAAGAGTGTCTAACATCACATCCCAAAACGTTAAATGTTAATTCTATTCCATATCAAACTTGTTTTGGAGGAGAGGAAACATGAAATGAGAGTATATTATGGTCATTCAAGTTCTCATGAAGACATCATCAATGATAAGGATGAGAAATAGAGGTTCCATAATAGGAAAAAAAGACGTAGCATTATTAGAAAAACCTTCAACTACCAACCCACAAATCCAAAAATCTCACAGTTACCACTGCTCCGTATGGTGCTTGGAGAAGCACACTGGAATGAGAGGTTGAAGTAGGGTATCAACAGCTGAGGTTGGAAATAGAAAAAACCATCTACAAGGCCACTAACACCCACTATGGATCTATCAACATGAAAAACATCGCATTTAATTGATGTCAATGACAAGGTTGAGTAGACTTTGATCATCCCATCACAACATTGGAAATAACGAAATGGAGCATTTTCGAGTAGGATAAACGACAGTGAAGTCATGAAAGGATGAGAAAAAGGGTGAAGTGGAGTGAATGAAAGGTGAAAGGGGGAAGAAGAGGGTGAAGGGAATGAAGACTCCTTCCCCCTCCAAATCATCAATGAGGAAATCTTAATGTGAGAGGGTAATAATGTATACCTCTCATTGATGAGGTATGAAAGAAAATTCCTCATGAAATACATTCTTGAAGAAATCCACTACTAGAAGAAAATAAAATTGATTAAAGACCTAATCATTCATGATGGGATTAATGATATGGGAGGTCACTCAACTTATTCCATGAATCTGTAGTCGCCCTCAACTATACTAGACATTCCACTCACCATTATGTAGATAACTGATGACTTCTAAAGAAGTAAATGATACCTGATTTCAATATAATTCGGTAAAAATGTGATATTGAACTGACTAGTCCATCATAATAATAAAATTAAAAACATTATTTTCTTGAACAATGAGGACACATAAGAAAGGATAACTACCAATAGCAAGGGTACATTCCCTACATTTGATTATGCTCTCAGAACGCACTCTTAATGGTGTATATAGGGAAATTACACCACATATATACTATATATATAGTATGAGACATTCCATGATAGATACAGAGATAAAATATTTCAAAGAACCAATTTTCTATAAAACATATTATATTTTCATTCCACAATAATAGTACCACATACCATAGATTTCCCTAAGACCTGATCCTCTGGTATTGGGTGTAGCGCATGCAACTAGGTTGATCTACATACCTATATAATAGATAGACTACCTTGAAAAGAATAGATCTGCTAGTGATTCTAGTGTTTAGGAGTCTAGAAACAACGACCACGAACACCACCTTAGACAGACATGTTGGTGTTATTCCAACTCCTTGACTAACAAAGTTCAAAAGAACCCACTCATGTAGGTGAAGCTGGAATGGATCATTTTTTACTAGAAGTTGGTGGAAGGGTCCTACAGAAATGATGAAGATTCCCCATATGTCCACTAGATGATCACTCCATTGCGTCACAATCACAATAAGGATTTAGATTCCCCCATCATCCACAATGATGAAAAATAACAAATCTATCAATGCAGATACCATGGTTCTCAATTACATAATGATAAACCGTGATGGAATGTTTCCTAACATGATAGAACTTTTGGCTTGCCGAGGCACTAATCCACTATGCCTAGTACAGTTATCGTCCTTAAGGTTTCACTCATTGAAAAGATCCTAATTAATTATTTCATAAAAAGTAGGAAGCTTAAATATAGTCACAATTATATGAATGGCATACTGAATCTCATCCTCAAAAGGTTTACCACAAAATATATCATCACAACCTTGAAGTGATAAATTTTTTTTTAACTCAGTGAAACATACTGAATATTACACAACTGACATCGAAAACTACCCGATATGCATTAACTCTCTGTCTTTGTCAGCTCTAAATGTCTATGGAAAGATATGATCACAGAAAATAGTATTGAAGTCATCCCATAACATTCCATGATGGCGACCATCGAGGGTAATCACATCCCACCAATGCATGGATGAATAGTGCATCATGTATGTAGAATGCTTGAGCCTCCACATTAGATTCATTTACATATTCTCAATGATAGATAGGATGCCCTCTATTCAAGACTCAACATATTGTAGACCTTCATCCTATAAGAATGTATGAGGATGTGACTGCTGGATCTTGTGAGTAAGATCATACTTCATAGGTGCAAGACAGAGAGCACCATGAATGGACTACATGTGACCTAGAAAACCATCAAAAAATGGTCATAAGATCCAGATATGGTACATTATATGGTATCTCATGTAAAACTCTTGGAGGTATGACTGACAGCTTAGGTTCCACCACATCTGAAGCATGATCGTCGCCACCATATGGGTGTTCAAAACAAGGACACTGTGGAAGCATTAGACTAAAAAAATGCCAGAACATTACTAAGTAAAGTATATATGTAGATATATAGAAACACTAGAAGAAGCTAAAGACACAAAAACTCACTACCCAAGGCATACTACCCCCATCTAACTTCTTAGACAATCATACATTACAATGTGATCTTTTAAAAGATTCATTTAAATTTACATTTAATATACAATTTCCCTCCTTAAAATTTCCTAATCATGACAAGGCCGGATAAGGTAGTGATACCATTTCATTTAATAAGGAATTTCTCAATTTATTATGGTTATCAATTCCCATTGAATCAGTTCCCATACAACCCATTAATGAAACAACACCCTTTTATTTATAGAATAATGTATTGACATGGTAAAATACTAATCTCAACCCATGAGGACCTATACACCTCATGAAATGGGATAGGTAATCACTCAATCATAACCAAGAGTAATACAAGCAAAAGATAACTATAAAAGCATCACTCAAATATCATAGACATATCAAGTAATGAAAATCATTGAAATTAACATATATGGTATGAAAATATGTATGAAATTAAAATTATATATGAATACCATGATTCATGTAACATTTATCATTTCCCTCATATCATTGGTCCGTAGGTTATATAGAATCCCATTCAATAGAAAAAACTCCACATCACCACACATCATGTGGATCACCCAATAGTGAAATTATTTGAACAATATTAAGAAATATATAACAAGAATTAATATTTGGTTAAATTGGATTTTATACCAAACATAGGTCTATGATGCCAAATAAACTCATATGAACAAGTATCATAGTGCTCCTAATGTACAATATATGGTCACCAAATCGTTATTCATGAATTTATAACCTCCTCTGACACCACTTTGTGTTGTCCCAAAAATAGATTCAACATTGTTGGTCCCCCGGGCCCGGTGGGATACATGGACTCAAATCAATCTCCCCAAAATAAAATTGATAACTAATAGTAGTGAGGGCCTACTGTATTTCCATGGGGAGATTATTACCTCATTACCAGAGTTTACCATCATGAATAAATAAAATAATAGGTAATTAGTGGAATAAATATAAGTAAATAGTATAATAATAAAATACTAATAGATAAGAAAGGATTAAAACAAATATATCAAAGGGAATAACTGATGATGATATGACATGTCACTAGATAACTGGAAAACATGGGTACAAGAATGTAGAAATAAGAGGTTCAAAAAACTATAAATGAAAAAAAATTACAATCCCATGTTTCCATTGCTTGATCTTAGTCATCTTCTTTCTATATCCACCCTAAACATTAATAAATAATGTTTTCTTAGTTGTATGCTTCCATTTTGCAACACCATCTTGCATGTAATCTATCTCAGGTACCAAATAGTACCCAAAGTGGTTGTGAGATAAATCTCAATGGGCCACAACCAATGGGGTTTATAACATCAATTCTATGTAATGGAAATATTACAGTGAGGAAGAATGTATTTATAAATTAAAGTAATATAATATAACTAAAAATCAAAGTACCTAATAGATATCATTACTGGTGTATAAACATGTAACCAATTTTTTTTGATTATTTACAATTTTTAAATAAGTTACAACTTATAAATAGTGAATGATCCAAGATGTAACTAGGAAACCTATTTAAATATTTAATATTTTATTTACAAGGTAATTACCTAGGAAATGTAGACCTTAAGGGTATCCAACTTAGTGATAAATGTAGATTGGGAAAGGGTAAGAGTGTAATAAAAGGAACATAGTCCAAGTCATTCCACACTAAGATTACTACCGATTCATAGCAGTTCAAACCTGGTAAAATGGGGATATGAATTGACAAGGCCTGATGTGCTTTAACCATGAACCTACTTGACAATGTTGGTTACAAGGAGTTTTTTCATGGAATCATGTATCACTACATGAGTGATTCTATGGTGTCATACCAGGAATCCAATGATAGACAAGGACGTGGTTCTAGGTGGCTATCAACATATGCCAGTATATCCTTGAATTCATAATGGGGTCCTCGAGTGCTTAAGGAATTCCCTTCAAAATTCAATGCCTATCACAAGTTAGACCACTAGTATTTTAATAATTAAGTTATATATAATTCAAAAGGTTTAATCCATTAACTATCATTACTATGACAAGGATAATTGACCATGAAACTATTTACTCAAGTCATAATTAATAATTAAAACCATTTAGTTAAAACATTTCCTTTCATTAATGTGACAAGGCCAACTATCATGAAACTATTCATTTATCTAATTTAATGAAATTTCAATAATCAAGGTTCACTCCCCTACCTTAAATTAATATGGTAAGGAATTCTACAAACATGTAACATTTTATTCAATTATATTTAATACTTCTATGTGATGTACTTTGTATACTTGTCAATTTCTAGTTAGCATTAATTTATCAATCGAAGCACTTACCTTATGCTGGTCAAGAGCAAAGCATACATGGTACTATACATCCTAATATTCAAAATATAATTGGGAAATATGATATAGATAATCATAGATTTTGGATGTCCATGAAAATGAACACCTGAACAATGACTCAAAGAGGTCAAATAATAAAATGGTAATTATGGAAAAATTCATAAATGGGATGGATAGAGTTATGGGAATAAATACTGAAAAATAATAAGATATAAATTAATAAAATAACCACATAGTTCTACAGATTATATCCAATTTATATATATTCAATAAATGGAAACCGATGAAAACGGTGGGCACCACACGTAATTTCTAAAATCAAAGAACATAATGGATAAATTATCGACCACCCACATTAGCCTTGTTGGAATTTCTTCCTTCTGTATCGACCACTAATTTAGTGAGGATTGAAGTAGATTGGAGAAAAAGGAAAAAATGCACACACAAAGATAATTATGTCGAGAGAAAGATAGAATAATAACAGCTCAAATAAACATGAGTACTTATCATTGTGTATCCAATGTGATGAATAGAAGCACGAATTGATCCCATATTATAGAGATATCCTGATAAAGAGAATATTACTTAAAATATCCCAAATGAGAGAAATTGTGTCTAATCATTATGGAAATATTATTAGGGATGAATGATGGATTAATTAAGTCATTGAGGGTAAAATGTTAAAATTGCCCATAATTTATCATATTCACAGTTTTTCCACACTGTTTGAAACCCATGCACAAACCATTGATGTGTACCAAGAGAAAAGGGTAACATTCAGGGTTATGCCACATAGTTAGGGAAACCATGCACCAAATGTGCGAGAAAGATTTTCCTGAAATGTAGGCCATCCATACTATTAGATCTAATCATGGGAACCTTATACACTATTTTAATTATCCATTATACATGGCCAAATTTCCTTGAATGTTGGGTTTGAAGCTCCAAATATACCTCCTAATCCCATAGGGTCATCACTAATGACTCAAATTTCACTGTATTATATTTTAATATTATATGGAAAATATTTCAAGACCTGGCTTTGAGGTGGCATGCAGTTCCGAGGCCCGGTGAGCCCGAAAAAAATGATTGAATTTATTTAAAGAATTAAATTATGTGTGCGTGTGGTTTTCTTGAAAAAGTGGAATAACACATGAACGGATGCTCGGATAAAAAATCTAAGGGCACCGTTACGTGTAGAGTAGCGGGTTTACCCTAGGAGAGACCTAACATCGACTGGCATAGGTCGGAGGTGATATCTAGTTTTTGGACGTAAAAGTAATAAAATATTTAATAAAAATATTTTATTAAATTTTCTTACAATGGGATCCTTTATCCTTTTAAATAAAGGTTTGCGTAGGGGTCCTGGGTTACATATCTCATAACCCTAAAACCCTTGGATGCTCTAGAGGCTCTAGAGGAAACCCCAAGGACGAGATGACATTTTTTACGGGTTTCGCCAGGGACGACGACGCGACAACCAGATCACCGCCATCGAATTCCGCTGATCCAGGTAGGGAGTTTGATCTCTTTAGGATTTCGTTCCCGTTATAGATTCCTACAATGAACACGGACTAATCCATGAACAGATTAGCCCACAGATCGATCTTATTTGTGGGATGAGATTTTTTGGGTATTTTGGGGAAAATATTCATCCTTGCAATTTAATTTTTTGATTTTTTTTTGTTTTGATCTAACGTTGAAGAAATCAGATCATCACAAACAATGATCGAGGTTCTTACCTCTTTTTATTTTTTGCGATTAAATTCCCCGTTCTTCATGGCGACTCCTTGTTCTTCCCCTCACATGACGTTCTTGGAGGAAATCGATCGCTGTACATTCATTTGTTGGAACAATTATCCAAGATTGTAGATCTAGCCCTGGAACGATGCTACGGAGGTGCGATTGCAGTGGTGATGGACGATTTGTAGCGGTTCGAGAGATATGGGTTTTTGAGAGTTTTCTTTCGGATAAATCAATTCATGTTTTCCATGAACATTGAAGGTCTAAAACACTAGGATTCAGTGTTTGAATGATGAATCAAACAATAATCATTGGTTTCGTTGCAAACAGATGACATATTCATGATCTGGAAGATCGGCCGAGGTGCTAGGAGGAAGATGATGATCCTAGAGAAATCCCGACTACACGGTGTGTACAATGGCTTACGCAGCGTGTTTTCGTAGATGGACCACCTTGTGTGTACTCTAGGAGTACATGGACACGAGTTGGGTACATAACAAAGGAAACAATGTTTATACCCTTCCACCGCCAGACCTAGCCAGATACACGGGATACCCCGTGTACTGGTACACATGCATGGCGACACAGACAAAGTCCATATACGGGCACATGGCCAGCATACACGGAGCGAACCCCAGGTGCTCAGACACGGTTTGTGATTCTACTAAAAGCCGTATAGTTACTTTTATATGACAACACTAGAGACACATTCATTTTAAACAGGTAGTACACGAAGTCAAGGAACATGACGATCCTTCTATACGCCATGTAGAATAGTTTTACACACCTGGACTAGAGATAACATCCATTTACATGGTTAGTACCCAGATTCAAGGGGCATGGCATATGATCTTACTAAATGATGTGTAACCTGTTTTACATGGCTTGATCCATTTGTATTCCTTGACTTTCACTAGCTTTCTAAGGGCATGTACCCTTGGTCTTTCCCCTGAAAGATTCTGGTATCATTTCCTACGTACAGAAGTATGATCTCTTCAACAGGACTTCCTAAATAGAGTTTTTGGAATCCCCTCGGTGAGACATAGAGCAAGATCCTCTATTCATTCCTGGAACCCTATGTAGAGTTCTTGGTATCGACGTGATTTACTTTACCCAGGGGCCAATCTTCTGTAAAGAAGATTAGTCGAGACTGAGTTTTTGGAATCACCCCAATTTTATTGGTTGTGATCCTCACCTGAGCATCATATTCTGAAGTACTTGAAGATTGTGTTTTCCCGAAACGAGTAATTTGTAACTCTCTATTCATAACTAGGAGTGTGTTCTCCTTGTTACGTGCATAGTGGAATCTTTGAGCTGGATCATAGTGGTGGTTTCACGGTAGTCAACTGTGTAAGAGTATATCTGGATATTCTAGATATATGTTCTGTAGACATATACTGTGTAGAGATGACTGTCTCATTCCATTGTGGTATTTCCTTTGTTGTATTCCTTTGTGGGTTTCAAGGTGTCCAACTGGGTACTGTTATACTCACCCCTACACGGGCTTTCCCTGCACGTTTCATGTCTTGTGTTGACGAGCGATACTTTGATAGGATTCTAGGTGGACCAGGACCAGACAGTGCTCCGTGAGATCAGGCAGGCCAAACTCTGTACCTACAGCTACAAATTGCAGTCCTAGTACCTTTCATTATTGGTTGGACCTTGTTACAGACTCTCTTTCTGTGGGATTCTACTTTTGGCCCATGCTTTTACATTATTTTACATTACTTCTCTATCGTACTCTATTGCTTGAGATTTTAGAGTATGAATTCATTTCCATTTTTAGTAGTTTCTACTTATCAACATTGTGGGCATGGATATGTGTGTGTCTATGTACAGGTTTATAGTCAATGCCTCCCATGTTACTAACATGCCTACTCGGTGCTAGTCACCAGCCCCTGCCCTATTGGAGGCGGACTTGGGGAGTTGTGGAATGGGCCCCACTGGGATGGGTCATGACAGAGTGGTATCAATGGTGTTCGGTTTGACAGTAGGACAATGTGTTTGTGAGTTGGTTTGGGGCAATATTGTTAAGTGTTTCGAGTTTGGATTTCAGGCCAGGGACCTCAGTGTGGGTACGTGCAGCCGACGTATCCATGCACAAGGATTCTGATAACATGCTTTTCGACTCGGAACATGAGAACTATAGTTGTAGGGGAAAACAATGGTACATCAATCATATAGGAATGTGTTGTGTTTTACATGTCCTTCTTGAGTCAGCTCTCTAGAAATACTCACTAACTGTGATACAACTTGTTTCGTTATAAGAAACCTTCGTGACATGCACCCGCTAGGATCCAGCAGCTTGATCATGAGGATGATCCCCTCAGTGATGAAGCTTCGATACAAGGCCCAGATATCCCAGTTTTACCTTTAGGTGGTGTTCTAGTTATTCCACCACCTCTGGAGCAGTGTTTAGTGCCTACTGTACTAGCGGAGGAGGAGCGCAGGCTGAGCGCACTCCACGAGTTTCAGAGGCAGAGACCCCTCAGGTGTTGAGGTGAGCCTAACCCTCAAGTAGTAGAGGACTATCTTGAGTTAGTGGCCAGATTCTTCAATTTGGTCAAGACACTAGCAGACCAGATGGTGATCCTGGTAGTGAGTCTTCTCCAGGGCTTGGCAGGGAGATGGTGGAGTTTGGTTATCCATACTCACGACGAGGCGACACATGCATAGTCTAGGTTTGTGCATCTCTTAAGAGAGTATATTTCACCGGTTACCCTGAGAGCAGTACGTATTCAAGATCATATTCAGCTCCAGTAGGGATCCTTGACAGTGGTTGACTATTCATCGATGTTTACCGACCTCTCACGGTACTCGATGGATATGGTCAGGGATTAGTACATCAGATCTCAGACATTTGAGCGGGGTTTGCGCAGAGACATCCGAGCTAGTATCATCCTTATGAGAATTCCTACTTATGATAGGGTTCTCGAGCAGGGAATTAGTTGTCGAGAGATTCTTGGAAGAGCAGAGACAGCCAGTAGTTGTCAGTAGTTACCAATATGGAGCAGAGACCTCAAAAGCATGAAGCCGACATCAAGGATCCAGGCTTGGAATATGTTTTCAGAAGAGATCCCAAGACAGAGGATCTGTCCTATTGGGTTCTCATGGCACATCCAGCTAGCATCAAGAGAGGTGATGCTACTCATGTGATGGAAGAGGGAATCTCACTTGAGATTTTCCAACCCACCGTGCTACTAACATGAGAGTAGTGGATGGAACAACGAGGCAAAGGAAATGTGTGGAGAAGACTTATCCACAGGGTCGAAGATGTGGTAGGAGAGCTAGGAGAGATGCTGGAGGTTCTAGGAGTTTGTGGAAAAAGGCAAGGATAGCTGTAGGCAACATATTATTATGACCCAGGTACTCCGGGAATGATTATAGGGACAATCTATGTATTGGATACATTGGATACTGTACTTATAGACTCAAGTCCTATTCATTATTTTCTGGCTAGTTATCTTTTTCGAGACCTTGAGATTCCAGTTAAGCCGTTTACTCGACCCTTGCGCTTAGAGACACCGACTGGAGAAGATTCAGAGATCACACACCTTTGCAGACAGTGTGACCTGACCCTTGGAGGTGAGAGTTTCGGTTGGAACCTCTTGGTGGTAGCGTCAAGGCCTTACAAAGTCATTCTTGGTATGGATTGGCTATCCATAGTTCATGCCCAGATTGACTGTTTTAGGAAAATGGTGAGGTGTGTCTGCATTGATGGAACGAGGTTCTCCTTTATTTTTGAAAAAGCGACCCTAGCAGTGCAGGATGGAAACATTCATAGGAAGGTATAGCTGATTTCACATCAGTTGGCTAGCATAACCCTTGGCACAACAGATGTTATGAGTTTCCAGTTTCGAGCAGCAGTTTCTGTGTTCGAGGACGTCTTTCTGGAGGATGTCCCTAGATTAACTCCCCGTCGAGAGATAGATTTCTACATTGAGTTGCAACCCGGGACGACATTGATATCAGCATCAGCATATATGATGGATCCTGTAGAGCTTCGTGTGATTAGAGTGCAGATGGATGACATGCAGAGGAAGGGCTTTCATGAGACCCAGGGTTTCACCCTGGGTGGCCCCAGTATTGTTTTCCAAAAAGGAAGACAGAAGCTTGAGGCTATGTGTGGATTACTGCCTCCTGAATCAGTCGACCGTGAAGAACCGATATCCACTACAGATGAATGATGACTTCTTAATCTAGTTAAGAGGGTCACGTTGGTTCTTGAAGGTTGATCTATGATCAGACTATCACCAGTTGCGAGTACAAGATGAGGATATAACAAAGACGTATTTAAGATGTCGATATGGTCACTATGAGTACTTGGTGATTCCCTTCAGCATGAAAAATAACCCTAAAGTGTTAATGGGACTCATGAATAGGATATTTCCTCCCTATCTAGATCTGTTCATAGTGGTTTTCATTGATGATATCCTTGTGTACTTTGCGTCCGAGGAGGAGAACGTGAGGCACCTAAGGATGGTTCTGGAAACACTCCAAGAGCACCAGTTGTATGGGAAACTCTCTACGTGTCAATTCTGGATACAAGAGGTCCACTTTCTGGGACACGTTATCTCAGCAGATGGTTTTCCAGTGGACCCAAAAAAGGTAGAGGCAGTGCTATCATGGGAGCCACCCCGGAGCGTAATGGAGGTGTGGAGTTTCCTTGGGTTGGCATGCTACTATCATAGATTCATTCTTCATTTCTCCATGATTTCATCACCCATGATAGCTTTGACCTAAAGGGGACATCCTTTTGTGTTGACCGAGAGATCCCATCAGGATTTTCAGCAGTTGAGATAGAGTCTCATGAGTGCCCCGATCATGAAACTACAAGAAGAGGGTGTGGAGTACATGGTGTTCTGCGACGCATCAGGAACCATGCTTGGTTGTGTCCTGCTGCAGAGTCAAGCAGTGATTGCTTATGGCTCACGTCAGTTGAGGCCACACGAGAAGAACTACACGACCCATGATTTTGAGTTGGTAGTGGTACTATTCGCTGTTAAGATGTGGCTACACTACCTGATGCTCGAGCAGTTTATCATCTACTCTGATTAAAAGAGTCTCAGATATATATTTTCTCAGAGGGAATTCGATTTAGGGTAGAGGTGGTGGTTTGAATTCCTCCAAGATTATGATATTGATATCGTTTATATTCTAGGGAAGAGGAACGTTGTGGCAGATTCTCTCAGCAGGAAATCCAGTTCGCAGTTGCTGGATGAGGCGACGAGGTAGTTTTCCTCTTTATAGATATCATTCATAGATTGATATGCAGGAGTTTAACTTTCGTCTATGGTCATTACCCTTCCACTCTTACAACAAGTCAGGAAAGCACATCTCGAGGATGCATGTTGTGAGACTCTACATGCTCAGATACCCGCAGGTGATGCTGCTGACATATATTCAAGAGGTGGGGATCACATTGGTCTATTCAGAGGGCGCACAGTAGTACCAGTGATGTTACTGGATGAGGATCTGAGGGAGTTCCATTCATCTCCTTTGGCTATGCATCAAGGCGTGGAAAATACGTACCGGGAATTTTGACATCAGTTCTGGTGGCCATGAATGAAGAAGAGTGTGGCAGAGTTGGTTTCTTGGAGCCATACATCTCAGCAAGTAATGGTTGATCACCAGGTTCTAGCAGGTTTGACTCAGCCCCTTGAAGTTCCAGAGTGGATGTGGGATGGGATATCCATTTACTTTGTGACAGGTTTACCACGTACGTCCACAGGACATGATGCCATATGGGTGATCGTTGACCGACACACCAAGTCGGCCCACTTCCTAGCCATACGGGAGCAGAGTTCAGTGGAGAGATTCCGACGCCTCTACGTGAAGGATATATTTTGACTTCATTTAGTGGCATCAATGATCGTCTCAGATTGTGTTGCTCTTTTCACATCCCGTTTTTGGAAGGGAATGTAGGAAGCTTTTGGGACGTAGTTATGCATGAGCACAACGTTTCATCCTTAGACTAATGGACAGACCGAGCGGACCATCAATGTTTTGGAGGATATGCTACGAGCATGCATACATGACTTCGGTCGTATCTAAGAGGATCACATACCACTGGTGGAATTTTCTTATAACAATAGTTATCATTCCACTATGGGTATTGTACTATTTGAGGCTTCGTAGGGGTGACCTTGCAGGTCACCACTTTGTTGGACTAACCTAGGAGGGTCAGAACTCATGGAACCATAGATGGTACGATCTACTACAGAGATGTTCTGGTCATCCATGAGTTGATGAAGACTACACCGAGTCCGAAAAAGTCTTATGCTGACAAGAGACGGAGGGACTTTGAGTTAGAGGAGGGATACCATGTATTCCTTCAGGTATCACCTCGATAGGGAATGCAGAGATTTGGCCGAGGCGGCAAGCTATCTCTGGGGTTCATCGTCCCTTTTCAGATTCTGAGTAGAGTTGGCGAGGTGGCATACTTCTTGGCTCTACCTACACAGATGGACCGGGTACTCAATGTCTTCCATGTGTCGTAGCTGCGGAGGTACATGCATGAACCATTGCACGTTTTCGACTGGGGTGAGCTGGACATCAATGATGGAGTGGCCTTTGCAGAGTACCCTGTGGAGATCGAGGATCGGCAGGAGAATATCCTTCGTGGGTGAGCTATTCCCTCAGTACATATCCGGTGGTAGTATGTGAATCTTTATGAGAGCACGTGGGAGCGAGAGGTTGAGATTCATGAGTAGTACCCACATCATTTTTGAGTAGCCTTTATTTTGGCTTTTCGGGGACATAAAGCCCTAATTTGGGTATGATATAATGTCACAGATTTCTCCATATATTATTTTAATATTATATGGGTATTCTTTCGAGTCCAGGCTTTGAGATGGCGTGTAGTTCCGAGGCCCAGTGAGATCAGAGAAAATGTTGGAATTTAATTAAATAATTAAATTACGCGTGCATGTGGTTTTCCAGAAAAAGTGGAATAAATCCTGAACGAGTGCTCGGATTGAAAATACGATGGCACATTTGCGTCTAGAGCTGCAGGTTTACCCTAGGAGAGACCAAACATCGGCTGGCACAGGTCGGTGGTAAAATATAGTTATTGGATGTAACCGTAATAAAATATTTAATAAAAATATTTTATTAAATTTTGTAACAATGAGATATTTTACCCTTTTAAATAATGTTTTGCGTAGGGATCTAGGGTTACATGCCTCATAACCCTGAAACCCTTGGAGGATCTGGAGGATCTGGAGGAAACCCCAATGAGTAGACGGCGTTCCTAATGGGTTTTGCCGGTGACGACGAGGTGGCGACCAAATCTTTGCCAATGAAATCTACTGATCGAGGTAGGGCATTTGATCTCATTGTAATTTCTTTCCCATTCATGATTCCTAAGACAAACGTGGACTAATCAACGAACATATTATCCCACGGATCGATCGTATTTTCCGGATGGGATTTTACAGGGATTTTGGGGAAGATCTTCATCCTTGCGATTTAATATATAGATTATTTTTGGTTTTGATCTAACGACGAAAAACTATGATCATCAAAAACAAAGATCGACTTCATCCCTCTTGTTCGTTTTGTGATTAAATTCCCTTTTCTTCATGGAGAATCCTCGTTCTTCCCCACACATGACGTTCTTGGAGGAAATCGATCGTTTCCTATTCAGTTTTAGGCACAATAATATGAGATTGTAGATCCAACCCCGGAATGATGCTATGGAGGTGTGACTGTGGTGGTGATGGACGATTCAGTGTAGATTGAGTGATATGGGTTTTTGGGAATTTTCTCTCGGACGAATCAACTTTTTTTCTGAGCTGATTGAAGGTCCGAAAAACCTTGATTCAGTGTTAGGATGATGAAACGAACAAGAGTCTTGGGTTTCGCGGAAAATGGATGATAGAATAATGATCCTGATGATTGGATGAGATGCGAGGAGGACGAAGATGGTTATGGAGAAATTCCGACTACACTGTGTGTAGTATGGGATACACGGAATGTGTTCGTTGGTGGACCACCAGGCGTGTACTCCGAGAGTACACAGACACTGGTTGGGTACACGGGCAAGGACACGATGTGTATACCCTTCCCTAACCAGACCCATCCAGATACATGGGATACCCCGTGTAATGGAACACGGGAATGGAGACACTGACAAATACCGTGTACGAGCACATGGCCAGCGTATACGAAGCGAACCCTAGGTTCTTGGACATGTCTTGTAATCCTACTAAACGTCGTGTTTTTACTTTTATCCTACAAGACTAGATACACAGGATGTTTACACAGGAATTACCCAAAGTAAAGGAACACGACGTGTGATCCTTCTACATGCCGTGTAGTCTAGTTTTACACACTTTGCCTAGAGACACGAGAATTTTACATGGGCAGTACCCAGAGTCAAGGAACACGGTGTGTGATGCTACTACACATCGTGTAACCAATTTTTCATGGTTTGATCCTTTTCTCATCTGTGACCTTGACTAGATTTCTTAGGGTTCGTACCATTGGTATTTCCCCTGAAGGTTTTTGGTATCATATCCTACGTACAGGACTATGATCCCTTCAACAGGACATCCTGAATAGAGTTGTTGGAATCCCCTCAGATAGACTAAGAGTCAGATCCTCTATTCATTCCTGAACCCTAATTTAATTTCTTGGTATCAATGTGACCTACTTCACTCGGGCACCGATCCTCTGCTTAGCGGATTATTTCAGACTGAGTTGTTGGAATCACCCCATGGCTATTGGTTGTTATACTCATCTGAGCAACATATTATCAAGTACATGTGGTGTGTGTTCCCCTGGGATGAGTACTTTTATCTCTCTCTTCAGACCTAGGAGTGTGTTCTCCTTGTTACGTTTTTAGTGGAATATTCGAGCTGGATCTTAGTGGCAGTTTCCTGATTTTCAACCGTGTATGAGTATATCTGGATATTCATGATATATTTTCTGTAGTGATATACTATGTAGAGCTGACTGTATCATTACTTTATGATATTTCCTTTATTGTATTACATTTTGGGATTTGGAGTGTCCTAATGGTTATTGTTATACTCACCCCTACACAGTCTTTTCCTACACATGGCATGTCTTGTGCATACGGGGGAGCCTTTGACAGGATTCTAGGTGGACCAGGACTAGACAATGTTCAGTGAGATCAGGAAGGCCGAGGTGTGTTCCTACAGTTACGGATTGCAGTCCAAGTTCCTCTCATTAGAGTTTGTACTTTGTTACAGACTCTCTTTTGGTGGTCTTGTACTTTTGTCCTAGGGTTTTACATTACTGTACTTTACTTCCCTGTCGTACACTGTTGGTTGGGATTTTAGTTTATGAATTCATTTCCATTTTCAGTTGTTTATACATTTCATAATTTTGGCTTGGGGATGTGTGTGTGTGACTGTACAAGTTTATAGTCAATGCGTTCCATGTTAGTGACATGCCTACTCGGTGCTAGTCACCAGGCCCTGGCCTATTGGAGGTGGGCTTTGGGAGTTGCAGCACGAGCCCCACTGGTACAAGTTGTGACATCTTTGATAACCTAGAAATAATTCATATTACGTTCAAAATATAGAAATTAGATAGAATTTTATAAGATCCCTACCTAAGTGAAAAAC
This sequence comes from Viscum album, assembly GCA_963277665.1. NCBI lineage: Eukaryota > Viridiplantae > Streptophyta > Magnoliopsida > Santalales > Viscaceae > Viscum > Viscum album. The sequence goes on along the minus strand of OY728120.1, from coordinate 2,056,113,069 downwards.
CGGGTTCATACACCTGTAATGGAATAAAAGGGATAATAATGGCATTAAATTTTTCCTCCCTTCTATGATAACAATGTAAAATATTTTATATATTCAAAAATATCAATGAGAAATAGTAGATACCATTCAAAAAGATGAAATAAATATCCCAATTTGGGAATTAATCATAAAAAATTAAACAAATGTCACATTTCTCATTGAGGATTTCACAACAATGATGCTACATGATGTGATTTGAGGAATAAGAGTTTAAAAAGTGATTGAATTATTATCACAACACTAATACCATGAAATTTCAAGATCAGGTGATTTTTTCTATTTCATTTTATTTCGATTCATTAAATATTTCTAAATATTTATGTGATATTTTTTATTTAATAAGTGTTATTCCAATATATATATGTTCATTTATATGAAAATAATTGAATTAATTCTAATAATTGTTGTGTTTCATGATGAAAATATATGTAATATTTTTCAAGAAGGACTCATATAATATGTGTTATTTGGGGTGATAAGTTTTATTTTTAAAATTTATTTTATGATCATACAATAGAGGATGTCAAAACCTAGGGCCATTCAAATCAATTTGGCGGAATTTCTCAACAAGAATATGAATACAATAATAAATGTATTGGACGGAACCATAACTCTAGGTAATATAGATAACATTAGAAACCTCCACAATCATAACCCCTTGATAATAATTCATAAAGGAATTCATTTCATTCAATCTCCTGTAAAAGAAAGTAACACAAAACCTTCAATCTTCATGCATTGTCCATTATTTCTCACCCCTTAAAGATAACTTTTCAATTAAAAACACTACGCCCAATATAATTGTCCCAAATTGGTAAATTCCAATTTTATGTTAGAAGATGGGGTGGGTATATATATTTTATAGATGATTAATTAGATGATGAATAATCTAATATGATTTATTATATGTAGATGATTCATTCTTTGGCTGTGGGAAATAAAAATTCAATATCATCCCTTAAAAACACACCAAATCATGAACATTATCATACCCAATGTAATATTAAGTATTTATAATTCGTTTAAGGGAAGATATTTCCCATATTAATTCATAATAAACTACCAAGAATCCATGAATAATCATTGAATAATCCTTCGAAAATATACTTTCAATCCATACGTTAGATCTTAGGAGAAACCCGTAGAAATAATTCCAAAAGAAGTGAACATAAACTCCAATTAAAGGTAGATCCTATATCTTTATTGTGGCCTTAAAGAAGGATAAACCCAATTATAATGGAGGAAAAAATAAATTAGGTGGATAATTATTTATTAGTAGATTTTATATTCCAAATTTCTGATTCAAAACAGTCGATCAATGTCCATGTAGTTCCCATGAAAACATGTTTCGCCATTGTGAAGAATGAGTACATAGAATTAATTCCTATGATTTTTTTATAATAGTTAGAGATTTTTTATTTATCACAGGGAGATAAATAACTTCTATTGAAAATAAAAAACCTTTTACATTCATTGAAAATTTTCAGTTCATGTTATAGGGAAGAAATTAATATTTATTCTAAAATGAATTTTGATGGATATTTTTATGCACCCATTAAACTGAATAATCAATGGAAGGGAAACGTTACATGTAATTATAGAATTATTTCAAAGAAATCAATACCTTTTTTCGAGGTACATTGACCCATTTACATTTAAAATATCCATGGTAAGTATATTTATAGGTCATACTGAGGATTTTTACGGCATTTTTTTGTCAAATTTAATATTTGTGTTAATTCATCTATTCATTTCCTGTGACCACGATAAAAAAACATAAATGTTTTAAATAAATATTAATTATTTTTCAATATGTGTCACATAATAGATGATTATGGGATATGATTATTAAGGTTTTTTTCATAAATGTATATTTTTATGGTCATCATCATAAATTTTTTGCCTTATCCATTTAGTGTAAAAAATATTATATCATTTATTGGAATTGAATGATTTAGTAGAAGTTTCATCAAGTATTATTGTAATATTTATCTTCACCATTACAATGTAATTTTGAATTAATATGGAAATAAATTTAAAAATTATTGTATAGAATCAATTTATGTTCTAAAGAAATAACTGGTTACCAAACCAATAATACCACATAAATAATGGGGAATCCACATTAGCTACTTTTGGATGAATTAAACCAGGTTTTGATTGATAATATCTCACAATATATATAACTAAAACCAACAGTATAATATCCCATGACATGGATATTAAATGTTACTATACTCAGCTACACAAACACCAAAAAAGATTTCCTAATAGTTTTTTTATTTAATTAATTTCAAATACAATTTTCCTCGAACTAATACAGTTTTTGTTTATATTTTTCTCATGAACCCTTGTGGAGGCCACAATAGACCAAATGGAATAGGGGAAAATTTTTATATTCAAATATATCATGGAAATAAATTTTAATTATTCTCATCAACACATTAATATGTGTCAAATATGTAAAAAAATATCGACTATTTCAAATGTCATGAGATGACTCAGACCTCATTATATTATTTGAATAATATGATGTAAGAGAATTGATTTTATGGGATACGTTCCATGTATTTCAATAATAAAATAATTTTAATTTAAATATAGTATATATAAAAATTGATTGAATCCAGGGCCACAAAAAATAATGATAATAATGTTGAGTCTGTTTTTTTCATGCCAATAATTTTTATAGGTTTGGTGTGGAAAGATATATCTTTAGTTTCTAATGGAACCCCATGTAATGTAAAATAGAAAAGTATATTATTATGATGTATGTGGGTAATAAAAAGACATGTACACACAAATATATTAAAACAAGTGACCATGTTGATGTATCCAATGAGAGATTTAATTTATTTTGGAGAAAATGGTTAAACCTAGTAGGAAGGATTGGATCCAAATGCTTGAAAAATGGTTCTCGGATTACAATATAGAAAAAAATATTTATATAGGTTTGATCCCAAATCAGATGAAATTTTTATGAATAATTAATCTACCAGATGTATTGGTGAACTGAGATTATTGAGATATAAAAAATATCAATTTTTTTATTGAGAGTGATGTTATGTATTAGATATATAATTTATTTAAAATGGATAATATTAGAATTCATTCCTTTGATAATTCAACAATATATATATATATGCAACATGAGTGGCTCATTAATATTTGACCAATAAAATTTCATCCATGAAATTGACCAGATAATACTACATAATATCATACTAAAGTTAATTTTTGGTAAAAAGAATTCTAGATTGGATGTCCTATTTGTGGTAACTCAACTCCATCAATTGGTAGATTTCCAAAAATAATAATGATGATGATGGGACCCATTTACTATCAATTTCCATAGATGGAAAAATGTCAATGAAATATTATCCTAGATTAGGTGGTGTATCTCACACATTTAAATTCATTAATTAATATTTGTTTTCCCAAATTGTGATGAAAATATTTTTTTGATCTTCAAAAGGTAATATTCACGCCCACACATATATAATTATATAGTAATAGGCTAATCTCATTGAAGAGATTTATTTATGATCCCCATAATTCCATTTTCCATTAATATATATTAATGATATTTAATTAGTGGTAAGTATGATTTATGTTTTAGAGTGAAAGATATATTTTAACTTTCTAAAACATGGAATCGGTAAATTTCTTGATTCATGTATTATAAATTCCCCTAAAACATGTCCACACATTAAACATATGAAATTAATGTGGATTTATTTTTTATTATTAACCATTCTAGTGGTGACTATCCAAACTTATTTATCCACTACTGAGATAACTTATATTCTTAATTGATTCCATTCAATTTAATCATATTTCATGAGTGATCTTGGGGGACGTCACATGTTAGAATTTTCATCATAATATTTCAAGGAAAAGATAATTAAATGAAAAATTTAATATTAATGAATATTTTGTTTATTTAGAACATATGCATGATGAATGTTTTAAATTAATTCATTTTTATCCTTTATAGTCCATGAATAACATTTTATTGAATTGGGATCATTATAAGAAAATAGTATCCATTTCTATCATAATCTATGTATTGTTCAAAATATTTTAATATTTTAGTGATGGGGTAATGAAATTCATGGTGTAACAGATAAAATATATAAATTGTAGTATGTTTCATTTTTGAGATTCTTTTAAGAAATTTTTCTTGTTCATTCATTGAATTTCTCTACTAACCCTCCTCAAAAAAATTAAATGTAAACTACATGGAAAACATAGAATGGGTTGCTGCTATAATGAATATAAAATATCCATTATGAGGGTGATTTTTATATGGAGTTAATTATTGGATACAATATTCATTCAATGAAAAAAATAAATATTAAAAAATTTATGAAGACATGTTTGGAAGAAAAAAAATAAAGTACAAACAATTCAATATGATGTACAGTATCTGTTACTATTTAATTATTCAAGCCCATTTAATTGATCTTGAGATGTTGGGGTTGTAAAATATTAAAGGATATATTTTAATATAAATTTTATTTTGATAGCAGGAATTATGAATTTGAGTAAACATACTTCTAAAGCATTAACATTTTTATATAAATACCTTCCAAACATAAGAATTAGAGTCATTTAAACCTTAATTATTATAAAAAATGTTTTGTATTGAATTTTTCACCAAAAGTGGTGAAATTATCTTCATTTTTATCCTAGGTTAGAAGTATATTTTCAGTGTATGTATACAACATCAGTTAAACGTGAACCTTGAGTGATGAAAAAAATATGTCGTTGTAGATAACTATATAATTGTTAAAAATAATGAATTGAGAAGTTTGATTAGAATGATTCATAAGACCCATCATGTTCCAATGGGAAAATGTAAAATTATTAGATTGATTGATTAATTACGAAGTGTTATGAAGAAATAGATTTTTTATTCTTGAATATTTGGTTTTATCATACATTATTTATTTTAATACATTGAAAATTTAATTACTGTATGATTTTTTCCTTAGAATTTTTTTTTATATTAAATGTCTTTGGAGAAGAGTGGATCAAGTGATGTGGTATTTCATGTCATAATTTATAATTTATGTTTTTTTAAAAAAATTGGTACCTAATTTCAATGATTTTTTTCATTTTCATGCTCTGATTAGTCATTTTATTAAAATAATGGTGATTTATTTTTAATTAAATAAACTGGATAAAAATAATGGTAAATGATAAAAATAGAAATTTTAATTATTTGGTTGATTTTATCACTATGTATCAAATACATTTTAGTGTAAAAATATTTAAAACCCTTTAAATCTATAATCCAATGGTTATACGCCACATAAGTAGCCTAATATAGTCATATGATGATATGCACCAAAGAAGACTTCATGAAGGTGTGGAGAAAAGAGGTATATTCAATGAATATCTTGAACTAGTACACATAGAATGTTTTTTTGGTGGATAGAGATGAATCTTTCCAGTACAGGGTGTTACCAACATTGGATGACATCCTCTAGTCCTAGTCTGGTTTGATTAAGATTTCTAGTCCATATGATGTATTATATTGGAGTGGTATATTTACAAATTTTTTATTTGGGATTTTGAGAAAATGGAACTATTCCTCACATTTATATGTGATACTATTTCGACCACATATCCTGATTATATCAATCATACATTACCATAATTGTATCTTTGTCACCTAACAACCTCAACATAACTTGAAAATAATTTAATTTCATTGTATAATTCTAGAACAAAAAATCATAGAGAATAAGTTGAATCCAAAATTCCACTCTCGAGGATGGGGACCACCACAAATGAGATTTAGAGCATGGATGATCCCCATGATGATGAATAAAATATGATAATTCCAAATATATTTGTAAGGAGATCGATCGTGGAATAATTAAGAATGAAATAGACTAGTGAAGGAAATTGTAAATTATTCATTCATTATTACATGACCATGGCTGATAAAATATATCTTCACCATGGCCGATGAATGGAGAATTCAAATACAATGGATAATTGTTTTCTACAACATCATATGCTTCATCGTTGCATTGTATTGACCCTATATCTCCAACCAAGAGTAGAGAATTTGTTGAGGCTCAATGGGCTAAAGACAACATAAAGAAGGCTAACCCATAAAGGATAAATCTACATCATTGACTTAAGATTTATAATTGAATAATAATCATATTTTCTATATGGTATCCTTCTTCACTATGGAGGTCTTGATTTTGGAATTGAACTATTTCTATAAAAAGAGTGTATTATTCTGTTGATTTGGGATTTATAGTAAACATTCAAAATATTTTAGTGTTGGAAAAAAATGATGATGTGTATTTGGCCTTGGTATGCATTGATACACTATAAACATCAAGAGAAATAAAAAAATTAAACTTTTATAAATTCAATTTATGCCTCATATTCATGACTATGCCAAAGATTTTTTATAGTATAATTTAAAACACATGAAATATTTGATATATTATTATGATACACCCATTTTTCAAGGGAAAAACAATGAATAACATGAATAGGGGGTCATATATGGATAGTTAGTTAAAAAATTCCTAAATCAATGACAACAAAAAAACCAATATAAATTATAATAAAATTATACATGAATAAAAGAATGATATAATATTGAAAATATGATTTAATGAATAAATATGGATATTAAAATAGTAAAACCTTTGATTCCATATGTGTTTAAATAGGAGTATAATATTATTATGAAATACGCACAAGAAACGGGGTAATTCAAATGGAGGTAGAGGATGAGAATGCATTGTCAAAGGATCAACCTGTTTCTACTATGGATTTCGGTTCCTTTTTTACTATATGTCATTCATAAAATATATTTTTTCCCTCAAAACTCAATAGTTTCTTCCCTAATGGGTTGTTAGATACATTATGTTATATGTGAAGTGATGTGACCCACTTCTATGCTCAATCGTTGGAGATTAATATTAAAAAAGCATATATTTTCATTATAAAATAGCTTTTAGTTTATTTATTTCATTTTAATTTTGTATTTGGTTAATTTATTTAATTTATTGTAATCATGATAATGAAATTATTTATATCCTATAACTATTTTGGTATTATATCAACTTATTTTTATAAGGCTTGGTAGAGGGTGTTTTGTAAATACAATATACGAAGAATAGGAAGTGATCAAAAATTGTTTATTGGTAATAATAATAGACGATCAGGTATTAACAATGAAATTTTTTGGTGAATCATTATGAATAACTCAAATATAAAGGACAATAAAAAACTAAAGGATGTTGGTAGGATTATATTCAAATTAATCAATCATGACCATGGTTTAAATGGTTAATCGATTGTAATAAATTGCATTCAATAAATTAACAAGGGAAAGATACATATTTAAATATTTCAATTAAATCATTAAAATGGGATGATTTTCCTACCCTAATCACCTTCCTCTCACACTAGATTATTATGATTCATATCATTTTTATCTAGTATTAGAATTTATCATTTAATTAATTGATTTTCCCCCATGAAAATAGGTTAGAGCCATACTCCATACAGTCGTAATAGGTTATCATGAACATTAAATTAAGTAGAAAATTAAATATAATTTCCCACACAGTTTTTATGTGTGTGTTAGTTTTATTAATAAAATTTACATAATTAAAAACTCTCATTTAAATATTAACAAAAAATTATATTTGAAACATTTTTTCTAGCTAATTAAATTATGTATATGTTTATTTTACCATTATCACATTTGAAACATGGATAACATGTATGTTCGTAAAATATAACAATATTAATTTTTCAAGGTTCATCCGAAATGTGAAAATCTGACTCCTTAGGGTGATGAGGTTCCTTCAAGTCACCGATTCTCTATAATAAACTACATCGACAATGAATATTAGGTTTGGCGAGTGATCATCTTGAAATCAGGATGACCAAATATCATACATAAAAATTTATCATATTACATTGTTAAATTTGAATTACTTATAAATAGTTAGTTATTTTTTCTCTTGTATGTCATAATTACCTTTAATTACATTTTATATTGATTACATATCATTATAGGGATGTCCAAACATTTATCCCAAATATATCCTTCTGTACTCAGAACCTTTGATTGCTTTGGATCGTCATGAATAATAAGATTTAACTCATTCTAAAATTCAATAATAGATTTTATTTATTCATAGGAATAAATTATTTGAATAAAACTAAATTTAATCTACCAGGAATTTAATTAACATAGATTTTAAATAAGAACTACTACTAGTAGTCAATACCGATTTATCTATCTCTTCAAGAATCTTAGGCCAAAAATTATACTAGATTAGTAAGAAATGTTAATATTATTTTATTCAATATTACATGATGTAGATACTCATAGGTGCTTTATTTTATAATATCCTTCCTTAAGAATCCAAAACAAAATATTAATTTGGTAAGGTATAGATCCCATATTTATTTATTCCATGTTTTTTTATTTGTTACTACATTAATGCTATTCATTCAACATATTATATACACTTTCTACATATTCATTGTGAATTTTTTTATCTATATCTATTATTACAATAATAAATATTTATAACTCTATATTTATATTAATATATTTCAATTTTCTCCCTTTTATGTGTAATTACACTTGGGAAATTATTTAATTTTTGGATATTTTTTAGTTTCAATGAATACAATTATATCATTATGTGAATGAAAGATAAATTATATTATTATCTTTTTTCCTCCAAATGATATACATTATAATTTGTTTTAATTTTTATACATTGTTATGTTCCTTTGATCTACATTTTTATGTTCAACACTATAATAAATTATCTTGCAAAAATACAATTCTTTAATTTTATAAATTTTATCTTATTTTCTCTGATAAAAAATATGTTTTAAATTTTTATAAAAGAATATAATTATACATTAACTTAGTTTCATTCAAAAATGAGTACATATAAAATAATTATTTTACTGCCTATATAGAATTTATTTGTGTGCCATATTTGGTAAAAAAAATTTCTCTTATGATAATTATCTTATAAGGAAATCCATATAAACACTTGATTTATTATTTGATCATCTTTTATGAAATTATACCACACAACATATTCTTCTTCAAGGTAAGAATCAAAAATATTTTTGATATTTTGTACTCTAAAGAATATGTCATTAATATTTCCATTTTATGTACTCCCCATAATATATGATTCTTTATATTCACTATTTTTTATATAATTCTCATAATTTATCAATTATTTGACTCACAGAGCATAGAAAATTAAATTTTCATGGTTTTAAATATTATAAATATAAAATAATGTATGACCGAATGAACCAGATATATTCTATTGATTATTGATACATTGGATCCCAGATGAATAAATGTTATAAACTAATATTACATTTATCTAAATTTATCTTACATACAATGTCAAATGACTTATATTTTGGTCATATTTACTTATATATTGGAAACATTCCTCTAGGATAACTCATATATTGTATAACATGACTCGTACATTCCACTATTTTTATCTGAAATGACTCAAACGTGAGTCTTAGTCATTTTTGTTCTTCTCCTCAAGTTATAGAAATTCAAGAATACACTCTATGATATTCAGAAAAAATTATAAATAATAATAGAACATTATAATTCTATTATGATACATTATTATTTATTCAAATAAGTATGGAAATTATAAAAATAATTCCAAATATATTTGGGACTCATTCTAGGTATTAAGTATCTTGTATAATCATTTAAGAGTAATTTAATAACTTTTATGGATTCCCATTTGAGAATTAAAATAAAAATTCATAAAACCTTAATACATTAGTATATTATTATTAAATTTCAACATAAATATTTTACTAAAAATATGTTATAGTATCTCTATAAGTCGGCCAACTTCTCTAAGACATTACACAAAATAACTTATTTTTAATAAATATTGTACAATTAAACAAGTTCAAATTAAATTGTAAACTCATTATATAAACCTTTAAAATAGGTGGTAGATATAGATCCTCCAAATTCATCTTCAATTTTTTCAATTAAATATAAATCACCAAAAATATGAACAATTGGATGGGCATGTAGTTGAATAATCTAACAAATTCATCTTTCCAGATGATACAAATGGAATCATTTTTTATTCAATGAGATCCAACACCAATATTATTTACACATATTTCATGGGTAGCACTATAATTTTAGTTTGTTAGTTGAACCTCACTATATCAAGTATCAATAAAAATTTTAATAATTAAATTTTACATGTTTCATATATTTAAATATCATTTAAAAAAATACAACTTCAACACAAAGTGAATTTCACTTATGAAATTTTTTTACAATTAAATCAATGTAATCTTAATACCAATTATTAACTCTTTGAATATTATATTATATTCCAATGAGGAAAATAATAATGACTGTATTGATGAAAATTATTTTAAGAAAATCCATGCATCTAATGGAAGAAAATTCATTGATGAAATTTTGAGTAGTTCACTCACAATGAGAATATTACAACCCTAAAACACATTGGTGGTATACTAAAAAATTATATCTTTTTAAAAAAATAAATGAAATTTTATTTGAAATATTGTTTCCATAAAATGATTATATTCACCATGAGTTCGCACATGATGAGAATTTGGATATACAAAACATTCACTATAAAAATTATTTCACTATGATATTTCATAAAACATTCACATTTTTTCTTTCTCAAAATATCATTTTATATGGTTTAATTTCCCTATGGATTATATGTCCAATATTAATTCATATATTTCAACTTTAGTTATAGTTTTATTTTATTTTATCTATAACCATCAAACTAATAGATTAAATATAATATAAAAATATGGGTGTATTCACATATTCCTAATAAAGTAGATTTCTATTAGAATCCTTATTCTATCAATATTCCAATATCATCAACAAATAATTTCTATGATTTTAAATAATCGTATTTTTATTAATAAATTATTTTTAAAAAATTTCAACATTGATTTACAATTTATTATTAATTATTTATTTCACATTCACATTTTTGTCTCTTGATTTTATTTCAAGGAACCTTTTCTGTCATTAGTATATAATTCTATATGGTTTTTGTCAACTTACTTTGATGATATGGTCTCAAATATAAATATTTTATTTATCAAATATTGTTTATATCCTCCTATAAGACCATCAATGTTAATTTATCATAATTCCATGATGGATTTCTTCTAATGATGTCATGCAGTTAACATAAATAAAAAATATATATTAAAAAATGTAATCTTTTAAATTCTATGAATGTTTTTATACATTCATGTTTCCAAAAAAATGATTTACATTTTAATTGGGATCATTTTTTCTCCATTTATTCATTAACATTTATTGTGGTTCAATAATTTCTATACGATCTTTATAAGATGATAAAAAAAATTCATACAATATCAATCATGCCCCATTATTTTATAAGAATGTAACTATCATTATGTTAACCATATTAATTGGTCTTAAATATTTACATGACTATATCATGGAAATTTCATATTCTAAAATTTTTGTTTCATTTAATCTTAAACACAATTTAATAGTATATCATTTTATGTTTATTTGAATAAATTACATTTCATAATGATTTATTATTTGTTTTATTGTTCGTTAATGGTTATTTTTTTGGTCATATAAATAATTTATTATTTCAATGACCATATTTCCAAATTAATTGATCCATGTATTTCATAATGCATTATTTTAAGTATTTTGAGATATTTTATTTCATGAAAGTTAATATGATTTTTAAATTATTTAGCCTAGATATTTATAGAGAGTATCCAAAGTACTAGAAAATGTATTCTTCTTGATAATTATGATAAGGAATTTTTAATTTTTTATATTTATAAGTCAAAATCATGATTATTCATATTTACTTTCATAATATCTTATTTTTAATAATGATGATCAACATCAGTTTGAAATACATTATCCATATATAAAAGAAATCATTTTCTCTGTTTAAGATGAATTAAATTTCTTCCCCATTACAGAATAATTCATGAAATCATTCTAATTAACACATATATTTTTTTATATAAAAATTCTTTAATGATTTATTTAAAAAAATTATATATATATATTATTCATGGTAAACAATGAATACTTTATCATTGAGAAATAATCATAATTATCTTCATATTCTTTTCCACATATTCAACCATTAAAAATAATAAAAAAATTTCCCATATACAATAAATGTTAATATTCATTTTATTTCAATCCCATATTATAAAAAATTTAATATTATACATAACATAGTTTCTACTCGGTGAGAATATCTCAATTTAATGTTTCACATTCAAAGGAAATATTTGGGGGGAAAATGTAAATTTAAACATGAATACAACCTAAAAAAATTAATTTATGGTTTCCTTTATTGAGGATTGTTATTCGTACCCATTCCATGAGACATTGAATAAATTAGAGTATATAGGGTATTGATAACAATATAAATAGTAAACCAATATTAATTTTTTCAAGAAAGTTTTATTTTTTAATTATTATGAATATATAAAAAAAATTCGTGAAATAAAAGATATAAGATATCAGATTAATTAAGAATATGAGTTTTATCCAATGAATTGGTTAATAGTTATTAACATTAGTATAATTTTTTATGTTTTATCATGAGTATATTAATAAATTAATTTAAATGATTTAATAATTTATTTATCTAAAATTGTTATGGTGGATAAAGCCGATGTGAATACTATATAAATATTATTATGTATTATATATAGGGTTTTTATTTTTTTTTTATAAAATACGACCAGAGGGACGAAGATAAGACGATATAGATATTTGGTGGTAGCAATGGTAGGTCAAGATAGAGTGATTTAAACCGATATTGAATTTAGGTTATATAATTCAATGATAGATAATATAACATCATCATGAATTAAGCTTTAATTAATTTAATCTTTTCTTTGAGTATTGGATTCATAATTATCATATTTCAATCAGAATTATGAATTAAAATTATTTATTCAAATTTCCATGTTTTCCATTGATTATATTTTGTTAGCATTTTGGGAGTTCTATTCAAATAACTTTTTATACACCAACTATTATTAATTAGAACTGTCGTTTATGGTATTCTTGAAACTATAGATGGTTTTTAATGATGCATATTTAACTCAAATATTTTTCATCAATATGATATGATTTCATAAAAAGAGTCATGTTGATAAAAATATCTCCTTTTGAGGGTGAAAATTTATTATCATCCTCACAAAATCAATATCACTTCTATATCATTCTACTGACACTCTATAACAAGATGAATATGTTATACGATCACATGTAATGGTCAAAAAGAAGAGGCAGTGGCATGGCATCAGACAATGGCAACTGGCTAGTGTGGGCTCAAATGAGTAGTGATGGTGGCACATGGAAATATTATATGTTAGTAAAACCATGGTTATGCGGTATTAGGTATTTCAATTATAACAATAAATTGAATATTATTTGTGAAAATTGATGGGTTCACGGAACTGGTAATTGAGAGGTGGGGATTATGTGACATGATATCTATAAGGCTAATGTAAGACTTTGAAAACATGAAGTTGGTGGTTGGTCATCCATTAGTTTTTTCGTAAAGGCTTGGTCAAGATGACTGATTTGGCCATAATGGTTCCCATATCATATGGGGCATGAATCTCATAAACTTCCTTCATTATAATTTAATATAAAAATTAATTTTTGTATCTTATTATTATAATTATTTTTATTTTTATTTTTATTAGAAAGTTTAGTTATAAATTTTATTATATGTCTTATTAAAAAGAAATTTTTGGAATCTTAATCTAGACATTCAGCTGAATGTTTAATGAACAACATGAATTACAAAATTGTTACTCATGGAACTAGCCTCATGTCCTGTCAGGTAGTGCATATCATCTATAATATAAGGAAAATGATTATATATAATTTGACTGAAACATTAAATAAATTTAAATTCTATTATTTGTGATTATATATATATATATCACAATTGTGTGATTTTATAGTACAAACAAGACTATTTATGAGGTTATATATGATCATTTCATATTTATTTTTGGGAGTACTGATTGAGGAGTTCATGAATGATTTTTGGATTGTTCATGGGGTTGGAAATTTCCCTTTCATCAATTATGTGATGATCAGTTATGCGTGAGTCCCCTGATATATTAAAAAATTTAGATGCATTTCCCCATTCTTACAGATTGATTCCGTCACATATTTTTTTGGATTATTGTGTGTTCCACTGGGTGTAGATGATTAAAATTAATTATTTATCCTTTCAAACTATTATCTTTATCCTCATTGAGTAATGAGTTCCCATCTATAGTTCTATATAATTTTTCATGTGTTTAATAATATTATATTTGGTTAAAATTGTATTTGTTAGTACTCCCATGTCTGAAATCAATATTAGTGTGGGTTCTCTTATGGTTATCATGAACAAAATTGGTATTTTTGGTCGTGGATGATAGTGAAAAATACCCCCACATTTAAATACCAAACAACAACAATGATTGAATCCTCTAAATTCATTTATAATTTTTATGCAAAATTATGTATGGAATGATAGGATACATCAATACATATGAACCTTCTAGACCCTTGGGGACACTATTAAGGTAAACTGAATAACTCAGTTTTCCACATATGAATAAAATAGATTTTCAGTAATCCAATATTTATTTAGTGATTATGAGATTATTTAAATGAGACTATGCGGGATAGAACTAATTTGAATGAGATTTTTCACGTTCTCACAGTATATTTATAGATAATATTTAGATTTTTTCATTATTTTCCTTGTTACTCAATATTACAAAATCTATCCTATATCACATTTTAATTTTTTTCCGATGTGGTTAATTGAAATCCTTCTATTTATATTTACACTCACCCTTATAACTTCCATGACATAACATTTGATTCGAATTATTGTTTTTTCATAGTTTAGAGATATTAATGGGGGAAGTGAATCACAACTCTTTCAAGGATATTTTATGGTGATTACTCTATTGGAACTGCATTCGGCAGAGCATAATATTTCGAATAGTTAATATTAGAAATTAATGTAAATATGTAGTGCCAAATTTCTACATGTAATTCATATAAATTTTTTTATGTTGGTCTATTACTATTGGAAAATCTTCATTTAGAATTCCCCATTATATTATGAATATGATATTTTTTATTATTTGTAGATCCATTTTTTAACAAAATTATGTACACTATATTGTTTTTTATTTATCATTTAAACAAAGTCATGTAACTTTTGGAGGTGATTGTTATATATAGTAACATTATGGTAAGGCCTCCCACCACATGTGATATTCCTACACAGTGCTGGTCACTTGCCCTTGACTACATCATGGTCTGATTATTGTGGCATACCTTGATCACTAGTTCCAAGGAGGGGTCTCACTAGGTTGGTTCATGTTAGAGTTATATGAATAATTGAATTTCATTAAGATCGTGTATAATTCCATATTACATTTAATTATTGATGAAAATATTGGGAAATAGTTTTTAGGGTTATAGATTGTAGAATTCATGGAAATAAAATCTATGATGGTGCGGTTGAAGACAAATCTTTTATCCAGGAATCTAATATCTAGATGTTCCCCATGAAACCTGATTTATCCTTTGTGGGAAAAAATAATGATACAATAATCATATATTAATACTTTAATGGTTTTAATGACATTCCAATGTCAATAGACGATATTTTTTTCCATTTTTAATCAATTAAATTATTCTCTACGACAATTTTGGTATTTAAAAAGGACTCTGATGTGGAGTTTTAGTTCCCACGTACCTATAGATATGTCCTAATTGAGGATAATCTATGTGATAATGCATCCCTTTAGGTGTATGGTACATCACTCTCCTCTACTAGTATAATTTCTTAATTGTTTATATATACAAATGTTTATTTATATCATAGTTAGATGTATTTTATATATTGGATTGTTTTATATCTCTTATATATTGTTTGATAGACCAAAATAGTATGTGAATCCCTCTTAGTAGTTGTGAAATTGGATTTCATGTGGTATTTACATAAAAATTTCATATGGTTTATGAGGTGTGTATTTCATGACTTATTTGATAAAAAAAATTACTCATGATCAATGGTAATTACACTTCTCATTGTTCTCACTACAGTCCATTAATTTAGAGAGGTTTTGTGTTCATTCTATTCTATATTAGATTACCTGTAGACGTTGTAATCTAAATTCATTATAACGACATAGGCCTAATAAGTTTATGAGGTGATCTATGTCTTCATGTTACATGGGTTCAACTATATATTGAACCTTTGTAGTCTATCTCATAATTTTACGTAGTTAATTTTGACTTTGGTATTGTGCTTCCAATATGATATGGTTAGATGATAGATGATGAAGATTTTTAACTCACAATTGGAATGATTTAATAAAAAAAGATTGTGAGACTTCATATGGGATGATTTTTTCTATAAGTATATTAGAATTTAATTAATTAAACTTGACCATCGTTGAGTATATAATGAGGATAATATATGATGTTTTCCAGAATTTTTATGGTGAAATCATCTATACATATTTCTTCCGGAAAAGCGTTTGGAAGAATTAGTCCTTTTTAGGGGTTATACATAAATAAAACATAGTCATTTGAAGATTCTCATGGGTGAGTGATTTATTTTAATATATCTTTTTTCCAGTTTTCACCAAAGTTGTTGGATGAGGTTATATTTGTTTCAAAAATTATTTGAAAAAATATTTTGATAAAATATTCATATATAAATGTTTTTGAGAGGAGGCTAATTTTTTGTATGATCCATTTTCTATGTAATATTTGATTTTGAAAATAACCAGGTATGGATGAAGAATCGGTACACTCTTGAAATAGTAATGCTTTCTTATTTATAGATTTTATTTTCTTTTGATAGTTGGAGTTATATGATTATGTGATCATTAAATACCAATGGTCTGGTGACAGCAATTCTATAGAAGGGTATGATTTGTGTCCTAATTTCAATGACCATTGTACTGATTATCATAGTAATAGGCAATTATTTCTACATAATATGTTTAGTGGATAAAAATTAGAGTGTTCCCCCTATGACACACTTATTTAATTTATAGTTTCTACATATTGATTCTATCATTAGCTCACTTCTATAAATAATGTGAGTTTATCGATATCATAGAAATATTGATTCAATAAATTACATTTTTTAGTAGATAATATTTGATGGTTCCCATTATTATATATATTACGTAGTGGTTCAATTATATTATTGTGATGTTATTTTCTTAAAGGAGTTGTTCTTCAGTACCATATTTGGGGGTAATACTCCTATGTGTGGTGAGTAGATTCCACCATTAGAATGTTTGGTTCACTTCCCATTAGATTGTTGGAATGGATTTCATACACTAACTCGGTTGATGATAAATTCACCTATCACAAATGTTAACTAATTTCTAGATTAATTACAAGGTTGGAAAATATTTTACCATTTTTGATTGTCTAATGTGTTCATCAGCTCGTATCTTGATGATAATTTTTAAATATTGAAAGTGGGATGATGAACACTAGGTAGTGTTTCAGAAGAATTGAGATTGATCCTTTCTTGGTAATAGTTCATAGAGGATATTATTCATACTATAAGACTATGATATTTGAAATAATATCTCATAGTTTCATATGGTAGTGATGTGGTTTTTTCTTTTTAATACTTTGAAATATTTCTAAATACATTTCTACAGCTATTAACCAAGAAGGAATTCAATTATGAGGCTTGGTGTGAAAAAAATAATATTTATAAAAATATTAAATATATTAAATATTGTGAATGTGCATTAAATTTATGAAAATGGGAAAACTCTAAATTTTTTGATCATATTGAAAATAAAAGACCATGATTGGGTCCATAATGTTGTTTTTACATTGGTAGTTAACTAAAATGACTTAGCAAGGGATGCCAAGACACCTCACTCATTGGCGGTTCACATAAGTGGATTTATTAATTGATTAGTCAATTAATCACATAAATTCATTTTACCTAAAATAACTATAAATTCAATGCATGTAGGATTTATTTCTGGTTGGAATCACAGTTCCTAGAATCTTCCATTTGTATATCCTCCCCAAATCCATTGTAGACTAACGACAAACATCGTGATCGTGATGGATCGATGTGTAATGGACATTCCATCTCTTTCTGGTCATTAGGAAATCACATTCTTCACTAGTGATCAATCCAAACAAGAAGTAGGGATTGTTAATTTGTGTTCTCACCCCTTTGATTAAGTATTAGTATATTTAATGTTATTATTTGATATGTTCCCCTATTTGGAAAACCATTGCATGAGTCTAAGTACTGAAATATTTCATTATCAGTTATTTATAATCAAAATTTCATGTTCTTGATCATTAGAAATGAATTCTTAGACAAAAATAATCATTTACTTTTTCGTGGGAATTTCTTCCTCATGTCTTCAATGTCTTCACAGATGGAACCCAATGGTTCTCGGATCGAATGCTTTCAGGTGACCCAAGCATGATTAGGGATCCGGATTTATGTCGGATATATGAAATAAAAACCAAAAAAATGAATCGATAATAGATCTAAGATTCTTGTTCTAACGACCCGAAATTTTGAATAAATATTGTTTCCTAATTGTGTGTGTTATTTTATACTCAACAAAACTGTTTCATTTGATAACATGAGTATAATTAAAATGAGACTATTGGGTTTTGACTATTATATGACTGTAAGTTAGTATGACCGGTGGAACCTGAATGTTGCGACTATTGTCTCTAAATACAAGTGATCTTGGTTAATTAATATAGAAAGAAGATTTGATGGCCTCATCCAGTAGTCTTGGACTGATCGAAGCCCATATAATAGAACTTGCGAAGGAGGTAGCACTTCTGGGATTTGCTCTGGTCCAAACCCAAGCCGAACATAATCGTGTGAAGCTAGAACAGAATCGCCTTCGCGAGAAGTTGAAACTGATAGAAATTAATACTCGTGCGATGTTGGCCGAGCTGCCCTCAGATTCCCTCACCTTAGCACACCTTAAACTTAGGTCATGTGCTGGGGTTATAAGGGGCTATGTATTGAGTCCATAGCTACGTTGTGTAATCCTTTGTTATAAATAAAATTATGTTCTCTTATTATGGTGAAGTTTGTGAATTTTCAAATGTACGGATAAGTATAGTATGCATATTTGTGATGAATTTCAAAAAAAGTATATTTCAAATATGTTTATGTAAACCTTAAATAATTAAAAATGTATAATGATTATCAAAAAATGGTCTTCTATAATTATGTTAAGTACGAAATTTAGAATCTAATAAGATCAACTTAATTATTGATTAATAGTAAATTATGAATAGTGATTTTATGCTTAGGATTAGTAATGTGACCAAATGGATTAGTAATGTCACTTAAAGTATGTATTAATATAATCTAGGCACCTTGATTAAGTAATTTGATTCAATAAAATGGTTAAATTACAGTTTCATAAATTATTAGTCAAGTATTAGTTTTTTCAGGTGAATAGTTTTTTTAAATTAAAAATTAAATTAAAAATATTTAGAAAATTATTTTTATAAAATGGATTTCATTTTTGAACTCAGAGCATCAATATTATGTTATGGTAATTTTTGGGGATTTTTCTGAAAAAAATAATTTTTCAGTGAATAGTGTATTTAATTAAAAATTAAATTAAAAATATTTAGAAAAATATTTAGTTAAAATGGAGTTCAATTTTGAAATCATAGAATTGATATTTTTGTGGTGAAATTTTGGTATTTTTTCTGAGAAGGTTGAATTTTCAATGAATAGTAAAAATACAGTTTTAGGGATTCTGTATGTTTAATGACATCATAAATGGGTCATGATGTTGTCATGAGATATTGTAAGGGTTGGACGACCAAAGTTGATAAATTCTTGTATGTGGGGCCCCATGTGGCCTAACACCATGGGAAATACCATGGAATATCCCATGGTTTTTCCAATACCACCAATGAGGTGTCCCTTGGCCATTAATGTTGTGTCCCCTCACTTTCCCTATAAATACCAAGCCTTCCTGTCATCCATTTGAATCCAAAATCATCCTCAATGATTTTCTGGTCTCCTTAACTCCAAAGGGGTCATCCCAAGGAGCCCCCAAGCCCTCAAGGTCCCAACCATTTAGTTTTAAGAGTTACGTTTAAGGTAAGGGATTCTACCTCTCTCTTTCTTTTCAAGTAATCTCTTTTATGTCATTTCTTTTATTCTCCATGATCATATATTGTATGATGATATTTTATATTCCTCTTACTTCCCTTTTAGTGTTCATATGATGAGAGACCCCATCTTGCTCTCATCAATTCGTTTTAATAAGATTTAAGTGACCTTGTTTGGTTGCTGAATTTATAAGAGATTCTTTCACCCTTATCGTTTTCAAGATCTATTTTCATGTCAAATCTTTCATGTTCCTTTTTATTATGTTGGGGTATGATATCTATATCTATCATACTGATCTTATATATTAATATTATGAGATAACCTATTTTATCTCTTCAATTTAGTATTTTTATGTTTTAAGTGGCGCCGTTAGGATGCTGAATTTTTAAGGTATTCTTTCACCCTCCTCATTTTCAAGATCTATATTCATGTAAAGTCTTTCATTTTCTTTTATACTATGATAGGGTATTATATCTATATCTATAATACTGATATTTTATGTTCATATTATGAGAGAACCTATTTTATCTCTTAAATTCAGTATTTTAATGTTTTAAGTGGCGCCGTTAGGCTGCCGAATTTTTAAGGGATTATTTCACCCTTCTCATTTTGAAGATCTATTTTCATGTCAAGACTTTCATTTTTATTTTTATTATGTTGGGGTATGATCTCTATATCTATCATACTGATATTTTATGTTCATATTATGAGAGATCCTATTTTATCTCTTCAATTCAGTATTTTGGTGTTTAAAGTGGCACCGTTAGGCTGCCGAATTTTTAAGGGATTCTTTTACCCTTCTCGTTTTCAAGATCTATTTTCATGTCAAGTATTTCATGTTCCTTTTTATTATGTTGGTGTATGATCTCTATATATATCATACTGATCATTTATTTTCATATGATGAGAGACCCTATTTGACCTCATCAATTTATTTTTTTTATGTTTTAAGTGACGTCGTTAGGCTGCCGAATTTTCATAAGAGAAATATTATTTTTGTCTTCCTTCCATGTTTTTCAATTCATATGGTATGTATTTCAAATTTCATTAACATGTTCTTATATCCATTATATTCTTCCCCTCTACTTTTTTATGAATCATTAATGAGTGGGTGACTCATGTCCCCTATCTTTTCAATGTTTTCTAAAACCCTGTAACATAGCTGTTGTGCTGCATAATTTTCATCTCAAAATGTCTCTCACTTTTCACAAATTCTTTTAATTTATTAAGTGAATACTCAAAGCTATTTTTTATAGGGATATTCACATATATATCAAAATGTTATATTTTAATTCTGTGATTTACATACACGAAACCCGCTTTCCTTTTTTGTGGGTTTAATGTGACATAATGATCATGTCATTAAAGCAGTTTTTAAAACGTTATGATTATGAAAGGAAACCCATTTATTTTATGCTATATAGGTTTTTAAAGAAATTTTTGATGACGATATATTTGTCTCACATGATAATAAACAAAAATTTAAGGGCGAGCCCTGATAGCGCTTCAATGCATTGGGTAAAGACTTAATCTCCAGAGATGGCCATTTTTAACGACGCCTTGGTGAATAACCTTGGTAATTTTAATGACACCATGGGGATGGACCTTGGTGAAATGGAAATGATTGTCAATGTTAAATTTGTAGCCACATCTTCAAGTTATGAAACATGGTATTTTTATTATGATATGCCTCATGATCTCTTTCTCATTCCTTAAAGTTATTTTTCATGACTTTTTATGTATCTCATGATCTCATGTAAAATGTTTCCCTTGTTTCCCTTACTGGGACTTTTGATCACCCTCTCCATTGATTTATGATCCCAGGTTATGAGATACTGTAATGAACTTAGGATGAACAAATTAAGAATCCTATCAAGTGTTTAAGAAGAATGTTTTTTTTCATGTAATATGTCCCTGGTTTCCAAGATAGTAAACCTTAATGATCCTCGGTTTTGTATAATGTAATGAATGTTTATGAGATAAAAATGTTGGATACTATAGTTGGTATCAAAGTATTGATTATTTATTTGTGGAAATTAGGATATGAAAACTCTAGGAAGAACCCTATAGAAAAGTTTAAATATAGGAAATCTTCCTGGTATTTTGGTGAGTATTGAGTAAGGGGTTGCCAAGAAAATACATCCCTGTCTGGATAGGAGCACGTAGAGGTGGCTCTGGCACAGATATACATAGGGGTAAAACCCGAAAACATCACGTTGAGCTAGACTCGAACGGAAAATGGTACATGACAATGGGCTTTGCTAATCTCTTGGTTACGACACTCCTGGAGGATATGCTTTGATAAATTTATAAGCTTGGTATGAACCATTATTAAAGGGACAAAGATAAAAATAATAATGATTCACATAAGAATTTATGATTGTGGATAACCTAGACTGGAACCTAGGGGATCACAAGTTAGGGTATACTTTTCTTCTATGAGTTTGTCCTTCTATGCTTTATGTTTTCTTTTCATTATTATTGGCTAAGTATTTAAGCCCCCTTATTATACTTTATTTTCTTAGTTAATGGAGGGAAATGGAAGAACATCTCCCAACAACCAATGTGATAGGAAATTTGATGCTTTTTCTATTAATATGAAAAAGTTGATTAGGGGATTAAAAGATGATTATTATTTTGGAATACTTTCACTATTTTGGGAACCCTATTTGATCGAGTTAAATATAATACTACGGTATTTTCATTGAGGAGTAAAGGTTGACTTATATTTCGAAGAATCGATGAATTTAAGGTGGAATTATAGTAATTTTGGTTACTTATGGGAATTATTAACCTATCTTGTGGGAAATATGTTTATGTTAGCTACTTTTGTTATAAGATGTTAGGAATGGTTGATGTTGTTTGGAGATGAACTATAAAGTTTATCTTGGAAGACTATGTTATCAAATCCATCTTGAATTTGGGTTTCAATCTTAGTTTGGATTATTTTTGAGGAATTTTAAGGACAATTATTTATGGAATGGACTATCATGATCTTTGGGTAGTACCGAGGAATTTAGAAGATTTAAAGAAGTTTCCCTTCCTATAGGATTCATTATTTTTGAATAGTTGTTTTATCTTACCCTTTCTGTTTTTGGGATAATGTTTAAAGGTAAAAGAAATATATAGATAATCTTTTATCGATGATGTGATTCTATAGAAGATGATTCTTGTGATTTTATGAGACCAAGTATTTTTAAATTCTCATCGTTTGGAGAATGGATTAGTCTTGGTAGAAACTTATTAAAGGATGAAACTCTACTTGAAGGTTGTAATATTTCCCTGTGTTTTTTTCTATGTAGTAAATTAATTCCTAAGAACTATGAAATGGACCGTAAAACAAAAATGTTGTATGTTACCATTTCCTACTGGGAAATCTAATACTGTTTACCCCATAACAAGTTTGTGAATTTCTTGTTGTTAACTTTCTCCTAATCATGTTTTCTATCACCCTCCCTCAGAATGTGATCCTTTTTTTCTCCTCCATGTCCATGTTTTCCTACATGGAATCCCAGTATGGGTTAACTCGGGTGACCTTTTTTACTTCCCTTTCTATCATTTAAAGTAATAGTGTTACTGACTCTTTTTCCGATGTGGGACATTCAATGAAATTTCCAATCCCGATTTTAAAAGTTGCGAGGACGCAATTTCTTAAGGGGGGAAGATTGTAATGACCCAAATATTTGAATTAATATTGTTTCATAATTTTGTGTGTTATTTTATACTCAACAAAACTCTTTCATTTGATAACATGAGTATAATTAAAATGAGACTGTTGGGTTTTGACTACTATATGACTGTTAGTCAGTATGACCGTTGGAAACTGAATGTTGCGACAATTGCCTCTTAATACAAGTGATCTTGGTTAATTAATAAAGAAAGAATATTTGATTGCCTCATCCAGTAGTCTTGGACCGATCGAATCCCATCTAACAGAACATGGGAAGGAGTTAGCACCACTGGGCTTTGCTCTGGACCAAACCCAAGCCGAACATCATCGTGAGAAGCTTGAATGGAATCGACTTCGCGAGAAGTTCAAACTGATAGAAATTACTACTCATGCGATGTTGGCCGAGCTGCCCTCAGATTCCCTCACCTTAGCACCCCTTACACTTAGGTCCTACACTAGGGTTATAAGGGGCTATGTAAGCAGACCATAGATACATTGTTTAATCCTTTGTTATAAATAAAATTGTGTTCTCTTCTTATGGTGAAGTTTGTGAATTTCCAAATGTTCGGATAAATATAGTATGCATATTTTTGATGAATTATAGAAAAATGATATTTTAAAAATGCTTATGTAAACCTTAAATAATTTTAAATTTGTAATGATTTTCAAAAAATGGTGTTCTACAATTACGTTCAGTATGATATTTAGAATCTAATAAGATCAACATAATGTTTGATGAATAGTAAATTATGAATAGTTATTTTATGCATAGGATTAGTAATGTGACCAAATGAATTACTAATCTCAATTAAAAAAAGTATTAATATAATCTAGGCACCTTGATTAAGTAATGTGATTCAATAAAATGGTTGAATAATGGTTTCATAAATTATTAGTCACGTATTAGTTTTTTCAGTTGAATAATGTTTTTTAATTAAAAATTAAATTAAAAATATTTGGAAAATTATTTTTATAAAATGGGTTTTATTTTGGAACTCAGATCATCGATATTATGTTAAGGTAATTTTTGGGAATTTTTCTGAAAAAAATGAATTTTCAGTGAATAGTGTATTTATTTAAAAATTAGAATAAAAATATTTTGAATTTTTTTTCATAAAATGGAGTTCATTTATTAAATCATAGCATTGATATTTGGTTAAGGTGAAATTTTGGGATTTTTCTGAGAAGGTTGATTTTTCAGTGAATAGTAAAAATACAGTTTTAGGGATTCTCTATGTTTAATGACATCATAACTGTGTCATGATGATTTCATTAGATATTTTAAGGGTTGGCCGACCAAAGGTGATTAAATATTGTATGGGGGGACATGTGGCCTAACTCCATGGGAAATACCATGGGAGAGGTCATGGTTTTGCCAATACCACCAATGAGGTTTCCATTGGCCATTAATGCCTTGTCCCCTCAATTTCCCTATAAATACCAAGCCATCCTCTCATCCATTCGACTCCAAAATAATTGTCAACGAAGTTCTGGTCTCCTGAACTCCCAAGGAGTCCTCCAAATGTTCCCCCAAGCCCTCAAGATCCCAAACTTTGTGTTTTAAGAGTTACGTTTAGGGTAAGGGATCCTACCCCTCTCTTTATTTTCAAGTAATCTCTTTTATTTCATTTCATTTATGTTCCATGATATTATGTTGGAGTATGTTATTTTATATTTCTATTACTGCCCTTTACATGTTCATATGATTAGATACCCCCTCTTGTTCTCATGAATTCATTTTATGAAAGTTTAAGTGACGACGTTAGGCTACCGAATTTTTAAGGGATTCTTTCGCCCTTCTGATTTTCAAGATCTATTTTCATGTCAATTCATTCATGTTACTTTTTATTATGTCGGGGTATGATCTCTATATCTATCATACTTATCTTTTATTTTCATATGATGAGATACCCTATTTGATCTCTTCAATTCAGTATTTTTATTTTTTAAGTGGCGATGTTAGGTTGTCGAATCTTTAAGGGATTCTTTCACCCTTCTCGTTTTCAAGATCTATTTTCATGTCAAGTTTATCATGTTCATTTTTATTATGTTTTGGTATGATCTCTATAGCTATAATACTGATCTATTATGTTCATATGATTAGAGACCCTATATGATCTCTTCAATTCAGTATTTTTATGTTTTAAGTGGTTCCATTAGGCTGCCGATTTTTTAAGGGATTCTTTCACCCTTCTCGTTTTCAAGATCTATTTTCATGTCAAGTCTTTCATGTTACTTTTTTTTATGCTAGGGTATGATCTATATATCAATCATACTTATATTTTTTGTTTATATTATTAGAGACCCTATTTGATCTCTTCAATTCAGTATTTTTATGTTTTAAGTGGCGCCGTTATGCTGCCGAATTTTTAAGGGATTCTTTCACCCTTCTCATTTTCAAGATCTATTTTCATGTCAATTCTTTCATGTTCCTTTTTATTATGTTGGGGTGTTATATATATATCTATCATACTGATATTTTATTTTCATATGATGAGATACCCAATTTGACCTCATCAATTCTATTTTTTTATGTTTTATGTGACGCCGTTAGGCTGCCGAATTTTCATAAGGGAAATATTATTTTTGTCTTCCTTCCATGTTTTTCAATTAATATGTTATGTGTTTCAAATTTAATTACCATGTTATTATATCCATTATATTCTCTCCCTATACATTGTTATGAATCATTTATGAGTGGGTGACTCATGTCCCCTCTCTTTTCAAAGTTTTCCAAAACCCTGTAACATAGCCGTTATGCTGCAGAATTTTCATCTCAAAATGTCTCTCTCTTTTCTCAAATTCTATTAATTTATAAAGTGAATACTAGAAGAACTTTTTCTCTAGGGGTATTCATATATATATATATAAATTTTCTATTTTAATTCTGGGATTAACATACACGAAACCCACTTTCCTTTTTCGTGGGTTTAAAATGACATAAAGATCATTTCTTTAAAGCGGTTTTTAAAACGTTATGATTCTGAAAGGAAACCCATTTAGTTTATGCTATATGGGTTTTTTATGAAATGTTTTATGATGATATATGTGGCTCAAATGATAAAAAATGAAAAATTTAAGGGTACACCCTAATAGTGCTCCAATGCATTGGGTAGAGACTTAATCTCTAGAGATTACCATTTTTAACGACACCTTGGTGAATATCCTTGGTAATTTTAATGACACCTTGGGGATGGACCTTGGTGAAACATAAATGATTTTCAATGTTAAATTTTTTGTCGACATATTCATGTTATTAAACATGTTATTTTTATTATGATATTCATCATGACCTCTTTCTCATGCCTTAAAGTTATTTTTCCTGATTATTGATGAATATCAAGTTCTATTGTAAAATGTTTCCCTTGTTTCCCTTACTGGGAATTTTTCACACCCTTTCCTTTGTTGTATTCTCCCACGTTATGAGATGTTGTAATGAACTTAGGATGAAAAAATGAAGAAGCTTTTCATGTGTTTAAGAAAAATGTTTTTTTCATGTAATAAGTTCCTGGTTTCCATGACACTAAACCTTAAAGATCCTCAGTTTTGTATAAATTAATGAATGTTTATGTGATAAAAATGATGGATGTTATACTTTTAGTATGGGGATGAAAAAATAAATGGTCTAGAGAAATATTATCAAGCATTTAATGGACATGTGTGAGCATAACAGAGAAAAAAATCCTTATTCATTGAGTATATCGATTCCCAAGGAAAATCGGTTAGAAACCATGATTTAAAGATATATTAGTGTTTTTGGGCCTAATAGAAGAAGAATCTAAAGTGATGGAAGTTGATTTGATGTGTGGAGACAATATCTAAAGAATATGAATGTTTTGGAAAAATTGTGACTACACACCATATAGGATGAAGAACAATTACCATGTAACATCCCTCAATGGTGGTGCTAGTGTCTTGGAAATGAAAAGGATGACAAGGTGGGTAGTCCCCTCTCAAAAGTCATGTATCTCTCCCAAGGAGGATAACCCGTGTGATGGATCACATGGGCGGGGTGCTCCATGTAAGAGAACTTGGACATGGGTTGACCACATAGGCGACATCCTATATAGACCATCATGTTGTGTACCAAAAATCACAGAAACGCGGTCTGACTACTTGGACATGGCCAGTAGTCATGGCATGATCCCCGAATAGGTTGGACACACCATGTAGTCCACATACATGGTATGTACACCTAGAAATATGGGACTCATATATTGACCAGAGACGTGGAAAGTCAGTAATGATGGACCTCAATCCATGTGGGTTCCATCACATGTACTGTACTATATGAGATCTTCCAAGCGATTTTGAATATCTGTATCTCCTTTATTTGAACTCGAATATTGGATTGTGAGATGCCAATCATTAGTGTTTTATAAAGTTGAATGTGATGGTTCCATCAGATGAGCATTTCAATATATCATGTGAAATGTTCTAAATTTGACACACATTTAGGAGACACCCAATGAATGATGTGAGAAAGAAAATCACTACTGTAGTACCAGTATTAACCACTAGGTGGGATGGGAAGTGGTGTTCATCGATGGAAGAACCAAGAAATCCCTCTAGCTAGGTTGGGAAGCTGCATTCCATGATGATATTTTTGAGTTACCCCTTAGTATGACTGTGATGTGGTTCTCGTGGATGTTTTAGGAGTACCATCCAGTAGGGGTCATATGTGGAGTTACACGATGAAATATTCTTGGCATAACCTTGCAGTCCGGCTGGGCCGTGGTGTGTCTCTGATGAGTCATCAGTCCTTCCATCTAGTAGGACTGGGCATTGGAGTTCCTCAATGTCCTTCCAATGTGCTACCCTCCAGCAAGGTTGTGGAGTGTCTTTCCCCCTAGAATACTAGTTTAGTACCATCTTTTCAAACCTAGGAATGGTATCCTTTCTTAAAAGGTATTACCCCTTGATTGTTCGGCATAGTGGTGATGCATGGTTTTGATGAACCTTTAGGATCTGGAGAAATTGGGATTCATCCCCACCAATAAATGTCCATTTAGAGAGATTTAAAACTATTTGAGAGAGTCAGTGTATCCCAAAGTGGATATTATCTAGGTGTGGTTATTGAGTCCCTTTAACTTGTCTGCCTTGGGCTGACACTTGAGGTGTCGGGAATCGTAGATGGAATTTACCATGGAACTATTGGATAATCATAATCCTATAATGACCTCTAATATGGGGATCCTCTAACTATCTTGTTTTGGATTCTATGACTGAGTATATATATATATATGTATGTATGTATGTATCCCTTCAGTACCCACTACTTGGGTTTTTGTTACTCCCCTTCTAGGAAAGGTGGAGACATGTCAGGTATGACTTGTGCTTTCCAGGAAATGATTCTCGTTGTTGGATGAGTCTACAATCTTATAATAATTAGTGAAAACATTATGAGAATTTCATCTTCTCCCTATTTCGAGATCTATATATTGTGATGATTTTACATTCACTCTCTTGGTGGTTTTAGCTATACTCTCTTACTCTAATTTTTTTTATCAATTTCTTCCCTCTTCAGTTGTATCTCTTACTCCACCCCCATCACCTATTTGAAGTCATTATATCGTGTATTTATATACAACTCCATAAATGGGATTCTCCCAACATCTTTTATGACTTTTACATTTGGAAAATAGGTCGATCAAGAATTCATATGAGATTAGGGATACTTGATTATTGGACCACATATAGTTTTCAAAGCATGTGATGCAAGATTTTGGATCATTCATCTATTTACAGTTTTCCAATTATGTCAGTTTGGGAAATAATTTTGGATTGAAAGTGTGTTTATACTATTTTTTTTATTTAGATATACACTATCTTACAACATTATGTTTACTGGTTTCTGCATTTATATTTTATCGATTTTAGTTTCTTATCTTTTATTTCATTCCCTCTACACTTCATTGAGTTGTCTACGTTCATGTGTAATGTTATTTAGGAAAAGGACTCCCTGAGTTTAGTGTTTCTTCAGTGCATGTCACGAGCCACTATCCTATGGATGATGTCTTGGTGTATTTTCAGATCGATCCCCAAATTTGTTCGGGTCGGGAATGATTGGTATGAGGGGCGGTTTGACCCTTGGGACATTGTTCCGGAATTTCCCTAAAAAATATATTTTTTGGTTTAGGGAAATTGTTCTAATGTTTCTTGAGATTGTATCTTAGGCCAGAGAGTCCAGTGATGGTGTGGTGGCCGATATAGACCTTCAACATGACCTTGAATACCTACGTAGTGACTTAGAATGCCTACACATTTGTTACATGGTTCAATGGTACATGTATCATATAATATTGACTATTTGAATGTAATTTAGGATTCATCTCCCCATTGATATATTTATATATATATTCTCATCTGACTACTTTACTCTATAATTTTTATGATCCCTCCATGATGAAAGTCAACAAGGATAACTGCTTCAGTTCATGACGATGACCCTATGCGCGATTGGGCCTTAGTTCCGGGTCAGTATGATGGTCTACATCCTCTAAGTGGAAAGGTAGAAGAACATCCACTTGTATTGAATAATATTCCCCAAATTAGTAGGTTGAAGATTTGTGTAGGCTGAGCACACTCTATGAGATCCTGCAATAGATACCGCTAAGGTTCTGTGGCATGATCGATCCTTAGGAGGTAAGGGATTAGCTAGAGTAAGTTGTCCAAATAATCATGATTATTTGAACCCTAATGGATCAGATTGTGTATTTGGAAGAGATTATTTTCCATGGAGAATTTGGAAATTGATTAATCCTAGTTTCCTATATGCACGATGAGTCAACACTCTCGTGGGATTACTTCTAGAAGCTTTTTCATGAGGAGTACTACCCCTCCTTATTGCACAACATTTGGATTCTGGGGATTCTGATGATTTATAAGGGAGGGATAAAAATGGATTTGAATATGGATATTTTATCGTACATTAAATTCTACACTCTAATAATGATCATATATAGATACTTCTAAGCATGGATGTTTTATTGGGGTCTCCACCAAGAGAACCGAGAAAACATAGTGACATTGTGTATCCCCACCAATGACAGGGTGGTGGAGTGGGAACATATGAAAATGATATTTATGAATGAGGTATACTACATAGATAGATAAGACAGTGGGTGTGATAAGGTTTCATCATCTATAGTATCATGAAGGCTATAATGGTCTAGGATTAGGAGGTCCTTCCATGTGGAGGTTGAGGTAATTGGTTGTATAGTTAAGGGGAAGCGTATAGAACCATTCCAACCCAAGGAGGGCCACTTCTATTATTACTATAGGTTAGGTTTATTGGAACATGACTTCCTAACCATATGTTCTGACCATCCTAGCTAGATTGAAGAATGACTACCATAGAAAAGACAATGTTGTGATTAGAGATATCCCAGGCATGGACACGGTGGTCCCTAAGGAGAAGAAGTTGGAACAAGAATAGTAGGAGATATTTGTGGGGTATATCGTAATGAGGTCCTACCACTACCACCACGAGTTAGACAATGTTATGCATATGGAGATAGTATATAGGATACAAAAAACTGAAAACATTTGATGTTTATGTTCTTACGAGGCACGGGATTATTCAAGGTATGATATGTGTTTTTTATACTCTTTCCTCATTATTAATTGACACAAGTTATAGTCATTATGTTATCTCTAGAATTATGGTGCTTGTGTTGGGTCTCACACTAGATATTATAGCGTAGGAGGTTCTCATTGAGATTCCTATAGTCAATGCAACTTCTGTGACTTTCATATGGCTGTAGTGCGAGCTATTTCTTAAAGGAGAAAGGATCATGTGTGACCTATTGGTAATCACAATGAAAAACTGTGACATCCTCTTGGAAATGGATTGGATTTCCATGGTTCAATCTTATATCATCCATCATTACCTACTATCCATATTATTATGCGTTGATGGGATGAGTTTTTCCTTTTTCGAATAGAAAAACCTTGTATTAGGACAAGTGGGTTTTGTGAGAATGAGGATGTAGAAAATTACCCATAAGTTATCAAGAGTGACCCATGGTGCATCAGACTCTTCTTTCATTTGTGTTCCTTTAGTTGTGTAGGTCTATATGGATGTCTTTGTCAACGATGTTACAAGAATACCTCAAAGGTTACAGAAGTATTTTCTTTAATTAAATTCCATCCAGGGACATTCCCTATATCTTCTGCGGAATATTAGATAGCACCCACCAAATTTAGGGAGATAATTTTATAGTTGGAGGACATTTGTGATAAATATTCTTCATAACCAATGTTTCCTGTTGGCCATGTCCTTTTCTATTTGTGAAAAAGGCATATGGGAGCATAAAATTTTTGGTGTATTATCATTTCATGATTAAGGAAATGATAAAGAATAAGCACCCCTTGACAAGGAATGACGAATCATTGATCAATTTTGTGGTGAGATATGGTTCTCTAAGATTGATCCTTTATCTGACTACCACTAGCAGTGTGTTCACAAGCCTGATACTCCAATGAGAGATTTAAAAAATCTATATGGGCACTAAGAGTTCCATGTCATTCCATTTTGTGTGAAAAAATCCCCCATAATATTTATTGATATGATAAAATAGATATTCCAGCCAAAAATGGATTTTTTTTTTGTTTTCTTCATCAATGACTGGTTTTTTACTCTAAAATAGAGGATGATCAGGCAGAACAAATGAGGATGTATCATGATTTACATCGAGGGAACTATATTTATGGAGAGTTCATGATGTACCAGTTATGGATAAAGGAGTTTTACATTATGGGTAATGTAATTTATGAAAAAGTATTATACATGTAAGAAACAATGATTATGGAAGTGATTGGCTAGGAACCACATATGAATGTATATGAGGTGTGGTGTTTCTCTTGCTTGGTTGGGTACTATAAGAGATATGTGGAAGTATTATATAGAATTTTGGACACTTTTAACACTCTAAGGAGGAAGGGATATATATTTATATTGTCAAAATAGTACTAGAGAGACATTTTGGAGTTATTATATAGGCTACAGAGAACTACTGTGTTGAGGATACCATAGGAAGGAATTGTGTTCGCGGAGTGTGGTGATGTCTCCAGAGCTGGGAAAGGTTTCATGTGGATTCAGTGATAGGTTGTCAGTGCATATGGTTCAAGGTAACTGATACCCCATGAGAAAAACTATGAAGCTCATGAATTAGATATATAAGTGGTTTAGTTCTATTTGAGGATGAGGAGTCACTTACATCTAGTAGAGCGCATTGTGGCTTACTAATACAACTGGAGCCTCAGGTATGTCTTCAATTAGAGAGACACAAACCTGAAGTAGTGAAACTGATAGAGTTCATGAAGTACTATGACATAAATATTTTATATTCTATAGTAAAGGGAAACATGATACCAGATTCCATTAGGAGGAAGTCCCAGGGTCGCTCTGTGTAGGATGATTTGGAGTAGTTAGCTTTCGTGTGGATTACAATTGTAAATCATGATGGTATAAATTTTTTTTCGATGATGATGACTCTACCGCGCCTCGAGCATGTGAAGGATCCCAAACTGGGAGACATCAACTGTGAGTTATTTCATGATCATATATCCACAAAAGACACAAAATATGGGTATTTTAATGGAGGGAATCATTGTATCTTATTTTAGTGGTGAAATCATTTTCCAATCGCATTGTTGGATGTGGGGATGTGGGAGTTACAAAACTTCTCTATTATCTTTAAATCATTGTGTTTGGTATATGTAAACATATCATCATTAATGGATTTTGTGTTCTGGTATCAATGGAAGAGTAGCGGATTTCATATCACGGTGCCTCATCTATCAGCTAGTGAAAGCTATGCATGAAGTTTTGGAGGGTTTATTATAGCCTCTTCAGATCTTATAGTGGAAATGGGATTAAATAACCATGGGATTCATCATTGGGCTTCCACACAATGTAGAGGTTCCTAATTCTAAATAGGTTATAGTATACCAAATCACAATGTTAGCCCGTTTCCTTTCTATCATGGAATAGGTTTTAGTAGAGTGTTTGTGGCAGTTTTTTGTATGAGAGATCATTTTCATTTATGGGGTACCATCGGTGATTGTATTTAATCAGGATACACGGTTAACATATTGATTATAAAGGGATTACAAGATTCATTTTGAAAACCTTTGATGTTTATTATATCCTTTTAGCCTCAGACTGGTGGGAAGACTAAACACACTATTCAACTACTAGTGGATATGTTGACAGATTGCTTGTGGGATTTTGGATGGATCTGGGAAGATCGAATCTCTTTGGTGAAGATTTTATAAAACAATATATACCACTCTACCATAAGAATTTAAATTTTTGAGACCCTATACTAGGCCCCTACATGTAACCCCTATACCTTAGTTACCATGATTTAGTGCATTATTAAATAAAATTGGATTGATTCAAGAAATCATTTTTCGAAAGATAGATCAGCTTTGTATCCTTGGAAGTACTAGATACATTCATAAGTTTTACATTACATCATAAAATAAAAATAAACAAATTTTTTTCCCTTTTTTAAACACACTTATATCCTTAGTATATCCTTACTGGTCAACCATAGAATACTTTTCACATCCTGGGAAAAATATATCATAGGAAGGGGTGAGCCCAGATGCTTAGTAAGGATAACAATATAACTGAATCCATTATAAATAAACATAAAAATTAAAGGAAATTTATAAGTCTAAAACAAAATCCTTTTAAACACAAATATTGTCATAATATTGAAAAGATAAAATCAAATAATTCCATTTAATTAATTACATGGATATTCTACTAGTTGAATAATCACATGCAATATCAATAGCCACTATCATAATGATGGAGTTCATAATGCCAGACTTCATAACCACATAGTCAAGGCCTTATGCGAAGACTACAAATAATATTTTGTCATGTCCTTATGCCAAAACACTAGATGGTCTCATGAGACCTAACGATTCATCGAGGATCTATAGAAAGCTCCACCCATCACTTACTGTGTCCAATGCATCCCTCATATGGAATGGTTTAATCATAACATAAAAATTATTATCAAAACTAGCATACAAAATTTCAACACATTATCCATAAACCATGAATTGTATAAGAATAACACATCCATATTAAAACATATCACAAAACCTTAAACAAAGTATTTCATAATTGTATCATAATAAATCAACTTCATACAAGCTTAAAATCTATCAAAGCATGTTTACATATAAGAAATCAAAACATTTTTTAGAGAAAAATATATTTTCATTTTGAAATAATTTAAATGTCATATAATTATAAATGAAAACATTTATTTTGAAACTATTATTATAATCATGTAAGGGAAGTTTCAATGGTGTTATAACAGAATAAAATAGCCTCACTTTCCATATAAGTTACAAAAACATTCATACCTTATTTTTCTTGAAAGGGTCATAATGTACCTTATTTGGAAAATGAAATAAAGATTCCATTAAAAAAAAATATTGTCAAATAAGGGTATGTTTGACTTTAAACCATTGTATAGAAAATATTAAAAATGATTTGAAATAGATTTTATAAGAAAACACGGATGTGGAGGATAAAGAGGTTCCAGTAGATACATAAAAACATTCTTGGATAATAAAAAGACTGTGAAATTAACCCTTACCTTTTACTATTCCTTGATCGAGGGTATGTAAAAATATTGTATAATAGTTATTTAATTTTTATTAAATTATAAAAAAACTATATACATAAATATAATATCATATATAATCCTCATATAAAGATTTGTTAATAATATTTTTGTAATATCATCATTTTGGGCGTTAACTGATCTATTTTCTTTATATGCTCTGTTACGTAAACCATGATTATTATAATTAGGATGTATTTTATTCATATCCATAATTATCTTAAGTTCTTAAAAAATATTTTTAATCATAAAATGAAAATTATTTTTTAATGATTATGCTTGGGAGTTAATCTCATCGCATTCCTAGAGATTGTAATATGTACGTACGCCCGAGCAACAATATCATTTTATTAATGGTGAAATCGTATGTAATTGAATGGTATATCATATATACATAGTCATTAAAATGTTCTATTTATTATTTAAATCAGTTATACGATTTATTATACCCATCCAAATAATGTTGTTTTTGAATAACAAACTACACCAAGATGTGGAGATGGTAAGCCGTACGTACTCACGTATGGTGACAATGTCATACATATGATGGATAGAATAATGAATATGGTTGTATAATTTTAATAAAATCACATTATATAGAAAATTCTGGAGTTATTATTTTAGAATAGAAAAAATAAATAATGGGGAAGTGGAAGAAGAAATGAACATGAATGTGGTGATGAAATATTTACCTGTTCTTCGGGTTATTCCTTTTGATTTGATCAAAAGGGATCTATAGGTTGGATTGATGATAAAAGTAAGGCCTTTAGGTTGAAGGGAATATAGTTGAGAGGATATTTGGGATGGGTTTGTACTAGACAAATGGATTTGGAGGAGTGAAATTAAGAGAAGGTGAAGTACCCTTTTGTAAGAGGGGTTAGAGTCACTTTTGGAAAAGATTGAAATATTATTTTATAATAAAATAAGTTTCGGTCTATAATGCATAAAAATGATTTATTTAGAGTGTAACGTAGGGATGGCTCTAAAATATCTCAACCAATAGCTTTTATCAATGTTCAGGTGACTATATAAACCATATCATTTAGATTTAACTCTTAGTAAAATAGTTTGACATTTATCATGTCTCATTGTATTTTTATATTATATGTTTGATAAACTTACTATAATCATCCAACAGAACCCCAAGTAGTAAATTATTAATATATATAACCTTATATATGTCATTTGACATAAAAATAGATATTTTTTAATATTATATTATTTAATAACGTATTAATTGTTTTAAAATCACAATTATGCCAATTTTGACACTATTTATTATATGGTTTTTGTGAAAATAATAACAGCATGATTACTCCGAAAAAAATTTAATCAACCCAAACCTTTCATATTAACCTGTAAAATTAGTTTAATTCATAAAAATTCTCAGATAATATTTATTTGGCTATTTATAATATCAATTATTTTAACCTTTCATTAATATGATAATTATTGCATCATCATTGGGTCAAAAATAAATTAAATTATATAACTTCTAAAAATTATAAATAAAATAACATTATGTAGGAAATATTTTGATATTTCTAATTAATATTTATATTCGAATTTATATTATCTGTAAACCAATATTGAAAATGGTTAATTTATTAAACATTGAATTTGACTCCTTTAACTCTTCTTTAAATGAAATAATAATAAATATCCTAATCTTATTATAGAAGAACAAATGGGATCATATTTTATTCCTAATGTTTTTTTTGGAATTAAAAGTATCCAATAGAATTAATACATGATTTAGGGTAAT
Organism: Viscum album; assembly: GCA_963277665.1. Taxonomy (NCBI): domain Eukaryota; kingdom Viridiplantae; phylum Streptophyta; class Magnoliopsida; order Santalales; family Viscaceae; genus Viscum; species Viscum album. Next base: position 2,056,075,644 of record OY728120.1, on the reverse strand, counting down.
TATGATATCATTTGTACCAGTAAATACAATATTTACTTTTTACCGAGTTAAATAAAAGTCAAAGTTACTATTCACCAAAAATTATTTTAATGTTATTGAACCGCATTATAATTATGAATATCAACCGTGTCTCTAGATTTTTTGAAATTCAACTCACAGAGGCTGTAAAATTATGTTTTGTGCAAATTTTCAAATTCTCATAGTAGATGAGTAAAAGACAGTAAAATGTTCAATAAAATATTTATATATCTAAACGTATAAAAAATGAATTCAATGAATTAAATTGAACATATGTAGAAATGATGTATCTATTTCAACCTAAAAAAATTGAAAATAAAATATATAGTTATTTAAATAAAAAAGTTGGTTTTAACCAATAACGTAGTTTTTTCACTATTCGTAAAAAATTTAATGTTTTCATAAAAATAAATTTTTTTTGGCATAATCTAATTTCGATATTACGAATTAAAAAATGAAGTCCATTATGGAAAATAAAGTTTAAAAAAATTTATAATGTGGTTAATACTATTCATAACAGCTAGTTTGATTGGTCGCATTGTGTTAGAATCAAGTGGTTGTGTACAATGTATTCTATTGCATTTTTAAAGGGAAACACACTGTTGATGCTTGGGGTGTTACACTACATGTCTCCCTTGTGCTAGACGAAGATTTATGAGTCATCACATATGGGCCCAGATTGGTGTACATGACCACAGAGAAAGTATAATTCATCCTTGAATGGATGAAATTGATAAGAGAACGCATAAATTTTAAAAATGTCACCATCTTATGTACATGGAGTTCTAGAAGGAAGAACATGACTTATTGGGAGAGTCTTAATGATGAGTAATGTGGAAGAATGACCATGGATTCAAGAAAACATGGAGGTTCATTAGACAGTTTGAGATCATGTGGAGTGTTGGAGAGGTTTCCTACCACCTATTAATAACCACATAGATGGAGTGGGTGCACGATGTCTTCCACTTATCACATTTTTTGGAAACAAGTGCATGATATTATGCATGTCAGTGGTTGAGGAAAGCTAGAAATTATGGACTGAGACACCTTATTGGAGCACCTAATGGTGATAAATGATTGATAGGAACAGACCTAGTGAGGATGAACCATCCTTGTGGTTCATGTGTTTTGGTAGCAGATAAATATGTTGGAGATTTTCTGGGATTCGGAGAGTCAAATGTAACCTCATCTTACTGAATTTTTCCATAGATTTTCTTATTTGGAATGAAAATATTGAAGGAGGGAAGGATGTAGAGACCCATTTTTTCCTTGTAAAACATAGAAATAATTTTAAATATATTTCTAGTGCTAGGATATGAGATGGAATGGAATTATGAAGCTTTATGTTCCCATAATATATATTATAAAAATATAAAATATATTTTATATTGGTCTCATGAGGTTAATTTAATTAAGTGGGATAACTCTGGAACATTTGATTGAATTAGAAACATGATACCACAATTGGTTATGGAACTATTTTTTTACCATAGGCACAACATAAAATGAGTTGGAGTAAGACTCCTTTACCCCTCGCTCATTGGAAGTGTTCCTATATAGATTAATTAATTGATTAATGTATTAATGAATTAAATTTATTTTATCCTAAAAATTTACATAAACTCATTGCATAATGAATTTATCATTGTTTGGATCACAATTTATTGAACCCACTGATGAGAGCTCCACCCCTCCTCTTTTGACAATGAACAAAAAATCCTCTAGATCAAGGTAGATCGAAGTACAGCAGACGCACCAGCTTTATGAAATCATTACACAAGATTATCATTCATTATTGATCGATCGGAAAAAGTGTAGGGATTTTAAATTGGTTTTTTACCCCTTTAAATAATTTTTTTGATAGATCGAATTCTATTATTCAATTTGTGACCAATTTTGGAAAACCCTTTCATGAGCCTAAGTAATGAAATATTTCTTTATCAGTTATTTCAAATCCAAATTTCATGTTATTTATTTATATCCAATAATGAATGTCTAGTGATAATCATGCACATTTTCATGTGAATTTCATCTCCTGTTCTTCTCATTCTTCGTCGTTGGGACCCCATGGTTCCTAGTTCGATAGTATTTAGGATACCTGAGCCTAATAGTGTGCCGAAATTCATAAATGATAGATGAAATAAAGCATATTGTAGAATTGATCATAGATATGAGAATATTGGGGGATAGGGATGAATAAATTTAGGGGTTGGATCTATATTATCAGGATTTTAATGGACAAGCATGACATAAAAAAAGGAAGAAACCCTTGTTTGTTTTGTAAATCAATTCCGGGTGAATGGAAATTCAAAACCATGATTCATGGATAGATATGTGTTTTTTAATAAAAACCACAACTAAATCTGATGTGATGGAAGATGATTCGATGTGTAGAGATTGGATATTCAAAATCTGAACATTTTTCAAAAATCCAAACTACATTCCCTTTAGGATGAATAACACACAACATGTTGTATCCTTAGCAGAAATGCAAGGGTCAGGGAAACGATAATTTTAATGTGGTGTGTATTCATACCTTAGAAACCATATATCCCCCCGAAGATGAATAACCCATGTGATGGGGCACAAAAAAAGACTTCATGTTAGAGAACATGGACATGGGTTTACCACATTGACAACATCCTATGTGGATAAATATATTGTGTGAAAAACAACACTAATTTGGTGTATCAGTACACATACACTCTATAACACATGAACTAATACCAATATAGTTGGAAAATGTCATGAATTCCACCTACACATTGTGTATGCCTACAGGGATGGGACCTATTTACCATCTAGAGACAGATTCATGAAATGAAGAACAACCACACATCGTGGGGGTTCTGTTACACACCTTGTACTACTGGATATTTTTAGAGCGATCCTCAAACCTCTATATATCCTTTATTGGAGCTCATATATTGTTACAAAAGATTCTAATCTTGATTGGGTCTCTATGTAGAATGAGATGGTTCCATCAGATGTGGATTACGTGATTCAATGTGAAATATTTAGGGTTTCGCATGCGTTGAGATGACACCCAATGTCGACATCGATAATACAGAATAACCAGAGTTGTAAGGGGTTTACCTTCATATTAGGATGGGTTTTGGAGTTCAATGTTGGTAGTAACTATATTACACAATAGATGGGAAATGAAGTTTCATTCCCTGATGATCTATCTAATTTACCCTCTAGTAGGACTACATAGTCGACTTCCTTGACATTTTGGGCTTACCCTCCAATAGGTTTGGGAAGTAGAGTTCTATTATGACATCTTCCAGGAATAACCATCTAGCTGGGATGGGAAATTATAAATCTCTAACGACCTACAGGGATTACCCTTCAATAATACTGGAAAATGGCATTCCTTAGTGACCTTCCTGTGTGGTACCTTGTAACTAGTCTGGGCAGTGGAATTCCTCGGTGAACACTATAGTAAGAACCTATTATCGTACCAGGGCACATGATCCTTTCCATAAAATGCGGACCCCTTGACTGTGTGGCATTATGACTAGGAATTATTGATGAACTTTTTGTCTCATGGGAAAGAGTGATACGTTCCCCACCAAGATGCATCCTTCTGACGTGACGTAAAACTATGCAGGTGAGTTAGTGTCTCCCAATGTGGATAGTATCATGGTGTGGTGCTTTATTCCCATTGATTTGTTTTCCCTGTGATGATTCATGTGGTGTTGGGAATCACATATAGTTGTTACCTTAGATCGATTGGATACTCATCTTATAGAGAATATCTTTGAGATAGAGATCCCCTAACTATCTCGTTTGGGGTTCATTGACTGAGTATATATATATATATATATATATTATCCATCAATAGAAAATCCTTGGGTTCTGGTTACTCTACATATAGGAGAGGCAAAGATGAATGAGGTATGCCACATGCTTTCTGTGTATTTGTTATTGTGGTTGGAGGAGTTTAATATATTATTATAGGTAGGAATGACTAAATGATATATTCATCTTATCTCTGTTTCCAGATCCTTGTGTTTGGAAGAGCCTCCATTCACCATATTGTTGGGTCCTACATTAGTCTCATAATGTAACTTTTTGAATATACTTCTTTTGACTTCTATTATATCACTTAATTCTCACCCTTAATCCTTTTGGGGGGCATTATACTAGGTTTTTAAATATTCACCCCTACATGGGAATCTCCAAACACATGTTGTGTCATTCCTGGATAGAGGAATGAATGATCATGACATTAGAGGAGCTTATGGACCACATGTTCTTGGAACTTGTATGGTGGTCATGGCTTGAGATATAGCAGCTGGGCTCTCTCAACTATTTACTTTTTTCCATTTATGTTTGGTTGGGAAATATTTCTCTTTTGGGAGTTTATTTTTTAACTTTTTATTTTAAGAATACACTTTTATACTACATTATTTTTAGTGGATCATGTATTTTTTATCTATATTATTGTGGAATATTTCCTTTCAATTGATATGGAAATTTTCATTGAGTTGGTTTCATGCATGTGTGTATGTATTTATGAAACGGCCTCCATAGGATTAGTGTGTCATTGGCACTTTTCACCTCCCTTGGCCTATCGGGAGGGGAGGCTTTGGGTAGTTGTGGATCGATCCCCAACTGGGGTCGGGTCATGACAGATACATAGATAAATGAATTCATGTCGGACTTAATGTGATTGGGGTCATGGTAGATGATGAGTTCGTAATGTCATATAAGATGGATGTTAGTTAATTCCTCCAGAGGTGGAATCCATGTGAAAATTGTGGAACTGGTTCTTAATCCCCCAACACTACATCAAATAACCTTTTATATAGAAAAAAATTTAAGCATTTATAATGTATGGATAAAATTAGAGGATACACAATCATTCTTTGTGTGTGAGTGGTAAATTGATTTGATTTAATCATTTTGGTTCAGTGTATCAATAATACCATATGTGATAGACCAAAATTGTTTTTCATGATGGTGAGAAGAACATAAACTAAATAATCATATGGATAGTGGCCTTATATTTGTGTTTATTTTAAATATCATTATGAATATCCTAACTGGATAAAGTCATATCTTTGTTGGACCCAATATGTGTTATATCTAGTGTTATTTTTTGGAATGCCCATGATTGTTTGTCTATATATATGAAGTAAAAGGATGTTTTTTCTTTAGTTCGGGTAGATTCTAGTTTTTTGAGAGTTATTTATCATTATATCTTGAGCTAACTATGTAGGTTCATCTGAATGGTCTGTAAATTCCATTTCCTATTGTGGTTTATCATGAAACCCAACAAGTATCTATGTGAAATTGAATATGTAGGCACATTTGTGTATTTTCCATAAGTAATTTTAAGAGGATTTATTTTTAAAAGAATTATTAGACTGGAATAATGAAATATTATGTAGTGAAAAAAAAATCCAATTTGGAGTGGTTTTTTTATAGAGAATTTCTAAAAATATATGAAAATGGGATTTGGAGGAAAAATGTCTTTATATTATACAATGAATGGCTTATGATGGTAAATTTCCTATATTATATGTATTTTTATGTGGAGCTTGCATTTATATGAATGGGCATGAATCTATACTTCCAATCTAATGGAAATGAGAAGTCTTCATTATGTATTAAATTTTATTGTGTGGTGAATATGGGTTTATATTATATGAATATTATCAAGGTCAATCATTAAATTTGGAGTGACGTGTTATCCAATTTAGAACATCCTTTGAAACAAACTTTTCTGGTATGTATGTTATTATTTTATGAATACATTTTTTCTTAGGTGGTATAATGAACATTATTATGATAAAATATTTTAAATGTAAATGATTAGTTTTACTCAAATAGGGTGTGAGCATGATCTGTATAGGTAATTCAGTGATAGGGTTAGATCAAGTATACATTCTGGTTTAAGAGGTTGTATCCTTCATGGGTGATTCAATACTGATTTAACATATAAAATTGAGATCTATAGGTTATGGCAGTATATTGGATACCTGTAGTTTTTTATACATGATTATTATTGGATATTTATAGGAAAATGATCTATTTGATTCTTTTTTCATTCTTAAGTGAGTTTTATAGTGGGTGTGGGATGCAATGACCCAGATTTATTGTTATTTATCCTTTAATCAACTATTAATCATATATTATAGAGATCCACCCAAGGGAAAAATGAAAATTGGTATCTATGGGATGACCTAGAAAATGTTTTTAGAGGTTTGGATAATTCCAGGTTGTAGTGTTTATTATAGGGAGTATAATGAATGAAATTTAAATCATATTTGGTCCTTAGGTAAAATAAATAAATTATAAGAACATTTTTTTTTCAAGATAGAACATGTTTATTTTAAATAATTATTCTTTTCCATCCTATAAAATCCTTATATGTAAAATAATTGATTGTTGGAGTCTGAAAATGGTGACTTTAAATTTGAAAATTTTAACAATATTTTTTCTTGGGGCCTAGGATTATTCACAAAAAACAGTACATTAGTTAATAAATATAATATATATAATTAATTAAAATTTTTTTAGTTAATTGTAATGAATACCAAGGTTAATATTACATAAATCCTATTATGAATTTCCCTAAGGTTTGAAACAATTATTATTAGAACAAACCTAGAGAGTGGAATAAGAGATTGATTGGATTCTTAATAGAAGTAATGGGTAATCATGAAATTGTGGATAGAATCAAAATATAATCATCAATATAATCATTTGAAGAAGATGAATATAATCTAATTTATAACAGAAAATTACATCCTTTATAAATTTTTATTTTTTATGGATTTTATTTTTATCATAAAATCGTGAATTCTGGGATGAAAATATTGATTTGAATTTCTATATACTATAGGGATAATTGGGGGTTTACATTTTTTATTTTTTATCATCTTTGATTTTAACCCTCCAATTATGATTAGTAAACCTTTTTATTTGGAAATAATCTCTATTATATGGAATTTTTGGAAGGGTGTTTATTTAAACTAAACCATTTTCATGGCGGGGAAATGTTTTCATATGCATAGTGAATGGGATTTTGAAATTCATTTTTTATAGATGATAGTTTATTCAGGCCTATATATCTACTCTGTATAATCTCTCAATTAACACTCACACACTCTCTCTATCATTCAAGATGATGGGGGCCACCATCCCTTGAAGTGTTCAGTGTATGGGATGTAATGTTTTCCCAATATAATTCAATTGAAAGTTTTCCTAAGAATACATGATGAGTGGTAGTGATGCATGTTGATTAGTGAATGGGTGGATTGAAGGTTATGGGTTATGAGGGAGTTCATCCATGGATGGGAAAAATGATGAATTAAGATGGTGGTGGGGTAGAAGGATCCATATATGGAATGGTAGGGATAGTTTGATTCACTATATCAAGGACCCTTATGAATTAGAAGCTACATGAATTTGGTGGTTGTTCGTCCATTGGGTTTTTGGGTGTTGTTTTTGGGGCATCGATCAGTGGTTCTTCCTTAGTAGTATATCTGGTGGCGATTGGGAGTTCTTCGTTTCAGTCGGACCATGTTTCATATCATTCTTTGATGGTACCCCCTCCATGGACCTACTATAATGTATTATAGTTATTTTTGGTGGGATCATTTTTAGTATTATTATTAATTATAATAATATTAAAAATTTATATTGTGAAATTTTTTGGAGACATATGATTTAGGAATAGTCTATGGTATTTTACATTATATATTTATAATAACATTTGAGGATAAAACTTGAATACATAATTCTAACACATGTAATGGAAACTAGGATTCATAATGTAGTGTACCTCATCTATGATACAATGAAATTCATAAATATTATTTGGTCCAGGTTTACAATATATTAATTTTTTACCATTGCTCCATTCCTTATATATCTCATTGTTGTGACTTGTTCATCAATTTAGGACCACTTTTTAGTCAATATATTATGATTTATAATATAGGCCTATGAGGAAAAATGTTAATTTTCAACAAAAATGATTACAGTGTTATCGTTTTCACAGACACAACTCATATCAACTTTGTCTTCATTAGTGATGTGTGTCTCCCATATGTTACAAATATGGTAGGATAGTCTTTCACTTACTAACAGTTTTCTATTAATCTTTGTTTTTCATAATTTTTACCCATTCTATGTAGTTATTTCAATGGGTTTTGAATACCCACAACTAATACCTTTTACCCAATATTGGCCACGGTTCCCCATATTTGTTTTTCTAGGAGTATACATTCTATAAATCATATCCAGAGTGGTTACGAAAGGTGCGTTAAATTGTCACCTCACTAACATATATCCATGGTGTGGGTTCCCCAATTAGTATCTAGAATGATAACCATATGGGTGGTTGAGAATGATAGGGTGAAATACCCCCATTGAATAACGATTGTACTCTAATGAGATGTTTTTTCACCTATACTATTAATTGTTTAAATGATACATTCAGATTACGAAAGTTAAATACATCATGACTTGCGACACATCAGGAACATTAATGCTATCATAAATGGGTAATATACATCTATAATGTAGTATTATTAATATATATATGTTTTTTTTGTTAATTAGATAATTAAATAATATTGGTGATGTGATTGTAATGTACCTTCATTGGATGGGATGAAGATGAATGAAAACTCCCTTAGGGTCTATTACTAATTATATAGAATATTTGGATTTTTTTATTTTTTTCATTCCATGGTTACTAACTAGTTTTTTTGACTTGAGTTGACTTTTTTCATTTTACTTACTTTTAAATAATATGATTTTTATAGAGTTTAATTATACTCATCCATGCATAGGCCTTCTACCCACACCTGTTGTACTTGTGTATTTGGATTATTGGTCTGAGATATTTTTATCATATGCTGAGAAAGTTATTAATGTTAGGAGTTGATTACTAATAGTTATTTTCATTGTTTCAGTTTTAGGTTATAATTTTTCTCTAAGGTTTGGATATAATTATGAGGCATTCATATTTTGATCCATCAAATTGTAAGGACTTCACTTCAACTCCCTTTTGACATTTTTTTGGAATAAATCTAGAACTTTTTCATTAAGACTATGTAAATTAATATAATATTTTTATTATTTTATTTTTCACAAGAAATATATTCATTGATGTTATTTTAATTTATCTATTTTATATTGTTATGACATGTGTGGTGGTGTTCATTGCTCAATGGAACATCAGGATTCAACCTCCCATAATTTTTAATTTTCCATCCTTTCTCTAGTCATAATATAATTTATTATTTGATGAGGGATTTCAATTGCATTCATAGCTTCTACCACCCTAGAGGAATCCATGTTGGTCTATTTGAATAAATTTTCATTGAAAATAGTTATAGGGACCCATCAATTATATATCAATTATCTTATTCTATTATATCTCAATTTTAATCACTTTAAAAACATTTATTATAATAAAAACATAGAAAACCAATTTAAATATTATAAAAAATATTAAATAAGAATAATAATTTTAAAATTCCCAAGGAGTAACTGAACATAGTAATCAATATTTAGTCATAGAGTTTTTTAAAATAATCAGTTATAAAATTATTTTTTTAATATTTGGTTTGTGAATTTGGAATCCAAAACCTATTCATTTTTATAATATATTTTCATAAAATTAATAATCATTTTTTAAGTAATTAAATAAATCCATAATTAAGGATCACATTTTGAAAATACCAAGTCCCCAGGTAATAAATAAATTATATTTATTACCTTCCATTTAATCTAATTGATAAGTATGATTATAATGATGAAATAATAACATGTAAATAAACAATATCCAATAATGAAATATTCAAATTTATTGTCTCCCATGAAAAGAATACTATTTGAAATATTAAAATAAAAAATAAATAATATTTTTATTTTATGTGATAGTTTGATATAGTTAATGAGATGCATGATTTTATAATAAAAATATATTGAAATTTAATATTGTAATATAATATTATGTAGTTGTTGGGTGGATATAAAATCATTGATTATGAATATTATTAACTAGTATATTGATATTATCATAGCGGCATGGATACCCTATTATAGATGTCACCAATGAATTATAAATATTACATATAAATATTAAAAATATATAATTAAAATTCATGAAATATTTAAATATTGGTAAAAATTAAAAATATAATAAATCATGATTAAATAAATTGTTTATTCAATTATTTTTTTAATATAATCTGTTTTAATTGAAATAATAAATTTATAATAAATAATTTTTTTATTTTGAAAAACAATTCTTTAAAATTTTGAAAAAATGATATAAAAATTTGATATGTGCGAATATTTTATAAATTTGATAAAAAATTACCAATGTTATTTATGATAAAAATTTATTAATATAGTTAAATATTATAAATATTCTATGAAATGAATTTTAAATAATTAAATTGATATTAATATATTGTTAAAGAAGTTATTTAGAGTGATATTTAATTTTTATTTTCAAAAAATCATTTTCATATCTAAAACACTATCCATTTATAATTAACGTAACTCCCATTATAATCCCTGATCATTAATTATTAACCTAATGTCTCCAATGAATAATCATCAATTTAACCTATAAATATCCATGGAAAAAAATAGTTATCATTAAAAAAAATTTATGATTTATTTTTATAAATCTACGAATATATATATCCCTATATTTCCTCCCCATATTGGATTATATTATAAGCTATAATGATTTAATTATATATCCATATGTAATTTCATGAATGGGAATGTAATTCTCAAAATTAATATTTTGTCTATAATTATTGTTTAATAATCAATTTATAAATCCAACATATTATTCATCCATGATAATATTTCAATTTTATGATTACATGTTTGACCTATTATCTATGAACTATTATGCTTCCCCACAAAATATACATTATTTTTAACCTATTATTTTTTTAAATTATGGTATTCTAAAAAATCTATCCTGATTTATTTTTATAAATTATTTTGTATTAATAATTTTCAAAATCTTATTGAATATTATTCCATTCATATATTTCTAATGTTTATATTATGTTTTATTTATTATCATTGATTTATTACTGATTCAAAAATGTAATAAACATTACAAAAACCATTGTTATATATAATAAACAATTCATAACTATAAAACATAATTTAATATTTGTAAATATTTTGTTACAATGTCAATAAATGTCAAAATAAATGTTATTTAATTTTTATATCTAAAAATTATAATCATATTTATTATAAAATATTTCTAACCATAAGCGTCTCATAAGAAGTTATAGTAATTGATTATGGATTTCTTAAATTTTCCATTCATTTACAGTTTTTTATAAATTTTTTATAATTAATTTTATACATCCTCATAATATGGTTATATTTAAAATTTTCATTTTATTATCATCAATTTTTTGAAAATTAATGAAATTTTATCCATTCTCTACAATTTTACGTTCTTTTGTAATTCATTATTACAAAATTGAAATATATATGGGCCTGATGCTAGTATATGTTTGAGTATAAATACATCATGTAAGACACCATAAAAACACCTTGAAATGATATTTCAAAAACTCATCTCAAAACACCAGAAGAAGAGGGAAATATTATGGATCCTATAGATGTATTTATTAATACGATACTTTGTTAAATAGGGAACTCCCATTTACAAACCAACACCACTAAAAAGTTTATTATGTTTATGCCTAAAGATACTAATATTAAAATAACAACCAAAATGTTTGAGGAAAAAATCCAACCATTTCAACAAACCTCCATTACAATCATGTTTAATTAAAAAAGAATCCAATTTCCCTATATTCATCTCAAAAACAATTTCATGCTAAATGTACAGTATCATTATCACATTACTCCTTATTTTCAAGTCACCAAACCTTTTATATATATTATTTCAACTCATAGAAACCATATTGAGTGACCAAAACCATTAAATTAATTTTATATTTCTAAAGGGTGTCACTTACCTCACATATATTAGTGTCTCACCAAGTCTCAAAGGGTGTTTTCTCACATCTTAAACCATTCAAAGGATCCTACCACATGAGGAAATAATTTATATTCAATATTGTTACAACCAACTTTTATAGTGGGAAATCACCATGATGGGAACATGGGGGAACCAAATCCTATAAAAGAAAATTATTTTTACAATATCTCTATGATCAATATGAGTCTAGGGTTTTCTAATACAATATTCTCTGTGGGTTCTACAAACCCTGGTATTTTTTTGTCACCAAGATCGTTACCCTCCCTGAAAAGATAAAAAAAAACCTACCACAACATTCCAATATATTCTTGAATCTAACGAAATGAAATTTAAAAAGAACTTATAATTATTCCTATGAATAAAATACACACTCTCTATAAAAAAATAAATTTAAAAAAATTCAATTTTATTATTAAATAATAACATTTTGAAACAAGCGTGTGATAATTCTAAAAACACTTGGTAAAATATATTTTAACCCATGTAATTAATCAAGTCATGTAATGTGGGACCCAATAAAAATATATCCATTTAATACCATTTTCTATCCACAGTCAGTCGACCTATATAATTTTCCATGTTGATAACAAGCTATGTTGGTCACACTGGATAGTTTGGAATGTACCCAAGAGTCATGATGTCATGTAATTTTTAAAATGGATTGTTATATCAAAAAACGTGATATTTAATCCCCATGGGTTAGATTTATTTTAATACTGACACACAAATAAATATTTTTATGTCATGAATTTTTTGTATGTCGTACCACATGGTGTGTGAAACCAGGTCGATTGTTATGACTGTTCACATGTAACCCTTATGTCATGTAATGCATCTATAAAAGGAACATGTCATAAAAATAAAACATTTTTTGAAATTTCACACCTATAAGAATCCATAACATCCAAATTAAAATGGTAAAGGGAATGTGTATTTATCCCTACAAATCTTGTGATCAAACATCAAGATATACATGGATGTTTTCATTTTTTCCCTCACCCTTACACTACTTATGACTAAATCAACCATAGATCCCCTATTATATATTCTAAATTCCCTTGAGGGAATCCAAAACCCTCACTAGATAATTTTATTCATCATTAATCATTTTCATCATAATAAATACAATCTAATATGCATGTTCTGATAGTCTCCAACTTATTCAATTTTTTGAGTAACATAAAATTATCTATCATACACTACCTCAACCTTGCCCATAAAATTCCCCATTTATCACCCCATTACATGAACTTTTCTATTCTCATGTTCCTTCAATTTCCTATTTTTTCTATGAAATATTCATCTAAATATTGGATATACTGAAATCCAATAATTACTATTATTCATGAGTAGAGAATATATAGAGATTAGAATAAAGGAAATAGTTATTTGAGAGATTATGGCCTCCCAAATCATCTATTTTAGATACATTAATCAATAATAATTTATGATAAGTAATTCCAAATTATTTTAGGGTCAAATGAATAATTAACCCTGACATTAAGAGTAAAATAAATAAAGAAGAACTTTTGTTCAATTTATGAAAATAAATTCCTTTTGATTGAATTTTTTATAATTATATTGTCTATATTTAGAAGAAAATCATAGAAAAACGAATCCAATCATTTACATGATGAAATTGGAAATGGAATTACTTATAATATTCATTCCGTTATCAAGGTATTCTTCATTATTTTGAGGATTATCCATTTTGACCAGAATAGTGAATACACAATTATTTAGAAAATTTATGTATTCGAATTAAATGAATGTAACTAAAATATAAAAAATTATTCCATAAACCCAATACATTTTTCCTATATCATGTTGATATTTTTTATGTTTCAATATTCTATTATCTATCAACAAATTATTCCATATTGTCTCAACACGGATTAAACATCTAATCAATTAAGAATACTAATTCATACTACCATATAGGTTTAAATTCAATGTGTTGGTCCACCATTGAGGAATATATATGCATGAATTTATATAACTAATAATTTATTAACATATGAAACATTTTTAAAAATATTTTTGAGTCAAGAAACATTAATCTAGGGACTGTATTCCATACCTTTAATGTTAAGAATCCAATTCATAAAACATGTAGGGAACTATAATTTTCTTAATGTAATTTTGGAGTACATTATCTCTACTCACATATATAAGATAAATATTTATATAATATAAAATAATTAAAAAACCCTTCATACAAAAAAATATTATTCCAAAAAGTTTATCCCGTGGATGAACATCATTTACTAAAACAAAAAAAGAAATAAGAAAAATAATTTAATGATTATATAGTGTGATGATTTTTTGAAAATGATATTTTAGATTAACAATCTCTAATAATTTTATTTTTGTTGGCGAAGAAAAATCCTATGTCACTACACAATGTAATAGGAACATTATTAATTATAATCTTATAAAAATATGAATTCTTACAAAAAATAATTTATAATTACTAACATTTCAAAATATTATATTTCATCCTATCAAATGTTGGAACAACCATTTTACTAATTGAGTTTTTTAGATATATTTAAAATAAAAATATACTTTCATTTTACATAATTAAAATGATTTATGATTAAAAAACAAAAATAAAGCAAGCACAATTATTATGGTAACCAACATCGCATAATAATACCAATTGATGGGGGACCCATTAGAGATCTTGATACCCTTTGAGGGTAGTGGGATGAATTAGTGTATATTATTGATATTTGGAAAACGAAATATTATTCTAGAGAGTGATTATTTCGATGTCCTACCACTCCTTTAAATTGGTTACATTCTTAGCATTTCATAGAAAAATCCATGGAATCACAATCCACTACAATTATCTAATGAATAAAAATTTGTTTGAAATAATAATTCTCATCATAAAATATATTTCTAGATAGAAATAAGTAAAACCATATATATATATATATAATTATTTTTCAGTGTTATGAATAAACCCCATAAATAATTTTTATTAAGAAAATCCATAGAGTATATTTTATCAATATTTATTAATCATTTATAATCAATGATAGTGATTCTATTAAAAAACTCATAAATTCTTTATATCATAAATATCTAATATTAATTTGGTTAACCCCTAATAAATGGAAGAAATTAATATAAACATCAGAAAAATAAAAATTGTTTTCAATATAATAAATTGACACATTATAAATTTTATAAAACTCATAATTATATAACATTAATCATAGTAAATAATTTTTTTACAAAAATCATAAAACCTATGAAATTGTGTTTGAAAAATTTAATTAATATATTTCTAAAAACAATTCTTCTCTACATTTTGTGTTTATGGGCATCTCCCATGCTTCATATTCTATATAATTCATTATATATATATATATACTTTTACTTGTATAAGCTCTCACCCATTTATTCAGGATTTTAATATTCAAATATACAAAATATCAATCAATTTTATAGGGAATTCTCATGAATTTGAAGGACCCTCCGTAAAATTGTTTTCAAAACCACATATATTATTTATGTTGTCTTATATCTCTTTTATGGTAAATTAGTTATGTTAATATATTTTTCTTATAAATTAATTAAAAAATATAATAAATAATGAAAAAAATTTAACATATGCCTATTATGAAACTATAAAAACACATCTGACATAACAAAATTTAAAACTCATCTCTATGACTATTTAAAGGTACATATAGTTACATAATTTGAAACATGTGAGCCACTTTGTTTCTGGTGAGGAAAATTGGGATGTAAGTGTGTAAAAAACATTTATCCTTCACTAAAAATAATGTCTAATGGGAACCTGTAAGAAATTCACCAAGTAACTGAAAAGTTCACCCACGTATCACATAAACATTCACCAAAAAACATATTTAAAAATAAATTTAATTCATTTTAAGAAAACATACATGATAATGTTCATTTAAATATATCTAAAAAATCATAATAATTTCATCCATATAGTAATAAATGTGTCCATGATCTAATAAAATAGATAAAAAATAGTGATATTATAGTATAAATTATGCTGATTTATTTAATCAATAATCATTTTTTATCTCATTTGGAATGTTTTTATCATAGTATTATTCATTATGTAATGGATAAAGTAAATATTAATAACTATATTGTTAATATTATAGCAGTAATTTAATGAATAAATCGTATCCCTAAAAAATTTACCATAGAACATCGATTAATTTTTTTTTTGATTTTTTACAATGATATTTTATTCAACTAAAAATGGATCTATTATGTTAAATGGATTATGTCATGGTCATAATTATTTGTTAATAAATATATTTTTTATTAATATTGACAAACATATCTTATAGAGGAATCATAGACATAAAAAACAACCATATGGATGATAATGATTTAACAACTACATGAATCTTCTTATTATAAAAAATTGGGGATCTATATATATTACCTTAAATAAATTTGAATGTTGGAAAAAGTTTATATATATAACTAAGAGTAGTGGATATTAATTTATATAATTAAAACATGTTAGATTAGTGGTTAGATGTTATTTTTTAATTTCGAGAAAATTAATAAATAAAATATTTTCATAAGTGGTATGATTTTCAAATATTCATGTGGTTGTAATGATATTTAATATATTAATTTTAAATATTTTTTTGAAATATTTAATGAATTATTTTTCAAATCATAATATAATGGAAGGACAATCATTTCTTCTATTCGATAGTCATCTAAAAAAATGGTAACTTGATATGTTAAAAAGATTATTTGTTTTCATGCCAAAAATAAGATATAATTATAATTTATAATATACCTATATAATTTGTATTGGGTTACCAAAAACAATTATTTAAATACTTCTTCATTATTTAATTTTTTGGATAAAAATATAATTATAATTGTTTTATTTTTTATGTATGACATTTCTACGTCAATAACATCAAATATATCAAATAAATAAATATTAGGTTCATTTTAAAATATAACCAGGCATAAAATTACTTGGGAACAAAAAAACTATTAATAGGATATTGATATATCAAGATAAAACTATTTTAACGATTTAATTATATGAAAATAATACACATAGAGAATGATTTGGAATACATAAATATAAATTAATTAATATAATTCTCCTCAAATATGTGTATTAATTTAAATATATTCCCAATAAAAATTATTAGTGGTTATGTTGAGAAAACATAGATTTATTAACAATTATATACAAAAATAGTGGGGATTTAGATATTTCCCATAGATTATTAAACAAAAAATATTAAACATGAATTCATGGTGTCAAATCAGTATATGGAAAAAATAAAATTTGGTAATTGTAAAATAATAATAAGTACTGTGATATTCAAAATAAATATTATCTTTAACCCAATATATTATAGGGGATCAGATTTTTCTTTTGGGAATCCCCACATTGGGAGTTGGAATCCCCAAAAATCAGCTGGGGTGCTAAATGGACTCAATTTTATATCCTTAATCACCATTTCATATTGATAAGAGGATGTGTATAAAAAATTGAAAATTATTTTTAACAAATCACAATATAAAAAAATATTTATAAACCGTTTTCATGATTAATATAACCGTTATAATACCTCATATTCTATGGATTATTTATGTATATTTAAAATAACATATCCCCCTAAAATATTTTTATCTTACCTAAACATCCAATGGAATAAATTCTAAAACTATCACAAATCCAACACATCAAATTCCAAGTTAATTCCTTGAAATTTAATTTAACCAAAAAAATTCTTTTTTATTAATATATTTTCTACTAAACATTAATGAATTGTCTTATAATATAAATGGAAAATAACTTTTTCCAAAACAAATATATCTCATTTAATTATTTGATAATGAAAAAATATTTTCAATCCAAAAAAAATTCATTGAAAATATTTGTTTCAAACTACGAATCTAAATTATTTATTTTCATTTAGAATCATTTATTCTTAAATATAATGTGATAAAATTATATATAGTAGAAGAATAATGTTTTAAATAGAAAACATTTTTTTTGAATCAATGTATTTTTAAAAAATCACTTCAGTTTAAAAAGGTTCATTTTTACACAAAACAATGTTTTATACGAAATAATAATGTCTATCCCTCAATTAATAAAAATTTATGAATAAAAAAGATATTTTCTCCAATAACATTAAAGGTATTTAATAAACCTACCACGAAATTATATTCCTATAATTTCATTAAATTCCAGATATATATTCACAATAATTGGATAATTCCTCACATTTCTATCAAAATGATTCACATTCCTCATTCATTATATAATGATCCAAATATCTAATATAAACAACTTGTGGTCTAAGAAATAGAATAAGACTATCTGGAAGACTGATCTGTTTATTTGTGTTACATATAAATCTCACATTATCATGATAGTACAAGTTCAAATGTTTATTAAGACGTGATTAGGATTTTAAAAATAATCACATATTTCCCTTAAAATATCCTAATGGGATTTGTGATGTTGAATGGGGAAAATTCATGTTTCTCAGGACATAAATAATTAAATAATTTTAATTATCCCAAAATTACTATTAACATGAATGGTCACCATGGTTGTACAGTTGACCAAATAGATCAAGATTGTTTGAAATTGGATGAGTATGAAGTTTTCATGCTAGGTAATTATGAATTCACAGGTAGTTGTAAAAAACTATACTCTAAAAATAATATTTCTTAGTCTTCTATCCTTGAATATATTATCATTCATATGACTATCCAGCCAAATTAATATTCTCAATAATTCCCTTGGGAATTTATTTTCACTTATAACTTGTAACCCCATGGTAAAAAATAAATTTCATTTCTAATGTTATTATTAAAATATATATTTAAATAAATTTATAAATCTATAAAATGATATTAAAATTAATTATTTCATGAAACTGTATAAAAATTTAAAAATTACATTTTGGGATTATGAATAATATAAAACTAAAACACATACCAAAACCCATAAGTTATAATCTTCCAAACCATAGGAGTCTCCATCAATGAAGATTCATTGATAAGTGTCCTCATGAAAATAAGTTGGGCACTATTATCATAACATGACCTAAAAGTCCAATGTCTCTCCAGAGATTATTTTTACATAAAAAAAAATTAACCATTGAAATTACTTATACATGATTTATTATTTCACTATAATCCTCAACCAGAATCATTCTCTCCACTGAAAAAGCAATGACTTCCTACTCAACTCACTCTGATATTTGTATTTTATTAAGTAAAATTGTAGTCATTGTTAATTAATATATAGAAAATGTACTATGAAATACCAAATATCATTTTTTTAAATTAAATCTATATTTCACTTCATCATTAAACTAATTTATCTAAAATGGACCAAAATTCCATTTAAATAATATTACATAAATCTCAGGAAAGTATTACCCAAATCTAAGAGTAACATCCAAGAACCAAGAATTTCTAACATTTAAAATGAAGTGTTTTTACCAATGATGAACACTGTACATTTGAAATATTGGAGTTAAAATCATATACTTCTTAATATTCATAACACATACAAAATTTCTTATACTAAACTAGGCCCCACACAAGTATTCTGAAATATATCAATCCATTACAATGTTGACATACATAGGTAACAATATAATTCCATAAATATTATAAAATAAATCCATTGAATGAAACTAATATCATACAAAAAAACAATTAATGTATGATAAAAACCCATTTCATCCTACAACCAACAAAAAATATCAGATTATATCCTATATAACCTAAAAATACACTATAATTTCTTATCAATCAATGGATGATATTTTAATCTATTCATCAAATATCATGCCATATTTTTATACACACCCTCCCAAATTTAATTGAGAAATAGATATCACTATAATAGAATATAGTCATTAATACTTACATGAATTTTCAAAACATTCATTGGATCAATATTAAAATGATATTCATCTAAAAATTCATATTACATATAATGATTACAAAAACTTCATGGCCTAATAATAACGTCGAATTCATCAATATTAGTTTAATATAAAATCATTCACAATTATAAACACAATGTAGTCCTACTATATATACATCAAAACCATGTATTTATAATAATCGAAAAATAATATACTTAGATATATAATAAATAATTTTTATTTTCCAATTAATGTATCTGACAAGAATTCCATATCACAACACTCAATAAGGAATTATATTTTTCTCCCATTCATCCACCATATTTAATTATTAAAAATTCACCATATCCACCATCACAATAGTCTTAGATACCCTCTGTTAAACACAATGTATTTATTTTTTTGGGATTATTAATCCAAACAAATTTAACATTTTGATTTAAAACTCAAATCACAATATGTTATACCAACAAGTTACATTATATAAAAAACTCATCACCACAATCATAGAAATTTTAATATTATTTTACCAATCTATTTCATACTCAAATATTACCTTTATTTTCACCTAAATGTATTTATGATACAAATTGAAACAACTCAGACACCAACGATTTATTCATAAACTATTATATTCAGCGAAACCAAAATAAATTGTAATATTTAAAACATATTATTTATCATGGATATCAAAATCATCGATCCACTAATTTTACAAAACAAAATAACCCTGTGACTAAAGAATAATTCCACTAGAAAATTAATTGGATAATACATTTTATTTTATTATCAATATCATATTTCAATTAAAATATTAAATTTCATTTTTTTATTTATAAAATAATCTCTACTCAAAATCCATTATTCATTACCACATTATACTAATCCCTTGATCAACATTATAAGGCCTAAATTCAATGTATTGTTTGTGTCAAAAAATACCCACTAATCAACGATCTTCCATCATATCAAAATAAATGGTGCCTTGGTATCTAAAATCCTTGTCTATTAATTTTCCCAAACTCAAATTTTTAATTTTATTATAAAAAAATACAAATTTCCACCACTAATGTAATGTTTATTAATGAATGAAAAAAAGCATAACTCAGTCAATCACACTCTGGTAATAACACAATATGAATAATAATATTTACAAAAGATATACCAATATGTCACCATCGTCATTGAATCATTCCATAATATTAATATTCACATCCACAGTTAATCAATTTCATAATCCACACAATATGGAATATTTTATAATTCTTTCCATAGATCCAATATTTGTGACCTAAATCCTAATTACTAATACCCTTTCATTTATATGTTAATATATAAATTATAGTGATTCATGATATAAGTACACCGCATTAGTAGTGACCCATCATCTAAATCCCCATTACTATATTTTTACACAATGGAGGCAGTTAATTTTATCATTATCAAAATGCACTATTATTTTCTTCCACATTGAATGTTTCAAATTACTAAAATAATTAATATAGTATCATATGTTAGATTATAGTATAAATTCACATATATATTCTCTTAGTATATTTAAAAGCCATGATGTGGTTCCAAAAAAATTCAATAAAGGGAAAAAAATATCTATGAACTCCATCCTCATGGTATCATTGAAAATAATGAATGATACTATGTATATTTCTCATCCTATAGAAAACCATTACCATATTCCTTAATTAATTTTCCCTAGTGTATAGTGATACGTCTATAAGTTGATATATATATATATATATAGTCTATGAATACATTAAAATCCTTATAACACCCCTCATGCCTACATCCCCAAATAAAATTAATCATTTAAAAAAATCCTACTCTATTAGAAACCATGATACATACTTTATATGTCACCTAAAACACTTCCCCTTTAATAAAAAACGAAAAATAAAATTTAGACCTACCATCCTAACGATCCTCAACAATAATTTATTTATTACTCATTATATCATGGAGTATTTATACACTCAATTAGAGCACACCATATCTTCTAATTCATAACTCCATGAGTCACATCCCATCATAATAGTGATTTTACGCCTAGTAGTAAGACCATGTAACTAATATATATCTAACATAACAAAAAAATTTGTAAATATTCATTGATTAATAATGTACATTATAAGGACCCGACCATAAACATTGTATAATATACTAAATTACATTACAATTCCTTTCTTTATATTCCCAATGTTTTTTATTTTTAGAGTTTTATAATATTAATAAATAAAAAATAATTATCAACCGATAAGAATAAAAAGTGGGTACAATGAAAATAATATATATTTTTTTATAATAAAAATTATTTTATAAAAAGAATGAAATCATTTCATGAAAATTAGTCACAAAATTCATCTTGGATTATTCTTTTCTATTACCAATCATTAAGCCCAGTGATTTTTTTTAAACATTGGATATGTGAAAAATTCTCAGTAAGGGACATATAAATATGGATACACATCATAATGTATATTAATACATATTAACATATGAAATCATTAATAAAAAGACATACATCTCACCCAAAATTTATCACACTGTTATTTAAGAAAACATTAGATTTCCATAAAATATATTAAAACATAAATAAACCGTATAGGTAACTTAGGGAATTGATTACATAATATTGTAATCCTCATAGATACATTTTGAATTGTAACTATCACAACTACCTTAAAATGTAACCCTCATAGCTAACTTCTGGGGTAACCATCATAGTTACTCGTGTAGTAAATATTCTGGATTCCTCCAACATAAACATTATCAATGCATTGGGGGGATATATAGGTCCCACCCTTCATCATTATAATTTCCCAAAACCAAAAAATAATCTTAAAACAATAATACATCAAATTTATATATCATTCCATTATAATAATAAAAGAAATTAAAAGAATATTAGTAATGAAAATTCCCTTATAAATATCATATATTTGAAGTGATAGTGTAAGACCCTGGAACACACTGATAGTGGAGGGTTGAATCCAGGAATCAAATTTTTATTTTTTACTGATGGATCCTTTTACCATGTTGGTCTGAACCGGTTAAACCTGTATGAGAAGAAAGTGCAGAATAAAATCACATGAAAAGACAAGACACAACAATTTTACTTGGTTCATCACGGAGGGATACATCCATGGAGCATACATAGATAGGTTTTAGATCAAACCAAATTCCACTAATCTTTACTAGTTGTAGAGTAAAAAAGTTTTACACAGTCACTATGTTATAGGTGCACTACATTTACATGTTATTAGGTATATTAAAATCCATACCTCGGATCACATCTGTTGACTCCCCATTGCACAATTTATTGGGATGAATCTGAACTCACATTATCGACATGATGGTATCTTCAATGTTTTGGAATTAAATCATGCATCCTCAACTATAGATAGATTCTTTGTTGATGTCCTATTTTCCCCTACACATGAAATCTATTTTTGTGTATTGTTCATTCATGAAAATTCCCTATGCGACCTAGCCATCTTCCATTGGGTACTGGAGTGCTCCACGTACCACCTTGGAATACCAAGACCATGTAACACCTTATTAAACCACATTCACATACTACATTCACTTATGATATCATGTACCACTTCTTCACCATGTAAAAACATCTCTTATGTGAGCCGCCTTTTGCGTACTGACACCTTTTGTGTACTGTCTTGATCCACGTACCACCTCACCTTCTATACATACTGTAAGTGTACCATATTCCAAGTTCTTCCTCCATGTACATACATTTCTCCTCATACCAACTCCTTTAGTATACTGATTATTCCACAATGTGGTCTTCATCCTATATGTACTATCTTCTGTGAACTATTCTGTTCATCCAAAAATTCCCTTCAGGTTTTTAATTAATGTCAAAATGGGGTTATCTTCCTTGAAACGATTTCAAGAATTTTAGAAATTTCTCTTATATTTTTAATCTCAGAGATACTTCTTAATGAAGGTTTTTGTTCTTCTTATATGGGAAAAAATATTTTAATAATCCTCCAAACTATGATTTACCAACTCATCAACCAGGAATTATGTTAACTATGTACATTGTAGCACTCACAAACTATATCGTCTATGTGGTCCATGAAACTATATTATACATATGTGGTGGTATAAATCACAACCTCGTTTCTCATAACAACACCCTTCATGACCACTCAAAACATTGCCTCATATTTATGAATGGCACATTTCCCCATGAACTATTTTACTTCTAAAACATATAGGCCTTCTCATAAAAATCCAAATCATGGTGAACTATTCTTCTTAGGAGGTCCAAATTCCCTTTCTTGAAATTAACATCCTTGTTTCCCATAATCCCCCCTTTGGGTTTTTTGTCAATCCGTAGATAAATCCAATGAAGCACTATCCAAAAACTGATACATGAGAAACAACTTAGCCAACTCTATAATTTTACATGAGCAATGATCGGTGTTTAAAAGTAGATGGGAAGCATGGATTGGGTTTTATTGATACAAAACTAATTTTTTTTCATTATCACTATCTCCATTCATTCTTTTTTTTTTGTTACTCATCATTCCCCCCATTGAATCCTTTTTGAAATCCTATATTCCCCATCATCATTTCACATCTAATCTTCCTTTTTAGAACCATAAAACCTTGAATGTATCCATTAAAATACATTGTAAATATACAAAAAGAATAAAATTTTTTCTTATAGACCTCAAAACACACTCTCCAAGATCATATCTCCCCCATAAATATGAAATAAATCAGTGGAAATATTAAAATAGTTAGAACAACTAGGGATAGGGGAACCATCATCACGTCCAGATTCAATGGGAGGTAGTTGAACATCAAGGTTCAACTGATTCTTCACAAACACATGTGCTGAAAATTGCTTGGTCTGTATGTTAAACACATGATCATTAGTTCCAACATGATCCATTATAAATATATCTTGTTCAACTAGTTCCTCAATTAATTGATATATGGTTTTAATGTGTTTCATATGAAAATTGTGAGCACAATTATTTGTATGATGAATTTCACTCTTCTTATCATAGTGATTCACCATTATCAGTCCGTTTTTTCTTAATCCATTGTAGTTGATTTCATGCATTTATATTAGAGATATAATCAGCTTCATCAGCACTAAGATAATTACTTTCCTATTTCTTACCGGACCAACCGACAAATTTCGTGCTAATAAATATTTCTCCACCACTTGGGAAATTTCTAGCAACAACATATACACACCATTTACTATAAAAAATTCTAATATTACATAATCTATTCCTACAATAAAATATAAGCCATAATTTTGTGTTCCTTGAATGTACTTCATGATTATTTTCACTACATCTAGTTTTTATTCCATATAATTACATTGAATGTGTCCTGCTAAGCATGTTAAAAATACAGTATATGTTTATGTCGCAGTCAAGTATAATAGGATTCTAATTATTCTCCTGTAAAATGTTGGATCTATATATGTCCCATCCTCATGCTTTACATGTATAGTTGAAACCACAATAAAAGACGACATTAGATTGGATTAATGCATATTGGATTTATTCAGCATCTCCCTCGCTTACTTTTCATGGGAAATGAATGTGTAGTCATTCCAATAAATCACTTATAGCCCAAGAAGTTATTGAGTTCACCAATCATAGACATTTCAAATTATAATTACATGTAATTGGAAAATTCATCCATTGATCTATGCATGCTTCCTCCAAATATAATATCACCCATGTTCACCATAATGATGAACTGGTCTTTTGAGAATTCATTACCTAGATATTGTGATCTAAACCTACTCCTTTAAATATGAGATTCATTATATATGAATATATCCACCAAGTACCATCCCATGGTTCCCATTTTAGACCAAATAGATCCTTCATTTATCTACAAAACATTATTTTATGATTACTAAGAATAAATCCAACTAGTTGTTCAATAGAATTCCTCTTCAAGAACACCATTTATGAAATATGTTTCACATCCCTTTGAAATATTTTGTATCTTCTTTGTAATTCCGAAGAAACAAACTGTCTGATTGACTCCAGTCTAGCCACCGGGAAAAATGTTTTCCAACATCCACACCTCTAGTCAATGTATAGCCATTACACACCCATATTGACATATTTCTAATCACATTTCTATGATCATAAAATTTATTATTGAAAATACACTTCATACCAATCACATTGTGGGTTTCAGGTCTCTTAACTAGATCCCATGTCTACTTCATATTGATCTGATCCAAATAATTATTCATGGATTTAACCCATGATTCATTCATTTTAGCTTATTCAAATGAGGATGATTCAAAAAATGATAGGAATATAGATTTTTTATTTTTCCTCACATTCCTTGTATTCTTGGGAGCTTTCTAATCAATAATAACGTTGGAATTATCAATTTCTTATCTTTTATTTTTCTTATGAGTTTCATGAGAATTTTCTTCAACCATGGTTTCCTCATTTGACTATTATTGAGACTCAACATAATGAATTGATTATTGATGGGTTTTTACACCTTACTAGACATATATATTTGGATATGTCCCATGATCACTTTATTCTTATCTTCTAACCCTTCAAAAGATGATTTATGTGAGGAATTTGTGGTTTTATCATCAATGATCCACATATAACTGCTTTCCAAAAAAATCCAAAGATTATTATTGAAAAAATTGTAGTCTTTCTTATTCATTGAATATCCACGGAATATTCCATCATCTACAACATCACCATACTTTCTTTTATTTACTTCTTTGTTTAGGATAAAACATTTACTTCAAAAAAATAATACATTAAGGAGGGATTCCATCCATGCTATAACTAATTGGGTGTCTTGTTTTCTCCAATATGAATCCTTATTCAGTATTGAAGATAATTTGTAGTTTGATACACCCCTTTCTAGTAATGGCGAGAGATACAACTCAAAATCAGCATAGTTTTAACCTCAGTATTCACCTGTCAATTCTGGTACTCTATAACTCTGTTTTTCTTTGGGGTTATCATAGTATCCACCTGATATTGTCTTCCTTGTTTCTCTAGGTAATATTTAAATTTAATTTATGTGTACTCCCCTTCATTGTTAGACATAAGAACATTGATTGTCCGTGAAATATTATTCTCAGTTATTCAACAGAAATTTTTCATGCAATCTATCCCTTGTTGATTCTAGTGTATAACCATAAAAAATCCATTAAACTATAACAATCAATGAAAAGGACGAACCTACTCTCTCCATATTTCCCAGAAACATTTATCGGACCACGTACATCTGTGTGAATGGGATCAATAAGATTTGATGCTCTTTTCTTCTATGGACAATATAAACTACACACCATCTTTCCCCACATGCAAGCCTCACAAGTAATCTCCCATTTTTCTTTATATTTTGGATATCCATGATAATATTTTGTTTACATATCATTTCAATATATTTTTGATTGATTTGAGCCAACCTCCTGTCTAATAGGTTGTTCTCTTATTCCTCTTTCATGAAACAAATACTCCCTTTAATCTCAACCTAATATAAGTTTCTATTGGTTCTACATACCGTTATGAGATAATTATCTTTTTATCCTTTCGCAGTGAACCCCTTTTGATTCAATGTAACAATAAGTCATGAGTCACAATTTTCGATCTCAATCAAGATATTGTGACACAACCCAACCCCATAAATATCTTCAGTCTTCTTTAGCTCACCAATTTTCTGTTCATTAATTCCACTACCTTTGATATTCAAAGCACCATCATTACCACATCTCAACATTCTATTGACCATTTTCTTGATTTTCATTAATTGATCAGCATTTCATATCATATTGGATGAGCATCTACTCTTAAAAATCAACGTGTTGGTGTTCTTGGTATCTTTGAGATCTACTTCTGCAAAGTTGGATTTTCCAATTACCTACATTTCCTTCAATGAAATATTATATTGAGAGAATGATAAATTCAGACCTTCAATTCACTCTTCCAATTGAGATGGTTCTTAAAAATAATATTATATTTCCAGTATAGAAAACATGTTTGTAAGATAATTACTATCTGGTTGGCGAGTATTGACTTGTCTCTAGGTTATATACATAATGTTCATGCAATTACGTTTCCAACAATCAATTACATTATGGATAAATATAGAATAGTGAAAATAATATCCATAGAAAATGTTTCTTCTCTACGAATTAGTATATTAATTCATTATCCTTTGTTAAATTTTTATCCCTTCACCATTCAAATTGCTCTTTGCTCTTTCATAGTATGACATGGTATGGCTCAAGTTGTTATAGAATTGAAATTTCATTATTGGAAATGTCTTATCACTTATATTACTCATCAATTAAAATTTTTTAGATGGATAAATTGATTGACAATCATCTCAAAACACGCGATGACCATTTTTGGTCCTCCTTTAAGTCTAATACGAGACATTCTTTTTTTTGAACTTTTGGCGTTTTTGTGAAATGTCTAAAATTCATATTGACCTTATTTTGGTCCATTTTACTTCAATCAATCTTCCTTTATGAATCACAACCAACTCATATGTTTTACATGTATAATGGTCTCTGATAATTCCAAAAAAAATATCAACAACATTTGAACCACACATTACTCTCTCTTGCAGCTCATAATCAAAGAATTTTCCTCACATAATTTTCTTATTTGTTTCTTTTGGGATTTTTTAACATTCAAGAATTCTCCAAAGAGTAACAACTTTATCTCCATGTCCGTAAAAAGTTTTGTACTTCTCATCTAATCTTGATTTAAGGTTATTGATTACCTGTTTATGTTCTTCAGTTCTGATATTAAGTTCAAATTTATATTTTGAGCATTTAAAAGTTGTTTAATGATCCTTAAAAACTTCCTGAAGTAGATTAATTTAAACATCTAGTATAGTAATATATTCTATGGACTATTCCTCAACTACTATCCTATTTTTTTATATCTTGAATTGATTACAATGATTTCGAAAATAATCCTTATGTTACAAAATGATATCGATATCAGTGGTCAATTTATTATGTCTAGCATTATCTACTGAAGGTTCCTAATTTTCAACAGTATCCATCATTGATGAATGGGTTCCAAATTTAAATTATGGTTCATCTTCCACAAATAATTCAATATTTTCATCTTCTTCTTCATAGACAAAAACCATTCTATGTAGTTTTTTTAACAAACATGATATCTCCTTTTTTAAAAAACTTTCTCTAAGTCTTCTTCATTTCTCTAGATTCACTTTCTTCACCATCAATATTTCTTCTAAATCGAGAGTCAATATTCCCAACTCGACTATAACAAAATCTAGAGGTAACATTTATTCTAATTTCCCTTTTTCCCTTCTTCATTTCATGGAAATGAGAGAAAAACATTCTTTTTCCTCATTATTGTAATCTATACCATCTCCTCAAATTTAATGTATGTCAATGGATTTGAATGCTATTTATGGACTTAATTCAGTCATTGCATATTCTTCTTGGTCGTTAATCTCATATTCCACCAAGATACTCAACATATTATCTAGAAAATGTTTGGAAAGATACCTTTCCTCAAGGGTTGACACCTATACATTGTAAAAAGGGTATATCTAATCCATTTTTTTACTAATATCAATGTCTTTGATTTTTTCACCAAGTCCTTATATTGATCCAAAAAAATATGTAATTCAATTAAAAAAGTCACATTTATTTTCATCTAGAAGTATATTCATATCATCGAACCTGTTTTGAAAAACATGTAATTTCACCTCTTTCACATTGTTGTTTCCTTTATAAATATTCAATAGTTTTCACACTTAAACATACATGATGTATAGCTCATCTATTTTAGATATATATAATAAAAAATAGTTGTAGTGAAGGCATTCTATGCTTCATCATCTACATCAGGCAGTTTCCTATTTATATCATTCTTTGACATCCTAGTGGGATCACTGACTTGTATTCCGTGTGAAGTGGAAAACAAGACTACTATTTTAAGATATATTAGATGAGAACTCATCAAATTCATCTAGATATGAATGTTTCTACTATTTAAGAGTGGTATACCCCTTCCATTTTTTGTATTATCCATCATTGAAATGAAGGTTAGATTTAACACCAGTAATCGTTACACTTTGGTACAACTTGTAGGACCCCGACAAACCCTATGACGGGAGGGGATAAATTTTGTGTGAACTTTTTTTAAACTAATAGATCATATTCCCTTATTAGTAGGAACCCGTTAAACCAGTCTAATGATAATGTGTAGAAAACCAATATTCACATGCAATGTGAAGAATTTGTTTTACTTATTTCACCACTATGGGAAACGTCCAAGTAGAATAAACCAATAGGTTGTCATTCTTACCAATGTATGTTAATCATCTCTAGTTATGAAGGTAAAAAGTTTAGTATAGTCACTCTATGCCAGATACACTTCCTTTAGAATGTTTTAGGGACAACAATCATTATCCCTTAGTTAACTTCTGGTGACTACCCCTTTCTCACAACTTCAGGAAGAATATTAACTCACTTCATCGACATGTAGGTTTCATAAATGTGTTGGAATTAAATCACGCATCATTAATTGTTGACATATGCTTCATCGATGTCTGGTTTTCCCCTGAATAGGGAATATGTTTTCCACATACTTTGTGTTCATGAACATTTTATCCATGAACTAGCCTTACTCTTCTCATTACTGGAGAGATTTGTGTACTACCTATTCAAACCACAATTGCATAACACCTTCAGAAACCACCTTCTTTTATTTCCTTCACTTCTACTACCACATACCTCTTCTTCTCTATAGAACAACTTCTCATACACAAACTGTCATTCATGTACTTCCTTTCTATGCATATTAGATTACTCTTAATACAACCTAATTTTCTTTGCATTCCATAAGTGCACCAAGGACCATTTTCGTCATCCATGCATAGTATTTTATCTGCATACCACCTCCATCAGTTGATTTATTCTTCCGCGAACTTGTCTTCTTCTTCCTCATACTATCTTCTATGAAATATTTTGGGCTTCACTGAATACAATTCATATTTTTATTTAAACTCGTTATGGGTTTATCATCCCTCAAACTAAATTAAGATTTATCGAAATATATCTCATATCATTAATCTCAAAACCATTTCTAATTAAGGGAATCTTTATCCTTATACCAAAAAATTTCCACACAATCTGCTAAACTGAGATGTAAATAATATTTGATAAAAATTTTCATATACTTTTTACAATTCATATTCGACGAACCATATCCTCTATGTGGTCCACGTACACCAAATCTATTTATGCGGTAACAGAAATCACTGCCTCATTTATGAAAATAACATGCTTTGTAGTCTCTAAAAACTCCACCTTATTTTCAAAAAAGTCATGTCGTCCCATGAACCATTTTCCTTACATAAACTACACTCTTTGCTATAAGAGTCCTTTGATCCAAGAACTGTTCTTCTTACAGGGTCTTCATTTCATTCCCAATTTTTAGTTTGTAGTTCATCATTCTTGTTAAGAAGATTCATGATCCATGAACTCTTTCCATAACATGGTTCATGGTCTGACATTCCTTTGTTAAAACTCTTCCATTTATAAAAAACAAAATACCATTTTGAGGCACAAAAATATGGAGAACACTCATAAATTGTAACACCTTTAATCTATCCATTAGACTAAATCATAAAACCATATTCCATTCAATCTCATTGATCAACCCAATGAGGAATGACAACAAACAAAAACCATAATCCATTTTCATCCAAGAAACCATTGTTTCCAATAAAAAATTGACAAAATAATGGAATATGTTTATAAACTATAAATCCACATAATAAAAAATTATATAATAAGAATTACTTTCAAAATAATATTTTTTTAAACAATTAATGAAACAATATGTAAATCCAATAAATGGATATTGGGTTATGAATTCTTTTACCTCGGGTTCAACTTACATAAACTATGTTTAAACCTCATATATAATTTAAACAATAATGTTATTAATATTTAACAGAAACATATTCATTTTTATAAAACCTTATATTATCCTTTTATAACATCATTACACCCATTTATTAATAATATAATGTAATTTACATTGTTTTGGGTGAGTTATTTACTTGGTTTTGATGGTTGGATCATAATGTATTTTCTTGTAGAATTGATGTGAAAACCCTAAAGTAGAATGAAATGTAATTAATATATTTTCAAAATATTATATGATATCATAAATAATTTATTCTTTAGTTACAATTAAGAATCATTATATAAAACATTAATGATATTTGTTTGGATCATTTTGGCGGTTCATAGATAATCCCAAACTTGTTTTTTTATATAATTTAATATTATATGTGTATATATATATATTAATTCCATAAAATAAATAAGATTATATGATACACTATATAATTATTTTCAATAATTTAAATGGTTTTATAAACATCCATAAATGTTTCAATTTATATTGAAAACACATCACCCATGATGTTGGTAAATCAACACATCACAGATGATGTTTTTATATTTTTTTGAATAAAAGGGAAAGGAGAAGATGTATGATGATGCATGCTTTCATAATAATGATAATATTAGAGTAAATATTTGATAATATTTCTATAATTATACTTTTATAATGGTGGGTTAAGATATTTTAGGAAAATAAAAATAATTAAAATGAATGTAAGAGAAAATGGAAGAGGATTTTTAACTCTAGAATTCACCCCCTTGAGAAACAACATAAGGCCCTTTTTTGCCATCAGTGAGGCCAAAACGTCATGGAAGTTGGTAAGAGGTATGGGAATGTATTTTTACTGAAATTATGAAGTATACAAGTCTCTATGTTTGGGGGAGAAGACGCGGAGATGGGTGGTATTTATAATAGAGAAGAGCAGTGTTTTCTGATTATTATTTTCATTAGTTCATTAATTTAGCTCAAGACTACAGGTTATTTTATAATTATCCCCAAATATATTAAAATATTGAAGGAGTGGGATATTTTGTGCTTCAATTATCCATACATAATATATGACTCAATCAATCTTCTATTTATCAAATATCGCAAATTAATATATTTAGCTTTTCAACAAAAAATATTGCATTTTAGAAAAATACCAAAAATTATCACAAAACATTTATCAAAAATAATTTTTTACTAAAATAATAATTCATTCAAAAAATATTATTTCTAAAACTATAACTGAATTTATTACACATTAAAAATTATTTACAGTATCATTAAATTTTCATGTAATCATATGAAAATAAAATTATATTTTTTGAATATATTTTACAAAAATATATTTTATTTTAAATAATTATATTAATTATACTATTGTTAAAAAGTATTTTGGAATTAATAATATACCAAAAATTAATTTATCATTTCTAAAACATTTATTTACTTATTCCATTGTACAAATATATCTAGATTACACTTAGAAGATAAATAAATTTTATTTATACGCTCATAAGTGGGTTTACTATTATAGTGGTCATATTTTTATTCATAATGGTAATTTTACAATTCCTAAGGAATTGTTTATATTACATCAGTATAAAATCATTAGTTTCCATAAATACAACATATTTCATTATTTAGTTATAATGAAATTTACTATTTAATTCCAAAGTGAAAATAAATTATTTTATAACTACATAGGTTGTTACATTCTCCCCATCTTCGGGAAATTTCATCCTCATAATTATTATTTACTTATCAAAAAAGGGAGTGTAAATTTCTCTCATAGTAATTTAAGATTCCCATGATTCTTCTCCGACCATGTGGTTTCTTAAAAAACCATATCTCCCTGAATTACCTTATTATGATATACATTCTTTCTCCTATCAAGAATCTAAATAGGGTTCTCTTTATAAGAGATTATCTCTTCCAACTAAACCACTTCTGGGCTCCAAACATGTGATTGATCGGGAACACACATTCTCAACATAGAAACATGAACAACATTATGTACCTAAGATAAACATGGAGGTAAAGATACTCTGTTGGAAATTATTCCAAAAATCTCCATGATTTAAAAAGGTCTAATGAACTATTGACCTATCCTTCATTTCATACCGAAATGCAGAAAACGTTTCTTTGAAATTATTCTATGGGAAACATGATCACCTACATTTAAAGAAAAGTATTTCCCCATATTATTTTCACAACTTTTCTACATGATCTATGGTGTCTGAATGCGTTTCTAAATCATCATCACTTTCTACAACATATCATCAAATAATTATGTTCCAATCAAAATTTTTTCGCTGACATCATCCCAAAATTATTGAGTTTGACACCACTTTCTATATGATTCCTTAAAAGTTGTCGTCTGTGTACTGAAATAAAAACAGTAATTATTAAAAAACCCAAATAAAGAGTGATTTTGATCACAATATCCCTATTAATCTATTGAAAATTGTTGAATCATATACTCCAATGTCTGAATTATTAATTTCGACTATCCATTTATTTAGGATGAAAGGTTGTGCTGAAATTTAATTAGGTACCAAAATAATTTGAATGCTTTTAAAATAGTTAAAAAGTGAACCTAGGATCATGATCAAGTACAACAGTGGGAGGAACTCCATCTAACATGAAATCCACATTGAGGTAAAGTCAAGAAATCTGATCAAGAGAAAAAATTCCTCGAATAAGAATAAATGTGCATATTTTTCATCTGATCAACAATAACCCAAATCACATTATTACCCCGAGAAGTATTCGATAGTACCACCATGATTTCCATGTATATATCTTCCTATTTCCACTATGGTTTAGAAAAAGGCTTAATATTCCCCTTGGGTGGTTGTCTCTCCACTTTAACTTTATAACAAGTAAAACATTACATTAGAATATCAGAAATATATCATTTTATTCCATTCAAACCATAATTAGTTTGAATGTATCTATAACATAGTAGTGCCCAAATTAACATAAAAAAGAAGAACTATGAGCTTCACATAATAATTATTTCTTCATTAGTGGATCAAAAGAAACACATTAACTCTTTCAAAATAATAAAACACAATATTTATCAATGATAAATTCTAGAAACATAGTATTATTATCCACTTCTACCATTTTCTATAACTCATGGTCATACTTCTACACATTCTTAATTCTTTCGGACAAAGAGGACTGTGGTGACAAAAATAACAAAACATAGAAATTTCGTTCAATAACAAAATCCAATCCAAATTTTATAAAATAATATCAATGGGTATTCTTCTAATCATAACATGTTTAATGATACATGATGTTTTCAAATCAAGGAATTTGACACATTTATTCCTTTACAAGATGTTAATTGATCATGAAATCATAATTCTTAATCAATTGAATCCATATTCTCTGCTTCATGTATAAATTTCATTTGATTGAATATATATTTCCCACTTTTATGGTATGTAAATATTTAATATGTAGATTAGTATAAATGATTCACTAAATTTTCAATGTGAAAACTGAGGCTAATATTTCCAAATCATGTCTGGGATAATTTAACTCAAGAGGTTTTAATTGTGATGAATCATAAGCAATTATGTAACCATTCTGCATCAAAACAGAACCAAATCCCATCAATAAATCATCATTATAGATGATAAATTCACCATTTCTGGTGGGTAGGGAAAAACTGTATTAATCACCAATCTCTTATTCAATTCTTTAAAAAAAATATCATTCTTTTATCGAAATAAAATTTACCCCATTTCATGTTAACATAGTTTTTAGACTAGATAAATGTGATTTTTTTTAAAAAGATCGGTAATAACCATCTAATTCAAGAAAATTATGATTTTATGAACCATTTTTAGGTCTTGTACATTCATCAACCACTAATGTTTTATATTTATCAACTATTATTCCATCCTTATATAAAATTTTCCCATGAAATAAAATATATTCAACTAAAATTCACATTTTCTAAATTTTATGTATAACATCATTTCTATGATAGTTTGGGATACAATCCTTAAAAGTTTTCTTGATACTCATTAATTTCTTAAAAGAATCAAACAGAAATAATCAGAATAAAAAACACATTAAATAATCATAGAATATTATATTCATAATATCGAAAAACACTGTAGGGGAATCTGTCAAACCAAAGGGCATTCAAAAAATTCCAAATTCCCATATCTTTTATGATATTTTGTTTTTAAAATTTCAACATCCTTGTCCTTCATCTAATGTTAACCAGAACTTGTGTCATTCTTGGTAATGTTTTGATCTCCCTTGAGTTGATCAAACAAGTTATTGATATGAGTAAAAGAATACTTATTCATTCCAAAAATGTTATTAAATGTTCTATAATCAATGAAAAGTCTCAGAGATCCATATATATTTAAATAAACTAAATATTTTCTCCCCATAGTGATGTTCAATGATAAATGAAGCCATTATCAATAAACTTTTAAAATTTATACTTCAATTCATGAAGTACTACATGATCCATTCGATAAGGGTGTTTTGAAATTGGCTTAGCATAAGGATCTAAGTCAATTATTCATTCAACATCCAAATTATATACAATACCCGATAACCCATCTGGAATAACATAAAGGAATTCAATTACCATTGATGCGTCATTATTCATAATAGTTCCCTTATTTTTAACAATATTAGGAATATGGACTTCATATCCATTTTTAATCATTTCTAAGCTTACTAATATTTTATCAATTGTATGCATTAATTATTGTATAAAAACAAAAACCCTTTATGAAAACAACTTCTTTATATATAAAATCAATATTTTCATGGATAAATAGAATGTAAACCATATCTAGAACATCATCAAAAACTAATAAGAAAAACGGTATAAAGCTAATATCTCTCCAAAAAATAGGAACACTATTATATTGCATTATATTCAATAATATTTCTCCTTGGTGTTTTAATCATAAGTTATAGTCTCATTTCATGAGTTGATTTTTCAATTTTACTGTAAAATTTCTCAGAAATAATGTAATGTGTAGATCCATATCAAATAAGACATTAAAATATTTGATTAATCAAATAAAGTACATGATACCAATTCATTATATGGACAAACATCTATTGATGTTGTCACAAAGGATCTCACTACACATTTCTACTTATAATATGGATGCTTCCTATATTTCATATATTTTAGTAGGTATGTATTTTCATAATTACCATATTAGCACATTTAAATCATATTATAGTGTTCTTATCGAAATTAATCATAAGATAATTTTCATTGAAATCTCAGCCTATATGTCCAAACATACCACATTTATAACATTTCTCAAATTTCTTAAGGAATTCCCTAGGGTTTCTTTTACCAGAGTTCTCACAAACTGAAAACTATACACTAACAACATTATATTAATTTGATTAATTATTACACATTTCATACCATATAGACCTTTTCATCTGCTTATTTACAATGTTTTTATGATCATAAAAAAATTCCATATCTACCCTATCAATATATAATATGAGTTTCTAATTAATTTTGAATTCTTGGGAGGCTAATTAAATTTAGTATATTGGATTTATTCCTGAATAAAAATGACCGATATTACATTCATGATCTCAAATAATATTTGGAACATACCAAACAAATGGGTGAAGTTTTCATCATACACGACCACTAAATCATCATAAGGTTATTCCTATTTAAGTAATTTCCTTTCCATACTATTTCAAACCACCTTAAGAAAATATTTATTAAAGAAAATATTCATTATGTCATCTCATTCAATGGAATGTATCTCGTCGTTATCCATGGTATTATAAACCATTTACAACACTTATCAGCTTCGCTTTAAAAAAATAAATTGTAAGACATCAAATTTAATTATCTGAATACCCCATGAGCTAAAATATCATTTCAACGACCTTAATCCTTCAATTTCCACCACTGGGTCATCAGATCCACTGAAATTAAGAGGGTTCTTCATCATAAAATGTTATACTATATTCATATTACTTTGTGTTTGTTCTAGTTGTCCCCTTGCATGGATGAAACTACAATTTTTTGTCTATGTTAGCTGGTACAATACTGTCATAAATACTTATTTCCAATCTCTATGAATCCAGGTTGCAGATTTGAAATGATTACAGTCTCTCTGTTCCTTCTAACATGAGCTACACTATTTCATCTACAAAAATCCATTTGGAAAATAAATATATTAGATGAAGAACCATGGTAATCATAAAATTATATATAATTTTACGATAATCTTATGCTATGAATCATTTATGTTATTCCATTAACAATATCCTAACCCTGAAAATTATGTAATCCTTCATATGATACCAACTATAAGGACACGAACTTAAATATTAAATAATCTAGTAAATTCTATCATATTTCACTTATTTACATTCCAAAATATCATTTCAAATTAGAGTTTTAGAAACTTAGAAAATTAATCTTAAATATAAACCAACAATAATATAATTTTGGTGAAACTAAAAAATTGTCCATTTGTTTATAATACAAAATGTTTTATTAAAAACCTATAATCATATCATGAAAAATCATCACAACATTTATCTTGCCATATTATATTATTTTACCCATACTTAAACCCTATAAAAACCAATTTAAATATTTGAATGAGGAAAAAATATGATTAAGGGATATAAAAATAAGGAGAGATCTCATTATTAGATGAATAATTTTAAATATATGACATCATTCCCATCAATACATACTTATCACCCAATATGTATAAAATAGTTCTTTTATTAAATATGATATTTCCATAAAACATATAAAAACATAATAATAATGGTAATATGGGGAATTAATTACTTAATATATCAACCCTCAATGATAACTTATGATTTGTAACCCTCACAACTACCTTATGGTGTGAACATCACAGTTACACTTGTAGTAACCATTTGGTCGACCACTAACTTAAAAATTCATAATGAATTGGAGGGAGATATAAGTAATACCCATCATGATAATCAATTCCCAAGAACCAAAAAATAATTATAATACAGTCATTGAAAAATCATATATATCATTCTTTTTTTATAAAAGAAACATAAGAAATTAATCGAGTATTTTAAGAGAAAATTCCCTTTAAAATATCATATATTTAATGTTAGAGTTGATAAGAAGAATGAAATTTGTGTATAAAAAATAAATACCAATAATGTAATATAATATAATGAAAATTAATTTCAAAAAAAATCTTAGAACCAAAAAATTAATAAAGGTAGAGGTTAACTCAATGAATTGAAATTGGGTCTAAGAATTTCTTCACCTAGGGTTCATCTAACATAAAATGTGTTTAAACATCATATATAGTGGTTAAAAAATTTATTAATATTTTATAGAATCATTTTAATTGTAATAAAACATTATATTACAACATTATGAAAACAACCGCCCCATTTATTAATAATATTTTGTTATTTCCATTATTTTGGGTGCATTTTTACATGGTTTCCATGGTCAAATCGTAATGGGTTTTCTTCGTGAATTGAAGTGAAAAAAGAGAAGTATAATGAAATGGTTGTTATTTGTTCCAAGAATATAAAATGATAAATTAAATCATTTAGTTTTTATATATTTTGATGTATCCTTAGATAAAACATTACTGATATGCATTTAGAACATTTTTGCGGTTCTTCGATAATCACAAACTTTCCTTATTATAAAATATAATATTCCGTTTATATGTTAATGAAAAAAAATAAAAAAAGTTATATAATAAACAATAAAATATGTTTAAAAAATTAAAATGCTTTTATAACAATATATGAATGCGGTAATGTAAATTGAAATCACATCGTCCACAACATCAATATTGACAAAACACAGATGATGTTTCTATTTTTTTAGAATAAATGTGAGATTAGAAGAAGTATGAAAATGAATTTTTACATAAACATGATAAAATTATAGTATATATAATATAATGGAGTTTTCTTGACTCTTGTATAAGGGGATTTTTTTTGAGTATAATCATACAAGAATAATTACAAAGAAAGTATAACAAAATTAAAGAGGATTTTTACCTCTTGAATTATCCCCCATGAGAACCTCCATAAAACCCTTTATTTTGAAATTTGGTGATACCTGAATGTCTTGAATTAGGGAAGTGTCTTGTCAAGGACTTTTTGAATAAATTAATAAATCTAAAAGGTATTGATTTTGTAGGATAAGTGGTGGTGAGGGGTGTTTTTTTGTGGTAGAGGAGAGAGATAT
The DNA here is from genome assembly GCA_963277665.1 of Viscum album. Classification (NCBI taxonomy): domain Eukaryota; kingdom Viridiplantae; phylum Streptophyta; class Magnoliopsida; order Santalales; family Viscaceae; genus Viscum; species Viscum album. The sequence continues at coordinate 2,056,035,459 of OY728120.1, read as the reverse complement.
GATTTCTTATTATTATATTCATTATCTTAATAATTTTGATCCAGAATATGAATAGATTGAGAATTAACAAAAAAATATATTATAATTATGATGGATAGTTAATGGTTTTGGCTTTGCATCAGCCTTACATTATCTATGACTCAATAAATCATGGATTTAGCTTATGTAGTCAATTATCGTATTTCACTATTCACAAAAAATTCTCCTCAAACATTTTTTGACTAAAATTTTAAATTGATTTCAATATCTATAATACCAAATTAAAAATATCATCTAATTAAATATGATACTATAAAATCTAAGGGGTGATTCATGGGAACCTTCTTCATTAAAATATGCTTTTATTTCTGGAATTGATTGAATAATTTTTTAATTACTAGTTTGCTTTTGATGGTATATTAAGTTCATAATTCATCCATTACCTCTATCATAATGTTTTTATTTTATTATATTAAAATATGGATGTATAATATTTATGAATTATTAGATATAGAATGAATTATAGTTTTTATCATGATATTTTTTTGAAGGATTCATCATGATCCTTTGTTTTTTGGATTTTAAATTAATTGAAATATTATGAATTAATGTAAATAGTATGTGGATAATATTTGTTATTATAATTAGTGTAATTATTTTTTGATTTAAATTTATTATTGATAATAATGATTTCAATTTTATTTAGAAATGTGTTTTTTCTATACATTAGTAGATATTTTTAATATAACTCATTTCTTGTTGGACATTAACTGGATTATAAAAAGGTTTTTAAAATGAAACAGGGAATAAAAAATATTTATCCATAATTTAGTGTATTTTATTTACCATTTATTGTGAAACAATAAATTTTTGTGGAATTAATAGTTTAATTATATATTAAAATTGGTTTCCAATTTTGCAGATTGTTCTCTTTCATGATAATTCATTTTATAATACATGTTTTGTAAATCATAATAAAAATAAAATATATAAAATAATCATGTGAATGGGTAGATTAATATTTGACACTATGTATTTTAAGATATATTTATATTTTCTGGTGAATTTATTATAAATTGTATAAATGATTTTTTATTTCTAAAACCTTTGGATTTTATCACCATGTAAAATTTTAGTAGAGTGTGTGTTAAGGAGAATAATAATTGGAATAAAAATGGTTGAAATGATTTACTTTCTAGATTTTATGTTTTAGATATAACAATGGGATCTTATATTATAGGAAATCAATGATATGATGGAATAATAGAAAATAGGGATATCACATTTCATTATTATTTAGTGTCTTTACATGGGGAATTAGTTTGAAAAGGGATTAGTTTTTGTTGATCAACAGTGATATCAATGGTTTATAACAGATTTATGATGATTGAGATATTTTAAAAAGAAGAAAATGTGATAAATTATAAATGAATTAGAGGAATATGTTTATTATATGATAGGATTTTTCTTATAGAAAATGTGTTTTGTGAGTTATATATAATTATATTTTGATAAAAAATTTAGGTAAAATTGAAAATTCATTTGAAAAAATATAATTAGGTTTTTGAATTATTTATATGATTATTTTATTTTTAAATTGTGTTTTTAAATATAATTTGTAAGTTCATTACATATATAATTTTAGATTACATTCATTTATTCTAGATTCTTGATGAATTCTTATTTACATTATACATAAACACTACATGTTCAATTTAGTGGTAATATATACTTAACCATATTACATGTTGATAAATACAGACGTTATATGCCATAATTATTTAGAAATTTTCTATTATTGTTTTTATGGTGGGATATATGTTGGATGTTGGTTTTTTTTATATTTATTTTCACTAGTATCTATCCCAACTATTATTTTATTTGTTGGAATTTTTTTCTAGTAAAACATATTTTTTTATATTGATTATATTTTATTTAATTGATATCAATTTTAATATGTTTTACATTGGGATATGTTATATTTTTATAGTCAGGTAAATATCATTCAATGATGTTTTATACCCCCCCCCCCAAATGTATTTCATAGCATCAAGTGATATTGATATGATCTTAATAACATGTAATATCATGGATCATGTCTTGTGATTAATGGTCCCTAGTATTAGAGTTGAATTGTTTTGTCAAACCAAGGCTTGGAGTCATGTATTTATAATTCATACAAGAATGATGAATAGTATGTAAATTTTCTAATAATATATATATATATCATTGTATTCTTCCAAATCCAATATTAAATATATGTTTCAAAAAATACGTGGTTGATGTGCACCTCCTATGACTATTATTTATGTCATTATAATCAAATGAAGAATCCAAAATTAGTCATTCCATGCATAAGGGTAATAAAAAAATAGACTAAAATAGATGAAAATGATTTTTATGTAAAATGGTTTTCATTCATTCAACACTATTCCCAAAATTATAAGGATTATTAGATTCAAAAAAGTTTCATTTTAATTAATTATTATTTTTTAATTAATTTTTATTACTCTAATGAAATATATATGGATGGAAATTAAAATGGGAAATTAATTAAAAAATGTTATATTTAATAATTTTTTAATTTTCAGCTGAAAATAATTAAATTTTAAGGATTTTGGATGATATATTTTTTATATTATATAATACTCATCACAGGAGAGATATTTTTGTGAATGGATATGGACCGGGGTCAATGGAGTAGTGATTTGTAGACCATCAATTGGTACATGTGATTTTATAGGATAACTCAACTTTTTTAGGGGTATCTATTTATTATTAGTTGAGGATGGGGGATATGTACTTAATCGTTATGAAATAGAAACATACATTATTTAGATGCAATATTGGGATATAGAAGTTAGAGGATTTAATAAATAAAATCAGAATTTCTTATTTTTTTCTAAAATAGACAACATGATGGTAAATGTTATTTATTATTTTAGGAAATGGATAAAGTAAATTTTTTTGGGGGAATGTATGAATATTATATAGACATTGGTCATGAATAGTTTGGGTTATATATATTTTTTAATTATCAATACTCCCTAGGGGAGTTGACACGGGTGGGACTATAAGACATCATATATTTTAAAAAGGGAAATATATTTATTATTTATTTTTCATTGAAATTTATCAATTATGTGATGTATGTACTGGATCAAGGGAAGAATTCAATTATCAAATTATGGATATTACGGGTGAGATTATGATCAAAGGATCATTTATCTGTTAATATGTTAATGTTATTTATTTAATAGTTCTTGTTAGTATAATTGTTTTAATATTTTGAGATGATATTGAAATAACATGGAATATGTGTTCTTTTAATCATATGATTGATAGACAAAATATTTAATTTAGTGATCAGAAAGGGAAATGAATGAATTTTCCCAGGTGCATCTATGTTTTCATATGAGAAAGGGACACTAAATATTTTTCATATTGATTTGAAGTGCATCATATAATGGTGGTGTGTTTAAATCATACTTCAAAAAGTTTCATGTTAAGAATAGTGGACTTGAAGATGAATTTTTTGAATTTATTATCACGCGAAATCTGTAGTGGAGCATCCAACCATTTTATTAGATCAAAACATCAAGGTATTGTATCATTAAACAATTAATTACATATACATAGGAAAGTGTGCAGGAATTATCATGAGGATAGGATGACACCTCATAATAGTCAAGTAGAAATATTTATTATTGAGTAGAAACCAAAGGATATTAGTGATGATACATATCCACATTTTATAAGGGGAAGTTTTTAGTGAGATTCCAATATTATTAAAAATTTCCTAGATATAATCGAATTTAACCAATTTATTTATATATCATTAGTAAATATATTGGGTTTTATCATGGGTTTAAATCCATATTAAATATTAATATATACTTTACATTGAAAATAAAAAAATAATGCTACAACGTTCCATAATTTTCAATCATGTATAGGAAAAATGAAATCTAATGTGACTTTTTAGTCTATAAGATGAACATATATGATTTGGTAATTGGGACGGATTCAATTTTTTAGTTAAAATAACTATTAAACTGTTATTGTTAATCAATTACTATTAAAATGTTAGATAAAACATCCTTGATATTCAAGGGGGAGTGATCCATTAATGAATGAAATAAGTGTGTTCTGAGGGAACATTTATATTCCTATTGTTTCTATTATCATTTAATTCCATGGTGAAGAATAGTATTGTTATACACAATAAGGTAGGGGTTAAATATCATGATTATTTACTAGTATTTATCTAAAACACTAAAATAGAGGGACTTGGAATTATCTATTATCAAATAGCCTATGATGAGTCTTTTTTGGATGCCGTATTTTCAAATGAAATAAACAGAGTTGATGGAGTTGAAGGTTCCTAATGAGGGTTGGAAAGAAAGGGGTTCATTAGAATAAGTGTTTTCTATTGTGTATTGAAAATATTACTATCTATGAGGGTTTATTGTAGCATAAGGTTACTAGTTTTCTATTAGAATCTGATAAAAGTATAATTGAAAAAATACACCCAACCTTGAGCTGATCAACTATTTAACCAGGTGAATGGATTTAATTTTTTTCCAAAATATTTTTATTAACTGTTTATCATCACTTTTGTATATTGTAATAGGATATTATAAAAATATAATTCAATTACCAATATTATCATTAAATTTTTTCATTCCTTTCGAAGATTCACATTTACTAGTGGCCTTTATTGATTTGATCCATCATATTTTGTGGCGAATCCATTCAATTCATACATAAATAATATATCTTATTATCAGATTATAAATTAAAATAATAGTTTTCCATAATGGTAATAAAAAAGGATCAGTATCCTTGAAAAGTTGAATGAAAAACATATACGACAATAATAATATACATTATTTCCCATTATATTTTTCAATTAAAAAATAATTCTTTGATGTATCATTCTTATAACATTTTTCTATAATATAAGGGGGGAATCGTAAGAATGGGTTAGAATTCATTCTAAATAAGGGTAAATATATGTGATATTATTCAATGATAATTAGTGAATATAAGATAAGTATATATTTATTAGAAAATTTTATTATCAATATAAAATCATACCAATGAATTCATAGATCACAATCATGAAACATTAAATATTGTTTAATAAATTAGAAGAAATATGACATAAGTGTCTGAGATTGTTAGGATACTATCATAAAACATTGGAACATAAAATGAGGATAACACATAATGTTACGGAATACACATAATAGTTTTAAAAAACATCCTTAGTTAAGTCTCACAACCAAGGCTATTATATTTGGTTGTGTTCACTCCTCTTTCTTTCATTTCTTTAGTCAAGGTTCATTCCCAAGACTATCTTATTATACAAAATCCCTTACAAAACTACATTCACACAATATTTTGGTCATTATTATCACATTAATATTAAACTTCAATGAATGAATAGGATCGCCTTAAAAGATTCACCCAACCATGATTTGTGTCAGAACTAACCAACCAATTTTATTAATGTAGCCACCTATCACATTAGAAGGACCATTCATATGTGTTATATATGTTAAAAAAATTATAATATCATATCATTATCCATTGAAATGATATTATTTTCATTAAAATTTCATAACAATAATAGTCATTATCGATAAATAATAATGATTGCAACATTGGATCAAATACCCATTAAATTATAAGAAACATAAAATGATTCTATTTTAAATGATAATGTATTAAAAATATATTTTTAGCATTTTAGGAATAATAAACATTTTCCATTATGAAATAAGTGTCATAAAAAATAAAATGATTTAAACTATTTAATATCTTATTTTAGTTCAAATGAATTATGTAAATTTATAATTTGAGCTTTATTGAATATTTTATTCAAAATATAGAGTAAATTTGTTTATATAGTGTATGGTAATTCTACACTTCCAATAAATTTATTAGTAAAAATTGATAATATTCATATTTAGAGATTGATATGAAATATAGTTTTAAATTATATTAAATATATATAATTTATAAAACAATTATTTTAAATTATTTATAATAAATATTATGATGATTCACGAAATCAATTTAATGAATATATGGTCATATAAGAATATATTTTTTGATAATGAGAAATCCCTGGTTGGATTTACTTAAAACCATTATTTTATTATCTTTAATTAATAAAGTAAATAAAATTATAAAAAACATATAATATCTACAAATAATTTTAATATAATAATTGATATAATATTTGTGGGAGACATATCATATAATTTCAATATGGAGAATTTATGAAAAAATAATCTAGATAAAAATAATATTATTGCACAAAACTCATACCACATTTTTATAATTTGAATAAAAAACCTATGATGGAATGTCTTCAAATAATAAATTACATACATTGAAAAAACATATTTTTGAAAATACATCTCATAATGGTAGTATATACACCCCATGAAATATATAAGTGGTAAATATGGAATTTGTATACTTGAAATAGAAGTGAAATGTCAAACCCATACATTATTAATCTCTTATTTTATAAGAAATATATATTTAAATATGATAATTTAATCATATTATAATTAAATATTATAAATATAATCATACTTATAATCTTATAAATGGTTTTCTTATAACATTGTGACACCTATTTATTAACAATTATTAACTAACATCGTCAGTTTAGAATTTAATTACCTCCATTTTCAAGAATGTTTTGGTGTAGTGGTTATGAACTTTTCACAGTGATCATGGTTCCTTAAAATAATTAACTTTAATTATGATATAAATATTATATGTAATAATTAAATTCATATTTATATATATTCATATATTTTGGTAATGAGAGTTAATTACATAATTACATATAAAAGGTACGTAGTACGTACGCACGCGTTATTTTTTCCAAATTTTGATGGATGGAGGAAAATAATAGTAAATATTAATTAACAATTATAGAATAATAATTATAACATAAAAATAAAATATAAACATAACATCAACTATAGTATACATAAAAAATTTATGTTTTTATAAAATTAATCACATATCAACGTGGAGGTGGTAGTCTACACGTATAAATGACTGATACCTTCATCTCTTATATGATTGAGAATATGTGGAAAATGAGTGTCCCATTACCATAATGAAAACCTAGTATAATAGTTATCATATAGTAATCATGATTTTATTTATATATCATCTTTATAGGAATTATGATATGAAATATAATTTAATGAGAATTGTTAATATCTATACCAATACATTAAAAAGTATATTTTGATTACACCCTTAGAATTGATAGATTTGTTTTCAAAGAAGAAATTTAGATCAAATATTAATTAATATATTAGAATAAGTTTTTTAAGTATTCTTTTTTATGATTTAGATGTGTCAAATGGTGTGAATAAGGGAGTTAGAGAGGTTACCTTTTATATGTGTGTTTTGGAAACACATAGAATTTTGTAAAAGATTTCGGTGATATAATGTCACATTTGTGGAATGCTGGATCCTAATGGACAATTATTTCACGGAAAAAATGATAAAGATGAATTATCCTCAAAATATAGTAAATAGATATTTTTAAATAAGTATACAACCCCAATGAACACATGTTTTAGAAGAAAATATCTTTATGAGAAAACAAAATATATATACATTACAGGCCTTATAAAATAATAAAATTCATAATTAAATGTATTATTGAATATAAAAACAAGAAAACTGATTTTAAACAATAATAAATCAGGAATAATTCGGTTCATTAACAAACCATTTATTGTGGTTATAATTTTATTTTGAAAAATGTTATTTCAAATAAAATATTAAACTTATATAGAAATAAATTTTTATGATGATTAATTTATAATTAATTAAATTATTTACAAAAAAAGATAAATTAATTCAGTTATATATTAAATTAAAAATATTATTATTATTTTTACTTGAAAAAATTAAATGTTTTACGAAGATAATTTTTTTTACTATTCATGGAAAAATATAATTTTTTTATAAAATATTGAAAAGTAACCATAAGTTAATATTGACACAAATATTTCAAAAATTATATCAATTTCCTATATTGTAATTTTTAATATAGAATAATATTATTAAAACATTCATGTTCCTAATAACAATAAAAAATATTTTTTATGAAATAAAAATTTGCAATCATAAATTGAAAATACTGAAAAATCTATGCATATATATTTGTAATTAATAAATACATACCAATTCTTAAAAAACTGTGTATATTTTTTATAATGTTACTAATACAATTTATACCATTGAATTTAAAAACAAGGGAATAATGGTTTTCTATATTGTAGGTCATGTGGACATTAGGTTTCATGAAAGGAATGATAGAAAATTATACATGTTTCATTTCAATGGAAATATACATAAAATCATGGGATTTTACATTATATCCCATATAAAATGAATTTTTCCTTCAAAATTTTTCCCTAATTGTAAAAAAAAGTGTAGAAATTTGTAAAGCCTTGATATTTTGGAAAATTATATTTCTTCAAATATATTTAATCTTTCTGACATTTTTAATTACATGGAACTCTAATTATAGATCGTGTTAAATGGATCAATATGTTTTTCTTACGTTACAAACGCCACCAATTTTAAATGAAATGTGACATACTATTTTAATATTATTGTCCAATATGGTTGTTATCACCAAGAAATTGTAGTGGAAGTTATTTATAAGATTGACTAAATTAGGAAATTATATCATTTAACATTTATAAAAAATTAATTAATTTGTTACCACTAAATTTAAAAGAAAAATAGAAACTATTTAGAAATAAAATAAATACTTTTATGAAAAAATATTTTCATACACAATTTTATAAACTATCTAAATTAGGAAATAAACATTTTAGGAATTACTATAATTTAATTTATATATTATATATTCAATAAAATGTTTATGATCAATCATATGTTTTTTCCAGTTTAGATACAAGAAAAAAATTCAATTGTATAATTAAAAATAAAAATATTTTATAATATATAGTTTCATCACCTGTTGTGAAAATATTTTTTATTTTTTTTCTTTATTTGAAAATGTAATTTAAAAAAAATTACATTTTTAAATCAAATTCCCATAAATATCTTGACATGATTTTTGAAAAATTTCTGATATTGTAAATGTTTTTATAAATATTGAATGTAAGAATTTTAATTAAAAAATTAATTTATATTAATGAATTTAAAAAAATTAAAATTGTTTTTATAGGGGTTCAAAAGTAAAATTTTGTAATATAACAACCATGATCACCTCCATGATGGTGGCTGTACTGATGGATCACAGGACATCAGGTGCATCCCCAAGTATGCCATAGGCTATAGGCTAGTAGCGAGGGTCTTAAGATGTGATAGTGGGGAGGCTATACCGTTTCATCAAAGTTGAAAGAAGGTATAAAAAATTATACGTAAAAGAAAATAGCAGAAATAGAAAATAAATATGAGACAATGAAGTAGAGGAAAATATTAATCAAATATAATAAAATTGGCCGACTCCAAATTATACAAAATTTGAATGCATTTCTTGGTGATGACACATACTGAATGCGTTAAACAATATAGCATGCTTGAAAACCCAGTATAATAATAATGAAAAGACTAGAAAATCCCCACGGGCGATCTATTTGAGCATCCCAAACTCCATCTCGGACCTTTTAACCTAACTCCCATATATAACAGCCAAATATAAGAAATCAATAATTTTCCTTAATATAACGAAAAATAAAATTCAACTCTATTACCCTAGTGAAATGGAGTCCTGAGTAGGGTGTGAGATATAAATCTCAGCAGGCTGGCACCACTGGTGTCTAATTTAACTAGAATAAGCAATATAATTAAAAAGTGTGTAGTTTTACATAATTTCTAACATAACTGAATAAATACATGATGACCCATAGTGGTTCCTAAGGGACACCTGACAATAATACCTACTTTGGTTCATATCCTGGATTAGATTCAAAATAATAACTCTACAATTCTTATACATAAATAACAATTTTTACACATTCATTTTATTTTCACTGATAGTTCTATTAAATTTCTTAACATATGTCCCAAGATCCGGATGAATCCTGGTATCCCCTACATAAAAAAACCATATGAATAATCTTAGAATACCATCAAAACAATCCGATGTAAATACTGTGTCCAAGGTTTTATTTTCGATTTGCAAACACATCATAAGACATTCCATATAATTATTCAAAATACTAAGTATGATCTTGTCTACATAATTAGTGGTTCACACACGACTTGTAATTTTATTTATCCATGTCTAAGTGTGAGCTCGTCCACTAAATTAATGGTTCTCCCATAACTAAAAATTTTAATTATTCAAAAGTATGTTTGATCCCATCAAATAAATTAGTGGTTCTCCCACAGCTTATCATTTAATTATTAAAAACTAAGTGTGAGCCTATCAACTAAATTAGTGGTTACCAAACAACTTATCATTTTAATTATTAAAAACAATGTGTGAGCCCATCAACTAAATTATTTGTTCATCCAGAATATATCATTTTAATTATTCAAAACTAAGGGTGCGCCAATCCACTAAATTTTTTGTTCACCCAAAACATATCATTTTAATTATTCATAACTACATTTGAGCTCGTCACCAAAATTTGTGATTCGACCACAAATTATCATTTTAATTATTCAATACTAAGTTAGTGCCCATCCAGTAAATTAGTGGTTCACCCACACATATCATTTTAATTATTGAAAACTAAGTGTGATCTCATCCACTAAATTATTGGTTTGTCCACAACTTATCATTTTAATTATTCAATACTAATTGGGACCTCATCCACTAAATTAGATGTTTTCCCAGTACTTAAAAGTATTAATTTAAATCATTGGTGTAGAACCCCATGTCTAACACCTTAAAATCATCAATAAATTAATTAATCAAATCCATTAATTAATTCAAAAACTAATTAATAGCATAAATTACCCGTCAAATAACACTACAATTATTTAACCATTCTACCTCTCTATGGTCAATAATTAATTAAAAATTAATTATTCTTAACCAAAAGAATGTTAGTACATAATTAACTAAATCAATCTAAAATGACATGTAACATTAATTAATTAAAAAATTTATTAATTATATCATTTTTATTTTATTAATTCACAATTAATTAACTTGGTTCAACAACCCTTAATTGATTTAAAAATTAATTAAAAATATTTTAGAACCTCATCATCCAAGGATTAATTCTACAAAAAAATATTCATTCCATTGAATCAACATGTCATATATTATTACGAATAGAATGATATATGGAAAACTCATATCACAAAAAAACATGATGTAACACTACAACTACTTTTTTGGATGAAGGCATCGTACCTCTATTTGAGGGGTCTTATTATAAAATCATGGAATTTCATTATTACACAATTTATTTAATTATATTCATCATTTATTCTAAAACACATTCAACAAAATAAAATTTGATAAGTTATGCAACTAGATCAACATAACTGTCATGGTGAGTTTTTGGAGACAATGAACCTCTGTTGGAGAGGTTTCATTTTAAAACCATGATTTTTTCTAACATTTTAAACAATTATATTAAATAACAATTAATCAAGATATGAAATTCAATATAATTAAGCATAATTAAGAAAGATGCTAAATGAAATTTAAATCATTCATGAATTAAAGATTATAGTAGAGATAGCCTACCTACAAGTGGATTCCAACTATCAAATTCATGTATTTATGATTTCCAACTGAAGGTTGCTGCTCCCCCACTAATCTTATGCTCATTCAGAAACATGCAAGGAAACCTAACCCCTATACACACACCTGCTTATCCATGGGCATGTGCAAGGGGATCCTTACATATATGATTATATGCATATGTCAGTATCCACCCACCTACGATTGCACACACACACACACACACACAGATATATATATATATATATATATATATATATATATATGGGAATAACAAGCCCCATTAATGTTTAATCATTTCCATGGGTGATTGAACACATAACAGGGGAACCCACATATATATATTTACATACTTATGCACCCGTCGGCGAGTCGCCCTGGACATGGCGACTCGAAACCAACATGTAGGGATCAACAATGTACAAAAAGGATACTATAGTTCTTAAAACACATAAAGAACACTATATTAAAAATTTGAAACCAGCCAATGACATTGAACCCCTACATCTGGTAATAGCGACAATCAAAAATGACCTAAAACAACACAAAGCATCCGAACTCACAACACAATATATTCCAAGGACTCAAAAACACCAAAAGGCCCAAAAATTAACTATGAAAGAAGTAAAATATTACCTTGAAGTGAAGTTGTTTGAAGAAAAACAACCGAACCACCTCACCATCAGTAGTGATTTATAGAATGTGGACCAAAGGGTCCTGATACATTAATCGCATAACCTAAAACCGGACGAAATCATAATTCGATATTAAACTTGAACCATAGGTTTTCAGCCACATATATATGGTGATGATTTTTCCAAAATTTTCTAAAGCTTGGATGGACGCCATTATAGAAGGAATTACCTTGACGATCGTGATGAAACCAGGAAAAAAAAATTGCAGAAGGACGGAGTCGGGAGGGCTCATGTCACATGTTGTAGGGGTTCAACCTGGGGGTCATGCCTCACCACAGAGGAGGTCACTCGGTGGGACATCTCATTGAGGAGGATTGTAGATACCCAAGCTTGAAGTACATGGAAATTACATTAATTTTGATGAATACATAATACATAACAAAAATATAAACCCAAGGACTATAATAGTTTTGTGTCTTTGGAAACTTGGAACATAATCTTCCAATCATGATGAAAGATCTTCAATATCTACCGTAGAGATATTACTCTTTTGTTTTCTTACATAAGACCTTTCTTTATATCATAGAGAAAAGAAAACATATAAAGTATGAGCTCAAATGCTCAGTAAGGGTTAGAATGGAGAAAATAAAACAAACCATATATATTTGAACTAAATAAACCTGAACATAATGATTAAAAATCAAAATATTGAGTTCTGAAATAAATCATGGTAGTACAAAAGGCATAGATCATAATGGAACATCAATCATGATAAAATAGCAAGGGAATAAAACATGTAATTATGGAATACAATTAAACACATGATATGATTTTCATAGTAGCCAAGGCATTGCTGCCAAGACCATCATAATGGACAAAGTCCATTACAGAACCAGGTTTACTTGTTGTTCCAGCCCTATATTACTGAACTGGATTTTACATGCCATTCCAGCCATGTCTATCTAATGAGATATAAATAATTACCCAATGCATTGGAGGGAGATATAGGTCCCACCCATCTCATAATGAAAACATTCTTATGTGTTCCACAAAATAACAATAAATCATTCTTCATAACTCAAAGAATAAATTTGATTTCATAGACATCAGTCCATCATAACATAATCCATATAAATAATGGATATAATTTCATCATAAGAAAAATCAAACCATATAAATAATAGAGGCATTATACATGAAACATAAACATACTAAATAATTTTATCTTAGATAAAAAATAGTTTTGATAAAACACTTGAAATGAATTCATAGGGAAAATATCCTTTATTTTTCAAAATAATTTTCTCTTTTCAAAATACCATCTAATTTTAAATGGAAAGGATTTTGTAGAAAATAATAATGAAATAAATTAGATGATTTTTTGTGAAAATAAGGCTTTATAAAACTGAAAAAAAATTATGCCGTATAAGTTAAAAAACATTCTTCTCTTACATTGGACGGGAATGTCAAAAAGTATCTTGTAATGAAAATAAAAAATGATTCCTTTCATATATTTTACTAAAAATTCACCAATAGATAAAATTGGATTTAAAAAATGTAGGAGGATGTAAATAATATTACATAATGAGGAAACATGGATATGTATGATAAATTTTCCCAAGTAAATTTAGAAGTATAGACAATCTCGGATAAAAATGAGATTGCAAGATTTTCCCTTAACAATTATAATACGTCGAATCATACATTTCATAAAATAAATAAAATTAAATATATATGTAAATATAATATTATTCATAATAAAAATCGTAAAACATATATGGTAATCATAAACACCATACATAATAAATAGTTGGTGATTAGGGCATATGTCTCACAGAAATAAAAGTGAAACGAAATAATCTCGTACCTTATGTCTAATTTATTCCAAATGTGTCCAATACTCATATATAGTAGGTTTAAATATGTTATTAACTTATAACTGAATCATAATAATATTTATTATATCATATAAGATTAACTTATGAATTTATATTACCTGTTCATTTGTCAATTCCATTTTAATGTCGTGTTTTGGGTAAAATCGTTTAATTCATCGTATGTGTTTGGACTTGTTTTTCATGATATTATGATTACTTATATCATTATTTACTTACTTCAAAAATGTAAAAAATGATTTATATATCATATATATTCAGTATATATATATATAATAGATATATAGATGAAATGAAATACATCGTTCATGGAGAAAGTAGACTGTACATATGCATGAATGATGTTTTCATTTCATTATTGAATTGAATGGAAGAAAGTTGATTACATATATATATAAATAATTCCAGTATAATTATTATGTAATATATTTCATGATTATTTATTATATATATACTTTATAATCATTCTTCAATGGTTAACATGGATAATGAATCTTATCGCGTCGTGAAGACGGTAATTCGTACGTACGCACAAGCGATGATATCGTTAACATAATTATCAAATTGTATAGTACTGGATGATAGAATATCTCATAATATTTATCATGTTATAATAATCATATATAGTTATTATTTACACCATTATACACATCCATGTAAGGTGGGGTGGAAAACAGATTACACCACATCGTGGAGATGGTATTCCGTACGTATGCACGCGTGGTGATTTTGTTTTCTGTAGGATGGATAAAATGTGAAATAGGGTTGTTTCGTATTTATAATAACATATCAGTAAATGATTGATAATTATGTTATTAAATTATTATGAAACAACAAAAGAAGATGAAGGATATAATGTATTTTTTTTTGAAAGAATCGATAAAGGATATTACCTCTTCTTCGACACGCCTCTTATAAACCTCCTCTTATGGAACTAAAGATGAACTTTGAAGAAGACCAGGACCACTAGAATGTTTATACGGAAATGGAGAAGAGAAATGAGAATGTTTTTTCTGATCTTGGAGGCTCAAAATTGTGTCAGGCAGAGAGGGAGGAGGTGCCCTTTTATAAGAGAGGAGAGGGGCACTTTTGGAAACCACTAAAATATTACACTATAATAAACTCAAACCCCAGTAGAAAACCTTAAAAGTGACTCAAAATTGGATATGAAATATGATAGGGTTGTAATCACATCAACTAATAAAATTTATACATGTTTTCTTAAACCTCATCATTTTGATTTATTTTTATTTAATCTATTTAATCTTATTTGTGGTAATAACTTTATAAATTTTAAATTGTTTTAAATACATACTTATGTGTTGGTAATTTTCTATAATTAGATAAATTATTACATTTTTTACTAGATAATTTTCAGTTTGTAATTTTTAAATATTTGTTTTCATTTTTAAACAATTTAATATTATGTTATTTTTATAAAATATCAATGGTGTCAATTTTGAAACTATTCAATTATTGGAATTTAAATTAAATCCATACCGAAGATATATTTGAAAAAAAATATTTAATAGATTAATAACTTTTAATATTAATCTAAAAAATTAATGTTTCACATTAATTTTTTCATATAACATTTATTTTAATATTTTTAAAACTATTTATGTGATATTTTCCTTAATGAAATAATTACCACATCATTTTTGTATAATTATTTAATATACTTATTTGTTGAATTAAAATTAAAAGTAAAATACTATGATCCAGATAAATCTAATATCTTTCAGAATAACACTTTTACTCAAATTTATCATCTTAAAATCACATCATTAAAATTGTTATATTTATTAAATTTTGAAGATGTCTACTTTGACATCATTTAAAATAAAATAATATAACTATCATAATCACTATTATAAGGCTCCAAATGGTAAAATATTCTACAATTTGACTTTTATGGTTTCTATATACACGGAAAATAATTTTTGGTCAGGTTTTTTTCCTTTTATGGTCACTATTAGTTTAATAAAAACTATATTATTGATTTTTCACAAAATAATCAATTTTTGCATCACTATTGTGTCACCATTAATGATAATTATTTAATCCCTAAAAAGTATAAATAAATTAATATGACGTATATATAATTTTATTATATTTTTTATGACTATTTATGTTCGATGTTTTATGATGTTTATCACTAAATTAAAATTATTACACTTATAAGATATAAGAGATTGACATGTTGTCAATTTCATTGGTTTTAATAATAATTACATCATTTTAATGG
Organism: Viscum album; assembly: GCA_963277665.1. Classification (NCBI taxonomy): domain Eukaryota; kingdom Viridiplantae; phylum Streptophyta; class Magnoliopsida; order Santalales; family Viscaceae; genus Viscum; species Viscum album. The sequence goes on along the minus strand of OY728120.1, from coordinate 2,056,018,968 downwards.
TCAAAAGTCCATTAAATGAATCTTTTCTGACACTTAGATGATATGGGTCTACATTTTTTAATACAATACAATTTTTTAAGGTGTTAGAGAAATTTTATAATCTTGTTTTTACCCTTAATTACCTGATTTACCTTTAACTGTAGTAAATAAAATTTACCATAGTTATTATTCATAATGTCTAAAAATAAACATTATCCTATTAAAATTATTTGGGCCTACATATTCCAAATATGAAATCCATTTTTCAAAATTCAAATTACAGAAGTTGCAGTAATTAATTTTAAATTAGACATGTTAAAAATGAGTATTCAAAGTTAAAATGTTGCAAAAGATTGAAAATTATTACATTTGAATTTAGTTGAAAAATAATGATAACGACATATATTATATTAAAGGGTAAAAATATTTTCTATTTTTACTTTAAATCCATTCAATATTATAATTTTACCTTATAAATTATCTTGATTAAAAAAGTTCTTTTCAAATAAAATTTAGCGTGTTTTTACTTTTCATCAAAATATTAACGTTATCAGAAAAATATAAAAACATAATCCGAAGTAAATTTTTATAACCTGATTCACAAGAAGATGTTTATTTTGTAAAATTGAACTTATAAACTTGTTAAAAATTAGATATAAAATGGGCGCGCCATCAAAAGGTGGTAAAAACATTTTTTTAAATACACTTATTTTACCCGAAAAGTTTATTTTTTTCTCATACCATGTTCTAGAATATGTGTAAGATGAATTATTATGTCATAAAATTAATAATTCAGTAAATACTATTCATAAATTCTATTTCATAATATTATAATAATATATCATTGTTTAGTGAAACTCGGTATAGCGTACAACACAATCTATTGAGGATGGTCACTCTTACGTGCAACACACACCAAGAATAGTGTTGCGTATACAACAAGCTAATATGTAGTTGCAGATATCTCAAGATAATCTTGGTGTAGCATACAAAACAAGAAATCAACGAAATTAAAAGGAATATTTTTCATAAAATATCATGGTGTTACATTCTTCCCCCCTTAGAATGAATTTCTCCCTCAAATTTCATCGGGGTTATAAATACTTTACTCTTTGAAAGATTATTTCATATCAACCCACATCATAAAAAGGAATACTACAACTTAATTTTAAAAATTAAAGTAAGAAATGTAAATGTTACCCAAATTAACTCATCACTGGGTTTCCACATAGGATAATATAGTTGAAAACATGGATTTGGAAGAGAAATCTAACAATCTTGTTCTGATGGAGAGTGGTAGAGAACATGGCTCTGAAAAATACAACAATCACAATGCCATTAATTTCTCATTATCTATGGTTCCATCTGATTCATTGGATTTGAGAGCACTAGGACATCATTTTTTGTTTTCAAGATCATTTCCGTAAAGTTGATTAATATTTTTACAAAAGGAGAAATACTTACTTGATTTCAGTGTAATATCATCGTTGGTAATTCCATGAAAAATTTCCACTTCATCTCTTTTTTAAAGAAATTATTTAGAATTTTTCATTCTTGAACTATTAGCAGAACATGTGATAGAATGATAAGTCATTCCATCTGTCTCTATCAAAAAATTGGTTAGCAGAAATATTTAAATATACAAAATTCTCTATATGGTTAGATTAACCGTATATGATTCCAAAAATAGAATTATACTACATTTATCATACTAATTAATAAAATAATATTAATTTCTAATAAATAGGGACTTCCTGTAGGCTTGTGGTAGGCGATAAAAGCCTGTTTCACTTCGGTTGTGGGTTCGATTCCCGCTACCTTGTCTGACGCTATGGCTTGCCGCCCATCCTACAGGTTGTCCTTTTTTTTCTAAAACTATAATATTATCAAAAAGTTCTAGCCTTAAATAATACTATCTGATTTCCAACTTAATATTTTCCAATTATTAGGCTTATCTAAAATACTTCTATCTAATCTCATTCTATAAAGTAAACAATTAATAGGAAGGTCATCTACCAAGCATGTGAATAATATCATTTATACCTCATATATCATAGAATATATCTTGTTGGTCACATTCCAAACAGGTTAATACCTTAATCATGTATACTATTGAAATAAGAATTACCATAGAACATTATTGAAAACATGATTTCTATCAAAAGATAACTCATTACACAAACCAAAATCCCATAAATTCTATATACTCCAAACATGACATCACTTTGTCCTTATATCAGTCATGAGCTCATTAATACTATTATTTTCACCGTATCCCTTCATTATGCGCATTTTATCTTCTTTCCAAAAATATTTCAATCACTTTTCATGGATACTGGTACCATAATATTACTGAAAACCACAATAAACCAATACTTAGATATTTCAATATTCCGCGATACTATAAATGAGATTCCACAAAATTATTTTGGAATCACATTACATAAACACTTAATCATTCCACCACTTAGTTTTCATACTCATCATCGCCAATAGTAATTTCAAGTGACATCCCTTTTTTCATTTCCTTAAGAGGTTGTTGATTTCGATCATCATTAACCCTTGGATTAGTGCATTGGTTACCATATGCCCAATTTCCTTGAACTTGTAGCATTGAATTTTTGGTGGTGCGTTATCTGTATACTTTTCTCTATTCACATCAGTAGCTACCTTTTTTCCATTTATTTGGAACTCAGATGCTCGATGAACTTCTTTTCCAAAATTAAATCATTTTAGAATCCCTTTAATACAATATCCATTATTCTTATTTCCACACTTTGATCATAAAGAAACATTCGTCTTCTTTTCATAATTGTTTTTATAATTTTCCTGGAACTCCATCTTTTGTTTCTTGTCAAAACCATGAGATGGATTTGTAACAAAACAAGTAGTTCTACCTTGATATAACAACAAAAAATTTCTTCATAGATATTGATGTCTCTTATAGCTAATTCCCTTCGAAGACTTAGTTTTATTACACTGAAGAATCGATCAACTTTACATTCAGGTTGGATGATAAAGACAGATTCATACCTTGGAAGCCCTGTAAAATTCACTTCGTATATACAAATAGATTCATTATCATTTTTCATAAGCTCATGGAACTTCTTTTCCAACTTTGATCAAAGAATACGAGGGATGTACTTGTTGAAAAACAAGTTCTTGAACTCATCCCATTCCATGGATTCAATTTAATATTGGGGCCTTGTATTCTTAATTAGACTCCCCCACTGGCCTGATTCACCTTCTAAATGGTAAATAGCCTAAATTAATTTTTCATGTGATGAACAACGAATTATGGAAAATATATTTTCAATGGTACCGATCCATTGTTCAGAAACAAGTGGATCAGAAGACCCACTAAAATAAAGTGGACATTTCCTCATGAAGGACTCAATAGAATATTGTTCATTTCTTTTCTCATTTGGAAGTCCAGAATGATTCATAGCTTGTGTAAGTAATGCAATATGATTTTCCACTCCATTTCCCATGATAATTGGTTGTTCAGTAGGCCAATAATTTCATTTCTAAGTGCATTGATCATTAACATGGTTTCTTTGGGTTCTAGCCATTATCTAAAACCCAAAATGAATAGTGTGAGAGGCAAAAATCATGCTAGGAAAACAACTTATCAAGGAGATTACTGCCAATATATTACATCTTAGGTTTAATCCTGGGTTATTCATGATCTTTATCAAAATTCTTGGACTGTAACTTATACTTATACATAGCCTTAGGGACATCCCTAGACATACCTTATAAATATCTCTAGGCATCTCACTAATGTTTCCGCATTCTAGTTTCCAAAGGTTAACTAAACCTTTCCTTTGATACCAACTATAGAGACCAAAGCTTGACGTACATGGACATTACATTATTTTTTTTAAATACTTAATACATTACAAAAATAGACACCCAAGGACCATAATAGTTTAGTGTCTTGGGAACATGGAACATAATAATCAAATCATGGTGAAAGATCATCAACATCTGCCATAAAGATATTCTCCTTTTTTTTCTTACCGAAAAACCTTCGTTATATCCTGGGGAAAAGAAAACATATTAATCGTGAGCTCAAATTCCCATTAAGGGTAAGCATGGATAAAATAAAACAAAACATATAAATTTTAACTAAAAAAACCATGAACATAAAGTTTAAACATCCAAATCTTGAGTTCTGAAATAAATCTTGGCAGTACGTAAGGAATATATCATAAAGGAACATCAATCATGATAAAATAGAATGGGAATAAAACATGTAATTGTGGAAAACAATTAATAACATGATATGATTTCCATAGTAGAGAAGTCATTACTGCCAAGTCAATCATAGTGGACAAAGTCCATTACTGAACCGAGTTTAATTTCCTTTCCATCCCTATATTACTGAACCGAATTTTACTTGTCATTCCAACCATGTCTATCTCATGAGATACGAATAATTACCAAACTCATTGGAGGGATATATATGTCCCACCCATCTCATAATGAAATCATTATTACCTTTACCACAAAATATACATAAATCATTCATCATAACCCAAAGAATAAAATAGGTTTCATAAACATCATCCCATCAAAACATAATACAAAATAAAAAAAATGGATTCATTTCATCATAAGAAAATTAAAACCATGTAAATAATAGAGACATTTTACTTGAAAAATAATCATACTAAATAATTTCATCATAGATAGAAAATAGTTTTGATAAAACACTTGAAATGAATTCATGAGAAAAATATCCTTTCTTCTTCAAAATCATTTTCTTTTCAAAAAATACCATGTCATTTTAAAAGAAAATGACTTTGTTAAAAATATTCATGAAATATTATAGTGGAATAATCAGGAATATAAGGAATTATAAAACTGTAAAAATCCTTTTATGCTGTATAATTTAAAAAAACATTCTTCTCGTACTTTGGCCGGAAAAGTCAAAAAGTATCTCGTACTGAAAATGACAAAAGATTCCATTCATATCTTTTACTAAAAATTCACCAATAGGTAAAATTGGATTTTAATAATTGTAGGAGTATAGATATAATATTATATATTTTGGAAACATGGATATGTATGATAAATAATCCCCAGTAAATTCTGAAGTATAAACAATCTCGGATAAAAATGAGATAGAGAGATTTTCCCTAACCAATTATAATATGTGGAATCATACATGTCATAAAATAAATAAAATGAAACAAATATGTAAATATAATATTATTCATAATAAAAATCATAGAACATACTAGTTATTCATTAAAACCATTCCAAATAAATATATTGTGATTAAGGAATATGTCACACAGAAATAAAAGTGAGACGAAATAATCCCTTACCTTATGTCCAATTTAATCCGTATGTGTCCGAGACTACTATATAGTAGGTTTAATCATATTATTAACTTAAAAAGAACCATAATAATATGTATGTTATCATATATGATTCACTTTATTCTTTATATTACTCGTTCATTTGTCAATTCCGTGTTAAAGTTGCGTTTTTGATAAAATTGTTTCATTTATCGTATGTGTTAGGACATGTTATTCATGATATTATTATTACTTATATCATTATTTACTTACATAATGAATGTAAAAAATTCTTTATAAATAATATATATTCAGTATATATATATATAATATATAGATATATTAAATGAAATACACCGTTCATGGAGACGGTAGACCGTACGTACGCATTAACGCTGTTTTCATTTCCATATTGAATTGAATAAAAGTAAGTAGATGAAATATTGATATATAAATAAATCCAGTATAATTATTATGTAATATTTTTCATGATTATTTATTATATATGTACTTTAGAATCATTTTTTATTGGTTAACATGGATAATGAATCTCATCGCATCATGGAGATGGTAGTCCTAACGTACGCACAAGCGATGATATCATTCCTATAATTATTAAATGGTATAGGAGTGGATGATAGAATATCTCAGAATAAGTATAATGTGATAATAATCATATATAGTTATTCTTCACACCATTATATCCATCCATTTATAGTGGTGGTGGAAAACAGATTACACCACGACGTAGAGATGGTATTTCGTACGTACGCACGCGTGGTGATTTCGTTTTCCATAGGATGGACATAAGGTGAAATATGGTTGTTTCATACTTATAATAACATATAAGTATATGAGTTATATTTTTGTTATTAATTTATTATGATACAAAAAAATAAGAGTAGGAATAAGAAGAAATGAATTTGAATGAATCGGTAAAGGATACTACCTCTTCTTCGACGCGCCTCTTCTAACCCTCCACCTAGGTAACAAAAGATGGTATTTGAAAAAGTCCAGGACCTCTAGTCTGTTTCTAGGTAATAGGATAAGATAAATGGATTGGGTCTGTATGAGAATTAAGGCTCAAAATGGTCTGAGTAAGAGAGGGAGTAGTTTCTCTTTTATAAGAGAGGAGAGGGGCACTTTTGGATACCACTAAAATATTACATTATAATAAAATAAAAACCCACTTAAAAACCACCAATGTGACTAGAATTCGTATATAAAATAAGATTGGGTTGTAATATCATCAACCATCTATATTTATATAATTTTTTATTTTATATTAAACCTTATCATTATGATTTATTCTTATTTATTATATTTAATCTTATTTGTGGAAATATTTTTCTAAATTTTAAATTGTATTAAATACTTACTTATGTGTTGTTAATTGTCCATTATTAGATACATTATTACATTTTCGACCAGATAACTTTCACTTTGTAATTTTTAAATATGTTTTTGATTTTTATACAATTTAATAATATGTTATTTTTATAAAATATCAATAATGTCAATTATGAAACTATTCAATTATTGGAATTTAAATTAAATCCATAAAGAATATATACTTGAAATAAAATATTAAATAGATTACTAACTAGTCATATTCATCTAGAAAATTCATGGAGAACATTAATTTGTTCATATATCATTTATTTGAATATTTTCGAAACAATTTATTTGATATTTACCATAAAACATAATTACTACAACATTTTTTATAATTATTTAATATAATTATTTGTTTCATAAAAATTAATATTAAAATACTATGATGTAAATAAATATAATATATTCCATAATAATACTTTTTATCTAATTTATCATCTTAAAAACATAACACTTAAATTGTTATATTTATTAAATTTTGATGGTGACAACATTGACATCATTTAAAATAAAATACTATAAGTGTGAAAATCCCTTTTATAATGCTCCAAATGGTCATATATTATAAAATTTGATGAATATGGTTTATATGTACACGACCAATAAGTTTCATTCAGGTTTTTGTGCCTTTTATGGTCACTATTTGTTTAATAAAAACTATAATATTGTTTTTTCACTAAATTCACAATTTCTTAGTCACTATTGTGTCACCATAAATGATAATTATTTAATCCCTAAAAATTATAAATAAATTTACATGATGTATATAATTTTATTAGATTTTTGGTGACTATTTATTTTCGATTTTTTATGAAGATTATCACTAAATGAAACTTATTACACATATAAGATATAAGAGAGGGACATGTTGTCACTTTCTTTGTATTTAATAATAATTACATCATTTTCATTGTCAAAAGTCCTTGAAATGATCAATTTTGACCCTTAGGTGATATGGGTTGACTTTTAATCATCCAATAGAATTTTGGTAGTTGTTAGGATAATTTTATAATCTAATTTTTACCCTTAATTACCCGATTTACCTTTAACTGTAGAAAATAACATTTATCGAAGTTACTATTGATAATGTCTAAGAAAATTATACCATTAACATAATTTGGACCTAATGATTCCAAATATGAAATCCATTTTTCAAAATTCAAAACATTGAAGTTGAAGTAATTAATTATGTATTAGTATTGATGTTAAGAAAATGAGTTTTAAAAGTTAAAATATTGCAAAAGATTGAAATGTTTTTACTTATGATTTCAGTGTAAAATTAATGATAATGGAATAAATTATATTAAAAAGTAAAAATATATTCTATTTATAATTTAAAACCATTCAATATTATAATTTAACCATATAAAATATCTTGATGAAAAAGTTGTTTTTTAATAAAATTTAGCATGTCTTTACTATTCATCAAAATATGAATGCTATCAGAAAAATATCAAAACATTATCCAAAATATATTTTAATATCCTGATTCACAAGAAGAAGTTTATATTCTAAAATTTAACTTCTAAACTTGTTAAAAATTATATTTAAAATGGGTTCTTCTTCAAAAGGCGACAAAACTGCCTTTTTTGAAAAATACTTATTTTACCTGAAAAATTAATGTTGTTCTCATACCATGTTCTAGAATATGTGTAAGATGAATTATATGTAATAAAATTAAATTTTTTTTAATACTATTCATAATGGATATTTCATAATATTATAATAATATATCATTGTTTAGTGAAACTCGGTATTGCGTACAGCGCAAGCTATCGAGGATGGTCACTATTGCGTGCAACACAAGCAAAGAATAGTGTTTCATATACTACTAGCTAATACGGTGTTGCGTATAGCGCAAGATTATCATGGTGTATCGTATGACACAAGAAATCAATGAAATTGAAATGTTTATTTGTCATAAAATCTCGAGGTGTTACAAGGTGGTATGAAAAAGGGACCTCGAAGGAGGTGTGCCCATAGAGTAGGAGATTGTTCTATAGGGGAGAACCCAAAGTTATGGTCATGTGAGGAAGAGGAGGAGACCCTCGATGTGACTTCTTTAAAAAATAAATCCTTATTAAAAAAAATGTAAAATTAATAAACAAAAAGGAATAATAATAATAATATTATTATCATCATTAAAATATTTATTTATTATCTCCTTCATTTTTCATTTTATTTCAATTAATTATTTTTCATTTTAAATATTTAATTTAATTAATTTAACTTAATAAAAACACACATTGTGGGAGTCCCATATCTTGAAAAAAAGTGTTTCGATGCTCTGTTTCAAATATGATCTGCTCAGCTAATAGAAATTTTTAAATCCATGTGCTTCTTCATATAATTCAAAACATATAATGTTATAACATTACCACTGTAGAACTTCTCATCCCCAGAGTCCTTCGATAACAAATTAACCATCATCTGATCCACAAGGTCCATGAACACTTTGAAAAAATGTCACATTGCATATAGAAACACCCAACACACATTCAATCATTGGTTAGACAAGCAACACATATTCCACTAATATTTGATCCAAATCTCATTGTCAAACTATAACACTGAGACAACACATATTCAAACACCCTCATCTAGAGACAAAACCATGTTTTCATCCCCATAAACATCTGGTCAACATCACATCACACCTTAGTCTGTAATGTTATAAATAGGAATATTCACATCGGCCATAAATCCCATGTCGAGCTAGCTTTTTATGAAAAGCCATGTTCTACAGAAACTGAAATTACATCCCAAGGATAATCAAGGAGAATCATAAATTATCCTTATATGGGGGTTTAAAGAAGGACAACACAAAAGGTTACATTCCAACGACTTACATTAATTCACATTTATCTTTTATTTAATCATTTAAAAGATTTAAAAGAAACAACATGTACCATTTTAAAACAATCACAATGTACATGATTTAGCTCCTTACCCCTAAGTAAAATCATGTCACTATAAAATCCAACACTAATAAGAAAACTATAACAAAGAAGCTTGTAATTATAATCGTAGAGACATGTTAATAAGCACATAATCATGATATAAGGTAAACATTCTAGTAAACAGGTAGAATAAAAATTGTATAGCATGTTAAATATATCACAGAAACATGGTATATGAATAGGGATTCTAATTAAATAAAAAATATTGTATAATTTTAGGGCACCCAATCATATCTGTATGAAAACTAAAAGGAAACTACATGCATAGAACTATGAATGGCATGAAAATTTCAATATGTCTAATATGATGCACGAAATGCTTCATCCTTTCCTTTACAGGCCAAGGGTAATATACCATAGACCTCATAAATTCATAAGCTGTAGAAATCACACCAATCCCTCAAGGTGAAATCATATCAACTGTAATATCTAAAATCATTAACATCAATTCACTACCCTCATAACATTGTCAATTCTCGTATGTGGGGTGATCAGTCTCATACATGACAATTAACCTAGAACCGAAAAATTACAAGTCTCTTATCTAACAATGAAAAACAGCGAGACAAAGTAAAATAATATTTATTTAATACCACTTTGTAACATTCCAACATGGATCACCTCTAAGACAGTGTCCAAACAAGTGGGTCACATGACCTCATGCACAACCCCTCATACACTAGAGGCTGACGACTAACAATGAGGGATTTGGGAGGTGGTAGTGGGTAGAATATACCATTTTATTACTAAAGAATAGTATTATAACATAGAATAAGTAAAAGAAAATCATGGAAACAACAAATAAATATCAGAAAAAGCTTCAGATGACAATATTTAACAAATATATCAAAACAGGCCAACACCAAATTATACAATAGATGAATGCATTCCATGATGATGATACGTACAGAAATCAGTAAACAACACAACAAGCTTGAAAACACAATACAATAATAATGAAAGGACATAAAACCCCACAGGAGATCTCCTTGAGCATCACAAACTCGAGAACAATACTTTTCTCCTAACTCCTAGATACAACAACACATCATTAGCAATAAATCATCATCTGCAGTCCTGCGAATATGAAAATTCTACTCAGTTCTGCTAGTGAAATGGTTTCCTTAGTAGGGTGTGATATATAAATCTCTGTAGGATGGAACCACCGATGTCTTACACAACTAGACCAAGACATATTATAAATTTGTGTGTGGTTTTATAGAGGTGATGAAATTACTGAATAAATAAAAGACGACCCATAAATATTCCTAAGGGACACCTGCTGTTGATACCTTCTTCGGCTCATTTCCAGAATTATAGTCCAAACAAGAACTCTATAATTCTCATACATAAGTAAAAATGGTCACACATTCCATTCATGTTCATTAACAATTCAATTACATTATATCACATAAGTATCGAGATCCATCCTAAACCCAGCATCCCCTATACAAAGAAAGTACAAATGTTGTCTCGAAAGACAATCTAAACAATAAAAATTAAAAACTATGTCTGTTATTCTATTTTGTTTTAGAAAATGCATCAAAATATATTCCAAACAATTAATCAAAATAATATTTCTGAACCAATCCAGTTAATTAGTGGTTCTCCCATTACTTATAATTTTAATTATTCATTACTATGTGTGATCCCTTCCACTATATCAATGCTTTGTCCACAACATGTCATTTTATCTCTTCAAAACTTATTGTGATCTCATACATTAAATTAGTGGTTCTCCCAGAACATATAATTTTAATTATACAAAAAACATTGGATCCCATCCACTAAATTAGTGGTTTTCCCACAACATATCATTTTAATTATTCAAAACTAATTGTGATCCCATCCACTAAATTAGTTATCTTCCAACAACTTATCTTTTTAATTATTCAAAACTAAGGGTGATCTCGTCTACTAAATTAGTGTTTCACCCACAATTTATCATTATCATTATTCAAAACTATGTGTGAGCATGTACACTAAATTACTGGTTAACCCACAACTTTACATTTTAATTATTCACAACTATGTGTGATCGCGTCTACTATATTAGTGGTTTTCCCACAACTTATTATTTTAATTATTCAGAATGAAGTGTGAGCCTATCAACTGAATTAGTTATTCACACAAAACTTATCATTAAAATTAAAGAAAACAAATTTTGATCCCATCGACTAAATTATTGGTTCACCTAGAACTTATCATTTTAATTATTCGATACTATGTGTATGCCCGTCCAGTAAATTAGTGGTCCATCCATAACATATCATTTTAATTATTCAAAATAATGTTTGAGCCCATAAACTTAATTATTGGTTCATCCAAGACATAAACATTATTATTTAAATAATTAATGTTAAACAACATTTCTAATACCTCAAGACCATCCATTAATTAATTAATTCCAAAAATTGATTACTCAAATTTGTTAACTAAGTCAAAAACATATTAAAACCATAAATCTCTCGTCAATGAACTAAACAACTATTTAACCATTAAACTTCTCAATAATAAATAATTAATAACAAATTAATTATTCTTGACCATAATAAAGTAACTTGATAGTTAACTCAATCTATCCAAAAAAAAATGTCACATTCATTAATTAAAAAATTAATTTATTACATCATTTCCATTTAATTAATTCACTCTTAATTAAAATGGTTCAACAAGGTCAACATCCATTAATTGATTCAATAATTAATTAATAATATTTGAGACCCTCATAATCCCATGATTAATTCAAAAATAAAATATTCATTCCATGGAATCAACCCATCAGATATTAGTTCAAATAGAGATACATTGGAAAACTCAAACCACAAGAAAACATGATGTAACACTATAACTAGTTTTTGGGATGAAGGTAGGACAACTCCATTAGATGGGGTTAATTATAAAATCATGGAATTACATTATCACACAATTAAATAAATTTTATACAACATTTATTCAAAAACTAATTCATCATAGTTAAATGCAATAAGTTAAGAAAATATATCAACATAACTATAATGGTGAGTTTTTGCAGACCACACATCTCTATTTTAGGGGTTTTACTATAAAGCTGGGAAATTATTTACCATAAGAAACAATTATATTAAATAACAGATATTAAATATATGAAATTCAATATAATTAAGAAGAATTGATAATGAAGCTAAATTCAATTTAAATCATTTTGGAATTTAAGAGGCTAGGAGAAGGACCCTACCTTAAAGTGGATCTGAACTGTCCACTTCAGTACCTGAAGCTTTCTAACTAAAGGCTGATTGTCCCCCACTAAGAATACATACATTCACAAACATGCAAGGACAAATATCCCTTATGCACACAAATGCATGGAAATGGTAATGCTCAAGGGGATCCTTAAATATATGTTTATATTCATATGTTAGTCTCCACTCACCTATGGATGAATTTATATATATATACATGGGAACAACTAGAATCATACATGTTTAATCATTTCCATGGGTGATTTATGTAACACCCCAAGTAAATAAAGAATATGACATTTTCACATTTATCTATATTTGTGAATAAAATATTAATATTACTTTAAAGGGGACACTATGCTCGATGGCGTACCCAATACGCAACAAAGAGTTTCTTGGAAATCTTACGTTGCACTCCAATAATAAAATAATATTATATTAAATGGTACTTAAAGACTAGCTATTGTAATGGCCGGAATGAACATAACTAACTACAAAATTAATATATATGTTTGTAAAATATTTTTACTCTTTACAATAAATTTTAGTGGATTAAAAATGCGAATGAATCCAATTTTAAGCGTAAACATTCTAATATATTTTAAAAGGTCGATTAACCACCTTTTGATGGAGAACCTCTTATAAATCCACTTTTTGACAATTTTATGTGTTATATTTGACAAAATAAAATTTCTCGTTAGAATCGGGACATCAAAATTTACTTTGTGTATATTTTTGGTTTTTTTCTGAAAAAGTTCATTTTTAATGAATAGTGAAAGATGTTGTATTTTAAATAAAAACCTCTTTTTAATAAAATTTATTTATATGATTATATTTTCATTTTAATTGGTTTTAAAATTAAATTATAAAATATTTTTACCATTTAATCCAATAGTGGTCGTTGTAATTAATTTCACTTTGATATTTGACTTAAACTTGTATCAATCTTTTGATATATATTGTTTCATAAAAACACGTTATTTGTCAGGATATCGGGAATTAATTAATAAATTAATTAATTTAACTTATATGATTTTAATTTTTTAAAATAGATAACATTTTTGAATTTGGAATATCAAATATAACTTAGGGTGATGTTTTGGTATTTTTCTGAAAACATCAATTTTTGATGAATAGTGAAACCACTAAGTGGTACTTAAAAAACTGATTTTTCATTTAAATGAAACGTTACCACTTTAGTGTTTTGAATTTCAAAAATCCTACATACATGGTTGTCATTAGGAAGTAAAATGTGGTTCAATGGGATGAAAATAAATTTTTTGGTGAATAGTAACTTTTATGTTTTTATTCGCGATTAGAGGTAATTAGTGTTATTTAAGGTAAAAATAATTTTTAATAATATGAAATGAACTTAAAAAATGTCCTACCCTTATTGGATGTGTCATGTCAGAACAAGACAATCCATGGGTCAACTTGGGGCCCCCATGGAGCCACTTTGGTTGGATAATGACATTAATACCTTTTTATTTAAAGTTAAAATTAAAACATCACAAACATGTGTTGTTTTACTAAATAAAATATTAGATGGGGTTATATAGGTCATATTTTTGACTATAAATATTAATTATAATGAAAAAAATATTTACTAAATCCTGATATTTTTTTATAATATTTAAAATTAAATAGATTAATTTATTTTTGACACCATGATGATGCACTGATTACCTCAAAAATGAACGATTTAAATAAAATAAAAATATAATGTAAAATATAAGACATAAACATTTCAAAAACCTATTGGATGTGTTTATTTTGAACTATTATCACCTTATCCTGGAAATATATAATTTTGGGACCTTTAAAATCCTAAAATCATTTTATAATAAAGTAATATTTTATAACTTTCAAGAGTGCCCCTCTTCTCCTCTTATAAAAGGCCCCCACCTCTACCACCTTACACACACCTCTGAAAACATTGGCTCTGCCAACCCCTTCCCATTTCATCTCTCCACATCCCTATCTTAATTATTGAAGCCTCACTTTGGGAAGATTCCTTTCCAAGGAATCCTTTGAGCTTAAATCAAAGAGAGTTACCCGTTTTAAAGGTAGTGTTTTCTCTTGTGTTCTTATGTTTTATTTTTCTTCTACAACCCCATAAACTCTTTTTATTCTTTTATTTTGTAACAAAAACAGTATCTTGAATATACTATTATGTTTTTATGTGAAGTATTAGAGATACACTTACACACACCTTCGTCTAATGGTTAAAGAACATACTGTTTCTGTGGTTGGCGATTTTCTGCCTCACGAAACGATGATTGTTCAATATTCTTTGAACACCTTTAAAGATGTCCATTATGATGTAACTATATTTTATATATGATATATATGGTATTTATGTTTACTATATGCTTCTGTATTTTATATTTAAAACATACCTTTATTCTTTTCATGTTGTGCAAATGCGATAATTTCATATGAGGAAGTGTGGACTATCGCCCCCTCAAGTGATGTGACTCGTTAATGCAATACATGGAATGTATAAATAATGAAATTAATGATAATATGTGACCTATATAACATATATATTATAATTTAATTATAATATATATATATATATCATTTATTTTTAATTCCATTAATATGACAAAAAAATGAATCTAGCGTTCATGCGTACATACGACCTACCGTCTCCATGAACGTTGCTTTTAATTTTTTATCTCCAAATGTTATGGAATAGTATAAAATGAATATTTACTGGATATATATGATATTTTAATCATTAATACTATTCTGTAAATTATTTACTTATAACTAATGGGCAATCATTTTCAAACAAGTTCAATTTTTTACTCATGTACCAAACATCGGCAAAAACATCTGTTATGAACTAACATTATTAAAAAATTATTATGACATTATAATATGTGATATTAAATGAATAATAATCTTTGAAGGAGGTAATTAAGAAATTATAAATTGACCAAATTTTATTATTCAGGAATATAATGAATCGAACAAGACAAGTCGGACTTGAGGTAAGGGATCTGACCTCTCGCTTTCTTTTCAAGTACCCTCTTTTATGTCATTTCATTTATGATCCATGTTCTTATGTTGGAGGATGTTATTTTATATTAACCATACTGTAATTTTTATTTTTATATGATTATATACCCCCTCTTACTCTCATCAATTCTTTTTTTATAATTTTTAAGTAGCGTCGTTAGACTGCCGAGTTTTCGTAAGTGATTTTCCTCTCACTTTTAATCCCGAGAGATTTATGCAACATTTGCCACCATTTCCATTGAGAGGTATATATACTTCCAATTATTATACTCTTTGGGTAATTTAATTTCTTTGATGAGTATTTACATCAATAATGTATTTTCCTTCTTTCATGGCGTGTATGTTTTGAAAGATACCCAAGTCGGTAAGGGAACCTATCACCCTCCTCTTTTTAAAAGACTTCTTTTGTTATGTCTTTTAATTCACATACTATTAAGTTTGTATATGTTCTTCTATATACTTATTAATGTAAATTTTTTTTCTAAGTGATGAGATACCCTTTTCATCTCTCATCAACTCTTTTTCTGAATTTTGATGTGACGTCGTTAGGCTGTCGAATTTTTGCAAGGTAACTTCATAGCCCAATTTTGATTATTTGGGATAAACTAATACTCCTTGAATATGTCGTTCTATGAATATGTGTGAATAACATCTGATTGTTTTACACTTAATATCCACTTATATTTTGTGTATTCATTTGTCACACATAATTATGTAATTGATTTATCCTTAATCCAAGGATACCGTCTTTGTAAGGGACCTCATCTCAATCTCCATTCATTGAGGCATATGTTGTTTTATACACAACATTCTTTTATACAGTGTGTAAACCCCTTTGACTTTTATTCTTATTCAAAAGGAAACTTTTTTATACGAAGCATTTTACTAAACGACAAAAGGAATGTTTCTTTGTCGTACGTATGTGGCGACAACGACTTCTCCCCCAACTTGACCATTATTTGAGTTTCGGATTCCTCTACAAGAAAGACCTTTTTTAAAAATGAAAAATAAATACCATTTTTTAATTTTCTTTTATTTTGGTATTGAAAATGGTTTTCATAATGTTTTTATATCAATGGGTTGTATTGATATCTTGTGATTGAAAAGTGGAAATGTTATGTTTTCTTTATGCATGTTTTATGTGATACGATTATGTTATGGTTCTTGGGAATTATTATGAAGACGGGTGGTTCCATGATAATGTAAGGGTGAATAAGCCTGATATAGCTCTCCAATGCATTGGGTAACGCGAAGGAGTTAAATGTTAAGGTTTCTCCGAAGAGATTTAGGTAATATACTGTGATGGGTATTCCAAACGTAACCAAGAGGGTTACTCCATACGTAAGAATGTTATGAATGCCTCACATTACCTTTATGCCTTATGATTTCTATGATTTATTCGTGATTTGATGAGGTATATTAAAATGCTTATGTTTTATGAGTAAAGTATGATTTCATACATGGAGTAATGTTTTCTTTTAGTACTTTTACATCCCTTACTGTGCTTTTTATTCTCATCCCACGTTTTTGAAATGTTTTTCACAGGTCAAGGGAAAGGTGCATGATATGATGATAGTGTCAAGGATGTGTAAAGAAAGAAAACATGTTTTATTTTAAATATGTTTCCGTTGATGGCGGAAAACCATTAATATCTTTTATGTAACCACTTTGTTTAAATGTGGAATTTAATTCATGATTTATTATCTAATGCTCTAAAATTCTAAACCTAAAAAAAATCCTCAATGTGAATTATTCATTGAATTCGACATTAAGTAAGGTTTAAGGCCATGGCCTTATAGTTGGTATTAGAGGTTGGTTTAGACAAATTTAAGGATTAGAAGATTTTTTTAGACACATGATTAGTCCCTATATCTATTATTTTAGTTAAATCCTTGTTTTATAAATTTTTTCCGGTCAAGTCAAGTCAGTTATGAATGGAAGGAGAAGGATCTCAAACGACATTCCTATCTCTTCCTGATGACATACTTGCAATAATTATTGCAATGTCATGTTCGGATGACTGTGAAACTTTTTCTAGCATACAACTCACATGCAAGCAGTTGTTTGAGATATCAAACACCTCCACTATACCTCGTTATCATCATGGATCATGGGTTGTATTTAGACAAATAATATTTTCACAATATTCTCATAGTTTCAAGAAAGGTATATATTATCAAGGTATTTTCAAATATTTTACCTTATCACAAGAATTTGAAGCATATTATGATTTTAAAAATGGTGCTAAGGAAGGAGACCTTTGAGAAACCTAATTATATTTGCTTTTAAAATATAGTCTCTCAGCACATACTTATGGTATTTTAAAAGGACCAATAATAGAAAGTTTAAACTCAAATTCTGTCCGAATATTTTTTAGAAATCATGTTTTATCAGATGTTTGGGAATTATATGTCATACATGATTATTTTCAAAAACTGTTTTTCTATGAACACCCATATGACCCATGTTATACAAGGTGTATTTGGATGGAGGAAGAAAATGATTTTGAAGAATCTCTAAATCATTGTTGTAATGCATGGTACTTCTACCTACGTGAGCAAGATGATGATGAAACTGAGTGAATGCCATGATCAAGGTATGATGTTATTCATTTTGGGAATCATTTTATTTTATCTTATGGTGGTGAAATAATACTTAAAGAATAAAGATGTTGAGATCGTAATGAATTTTTATGAAAATGTGAGGTATAAGGAAACTATTGATGTTAAAACATGTTAGGGTTATTTTAGAGTATTATAAAAAGGACAATACGCAGACCGTGTGACAACCCGTCGCGTTGGACAAAGCTGCAGGAATCAAACCCACAACCAAAGTGCGACTGATATTTATCGCCTACCACTGGACTACAGAAGTCCCTGGTTAGTATGACTTATTCTTTTTAGTTAGATGATTTTATGAATTAATAGTAAGTGGATTTTAGGTTATCTATGGAATTATTAACCTATCATGGAGGATATGTGATTAGGTTAATTAATTTTCAATATGAGACTTTAAGAGCAACTAATGTTATTTGGAGATAAGTTTTAATTTGTACCTTGGAAGACTATGTGATTATATCTATCAAATATTTTTCTTTCAATCTTAGTTTAGTTTACTTTGAAGAATTTTATGGAAAATTGTTTATTTAATTGTCTTTGTTGAACTTTGGGTATTTTTTGACAAATTTTGGAGATTAAGAATAGATTTTTTTTATAAAGGATTATCCTTTTTGGGTATTATGTAATCTCATACTAACCTTTTAGGTTTTAGTTTTGGTTAAGGTCTAAATACATGGGAACTATATAGTTCTATTTTGTGGATTAGGTGATTCTCTAGTAGTTGATTATAGCTCTCTTAATGTAGACATGTCTTCCTTAATACTCATCATTTGGGGAAAGTACGAGTTTTCTTAAGAAATCTAGTAAAATTTGAAAGTCAACATGACAAGTAAGTATGTTTCCTTAAGATCAAAAATAAATTCCACAACGAAAAGTAAATTAAAAAAATGTTGTCTATTAAATTTTCCTACGGGGGAATCGAATAACATTTAAGCCACCACGAGTATTTGATTTTCTTGTGGTTAACTTTCTCCTAAAAATGTTTTCTATCACTATCCCTTAGAACATGACCCTTTGTTTTTTCCTCCATATCCATGTTTTCCTACATGGAATCCTAGTATGGGTTAAATCAGGTGACCTTTGTACTTCTCTTTCTTTATTTTAAAGTGATTGTTTTACTGACTCTTGTTCCGATGTGGGATTTTCAATGAAGTTTCCAAGAACAATTTTAAAATTGCGAGGACACAATTCCCAAAAGGGGGGAAAGTTGTAACACCCCAGGTAAATAAAGAATATTACATTTTCACATTTATCCATATTTGTGAATAAAATATTAATATTACTTTAATGGGGATGCTATGATTGATGGCGTACCCAATATGCAACAATGAGTTTCTTGGGAATCTTACGTTGCACTCTAATAATAAAATAACATTATTTTAAATGGTCGATAACACCTAGCCGTTGTAATGGCAGGAATGAACAAAACTAGCTACAAAATGATTATATATGTTTTTCAAATATTTTATCTCTTTACAATAAATGTTAGAGGATTAATAATGCGAATAAATCCAATTTTAAGCATAAACATTCTAATATTCTTTAAAAGGTCGATTAACCGCCTTTGGATGGATAACCTCTTTTAAATCCACTTTTTGACAATTTTATTTGTTATATTTAACAAAATAAAATTCTTCTTTATAATCGGGACATCAAAATTTACTTTGTGGAAATTGTTGGTATTTTTCCGATAAAGTTCATTTTTTAATGAATAGTGAAAAATGTTGTATTTTAATTAAAAAACCTATTTTTAATCTGATTTATTTATATTTTTAAATTATCTTCTGAATTGGTTTTAAAGTGAAATTAGAATATTATTTTACCATTTAATACAATATTTGTCGTTTGAATTAATTTCACTTTGAAATTGGACTTAAACTCGTGTCAATCTTTTGATATATATTATTTCATAAAAACACGCTATTTGTCATGACAACGGGAATTAATTATAAAATTAATTAATTTAACTTATATGAATTGAATTTTTAAAAATAGACATCATTTTTGAATTTGGAATATCAAATATAACTTAGGGTGATGTTTTGGTATTTTTCTAAAAAACATCAATTTTTAATGAATAGTGAAATCAGTAAGTGGTACATAAAAAACCGATTTTTCGTTTAAATTAAAACGTTACCACTTATGTGTTGTGAATTTCAAAAATCCTACATAAATGGTTGTCATTAGGAAGTAAAATGTGGTTAAATGGGATTAAAATAATTTTTTTGGTGAATAGAAACTTTTATGTTTTTAATCGTGATTAGAGGTAATTAGTGTAATTTAAGGTAAAAATAATATTTTAATAATATGAAATGAACTTGAAAAATGTCCTACCCTTATTTTATGTGTCATATCCGACCAAGAAAATCCATGGGTCAACTTGGGGACCCCATGGCGCCACTTTGTTTGGATAATGACATTAATTCCTTTTTATTTAAAGTTAAAATTAAAACATCACAAACATGTGTTGTTTTAATAAAAAAAAATTACATGGTGTTATATAAGTCATATTTTGGCTATAAATATTTATTAGAATGATAAAAAGATTTAATACATCCTGATATTTTTTTATAGTTTTTAGACATTAAATAGATTAATTTATTTATGACACCATGATGATGCAATGATTACCTCATAAATGAACGATTTAAATAAAATAAAAAGATAATGTAAAATCAAAGACCTAAACTTGTCAAAAAACCTATTGGATGTGTGTATTTAGAACTATTATCACCTTATCCTAGAAATATATAATTTTGGGACCTTAAAAATCCAAAAATCATTTTATAATAAGGTAATATTTTATAACTTTCCAAGAGTGCCCCTCCTCTCCTCTTATAAAAGGCCCCCACCTCTACCACATTACACACACCTCTCAAGCCTTTGGCACGGCCAAACCATTCCCATTTCATCTCTCCACATCCCTCTCTTCATTATTGAAGCCTCACTTTGGGCAGAATCCTTTCCAAGGAATCCTTTGAGCTTAAATCAAAGAGAGTTACCCGTTTTAAAGGCAGTGTTTTCTCTTGTGTTCTTATGTTTTATTTTGCTTCTCCAACCCCCTAAACTCTTTTTATTCTTTTCTATTGTAACAAAACCAGTATCTTCAATATACTAGGATGTTTTTATGTTATTTATTTGAGCTACAATTATGCCAACATTCGTCTAATGGTTAAAAAACATACTATTTCTGTGGTTGGTGATTTTCTGTCTCACGAAATGATGATTGTTCAATACTCATTTAACACCTTTAAAGGTGGACATTATGATGTAACTGTATTTTATATATGATATATATGTTATTTATGTTTACTATATTCTTATTTATTTTATATTTAAAACATACCTTTATTCTTTTCATGTTGTGAAAATGCGATAATTTCATAAGAGGAAGTATGGACTACCGCCCCCTCATGTTATGTGACTCATTAATGAAATATATATAATGTATAAAGAATGATATTAATGAATATATTTTACCTATATAACATATATATTATAATGTAATTATAATATATATATATATCTCATTTATTTTTAATTCCATTAATATGACAAGAAAATGAAAGTAGCGTTCATGCATACGTACGGCCTACCGTCTCCATGAACGGTGCTTTTCATTTATTATCTCCAAATGTTATGGAATAGTATAAAATGAATATTTACTGGATATATATGATATTTTAATCATTAATTCTATTCTATAAATGATTTACTTATAACTACATGGGAAATATTTCTAAAACAAGTTCATTTTTTACTCATGTACCAAACATCGGCAAAAACATCTGATATGAACTAACAATATTAAAAAATTGTTATAACATTATAATATGTGATATGAACTGAATAATAATATTTGAAGGAGGTCCTTAAGAAATTATAAATTGACCAAAGTTTATCATTCAGGAATATAAAGAAACGAACTAGACAAATCGGACTTGAGGTAAGGGATCCGACCTCTAGCTTTCTTTTCAAGTACCATATTTTATGTCATTTCATTTATTCTCCATGTTCTTATGTTGGAGGATGTTATTTTATATTAATCATACTGAAATTTGTATTTTTATATGATGAGATACCCCCTCTTACTCTCATCAATACTTTTTTTAGAATTTTAAAGTGGCGCTGTTATGCTGCCGAGTTTTCGTAAGGGGTTTTTCATCTAACTTTTATTCCCGTGAGATTTATGTTACATTTTCCACCATTTCCTTTTAGTGGTATATGTACTGCCCATTATTCTACTATTTGTGTAATATACTTTCGTTTATGAGTATTTACATCAATGTTGTATTGCTCTTCTTTCATGGGGTGTATGTTTTGAATGATAACCAAGTCGGTAAGGAAACCTTTCACCATCCTCTTTTTAAAAGACTTCTTTTGTTATGTCTTTTAATTCACATAATATTAAGATGTGATATTTTCTTCTATATCGTTTTTAATTTAAATTTTATGTCCATGTGATGAGATACCCTTTTTTTCTCTCATCAACTCCTTTTCTGAATTTTGAGGTGACGCCGTTAGGCTGTCGAATTTTTGCAAGGGAACTTCATAACCAAATTTTTATTCTTTGGGATAAACTTGAACTCCTTGAATATGTCGTTCTATGAATATGTGTGAATAAACTGTGATTTCTTTACACTTAATATACACTTATATTTGGTGTATTCTTTTGTCACACATAATTATGTAATTGATTTATCCTTAATCCAAGGATACCGCCTTTGTAAGGGACTTCATCTCAATCTCCATTAATTGAGGCATATTCTGTTTTATACAAAACTTTCTTTTATACGGTGTATAAACACCTTTTACATTTATGCCTATTCAAAAGGAATCGTTTTTTATACGAAGCGTTTTACAAAACGACAAAAGGAATGTATCTTTGTCATACGTATGCAGCGACAATGACTTCTCCGCAGCCGTGACCATTATTTGAGTTTCGGCTTCCTCTACATGCCATACAATTTTTTAAATGAAAAATAAATACCATGTTTTACTTCTCTTTTATTTTGGAATTGAAAATGGTTTTCATAATGTTTTTATAATAATGGGTTGTGTTGATATCTTTTGATTGAAAATTGGATATGTTATGTTTCTTTTATGCATATTTTATGTGATACGATTATGTTATGGTTCTTGGTCATTATTTTGAAGATGGGTGGTTCCGTGATAAACTAAGGGAGGGTGAGCCCGATATAGCTCTCCAATGAATTGGGTAACACAAAGTAGTTAAACGTTAAGGTTTCTCCGAAGAGATTTATGTAATATACTGTGATGGGTAATCCAAACGTAACCAAAAGGGTTACTCCCTACGTAAGAATGTTATGAATGCCTCAAGTTACCTTTATGCCTTATGATTTCTATGATTTATTCGTGATTTGATGAGGTATGTTAAAATGCTTATGTTTTATGAGTAAAGTATGATTTCATACATGGATTAGTGTTTTCTTTTCGTACTTTTATATCCTTTACTGAGATTTTTATGCTCATACCATGTTTTTGAAATGTTTTTCACAGGTCAAGGGAATGGTACATGATATGATTATAGTGTCAAGGATGTGTCAAGAAAGAAACCATGTTTTATTTTAAATATGTTTACGTTGATGGAGAAAAACCATTACTATCTTTTATGTAACCACTTTGTTTAAATTTGGAATGTAATTCATGATTTATGATCTAATTCTCTAAAACTCAAAACCTGAAAAGATCCTCAATGTGAATTATTCATTTAATTCAACATTAAATAAGGATTAAGGCCGGGGCCTTATAAATTAACACATAACGGGGGAACCCACATATATATATTTACATACATATGCACCTGCATGCAAGTTTTCATTTACATGGAGACTCGAAACCAATATGTAGAGACCAAGGCACTCCACCAAGGATACAGCGAATATTAAAACACAAGAATAATTCTACATAACTAATGATAATCTAGACAAAGACATTAAAAGCTTACATCGGGTGCTGATTGTAATGATCCGGAAATTTCAAGGGAATTTTTTTTTAAATTTTCTTTGGGATTTTCAAGAACGCAGTTTCAGACGACACCTGATTCCGAGGCCCGTTGTGCCCGGAATCATTTTCCAAAGTTTTGCTTGGGTATGTTCAATGAACGAACGATCGGGTTTTTCTAACATCTTAACCGGTGCTCGGAATCGAATTCTGAGGGCAACGATGGAATCGCAGCGCCGGTATTTGCTTAGAAACGCCTTTTCCGGAGTTGCGTTTGCTTGGGTGTGGTTTTTAATTTTTTGGGGGTTAAGTGAAGAAAATAAAATAAAGTGGTGCAACAACTTTATTTTATTTTACTTAAAGTCACATAAAGCCACTTTAAGCTACTTAATCTGAGTTGATCGGATATGGTGCAATCCAAAATATCCTACCTTCTTGGTAGGATATTTGTGAGGTGGGTCCCGCATGAGCCTCGCCGTTTCTTTTCCTCTAAGTAACGCTCCCTCGAAACCTCCTCATTAATGAAAGTCAATCGTGCATTTCTCTGGTTAAGAAACGCCCCAATTAATTGGGCAGTTAAATCGTTACAATTAATTCAGAGAATTAATTGTTCGTTTCTTATCTTTTGAATTTCAAAAGCTTAGGTCAATAATAAAATAAGGGTTGAACTTATTTTATTTAGTTGGACTTGTGGCGTGGAGAGATTTTGGGAAGAAAGCGTTCTTCTTCGACGAAGAACGTGAAGAACACGAAGAATGCTCCGACCTCCGACGAAAAACGCCAAACCCCCGGAAATCGACGACGCTACGTCGTGTACCGCGACGTCAACGATGCTTCTTCTGTGATTCTCCCTCCGCGACGCTTCTTCCACGACGATCAAACCCTGCGACAACCTTCGATGGACAACGACAAGGTAGGGGGTAGCGCTCCTTTTTAATTATTTTTGGTTTATAAAATCAACATGGATTTAATTATTATAATTAAATCTATATGTTCTCGATCCTCGGAGTTCGTCGACGCGACGCTTAGTACCGCACGACAGTGATGCCCTTCCGCGACGCGATGACCCTTTCTTCCGCGACGGACGATCTCACGTCCGACGACGAAGTTAAGGTAGGGGTTTTGTTTGTGAAAGGAATTTATTTCTGTGGTTGTTTCCTCCTAAAAACAAAGAACCTGAATCAAGAGCAATTTTAATTTATTAAAAATTTATATTGTTTTGTTTTCCATGTGTGGATTATTTTCTTCCCGATTGTTATCACCTAACGCGGAGGGTGCGGGGAAAACAAACACTGCCCGACAACCCTCTGCAGTTCTTCGTTGATGTGCGGATTGGCGGGCGACGACAAAACATGCTGCAGAGGTGATTCGTTGTTTCCGCAGTGTTGTATGGGAACCGGGAGGAGCTACGACGCAGATGAAAACGAAATCGGACCACCGGAGCAACTCCGGTGGCCCGCAGAACCCACTGCCGGCGCGGCGGCGCCAGCCGCCGGGGGCGGCAGCGCCCCGGCGCGCCGCCAAACAGGGCCGCTGCGGCTTAAGCCGCGGCGGCAGCCGCCAGCGAACCCGAGGCTGCGCGGGTCCGGCGCACACGGGATGCGGAAATGCCGCGTCCGCTGACCAAGGGCGGCCCCTGCGGTGTGGGGGCCGCGGTCTTGACACGCGGGGGCAGCGCGCCCTCGCCCCGGACTCCGCCCGCTCGGCGATCCGAGCCTGGCCGAGCCGACCCGCCGGCCGGGTTGCGCCCATGCCGGGCCGGGCTGCCCTGGCCGGGTCGTGTCGCGCCAAATCGGGTCGAACCCAGGTCGGTCGACCCGGTTCGGGCGGACCCAGGGGGGGTCGGTCCGGGCCCAGACCCCCCGTTCCCGGACCATTTCGGTCTTTTGCTCATAACTGGGGCTACGGGCCTCCGAACGACACGCCGTCAGCGGCGATGCGATCCTTGGATCGAGACGGTCTTTTTGGTATATCACACTTAAGGTTTCAGAATACTTTGGGTTCGGCCGGGTTGGTTCGTACACGAAACCAACCGGGCCCTTGGAGCGGAAACGCTCATATCTTGAGCTTCGGACGTCTGATTGACGTGTCGTAGACTTTGTTGGTTTCCACAAATTTTGACGGATCTTTTGGCTTACTCCACTCGAGGTTTGGATGTCGTCGGAGTGCGGTCGGGTTGGTTCGCTCATGAAACCAACTCGGCCCCTGGAACGAAAAAGCCAATAACTCACAGACGGGGCATCTGATTGACGCACCTTCTGTCTCGTTGAATTCCTCTTGATGAGATGGAACATTTTTCATACTTCACCTGAGTTTTGGTTGCTGTTGGATAGTGGTCGGGTTGTATTGTACTCGAAATCCAACAGGGCCCCGGGAACAGAAAAGCTGATATCTTTCAGACCAGACGTCCGTTTGACGAACCGTCAGCGGCGTTGGTGATCACATTTAGAAACGGTCCCTATGAGTATACCCTATGAGATTTTGGGGTATATTTGAGATAAGACCGGGTTGGTTCGCTCACGAAACCAACCAGGCCCATGGGACGAAAAGGCTAGTAACTCAAAGACCGGGCGTCCGATTGACGCGCCGTCTGTTGCGTTGAGACCACTGTGACGAGGAGGTCCTTTGAGATTCTTCTTCGTGGAACTTTGTGATAATTGGGGTATCGACTAGTAGCTCGTGGAGCGGACCCTCTTGGAGACGAGTGTGCGGAGTACAGAGACCATGTAGCCGGCTGAGACCTGACGAGTGCTTGACCGATCGATTCTGTGTGTTTCGGATAGCCCAGTGGGGAGCGCTTGGTTGTAGCGGTAGACCAACGGCGGATGAAAGCTTTTTTGTAGAGGCAGACCCGTGGTACTCAACATAAGGAGTACCTCTTGAGGCTATGAGGGGGAGCGCTTGGTTGTAGCGGCAGACCCATGGTGGGAAGCGCTTGGTTGTAGCAGCAGGACCACAGTACTCGACAGGAGGGGTAACTCAGCAGTCTTAGGTCAGTGAGCAGTACCTCGGAGTCCTGACAGGACCACTATACACTCCAGAGACGGAGCTCTTCAGCAGTTACGGTTTCGATAATTAAAATCATGGTTTGAGCTGAGTTTATGACCTTTGTGTTTCCTCATGATTTAGATGGGTTACTTGATAACTTAGGTATATGTATGGGCATATACCTTGGTAGTGGTTATCCGTTGATTTCATAACCCTTGTGTTTCCTCATGATTGAGATGGGTTACTTGATAACTTATGCATATGAATGGGCATATACCTAAGTAGAGGTTATCTGTTGAGATCTTCTTTGTGGTTAACCTTGTTGGTTTTTAGTGAGACCTTGACGGTCTCGGGGTTCCTACTGAGTATCGTTATACTCACCCCAACACGGGCTATGCCCGCACCTCGTTGTGTTGGTTGCAGACGACGGTGGTGCTGACGGAGGCCGAGTGTTCGAGGACTGGATGGTACCCGGAGGTGGAATACACGACGAGTCAGTACCCGGAGGTGGACTACATGACTAGTCAATATCCGGAGGTGGACTTCGCGATGAGATGACACACAGAGGAGGTTGACGGGCGAGGGACTTGTGGAGGATATATGTACCTACCCTTTAGGTATGATCCGTGGTGGACGATCCAGGAGCTGCACCATCTGTACCTAGGCTTTAGGTAGGATCTGAGGAGGATGACCCAGCAGCCGCTTCCATCCTTCCAGCTGTTGCCTTTTCTGTTGTACTTGTTCAGCTGTAGTTGTACTTTCTTTTAGGTTTGTATTCTGGCCCATTTACTTTTCAGCACTTCTCTTGTACTTAGTGTTTTACTTCCGCTTGTACTCTGTGGTGTTTTGTTTACTTTATAAAGGCAATGCCTTCCTAGTTATCGGGATTTACGTCTTTGGTGCTAGTCACCAGCCCCTGGCCTATGGAAGGCGGGCTTGGGGTAGTCACGGCACGGGCCCCGAGGACGGGTCGTGACAAATTGGTATCAATGGAGTTTGGTTCTACTGTAGAACTTGGGACTCTGATCTTTTTTTCCTTTCTGTGAAGATATAGTGTTAAGAGTACCGAGTGTGGTTTTCAGTTCAGGGAGTCCAGTGTTGGTGTGGGCGGCCGACGTATCCATACACCAGGACCCTGACAACCGATTTCCGACTTTGTGCACGAAAACACTAATTGCGTGTGTGTTTCCAGAAGATTTTTTAAATGTCAACTCAAACCAGGTCGGCTCACCGGGTATAATAATTTGACCGTGTCACATTGTTTCTTTCAGGATACCTTTTCACGGACGACCAGATAGAGCCCAGAGGGACGTGCGTACTGACAGCTTGCCGAGTGACAAGGCTTCGTTATAGGGCCCTCTTATAGTTGAGGCACCAGCGGTACTACCATACGTTGGGCCACCGATGCCACCAACCCCAGCAGTAGGTGATGCTCGCCACTTGAGCGCGCTGCACGAGTTCTAGAGCCAGAGACCTCCCAGGTTCCGGGGAGAGATGGACCCACAGGTGGGTGGGGATTGGGTGGAGGCTGTGGTGAGAGTCTTCAGGCTAGTGGGGACGTCGGCAGACTTCATGGTGATCTTTGCAGCCATCCTTCTTCAGGCAGAAACAGGCAGGTGTTGGAGCCACTTGTTCTAGTTTTTCGATTGGATGGCCTTCACATGGGAAGACTTTGAGACCTTCTTCAGGGTGGAGTTTATGCCAGTATCTCTACACCCCGGGCGTGTTCAGGAGCTGTTTCCTTTGTCGTGTGTTTTTCGATCAGTAGCCGAGTAATCTGTGGGAAGTAGACAGATGATGCAGAGGTCCAAGAGGGCTAGAGACAGCCGTACGAGGAGTAGGAAGTGTTATGAATGTGGCGGAAATGGTCACCTGGCATGTTACTGTCTGACCCCTCGTACAGTTGATCCGCAGGCATTGGAGGAGCCACCGAGGAAGAAGCAGCGGCGGGTGCTTGAGCAACAGCCGAGCAGTGGACAAGGCAGTAGAGCTCTGATAGCAGGTGGACATGAGCGAAAGTAGTGGATACGTCCCATGTACTTCTAGTTCCATTTTTCTGTTTTATTCATATCTTTGTACTATGAGCTGCAATAATTAAAAGACACTTATCTTTGTGATGTTTTCCTTCATGTCCCTTTTTTGTTTGATACTGAGTGGTCCTGGTTAAGACTGTAGAATCGACCCTCACTTTCGAGATTCCTACTGGAGGAGACCCAGTGACCTCACACTGATGCCGACAGTGTGACTCGACCCTTGGAGGCGAGAGTGACAGTTGGATCTCTTAGTAATTATATCGAGGCCTTATGACGTCATCCATGGCATGAATGCACCCTTCATGTCAGGATTGACTGTATTAGGCAATGGGCTTGGTTCATCCAGGGGGATGAGACCGTGTTTCTCTTTTCGGAAAAGGATAAATTTTAGCATCTCTTTCAGATCATAGGAAAATAAGGTGCGGATCATCTAGGAGAGGATGAAGACTGCACAGTGCAGTAAGAAACAGGAAACCAATGTCAGTCATAGATACTCGGGAGTGATAAATGTTTCATGAAGAGGAAGCATTAATGAGAGATGAGTCTGCAAAGCGGCAGACGTGGACGTAGAGCTAGGAGAGAATAATGAGGTGGTGTACATCTTAACATGCTACAACCACCCGCCTTAGTTATCCCCACCAGTATCAGGGAGCTAGAGCTCGGAGGAAGAGTGTGACTGCATGCGGTCAAGGAGTGTGACCCAATGGCTCTAAAAATAATTCAAGTGATAGTATGTGTCCACTACTAGCTACTTTAGTAACAGACGTCGATATGAATCATTCCTCGCTTTCAAAAATCTTGTCCCAGACCTATAGTTTCCTGTAAGCCGTGGACTTGACCCTCACGTCTGGAGATACCTTGGGAGGAGACTCGATAATCACACTTACGCCGACAGTGTGGTTAGACCCTCGAGTCAATAGTTTCAGTTGGAATCTCTTGGTGGCAGCATCATGGCCTCACGACGTTGGTTTGAGTATGGACTGGGAAATCACAATTCATACACAAATTGACGGTATTAGACAAAAAGGTAGTGGTTTAACTACGACGTCGGAGTGGGTTTTCCTTGGTCGGAAAAAAGGAAACCCTCGGCAGCACAGGATAACTCATGCATAGGAGGGTGCGTCCGATCATTCATGAGTCGGTCAACCTCACCCTCATGGTAGCAGTCATATTAAGTTTCTGTTCTAAACAGGAGTTGGAGACCTCTGAGTTCGATAATGAAGATCAAGTCCTTATACGGGTCTCACCTCGACGAGGTTTATGGAGATGTGGCCAAGGTGGAAAGTTATCTCCGAGGTTCAGCGGACCATCTTAGGTCCTCAGATGGGTAGGCGGGGTGGTTTACCGCTTGACCCGTCCACCTCAGTTGCACCAGGTGCACGAAGATTTCCACGTATCTCAGCAGAGGAGATACGTCCTCGACCCTTCGCATATCATCGACCATGGGGAGCTGGACGATGGCAATGGGGTGACTTTCACAGAGGTTCCAGTCGGGATCGAGGATCTACAGGGGTGGTCCTATGAGGGTTTTCGATTACTCAGGTGCACTTTCTTTGGCAGTACGGAAACCTACAGGTCAGCATATGGGAGCGGAAGGCTCAGATGCGTGCTCTGTACCTCTTTTGTGACCCTTGTTGGTGTTAAAGCTTTACGAGGACGTAAAGCCATGTGGTGGGAGTAATGTAAAGACCTGGAAATTTCAAGGGAATTTTTTTTAATTTTCTTTGGGATTTTACAAGAACGTAGTTTCAGACGGCACCTGATTCCGAGGCCCGGTGTGCCCGGAATCATTTTCCGAAGTTTAGCTTGGGTACGTTCAGTGAACGAATGAGAGGGTTTTTCTAACTTCTGAACCGGTGCTCAGAATCGAATTTCGAGGGCACCGATGGAATCACAGCGCCAGTATTTTCTTAGAAACGCCTTTTCAAGAGTTTCATTTTCCCGGGTGTCGTTTTTAATTTTTTGGGGGTTAAGTGAAGAAAATAAAATAAAATGGTGCGACAAATTTATTTTATTTTACTTAAAGTCACTTAAAGAAACTTAAAGCTACTTAAGATGAGTAGAAGCAGATATGGTGAAATCCAAAATATCCAACCCTCTTGGTAGGATATTTGTGAGGTGGGGCCCGCATGAGCCTCGCTGTTTCTTTTCCTCTAAGTAACGCACCCGCGAAACCTCATCATTAATGAAAGTCAACCGTGTGTTTTTCTGGTTAAGAAATGCCCCAATTAATTGGGCAGTTAAATCATTACAATTAATTCAATGAATTAATTGTTCGTTTCTTATCTTTTGAATTACAAAAGCTTAGGTCAATAATAAAATAAGGGTTGAAATTATTTTATTTAGTTGGACTTGTGGCGTGGAGAGAATTTGGGAGGAAAGCGTTCTTCTTTGACGAAGAACGCAAAGAACGCGAAGAACGCTCTGACCTCCGATGAAGAACGCCAAACCCTCTGAGATCGACGACGCGACGCCGTGTACCGCGACGTCAACGATGCTTCTTCCGCGATTCTCCCTCCGTGATGCTTCTTCCACGACGATCCAACCTTGCGACAACCTTTGATCGACAACGACAAGGTAGGGGGTAGCGCTCTTTTTTAATTCTTTTTGGTTTATAACATCAACATGGATTTAATTACTATAATTAAATATGTATGTTCTCGATCCTCGGAGTTCGTCGACGCGACGCCGAGTACCGCACGACAGCGACGCCCTTCCGCAACGCGGTGACGCTTTCTTCCGCGACAGTCGATCTCTCGTCCGACGACGAAGTTAAGGTAGGGGTTTTGTTTGTGAAATGAATTTATTTCCGTGGTTGATTCCTCCTAAAAAAAGAACCTGAATCAAGAGCAATTTTAATTTATTAAAATTGTATATTTTTTTGCTTTCAATGTGTGGATTATTTTCTTCCTGATTGTTATCACCTAACACGGAGCGTGCAGGACAAACAAACACGGCCCGACAACCCTCTTCAATTCTTCGTTGATGTGTGGATTGGCGGGCGACGTCAAAACATGCCGCATAGGTGATTCGTTGTTTCCGCAGTGAAGTACGGGACCCGGGAGGAGCTACGGCGCAGACGGAAACAAAATCGGACCACCGGAGCAACTCCGGTGGCCCGC
This sequence comes from Viscum album, assembly GCA_963277665.1. Classification (NCBI taxonomy): domain Eukaryota; kingdom Viridiplantae; phylum Streptophyta; class Magnoliopsida; order Santalales; family Viscaceae; genus Viscum; species Viscum album. Next base: position 2,055,986,352 of record OY728120.1, on the reverse strand, counting down.
GGAACCCACCGGCGGCGCGGCGGCGCCGGTGGCCTGGGGCGACGGCGCCCCGGCACACCGCCAGACAGGGCGGCCGTGGCTGAAGCAGCGGCGGCAGCGGCCAACGGACCCGCGGCTGCGCGGGTCCGGCGCACACGGGACGCGGCAATGCCGCATCCGCAAACCAAGGGCAGCCCCCACGGTGGGGGGGGGGGTGTTGACATGGGGGGCATCTCGCCCCTGCCCCGGACTCCGCCCGCTCGGTCGAGCCGAGCCGGGCCAAGCCGACCCGTCGGCCGGGTCGCGCCCAGGCCGGGCCGGGCCGCCCTGTCCGGGCCGGGTCGCGCCAAACCGGGTCGAACCTGGACCCGGGTCGGTCGACCCGGTTCGGGCCGACCCAGGGGGGGGGGGGGGGGTCGGGCCGGGTCGGTCCAGGCCCAAACCCCCCTGTTCCCGGACCTTTTCGGTCTTTTGCTCGTAACTGGGGCTACGGGACTCCGAACGACGTGCCGTCAGCGGCAATGCGATCCTTGGATCGAGTCGGCCATTCCAGTATATCGCACTCAAGGTTTCAGAATACTTTGGGTTCGGGCGGGTTGGTTCGTACATGAAACCAACCGGGCCCTTGGAGCGGAAATGCTCATATCTTGAGCTTCGGACGTCCGATTGACGTTCCATTGACTTTTTTGGTTTCCTCTAAGTGAGACAGATCTTTGGCTTACTCCGCTCGAGGTTTGGATGTCGTCGGAGTGTGGTCGGGTTGGTTCGCTCACGAAACCAACCGGGCCCCTGGAACGAAAAAGCCAATAACTCACAGACCGGGCGTTCGATTGACGCGCCGTCTGTCTCGTTGAATTCCTCTGGATGAGATGGAACTTTTGGCATACTTCGGCCGAGTTTTGGTTGTTTTTGGAGAGTGACCCTGTTGGATTGTACTCCAAATCCAGCCGGGCCCCTAGAACGGAAAAGCTGGTATCTTTCAGACCGGACGTCCGTTTGACGAACCGTCAGCGGCGTTGGTGATCACGTTGAGAAACGGTCCATATGAGTATACCCTATGAGATTTTGGGGTACAGTTGAGATACGGCCAGGTTGGTTCTCTCACGAAACCAATCGGGCCCCTGGGACGAAAAGGCTAGTAAATCACAGACCGAGCATCCGATTGACGCGCCGTCTGTTGCGTTGAGACCCCTGTGACGAGGCGGTCCTTTGAGATACCTCTTCGTGGAAATTTGTGATACATGGGGTATCGACCAGTAGCTCGTGGAGCGGACCCTCCTGGAGACGAGCGTGCGGAGTATGGAGACCGTGTAGCCTGCTGAGACCTGACGACTACTTGACCGATCGATTCGGTGTGTTTCAGATAGCCCAGCGCGGAGCGCTTGGTTATAGCGGTAGATCCATGGCGGATCAGCGCTTGGTTGTAGCGGAAGACCCGCAGTACTCAACAGAAGGAGTACCTCTTAAGGCTATGAGGGGGAGTGCTTGGTTGTAGCGGCAGACCCATGGTGGGAAGTGCTTGGTTGTAGGAGAATTCCCACAGTACTCGATAGGAGGAGTACCTCAGCAGTCTTAGGTCAGTGAGCATTAACTCGGAGTCGTGACATGACCATTGTACACTCCAGAGACGGAGCTATTCAACAGTTATGGTTTCGATAATAAAAATCATGGTTTGAGCTGAGTCTATGACCTTTGTGTTTCCTCATGATTGAGATGGGTTACTTGATAACTTAGGTATATGTATGGGCATATACCTGGGTAGTGGTTATCCGTTGATTTCTTAACCCTTGTGTTTCCTCATGATTGAGACGGGTTACTTGATAACTTAGGTATATGAATGGGAATATACCTAAGTAGAGGTTATCTGTTGAGATCTTCTTTGTGGTTATCCATGTTGGTTTTTAGTGAGACCTTGAGGGTCTCGGGGTTCCTACTGAGTATCGTTATACTCACCCCTGCACGGGCTATGCCCGCACCTCGTTGTGTTGGTTGCAGACGACGACAGTGCTGACGGAGGCCGAGTGTTCGAGGACTGGACGGTACCCGGAGGTGGAATACATGAAGAGTCAGTACCCGGAGGTGGATTACATGATGAGTTAGTATCGGGAGGTGGACTTCGCGACGAGACGACACACGGATGAGGTTGACAGGCGAGGGATTTTTGGAGGCTATTTGTACCTACCCTTCAGGTAGGATGTGTGGTGGACAATCCAAGAGTTGCGCCATCTATACCTACCCTTCAGGTAGGATCCGAGGAGGACGACCCAGGAGCCACTTCCGTCCTTCCAGCTGTTGTCTTTTCTGTTGTACTTGTTCAGTTGTAGTTGTACTTTCTTTTGGGTTTGTATTGTGGCCCATTTACTTTTCAGCACTTCTATTGTACTTAGTGTTTAACTTCCTCTTGTACTCTGTGGTGTTTTGTTTACTTTATAAAGGAAATGCCTTCCCAGTTATTGGAATTTACGACTTTGGTGCTAGTCGTCAGCCCCTGGCCTATGGAAGGCCGGCTTGGGGTAGTCATGGCACGAGCCCCGAGGACGGGTCGTGACACTGATGATGAACCGAATTGGCTTGAATCCACATGAAGCATTCCAACACACTACACAAGGGATGACATGGACTCATAAACACCAGAAGTCCCAAACATTAAGTAAGAAACAAATGATAATGTTATCCCGAAGCGATGTCGGTGAACTGAAACCACCCAAACCACCTCTATTTAATAGATGGTTGATGGAACATGGACCAAAGGGTCATGATACATTAATTTCATAACATATACTAGGAGAAATAATAATTCTGGATTAAACCCAAAACCTCAAGATTTCAGCTGCATTGATATGATGAAGATTAGGCCAAAATCGTCCAAAGCAATGAAGAAGGATGATAGAGAAGGATTTTACCTTGAAGGTCATGAGGAAACATGGAGAAAATAGCATGAAAGGAGGGAGTTGGGAGGGCTCAGGTCAGGCGATGTAGGGGTTCGACCAAGGGATCATGTCGTGCGGCAGAGGAGGTCTCCCGAAGGGAGGTTGCGCTGAGGAGGAGTTATGACCAAGAGATATTGATGGATGTGAGGCCATAGAGGAGGGGTGATCACACATGGGAGAAAACTACATCGGAGATCCCAAATAGATGGCCCTGTGAGGATGATGGGGAGACACTCCATGGGTCTTCCCTTAAAAAAAGAAACCTAATTAAAATAAAAAATAAAATTAATATAAATAAATCCATAATAATAATAATAACAATAATATTATCATTTTAATTATTAAAATATTAATTTTGTATTTCCTTCATTATTCAGTAAATTTCAATTAATTAATTTTAATTTCAAAATTTTAATTTAATTAATTTAACTTCATAAAAAAAACATCGTAGGGGTTCTGACTCTGGGAAAAAGCGTTCTGACACTCTGTTTTAAAAACGGTCTACTAAGCTAACAGAAAAAGATAATTTCAAATGATTTTTTATCCAGTTTAAAAGGCGGAATGTAAAAAAATTACATAAAAAATATTTATTAATTAATAAAATTTTCATCGTGGGACAAAATTTCTTTTTGGATTTTGATATATAATGGGTTTAATCATTTGAATATTTCATCTTTAAAACATATTTCTTGTCACATCTGTTAGATTAATTTTGAAATAACTTTTTTCACATATGTTAATGGAATTTAGGATTATAGACTCCAAATATTAATTAACTATAATTTATATTATCTAGTAATGTTAAATTTTTAATGACCCAAAATTTTATCAATGGAATTTTTCCGTTATTATATTAATGTGACATAATTTAATCTTGAAAAACCAAAATATGAACATAATAAAACTATTATAAAAGAATAATTATTTAAATATATTTTATTTCTATAATTTAAGGAACCAATGCCAAGGAAATAGTAACTTTAACATAGGATTAATAATATGACCCTTATGAATAGTAAACCGACAAAATGAATAGTAACCTCACACATGAATGTATAAAAAAATTGTGTATCGTATAAGTGAAAATATGATATAATAATAACACAATGTACATAAATATTAAGAAAATTATTATTTAAGTGTTGGCATTTTTATAATCAATAATTTTTTAATATTAAATATATCAGTAATTTATTAATTTAAAATAATATATATATTCATATAATGTATTCATAAAATAATTATTTATGTGTTATTATTTTAAGATAATTTAATGGGACCTTATGAAGTTTTTCAATGTGTTTTATATTAAATTATTATTTAAAAATCTAAATCTCCCAAGTAAATGATTATTATAATTTAAAAATTAAATTAACCATATTTATAAAATTAATTTCATAACATTGGGGTCATTGTTTTAATCTACACATTTAAATATGTCACGGGTGCGCCTGAAATTGTATGGTTCTCCAATTCATTGGGATTTTTTTGTACATCCTGAGAAATCTGAAACATGTGTAAACGTGATTCTATCTTTGTTCACAACTACATGTGGTACATAAACAATAATGCATGATGTTTTATTTTTATGCATTTCAATATTCAAATCCTGTTCATAATGATTCATCTCATGATTAAGAACTTATTCATGTGATATGATTATGATCACCCCGTGTTATACTGTTTCATGACCCTATCTATCATATTAACAAGATTTTATCTGACCCATTTTTGATGTATATCCACTGATGATTAATTGTACTAAGGAGAATACGAAGACCTCTAAGAATATAGTGAAGAAGGAATTATATAAATTTTCATGAATTATTTTTTAAATGATATGTATTGTCCTAATTTTACCAAGACACTAAGCCTTTTGATCGTCATTTTTTAATGATTTTATTATATTTTTTTCTTGAAAATGATTTCATATGATTTTTATGAAAAATAAGGTTCTCAATAATTGAAATTAGAGGATGGTTTAGTTATTTTAGGAATTAGGATTATTTAACCTTTGATAAAAGATATAGTACGAGACTAAGTATAAGTGATCACCCAAGAAGATTTGTTTTAGAAATTTATTTGAATAGTTATCCCACAAGTTATGAATTTAGACTATTTTTTACAAATTAATGAATTAGATATAATAAATTATTTACTTATGTTTTGTTTTAACATCTTTTATTATAGAAAATGGTGGGAACCGGGAGAAACCATGCCAAAAACCCATGTCAGGGACAATGCTTCGACAGTTCGATTGACATAACCAATGCATTGGGAGGCAGAGTTGAATATTTCAGGGTGATTCTTACCCAATTGACTCATGTTATGAAAAATAACCCAAATAATGTGGAACATCCTCCTTCACCTAAAAGAGAGAAACTTTCTATCATATTTTTAATGTGAAAATGACCACCGATGTTTATTGGATCATCCAATCATGTATTCACAAAATAGTGGGTTAACATGATGGTAAAGATCTTTTCTATTCATCACATTTCTAAGATGTGGGTGGTGAATCTCAATGTTAATAATTTATATAGAGAGGCCAATCAATGTTGGGCCTTGATTAATAACATAAATCGGAGGGATGAAATTGAAGAGAGGGAGTGGTAAGACATTATGATAATGTTTATTAACAAGTGTTTCCCATGAACTCTTTATACAAAAAGTGAGAGATATTTCATAGAGCCGATGAAAAAGGAATGATAGTCTCTCAAGACATATGATGTAAAATTCAACAGGATTGCAAGCTGTACTTATGGTTGTGTTATTAATAATCATAGTAAAATTGATATATTATTTAGTGGTTTAAAACCACACCTTTGAATGGAACTTTCAATTCAAGACACTATGATTTATAAAGAATTTGTTTTATGTTCTCTCAAAGTAGAGATGGATTTGGGATAATGGTCTCTTGTATATGGTGGAATGAAACAAAACATGGAGTTTCAAGATGGAGGATACCATGAGAAATGTGGAAAGAAAAATCAACCCCCCGCAATACAAAAATATTGGAGGATGCATCATGGGAAATTCCCTAATGGGACCTGTAAAATATTTAAGTTTGTTAGATAAGGACACCAATCTCATGAATGTAAAAAATACAAGAGGAAGAAAGAAAATGTTGTCAAGATGTTATGTGGAGTATGGTATACTCTATAATACCAAATGTAGGATCGAAATAATATAGATATTTAATGAAGTATCTAAAAATTCTCAATATACAAGATGGGGGTGAATTATACACTTTTAAAAATTCCTTTGGAACTTTTAAATATGGTTATGTTTAACATGTTTAAACAAGGTAATTCACAAACCTCTAGTTTAACACACATTCTTGATTCCGAAAAAATGATTCCTAGAAAGTGATTCTGGAAAATATGGTTCTAGAAAACGGAACTTAATGAAAGTTTAAAAAGATAAAGATTCTACCTTAAAGCGTATAGAATATTACTGAATCAGAGTATACAAGTAAAAAGAATTATAAGATAGTTATACATTCCACAACAATAAAACAAAGTGTAATTCTTGAAACAAACTAGTAACAATTATTACGCCTTTTATCCCAAATAGAAGGGTATCCAACAACCTTGGATAAAGGTCCCACGATTTATACTTTCAAGAATGTATGTCTTACTTACACCAGGGTAATCCCTCAATACGAATATCAGATACTGTCTTTCTATCCTAGCAAGCCCACAACTTCAAGGCAGTCAACACCTCTGTCTTCCTTAGCAAGGAGGTCCTCGAACATTATGGTAGTCGACACCTCTTTCTTCCTAACCCCGGAAGCCCTCAAATGTAATCAGAAACATTCAGAGTCGCATGAAGATAATATGATAAAACCATTTAGTACGCACTAATCATTAGAGTCTCCCACTATAAATCAATTCAACAACATGTAATCTCTATACTCATAGAATAGTTCATCAATTTTGTAAAGATGTGTGCTCATTCGAACGAGCTCCTATTTATAGGCACAGCTCCAACAGTCAGCTCCCTTACCCAATGGACATATTTTTCAATGAATTTCTGAGGGACCTGAACATGTGTCACTCAAAAAATGGTTAGTTAGTACCTAAATGCACGACATTGTTTTATAACAAAAAACAAGTGTAAGATAAATATAGTTGCATAACCAGAATAAAATATTCACAAATGAAAGAAAATAAATGTTCATAGTCTAACCAAAAATATATTCGGTGTCTATAATACAAGGATATTATTATTCTATTTTATATGGAATTTTTAACCTTAATTATATAGAATTACAGAGTCTGAATTTTAATGAAATTCAGAATCTGGATTCACAAGAATTTGAAACATGGAATTACATAGTTCAGAGTTAGAGTTCATGAGAATTTAGAGTCATAACTTACAATGTTCGGAGTCAGAATTCATGAGAATTCAGAGTCAGAACATATAATGTTGGGAGTATGAATTCATGAGAATTCAGTGTCATAACTTACATTGTTCAGAGTCAGAATTACTGAGAATTCAGAGTCAGAACTTAGAAGAGTTTGGAGTCTGAATTCTGAGAACTTGGAGTAAGAATTTTTATCTTGAAAACTTAATGTTCTTATCTACGTATTATATGATTCCGAGTATTTAGATATGAAACCGAATTTTACACATAGATAAGATATTGCACAATGAAAATAATGGTAACGATAAATTTCCATGGGGAAGGAAAATTTTCATTATGAAAGTAAAACACAGGGTAAAATGAAATTTTCCTTAAGATAAGGTGTTTTTGATTTTTAAAAAATGAGGATTAGTAAATTAAGAAGGAAACCTTATTGACTCAACAATCTCACAAATCATGAAGGAATGGAAAAGTCATAAGGAAACATTATTAACTCAGCAATCTACCCCTTTTTGGAATGCACAAGTAACCTTACGAAAAATAAAATAAGGAATTTAAAAATATTTTTCTAGACTTTGAAAATAAAACACATATCCATTATCATATGGGAAAAGATGAATACGGCTAACTCCAGCATATTCTTTGGAACACTAAATATTGTATTCTTGATTTCCGGAATGATATTTTTCATTATCATGGGTACAGAACTATCTATAATGAAAACCCCCCCTTAGATAAACTCCCCCTTGCATAAGGATATTTCTTCTTTCTTGGTATTATTTTTCCTTTCTCACTATTTATGATTTTCAAAATAAATTTGAGGGAATGGAAAATAAATTATGGTACCTAAATTATTAGTAAAACGATTCCAAAAAAACCATCCAAACAATTTCATTATGATTAGAAAGAATTTTTACAAGGATGAAAAGTACAACAAAAATTTGATGGCAACTAAGTTATCCTTCATTTTCCTTCAGCATCAACTTCATGAATATAGTTTTCAGATTTTGAGCTACTTATGATCATACTCTGCTCTCTTATGATGTGGATCATGATGGTCATATTTGTTCTCTAAAGCCTTTATTCATTCTTCCTAAGACATAAGAGCCTATGCCTAAGTCTTCAAAACATCTTCCTGCATGATAAGATTTTCTTATATCTGAATCCGATGATCTATTTATTTCTTATAACTTTGGAAAACAGAAAACACATTCTCATTCAGATCCTTGACTTCTAATATCTTATTATTCTGCTAAGGAGTTTGATTTTTTCTAAAAGATACGTGTGAGATCTTTGATCATACCATCTTCTATGTCAAAAGACTCCTTGAAACCATCATGGAACTCATAATGTTCACTAAAAACTTCAACTGTCTTCTTTGACCAGCCAACCAATCTCTTACAGGACCTTTGGGGGAATCGTAGTAAATGTAGAAATTCTTGAAATCAGCCTCATGCTTGACACAGTTTTCCATCACCAGGGACACTGAATCTGATTTCTGATTTAGTGTGTGCTGAAGAATTTGGCATATAGTGACTATGATTGGGAAAATATGAATGGTTCCAACCAGCTTCTTCAAAGACTGGACAATGAAATCATGTTCTAGAGATCATTATTCTGACTCTGAGACTTTAATAGGTGAAGGATCATTCTCTACCTCAGTAACCTTCTACTTTGAAGATAAATCAACTTCCATGTTCTTGAAAATAGCTTTAGTAGTTGTATCAACAACCATCTGTTTACCCTTATCATTTTTTGGAACAACTTCCTCATCTGGAGATTCATATTCACTATTAGATAGGTGAAAAAATCTATCTTTATCTGTCTTCGACTTCTTAGCTCCTACCCTAGCATATTCAGGATGAATAAAATAATGATTAAAAATTCCTTCCTCAGACATCGTGTTCACTAAATATTTAGCATTCCCATCGTCTTCTTTGTGATCGTTCCCAGGTCTAGCAAGCATTGATGATTCCGATTCTAAATTTCAGATAGAAAATTTCTCAGATTGTCTTTATTTCTCATGGAAGACTTCAAATTTCTTTACGAGATCTTTAATGTCACCACTTCTTTCTTTTCTTCCACTTCTTCCAAAAAAATTTATACTTCTTTTTCTTTTTTCGTAGTGACAAAATTTTTCCCAATAGTTTCAGTTAATGCTTCATCATGGAAGGATTCTGGTACCAGAATTTGTTTAGAAGCATTTTCAGTATCCTTCAAAAGAGATTGAAAAATCTCTGCTTCATTCACCTTCTTATTTTTCTTCTTTTCCTTTACTTTCTTCTCAAGATCATCATTAGTCTTCTCTATCAAATCCATTGCTTCTATAGTGTCTAAACCAAACTGTGGCTATCGTTCCATCTAGTTTTATTATCATCAATCCACTAAGCAACTACCTCATCCGGAAATTCATTCTACCTATAGGGTTTAGGAGGTGAGGATTGAGCTTCCTTATCTTTTGGGGTTTCATCTTCCTCTTCTAATTACTTATACTTACTCTTCTTTGCAACTATTATTGAAGGTTCAACAACATCTTTTTTCTTCAGAACAGATTCAGCTTCTTCCTCTGGTAGGTCCAATAATTATTCGGAGTCTTTAGATAATCCAATGTTCATCCTCTTCAAATTATCATCACTCACCAGCATGACTTTGCAATTTCTAGGTTTTGAACTGCATGATATTTTAAAATATTCTAGACACTGAACAATCAACTCAGAAAGAATGGCTAGGTACATGATAATCTGAGCCTTCAAGTTCCCATTCTTAATATTCTCAATCGTAATGAGAATATGCCTAACCAAATTGACCTTCTTCAGGTTAAACAAAAAATATAGGATGTACATATTACTCTTCTTCAATGTTTCCTTGACACATTTTTTCAGAATGATAAATCCGTGAACCCATAGTTCAAGGATAGGATTATTTGTAGGGAGGTGAGAAATCTTCGGATTCTTCACATCACTATGACTAAGGCACTCCATAGATTTCACCTTTACAAATCTACCTTGAACATCCAACAACTTATGAGAACAAAATTTAGCTACTCCTTCAAACGGAACTCCATCTAAGATGGCTTCCTTAGTATATGAATGAGCATAGGTATTTCCATAGCTTTTGAAGGAAAACATTTCTATGTCTTCTTCCTTAATGAAACTGACTGATTCATAAAACTCAACATGAAAATATGGATGTACCAAATCTTTATCCCCTTGCTTCGATATGCAAACACCCTCCCATCCATTCAATTTTATGTTCTTCGAAATGAATAAATCATACTTAGTGATGAAGTTCATATGCACAAACCTTTCTCTATACACCTACCATTCCGAAATTGGATTGATAGTAGACATATCATTCATAGAGGGTTCTTCTACATACATTTAGAATTGAGAAAACTCGGAGATGTTTGGAAAGGTCTTAAGTAGAGGGTCAGAACTTCAACATGTGGGAGGTTGAGATCGATGTGGGACAACCCTATGAGGGTCCTTTATATAGACGTTTGATGCAATGATTTATCTTCCAAACATAATCCAATGATTGAAAATCATTCTGATCAGAGCTAATGGTTGATATGGTATCCTCATGAAAAAACTGATAGAATCCAATCTTTTGAGTATTTTTAATAAAAACATTCGGATTTAAGGAAAAAAGAATCCAAAAATATTAAAAAACAAATGAAAATATCAGCAAATAAATGATATTATTAAAAATCAAGAAAGAATCATACCTTTTGGATAGATATGAAAATTAATTATAGTGGGGAAAATTATTCTTGAAGAACTTCATATTCCGAGAATTTAATTACGAACAAATTTTAAAACATAAATCATCATTACAATAATTTTGAGTATGAAAATCTTCATTATGAAAATTTTGAGTACAAAAATCTTCAGTACGAAAATTTATAAAAACATCATTTCTATAAATTTGAAAACATAATTATGAAAAATTATAAATATATTCATTATGAAAAATTTGAAAATATTCATAAAGAATTTTTTTTGAAAATATTAATTATGAAAAATTTGAAAAACTAATATACTGATGTACTCTCCCTGTGGAAAAGATTTTATTACTGTAAGAAGATTAATTTCAACAGGAAGTTAATAAATATTATTACCTTATAGTTATCATTCATAACTTCTATTTATTATATTCAAATCTATTAGTGGGTAAATATTTTGTGAAAATATGAGGAATTCGATCCTGCTTTCCGATAAATTGATGAATGATATCTCCTTATTGTCTGTCATCCCTAAGAAAGTGATGCCTAATATCTATGTGTTTTGCACGAGAGTGATGTGAATGGTTTTTTCTTTGAGCAATGGTAATGGTATTATTACACAAAAATTGTGTTTTGGTGAAACTCATACCATAGTCTGTGAGTGTGTGTTGCATCCACAACACATGATCCTAACATATTCTAGCTGTTACATATTCAGCTTCAATAGTGGAAAGTGCTACTGAGTGTTGTTTCTTGCATGACCATGAAAATAATGAAACTCATAATAAATTACGAGTTCTAGATGTAGTTTTTCTATCCATTTTACATCCAACAATGTCAGCATCCGAAAAACATTTTAGAACCAAATCATTTCCAGAAGTATAAAATAGTCCTAAATCCCTGGTTCCCTTTATGTAGAAAAAAATTCATTTCACCACCTTTAAATGAGATTCCATAGGATTGGATTGATATCTTGTACATATTTCTATTGAAAACATTAAGTCTGGATGACTAGCTATCATGAAATGTTGACTTCCTATCATACCTCTAAAAGATATTTGATATACTAGTCTCCCAACTTCACAATGATGAAGTGTATTTGAGGTACCAATGGGAGTACTTATACTCTAAGTGTTGTCAAATTAATACTTTTTATGATGATATTTAGTATAATTATTTTGGGATACATGGATTCCTTCGGGTTTTTGTGATATTTGAAAACAAAGGAAAAATGTTAACTCACCCATCATACTCATTTAAAACTAAAATTTCATTAGATCCGCAATGGAATCAGTTAATGATTGTTAAGTTGAACCAAATATAATGTCATTAAAATAAATTGGAACCATCAAAACCTTTTTGTTATCATTCTTTATAAAATGGTTTGGATCTTCATTTCCATTAAAATAATTATTTTGAAGAAAAATCATGTAAGTCTATCATACAAAGCTCGAGGGGCTTGTTTAAGTCCATAGAAATCATGGGTATTTTTATAAACATGATTAGGATGTTTTGTATCTTCAAAACCAAGATTTTGTTCAACAAAAACATCTTCTTAATCATAACCATTAAGTAAAGCACATTTCACATCCATTTGAAAAAGTTTTAAGTTGAAGAATGCAGCAAAGGCATGTATAATACGAATAGATTCAATTATAGCTACTGTAGAATAGGTTTCTTCATAGTCCATTCCTTATTATTGATTATATCCTTTAGCAACCAATCTATCTTTATTTGTTACTATGATTTCATTTTCAACACACATATTTCTGAAGACCCATTTTTCTCCAACTACAGATGTTTCCTTAGGTCTTTAAAACATGGTCAAGACTTTATTCTTTTTTAATTCATTTAGTTCATCTTGCATAGCTTTTATCCAATCATCATCTACTAAAGCTTCATCAGTGCTTTTTGGTTACTACTGGGAAAGGGATGTAAGATGTTCTATTTCATTTCATAAGTAACTTTTAGTCTTTACATGTTGATTCACATCACCAATGATACTATCATTGGGATGATTCTTTAGAAACAACAGATTTGGGTTTTGTAAAACAAATTCATAAACATATGGTAGGAAATTGTATGGGGTAAATGTTTCAGAATTATCTTATTGAAAATTTTCCTCGTCATAAGGATCTTCTATCATGGGTTGATAATAAGTTTTTAAAAACACATCCAAATATGTATGTTGGGGTTTTTTAAAAACAAAGGGATCAGTTTCATCAAATTTTACATGTACTGTTTCTTCGATCGTACATGTGTTTTTATTAAAAGCTCTATAATATTTAAAAGTTGTGGAGTAGCCTAAGAATATTAAATCATCAGATATTTGTGTGAACATGTGAAAATTATCTTTAGTATTTAGATTGAATACATTACATCCAAATACCTTGAAGAAGGAATGTCTAGGTATTCTTTAATTCCACAACTCATAAGGAGTTTTATTATAAAAAGGTCTAATCAAACCTCAATTTATAGTATAACAATAAGTACTTATAGATTCATCCCAAAAATGTTGGGCTACAAAATACCCATTCAACATGGTTCTTTTTATCTCTTGATAATTATTTTTCTTCATTTAACAACACCATCATTTTGGGGTGTTCTAGCTGTATAGAAGCTATGAGTAATGCCTTTTCTACTACCAAAAGTTTCAAAATCAGAATTTTGAAATTCTCCTCCATGATCACTATAAATAGTTATCAAAGAAATGTTTTTCTCATTTTTAACTTGGGATCTAAATCTTTTGAAATAAAAAATAGTTTTAGATTTCCATAATAGAAAATAGTCCCATATAAATCAAGTGTAATCATCAACTAAGTCAAATACATAAAACTTTCATTCAATGCTTCTAGTTTGTGTTGCTCCAAAAAGATCCATATGAACAAAATCTAATGCATCAGTGGTTGAGACTTCACCAAATGATTTAAAACATGATTTATGATGCTTTCCATATTGACAAGAATCACAAACTTTTGAAGAATCAAATCATAGCTCTAGTAGATCCTTAACTAGTCATTTCATAGAGAGTTTTTCTAGGTTCCTAATGTTACTGTGACCTGACCTTCTATGACACAACCGAGAATGATCTTCCATTGCACTAAGGCACGGTAGGACTTGGCTCATAAGGTCTTCTATGTTTAGTGTGTAAACATTCCCTTTCCTATTGGCGAACGAATAAACTCTACCGTGGAATTGTGTACTAATCACTTTTTTTTCCTAAATTTTACAAGGTAACCTTCATCACATACTTGACTTATGATAATGAGGTTGTTATTAAGACCCCTAAGAAACAAAACATTTGAAAACAATGTTTTTCCAAGAAGAGCAGTGTTACCTATACCAATAATTTCTCCCTTATCATTATCTCCGAAAGTTAATTTTCCTCCTTTCTTCATGATAATATTTTCAATGCAGTTATTTTTACAAGTCATATATTGGGAACATCCACAATCCATGTACCATTTATTGCTGTTGGTAATTTTTCTATTTTCCTAAAAAAAGAGTTATACTTTTGGAACCAATCCTTTCTTGGATCCGGAAATTTCAGAAAGAAAAGTTTTAGGCACCCACATATTCTTAGAAAAATATTCTTTATGAAATCATAAGGACTGGATTTTTTAAGGAACAATTTTTTTCCCAATGCCCACCACAATGACACTTAGTGTAGAATGGAGCACTTTGAGGAACAAAATAATTGTTACTAAAAATAGTTTTAGAACTATAATAACCAAAACCAGAATTATTTTCTTAGAGGTCGGATTTGAGAATGCATCTTATCATAGTTTTCCTTACCTATGGTAATGTTTGAAAAAAAACATCCTCAAGGGAAAAAATTTGGATTACAGTCTAATAACTATGTTCTTATCTTCAAAAACATTATCTATAATTCCCCAGCCTTAAACCTTACTTAATCTTGAGTTATTACAATATTGCACATTGAGGATCTTTTCAGGTTTAGAGTTTTAGAGAATTAGATCATGAAACTTGCATTACATTCAACATTTAAACAAAGTGGTTTCATAAAAGACAAAATTCATTCTTCCCATCAACGGAAACATGTTTAAAATAAAACACGGATTCTTTCTTGACACATCCTTGACACTATCATCACATCATGTACCTTTCCCTTGACCTCTGAAAAACATTTCAAAAACTTGGGATGAGCATAAAAAGATCAGTAAGGGTTATAAAAATATGGAAAGGAAACATGAGTTCATATATACATAATAATGAAATCATACTTTACCCATAAAACATAGGAACTTTAACATACCTCATAAAACAATGAATAAATCATAGAAATCATAAGACATAAAGGTAACTTGAGGCATTCATAACATTCTTACGTAGGGATTAACCCTCTGGGTTATGTTTTGGAATACCCATCACAGTATATTCCTTAAATCTCTTCAGAGAAACTATAACGTTTCACTCCTTCGCGTTACCCAATGAATTGGAGAGCTATATCGGGCTCACCCTCCCTTAGTTTATCACAGAACCAACCGTCTTCATAATAATGCCCAAGAACCTCAACATAATCATATCACATAAAACATGCATAATGGAAACATAACATTTCCACCTTTCAATCACAAGAAATCAATACAACATATTGATATAAAAACATTATGAAAACCATTTTCAATACCAAAATAAATGAAAAGTAAAACATGATATTTATTTTTCTTTTAGAAAGAAGGTATGGCTTATAGAGTAAGCCGAAACCCAAATAACGGTCACGGCGGCGGTGAAGTCGGTGTCGCCACATACGTACGACAAAAACATTCCCCTTTGTCGTTTTGTAAAATGCTTCGTATAAAAAATATTCCTTTTGGACAAACGTAAAATTCAAAAGGTTTTATACACCGTATAAAAGAAAGTTGTGTATAAAATAAAATATGCCTCAATGAAAGGAGATTGAGACGAAGTCCCATTCAAAGACGATATCCTTGGTTTAAGGATAAATCAATTACATAATTATCTGTGAAAAACGAATACACCAAATATAAGTGGATATTAAGTGTAAAATAATAAAAGGTCATTCACACATATTCAAAGGATGACATATTCAATAACTACATGTTGAACCCAAAGAAACCGAAATTGGGTTAAGAAGTTCCCTTGACAGCCTAACGACGTCACATCAAAATGAGTTGATGAAGGATAAAAAGTGTATCCCATCACTTGGACATAAAATTTACATTAATAAGGATATATGAGAACATATACCAACATAAAAATATGTAAATTAAAAGACTCAACAAAAGAAGTCTTTTAAAAAAGAGGAGGGTGAAAGGTTCCTTTACCGACTTGGGTATCTTTCAAAACATACACCCCATGAAAGAAGGACAATAAATCATTGATTTAAATACTAATAAACGAAAGTATATTACAAAAAGAGTATAATAATGGGCAGTACATACACCACTCAAAGGAAATTGTGGCAAATGTAGCATAAATCTCACGGGAATAAAAGTGAGATGAAAAATCCCTTGCGAAAACTCGGCAGCCTAACGACGCCACATAAAACATACAAAAAAGGATTGATGAGATCAAATAGGGTATATCATCATATTAGCTTACTTTTTATAAAAAGAGGAATATAAAAGAACATCCCCCAACATAAAAAAGAGGAGCTTAAAAGAAGTGACATAAACGAGAGTACTTAAAAAGAAAGAGAGAGGTCAGATCTCTTACGAAAATTCGGCAGCCTAACGGCGCCACTCAAAACTTCCAAAATGGATTGATGAGAGATAATAGGGTCTCTCATCATATGAAAATAAAAATTACAGTATGTGTAATATAAAATAACATCCCAACAACAAGAAAGATGATCTTTAGAGGGAATGACATAAAAGAGTGTACTTAAAAAGAAAGAGAGGAGTAAGATCACTTACCTCGGGTCCGACTTGACTCGATCGTTCTTTAACGTCCTGAATAATAAACTTGAGTTAATTTAAACTTTGTTAAGAACCTTTTTCTATTTCATTATTCCTTTTAGATCACTTATTTCCATTATGTAATCATTTAAGTTAATAATGTTTGTTTTATAGATATTTGGTTCTTAAGTCGAAAGTGGACTTCTTACAATTACATGTTGTTCGTGTGGTCAAATGTTCATTATATCCAGAATTATATTCATGATTTGGATATCATATATATCATATATATCCAGAATATACATGTATTTACATAATCATTTATAGGTAAGAAATGAAATGCACCGTTCATGGAGACGGTAAGCTGTACATACACATGAACGCTACTTTCATTTCAATGTCATATTAATGGAATTAAAACTAAATGAGAGGTATGTATATTTTAATTCCAGAATTATATTCATCATTTAGATCTATCATTCATCATATATGTCCATTATATACATGCACTTATAATAGTACATTACATTTGGGGATAAGAAATGAAATGCACCGTTCATGAAGACGGTAAGCCGTACGTACGAAGGAATGCTACTTTCATTTCTATCTCATACTTTAATGGAAAGAAATAATAATGATATATAGTTATATTATAATTCCAGTATAACATCATATATAATAACATTAAATCCAACCTTTATACGTCCCACGTATGGCATTAACGAATCACATCACTTTGAGGGGGCGGTAGTCCGTACTTCCTAAAATGAAGATATCGCGTATACCCATAATGGAAGCCATAAAGGTAAGCAACAAATGAGAAATACAGAAGCTTAACTAAAACATAAACATATTATATTTCACATATAAATATAGTGACATCTTAATGGCCACCTTTGAAGGTGTTATATGAGTGTTGAACAATCATCGTTTCGTGAGGCAGAAATTCGCCATCCACGGAAAAAATATGTTCTTTAACCATTAGATGTAGTTGTGTGTAAGTGTAGCTCGAATCCTTACTATAACAACATCCTAGTATATTGAAGATACTGGATTTTTTAAAAAATAAATGAATAAAAAGAGTTTTGGGGGTTGGAGAGGCAAAATAAAACAAAAGGACTCAAGTGAACACATTACCTTAAAATCGGGTAACTCCCTTTGGTTTGAGCTCAAAGGCTTCCTTGGGAACACTTATGCCGAAAGTGAGACTTCAAGGAGTAATAGAGGGAAGTGGAGAGACAAAATGGGTAGGGTTGGCCGATCCAAAGGCTTTGGGAGTGTGGGTAAGGAGGTAGAGGTGGGGGCCTTTTATAAGAGGAGAGGAGGGGCACTCTTGGAAAGTAAAGAAAAGTCACTTTATTTTAAAATGGTATTCGGACTTAAGAGGTCCCACATTGATGTATTTCTAGGATAAGGTGATACGGGTTCGAAATAAACTAATCCAATAGGTTTTGGACATGTTTAGGTCTTAGATATTACATTATCTTTCCATTTTATTTAAATCGTTAAATAATGAGGTCATCGTTGCATCATCATGATGTCATAATTATTTTAATTTATTTAATGTATAAAAATTATAAAAAAAATACTATGATGTAGTAAATCTTTTTATCTTTCTAATGAATATTTATAGTCAAAAATATGACTTGTATAACCCCATGTAAAAATTGTTTTAGTAAAACATCTCATGTGTGTGTCATTTTTACTTTAACTTAAAATAAAAAGATATTAATGTCATTTTCCAACCAATGTGGCTCCATGGTGTCCCCAAGTTGACCCATGGCTTGTCATGGTCGTCCATGACACATCCAATAAGGTTAGGACATGTGTCTAGGTATTTGCATTTTATTATAATATCATTTTTTCCTTAAATTGCACTAATTACCTCTAATCACGATTAAAAACTTAATAAGTTACTATTCACCAAAAAAATTATTTTTATCCCATTGAACCACATTTTACATCTTACTGACAACCATGTATGTCAGATTTTTGAAATTCAAAACACAAAGATGGAAAATTTTCATTTAAACAGAAAAATCAGTTTTTATAAGTACCACTTAGTGGTTTCACTATTCATCAAAAATTGATGTTTTTCAGAAAATTCCCAAAAATTCACCCTAAGATATATTTGATATTCTGAATTCAAAAATGAAGTATATTTTACAAAATTCATAATATATAAGTCACATTAATTAATTTAATAATTAATTTCCGCTGTCATTACAAATAGCGTGTTTTTATGAAACAATAAGTATCAAAAGATTGACGCTAGTTTAAGTCCGATTTTAAAGTGAAATTAATTCCAATGACCAATATTGGATTTTATGGTAAAAATATATTCTAATTTCACATTAAAACCAATTAAAAAGAAAATCTAATTATATAAATAAATTAGATTAAAAAGTGGTTTTGAATTAAAATACAACATTTTACACTATTCATTAAAAAAAGAACTTTATCAAAAAGATACCAAAAATTTACACAAAGTAAATTTTGATGTCCCAATTCTAAAGAAGAGTTTTTTTGGTCCAATAGAATGTATAAGAGTGAACAAAACTATATTTAATGAAGGTTCGCCATCAAAAGGTGATAAGTGAACCTTTAGTGAAAACTAGGGCATATACGCCTAAAATTGAATTCTTTCCGTATTTTAAGAATTTATCTTTTATTGGATAAATGTAATAAAATTTAAAAACATATATAATCATATTACAGTTATTTCTATCCATTCCCGCCCATACAACGGCTACATGTTAACTGCCATTTAAAATAATATTATTTTATTATTAGAGTGCAACGTAAGATTCCCAAGAAACTCGTTGTTGTGTGTTGGGTACGCCATCGAGCATAGCGTCCCCTTTAAAGTCATATTAATATTTTATTCAAAAATATGGATAAATATGAAAATGTCATATTCTTTATTTACCTGGGGTGTTACATCCTTTCCCCCTTTTGGGAATTGCGTCCTCGCAATTTTTAAAATTGAGTTTGGAAACATCCTTGAAAGTCCCACATCGGAACAAGAGTCAGTAAAACAATCACTTTAAAATAAAGGAAGATAAGTACAGAGGTCACCCGAGTTAATCCATACTAGGATTCCATGTAGAAAAACATGGACATGGAAGAAAAAGAAAAGGGTCATGTTCTTGAGGGAGAGTGATATTAAACATGTCTAGGAGAAAGTTAACCATAAGAAAATCACAAACTTATGATGGGTTAAACGGTATTCGATTCCCCAGTAGGAAAAGTTAATAGACAACAGTTTTGTTTTAAGTTACTTATTATTGAGGAATTTATTCATAAGGAAACATAACCACTTATCATGTTGACTTTAAGCTTCTACTAGATTCCTTAATCAGACTCATATTTTTTCCAAAAGACGAGTATTTAGGGAGACTTGTTCACATTAAGAGTACTATAATAAACTTCTAGAGAATCACCTAATCCACCAAAGAGAACTATATACTTCCCATGTCTTTATTCTTTAACCAAAACCAAAACCAAAAAGGTTATTAGAAGGTCAGATAATCCAGAAAAGGATAACCCATTAAAAAGAAAATCTATTCTTAATCTCCAAAATTTGTCCAACAAAACCCAAAGTTCAACGAGGACTATCCGATAAACAATTTGTCCATAAAATTCATCAATGTAAACCAATATAATATTGAAACCCAAATATTTGAAGGATTTAGTCACATAGTCTTCCAAGTTAATTGTAACATTTATCTCCAAACAACATCAGTTTCTCCTAAAGTCTCATATTGAAAAGTAATTAACCTAATAACATATCCTCCATGATAGGTAAATAATTTTAATAAATAACCCAAAATCAACTTACTCTTAATTAATAATATTTTATAACTAAAAAGAATCAGTCAAACAAACGAGTGACTTCACGTAGTCCAGTGGTAGGTGATAAATACCAGTCGCACTTTGGTTGTGGGTTCGATTCCCGCAGCTTTGTCCGACGCGACGGGTTGTCACACGGTCTGCGTGTTGTCCTTTTTCCAAAACTATATAATTCTTAAATCATTCCCCAAAAAAGAGATAAAATCATCAAAAATGATCATAACATATTTTAACCTCTAGTTTATTTCATGCCTTTATTTTCCAGCATATCATATAATAACCGATAATTACCTCAAAAGTAAGGATCACATAAACTCTAATGGTTACATTTATAATTATTACCTGAACTTCCACATCGATTGGTCATCTCATATATGATGCATTACAGAATGTACCAAGGTTCAAGTGGTTGATCATGACTCATTGATATTTGGTTTAGAAGAACCACGAGTTTCCTCATTGAATCCTCCATTTTATCTAGTATCTTAATCAGAGAACCACCATAGTTTCCTTCAAACCTGTTGTCTCTTTGGTGCCTGCTACATCCATCCATTCACTAAAACAGAAATGTCAGTGTGAGTATATCAACAAAACCATCATGTAATAATGAGGATGGTAAACACTACGATATACTTAATCATTAACTTTATCTAAAACTTGGACTCTTTCTGAAATCCTAACAATTATGGTAATGTCACTTATGCTCAAAGAATACCCTAACCTCTAAAGTTATCTAAACAAACCTCTGATACCAACTATAAGGCCCCAGCCTTAAACCTTACTTATTCTTGAGTTATTACAATATTACACATTGAGGATCTTTTCAGGTTTATAGTTTTAGAGAATTAGATCATGAAACTTGCATTACATTCAACATTTAAACAATGTGGTTACATAAAAGACAAAATTCATTCTTCCCATCAACGGAAACATGTTTAGAATAAAACACAGATTCTTTCTTGACACATCCTTGACACTATCATCACATCATGTACCTTTCCCTTGACCCGTGAAAAAATTTTCAAAAACTTGGGATGAGCATAAAAAGCTCAGAAAGGGTTATAAAAATATTGAAAGGATACATGAGTTCATATATACATAAGAATGAAATCATACTTTACCCATAAAACATAGTCACATTAACATACCTCATCAAACCATGAATAAATCATAGAAATCATAATACATAAAGGTAACTTGAGGCATTCATAACATTCTTACGTAGGGAGTAACCCTCTTGGTTACGTTTTGGAATACCCATCACAGTATATTCCTTAAATCATTTCGGAGAAACCTTAAAGTTTCACTCCTTCGCGTTACCCAATGCATTGGAGAGCTTTATCGGGCTCACCCGCCCTTAGTTTATCAAGGAACCACCCATCTTCATAATAATTCCCAAGAACCTCAACATAATCGTATCACATAAAACATGCATAAAGGAAACATAACATTTCCACCTTTCAATCACAAGATATCAATACAACATATTGATATAAAAACATTATTAAAACCATTTTCAATACCAAAATAAAAGAAAAGTAAAACATGATATTTATTTTTCTTTTAAAAAGAAGGTATGGCTTGTAGAGGAAGCCGAAACCCAAATAACGGTCACGGTGGTAGAGAAGTCGTTGTCGCCGCATACGTATGAAAAAAACATTCCCCTTTGTCGTTTTGTAAAATGCTTCGTATAAAAAAGATTGCTTTTGGATAAACGTAAAAGTCAAAAGGGTTTATACACCGTATAAAAGAAAGTTGTGTATAAAATAAAATATGCCTTAATGAAAGGAGATTGAGACGAAGTCCCATACAAAGACGATATCATTGGTTTAACGATAAATCAATTACATATTTATGTGTGCCAAACGAATACACCAAATATAAGTGGATATTAAATGTAGAATAATCAAATGTCATTCACACATATTCAAAGGATGACATATTCGATAACTACATGTTGAACCCAAAGAAATCGAAATTGGGTTAAGAAGTTCCCTTGACAGCCTAACAACGTCACATCAAAATGAGTTGATGAGAGATAAAAAGTGTATCCCATCACTTGGACATAAAATTTACATTAATAAGGATATATGAGAGCATATCCCAACATATCAATATGTAAATTAAAAGACCCAAAAAAAGAAGTCTTTTAAAAAAGAGGAGGGTGAAAGGTTTCCTTACCGACTTGGGTATCTTTCAAAACATACACCCTATGAAAGAAGGACAATAAATCATTGATTTAAATACTCATAAACAAAATTATATTACAAAAAGAGTATATTAATGGGAATTACATACACCAATCAAAGTAAATTGTGGAAAATGTAGCATAAATCTCACGGGAAAAAAAGTGAGATGAAAAATCCCTTACGAAAACTCGGCAGCCTAACGGCACCTCATAAAACATACAAAAAAGGATTGAAGAGATCAAATAGGGTATCTCATTATATTAACTTAATGTTTATAAAAAGAGTAATATAAAAGAACATCCCCCAACATAACAATGAGGAGCTTAAAAGAAGTGACATAAAGGAGAGTACTTAAAAAGAAAGAGAGAGGTTAGATCTCTTACGAAAATTCGGCAGCCTAACGGCGCCACTCAAAACTTCCAAAATGGATTGATGAGACAGAATAGGTTCTCTCATCATATTAACATAAAAATTACATTAAGTGTAATATAAAATAACATCCCAATAACAAGAAAGATGATATTTAGAGGGAATGACATAAAAGAGTGTACTTAAAAAGAAAGAGAGGAGTAACATCCCTTACCTCGGGTCCGACTTGACTCGATCGTTCTTTAACGTCCTGAATAATAAACTTGAGTTAATTTACACTTTATTAAGATACTTTTTCTAGTTTATTATTCCTTTTAGATCACTTATTTCCATTATGTAATCATTTAAGTTAATAAGTTTTGTTTTGTCAATATTTGGTTCTTAGGTCGAAAGTGGACTTCTTACAATTACATGTTGTTTGTGTGGTCAAATGTTCATTATATCCAGAATTATATTCATGATTTTGATATCATATAAATCATATATATCCAGAATATACATGTATTTACATAATCATTTATAGGTAAGAAATGAAATGCACAGTTCATGGAGACGGTAAGCCGTACATACGCATGAACGCTACTTTCATTTCTATGTTATATTAATGGAATTAAAACTAAATGAGAGGTATGTATATTTTAATTCCATAATTATATTCATCATTTAGATGTATAATTCATCATATATATCCATTATATACATTCACTTATAATAGTACATTACATTTGGGGATAAGAAATGAAATGCACCGTTCATGGAGACGGCAAGCCGTACGTACGCATGAATGCTACTTTCATTTCTATCTCATAATTTAATGGAAAGAAATAATAATGATATATAGGTATATTATAATTCCAGTATAAAATCATATATAATAACATTAAATCCAATCTTTATACGTCCCACATATGGCATTAACGAATCACATCACTTTGAGGGGGCGGTAGTTCGCACTTCCTAAAATGAAGATATCGCGTATACCCATAATGGAAGCCATAAAGGTAAGCCACAAATGAAAAATAATGAAGCTTATGTAAAACATAAACATATTATATATCATATATAAATATAGTGACATCTTAATGTCCACCTTTGAATGTGTTATATGAGTGTTGAACAATCATCGTTTCGTGAGGCAGAAATTCGCCATCCACAGAAACAGTATGTTCTTTAACCATTAGATGTAGGTGTGTGTAAGTGTAGCTCGAATCCTTATTATAACAACATCCTATTATATTTAATATACTGTAGTTGTTACAAAATAAAGGAATAAAAAGTGTTTTGGGGGTTGGAGAGGAAAAATAAAACAAAAGGACTCAAGTGAACACATTACCTTAAAATCGGGTAACTCCCTTTGGTTTGAGCTCAAAGGCTTCCTTGAGAAGACTTCTACCCAAAGTGAGGCTTCAAGGAGTAATAGAGGGAATTTTAGAGACAAAATGGGCAGGGTTTGGCCTATCCAAAGGCTTTTTGAGTGTGGGTAAGGAGGTATAGGTGGGGGCCTTTTATAAGAGGAGAGGAGGGGCACTCTTGGAAAGTAAAGAAAAGTCACTTTATTTTAAAATGGTATTCGGACTTAAGAGGTCCCACATTGATGTATTTCTAGTATTTGGTGATAAGGGTTCGAAATACACTCATCCAATAGGTTTTGGACATGTGTAGGTCTTAGATATTACATTATCTTTCCATTTTATTTAAATCGTTAAATAATGAGGTCATTGCTCCATCATCATGATGTCATAAATATTTTAATTTATATAATGTATAAAAATTATAACAAAACTACTATGACGTATTAAATCTTTTTATCTTTCTAATAAATATTTATAGTCAAAAATCTGACTTGTATAACCCCATGTAAAAATTGTTTTAGTAAAACATCTCATGTGTGTGTCATTTTTACTTTAACTTAAAATAAAAAGATATTAATGTCATTTTCCAACCGAAGTGGCTCCGTGGGGTCCCCAAGTTGATGCATGGCTTGTCTTGGTCGGCCATGACATCCAATAAGGGTTGGACATGTGTCTAGGTATTTTCATTTTATTATAATATCATTTTTCCTTAAATTGCACTAATTACCTCTAATCGCGTTTAAAAACTTAATAAGTTACTATTCACCAAAAAAATTATTTTTATCCTATTTAACCACATTTTACATCTTAATGACAACCATGTATGTTTGATTTTTGAAATTCAAAACACAAATATGGAAAAAATGTCATTTAAACCGAAAAATCAGTTTTTATAAGTACCACTTAGTGGTTTCACTATTCATCAAAAATTGATGTTTTTCAGAAAATTCCCAAAAATTCACCCTAAGATATATTTGATATTCCGAATTCAAAAATAAAGTATATTTTACAAAATTCAAAACATATAAGTCACATTAATTAATTTAATAATTAATTTCCGATGTCATGACAAATATAGTGTTTTTATGAAACAATAAGTATCAAAAGATTGACACTAGTTTAAGTCCGATTTTAAAGTGAAATTAATTCCAATGACCACTATTGGATTTAATGGTAAAAATATATTCTAATTTAACTTTAAAACCAATTATAAAGATAATCTAATCATATAAATAAATTAGATTAAAAAGAGTTTTTGAATCAAAATACAACATTTTACACTATTCATTAAAAAAAGAACTTTATCGGAAAGATACCAAAAATTTACACAAAGTAAATTTTGATGTCCCGATTCTAAACAAGAGTTTTTTTGGTCCAATAAAATGTATAATAGTGAACAAAACTATATTTAATTATGGTTCGCCATCAAAAGGTGATAAGTGAACCTTTAGTGAAAACTAGGGCATATACGCCTAAAATTGAATTCTTTCCGTATTTTAAGCATTTATCTTTTATTGGATAAATGTAATAACATTTAAAAACATATATAATCATATTTTATTTATTTATATCCATTCCCAGCAATACAACGGCTACATGTTAACTGTCATTTAAAATAATATTATTTTATTATTAGAGTGCAACGTAAGATTCCCAAGAAACTCGTTGTTGCGTGTTGGGTACGCCATCGAGAATAGCGTCCCCTATAAAGTCATATTAATATTTTATTCACAAATATGGATAAATATGAAAATTTCATATTCTTTATTTACCTGGGGTGTTACATTAGCATTAGAACTAGATATAGGCTCAAAAGAAATTCATAGAAATTACTTTTTTTAGATCTTTGGAAAGATTATCCTTCTCAGAATTTACATCATTGAGATTTTTTGAAATTCTTTCCAAATCAAAAAATATCTTATCAAGATCTTTATAAAGATTTGATATTTCCTTTATAAGAGTATAATATATAGAATTTTCTTTATCAAGATTTTTTCTTGAGTTTTGAATTTTTATTCTCAAGGAGCTGATCAAACCTAGAAACATTTTCAAAGAAAGGTAAAGTATTATCTTCATCAGAAAAAGATTATCCATCCAAATATTCATAGTATTTATCAGTAATATAATTTTTAATTTAAATAAATATTGTTCATTGATTCATAATTGCGTACCTTATTCATTAAGCCATGATATTTAATAGGTATTCTGGTTATTAGACCACGATTCCTCTATCCAAAAGATTAATAATGTGATGATTCATATGAAGTGTCACCACCAATAGCACATAAGGTGTAATTAGCATTGAAAACATTCTTAGAATTATCTTTATTGTACTTCTTTTTGTTTCTCTCAGAATGCATTTCCATTCTCTCCATTCTATTAAGCATAGGAAAATCAGGTAAAATATGTTCTGCCCTATTGAATTCAAAACATGTAACATTTGAATCATTCTTATCATTCCTTTATTTCTTGTTGTATCAGAATTGAATGTTCTTCTGGCCAAAAATCTTGTCCATACATGCAGGAAGATTGGATGGTTTGTTTTTTGAAGATTCACTTCCCCTAGATTCAGATTGAATAATAATATTATTAGATTTGGATCTAGTAACTCTCTCAGGAGTCTTGACATTCATGTGATTTGAAGTTGTAGTAAAAGAAACACTACCATTCCCATTCTTCTTCTTTACATTATTATCATCTCTCATAATTTTATTCTCATGTTTATGAATAGTTCCAAAAAGTTCATCAAGAGAAATCTGAGTTTCCTTTCTACTCCCATCTATAGCAGTTTTCATGGATTCTCACTCATTGGGCATGATGTCTATGACCATATCAATAAGAGATTAATCATCTAATCCTTTCTCACCCATTTATTGTAAAATATTAAAAATAGTCATGAATCTTTGTTTCAACTTATATATGGGTTCTCCATAAGTAATGAAAAAAACATGATATTCAGCTCTAAGCATGGATCTTCTAGTTTCAACAACTTTGGAAGGTCCAAAGTTTTTATCATCATGTTTCATCCAAATACAATTTACTGCTTCACAAGATGAAATTTGGCTACATATATTTCTAGTCATGGAACAACACAAAGTATTACGTACCTTATAATTCAGTTGATATTCATTCTTTTTGTGGTTGGTGAAGGTACTAAATTCCCTGTCAGGAATTTTATATCATCCAGTATGCAAGAAAAAATTATCTACTCTAGTTTTCATAATAAATGTCTTCATCTGATCTACCCAATATTCATAATAATTGCCATAACAAATAGGTGGTTTTGTCGGATTTAGGTTGTCTATGGAAAAAACATTGATTCCTGCCATTTATAGAAAAGTGTATCCACACAAAACTGTTAGTAATAAATATTTTTAAATAAGAAAAATATTTCCTCAGTAAAAAACAAGAGTATCTCAAAGTAAAATATGAATCAAAACATTATGAGTATGAAAGGATGATTACGTAAATAAAAAGAAGACGAATTCTCTTCTGAATATAATCATGATATTGATTCAAATTGATGAAAATCTTAGATACCAATTGTTGAGATGGTATGTGGATTATGATATACTATATAATACCAATTGTAGGATTGAAATAATATAGATACAGAATGAAGTATCTAAAAATGATCAATATACATGAGGGGTTGAATTGTACACCTTTAAAAAAAATTGGAACGTCTAATGATGGTTATGTTTAACAAGGTTAAACAAGTAAATTCACAAACCTCTATTTCTACACACTTGCTTGATTCCGAAAATATGATTTCTAGAAAGTGATTCTACAATAGATGGTTTTGGAAATTGGAACTTAATTAAAGTTTTAAAAGATAAAGATTCTACCCTAAAACATAATTAATCATACTAAATCAGAGTATACAATTATAAAGAAGTATAAGATAGTTATACTTTCCTCAACAACCAAAATATTGCGGAAACCATGAAATAAACAAGTAACAAGTAGTAATTATTTTAACCTAAGTAGAAGGGTATCCAAAACCACGGATAATGGTCCCTTTATTTATACTTTTAAGAAAGTCTGTGTTACCCACAACAGGGTAAGACCTAGATTTGATGATTGGAGTTAGTCTTGCTATCCCTGGAAGCCCTCAAATTCATGGTAGTCATCACCTCTGTCTTCCTCAATAAGTATGTCCTTGAAAATTATGGTAGTCGGCACCTCTGTCTTCATATCCCTGAAAGCCCTTGAATGTCATTAGCAACATTCATAGTTACAGAATGAAAATATGAACAAGATGTTCAGTTAACACTAATCATGAGAGTCACTCTCTTGAAATAACATCAACAACATGTAATCTATATAGTCATAAAACAGTTCCTCGAAGTTTTATATGTTGTGAGCTCATTCAAACGAGCTTCTATTTATAGCCACAGCTCCAACTGTAAGCTCCCTCCACCAACAGTCATATTTTTCATTGAAATTTGGAGGGACCTGAACATGTGTCACTCAAACAATGGTATTATAGTAACTGAATGCATGACATTGTTTTAAAACAAAAAAAAATGTAAGAAAAAATATGGTTAGATAACCAAAATATAATTTTAGGAATGTATGAATATAATAGTTCAGAGTCTACCCAAAAATATATTCCTTCTCTATAATACAAGGTTATTCAGATTCTGTTTTCCATGGAATTTGGAACCTGAATTCATTAGAATTCCAGTGTCACAATTTCAAGGAAATTCAGAATCTAGATTCACAAGAATTTGGAACCTGAACTTACAAAGATCAGAGTCATAGTTAATGAGAATTCGAAGTCAGAACTGAAAATGTTCGGATTCATAATTCCTATGAATTTAAAGCCAAGA
This sequence comes from Viscum album, assembly GCA_963277665.1. Classification (NCBI taxonomy): domain Eukaryota; kingdom Viridiplantae; phylum Streptophyta; class Magnoliopsida; order Santalales; family Viscaceae; genus Viscum; species Viscum album. The sequence goes on along the minus strand of OY728120.1, from coordinate 2,055,956,871 downwards.
ACATACAATTTTATGAGTCAGAATTCATTAGAATTATGAGTCAGAATATACAAAATTCGGAGTCAGAATTCATGAGAATTCAGAGTCAGAACATACAATGTTCGGAGTCAGAATTCATGAGAATTCAGTGTCAGAACTTAGAAGAGTTCAGAGTCTGAATTCAGATAACTCAGAGTTAGAATTCATATCCTATAAACAAAATGATTTTTATCTAATTATTACATGATTCTAAGGATTTATATATGAAACCAAATTTTAGACATATACATGATAATGAACAATGAAAAAAATTGTAAGGATAAATTTCCATGGGGATGGAAAATTTTCCTTAGGAAAGTAAAACACATGGTAGAATGAAATTTTTCTTAAGATATCGAGTTTTTGATTTTCAAAACATGAGGATTGGTAAAGTCGTAAGGAAAGATTATTGACTCAATAATCTAACCAAACATGAAGAATGGATAATTCATAAGGAACCCTTATTGACTCAACAAATTTTGTTGAGGAAATGATAGAACCAGCCATGGACCAATGATACAACTATAGAGATAAAGGGAACTATGAAATCCAATGCACTAAACACAATATCTCGTGTATAATTTGTTTCATTAGAAACCAAGGACAAATGATCAAGGGAGGTATTATTCCAGGACTACTATGGATATGGAGCATGAAATTGAATTTGTAAAAGATACACTTCCTATTCAATCTATAATTCCCAAATTATTATTAGATTCTTCTTCTAAAGATTCATTTATATCATGAATGTTTTATAGAACTGTTGATTCAATTCCTTGAAACCATAAAGTATATGTATCTATAAAAAGACACAGTTGAAAAACCAAAGTATTGGAATCTTCTCTTATTGCTGAATGTGGGAATATTCATCTGGTGAATAATTTGATACTTCCCATAGTTGAATTCAACGCTAAACTAGGGATGGATTGGATCTCATTATATATAGTATATATCATCTATCAGGAAAATGAAATATTTTTTCTTATTATGAACCATCCCATTCTCCTCTAATAATTCAAGGAAGATCATGAATCTCCTTTCGATAATGCTTTAATTTAGTGGGTATTGATTCCCTATGAAGAGGTATAACTCTCCAAAATGTACGAGTTAATGGAATGCATCAACCTAGAGGAAATTACCATCTTATGGGAATAGAAAAATGTATTTTCCAAATAGTGACTTAGAATTCTCTAGATCGTGTGGTAGAGTTCTCAATAGAACTCATAAATGGAGCTATTCTTATCTAAAATTGTCCTTATATGATGGATCCTATTGAACTAGAGGAGTTAATGAAGCAATTGAGATTGAAATTGGAAAAATGGTTCATATGTCCTAGTGAATCACCTTGGGGTGGGCTCATGCTCCTTTCCATTTATAAGAATAGACTAGTATAAATGTGAATCAATTTTGAAGAACTCAATAAACAACCATAATATACATGTATCCCCTTCCATGAATTGGTGCATAGTTCAATCATCTACAAGAATCTCACTACTTCTCAAAGGTGAATCACTGGTCTAGATATCATCAGATAAAGTGAAGAAGGAATATATTCAAAAGACGTCCATCCTTTAATTGTATAGATAATATGATTGTCTGGTGACTCCCTTTTGTCTTACTAATTCCCCTACAATATTCATGGATTTGATTAATAGAGTCTTCAGAGATTACCTTAAAAAAATTTGTAGTGTTTATCAATTAAATTATCATATACTCTAAGGGAATGAAGGAACATTAATAACATATAAGGCCTATGATGGAGATATTAAGGAAGGATAATATGTATTCCAAGTTCATGAAGTGTGAATTTTAGATATATCATGTCACATTCTTGGGATATGTGATCATAAGTAAGAGAATTTTAATGGACACTTCAAAGATAAATGTGATTGAGGAATGGCCCAGGTTCTCTAGTATCATTGAAAACAATGATTTGTTATTTTATTAGGGTAATATCAATGTTTTTTTCCAAATTCATCATGATTTCTAGGCCCTCTAACTATGTAAACAAGGGAAGGGGTAAAGTATGTCTAGATAGAATAATGTGTGGGGAGATTTAAGGAGATAAAGAGATGGTTGATCACTGCACATGTACTCACATTACACTAAATTGGAGAAGGTTCTATGATATATAGTGATGCTTCCAAGAAATTATTCGGTTTTATATTAATATAAAATAATAATGTGAAACCCTAAGCCAAATGGAAGTGGAAGATCTATGATCAGGACTACCCAGTGCTTGATCTGGAGTTTGAATATGTGATATTTTCCATTAAAATATAGGTTCACAAACTCTTTGGTGAGAAGTGTGATATATATAATGATCACAAGATCTTAATGTATTTATTAACACAGAATGAGATCGACATGTGTCATTGTGGATTCATAGTGGTAGTTAAAGACTATGATTTCCCTATTCTCTGTCATTACAGCAACACAAACAATGTATCTAATGGTATTTGTAGAACGAATGTATTACTCAATCCATATTGCTGATTGAGAATGACCATATCTTTATGGATATGAAAAATATAGCTTTTAATATCATAATGGTAGGGAATACATCATACCTTTCCCTAATTCTTTCCCAACCATCTATCCGAGAGAAGATTAAGGAGCCACAAATGAATGATTTTGAGTTACAAAATAATGTAAATTCAGTAAGGGATGAGAATTTTCCTGAGTAACATATCAATGAATTTAATATACTAGACCTCCCGGTCAATTATTTTTCATGATAGTGTGTTTGGGGTGTTTGGGGAGGCATCAATATCTCAATTAATTAATTTTATAAAGAATCATATTTTTTCCCTTTGTAGGTCGAGGAAGTGGTAGGTAATGGAATCAGTAGGTCAGGGAGGCGGCAGGAGGGGGCATCAGTAGGTTGGGGAATCAGTAAGATGGGGCATCGTTAGGTCTAGGTGTCCGCATGTTAATGATTCAGTAAGTCAGTGTGTCCATAGGGCAGGGCATCAGTAGGTTAGGCTGTCGGTAGGTCGTGTGTCGGTGAGTGGCATCCCTGATTCATGTGCATGACTTATTGTCAGTGGGTCATGGGATTTACTCAGGATGGTGAGTCACTTTAGCGACTTAGGGTAGTGATTAAAGCATTGGAGAATGAATATCAGTGACTTTTTTCAGTGACATACCCATCAGTGAGTCATTTCCAGTTTTTTAATATATTTCCAATTTCTCCCCTTAATATTTTATTTGATTTTAAATGTGTGACCTATACTGTTTAAGAATTTCTATATTTTTTGTAAAATATAATAATTATTTCCTTAGTATCCTAATTCTCTTGGGACATTGAAATATTTAGACTGTGTAACCATGACCACTATCCAACATTAATGGTCATTGAAATAATTTCCTCTACTGAAATATGATCTTTCTATTCTATGTAAAAATATTTTCTTTCCAATGTGTTTATGTCTTCACTAGGTATTCCCAGATCTTTTATTCCCTGTTCATTCATGAGTTTTGTATTGTGTCCTTCTGATCCATTTTTTCCTTGGCGTCCTTCTTGTCGCTCATGCACCCTCCCTATTTTTTCACTGAATGATTAGTTGTTGACCATCAATTTTTGGAGGAAGTAATTCCTTCAACCCCTCTTTTAATTATGTATCATGCGGGGTGGGTAAGCATATATCTCTTTGAGAAAATGGTTGAATCCAAATATTAATTATGGTTTTGGGTAGATGATGATGATTCTTGTGTTGTTTTATGTGTAAACATTCATCCATGTTGTGATTTGTGTTGGTCGAATGGCCTTGGAAAATCATCTTCATTGGTGGTCTATATTTTCACACTAGACTCCAGAATTCATGTTGTTAGTCTTATATAAAATTATTGTGAAAATGAAAACATTATTAATCATATATATAAGGTTAATAAAATAGATTCCATATGATCAAAATTGTTCTGTGATAACACCTAAAATATGAAAGTGGAATTATAGAATAGTGTTCATGAAATCTGAAGACACCTTTCTTGATAGGTGTAGTTATGTCCTATATATGGTTATGATAGGCTTTGGTAATGGTTTCGGTGTGTTTTGGGTATTGGGATTTCTAAGTGGTGTAATTGAATATCATGTTGGATGGTTTGATTGATTATGGAATGGATGAACATGTTATATAGTGGGACTACAACCTGGATTAGATTTTTTTGGCCACATGTTGTTCTCTTCATGTTGGGGGACATCATGGATTGTTTGGGGGGGAAATATTAATGAAGGATGGTGTTACCTTGCGACGGAGTTTTACCAGGAGTTTCTAGAGATTGTTGTGAAGTGTGTGTGGGTTGTGATGTATCTTTTGCTATGTTTTTTGGTAGATTCTCGAGTAGGGGTGGAATAAATAAACAAATAAATTTTTTATTTATGATTCGTAATTGGAAGAATGAATTTTTTAGGGTTATAAATTTTGTTTATGGATGGTTGTGTGGTTATAAATTAGAGGTGGCAGCAAGGCACGCTTTTTGTCGTCGGTTGTTTGTTTTTAAAACCCATATGTTTTTTTAGTGTTTGGTATATATATATGTTTTTCGTTTTTAAATTTATATGTACGTCACACGTGTAGATCACTACATGTCAAATCCCCCCCCCCCATTTTCATGGGTTTGGATATCCTTTCCAAACATCACAGTTGGAGGATGGATGGATGCTTATTGTCTCTTCTATACTCTTGCATATATACATTAGTGTCCCATCACTCTTTGGGCAGGTTGTAGACTGGTTGTTAGGACCCAGAGTCTATGGGTGAGGTGTTCATCCAAATTGTATTCGAGAAGAGATATGTTGTAATTTTGTAGGCATCTCATGCATGATATTGTGTTTTTATATCACATGTGTATATGGGAGGTATGTGATGTTGGTGTGGGCTTGGAGTTTTCCAGTTGGATGAGTTATGTTTCCCAGGTGTGTGAGACAGGTTGTGGTAGTGGGTCATGTGGAGGAGCATGGTAGTGTTTGGATTTTTTCCAATAGGGATGAGAAATTAACCATTGGGAAGTGGTGCGGGGTACCCAAATATCGATGTGCTAACTACATTATGTTACATGACATGCCATAGTTGGTGATTGTTCCTTGTTGAGTTCGGGGTGGAGTGTATACCTTGTTAGGTAATTTTGATTTTCTTCTATTTTCTCACATGGGTGTTAGTATACTTCTCCCACTTGTTCTTGAGTGACTATCGGTTTTCTTATAGAGTATAAATGTATGCTCATCCTATATATATAAAACTATTTTCATGTTTCCAAAAATATTACACATACTTCGATGGACCATACTTGCTCGAGCGTCATAATAGTTGTTGTTTTTATTCTTCGATTTTTTTCTAAATACGTAGGATTTTTCTATTTTATTTATAAAATCATTAATTTAGCCATGATTGTGGGATAGATTTTGGATTCTTTTACATATAAGTCTTGCTGTTTGTCTGAGGATGATATCTCTTTTCCCTCGATATCAGTTACTATAAAATGGGTAATGCTTCCCATTTTTTGAGATTTCAATACCCTTGTCATAGGTCACTACTCAGGGGCCTATTGGAGGTGGGACTCATAGTTTATTATCACTTTTTCATCTTGAATAATGTGGTTCATGATAGAATGATCTAAGAAGTTATGATTTAGAGATGGGATGGATTTTGGAGTTAGGCACATTGAGGATTCCATGGTATGGTAGGGAAATAGTGTTATGTGATATTGGTATGTAACATAGGCTAGGGATGTTCGGATATGGCAAAGGATTTTAGGGCCCCCAGTGATGTGATTCAAGGAATATAGTCTTATAGAAAAACAATGCGAGGTTATACTATTTTTAGGGTAGAGACCCTAGAAATGGTACGTGCATCATGATTTCTTATGTTCTATTTTATTTTGTTTATTTTTTGGAAAATTAAAATAAACAATGAGTTTGAATTAATCTTAAATAAATTTTATAATACTCGGGCTTAGGTGTTTCTTATTTACTTTTTCTACTATGGAACTCAATTGACATCTGTGTGGGGTATGAGTTGTGGAGGCTCATTTGGCTAACCTAGTCGAACAATAATTGGTTGACCTAGTAGGGGAGGTTGATCATTGGAATAATACACTTTGAGCATTCAAGAAAACGAATATTGGATTGTAAGAAAGAATTATTAATTTTAAAAATTTGGAAAGATGGAATTAGTAGCTGGTGATCACTGTTATATTGATCCAGGCTCTATTGGAGTATTGGGTTCCTTTTGCGGTAATCCAAATATTGGGTGTTTCACATCAGTGGTGTATCCTCTACCTAGGGTAGAGAAAGGATACTGATATTCTATGGGTGCATCTTGAGAAAGAGTTTGGAGAGGAATTCCTTTATATGAAAATGAAGGATGAGAAGAGGATTGAGATACTCTCCCACTAGTAGGGGAGTATGTCAATTCGGGGGTTGGGGATCCAATTCAAGGATCCCCTTAACATTTATCTGGATCTCATTCCTGATGGGGAGTCTCGGGTAATACATCTTAAAGGAGTCACTTCATCCCTCTCTCTAGTACATAGTTACACCATTCAACTTGTCGACATACCTAGAGGTCTAGAAAAAGGAAGAAGTGGTTGAGGGGGTGAACTCACAAGGATTTCTAACTTTATAAGGGATCAGCTAGTGTTCATCGAAGTTAAAGACATCCAATAGTAGTTATCAAGCACTAGGGACTTCGAGGAATCAGCCAGCAGGGAGTCAACCATAGACATTCCTGTTTCTGACTCATAGTCTTCATGATTTTCCCATAGGTTTGGGAAAAATGAGTTTCACTTGTGGAGGACACGGGAACCTTCAGATTCTGTTCTTAGCTCGATCATAGTAGGGTGGAGGTGGAATGGTTTAGTACTCACATCAGTAACAGTTTTCGGCCAAACCATTTCAATAACGGGGAAGCAGGCTCCTGCTCCACCGAGGGGAGACGAAGTAGGTATAGGCCGACCTTAGGGATTTCCATAGGGACCTCAACCAGAAAGTGGTTGAGGAGAAGATTGATTGTAGAGGGGAATAATGGATGGGAGTGGTCAGTTCCATTCTACAGAGGTAGTAGTTCTGATGGGGAAAGAGATTGTTCGAGGTATGATCATCTTTTTTATTACTCTTGTTTTTAGCTTGTTTGATTTCAGATCTTTTCACTCCATTACTACACCTTGTCAAGACTATTATCCATCAATGGAAATAAATATTTTTTATGCCCCTGGTGTAATGTAAAAATGTTATATTTTAGACCAACATGCTTGATGTGTGTTGGGGATGTATACTGATGATGTGACCACATCAGTCATGTGTGGTTCTTTTCCTTATACAGATTCAATAATATGATGTCATCCATGGAATTGATAGGATATAATCATTACATGATGTTATTGACTTCTTACAGAGAAGAGAAATGTTTTCAAATGTGAATTGACAATGTGTGCCTTTCGTTGGCAGGAAGAGTTTTGAGATGGGAAGTTGGTGTTCGGATCCTCCTCATTCATTGTTGGATGAGCTATCAGTGGAATCAGTTGATGTTGAAATAGTGGGGGTCCACAAAAATCCTTAGGGATTTCATTTATTTTATTCCCAATGGAGTTTGTGACTTTACCCCTTAATGTTATGTAGAGTTCAGGATAGACATTCAGTCTCATACTTCTCTCCTTTCAATGTCTCTTTATCAGATGGAACATTCTGAGCTATGGGAGATAAGGACTCATATTGATGATTTAATGAAAAAGGGATTTATCCGAACTAGTGTGTCTCTATGGTGGTTTTTAGACACATTTGAAAAGAATTCAAATGGGTGTATGAGGCAGTGCATCGACTACCAGAGATTGAATCAGGTGAAAATGAATAATATTTACCCTCTCCTGATGATAGACGATTTTTTCGTCCATCTAAAGGGAGACAATATGTTTTCTAATATCGGACTATAGTCAGGGTATCACTAGGTGAGGGTGAAATAGGACTACACGACAAATAATAATTTCAGATGTAGTTACGGTCTATTAGAGTTTGTGGTTATGTTGTTCAGTTTTATGAATGCACAAAACATGTTCACTGGACATATGAACTCCATATTTCATGAGATCGTAGTCTGGTTCATCGTCGTATTAATTGATGAAAATCTGATCAACTCTATGTCATTGGAGGATCATACATATCATCTTAGTACTATCCTATAAGTCCATCGATGCCACTATAACAATGTAAATTTGTCCATGTATATGTTTTGTACATAGGTGGTCAACTTCCTTGGACATGTTGTCTCTCAGCATAGTGTCATCGTGGACCCTTCGAAGGTAGATGTAGTTTTATCTTGGGAATCATCCTATAACGCTGTAGAGGTTTATGGTTTTATCTATCTGGTAAGCTGTTACTAGAGATTTGTACCTAATTTATCTCATGTAACAGCTCCATTGATGACTTTGAATAGATAATACCAGCACATTATTTAGAGTGAGGAGTGTTAGGAATCTTTCATCTATCAAAATGGGATGTCGGTCAGTGAAATAATGATCAAGATTCTAGAGTAAGGGGTAATGTTTGAGGTGTTTTATGATTCTTCACATCTAGGATTGGGGAGTGTGGTGATGCCCCAATGGGGAAAAATATCTTATGGTTCTAGTTAGTTACATACCCATGAACGTAATTATGTCTCCCATGATTTGAAGCTAATAGTAGTCGTGTATGCACTGAATTTGTGATGAGATTACCTCATTATAGATGGCATTTTGGTATTCACGGCCGAAAAGAGATTAAGGTATATCTTTTCTCAATGAGACCTAAAATTTTATAAATGGAGGTGTATAGAGATACTTTCATATTACAAATTTGATATCTAATAAACCATAGGAAATGGGAATTTTTGTGTTGATGATTTGAGCAGGAATATGCAAACTAAGGTTGTTCTGGAATATGTGGATGCTTGGAGTGTGATGGAGGATTTGGCTACATTTAACATGGATGTAGTAATGGATGGTGGTATAGGATGTCTATTTTAGATGATGGTTCAATCATCTCTAGAGTAGTCTCTCAAAATGGATACTCGGATGTGGAGGTGATGTGTAATCGCATTGACCAGGGTGATGGTCCAGGGTGATGATCAGAGGATTTTCAAAATAGGTTGTTGTTCTATGAGAATCTATTTGTTCTATTGGAAACTCTTGATGGAGTTCTCCATTAGATTCATAGTACATCCATATGGGTACTCCTGCGAATTTCAAATATGTACTGTGGCATTATGGAATAGTTTGGGAGGCCCGGGATGAAGAGTGTAGTGGCGGATTCTGTGGTAATGAGCCTAGTATTCAAGAATGTGAAGGTTATTCATTGTCTTCCAAAAAGATAGTTTGAACACCACAATGTACCATATTATAAGTGGGATTAAATCCTATGGGATTTCATCACAGGATTACCCAGGACATAAGGAGGATGTGACAAAATTTAGTTTATAGTGGATCAACTGATGAAATCATCAAACTTAATAGAAATTAAGTATTTGAGTGCAGTGGATTCCTTAGTGCATAGGTATGTGGGTGAGGTGGTACAAATACATGGAGTTATAAGAATCATTGTCTCGGATTGGGATACGTTTTTTACCTCGGGAGTCTCGAGGGGATTGAAGAATTCTTTTGGCACTCAGTTACAACTCAACACTACTTTCCACCCTCAGACAGATGGGTAGCCAGAGAAGACCATCCAATCCTTTGATGAAATGTTGCATGAATTCTTTTAGTATTTTAATTGGAAATGGGTATGAAATTTTCCATTGGTAAATTTTTCATACAAAAAAATATATCACTCTACCATTATAAGTTATATATTTGATGATTTATATATAAGGTCGTGTCGTTCACCTTTATCTTAGAAAGAATATTGTGATGATGCTATTGTTGGTCTGGACATGGTGTAGACCATGAAAGATAAGGATCATATTGTCTATGAGAGGATGAAGTCAGCACAAGAATGTAAGAAGTATTCTGCTGATCATAGGAGAAGTACCTTGTAGTTCGGGTTTGGTGTCCATGTATTCATGAGGGTTTCACCTTGACATAGGCAACAATGGTTTGGAAGAGGGAGAAAGCTTCCCCCAGGTTCATCATACCCTTAGAGTAATTAGGGTGAGTTGGATAGGTGGAATACCATTTGTAATTTCCAATAAGGATGGAGAGGATCCAGAAGTAATTTCATGTCTCCTAGATTCATTGGTATCATCACGATGACTCCCATGTCATTGACCAATGATAGTCGGGTATCATGGGTGACGTAATGTTCATGGAGTAGCTAGGGATATCCAGGATCATCGAGAGAAGGTTCATTGTGGGAAAACCATTCCTTTTTATTGCATGTTGTAATTTTATGGTGTCCTAGAGGAGATTACATTGGAGACCGAACCACATATGTGTTCCTACTACCTAGATTTATTTTTAGTTTTTCTTGTGTACTTTTCTTATGATTTAGTGCTTGAAAATTATTTTCCATCAGATGTGTTTTTCCTTATTTTATAATATTTTATGATGTTATGACATGTAGAAAAGGTATTACTTGATTCTTAATCGATTCGCAATAGTTGAGATGTGATTAAACCCCTGCACGTGAGTCAGTGTCGCACAGAGCATATAATATCTTAACATGGATGAAAAAAATTCTGAATTCATTTGTCCAGATAGATTTTTCTTGTGTGGGGTATGTAATGGATGTTTGGGTTAGCAGATGTGGGGGGAGGTAATATTGGATATTAAGGTTTCACTCTAGCTTTAAAACAACACGTGGTGGTTTCTCCTTGAGAGGAATCTTACGTGGTGGATGTTTAGAAACTCCATCCTTCAAGGGTTGGTTTTGAATTATCATGGATGAGAATAGTATGAGAGGTATCTAATATAATGTACTACACCTCATTGTTCCATTAGAATTTCAAAATCCAGTGTTTGTGGTGTTATATGAGAAAGCAGTATCTCATTTGAAGAGTTTTCCCAAATTCCAGTTTTTCCATCAGTTAGTCGGGGCGTCTGTAGGACATGGCTTCAGTAGGTTAGGGTGTCGGTATATCATGAAAATAGTTGGTTAGAAATTTTGTAGGTTGGATATTTATATTATAAAGGTTTTAGTAGGTCCGAGAATCGGTAGGTCCGGTCATTGGTTGGTTAGGGCATTGGTATGTCAGGACATTGTTTGGTCAAGGTGACCGTAGGTCTGGGCATCGATGGGTTTTGAGATCGGTAGGTCGAGTGTCAGTGATTCACATCAATGGCCTGTTGTAGGTGGTTAAATTATGTTACTTAGGTACAAGTGTCATGTTAGTGACTCATGTTGGTGATTTAGGAATAAATGGCCCACTGTTAGTGACTCATGTGGGGGACTCACCCATCGGTGAGCCATTTCTGATTTTTTCCCAATTTTTACAATTTCACTGCATTACATTTTATTTGATGTTAAATGAGTTACCGATATTTTTTACTCATTTATAAACATGTTTCCAAATAAATTAATTATATATTTAATATCTCTATGCTCCCAATAAAATATAAATAGTCATACTGTATAATCTGGACCATGATCCGACTTTAATGGCCTTTGAAACTATTTCCTTCAATTGATATTATATATTGGTCTTCTAAGCTGAAATGTTCTCCTCAATGTGTGTTTTGGGTTTCTCATGGCCCACCCAGATCAATTATTCCCTATGGATTAATCTATGTTGTGTTTTGTATTTCTGATCTGTTTTTTCAATGGAGTCCTTCCTACTGCTTGTGCACCCCCATCTTTTTGCACAAGGATGAGTTTTATCGTCTATTTTATCGAGGTAAGAATTAATTCACCCATATTTAAATTAATTATCATGTGTGGTGGAAGACATATGTATCTATAATAATATGGTTTAATAGAAATATAATTAAGGGGAGGGGATTATGGTATTGATTCTTGTGTTGGTTTATCTGTTATCTTTAATATATGCTATGATTTGAGTTGGCCGTTTGACCTCTAAAAATCATGGTCATTGGCGGTCACTGTTTGTGTAGAAGAATCCTGAATTATGGTTGTAAAAAATTAATTAATTGTTTTGAATTTTAAAACATGATTAATCAAATATATTCAATTAATTAAATGGACTCCCTAGGATTAAACTTGTTCTGTGATAACCATTGAATTATGAAATTGGAATTAATAAACCCTATTGGTCAAATATAATTACACCCTATAAGATAGGTGTGGTTGTGTACACTATTTGGTTATATTTGTTTTTGGTAATGGTTGTAATGGTTTTTCTTGAATAGGGATGTGTCAGTTGTGTAATGGAATATTATGTTGGATTGTTTGATTGAATGTTGAATCGATGAATTTGTAATGCAATGGGACTAAAATCCACTTTAGTTATGCTTTTTTCTGGTTGAGGATCAATTCATGTAGTGAGGATACCGAGGATAGTTTTGGAGTGATAATTTGGAATAAAGATGGTTTTAATTTTTTTTGGGATTTTTCATAGTGTTTCCGGATCCTTTTGTGAAGTGTCTGTGATTTATGATGTCATTTGTGGTGTGATGTGTTTTGTAGTTTCACAATTAGGGGTGGAATAAAAATTTTAATGAATTGCTTAACGAAGAGTGATAATTAGTTGAATGAATTGGATGGAGTTATGAATTATGTTTATGGAAGGCTATGTGGTTATTCGTTAGAGTTAGTAGAAAGGGATGATTTGCGGGGGCTGGTTATTTGTTTTGATAACCCCTAGGCCAGGCTGAGTGTTTGGTACCTATATATATACATGTAGTTCCTTATAATTTATATTCGGACCCCACTTGTGTTGATCACTATGTGAATAACACCCAGTTTATTATGGGGGAGGTTTTCCATTCCCTGTATCCCAGGGAGAGGTTTCATGGTTGGTTATCAGATCTTATATACTCCCAAATCTAGGAATTAGTGGCCCATGACTTTTTGGCCAGGTTGTGGTGCATTTATAAGGCCCGGGTGTCTGCGCGCAAGTTGTTCATCCTAGGTGTATTCGGGATGTGACATGTGGAACTTTACTATGTTTTTTTTGGAATGATGTTATGGTTTTTTGTCCTAAGTGTCTGCCGGTAGGATTTGATGTGGTTGTGGCCACTGAATTTGAGGGGAGGATGTGGAATGTGTCCCGGGTGTGTTCGTGCTAGTTTTGGAAGTGGTTCTTATGGAAGAGCATGGTAGAATCATGAAGTTTGTTATATGGTATGATCATTTAACTAGTGGGGAGTGGTGTGGGGTTCCCAAATATCGATGTTCTTATTACATTACTTTAATTAACATCTATAATTTGGTGAGTGTTTGTAATGGGGTTGGCGTGGATAGTTTACCTTGTTAGGTGCTTTTGGATTTCTGATGTTTTCTCATGGGAGCATTATTATTTACCCCACTTATGAATTAGTGTATTTGTTTTTTACTACTGAGTATAATTTTACGCTCACCCTATGTGTATAATATATTTTTTTAGGTTTCAATGGAGATTACGCAGAATGTACATGACATTACTAGTTTAGGGATCATGATAGTTGTTTTTTATCTACTTATCTTTGTTATTTTGGTATTTACATCGGAGTTTTACATAGTATTTATTAAAATTTCACATTAAACATGCATGTGGTATAGATTTTGGCTTCTTTTACATATATTTATTGGACATGTTCTGAGGATGATACAACTTATCACCCGATTGTGGTTTCGATATAAATGGCAATGCCACTTATTTTGTGAGATTTATATACCATTGGTGTTGGTATCCCCCCCAGGGCCAATTAGATGTGGTACTTGAGAGTCATTATCTTTTTTTCTCCTTGAAGAGGGTTGTGAAAATGATGAGGGTGTGATTCAGTTTAGAATGAGGCTTACTGTTCCTTCATCACATGGGATAAATAATGAGGTATTGGATAATGAACATATCTCAAAATTCTCTATCCATACTGGGAGTACCAATATTTAATGTGATCTCTTAGAGAACTTCTCGTAGGAATAAATGAATAAGAATATCGCTGAGTATATCTCAAGGTGCTTGATATGTCATAAATTTAAAAAAGAGTGATAGAAGTCCATAATCATGATTAAACTATTTCATATACCCATGTAGAAATAGGAAAATTTCACTATGGACTTCATCATAGGTGTTTCAAAGTCATCAAATGGAAGAAATGGGATATTGGTTGTGGTGGAATAACTCGCCATGGTTTCCCAATTTATCACTATTTGGAAATATCTCTCCCTTAAACTGCTTGATAAGCTATATGTTAAGGATTTTATGACACTCTATAGAGTTCAACTATTAATTGTCATAGATCATGATCATAGGTTCACATCAAAATTATGGAGGAGTCTTCAACAGACATTGAGTACAAGATTTAATTTACACATGGGATATCAACCCCAAAATGATGGCCAATATAAAATAATAATTAGAATTCTTGATTATTTTCTATGATTCTTCACATTATTATTAAAAGGTGTATGTGATAATCATCTCCAATTGGTTGATTTCTCATACAAAAATATCTTTCAATGGAGTATTTAGTTGGATCAATATGAATCTATATATGGGAAATTTTTTAGATCTCTAACTTGTTGGGATGAAGTTGGTGAAAGAAAGCTACATGGACTAGATCTTGTGCATGAAATGACGCACAGGGTTAAATCTATCAAAGAACATATAGAAGTAACTCATATCCTAAAAAAGAGATACCCTAACAACCGTTTAAGGGGCATGGAGTTTGAGGTTGGAGATAAATTATTTCGTGGAATATCATCATGCAAGAGAGTCATGTGGTTTATAATGGAAGGAAATCTATGCACAAGTTACATTTGAACCTTTGAGATCGTTGATCTTATAGGGTACCCAGCCTATCAGATTTCTCTTCCAACAAATGTGGCTAAATTTCTTGACGTGTTCCATGTATCAAATTTGAGGTAGTAAATACCAGATCTCCCACATGTACTAAATATAGAGGTGGTAAAGCTAAATGATGATCTCTTATATGAGGAGTATCTAATAATGATTCTAGACTAGATTGATTAGGATCCACACAATAAGAAAAAAAACATTTTCAAAGTGTTATGGAGGAACCCCAAGTATGGCGATCCAACTTAAAAACAAGAGGTTGGGATGAAGGAGAGTTCCCATCAATTTTTTTTTGTAAAATGATTTTTAAAGGAAGATATTTCAATAGGGGGGATGTAATGATCCGAAATTCAATGAACTAAATTTCCCCCTTATTTTGATAATTTAACATAGTATAGTTTCACAAAATAATATTAATAACACAACAAAAAATTTATATATGATGAATGAATGAAATTAATTTTATTTTCGATGTTAAGGAAACAATAACGGTGAAATAATAACTTGACCATAGTAATAGTCATATGACCCATTTTGAATAATAAACTGACCAAATAAATAGTTACCTCAATCATTAAATTATAAATAAATTCCTTGTATCCTATAAGTGAAAATGTCATATAATTATATCATATTATAGGACGATAAACATTTTTAAAATTATTAATTATGTGTTGGTAATTTTATAAGTCGTTAATATTTAATGACAATTTTATGATTAATTTATAATTTAAAATAAAATTTATTTCCAAAAAATGAATTCGTAAATTAATATTTTGATAGTTTATAATTTTAATATAATTTTATGATCAGTTAACTAATTTATCAAAGTGTTTGGAAATCATTTATAATTTTAAAATAAGTATTTTACAAGAAAATGATGATTTTAATTAAAAATTGAATTTCCAATATCTAGAAAATTATTTTCATAAAAATTATTTCATTTTTTAATATTATTCATCTAAAAATAATTATGATGAATTTTTTATTTATTAAATTATAGAATTTTTAAAAATAGTAATATATTATAATTTACAATAAAAGATAAAAACATTAGCAATGGATTCATATATAATGAAAAGATGATGTAAGACCAAAATAGTGATCTATAATTAATTATTTTAATATTTTTATAGTTCATTCACAAAATATTCATAGTTGTAACACAAAATAATAAATTAATTATTATTATATCAAGAAAACACCACTCCCCTCCACAATAAATACCACCCTCACCCACTCTTCTCCTCACACTTGGGATGATTTTATCCCTTCATAAATTTTTCAAAATACTAATCCTAGTCCCTCCCCCACTTCTAAGAGCTTATTATCCCATAAAAATACAAAAACCATTTCCTTACGGAGGTCCTCATGGTGAAAAATTCAAGTGGTAAATCAACTCTCTCTTTCTTTTAATTTCCTTTAAATTTCATTTATTTTCTTATTATATCCTCACATAACAAAATTCTAATGGATTTATAATTTCAGTACATTAAAAATAATTAAATTATATCATATTAATGGATGATACATCGTTAAATCTTCCCTCTTGCTCATTTTATTATAAAAATGAATTCGTCGCCCGTGATTTTTCAATTTACCGACAACATGGGCAATCCAATTTCATATTCCATAAATGACTTCATATGTATTAATAAAACCCTTAATTGGTTTAAAAAATATATTAATTTGTATGATATGACCATATATATATTTAAAAAAATTTATACATAGTACTGTAACGCCCCGACCCCAGCTACCCAGAGTCGGTGCATTACTTCGTAACATTGGCATGATCACAAGAAAGATCAAATCTCGAAAGACCGATTGGTTTAGTAGCCTTGGAAACACTAGATATAATCATAAAGTTTTACATTACATTTAAAAGTGAAAGACTAATACAACAACATAATTTTTCCACAATCCACACTATTAACCCCTCATAAAATCCTTGCAGGTCATTCATAACTTACTTCTTCACATCCTGGGAAAAATAAAACATAGAAAAGGGGTGAGCTCAAATGCCCAGTAAGGATAACAATATAGCGGAAACTTTCATAAATAAGAATAAAAATTTAAGGCAATGCATTACTAAAACAAAAGCCTTTTAAACTTTAACTTCAACATGGTATGGAAAAAGTAAAATGAAATAATGCCATTTACTTATTCACATGGATATTCTACTAATCGAATAATCACATGCAAAAAATCAATAACCACTTTCATAATGTTGGAATGCATAATGCTAAACGTTAATTTCTTTGTCTAGGCCTCATCCCAAGACCTAGGGGTTACTTCTAACCGGAACCCAACCCGGAGTGCCTCTAATAACCGGACACCAACCCGGAGTGCCTCTAATAACCGGACACCAACCCGGAGGGCATACTTTTACCAGTCCCTAACCTGGAGGGCTTACTTTAACCAGTCCCCAACCTGGAGGGCTTACTTTTACCAGTCCCCAACCTGGAGGGCTTACTTTTACCGGTCCCCAACCCGGAACATACTTGTTTAGCACATTCATCTGAAGAAAAGTTTGAAATATAACATAAACATTCGGATTAAAACTAGCATACGAAATGTCAATAATTTGACCATAAACTATGAATGGTATAAAAATAGCACATCCACAGTCAAACATATCACAAAACCTTCAATTCAATATAGAATTTTTGTATCATAATAAATCAACTTCAAATAATCTTAAAATCCATCAAAGGATGTTGACATAGATGAAATCAAAATTCTTTTTAAAGAAGTATCTCCTTTTATTTTGAAATCATTTAAGATCCATATAAAATAAAACATTTTCTTTGAAAATATTCTTATAAGCTTGTATGTAAAGCTTCGATGATTTTATAACGGCGGAAAATAACCGCACCCGCCGTATAAGTTAAAAAAACATTCTTACCTCAATTCTGTCGAAAAGGTTAAAAAGAACATTGTTTTGAAAACGACGGAAAGATTCCTTTATAAACCTCTTATAAAAAGTCAAACAAGGGTATAAATGACTTTAACCCATATTCTTGTAAATAGTAAAAATGTTTTGAAATACATTTCGAAGAAACATGGATGTGGATGATAACGAGATCCCAGTAGATTATTACGTATAAACAACCTCGGATAAAGAAGAGATTGTGAAATAACCCTTACCTTGTACTTTTCCATGGTTGGGGTAGGTTAACCTCCTGTATAATGGTAAAATAGTTGTTATTAAATTATACAAGAATCATATATATTAATATGATATCATATATGATCTTTTAACATTGATTTGTTAATAATATCTTAGAATTATCGTCGTTTCGGGAGTTAACTTACTCATTTTCTTTTATATGTTTTGTTACATAAGCCATGGTTGTTGTATCTTATTCATATCCAGAATGATATCTAGTCCTTAAACATCATTTTTAAATCATCAAATGATAATTATACTTGAATGGATACGATGGAGAATGAATCTCATCGCGTTCGTGGAGACGGTAGTCCGTACGTACGCACGAGCGACAATATCATTATTTTGATATTAAAATAATATATAAATGGATGGTATATCATATATACAGAATCATTAACATGTTATATTTATTATTTACATGAGTTACACATCATTATTATACCCATCCAAATAATATTATATTGAATAACAATTACACCACAACGTGGAGACGGTAGGTCGTACGTACGCACGTATGGTGACATGTTATTCAAAGGGTGGATAGAATACTGAATATGATTGTACCATATTTATAATAACATCACAGTATATGTGAGATACTGGAGTTATTATTTCATAATGGTAAGAACAAAGGAAGAAGAAGTGGAAGAAGAAATGAACTTAGAAAAAGGTGGTGAAATCATTACCTCTTCTTCGGGTTCTTCCTTTTGATTTGATCAAAAGGGCTCCTTAGGTTGGCTTTCTGATCAAACTAAGGCCTCTAGGTTGTAGTGAGGGATGTTGGGAGAGTATTTGGGCAGAGTTTGGCCGAACCAAAAGGCTTTGAAGGTGTGAAGAAATGAGAAGGAGGAGTGCCCTTTTATAAGAGGGGTGAGGGGCACCTTTGGAAAAGTTAGAAATATTAATTTATAATAAAGTCATATTCGGTTTCTAATGGCTCCAAAATTGACTATTCAAAGGTTGAGGTGGGGATAGGTCGAAAACAACTCATCCAATAGAATTTAGACAGGTTTGGGTACTTATATTAACCTTATCTTTAAGTATTAACTCTAAGTTAATTAGTTTCACTTTTACAATGTCTCTTTGTATTTTTATATAATATGGTTAATAAACTTACCATATACATACAAGCGACCCCCAAGTGGTCCATTAATGATGAACCTATCATGATATAAGTCTCTTGGCCGAACCTTAGATTTTTAGAAATTTAATATCAATTAATAATATAATATTTGTTTTAAGAACTCTTTTATGTCAATTTTGACACTATTCAATAGTTGATTTTTGTGAAACTCATAACAGATTGATTACTTCGAACAAAGTCTATTAAATCAATCCTAATATATCATATTAGCCTAGAAAATTAGTTTAATTCATTAAAAGTTTCATATTATATTTATTTGGGTATTTATAATATCAATTATTTTAATTTTTCACTATTATAGTAATTACTGCATCATCATTGTGTCATAAATAAAATAAATTATTTAATGTCTAAAAATTATAAATAAAATATCATTATGTAGGAAATCTTTTTGTCTTTCTAATTAATATTTATAATCTAAAATCCAACATGTAAAACCCTATGTAAAAATTGTTCTTTTAAAAGATGTAAGCTTATGCCATTTTTGTATTCATTTTAACTTAATTAAAATAAAGTGTCATTATCACTTACAAGTGGATCCATGGGGTCCCAAAATAGTCCCAAAGATTCCCATGGTCGACCATGTATCAACCAATAGGGTTAAGACACGTTTTAGGGTAATTAAGTATTATTATAATGTTATTTTTTAACCCTTATTTACCGGATTTACCCTTAACCATGGTAAATAAAATATTTACCGCAGTAATTATTCAAAATGTCTAAAAATAAAAGTTACCTATTTACACAATTTGAACATCCTGATTCCAAATATGGAATCCATTTTCCTAAATTCAAAACACAGAAGTGGAAGAAATTAATTTAAAATTAATTCCCGCTGTCAAAACAAAAAGCGTGTTTTTAAGAGATAATAACTATCAAAAGATTGACACTCGTTTATGTTCAGTTTAATTGTAAAATTATGTCCAATGACCAACATTATATTAAATGGTAAAAATATATTCTAAATATACTTTAAAACCACTCAAATTCATAATTTATCACTATTAATTATTTTGATTAAAAAAGTTGTTTTTAATTAAAATTTAGTAATTTTCACTATTCATCAAAATGTGAAAGTTATCCGAAATGTACCAAAATTTCACCTTAGGCTAAATTCGATATTCCAAATCCAAAAATGAAGTCCATTTTCAAATATAAAATATATATAATTTCAAAAAGTAGGTATTACTATTCATAGCGGCTAGTTTGATTGGTTACGGTGTGTTAGAACTCGGTGTTGCGTACAACACACGCTAGCGTACCGTGGAAGCTTGGGATGTTTCATTTTAAATTTTTGATGTCCCCATTTAGTCAAAAAGATTAAAATATAGTATCTAAAAAGGGTTCACTATTAAAATTTGTTAAAAGTGCAATACTGAAAATGAATTTGTTCTTACATTATGTCTAAGAAACTCATAATATGGATTCTAAAATTATAAGGATTATATAAAGCTTAAAATTTAGTTAACACTATTCATAACCTCTTTTGAACAGCTTGTTTGGTAAGTCATGGTGCGATTGAACTTGGTGTTGCGTGTAGTGAAAGTTATTGAATTATTTTGAAGAAATAACACACTATAAAATCTTGGGGTGTTACATTCTCCCCTCCTTCAATAAATTGCGTCCTCGCAATTTGAAATTGTTCTTCGAAAATTTAAGGTTGAAAATAGAAAATATCTTTGTGGGAAAACCCACATCGAAAATTGGGTTACTAAAATTTAATCTTAATATGAGGAAAAGAGAAATGAAAGGATCACCACCAAATTATGATTTATATTAGGAGAATATTGGTGGCAATTAGAGACATATAATTGGAGGAAAAACGTAAATATTTATACGTAGTGATTGAGGTCATCAATCAAAAACAAGTATAAAATTGAGGTCCTTAAATTCATCAATCTATGATGATTTGAAATACCATCGGTTCAACAAAACATAGGGTATTAGGATAACACATTTTTGACATTTCAAAATATCTTAGTTGAAATCCCACATCGAAAAATGAATTAATGAGGCCTCTATTTAAAATAAAGAGTCAAAAGTATGAAGATTACCGAAAATAACACATACTAGTGTTCCATGTAGGAAAATATGGATATGGAAGAAAAATCTAACCATCAATTATCTGATGGAGAGTGGTAGATAACATGGCTATGAAAAGGCCAACAATCCCAAAGCCATAAATTAGTGATGATTTAAGGTACTATCTAGGAAAACATTTTTGTTCTAATTTTCTTTTCTTAATATTGAGGAATTTTTTTTTTGAGATTGGCTAAGATCATATGGAGATATACTTACTTTATAATTAGAGTTTTATCCATTAATAAATTTCTACCACAAACTCATCTTTCACTCTAAAAGATAATAGAATGTAAAAAAAATTCTATTTACACTATTCGTATAGGGTTCCAAAATAAACGAATTTATAATTCATCTACACGATCTTTTAATAAAAACTACATTATTTAATCCAGGACATCTCATGGTCCAGTGGTAGGTGATACACCCTTGTCGCCCTTCGGTTGCGGGTTCAAGTCTCGCAGCCTTGCCGGACGCGACGGGTTGCCGCCCGACCTCCGGGTTGTCCTTTTATGGCAATCCAAAATAATCCAAACTAGAACTATCCAAAATACTTCTGTCCAAACTCACAGTCTAACTTTTATAAGGAAGGTAAACATAATATAGATCCTTTTTACCCCGTAATAGCATATGAATACCTTCATCATGTATTACCATATTCCTTATTGATTACATTCATGCTCCCTTATTCCATATAGAATGCTGGATATACTTCATCAATCCAAAAATGTTTTAAACCCCAACAATGATGGAATATACAACTCATTAATCAGTTCCAAGGTAGTCAAGAATATCCAATATATTTTTTCCAAAATAATCATGTATTATTCGAAAATCACTACCTCGGTATCAGAACTATATTATGGTTTATCATTCTCTCAACCATATATTTTCCAAAAATTTATCCTGCTATTGAGTCACATTTCTTTGTTCCACACAATCTCAAGTCCTTAATGAAATAGTACTGCAGTACAATCCTTATATACTCCATAATTATTATAACAAGTACATTGTTGATAGAACACTCAATTGACATAATCAACATAAGAACTCTAATCATTCCTCTTCATCTGTGGTAGTATCATAACTTGATTATTATCCAATAGCATCATTTGCGGCATAGTCTGATGACTGGGACATAGGTTCGTGTAGTGTCCAAACTCCTTGCAAATGAAGCATTGTACATTTGAAACCATTTTCTTACCCTTGCAGTCATGTACTTTGTGCCCTTTTCCTCCACACTTATAACAATCTCCCATTCCTTTCAGGCAAGTTCCAGGGTGTTTCTTTCCACAGTTACTACATATGGGAAAATTATTCTTTTCCCTCTTCCCTTTATCCATTTTTCTCTCTTCCATCCTTTTCTTCTCTTGCTTCCCTTCAAAGACATAGGACTCAGTAAACTCTTTACTTATCTTATCAACACATGATATTATTTCTTCATATGATGATAATACATGGGAGGCTATTTCTCTTATCAATTCTAGCTTAAAACCATGAAAGATATGATCCTTCTTTCTCTTTGGATCATGTGCATTTCTGGAGTTCTCATTCCTTCTACTGGGCGCCATTTCTATACCATGGCATAAACTAGATCAGTTTATGAATCAAAACACATAATCCCATACTTATAAAACACTTAACATAAATTGAACTATTTATGGATATAATCCATAATCATAAAAATGTTTTCTTTGAGGAAGTATATACTCATAAACCCTTCATAATGATTTGTAAAGAAAATGAGAGTTATCCTAAGCATATCCCCCGGGAGTGTCGTAACCAAGAGTGCAGCAAGGCCCGTTGTCGTGCACCAGTTCCCGTTCGAGTCTAGATCAAAGCGGTGTTTTCAGGTTTTACCCCTAGGTACATCTGTGCCAGAGCCGCCTCTACCTGCTCGTATCCAGACAGGGATGTATTGCTCGGAAAACTCACAAAATCTCTACAATACCAAAATTCTAGGAAGTTCCTCTATACTAATCCTCAAAGTTCATCTTAGGTCTACGTGCTCTAATCAGAGTTTATCTAAATCTAGCTTCCAAGGTTTGTACTAAACTTCCTCTGATACCAACTGTAACGCCCCGACCCCAGCTACCCAGAGTCGGTGCATTACTTCGTAACATTGGCATGATCACAAGAAAGATCAAATCTCGAAAGACCGATTGGTTTAGTAGCCTTGGAAACACTAGATATAATCATAAAGTTTTACATTACATTTAAAAGTGAAAAACTAATACAACAACATAATTTTTCCACAATCCACACTATTAACCCCTCATAAAATCCTTGCAGGTCATTCATAACTTACTTCTTCACATCCTGGGAAAAATAAAACATAGAAAAGGGGTGAGCTCAAATGCCCAGTAAGGATAACAATATAGCGGAAACTTTCATAAATAAGAATAAAAATTTAAGGCAATGCATTACTAAAACAAAAGCCTTTTAAACTTTAACTTCAACATGGTATGGAAAAAGTAAAATGAAATAATGCCATTTACTTATTCACATGGATATTCAACTAATCGAATAATCACATGCAAAAAATCAATAACCACTTTCATAATGTTGGAATGCATAATGCTAAACGTTAATTTCTTTGTCTAGGCCTCATCCCAAGACCTAGGATTTACTTCTAACCGGAACCCAACCCGGAGTGCCTCTAATAACCGGACACCAACCCGGAGTGCCTCTAATAACCGGACACCAACCCGGAGTGCCTCTAATAACCGGACACCAACCCGGAGGGCATACTTTTACCAGTCCCTAACCTGGAGGGCTTACTTTAACCAGTCCCCAACCTGGAGGGCTTACTTTTACCAGTCCCCAACCTGGAGGGCTTACTTTTACCGGTCCCCAACCCGGAACATACTTGTTTAGCACATTCATCTGAAGAAAAGTTTGAAATATAACATAAACATTCGGATTAAAACTAGCATAAGAAATGTCAATAATTTCACCATAAACTATGAATGGTATAAAAATAGCACATCCACAGTCAAACATATCACAAAACCTTCAATTCAATATAGAATTTTTGTATCATAATAAATCAACTTCAAATAATCTTAAAATCCATCAAAGGATGTTGACATAGATGAAATCAAAATTCTTTTTAAAGAAGTATCTCCTTTTATTTTGAAATCATTAAAGATCCATATAAAATAAAACATTTTCTTTGAAAATATTCTTATAAGCTTGTATGTAAAGCTTCGATGATTTTATAACGGCGGAAAATAACCGCACCCGCCGTATAAGTTAAAAAAACATTCTTACCTCAATTCTGTCGAAAAGGTTAAAAAGAACATTGTTTTGAAAACGACGGAAAGATTCCTTTATAAACCTCTTATAAAAAGTCAAACAAGGGTATAAATGACTTTAACCCATATTCTTGTAAATAGTAAAAATGTTTTGAAATACATTTCGAAGAAACATGGATGTGGATGATAACGAGATCCCAGTAGATTATTACGTATAAACAACCTCGGATAAAGAAGAGATTGTGAAATAACCCTTACCTTGTACTTTTCCATGGTTGGGGTAGGTTAACCTCCTGTATAATGGTGAAATAGTTGTTATTAAATTATACAAGAATCATATATATTAATATGATATCATATATGATCTTTTAACATTGATTTGTTAATAATATCTTAGAATTATCGTCGTTTCGGGAGTTAACTTACTCATTTTCTTTTATATGTTTTGTTACATAAGCCATGGTTGTTGTATCTTATTCATATCCAGAATGATATCCAGTCCTTAAACATCATTTTTAAATCATCAAATGATAATTATACTTGAATGGATACGATGGAGAATGAATCTCATCGCGTTCGTGGAGACGGTAGTCCGTACGTACGCACGAGCGACAATATCATTATTTTGATATTAAAATAATATATAAATGGATGGTATATCATATATACAGAATCATTAACATGTTATATTTATTATTTACATGAGTTACACATCATTATTATACCCATCCAAATAATATTATATTGAATAACAATTACACCACAACGTGGAGACGGTAGGTCGTACGTACGCACGTATGGTGACATGTTATTCAAAGGGTGGATAGAATACTGAATATGATTGTACCATATTTATAATAACATCACAGTATATGTGAGATACTGGAGTTATTATTTCATAATGGTAAGAACAAAGGAAGAAGAAGTGGAAGAAGAAATGAACTTAGAAAAGGGTGGTGAAATCATTACCTCTTCTTCGGGTTCTTCCTTTTGATTTGATCAAAAGGGCTCCTTAGGTTGGCTTTCTGATCAAACTAAGGCCTCTAGGTTGTAGTGAGAGATGTTGGGAGAGTATTTGGGCAGAGTTTGGCCGAACCAAAAGGCTTTGAAGGTGTGAAGAAATGAGAAGGAGGAGTGCCCTTTTATAAGAGGGGTGAGGGGCACCTTTGGAAAAGTTAGAAATATTAATTTATAATAAATTCATATTCGGTTTCTAATGGCTCCAAAATTGACTATTCAAAGGTTGAGGTGGGGATAGGTCGAAAACAACTCATCCAATAGAATTTAGACAGGTTTGGGTACTTATATTAACCTTATCTTTAAGTATTAACTCTAAGTTAATTAGTTTCACTTTTACAATGTCTCTTTGTATTTTTATATAATATGGTTAATAAACTTACCATATACATACAAGCGACCCCCAAGTGGTCCATTAATGATGAACCTATCATGATATAAGTCTCTTGGCCGAACCTTAGATTTTTAGAAATTTAATATCAATTAATAATATAATATTTGTTTTAAGAACTCTTTTATGTCAATTTTGACACTATTCAATAGTTGATTTTTGTGAAACTCATAACAGATTGATTACTTCGAACAAAGTCCATTAAATCAATCCTAATATATCATATTAGCCTAGAAAATTAGTTTAATTCATTAAAAGTTTCATATTATATTTATTTGGGTATTTATAATATCAATTATTTTAATTTTTCACTATTATAGTAATTACTGCATCATCATTGTGTCATAAATAAAATAAATTATTTAATGTCTAAAAATTATAAATAAAATATCATTATGTAGGAAATATTTTTGGCTTTCTAATTAATATTTATAATCGAAAATCCAACATGTATAACCCTAGGTAAAAATTGTTCTTTTAAAAGATGTAAGCTTATGCCATTTTTGTATTCATTTTAACTTAATTAAAATAAAGTGTCATTATCACTTACAAGTGGATCCATGGGGTCCCAAAATATACCCAAAGATTCCCATGGTCGACCATGTATCAACCAATAGGGTTAAGACACGTTTTAGGGTAATTAAGTATTATTATAATATTATTTTTTAACCCTTATTTACCGGATTTACCCTTAACCATGGTAAATAAAATATTTACCGCAGTAATTATTCAAAATGTCTAAAAATAAAAGTTACCTATTTACACAATTTGAACATCCTGATTCCAAATATGGAATCCATTTTCCTAAATTCAAAACACAGAAGTGGCAGAAATTAATTTAAAATTAATTCCCGCTGTCAAAACAAAAAGCGTGTTTTTAAGAGATAATAACTATCAAAAGATTGACACTCGTTTATGTTCAGTTTAATTGTAAAATTATGTCCAATGACCAACATTATATTAAATGGTAAAAATATATTCTAAATATACTTTAAAACCACTCAAATTCATAATTTATCACTATTAATTATTTTGATTAAAAAAGTTGTTTTTAATTAAAATTTAGTAATTTTCACTATTCATCAAAATGTGAAAGTTATCCGAAATGTACCAAAATTTCACCTTAGGCTAAATTCGATATTCCAAATCCAAAAATGAAGTCCATTTTCAAATATAAAATATATATAATTTCAAAAAGTAGGTATTACTATTCATAGCGGCTAGTTTGATTGGTTACGGTGTGTTAGAACTCGGTGTTGCGTACAACACACGCTAGCGTACCGTGGAAGCTTGGGATGTTTCATTTTAAATTTTTGATGTCCCCATTTAGTCAAAAAGATTAAAATATAGTATCTAAAAAGGGTTCACTATTAAAATTTGTTAAAAGTGCAATACTGAAAATGAATTTGTTCTTACATTATGTCTAAGAAACTCATAATATGGATTCTAAAATTATAAGGATTATATAAAGTTTAAAATTTAGTTAACACTATTCATAACCTCTTTTGAACAGCTTGTTTGGTAAGTCATGGTGCGATTGAACTTGGTGTTGCGTGTAGTGAAAGTTATTGAATTATTTTGAAGAAATAACACACTATAAAATCTTGGGGTGTTACAGTACTAAATGAGAAAACAAAATGAGTTTTTTGTGATCTAAAAACAATCAAAAGTAACCTAAAAAGATCATCATTCACTAATGAATCATCCTCGTAATATATAAACAAATTATTTATAATATCATTTAAACATAATTAATATCATTAATAAAATATAATAAAAATTCTATATATTTATACCCATTTTACATGAACATCCATTCATGAATTCAAGTGAACCAATCATGAAAACTATGAAAACGAATGATCCTGGATGATGAAATTAAATTCTATAACCCATCAAAAGAACCATAAAATAACATAATAATACCATACATAATAAGATTCATAAAATTATAAATATTTATTTAATTAATTAATATAATGTGATTATACAGGATGTTAATGTGAAGGATACACTCAGACAAAAGTTTAGTGGAATTCTCGAACCCTACACTCTTTCGTTGGGTTTCCAATATTTCTCCACATTTTCAGTATGAAAATTATTTAAATAGAATTATTCATAATTCTATTTACTTTTATGGGATATAAATTTAATCTAGATGAGTTTTTGATGACATTAATTTTATCCAAAAGAACACATTGTTTAAAAAAACACACATTTTACTTCTTGATATTATTTCTTTTTCACTCACAGATGATGATTTTAGTACGCAATTCACTATTTAATTTGGGAACCAAATGTTAATGAATGTATTAATGTGAAATGAAACCCATTAATTTCTATTGGTTGTTTTATGGTCATAAATTATATATGATTTATGTTGAAAACATGATACTGAAAATGTTTTCAGGTGATGGGTGTGCCAAAAACTCTATAACATTCCAATTGAATGCGTAATGACATGTATCTCTTGAGAAAATATAAATGGCATGGTCATGATTCTATATTTTTTCAAAACAATGTGTGTTAGATAAACACTATGTCATGATGTTTCATTTTCATGCATTTCTATATTTCAAGCCTTTTTTATAATGTTTCCTCTCATGATTATGATCATGTGCCTATATTATGACTACGATCAACCCATGTAATATTGTATCATGTTATTATCTATCTAAATAACAAAATTTTATCTCCCCCATTTTTTATGTATATCCATAGGTTATTACTTGTACTAGTGAAAATGTGAATTCCTCTAATAAGATAGAGAATAATTAATTAAATAAATGTTTCTCCTTTATTTTTTAAATGTTCGGTATTATCCTAATTTTCATTAGACACTAAAAAATTGGACAATTATTGTTTAATGATTATATGTTTTTTATCTTTAAAATAATTAAATATGATATGTATGAAAAATCAGGGTCTTTATAAAAATGAAATTTTTACCTTAAAGAAATGTAATTATAATAGAATTTTTTTGGTCAAGGTGAAAATTGTGTTTTCTGGGGGATAAACATTAAACCATAAGGGCTTCAAATGGCACAAAACATTTCAAAAGAAATTATGGACATATATATTACTTATATACTTTAATTATATATAATTTCCAATTTTGGATCATTTTCACAAGTAAAAATGTGTTTAAAACATTTTATTTTAAAAAAATTGAAGTGTGCCCCTCACATAACATATTGAAGGACATCCATCCTCATCTCCCCATCAAAAAGAAAAATAAATATTTTCGTAAAATCCCTTACAAAATATATTCCTCATTTATATATACCCATTCTATAAAACTAAATTTAGTCATAAATCAACCATAAGATGTCTTTTTGTTAAAACGTATGTCTGTTACCTGAATAGCATTTATCACTATTTGATAAGGATTTTCATATTCTTCCATCCAAATAAATATTCTATTACTATTTAAAAAATATGATATAGTAATAATGTTAAAATAAATATAATCCCACTTTCATTTTTTGGTCATGAGGCAAAAAAATCTTCCATATCCCTTAAATGAGACACAAAATCATTTTTGATGGGATTCCACCTCGCGAACCGATGTGATGCGCTTTCATATCTTTTATACATTTATAGTAATAAAGATAAATTATGTAAATGAATAAAATATTTATAAAATATTTCTACTAATTTAATTATTATATCACATATACATAACCAATTTATATTATGTGTAAATATGATAGTGTCAATTGTTTTGACATTGGACTACTGCCTTGGGAAGAGATTTGATTCATTCACAATTCAAAAAGAAGGTAATAGGGATTAAATAAATAAATTGATATATATATATATAAATATATTCATTAAATATAAAAAAAATTTTGATGGCAATTTGTTATTTAACATTGTTTATATATATTTGTTGATAAATTTTTTACATCATTCATAATTAAATATGACATGTTGTCTCAGTCAACTGTGTACATAATCTTCTATCTCTAAATATTATAATCAACTATTAATATATATATATATTGATGTTACACGATATTTAAATAAATGATATGAATATTGATTTTTCTAAAATAGGATCAATATAGGAGGACCAAAAAAATTTACAATTCATAACATAAAATAAAATCAAAGTAGATGTGACCCAAAGTCATAATTTAATATGGAAGTATTGATTAATTTGTTAAATAATGTCATAAGAAAATAAAATATGGTATGATAAACAATGGTAATGTTTTTTAATATATCTATAATAAAATTATTTTAATTACATAAGAGGTTTAAACATGTATGAAGTATTTTGAGGCTTAGGGTACAATTTATATATCTCAATTTCGTAATCATGAGATACAATTAATATTCACCACCTATTTATTTAATGTGGTGTATATAATGATCATTATATTTTTACTATTATCATGTAAATTATTAATATTTATGTATCATGAATTTATTTATCTTTCATGGGGTTCATAATTAAAAATTTACCAAAATGGTATGTGATTGTCATCCCATTTTATTTCATTCAGACATATATTATGTGATTAACCTATATAATTTTAAGGGATGTATATACTAACCATTAGAAATGTTATATCATTAATTTCCTTTTATTAATAATTTATATTATGTTTCATTTCATTTTATTCATTCATGGGACTTATTATTCAATTTTACCAAATTAGTGATAGTTTTATTATACAATATAATCGATTATTGTGATTAATTGGTTCATGCTTATGATGATGAAATATTAGAACATATCTCCCATTAAACTCATTAAAATTAGTATCCTATGACAATATTTTAAAAAAAATATAAATTCATCTACAAATATTTATTTAATAAATAATTCAATGTTATGATTGTAAGAACAATCATCATTACTTTTATCTTCAGTCTAGAGAAACATTTCTTCAGAAAAATGTTTTATAAAAATGTTATCCAAGATTTTCAATATTATATAAATAATTTATTAAATAATATTTTTAAATAAAATTTAATATGTAATAAAATTTGACTGTAATCCTCTTTTCATTTTTTAAATGATGCGAGTTTGTTTTTTCTATAGAAAATGAGGATGGAATTAGTGTTTCAACATGTCCGACATCAATTGTAATATCTTGATGTCATTACCATTATTTTTATTGAATAAAATTAAAAAAAATCATGTTTGTTTAAAAAAAAATTAATTTCTCTATATTTTATGAATTTTTTAATTTTAATTTTTTTTAATGGAAATGATATTTTCGTCATGAAACATTCCATGTTACATTTCATTCGATGATAATTTCCATAGAAGATGAGATAAAATAATTTTTCATATCCATTATTTGTTATATAATGAGAGGATACTCTTATTATTCATTATATGATTGTTTTACTATATGTAGATCATATTTTTATGAAACCCATTTCGCTTCCATAGGTTATAGAAAAATAAAATTTTTATGAAACCCCCTCTATTCCATGAATTATTCTTTTATATAATAAACAAATGATTTTAATCCTATATATTTTGAATTTTTTTTAGTTCATTAATTTGTGAAACCCATTTAGTTTCATGGTTTCTAATGAGATGATATTTTTTGTTCTTTTGGAACATATATGTATTTTTTTTATTATGTGAATGGTGATACCTGTATCTCACTTAAAAAAATTATGTAATTATTGATATATTATTTTATAAATAGGAATTGAATGGTTATATTACCTATTTCATTATGGTACACTACACACAATTAAATTTTAGGAATTTAACCATGAATTTTCTAATTATTGGGGGAGTAAACCCATTCCACGTCGTTTTCAAAAATGATACGTGGTTACTAATGAAATTATTTCTCTATATATATGTTCTCCAAAAATCTTAATCGTATACCAATGTTATTATCTCATGTTTCATGTTCTTATATTTATTTATGATTCATGTATTATAATCTCCTTATATTTTTTCCCTAACACAATATTTTGATCTATGAGATTAAGGGCATTGTTTTTGAAATGTTATGGTAATGTTATCACACCCTTATTCTCAGGTTATACTTATTTCTCTCACTTGTTTACTCTTAAGGGTTATTTATGATCCCCCTTTATTATGTTTCTATTTTATAGTTTATGAATAATGTTCTAAAGAAGGGTAATTTCAATTAAGGATAATAAATATAAAGACCTCTATAGAAGACGTTGAATATATTTTACTAAATTATAATATTGTGTTCAAAATATCTTATGAATATAAAGTATTACAATTCTTGGGTTTGGGTTGGATTAATGGATGTAATATTTATCTAAATTATTTGACAATATTTCTTATATGTTTTTGTCATTATATTTGGTATTTGAGAATTTTTTTAGATTACTATTATAATCAATGATATGAAAACACTAATTAGAATAATGAGTATGTATACTAATTTAATTATATGTATGATTCCATAAATAGGAAAATTCCATAGAATTCTATTAAATACTAGAATGTGGTTTAAAAGTAATTAAATACATGTTTGGATTATAAAATTGAATTTTTCTTGGGAACAATGCTACCATGGGGTAATAACATTGACAATAGTTTATTGAGCAGGACATGGTCATAACGTGGTGCACGACAATATGAATTTTTTCACATATATATTGACACACCAAATGTATATGAATTTTTAATTAACATGACTTTTTATGAACAATCATGAAGTATTCAAAAATTACATAGGGTAAGACTAAGGTATTATAGACATAAAAGGTTGTTTCTTGATTTAGATATCATATTATTGAATCTTAATTCTTATTTGGTTTTCAACTATGATTATTATTTCTCACACAATGATTTTTTTAGAAATTGTTGGGAACTAGATGAAACATTTATAACAATATATGTTATAGAAATAATGTTTATTATATACCCTATAGTATGATGACTATAGCGAAGGATATCATGGTTATGTATCATCCTTTATCATTATATATGATTAATAACATACACATCAAAAAATATATGGACTCACCATAAAAAAAAGGAAAGATATTTTTGAGATCATAGGTGGTGGAGAAAATGATATAATGAAAACATAGTTCCAATATGTCAATATGGAGGGAAAAAATAGTTATGTTAATGTCTCAACATGATGAATTTATTCTTTTATCATTTGTGATAAAGAAAAAAGGAATTTAATTTCTGAGCAATAATAAAATAATCAGTTAACAAAATTGATTGAAATTATGGTATCCTTAGAATGTAAATAATGCTAAAATTATTTAAATGTGGAAAATAGATTCATTATGAATAATGATGTCATATGGGGAAATATCATGACGAAAATAATGAATTTTGTATGAGTAATGGTTAAATTACTTTCGATAAAATCACTAAAACTGACATAAATAAACATGACATCTTCTAAAAGTACTATTTAGGATAAATATAAGAATAATGATAAAATTTTGATTGATTAGTTTTAGGACATGCTACATATTTATTACTGATGGAAAGAGGTATTTAGGAATAATATTATGAATCCTTGTTAGTAGTTTATGAATTATGTTGAAACATTGATGAGTTTATTTTAAATCTTGAATTATGTTATATGAATTGTAAATTATATTTGGATTATTCAATATATATTGTTCATTATGTATATTCAAGTAAATATTTAATGGTACTTATGGCCTTGAATGGTTATTTAATAGAAATTTGATATTTTATTTAAAACACATGAATAATGGAATAACACCTTTTATATGTTTATGAGTTTGAGAAATGGATTTTAGTTTTGAAAAAAATATTATTGACCTGGAGGATGATAATTGAATAGTATTGATTATCATGGAACTGATTAATTATTTTAGGACAATGAGGAATATGATACCATTTATAAGTTTATATAATTATTGGATGGATAGAATATATAAAAAATACTATTGTTTTGTTAATGAAATGAGAAGGTATGGATGTTTTCATTGAGGCAATTTTGTTAATTATGGTCATTAACATGCGTCATGAAAATATATGAATAGGGATTTAAAATATTGTTTATGGGAAAAATAAATGACTCATTTTGATATTTGGGGGATTAATGATACTTGGGTTTTCAAAAATGTTTTTGTTCATTTACATAATTTATGAATTTTGGAGGGCTTATAATTTTATCCATCTATGGTGTAGTCTATATCTATATTTCAATGAGGTTATATAGAATATATAATAACATCTCCGTATGAAAATTTATGAATACTGTATAATATGTGATAACCATTTTTATGATGATAAATATAGAAAGAAGGATGGGCTATCATTTTAGGATGGATATTTTTTCTATTATTTCTTCATGAATAAAAACATTCATATCCATTAAATATATTTTGATATGGAGTGGAAATTGATTGATGGACTACCGATGGATGAGATTGGGATTACAGAATGGAATGAAACAACGGTAGTAAATATTCTCAAGAAAAATAATCCTCATTATGAAAATGATCTTGAAATTGTGTTTTTTATATTTACAATCATTTTTTATGATTCAATGGAATGATCAAAAATCAATGATTTGTGGAATTGGGGTCACTAACTTTCTCTTGATCATATTTTTTGTCACCCTCAATCAATATTTAGGTTTTATTTTTCTCTTCTATCTCCATGTTTCACTTCTAAGAAATGTTTCTTTATATGGAAACCATTTTATGTATTATTCTAAGTGACCTTTGTTAATATCACTCTCCAACATCAAGAGGTTGTAGTATTAATCCTCAATATATTTTTTTATTCTGATGAATGTATATTAAATGTTGTAGACCTGTTTATAAAATATAGGATCAAATATAGGTGATGAAATTTTTCTATGGATAGGTAATTTAATACAATTCGATTTTTGAAAACTATTATTTTTAGAAAAAATTAATATTTTTGATATTTTTTGTGACGTAAAACATTTATTTATTCTTTCCATACATGAAAAACTTAGTTTATGAGGCATTATAATGATCACAGAGTTTATACAAGTGACGACCCGTCCTCGTGACCCATGCAGTTACTACCCCAAGCCCGGCTTCCAAAGGCCTGGGGCTGGCGACTAGCACCAAAGGCGTAAATCCCGATAAAAAGGGAAGGCATTGCCTTTATAAAGTAAGAAATCACCATAGAGTAAGAAAGATGAAGTAAACACTAAGTAAATTGAGTACAAATTCAAATGATGGAAAGTAAATGGGCCAGAATACAAACCCAGCTGAAGTAAAGTACAACTAAAAAAAGTACAGAAACTGAATAGTAAAGCAGCAACACTGAGCCTTCCACTAGAAATCCCACCTGATGGGTGGGTACAAATAGCCTCCTCAGCTCCTCGGGTCCAGCCGTCCGTTCCGTGTACGTCCTGCCCAGTGGTCTGCCTCCAGGTACCAACATGCTCCACAAGCCTCATCCACGATTACTGCTATCCGTCGTCTGCATCCAACACAACGTAGTGCGGGCATAGCCCATGGAAGGGTGAGTATACGCTACTCATTAAGGACCCCGATACCCCCGAAGGTCTCCCAGAATCCATAAAGGATAATCCACAAAGGAAAGATACAATCACGAAGTAACAACCAACTCTACTTAGGTATATGCACATACATATACCTAAGTCATCAATTCCCGTTCAGCTCCAACATCAGATCCAATGTTCGATCTAGTCTACACAGTATAGTACAATCCAATCTACATAGGATAACACAACCCAATCCACTTAGGAAAGCAAGTCAATCATATCGAAGATAATGATTGAAAAGACAAGACTCAGCTCACACATGTATACTTCTTCGTAAGATGACAGAGATGATTAGATGTATCCACTAATTCATCTAATATATCAGACCCACGTAGGATACAAGACCAGCTAAGCTGTCGGACCCACAAAGGATACAAGACCATCTACTCTACCGGACCCACGTATGATACAAGTAAAGAGTGAAATACTGTTGGACCCATGTAGGATACAAGAAAAGTAGTCACGTACTTCCAGACCCAAAAAGGATAAAAGAACAGTAGTCATCACCATCGATCCGATGGAGGATTCCAGTACGGTGGTCGTCACTGCCAAACCCACAGAGGATTTCAGTATAGTCGTCATCGTCGTCGCAGTCGCAGCCAGTTCAAGGGTTCCCGCACATAGCATGCTCGAATATGGGAGGGTCCGCTCCACGAGCCAAGGGGTTTGATACATAAACTGACATGTAGTCCGGAGTTGATGTATCCCAAATTTCCATCTCGACAAAAAGGAACTCAACGCGACAGATGGCGCGTCAATCAGACGCCCGGTCTGAGAGTTATTGGTTTTTCCGTCCCAGGGGCCCAGTTGGTTTTTAAGACAAATACAACACAACTATACTCCAACTGCATCCAAAACTCGAGTGGAGTAAGCCAAAATGTCGGTCTCACTAAGAGGAAACCATGAAAGTCGACGACGCGTCAATCGAACGTCTGGAGCTCATGTTATAAGCGTTTCCGCTCTGAGGGCCTGGTTGGTTTCGTTTTCAAACCAACCCATCTGTACCCAAATTTCTCCAAAACCCTGATTTTAATATATGTAAACAACTGCCTCGATCCAAGGATCACATCGCAATAGATGGTGCATCAAATGGAGGTATGTAGCACTAGTTATGGCCGTTTGAATGAACCTGTCCGATTTAGGGGGGTTTGGGCTCAGACCGACCCGGACCAGAACCCCCAGGGTCAGCCCGAACCCGATCGACCCGACCCGAGTATGGGTCCGGCCCGCTACGGCGCGGCCCGACCTGGTGCGGCCGTTCCGGCCCGGGCGGCTCGGCGTTGGTCGAGCAGGGCGGCTCGGCGCTTACCGAGTGGGGTGGCTCGGCGCTGGCCTAGCAGACGTGGAAAGGGGGGGGGGGGAGCTGCCCCCCTCGTTTTGTAATGGTGGCTCCCACATGGGGGCCTGCCACTTTGCCAGCCGCCGGGGGTTAAAAACCCCTGGCCCTTCCCGATTCTGACCAGCTGTGATGGCAAGCCGGTGAGCCGCTGCGGGTCCCGCATTCCCTTGCGACGACGACCAGATTTCCAGCCGCCCTTTTATGCACCATCGCGGCCTTAGGCTGCACCCTTTTTCTGATCGGTGCGGTGCAATGGCGCCGCGACCTGCCCCGGCCGTGGCCCTCCATGGTTCTACGGCATGGCGCGATGGCGTCACGCCCCTCCGCTGCGTTCCTCCTCATTCTTGCGCCGTGCAGTTGCACCGTGCTTCCATCGTTCAATCCACAAAGAGTACAACAACAAAGGGGGAGGAGGGTCGGATGTGTTCATGCAGTCTATCCTCCTCCCGTTAATTCGATAACAAGTGTCTAAATAAATTAACGTTGGATGGAAAAAGAATATTCACAAACACAAAACCAAACCCCTACCTTAAGATGTTGTCGGACAAAGATCATCGTGAAAAAATGGTGTTGCGAGGGTGGTTTGATGACGACATTGGAGAGCATCCAAGAAGAGGATGTAGTCTCACACCGGCTGCAGAGAAGGGAGAGATCGGCATGTCGTCTCTCCTTGGTGCTCCGGCATTCTTCGCATTCTTCAACGAGGAAGAAGATGTTCTTCAAGAACGCAAGAGTTCTCTCATCTATTTCACACAATGAATATCCACCAATAATAAAATAAGACCATGTATTATTTTATTCACACACACACATTCCAACATTAATTTCAAATTCAATGAACTCATTCAATTAATTAACTTAATTGAATAGTGTTTAATAATCCAATTTATTGCGAGAGTTGACATGTCATTAAATTGGGGGAGTGGGTGAGTTACAAAATAAATTTCAAGAGGGAGGTTAAAATGAATTGAAGGGGTGGGACTCATGTGGGCCCCACTTCACTAATATCCTACCAAGTAGAGTTAGGATGTAGTTGGTCCCACTCCAACTTACATTCATAGGTTATAACTACATAGAATAGAAATAAAAATTGTAGCATAAATTTTATTTCACTCTTCAGTTAACCCATTTATTTAATAACCTCACCCGAGCAAACACAACTCCAAAAAAGGTGTTCCTATGCAATTACCGGTGCTGTGGTTCCATCGGTTCCCTCGGATTTCGATTTCAAGCACCGATTCAAAAGTTAGGAAAACACACTAATTCGTTTACTGAACGTACCTGAGTTAAACATCGGAAATTGATTTCGGGCACGCCAGGCCTCTGAATTAGGTGCCGTCAGAAACAGTGTTCTCGTAAAATCCCAAGATAATTAAGAAAAAAATTCCCATGAAAATTATGGGTCTTTACATTACTCCCACCTTAGGGATTTACGTCCCTGTAATGATACATCACAAACTAGGGGAACAAATGTGGGTAATGTGCACGCATCTGAGCCTCCCGCTCCCATGTTCTCTCTTGGAGGTTCCCGTGCTGCCACCTGATGCACACTAGAGGAATCAACCGCCCATGTAGGACCCGATCTCATAAATCCTCGATCTCCATCGGGACCTCTTAAAATGTAACCTCGTCATCAATATCTAGATCCCCATGGTCAATGATATTTGTCGGGTTGTGCAGGTATCTCCTCAGCTGAGATACGTGGAAGACGTCATGTACCTGGTGCAACTGAGGTGCTAGAGCCATGTGATAAGCCACCTCACCTATCCTGATGAGAACCTGGAATAGTACGATGAAGCGTGGAGATATCTTTCCACCCCGGCCAAATCATTGTAATCCACGTCAAGGTGAGACCTGCAAGAATACGTGGTCACCATCATCGGACTCTAGTGGTCTCCACCTCCTTTTAGCATAAGACTTCTGTCGGCTCTGAGCTATCCTAATCCGCTCCTGGATGACCTGGACCTTCTCTGTCGTGGCCTGGACTATCTCTAGACCCACAAGTGCTGACTCCCCAAGGGCTATCCAGAATAGGGGTGATCTGCAAGGTCGGCCGTACAATGCCTTGTATGGTTCCATCCCAATGGTGGAGTGGTATCTGTTGTTGTACGCAAACTCCACCAAGGTTGGATGATCCTTTCAGCAGCGACCAAAGTCGAGGAAACATGCACGAAGCATGTCCTCGAGATTCTGAATGGTCCTCTATGTCTGACCATCCGTTTGAGGGTGAAAGGCGGTGCTCAGACGTAGCTGCATCCCGAATGCCACCTGAAACCCCTTCCAAAGTCGGGATGTAAAGCGAGAATCACGATCAGAGACGATAGATTATGTCACACCATGAAGCCGTACGATCTCCTAAATTTAGAGGCAACCCAGGCTCTCCACTGGGCCCTGCTCTCTCATGGGTAATGAGTGGGCCGACTTGGTGAGTCGGTCGACAATCACCCAAATAGAGTCGTGACCTCTGGAAGTACTTGGTATTCCAGTCACTAAATCCATAGATATACCATCACACTTCCACTCTGGGACCTCCAAGGGTTGTACCCAGCCTTCTTGTACCTAGTGCTCCACATTCACCTTTTGGCAGGTAAGGCATCGTGAAATGAACTCTGCCACATCTTTCTTGATACCAGGCCACCAATGCTGTCGTCTGAGATCCTGGTACATCTTCGCTACCCCTAGATGTACCGCTAAAGTGGAAGTATGAAACTCTCTCAGAACCGCCTCTACTAATGCAGCTGGTACCATGGTACGTCCTCTTAAAAGGACGTCGTGCTCTCCTCTTATAGAGAAACCATCAGGTTCCGGTCCTGTGGAGATATGCGCACGCCGCGTCTCACT
Organism: Viscum album; assembly: GCA_963277665.1. Taxonomy (NCBI): domain Eukaryota; kingdom Viridiplantae; phylum Streptophyta; class Magnoliopsida; order Santalales; family Viscaceae; genus Viscum; species Viscum album. Next base: position 2,055,917,249 of record OY728120.1, on the reverse strand, counting down.
GTCAATGTCCCCACGCTGTTCCTCTATGACCCGCTACAAAAGTGGAGGTGTGACTGTGAGTGACTGTAGAAAGGTTTCTTCCGTCTCTATCCACAAAGGATATCTGCAAAGCGGCTAGCTTCTCTATCGCATCCCCATGTAGCTGAATGCCTGTCCTCCTGTTGAGAGCATCAGCTACTACGTTCCACTTTCCAAGTGTATAGACTATCTCAAAGTCATAGTACTAGATGAACTCAATCCATATTTGTTGTCTGAGGTTCAGGTCCTTATGCGAGAAGATTTACCTAAGACTATGGTGGTCAGAGTAGACTGTAAAGCGCGTGCCCATCAGATAGTGGCGCCACATCTTCTGAGCGAAGACCACTACTGCTAACTCCATGTCATGGGTAGTGTAGTTCTACTCGTGCTTCCTCAACCGTCGTGATCCATAGGCGATCACTGACCACTCCTTCATCAGGACACACCCGAGTCCAGTCCCTGATGCATCACAGTAGACTAGGTACCCTACTCCCTCTTCTGGTAGCCTCAAGAGAGGTGCACTGGTCAATCTCAGTCTCAGCTCCTGGAAGCTCTACTGACATCTATCTGAACACACTAAGGGTTTCCCATTATTCATCAATGCTGATAGTGGTGCCAAACCTCTGGATAAGTCTAGCACGATTCTCCACTAGAACCCATCTATACCCACGAAACTCCGCACCTCTGTCACGCTCTTGGGTGGATCCCAAGCTAGAACTGCCTCGATCTTCACAGGATCCGCCACAACTCCTACCTCAGAGATGAAATTACCCAAGAAGTGGACCTCATGTATCCTAAACTGAGATATATAGAGCTTAGCGTAAAGCCGGTTCTCACAGTGTGAGTCCAGAACAACCCGCAAGTGGTAGGAGTGCTCATCATTAGTGGATGAGCAAATCAAAATGTCATCTAAGAAGATCACGACAAATCAATCGAGGTAAGGATATAAGATCCTATTCATGAGACTCATGAACACTACTGGAGCATTGGTTACGCCTAAATGAATAACCAAGAACTCATACTGGCCATACCAACATCTGAAGGCCGTCTTCTGCACATCCATGTCCCAAACTCTGAGCTGATGATAGCCTGACCTGAGGTCTATCTTCGAGAACCATTGTGCTCCCTTGATCTGATCGAAGAGGTCGTCAATCCTCTGTAGCAGATACTTGTTCCTCAGGGTCACCTGGTTTAGGTGACGAGAGTCGACACATAGTTGCATGCTCCCGTCCACCTTCTTGGCGAACAAAATTAGGGAAGCCCAAGGTGAAACACTGGGTCGGATGAATCCCTTGCCCTGCAAGTCCTGCAACTGTACCCGTAGCTCTAGAAGCATAGTGGGAGCCATCCTATATGCTGGAGTGGATATCCGAGCTATCCCGGGGTACAAGTAAATATAAAATTCTACCACTCTGCAAGGAGGTTGTCCTGGAACGTCGTCAGGAAAAACATCCACATACTAATCCACCGCTACAGGAACACTTGGACTTCGTACGTCAACTGCTCCTAGGATGAGGCTAGAGAACTGATGATTTACTGGCTGTCCTCTCCTCTGTGTGAGTCCATTCTGCACTATAAAGGATCCTCTATCGCCAGTGAAGGTGAACCTGCTCCCATCGGTGCGAAAACACCGCAACTTGTGCCTAATACAGTTGATCTGAGCATACACTATAGCTAATCAATCCAAGCCCAATATGACATCGTAAGGAATCGATGCCGCTAAAAAATATCCCAGTCGAATCTCTCGCCTACTAGACTATTCTCACACTATCGGCACCAGTGCGTATTCATCGAGTCTACTCTCATAGGAGTCTCTAGCCGTAAGGATTGAGCCAACGACTCCAACGGAATCTCCGAGATCCAAACAAGGGCAGTGGCAATGAAAGAATGACTCGCTCCTGTGTCTATATGAATAGAAAAACGGTGGAGTAGAAACAGATACTACCTCAAATAATCTCTGGTAATCCGTGGTTGTAGGCCTCTGCTACCTGAAGCTGAGCCTACTTCTGCCCGCCAGCTCCCTGTGGTAGAGGTGGACCTCCTAGTGGTGGTGGTGGTAAATCCCCAAAGCATCGCCCACCACCTGCTGCTCGGCCAGCTCCTCTTCCTAATTCGCCTGCTCCCTGCGGTTCGCCATGGTCGATCCTCTGCCTCTACCTGGGTGGTCCCTCAACCATCTGCTGCTCCTCTGCTCGGCAGGTCAGGCAGTCACAAGCCTGCTGGACCTGCCCGCCGCATGCGTCGCACTGTCTGATCCTCAAAAGGCTGGCTCTACGCCGTGTTCCCCGCACCTCTGAGCCAGTGTCCTGATGTTGTCCTCCTACTAGTCTGGTCCACCTGGACAGCTATGACATCTGTCGACTGCCAGCTGCAGAAGACTCTGCTATATGTCGCCATGTGGTAGGTCTCGCTGCTGGTGTTGGCTCAGTAAGAAATCTCTCTATAAGAAGGGCTCACTCTAGTACTCCTTCCTGAATCTGAATGCTGAGGGAGATCATCGATGCCCTGATCTCATTCCTCAATCCCTTCTCGAAGGCACGGGCTTGGAAGAATGGGTCCCATTCCATGTTCGTCGAATAGCGCGAGAAATCGATAAATCTCTCCGAGTACTGGGAGACCATCATGCTGCCCTACCGCAGCTGTAGTAGCTCTTGAATGCGCACCGCATGGAGGGTGGCTGGGATGAACACTGAGCAGAAGAGGCAATCAAAGTCCGTCCAAAGGAGAGATGCCTCATCGTGCACTAGGAGCATCAATCTCCACCATCTGCGTGCTGTCACGTGTAGGAGACTCGCTGCAATGATCATCATGAGGTCAGCTGGTGTCCCCACTAACATGAAAACTCATACAATAGCCTCCGGCCAATCCTCGACTTCCAGAGGGTTCGTCACCTTGCGGAACCTGGGCAGTCTCTGACACTGAAACTCATGCAGTGCACTAAGGAGACTTGCACTCTCAGCGGCTGGGGCTGGTGGCATCGGTGGCTCCGAGGGTAGAGGTACCTCCAGTGCCTCCGCTGTAAAAGGGCCCTACACCGAGGCCTCGTCACTCGGTGGGCTATCATCTCACACAAAGCTCGGAACCCTAGCTAGCTGCCATTGGGGGGCCATCCTGAAAAGAAAAAGGTGTGCCACTGTCAATACAGTATACCTGGTGAGCTGAAACAAAGTAATCACAAAGAAATTTTTTGAAACACACATGATATCAATGTTTTCGTGCACTGAGTCGGAAATCAGAAGTCAGGGTCCTGGTGTACGGATACGTCGGCCGCCGCACCAACACTGGACTCCCTGTACTGATAACCACACTCAATTCCCTTACCATTATTGCTTCACATAGAAGAAAGATCAGAGTCCTGAGATCTGTGGTAGAACTAAAATCCTCTAATACCAATTTGTCACGACCCGTCCTCGGGACCCGTGCCGTGACTACCCCAAGCCCGCCTTTCATAGGCCATGGGTTGGAGACTAGCACCAAAGGCGTAAATCCCAACAAAAAGGGAAGGAATTTCATTAATAATGTAAAAAAACACCACAATGTAAGCAAGCTGAAGTAAAGACAATGTAAACTGGGTACAATTGTAAGTGCTGGAAAGTAAATGGGTCAGAATACAAACCCAACTAATGTAAAGTACAACTGAAAAGAAAGTACAACAACTGAAAAGTAAAGCAGCAATGCCAAGCCATTCACTAGAAATCCCACCTAAAGGGTGGGTATAGATAGCCCCATCAGCTCCTCGGGTCCAGCCGTCCACTCCGTGTATGTCCCGCCTAGTGGTCCGCCTCCAGGTACCGACTTGCTCCACAAGCCTCAACCACGATTAGCGTTGTCCATCGTCTATATCCAACACAACATAGTGCGGGCATAGCCCATGAATGGGTGAGTATACTCTACTCAGTAGGGTCCCTGAGACCCCCGAAGGTCTCCCAAAATCCACAAAGGATAATCCAAAAAGGAAAGATACAATCACGAAGTAACAACCAACTCTACTTAGGTATATGCCCATACATATACCTAAGTCATCAATTCTAGTTCGGTTCCAACATCCGGGCCCAAGTTTGATCTAGTACACATAGGATAGCACAATCCAATCCACACAGGATTACACAACCCAATCCACTTAGGAAAGCAAGTCAATCATATCGATGATAATGATTGAAAAGTCCAGACTCAACTCACATAACTATAGTTTTTTGTAAGATGATAGAGAAGATTAGATTTAGCCACTGATTCATCTATGCTATCAGACCAATGTAGGATACAAGACTAGCTAAGCTGTCAGACCCACAAATGATACAAGACTAGCTACTCTGCTGGACCCACATAGGATACAAGTACATAGTCAAATACTGTCGGACCCACGTAGGATACAAGAATAGTAGTCACGTACTGCCAGACCCACAAAGGATACAAGAACAGTAGTCATCGCCATGGAACCCACGGAGGATTCCAGTATGCTCGTCGTCACTATCGAACCAACGAAGCATTTTAGTATAGTCGTCATCGTCGTCGTAGTCGCAGCCAGCTCTAGGGTTCCCGCACACAACATGCTCGATTCTCGGAGGGTCCGCTCCACGAGCCAAGGGGTCGATACATCAACTGTCAAGTATTTCAGAGTTGATGTATCCCAATGTTCCGTCTCGACAAAAAGGAACTCAACGCGACAGATGGCGCATCAATCTGACGCCCGTTCTGAGAGTAATTGGCTTTTCGGTCCTAGGGGCCCGGTTGGTTTTTAATTCAAAACCAACCCAACCGTACTCCAACTGCATCCAAAACTCGAGTGGAGTATTCCAAAATGTCTGTCTCACTAATATAAAACCAACAAAGTTGATGGAACATCAATCGGACGTCGGACGCTCAAGTTATAAGCGTTTATGCTCTGAGCGCCCGGTTGGTTTCGTGTTCGAACCAACCCATCTGTACCGAAAGTTCTCCGAAACCTTGAGTATAATATATTTAAACTACCATCTCGATCCAAGGATCGCATCATAACTAACGGTGCATCAATCGGAGGATTGTAGCCCTTGTTAATGGCGTTTGAACGAACCTGTCTGATTTAGGGGGTTTAGGCCCGGAACGACCCGACCCAGAACCCCTTGGGTCGGCCCAAACCAGGTCGACCTGACCCAGGTCCGGGTTCGGCCCTCTAGAGCATGGACCGGCCAAGTTGGAGTGACCCGGCCTAGCCGACGTGGCCCGGCCCAGCACGGGCGGCCCGACCTGGAACGGGCGGCCCGGCCCGGTGCGGTAGGTGCGGCCTAGGCAGCTCGGTGCTGGCCAAGCGGGGCGCTCACCGCCGGCTGAGCGGACGTGGAAAGGGGGTGGGGCGCTGCCCCCCTCAATTTGTAACTGAGGGCCCCACGTGGGGGCCCGACCCTTTTCCAGCCTCCGGGGGTTACAAACCCCTGACCCTTCCCGATTCCGGCCGGCCGTGATGGCCGGCCGGTGAGCCACTGCGGGACCCCCCACAGGTCCCACCTTCCCTTGTGCTGGCAGACAGATTTCCAGCAGCCCTTCCCTGACCTCTGCAACCTTAGGCCACGACCTTTGTCCAACCAGCGCGGCGCGATGGCGCCATGCCCCTCTGCCACAGTCCGCCCGGATGCGGCCCTCCATGGTTCTCCGGCACGGTGTGACGGCGCCGCACCCCTCCTCCGCGGCCCGACTCCGGCTGCGGCTTCTTTCGGCCTCAACGGTGCAGCGCGACGGCGCCACGCTCCTTCGCTACGTTCCTCCTTGTTTTCGCGCGGTGTCGTTCCACCGCGCTGCCTTCACTTGAGCCGCAAAGAGTATAACATGAAAGGGGGAGGAGGGTCAGCCGTGTTCATGCGGTATGTCCCCCTCCCGTTAATTCGGTAACAAGAGGCTAAATAAATTAACGTTGGATGGAAAAAGAATATTCATGAACACAAAATCAAAACCCTACCTCAAGAAGTTGTCGTACAAATATCGTTGCGGAAAAAGTGCATCACGTGGATGGTTCGAACACGGCGTTGGCGAGCATCCATGAAGAGGATGTCGTCTCACACCAGCTGCAGAGAAGGGAGAGATCGGCACGACGTCTCTCCTTGGTGATCCGGCATTCTTCGCGTTTTTCAATGAGGAAGAAGATGTTCTTCAAGACCATAAGAGTTTTCTCCTCTATTCCACACAAAGAAGATCCACCATCAATAAAATCAGACCTTGTCTTATTTTATTCACACACACACATGCCAACAATAATTTGAAATTCAAAGATCTCATTCAATTAATTAACTTAATTGAAGAGTTTTTAACAATCCAATTAATTGCAAGAGTTGACATGTCATTAAATTGGGGGAGTGGGTGAGTTACAAAATAAATTTCAAGAGGGAGGTTAAAAGGAATTGAAGGGGTGGGGATCATGTGGGATCCACTTCACTAATATCGTACCAAGTGGAGTTAGGTTGTAGTTGGTCCCACTCCAACATCCATGCATAGGTTATAACTACGTAGAATAGAAAAAAAAATTGTAGCACAAATTTTTATTTAACTCTTCATGTAACAATCCAGGAAAATAAAGAATAAAACATTTTCATATTTATTAATATTTTCAAATTAAATATTAATTTTACTTTAAAGGGGTTTTTATGTTCGATAGCGTACCCGATACACAACGAAGAGTTTCTTTGAAATATTATGTTGCACACTAGTAATAAAATAATATTATTTTAAATGGTAGTTAACACATAGCCGTTGTATAGGAAGGAATGAATAGAAATAACAAAAATATGATTATATATGTTTGTTAAATTTTTTTACATTTATCCAATAAAGGATAAAATCATAAAATATGAAAAGAATTAAATTTTAGGCATATATACTTTAATTTTCACTAAAGGTCCACTTATCTCCATTTAATGTCGAACCATCATTAAATATAGTTTTGGTCACTCTTATACATTCTATTGGACCAAATAAAACTCTTCTTTAGAATTGGGACATCAAAATTTACTTTTTGTAAATTTTTGGTATTTTTCTAATAAAGTTCATTTTTAATGAATAGTGAAAAATGATGTATTTTAATTCAAAACCTCTTTTTAATCTAATTTATATATATTATTAGAGTATCTTTTTAATTTGGTTTAAAGTTAAATTATAATATATTTTTACCATTTAATCCAATGGTGGTCATTGGAATTATTTTCAATTAGAAATCGGACTTAAACTAGTGTCAATCTTTGGATACTTTTTTGTTTCATAAAAACAAGCTATTTGTTTTGACAATGCGAATTAATTAGAAAATTAATCAAAAAAATGTCTATGTTATGAATTTGGTAAAATAGACATCATTTTTGAGTTCTTAATATGAAATATAGCTTAGGGTGAATTTTTGGTATTTTTCTGAAAAACCGTAATTTTTGATGAATAGTGAAACCACAAAGTGGTAGTTATGAAAAATGATTTTTCGTTTAAATGGAACTTTACAACATCTGTAATTTGAATTTCAAAATCCAATATAAATTATTTTCATTAATAAGTAAAATATGGTTCAATTGGATGAAATTGTTTTTTGATGAAAAGTAACTTTTATGTTTTATTTATCGTGATTAAAGGTAATTAGTGTGATTTAAGGTAAAAATGATATTATAATAAAATGAAAGTATCGTTACACTTGTCCTAACCCTATTTTATGAGTCATGGATGACCATTAAAACCCACGGGTCGATTTTTGGGACCCCATGAAGCCACCTGAGTAAGATAATGACATTAATGCCTTTTATTTAAAGTAAAAATAAAAATGACATAAACATGTATTGTTTTACTAAAACAATTTTTTCATGCGGATATACAAGTTAGAATTTTGACTGTAAATATTAATTGGAAATCTAATATGATTTCATACATCATAGTATTTTTTTTACAATTTTTAGACATTAAATAAATTAAATTATTTATGACACCATGATGATGCAGTGATTACCTCATTATTTAACAATTTAAATAAAATGAAACGATAATGTAAAATCTAAGACCTAAAAATGTCAAAAACCTATTGGTTCAGTGGATTTCGAACCCTTATCACCTTATACTCAAAAAAAATCATTGTGTGACCATTAAAATCCGAAAATCATTTGAAAATAAAGTAACATTTTATACCTTTCCAAGAGTGCCCCTCCTCTCCTCTTATAAAAGGCCCCCAACTCTACCTCTTTACCCACACTTCTCAAGCCTTTGGCTTGGCCAAGATCTGACAATTTTGTCTCTCAAAATCACTCTCCTCATCCTAGAAGCATTACCTTAGGCAGGAAGCTCTTCAAGAAACCCTTTTGGTTCAAACCAATGGGAGTTACCCGATTTTAATGTAAAGTCTTCTCTAATGTTCTTTTTTTTTTGTTTCTCCAACCCCATAAACTCTTTTTATTCAATTATTTTGTAACAAATCCTGTATCTTCAATATACTAGGATGTTGTTATAATATTTATTCGAGCTACTCTTACACACACCTACATCTGATTGTTAAATAACATACTATTTCTATGGATGGTGAATTTCTGCCTCACGAAACGATGATTGTTCAATATTCTATTAACTCCTTAAAAGGTGTCCATTACGATGTCACTATATTTATATATGATATATAATATGATTATGTTTTCCTTAATATTCTTTATTTTTCATTTTTGTCATACCTTTATGGTTTCCATTATGGGTAAATGCGATATCTTCATTTTAGGAAGTGCGAACTACCGCTTCTCAAAGTGATTTGATTCGTTAATGCCATATGATGGATGTATAAAGGATGGAGTTAATGTTATTATATATGATGTTATACTAGAATTATAATATACCCTTATATCATTATGATTTCACCCCATTAAATATGAAATTGAAATGAAAGTAGTGTTCGTGCGTACGTACGGCTTACCGTCTCCATGAACGGTGCATTTCATTTCTTACCCCTAAATGTTATATACTATAATAAATACTTGTATATTATGGATATATTTGATATATATGATATCCAAATCACGAATATCATTCTGGATATAATGAAACTTTGACCACACAAACAACATGTAATCATAAGATGTCCACTTTCGACTTAAGAACCAAATATCGACAAAACGACCATTATTAACATAAATAATTACATAGTGTTCATAACATGGTAATAAGTGATATAAAAGAAATAATGATATTGAAAAAGGTTCTTAAGAAAGTATATATTAACACTACTTTATTATTTAGGATATTAAAGAGCAATCAAGTCACGTGGGACATGAGGTAAGGGACTTGGTCTTAGTCTCCTTTCATTGAGGAATACATTGTTTTATACACAAATTTCTTTTATACGGTGTTTAAAACCCTTTTACGTTTACATTTATTGAAAAAGAAATATTTTTATACGATGCGTTTTACTAAACGAAAAAAAGGAATGTTTCTTTTAACGTACACGGTGACAATGACCCTTTTCTGCCGCCACGAGTATTATTTGGTCTTTGGCATCCTCAATAAGCCGTAATGTTTTTAAAATGAAATAGATACCATATACACATTTATGTATTTTGGTATTGAAAATGGTTTTTATAGTGGATTTTTATATAAATATATTTATGTGATATATTGTGATCAAATTGTGGAAATGTTTTCTTTCCATTATATTTTTTTTATGTCTTTTGATTTTATAATGGTAATTGGACTTTTGACGGGTGGTTACGTGATAAACCATATGATTGGTGGTGCCGTGAATACCAGGACAGGTGGTTACATTATAACCTCCAATGCATTGGGTATGGAAGTCGGCCGCATGGCTATTCAATTAAGTGATATGTGTGGAATTCGACCGTATGGTTATTCCATTTAAGTATGTTTATGTCCCAAGATACCTTTATATGTTATGTTTTCTTTATATGGGTTTTATGGTAATATTTTGGTTACAAAAGGGAAATTAATGATCTTTTATTCAGTGAAGAGTTTTTACTACTTCATAAAGGTGAAAAGTATTACTTTGATAATGTATACAGGATTTACATGTGGTTTTGAAAAAAATAAAAGTTTTCATTCCTTGTGTATCCCTTACTAAGCATTTTATGCTCACCCCAAGTTTTTTTGAAATGTTTTTCATAGGACTTAATGTGGAGTAGGGTCATGTATGGGATCAAGGGAATGTCATGCTATATAAAACGTGGAACTAGACATGTTTCTTTATTAGAGTTTTTATTTTTATGGAAACTTAGTAGAAGTGTCTACTTTCTAATATTTTGAGATGTAATAGTTATTATATAATTCTATAAAACTCTAAACCATGAAAAGATCCTCAATGTGAAATATTTTTGTAATTAAATATTATGTAAGGTTTAAGGTTGGGGCCTTATAGTTGGTATCAAAGGGAGGTTTAGAAAACTTTAGAAGTGAGAAAATTGTTAAATTATAAGTTAATTTACAGTATGATTGAAATGATATAGCATTTAATGATTACCATGTTTGCTTCACCTAAGATATTTCTGTGTTCAGAATGGTTTTCCGTAGAGGAAACAAATAAGCTATGTTGGGATGACATCAGGAGGAAGACAACCTTCCGAATCAGCAACCCGAGATGGTCGGAATCGGAACAAAACATTTTTTTGCAGTAATGGCACAGTTGACTCAGGCTATAAATGGTGGTGGTGTCCATGCACAAAATTAGCCAGATCAACCGCAGAGGAACATGTCAGTGGTGGAACATTTTAGGAGGCACCATCCCCATCATTCAGAGGATCATCTGAACCTGTGCTAGCTGAAGGGTGGATTAAAGTTCTAGAGAAGATTTTTTCTGTCATGGGGTGTTTAAAACATCAAAAGGATAGTCTTGTAGTTTACCATTTTGAAGGTGAAGATGATCAGTGGTGGTCGATGGTGAAAAATATCAAGGATAGTGATGAGATTTATGATCTTCACTGGGACTAATTCAAAGTTATGTTTCTTGAGAAATATTTTCCTAAGGTGGTTCGTCATAGGATGGAAAAAACAATTCCTAGAATTGAGGCATGAGGATGATTCAGTGCCTTCTTATGAAGAAAGTTTCACTCGACTGTCAAGGTATGCTCCAAACTTCATACGAGATCTTGATAGTAAAATCAACCATTTTTACTCAGGGTTAAAGCCAAGGTATCGAAGGGATTTAGCATCTCGTGAGTTCAAAAGTTATGAAAAACTTGTTCGATGTGCGGAGAAGGTGGAAATGGAGTTTTCCGATGATCAAGTGTTCTTTGACAAACAAAAGAATAAGAGATCTTGTTGGCAGGAAAAAGAGAAGAATTCATCCAAGAAACAAGGAGGTAAGAAAAAGAAATATCCATCTTGTGAGAAGTGTGGTAAAATGCATCCTGGAGAATGTTTATCCAAGTATGAAATGTGATTTCGGTGTAGTATGTATGGTCATATTTCTCGTAACTGTATGGAAGATGAACAAGAAAGCAATGAAAAGTCGGCGGTAATATGTTTTAAGTGTAATGAAATGGGTCATTATGCAAATGAGTGTCTAACGAAGAACTCAACTCAGGGAAAGCAGTTAGATTACAAGAACAAAGGGGTGGTGAAATCCTTTGCAACTACTTCAGCAGATGTTGGGCCATCGAATGAATTAGTACCAGGTACACTGTTTGTTTGTTCAGATTATGCCAATGTGTTTTTTGATTCAGTGTCTACACATTCATTCATTTCTGAGAAGTTTTCTAGTAAATTAGAAATTCCATCTCAAGATATGAATCCTGAACTTATGGTAAAAACACCCAGAGGGAATGTTGAGACAGAAATAAATTATAAGAACCTTCCTATCCTTGTGTGCTAAAATAATCTACCAGCAAACCTTATTGTTTTTCCTCTAGTATAGTTTGATGTTATTTTGGGCATGGATTGTCTTTCTGTTTATCATGCTATGATTTACTACAAAGCTAAAATGTTTTCTTTTCAGAAAGATTTTCAGTTTGAGTACATTAATGAACCATTTCTTTTGATAACATATCAAAAAGTTTAGAAACTAGTAAAATATGGAAATGAATGTTAAGTTGCACAAGTTGTTGATAACAAAGGAACTATTCAGATTAATGATTTTCTAGTGGAAAATGAGTATCATGATGTTTTTCCTAATGAGTTGCATGGTATTATTCATGATCGAGAAGTTGAATTTACTGTTAACTTAGTTCCTGATTCTGAGCCAATTTCAAAACCCCCTTATCGAATGGCCCATGTTGAAATTTTAGAGATAAAGATACAATTGCAGGAGTTCTTAGATAAACATTTCATTCAACCTAGCAGATCACCATGGGGTGCTCCTGTACTGTTTGTTTAAAAGAAAGATGGTTCAATGTGACATTGCATTGATTATAGAGCCTTGAAGAATATCACTGTTAGGAACAAGTATCCTTTGCCTCATATCAATGATTTGTTTGATTAGCTCCAGGGAGATCAGTATTTTTCGAAGATTGACTTGAGGTCGGGGTACCATCAGTTGAAAGTATAATAAGCTGACGTTCCAAAGACTGCGTTTTGTACTAGATATGGCCATTATGAATTTGTAGTTATGCCTTTTGGGTTAACAAATGCACCTTCTGTATTAATGGACCTTATGAATAGAATTTTCCATGAGTTCTTGGATAAGTTTGTGGTTCTTTTCATTGATGATATTTTGGTGTTTTCTAAAAGCAATGAGGATAATGAAATTCATTTAAGGGTTATCTTGCAAACCTAAAAAAAAATAAACTGTATGGAAAATTCAGCAAGTGTGAGTTTTGGTTACAACAAATTTCATTCCGTGGTCACATTGTTTCAAAAAATGGCATAATGTTGATCCTGATAAAACAAAAGTTGTTGAAGAATGTCCAAGATCCAAAGATGTTACCGAGATCTATAATATTCTTGGTTTGGCATGTTACCACTGAAGGATTGTTGAATATTTTTCACAGTTATCTAGTCCAATGACTAAGCTAACTCGGAAGGGTGTGATGTTTATCTGGACAAAAGAATGTGATGATTGTTTTCAAGAGTTGAAAAGAATATTGGTGAATGCTCTAGTTTTAGAACTTCCTTCTAGGAATGGTGAGTTTGTTATCTACATTGATGATTCATTGAATGGTCTTGGTTGCATCCTAATGAAGAATGATCAGGTAATTTCTTATGCTTCACGTCAGTTGAAAATTCATGAAATAAATAACCCTACACATCATTTGGAATTAGCTGCTGTTGTTTTTTCTATAAAAATTTGGAGGAATCATTTAAATGGGGTAAAGTGTGAAATATATACTGATCACAAAAGTTTAAATTATATATTCACTCAGAGAGAATTGAACATGAGAAAGATGAGATGGCTAGAAATAATCAAGGATTATGATTGTACAATTCATTACCATCTAGGAAAAGAAAATAAAGTGTCTGATACTTTGAGTCGAAAAAGTAATGATTCATTAACCATGATACGTTTGGAACGAGATACTTTGGTTTTTGATTTGATGAACTTTGGCATAGAAGTTGTTGGTGCAGGAAGTTCATCTGTTTTATTTCAGGTATCAGCGAGATCATCCCTATCATAAATAAATAAGAAAGTGCAGAAGAAAGACAGTGAGTTGCAGAAAAAGGTAAAGCTGGTTCAGAAGGGTATGTTACCTGAATTAAAAATTGATAATGATTGGGTTTTGAGGTTTGTGAAGAGATTATGTGTGCCTAGTGATTCACAGTTGAAGAATGAGTTGTTATGTGAGGCTCATAGTTACCCATTTTCAGTTCATCCTGGAAGTACTAAGATATACAGAGACTAGCATGAGTATTACTGGTGGGACGGAATAAAAAGAGATATTGCTGATTTTACTATGAAGTTTTTGACTTGTCAGAAGGTTAAAGTAGAGCGGTAGTTACCGAAAGGGATGCTTTAGCCTTTACCAGTGCCAGAGTGGAAATGGGAAAATATATCCATGGACTTTGTTATGGGATTACCGAAGACATCTCGAGGTAATAATGCAATCTGGGTTATTGTTGATCGCCTGACTAAATCTACTAATTTCCTTCCTATTCGAGATACTTTCTCTCTAGATCAACTTCCTCGATTGTATCATAATGAGATAGTCAGGTTTCATGGAGTTCCCTTATCCATTGTATCTGATCGTTATCCAAGGTTTACTTCTAACTTTTGGAAGGTCCTTCAGATGTCGTTGGGTGCTGAATTAAATTTTAGTACCGCTTTTCATCCTCGGTCAGATGGGTAGTTAGAACGAACAATTTAGATATTAGAGGATATGTACGTGCTAGTTTGATGGATTATCATGGAAGTTGGGACCACCATATTTCTTTGGTTTAATTTTCATATAATAATAGTTTTCAATCCAGTATACTGATGGCACCATTTGAGGAATTATATGGTAAACGGTGTCGAACTCCAGCTTTATGGGATGAAGTGGGTGAAAGGAAGCTGATGGGACCAGAATTGGTAGAAGAGATGGCAGAAAAAGATCAGTTGATTCCGAAACACATGAAAATAGTTCAGAGCAGACAGAAAAGTCATGCAGATAACCGGAGGACGGATCTATCTTTCGAGTTAGGTGATCATGTTTTTCTCAATGTTTCACCATGGAATAGTGTGATGCGATTTGGTTAGAAAGGAAATATAAGTCCAAGGTTCATTGGACCATATGAAATTATGGAAAAAGTTGGATCAGTTGCTTACCGAGTGGAATTACCTACGAGTTTATCTCAGGTACACAATGTTTTTCATGTTTCTATGTTAAGAATGTATATGCCATATCCATCTCATGTTTTGAGCCCAGAGGTAATTTAGTTATAAGTGAATCTATCTTATGAGAAACAAATGGTTCAGATTCTTGACCATAGAGAGAAAGTGTTGTGGAATAAGGTAATTCACCAGGTAAAGGTTTTTTGGAAAAGAAATATGGTTGAAGAGGAAACGTGGGAATCTGAAAATGCTATGAAGGACAAATACCACCACTTATTTTTATAAGTGAATAAAATTGTGAGGACGCAATTCCCAAAAGGGGGGAAGGATGTAACATCCCAGGTAAATAAAGAATAAAACATTTTCATATTAATTAATATTTGCGATTTAAATATTAATTTTACATTATAGGGGTTTCTATGTTCGATAGCGTACCCAATACACAACAAATAGTTTCATTGATATCTTACGTTGCACACTAGTAATAAAATAATATTATTTTATATGGTAGTTAACACGTAGCTGTTTTATTGGCGTGAATGAATAGAAATAACTAAAATATGATTATATATGTTTGTTAAATGTTTTTACATTTATCCAATAAAGGATAAAGGCCAAAAATACGAAAATAATTTAATTTTAGGTATATATACTCCAATTTTCACTAAAGGTCCACTTATCGCCTTTTGATGGTGAACCATCATTAAATATATTTTTGGTCACTCTTATACATTCTATTGGACCAAATAAAACTCTTTTTTTATAATCGGGACATCAATATTTACATTGTGTAAATTTTTGGTATTTTTCCTATGAAGTTCATTTTTTAATGATTATTGAAAAAGGATGTATTTTAATTCAAAACCTCTTTTTAATCAAATTTATTTTATGATTAGAGTATATTTTGAATTGGTTTTATATTTCAATTAGAATATATTTTTACCATTTATTACAATGGTGGTCATTGGAATTAATTTCACTTTGAAATCAGACTTAAACTAGTGTCAATATTTTGAGAATTTTTGTTTCATAAAAACACGTTATTTGTATTGACAACAGGAATTAATTATAAAATTAATTAATGAAACTTCTATGTTATGAATTTGGTAAAATAGACATCATTTTTGAATCCGGGATATCAAATATAGATTAGGGTGAATTTTTGGTATTTTTCTGAAAAAACCTTAATTGTTGATGAATAGTGAAACCAAAAAATGGTAGTTACAAAAAATGATTTTTCGTTTAAATGGAACTTTACCACTTATGTGATTTGAATTTCAAAAATACAATATAAATGATTTTCATTATTTTGTAAAATCTGGTTCAATGGGATGAAAATAATTTTTTATGAAAAGTAACTTTTAAGTTTTATTAATCGCCATTAATGGTAATTAGTGTGATTTAAGGTAAAAATGATATTATAATAAAATGAAAATATATTGACACTTGAGATAACCATATTATATGAGTCATGTCCGACCAAGACAACCCATGGGTCCATTTTTGGGACCCCATGGAGCCACTTGGCTAAGATAATGACATTAATGCCTTTTATTTAAAGTAAAAGTAAAAATGACACAATCATTTATTGTTTTACTAAAACAATTTTTACATGGGGTTA
Organism: Viscum album; assembly: GCA_963277665.1. Lineage (NCBI taxonomy): Eukaryota > Viridiplantae > Streptophyta > Magnoliopsida > Santalales > Viscaceae > Viscum > Viscum album. The sequence continues at coordinate 2,055,900,945 of OY728120.1, read as the reverse complement.
TACAAGTCAGATTTTTGACTATAAATATTAATTGGAAATATAAAAATATTTCCTACATCATAGTATTTTTTTATAATTTTTAGACATTATATAAATTAAATGATTTATGACACCATGATGATGCAGCGATTACCTCATTATTTAACGATTTAAATAAAATTAAAATATAATGTAAACTCTAAGACCTAAACATGTAAAATACATATTTGATGGGCTTATTTAGAACCCTTATCACCTTATCCTAGAAAAACATCATTGTGGGACCATTAAATTCTGAAACTCATTTGAAAATAAAGTAACATTTTATACCTTTCAAAGAGTGCCCCTCCTCTCCTCTTATAAAAGGCCCCCACCTCTACCTTCTTACCCACACTTATCAGGCCTCTGGATCGGCCAAGATCTGATAATTGTGTCTCTCCACATCCCTCTCCTCATCCTAGAAGCCTTACCTTAGGCAGGAAGCTCTTCATGAAAACCTTTTGGTTCAAACCAAAGGGAGTTACCTGATTTTAAGGTAATGTCTTCTCTAATGTTCTTCTGTTTTATTTTGCTTCTCCAACCCCCTAAACTCTTTTTATTCATTTATTTTGTAACAAATACAGTATCTTCAATATACTAGGATGTTTTTATAAGATGTATTCGAGCTACACGTACACACACCTACATCTAATGGTTAAAGAACATATTGTTTCTGTGGATGGTGAATTTATGCCTCACGAAACGATGATTGTTCAATATTATTTTAACACCTTAAAAGGTGTCCATTAAGATGTAAATATATTTATATATGATATATAATATGTTTATGTTTTCCTTAAGCTTCTGTAATTTTAATTTATTTCATACCTTTATTGTTTCCATTATGGGTAAACGCGATATCTTCATTTTAGGAAATTTGGACTACCACCCCCTCAAAGTGATTTGATTCATTAATTCCATTTGTGGGATGTATAAAAGATGGAGTTAATGTTATTATATATGATTTAATACTTGAATTATAATATAACCTTATATAATTATGATTTCACCCCATTAAATATGAAATAGAAATGAAAGTAACGTTCATGCGTACGTACGACTTACCGTCTCCATGAACGGTGCATTTCATTTCTTACCCCTAAATGTTATATACTATTTTATATACGTGTATATGCTGGATATATTAGATATATATGATATAAAAATCATGAATATCATATTTGATATAATGAACCTTTGACCACAGGAACAACATGTAATAATAAGAAGTCCACTTTCGACTTAACAACCAAATATAGACAAAACGACCATTATTAACATAAATTATTAAATAGTGTTCATAACATGGTGATAATTGATATAAAAGGAATAATTAACATGAAAAAGGTTCTTAAGAAAGTAGAAATTAACACTAGTTTATTATTCTAGAGATTAAAGAGCAATCATGTCTCGTCGGACATGAGGTAAGGGACATCGTCTCAATCTCCTTTCATTGAGGCATATTTTGTTTTATAAACAACTTTATTTTATACGGTGTATAAAACCCTTTGACTTTTACATTTATTCAAAAGGAATATTTTTCTCCGAAGCGTTTTACTAAATGAAAAAAAGAAATGTTTCTTTTAACATACGTGGTGATAACGACCCTTTTCCTCCGTCGTGTGTATTATTTTATCTTTGGCTTCCTCAATAATCCATAATGTTTTTAACATGAAATAGATTCCATATAATCTTTTATGTATTTTGGTATTGAAAATGGTTTTTATAATGTATTTTTTATGTCAATATTTTTTTGTGATATATTGTGATCAATGTGTGGAAATGTTTTCTTTCCATTATATCTGTTTTATGTCTTCCAATTTTATAATGGTACTTGGACATTTGACGGGTGGTTACATGATAAACCATATGATGGGTGGTGCTGTGAATACCAAGACGGGTGGTTACGTTATAACCTCCAATGCATTGGGTATGGAAGTCGTCCGTATGGCTATTCCATTAAGTGAAATGTTTGGTCGTGGACCATATGGTTATTCCATTTAAGTATGATTATGTCCCAAGTTACCTTTATATGTTATGTGTTCTTTATATGGGTTTTATGATAATATTTTGGTTACAAAAGGGTATGTAATGATCTTTAATTTAGTGAAGAGTTTTTACTAATTCATAGAGGTGAAAATTATTACTTTGATAAATTATACATGGTTTACTTGTGGTTTTGAAAAAAAAAACAGTTTTCATTCTTTGTGTATCCCTTACTGAGATTTTTATGCTCACCCCAAGTTTTTTTGAAATGTTTTTCATAGTACATAATGTGGAGTAGGGCCAAGGATGGGATCAAGGGAAATTCATGCTATATAAAACATGGAAGTAGACATGTTTCTTTTTAAGAGTTTTTATTTTTATGGAAACTTAGTAGAAGTGCCTGCATTGTAATCTTTTGAGATGTAATAGTTATGATCTAATTTTCTAAAACTCTAAACCAATAAAATATCCTCAATTTGAATTATTCGTGTAATTCAATATTAAGTAAGGATTAAGGCCGGGGCCTTATAAACCAGTTAACCCATTTATTTAATAAACTCACCCGAGAAAACGCAGCTCCAGAAAAGGTGTTTCTAAGTAATTATCGGCGTTGTGGTACCATCGATGCTCTCAGATTTTGATTCCGAGCACCGATTCAAAAGATAGGAAAACCCTCTTGTTCATTCACTGAACTTACCCGAGATAATCTTCAGAAATTGATTCCGGGCACACCGGGCCTTGGAATCAGGTGCCTTGAGAAAGTACGTACTCATAAAATCCAAAAGATATTAATAAAAAAATTTATTTCAAATTTATGTGTCTTTATAATAAAAAACATAAAATACATTTAAAATATTATTATTTATTTTTAATGTTGTCGCCTACTTATTAACTTGTGGGTATAAATAAGATTAAATAAATTAAGAAAATATATTGTATATAACTGTATATAAAATAAATTCTTATTTATTGAAGATTTACATATGAATATAAAGTCTTATTGATTATAATTGAAATATGTTTCTCCGAATCTAGTTTTATGAATAAAAACACATTTTACCTAAATAAAATAAACAAATAACATTTTTTGAATGATTATAATGAAATTTTTATTTCATATACTCATGGAAATGTTTAACAATCCTATTTTATTCTATAATGAAGAAAAATATCTATTCAATTTTAAGCTAAGACTGAATTATTCTAAAAATAATTTGGTGAAATTTTGTAATATGATTTTAAAATCGGTATTATTTTTTCAGAAATATTATTTGAAAAAAAAATATTATTTTTGTAGTTAATTGTTCATAAATTTTTGAAAAGGTAATTTTTTCAATGAATTTTTAATAATAATGTATTTTGTCAAGAATTATCATTTTTTGATGCATTTAAAAACATAAAATTTTGTTTATGATTTTTTGAAATGTAAAATTAGTTCATTAATTTATCTATTAATAATATTGGAATCGTAATAATTAATTTAGTTTTAAATTTTATATAACATATTTTTAATATACAAATTGTTTCTTTTTAGAAAAGTCTCATTCTTATCGAACCCATTAGATTGAATGATGTTTTTTTCCAATTCAATGAATAAAATTTCTAAAAATGGATTAATAGTAATAATAAAATTAATTTATATTATCATATATATTCAAATTATTTTTATACCAAAATTAATATTATTAACTAAAAAATTCAATTTCCATTATTAAGTTGAAAATGTGTTAATCGATAGTTAAACTAAAATGATATGCACAAAAATGACACAAAACATGTCAATAAAATAATTTATAAAATTTTTAAGCCTTATAACCTCTAAAGATATATCATATCCTATTTTGGATCTTTGTAGAATGTTGAATATGTGGGAAACCCTTTTATTTTCAAAAACAACATGTTTTCCAGTCACCATAAATAAAAAAGGGAAAAACTTATCCTCATATATTTATAATTCCTAAATCATTTTTTATTCAGATAATCCCTAAAAAATATCATCATTACACCCCTATTTTAATCCTAGAAACGATAATTTTATCATTAATCCCACTTGGATAGGATATTTCTGAAAACCAAATGAGGATAAATAAATAAGAGGTAATGTTCTTCGGTGAGCATTTTTATAATATTTCTTATAAAAAATTTATAAGATATTATTAATCCATGATTATATATTATCCACATATTATATCATGTAGTTTGTGGATTTTAGGTTGTTGTATTTACCTAGATCTATCTCCAATTTCATAAAATGGGTTACAAAATCCTCATTCTTTTGTATGGTAGGTTGCGGCATCGCAAACCAATGAGATTTTTTTTTTCATATTAATTGTATGATAATGGTAACAAGGGATAATCAAATAAATATAATTTATATTAGTAAAAAAATTCTAATGTAGTAATTATATCACATATACCATGATAATTTATATTCATTTGGAATACTATAAAATCACTCTTGTCTACAGAGCACTACTATCGCACAAAGATATGTAATTCTGTACAATTTATGGGGGAAGTTATAAAGATGGGAATCATGAAAATATGGTATGTATATTCAAAATAAAAATTATTCTAAAAAATTACTACTTCATTTATCATTCATTCCTTCAATTTTTCTATTAAAAGTAAACAACATTAATGCATATATACGAACTATCGTCTCCATGAATAGTGTATTTCATTTTATATCTTGTTAACTTATAGACAACTACAAATACATATATACTGCATATATTTGATATTTATAACACATAAAATATTATATATACAATTTAACAATAATAAATTTCGGAGGTTGAAAGGTTTCAAATGAAAAGATACATGAAAAAAGAAGTAAAATCCCAAAAGTTATTTTAACAAAGAATTATAGACAAATGGTTAAAAAAATATCATAATTATAACATATATAGTATGATAAATATTATTATTATTAATTTAAATTTTTATAATAAAATTATATAATTCATATTGAAGGTTCAAACATGCATGAAGGAAGGCCCGAATTAATGTAAGGGATTTTTGTCTCAGTTTTATATCTATTAGATACATTCAATATTCACTAACTATTTATTTTATGTGGTTTATATAATTCCCATGAATTTATTTTATTATCATTATATTTAAAAAATGAAATACAAATCCAATTTAATATAACTATTTAATTTGTTTGAAAGTTTAAAAGATAACAAAATGGAACGGGATTTTCATCTCAAAATACATTTATTGAGACATTTGTTATGTTATGCACCTATATTCGTTTTTGAGGGTTATATACATCCGTTATGACCATTTATATAATTAATATTATTTTATTCATTATATTAGTTATTTTTAAATTATTTTTATTCATTATTGGGCTTTAACATTTAATATTACCAAATTGGAAATGGTTTTGTGATATATTCTCAATGATTTTAGTGATAATATATATTTAAAATAAGATATAAAAATATTCCCATAGAGGACATATTTCCATGAAATACAACCTAATATTCTATTTATAATTTATTTAAATAATTATATTAATTTTATTTCTATTGTAATTTATCAATAAATTTAAAAGATGCATATGAGATGGTGTTTTCACATTAATGAGTGAGTTATCTAAAAGGGAAATAGAATCTTCTTGTGATTATTTATTTTAGGAGGGATATTGGATATGGGAAACCATATATTATTTTAATATATTATGGGTTACTTGTATTGGGTCATGAATAAGACCTACTAATTTTTAGGGTACATCTATGATGTTATTGTTCTCCTTGAAGAAATTTCATCTAGATTCGTCACTGTTATATGTTGTATGGTAAAACAAATTACTGTAGATGGGGATGAGATGATATAGTAAATAAAAATTGAGATAAATGAGGACTATGGGATGTAGCATCAACAAAATGAGAAGATGATGGATTATATGTTATATCCTTCCAGTGGTGCTGGTATACAGTTTCTTGCACCTAACCATTGGTGGTATCCTCCTCAATGATATACAATTTCTTATTTTATATTTATTATAACAGTTTTGTATTTATTAATGTAAACATATTCTTCATCAAATGATGTAATAATACTATTATTTTTATAATATTATCTCATTAATAAATTTTTTTCTACAATAATTTTTAGTTTTTTATTTTTATATTTTTATAAAAAAATAAAATTGTTAAATATTTATGTATACATCCTAAAAGGTATTTAATTATTTTATCCGAATTATTTTTGATTCATTGTTGATATTGGTAATTTAAAAAAAATACTCTATAATCTTTTATGGATGTTCTATACATCAAAATAATAAAAATAGAGACATCATTTTCTATTATGGGACATTAGTGACTAACTCCTATAATTGGATCATTAACCATATTATTCTTCCACTAACATCCCATTAAAAAATCAATATTTATAAATTTGTATGAAAATATATAAAGGATTAATTTATGGGAACAAGGTGAGATCCAAAAAATAATTCTATATCACACCCATCATAGTCACCCTTGTGTGTGTAAAAAAATATTTGTATAAAGGGATGTTCATATTAATCATATTAGATATAAATTGGTAAGAGCAACAAGTGTTACAGATTGTGATGAGTGGAGTCCTGGTGATAACATTATATCCTTATTTTTTTTAATATTTTTTATATTTTATATATGATCGTATTCATGGTGATTACCATATTTTATGGTCATATACTTCTAAATTTATTTTTTATATCAAGGAAATACTAATTTAATTTTCTCTACCCTAGTTATTTGTTTCAGATCATGATATATTTTTTCTTTTCATGACTTCCACTCAATGGAACTGTTTAACCAATAAATGATTTCAACTCCCACCAATAAAGTAAATCATTAATTGACATGGATTAGTTATTGAGTACATGTGGAACCAATTGAATGGAAACTTATTTTCGGTCATAGTCCATGATAGTAAATAGTGTCATTGGGCCCTTTTTCATTTATATAACTATCTCAGATTTTATAGATGTGGAATGTGGATGAATTTGGACTTCATGTAGAACCAATTTTGGTAATTCATGAACTCATTATTATTATGAAATCAATATTTCTTTGGTTGAGGAAATGTTTTTCATTATTCTTAATATATGTTTTTTTATACTAATGAGAAGCATTTATACTAAGATGTTATTTATAGTTTTGGATCATTTATTGTCAAAAAATGACTCTATATATATCTCAATTTTTTATATATGATAACGATGAAACACATGTCATTATATTTTATTTATTTCAGTAATTTTATGTTTTTTAGTTGATCAATTTGTCAATAATAAAAAAAGTTTTTTTCCTACATATATTTTTGGTGGAATTATACTCAATAGAGACACAGTTCTTCCATAAGATTTTACATCATATAAAACCTATAAAAAGATGTTATTTAGTTAAGGATAGATAATACCACTTGGAAAATGATATATAGTGACCCAGGTGGTTCAGTGTAAGAATTTCATGTCACATTAATTAAACACTTAGGTTTTTTTCATGTTAGTTGTTCTTCAGATGTTATCAAATGGAATGAGTTTCCCTGAATATGTGGATGAAATAATGATGGGTTTGGGTATTCATGTGAAAAATTATTACATTCATTTAATATAATGTTAGAATTATTATGACGATGAGGATGTGTTTTAGTGGGTAGAATCAGAAATATTTTTAGAAATATCGGATAATTATTCAATATCATTAGATCTGGTATGAATAGAGTGTGGTCAGATACTTCTCGTTTTCAAATTATGAATGAGTGTGGGTTGATTTTATTTTTAAAATCATAATGGGTGAAATGTCACATTGCTTTTGGGGTAAAATATTTGGGGTTAAATTTGTTGAAATTATAATAAAATATTAGAGGAGCATGATTCGACCATTATCTATATGATTCTATGTTTGAGGTGACATATTTGAAGGTATGAATACTATGATGGAGTGATCAAGTAGCACATGACTGTAATTCTATTTGTATTGGAAGAAACCATGTTATGTTTTCGGGAATAATATGTGATCATATTTTCTAAGGTTCACTCATACATGGAGAGGAGTAACTGTTATAATGATTTATTGGAAATCCTCAACAAATGACAGAATGTGTATCCTACTTAGAAAAGATTAATATGCGGTTACATATTCATTTAGTGGGTATGTGTGAGATGTGAATTGATACTATTGATGAAACAATTTTTTGAATGGTGTGATGTAGTTTCATGAATAATATGTGTAGTTTCCTCTATAATGGATGGTGTATTCATTGATGGATCTAGGTACCAATTTGTGGATAATACAAGAATGGTTTTCAATAAGTTTTATAAGGAACAGTGAGCATAGAATGAGGGAAGAGACATGTTTTTGATAATGATTTCTATTAATGATTTCTCTCTATGGTATCTATAATGGAATATATATAGTATAGACTCCCAATTTTCTGTTAAAGGGTCTAACCCTAGTTGTAGGTGAATTTAATCAGATGTCAAGGATGTTGTTGCAAGTGTTTTAGGAATGTGTAGATATTTATGTTTCATTAAATAACTCTAGTATGTGACGGAAAATCATATCCTAAGTTTACATTTATAATGGATCTAATATTGGTTGTGAAGATCTGAAATTTTGATGTAGTATATGGAGAACAAGGAAACACCGATATTTTTTATCTTCATATTAGATCCTTATGATGAAACTTCATGTAATATGGCTTATGTATTTTGTGAGACTAGATAGGGTTTTGTTGAGATAGAACCATGATACCAGTGTGTGTGTAGATTTTATTTTTTTTAGATTCCTAGATAATAGAATATTATATTTTCAAGTGTGGTTTCATATGTTTCTAAATGTAATCATATGGATGATGTAAAAATAGAATATAATACAGGACTAAGTTGATTATATGATATAACAATTATCATAGACATATTATAGAGGATAGTGGAGGTGTGGTTTGAGGACCCAACCATGTAAATACATCATGTTTTATTTTAATAAATTATAGTGGGTTAAGAATGAATTTGTGATTTATGAGGAATATAAACCTTCATAATTTTGTAAGATAATATTTTTATTATGTGTGAGGGTGATTATTTTTAAAATGTGTTTCCCAAAGGATAATAAACATAGATTTTTGTGAAAATAATTTTGTTGTGATATGGAAACAACATCCCGCATATTTATAGATCAATAGTAATTCATTTCGGTTATTAATTACACTGGTGTGGAGAACCATGATTTGGGATTTATAATTATGTGAACTATTTTATGGTTTGAAGTACCATATACTAGTCAGTAAAATAGTTAATCATACACTAGAATGGGTAAATTTATGGTCGTGGATGGTAACTCTCTAAATGAATGAAATTGGGATGAGTGGGTAACTCTATTTTTAGGGAATACTATTCATTGGTAGTTGGTTGGGGGAGTTGATGCTAATATTCTGTAATATGATATAATGTGGTAAATTTTAACTAAATTAATCACAATTGTATGTTAACAATGATTCTGGAGGACTACTATATATTCTATGGAATGATAAAAATAATGGTGATATTTCACATACAACCCGAAGATTTTTATATAATTATATTATAGGAGAATTAAACTTTTTTTACTAGAGTTTGTGTTGTTTCAAGATTCATGGATCAGATCTGAATTTTAAGGTTTAATACATCTCAATGATATGTTTTTGGACATGGTTCAAGTATAATGGTGTTTTTCGAGTTCTCTATTAAAATCCAGAGCGGGATCAGGGTTTCCTCCATTACAGGTATGGTATGTAGGCGGCTCATCAAACCATGATGGGAAAAGTTCATGTAAGGAAGAGAACTAAGTTGATGATGTTTACTCCATGGCCAAGGTATTAATTGACTAGTGGTTACATATTCACGTTTTTATTGATGTTAAATATATTCAATATTGGATTCTCTCCTTGACCATGTGACAAGAAATGTGGTGGACCACCATGTGTAATATATTATGAATATAGTAAACATATATTTATGGGTTTTCATAGAATATGATGATCAAATTGTGACCCATTATGTCTCATTATGATCGTTTTCCATAATGGGTGATTCAAGGATTGTAACATGGATCAATTAACTATTTAGGTGGGAGTAACCTTAGTGACCTAGTCCTTTCATAGTATGAGTGCATTATTCTACAACATAATTATGCTACACTAGAATTGATGGTGGCCAAGGAATAATAAATTTTCCGGGTATTTTCCATTCCACATCCTAGATTATATTTTTCATGATGTATCCTTTATGGATGCTTCACTCCATAAATCTCATGGTTCACACCTATGATGCCTTAAATCTGAAAGTAATTCAAACCTCAATATTCATATATATATCAAATAATAATTTCAAATTCCATTGAATTTAAATTAAAAAGTTTAATGAACTAATTACATTTGATTCATATCAACATAAATAAAAACCTTCTAAAGACTGAATATAATCCATCTACCCAGAACATCCATCTTTTGAAAAAAATCCATGGATCAGGTCCCTACAATAATTATATAATATATTTAATACCAAGAATAATTATATGAATTAATATTCTTCCATTTGTTAACTGATATCCATATTTTTATGGAATAATACAATTTCATCAGAATTGTTATATGCAAGGAAAATTTAATTGATTGATAGATGTAGACTGGTCAAAGAACTAGTGATATCATTAAGATCCAACCATAGTTATGATTTTGATATGAATTTTTATAGTGTAAATACTGTCATTGATCAATTTAAAATACATCCTCTAACAATAGAGAAGACTTATATTCATTAAATGTAATGTTTTAGAATTTTATATGGATTGGGTGATGATAAATATGATTATAAAAAATAAAATCATATAAAATGAGTCTAAATTCACAGTCCATTAGGATATTTATTTTTATTCAATTCCTCTCAACCCACCGAATATAAAATTAATGGTCATGTTACAAGATCCCCCGGACCATGCACCACTCAATGCCTCACCCTTAGCATATAAATATTATTGTTTCAAGGTATACCATATTTTATACTAGGACAAGTAGTATTCATTTTTCCTCTAAGTACACAATATTTTATCCAAACATTCCAAAGGTAATAGGATGGATAACCACTAAAAATGATGATTTCACAGTCCTCCCTACAAATTATATTTCATCCAAAAAAATGTAAATGAGATTTTTTATCCAAGAAAATAACCACAAATATTTTTTTTTCATCTATTATATCTTTGTTAACTTCTTCAATATTTACATGAATTTAATGCCTATAAAATATTCAAAAAATCTATCATATCATTATCTAATTATTTATATAATAAATCCTCATTATCCATTATACAATGGTAAAATCATAATTTAATCCACCCCATAAATAAAATAAAAGATTGATTTGATTGGTATATCATTTAGTGGACAATTAAGATGATTACCATATGAAAATTATATATTGGTGGATACTGTAAATCATATTATATATCCCCAATTCATTCTACAATTTCTAATGGAATGTCCTACCAGTGACCAACCATTCATTTTTTTATAATTAATTTATGTCCCATCAATGGAAATACCAATAAAAACAATATCAATTACTGAAAAATCTAATGGTTTTCAATGAAGATTATACATGTATGTCTTTAATGTAAGAGTTATCACAAGTTAAATTTATATTAGATAAACCATGTATATTTTCTCCAACAACAACCTATGTATCATAAGAATTTTTCCCGATATAACTCTATATAATGGTGAAGAGAAAAATATTCCATTAAAAAATTTATTCTAATGTCATTATATATGTTCACTAATCTATTATATATTTCACAACATTTTTTTCAAAATATACCCAAATATACTATAAAAAGAAAAATGGAAACCCAATCTACAAAATAAATAAACTGTTTAGTTTCCTACTACTGTTAATTATTCAATTAGCACCCTACTGTTTATGGTATCACTTATTTTTAAATTTTCAATTATCTATCATTTAAATCATGGAAAAAAATATTTTTTTGTCAATAGTATGTAAGGCCAAATTACGTTATTCCACATTTCATTCCAAATAATTTTTTTTTGATATTTACCACGGTTAACCACTTTTCTTATAGATCCCTCACTATTTGAATCTATATTTAAGATAAAATTTACATTATTTTACCATTGTAACACATTGACTCTATAACAACCCACGATTTCATAGTATGTAATTTGTTCAACGAAATTCAATAACTTGCACTGCATGCATCACCGAGTTCAAACGCACCACAACATACCAAACTAGTCGTTCAAAAGTGGTTATGAATAGTATTAACTGAATTTTGAACGTTATATAATCCTTATAATTTAATAATACATATTATGAGTTTCGTAGACATAATTTAAGAAAAAATTCATTTTTTCATATAGAAGATGTATTTTTTAAAAAAAATGCACTTTTACCACCTTTTAAAGGTGAACCTTTTTTAAATTCAATATTTGAAACTTTTATATAATAAATTTGAAAAAATAAACATCTACTTTAGAATAAAAATAGATGAATTTAGTTTCAATAAATTTTTGGTGTTATCAGATAACTTTCTTATTAGGGTGAATAGTGAAAACAACTATATTTTAACTAAAAACAAAATTTTTACTGAAAATAATTTATAGTGTTAAATTATTCATTTTAATGGTTTTTAAATATAAATATATTATATTTTTACCATTTAATCAAATTCTGGTCATTGTAAGTATTTTCACTTTGAAATTGGACATAAACAAGTGTCAATCTTTTGATAGTTATTGTTTCTTAAAAATACGCCTTTTGGTTTTGACAACAGGAAATAATTTTAAATTAACAAATGCAACTTCTATGTTTTTAATTTGGTAAAACATACATCATTTTTGAATTCTAAATATCGAAATTATCTTTGGGTGAATTTTTGTTATTTTTATGAAAACTTTCATATTTTGGTGAATAGTTTAAAACACTGAGTGATAGATTAAAACCAATTTTTTATTTAAATAATTATTTATTTTATTTAAATTAATTTATGTCAAAATAGATACATAATACCTATATAAGTTCAATTTAATTCATTGGAGTCAGTTTATAATAATTTAAATATATAAAAATTTTATTGAACTTTTAACCGTCTTTTATCCACCTCCTAAGAGAATTTTCAAATTTTCATAAAACTTAATTTTACCGCTTCTGTGAGTTGATTTTTGAAAATATGAGAGACACAGATTTTATTAAGGAGTAAAATGGTGTTCAATAAGATAAAAATAATTTTCGGTGAATATAAACTTTTGACTTTTATTTATAGCAGTTAAATGTAGATAGGGTAGTTCAAGGTAAAAGGAATATTGTAATAATTCAAAACTACCTTAACACATGTCCTAAAATTATTTAATGAGTAATGTCCGACAATGGTCATCCTTGGGTCGACTTGGGGACCCCATGTATGCACTTATTAATGATAAATGCCCATTTAGATTAATTAATTTAATGTAAAAGCAAAATTGACAAAAACTAAAATCCTTTAGTAATTAATTTTAATATGGTGTTATATAAGTACTAATTTTCTTAATAAATATTTATTGGAAATAAAAAAATATTTCCTACATCATGGTATTTTTTTAATAATTTTTAGATATCAAATAAGTTAAATTACTTGTGACACAACAATGATGCACCTTTTACCTCATTTATAAGTAATTTAAATAAATTAGATTATAAATATTATAATAATATCTAAAACATGTCAAATTCTCATTGGATGAATTTATTTTGACCACGAGTCATCGTATATTCTACCCTAATGATTTATGGACCATTATAAACTGAATATCATTATATAATAATATAATATTTTCCCACTTTCCTAAAGAGCCCCTCATCCCCCTTTTAAAAGATGACCACTTATAACCAATTCCTCAATCCTCTAAACCCTTTAGTCTCATCCAAAAACTACAAAATTAAGCTCCCTATGTCCCTCTCCTACTCCTAGAAGCCTTACCTTAGGCAGAATTCACTTTAAGATGTCTTTTTGGTTCAATCCAAAAAAAGTTATCCTAATTAAAGGTAAGAGATTCTCTTAACATATCTTCTTTTATTTTACTTCTCCAACCCCTCAAATCTTTTTATTCCTGTCTTTTATAACAAAACCATTATACTCAATATACTAGTATGTTGTAATGATAAGTATTCGAACTAGACATACACACAGCTCCATCTAATGGGTGAAGAACATACTGTTTATGTGGATGGAAATCTAACGCCTCACGAAACGATGATTTGTTCAATTACCTCATACCGCATCCCATAGTGGCCATTATGATGGAACATTATATTTTTATGATATATATTATTTTAATTTTTTCTTATTTCTTCTGTATTTTACTTTTATATCATACCATAATGGTTTCCATTATGGGTAAACACGATAATTTAATTTGAGGAAAGTGCGGACTACCGTCCCATCAAACTGATATGACTCATTGATACCATATGTGAGATGAATAATGGATGGAGTTAATGTTATTATATATGATATTATAATTTAATTATAATATACCTATGTATCATTATGTTTTAATTCCATTAAAATAAGAAATTGAAATGAATGTAGCTTTCATTCTTATGTATGGATTACAGTCTCCACGAACGGTCCATTTCATTTCTTACCCCAAAATGATATGTACTATTATAAATACATGTATAAACTGGATATATATGATATATATTATATATAAATCATGAATATCATTCTGTATAAAATTATCTTTTGACCATGTAAACAACATGTAACTATAAGGTGTTCATTTTTTACCCAAGTGTCAAATATCGACAAAACGAACGTTATTAACATAAATGATTACATAATGTTCATAACATGGTAATAAGGGATAAAAAAGGAATAATAAACACGAAAAAGGTTCTTAAGAAATTATAAATTAACTTTAGTTTATTATTCAGAATATTAAAGAACGAATGGATCATGTCTGACAAGAGGTAAGGGGTTTCTTATCTCACTTTTAAAACCTTGATAATTCCATTGTTAACCACTTATTTATTGAATGTGGTGTATTTTTTAATGCCATTTGATATATATTATCATGATTATATTTATATTCATGATATTTTGTGATTCATTTTGTAGTTATTAACTATTGTTCATATGACTGGATTGATTACAACGAGGTAAGGGTTATTTCCACAATCTCATTATTATCCGAGATTTTTCATGTGTATATAATTTCTGGGACATTCTTATCATAGATACACATATTTTATAAAAAATATTTCAAAAATAATATTTTAAAGTTCCATGGGAGGGTCTATTTAACTAGATCATCATTTTAACTGTATTAAAGATTTATCTTTCTAAACCCTTTTAATTAATGTACATGTTTTCTAAATTAATTTAAGGATTTATTTATGTGGAAATGATTGTTTTGAAATGATAATTCTTTTAAAGAATTTCAAAGTGGTATGGGACACATTAAATAAAAAAACCATTTTGAATATCAACCATAATAAATTGAGAGAATATTAAAAGATTTCAAGAAAAATGGGTATTTCTCTCAAAGCATTTTGCTGATCATTTTGATCTATGTCAACATCCTTTAATTGATTTTAAAATTGTTTGAAGTTGATTTATTTTGATACAAATCATCCATATTTTATTGAATGTTTTTTGATATATTTGACAGTGGATGTTTTATTTTTATACCATTCATGGTTTATGGACAATGTAAAGACATTTATTATGGTTGTTTTAATATTAATTTTTATCTTATATTTCAACCTTTAAATATGATTATGGTATTGGACTAGTATGTATCGGGTTGGGGACCGGTAAAATTAAGCCCTCCATGTTGGGGTCTAGTTAAAGTAAACCCTCTGGGATGGAGTCTGGTTATAGAGGCTCTCCAAGATAGATTCCGGTTACAGAGGCTCTCCAGGATGGAGTCCGGTTACAAAGGCTCCCCGGGATGGAGTCCGTTCAGAGAGTCTCTCCAGGTTGGAGTCCGGTTACAAAGGCTCTCCGGAAATTAGTCTGGTTACAGAGGAAATCCGGGATTGGTTCTAGTTATAGTTGTCCCATAGGTCCTAGAACGATGTTTTTACATAGAAATTAAAGTCTGGTATTACACATTCCCTCATTATGAAAATAATATTGATGGTCCATTTGGTTAATCGTTTAGTAGAATACCCATGATTATGTATTATTATATCATTATTTACTCACTCATATTCCAACCATAAAATTATTCATTATTATTATAATTAAAGGAAGGTGGTTTCAATTATTCACCATTGTTAACATATATGTTATCTTCAACTATATTTCTTACACTTACGGAGTGTTTGAGCTCACCCCTTTCTATGTTCTTTTTTCCATAGATTTGATGAATTGTATTGTGATTGACATGCAGGGTTATGCTATGGGAATAATGTTTTTCAAATGGTATTATATATGTTGTGTTACATGTTATAAAGTGTAATGTAACATTCATGTATGTAATATAATTTCCAAGACTGCTAAACTGATCGGTCCTTTGGGACTTGATTCTTTGTAATCATGCCAATTTATTAAAATAACGCACTGACTCTGGGTAACTAGGGTCGGGGTGTTACAGTTTGTATCATAGGAAGTTTATCTATAACCTTGGAAACTAGATTTATATAAACTCCAATTATACGCCAAAAAACTAAGGTAGACATTGATTATTAGTATCGAATAACTTCCATGAATTTTGGTAATGTAGATATTTTGTGAGTTTTCCAAGAAAATACATCCATGTCTGGATACGAGCTGGTAAAGGCGGCTCTGGCACAGATGTACCTAAGGGTAGAACCTGATAACACTTCTTTAAGATAGACTCAAACAGAAACTGGTGCACGACAATGGGCCTTTCTGCACTCTTGGTTACGGCACTCTCGGGGGATATGCTTAGGATAATTTTCATTATCTTTAAAAATAATTATGTAGTTTTTATGAGAATATACTTCCACAATGAAATTTTTCATGATTATGGATTTTATCCATAAACTATTCAATTTTTGTTAAGTGATTTATGTGAATGGAATTATGTATTTCAATTCATAAACTAATCTAATTTATTCCATTGTATAGGAATGGTTCCCAGTAGAAGTTATGTGACCTCTCACAATACGTATGATCCAAATAGTAAGAAGGATCATATATTTCATGGTATTAAGCCATAATTTTGAAGGTAAATATTATCCAACGTATTCTCAACATATGAAGATATAGTATCATGTGTAAATAAGATAATTAAATAATTCTCTGGGTCCTATGGATTTGAAGGGAAGTAAGAGAATAAAAGGATGGAAGTTATAAAGATGGATAAAGGGAAGAGGGAAAAGAAGAATTTTACCATATGTGATAACTGAGGAAACAATCGCCTTGGTAAATTCCTGAATGGAATGGAATTTTGTTATAAATGTGGAGAAAATGGACCCTATGTACGTGATTCCAAGGGTAAGAAAAATGTTTCCAATGTACAACGCTTCATCTGCAAGGAGACGAGACACTACACGAATCAATATCCAAATCACCAGAGTATACCCCAAATGTTGCTATTGGATAATAATAATGTTATGATACTACTGAAGATGAAGAGGAATGATTAGATTTCTTATGTTGTTATTAAAGTATTGTGTAATATGAGTATTGTATTAATTATTTATATGTTATAATAATTATAGAGTATATTAGGATTGTATTGTAGTACTATTTCATTAAGGACTGTAGATTGTGTGGAACCATGTAAAGTGACTCAATTGCAGGTTAAATTTTGGAAAATATATGCTTGAGAGAAAGATAAACCATAATATGGTTCTGATACTGAGGTAGTGATTTTGGAAGAAGAGATGGTTGATTTGGATAAATTATATTGGATATTATTAACTTCCTTGGATCTGATTAATAATTTGTTTATTTCATCATTGTTGTAATATTCAATATTTTCGGATATAAGGAATATATCTAATATTATACAAAAGATAAGGGGGAATGAATGTAATCAATAAGGTTTTATGGTAATTTCGGGTGATACCATGTTTTAAAATAATACATGATGAGGGTGTTCACACGTTATTACGTGGAAAAAAAGGATCTTCATTTTGTTTAACATAATTATAAATGTTGGACTATGAGTTTAGATAGATTTATTTTGGATAAGTGTAATGGTTGTAATGGATTAAGATACTATTGTTAAGGTTATTTTTGTATTTTTTTAAAAAGGACATCACACAGACCGTGTGACAACCAATCGCGTCGGACAAAGCTGCGGGAATCAAACCCACAACCATAATGTGATTGAGATTTATTTCCTACCGCTAGACTATGTGAAGTCCCTAGATTCTAAAGGTGGTTTATTTTTTAAAAGGGTCTGACAGGTGAATTATAAATTCATTTTTTGGAACCCTATACGAATAGGATAAATAGAATAATTTTTTAATTTCTATTATCTTTTAAGGTGAAGGATTAGTGTGGTAGAGATTAATTAAAGGATGGAAATCTACTTTTTAAGTATATATATATTTTTCATCTCTTATTCTATGAAAAAAAATTAATTCTTAAACATTAGGGAAGTGATATTAAAACTAAAAATGTGTTATCCAAATACCTTATGTTTTGTTGAATTGATTAAATTTTAAATGATCTGAGATTTATGGCACTGGGGCCCTCAATTATACGATTGTTTGTGATTGATGACATCAATGACTCCCTATAAATATTTAAGTTTTCATCCAATTACGTGTCTCTAATTTCCACCAATGTTCTCTTAATCGAGATCATAATTTGGTGGTGTCTTTTTCATTCCCCCTTTCCTCTTATTATGACTTAATTTTTTAAACCGAATATCTGATGTGGGTTTTCCCACAAAGGTATTTTGAATTTTTAACCATTTATTTTTGAATAAAAATTTCAAATTTGGAGGACACAATTTATTGAAGGGGGGAAGATTGTAACACCCCATGATTTCATAGTACATTATTTCTTCAATTTAATTCAATAACTAGCACTACACTCAACACCGACTTCAAGCGCATCACATCTTACCAAACTAGTCGTTCAAAAGCGGTTATGAATAGTATTAACTAAATTTTAAAATTTATATAATACTTATAATTTTAGAATCCATATTATGAGTTTCATAGACATAATGTAAGAACAAATTAATTGTTTTTCAGATAGATGAATTATTTTTAAAAAAATGCACTTTTACCACCTTTTATTGGTGAATCCTTTTTAAATCCAAAATTTAAAACATTTATATATTTTATTTGAAAATAATCAACTTATTCATAATAATCGAGACATATAAATTTATTTTCAAGAAATTTTTGGTGTTTTTCTGACAAATTTCATCTTTGGGTGAAAGTGAAAAATACGATATTTTAACTGAAAACAACTTTTTAAATCAAAATAATTTATAGTGTTAAATTATGCATTTTAATGGATTGGATATATAAATAGATTATATTTTAACCATTTAATCCAATGATGGTCATTTTAAGTAATTTCACATTGAAATTTGACATAAACAAGTTTCAATATTTTGATAGTTATTATTTCTTAAAAATATGCCTTTTGTTTTTGACAACATGAATTAATTATAAATAAATGAATGGTACTTCCATATTTAGAATTTGCAAAAATAGACTTCATTTTTTAATTTTTAATATCGTAATTAACTTAGGGTGAATGTTCGGTATTTTTCTGAAAACATTCATATTTTGGTGAATAGTGAAAAACACGGAGTTATAGTTTAAAACCACATTTTATTTAAATAATTATTTATTTTATTTAAATTAATTTAATTCAAAATATATCATAATACCTATATAATTTCAATGTAATTTATTTGAGTTAGATTATACTAATTTTAAAAATATAAAAATTTTATTGAACTTTTCACCGTCTTTTATCCACCACCTAGGAGAATTTGGAAATTCACATAAAACATAATTTTACCGCTTCTTTGAGTTTAATTTAGAAAATTCTAGAGACACAGTTAATATCAATGAGAAAAATTTGGTTCAATAAGATAAAAATATTTTTTGGTGAATATTAACTTTTGGCTCTTATTTACCGTAGTTAATGGTAAATATGGTAATTAAAGGTAAAATGAATATTTTAATAATTCAATATTACCATAACACATGTCCTATCCTTATTTTATGAGTAATGGACGACCATGGGCATTCTGGGGTTGATTTTGGGACCCCATGGAGCAACTTATGAATGATAATTACTCTTTAGATTAATTAATTTAATGTAAAGGCCAAATTGACCTAAACAAAAACCCTTTAGTAATTAATTTTTACATTGTGAAATATAAGTAATTATTTGACTATAAATAATAATTGGAAAT
This sequence comes from Viscum album, assembly GCA_963277665.1. Lineage (NCBI taxonomy): Eukaryota > Viridiplantae > Streptophyta > Magnoliopsida > Santalales > Viscaceae > Viscum > Viscum album. Next base: position 2,055,880,530 of record OY728120.1, on the reverse strand, counting down.
ATAAAACTATTTTCTACATCATGGTATTTTGTTTATAATTTGTAGACATCTACTAATTTAAATTATTTATGACACAATATTGATGAAATATTTACCCCATTAATAAGTCATTTATGTAAATTATATAATAAATATTAAAATAATATCTAAAACCTGTCCAATTATTACTGGATGAATTTATTTTTACCATGAGTCATCTTATCTTTGACCCTATTTATTTTTGGACTATTAGAAACTGAATATCAATATATAATAAAATAATATTTTCACACATTCCTAAAGAGCCCCTCCTACCCCTTATAAATGGAGACCAATTCTAACTATATTCTCCCACATATCAAGCCCTTAGGCATGTCCAAACTCGGAAAAATTATGCTCTATACATCCCTCTACTCCTCATAGGATCCTTACCTTAGGCATAAGTCACTTCAAGAAGTCCTTTTGGTTCAAATCAAAGGATGTTACCCAAATTAAAGGTAACAGTTTCTCTTAACTTCATTTCTTTTATTTTACTTCTCCCACCACTAAGTGCTTTTTATTACTTTATTTAATAACAAAAACAGTATCCACAATATACTAGTATGTTTTTTTGAAAATAATTCGAACCACACTTACACACACCTCCATCTAATAGGTGAAGAACATAATGTTTCAGTGGATGGAAAACTAACGCCTCGTGAAATGATGATTGTTCAATTACTTCCTACCACCACTCATGGTGGTAATTATGATGGAACTATATTTATATATGATATATATTATGTTTATGTTTTCTTTATGATTCATTATTTTTCTTTTCTATCATACCTTAATGGTTTCCATTAATGGGTAAATACGATAATTTCATTTGTGGACGTGCAGACTACCGCCCTGTCAAAGTGTTATGACTCATTAATACCATATGTGGGATGTATAAAGGATGGAGTTAATGATATTATATATGATATTCTACTGGAATTATAATATATCTATGTATAATTATGTTTTAATTACATTAAGATATGAAATTGAAATGAAAGTAGCATTCATGCGTATGTATGGATTACGGTCTTCACGAATGGTGCATTTCATTTCTTACCCCAAAATGATTTGTATTCTTATAAATACTTTTATATATTGGATATCCAAAAATTACATGATATCTAAATCATGAATATCTTTCTGGATATAATGAACTTTTGACCATGTGAACAACTTGTAACTATAAGGTGTTCATTTTTGACTCAAGTGCCAAATATGAACAAAAGGAACGTTATTAACATATATGATTACATAATGTTTATAACATGGTAATAAGTGATATAAAAGGAATAATAAACTTGAAAATGGTTCTTAGGAAAGTAAAAATTATCTTTAGATTATAATTCAGGATATTAATGTACGAACGGGTCATGACGGATAGGATGTATGGGGTTTCTTATATCACTTTTAATTCCATGATATTTCCATTATTCACAACTTATTTATTTCATGTGGTGTATTTTGTACTACCATTTGATATATATTATCACGATTCAATTAATATTCATGAAATTATGTGATTCATTTAGTGTTTATTAACTATTGTTCATACGACTCGATTGATTACAACGAGGTATGGGTTATTTCCACAATCTCATTATTATCTGAGATTGTTCATGTGTATGTATTTTATGGGACGTACTTATCATAGATACCCATATTTTATAAAAATGATTTCAAAAGGAATCATTTAAAGTTTCATGGGAGGGTTTGTTTAACTAGATCATCATTTTAAATGTTTTAATGATTTATCTTTCTAAACACTTTTAATTGATAATCATGTTTTGAAAATTATTCTAAGGATTTATTTATATTGAAATGAATGTTTTCAAATGATAATTCTTTTAAACCGTTTCAAAGTTGTATGGGAAACTTTGTTTCAAAAATCTATTTCAAATATCTACAATTATAAATTGAGATAATTTTAAACGATTTCATGAAAATGGGTATTTCTATCAATGAATTTTATTGATCATTATCATCTATGTGAACATCCTTTAATGGATTTTAAACATGTTTGAAGTTGATTTATTATGATACAAATATTCAATATTATATTGAATGTTTTGTGATATGTTTGACTGTAGATGTGTTATTTTTATACAATTATAGGTTTATGGATAAAGTATTGACATTTTATATGGTAGTTTTAATATGAATGTTTATTATTATATTTCATCCTTTTCATATGATGAATGTATTAGACTAGTATGTTCTGGGTTAGGGACTGGTAAAAGTAAAACCTCAGAGTTAGGGTATGCTGACAGCTAACCCTCTGGGATGGAGTCCGGTTACAGAGGCTCTCCGGGATGGAGTCCAATTATAAAGGCACTTTGGGATGGGTACTGGTTACCGAGGATCTCCGGGATGGGGTCTAGTTATAGAGGCTCTCCAAGTTGGAGTCCATTTATATAGGCTCTCCGGTATGGATTCCGGTTATAAAGTCTCTCCAGGTTTGTGTCCGGTTACAGTTATCCCATAAGACCTGGCACAAGGACATGACACAGAAATTAAATTTTGGTATTATACATTCCCTCATTTTGAAATTAAAATTCATGGTTCATGTGGATATTAGACTACTAGAATACCGATGAATATGTTTTATTATGGAATTATTTACTCAGCTCATATTACTTCCATAAAAGTATTCATGTTTATTTTTGGTAAAGGCATGTTGTTTCAATTATTCACCATGCTTAATATTTATGTTATCTTCCACTGTATTTCATACCCTTACTGAGTGTTTGATCTCACCCCTTTCTATGTTTTATTTTTCCTAGGATTCCAAGAAGTGTATTGTGATTTATATGCAGGGTTAATCTAAAGGAATAATGGTGGTCATAAAGGATTATTTATGTTGTGTTGTATGTTATAAAGTGTAATGTAAGATTCATGTATGAAATCTATTTTCCAAGACTACTTAACCGATCAGTCCTTCGTCACATGATTATTTGTAATCATGCCTATGTATTAAAAAAATGCACCGAATCTGGGTAACTGGGGTTGGGGAATTATAGACCTAAATCATGGGGTGGGATATAATGTCTAATATAACAATATGTGTGCCTCCCCATATATAAGAGGATTCCAAAAATTAGTGCGGTTTTTATATAATGGGTGTAGACTATATCATAGCGGATAATATCCACAAATTGAAATAATAACATAAATTTTAGCCAAATAATCATCATAGCTAAGATCCATGTTGGTAAAATCTATAAAACATGCCACATTAAGTCATATAATTATAATTGAAGGACCCTAAATGTGGTAGGTCGATATGAATAATAGTGAAATTGAAAATAAAATAACTAATGTTTGTGTGTATACCACCATCTGTCCATCTAGATATCATTTCTATATCTTAAAACCAATCACCTCAAAAACATATTGCAATACCCTCTACTTTCTCTAGATCTCTTATCATGATGATTAAAAGTGCATCATTATACTGATGTACTATGTTAGTATAATCCTATTAGGAATCCAAAAATATGATATTAAAATAATTCCATATTAATCTATAAGTTAATGAAATGATATAATGTTAAATATAAAAAAATATACCAGCAGTTTTGTATTGATAATTCACAATATTTCAACGATTCCAGGAACCATGGATGTTGAGTCATTGGTTCAATAATATATTCATATTATATGTGTTGAAATTACTAATATAGACAATAATTTTTTACTATATAATTCTTTTAGGACAACAAAATTGAAACATTATGGAGATCACTTATTAATTCTGTTAAGGTAATGTGTTTCCCATATCAAATTAAAACCTACATGGCCTCAATGGGACACATGAATGGAGTTTTTAATGAAACACTAAATATATGAAAGGACATTCCACAATGGTAAATATTAATTTCTTCAAGTCCCTCTTCAAATGGTATATGGAAATTTCATCCCATTGGATCGTCACTTGCCAATATTTTCACTAACTGTCTTACACCGAGCCACATCTAAACGGGTTATGTCCCCCAAAATCATAATCTACATTTCCATCTATATGTGTCAAAATTATTCCATCATGAGTATTGTTACAAGGTCCCACTATTTATACACAATTTACATGTATGCATTAAATATCACGAATCATTATTTTATAATAAATATCATACATACCATGAATGGTCTATAAGAAATGTAAACCATATCAAGTGTTTAACCTCACACAAGGGTCTCAGAAGCTACCCAAAAAATCCAAAATACCATATCATCGAAGGGTATATATAGTTGGAACAATAAACCATATAAATATATTCAATAATTTTATAAAATGAATAATATTGTATGTACTACCTTGCTCAAGAATAACATTGTTATAATGTCTAAAATCCACACATGGGTCATGTTTCATGGCAATAATCCACAAAATAACACATATTCAATAACATAAGAACCCTGGGATTGAGAACTATTACTCTTCCAACACCAAAAGGAAGGTATAGTATGAACATACATGATAAGAGTCTCTTATATAAATAATCTCATTCCAATCAGAATTTGAAAACAATAATCTAGATACCGAACAAGGTAACATAATGAAACCATATTACAATGGTATTTGTATGTCCTAAAACAATCTTAGATTTCCTACTATTATAGGAAGATAGGTGTTGGAGAATGATAATTGAATGTGTGATCAAATATTTAAATCTATTGGAAAAACATTCATTAAAAATGGGAATCATGTATTTACATCATGATATCATTTATTTTATGATACACCAAAAATATAGTTTCCTAAACGTAAATTCATTAAAATCATGTTCCAAAATTTAAAATAATTTCACATCATTAATGTATTTTAATTCTCTATATTAATATTCAAGCATTCTTATAAGAATCAACATATGTTGTCAATATTTTTTCATGGAATGAAATGGATCATGTAGTTGATTTATATATTATCAATCCCATACATTTTTAAATATCTATGATAATACAAAAAACATTTAGTTAAAATAAAAAATTTGATTTATGGAAACCAGATCTACCTTAAAATTTCTATGTCACAAATCCCCCAATATATAGACTTCTGGATGTCGAGATGTTAAAAAATTTCACTATAACATAAATCATGGGTGGCTACACCCAAACATCACCAAAATTATCATATGTCTCCTCTTGAATTAATTATTGATTTTTTAGGTCTCATATAGGTTACACACTATTCCATTATATAATATTATTAATTGAGTCAATAACCCACATAGATCTCTCAAAAAATGATACATCACACTAAATGGAAATGTTCACGTAGTAGATGACATACTCAAAAACAAACATATGTCTCTGAAGGTGAGATACATGGAACCCATTATGCATAACTCGATAAAATGAAGCAATATAAAAAATTTTATATACTCTGATGATACACCTATAAATTTTTTATAGACAATAGAATAAGGGTTTATTTAGAACTTTCTTCGGAAACTATTAATTCACTTGTCAAATAGTCATGAAAAATAAATATCAATTTCCCATAGTGACATCCAATTCTCTCCTCCATCTTTTATCAAATTACTTGTACCTACTACGAAATAATATATTTTTATCGACTACACTGTATCAGATTTATCCAATAAAATAATCATCCCCACAATCACTACATCTCTTTCCTCATTCCAAAATAGATGTTAGTGACACTTACAACTCTATTTATTCTTATAAGGTTATATCTAAAATGATTACTAGATTTTGTTGTTTTACATAATGTCAATAAATTTTATGTGATCAACCCATACACTGTTGACTTTCAAAAAAACATTTTCACAACATATACTCTAAAATCTGTATCATACACTCTCACGTCCTCCCTTATGAGTTTTTTATTTTGCGTCACATCCTTACCAATCTGGTCCATTATATATTTCTATATAATAAATGTAAACCTCCATTACAAACTTTAATAGGATATTTTATATATACCCAACCCTGTTATATAATTCACACACAAGGTCGGAATCAAATGAAGGTACATACACACAAACACTCTTCTCCAAATACCTATACAATGCTAAATTGTAAATTAATTATAATCCCATACTTAATTCATACATATATATATCACATCAATGAAAATAATAGTTTATCGAATGAGAAAGGTCCGTATGCAATCCCACAACACTGTAGATGAGTCAAAACAACATTGAAATAATGCGAATACTATCAAATGAATCACCAAATATAGACTAACATCCTTTTGGATAAATAAATCTCTACATTCTATTGGTCTACATAGGACTCTGTTCAATGTACTCTTATCTACATAATACAAGATAAGTTTGGAAAGATCCCATGAAAATGGGATTATAAGATAACCTATTAGGACACCTTGAAATCACCAAAATTAATGAAACATGATAATAGTTAGTTCATATACATAAATAAATATTATTCAGAACATGATATAAATAAATAGTAAACACAGATATACTCCAGATAGATACTATGTCTCAATGTAAACCAATAACAATAATGGTATCCTAGAATTATTTTTGAGGATTCCAGTTAACATCTATCTGAAAGAAGTCAATATTTTTATCCGATAACACTTATGAAAGTCATCTAAGAGTTCATTTTCATCGAATATCTATTTGTAGAACTACATGTTGGTACTCAAAATATATCGATACAGTAACTGGGAATTTTACTAAGGGAATATGCAATATACCAAAAAAACTGGAATAATCCACTAAATAGGTGATCGTACACCAATATATATATTTCATGAAAATTATTAATACATGACCTATGGAATATGTCGATGATACAGGATAAAATAGTGGGCCTCTTGAATGGATTTCAAAACACTATCCGAGACAAATCTAATAGTGGGGTAAACATCCCATGCTTATGACATGATTCCTTATAGTACAATCTTGGAGATGGACCATGGGATCATACCCCAAGTAAACTAATATCAATTGATGATAATAAGGGTCTATAAATTCCCTATAAAATGTAAAAAATCATGTATATGTTATACAAGGTGTTTCTTGGCTAAATCGGGTCTAAAATTTACTATTATTGGTGACTATGTAGTATGGGTCATTCCCATATGCTCTGGTCATTCACATAAACATGTTCATGTCTGAGTGTCATGTTTTGCTAATGTACTATTCTCATTCCCATGTAAATTGATGTATCTATGCATGATTAGAATTGTTGTATACACAAATTTTTTTTAATGGGTCACATGACTTGTGGGAGATCCCACATGGTGTATGATATTTTATTATGTTGAAACCTGAGAATGCACAACAATAGGACTACACAGTGATTTCTATTCAAATTAAATTTCTTGTTTTTTGTGATTTTTATAGATTTACTAGTTTCCAATGAGGTTCCACTCATTCTAAATCATAATTTAAACGTATCAAAAATCTTTCCCATGAAATGTGGACATGACATCAGTGAATTATGGTCAATGATGGTTGTTCGAATCTGATATCCAATCTCCTCAGAAATTAATAGCCACAGTGATTAATCATCTAAAAAATATTTCCAAAACATCTAGACCTACCCACAACATACTATGTATTCACCATCATCAATCACTATGATAATTTTGTTTATCTTGAACTCAACAGTCATTGTTGATTTGTTGAACTATGAAATAGTTGTGAATTGATCATTTTCATAATATTTTGTAAACTATTCCCCAAATGGAATATTTGAAATGAATGTATGAATAATGGGGGGATAATTATAAAGAAATACACATGAGGAATGATTCTCAAACATTTTTTTGGGTTGGACTCAATCAGTTTCTATATTACTGTTTAATAAAGAATAATAATCTAGAATAGTTAACAATATATTAATTTATAACTATTGGAATATTAAAAAATTTAAATAATGTAGTGACTGAAATGAAAATTCATTTTTTTAATGATTGATTTGAGTTTGATGAATTGAAAAAAAAATATGGAGACGAAATCAAAAAAAATGATACCCTACATCATTTTTGATCAATAATTAATGATGGATGGTCTAATGATGATGATAATGGTGAGATCATCAACTCTTTTTCCACAACAATCACCAAAGCGCAATCTATAGTTGATCATCTATGAGTTACCCACCGTCAACTATTATCTCATTGTAACACCCTGCTATTTTTATAAAATATTTTTTAAATTAATTATATTTCATTAATAGATTGTATTGTGCACTTCCCCTTTTTGTGATTCCACTACACACAACACCATCATAGATACACTACACGCAACACTTAAATTCAATGAAACATAGTTTTATTATTGTAAAATTTTAAACAAGAAAATTTTCACCTATCTATTATAAGGGGATGAATGAATAGGATTTACTAAACTATGAATTTATGGTTTACAGGTTTAAAACCCTTTTTATGTTTAAAGGATATATTTTTCTAAAAAATTATTAAATTCCATCAATGGTGTTTTATATAAATACTATAAAAAGTTCATTATATTCTGATTATAGTAATAATATATATATATAATATTCTAAATATTTTTCAAAATTGATCTTATAAGTTTTCTATATATGATATTAAAATTAAAAATGTTTTATGCTTAAGAATATATTTTCCAAAATATAGTTTTATTTCCATTAGAAGGTGCACATGTTTTTAATCTTGTTTTTGAAACTATTAAAAATTATTTTTGAATTAATAGAATGTGAAATTAAAATCAATATATGAAAATGTACATTGGTTGAATATTTTTAATTTCTAATAAGTTTGAAGTTTTAATGTATAGTGAATATACATATTTTTATTGAAAAATATATTTTCATTTATAGTATTTAAAAGGAAAATTGATGCATTAAAATAGTTTTACATATTAATTTTTTCATTTTAATTTGTAAATTGAGTAAATTAGGATAAAAATAAAATTATAAAGACTATAAAATGACCCTAACACATGTGGAAATTATGTTTTTTTAAGTTAAATCTACTGTTAACACATCGTTATAGAAATAATGTTTTTTAAAGGCTATATTTCTATAAAAATTGCTTTTATAATATTCAAATCAATGAATGTCACAAAATGTCACTTCATTTTTCTTTAATATCTCTTATGTGTCCAAATTATAAAAAATTAGGTTATGAATGAATATGATTTCTTATATTAAGAATAATTTATTTATTTTTATGTTAATAATGTATTTTTAATTTTTATAACTGAAATAATTCCCTTTTATTCTTAAGAAATATTAATTCAGTAAAGGTTCAAGAAAATGAAGAATCAATAAAAAGATTTTAATTAAAATTTTAAGAATCATTAAAAGAACCAAATACTGGAGTAAATATTACTTAGTGAGCATAAATTGACCATAATCATCCAAAGGTCAAGTCAATGGCCATTTGGATACAATTAAATATTTTTATGACCTTTATAGTATAAAATTTATTGAAAATTCAACCTTGACACACACTTATTTTTAATACGTATAACACCTTAATTATTGGAATAATTCGAAGATATTCATTACAGTAAATATTATTTTGGAAGATAAAAGGGTTTTAAAGATAATGATTTTTTTAGTTTTTAGTGAATAAATTATTATCATAAATAATTAAACAATGATGATGTAGTAATAATTAAATTAATATAAAACCAAATTAATTGATATTAAAAAAATTAATATTTATATCATTTTAATTATTTATGGTTCTACATGAATTTTATAAGTTATTATGAATTATTAGGGGGTTATTAATTGAATTGGTCTGAAGTTACAATAATTTATATATTTTCATAAAGTGAATGTAATTAAAAGTGTTGGACTTGACAGTGAAGCTATTTTAAGAAAATTGTTTTTTATTAAATTAGTTCAAAATCATAAAAATACTAAATAAGTTCAAAAAGGAAAATTAATGTTGGAAAATATCTTTAATTAAATATTTATGGATCAATTTACACCGTATATATAAAAGTATTACCCTTTTAATATTGGAAGTGTTATGACCGTTGTTAAATTTAAAATCTATTAAGGATTAATCAAAATGATAAGGTTTAAAATTACATCAAAATTTGTTTAAAATCTAATGTTTGATGGGATTAAATCCCTATACCAAAATATATTTCTATCTCATATCCTTTTATGGTATTTTGATTTATATTTAATTAACTATAAATTAATATTTTGAGAAATTTCAAATGTGACCATCATCTTCATTATAAAAAGAATCATCTCCATTCATCTAATTTAACCTCATTGAATATTCTATCTCAACTAAACTCTACAAAATTCTCTTGTCCACATCCCTATCTATAGTATTGAGATGCCAGTTTCCAAAAATAAAAAACACTAGTCAATTGGTGGTGATCTAAATGATCTGTTTGGAAGAAGATGATGTTTTATCTTATATGAATAATGTCAATACATAAGTTAGGTAATTTTTACCGCCTTTTATTTCAGTTGGACAGATGAATTGTTCACTAAGAGATTATTTTTTGTATTATAGATACTTCCTATTAGATTCTTTTATGTGTATTTTTTATATTATTTTATTTTCATATCCAAATAATTTTCATTCTTTAACTAGGAATATCATTCTATTCGTTATAATATGGTAAGGGTTAATTTCACAATCTCATTATTATTAAAGATTACTTATAAGAAAGTATCTATTGGGAAAAAAATTTCTTTTATTTCCTAGTTTCTTATCATTTTTTAATCTTTTTTTACTACTCATCATGAACAAATAAATTCATTTTTACCACTGAGTTATTTTTTACTAAACGGGTTGGAATGAGATCGTTTTGTAGATTTCCTAGTGAGGTACATTGTCACATTTCAAGAAAAGTATAAGATGAATAATTTTTCAATATATATGGAATGAATGTAATTTTATTCTTTCATAAAAAATTAATTCTATGGATATTTCCTTAAAATCTTATAAGGTTATTTTAAAAAAAATATTTTAAAATTACATGAAATTTAATGAAATAAAATTTTTTCAAAGCATAATTTATATTTTCCTCAAGAATTATTTCCATGTGATAATTCAAAATTATATTCCATTTATGATAAAATTATTTAATTTTAAAATATATTTATTAGGGTTACTTATCAAGAATATTATCCTTATTCATTATATTATTGAATTATTTTTTGATGGAATGACATTTAAAAAACCCATTTCTTAATCATGGGTTATTTCATAAAGGAATGGTTTTTAGGAAACCTATTTATTTTTCCATTTTTTGATATGATGAATGATTTATATTCTTGTGAAACACATATGTATAGTTTTCATCATGCGGTGAGTGGGAATTATATCTCTCTCTAATGAAATATTTAATTATATTATATCTCATGATATAGACACGACTATAAATGGGATTAAATTCGGTTTAGACTCTACTAAAATGAGGAGTGAAATTTGATCAGTAAGGGACATTGTCCTTGATGATAGTATTTGGAGTGAAACTTGACTACTATGAATATTTTGGGATTGAAATCATTCCACTATGACGGGCTTCTAAAAGATCCTTGAAAACTAATGAAATAGTTTCTAATGCTTATATTTATTATTTAATTCCATGTTTTATGAAAATGTTATTCTATAATGATTCAAGACTTATATATTTTTATGATTTAATTTATGACTTAATTTTATGATATTTTATATAAAAATTATAATCATAAAATTTAATGTTTATATTATTATACTCCTATGTATATGTTATGATTAATATCTTCTTTTTTACGATTAATGAGACTATACACTCACCCTTTTCAAATGTTTATTTTCCCATGGTTATAAAGATGGGTTTTAGGTAATTAACTAAATGGGAAGATCGTTTTGGGATATGTTTATTTTCTTCCACTACATTAGAAGAATTTTTTCTTTATTTCAATTTGAACTACACTAATATGATCCTTGGGTGTGTGTTTACGTATTCTTGAGAAATGATGTAATATCCATGTTTAAGAATTAGGGTTTATAATAGTTGGTATCAGAGAAAAAGGTTTCGTCAAACATTGGAAATGAGGATCAAAAATAATTATTGAGACCCCTAGATATATTTCGTTGGATATTTGTAGGGATGTATCTTAGGATAATCAAAATATGTAATAATTTAAAGAATGTGTCATAATTTAGAAATCTTATAAGGGACTGATCAAATTTATGTGGTTTTCTACTATGATAATTTTTTGACACTAATATTTCAGATATTATTTAATAGAGAGAACCCCAAGTAAATGGTTTAATGTTAAATACAATGGAAAAAATTTCAAAAAAACAAATTAAATGGGATAAAGACTGGAGTGAAGGACATTATGATAATTCTTATTCAATAATATCATATTATGATAATTCTTATTCAACAATATCATATTATGATAAAAAAATCTCAACATTTAAGAGATTCCTAAAGCATAAAATGAGATGTAGATGGAATTTCTTGAAGCAATATATGGTTATGAACATAGAGTAAATAATATTTACCTTTATATATGTCAATATAGTGAGATTAAACCTAGAGGAATATCTCTATTGTAGGGGAAGAGGATATCTGTGGGTAAAAGTAGATCATAGAGTGTCAAACTAATGAGGAGTTAAATTTATTTTGTTTGGGGAACATGGGAATTAACCAACACAATACCATGAAATAATATATAACTTATATAAAATGTAATTTTATATGCCATGACTAGCGTAGAAATGGATTTATTAAATTGTTTGGGTAATGGGATTCAAGAAAAATATTATTAATTTATTTTCATGGTATTATTAAATAGTAATCAAAATAGGGATTTTTCCATTGTAGTTAAAAATTAAGTATTTAAATGGAAATTATGAATTTTAGTAGTTTCCAAGGAAAATGATATGGGTTGTAAAGTGATATTGGTGGAAAACATTAGATTAAGGGAAAAATCCCCAAATATGTGCATGATTTTGAAATGTGGAAAAAATGAGATGTTTGATAGATAAAATTAATGGAATAATATTTATATTCATGGTATATATAAGATGAAAATATGGTTTATGAAAACATGGATTGAGTTAATAAATTTTTCTGGATTAATGTTTTGTGTAAATAGTCAATTTTTGAAACAATTGATGTTTTAACTAAGGTTTTATGGTAATTTATGTTATTTCCATATTTCATGAAAATACATGATAATGTTATTTACATGTTTGGTATGTGACAATTAAGAGATACATCATGTTTTTTAAGGATAATTGATAATTGTAGTGGCATTCTAGAGATCTTTGATTTAAATATTTGTGATTGATTATATGGGTGACCATTTATGAAATTATTGACATTGAAAATTGGATGAGGTTTTATAGATTTATTTATTATCACTACAAATGAAGATTTTTCATATTGGAAATCATATGACAACTATTAAGTTTTGATTTCAAGATATATTAAATAATATATAATTTGATGTATCTCAATATCTATTAATGCTTTAGGAAAGAAAAATTCATCTTCATTTAATGGAGTAATAAATGAATTTTAATTTGATTAGGGAACAATAAAGGAATTAGATTATTAATATTAAATCAATTAAGTATTTATTTAAAAGGAAATTCTTCAATGATAATGAATGTAACATGGGAAAAAAATTATAATAGTACCTTGTTTTTTTTGAATCAATTATTCACTTTTACAACCATATATTTAGGACATTATGATTTTTTAATTTCTCATCACCATGATATCTATCACAACCCATAAAAACGTGATTGTTATATTTATCTCCTACATCTAAGTTTACTTTTTTCCACCTATGGTCACCTATATGGAATCCTATGTACAATTTTCTATGGGTAAATATTATGTTTCCATATTTCCCTCTTTAAATGGAGTTTTCATACTCATTTTTATGCTGTGGGTTTCTATAAAAAGAATAGTCAGGTTTATAACATTAATAACCCATGAGAATTTCAAGACATTTTTTTGAAAGGGGTTATAATGTAATGCCTTGATATTTTTATGAAGTTATTTTTAAACAATTTGATTTATTTTATTTCATGAATTTAGTGAAACATAATGTTACGTAATAACAACATGTAACATTACCTTAGCTAGCATTACACAAATTACTATGTTTCAATGAAATAAAATTTTATTATATTAATAATTTAAACCATAAAATTAAAACCTAGCCATTATAATGACTAGTATTAACATTATTAGATTATTTAGGAATGTATGGTATACACATGTAAATCCCTTCACAATATAAAATGAATTTTTTTAGAGACTATTTAAATGTTCACCAGTGTGTTTTATAACAATAAAACAAACAAATAAATATTTTTCGATTATAGTAATGAAACAAATTTAAAATATAATGAATAAAATTTTGATCATTAATCCAATGTTTAATCCAGACATGATATAGTAATTAATCTAGTTTTATGCATAAAAATAATATTTTTTTAAATATTTTTTTATCACCATATGATTGAGCAATTATTTTTTAATATTTTTGTGAAACATTTATAAATTGAATTTGATGAAATAATTTTTTTTTTGAAATACGGATATAAAAATTTACTTTGTTTGAAATTTGGTATATTTTGATATGTTTTATGTGTTAATGAATAGTGAAAATATGGATTTTTTTAACATTTTATTTTCTTTTAAAATAATTAAATAGGGAATTTATGTTTTAGGTTAGTTTTATATTTTATTAGATATTTTTAATTTAAAATAATACAATTATGGTTATGTAAATGGATTTTATTAATCAATTTATTATGAAATTATTTTATGTTTCAAAAGGTAATTTTTTGAATAACTATTTTTCATGTAGTTTTAACAGTTTTATTTAAAGTTAAATTCTATAACATCTATATTTTTATTTTTTTAAAATATAAAATAATACTCATAATTTTAAATTTTTTTGAATCGTTCCATTTCAGTTTTGGAAAATTTGAAAAGTAACCATGGTAAATTTTTGTACCACAGTAAAAGGTAAATTTGATAAATTAGGGTAAAAATAAAATGGAATGAAATATAAAATAACTCTACATCCTGGAAAAAAATTATTTGATGAGGTTACATAAACCCTTAAGACATAAAGATCAAAATGATGTTGTTTAATTGCCAATTTTTCATGATAATTACTTATAAAATAATCAAATTAATGAAATTCACAAAATATCACTTTATTTTTCATAAATATATTTTTAGTGTCCATATGTGAACAAAATTAGGTTACAAAAGAATATAAAAGATTATATTGAGATTATTTTTTTATGATAGTAATTAATTTTTAATTTTCATATGTGAAATAATTACCTTTAATTCTAATGAAACATTTATTTAGGACTTGTACAAGAAGATGAAAAATCAATAAAATTGTGTTAATTAAAATTATAAAAATCATTAAAATATAAATAAACATGGCTAAATCATATTTTGTGAGTATGTGATGACTATAATCATCCAAATGTTGAATTAATGACCATTTTCATCGAATTAAATATGATTATTCAAATTATAGTATTTAATTTAACAAAATGCAAAACATGTCACACCCTTACTTTTAATAATTATAATATTTTTATTATTGTGGAAAATAGATGATATTCTTGAATACAAATACTATTTGGAAATATAAAATGATTATCAACCTCATGGTATTTTATTTTCAATTATTATTTATGAAATATTTGTCATAAATAATTACACACTTATTATGCATTACTATTCAATTAATGACACACTCTATAAGTTTATATTAATAATATTAATATATATATATTTAATTTTTTAATGTGAGATATTGAATTTTCTTGGTTAATATGACATATTATGGTTATATTAAATGAATTGGTTAAATTTTATATTCCGTTATTTATTTTCATAATTTTATTATAATGAATAGTGTAATAACATGACCCTAGTTACCTAGAGTTTTTGCATTGTTACATAACATTAGCATGATCATTAGGGATCAAATCCCAAAAAAATTGATCAGTTTAGTAGAATTGGAAGTATTGGATACATACATAATTGTACATAACATTATAAAATGAAAAACAACAACAAAATTTTCTCCTTTAACACTTTCATATCCCATAGAATATCCTGGAAGGTCAATCCTAACATATATCTTCGCATCCTAGGAAATATAAAATATAGAAAATAGTGAGCTCAGATGCTTAGTAAGGATAAAAATATAGAGGAAACATTCATAAATAATCATAAACATTTATGAAATTGTATAAGACTAAAAAAATCATTTTGAACCTAAAAATAAAAATAATATGGAAAATATAAATCAAATAATTACATTTACTTATTCACATCGATATTCCACTAGTAGAATAATATCATGCAATATCAATATCCATTTACATAATGATGGATTGTATAATGCATGACATCATAACCCCATAGTCACGGCCTCATGCCAACAGTAAAAAAAATTTCAAAGAAATTTTCTAAGACATTATTTTGTCTCAAGAGATATAGCGATGAATCGAAGAGCTATAGAGGGCTCCACCCATCACTTACTAGGTTCAATTCATTCCAAATATGAAAAAGTTTAAACATAACATAAACATTTATATTAAAACTAGCATATGAAATTTCAATAATCTATCCATAAACCATTGATGGTATAAACATATCAAATCCATTGTCAAACATATCGCAAGAACTTCAATATGGTATGGAATATTTGTATCATAATAAATCGACATCAAACTAGTTTAAAATCCATCAACGGATGTTGACATATATTAAATGATTTTTTTAAGAAATACCTTTTTCTATTTTGAAATAATTTAATAATCTAATAATTATAAAAAAAAAATTATTTTGAAAATATTCTTATAATGATGCACGGAAAGTTTCAAAGGTGTTATAACAGCCGAAAATAGCTGCACCCGCCCGTATGAGTTAAATAAACATTATTTCCTTAATTTCGTCAAAAATGTCATAAAGGAAGTTGTTAGGAAAACGGCGGATGAATTCCTTTATAAACATCTTATCAAAAGTCAAAAAACGGTATAAATGACCATAACCCATAGTCTTGGAAATAGTAATATTTTTTTGAAATACATTTCTATGAAACAAAGATGTTGATGATAAAGAGGTCCCAGTAGATACTCACGTATAAACAACCTCAAATTATGATGAAATTGTAGAATTAATCCTTACCTTGTAATTTTCCTAGGTCAAGGGTAATTTAACCTCCTATATAATAGTTAAATAATTGTTATTAAATTATACAATAACCACATAGATTAATATCATATCATCTATGATCTTCTAACATTGCATTGTTTATAATATTTTAGTAGTTTCATTGTTTCAGGTGCTAACTGATTCATTTTCTTTTATATGATTGGTTACGTAAGCAATGTTTGTTATGGATAGGATGTATTTGATTCATATACAAAATCATATTATGTTCTTAATCATTATTATAAATCATAAAACTAAATTTATTCTTGAATGATTACGATGGGGACAGAATCTAATCTCGTTCGTGGAGACGATAATCCGTAAGTACGCACGAGTGACAATATCAGTATATTGATGGTGAAATAATATGTAATTGGATATTATATCATATTTACAGAATTTTTAGCATGTTATATTTATTATTTACATCAGTTATACTCATTATTATACCCATCCAAATAATTAAGTTTTTGAATAACAAACTACATAACAACGTAGAGATGGTAAGTCATACGTATGCATGTATGGTGACTTTCAATTCATAGGAGGGATATAATAATGAATATGGTTGTACCATATTTATAATAACATAAAAAATGTATATGTTACTGGATTTATTATTTTGGTTTGGAAACAATAAAGAAATTGGAAGTGGATGAAGAAAATAACTTTGAAAGAGGTGGTGAAATTATTACCTGTACTTCGGGTGTTCCCTTTTTATTTGATCAAAAGGTATCCCTAGGTTGGATTTATAGTCAATTTAAGGCCTCTAGGTACAATTTTGGGTAGTTTGGAGGATATTTTTATAGGGTTTGGACGATCCAAATATCTATGGAGTTGTGATTCTAAGAGAAGGGGAAGAACCCTTTTATAAGAGAGGTGAGGTTCACTTTAAGAAAAGCATGAAATATTATTTTATTATAAAATAATATTCGTTTTATAATGACATAGAAATGATTTATATTGAGTATATGGTGGTTATGGGTCAAATAAATCTCAAATAATAAGTTTTAGGCAGTTTTAGGTCACCATATTAACCTTATATTTTAGATTTAACTCTTAGATAAATAGTTTAACGTTTACCTTGTATTCTTGTATTATTATAATAAATGGTTAATAAAATTAATATAAAAAGCCTATAGAACCCAAAGTGGTTCATTATTGATATATCTAAGCTTATATATGTACATTTTATTAATGTTAGATTTTTAGAAATACTTATATTATTAATAATATAGTATTTTTTGAAAATCCCATTAAGTATATTTTGATACTATTTTGTATTTTGTTTCTGTTAAAGTCATAATAGCATGATTACATCGAATAAAATTCATTTAATCAACCCTAACATGTCATATTAACCAATAAAATTAGTTAAATTTGTAAAAAGTATCAAACTACATTTATTTGGATATTTATAATAGCAATTATTTTAATCATTCATGAATATGGTAATTATTGCATCGTCCTTGTGTCATAACTAAATTTAATTAATTAATGTCTAAAAATTATAAATAACAATGGAATGTGTAGGGAATATTTTTTTATTTCTAATGAATATTTATAGTCGAATTTACCTTATGTATAATCGTATATTAAAAATAGTTTAGTTTTTAAACATTGATTTTTAACACTTTTTACTCATCTTTATAAAAAATAATAATAAATGTCCTAATATAATCCAAGTGAACCAAAAGGAAAATATTTTCTTCATAAGTTTGATTTTGGTCGAAATACTAATCTCTAATAGAATTAGGACATGTTTTAGTATAATTATAATATAATTTTTACCATTAATTATCATATTGACTTTAAACCGTGGTAAATAAAATTCAAAAGTTAATATTCATAAAAAATTATTTTCATCATATTTAACCACAATTTTTTACTGATATTAATAATGTCTCTTATATTTTTGAAATTAAATTAATATAATAAGTAAAATTATGTTTTATACAAGTTTTCTAATGTGGCTAGAAGGTGGGTAAAAAAAAGTAAAAAGTTCAATAAAATTTTAAACATATAATTTTATTATAAAAATTAATCCAATTTTATACATTGAACTATTAAAGGTATTATGTATATTTTTTGACATAATAAAATAAAAAAAATTAATTATTTAAATAAAAAGTTGGTTCATAACAGTAACGCAATGTTTTTAATTATTCATAAATATTCGAATGATTTCATAAAATACAAATAATTCACCATAAGACAATTGAGATATTCTAAATTCAAAAATGAAGTAATTTTTTTTAAAAAAAATTTATATAATTTCAAAAAGTGGTTATTACTATTTCTAACAACTAGATTGAATGGTCATGGTGTGTTAAAATTCAATGATGCGTACTACAAAAGCTATTATATTATTCAAAGGGAAACGTAACATAGCATCATTGGGTGTTACATTCTCCCCTCTTTAAAATAATTTATTCCTTGAAATTTCAACAATATTACTAAAAAATGATATTTGGATGGTTCTTTATCATAAGTTCCTCGAGTTTCTACATTGCCTCTTTCATCTTATGATTTCTCCATAGAAAGTTGTCTAGACGAATTGTCTAGTTTCTCTACACTTGTTCTCAGGTATTAAGAATGTTGACAGGTGTTCAAAATAATATAGATCGGGTTCTATTCCTATATCTTCATAGATGAGTACATATGTTGGTTGAAGAACGTATTTTCCCAATAGTGATACGTGGAAGACATCCCGATCTTTGGGGAGACATGGAGACATTACCAAATGATAAGCTATATCTCCCATTTGTTTTAGATTTTCTAAATGGCTAATATACCTGGAACTCCATTTACCCTTCTTTCTGAATCATATAACACCCTTCCAGGGAGATACCATCACGAAAACATGATCACCTATTGAAATTCCAAATCCTTCCTTCAGTTATCGACATAGCTCTTTTTACCACTTTGAGCTGCTTTGAAGTGGGTCTACATAATCTCCACAATTTCTATTGTTTCCTCAACAAGTTCTGGGCCTATGGGGTTTCTTTCACGAACTTCATCCAAAAAAGTTGGTGTGTGCCATCTCTTTCCATATAACAATTCTTACAGTTTCATCTGAATACTTGAATGGAAGCTATTGTGGTAGGAAAACTCTACCATAGTTAAATATTGATCTCATATTCCATGAAAGTCATGTGAATAAGACCTCAACATGTTTTTTAAGGATCGAATAGTCTGTTATAATTGTCCATCAGTTTTAGGGTGGTAGGTTGGGCTCAAACGAAGTTTAGTATAAAAGTTGTTCAGATGACTTTTCCAGAATCATGATGTAAAATGGGGACCATGATCAGAAAAAATTGATAAGGGTACTCCATGAAGTCTTCCAACACCATTAATATATAGTATCTTTAAACGTTCATGTGGAAAATATTCTCATATAGAATGAAAATGAGCTGACATGGAATGATGATCAATAATGACACATATTGTGTCATTACTTATAGGATTATTTGGTATCCACATGACAGAGTCCACTGTTATATCATCCCATTTACAGTCAGTTATAGGAAGAGGTTTCATGAATCATCTAGGATGTTGTCTTCCAGCCTTCACATGTTGAAAAACCATACATCTTGACACATAATCAACAATATACCTATTTATGTTTTCCCACAAAAAAAGATACTTCATATATGTATACATATTAGTTTTACCAGGGTGTATAGTGAAATGGGGCCTATGAGAATCATCCCACAATTCCCTTTTCAATTTAGGTACATCAGGAAAACAACATCTATTCACAAATATTATAATTCCATATTCATATAATAACTCACTCAATCATCCATTATTCACATCTTTAATCATATTTTAGAACTCCTCATCATCAGTCTAAGAACTCTTTATCATTTCTAGTAAAGATGGTTTGGAAACCATTTAAAAAAGTATTGATGTTTCACCTTACATGGTTATTCACGTATCTATCTCTACTAGATCCATGAAAATAGTATCCATTTCAACTCTCATGTTGTTCAAAAATCCGTGATCATTTCTACTCAATTCATCAACCACCTTATTTTCCTTTGCCATGTGGTAGTGAATAGTGAAATCATAATACATGGGTAGTTCAAGACATCGTTTTTGTCTCATGTTGATTTCTTTCTAAGAGAAAATATACCTCAAACTCTTGTGATCAATATAAATCGAACGTTTTCACCATATAGATATTTTCTCAGTAAGTTCAATGAATGGATTAGATATGCTAACTCAATATCATGAGTGGGATAATATTTTTCATAAATTTTAAAAATCATGATGCATAGGTAATAACCCTGTCATTCTGTATATGGAAACAAAAAAGTCTATTCTTTGATGCATCACTATAAATAACAAAACCTTCATTTCCCTGTGGAAGTGTCAATATATGAGCATTGACTAATCTTCCCATCAGTTCCTCAAAACATTTTTCACACTCTATTGTCCAAACATATTTAACCCCTTTACGCATGAGTTTGGTTAATGGGTTAGCCAACCAAGAAACATTCTTGAGGAAATTTTGATAATAATCAGCTAAAACATTAAAACTATGTACCTTAGTTATAATTCTCAGTGATGGACATTCTTGTATTCCCTTGCTTGTAATGTATCAACAGCGATTCGATTTATAGAGAAAATATACCCATGAAAATAATTTTTTTGGCACCAAAATTCAAAATTTTTAAACATACCATGTAACTCATTTCTTCTAAGAGTCTTTAAAAAAATTCCCATGTGATTTTCATAATCTTCATAGATTTTGGAGAATACAAAAATTCATCAATAAATAACACTACAAAGTCATAAAATTATTCCTTGAAAATAATATTCATTATATCCATGAAAACAAAAGGTGCAATAGTTAGTCCAAAAGGCATTACTATAAACTCATAATGCCCGTACCTGGTTCGAAATACTATTTTTGGAATGACATCCTACTACACACACAACTAATGATATCCTGATCAAACGTAAATCTTTGAAAAATATTAATCTCCTTTAAGTTGATCAAATAAATCATCAATGTGATGTAGGGGACACTTTTTCTTTATTTTTATATCATTGATCTGTCTATAGTCAATGCACAACCTCAAAGTTCCATATTTTTTCTTATAAAAAATAATAGGGGCACCCCATAGAGAAATAGTGGGACAAATTAATCATTTATTACTCATGTACTATATTTGTTTATTTTGTTCTAATTATTCATGGTGGCCATTCTATAAGGGTTCTTGTATAATGGCCTTGAACCAGTAATTAAATCAATGGGAAACACAATTTCTCATTCAGATGGTTGTCCAAGTATATTTTCGAGAAACAAATCATCATATTTTTTCACAATATGTAAATATTTTATGTGGACATTCTTTTCCTCACCCATGGTTATTTAATTCTCTTCCTCCCCAATAATTGAATTTATTACAACTAATGTGGGTGGATCTAAATAAGAATCAGGTGGTGGAATTTTTTCTCTAAATATAAGGTACTCTTTAACATTATCAAAAATTGTATCCTTGTTCTTCTTTCAATAAAATTTTGTATCATTGTATGAAATCCAATCCATAAAGAAGATTATGTCAAATTCAATCATGGGTATGATGATGATATCATCAGATAAAAAATATTTATACGCTCTAATTGAAACTGAATCACAAAACATTATTACAATGATAATTCCCTTAAGAGATTTGACTTACAACCTCATTAAATGAAATTGGAAATATCTAATTTTACTAAAAAACTGGGAAGATATGAAATAATGATATGATCCAAAATCAAATAAATCATTGGATAAACTAGAGGACACCATTAACTTAATTTCCACCAAATATTTTGGAGCATCAACCTCAGCAGTAGTGATCGCATAATATTGGCCTTGATCCCTTGTCCTTTTCTGAGGCAATTTTCTCTAACACGTAAAATATTCCGTTTCATAATTCCCATTTACATACAACTGTAGCATTCCACATTTACTGTGTCATTCTTCCTCTTGCAATCACGATCATGGTGGCCTTTTTCACCACACTTGGAACATACTCTCATTTCCATAATGAAAGTACTCGAGTTATTCTTTCCACATTTACTGCAGGATAGATATTCAACTTTTCCATTATTCATCTTATTTCCATTTCTTATGTTTTCATCAGATCTTTTCTTCTATTTATTTTCATTATAGGTGTAATACATAGAGAATTTATTTTTGGTCCTCATAGCACAGGTGAAAATATAATCATACGATGAGAAAGATTGTGAGATTAATGCTTGATAGAGAAATGGTTTTAACCCATCGAAGAATCGATCAATATTAATCCTTGGGATACATATATAATATACTACATGACCTTCTAACCTTGTAATATTATCCTAATACATTGTGACATTCTCATCCTTCTTTTTCATCAGACTCTGATATTGTCCTTCCATTTCTACTTGATGGTCAATAAGAACGTATTTTTATAATAAAATATCTTTAAACTCCATCAATACTATATTTGTACTTCTTCATCTACCATTGTGTTAAAAACAAATGACCACCATTTATCTGCATCTCTCGTGTGGTTGTAAACTTCCATGAGAACTTTATCACTTTCACTACTTCCCAGGGCATTACATATTTTCTCTAAGGAACATATATTTTTATCAAATACAAATGGATTTGTTGTCCCATTGAATTTTGGTGGTTATTTCATCATGAAGCAAATCTAACATTGATCCTCTGTGTTGTGTATTAGGGTGCTTAATATAGGTGAGGTTGTTAATCATAATCTAAGTGAGTTGTCCTAGTATGGTGATAAGCTGATGAGCACCAGTTGCACAACATCTATACATTAATTATATTGACCATGAGAGAAATACCTAAATGGAATATGTGCATTGATATAGTTTCCATTCCTTTCACTTGGTGCCATTTCTAAACAATGGGATACAATAGATTAGTTTATGACTCACAATACATAATTCCAAACTTCAAAAACACTTAACATAAATTGAACAATTTATGTATATAATCTATAATCATAGAAATGTTCTATTTGAGGAGGTATATACTCATAAATCCTTCATAATGGTTTGTAAATAAAAGTTTAATTATCCTAAGCATATCCCTTGGGAGTGTCATAACCAAGAGTGCAGTAGGGCCCATTGTCGTTTATCATGATACCATGAGTCATGCCCAAAACTCTTTGTAAGAGTTTTCACTCCTAGGTAAATCTGCGCCAGAGCTACCTCTATCGGCTAATATCCAGAATCGGATGTGTTCCTTGAAAAACTCACAAAATATCTACATTACCAATATTCCTGGATCATCTTATATACTAATAATCAATGACTATCTTAGGTTAATATTATCTAATCAGAGTTTATCTAAATCTACCATCAATGGTTTGTAATACATTTCCTCTAATACCAACTATAACTCCTCAACCCTAGTTACCCTGACTCTGTTCATTATTAAATAACATTTCATTATCACAAGGGATCATATCCAGAAAAACCAATCAATTTAGTAGGCTTATAAGTACTAGATAAATACATATGATTTACATTACATTATAAAATAAAAAACAAAAAAAAATCGTCTCCTTATAACACATTCATATCGCTTAGGGTATCCCTACAGGTCAGTCATAATATACATTTTTCATCCTGGAAAAAATAAAAAATTTAAAGGGGTGAGATCAGATGCTCAGCAAGGATTAGAATATTGTAGAAAATATCATACATAAGCATAAAAATTTAAGGAAATGTATAAGATTAAAACATATGCCTTTTGAACATAAATATGGTCATAATATGGCATCTATAAATCAATTATTTCCATTTACTTATTCACATGGATTTTCTACCTATCAAATAATCTCATTCAATATAAATCAACAATTCCATAATTATAGAATGCATAGTGCCAGACTTCATAAACACATAGTCAAGGCCTTGTTCCAAGTCTATAAATAAGATTTTTTAAATACCTTATTCTAATACACTAGTTTGTCTCATGAGACCTACCAACGCATCGATGAGTTCAAACGGGATCCACCGATCACTTACTATGTCCAATGAATTCCTCATATGAAATGGTTTAAACATAACATAAACATTATTATAAAAACTAGCATATGAAATGTCATTATGTTATATATAAACCATGAATGGTATAAAAATTACACATCCATTGTCAAACATATCACAAATTTTTAATACAATATGGAAGATTTTTATCATAATAAATCAATTTCGAACTAGTTGAAAATCCCCTAATGGATGTTTACATAGATGAAAGGAAAAATATTTGAAATAAAAACCTCTCTATTTTTGAAATCATTTAAATAATTATAAAAGATGTTTTTTATGTAAATATTATTATAAACTTGTAAGGGAATATTCGAAGGTGTTATTACAGAGGAAAATAGATGCACCTATCGTATATGTTAAAATAACATTCTTTCATTTATTTTTTCGAAAAGGTCGTAATGGACCTTGATTGGAGAACAAACAAAATAATAATTTATATAAATTCAATGATAAGTAAAAAAAAGTGTATAAATGAATTCAAACTATAGTTTATAAAATAGTAGAAATGTTTTGAAATAGATTTTTAGGAAACCTAGATGTGGATGATAAAAAGCTCCCAGTAGATACTCACGTATAAAACACCTCAGATAATGAAGAGATTATAAAAATAAACCTTAACTTAAACATTTCCATTGTCATGGGTATTTTAACCTCCAAAATAATAGTTAATTCATTTTTATTAAATTATACATGAATATCATTCATAAATATGATATCATATATCATCTTCTAATATTTCATTGTTTAGAATATTTTAGTAGTACCATTGTTTTGGGTGTTAATTAATTTACTATCCTTTATATGTTTGGTTACATAATCCATGTTTTCTATAGATAGAATGTATTTGAATCAAATACAGAATGATATTAAGTTCCTAAACATTTCTTTTAATCCAAAAAAAAGTATTCTTGAATTATTGTTATGTGGAATGAATATCATTGCGTTCATTGATATGGTATTCCGTACGTACACATGAGCAAAAATATCATTATATTGGTGGTGAAATAATATTTAATTGGATGATATATCATATATAAAGAATATTAACATGTTATATTTATTATTTTCAATTGTAATACTAATTATTATACCTATGCAAATAATAAATTGTTTGAATAACAAACTACACCAAGATGTTGATGCGGTAAGTTGTACGTACGCACGTATGGTGACTTGTAATTCATAGGATGGATATGATCATGAATATGGTTGTACCATATTTATAATTACATCATAGTATATATAAGTTACTGGATTTATTATTTTGGTATGGAAATAGCACAGAATGTGGAAGATGAAGAATAAATAAACTTTGAAAGAGGTGGTGAAATTATTACCTCTTCTTTGGGTGTTTCCTTTTGAGATGATCAAAAGGGCTCCTTTGGATGGATTTCATATCAAATTAATCCCTACAGGTAGAAGTTAGGGTAGGATGGAGGATATTTGAGTAGGGTTTGGTCGATCCAAATGACAATGGAGGAGTTATTTCAAAAGAAGGGGATGTACACATTTATAGGAGAGGTGGGAGTTTTTAGGAAATGTTTGAAATATTATTTTATTATACAATCATATTCGTTTCATAATGGTTCCAAAAATTTGTTAATTTTATAATGTGGGGATGGGTAAAAAACATTTCACCCAATACATTTTATATAGGTTTAGGTCACCTTATTAACCTTATCTTTTAGATTTAACTCTTATTTAAACAGTTTAACATTTACAATGTATTATTGTATTATTATAAAAAACTGTTAATAAATTTACTGTAAAAAGACAAGAGAACCCCAAGTGGTTCATTATAAATATATATGACTGTATCTATTACTCTAGGTCCAACCCTTGTTTTTGGAATATTATATCAATTATATATATAGTATTTGATTTAAAAACTCATTTATGTCAATTTTGACACAATTTGGAATTTGGTTTTTGTTAAAGTCATAACCGCATCATTACATCGAATAAAATTTGTTGAATCAACCAAAAAATGTCTTATTAACATAGGAAATTAGTGTAGTTTTCAAATACTATAAAATTAAATTTATTTAGTTATTTATAATATCAATTATTTTAATCATTCATTAATATCAAATTTACGACATCATCGTTGTGTCAAAAATAAATGTAATTATTGTATGTATAAAAATTATAAATAAAATATCATTATGAATAAAATATTTTTATCTATATAATTAATATTTAAACTCAAATTTAGCTTATGTATAACCCGATATTAAAAATGGTTAATATGTAATAATTTATTTTAACACTTTTAACTATTTTTTAAATAAAATAATAATAAATGTCTTAATATAATCCATGTGGACCAAGAATATAATATTTTATTCCTAAGCTTTATTTTGTTCTAAATACACTTATCCAATAGAATTAGGACTTTTGTTAGGGTATTTATAATTCCATTTATACCTTTAATTACCCTATTTACTTGTAACCGTGGTAAATAAAAGTCAAGTGATATTAGTCACCAAAAATTATTTTTATCTTATTTAACAACATTTTACTTAAAAATATCTATTATGACTCTTAGATTTTTTAAATTAAATTCCTAGAATTGGTAAAATTCGGTTTTATTCAAATTTTAAAACACGCCTATAAGGTGGGGAAAAGACACTAAAAAGATCAATAAAATTTTATACGTTTAATTTTATTATACAAATGACTCCAATGAATTTAATTGAACTAATATAGGTATTAGGTATATATTTTGACTTTAAATAAATTTTAATAATAAAAACAATTATTGAAATAAAAATTCAGTATTAAACAATAATGAAGAGTTCATCACTATTAATAAACAATTGAATGTTTTCAGAAAAATACAAAAACGTCACCCTAAACTAATTTAAATATTTCGATTACCAAAATGATGTGTTTTTTGAAAAATAAAATTTAAAAAATTTAAAAAATTGGCTATTAATATTCTTAGTTTTATGTTTGACTGGTCTTGGTGTGTTAGTATTCAAAGTTGCGTACAACGCAAGCTATTGTATTATTTAATTGGAAACGTACTGTCGAAGCTTGTGGTGTTACAAATAGTGTTAATATTTACAGTAATGATGTCTTATGAATATAATATTTTATTAAATTAGTTAGAAATCATAAATATAATAAATAAGGACAAATGAGATATATAATGGTAAAACTTATAATAAATAAACCATTTGTGGTTCAATTAGGACCATATATGTGAAAATATTATGCAATATAATATTTCAAAAGTTATTACTGCAGTTAAAATTAAAATGTGTTAACTGAGGGTTAATCTTGATGATAAGGATTAAAATTAAATCCAATAATTTATATAATCCATTAGATGAAGGGATTACCAACACATACCACGTTATATTTTAATTAATTATCATTTCAATTTATTTGGATTGATATTTAATTTATTACAAATTAATATTTGGAGAAATTTCAAGCATCCCCTCACTGTTATTACAAATTGAAACCCCCCCCCATCATCTAATATCACCTCTTTGAGTATTCTACCTCGACTAAACACTCTGAAATTCTCATATCCACTTCCCTATTTACATTCTATATGTTATGGTGTCGCCAAATGACCACCAATATAGTATTTATTTTAGATATGGAGATATGTTTCAATGTAGATGAGTATTAAACGTATAAGAAAGAAGTAAAGACATATGGAAAGGGATATTTGTCTCACTTTTATTTGTGTGGAAGACATGCCTTTTACACTACATAATTCTTTTATGTGGGTCATATAATACCCTTGATTTTATTTTATGAGTTTTATTCTTCAGATTAAGGTATTTTCATATCTATAAATATTTTGTTCCTTCATGGATAATATTGTTATATAGATTACAATGTGGTATGGTTTAATTTTAAAATCTCATTTTTATTTGTAATTTCTTATATATAAGTATCTACATAGAAATATTTATCTTCAATGGAATTTTTTTGAAAAAAAATTAAATTTATTTTTATTATTATTGTAAAACTAATAAATTAATTTTTACCATTCTGTGAATTTTTACTAAATAAGTTAGAAAGGAATAACTTTTTCCTTTTTCTAAAGAGGTAAAATATGACTATTTTAGAAGAAGTAAAAGAGGAATATTTTATATCTTATACAGGATTAATGGAATTTTAAATTTTTTTATCACACCTTAATAGATTGATTCTTCCCTTACAATCATACAATTTTACTGTCATACAAGATAATTTCATTAAAAATTGAATGACATTTTATGAAAATATTTTGTTTTTTATGAATTTTGGATATTTTCACCAATAATTATTTTCTTGAAATCTATAAAAAAATTCAATTTATATTAATATTATAATATCCTAATTATGATTTATGGGGGGTATTTTTCCAACATATTATGACTATTTTTTAATTATTTTTTTATTTTCTTTATTAAATAATATTTAAAAATAATATTTATTTACCATGGGTTTTGATTCGATTGAATTATTTTATGAACACTATTTTTTAGTATGGATTTTGATATGTTGAATGATTTCTATTAATGTTGAATAGATATGTATGATATTTTTTATGTTATGTTTGGTAACTTTATCTCCCTACAATACATTGGGCAATGATATTATATCTCATTATATAGACATGATTGGAATATGTATTGAACTCAATTTATACATGATTGGAATAATGAGTAAACTCGGTTCAGTAAATAACATTTTCTTCTCTATTAGTCTTAAGAGTGAACCAGGACTACTACAATGGTTTTGGGAGTGAATTTTTCTTAAATATGATATTCTTGGAATGCATTTTTGAGTACTAATGAATTTATTTTATTTTATTATGTGTTTTCCACAATTCCATACTTCATTATAATTTAATTATTTTATTATTCATGTTTTATGAATATTGATGATCTATTTTTTGACTCAATACTATAATCATAGTTATTAAGGGTATAATATTAAAATGGTTTGTTCATATCTTATACCATTTTATTTCTATTATGATTCATATCTTTCTTTTTATCTTCAATGATCATGTAGTATCACTGCTTTCAAAAAAAATCCCCATCTTATAATGAAATGTTTTATAAAGGAAACTAAAAGTAAAGATATTTTTGGGAGATGTTTATGATAATTTACTAAATTATTATAATGTGTTACCAATTTATTAAGGCATTAAAATAACATGGTCATTTAGAGTGTGTTATTTTAATCAATTTTTTTTGTAATATCCATGTATGAAAAACCAGGTTTATGATAATTCATATTAATGAAAATGTTTATTTAATATTTGTAACAAAGGAAAAGAAAACTATAGTGAGATACCAAGACATATTTCTAAGGTTATGTAAAGGGGGCCTATATTTATAATCCTAAACTATCATAAGGGTAACTATTTATGATATTTTTTACATTGAATTTTGGAAGAGATTTTAGAGATTAATGTATTACCTCTCCATATATGGATTTATTCAAATATGAATTCTCATGTGAATTTTTTTTAAGCCATATGGAATAGACTATAAATCTATAGATCAAATATTCTAGACACGCTTTCTGAATGTAAAATCCACCATCATTTCTAGGAATAAAAGATGATGTGGAAATTTATTAGTGAACAATGAAAGGGTCGTATTATTCTTGTGAAATAATGTAAGTATTTATTATCATGAGAAATTTTAAACTATAGGGAAATGATCATGAATCCAAAAAAATTATCTTAGTATCATCTTTTTTGATGAATCAAATGGTCCCTTATATCATCGTAGTCTTAGTAATTTGTGATTGTTAACTTTATCATGACTACGTTCACCATCACGCTTCATCATATCTTTATAGTTTGATTTATCTTCAATGTCTATTTTTTCTCCTGACACATATGTTCTTCTATATGGAAATTAGTTATGAGTTACTTTGGGAAACCATTTTGTATCTAAATTTCTCTATTTTAAGAGAGTTTTAGTATTCATTTTTATGATATTTGTTTCTAGGAATGGAAATATCACATTTTAAACATTGATAACCCAAAATAATCCATGATAAAAATTCAAATTATGGTGGGTAGAATGTAACACCAATATATTTTTTAAAAAAATAAATCTAAAAATAATATTATTTATTTAATAGCTTATGTTTAATTATAAAACATGTTGTGCATTCACTACAGACAACAATGGCATAACATTCATTACACACAACCCTGAGTACCTACCAGACATCAAATTATCATTGTGATTACTGAAAAATGAAAATAATAAATCATCTGTAATAATTGTTGGTATTAATAGGATTAACTAAATTATAAAATTATTGTTTACACATGTAAAAAATGATTTAATTTAAAAGGAATTTTTTATTAAAAACTATTTAAATCCTCACATGTGTGTTTTATACCAAAAAAATAAAAAAATAAATATTTTCAGATAATATTAATTTTAGGTATATATAATCATCAGTATAATTTTTTATATTCTCATTATTTTATTTAAAGACATTATATAGGAATATATTTACGTTATACATAAAATATTATAATTTTAAAAAAAAAATTATTTACTATTGATGGCGCACTTGTTTTAAATATAGTTTTGTACACTTTTCTAAATTTTATTTGAAAAAAATATATTATTTTAATGTGTGAAATAAATTTTTGAAATGGTGTAATTTGGTCATTTTTTGATAAGTTTAATGTTCTAATTTATAGTGAAATTACACATATTTTTTAAAGCATTATTTTCTTTAAAATTATTTAAAAGGTAAAATTATTTAATATTATTTTTAAATATTAATTTGTTCATTTTAATTTTAAAATAAAAAAATTATATTTTCTAAAAAATATTCTATATGTGGATTTATTATAAAAACATGTTATGTATTATGAATAATTTTTTCTCAAAAAACTATATTTAATTCCCTTTTACCAATATTATGTGGAATGAAATTCTGAAACATATATATTTTTTAATTTTTAAAAAATATTCCAAAATTAGATTAATTTGTTTTATATTTAGTTAATATTTTACTTTTATTGTTGGACAATACGGTTAATAACCATTTTACATTTTCGAAGCATAGTAAATGTAAAATTTGTGAATTTTGGTTAAAAATAAAATGAGAATGATAATAAATTTACCATAAACAATTAAATTTTTTTATTGGATTAAGATATATAGACACTTAGAACATATGGTTTGAAATAAATTTTTCTAGTGGATGATTTTTTATAAATAAACTTAAATAATATTTAAATCAAATAATGTCACACAATTTCACTTTCTTTGTCTTAAACATCCCTTATATGTCCATATATGGGAAATATTTAGGCTTAGAATCAATAAAAAGGATTTAATGGATATGAAGTTATTTATTTTTATGATAGATTTTTTTTTAATTTTTATATGTTCAATAATTATATTTAATTCTTATGAAAAAATAATGTAGTTTTTTTTCAAGCTGCTGAAAAATCAATAAAAGACATTGATTAAAATTATAAGAAAAATTAAAATTCCAAAACACGTGAATAAACATGTTCGGGCGAGTATTTATAGACTATAATCATTCAAATGTCAAATTAATGTCCATTTTCATCTAATTGAATATGATTATAAAATTTATAGTTTTTACTTTTATAAAACGTTAAGCATGACACAATATTATTTTTAATAAGTATACTATTTTTAATATAGGGATAAATTAAATATATTCTTGACTATAAATATTATAATGAAATATAATTTGTTTATTTACATCATAATATTTTATTTTTATTTTTTATTTTATAAATAATTTTCATTAACAATTACATAATGATGATGCAATTATTATTCAAATATTGAAAAACTATATTATGTGATATGTAAAATATTATAATATTTATAATTGAAATTGTTTAATGATATATAAGAAATTTATTGGTTGGTATTATATATTATTGGTTTATTAAAAGAATGTTTTTCAATTTATCTTGTTGTATTGATTTTTTTAATGTCAATATAATGAATAGTGTGTTGATTTTGAGTAATTATATTTTATAAAAATTCCATGTTATTTATTTAGTTAAAATCATAAAATACATTAAAAGGAAAAATTTGATAAAATATGGTCTAAAATATCACATATTGTACATTTATGGTTCAATTGAAAATTATATTTAAAAATATCAAATGTTTAAAATTCAGAAATTTTTTACCATAATTAAAAATAAAATAGTTTAACTAAGGGTTAATCAAAATTAAGTGGTTTAAAATCACACCATGTATTATATAAAAAATATTTGTGGAATTATTACAACCCTATCCCAAATTATATTTGAATTCCATTTCATTTGGAATTTTTTGTAATAAGATTTAATTTATTATAAATTAAGCATTTTATAATATTCAAAAGTTCCCCTAACCTTAATTATATATGGACACCCCACCCCTCATTTCATATCAACAATTTTATAATTATAGTCGAATCAAACTCTCCAAAATTATCTTTTCCACTTACCTATACATATTATGGAGGTTCTGGTCTCCCCAATTGACCAACTCTACTGTCCTTTCTAGGTGATCTAAAAGAGTAATTCCGAATACTATGATGTTTGGAAGTATATGATTGATATCAATACTTAAGGTAAGGGGAATTTTCCTCACATTTATTTCTATAAGGAATATCCCATATACACTACCTTACAATTATATGTATTATAGATAACAACCATGGGTTTATTTTATGATGGTTATGTTGAATATTATGTTATCTACATATCCATATAATTTTTTTTCATTCATGGGGAATACGATTCTACTAATTATAATGTTGTATGGGCTAATGTCACAATCTGTTTCTTAAACAAAATCGCAAAATATTTTCACTATTCTTATACAATTCATAATGACATTTTTATTGATAAACAAGCTGGAAAGGAAGATTTTTTTATTTTCCTAGAGTGGTACATTGTTGCATTTTTAGAAAAAGAATAAGAGGAATTTATTTAATTCATATAGTATAAAAAATCATTTTTATGATATCATGACACCTCAATACTTGGATTATTCCCTTATAAGAATATAAGTTTATTTTGAAATAAAATGTTTTCTTTTAAAATTATAAGGAATATTATGAAAAAAAATTTTTCATAGAACGGAGGATATTTTACAAAAGATTTATTATCAAGTGACATCTAAAATTTATATTACCTATAAGGATATAAATATTTGATGTTACATATTCATTATTGGGGATATTTTTTTAATGATTCTATCACTATTTTTTATACGTTTGGTTCATGTTTATGATAAAATGATGTTTATGAAACCATTTTATTTACCATGGTTTATGTTATTATGTAATGATTTTTACGAAAATTATTTCTTTTTATGGGTTCTCATATGATTTCTGATTTATGTTCTTATAGAAAAAAAATTTTGTTTGATTATGTGACTAGTTGGACCTATATCTCCATCCAATGAATTGGGTAATGATATTATATCTCATGGAATAAAATTGACTTGAACAGGGATTAAGCTCAATTAAAAATGGAATTGAAAAGGGAGTGAACATAATTTTGTAATGGAAATTATCTTCCATGATAGTATTTGGAGGGAACCATTGCATCTATGATGTATTGAGGCATGAAAAATTTCCACAATGATAGTCTTTTAAATGTTCCTTGACATCTATTGAAATTATTTTCTATTCTTATGTTTACGCCACATTTTCATTATTTATACTAAATTTATTCATTTAGGATTAATGTTTAATGAATAATTATTAATTTTTATATGACTCAAGATTATCATCTCAGAAATTCATAGAATAATTTTTGAAATGTTATGTTAATATTTTTACACCATTATATTTATGTTATGATTCATATCTCCTCTGTTTATCGTTTTTAAGCATCTATGATCACCCTTTTCATATGTTTCATTATATAGGGTATAAATGAAGGTTCAAGGTAGGATACAAAATGGGATGATCTATATGGTTGATGTTTAAGATCATCCAATAAATTTGAAGAATGTATTCTAGGTTTCTAAAGGCATAAAATAAAAATTTATTTGGGAATGTGTTTGTGTATTATTAAAAAATGATGTATTATCCATGTATAAGAACGATCATTGGTTATAATAAATATTTGGTTTTATATATAATACCCAATATATTTGAAATAAATAGTCTTGTATAGAAGAGTATTATAGCATAGTCATTTAACTACAAATAAATAAATTTTTCGATATTTTTACTTTTTCCATGCAAATGAACGTTAAGAAAAATCATATTTCCAAAGACGATTATTTCATTCCTTAGTTTCAACCCAATTTCCATATTTAATTTCAATCTCATATTTTCAATTAGTGATTCCATTCGGGTTTAATTACATAATTTCAAAAAAAACAATCATGATAATATAAATGTAGTATTTCAATTATATCAATATTGAGAATCCTCGAGTCTTGGAATCCCACAACAAATCAATTGATATACTTTAAAATAATCATTTAAATATTCAAACGTTTTATATTCAAAAATAGTCATTATATTCTTCTTAACATTTGGATATTTATCACAAAAAATAATATACAAAATGATAATGATTACCAGTCAATATATAGTTCTCGCTCTCCCGGAATATATCCTGAAGATTTTAATATATCGCTAAAAATATAGTGATGAAATATCTCTCCCATACTGGGTTTCTAAAAAAATATCCATGATCTATTCCATGTTCTCTATGAAGATTTTTCATTGTTCTTTGTCCAGATCTTCCCATTAAATAACATGATTAGGCCCACATATACATCATATGATGTGACCGATGATATATATTATAAACCAATCAAACTGTAGAAATTTTTCAAAGAGGTACAATGTATAAAAACCATTGGTTGTATCTATGAGTGGATTATTAACATTAATGATAACACTAAACCCTCTCCAAATAAATACAATTCCATTTCAGAAGAATCATTTAGGAACACACAGATTCCCTAATCTAAAACTAGTGGCCTAAATAATTGGACCACATAATGTTTTGGATGTGGAAAATTTGTAAATACTTGACTAGATTACTCCACCATAGTGATACCCATTTGTATTTCTCAAAAAAAGAATTTAATTGGGACATACAGATTTTTAATGGTATTAGTTGTTGTATGAAAACTACACTAAGGGTAGGCGATGGTCCAAACTATAGAAAATGTCCAACAGGTATTACTAAATCATGTCCTTGTAATCTTGAATAGTCCACTCATTTATCTATATGTATGGGTGTGTTAAACCCACCAAAAAACCTAATCCCTTCCAAAGGCCTCTTGTAATAATCCACATATATATTTTTTTATATTAGAATCAAAATGATAACCCACTTAGTATTCTGACCTCTAGATGATTTTTTAATCCCAAACACAATGTCTATAGACACAAAATACCGGATCCATTTAATCACTTAAAGGGGATGAGAGAAATTTGTTCCATCATAGTGATTAGCCATCACCTATTGAGATGTGTGGAATCGATAGTAAAACTCCACTAAAAACCAATTTATTCATGACCACGTGAACAAATTTCAATGTTATTTAAAGATATTCACCACACATGTATATAATTCCATTGGGAAAATACCAAACTACAAAAAAACCTCTTCCCGCAATCTCACTGGTAATGTGGTTCAACCTTGGAAAAAATATGACTTTCTCCCCAACCTTAATAAATCCATCTCGATCCCATTTAGCCAATATCTAAATAAGCATGGTCCAACATGTGGGTTCTCATGGCTGATCCTCTCTAAGTCATAGTAAATCTTAGTGGTAAGAACAATAAAATATTGGTACAAAAAACAATCCACGCCGAGTATAAAAATATACAATGAGACCGATTTCCCTAATACCGTAATCCATAACATTGTTAAGGATCTCCTTCTATGCTCATTTACCACCATATTATCCTTGATAGGATTATATGATATCACATTTCCAAAATCCTAGAGGTAATCCATCCACAAACTCTACATGAATTTGAGATAATACAAATAAATCACATACTTTAGACACTTAGAGTTGAAATCGACAATAAACTGGTTCAAAAAAATATATGGTCATTACATCT
The DNA here is from genome assembly GCA_963277665.1 of Viscum album. Classification (NCBI taxonomy): domain Eukaryota; kingdom Viridiplantae; phylum Streptophyta; class Magnoliopsida; order Santalales; family Viscaceae; genus Viscum; species Viscum album. The sequence goes on along the minus strand of OY728120.1, from coordinate 2,055,843,190 downwards.
TCAGTGATATTTCAACCACTTCTAGTTATAGATCATGGGTTTCATTGTTTAAGTCATTTGTTCTCAGCTTTTAAGAAACCTACGTGATCACAACCATCCTCTACATAATAACACATCTTATCCTAGTTTTGGAGAGAATGATTAACACTATGTACTCAATACTCTCAGCTGGTAGTATTAATATAGGTGACCCAAAAAAAATTTCTTCACCTCTTAAAAAGCATGTTTGAATATCTCTATCCACTTTAAGTTTTACCCCTTTTGGTTCAATGTAGTTAACAGATCAACCATAAATGGTAAATTATGTATGAATCTCAAATAATATGTTACCATCCCAGGTAGTCTTTGTATATTATCCATTCTCTTGTGTCTCACCCATCATAATATTTCCGCAATCAGTTGATGAAAATTTTATCTTATAAGATGAAATTTCTCTAAATGTGGAGCATTTAATTAAAAAAGTAAATCTTTAAGAGCTTACCGTAAATATGATTCTCTAATAGTATTTATAGGAAAATCCTATAATTTCTTGCATACTCCTCTTTAGGACTATGAACACATGGTTTTTTCGATTAATGAAACCATAAATTGATCTTATAATGTTTGAATGATATGATTCATGAGTAATCTAATGACCCAAACTTTTATCAAGGCAATGTATTCATTCTTAGAGTAATTTCATATAGTATAAATCACATAAAATCACCCTTAGATCATAATAAAATCCTTATAAATGATTTATTTATGAAATAAGAAGTGTTTCTCGATGATAAGGATCCTATACTTATGAAATTGTATCTTTACCTTAAAAACAGTATTATAACCCTAACGACTAGTAAACCAAAAATGTAATAGTAAACTCACCCATTAATTTATAAATTAATTTTAGGTATGTTATTAATTAAATTTCAATATAATTATGTCATATTATAAATAAAAATGTTTTAAAACTGATTAATTAAGTGTTTTTATTTATTTTATGCCATAAATATTTAATTAATATTTAATGAATAATTGAGTAATTTAAAAGATAATTTATTTTCATAAAATGTATTCATAAATTAATATTTTTAAAGTCTCATGATTTTAATTTAATTTCATGATACCATAAATAAAATTTCAACGTATTGTATAATTGGTTATAATTATGAAATAAGTATTTTTTTTTCAAAAAATATATTCCTTTAATTTAAAATAAAATTTATCAAATATAGAATATTATTTCTATAAAATTTGGTCCATTTTTTTAAATTACCACATTGAAATTTTCGAAAGGTTCATTTTTTTTTACTTTTTTTAAATACATCAATTTTCAGGTGAATGGTAAAAATACAGTTTTTTACATAACTGATATACCTTAAATTACAACATTCATGTTGTAATAGTGTGAAAATCTATTCTAGAACTATATGTTCAACCATGGTTTATTTTATTTCTTAAATGGTTCTTTAAAATAAAATAAACACATATAATAAACCTCAAAATAACATTCCAAAACCAAATGTCAAAAGTGATTCCTTAAAAAATCTTTTTCTCTTTCTTTTCAATTTCCATTTAGTAAATTTCTTATTTCAAATTATAAAGAAAATTTAATGTCTAAAAAGAATTATATTTTATTAATTCCTGATTTATATTTTCAAAAAATAACTATTACAATTCTAACCATTGATATATTATTTTATTTAATATTTTATTCTAACCCCCTCCTCAAGTATAAATAACCCCTCTCCCTCCCCTAGGTATACCACTATTTATTTCCATTAATAAGACTATTATCTAAACCAATTCTCCCTATCAATCACCTTATAATACCTGGGGATTTTCTAAAGTCCTCCCACTATAATCACTATGCGATTTATTGTTTTTTTCATGAGAATCTACTCCAAGGAGAGAGTAAGACTATATTAAATAATCTCTCTTTTCATCTTCCCATTATTTTTACCCTCTCCCTTTCTAGACCATATGCTAAAAAATAGACTATAAAGAATGTTAAAATTAAATAAATTATGTTATACTACTGTAATTATCATATTAATGAAAAATATAAATTTCATACCTCCATTTCCCACTCTTTCGACAACGTCCTGTTAAAGGACGATTAACAACCTACAATGATTTTCCCATGAAAATTGTTATAACTACATTCATTCATGAAAAATATAAATTATATATAATATATTAATTTCAAATTACATGTATTTTATTCTTTTGGAACTAATTATACAAATTTATAAATCACATTTAATAAAATACTGAAATTGTTATAAGGCTTGAAATGTTTAGATAAAAAATGATATCAAAACGCTTCAATTTCAAAAATAGAAATTAATAAATATAATATAATGAATATAATTGACAAATATATTTATTAAATGAAAATAAATCACTTATAGATCATTGTATTAATAATGATAAGTTTATTATTAGGGATGTGAAAAAGAGACAAAATTTAGGAGTAATTATGGTTAGGGTAATTCTCAAACCCAACCCATTTTCATTGATTTTTCCCGATTTCACCCCATATTTAGAAGGAATATGAAATAAAATAAATTTATTCCTCATTATATTACATTTTTTTATATATTCATATTTTCTAATTGAGTTTATGAAAAACACAGGGTTTTCTAAAAGAGCTATTCTTTCAAAAGAAATCACCATTATCTTCTCAAGATTGTTTCTTCTATACTAAAGGATGATTATTTGTATGTCATGTATGTTATTACCTATTCTATTTGGGAAACCAATTTCTAGGAATGTATTATTTATTTATGAAATACATTCTTTTCCATGGATTATTTATATCTAATATTAATATATGTTCTATGGGGAAATCATGATAATGAAAATGTTATGATAGGACAGGTGCACCTCGAATTATATGAAGGAATGTAAATGATGTGATGGAAATGTCTGTAATTATATAGATCTCCAATGAATTCTGTAATGTGATGAATCTTTTTAGATAAATTGAAATAATTGTGAACTTGTTTCTATTTTAGATCGCAACTATTTAAGGTAATTGAATACTAAGACATGATGTTTCATTTTTATGCATTGCAACATTCCTTGTTTCTATTCATGCTTCTGCTAATTAGTATGATATTATCCCTATGATATGATAATAAATATTCTAAACCCATGTAATATTCTTTCCTTTTCATATAAATCCTTTTACTAGAATTTTATCTCACCCTTTTTTGATTTATATATTTAGATTAGTACTTGTGCTGAAGTGAATTTATGATCCATTAAGAAGCTAGATAAGAATTGATTAGTCGAATGTTTATTTTTAATGTTTTAAATATTATATATTATCCTTGTTTTCCAAATACACTAAATCATTGTATCCTTGTCATGTAATTATTTTATGTTTTTAATCATTAAAATTATGTAATAGTAATGTAAAAAATTAGGGTCGTTACATAAGGTATCAATGAAAATATTAGTTAATTTGGAAATTAGGATTAGAGATACTTTGTGAAAACCATTAGTTTGAGAATAAGAATATTTAATTACATAATATTATATCCTAATCATAGGTCATAATATATGATTTTTGTGTTAATTTCAAAAAGTTATACATTATTTTTTCCTGACTTGTTGTCTTATGTTTTATTATAATCTATTAAATTTTAGGATATAGTGGGAACCATTAGAAACTAGGCCAATAACCCATGTGAGGGACAATGCAGCAATTTCCTGAATGACATCCCAAATTAATTGGGAGGTGGAGTTCAAAACACAATTGCTATGCTTACCCAACTATAAAAAATTATGAAAAATAACAAGAGTAATGTGGAATGCCCTCCTTCACCAAATATGAAAAATAACAAGAGTAATGGAGAAGATATTTTCTATGATTCACTGTTCTATGTTATAGATGTCGACCCAACCATTTATTATCTAAATAGAGAGGCCAATTAATGGGGATAATTGATTAAGAACACCAATCATAGGGGAAAAAATTGAATATATGAGTTCAGAATAATTTAAGTTAGTGTTTCATTATAAGTAGTTCCCTAGAACTCATCAAACTAATATGTAGAGAGAATTCATAGAGCTAAAAAAAGGGAGGAGGATTTTTCATAGGTTATGAATAATATTTGATAAGGATTGCAAGGTATGATTCAGGTTTGGTTATCAATAATGATAGAAAAATGAAAGATAATTTAGTGTTTAAAACTATACCATATAAAGTCATTAGAAATTCAAGACATTGGGAGTTATGAAGAATTCGCTCGATGTACTCTCAAAGTTGGATGGAGTTTGTGGAATGGTCCCCTGGGTATAGAGATCAGAAAAAAATTGTGTGTTTCAAGTTTAAGGATCTAATGAAAAAGGTGGAAATAAAACTCAACCACCCACATGTCGAAATTGTGGGAAGAAGCATCCTGGAAACTGCCTCAAATGGATGGGGAAATGATTCAAATGTGGGAGAGAAGGCTTCGAAGAACATGATTGTCAAAAAAAATGAAAAGGCATGAAAATGTGATTTATTAATGGAGAGAACCAACAATGGACCATTGCTATAACTGTAGGGAGAAAGTTGACTATGAAAGCTAGTGAACTAATCCTTGATCCCATGAGGGTAACTAGCTTCAGCATCCATCAATGCCAAAGATGAAAGGGAAGGATTATTCCATCACTACTGCGGAAGTTCAATATGAAAATGATGTAATAGTAGGTACACTTAAAATTCACACAATAATTGAAAAAGGCTTATTTGATTTGGGTTCTACGCATTCCATTGTGTCATTCTTGTTATCTAGAACTATTGAATTCAATCCCTAACACCATATTGTATAAATATGTATATAAACAAAAACTGATACAATAATTTCAACCCTAGTGTTAGATTATTCCCCTACTGGAATATGTATGAATATTCATCCATCAAATAGTGTTATACTCTTATTGGTGGAATTAGATGATATAATGGAAATGTATTTCTTCTCTTTATATAGGGCACATAACAACAATTGGGTAAAAATATCATTTCATATTCTAAACCATCCCCTGATCCTCTACAAATTCAAGGAAGATCCAGAATCTTTTTTGAAAAATAATTCAATAGTGTTGGTGTTGATTCCCTATGAGTATTCATACCTCACACAGATGGTTGAGTCAAATGAAAGTTTCAACCTAGAAGAAATTCCCATTATAAGGGAATAAAATTATTTTTTGTCAATGATTTACCCATACATCCCCAGGATCCTGAGGTAGAGTTCTCAATATAACTCGTACACATAGCCACACCTATCTCAAAGTGTCTCTATAGGATGGGACTTATCGAACTAGAGGAGTTAATGAACAAGCTATTAGCTCATTGTGACTAAGTTTTCATATTCCCTAGTGCATCTCCTCGGTGCATGCTAATTCCCCTTTTAAATAAGAATGATGGATCAATGTGAATGTGCATCAACTATCGAGAACTCATCATGATTAGAAAAATGAAAAAGTATCCTCTTCTGAGTATTGATGAATTGTTCGATCAGTTTAGATGATATTAATACTTATCAATGGTGTATATTCATTCTCTATATCAAATTATTAATGTGAATAAGGAAGATATTCAGAATACTACCTTCCATACAAGTTATGGGCACTATGAGTTTTTTTATGCCCTTAGAATTTAATAATTCACTTGAAATCCTCAAGTATTTCATGCGTAGTGTTTTTAGACAATACCACAGAAAATTTGTGTTAGTGTTTATCGATGAAATTATCATTTACTATAAGAGAAAAGAGTAACATGAAGAAAATATAATAATTGTGTTTGAGACATTGAGGAACGAGAATTTGTACTCCATGTTAAGAAATTTTGACTGTTGGATAAATCATGTCACATTATTCAAACATGTGATCACAAGTGAGGGAATTTATGTGGACCATTCTAAAATAACAACAAATGATGTATGGCCCATACTGTCTAGTGTCACAGAAATTTATAGTTTTCATAGATTACATGGGTACTTCTGATGTTTCATAATAATTTTCTTATGATTTTCAAGCTCGCGAACTATGTTGTAACGGAAAGGGGTGAAGTATATTTGGATGGATGGATGTGATGAAAGCTTCAAAGAGAAAATGAGATGTCTAATCACTACATAGGTACTCAAATTAGTGAAAAGTGTATAAATATTTGTGATATAAAGTGATGATTTAATTAAAGGCTTGGGTGGTTTAATCATGAAAAATGATAAAGCTAAAGCGTTCACCTCATGGTAGTTGAGGATCCATGATAAGAAATACCTAACACATGATATGGAGCAATCATCTCTGATTGTTTCCTTAAAAATCTAGTGGCACTACCACTATGTTTAGAAGTTTAATATATATACCAATCACAAGATCCTAAAGTATATATTCACAGAAAATGATATCAACATGCATCAAAGGAGATGGCTAGTGCTAATAAATGTCATCAAGTTTTCCATTCACTATCATCTCAGTAAGGTGAACATAGTTGCTAAGGATATATGTAGAACATAACCTTCTACTCTATCCATGTTGTGGTTTAAGAAATACCCCATCTTTATGGATATGTAAAGGATTGATTTATAAATTTTAATGGTAGGGAATACATCAACACTATTCAAATGATTGCCCAAACATATATCGAATAGAAGATTAAGGATACACAATGTGATTAACTGGAGTTTCAAAAGAAGGTGAATGAATTAATGGAAAGAGAGATACAAGAGTTTTATACCGATGTTGATGGTGTGATTTCCTTTGGAATGAGTGTTTGTGTGCCTTCATCACCTGGGATAAAGAATGAGGTTTTCACTAATGCACATATATTACCTTTCTCTATCCATCATAGGAGTACAAATATGTATTGTAATCTACAAGAACACTTTTTATGGGAATAAATGAAGAAGGAGTTTGATGAGTATGTCTCAAGGTTCTTGATATCTCATAATGTTAATTTATAGAGACAAAATTATAATGGTATGACACAACTATTTCATATACCTATGAGTAAATGTTATAATTTCATTTTGTACTTTGTCAAAGGACTCCTAAAGATAGCCAAATGAAATAATGCAATATAGATTGTGGTGGACCAAATCACCAAGACTTCCTACTTTACTACTATTCAAGAAGTCCTCTCATATGAAATAATAGAAAATATATATGTGAAATAATTGGGGAGGATTTATAGTGTTCCACTCTCGAGTGACTCTGATCATAATCCAAGGTTCACATCTAAATTATATTGGAGTCATTGTCATTCATTTACTACTAATTTAAATTATAGCATGACCCATCATCCAAAAAATGATGGTCACTCTGAAAGGTCTATTCAGACGCTCAATGATATGCTTAGTGTCGGCTCTTTATAATTGAATGGAGGATGGGATTAGAATCTTCCTTTGGTTGAGTTGTCATAAAATAAAAGCTTCCACTATTGTATTCAGATGGATTAATACGAATCTTTTATTGTAAATAAATGTTTAACTCCAACATGTTAGGATAAACATGGTGAACGAAAGCTACTTGGACATGATCTTTTGTAAGAGATGACATAGAAGCGTCAATTAATATAAAAAAATCAAATCTAGTCAATGTCAGCAAAATAGCTATGCTAAATATCATTGAAATGACTTTGATATTGACGTTTGGGATAAATCCTTCCATCTAATATATCCATTTACGAGAGTCACATGGTTCAGAAAGAAAAGTATGCTAATCTTATGGTACATTGGCCCCTTTGAGATCCTTGAACTCATCAGATTTGTGGACTATAATCTTGCACGTCCAAAAAATATGGCTCAATTTCATGATGTGTTTCAGAAATCACTCATGATTAGATAGGTACTGGATCCCTTCCATGTACTGAACTCAGTGGTGGTACAATTAGATGATATCTCTTGTGAGGAGAAGCCAATAAAAATTATTAACCAGAGAGATAAGGTTATACACAAAAAGACAACCCAACTTTTCAATGTGTTATAGAAGAACTATATGAATGTAGAATCAACTTGGTTACTGGAGGATGTGATAAAGGAGAAGTACTCTCAAATTTTTTTTAAGAATAAATTTTGAGGCTTACATTTCAAAAGTGGGGAAGAATGTAATGACCCAAAATGTTATCAATACAATTTTCCCTTCATATATTAATATCATATAGTATAAAGCACATAATATCATTTATAGACCATAAATTAAACTTTATAAATGATCCATTAATAAAATAAGAGGTTCTTCTAGATGTTAAGGAACATATACTGATGAAATAGTAACATTACCATAACAATATTAATATGGAACACATGAATAGTAAAAAAAGTAAATAGTGACCACATCCATTAAAGTATATATAAAATTTTATCATCTTAAGAATTAAATAAATATGTAATTATATCATATTATATGGAAAAAAATGTATTAAATATTATTAATTAAGTGATGGTATTTTTTGTAAGTAGTAATTATTTAATTAATATTTTATAAATAATTGAATAATTGACAAGAAATATTTTTTCAAAATAATTTTTCATTAATATTATTTATGATGTCTTATGATTATGATATTATTTTATTTGACGTAAAATAAATTTTCAGAGTGTTATAAAATCAGTTGTAATTTTAAAATCGGTATTTTCTTAAAAATATTACTTTAATGAAGATCAAAATTTATCTTAGTTAGAAATTAATTTTCATAAAATAGATTCAATTTTTGAAAAAATCTCATATAAATTGTCTAATGGATATTTTTTGATAATTTTTTGAAATACATAAATTTTCTGGGGAATAGTAATATTAATGTTTTAAAATAACTGGTTTACAATAAATTATAAAATTCACGATGATATAGTGACATAATAATTTATAGAAAAATAATTTTGCGCATGGATTGCATAATTTCATAAATGGATACTTAATAGAAAATATACTAATTTTATAAACCTAGAAAGAACATTCCAAAACCTAAAGACAGAATTGATTCCTTAAAATATGATTCCCTCTTTCATTTCACATTCGTTTTAATAAATTAATAAATTCAATTTATAAATATGTTTTAAAATTTTTAAATAGTTCAATTATATTAATATAATATTAATATTGTCAAAAAACTTCTATTACATGTCTATCCTTGGATAAATTATTTTATTTAATATTTAATTCTAAAAATAGCCCCCTCCTCACCTGTAAATAACCCCTCTTCCTCCCCTAGGGAAACCGCACATCTCATCCATTAATAAGACTAATTTATACTTGTATTATCCATATCAATCCCACTATAATACCTAGGGACGTTCTATAGGCCTCAAACTACAGTCACTAAGGGATTTATAGTTTTGTGTAAGAGAAGCTACACTGAGAATAATGTATGTCTCTAATAAATATTATATTTTTATTCTTCTCTTATCTTTTTACCCTATAAAATTCAAAAACATATGCTAAAAAATAAGTTATACATAATTTTAGTAATATATATATATATATGATATTAATCGACTTTAATTATCATATTAATGATAAATAAAAATCCCATAATTCTGTTTCACGCTCATTCCACAATGTCCTAGGGAAGGTCAGTTAACCACCTATGAAGATGTTGCCAAGAAAATTATTATAAAAGAATCCATGAATTGAAAATATAAATTATATATAACATTTTAATATCAAATTACATTCATTCTACTCTTCCGTAACAAATTATGCTAATTTATAAATTACATTTAATAAAATAGTGAAATCATTGCAAGACACTAATGTTTTTAGCAAAATATGATATCAAAACAAATGAATTTCATCTAAAGAAATTAAGAAACATAATTAAATTAATGTAATTGATAAATATTTTTATATATTGACTATAATTAACTTTTAGATCATTTTCATAATAGACATATTTTTATTATTCAGGAGGCGCAAAAAGAGAAAAAATTAAGCGGGAATTATTGTACAGTGAATTCTCAAACCAAACTCTTTTTCATTGGGCTTTCCCTATTTCACCCCATTTTCTATATGGATAAGGATTAAAAATATTTAATCATCATTATCACACCTTTTCATTTATATAAATTTTTTCTACAGGAGTTTATTAAAAATATAATTTTTTCAAAAAGAATGCTTCTTTCAAAAGAAAACACTATTTTATATTCGAGATTGTTTATTCTACACACAAGAATGATGATTTAGGTATCAAGTATTCAATTACATCATTATTTTGGGAAAATAATTTTTAAGAAGGGTTTCTTCATGTATGTATCACATTCATTTCAATGGATTACTTATGTCCAAGATTGATATATTTTCTTTGTGGAAATCATGATCATGAAAATCATATAATGTGACTGGTGTGCCCAGAATTATATAGATCAATATAAATGATGAAATGGTTTCCCTTGAAATTATATATCATTCCAATTCTTTGGTAAATTTGATGAATATAATGATTTTATATGAAATATGAAGGAACCTTATTCTATCTTTGGTCAAAACTATGTGTGGTAGTTGACCTCTAAGACGTGATATTCTATATTTATGCATTGACACATTATATGTCCTCTATTAATTCTTCTTAATATGATTATGATATTATTCCTATGTTGTTATAATTATTATTCACATTCAATGTTATATTGTTTCATGTTCCTATATTACCTCTAACAAAGATTTTAGCTAACCCTTTTTCAGGCATATCCTTAGGTGACTACTTCTACTAAGGAGAATTCAATAGCCATTAAAAAGATATAGAATAGGAAATTAAATGAATGTTTATGTTTTATGTTGTAAATTATATGTATAATCCTAGTTTCTCAAAAAAATAAGCCTTTGGATCTTTGTCATTTAATTATTTTATGTTGTTTATAATTAAAATGATTTTATAGTAATTTTATAAAAGCTGGGTCTTTTCAAGTACCATGAAAACTGTTTGGAAATTCTTCTCATATAATGGAATAAATAATTACATTTAGTAACTAATGAGACATAAATATTCCATATTATATATATTCTCATATCGAACATAGTTTCAGTGATAGCAAGACCACATGTCAATCCTCAATAACCACCTCACCCTATTCATTTGGAAAAAGAGCTAATCTCTTCATTGTAGGGGTTTACATTTAATAATATTAAACTAAATCAGGATACCATAGTCGTCAAAGAACATCATACAACTATTCTCTTTATTGGTAAAAACTAGGTCATCAATGGGGGGAATAATGGTTATAAAAAATCTATTCATCTATATCTCCTCCAATGGTACCTCCTTATTGATAAGATCTATGAGATCTATCCAATATGCTAGGATACATATTTTTTTATTTTATGGGTGCATGTTTATATATACGCTTATCTCTTTTTATGGTTGTATGGATAGAATATCCTCAGGAATGACCTCATCATTGTCAACCACATTTGAATGAAGTTAATGGATCATAGAATAAACATATCCAAGGGTACTACTCTCTAAATGGTGAATAATTAATTACCTCTTTATACATATAAACATGTCCTTCTATTATTAGGTTTCAATTTTACCTATGGGGGAAGATCCCATCCCATCCACATAGACAAACTGAATACAATGTCTCAAATTTACAATATTTTTATGAGCTACATATAGCTAGTCCATACAAAAGTTCAAATATTAAATCATTATAACGATATAAAACATAACATTTGGAAGCTCTTACCTCTTAGTTTTAGGACACACTTTTGAAGGAATATTTTTATCATCATGTCACCTATTATACGATACTCTAACCCAAAGTGTTGAGATAAATGAATAATAAGAATTTCTCGGACTCAAACTACTGATGTGGAATGAATGTAATGGATCACTAATGTTTATATCAAAACTAAATATAATATTAAAATCTTAAATATCATATCATTAATATTTATAGGATTCTTTTTGTCATATCCCCCCACTCTCTACTATGTACCACATCTCTGACCACCAGCTCCATAGGCCAAGAATTGTTCACTAGGATGTAGTGGTGGAAATAAATCAAAACATAGGTCACCTCCCAGTAAACTACTTACATCTCATCCACATAAAACACACTACTATACTCCCACATATAGATCCATATTATTCATAAGAGCTTTATAAACCATATCTATATAAATTTTATATAAGGATAGACAATGTAATGTGATATATAAATCAGCCTAATAAGAGTAGAACCATCTATATCTATGGTAATTGGATCCTTCCTATGATCCATAATGTATTAGACCTCTTTCATGAGACAACCATCATAAATTAATATATCTTATATATCTTTTACCGTAACATTGTAAGCCAGATGCCAATGTCCCATATCATGGGTTCCCACTACTAGCACCATCTATTAGCGATAACTCTTCTAAGAAGATTTCACCCACAAAATCTCACTCAATCACTCAAGAATAAGTATGAATAAAAATATATATTTCAATATCATACATATATCTATGGAATAGGTGATAAAATATCTATATTTAGTGGAATGAATCTTGAACCATGTTATACAATTATTATTAGTGGTGATTTAACCAATTTGAATACACTTCCATAGTAATGCTTCACTACAATTGTTATAGAACCTTTGGGATAATCAATTATAAAAGTATAGCTGAGAAAAACTACAGTATAAAATTATTTTGAAACTCTATATATGATAGAGTAACATTGTAATATGTAAATGTCACAAGACTACACAATAAATCTATATATAAATGATCAATGTTCCATTCTAGGAACAATATATGGGATAGATGTGTAATATCAATGATTAAAACTCATGTAATTACTTGAATATGATCCTTGTCTACCTAGGGATCTAGATCAACTAAAAATTGATGTTATTCTCTACATAAACTCATGAAGTGAACTCAAAATGTGTTCCTCATCCTCTGATACTACTAGTTATTTATTCCACATGATGTATGGTGGTATGAATGGAACACCACTCAGAGGTACCACTACATAAAAATTTCCATATATCGAAGCCTCATATCTAGGTGGATCATCCTCCGGATCCTACGATTGGATCCTTGATATTATTCATCATGGATGAATATTAAAATAGATAAAATTCACCATGGTCATTGGATATATTAATGGAACTAGATAAATAATGAAATAGAAACCAAAATCAATCACTATACGATACATGTTGTAATATTTTAAAAGAAATAATTATCTAAAATCACCAACTAAATAAGAAGATTATTGGAGTCTTGATGAATGGATACGTAAATATATACACCAATATTATGTTCCCAACGTCAGATGAAATATAAAAAAAATAACATTGTTTACATATATCACAAAAAAAACCTCACATTCAATAAATATCTATGTCTAGTCTTATGATAACACAAATCTAAAACCACTATATCATGAACAAAAACCATAGATCGCACGTAGTCAATGTTATGTGAAATATGACACCACATGAATGGCCCCAATTTGTTTGGGGATTAATACCATCATTGAGTATGAATTTGAAACACATCAGAAGAATCAACCTATGGTAAATATACATATATAAATTTTTCCAAATACATGTAAAATGTTGAAAAGTACAATAAAACTAAAACCATAATGAATGGATATATCGATATCCCCCATAGGAGTGTGAAACAATTAATATATATCATATGGAAAAAATACTAGACAACAAAATTTATAAAATATTCAAACCAGCTAAGAATGAAGTGGACTACATTAAAATGAAAAAACATATATAAACCATGGTTTTTATATCTTAACTATTCTCCTCTTACTCCAAGTACACCTGGGAAACATTCAAATATTTTGTTTTTTACATAATACATAACATGTGTCATAAGTGATCATGTAATTTTTATTATGGAAATACCCATTAAGACACCATGAAGTCACCAAACATAAATATAGAGGATAATAGTAATCACATCATCAGAAATTCATGTGAAGAAGAACATTTGGAACACAAAAATAAATGAATATATACACAATGTAGCCACTTAGAATAATGGTAAATCTATATTGTCCAACTAATATTCTACTCATAGATATATTCTATATTTCATCTGTGAGAATGCAATTCATGATTTAGACAACATTAATAGAAATAATCCTGGAGGTCATGCTCTCGATTTCACACCATGAGTATATACATTCTTTAAATTAGATAAAATCCATAAAATTGTAGGATATATAAAATAGGGAAAGTGGGATATAAATAACCCAATCTGGAATGTATATATATGTAGTGGATTTTATACCCACATATATCTGTCATGATTTTTTCTACTTCCCCACCAATAGAAAAATAGAATGATATATGATAAAAAAACTATAACTCACAGAATGAATCTATAACTCATTTTGAGTCAAGTAACATATTGGTTTTGACATCCTATTCATAGGATGTCATGTATCATAGTACCCTCCAATGGATGGACCATTGAAATTTTACCTAAGATAAACTAGTATACACTGAATAGATCAAGGGCCTCAAACTATATTTTCAAATGTACCAAACATATATTGTGTATAAATCATTTTTTAGATATTGTGGGACTGCAAGGTTACTCTACACCATGTTTATTTACCTCTTTCTATACTCAGGTATATTGGCCATGCCAGTGTACTGGTCTATGTTTGTGTACGTTGTCTTGTTTGACATTCAGGTAATGATCATGTACTATATCCATTCTCATTTACCTAGTAGTGTCAGTGTCCATGTACCCGAGGGGTGATCAAAAAGTCAATTGTTATGCATCACACATCATTTGGGATGTCCCACATGATTTTTGCCATTGTATTATTCTAAAACCCTATCCTCCAACTCCCAGGTACAATATTTCTTTTGGTCATTGGAATATATGTTTTTAATTAGTAATTTTATAGAATTATAGTATTTCTATGTGTTTAATTTATTTCTACATCATCCTTCAATAAAAAATACAATCTCTCTAAAAATGGATTGCAAATAAATGAACCTTGATCATCATTAATGGCCATTTTAATCGGCTAATCTAGTAATTATTTTTTTCCCATAGTGTCTCAAATTTTGAATGTCATTCCTATGAGAACATGGTCTCCCAACCCAATCCCAAATCCATATGATCATCATGAATAGTAATATTCCGATTGATTCCAAACCCGTGCATATAATATTATGTTATTATTCCAAATAAATCCTATTGATTAATTTCTTATCATATAAATTTTGAAACACCAACCAAAATTAATATCAAGGAAGAACCTATGATGAATGGTGGGAGAAACAAAATAATAGAAACACGAGGAATGTACATTAGTCGTTTTTTGGGTTTGTCTCTATTTTTTATACTATAATGATGATTTAATATTAACATTTAGGATTAATTAACATAGTATCCATTTAGAGTTAAATGATGATAATGTAAATGATATCAATTAGTGTTTGATCTGTGAATAATATTTTTTGAAGTGTTGACTTCTGTATGATAAAATGATAAATTATATGGGGATTAAAGATGAAAAAATATAACCCTACCTCAATGTTTTATTAATATTTATTGAATAACTATTGTATGTTGATGTCTTTGGTGAGATCATAGACTTCTTTTGCATATTAATTTCTAAAACATGATCCCATGTTGATCATATGAGAATTATAATCAAATAAATTATCTCTCGAAATAACTATGGTTATACATATAACCCTAGGGTATTCATTATATTTTTGTATAAAAATATTTTTTATCATTAATATTATAATATATAAATATATTTATTTTATTATTATTTTTCATAATTGAACATTTTAAAAACACCAAGCACCAAAAAAGATTAATTACAGTATATGGGGAAACCCATGTTCCAAATTAAATGTTTGTTTTCAATTTTCCATATGAGACTATATTTTGGATTTCTTATATTATTTAAGAAAAAAAATGATTTGTGTTATAATATATTAATAATTTTTATTATATCAATCTCGGGCAACATAATCATTTGCTGAGTCAACTCCTATACTCTAAAATTATATTTTTTAATATAATATATGTTTTTTAATTAATAAGAAATAGTTTTTAAACACTATACATTGCCTCATTTATTTACCCAGATCATTCTATTATTATTGTAAAAATAGTGATGTGAAACACTCATATATATATATTTTATAAGATTCTTCAAGGATCGATATATAGTTATACAATATCTTTTATAAATAATCCCCCACACATCCTTTAAATAGCTCTCTTGAACTAGTAGGAAATGATACATATTAGTAATTCAATAAAAACCCACAAAAATACTAGATCTTCAGCATCTGGGGTTACTATATAAAAAAAATTTCTTCATGTCTTCCAAAAACCAAAATGATACAAGAATATGATGAGACAAACCATTATAATGATAATTCTCAACATTTACCCTCTTGATAGAAAGGAATTTCAAGACAAAATCGATGATGATTCTTTTAATAGGTGGCACCAAAAATGATGTTGGATGTCATGGTACATATTTGTCAACCATTGATGCTTTGGACATTTAGAAACATGAGAGTCTCTCATTAGATTCTCTTTCAAGGAAGATGGTACAAAAAACCTATCATGAATTTTACTCTTTTTTCCTTATTCTAAGAAATATCCTAAAATAGATTAATCTCCCACTAAGTGTTCCTTTATTACCACACACTCTAGGTCAAACCATTTTATCCCATTTAAATTGTCTAATAATGCAGACATGATGAAAAAGGTTCAATATTTCATTACTCATCAATCCTCCAAATAATCTACAAGAAATTCAACCATTAAATATTTCTGATTTCATTCCACCATTGAAGAACACTCTACGTGCTACTACATCACTTGTGTTTTCCTGATAACAACATCTATAACACTCCTAACCATCCCCAAATAAAAATCATTCTAAATATAGAATGTTTGAACATAATGTTCCCAACTACATTAACATATATTCAAATCATAAAAAGTGAATATTTATCATAATAGCTTCTATTCCATGAAAAAATTAAATTCAATACCAGAAGTAACATATTTAATATTTAAATGTATGTCCCCAAACCTCTAACACAATGTTGAGTATTTTCTAGTTTCATTAATGGGGTATAAACTTGCATGAACCAAGTCATACATCATCATACCTCTATAATTAAATGCCACCCAACTTGACATATGAGTCATATAATTAACTATCATATCTAATACCATGATATTGAATAATCATTATAGGTGTAGTAGTCAATATTTTATTTATTGATACTAACACCTCTTCATATTAATCAAAATTCCCCACCTATTTGGTATACACCTTCACTGCAGCATACAAACTATAGATTCCCTATATGTAACATTGATATTAACACATAAATACATGGAACATAGTGATCATAAAATCAATTATAGGATATGTCCAAGAAATCATGAATTGAACCCCATCTGGGTCCACAAAAATCTCGGTCTCAGAAATCACATTACCATGGTAACATTTATCCACAATCTAAATGGTGAACTTCATTATATTGAAATATATATATTATGCCTAATGAGTACTTAGAAAAATCTTAGGGATCCTGACATATGTAATCGATGTTATAGAGTATATAAAAAAATATTTGAAATAATAAACTATGAATGTGTCTTAGTTTGTTATGTATATATTATCAATTTGGGTTATAAATACAGATAGATAATTTTTCAACACAAATGGAAGGACCGATTACTCATGAAGTTCCTACCTACCTCAGAATTTTTTCAAGGGGATATCATATTCACTGATCAAAGACTAATAGAAAAAAAAATTCACAGAGGTGATGGTATTGATCATGATTCAATTACTCATTCACTCATATGGTCTCTTATAGATTAATATAAAACCAAATCATTTAAAATAGTGATATTAACCATCTCTAAAAAGTTTAATGGTATAATAATTTTATTTCCATTTGGAAACCAATAATTTTTGTGAAATTATTAGTTTCGAACTCATCCCAATCAATAAATTTTTATTTTAAAATTCAAAATCATTTTTATTAACAACACAAAGGACATTGTGTTCATGATGCCCATATATGGAGGCAAAACATGGTGAAAAGAAACAATTCATAATATTTTCAGGATCCAAAATGGTATTATAACACATGCTCAGATCCTTCAATCCCAAAATAATATCTTCAAACTGCTCCATCATATAAAATTTATAAACAACATGTTATCTATCCTCAACCAAAAAATTTCTCAATCAGTAATTATCAATGAACATTATTAGATATAGTCATTCCTCATACCCTCATGTATCAAATAAAAATTATTAATAATCAACTGATCTAGATCATCCACTAAGATATATTTCTCACCTATTATTGTCCAATATTTTTCAAACCTATGTTGTGTCCCAACACGACATTTAAATGACAAGTAAAAATAGATGTGTTGTAGTTTTTTTCTACATACAATATTCTAATGTTTTTGTATCATTATATATATTATAAAAAAATTGACCCATTCATTTAAAATATCCAATGTAATTATAATGGTCATATATAAATAGTTATTAATCAAAATATTGAATGGCATCAAATACTACAAATGGGTCTCAAATTCTTCCTTCAATCCGATCTATAATTGTGACATTAATTTTTCTTCTTAATCTAATAGAAATCAATGAAAATATATAAACCTGAAAAAATATACTATAAAAACATATTTAAGAAGATCAATATAGGTATATTATATATAATATAGATAATGTGGGCCTTATTGGTCAATCAATTGATAACCAACTAAACAATATCATGACACTTCATAAAATGTGTATGTATTATCATGAAATCTATTGATATCCCATCACATGTCCATATTGGGGCATGAATATTCAATCTCAATATATATTGGACTTGTTCATCCTACATCCACAATTTATTGATGATTAAACGAGACAATAACACCCCAAAACTCTACCTCATTCATCATGACTTATTATGATTACAGATATATCGTTGCATCTTAATAGTGAAAATAGAGATTAGAAACATTTTGAATAAATCCAATGTTATCTTATTAAAGATTCTATATAGAAAAAATATATTCCCCTGAAATATGATCATATTATACCCTATATTATTAATTCCCTTTAGTGAATATCATTAAATTATTTAGTCACATAAGATCTCAACAATAATGTCTACAAGATGTTCCTCCCCTACCTAGTAGAGGAGTGTGGGACCATGGAAATACTTTCAAATGAGATATATATATATTAAATATTTCAAAAAAAAATTGAATAATTTATAGTTTTTTAGAATAATCAAAGAATAGATGAGCATGAGAATTATTAAAGGGGTATCCAACACTATTATTCCCTTTCAATTAGTATAGAAAATAAAAAATTCATAATCATATAGTAACTATATCGATCAAAAATATTTTCATTTGAATTTTTCTGGGTAGAAAATATACATATGATTCATTAGATTCATGTATACCATGAATAAAACTATTAGAAAATACTGTCCTTGGGTTGTAATAGTGAATACTAACATTGTGAACTATATGTTCTGTGTTTCATAATTCTGATCAGTTGTTCACAGTTACCAAGGGTTTTAATAATTCATCAACCACCACTATATTAGTACACAACTAAGAAAAATTTACGAGGAATCACAAATAACTATGTACTCAAATCCATCCTATAAAAATAACAGTCCTATATAATTTTCCAATATTCACTTCAATTCATAAAAATATCATTCAAATCTATTTTATCTATATTTAATGTCTCCACCTTAGGAAGGGATAGATAAAATAGATTCATTCCCTGAAAAATATTATATTAATCTTTGGTAATATCTTATTTTCCCAAAAATGACTCACTCTTTGAATAATTTACTAATTTTCTCTACGGTGACCACTACCATAATCAATACGATGTCAATTATTATTCCACTTTCATAGATTTTGTATCTAAAAAATGAGATATCTCAAATCCAAAATATACTCCTTACGCGTTTTTATATAGTCAGGGCCATTAAATGTTTCTGGGTTAATTTATTGATGCTTGGAATTATCACCCAATAACCATATATTCTATAGTATTTCACCAATATATAAAACTATAAATTAGTCTAATTTTTTAATTATATGCTTTATTATCTACTTTAACATTGAATTGGAGTCTAACTAACAAAACCACATCACCATCAAATAATAATTCTAATTATGACCCCAAGAACATGTTTGGCTTATCAACCACATGGAGAATAATAAATTGTTTTCTAGTCCAAAATTCAATCATTTATAACAACATATATCCATATATCTAAATAAAATTTCCATTTATCCTTGGAATAGGGTATTTATTCAATAATGTCACCTGTTTTTAGTTTCAATAGTGAATTGAAAACCTAAATCTCAGGTCAAAAATGTAGAATGAAATAAGAGGCATCTAAGGAAAAACAATATGACTAATAAATCCATTAACCAAAAGGTCCCCATGTTTATCATTTAGATCATTGAGCATGTTCAGCGTCATCTAATGTGATACCGGGGATATAATTTTCTTCCTAGGGATAAAACTGATACATAAGATGATCTATTTATAATGTGGAAATCAATGAACATCTTATTAAAAGTATTCATATACTCATTCACTATATTTGGATTATAATCATATGATGCATGAATTTTATATAATGATATGGTCATACACAAGATTGAAATAAAATATAACTTGTGGTTTTTTAGACTAGCTCACAGCAAGGGAATATTCCACTTAGCCAAATTATATATACATGAATAATAATCTCAATATCTTAACTCTATTAAAATATAAAAGGACTCTCCTAGAAAAAATAACATAACCAATTCAAATTAATGATGATATCATCGGCCTTTCTTGATTCTATGATGATGTCCAATGATTATAATTCTATTTTGAGTGTATGATTTCAATGTATATAGATGTGGTTGAATGTGTGGTCACCTCCCATCTATGTCTCTACCCACATGGGAAATTCAATGTATAAGAAACCAGCATGGGTCAATATAACATGTCATACAACATGAAACACTATGATAATGATATTAATTAATATTTTTGAAATAAATAATCTCATGCATAATGTAAATATATAATAAATAAAATAAAATTTCGAATGATTTCTAACATGAATATAAGAATACATCATCAGTCAAAAAAATTAAAACCCAAAAAAAAACAGAAGACAATATCATCACTAAGTCTCCATGAGACCATTTTTTCAAATCCATCACATCCCACTAAAAATTCAACATCAATGATGTAATTTTGGAAGGCCACATGATGCCATAAAATTTATCCATATACTGAAAAATCTTATGTTAAAAAATATAATGAAAAAATATGGGTGTGATAAATAAATCCCATTTGAAAACCAGTAAAGTATGTATTTAATTACTAACACCGTATCTATTGGTTATAACATTAAAATCCTTCTTAAAATGAAATTTCAACAGTATTAACATTCAATATCACATTTATGTACCCTTTAAAAATATTATTTACATATTATCTTTGAATATAGAATGTATATAAATGATTTTATAAATTAAAAAATATAATTATCTTGGGATACAATAACTTAAACATCAAATCATACGACCATTATGAAAATTCTATCATCGATAAAATTAAGTATATGATGGATATAACTTTTTGGAATACATACTTTAATAAATAAGGAATCCTTAATCTAGTCATATAAACAGTACTAATAATATCATGTCTTTATAGAGTATATTGATACCATGATGAAAGTACTTAGTATTACCATAATAACCATTGTTATATACGTAAATTACCTATTTCACCGAATGTTCCTAATGTATTATATTTTTGAATATAATTATAAATCCATACCACCATTTTTATAATAATTTCATATCTAATAATATCTATACTTCTATTTAGGATCAATTTTTGGGTCAGGAACATATTTGAAATTTTTTTAGAACAATCAATGTGAATAAACACATTTAAAATATAAAACTCGTTAAAACCCCTTTTTATTCCACCAACGATTCATAAAAAACCATCATTGTTGTAAAAGCCCAAATATTATCAAACACAAAAAATGGAATTTAAATGAACATTATGTAATTCAATGGTTATCACCCTATTATAGTAAAACCTACACAACAAATGGAGGAAAAGTATTCTCCTTTGAGAAATGAGATCTGAAGGGTAGATATCATGTCTACACAATCAATGATCTATAACAAACTATATCAACTCTCAATCAATCCCAATAGATTCTCCAATCATACCCTAACAGTGTTCTATCAAAACTAGAGGAAGAGAGATCATGGAATTGGTGGGTAATATGGCTGGAATTAGATACATACCATAAATAGATCCACAAATAACTCAAGGAAAAAACCTATTATCCATGTATATTACACTTATTAGTATCCATGATATGCTATGTTAAGCCTAAGGGAAATTACTATAGCAGTAAGATCAAAATCAATAAAGGTAGTTGTGTAAAATTCAAACTTCTATGATTACCATACCTGGGACAAGATTATTCAACAAAATTAATATGACAAATAAATAACAATGATGAAGCCACATCCCCATTCAAATCTAAAATACATGTTTACCTAGGGATGGAAACAATTTTATTAAAATTGACATCATGACATTTGGCACCCACAACAAGAAAACCAATTCAACCACATGATATGACAAGAGACTGGATCAATTAAACAGAACATTCTCAATCCATGAAAATATACATTGGAAATTAGAGTTATTTTCTGAATAGGTACAATTTATTATCACAAATTTTTTTTAAAACAATATTAAGGTCAACTTCTTTCTTAATTTAAAATGTAAATCATTTAGCGAATAGATATGTATATTATAAATATAAATATTTTAATTTATAATATCTATTTAATTAGTTTGTATGAATTTTAGTTAACTCACTATGAAATATAGGTATAGTATTACTACTAAATAAAAATATATTCATCAGTTATTTGGAAATGAGAACATAGTTTTTATTATTTTCATTAAATGGATTCAAGATCATTTTATCCTCAAAAATGATTTTCATTAGTTCTTAGTTGTATAAATATATTATTAATTTATTCTAATTTTAGTAAATTTAATCAACCAAAGGAATATCCTTTTTGAAATCACCATGTAAAATAATATTAGAGTAATATTTTTTTTCTGAATTTTTGTAACATATTTATTTTTTAATTAATAATTAAAAATAATTATTTTATGGAAATATATATTTTTTCATGAAATTAAAAAACACATTTTTGTAAAATGGTTTTAAAATTAAATATTATTCATTTATATTCCCATGAATCAAAATGGTGACATGAATTTCATTTTATATTTTAATATAGAATAAAATCATTTTATACTTGAGAAAACATTTTTTCTCAAAAACTAATTTTCATCTCATTTTGTCAGATTAATATTAAATAATATTATTAAAACTAAATGTATTTACCATTAAAATTGGAATACATATTTTAAATTACAATGGCCAAATTTAGATAATATTCCACTTTTATTTTTTTCATTATAAAAATTAGCATCCGTTAAAATTAACATCCTCGGTAAGGATAGAATTGGTAAAATATGATATAATCATTGGGATAACAGTTTATATAATATATAAAATATAAAATTATACTATTGTATTGGTCGATTTAGTCCATTTCTATCCAAGTATCTAATATATGGCAACATGGTTCCATGTTTCATAATTATGTCCATTATATTAATTTAATAATTTAATCAATTAAAATTACACTCTCATGTCATTAATATATGAAATTTCATTACATACAAATAAGAAGTGAAGATGATCGATTCATAATTTATATTTAATATAAATTTTAATATTATTATAATTGTAATTTAATAGTTATTTTTAGTAATTTAATAATTAGTAAAAATGATTATGCAACATAGATAAAATTGTAGTTACATTTAAGTAAATATAAAATAAATGATATCATTAATATTTAATGTAATAAAATTTTGAAAATTATTTGTTTCTATAATTCTTTTATAAAAATATAACATATGAGGGATGCGTGAATGTTTTCTATCGGAATTTAATTTATGTCATGTTTTTTTCAACATTAAATTCTATAAATAGTTATTCAAATGAATTCTTTTATTATATTTTAATTTCGTATTATTAAATTTTCTAAAAATTATAAATATACTATAAAAGAGAAATAATGGTGATATTTAGTTTAGAATATCCTTCATTTTCAAATTATTTTCTAGTTATAAACTTATATGTAAAATTATAAAGCAGTATTTCTATATATTCAATACTATTATTATGGTTAAAAATATATAAGGTGTTGAACGAAATCATAATGATTAAAATGATATTTAAACCCAAAAATTATTATTTAGTTATTCCATTAATCCCAATACACTATTAAATTGTAATACATTTAATTTTGGAATTATTTTACAAGACATGGACAGTTATTATATTATAATATTTCAAGTAATTCAAAAAAATGAAAAAACCGATTTATTATAATAAACTATATTTAATATAATGATTTAAAGTTAATAAGAATCTCATATTTGGACAACAATATGGTATATTGTTTAATATATAAACCATGGTCAATTTATGGGTCGCTTTTCTTTATATGATATCTTTCCTGGCCCATAAAAACTAGAAAACATTGATTTTGTCATAGGTGTCAAATGGATTTATGGGGTAATTAAAACTAAAATAAAAAGATTTATGATAATGAAAAACATTTATAGATTTTATTTAATGAGATTATTTTGGATTCTCCTCTCATATAATCAATTTTTTTATTCACTTTAATATAAAAACTATTTTTTATTAATTTAATAATTTATGTAATTTAAAGAGTGTCCCTCCCCTCGATTATAAAACAACAAGAATTCTCACCTCTTCCATACACGTTTTGATTAGTCTAGTACAGAAAATCCGAGAAATATTAACTTCCTTGATTCCTGAACTATATCATAGTGATTTTTTTCATTCCTAACCATCATCCCATCAATGATTAAGGTGTAAGAAAAAGGGGGTTCTCTATGAATATATATAACTCTAAAACAAGAATTTTCAATTTAATTTCTTCTTATACATCATCTAAATGTAGGGAATCTATTATAAAATTATTTATTTATTATAATTATTATAAATAATTATATTATGATAATGGTACAATAATTATTTACAACCATTTATTATAATGAAAATCAAATTCATCGTACATTTATGCGTACATCTTATCATATCTACATAACATTATAAGTTATTTTTCATTCCCATATTTAAAGGATGGTTATTATGATTATTTTAATGTTTATATATCTTATTTATCAGATATTTATTCTTCTATAGACAAAATATATTATCTACCTTATTACATTCATGTATGTTTGGAAATGATAACACTACTAGTGTGTATGTCTAGACTGCCCCCTCCACAATGTGAAGGGATCATTATTATCATTACATATATCTTAATAGAGATATATTAAATGAAAAAATTATATATATATATATATATTATATTC
The DNA here is from genome assembly GCA_963277665.1 of Viscum album. Lineage (NCBI taxonomy): Eukaryota > Viridiplantae > Streptophyta > Magnoliopsida > Santalales > Viscaceae > Viscum > Viscum album. The sequence continues at coordinate 2,055,817,647 of OY728120.1, read as the reverse complement.
TATAAATTTTAATTATTACCTTCATTTTATTCATTTAATACATCATAATGTAAAAAATAATGTTAATCATATATAGGGCATACCATCTCCCTGAACAGTTTAACTAATTATTCAATCTCTATATTTTATCAATGACTATATATATAATTAATAAATAATATATTTTATAAATAAAAAAATATTTTAGATTACTGATCCAGGATAAAGGTATAATGAAAATAACTAATAAAAAATTCTCTACCAAAAAATGAAATAGTTAACAACATGAATCAATGATTTTATGAAGGAATTATTAATAATTTTGTGTTTTAATGTTAGAAGTGGATAATATATGAAATAATATTATTTACATTTCTGTTATTTTTTTATTTTAAAATATTTATATTTATAATAATTGAGGATATATCACATTTGGAGAAAGTCAAACCAAAGATACGGTTCATTGTACTCATCGTTATTTATGTTAGTCTGATTATATATTCACAACTTGTTTCATATGTGTGGTGTATAAACATACCATAATTATATTTATGATTAATTTAATAAAATTATGAATATTTAAATATCCATCTAATATTTACGCTTTAATGGTTTTTCGATATTGATTTTACCAATGTTTTATGGGATTTATGATTCAATTAGATATTTAACTAGATTAATCATGATTGAATTTACATTGAAGAAAACTTTGTGATCCAATTATACTAAATCAATTTTCATTTATTCTAACCAATTTATTTATTTAAAATACTTTTTTACCACTTTATTTCCACTATATAAGTATCCATAATTGAAATGATTTTTTTAATGTCATTATTTATATCTTCGTTCAAAAATCATTATTCTTTAATATCTATGTTCTCTGATGATTGTTTCGATAATGTTCTATATATTATAGTATATATTTTTAAATTAAATTTAACCCATTATTTCATAAAATAAAATTATTCAGACAAATACCCTTTTTCCTAATTGAGGATGTTTTTACTTTTTACAAAAAATATTACTAGAATATGTGTTATAAAATACCACGAATGTACTGAATTTTTAACCATCTTGACCACTCAATACATTGATGATTCGTTTAGATTTTCACATGGTGATTTTAAAATTAAATGTTCTCTGAAAAATTTTAGATATATTTATATCTTAAATAATAAATTTCAATGTGATATTGGTATTTTCTTTATGTAATATTCCATGTGATCATTTAAAGGTGTTTTCATATATAATGAAGTCATTTGATGTTTATAACATTTTAAATTGTATATAATAAAAGTATATAATATTTAAAATGTCCCCATATGTTTTATGATTATGATGATGATATTTTTTTGGAACCTGTTTAACATACATTCGATAATGTATATGATTAAAGATTTTAGATCTTATGGAAAACATATATATGGAATATTCTTGTGTAATGAGTCTTGAGGAACATATATGAAAGGATTGAGATTTTACGATGTGTGGTGAAGGGATTATATACTAATAAAATTCATTGGGTAAATATGGATAACTAAAATGCTAAATATGATATTCTTGAAAATGATTTCATGTTAACACATTTTTTAAGGACTTAGTTTTCATATGCATTATATTATGCACAGACCCTGTGACCATGTCTATAAGGTAAATAGAGTACATGGTCTTGCATTAAATAAGATTGTGTGAGGGACTAAATTCATGTTTTCAATATAATTTGTGACTTTGTTTCAATTTATATTTTATTATAATTTTATAGGCTTATGTTTTTCGACATTCATATGAAAATTTATTATCATTTGGCTCATGAATTATTTTTGATGATTTAACACTATTTTGAAATGTCTATTATTATGATAATGTTTTTTTGATGAGTCATGATTATTATTTTATGTATTATTGGATATGAACACTGTATTTTATGATTTTTAGCTCACACCATTGTGGTTACCTTTTGCACATATTTACTCATTGGAAAATATATCCTATGTTTACTAATATTCTGTATCTGAGGTCACTTATACTAATGATTTTTAATCCCTATGTTTAGAATAATGGTTTTAAATGTTGTATAAATTTGAAGGGTTCCATGTGGGAAACAATTAAAATCATTAATTAAATTAGTGAATTATTTTTTAGTCTAAAAATACGCTAATAATTATTTATTCTTGATTTGATCGTAATGTCATCTATTTTATATTCATATTCTAAGAGGTAATATATATAAGTGAAATTAATTGGCTTCTATATTTGTTACTAGTGTAGAGATTAGTGAATCATGGGATATTAGAAATAAATTACCTAATAAAAAACTATTATGTTTTATATAAGTATAAGATGATATCCTAATATTTCTGAAGGGAAGAGAATATCTATTAATACGATAAATATATATGTCTATTAATAATATAAGTGGAAATGGTTTTTTAAATGTTTCATATAGGGGTAACAAACCGAAAAAGTGTTGCTGGAATATATATCAATCATCTATCATGTTCATGGTCACTATTCACATACTCTACACCTAGCAAGACACTCTCAAAGGGTATACTAGGGTTAATTCAACATTTCAATGTAAACAATCATGAATAATTTGAATAGATGATGATTATTGATGAACTATGTGAATCAAAGTTCATTATAGTATGAAAATAAGTCTTCATGATTTAAACATCATGCAAATTAATTTTCGTGGTTATTATTACTATTTCTCACATAATGATTATTGTTTTATTAAATTCCTTTATCTTGGAGTAACAATTTTGATGATGAGTTTTATTTGAAATGTGGGGATTCAATGAATCCAAATGGAATTATAGATGATATAGATGTTATTATGATTATTATTGATTATTTATAATGATATAAAATTAAAAATAATAACCCTTAGAAACATATAGAATCACCAAATAATCGTATAATTGTGTTTGTAGGGAGATAAGGATGAAGAGACATTATACTAAAAAAGCCTTGATTTCATTCATCTATGAAATAAGAAATGTTTGACCAAAGATAATATCCAAATGGAGAATGGAAATTTATTATTTTTTGAATATAATGGAATAAAATAAAAAAAATTCAAAAAAATGATGTGTTTTATGGAGGTAAATATATGTAATTCAAGTGATCCATTTTAACAATGTTTCCATAAATATGGTTATCCTTGCAATTATATGTTTGGATTCCCTCTTATAAAGGATAACTCCCAAACTAGGGAATGACCAATGTTATTCAAATAATTATAGTGAGTGGATAAAAATTGTTATTCATGTGGATTAATTATTATCTAGTACAAATATTTATGTATTTTTTATATAAAAGATTTGGGGATATTCTAAAGATTTTTGTGAAAATAATTTTACTTATGTGGTTTCAATAATATGTTGAGTGGTAAATATGAACTAAAATTATTATTCAGCGGTAATGTAATATTTTTGGAATATACTATTTATTGAATGATAAGAATTAATATCTGACAAATTATGAGATAATAATTTATAGTTGAGATCATATGTTCATTGGAATTGATATAGTAAATTGGATTTTATTGGTGACCTTGAAATTGGTTAGTGATTTTATGAAAAACAAATTTATGTCATAAATGATTAGGTGTATTTTATTTTTATACATAAATAATAAAATCAATATTCAATCATTTATTTGAGGAATAATTATTTTTTAATTTTATAATGAATATATCATTTCATTGATGTTCAATGGTGATTCGGGGTATTAATATGTTTTTTCAGAATATATATCAAATGTTTTAAATTTTTCTTCTATAAGATCAATACTTATTTAATATTCTATGAGGATAAATATTTAATATTATCTTGGATGAATTATCTTAATTAAATCATTCTAATTTTGTATATTTACATTATGATAGATATTATATTAGTGTAATTTTGTGGTGTATTAACTATGGAAGGAAATGAAATTATTTTTGGGGGTTTTTATTTTTGATTTTTAGATTATAATATTATATAGGATACTGACAGATTTTAAGTTTGGTTTTTTAATAATTTTGAGAGTGAAGTAATGATTTGTCATAACTTTATGGATCTTATAATTAGTTAATAGTATTTTTAGTTCATTAGACCCAAAAATATCATCTTAGTATACGAGATAACGTTTGATTTATTTAAAGCATGACTCAAGGATGGATTTTTTATAATGAAATTTAATGATATAATGTATTTACATCTTCTAATGTTCCTATTAAAGAGTGTAAATTAATTACTCATCATTAATAATGTATTATAAAATATAAAATTTATCATTTCAAATTATTTTAAATTAAATGATGGTCATCCTAACAGTCTCAAATTTAAGGATTTGTGGTTGTAAATATTCTAAAGACCATATTCCATGATGATATATTTCTCCCAGTACTATAAAAAGGCCATCAACAACAATGACCTTTATCAACTGTTTCAAAAGTCACTAATAAATGGATCTGTTATTAGTGCTAAAAATTGTTGATAATTTTTTCCTTTTATCAGTGCTTTTATTTTAGTACAGATAGCAGGTATCCTTTATCCATTTTTGACATTTAGCATTGATAAAAGTACCTTTTATTAATGCATTATTTTTACCAATGATAAATTGTACCCTCTATCATAGATTTATTTTTAAAACTGCTAAAGAGATCATTTATCAGTGCATTTTTAACACTGAAAATGTAGTAAACAAAATGAAATAATTAAATAAAATTTGAGTGTGTTAAAAACATATTAAAAATTTTATTAATTATATACTTTTAGATAAAAATGAAAAAATTAATTAAAATATATACAAATTATTAATATTAATAAAAAGTTTATTCTAAATATATAGATCTATGATGAATAAAAATTAGAAAAATAATATATAAAAATAATATAATTGAAAAAAATATATATCATTTTAATAATTTCTTAATTATTGACAATGGTAATAAATTGTATATATATTAAATATATAAATATATATTAATGTATATAATATGATTTATAAAATAAAAAATATTTATTCATTATATTAAATTGTAAAATATTTAGTGAATAATGTGTTATAATTAAAATATTTTATGAATTAAAAAACTGACTAATTGCATAGGGTCATGGGCTTAATTGATTGTCATTTTACATTTAAATTGAGCATATATATAAATTTTGTTATATTGATTTCACATATACGTAATTAATGTATTTTTATATACAACACAAACACAAATCTTATCCATTTTTTCAGTATGTATAGCGCACTTAAATTTAATTTATACAAATTCACTCATTTTTAACATGCATGAAATTATAATTAAATAATCATTAATAATGTTAAAAAAATATTTATAAAATATTTTTATTTTAATTTAATATTTACTATATTTACTATATTTATGTATTTATAATAAGAAATAAATAAATTTTTTTAAAAAATTATTTGTAAAATTATAACTTATTATTCATATATATATAATTACTAATTAAATTTATAATAAATTTATTTAAATAATTAATAAATTTACTATATTTATATTTAAATATATATATTATATATATATATTATTTATAAATATATATAATGATATAAATATTATTAGGAAGAAGAAAAATATATATTTATTAATAAATAATTATATATTTAAATAATTATATAAATTATATAAATATATTTAAATAAATATTATATTTATATATTTATAATTATATATATTTATTAAAAATATGTATTATAATATATATCTCGATAAGAATTAATATATAATTATAATAATTAATCATTTATCAGTGCTTAAGTAATAAGAACTTATGGTTGGAATCTTTATCAATGTTTTATTTTAATTGATAATGATGGATTTTATGATGGATTATTTTAAATAATAATCATTTCTTTTATTAGTGATTACTACCTAGGTGCTGAAAAAATGTATCTTCCACATTTCTTTTTTAAGTACTAATAATAGTGTCCCGATCTATTTATAAAACCTTAGAAATTCACAAACCCATTGTGATAACCAATGAATTCTATAGAATCCACCCTATGATAGAACTCCTCAGTAAATCGATGCTCAATTAAACGGTCAAATAAAAGATCGAAAATTCAAGGATCAAATAAAAGGCTCAAATTATTCAATAGATGAATGAGTCAAAGGCTCAGACATAAGTACTTTTCTATATTCTCTTGAATGTAATCATTTCTATACTTTCTATTAGGAAACTTACAGTGAAAAAAGTCATTGTTTCTAGCCAAAGTGGCAGATTTTTTGCAATTGTGTCTATGGTGAGTTATCTATTTTGAGACTTACGCATGGAGATCATCTATTTTGATTCTTGGATTTTTTATTGCATGATAAAATTATTCTCTAACCCATCACATATTTTTTCCCATACCATATGTTAATCTCCTTGATTTTTAATTACAGCTTTGAATTAATGTTGGGTATTTTTTCTGGAATTTTACTTCATAGAATGTGTGGATGAATCATGATATATTTTCTCCAGATAAATGTTTGAATTAACCATATTGAAGAACTCTCGTCCCATTTTAAATCGTCTATAAATTCTGTTTTGTATCAATTTCCCTGATGGTTGTTCAGTAGTGTATGTGAATGATTCATGGCTTATTATACTGACTAGTTATTTTCTTATTTGTGTATAATAGAATTTAGATGGGGGTGATGTTTTATTGATCAGTTTATTTTGTGATTCGGCTTAGATTTCTAAGTGATGTAAGGGTTGTATTCTTAGAAAATGTGACCTCCAATGACTTATTATATCTTATTAGAGGCTAGTGTTCATGGGATTGATGTTACATGGGTTGGGGGTGTTTTCTCCATTTATTTTGATATATGTTGTTGATGTGCTTTACTAATTTAATAAGCCTACTTTATGGACATCCATATAATTGGAATGATGTGTTAATGTCTTTTAGATGACCTTTCTAGAATCCCTTAAATGGGTAAATATTATAGTATGAACCCTCTTTAATCATTGAGATGGGTATATGTGGTGGCATGACATCCCAAGAGTCTTGATATTCTATCAAATATTTGATACACCATTAATATTAAATGTAATATTTCCCTAGGGTTATAAGTCATTTGTTACAAAAAATAGAATTGATGTTTTCAAATTATCTAAATTAGAAATTATTTTTAGTTATTTTTCATTTTAGGTTGACATGTATTCATTACAATCGTATGAATCTCATATTACCATCCATGTGCATAAAATAAGTCATTATTTATTAAATGTTTTATCAATACATTTTTATATCAAATAGTTGATTGATTTAGTGTTTATTATTCGTTTTAATCATATTTATATTTCTTATCACTCCACAGTTGCCTATATTATATTTTCGTTTGGTTATAGTATATAATAATGAATTTATGTATGTCATATTGTAATAATTGTTTCAATTTTTTTATGAGACTCATCCCCCATCTCTTATATAGAAAAACTATTGTTCTCATATGTTTCACCTCCCTGATACTTATATCATTCTTTTCTTGAGACTCATATTCAATCACTTTTATGTTTCTATTACTACTCTTAGTAGAATTCAACCCATGGAATACTATCGTTTAGATAATTTAAACAAACATAGGTTAATAACTAAAATATATAGACGATGTGTTTCAAAAAACAAAATAAAATGATAAATGTTCATGAGATGAGATGATGAGCATGAAAATTATCAAAATTTCTCCTCTGAAGGAATTCAGTGGATAAAACCTACCATAGTGGAGTAATTATTTTTATAAATTTAATTACCCATTATTTTCTTAGGAAGCATACATTCTTCAATATAATGAAATGGAGGGTCTCCATTTTTATAATTTTTTAAAACTTTCACATATTATAATGAATATATTATGTGTATTTAATCATTTATTGTACAAAAATAATATTTTATGAACTCAATATGAAAAATATTATTTGAAAAATTACTGACACTATTCATTATACAAAATTCTATGAATATGGAGTTAAAGATTTCATCATGACTTTACGATAGAATGCATACACATCTTCTTAAATCCTTTGAGTTTAAATTATTTTTAATCATTAAATATTATTCCAGAAGAGTTGGGAGAACATTTTATTTTTCTTGGAATAGATGGGAGATAACAATGTTGAATTAAAAATGGGAAAAAAATTAACATTAAATCCATTTGTGATGGTACTATAGTTTTTGGATCATTTTATATGAATACTAGTGTAAATCGTGATGGATATTGGGTCGAATAAATAAAAATGGTAATTGAAAATAAATTTTTTTAGTATAAAGTTGTTTGAGTAGTTAAATATGCCTGGAAAATATCCTTGTATTCCTTTTTTACAAAATACACAACATTTTTAGTTATACTAATGGAATGTAATTTGAAATATGGTAGTATCTGGAGTGACACAAACATTACATAATGACATAGTCTTCTGAATAATATGTTACCAGATGAAAATGATCTACCATATAGAATATATGATTCTATATGAATTCTATATTCGATGTTAATGATATCTAAAAAATAAATTCTTTTCCAAATGATTGAATATTTTTTTTAGGTACCATGAATCACTCATAAAATTCCTAAAATGTGGAATATATCAATACATGAAAAACGAATGTAGTCCTTCGAAATTTTTATGGTATATCCCGTTAATTCAATGGTTTAGATGACTATATGAATGTTAGAAAATAATGATACATTTTACATGGAATGTAGATACAATTATAAAATATGGGAACCTATTTCATCTAGTATATTCTCCTGAATGAAAGATAATTGATAATAATTATCATGAATTTTGAAATGAGAAGTGAAATTTTCATCTTTTTTTATTTAAAAATGTAATTTATAATTTTGTTCTATGGAATAAAACAAATAGTTCATGGACCATCATGTTGGTAGATTATATATCTCATATATGGTTATTAATGAAGTACAAATACATTATTTGGTGCATGAAGCGATTTCATATGTCCTTGTGGAAGGTGTAGTTCATGAAATACAAGTAATGCATATAAGTGTAATAGAGGTAAGAGGATAGATTTGGATTTCTTATCATGGAGGATTGTGACTTATTATTTGTAGACGCTGATGAACCTATCTCATATAATGAATAAGTGGTGAGCTCAGAAGATTCAATATGGGAAGAAGCAATGGATTCTTAAATAGGGCCAATGTATTAAAACCTTGTTAGGGTTCTGGTTGATATGCCATTTGATGTAAATATTGTTAGATAGAAATGTGTATTAAATAGGATACAAGAAATTAATTGTATTAAATTTACCTATAAATAAGGTCTTGTGGTGAATGGGTTTAAACAGTGTCAAGGAATTGACTTTGATGAATCCTTTTTTCCATTATCAATGGTTAAATACATTAGAATAAAACATGCTATAGCAGCTTACCATGACTACGATATTTTAAAGACGGATGTCAAAACATCATTATTTTATGTGATTCTTCATGAATATTTCAATATGTTGCTACCATATGAGTTTGTGACTCCAGGAGATGCCAAATGGATTTTGGAGTTGTAGATATAAAATTATGGATTAATAGAAGAATCCTAGTCACGAAATATTTGATTTGATGAATCCATTGAAGAATTTTGTAATATTAAGAATAAATGGGATCCAAGTGTAAAAAAAGTATTAATGGGATTGTTGTATTTATCCTAGTAGTGTGTGTTGATGACATACTACTTATTGGAAACAACATATATGTCTAAAAATATGTAATGGATTGGTAAAAAAAGTGTTTCAATATGATGAAATTAGGTGAAAAAGCCTATATTTTATGGATCAATATCATTCATGATAGATCTAAGTGGATATATCGGCTCTATAAAATTACATATGATGACCCAATACTAAATATATTTAGTATTGAAAAATCTAGTTGGGTATTGGTTCTACTGTCATGTGGTTTATATCTTTTTTAGGAAAATGTGTTCATAGACACCACAAGGTAAATAGATAATGAGTAAGATACCTTATTCATCAGTGATAGGATTAATCATGAATGCAATTTTGTATCCTAGACATGATATTCCCTATGAATTGATCATGGTATGAAAATATCTAAATGATCTAGGAGAACAACATTGGTATGTTATTAAGGTTATCCATACGTATCAAAGAATAACTAATGATATGTTACTAGTGTATGGAGGAGATGGAAGTTGGCCATCAGTGGTTATAATGATGTTGGTTTTTAGACAGAAAATGATAATATTATGTCACAATTAGCATATGTTTTTTCTCAATAAAGGAGATGTGAGATGGAAGAGATCAAATAAGCCGGTTTTTACTGATTCTACAACAAATTATGAGTATATAGAGGGTTCTATTGAAGCTAAGGAATCTATTTGGATTCTCAATATTGTCTAGGAAAATGATGTGGTACATAGTAGTAAAGTATCTATCACAATATATTGTGATAATATTACAACTGTGGCTCTTGAAAAAGATTTTGGTCACAACAATAGAAAACAAATATATTCCAGAAGTATCACCTCTTTGTGGTTTTATATCTGAGGGGTGAAGTTACAGTGACCATAGTATCCAATGGAAGAGAACATGGATGACCCATTGACTAAAATAAAATCTCAACATAAGCATGAATATCATGTCAGTGCAAGCGAACTGAAGGTTGTTATAAGTTGTCTCTTGTGCAAGTGGGCATCTGCTGGATTTGTTTCCCGAGAACCAACTTCATTTTACATTATGATAAGAATGTATTCATTTTTTGAATATTATTAAACTACATAGAACATCATGATTTATCTTCAATGTCACATTGTATGGGATAACTTCCTAAGAGTAGATCTTGTACAGAATGGTCATTTAAGTTTCCCACTATGATGAGAACATAGAAGTGTTATGAAAATAATTTTAAATATATGTTCTATATCCAGATGATATAATTTTAGGGAAAAAAGTGATAAAATATATCAAAACTAGATATTCATAAGACATTGAGTCACATTCTCATTGTGTATGCACTTGTTAATATCGAGTAGGATATTAGGATAACAAGGCCCTCTAGTATGAAATCTACATTTATGTGTCATTGTATTTTCTTATTTGCATACATGTGTATTGGTCCTTAGACTTTATGATTATCATTAATGATATTATGATACACATACTTATATGTATTGATGAAATCATGGACGAAAAATGTTCACAAATATGTAGGATATATTGGGTGTGACACAAGTTATATTGCATTAATGAATAATGAGAGAATGGTCATATCCCTACTATTCTTTAACAGATGGTAATATCTCAAGCCCATTGCTGGATGAGATATATCCTAAATAAATCCATGTTTATGGTGATCAATACGAAGGATATATTTCTATCAAGTTAAAGAATGAGATATTGAGTAGACATAATGATTGAACAAACATGAAACTTGCTCGACATGAGTTATTGTGAAAAAAAGATTATATTACACATTAGACATTCGTATGAGGTGACATGTAATTTTTGGAATTGTCTTCCTTATTTAGGGGTGGCATGCCATGTTTCTAGATGCTAACCATAAATTATATGTTAGTTCCTGAAATTCCACTATGAAAGAGGCCTAGAGGGTCGCATACTAACTTTATCCATAATCATTGTTAAATAACATATTATTTTTTATTATTTAACAAGTTGAATAAATATTATTCTTGTATGTGGGTTAATCATTATTCATGTATTCTTGATCACATTTAATGTATCCCCAATTACTCTATATAATATGTTGTATGTGTAATATTAAATAAATATTTATTTTCTATTCAGTGAAATAAGATTTATTTATTTCAATAAGAATAATGTTATGATATTTTTTAAATAAATAAATAGACATTATTCAAGGCATGATAAATATTTTGGTGGAATGAAGATTAATTTAGATATTCACGTGAGAAATAATAATACTGAAAATTATTTGATTAAATAATACTTAATTATATTTTTCATGTTTATCACATTTCGAGAAAAAATATTATTATTATTATTATTTAACATGGGAATTTTCTAGGATTAAATAAATAATTATGTTCACTTGGGAAATTATTTTATTCTAACCCTAGATATATAATACAAAATAATATTTTTTTTCAATACCTAATACAATTTTTCACAATGAATATTTTATGATCCTATCATGTATAGAGAGCTCCCTTCTATTAGAATGCTATTAAGAATAGTGAGAAATCCCCATCCATAGGATCAATGATAATGATTTGGAAGAGATTCTCATAGCTGATAAAGGTGGATAAAAAAAGCATTATAATTTTTCATGTTAGGGCTCTAATACTCCTTCGACGATGTCTAGATATTATTGGAACACATTTTCATCACTACCATAAGAAATATACACTTATTTTCTACAATATAATGATAGTACACCATTGATCGGTCACCGAATTCATCAAAGAAGAAAGAATTCATTAGAGTTAATTCTTTATATAATTATATTAATTATAAAAACACATATGTTTATCTCCTTTATCTCTACATATTGTGTGATTAATTATTTCAATATTTGATTCAATTCCATCTATCACAGTTTTAACCATCATATATATCATTGATTGATCATCGATTATGTAAAAAATGAATATTGGGTACCAACCATTGCATGCTTTTGCTACACCCAGAACATATATATATATACACTATATATTAAAAAATTTCATTAACAATAGTTATATATATAATTTGTGTTTTGGGGATAAAAAAATGTCACATCGGTTTTTAAAGGTAGTAGTCTATACCTAAATGAACGATGTTATCATTATTTAGTGTAAAAAAAATATTTTATATTATAATTTATGAACAAAAAAATATTTAAATAATATATTAATTTTATAATTTTTATCACATATATTAATAAAATTTATCATCATTATTTTCCATGAAAATCATTTCAGAAAAACATATCACATCGCTTCGTGATGAGGTGTTCGCTGTACACACAACTTATGTTCACGTTTCCTTAATGGAATGAAATGTAAAAATGTATATATGATATTATTATTTAAAATATATAAATAATTTTTATATATATAATTAATATTTTATATCCATAATCATAAAAAACATTTAAATGTTGTAATGGTATAATGAAGGTCATTGGTTCATGATGGAAAATTTTATTGTGTAGATAAGTGATGATTTCCTAACACTTTTAATGTTAGTGGGGATTTTTTATGGTCATTCCCGTAACATGAAAAATTTCACAGTATTTTTTATATAATGATTTATTAGAAAAATATGATTTAATATGAATTTATGTATGTGAAGGGATAAATTAAATCAAATTGGTCATTCAAAAATGCTACATTTTCGTCAGATAAACTCTTTTGGATTGAACCAACATCATTTCCAAGTTGCATTAAACGGAAAAAATAGTTCATCGGGGGTGAGGGGATAGATTTTATGATGTTATTTGGGATGTATTTGACTAAAAAATTGGTTTTAATTTCGTATTATGAGAAGACAGTGGGGGGATTCTATAATTGAGGTGGGTGTCAAACTTGTACATTTGGAAGATAAAAAGGTGTAAATAATATTTTCACTTGAAAAAGGAAAAAAATTGATTATTAATGTGAATTAGTCAATACAGGTTCTATGTATGGAGGTCAAATATATTTAATATTTGTTTTCAAGTCATTTTAACCCTTATCTTATTAGATTACCCCCCAAGTAAACCCATTTTTATTATAAGCACATTAAATATTTTTTTATAATTTTCACTATAACATTGATCAAAAATGAATTCGACCATATAATATAATATTAATAATTATTATTCGAAATATGGAGTCCATTTTTTAGAATTCCAATCATAGGAGTGGAGGAATATAATTTAAAATTAATCATGTGGAAGTGATGAGAATGTGAGTTTTCATGGAGGGAATGCTCAGAAGATAATAACATTTTTATATACAAATTCAACATAAAAATTATTAAAATCAACTAAATTGGATTAAATTATATTTAGTGAAACTAATTATAATTTATACAAAAATAAAAATATAATTTAACATTATTAATATTTTAATAAAAAAAAATTCAATCAAAGATCAATAATTATTACCATTTATCCAAAAAATGAAACTTTTCCAAAAGATCCAAAAACAATTCACCATAATGACATATTTATATTATAATTTTAAAAATTAATATAATTGTTTAATATATATTTTATATATTTATTAAAAATTCATTTCAAATTATGTGTTTCAAAGCATGAATAAACCATCTTCAACAAACAAAATTTGTTTATCTGAAAACATTTCATTTCCATTTGAATGGTTATAATTTTATATTTAATCTCTATATGACCATAATTTTTAAAATTTATTTATTAAAATTTATTTCTATCTATTTAACATATAGTTTATAATGGTATACTATATTGTGGTTCCTTTACACTCGGGTTTATGTGTTCCGGTAGATATCGAAGAGATTAAATTTAATGAAATATATTCATATGTTATTTAAGATAATTATTTTTGTAAACATAAACTACCTAATTCTACATAATTAATTTTTATCTTATATGTATAACATTTTTTTTAATTAATTTAAAAATACAATCTTTTAGTAATTTAATTCTATGCAATAAGTATTATTATTTTCTAAAAAACTATTTGTATTGGTTCTTATGATAAACTTTTATTATTAATTTGATTAACATTTATTTATATTTATCTGAAAAATGTATGTTCAATTTTAAATTTTAATATCAATATTTTTTACAATGAATTTTTTTGAATTTTCTAAAATTAATGGTTCATTCAAGAAAAGTGAATAATAATTTCTTAATTAAAAACTTTATTTTCATTTTAAGAATTTAAAAAGATTCATTCAAAAAAAAATTAAATACTTTATCATTTATATTATTATTATTCCCAATATATTCAATGGAATTAATTTTATGTAGTATTTTTGTATAAAATAATTGTATACTTCAGATAATTTTTTGTATTGAAACCTATTTTCATCATATTTTATGCGATTAATTTTATATTAAATACCAACTCATAAGTTTATTTAGTAAATAAAAATAAATTCAAAATTTTAAATCATGATTTAAAATTTTGTATCATGTTCCCTTTCATTTTATTTAATATATAATATTAACCATGTTAAATACTTATTATCTCGATAATGGTAAAATGAGTAAAATAATGTTAAAACATTGGAATAATGCTTTAACAGTTCAATGAAACATATATACACCCTATTTAATGAGTTTATTTCATGCATATCCATAAAATTATCTATTATATTTCCACATGGTTCCATTTTTTTCATTATGACCATTATATATATTTATGAAAATAATAGATAAAAAATGACACTCTCTATACACAAAAATATAAAATTATAATAATTTAGGATCATTAGTAGATAAATTTTGTTATAAAGTTTTATTAGATATGTTAATTAATTTCTTATCACTTTAATTTTTTTATAATTTTTACAGATTAATTAATTACATTATATACATACTCAACGTCGACTTAATATATAATCGAAAAATATAACAAGAAAATAAATTATTTTTAATGTTTTAAAAATAATTCAATTTTGTTTAATTATAATGTTATATAAATTTTTTTAGGAATGTATGACATATTTTTGGCATATAAATGAATTATATTCGAATTTTTTGTCTTTTATTTTGTTTTAAATGTCGAAATTTGGGAATATATCTTCAAATTACATTAATAACATATTATGTCAATCAAAATTTATTAAAATATTAAAAAAAATAAGGAGGTCAACTACGGTGATGATTGGAATACGATTCCATCCATTTTTCATTTATGAACCAAATTTTATCTTATATATAAATTATTGACCCTTAATATTGAAAAATTCACTACTATTGTTAAGGTTAAATTTTGTTAACATGGGGGATTAACTAAATTATAAAGATTAATATGATATCTAATCCTCTAAAAATTATATTTCCTGGTTATATTATATACATATATTCATTACCATAATATCCATGAAATGTTGGAAAAAAGTTCGGGAGTTTGATACATATTATATTATAGTATTTTATGAATTTCCTAATATGATATTATTGATATTATATAATTTTTTTATTAATTTATTTAGTTTTCAGAAAATGGAATTTCTTAAGACAAATTATTAATAGTTGATTTTATATATCAATACTGGTATATTTATGGGCCACTTTTCTATTTCTATATTCATTCATGACCATTAAATTATAGGAAAAATTAATTTTTTGTTAAATGCCATTTGGATTATCATGTTGTCCAGACTAAAAGATAAGGGTCAAAACATCAAATAAAAATGTAAAAATATTATTTTATGACATAATTTTAAATTATAATCAAATTATCCTCTATATATTTCAATTTGGAGTCACATTATTATAAATATTAATTTATAACAATTAAATTCATTACATTATTCTAAGAGTGTCCCTCCCCACAATTACAATAGGGGACACACTCTCCTCTCTTTATCAAACATTTTTATCCTTATAATATAGTGATGACCAACCATAAGAAATTTGTACCTAAATTCCCCATATCATATATTTTCTATTATATTGAATGTACTATCCAATCATGTACAAAGGTTTAATCCAAAGGTGGATTCGCAATGAAGAGTTATAACTATTAACTAGGACATTTTAAATTTTATTTATCATTCAAAAACCTATAGTCTCATGGAATTGATTATATGAAGAAAAAATATTATATTAATTTTAATTAATTTTTATTATTATGATTTCAAAACCATTATCCACATTCATTTCCTATAATAGAAAGAGAAAACAACACCTTTATGAATGTACATCCTATCATATCAATATAAGAGTGAAATTTCATTTTCATCAAAAATTTAACTATATTTTTATTTTGTTGATTTAAAAGTGTATATATGATATTTACGAAATATGTTTTTATTTTTTAGTAATTTTATCATATCTACATATTAACTTTTAATTATTTTCAAAAATGATAATATTGTTCTTCAGTATGTGTGGACCACCACCACCACGAATTGGTGTGATTCATTTTTAACAATACATGATTGGGGATAAAGATATATTTAATGAATAATATATATATATATATATATAAATTAATTAATTTTTATTTATTATTTATCTTCATTTCATTCCATCCTTTGAATATTTAAATCAATATTTACGAGTATGCATGACCTACATTCTCCATAAACTGAGTAAGTCATTTTTATATTTATTCCTCTTATGAGTGGAAATATATATATATATATTATTTATTATAAATATATTATTAATATAAGTATTAATATTTTTAAAAAATGATCAATGTACATGTACTAGAAACACTGATATGAAATTCCAATAAAAATGATACATTTCACCATTGGAAATGATGATTTTAACTACAAATTATTAATAAATAGGTGTTGAAATTAATCAATTGGGACATATATGATATTATAAGTTTGTAATTTATTATGTTGTAGAGTTTTCGATAATTGTTTTCTATTATAGTTGATTTGGTATTATTTTTAATGAAATTTGAACATGAGGTAAAGGCTTCTCACCTCAATTTTATTTCTCCATGATTTATACCATATTAACCAATAGTATCCTTTATGTTATGAAAATACATCCCAATAATTTATTTTATGATGATTAAATGAAAAATATATATTTTTACTCATCTGTATATATTACTAACTTTCATGTTAATTAAATACATTGATTAAAAACATATTAATGAATACATGTTTCAATATAATTTTAATCAAGATAGCTTATGATTGAATTTACAACGAAGGTTAGTATATAATCCATTACTAATAAATCCTCATAATTTTTATTCTAATTTATTTATTTCATAATAATTCATGTTTACTTTAATTCTATGCTATATAAATATTGATATG
This sequence comes from Viscum album, assembly GCA_963277665.1. NCBI lineage: Eukaryota > Viridiplantae > Streptophyta > Magnoliopsida > Santalales > Viscaceae > Viscum > Viscum album. The sequence continues at coordinate 2,055,799,725 of OY728120.1, read as the reverse complement.
TTATAATGTATATATTCAATAAATACATTTATTTTATTTCCATATTTATTCAAATGTCCTATTTTTTCAAAATAATTTTTTCAAAAAGTGAATTTAAATGTATTTTTATTTTTATGCTATAAATGTATAAATTCCTTTTTACATATGTGTATTTTTTATTAAAATGTTTAAAAGGATTATTATTTATTTTTTCTGGAAAAGAAATTCTTGACTTTTAATAAAAATGGTAAATGAATATTTGTTTTAATACACATGATGCAAATAGAATATTCCAATGTCACTATAAATAAATTTATTGGATATTCCATTATGTGTTTCTAGGGTTGTTATCAACAAAAATGTTTTCAATAATACATTATTAATTTCATTATTTTCAAAAAATTAATTTTAATTGAAAAGGTACTTTTCCTCACAAAATATTCCATGTGATATTATAATGTAATTTTCATAAATGATGACATCATTTCACGTTACTTATGGTTCACTAGGTATATGATCTGATGATACCACCCTTAATATTTCACTAGATTTTTTATGAATATTAATATGTCATTTTTATATAACCAATTTGATTTCTATAGGACATGATATTTGATGAAGGATTCATTACATTATGGAAGATATACTAATGTAATACGATTAAGTGACCACTGGGATTGAAAATATAAATCCCTTAAATTCATAAGGTAATGATGGGTAAATCGATTGATAAATATGTTTTTATCAACTTGATATCATGTTAATAATTTTATTCACAGTTCTATTTTTCATGTACCTAATTTTATGCATAGACATTGAAATAATTTCCATAAGATTTTTTTGTACATTGTTATGTGTCTATTAGATTATGTGAAGGCTTTATTTCATGTATATAACATAATGAGTGAACATATTTCAATATATTTAATATTCTTATGTTATATATTTATATATTTATATATATTCATTAGTCAATTTTATGATCACATTCCTCTTTACTAATTATCTATATTCCTCCAATATTTTGAATATTTTCTATAATAATGATAATGTTTTATTTCATGAATCATGTTTATGAATTTTGAATTATTAAGGATGAAAAATTCAATCTATGATCCTGTTCTCATACCCTTACACATATCTTATCCTCCAATATGATCATTGATTGATATATTCTATTATTACACTTAATGTCCATCTGAGCTCACAAGTTCTTATATTTATCCTTTCCCAGGTTAAGATGTATATTTTTATATGTGGTATACCTAAGAATCAATCATTGTTGGAATCATTGAATATAATTCATTATATAAGATTATCATGTAATTATTCTCCATATAAACAACAAGTTTATAATTTTACCAAGGATGATAAGATTATATATTGAATATTCATTTCATAAGAAGAAATATTTATATATGAATAGTATGGGTCTCTCTAAACCACTTGGTTATCACAAAATGTTCATAAACTATGTTCCATGCCTTTCTTCAAATATCTATATATTATTGTACCTTGACAATAGAAAACCATAAAAAAATTTAATGATATGAATTCTTCTTCAAAATTTAAAATTCATATGACCAAGAGGGTTTCAAAATTATCAATACCATTTATGATATCTTCCCTCAAAATAAAATCATGATTCTGGACTCACAAAAAGAGAACGTCACCACTTCATGATCAGTGATTCCTAATACAACATCATTTGGATATTGTGTTCATAGTACCACATTATGTGGGAAAAGGAATTTTCCCCTCACTAAACCTCAACATAGAGATCCATAATATGAAATTATTGTTTATCCTCTGTGTCTTTGAGCTCAATATCAACTTCATTCCATTCGATGACATGGGAATGTTCTTTTTGACACCTCATCAGTTTGAAAACATTAAACACACCAAAAATTTATGTTAATAGATATTCCACATACAATCTATATACTACCATTATAATACTTTAAATGATTATTATATGGAAATAAATCCAAGGTTCTTATTTACCTTGAAAATCTAGTAGTCTATTTATCAATCATGTTCAAACAATGTTGAGGACCTGATATCCATCATCAAACTCCAACAAGCAAGGAAAAGGTATTAAATTATTTTTTGATGAATCTATGATGATGTTAACCTCATCTGGAAAAACTATTCAATTCTATTATCACTTGGAATAGTCAAGACCATTTTGAATACCATTTTCCCATTTCCAAAAAATAAAAATGAGATATTTATGTCCACCCATACAGTTCTATGAATGAAGCTATTTTATGTGAATGTTTTGTTATGTTTTTCGTCCACGAAACGCCCAAAGGCTCCGTATCCGACGATTGATGGACCTTCTTTCCAAAGGCAGGCGTTCACCTGATGGTCTGACCAGCGACACTTAAGAACTCACATTGGTCAAGAGGATGGGAAGTCGGGATCATCTCACCCTTTGGGGGGGTATTATTGCGTGTTCCGGGACTCTCTTATAGATTTACGACGTATTCATATGTTTGCGAATCTTTGGTTTATACCCAAACATAGTATCCACGGATTTAACCTTATAGGGAAACGGTCAAACGGACTCAATGGTTCAGAATCATTTATGCCCGAGGTTTACCATCCCTCGTTTGATTAATGACCCTGAAAGGATGGAACTCGATTGAGGCGGCACTAGGAGTGGCGTAGTGAACTAACATGTAGATGGTCAGATCGATCGGCTGTTAGTCTAGAAACTCATGGAGGCTTCCTACGTACCCCTCTTAGGAAGCAGGGATCAAAGTACACATAGTTCGGATAGGTGTTGGGGAACCAACATGATGAGAGAACAGGTGGTCCGATGGGTGGTGGGCATGAACCTCATGGAGGCTACCTACATACCATGTCTAGGAGGCAGGTATCAAAGTCCACATAGTTCGCCTAAACAGTTTAACACCATGCTGAACAGGGGCATACAGTTTAACGTCATGTTGGATGAGGGAGGAACTCGACGTGATGAAACGACCGAGTAGTGGGCTTGAACCTCATGGAGGCTTCCAATGTACCATGCCTTGAAATGGATCAATGTCCATGTAGTTCTGTTTGGATTGGGTCTTATGCTCATGGGAGGCACAGAATGATGGATTGGGTATTACACTCGGAGGAGGCCCATGGTGATGGATTTCGGCTTACACTCTGAGGAGGCCCATAGGAGGATGTCATGGTCGATTCTTACTCTAAGCCCACGTAATTCATCCTCGGTGTGAGAAACAAGAGGCATCAAGGACCAGAGGATCACGTCGCGAAAGGTGCGTCCGTAAGAAGAGGAGTGGGGCTTATGCATGAATGTGGCCCATGGTGATGAATTGGGGCTTACACTCTGAGGAGGCCCAGAAGGTATAGGTTTACTCTGAGATTGACGCACGTGGCGACAAAGCCCAGCGGGAGAGGGAAAGGGGGTGCTCTTGTTCCCGTATCCTCTCTTGCAGTGCAAGAGGGATTCCTTATGATGGGTATTTTACCATCATCGGGGAACCCTCAACAAGTGGAGGGGCAGAAAAAGGGATTCCCGAGCTCAGACTCCACATTACCGTGGGAATGTGAACCCATGAATGCTTCGGGAATCTACTCAAGGGTCAGGGAAACCCCTTTTCCCTTATTTACCGTGGGTATGTGAACTCAATATGGAACGCTGATTCGCCTGAAAGTCATACCACATGGATCTGGTGGCTCTGGCGGAGGCCTCAGCTCGGGGCTGATGAATAGGCCAATGAGGGAGTCGTGGAGGACTTGGCTGGATCCGAAGGATTTTACCTGGATCTAGAAATGAGAACACCGAAGTATTTGGTGAGCCACCGAGAGGTATGGGTGGTGGCGCCCTTTGTGTGGGGAAGACCCAAGCGGCTGGAGAAGCCGTCCGTGAACCAGGGTGGTCCGCGGACTGATTGGCGTCCCGCGAACCAAGGTGGTTTGCAGCTTCAGGTTCAATCCGCGAACCAGAGTGGTTCATGGCTTTGGGCTCAATCCGCGAACCAGGGTGGTTCACGAAGGGTTCCACACAGGCAGCGGTGGCCAAGGGCAGCGCCGATCGGAGGCTCGTCGGTCGGGGTTTCTCCCATGGAGGAGGGTGCTCTGCGGTACAACAGATGGGAAAAGAGGCATTAACTCCAAGATCTGTGGGGAAGTCTTCTGCGGATGGGGTACGGTTTTCGGTTCTCCTTTTTTTGTTATTTTATATTCATGGGTCACCAAATTGTTATGCATTTTCCAATTCCTTCTTAATTTATATACCTGTTGTGGTTCGCGAATGGGAATTTGGTTGTTTGCGAAATCTGAAGCCGTCCTTCGACCATTCTCCTTCCTCCAAATCCGATTCTAGTTCTCCAATCCGATTCCAGTTCTGCGACCACTTCTTCTTTCCCCCTTGGTCTCCTTTTATATAGTGGGGAAAGTAATGTATCTGTGGCCATGTAGCTCGTTTTTTGGTGGCCCATAACCAAATACCCGGTTCACACCTGACTTGGTCAATCCGCGATTCACAGTGGGTATTGATCGGTCCCCTCCTCCGCGAGGTGAACTCAGGGAGTACTCCATGGCTGCGGAGGGTTTCGCCTCCATTCCGTGAACGACAGCGGGTGCAGATTGAACCAGTCGTTGCGGTCCGCGGTTGGGGCGGTTTGTGACGATGAATCGAACTGGCGCCCATTCTGCCTCGTGACCGCAGAGGCTCTCCAACTCCATTTCGAGAACGACAATGGTTCGCGGATGGGGTGCCTCGCGGTGCCTGGCCACGTTGCGCTTCCATGGACCGGTTCTTACAACTTTCCTTTTTTTTCTCTTCTTTGATGTTTTCCCCAATTCCTTTGAGGGATTTGGGTAAAATATTATGTGCATATTTTTCAGGACCCTACAAAATTACCCCATTGGAATTGGGTCTGATAGGAATGAAGAGGAGTCCATTCCGATGAAAAGTGGTCCTGAAATGGAGATGGTTTGCGGTAGAAAGTTGGACCCAGTAGGGGACCACGCCTATAAATATGGGGAGCCCTCACTTTTCATTTACCAAATTCTTCCCGAAACCAGAGCTCCTTCACGTCCGCGTGTTTTCTCTTTCATGATGTGCCTCGTCCGCGAATTGGCAGCAGCCTCCATGAACCATTCTTCCTTCGCGGTCGCCTTCATCCGAGGACCAACTTCCCATCTGCCAACCATTACACTTAATTAATTAAAAGGTAAGTGATGAAAGGTTGCAGAGGAACTTACTTCGCGGTCTCGATGCTCCATGGAATAAGATCTCTTGATCTTTAAAAAGTATTATAATCTTCCGAATAAACCCGAGATGGAATTTCCACGGAGTGACATGGTTCGCGTTTTCATGGCCAATGCTTCGTGTGCCAGGGCTTCGCGAACTGATTTCGTGAAGGGATGGTTCGCGGGATGGTGCAATCACGAACCATCCTCCAAAGCCTCTGTGCAGATTTTGATTATGAAGGCCCCTCCACCATTAATTTGGTTATTTTTTGCTAGATTTTTATTCCAGACTCACCAATTGTTGGCTCTCATTGTGCAGGAAGAAAATATGGTTCCCCCTCGTTCTACGCTGAGGCCTGCTGCAGATCCCCTATCAACTGCTGATCAACGCTTGAAGGAAATGGCTGGCTCTGTTCAAGATGGAGTCTGTTACTCCCTACCATCTTCTTTCCTTGCCGACTGGCTCTCCAAATCACAGTAGGAATATCCTTTCTCTAACATCCTTCCTACTTATGGGTTCGGTTTATTGTCCGATAGCCCAATTCCAGAACCCTCCCCTGACAACAATCCCGATGCTTGGATATTTACCATCACTATTCCCCAGTTCGTGATACCTACAGGCAGGAATCCTTACTCGAGGGGTACAACTATCAGATCTGTGTTGAATCTCTTTCCAGTATCTTCAATAGGAGAACCATGTAAACAAGAAGGAACAATCCACTGTAATCGGAATATTGACCGTCGTGCCATGGTATGCAACCAGCATGGCTGGCCGGCTAATCGGGATATCTGACCAGGAGGAGCATTTATGTCATTGGATTGGGGGTGGCCCTTCTAGGTTCGCCAGAGGTGTGTATAATTTGGGGTAGAGTTGCGACCCGTTGGATTAAATGAAGCTTCCTGGGTGCCCCAAACCTATACCCACCGACCTCAAGCCCACGCCAAGAAACTTATGATCCATTGGAAACCGGACACCAACACCTTCCATCTGGTCCATGGGGAAGTTGGCATTAGTCGGTGGGACATCTTTCAGATTTCGGGGGTCCCCGTCATTGGGAATATGTATGACGAGTTCCTGCCTCCTTCCTCTGTGTGGGAGAACGAAGAGGGGACTCCCCCCTTTTTTTGAGTGGAGGAGAGACCCCACCTTGTGGACGTCCTCCCCTTCTCTTTTTTTTCATCGAGCAAAATACAGTCTCCATTAATTACATGTGGCTGAAAAATTTTATTGATACTTACAACAATCTTCATGAAAATAACAATTCACTAAATTAGAATTAATCATAACTCAAGAAAACAAGTCCTAATTTTTTTCTTGGAACATCAGATCCAGCGAGCGTAGTCTGACTATTCCAAGGGTTTTATTGGAAAAAAATACAAACTTTTTGTCTTTATCTGATTTTAATGCCCTAATTTTTCCCGGGCCCATTCGGTATGGACCAAGCGGGTATAAGCCGACTTTTCCATAGGTCTCCATTTTCGGGTTTTCGGCCTTACAAGCTTTATGCCTCTTTTTTCTGTGAGCGGTTTAAAGTCCCACTGACAAGACAATCATTACTGAGGTTTTAGGTTGAACATCATTGACCAAATATGGGGGGAGGGCCCTAATGGGGTACAAATGATTAAAAAAATGTCTTAATATCCTTCAGACGCATGTGGGGGGAAACATGTTCGATTTTGAGCAGCATACAGGGAATGTCTCAGGGAATGGGAGCTATGCCGGCATACAGAGATAAGAAGATCATTTCCTAAGGAAAAAATACCTTTGGTTGACGGGCCAGGGTCAATGAATATACAGAGTCACTGTGGGAATGGTATTCATTGTCATACAAAGGTGTCCTTAAGTCAAAGACTTGTCCATTTCTGATGGCCTGGGGACTTCATGGATGTCCGGCTTATGGAAACCACGATGGGTGGCATGAAAATGAATGAATACCACCAGGGGTGGCTCAGAAGGGGTGTGTGACATCTGAAAGGGGTGTGGGAGAATCTGTACTAATCAAAAGCATGGTCCGGAGACCACCTCCCTATGCATTTAGTAAGAATAAAGGATGATTGGGGCTTGGCGCAGTTTAAAGTTATGCAGCTGGGACATCATCTGAAATTGAATGACTTTTCCTGGTTCTTGGTAATGTCTTCGAGGATGTTCCGTCACATTAAGGTAGGATTGTGAAAGAGGTTGGTAATCTGTAGCTCATAGGGTTTTCGAATCCTGGGATAGAAATGGGGGCTCAGAGGCCAAGAGGCGTACGGAGAGAAGCATTGCCCAAGGAAAACTTTCCTTTGGTAGATGAGCCAGGGGCGATCAATATGCCGAGCCGATGAGGTCATGGTATGCATAGTCATAAAAATGTGTCCTTATGTCAAAGACTATCCACATCCGATAGCCGTGCAACATCAGGGATATTGAGATTTGGAACCACCAGGGGTGGCTTATGAGAGTTCGGCTTTTTCTGAGTATAGAGTATGGTATATGATGAGAGTGTTCCTGAATACGGGGGATATACTAGGACTAAAATTCTTGAGAATAGGTGATGTAATTCTTTCTCACGCTGGTGTGTGGCGGTGGTTCATGCAGGTCTGACCAGTGCACTGCAAGATAGGGAAAAGCCTTTGTTTCTTACGGAACCCGTGATGGGTTCGACCGTGCAGTGTAACGTCACGAGATAAGGATGAGGAGAATTATGAAAGGTTGTCATGCAGTTTAACATCATGCGGCCAGGATAAGGGGCATTTTTGAAGGTCGCTATGCAGTTTAACATCATGCAGCGAGGACGGGGGCAATTTTTTTAAAAGAGGCTATGAATATTAACACAATGCAGCGAGGATGACTTCCATGTAGTTTGGCGTCATGAGGTATACATGAAGATATATTTAAGGGTTTCCATGCAGTTTGACATCATTCGACGAGGATGAGGGGAATTATTGCGAAGGATTCTCTTCATCAGAATATAACTGGGCTTGAATACCTCATCATTCCCCAGACATGGAAGGGTAGTTGATGGTGTAAATCGTGGTTCTGTGGCTTCTTGGATCCAGAAAGGTGATATGGGGGCTCTGAGGCTGGTAAGAATACGGGGCTAGGAAGAGCATCGCCTATGGAAATCTTGCCTTTCATGGACAAGCTGGGGGATATCATTATGAAGAGCCGCTGATGGCATCGTACGCATAGTCGTACAAAGGTTTCCTCATGTCAATAACTTTCCACTTCCGATGGCCATGAGTGGTTATGAGGATCCACAATTGTCCGGTCCACGAAGTATGTCATTTGGAAGGGTAATGTCTGGACATGTCGGGGATATCCATCCCTGTTTTCTTGTTGAGATTCAAAGATCCCCCTTGTGATGATCTTTTATCCCCTTTTTTTCTATTGTGCGGGGGTGTGCATTCATTCCATGCAGTTTAATGCCATGCGGTAAGGACAAGGTACTCCTAGTTTATCTGTCATAGAGATTGGACCATTGGGTGATTATTGTTGTAGTCACTCGAAGGATAGCTATGTCAACATGTTCTGATATACTTAGAACAGGTCTGGAGATGATGTTCATAAACTACAAGCTTGAGCCAACCCAGATTATGAGGTATGGTGTGGGGGCTCTGAGGCCGGTAAGCGTACGGAGTTAGGAAGTGTGTCACCTGTGGAAATATTGCCTTTTAGGGACGATCTAGGGGATATCATTATGCTTATCCACTCAGGTGCATAGTCGTACTAAGGTGTCCAAAGTTCTATAACTTTCCACTTCAGATGGACATGAATGATTATGAAAACCCGTGATTTCTCACAGTGCAGAGTTCGGCATGTGGGGATAATGGTGTCTGGGTATACAAGAAACATCTTCACCACAATTGTCCATTGAGTCAATGTAGCCTAGTCCTGGCTTTATGTTTGTTGATGCAGGTCACTTTGTGAACCACTGGCAGACACACATGCTAGCTATACAGGGAATCCCTAGAAACACCTGATTGTGAAAACGGGAATGAACTTGTAATCAACTTCGCCATAAACTTCTGGATCGGGAGGTATAGTGTGGGGGATCTGTGGCCGGTAAGTGTATGGAGCTAGGAAGAGTGTTTCCTGTGTAAATATTACCTTTTATAGACGATCTGGGGGATATCATTATGCAAATCCGCTAAGGGCGTGGTATGGATATTCGTACAAAGGTATCCACAGGTCAATAGCATTCCACTCACAATGGCCCTGAGTGGTTATGAATAACCATAATTATCCGGGCCGTGGAGTATGATTTATGTAATGGATGTATCCAAATGTGCAAGGAGTATCTCCATCTCGTATCTCCATGTGTCCTGGGTGTGTCGCGATGAAGTCTGTGGAGTTTAACATCATGAGTTGAGGAAAACTCCATACAGTTTAACGTCATGCGGTAAGGATGAAGGTGACCTGACGTGAAAGAAAAAATGGGGTCTGCGTAGTTTAACGTCGTGCAGTGGGGACAACATCTGTGTAGTTTAACGCCATGGGGTAAGGATGGCTTTCATGAAGTTTAGCATCATGCGTTAAGGACAATGATATACTACCTCGTGCAGGTCTGGTCCATACAAATGGGAAGGGGGTATTTTTTTTAACATCATTTCTGTGCAGTTTAACGTCGTTCTGTAAGGACGAGAAGTACAAACCATGTCGGTCTGGTCCATACATGGGGGAAAGAAGGAATTTTTTTAAGAGGCTGGGCCAAGATTGTGGATCCTGGCATTGCTACGTATCTTGCGATGGTAGGAGTCAATCCGTACGTAGTTCTCTGGAATCCGTGTAGTTTTACGTCATGCGGTGAGGACGGAGTCCATACAGTTTAATCATCATATGGTTAGGATGATGAGCACACCCCATGCAGGTCTGTTCCATACATAGGGAGAGGTTCATTCTTAATTCTTCTTCATCCGTGCAGTTTATCGTCATGCGTTAAGGACGAACTCCATGCAGTTTAACGTCATGCGGGGAGGACGAAGGTGAACCGACGTGAATGAAAAAAGGGGGTCTGTGTAGTTTAGCGTCGTGCAGTGGGGACAAAATCCATGCAGTTTAACATCCTGCGGTAAGGACGACTTCCATTCAGTTTAGCGTCATGCGGTAAGGACGAAGATATACTCCCCGGTGCAGGTCTAGTCTGTACACGGGGGAAGGGGGTCTTTTTTTAACATCATTGTCCGTGCAGTTTAACGTCATGCGGTAAGGACGATAAGTACACCTCATGTCGGTCTGGTCCATACACGGGGGAAAGAAGGTATTTTTTAGGAGGTTGGGCAAATATTGGGGATCCTAGCGTCACTATGTATCGTGCGAGGGAAAGAATCAGGCCGTACGTAGTTCTCTGGAATCCGTGTAGTTTAACGTCATGCGGTGACGACAGAGTCCATACAGTTTAATCGTCATGTGGATAAGATGATGAGCACACCTCGTGCATGTCTCGTCCATAAACAGGGGGAGGGGAATTCTTAATTATTCTTCATCTATGATGTTTATCGTCGTAAGGTAAGGATGAACTCCATGCAGTTTAACGTCATGTGGTGAGGACGAAGGTGAGTATACGTGAACGAAAAAAGGGGGTATGCACAGTTTAACGTCGTGTGGTGCGGACAACATCCATGCAGTTTAACGTTATGCGGTCAGGAAGACTTCCAGGAAGTTTAGCGTCATGCGGTAAGGACGAAGATATACTCCCCCATGAAGGTCTGGTCCGTACACAGGGGAAGGGGTTCTTTTTTGTAACATCATTTTCCGTGCAGCTTAACGTCATGCGGTAAGGACGATAATTACACCCCATGTCGGTATGGTCCATACACGGGGGAAATGAGGCATTTTTTTAAGGAGGTTGCGCCATGATTGGGGATCCTGTCGTCGCTACGTTTCCTGTGAGGGAAGGAATCAAGCCATACATAGTTCTCTTGAATCCGTGTAGTTTAACGTCATGCGGTGAGGACAGAGTCCATAAAGATTAATCGTCATGTGGTTAGGACGATGAGCACACCCTATGCAGGTCTGGTCCATACACGGGGGGTGGGGAATTCTTAATTCTTCTTTATCCGTGCAGTTTATCGTCGTGCGGTAAGGATGATCTCCATGCAGTTTAAAGTCATGTGGTGAGGACGTGAATACACCCTGCAACAGTCTGGTATGTACATGGGGGAATGGGTACTTTTGTTCTTCTCTCCTTTTCTGAGGAGGCCTGGCTATGGTGTGGTATTCTGGCATCACTAAGTATCCCGCGAGGGAAAGAATCAAGCCTCATGTAGTTCTCTGAAAGACGATACACCCAGTGCAGGTCTGGTATGTACACAGGGGAAGAGGGCATTTTTGAGGTGGTTGGGCCAGGATAGGGAATCCCGACATCGCTACGTATCCTACAAGGGAAAGAATCAATCCATACGTAGTTCTGTGTAAAGATGATACACCCTGTGCTGGTCTGGTCCGTACACGGCGGAAAGGGGACATATTTTTTTTGAAGTGGCTGGGCCAAGATAGGGAATCCCGACATCGCTACGTATCCTTCAAGGTCAGGAATCAAGCCATATGTAGTTCTATGAAATCTGTGTAGTTTAACGTCATGCATTGAGGATGAGGTCCATAGAGATTAACATCTTGTGGTTAGGATGAGGGGAAATTTTTAGATTCTGTGTAGTTTAACGCCATGCGGTGAGGACGAGGTCCATACAGTTTAATGACTTCTAGTTAAGACGAGGTGGAATTATTAGATTCTGTGTAGTTTAACGTCATGAGGTGAGGACGAGGTCCATACAGTTTAACGTCTTGTGGTTAGGATGAATGCGATGAATTATTAGATTCTATGAAGTTTAACATCATGTGGAGAGGACGAGGTTCTTGGCAGTTTAATGTCATATAGCTCGGATGAGGGGGAATTATTAGATTATGTGTAGTGTGACGTCATGCGGTGAGGACGAGGTTCTTGGTAGTTTAATGTCAAACAGCTCGGACGATGAGTGTCGAGTCTCAGCACCAATAATGGTTCGACTGAGGTAATAGAGGTTGTTATCACTTCGGACGTCATTCTTCTGTGCAAGGAAGGATCCCAATGACCATTCTAGGGCTGTCACATATAGAATGAGAGGCCTTCCTTAGACCAGGGGCATGAGCACCATTGGACTTAAGAGGTACTTTTTCAATATGTCGAACGCCTCTTGGCAGTCGTTCGTCCATTGCTACATGACCCCCTTCTTCATCAACCTGGTGAAGGTAAAACATTTGCCTGCCAGGTTGGCTATGAAATGCCTAATATTGGCCAACTGTCCTTGGAATCCCCTCAGCTCAGTGAGATTTCGAGGGGGTGTCCAGCTTATGATACACTTCGTCTTCTCAGGGTCAACTTTGATGCTACGATGGCGTACAATGAAGCCAAAAAATATCCCTAAGGTAACCCCAAAGGCGCATTTCAAGGGGTTTATCTTCAATATATGCCTTTGGAGCTTGTTGAAGACGATCTCAAGGTCCGACAGGTGATCCAAGCATTATCTGGACATAACCACTAGGTCATTTACATAACATTCAACGAATTTCCCCAGGAACGGCTTAAATATCATATGCATGGCATGTTGATAAGTGGCGCCAGCATTCTTGAGACCAAAGGGCATGCCCCTATAACAGAATACCTCTTGGGGGGCCCTGGAGGCAGTTGCTTCTTCATCTTCTCAGGCCATCTTGGTTTGATTATATCCATAATAGCCTTCCATGAATGATAGAGCCTCATACCCGGCCGTAACATCAATTAACAACTCGGTGATTGGAACCGGGAAGTCATCTTTTGGACAATGCCAATTTAGGTCTCTGAAGTCAATGCAGACATGGATTTTCCCGTTATTTTCCTTGACAGGGATGATGTTGGCCAATCAAATGGGGTATTGGACTTCCATGATGAAGCCTGCTTTAATAAGCTTATCAAATTTAGCCGCTATCATTGCATCATGTGAGGGGTGTGTCCTTCTAGCGGCCTGTTTGTAGCCCCGATGGCCTTCTAGAAGACCCAGGTGATGCGTCGCTACATCAGGATTGAGTCTTGGAATTTCCGGGGAATTCCATGCAAAGAGATCCTGACTTTGCCTTAGGAAGGAGGTATATACCACGTGTTCCTCGATAGACATGGCCACGCGAATGAGAGTGGGCCTCGGGTCTTCTTCAGTACCAAGGTTTATTTCCCTAATCTTTTCCACAGTGGTGGAGATACCCTGCTCAAATGCGGGAGGTGAATCTCTGATATCTTCCCCCTCTTCTTCTCCCAAATCCTCATTTCTTGATCTGATGAGGAGATAGTTTCTGGTCCGAGCCTTAGAGGGACTGAGGGATAGGCATCATGGGCATCCCTGCATGAGTATTTGTCCCCAAATCGAGGGTTGGTAGAAGTTCCCTCATTGTCATGCTTATCCATCATGGATGAAGTCATGAGGACATCTGAATGCGTGTTTGGACCTGAACTCCCACTCTCAACACAGTTGATGGGCAGGACATAATCTCTGCCAAGATTCCTGAGGGGGTCATCGAGAAACATTTCCAGGCCATTTGGTGTGGGGATCCAGTCGACACCGTTGATCAAAGGCTTCTTATTCTTTTTCTCATTGAACCAGACATTGATGTAATGTGACTCGGAGAGCTCGAAAGGGGCCTTTTCAGCGTGCAACGTCCCCCTTTGTCTGTTGACATAGTACTTGATAAATTGGTTGTAGGATGAAGGAACGACCATGTGCTTATGGAGACATGGCCTCCCCAGCAGGGAATTGAATGTTGTGCTCGGCCAGACCACCAGGAATTCCATGTTGGATACCAGTTCACCAAAATGGGTCTTTAGCTTAATCTATCCCATTGCATTCTGCTGACTCTTGTCGTAACCTAAAAATGTTGTGACCGAGGTAATTAGACCATCCTCACTATAGCCCAACTTACGGAGTGTCCATAGGGGAAGGAGGTTAACTCCAGACCCATTGCTTATAATGACTTCTAGGATCGCATTAGCATTTAGTGTGCCGGACACATATAAAGGTCTGATGTGTCCTTGCATGATGGCATCTTCATCCTGATCGGGGATGAAATCACCGCATTGCATTCAGTCGGGCCAGTCTCTGTCTGGTAAATCTTGGCGGTAGCTACCACGGCTTGGAATTACAAGGGGCTAATAAAAGCATCGATGAGCACCTTCCTACAGTCGGATGATAAATGTAGGGAATCCATGATTGACAACCTGGCTGGTACTGATGCCAGCTGTTTAAGGATGTCGTATTTTTTCTCCAGGGGTCGACACTTACCTATTGGCGGGAGAGTATTAGAGGGTTCTTTGGGAGCTGGAGCATTTGAAGAAGAGGGACCAGCTACGGGGTCGGATGTTGATGGTGTTCCCACGTTTTGGAGACTTGGACTGGCCGGTCTGTTTGTGCAACGTAGTCGACTAGACACTTACTCCTCCTCTGGTGGGAATCGCAGAACAATAGGGAAAGAGTGGCTACTTGTGGTGGTGGAGGGTCATTCCCTCTCCTTCTGAGTCCGCTGAAGGGCCCTCCCATGGGTTTTCGCAATATTTACGGTCTAGGCCAGGGTCCAACTGTAGGCTTGGTTTTGGCCGCGGCTGCGCCTCCCCTGGTATCCCCTACCTCTACGATTCCTCCACCCAGCTCCTCGTGCAGGAAACTCGGTTTCAAAATCATACCCTTCATCAGGGAATGATTCCATGATATGGATGACATTGATAGAACAAAATATTGGCTCTTCATACTATGATAGGTCAACATAGTCGGTTGTCTCTGATGGCGCCTTTTGGTGGGTCCGTGCCCACGGTTCCAAATTCGAGGGCATGAAATCTGACAGGGACGGGGATGACTTTGGCCCCGTCACATACTACTCCTCTTGTGATTTATTCCTCCTTTGGCTCCGTCTGGATGATCGTCTTTTGGAGGGTTGTGAGTCCGATGTTGTCGGCTCTGCGGCTCCAAGGGTGGATGGTGGCAACACCGGCTTCTGTAGTTGAGCTCAGAGTATGCCCTAGGCTCGGTTAATAGTCTTCCGAGTCATCCAGTTGTCAAATTTCGACCTCTGATTACTGGTGACTTTCTTCCACCCCTCCTCTTTGTCAGTGTTGGTGGTAGAGATACATGCCACATGTGCAGGGGTGGTCCCTGCTCGACTTGTCTGAAATATACCATCCTCTATAGCAAGTATTTGAAGATGAAGCACTCTCGGATACTGTGCCCCAACATCCGATTGTAGGGACAGTAATCTGGACTATCATTGTGGCCATCTTCTTCAGGTCTCCTTGGCTCCGGGAGGCGGAGAAAGTTGCAATTCATGGCAGTGATGAAGTTTTCGCAGACGTGATCATCTTAGAACGAGTATACTTTTTGTCTTCACTCCTTAAACTGGTTCCACTTCAGTCCTCTCTGATTGTCCCGTTTAGGCGGGTTCGGCTGCTGATATGCAAGGGGCCCTTGACAATTTGGTGGAGGCCTGAGCGGTGGAGTGGGCATAGGGGCCGACATGAGTGTGACAGCGGACGCTTCAGCTCTAGGATCTCTTTTCTCTGGAACCTACGAAGCTATTCGGGACATCGAATTTTTCTGCTGCAGGGATTCCTCGATTCTTTGGGCAATAGCCAAGAGATGGAAGAAGCCAGTGGTGCACTCCACCAGTATGAGTGGTGTTCGCAGCTCATATCTATGATTATCTATGCATATGGCTAGAATATCAGCTTGAGGCATTGGCCTGTTCAGAGAAAAGGTCATACCTTTCCATCTGTCGATGAAATATGAGACCCTCTCGTTATCCCTATGCTTTCAGATCATGAGATCGCTGACTGTTGTTTTAGGCAGCGTTGAACTGAAGTGGAACATGAACTACTGCCAGACGTCATCCCAACTCTTTATCGGCTGGGCCGACAGACTCGTATACCAGACGAAGGCATATACTTGCATGGTCTGCACGATGCATCTGAGTTTCCCTGATTCTTGCCGTTCCGGAGTCCCCATCATAGGGTCGCAATAGGACGCATAATGCATTAAATACTGCTCTGGATTGCCGGATCCATTCAATATGGGGAATACATGGCTCCCAAAATTGCGTGGAGATGGTGTGTTGGTCACCAAATCTGGGTAGGGTTTCTGCTCCGGCTGTATCAGAGCATGTCGACCATCCATCGCTTCAATTCGATCTGTTAGTGCCTCGATGGTATTGGTGAATCCCTGGTTTACATCCTGTTGGGCCCGGTCCTGGGCAGGCGTAGCCCGAGGCATTGCCTGAGGATTCGGATTGGCCAGCACCAAGGGTGCATATTGCGTTTGGGGTACCCTCGGAGGGTTCATGCGTACTTGCTCCATTTTTCTCTTAAGTGGAGGGAAATCCTGGTATTCATCATCCACGTTTAGGTATTTGGATGAACCGGGTGCCTCATTGGGCATCAGCCCTGATCATGCTTCGTTTTCCGAGGCAAGCCATAGCCTTTGAGGTGCACTTGCTAGGAGTGCATGACATGGCTCTTCTTGGGACACACTTTGAATAGGGCGGTTCCACTGGATCAGATCGGCGTTAAGCATCCTCAACTATTTCATCTCTTCTTTCGGTCGAGCAAACAACTCTTTGAGAACGAGTGGCTCATTTTTATCGAGAGAAAGGGACTGGCTAAGGGTAACAGTTCATTTATTATTATCCTTGTTGGAAGCTCGCAGGGTAGGCGGAGGGAGGTTAGCTGAAGGGGTGGCCATATTTAACGAGGCCCACTGGTTCTGGGTGTGTACACCTTGGGGTTCATTGTGAGTCATAGTCTGACCGGAACCGTCGTCTCCCGATCCGTCCGGATTTGCATTTTCTCCGGTGTCACCCGCGGGGTTAGCCTCTATGGCGTTGATTAACGCATATTGCGCTGTTGAGGGGATGTCATCTTCCAAATAGGAAGAGGATCTCCTACGTCATTGGTAGGCCATCCCTTTCATGACTTGGGATTTACCTTGGACTTCTTGATGAAGGGTGAAGCAAAGAGTTCTTTGATGAGACCTTACGGTGTGCCTTCCTCTTAGAGGGTATGATGATTCATATGACATGATATGACGCAAACCTCATCTTTTGATTTTCCTCCCTAGACGAGAGAATACTGATTCTCATGGGGGAGATTGTTGACGAGGGGGTAATAATGCCCCCAGACCTGAGGGATGGGGCTGGCTCCGTTCCCGGGACGTTATGTCTCTTCCCGATTTTATTGGTCTTACGAGGGAAATTGTTGTTAGAAATTCCCCCATCCCCATAGACTGGAGTTGACCCTGGATTGCAGCAGTAGCTACGACTATCACGACCTGCCTGATCTCGTGTGCCCCCATTCATTAGTGAACCAGATCTGGTGTCGAATTCACCTATGAATAAGCCCCTTCTGGGGAGGCACGTAGAGATCGTTGATTGGACTCTCTTAGGTGAGAGGCCTACTGTATGCTCTCGGTGTCCTGATTCAGGAGTTTTTGAATGGATCGTTCCCACCGGGCCTGACTCTTCTGGTACATACTCGATGCCGGACTCTGTTGGGTGTGTTTCCTTTCCTGAATAGGGGGTCCACCCGATTTCCGTCCTGATGTGATGATGTTACACGATACCATGCCAAACGAGTTTTTCTAGGTGGATAACGGAGTGAAATGAAGAGATCTGTGTTCCCTCATCCCCTAATATGAACTCCCGTTGGAGCTTCACTAATGAGGCGACGTAGTTCGTGTAGTGCACGGAGGCAAGATGCCCCCATATTCCCTTTTCGTATCTCGGGGCATTGTCGTCACGTCGAGGAAAGGGCCTCCAGGTCGATGTGACATAGGAGGTACCCTATCATCTTGACGTGGTCTGCATACCCGACATAGGGAAGGAAGCTTGACTTCAACCGGCGGAGGGTCGTCCATATATTATGGCGGATGCCATTCATGTATTCTTGCAACATGTAACAGCCCGAGATTTTATGAAAAATATTCTTTTTAATTTTATTAATGTCTTGTGTTGTACGCTACACCAAAAGGAGCTTGCACAACACGCATCCTTGACTTGCCTTGCATTACACGCAATCACGACCTTCCTCGATAGCGTGTGTAGTATGTAATACTGAGTTTCACTAAACAACGATATGCTATTAAAATATTATTAAAACTAGCCGTTATGAATAGTAATAACCACTTTTTAAATTTTAGAAATTTTAACTCTCAAAATGGACTTCATTTTTGGATTCGGAGTATCAAATTTAGCCTAAGGTGAAATTTTGGTATTGTTCTGAAAAACATCAATTTTTGATGAATAGTGAAACCACTAAGTGGTAGGTTAAAAACTGAATTTTGCATAAAACTTAATTTTACCGCTTCTGTGAATGGAATTTCGAAAATCCGAGAGACACGGTTAATATCAAGGACTAAAATGTGGTTCAATGAGATGAAAATAATTTTTGGTGAATAGTAACTTTTTACTTTTTTTACCAAGGTTAAAGGTAAATAGGGTAATTAAGGGTAAAAATGATATAAATATTACCCTAACACATGTCCTAATCCTATTGGACAAGTGTATTTCGACCAAAAACAAACTTAGGAATAAAATATGACCATTTAGGCCCACTTGGGTTAGATTAGGACATTTATCATTAATTTATTTAAAGAAGGGTTAAAAGAGTTAAAATCAAAGTTTATTTACTAAAACATTTTTAATATGGTGTTATACATACGATAAATTTGACTATAAATATTCATTAGAAATCTAAAATGATTTCCTAAATGATGGTATTTTATTTGTAATTTTTAGACATCATATAAGTTAATTTATTTATGACACAAAGATTATGCAGTAATTATCTTATTAATGAAATATTGATATAATTGATGTTATAAACACCAAACTAAATATAATTTGAGACTTTTTATGAATTCCACTAATTTTCTAGGTTACTATGATATATTAGTGTTGATTTAATAAACTTGTTTCGAACATATAATTCTGTTATGACTTTCACAAAAATCATGTATCAAATAGTGTCAAAATTGACACAAAATAGTTTTTAAATCAAATATTATATTATTAATTGTTATTTTATTCCTAAAAATCTAAGGTTCGGCCAAATGACTTAGATAAGGATATATATATTAATAATAAACAATTTGGGGTTCGTTTGGCATGTTATAGTAAGTTTATTAACCATATAGTGAAAGAAAAAAAAAAGACATGGTAAAAGTTAAATTATTTAACTTAGAGTTAAATTTAATTGATAAGGTTAAAATAATGTCCTAAACTTGTCTAAATTCTATTGGTTGATAGGATTTCGACCCCTCCCCATCTTAGCTTCGAAATAAGACCCTTTGGAACCATTATAAACCGATTTTGACTTTAATATAAAATAATATTTTGAGATATTCCTAAGGTGCCCCTCTCCTCC
The DNA here is from genome assembly GCA_963277665.1 of Viscum album. Classification (NCBI taxonomy): domain Eukaryota; kingdom Viridiplantae; phylum Streptophyta; class Magnoliopsida; order Santalales; family Viscaceae; genus Viscum; species Viscum album. The sequence continues at coordinate 2,055,780,148 of OY728120.1, read as the reverse complement.
CTTATAAAAGGACACCTCCTCCCCCTCCTCCTCACACCAATTTGAGCACTCAAGCTCGGCCAACCCCTGCCAAAATCTCTTTTCCACTTCCCTAGAAACATCCTAGAGGTTCTGGGATTCCTCAAAGACCAATTTTAGTACCCTAAGAGGAGGTCTCAAAGAGGCGCTTCAAAGAAGAGGTAATTACCGTTACCAATTCTTTCATCTTTATTTCTTCTTCCACTTCTTCTTATTAGGTTGTTTCATTATGAAGTAATAACATCAGTATCACTCATATACTGATATGTTATTATAAGTATGAAACATCCTTATTTCACCATCTATCCATCCTACAGAAAAAGAAATCACCGCGCGTGCGTACGTACGGAATACCGTCTCCACGCCGTGGTGTAATCTATTTTCCACCACCACCTTACATGGATGGGTATAATGGTGTAAATAATAACTATACATAGTTATTACAACATCATATTGATTCTGATATATTGTATAATCCACTCCAATTCAATTCAATATTTATAGAAATGATATCATCGCTCGTGCGTACGTACGGACTACCGTCTCCACGACGCGATGAGATTCATTCTCCATGTTAACCATTTAAGAATGATTATAAAGTATATATAAGAAATAATAATGAAATATATGACATTATAAAGCTACTGGATTTATGTATATATATATATATGTATGTCATCTACTTACTTCCATTCAAGACAATAAGGAAAGGAAAATAGTGTTCATGCGTACGTACGGACTACCGTCTCCATGAACGGTGTTTTTCATTTCATTTATCTATCTATTATATATATATATACTGAATATATATGATATATAAATCATATTTTATATTCTTGAAGTAAGTAAATCATGATATAAGTAATAATAATGTCAATAACAACAAATCAAAACACCTACGATAAATGAAACGATTTTACCCAAAACGCTCTTTATCATGGAATTTACAAAAGAACGGGTAAAATAAAGTCATAAGTGAACAATATATGATATAATAACAATTAATTTGATTCTGGAATAAGTCAATAACATGATTTAAATCATTATACAGGAGGTTCGGACACTTACAAAGCAAGTCGGACCTAAGGTAAGGGAAATATCACAATCTCATTTTTATCCGAGATTGTTTATTCGTAAGTATTTACTGGGGTGTATTTTATCATCCACATCCATGTTTCATCAAAATGTAATATTATTTCCATCCACCTACAATTGTTTAAATCCATTTTTACCCTTCGGTGTGTTTTTAGTAATATGTATGAAAGGAATCTTTTGTTGTACGAGGTACTTTTTGACTTTTCCGACAAAAGTACGAAAAACGTTTTTTTAACTTATATGGCATGAATGGATTTTTAAAACATTGTTTCCAAGAAGCTTCCTTTACAAGTTTTCAAGTTTATTTTTAATCAACTTCTTTTATTTTAAAGTTGTATGACATGTTATGAAAGGAAAAATGTTTTTGAAGAAGAAAGGATATTTTCCTCAAGAATGGAGTTCACGTGTTTTATCAAAATTATTTTCGATCTAAGATAATAAAGGGTTTTGTTTTTTATCCTTATTATTACATTGATTTGATCCTGTAGTGATGGAATTATTTTTATGAATTCCTTTATCTTATATGAATTGATTTATGATGTCATGATGTTTCAAGAATCCCATTTTTATTACATGGGTTATGCGATGATGTATGATTTATGATTATGTGGCACACATAAGAAAGGATTCATTATAAGATGGGTGGGAACTATATCTCCCTCCAATGCATTGGGTAAAGATTTTATATCTCATGAGATAGACATGGCTGGAATGGTAGGTTATACTGGTTTAGTGAAACAGGACTGAAACGAGGGTTACTCGATTCAGAAAGGGACTTTGTCCACTAAGATAGTCTTGGCAATGAGTCATTACTAACAAGAAATGATTTTCCATGATTATGTGTGCATGCCACAAAGTTTCAAGTTTCATGTTATGATTATGGTGATCTCATTTTCACTTCTATGATTTGTTCCATGTTAAGACATTATGATCTCTTTTGCAGGTTATGATTTTCAAAAAGATATGATATAATTTTTATTTCTTTTGTATACCCTTACTGAGCATTTGAGATCACCCTTTTATGTTTTCTTTTCCCCAAGATATAAAGAAAGGTTTTAGGTAAAAAAAAGGGGAAGATCTTTATGGGAGATGTTTAAGATCTTTCACCAGGATTAGAAGATTATATTCCGAGTTTCCAAAGACACTAAACTATTACAATCCTTGTGTGTGTGTTTTTGTTATGTACTAAGTATTCCACAAAAGTAATGTAATGTCCATGTAGGATAAGATACTGGTCTCTACAAAACAACTACCTGGGTATGTAGTACTGAGAGGTGATCGTGGGCCAAAACATTACTGGTATATCATTATTGGCTAGTCCTTTCCTCAGGTGTATCATATCGAAATCCTCCCCCACCTGTTATTCTTCTACCTGGTCAGCCCAGCTAAGGCACTCACTGCTAGTGTGATCAGAGGCAGTGGGACCGGTAGGTGCTGAATCATTATGTAAGAGATTCTGAGGTGGTTCAGAAGATGAACGTGGCCATGGACCGTCTCCTGATCGAAGAAGGGCGTCGTTAGCGACAATCTGGGAATCTAACATGCTCGATCTCGTCCTTTTGAGTTCCTCGGCATTCGAGGGCTTTTCGGCTATTGATTCGGTAGGAGGAGGACCTTCAAATCGATATAATGTGTCATTGCGGGGAGGAAATTCCCAATGACAGCCGTAATGGAGAGGACTACCATTACTGCTTGATGCCTAACTGCATATAGGAATTTTGCAGTGCACACCCTGGGGAGGACCTCCAAGGCATGTTGCAGCATGGGGAGCACCTTCTGGCTGTGTGGCATTGTTACGGGGAGGAAGTTCGCAATAACTGCCATTATGGTGACGATGAACATCATGGAATGACGTTCGACGCGAATCCTGGGGAGGACCTCCAGGACACACCGCGACAAGGTGAGGACCTTCTTGTTGCTTGGGGCCATTGCGGGGAGGACATTCGAAATGGCGGCCATGGTGGTGAGGATTACCATCACAGCTGCGGTAATGGTGAGGACTGCCATTACTACTGCCACATTGAGAATATCTGCAGGATACATCCTGGGGAGGGCCTATAGAATGTACCGCAACGAGAGGAGGGCCTTCTCGTTGATCGACGTCTCTACGGTGAGGACCTCCATTATCAGGGTGGTGAGGACGACCACCGTGACCCGATGCCTGGCTGCGTGGAGTTCCGTTGCAGCGTAACCCCTGGGGAGGACCTTCAGGGCACACCACGACAAGGGGAGGTCCTTCCTGCCATGATGAGATGTCACTACAGGGAGGACCCATGTAGTTGCGACTATGATAGCGAGGACTACCATAATAATCTGTGGTCCCACTACATGGAGAGTGATTGCAGTGTATACCCTAGGGAGGACCTTCATGGTGGACTGAAGCAAGTGGAGGACCTTCTTACTGCCCGATCTTTTGGTCACATGGAGGGCTTCCATGACTTACATCAAGATTGAAGCACTCGTGACCGATCATTATATTCCCACGGGGGAGGCCCTCACGGGTTCTCTGGGGAGGACCTTCAGAGCTGCTGGTAGCGACATTTCGGGGAGGACCTTCACAACTGCTACTGCCACTCCCATAATATGGTAATGGGCGGGCATGGTTCTATGCCTTTGATGTCTGCTTAGCGGCGTCGATAATCCTAGCTTCTAGCAGAGTGGAGTCATGAACCCGCTCTTTATTTTCTGACTGCCTTCGGCGCGTTTGGGGCGCTCTTTTGCGGGAAGCAGGGACCGTCTGTTGTTGAAAACACCCTTCACCTTTGTGTCCCTTTCTAATTGGGTCCCGTGACATTGCTGGGATACACCGACGAACATCTTGACTTTTTGCAGGGATATATGACTGCTCTGGAGCATACACCATGATGGACGGGTGTCCACAAGTTAGAACGAGTGATGCTGCTTGATCTCGTTGCCCTTACGTCACAGAATATATATGACAAACCTCCTGGGCTGAAGCAGGGATGCAGATCTGCTCCATGGAAGCTATCTTGTTTCTTAGATGAGTCGCCTCAATTGGGGAGACGGCCTCACGGGCCTGAGTCCTTGCTGTTGTCGCTGATGCAATCACATACTGGCAAGTCATCAAGATATGATTTGGGATCGATACCTTCTCCTCCGTCATTTCCAGGATATGTAGAGAGACATCTTTGGCTGGAATAGGTATGAAGGCTCTTTCTGATATCGGAGCAGGAATCTCCTGCTCCGGTCCCCCAGTGGTCAGTGGGTATTGACAATTCACCTGTGTCGGGGCAGGTGAACGAATTTTCCCCTGTACTGGGATATGCCTGTTTCCCTCTCCGTTTGTCGCCACATCGGGGTGGCGGACTTTACATGCATCTGCAGGGAGATGGCCTTTCTTATATTGGTTTCCCACCATATCCTGTCGGTGGACTTTGTTGTCGGGGATACATGCCCGCCTATGATTTTCTGTCACATCTGGGTGAAAGGCTTTCTTGATCGCCACCATATCAGGATGGCATGCATATGAAGGAACTGTCAGGAGATGGTCCTACAGGTGTCGGGTCCCCACTACGTCAAGCTGGTGGGCATCACGACCCTGGGCAAGGAGAGGTGCCTGCATAGTAAGTGTCATCCAGCGTGAGCGACGGGCTTCATGGAGCTCGGCGGGGATGTGCGCCGGCCCGTATGATGCCGTCATGTCTGGATGGTGGGCTCGGGAGGATCGAACTGGTGTAGGTGCATGTTCATGGTACGTCTCTGTGGATGGGTAGCAGAGCTCCTCCTCAGGGACCAGGGTGATGACCAGTCCTCAATTATACGTCTTCCGCCCTCGTCGAGCGGTCCGAGGGGCCGGATCTCGGGGAGAGTGGGCCTAAATCCTCGGGGAAACATCCTCCTCGGTGTGAGGTTGTTGGGTCATGGCGTGACCGCGATGACGCCTTTTGGAGGGGGCCTTGGAGCAGAAACCCCGTTCGACATGGATGAATTCATCAACGTCGACCTCATCTGCATCCTTAAGATATGGGATGGAATCATTGTCCCGTTCCTAGTATAGACTCCCAAAACGGTTGGAAACAGCGATAGGGGCTATCTGGATCTTCCTTTACGGTCACTGCTGGGTAGGCGACCGGCGAGTCCGGATGGATTGGAGGGCGTACATGGCCGCCTCCACCGTTGGGAGAGTACCATTCACGTGGTACTCTTGGATCAGCAATTCTGAAGCCCAGCGTTGGAGATTCTGGGTGGGTGATAGGGTCATCTATTGTTGAGGAAGTATCATCCTTGTGTCGTTGGATGCGTGCACTTTTGAGTTCCTTTGCGATTCCGTTGGATAGAAATGAGTTCTGAATGTAGTGCATGCGAAACATTTTATCAAATACAAGCAGAAAACCCATCAAAGCAGCATCTCATAATCCCATGCGTAATTAATGGCTTTCCATGGACCTCCTTTAGAGCATAAGGGGGCATTGGGTGAGATTAGGTTAAATTTTTCATGTTTGGTTAATGATTCACATCGGGTTCACCATTTTTTATTTTGTTCCCGTTTTCGGCCAAGAAACGTCCAACGGCTCCGTATCCAATGATTGATGGACCCTATTTCCAAAGGCATGTGTTCACCAGATGGTCTAACCAGTGACTCTTAAGAACTCATATTGGTCAAGAGGATGGGAAGTCGGGCTCATCACACCCTTTTTGGGGGGAAATTATTGCCTGTTCCGGGACTCTCTTATAGATTTAGGGCGTATTAATATGTTCGTGAATATTTGGTTTATACCCAAACATAGTATCCACATATTTAACCGTGGTGGGAAATGGTCAACTGGATGCAGGGGTTCAGAATCAATTATGCCCAAGGTTTACCATCACTCGTAGGATTAATGACCCCAAAGGGCTCCAACTCACTTGAGGTGGCACTAGGAGTGGCGTAGTGAACTGACGTGGAGATGGTCAGATCGACATGCTGTTGGGCTTGAACCTCAGGGAGGCTTCCTATGTACCCCGATTAGGAAGAAGGGATCAGTTTCCATGTAGTTCGTATAGGTTTCGGGGAACCGACGTGAGGAGAGACCAGGTGGTCCAATGAATGGTGGTCTTGAACCTCATGGAGGCTTTCTACATACCCTGTCTTGGAGGTAGGGAACAAATTCCACGTAGTTCTCTTAAACATTTTAACATCATGATGGATGGGGGCATACAGATTAACATCATGTTGGATGAGGGTGGAACTCGACATGAAGAAACGACCGAGTGGTGGGCTTGAACCTCATGGAGGATTCCTATGTACCATGCCTTGACATGGATCAAAGTCCCCGTAGTTCTCATTGTCTTGGTGATTATTCTCTGGGGAATCCTAGAATGATGGATTGGGGCTTACACTCTGAGGAGTCCCATGGTGATTGATTGGGGCTTACACTCTGTGGAGGCCCATAGGAGGATGTCATGATCGATGCCTACTCTAATCCCATGTGAGTCATGCTAGGTGTGAGAAACAAGAGGCAGCAGGGACCAAAGGATCACATTTCTAAAGGTGCGTCCATGAGATGTGGAGTGGGGCTTACACATGAAGGCAGCCCATGGTGATCAATTGGGGCATACAATCTGAGGAGGCCCTGAAGGTTGTGGCTTATTTCGAGATGGATGCTCGTGGCGACAAAGCCCAATGGGAGAGGGAAAGGGGGTGCTTCTGTTCCTGTCTCCTCTCATGCAGTGCACGGTGTCTTCCATTTGATGGGTATTTTACCATCTTTGAGTAACCCTAAACAATTGGAGGGGCAGAAAATAAATTCCCGTTCTCAGACTCCACATTACCATGGGAATGTGAACCCAAGAATGCTTCAGGAATCAACTCAAGGGTCAGGGAAACCCCTTTTCCCCTGTTTACCATGGGTATGTGAACTCAAAATGGTGCACTTTTGTGCCTGAAAGTCATACCATGTGGATCTGGTGGCTTTGGCGGAGGCCTCTTCTCGGGGACGATGAATAGGCCAATGAGGGAGTTTCGGAGGACTTGGCTAGATCAGAAGGATTTTACCAAGCTCTGGAAATGAGAACACCGAAGTATTTAGTGAGCCACCGAGAGGTATGGGTGGTGGCTCCCTTTGCGTGGGGAAGTTCCACATGGCTGGAGAAGCCGTCCATGAACCAGGGTGGTCCACAGACTGATTGGCGTTTCGGGAACCAAGGTTGTTCGAGGCTTCAGGTTCAATCCACGAACTAGAAAGGTTCGCTGCTTCAAGCTCAATCTGCGAACCATGGTGGTTCGCAGAGGGTTCTAGGTAGGCAGCAGCGGCCAAGGGTGGTGCCGATCAGATGCTCGTCGGTCGGGGTTTCGCCTGCGGAGGAGGGTGATCCGCGGTACGACGGCTGGGAAAAGAGGCATAAACTCATTGGTCTGCGGGGAAGTCATCTGTGGAGGGGGTATGGTTTGTGGTTCTCCTTTTTTTGTTATTTTATGTTCACGACTCACCAAAGTATTATGCATTTTCTGATTCCTTCTTAATTCATATACCTGATGTGGTTCGCATATGGTAATTTCACTGTTTTCAAAATCTGAAGCCTTCCTTCGACCGATCTCCTTCCTCTGAATCCGATTCCAGTTCTTCAATCTGGTTCCAGTTCTCCGACCCCTTCTTCATTCTCCCTTGGTCTCCTTTTATAGGGTGGGCAAAGGAATGTATTTGTGGCCATGAGGCACCTTTTGCAGAGGCCCATAACCAAATACCCAATTCACAGCTGACTTGGGCAATCCACGATTCGTGGTGGGTATTGATCTCTCCCCTCCTCCACGAGGCGAACTCATGGAGTGCTCCGTGGCGGCAGAGGGTTCTGCCTCCATTCCGTGAACGATAGCAGGTGCGGCTTGAACCGGTCGATGCGGTCCGCGGTTGGGGCGGTTCGTGACGGTGAACCAAAATGGCACACATCCTGCCTTGTGACTGTGGAGGCTCTCCACCTCCATTTTGTGAACGACAATTGTTCACAGAGGGGGTGCCTCGCGGTGCCTGGCCATGTTGCGCTTCTATGGACCGGTTCGCGGACCAGTCCTTTTTTTGTGTATCTTATTTGATTATTTCCCAAATTCTTTGAGGGATTTGGGTAAAATTTCCTTTGAGGATTTTTCAGGACCCTACAGTGGCGCTTGATAAATATTTGTATGGGTTTATTTGAAAAGAATAAGATTCATTTCCCATCATGCATAAAATATTACATGTATTCTTAAAGGATACTGACATGAATTAAAATATCACACTCAGTATTCCAATCCATATAAGTATGCGATCATATTCATAACATAATTTGGTTAACATTTCTTCTTGAAAAACGTTACAAAAACTAGATGAATATGGTTGGTACCTGTAAGAAAAATTTATAATATAAACACCATGATTATTCATAATCCATCAGACATATATTTTCTTGATCCCTTTCATAATTCTAATAAACATAAAATACATTAAATTGGACTATTTTATAATTCAATCAATGATCATCCAAATTGAATCATTACCAATATTATTCCTTGTATGACTGATGGTAAATTTCATATTTATCTCATCTAATAAACATATTGAAATGGGTAGAGGTTTTACCATGACTGAAGGTCTCTGCTAAATTGCATTAATTATCCAGAACGTTAAGAAATGAGACATGAAACATGAAATTGAAATCCTCATTCCTTGATACTATTAACACTGTTTTATATAATGATGCATCATAGTATTTATAGGTTGTATGGAATATTAGGGTTATGGTCCTAAATTCACCATCTCTAAAGACGGAGACACTATAACGAATACCATACCATGAATTCAAAATAAACATGTAGGAGACCAAGACTGATCACCTGACGTCACCACACTATTATGGATTTTAAAATAATCATGTAATTAATTATCCATTAACTATTTCAGAAAAACCACATAATGAAATTATGGTTTTAATTAAATTAATCTTTTAATACTTTTCAACATAGATATTCAACTACATTGCTCATATAAAACATAAATACACAACACAAGACACTAGCACTAATTATTTTCTATTCTATGTCAAAATCATCTTTTTGAACATATCGATGAGAAAAATAAATTTAATTGGTGTATATAAAAAACTAAAATACTGATTCTGAAATTTCTCAATCAAACATCTATATTATAGGTTTAGATCCCTTTTATGAAAATGTAGTTCATGCTTATATAATCAAAATATAATGTTAATAATTCAAGAAAGAGATAGTGTAAATATATTTTATGAGTGTTTTTCATGGAATAAAAATCATGTTCATTTGTATGATAGTTCTTCTCAAGGGGGATTAATCAGAGAGAGACATAGTCCACCACTAGATTTCCCAGAATTAAGACACACCACAAATTTGTACCCATGCCATCACAAAAAACATCATATCATAAACATATTTCCCAATGAATTGAAACTACACCTAATTTCATTATCACCTTTCCTAACTCAATGTATATTAATTATTTATAATTCAAATAAAAAATACTTCCTTACATGTTAATTCTATCAAAAGAGAAGTAATTTAAGAGATATCGTAGACAATCCTCCTTAAAAACCTCCAAATCAAATTAAGATCAGAATCTCAAACACATTTTTTTTCTAACACATAATTACATGGATAATGTTCTCATGACCAATAATCATCCCCCTCTCTGAAATGACAATGCCGATAAATTTCTAATTTTTTGTTCCAATATTAACATTTAGAATACTTACTATAAATGTGATGTTCTCTCAATGTTCCATGTATGATATGAAAATGATCTATGTCATCCTCATCCGACATAGAGTAATCTAAAATATTACCATCGAATATGAAAATCAAAAATACCTAGAAATGAAGAAAGATATGGCTTAACAATAGAATATGCACAGAAAGAGTGATATTGTGAAAAAATTGAATAACTTTGAACATTGAATGACCATATAAACTATTAGAAATCATTGTAGATATATCCTATACACAAAATCTCAGGTTATGGTACCTCAACAGAATGTGAATTTTATTAAGATATGCATCACCTTGGAGTTAATCACAAGGATTTTTAATCCTAATAACATGATATTTATTAATAATCATAACACGATTAAGATTTTAGTAATTAATACAATATCTAATTCTTATTTTATTCATCTTTTTGAATAGAAATAGTGAAGCACAAGTTGAATCAGTGGGATGAAAAAATATTTATCCTCAATTTCTAAAATATAAAAATTAAACACATTTAACTCATCAATTTTCATATGACATAGTGGCATTGAAATTGTTGTCTTCCTTGAGAGAAGGTCAATAATGATATTGACCTATCTATGAATTATAACCAATGGTGATCATTAATGTATTTCCCATCAAACATACTAAAAAAAAATGATAAATAATTCTCATTCATTGATAAACCAAATCTTGAAATATTTCCATAACCTATCAGGAGTTCAATATAGGATAAAGAAAAATTGTCCACAGACTAGGCGATATTGATTTCGAGTCACCATGAAATAAATGAGAGAATAAATGAAGAGAATGTATCTAAAAAAATGGTTGATAACAATTTATCAATGTTCTTATTGTGATCATCCAATATATTACAATAATATTGTTTAGTATATCATGACGAATAATGAAATAGTCCCACTAATCATAAATCTAAAAAATTATCACCTGACACACGATGATTTTAATGCATTGTTCTGACCTCATTCATAATGGAGTAAAATGATAAAAATAGAATGGAATAAGATCAAAATCTATTATAATGTAATTAATCATATTAGAATAAAAATGAGATTCACCTATATGAAACAAATACAACACATTCGAAGATGAAATAAACCATAAACCTCCAACATCAGTTTTCTCTGTTTTGAAATCCTTTAATCCATAGTATGTTGAATAATGAAATTTGATATCATATCTTGACATTTCCATGATTCTTGAGTAAATTAATTTATTATAATGTGATCCACTAACATTTAATGTGCCAAAAATATACTGAGATCACTTGGTAAGAGTTGATCTAGATTTACAATATTGTGGCATTATTCTCATAATCTAATATGGTTCCACAATTTTATATTAAAATAATATACAATTAGAGATACCATATATTAAATATTTGTATGTATAGGCCTCCAAAAATGAATTAAAAATACAATATTTTTTCCATTCAAATGAAAAAATATATTTCCTATGATAATTTGAACACCCTTGTGATTTATTTTCTAGATCGATGAAAACCCATGGCTACCTAATGTAGTAATTGTACTTCATCCAAATCATGTCTTCCAAGAAATTTCAACCTCAACATTATATGTTTTGTTAACCACGTCAAAAAAAATTAGACAATGTAATAAAATATTCATTCACCAAATATCACCCCTTAATCATATTTGAACGTAACATTACTGAAGGATTCCATTACTAAAAATACTGGTTTATATGTGAATAACATTTTGTAAACATATTTTAAACTACATGACTATATCATCTTTGATATAATGTCAAAAATTCCATTTTCATTGAATCCCAAACCATTTGAGGATAAAAATTTTGTTCAATAATCCTCCCAAATGATGTTCAAGTATGTTCCTTATCTAACAAACCTTTCAACTTGTAGCCAAAATATTTTATCTTACATTCTTAAAAAACATATGAGGAAAACATAACATTAAAATCCTATGTAGATATCATAATGTCATCAATCCTCTTTATGTGTTGATGAAATGGATTAAATTCTTAGGTTCCCATATCTCCATAGGATATGGTATGATTCTACTTGTTATATTTTATTCCATGATCAACAATTCAACCCTTGTTTCTATATCTAGGTGGACACAGGGTATCAATTTTGTAGATAGTAGCCCCCAAAATTGATGAGACTAGTATAGAATTCTATTGGAGACATTTTCTTGAATATTACTCTCGTGGATTCATTAGATCATTTCCATCAGGAATTAACTAATTAAAATTAAATACAATATCACATTATCATAGGATAATATTTTTAAAATTAATCACATGTTAATAATTCCAAAAACAAAATAGTTAAATAATAAGAATATGAATCAACCAATGATTCAATAATTCAATGAAGAAATTTACAAATTAATAGGATTTTCTAAATAATACAAAAACCATGTTCATTTAAATACCAATGAAAAATAGTCTCATGGATGATAAAAATCCCTAATCACCCATGGTAACTCGAGAAAATATATAGAATTTAGCTTTCTAGGATTATCCCACCCTTATGACCAAAATTCTTATATTCTTATTCCCTATAAACCATAGAAAATGATCCAATTGTAGGAATTTTCATCATCATTTTCCTTGGGTATTGGATCTAATACCATTTTCTTATTAACCAACCTCAATCCTCACAATACATTAGTCTATATGACCCAAAATTAGGTGGAAATCAACCAGAAATTCTAAAAAACGTGTCTCATATATACTAAAAATACCAAAACAATATCGTAAAATGGTTAATTAAAAATAAAATAAAAACAATTCAATATAAAAAATCAAAAAAAAATGATATCCAAAAAAGGAAAAAATTCAAGATCCAAACCATGTATCCAAATGACCATATTTCATCACAATCACAAATAACTACGATGTAAAAATTCACAAAAAAAAATCCAAGAAGCTATATTACACCCTTTTATTTATTCCGGTATTATAAATAATATTGTATAAACTGTAAAATGAAAATTTAGGTTGTGGGTGTCATATATGTGTAGGAAAATGTTAAGTAATATATATAACAACAAACACTATGATACCATTATTTAATGATATAAAACAAAAAATGTTTATAAATAAATTTGAAATAATTTTTTTTGGTAAATCATAAATCTGTTTAATAAAAAAATTTCATATTCACATAAACAACGAATATGAAATGAACATGAATGATAGAATGAATACATAAAAAATTATCAAAGGAAGAAATTAATATAAACCACGAAATATAAATCCATGACATAATAACATCATTTATAAATACATGCACATGTGTGTTATAACCTATTGGAATATGTACTCAAACATGTTATAGAACATTATGCTTGGAATAAAATTTTAAAACACATTATAACCATTTTTTAAATCATTTTCATTACAATGAATAACAAATCACCATAACTAGAAACCATTTTCAAATATAATATATCATTAACTAATTTCGTTGAAAAATAGTGGTGTTCAGACACTTAAAAATAGAATACAATTTTTCATTCCACCCATGATGCATTGTATAAAATAATTTTTCACTATTATCAAATATGAATATTTTATAATCCAGAAATGTAATTTACAAGAAAATTATGATTTTAAACTCTTAGAAAACATTATAGAGTAACATCCTTAAAAAAATTAAAAAATTAATTTCCAATGATATTGGGGATTGGAAATGTGGTGGTTTGATCATCACAAGGATATATCCCTAATAAATACAATCAATTCCCATAGCAAACATACTATATCAGGAATTCATAATGAGATGTTCTCAATGAATTAATGTGAAGAGTGATGAAGTGGAGATCTAGGAATATTATGAATAAACTAGAGGAAATTGATACAATCCTTATTGAAATCAAATATCAAAATTAGGAGAACACATATGTTCAAAGGAGAGAATCCTCAATAGAATCCAAAAGTTAATAGGTTGTGCCTTTGATACATTAGGGGATGGTTATTCATAAAAATTAACATGATCATCAAGGTAAATTATCACAATGTTGAATTTCATACAAGGTGTTGGTTAGTCCATATGGTTAAGAAAAATAATAGGCAATCCTATGACCACAACATCCCCTCAGAAAACAAAAATTCACTATAACATGGGTATGGCTATATAGATAATCATACTGTGGTCAAGTCATGTGATAAATTATACATGAAAATTCATTTACCCACATGGTTTCTCTAGTGAATTTCATCGTTATGAAAACCACTCTCAATATTCCCAATACGACTCAGTAACATACATAATAATTATACATGTTGATGAATTGGTTACTAATGAACACGGATAAAATTTATGATTTTTAGGTTTTAATCAAATTTAAAAATATTTTACAATCAATATATGAAATAATTTAGAACATACATCGATATCAACGAAGGATAAATTTTAACAATAATAATGTCTATGATAGTGACAAACTAAGTGATTAGGGAAATTCTATAACTCAAGGAGAAATGAATTTAAAATAAAATCTTGGGCAATATTTTTGATGAAAATTACATTTTAAAATATACATAGGACATCATTTATGTGAATAAAAAAGTAATGAACGACTTGATTTTAACCCTTTGTATCATGAATCAACTTTTGGACCCTAATTCCATCTCCATGACATTGGAAACTACCACCATGATTTTTTGTTATGGTTGTGAGTCAAACCATTGACCACATCTTACACCACTTATTTCTCTTGAAACTCCCCTAATGAAACCAAAACATTTGAAACCATAATAACCAATATAAGGAATCCCCTTATCAGAATTATTACCCAATAAAGGAGGTATATTCAATATGTCTTCCAATATTTCATATGATACATTTCCAGTATGACAATACCAAGGATTGACACCATATCCATACCATTGAGAAATCATCCTCATCTCACTTAATATATAATATTATATGTAACCCTCTTATCTATAGTACCCGTAAAAATTATATATCATTTGGGTTCCTCAACTAATGGGATCATGTGGAAACTTGTGTAAATTATAACATGAAGGAATATAAATTGGTGATTATGGATCCTCCTATTGTCACAAATTGTGTGACTCGAATGAAAAATATCATTGGCAAGGGATGTGTCCAAACTATGACACATTTTGGAATGAATATGATAGATTAATATCCTATTATCTATATCTAAATTAAAAAATTAGACTTATGAGATCATAGATATCCATTTAACTCAATTATTATTGAGTATTTTATGAGGTATGTAAACCATGATATTTACATTGTTATGGTTATACATCCCAACTAGGTATCTAATAACCCTTGATCTCAATAAATTTTAATAATTTCAATGTAATACATTTCCATGACAACTGAAATTGTCTCCATCCATTTGATAACCTAATTCACGAATCTTTAAAAACCTATCAATGAATTGACTAATCTTAATCACATATGAATCCTATAACCAACCTTTAACCTAATTAATAATCCACTCTAATTCCTCTATAATGTGACCCTGCAAACTATGGACCATTCAATTCTAGTTGTTTTTCAATGTGTGTGGTCCCAATCCTGTATCCATTTGGCTAGAGGCCAATGACCAACATCATGGAGGAATATCACACACATGGGTGTATCCTAGTAAACCATCATATAACCTAATGTCTCAATGACAATAAAAAAATGATCAAAAATATATATTTCCTATAAAAGATAAATATTTATAACTTTGATTATAATAACACTAAAAAGAAAACAAATAAAAATCCTAGTTACTAAAAAATAATAATTCCAACATCTAATAGTAAATAAATATATAGAACAATTAATAATGGAATATCGCAGTCACACCAATCCCTAACACAAATAGTATTATGAAACTATCACTGTTGAGAAATACAAATATTAATCTCCACCTATTCAATATCCTTTATAAATGAAATTGAATGTTATACAATCAACATAAAAAATATAATTTCAAGGTTAAAACCCCATATAGGGGTGATTATATGCATACCTAGTTATATACAGAAGATTGAATGGACTAATGATATTACACATCAAATCCAAACACTATATAGGTGGTAAATGACCTGATGAACCCATATATTATTGAATAATTATGAAAATCATATAGGTAATGAAGTAAAAACTACAAATACTTCCCCTGTAGAGATTTTATGTTTTATGAATAGCATGATACCATCACTACCCTGATACCCATCACAATAAAAAATCATTTACCTATATATCAACATCAAAATATTGAATTTTTAATGGATTAATACTCATCATAGAGGAAATTTAATATAAATTGATATAATTTCAACCCATATAATGAATATCTTTCAAAAAAATTATGGTACTCTAAAACCTCATGTTAAAAATATAAGATCATACATGATCACATATGGTAGTAAAAACACTATATATATGTCAATATCACCCAAAATAATGAGAGAGTACAATATATATAATTATAGAGGAAAACATATTCCCTTAATTTAGAATTACATCAGGGTAGTACCGACCCAATTCACACTCTTTAAAGCTCCCTATGAACACATCATTGACTATTCGATGATATAGTGCAAAATCTTCCAATTTTCATTAAATTTTTTCTTTATTTGAAAAATAATCCCCCAATTACATTCTATAATGAAAATGAAAAAACATGTACTTTCCGTTGAGATTTGTGACATGGATGGGAAGATATAAAATATATAATTTCACATTATTGAATGAAATGATACTTGGAAATATCCAATAAAGACCCAAATAAATTTATGATGTATAATTTAAACCAAATTAAATAATATAATCTTAAAAACATGTCAATGATCTCTAGTATATTATATATAAATAATAAATAATCTATGATGAAAAAATAGGATAAAATGTGGGAGTCATGCCTCATAAAATATTTAGAAAAACCATATAAAAATGGTGGCACAATCTTGTAATGTTCACCAACATATGAACCGTATGACCTAATGACATATATTTAAAAGATAATAGATCATTTCTTGTACTGACACCCTTGGAAAAGAAAATTTGATATTTAAAAAAAAAATACATTTACATATTACATAAAATAAAAAAAACTAATTTAATCAAATATATCATGTCACTTCAAATAAGGTATATAATACATCATACTCCTATTAGTATATCTTAAAATTTTACTATTACATAAAAAATACCACTTATATATTGATCAAAATCTCTTAAACACATACGATCAGCAAAGAAAATGGTAATGCATATGAGGTACTAACCTAAAATTCCCAGTAATTATTAAAAAGTTAAAATAATATATATATGACATATTAATGCACCACTGAAAAGTGGGGTACATGAAAATGAGGGAAATAATATAATTGGTTGACAACTACCTTTAATTCATTAGAATTATTCATGAATAATGATAAAATAATTATATATAGTGGAATAAATTGAATGAAAATGAACATAAAATCAAAACATAAATAATTTCATAATTTTGTGAATTCATAATAAAAAAACATAAAACATAGTGACATGTAATAGGAATTTTTAATGATTGTGAAACTTATAATATAAAAAATATTATAAAATCGTAATCTATATTAAATATCACTATTAATTATATCAAAATATTGTGGATTGGTTTTAATCCATTTTCCAATAAAGATTGAGGATTTGGATTACAATTCACCCCCATTATCATAATGGATTTGGTTTAATGACAGATCCTATAATATAATGATATTTATATCTATAACTATTTATTTAGAGAGATATATAATTTTAATCTAATCTATTTTATAATCATATATCAATATATATGTTTTCAAAAAGTGTTTATTGATAATAAAGAAAATCCATCAAAATAAATTATTTATTAAACAGTGGAAATAATATGAGAATTTTTTTTACTGTCTAACATAATACCCTTCAATAAATAAATATCTACAAATTTCTTTCATACAATATAGAATATAGGATATGCATTCTTGTAATTAATTTCCCTATTCAAAATAATTCATCACAATCTAGGTGAAAACCCATTAATCTAATGATGAAAATATATTCATTATAGAAAATATATGAAATAAATTTAAACATTACAAATATTATGTTAGAAGGAACAAAAATGGGAATTATATAATATTTCTTTCATATACATTTAATTTTCGCCACACCACAAAAAAATTAAACATGAATAATTTAGCATGGGGTGTTTTTATCATTTTAATGATTTATAAAAATGATACCATTCATGTAAATATCATACATATATTTATAGAATTATGTGATATGATCTTTTATAGAAATGTTTAAAAATCCATCTCTCATAATGAGACAGACCATGGCCTATATGGCTTGGGGTATTCTAAGTGTGAAAATAAAATCCCACCACTAATTGGTCATGTGATGGAGACTGGTTCCCATAATGGATTTCACAAACATGGGATGAATTATCTATAAGAACTTGTACATAGGCAGACATATACATAGACTAGCATAATAAAAAATATATAACTCATTCAATAATAAATTATCAAGAGATATCCCACGTCAATGTTAAAATAAAAGTATATAAAAAAATGTTCCATATAAAATACTGCATAAAATATAAAGTAACCATCACGAAGAAAATAAATCGGAAACCCCCAAAAGGATCTCATAGATCATATAGGTTTCCATTTATCCTAACTAAGCTCCACCTACTCATTGTTCTCTTAGGACTCTGCTGAATGGCATATCATCAGCATAAGTCTTGACATGTGTCTGTTGATCCCATGTAGAGGTGAATATAAAAATAAATTTTTGGATTACAAAAAATCACAAAAAAAAATAAATAATCAAAGAGGGGGTGACCTCTATATAAAAACCCTAATGGAATAAATTAGATAAAATTGATATAATCTATATACACAAAAAGTCTCTTTGTGAGTTCAGAACCTAACTTTTAGCCTATAATTTTACTTGATGCTCCATGATAACATCCATCTATGAGAACACAGTCATGAATAATCACTATATCGGTGCAAATAATCCAATAGTTTATACACATCAGTTACTTACATAATTTCAAAGTAAAAGAAGACAGATCACCATAGATACTCATGTGATCCTAATACACCTCACATAAAAAAACAAATGATGCTATATGTATATGGGATCACACCTTGTATATATAGTTGAAACCAAAACCTACCTAGATTAATAAATATAGTGGAGATAAAACAATATTCAATTTATAAATCTGATACCATACGCAACCTAGGGATGAATGATAGATGATCACACCCTAGATCACATTGGGGGATACAAGACTCTATTTGGAACTAACCCATATAGTGTATCACTCCTTTTGTGACTATGGTGAGATACCTCACCATACCCACATAATGAATTACCAATTTAATTCCCTCACAGTACTAATGATTGAGGGAACCCACAAAATATCATACCATAACTAGTTTGAGAATAATAAGGGATCTAACTACCATTTAACAAGTACAATCTCTGTCTCATGAGGTATATTTTTTGTCTAATTATGTCATAAAATTCCTATGTCATATTATCTCACATGTCATGAAAATAAATATATACACAACATGATGGTACGCGACATGTCATGTAGGGATCAAGCAGCACATTATGGCTTCCTTCACCTAATGTCTGTTCACTTTCTAAAGTACATAGGCTGTACAAGAGTAGTCGATATGTTTAGAGTATCCTCTACTCATTGGCCAATACATCGTGTAAATTTTGGGTTTTTGGACAATGGGTTACCCAATGTGTGGAATATAACATCAGTCCCTCTATTTATTGGCTTGAGAAGGTGGCAGGATGTTACATGTCCTTAAAAGACATCACCAATATCCTGAAGGTTGGTAATAAATGTTAAAAGGTGTCATTAAACTGGTGGAAGAATATATTACTTTAAGGAATGAAACAACTAACCCACAATAAATTAGAAAACAAACCATTATATTATGAATGATAACCATTAAATAAAACTCAACATTTCATATTTCAAAATCATACTCAAATCATGTGCCACAATGGTGGACTACAAAATCACAGCAAATAGTGGAAGACAGAATAACAATACACTTATACAACAAAAATAATCAATTATCCATAAGCTAAATGCTCCAACATCACAAAAAATTCCAACAATCATGTGGTAGTGCTAAATATGTCTGATATGTATCATTTTTCTATGACTTGGTTGCTGACATCTGAAAAATCACTATAGTGAAAAAGAAGCAGTGAGTACTAAATCTCGAAATATTTTCCCAAATGACTACCCTAATCACACAACTAGGATAGAAGAGTTAAAAAATTTATATAAAATTTTAATATAAAACAATTTCCAAAACCATTTATAATTTAATAAAAACAACTTCTAAAGACGTTTATGTAAAAAAATTCCCAAATTTTTTATAAATAAATATAGAAATGATCTATAATAATAAATTATCCAATAAAAACCATTTTTCAAGAATGATACCAAGTAATAAAATTTTAACTATTCCACATACTCCATTTGGAATAACCATTTTATTCGACACATCCAAAATACCAACATTGCGAGATTTTTTATGACAAATCTATACACAGGTGTTGTCTCTCATCAATCTTCCATTTCATCATAAGGTAATTATCTCTCATGTTCCATAATAAATTTGGCACCAAGAACAAAGTCATATTTCATCCCATGACTCATAAATGTAATATGAATATGAATACAAATTATACCCAAAATCTTTTCCAATGCCAACAATAAAAAACCATTCCAATAAAACATTCATATTATTGGAAACTAATCTCAAAAAAACAATTTAAAATTTTAGAAAAGATATATTTTAAAATTAAAAACATAAAATCATGTATGTAAATCACTTTTCACAACAATTCACTAAAATTACACAGTATCAATGAATACCACATAACATCAGTAAAGTGGATTTTTAAAATACTTTTCAATAGTATTTAACAATAATTTTCAATAAATTGAATCAATTTTGATCTATTCCAATCAATTATAGAAGGATAATTTGATATTTAATCCACATACCTCAATATTTTTGATGAAAACGAAAAACGGTATGAAGAACATCATTAAAAAACGTTGAATCTCCACGGAAACACCACAAGTCTATTCCACTATCATGAAACAAGAAAAATCAAAACATATTTATCATTCACAACATAGATTACCTACAATGGGAGTAGATATAAGAAAAATAGTCGAATAGATAAGTGGATATAAGAAAACTCATCCAGAACGATGATGAATGAAGACTTGTTGTAAGAATACGACTTCAATGCACGAAGGGATGGTTCTGGAACTCTTAAAATTATCATGGGAGAGGTTCTCCAACCACCGACACACCAAAATCCCAATATGGGGCCATTTTTTGGAAAAAAGATTGGTTAAAACCATATTCCGACCAAAATCCACTTTTTATGGATATATTCTTGACCATGTGCATGGTTTAGTCACACAGTTTTGAAAATTGTGTGCTAACCATGTGTTATCAACTTCTGTGAGGATGAACCACAAATTGCCTACTCGCGCAGTCTCCAAACTATATGTCAATAATACAAAATCCACTACATAAAAATTACCCAATTCATTTTTCAAAGAACACAGGCTCTCATTGGATTTCGAAAAGTATGGAAAAATTGTGTTCATCTCGTGCACATCCCCATTAGCCCATCTCACAATATGCATGTTTTACTATAATTTTTTTATAGTTTATGAAAACTGTCCCACACAAATTATCCTATAATAAATCCCAAAGAAAATTCCAAAATATCCCCACATCATACCAATCATAATATATATACATTACATATGAAAAATTAATAAATAATCGGTGTCTTACAAAATATATGGGGTACTAAATTCTCCCCACCATTGGTCATTATGTCCATATAATGTAGAAAAAAATAATTTCCATAAAAGAGTTATACCATATCACTTTATTTACTACTCTAGTTCCCATGTCTCTTCTTGAACATTCCATGTTACCACAAACTCACACTAGACCGATGCTTTTCCAATTTATGACTTTCTGTTTTCTATCCTTATTCTACATTGGGATATATATACAGATGAAGCATCTGACTCTAGGTTAGCATGATCCCATCTAATCACATGGTCAGGATCAGGATGATACTTTTTTGGTTGAGACACATGATACTCATTATGAACAATACTGAACTATGGTGGAAAGGCCTACTGAAACACCCCATCTGCAACCTGTTCTATTATATCGAAAGTGAATATTTATCAATGATATAAATTTACCTACTTCCTAAAACAAATATTTAAAATATTGGAGAGATCCTCAAGATTATATAGACACTCTCTATGTAAAAAAAGTCACTAATAATGATCCGTATATGATTTATGATGACTCTGGGCTATATCGATTTGATTCTTGGTCAAATAAATATTTTCTGTTGTTTCTTGGACAAGGCTTTCCCCAAATAGTGATGTATCACCTATTTCCACCTGTCAATGTAAATAATGACAAGGAAACCAATAAAACGATTCAATGGGGCCATATGTATTGAGGCCTTATAACTATTGTTATATTATAACTCCACCAATGGAACATGGTCTTCCCATGAGCATCAAAATTCCATTACACAAGCCCACATCATTTCTTCCAATGTTTATATTGTATGTTCAGATTTCCAATCTGAATGAGGATGACATTCCATACTCATAGTCAACTAATTCCCAAGGGATTCATGTAAGGATTTACAAAAATGGTACATGATCCTCAGAACATTGTCTGATATGATCAAAACTAATATTCCATGTCTCTTTATCACTTCTCAGATATAAATTTTGTATAGATCCTCCATTGTGTGAGTTTCACTAATCGGGATAAATTGAGACGATTTGGTATTACTGTACACTATCACCCATAAGGAATTATTTTTCAAAACCATTCATGGGAATCCTATTTCAAAATTCATTGAAATATACCCCAATTTCCACAATTTAATATATAAGTATTTCATCATACATGTTGGTCGCTGATGATCTACCTTATCTCTTTGACAAGTAAAGCATCATAAAACGAACTCATAAAAATTCCATTTCATATCGTTCCACCAAAAATATGAATTCAAAGCCATATATATTTTATGTATTCATCTATGAACAACCCATCTCGGATGTTGATAAGAACTGAGATGTTTCTCCTGACAAGCTATATGTATAACTATCTGATTCTTAAATAACAACCCCAAACCTTCAACCATCCTATATCCCTCAATGGTCTCGCCACCATTGAGTTTTGAAATCATTCCCACACATTATATAATGGTTATTTTTTCTTCTTTATTCATATCTAATAAATCAATAAATATAGAAACTAAATATAAAATTTCAAAATCACTTTGGTGGTCACATTGTGCATGCATATCGGGTAGGAATGACATCAATTTCCACTCATTAGATGCTTCTTTTTCCAACTATGCATATGAATTTCATCACAATTCATATGCTACCGTATTTCCATTACCCAATGTATACATCAATTCAATGTCGAATATAGGAATAAACACCGTCCAAATTTTTTTCCCCAGATTCAAATCCCATTGTGAGAAAATTTGTTTCACGGTCTTATGATTTGTGTCAATAGTAAATTTCTAATAAAGAGATAATGATGCTATGTGTTCAAACAATTTACAACTGTGGACAACTCCAAATTTTATGTTGGATAATTATTCTCATGAAACATCAATTTCCTTGAGCTATAAGCCACAAAATGATCCCCTAGCAAGAGAATGCACCCCAACCCTGATCCTAAAGCATCACAATATGCAACGTACCATTTTCATGATTCTAGTAGTATCATGATAGGTGTGGATGAAAAGATATATTTTAGTATTTTAAAATATTTCTATAATTCCTCAGTGTATTAGAATGTATCATTATTCTTTTTAAATGATTTCATTAGCCAAAATTTAGATGAAAATCCAGGAAGAAATAATTGTTAATAACCATCTAGACCATGAACTCATTATATCTTAATGACATTATTTTGTTATGCACAAGATATAATAGCTTCTCTATATTCTGGATAAACTGAAACACATTTTTCACAAATCACATAGCCATGAAAACGTACCTCTTATATCCAAAAATCACACATTGATAATTAGGCATAAAAAAGATGGTATCTCAAGATTGCTATCACTTTATCCAAGTGTTTCTCATTCTGATACCTTGTCCATGAAAACACTGATATGTCATAAAAAACAACTAAAAAATTATATAGATATCTATAAAATACCGAATTCATAATTTCTATAAATATTACTATTGAAATTTTATTACAAAAATGCATCACCACATCTTTATAATGGCCATATCTTATCTTGAAATCTATTTTTAGAAAATCTTCCTTAAAAACTCACAATTGGTGACATCCTGGTCACAATTCAATTTTGGATAACTAATTATACCCCTTAAATTTATCAAATAGATCAATAATGCATGGATGTGGATATCTATTCTTTATAATAACATATATTACCTTATAATAATACACACACAACCTTATAGTTACATCATATTTCTTTATGAAAATGACTAGTGATACCCATGGAGACATGATCAGCTAATTGAATCTGTATCTTTGTCTCTATTCCAACATCACATTCATCTCCCTTAACTTTGTTTGTTCTATTCAATAATATTGAAGTGATATATGACTGGTCTTTAAGAGGATATCAATCATACACTCTTCTTCCCATACTGGTGGAAACCCTGAGAGGTTATTGGTAAATACATATGGAAATAGATCAAAAACTACTATAAAAAATTCATCCTTGAGCTCTGTAATCAATGCCAAAGATAATTCCACCAACTTGTAAGAGATCCATTCCACTTCTTGTTACAACAATCTCATTACACATATCTTTAATACCTTGAATGTCATGACCCCCTCCCCACAAAGTGTACCCATCCTAGGCCGGCAATGTGAAAAGGGAGATAATGACCCCCGAGTCCCGCCTCCAGTAGGCCCCGGGTTGGTGACTAGCACCAAGGGTATAATAACATAGAAATGGGTGGCATTACCTTCTAAGAGAACACATGCAGAAGGGGGAGATAGAATAGACTCCAATAAACTCCAACTTAGAACTGAGATATAAAAGGAAACCAAGTACATATATGAAATGTCATGAAAAAGTACTACAAATGAAGGGGAAAACTAAAAGTACCAAAAAAAAAGTTAAACGGCAGCGACCACGAGCCCGAACAGCTCCTCCTCCAACCACAAGCTAGTAGTAAACCACTTGATCTCCAACCTGCTCCACGTGACCTGAAAAACAGTTTATAGATACATAGGGTGAGTATAACCGTATACTCAGTAGGATCCTCCCCAAGGCTCTCGTGCAAAAGTAAAGAATGCATGTTAAAGCCCAGTGAACAACAAGTGAAACTAACTCATCACCTAAATAGGTATACTATGTTCCCAACCTCACCATGGATACTCTCACCAAGTAACGCATACAAGAATATAGAATATAGTATAGAATATCAAGGGTACCCCTCTACTACTTCCCCACTGGTTTGCCGCTTTTCCCCAACGACATACGTCCTGTGCATCTCTCTCCAAAGGCTTTCCCGCAAACAACTGGGCTATGCTCCACAATCTGCACCTCATGCACCACATATGCTTTCCCGTAGACACCTGGGCGAAGCACCACGCCGTCCTCACAACCAAAGGTAACCAGGTAGTTTTCGAGAGCCACCATAGCTCTCATAACGTGTATCATACGTCAGATATAATACCTCAAGCCATTACAGCCCATACTCCGAGTAAGGATCCTCAAGCCATCATAGCCTATACATGTTACACCTATAGTTGTCCATAGGATACTATATCCAGAATATATGCGTGTGAATAACCACAAGCCATTACATCCCTCTACACACATATATGGGGTAACTAACTGCTGTTCCTCATGGCAAAAGTATCTACCAAGAGAAGAGAGCGGGGCCAAAGGGGGTAGTCAGCCATTCGACCTCCCATCAGAATGTTGGGGAAAACACCCCCCCAGGGCTCAAAATCCCCGGGGTGTCAGTTTCCCTTACCGATAGGGTAGAGTATCATATAGAAACACAAAAAGTACAGAATATATATGTAACTCACATCCACACTATGGGCATTACCTAGTCTTAGATACAACTGCAGCTATTGTCTCTCAGACTCCAGGCTGCTACATCAAAGACTAGGTAACCTATAAGCACACAAACATTTGAAGAGATTTATTAGATTACTCCGTTCTCATTTTATCAGTTCCACTGTACATTAATTAATTCTTTAAACATTAATTAAGAATGAATAATTCCACATTAAACTGAATTGGAATCACATTCAAAAACAACTTCGCCTCTTTAAGATTCACATCACCTTTAAATTCCAGCACCTCCATCCCCATGTATTATCACCATTTAATCAAACATTCATTACAGAATTACTTTTCCACATTCCCAGGCATTCTAGAAAAGAATCCTATGATTCTAAACACAAAGGAGGCTCAACACGGCGAGTTTATATACTACCCGTCGAGTCTTTGCCGCCTATAGAAAGAGCATATACCCATTCTCCCTCGGATGGCTAAACACGGAAGCACGTGGCATACCCCGCGCGTCTTCACCTCCTTCGGAAGAAGGGTAGCAAGACCAGCTGCCTTGAGTAGTGGGGAAAAGAAAAGAAGATTAACATTCAAGAAAACCACAAGCAACCAGAAACCACATCCATCCCATTCCATCACCCCTGGTGTCCTCCCCGACACCCACATGCATAAACTGATGCATCTCGCCACTCTAGGCGTCATCTGCTGCCATAACAACAAGGCCTCCATGCCTCCACATATCACAACAGCCATCCAGGCTCACATCACAGCACAAGCAGCAGGAAAACAAACATCACATCATGGGCTCTTGACCCTTTAACAAACAAGAGGGTATCTCAGAACCCTTTTAGAAATTCCCACATAATCTGTTCTCTAAACCATATTGAATTAACAGTTTTGTTATTCGTAGGTTCCAATTACGGGATACCTAATCAGTAATCTATCACAATTAAATAACCATGCTTACTTCCCCAAATTGATTATCCTCAAATTAGAACGACTACAACAAAAGTAATAACCAGATTAATTTATATGCCTCTTTTTCTTTAGCCAATTAATAAAAATTAATTTTGGCTTTACGTTCATTATCAATTTCCATCATGAACGAGCAACTAATTAAAGAAAAACATAGATATAAATCTATCTAGAAAAACATGAGGCAAACTGTTATCACAGTACAAAGCAACAACGTGCGATCAACCAATTCTTTTAATCCGGTTCAAGTATTTAATTAGGTCAATTTCATTGTGATCCAAAGGACTCAATCATGATAATTCTACAATTGCACATACACAATTAGAGAAGCCATGAATCCCCTACCTCAACCAGTTCCTCACGTTCTTTATCTACACAATAGGTCACGATCCTCCCCTCGCGACAACTGTATCTACCGGAGGATGCTGCGGTATGACAGTACCAACCAACCCCGAGAAAACCCATTAGAATCTTGGAAATTACATGGTATAATTATGGAAAGGAGGATAGGAGAAGACGAACCCCAAAAGAACGATGATACAACATACCTTATATCGAAGATTGATCGACACAGCTTGGTTGCATCAAAACAAAGCGGAACCAATCCTAGGAGTAAAGATTGATTGTGCAACTCCTACGGAAAGGATTGAAAGGTTCTAGTGCCTCTTAATCAAGAACAATGGGAAAGAACAAGGAAGAATGATATCTCGTCCCTTTTTAAGATTTAATGGGGTGACAGTTTCAGATCCGGTTAATTCTCCATTAAAAACGGATCGCATTAACCCACGCGGTTTGACCAAGTAAAACTTTCCAAGACTTAGGAATAATTAATATAGGATTCATGGCATTTTAAGCGGCCTTAAGAGCCCTTAAAATAAGGCTTTAAATGTATTTTACGTCAAAGGAAACGTCAAAAGGGGCAAAAATGTAGGAATCTGGAAACACTGTTCAACCACTGTTACTGAACATGAAACCGATCTGTGAAACCGATCTGTGAAACCGATCTGTGAAACCGATCTGTCACACCGATCTGTGAAACCAATCTGTCAGACCGATCAGTGAAACCGATCTTTCACACCGATCTGTGAAACTGATCTGTCACACCGATCTGTGAAACCGATCTGTGAAACTGATCTGTCACACCGATCTGTGAAACCGATCTGTCAGACCAATCTGTGGAAACGATCTGTCAGACCGATCTGTGAAACTGATCTATCACACCGATCTGTGAAACCGATCTATCAGACTGATATGTGAAACCGATCCGTCTCACCGATCTGTGAAACCGATCTGTCAGACCGATCTATGAAACCGATCTGTCACACCGATCTGTGAAACCGATCTGTCAGACCGATCTGTGAAACCGATCTGTCACACCGATCTATGAAACTGATCTGTCAGACCGCTTTGTGAAACCGATCTGTCACAACGATCCCAAAAACGGATCTGTCAGACCGATCTGTGAAATCGATCAGTCACACTGTTTTGTGAAACCGATCTGTTAGACTGATCTGTGAAATAGATCTGTCACACCGATCTGTGAAACCGATCTGTCAGACCGATCTGTCAGACCGATCGGTGAGACCGATCTGTTACTGTTCATAAAACTGGAAACACTGTTCACAGAACTGAAAAAATTGGAAAAGTGTTGGGGATAAGCCCCCTTGACCTCCCGGAACACCTCCAACACCAGAATTCACAAAGTAATGGACCCGAGAGGTCCGGGCCATTACATTAGATACCTCTAAAAACATTCTCGTCCTCGAGAATTAAAACTAACCCAGAAGAAAAGAGGGGTCTGAACAACCACCCCATAAGATACCTCTCAGGGGAAAACCACCATTAGTTGTTCGAAATCTGGAACAAAACTACGACATCCGGGAGTATGGGAACAAACAATCCATACCCAAACAATTCATTCATAACATCACATGAAAAGTACATAAATAAAACATGAAAGGTCTAACCAGAGAGGAAACATCATTACATGAAAGGAGCTAAACATTGAACAACTCTGGGTACTGAGCACGTATCTCTGACTCACGCTCCTAGGTACTCTCCTCCATGCCACCGTGTCGCCACAAGACACAAAATAAGGGGATTGAATGCCCACGCAACACCTTCTCCTTGCGGTCTTGGATCTCCATACGTCGCTCCTCGAAGGTTGGATCATCATCAATATCGATTTCTCCCCAATCGATAACATGAGAATCATCATGAAGATAATGACGGAGCTGTGATACATGGAAAACATCATGTATTCGACTCATCTGAGGGGGAAGTGCTACTCGATACGCCACAGCTCCAACACGAGCTAACACCTCGAAAGGCCCAACAAACCGGGGAGAAATCTTACTTCCACGACCAAACCTTCGCTTCCCATTATGGGGAGTCACCTTTAGAAACACATGATCCCCAACATTACACTATAACGGTCTCCTTCCTTGATCAGCATATGATTTCTGATGATCCTGTGCTATCTTCATCCTCTCACGAATCACCTGAACCATCTCTGTTGTATTCTGTACTAGTTCTTGTCCAAGAATTGCTGACTCTCCAACCCCAGTCCAGCACAATGGAGAACAGCATGGCCGCCCATTCAAGGATTCAAACGGCTCCATGCCGATGGTAGAGTGAAAACTAATATTGTAAGCGAACTTTACCAAGGGTAAGTGCTTTTTCCATGAACCTCCAAAATCAAGAACACAAGAGCGCAACATGTCTTCAAGAGTCTGGATTGTTCGCTCTGTCTGACCATCTGTTTGAGGATGAAAAGCAGTGCTGAGGCATAATTGAGAACCAAAAGCATGCTGGAGACCTCTCCACACCCTAGAGGTAAAACGAGGATCTCGATTAGAAATGATCGTCTTAGGAACTCCGTGAAGCCTCACCACCTCCTCCAGATACTGCCTCGACAAAACCTCCACTGAGCTCGACTCCTTGATTGCTATGAAGTGGGACGATTTAGTTAAATGATCCACTACCACCCATATAGCATCATGTCCTCCCGGAGCTCGAGGTAAACCTGTAACAAAGTCCATTGAGATATCCTCCCACTTCCACTGAGGAATCTCTATGTTCTGGAGAAGACCACCCGGAACACGGTGTTCAGCCTTCACATTCTGGCAGACTAAACATCGAGACACACATTCTGCAACTGTACGCTTCAGCCCAGGCCACCAAAACTTACTCCTCGAGGATCGGTACATCTTCGTCACAGCAGGATGTACCGCCAAGGGTGAACTATGGAACTCTAGGAGAACCGTCTCGCGCATCGCCAAGGGAACAAAAAGCTTTCCATGATACAACACTCGGTGTTCTTCATCCTCCGACCAACCATCAGGGGCCTCCCCACAAACAACTATGTCTCTCCAAACTTCCACCTATAGATCACCCAACTGAGACTCTTCCACCTTCTGCATTAGAGATGACTGCACCGTCATCTGGAAAAGGCAACCTCTACCTCCATCCTCTTCCATATCAAGATGTAATGCTGACAGTTCCTCCATTACTCTACATGAATCACCAGATTCACGCACAACATCATTACGTGACTTTTGGCCCAGCGCATCAACAATAACACTTCCCTTCCCAGGTGTATACAATATTTCGAAGCCGTATTCCTGCAAGAACTCTATCCACCGACGCTGCCGCAAGTTCAAGTCCCACTGAGAGAAAACATACCTCAAATTCTTATGATCGGTGAAAACCACAAAGCGCTCGCCAACGAGGTAATGTCTCCACAACTTCAGCGCAAACACCACGGCTGCTAACTCAAGATCATTGGTGGAATAGTTGCGTTCATGGGGACGCAATTGTCTGGACCCATAAGAAACAACTGACCTTTTTTGCATAAGTACACAGCCTAGCCCCAGATGTGACGCATCGCAGAAGACGTCAAACTGGACTCCCTTAGCAGGAAGACAAAGAATAGGAGCACTTACCAACTTCTCCTTTAGATACTCGAAATATGCCTGACACTGATCTGTCCATATGAACGCTTGATCCTTCTTGGTCAAAGCTGTCAGAGGAGTCGCAACTCGGGAGAAATTGGCTACAAACCTCCTATAATAGCCTGCGAGACCAAGGAAACTTCGCACCTCGAACACTGTCTTGGGGGCTTCCCAAGACACTACTGCTTCTATCTTTGAAGGATCCACAGCTACTCCCTGTTGGGACACAACATGCCCCAAGAAGAAAACTTCTCGAGCCCAAAACACACACTCGGACAACTTACCAAACAACTGATGTTGGTGAAGAACTCCCAAAACGGCTCGTAGATGCTCTGCATGCTCTTCTTCAGATGTGGAGTACACAAGGATGTCATCGATGAAAACCATAACAAACATGTCTAGGAATTCACGGAACCCAGCATTCATCAACCCCATGTAAACAACTTGAGAATTCGTCACGCCGAATGGAATTACAACAAACTCATAATGCCCATGATGACAATGGAAAGCAGTCTTCGGGATATCCTCATCCTTTACACGCATCTGATGATATCCTGACCGCAATTCGATCATTGAGAACCAGCTTTCACCCTCCATTTGATCGAATAGGTCATCAATCAATGGAAGAGGATAGCGATTCTTTATTGTCACTTTGTTTAATTGACGATAATTGACGCACAACCTCAAACTGTCATCAGCCTTTTTCACAAACAAAAATAGTGCACCCCACGGTGACACACTTGGCCGAACAAAACCACATTGCAACAGACCATCGAGCTGTATACGTAGCTCTCGTAACTCAGAAGGGGCCATCCTATATGGAGACATATAGATAGGAGACGCTCCCGGCTGTATCTCGATCCCAAACTCAATCTCTCGTCGAGGGGGTAAGGATACAACATCTTCTGGAAAGACGTCAGGGTACTCCTCTACGACCCTATCAAACGCCAACTGTTGAACCTCTGAAGAACTCAGCATCATCCCAGCCATCATGGATGATAAGGATGAAACTCGTCTATGATTCATCCGAGGATCTCTCTCACCAAAAAACACTACTTTCTCTCCATCTGCATCAAAGAAAACGACCTTCTTCCTATAGAAATCCACAATAGCCTGCACCGAATACAACCAATCCATGCCGAGGATGACATCATATGGTTGTATTCGTAATCATAAGAAATCTCCCCAAGAGCGGTGATGCCCCAACACTAGCTCACAGTCTCTACATACTTCAAACAATCTAGCTTGACCTCCAACTGGTGTAGTCAACGCCAAGGGCACTGGAAGCCTCTCTACCTCAAGTCCCAAAGCATGGACAAGGGTAGGGGCTATAAAGGAGTGTGTCTCTCCTGAATCAAACAAGGAATACACCAAGGTAGAAGACAAGCAAATGGTACCTCGGACGAAGTCTAGCTCGCCTGGAGCTGGCAACGCTAGAGCATGAAGCTGACAACGACCACCTCCACGACCTCTCTGACCCTGATGACGACCACCACCACGGCCGCGCTCTGCTCTCTGAGGACGGGGAGCATTATGTGGCTGTCCTCTGCCTCCTCCATCTACCATCTGGTGATCTAAAGCTCGTGCAACCTGTTGCTGCTGCCTCGGCTAGAACTGCCTCAATGGAGGAACCTGGAGTGGAGTTCCTGGTGCACGATGACTGCTCTGAAAAGTCGGGCACTCCCACTGCTGAAGACCACGACCACCACAAGAAAAACAAGCGCCTGATCCCTTGGCATAGGCCTGAGAGTTTCTGCCTCTGGAGAAACGAGATGGGAAGGGCTGGGACCTACCCCCAGGTGAACTGAAACTCTTCTGTCCTGAAAATCGGGAACCTCGGACCACAACTCTGCTTCGTGATGAATCACGACGATTCCCCTCTCGTGACGATCTGGTCCTAGAGAAAGTCCTATTAACAACCTCTTCCCTCGCCAGTACCTCAAGATATGACTTCAGCATGAATGAGGTGACCTGGCGCTGGATCTCTAGATGCAAAGACTTCTCGAAATTCCTCGCCCTTGCCTCATCATCTGGTAACAGGTCTGAAGCATATCGTAGAAGGTTCCTGAAACAGATTCCAAACTCTCAAACACTGGAGCTCCCCTGTCGAAGGGTGAGAAGCTCATGGCGACTGGACACCTTCGCAGTCGATGAAAGAAACTCGACTCTAAACCTGTCTTGAAACTCCTCCCATGAGATTGCTGACTCCTCACGATCACCGAGGAACAAGAACCACCATTGCCTCGCTGCTCCACACAGCATCGTCACAGCCAAGGACACCCAGTGTTCCTTCCGAGCACGAATCGAACTGAAGCCTATCTCGATCTCCTCCAACCAGTCTTCTGTGACTGCATCTGAAACGGAGCCCTCGTACTTTTGTAGACTCTGGAGCTGAAACTCTCGAAGTGTCTTCCTCCAAGTGTCATCGTCGTCAACCTCTACTCGGCGGTGATCTACTGGAACAGCCTGTTGGGAATCTTCTGCGCAAACCTGACGAGGACGTCGACCCGGATCCATACCTGTAAATTAACAACTGTTAGAGATCCTAAGCCCGGGGTATGGAAGACTCAACATTAATTAATTAATTTTTTTTGTTTTATTAATTTCAGGTTACCTATCCCAAGTTCTACCCATTCAAACACAGGCGCAAAGAATAATGATGCATGATCCTTTCCTAGGTCTCTACCCTGCAACCAGTATCACTTTGTTTAGTAGCCATTGTAAACTTAAAGGTCCGTGCAACAGATCATAGGGGGTCCTAAATCCCTATGTCTCTAAGGGTCTCCAGTGTTTACCCCACTTGCTAAACATGAATGACATTGTTTCCCTACCATCCCAGACATCCTCACCTGTGCCTAACTCCAAACTCAATCCTTTCCCTCAACCAGACCTTTGATACCACTCTGTCATGACCCCCTCCCCACAAATTGTACCCCTCCTGGGCCGGCAATGTGAAAAGGGAGATAATGACCCCCCGAGTCCCGCCTCCAGTAGGCCCCGGGTTGGCGAATAGCACCGAGGGTATAATAACATACAAATGGGAGGCATTACCCTCTAAGAGAACACATGCAGAAGAGGGTGATAGAATAGACTCCAATCAACTCCAACTTAGAACTGAGATATAAAAGGAAAC
This sequence comes from Viscum album, assembly GCA_963277665.1. Lineage (NCBI taxonomy): Eukaryota > Viridiplantae > Streptophyta > Magnoliopsida > Santalales > Viscaceae > Viscum > Viscum album. Next base: position 2,055,746,117 of record OY728120.1, on the reverse strand, counting down.
CAAGTACATATATGAAATGTCATGAAAAATTACTACAACTGAATGGGAAAACTAAAAGTACCAAAAAAAATTTAAACGGCAGCGACCACGAGCCCGAACAGATCCTCCTCCAACCACAAGCTAGTAGTAACCCGCTTGATCTCCAACCTGCTCCAAGTGACCTGAAAAACAGTTTATAGATACATAGGGTGAGTATAACAGTATACTCAGTAGGATCCTCCCCAAGCCTCTCGTGAAAAAGTAAAGAAAGCATGCTAAAGCCCAGTGAACAACAAGTGAAACTAACTCGTCACATAAACAGGTATACTATGTTCCCAACCTCACCATGGCTACTCTCACCAGGTAACACATACAAGAATATAGAATATAGTATAGAATATCAAGGGTACCCCGCTACTACTTCCCCACTGGTTTGCCGCTTTTCCCCAACGACATACGTCCTGTGAATCTCTCTCCAAAGGCTTGCCCGCAGACACCTGTGATAAGCTCCACAATCCGCACCTCGTGCACCACATAGGCTTGCCCCCAGAAACCTGGGCAAAGCACCACGCCTTCCTCACAACCAAAGGTAACCAGGTAGTTTCCGGGAGCCACCACAGCTTTCATAACGTGTATCATACGTCGGGTATAATACCTCAAGCCATTACAACCCATACTCAGAGTAAGGATCCTCAAGCCATCATAGCCTATACACGTTACACCTATAGTAGTCCATATGATACTATATCCAGAATATATGCGTGTGAATAACCACAAGCCATTACAGCCCTCTACACACATATATGGGGTAACTAACCACTGTGCCTCATGGCACAAGTATCTACCAAGAGAAGAGAGAGGGGCCAAAGGGGGTAGTCAGCCATTCGACCTCCCATCAGAATGTTGGGGAAAACACCCCCCAGGGCTCAAAATCCCCGGGGTGTCAGTTGCCCTTACCGACAGAGTGGAGTAGCGTATAGAAACACAAATGGTACAGAATATATATGTAACTCACATCCACACTATGGGCATTACCTAGTCTTAGATACAACTGCAGCTAACGTCTCTCAGACTCCAGGCTACTACTTCAAAGACTAGGTATCCTATAAGCACACAAACATTTGAAGAGATTTATTAGATTACTCCGTTCTCATTTTATCAGTTCCACTGTACATTAATTAATTATTTAAACATTAATTAAGAATGAACAATTCCACATTAAACTGAATTGGCATCACATTCAAAAACAACTGCTCCTTTTTAAGATTCACCTCACCATTAAATTCCAGCACCTCCATCCTCGTGGATTATCACCATTTAATCAAACATTCATTACAGAATTACTTTTCCACATTCCCAGGCATTCTAGAAAAGCATCATATGCTTCTAAACACAAAGGAGGCTCAACACGGTGAGTAGATATACTACCCGTCAAGTCTTTTCCGCCTATAGAAATAGAATATACCCATTCTCCCTCGGGAGGCTAAACACGGAAAGCACGTGGCATACGCCACGCTTCTTCGCCTCCTTCAGAAGAAGGGTAGCAAGACCAGATGCCTTGAGTAGTGGGGAAAAGAAAAGCAGATTAACATTCAAGAAAACCGCAAGCAACCAGAAACCACATCCATCCCATTCCATCACCCCTGGTGTCCTCCCCGACACCCACATGCATAAACTCATGCATCTCGCCACTCTAGGCGTCATCAACTGCCATAAGCACAAGGCCTCCAGGCCTCCACATATCACAACAGCCATCCAGGCTCACATCACAGCACAAGAAGCAGGAAAAAAACATCACATCATGGGCTCTTGACCCTTTAACAAAGAAGAGGGTAACTCAGATCCCTTTTAGAAATTCCCACATAATCTATTCTCTAATCCATATTGAATTAACAGATTTGTTATTCGTAGGTTCCAATTACGGGATACCTAATCAGTAAGCTATCACAATCAAATAACCATGCTTACTTCCCTAATTTGATTGTCCTCAAATTAGAACGACTACAACAACAGCAGTAACCAGATTAATTTATATGCCTCTTTATCTTTATCCAAATAATTAACAATTAATTCCGGCTTTACGTTCATTATCAATTTCCATCATTAATGAGAAACTAATTAAAGAAAAACATAGATATCACTCTATCTAGGAAAACATGAGGCTAACCGTTATCATGGTATAAAGAAACAACGTGCGATCAACCAATTCTTTTAATCCGGTTCAAGTATTTAATTAGGTCAATTTCATTGTGATCCAAAGGACTAAATCATGTTAATTCTACGATTGCACATACACAATTAGGGAAGCCATGAATCCCCTACCTCAAACAGTTCCTCACGTTCTTTATCCACACAACAGGTCATGATCCTCCCCTCACGACAACTGCATCCACCGGAGGATGTTGCGGTATGACAGTACCAACCAACCCCACGAAAACCCATTAGAATCATGGAAATTACATGGTATAATTATGGAAAGGAGGATAGGATAAGATGAACCCCAAAAGAACGACGATACAACATACCTTATATCGAAGATTGATCGACACAGTTTGGTTGCATCAAAACAAAGCGGAACCAATCTTAGGAGTAAAGAATGATTGTGAAACTCCTACGGAAAGGATTGCAAGGTTCTAGTGCATCTTAATCGATAACAAATGGAAAGAACAAGGAAGAATGATATCTCGTCCCTTTTTAAGATTTAATGGGGCGACCGTTTAAGAACCGGTTAATTCTCCATTAAAAACGGATCGCATTAACCCACGCGGTTTGACCAATTAAAACATTCCAAGCCTTAGGAATAATTAATATAGGATTCATGGCATTTTAAACTGACTTAGGAGCCCTTAAAATAAGGCTTTAAATGTATTTTACGTTAAAGGAAACATCAAAAGGGGAAAAACTGTAGGAATCTGGAAACACTGTTCACCCACTGTTACAATACATGAAACCGATCTGTGAAACCGATCTGTGAAACCGATCTGTCACACCGATCTGTGAAACCGATTTGTCAGAACGATCTGTGAAACCGATCTCTCACACTGATCTGTGAAACTGATCTGCCACACCGATCTGTGAAACCGATCATTTAGACCGATCTGTGAAACCGATATGTCACACCGATCTGTGAAACTGATCTGTCAGACCGATCTGTGAAACTGATCATTTAGACCGATCTGTGAAACTGATCTGTCACACCGATCTGTGAAACCGATCTGTCAGACCGATCTATGAAACCGATCTGTCACACGGATCTGTGAAACCGATCTGTCAGACCGATCTGTGAAACCGATCTGTCACACCGATCTGTGAAACCGATCTGTCATACCCATCTCTGAAACCGATCTGTCACACCGATCTCTGAAACCGATCTGTAAGACCGATCTGTGAAACCGATCTGTCACACCGATCTGTGAAAACTGATCTGTCAGACCGATCTGTGAAACCGATCTGTCACACCGATCTGTGAAACCGACCTGTCAGACTGATCTGTGAAACCGATCTGTCACACCGATCTGTCAGACCGATCTGTGAAACCGATCTGTCAGACCGATCTGTCAGACCGATCGGTGAGACCGATATGTTACTATTCATAAAACTGGAAACACTATTCACAGAACTGAAAAAATTGGCAAAGTGTTGGGGATAAGTCCCCTTGACCTCCCGGAACACCTCCAACACCAAAATTCACAAAGTAATGGACCGGAGAGGTCCGGGCCATAACATTGAATCCTTTAAAGAGACTCTGAACACCATCCTTAGTTTTAAACTGTTTATTATTCTATAATAGTGACTCTGGTCCTTGATCATTGTTTACAAATCCATAGCCATGATTACATTGACTACACCCATGTCCAATATAAACAAATTCCATTTCAGCTCAGCTCCATAGACTGTTCTTAAACAAGCTTTATAAAGGAAACCCCTACATTATCATCCCCCATGAGAAGTTTTATGTTTTATCATATATGGAATCATATGATGTTTTAAAAATAGAAAATAAATATCATGAAAAGAAATTAAGGATTAATATGAATATATATCAAACAAAACTTTCATAAGTGTAGAATTCAACATAATCATACCTTTCAACGAAGATGGACAAACCTGATCATACAATATAACCTTCTCCGCTATATATAATTGATTCTTTTCTACATTATTATCCATGATTTATTACTGATATTGGCCTTGGTGAGGAGTCATGGTATTTATAGAATCATCCGGGATAACCAGGAAATATAGCCATGATTGATTATGTTTCCCTCACCCCATCAAAGTAAATGATCCTTGCAACACCTGAGAAGTATCTCGAGTACCCGACATCAGAGTATTGTGACAATAACACATTAGATGTCTCAACTTGTTGTAATTATGGAATGTTATTGGTGATGTTGTATAATATCACATTATTTGGTTGAATGAACCACAATAAAAACATCCCTATTTTTTATGCGTCTATGTGGGAGATTCATGGATCCAGTTGTCTAATTTTGATTCCCTCTCCCACCCTAAAAGTAGGTACCCCTATCCTACTTTCTCCTATGATTAGAGTTCCCAGCGGTTCCCATGGGTATCAACTTACTTCATCATCCCATTTCTCCTATGAAGACCTGTTTAGGAAATGTTTCTCTATTCACAATCATTAAATAGTCTATTATATATATCACAACAATATTTGAGAAAATCTCCAGTCTAATACACCATTCAAAAAATTACTACATCAATGATGCACTAGAATTAAGTTTTGATGAAAAGTGGACGATATTCACTAACATTTCTGCATACTCAATGAATGAGGGGTTTTAATGTTTCATGCTGAAGAATAACATTTCCCCTTGAATCATGAAAATGTGAGGACGAAATTTTTTATTGAAAAATTCATCAAAATACTCCAAACTAAGGCCTTTCCCTACTCTAGCTTGCACTGCTAGATCCCAACATTGGAGTGAATGATCCTCCAGCATATAATTTTCCATCTTGACATTAAAATCCACTTGTGTGTTGATGATATCAAAGATATGATTCATCCTATTCAGCCACACCTCATCCTTCACGGGTTCTAAATCACCCCTGATGGTTGGTGCATTATTTTTTGGGATCTGGGCGGAATGATAGAATTTTCTTAGATCATCCCTCCGGTTCCCTATGTCAACAAATTGAAATTCATGGATGATACTCTGAACTATTTGTTTGTTCTCTCATGTATGAGGTGAATACACATTCTCCACAGCTTCTTATGTTTGGTTTCTATGATTCCTACCATGTTCCATTTTGTGTAAAAAATCCATATGTCTCACTCTATGTTAACTAAAAGCATTGAATATAAAATTATATCTCGTGATCTATCAAATCATTGATTTCCAAATTAACCATTAACAAGTTAGACCATTTTTTAAAATGATCAAATTTATTTGGAAAAAAACCATTTTAAAAATTCCACAACCATTCTTGTTTTCAAAATCATTTATTTGATATAATTTTCACATTTTTAGAAAATCATCAATTTTTCAAAAAATCATAAATCATACTTCAAAATAATGTATGAAATACTATTGGGAAGTCATATATTTAATTCATTTCATGCTCATATCATGAGTAAAACCATGAATATGATATTTCTAACCTATTAGTGTCTCTAAAACACATTTGTTCCAAACATCATAGTAACATGAAGATCAACATAAAAAGGATGGATACATCTTTTTATGCTCAACATTTCATTTCCCAAAATCATAATCTTTTCTAAGATCACCACCCATGGAATTGAAAAGAATTAATTAAACTCCAAAATTGAGAAAACTGATGACTTCTTGATCCATATGGAATGGAACATGTTGATACCATTTCTGTCAAAAAATCTGTTGAACTGAATATATCTAATACCATTTGTAACATACCCCCCTATCCTTATTGTTTTGAGAATGTTGGAGGATGCTACATGGCCTTATGTAACACCCTCAAGACACAAAAGGTTGGTAATAAACATTTATGGGATTCATTAAATATATGGGGGTGATTTTAACTTATTTAACGAAACAACTATCAAACAATTCCTAACAAAAAATATCACTCTACGATGCATGGTAACCGTGATATACAACTCAAAATAGCATACATAAAAATCATACTCAAATAATGTTCCACATCATAAAACTACAACACCACCATAAATAGCATCAGATAAACCAACAAGACTCTATGACAACAACAAGACTCAATTATTTATAATCTCTATGCTCTACCTTCAGCAAACAGCCCAAGTATCACAAGGAAGTGCTGATGATGTGTGATACATTACCTTTTTCCATGTCTCGGTAGATGACAACTTCAAATGATTCAATATTCCTTTGTAGTGGTGATTAATAAAAGTTATTATGTTTTAATTAATGGATTCCCTACTTAGGCAAATTGGATAGACGATTTAGATACATTTATATAAAAAATTATATAAAACAATTTTCAAAATAGTTTATAACAAAAGATAAAAGACTTCTAAAATAGTTAATGTAAAATTGCTTCCAAAATAGTTTATACCTGAATATACACAAGTACCATAAAAACAAATTTTCCAATGAAACCTAGATTTCAATAAGAAAACCAAACAATATTTTTAAACCATTCCACAAACTCCATGTGGCATAAGCATTTTATTCCACCCAACCACGATACCAACTATGAATGCTTCATTATGATAGTGTCATACTCATGAGCAGTCTCTCAACAATCTACCATGTCATCAAAAGTTAATTAATTCCCATGTTCCCTTACACATTTGGAACCATGTATATGGTGATATTTCAACTAATCCATATAAATGAAATATGAATAACAATACCAATTATTCCTAAAAACTATTCCAATGCCAACAAAAGAAAACCATTTCAATAAAATAGTCTACTTATTTATGTCCTTTTCCTAGAAAACCATTTAATATTTACATATATGAAATATTTTAAAAGAATCATTTTAATTTCATGAAACTAAATAATATTGTAAAATAAATCCCCAAAATTTAATAATTTCACCAAAAAACATAAATCATCACTAAATAGGATTTCTATCATGGTTTGAACCATGATTTCAATATAAATTCAAATATATTTAATCAATTTGAATATAGTTTAATAAATTAGATGAATAGGAATATAATTTTAATCCAACAACCTTGAGATTTGTTTGTCAAATGATAAATAGTATGAAGAGCGTCATAAAAATGGGTTGAATCTAAAACAAACACCTTATATCTCTTCCCCCTATCTTGAACCAAGACAAATATAATATTATTTTAACATATAAATCCCAAAATCTAACCAAAGTGGTTGTAGATCACAGTTATCTAGAGAAATTGAGATGTAGTTCTTAGAATATGCATCAATAATGATGATGAATAGAGCCTTATCATAAGAATCAGGCTTCAACACACCAGTGGATGGCTCCGAATCATTTATATATTTCCTTGGAGAAGTACTCAAACATTTGAGTTAACATAATAAAGATTTAGGGCCATTTATAGGTAATAAAGAATAATTTAAATGTTAATACGATATTGATCTAGTTCATAATTATCCACGTTTTAGAATGTTAATGGTTTAGTCGCACAATTATGAAAACTATGCATTAAAAGTGTTTTGGCCACATCCATGAGGATGACCCTCACATTTTATATCAGAACGGTCTCCAAATCGTGATCCAACTATTCTAAAGCAAATTCCTCAAAATGACTGAATCCCTTTTTCGAAACTACTAGTTTCTTATAGGATTCAACAGTTATTGGGAAAAAATTTCATATCCTTTGCACATTATATTTAGCCCATGTCTCATTGTGCATGGTTTTCGACAAGTGTTTCCTAATTATACACAAACCATGAACCACCCGTTCACCTATATAAAATCCCCAAAAACATTCTATATGGTCCCCAATAATTCCCAAACACAACCCATATTCTTTAAATAAATAAAATTCATAATGAATGGGATACTTACCAGAAACTGGGGACACTGCATGACCCCTCCAAATAGAATGTGTCTTCACATGGCCTCTTGGTTTTTTACCCCCATTACATGTTAGGTTATTTGATAATATCTATAAGGTCCCAGTCTTAAACATTACATAATCATGAGTTATGTAAAGAATTCACAATAAGAATATATTTAGGTGCAGATATTTGGTGAATTAATGCATAATTATTACATTACATCTCAAATATTACAAATTAGACACTTCTAATCTATTGAATAATTTCAAAATAATAAAACTCTTTAAAATCAATAATCCTTTTCTTCATAAAAATATTCTTGACTTCTTCCTTTTTCTTACCCTTTCTTATACAATGTGAAAAAATATCAAAAACTTCAGATGAGCATAAAAAACTCAGTAAGGGATTTAAAAATAATGAAAAATCATTGGTCTACTTAAAACCAGATAACCCATTCAATATTCATTGAATGGATGAAACAAACCATTTTCACTTAAATAACCCTCATAGTTTTATCTTAATAAACAAAAATAAAACCAATAGAATTCAATTATAACTCCTTTAGGTGGCTTAGTGAATCGTATAAAAAAAACCATTCAATAGTCCTTTAATTGAAATAACAACATGGTTCACTTCAAAATTGGATATCTATAATAGTGATCACATTTCGAATAAACAATATTAGGCTCACCCATAAGCTATAATGAGGATCAACCCTTCATATAAGCTATAACATGCTCACCCGTGAGCTATAATGGGGATCACCCCATAAAATAATATATTTCAGTATCACAAATTTCATAAAATACTCAACTACCATTTCAAAAACATATTTATCACAAAACCCTTTAAAAAACACTTTTAATCCCATGTTGAAAATGATTCCATATAAAAATAAAATTTCCATTTAAAATCCCATTTTAAATAAGAAGATACCCAAATAAATGAATAAGTGATATTTTTTCTTTTTAATATACACAATGGGGTATAGGTTAATCCAAAAAACAAATAATAGTTATGGTGGTGAAGAAGTCGTTGTTGCCGAATACTTTAAAAAAAATTCCTTTTGTTATTTTCTATAGATTTTAAAACTCTTCATATAAAAAGATTCCATTTGAAGACATTGAATGAAATTCAATATAGACATAATATATCCTGTATATTTCTTTTTAACCCATATAAATAAATATGTAATTTAATATCATGATGATAAATAATTGATAATAAAATTTTCACATGTTCAAGGATTCACACAAAACATTGAACATTTAAATATTAATCTCCATGATTTAAAAAAAACAATAGTATAGATAAAATATGGATATAAAATGTCATAGTGGCTGTATATACACCTTATAAAATAATAAATGTTAAAATTATCAATAAATCCCTAAATTAAATAAGATTTAGACGATGTCCCTTACCATTTGTCTGACTTGACATTCCCATTCATTAATTTCAACTACATTTTATAACTCCTTTTGATTTGTGCCAAAATGATTCCATTTGATTTCCTTATATCCAATTTATGTATTATAGGAGTAATGGATGGATGGTGGGAGATTATTTGAGCACAATTTTTACAATCCAAGTGGCCTGAGAGGTGTGAGTAAGTGGGTAGAGGAAGTTGACTTTTACTAGTTGGAGGAGTGGAACATTATGAATGTCATTAAATATTATTTTATTTTATAATTATTTTCAAATTATAATAGTTCCAAAGTGATATAATTCGAGTATATGATGTGAACGAGTTAAGATACTCGGAAATAATTGGTTTTAGACAAGTTTAGTCACAAAACTATCCTTATCATTTAGTTTTAACCCATTGTTAAAAATAATAAATCTTACCATGTATTCATGTATCTTCATAATATATTGTTACTATATTTACTATTAAATCCAAATAAAAAAGTGGGTTATTAATGATGTTTTTAACATTATATAAGTTATTTTTTTTAATGATTTATTTTTAGGACCATTATATCATTTAATAAAATATTATTTGTTTTAAAAACTCATTTATGTCAATTATAACAGTATTTAGTAATTGATTTTTTAAATTTAATAACAACTTGATTACTTCTAAACAGAGGCCTTAAATCAACCCTTACATGTCAGTGTCATCCAAAATGATCGTGGAAGGAATAAAAAACATCAAATGTCATTTATTTTAATATTTATAATAAATTTTATTTGAATATTTCATTAATAATGTAATCACTACATCATTATTGTGTCAAAAATGAATTTATTTATTTAAAGAATAAAAATTAAATATGAAATTCCATGATGTATGAAATATTTATATATTTATAATTAATATTTATAGTCCAATATATCCCATTATATATCCTTATATTAATATTTATTTAGTAAATGAAACATATTTTTGTTATATTTCCCTTTTCTTTAAATAAAATATTATAAAATGTTATTTTCACACCCACGTGGCTCTTTAATGCTAATAGTTTAGCCTCAAGATACTCATGTCAGTAATATTTCATCAAATTGTATTTGTACATGATTTTGGTTTGTTTTTTTATTATTATAATATTATTATTTTTACCTTATTTACCTGATTTACCCTTTAATCATGGTAAATAAAAACAATTTCTGATGTTACTATTCATAATATCAAAATTTAAAAGGTATGCATTTTAATGAAAAATTGATCTTATGATTCCAACTATAGAAACAATTTTTTAAAATTTAAAAAAACAAAAATTGATGAAATTAATTTAAAATTAGTTCTCGTTGTCTAAACCAAAATGGAGTTTTTTATAAAGGTAAAACATTCAATAGATTGACTCGTTTCTATTTCCAATTTCAATGTGAAATTGCTTCCAATGACCAAAATTGAATTAAATGATAAAAAAATAATCTAATTACACTTTAAAACCAATTAAAAGTTAAATATAACTATATAAATAAGTTAGATGAATAGAATGTTTTTAATAAAATGCAGTATTTTCACTATTCATTAAAATATATATTTTATTAAAAAATACCAAAATTTCATCCAATGTAAATTATGATTGTATTTATTCTCAATTTAAGATTCCAAAATCCAATGGGTAAATGTAAATGCGTTTAAAAAATATATCAACTCAAAATATATTTAATTATATTCATTCCCACTAATACAAAATCTAGGTGTCAACAACAATTTAAAATAATAATATTATTGTTGTATTATTTTTTGTTATAACTTAGTGTTTTTTTCAATGTAATATTTCAGAGAAACTTATTGTTGCGTGTCAGGTATGCTATCATACATAGTTTTTCCATTAAAATAAAATTATTATTAATTAAAAAAAATATTAAAAGATATGAAAATTTATTATTCTATAAATACCAGGGATGTTACATCATTCCATCTTTTGGAAATTGCGTCGTCAAAATTTTATAGATGGGCTCGAAAAATTCCTTGAAAATCCAAAATCAAAAAATTATTCAACAAAAATATATCTCTAAAAAAATAATGTCATGCAAAAAGGTCACTCAAGATAACACATACTAGGATTCCATGTAGGAAAACATGGATATAGAAGAAAAAATGATCATATTGTATTGATGGAGAGTAGTAGAAAACATGACTAGAAGAACATTAACAACCAGAAAACCTCAGACATGTGAGGGGTTAAATGGTATTTGATTTCACATTTGGGAAATTAAATAGAATTTTTTTAATATACTTTTCATTATGATGAGAAATTATATTACTACATTGAAAAAGAATATAAGGAAATATACAAACATGTCAATTAGAGTTTCATCCATTAATAAATATCTATAACAAACTCAACTTTTCTGTAAATGTTGAGTACTCAAAAAGAATTGGTCACACATAAATCACTAGAATCATGTTATAGATATTAAAATAATACAAAAAAATATGAACTATATATATCCCCAATATTTGGACATTAACAAAAAACAAAGTGGTTCGTACAAAATCAGATAATCCCCTAAAAATAAAAAATAATTTATAAGGAAAAGTACTAATTTTAATCTCCAAAATTTAATATTCAATAAACAATGTTCTGAAAAGACCATTCAATAAATTGATGCCCTTAAAATTAGTTAAAATTAATGCAATATGTGATTGGAATATAAAATTCGCAATAATTTGATCACATAATCATCCACTAAAAATCATAACATTTATCTCTAACTAACAATGATTACTATTAAATTATCATATTGAAATGTAATAAAACTAATCACATATTCTCAAAAATAGGTTAATCATTTCAATAACTAACACAAATTACCATATTTCCACAATAAAAACCTTTATTCTTCCAAAAAAATTCAATCATTACTCTCCAAATGAAATCTCAGTGTATCCCGTTTTCCATAGGCATATAGTGATCCCAAAAGTGTGAAAGTCTTATGAAATACAATTTATCACTAAATCACCAAATAAATTTCATATACTAAGGATATCTATTTGATAAAACATAAGTTCCCAAAATCGACATATTCTTGAACTATAAAATCATTTATCACAAAATAATAATTCACACTAACAAGGGAAATCGCGTAGGCCAGTGGTATGTGATAAAACCTTGTCCCACATCGGTTGTGGGTATGATTCTCATGACCTTGTATGATGCGATGGGTTGACATCCTTCCTACAGTTTAACCTTTTTCTAAAACTATATAATTTTTAAAACATTCCCAAAATGTGTTAAAATCTTCAAAAATAACTATAACATAATATAACTTCATGTTTATCTCATTCCTTTAATTTTTCATCTCAAAATTTAATAAAACATAATTACATCGAAATAAATGAACATATAAACCCTAAAGATAAATTATAAATATGTAGAAAAAATAAATTATAATTCATCCTCCAATATCATTTTCATATAACAAACTTCTGGGTTACAAATAAAAAAAAGTCTTCCAATGTAATCCCATCAACAAAATATAATTAATAATTATAAACATTTCATTAACCATAGATCAAACATAACACTCTAATTTCTCAAAGGTAGTCATCTTAATCATCCAAAAATTCTTCATGATCCCTTACCAAAGTTTTTCTAACTTATTCCATAATTATTCATTCCTACAACCAAAATCATTAATTATGTCTGAATATTCAACAAACTCAAAACATGAGCTATGAAAAAATACATACCATTCATAGGTCATTTTTAGTTCCTTCATCCTCAATTGGAATAGAATTAGGTATTGGTAAACATTTATTTATATGGTCCTCCCGATCCAATTCACAAAACTTCTTCCTTGAAATTCTATTTGAGTAATGACTATGCACACCAAATTTTAAACATTGGTTTATATGGTCCTCCTGATCCAATACATACCATACATAAAATTATCCTAGCATGTGATGACACCAGAATGGTCTAGTTGGTAACTCCATAATTGGGAATCGTTTAACACGACATGAATCCACTTGAATAGAGATTACATGTAAAACCAATATGCCATCATTTAATGAACATTACTGATTTAAAAAAGTCCATAAACCCTTGGTGCCAATATAAAGAATTTTACAAATTGATCATGTACTAAATGAGGTGAAACAATGATAAAGACATAATCAAAAACTGAAAATAGTAATGTACTATTATGATGGTACTCATTATGTTTTTGGAGATTCTGATATTTCTATACCCACTTTCAGATATATAGTAACTTTTCCAGAATCATTGTATCAAGGCATGGTCAAACCAACAGTTGTTCACAAAAATCATCTGAATTAAAATGATATATACTAGGAATCCCATTAAATTATTCAAATTAAACCATTGGAATGTTATTTTATAAATAATCAAAGATATAAGGATCATATTAATGAATAATATCCTCAAGAACACGAAGTTATTAGTCAATTTTCACATCATTCAGAAGGCGCCACATAATGCTTAATTTCAACATGTCACAAAACTCATCATTTAATCAATTCCAAAACAATGATATAAATAATGGATCTCTTTTAAAATTAATAGCATAATGAACATCATTAATAATAATATAATCTATGATATATAGGTTCTCGATCCCTTCCACCAGTTTCATCTCCTTAATTGGATGGAAATGAGGTGATTTCACAAGTTTATCAATTATAACTAAAATTTCATTATTTCTACTTGGATTTCATTATATGAAACAATTATGAACAATGTTATTTCATCTAAACTCAACACTAGAATAGGTTCATAAGGAAAAAACAAGTAGGTCATCGGTGCAACAACTTAATTTTTCAATAGAAATGGAATAGTTAGTCGAAATATAAAACTTAATACCATAACCCATTCACTAATAATGAAATGTAAAATCATTATAAATTTATCTAGTACAAAGGCGTGTAATCAATCTACACTAATTTCCATTATCTGTCCTCTCTTTCCCCAATGATATTTGATCTATTGACCTACAAAGGATACAAATATAATCATTAGTGAAATGACACTAAAGTACTATGTTCTCCGAAATAATAAAATTTTTCATAAAATATAGACAATATTGTTCTAGTTTATGCCCACAATAAAATCAATCATCAATTTACAGATCAATACTCTTAAAATTTATGATCACAATCACATCTTCCCCATATACATTCAAGAGTGTCCCACTAAATGTATCATCAAATACCATTGTATGAATCATTACATGAAGGTTTGAGTTAGTAACATCTTACTCACTATGTCAGTGTTCATATTCCCTATCCCTAGGGTATATTAAATATACAAATAAAAATTATAAATATAATATTAAAAGAATATATATCATATTTTAATATCACTATTGATAAAAATATAATTCATTCTATTATGATATTGATATACTGTAAACCACTCATTGGAGAGATAGTTGTGTCATTTTTTGAGAGTGACTATCAACATATCAAATATATGACTATGTGAAAGATAAGTCATCTAATTAGTTCATAATTAGTAAGAGGAATAATCCAATAAATGATTCAAGTACAACATACTAAATCCAAACATCATACCTAATGAAATGAAAAAAAATAATCACTACCCAAACATTATTCTAAATTAATTAGAACTATATTTGATGAAATCCACACATATAGTTAAAAAAAAAATATCATATGCATATCATTCCATTAATACATAGATACCTTTTAGATATAACCTATTATATGTGATAAAATATTGGATAAATATAATATATACTACCTATAGTAACTATCAATGAAACAAATAATTAAATCACCAACACTTTTCTAGGATTCTCTCATGAAAACGCCACATTAATCATTTCAGGATCTAGTGAGATTATCCTATAAAAATATAATTTTCAATAAAATATACTTCATATATCCAAAATAACATTTAAAATGATTCCCAAAAATTCATATAATAAATTCCATAAAAACAATTTGGATAATTATAATGACTTAATGATAGAACTAAATACTCATAATGTTAATACCTACCCCTAAACATTGTCTTAGTAGCATCCACAACCTATACTCTTACCGAATGATATCTCAATCACATATCAATATATTTACAATTTTTAGAATCCTTATAGTGGATCAAATAGACATTAAATACCTGGAAATGGATAATTGTTCTTTATAGACTACTATTTAATCATTTGCTAATAAATAAAATTTTAGGGACATCCCTCAACCTTATTTTCAATGATGAATCATGGAACATATGGTTACATAACAAGTCAAACATATCCTATATCCATATGATAATAATGAAAATATTTTTGTTCCATTAAATCAATAGATTATATATTATATGACTAAAAGTAGATGAGAATCATCCCCAAATGTATGTCAATATTAAAATCAACCAATCTCATGTGTGGTAATATATAAAAATCATCTATAAATACCTCATGTTTCTCATAAAAAATGAGGGAAATGTGATAATTAATAAATGATAAATCATTTCAATGTAAATCATTGAAAATTTAAATTAAATCATTACAAACATAGGAATAATTGTCATTTCCTTCCATGATCAAGGATCCCATAGACCATGAAATATGTTAGTGACCCCATCATAAGATAACCACTCAACAGGATGAAAATAAATATAGAATTCATCAAAAATATTAAACCAAACAATCAATTCCAATGTGTTTAACGATAAAAATATTATTGAGAATGAAAACCCATAATAACATGTGTTTAAGGTTTGTAATTAGTCACTCTAAACATTTATGACTATGTACCTTTATTCATCCCATGGGAGAATAAAGATAAATTATAAAATTCATAAGCTCTGATCATAATCACTACACACCCATCAACATATGAGATATAAATGGATGATATTCAATAGTGTCTAATAAATCCATTACCATAGTGAATGAAATTTGAATCGTCCACATCATAGTTGTTGGCACCATTTATATGTTCTTAGGTACATATTATAATGTACAAATATTTCAAAAATAAAAAATCTATTATCTTTATTAACATAATGAGTATTGGATTTTTATAGAGAATGATATCCAACTAGCACTTTTATATTAGATTGGTCCATGGATTTATAGATAATAGTGGATATATATCTACTTTATATAAATATTATACTACAAAATTCCTAAGATAATATGGTTTTCCATAATGATTGAAAATACTGGGTACAACCATGAAGTCAGGCTCAGTGTGCCCATAAAAATAAAAATAGTAACAACACACAAAGTTATGACTAGAATAATACCATAAAAATTATCCTGAGGTAAATTTATCACCCATATTGTGATTTTTTCCAATTTAAAAACCATGGTTTCCTCTCCCGATATCAATACTTCTAGTTAGACATATCCTGTAGGATAAGTATTCTTATTCTATACCTGATTTATCAACAACCTTATTAATGTACAGTAGGCACATGAGAATATGAATCAATCGGATATTATGATTAAGACCCATATCAAACCACATAGCAATTAGGATGTCCTTAGAAAAAAGTTCTAAAGATAGAAGTACCAACTATAGAAAACAAGTAACACACTCTAACATATAATTATCTCCTTCATACAATTCAAAAAACAATCAAACATTCAGTAAAAGAATAGCTTATTGTATAGAACTACTTACTAAAACCCATCATGAATGTGTTCTATCTGATTTACTCTTGTAATAGAGAATCTATATTAGAATACCAATATTTCCTTAATGGTCCATCATGGATATATGTGGATAATAATACAACAATTTTCATACTATTATTCAAAAACTGGAAATCCAATATTATGAGTAATTCCATGAGTGAGAAATATTATATAGAGGCAACTACCTATAAAATTAATGAATTATTGTTTCCCTTAATTACAAGGATAACAAAAATGGAGATTTGGTTATCATAACACTAACTCAAAAAATAAAATATCATTAATCATAATGAAAACCCTATATATTCAACACCCACATACCATTAGGGTTGTAGTTAAGTAAAAATAAGATATATTTAGTAGTGATATTCAAAGAGGACAAAAGATCAAGTGAAAATTGGATCAAACATCGAAAATATCCACCAAAGAAAGATAAACCACTAATAGAGTGAAAGGAGATCATATAGATTATCAAAAAATGATTGGGTCATGTTATTGATATAATATTAGGTAATTATATCTAAATATTTCCATGTGTGTCAAGGTAATTTTCTATTTTCATAAAATCAAATGGGGAAAGTTGTTTAGTTGTAATGGTTAATCTAAATATGGGATACAATTGTGTTAGCTTCTACCGCTAGAAAATAATATAAAATCTCTTGAAATATCCAAACAATACTAAATCTATTCCCATGTGTTGAGAAATCATATATACCCAAACCCTTTCATTAATAATGTTTTCCTAGTGACTTTCACATTTATATAAACTACACTGGAAACATAGAAAATGACTATATATCAAACAAAGACATATTCCAATGATATCTCATTATAACTACAAATATTATGTGGAACATTTTCCATATCATTTTCTCCTAAAATTCGAAATTCTTGAACTTGGACCCCAGAATGACATTATAACCCCAAAATTGAAAACAATGAAAAAAATACACACATGTGACATAGAAAACATCATTTTATGAGTAGAAGTAACAACATTATGAAATACTTTCTAAAAATAAATTCCAATTAAAATTTATCTACTAGTTATTAGGAAATAATTATTCAATTTTGAATAATTAGAATTAATTCTAATGAGGAATAAAACCTACAAGAGAAAAAATTTTCATTTGACAATAAATTTTGGTTTTCCACATATAATTGATTTTAAAATAAAAATAAAAATTTATAATTTTATAATATTTTTCACAAAATTCTAAAATTTATAACATCATCATAGAAAATATATCTATATTTCTTTTTTGGGATTTTTTTGGGAAAATATATATTTTTGGATGAAGAGTTAAAATAATGATTTCTATAAAAACTGTATTTTATTTTTATGGTGTTATAGAGTCCTATTATATTTTCGTGTTTTATTATAGTAAAAAATTTTCCTTTGTTATAAACACAAAAAAATTAATTAAATTTCATTAAACAATATATTTGATTTTGGCATAATATCATTTTGATTTTAAAAAAATGTATTTTTCTCAACAAATCAATATATTGATTATACAGATATAATAAATTTTTTATAATTTTTTAAAATTAAATAAAACAGAATTCATATCACATTGATAATTAATTTTTTTTTATAAAAAATACCATCAATATCCATCACAATGAATTGTAACCGTGTTAATTGTTTATTAACATATCAGTGGGTAATTTTTTTTGAATAATATTTAAATTATGTCATAATGTCTAAAAATTAATCCTAAAATTTCAATTATTAAATTGGTTGAGATTATTTTTTATTTGTATTTTCATACCATTAAAAATATTTAGTTTTTTTTCAACGTTCCCATAATTATAGCCTTTATTTTATTTTAAATAAAGATAAATTACAAAATTTCACTATTTATCACATGTTATTTTTTATTGTATTTATATGGATAATAATTATATATGAAAATATATTCACCATATATTCTATTTGAAATAAAATATTTTAAATATAATCAATTTTTAATTTTTTTAAAGAATATATAGAATCCTAGAATATTTACAAGACACTAACACATATCAATTTCATATAGTTGAATAATAATTTGATTGATATTCAAAAAATTTAAAAATATTATTAACATTAATTGTAGTGTAAAATTTATTTAATTTATAAATATATACTGAAAATGGATCTTAAAGTATTTATAATTTAATTCAACAATTATCAAGATTTCACAAATGTACAATTTCGTATATAGTCTTAAAATTGATATAGGATATTTTTTAATGTCTTCAAATTATTTCTAAATCATAATTATACTATAAAAATACCCTATAAACTCATTTCTATTATAAATATTAAATTATATTATTAATTTCTATTTGTGTGACATATTAAATTTTTTGTATCATTTTTATGAATCTTAGAGTTTGAAAAATTTGTCACCTATATTATAGTTATAAGGGATAACAAGGGACTATAATATTAATATATCATTCAAAATTTGACAAAATTTTTTTAAAAAATTATGCATTCAATTGAAATATTACTTATACTCCTTTAAATTAAATCTATTGAAATTTGAATGGATTTGGAAAGAGTTAGATATATATAACATAATAACATGTCATGTATTTTTATGATTTACTTCTGCCTCACTTAATTTATGTTACATTCACTCCTCTATTATAATGACCATATTGGGAAACATATATTGACAAAACCCTACTCAAAACTCATCTCGACATCCATATAAACCTTCTAGTGTTGTTATTATACTTAATAGAACAAAACAAATCTCTTTAAATGGTTATCTAAATAGGTTTTCTAAAATCATTTTAATCAACATCACAAAATACTATTATTAGTATATGTTCTTAAACAACATACAATTATGATTTAAATGTATTAAAATATTGACATTATAAAAAATCTATTTCATAATTTTTATTATGTTATCATAATTGCCATTATATTTTTATCAACATTTTCAATGGGAAATGATAATGCCAACATTTCTATATATAGACTACTATTTTCATGGCTGGCGTATTTTAAATTTAATAACATCATATATTTATTGTATATAAATGTATAAATAATGATATTATCATTTTTTATTATTATCATTAATTTATTAAATATTATTCTAATTATTTTCCTCTCATCCATTGTATGACTAAAATTTTGTTCATTTTTACATGTGGAATGCCACCTAGATGGATTGATAGGATTTGTTTTCCAATTATGATTTGTATTGACTGGGATGATATTAAATATTATAAATATATGTGATATATTTTATATAATTTTTTTATTTGATTATGAAAATTTAAATTTATTCATCTATAAAAAGGTGAAAACATCAAGTGTGTATCTGTATCAACCACTATCTTTATGAGGTGATGTTACTCATTTTTCTTAAATACCATTTTTATTTGTTATAGAGGTTTATATACTGGTTAAATATAATGACTATTACATTATTAGGATTATATAAAATAATAATACCTTCTCAAGTTGTATGTACATAAACAACTGTTAGGAAACACACCCGAAAAAATGAGATGTTAACACCCGAAACAATGATTTTAAGGAAGAACTATTAATAAATGGATTATAAGATGTTATAAGCCGTTAATACATAGTACGATAAGTATAAATATAGTTCTAATATTTTTATTTATATAATTTTAAATCAATATGTTGGTTACAAATCAATTAAATTATTGAGAGAAGGGTTTCTCTTCACAATTTTATTAACATATAAAAAGTTTCATATTAAAAAAAGTTTTTCTATGTGTTTTATATACTGATCATGAATATATTTCAATATTATTATCCTGAAAATAATGTTTATTTAATAATTTTTATATGTTTCACTATTTTATGTGGTTTTATTTAAATATTACAAAATTTTTAATGGTTCAATTCCAAAATGTTTTTTTATTAAGTCATGTTAAAAATTATGCACCTACTTATAGGGTCTGTATTTAACCCCTGATATTTTATGTCAGTTATGTGTTTATTTTCATCTTATTTATGTATTCATTTAATTTTATTTATTTTAATTTTTTTCTAAATCATAAGATTCCAAATTGGTAATGCAATTTATTGTAGTCTAATATATTTTATCGATTTTCTTTGTTGAAATTTAGATTTTTGGAAATTATAGTATAATTATACATTCAAACTCATATATTATATTATCTAATAGTTATTTTTTAATTATTATGTATTATTATCATTTTCCCTTTTTTGGTACTTTAGATAATTGTTAAAAATGTCACATAAAATTATAGAATTATATCATTTGTTGTGTGTAGAATTATTGAATTCCATATTAATTTTCAAATAATTATATTCAATAAATTTGTAAAAAAGGAATGTTTTAAATAGGTAAATTTAACTAATTATTTTAGTGTTTATAATGTTTTAATTGAAGTAATTTTTAAATTATTTTTGAGGAAGTATTTTGTTACATTAAATAAAATTGTGAAATTAATGTTCTCATTTAACATATAGAGCCTAAAATGTTTCTCCCACCCTTAAGACTCTTATATTTATTTAATATTTCTTTATAATTTCCCATGGGTATTATCAATGAAAATATTTTCATAAATATTTTAGGAAATATTATTTAAAATATTGCAAATAAAACTTGTTATTTTTCTCATTTTCATAGAGAATTGATAATTTGTTCATTTAAAATTTTACTTATTTTTTAACATAATTTAATGATTATTATTAGTCATTGTGCTTATGATATTATAATTCAATAAAGATTAATTATATATATGACTTATTATGATGGTTTTTAAGTAAAATATTCAGGAATATTTTTCCAAAGGTTCGTCATGCTATGAATGGAACAATGATTGTTTATATGATATTATAATGAAATAAAAAATAAAGTGAAATTATTCATGTTATGTTCTTTGATAATTATTGATGATGATGAGTGATACATATATAGCCCATGAGTTATCTAGTTTTAGAACATGAAGATGGGAAATCCTAATATAACTTTCAAATATAATGTGAAATGTTATTGAATTAATTGGATGGAAGATAATCATAGGATATAGTGGAGTTTAGTCAACATAATTAAGTCTAATAGATTAAGAGAATAAATGGAAGGAAGTAAATCCTATGAAATTCATATAATTATCATGTTTAAGGGATTATATTATTAATTTATGATGTTCTAAAATACCAATGTTGTTTCCCTATTCATTTTATAAGTATTATTGTTTCTGTTGAATAATATTGATTTCTTATTTCTCATAATCATTGAATTATATTTATTTTTTCTTATATTAATTATTTATCTCATTAATCTTCTTTATGATCAAGGATCTTATTCATGGGAAATATATTATGTTATTCTCATACCTGTTGATTATTTCCTTATACCCATATTCATATATTATACATACATATGAACATATACAGATATCTCCTATGTTTACCCTTACTAGTCTTATTAGTTCACACATTCCTATGTTTCCCTTTACCTAGGATATAAAGACTAATATTATGTAACATATATGTAAATGGGTATCATGTGTATATAATTTCTTGGATATATTTTGATTCTCTTATAGAAAATTAAAATCCATTAAATAGAGAAATATTCCCATATTTTTGACAAAAGAATCATATTTTTTACATGATGGGGGCTCTCCCATCATTCTCTAAAACCCATAACCAAAAAGTGATAGGGAATGTTTTTTATCCCTGTTTATTAATTTTTTATATTTACTAAAGGCTAAAATTGGGTCACATTGGTTGGTTTCAAATCTAGTATGTAAATAATATACTTTTGGAACCCTAATAGAGGGTATGGGTCTTAGTATTTCTTTGTTTGTATTAGAAAAGGGTTTATATAACATTATTTACTATGGAGTTATCAAATAAATTTAATTTTAGATTTAAGGACATTATTATGGGCTCATCATTTTAGGTATGGTGATTATTTTAATATTATAGATTGTAACTACTTATGTTTATCATACCTAATTATGTACAGTGTTAAGTGGATTGTTCTTTATGGAGTATAAAATAAATAAATATTTACCAAATATGTTGTTTTTGTAGAATTAGATGGTATAAATACTACATAATAAATTAAAATATATATATATATGTTTATATTCATTTAAAATAATATCATAATTAGTGGATCATTAAAATAGTTAAAATAGTATTTTATGCTTTAAATGTATGTTATAAAATGTTTATGTTTCAAGTTTGGTATATTAATTATTAGTTTTAATTTTATAAGTGTATTTTATATATAAATAATAACATAATTTTAAAAAATGATTCTAATTATTAATATATATCACAACTAAATTTTTAGATGTAAATAGAAAAACTAATATCAATTTTAATTTATCATTTTCATATTATGAGAAGTTGAAAATTTAATATTTTTTTGAAGTATTATTTTTTATGTAAATATTGAAAATATTGATGTTATCAATTTCATAACCATCATAATATTATTGTAGTATATAAACACATTGATTTGATTTTATAAATATTCATGTCAAATTATTTATAATAATATATGATAAATCATTTTAATATATTATTTAAAATATTTAAAAATATTGTCAACAATATCAAGGTTTATATAGTGATTTAATGAAATATTTTTTTTCTATTTTAGTATAATTTATTATAACATGATTAAATGAATTGTTTGGATTATTATAATAAAAAAATATTAATAATATTTTTATTAAACCCATATTATTAAATATAATTGATAATACTATCTTAATAATAAAATTTCTTACTTAAAAAAACTTGTTCAAAAAACATTTTCTTGCATGTTACATGGATAACCATAATATTAATTTCCCAATAAAATTAAATATAATTTTTTAAAGTAATTATTATAATTTAGATAATAATTATCAATCTATTAAATATAAAAATTAAATTTTAGCTGTAAAATTTATATTATATGGATTAATGATAATTACCAAATAACAGAGAAAAATTTATAACAAAATTATTATTGTATTATTATCATGGAAATTAAATCAAATAAATAAAGTGAAAATCCTATATATAATGAATCGGATATGATATATCAACACATAATTAATTATGTTATCAATAATTTTTTGGAAATCAATTCAAAATTAAATTTTGAATATCTAATTATCTAATGTAATTTTTCAACTAAAATTGTTCTTCAACACATTTAATTTTTTATTTAAAAGTGAATTTTATAATTCTTAAAATAATTTTTGGATTAAATATATATTAAATTTTGTTACATAATAACAAAATGTTGTTGTTTTTGTTCGGTTATATGTTTAATTGATCATAAAATCACATAGTTAAAAAACATGATACATAGTTATAATGTAAATAGTAAAATGTTACCACCTTATTGTAAATACACTATAACATGTTTAAAACATTTTTGAAAAAATGTTCATTCCATGATAACATGAATTAAACCCCAAAATAAATAATTTATAAATTATAGAGTAATTGAGGTTGGAATACTTTCATGATATTATTGTAAATGATGATAATTTCCAAAAGTTCCCCATTTTGTAAGGGAAAATCTAATAGAATAATCAAGTTTCATTGTCCGTTTTATCTCATCATAGGCTTATCTTCTTAAAATTTATATTCCAAATATATTATCCCCATATTAATTTGAATAATTAATTATCATTATGATAATTATATGATGTTATATTTCTAATTGCTCACTTATTTTGTCATCTTTATCAACTATGAAAAAAACCAAAAACATTCTTAGTTCATTACGTAGACTACAACCTCCACTAAGTGACGTCAGTTTTTAATTAATTATCACCATGGATATTAATAATAGTGGAAACTAACAATAAATAATATTTATATTATATATTTATCTTCCTTACATTTCAATTTAATATCCATATTCTCCCCTAATATTGTGTTGTAAAATGGAAACACAAATCAAGCATTAGTGTGGATTTCTACCACCATAGTGTATTATTTTTAAATATTTATTTGTATTCATATAATATATATAACAATCATAAAATCTATTTCAAAAAAATAAATGCATTGAAATAAAATCACTATTCCCCTTTTATAATGATATTATGTAAATGGAATGAACAATTTGATCATACTCTCCAATTGAGATAAATCTGGATCATGTTTGGGTCAATTTAACAACCTTCATATACATTGTTTTAATATATGATTATCGATGACTATGAGAACATAAAAAAGTAAAAATTTTCAATTTATCCAACCTAGTTTAACTAAAATGGTCACCCATGTTGTTGTTCAACAATTTGAGAATCAGAAAAACCATAATATAAAATATCACGTATAACTAATTATAAATGATAGTAACATGTAAAATACAATATACATTTCCATGATAAGTAAAATAAAATTCCAAATTTGATAAAAATAAAATATTTAAAAAGAAATTTCAATAAATTCTCCACGAGATGAATTGTCCCCTCTATAATATCATGGATCAAAGATAATCAAAATAATAGAAACATAAAAACTAAAAAATTCCATTAACATTACCTGTATCCATCAAAACAAAATCTACAACTACCAAATGGAAATAGTATCATATGATAAGTAGTCCCGATATTATTCCACCTAATAAACAATAAATATTATGATGTCAATATTTAATTATCTCTATATTAAAAAAATTCTTGTTTATAATTCATTTTATATTGATAAAACCATTTTATATTTCATCTATTTATTTCCAACAAATAAAAATGATTACATTCATAATTAAAGGAATAAGAAAATAATATGTGATAATTTATGAAATTATAAAAAATAGACACATATACACTACACGATAGGAATGCATCCTGATATCCATTAAATTAACCATCATATAGAAAACCATTCGTAAATGAAAAATAAATCCATTAGGGCTATATCCGTTGGGTATACATTATAAATATGAATGAGAAATACAAATCTATGGATAAGGTGGATCTAAAAAATACAAACACTAGTGGAGTTACACACACTAAAGTGACATAAATCCTCCTGTGTCATTTCACACACAATATTTTAGAATATATTTCATAATTCATCCAATGTTAACCAATGCATTAATTTTATAATTATTAAAAAAACTTTTGATATAATTTAATATAAAATCAATTAAAATAATTTCTAATTAAGGTATTAAAGACCCTTTCTAAAACAAAAACCATCATTGAATCATTTCATCGATTACATGGTGTTTGTGAAACAATTTTAAATGAAACCACCTATAAAATCATGAATATATTATAAAATAAGCCTTATATTATGAAATAATTCGTTTTAATTTAATAATCTAATGGAATATACTATAACCTAATGAAATTCATGAATTAAACCTTACCAAATATACATCCCGTAAACAATGGTTGAAATGTATTATATTTAAAAATGGAGATTTAAAATGACCATATTAACTAGAGAGTTGTAAGGAATAGTTGGAAAATGATGAAGGGTCAATCAAAATCAAATCCTTTTAATTAAAAATAAATAATGTAGTATACCCCATAACAAAATTCATATCAACAAAGATAAATCGGGAGAGGGACATTCCAAACACCTGAATGAATGCAACCAACTATACTAGTGATCCACAACACCAATAACAGTGATCTAGATGAATTGGAATCACCCAAAACCAGATGGATGATATACATGGTATATTTGAAGAAGTGTGTTTATAAAATCCAAATATTTTAATAATGGAACACTATGTTTTGATAGTGGATATGATACACCACATCAATATTAAAAGAAAGATTAGATATTATTATTTAAATGTTATTTTCATAACATAGTCATTAGAATTACAATTATGAACATGATGAACTAAATTATTAAACTTTGTTATATATATTCATATGTAAATAATTCTTGGATCAATTAATTATAAGTGAAAAATAAAAACATTTATAGAAAAAGGAAAAATTTTCTGGAAAATGATTTAAATGTGAACAACTATGTTTTATTCCAATAAATAAACAATTAACTCTATTTGTATTATATTCTTGATATATATATATAACATTCAATCTATTGTTTGACATTCAACCAACTTTTTTTCTATAAATGATATATGAACAAATCCAATTTTACAAATAACATATTTATTTTTATAAAAACAAATATTTCTTACTCTTGATGGTGATCTTATTGTGAATATAGTGATAGAAAATTTTATAAATTATAATCAATAAAATAATATTCTTCATTTAAATAATAATAATAAAATTTAATTTGTTTTAATTTTTGGTATTTTTATGATAGTTTTAATATTTTTATGAATACTGGAAATACTATATTTTAATTGAAAATAGATATTTCATCTAAATAATTAAAATCGAAAGATAATATTTTATATTTTTTTAATGTATAATTATATCAATTTTTTATAATTAAACCACTTTAGCTCATTTTAATCAATTTCTCATTGAATATGGATATAAAAATATTTCAATGTTTTAATCATTTTCAGTTTTAAACATTTTCAGTTTTAAAAACATGCTTCCTCACCCCATATATGGGGTTAATATAGAATTAATTTTAGACTCTGATTTATTTAAAAAGTATAAAATAAATAGATTTTATATTTCTAATAAAAAATTAAAAATGTATTTAATTGGATACTATTTTTTTGAACAATATGTATATAAATTTTAGTAATCATTATTACCACAATTATGGGTAAAGCGGGTAATTAAGGGTAAAAATAATATTTAAAAAATAAAAAATTACTCTAACATGTGTCCTAATTTTATTAAAAGATTAATTTTTTTGACTAAAATCATACTTATTTATATTTTATGACATATTTGAGCCAATTAGATGAACTTATTCACTTTTTCTTTAAAAAATGTCAAAGATGTCACAATTATGTCTTAATAACTAAAATATTATTAATATAGGTTTATTTATAAGATATATTAACCTATAAGTAATAATTTAAAGATAAAATAGTTATCTCAATCACATAAATTTAATTATAACTTTTATGTCATAATATAACTAACATAATTACATACAAAATAATGATGATATAAATGTTTAATTAATAAAGAAATCAAATAAATGTTATTCAAACTTTTAATTAAATAAATATTGAAATAATTAATATCATCCATGAATTCAATAGGTTACATTAAATTTCATGTGATTTTTTAGAATAATTGTGTCAAATTTTTTTGGTTTGTATGATAATTTTAAATGTCGAACTAAAGAATCGTGTCAAAATTGACATTAATGATATTTTCAAATAAATGATATTTTATTAAATGATATAAAATTTTTAAAAAACAAAAAATATTTCCCAAATATTGGGATATTTCTTAAAATGAAACCATTCATTCAATTTTTATTCATTTAACATTGTATTGTAACTATATTAACCTTTAATGTTTAAAAATACATGTTGTTAAAGTTAGATATAAAGGGGTTAAATTAGGATCAAATCCAAAAACAATATAAGTATAAAAAAGTATTCAAAATTAATATGATATTAATTAGATGAATGGATTTCATACCAAAATCATCCTATCTTAAATAATAATAATTTTTTTTCTCCATTTTGATTAGAAAATTAATTTATATTAATTTAATATTTTAATAAATTCCAAGAGTACCACTCCCATCTCTTATATAGGGGTACATCATCATCTATTTTCATCAAAATTAATAAGATATTTTTTTCAAATATATACCCAACTAAATTCCTAGAATCCTTACATACCTTCTAGATAACTTAGTTTGGTAATAACACAACCCGTTGTGGTCATAAGGATTTAGGCAAGGAAGATTGAACGAAGAAAGGGTATCATTTTTAATTATGTATTTCTATTTTATTTATTCTTACAGTACAATCAATATAACTAAACCATTATGAAATAATAACTCGAGTATAAGAAATATTTTGGGATGTAATTATGTTAGTATCATCTCCTAAATTGATCTCCACTTCCATAAAGTGAGAAAATAATTATCATTTGTGTGAGCAGGGATGCACCGCATCATGAACTGATATAATACATTTTTCAACAGCATATCGTTGGACAATATATAATTTTGGAATTAATGTTTATATATGATAATAATTACATATTTTTCATTGTGAATAGATAATATATCGTTTTAAACTTATACCTTTCCATGCATGGATAAATGATAATGCTATTGGTGCACACACGTCAACTATCAACTACTCAAGGCGATGTCATTCACTTTTCATCACCATATAAAATGGATAATATATATATATATATAAGAATATTTTATGAAATACAATGATATGTATGATATTTTTATCATTTTCTAAAGTTAAATTTATATTAACCTTCATATGTACCCCCATTTTCTTGTATTTAATCCATACCTTATGATTTTCCTGGCTATAAATTGTATGGGTGAAAGATGGGAGAGATAGGTGAAATCTAAATATGTTTTTTGGGATAATGTTGGTGCACAAGGGTTGCACACTGTTTTTTTAACCGTGCAGATATCATAGGAGAAAAAGTACATAGTTGTAATTTTGAGGCATTTTATTTGGCATGCATTGAGCATGGTTAGTGAGACAGTGTGAGGAGGCCAAGCAGGGGTTTCCTTAAAATAGTAACTAATGCATTGTTGGACCCCAGTTTTTCTAACTATGTTGTCCAACCGTGCGTAGAGTCAATGTTAGAACTATTAAAATGGGATCTCACTCATTTTTAAGATATCTCCCTCATTTTTTCTGTTATGTACCCCTAACTCTATATTACTATACATCGAAGGTAGGAGAACCTATCCAAATCATTTTAGAGTTAATCTAGAGCCATTCCCTGAGATATTCTAGCATGATTCTTACGGTAAGTGATGTTCATCACCGTTTATGTTTCGTTTCGTAGATCTATATTGATCTACTTCTCTTATCTTGTTATCTTATTCATATTTACACATATAATGGGTATATCTATGTTGGGGGATTCCATATATGATGATATTTCATTTCTTCGATGGTATTAGAATAGATATAAGGCAATTTCTAGGGAGTTTCATCCTGGTTGCAAGAGAATTCTTCATCTGTAGTCGAGCTTCATCAAAACCATCAAAGTAGGTGGCTTCTATCTCGACTGCTTTTGATATAATTTATTGGATTAGTTTCATATTTATTAAATTGAATAAAATTGTCTGTGAAATCATGGTTCAACGAATGGAATAAATCTTCTTAAATAATGATTTATCATTTTGGGGAATTGTGTTATCTCTGTGAATTGTTGTTCAAATTGATTTTATTTCATGAATTTAAAATGGTGATTTTAAAGTATGGATTTTCTAGAATGTAAAAATGGATTTAAGGGAAGTGTATTTTCAATAAAAAGTGTGTTTTATTGAATTGTTTTTATATTGAAATAGTTTTGATGAAATGGTTTTCAATAAAGACGGTGTTTTTATTAAAGGGTTTTTTTCATGGTCCTTGGGAATATTGTTTTGATTTTTCATATTTCATTTATGGCCTTGGTTGAAATATAACCATGTGACCAGTGCCAAATTTTAAAAAGCACATGGGGAATAATTACCTTATGGAGACTCGGTAGATCGATGAGAAACTTCTCATGAGTATGGAACTATCATTTCATTACATGCATGACTGGATGTGTGGATTTGTGTGATGAATTGTGTATGCTAAAAAATAAGTGAGAAATGTTTTAATGTTTTGTTTAGTTATTTTTCTGAAATTATATCATTCTGGAGAATTTTGTTTCAATTGCACTTTCAGTCGTTTTGTTATAACTGGTTTTGGAATAAAATTTATATTTAGTTATAAACCACTTTGAGAAACTGTTTTAAATAAACTATTTTATGTAAATATATTTAACGCTTATATCCTATATGAATGAGTAGAGAAGTCATTGGGTAAACGTAATGAGTCTTATATTCATCCCTACTTTGGCACTTTGGTGCTTCTATATATGATAACTTATCGGTCATGGGAAATGGTAAATTATCACATGTTTTTAGCAGTACCTCATGATACATGGGATGTTTGGTGATTAAAGAGAATAGAGCTTATGGATAATAGAGTCTTGTGTTCTTTTTACAGTCTTTAGTTTTTTATCTTCTGTTTACTTTGAAAATTTCATTATATTCTGTTGTGGAATACATTGATATGGGTTTGAGATAAATGAACTGGTTGATTTTTCTATCATTTTTCATGCATCATATAGTGATCTTTTGGTTATGGTTTTATAAAATAATGTATTTATTCTTAATGGGTAAATATTCCCCACTGGTATTTGAAACCCTTTAGCATTTCTGTCCATCATTTGGCATCTTGGTGATGTCTCTTAAGGCCTAGTAATGAGTCATTGTATTGTCAATATAATGATAATTATAAGGTCATTAAAAATGGTATCATCTTGTTTTATCCTTTCCCAACAAGTTTTTTTTAATGTTCTCAAACATTGAGTTGAATTTTGTTCTTGTATATTGCTTGTTTGGTGATCTTAGAAAGGATTAGGATTGTTGGGACATGAAATGTACAACATAAAAGGATATAGCTATCCCATTTATGATGAGCTTGATGTTACTAGGGATTTGGGTTCATAAGTGTTTTGTTGAAACTTATATGATAATTGAATATCATTTTCATGGGTTTAACCAATGAGATAATCTGGGAATGCATTATAGAGGAGTTATTTCCCACTAGGTGGGAATAAATCATTTGGAGTAATGATTTATGTTGTGTAAAGTTGTTAAATTTTTAAATAGTATAAAATTGTTTTTCAAGGAAATGATTTTGAAAAAATAGATGGTCATGGTATTTTAAAATCGTTTGACATTCAAATGCATGGATTGATGTTTCAAAAAATGGAAGAACTGGAAAAGGGATTTTTTAATAATTTTGTGATAGTTGATGTGATATAAATTTATATTCTAAACCATTAGTTTCTAGGGAGTGAGATTTATGGAGTTGTTGTTGGTTATAGAAATGAAACCTAGTTGGCATCATAGAAAACAACTGGAAGAATTTGTGAAGAAAGTGGTTGCACCTGAACCACATGTGAACCAAGAACTAATTTAGTATATCATTCAAGAATTTCAGTTAGTGGACATGGTGAAATGGAGGTATGATCCAAGGCATTTAGATCATTCCACTGAGTTCATGAAGAATAATACACCCATCTTCTATGATAATTTTGGACCAGGAAACGCAGTGGTGTGCCTGAATGGAATGAATCATATCTTTGAATTCATTGGCACGCCATCAGAGCACAAAGTCATTTTGGCCATATACATTCTTTAGTATATTTCACATCAGTGGTGGTAATTATTTCTTCATGTTAATGCGGATCAAGGTCATATATGGTTGTATTTTGGGGAATTATTTAATAAACAAATCTATCATCCCACATTCGTGATCCATAGGACAACATAGTTCTTTATCCTAATGATAGAGAATCTATCACTAACATAATATTCATTTAAATTCATGAATTTAGTATAAATTGTTGAAGAAGTTGTGGTGAGTGCATCCTTATAGGAACACATAATGGAATTAGGGATAAGGCAAGACTGTTGATCAATGATTGCAGTGCTTTGTATTAATTACTATACAGAGATGGGGAACAAAGAAGTAGTGGCTTAGTGAGACATATCAGGACCTATGGGAGGTGGAATTATGATGATCCCTACTATTAATGGTGGAAATTTAAATTTAGGGATAAAAAAAAAGAGGGACACCTATTTCTAGGGTGGGAGAGGGAATCAGAATCAGACAACTTGATCAGTTAATCTTCCTTCAAAACCATAGAGCCAAGAATGATACTAACAATGTGGTTCCATTGACCACCAAAATCTGGATTTTATAACAACACCAATATCATTCCATAATTTCAAAAATATCAGACACATAAAGTAATATTGTTTTAGTTCTCGAAGGATCGGTGCTCAAGTGACTTCTCAAGTGTTACAATCATCTTATGCTTCGATAGGACGAGGCTAACAGAACCAATCTCATCAGAAGAGAATATCTAACCATGGTGATTCTAAGAATACTACGACTCCACAACAATGAAAATATTAATAAGACAACAAGGTTACGAGTGAAACAATGGAGCAACTCTATAGAGTTGAGGAGATTATTGTTGATGATCAGGATTGACTATCTATAGTGAGTGGTATGAATCTTTTGAATTCAACCATAGTAGAAGTACAGTCTGATACGGGTGCATCAAATTCCTTTATTTCTTCTTGTGTTTTTTTACCATCTATTTTTAAAACAAGAAATGATTCCGTCTTTGATAAAACTGCCAACTCCCCTCCGTGAGAGATAATATTAATCCTTTCTGTGTAGATCATGTAGTATAAATGTTGTTGGAGATAATCTGAAATGGTACTTCTCGATGTTGGAGATGAATTCCTATGATGTAATCCTAGGTATGGATTGGTTGACGACATCCATGTCTCGTATATGAGGTTATAGAAGAATAATTATTTTCACATATGAGGAATCCATTAGGAATCTCTTCAGATGAGAGAAGGTTGTGTAGAAATGTGAAGAGAGATTTTTGGCACCAGCAGTCATAACAATGTAATACGAGTTGGGGCGTTGAATTTGTAATCGATGTAAGGGATCTAGGATGTCAGTATTTTAGTAGTGGTGGATCATTTTCCATATGAATTTCATGAGAACTTATCAAGGGTACCACCTATAAGGTATGTAGATTTTATGATTTATCTCATTATGGGGACCAACATTATTTCCCTTACATCGTATAGAATGGAACCAACAGAGTTAAGGGAATTGAAAGAGTTATTGGAGGATCTGGAAGGAAGGGGGTTCATTTGTCCATGTACGTCTCTATTAGTAGCATTAGTCTTGTCTGTGATGAAAGTATATGTAACTCTTCTGTTGTGTGTTGATTATCATAATCTAAACCAAGTTCTAAAAAATAATCAATATCCACATCCTTGTATTGATGATATGTTTATTCATTTTAGGGGATCTCAGTTGTCCACTAAAATTATCTTGTGATCAAGATATCATCAATTGAGAGTCCGGAAAGAATATATTAAAAATATATCTTTTTGAAGAAGATATTTCCACTATGAATATATTGTCATTCATTTTGGTCCTACGAATGCACCAGTGGTTTTATGGCCCTGAGTAATTAGATATTTCAGATAAATCAAGATTTTGTTATTGCGGTGTTCGTCAATGATATATTGGTGTATTCAAGGACAAGGTATGACAATGAGAAACACATTGATACCATGTTGGTAATATTTAGATACTATAATTTGTATGATAAATTTTATAAGTGTGAATTTGGTATACAAGAGGTACATTTTCATAGCCATGTAATTTCTGAAATAGGTTTTTTAGGGAACCCAAAGAAGAAAGAAGTTGTCATCTCATGACAACTACCAATGAATGTCTTTGAGATACAATGTTTTTATGGTCTATCTGATTATTACAACCCCATTTTCTATGACATATCATGGATAAACTCCCCAATGAAATCATTGAAAAAGAATAATTCATTATTCCAAAGGACAATGGAGTGAAATATGTCCTTCTAGTAACAAAAATTTCACCGTACATCGGCACTCGTCTTGATTTTTATATAATTAGGATGGGGATCTGATGTGTGAAATGATGATCCAAGAATTGGGTTGGGTGATGTTCATATGCAGGGATATAATGTTGTACTTTATGGTTCAAGGTAGTTGAGGTTTCAGAAGTAATATTAGAAAATAGATGATTTGAATATTACTGTAATTGTCCATTCATTGGGGACCTATCATCATCATACCTTTGGTGAAAAATTAACTAATTTCATAGATTATAAATTAATGAAACACATTGTCTCACTGTGAGATTTAAATCTTAGGAAAATGATATGGATTGAGTATTTCTAGATGTTTGACTTCTTTGAGATGTATACATTGGGGAAAGGGAATTTGGTGGAAGATTCATTGAGCAGAAATTCATACGCTATGATATAAATCAAGGATTATGATTAATGGCAGTTGATTTCGATCCTAGCCAACATGAATGTGGAATGGGAAGACCAAGGTGATGTTTTGGTTTTATTTTTAGCAAGGAGTGTTCATGATTTTGTAAATATGGTCATAGAGGCACAGAAATATGATATAGAATACTTTCTTATGTCGTCAAAACTCAACGGTGGGAAGACCATTGAGGGATCAAAGCATGATGGATGTGTG
Organism: Viscum album; assembly: GCA_963277665.1. Classification (NCBI taxonomy): domain Eukaryota; kingdom Viridiplantae; phylum Streptophyta; class Magnoliopsida; order Santalales; family Viscaceae; genus Viscum; species Viscum album. The sequence continues at coordinate 2,055,710,858 of OY728120.1, read as the reverse complement.
GATTTTTGTTTCATAGATCTGACGGTTGTACGTATGTCTAGTTAAGAACAACTTCTTGATGTTTACAACATTTCATGATGGGATATAAATCTTGGTACATAGAAGATGTACAAGGAATTAAAGTTGTAGTTCTGGTGGAGGGACATGAAAAAGGGAGGATCAAAAGTTCGTCTCCTAATGCTTAACATTTCCATAAGTTAAGGCTGAGCATCAGTGACTAATGCGTATATTCCAATCATTACCTATCCCAGAGTGGAAATGGGAGCATATTGTAATGGATTTTGTTATTGGTCTCCCAATAATGGTTTGGAAATCCGATTCCATAAGGATGATAGTGGATCAATATACCAAGTCAACCCATTTCATTCCAATTCGTAAAAACTATATGGGGGAGGATCTATCTAAAACATATATCCAGAAGTTGGTAATGGCACATGGAATACCATTTTTTGATAATGTCAGGTAGTGATCTGAGGTTCACATCTCTCTTTATGAAAATATTTACTGAAATCACTAGGAACTAAGTTGAATATATGTACAACATATCATCCATATATGGACGGGCAATCTGAAAAAATTATATAGATTTTGGAAGACATGTTTTGGAATTTTTTAATGGATTTTGATGGGTTTTTGTGCCTCATAGGAAGAGTAAATACCATTAATGGAGTTATAGTATAATAACAACTATCATTCTGTGATACATATGGATTCATTTTAAGCATTGTATGGGTTTCCTTTTAATTATCCATTTAATTGGGTGGAAACAGGTGAGACATCACTAGTTAGGTATAGTTTTGTCTAAGAAGTGGCGGAGAATATTCGGTTGATCAGAAGGATGATGGATACAACTTAAAGTGATCATAAATCTTAGGTGAATCATCGTCAATGACTATATTCCTTTGTAGTAAGTGATCATGTGTTCTTGAGGATCTCTCCACTATTTGGACATCATTGATTCATGAAACAGAGCATGATTTATAGTATATACATTGTCCCTATCAATATAATATAATGGGTTGGAATGTTTTAATATTGGTTTTCATTGACATAATGTTTCAGTGTAGTGCATATTGTGTTCCACGTATCTTTGTTGAAAACGTACCAGCCTGATCCTGGCCATGTGATCAAATGGGATCATGTGGACATAAATTTGGATGCTTTGTTGGTACATATCCTAGCATGGATTGTGAATAGACAAGAGAGAGTCATGTGTGGAAATACAATTGGTTTTGTTTGGGTTTTATGGAAATATGATCAGATTCATGAAGAGACTTAGGTATGGGAAAAGGAAATGAAAGAGAAATGGTTGAAACTATTTTTGGGAAGCAAGGGTTTTATACTTGAAGATGGAAATACGAATGACGGAAAAAATATATTTACCATGGTTTCAAGTATGTAACCCATACTTGAAGATATTCATGGTTATAAAGTGTAAGTGTACAGGATGGGAGAGCTGGGTGAACTCTAAATATGTTTCGGGGTGAAGGTAGGTGTGCACGAGCTACACACAATTTGTCTAAATCATGTAGACATCATAGGAGTAACTGTGTGGATTTTTAGTTTTGAGGTAGTATATTTGGCACCGTGTATGGATGATTAAGGAGACCATGTGTGTAGGTCATAAATGGTTTTCCGTAAAGCAGTAACTAACACATTGTTAGTGTATGTTTTTTCACCATGTAGTATAACCGTACACATAGTAAATGTTACATCCTTAAAAATAGGATCACATCCAATTTTGAGATATCTCCCTAATTATTTCTTATATAAACCCCTAACTCTATATTCATCTCCATTTAAGGTAGGATAACCTCTCTCTACCATTTTTGAGTCAATCTGGAGCCCTCCCATGGTGTTTTCAAGACTGATTCTTACAGTAAGTGACGTTCTTCTCCATTATAGTCTCGTGTCTCAGATCTACTTAATTTTACTTCATCTGTAAACATAATTTTTCGTATAAACCCATGTTATGTTCGGGGTATCAAAATATGATGAGATTTGTGTTTATTGATGGCATGATAAGAAATCTAAGGTTATTTTTGGGGAGTTTCAACCAGGTTTCTATAGTGTTTTTCATCCATTGTCGTGTTTCGTCAAAAAATTCGTGATAAGTGGCTTCTCATTAGAATCCTCTTTCTAGAATTTATTATCATTGTTTCAAATTTATTAAATTAACTAACATTTATTATGAAATCCTGGTTCAATGCAGGAAATAATTATTTATTATTAATTATTTATCATTTATTACAATTGGGAAATCTTGGAGATTTTTTTTTGAAATTATTTTAGCTTATTAACATTAAAATAGTTATTTTAAAATATGGATTTAATTGAATAGAAATATTTTTTTATGGAAAATATTGTTTCAATAAAAATGATTTTTTATTTTAATGGTTTATCATTGAAATGGTTATGATGGAAATAGTTTTCAATAAAAAGGTTCTTTTTTAAGGGTTCTTTTGCCATGATCCTTGGGTGTATTGGTGTGTGTGTTCATAATGAATTGTTGCTGATTGGTTGAAATACAAACTTTTGGTTAGTGAAGAAAGTAAAATTTAACATGGGGAATAATTACCTTGTGATGTCTTAGTATATTCATGTGAAATAGCTCATGAGTATAAAACTATCATCACGTAGCATGCATGAATGGATGCATGGATTTGTTGAATAAATTAGGTACACCATTGTAATACTGAAAAATGTGTTAAAATATAATTTTATTTATTTGTTTAAAAAAAATAAATTTATGGAATTTTTTTTTTCAATTTCACTTATTGAATGTTGGATATAAATGGTTTTGAAAACCTGTTTATATTTAGTTATAAACCATTTTGAGAAATTGTTATATATTTTTTGTTTTATTTTATTTTTGTTATCTCTTCTATCCATGTGGCATGAGTAGGGATGTCATTTGTAAAATATACTGAGTGTTAAACTCACACATGCTTTGGATCCTTTGTGAACTTTATGATTCGATCTTTTGGATCATGGAAATGAAAATGTTTCACATGTTTTTAGCACAAACTCATGATGCTTGGCCTATTTAGTGATTATGGAGCTTGGAGCTTGTGGAGCATGGAGTATTGTTGTCTTTTGAGAGTCTTTATTTTATTAATCTTTATTTACTTTGAAAGTTTATTTTTATTCTACTATTATACCTGTTGATGTGGTTTTGAGTTAAATGAAGTTATTGAGTTGTCCTTTATTTGTGAATGAATCATATAGTGAGCTGTTTGGTTATGGTTTATTGAGTTAATGGATTTATTTTTAATTTTTAAATCATCCCCACATGAATTTTAAACTCTTAAGCATTAATTTACTGCCATTGGAGTCTTGGATATGTCGTATAGGTCCTTGTAATGATTCATTATATTCTCAATCTAATAAGAGTTAGTGGGACCTTACACCTTCTTTCCAGAATGGACATAGAAAATTGAAACGTTAATCATGTGTGTGTGTGTGGATTACCACCTTCCTAATTGTAATATTTTAAGTTTTATATATCGTTATTTTATGTATGGATTTAAAAGTATAATTACTTATAAATGTAATTTTTATGTCTGGAAAATTATACCAGATATGAAGGATTAATAACCATTTATGACAGCAGACATCATAAAAAATTTAGTTTGGACTCATCTACCAAATATCATTGAAATGATAGATGTGAAATTATATAATTATGTAATATTTATGACGTTGAAAAAATTTATATTAATGGAATCGTAAAAATTAAAAAAAAATATGAAGGATGTAAATAATTAATAAATGTTTATTTTCTAAGATTACAAAAAAAAATCATATTGAGTTGGACACAAGGTAAGGAACATCATTGCAATCAACATCCATTAAAGAATATTTTTATGCCATACACCCAACTTCATATAGAAGGTATATATAGATCCCCCATTGACTAATAATTTCATTAAATTATTTATTATAATGTTATTTAAGGTTTCCTCAAATTTTATTCTAACAATGGGTCTAATGATATAAAATTTTAATGTGGTATGTGACACCTTTAATGATTAAACATTGAATTTCAAAATATTTTTCTCCATGTCAATATTATTGATATTATTTTACATATTTATTTATATAGATATAAAAAATTTATATTATAAAATTTATATCTATTTTTCAATTCATTCAAATGTTTTAAAAATGAATATTTTTATGTGTTTTATATAGAACTATTTTACTAATGAAAAATGGAAGGTTCTATTTTTACGGTTTGCATGGACAATGAAATTTCTAATTCCAGGAGATTTTTTTATTTTCTAGTTGGATTTGAAAACATTTAATTTTTCTTAAATAAAAACCCTTATTTACTTTTTATTTTTTTATTGATGTTTATTTTCATTGAAAATTTAGTTTTTGTATGAAAAAGTTATTTTAAAATAAAAGGATATTTTTATCATAAAGTTTTTTCATATGAGATTAATAAGAGTTTTTCAAAGGCATTTATGATGAACTTCTTTGATTAAGGATGTTTTACTTGAGAATTATATTAAACGTGTGAGCTTATTAGTCCTTCCAAATATATCACTTGTAATGTATGCAATTTCATCATAATAGTTTTTTTTCTAATTCTCTAAAAAAATAATCCAGAAAAGATCATAGAATTTAAATTATAGTTAATAATCACAAGAATACATATTATTTAATGAAGTTTCATTAAAATTGGTAATAAATAATTATTTGGACAACTATAGATATTTGGATGTTTTCTTAAAGGATAAGGATGTCATCATGGGTTTATAATAATATGTTTCATCAAAATGTTTAGTTACATAGAACACCTTTTTAGTCTCTAGGTTATGAAATTTTAAGGGGTTTAATGGTATTTTTAGAGAGATTTATTTTTTATGTAACTGTCAGATATATTATTTTGTGATAAAAATTATAAGAAATGAGAAAACCATTGAGGCAAAAAATTTCATTCAAAAGGTGGTTTTTCCTAATTCACTAATATTTCTATATTTGTTTAAAAATGAAATCTATTAAGATGTGTGACAACCCATCATGTTTAATATTTTCTTGGGAATTTAACCCACTATTAAAGGGTGACAAGGTTTCTTCACATACAACTAACCTACGTAATGACCTGGTTATTATGGAATTTTAGTTTTTGTTAAATGATATGATGGATATACAATAAGTTGATTTTTAGAATATATATTTTATCAAATAGAGATACTTTTTATTATAAAATGATTTGGTAATTAGGTGATTAATGTAATTTTAGAAGAAGTTAAATATTTTGGGAACCTAATTTTATCAAGTTAAATAATATAAATATGGGATTTTATTTCAGAAATAAATATTGAATTATTTTTTTTAAGAATATATTTTTTTATATTGGATTTATTATAATTCATTTAATTTATTGGAATGTTTAGAATAAAATGATGGTTATTATGGAAATTAATTTCTTTCTATAAGACATCATTATTAATTGATGTTATTTAAAGACAAATTTTAAATGTTATATTGGATGTAAAATTTGATCAAATCAATCTAGATTTTTGGATTCAGTTATTGTTTTAATTATTTTTATTAATTTCATGGATTTTTATTTTTCAAATAGTTTATGTTGAAAATTGTGAATTACTATTAAATTTAGGAGATTGAGTCAGTTTTTTTTCATATAAATTTATTTTATTTCAAAAGAAATATCTTATCATATCCAAACCATTTTGGTTTGGATTAATGTTTCAAGAAAATAGAAATAGATATTTAATCATTTATGAATTATTTTATTTACAATATGTTGATTCTAGTTCATCATGTTTGAAAAATAATTCATCTTGAATACTCCTTTTTCGGAGAAAAAGATGGGTTTGATATTGGAATTGATTAAATGGTGAAACTATAATTGTTTAGTAACTATATTTTCATATTTTGTTCATCCAAGAAGTAATATAATTTCTATACTCTAGGAAAAAAATATCTTAAATAAAAAACTATCTATTAAATTTTCACTCTATTAAAACAATGAACTTTTAACTCATCACAAATTTAGAATTTTGTGATAGTTAACTTTATAATGACCATGTTCTCTATATCTCACCGATAGAAACTAGTAGTTTTTTTTCACATTTTACGATATTCAACCCTACTATGTGTTATATCAGATGAACTTAATACATCATTTACTTCTTTTAAAGAATTTGTTTTATTAATCTTTTTTTCAATGATAGATTTCAATAAAGGTATTATGAATAATTTAATCATGGTTACCATGACTGAAATTAAATTGAAATGAATCATTTAATCAACATAGTTGGGGGAGAATGTGTACATCCCTATATTTTATAAAACATACAATATGGATGATAACCTACATGATAAAACACATTAGCTTAAACAAACGACTAAATAATATTAATTTTTAAATGTTACCATTACAATATAGTCGTTTGAATGGTGAGTATTAACATTATTAACATAATTATTTAAATATGTTTTACACATTTATATATAATTAATTCATATAAAAAATAATTAAACTTTTAAGTAAAACCCTTTTTAATAAAAAAGGGAAAAAATTCTAAAAAAATATTTACATGTCAACACGTTTTTTATACCAATAAATTAAAAAATAACTATAGGTGTATTATATTAATAATTAATATATATATATATATATAATATTAAATATTTTAATTAACATTAATCATACTTGTTTTCATGACATGATATAAGAAGTAATAAAACTTTACACATTAAAGATGTAATTTTATTTAAAATAATGTTTTGCAGCCTTTTGATGGCACACATGATTTAAATATTTTTTTTGAATCTTTTATAAATTATATTTTACAAATTAACATTCTTATTGGAAATAATAATATCCTAATTTAATTTGTTTTAATTTTTAACATATTTTTATCAGTTTCATGTTTTGTTGAATATTGATAAATAATGAATTTTAATTGAAAACAATATTTCTTGTATAATCAATTTATTATGTAAAAATATATTTTTGATTGGTTGTACTGATTAATTAAATCAATTTTATATATTTTAATCCAATTTAAGTCATTGAATTCAATTTCACATTGGATTTGAATATATAAACATGAAAATATTTTGAAACATTTTACATTTAAAACCTCATTTTCTCTCCCTGCCAACGGGATTATTTTTAATTAATTTTATGAAAATATGTTTTTTGAATTTTAAAATTTTTATAATTTTATTTTAATTGTAATTTCAAACAACATTTAATATAAACTTTTATTTTTGGAAAATGTAAATAATATCTTAATTAATGTTTTTCCATAGTTAGTGATAAATTGAGTTATTAAGGGTAAAAATAATGTTGTAAATAATTGAAAATTACCATAAAACAAGTCCTAATTTTATTTTATGAGTGATTTTTAAAAAATAAACATTGTGAGGATTTTATAAACTCTTGGATTCACTTTTATGACATTCATCCATTTATAGTTTTGTATTTTAATGAAAAGTAAAAGATGTCTTACTTATATTTTAATAGTTATATAATTTTTAATATAGGGTAATATGGAATATATCATTGAATATAAATAATAACGTGAATGCTAATATATTTATAAACATAATTTTTGCATATTTAAAATATTAATTAATAAAATAATTACCATAATTGTTGAAAAAATGATGTTGTAGTAAATGTTTAATTAAGAAAAATATAAAATAAATAATATTAAAGACAATAAAATAAATATAATTTGATTTAATTAGTGTCATAAAATATTTTTGTTGATTAATTTTTAATGATAGTTATTTTTAAGTGGAATTGGTTTAAATTTATATTGTTTTTTTAATATTGTTAAAAACGAAAGTATTGAATAATGTCAAAATAGAAATTAATATTTTTTTCAAAATACTAATATTATGTTAAATGATATAAAATTAGTCCAACATTATATAAAAAGGTATACGATTTAATCATTGATAAATTTATGTTTCTTATGGAATTTTCTATTATCTATATTAACCCTCAAAATGTATGAAACATATGTTGTCACATTAAGAGTCGAAGGAGTCAAATAAGGGTTAATTTCAATATAAAAAGAAATAATAATTGTCAATATATATATATATATAGTTGGATAAATTAATATCTTCCCATAATCAAAATATATTAAAAATTAATCTGTTTAGTGACATTTGTAATTGAAAATTAATTTATATTAATTTAATACAATGATCAATTCCAAGAGTGCCCCACCCCTATCTTATTAAATGGACCATCATCTTATATTTTCATCACACCTAAAATCATATTTGGTTTTTCCAAGATAAATTAAAATAACTAAAATAATACCTAACCACGGTATATTTCTCGTAGTTTTCAAAGAACACCACCCTTACTTTTCATAATGTTTAATGAAAAGGAGATTTTCTGAAGAGATGTAATCATTTTTAATCAAAAATTTATTTTCTATTTATTCTTCCCCATCCTTAAATATTATTCAACAATTAGTAATTAATAACTCATGTATAATAAATATACTAATATTATATTATGTTAATATCATCACCTAAATCTATATCACCTTTAATCAAATGGGAAAATAATTATCATTCGTGTGTAATGTGAACTACACCTTGAGAAATGATATAATTCGTTTTCCATCATTGTATATCAAAAATTTTATATTTATTTAATTGATGTTTATATATTATATTTATTACATATTTATAATTATGAAAAAGTAATATATCAATTGCATTATTACATTTCAGTTATTAGAAGATGATACTATCGTTTGTGCGTACGTATGAATTATCACCTCTATGAAGCAATGTGATTCTTATTCCATCATTACACCACCGGTATAATATAGACAAGTATATTTTAATAATTAATATGACATATATAATATTATTATAATCATGTAATGTTAAAATTATATTAACCTTATTTCAATAATGATCATTGAAAAGTGGAATCATTACTCATGTGTATATATAACGTATCATCTCCATGATTGTAAGGTAGTTAATTTATCATATCCATATTTAATTGGTGGATTTAGAAGTGTAATTGATTTATAAAATTAATTATTATGTAATGAAAATTATTTTTTTAGATGATGTACTAATCGCCTCATTTGACTCTATACATCATACGAAAGTCATTTTGGAGTCATGTTCCGAATATCATCATAATGTCCATCCTGAACATATATAATTAAGTCGTTGATATAACATTGTATAAAGTGATATAAAAATAATAATAAACATGAAATAGGTTCTCAATAAGGTAAATTATTTAAATAATTTTATTATTTTTGAATATAATTATTGTATGTGACGAGTCAGTCTTACTGTAAAAGACCTCATCTCAATCTCAATTCATTGTGGCATATTTTGATATCATACACCCACCTTATTTTATTAGTATTATATAAATCCCCATTTAAAATATCATATAATTAATAAATTTGTTATCATATTATTAATGTTCGGATAAATTGTATTCATCCATTTAGAATATGAATTAAATATTCAAAGTGACATAGGAAACATTTAAATAATAATTATTTATATTCAAATATCATTTTCACTATATTAATATTCTAGAAATTATTATATATATATATTTTTATAGAAATAAAATGGTTATAAATGATATTTTATATTTATTTTTAATTTTATTCAAAATATCTCAAATGGATTATTTTTACATACTATATATAGAATGTTTTGAAAAAATGGATAGTTCTATCCTAACCGTAGAAGAGGATGATGACTTTTCTCCTACTGTGACTGTAATTTAATTTCTAACATATTTTTACAAATTACATTTTTTCATATTGTGAGTGATACAAAAAAATTCTATGTGGATAAGAAATAATGGAATATAAAAATTTCTTTCCATGGATCTACTTCAAGAGCTCTCATGGTCTCTCAGAAACAAATCGTGGATAATCTCATGATATACCTACCTAATGATCACATAGACCCTTGGGAACCAAAATTCAAGTTCTCACAGTATTTCCTCTAAAGGATCACCTAATCCAATGAACAGACCCCTCCTTCACACCCTTGATAAACCATGTTATCCTCAATGAAATCATAATAAAAAAATGATACATATAAATATTATCAACATCATAAGTTGTTTTCTTAATCAAATATGACCATTTTATAAAAAACATCAAAAAGGTACATCCATTTATATAACAAGTTTAGATACTTTTTAATCCATAAAATCCCATTAATACATTTTTAAAATAGTTGTTGTTCCTAGAATACCAACCATTTTAAAATCCCAAATTCAAGAACCAAATTTACATTTCAATACATCATGATAAAAATTTAGAATTATAAACCCCAAAATAAAACCAGTAGGAAAAAATAGAAACCATAATGGATTAGAAATCTTAATTTAATCCATTTGAAATTTATAAAATATAGGACCCTATCTCATATTCTGTAAAATTTCATCACCTTTGAAAAAAACACTCGTAAGTGGTACTATAGGGCCTCAAACACGTAATGCACATTAAAATTTAAAAAAATCCTCATAAGAAACATAGTATCACAAAACCACACCATCTGGGATTATAAATCATTATGAAATGGTGGAACAAGTTAGAAGAGGGAAACTAAAGAACAAACTGAGAATAAACTGTCATATCAAAAGCCAAATCACTTTGAATAGAATAAAAAAATCACCACCAAAGGAGGGGGAGGGATTTTAAGAAATTTTGGATGAGATTCACATGTTGGTGAATGAAAAATTGGTAACCAAAACATATTAATACTTCATGGGAAATTTTTAAAATTAAAATTTTTATTCCATTATGAAGGGATACATCTTTTCATCGAAGTATTAATAAAACAGTATTCCAACCATATTGGTGCCACTATCTAAAAAATAAATGAATAAATGGTTTTCTCTACGTGTAGAAGTGATTAGAAACCCATTCAAAAACAATGAAAAACCAAACTATCACTAACCGCACACCACTTCTATAGTTAGTAACACTATAAAAAACCTTGGTCTAATCCTTTACCATGGTCTGTCATCCAAAAAATAACAATTATCAACTTCTAGAACCATGTAAATCCTAGAGAATACCAAAATGAAAATTAGATTCCAATTAATATATATTAGTGACCAAAAAACTACCACAAACTCCCCAAATTTCAACATTCTTCCACCATAATGTCACTAGGAATCACTATTAGAAAAATTGGTTTGGACACTGATCCCCCACAAATGATTCCCACAACCAGTCCTCAAAGAAATAAACAACATGATTCCATTTCACATGAACTAATGATATTAAATTACTATATATAATAATGTTCTGATAACACAAAACCTGAATAGGCTTTACCAAAATGATTGCATCAGGATCAAGCATTAAATATTATCATTATTAAATATGATATTTGTGTGGATAATATTTCATTAGTTATGAAAACTGACATACAAGATTTATACATGAAAAAATAGTGGAATATCTAACTTATATCCAGTCATCCCTAAACACATCATTACAAAAAATATCACAAAACAACATGGGGGAAAAATCCCACTATTACCCAAACTATGATATACTATTAAAATTGAAACCTAGAGAAAAAAATGATCACCAACCTGAAAAGAAATTTTATGATGAATATGTTCGACATATTACTTATAGAGAGTCTTTGAAATAATTATCTATTTCATAATAAGAATCATTGTCTCATTAAAATCCAAGATGTGACTTTATCCAATAATGGGACACTCAACCACCTCACCGCTACACAATGGGGTATTGTACGAACATCAATAAAACACCACAAAAAGGTCATATTTATTTAGCCTCATTAATTATTAATATTAATCAACTCTTCCAATGATATGTAACATTATAATGAACCATAAAGATCAAGAACACACACCCACATCATCTAGATTCAGAATGGTCATCTCTAACTGATCATCTCTCTCTAGGTGATATACAATGCTCAATATAATGAAAGTCATTAGATTATTCTATATTTAATTTAGAAAAATTGATGTAAATGGGAATTCCTATACAAAAACACCAATGATGGAAGTCATTAAATCCAAATATCCTATTGAAAGTTCAAGAAAATGATATCCTAAATATTCATCGAATCTAAAATGGGATGAGAATGGGATAGTTTCATAAGATGATTGAATATTACCCTGAAAACATCCTTCCGACTCAGATGAAGAGGTTAAATGATGTTGAAATCTATATAGATATTATCCCACTACCACATAGTTAGGGGATGTGGATGAATCTCACTAAAATTTACCAAATTCGTAGCTCTGACCATCTTATTGGTCAAACATATTTAAAAAAAGTCATCCACTTCGCATCTCATCATGATAAAATAATATCATTTTCTCAAGGAATAAAAAACATGGTTAAACTACTGTGAATGAACCAACATTAGTGATTCACATCATGCATCCCCTCCTCCCTCTAAATCAATTGAATGACCTGCCACCTCTTGAAATGGAAGCATCTTTTGAGAAACTGAGACCAATCACCCATGTATCCACATTATTTAAGGTATAATTAGTTTAATTTCACACTATTTTTGATACCTCCTCACACGTAACCTATTTTATAAATTACAGAATTACATAAACAATATATTAGAAAACATTATCTTCATCTTCCTACGCAACTAGATTTATATTTGTAGAAAAACTCATCAATGCCACTCATATGATTAATCTGGAGTAAACTAAAATAGATAACTCTAGGTAAATGGGTCATTGAAAAAATTCCCCTTCATGGGTGTATAAAAAATCATTAAATCAACAGTCTAGAGATACTTCGTCTATAATCATTGTATTTTGATCAGATGCCACATAGTGAAAATGAACATCATGATATTATTATATGAGTACAATAAAAAATGAAATATGAATAGTTAATATCACCAAAAATTTAATGCATGCATCACATATAAAAAATTTAGGTAATGGGTGGTGTAATTCCACTCACAATATTGTAGCTTCTTAAATCCATAGGCCACTACATGAGTATGTTGTGTTATCACACTCCTAAAACCCAGGCTGAGGGCATTAAAATTCACAACATAAGCTCTACTAGGTCCTAGAATGATCAAAACACATTCTTATTTTAAATGGTCATGAGATATCTCAAAATAACCCTAACACTTCTAAAACCACTACAACAAGACCACTTTATTGGTAAAATCAATAAAATGAGACTATATATTATATATTTACTAAATAAAACATCTATAATACTCATTCCATCGAAATAGACTGCCAATATTGAACAAATTATTTGGTTTCTCCCAAGATGATATATTTTTAATGTTCTTTGGGTCAACTAAAACTCTGGCCTCAGAAATCACAGGGCCCACAAAATTGAATAATTCAATCCAAAACTGGCATATAGACTACTTTTCATATATTAGGTGATCCCCAAAACACAAAAACTCACCAAATAGTCATAATTATCCTTCTATATCTGGGAATAAGTCATTATTTCATCCAAAATCCTGACCATGACTGAGTCATAAAAGTGATAGATGATCTGGATATTTAATACCCTAATAAAAATAAGGGAATTGGTGGACACAAATGTCATAATAAGTAATATTAAATTCACACAATCATCAAATGGAGTTCATTGCAACCTTGTCTTCATAAAACCTCAATTGGTGATTAAGATATATTATGTGGATCATTTAAAATCATTGGGAACCCCTGATGTTATCAAAATATTCATCAATATTGGGTAATTGTTATTTATTACTCACATCCGCCTAGTTATGTTATAGATAGTTCATAAAATGGAAGAGTCTAATATAATCTTTATTTGAAAATATAACTTGGAATCCTATTATGATATTATTTTATTGTAAAATCCATGTCCCCCATGTTCCTCTAACAAGACGATTAAAACTTTTAACACAAATAGAGACATATGATGAGACGGTAAGGTGACGACGGTCAGCCTGAGGTGATGATCGATAGAGAAATAATCCTTACTCTATTGAAGAAAATGATAAATAAATACTCCATAAACACATATATTTTCCTCCTATTGGAAACTATAAGATCACCCACCAGACACTACTCTACAACATCAACATGAAACTTAGACATATGGCATGAGATCAATCTAATGACCTATGAAACATGGCATGCCTTTATTTATTTTTGTTCCCACTGAACCTTGAAGACATCTATGATACCATTATGAGTAAGGAAAAAACCCCCATTGAGAAAGAAGTTACCTGACAACTTTATACTAATAAAAAATTCTATACTAATAATAATATAAAAAATTACCCACTATAAAATAAAGAATACATTAACTAATTACATTGCTTCAACCAAAACAAGAAAATCAGGGAACATAAAACATTTCTCCTTTTTACTACCCAAGAAGAATAATAAAACCATAATATATGTAATAAAATCATATTCAATACCCTAATAATAATTTATCAAAATGTTAAATAAAGAATGGTATGTGCCAATATTATATAAAATTTATGTTATTGATGATGTAGTAAATAGAGTAAATATCATGATGGCCAACCATCAATTTGATTCATATGGAATAACATATGATTCATGGAGACTAAATTATTAAAAAATGATTTGATCATTATTTATTTTCTAGGGATATCCCATTCCATGAAGTAAAGATCCACCAATATTAGCCTCTTATTTTAAATGAGAGACCTTTGACTATGTCGATCACTCATTGTTCCCCAATATAACTAGCGAACATAAGAAATGAAGACGTACTAGATTTATACACAAGGTGAATGGATCATAGTCTTTGGTAAAATAAGCCTTGTGTATATATACTTCCTAAAATGATATGAGACAACATACTTATACAATGAAGTCTCTACAAGTGAATAATATTATTACAACGGGCCATATTGACATTAACCTTCAATGACTAATCCCAATTTTGTTTACTCCTTATAGAAGATGACATGTTTCCACCAATTGAAGTAACATGGTTGACACATGTATTGATATTCAATTTTTACACAACCATAGCAGCATTATTGACAACCTATGAATAGGTTGTAAGACAATTAAGGATTGGAATATATCATATCTATGGAATCAATCACATCTCCATATTTAATGCTCGGATGTAGAAATATATATGGAGATCTGAAAAAAATATACCAGCTAAGTGAATATACTAGGAAAATCCATCCCTATATGATCAACCTTCTCTAACATCAGGAACACAAGTCTCATGTCTTCCCCCATTGTCATTGTTAAAAACATTCAATTGAAAACCAACATGATTATTTTATAAAGGATATCCTCAAACCACTTTGAGAGATCCAAAATATCCCACCAGTTACTACCTATTATTTCCAAAACATATGTGGATAATCCCACAATATATGTTTAATGTGTTTTTATAATTTAATTATCCACCAAATATGAGCCAACCAATCCCTGGGCTTATTATCTATCATTTATCAGTGAATAAGTAGTGATTTTTTTTATGAAAATTCATCATCTTTTTCCATAGTATATATCTCTTCATGACAACCAACATGACCTAAGGACTAGATAATACAAATCAATGACTCAAAAAATATTGTTCATCTAAATGAATGTGTTGTGGGTTATTTTATGGTGTGAACTTTTTATTCATGGATGGGGTTCTTTTTGGAGGAATTATCCACAAGAAAAAACCACAAAATCTTAAACAAGAACAATTCCATCTAAAGTAATATAAAATTAACCAAATGAAACACCCTTATTGGGTACGAGTAAAATAACCCCTAGGTCAACATGGGAATCATCACTGACTAGGAAATACTATTAAAAATCATATAAAACCCAAAAAAATCTGGATTCACAATATTAATATAAGAGCCCACATAGAAACATGAGGATCGACATGATATAAAGGTGACTAGGAACTCCCATGTTCCCACATTTTGAGTCTCAATTGTTATTTCTCCAGTCAACCATTACATCCAAAAATATATATTTTATGATACTATCTTATAATGATCCTACTCATTTTTACCAATATATCACATGATCCTTCCTACCATGTATCATAATGCATGATCTCACTTTTCATTGGTTAAAGACAAGCACTAGGATCAAAAAATAATATCATCATAATAATCTCTATCTAGATAAAGTAGAATGGTCTAAAAATTAAATTAGAAAACCATAACTATATAATAAGTGAAAAAAAATAAAATAAAATATGTAAATAATTCATTAAAGAGTATAACATACCATTAAAATCAATAAATATGACATAAAATACATTAAATAATCGTAAAATATATGGTATATCAATTAAAACTCCCAAAACAAAAAGGAAATGGAGTAAAAGACCTAAAATATTATATAAAAACATCTAAATGAATAAAAAATAAAAAATAATCTTTTTATGAATAAAACACTACAATCCATGTCTCATCCATGAAACATGGGATGGGTGTATATGAGAATTGTCACTCAGTAACATGGTTTCCTTTACTTTACCTATATCATGAAAAACAATTCCAATAAGGATGTGAGAAATAGTGTCTAATAAGATACAACTTTGAGTTTATTAATACATTTTACCAATGAAAACAATTTAGTATTTTTGAAGAATATTACAAAATTAATTATTCTTGAGAACATACAATTTTCAATAGAATCAATCAAATAACATTGGATTTTCTTTTTTAATAAAAACATGTCTTCCAAAAAAATTATATAAAATGTATCAAATTAATAAAAAAAATTACAAGGCACATCATAGACTAATCATGCGAAACATCACCATATACTGATTAATCAAAACTGTATATCATATATATCATCACATCAAACATTGAATTAGACGAATTTTTTATGAATAAAAATAAATTCTAGAATCAATATTTTGAACATTAGTCTATGACAATTAATAATATTTTGAGTGATAAAAACAAGTATTCTTATTAGCCATGGAATAATAGAATCTATAATAGTATTCCCCATGCCCAAATCGGAGACATAAAATAGTGTCTCAAAAACCATTAATGTATTATCTAATAGTCATCCTACCGAATGTCTCTCAAGGTCCCTTGAAAACCAAAATAGAATCAAACAAATTTTTTCCTCTAACAGATTTTTTGATCACTCAAACAATTCCCCCACTCCCGCCCCAGTTAACCAATGTGGTACTCTATCCCATCATAATCAAAACATGTTACACATAAATAAAATCCAAAACATTTTTCATTTTCTTTATCAAATAAGACATATTTATTATAAAAACTTCAAAAATATTATTCAATTTATAGAACAATTTTATAAAATTGTTTTCAGTCATAAAATCAAATTATTCTACTTTATTAAAAAAAATTGGGTGCATAAAATCAAATCCCTTTCTAAAAACCATATTAAAAAACAAAATTTCTAAATCAACCCAACTAGAATAATAATCATGTGATTAAACTCAACTAGAAATCACCAAAATAGAAATTCAATCTACATAAAAAAATGATGGAATGTAATTAAATGGAATACATTGGGAAACACCCTTAAAGAGGGGCACCATTATAAGATTCCTTCTAACACTCATATCATTTGATGAAATATACCCAAAAGAGGTAGAAAAATTCCATAAACATCAATTTCATAGTAAATTAATTAATTTTCCTCATATTATTATAGGTTCAACAATCTCAGCCATCTTGGGTTACACGACACCATGTATATAGTGGAAAAAGAATGAATATGTAGAATAGTGGAAGAAACCAAGAAAAAATTGACTTCATCATGTTAATAAACCATAAATACAATATGAAAATAATTGAAAAATTAGAGGAAGATCATAAAGTCTAAGGAAGAGGATCCAAATGGATTGTTGAAGGGAGAAAGAGGTATTAATCCTTAAGAATCCTTTATCAGCAAAATTTTAAAATACAAATAAGTGACATGGACATGACGCATAGTTAGGAAAACCATGAAATAACCATACATGAACCATTATTCACACAAAAATGATCTCATCGTTACCCTTAGGTGTCACATGGTTTTGAAGTCCATTTATAAACCTTGTCGAAATATAATGAAACCAACTACAACCATCTCTCATGATTATCAACATGGTTAAAATAGTGTGTAATTATTGTGTTTCTTAGTCTATACTACCAGAATTACCCCCATTTCGACCCCAACAACATGAAACTCCATGAAGAAAAAAAAAAGAAAAATAATTCAAAATATTTGATGTTCTATTGATTCAGTTTTTTTGTAATGAATATAGTTTACATTCTAGCATCCAAATGGAACCACATAGAGATCTTTATGGGAACAGTTATAGGACACCAACATATTTATGGAGTTAGGGAGTAAAATTTGATAGGTCCTAACCATATTACAATGTGATATAGAATTTCCGATCCAATAATCCCTATATGAATGAAATACAATGTCAAAAAAAGTGGTATGTAAAGAGTCTTTGAATAAATCTTGAATTTCCTCAGAAATGGATTAAAATATTTAGGATTAAATGAGATCTATTCCCTAGGTAGATCAATACTTTTGAGATACAAATCATGTAGAGGTCACATAATATTTCCTACAACATACTCTACACCACTCCTAAGTATATGATTTCTTATATAATTCACTTTTATGATTTTATATTCTACTCCTATCAAATTTACTATGAAAATAATATGTAAAACATGAAGATAACCCCTAATTTAAGAAACCTCAATTTGGAATTTTCTTCCAATGTGATAAGGAGGTATAGAATATGATTACTCATCTGATCATAGATTTAGTGCGAATGAATATGTTTGAGGTGGAAATGAGGTGGTTTTACAATGTGATGAATAAAACTACCCTTATTTATTTTCATCCATGTAATATAATTTCAAAGATAAAATTCTCCCATTTATTTTATAATATAAATACATGAGTTTTATATATATAATTATATTTTATGCTTCATTTATTTCTCCATAAGAACCAAAAAAACAATATGATTAGAGACCAATATAATGTAGCAATAAATTTTCGAAGGTTTAAACTATAGTTATTGAATTATGATATATATATCTATATATACTAACATTAAATATCAACATGATTAGCTTGCTAAAATCATAAAATAAGTAATTATTTATAACATTTATTTTATAATACAATTTTTTTGTTTGATACATTTAATATTAATATTAATTTTTATGTATTACTTAATATTTGAAAAAATGATTTCTTATAAAAATATGTTTCCCAATATATATTATGAATGTATTTTAATTTCAAATTTCATGTTATGATGTTGAAAATTTTAATATTATTTTTTTATTTTTCAATTTCAGTTTAGAAAAACATTATTCACCATTTATTCCTTAAATATTCTCCATTTATTTAAAAAACATTTCCTATTTTATGTATACGTTCATCCCAAAATTGATTTATGAACGTAAATTAACATAAAATATCGAATTCGGATCCTTATTCCAATATATATAGAGGGAGACCTATTCAATTCCTAGAATCACATTAACATTCACTAAAAAATAATCAATATGATTTTTATGGGATCAATTATAAAAAAAATTACATAAAAGGAAAAATATTATTACAAGGGTTTAATGTTATATAATTATCATGTTTCTTTGTAGCTATTGTCATTTAATAATATTTTCATTTTTCATTTTTCTTTGGATGTTTTATGGATTATTATACACATTATCCCTTATATTCATGAATTTATTTTTATAATTCCCAAACTTTATGCATCTATTGCACATGGTTCATTGGTAGTTTATTTTTTCAATCCTCTCTTCATTCGCTTAATTTACTATAATATTCACATTAATCTTATTGTATTTTTATTGAGTGATTTTTTTCCAATAATTAAAACATCACCTTATTCATTTAGAGAATTCACCTATGTATTCTATCCAAGAATTTTGGAAGGTATAATGATAAATAATTTATACTTCCATTCATGTGATATTCCCCTAGATCATCCATGAAACCATATATTCATTTTATAATCACAAAATTCATGAGTATTTCCATATTCAATTTCTATGTTGAGTATAGATCTACCGTCTTATTCATATATACCTTATTTAATTATTGTGGATGATTTTTAAAACATGGAATCGACCCACTATATTATAATTAAATTTTTCATTCAGGGATAATGATTATACATGAAGAATACAATGAGTGTCTTGTAAAATTTTCACCATACACATGAAGGG
This sequence comes from Viscum album, assembly GCA_963277665.1. Lineage (NCBI taxonomy): Eukaryota > Viridiplantae > Streptophyta > Magnoliopsida > Santalales > Viscaceae > Viscum > Viscum album. The sequence continues at coordinate 2,055,690,626 of OY728120.1, read as the reverse complement.
ATTAATCATCCTTTTGATTGAACTTATGACTTTTTTTACATTATTTTACAAAAAATATGAGGGAAGTGAGTACTTAAGAAACTAACTCATAAACTCATAAAATCCCATAGCTTAAATTTCATCTTCGTTACTTTTAATATTAATATTATTCCACCATTATGTGTCTTCTCTATATTAATGGTAAAAAGTTAAAAAAATAATGGTTCGTGCACTAATTAATGGAAAATATATTATCCATCACATTGATCAGTTTCTCAGGAAGAAGTGGAATATAATTCAGTTATAAATAGGTTGGAATCTTTCATATAAATGACTTCTTTTAATATTTATTTATACTTTATAAATTAGAATGTTCAACATGACATGTGTAACATCTTATAATAAGAGATAGTTGACTGATAAGTTTCACAAAATATTGGATCCCACCATCTTTGAAAATTGGCTTCTCATGAGGATGTTCATTTAAATATACATCACATTCATTTTTCTGATGATTTATTTTGTTTATATCTATTTATTAAAAATATTATAAAAATAATGTAATAAACTTTTGATTTTTAATCACTTATTCATGAAAATCATTTATGAGATGCTATAAATTTTAAAATTTAGGCCATTAATGGTCATCGTATACCTAAATAATTCAAAATGGATAATAAATAAAATATAAATTAACCAAACATATCATTCAGGATTTCCAAACCCAATGAATGGAAATGGCACAGTAACCATGTACTAGAATGATGGTTGAAATATAGACAACTATATCTTATCATTATTATTACCCATGAATATGAGTCCGTTCCAAATCAAAATCCAATGGTAATATCCATATGGGGAAGTAAACTTTTGGAATCCAAATAAAATATTATTTAACAAACATTAGGGTATTCTCCTATACATAAAAATATAAATAGTGTTTTCACAAATTTTATCTAATCATAATCTATAATTATTGACTATACATTTTATTTGATTAAAACTATAGTGATCTGACATTTTCATACATATACATCATTAAATTCATATCAAAAATATATTACCATGGACCATAATGTTTAAATGTATTTGGAGACTTGATTAAAAATTAGTTCAAAAATATCATCATTGTTTCTAACATAGTTCTTCTTAACCATGTCCCTTTTCATACATATCCTACATAAAAAATATCTTCAGATCATGGGGAGAGGAAACATAAAAATGTGTCTAATTAGATACATAAAATTCATAACTGTGGGTGTTATCAAGGCCTTCATATTAATATCATGATAATATGTGTATGTTAACATGAGCAAAACATTTGAAAAGTATATTCTTGAATTATATAGATGATAATATTTAGTTAGGTGATATTGATTTTCATTTCTTTTTAAATGAATCGTTAGTAAATAATATTAAATTATCCATGATAGAATAAAATAACCATATAAATGGGGAAAAATAATCATATACCATTTAAATCATGTAAAAATATATTACATAAATTAAATTAAAAACATGAAATTAGGCCCTCTCAAAAACATATGAACAGGAAAAATTAGTCCACACACAATTATTTAGTCAATAAAAACATGTCCAACCATAATCATATGTACATAAAATCTATTTCCATGGTTAATATTGTGGAAATGAAATCCAAGTCAACACATAATCATATGCACATCAAAGATAGGTCCACGTGTAGAATTGTGAGCATGAAATATTTTTCATGCATAAAAAAATTATCTCATTAGTTGATCGTGTTTATGGATTTCATTATGGGTATTCAGTAGACCCAAACATCACATAATCATAATACATAAAAAAATTCCCATACGAATATATATTAGAAATAATTTAGTCCTGACAAATCAAATAGAAAATAAACCAGTATCATAACATAATTATCACATGGGAATGTGAACGGTTTCAATGAATCATTCATAAATCATCATATTTATAAGACATCCAATGAAATAATATGGATGGAATAATTATATAACAGCCGCATAATATAATATGAATAATTAATTATGTTTCAATTGTTTAAAAATAGAAATAAAAAATAAAAGTATCATTTCATGTGAAAAATATCTTATCAACTTAGAAATCATATATTTAAAGAAATAAAATTTCCAAACTATAAAGGAAAATATTTAATTTAAATTGGAACATGAAAAAATTTAAATTATGATTTTTAATATTGATTTTACATAAATTAACTAAATTAAATTCATGTTTTATTTGTTTAAATAAAAATTTATTTAATAATTGTATAAAAAAATAAAAAACTACCTTTTTTGGAAAGAGACAATTACATTGCTTTAAAAAAATTTATTAAATATTATATAATGTGTAAAATGGAATTTAAAATCTCATAGGACAAATTTAGAAAAAAAAAATCAATACATTTTTAGAAAACATTGATTTCAATGAAAAAATATCAACTGATGTATTAACTAATTTAAATTTTCATTAAAATGTTATTTCCAATATATTTATTACATAAGTCTAGGAAAATGAAATTAAAACACATATTATCATGAAATGAACATATAAGAATAAAATTAATTATTTTAGAGATAGATTATAATATTTCATCATAATAAGCAAAATAATAAATAATCCTAGTAAATAATGATATTAAAAATAAAACCCTTACCTAAAATCTATTTATTCTTCATTCAGGTTTAAAATTCATTTATAATAAATATGAATTTATATATATTTTATAAAATAAATTTACTAATATATATTACTTCATAAATTATTTTTTATTGAATATATTCACCATTTTATTTATAATTCTATATTAAAATGAATATTCTTGGTGGTAACTATTTCATTGTTATAAATGTTTTAGTTCAGATATTTAAATTGGTATACATTGATCATAGTTCTATCATATCCAAAATGTAAAAAATGGTATTAATATCACATATATAAATTATATATATATATATATATATTTATAAATTCAACCATAAAATTTTGATATAGAAAAATGGATAACAATTTTCATGCAGACAAATGGATAGAAGTATGCATGAAAACTATTTTCAGTTATTTATTAATAGAAAAAATTATTTAAATAGTGATTATAATTTATATAAAAATTATTATATCATATAATTAATATATACTAATCAAATATATCATTATTACCTTCCACGTAATTAATAAATGATAAATTAATTGTATCGCTTCATATAGGTAGTGGTCAATTGGTACAAATGTGTCACATTATCATTTTCTAAAAAATTTGATGTTAAGGAGGTAGATATGATATTTTAGATTTATATGTATAATTATGTCATAAATATAATATATAATCTTTTATATAATTATAATAATCATACATAAAATCTGTTGGTGAAGAAATTAATTGAATCACTACATAGAGACAGTCATCCATACGTACGTATGAGTAGTAATTTAATTTCCAATTTGTTTTAAATGGAATGAATAAAGATCATTACTAATGATAATAACATTTTCTAATATTTAGGGCATTGAATATAATTTTTTGTGTAGAATATAATAGATTTAGATGAGGTAGATGAAGAATTAAAACCAAAGTGGTCAGTTAGGGTGGCTACCTCTTCAACGAAACAACACATTTAGATTTCCAAATATTGGACCAATGGTTGGTCATTTGGGAAAAAACCTCTAGAATGTGTGTACTATAGTGTAGAAGATAATTTTTCTGGTGGTTCTAAACTATATGTCTAACTGTGGTGCGATGAATATAAAGCTGGTGTACTCTTGGGATTTCATAAAAGATAAAAATATAAAAAAGTCATTCAATAGTCAGATGCGTCAAAATGGAATGGGATTGTTATATAAGGTATTATGGTATTTAATTACCATTAAATAGTACATTGCTATTATATTTATGTTTGTATCATTATAATATATAATAACCAATTGGTCATCTAACATTTTCTTTAAACATGGTAACATATTTTTAAATTTTAAAGGTTTATAATTTTAATTAATATGAGATAATTGTGTCATAAATGGAGAAGGTATTTCAATATTGACCATTATTTTATACCATGACTCATTTAAATATTCTTATGATTTTTATATAACATAACAAAATATATATTCTCATTATATATTAATAATGACAGCTTCGACACTATAGATTTAATTTTTGTAAGAAAAAAACAAGAGAATATGAATTGTTATTATAATATTTTAACATATAGAGAATATTTTATATTTATTTACAGAATTATTTTGTAACTTTAATTCATCAGTGAAATATAATTTTCAATGATTTTGCATATATATTAGATGATTTTTATGCTTCTTGGGCATAATCCACATCTACATTGTATAAGAAATTAATGTAATTATATTATCACTAAATATAAGATAGAAATATTAATAAAACATTTTTGATAAAGTTTTAGATTCATTAAATATTTACTCTTTGATATATATTTAATGAAAACATATTTAATATATAATTTTGGGGTTTTCATATTTGTACATGAACTAATGAATCATTTGGATAAACCAGATATCATATAAACCATATATTATTATATTATAATATAAATGATAAATGAAATTAATATTTAATAAAAAATTAGTTTAATAAAATATTCTTTCAGCAAAGGTGTCTTTAGGGAATCGAATTTGACTTTTCCAATGTTGTGCATGCACTACATTGTTAATGAAAATGTTTTTCATATTTATCATTAAATAAATACTAATGTATCTATTTTTTAATATTTAGGTATGATAATTGTATTATATTATCATTAAATGGTCATTAAATATCATTATGAAACTTTTCGTTCATTTTTATGCCTTGGTGATATCATAAAATATAATTTATTACATTATATTTTTATTTATATGCTATTAAAAATTTATATTCTTCAGAAAAATCTAAAAAAATAATCATTGGATAAATTGTAATTTTTAAATCAAATAATAAATAAAATTTCACTAAGTTAAATTCTTATAAGGGAAAAAATTTACTTTTTAATAAAATACATAATACCCAGCAAAAACAAATTATAGTGAAAAATTCAATTTTAAGACTAAAAATGATCTTATAAAATTCATATATATTGATGATTCTTATGTAATAAATTATATTTTTTGCAACAAAATCATACAAATATAAAACAATTATCAAATGCAATCAATAACATGACTCATAAATGAAATGAAATGATAGTTTTACAAAAATGTTCAAAAATAGTACATTAACTATTCATTAAAAAATCAAAATCTTTTAAAAAATCCAAATATTTTAACCCTATGATTATTTTGATATTTTATTTTAAAATTGAAAATAATTTTACTATATTTATTTTATAATTTTTAAATTAAATAATTATAATAAGTACACCCAAAATTAATAAAATTTATTTTTATGATATGTTATTTTTGAAGAATAAAATATCATTACTAAAATTTTACTCCTCATTTCATAATAATTTATAAATAAATAAATATGTATACATAATTAATAATTTTAATAATATTTTTCGTATATATAAATTTAAAGGACAATTCATAGTTATAAAAATATTTCATGGTTCATTTAAGCTTGGATTTGTTTGCCATATACTGTATCGAACATAATCATTTTCTTTTCAAATATACATGTGTTTCACAACAAATATTATTTATTTGTATTACTAGTGTTAGTGATTAATAAATATTATATATATAATAAAATTATGTTGCAATAATTTCAATTAAATATCATCCTTCATCCCCACTCATTTGTTGAGAAAATATAATTTTAATTAGGCGCACTTGCAGATTAACGATTGTATTATCAATAATTTTTTTTCATCAATATATTAATTAATTATCTAAATATCTATGAATATGTTTCACCATGAAAAATTCAAAAGAGTAAATTTATTATTATTCTATTATAAACAAATTATGAAAAAATAAACTCTATAACCATTCACCTCAATCGAGTTTATGTGTGTTTATGTAAAGGTTTCTTTAACCACCAATGTGAAAAATAATTGAAAATGTTTATAAGTCCCCAGCCTTAAACATTACTTAATCTTGAGATATTTCAAGAATACACTTTGAGGATCTTTTCAGGTTTAGATTTTTAGAGAATTAGATCATAAAACATGTATTACATTCCACATTTATGAAAAGTGGTTACATAAAGATAGTATTTTTTCCCATCAACAGAAACAGATTTAAAATAAAACATGAATTCTTTCTTGACACTTCCTTGACACTATCATCATATCATGTACCTTTCCCTTGACCTGTGAAAAACATTTCCAAAAAAACTTGGGATGAGAATAAAAATCTCAGTAAGGGTTATAAAATATGGAAAAGAAACATGAGTACATGTATACATAAAAATGAAATCATACTTTACCCATAAAACATAAGCACATTAACATACCTCATAAAATCATGAATAAATCATAGAAATCATAAGACATAAAGGTAACTTGAGGCATTCATAACATTCTTACGTAGGGAGTAACCCTCTTAGTTACGTTTGGAATACCCACCACAATATATTCCCTAAATCTCTTCGGAGAAACCTTAACGTTTCACTCCTTCGCGTTACCCAATGCATTGGATAGCTATATCGGGCTCACCCTCCCTTAGTTTATCACGGAACCATCCATCTTCATAACAATTCCCAAGAACCATAACATAATCATACGACATAAAACATGCATAAAAGAAACATAACATTCCCACATTTCAATAACAAGATATCAATACAAAACATATAAAAACATTATGAAAACCATTTTCAATTCCAAAATAAAATAAATGTAAAACATGGTATTTATTTTTTTAAAAAATAAGGTATGTCTTGTAGAGGAAGCCGAAACTCAAATAATGGTCACGACGGCGGAGAAGTCGTTGTCGCCACATACATACGACATAAACATTCCCTTTTGTCGTTTAGTAAAACGCTTTGTATAAAAATATTCCTTTTGAATAAACGTAAAAGTCAAAGGGGTTTATACACCGTATAAAATAAAGTTGTGTATAAAACAAAATATGCCTCAATGAAAGGATATTGAGACGAAGTCCCGTACAAAGACGGTATCCTTGAATAAAGGATGAATCAATTACATAATTATGTGTAACAAATGAATACACCAAATATAAGTTGTTATTAAGTGTAAAACAATCATAGGTTATTCACACATATTCATAGAATGACATATTAAAGGAGTACATGTTTATCCCAAAGAGTCAAATTTGTGTTAAGAAGTTCCCTTGCAAAAATATGACAGCCAAACGACGTCACTACAAAATTCAGAAAATGATTTCATGAGAGATAATAAGGGTATCTCATCAAATGTAAATAAAATTTAAATCAATAAGGATATAGAAGAACATATCACAACATAATATTATGTGAATTAAAAGACATAGCAAAAGAAGCCTTTTAAAAAGAGGAGGGTGAAAGGTTCCCTTACAAACTTGGGTAACTTTCGAAACGTACACCCCATTGAAGAAGGGTCACAAAATGAATATGTAAATACCCATAAATGAAATTATATTACAAAAAGAGTATAATAATGGTAATTACATACACCAATCAAAGGAAATGGTGGAAAATTTAGCACAAATCTCATGGGACTAAAGTGAGATGAAAAATCCCTTACGAAAACTCAGCAGCCTAACGGCGCCACTTAAAACATACAAAAATGGATTTATGAGATCAAATAGGGTATCTAATCATATTAACATAAAGTTTACAGAATGAGGAATATAAAATAACATCCCCCAACATAACAAATAGGATCTTAAAAGAAGTGACATAAAGGAGAGTACTTAAAAATAAAGAGAGAGGTTAGACCTCTTACGAAAATTCGGCAGCCTAACGGCGCCACTCAAAACATCCAAAATTGATTGATGAGAAAAAATAGGGTCTCTCATCATATGAAGATAAAAATTACAGTAATATTAATATAAAACAACATCCCAATTACATGAAATATGGGCTTTAAATGGAATTACATAAAAGTGTGTACTTAAAAAGAAAGAGAGGAGTAGGATCCCCTACGAAGATTCGGCAGCCTAACGGCGTCACTAAAAACTTCCAAAATGGATTTATGAGAGAAAGTAGGGTCCTTAATCATATTAAAATAAAAATTACAGTAGAAGTAATATAAATGAACATCCCAATCATATTAATTATGAGCTTAAAAAGGAATGACATAAAAGAGTGTACATAAAAAAAGAGAGAGGTTGGATCCCTTACCTCAAGTCCAACTTTTCTCGTTCCTTTATTTATATTCCTGAATAATAAACATTGGTCCATTTATAATTGATTAAGGACATCATATAAAGATTATTATTCAGTAAATATCACATATTTTAATTTTATAATAATTGTTTAATAATATGAGTCAATATCAGACGTTTTTGTCGATGTTTTGTACATGAGTCGAAAATGAACTTGTTTGAAAAATGATTGTCCATGTAGTTATAAGTAAATAATTTCCAGAATATTATTAATGATAAAAATATCATAAATATCCTGTACATATTCATTTTATACTATTCCATATAATTTAGAGATAAAAAACGAAAAGCATCGTTCATGGAGATTGTAGGCCGTACGTACGCATGAACGCTACTTTCATTTTTTCTTTGTCATATTAATGGAATTAAAAATAAATGATATATATATATTATAATTCCAGTATAATATATATGTTATATAGGTCACATTTGTTCATTAATTTAATTCTTTATACATTCCATGTATTGCATGTACGAGTCACATCACATGAGGGGGCGGTAGTGCACACTTGCTCATATGAAATTATCACATTTACACAACATTAAAAGAATAAAGGTATGATTTAAATATAAAATACAGAAGAATATAGTAAACATAAATACCATATATATAATATATGAAATACAGTTACATCATAATGGCCACCTTTAATGGTGTTAAAAGAATATTGAACAGTCATCGTTTCGTGAGGCAGAAAATCGCCAACCATAGAAACAATATGTACTTTAACCATTGGACGAAGGTGTGTGTAAGTGTAGCTCGAATACATCTTATAAATAAATCCTATTATATTGAAGATACTGGATTTTTACAAAATAAATGATTAAAAAGTGTTTAGGGGTTTGGAGAAACAAAATAAAACAAAAGGACACAAGTGAAGACATTACCTTAGAATCAGGTAACTCCCTTTTCTTTGAGCTCAAAGGCATCCTTGGGAAGACTTCTTCCCACTTTGAGGCTTCAAGGAGTTATAGAGGGATGTGTATAGACAAAATGGGTAGGGTTTGGCCGAGCCAAAGTCTTTGGAAGTGTGGGTAAGGAGGTAGAGGTGGGGGCCTTTTATAAGAGGAGAGGAGGGGCACTCTTGGAAAGTAAGGAAATGTTAATTTATTTTAGAATGAGTTTCTTATTAAAAAGGTCTCACATTGATATAATTATAGGTTAAGGTGATACAGGTTAGAAATAAAACCATCCAATAGGTTTTTTGGACATGTTTAGGTCATAGATTTTACATTATCTTTTCATTTTATTTAAATCCTTTATTAATGAGGTAATCGCTGCATCATCATGATGTCATAAATAATTTAATTTATCTAATGTCTAAAAATTATAAAAAAAATATCATGATGTAGGAAATCTTTTTATATTTCTAATTAAAATTTATAGTCCAAATTATGACTTGTATAACCCCATTTAAAAATTTATTTAGTAAAACAACTCATGTTTGTGTCATTTTAATTTTAACCTTAAATAAAAAGATATTAATGTCATTTTCCTACCAAAGTGGCTCCATGGGGTCCCCAAGTTGACCCATGGATTTTCTGGGTCTTCCATGACACATCCAATAAGAGTAGGACATGTGTCTAGGTATTTTCATTTTATTATAATATCATTTTTGCCTTAAATTGCACTAATTACCTCTAATCGTGATTAAAAACATAAATGTTACTATCCACCAAAAAATTATTTTAATCTCATTGAACCACATTTTACTTCTTAATAAAATCCATGTGTGTCGGATTTTTGAAAATAAAATCACATAAGTGGCAAAGCTTCATTCAAACGAAAAATCAGTTTCTTTAACTACGACTTAGTGGTTTCACTATTCATAAAAAATTGAAGTTTTTCGGAAAATTACCAAAACTTCACCCTAAGTTATATTTGATATTATGAAATCAAAAATGATTTATATTTTAAAAAACTCAAATCATATAAGTTACATTAATTAATTTAAAAATGAATTCCCGATGTCATGACAAATAGCGTGTTTTTATGAACAAATAAGTATCAAAAGATTGACAGTAGTTTAAGTCCAATTTCAAAGTGAAATTGACTCAAATGACCACTATTGGCTTAAATGGTAAAAATATATAATAATTTAACTTTAAAACCAATTCAAAAGAAAATATAATCATATAAATAAATTATATTAAAAAGAGGTTTTGAATTAAAAGACAACATTTTTAACTATTCATTAAAAATTGAACTTTTTCGGAAAAATACCAAAAATTTAAACAAAGTAAATTTTGATCTAATTTACTTTGTCCCTATTCTAAAGATAAATTTTATTTTGTCAATTAGAACACATAAAATTGTCAAAAAGTGGATTTAAAAGAGGTTCGCCATCAAAAGGCGGTTAATAGACCTTTAAAAAAAATTATTAGAATGTTTACGCTTAAAATTTGATTCATTCGCATTTTTAATCCTCTAACATTTATTGTAAAAAATAAAAATATTTGAAAAACATATATAATCATTTTGTAGTTACTTCTGTTCATTCCCTCCATTACATTGTCTAGGCATTAACTACTATTTAAAATAATATTATTTTATTATTAGAGTGCAACGTAAGATTCCTAAGAAACTCGTTGTTGTGTGTTGGGTATTCCATCAAGCATAGCGTCCCCTTTAAAGTTATATTAAAATTTTATTCACAAATATTGATAAATGTGAAAATTTCATGTTCTTTATTTACCTGGGGTGTTACATCCTTCCCCCCTTTTGGGAATTGCGTCCTCACAATTTCAAAATTGGGCTTGGAATCTTCATTGAAAATCCCACATCGGAACAAGAGTTAGTAAAACAATCACTTTAATATAAAGAAAGATAAGTATAGAGGTCACCCGAGTTAACCCATACTAGGATTCCATGTAGGAAAACATGGACAAGGAGGAGAAAACATATGGTCAGGTTCTGATGGAGAGTGACAGAAAACATGTTTGGGAGAAAGTTAACCATAAGAAAATCACAAATTGTGATGGGTTAAACGGTATTCGATTCCCCAGTAGGAAAAGTTAATAGAAAACATTTTTGTTTTAAGTTACTTTTTATTGAGGAATTTATTCATAAGGAAACATAATCACTTATCATGTTGACTTTCAACATCTATTAGATTCCTTACACAAACTCATATTTTCTCCAAAAGACGACTATTTAGGAAGACTTGTTCACATTAAGAGTACTATAATCAACTTCTAGAGAATCACCTAATCCACAAAACAGAACTATATACTTACCATGTAATTAGACTTTAACCAAAACCAAAACCAAAAATGTTAGTACAAGATCAGATAATCCAGAAAAGGATAACCCTTTATAAAAATAAAATCTATTCTTAATCTCAAAAATTTGTCCAACAAAACCCAAAGTTCAACAAGGACCATTCGATAAACAATTTGTCCATAAAATTATTCAATGTAAACTAAACTACGATTGAAACCCAAATATTTGAAGGATTTAGTCACATAGTCTTCCAAGTTAAATCGTAACATTTATCTCCAAACGACATCAGTTTCTCTTAATGTATCATATTGAAAACTAATTAAACTAATCACATATCCTCCACGATAGGTTAATAAATTTCCATAGATAAACCAAAATCAACTTACTCTTAATTCATAAAATCATCTAACTAAAAAGAATCAGTCAAACTAACCAGGGACTTCACGTAGTATAGTGGTAGGTGATAAATACCAGTCGCACTTTGGTTGTGGGTTCGATTACCGTAGCTTTGTCCGACGCGGCGGGTTGTCACATGATCTGTGTGTTGTCCTTTTTATAAAACTACAAAAATAACCCTAACATGTTTTAACCTCAATAGTTTCCTTATACCTCCCATTTTCATCCAAATTCTTTATGATCTCAACATATTAATTCTTGAAGTCTTATTTCACAACCATAAGATACAATAAAACGATTCCCAAATGAATAACATCATACCATGATCATGGCGTCCACTCGGTTTCATCGTCATCTTGCTCACATATGTAGAAGTCCCATGCATTACAAAAATTATTTATAGATCTTTAAAAATAGTTTTCTTCCTCCCTCCAAATACACCTTGCACTACATGGGTCATATGGGTGTTCACAAAAAAACAGTTTTGGAAAATAATCATGTATGACATATAATTCCAAAACATCTGATAAAACATGATTTCTATAAAAAAAGTAGGAAAAAATTTGAGTTGAAGATTTCTATTATTGGTCCTTTTAAAATACCAAAAGTATGTACTGAGAGACTATATTTTAAAAGAAAATATAAATAGGTTGTGCAAGGGTCTCCTTCCTCAGCACCATTTTTAAAATCATAATATGCTTCAAATTCTTGTGATAAGGTAAAATATTTGAAAATACCTTGATAATATTTAACTTTCTTGAAAATATGAGAATATTGTGAAAATAGTATTTGTCTAAAAACAACCCATGATCCATGATGATAAAGAGGTATAGTGGAGTTGTTTTATATCTCAAACAACTACTTGCAAGTGAGTTGTATGCTTGAAAAGGTTTCACAATCATCTGAACACGACTTTTCAATAATTATTGCAAGAATGTCATCAGGAAGAGATAGGAATGTCGTTTGAGATCCTTCTCCATCCATTCGTAATCGACTTTACATGACCTGAAAAAAGTTATAAAATAAGGATTTAACTGAAATAATATATATAGGGACTAATCATGTGTCTAACAAAAACTCTTAATCCCTAAATTTGTCTAAACCGACCTCTGATACCAACTATAAGGCCCCAGCCATAAACATTACTTAATCTTGAGATATTTCATGAATACACTTTGAGGGTCTTTTCAGGATTAGAGTTTTAGAGAATTAGATCATAAAACATGTATTACATTCCACATTTAAGCAAAGTGGTTACATAATGATAGTATTTTTTTCCCACCAACGGAAACATATTTAAAATAAAACATGGATTCTTTCATGACACTTCCTTGACACTATCATCATATCATGTACATTTCCCTTGACCTGTGAAAAACATTTAAAAAAAACATGGGATGAGAATAAAAAGCTCAGTAAGGGTTATAAAAATATGGAAAAGAAACATGAGTACATGTATACATAAGAATGAAATCATACTTTACCCATAAAACATAAGTACTTTTACATACCTCATAAAATCATGAATAAATCATAGAAATCATAAGATATAAAGGTAACTTGAGGCATTCATAACATTCTTACGTAGGGAGTAACCCTCTTGGTTACGTTTGGAATACCCAACACAGTATATTCCCTAAATCTCTTTAGAGAAACCTTCATATTTCACTCCTTCACGTTACCCAATGAATTGGAGAGCTATATCGGGCTCACTCGCCCTTAGTTTATCACAGAACCACCCATCTTAATAACAATGCCCAAGAACCATAACATAATCTTACCACATAAAACATTCATAAAGGAAACATAACATTTCCACCTTTCAATGAAAAGATATAAATACAACACATATAAAAACATTTTGAAAACCATTTTCAATAAAAAAGTAAAAGAAATGTAAAACATGGTATTTATTTTTCTTTTAAAAAGAAGCTATGGCTTGTAGAGGAAGCAGAAAGTCAAATAATGGTCACGGCGGTAGTGAAGTCGTTGTCGCCGCATACATACGAAAAAAACATTCCCTTTTGTCGTTTAGTAAGATGCTTTGTATAAAAATATTCCTTTTGAATAAACGTAAAAGTAAAAGGGGTTTATACACCGTATAAATGAATGTTGTGTATAAAAAAATACACCTCAATGAAAGGAGATTGAGACGAAGTCCCATACAAAGATGGTATCCTTGAATCAAGGATGAATCAACTACATAATTATGTGTGACAAATGAATACACCAAATGTACGTGGATATTAAGTGTAAAACAATCAGAGTTTATTCACACATATTCATAGAATGACATATTCAAGGAGTAAAAGTTTATCCCAAAGATTAAAATTTGGGTTAAGAAGTTCCCTTGCAAAAAATTGACAGCCAAACAGCGTCAATACAAAATTCAGAAAATGAGTTCATGAGAGATAAAAAGGGTATCTCATCACATGTATATAAAATTTAAATCAATAAGGATATATAAGAACATATCCCAACATAATAGTATGTGAATTAAATGACATATCAAAAAAAGTCTTTTAAAAAGAGGAGGGTGAAAGGTTCCCTTACAAACATGGGTAACTTTCGAGACGTACACCCCATTGAAGAAGGGTCATACAATGAATATTTAAATACCCATAAATGAACTTATATTAAAAAAATAGTATAATAATGGGAGTTACATACACCACTCAAATGAAATGGTGGAAAATTTAGCACAAATCTCAGGGGACTAAAGTGAGTTGAAAAATCCCATACAAAAACTCGGCAGCCTAACGACGCCACTTAAAAGATACAACAATGGATTGATGAGATAAAATATGGTCACTCATCATATTAACATAATGTTTACATAAAGAGGAATATAAAAGAACATCCCCCAACATAACAAAGAGGATCTTAAAAGAAGTGACATAATGGAGAGTACTTAAAAAGAAAGAGAGAGGTTATATCTCTTACGAAAATTCAGCAGCCTAACGGCACCACTCAAAACATCCAAAATGGATTGATGAGAGAGAATAGGGTCTCTAATAATATGAACATAAAAATTACTGTACGATTAATATAAAATAATATCCCAATAACAAGAAATATGAGCATTAAAAGGAATGACATAAAAGAGTGTACTTAAACAGAAAGAGAGGAGTAGGATCCCCTACGAAGATTCGGCAGCCTAACTGTGCCACTCAAAACTTCCAAAATGGGTTGATGAGAGAAAATAGGGTCTTTCATAATATGAAGATAAAAATTAAATTAATATTAATAAAAATGAACATCCCAATAATAATAAATATGAGCATAAAAAGGAATGACATAAAAGAGTGTACTTAAAAAAAGAGAGGTTGGATCCCTTACCTCAAGTCCAACTTATCTTGTTCGTTTCTTTATATTCTTGAATAATAAACTTTGGTGAATTTATAATTGATTAAGGAACTTCTCTAAATATTATTATTAATTTCATATCACATATTTTAATGTTATAATAATTGGTTAATAATATGAGTTCATATCAGACGTTTTTTTCGATGTTTGGTACATGAGTCAAAAAATAACTTGTTTGAAAAATGATTGTCCATGTAGTTATAAGTAAATAATTTCCAGAATATTATTAATGATTAAAATATCATATATATCCAGTACATATTAATTTTATACTATTCCATATCATTTGGAGATAAAAAAACGAAAAGCACCGTTCATGGAGACGGTAGGCCGTACATACGCATGAACGCTACTATCCTTTTTTTCTTTTTCATATTAATCTAATTAAAAATACATGATATATATATATATATATATTATAATTCCAATATAATATATATGTTATATAGGTCACATATGTTCATCAATTTCGTTCTTTATACTTTCCATGTATTGCATTTACGAGTCACATCTTTTGAGGGGGCGGTAGTCCACAATTCCTCATATGAAATTATCGCATTTACAAAACATGAAAAGAATAAAGGTATGGTTTAAATATAAAATAAAGAAGCATTTAGTAATCATAAATACCATATATATCATATATAAAATACAGTGACATCATAATTTCCACCTTTAGAGGTGTTAAAAGAATATTGAACAATCATCGTTTCGTGAGGCCGAAAATCGCCAACCACAGAAACAGTATGTTATTTAACCATTAGATGAAGGTGTGTGTAAGTGTAGCTCGAATACATCTTATAAAAACATCCTAGTATATTTAAGATACTTTATTTGTTACAAAATAAATTAATAAAAAGAGTTTAGGGGGTTCTAGAAGCAAAATTAAACAAAAGGACACAAGTTAATTCATTACCTTAAAATCGGGTAACTCCCTTTGGTTTGAGCTCAAAGGCTTCCTTGGGAAGACTTATGCCAAAAGTGAGGCTTCGAAGAGTTATAGGGGGATGTGGAGAGACAAAATGGGTAGGGGTTGTCTGAGAAAAAGGCTTTGGAAGTGTGTGTAAGGAGGTAAGGGTGGGGGCCTTTTATAAGAGTGGAGAGGAGGGGAACTCTTGGAAAGTAAAGAAATGTTACATTACTATCGAATGAGTTTCGGATTCAAAAGGTCCCACATTGATATAATTCGAGGGTTAGGTGATAAGGGTTCTAAATCCACCCATCCAATAGGTTTATTACATGGTTAGTTCCTTGGTTTTACATTATCTTTTCATTTTATTTAAATCCTTTATTAATGAGGTAATCGCTGCATCATCATGATGTCATAAATAATTTAATTTATCTAATGTCTAAAAATTATAAAAAAACTATCATGATGTAGGTTATAATTTTTTATTTCTAATGAATATTTATAGTCAAAATTCTGACTTGTATAACCCCATTTAAAAATGGTTTTAGTAAAACAACTCATGTTTGTGTCATTTTAATTTTAACATTAAATAAAAAGATATTAATGTCATTTTCCTACCAAAGTGGATCCATGGGGTCCCCAAGTTGACCCATGTATTTTATTGGTCGGCCATGACACATCCAATAAGGGTAGTACATGTGTCTAGGTATTTTCATTTTATTATAATTACATTTTTTCCATAAATTGCACTAATTACCTCTAATCGCGATTAAAAACTTAAAAGTTACGATTTACCAAAAAAATTATTTTAATATCATTGAACCACATATTACTTCTTAATGAAAACCATGTATGTAAGATTTTTGAAAATCAAATCATAGAAGTGGAAAAGTTTCATTTAAACAGAAAATCAGTTTCTTTAACTACCACTTAGTGGTTTCACTATTCATAAAAAATTGATGTTTTTCAGAAAAAAACCAAAACTTTACCCTAAGCTATATTTGATATTCTGAATTCAAAAATGATGTCTATTTTACAAAATTCAAGTCATATAATTTTCATTAATTAATTTAATAATTAATTCCCGCTGTCATGACAAATAGCCTGTTTTTATGAAGAAATAAGTATCAAAAATTGACACTAGTTGAAGTCCAATATCAAAGTGAAATTGATTCAGACGACCACTATTGGATTAAATGGTAAAAATATATTCTAATTTCACTTTAAAATAAATTAAAAAGATAATATAATCATACAAATAAATTATATTAAAAAGAGGTTTTGAATTAAAATACAACAATTTTAACTATTCATTAAAAATTGAACTTTTTCGGAAAAATAACAAAAATTTACACAAAGTAAATTTTGATGTCCTGATTCTAAAGAAGAATTTTATTTTGTCAAATATAACACATAAAATTCTAAAAAGTGGATTTAAAATAGGTTCACCATCAAAAGGAAGTTAATCGACCTATTAAAGAATATTAGAATGTTTACGCTTAAAATTGGATTCATTCGCATTTTTAATCCTCTAACATTTATTGTAAAAAGTAAAAATACTTGAAAAACATATATAATCATTTTGTAGTTAGTTATGTTCATTCCCTCCATTACAATGGCTAGGCGTTAACTACTATTTAAAATAATATTATTTTATTATTAGAGTGCAACGTAAGATTCTCAAGAAACTCGTTGTTGCATGTTGGGTACGCCATCGAGCATAGCGTCCCATTTAAAGTTATATTAATATTTTATTCACAAATATGGATAAATTTGAAAATGTCATATTCATTATTTACCTGGGGTGTTACATCCTTCCCTCCTTTTGGGAATTGCGTCCTCGCAATTTCAAAATTGGTCATGGAATCTTCATTGAAAATCCCACATCGGAATAAGAGTTAGTAAAACAATCACTTTAATATAAAGAAAGATAAGTATAGAGGTCATAAGAGTTAACCCGTACTGGGATTCCATTTAGGAAAACATGGACATGGAGGAGAAAACATAGGGTCATGTTCTGATGGAGAGTGACAGAAAACATGTTTAGGAGAAAGTTAACCATAAGAAAATCACTAACTTGTGATGGGTTAAACGGTATTCGATTCCCTTGTAGGAAAAGTTAATAGACAACATTTTTTTTGAAGTTATTTTTTATTGAGGAATTTATTCCTAAGGAAACATAATCACTTATCATGTTGAATTTCAACTTTTATTAGATTCCTTACACAAACTCATATTTTCTCCAAAAGACGAGTATATAGGAAGACTTGTCCACATTAATAGTACTATAATCAACTTCTATAGAATCACATAAAGCACAAAATTGAACTTTATACTTCCCATTTCTTTAAAGTTTAACCAAAACCAAAACCAAAAATGTTAGTACAAGATCTGATAATCCTGAAAAGGATAACCCTTTATAAAAAGAAAATCTATTCTTAATCTCCAAAATTTTTCCAACAAAACCCCAAGTTCAATGAGGACCATTCGATAAACAATTTGCCCATAAAATTCATCAATGTAAACCAAACTATGATTGAAAACCAAATATTTGAAGTATTTATTCACATAGTCTTCCAAGTTAAATCGTAACATTTATCTCCAAACAACATCAGTTGCTCTTAATGTCTTGTATTTAAAAGTAATTAACCTAATCACATATCCTCGATGATAGGTTAATAAATTTCCCTAGATAACCCAAAATCAACTTAATCTTAATTCATAAAATCTTCTAACTAAAAATAATTAGTCAAACTAACCAGGGACTTCACGTAGTCCAGTGTTAGATGATAAATACTAGTCGCACTTTGGTTGTGGGTTCGATTCCCGCATCATTGTCCGACACAACGGGTTGTCACACAGTCTGCGTGTTGTCCTTTTTATAAAACTCAAAAAATAACCCTAACATGTTTTAACCTCAATAGTTTCCTTATACATCTCATTTTCATCCAAATTCGTTATGATATCAACATCTTAATTCTTGAAGTCTTATTTCACAACCATAAGATAAAATAAAATGATTCCTAAATGAATAACATCGTACCTTGATCATGGCGTCCACTCGGTTTCATCGTCATCTTGCTCATGTAGGTAGAAGTCTCATGCATTACAACAATGATTTAGAGATATTTCAAAATAATTTTCTTCCTCTATCCAAATACACCTTGTACAACATGGGTTATATGGGTGTTCACAGAAAAATAGTTTTGGAAAATAATCATGTATGGCATATAATTCCAAAACATCTGATAAAACATGATTTCTATAAAATAGTCGGGAAGAATTTGAGTTGAAACTTTATATTATTGGTCCTTTTAAAATACCATAAGTATGTGCTGAGAGAATATATTTTAAAATAAAATATAAATAGGTTGCTCAAGAGTCTCCTTCCTCAGCACCATTTTTAAAATCATAATATGCTTCAAATTCTTGTGATAAGGTAAAATATTTGAAAATACCTTGATAATATTTTACTTTCTTGAAAATATGAGAATATTGTCAAAATATTATTTGTCTAAAAACAACCCATGATCCACAATGATAATGAGGTATAGTGGAGGTGTTTGATATCTCAAAAAACTGTTTTCAAGTGAGTTGTATGCTATATAAAGTTTCACAATCATCCGAACATGACTTTGCAATATTTATTGCAAGAATGTCATCAGGAATAGATAGGAATGTCGTTTGAGATCCTTCTACTTCAATTCGTAACCAACTTTACATGACCTGAAAAAAGTTATAAAACAAGGATTTAACTGAAATAATAGACATATGGACTAATCATGTGTCTAAAAAAACTCTTAATCCCTAAAGTTGTCTAAACCAACCTCTGATACCAACTATAAGGCCCCCGCCTTAAACATTACTTAATCTTGAGATATTTCATGAATACACTTTGAGGATATTTTCAGGTTTAGATTTTTTGAGAATTAAATCATAAAACATGTATTACATTCCACATTTAAGCAAAGTGGTTGCAAAAAGATAGTATTTTTTCCCATCAACGGAAACATATTTAAAATAAAACATGGATTGTTTCTTGACACTTCCTTGACACTATCATCATATCATGTACCTTTCCCTTGACCTGTGAAAAACATTTCAAAAAAAACTTGGGATGAGCATAAATATCTTAGTAAGGGTTATAAAAATATGGAAAAGAAACATGAATACATGTATACAAAAGAATGAAATCATACTTTACCCATAAAACATAAGAACATTAACATACCTCATAAAATCATGAATAAATCATATAAATCATAATACATAAAGGTAACTTGAGGCATTCATATCATTCTTACGTAGGGAGTAACCCTCATGTTCATGTTTGGAATACCCACCACAATATATTCCCTAAATCTCTTCGGAGAAACTTAACGTTTCACTCCTTCGCATTACCCAATGCATTGGAGAGCTATATCGGGCTCACCTTCCCTTAGTTTATCACGAAACCACCCATCTTCATAACAATTCCTAAGAACCATAACATAATCTTACAACATAAAACATGCATAAAGGAAACATAACATTTCCACCTTTCAATAAAAATATATCAATACAACACATGTAAAAACATTATGAAAACCATTCTCAATACCAAAATAAAAGACATGTAAAACATGGTATTTATTTTTCTTTTAAAAATAATGTATGGCTTGTAGAGGAATCCGAAACTCAAATAATGGTCACAGTGGCAAAGAAGTCATTGTCGCCGCATACATACGAAAAAACATTCCCTTTTGTCGTTTAGTAAAATGCTTTGTATAAAAAGATTATTTTTGAATAAACGTAAAAGTCAAAGGGGTTTATACACCGTATAAAAGAAATTTGTGTATAAAACAAAATACGCCTCAATGAAAGGAGATTGAGACGAAGTCCCATACATAGACGGTACCCTTGAATCAAGGATGAATCGATTACATAATTATGTGTGACAAACGAATACACCAAATATATGTGGGTATTTAGTGTAAACAAATCAGAGGCTATTCACACATATTCATTGAACGACATATTCAAGGAGTACAAGTTTATCCCAAAGAGTCAAATTTGGGTAAAGAAGTTCCCTTGCAAAAATTTGACAGCCAAACGGCGTCTGTACAAAATTCGGAAAATGATTTCATTAGAGATAAAAAGGGTATCTCATCACATGGACATAAAATTTAAATCAATAAGGATATAGAAGAACATATCCAAACATAACAGTATGTGAATTAAAAGACATAACAAAAGAAGTCATTTAAAAAGAGGAGGGTGAAAGGTTCCCTTACCGACTTGGGTAACTTTCGAAAAGTACACCCCATTGAAGAAGGGTCATACAATGAATATGTAAATACCTATAAATGAAGTTATATTACACAAACAGTATAATAATGGGAATTACATACACTACTCAAAGGAAATTGTGGAAAATGTAGCATAAATCTCACGGGACTAAAGTGAGATGAAAAATCCCTTACGAAAACTCGGCAGCCTAACGGCGCCACTTAAAACATACAAAAATGGATTGATGAGATCAAATAGGGTCTCTCATCATATTAACATAAAGTTTACAGAAATCAGAATATAAAATAACATCCCCCAACATAACAAAGAGGAGCTTAAAAGATGTGACATAAAGGAGAGTACTTAAAAATAAAGAGAGAGGTTAGATCTCTTATGAAAATTCGGCAGCCTAACGGCGCCACTCAAAACATCCAAAATGGATTGATGAGAGAGAATAGGGTCTCTCATAATATGAACATAAAAATTACAGTAATATTAATATAAATGAACATCCCAAAAACAAGAAAGATGAGCTTTAAAAGGAATGACATAAAAGAGTGTACTTAAAAAGAAAGAGAGGAGTAGGATCCCCTACGAAAATTCGGCAGCCTAATGACGCCACTCAAAACATCCAAAATGGATTTATGAGAGAAAATAGGGTCTCTCATCATATAAACATAAAAATTACAATAGGAGTAATATAAAATAACATCCCAATCATAATAAATATGAGCTTAAAAAGGAATGACATAAACGAGTATACTTAAAAAAAAGAGAGAGGTCAGATCCCTTACCTCAAGTCCAACTTGTATTGTTCGTTTCGTTATATTCATGAATAATAAACTTTGGTCAATTTATAATTGAATAAGGAACTCTTATAAATATTATTATTCAGTTCATATCACATATTTTAATGTTATAATAATTGGTTAATAATATGAGTTCATATCAGACGTTTTTGTCGATGTTTGGTACATGAGTCAAAAATGAACTTGTTTGAAAAATGATTGTCCATGGAGTTATAAGTAAATAATATCCAGAACAGTATTAATGATTAAAATATTATTATATCCCGTACATATTCATTTTATACTATTCCATATAATTTGGAAATAAAAAACGAAAAGCATCGTTCATGGAGATGGTAGGCCGTACGTACGCATGAACGATACTTTCATTTTTTCTTTGTCATATTAGTGGAATTAAAAATAAATGATATATATATATATATTATAATTCCAGTATAATATATATTTATTATATATGTCACATATGTTCATTAATTTCATTCTTTATACATTCCATGTATTGCATGTACGAGTCACATCACTTGAGGGGGTGGTAGTCCACACTTCCTCATATGAAATTATCGCATTAACACAACATGAAAAGAATAAAGGTATGGTTTAAATATAAAATACAGAAGCATATAGTACACATAAATCCCATATATATCAAATATAAAATACAGTGACATCATAATTGCCACCTTTAAAGGTGTTAAAAGAATATTGAACAATCATCGTTTCGTGAGGCCGAAAATCGCCAACCACAGGAAAAATATGTTCTTTTCTTTAACAATTAGACGAAGGTGTGTGTAAGTGTAACACAAATACTTCTTATAAAAACATTATAGTATATTGAAGATACTGGAGTTGTTACAAAAGTAATGAATAAAATAGTTTAGGGGGTTGGAGAAGCAAAATAAAACAAAAGGACACAAGTGAAGACATTACCTTTAAATCGGGGAACTCCCTTTGGTTTGAGAACAAAGGTTTCCTTGGGAAGACTTCGGCCAAATGTGAGGCTTCAAGGAGTTAGAGAGGGATGTGGAGAAACAACATGGGCAGGGGTTGGCCGAGCCAAAGGCTTTGGAAGTGTGGGTAAGGAGGTAGAGGTTGGGGCCTTTTATAAGAGGAGAGGAGGGGCACTCTTGGAATGTAAAGAAATGTTACTTTATTTTCGAATTCGTTTCAGATTCAAAAGGTCCCAAATTGATATAATTCAAGTTTAAGGTGATAAGGGTTCGAAATCCACCCATCCAATATGTTTCAGACATGTGTAGGTCATACATTTTACATTATATTTTCATTTTATTTAAATCCTTTATTAATGAGGTAATCGCTGCATCATCATGATGTCATAAATAATTTAATTTATATAATGTATAAAAATTATAAAATAACTATCATGATGTAGGAAATATTTTTATCTTTCTAATTAATGTTTATAGTCAAAATTCTGACTTGTATAACCCCATTTAAAAATTGTTTTAGTAAAACAACTCATGTTTGTGTCATTTTAATTTTAACATTAAATAAAAATATATTAATGTCATTTTACTATCAAAGTGGCTCAATGGGGTCCCCAAGATGACCCATGGATTGTCTTGGTCGGCCATGACACATACAATAAGGGCAGGACATGTTTCTAGGTATTTTCATTTTATTATAATATTATTTTTGCCTTAAATTGCACTAATTACCTCTAATCGTGATTAAAAACTTAAAATTTACTATTCACCAAAAAATTATTTTAATATCATTGAACCACATTTTACTTATTAATTAAAACCATGTATGTCGGATTTTTGAAAATCAAATCACAGAAGTGGCAAAGTTACATTTAAACGAAAAATCAGTTTCTTTAACTACCACTTAGTGGTTTCACTATTCATCAAAAATTGATGTTTTTCAGAAAAATACCAAAACTTCAGCCTAAGATATATTTGATATTATGAATTCAAAAATGATGTCTATTTTAAAAAATTCAAATCATATAATTTAAATTAATTAATTTAATAATTAATTCCCGCTGTCATGACAAATACCGTGTTTTTATGAACAAATAAGTATCAAAATATTGACATTAGTTTAATTCCAATTTCAAAGTGAAATTGATTCAAGAGTCCACTATTGGATTAAATGGTAAAAATATATTCTAATTTCACATTAAAACAAATTCAAAACATAATCTAATAATATAAATAAATTAGATTAAAAAGAGGTTTTGAATTAAAATACAAAATTTTCACTATTCATTAAAATTGAACTTTTTTGGAAAAATACCAAAAATTTACACAAAGTAAATATTGATGTCTTGATTCTAAAGAAGAATTTTATTTTGTCAAATATAACACATAAAATTGTCAAAAATTGGATTTAAAAGAGGTTCGCCATCAAAAGGCGGTTAATCGACCTTTTAGAGAATATTTGAATGTTTACGCTTAAAATTAGATTCATTTGAATTTTTAATCCTCTAACATTTATTGTAAAAAGTAAAAATATTTGACAAACATATATAATCATTTTGTAGTTAGTTCTGTTCATTCCTTCCATTACAACGACTAGGCATTAACTACTATTTAAAATAATATTATTTTATTATTAGAGTGCAACGTAAGATTCCCAAGAAACTCATTGTTGCATGTTGGGTACGCCATAGAGCATAGCGTCCCCTTTAAAGTTATATTAATATTTTATTCACAAATATGGATAAAGTTAAAATGTCATATTCTTTATTTACCTAGGTTGTTACAATTTTAGTATGGATTACTATTGGAATGTGAGACATATTATTATTTTCATCCATTAAGAAAATAATTTTTATAATTTTTATTTTTCAATGTTATATAATAAATTTAAATTAGTATAAGGGAATTTATTCATTTTCTATAATTATTGAAATAATTCATTACTAAATCAGTTTACATATAAAATAACCAAAACACAAAAATGAAATAATATAATTTTAATTAAATATATGTAATATATTATAGAATCATAAAATATATATTAATTATGAATATTGTATCAAATGATGTGTAATGATAATAAAATTAATAATTTGGATGAAAATATTTATAGATAACAATAAATGATTTTGAAAATATACTATAATAATATAATACATGAAGAATATTTGAATTAATGAATATCATATATCGGAATATATATAAATAAGTTAATCATATATGTAATTATGATTTATTTCTTTATGGTACTATTGATTTTGACCATCTCTGAAAGTCAATAGTAATTTTAATATATTTGGAAATTAAAAATCAATTCCATAATAAATAAAATTTATTAATTGATCATTTATTTTACATTACTATCACTATTATATATTTTCCCCCTTTTGTGGAAGTTATATTTTTTCCCATTTATATTTCCATGAATTATATTAATTTAAATTATTTAATGAAAATAAAGGATCCTTTTTTATAGTAGACTCATAACCATGTCATTTGCAATATTGAATACCAAATGATTTCAAAATGAAATTTTTATGATATTTAGTATATTATCATCAAATTATCATTATACAGAATGGATTGATTCTAGGGTACACCCTATGTTTTTATTTTGTCATGTTAATTTTTTTGTCATAACATTATTGGTTTCAAGAGATTTAATTTTTGATGTTACATGTATATTTTATGAAACCCATTTTATTCCATACTTTCATTATAAAAATAGATATATTTACATTTTTCAAATTCTAGGAAACACATTTTATTTTCAGTGTTTCATTATGAGATGATTTTGAATTATAATGAGAAATAATTTTCATTTATGGTTTATTTTATTATGTTATTATTTTTTATGGATTTTCATTGAGTCCATTGTTAGATTGGTGGGACATATATCTCTCTACAATGAATTCTATAATGTCTTATATCTAATTATATTGAAATTATATTTTAATGGGATAGAATGTTTATAGAATCATAAAGGGTGATTGTAATTTTCATTAAATATACCCCAAATTTTACTAGGGAATGGGTTATCATTTAGGCATCTTCAAAATTTTAAAAAATCTATATTTATGATTATTACACATTATTTACAATGGTTCATAGCTCATGTTATTTCTATATGTGTTATTTTCACATGAAATGGATGTGTTTTTTTCATTTGATATGTTATAACTATATTTTATTTTTATTGTTAACACCTAATAATTTATATTTTTTTAAATCTGATATTTTTTTATATTCATCTATTTCAACATGTTTATTTTGTAAAATTTTATTGCATTTTTATGTTATCCCATAAAGACTATTTGATCTCCCCACATCTTATGTTTCCCCTTCCCTTATATTTAAAGAGGATTGTGTCACATGTAATGTATATGTGTAGATTTAGATTGTCTGTAAAAATTAAAATCATGTGAAATAACAAATTATTTTGTTTCTAGTCTCCATGAAACTAAACTATTAAATGCTTGGGTTACCTAAATATCTCTAGATATAATAAATAATATTTGTTTTCAATGTACTATATTTTTATTACTATCATGGGTAACTTCTTATAAACCCTTTTTAGGATTTCTATTATAGAATTTCCAGGCGTCTTATGAAATTTTTCCAAAAAATTATCAAATTTATGTATAATATTTATTTATATGTAACTCATAGGTTAAAATAGTTTTTACCAGAAAATATTCTGGAATGCTGATTTTGGGGAAATGTGATGAATGAAATGTAAAAACATTATGGTTAATATATTCATTGGTTGATAATTGGGTTTAATATTTTATTAAGTACCCGTTGGAAGAAGAACCACCCACAAACACATGTAATCAAGGTGGTATAAATAGAATAACCCTAAGGGAGTTCCCAAGAACAACACCATTACATTCTAGAGGTAAAGAACCCACATTAGAAAAAACCAACAAAGGATCCTTAAGACGACTCTCCCAAGAAAGTGTGTCCGCTGCAATGTTACCCTCTCTATGAATATTCCAAACTCCAAATCCACTAACAATATTCAAGGTGAAACTATGTATAAGATAAGTCAAAGTCATATGGACACAACTTTTTTCATTCAAATCCATAATCAACATTTTGGATTCTTATTGTACTTCTGATAGCACCTCTAACATCCTTTTCCAAAGAATGATACCCATGTGCAGTGCTCTTACTTAAACACCCAATGAACTCCCAATCTCATGGAAGTAGTTGAATGCCAATAAAATAGAACCATTATCAACACTGGCAAGACTCCCCACCCCCGCGCATCTGAACACCCATAAAAAATCAATCAACATTATGTTTGAATGTATTCATCATAGGATTCAATATGACCAATCTCCCTAAGCTAGAAAGATTGTAACATGGTTTTTCGTGATATTACCAACTAGAAGAAAATTCTGACCACTATTTACTAGAAAACCCACTTAATGCATTAGCACCTTCATACGAACCTACAGTAGAAGCATTATTGGCCGCACTTCTGTTCGAGCCTTATTCTATTCCTCCAACAGTGTACATAAGATTGCAGTAGCAAAAATGTTTCTAATCTTATTCTCCATTCCCTGGTACTCCACTCCCAGAAACCAGTTTAAAAAAAACAGATACATTGATGAGCATATTCCATCAAATATAACACATTTACCATGCTCGAACATAGACTGATATCCCATTTGTTCTTAATAAATAGGTGAACCACCGTCTACGCCTGCAGATTAGCACAGTCGAAGCATCTGGAGGCCAACAGAATTCCCTTATTCTAAATATTATCCTCTTTTGGGAGTTCTTGATGATGATATCTCCATACCGGGAAACATTTATTCATGGGAACCTTCCTACACCATAGTCGTAACCCCTATTCATCCCAATACCCACCTTTGTATTATCAAACCTGATAATAGAACCCATTAAAATACCCTGAAATCGTCTTTTTGAAGTAGCAATGGCCATACTCATCATTTAACACAAATTCATTGAAATATTCCTTCTGATCTGAGAATATAATGGCTTCCAGTAACCTAGTATGACATCTGGCTTCTCTAACTGACATATCTGGCCTGGGATAGAATTGGAAAAACAACTCCTGCCCAACCAATTGTCAATTCATAAATTATCCTCACCTCATCCCAAAACCGATCGAGAAGACTCTAGAAGGATTTCAAGATAGAACACCATTGTCTTCCCCAGCCCTGACATTTTTCTGTTGTCCCACTTCTCCCAATTCCTTCCATATTTAGTATAATGATTTTTGGCCCACATTGATTTCCCAACCATAATGCCCCATTCCCAACGATATTGCATGGTCTGTATGGAAACTGTTATGTCCCTAAGGCTGACCCCTCCCTCCTCCTCCGGTTTGGCCACCCAATTCCATTAATCCCAATGATACCAACCCAATGAGTTGGAATCCCACAGAATCTTGTTCATAAACTTCTCCGTAGAAGAAATTTTCCCTTTTTGTGGAGTGATAACAGACATAATCTCAATCGGGATAGACAAGATCACACTAATAATTAAAGCCACTTGGCCCCCATAGTAATGAAAAAAAATTTCAATTCACAATCCTTCCAATACTCATAATTAAGATATTCACAAAGAATCTGTTTTTCACCCGACTATTTGAAATTGGAGCCCCAGATTGATCATTAGCAGTATATTCTGCTAAATTTTAAGAATGACATGTATGACCTGAGTCCATCATCTTGTACATCTGTTGGCTGCAAATACATTTCTCTTCATGATGCTGATCATCTGACCACTAAGGATACCATGGCGCATCATTATTCATGTAAAATTTACCACAGATGATAACCTACCCTTAAAAAACCAATTATATCAATATCAATCATAATATGTGAAAAATATACGTCTTAGCCTTCAGAAATATATGGAAAAATCATCCGTTCCAACAATAATCTGGGAAGTTTATATGAAATAGATTTCTACGTTTTATAAACCGAATTGGAGACAAGGGGTCCCCCTTGTCGCACCCCCTCACATTCCCAAAAAACCAAAACCCTTCCCCAATTGTGAAATGGTAAGACAAAGAGAGGAGAAATAGTGGACTCAAAAATCACAAACCCATTCATGAAAAAATAACATCCACATCAACATAATAATGAATCTTTATTCCAATTTTTCATACAAATTATACATGTCCGAAATTATTATCTCATTAGACCTAACCACCATTTTACATATATCCACCAACAATTCTTGAGCAACTCCCACCACACATAGGATACTTCTACCTTGGACAAATATTTGTTTCCCCTGTGAGATGACACTTAGAATCACCATGAATAGCCTCTTAGCCATTACACTTGATAAAAACATGTAAGAAACATTACAATGACAAGTTGGATTATTATTATTAATGGAAGAAGGATATTTTACATTTGTCAACTAAACCACCCTGGAATAACGTGAACTTCATTTGATAGTATATCCCCAAAAAATTCATGTACAACTTCAATGACAAGAGGACCCATGAAGTCCCATGATGCCACATAGAAAGCATATGGGAAACCATCTAGTCTAGGAGCACTCCCTCATGGAATGCTAAGAACCATCTCCAAGACCTCATCATCAGACATAATGCAACGTAAAGAGTCATTATCCTCATCATATACCCTCATTAAAATACTTCCCATGAACACCCCATGTTCACACTCCATGATATCCTCCCCCAAAT
Organism: Viscum album; assembly: GCA_963277665.1. Lineage (NCBI taxonomy): Eukaryota > Viridiplantae > Streptophyta > Magnoliopsida > Santalales > Viscaceae > Viscum > Viscum album. The sequence continues at coordinate 2,055,660,748 of OY728120.1, read as the reverse complement.
ACCATGTCCAGTCACCTATAAGTAATAATTAAAAATGATCCAAAGCCATCCAACCCTAGACATCAACATCTGAGTAAAACAAACCATCCTAGAGCCTATAAATTATTTTCATATTTTATTGTTTCCTTATACAATGTTGAAAAAATTAACATTTATGTTACCTTACTTAAGCCACCTTACCCTGGATATTTTCCTATAGTCATAATCCACCACTAATAACCTTTTAACTAGGTATGAGCATTTATCACATAGTAATTGAAATGAATAGTCTTTCCAGCTCTGTTGAAGCATGTATTCCAACCTATCTATTTCCTCCTTATGTGCCTCCACATACCCAACCATTGATGTTCTATTCATAAACCACTTTCTGGTGTCATTCATGAGTCTCTATAGTTTCCTAGATAATCCCACCCAGGCTCTACCATCTACCTCCTTCTCTGAGGAATCATTATTCATTTTGATGAACCCATCCACCAAGTGCCAATTAATCAAATATAGAAATTCCTTGACATCTGAACACCCATGACATAGTTCCACCTATAGAGATTCATTATCTGAAATAGATCAAGAAAAGTGAGGATGGGAGTTCCTAGGAAAGGACTCCAATCCCTGTATATTAGCAGGTCATCTATCTAGTCTACTCTAAATGAAACTACTACCTCTCTGATTGTTACTCCAAGTATATTTTCTCCCACTAAAACCTATGTCCAGTAGTCCCTTTCGGGAAATGAAATTATTAATATCCCGCATACCATTATTGAAAGTTGATGTGCCACCATTCTTCTCTTAACTGACAACAACAACATTAAAATTAACTCCTTCAAACCCTGATAATTCATCCACATCAAAGGTGTAGAGAAACTCCCTCATATTACTTCTCTCCACAATATCACAATTGGAATTAATAAAGGAGAAAAATAGTTTTTTATCCGATGATCACAATCTTCACTGTGATACACTTTTCTCCCACAAGAACCATATCCACCAAAAGAGGTATCTTCCATAAAACCCATATATTCTTATTAACCGGGTGCCCATTCTCTTGAAAATTATTTTATATGATGGTAATATATTGTAGGTATAATGGTTTAGAAAAAATTTAATTCATATTTGATATCATAGAGGTTTTATATTGAATTAAGTAATTTATAGTATTGATTAAATACATTATATATAATATTATTGGGCAATATAAACTATTTGTATTTCTAATATTGAGAGATTAAAAATTCATCGAGATAAATTTAAAACTATTAATGGAATACTATGTGATCATAAATGTCTACTTTTTTAGTTTGGAATTTGGTTAGAAATACCATTTATGTGTTCTATTGTTAATAATTTATTAAATTATTAATGTTGAAAAAAAATATTTAATTCTATAGAATTGTAGATTAATGTAGTATTTTACTATATTATGTTTTATTAATATTTGATATTATCTTATCTCATTCCAATATAATTTTATTTTATTCAAAAGATATAAAACAAGAAAAAAATCAAACTTTTATGGGCATTATGAACCATTAATATGTAATTTTAGTTCATAAATCCTGAAAAATTTAATCATTGCGAAATTGAAATGTTGAATATGTATACTGTAATGTCCTATTTTTTAAAATAAAATTATGATTTCTATAATATATAACATGTTTTATTGAGAATAAATTAACCATGAAATTTTTTTAGAATGACCATTATATATTAAAAATGATTTTATTGCTAATAATATGACTGAACACATTATGAAATATATGAAATGGAAAATTTTAATTCATATGTTATTATTTCTTCTTAGGAAACATACACAAGTTTTTTTAATTTCACTTTATTCTTCAAATAATATTTTTTTAAAATGATTTTTATGACATCATGTGAGAAAATTTGTACATAATGTATACCACACTCAAAGAAACAAATATTAAAATGAACATATTTTTTAATTTATAATATAAAAATTTTCTCATTGTGAAATTTAGTTATTTTTCTAAGAATTTTTATTTTTCAATAAATAAGGAAAAGTACCTATTCTTATTCAGAACATCCATTTTAGTTTAAAAATATTAAAAAGTTCCATATTATAATTTTTTTTAAATTAAAGTTATTTAAATTGTATAATTAGAAATTAAATTTAAGTAATTTTAATCAATTATTTGATTAACTTATTAATAAAATTATGTATACTTAATAATACTGTTTCTTTATGAAAGTAATTCTCCATCACTCTTGCATGTTTGATTTTAAATTAAATTAAAAAACCACTATGGAATTAATATTGAAAAATGGATATCATATTTATAAATAAAAAATGACTATGTACAATTTTAAAATTAATATTTTTATTAATTAATAGAATAAACAATAAAAAATGTGTTACCTCATTTATGATTATGATGATTTTACTCGGGACTGTAAAAAATGATACAGGTATGCTTGACATTTATACGTGGATAATTCCTATATTTTGGCCATATATATAAATTTTTTTATATCACCATAAAATTTATGTCAATCTTGAAAATATTTTCCTTAGAATGAAATATAATTTTTTTATAGAAATTTCTAATTGGGTTCCCTTCGATAGTTATAAATGGAAGCCTCCTCAAGTCTAATATCGACACATCATGATTTCAATTGGATCATCCATACCTACCAAAATACTTTAATTTAATTTCTTCCAATTTCATAGTTCCCATTTATTCAAAATAAAATAATGCATTGAAATAATACATTTGATACCTAATGAGGTTTTATATAGAAGAGGAGTCATTTTTTGCCAAGCATTCAATATTAACATCTTCTTACACCCCCTTCAAATCATCTAAAAAAGTTATTTTTTATTGAAACAACTATCCTAATTTATCCGATATCTAATTATTTTTATGTATTAACTCATATCCATATCATTATAAATCAAATTGGAAATGAAACAATTGATTTCATGTATGACATACTACCGCTACATAAACTGATGTAATTTTTTCTCTATCACCACTTATTAGAGAATGATATAATGATATATTTGATTTATATATTTTATATTGATGAAATAATTATATTTATATAATAATAACATCACATATATTATCTTACCTTAAAATCTATTTCAAAATTATAATTCTAAAAATGTGTAAGTGTTGAATACCACCTCTACAATGTGATGTGATACATTTTTAATTTTTTTTTCTAATTGATGTATATCATAATAAATTTAATGAAGATATATTATATATATGATATAAAAATATACTAAATTTAATTAATTATTTATATTTCTTTTTTTTTCCATATTTCTAAATATTGAAACACCATTCATGCAAACACCAGATATATTATCCCAATAAATGTTGTAATTAAATTTTCAATATATACATTTATAGATGACTCTAAATACGAATTTAATGAATTTATATGATAATGATTAATATTTTGTAGATTATGGAACCATGATCAATGAAAAATATATAACAATAAATATTGAATACATACATGGACAATGATAATGTGATCACCAAAATATTGATTTTTAAAAAGAACTGTTAATAAATAGGTGATAAAAGGATTTCTGTAAATAACATATGATAAGATGTATATAAGAATGGTTTTCGAATATATTATAATAAATAAATATTTATTTTATATTATACATGAATATTTAACAAATATTAAAGACGTCAAACTTGATGTAATAGATTCCATTTCAATTTTCACTTCATTAATACATATCTGACAATATAATCCTACATATATTATATGGTGTATATAAAACCACTTTGATGTATTTAAAATGAATATATATTTATTTATGATGTTAGTTGATTCAAATCATTTTACATATTCACGATTAATTTTGGAAATAAAGTCTGATCTTATTTCAATCCCTAATTGGGAAAATTATTCGTCAACATCATAATTGTCTCCAAAAAATTAAGAACATTTTTTTACTTCTTATTTTTATTTTTAATGGTAACTTTATACAATCATTTTATTATTTGAAACATATAAAATAAAAATATTAAAATTTTCCAAATAGGTTCCATTTTAAAAATTAATTTCAAAACGACAAAATTAACATTTTTTAGGATTATAATGCTAACTGACATACCAACTACTGCATCCAATTCATGATATTATGATTAATCTAAACATGTTATATTTATTTACAATAAATAATCTATTGATAATTTCTATGTAAATATATTTTTTCTGTATTATTCTATTCTTAAAAGTACTTGAATTTATTTGAAAACATATACCTTTTTAGGATTTCAAGTTATTATTTAATATATTATTAATATTATACTCATTTTCATTATCTTTAAACATTCATATTTCTTTTATCATTAATCAAGTTATTTCCAATTAAAATCCATATTTTTCTTTCATGGATATAATTATTTTGTATACCATATACCATTTCTAGATATGTTGTATTACATTTATTGTTAGTTGAATTAATATAGAACTATTGATACTTCCTTTTTTTACTTAATATAGATATTAGTTGATATGGCATATTTTCCAATATTAAATCAAATATTAAATATATAAGGAATTAATTGAACATACAAATGAAATATGTGGCCCATTATTATATAAAACCAAGATGAATCTATATGTAACATGAGGGAAATGTGTTATCTATATTAAATTGGCGATTTACCATCATTTAAAATATTCTTAGTGCATAGTTTGGAAGGTTGGGATATCACGATGTCTGAGATCATTATTTCAAACTTTATTGAATTACATCATCGAGAATTTAGATATTATTAATATAAATTATATTATTTATTATATATTATTGATGGATTATTTCATGGAAATTTTATTAGCTAAAAGTAATAAATTATAGTTATCTACCATTCTATTTTTTTTATTCCTTAATTACATTTGTTTTATACCATTGTTATTTAACATTATTGAGCATTTCATTTGACAATTATTTTTATATTAATTTACACTGGATATGAAGACTAATTTATGTAATGTAATTCAGTGATACCCATAATTTTATTATGATTTATATTTAATTATTAATCTATAATGTGTATCATGTATGTATCTAGTTCCACAATTCTACTAAATAGATCAATCATTCAGCATAACATCCATTATATATATGAAAATATAATAATGTAAAAACTAACTATTGGATACTAGTGTCAATTCTTAGATAGTTGGTATCCAATTTTTCTTAATATAATCCTTTATAACAAGATCATAAATCAACACTGAAGACAAGATAATTTTGATAATACATTAAATATTTTAATAAATTATACCATTAATAGGATTTTAATATTACATTGTCAGAATATTCATGATATTTATGAGTGAACTCATTGTATTTACATATTTATTTTTGGAACATAATGGATAAAATAGTATTCACACAAGTGAATGTTATAACAATTTCCAAACCAAAAAAAACTAATACAATTTGTGTTGGATCTTTGAATATTATGTCTATATTTCGGCAGCGGACACAAGTTATGTGTAAAAATAATTCACATAAATGGAAACATGATGTTCCACAAAATTAAACAACTATATTGAGTTATTTAATATGATAAAGGCAATTATATTTTAGTTTAAAAAGAAATAATGTTTTAAAATAATAATGTATTAGGTCTCTTGAAATGATATTTCTCTACTTAGGATGAAATTAAATGGAAAAGGATATATTTGTAGTGTATTGTCTTATAGGTGAGGGTAATCCAAGGTTTTCATTTATTCAAAAATCTAAGTAGGAAGAAAAATTAAAACATATGTAGTGGAGTAATTTTACTATAGTATTCCTCAATATATATTTCCCATCAATGAAATGGAGTGATAGTAATATAAGTTTCCTTAGCTTGAAAAAGCAGAGGAAGAAAGGGTTATGGATTATGGGACTACTATTATGATACTATCTTGTTATTCTAGAGATTATATACCAAATAATAATTGGGATTTTGAGAATTTAATTGAATACCTTAATCCAAACCTCTTATATGAACATTTTTCTCAAAAAAATCACCATATGATGAAATAGTATTATATTCAGTCAAAACCGAGAAGTAATTCGATAGTTCCTATAATTTTAATGGGAATCAATTGAAGAAGACTCCATCATCGTACCATGAAAGAGGTAAATCATAAATTAATAAGGTAATAATGAAATTACCATAATGTGAATATCTTGGGTAGAAATATATTGAATAATGATTTATAGGCATGGGAGTTTCATATATGTTTCAGAGAAGGGTGTTTTGGGATCTTTTATGAAAGGGGATGAAGAAAATTTATTATTTATACTGCTAAAAATATAGATAAATAGTATATTATTCAAAACAATTGTATCATCATGTAAATATTGTCAGGTATTACTAAACCTCTCTCTTTATCATGATTTTATTGGGTATTTTTTGGGGTTATTTCATGTCATATTTTTATGATTTTTGGAAATTATGTTCTACTACATGGTTGGCAGTAATTTTCCAAAACCATGTTCTATCGAAAACAAATTGTGTAACTTAATGCAGAGGTAATTCATATGGTTGGTATAATATTATTCATGTTAAACACCCTCTCAGGAGAAATAATGTTTTCATTTATAATAGTCACACATATTGTGTACAACTTGTCTTAATTGTTCACCTTTATCCAGGAAACCATGAGAATAGTATTTGAACTGATGTCATTTTTTAATAAAATTTATTGATCCCCATTTTTAGGACACCAACAGACTGGTAAAACCCACAATAAGTTTATCTCATCCATGGATCTCATAAAAAATTATTCTGGGCCCATCAAATACATTTCTAAGGTTATCTAAATCTGGAGGAATTCCCTCTAGTCGTATCACAGTTAGATTCATCATCCTGATATCATACTCCAATGATCTATATTCTTTTCACTAGGATTCCATGGATTCCTATTTTTATTTTTGAATATAATAACCAATTTTTTGTATCTAAACATAGCATGGATTCACAGATCTTGTTTGATTTAATTCTCTATTGAATTTTTCTATTTTTAGCATTGTGATTTGAGATCTGTTTATCCTAAGGTAGGTGAATCTCTTATGATTCACAATTTATTTCATCCCAAAATTATTTTTCATAATTTTAATTTTTTTTAATTAAATTAAATTTATTTGTTTTTATAATATTTCACTCTATTGTTTTATTGGAAAACCCCAATTCCATTGAATTTGGATTTTTGAGAAAATTTATTTTTTGCCATGAAATTGGAACACCCCCAATTCAATTAAATTCAGGAATGTTTATAGAAATTCATAAAATTTTAATTCTTTAATATAAATTGTGTATTTGATATATATTGGTTCAATTAAATTATTTAATTTAATTGTGAAAATGGTTTTTATAGAAAAATGTGAAAACCCCAATTCCATTTAATTATAGGTTTGTTATTAAATTGATAAAATTTATATAAAAATTTAACTAATTAATTTAAATGTGAAATTAGACTGTAAAATTGAATGATTAATTGATTTCAAATTCCTCTTTGTGGAAATGGATTTAAAATGGTTTTCATAGAACTACTGGTGTTTGATATTGGTGAAAATTCATGTTATCTATTAAAAACACATCATATTTTTAAAATTGAAAACTGGCATATTTGAAATAGATAATGGGATTAATTGTCCTTTAAAAATTCATAAAAAAATTTCCCATAATTGTTTTTACTATTTAACCTGAATGACTTAGGTAGTTAGTGAGATATTTTTATAAAAAAATATTCTTTATAATGTTCTAAAATATCATATTAGAACAACACATCCAATAGGTGATGGTGATGTGTCTTCTATGGCATTCGTTCAACTGTGAGTATGTAAATATTTAATATACCACCTTGAGTGTGGGGTCCCTATATACTACAACTATCATACCTTATTTGGAATATGTCAATTATTCCTGGTTGTTTATATTTAAAGTGAATATATTTCATTGTTGTAAATTATTTTGTAAGAATTGTGAATTTATATATACATTTAAATATAAAAGTTTTTAAATAACACTAGGATTTATCTCACATCTTACTAATTATTTTGGTGTTGGTAGATTATCTCATTCCATTTTCGATCATGGATAATGCTTCTTTTGGATGATTTTCTAGATTAACACCTGAGGAAATGGTGTGTTTCCTCTGATTTGTGACTCGCGTTGTTTGTATTCTTATTTTCAAGTACTTTATTTTGTTAAATATTCTTTAATACCTTTTGGATTTTAGTTTCACTACTCCCAATAGAGATTTATTTGTATTCATTCTATATTATTTGTTTTTTCCCTTCATTATTCCTGGAGAAATTATTCCCTATTAAATTTTTATTATTCGTGGTTCTATTCATTGAATCATGTGGATCAAGAACTTTTTTGGTATATCATATGGATTTCTTGATTATTGGGTTACTAGGGTGCATAGTCTATTCATGATAAAGTGTTATCCGTGTTTTATGTTGATATCTTTATGGATGTTCGTATACATTTTTGAAATATTTTTGGGACATAGGAGGTACTATAGACTATGTACCAATCTATATCTCAGTGTAATTAAACATAACTTTCTAGGAATGGTTATGGAATAACTTATTTAGGATTATTTCTAGCCTTTTAAATATTATGATTTTGATAATGTGTGATACAAATCTTGTTTGTTCTATCTATTGGGATTAATTTATCATGTTACTCAATTTGAGTGTAACCTGATGTCTTTCATATTTTCTTCGAATGTTGTGTAGAATCTTGCCAATGAGAAGGAATAAAAATTGAATCTAGGAGAATGGTAATATTGGAACTCAGTAAGTAAATCCCCATGCGGATGTGAATTTGGTAGAGGTGATTGTGCACATAATCTATGCTCTGGGAGAAGCACCACCTCTAATTTCTATTCATGCTATAGCTTTGAAACCCTATAGGAAGGACCTAAAAGTTTTTTCTCATGAATTTTTGGACTGAATATTCAACCATTTTGAGACACAAATGATTCTCAAGAGGCTAAGTAGTATTTGATCATGACATATGATTTATTTAGGTTCTTTGAAACACACGACAAAATTAAAGTGATGTATGGAACTTTCTTACTGGAAAGATCAAGATGGAGATGGAAGGACCCATTGGTGATGAGAATGAATCGTGATATATTATAGTAGAATGACATAATTGTTATTTTCACCAACTAGTTCTATCTAGAGTCGATGATTTTGGACAAGGATTCTATGTTTTTCAAACATGAGTTGGCTAATAGGACCTTGACAGACTATAAAAACTATTTTCATGAGCTAGTACATCGAACAATTGAGATTTTATCGATTGAGAATATGAATGATCTAAGGAATGAGTTGGGATTCATCAGGATGTATTTTCGTATGCATTCTTGTATAATCCAACTTCTTATAATTATGTAATAAATAGATTCCTAATTGATGAAATGGACATGGAAAGAAATTTAGGGTTATTGGGAGTTTCATGCTCCCCTAGTGGTAGTGTGAGTTCTTTCAATAGAATGTTGGAGTGTGATGATTATATCCATAGTTTTTCATATCATGTTCATTCTAGACCCGCAACAATATTTTGATGAAATCATTTTATTTTATACCAGTGGGGCACACAAATAAATTTAACAAGGGTTTGCACTATTGAGCATTAGAAATGTGGATCTAGAGGATGTTCAAGGAATATCATTATATTTTTTATTTCATTCATTTATTATTTATTGTTGTATTATAAATGCTATGATGATCATTGGAATCAGTTATAGATTATTATTGATAGTAATAAAAATTATTTATTTTTGAAAATTAAAATGATTGAATTCAATATTATTAAATACTCATAAAATTGATATATTTTATCCAAACATGGAATATTAGATTATAGATAAAATACAATAAAAAATTAAAATAATGGATTACAAATAAATTTATATATATATAACATAATTGATTGGTTTAAAAAGTAACTACATATTATTTGTTCAAAAAAATCCAGATTCAACAAACCATTACCCAATCATATATGAAAATCCATTAAGTTCATATGGAAAATGGAATGTGAAGTGTATTTTTTAGAATTGAATAAGTTATTGGTTAGTGATCTAATTTCGAATCTATATTCAATAATGGGTGTTGTTTTAATATATAGTGAATCATGTAACAATGGACATGTTTGTGTCCTTATAAAGAAGGATAATGTTATTACATGTGAATTAAGGAAATTAAATACACATGGATATATATATATATCCCATTACATTTATTTGTAATATATAATATTTTGTTTAATGATATAGAGACATTATATATATGGTGAGAGATGTGAGATATAAACAAACCATAAGAACCTAAAATACATATTTATACAAAAACAAAAAAACATGGGGAAAGGAAATGGATTGATCTAATCAATGATTATTATTTCTCATTATAATATATCATAAGGGACGTAAAATAGGTAAATGATGCTTTATGATGGAATGATCAATGACACCTTACAAAAATGATGATTTAGAGGGACCATGTTTTCATGTATTTTTTAAATATTCATTTGGGATCTACTATTTAGGGGTTAAAAAAACTAATTTCATTAATGATATACAAATAATAATTATTTTAAATGACAAAATTTCATTTCCTATAATATAAAATCCTCAAAAGAAAATTAATTCAATGAGTAATGGGAAATATTTAGACATTATATATGAAAATGTGTTTCAAAAATTGGGAATGTGTTTTTTAAAAAAATATATGTGTAGACAATTCAATTATTTTAAAATTCTAGTAGATTAAAATTTTCTATTAAACTAATTATCACTATAATGTAAATATATATGGACAAACATTTTTAATTGGAAAATATGATGTGAGAAATTAATAATTATGTGTCCAGATGTTTGGTTAGTCAACAAGTGAAGTATGAAAGACAACATCCTAGATGATTCATCATAAATATAATTATTCCTATGGGATAATGGGATAAAATAATTTTGGACTATATTATTTTATTAAAAATTTCTCGAAGATAGAATTTTTCAATAAATTTTATTTTTTATTTCCATATTAAATATCCCTATTTTCTCAAAACCTGAGAATGACTATATCTAGATACAATTAAATGTATCTATATAAATGATGTTGTAGGGCTTTATGTAGTATATAGTTAAATAGTTTTTAATCATGACTATTTAATTATATTAAATTTATGGACAATTATTGAGATGGCTATTGATACAGAGCTTCATTTGTACACTTCCTACATTCATTAAACCATTCCATAGTCTATGAGGAAAATTTCATCTTTATACGAAATATTTTTTTCATTTTCACATGACATTAATTGTATATTGGATTAGTATTTACCTCATTAGACATTTTATTACGAAAAAAACTTATATTCGACTATTAAAATATGGTCATAAAAATCATTATATGGAATGATATTTCATACTGCTAAATGTTCATATAAAGTTGGTGAAAGGAAATTATCTCTCTATATCATTCTAACAAGATAATAGAATATGTAATGACTATTCAAAATCATAATAATGATTCCTAATGAAAGAAAAATATTTATCCTGATAACCAGAGGGACGATTAGAAAAATAAAGTAAAATATTAAATTTTCATGAATTTATCTTCATGGATGGGTTGTATAATGTTTTTATGTTTGAAAAAATGATCTCTTACTATGTCCTAACTTTTAAAATTAAGGATATAATTTGAGTTGTGTATTACCAATTGGAAAATACACCATTGCTATTAAAAGTACATAATGTGTTCCATATCCCATTATTAAGGTATTATATGATATAACAAAATAATATGATAAAATATGAATACATATAACTAGAACATGATCTATCATTATGTGAAGACAGTATCAAAATCCTATACAATAGATTGTAAGTGTTGAGGAATAAAAAAACTAATGTTGAAAATATACATTGGAAAAATAATAAAAATTAGGATACAATATAGGATCATAAAGATGTGATGAAGATGAACCATCCTATTTTTGTTTCGTGTTAGTATTTTAAAAAATTAAAATGATGAATTCTTGTATGAATAAACATTTAATATTCTATTTTTTTTAATGAAAAATATGTTTGATAACGAATAAAACACTCAACAGTGAGATTAAATGTATCATGAAATATGAGAAAGAGCATGACTATCATTTTCGGGTAGTTCTGGACACACTCCGAGAGAACGAGCTTAATGGTAATCTCACGAAGTGCCAGATTTGGTTCCGAGTGGTTCACTTTATGGGACATGTCATATCGGAAGCTAGAGTTGCAGTGGATCTAGCGACGATTGAGGTGGTACATTATTGGGATCAACTCAAGAGTGTGATGGAGGTACGAAGATTCCTGGTTTTGGCTAGATACTACAAGACATTTGTGCCATATTTCTCTAGAATTGCAGCACCACTATCATCCTTAACGAAGAAGGGGAAACCCTTCGTGTGGTTAGAGAGATGTTAGCAGTGTTTTCCGGAGCTGAGGTAGAGGCTAACTAGTGCCCCCATATTGAGGCTTCTAGAGGAGGGCGTAGGGTACGTTGTCTAATACGATGCATCAGGGACCAGACTCGGATGTGTCTTGATGTAGGAGCAAGAAGTGATCGCATATGGCTCTTGAAAACTAGCATGAGCAGAAGAATGCTACCACTGTCCTAGAGTTAGCAGTAGTGGAATTCACCTTGAATACGTGGCGACACTATCGGATGGGTGAGCATTTTATCGTGTACTATGATTACAAGAGTCCCGGGTATATCATCTCTCAAAAAGACCTAAACCTCAGACAGTGACGTTGGCATCAGTTCTTACAAGACCATGACTTTTAGATAGTCTATACTCCTGGGAAGGGGGACGTTGTTGCTAATTCACTCAGTAAGAGCTCTGGTATACAACAGCTGGGAGAGGCGACAGAGTAGCTAGTTGATTTGTAGTTATCCTTTCTGGATAGAGATGGAAAATCCTTCCTTCAGTCTCTTACAGTCACTCCCCCACATCTTTATTGAGTCAGAGAGGATCAACATGGGACGCTGATTACGAGACACTACGTGCCAAGATATCCACAGGACACATACCCGATGGATTTTATGATGGTGGGGAGAATTTAATTCCCTTCAGGATATGTACCATGGTACCAATGTCACATCAGGAGGATGTTTTTAGGGAGTTCCACGCACCCCTCTAGCAGTACGTTCAGGAGGGTCAATTTTGTACAAGGATCTCCGACGATAGCACTGGTGGATGGGAATGAAGAAAACAGTAGCAGTGTTTGTCTCTTGGTTCCTCATTTGTCAGCATGTGAAGGCATATCATCAGGTACCAGCAGGCTTGGTTTATCCTTTACATGTCCTAGAGATGATGTGGGATATGATATCCATGGACTTCATGACAGGAATTCCACATACATCCAGGGGACAAGACTCTATTTAAGTGATCGTCAACCAACATACCAAGTCGGACCACTTCCTACAGATCCTAGAGCATGGTTTAGTAGAGATCATGTGACGCCTCTATGTGCAAGATATTGTGTGGCTACATGGAGTATCTTCGATGATTATCTCTGATCGTGACACATGATTTACTTCTTGACTATTGGAGGGGTTGCAAGAGGCTTTCGGGATGCAGATTCATTTGAGCTCCACCTTCGATCCTCAGATTGATAGTCAGACTGAGCGGACCATTTATACCCTCTAGGATAAGCTCTGTACTTGTGTCCTCAACTTCAGTCACAGCTGGAGGGATCAGATTCCTTTGGTGGATTTTGAGTACAACTACAGTTATCACACAACCATTGGGATGCCACTTTTGAGGAATTGTACGAGCAACTTGTGGATCAACTTTGTGTTGGAGTTACCCAGGGGAGTCAGCACTAGTGGGACCAAAGATGTTATTCAATACCACAGAGAAGGAGCAGATCATCCAGGAGCGGATGAAGACTTCACATAGCAGACAGAAGTCATATTCCAACAAGAGACTGAGACCTCTAGAGTTCGAGGATGCCGACCACGTCTTTCTATGGGTCTCACCTCGACAAAGATTGGGGATAGTTGGCAGAGGCGGAAGGTCATCTCCGAGATTCATCAAACCTTTTCATGTCCTCAATAGAGATGGAGAGGTGGCATACTACATTGGTCTTCCAATTCAGTTTCATGGGGTGCATGCAATCTTCTATGTATCCTAGCTAAGGAGATACGTGCATTACGCTTCTCACATCATCGAACATGGAGCGCTAGACGTCGATGAAGGGGAGACCATTACAAAGGTCTAGTAGATATTGAGGATCAATAGGAGAAGGTATTCATGGATGGTTCATACCTCTAGTGCGCGTTCGCTGGCAGTACGAGAACCTCCAAGAGAGCACAAGGGAGCAGGAGGCTCATATGCGTGTTCAGTAACCCAAATTGTTCCCTTAGTTTGAGTTGTGTCATACAGGGAGATAAATCCTAAGATGGGGAGAGTGTAAAGACCTGAAATTTCCATGTAAGTTTTCTTAATCGAATAAAAATTTTATGATTATGCAAAATTTGACGGCGCGTTATTCCGAGCCCCAGAGTTCCCAAAATGAATTTCTGAACTTTTTCGGGTACGTTCAATAAACGTGCAAGTGGGTTTTCTATCTTTTGAACCTATGCTCAGAATTGAAATATGAGGTCACTGTTGAACTCGTTGTGCTAATATTCCATTCAGAAGAATTTCACCTCGATGGAAGTTGGTTGATGGTAAATGTTAGTTTTGGGGTTTTCAGGAAAATAATAAAATAAAATAAGCTAATGATTTATTTTATCTTGTGGTAACCACACAACGTGTAGATGTTCAGGGGTGGAGTCTACCAGAACAAAAAAACCTCTTTATGATTTATTTTGGTGGGGACCACGTGACCCCCTATTAATTGGGGGAGAAAAAAACCTCTCAACCCCCCTCATAAATGTGGGGGAATCCTCACCAACACTTTCACAAATTTAATTGTCTCAACACAACTTATTAATTGTGACAACATTGTTAATTGGATTGCCCCATTTTTTTTAAATTTAGTAATTGCGTAGTTGGGATTTAGGAAGGATTATAATAAATGAACTGTCATAAATTCAATGATCGTTTTCTAACTTTCCTCCCACAACTATATATAGAGAGCTTGGGAGGAAGATCTGGGACGGCTTGACCAAGCGACGAAGCACATGTAAAGTGACGTGACACCCAACACATTGAGGATTATGCTCTCTAATGAATAATGCTTCCTCCATGAAGAACGCCGACGCAAAATGTATTCAACTTCTTCCTCAGAAGCAAATTGCAGAGGCAATCGATGTTGTACATCTTCGACGACCAACCATCTCTTCTCATCGACATCAACCAACAACGAACCAGGTATGTGTTTAATACTATTTGATTATCACTTCACAAGTACACCTATTCTTTTATATTGTGGGTTAGGAAGATCTTCGTGGAAGGGAATGATGTTATTCATTCTTGTGAACCACCTACTACTTCTCTAATGCGGAGAGTGTGGGACAAACTAACATTTCCCTTCCTCTCCATAACCCTGGTTTTGATTTTCATAGTTCTTCGAAATGGAGGAATGTGATGAAGGTGATGTAGGAAATGGAACGACCAACCACAACCTCTACAACTTGCGTTGCACCTGAGGCGTCATGCACCATCGTTGGTCGAACCGGCACCGTCCCCCCTCGTGGAACCCCGGCCAAGCCACCCATGCGGTCTACGCCCTTACGGCCGGGCCGCCCCGGGATGGGCTGAGCAGCCCTGGCTGTGCTGCCCGCTGGTCGTACCTTCCCTCGGCCGCACTGCCCCCTGGTTATGCCGCACCCCTGCCACCCTAGCCTCACCATCCGCTAGCCGAACCACCCCCGGCTGCTCCAGCCTTCCGGACGAATCGGCCCCAGTCGCGCCACCCACTGGCTGAACCGGCCTCGGCCTCACCATCCTAGTCTAGGGGCCGAGCCACCCCTAGCCACCCTCGTTGCGACCCTATGACCTGAACCGACCCCGCGCCTCGAGCCGAACCACCCTCGTGGCACCCTCTGGGTCGAGCCTCCCACCCGGAAACCTCCAGGACGAATCGCCCTTATGCCGAATCGTGGTCAGTCTGCACCCTCACGGTGCTCCATGGCCCCTCATGGCCTGCTGGATTTGTCCCAGTGGGCCAGGCCGATCCCAATGGGCAGGCATGCCCAGGGGGACATGCCAGACCCAACGAGTTAGGACGGGTCGACCCGAAATGGGACGGCCTGTTCTAGGTCAGGTCGGGTCGGTCTGACCGGGTCTGACCAGACCATGGCCCACTACGACCCATTGACGCTCCATCGTCCATATTGTTGACACTGGAAATCTGTTTAACAAACCGTCAGCGACACTGAAAATATTACAGTGTGAAAATCCTTTTGAGTATAACCCACTAGAGTTTGGGGAATATATGATATATGGCTAGGTTGGATCATGCACAAATCCCACTGGGCCCCGAGACTAAAATGAAAATAACTCACATACCGGACGTCTGATTGATGCACTATCTGTCGCTTTGAGACCCCTACGGCATAGAGGACCTTTGAGATACTACTTCGTAGGACTTTGTGATAGTTAGAGTATCGACCAGTAGCTCGTAGAGAAGATCCTCCTAGAGATGAGTGAGCGTAGTGAGGAGACCTTGTAGTTGGCTGAGACCTAACGACTACTGACTGTTTGGACTCGGAGTGACTATACTAGCCCAGTGGGGAGTTCCTTGGTGTCACGACAAACCCATAGTGGGGATCTCCTATGTGTGATGTGGTAGACCCACGGTACTCCACAGGAGAAGTACCATAGAAGGCTATGAGGGGGAGCGTGCTCATTGTAGCGGCAAACCCATGTTGGAGAGCACCACTATGTGACGCGGCTGACCCACAGTACTCGACTGGTGGAGTACCTCAAAATTTCGAGGTTAGTGGGAAGTGTGCTTTGTGTCGCGGCAGGCCCACTGTACTCGATAGAGGAGGAGTTCTCCAGAAGATTAGGTTTTGATAATGTGACTTGGGATGTTACTTGTTTCTACCCCTATAATAAAATCCTGGTTGAGCTGAGTCAGTTTTTAGGTGTTTTCTTCATGATTGAGATGGATCACATGATAAAATAGGTATTTGTATGGGTATATACATATTTATGGTTATCTATTGATTTCATACATTGTGGTTTATCCTTGTTTGATTTTTGAGAGACCTTGAGGGTCTTTTGGTCCCTACTAAGTATCGTTATACTCACACTTTCACGGCTTATACCCGCACTTCATTGTGTTTGATGCTGACGACGGAAAATGCTGATGGAGGCTGAGAGTTCCTGTAATGGTTGGAACATGGAGGAGGAAAATACGGAATGTCGGTACCCGGATGAGATGGACGTACATGGAGGGTTGAGGTGGTGATCTGTATCTACCCATCACGTAGAAACCCCTGAGGATGATCTAGTAACTGACATTCCCTTTTCATAATCTATATTGTATCACAGTTGTACATTTACATTCTAATTGGGCTTGTATTCTGGCCCATTTTACTTTCATTACTCTTTTTCTATAATGTTTACTTGGTGTTTCGCCTAGCTGTGTGCTTGCATGTGTGTCTGTTTACATATTATCAAGTAAATGCCTTCCCAAATGTAGGGAATTATGCCTTTGATGCTAGTTTCTAGCCCTTAGCCTATGGAAGGTGGGCTTGGGGTTGTCACAGCAGGGGCCTCGGGGGATGATCAATGACAATAACTAATATACAATTGAAATACAATTTATACATAATCATTATAACCTAGATGTTGGGTTTGCGTGTATGAAAAATAATAATATCATTATGATAAATATTTTGAAAAATATTTTTTATTAAAAATTACTAATTAGTTATTGGGAAATATTTACTTATATGTGAATACAAATAATTAAATCAATTATGGATTAAAACCATTAATGTATAAAAGGATAATTTTCTATTAAATATATGGCTTATTTCAATTATTTAGTACTATTTAAAAGATAAATTTATGAATGAATGATATATTATTTGATAAAATACTAAATATAGATATCATACTTTCAAAAATTTATCATGGCAAAATTTTTTGTTTTTATATAAAATTCTAATTTTTTGTGTATAGAGGAAAAAAAAAATTTTCATAAAAATGGAATTTAATTAAAAGTGTTAAAATTTAAAATTATATTGTCAATTGATTTTGTAACATCCCAGGTAAATAATGAATGAGAAATATTTCATAATTATTAATATTTGTGAATTAAATATTAATTTCACTATAAAGGGGTTTCTATGTTCGATAGCGTATGTGATACACAATAACGAGTTTCCTTGGAATCTTACATTGCACACTAATAATATAATATTATTATTTTAAATGGTAGTTAAATAATAGTTGTTGTATTGGAGTTAATGATAAAAAATAACTACAATATATGTATACAAGTTTGGTAAATGTATTTAAAATTATCCAATAGAAAGTTAGAGGCTTAAATTTGAATGAATCTAATTTTAAGCATAATTTACATTAAAAGGCTGAATTACCCCCTTTTAATTGTGAAACCTCTCTAAATATAGTTTTGGTCACATTAATACATACTAATTGACAAAATAAAATCCTTCTTTATAAGGGGGACATAAAAATTTACATTTTGTAAATTTGTGGGATTTTTCCGATAAAGTTCATTTTTTTAATGAATAGTGAAAATATTATATTTTATTTAAAAAGTGCCTTTTAATATAATTTATTTATATGGATAGATTATCTTTTTAATTGTTTTTACTGTGTAATTAGAATATATTTTCACCATTTAATCTAATGTTGTCCATTGGAGTTAATTTCACTCTGAAATTGGGCTTAAACAAGTGTCAATCTTTTGATAGTTATTGTTTCTTAAAAATACTCTATTTTTTTTAACTATGAAAATGAAATATAAAATTAATTAATGACACTTTTATGTTTTTAATTTATAAAAATGAACATCATCATTGAAATCGGATTATCAAATATATCTTAGGCTGAATTTTTTGTATTTTTCTGAAAAACATCAATTTTTGATGAATTGTGAAACAACTTATTAGTAGTTAAAAAAACTGAATTTTTCATTTAAATTAAATTTTACAATTTCTGTGAAATGAATTTTGAAAATCAAAAAAACATGGTTGTTATAAAAAAGTACAATTTGGTTCAATAAGATGAAAATAATTTTTGGTGAATAGTATCTTTTGACTTTTTTTACCGCGATTAAAGGTAAATCGGTTAATTCAAGGTAAAAAAATATTACAATAATTCAGAATTACCTTAACATTTGTCCAAAACATATTGGATGAGTCATTGGAGACTATGAGCATCTTTGGGTCGATTTTGGGTCCCCATGAAGCCACTTATGAATGATAATGACCCTTTAGATTAATTAATTTAATGTAAATCAAAAAAGACATAAACAAAAATCTTTTAGTAAAATGATTTTTATATGTTGTTCTATAGGTAATATTTTTGCATATATATATTCATTGGAACTATAAAAATGTTTCCTACATCATGGAACTTTTTGTATAATTTTTATATATCAAATTAATTAAATTAGTTATAACACTATAATGATGCATTATTTACCTCATTAAAAAATAATTTAAATAAATAAGATTATAATGATTAAAATATTATCCAAAACATGAGCAATTATGATTGGATGATTTTATTTTAAATATGAGTCTTCTTATTTTATACGTTAATTATTTTTGGACCTTTTGAAACTGAAGATATGTTTATAATAAAATAATGTTTTCACACATTCATAAAGAGACACTCCTCTACCTTATAAAAGGAGACCACTTATATCTAATTCCTCACAACTCTCAACCCTTTTGGCTCATCCAACCACTGCCCAATTAGTCCCCCTATATCCCACTCCTTCTCCTAGAATCATTACCTTATGCATATGGCACTTCAAAAAGTCTTTTGGTTCAAACCAATGGGAGTTACCCAAATTAACGGACATTAAAGAATGATCGAGTCAAGTCGGACATGAGGTAAGGGACTTTGTCTCAATCTCCATTCATTGAGGCATATATAGATTTATATACAAAATTTTTATATACGATGTATAAACCCCTTTTACTTTTTATTTAATTCTAAGAGAATAATTGTATACGAAGCGTTTTGCTAAACAAAAAAAAGGAATGTTTTTTTAACGTAAGCGCTGACACCGTATTTTCCTCCGGCACGAGTATTATTAGATATTTTGCTTCCTTAACAAGACGAAATGTTTTTAATAGGAAACAAAATACCATATAGCCATTTTACGATTTCTGGTATTGAAAATGTTTTTGAGAATGGATTTATTATTTCAATATATTGAAATGATATTTTGTTATTACAATATGGAAATGTTATCTTTCATTTATTCTTATGTTCTGTGTTATGATCATGATATGGTTCGTGGGAATTATTTATGAATACGGGTGGTTCCATGATAAACCTAGGGCGGGTGACCCCGAGATAGCTCTCTAATGCATTCCGTAATGTGATTGAGGAAAACATGAATGTTTCTCTAAAGAGATTTAGAGAATAGACTCTGATGGGTATTCCAAAGTAGCTCCCTATATATATGTGACAAATACATTGTAAGTATCATATGGATGCCAAAATATACCTTTATGATTTATGATTTCTATATGTTATTGTTAATTCTTATGTTTTCATGAGGTATGTAAATTTTTTTATGTTTTGTATGTATTTATGAACAATAGTTTTTTTCATTGTTTTATAACCCTTAATGATCTTTTTATACTCATCCCATGTTTCGAAATGTTTTCACAGGACTTAATGGTGAATAGGGTAAAAGATGGGATCAATGAAAAGTCATGTTGTATAAAACCTAAAACTAGAAATGGCTCTTTTTTTCATGAGTTTTTATTTTATGAAAAAAATGGAAACTGTGTAGAAGTGTCTAGTTTGTAATCTTTTGAGATGTAATAGTTATGTCCTAATTCACTAAAACTCGAAACCAGAAGAGATCCTCAATTTGAATTATTCATTTAATTCAATATTATGTAATGTTTATGTCTGTGTCTTTATAGTAGGTATCAGAGGTCGGTTTAGATAACTTTAGGAGTTAGGGTATTGTTAAATTAATATCAATAAAGTAATTTATGTTTATATTGAATTCATATAGCATTTAAAGATAACCATGTTTGTTCGCATTAGATATTTTTGGGTTCAGAATGGTTTTCTGCAGAGGAAACGTGGTAGCTATGTTGGGATTACATTTTGAGGAAGACAACCTTACCAATCAGCAACCTGAGATAGTCGGAATTTGGACTGAACAGTTTTTTGCAGTGATGGAACAGTTGACTCAGGCTATAAATGGTGGTGGTATCCATGCCCGAGATCAGCCAGATCAATCGCAGAGGAACTTGTTAGTAGTAGAGCATTTTATGAGTTAACATCCCCCATCATTCAGAGGATCATCTGACCCTGTGCTAGCTGAAGGGTGGGTTAAATAACTGGAGAATATTTACAATGTTATGGGGTGTTCAGAACATCAAAAGGTTATTCTTTTTGTTTACCGTTTTGATGGTGAAGCTAATAAGTGGTGGTCAATGGTGAAAAATATCAGGGATAGTGAGGAGATTGATTCTCTCGATTGGGATGAATTCAAAGGTATGTTTCTTGAAAAATATTTTCCTATGGTGGTTCGTCATAGGATGGAAAACAAATTGAAGGATTTGTGGAAGGAGGATGACTCAGTGGCTTCTTATGAAGAAAAATTTACTTGACTTTCAAGGTATGCTCCAAATTTCATACGAGATCATGATAGTAATGTCAATCGTTTTTACTCATGATTAAACCAAAGTATCGAAGGGATACATATTCTCATGAGTTCAAATGTTATGAAAAACATGTGCGTTGTGCGGAGAAGGTGGAAATAGAGTTTTCGGATGATCAAGTGTTCTTTGAAAAACATCAGAATTAGAGGTCATGGTGGCAGGCTAAAGGGAAGAAATCTTCAAAAAAGTCTTATTGTATGAAACTCATGTTTACAGTGTGTGAAGATTTTGGTAAAAATCATGCTGGGGAATGTGTTTTGAATGCTGGTAAGTGCTACTGATGTGGTAAAATGGGACATAAGGATCGTAATTCCACTGCTAAATATTATGGTAATGGAATGAAAAAATCTGATTTACAGTTAGTAAAATGTTTTTAGTGCAACGAAATGGGCCATTATGCAAATGAGTGTCCAAAAAAGATCTCAACCGAAGGAAAGAAGCCAGACTACAAGCAGAATGGGGTGGTGAAATCCATTAGAACTACTTTAGCAGATGTTGGTCCATCAAATGAAGTTGTATCAGGTATACTGTTTGTTTGTTGAGATTATACCAATGTGTTGTTTGATTCAGTGTCTAAAAAAACTTTCATTTCTGAGAAGTTTTATAGTAAATTTGGAATTACATCTCAAGATGTGAATACAGAACCTACGGTAAAAACACCTGGAGAAAATTTTGAGACCAAATTAAAACATAAGAACATTCCTGTCATTGTGTGAGGAAATAATCTACCCACAAAGCTTATTGTTTTTTCTCTAGTAGAGTTTGATGTTATTTTGGGCATGTATTGAATTTCTGTTTATCATTATATGATTTAATGCAAAGGTAAAGAGGTTTCTTTTCATAGTGATTCTCAGTTTGTATACAAAAATGAACCCTTGCTTTTTATAACATATCAGGAAGCTGAGAAACTCGTAAAAGATGGAAATGAATGTTAGTTTTAAAATGTTGTTGAAAATAAACGAACTGTGCAGATTAATGATGTGCCTGTAGTATATGAGTACCATGATGTTTTTTCTGATGAGTTTCCTAGTATTATACCTGATCGTAAAGTTGAATTTACTATTTACATAGTTCCTGATGGTTATATAATTTTAAAAACCCCTTACCGAGTGGCTCAAATTGATCTTTTATAGTTAAAGAAACAATTGCAGGAGTTATCAGATAAAGGTTTCATTCGACCTAGAACATCCCCATGGAGTGCTCCTGCCTTTTTTGTTAAAAAGTATGATGGTTCAATGAGACTTTGCATTGATTATAGAGAATTTAATAACAACACTGTTAACAATAAGTATCCATTTCCTCATATCGATTATTTGTTTGATCAGCTCCAGGGAGATCAGAATTTTTCGAATATTGATTTGAGATCGGGTTGACATCAGTTGAACGTAAAGGAAGAAGACATTCCGAAGACCGATTTTCATACTAGATATGGCCATTATGATTTTTTAGTTATGCCTTTTGGTTTAACCAATTCACCTACTGTATTCATGGATATTATGAATATAATTTTCTGTGAGTTCTTGGATAAGTTTGTGGTTTTGTTCATTGATGATATTTTGGTTTATTCTAAAAGTAGAGAGGAGCATGAAATTCATTTAAGGTTCATCTTTAAAACCATAAAAGAAAATATACTTTATGGGAAATTCAGCAACAGTGAGTTATGGTTATAAAAAATTTCTTTCCTAGGTAACATTGTTTCAAAAAATGGAAAAAAAAATTATCCTTTTAAAACAAAATGTGTTGAAGAATGGACAAGACCCCTAAATGTAACTGAGATTTGTAGTTTTCATTATTTTTCTGGTTATTACCGAAGGTATGTTGAAAATTTTTTATGGTTATCTAGTCCAATTCCTAAGAAAACTAAAAAATGTGTTATGTTCATCTGGACAAAAGAATGTGATGATTTTCTTAAGAATTGAAAAGGAGATTGGTGAATTCTACAGTTTTGGCAGTGCCATCTAGAAATGGTGAATTTTTTATCTTTAGTGATACTTCGTTGAAAGGACTAGGTTGTGCCTTAATGCAAAATGATCAGGTAATTTCTTATGCTTCAGGTTAGTTGAACCCACATGAGATAAATTACCCTACACATGATTTGGAATTAGCTGCTATTTTTTTTCATTAAAATTTGGGAGGCATCATTTGTATCGAGTAAAATGTGAAATATATAGTGATCACAAAAGTTTAAAATATATATTCACTCAAAAATAATTAAACACGAGACATAGAAGATGGATGAAATTAATCAATGATTATGATTTCATGATCCATTACCATCCGATAAAAGAAAATAAAGTGGCCAATGCTTTGAGTTGAAAAAGTAATTCTTCATTAACCACGTTAAGTTTGGAACAAGATCCTTTTTATTTTGATTTGATAAAATTTGTCGTAGAAATTGATGGTGCTGAAAAGTCATCTATTTTTTTTAGGTGTTAGTAAAATAATCACTATCATATAGAATAAAGAAAGAGTAGAAAGAAGATAGTGAGTTGCAGAAAAAGGAAGAGTTGGATTTAAAGGGTATGTTTCATGATTTTAATGTTGATAATGATTGTGTATTATGGTTTTGGAAGAGATTATGTGTGCCTTTTGATTCAAAGTTGAATAATGATTTGTTATGTGAAGCTCATAGTTCCATGTTTTCAATTCATCCTCGTAGTACCAAGATGTACAGAGATCTTCAAGAGTATTACTATTGGGATGGAATGAAAATAGATATTGATGATTTACTATAAAGTGTTTGACTTGTTAGTAGGTTAAAGTAGAGTGGCAGTTACTGAATGGGACGCTTCAGCCACTACTGGTGCCAGAGTGGAAATGGGAAACTATATCCATGGACTTCGTAGTGGAATTACCAAAGACATCTCGAGGTAATAATGCAATCTGGGTTATAGTTGATCGATTGACTAAATATGCTCATTTCCTTCCTATTAGAGATACATTGTCTCTAGATCAACTCTCTCCATTGTATGTTAAAGATATAGTCAGGTTGCATAGAGTCCCTCTCTCTATTGTATCTAATCGTGATCCCAGGTTTACATATAACATTTGGAAAGTCCTTCTGAAGTAATTTGGTACTGAATTAAATATTAGTACAGCTTTTTATCCTAAATCGGATGGGTAGTCAGAAAGAACAATTCAGAAATTTGAGGATATTCTACGTGTTTGTTCACATGATTATCAGGTAAGTTGGGGCCAACATATTTCTTTGGTTGAATTTACATATAATAACGGTTTTTGTTCTTATATAAAAAATGGCTCCATTTGAGACATTATATGGAATGCATTTTCAAACTATATCTTTTTGGGATGAAGTAGTTGAAAGGAAGCTGAAGGGACCAAAATTGGAAGAAGAGATGGTAGATAATGTCTATTTTATTCAAAATCACATGAGAATAGCTCTGAGTAGATAGAAAAGTTATGTAGATAACCGGAGGAATGATGTTTCTTTTGAGGTAGGAGATCATGTATTTCTCAAAGTTTCTCCATGTAAAAGTGTGATGCGTTTTGGTATGAAGGAAAAGTTGAGTCTGAGGTTCATTGGACCTTATGAAATTCTAGAGAATGTTGGATCAGTTGCGTACAGAGTGTCTTTACCTCCATGTATATCCCAGGTAAATAATGTTCTTCATGTTTCGATGTTGAGAAAGTATATTCCAGATCCACCTCATGTATTGAGCCTAGAGGTAGTTCAGTTAGAAGAGAATCTCTATTATGAATAACAACCAGTTTATATTCTTGACCATATAGACAAAGGGCTACAGAATAAGATAATTCACCAGGTAAAGGTTTTGTGGAAAAACCATATGGTTGAATAAGAAATTTGGGAATATGAAAATGCTATGAGGGATAAATTCCCCAATTTATTTGATAAGTGAATAAAATTGAAAGGATGAAATTTCCAAAAGGGGGGAAGGATGTCACATCCCAGGTAAATAAAGAATAAGACATATTTCATATTTATTAATATTTATGAACTATATATTGATTTTACTTTGAAGGGATTGTTATGTTTGATAGCGTGCCCGATTCGCAACAACGTCTTTCTTTTGAATCATAAGTTGCACACTAATAATATAATAGTATTATTTTAAATGGTAGTTAACTCCTAGTCATTTAATTGGCAGGAATGATAAAAAATAACTAAAAAAAGATTATACATGTTTGTTAAATGTATTTACAATTATCCAATAAAAAGATAGAGGCTTAAAATGTGAATGAATATAATTTTAAGCATAATTTACATGAAAAGGTCGATTTACCACCATTTAATGGAGAACCTTCTTTAAATATATTTTTGGTCACTTTAATACATTCTAATTAACCAAATAAAATCATTCTTTAGAATGGGGATCTCAAAATTTACTTTGGATAAATTTTTGGGATTTTTCTGATAAAGTTCTTTTATTAATGAATACTGTAAATATTGAATATTTTTTAAAAAGTGCCTTTTAATATAATTTATTTATGTGGTTAGATTATCTTTTTAATTGGTTTAAATGTGTAATTATAATATATTTATACCATTTAATCAAATATTGGTCATTGGAGTTAATTTCACTTTAAAATTGGACTTAAACAAGTGTAAATATTTTGATAGTTATTGTTTCTTAAAAACACACTATTTATTTTAACAATGGGAAATAATTTTTAAATTAATTAATAAAACTTTTATGTTTTTAATTTGAAAAAATAATCATCATTATTGAATTCAGAATATAAAATATAGCTTAGGCTGAATTTTGGGTATCTTTTTGAAAAACATCAATTTTTGATGAATAGTGAAACCCCTTAGTAGTAGCTAAAAAATTGACTTTTTCATTTAAATGAAATTTTACCACCTCAGTGAATTTAATTTATAGAATCCAACATACATGGTTGTTATCAAGAAGTAAAATGTGGTTCTATAAGATGAAAATAATATTTGGTGAATAGTAACTTTTAAATTTTATTTACCGTAGTTAATGTTATATAGTTTAATTCAAGGTAAAATGAATATTATAATAATTCGAAATTACCTTAAAACTTTTCCAAAAATTATTGGATGAGTCATAGCTAACCATGGGCATCATTGGGTTTATTTTGGGACCCCATGGAGCCACATATGATTGATAATGACACTTTAGTTTAATTAATTTAAAGTAATGCCAAAAAAGACAGAAACAAAACATCTTTTAGTAAATTAATTTTTATATGGTGTTATATAAGTAATATTTGTGCCTATAAATAGTCATTGTAAATATAAAATGATTTTCTAAATCATGGTATTTTTTTATAATTTTTAGACATCAAATTAATTAAATTATTTATAACACAATAATGATGCAGTATTTAACTAATTAACAAATGATTTAAATAAATAAGATTTTAATGATTAAAATATTATCCAAAACATGTCCAATTATGATTGGATGATTATATTTCTAATATTAATCATCTTAATTTTGACTATAATGATTTTAGGACCTTTTGAAACCGAAGATATGTTTATAATAAAATAATGTTTTCACACTTTCTTAAAGAGCCCCTCTTCTCCCTTATAAAAGGATATCACTTATAAACAATTACTTACACCTCTCAAGACTCTTGGATCACCTAAACTCTGCCAAATTAACCTCCCTACGTCCTCTCCTCCTCCTATAATCCTTACCTTTGGATGTAGGCAATTCAAGATGTCCTTCGGTTCAAAACAAAGGGAGCTACCCAAATTAAAGGATATTAAAGAACTATTGAGTTAAGTCGAACAGAAGGTAAGGGATTTCATCTCAATCTCCTATTATGGAGGCATATTTTTTTTATAAATGATATTATTTTATACGGTGTATAAAACACATTGAATTTTCATTTCATTCAAAGGGAATCTTTTTATACGAAGAATTTTACTAAACGACAAAAAGGAATGTTTTTTAACGTAAGCGGTGACAACGACCATTCCGCCGCCGCGAGTATTATATGATCATTGGCTTCTATAACATGCTGTAATGTTTTTAACAGGAAAAAATACCATATACTCATTTTACATATTTTGGTATTGATAATTATTTTGAGAATGGATTTATTTTTTCAATATCTTGAAATGATATTTTGTTATTGCAATGTGGAAATGTTATCTTTCCTTTATGCTTATGTTATGTGTTATGATCATGTGATGGTTCATGGGAATAATTTATGTATACGGGTGGATCCATGATAATACTAGGGTGGGTGAGCCCGAGATAGCTCTCCAATTCACTGGGTAATGTGAAATAGGTAAACATGAATGTTTCTCCTAAGAGATTTAGGGAATATACTATGATGGGTATTCCAATGTAGCTCCATTTTTAGACTTGATTGCTACATTGTAAGTATGATATGAATGCCACAAGTTACCTATATGATTAAATATTTCTATGTGTTATTAATAAATCTTATGTTCTCATGAGGTAAGTAAAAGAGTTTATGTTTTGTATATATTTATGAACAAAGTTTTTTTTTCATTGTTTAATAACCCTTACTGAGCTTTTTATACTCATCCCATGTTTTGAAATGATTTCACAGGACTTCAAGATGAATAGGGTCAAGGATGGGATCAAGGAAAATTCATGTCGTCTAAATCCTGGAACTAGGCATGACTCTTTTTTTCAAGAGTTTTTATTTTATGAAAAAAATGGAAACTGTGTAGAAGTGTCTGCATTGTAATCATTTGAGATGTAATAGTTATGTCCTAATTTTCTATAACTCCAATCCTGAAAAGATCCTCAATGTGAATTATTAATTTAATTTATTATTATTTAATTTTTAATTCCAGGTCGTTATATATATATAATTATAATTTTACATCCTTGTTCAATCATAATCTAATTATGTCACTGTGTATCAAAATTGTAAAATATTATAGAATAAAATCATATTTCTGTATAAATCTGTGTCTTTCTATTTATTTATTTTAATAATTATATTAAAATTCATTTTTTAAACATAAATGGTAGAACATTTATCCAATATTTTTAATTAAAAAATAATAATTTTTCGTACTAATTGTAATTTAATAATTAATCTTAATTAATAGTAACAATGGTTTAATTTTGTCAGTAACGTAAATGGTAAAATGGGATAATAGAGACTAAAACTAATATATGTCAAAGAATTAATCCAGAACATTTATTTATTTCAATGGATGATTATACGATATCTATAATCATTATAATTTAAAAAAACTTCCATTTTTCCTCATTACACTGATTATAATATTTATATTATTTTATGTAAATGACAATTAGAAAATTTCATTTTATCTCACTAATTTTTTTTCATGAAATATATTTCATTAAGAATTTTATATGAATTAATCTATAAGTAATATTTGAATAATAAAAAATTATATTAATTATAAATATTTATATATTACTTTAATTTATTTTGGTGATATAGTCACATGGAATATTTAGATAATGTCTATACTGTTCTTGTGAAGGTGGTAAATAGACAATTAGATGACATCAAAAACCTTAAAATTAATTTAATTTTGATGTATTATTGTTTTGTATTAATTTTAATTATAAATTTAAAGTAATATTTATTGTGTATGTATTTAAATTGAAATTACATAATTATTATAAATCATTTAATGTTAAATTTTGTTAATAGCCCCCAATACATCAACAAATGGTATTTAGTGAATAAAATTTATGTTTAAATAATTGTAAAAATATATAATTCCATATTAACATATGTATATGGGTAATATTAAAAAATATAATTATTTATACATGTATGTGACACTTTAAAATTTCAATTATATCTTTTTTTACCCATAAGGTATGAATATTCTATTCACAAGGATGATGTTAAAGTGGTTAATGATGGTTAAACTAAGATACAAGGTTCAAAATGTCCCTTTGAACAAGTATATGTGTTATTGGAGGATTATAGTGATATATTTTAAAATTATATTACAATATAATTATATTTGGATCTTTTTTACATGTGTTATACATATGTTATATATTAATATTTAATGAATTTATAATATTTCCACATACCTTACTTGTAAATGGGGACCCCCCCCTCCTCACTACTAAACACATTAATGAGAAAAAATAGATCAGTAAATTCCTACAAAAATTAGTCATAATAAAAAACATCAACATTTTAGAGACATTTTTCTGCAGAAAATTCCAACCCACAATCCCATGAGAAGATATATAAATGAAGTTTCTCAAAAAATAGGTATTCATCAACACTGAATCTTTTTAAGTTTATTTATTCTTATAACTTATGAAATATTAATTTAACCATGTTATCATATATAAATAATTAATATCACCCTAAAAGAAGAAAAAGGTATATATATTTAATATATAAATAATAAAAAATAATAATAATGTTCAATAATTCCATGTTATATAGATCATTTGGTTTTATCATCAAAATAATAATCATAAATAATCTTGATAAAAGATTAGATTGTAACATATAATCTTTACCACTTTGATAACATTGAATCCCAATCTCCATTATGGAATAAAATAAAATGAAACAAAAAATATCATTAGGATAGAACTTTAATGATATTAGATTTCAAAGGGTGTACATGTAACCCTCTTGAAGAAATATAGGGGCATAACATAACATACGCCTCCCAAAAGAAAAACTAAGACAAAACCACATTACTACTTGAGTAACTATTGAATTGTTATCCCCATGAATGAATAATTTCAATAAAAATATTAATTAACCTTAAAGGAGTTATATTGATTATATATCATTTTATATAGTTGTATATAAACCACTAAAAAGAAACTGGTGGTGAATATGGCATATGTCTCCAGAAATTAATGTGGGATTAGATATCCCCATAACATAATTCTAGTCTTTCGTCAAACATGAAAAAATTATATCTCTTATAAATATTTATAAATTATAAACATATAAATGAAATATTGACATATATATAATTCCTTAAATGTTTTTCTTATTACCCTTAATTTCCTATTTATTAATGAATCTATGTTAATGTCATGTTTCAGAAAATAATATCTTTGTTTTTTGTATAGGTATTTATTTGTCATTATTTATGGTCATCATACATTGATCATGGTTTATATATATTCATTATCTAATACATTATATAAATATAATATTTTTTTTTGTATTTATATGACATTATTAATCAATAAAATATTGTGATATTCAATGAAATACACAATTCATTGATAAGATATGTCGTACGTATGAATGAATGATATATCCATTTTCATGTCAGATTGAAAGAAATAAAATTATATGATATTAATATTATCATTCCAAAATAATTAATTTCATATATATCACATGTCTTCATTAAACACATCCTTAATACCTTCCACGTAATGTGTGAACCAATCACATCACTTTGCGATATGGTAGTCCTCTGTACACACGAGTGAAGCTGTCATCATACAAAAAATGGAGAGTATGAAAAAATGTATGATAAAATAATTTCATAATGATGAATAAATTAAAAATATCATATATATTATTAAAAAAATCTAGAATTATTTCATTGTGTGGTGGAAATGGTAAAATGAAATAAGTCAATTCATGTTGTGGTATTCCATCATACACATGAATGTAGATTTCATAACAAATTTTATATAAGTGGAAGTAGTTTTATTCCATTCACATAACATGAAGACAACTATGCATATCGATGATAATTATGTAAATATGTAATCATGTTTTACTTAGAATATAATACTGTGGAGAATGAAATAAAATTATAATTCCCTTTAAATTGCATTACCTCTTTTTCCTGTATTCTCCATTGGTATTAACTATATCCCTTCTAGTTTTAATTTATTCCAAAATAATATTTATAGTACAATTTTTGATTTTTGAGAAGTTACATAGCAAGTTAATTTTAGAAAAAAAAGAACATTCACTTTTTGATGAAGGGATGATCATGGGTATTATTTTATAGGTGGGGAAATGACCCAATTCGTGTTTTTGAAATGAATTGAGTTCTCACCCACTTTTTATATGACGAGGTAGTCAGAAATGAAACATTGGATAACATTAGAGTAATAATGGTAAAAATATTTCCGTAAATTTTTTTAGAATGTTCTTAGGAACAAAAGAGGCATATATACCCAGAGAGAGGTAGGGGTAAATCAGGGAATGGATATTCTATTTCCAAATTTTTATTTCCCCATTAGATCTTGACGTCGGTGTTATAAAGGACGCATTGTTAGCTCTTTTGTGTTTATGTTGATCACTTCTTTATAACTTTATCTGATGGATAGGCTTTATAAGTATTGTAGGGAAACAACCATCACACAAGAAGATTTTTACTTGGTTCACCCTAACTTGGCTACGACAAAGGAGCATACAACAATGCTGTGTCGTTGTACCAAATACACTAAAGAACAATGACAATAATAATCTGGTTGGATCACTTCTAAGCCCAGGCTCATTGCCTTTACAATGTTTAGGGTTAGGTCACTGCTTCCCAAGGTTCACTCCCTATTTCCCTCTCTCTGGATCACTACTGATAGAACATATAACCTTTTTCCTCTTCCTTTGCTGATTAAACTTGGAAGGGATCCACTCAGAGATTATAGACCTACATGTCTCTTCATTTTCTTGAATACATGCACCCTAAACTATTGATAGACGCTCTGTTAATGTCTAACATTCAACCATAGATGAATACCACTTTTCGTCTGAAAAATATGAAAATAAAATTTGAATTAACATCACAATGAACCTTAAATCACGAAGCTCCCAATTTTCCAAAGCTCAAAAAAGCCTTCAAGATTCCCCCGCCTTTTCGCGAAGCTCACACATTCACAAAGCATAGGCTGTCTCGAAGCTCAAAATATCACAGAGTGAATTTCCTTGTGAAGATCACTGTCCCAACGTGCAGCACACAGCTTTCACATAGCTATAATTGTCGCTGAGAATCTCCATACTGTCATGAAGCACACTAGCTTAACGAACCACCTTCACGAGCCAAGAACGAAATATTTTCTCTGAAAATTCTCTTCATCTCATGAGGGGGTTGATTATTTTTTATAGGCGACTCCATCCACCCTAGAATCTTCCACACGATGTTAGCACCACATCATCAAAAATCGCGAAGCTCCAAAATTCTCGACAAAATTCTCTGAATATCATGATTCACCACGAAAATTTTTCATTCATGGAGCTCGTCGTTATCGAAGAGCGTTACGTCAATTCCTTCGTGTTGCCGCTGAAAATCTTGTTGAAATTGAGATGATTCAATTTCAAAAAATTTCATGCCTTTTTGATATCCAATCCATGAAGCATATCTTTGTGAAATTCATGACTTTGCCACATTTTTATGATATCTTCAATGATATCCACTTTTTACGATGCTCATGAAACTCCAAATTTGGGACCCCCAAAATTTGGCACAAATGGATACAGGGCCTCCTTGTATCTATTATTTTGTACCCCCTCCAGATAGTTCATTCCTTTTTCATGGTTTTTTTCAACAAGTATTGTTAACAACATTTCATGAACATGGAAATTTTCTATGGAATCCTGCTTTTTCAACAAACACAATTATCCCAAAAGATGATGCAATGTCACCATGATGGATTTTTCCCAACAATCACCCCCTTTTGGTTTGTTGACAACTCTTCTCAGAATTATTTTCTTCACATTAATATCTCATTTATGCTCATTCCATCATCACCCTTCCTTCGCCTATTGTGAGTTAGATAGAGACCATAGATTCATTCACAACAAACTCTAAGCCCACATTAGAAATGCTATTCATTAGAATCAAGAGTAAATGAAAATATCATAAATGAATCACTTAATTTCCATGACCAACTATTGACCCCAACTGATACCAATTTCCAAAATAATACCAATAGTTGATACCAAAATTATACCAATTGGTGAAAGATGGAATCCTTCTCACACCATTCCAACATAACTCTTCTTTTTTATCTTGATCCTTTGCTGTCGTGATATCTATTATTTGATCAATCACATCTAGCGTCATCATATTTAATACTCACCCCCTTTCTCATTGTTCACCATATCTCGCTGCTCCACCTGTCATTTTCTCCATGTGAATTTGACTACAAAATTTTAAACCTTCTTTATCCATAGTTTCTCCCACTTTAACAGTCTTTATTTCTCCACCTTGTTAAACGAACCCAAAGTTCACTCTTTTTGGTCTACAACATTAGAAAGGACACAGATTAGCACATTAGATAATAACATAATATGCATCTAGGGGAGGGGGTTACCACAACCACACATTTTCATATGAGGGGACTTGACTAAACTCCTAGACACAGTAGATGCCTCTAAAAAGCTTCCTTGTGAAGTCCTTTGTCAGAATGTCTGCAAACTGTAGCTTTGTAAGAACACACTCAAATGTTACATTTCCATGCTCAACCATCTCCTTGATAAAATGATATATTATCTCATTGTGATTTTTCATTGGGTGTTGACGTGATTTTTGCTGATATTTATCGCTCTGAACTTATCGAACTAGATTCTGATCGGAGATTTCAGTTCAATGCCTATATCATCAAGTTGTTTCTTTATCCACAATTTATATTTGCAAACATGATTGGTTGGAATATACTCAGCTTCTACAGTGCTCAATGAAATGAAATAATACTTCTTTCTTAGCCAAGAATCCCACAGTACACGAAGATAGAAATCACTTTCCGATGCTGATTTCATGTCATTCGCTAAACTGGCCCAATCTTCATTAGAATATCCCAATAATTTTGACTGAGATTTGTTACTTTATATCAAGCTGAAATCTAGAATGCCCTTGGTAAACCGAAGTATTGTTTTCAATGAAAGTATCTATATTTTCTTATCATTACTATGATATGTCACTGCTTGGAATGTGGAAAATACAATGTCAGGTCTTGTCGGAGTCATGTATAGAAAATATCCAATGATTTTCCTATATTCTGTGATATCAACTGCCTTTCCATCATCTTTGGATAGTTTCATCTAGGTAGAAACCAGAGTCTTAAACTCCTTGAAATATTACATTCCAAATCTTCTAAAATCCACCTCGGCATATTTTTAATGTGAAATGAAAGATCCATTCCTTCCTTGTTTCAACTGTAGACCAAGGAAAAACGTTCTCTCTCCATTCATTGATATTTTGATTTAACTTTTCAAAAATTCATAAAAATGTCTGTACTGAGCTTCATCAGATCCGAAAAATATTATGTCATTGTCATAAACCATTATCAACATCCATTTATTACTATTGTTGTTAATATAGTTATTGTAATCATCTTCACAATGATTAAAACCATGCTTCTTCAATTACTGATCAAGCCATGAGTACATGCTCTTAGTTCATGTTTCATCCCATAAAACACATTCATTGTATGAAATCCTTGTTCTAATCCTCAAAAATATTAAAACCATCTGAATTATTGATAAACCCTTCTTCCTCTGGAACCCCATTCAAGAATTCTGGTTTTATATCCATCTGAAACACTTTGAACATCTATTGTACTACAATGTCTAGGAATAATCAGATTATCTCCAGCCTTGCAACCAGTGATAATTTCACATCAACATCTATTCCTTCTATCTGGGAGTATCCTTTTCACACTAATCATGCTTTGTTTTAGATAACTATTCTGTCTTCACTCATCCTAGTGCGATATACCCATTTAGTCCCGATGCTATTTTTATTTGTTGGGCTCGAAACAATCTCCCATGTCATAGTATTCTATGAATCAGTATCAGAGAACTTTTCTCCCTGTGTGTTGCATTCGTCCTCATATCATTCCTTAAAACATTTCTGAATATTTCATTTTTCAATGGAATTGTTTCTTCATCAACTTTTGTACCTAATTTGAGTCAATTGAAACTCTGAAGAATATCACTTATCAACATTGCATCTTTAGATACAAATTCCCCTTGGATCATATCTCCCTAAAACCTAAACCATTTGAATCCTCAGTTAACATGAAATATATACATTAGGAGAGGGGTGATTTCTGGAACCCTCAATGCGAGGATTGTTGTCACGACCCGTCCTCGGGGCCCGTGCCGTGACTACCCCAAGCCCGCCTTCCATAGGCCAGGGGCTGGCGACTAGCACCAAGGCGTAAAATCCCAGTAAACAGGGAAGGCATTGCCTTTATAAGTAACAACCACACAGAGTCAGCAAGCGGAAAGTAAAGTGCAGAAAAGTAAAGGGGCCGGAAATACAAGCCCAACTGTAAAGTACAACTGAAAAGTAAAGTACAGCAACTGAAGAAAAGACGGCGGCCTCGTGTCGTCCACTGGAAATCCCACCTGAAGGGTGGGTACAGATAGCCTCCAGGCTCCTCGGGTCCCACGTCCGCTCCGAGCACGTCCCGCCCAGTGGTCCACCTCCAGGTACCGTCCTGCTCCACGCCCCAACCGTGATCAGCGCTGTCCGTCGTCTGCAACCAACATAACAAGGTGCGGGCATAGCCAGTGCAGGGGTGAGTACAAGCTACTCAGTAAGGACCCCGAGACCCCCGAAGGTCTCCCGAAATCCACAAAGGATATAGCACAAAAGAAAGATGCAATCACGAAGTAACATCTGACTCGACTTAGGTATATGCCCATACATATACCTAAGTCCCCAATTCTAGCTCTGTTCACGAGCTCAAGAACAACTCAATCCACAAAGGAAAGCAAGACTCAAATCCACAAGGAGAGTAAACAGTAAAATCCACATAGGATAGTTCAACACAATCCACAAAGGAGAGTAACATATGATTCAGCTCAACCAGGTATACTTTTTCAGATGACGTCAAAGATGATCACTGATCCATCTAAGTCATCGGACCCACAAAGGATCGATAGGTACTAACCCCCGCAGAAGACCCACACAGGATCGGGCTCACACAGAACCTGTAGGCAGTGGCTCACACAGAACCGGTAGTAAGGACCCACATAGGATCGGGCTCACACAGAACCTGTAGCACTGATCCACGTAGGATCGCTGAGTGCAGTAGTCGACGCAGTCCACTGAGGATCTCTGCACAGTCGTCGCCGCAGTCCACGAAGGATCTCTGCTCTGCCGTCGTCGCAGTCCACGAAGGATCTCTGCTCTGTCGTCGTCGCAGTCCACGAAGGATCTCTGCTCTGTCGTCGAAGTCACAGCCAGCGCTAGGGTTCCCGCACAAAGCGAGCTCGTTTAGGAGGGTCCGCTCCACGAGCCGAGAGGCTGATACATCAACTGACACGTAGTCTGAAGTTGATGTATCCAAAAGTTCCGTATCGACAACAGGATCTCAACGCGACAGACGGCGCGTCAAACGGACGCCCGGTCTGAGAGTTATTGGCATTTTCGTCCCAGGGGCCCGGTTGGTTTTTAGGGCAAAACCAACCCGACCGTACTCCGCCTGTATCCGATCCTCGGGCGGAGCATGCCAAAAGTTCCGTCTCACTTAGAGGAAACTACCACAGCTGACGGTACGTCGATCGGACGTCCGTAGCTCAAGTTATGAGTGTTTCCGCTCCGAGGGCCCGGTTGGTTTCGTGTACGAACCAACCCGGCCGAACCCAAAGTCTTCCGAAACCTTGAGTATAATATACCGAAACGACCGTCTTGATACAAGGATCGCGTAGCCGCTGACGGTTCGTCAATCTGAGGTCCCAGGCCCAAGATATGGGCGAAAGACCGAAGAGGGCCCGAAAACGGGGGTTCTGGGCCCGGGGCGACCCGGCCCGAACCCCCCCTGGGGTCGGCCGAACCGGGCGGCCCGAACCGGGCCGGCTCGAACCGGCCCGAACCGGCTTGGCCGGGTCCGGTTCGGCCTGGGCGCGGCCCGGCCGACCGGACCGGCCGGCTCGGCTTCGGCCGAGCGGCCGAACAGGCCGCCGCCGCGGGTTTGACCCGCGGCATTTGAAGAAACGCGGCCCCCGCGGGGGGCCGCCTGTCACACGGACGCTGCCGGGCCGCCGCGTCCGTTCCCGGTTCCGTGCGGCCGCGGAACCGGCCGCCACCGCCGCCGCGGCGGACTTCCTCTACGGCGGCGCGCCGGGCGCCGCCGCCTCCGGTCGCCGGCGCCGCCGCGCCGGCGACCCGCGTCGCCGCTGCCTTCCGCGGGCCGCCGGAGATGCTCCGGTGGCCCGTTTTGCCTCTCGTCTGCGCCGATGCCTCTCCCGGATGCCGACCTTCACTGCGGAATCAACGGATCGCCCCTGCCGCGCGGTTTGTCGTCGTCCGTCATATCCGCACAACAAAAGAGATCGGCGGAGGGTTGTCGGGTCTTGTTCATTAGACCCGC
Organism: Viscum album; assembly: GCA_963277665.1. Classification (NCBI taxonomy): domain Eukaryota; kingdom Viridiplantae; phylum Streptophyta; class Magnoliopsida; order Santalales; family Viscaceae; genus Viscum; species Viscum album. Next base: position 2,055,622,639 of record OY728120.1, on the reverse strand, counting down.
ACCCTCCGCGTTAGCCATAATCAACGGGAGAAAAGAAAAAGATGATCAACACATGATCCAACAATTTTATTTAAAGATAAAATTGTTCGTTTGAAACCGACTTTTTAAATTTTCAAGAACGTTCACGAGAAAATTTAAAAGGGGTAACTTTTCCAAAATAAATCCCTACCTCGAAGTCGTCGTCGGACGAGAGGTCGTCGCGGATTCGCTCGTCGCGGAAGAAGGAGATCGTCGCGTCGTCGCGGTATCCGGCGTCGCGTGGCCAATCTCCAGATCAAGAACAAACAGATTTAATTAATTAAATCCGTTGTTATTGAAATTAAGAAGGGAGAATTTAGAAGTTTCGATTCTCACCTTTAACCGCCGATCGCAGGTTCGCCGCGGAAGAAGAGGCACCGAAGAAGAAGAAGAAGAAGGTCGCGGAAAAGCTGTTGACGTCGCGGATCGTGCGTCGTCGGATTCCGGTTCCGGCGTTCTTCGCGTTCTTCGCGTTCTTCGCGTTCTTCGCGTTCTTCGCGGAGAGGGTGGAGGCTCAGAGAAATTGCACAACGATAGCAATCCTCCAAAATAGACAAGTTTGTCTATTTTATTATTTTTCCAACAAACGTAAAACGCATAAGTAACGACCCAATTAATTCACGAAGAAACAGTCCATTTAATTCACGAAATAAACCGCCCAATTAAATGGTCTGTTAAGAATTAAAGAAAACGCGTCGGTTGACTTTTCAGTTACTTTGACGGGTTTTCGCGGGTGCGTTACTTAGCGAAAGAAACGGCGGGGCTCGTGCGGGTCCCACCGCACAAATATCCTACCAAGGGGTAGGATATTTCTGGATAGCATCCTATCCAGTTCAACTCAGTTCAAGCCGCCTTTAAGTGACTTTAAGTGGCTTCCAAGCTGTTTAAGTGAAATAAAATAAAGTTGTCGCACAAACTTTATTTTATTTCTGACTTAAAGCTGCAAAATTTAAAAACCACGTCTGAGCAAACGCAACTCCGGAAGAGGCGTTTCTAAGAAAATACCGGCGCTGCGATTTCATCGGTGCCCTCAGAATTTGATTCCGGGCACCGGTTCAAAAGATAGAAAAACCCGCTCGTCCGTTCACTGAACGTACCCGAGCCAAACTTCGGAAATTGATTCCGGGCACACCGGGCCTCGGAATCAGGTGCCGTCTGAAGCTGCGCTCTTGTAAAATTCCAAAGAAAATTAAGAAAAAAATTTCCTTGAAATTTGCGGGTCTTTACATTACTCCCACCTCAGGGCTTTACGTCCCCGTAAAGATACATCAAAAACTAGGGGAACAAATGGGGGTGCTGAGCACGCATCTGAGCCTCCCGCTCCCAAGTGCTCTCCTGGAGGTTCCCGTGCTGCCATCTGACGCGCACAAGAGGAATCGACCGCCCACGTAGGACCCTCTCCTGTCGATCCTCGATCTCCACTGGGACCTCCGCAAAAGTCACCCCATCGTCCACATCCAGCTCCCCAAAGTCGATGATGTGCGTCGGGTCGTGCACGTATCTCCTCAGCTGAGACACGTGGAAGACGTCGTGCACCCGGTGCAACTGAGGTGGTAGAGCCAGGCGATAAGCCACCTCTCCTATCCTGCTGAGGACCTGGAAAGGCCCGATGAAGCGTGGAGACAACTTGCCGCCTCGGCCAAATCTCCGTAAACCACGTCGAGGTGAGACACGCAAAAAGACGTGGTCGCCATCCTCGAACTCTAGTGGCCTCCGCCTCCTGTCAGCATATGACTTCTGCCGGCTCTGAGCTGTCCTCATCCTCTCCTAGATGATCTGGACCTTCTCTGTCGTGGCTCGGACCATCTCTGGTCCCACGAGTGCTGACTCCCCAGGGTCTGTCCAGCACAACGGTGATCTGCAGGGTCTGCCGTACAACGCCTCGTATGGTGCCATCCCGATGGTGGAGTGGTAGCTGTTGTTGTACGCGAACTCCACCAAGGGTAGGTGGTCCTCCCAGCTGTGACCAAAGTCGAGGAAACATGCACGGAGCATGTCCTCGAGTGTCTGTATGGTCCTCTCCGTCTGACCATCCGTCTGAGGGTGGAAGGCTGTGCTCAGATGGAGCCGCGTCCCGAACGCCTCCTGCAATCCCTTCCAGAGCCGGGAAGTGAAACGAGCATCTCGATCGGAGACGATAGATGATGGCACACCGTGAAGCCGTACGATCTCCTGGACGTAAAGACGTCCCAAGCTCTCCACTGAGCCCTGCTCTCTGATGGGTAAGAAGTGTGCTGACTTGGTGAGTCGGTCGACGATCACCCAAATGGAGTCGTGACCTCTGGAAGTACGTGGAAGTCCCGTCACGAAGTCCATAGATATGCTATCCCACTTCCACTCCGGGACCTCCAAGGGCTGTACCAAACCTGCTGGTACCTGATGCTCTGCCTTCACCTGCTGGCAGGTGAGGCATCGTGAAACGAACTCTGCCATAGCTTTCTTCATGCCCGGCCACCAGTGCTGTCGTCTGAGATCCTGGTACATTTTCGCCACTCCGGGATGTACCGCCAAGGGAGAAGTGTGAAACTCTCTCAGCACCTCCTCTCGTAAAGCAAATGGTACGAAGGTACGCCCCCTGAAAAGGATGTCGTGCTCTGCTCCAAGGGAGAAACCATCAGGCGCCTGACCTGAGGATATCAGTGCACGCCGGGTCTCACAGTCAGCGTCCTCACGCTGAGCCTCTCTGACCCGCTGTAGAAGTGGAGGAGAGACTGTGAGAGACTGAAGAAAGGCTGCTCCGTCTCTATCCACGAAGGATATCTGCAAGGAGGCTAGCTGCTCCGTCGCCTCCTCAAGCAGGTGAATGCCCGTCCTCCTGCTGAGGGCATCGGCTACCACGTTCCCCTTCCCAGGAGTATAGACTATCTCAAAGTCATAGTCCTAGAGGAACTCAAGCCATCTCCGCTGTCTCAGGTTCAGGTCCTTCTGAGAGAAGATATACCTGAGACTCTGGTGGTCAGAAAAGACTGTGAAGCGCTCGCCCATCAGATAGTGCCGCCAAGTCTTCAGAGCGAAGACCACTGCTGCTAACTCCAGGTCATGAGTGGCGTAGTTCTGCTCATGCGGCCTCAACTGACGTGATCCGTAGGCGATCACGGCCCGCTCCTGCATCAGGACGCACCCGAGTCCAGTACCTGACGCATCGCAGTAAACTACGTATCCAACTCCCTCCTCAGGCAACCTCAAGATAGGTGCGCTGGTCAACCTCTGCCTCAGCTCCTGGAAGCTCTGCTGACATCTGTCTGACCACACGAAGGGTTTCCCCTTCTTCGTCAACGCTGAGAGTGGTGCCGCAACTCTGGAGAAGTCTGGCACGAATCTCCGATAGTATCCGGCTAGGCCCAAGAAGCTCCGCACCTCTGTCACGCTCTTGGGTGTCTCCCAAGCTAGCACTGCCTCGATCTTCGCGGGATCCACTGCAACTCCCGCCTCAGAGATGACGTGTCCCAAGAAATGGACCTCACGTAACCAGAACTGGCATTTTGAGAGCTTGCCATAAAGCTGGTGCTCTCGGAGCGTGTCTAGCACAACTCGCAGGTGGTAGGCATGCTCCTCCTCAGTCGTCGAGTATACCAAAATGTCGTCAATGAAGACCACGACAAAACGGTCGAGGTATGGCTGGAAGATCCTGTTCATGAGGCTCATGAACACTGCTGGAGCATTGGTTACGCCGAACGGCATAACCAAGAACTCATAATGGCCATACCGACACCTGAAGGCCGTCTTCTGCACGTCCTCGTCTCGAACTCTGAGCTGATGATAGCCTGACCGGAGGTCTATCTTTGAGAACCACCGCGCTCCCTTGAGCTGATCGAAGAGGTCATCAATCCGTGGCAGCGGATACTTGTTCCTCACTGTCACCTGGTTCAGGCGACGATAGTCGACACACAGTCGCAAGCTCCCGTCCGCCTTCTTGGCGAACAAAATCGGGGAAGCCCAGGGTGAAACACTGGGTCGGATAAACCCCTTTCTCTGCAAGTCCTCCAACTGTACTCGCAGCTCCCGAAGCTCGGCGGGGGCCATCCGATATGCTGGAGTAGATATCGGGGCTGTCCCGGGGTACAAGTCGATGTAAAAGTCTACCTCTCTACGAGGAGGTAGCCCTGGAACGTCGTCGGGAAAGATGTCTACGTACTGGTCCACCACTGCAGGAAAAGCTGGACTCCGCACGTCCACTGCTCCTAGGATGAGGCTAGCCAACTGATGAGAGATGGGATGCACTCTCCTCCGCGGGAGTCCATCCTGTGCTGCAAAGGTTCCCTTCTCGCCGGTGAAGGTAAACCTGCTCCCGTCGGTGCGAACACATCGCACCTTGCGCCTAAAACAGTCGATCTGGGCATGAACCGTGGATAGCCAATCCATGCCCAAGATGACGTCGTAAGGCCTCGACGCCGCTACAAGGAGATCCCAGCCGAAGCTCTCGCCTCCTAGAGTAAGCTCACACTGCCGGCACCAGTGCGTAATCGTCGAGTCTGCTCCCGTAGGAGTCTCTAGCCGTAAGGATCGAGCCAACGGCTCAGTCGGAATCTCCGAGCTCCGAACAAGGGCAGAGGCTATGAAAGAGTGACTCGCTCCTGTGTCTATAAGTACTGCAGCAAGGGTGGAATAGACACAGATCGTACCTCGAATCATCTCTGGCAAGTCGGGGTCGTAGGCCTCCACTGCCTGGAGCTGGGCCTGTCCCTGCCCGCCAGCTCCATGTGGTCGAGGTGGCCCTCCTGGTGGTGGTGGGGGTAGAGCCTGGAAGCGTCGCCCACCACCCACTGCTTGGCCAGCTCCTCTGCCTCGTCCGCCTCCTCCCTGCGGACCGCCACGGTCGACCCTCTGCCTCTGCCTGGGTGGCCCCTCCACCGTCTGCTGCTCCTCTGGTCGGCGAGTCGGGCAATCACGAGCCATGTGACCCTGCCAGCCGCAAGAGTAGCACAACCTGCCTCTCGGAAGGCTGGCACTCCGCTGTGTGCCCCGCACTGCTGAGCCGGTGTCCTGAGGCCGTCTGCGTGGGGGTCTGGTCTGCCTGGACCCGAGAGTCATCCGTCGGCTACCTGCTGCCGAAGACTCAGCGACCTGCCGCCCTGCGCTAGGTCTCGCCGCTGAAGAAGGATCTTCCAGGAAGCTCTCGATCAGGAGGGCTCGCTCCAGCACTCCCGCCTGGGTCGGAATGCTGAGGGAGATCAGCGACGCCCGAATCTCCTGTCGCAAGCCCTGCTCGAAGGTCCGGGCCCGGAAGAAGGGGTCCCGTACCATGTCGGTCGAGTAGCGAGATAGGTCCGTGAACCTCGCCGCGTACTGAGCGACCGTCATGCTGCCCTGGCGCAGCTGGAGAAGCTCCTGGATGCGCACCGCTCGGAGGGTGGCCGGGACGAACTCAGAGCGGAAGAGGCTCTCGAAGTCCGCCCAGAGCAGGGATGCCTCATCGTGAACCTGGAGCATCAGGCTCCACCATCGTCCTGCCGCCGCCTGCAGGAGGCTCGCTGCGAGAATCACCATGAGATCCGCTGGTGTCCTCACTAGCCTAAAGGTCCGCACCACCGCCTCTAGCCAGTCCTCGGCGGCCTGGGGGTCCGCCTCACCGCGAAACCTGGGCGGTCGCTGGCCCTGAAACTCGTGCAGTGCCCTGAGGCGATGTGCATCGTCAGCGTCTGGTACTGGAAGCATCGGTGGCTCGGCGGGTAAAGCTACCGCCGGTGCCACTGCTGGCAAAGGGCCCTGCACCGAGGCCTCGTCGCTCGGTGGGCTGCCGTCGCGCCCTACACTCGGAACCCTAGCTGGCTGTCGTCGCGGGGCCATCCTGAAAAGGAGAACAAGAGCACCACAGTCAGAACAGTATACCTGGTGAGCTGGCACAAGTAATCACAAGGAAAACTTGAGACTTTCATAAAGCAGATCAGTATACCCGGTGAGCTGACACAAGTAATCACAAAGAAAACTCGAGACACACACGCAATCAATGTTTTCATGCATTAAGTCGGAAATCAGGAGTCAGGGTCCTGGTGTACGGATACGTCGGCCGCCGCACCAACACTGGGCTCCCTGAACTGATAACCACACTCAATACACTAAACACTATTGCTTCACATAGAAAGAAAGGACGATCAGAGTCTGCGGTAGAACCGACCACCTCTGATACAAATTTGTCACGACCCGTCCTCGGGGCCCGTGCCGTGACTACCCCAAGCCCGCCTTCCATAGGCCAGGGGCTGGCGACTACCACCAAGGCGTAAAATCCCAGTAAACAGGGAAGGCATTGCCTTTATAAGTAACAACCACACAGAGTCAGCAAGCGGAAAGTAAAGTGCAGAAAAGTAAAGGGGCCGGAAATACAAGCCCAACTGTAAAGTACAACTGAAAAGTAAAGTACAGCAACTGAAGAAAAGACGGCGGCCTCGTGTCGTCCACTGGCAATCCCACCTGAAGGGTGGGTACAGATAGCCTCCAGGCTCCTCGGGTCCCACGTTCGCTCCGAGCACGTCCCGCCCAGTGGTCCACCTCCAGGTACCGTCCTGCTCCACGCCCCAACCGTGATCAGCGCTGTCCGTCGTCTGCAACCAACACAACAAGGTGCGGGCATAGCCCGTGCAGGGGTGAGTACAAGCTACTCAGTAAGGACCCCGAGACCCCCGAAGGTCTCCCGAAATCCACAAAGGATATAGCACAAAAGAAAGATGCAATCACGAAGTAACATCTGACTCGACTTAGGTATATGCCCATACATATACCTAAGTCCCCAATTCTAGCTCTGCTCACGAGCTCAAGAACAACTCAATCCACAAAGGAAAGCAAGACTCAAATCCACAAGGAGAGTAAACAGTAAAATCCACATAGGATAGTTCAACACAATCCACAAAGGAGAGTAACATACGATTCTGCTCAACCAGGTATACTTTTTCAGATGACGTCAAAGATGATCACTGATCCATCTAAGTCGTCGGACCCACAAAGGATCGATAGGTACTAACCCCCGCAGAAGACCCACACAGGATCGGGCTCACACAGAACCTGTAGGCAGTGGCTCACACAGAACCGGTAGTAAGGACCCACATAGGATCGGGCTCACACAGAACCTGTAGCACTGATCCACGTAGGATCGCTGAGTGCCGTAGTCGACGCAGTCCACTGAGGATATCTGCACAGTCGTCGCCGCAGTCCACGAAGGATCTCTGCTCTGCCGTCGTCGCAGTCCACGAAGGATCTCTGCTCTGTCGTCGTCGCAGTCCACGAAGGATCTCTGCTCTGTCGTCGAAGTCACAGCCAGCGCTAGGGTTCCCGCACAAAGCGAGCTCGTTTAGGAGGGTCCGCTCCACGAGCCGAGAGGCTGATACATCAACTGACATGTAGTCCGAAGTTGATGTATCCAAAAGTTCCGTATCGACAACAGGATCTCAACGCGACAGACGGCGCGTCAAACGGACGCCCGGTCTGAGAGTTATTGGCATTTTCGTCCCAGGGGCCCGGTTGGTTTTTAGGGCAAAACCAACCCGACCGTACTCCACCTGTATCCGATCCTCGGGCGGAGCATGCCAAAAGTTCCGTCTCACTTAGAGGAAACTACCACAGCTGACGGTACGTCGATCGGACGTCCGTAGCTCAAGTTATGAGCGTTTCCGCTCCGAGGGCCCGGTTGGTTTCGTGTACGAACCAACCCGGCCGAACCCAAAGTCTTCCGAAACCTTGAGTATAATATACCGAAACGACCGTCTTGATCCAAGGATCGCGTAGCCGCTGACGGTTCGTCAATCGGAGGTCCCAGGCCCAAGATATGGGCGAAAGACCGAAGAGGGCCCGAAAACGGGGGTTCTGGGCCCGGGGCGACCCGGCCCGAACCCCCCCTGGGGTCGGCCGAACCAGGTCGGCCCGAACCGGCCCGGCTCGAACCGGCCCGAACCGGCTCGGCCGGGTCCGGTTCGGCCTGGGCGCGGCCCGGCCGACCGGACCGGCCGGCTCGGCTTCGGCCGAGCGGCCGAACAGGCCGCCGCCGCGGGTTTGACCCGCGACATTTGAAGAAACGCGGGCCCCGCGGGGGGCCGCCTGTCACGCGGACGCGGCCGGGCCGCCGCGTCCGTTCCCGGTTCCGCGCGGCCGCGGAACCGGCCTCCACCGCCGCCGCGGCTTCAGCCGCGGCGGACTTCCTCTACGGCGGCGCGCCGGGCGCCGCCGCCTCCGGTCGCCGGCGCCGCCGCGCCGGCGACCCGCGCCGCCGCTGCCTTCCGCGGGCCGCCGGAGATGCTCCGGTGGCCCGTTTTGCCTCCCGTATGCGCCGATGCCTCTCCCGGATGCCGACCTTCACTGCGGAATCAACGGATCGCCCCTGCCGCGCGGTTTGTCGTCGTCCGTCATATCCGCACAACAAAAGAGATCGGCGGAGGGTTGTCGGGTCGTGTTCGTTAGACCCGCACCCTCCGCGTTAGCCATAATCAACGGGAGAAAAGAAAAAGATGATCAACACATGATCCAACAATTTTATTTAAAGATAAAATTGTTCGTTTGAAACCGACTTTTTAAATTTTCAAGAACGTTCACGAGAAAATTTAAAAGGGGTAACTTTTCCAAAATAAATCCCTACCTCGAAGTCGTCGTCGGACGAGAGGTCGTCGCGGATTCGCTCGTCGCGGAAGAAGGAGATCGTCGCGTCGTCGCGGTATCCGGCGTCGCGTCGCCAATCTCCGGATCAAGAACAAACAGATTTAATTAATTAAATCCGTTGTTATTGAAATTAAGAAGGGGGAATTTAGAAGTTTCGATTCTCACCTTTAACCGCCGATCGCAGGTTCGCCGCGGAAGAAGAGGCACCGAAGAAGAAGAAGAAGAAGGTCGCGGAAAAGCTGTTGACGTCGCGGATCGTGCGTCGTCGGATTCTGGTTCCGGCGTTCTTCGCGTTCTTCGCGTTCTTCGCGTTCTTCGCGGAGAGGGTGGAGGCTCAGAGGAATTGCACAACGATAGCAATCCTCCAAAATAGACAAGTTTGTCTATTTTATTATTTTGCCAACAAACGTAAAACGCATAAGTAACGACCCAATTAATTCACGAAGAAACAGTCCATTTAATTCACGAAATAAACCGCCCAATTAAATGGTCTGTTAAGAATTAAAGAAAACGCGTCGGTTGACTTTTCAGTTACTTTGACGGGTTTTCGCGGGTGCTTTACTTAGCGAAAGAAACGGCGGGGCTCGTGCGGGTCCCACCGCACAAATATCCTACCAAGGGGTAGGATATTTCTGGATAGCATCCTATCCAGTTCAACTCAGTTCAAGCCGCCTTTAAGTGACTTTAAGTGGCTTCCAAGCAGTTTAAGTGAAATAAAATAAAGTTGTCGCACAAACTTTATTTTATTTCTGACTTAAAGCCGCAAAATTTAAAAACCACGTCTGAGCAAACGCAACTCCGGAAGAGGCGTTTCTAAGCAAATACCGGCGCTGCGATTTCATCGGTGCCCTCAGAATTTGATTCCGGGCACCGGTTCAAAAGATAGAAAAACCCGCTCGTCCGTTCACTGAACGTACCCGAGCCAAACTTCGGAAATTGATTCCGGGCACACCGGGCCTCGGAATCAGGTGCCGTCTGAAGCTGCGCTCTTGTAAAATTCCAAAGAAAATTAAGAAAAAAATTTCCTTGAAATTTGCGGGTCTTTACAATTGTGGTAGAGCTTGAAGGGTCATCCCATTGATTCTTTCTTATAGAGCATCACACTCCTTCCGTGATTCATCTAGTTTCCTAGACAACATCAACTGGTCTGTCAATATGACTAAGCATTCATTTCACTCATGCTGATTCTTTCTATGATATGTAGATTTTTCATGTCTATCCTTTCTCTCCATTTGGGGTTTAATCCCACTAGTACACATTTCATTCATTGATTTTCCACTAATATGGAACTTCCCATGAATCCTTCTCTGGGTAGAAATCACTCTAATTGTCATATTAACTTTCTTCTTATACCATTCTAGGGGTCTTTCTCTGTCCTCCACTTTTCGCTGCAGAACATGACATGTGACTTTTTTAATGCATTACTTTTCATCTTTCTTTTATCAGATATTTTATTTACCACACTATTTTGCATTAGTGTTGAATCCTCAACTAAATGTGCATTCTTCTTTCTTATAACTGGAGTAGATCTTTCCTTAGTCATCCAGGTGTGTTCACATTCTCTCCACACGATTTGATGTTAGTGTGGTCGAGAAGATGATTGATAAACCTTTAGTTTATCTCCATGTGATTTTTCGAAGGTAGTAAACCTATATTTAAACATACCACATAGTCTTCCAGTGTAAGATTTCACAGCATACACCACTGGAGTTAAAAATTTCCTTTTGTGTTTCATTTCCTTTCCATTATACTTTTGGCTGAAATGTCTTTCCAGATGCCCATAACCAAGAAAATATAAAACATTTTCCTTCAATGGCATAACTCATTTCATCTTTTCTTAGATTATATGTCATTCATATTGATTTCTTCTTCTACAATTAATTTCATGAACATACAAATACTAATGGTTTGCCCCATTCTTCCATAGTAAAATCATCTAATAAATGATTTCCGCTAAGATATTATTCTTTAATAATTCTCATGATGCTTCTTACGAAATGTATTAATGAGCCTATAAATAGAAGAATTATTTATGACCATGAGTCTAACATAAATAGCACATTCTGTCATTGATTTCTATAAAATTCTTTTTAGGTATATCTCCATCCCCTAAAAGGATTTACCTATCTCTGGATAATTTCCCTGCACTTTTCCTATCATGCATATGAGTGGGATCACCATATCCAATTCCAGATTTTCCCAAAATGGGCGGACTTTGGGATGATATTATCATTTCATGCTTTCTCTCTAAAGTTCCATATTTAGAATTCATTTCATTATCACCTACTGAAGGATTATCAAATAGTAGGTGCAAGCATCATTCAAAATGGGATTGTATTGGGAATTATATTTCTCCATTTCATTCATGACTAATTTTACCTCTTCTTCAAACTTATGAAACATCATATAACATTCTTTAAGTTGAGTAATGATTTATCTCTTGATATTTTTATTTCTACTCATCATATCCTTAATCTCATGTTTGAGCATATTCACTATGTCACATTTCCCCTTTATATTAAATTTTTCTTGAGAAAAATAATCAGCATAGAATGAACATTCCTGTTGTATTCATTGATTCAACTGAACCAATTTAGATAGCTTTGTAACAATATCATCATTTTTGGCATTGAAATTCTGAATTGAATCTGATATCATATTCTTTCCCTTCACATCAGCTTTTTATTTTTATACCTTTGCAGATCCCTTTAACATATATTCATCTAGAAAATCATTCTTCTCCCTTAAATTAGTAGAAACATCAAAAAGCCCTTTATTCAAACCGCTTAGAATGTTTATCTCAGTTTCTAGTGCTTGAATCTGAATATCATTAGATTTAATATCTTCATCCAACTTCTGAATAACTTCTTTTGTTTTATGGACAATGTAAAATTTTCACCTTCTGGGAGAATCTTCATCATCAGTATATCCAACATCAATTGGCATGTCAGGTTCTCCACTCATTTCTTCATCATCATTTAATGAGTAAGTATTTTAACTATAAGATTTATCAAAACCATTCTTCTGTACACTACATGAATTTTTTAACTGAATCACACTCTTTCCATTGACACTTCAACATTAGATAATTTAAAAGACTTATGCTTCTTCTTTTATGTTCTTTCCTTTTCAATGGAAAACCAAGATAAGAGCAGGCCCAATCTTTAACCATGCGGATCGACTAAACCATGTTAGAGAAAAAAATATGATAGACAAAACATTCTCTTTAATAAAAATTATTATGACAAAATGGGGCATAGATACCCTGAGAGGGGGGGGGGGGTGATTTAGGGTATGGATATTCTATTTCAAATTTCTTCTTTCCACACTGGATCTTGACCTCTATATTATAATGGTCAATTTGTTTGCACTTATATGTTAATGTTGATCACTTCTTTTTTTCATTATCTGATGGTTTTTCTTTAGATTCAATGTAGGGAAGAAACAAGGCTAACATGACGATTTTCATATTTAATCACCCTCACTAAGCTACATCCATGGAGAGTACAATGGCGATGTGCCACCTTACCAAATCCACTAAATCTCACTTCAAATAATGTATGGGATACATCACTTATATTCCCAGTCTCACTGCCATTACAATGTTTAGGGTTAGCTCCATTTTTCCCAAGGGTCACTCCCTATTTCTCTCTCTGGCTCACTATCGGAAGAATGAATAACCTTCTTCATCATTCATTTCTCACTGCACTTGGAAGAGATCCACTCATTGTTTATAGACATGTAGGTCTCTTCATTTGCATGAATACATGGATACTAAACTATTGGAAGTTTCCCTATTAATGTTCAACATTCTTCTATAGATGAATACCCCGTTTCCACTGAACACTATGAATCAATCTTTGGAATTAACTTTACATTGCACCCTACTTCGTAAAGCTCCCAATTTTGCAAATCTCATACATGTATTTACAAAGATCCTACCATTTAATGAAGATCACACCTTCGTACAGCACAGGTCGTCGTGAAGTTCATGTCTTCGCATGGCGACTTCCCTCGGGAAGCTCATTGAGTCATCATAGAGCATGCAACATTCGTGGAGCTAGAATAGTCTCCATGAAGCTCCCTCTTTTTGCGAAGCACACTGGCCTCACCAACCACCTTCGCGAGCTAGGAGAAAAATATTTTTATTGAAAACAATCTTCTTCCCCAGGGGGGGTTGAAACCTATTTGTAGATGAATCCACCAACCCTAGATCCATTCGTACGAATTCATCCCCACATCATTACAAATCGTGAAGCTCTGAAATTCCCACCGAAGTTCTCTCAATATCGCGAAGCACTAAGGAGATTTTCCAATCATGGAGCTTGTCTTAATCGTAGAGCGTTTTGTCAATTCTTTCGCATTGACGCCACGAAGCTACCTCACAATGCCCTTTGATACTACAATGCCCTCATTCGTTCCTTAATCATGGTTCTTTGTCAACAATTATTGTTAACAACGTCTCTGGAACTCGATAATTGACCATGGAAACCTGCTTTGTAAACAAACATAATCAACCCAAAAATGATTCAATGTTACCTTGAGGGATTGTTTCCCAATAAAAGTGTATAGGTCACTTTTACAAATATCTTTTTAATTTAACCCCCAATAATCTGATTTTAATCATAACCGTGGTAATTAATTTTTACTACAATCAGTTTTATTTTTAAAAAAAAATTATCACTAATTATATTATATAAGTTATTGTAATTCCAAAAATGTAATCCATTATTCCCAATTCAATTCATATAAGTGAAGGAAAAAAATTAAAATTAATTCGACTGACGTGATAAGTATGCGTGATTTTTAACAGAGAATGTCCAAATGTCTACAATGACTTTATATAAATATTAAATATCATATTGATTCAAATTAGGTAAATTTTTATAATTAATGTATAATTTAAAAAATTAATATTAAAAAAATTAAAAATATAATTAAAATTTGTTATGAAATTAAACATAAAAACATTTGTTAATAAAAAATATATTTTTTCATTAATCATAAAAAATAAACCATTTAAAAATAATAAACAAATTAAAACTTATAAAATTATGTTATTCAAATTTAAAAATTTATTTCTATTTTATCAAACTAATTTTATAAAAGTGTAAAAATATATTTTCAAAATATGCGTGCCATGAGAAAGTTACAAAAATACAGTTTAGAAAAATATTGTTTTAATTGTAATATTTGATTGATTCAAACATCTTATTTAGAAAAAAATAACATTAATGTTATTATATTAATTGAATATAACTATAATCCAAATTTTATTTATATAATTCAGAAAAATAAGTTTTCTTATTTTATAGAGGTACGCCACCTTTTTTTATTAAAAGTTAATTTTTTTAGAAAACAATTTCATTTCCTTCCAAATTTTTATATTTTTATTTTAAATTAATTGGTCCCCAAATAATTCATTATAAATACATTTTTAAATCATTTTTTCATATTTTTTTCAATCATAACCGTACTATCTATTTCCACAGCTTGGTGGAAGCTATTATATTAAAAAATAATATTATAATTTTTTATGAAATTTAATTTAAACTTAGTGTTGTGTGTAGTGAAAGCTAAACTCGGTATTGTGTGTAACACAAGTGAAACTTATTCATCTGTGTAACTTATTCAAAGCTCTGTTTTACATGTATCACAATACAGAAGCATTTTTTCTGTCATTAAAATCAAGGAAAATATCAAATCTATTTTAGATAATAATTTGAAAAGATCACATGGTGTTACATTTTTCCCCTTAAAATGAATTTATTCATTGAAATTCATCCTAGTGAGAAAAGGATTATCATTTGAAAATCATGTTATAGAAAACAACACAAATAAAATTAATAATGAATAAACCATTCAAACTGGATTGTTTGAAACATAAAAGTTACTGAAAGTAAATCAAACAAGGGTTCCACATAGGATAACATCGATTGTATGTGATTATTTTGACATGGGAAAATAAAACCCTTTAGAAAAGTGGTGTGAAAATTTCATTAATATCATATAAAATGATGATAATACGAAAAAAATAAAATATTATATATCTAATGTTAGTTAATTTTAATGGTAAAATATACATACATGTTTTTATACCATTTGATAAAAAAATCTATCATTTATTTGTTATTCTTTGATAAATTTCCACATCATCGGTTAATACAAGAAATAATGGTGAAATTCTTATTGCTAAAGAATTAATTGATCATAATATCTATAAATATAATTTAATTTAAATATTTCTATTTTCAGTTATCATTATAAAAATAATTAGAAAAGGTTATCCAATATAGAGAAATCAATACATGATGATGTAATATATTAATATCTAAATCGCTATCCAAATTTCTACATAAAAAATTCAAGAAATTATAAACCTTATCTCCCTTACAAATATCTAAAATCATAAAAATTTGAAAAAATATCACTATATTCCTAATGGAAACATATCATTACTTATCATATACCACTATGTGTATTGTGATTTAACGAAGTGAGAATGTGATTAACTTCATCATGCATTCTATTGAAACATGGTAATAAGTTGTATTTTCTTGAAAAATTATTGAAAAAATTCATTCATCCTTATTACCTGAATAAAACAAAAATTATAACATTTATTCTATAAATCTGAAAATATTTCCAACCCCATCAGTGATAGCATTAACAATTTTTTAGAAAACCCATTAATCATATACTAGGTAATCGATAATATTCAATTTTTATATTCATATATAACATCTCATTATCAGAACTACATTATCTCAACATCCGGAACATATTATGGT
This sequence comes from Viscum album, assembly GCA_963277665.1. NCBI lineage: Eukaryota > Viridiplantae > Streptophyta > Magnoliopsida > Santalales > Viscaceae > Viscum > Viscum album. Next base: position 2,055,607,250 of record OY728120.1, on the reverse strand, counting down.
ATATCATCCAATTATAAAAATTTCACATTCAATTACAATAAATTCTTTGTCTATATGTACCATTTAGTGTCATCTAAAAAATAAAATATAAATAATTTCTACGAAAAATACATATATATATATATATATATATATTCATATACAATAATTCATTACCTTTAATTCAAAATAAATTCATTTATTCCACCTCATACAATATCCATTTAATAGGTTTCCTCGTCTTATTTCATAATACAATATTCCTTTCATATGTCCTTAAAAGTATCATCATCATCATCAGTGTATCATTACTAAAAATAAATGGTGATTCTCTTTATGATATTTCACACTAGGAAATAAATTTTTAAAATATCCATATGTTTCATGTTAAAATTATTCATCCATTGATAATAAAATACAAATCCAAATAATACCACCAAATTTTTTAACTGATCTTTTCATTTTCCCTAAAAAATTACATATTATAATACATTATTCACAACAAATAAAACATCTTCTCATTTATTTGAGAAATTCCCAAAAGTTCATCTTCCATAATTATATACATATAAGAAACTACAACATAATTCTTCCATGGACACCACTACCCAACTATAAACAAAAATTTTCATTCTATTATTTGGTGAGTCTGAGAGTGGTTTAGGGTAGAAATGATTAATAATGTTTTGTGAAAATTTATAATCCATAATCACAATTTATATCATTACATTCATCAGACCATTTGGTTTCTCATCATGAAATTATATATCATATTCAATTTTAAAACAATTCCATATTTATTACAATATTGACAAGAATCAAAAAACACCATGTGTGAATAGATATTTGTAATGGGAAACTAAAAAACATGAAATTAAATTATAGGTTTTCTAAATCATGACATATTATTTTTAATATTGGACACTGTAAGTTTATCCTAGGCCATTCATAGTAATAATATATTTAAATAATTCATGATAGAGCATAACAATTTTGTTAATTTCAAATTCATATCCCCAAAGAGGGTCAAACCATGTTTCTAAAAATTCATGTTTTCATGTAGCAGTTCTTGATTACATCACCCTTAATATGGTGTTTCGGTGTTGTTAACCTTAGTTATATCTATTCTAGAACCAAATCCACATGTAGTATCCCAATAAGAATGAGTTTATTGGAAAACACTCACTATATTTTTTTAATGAATTGTATGACATTTTTATAGATTGTATCTATTCCATAGACCTATCCATAGATAAATCACTAGAAATATCCCTAGAAATATCCAATGAAATGTACGTTGGTGTATCACTATAGTTTTCTCGTCATTGTTTCCCATGTATAACTATACAATTCATTTGATATCAAATATCACACAAGGATTATCAATCATGGATATTACATATTTTTAGATAAATATTCATTCCATTCGTCAGAAAAATTCGAGAGGTCTATAAATATATAATTCATTTAGCATCATAGAAACATAAAAACATAACCATAAGTGAGTTAAGTAATCTCACACTAAATTATTCAAAACTATAACCCTTCTTATTCATATCTTAAATAATACATATCATCATAAAAACAGTAAATTAAACATAATAAAGGGTGAGGTCACATGATTAGTAAGGGTATATGGGGAATATAAATTGATATAAGATGAAATTATATGTACGATAAAATGATCATAACAATTTTAAATCTTAACCAACATATCAAATATTATATTCTTGAGAAAATAAATTAATATTGGATGTACATAATCCATTATTCATAAGGGAATAAATGTGAATCATCCATGAAAGAATGACATTAGTATTAAAAAAATAATGATTGCATACACATTGGCATAGAAAAACATTTACTTTATACCCAAGGATTATATCCAAAACATATAAGGGAAATATGTGGGAATATATTCCTTCTGGATGGTAAACCCCACCATACCTAGTGATAGACCATTACACATATTGTTATGGGGCCATTCCCTTACAATTATCATCTTCAAGTTTCACTCCCAAGACCATCATAGAGGAAAAAGTACCTTGCTAAACCTGGTTCACTCCCTAGTCCATTCTAGTTTTAATGAAATGTGTTAAATCCCAATTCCAGTACAATCCATAATATAGAATATAAATATTTAACCAATTAATTAGAGGGATATATGGGTATGAACTGAATTTTATTATAATTTGACCACCATTATTGGTTATAACATAAATATCATCACATAATGATAATCATACATAAGTGTTCCAAAAAATCAAAAAACACTCATAATATCTGAATCTATGAAATTAAATGGGTTTAAAAATAATTTCATCATAACATAAACTATAGGAAATATATGGTATTTATAATCATTTCATCATTTGATCATTTTAGAACACAAGAAAAAAAATCAGGGTTGATAAGCTTTTTATTGTTGTATAACCCATTACAGATAAATATGATTCATAAACATCATATCATAATATTATAAAACAATTCAATTTAGTAATTCAAATAATATTTTTTGATTCCATATAGATAAATTTATATGTGTCCTAAAATAAGTTCATCTTAAATGGAAAATAAATTTTGAAGACCACTTTAGAACATTCTTTAAAAAAATAGCTTTAATTTGGAAATCAAATTTTAAAAAACAAAAAAATATAAAAACAGTTTTAGAAGAAAAAAAATGAAAAATATAATCGGTGATTTTAAATTAAATTTAAAACATTTATTTATGAAAGTACATATTTATATTAGAAAAATTATTTTTAAAAAATAATACACTTTCAAAATAATTTTTACTCTAATATATTTTATTAAAATCTTAAAAATATCCCAAATAATAAGAAATTATATTTTTTGAAAATAAAATTGTAATATAGTATAAGAATAATTAAATCATTGAGTGTTCATGATAGTGTAAAATACTTTTCATGTTTCACATGTTAAAAATAATGATTTCTTTCACATTTCCTATAATATCCCAATATGGATTGTTTAAGAAAACATCATAAAGAATCATTTTATTTTTTATAATAATCCAAAATCATGTTAAAAAATATTTTATGAACATTATGAGAATAATAAAACCATTTTGAAAACAAATTATGAAATCACGGTTTAAAAAGATAATGAATATATGACCGATGAGAAAAATAAAGTCGAATTTTCAAAAAATATTTCCCAAAATTATCATAAGTACCATGATTGAGAAATTGGTATTTTTACTTGTAAATGTAATTAATAACATGACAGGAATAAAATTGATTAATTTAATTAGATATGGATCATATGTATTTATCATCAGAAACATAATCATACACAATAATAATAAATGATGAGCTTGTAAACTAAAATCACTACAAATTTGATGTCATCGAAGTATATGAAAAATGAATTAATAAATTAAAAATATAATAAAATTATAATTAGTATAATAATTTAATTACTATACCAATAATATTGATGTATATACACATCATGAAATAATATAGGAGAATAACATAATGTACGTCTCAAGTATAAAAATTGAAAAAAAACCCCTTACTACATTAGTAACTTTTTAATCCAAACACCCATGAAAGAATAACATAAATAGAAAAATTAATTTACCTTAGATAATTTATATCAATTATATATCATATCATATAGAATTATATGCACTACAAAATATAAATGAGGGTTGAATATGGAATAAGTCTATCAGAAATGATTGTGATACTCGAAATCACCTAAACATAAGTATGGAATTTTATTGTACACTTTCAAAAATCATATATAATAAATATATGTTTATTATATATATATAATAGAATAATTTTTATACATGAAATAAAATATATGGTTTTATTATGAAATTTTATTACCGTATATTAATAACTCAATGTTAATGTCATGTTTTTTGGCAAAAAAAAGTATTTTTCATATGTGATTTCATTCATACCTTTTTTTATTCTTCTTGAATTAATATATGTTTTATCTTATAAATAATATAAAAAATTATATAGATATCATATATAATAATTTTAAATTTTTTATATTATTCCATAAATTATAGTAATAGAAAATTAAATACATCGTTCATGGAGACGGCAGGTCGTACGTACGTATGCCAACTGTTTCTGTTTTATACTATATTTAAAGAATTAGTGTAAAAGAAATGTATATTAAAATTTAAAATTAATTTAAATTTATATTTATCCCATATTTGGAATAAAAAAATACTTAATACATTCCTTGTAATGTACTAATAAATCACAACGCTTCATGATGTAAAGGTCTGCCGTACACACAAGTTATGTTATTGTATTCCAATAAAATGTAGAGTATTAAGGTATGTTTGATATTATAATTCCATAATTATTATAAAACCATAAATATCATGCAAAAATATATCATATAAATAAAAAACCCTTCATTATTTCCATCCACGATATGAGGAAATTTTATAATGAATGACATCGGTTTGTGAGGTGATTGTCCCCAATAAAAGAGAAACAATGATTTTTTAACCCATTTGATGACCATGTTGATGTTTTTAGGTTTTTAGATTAAAATATAAACATATATGTATATGGAAAAAAATATTATTATTATATGATAATTTTCTAGTAATACATTATGAATGTGGGGTATGGAATAAAATAATGATGTATGTCGAAGAACATTACCTCTTCTTGGGAATTCTTCTTTTGTATTTAGTAAATAATTCCAAAGATGATTTTATTCACAAAATAATGTTTCAAGGATGAGGGGGATAAATTTTTAAGTGACTTGATCAATTATTTGATTATAAAAAGGGTTTTTAAGGTATATAAAAGTGATGATAGGCGTTTCCATTTTATATTTTAGATAGAGCACACACATTGTACTATTGTAAACAATTTATTTATACCACATCTTTCATATGGAAAATGAGTTAAAATGGACCATTATATAACATTATAGGTTTTATGGTCAAAATATGTCCAAAAAAGTGTTTTTATACATTTTAATAAGTTATTTTTACTATTTAATTTTTATTTAAACCCAGGTAAATCCATTTTTACAATAATCGCATTAATTTATTTTTTATGCATTCTGCTTTTATTATAGGAAAACAATTAATTGTCACTAATAGATAACATAAATTAATATTATTCAAAATTTGGATACCATTTATTCAAATTCCATTTAATTTATTTTAAAAAAGTCAATTTCATATTGATCACACAAACTAGATGAATGAATTTATTTATTTGAGTGAAAATGTTCAAAATCATACTTTTTTATATAAATATTCAATATGAAATTAATTCCAATTACCTAAATTTGATTAATGAATTTAGAATTTATCAAATGATATTTTTAATATTATTTAAATTTTATTATATATTTATCAATAAATTACATAGAAATGGATTTTTCAATAAAAATTTTCCTTTTTCACTATTCATAAAAATAAAACATTTTAGAAGAATTCGCACAGTTATACCCATTATAATTGTGATATTTTTTTTAAAAAAATCATTTAAGTATTTTCAAATTCATTTAATAAAATTATAAAATTGTAGTTTAAAAATTTGTTTATCATAAAAAGGTGACAAAACTACATTTCATAAAAAAAATAATTTATACACATAAAATTGTATTAATTTTTTAATATTATGTCTAGAAAAATTAAAAGATTAATTTAAATTTTTTTATTTAATATATATATATATTATATAAAATTCTTTATAATCATTTAATAAAAGTATTTATTTTATTTTATTAATCTATATATTTTTTTATACAGTGATTAGTTTATTTGAAAAAAATTCATTTTTTTCATTAGTTATTATTTCTATTTCTATTTAATTGGATTATAATGAATCTATTATATATATATAAATATCTATAGGTGTGAGTAAATCATATTTTCATAATTTAGATAATCCTATTCATACCCAACAAACCAACTACTTATTGAAAAGAGACATGTTAAAATATATTATTTTAATTGTGTTAAATGTTTCGTTTAAACTCAGTATTGTTTGTAATACAATATAAAATCGATAGTGTGTTTATGAAAATAAAGAAATAGTGATGAAAGTATCATATATTAACCTTGGTTTTACTTGTATAAAATGACAATATCTTTATTTTATTTTATATAAAATTTGGAAAACATCATTTCTATTGGAAAAAATAATTTCGAAAAATCACGAGGTGTTACAATATTATCCCTTTTATGCACCAAAAACCTCACCTATATCATGTCATCACCGCTAATGAGATAATTTAGTCAATATTTCCAAAACCACACCTTAATGTATTATAATTATGATGGTAATAACACCATTAGGTTTTATCCATAAAAAATATAATGGAATATTTCATGTCTCATTTTGTATATCAGGAAAGGAGATATGAAATATAGTTGAGGCAGAAATATATATTCCATGTTAAATTATATAACATGGTTTTTATAGTGGTATACACACCATTTTTCTTCCATAATTAATCATCTATTTAGAATTTACCCAATTATCACCTGCAATTACTCTGTCCTATCAACTACTTGGGATTATATATTATCTTCATGACTACATTTTATACCATTTATGTTATTAATAAAATATCATACATAAGTTAAAAAATATTTATATGAAGACATTTGTGTTCATGTATGCAGTAATTATATATTAAAACACTTATTATATGTTCGTACCACTCTTTAAAATTCTATACCACCCTATGAAACATACAGTGGAATGTTTTGTTTTTCTATAATACAAAATTCCCACCTCCAAATTTTCTTGACTTCTATAAATTTCATTCACATTATCCCCTATAACCATCATAATCACATTAAAACCCAAAAAAAACTGTAATCAAACCCGTGATGAATTTTCATCACCCATGTATAAATTACTATATTCGATGTATTCACATAAAAACATTTCCAATGTGGTTTCACTAATCAATTCATTACATTTAAAATTAATGAATATTCCAATTTCATATAAACATACAATTTAATAATTTTAAACAATATAAATATCATAAATGTTTTCAATAAATGGAATAAAATTAATATACCAACAATTGAGTTGAAAACAGAAAGTCTATTTTCTCTAATTACATCTAGCAATTCGATGTAAATATAATTTAGTATTATTTAATTAATATACTTATTTCACAGTTTTCATTTTACCAATTTATAAAATAAGGAATTAAAATAATATAACCATTAAATGCCTTCATTTTACTAATTATAATTTCCAATATTTTTTATATTTATTTCATCCATAATTAGTAAAAAATGAATAATATTCCAATAAAGAGTCCTTGAAGTAAAAAAAAGTATTAAATTACCTAACTCCAATCCATATTGAAAGCATCATTCAATATACACAATTTATTACCACTAATTATTAATATATTTATATTCTATTTTACTATTTTATTTATCACAAAATAACAATAACATGCATTCTCTCTTCCTTCATAGAATAAAGTTAAAAATATTTTCGGGATAATATGGAACAATATATGTATAGTCATGTGAATTCCTAAATTATCAACCATCTAATTTCACCCCCTTAATTTTTTTTTGAACTTTCCATATATAATTATACCATTAATCTATCCCACTATAATTCCATAAATTTTAATTTTACTCTTAATTAAGAGCTCCAATAATCCAAGTATTAATACATTTCTACCTCATTAAGATGTTTAGATCCATAATAGCCTCTAATATGTCCATGTCATCTCCAATATAATATCTCACCTGCACATGAATAAATTATAACAAATTATCTATTGTTAAAAATGGATTACTTAAACAAATAAATATTTTAAAATTTGACCACCACCGATCATCTGTAGGGAACACCGTGTACCTAATAAAATTACACGATTTCCAACCATTTGTAACATTGTTTTTCGAATCTGATTACATGGTCAAAATTTTATTTCATGATTTATAAAATTATAATTTTACCCTTCCCCATAGACTATATGTTTAATGAAACCCTCCTTATAAATTATACCCCTACGTGGATAGAAATGAGAGACTATTGATAATGACCCATAATTTTTTCTTCCAATAAGCCATAGGTTGGTGAATAACATAGAGGGTATAGAAAACACACTAATGGGAGGCATTACCCTATAAGAGAACAGATGTGAAAGAGGAAGATAAGACCGAAAAACCAAATTTTTCAAATTCTTCAATATAAATGAAAACCAATGTACATATATGTAATGTCATGAAAAAAATACTGCAACTGAAAGGGAAAATTGAAAGTACCAAAAGAATGAAAAACAACAATAACCACTTTGCCCAAACAGCTCCTGTAAACCCCAAGATAGGAGTAACCATCCTGATATCTTACCTTCTCCAAGTGTCCTGAAAATTAGTTTATATAATTTAGGGGTAGTATAAAAATATACTCATTAGCATCATCTATGAAGCCTCTCCAGAAAAATTAAATAAAGCGTGCTAAATCACAATAAACAATAAGTGAAACTAACTCGTCTCATAAACAAGTATACTAAGTTCCCAATCCCACTATGGATACTCTCTCCATGTATTTCATACAAGAGTATATAATATATTATGTAATATCAAGAGTACCATGCTAAAAATTCCTAGATTGTTTGCTTCTTTTCCCAAATGTCTCACATCCTATGAATCTCTCTTCAAAATGGCTAGCCAAAATCCACCTTTTCATAACAGCACCACTTACACCTCTTGCAACATTAAGTCTCATCGACAGACACATGGGTGAAGCACCACACTATCTAAATAACTAGAAATAACTAGGTAGTATCAATTAGCCGCCACAGTCTGCATAATGTGTATCATACTTTGGGTATATGTGTCTGAGATAACCACAAGACACTATATCACTCTACACACATATATTGCAAAAGTTAACTGGCATGCACACTCGAACAAGTAACTACCATGATAATAAAGAAGAGGCAAAGGTGGATGTCATCCATCCAACCATCCACCCATTAGGATATTCAGGACAACAACTCTAGGGCTCAAGAATCCACATGCTGTTAATCTCTATAACCAACAGGGTGGGGTATCATATAGAAACAAAAAATGTACATGATAGATTATAGCTCAAAACCACACTATTAAAAATCATAGTATTAGTTACAACTGCAATTGAATTCTCTCAGACTCTATGCTACCACTACTAAGACTTGATATCCTATAAGAAAAAAAAATTAATGATCTTTATTAAATCATCTTATCCCATTAAATCAGTTATAAATTACGGTAATTAATTCCTCAACCAATAAGTAACGATGACCATTTCTCCATTACATTTCATTAGAATCACAACATGTTCCATTCCCTCCTAGAACAACCAAACTGGGTCCCCAATTTATCATATGTATAACCTTAACATGGCATCCCAGAAAGCTCCAACAACATGGATTCAACATCATTTATTTAACAAAATATTAACATCAGATCCATTTTCCATATTCCATGGAATTATATAAAATAATTATAGGTTAGCAAAAACAAGGTGATTGAAATGGTAATTATGAGAACTACCCATTGATTCTTTTCCACCTATAGTAAGAGGGTAGACCCATCCATCATCAGGAAGAAAAACCTAAATATCATGTGGAATACCCCGTGCTTATTTTTTCCTTTTAGAAGGAGGGTAAGCAAGACCATCTTTTTTAAGAAGTGGTAAAAGTAAAAAACATTACAAATAATAAAATGACAAGAATTCAACATTCAAAATTATTGGAAAGCCCATGTTAAACCTTTTCCATTATATTTGATGTCCTCCCCGACAACCACATGCATAAACCGCTAGATCTCCCCACACAAGGCCTCAAATACTGCCACAACCAATAACCCTCCCTACAACCATATACCTCAATATCTATCTATGCCCAGCCATCCTAGGCTCATACAAAAAAATATGTAGTAGGAAACAAACATTATAGAATTAGGCTCTTGGCCATTAATAAGGCATTCAGCATTCACACACAACAAGAAATCGCTAATCCAATGAATAAAGTGATTGACCATTACAAGAAAGAGTGTAACATAGAACCCTTTATGGTGTTATATTTAATACTCTACTGGATCATTATTATTTTTTCAATTAACTGATTCAATTAAACATACATAACTGCATGCCTTTTATTATTATCAAATTATATCAACAAAAACTTCATTCATCAACATGTCTCTTTAATTAGATATCTAATTGATTATATATTAATCCCCGATTTACATTATTTACCAATTTCCATGAAGAATAACAAGATAAACAAAGAAAGCATATATATCACTATATCTAGAAAATCAATATGCAATAACATCGTTTTGAATTTGATACCAATTATTTTAATACAATTCCTTTATTTATTATGTTAATTCCATTAGGAAATAATGTCTAAATCAAGATAACACTTCAGTTTCATGTAAATAAATATAGAAGATAGAAATCCCCTACCTCAAATGTTTTTTTTCATTCATTACATGAGAACATGACAACACAATAGATCACGAAAACCTCCCCTGTAGAAACTACATCCACTTGAGGATGCAACTATAACAACGAACCAACCAACAATAAAGAATGCTCCATTTGAAACACAGAGATGACATTACATCACATGGAAATGATAAATGGGAGGAAACAGATTATGGAACCTGAAAAATAGTGTTAGAACATACCTTATATCAAATACTAAATGGCATCTCACAGTTTCACCGATACATGGGGTGCACATGAATCCTGCTGAACACAAGAGAAATCATTTTCTAAATATACAACATAATGAATAACTCCTACGGGAAATAAGTAATGGTTCATGGGACTTTCATTAAGTAAAAATATTAGAATACAAGGAAATGAGATATCTCACCCCTTTAGAATATTTAACAGAACATCGGCTTTTGATACTGATTAGATTTTCTATTAAAGGAGGATCGGGTCAAGATCGACCATTTTTACTGATTAAAGGAACTTGAAGACTTAGTAAAATTAATATAGGAATTTTGGGTTTGGAATACTCTTAAAATCCACTATAACTAGGCCTTGAACGTGTTTTACCTCAATGAAAACATCAATGAAGTGAAATTGGAGGACGATTGAAATAGTGTTTATGATTCACCCCAACCATTTTAATGAGCTACCACTACCATTGGATGCGTAACCGATGTCGTTTTGATCATATAACATCACTAATGGATGAGTCACCACCACTGTTGGAATGATCTACCATCACCGTTTGACAAGCTATTGCCACAGTTGAATGAGCTACCACTGCATTAGGACTAGAAATAGTGGATGAGCTAACAACACCATTGGATGAGCTTCCTCTGTTGTTGGACTAGATATCACCACTATTTGATGAGCTACTGCCATCGTTGGACGAGCAACCACCATTTTTGGAAAAGCTACCCCCCATTGGATGAGCTACCATCACCGTTGGTGGAGCTACTATCTTAAAAACACTATTAAATTTTTTTGGAAAAGTGTCTATATAATACAGCTTGACATCATAGAACACCCCAAACACCTGATTTTAGTAATGAATGGACAATAGTGGTTAGGTCCATTACATCATATTCCTCTTAAAAATTTCTCATCCTCGAGATCTCAAAACCGACCGAGATAGGAAATAGAAAAAGGTTTCTGAATAACGACCCTTCAATATTCTTATCAAGGTACTCACCACTAAAAGATATCAACCAATTCCAAAGAGGAACAATTAGAAACCTTGCAACAACCACAACTAGCTCCTAAACACTCTCCCAAGGGATATACCTCTAAAAAGAGAGCAAGCCACAAAAAACGACAAAAAAATCGTTCTCATAACAAGTAAATAGTCTACCACACCAAAACGAACTATGTTACGAGATAAGAACTGAACATCAAAAAACATAGGGTATTGATTGTGTAAATGTGGTTCATGTTCCCGTATACTATTCTTTGTGCCATCATCCCACCAAAATGACATGAACCAATGTAATATCACATCGGCACAACACCTTCTCTTTACTGTCATGGATCTCTAAAGGCCTCCCCCTGATGGTCACAACATTATCAACATCGATATTTCCCTTATAGAAGATGTGAGAGTCATCATGAAGAAAATCATGGTGTTGAAACACATATAAAATATCATGTATCTGGATCATATGATTGGGAAGTTCAACCTAATACACCACGACTCCAAAAGGAGCCAACACCTTAGAATGCCTAACAAACTGGGGAGAAAGCATACACCCATGTCCAATCCATCACCTCCAATGACGGGATTCACCTTCAGAAACACATGATCACCAATGTAAAACTCCCCAGACCTCCACCTGTAACTTATATATGATTTATGATGATCATGTGCTTCCATAATCCTCTCATTAAGCAGCAAAACCATCTATGTCATATTTTGTAGCAGTTCCAGCTCGACAATTGAAGACTCTCTTACCCCAGTCCCAAAAAACAGAGATTGACATGTTTAGATGTAAAAGGATTCAAATGACATCATACTAATGGTGGAGTAAATACTATTTTTCTTATCAAACTCTACCAATGATAGATTCCACATCCACTATCAAATATGTTGGAGACCCCTCCACACCCTATACGTGTAATGTGGATCTCCATCAAAAATGATAATTCTAGGAAATCTGTGGAGTCTCACCACCTCCTCCAAATACTGCGGTGAAAAAACCGCCATTGTGCATGACTCCTTAATCCCTATAATGTTGGATGATTTTATCAAGCTATCAAAAAATACCCATATAACATCATTACCACCACGATATTGAGGTAAAATGGAAACAAATTCCATTGATATGTCCTCACACTTCCATTGAGTAACATTTGAAGGCTAGAGAAAACCACCAAGAATACACATCTCGACTTTGACCTTCTAGAAAACCATGTTTTGAGACACAAACTATATATCATTATCATCCCATGCAAAAAAAAATGGCCCCTCAAAGCAAGACAATCATTTTCATGTCTAGATATATTGATATGGGTGAATAGTGTAATTCTCTACAAACCATCTCACATGATTACAATGGAATGAAATGACTTCTCTGAAACAAAACCCAATGCTATTCATCCTCTTAAAAAAATCAGGGGCCTTGCCACCAACAATTCAGTCTCTAAAAACCTCCACATGAAAATCCCCCAACTTTTATTCCTCCACCTGATCCATCAGAAATGAATCCACCATCATCTGTAAAAGATAATCTATTCCCCCAACAACTCCCATATCCAGATGTAATGATAAAATCTCTTCCTTCACCCTACAAGAATCAATTTATTCATGAACTGCATCACTTTGCGACTTCCTATTTAGTGCACCAGCTAAATCATTCCCCTTTATATGTGTATATGAGATTTTGAAGTCATAATCCTATTAGAACTTCGTCCAAAAAAGTAGTTGATAGTTAATGTAATGTTGAGAGAAAACATACACCAGGCTCTTAGGTTAAGTAAAGGCAATGAAATGATCTCCATTGAGATAATGTCTCCACAAAATTAGGGAAAAAACATCTACTACTAACATAAGATCGTGGATGGCATAGTTAGATTTAAGGGGATGCAAGTTTCGAGACTCATTGAAAACAATTGTCCTCTGCTTCATTATAACACAACCTAAGCCCAAATGTGAAGCATCATAGAAACCTCGAACTGAGCTCCTTATGTTGGTAAAAAAACCAGATCAGTGAACAACATCTACATCATATAATCAAATTCTTCCTAACACTATTCATTACACATGAATTCATGGTCAGTCTTCATCAATTATGTGAGTGGAGTCGAAACCTGAGAGAAATTAGCAACAATACTTCTTTAATAGCCTACATAACTGAAGAAACTTTTTTCCTCTGCCACTATTTGGGGGGAGGCCCCAGACACAACGACTTCTATCATCAATGGATCAACAACTACTACATATTGGGAAAAGACATGCCCCATGATCTAGAAATCTCAATCCCAAAACTCACACTTTAAAATCATCCCAAACAGTTTTTGTCAACAAATATCTCCCAAACCTTCATGTAGATATTGTGAATTATCCTACTCAGACACAGAGTACACAAGGATTGTGTTGATGAAAAACTCCAAAAACTAATATTTTAACTCACATAACACAACAATCATCAACCACATGAACTAGCTAGAGAATTCATCATGAGTATTTGAATGAAAAAGAACACGTAATTCCCATGAAAACAATGGAAAGCTGTCTTCAAAATATCCTAATCCTTAACATGCCTAAGATGATATCCTGACTACAAATCTATCATCAAGAACCAACTTTCACACTTCAGTTGTTCGAAAAAAACATCAATACATTGAAGCTAATAGTGATTCTTCATTTTCAGTTTGTTTATGTAATTTTAATCGACAAACAACAACAATCCGTCATCAACCTTGTTTATGAAGAAAACGGGGGCACCACATAGTGACACGCTCGGTCGAACAAAATTGTACTATTACAAACGTTCAAGCTGTATATTCAACTCCCACAACTCAGAATATTCCATTTTAATTCCAAGATCTTAGTTTCCCATATTTGGTGCATTATTTTATTACATTTCCATGATAACATGAAAATCAAGTCATGAAGGACTGATCAGTTTAGTATGCTTGTAAATACTCGATACAAACATAATTTTTTACATTACAAGTTGAAACAAAAAACAAAATATTATCCCCTTTTAATACTCTCATATTCCGTATACTATCCATGTAGGATAACCATAATATACTTTACCACATCACGGGGAAAAATTAATCATAAGAAAGAGGTGAGCTCAGAAGATCCGTTAGGATAAACAATATAGAAAAAGCTATCATAAAAAAGAATTAACGTCTAGGTAAATGTATTAAACTAAAACAGAAGACATTTAAACAAATTTTTTAGCACAATATGGAAATAATAAGTCAAATAATTCCATTTAAAAATTTACATGGATATTCTATTGTTCAAATAATCACATGCAATATCAATAACTAATATCATAACGGGGAAATGCATAATTTTTAACATCATAACCATACCATCAAAGACTTGTGCCAAGACCATTACCATACCATCAATGCCTTGTGCCAAGAAACTAGTTTGTATCATGATACCAACTAATGCATTGAGAGGCTATAGAGGGCCCCTCCCATCACTTACTATGTCGAATGAATTCTTATTATAAAAGAGTGAAACATAACATAATTATTCCTTTTAAAACTACCATATGAAAATTCAATAATTTAACCACAAACCATGAATGGTGAAAACATTGAACATCCATAGTAAAATATACGTTAAACCCTTAAATACAATATGGACTGTTTTTTCATAATAATTCAACCTCCAATAATCATAATATCTTACAAAAGATGTTGACATAGATGAAAATAATTTAATAAATTCATTAAAACTCTTTGTGGGGAAAATTTCTTTTTTACTTTGAAATCATTTATAAGCCATACAATTATAAAAGAAAACATTTCTTTTGAAAATAAAAATATAAACTTATATGGAAAGCTTCAAAATGTTAATTCATTATAATGGTAGAAAATATTGAAATTCACTATGTAAGTTAAAAACAATTATATCCTTAAATTTTTCAAAAATGTTATAAGGTACCTCATTTGGTAAACGACAGAATGATTACTTTAAAAATGTTTTGTAAAAAGTCAAACCTGG
The DNA here is from genome assembly GCA_963277665.1 of Viscum album. Classification (NCBI taxonomy): domain Eukaryota; kingdom Viridiplantae; phylum Streptophyta; class Magnoliopsida; order Santalales; family Viscaceae; genus Viscum; species Viscum album. Next base: position 2,055,591,584 of record OY728120.1, on the reverse strand, counting down.
GTAAAAATGGCTTAAAAGAATTTTTGATAATATTTTGAATTGTGTTTTATGAAACATGTACATGGATAATAAGTATTTCCCAGTAGTTAATTTAATATATGTAATAACGTATAATGAAGAGATTATGAAATTAAACATTACATTATACATTCCTTTAATAGAGAGAGAGTGAGACTACTGTATAATGGTTAAAACATTTTATTAAATTATTCCAGGACCATATCCAAATTCATGATATCATATATGATCCTATTATATCATATTGATATTATTTTGGCAGTATTACCCCTCTTTTGAGTGGTAACAACATCCATTTCCCATTTCATTTTTTCATGTAATTCATGTTTATTATGAATATGATATATTTAATTCATATCATTAATGAAATTAAGTTCGTAAATATTATTTTTAATCATCATATAAATTTTATAATCATTCTTTAATGGTTAGTGTAAAGAATTAATATCCTCGTGTCATGGAGATGACAAGCTATACGTATGCACAAGTGACGGTATCGTTCTCTTAATGGTTGAATGGTATGGATTTGGATGTATTATTAATTATAAATAATAATTATAATGTTATATTTATTATTTATATGAATTATACTCCTCATTATACCCGTCCAAATAACATACTGTTCAATAATAAATTACACCATGACGTTGATACGGTAATCCATACATATGCACACATGCTGATATTGTTATTTGTATGATGGATAAATTGTGTAATTTGGTTGTCCAATGATTATAATAAAATCTCAATATATGGATGATACTAGCTTTATCATTTTGATATAGAAACAACATAGAAATATGAATTATAAGAAGAAAATAACATTGAATGGGGAGATAAAACAATTACATCTTTTCCATGCGTCTCCTTCTGGATTACAAAAAAAGACTCCATAAGATGGATTTATGCCCATGGTGTGTCTTCTTGGAGTAATTTAGGGATGTTGGGAGAAGAATTGGGTATGTTATGGCTGAGGAAAATGTCTTTGGAGGTGTGAATGAATGAAAATGGGAAGATCCCTTTTATAGGATAGGTGATGGGAACTTTAGGAATATATTAAAATATTAATTTATTATAAATATATTTTCTACTTCAAAAAGATAAAAAGTAATTTCATTAAAAGATAAGGTGAGGTATGGGTCGATCTTTGAAAAGTGCCCCAAACTTCTCATATTAATCAGCATTATAAATATGAACCAATACCTCTAATATGTCACTAACTTGTATATGTAATCTATAAAATTTATTTACTTCATCAATTAAGACCAATTATATTTCTTTTAATATTTTAAATATCATTTAATTGATTCATCCTTTAATAATTCTATTATTGCATCATTAATTTTTCAACATTTAATTTAATTATTTATTTCCTAAAATTTTAAAAATACCATTATATAGATAATACTTTTATATTTTTAAAGTCTATTTATAGTTGAATTTATATTATTTAAAACCTTATATTAAAAATGGATTAGTTAATAAAATTTAAATTTGATATTTTTGACACATCATCATCTAAAATATAATAAATATCTTAATATAATCTACATAGATTAAAAAATAACATAATTTTAACCTAAGGATGATTTCAGTCGAAACACAATTATCCAATGAAATTTGAACTAGTGTATGGGTAATAATATATTATAATAATATTAATCTTATCATTAATTACCCCATTTACCTTCAACTGTGGTAAATAAAATCCAAAAGACACTATTCACCAAAAAAATATTTCGATCTTATTAAACAACATTTTTAATATTGATTACCGCAATTTATGTCATTTTCTCAAAATTCAATTCGCATAAGTGGTAAAATAAGGATTAATGCAAATATCGTATATGTGGAAAGATGGTGGGTAAAATAGGCAATGAAAAGAATAATAATATTTTTTATATAATTATATTATAAAAATGATTCCAATGATGTAAATTTGACTAATAAATGTATGATGTATCTATTTTTACATTAAAATAACATTAAATAAAAATAATTATATAAAAAAAACATGGGTTTTTAACAATAAGGTAGTATATTTCAATATTAATAAAAAATTAATACATTTCACAAAATTAAAAAAAAATTCACCCTAAGGTATATTTGATATTATTAATTCAAAAATGAAGACTATTTTGAAAAATAATATATATAAATATCATAATTTTTTCAATGCTATTTATAACTACTTATAAATGACTTCTTTGATAGGTCGGGGTGAGATTGAAATAGATATTTGCATGTAGTGAACGATATTTAAATATTTAAATGGAAGAACAACATGGAAACTTGGGGGGTGATATTCTTCCATAATTCATATAATTTGATCCTCGAAATTTCTAGAATATCACTTCATAAAAAGATTAGGGTGGTTCTTCATCATATGTTCCTCAAGTTCCCACGTCGCCTCTCCCATTTTTCGGTTTCTCCAAAATCCTTTATATGCATTGTCATTCGATTTATCAAAACTTGTTTTTTATTATCAAAAATATTGAAAGGATGTTCTTAATAAGACAGGTCAGGTTCCATTTTTTTCTTCATAGGCATGTACATGCATTGTGATGTATAACATGGATCACAGTTAGAAAAAATAGATATGGGAACTCCATGAAGTCTTAAAACATCATTAATATAATGTATTAAAAAATGTTAAAGTCGTAAATCATCACTAATAGTAATAAAATGTTCTGATATGTTAAGATGATAAATAATAAGCAATATCGCATCATTTCTTCTATGAGTCTTTGGTAGCCCCATGATAATGTCTATCATAATATCCTCCGATTTCTACACAATTTTAGTAAGAGGTTTCATTAATTCTATAGATTATTTTTTTGTAGCCATCACCAGTTAATAAAAAAACATATCGACACATAATCCACAATCTCCCTCTTCATGTTGTCCCACTAAATATGTTCCTTCAAATATTTGTACATCTTAGTTCCACTCGATTGTATATTAAAATTAGTGCAATGAGAATCATCCAAAAATTCCTTTTTTAGCTTATGTTTACAAGAGTCACAAATCCTCTCCATAAATATGAAAACACCATCTTCAAATATGAAGTCAATTAGTCTCCCATAATTGACATCTTTAATTGTCATTGGAAACATTTCATCATTAGACTGAGAAATTTTTATCCTTACTAGTAAAGAAGTTTCTGCAACCATTTTAAAAAGTAGTAATGTTTCACCTTCTATGATATATCCCATATCCATATTTACTATATCCATAAACACATGATCTCTTTAAACTCTCATTTTGTTTAGAACTTTGTTGTATTTTCTACTCAAACCATATTACACCATATTTTCCTTCCCTAAGTCGTAGTGTATTGTGAAATCATATTCCTTGAGTAGCTCAATCTATATCATTTGTCTCATATTGAGATCTTTATATGACAAAATATATTTTAAACACTTATAATTGGTATAAATCTCATATATTTTACCATCGAGATAGTGTCTCCATATCACCAGAGAAAATATTACTATTTCTAACTCTGGATCATGAGTTGGGTAGTATTTTTCATAAATTTTTCATTCCCATAACACATAAAAAACCATATCATTCTACATAAGGACACAACAGAGTCCTTTCCTTGATAAATAATTACAAGTCACAAATCCATCATTCCTAGATGATATAGTCTAGATAAAAGAATTGAATAATCTTCTATTCAATTCTTAAAATCAGTTCCCCCGCACATTTTTCCAAATGATTGTAACCCATTTACATGTGAGATTCATTAAAAGGTTTTCTAATTGGGGATTTTTTTGAAACAAATTCCGATACTCACCTACAAAACCTATGAAACTTCATACCTCAGTTGTACTTGTCCATGTTGGACATTCATGTATTTCCACTGTCCTTGTTGGATAAATAGAGATTCCATCATTGGAGATAATATGGCCCATAAAATAATTTTTCTAGAGATAGAATTAAAACCTATTAAACATACCATATATGTCATTTAATATAAGAGTCTTCAAAACAATCTACAAGTGGTTCTCAAGGTCTTTGTAGCTTTTGGATCATACTAAGATATAATAAATTAATATTAGAACAAAGTCATCGAGATATTCCTCGAACACTCTTTTCATTAGATCGATGAAAACATAGGGTAAATTATTCAATGCATATGGAATTACTATAGATTAATAATTACTATACATCATTAGGAATATTTTATTTGGAATGTTTTCATTTTTGACTATCAATTGATAATATCCTGAACAAAGAAAAATTAAAAAAAAAATGATCTCTGATATGTTGATATAATAAACCCTCAATGAAGGGTAGGGGATACATGTTCTTGGTTGTAATAACATTGATTTATCTACATTTAATGCATATCCTTATTGATCCATATTTCTTCTTAACAAAAATAATCGGGGCTCTCCATGAAGATACAATAGGTCATATAAATCCCTTATTACTTAACTCCTCTAGTTTTTTTCAACTATACTAATTCCATAGTGGCCATTCTATAAGGATTAATTTATGATAGTCTTTCATTTGGGATTAAGTCAATAGAAAAATCAACATCACACTCTCGAGGGTGTCAAGATAATATTTATGTAAAACATCAATGTATTCCTTTACAATAGGTACATCATAATTTTGAATATTTTATTATTTATACCTAGATGTTGTTTCCCATGCCTCCTTTAGAATATAATTTAGTAAATCTAGTGTGTCAGATTTTGATAAGAATCATGTGACAATGTTTTTTTTTTTAAAAATAACAATTCTACTTCAAACTCAAAAAGCGTAACTTTTTTCTTGTTGCAATTAATGTATTGATCATATTTGGAAATCCAGTACATACTGAGGATTATACAAAAGTAGGTCCTAGATATGATAATAATTTCTCTAGATAATTCATGTTTATATTCTATAATGGGATCTTCCTGACATATCTTTGTTGCAATGAGACTTCCCTTAGGGTTTTTTACTAACATATCCCTTGTTAATGTGAATTGGAAATATTTAATTTCTAAAGAAAACTGGGAATGTATAAAGGAATGAGGGGATCCAGAATCAAATAAAACATTGCCTAAATTTTAGGGGATGAATATAGTACCTACCACCACAACATTAAGAAATTCAACCTCAGTAGTTGTGATCACATAAGCTTGGCCTTTTTGAGGATATATAACATGATGTCTAGGAAAATCATTTTCATAATTTCCCATTTCATTATTTTTGGACGAAGTGGATACTCATGAGGGGGGTGAATTGAGTACATATTAAAAATTTATATTTAAAAGATTTATATTGAAATCCCACAATTCATCAAACATGTAAAACTATTGTGAATTTATAATGATTGTAGGTGTTCAATTAGTTTCTCAAAGATTGATTATTTCTCAGATAACATATATTGATGATTACTTTCACTTTCGAAACTAACTTTCTGGCTAGAAATATTTACAAACCATTTCTACTTCAACTAACAGAGTCACTTTAAATTAATTTGAATTTCAAAATAAATAGCAGTTGAATATTGAAGTAGTTTGATCTAAAATAAGATTCCAATAAATTTTAACCAAGAGTTTCAGTATCAAACTATGACTTAGTAATTTTAAAAAGTTCATATTTAACTTTGATCCACCCCCTAGATCGGGTTTTACAACAGTACTTAGACTATCCAGGTCCTTATACTACTACCAGAGTTCTACATGGGAAAGAAAAAACAACAGCACACAGGCAGCCCAGGACTTTATACCTCTACCATAGTTCTACGTCAGATACACAAGGATGTAAAGTGTTTGGGGTGATGATTTTAGTATCCTTCAGTTTATCTTAGGAGTCAGTGTGTGTCCAAAGAGACATAACCAGACACACTGCTCATAATTTAATAAAAATGATCAAAGAAGAGAAATAATATAGAGATGAGATTAGAATGCTCTTTTGTGATGTCAATGCATCTCTGGACTCCTTTGGATTGAATCAGATGAAGCTTTGAGTCCTTTTATGGATTTTGTCAGTAAAATAGAGTGTCATGGTTCTGTTCCTTTACTTCACGTATAGGTGTTTAGATTGAATGTGAGAGTATTCCTTATTTCACATGAACCTCCTCTTTGATCTTCTGTTCTTGATGTGTATGAGTGTTCTTTGAGTTCTTCGTGTGTTCTCCTTGTATGTATCTATATGCATTCTATATGTCACTCACATTATACTTAGTTTTTATCTTCCTATTATAGCTCATGTGGTGGTTCGACATAAGTAATGATTAATTCTATAGGTGTGAGGTACAGTTCCCTGACATCCAACAGACATCATTAATTAATTTCAGTTGCTTTAAAAGAACAAAAAATGGATGTTGATAAAAATCAAATAGAGAGATATAGTTTAGAAAAACAGTGACTGGATTCCATCGGTAGCTCTTTATATCAGTGAACTTGTTGTAGTGGACTTGTAACGGTAGGTCTTGAATTGGTTTCTGTTACTCTTTGTAACGTTACATTTATGTATCCTTAGGACTATGTGTAGTGGTATCTCCTTGTATCGGTAGCTCCATATGTTGGTAGCTCTTCATAACAGTGAACGTATCACTGTAGCTATTCCTCGCTATCAGTAGCTATTAACATCGGTAGCGGTAGCTCTCTCTAACAGTAGCTACATCTATCGGTATCTCCATTCTATCGGTAGCTTGTATCAGTGACCTCGTCAATCAGTAGACTTAGTCTATTAGTGAAACTTTATTATCGGAAGATTTGTCCATATCAGTGACTTTAAAACTCAAATGCTTATAAAGTATCTGTTCTATGAATTTCATTTCCATGTTGAGTTAATATCAGGATTAATCAACAGAAAATATTTGTAATCATAAATAAACAATGAATAACATATTACAATGATATTATATGATCAATTTGATATTCATATCAACTCATTAGCTTAATTTTATAATTATAAAGTATAATCAATATATTAATAGACATTATTTGGGATTAGTAAAGCATAGATAAACAAAACTGTGATTAGCCAAATAGGTGAGTCCAATATTCCTCCAATTTATGATAATCATAAATTATGGCATTATAATCCATAATAAAAATTAAAAAATCAATGTAAAATAAATCTAATGGAATTTCTCAGTGTGTTCATATCATAACTATCAAATGTATCATAGTTAAACTATGAAAAAACATTAGAGTAAAAAGAAATAGAATATTTATTTCCCCCAAAGACACATATTTTAATTTTTTCCTCCTTAGTGTATGTTCTCCACATATTATAATCTTTCTCCCCCTTTGTGATTAGTATAAAATGAAAAAAAATTGTTCAGAGCATAAAAGAAGAAGAGATAAAATAGATATTTTAATTTCACATGAAAAATTTACACAAGATAGTACAAATAAAGTACAAAGATTCCTATCAAATTTCATAGTCACTAATCAATCAGCCTCCACAATAGGTAATTTAGATTTGTCTTTGGGATCATAAGAGGATTCTAGCTTAGTAGGCATAGGTGAAGCCTTGGAAACAACAATGATGATCAATGGTGGTGGAGCTGCTGAAACACTGTAGGGAATGTAGTGGGTACTCATTTGTGTGATCATAGGAGTAAGACTTCTGATAGCATGTTCTTGAGTCAACTGAGATGTGGAAGCATACTAACCAGAGGTAGGCACAACTAGAGTTACAATAATAGTTGTACTGTCCACATGTAGGAATGGTATTAAGAGATTCCTGAAATCAATAATGATACCTCCCCCTCTCTCCATAGAAGAGATAAAATCATCCTTGTTCTCTATAAAATTGTCCAAGAAAGGATTCAACTCCCTGAGCTCATAAACTTGTTCTTTAAAGGCTTGAGTAACTGGGGGTAGTTTTAGATTCTCTAATATCATTTTGAAATGGTGGCTTAGTTGATTCATGGTGTACACTCTTTAAAAATAGTAATCAATTTTGTCTAAGATTTCCTTCTGGGCTGTTGTAGCATCTCTCATAAAATCCTGAACGATTTTTCCGACATCACTAGTGGTAGTAATTACTTGAGAATGAAATGATCTACAGGAACTAACATGAACATGTTCTTCTTTCATCAATTTTCTAAACTGTTTAACATCCACTAAAACATTGGGTGAACCAGGAGGTGCTATAGTAACAGATACTATTTCTTTGAAACATTGACACAAATTACTTATCATTTTCTTCACAACTAAATCTTGAGTACTGACATGCATTTTTATGGTCTTCATAAAATCATTAAACACATCCAAAAACAGTTTCACTGCCCCTTGAATTTATTTGATGTCAGTAACAACTTAATATTTAGAACTCATGAAGGTATCAAATGAAACAAAATATTGGTTCAAATAATAGACAACATCTGTTAAATTTCCCATCTGATTTTGACATACATCCACTTCATCAATCACTTCTATCACAACACATGACACAACATTTCTCAGAGAGGTTACCAATGAACATTCCATCTAACTTAGCTCTTAAAAAAATAGGTTTTCAATTCAAGATTTAGTGCCTCAAGATCTCCTTTTCACATAGTGTCTTTATGTAGAGCTAGAGGAGCCCTAGTTGGGCAATAACTTCCTCTGAGAAAATATCATAAGACAAAAGATGCCATATAATGTTTGTATCATCATAATTATCAGTATATTCTAGTCTCAATACCACAAATCCTAGATCTAAAGACCAATATTCCACTTCATAGGTCACATAAACTAATCCTATCCTTATAGGTTGCTGCCCCTCAACATGAGATTCCATTACTATATATGAAGCAACGATAACATTTGGTACTTCCTATTTAAAAGATTCATATACAACCATAATCATATCCAAACCAGGTTGCACAAGCTGGGGTATGTTAACAACAGATACTGGTATGTCCACTTCAACAACCTCCCCAACCGGCAGAATATAGCTCTCAATCAGAGGACTGAGACTCAAAAAAGTACTTTCATTCCCATATACTTCTTCCCCTTTATCATCAAAACTATTAGAATCTGGACCAGTATTCTTATGTTTTGATCTAGGTAGGTCTTCCCCATTTACAGATATTTATTCAACAATTTCATCTTGAACAGATTCCCTTCTATGTAGGGTCACATGTTAACTTTCGTTTCCATATGATTCCTTTTTAGTAGCTGGGCTTGGAGGAAATTCAGGATCCCCTCCATCTTCTATAGAGGTATCATACTCAACATCATCATCACTGTATTGAGGTTCTTCCTCCTCAAGTCATACACTTGTATCTTTCTTATCTATTGGCTTATTGGGGTGCTCAACAAGGTTAAATTTATTATAAATTTTCTCATCATCATTTACCAATTCCCTTTTCCATGGGTTCCTGCAATTCATCATGTACATAAAAACTATTTTTGAAATAGAAAAGTTGTCTCTTACAATCACTATCTCATCCTGAGACTCAGCCACACATTTTACATTGATCATCAAAGAGATCTTTTTTGAAATGCTTAGATCATTTGTTTTCGATTTTGGCCAAGTCATATCCTCAATTTGAATCATCATAAGTCTACACAAATTCACTTTGACACTATTCCTTAATAGATACATGTAGAATATATCTTGGAATCTGGGGATTTCAAAATCCCCTCTTCTTGGACATAACACATGCTGGATCAATTTGAATAGCAATCAGTTTTCTCCATTTATTTCTATAGAAATTACTTTTCTTGGTTTGACATCTCTAGTAAGATCTTCCAAATCTATTTCATATTAAAAAATGTCGCTAGTTGGTGGTTCTAATTTTGAGAAATATCTAAACTCACCCTCATGTGGAACTTTCAATAACTCAGCTCATTCAATGGATGAAAAATATATTATTTTTCAATCACTAATGATATCATTCTATTACCACTTTCAGATATCTCAAAACAAAAAAACACACAGAATTACATTACATGTTTAGGGTAATAAGGACCATTGTTATTCGAAATACATTTGAGCCATCCATGTTCCTTAAAAATCATTAGAATCAATGATTTTATAGGCATGATCCATTCTGTATAGAGTTTATTCTTGATTTTAATATTTATATTTAGTAATTGCAGGTTCACTGCACTCTTCTTGCAACTTGTTCCACTACCACTGCCTTAAGATCCTTCTTTCTGCCTCTTTGAACTCGGTACATCACCTTATTCATTGAATGACTGCCTCTTTACTCTTTCCATTTCCTAATCAATGAATATAGCATTCGTAAGAAATGTGAGGGTTCGAGAAGTAAGGTTTGAAGGGAAGAGAGTTCATGGTGAATTGGAACATGACTTAGACTTAATTTTTTTCATTTAAGATTCAAGATTTAATTAAATATAATAACATTTTCCATTAAGAACACAAAATCCAGAAAGTGCAAAACATATCGTTGATAACTACCTGTGAGAATCCTAATGGTGAGGTCTTTCTAATGGCGAGGTTTCTCTAACGGTGAGGTTTATCTATTAGTGATGATTATCTATTGGTGAGCTTTATCTATTAGGGTGGATTATCTAAATTTGAGGTCTATATATCAGTGAGGTCTTTCTAATGGTGAGGTTTCTCTAACGGTGAGGTTTAGCTAAAAATAAGGTTTATATATACGTGAGGTTTATGTATCGGCAAGGATTATCGATCAGTGATGTTTATCTATCGGTAATTTTTATCTAACATTGAGGTTTATCTATTTGTGAGGTTTATCTAATGGAGGGGTTTATCTAATGGTGAGTTTTATGCACACTTTATCATTCCGAACTCATATCTAATTTAACTTTATCTTTTTGAAATTAAATGCCTGTTGAATATGACTGCTAATTGATGTTCATTGCCTATAAATTCAAGATTAATATCAACCTTTTGATAATGATCTCTCAAAAAGTGATTTCTTACATCAATGTGTTTAGTTCTAGAATGTGATATAGGACTCATAGAGATATTGATCGCACTAGTGTTGTCATAGTATATTGATAGATGCCAAAATTGATACCCATAGTACAATAAAGAATGTTCATCCATAGAATTTGTGCACAACAACTACATGCAGCTATGTACTCTCCTTCAGTAGTAGACAATGAAAATGAATTATTCTTTTTACTACACCAAGATACAATGGACTTACCTAGAAAATGACATGTTCAAGAAGTTCTATTCCTATCTAACTTGCAAATAGAAAAGTCAACATCTGAATAACATATTAAATCAAAATATTGTCCTTTTGGATAAAATAATTCTAGGATTATAGTGTGTTTAAGTTATTTAAAATAGTTTTCACAACAAGAAAGGGTGACAGTTTTTTATTTTCATGAAATATTGCGCACATACAAACACTAAACATAATATCTGGTCGACTAGAAGTATGATAATGTAATCTACCAATCATGCCTGTATAATTGGATTGATCCACTAGTTTCCCAGTTTCATCTACATCTAATTTACAGGTTGTACTCATAGGGGTATCACATTCCATATTTTTATCCAAACCAAAATATTTTAAAATATCCTTTGTATATTTTCTTTGATTTAAAATAATACCATTTTCTTTTTGAAAAACATGAAATCCAAGAAAATATACGTGTTCTCCCATTACACTCATTTCAAATTCATTTTTCATAATCTTTGAAAAATCAATACACAAATCATTTTTAGAATATCCGAAAATAATATCATCAACATAGATTTGAACTATCCAAATATCATTGTAAATCATATTGATAAAAATAGTTGGACCTGTAATCCATTTAAAAAAACCTTCTGATATAAAATAATTACTACGTCTATCATAACATGCTCGTGGAGCTTGTTTTAAAACATACAATGTTTTAGAATGTTTAAAAACAAGATTTTGAAAATGAGGATTAGTAAATATAGTTAGTTGTTCAACAAAAACATCTTCAATTATTAAACCATTTAGAAAATCACTTTTAAAATCCATTTGATATAACATGAAATTCAGATGAGTAGCATAAGAAATTATAATTCTAATATCTTCAAACCTAGCTACTGGTGGAAAGGATTCCACATAGTTTATTACTTCTTCATGACTATATTTTTGTGCAACTAATCTAGATTTGTTTCTATCTATATTTCCAGACTCATCAATATTCTTTCTAAAATCCCATTTAGTGCAATTAGTCATGGTTTCTTTAGGTCTATATACAAATTTCCAGACTCTGTTTCTTTCAAATTGAATTAACTATTTTTGAATAGCCATTACAAAAAAATTCCATAGACAGAATCATTTATATTTTCAGGTTCTGACATTGAATGAAAGGCTTGATGTTTGACGGGATTTTTAAAGAATCTCTAGTATGTGTTACGCTATCAAAATTCCTACAAAATCATCTAAAGGATGGTTTTAAGGGTCCTAGTTGGTATAGAAAAAGTTGGTCTGGAGTTTTCAAGATCATTTAGAGGTTCGGGTTACACAAAAATAGGTTCTTGAAAATTTCCAGAACTGGTTGTCTTAACAACAGATTCACTGGTCATGTCAATAACCTATATAATTGAAAAATATTCTTCAAGATATTCAAGAGGGGTCTTAGGTTCATTTGGATCAGTTTCATCAAATTTTATGTATACAGAATCTTCCACCCATTTGGTCCTCTTACTAAATACACTATAATCTTTGCAAGATATAGTGTAACCTTGAAATATTCCTTCATTGATTTTGGAAGAAAACTTATTATTATTATATTTAGTATTGAGTATAAAGACTTTGCAACCAAAAAATCTAGTCACTATATTTAAGAAATCATATCATTCCATAGTTCTTAAGGGGTCTTTTTATGAATAGGTCTCATCAATACTATATTTATATTATAAGAATCTATATTTACAGCTTCTTCGCAGATGCAAACATGTATATCATACTCATTGATAATAGTTATTGCAATTTCGTGAAGGGTTCTCTTCCTTATTTCTACTACACCATTTTTTTTTGGTGTCCTAGGGGTAGATAAATTTTGAAAGTAGCCATTGGGTGAGCAATAAGTTTCAATGTCATGATTTTCAAACTCATGGCTATGATAACATCTCATGGTCTTAATCATAAGTCCACTACAGTTTTCCATAGGCTTGGAGTATTTAATTAAATAGTATCAAGCTTCACTTTTGAGAGAAAGAAAGTATACCCATGTTTATCTAGAAAAGTCATCTACTAGAACATATTCATAATTCATCCCATTTAAACTATAAACTCCCGATGGTCTAAATAAATACATATGAACCAACTTGAGAGGTTGGGAAGTTAAAACATAATTTTTTGATTTGAATGTATCTTTATGATTCTTTACCTTTTGACATGGATTAAACACACTGTCAGTTGAGAATTTTAATTTGGGTATGTCTCTAACTAAACCATTCCTAGTCTGTTTCCTATGTAAATTATCATTGTGGTGTCCTGTTCTTCAATTCCATAGCCATGAATATTTATGAAAATCATTTAAAAAAGCAAGATTTTGTTTTTCTAATGTATTTAAATCTACAACACATATATTTTCATCTCTTAAAGTAGTAAATAACAAAATATTTTTAGAATCAAATACATTTCAAGAATCATATTCAAATTTATCATTGAGACCATCATCTCAGAATTGAGAAATTCTAAATAGATTTTATTTTAGTACATAAAAAAAATAATACTTTTGAAATTAAAAGTGAATCATTATTACCAATCTGGCCTAAGCCGATGATATTTATATTTGTGTTATCACTAAAGGTGGCATTTATTCCCTCAACATTGATTATGCTATTAAAGCATGAGTAGTCTCTTGTCATATGCCTTGAACATCCACTGTTCAAGTACCATATCTTCCTACAGGAACATTTCAAGGAAGTTTCCTACAGAACAGATTTAGACAGAAGGTAATTTTTCTACCCAGATTTTCATGTGTCTAGAAAGGATAGCATATACAAATTTAGGCACCAATACATGTCTAATGGATTTCCTATAATTAACAGATTAAAACGTTTTTGATAAAAAAACTTTTTTTTGGTCTGTAAGAATATGAATATCTAGATGATTGAAAGGAATTTCTAAAACATGATCTAGCAGCATATTGTCCAAATTTTGGAATAAATTTATTTTTAACAATCTTTCTCTATCTAGGCTGGTACCCTAAACCAGTAGTATTCATTGGTGAAACTTGTTTTCCATGTATTTGAGTGAGAGTACTCTTTCTATTTGTGATCTTATCTATGTCTTTTATAAGTTTCCCATTGGACAATTTTAGTTCAGTATTCTCCATTAAAATTTGAGTATTCTTTTCCTTCTCTATACTAAGATCATATTTAACAGTAATATTGAAGGCATACTGCTCTTTGATGATTTTTACGTATTTTTTAGCACATTAAAATTATATTCCAAGAATTTATAATATTCAAATAATTCAAATTTAGACATATTATCATCCTTATTTTAATCACTTTCATTACTAGAATAATAATCATTGTGCATAGGGGAATTAAGTGTTACCTTAGATGTATCATTCATGAAACACATGTTGGGATGATTCCTTTCCTCCGAATTAAAATCATTAAATCCACATGAGCTATCTTTTGAAGAACTCCATGTTTCCTTCGTAGCATTCTTGTATTTTTTTCCTTGAAATCATATTTCTTCATAAACATCATTTTTGGACATTCATCCTTAGAATATCCATTCATTTTAAATACATAACATATTATCTCATCATCATTATCAACTTTCTTCCAATCTATCATCTAATTACCTCATTGGTGATACTTACCCTTATAATTTGATTTTATGAAAAATTTATTCTTCCTATAGAATTTCATGAATGTCTTGGATATATGACCCATCTCTTCATCACTTTCTGAATCTGAACCTTCAATTGTTGAGCTTTCGACATATATGTGATCTTTCTCCTTGTCCTTGGTCATTGAGGCAGTGGACTTAAATGTCACTGACTTCTTCATAGGTTCATCATCTTCCTACTTGAAAAACTTTATCTCTTCTTCATAAATCATAAACTTACCAATCAGCTGCTTGACATGTATCTTTTCAATGTCACATGATTTTCATATAGAGACATAGGTTCTTCTCCATCTGTATGGTAGCCATCTCACTATCCTCATGATTTTCTCTTTTACTGGAACAAATATTTTCCAGTGATCTCAGTGTATTAACTATCTCATTAATCCTAACATACATATCTGAAATAGATTCATTAGATTTCATATTAAAATTATCATACTTAATAGTGTATGTAATTATTCTCGTTTCCATAACATTTTTTGTTCCCTCATTAGAAACAACCAATGTATCCCAAATTTCATAAGTAGTCTTACAATTAGATATTAAATTAAATTAATCTTCTCATAAAGCACAATATAGAGCATTCATTTATTTTAAATTATTGTTGTAAGTGGATTTCCGAGGTTCATCCCAAGTAGTTTTAACAGTTTCTGGAATCTTATACTGAGTCTATATAGTAATCAAGATTCCAAATCACATACTTTTTAAGTGAATTTTCATTTTTATTTTCCATTGGGCATAATTTTCACCATTAATGAAAGGTGTACTATTGGTAGCTACACCTTATAATCTATTTTCCATAATAAATATGTTTCAGAAAGACATATAAAGATATGAAAATTTATAACTAACTGAAATTTTTAGATCATTAATATACAACTAAAATCACAGTTGAAAATGTTTCACAAACAGAGTGTTTTGATTAACTTTTATCTACCACCACTAATACAAAATGTTGGTCAGAGTGGATACTCCAACGGGGGAAGGCGTTGAATTGAGTAAGTATTAAAAATTTCTGTTTAAAATATATATATTGAAATCCCCCAATTCATAAATCAAGTTAAATTGTACTGAATTTATAAAGAATGTAAGTGTTCAATTAGTTTCTCAAGGAGTATTATTTCTCAGTTAACATAATATGAATATTAAGTTAGCTTTTGAAACTATCCCACTGGATATAAATAATTATAAAAACTTTCGAGTTCTACTACCATATTTACTTTAAAACTGATTTGTATTTCAAAATAATTAACAGCGTGATATGGAAGCAGTATAATAAAAAATAAGATACACATCAGTTTTAACCAATAGGTTATGTCTCAATCTAAGACAAAGACCTCTCAAAAAGTTCATATATAACTTTGATCCACACCATAGATCAGGTTATTCAATATTACTTAGATTGTCCAGGTCCTCTGACCTCTACCACAGATCTACGTGGGAATGCAACAACAATAGCACACTGGCTTCCCATGTCCTCAGACATCTACCACAGTTCTACGTGGGATAATAAAAGGTGTAAAGTGTTTTTTGTGAGGATTTCAGTATCCTATAGTTCAACTAAGGACTCATTGTGTGACCGGATAGAAAAAAGAACACACAATGCTTGTAAGGTAATAAAAATGATCACAATAGAACAATAATATGAAGATGAGTTTAAAATTCTCTTGTGTGATGTCAGTGCTACTATGGACTACATTGGATTGATGTTGATGAAGCTTTGATTCCTTCTCTTGACGTTTTCTGGAAAATAGTGTGTCGTGGTTCTGTTCCTTTACTTCTAGTATAATTTTTCAACTTGAATGTGAGAGTATTTCTTGTAGCACTTGAACCTCCTCTTCTAACTTCTACTCTTGATGTGTATGTGTGTTCTTAGACTTCTTCTTGTGTTATCCATGTATGTAATTATGTGAATTCTCTATGTTACGCACTTTATAAGAATATTTGTTCTTCCTTTTATAGCTCATGCAGTTGTTTGACATAAGTCATGATTACTTCTGCAGGTACAAGGTATTGTTCCCTGACATCCATAAAACATCATTAATTAATTTCAGTTGCATTAAAATAACAAAATATGACCGTTGATAATAAAAAAACAGAGAGATAGAGTTTAGAAAAATAGTTATTGGATTCCATCGGTATCTCTTCATATTAGTGAACTTGGAGTGGTGGACTTGTAACTGTAGGTCTTGCATCGGTTGTTGTTACTCTCTGTAATAGTAGATTTATGTATCAGTAGCTCTATGTGTGGCGGTAACACCTTGTATCAGTATCTCCATCTGTCAGAAGATCTTTGTAATGGTGAACTACTTTCAGCAGCTCTTCCTCGCTATCATTAGCTGTTAACATCGGTAGCATTATCTCTCTCTATCAGTAGCTACCTCTATCGGTAGCTTGTATCGGTGAACTTTTCTATCATTAGACTTAGTCTTTCAGTGACCCTTGCTTATTGGTATCTATTTCTATATCAATGACATTAAAACTCGAATACTAATAAAGTATATTATCTATGAATTTCATTTATAGGTTGATTTAGTATCACGATTTATCATTGGTAAACATTTATAATCATAAATAAACATTGAATAACATATTCCAATGATATGATATAATCAATTCGATATACATATCAACTCATTATCATGATTTCAAAATTAGAAATTATAATTAATATATAAATACACATTATTTGGGATTATAAAATCATATCTAATCATAATAGAGATTATCAAAATAGGTGAGTCCAAAAATATCCCCCTTTTTGATAATCACAAATTATATCATTGTAATCCAGAATAAACATTAATGAATTAGAGTAAAATACATCTAATGTAGTTTCTAAGTGCGTTCAAATCATAACTCTTAATTGTATCAGAGTTAATCTTTTGAAAAATATAAGAGAAAATAGAATTAGAATATTTTTCCCCCAAAGGAAAATATTATAATTTTCTCCCACTTAGTGTTAGTTCTCCCTATATTATAATCTTTCTCCGCCTTTGAGATTAGTAAAAAGAGAATAAAAATGATTCAGAGCATAAAAGAAGTAGAGAGAAAACAGATATTTGAATTTCACATGACAAGGTAACATGAGGCAGTACAAAATAAGTACAAATATTTATATAAAATTTACTAGCCATTAATAAATCAACCTCATCAATAGGTGATTTGGATTTTTCTTTGGGATTAGTAGAGGATTCAGTCATGGTTGTCATAGGTGAAGGCTTGGGAACACCAGTGATGATCAAATGTGGTTTAGATATTTAAACACTACCAGGCCTGTTGTGGGTAATCCTTTGTGTGATCATTGAAGTAAGACTTCTGATAACTTGAGGTGGAGTCAAATGAGATGTGGAAGCGGACTGACCAGAGGCAAGCAGGGCTGGAGGTACAATAATAGGTTTATTGTCCACATGCAGGAATGGAAATAAGAGAATTATAAAATCCATAATGATACATACCCCTCTCTCCATAGTAGAGATAAAATAATCCTTGTTCTCCATATTCTTGTCCAAGGAAGGAGTCAACTCACTGAGGTTACTAACTTGTCCATTGAAGGCTTATGTAACTGGGGGGCAGTTTTGAAATCTCTTACAGCAGCTTGAAATGGTTGATTAGCAGATGCTTGGTGCGCACTCTCTGAAAATAGTAATCAATTTTGTCTTTTATTTCCTTATGGGCTGCATTAGAATCTCTCATATAATCCTGAACAATTTTTCTGATATCCCATGTTGTAGTAATTACCTGAGAATAAGATGAGCTAATGGCACTAACTTGACCATGTTCTTCATTTATCATAGATCTAAATAGTTCATCATCAACTAAAACTTTGGGTGAACCAAGAGGTGCTATAGTTAATGATACTGGTTCATTGAAAGACCGAGTCAAATTACTTATTAGTTTCTTCAAAAGTAAATCTTTAGTACTGACATGCATTTTTATGGTCTTCTTAAAATCATCAAACACATCAACAAAATGATTCACTACACCTCGAATGTAGTTGATGTATGTATAAACATGAGATTTAGAACTCATGAAGATATCAAATGAAGAAACAGATTGGTTCAAGGAATCAACAACCTCTGTCAAATTTCAAATATGATTTTGACATAATTTCACTTCATTCATCACTTCTGTCAAAACATTTGATACAAAATTTATCTGGCAGGATACCAAAGGACATTCCATCTTACTTAGCTCTTCAAAAAAATAGGTTTTTAATTCATGTTTCAGTGCCTCAGGATATCCTTTTCTCATAGTATCATCAGGTACAGCTAGATGAGCTACTGGTTGAGGAGTAACTTTCTCTGAGAAAATATCATAATATAGATGATGCCTTATAATAGAAGTCTCATCATTAGAATCATTATAGTCTAGTAACAATACAACAAATCATGGATCCACATACCAATTGTCAACATCCTAGGTCATAGAACCGGATCCTATCATTACAGGTTTCTCCCCCTCTACATGAGCTTCCAACACTATATTTGCGGCAGCAGCAACAACATTGGGTACTTCCTCTTAAGAAGAGTCATCTTAAACCATATTCATATCCAAACCAGGTTCCAATGGCTGGGGTATGTTAGAAATAGTTACTGTTTTGTCTACTTCAATATCCTCCTTAATAGGCAGAATATAGCTCTCAATCAAAGGACTAAGACTCAATCATGTACATTAATTCTCATATACTTCTTCCTATTCATTATCACAACTTTTGGTATCTGGACCAATCATCATATGAACTGATCTAGGCAGCTGTTACACATTTATAGAGATTTCTTCAACACATTCTCCTTGAACTGGTTCCCTTCTAGGTAGGGTCATAGGTGAACATTACATTCCATATGATACCTTTTTAACAGCTAGGCTTGGAGGAAAATCAGGATCCCACCATCTTCTATAATGGTATCCTCCTCAGCATCATAATCACTGAATTTAGGTTCTTCATCATTTGTTCCTAGAACTGTATCTCTCTTATCTATTGGCTGATTGGGGTGCTCAATGGGGTTAAATTTATCATAAATTTTCTCATCATCATTTACACATTCCCTTTTCCATGGGTTCCATCCAATCTTTATGTACATACAAACTATTTTTGTAATACAAAATTTGCCTCTTACAACCACAATATCATCCTCAGACTCAACCATATCTTTTACCTTTATCATCAAAGAGATCAATTTTTTAAATAATAGAGCATTTGTTATTGATTTTGTCTTGGTCATATCATCGATTTGAATCATCAGAAGCCTACACAAATTCACTTTGACACTATGCCTTAGTAAATACAACAAGAATATATCATGGAATCTAATGCTTTCAAAATCCCCTCTTCATGGGATTCACACATTCTGGATAAATTTGAATAGAAACTGGTTTTCTCCATCCATTTCTATAGCAATTACTTTTCGTATTGTTCCATCTCCAATGAGCTCTTCCAAAGAAGTTTCATATTTCAAAATGTCACTAGTGGGAGGTACTGATTTTGAGAAATATCCAAACTCACCCTTGTGAGGAAATTTCAAAGTCTCATCCCATTCAATGAAGGAAAAATATATTATCTTGCCATTCACTACTGATACCATTCTGTTCTCAAATTTAGAATTCTCAAAATATACAAACTCAGTGAATTTCTTTACCAATTTAGGATAATAAGCACCATTGTTATTCACAAAACATTCAATCCATCTTTGTTCCTCCAAAATCATTAGAATCAATGATTTAATAGGAAAGAGGCATTCTTGTACAGAGATCCATCTCAATTACAATATTTCTCTTCAGTAATTGCGAGTTCGCTACACTTTTCTTCCGACTTGTTCCGCTACCACTACCTTCAGATCCTTCCTTCTACCACATTTCACTCAATGCATCACCTTCATCTCTGACTGTCGGCCTCTTTACTCTTTCCATTTCTAAGTCAAAGAACATAGGGTTCATAAGAATTTTGTGGGATTGAGAAGTATGGTTTGAAGAAAAGAGATTTTGCTGTTTATTGAAACATGACATAGACATACTATTAATCATTTAATAATAAAGATGTAATTAAAAATAATAATGGTTTCCATTAAGAACAAGAAATCCAGGAAGCACAAAACATATCTGTGACAACTACCAGTTAGAATCCTAACTAGGAGGTATTTATAAAGGTGAGGTTTCTCTAACAGTGAGGTTTACCTACCAGTGAGGTTTATCTATCGATGAGGTTTACATATCAGTGAGGTTTATCTAACAGATAGGATTATCTATTACTGAGTTCTTTCAAATGGTGAGGTTTCTCTAACGGTGTGGTTTATCTAACAGTGAGGCTAATCTAATGGAAAGGTGTGTGTATCGATGAGGTTTATCTATCGGTGAGGTTTTTCTATTGGGGATGTTTATGTATTAGTGAGGATTATCTAACTGTGATGTTTATCTACTCATGAGGTTTATCTATCAGTGAGGTTTATCTAACGGTGAGGTTTATGCAACTTTTATCATTCTTAACTCAATTACCATGAAACATAAAAATTCTGAACATAAAGGCTTGGTAAATACAACAACTAATTGATGTTCGGTACCTATAAATTCAAGATTAAGATCCCCCTTTTTATAATGATCTCTTAAAAAGTGATGTCTTACATCAATATGTTTAGTTCTAGAATGAGATATTGGATTCGTAGAGATATTTATCACACTACTATTATCACAGTTTATAGATACATGCTTAAATTGATATCCATAGTCCAATAAATTATGTTTCATCCATAGAATTTGTTCACCACAACAACAAGAAGCTATGTACTTTGATTTAGCAGTAGACAAGGAAAAAAATTATGTTATTTACTACACCAAGTTACTAAGGACTTACCTAGAATGTGACATGTTTCAGAAGTTCACTTCCAATCTAACTTGCAACCATCTAAGACAGCATCTGAATAACATATTAAATCAAATGATTGTAATTTTGGATAAAATGTCCCTTCATTGGTAGAATGTTTAAGATATTTGAAAATCCATTTAACAACAAGGAAGTGTGACTCTTTTTAATTTTCTTGAAATCATGCACACATAAAAACACTAAACAAAATATCTGTTTGACTAGTAGTAAGATAATGTAAAATCCAAATAATATCTCAATAATTGGTTTGATCCACTGGTTTCCCAGTTTAATTTTCATCCAATTTACAAGTGGTACTCATATGTGTATCACATTCCCTATTATTATCCAAAAAAAACGTTTTAAAATATCCATTGTATATTTGATTTGTTTTAAAATAATACCATTTTCATTTTTAAAAACATGAAATCCAAGAAAATATTTGAGTTACCCCATTCAAATCCTTTAAAATTCATTTTTCATACTCTGAAAAATCAATATAGAAATCATTTTTATAAGATCCAAAAATAATATCATCTACATAGATTTGTACTATCAATACATTGTTGGAAATCCTTTTCATTAAAATAGTTTCATATAAAATCCTTTTAATAAAATGTTTTGAAGTAAGAAAATTGATAAGTCTATCATACCAAGCTGTTGGAGCTTACTTTAAACCATACAAAGCTTTAGAATGTTTAAAAACTTTATTTGGAAGATGAGGATTAGTAATTCCAACTGATTGTTCAAAAAAAACATCATCAATTATAAAACAATTTAGAATATAACATTTTACATCCATTGGATATAACTTGTAATATAGATGAGAAACATAAGAATGTAGAACTCTAATAGCTTCTAACCTACCTACTGGTGAGGTGGTTTCCTCATAGTCTTTTCTTTCTTCTTGACTATATCCTTGTCCAAATAACCTAGAATTTTTTCTAAATTTATTTTTAGAATCATCAACTTTATTTCTAAAAACCCTTTTAGTGAATATGGTCAAGGTGTCCTTAGGTCTGTCTACTAATTCCAAGACTCTATTTCTTTCAAATTTATTTAACTCTTCTTGCATAACCATTACACAAAATTCAACATAAATAAAATCATTGATAATTTTAGGATTGGACAGTGAATGAAAGGCTTGATGTTCATCCTGATTTCTTAAAGAAGCTCTTGTTTGTGTACCTCTATCAAAATCTCCAACCAAAGAATATAAATGATCGTTTTAAGGGTCCTAGTTGGTCTAGAAAAAGTGTGACTATAAATTTTGGGTTCATTTACTGGTTCGGGTCAAATAGAAACATGTTCTAGAAAATTTTCTCGAACTATTTGTCTTACCAGCAGGTTCATTGTTCTTGTCATTAAGGTTTAGAATTGAAAAATCTTATTTGAGATTTTTTAGTAGGGGTCATATGTTCATGTGGATCAGTTTCATCAAAGTTGATGGGTACAGATTATTCCAAACATTGTTTCCTCTTATTAAATACTCTATATGATTTGATAGATATAGAAAAACCTAGAAAGATTGCTTCATCACTTGTGGATGAAAACATATGAAGATTATCTTTAGTATTGAGAATAATGACTTTTTATCCAAAAAAACTAAAGTTTCTAACATTAGGAATCCTATAATTCCACAGTTCATAAGGGGTATTTTTAAGAATAGGTGCAATCAAGACTCTATTTATAATATAACAATCTATATTTACAGCTTCTACCCAAATGTAAATAGGTAAGTCATGCTCATTGATCATAGTTCTTGTAATTTCATGAAGGGTTCTATTCTTTTATTCCACTACACCATTCTGTTGAAGATTCGTAGGGTCATCGAAATTGTGAATGTAGACATTGTGTGAGAAATAGGTTTCAAAGTAATGATTTTCAAACTCACAGTCATGTTCACTTCTTAGGGTCTTAAACAAAAGCAAATTAAGGTTTTCCACAGACTTAGTGTATTTAATTAAATAGGAACTAACTTCACTTTTGTGAGCAAGAATGTATACCCAAGTGTATCTATAAAAGTCATCTACTTGAACATAGAAATAATTCGTCCCATTTAAACTAGAAACTCTAGATGGTCCAAATAAAACCATATGATCCAATTCGAGAGGATGAGAAGTTGAAAATTCTTTATTTGATTTGAAAGTAACATTATGTTGCTTTCCATTTTAAATGAGATTAAAAACATTGTCTGTTGGGAATTTTAGTTTCGGTAGGACTCTAACTAAACCATTCCTAGACAGTTTCCTAAGTGAATTAACATTGCAGTGTCCTAATCATATGTGACATAACCAAGATTATTTATGAAAAGCATTTAAACAAGAATCCTTTTGGTTGGCTACGGAATATAAATCTACAGCATATACATTTTCATCTATTAAAGCTTTAAATACCAAAAAAATTTTAGAATAAAATACATTTCACGCATCATTTTCAGGTTTATAATTGAGACCTTCATCACACAACTATGAAATTATTAGCATATTGTATTTTAATACATCAAAAAATAATACTTTAGAAATTTAAAATGAATCATTTTTACCAATCTAGCCTAAGACGATGATCTTTCTTTTTGAGTTATCACAAAAGGTGACATGTACCCCCTAAACATTGATTAAGCTCTTAAAGCATGAGTAGTCTCCTATCATATTCCTTTAGCATCCACTATCCATGTACCATATCTTCTTACAGAAACATTTCAAGTAGGTTTCCTATAAAACAAATTTAGACCGAAGATAATTTTGGTACCCATATTTTCTTGGGTCTAGAATGGTTATCATGAAAATCACCAGGCACCCATATTTGACTAATGTATTTCCTATAATTAACAGATTAAAACGATTTTGACAAATAAAAATTGTTTGGTCTGTAAGAATTTGAATAGATAGGTGAAGTGTAGTAATTTATAGAACATGAACTAGTAGCATACTATCCAGATTTTGGAAAAAATTTATTTTTAACAATCTTTCTCTGTCCAGGCTGGTAACCTAAACCAGACGTACACTTTGGTGAATCTTTTTATCCAAGCATTTGAGTGAGATTTTTCTTTCCATTTGTGAACTTCTCTAAGTCTTTTCTAAGTTGCTGATTGGACAATTTTGGTTCACTACTCTACTTTAACAGTTGATAATTCTTCTAAATTTCTAAACTAATATCAGTTTTAACAGTACTATTCAAGGAATAATGTTTCTTTAATGATTTTTACTTATCTTTATGCTTATTAAAAGTATCTTCAAACATATTATAGTATTCAAATAATTTAGCATTAGAAATATTATTATCATTATTTGAATCACATTCATTCCCAGAATAATAATCATTGTGCATAGGAAAATTATGTGTTACCTTAGACGTTTCAGTCGCGAAACACATGTTGGCATGATTCTTTTCTTCAGAATCAGAAGCATCAGATCCACTAGGGCTGTCATCCATCCACTCCATGTTGTCCTCATATCTTTATTATTTTTTTGTCCTTGAAATCATATTTCTTCTTAAACATCAATTTTGGATAGTCATCGTTAACATGTACTTTCATTTTATATTCATAAAAAACTATCTCATCATCTTTATCAGAATTCTTCCAATCTCTCTTCCAATTACATTTTTGGTCACACTTACCATTATAATTTGATTTTTTTTAAATTTCATCTTCTTAAAGAATTTCTTGAATATATTGGCTCTATGATCCATCTCTTCATCATAGTATGAATATGAACCTTCAATTGTTGAGATTTCGACAGGTATGTGAACTTTATCCATGTCCTTGGTCGTTGAGGCAGTAGACATAAATTCCACTAACTTCTTCTTAGGTTCAATATATTCTTCTTTTTTGCCTTTAGATCTTCTTCATACATCATCAACATACCAATCAACTTCTTGATAGGTAGCCTTCCAATGAAACAAGATTACCATATAGAGATAGTGGTTCCTCTCCATCCGTATGGTTGGCATCTCAGTATCCTCATGATTTTCTTTTTTTCTAGAACAGATTTCCCAGTGAGAGCATTGAATTAACTATCTCATTAAACTTGAAATACATTTTAGAAATATATTCATCAGATTTCATTTTAAAATTATCATACATAATAGTGTATTTATTTAGTCTCATTTCCTTAACATTGGTTTTTCTCTCATGGGAAACAGCCAATGTATCCCAAATTTCATAAGCAGTAATACAAGAAGATATTTAATTAAATTTTTCATCTTCTAAATCACTATAAAGAGAAATCATTTTATTACAATTATAGTTTTAAGCATCTTTTGTAGGATTATCTCAAGTAATTCTAACATTTTCTAGAATCTTATATTGGGTCTCTATAGTATTCTTGATGAAAAATGCTATAATTTCTATGTGAATTTTTATTTTTTCCATGGGTCATAATTGACACCATTAAAGAAAGGTGGCATGTTTTTAGCTACACCATCTACTCTGTTGTCCATAATAACTATGTTATGGAATGATATATAATGATATAAAAATTTAGAATTAACTAAAATTTTTAGATATTTAAGATACAACTAAAATCATAGTTGAAATTTTTTCACAAATATAGTGTTTTGAAAAAACTTTATCTACCACCCCTGATACCAAATATTGGTCAGAGATGATACTCAAGAGGGGTGACATGGGGGTGAATTGAGTACCTAAAAAAATTTCTGTTTAAATGATTTATACTGAAATGCCCCAATTCATTAAACAAGTTAAACTATATTGAATTTATAAAGATTGTTAGTTTCAATAAGTTTCTCAAATATTGATTATTTCTCAGTTAACATAAAATGAATATTAAGCTAGCTTTTTAAACTAACTTAATATCCAGGAATAATTACAAACACTTTCATGTTTAATAATCAGAGTTACTTTAGATCTTATTTGAATTTGAAAATAATTATTAGCGGAATATTGAAGTAGTTTAATCTAAAATAAGATGCACATAATTTTTAACAAAGTGGTTCAGTCTCAAGTTGAGTCCTATTCCTCTCAAACCATTCATATATAACTTTGATCCACACACTGGATCGGGGTTTACAGTAGTAATCAGACTATCCAGGTCCTCATACCACTAACACAGTTCTATGTGGGAAAGCCACAATAACAACACACATGCTGCCTAGGTCCTTAGACCTCTTCAACATTTTTATGTGGGATACAAAAAGGTGTAAATAGTGTGGTGTGAGGATTTAAATATCCTCCAGTCCATCTTAGGAGTCAGTTTGTATCCGAATAGACATAATCACACACATAGCTCATAATGTAATTTAAATGATCACAATAGAGAAATAATATGAATATGAGTTTAGAATTATCTTGTGTGATGTCAATGCATCTATGGACTCCTATTTTTGAAGTAGTTGAAGCTTTGAGTCCTTCAGTGGAATTTGTCTGGAAACAATATTGTCATGGTTATGTTCCTTTACTTCCTGTATAGGTGTTCAGATTGAATGTGAGAGTATTCCTTGTAGCACTTGATCCTCTTCTTTGAAATTATATTCTTAATGTGTATGAGTTTTATTCGAGTTCTTTGTGTGTTATCCTTGTATATATCTATGTGCATTTTTTTTTGTCACTCAAATTATACGTAGCATTGATCTTCCTTTTATAGCTCAGGCGGTGGTTTCACAAAAGTCATAATTACTTCTGCTGGTACGAGGTACGGTTCCCTAACATCCAACAAACACCATTAATTAATTTTAGTCACATTAAAATCACAAAATATGATAGTTTCTAATATTCCAATAGAGTGATAGATTTGTGAAAAACTGTGACTAGTTTCCATCAGTAGCTCATTTTATCAGTGAACTTGTAGAGGTGTACTTGTATCAAAAGGTCATGCATCAGTTTATGTTACTCTCTGTAATGGTAGATTTATGTATCAGTAGATCCATGTGTTGCAGTAGCTTCTTGTATCAGTAGCTCCATCTTTTGGTAGCTCTTCGTACCGGTGAACATATGTCATTAGCTCATCCTCGCTATCAGTAGCTTTTAACATCGGCAGTGGTAGCTCTCTCTATCAGTAACTTCTGCTATTAGTAGGTTCATTCTATCGGTAGGTTGTATCAGTGACCTTTTCTATCAGTAGACATAGTATATCAGTGACCTTTTCTTATCGGTATCTCTCTCTGTATCAGTGACTTTCAAACATGTATGTTTATAATGTATCTGTTCTATGAATTTCATTTCCAGGTTGAGTTAGTATCATTATTAATCATTAGTAAAAATTTATAATCATAAATAATAATTTAATAACATATTACAATTATATGATATGATAATTTTGATATTAATATCAACTCATTAGAATGATTTCATAAATAGAAAGTATAAATTAAATATAGATAGACATTATTTGGGATTATCAAAGCATATATAAACATAACTAAGATTATCAAAACAAGTGAGTCCAACAATTAAAATTTTAGAATTTTCTATGAAAGATTCATTAATCAACATAAATTCATGAACATGGGGGCCTTTTTCTAAAAACCTTTTACAAAATCACATCCCCATTATGATATAATGAGGTGACTCTTCAAAAAATTAATGTATGGTGGTATGAGTGTTTTTCCCTTATTCCCCTTATTTACATTACCAGTGTGTTTAGAACCCCTCTTTTTCTATTCATTCAATTTAATGTTATAATAGTAAGAGAATTCATTTTTTTTCATGATAACACATTAGACTATATATTCATATGATGAGAATGATTATGAGACAAATTCCAATCGGAGGATTGGTTTTAACACTTCTATGAATCGATCAATATTACATTTCTTGTTATGTGTTTATTCTATAACATGCCTTTATAACCTTGTTAAGTTGTCATGATACTTTGTAACATTCTCATCCTCATTTTTCTTTAGAATCATAAATTGCCTTTCCATATAAGCTCGTTGTTCACGAGGAATGTGTTTCTATAGGAAATGTTCTTTAAATTCCCTATATTACATATTTGATACTTCTTTATCCTCCTTCATGTTTAGTATTAATGACCACCATTGATCCGAATCTTTTTAGAGATGAGAAACTAATATGAAAACATTTTCCCTTTCATTATTCCCCAGTCAAATAAATGTTTTCACTAAGGAACTAATCCATTGCTCATATAAAAATGGATTTTTAGTCCCATTGAATCTTGGATATTTTTATCCCATGGATCAGTCTAGAATTGATTCTATGCATTGTGGATCAAGGTGCTCCATATGGGCAAGGATACTATTCATAACCAGGGTTAGATGTCCCAGTATGGTTATAATATATTAAGCACCAATTCTATCATCATATCCACAATCATTATCTTGAATAGGTGTGAAATACCAACATTGATTAAATGCATTGATATTATTTCTATTTCTTCAACTAGGCATCTTTTATCAACAATAGAATACACTAGATTATGAAATGAATTAGATTTCATAATTCCAATGTTGTAAAACACTATACTTAAATTAAAAAAATTCTGCATATCCAATCAATAGTAATAAACTTGTTTCATTGATGACATAGTTAATCATAAATCATTCATAATGTTTGTTATATAAAATATGAATTATCTTAAGAATATCCCCAAGGTTGGTCAATCCAGGTGTGTAGTAAGGCACGTTGTCATGTACTAGCTTACGGCGAGTCTTACTCAGAACACCTTATTAGAGTTTTTACCCCAAGGTGCATCTGGGAATGAACCAGATCCACCTGTAGTATCAAGATAGTGATGCATTTTCTAGAAATACCTAAATACTATCTATATTACCATATTTCTATTATGTTATTTTATACTTATCCTCAAATACCATATTAGTTTAGTAGTCCCTAATCAACAATGTTCTTTAAATCTAGTTTCCAAAGATTGTAATAAACATCCACTAATACCAACTGTAATGCCCCGACCCTAAATTCCAAATGTTAGTGCATTATTTTATTAAATTGGAATGAAATCATGAAATTAAAATCCTAAAGCAGCATTCAGTAATGTGGACTTGGAAATACTATATAATAATATAAATTTTACATTACATATTGAAATAAAAATAAACGTATTATCTGTTTTCAAGACTCTCATATAATTAATACTATCCCTGTAAGTGAATCATACTATACTTCTTCACATCCTAGAGAAAAATAATACATAAGAATGGGGTGGGATCATAATCCCAGTAAAGATAAAAAATATTGAGGAAGCTATCATAAATAAGAATAATCATTTAAGGAATAATATAAAACTGAAACAAAATTCATTTAATAATAATATTTAGAACAATATGGAATGAATAAACTAAATAATTTCATTTAAACATTCAAATGGATACTCTACTATTAGAATAATCACATGCAATATTAAGGTCTAATGTCATAACTAGGAAATGCAAAACGATGAACATCAAAACCAAATCTTCAAGGCATCACACTAAGATCAATAATATACCTTAAAGGTATTATTCCAAGACACTAGATTGTCTCATCATACCTATAAATATATCAAGGGACTATAGTGGGCCATGATCATCATGTACGATTTCCTATTAATTCCTCCTATTAAATGGGTAAAACATAAAATAAACATTCATATTAAAACTAATATATGAAATGTTAATTATTTATCCAAAAATTATGGATGATAAAAACATAGAACATCTAAAATTAAATATTTCATAAACCCTGTAATACAATATGGAATATTTTATCATAATAATTAATCCTGAAATAAGCATAAAATCCAACAAAAAATGTTGACATATATTGAAATGATATAATAAATTCATTAAATATCTTTGTGGGAAATATCTGTTTTTTACTTAATTCATTTAGATGTCGTAAAGTTATTAACTAAAACATTTATTAGGAAATATCCTTATAATTTTATAAGGGAGGCTTATAAATGGTAAGGCGTAATAACAGAAAAATATATCTGTTTGTGTTGTATATGTCAAAAAAAATTCTCTCCTTTAATTTGTCGAAAATGTTATAGGGATCCCCGATTGGAAAATGAAAAAAAAATTCTAGTAATTTTTTTTAAAAAAAAGTAAAACATGGATTAAATGTGTTAAAAAATTTCAATAATATATTGAATTGCATTTTAAGAAAAATTTACATGGACAATAATAATTTCCTAGTAGATACTTACGTACATGTAAACGCAAATAATGAAGAGATTCTGAAATTAACCGTTAAATTATACAATCCTTTAGTCGATGGTGATTTATCCTAATATATAATATTTTAAACCATTTTTTAAATTATAATAGGACCATATATAAATTTATGATATCATATATGATCCTCTTATATCATTTATTGAATATTATTAAAGTATTACCATTGTTTTGACTGTTACCTGCTTCATTTTTCCATTCTAGTTTTGTCATGTAAGTCATGTTTGATAGGAATAGGATATATTTTATACATATCTCGAATGAAATTATGTTCTTAAATATTATTTTTAGTAATCATATAAATTGTATAATCATTCTTAAATTTTTATTGTGAAGATTGAATCTCATAGCATCGTGGAGACGGTAGGATGTGCATACACACAAGCAGTGATATCCTTACCTTAATGGTTAAATGGTATGTAATTGGATAGTATATTAATTATAATAAATCTATATAATGTTATATTCATAATTTATATTCATTATATTCATTATTATTCCCATCTAAATAATGTAGTTTTAAATAAGAAATTACACCATGGTGTGGAGATGGTAAGCCGTAGGAACACACACATGGTGATATTATTATTAGTGTGATAAATAAAATGGTTACTATGGTTTTCACATGATTATAATACAGTATCGGCATATGGATGATACTGGATTTGTTATTATGATATATAAAATACATACAATGTGGAATTATAAGAAGAAATGTACATTGAAAGAAGTTATAAAATAATTACCTCATTTTCAGGTGTCTCCTTTTTTTTAAAAAAAAGGAAACCATAGGATGGAATTATGCACATTGTGTGGGCTTTAAGAGGAAGTTAGGGATGTTGGGAGAAGAATTAGGCTTGGGTTAATTGATCCAAATGACTATGGAGATGTGAATTAATGAGAAGGAAAAGTTCCCTTTTAAAAGAGAGGTGATATTCACATTTGGATGATCATAATATATTAATGTATTATGAATTTGTTTTCATTTTCAAATAGATTAAAAGTTATTTATTTATATTATAAGATGATGATGGGTAAAAATAATCTCAGTAAATAACTTTTAGAGAAGAGTAGGTAAGGAAATTAATCTGGTGTTTTGGGATTAAGCCTCAGCTAAAAAGTTTAACTCTTACCGCGTCTTCTTGTATTTTTACACATTAGGGTTAATATTGTAATTAAAAATTTACGAAAGAACCTCAGTTAGAAAATTTATGACATATGTAACACTATAATAGTTATTTGGAACACCATTATATTTTTATGAATTTTATAACATTTAAATAGTTTTTATTTATTTCAAAATATCAATTTTGTCAATTTTGATACTATTCAAAATATTCATTTTTAAAAATTTCAAAACTACATGATGGCTTCAAATAAATTAAATTCTAATTCTTCAATAATATGTATATTATAACTATAAAATTATTTTATATCATTAATTATGTAAACTTATATTTATTTTAATATTTTAAATATCATTTAATTGATATTTTCGTAATAATTCAATTACTGCAACATTATTATGTCACCATATAATTTAATTAATTAATTACTAAAACTACACATTTTTTTAATTATTTAGATAATCCTATTAGATTTATAATGACTATTTGAAGCTGAATTTATCTTATGTATATCGCTATATTAAATATTTTTTAGTTAATAAAATTTGAATATGTCATTTTTAACTCTTCTTTTAATAAAATATAATGAAAGTCATCATATAACACAAGTAGATTAAAAAAATCATAATTAAAATCTAAGGTTGATGTTGGTCGAAACACATTTATTCAATGAAATTAGAACAATTTTTGGGTAATATTGTGTATTATAATATTAATCTTACCTTTAATTTCTCTATTTATTTTTTTTGTGGTTAATAAAATCTAAAAGTTACTATTCACAAAAATATATTTTGATATTATTAGAACACATTTTTGATAATAATTAAAAACATGTATTTCCTTTTTTCTAAATTCATTTCACAGATGTGGTAAAATCATGTTTAATGCAAATCCTGAATATTTGGCTAGAATACAGGAAAAAGAGACCTTCAAAAGATTAATAAAATTTTACACCTAATTCTATTATAAAAATGATTCCAATGACCTAAATTGGACTAATATATGTATAATTTATATATTGTGACATTAACATAAATTTATAGTTAAATAATTATTTAAAATGGAGAGTTGATTTTTTAATAATAATGTAGTATTTTTCATTATTCATCAAAAATTAAATATTTTCATAAAATTACCAAAATATCACGCTGAAATAATTTTGATATTAAAAATTAAAAAATTAAGTCTATTTTGAAATATTTAAATTTATACATTTAAAAATTAATTTAATATAATTCATAACTAATTTTTAAACGGCTAGTTTCAATGGTCATGGTGCACTTGATATTGATATTGTATGTAGCCCAAGATATTGAATTTTTTAAAAGTAAGTGTACTATAGATTATAGTGGTGTTACATCCATCAAATATTGATATATCGAGATTGTATACACTTAGGGATGAAGATTGATCCCAAACTCCAAGTCTCATTGAGGGGGTAACACTACAACATCTTCTGGAAATACATCAGGGAACTATTCTACGACCCTAGGAAATGCCAATAGCTAAACATCCGACGTACTCAATATCAGCTCATCCATCATGTATGATAGGGAATGAACACACCTTAGACCCATCTTAGGTTATCACTCACAATAAAAAACTATTGGCTCTCTATCAGCATCAAAGAACACCACATGCCTCATGAAGCAATCCACAATAGCCTACACCAAATAAAACTATCCTATACCAAGGATGACATCATATGGTTGTATATGTAAACATAAGAAATCTCACCAAGAGTGGTGCTTCCCCATCACTAGCCTATAGTCTATACATACATCAAACAAGTCAGGTCATCCTCCAATTAGCATAGTCAATGCCTATGGCGCAAGAAGCCTCTCTAACCTACATCCCAAATCATGGACAACCGACGGAGATATGAAAGAGTGTGTCACTCCAGAATATATCGTGGAGTAAACCCGTGAGTAAAACAAGAAAAGGGTACCTTGAACGATGTCTAGATCACCATGTGCTGGAAATGATAAAGCATGTAACTGAACATGGCCTACTCCATGGCCTCTCAGACCCTGAGGAAAGCCACCACCACTGTTACTGTAACATCCCAGGTAAATAATGAATAAGACATTTTCATATTTATTAATTTTTTTTGAATTAAGTATTAATTTTACTTTAATGGGGTTTCTATGTTCGATGGAGAACCCTATTTAAATATATTTCTGGTCACTCATATACATTTTTTTAAACCAAATAAAATTCATATTTAGAATCAGGACATCAAAATTTACATTGTGTAATTTTTTGGTATTTTTCTGATAATATTCATTTTTTAATGAATAGTGAAAAATGTTGTATTTTATTTCAAAACCACTTTTAATATAATTTATTTATAAGGATAGATTATCTTTTTAATTGGTTTTAATGTGAAATTAGAATATATATTTTACCATTTAATCCAATGGGGGTCGTTGGAATTAATTTTACATTGAAATTGGACATAAACAAGTGTTAGTCTTTTGATAGATATTGTTTCTTAAAAACACGCTATTTGTTTTGACAACAGGATTTAATTATAAAATTAAAAATTTAAACTTATATGTTTTGAATTTTTCGAAATACATATCATTTTTTAATTCGAAATATCAAATAAATCTTAGGATGAATTTTTGGTATTTTTCTGAAGAAATTCAATTTTTTATGAATAGTGAATCCACTATGTGGTTGTTAAACAAACTGATTTTTTTAAAATGCATGTTTACTACTTTTATGTATTGAATTTAGAAAATCTGTATACATGGTTATCATTATTTTGTAAAATGTGGTTCAAAGGGATTAAAATAATTTTTTTGGTGAATAGTAACTTTTGAGTTTTGTTAACCGCAGTTAGAGGTAATTAGTGTAATTTAAGATAAAAATGATATTATAAAAATATTAAAATATCTTGACACATGTCCTCACCTTATTGGATAGGTCAGGGCCGACCAATAAAATCAATGGGTAAATTTTTGGTACCCCATGGAGCAACTTGGATAAGATAATGACATTAATACCTTTTATTGAAAGTGAAAATAAAAATGTCACAAACTTGTATTATTTTACTAAAACAAATATTACGTGGGGTTATATAAGTTATATTTTTTACTATAAATATTCCTTATAAAGCTAAAACAATTTAATACATCATGGTAAATTTATTATATTTTTTAGACATAAAAAATAAAATTATTTATGACACATTGATGATGCAGTGTTTACGTCATTAATGAATGATTTAAATAAATAAGAAGATAATGTCTAAAATAAAATCAAAAACATGCCCAATTATTATTGGATGATTTTATTTCTAACATGGACCACCTTATATTATATGTTAATTATTTTTGGAGATTTAGAAACTGGATTTCATTTTATAATAAAATAATAGCTCCAAGATTTCCCAAATAGCCCCTCCGCTGCCTTATAAAAAGACCCCACTTAATACCCATCTCTCACACTTCTCAAGACCTTTGGTTCGTCCAAACACTACTCAAATAAGCTCCCAATATCCCTCTATTCATCCTAGAAGCCTCACCTTAGGATTAAATCTCTTCACGAAACCCTTTTTGTACAAATGAAGAAGAGTTACCCGATTTAAAGGTAATGTCTTCACTTGTGTTCATTTGTTTTATTTTTCTTATCCAACCCTCAAAACTATTTTTATTCCTTTATTTTGTAACAAAACCAGTATCTTCAGTATACTAGGTTGTTTTTATGAATATAAATCGAGCTACACTTACACAGACCTTAATCTAATGGTTAAATAACATACTGTTTCGGTGGATGGCAGATTACTTTCTCACGAAACGATGATTGTTCAATATTCTATTAACACCTTTCATGGTGGCCATTAATATGTCACTATATTTATATATGATATATGATATTTTTATTTTTTCCTTAAGGTTCTCTATTTTTCATTTATGGAATACCATTATGGTTTCCATTATGTGTAAAGGCGATATCTTCATTTTAGGAAGTGGAGACTACCACCCCCTCAAAGTGATTTGATTCATTAATGCCATATGTGGGATGTGTAAAGGATGGAGTTAATAATATTATATATGGTATTATACTAGAATTATAATTTACCTTTATATCATTATGATTTCAATCCATTAAATATGAAATAGAAATTAAAGTAGCATTCATGCGTACGTACGACTTACCGTCTCCATGAATGGTGAATTTCATTTATTCCCTCTAAATGTTATATAATATTATAAATGCATGTATATACTGGATATATATATATGATATATATGATATATAAATCATTAATACAATTCTGGATATAATGGATATTTTACCACATGAACAACTTGTAATTTTAAGGAGTTTATTTTTGACTCAAGTACCAAGGATCGACAAAATGACCGTTATTATCCAAAAAAATTAGAAATTATTCAAAACATGGTAATAAGTGATAAAAAAAGAAAAATGAACTTGAAAGTGGTTATTAAGAAAGTAGAAATTAACTCAAGTTTATTATTCAAGAGATTAAAGAACTATCTAGTCAAGTCAGACACGAGGTAAGGGACTTCGTCTCAATTATCTTTCATTGAGCCATATTTTGTTTTATACACAAAATTATTTTATACATTATATAAAACCCTTTGAATTTTACTTTTATTCAAATAGAATCTTTTTATACAAAGCATTTTACTAAATGAAAAAAGGAATGTTTTGTCTTATGTATGCGGTGACAACGACTTCTCCACCGCCGTGACCATTATTTGTGTTTCAACTTCCTCTACCAGCCAGAACCGTTTTTTTAAATGAAAAATAAAAACCAAATTTTACTTTTCTATTATATTGGTATTGAAAATGGGTTTGATAATGTTTTTATTAGATGAATGTGGTGTATTGATATCTTGATACTGAAATGTGGAATGTTGTGTTTCCATTATGGATGTGTTATATGATACAATTATGTTATGGTTCTTGGGCATTGTTTATGAAGATTGGTGGTTATGTGATAAACTAAGGGTAGGTGAGCCCGATAGAGCTCCCCAATTCATTGGGTAATGTGCTGGAGGTAAACGTGAATGTTTATCCTAATAGATTTAGGGAATATATTGTGATAGGTATTCCAAACGTAACCATGATGGTTACTCCCTACATAAGAATGTTATGAATATTTAAAGTTACCTTTATGTATTATGATTTCTATGAGTTATTCATAAATATTATGATTTCATGAGGTATGTTAAAGTGCTTATGTTTTATGAGTAAACTATGACTTCATTGATTCTTATGTATACATGAACTATTGTTTTCATTCCGTATTTTTATATCCCTTATTGATATTTTTATTCTCATCCTAGGTTTTCGAAATGTTTTTCATAGGTTAAGGGAAAGGTACAAGATGTGATGATAGGGTCAAGGATGTGTCAAGAATGAATCCATGTTTTATTTAAAATATGTTTCCTTTAATGAGAATAGTGAATATTGTCTTTGATTTAAAAACCTTGTTTATAGGTGGAATGTAATGCATGATATTTGATCTAATTTTCTAAAACTCTAAACCTGAAAAGATCCTCAATGTGTATTTCATTAAATAACTCAAGGTTAATTAATGTTTAAGGCTGGGGGATTATAGTTGGTATGAATGGTCGGTTTTGATAACTTTAGGAGTTATAATTCAATTAAATGATTATCCAAATATATTTTTTATGGTCAATTTGAAATGGTATAGTATTTAAATATTATCATGTTTATTCATCTAAGAAATGTTTGTTCATAATGGTTTTCCGCGTTGGAAACAGGTAAGCAGTGCTAGGAAGGCATACAAAAGGAAATGACCTTTCGAATTAGCATCTTGAGATGGTCGGAATTGGAACTGAATAGTTTGTTGCAATAATCACACAGTTGACTCAAGCGATAAATGTTGGTGGTATCCATGCACGAGATCATCCCGATCAACCATAGAGGAACATGTCAGTGGTGGAACATTTCATGAGGCAACATCCCCCATAATTCAGAGGATCATCTAACCTTGTTCCAACTGATAGGTGGATTAAATCACTGGAGAAGATTTTCGATGTCATGGGGTGTTTAGACAATAAAAAGGTTAGTCTTTTTGTTTACCATTTGGAGGGTGAAGTAGATCAGTGGTTGTCGATGGTTAAAAATATCAGGGATGCTGATGAGATTAATGCCCTTGACTGGGATAAATTCTAAGGTATGTTTCTTGAGAAACATTTTCCTAAGGCTGTTTGACTTAGGATGTAAAAACAATTCTTGGAATTGAGGCAAGAGGACGACATAGAGGATTCTTATGAAGAAAAGTTCACTCGATTGGCAAGGTATGCCCCAAATTTTATCCGAGACCTTGATAGTAAGATCAATCATTTTTAATCATGATTAAAGCGAAAATATCGAAGGGCATTAGCTTCTCATGAGTTCAAAAGATAGTAAAATCTTTTTCTATGTGATGAGAAGGTGGAAATGATGTTTTTCGATGATCAATTGTTCTATAACAACCAACAAAAGAAGATACTGATGTGGTAGGAGAATGGGAAGAATCCTTCAAAAAGGTCTGATGGTAAGAAAACTATGTTTTCAGTTTGTGATACAGTTGGTAAAAAGCTTAGTGAGGAATGTATTTTGAATTTTGGAAACTACTACTGATGTGGTAAGATTGGGATTAAGGCTCCTGATTGCACTGGAAAAGATCAGGGTAATGGTATGACCAAATTTGATTTACGGTTAGTGAAATGTTTCCAGTGCAATGAGTTGGGTAATTATGCAAACGAGTGACTGAGAAAGAGCTCGAGTGATTGGAAGAAGTCAGAATACAAGAAGAAAGGTGTTGTTAAATCCTTTTCAACTACTTCTGAAGATGTTGGGCCATCAAATGAAGTGGTATCTATTTTGTTGTTTGTTTTTTCAGATTATTCTAGTGTGTTGTTTGATTCAGTTCTACACATTCATTCATCTCTAAAAAATTTTCTAGTTAATTGGGAATACCATATCAAGAACTTACTCCTAAACTTATGGTAAAAACACCTGGGGGAAATGTTGAGGAAAAAATAATTTATAAGAATCTTCCTATCCTTATCGGTGGAAATAAACTACTTGAAAACCTTATTTTGTTACCTCTAGTAGAGTTTGACGTTATCCTAGGTATGGATTGGCTCTCTTTTTACCATGCTAAGATTGACTGTAGAGCTAAAGAAGTTTCTTTTAGAAATACATTTAGTTTGTTTACAAGAATGAACCATTAATTTTGATAACATATCCGGAAGTTGAGAAACTTGTAAAGGATGGAAATAAATGCTATCTTGAAAATATTGTTGAAAACAAAGGAACCATTCAAATTAATGATGTTCCAGTGGTAAATGAGTATCATGATGTTTTTCATGATGAGTTGCCTGGAATAATACCAGATCGAGAAGTTGAATTTACTGTATACTTAGTTCCTGATGCTATGCCAATTTTAAAACCCCCTTATCTAATGACTCAAATTGAACTTTTAGAGTTGAAGGAGAAATTGCAATATTGATTAGAGAATGGTTTCATTTGACCTAGAACATCACCATGGGGTGCTCCTATCTTATTTTTTAATAAGAAATATGGTTCAATGAGACTTTGTATTGATTATAGAGCCTTGATTAAGATCACTGTTAAGAAAAAATATCCTTTCCCTCATATCAATGATTTGTTTGATCAGTTCCAGGGGGCTCAATATTTTTCAATGATTGACTTGAGATCAGGGTACCATCAGTTGGAGGTAAAGTAAGTAGATGTTCCAAAGACTTCATTTCATACAAGATATGGCCATTATGAATTTGTATTTATGCCTTTTGGGATAACCAATGCACCTGCTATATTCATGGACCTTATGAATAGAATCTTTCATGAGTTCTTGGATATGTTTTTGGTTGTTTTCATTGATGGTATTTTGGAGTTTTCAATAATTAATGAAGAGCATGAAATCCATTTAAGGGTTATTTTGAAAAACTTAAAAGAAATGAAATTGTATGGAAAATTCAGAAACTGTGAGTTTTGGTTGCAATAAATTTATTCCCTTGGTCACATTGTTTCTAAAGATGGAATAACTGTTGATCCTACAAAAACAAAGGTTGTTGAAGAATGCCCATGACCCACAAATGTAACCAGTATTCGTAGTTTTCTTGGTTTGGTTGGCTATTACCGAAGGATTATTGAAAATGTTTCATGGGTATCTAGTCCAATGATTAAGATAACTCAGAAGGGTGTTAAGTTCATCTTGAAAAAACAATGTCATGATTGTTTTCATTAATTGAAAAGAAGATTTGTGAATGCTCCAGTTTTGGTACTACCTTCCATGATTGGTGATTTTGTTATCTACAGTGATGCTTCATTGAAAGGAATTGGTTGTTTCATAATGCAGAATGATCAGGTAATTTCTTATGCGTCACTTCAGTTAAAAACTCACGAGGTAAATTACCCTACACATGATTTGGAAATAGCTGTTGTTGTTTTCGATTTAAAAATTTGGAGCCATCATTTGTATGGAGTAATGTGTGAAATGTATACCGATCACAAAATTTTAACGTATATATTCACTCAAAAATAATTGGACATGAGACAGTAGAGTTGGCTAGAATTAATCAAGGATTATGATTGTAAAATTCATTATCATCAGGGAAAGGAAAATAAAATGGCTGATGCTTTGAGTCGAAAATGTAATTCTTCATTAACTATATTACATTTGGAACGTGATCTTTTAGATTAGGATTTGATGAACATTGGCATCGAAGTTATTGGTGAAGGATTTTCATCTGTTTTGTTTCAGGTATAAGTTAAATCATCTCTATCAGACTGAATTAAGCAAGCATATAAGAAAGACAGTGAGTTGCAGAAAAAGGTAGAGCAAGTTCATAAGGGTAAGCTACCTAAATTCAACATTGATTATGATTGTGTTTTGAGATTTGGGAATATATTGTGTGTGCCTTATGATTTATAGTTGAAGAGAGATTTGTTATGTGAAACTCATAGTTATCCATTTTCAGTTCATTGAGGCAGTACTAAGATGTATAGAGATATTCGAGAGTATTACTAGTGGGATGGAATGAAAAGAGATATTACTGATTTTACTATCAAGTGTTTGACTTTTCAACTGGTTAAAGCAGATCGGACATTACCGAAAGGGATGCTTCATCCTTTACCAGTTCCATAAGGAAAATGGGAGAATATATCCATGGACTTCGTTGTGGGATTGTCGAATACACCTTGAGGTAATAATGAAATCTAGGTTATTGTTGATCTCTTGACTAAATCAGCTCATTTCCATCATATACATGATACTTTTTCCCTAGATCAAAATTCCTATTTGTATCTTAAATATATAGTCAGGTCGCATGGAGTTTTCCTCTCCATTGAATCTGATAGTGATCTCAGGTTTACTTCTAACTTTTGGAAAGGCCTTCAGAAGTCGTTGGGTACTGAATTAAATTTCAGTTCATCTTTTCATCCTCAACCAGATGGGAATTCAGAATGAATGATTCAGACATTGGAGGATATTCTACGTGCTTGTTTGATGTATTATCAGGGATTTTGGGACCAACATCTTTCTTTGGTTGAGTTTTATTATAATAACAGTTTTCAATCCAGTATACAGATGGCACCATTTGAGGAATTATATGGTAAGTGGTGTCAAACTCCATATTTTTGGGTTGAATTGGGTGAAAGGAAGTTTATGGGACATAAATTGGTAGAAGAAATGGCAAGAAAAGTTCAACTGATACAGAGACACATGAGAACAGCTCAGAGCAGGCAGAAGAGTTATGCATACAACAGGAGGAAAGATCTCTCTGTTGAGGTAGGTGATCAAGTTTTTCTCAATTTTTCACCATGGAAATGTTTGATGGTATTTGGTTAGAACGGAAATCTGAGTCTATGGTTCATTGGAACATATGAGATTATGGAGAGAGTTGGATCAATTGCATACCGAGTGGCTTTACCTTCGAGTTTATCTCAAGTACACAATGTCTTTCATGTTTCAATGTTAAGGAAGTACATGACAGATCTGTCTCATGCATTGAGACCAGATTTAGTTCAGCTGGAAGAGAATCTATCCTATGAGGAATAATTGGTCCGGATTCTTGACCACATGGAGCAGGTATTGCGGAATAAGTTGATTCATCAAGTAAAGGTTTTTTGGAAAAACCACATGATTGAAGAGATACCATGGGAATCTAAAAATTATATAAGGGGTAAATACCACCATTTATTTAAGTGAATAAATTACGAGGATGAAATTCCCAAAAGGGGGGAAGTATGTAACATCCCAGGTAAATAAAGAATAAGACATTTTCATATTTATTAATATTTTTTTGAATTAAGTATTAATTTTACTTTAATGGGGCTGTTATGTTCGATGGAAAACCCTATTTAAATATATTTTTGGTCAATCATATACATTTTGTTAGAATAAATAATATAATTCTATAGAATCAGGACATCAAAATTTAAATTGTGTATATTATTTCTATTTTTCTGATAATGTTCAATTTTTAATGAATAGTGAAAAATGTTGTATTTTAATTCAAAACCTCTTTTAATATAATTTATTAAATAGGATAGATTATCTTTTTAATTGTTTTTAAGGTTCAATTAGAATATATTTTTACCATTTAATCCAATGGTTGTCATTGGAATTTATTTCACCTTGAAATTGGACATAAACAAGTGTCGGTCTTTTGATATATATTGTTTCTTAAAAACACGCAATTTGTTTTGACAGCGGGAATTAATTATAAAATTAAAAATGAAAATTATATGTTTTTCATTTTTCAAAATAGATATTATTTTTTAATTCAGAATATTAAATATATCTTTGGGTAAATTTTTGGTATTTTTCTGAAGAACTTCAATGTTTGATGAATAGTGAAACCACTAAGTGGTAGTTAAACAAACTGATTTATCGTTTAAATGAAAGTTTACCACATATGTGTATTGAATTTCGAATATCCGACATACATGGTAATCATTATTAAGTAAAATGTTGTTCAAAGGGATTAAAATAATTTTTTTGGTGAATAGTAACTTTTGAGTTTTGTTAACCACGATTAGAAATAATTAATGTAATTTCAGAAAATAATAATATTATAAAAATATAAAAATATCTTGGAACCAGTCCTAACCTTATTTTATAGGTCATGGAAAACCAAGAAAATCCATGGGTCAATTTTTGGGACCCCATGGAGCTATTTGGGTATGATAATGTCATTAATACATTTTATTTAAAGTAAAAATAAAAATTTCACAATCATGTATTTCTTTACTAAAAAAAATATTACATGGGGTTATATAAGATATATTTTTGACTATAAATATTAATTAGAAATATAGAAATATTTCCTACATCATGGTAAATTATTTATAATTTTTAGACATAAAAAAAATTATTTATGACACAATGATGATGCGGTGTTTACGTCTTTAATGAATGATTTAAATAAATAAGAATATAATGTTTAAGAAAATATCCAATACATGTCCAATTCTTATTGGATGATTTTATTTTGAACATGGACCACCTTATCTTCAACTTTAATTATTTTTGGAGATTAAGAAACCGAATTTCTTTTTATAATAAAATAATAGTTTCAAGATTTCCAAAAGATCCCCTCCTCTCCCTTATAAAATGTCCCCACTTCCTAACCATCTCTCACACTTATCAAGAAATTTGAATCGTCCAAAATCTACTCAAATAAGCTCTCAAAATCCCTCTTTTCATCCTATTAGCCTCATATTAGGCAGAATTCTCTTCAAGTAACCCTTTTGGTTCAAACGAAGAAGAGTTTCCCGATTTAAAGGTAATGTCTTCACTTGTGTTCTTTTGTTTTATTTTTTCTTCTCCAACCCCCTAAACTATTTTTATTCCATTATATTGTAACAAAAAAGTATCTTTCATATACTAGGATTTTTTTATGAAAAGTATTCGAGCTACACTTACACACACCATAATTTAATGGTTAAAGAACATACTGGTTCTATGGATGGCAAATTACTGCCTCACGAAACGATGATTGTTCAATATTCTATTAACACCTTTCATGGTGGCCATTAACATGTCACTAAATTTATATATGATATATAATATGTTTATGTTTTCCTTTAGCTTCTTTAATTTTCATTTATGGAATACATTTATGGTTTCCATTATGGGTAAACACGATATCTTCATTTTAGGAAGTGCGGACTACCGCCCCCTCAATGTGATTTGATTCGTTAATGCCATATGTGGGATGTGTAAAATAATGGATTTAATAATATTATGTATGATATTATACTAGAATTATAATTTACCTTTATATCATTATGATTTCATTCAATTAAATACGAAATAGAAATGAAATTAGCCTTCATGCGTATGTACGGCATAACGTCTCTATGAGCGGTGCATTTGATTTATTACCTATAAATGTTATATAATATTATCAATGCCTGTATATACTAGATTTATATGATATATATGACATATAAATCAGAAATAAAATTCTAGATATAATGGATATTTTACCACATGAACAACTTGTAATTTTAAGGTGTTTATTTTTGACTCAAATACCAATGATCGACAAAACGACCATTATTAACCTAAATAATTAAAATGTGTTCATAACATGGTAATAAGTAATATAAATGGAATAATGAACTTGAAAAAGGTTCTTAAGAAAGTATAAATTAACTCAATTTTATTATTCAAGAGATTAAAGAATGATCGAGTCATTTCGGACACGATGCAACCGACATCGTCTCAATCTTCTTTCATTGAGGCATATTTTGTTCTATACACAACATTATTTTATATGGTGTATAAACCCCTTTGACTTTTACTTTTATTCAAAAGAAATCTTTTTATACAAATCGTTTTACTAAACAACAAATGGAATGTTTTGTCTTACGCATGCGTCGACACCGACTTCTCCACCGCCGTGACCATTATTTGAGATTCGACTTCCTCTACAAGCCAGAACATTTTTTTAAAATGAAAAATAAATACAATGTTTTAATTTTCTTTTATTTTGGTATTGAAAATGGAATTGATTCATTTTTTATTAGATCATTGGGGTGTATTGATATCTTTTTA
Organism: Viscum album; assembly: GCA_963277665.1. NCBI lineage: Eukaryota > Viridiplantae > Streptophyta > Magnoliopsida > Santalales > Viscaceae > Viscum > Viscum album. The sequence goes on along the minus strand of OY728120.1, from coordinate 2,055,546,603 downwards.
TGGAAATGTGGAATGTTGTGATTCCTTTATGCATGTTTTATATGATATGATTATGTTACAGTTCTTGGGAATTGTTTATGAAGACGGGTGGTTCCGTGATAAAATAAGGGCGTGTGATCCCGATATAGCTCTCCAATGCATTAGGTTACGTAACAGATGTAAACGTGAATGTTTCTCCTAAGAGATTTAGGGAATATACTGTGAGTGGTATTCCAAATTTAACCATGAGGGTTATTCCCTACATAAGAATGTTATGAATGCCTCAAGATACCTTTATGTCTAATTATTTCTACGAGTTATTCATGAATCTTATGATTTAATAATGTATTTTAAAAATCTTATGTTTTATGATTAAACTATGATTTAATTGATTATTATGTATACATGAACTAATGTTTTCATTCTGTATTTTTATATCCCTTATTGAGCTTTTTATGATCATCTAATGTTTTTGAAATGTTTTTCACGGGTCAAGGGAAAGGTACATGATGTGATGATAGGGTCAAAGAAGTGTCAATAATGAATCCATGTTTTATTTAAAATATGTTTCCTTTATTGAGAAGAGTGAATATTGTCTTTAATGTAACCACCTTATTTACAAGAGGAATGTAATGCATGATATATGATCTAATTCTCTAAAACTCTAAACCTGAAAAATCCTCAATGTGTATTTCTTGAAATAACTCAAGATTGAGTAATGTTTAAGGCTGGGGCCTTATAGTTACACTCTACTATTTTTGGACAAGGAGCATCCCGAGGTTGTCCTCTACCTTCCCCATTAGTTCTCTGCTGATCTGAAGCTGGTGGAAACAGTTGCTGCTTCCTTGGCTAGAACAACCTCAATGGAGGGACCTGAAGAAGAACACATGATGCATGCTGAATGCTCAGAATGGTCAGTAAGTCTTAATACAGATGACCTTAACCTCCATAAGATTGATCCCATTCCATATTCCTGAGACATGCGGCACTTATAAAAATGAGATAATAAGGGTTGGGACCTACCGCCAACATAGTGGAAACCCTTATGCCCTGAAAAACTGGAACCCCAAACTATAAATCTATTTCTTGATGAAATCTGAAGACTCCCCTCTCATGATGATCCATTTTTTTCTAACTTCCTATCAACGACCTATTACCTCACTAGTATCTCACAATATGTATTGAACATAAACGAGGTTACTGGAACTCGATCTCTACATAGAGAGCCTCATTTAAATACCTCTCCCTAGCCTACTCTTCTAGAAATATGTCGGAAGTATATAACAAAAGGATCCTGATGTTTATTAAAAAATCTCACACACTAGAGCTCCCTTGTTGAAGGGTAAATAGCTTTAAGTGAATAGACACTTATGTGGTCGAAGAAAGAATCATGACTCTGAACTGCTCATAGAACTTGTTCCAGTATACTGCTAACTCCTTGAAATCTCTGAGGAACAAAAACCACCACCTCTAAAATACTCTACACACCATCGTCCCGACCAACGACACCCAGTGATAGATTCAAGAATAGATAAAACTGAAAACAACTTCAACCACCTATAACTAGTGTTGTGTGATTCCATCTGAAATAGATAAATCATACATCTGCATACACTGGCACTAAAACTCATGGAGTTTCCTCCTGCATGTTTCTTAATCATCGACCTATACGTTGTGGTGATATTTGGGTGCAACATTCTAAACAACATCAGCAAGAACCAGATAAGGTGGTCGACCTAGATACATACCCATAAAATAAAAAATAGTTAGGTCTCCTAACCCTAGAGTATGAATGAAATGAGACTAATTAATTTTTTTTCTTTTATTCAATTTTATTTTAACCTATCCCAAGTACTAACAATTCAAACACAAGCACAATGATGAATGACGCATGATCCTTTCTGAGATCTCTACCATAAAATGAGTAAAACCATGTTTGGTAGACTATGAAAAGATAATGGTCTGTGCATCAGTTCACAGGGGGACCTAAATAAAAATTTATCATTTGGACTCTCGTGTTTTCATCGCTATCTAATCATAATTTAAATTGATTCCCTACAAACTCATGCCACCACATATGTTCCTAACTCCAATCTTCATCCCATCCCTCAACCAGACCATTGATACAACTCTTTCATAACCCGCTCCTCAAAAAGTGTACCCATCATAGGATGGAAATGTTAGAAGAGAGATAATGACCCTGATTTCCACCTCTAGTGGGCCCTGGGAAGGTGAATAGCACCGAGGGTATAATAAACACACCGATGGGAGGAATTTACACTTAAGATAACACATGATGAAGTGAGAGATAATATAGGAAATAACTATTGCATTATCAGACTTTAATGTAATTGAAATCCCAGGTACACATATGTAATGTCATGTAAAAAAAATACATATGAAAATTAATACTTCATGTACTAAAAAAATAAAGACAACTGCAACCACGAATCCCGAACAACTCATGTAAAACCCAAGCTATTAGTAACAATAATGAACCCAAATCTTCTCCAGGTGACCTAGAAAATATTTTATACAACATAGGGTGTGTATAATATTATAATAATTAGGATCATCCTTAGATCCTCTCTTTTAAAAGTAACGAGCGCATGCTAAAGTGTTGTGACCAATATCTAAAACTAACTCGTCACCTAAATAGGTATATTACGTTCCCAACCTCACCATGGATACTCTCACCAAGTATCACATACAATGGTATATAATAATTTAATAAATATCAAGGGAACCATGCTACCACTTCCCCATTGGTTTTCCACTTTTCCCCAACATCACACAACATGAGAAACTCCCTCTATAATGGCTAGCCTGAAGACACATGGGCATAACACCACCACATGAACCTCTTGCGACATAAAGGATTTCATGAAGACACCATGGATAAGAACCACAGTATCCACAAAACCAAAACTTACCAGGTAATTTACAATAGCCACCACATCCCCAATAACATGTGTCATACCTCATGTTTTATACCTCAATCCATTGCAACCCATACGCTGAGTAAGGATAATCAAGTCATCACATCATATACACGTTATACCTATAGTAATATGTAGGGAACTATATGCAGAATTTATGTGTGTGAAATAACCACAAGAAAGTACATCAATCTACACACATATATCGGTAAAACTAACAGTTGTTCATACTAGCACAAGTAACTACTACGAGAATCGAGCATAGACATAAGTGGAATCCATCCATACATCCTCCCATAAAGATGTTGATGAAAACACCCCCAAGTATCAGAATCTATGGGGTGTGAGTATCCCTATCTGATAGGGAGGGGTAGCATATATAAACAAAAAAATTAGATGATATAATATAGCTCACAACCACACTATAGGATAATCCTAGTCTTATACATAACTGTAGGTAACGTCTATTGAACTCCATACTTCAACTACTAGGACTAGATATCCTATAATCACATAACCATTTCAAGAGAATTATTAAATAATATTAACCTTTTTAATCAGTTTTACATTACGTTATGTAATTACATAACCATTATTTAAGCCTGACCATTTCCACATTACATTTCATTAGAATCACAACAGGTTTCATGCCCTCCATGCACAACCCAATAGAGTCCACGATTCTTCAAGAGTATAACCTCAACATTTCATCCCAACAAGATCAAACCCCATGGGTTAAATATCATTTATTCAATAATTTAGTAACATGATTAAAATTTTCCATATTACCAGGCATTATAAGAAATAATTCTATGCTACCAATCATAAGGGGATCAACATTGGGAGTAGGTGAAATACCTGTCATGTGTTTTCCCCATATTTCAAGAGTGTAGACCCATCCATCATTGAGAAGCTAAACATAGAATGCATGTGAAATAACCCACACATCTTCACATATTTTGGAAGTAGTGTAAGAAAGACCATATGAATCATGAAGTTGGGAATGTGATGTAGACAAAAAAATAACATATTAACTAGAAATCAGCTATAACAACTATGATAAAGCCCCACACCAACCTATTCCATTATCTCTGATGTTCTCCCTCAAACCCACATGAATTAACCACTACATCTCTACACTCTAGGAATAAACTACTAGAAAAAGCATTTGTCCTAGCTACCCCCACATTCCAAAACATCCATCCATGCTTAGCTATCCTAGGGTCACACCACATTAAAATCAACAGGAAATAAACAAAATAGCAATTGGTCACTTGGCCCAATATAAGGGATTTAACCATCACACAAAATGAGAACTGACAGTCCGAAAGCATAAGGCACGTCGACATTACAAGAAAGAGGGTTGCTTAGAACCCTTAAAGGAATTATCTTATAACACACATGTTCCTTATTCCAAATTGAATTAAATGATTCCATTAAACATGCAGTACTTTATCCCTTTGATTATCATCAACTAACAACAAAAACCAGATTAATCAACATGTCTCCTTAAATAATTATCTAATTAATTATTTTTTAATAGTAGCTTTAAATTCATTACCAATTTCCACGAATAACAAAATATTAATCAATCAATATATTTATATGAAACTATATAGAAAATAAAGAGGCAATTACATTGCTATGAAATTGATAATAATTATTTTAATCTGTTTCATACATTCATTATGTCAATTCCTTTGTGATCTAGTTTCTATGTCATGAAAAATCAACATTTAGACATAAATAAACATGGAGATCACATGCCATAACTTGTAAATGGGAAATGTGAGGAAACTAACCAAGAGACATAGAAAATAGAGGTATAACATACCTTATATAAAGGACCAATAAACAAATAAGTGTTGCACTAAAAAGGGGGCTCACATCCAGCATGAATAACTATAGGGAAAATTATCTAAAGCTACAACAAAATGCATGAATCCTATGAAAAATATGGAAATGTATGAGCATATCCCTCTAAGGAATAAGAAAAAAAATAAGGGAGGATGATATCACGACCCTATAGAGAAATTAACATAAAAATATTTTAAAATACTGATTATATTTTCCATTAAAGGTGAATCTGTTCATGATCACACGTTTTGACCATGAAAAATATCCCAGACTGTGAGGAATATTAATATAGAGATTATGAATTTTGAATCCACCATCAATCTTTTAAAACAAGGACTTGAACGTGTTTTACGTCAATGAATGTATCAAAGGAGAAAAAATTATGAAGATGGGTACACTATTCATTAGTCACCACCACTATTGGAACAGACTACCGTCATCATAAGATGATTCTCCATTACTGTTGGGATGAGCTACCATCACTATTTGATAAATCACCATCACAGTTGGAATCATCTTCCATAACAGTTGGAAAAGATAGAACCACCATTAGATGATCTACAACCACCATTGGATGAGCTAACACCCCCATTGGATGAGCTACCACCACCGTTGGACGATCTACCACCACTGTTGGACAAGATACCACCACCATTGGACTACTTCCACCACCATTGGATGAGATACTACCACCATTGGAAAATTTATTGCCACAGTTATATGAGCTAACACCACCGTTGAATGAGATACCTTCCTAGAAACATCGTTCACAAATCTGAGAAAATTTGGGAAAGTGATGTAACTAGCTACCTCGTCCTCCAATAACAACCCAATACCCATATTTCTATAAGTAATGTATTGTAGAGGTATGAGACCTTAAAATGGGACCAGTAATTGAATATATTATTGGAAATAATTTAATATATTTCATGTTGAATTTTTTTCACCATAATAGTTAAGATATTTTAAAAGATAGTGGAAACAAATCATAGTCGTATATATTAATATTTTTGAATTGGGGTTTTCAATAAAATAATCTAATTAGAAAATGGTTTTTGTGATATAATTAGGAATCAATATCATCTATATATCATTTATTCTAAAAATAAACCATTATGGTCTAATATATTATAGTTGATATTAAGTTTTAACTAAATAATGCAACCATTCTGATATGATTTTCTTGGTATAATAGAGATGGTGATGAATTAAACAACAAATATATACACTGTAAACATTTATATTATAGGTTTAAGTAGTATTCAAAGTAATTTAATTTATCTATTTTGATACAACTAGATACAGAGTGAAATTTCATGTATTGTAATGAATTAATTAAAATGCATAGTTATAATTAAAACTACTAATTAATTTAGAAGTATTGAATTACTGATAATTATCATAGATGTTGAATAATTTTACAAGGGAATTAACTTATACTAATTAATGGAAGATTTATAGATTCTTATTATTAAATGATAGTTTTTTCTTCAAAACATCATAATCCATTTGAATAATTATCATGTTAATTAATGAGGTTTTTAATATAATGTTGGAGAAGAAAGGGTACAATGAGTTTTGGAAAAGTGGAGTCAGCATGTCCCATTTGTTATGTTATCCAGTAAACAATTGTATTTATTTGGACATTATAATTATTGTTTTTTAAAAAAATATAACACTATGGACTATCAATATTCTTTTGATGGGGAATTGTTTTCTATTATTCTTGAATTTCTATCTTTCCAGGGATTAAAAAATATTATTATTATCATTCATACTTTATTATGAAAATTTAAAACTTTATACTCCATGGACATATGATTTTCATCCATTTCAGATATCATGCCCTTTATTTGGTACTTTCCCCCAACCAATTCATCTCCAATGTGATTCCATTCTTAGATATCATCCAGATTTTTCACCAATGAATTGAAATTAGTTTTACTCATAGAAACTAATGTTGTAATAAATTTTGAATTTGTAGATGTTCTTCCCGGATTTAGTTGAACTTTTGATAGTCATGTAGTTTACTCTATTTTCATTGTTGTCATTTCCATTATTGTTTTTGTTGTTTGGGGTGATATATGTTCACGTGATGTTTAATATTATGGTTTATCTTATTTTACAATTATGTTTAGAAATTTTTCCATGATGTGGAATGTATCATGGATATTTAAACTTCTTTGTATTTATAAATTTCATGTTATTAGGTTTTTTATGAGGTAGATTGGATATTATATTTTACTTCGCCTAGTGGTGCACAATATTAGGGGACTGGCCTAGTTTACCAAATATGATATTTTAAAAAATATTATCAGTGGGAGTTAACCAGCCTAAATTCTTAAGATACATCATGGGTTTATTTTGGGGTCATTAATAGAAAAGAGCTAAGCCCTTTGGATTATAATCAATATGTTCTATAACATGCCTAGACAGCTTACTACATTGTCTGAACTCAAATTACCAAGGGTGGTAATTGTTTTGATTATTATGAATTGGTTTTAGAGGATATTTAAATACACTTTCTATAAGGTTTATTTTAATGAACCTCTTCCTTAAAATGGTTTTATCTTTCTTTCATTAAATCCTAAATTACATTAAATACTTGGTGTTTAATGGAATTAATATGTATTCTAGATGTTAGTTATATGTTTTTTGAATTTTCTCTTATTTTGAAATGTAATTGTATATTTTTTTTTGAAAAATACCCATTAAAGATATATTTTCAATACATTTGAGGAATCTATTAGAAATTATTCATATTTATGTCCCTAATTTAACCCTTACATGGTGGAATCTATAGTATACATTATATACATACTCAGTTAGGTTGAAATTAGGCACCGGGGACGAATAAAAAATCATTGATTGGAATATAACAATACGAATATGTTCAATATCTCTGGTAATAAAGTATACCAATCATCCTAAGAGAATCTTGAGGCATTTTAAATGATTATAATTTGTATGAAAATTCATTTGGACTATAATTTAGGTTTCCTTAACATATGATTTAAGTTCTGGGAAAAATATTATAGATATTTCTTTTGCATTCCAATATTCATGAGGGTCTTCCTTCAGAATTTTTCATGGAAATATTCAACCAATATTTTTATCATAAAATTTTATGTGAGGTGAATATATTGTAATTTATAAATATATTTAAATGATATATTACAGTCACGGATTATTAAACCCATTTCACTATGTAAGAGAACATATAACCACAGCGTGTCAATAACTATTACCATATAAATAAAAGTATCACAATGGTCCTAAAGGACAATTTTCTATCAATATTAATTCATTTATGTCATTAGAACATTTTGGGTGTGGTTGATAATCCATGGATGACCATAGATAATATTTTTGGGGATATTTATTTAGGATGATCTTTGGTTATTGGGGATTCAATCAAGGGTGCAATTTCATCCTAAATATAAATTTATATGGTTGCTAATTTTCATTAAGACAAGTTTTATGGTTTTTTTAAGATTACAACATGTGATTTTCTATTAATGAATAAAGAATAATAAGAGAAATCCCAAAAAACGGAAGCATTGTATATTTTAATCATTTTGGAGAATTAAGAAAACATAGGCATTTTTGGGTTTTTTCCTGAGGAATTAAATTTTGATCAAACCTCATTAAATATTTGGTGGTTTTTTCTGATGCTTCCATGTGTGGTGGGGTTTATCTTCATTTCAAGGTGGAATTTTATAGGGCTAATATATATCAAATAGTATCTAATACTAGAGAAATTTAAACATTAGAGTACGCACTAGAGGAATATGAGCGGGGTTTGGAAACTTTTTGAGGTATAATTTTTATTTTATCCATAATTTTAATTTCATTATTTGATATTAATGATACTAATTCATTTATATAATGAAAATTAATTTATGGTTTGAACATTAATTCAAAACATAATTCAATATTTTTTGATATTTCCCTGACTTCAAAAAAGTTGTCTGAACAAGGTTTCCATTGTCCCTTGTATTGGGTGATGATAAGAGAAATTGAAGTGTTTTGGGACATTCTTCTTCATGATCATATTGTGCTCTATTTTAAAATTATCATTGATTCAATTATAAATGTTATATCTCACACTAACTATTATCAACAAAAAGTTGACTCATTTCTTATTATGTAGTCTCTCATGAAATTTAGGGTCAATGGGATTATAGATCAGGTCGGGTGGGACATATTTTTTTATGGAGGAGCAGTTTCATGCAAATTATGTGAGATTTTTTTGATGGAATTGAATCATATTTGTATAGACCTCCAACTATACTTTTTAGTGAGTACCCTGATGCATTTCAATGTGAATGTTCTATATTACCACTATAAGGGTCATGTTTAATATTTACTTTCTCCCTACTACGATTCCCATTTATATTCCATATTATCACATAGATACTGATGAGTTATTGAAACATAAAATCCCACAAAAAAAATTGTTGATTATAGTTTCATTCATGTACATGTTGTTGTTAGAGAATCACCATTACTCTTTTCAATGAATAATAAATGATTCAATATAATATATATTGAATATTGAATGTAATATTTTTTTATTATTAATAACATGTATCATTTTTAATGAATTGATGATCTATTTGATCATATAATTGGGGACCATTATTTTCAATGAGTTTACTTTGGTTGGAGTACAATATATGGGGATTTTAATAAGAGGATATACATAGGATAATGCTTATGTGAAGTTATATTAATTAAAGTTTTTTGGTTACACCCCTCAATATCACTAACTCTACTGGAATTTTTATTTAATTAATGAAACAAATTAATCATCGTTTCATTGAATCATTAACATCAATGTTTGTGATGTTATTTTTATATACATCATGTTCGGGGAGGACCAATATATTGGACAAGGGTTTTCATACATAAATTTTATATCTTCTTGAAGGAATGTGCAATAAATTTCAATAAAACATTCCGAAGGATCATAATGATGTTGTGTATTTGAAGATTCAATAAACAATATAATTATCTGATGAAATAATTTTACCTTATGAAAAATATTTCTTCCTATTTTTTACACATCATTGAAAATCCTTACATTTTTTTCTCAAATCCTATATAAATTAAACACATGAATAAAGTGAACTTAGATTCTCAATAAGCACAAACAAGATTGATATCAATGAATACATTGAAATAACATGAGTATAGTGGCATGATAACAAGAGTGTAACATATAAAAAACATACCATGAATTTCATATAACATAATCTTGTTTCATTACATAAATAATAATAATTTACAAGACATAAATATTGATGGATTCAATGATCATATTAAATGAGAGATTAAAATTTCCCTAAGGCATTACTTTTTGGCATACTTGATAGCTTATTAAATTTTACACTCTTATAAATTGAAATAGTTTTTCAAATTATTTGAGTACATGAAATATTTCCATTAAATAAACATATGAACATGAAACTAGATCCATTAAAAATATTATGGACATGCAATTTATGTCAACACATAAACATACAGACATGAATAATAGTTAACAATTATAATCTTATAGATATGTATGTTAGATAGGAATAATAATATGTTAATGAAATACTTTTACATGAATAAAATATTGAACTATATGTGATGCAAACATGTAGGAAAATTTCTTCATGATTCATCTATATTTACCCAATGAATTGTAGGTTATTAATATTCCAAACTAACATAAAATAATAATTCTTTCATATAAATTCGATAGGATAAAAAATCATCGCATTATATAAAATCCCAATGAAAATAAATAGGTTCTATAAATATCTCATCATAATAATAATAAACCCTAATATATTTAATTAGGAAGATATAATTGAATTATATCCCATTAAAACATAATTAACATAAAAATATGTTATCTGATATGGAAAATTGTTTTAATAGAATACAAGATAATTTCATGATGAATATATCATTTTCATTATGAATTACTATTTTTAAAAAAAATTCCCCTATATTAAGAGATTTTTTTTAAAAAAATATAACCTTTGAATCCAAAAAAATTATCATCTTATCATTTATTTTTCATTATGGTTAGTAATTCTATTAGAATTTTATACATTTAATTAAAAAAATCACTCTATTATAGAAAAATTAAAATACACATCATTGGGAAAATGAGCAGAATCTTCTTTTTAACTATTTTTAATAAAATTAAACATGATAATTATGACATTGAAAATTATATTATAATAGTAAAAAAAAATTTGAATAAATTTTATAATATAAAAATGAATGAAAATTTGTCTTTCAACCGAAGAGAGAAAAATATTTGATTTTAAATTAAACACAATTTCAATTTCGTTAGTGATTATGTTGAGGAAAAAAGAATTTTTTTATTATAATTAAATAAATTTAGAATAATAAATTTCATGAGTTTTTTCAGTGTTATATAATAATACTTTTTATCATAAACATAATCATAAAAAATCTTAAAACCCATTAGATTATAATATAAAACCCGTACTATTTTTCAACATTAAAATCAATAGATACTTGAAATAAAGAGATATAAATTGATATTTATGTCCCTATATATTTCAAATGAAGAATCATAAAAATCACTCATGGATAGTATATACCCAACATAAAATAAACAAGTCATGAATGTGGAATATTTCTCACCAAAATATATTTTTTGTAGAAAAATATGTAACCATGGTACAAAAACGATAATAGTTATTTGAAGCTCATTTATAATAAATATATATATATATTAGTTTAATTTAATCAAAATAATATATTTTATACTATATATAATTTACTTTTATTATTTTTCACATGTTCACTAATAATTAATTCAAAAAAATAATGTTCTACGTGATTTATACTTCATTCCATTCATCTGTATTCTTGTGTTTATGTCATTGTCCATGTAAATCGATCATAGCTAAGTAATTTATGTAATAATAATATTTATATAAATATAATATATATTCACTATATTTATTTTCATATTCATCCATAAATGTGTTGATAGAAAAATAAATTACACTGATCCTAGTGATGATAAGACATAAATACTCACGAAAGCTATATTCACATTTCAATGGATGAAATAAAAGAAACATAAATAATAATTCATCATTATATATTAATAATATTATATATATATATATATATATATTATAAAATTCAAAAAATATTACCATCCTTTTTAAGATGTGATTAAAAATAATCTCATCGCTTCGTAGTGGTGGTAGCCCGCACCTATTGACAACTAACATCACCATTTTCTAATGACTTAGAAAGTAATAAGGTAGATAGGATATGATTAATCTAGAATCAAAATTATTTAATTAATATAATTTATAAAATTTATACCAATCATAACACTCATACAAAAAATATAATGATGGAAAATTATTGCATCTCTAGGAGGTGACGATAAGTCTTAGGTACACATGAGTGAAACTTTAACTTCCCATTAGAAATGAATGACTATGGATAAATATATATTCATACTAATAATAACAATTAATTATAATTAGGATACTTATGTTATTATATTATTATAAATACCATATATTTGTCAGAGTTTATGATGATTTTAAAAGAAGGTGATCAGTTTAGGTGATAACCTATTCAATCAAACAACTCCATTAGATATCCTTTTATGTATTTCAAGGTCTGTATTTTGTTAAATAAATATCCTATATAATTTGGATAGGTATTTTGGTAACATATTGTTTCATGGAATGGTTAATATAGAATGAAATATGTGGTGTGATGAAGAGAAGGGATGGGTTCCCATTAATAATTTAGGGGATGGGCAGTCTTCAGATATCTTTAAAGACTAAAATATAATAAAAACATTCTATATATAAATTATTCTAAATGGATTGGGATTAAAATATATGGTAGTATTGGGAATAAATAAAATAAACCAATAATATTTTTATTGGTTTATTGGGAGTTTTAAAAATTATAATTTTGATTATCCCCTTAGTGAGCAAATGTTTCCATTGAGTACAGTGATATATTTATCACACTTAATGGATATAATTTCACTTATATATTGATAATTGTAACATATATTTCTAAGGGAAAAAATTTTGGACCATATTTTATCCACCATATCCAATTACCAAAAAAATAATAACTTCATTTAAATAAATTGACAATATATTATTTTGAGAAAATACAATTAATTCCAGTTTTGAAATTATTTATTTAATTTTAATAAATTACATAATGAAAATTTTGGAAATAGAATGTATTCATTTATCATGAAAATAATATTATATAATAATCTATAAAATACTTCTAGAAATATTAATTAGTCTTATTATATAACTTATATTATTTAGAAAATAATTTTTTTTCTATTTCTAATAATTGATAAAATATTTCATCAAAATTCCATAAGAATTAAATGTAATTATATACCTACTAAAAACTAGAAATATTTTACCATAATTAAAAAAATTAGATATGAAAAAAAATATACATTTACATTCATACAGAAAATTATATTTCCCTATGTGGAATTATTGTATATATTTAAAATATTGAGAGTGAAATTTTTTAACATTCAGTGGTTTAAATATCATGTTTTTCATTTTCAAGAACAAATATCACTTGAAAAATTAATTGTTGAGATTAAGTTGATATAAATAGAATTTCATTCATCTAGAATTAATTGGTTGGTAAACATATTACCTTATCTCCCAATTTTAACCTATATTAACCTTATTTACCCTTTACTAAGGTTACACATTTTACTAAGAGTAAAATTGTTATTAACCAATAAAACCAATTGATCAAATTTTAACCATATGATTCTAAATATCAAATATATTTTATAAAATTAAATTTATATATGTTTCATAAATTAATATTAATATTATCATGAAATATATATGGAAATCCCTTTTAGAAATAAATATTTCAATCAAAAGTCTTGATTAATTTATATTACATGCCCAGAATAATATTATAAGAATGTTAAATAATATGAAATAATATATAATATATAACCATAATTAAAAAAATCTGTAATTATTATGATTTTAAATTTATAAAGATAAAAATTAATTCTGTTCATTAGAAAATTACTTATAAGTAAAATTCCTATTTTGTGTAGAAAAATATATTTTTTCCAAATTGAACTATTTTTTTTAAATGAATATAAATGGATAATGAATAATAGAAAAGAATTAATTTAACATTTTAACCAAAATAAAAATATAGGATTTAGATAAATCTTTAAACAAACATATATTATTCAAAGACTAACATTATTTTTATGTATTCCTAAAAAATAAACATTTTATAAAAATTCAATAAAATTACAATAAATTAATTTTTATAATCTTATTTAAAAATGAATATCATTTAATCAAAAATATTTTATAAATTTTAAAGAAATTATTTATAATATTAAATCAAATAAATCAGTTAAAATCATTATTTATGAAAACGTATTTTTGAGGAAAAAATTAACATCAAAAAAAATTAAGTGAACACTTTTAAAGGAATTAATCATACATTTTTATTTATTTTAAACAATCTATATATATATATATCATAATAATTTTTATCCTATTAATACACTTAAAATTAGGGGTTATTTCATTTTGGTTATATTTATAAAATAAAATTTCTCATTTCTTATTGCTTTGTATTATGTGTCATGTATTCTATCTGACATTGTATTCTTTTAAATTTTCCTTGTAGTTGATTCTCCCCTTTGAACTAATTATTCCTTCAAACATCCTCTCTATTGAGAGAGTTTAGATATTTGAAAATTCTATTGTACCAAACCCAATCATAAAAATGAATAATTAGTTACTACGTTAAAATGGAATATAGGAAACAAAATGGTTAGTAGAGATAACATATTGATATGTTCCGTGATTAGAAAATTATTGAGAATAGAAAAAATGGACAAATAATTTAAAACTAAAATCTGAGAACTAATATAGTGTGATATAAAAAATCATCAACTTAATGTTAGTGATCCAAAAACAACAAATATATGATAAGTTAAAAGGATATTGATTCATTATAAATTAAGGTAAAGTAAAAAAAACTATTTAATGATCCTTCTTGAAAATTTGGGGAACTATTTCACAATAAATATTGATTACTAGGGAAAATATAATTATATGATTTATTTCCACATAAAAACAAAATTTCATCATTTCGTTATGATTTGATCAATTTTCAATTTATCCATAACACTATGAAATAAATATTCAATATGAATTTCTCATTACAGAAGAAATATAATTATCCTAAAAAAATTCATAAAAACCACAAATTAATTAAAACACGTTCATAATCTCTATATTATTTTACTAAAAAATTGATTATCATAATTTATTCAATATGGAAAAAATAAAATTTCAACTCTAAAACACCATTAGAAGTTTAACATAATGCATTTCATAAATAGTTCACCACAAAACTATACCAAAATATGTTTAGATAAAATCAAAATACATAACATTTCGAATGATGGTTAGTAAATTTTAAAACAATATTATAAAATAACCCAAAATTATAAATAAAATTTAAAAATCAGCAACCAAATATGTGAATAAACTGATCATATATTTTAATTAAACATATTAATAACCTAAATTTCTATATAATTATAATTAAAACATACATAATTTAAAAAATTATATATCCCATCATTCCTTAAATAAAATAACAGATGATTTAATAAATCCCATAAATCAAAAAATACTATAAATTCTATAAATGATAATATAAAACACGTTTTCAAAATACCAAAAAACTATTCCAGGGGAAAAAATGTTTTCCAATATAATTTTTGTCAATCAAAAATCACATTGACACATTATTTTATCTACAACATGGAATGTGTAAGTGTTATATTTCTATTAATAATGTATTCCACAAAAATATTTCATTACCTCTAAATCACTTTTCTCTATCATAAATACCATTTATCTCATTCTTGTAGATCCATTAAGAATAACATCTATTGATTAATATTAAGATGTATCATGGAAATTATAAACTAAATGTCATAAAAAAATACTTTCAACATAAATATCAAAATCCTATACAAAAATACTACAATAATTCCACTTCAAGGACCATCATTACATATTCCCCAATTTGGTCTAGTAGATAAATATTTTATTAGTTAATTATCTCAGGTTATTCCATTATTCCCCAATAATAAGTCATTGAACTATAAATAGCTACTTAGGATAATGGTTTTATCACCCAAGAAAAATATTCTTTTCTATATTGAAATTACATGCTCTATGTCATTCTTCTCCTCACATAAAACAAATTATTTTTCATTTGTTATAATTACTTGGGTTATTCATCCAAAATTAACAAAATAATGTAAACAAAGACCACATTTCTATATAGTATCCACAATCAAACCACATAATAATCACTATCCTTCTATACATTGGTGATTCTGAGATTTGGTTATGGTTAATATTTCTGATTATCTATCTTGATAATGGATTTGGAATAATCAGGATATCTATAACTCTATTCATTATCCCATGTAGTTTCTCATAAACCCATTTTCCATCACATTCAATGAAAACCCATTTCCTTCTTGTTCCATCTATTGTCTACATCCCAAAAATATATAATGACCCATGTTTAATCTAAATTTTATTTGTTTCAGGATAAAATGGGTGTCATATTATATTATAAATAACAAATCAATATCTATTTTATAATAACTATTAATTTTTTTTCCAAGTATCTAATTAAAATGGAAAAAAGATAAATGGATAAAAAAATATAAAATATTAATTCCAAAGTAAAAAATTTTGTGTTTCTTCAATATATTAGAATCATAAACACCATGGCCAAAAATACATGAATAAAACAAAATATTACTACAACTATAAACATATTATAAAAATTAAATATATTTCCTTGGGTGGAATTCCAGTTAATATTTATGTAAGTAATGAAGTGGTATTTATAGAGTATAAAGGGAAATGGGACCTTCAAGATTTATATATTTTTGGACCATTGGTGAAATATAAAATGTGGTCAATATAACCTTTGTAAAAAAAATTCATTGGTAACTGTACATATTGGTAATAATTCTAACATCGTTATTTTTTTGATATATTAATGAAAAAGGATAATTAATTCATAACTGAGAATATGTGGACTCAATCACCAGATCCATGACATATCAGAATAATTTTTCACAATGTGGGATAAAGGATGAATCACCAATGTTTATTCTTGGCCAAGACCACATGAATCATCAAAAAATGAATATATAAGGAAATAAGCTAGGGTAGAAGTTCATCTTAGTGGAAATTACTCCTTGATCGATGTTAACATGTCCACACATTAAATCTATCACAATCATACACATTAACCATAGGTCATACAAGAGTGTTATAATGGATTATGTTTCCAACACATTGTTACATAATGTGTAAATAGATTGTATTATTTTATTATTCAATCAGTTCAAATTTATGAATGTTTTTCCTTAATAGATTATATGTTTATTCGATAAAAAAAATTAAATTTATTTTTTAGAAATAAATTCTACATTTACAAATATATATAACTTTTAATTTTTATCTATGTTATTCTACATAATATTTAATTTTATTAAATCTTATGTCAAAAACACTCTTGTTGGAATGTTTTTTCTGAGGAAATTTTTTAATTGTCCAAAATTATATTGTTCCTTACAACCTGATATTTTTTAGTTATTAAGGTCTTTTATATTTAAAAGTTAAAAATATCTTAATCTTACATATATATTTAGTAAATAAAAAACATTTTGTAAATCCTATGGTCAAAAATAGGTTAGAGCAATTTTAGGGTTTTTTTTCTAAAATACATTATTTTTCTCATAATAATAAAAATATTTTCTGGGGTTATTGGTAGGTTTAATTTCTTAATAATTATTTTATAATGATTTAATAATTTTATATCCACAATACATGACCTAATATATGTTAATTTGTCAATATAATGTATTTTAATGTATTTTAATCATCTTCTTGAATCTATAAGTGGCTTTCTATAGTCTAAATTTCATGCTCTTCCCTTAAAAACATTGAATTTTTTAATATTTTGTTTTTACATGCCAAAATAAGTCATTTAATTACACTGTGATGGATTAAAATAACATAAATTGTGTCCCAAGTTTCCAAATCCATGGGAAAGAATTATAGTGAATCCATTTTTTATTTTCTATAACAAGATTTCCAAGGACCATATTTGAAAATTATTAGGAAATCCCACATTTTTATATAAATAACCATCCATTTAATCATTTACATTCACTCCCAGTCCAAATTACTCAAATTTCTAGTATTTTGTAAAACTAGGGAGTCCTTCTACCAATTCCTTAATCCCCCATGGTTTCATCCCTCAAAATATTGAATTAACTCTTTTTGGTAAGATAATTATCCTTCTTTTATCTTTAATTCAATATCCAATTTTAATAAATTTCTAAAAAATTCTAATGTTATTCTCTATTGTTACCATTTTCTTTACAAGAACACATATAAATTATGTTATATCAATTGGTTGAAATTGTTCCCATCCATTTTAAAATTTTCTAAAACAATGTCTTATACCCATAATGCTGCCAAATTAACTTCCCAAAATTTATCTCTTATCCTTATGAAATTATCTTTTATATTCTTTTATTGGATAAGAAACCCTTTTTATTTTCCAATTGTATTAACCTTGATGTAATTATGATTTAACGTTTTTGTAATTTAATCATAACAATACCCAAATTAACATTTTGTGGGATAATAATGACGTAATGAAGATGTCCTTAGGGACTTTTGTACAACATGATTTTGATAAGAAAGATATTCTTTATTCTAAAAGGGTTACTAATGAAATGAATTTTTATGACCTATGTGACTAATATTAATTAAGTCATATGAAGGTTGTGCCTTTATGGTTCACTTATTTATTTAGTTAAAAATTCAATCTATATAGATAAAAAAATTTATTATAGCATGGAAAATATCGTTTGTAATTTTCATTTATGACAACTTGGTGAAAAACCATAATTATATTCTCATGAATGCCTCATTTAAATTATAAAAACACATTACTATGTTATTAATCATGTTTTATTTATTATGTTATTCTTCATTTAAAATTTCTCATTACAGAATTATATTACTCATGATCACATTTAAACTGTTTCCATTACTTTTTCCCATATTGGGACTCATGCTCACCCCATTCATTTGATTTATACCCCCAAGTTATGATATACAATAAATTTAATGTATAATTAACCCTTATAAAATCCTTTAATTTGTATTAGAAAAATTCGTTAGGTTATCATTTATTATGTTCGTGATTTCAATGAAACTAAACATTAAAAGAACCTCTATTTTGTTCCTTGAAATGGAATGTATATGTAATAGAAAGGAAGAATTCCATAGTTGGTATCAATGAAAGGTTTCATTATTTTTTGGGAATTGATAATATAAATACTTATTATTAATGCTGGGTAAATTATTAATTATAGGAAAAATAAATTAATATTTGGGATGTTTTATGTAATTACATTTTGGGCTATGAAATCAACATATTGATATGAATATATTATTATTTCTATGGATAGATAAATCTATGGGTAGCACCTGAAAATCCCACAATGAACATGAATCAATAAAGAACTGGTGCATGAAAATTGGCCTTGTTGAACTATGGGGTTTACACTCCTAGTGGATATGGTTGGTTAATCACAAATTCATATAAAAAATTAAAAAAGACATATAGAAAATTTAATTTTTATTAAATAATAACTTATTTAATAATGATTATTTAAGACATAAATTTCGTTAGAATTATAAGATTCTTAAAATAAAAATGTTTCTCACTATGGTTTTATTATTATAAAAATGTCAGTAAATTTGAGGAACCATGTAAATAATGAGAATAACATATTATGCATTAACAACCATCTTTTGGAAAATAAAATGGAAAAATTCATACGGATAATAAATCAAATATCTGAATTTGGGAATAATAACTTGAATCAACACATGAGGATTGATCTTCATCAAGTGGAACATCTTTTATTTTAGTCCTTCATGCATAAACAACCATATATATTTAGTGGATCAATAGAACCACTGATTTATGAACAATTAATTTTCTCTGTAAGACAATTTTTTGTGCTCATCTATTCATAGAAAGATAATGTCACCAAAGAATTATACCATATAGAAGGATAATCTAGTTATAGGTGGGAACTAATTAAAAACATGAAGACATGAATGGATATTTATTATATGTAGTGGAATGATTCTAGGGTATCATTTTCCATTATTATTATGCATGTTCGATGGAAAAAAATTGTGATGAATTCCTTGAGTTGAAGAAAATGGAAATTGAATAAGTGGGAAGCGATGAAATGAAAATTAAAAAAATTCTTTATACACATATAGAAATTTTATGTATCCTAAGTGAATGTTTGATAGAACCTTTAGTGGAATGAGACATCATTTGATGTGGAATTTAACAAAGAGAGACTGTTAAAAATATGAGGAGATATTATAAAGTTCTATTGTCATCAACCAGCCTAAATACCTTGGTACCCAGATAACCAAGATTGTACTCACATAGCCCAAAGGGAATTCCCAATACCCATTGGTTTTCAACAAGAACCTAGAACCAAACAATATTAATACGGGAATAATTTTTCCACAAACTCAACAAAATCAAGAGATACGTGTGAGTATTCATAATTGAATACTCTACATGGATAAATGTATTTAAATTCAAAAAAATATGAACAATCACAATGTATAACCATTAAAAACTATAAAATAAGATCACAAAATACCCAATGTCTCAACAGACAGACCATTATAATACTTAATTATCAACAACCAAAACCACCTCCATGTGACTCTTTTACCTTGCACGAACCTAGTAGATGATAATCTACACACACACAAAGGCACTGATAAATATGATCTAAAACTTGTATAATCTCACCATGTATTATATAATAATATTCCATATTTTATTAACTAAACCAATATTTAAATTTTGATTAAATAAGCTTGTAATTTTAAAATAAAATGTAAAACAAATCATTCTTTATAATTCATTTAATAAAAATATTTCTAGAAAACGACTTAGTAAACATTTTATATAAAATAGATTATAAAAATTCACAAGGAATTGGTAAAATAATTACAAAAAATGGAATATATATATATATATATTATAATTCATTATAATTGAGAAACATAGCCATATAACAAGAGGAATAATAGTTCTAGGTTATGATATATTCACATACACGAATATGTGATCACTTCAACAAGTGTTCACACTTCCCTAAAACACTGGTCAATGGGGAATCATCATAATCATATCAGGGATGCGACCTAATGTATATGTTTTGATAGAGTTTTAAATAAAAAATGGTGTGTTTTTCCAAATAACTAACTAAATACCCAGGCTTTCATGTTCTCTAACAAAAAAAAAGGAAATTTATTTCAAAACTATCATAAATTAAAATAACTAATTTTTCAATTTTAGTATATTGATTTACATTTAAAACCCCAAAAGGGGTTTTTAAAAGAACATTCCATTTTCATGTATAAAATAAATTGTCTCTTATCAAAAAATAATTAATATATTTTTCTAAAATACAATTTAGAAATCAATTACCTAACTAAATTTCACCAATTAAATTCCACTATTTTAAATTCCACTATTTTAAATTCACAATTTTCCATAAAATTCCATGAAAACACCCCAATTCAATTGAATTGGTTGATTTTCCCAAATCCATGCCAAATGAGTTATAAATACCAAATCACACATAAAAGGGTTTCCCCAATTTAATATAAAATAAATTATATTTTAAAAAATAAATATAAATTAAATCTTGAAATTTAGGGTTAATGTAATTAGATAATATAAACGGCACTAGCTACCGAATTAAGGAGATCATGTCTCCCAAAACACGTATTGGTAAACAAAAACAATGATAATCCCTAATAATAATTAAATAATAAAACCTAGATTCAAGATTTAAGACAACATAGATTATATTCTCCATCAACATTGTGATCTAACATACTCTATGTAAGAGAGATGAATTTATAAAGATAGAATTAACAGAGAGAGAAAACATACTATGATTATATGAAACAATGATCTCATAAATTCAATCTTCCTTGTAAGGGGATTATAAGAGAAAAAATTAGTCCTCTAGAGATATGATGACCTATGAAAACATTATAGTTGATGTTCGGCTCACGTGGTGGGGGGGGGGGGGGGGGGGGTTTAAAAGGGGGTTCGAAAATTTTTAATGATTTTTGGGAATAAATAAAATCCCCAAACATGGTTTACTAGAGGGAGAGAATAGTTTTTAAATCTATATTCCCTAACCATATGCCCCTACTCGTGGAGAATCATGGTTTCACTCCTGTGGGAAAATACTTTTACAAACTATGCACTAACCATGAAAACCCCCACGACTTGGGTTAGCGATATTGGAACTATTAGGGTTCATGGTTTGGGAAACCCATAATCCAAATGTGAATAACCCTTGAAGTTTCATTTTTCCATGATTTCACAATAAGAACCCATAAACCAAACCAGGCGAAAGCATAATAAAATGTGGGGTTTAGTGGTTCCAAAAAATAGTAACTGGATGATACATCCTCCACACTATTAAAACATTATATCCATACGAATATTGTTATTATGGTTTCATTTAAAAAATACGAGGCGAAGGATCTCTTATCAGTTCCACCCTCTCCCATGTCTCTTGGAAATCAGAACCATGCTTCTATATTGTTCCTACAAAATTTATCATTCACTATTTAATCACTTATATTTTAGAAAACAATTTCTTAAACGGATTATTAGTAATGGATAAATTGGGTTCCACATCATGATCTCTCCTAGTCAACACATGAGATGGATTAGAATGATAGTTTCATAACTGAGATACATGAAAAATGTCATGAATCGATTCCACATGTGATGTATGCTCTAAATTGTAAAACACTTTTCCCACCTTCTAAAAAACCTCAAATATTACCACAAAACGTGAAACATATTTCACTTTGCTTCCTTGCCTTCTATGATGTCACATCTTTGAATTTCCATATATTATTATTATTTATTATATAGAATTATTACGAGACTATCCATTGAGACTATGTGTTATTTAAATCGATGGTGTTTTTGAAACAATTGTTGAACATTATTAAAATAATATTTATCACATGCATGTATTTTTCCTAAATAAGTGGAATAACTTATAAATGGGTATCCAATTCATTAATTTGGGGGAACCGCCACATTCAGAGTAGCAAGTTTACATTAGGTGGGGCCTAACATTGATATAAATAGGATAACATTGAAAGGTAATTTTTTCACATTTAATTAAATAAATAAATAAATATTCATTCTATTTAACATTATTCAATGATATAACAACAATTCTCTATTTTAATAAACCATGTCAGAGAACATCCATGGTTATGTTCTAATTTTATATGGATATTTATGTAGAAATAATTGATCATAAAAAATTTATTCAATATTGTGATAAGTAAACTGATGAAATGTAACACATTTTTCATTTTTACCATTCCATATTTGATGTGATTATGTATACAAGATATCATTCATTGTATTCATAACCTTACAGATCATAAGATCTACCCCTTTCTAGTATATTAATTTCCCTAGGATACTAGGATTTTTTTCTGATTTATAAACTAGTATATGAAATGGTGAATAATTTAATTCAATGGGAAGCTACATTATATAAGTTATATTAAAACAGGCATGTGAGGTTCATGGATATATCTGATTTACCAAGAGTAATAAAATATTTTGTCTTCCAGGTTACAATACATTGTATCTATTGACAATATAATAATGTTACAACTGGATCTAGGCTACGGTTGACAAGGTCAGTACAACCCACTACTTTAAAATATCATTATCAAAATTTTTAACCACACAATTTAATGTTCACAATAAAATTCACCTATTGAATAAATAGTATAGATGGTGTGTGTAATAATTTCATTAGGGATAGTATTATCATACTATTTTATTGGTACAATTAAATGTGAGTAAATACTCTAATGATTTTTTGAATAAGAATAAAGATAATTTGAACATGTATATTATTAATGGTTCTACAAATCCTTAAAAAATAAAATTACCACATATATTAGATCTAGGATTTTTACCTCAAATAGTAGTTGATATAATGATTTTTAAATGTATTTTAAAATTATAATCAAGATCAATTATATTTTTTAGTGTTATATCTCTCATAATAACATGTAATGGCTAAATAGATATTGGATAAATAAATCATAACTTAAGCTATCCTATCATTGATGATAGACTGAATAATAAAATTCTATTGGTTTCTAAGATATATTTTAATGGAAATGTGTAGATCTTCATGAATAATAAATAATCAATGAATTTGTTTAATGAACATCATAGTTTTACTATGTTAAATAATTAAAAGAATATTTTTTAAAGTAAAATATGGTCAAAAATCATAATATTTGTTTTTAATAGGGTTTTTATTTATTTTAGTGAATAATTTTCGACATTATCATTTGATACATAATACGTTGACTACTGAATTGACTTTTTATGATGTTATGGTGATGAAAAGCTAAATGTAATTATTGTTTCATATTTATTATGATGGTAAGATATAAAATTCACTATATATGAAATGGTTATTTAAAACACTAAAACCCAAAAGATTATTTAGAAAAATATATTTCCATTGCTGAAAAATAAATACATTTACCTTTTAAACTGTATTATATTATTTATTTATTATTACACTCAAATTAATTGTATTAATTTTTATGTTAGAGAAGAATCATGCTTAAAAGTGGTTTTAGGATTTTTAAAATGTTTGTAATGTTTGAATGTGTTCGTCTAGAAAATAAATTTATTCGACATATTTATACAAAGACAACGATTGCAATGTTAAAATATTACATGGTATATTATTGAATTTTACAGGTACAAAGTGTTTCAAATAACACATAAAAATAGTATTTAAAAATGAATTAATATAAATTTAGTGGAGATGACTAGTACCATGTTTGATTAATATAGAATTTATAATAATTTATAGAGGTATTGTATTATAAATTTCATTTAAATCTAAAATAAATATTGATTCCATCAAATTTCAGACAATGAAATTTGTGAGATGTATTACAAGAAGACCAAAAGGATGAATTGCCCCACTATATTAAAATTTAATTATGCCATCAAGGATTAAGGAATAAACTTATGAAAATTTAATTATCATGGAGTTGAGAAATTATTTATGGTATAATAAAAAAATAAAATAGGTAACAAAATATTAAATATTTTTTAAATTATTTATTTTTCTAAGGAATAGTTATTTTAATGCTCTTGTAATTGTTGTATAATAATGGATAACCTAGTAAGAGTTTAAGAATAAGGTGATAATTTGGAAAAAAATTAAAATTAAAATTTATTTATTTTTAATATTATTGTGAATAATGATGTGAAATTTTTTTAAGATATATCGTGTGAAATAGAATATTGTGATTCTTTTCATCTGTACTTGATGAAAAAATTTGGCATTCAAAAAGATAAATGAACTTAAAAAATAATTTTTTTAATTTAATTTGTTTGGAATATACATTATATAATTAATTTTTAAATTGAAATCAAAATTAGTTAATTATGTGTCGAAGAATCAAGAGTTTAATGATTATACAAATGACTAATATGATATTGTTGATAAAAATAACATATTTCCATTGGTTTTGATGGAATGGGATGAATATATTGTCATAAAAAATTGTTTATTCAATAAAAATTGTAATTAGTTGGGTGATGTGCAATAGATAAATAACGTATTAGAATGTTTGAGCTATTTTAATGTAATCTTTTTTCTAATGATAGATCGGTATTCTACAATATAAATTCTTTCAACAACAATAATATTTTTTTATCTATTAAAAAAAATTATAAAATATTAGTCCTTTGTATGTTAAATATTTATTTATGAACATAATTAATGAAAATTCGGATTATATTCATCAATATGATTGTATTATAAGTTTTTAAGATTTGTTACATGTGTGTTAGTAGAATAAGTATTCATATAGTTGGGGAAAATTCCCATAAACATAATTAGTTATTCTATATAGAAACATAATGTAATAAGAATTCATAATTTTTAATGTTGAAAATTCATTTTGTGTAAACATTTAACCATAAAAATATATCATCATCAATATTTTTAAAGAAGATATTTTATATTTTATAAGATAATGAGGTTTTTAATCTATTTTCTTGTAATATAAAGAAACTTTTTTATTTGATTTTTTTTTGTGGATATATATCAAATAGGTTTATAAATCACTCAATAAGATGATAATATTTTTATTTTTAAAGAGATATATGATTAAGATCTATTGATGAAATTTATAATGTGTGAATCTAGGTTTGTTTATATATAAATTATAGATGGAACAAAACATTTCCAAAATGGTGATAGTTAATAAGTTTATCAAATAGAATTAATCCAAACTATAAGACTCTTATTGTATTTGAATTCATCATGACTAACTGCTCCTTATCATGTCTATATATGTTCATGCTATATATATATATATAAATAAATGGAATATCACCTTAGTAAGAATGAAAATATTATTATTTTGAGAAGTTATAATTGATTTGTAATATTTAATTATAGTAGATAAAAGAATGATTTTTTATATTTATTTATACGTACTATGATACAGGGGTAGATTATTGGAATTACATATTTTGTGTAGTGTTATGAATTTGAGAAAAAAATTCATGTAATATGTAGAACCATGAATTGGTTACATTGTGCCCAATATATGTGGAATAGGTAACTATAAACCTAGTCATAACACATTTGATGTGGAAGAATATATAGATTACAAAATTAGTGTGGAACACATAGTTATGTTTCAAAAAGGTTGTGAAAACAATGTTCGAATTAATTTAGTAAATTATATGATTTAGTGCACTTTATAAAAAAATTCATGATCCTCTATTACTTTATAGATGAAATTTTTTTTAATGAAAGGATAATTTGGAGTTTTTTTATTATGGAGAAGATCACAAATTTATTTCATATATGAAACACTTATAAAGGTGTAATTTATAACAAACAATAATATATGGTGTTTTAAATAGGATATATTTCTATGAAAATATTTAGGGAAATCAATTTGTGTAAAAATTTATTCAATAATATTTCTTGCAATTATGGGTTTTATGTGATACTGCTATTTTATATAATAAAATATGTACAGTGTGTTATTTCTTATTGATAACATTGAAAATTTCGCTTACTTGTGTTTATTTCCTATTTAGATCTCTCTCATTATTTGTTTTAAATTAAAATTTTAAATAGCATCACATAGAGGGAAAGTATTGGGCATGGTTTTTCTATTTTTTTTAATTGAATGTGTAATATATTATAATAAATTTCATAAATTAAATTTATGGTTGGTTAATATGTTTTAATGGTTTTATTTCATAATTAATATTATTTCATGATGATGATATATAATTCGAGATTTGTGGATTCTAATGATATATTTAATCTTGTTTTCTAACAAAATAAAATATATGGATTATTGAAGAACATACATTATCTTATATGTTGTTGTTAAAATTGGAAAATAAATAATGTGTTTAAGTATATTTTTAAAATGAATCCATTTGGATAACAATTTTTCATTATTAAATTATAATGGAATTGAATTCTCAAGAATGGTGTGTGGTTTTTCAATAAATGGATTCTAGTATGATGAGGCATCCATCTAATATAAGTGGATATAAATAAATAATTAATTAATATTGTTACTATGGAATATTATTTTATAAGAGTACTTTATAAAATTTACTTAGTTTGATAATTTTTTATTCCAAATAAACACACCAAAATTCATGGAATAACATTATTTTTAAAATATTCAAAAAAGTATTTCATATTTTTTAAGAATTTAAAATGAAAAAAGTGGAGCGATTTTTCTTAATGGTTTTACTAGATAATGATAGACACAACTACACTAATGCAATGGATGATATAAGTGAAGTGATGTTTCATTAATTTGTTAGATCATTTCATCAGTTCATACACAATGATAACATATTATAATGTTTTTACTAGACTTTAAAAAAGTGTAATTTCTAAATTGGTGATGAAAAATCATTCTATGTATGTCAATGATTATTGAAAAAAATAATAGGTTATATCAATTTTATTTTTTAAGGAAATATATTCTGAATAGAATGAGATTTAATGAATATGATAAGGGATAGTAGAATACAATACATATTTATTGGCAACATATTTTCATTCTATATATTAAATATCCACTAAATATTAATGATAATTCAATGTTAATCATTTTAGGATCATCCCCAAAAACATTATTTTCACTTTATAATCCTATTTTTTTTGTTTTGTGGGTTTTTAAAGATAATTAAAAGGAATTTGATATCATTATTTTATCGATGATCCATGGAAATAATTTTTTATCGCCCCTTTATTTATTTTCATGAAAAAAAATGATATCAATAGTGGTTTGTTAATCTGATCTATTAATAAAAACAACACAGAGGTTTGTAAAATAATGAGGGAAAACATCACTCACCAATTCGTCCTTAGTGAATCTTTGTGTGGTCCCTTAAATTAGGGATACCAAAAAATCATGGAATTTATTATTTAAATTTTAGTTTTTTTAAAACATTTTCATATATTCAATATTCCTCTATCCACTATTATTTATCCCATAACTATTAAACTTCATAGTGTAAGATATATGTTTTATATTTAATATTTATTTGTAATAATTAATATAAAAAATCATATAGTGAAATTCATTTATTAACAAATTCTTCATCATTCAATGACCATTGGATTAACTACACATTGGAACTATAAATCATTATTGAATTAATGTTAAGACTATGTATATTTAATATATAGAATATAAAATTTGTAAATTTTGAAATTTTTTACTATAATAACATGAAATATATATCATCATAATAGTACATTGAGTCTTATATATGTATCCAACTTCATCATCCAATATATTCTTCTTTATAATATTTCAATAATGCCATAATTTACTAAAACTATATATATATATATTATGAATTATATACCCATGATATACCCTACCCTCTTAGATCATTTATTCAAATTTCCCATGAGAATGTAAAATAGTATTTTACATCATATTGAAATTAACATCAATATTATGGAATTTGATATAACGGATGCAGTATGTTTTTGGTTCTAGACATGGAGTTATCATAGAGGATTATAATTTTTCTATAACCCTTAACAAAGAACCCCTTTTATGTATGAATGTATATATGAATGTTTTAATGTATGTATGCATGTATATATGTATGTAAGTTTGTGTGTGTTATGTGTGTGTGTCTATGTATGTTTCTGTGTTTGTGTGCATGTATGTATATATATTTGTGTTTTTTTATGAAATAATTAATCTAACTATAAAGGAACACTCAATTATTGTTTTTTATATTTAGTTTAATATAATATTTACTTCTTTATTTTTTCCATTTTCATAAAAAACATTCATTAAATATTTTTTCTTAAATTAATGGTGACATGAAATATAATATTTTAAACAAATTTATTAATATTAAAATAATTATTTTTTTAACACCCCAAGATTTCATATTATGTTTTATAATTAATGTAGTTGAATACATTGTGCTAAACACAACACTGAGTTCATGCACACAACAACATTCCAAAATAGCCATTAAAAAAGTGATTATAAATATTATTAACTGCATTTTGAATTTATATACTCTATATAATTTTAAGAACCATATTATGTGTTTCTTAGACATAATATGAGAACAAATTCAATTTTTTTGATAAACGAAGTATTTTTAAAAAATTAAATTTTACGACCTTCCAATGGTAATAATTATTAAAATGAAATATTTAACATTTTTATATTAAATTTGGAAAAATAATTTTCTTATTTAAAAGTGGGACATAAAAATTTAATTTTGATAAAATTTTGGTAATTTTTTGAAATAATTAAATTTTTTGTTGAATAGTGAAAAAATTATGTTTTTGTTTAAAATCAAATTTTTATTCAAATAATTATTTATTTTATATAAATTTATATAATGTAAAAATAGATAACTAATACATCTATTAGTTCAATTTAATTAATTGGTGTTGTTTTATAATAAAATTAGATATATATTATTTTTGTTGAATTTTTTGTCTTTTAACCACCTTCTAGGCACATCAGCAAATTGGCATAAACCATAATTATACCGCATCTTCGATTTGAATTTCAAAACTACGAGAGACCCGGTTGACTTTAGTGAGTAAATTTTTTTTTCAATAAGATGAAAATAATTTTTGGTGAAGAGTAACTTTTGACTTTTTTTACCACAGATAAAAGTAAAATGGGTAATTGAGGGTAAAAATGATATTTTAATTACCAAAAAAACATGTCCTAAATCTATTTTATAAATTTAATTCATCCAAAACCTACCTTAGGAATAAAATACGCTCTTCTTTGGTCCATGTGAACTATATTAGGACATTTATTATTATTTTATTTGAAGAATAGTTAAATTTGTTAACTTCAAAGATTAATAATTAAACCATTTTTCATATAAGGTAACACACAATATAAATTTGACTATAATTATTCATTATAAATTTAAAAAGGGTTCCTACATAGTGGTATTTTATGTATAATTTTTAGACATTAAATAATTTAATTTATTTATGACACCATTATGATGTAGTAATTGCCTTATTAATGAAATATTAAAGTAATTGATACTATAAAAATCTAAATAAATGTAAATTGAGACTTATTATGAATTAAATTATTTTTATAGGTTAATATGACATGTTAGTGTTGTTTATATTAGTTTTATTCTATGTTATAAGGTTGTTATGACTTTCACAAAAAGAAATTCCAAATAGTTTCAATATTGGCATAAATTAATTTCGAAAACAAATACTATATTATGGGTTTATATAATTTTCTACAAAAATATAAGGTTTATCCAAACTGCTTGAATAATATTATATATGTAATTAATGAACCACTTTAGGTTCTCTTGGAGGTTTAGAGTATGTTTGTTGATCATATATTGTAAGAATATAAGAAGACATGATAAAAGTTAAAATATTTAACTAAGAGTAAAATCTAAAAGATAAGGTTAAAATTTTAAACTACACATTTGTAAAACCAATTACATGATAGTATTTATACCCATAACCACTGAATATACTATATAAATTCATTTTGAGCTATAATAAACCAAATATGATTGTATAAGAAATTAATATTTTCATCTTTTCCTAATGTGACCTTCACCACTATTATAATAGCGAACTCCCCAAATATCCTCCCAACATCCCTAACATCAATCTACAGTACTTAAATTTATCATAATGAAAACCTATGGAGTCCTTTTGATCAACTCAAAAGGAAACACTAGAAGAAGAGTTAATAATTTCACCACCCTCTTTCATGTTATTTTCTTCTTCAACTTTTTCTTTCATTGTTGTTTCCATGAAAAAATAATTACGAAAATACCTCTTATATACATTGATGTTATTATAAATATGGTACAACCATATTCATTATTTTATCCATCCTATAAATGAAAAAGTTTTCATACGCGTGTACGTACGGGTTACCATCTCCGCGTCGTGGTGTAGTTTGTTATTCAAACACTTCATTATATGGATGGGTATAATAAAAAGTATAACTAATGTAAATATTAAATATATAATGTTAATTATTTTTTATATATGATATAAAATCCAATTACATACTATTTCACAATCAATATAATGATATTGTCACTCGGGCATACATACGGATTACCGTCTCCATGACGCGATGAGATTTATTTCCACATTTACCATTCAATGATGATTACAAAAATATATTTTATTAATAGGTTTTTAATATATGACATAATAATTCTATGGAATATATATATATATATATATAATTACATATATCATATTCTCTTACTTTAATTCAATACAATATGAAAACGAAAATTGCTTTTATGCATACATATGGCCAACCTTCTCCATAAACGGTGTTTTCAATTTTATATATCTATCTATTATACATGTTTATAATCTAAATATATTTGATATATTAATCATGTGTTATATTCTGGATGTATTTAAATCATGATTTAAATGATATGATCAATAATAAAAAGTTAAAACATGTATGATAATGAAAGTGGTTATTACCCGAAATGTTAATTTAACATGGAAATCATTATTAAATGGGTAGTATAATACCATAAATGAATCATGTATGATATATTAAATATTAATATAGTTCTATAATAATTTAATAACATACTATTGTCATTATATAGGAGGTTTAATGTACCCTCGAACAATGGAAAGTGCAATGTAAGGGTAATTTCTTCAGTCTCATTATTATCTACGATTGTTATTGTGTAAGTATATGCCGGGACGTATTTATCATCAATACCAATATTTCATGATAATGTTTTCAAAAGGAATATTTTATGGTTTTATGGAAGTTTATATTTAACTATATCATCGTTTTAAATGTTTTAACGATTTATCTTTTAAAATCCTTTTAATTAATGTCAATGTTTTCAAAATGACTGCAATGATTTATTTATATGAACATGAATGTTTTGAAATGATAATTATATTAAAAATATTCAATGTTGTATGGGACACATTGATTCAAAAACATCATTTAAATTACTTCATTTCTAAATTTGTGATTTTTAAATGACTTCACAAAAAGGATATTTCTCTCACAATGTTTTACTGATGATTTTCAACTATGTAATCATCCTTTACTGAATATTATTCTTGATTGAAGTTGATTTATTGTAATACAATAACTTATGTTGTATTGAATGATTTATGATATCTTTGACTATAAATGTTCTATTTTTATACCATTCATGTTTTAGGGTAATGTATTAACATTTCGTATTCTAGTTTTAATACGAATATTTATTTAATGTTTCATATTTTTTATATGAGGAATGAAATGGACTTAGTATGTGATGGGTGGAGCTCTCTATAACTAATCGATGCATCTGTAGGTATCATTGAACAAAATAGTGTCTTGGCACTAGGCCTTGTCATCAATTTTATTTGTAGTCTTGGCACAAGACCTGGACTATGTGGTAAGGATGTCCAGTGTTGGGAATTCCCTCATTATGAAATTAGTTATTACACATGATTATTTGACTAGTAGATTATCCATGTGCATGTTTATATGGTGATGTTTGATTTATTATTTCCATATTATGTTCAAGAATATGTATAAAAAGACTATTATTTTTGTTACACATCGTTCCTTAAATGTTTGTAGATATTGCTAAATTATTTACCCTTACTGGGTATATGAGCTCACCCCATTCTTATGTTTCATTTCCCATGATTCCAAGAATTCTATTATGATTGATATGCATGGTCATGCTAATGGGTATAATGGAATTTTCAAAGAAGAACATATGATTTCGTTTATGTTTTAAATTTTAATGTAACATTCATGTATGCAATCACTTTTCCAGGACAACAAAACTAATTAGTTCATCAGGATGTGATTCCTTGTAACCATTCAAATGTATTAAAATAATGCACTGGCTCTAGGATTCATGTTTCGGGGCATTATAGTTGGTATCAGAGGAAGTGTAGTACATACAATGGTAACTAGATTTAGAATAAAATTGATTAGATAACATTACCCTTAGATAGACATTGAGTATTATTACAGTATATCCTTCTACTATTTTAGTAATGTAGAGATTATGTTTATTTTCCATGAAATACATCCATTTCTGGATACGAGAAAGTAGAGGCAGCTCTGGCACAGATGTACTTATGGGTGAAAACTCCAACATGAAGTTTCAGGCTTGACCCAGGGTATTCTGGTACATGACAAAGGGCCTTACTGCACTCTTGGTTATAACACTCCCAGGGGATGTGATTAAAATAATTAAAATTTAAATTACTAGAAATTATTAAGGATTTAGAAGTGAATACTTCCACAAAGAAAACATTTTATTATTATAGATTATATGCATAAACTTTTCAATTCACATTATGTATTTTACATGTTTGGAATTATACATTGAGATTCATAAACTAACCTAGTGTATTCCATTGTATATAAATGACGCCGAGTAGAAGGAATGATAATTCCAACAATACGCCTGATCGAAATAATAATAAGGATAATATCCTTCATGGTATCACACCATCATTCTAAATGGAAATAGTTTCCCATGTATTCTCATCATATTAACAAATATTAACATGTGTTAATAAGATACGTAATGAATTTTCTAAGAGCTATGGCCTTGGAGGGAATCAAGTGAAGAAAATGACAGACCAGATAATGATGAATAATGGGAAGAGGGGAATGAAGGATTTTATCATATGAGATAACTATGAAAGAATCACCTTGGTAAATGTTTGAAGGGAATGGGAGTTGTTTATAAGTGTGGAGAAATAGAACACCAATTACGTGATTGTAAGGGTAAGAAAAAGGTTTGAAATGTATGATTATTCAAGTTCAAGGAGTTGGGACACTACACAAATCAATGTCCAAATCATTAAAGTATACCCCAAATGCTGCTACTGGATAATAATCAAGTTATGATAATGTCGAAGATGAAGTGGAATGAATAAATTTATAATGTTGAAATTAATTTATTGTGACATTTGAGTATTTTATTAAAGAATTACATGTTATAAGAATTATCGTGTACATAAGATTGTATTGTAGTACTATTTAATTAAGGACTTGATATAGCGTGGAACCAAGAACAGTGACACAATAGTGGGTTAATTTTTTTGTAAAATATATGGTTCAATGAATAATAACCCTTTTTATAGTTCTGATACTCAGGTAGTGATTTTGGAGTAATATATGATTTATTTGGATAAATTATATTGGATATTATTGACTACCTTGATACTGATTAATTGTTTGTATTTTCCATCATTTTTGTAGTTTACAAAATTTTTGGATTGAAGGAGTATATCGAGAATACTATAATGAATAAGGGAGAGAGAATGTAATAAATACGGGTTTATTTTAATTTAGGGTGTTACACTGTTGTAAAATAATACACAATGAATGTATTCACATGTTATTACATCGAGAAAAAGATCTTCATTTTGTTTACATTCCTTATAAATTTTGGATTGTGAGTTTGGATAGATGTATTTTCGATATGTCTAATGGTTGGAATAGATTAAGTTTGTCATTGGATAATATTATGAAGGTTAAATAATTTCATTATATTAGTTTTGTACTGTCATAAAAAAGATAACCCATTGGTTGGGAGACAACTCATCGCATCTGACAAGGCAGTGCGACATGAACCCGCAACCAAAGGGCGGCAGAGGTGCATCACCTAACACTAGCCTAAATGACTCCTTGGTTTGTTTAATGTATTTTATTAAATGGTATGACAAATGAATTGTAAATTCATTATTTTTGGAACCTTATACGATTAGGATAAATATAATATTTTTAAATATTATTTTCTTTTGGACTGAATGATATGTTTATGGTGGTAATTAGTTTAAGGATGAAAATATACTTGATAATTATATTTTTTGTCTCTAATTCAAATAATAAATTAACTAATAAAATTTAATAAAGGGATCATAAAACAAAAAATGTGTTCTCTGGATAAATTCTGCTTTTTTGAACTGATGATACTTTAAGTCATCATAGATAGATGGATTTGAGGCCCTCAATTTTATTCATGTTTCTGATTGATGACCTCAATCTCTCCCTATAAATATTAATGTTCTTCCTCAAATTCTGTGTCTCAATTTTCCACAAATTTTCTCTTAATAGAGATTATAATTTGGTGGATAATTTTTCATTTCATTTTCCCTTTTATTTAGACTAAATTTCATTAACCTAATTTTTGATGTGGGGTTTCCAAAAAAGGGTTTGTTTTTCTATTTTTAACCATTTTTTATCAAAAAAAAAATTCAGATTGTGAGGAGGCAATTTATTGAAGGAGGGGACAATGTAAGACCCTATTTTTTCATTCTATGTTATCTTATTAAAGTAATTTAACAGCTTGTGCTACATGTAACACTGTGTTCGAGTGCAACACAACTTACCAAACTAGCTGTTCAAAAAGAATTTAAGAATTTTATTTACATAATTTTTATTCATATATAATCTATATAATTTTATAACCCATATTATTTTTTTCATAGGCATAATATGAGAACGAATTCAAATTTTCAAATAAAAGTAGTATTTTTCCAAAATGAAATTTTACCGCCTACTAATGGTGAACTTTTTTAAAATTCAATATCTGACACATTTATAACAAATCTGATAAAATAAACTTCTTATTTAGAATTGGAAAATAAAATTTTAGTTTGGTGAATTTTTTGGTATTTTACTTAAAAATTTCAATTTTTTTAAAAATATTTAAAAACAATTCATTTTTGTTTAAAATAATCTTTTTATTTAACTAATTATTTATTTTCATTATATTTATTTAATGTCAATATAAGTAAATATTACATATATTAGTTCAATGTAAAAAATTGGAGTAATTTTATAATAAAATTAGATGTTTAAAATTTTATAGAATTTTTAATCGTCTGTCACCGACCTTCTAGGAACGTTAACAAATTTGTATAAAACATAATTTTACAACTTCTAGGAGTTTAATTTCAAACAACTGAGAGAAAATATTGAAATCAGTACGTATAATTTTGTTAAATATGATGAAAATAATGTTTGGTGAATAGTGACTCTTGACTTTCATAATCCACCGTTAAAAGTAAATAGGGTAATTAAGGGTAAAAATGATATTATAATTTCCCTAAAAATGTCCAAATTCTATAGGATAAGTGTAATTTGAACAATAATAACTTAGGAAAAACTATGATCTTCTTTGGTCCACTTGGATTAGATTATGAAATTTATTATTATTTTATATAAAAAATATTTAAAAGTGTTAAATTCATAGATTAGTAACTAAAACATTATTAATATATGGTTACACACAGTATAAAATCGACTATATATTTTCATTAGAAATATAAAGAAATTTCCTACACAATGGTATATTATTTATTATTATTAAAAATTAGATAATTTAATTTATTTATGACATAATTATGATGCATTAATTGCCTTATTAATGAAATATTAAAATTATTCATGTTATAAATTTCCAAATAAATTTATATTGAGACTTCTGAGAAAATACATAATTTTCTAGGATATTTTGAAATTTTTGGGTTGGCTAGATAAATTCTGTTTAAAGTGATATGGTTGTTATGACATTTACAAAAACAAAATACCCAATATAGTAAAAATTGACATAAATTAATTTTTTATGAAATACTATATTATTGGTTGATATAATATTAATAAAAATCAAAGGGTCATCCAAAGGGCTTAAATAATATTATATATGTAATTAATGAACCAATTTAGGTTTTCTTGGAAGTTTAGAGTATGTTTATTAACCATATAGTGTAAGAATCCAAGAATACATAGTAAAAGTTAAACAATTTAACGTAGAGTTAAACATAAAATATATGGTCAAAATGGTAACCTAAGCTTGTCTAAAAATTATTTGTTGATTTTATTTGGACCAATAACCACCTAATTCCCAAAATAAATTCAATTGAAGACATTATAAACAGAATATGATTGTATAATAAATTAATATTTGAATCTTTTACTAAAGTTACCCTCACACCTCTTATAAAATGGAATGTCCCCTAATCTCAATATCACACATACAATGTCATTTGGCATGGACAAACCCTACCCAAATATCCTCCCAAATTCATTAAAATAATCCTATTTTCATTTCATTGATCATAATTCCAACGTATTGATCCCTTTTGATCTACTCCAATAGAAACACCCGAAGAAGAGGTATGAATTTCCCCACCCACTTTCAAGTCCCATTCTTATTCCACTTCCCCTTTCATTTTCATTTACATACCAAAATAATATCTCCAGTACCATATTTATAAATTAATGTTATTATAAATATGTTAAAACCATATTATTTATTCTATCCATCCTATAAATGACAAAGTCATCATTCGTGCATACATACAACTTACCGTCTCCACGTCGTGGTGTAGTTTATTATTCAAACACATCATTATATGGATGGGTATAATAATGAGTATAACTAATGTAAATATTTAATATAACATATTAATAATTCTTTATATATGATATAATTTCTAATTACATACGATTTCACAATCAATATAATGATATTTTCGCTCATGCATACATATGGATTTCCGTTTCCACAACTCGATGAGATTCATTTCCACATTCAACAATCAACGATGATTATAAAATCATATATTAGTAGTATGTATATAACATATGACATAATAATTCTACTTAATATATATATATATATGTGTGTATTTAAATATATGTTATTCAATTAAATATATTCAATACGATATGAAAATGGAAACAACGTTTATGCGTACGTACGACCCACTATCTCCATAAACGGTGTCTTCAATTTCATATATCTATATTTTATACATATTTATATTCTAAATATATTTGAGATATAAATCATGTGTTAAATTTTGGATGTATGTAAATCATGATCTAAATAATACGATTAAGAATTACATGTTAAAACACGTATAATAAACGAAGCGATTATTAGATGAAATCTTATTTTAACATGTAAATCATTGTTATATGGGTAGTATAAAGTCATAAATTTATAATGTATTAGAAAATGGGTTTTTAATAGTTTAATAACATAATATGGTCATTTACAAGAGGTTAATTGTACCCTCGACCAAACAAATGTTCAAGGTAAGGGTTATTTCCCTAATCTCATTATTATCCGAGATTGTTAATTTCTATGTATTTTCTAGGACATATTAATTATAGATACACATATTTCATGAAAAAATTAAGAATAAATCGTTTAAGATCTTATGGGAGTTTCTATTTAACTATATCTTCATTTTAAATACTTTAATTATTTATCTTTCAAAATCCTTTTTATTAATATCATTGTTATCAAAATAATTTTAAGTATTTATTAATATGGAATTGAATGTTTTGGAATGATAATTATTTTAAATAGTTTCAAAGTGGCACGAGACACATTGATTAATAAATCTACAATAAATTAAATCATTTATAATTGTGTGTCTTTTATATGATTTCACAAAAATGGTTTTCTCTCTCAAAAATTTTTACTGATCATTATCAAATATGTCAGCATCCTTTACTGGATATTCGTCTTTATTGTAGTTAATTTATTATAATACTATATTCCATTATTCATGGAAGAGTTATGATATGTTTTGTTGTGAATTTTCTATTTGTATACCATTCATGTTTTATGGTTAATGTATGATAATTTGTATGATTGTTTTAATACAAATGTTTATGTTATGTTTCAAGTATTTTACATGAGGAATACAATGGACATAATAAGTGATGGGTGGAGACCTCTATAGATCCTCGATGCATCATTAGGTCTCATGAGGCATACTAGTGTCTTAGTAAAAGTCCTTTACAGAGGGTTTGTTTGTTGTCTTGGCACAGTACCCTGACTACGTGGTAATGATGTCCGACGTAGGCACTCCCTCAATATCAAATTATTTATTACATGTAATTATTTGACCAGTAAAATATCTATGTGTATGTTTATATAGTGATGTTTTATTCATTGCTACAATATTATGACCAGGATTATGTTCCAAAAGGTTGTTATTTATATTAGACATAATTCTTTATAATTTTATAGCTCCCGCTAAAATATTTACCCTATAAGGGATCTGAGCATACCCATTTCTTATGATTTATTTTTACTGGATTCCAATAGATGTATTATGGTTGATATGTAGCGTTAAGATAAAATGAATAATGGTGTTCTCAATGAAAAATCTATGTTGTGTTTTATTTTTGAAATTGCAATGTAACGTTCATGTACATAATCTATTTTCCATGACTACTAAGTTAATCCGTCATTCGGGACATGATTCCTTGTACACATTCCAATGTGTTAAAATAATGCTCCGTATCCTTGCTTCTAAGGGTTGGGAATTTCAGATTTTATTTATTTCATGAATAAATTAATAATTCCAAATAAAATTATTAATACATATAACTAATGGAGTCATAGTATGTTAATTTTTTAAAAATCAAAATTATCATTAATAATAAATATTATAGCACAGTAATAATTTTTAAATAATTATAAACATTATATTTCACAATAAATATTAAACAAAATTATAATACCACCAAATAATAACAAAAATTATAAATATGTTCACAAGAAAATAATTAATTTTTTAATCAATAATTAGTATTCATTTTTAATTAATGAAAATAATATTATTTTTCTTCCAAATTAACACATGAAAGATAAGTGTTAAATTTAGTTATTAAATTTTTTTTGAACTAATATGATTAAATAAAATGAAATATGATCCATAAAATAATTTTTTTATATTTAATATCATTAAATAGAT
The DNA here is from genome assembly GCA_963277665.1 of Viscum album. Classification (NCBI taxonomy): domain Eukaryota; kingdom Viridiplantae; phylum Streptophyta; class Magnoliopsida; order Santalales; family Viscaceae; genus Viscum; species Viscum album. The sequence goes on along the minus strand of OY728120.1, from coordinate 2,055,506,178 downwards.
GACATAAAATATGATTATTGATATATTTATAACCAAATTTGCAGAAGATTGTTATATATAAGAGATAAAAATATTTAGTTTTTTGTATTGGATTGTTCATCATGGATGAATAATCAATTTTATTTAATTTAAACCATGTTATTTAAAATCCCATATATTTAAATATTAATTTTCATCATATAATCCACCGCATAATATTTTGAAGGCTAACTATGGAATAAACATCATATACATAATCTGGTAGAAATAAAAAAAGAACATTATATATAAATGAATAAAAAATAAAAAAATATATATAATGATAGAAATAGGTAATAACATTTATAAAAATAACTAGAATCAAAAATATATAATACATATTTACATAGAACCTAACCATATTATATATTCCTTATGAAAAGAAATCATAAATAATGGTAAAAAATTCTCTTATTACCATAATATAATTTATTTCATCAGATATATCAATACTTCATGGGGATAAATAATTACGGGGAATACAATTGATATATAATGTCAACAAATTCATCATATGTTCATAATACAAAATAATAATTTTCCCTACGGAATAGATGACATCTATATGTCTATATAATCATTAATTATTCATGATAAAGATAATGGTATAAGAATTTTCAATAATTCAATAGTTAAAAAATTTTCAATCTTTCTATATAATCACCATTCAAAATTAATTATGAAATTTGGTGTATTTTTACCATATAGAAGAATTGTGATATAATGAAGTCAATTGTAATATATGAATAAACATATTGTTTGGGATACATAAAATATCATTCACATAACGAACATGAACAAGGAGGAAAAAGTTAAAGAATATGTATTATGATTCAAAAAAAATATTGGTGCAATAATTTGTTAATGGATTTTTTAAGTTATAACGTATGATTTCATATTTCATATCATATATATGAATCATTAAAAAAGGGAAAATAGAAAATAATATGATACCTTTTTATTAAATTATATAACAACTTTTTAATGTGTATTAATCAATGAGAGATAATACTAATTAAATGACTAACAGAGAACCCCTTATAGTAATTTAATGTGATCTAAGGACTATCATACAATATATGTAAATACATATGGTATTATAAAATATTAATATTACTATAATATTGGATATATAATATTCAAGTTCGTAAAATAATTTATGAAAAAAAATTATCTGAGGGAACAATGAATAATGTACAAAGATGAAAACATTATCATAAATTATTTTAATGGGTTTTTCTTAAATAATTTATTTTTAATGAAGTATAAAAATATCCATATCCCCCAAAAATGAAAATGAAAATTAAATAAATTAATATTAGAATTTATATGGATTGAATTTATTCAATTAAACATTAAAAAATAAAATTATTAAACATAAACTGAAATGCAAAAGGATATTGGAAGGTATCCGCTCACCATGATCCCTGAATCGCATAGACACATCTACAAAATCTTATATTATATAATTAAAAATCTAAATGTTTTAATTTATAAAATTTCCAATATTTATATAAAATATTTAACTCTATTTACTCTCATATACAATTTGGCTTTTATATTGGTATTCAAGCATTATCCATTTGTGGTTGTTCAGTCACAAGTTCCGATATCACATCAGCATAATTATAATGGTCATTTTTCATTTTCAAATGGATCACATATATATTAAATTTTAATGATATCAAAATCGTATATTTGTAAATATTTTAATCAATCTAATTATAAATATTTATTAAAATATAATCCCAATTCATTAGGTATAAGGTTTATCATATAATTTTACATTTATGTGGAAGACTATAATAACAACGATTAAAAAAATTTCTCTTTTTATATTAATTATTATCTTCTAATTAATTAATAATAGTTTGGAAATAATATCCATATTAAGATCATTGTTAAAATTATAATTATTCATTATTACATTCAATTGGGGTAGTAAATGTTTACTAAAAACAGAATTATTTTATTTGTTTTGAATTTCCTTGATTGATTGTTATAGAAATAATTATATTAATTTTTGATATAATGTTTCACCATTCATATTGAGGTAGGAAAATATTCTTTATCTTATGTCACCGAACATGGTATTGTCATCTATAAAGGGGAGATAATGAAATATAGGAATAGAAATAAAAGTGTTTTATGAGTAGTTCTTATTATACTCTAGTGGACGACTCCTTTGAAAATTGAAAATTCCCTTTAAAGGATGTCACTATCAAGAGACCACCATCTGTAAAATTTCAGTAATAATTTTTTGGGATATAATTTGAAATTCCCTACATTTAAGTTTACTAAATATCTTGAATATATTATTTCACACTTAATAAATGATTAAAATGATGATAATAATGATTTTATTCAAAATAATCATCATAATAAATGATAAATATTAATACATTATGATAAATTTATTTTAATCAATTTTTAAAAAAATTAATAGATAATTAAATCTACTATTAAATAATACATCCATGAAGATAAAATCTCAATCAACATTATTATCCATGAAAATCATACATCCAATTATAACTATTGAATAAAGAAAAATAATTATAAATAAAATAAATATTTTAAAAAATAATTCAGTCAATATGATGAATTAATTTTGAAATGTATTAATTATTATATATTGGAAATAAAATTGGTAATATTACCATGATATAATCATTTGAAATATATATTACAATTATTACTACATATAACTAATGGGAATATTAAAAATATTATAATAGGAATATAAATTTTTTTGATGAAATGATTTATCATTAAAAATATAAATTCATCAAATATAATAATTATTTTAATTAAATTAAAAAAAATAATGATAAATAAAAATTATGTAATCAATCATTTAAAAAAAATCTTGTTTATGAAAATTTATATCTTAATGTTTGGTGTAATTTTTCAAAAAATATAAATTTCACATATATACTCATTGAAATATATAAATTTGAATTTTATTTTAGAATCAGTGCATTCAAATTTGCTAATAGGATGAATTTCATTTTTTCTAGTCATGGTGAATAGTCAACGACATTGATAAACTAAAAAATGGTAACATATAATATGTGGTTAAAATTTTCTATAAAGAATATAAATAGGTAACTATTTATTATGAAATGAGTCTCAATCATCCTTTTTCATTTCCCTTAATGATCCATTTTTTGTGCAATGATGGTCATCCTTTACAATTATGTAATGAAAAATTGTAAATATTTCACTCAAACTATTTTATAAAGGAACTCATAATCTACACTTACCAAGCAACATATATATATATCCATTTTCCCTTAAATATATACCTATATACCATTTTCAACATCATATCCCTCATTGGTTAGTGTATGGACCAATGAAAAGGTATAATTTATTATTTTGTGGGGTATATGTTAATGTAAATAGGGATTCCCTCTATGTGTCTAGTTCTTATCTATTATTTTAAATTACATTCTAATATCCATTGAACTATAATACAATTATCTACTCTATTTATCTTATATTAAAGTTATTATTATTTTATAAAAATAATAATTATATAGTATCACATTGTACTCTTTTTTGTTCACTAGTATAACATGTACTTGTTGGGGTAAGTAGTAATGTCCCACTTATTATCATGCACATGAGAATAAGATGAATCATTTCATGGGTTTAAGAGACATCCACATTATTCCAAATGATGGAAATAAATTCTAAAGGGTTTCAATTTAATGTGGGGGATTATTTTCCCTTTAAGAACTCAATCCATTAAAACAATAACCATATTAAAACAACTCACAATATGATGAATGAATCCTTGATTTACAACTCAACCACTTCATTTATATAAAAACCACAAAAAAGTGTAATACATTAGATGATAAGTAACTGTCGAAGTATATAGAAAAAAAAACTACATGAAACTCCAAGAAAACCACAAGAATATATTCTCCACAAGATCCATGATACAAAGTCACCAAATATACTAAGTATCACGAGTGGGTGAACAATATGTGTGATAAGTTACATTTTCCCTTGTCTCAGAAGATAACATCTTTAAAATCACCAATGATCCAAAGCAGTTGAGATTATAAATCTCAGTATTATTTCCCCAAATACATACCTACTCACACCACATGGATATAATGTTTAGAAAAATTTATATAAAATCTTTTATTGAAAACAATTATACAAAAATATTTTATAACTAAATATACAAAAGATCCAAAATCTATTTTATCCAAGAGTAAAGAACTGATATTTTTATGAAATTTTTTAGCACGTCACTTCTCCAAAAAAATAACCAAACAAGGATTTGATACCATTTCTCAATATAATTTTTTCATAACCATTCCATTTCTCATTTTCACACACCCAATCAAGCATTCTTCATTTTGATAGATCCATAATCATGAGCGGTCTCTCATCCAGTTAACTTGTTTCCCACAGACACACACCACTTATCCAGGGTCACACACCTTTTACCGTAATGGTAAAGGTCCCTTATTTAGGTGCATGTCGAACATGAACTCACACAACCATTAAATTCCAACACCATAAAATAATCCAATTGCAACTATTTCACTAAAGTAATTATATCATTGAAAACCATTAAACAATCCAATTCCAATCAACCATTTAATTTCAAAAAAAATTACATTTCTTGAATACACATTAATAAATTCCAATTACAACAATTATAAGATAAAACCTTTTAAAAAATTTATTTTTAAATCAAAAACCAAATCATTTTATTCATGGATGCCAATTTTCTAGATTTTTACAATTTACCCAACTATCACTAAATGGGGTTTTGAAAAATTATTAAATTAATAACTCAAAATATATTCAAAGCAATATATTCAACATGAAATCATTTAAATTATTTCTACTAAGAGGATTCAAGAGTTAACCAACCTGTCTTGATGATTTAGGATATAACATAAAAGGGATGAAGAATGCTCACAAAACTAGGTAAGAATTCTATGAAACCGCCTTATGTATCATATCATATCAATAATGAGACCAAATAACCACATATTTGGAATCAAAAATCATACATCTACACATAATGTGAATAGATATAATAATCTGAGAAGATAGGTAAATTGTATCTAAGTATATCTAAGAAAAATTGACAGCAAACGAAGAAGAATTATGTCAAACCTCAAGACTCAGGCATCTAAATTCCAATGAAAGGCTCTAGATATATTCTAATTCACATGGGAGTGTTTTTAAAACCTCTAATGAATATGAACACCATGTTAGGGATGAAAATGAGAGAAAATGTGGGAGTTAGAGTAAAAAATGTCTTTGATCCACTGTTTTAGGATCTCACATAATCCATTTGCACAATTTAGTCACACATTTAGACTGAATGGTTACTAATGCAATGTTAGTGGCAGCCTAGCTAGATCCTCACATAGCCTCCCCACATGGGATACTTAATTTTTTTTCCACTGTACCGAAGCTATTTTCCATCATCTACAAATTTTCGCTGTTTCTACTAGCATTTCGCATATTGTAGACTAACCATGCACATCCCTTTCACCATCCATTTACCGAAAAAAATATCCAAATGGTATACAAACTATTCCAAATTTAACCCATAAAATTTATATTAATATAAATAATAATGAAATTATTACATACTAGAAACAAGGGGTACTATATTCTCTAAACCATTGGTCATTGTATTGCCAGAAAATAGAAAATCCTCCTTACCCTGAAGGAGTTATGAACATTTATCTTTCCTTTCCTTATCACATTCCCATGTATCTTCCCGAATCATACCATGTTTCCATAAAACTCATACTTGACTAATTATTTTTCAATATAAGACTTTATTCTTCCTATCCAAAATCTACCATAGGATATATACCGAAAAAATAACAAGCCCTAGGTCAACATGATCTTATCTAATCACGTGATCTAGATCTAGCTGATACTTTTTAAACTGAGATATGTGGAACACATTATGCACCTAGCTGAACTATTGTGGTAATGATAATTGATATACCACATCTATAATCTATTACATTATCTCAAAAGGGCCAATATATCGAGGAGATAACATTCCCTCCATTCAAAAAAGATGAATTCCTTGCCTTGGAGAAATACACAAGAACACGTGATCACTCACTGCAAATGAAGACGATCTTTGAAAATGATATGAATATTATTTTTGATAACTTGATGTTTTATCCATCCATTTCCAGAAAAACTAAATCTTCTCCTTTTCCTCTTAGACAAGGCTTGTCTAGACTAGTGATGTTTCACCTATTTCCACCCAATAAAGTGGAGAATGATGAGGACACCAAAAAAATACTTCAATAGGAGGCATACGTATTGGGTTATGATAGATATTATTATAAGAGATCTCAACTAAGGGTATATTCTCTTCCTATGGGCCCCCAAAATCTGTTACACATGGCCACAACATGTCTTCCACCATCTGTATCGTCCAATTAGATTTCTCATCCATCTAAAAATGATACGTTGTACTCATAGTCAACCAAGTGCCAAGGGATTTCTGTAAGGATTTCTAGAAATGATATGTGAACCTCAAATATCTATCTTAGACTATCAAAAATAATACTCCCTGTATATTTACCACCTCTTGGATTTGTACTTTGGACAGAACATCCACTATATGAGTCACATGAGTAGGGATGTAATGATCTGAATTAGTGAGTCGATACACCATCACCCATATAGAATCACATTTTGGAACCATTCTTGGGAGACCTATAGAAAAATATATTGCTATATTCTCTAATCTTAACACTATAATAGGTAAATAATAAAACATACCTACTAGTATTTGGTGTTCTACCTTTTCATTCTGACAGGTTAAGAACCCCAAAACAAACTCTTCCACGTTCTATTTCAAACAAATCCACCAATATTGGGATTTCAATACCTTATACATATTTAGTATACCTATATGTAGAACCCTTATATAATGATTGTAAGAATACATAGGTTGTTTCTAATAAGCCATAGTTATTACCATCCAATCTCTAATCAAAGATGTGTAACTCCCATTAATTTTCTATCCCCCAATGGCGTCCCCACCACTGTGTTTTAAACTCACAACCAGGAATTCTGCATCAGATGCTGGTGACTAATTAACCATCTTTACCAAATTGGGAACCATATAAACTTAATACATGACTGAAACATCTCCTCAATATTCACATTCAACATGCATGTCACTTATGTCTAATATCGTTATCTATTAATCTAAGGATTTATTCACCAACTATCCATATTACTTTCATCTTAATGTATAATCCATTGAATTCCATTTTCCCTCTGTATATATCAAGTCAGTGTTGATGATTTGGAGATATTTCATCCATATTCTTTTCCTTTGATTCAAATCTTTCTAAGAGAAAATATGTTTCATCCTCTTATTATATGTGATCATAATAAATTTTTCGCCAAATAGATGGTGATGTCCGGTCATTAAAGCATAGATGAACAGAGCTAACACCAAATCATGTGTTGGGTAATTCATCTCATTCACTCTAAATTTAATTGAACCATATGCTACCACATGGTCTCCTTGCATGAGAAACCATACCATCCCATATCTGGAATCATCATAGTACATTGTATACCCCTTTTTGTATTCAAGAAAAATCAAGATTGATTTTGATGTATGAAAAATGTTTAACTCATGAAAAGATATATTGTATTCATTATTTCATTGGATTGAATCATTCATCTTCATCAATGATATCATTGGTGAGGATAGTCATGAGAAGTTAGACATAAAGTGTCTTTATTAACAAGCTAGACTATAAAACCATCGTCTCTCAATAAAATTATCTAGTGGTTTCCATGATAAAATGCTTATATCTTATCTGTATCTACAAAAACACATATTTAAAAAATTTCATGGTTGAGAAAGGATACCTCTTGTATCAAAAAAACCACACTTTGTCAATTTGGCATTTAAAAATGATACCTCATGATATCCAACACTATCATCAAGTGTTGATCATGATTATCACATGTACACTAATACACCAATATTTCATTCTCAAACACCGCGTAAAAGAATCCATATATCTCTAAAATATCTGATTCATCATTTCCATGAAGACTAATGGTGCATTTGTATGACTGAAAGTACTGAATACGTATTCATAGTGGCCATATCTACTTTCGAAACCTGTCATCAGAATATCTTCATTTTGAACTCACAAGTGATGGTATCCTGACCACAAGTCAATTTTAGTGAACCACTGGGGACCCCTTAATTGATCAAACAGATCATCAATGGGGGGGGGGGAAGTTGATATATATTCTTTATTATAACTAGGTCAAGTTTAAAATAATCCACACATAGCCTTATAGTTCCATCTACATTCTTCATGAACAATATTGGTGCAACCCATAATGGTATTTTTGCCCAAATGAAACCTTTTATTTATAGGTATCCAAACTTCACATTCAATAAACATATTTCTATTGATGACATCCAATATGATGAAGGGTAAAAAGTAATAGTCCTCATGATAAGATCAACCATAAAATCCACTTCCCTTATAGTTGGTAACCCAAAGAATTTATTGGGAAATACCAATTGAAATTGACCCAAAACTAATGGAAAACTGATATCCTCGATATATTATATTTATTACAAGGTAAACTATGAAAATTGATAATTTTTTGTTCCCACTGGTGCTGTAAACCACACAATTGAACCGGTCTATACATCCCTTTTTCCTCTGAATAAATGGTTGTCGTAGTCCTCAGTTGTAAAACTATCCTTTTTGATTTAATAATCGATGTGTACCATGAAAATTTTCTACCAATCCATACCCAAGATTATATAAAATATATCCATATCTAATATTTGGAAGACCCTCTTTGAATGACCAGCATCAATTGTTATAGAACATCCACTACACACAAAGGCTTGAAATTCTCTTTTACTAATATGAGTTTATTGTTTTTTCTTGGATGGAATCATCTTGAGTTTTAAACATTATAAATTAATAGATTGATAATAAATTATGGAATGAAGTGAAATAATATCAATAACAAATTTCATAAGTGTAGAGATCAAAAGAATCATACATGTCACCATAGATGATCCACTCGGATAATCTAAAATCACATGCTCACCACCTAACAATTGCATCATTTATACACTAATCTCCTTGTTTCTTAACTGAAATTACCCATTTTGAGGTGTCATGGTGTTCCTAGATTCAACATGGATAGACCTATTCAGATGACAAGTATGATTCATCTTTCATTTCCTCGTTGAAGCATATGAAACTTGTGACACCGAAAAAGTGTCTCGATCACCTGACCTCAGAGAACTATGACAGTAGCACTGAAGATGCCCCATATTCTTGTAGTTATGATATTATATAGGTTATGACTTACAATATTGATTAATGTTATCAAATGACCAATATTGGAAACCCCATTAACTTCAAGTGGGTATTGGAAAAGGATTGCGGATCTAACCATTTGATTTTGATTCCTTCTCCCACCTCGAAACAGGATCCCCTCTTTCTCTTAGTCCCATATTTTTGAGATCCCACTATTTCTCATAGATATTATCATACATCCTCATCCCATTATTATTGAGATATCACGTTCATTAAATCTTATCCTATACAAAATAACTATATAATCTATAATACATAGAATCCAAATATTTCATAGAATATCCTTCATTATACCTGAATTGAATATGTGTTTTATTAAGGACACCCTGGTTGCTACATTGTGTGAGAAGCACACTAAATTCATCATTTTAGTTGCATACTCTATTACATAGTGATTTTCCAATTTTAAGAGGAAGAAGTCACTCGTTCTCTGGATCCTGAACATGTGAGAATTGAATTGTTTATTAAACAATTTCTAAAAAACCAACCAAACGAGATCAGGATCTAATTTACCCTACACTAATATTTCCCATCAGTAGAATGTATGAACTCAAGCATATAAATTTATAGTTTAACATTCAACTCTGCCAGTATGGTGATGAAATCAGAGATAGGATTTTTCCAATTCAACCACACCACTATATTTTCATGTTTATAATCACATCAATAGATGGGAATATTGTACTTCATGAACTGGATGGAACTACCCACTTTTTGTGGCTCATTCCTTCATTTACCTATGTACAAAACATTAACTCCATGGGAAATACTTAGAACCAACTCATGGTTCAACTGTAGTTTAGGTGAAACCACATTCTATACAACATATTCTATTTAGTTTATATGACGTTTACTGGGTACGATTCAACAAATATACGACAAAATCATTATGTATCACTATTGTTCAACTAAAGTCATAGAAATTCAAATTCTATCACATTAACTATCACATTTTTCCCCAAAATAATATCATAGAAGTACGACTCTTTTTGAAAAATCAATTTCTTCTTTTGAAAATTAATCATTTTTCAAAAGGCATCAACCATTTTCATTTCAAAATATTTTATTTTAAAATAATTGAATCATTTAAAACAAAATTCACCTTTGAAATAAATCATAGATCATTACTCAAAATGAAATATGAAATCCTATTGTGACATCATTACTCTACAATTCATTTCATGCTCATATCATTATATAAATTAATGAAAATGAGATTCCAATATCTTATAAGTATATCCAAAAAACTTATATACCCAACTCCCTTGTAACATGTTGTTCAATGTTAAGGTTTTCTACTTATTATTATCATCTACATTTCATGTCCCAAATATCCTACTACTTTCTAATATCAAAAACCATGGAATAGAAAAAATGAATTTTAAATCCATGACCAATAATACTAATAACTACTTGTTCGATAAGGAAATGAACAAAATGATACCACTTATCTCAAATATTATTTTGAATTGAACCAACAAATACCATTTGTAATGACCTTCTTATTCACATTTTTCTGACAATACATTGAATCAATACATTGCATTAAGAGACATCCTCAATATGCCAAAGGCAAGATATAAATGAAGATGGGTTTCAAATGCATATGGGGTATGATTTACCCTTTGAAAAAATAAAACCATTAACCCCACAACCATAACCAAACAACTCACTATATGATATGGGAATAAATTAAAGATAACTCAACCACTTTATTTATATCATAACCATGCCAAAGTTTATTACATAAAAAGACATGTATCTATAAAAGTAAATAGAGTAAAATAACAATAATAAAGTCCAGCATAACCACAAGACTCCATGATCTACATGTTAAATGCTCCAACATCACAAAAAAGGCTAATTATCACGTGGTGGTGTTAAATACAGGTGATACATTACCTTTTCCAATGTCCTGAAGGATACCATATGCAAGAGAACCAATGTTTCAAAGAAGGGGTAGGAATAAACATAATAGGATTTCCCCAATTACTTCCCTACTCACCCCAATAAGATTCAATCATTAACAAAATTTATAAGAAAACATTTTTATAAAATAATATTGTAAAGAAGCCTAATACTAAATATAAAAATGTTACACAAACCATCATAACCAAGAGTAATCAAGTGATAATTTCAACCAATTTTCTAGAAAGTCACATTTCTAGGAGAACGACCAAACATGTCGTTAAAACCATTTACCAATGTCATTTTTTCATAAATATTCTATTTAACTTTTTTCACACACACAACCAAACATTATTCATTTCAACAGATCCATAACCATGATTGGTCTCTTGTTCAATTACCTTGTGTCCCACTGATACACTCTGATGATCTAAAGTCACACACCTTGTACCCCAATAGTACATGTCTCTTATTCAGGGGCACATCGAAAATTAAAAAACATAATCCATATATTCCAAAACCAGTCAAATAAACCAATTCAAACCATTTCAATAAAACCGTTATTTTTTGGAAACCCTTAAACAACCAAATTCCAATCAACCAATTAATTTCAATAAAACCACAACTTTTATTGAAAATAAAATAATCAATTAAAACTGAAACAATTCCAAAAATCCCCCTTTTAAAATATTTATTTAAAAATAATGAATCATAGCAATTTATGTAAGGATAACAATTTTCTAGATTTTCACAATTTACCAAACCGTAAACAAAGAGGGTTTCCAAATTTTTAAATATATATAATTTTAAATATATTAATAAAAAGATAATAAATTTTAATGTATTCTTATTATATTTTCTAAGAGGACTTTAGAGTGAAGCCACATACCTTAACATCTTTCAGGAAAACTGTAAAAGGATGAAGAACGCTCACGAAACTGAGTAAGAATTCCACAAAACCACCTTAGATATATACTCCTATCAACCAAAAGATCCAAATTTAAAAAAAATTTGGAATAAAAAATCATTGATCTATCCACAACAAGGGTAGATCCATGTAACACATATGAGCGCAGAACTAGATATACGTAGATCTAAAAAACAGGAAGTAAAAAAAGAATAATGATGACATACATCAAGAATTGGGATTATAAATTCAATGAAAAGGCTCCAGCTAGATTCAAAATCACATGAGAAAGGTCCTCCATCCTTCAATGGAGAACGATCATGAGTTAGGGATACAAAGGAGAATAAATTATGGAGTTAAATTTAAAAAAATTAGTGATCCTCTTTTTTTCGATATCACTTAAACCTTATGCATCGTTTAGTCACACAGTTAGAAAACCCATGGGCTATGCATGCATTAGCTACTATATGCACAAACCCTTGTACAACCACTTTTCATAACCTCATTTACCATGTTCCCACTATACCAAATCTACTATCCAACATCTAAAGCACTGTACAATTTCCACTTGGATTCATCACATTTTAGACATCTAATGTGCATCCCAGGAGCCTTCCAATTTTCCACAAAACACTCCAAACAATCACCTGTAAAAATTATATTCAAGAAAAGCATAAATAAAATTATACGTACCGTAGATTTGGGGTTCAACTTCAGTTCAACCAAAAACATAAATGATTCAACTCTATATTCACCATTCTCATAATAAATGATGATAAAATCCTAAATTATGGAAATATATAAAAAAATTGATTAATATATGTTATCATTGATTGTATAAAATTGTTAAACTAATATTAATTATCATTAATAATTTAGACATTTTATTGAATAAAATAAAAAAACATATACATTTTTAATTCCATACAGAAAATACATACATATATCATATATAAAAATTTTATTGACATATATAATTCATAAAAATATTATTATTTAACTACCTTTAATAATCACGTAATGGAGAACTTCTGGAAAAGTAAATAATATAAACATATCTATATTAAATGAGAATAAAATAATTAAAACTAATATTCTCTAATGTTGGAAATAAACTATAAATTACTTATATATATATAATATTTAATATAACCTAATTCTATTAAAGAAAATTATTATTAATATTGTTTTGTAATATGTGATTCATAATGTTATATTTATTATTTGGGGCGTCTAAAAAACATTAATGCATGTTGGGAGTAAATTTAAGGGTTTCTCATATCAATTTTATTTCGTTAACATATATTCCATATTCTCCACTAACATCCATTAATGAAGTTTATATATGGAACCATTGTAATACCCCATTTACTATGTAAATTGTGTTATTTATTTAACTGTTTATTTGTTATAGGAGATTGATTTCCCATGATCATGATTATGTAATACTTATATAAAAAGATACATATTATTTATATTAAAGGAAGTCACATTAAATCATTGGAGTATTTTCTCATTAATGATATCCAAATAAGTTAAGCATATATTACGTCAAATTATTACTTGTGTAAATGGAATTAAAATTTAATCAGTGAGTCTAATTCTTCATAAATGATAGTATACAATTATAAATAATATGATATTGTAAAGGATTATGAAATATAAAGGGAGTATATAATGAAATTATTTAATATACATTGATACATAACTATAAAATAATCTTATGTACTAAATTAAATTGACACATAATGATAAATTTTATTGGAATTCATGATTCTCAACATTATAAACATACAATCATAGAATTCTGTCCAGAAATCATAACGAAGTGTTAGGGGTGATCCAATTATGCTACTATATTTGAATCTATATACTTATGAGTTCCCTGATGGGATGTAGAATTATATTTCAAACACTACACATAATATTTCATTTCATTTCAAAATATAATAAAATTTCACATGAAATACATAGAATAATGATAAATAATGAAAAATTAGAACTAAATAGAAAAATTTCTCAATAAAACTTGTATTATTATATTTAACTTTTATAAAATAATATATTTTATGGTAATTCCAAATATTTTTCTAGTAAATAAATTATAAATTATTTCTATATTAATCACATTGTAAGATATTTTTGAAAATTTTGGTTCATAATTTTGAAATTAGTACCATTAGTAGTTAAGTGATAGGGAATTATTAATATTAGTTTCTTAAAATGATAAACATAATCAATAAATTTAATCAATTAAATATAAGTATATGAATGAGATATATAGTAATGAAATTATTTATAGACCTATTAAAAATAAGTTTTTTTAATCATAAATATTTTGTACTTGTTTGGGATATAAAATATCTTTGAGAAATTCTTCCATGTAAGAATTAATTGATGGAAAAGTTGAACCTTTTTTGAAATCATGTTTAATACACATGGGAAACATTATATGCTCCACCATTGTTATCATGATTATCCATACTTAAAAATTAATCCTAGTATAAATTATATATCATAAAACCATAAATAAATGGAATATATAGGTATTTTTATAATGGGTTATTATCACATTTTATGCTTCCATGGTGAATGTTAGAATTACAACGACTTATGAATAGAATTAAAATTATATAGATGTGGAATCAGATGTATACTACATAATCAAGATAGATCATTAATTTATATTATTATATTATTTTAATATGAAATAAAAAATTGAGATGGAGACTGCAGTGATAATGGAAATAGGAATCGAAAAGGAGGATGTTGATCCTTAGCATTAATGTGATTATTATCCCAGAGATCAACCTTAGAACTCCCAGAAAACATAAATATTGAAGGAATATAAATGATATAGACTCATTTAAAGATATTCTATGTGAAAACATTACATTTTTTGTGTGATATATAAGAAGAGGGTTGGGTATTAAAATTTATGGTGAGTTAAATTTCATGGAAAATTTTATTTATTTTTTATTTCAATTATCTTATGTTATCCACTAATACCTATTGTGACCCATTACCCTAATTAATTCCCCACTATAATTATTGGAAACAAATTTATTTAAATTTTACAATCTTGGGTTATTTAATTTCGGCTTACAAATATATTATTTCATATTTACTATATGCCATTAATTGAATCAAATTTTATAATTCCTAAATGTTTTTAAAAAAATTACCCATTTGGAAATTTTATTGACCTATTCAAAGAGATATAATCAATTATATCAAATAAATCCCCTATTTATTAAAATTTTAACTTTTATATAAGTATAAAAAATTGATAAAAATTCATTATCAGAGTAATTAAGATATCATTTTTTGATAGAATTTAGAATTTAATTCAACTTCACCACTACATAAGATACTCTTTATCACAGAGGAAAAACTCCTCAATGAATGGTGTTATGTCGTTTACATTTAGTGTTTTTTTAACAACACAATATGAATGTGATTTCAAACAACATGAACATGTCGTTGAGATGGTTATATATAAAACAAAGTTGTTGGAGATTACTTGGTCTCAGTCAGGTAAAGTCCTCCTTGATGATACCTCCTTCGTAATCTATACTAAATGAGATTCATAGAGGAAATTTATATGGGTTAAGTACATGGTTTCATAGTTATTCAGTAATATTATCTCATCATTACCAATAATATACACTAAATATAATGGTAACATTTTTTCATTTTTTGTACCAATGATCATAATGAAAAATTTTTATAATATTAAATGCCTATAATGACCAACTGTCATCTAATATATATGTTTATTCTTAATTCATATAAATTAATTCAATTAAATCTAATAAATTAAAATTATTATTTTATATTCATTCGTTATATTAATTTTTTTGATGTTGATAATTTTTTTATGTAACATTATTTATATATTTGAGAAGTTTATTATATAATATGATATTTTAGGTAAATATATTGTACACGTTTTATAAATATATTTTTCTATTTGACATGAGTATTTTTTACTTATCATAACATATCAATATCTTTTATTTTTATTTAGTTATTTTGTAATATCATTTGATCATTCCTTACTATAGTTTTCAAAGGTATTACATTCTCTCCCATTAAAATAATAGCATTCAAAAAATAATTAAATCAGTAAAAAATGAAGATATGAAATTATCTTTATATCTATAGGATCCCAACATTTCATCAATTATTTGTGATTACACAAATTATTCTTCAAAAATCGAGTTGAAAATTTTCTTTTAACGTTCTCACTCATATCTATAATCTAAATTAACTCTTCATTGCAAGATAATTCATGCTCTATCTAAACATAATCAATATTTATAACATTATAGAGGTCAATAATTTTCATATTTATATATGATATTTAAATGTATCCATGAGAAAGATATTTGTCCAGTGGAATTGATATATGATATTCCATATCTCATATCCTCTAAGATATTATAACAGTATAATCCCAGTTTTATACTCAGTTATGGATCCTTTAAATATTATTCTAATTAGTTATTTTAGCCTAATATAAATTATTAATGGGTTAGTGAAGGTCCCAAGGATTTTTAGGGAATTTTCAGACCACAGAACCCATATTTTTTGGAAAACATTCCATGAAGAGTGTTTAGAGATAAATGTGTGGGAAGGACGCATAGTTTTTAAAAAAAGTGTGAATGGTGATTTTTCAGATAGAACCATACCACACTATTGGAACATTGTTTCCCAAACCTTGCGACTTAACCATATAGTATGCATTTCTTTTCTAGGTACCCATGAATGTTTGGGGAACAATTTGAAATATTGTGCAGCCAAGTCATGCATAGGATGATTTGTTGGAAAAATGACCATCATTTCATTAATGATCTACTTAAACCTCCCCTTATTCTTAATAATATTTTTATAGGATTTATTTATTTTTATTCCCATTTTTAGGACTATGAAGGCCCAAATAATGGGTTAAAAATCATCTTTTTCTAGGACTTGTTCGAGCTTCTACTGATAACATTGGATGCTTAATGGTATTTACTCAATTCCATTTTTGTCGTTATTATCTTATATTGATCTTGACATAGTTATCAAGGTGTGAAATTGGTTTCCTTTTTCTATGATCTACTCTAGTCTAAGACTAATTAGAGGATGATATTAAAGGAGAAGTATTGTACAACACTATGTTTATCAGTCTAGAATTCATCCCTCAAGTTCATTTATTTCAGAATTGTCATTGGGTCCCACTGAATTCACTAGCTTCCATTTATAGAATTTGTATTTCATGATTATAATCATTATAACCATGTTATTAAGATCATTACATATATGTTATTAGTTGTTGGGGGTTACACACACAACTCCATAAATCTCATGTAGGATGATATTACATAATTGAGTTTTTTAGTGTTTTGGAACTATTGAGCCATTATTCAAATGTGCTCAAGCTTGACCCCACTAATTGTAGGCCTCTAAATTATAAACGCTTATTATATGATGTAATGGTGATTGAAATATAAAATTTCACATACGTAGGACACACATAAGTTAAGTGGTTTATATTGATAATTAAACAGGAAAGGGAAATTGGAAAGTATACTATGTATATTACGTGACTGGATTTAATGTGAATGATTAATTGGTTTCATGTTTGTCTCACCCCTTACCACAGTAATGGAAGGTAGAGGAATGAACCTTAATTATTGAATATTTATTAAATGGAATTAATAACGGTTTCATGCTACATGGCCTTATCACACTTTTGAAAGGCAAGGCTCGAACCAAATGAAATTATTAATTAATTATGACACGAATAAAATGTTGCAAGCTGCCTATCCTTATCAAACTAATTAATGCCAAGTCTTATACCATATTAAATATTATATGACCAAATAATTAAACATGAGTGTCATGACTCAATATTTCCTTGGATTCTTATTAGGAATTCTTTTAGAACTCGAGATCCCCAATCCTATTCAAAGATATGGCTTGCATGGGTTGTGACTCACCTAGATCAAATTCTGTGTCTAGTCATGGATACCAAATAGGAAACCAATGGATCCCTCATATTTTATTAAATGATTCATTGGATTCACTCATTGGATCCATCATTGATAAATAGGTTCCATGGTTATATCCCATAGTTCCCTATAACCGATTTACTTCGTTATGCCTTTGATGATCACCATGGATTCAGTAGGCATCTTATTTTGGAATTACATGGAATATGCTATTTTTATTACACTATTACCCTTAGACAGGATATAGTTATTATATTGTAGGAGACCCTTGAGGTCAATATTTCTTTGGTTATTACTTCGGAACATCCTTATTAAAAGTCATTGTCGAATTCCTTTTCATTAAATTGAAACATAATTTCTGTTAACACACGACTTAATTATAAAATGATACTAATAAATTAATATACTTGTACCATTTATATGCCAACTAAAGGATGATGCAGGTACTTTGGTAATTAGTTACATTGTAGTAATTTACATTATATATGCATGCTTTCACACTATTACATTTTCATTACATAGGACATATGATATAAATACTAATGGTGGTGGCATATTTATATTTATATCAAAACCACCCTAGAGGTTTTTAGACGTGATGTAGAATACATGAATGCAGGTTTTGAAAAAGGGAATCATACGACTTCAAACACATGATTTATTTCTGTTTAGGATGGAGCATAGATTAATATTACTAGTTTGGATCTCATGCTAATTGGGATTGTATTTTTATTTCGATTATACATTGGTGGAACTTGTTATGCATGTTTTCTTTTATCATTGTTTTCTAGTTTTCTAGATATATGAAATATCAAATTCAGTTGTTGTATTCTTGTATTCCATTTTAGTGATTTCAGTTGTTGTTACTATTATCTCTATTTTCTGTTGTGCCTTCTATATACTTGTATTTATTAAAATATTTACCTATGATTATATTTATCTCATTCACTATTCATTGGAAATTATGGCATAAACTCCCAATGGACAAACCCTTGGCCCTCGTTTCAATTCTGAAGCATGTGAAATTTGTGGAGATGCGCCTGATGACATGTGGACCACTATGCATAGAGCACCTATTAAGTGGAATCAAGATCCAAGACCTCACAATGTTGTATCAGATGAGGTTCCATTCAAGATATACTATTTGGAGATAATATATTGAAAATTCAGAATGCTTGGAAAATCTCTATAATCCATTCTTGTGTTTTATGAACACCTATTCGAGGTTAAAGCTAAGTTGGATAAATTATAATTGTTGATTTATTTTTCCTATTACTGTTGATATTATTTCACCATTGGGTGACGCACATTCCTTGGGGTGTTATTGATTATTATTCATATTGATATTATATATTATCCCTAGACTTATGATATTAGGGCAGGTAGAATTGTTACATGCAATATGTAAGAACCTAGAAATCACATGTCATACATATTTTCTTTCTATATAAGCCCACATCAGTAATTTATATTTCTTTATATGATTGTGATTATTGATTGATGATTTGATAGTTAGCTTATTCTTGTTTTATTTTTGGGTTGTGATTGAGTGATGTCCTATATTAATTTGCGATGTGTGTTGTTCCTCATGGGTTGGTATGAGTAATTTACCAAGTCAAGACTTTATGCAATAAAAAATGGGTGTTTTTTATATTGATACAATATATGAGAACTCATTTATTAGGAATGGATATCCATTATAATGTGATATAATGATTATAAAATGAAATTTTTTTCATGTCCTTATCCTTTCATGTCATGTTAATGAAAGGTAAAGGAGTGAACATGGTAATTAAATTTAAAACAAAATGAAACATACACATGATCACTTACCGATACATAGTCGTTTAAGAGGTTAATGGGTCGTATACTATTGGTAGTTAGATTTATATAGTTCATCTTTAGCTAGTGATGCTATATTTCCTCGGGATATTTTTTTAGGCATTTCCATGGAATTTTTATAACAATTTTACCACAACGTCCTCATATAATTTTCTAGGAATATAGTGACGACCTCTATCCAGATGTTGTGGGCCCTGAACCCCCACTCTTATCTCTAGAGGTTCTACTTGAGGAATCGTCGGATGTACATTGTCTGGACACTAATTCCCAAGTACATGATATTTTACTATATATGATGGAGTCTATTAATGCGTCCCTATGTATTGAATCTATGATGGTTGATCAGGATAGTGAGTTCTAACAACATCATCGTACTAATTTCTTGGGTGATGGTGATCTGTAGGCGGCTATGTCTCGGCTAGGGTCTACCATATCTATCATTGAGCATATAGATATGCATTCAGATCAGAGGGTCATTTCATCCACATACATGCTTTCTGATTCAACTATGTAATGGTGGGATGTGATTAAACAGACTATTCATCATTAGGGCATGTTGTGGGTTGATTTCAATACTTCCTTCCATGAACAATTAATTCCCTAGATAATGAGATATGATAGAGTCAATGAGTTCATGCATCTTGATTAGAGTTCTATGTCGCTCTTTATGTATTCATTGGGTTTCATGGATTTTTAATTCTTTTCACCACTTGTAACCAGTGATGATCATTCATGTTATAGACATTTCTAAAATTGGATCTAATATTCCATTCGTACAAAGGTGAATTCTATTAAAAAAAGTACCATTTCTTCAAAATTCAATGAGACCCTGATCACTGAGCATAAAATAATGGACATAAATAGTATATGGAACATAGGACTAGGACCACATAATTCTAGTAGTTATTCTGGTGGTAGGAAGCATTCTATCATTGTTTCTCATTAGGGTAGAGACAACCAGAGTCCCTATATCAATACCTCCAATGAGTGTCATTAGTGTGGAAGACATGTCACCCGAATCATCATTGTGATAGAGACACAATGATGTTTTGGGGTTACGCATGTATAGGTAATCATTAGAGGTTTTATAAGACCATTACACGAGTTCTAAGTGGAAAAATATCCATGGAAGCTCATCCTTAAAAATTGGTGTTTTTTTGCTCCACATTAGGTGGGATGTTGGAATAAAACTGAACATACTGGCTAACTAGATGGTCATG
Organism: Viscum album; assembly: GCA_963277665.1. Lineage (NCBI taxonomy): Eukaryota > Viridiplantae > Streptophyta > Magnoliopsida > Santalales > Viscaceae > Viscum > Viscum album. Next base: position 2,055,484,883 of record OY728120.1, on the reverse strand, counting down.
GACATATATTACAAACCATGGATCAACAGTACTTCTAGAATAGTAGTTATGATCATGGTAGTCCATCTATTTCATAGGGTAACCGACCGGGTCAGTTGCATTCAATACAACTAATAACCGAGGATCAGGCTGTGAGACCATCTACCATATGAGTATCTATTGTTGTCTCATATAGAATATTATAATTATTATTTGATATGAGTTCTTTTAAATATTTTCTCCTTGTATCTATAGTGGAAGGTATGAGACTGTAGATACAATATTAGTATGTTGTAATGACCATAGATACGATGTTAGTGAAAAATAGAGGGCATAATATATTGTTGGGTATATACCCTTAAGTTAGGAAGTTACTAATTTTTATGAAACCAATATTTTCTTTATATGAAATGATTATATGTAATTCTTTAAATGAATTGATTGGTTCAGTATATTACATTGGTTGACTTTTATCACCACTGTGTATCTTTTACATCACTAGAGGGAAGAAGTTATCTACATAAGGGTGTGTGGGATGACCATGATGGTAGATTTAGGATAGAGAATCATGGGATTGGAGGAGTGACCACCCAGATTGAAAATCTCATCAAGGAGTATCAGGTTTTACGATAAGATAATTTCCTTCCAGTAGTGGATCATTTCAAGGATGTCCTTCCTAATGATTTTTTTGGACTACCTCATGATATATATGTAGAGTTTATAATCTATCTTATTCTGAGAGTTTCTCTAGTGTCCATTACTTGATATAGGATGGTACCTACAGAGAATCAAGAAATCATGCGGCAGTAAGAGGATTTAGAGGACAGTGGTTTTATACAGACCAGTATGTCATATTGGGGTTCTCCCATGCATTTTTCATTGAAGGTTGATGGAACCTTACATATATGCATGAATCACATAATGTCGAACCATCTTACAATCATGAACCGATATCCACTACATATTATTGATGATCCATTTTACTAGATCTGTGGAGATAGGGTATTATCTAAGATCAACCTATGTTTTGGTTATCATCAGGTGTGAGTCATACCATCAAACATACATCGTATAATATTCTACAACACACATGGTCTATATTAGTACCTAGTAATGTCTTTATATAATATGAACAAGCCTTCCATTTTCCTGGCTATGATGAATAGGGTGTTCCACCCCTATTAGGATTCTATTTTCATGTCATTGTGGAAAATTACTTGGTTTCTACTCACCCTCTTATAGGCCATAAAAATCATCTTGAGTTCATTTTTATTACATTGAAAGAGCATCATATTTATTCAAAAATTTCTACATTCCACATAGGGATCAACAAAGTTAAATTATTAGGACCTATTATCACAGAATTATGAGTATCTATTGACCAAGAAAAGGATAGTGTTGTAGTTTCATTATAGAATCCCTATAATTCGATTTATATAATGTTTTTTGGGTTGGATGGTTATTAAGAAGATTTTAGACAAGATTTCTCACACCTTGCTTCACCTTTTAAAATCCTTACATAGAAGGTTGACATGTTCCTTTGGACATACGAAAGCGGGAATTCCATTCAGGAGAAGAAAATGATAGCACCTACTCTAATTCTTCCCAAGCGAGGTGTATGTTATACCATCCTCTATGATGCATCATTAATTTACTAGGAGTAGTGCTAATTTAAGAAAAAAAAAATTTGTGTATAGATCTCATTAGTTGTGGCCTCATAGGAGAAATTACTTGATGCACGACCTTGAGATAGCAGTAGTTGTCCACGGCTTACATAGATGGTGTCACTATTTGTTATGTGAGTGTTTTTTTGGTTTAAACGGACCAAAAGTGAATCATATATATATATATATAATCTATGTGAATTGAACCTTAGATAGAATAGATGTGTCTAATATCTACAATAAATTGATTTTGAGCATACCTACATGCATGAGAAATGAATTATGGATGCAAATGCACTGAGTTAGAAAACTCTGGCACAAGTAGAATAAGAAGACATTGATTAATAAAAGTAAATGACCCTCTTCTATAAGATGACCCAAGAGTTTCATGATGGTCATGAGTAGTCACATATCTCATCTTTGGCATTTTACTCTCTCTTCATTGTGAAAGTGAATAGTATACAATTTTATGAACCTCAATTCTTGGTAATCCATGTGAGTATATGAAGACATAACCCACCTCTATATTGGATTTTAGATAGGGAAAACATACTATGTTTCCATTTGATGTGTTTGGTTCCTTACCAAATAAGATAGAGGATTTGATGAAAGAGTCTCATTCCAATTAGTGGGAAGTTCATCCATGCATCTCAAAGATGTATCGATACATGCGATGCAAGTATTGTTTTCATAAAGAGAAATATCAGATGTTGGGATTTATCACTAGGTATTACAACTAATATCAAGTGAAAGAGGATAACTAGAGACATCTAGGCTTCTTACAGCCACTTCCAATACCAAAATGAATATTGGAAGATGTTGTTATAGAATTTATATTGGGTTTACTTACATTAGCTAGATGTTTGGATGTTTTATTTGTTTTCATTAATAGACTGATGAAATTATCCCACATCATTCTTATTATGGAGACATTATCAGTTAATGAGCTAGGAATATTGTATGTCCACGAGGTCATATGACTCCATGGTGTCCCTCATAATATCATTTTATATAGGGATTCTCATTTTGTTTCATGGTTCGGTCTAGGGTTGAATAATTATATGGGAACACAAGTTCTTCTAAGAACAACTTTTCACCATCACAACGAAGGAAAATCGGAATAGACGATACAAGTTCTATAAGATATTTCTTAAGCACGAGTCCTTGATTTCAGTGGTTCTTAGGCAAATCATATCCCTCTAATTGGCTTCTCCAATAATAATAGCTTCCAAGAAATTATTTAGATGGATTATTTTGATGACTTATATGGTAGCCCATACCATTCACCTATTTACTAGATAGAGGTCGGTGAGGCTACCCTACTAGGTCCTCATTCCATTCATGAAACTTAAATGTTGGTTCATCTAATAAAAAATCATATGACTACTGCCCAGTTGAGAAAAAAATCATTTGATTATCTCCAATGAAGACCTCTGTATTTCATTGTTACGGATCATGTTTTCCTTCAAGTAGCACCTAAGATAGTGCATAGACAATAATGAATGAACGGGAAGCATTTCCCTCGTTACGTAGATCTATTTGAGATCATAGTAAGAGTCAGGACAATATGTTTTCTATTGAAACTACCTCAAAGGTACCAATACATGCACAACATCTGATATATTTAATAGCTTCTCCAATATCAAGACGACACATAGCTTACCTCTGATACCAATGAAGTTGAGTTATATACTGATGTTACCTTTGAGGAGTATCTAGTACACAACATCTATTAGAGAACAGAGGTTCTATAAGGCTGGTATGTCCCTCAAGTATACGTTCTATAGAAACAAGGACATGTGGAGGATGCAACATGAGAGTAGGGGGCTAAAATATGTTCTCATTGGAAATAATTTATCTTAGATAGTGTTCTTCACCCCTTTATGGGGACCTCGAGGACGAGTTTTTTATGGGTGGATGAATGTAAGAACCCATTTTTTCACATAGGTATGTACCCTTTAAATTTATGTCTAATTATTTATTTTGGGTCTAATATGGATGCCTAATGGGATAGTTATGTTCCCAAGGGTTATTGGGATTTTTCAGATACAGGAACCCATCTTTTGATGGAAATGGTGTACCACACAGTTTAGATAAAACCTTATGGGTAGACCACATGTTTATGAAAAACCATTAGAATGGTCAGATTTTTACGAAGCCTTATAACACATTTAGTGCATGACTTCCCTAATAGTGTGACATAATAGTGAATGTGCCCTAATATTTCCTAGGTACCCATGCTTGGATGGAACAAGGTTTGGAAAACCCTACGACCAAACCATTCACATTCTAATTGCTGGTTAAAATTATTATTTATCACTTAATTATCTAATTTAGCCCCGTCTTTCATCCTAATACAAATTTATGTGCGATTGAACTACTTTTCTTCCATTTTGGAGCTCCTAGAAGGCCTGATGTAGGGATTGATAGATATTATTCATTTGGTATGTGAACAATATATCATTTCTCACATTTGATGTGCAACGATAAGTACTCAAGTCTGTTTTAGCTGTTCTTCCCCTCTCATGCTCTCGACCTAGTAAGGATTGTGTGAGGACTTTTCCTTTTTTTCAGAACTACTCCACTAAAATCTGAATTACAGGTTGATATCATAGGATAAGGATAGTAAAACCCTATATATGGTGTCCTATAACTCATACCTCAGGTTCATGGATTTTTGAATTGTCACGTGGGGCCACCAATTTCATCAAGTTTTTTTATAGAACTGATATGTCATGTCTATAATCATTATAAAATTAACATTATTCTCTTACCATATATGTTATTAGTTATTGGTGGTTACAACCACTACTCCGTCCATCCCATATAGTATGATATTCCATAATTTAGTTTTTAGGGTTTTGAATCTTTTGAGCCATTGTTTAGTTGTGGTTGAGCATGACCACACTAATGGTAGGCCTCCAAATCAAAAAGTCTTGTTGTATCATCTATGGTGAATGGAAAGTACCAGGTCACATAAACTTGACCTTCCCTAGGAATGTTCTTCCAAGTGATAAATAAATGACCAAGTGATATTGGAAAGTATATTAAGTAAAACACTTGAACTAAATAAATGTGAATTATTAATAGGTTTCATGTTTTAGCACACCTTACCACATTAATGGAAGGTAGAATAATGAAACTTAATTATTGAATATTCCATAAATGGTTTGAATAAAGGTTAATTTCTACATGTACTTGTCACACTAATGAATGGAATGAATTTAACGAAATATTCTTATTGATTTATTATGACATGATTAATAGGTTTCATGCTATATTAACTTATCGGACTAATGAAAGGAATGTATTGATCCCAATGAAATATTACAATACAACAGAATTACTAGGAGTGTCCTGACTCAAGCTCACCTTGGAATCATATCAAGAAATTCCTTGAGCACTGAGGAACCCCATTCTGATTCAAGGGTGTGGCTTTCGTTGTTTGAGACCCACATAGATCCCAATCCATGTATATTCTTGGATTCCCTATATGAAACCATAGGATCCCTCAAATAGTATTAAAAAAATACTTGGATATACTCCTAGGATCCAACATCGACAAGTAAGTATCATGGTTACATCCCATAGGTCCTTTTCTCTACTAATCCAAATTTTACCTTGAATGATCACCTTGGGTTCTCTAGGTATCCTATTGTGGAATTCCTTGGAATACGCTCCTTAGATTACATTCTTACCCTTATCCAGTATACAGTTCTTACTGATTTGGTGACCCTTGAGGTCTACATTACATTTTTTATGACCTTGGTACTTCATTATTAAATTTCATTGCAGGTTTCTTCATCATAACTATGAACCTTTACAATTGTGTACATTTAGATTATTTATAAACTGGTAGTAATTTTTTAATGGACTGGTTACATTTAGATGCAACCTAGTATTGAAGCAGGTAGTTGGGTATTTAGTTACATTTTATTTCATTACATTATATATGCATTCCTTCACACTATTACATTTTCATTACAGAGGCTGAATGATATAGACACCATTGGTGGTGGCCCACAAAGATTTATCTCACACACTCTCTATGTATTGTTTCATACCCGGAGTAGATGAAATGAATGTAAGTGAAGATAAAGGGATTTATATGGCTTAGAACACATTATATCATTTTGTTTTGGGTGGATATTGATAACAGAAGATAGAGCTGGAGCATGTGATGTTTTGTAATTTTATTTCTATTATACTTTGGAGGAACGTGTTAATCATACTATCCTGTATCGACGTTTTGTAGTTTTCTTGTCACATGACATATCATAATTAGTTGTTTTATGCTTTTATGTCATTATTGTTATATTTTTTATTGTTACAGTTGCCTCTATTTTCCAATGTGGCTTTGGTTTACATTTATTTATTTTGCTATTTACCTTTTTTATATTTATCCACTACACTACAATTTGTTAATGAGGGATTAGTCTCCCCACAGACACACATTGGGCGCTTACTGCTTGTTGGAAGCCTATGGCGTTTTGGGAGATGCTCTTGATTCCCTTTGTCCCATTAGGCCCGAGAAAAATATTAGGTGGCATCTGTGTCCTGGACGTCCTAATAATAAAACCATTATAATATGAACATACATTCTCTTTTTAATTAAAATTAATAACCAATTTCAATTGGAATATCATTAGGAAGACATTGTCTCCTAAATTGAATAATATATTCATCCTTTGGTTGTTATTATTACTATTTTACTAATTTTTAGATGTCTATATATGATTTTTTATGAATTTTATCATCTCTGATGTATCATAACAAATCAATGGATCAAATAAATCCATTCATTAACTTAATACCTACATAACATATTTTTACATCTAATTATATATAATGCCTCATATATTTCAATTTTTTACACAGTGGTAACTATAATTGCATTTAAACATCACTAAAAGTAAATATAGTTCCTAAATTATTTGGACGGTAATGGGGAGTGACCTTATCATATCCTATAATGATTATATATTACATCAAGATATTAAATCATGTTGACAGTGAAATAAAAGACTCTGATTAAACTATATATTTAAATCATATTGATTTCATACTCAAAAATATTTATATGAAACATTCATCATGAATAGAAATTGTTGAGAATGGTCATTTATGAAGTATCATATTTTTCTTTTTATATATACTATAAATAATGACTCGATGAAATTATTTTATAATTTCAAAAAATTTATTAAATTGTTGAATGATATATAATAAACTATATCTAAATATCCCCCATTATTGATTTAGGTTACTAGATGATTAATTAACAATGATAACATTAAAGTTTTATAACTCTTATGTGAAATTTTAATTCATTATTGACATATATACAATGAATATTATACTACAATCTTCAATTTGTTTCTTCACGTTTTCCATAAATAAATTCCACGGATTTCCTTATACATTTTCTTGATGGTTTTATTTATATATAAATTTGATATTTTATCCTCATTTATTAGATCATTCATCAATTATAGTACTGATGGACAATATAATCCAAAGAAAAAAAATCAACAGCAATGTTAAACTTTTTTAATTAAACATTCATAGAAAATTATATATTATTTTATGGAGTATTATCATAATGTTGATAATTATTAACATTATATAAAAAATTATGTTTGGTAAAAAATTAACATACAATTTCATTATAATTTACAAGTATATTCACATTATATCCATTTGAATTGTATCATTGAACACCAACTTCATGGAAATTATACCTTGAACTTTTATGTTAAATTCATTTACTAACATGTCTTATTTCCCAATATGGAAATTTATAAAAAAAGAAAAACCCATATTTAGTTTAAACCATTACTTTTTCTCAAAATCTGGATCATTCTCAGTAATGAAATTTATCAAACTCTTATTGTTCATGTTTATATCACATATCAAACTTTTGTGATATTGTCTATATTTTTCTGTGAAAATATCTATATTTCCTACTCTATATCATTATTTGAATAATTAATCTATTTTGTTTTAAAATATCAATATTAAAAGTCACTACCCTATACATTTTCATTAGAATACATTGATGATCATTCCTTGATGAAAAACTATAAATAAAAAACCCTTTGTTAGTTTATTGTACTTTTAATTATCTAGGACCCCTCCTTAATCATTAAATATTCTAGTAATTTTAAAAATATAATTCATATTAATATAGTCTCAAAGATCTTATAGGATTATTGTATTGTATAATTTAGACTAAATTATACATGGTATCCCTATACATTTAAATTGGACACATTTACATAGTATCCTTTTTTTATAAAACGAATGTCTTTAAAAAAAATGTTTTATCATCTTGTAAAATTGTCACAATTTTCCACTAGATAACATCCTCATGTCTAGTACACATTGAATCCATTGAAATTTTTTAAGGCATGGAATGACCTTAAAATATTAGTAAAAAATGCAAAATTTATTCCATTAAAACACAGTAAGAACGTATCATAAAACCATAACTTTTTAACACGAAAAATGAATCATCATTTCAAAAATATAATTTACATATCTTTGAATATCAATCGATTCACATGTAATCTCACATAAAATTATATATTAGTAAATAAGGTAACATGGGATATAATGTTTCATATCATTATTATAAATTTGTAACCTATGTCAGCAACCTGTATTTTAGGAGTACCCAATGCATTGGGGGTTATAACTAAACAACCCATCATTGGATTATCATGGATCCACCCGTCATTCATTAATAACAAAACCAGTAATCTCTATTTTATAACAAATCCACAAATAATTATTTTATAATGGATCCATACTTCATCAAAAACAAATTAAAAATAATAATATCATCATTATAAACTGTGAAATATTGCATTATAAAGAACTCTTTGATGAAAATAATATTTCCAATTTAAAAATCAATCATTTTAAAAAACTGACCATCTATAATTGAAAAAGTTAATTTAAATGTAACTGTATTAATATTAAAATTATGATTAAAATTATTAAGGGAATAAAATTATTAATTTCCATTCATCCCATATAATTAAAAAATATTCTTTTTGAAAAATGATCTGTAATAGGGGATTGTTAAATTAAATTTCCTTACAATAGGTTTGACTTCTATTAAATGTGTTCAAACATAATTTATAATGGTTTAAATAATGTTAATAATTTTTAATAGAACCATTTGAATGTTTATAATACTATATATTATCTTGTTATGAAATATTTCAACAAATTTATTTATAACATTTTTTATATTCATTGTTACGAGTGTATTCATCTTATGGTTTTATAGTCAGTTAATTTGTGTATAATGATGTATATTCATGTGAAATATAAATAATACTCCAAAAGTAGAATAAAATAGTATTAATTAACTTACATAAATTTTAATATTCCCATATATCACTTTTTTCATTCTGACATGGGGTTGATTCATATGGTAAAATGTTAATGATAACTTTTTATTTATTTATGGAGGGTTTTCTAACAATCAAAATTTAGTTTCATTTTATTTAATATAATATCTATATGTTAATTCATTAATTTTAAATAATTTATAATATACATATTATTAATTTCAGTCACCATAATAAATATTTTTTGACTATGATTGAATGTGGTAAATAAAAAAAATCATTATCCATAGAGACAGTGAATCACCATTATTTGTACAATGGTATTGTTTCAATGAATAAGAGAATATGAGAAAACAAATGGTTATGAGATATTCCATTAGAAAAATTAAATTATAGTATATAAATTATATGGGTATTATTATACCTTTAGTGTTGAATGAGGAAATGATGATGTTGAAGCAGGTAATGATACTAAGAGATGTAGTTTGATAAAATTACCTCCTGAACATCACCTCCTTAAAGGACCCCCAAAAGGCTATGGAATTAGTATTTTGTTGAGACTGAAATCTATATAATGTGGCTAGGAAAATATATAAGGGAATCTGGATGATTTCAAACGAGTTGGAAGGATAATCGTATTTAAAAGAATTGAGAATGGGAGTTCTATATTACAACTGTTGTGAGAAAAATTATAGGAATTTATAAAAATATAAAATTATAATAAGGATTTATTTGTAAAAAGACTTCAAAATGGACTCTGAATACATTGGTGATCACATGGATTTCTAAATATAATCCAATTTTACCTTATTAATTAATTTCATTATTTTTAAAAAATTTAATAATATATTATATTCATGAAATATTTTTATTTTGGAAATTGATAATATTCATTTAAGTGAAATTAAAAACATCAAAAAAGAGTCAATTTATATCAAAATATTTTATTGTATAAGATAAATTTCATAGAATTCTAGATAATTCGTTTATCATATTTAAAATATAAAGATATATTTATTTAAAAATTAATTATATCATTTATTTTATTATTTTAAAATATTTAATAATTATTTCAACATCATTGTAAAACATTTATGGTAAATATTTTTCCCCAAAAAATAAAAATAAATTAAAATTTTGAATATAAATATTTTATCTTTTATAATTCTATTTATAGTTGATCATATGTTCTTGGTGAATATAATTTAATTATTTTATAAATATTAAAAACCATAGTGCGAATAGTTTGACTTTCTTTTAAATAACTTACTATATTGGACATAATGTCAACCAAGTGTCTCTAAATAGTCATAAATTATATTGAAGTATAATTTTGTTCAAAATATACACATATAATAAGTTTTAAACAAAATTTTTATCATTTAATGGATCGTATAATGTTAGTTAAATTGATTTTAATTTTTTTTCTTCTACATTAATAAGAATTGGTTTATTGTTTTATACGCATTAAAGGTAATAAATTGATATATAAAAACAAAAAAATTATTATCCTAAAAAATAAATAAATTAAAATCAAGATAATACTTTAGATTCATTCCTTATGTATATTTACTAAAGTCCATGTCAATTGATTTTATTTAATTTTTAAATTTGACTTTTATATCTTTACATAATCATTGCACGTTAATTGGGATAAGATTCATGTTATAAAAGTTCAAAATTCAAAAATATCAGTAAAATAAATTATTAATGAATTATATTTAATAATAATTTATTTAAAATTATTATTACCTCTAAATTAATATCTAAATGTCACTGAATTTTATTTATCAAGTTCTACATGAGCACTGTATCAGCATTGAAAATGTTTTTCATAGAAATCATGAATAAAATTATAATTTACATGTTATGAAATTTTTTTATATTTATATTAAAATATAATACATGAGTCAGTACATTAGTTTCATGAATATTTATATCATAAATTCTTATTGATGATATAATAAAAGATACTCTATTTTATGAAAACTGTAATTTTTTACTATTCTCTAAAAATTCAAATTTTCTAAATATTATCAAAATTTCACCGTAGAATTATTTTTAATTTATTACTTAAAAATGAAAATAATTATTTAAATTAAATATATATTATTTGGATACTAATCTTTTAAATACAACCATATAAGAAATTATTTTAATAAAAAAATTTCCATTTTTATTTTAAGAATTACATACCATTTTTAGAATAAATTTCAATATTTAATTCATGAATACTAAAAAATATAAAAAAATTGATTTAATATATACCTATTTTGTCACAGTATCCCACACACCTACTAGAAATTTAATGCTAAAATTTTTATTTGCATTCTAAACAATTATGTATATTTGACCCTGATATTATTTTTAGATTCACATGAAGATTTCTCAATAATATGGTTACTACAAAAAATCTTAATATGGTGAATTACATTGTTCTACAATAATTTATCTCTATATTCATGAATCTTAATTTAATATTCCTCATATTAACCTTTTTCCTCCAAAATGAACTAATTTAAGTCTCAAAACATGAGATAATTAAGTCACATACTTTATTAAAATCAAAACGTGAAAATCACTATGTACCTTTGATAAATGCAGAGGTTAATCTAATTGGTAGGAAACTGATCCAACATTCTATAGGATTTCATCTATTCCAACAATTCTTGGACATAGTTTTCCCTTCTTACTAAAATGAATAATACCTCTCCATTGAGATATTTTAAAAATGGCAGGATCACCCACATAAAATGAATGATATTTTCTAATATTTTCCATATAACATTTCCTCATGTTCTTAGTTATACTGAAATATTGATGAATCATTTTTACCTTCTCATCCATTACCTCAAATAATTATTTTCCTATAAAAATCGTATCATATAATTAATAAAAACTTCCAAACATCAACACCTTTTTTCTTATAACTCTTTAAAACAATCCATGTGTATACTGGAAGAAGAAATATTAATAATTGAAAAATAAACTAAGGAAATATGAAGATTCCATGTTCCCTAGGAATCCATTGAATAGTAATTAAACATGTCTTCCATGATCTGAAATGGGTATTCTAACTAATAATCAGACTAAGTATAAAATGCTATGCTGAAATTTAATTTAGTGTCCATCAAATTCTGAATGACTTTCCCAATATTTGAAGTGAAAATGGGATCCCAATCAGACATAATAGCGAGTGTAAATCCATGTAACCTATATCTCTCTTTAACTTATAGAAGATAATTTTTATCTAAAGGCATGCCAACTTGAATGAGAATGAAATGAGAAGATTTTGTCATTTGATTAATAATAACTGAAATTTCATTGTTCCCTTTTGAATTAATTGGTATTACCATCAAAAAATCAAGAGATATATTTTCTGATTTACACAGTTCCACTATCAATGGATAAATAAATACACTTTGGTATTTTAATTATTCTTCATGTTATTGACATGTTAATCATTTCTTGGGGATGATAGTAATATATTCTTTCATTCCATCCCACCAGTAATACATCTGATTGTCTCTATACAACATAGTACATTTAAGATGAGTTGATAATATCGAAATGTGAGATTCATATAAAAACTGACTATATAACTATGATTCACAATGAAAAATTAATCTCTTACGAAATATAAAAATACATTCTTAATCAAAATTAAATCTACAGAAAATATCTATATCAATAATTATACCATTTTCTGTAACTCATAATTTTTATTCTAATATTGGTAATTATTTTTGAGAGAGATGTATTTATTGACAGCTGAAAAAATACCAATGAATATCCTCCACTGTAAATATATGCGAATTAATTCAATAAATAATTATGCAAAGGGTCATGTTATAAGCATAAAATTCTTAATATAGTTTTAATTTGTAGACTCTAAGAATCAACCACTTCATTTATTTTTCTGTATAGATAGTGAATCATGCAATCATAATATTTAATCTGATATAGCCATCCTTTATGCCCCATTCTAACACATTTTGAGTAAATACATAATTTAAATTTGTATGATTACTATATATTTCAGAATTGACTCCACGTAAGTGATGCATTCAAAATTTCAAAAATAAATCCACAAAAGAAAATTACAAATCATGTTTAGGATAATTTTAATCAAGTGGTTTTAGTTTCCTTGAAGCATAATTTTTTTTATCATTCTTAATCATAAATAAACTAAGTCCCTTTAATGAACAAACAATTTATATGAAAAAATAAATATTTATTGAGGGAAATGCCAAAACTGGAGAATTAACCAAACTTATTTATAGTTCTTGAAAAAAATCATCACATTCTTTTATCCGTATAATTTTAATTTTTTTTCATGTCAACAAAGTTAGTGGGATAGATTACCCTGAAATGTATTCAATAAACTAGTAGTAATATTCTGCTAATCCAATAATCCATAATATTTTTGTAATGTTTTTAGGTTTTTACCATTCATCCACCCATTTTGGATGGATGATATAAAATATTATTTAATCATTATTTAGAATGTTCTCATGTATTGAAATCTAATTTAAAAAACACACATTTTCCAAATTTTAAATAAAATATATTTTATATAATAGTTTTTAGAATAATCCATTATTTTTTTAATGAAATTGATATATTTTTGAATGAAATAAAATATCATCAATAACAACAACTGATGTCATATCGAATTATTTATATAAGAATATATTCATATAATCCACAAATATAGATTTGGGATTTTTTAAAATATAGGGAATAACTACAAACTCATAATTCACCTATGTTGAAATAAATTTTATTTTTTCATAATTTCAACATCATTGACCTTTATATGACGGTACCTAGATCTCATTTAAATCTCAGAAAATAATGAGCAACTTAAGGATGATTAGACACATAATTGGTGTTAAAAAATAGAAACTTATTCTTAATATTGTCTCTATTAAAAGCTCTATAATCAACAAGAATCCTTAGGGAACTATGATTACATTGAATAAGACTAAAAGACCACATGGAAACTTCATTTTAAATTCTAGAAGATCAAATTGATCCATTCAACAAGGGGTATTAGAATTGTCTGATCTTCATGAACTATTTTTTAGTAATCTCGAATTCCAAATTATGAACAACACTAGGGAAATCATTAGAAAATACATTAATGTATTATTTAACTACATGAACATCATTAATATGAATAGTTTCATTCATTTTAATAACATTGCTATGTAACATTCACTACCACTAATAGTCAATTCCTTTACTTCATCTTTGGTTATAAGAGATTTGAAATCACTAAATAAGTCATTTTTTACTGTTAAATATATCATTGAATGATAAAAAAATCTAATACATACCCAAAATAATATCAAACTGTACTATAGGATTCTCAATAATATTTAATAGAAATAAAACTTCTTTGATAATAATTGGATGATTTTATAAAATCACTGTATTTTATTACTACCATCCTATATTTTCTAAAAAGGTTTTATCCTAAATTCACGATGTTATATTCCAATTATTGTGGATGTTTTTTTGAAAATAAATAATGAGAATATCCCAAATAAAATAGTGTATATGAATAATTTGAATATATAAATTACATAAATATCACTTTTTCATTTGATGTCCCAACATCAACCGTAAAAAATATAAAATATTATTTCACACACTTCTATTTCTAGTCTTATAGATTTATCCACTATGTGGATAATTTAAGACACAAGTTTTAATAATTTAAAAAATCAACATAGTTAAATTATCTTATATTATGTATTTCATGATTATTCATCTCATTTTTATTACATTCACATACCATGTGAAAACTCAATCAACATTGAAAGGATTTACTATATGATGAAATAATTTCACCTAGGTTCTTTTTACCACACGTTACACAAGAAGGTAACTTGATTCTCATAACAAAAAATTGATTAAAATTTTTTTCCCCAAAATCCAAGAAATTGGAAAACATCTTATTCATTCCATCACAAGGCACGTACATATTTGAAAAATCCATATTAACATTTTAGATACAAATAACCAGTTTATCATTGATTTTGAACTCTGAGGAAATAGATATCTTCATAAAAGTGGTTTCGAACTAGATTAAAATAAATTAATTTTACAATCTATGTCCTCAAATAAATCTAGTATTTAAAAGGGTAGTTTTGAAAAATTGTCTTCATATAAGACTAAAAAATCATTATCCCTCTACCTCAGATTGAGTAATTATTTCACTATTTGGATTGAAGAAATAATAGAAAAATATTTTTCATGAAAATGACTCTTAAAATGAACCCATTCCCAAATATATAGGTCATTTTTTTCTCTAGTATTCTTAACTATATGCCATTATCAATTTGTTTCTCTTTAAGAATGATAAATGGATAGGGTTTCCTTATGTTGTTATAAACATCCAATTAATTTGAATATCATTTATAAATTATTAATCCATCAATTTAATATTATTGGATCTAAGGTTCCACTATTATTTAGCGGATGGTTCTTCAAAAATTACTCCACTACTGATATGTTCCCTAATGGTTGATTCAGATTCTACCTATCATAGATACAACCACCATTTATAACTATTTTCAACTAATCTATCACTATGAAAAACAATTATATTATGATTCAAACAATCATATTTTGATTATTTGTTATTATTTTTCCCTTGATACCTTCACACCACAACTACCCTATTCTTATTCTAGAAACCCATTCTAAACAAACATTTCATTGAAAAAGGAAAATGGTAATATTAAAATACTATATAATTTATCCATAAAGTTAAATAATTTATTGGTGTTGTATTAATATAATACCAACCTCTACAGTTATCTAAAAAATAATATGATACTAATTATCATAGTCTAGAACTATCTCTTGGGGAATAAAATTTATTCATATCGGGTCACTCCATGGGTGGCTACAAATCTTTGGTAAGGAACACCACAATCCCTAGTGGATTCCAATTCCTCATAAATACATTTGAAATAGAGCCACGTTTCATCCAACACTCACATGTGAGAGTTACAAAATATCAGATTCAATCCTTTTCCTTTGATACTAACTATAAATACCCCCCCAATAACATTACACATTAATGTTATTCTAAAAATTGAAATCACATTATTAAAATCCCATCGATCATTCAGGATAATATTTTTATATAATTAGTAAAAACAAATGAATTGTAAATTTATACAATAAAATTCATTCTTTTACAATGTACATATATTTTTCATGAATCAAAAGTCATTAAAAACATGGTTTCTCTTTATGAAAAATATTCACAATTTTTCCTTTGATCGCATCAATCTCTCTATCCGCCATTAAATCCTTTGTAAAATGTTTTAAACCATGATATGAGCATAATATTTTATCAAGGGACATAAAAAGGGAATATATTTTTCTTAAAAAAATATATAAAATGATTTTTTTAAAAATAAATGTTTTACCATGAAAGTGGATTCATGATTTTTGAAAAGATCATTTTCATAAAATTTTAAAATAAAACATTCTTCATTAAAATTCAGAATAATTCATATTATAGTAGACTTGGTGACATAGGAAATAATTATCAATGTAACTCTTAAATTTTAGTAACAAAATTTTCCATCATCCATCTCGAATATTGACAATGCATTGAAGGTTACAATGTAGCCACCCATCCTTGGTTTATCATGGAACCAACCATCATTGGTTTATAAAATAACCACCCATAATTGGGTAAAAAATAAACTACCCATCAGTCATTTATAATGAAATGTGTTTTCCTCAAAAAATTCTGAATAATCATTACATCAACAGAAATAGGGACGTCATGCATTATTAAACAATGTTAAATGAAAATAAACATTTTATTTTGAAAAAAAACTTGTGATCAATGGAAACAATTTTATCTATATGTAACTATATAAAAATGTGATGTAAAATTCAAGTTATGAAGGTGATATAAATGATTTAAATTTCATTCATTCCATATATGTAAAAAACATTTTTTTAAAATGAATCTTATAGGATTATTTTTAAAATAAATTTTTATACATCAAGTTCTACATCCTTCAAACATGTTCCAACCCACTTCAAAAGGGATTAAATAATATTATTATTTTTTGAAATATCTATATAATTATTTATAATAACTTATATTATCTATTTATGTCAATTTTCTTCAATTTAATAATAATATTTAGTTCTTTTCATTTTTTCACATGTATCAGTTTCATAGTTTCAAGGTTGGTTTATTTGGGTATAATTGTGGATTTTCTTGTCATTGTAAATAATAATATATTAGATGAATGAAATGGAATTAATGAAAATAAATTAGTTTAAATATTCCCATATATCCAATTTTCATTTTATAATGATTATGATTCATTTTATAAAACTTAAATGATAATTTTTTTATTTATTATTGTGTTTTTTCTGAATATCATGAATTAGTTTCACTTTATTTAATATCATGTAAATTTATTAGTTCAAGAAAATTTATATATATTATAACATACGTATTAAAACTAATTTAATAAAAATTATATTTTTATGACCATCCATTATTGAATTAATGAAAAATGAAAACTCATTATCCATGAAGATAGTTAGTCACCATAATTTATACAATGGTTTTGTTTCTTTGAAGAAAACAATATTAGAATATAAACGGACATGATATATTCATTTAGAAAAAAATTTCCAGTATAAAAATTATTCGGGTGTTATTATGACTATTCTCATGAATGAGTTGAGGATAATCTAGAAGGATGAAACGAAATTAAGAGTTGTGTTTTTATAAAATTACCACTTGAATATCACTTCCTTGAAAAACCCATTAATGACCATGGAATTATACTTTTGGTTAGAATATAACCTCTCTAATGTGGATAAGTAAGTGGAGATTATAATTTAGTAGGGTTTGGTCTAGATAATAGTCTCAACATGGTGACTGTAAGTGAAGGATGGGGTTCCCTTTTATAATTGATGTGATTGTCGTTTTCAGAATTTTACAATATATCAAAAATGTAATAATTCTATTCAAGGGAAAAATTAACCAAATTCCTAATGAATAGATATGTGATAATCATTTAGGCCTTATAAAATTCTCTCTTTACTTATTCAATATATATATATATATATGATTTTTATATAATTTAACAAAATGTTATATTCTAGAAATATTATTATTTTCATAATCTATAATATTAATTTCAATGACATTATAAACATAGAAAAAGTAATGTAACAAGAAACTATATTATTATATCTTATAAATTTCATAGGTATCCATAGAATTTATGGATAATATTTAAAATTTAATATAATATTTATTTTTATATTTATAATATAATTTATATTATTTTTTCATTAATATAATATTTACTACAATATATTTGTAAAATCCATTAAAATAATTGTCTAATCCTTCAATTATAAAAAATATATATATTTTTATGGTAAATAATTAGTCATTCATATGTAAATTTATGGTTGAAAAAATACATTTTATAACCATATAATAAGGATGGAATACATATTAAAAACCATAGCGTGTAAAATTTGACATTGTTTTAAATAAAACAAAACATTTCACCCATGTTGCTTAAAAGAGACATAAATTTGTCCAACTGATGAATTTGATCGAAACATACTCATCATATAATAATTAGTGAATTTTTTCAGCAATTTAATGGTTCTAATAATTTTAATTAAAATATTTTCATGTATTTTTTTCATCTGATTTCAAGACAACATCGTTGGTGTTTCAGAAGAGTGATCTTAATTATTTTATATATACAAATAAAAATTTATGTCTAACACCAAAAATAAATTAATTCATCTCATTTAAATTCTTATTATTCATTATTTATTTATATTTTATAATATCCACGTCACAAAAACTTATTTAGTTTCTTAATTTTACTTTTCTATCATAGCATAAGAATTTCACATTATTTTGGATAACATTATTTTTATAGATGTATCGAATTAAAAAATATAAGTAAAAATAATAATTTATGTAATATATTTAATAATGATGTCTTGAAATTAATTTTCACATCTAAATTAATATCTAAAAGACCCCTAATTTGACTTTTTTCTCCTCTGCAAGAACTGCTTCCTCACTGAAAATGATTTTCATATTTATCATGAAATGAATAATAATTTTCATTTTATGTATCATTTTTATTTTTTATTTATGTTATAATATCATGCATGATTCCATTATTTTAATAAGTTTTTATATCATAAAAATTCCTTGATGATATAAACAATAATCTACATATTATATAAAAATTATACTTTTTACTATTCTTGAAATATTTATTTTTTCCGAGGAGTTATAAAAAAATCCCTCATAGGCAAATTTTGATATGATAATTTAATAAATGAAATTAGTTTATAAAAATTAAATTTTTTTAATTTGAAATTTTATATTTTAAATTTAACCATAAAATTATTTAGTTTAATAAAATTAAATTTCTATAGTAAGAATTAATTAACATATTTATGATCAGTTTGAAAATTTAATTCAACTGTACAAATAAACTAGAAAACAAATTATTCTATAAGTACATAAATTTTTAAATAATATAGTTGGATTGAACAATATCTTCTCTGATTCGCCAAATCTTTCCTCATATTCCATTATGTTTTCTAATTCCCCCGCTTATGTTTCATGATTGTTAATTAATTTAAAAATTAGGTTGTTTATAAAAATCAACTTATTGAACCCATCATATATATATAGGATATATGTATTAAAATTACGTTCATGGACATTGAAAACTCTATTAAATAATTTTTCTATGGGTTTCAAGTATATAGGATCATTTTAAATAATATGGTCATAGAATGTAACTTTTTAATGCCAACATTAACTTCTTATGAATTTCCCATATAATGCCAATTTTACCCGTATCCTAATGAACTATTGGATAAATAATTTGATGATAATTATTAATTTTATAGTATATAATAATATATTCAATAAATAACAACAAAAATATAGCATGTTAATCCATCAATAATCTAATAATCAAATATATAATCATAGAGGGTGAAACTGTCAATGAAAAGGGGCTTAATGTCTACTCAAATGGATCATTTATAAAAAAAAGTATATATATAGGATCTCCAGTATAAACTATAATTGATGATATCATAAAAAATGATCAATATTCAATAAGTATCATTCTTATAGAAGATGTTCGAAGATATCATAATTACAAGGAAATGGATAATATTTCATTATAGTAATTCTACTATTTTCACAATAATAAAATATTATCATAATTGAATATTAATTATTATTAAAAAATAAAATATGTTCTCCCCGTGAAAACACATTTTTATGAGTGAAACCTGTATCAAAAAATAATATTAATTACATCATTAACTTAATTACCTAAACTAGATCAATTATACTGGGTAAATTAGATATGGTTTTATATTAGACCCCAAACGTCACAATTTAATATTATATTATAAATATATATTTTAATATTTCTTATTTTTTTTTATTTTCATTGATATTTATATTAAATATAGTTTTAGTGGAGGGGGAATGATTGTATTTTGTTGGGTAATGACAATTTTCTCTACTCAACTATAAAAAACAACTAATTTTTTGATGAGTAACATGATTAGTGGATAATGTTTCTTACCATGTGAACCAAATTATACACGGACCATGATATATCTTTTGACAGGAAAATCGATGATATATGGTATTCCAAATATTGTAGAAATCTATTTAGCCTACAAAAAATTTATAACCATGTTAAAAGACCGAATTTACCTCCTTCATTTTTATTCTCTCTCATAATACTCATCCAAATTTATTGTTGGACATCCCATGGATCCTTATCCATGGACTTACATTTATAATCATTATATTTTTGGATAATATACATCAATTTATTTGTGGGTCCTATTTATTTATACATATTTCTCTCATTCATTATATTTTTGTATTGTTTATTTACTCTCCCACTACAATTTGTATATTTTTTTAGTAACCATAATTGGGTTATGGTTCTAATTGTTGTATTATATAGCTCAAAGGTGTTTGGATTCCTTCTAAACTGATAATGAAACTATATTCAGTGGTTTAATTCTATTTTTGTTGGACTGTGGTAGGTGTTTCCATGAAATTTTATTTGTTACCATTTAATGTCAATTTGAGGTTTTCTAAATTATATTCATTACTAATAATATGTGATATTGATTTAATTATTATTATTATTATTTTTATCTTATATTTATTTTTGATTTTCTATGTATTTACGATTAGATAATTATTGAATGATATAGTTCCTTTTTATTTTCTTGATTCCATATGATTTACTTATTTTAAATATACGGTTTTTATTTATTTCAATGTTTTCATAAAATGTCACATGATTTAAAAATATATTTTCTAACAAGGTAAATATATATATATATATATATATATATATATATCAATGTGTGTGTTTTAGAGTTGAAGATCCACTTGGAAATTGAAAAGGTAACTTCAAAATTTGTTATTTTAGAAACAAATTTGAAAATCATATTTTTAAAATATACTATTATTTTTAAAATAGTTGTCCCATTCAAAGCATTATTATTATTTTTTATTTCATAACTCACCAATCCATATCATAAATCCAAATTTTACTATATGAGAAATGATTTTTATGTTGGATGTTATAATTATATGTATTTATATGAGTTGGAAATATATATTTAATGTTGAGTATTTGTGATGTTAGGTTGATAAATTATATGGGGGGGTTTCTTTGTATTGAATTATAGGTGTGTTCTTGATATAGAACACATCCTTAATCATACAATATTGATAATATTGTGGTGATTAATCACATATTAGTGAAATATTTAGTAATTTTTTTTGTACTTTTGTCGATGATATAAACCTGGTTCATATAGCATCAAACAAGTACAGACTATATGGATTCTACAATTGTCTCTTATTGAGATAATGTGTGGTTGTTATAGTATATTGATACATTAATACTATAGATGATGATTCCAAAACATACATTTGGGATCATATTACTGGATGTTTAAGAGATTCCCTTGATTATTATTACATTAAATTGTCATAATTATTACTTTATTTTGTTTTGCTTTTGTTCCATTAGGTTTTTTGTGTTACTGTATGTTGTGTATCCTATCATAAAAAATTATTTTGGGATTCTTCAAATATAAATTTTATTTAGAAATTCATTATCGATATATTCTTATAGTTTATGTATAAAATAGATTATGTTTTAAATT
The DNA here is from genome assembly GCA_963277665.1 of Viscum album. Taxonomy (NCBI): domain Eukaryota; kingdom Viridiplantae; phylum Streptophyta; class Magnoliopsida; order Santalales; family Viscaceae; genus Viscum; species Viscum album. The sequence goes on along the minus strand of OY728120.1, from coordinate 2,055,462,607 downwards.
TTTTCATATTCTTTTTTATGTCAATTTTATTCTTACATTTGAGACATTTATTTCAATTTAGTGTTCATTCTGTTCCCATGTAAATTATCAAACCATTGATTGGAATATAGTATTTTTTAAGTATACATAAAATATTTATTTTGAAAAATAGTTTCAAATTTGTTTAATTATTAATGTTTTTTTTCATAAGGGGAGGTATGTATGGGTCATATTTTAATTTCATAGAATTTTATGAGCCTTATTTAACAATATTTTTCTTAATGTAATGTTTCTTATATGATTCGAAGGAGGATAATCATAGAATATTCTAAGAAATCATATTTGAGATTTATACTAACACACTATATACAAAACTTAGTGTCTACTGAGATTTTAGTTTTATTATATGTTTAGGATAATCAATTCTAGTAAAATGTGGAGTGTTGGTGCTGGACATAAGGAAGGATGGAAACACAGAGTCACATTGTGATTCTGACCGGTTCTTCTATTTTTTAAATCAATATTATTGAGGTATTTTTTAAATCTGCATTCATTATATTTGGATATATGATCTTACTTTATTATTATTATGTTTTATTCTTATATAATGTTATGCCCCATTATTCTACTTATCATTGAAATATTCATTATTATGTATATGCATGGAAGCATAATGTATTGACATTACGATTTTATTCTTTGATGAATTTCACTACATGTCAAGAAAATCGTTTTTGGATAAATAACCCCCAATGAGTTCTATATGATACATTAGAATGTTTTATATCCTATATGGATCATGGCCACTTTTTTTCCTTTCTATAAGGAATTTAGTGTTAACAAGTTAAGGGAATCCATGAATATTTTTTAATTGTTTAGCATCGATTATTAGATCAATAGTTTATTAAAATTTTCATATAGGGGTAAATCTAGGTAATTACTCACAATATAAAATAAAATATTCATGTTAAATGTGTATATATTCCAATCTCAGTAACTGCATTCCTCTTCATATAATATTTTAAACCATTTATTCCATAATTATTTTATTACGATGAACTTATGTGGGTGGTTCACAATAATATTTAGGTAGTTGAAATTCCCTATAATAAACATGTAAATATATACAATACAAACCATTTATAACAACATTTTTTCTATAATAAAATATTATAATAAAACTTTGGAGTAAATCCATCCCTAATATTTCATCAAAATATTACCTAGATAAGCTGATTATATATGTAGATAAAGAACACCAATACATTATTATTTGAACTATAGAGTATATCATTATTGTAATCAATGTTATAATAACTTTTATAACTAATTAGTTATTAATTATTCTATCAAATAATGATTTATTTTAATTTTAAAACATGTAATCTCCATAATAGTGCATATATTACGAATAATCAAATTTATTAGCTAAATTTTATTTTTTTTATTCAATGTACATGCTATCACATCATTTAGAGGATAAACTTAATCTATTATTATTCCAAATTATCATCCTTTCTTTTTATTTAAGTATCCTTAGAAATTACACAATCATGATAATTAGTCAACAATCAGCATGCCTAGACTTCGAGAATATCTATGGTATAGAGATTTAGATATTTATGTCATTAATATTATATACCCAACCCGTAAAATACTATGCTGACAATTATACTATATATCTATTTTCCCTAAATAAAAATATTGAAAAATGAATCATTTTTTCATGGAAAATATTTATGGACATATACATGAAATATTCATTATTCTTAATTATCCTTAAATCTCTTGAAATCATATAAAACATATTATTGTCCAATTTTTTATACACAAAACATAAATAAAATTGTTAGTCTATTTATAAAAAAATTAATTTATCATAATCATCTTTGAGAATATGAAATAAATCATAATCATTAAAATCAAAAATATTTTCCTCAATAAAATCATTTAAAACCCATAGAAATAAAATAGAATTTATTTTATCATTCATAAGGAATTGTATTAATAACCTATGTTAAACTAATGTCAAAAATAACTAGATAAATGTTAAATATATAAGAGGAATTATCATTTTAAACTCTATATTTCTCTCATTTAAACATGAGGAGAATTACCAATTCATTTGAGATATAAATTGGTCTCATCCATTATATATTATTCCTTAGTCTCACATGTCATATAAGATGTATTAGGGTCACCCATCAGAAAATCTATTTTGAGCTCAACCATCATTTAACATATATCAGATTGACCAGTAATGGTCAATAATTTATAAATACCAAACATGAATATAAAAAATGAATACTTATATTTATATCATCAAATATTTAATAACAACTTTTCATCATTTATACCTATATTTCTCCATCAAAATGAAATTATTTTAGAGGATAAAAAATCAATATAGCGAAATTAGATGGATGGTACCATTACATAATATTTCATGTGAAAATGTAGAATAATTAATTTTTGAAGATATATATAAATATACATTCCAAACCCATAGAATACATTTATTTAGAAATAAGGGAATATAATATTTTATTTGGAAAATATTTTCTAAAAATTTATAACATATAGGAAAAAATATTTTATTTCAATATAAACTTAGAGACTACTAGTGAAAGAAATAACTTATTGAGTTTTTAAGATATTTATTATGTATTATTATTCTATTAACAATAAAATAAAGATATAGTGTACTACATTTTAAAAAAGAATGATGTAAAAAAGAATTGGAAAATAATTTCTTTTAATTTTTTTTATTGAAGTAGATTGATAAATTTAAATTATGAAAAATAAGTGATTAATTGAGAAAAATATTGTTTGAATTTTTTTTAGAAAACATGAATTTGGAAGAAAATGTTTTCCTGATATAAATAGAATATATAATTTATTGTTTTATTAAATAAATTTTTTGAAACATTTTGTATGATAAAGATAGGTTAATGTAATATAGAAATAAAATTAAAAAATATATATTTGGATAATAAAGATAAAATGATTTTATCAAATAAATATTAATCAATATCCTTGAAATTAATTTGGCATAACATATACTGACTACAATTTAATTGAAACATAAATCTGTTACTTATTTGGTTAAATTAGAATTAATATCCCCATTAATTAATAACATCAAATGAAATTTTATATTCTTGTTGCATAATGAGATTAATTATAAGAAATTAGAAATGGGAAATATATACACCTCATAAAAATCATTGGTCCATAAAAAAATATTTTCCAAATAAATATACCATGAGATGTATAACCCTTCTGAATATTATATCATTTAAACGAGAATAATTAAATAGAGGAAACATCTATATCAATTATAAATCCCTTATAAATGTGGAAATAGTTAAGAAAATAATTTATATAAAACATAACCGAAAATAATGGGTTAACAATGTAAAGTAAGTATATGTATAAACTATTTAAAAGAAATTGAGTTAAGAAACATATTTCATCTATGGTAACATACTAGTAAAAAACAATTGCGTGGAGTAACATTAATTATGAATTAAAAACAATTAAAAATGAAGGATTCATTATATATCATTTAAATATGTTGTAAATTAGAAATATAATTTATATAAAGTGTTCTATATAAACACTTATCTCAATAGAAGAAAAATAAGAGGAAATCCATCACTTTAGTATGAATCATCTTGTATGTTATTTAACTTCTGGAATAATAAAACTGAGTTAATTATTTAAATTCTTTTGAATATATTCATTTATATATTACATTTTATTTTATTTATTACCAAATTATATAAAATTACATAATCAATTATGTTTACGTCCTATGTTTTAATGATATGAGGATCATCTTTACAAAATCACACTGGAATGTTAACTCAGGTCACATGAATCATTATTACCTAAAATATTAAAATATAATCATGAAATTATTATAATATTCCTTCATTAATTATACTTATAATAGAATCTATGAATAATGTTTATTAAAAATTATCTATGTTACTATCATGTAAGTGGTAGGTCTTGTGTTAGCATGAGTATAACATACACTTTTAAAAAATATTTATGAAAAATTTTCATTGTTATTTTACCTTTAAATAATTATCATTATAAAATATATATCTTATTATACCATTATATAAAATTATATATATCATCCATATTATTTTGAGAGGAAAATTGAATCACATCACATCACAAATGTGGTAGTCCACAAGAGCACATAAATCATAGTATAATTTTCTAATTTTTGGATTTGTAAGAAATTTGATGATAATATATATTTATGGAATTATAGCTATGTTATGATTATAAAATATTAACAAAAAATAATTCATTATAACCATAAATGTGAGGTGGGGTTAGAAAAAAATTTACATCAATATTCAAGATAGTAGTCTGTCATACAAAATATATATGGTATCATTTTCCATTAGCTCGATGACGAGATGAATATAGGTTCGTAAAATAAAATAAAAAATATAAATATATGGAACATACTGGTGTTATTATTTATTTATGGGTGAATAATATTTAATGGAGGAAAAAGAATAAATAAAATTATAATTTTTTTTAGAAATTATATATCTTCATTGGGAAAAACCCTTTTACTTTACAATATAGATACTATATTGTTGGTATTATTCCGAAATTATGACCTCTAGAATGTATGGTTTAATGTTAGGAATATATTTTTTCCATGGATTTTTCATTCTAGTTTGATCGAGTGGTGTAAGGAATAATGTACAAGAGGTTCCCTTTTATAGGTGAGGGTATGGGAACTCTTTGAATTAATTAATGTATGAAATTATTATAATTTAATTACAAGTAAAAATGTCTCCAAAATGATAAAATTTAAATATTATATGAGTATTAGTATAAATTATCACATAAAAAATTCACAAAAATATTTGCGATGTTTTTACCCTTATCAATTTGTCGTAACCCCACATCGACAGTTTTTACAATTACTAAAGAATCAATAATTATAAATATTTAGTGCCCAAAAATGAAACTATTAATGGAATATGGTTCCATCAAAGGAATGTGGTCATTATATTAAACCATATCAAATTATATTTAATAATTATATGATTTTCATTGATTTTAAATCATTTTATAATGTATTTTTTATTTTAAAATATCATTAATTTTGATTTTTGGAATATATAAAATATTATAATCTAATATAATCATAAAAAATGAAAAATGAGTATAAAATTACAAGAATTAAATTTTAAGTAATCAATGGCCTTAATATGAACATCCCATAAAATTTATATAGTTATGTATTTTATTTTAAACCATATCTTTTTTGTTTAACCAAATGGCTATGCTATTTTAATCTGAACAATAATGATGTCATTTTGAATATCCACAGATTATTATTTATATTATAAAAGGAAAATTGAATCATTAATTAAACAATATTAAATTATTGATCATTTAACATCTAAATTATATAATTGAAATATTTCAATTATTTTAGTGTAATTTAATAAAATTTTATTCAATATAAACTATTATTTATCTCATTTTAGGAACTATTCAGATAATTTGCCTTTGAAAACATAATGAAAATAATGGAATTTTATTACAATACTTTGAAAAAAAACTAAAATCATATATTTTTATATATAATTCATAAGATAATATACCTCACCAATAAAATAAATTTTAGAGTGTTTTTAAACATTTACATTATTTTTCTAGAGCTAACATAATTATAATGTGAGTTTTTGATAATCATTTGAGTTATCTATTTCAACACTAAATATTAAAAATAATTTATCATAAAAAAATATATTTTTTAAAATAATTAATTATTTTTTCCCTTAATATTTATATGTAAAGACATTTAATATATGGAAATTTATTGAATAATTTTTTTAATTTTTCATCTTTGTGAAAGTATTGAAAATGAATTTGGATACAATTCATCTTATATTAATAAACATTTAAAAAATGTCAATGAAAACCACTGTTTATGAATAATATTTAATAAACATTAATTAGATAAATTTTAATTTATCATTATTATAATTATGATACAAAATATTACTATTATAATGTTCTCTATGAACTACGTTGGCATTGAATATTATTTTCATATTTATCATTATACTAATTTTAATTTATATTTATTAAATTTGTTTTATATTATATTTTAATTACACTATAAGAAAATATTCATTCTATATTTTTAATAATATATTATATCATATTTATTTCTTTCTAATATCATTCTAGATAATATATTTCATAAGAAAATTATGTTTTATTATTCACATTAAAATTACATTCTCAAAAAAATCTAAAAAATTCATAATATAACATATTTCACATGATGAGTAACAAAATAATGTAAATATAATATTATTAAATACTTATAAATAAAATATGTTACTTTTATTAGGGTTCCTAAATCATAATGAAAAATATTTTTTCTTGAAATATGTGTTTTGAATTAAAAAAATGATCTTATACAAAATTTTGTTATAATGATGAATCATATGTTATTAATAACATTAAAATAATTAGGGTATAATTATTTACATTAATTTGTAATTATACATTTAAATTAAATAATTTAACAAAAATAAATTATAGTAATACCGAATTCATTATCATTAATTTAATCACAAAAAAATAATTTTTTAGGAAATTCTCAAAATTTCATATAACCTGAATTTTATTTGATGATTTTAAAATTTATATCCATTTTATGATATAAAATTTTCTGTAAATTATAAAAATTAATTATAATATTCACTCAAATTACAATTTTATAAGGAAAAATATTTTAAAATAATAAAATGACAGCACAAAAAGAATTGAATTATTATTTACTATGAATTTATCCATACATATTAACTATGTAGTACAATTATATATTTTAATTATTTTGGATAATCATATCCCTTAATTATAATATAAATATATTTTATAACAATAATAATTAAATATTTTTATCATATGGTTCCTCTATGATCGATGTTTCATCTTGTATACATTAACCAATAATTATTTAATTTTTAATAGATAAGAAAATAAAATGGTCCACCAATTTATTAATTGTATTTTAACATTTTTAATTTATCTAGTTATTCAATGATATTAAATTAGAAAATACTTTTATTTAAATAATACATCATAAAAGGTGATAATAAAACATTTTATTGATATGATGGAAAATGAAATACAAAAGTAATATAGAATAAAAAACCAGGATTTCCAAAAGAATAACATTATTGGGAATTGAATATATGGAAAATGAGTTGAAGTTTAAGGTCCTAATAATGATCAAAAGTTATATAGAACATTGATTTGATGAATTTGAATGACTATGAGTAACATATTGACTTCAAAACCATACACAAATGTAGTTTAATTAATTCCATTGAAACATTATAAATAAAGAAAATTGGATAAAATAATTATTTCATTATTCTTTTACCTATTCTAAAGAATTAATATACTTTATATAATAAGAACAAAATAAAATATACATTATTGACAAGTAGAATATAACCATAATATTATATTTTTCTCTAAACGACATATATTCATTATGATTTTTTCTTACCTAATTCACTAAAATCACCTTCAAACATATAAAAAATTTCAATAAAATTAAAACCCACTATTCATCAAATTATTTTACACTAAAAAAAAATATTGATTATCACATGTTTTGAAAATTAAAAAATTTAATAAGAAATGATATTATGAAATACAATATTTATATCCAAGGATTAGAAAACCCATAAACTCCCGATATATTAAAAAATACGAACCATAAAATTCATCAAAAGCTTTTTGACCAATAGCAGAAAACATTGATAAAACCAATTTTATCTCATATTATTCATAGATTTGTTTAATACTTATATCCTCTATATATTATTCACTAAATAATTTATATAAAAAAGTATATCCCATAATCCTACAATCTCAAAATATGAAAAACCATTTCCTAAAATTATAGGAATCAACAAAATGACACATTAAAATCATATATTGATACAAAATATAACTCTAACTCTATCTTTCAAATAAAATATCATCTTCTGTTATAATATTTTGTTTACATTAATCATATAATCTTCCCGTAAAATCATAGTTATCTCATACTGAAAAAAAAATTAATCACTTAGACAAAACATATATTTTTAGTCACATTATTATCTTTATGATAAAAAATATTCTTACAAAATATCCCATAACTATCTCAAAATAAATGTTAATAAAAATCCAATTGTTTTCCAATACCATTAAACTTTTTTTAAAAAAAAATATCCATTTTCCCACAAATATATTTCTAAAAAAACCTATCATAAATTCAATAGTTATATTAATGTAATGGTTTTCCAAAAAATTCTTAATCATCTTATACATAAATTATATATAACATCATATTGGTGTATAGGCCTTTGTACAATTGAGAATTCTTAAGTATATAATCACATTATGGTATTCATAACTCTATTTTTATCCTCTAATGAAATTATCCTAAAATCAAAATTTATTTAAAAATTTCCTATGTTACTAACTATATGGAACTAGTTTAACACATTTTTAAATATTGAAATTTTAATCTACAATTCACTTCCATTCTATTTGGGTATTTTATGTCTTATTGTGTTGGATAATTATGTCATTACTCATACATAAAAACACATATATTAATATTATGAAATTGATAATTAGTGTACATTTGTCCAAAAATATAATAACTTTAATATGATAAATTGTTTCCCATTTATCATATTCATTCATTTCAACCTCACATATTCTATGTTCTTATACAGCCTTAACCATAATAAAAAATATTTTAAAATAATGAACTCCCACAAAACTATTTGTAAGGATAAAAAATAAAAATTATCTTATTGAAACACAAGATTACACATAAATTATTTTTACCTTTATCCCAATATTCATTGATTATATGAAAAAAATCACATCCACATAAAATACACAAATTTTTTCACAATGAAATACTTTTAAAAACCCATAGAATGAAAATATAATATATTTTAGTAAATAATTAGATTTATATTTATAAACAAGGTCAAAATAAATTCTAAAAAATGGATCATTATTTAATCCATAAGGGAATCCTTTCATGTTAAATCCATTCATTTCATTAAAGAAAAACTGTATTACCTATTGTATTAGAGAGACTTGTTTGCCTCACCTACTAAATAATATGTATCAGGACCACCCATATTATATTCTATAATAATTCCACAAGTCATATATCTTGTATCATGCTCACCCATATTGTAATCAATATATATCTCTCCAATAAATATAAATAATTTTAAAGTATCCAACATGAATATAACACTTGTAAAAATTCATATTCAACATCCAAATTTTAACAAAATCATAAATTCAAATATTTCTATATTTAACATTTGAAAATAAATGTGTTTCATTCAGATAAATGTAATCTATATAGAGAAAGTATAATGGTTTGAAAATAATATCAATATCCCATTGATTCAAATAATAATTAAATGATATATATATTTAATAAAATATCAATTATTGTTCATTTAAAATATTTCATTGAAAAAATTAGAAAATAAACTTTCTATTATGAAATATTTTCAATTAGTTTTTTATTTAATAATATATTCATATATATATTTATTGAAAATAACCTTAGAATCATTATGTTTCAAATTATTTAGAAGTCAAGACAGTGAAAAATTGCATTCATTCCATAAGCGTGAAAATAATAAACATGTACACATCTTCCTTAAGAAGTACCATTTTCATAAAATGAGAAGTTTATTCATTTAATCCATTTTAAAAAATTTTAAAAATAGGTTAATATGAGTTTAATGAATTAGTAAAAATATTGAAAACTTATTTCAAAAAATTTTATAAAAAATATATATATGAAAATGGTTTTCTGATATAATGAGGAGAAAGAAATTCATCTTTTCTGAAATACATCTTATAATATATTTTATGTAAAAAATAGATAAATTTTTTAATAAAAATTTCAAAATTATCCAACAGATATTAAAAATTAAATTTATTAATCAAATACTAATGATATAATTATCTCAAAATAAAACGATAAATATAAAATGTTTATTAAATTTCTATTGAAACATAAACTTGTTAGCACATTGTTAACAATTGAACTTTAAGCACTACAAAATAATAAAATGAAATGAAACATTACATATAATTAAAAAGGTATATTTATGTTATAAATTATAAAAGGGTATTTATATACTCCTTATAAATAAAATAGATGTACAAAATAATTATGTGTTCTAATGATGGAGATAACCATTTTAGTGATCATACCATTATATTGAAAATTTATTAATTGAGTTATTACACAATAAATGTAAATCCATGAATAACAATTTTAAATAATTAATAATATAATTTAGAGGTCAATTCCACATATTCATGTCCTAAAAATGTCAAAAAAGTAGAAGTACAACCCAATGAATTGAAATTGACTTATAAAACTAATCATGGATTTGGTAACATCGATATAAAAACCCCTATAATGATGTTAGAAGAATAGTAAATTAAAATACACTAATGAAGGATTGATGATATAACTTGTCAATGTGAATTATATTATAAATAAAAAAATTAGTTGAACAACATTAATCATTCTCCAATGATGAAAAAATGAGAAAAAATATCTTACCGTAAGACCAACTAATCATTTATGGTATTTCTCTTCATAAATGATAAATATAATTTAATTATATTCATAAATAAGAACCTTTTTAATTGTTATTATTCTTTATATTATATCAATTACTATGTTATATATGATTACAAAATCAATTATGTTCATGTTGGATGTCTTGATGAAATTTTCCTTATATATCACAATTGATTTTTTTATGTTGGATTGGGTAAAATATGTTAAAAATCCTTAAACAATAGTTAAATTGTTAACATGTAATAAATAAATTTTATAAAAAAATTATATTTATGAAAATCATGAATGATGGTAATGAGAAATGATTTATTTTATAATCATATAGATGGTTGGTCGTACATAGACATAAGAAAACATTTCTATTTTTAATGGAAACTATTGAATGAAGGTAAATTTTAATATAAATTTATATAGTGATGAATATATAATAAATATACTATTATATAAACAAATAAACAAATATATATTTATATATTGTAGATATGATATAGTGACAAAAATAAATCATATCGACTTTTGGATGTCGTATTGCACACATTTTCTCAAATGATGTTATCATTTTATAATAGATGACTATGTATGAAAGATGATTATATATTATATATATATAATGATAAATATTTTGGTAATATTGAATATAAAAATTAAACCCATAATTATAACCAGTCATGTGAGGCAGTGTTGGAATATGAATTACCTCAGATCGATGGATGGTAATCACCCACACTCATAAATGATGATTTGGTTCCCATTTAATGGATGTTTAGATGTATATAGTTTAGTCAATTATAAAATTCCCATAAAATGAAAAATAGTGTATTTATTATTTCATCATGTTTGAAAAAATATTTGAATGAGGTAGAAGATGTAACAACCTGAAATTCTACAGTAAGAACATTGTATTTCAAAGCGTCTATCACATGAATCACCAAAAACGTAAGGGAATATAATACCCCATTACAATACAATATATTTAATATTTTAAATATATTAATTGAATGATATTTCATTCCATGAATGTAACTCTTAGTTATTGTACATCACACATAACATCGAGTTTTAAGAAATGGATTGCGTTAAAAACAAGAAAATGCTTTACCAAAAAATATTAAATTGTTAAAAATTTATTATATAATATAATAAGATATAAACTAGACATTATGAATATTATTAAAAAAATCATGAAAATATATGGGTTCTATAAACATAAATTTAATTCACTGGATTCAAATTAATTAGAAATATATATAAGAACTAATTGAATATAAATTTATTTCCTTTATATAATATTATTTTTATACTCCCAAATACGTTTTATCCTAATTAATTCAATTAATTATAATTATTCAATTATATTAATTTAATATAATTATTATATACACTGTAAAATAATTTTTATATTCTTCAAATAGTTTCATAGACATCAGATACAAACAAAACCCATATTACACATAAAATAATATATTTATATTTTAGAACTTTTATCACCATTTAATTATGAAAACATTTTAAATCCAATATTTTGAACTTTTGTGAGATTAATTTGTGAATATAAATATAATTTATTTAAAAATAAACATCTAAATTATTTTATTCTTTATTTTTGTTAATTTTCTATGAAGTTTCATTTTTTAATGAATTGTAAAAAATACCTATTTTTTGGTCACATAAATGACTTATTGTAATGTTAAATTCCATTAATGCTTTGTTTTGTGGGTTTACCAAGCATTTATGGAGGAATGGGTGAGTTTTTATGAATTGGGAAAAACCGTGAGCCCATTCTCAAATTTAATAATAAATTTTTATTCCTTTATAAATCCTTCATTTTTCAATATTTTCCATCCATTACAATTCATAATTGTCACCCCTGACCTATTAACACCACCATATTAATTTGGACCCTTTATAAATACATAATCATGGTGGATATGGGTTTTTATTTGAAGGATTGAGCCTGCCCAAAAGCTCATTTTCTTTATTAAAAATAAATTTTAATTCTTTAATATCTCCTTCACTATGTGAGTTTATTCGATGATTCCAACTCTCACCCAAGACCAAATATATAATGAGCTCCCCCATCCCGTCCTCAAACAATTTGGAGCTCGATAAAATCTTTAATGTGGTCGAAACTTCCTTGGATTTCAGAAATCGTCCAGATTTGGAGAGCTAAATTGATCCTTTCATAACTCCTTTTATTTTTTATCTTTTCCATCATTCCAGTTCCTACATGATCTCCTAATCTTTGTTAGAACGACCAATTAATGGTTGGATGCTTTCAAATTCATATGCTGTTGGATTATGGGTCATCTGCTTCAAGATTATTTTGGGTATGTGTTTCTCTCTTCAATTCCTTCCTTGTCTTTAGGGTTTCCTCCCACTTTCATAAATTTATAGAGAGTCCAGAAGTTAGGGTTCATACCTAGGGTTTGATTTGGGGTATTTTTTATGAAATATTATGGTTTAGGATTCATTTTAACATCTTTGTGGTGTGGCGGAGGTGCGGTTAAGGTTTCACACCAAGATTCAAGGGTTTTGACTCAAAAAGTAGGTGGTTCTATGTGTAAACAATTATTGATGAGTTAGCTAGATGTATTTAACCATTTTTCATATTCGTCATATGTTTTCTGTGGTGCTAAAACTATTTATGATTTATTTGGTTATCAGTTAAATTTTATAGTCTCTTTTTAACATGAAATTGGGTGTTTTCATGTGTAACTCCTGGGGTTTTATTTTGGTGTAGTTTATAACTCATAAAATTGGTTTATTAATTCTTATTTGATCTCCCAATTCTGGTTTGATAATTTATTCATGTCATGTTATCCTAAAAAAGAAGGTTCTTTAATATGTTTTATTTGTAAAACATTGTTATACTTCTTGAGGTCATTTTATGAAAATGTGTGTTTTCATTTGTATCTTTTTTGGTATTATTCAAGGTTATTTTATAACACTTGAATATGTTTATATAAATGTATCTAGGGCTTCCAGTTCTGTTTTTGATAGTAATTGGTTTGTTTTTGGTCTTAAATTGGTGTTTTGAAATGGGTTTTGTGTGAAAGACATTGTTACACCCCTTGAGTTGTTTTATGAATATTGTGAATGTTTTTTTGGTTAAAAAAAGTGGATAAAAGGGTGTATATGTACTATTGGGGGAGGTGTTCACCTAATATTGGTATTTGAAAGGTATGGTGGTAATTTAAGATTTCCAAAAAAAAAATTAGAATGTTTTATAATGTGATGAAATGTTTTAGAAAATTGAAAGAGAGCTGTGAAACATGGTTGTAGGCTGTTTTGTGTGAGCCTGTTGTGAAAATTGAATTTTGTTAATGATAGAGGTATTATATGATATTTGAGTGGGCTGTTCCGTGAGTTATAATGTCTTGGAATGGTTTATAAAATTTTATTAAAGGAATTGTTGAAGTGTCAATAAAATATGATGAGTGTTGTGGGAAATTTTTGTGTGAGTCGGATTTCAAAATCATTTTGAATGAAAAGTGTACTTTTGTGACTTCTGTGGCATACATGTGAGATGTTTGGTGAATTTTGGATATGGAAATGATATTTTCATGTGAAAATTATTTTTCTTGACATGTTGAGCTTTTTTGAGTACAAAGGGAAAACCCAGGTATCTAGGTGGGTGGACGTGTACTAGTATACACGTGAATCTGTGGGGTTTGGCCTCAGTTTCACTTAGCAAGATTGACGATTACAAATCTAACTAAACTATGATGATGATTATTGGGGACCACTAGGTTATGGGTATGTTCCCTACTAGTGGCTCGTGCATGAGAACAGATATTTGTGATAGTTACTCTCACCGAGATACGAGGTACTTGGGACCCACAACTAGCTAGGGCCTAGGGGTTCACTTCGGGAAAAATGAGCAATTGCGACGGGTTATTTGCGACGAGATTTATTCCCGTCGCAAATAGTCATGTTAAAAACTTATTTGCGACAGGGGTATTTCCCCGTCGCAAATAAGGAGGCTTTTGCGACGGGATTGCTTTCCCCGTCGCAAATATTTTTCCCGCGATGCGCGCCAAATCGCGGGAAACTTATTTGCGACGGGAATATTCCCCCGTCGCAAATAACCGGCGGCGGTAAAAGGTATTTGCGACGGGAATATTCCCCCGTCGCAAATACTATGTCGGCAGGGGTTATTTGCGACGGGACCCGTCGCAAATAACTATTTACCGGTTGACCGTAATAAATGTTGGCTAAGGTATTTGCGACGGGAATCCCGTCGCAAATGGGCCCGTCGCAAATAATCTTACCTATAAATACCCCCATCCGTTTTTTTCATTTCATTCTCATTCCTTATCTTTTCCTTCTCTCAAAATTATATTTCTAGAGTTATGTTTTTCTCGAGTTTAATTTTTTTCTCCGGAGCTGATATTAAAGTTTTGAAGAACGATCAGAACAGATCAATTTTCAAGGTATTTATCTTCATTTTAATTTTTTATTTATTTTTAATTTTTTATTAGTTTCAATTATTATTAATTAGTTGTAATTTAATTATGTTTACATTGTTTTATTACTTAAAAAATTTAAATTATTAGTATTGTTTATAGTTAATGGTAATTAGGAATAATTAGTAATAATTTTTAATAATTAAGAATAAATATTAATAATTAGTAATAAATACCAATAATTAGGAATAAGAACATTATTACATTATTAGTTTATTTTATTATTAATTTTAAAATAATATAATTTTTTATATATATACAATTCTTTTTTCATCTGTGTGTTTGCTGTCTTCACATGTATTATTTGTATGTGGAGATAGAAAACGCACAGATGAAAGAAGAATTGTATATAAATTAGAAAATTATATTATTTTAATATTAATAATAAAATATATTAATAATGTTATTATTTGTAATTATTGGTATTTATTTCTAATTATTGATAATTATTCATTTAATTACTAATAATTAGGAACAATTATCAATAATTATCAATAATTAAGAATAATTAGTAATAATTAGTAATAATTACCAATAATTAGTATTAATTACCTATAATTAGTATTAATTACCAATAATTAGTATTAATTACCAATAATTAGTATTAATTACCAATAATTAGTAATAATTACCAATAATTAACAATAATTAGTAATAATTACCTATAATTAGAAATAATTACCTATAATTAGTATTAATTACCAATAATTAGTATTAATTACCAATAATTAGTATTAATTGCCAATAATTAGTAATAATTACCAATAATTAGTAATAATTAGGAATAATTAACAATAATTAGTAATAATTAGTAATAATTAGGAATAATTAGTATTAATTAGGAATAATTAATAATAATTACCAATAATTAGTATTAATTACCAATAATTAGTATTAATTACCAATAATTAGTATTAATTACCAATAATTAGTATTAATTACCAATAATTAGTATTAATTACCAATAATTAGTATTAATTACCAATAATTAGTATTAATTACCAATAATTTGTATTAATTACCAATAATTAGTATTAATTACCAAAAATTCGTATTAATTACCAATAATTAGTATTAATTACCAATAATTAGTATTAATTACCAATAATTAACAATAATTAGTAATAATTACCTATAATTAGTATTAATTACCAATAATTAGTATTAATTACCAATAATTAGTATTAATTGCCAATAATTAGTAATAATTAGGACTAATTAACAATAATTAGTAATAATTAGTAATAATTAGGAATAATTAGTATTAATTAGGAATAATTAATAATAATTACCAATAATTAGTATTAATTACCAATAATTAGTATTAATTACCAATAATTAGTATTAATTACCAATAATTAGTATTAATTACCAATAATTAGTATTAATTACCAATAATTAGTATTAATTACCAATAATTAGTATTAATTACCAATAATTATCAATAATTACCAATATTTAGTAATAATTACCAATAATTACCAATAATTATCAATATTTAGTAATAATTAAAAATAATTTCCAATAATTACCAATAATTAGAAATAATTACCAATAATAATCAATAATTAATAATAATTATCAATAATTAATAATAATTAGCAATAATTACTAATAATTATTAATAATTACTAATAATTAGCAATAATTAGTAATAATTAGAAATAATTAGTAATAATTAGTAATAATTAGAAATAATTAGTAATAATTAGAAATAATTAGTAATAATTAGAAATAATTAGTAATAATTAGTAATAATTAACAATAATTAGTAATAATTAGGAATAATTAGGAATAATTAGGAATAATTAGGAATAATTAGTATTAATTAGGAATAATTAGTAATAATTACCAATAATTAGTAATAATGATTATTAATTGCCAATAATTAGTATTAATTACCAATAATTAGTATTAATTACCAATAATTAGTATTAATTACCAATAATTAGTATTAATTACCAATAATTAGTATTAATTACCAATAATTAGTATTAATTACCAATAATTAGTATTAATTACCAATAATTAGTATTAATTAACAATAATTGCCAATAATTAACAATAATTGTCAATAATTAACAATAATTAGTAATAATTACCAATAATTATCAATAATTACTAATAATTATCAATAATTACTAATAATTATCAATAATTAGTAATAATTAGCAATAATTAGTAATAATTAGCAATAATTACTAATAATTAGCAATAATTAGTAATAATTAGAAATAATTAGTAATAATTAGAAATAATTAGTAATAATTAGCAATAATTAGTAATAATTAGCAATAATTAGTATTAATTAGCAATAATTAGCAATAATTAACAATAATTAGTAATAATTAGGAATAATTAGGAATAATTAGTATTAATTAGGAATAATTAGTAATAATTACCAATAATTAGTAATAATGATTATTAATTACCAATAATTAGTATTAATTACCATTAATTAGTATTAATTACCAATAATTAGTATTAATTACCAATAATTAGTATTAATTATCAATAATTAGTATTAATTACCAATATTTAGTAATAATTACCAATATTTAGTAATAATTAACAATAATTGCCAATAATTAACAATAATTAGTAATAATTACCAATAATTATCAATAATTACTAATAATTATCAATAATTACTAATAATTATCAATAATTAGTAATAATTAGAAATACTTACCAATAATTAATAATAATTAGCAATAATTAATAATAATTAGCAATAATTAGTAATAATTAGCAATAATTACTAATAATTAGCAATAATTAGTAATAATTAGAAATACTTACCAATAATTAGAAATACTTACCAATAATTTGGAATACTTACCAATAATTTGGAATACTTACCAATAATTTGGAATAATTACCTTATTACATTATTTGTATATTTTATTATTAATATTAAAATAATATAATTTTCTATATTATATACAATTCTCTTTTCTTCTATGTTTTTTCTGTCTCCACATGTAATATTGGCATTCTTTTTCAAAATTATCAACCTACTCGCCAATGGAGAGGTGAAAGTGAATGCCAATATTAAATGTGGAGACAGAATGTGAAACACACAGATGAAAGGAAAATTGTATATAATATAGAAAATTATATTATTTTAATATTAATAATAAAATATACTAATAATGTAATGATGTTATTATATATAATTAATATTTATGAAAAAAATTATATTAGTATTATTAAAAAAAAATCAATATAATATTAAAATTATCAATATTTGTAACAGGTTTTGCTTTATTCTCGATATATTCAATCCTTTCTTGTGTTTTTTCTAACAAATTATTCAAAACCAGTAATGCTTTTATATTTTATAGAAAAATATGGAACAACGAGGTCGTCAACAGTCATTATTAGATGACCGCATATGGATAAATCAACGTAGAAATCCAAATGGTTCTGGTTTAAATCCAGTATATATAGAGGGTGTGGAAAGTTTTTTATCATTTGCGGCATCAAATCCAGAATTTTTTTCAGAAGGAAAGATAAAATGCCCTTGTAGAAAATGTGCATTGAGAACGTTTGACACGTTTGACAAAGTGGGGGAACATCTCTTGCGTTTTGGTTTTCAAGCAGATTATGTTTTTTGGTATCAACACGGTGACCACAGTTCCAGAGCAGGTGATACCAACTTGATTCCGGATCCATCCCAGTTTCAAGATTTAGTACATGATGTTGCAGGTTCATCTGTTCAACATACAGAAACTCCGGCTGATATAGCTACAAATCCTGAGTTGGGACCGTCTGAATTTTATGAGTTGTTGACGTCTGCTGAGGATGCATTATATCCTAGCTGCAAGATGAGCAAATTAGAAGCAGTTGCAAAATTTATGGCTATCAAATCAAATAACGGAATGTCAAACACCTGTTTTGACCAGATATTTTCTTTGCTGAAAACACTGTTACCCGAAGGAAATGTTTTACCTGCAAATTACTATGAAAGTAAGAGGTTGGTTCGAAATTTGGGACATACTTGTCAGAAGATTCATGCATGTTCAAATGACTGCATTTTATATTCAGGGGAAAATGAGTCGTTGGATAGTTGTCCCACATGTGGGCAACTGAGATATAAAGAAGGACAACATGAGAAGTCTGGTTTGATTCCTGTAAAACAGTTGAGATATTTTCCGCTTACATCCAGACTTGAGCGTTTATTCATGTCTAAGAATACAGCGACAATGATGTCATGGCATAAAGAGAATAGTTCAACCCATAAAAGCTTGAATCATCCAGCCGATGGTGATTCATGGAAACATTTTGAAAGAGTGCATCCATCATTTTCTTTAGAAGCTAGAAATGTTCGACTGGGCCTTTCCACTGATGGTTTCTGTCCGTTTGGATATTATGGTAGTCAATATTCATGTTGGCCTGTTTTTTTAACTCCGTATAATTTACCTCCATGGATGTGATGAAGGAGCCATATATCTTTTTGACTTTACTAATTCCAGGACATCCGAAGAAAAATATTGATGTTTATTTGAATCCATTGATTGATGAATTAAATTTATTGTGGAGTACTGGTGTCAGTACATATGATGTTGCAACGAAACAGAATTTCATACTGAGAGCAGCATTGATGTGGACAATAAGTGACTTCCCGGCTTATGGGATGTTATCTGGCTGGAGTACACATGGTCAAAAATCATGTCCTTACTGTATGGGAGAGAACAAATCATTTATGCTCATTCATGGAAATAAACCTTGTTATTTTGACTATCATCGCAGATTTCTTCCAGCTGATCATCCTTTTCGCAGAAACAGATCTCATTTCAGAAAAGGAATAGCTGAAAGGGATGGACCTCCAAAAATGCTATTAGGTTCGGAGTTAAAATCGGTTGTATTTTCATTAACTCCCATCAATTTTGGTCCCACAATAAACCAACAGAAAATTTCTGGTTTTGGGAAAGAACACAATTGGATTAAACGTAGCATATTTTGGGATTTTCCATATTGGTCTGATTTGTTGGTCCGACACATTTTAGATGTCATGCATATTGAGAAGAACTGTTTTGATAATTTGTTTCATACAGTTTTGGATACGCCAGGAAAGAGCAAAGACAATGTAAATGCACGTTTAGATCTTGCCCAAATTTGCAGGCGTCCAGAATTGGAACTATTTGAGAATGTCAGAACAGAAAGGTTACTGAAACCAAAAGCAGCTTATACACTGTCTAAAGAAAACCGTTTATTATTTTGTCAGTGGATTGTAGATTTGAGACTTCCAGATGGCTGTGCTTCCAATTTGGGTAGATGTGTAAAGAATGGTTATATTACTGGATTAAAAAGTCATGATTGTCATGTTATAATAGAGAGACTTCTACCCGTTGGATTAAGAGGTCTGTTGAATTCTGTGATTTGGGATTCCATAACAGACATGTCTCATTTTTTTCGGGAATTTTTTGTGGCTACGGCAGATTATGATGCTCTAGGAAAACTTGAAAAAGATGTTGTTGTAATTATATGTAAACTAGAAAAAATATTTCCGCCATCTTTCTTCGACTCAATGGAACATTTGATGTTACATTTTCCATATGAAGCCAAATGTGGAGGTCCGGTACAGTTTCGATGGATGTACCCATTTGAAAGATGAATGCAAAAATTGAAAAGAAAAGTACGCAACAAAGCATCTGTTGAAGGATCTATTGCAGAAGCTTATTTGCAAGAGGAAATATCTTTTTTCTGCTCCCATTATTTTGAATCTGAGTATCCTTCAAAACACAACCGAATGGGACGGAATGAGAGGAATATTGATGAAATCGACAATCAATTATATGTTTTCAACCAGTCAGAGCTTGGTTTTGGTGGAGTTTCTGAACGCTGGCTTTCAGATGATGAACATCATAGAGCTCATACGTATGTTCTGCTCAACTGTGAAGAGATGACATCAGTTGTACTGTAAGTGTTTATATCACTTATTCTATCATTTATGTTACAGTAAATAACTTTGGTTTTCATAGGTTGTATGATAATCATATCAAGAAACAAATTCCACAAATTACAGCAGCTGCTCTCGAAGAACGTCGACTGAAAAATTTCTCTCAGTGGTTTCAAAAACTGGTAACATAAATTCTTTATCATTTAGCAACACATTCAATGTATAGTTTACTATATTGATAATTATTTCACAAATCTTCAGGTGTCTCGACATGCTGATAAAATTGACAAACGGCTGTGTGTATTGAGTAACCCACCTTCCAAACTTGTTAAAACTTATAATGCATATGTGGTGAATGGATTTCGATTCCACACACATGCATATGGGGAATCGAAAAAAACAATGAACAGTGGAGTTAGCTTGAGAGGATCTCATCATCGAGAAAATGAAGTTGACTTTTATGGCATACTTGATGAAATCATTGAACTATATTATCTTGGACAACATTACATAACCATGTTCAAATGTCGGTGGTTGGATACAGAGAGAGGCGTGCGTGTACATCCGACTCATGGAATCATCGATATTAAATGTAAAAGTGTTCTCGCAGTAAATGAACCATTCTTATTGGCTCAACAGGAATATCACGTTTATTATGCAAAGTACTATGAAACATCAAGAGACTTGATTGATTCGTGGAGTGTAATAAAAATCAAAATTCGAGACAATCAGTT
Source organism: Viscum album (assembly GCA_963277665.1). NCBI lineage: Eukaryota > Viridiplantae > Streptophyta > Magnoliopsida > Santalales > Viscaceae > Viscum > Viscum album. The sequence goes on along the minus strand of OY728120.1, from coordinate 2,055,440,818 downwards.
TAGTCAAAGTGAATGTGCTTTCACTGATGTGCATAGAATTGACGTTTTTCAAGAGATTACTCAAAATCAATCTTTTTTACAAAGAGATATGAGTATCGATGACGACACCCCACATTTAAGAGTCGGTGATGACGATGATGTTAATGATGTAACACATGAATTTGAAATGGTAAGAGATGAAGCAACTGCAACTCGAATGGATATCGATGATGTTGAGGAGGAATATGAAGATGACATTGACATATATGAAGATGATGATGAAGATGAACACTTATAGAATTCCATGGTATTTATATATAATCATAATATGTATATATGTATATATAATAGTAATTATCAATTATTTGCTAACATTAACATTTTCTGTTTCAGATGGACGAGGCCACATTTCGTGCGTTGGCGGATGCTGACCTGCCTTTCGATGCGGATGAGTTGCTGGCAGATGACCCTCAGCCTGCAGGCGCTCCAGGGAGTAGGCGGAGGGGGCGCGGTCTTGCACGATTGATGATTCCTGACCCCGTCCCCGAGCGACGTCCACGTCTTGGGTTTGATCCGCGCACCTGGAGGTGTGATAACCTGTGTAATAACCTGTGAATTTGACTAAAATTTCATTAATCCATTCACATAATTAATGTTTATTATTTTTTCAGTTTTTCGCATATAGCAGTCGGACAGGGCAGCGCTATTTTGCGCAACTATTTCTCTCAGTCGTGGACCACATGGGAGCAGATTCCCATTGATGTGCAGCAGGCCATGTTCGGCCATTGGTTGGTACGTACGTAAATAAATAAATTTTATTTTGAAAATTATCTCATTTCTAACTTGATATTTTGATTTATTTGTAGGGTTTATGGTATCTGATCGAGGATACCATGCGTGACGCCATCCACGAGGCATGGGAGGTGGCCATGCGTGATCGCTTTCGTCAGTTTTTGCACAATTTAAGAAAAGATGCGATGAAGAAAACAGGAGTGTCAGAGTTTGATGAGTCATGTAGAGCACACCGACCAGAGTATATTTCATCCCATGTATGGGATGGATTATGTGTGCACTGGTTGAGTGGTGCCTTTCAGAGGAGATCATCGGTGGGGAGGCAGAATCGGGGGAGGCAGGAGGTGACTCATCGAGCTGGGAGTCGTTCTTTCAGTACTCATAGATAGCATCTGGTACGTACATTATTTATAAATATTTTATATAACTATAAATATTAACAGTTTATTTTTTATTCTTATAGGCTGTCGATCACCCCGATATTATAGAGTACGACGTATATCGAAGGATGTATAGTGATCCTGCTACTGGGGAGCTCAGAGGTGATCGTCAGCATCACATCGTGGTCATTATTATTTGTTTTCAAGTTTAAAAATTAACTGCATATAATATATTCACAATTTTAATTTTAAATTGCAACTATAGGAGTCATATGAGGCCGCAGCGGCACAGGCCCGGCCTGAGAGTCAGGCCGAGTCATAAGATCAGAGCAGTGCCCGTCAGTTTGATGAGGCGGCATGGATGCAGGCCACCCAGTATGCCTTCGAGAAGGGCCGGGTAGTTGGTATCGGTTCTCGACTGACTCCCGGAGATTATTATGGCAGTGATGCGATGTCGGTGTCCAGCTCGAGAGGAGCTCGTGCATATTCGTCTACACAGTATGAGGATCAGTTGCGATCTCAGACTGCACAGATAGAGAGTCTCCGACAGGAGCAGGAGCAGATGCGTCAGCAGCATGAGGAGGAGCGTCGACGCCAGCAGCAGTTGTACGAGGAGCAGACGAGTCGGTGGCAGCAGCAGCATCAGGAGCAGATGGAGTACATGCGCCGACTCACTCATGCTTTAGGGATGGAGTTTCCTCCACCACCATCTGCAGATCCCCCACCTCCCCCCCTCCCCCCCCCTCCTACAGATTAGAGTTTGTATTTCTGTTATAAAATTTGTGAAATCAAAATATTTTTTTTTCTATTCGTAGTTTCTGTCTCATTATAAAATATTAATAATATTATATTTTTAAATAACAATATTAATATGAATAATAATATTATTTATATTTTATAATATTAAATTTTATATATATATTAAATTTTTTTTATATATTAAAATTTTATATATATATTAAAATTTTATAATATTATAATTTAATTATTTTTTTTGTAATACTTGAATTATTTTAATATTTGAATTTAAAATAATTCTATTATTTTTATATTAATTAAAATAACATATTAATATTTTTTTTATTTATGAATTATAATTGTAATATTATTATATTAATTAAATTATTTATTAATATTCTATTATTTTTATTTTTGAATTATAATTCTACTATTATTATAGTAATTAAAATAATTTATTATTTTCATTTGTAAATTATAATTCTATTATTATATTAATTAAAATAATTTATTAATAATTTATTTTTTTTATTTTTTTTATAGTATTTGCGACGGGATACTATGCCCATCGCAAATACTAGTATTATTAATAGTTTTTTATTAAAGTATTTGCGACGGGACCCGTCGCAAATACTAGTATTATTAATTTTTTTTTTATTTTTTTTAAAAAGAGTTTTTGCGACGGTTCCGTCGCAAAAGCTATTTGCGACGGGTCCCGTCGCAAAAGGTATTTGCGACGGGTCCCGTCGCAAAAACTGTTTCAAAAGTTTTTTACAAAAATACGGAATACTATTTGCGACGGGGAGAATGCCCGTCGCAAAAAAAAGATTTAGCGACGGGCCCGTCACAAATAAGTGTAGTTGCGACGGCGTTTTCAGCAACGGGCTATTTGCGACGGGACCCCGTCGCAAATGGCTATTTGCGACGGGATCCCGTCGCAAATACCTGCTTTTCTAGTAGTGGTTATTTCACATTTATTGTGCTCACTGGATATTTTGTGCTTACCGTCATCATATGGTATGAGTGGCTGGAAAAATTCAGTAGAATTGGTATTTATTTTAAAAGTTATTAATCATTAAATTAACCCACCTGAAACTGTTGTTTATTTAATGTTTCATCTTTTAGAAAGTGTAACTTGCATATCATGTTTTTGAAAACATGCATGCTTTTCATCATTAAATGTTTAACACATGGAATCTATTAGTGGTGGTATCCTATTTGGATATCGATAACACCCTTCATACACCCTTGGGTGTAAGTAGACCTGGTTATTTTTATTGTCGCAGGTTGGGTATAGTTTTTAGTTCCAGTGGTTCGGGTTTCTAGCAGGTCCATGGTGGTGAAGTCCTATAGAGATGACTTGAGGGCGGTGACCCTTTCCATGAGGGTTCTTATGCAATTACATTTTTTATTTGTACCTTTGTTATAGTCTTTTTGAGTTGTTTTAAAATATGTAATTCAGTTCTGATTTTTTGTAAATGATTGTTTGTATTGAAAAATACGGATTCGTTTTATTGGATTATTTTGTTGGTTGATGTTTATAAACTCGTGGAAATCATTCCCAATTTTCATTTTATGATACCCAAGAACTTGTTCCATCCTATGGGTATTGGGAACACCCTCTGGGCCTTGTCATCGGCTAGGTTTGGTGCCCGTTTTGGCAGTGACATGATTCGGTTCGTGACATTTATCTTCGAAACTAGTTTATCATTATATTAATTTAAGGGATAGATTGTATTTTAAATTTGTTTTAATGTATAATAATGTAATAATTTTATCAGGTAATAAAATTTAGTTAATTTTAAAAAATTTATCATTGAAAACGAATATAAAAACATATAAAACATTAGAAAATTTTTACATTAAAAACCCAAATTGTCATCCCATCTGAATGATTAAATTTAAATTAATTTAAATCTCTTATAAGATTGGAATTTCAAAAAAATGAATTAATATTTGTAATAATAATAATTTATAATTTATAATATTTTCATCATAGTTTTTTACTAAATATTTATTATAGTGTAATTAATATGAATCACAACTATTAAGGTTAAATTAAGATTAACATAGGACTATACCATAATCTCCAAGGAAAAATTGACAAATACACATTTCAAAGAACCATTATATGTCAATATTTAGAACCTATAATATATTTTATCAAAATTTCTCAATTATTAGAACCACATTCAATTGAAAAAACAAGGGTGGAATTCCCTTTCAAAAAATTTATTGGATTTTCAGTCTCCTCCACTATAAAAATTCCTCCTCTACACCAACTTCATCACAAATATCAAGAAAAATATTTCTGACCTTGATATACACAAATAAATCTTTAATGTACTTATCCTAATCATAGATGCCCACTTCAGAATAAATCCATCCAAGTAATCCCTTTGGTTAAAACAATGAGGACTTGCCCATTAAAAAGGTAACATCTTTCATTAGGCTCTTTATTATTATTTCCATTTTTTACTCCATCAAATCAAATTATTACAAGAATATGTTAAAAAAGAATTTTTAAAATACTAAAATATAATTATGAAAAATTATTTAAAAACACATATACATGCATCCATCAAATTGGTAACAAACATGTTGTTTAAGTATACGGTGAACTAACATCTCACGAAACCATTATTGTTAATTTTTTTCATTTAATAGCCTGGATGTTGTACATTATGATAGAAACAATATTCATATATGATATATATTATTTAATATCAATCTACTATTCAATAATTATTTCATATAATATACAATAATAATTTCATTCTTTTATAAATATGATATATTTGTTTATGGACGTTTGGGCTACTGTTTCCTCAAAGAAATGCGAGTTGTTCATGTAATATAAAGAATTTATGAAATATGGTTTTAGTAAATAGAAGTAACATATATATAATATATATTATAATGTAATTATAATATACTATTGTTAATTTAATTTTCATTATTTTAATACAATAAGGAAATGAACGTAACATTCATGTGTACATGCCGCCTAATATCTCCATAATCAGTGAAAAACATTTATTATCCTCTTGTGAACAATTGTAAATATATATGTTCTGAATATATATGAAAATATTCTCATTGTTTAAATTTTTTATATTATTAAATCATGAAATATAAAATAGGAACAAAAAAATTCAACACATACTTAAGAAAACAAGGCAATTAAATCCTAAATTATTATAATGATGTATAATTGTTAACAAATAGATAATAAGATATTATAAGAAAATGGTATATGATATTATAAACAATTATTATGTTCTATAATAATTTATTAAAATATAATCCATAGTAAATTAAGAGAAATACCAAATGGAAAAGATAATGTTTAAGGTAATGGATTTTTGTCTCACTTTTCATTCTGGAGGTATATTCCGTTTACAACACTTCATTATTTTATGTGTTGTATCTTCTACCAATTTTTATATAATATATAATGAATTTTTGTATCATATTGTATTTAAATGTTTAGTTTGAGGATAATTAATGTTAGGTCTTCCAATTCATATTTTACCACAATGGTAAGCGATTTCTCTCAATATACATTCTATTGAGACATATTGGTTTTATTCAACACTTTAATTTTATATGGCGTATATAGTACCCTATTAAATATTTTAAAATTAATTTCATTATTATATTTATATTCTAGGTTCCATTTAATTAATGGGGAATCATGATTAAATGATTCAAAGTCTTATATGACACTTTGGTATTTTTATAGATTATTTTTCCTCACAACTGTGTTATTGCCAACACATATTGTTGTTTATTATCCTCTTATAAAGTAATATTAATAAAAATTTATTACTAATTAAATATAGATATATGATAAGGTAAAATATTTATTTGCTATATGAAGAATTATTTGGACATCTAATATATGAGTTGGGGATTTTTTAGGAAAAATCATACAGGTTGGGGGCCAGATAAAGTAATCCCTTCAATGAATTAAAACCCTCAATAGATGAATTACTTGGGAAATGAGAATAGTTTAAATTGAATATTTTTGGTAGTGGTATCATGTTTATAGGAAACTTGATCCCACAAAAGTAATAATATTAATTATTTATAATTTATTTATTATTATTTATCCATGTGATTTTTCGTCAATATATATGTGGATGAATTTCATTTTCAGTTCATTGATTAAATAACATGTGTATTCAGTTTCATTCCTTATGGCATTGATATAGACATATCTAGTTATATGAAAGGAATGTGTTTTCAGTTATTTAACTTTCCATGTTAATTTTTTTATCATTGATTCAATATTTCATCCACTTTACTTAACCAGACAGATCATTTAATATCAACCATATTATTTTACTTTACACATGTTATGAATAAATAGTATTTGAATAATCGTTCAAGGATTATGTATATTTCATTTTGTTATGTATCATGTTTTTAATTTATATTCCCAATTAATTATGTGTACTATGTATTTAATATAGATTTCCATGACTACTAAATTGATCGATCCTTTAATATCTGATTCCTAGTAATCATGCCAATGTAATTAAATAATGCACCCACACAATGTATCTATGGTTGGGTCAATACACTTTATATCAAAGGATGTTTAGCAGTGTCGTTGAAAAATCGATTTAGAAAACATATAAAAAGGAACATAACACTAATATTGAATTTATATAGATGTATATAAGAACATCCTTGAATTTTGGTAAGGTATAGATTACGTGGGGATTCATAGAAATACATCCTTCTAATTCTACTATAAGAGGATGTTATTTTTCTAAAAAATGTACCTTTCAGTAAAAACACTAATAAGGTGTGTCAGGATTGAATTGGTGTAACCTGGTACAGAAAAACATGACTTATTTCACACCTGTTTTGAAACTCTTAGGGTATACACTTACGATTATTCACATTTTCATTACATTCTATTATGAAGGATTTGAATGTAATGATTTTCCTAAAGTGACAAATCATTATAATTCTATGATTTATAAAGAATAAATTCGTTTATGTGATATACCATATTTAGAGTTATAGAATGTTCATAATTTTATGTATTAATCTAGTATATTCCATTTTTTATAAATGGACCCCAGAAGGAGAAATTGTATCAATAGTCATGTCGAATGTAGAGGTCTCCCTTCTAAGAAAGTAAATTTAGAAGGTATTATAACTGAAAATGTTATGGAGATATTCGGAAATCTTACTATGGTTTTGAAAAATAATCATTCCCCAATTGAGAAACTTATTCCATAGAGAGAACCTCATATTATGGATCACTTTATATGGCAGAATCTCCCATAGTTTAGTGGGATTACAAATCCAATTATATTTGAGCAATGGAATAATTATATTTAGAAGATATTTAAGTCCTATGAAAGCACTGAAAATGGAAAGGTTGATAATATGGTTTATTTTAATCAAGGTGATGCTGATCAGTGGTGGTTTTGGATAGAGAATACAAGGGAGGAAGAATAAATTTAACTCGTGAAATAGAGAACATTTACGGAGACATTCTTTGATAAATACATATCTCGTGTTCAAAAAATTGATATCAAATAAATTTATCTATCTTAAATAATAAGTATGATATTTTGTTTTAGATTATGAATTTATCTTGATAATTTTATTCATGTGTGCTAGAAATTATATATGCAACAATAAAATCTTCATTGGTCACTAATTTGAAGGTCTTTATCAAAATATCTGAAGGCCACTGGATTCCTTAAATATTTTATGATATGATGAAATTTTAAATATATATATATATATTGTGAATGAGTTCTTGAATTCCTATGGATTAGAATATAAGTAATATAGGAATATTAATTAAGAGAAAATGATATATAAAGGTAATAATGTAAATAAATAATTTCCCACATGTGATAATTTTGGAATGAATCAACCTAGTAAATACATGAAATGATTGGGAGTATATTATAAGGGTCAAAATAAAGGTCATCGAGCTCATGAAAATAAGTTGAATAAGACTATCAATGATGTTTAGTGATAAAAAATCGAGGATATGGGGAACTCTGCAAAAAAAATCCACCCAATAACAAGAGAATAATCCTCAGAAGAAGCTATGATATCATGATCAATCATATGGTATTAACATATCTATACTGGAATGATTTATGTGATTTTTTATTTTAATTAGAGAAATATGTCGAAAAAAGTATGTTATTTTTGATGTTCCCATCATATTATTTATGAAATATATATGTGTTTAACTGATTTTCTTTTTTGTTGATAATTTTTTGTTATATACTGAATGGTATAAAGAAAATTTATTATGAGAAATGTTATAATTTTCATAAAACTCAATATTTATGGATATGAAACCCTTAATGTGTCCCAGATTTTAAGTTATTGAGGAAGAAATTATTTATTTTGAATTGTTGAATCTACATTGGAACTATTGTATTACTCATCAAGAAATGGTATATGTTATCATTGATGGATTTTACAAAACTATTGGATTTGATGAATATATCCAACAACATGTGTCTTACATATGAAAAAAAATTCATGTTTCTAATAAATTTTTTTAGTGATTAGAGTTATTATTATATTTTAAGAACAAAAATGATGAAGTTATTTACATATTTCAAAATAATAATAATTAAAGCTACTTAATATTTATTAGAGGACACTAATATGTTCTTTTTGAAAATTTAATGGCCATATTTTAAAAAAAATGGATCATTATCTTTGGAAGGGTTAACCATATATAAAATTGTTTAATATGAACATTGGATATGGTTTAATAGATTTTTATATTACACAACTATATGATGGATAATTTTTTAATAGATAATTTAGAAATAGTTTATGGAATGACCAAAAGGATACGATTTTCATAATATAAATGTACCAAGTAAATATATTTATTTATATTCTTAGAGAATTGATTAATTTTTGATCTTTAAGAAAAATGATATTGAATCCATAAAAATTTTTAGTACCTTTGTTTCTAATGAATCAAATGGCTCTATAGATCATCACATATTTATGGACTTATTATTGTTAACTTTATCCTAACTATATTCTAAAGCACTCTACATCATTAATTGATTATGAAATATTTCATAAATGTTTCCATTTCCCACCACTCTTCTCAAACTAGGTAACCTAGTTATATGACCATTTCTTATTTCTTTATCTCTGGTTAGCTAGATGTGTTATTAACCCAATTTATGACATTTTCTATAAACCATTGTTTATTTTTGAAGGAAAATCACCCAATTATAGGTATAATTAATAACTTGTGAGGATACAATTTAATTAATGTTGGGAGAATGTAACATCTGAAACATATAAACTAAGTACATCATATTGGATAGCAGATATCATACACACCACCAAGAATGTAAGGGAATATAATACCTCAAGAACTAATAATTTATTTTCAATTTAAAATAAATTAAACATATGATATGAAATTTAATTATCGTGATACTAATATTGTGTATCTTGTATGAAACAATGTGTTGCCTAAAATGTCTTGGGTTACACGCATTATCATGTTTTACCAAATAATACCATATAATTAAAATATTGTTATTTAACATAATAAGATTTTAACTAGCCGTTATGAATATTATTAACATACTTATGAATATATAAGGCTTCACACAAATTTGAAACTGATTCATTTGTTACAAATTTATTAGAAATGAATATTATAACAAATTAAATTTAAAGGGAATGTTTTTATATTAAACTAATTTTATTCTCACAAAGATTTTATATAATATTAAATTATAATAAATTAAAATATAGAGATAAATAAATTTAATATATAAAAATATATTAATTATATTTACTAAATTATTTTTGATATTCATCCAATTGATTAAATGGACATAAGATAAGAACAAAACCACTTTTACACATAATGTACTCTATTTTTATAAAGGCACTTTTACAACATTTAATGGTGATGCCATTATAAATAAAATTTGGAACTTATATATGATAATTATCTCTTAATAAACATTATATATTAATTTTAAACCAAAAATTTATGATATAATTAATTTTTGGTATTTTCCCATGAAGTATTATTTTTTAATAAATAGTGAAAAATACTGAATATTTGTTCAAAAATAATTTTTATCTAATTTTTTAATATGGTTAAGTAATATTTTAAATTATTATTAAATTTTATTTATATATATATTTTATCAATTAATCCCATTTAGGAAATTCGAATTAATTTCAAATTGAAATTGAATATAAAAACATACCAAACTTGTGGACCTTTTTATTTTAGAAACATGCATAGTCATCTTGTATGTAGGATTAAATTTATTATAATTTAATCCACTAATATGATTTTAATTTGTAAAAATTTATACCATTTTATTATTAATCATAACATATAATTTATAATAATGTAAAATTATATTTTTACCAAAAACATTACTGAAAATAAATAAAATCAATTACAATGATTATGATGAAATTAAGATTAACAAGGAATTAAACCATAATATTATGGGCCAAAATGATATATACATTAATCCAAGAGCCATTTATTGACCACATTTAGACCCTATACTATATTTTAACTACATTTTTATTTTAACGGATCAACTTTCAATGGAAAAAACATCGGTGGAATTCCATTTACTAGAATTTACAGGAGTGTCACTACTCCACTAAAAGAAGGACTCCTAACCTCCCACTCCCTCAAACCTCCCCAACCACATTGAAACTAACATTTTATTCCAAAATATATCCATAAAATATTTCTCATCATCCTATAATCCATGTCACGAACCGAATCTGGTCATCGCCAAAACCGGCACCAAACCCAGCCCGTGACATGACCCGAAGGGCGTTCCCCATCCCCACGGGCTGGCACAAGTGCTCGGGTATCATAAAAATTCATTTGGGAACGATTTACCCGAGTTTGGGTTCATAAGATAACCAAAAACAAACAACAAACCAAATCTGAAAAATTATGCCAAACAAGAATTAATAAAAATTCAGAACTTAGTATATGATTTTAAGCAAGACACAAGAGGTCAAAAGGTACATAAAAGTAGCAGAAAACAGCCCAAGAGACTCCACACGACAAGGGGTCATCACCCACAAGCCGTCTCCACAACACCACACCATCGAGAGAAACTAGCAACCTGAACCGCCATCGCCCAAGGCTTTTCCTTTGCCTGTGTCAAACATGATCAAGTCTACTTACACCAAAAGGTGTAAGTAGGGTGTGAGACTAAGCCCAATATGATATCACCCAAGGATTTCAAGTGATATGCATTGTAAAATAAAAGGCTTGCCAGAGTTATAAATAGATAATAGTGGCATTTATTTCTAAAAGTGCAACTTTGAAAAGAAAATAACATTCAATGGGGATAACTATAAATAATCAGTGAAATTTAATAAAACATTCAAGCTGCTGGTTTTCACATCCCAAAATACCATAAAGAAAGTTTAAATTCCAAAAAGGACATGAGCACCAAGCGTAGGAACCCCCCTAGGTACTAGTTTGTTGTGAGCCCCAAGTACCTCATACCTCGGTGAAAGTAACCATAACGAAATTCTTTCTCGTGCACGAGCCACTAGTAGGGAGAATACCCATAACCTAGTGGTCTCCAATCATCTCCATTATAGTTTTTTTAGTGTTATCCATGTCAGACTTGCTAAGTGAACCATGGTCAAAACCCCTCCGTTCACTAGCGTACTAGTACACGTTAGCCCACCTAGATACCTGGGTTTCCCGTATTGTGCTCAAATAGTCACCACATGCTACCAAAATCAATATTCACATATAAATGTCAGTTCTGGTCACACACATTCAAAATAGTATCTACACCTTCTTTTCATCTTTTGTGTAACTCAATAAACCATTTATAATTTCCATAAAACAATTTCAAGAAAATTAATCAAATGTTGCACATTAAATTCATCTAAAATCCCATATTTAAAACCAAATGGAGACAAATATTATACCAAAACATAATTTCAGCATCAAAACATTTTTATAAATCCAATCCCTGAATTATAAAACAACACCAAGAGGCACAATATGCGTTACACATGTAAAACACTCATTTTCACACAAGATTGGCACTTAAAAATCTACCACTTTTAAAATGCTACCGAAATCAATTTTTGAAATTAAAATATTGAATGATGATCATAATGGAAACCTAAATACAGAAAGCCAACTCATTATACAATACCTACATATGAAATCACCTACCAAAAGAGTCAAAACCCCCAAATCCTTGTGTGTCACTTCAACCGCACCTCCGCCGCACCACAAAGGAGTAAGATTGAACCTAAAACCAGAGGATTGGACCAAGAAACTCAAAACTAAAACCCTAGGTACGAAACCCCATCTTCTGGACATTTGGGGATTCAATAAAAAAGGAAGAAACCCTAAGAATAAGGGAGGAATAAGGAAGAGAAACAACTTACTTGAGAAATCTGGACGTTTTTTTGAGCTACAGAAGTTCGTCCCTAAATCGCAAACAATATGAGCTCCAAAGAGGCTAAAACGAAGATGGGGGTGTGGCTGGGTTCGATGGGAATGTGTGAGAGGTCGAATCACTGAAAAAGGATAAAAAATAAATATTTTATGAAATAATTACAAAACAATTTTAAAACTGGAAATGAGATTTCGGGTTGGCCCAATACCTAATTTTCTCACCCAAATCCATGATTCTAATGAATTTTTAAGGGGCCCAAAATTATTTTGTGGTTTTAATATTTAAATTAAGGTCATTTTTGAAGTTGAATGTTTGAAAATGTTGAAAAACAAAGGAGTTATTAAAGAAACAAAGTATACTTTCAAAACTGGAAATGGGCTCTTAGGTTGGCCCAAATTTTGGAAACCCACTATTTCCATTAAAAATGCATGAAAACCCACCAAAACAAATCAAGGATGTAAATTAAATGAAAAATACCTCTAAATATTTCATGTATGTGACAATTCTCCCCCCCATGAAGGACTTTCCGCCCCGGAAAGTCAACATGAGGCTTGAATGGAAAACAAGAACGGGTACTCTTCCTCACCCCACGACTTTCGCTCCCATGTCTCATGTGTATCATTACCATGCTGCCATAGAACCCGGACTAATGGAATAGACTTCCCTTGAAGTATCTTCTCTTGGGAGTCCACTATTTTCACTGGCCTCTCAACAATAGACAAGTCAGGCTCTATCTCCAATTCTTCCCAACTCAACACATGGGACGGATCCGGGTAGTATTTCTTCAACTGAGAAACATGGAAGACATCATGGATGGATGTCAACTGAGAAGGTAAGGCCATCCTGTATGCCACCTTTCCAATATGTTCAATGATCTCAAATGGCCCGACATACCGCGGAGTCACCTTACCTTGCTTCCCCAATCGACGATGGCCTAAACGAGGGGCCACCTTCAAGAATACTCTATCACCCACAGAAAACTCTAGGTCTCGACGCCTCCGGTCAGCATATGATTTATGACAACTCTGAGCTGTCAATAAACGTTGCCTGATTAATTTTACCTTCTCAGATGTCTCCTGCACCATACTCGGCCCCAGTAGTGAGGTCTCACCTACCTCAGCCCAACAGAGGGGGGACCGACAAGGCCGACCATAGAGCGCCTCAAAAGGAGCCATTCGAATCGAGGATTGGTAACTGTTATTATAAGCAAACTCAACCAATCCCAAATGGGTATCCCAAGAACCTCCAAAGTCTAGGACACATGCACGAAGCATGTCCTCTAAAATCTGATTTGCCCGCTCTGTCTGACCATCCGTCTGTGGATGGTATGCTGTGCTCATCTTAATCTGGGACCCCAAGGCCTTCTGAAGGCCTTCCCAGAATCGAGATGTGAAACGAGGGTCTCTATCTGAGACAACTGCTGATGGAACACCATGGAGTCTCACCACCTCCTGAAGATAAAAACGGCCCAACTCATCCACTTTAGATGTATCTCTGATCGGAATGAAGTGGGCTGATTTGGTTAGATGATCAATCACCACCCAAATGGCATTCTTAGCTCGAGGTGTACGAGGTAATCCAACAATGAAGTCCATGGAAACCTCTTCCCACTTCCAGGTAGGAATGGGTAGTGATTGGAGCAAACTGGATGGCCTTTGGTGATCTGCTTTCACCTGCTGACATGTGTAGCATCTCGAAACAAAGTCTGCTATGTCCCGTCTCATACCAGGCCACCAAAACTGCCGACGAACATCATAATACATCTTAGTGGCACCCGGATGGATATCCCACTGAGACTGGTGGCTATCTTGCATCACCACCTTCCTCAGAGATAATGGCACTACTGAACGGCCCTTGAAGCACAAGATGCCCTCGGGAGATGACGACCAATCAGAGGATGTCTCCCCACCATGAAGGAACTTCTTAGACCGGTGACAAAGATCATCACTGGGCTGTTCCTACTGAATCAACTCAAATAGAGAAGGATTCAACTGGACACTTTCCAAGAATGCCCCTCCACTGTATTCCCTGGCCTTCACATGCATCTGAGAAAAGAGACCCATCAATGCCCACTCATCACTAGACTTCCTCAAAGCCTGCACTGGAACTCTTATGCTCAAAGCGTCGGCCACTACATTACCCTTTCCTGGGGTATAGACAATTTCAAACTCAAACCCCTGCAAGTACTCGATCCAGCGACGCTGCCTCATGTTGAGGTCCTTTTGCGAGAAGACATAAGCCAAGGTTTTGTGATCAGAGTATACCACAAACTTCTCCCCAAAGAGGTAGTGACGCCAAGTATTCAAAGCATGCATCACCACTGCCAACTCCAAGTCATGGTTTGGGTAGTTCTTTTCATGTGGTCGAAGTTGGCGAGAGCCATACGCGACCACATGATCATCTTGCATAAGCACGCACCCAAGACCCATACATGAAGCATCACTATAGACCACATATCCCTTTCCAGCCTCTGGCAAAATCAGCACGGGGGCAGCAGTCAGCCACCTCTTCATCTCCTCGAACGATGCCTGACATTCTAGACCCCATACAAACTTCACCCCTTTCCAGGCGAGGGAAGTCATCGGTGAAGCAAGCAGAGAGAAATCCCGAACGAATCGCCTGTAATAACCGGCCAAGCCAAGAAAACTCCTGATCTCGAACCCATTCTTCGGTTTCTCCCATGACATGACTGCACTAATTTTCTCAGGGTCCACTGAAACTCCATGCTCTGAGATCACATGCCCCAGAAATCTCACCTCTCTGATCCAGAAAGTGCACTTTGACAACTTTGCATAGAGGCGGTGATCTCGTAATGTACCCAAAACGATCCTCAAGTGATGTTCGTGTTCCTCCTCAGAGCAAGAGTATACCAGAATGTAATCCATGAACACCACAACAAAGGAATCGAGATACTGATGGAACACCCTATTCATAAGTGCCATAAATACTGCTGGAGCATTGGTCAATCCGAAGGGCATGACCAAATACTCAAATTGTCCGTACCTGCTTCGGAAGGCTGTCTTAGGGATATCTGACTCCTTCACCCTGAGTTGATGATACCCTGAACATAGGTCTATATTTGAGAACCACTTTTCCCCCTTCAACTGATCAAAAAAATCATCTATTCTGGGCAAAGGGTAATTGATTTTAATTGTTACCTTATTTAGCTTCCGGTAGTCAATGCACAACCGGAGGGATCCATCAGTCTTTTTTGCAAACAACACAGGAGCGGCCCAAGGAGAGATGCCTGGGCGAATGAATCCTTTGGATTCTAAGTCGTCCAGCTGTATCTTTAATTCCCTCAACTCGGTGGGGGCCATGCGATAAGAGGGAAGAGATATCGGTTGTGTTCCCGACGCCAGATCAATCGAAAACTCCACATCCCGCTCCGGGGGCAAACCAGAAAACTCATCAGGGAATACCTCCGGAAACTCATTCACTACATGAGGCAGTGCACCTTCAGGGGAAAGACCATCCTCTAGAATAAGAGAAGATAACTGGAAGATAACACTTCCCAACTCTGGGAGTGGAGGCCCTGCGCGACCTGACCGAGGATCCCATTCTCCATGAAAAACCTGACGACTCCCATCAGGTTCCGTGAAACTCACACGCCGTATATAGCAATATATGTGTGCCTGGAAGTGTACTAGCCAATCCATCCCGATTATGACATCAAAAAGGTTCATATCTAAGGCCAAGAGGTCCCACTCCATCTCAACCCCTGACACAGAAAGCGCACAAGATGGGCACCTGAGACCCTGCTCCTTCTTCTTTCCCAGCGGTGTCACCAACTCCATTGCGAATGACATCAAATCAGTTGGCAGATTTAGAATGTCCACAAAACGGGATGAAATGAATGAAACAGAGGCACCAGTATCAAAAAGAGCAGTAGCTATAGAAGATGAAATCAAAATGGTACCTCGAACAGTCGACGGTCCTTCCTCTGATCCTGGTGGTGCATGATCCACCGCATGGAGATGTCCAGTCTCTGCCTGAAGATGACTGCTAGTTTGTGGTTGTGCCCTGAACTGTCTTTGCCCAGAAGATGACCCAGCCCTACCACCACGGCTGCCAAATCGAGATCCCCCAGTCCTCGATGGCTCAGACTGTGCTGGAACTCCTCTGGGAGCCATGGATCATGCCCCACTTTGAAGTGGACGCGCTATCCCGCAAAAGCGGTGCACGTGTCCCATACCTCCACACTGGAAACAGGTCTTCGGAGGATGAGGGCATACTGGACGGATGTGCCCGGTCTTCCCACACTGGTGGCACACGACCGATCTCGCATCAGAAGCTGCTGATGAAAACTGCCTAGAAGAGTTCCCTGAACTACCTCCTACTTTCTTCACATGATCCTCCCGCTTCCTTTTCTTCTCTGAGGAGCTTCCACTTCCCACTTATGATACAGAACCATAGTAACCATCCATTCCTTTTCTATCAATCTCCACCATGCACGCCCGATCAACGACCTCAGCATAGGTCCTCAGCTTAAACAAGAACACCTGGGAGTATATCTCTGGTCTCAAGCCTTTCTCAAACCTCTGGGCCTTCGGTTGATCATTAGAGACAATTTCTGGAGCATACCGAACCAACTCAGCGAAACGGTTGGCATACTCCATCACAGATAGATTTCCCTGAACAAGTTCCATGAACTCTCTAGACCTGGCATAATCCAAGACCTCAGGGCAGTACTGTTCATTGAAGACAGCCTTGAAATCTCCCCAGCGCATCTGCTCATTCTTCCCAGCCTGAAGCACTGACTCCCACCATTTACGGCTGGGACCCTCCAACAGAAAGGAGGCACACTTCACCCTGAGCTCCTCGGGTGTTTCCAGGAACTCAAACATACGCTCTATCTTCTGGAGCCATTCTTCTGCTTCTTGGTGTTCTACGCTACCTCGGAAGGCAGGAGGCTTGTTTTTCAGAAACTCTTGTGCTTTATCTTTTCTAGGACCTATCTCCTCTGCCCTAACAGGAATAGGAGCATGAGATGGTCCCTGTCCCAAAGCATGGATATCCCGAACAACAGCTTCCACAAGCCTCTGATCAATCGGCGTGGGAGAACTCTCTCCAGCTTCCTCCTGTGGGTGCGTGGGAGCTTTCCGGGGAGGCATGTTGCTACAAAATGCAACAGTCACAAAAAAATAGTCAATACCACAATTCTGAAAATTGTAATCAAATACATCAAATATAAAAAAACTAAACACATTCTTGTAATAAAAGAAACAACTACTCCACATCTGCCTGATGTCCACATGTAGTCTGCAGCCCACACATCTTACCTGGAAGTGAAGTCAATCAGTAAATTCCAACATCCTCTGGTGACTCAAGGTCTGCCATGAGAGGTGCGGGAAAGGCACTCTACTCACAACCAATACCCTGAGCCCCGACAGTCCTATCTCCTGTTTATACCGACTCATCTCAAAATAACAATATAACCCAAAAACATTAACCTCCTCTGATACCATTTTGTCACGAACCGGATCTGGTCGCCACCATTAACGGCACCAAACCCGGCCTGTGGCAAGGCCCGAAGGGCGTTCCCTATCCCCACGGGCTATCACAAGTGCCCGGGTATCATAAAAATTCATTTGGGAACTATTTACCCGAGTTTGGGTTCATAAGATAACCAAAAACAAACAACAAACCAAATATGAAAAATTATGCCAAAAAAGAATTAATAAAAATTCAGAACTTAGTATATGAGTTTAAACAAGACACAAGAGGTCCAAAGGTACATAAAAGTAGCAGCAAACAGCCCAAGAGACTCCACACGACAAGGGGTCATCACCCACAAGCCGTCTCCACAACACCGCACCATCGAGAGAAACTAGCAACCCGAACCGCCATCGCCCAAGGCTTTTCCTTTGCCTGTGTCAAACATGATCAAGTCTACTTACACCAAAAGGTGTAAGTAGTGTGTGAGACTAAGCCCAATAGGATATCACCCAAGGATTTCAAGTGATAGGCATTGTAAAATAAAAGGCTTGCCAGAGTTATAAATAGATAATAGTGGCATTTATTTCTAAAAGTGCAACTTTGAAAAGAAAATAACTTTCAATGGGGATAACTATAAAGAATAAGTGAAATTGAATAAAGCATTCAAGCTGCTGGTTTTCACATCCCAAAATACCATAATGAAAGTTTAAATTCCAAAAAGTCCACGATCACTAAGCGTAGGAACCCCCCTAGGTACTAGTTTTTTGTGAGCCCCAAGTACCTCGTACCTCGGTGAAAGTAACCATAACGAAATTCGTTCTCGTGCACGAGCCACTAGTAGGGAGAATACCCATAACCTAGTGCTCTCCAATCATCTCCATTATAGTTTTGTTAGTGTTACCCATGTCAGACTTGCTATGTGAACCATGGTCAAAACCCCTCCGTTCACTAGCGTACTAGTACACGTTAGCCCACCTAGATACCCGGGTTTCCCGTATTGTGCTCAAATAGTCAACACATGCTACCAAAATCAATATTCACATATAAATTTCAGTTCTGGTCACACACATTCAAAATAGTATCTACACATTCTTTTCACCTTTTGCGTAACTCAATAAACCATTTATAATTTCCATAAAACAATTTCAAGAAAATTAATCAAATGTTGCACATTAAATTCATCTAAAATCCCATATTTAAAACCAAACGGAGACCAATATTATACCAAAAAATAATTTCATCATCAAAACATTTTTATAAATCCAATCCCTGAATTATAAAACAACACCAAGAGGCACAATATGCGTTACACATGTAAAACACCCATTTTCACACAAGATTGGCACTTAAAAATCTACCACTTTTAAAATGCTACCCAAATCAATTTTTGAAATCAAAATATTGAATGATGAACATAATGGAAACCTAAATACAGAAAGCCAACTGATTATACAATACCTACATATGAAATCACCTACCAAAAGAGTCAAAACCCCCAAATCCTTGTGCGCCACCTCAACCGCACCTCCGCCGCACCACAAAGGAGTAAGATTGAACCGAAAACCAGAGGATTGGACCAAGAAACTCAAACCTAAAACCCTAGGTACGAATCCCCATCTTCTGGACATTTGGGGATTCAATAAAAAAGGAAGAAACCCTAAGAAGAAGGGAAGAATAAGGAAGAGAAACAACTTACTTGAGAAATCTGGACATTTTTTTGAGCTACAGAAGTTCGGCCCTAAATCGCGACCATTATTAGCTCCAAAGAGGCGAAAACGAAGATGGGGGTGTGGCTGGGTTCTATGGGAATGTGTGAGAGGTGGAATCACCGAAAAAGGATAAAAAATAAATATTTTATGAAATAATTACAAAACAATTTTAAAACTAGAAATGAGCTTTCGGGTTGGCCCAATATCTAATTTTATCACCCAAATCCATGATTCTAATAAATTTTTAAGGGGCCCAAAATTATTTTGTGGTTTTAATATTTAAATGAAGGTCATTTTTGAAGTTTAATGGTTGAAAAATGTTGAAAAACGATGGAGTTATTAAAGAATCAAAGTATACTTTCAAAACTGGAAATGGGCTCTTAGGTTGGCCCAAATTTTGGAAACCCACTATTTCCTTTAAAAATGCATGAAAATCCACCAAAAAAAATCAAGGATGTAAATTAAATGAAAAATACCTCTAAATATTTCATGTATGTGACAATCCACCACATGGATTTAAATCCATCCATGTAATCCATGTGGTGAAAACCGAATGAAGTTATTTGATTAAGAGATATCATCATTCCTCAAACACTTTTGTTTAATTTTATTATCCACTCCTTCAAATGAATTTATTCAATTATTATATAACAACACATGTTTTATCAATATATAGAAACTATTTCATGAATATTATATGACCTACAATTACACACACTTCCATCAAATTGGTAATGAACGTACTGTTTATGTGTATAGTGAAATATCGCCTAACGAAATAATGATTGTTCATTTTTTCATTACAGAATCTCATAGAATAAATTTTGATAGAAAATATATTTATATATATTATATTTATTATATTTATTATTCCTTAATTATTATTTAATTTTTTTATATGAAATACCATTAAACATTCAATTTAGTGTAAAAATTTTAACCTCGGTTGTGGATGTGTGGAGTACCACCTCCTCAAAGCGATATGACATGTTCACATTCTACATATAATGTATAAAAGATAGTTTTAATAAAAATAAGTAACATATATAACATAGATAAGGTACTGGAATTATATAAACACATGTATCATTTACTATTCAGTCGTTTAATACAATAATGAAATGAATGTGGTGTTTGAGTATGTACAACCTACCATCGCAATGAAAAGTGCACATCATTTGTTATCTAAAAATATTATAGAAAATTACAAACCCATTGCAAGTAAATATATAATATAATTATATAATCGTTTAAATTCTTTATATTTTTAAATCAAGAACAAATTAAAGGGAAAAATAAATAACAAGTCAAAACATAATTAAGAAAACTAGGTAATTAAAACCGAAAATAGATAAACTGGTGAATGATAATTAACAAAAAGGTAATGATATATTATAACAAGATGACATAAGATATCATAAATATTATTATTATTATAGTATAAGTTATTATCATATTCTAAACCACTATATTTGAGGATAAATACCAAATGAAAAAATAATTATTCTAGTAAGGGATTATTATCTCACTTTTCGTATTGTGAGCCATATTCCATTAACATCACCTACTAATTTTGTGTAACGTACCTACATCCCCTTTTGATATAATATATTGTGAATTATTTTACATTATTCTTATGTAATTATTTCATTTTATGAAAAATATTTTAGGGTCTTCAAATTTATATGTTACCACATTAGTAAAGGATTTTGTTTAATTTACATTGCATAGAAATTCATTTATATTATGAACCCATTCAATTTTATATGGTTTATGTACTTACTTTTGAAAATTTATATCATGAATATATATATATACTCATTATATTATATATTTCATTTAATTAATGGGTATTTATTATTTATATGTTTTTAAGTGGTATGGAAAACTTTAGAATTATTATGTGTTATATTTTTTCAAGAATGTTTTAATGTCAACAAACATTTGTGTTACATGCCCTTATCTGAGGTATTATTGATATGTCATTATTATTTAGTCAATATGAAAATTTGATAAGACACATTATTTTTTTTGATACATTGGGATTGAATTTTTACTATAATACATGGGGTGTGACCATCTAAAGAAATCCCTACAGTTTGGGGACTGGTTAATGCAAGCCACTATAGTAATTTATAGTATTGTAAGACAAATTACATATTAAAATCAGAATATATTAAAATATATATTGTTGGTACGGTATCATGTCAAAGTGTACTATAATGGCCGATAATTAAGAATTTCATTTATTGATAATTTATTTATTATTATTTATCCATGAGAATTTGAGTCTACATATATGTGCATGCATTTCATTTCTAGTTCATTTATTAAATAGAATGTGTATTCGGTTTCTTACCTTTCCATGTTGATATTTCCATATATCATTATGTGAATTAAATGTGTTATTAGTAATTTACCATTCCATGTTAATTTATTATAATTTAGTTAATATGTATTCCTCTTTACATACCCTTACATCGAATTTGAGTTCCCCCTTATTATGATTACTTTCTAATGGATATGAAGAAAAACTTATTAAATAAGATTTAATGGATGAATTTATTTTCATTTTATTTTTTATCTTGTTTTTAATTATTTGTTCCCAATGTACTATAGTTATCATGTATGTAATCTGGCGTTCAAATACTACTAAACTAATCTCACCTTCAGGGTTTGATTCCATATAATCATTAAAGTGTAAAAATATAATGCATTGTCACTCATCTTCTAGGTTTCGGACATTATATATGATAAATTAAGTCCAAAACATTCGGTTAAAAACTACAACTATTCGTTAGAAAAACTAATTTTCTTAACAACATAATCCATATATGGATGTAATTCATCTCAAAATAATACCAAAAAATAGGTTATCATGTATTATGATATTTTTTTGCAATCATGGAAAACCTACATAAATCAGATTTTGTGAGTAGGATTTATGTGGATTTTCCATTATATTTTAAGGGTGGGGAACTCAAATAAATACATAACACATTAAATCAATGTAAAATAAATTTCGGTAAAAATAGTTCAAAGATGAAATAGTTCTACATTAATATGATGAGTATAAATCTTCTAATCAAATAAAAGTCATACACAATTGATAATGTTTTCACCTATATATATTAGTTTTAACACATATTAACCCCTTTAATAATAACAGTAAAATCATTATTTTTTACTGTATTGGGGTCAATAATGATTATATAAAAGGAACAATGACTCCAAAATGGACCCTGTTTGATATTTTAAATATTGATCATTTTATGTTTTGAAGATATAATTACTTATGAATTATAATTCATCTATTAATATAATTTTTAATAAAAAAAATCATTAATTTCAATTATGGACATGCATAATATTTAATAATATATTATATGCCTACCACATGAAAAATGATTCCAAACATATAGGGATTTGATGGTAATGAATATATAGTAGGAATAAAATCATTAAATAAAATATAGAAATTGTTAAATATTAATTTATAACATATCATTTTGTATAACACCTTATTTTAATTTTTTAACCTTCACCTTATTAATGACATTTTCAATATTAAAGGTTTATAATATAACTTATTGTGTTAATTATGACTTCTAAATGAAAAAACGAATTAAATTTGTGACCATATATAAATATAATTTTACAATTTAAATAATTGTATATTTTAAAAATTATTAATTAAAATATTTTTTAACATAAAATAACCTTAATGTCATTTTAAGAACAATTCAACAAATAATAATTTTATAACAATATTACATAAAAGGAAATAAAACATAAATCCATAAAAGTGTCTAATATTTTATATTTATACATGAATTTCATGGGACACAATAAGCCTCCAAAAAATAACTTTCATATTTTTTAAACACATTTAAATTATTTGTTTACTCCTTTCATTAGAACAGTGTCAACATTTCATATGCATTTAAGGTAATAATTTCATCCCAAAAAATTAAAAAATAATTAACATTATAAAAAATAAATAAATAATGTTATAAATTAACATTCATATACTTTATATAGGCTTATTAACTCACACCTATTACATTCAAAGATATTTATTTTTTTCATTTTTATCCATACACAAGAATTACATAATAATTTTTAGAGGATAATAGTAAAAAAAATTCATATTATTATACTATCAATAAAAATCATAATGTAGTCAAAACAGTGTATAAAAAAGTCCATAAAATAAATTTACATCCCCATTATAATCATTATAATATAAAAATTATCTTTTCCACTATTTTGAAAGCACTTCGTCAAAAATGAAAATGAAATGCATATTTATCTTGAAATAAATTCAAATTTATGGTTTTTAATTATTTTTTATTATAATGAGAGTATATTATAATAAATTATTTATTAACTATGTATGATAAATTTTATATAACATTTATGTTTTTGTATATGATAAAAGATAAAATATCTCAAAATAACTATATTATTTAGCAGTCACTAAAATGATTAATTCGTTAGAAAAGTGTAAAAAATTTATACAATTATATATTTGACATTATAAATATTTTTTTTATACTAGTAAATTTATATTTTTTTCAATTTGATTCATTATATTCACACACAAAAATTTGAGGGTATCATTATAAATGTAACATATAATTATTAAGATTTCTTTTTTCTTTTATTCTCAGTAGTTCAGGTTATATTCTCTATCAATTATAGTGTTTATTTTAAAATATCAAGATGATAATATATCCCTTAGAATATTCTAGGATCGATTCAATGTAATATTGGGAATTGTTTAGATCAATGTCACATCTTCTAACTTTTTTAAATATTGAAAATTTAATTTATACTCCTTCCATTATACTCATCATCATCACAACCAGTCTCTCTAAATTTAAAGAATACACAAAATATAATTATGAAAATCCATTAGTTTTTTTATATATTTACTTTTCAGCACCATACTATTTCATATATATTTATCTTCAACAAATTTATGTGCTTCACTAGTTTTCAATACATGCAAACCAAAGCCTAAATGAGCCATAATATATAATATCATTATAACCTATTCATTAAATTAGTAAAACGAATTGGAACTCTGATATTTTTAAAATCATGTATAAAGGATTTATATTATAAAAATATTTTGACAAATTAGTACCTAATATAACATAATGTCATTATATAATTCAAAAATACGTTTTTTAACAAAAAAATATTTTTATTTTTTTTGAAAAAAAATTATTGAAATTTATTTATAAAATAAATATAATATATTATAAAAAAATTAAATTATTTTTGAAATCAGAATATTGAAATTATATTAGAGTTGATTTTATAGAAAATTTTTAAAATATTTATTTTTCAGTGAAATTTCGAAAATACAATTTTTTATTTAATATGGTATTTTTAAAGAATCTATGATGTTAAATTTTTTATAAAATGGTTTTCAAGTTACAATTTATAAAATAATTTATATATATTCCATTTCATTTCATTGGAATAATTTTTTTAGTATTTATATTTATTTTTTTGTACTTAATTTATCATTTTTAAT
Source organism: Viscum album (assembly GCA_963277665.1). Taxonomy (NCBI): domain Eukaryota; kingdom Viridiplantae; phylum Streptophyta; class Magnoliopsida; order Santalales; family Viscaceae; genus Viscum; species Viscum album. Next base: position 2,055,415,776 of record OY728120.1, on the reverse strand, counting down.
AACAAATTATCACTGTATTATGTGAGATTAATTATAAATTAAATTATACCTTTTATGTGTATAGAATTTGGTAAAACTGATTCCATATTTATAATTATTTGAATTTATATTATTTATTTTTTAACATTATGTTATTTTTACAATTTCTATGGTATTAATTTGTTATCAAAATTATGTTTATGACATGTTTACAAGGGTGTTTAACCATGATATAAGGATATGGTTGACAATTATTATTCACGAAATTCTATTTTATTCCCAAAAATAATCATTATAATATATCACCAAATAATATTTATCCTTTTTTAACAATGTTTCTTTGGTATAGTTATATTACATATCAGTATATTATAAAATACCGAGTGTCTCATCACCCCCATGTAAAGCGATGCCCTTCCTTGCACTTATTCACACCACATTGAGAAATATTGATGAAAAAACCCTACCAAATTCCATAATTGAATTCATATTCCTTGAATTATTGGTCCTAGTATTCCAAAATTAACATTTCAATTGTTCATAATACCTGTTCTGAAATATGTATACCAAAGAATAATTATTCCTATTACCCGACCTATCTCGATTAATTTCTCCCTCAGCCACCTAAATGTAAACTTTTTATCATAACAAAATAAAATTATCATCTTCAATATAATGAAATATTATTATTAATTTGGAACCACCTATATCTACCCTCTATTCAAACAAATTTTATGTGAATGTAATGCACATTATTATATGTGTATTACCATATCCGTGTAATGATAAAAAATATTATCCATCCTCATAATTCATTGATGGTTATTATTATGGTTGAAAAATTTATATATGATATTTTTTACTGAAATGATTCTATAAATATAATATTTTTTGTATATACTTACAATACAATCCCTTGAAAAATGATAATGTTGCATGTTTTTATAGGTAAACTACAACTTCAATTGGGAGATATGATTCGGTTTTCATTTTTTTAATTACATGGATTGTAATAAAGAAATATATAATGAATATTTATAATATATAATATATATTTATTATTTTAGGAATTTAAATTATTGTTTACCTCTCTTTTTTTCTATACATTGAAATGTAATTACTAGATTCAAGATTAAATAATGTATTATGTCTCTATAGGTTTTGTAACTCGTTATTAAATATCAATATTTTATAGATGAATATGAATATAAAAATAAGGAATATATGATATTGTTATATTATGATTAAATTTTTAGATTATTTAATGAGTTCCAAAATGTTGGGACCATAATTACTAAAACCAAATTCCCAAGAAAAACCAATATTTTAACACTCCAAAAAAATGAATGTAATAATGAAATATTAATAAATGGGTGTTAAAATGTTATAAGTGAAAAATATATATTAATAGAACTATTAAAATTTATTTATTATATTTTTATAATTACTTTAATTTTCTTATAAAATTTCCAAGAGAACTCTTGAAGTAAGTTGAAAATAATGTAAACATTTTTTATCTCACATTTATTTATATAACGTATATGGCATAATAAACGCATTTTTATTTTATGTTATGTTTATAAATATTGTTCATTTTATTTATGATTATTCAAATGAAAATTATGGTGATTCATATATTCATATTTAGTTTTATTTTTTATGGGGTTTGGACGTCAATTTTTCCAAAGTGTAATGTAATTTATATTACAATTTCATTATTTATTCAGAATGTTAATGATTGTGTTTATAATGATGTAATTTTATGAAACATATATAAAGAGTAAAATGAATTTTATTATCCTATTTTTATTTATATATATTAATGTTTTTCCTTTCTTTTTACTCTCATTTTAAAATTGATAGGTTGAAATATTTTTTTATGGTAGGATGACTTTATTTCTCTCTTCGAACCAAAATTATTTTTCTTTAATTACAATGTCTTATAATTTTTTTTCTAGAGATTAACTTTTTATTCAAATGTGAATTTATAATTTCATTTATACCAATAATTTAATTTTAAAAACGATTTCAAATGTACCTTTTTTATTTTTCTAAATGATATACATTTTACTAATATACAAACATGTGAAAACAATATTTGATTTAATATAATTGGAATGAAACCAACATCCTAAAAATTATTGTTTGATGAATTTATAAATTCTTTAAATATATATATGATTTATATCATAGGGAATGTTTTCTATAATTATTTTAAACATTCAGATTTTAAAAAATGGATTTTAAAAGGAAATGTTTTTTTCCCTATCTAAATACACTAATTTATCTTTTTAAGTAATTTAATTTTATTTTATCTTCCTTTGATGTCACATATATATTAATAGGTGTGTAATTAAATGATAAAATCATTATTTTTTAGATGTTTTGTTTTTATGTTTATGATATTATTATGAAACTCATTTGTTTCCATAGGTTATGTTATACGGGTAATGTTTTATGATATTTGGAAAAAATATAAATGAAATCCGATTGTGTAACATGTGCTATAAAAATTATATAACCCAATAAAAAAGTGTTTTTAGATAAATTTATCATGATTTATTATTGTCTTGAATGCATAGTTAACATAGTTCAGTGCGGGACTATATCCTCTAAGATTGAATTTGGAGTTATCAAAGACCAAGGATATGAGAAAATGAGGCATGAAACCAATCCACAATGATAGTATTGGGTGTTATCCTTGACTAAATAAATGATTTTATATTATAATATATATTCCAATAAAGTATAAATATTGAAAATGTTATTTCCCCATGGGTAATGTTATTTGATTCCATTATAATTCATGTCTAATAAATTGTCAAACAAAATTCTCGGACACATGATTTTGATATTTGAAATGTATGGTATTGTTTCAATATTATATTCTCATGATATCATGCTATTATATCAATTTTATGTTTATGTTATCTATAATATTCTTTTTCTTTAAACGTATTAATAATGAGATATCCTTCATTATACCCTTTCCTCACACCATGCTATGAATAATGGATTAATGAATGATATGCCTTATAAGGGTGATAGTTCTGAAGAACGTAGTGGGAGATGATTTAGATATCTTATGAATATATATTTTTATGGATCCATGTTTCTAAATAAACACTAGAAATATGACTATTTATTTTATCATAATTTTATTTATTTAATATTCATATAATAAGATGTGATAGTTATGTATAATTGTATGGGTCTAAAATGTTGGAATTAGAGAAATGCTTAATTTTTATTGGAATCGTGGATGATAAAAAATTAACAATAACCCCTATTCCTATATTCTGTATTGGATAACATCATAAACAATTATTAAGGAATAATTCTGGATTTACACGATACCTATCCATGTCTTTATACGTCATAGACGACAAGGTTTTATTATAGAGTCATCTAGGGTTAATAAACAATTACCGAGTTGGTTGAGTAAATCCTCACCATTACTACACAAAATATACTATTTGGTATCGGAAAATTGATCAAACCCAATGAAATCAAGTTAATTATAAATATGAAGGAAATTGAAATAAAATTACTTTAGAGAAAGTAAATGTTATTGGAGCATGAATAAAAATTTTATTTTTTATTCTTATGAATCTTTCTCAATCTATGAATTCCAAAATAATATAAAAGAACAATGATGTTAATGAAATCATATATAGTTCTTCATGTTAAACAACACCACTTATTTAAGTGGGTTTTTGATCCAATAGTTTCTATTAAATTTATCAATAATAATAAATAATATTTTCAACTACCATGTTTTCAAAAAATTAAAATGTTTTTTTTATAAGATTATTATTTTAAAAGTTATGAAAATAGATTGTGGATATGCATCATGAATATAAATAAATATTATAATTTTTACTTGATTTATTTAGATTTTTTAAGGATCTTTTTTCAATTAGAAATTTCTTCATATTATTCATATGAAAATATAGATGGTATTCCATGATCTTATGTGGAATAATTATTAATCTATTAGCATATATGTGTAACAACCATGTATTTTATAAAATAGTTTTTCCAAATCATTATTATATTTTAAATAATTTTAGCTACATTAAATATTATTATTATCTTACATTACACATAATATAGAGTTTGTCTCTTCGTACATACAACACCAAGTGTATCATTTATTCCATACAATAGTAATTTTAACATTAATTTGACATATTATTAACAAATTGGTATTAAATAATATGGTTTTCCTTTTATTGTGTGTTGATGGTTATCAATATGATTAATGAAATTATGATAATATGGTATAAATATTTATATAATATTAATTCATTGGTGTCAAATTAAATATAAATGGAAATAAATACCTTTTAAAAATAGAAGGAAATATTTTATTGAAAAAATATTTTTATTCACATTATTGTGTTCTATGTCAATTTATTAAATGAATTTATTTTTATGAATGATTTACAGAAATTTATATGTTTGATATTAAATAACTTATTTTTCAGTCATCTTATGTGTTTTGAATGTAATAGATAATAATAAATTCAATTGTACGCTTAAAATCATTATTTTTCAGAAAAATGAAGTATTAATAAATTCTTATTGGAAATAAATTTTATTTTTTTATGATACATTGATAATATTTATTTGAAAAAATCACCATTTTTTATCATCATATGAAAATTATTTTAGGGTGAATTTTTAGGATTTTTTTGAAAAGATTCATTTTTTATTAGAAGTAAATATTAATAAATTTTCATTTAAAAAATTATTTCAATTAGAATTTTTTCTATTAATAAAGTATATTTTAAATATTATTTAAAATAAATTAATTTTATATTTATATCAATTAATGAAATTAGGTTCTTTTGATACAATTGAACATTTTCTATTTAAAACCACATTTCTTACTGGATCTATGAGATTAATTTTAAATATAGTATTTCACATATATGAATTGAATATAGAAAATTGGATTCAATTTTATGAATAAAATTAATTTATGTTATCTATTATGTTATATTTTATTTTCAATAAAAATTAATAATGAATGAAGTTAAAAAATTAATTAACTCAGTTAAGGTAAAACTTTGTTTATCGTGGGTTTAATCTGAAATGATAAGGGTAAAAATGATATATACACTAGAATAATCATAATTTTTTGACCATATTTAGACAAATAAACCTATATGGTTCCCTAATTATATATTATGTACACTTTTTACATATTAAAATGTTGGTGCATTTACTTCTTTAAAAAAAACACCATTTTTGTTCTCTCCCCCACCAATAAAAGCCAACCACCTATCATCTATTCATCACACTATAAATCCTCATTGTGGATTCCAATTCCTAACCAAATCACATACGAAGGTTTGGGGGAGAGTAGTATTAAGATGGGTGACCTTCTGGGAAGTACTCGTGTCACACCCTTTTAAAAATAACATCCCAAGTTCCCTACTCATTTCCTAGAATTTTCATTTTTTATATAAATCAAACATAAGAAATATTTAATTGCAAACCTTATAAGGATACCCAAAGATATGTCGATCAATAAGTGTTTTTTTCATTATTAATACACTATATTAAATAACTATAATCCCATTATTATATAATATACTTGTTTAATAATAATACATATATTTTGTTATGTTATAGGAATTATCTAACACCATTTCCATTTCTATAAAATGGGTTATAAAATATTAATTTGTGTGTACGGTAGACTACATCCTCGTGAACTAATGTCATTAATTTTTCCATCACCACCTATCATGGTTGGAAATAATAATTCAATTATGTCCTATATATGGTATTTATTATATTTATAACATTATTAGGATTATATAATTATTATATCAAACATACCGTCATACTCAACATTTTGGGATAATATAGTGACGTCATTTGTGTGTTCAGCGTCCTACCTCCTCATAATGAAATGTGAATATCTAATTATATACCAACATCATATTAAAAATGGGTTAAATGAATATATGTGATATCTTTTATATAAAAATTAATATTTTATGATAATTTATATTACCAAAAAAATTCAATCAAATAATAAAATGGAAATAGTGTTCACATGTATGTGTGTCCTACCTTTAATATGAATAATTACTTAATTTCCTATAACTAAATTTTATGTATTACTCTATATTTATATGTGTGCGGAATATATATTATATTTATATCCATATTAAAATTATTTAATTTATGTAACAATTATCATTTGTTGATGGGAAAAATATAAAAAATCAAAACATACATAAGTAACAACATAGTTATTACCCGAACCAAAACATTAACATAGAATTGATAACAAATGGGTAATAAATGGCCAACAGAAAATCATAAATGGTATGAAAAATATTAAAATATTTTGGTAATAGAGGTATACTAATAAAATATTTATTATACAAGAGATTTAAACTTGTACGATGGTATACAAGACATATATTAAAAAAATTCCATGTCTACCTTTACTAGTGATTACAATTTGAACGAATACTAGCATTGTATTGGATTTCTATCTCACCATTAAATTCTTTGAGAAATATTCTATAATAACCACCTATTTATTTTATGCATTTTATATAATTTCCAAGATTGTATTTTATTATTAATATCATTGATTTTATATGTGTTTTAATATCCATTCGAGGATCTCCCAATTAGTGGGTTTATCATAAAAATGATTAGAAATATCTAAGGGATTGTTGTCTAAAATTTCCTTCATTGGGAATGAAATTATGTTGTGAACCTGAATTATTTTATGAGCCATATTTAGTTCCACATTAACATTTAATATCATTAATTTTTTTATGCAGTAATTATTTTATGTTTATTTTACTGATATTATTTTATAGGAATTAAGTTCCAATGTTACAAATTTGGTGAGGATCTTATCTTAATATCTCATCATTTACAATGATTTTTTATTACTATGTTTTTGATGATCAAATATTATTATCATTATCTAAATATTCTAATTAATTTTCTTAACCTCTAGTTATTTTATGAGAATACTTGTTTCCTCTTATTTTTTACTTTTTATGGGATCAATATTTCTAAAGAATATTTTTTTGGAAAAATCATATTTTTGGTCTGAAATTATTTTTCATCCAAAACAATGTTCTCCAAAAAAAACTAAATTTATTTTAAAACTATAAAAATGTTTTATTAATGAAATGTTTACTCATTTTTTATTTTTTTATTTGTTTTAAATGGTATATTAAGGTTATAAAAAAACAATTCCTATTTTTCTCTTAACAATATGTCAATGGAATTATATGTACAACTGGAACAAAATTTTTTATCCATCTTTTTCATTATTTTCATTGAATAATTCATTAATTTTTATTTATTATTTCAAATAGAGATGATATTAATTTACATTTTTATGTTTAAATGGTTTTACCTTAATAAATAATTTAAATTATTATTAATGTTTCTTTTTTATTTTTTCTAACATATTTTCAAATAAATGTACTTTTAAAAACATTTTATAAAATATGTTTTATTCATGAAATGTCCCGAGTGAGATTTAACAATTATTCTCCATCCATGAATACACCATTAGATATATTTTATTATTTATTGGTGATAATAACCAATTAAACCATTCTCATTGTTTATAATAATGATTTATAATTTTCAATAAGAGTTATTTATCAATCCATTTTCTATTCCATTAGGTATACCATGAAAAAACATTGATAAAACCATCAAATTTTTCCATTTTATGCTATAATGAAATTATTGAGTGAAAATGAAACCTGTATCTTTCTAGTTGGATATGAAATGATTAAATTTTTGTGAAACCAATTTCATTTCACGGGTTATGTTATGATGAATGTTTTATGAATATTTCTCACACATAAAAATGATATTAGTTATATGATAATGTAAAATTAATTACCAAATAATGTCTCCATTTTATAACCAATTATGTTTGGGCCCTATAACTCTATATAATGCATTGGTAAAATATATTTATCTCATGATATAGATAGGATTGGGATATGGAGTGAACCTTATTTAGTAATGAAATATTTCCACTATCATGGTTTATAGAGAATACCTTGACTATAAGGATGGTTTTTGGAGTGAACACATTACACTACAAAGAAATGGATACCACTAGGGATAGTCATATTTTAAACCAATGAGGTGTATCCATTGATAATGAGTATACATATGTGGTTATCTTGTATTCGATACAGGTACATGGGTGGTTAACATATTCCTATCTTTTTATGAATTTAATTGTATTTATCCTTGACCAATGCTTTAATATTCTTATGTGTATGCCACAAATGTATGATTAATGAAAATTTTATGCCGTCATGGATCACGTTATTTGATTCCCTTAAGATTCATTTTTTACGAATGTCCAGTAATTATTCTATGAATCGTGTTTATGACTTATGATAGGTTGGGAATGAAATTTATAATTTATTTTTATCATCTTGTACCATTATTCTTAACAAATTATTTCAAATAATCCTTGATTGTTGTCTATTAAATTTCCCATTACTAAGCATATGATCTGAAAATTTCATATATTTCCTTTCCCCAGTTTTTGAAGAATGACTTTACATAGTTTATATATGTCATGATTATTAAAAGGGATGGTATATATTGTGATAATTAAAGATCATTCACTAGGATAAAAGATCATTCTCTAGGATTCCAAATGGAATAAACAATAATTATTATAAGGCACTTTTTGTGTAATGTCATTAATATTCATAAATAATGTTTGAAATCCATTTATGAGAAGCTTATTTCACTATAGTTGGTATCATAGGAAATTTTAGTTAAATCATGGAATCTTGAATGGTAAAATTTTAGTGAGATGACAAGGGATATTTCAGTGGAGATGTCTAGGGATGTCTCTATATATATGAATAAGGATGAGTAATAATACAGGAAAATATCATGGGATTTTTTTAAATGATAGGTTATGTGGCTTCCAATAAACAACATAACTATCTTGATACAATATGTGGATGTGGCTTTGAAATATATATAACATGGGGTCACAACTCTGAAAACATCATATTGATGTAAAAATTATTTAGAACTTGTGCGCTATAATAAGTGTGGCTACACTTCTTATTTGACACTCCTGGGGTGTATTCTTTAGAAAATGAAAACTATTTATGAAACATCTTGAAGGATTTAAATAAATATTGACTATGAATGAACTATGTTAATGTTTAGGATTCCTTGATTAAAAAATGTATCCTGATTTAGAGAACCAAAAAGTGTTTTCATAATATGTTATTTTCCCATGTTCTTATAATGGATCATGCTAAAATTTATTATTGTTGTTAATGGTATTAACCAGATGTAACAAGATTAAATAGGATGTGATGGATGATTTTATAAAGATAATATTAATGGGAAGATAACTATATTAAATGAATTAATTCGGCCTGAACAATTTTGAAAAAACATGATTAACATTTTCTTACAAAACCCACTATCAAACTCACAAAATAAGATAAAGAATGGAATTTTTGAGAGTTTTAGTGATGTTTTATAAAAATTTAGGATTACACTATTTCATATATATTGATTATGCCTAAATCAGAACCCATGTGAAGGCCCCTAAGGAACCAGAAGATGCTTTTACTCTGGAAAATAAGGAAATATTTTATGAAACATGAACTGAAAAATGGAAATATTATTTAATGAAATTAATAGGAATATGAGAATCCTTATGATATCCTCAGTTGTTGAATCATTTAAATGTTTAATGTATTGGAATTATCTATATCAATGTCCTAGAGGAAAATTTTGAGATGAAAATCTGTACGGTTTTCTATGTAATGGATTAATTAATAATAATGAATAAACTATTGAATACATCTTAAAGGAACGGGGTATCAAGGAATAAAATGATAATGTCTATAAAAGGGTTTGATAATGATGTGGTATGAATGAAGAATTTATGTTTCAAAATTTAAAGATAATATTATATGAATCATGAAATATATAAGTATTTTTTTGTGTAATACATTTTTGTTATAGATTAGAAAGAATATGTTGAATATTTCTCATGGAATGGAATTTTGATTTAATTGAAAACTTTTAATTTTATTAACAAGGTAACAATTAATATTTTCCTATTTTTGATGAACTATTTTTTAGTTTGGAAAATGAGAATATTTATATGGATAATGTATACTGGATATTATTTTTGACCTCAGAATTCATAATGGATTTATTGGAAATATTTTGTTTGTTACCCATAAAATAGTTTATAACATTGTTGGATCTATAGAATATATTAAATAATATATTTTTATTAAAATAATGAAAACTCAATCATGTTTTCGTTGTGGTTCTAGGGAAATTCCATTTTAAATAGAATACATGATGATGGTATTCACATGTTAGGTATGTGGTGATTGAAAACATTTCATTCCATTGGATGGATTAATGAAAAGTTCATTAATAAAACATAGTATTCTTCTCTATGATGTTTTGGATATTAATCTTAGGTAAGGTTCATTAGGATATCAATTTATGAAATGGTTTATGTTTATATTTTAAAGAAGTTTTATAATTTAATTTATTAATTCACGACATCAAAATTTATTCATTTGGATAACTTGTGGTAACTATTTTTTGTTGATGAAAACTAACAATAGAAGTAACAACATATCCTTATATATATAGATATTATGATATATTATTGCATTAGGAATAAAATATTATTATTCACTAATAGGAGTATGATATGATGTGTAAATTTATAATGTAACAGCCAAATAGTGATATTGTGATTATGAAAAGGAATGAAATCATGTAACCTTATATTCACATGAAAATTAATAAAAATTATGAAATGTATCATGAAATAAAATTTACCCTCATTACCAGGAATTTTGATGATATGAATTAACTTTATTATTCAACTTTTATATATTATTTTTTGTTACTAACCTTCTCTATATCACCCACATTATTATGAAAATGAATATTTTTCACTCTATATAATTATTTATTCTTTTCTTCCTTTTCCAAATATTCATTTCAAAATTATGTTCGTGTGTGTGGAGTCTTAGTAATTAGTAAATTTAGGTTTCCAAATTACCTCTTTTTAAGAGATTTTTTTTATTAATTTCCCTTATGTGGTTTTTAATTAATGAAATTTAATATAAAAATCCTTTGATGACGGATAAAATGTATGAGGGACAATTTTGTTTTTGGGGGTTAGGGGTAGAATGTAGCACACCAATAATTTTTGAAATATTTTTTTTAAAATTTAATATAATATTTTTAATATTTAATTTTAGACACAAAAATATGTTTATCATGATATAAACATATCACATAGTTTATCTTTACATACAGATAACACAGAGATTTAAATCCATTTCTCATAAAACTGAGATTAAATGAGGCGTGATATATTATTAAAATATTAGAATTTAATTTGATAATTGTTATATGGATATTAGAATGGTTGTTATGAATAATATTTAATAAATTCTTATTGGTTACACATTTATATAAAATAAAATAATATGTGACCAAATAATTTTAATGTATAATAAATCACTTTTTAAAATAAAATGCAATTGTTTTCTAAAAAACAATTTTAATGAACCTAAATGAATTTTACCTCATAAAATTATATTAATTACTTTTGGTGAGTTATTTGTATAATATTAATATCTTATATATTAAATCATCTATTTAATATTAAAATATTATATTTTCCATAAAATAGAATCGAATAAATCCATTTTTATTCTTAAAAAAATATTTTTCTAAAAATACATTTCAATCACCATTTCATAGCCCAATTTTTTTAAAAATATTTTTCAAAATCTAATAAATTTTTTATAATGAATTAAGATAAATATTGAGATTTTAAAATCGATGTTATCTTAGGGTTAATTTTTGGGATTTTTCTATAATAATTTATTTTTTAATTAATATAGAAAACAATGAATCTTAATCGAAAACATCATTTTCATTTAAATTAATTATATATATAAATTATATTTTCAATTTCTATTAATGTGTAATTTTTTAAATTTTATATCAATAAATCCAATGTAAGTCATTGGAATAAATAAAGTATTTAATTTATTTTATAACGCATTTTAAAATTTTGAGCATTTTCATTTAAAAAAAACTATGTCTCTCGTTGCCTCTGTCAGACTAATTTTAAATTATATTTTTTAATTATTTGAATATATTTTAGAAAAAAATTTCCATTTATTATATAAATATAATTTATATTATCTACTATGGTATACTATATTTTTGAACAATATAAATATTGAATGCTTTCAAAATTAATTACTGATGTTAATTTAAACATTAGTTTCTCTATGGTTAAACAAAAATCATAAGTCTAAAAATGAATTAAGACAAGTTTAAAAAAATAAATTATTAAAAAATTATACCATATCATATATATGGTTATATTATGGTCGAATTTGTTCCCCTATTACATATATAATTCGTTAGAGTGCTTATTTCATTAGAAAAATAAAAATTATGTCCTCTCTGCTACATAATAATGGCTGACTGTTTTCCTCTCTTCATCACCCCATTGGTCATAATTATTTTATCCTATACCTAAAAAAATCACTCCCCAAATACCATCCCATCAACCTTCGAACAATAATTTTTTACCAAAATCGTAAGTCAAAAGCTATTCTATGGAATCTGGATGAGGAAACACGAATAAGAGGTAACATTCATCCATGAGAATTTTTTTTATTTCATCCTCCAAATAATTCAATTATAGTAACATAACTATGTTATAATGACCTAATTATCTTCAATATTAATTTATATTTGTATGTTAAGGTAATGACCTACATCTGTCTCTGCTTCCCTAATTTTTTTTGAAATCATCATTCTTGTGTACAAGACTGCTGCCTCGTAAACCGATGTCATTCATTTTTACATGGCCATATATCATGGTTGGATATAATTATCTATTAATAGAATATATATCATATTTTTTATCTAAATTATTAAATTAGGATATTTAAATTACTATAACACACATGACCTCACCCTCACCATTTTGATAGAATATGATAATGTCATTCATGTGTACAATGGACCAACACCATTAGAATTGATGTGAATCTTCCAAACATTACATGGAATTTATTAAAGATAATATTAAAGAAATTATTTGATATATTTGATATAAAATTTATTATTTAATTATAATATATTATTTATGATATTTTCTCTTAATCGAACAGTAAAATTGGACCAACGTTCATACGTACGTATGACCTACTAATGACATGAATATTGTACCCCATATCCCATCTCTAAATATTAATAATTACTATAAATACATATATTATATATTTATTTTATACTTATATCATGGTTTAAATTTTCAATACTATGGATACACTACAAGTGTAAGGAGACACAATATATAAAAAATGTAAACATATATTATAAACAAAGATGTTTTTACCTGAAACATATATTTAACATTGAATAGTTAATTAAATAGTTATAAATGGACATATGGATATAATATATGGTATAATGTATATAATTTTATTTGTAATATATGTATAATAAACTTATATTTATTCTACACGAGGTCCTATTTTGTAGTATTTAAGTCAATACATAATGTAAGGGATTTCTCTTATCTCTATTATTTCTAAGAGACATGTTAAAATTCACCACTGGTTTATTTTTTGTGGTGTATATAATTCAAATTTGAAAATATATATCAAGAATACAAATATTTTAATAATATTTGAAGCTTTATTTTATGTTGTTATTTATTTTATGTAATTATTAAAAACATCATTAATGTTGTATTAGATTTAAATTTTAGTTTTTAATTCTCTCAGACATATGCCACATTCACCACTATTTTGTTTAAGGTGGATAATATATTTCAAAGGAATGTATTTTAGTCTTATTATAGATAAAAAAATTTTATTGGAATTATATTTTATGATATCTATTTTAGTGGGTATATGGACTAATATTTATCAAATAATTATGGTATTTTTGTCTCAATTTAATTATATTACACATATGTTATGGTAAGCACCTAAATTATTTTATATGGTGTATATACATCCCCCTTGAGATGTAGTATCATGAATTTAGTTATATTTATGATAATTTATGATTATATTAATGATATTTTATTCTGTTGATTAAATTTAAAATTTACAAATGTGGAATGAATTTAATGTTAGAATCTAATCATTTTTTTGGGATTGATTAGGAGAATGTTTTTTATGATCAAATATTTTGATACGACTCTCAATAAATTAATAAAATTTCATTTCATCAAGTTATGTTATTATTATTCACATATCCTATGCATTTTTCTTTCTTTATGTGATAAAGAGTTAAAATAAATGTCTTTATAAAGATTTATATAATAGGTGGAAAAGACACCATTTTCCAAAACCACGTTCCTAAAAAATGTTATCAACATTTTTTTCAGTTTTCTAATTTATTATTAATGTAATTTTAATAGATTTTTTTATTAATAAAAAATTTCCTAAAATTGTACATCATTATGTTTTTTAAAAATTCAATTTTTTAAATATATTGAAATTTTAAATAGAATATTTATGTACGAGATGAATGAAATTTTCTATCATCATTACAAATATATAATTTCATGATTATTATATAAATTTTCATGATTATTTTAAAAAAATGATCTTCAATGTATTTAAAATGTTTTCATAAACATGTCAATGGTATTTTCCTACAGAAATGATTCAAATGATTTTTAATTCATCTTATATATGAATTCATGGTTATTTTCAAATAATGTTATTTTCAAAATATATTAATAAAAGTTATTTTACTGAATAAATTTACCTTGTAATAACTCAAAATATTTCTCTATCTATGATGAAACCCATTGTTAAAATATTTTTCTAACAAGGGATGTTATCTAAGGATACCAATATTATTCTTTACGAGAATGTTATATGTTTTTGGTTAAAATATATTTATAAACTTATTTTTCTCCTATGTTATATACCGTGATTGAAATCATATGAAACCAACTTATTTTAATTTGTTTATATATGATTAATAGATGAAATTGTAATGTCTCAGATCCAGATGCCACTTAATTGGTTCCTCGTACCTGGTTGGCCATATGGACCCAAGCACATTTCCTCAAATCCTAAAGGCTACTGACTAGAAGTGAGGGCCTAGGGTGTGATAGTGGGGAAACTATGACCACATTGGCAGAATGTAACACATCAAAATAAATAGAAATACTGTAGAAAAAGTAGTAAATTGAAATAAATTTATATAATCAATGGAAGAATAAATGGTAAATATCACAAGATGTCAAATATTATCATAATTATTTAGAAATTCATATATATAATGAAAGAAGCCAATACATGATACACTATAATCAAGTAAATAATTTGATACCAAGGAATCAGAATAAAAAATGAATCACAGTAGCATCACAAGAATTGGATATGTCCCATGCTTTATTTCGTCTAAGCAGCAATCATGTACCTATATAAGGAGCATATCCCATATCGACACCTATAGAAATATGGTCTGTTTGGGCCAAAAATATAAATTAAAAGGGGTATGAGAAATAAATCCCAGTTTGCAACTACCTAAATCTCTATACCTGTCTGTAAGGGAGTATATGCAATAGTAGTGTGTAATAATGAAAGATATGAACTAGGAAGTACTCAAAATTAAACATTTCATACTAGTCCTGTTTCAATATATATTGTTAATAACCATTTTAAAATTCAATTTAATTGAATTATATGTTCTTGAGATCTGGCCATAGGTTGTCAATCCCCTAAAATAATAATCATATTATATAGCTCGACATGCTATCTAAAATGTAAAAATATGATCAAATACATTCTTGGGATTTGACATAGAGGAAAAATAAAATGTAATTATATCATTCAATACTCATTTTAAAACCTTTCCCTTAGGCAGTGTAGAGACATAACAAATCCTTTCCCTCAAGCAGGACAAAGTGTCACCCTCAGGTAATTGCCCACAGGCATAGAAGGAATTGTCCATAAGTATGATAAATCTTTCCCCATAGGCATCTAATATTAATATTTAATCCAAAGGTCTAAGCCAAAAATATATGAAATTCATCAAATGATAACATATCCAATAAACACCATTATATGTTTAACAAATAAATATCTCACTTGGTAAACATATAATTAAACAATTCCTTCCAAGAATCCTATAAAAGGGAAAAATAGATGCAAACCCATTGGTATCCAAATCCAAAAGGCCCAAAAAATAGTTATTCATGGAAAATTCACCCATAGTGTGTCCCTTTATCAAAATAAGTAGTCTCAAACCGGCTTCAGTTGATATAATTAATCAACTAATCATTCTTGGGTATTATCATGGTTAATTTATAAACAATGTGATCCCTTAAACATGGGGGAGTGACACAGCATCATGTATAAAAAACGTTCCATAAAGAAATAATCATGACATCACATAACTTATCATAGTTGGACTCTCATCTTAAAGCATTAATCTCCAATTCATGCTAGAACACCAAAGATCTATGAAACATGAAAAAAAAACTCAGTCTCAAATAATATCTTATAATATGGGAATTAGTATTAACAAATCGTGATTAATCAAGATATTAATGATACTGTTAAAACCCAAATGATGATGATTGAATTAGAGTCTAGACAAAGATTTGGGGATGGTTAATGTTTTGGCGGTTCTCGTTCTTCATCCCAATGATCCCTCTATCCATTCTACAGAAAGGAGGAGGTTATTCACATTTTAATTGAGAAAATACATATAAACGGTGTGTAATACCATATACAATGCATGTATAACTTTTTTCTATTCATTTGGAGGTCATTTTACACTGACATACATTCCATGTCCAAAAAAAATGACTATATGGTGTGTAATAAGTAGTACACAACATGTTGATGGGTTTCCCCCTTTTTATTGCCGATATTCCCACACACCATATATGTACTTCATACATAGCCACACTATATATAGTTTAATTAGGATTACATGGTGTGTAACATCTGATTCCATTACATTTCTAGTTTTTCATTTTTTATCAAAAAAAATGAAGGAAAAGAAAAGAAGAAACCCATATCATCACATAAGAACTGGGTTCTTAAAAACAACCCCCTCAAAAAACATTTCCCAGAATATCAATTTAATTGGTTGTAATAGGAAATGTGATAATAAATCCTGCCACAGAGCAAGTACGTCGGCCTACCTCTTCCAAGTCTCATCCTGCACTCAGCCATGCTACCATAACACCTGTACAAGAGGAATAGACTGACCTTGGAGAACCATCATACTCTTATTAACTATGTGAATTAGATTATCCTTAAAGGATGTGTAATCCTAATTCTCAACCTCCTTGAGATGAAAAACATGAGATGAGTCTGAGTGATATCAGTATAGTTGAGATACATGGAAGAAGTCTCTCATGGCTCAATAACACTACGATAGTTATAACTATTATTCAACCGACCCAACTCTATCTAGAATCCAAAAATCATTGACATATCTCAGTGAATGTTTTCCATATCTCATGATCCTCATGTGACCCAACCTCTGTATGACACTTAATAAAACTCAATACCAGACATAAAACTCCAATGGTCTTCTATGAATATCAGTGTATGATTTTTATGAGATTTCTTATTATAAATCCAATTCAAAATCAACTGAACCTATTCAGTGGTATCTTGGACAAGGTGTGGTCCCATCATAGATGCCTCTCAAACCTCCACCCAACACATGGGTGATTGGCATGGCCTCCTGTACATAGCCTTATATGGAACCATTTGAATAGTAGCATGCAAGCTATTATTATAGGAAAACACAACAAGGTGTATGTGATTCTCCCAAGATCCACCAATGTCTTGGACATATGCACACAACATATGTTCTAACACTTGTATTGTACTCTTTGACATGCCATCGATTTGTGGGTGGTATTCTGTGTCTATATGCACCCGTGTACCTGGTGCCCTCGGAAAACCCTTCCAGAGATGAAACATAAAGCGTGCATCGTTATTTGAAATTATAGAATGATGGACACCATGATGTCAGACCACCAATCAAATAAATAGATTTATGATCTCATCCACACTAGAGGTCTCCTTGTTCAGAAATAAATTAGTGAGCTTCATAAGCCTGTCAACCACATCCCACATAGCATAGTTCCCTCTAGGTGACCTTCGTATCCATTTCATGTAATCCATCATGAAATAAAAACATTTCCTTTTGTTATAGGTAACTACTGTAAAAGCCCATCCGATAGCTAATGTTCTGCCTTCACCTGCTTATAGTTGGAACACCTCATTACAAAACCCGCTACATCTCGCTCCATACCTGCCCACCAGTACTTACAACGTATGTCACAATACATCTTGGTGTCTCCATGATGCACTACCCGAATAAAGCATAAAAATTCTATTTCATCTACTCTTGTATATACCATAGAACAAACAAACATCCATGGATATACATAATTTCATCATCTCCATTTGCCAATCCTGGTGGAGGGTCCACAATTACCACACACTTCTTTCGAACTAGGCCTTCAGAATCTAAAAGTTTCCACATACTTACTCTGTTATGTAGGGTAGAGGTAACAGCTGATGATGAAATATAAATCTATCACTGACTATCATGCACCTCTAAATTCATCTTCGAGAAAAATTACATAATCTTCCATTTACCACGAGTCTTCTTCACTACCTATATCTAAGTAATTCTGCTCAGTGCGACATCCACTGTGTTTCCATTTCCAGGCATATAGGCAAGCTCAAAATTTAATAAATGAAGATATTCCACCCACCATTGTTGTCTCATATTCAAATTACTCTATGTAAAGATATATTTGAGGATTATTTGGTGCATGTAACCCATAAAATGATATCCCAATAAATAATGTATCCAACTGCACAAATCATGGAAAACAGAAGCTTACTCGAAATCATGCATTGGGTAATTCCATTAATCTGTCCTCAATTGCTGAGTCCCAAATTTTACGACTCAATAACCCTACATATGAAATAATCATATCCCAATACCTGATGCATCATAGTACACAGTGTAACTCTTGCCCGACTGTAGAAATATTTGTATCCGCACTGAAGTCAAATGCCCCTTAAACTCTGTAATGGCTACATCATAAGAATCATACCACTCAAACTTAACAACTTTCATTGTAAATCCTATCATTGGAACTATTATGCATGATAAGTCCTATCTAATATTTATGTATTAACCTGCTATATCCAAGATTCTTCATACCTAAAAAACATTCTTTTTATTCTACTTGGTCACTACTTCTCACCCCTTCTCTAGGACCACTGATACTCCAGTCCGTGAGATGATGTGACCGATGAAGTGAAATCTAATCCATCTAAGAAGTGGCATTTAGTGAGCATAGCATAAAACTAATGCACTCTCAGTGTATTAATTAAGATCTCAAGGTGTTTGGAATGGTATATTCAGTTGTGTGAATACACCAAAATATGTTCCACGAAAACCACCCTAAAAGAATCTTGGTAAGGATGGAATACTCAGTTCATTAGTGTCATGAAAACTGTTGGCTTATTTTCGAGAACAAACGTAATAACCGTGTACTCATAGAAACCATATATTCTACCAAAGGTTGTATGAGGTATGTTTTCTGATCGAGCACATACCTAGTGATAGACGGACCTATGGTCAATATTCAAGAACACTCGAGCTCCCTGAAGTTGATAAAATATGTCATCTATCTGGGGAAATGGATATCAGTTTTTAGCTTCCAATTGGTTTAGTTTATGATATTCATTACATAGAATAAGGGAACCCGCCTCTTTTTTCGCAAAAAGGACTAGTCAACCAAAAGACAAGTTTTGGGTCAGATAAAACACTTGGATTCTAGATCTTCCAACTTCCTCTTGAGCTATTGCAATTGTGTCATAGGGTTCCTTTAAGGATGAATAGATATTGGTGTAGCTGTTGGAAGTAGCTCGATAGTGAACTCCACCTCTCTAAATGAATGTAATCCTTAAAAGTAATCTGAGAAAACATCCATAACAAAATCAACCACTAGAGGAAAATTTAACACACATGTTCCCTAATGATGTAGATAAAAACTCACAATCTGGCTTGTCATTGCACCCAACCCGCAATGTTGAGGTCCCGATCAGCACGATTGGATATCCCATTCACCTTTATTTAGAAACAATCCAACCTATGGTGATGTGAAACTCACCATAAGATAATAGACATCAATAATGGCTTGGAAGGGAACCAACCATTCCATTCAAATAATGACATCAGAACCTTTCATCACTATGAAATATAGGTCCCATAGAAAGTTACACCTGCAAACCTCAAGGGGGGACTCCCTGCACCCACACACACCTGTTGATCTAATCCCAAACAAGGATTTTAGTCTCGTTTCATCAATATATGTATAAACACAGTGCCTAAGCCTATCCAAAACTACCACAGATATAAAAAACTATGCATTTTAACAGTATCAAAAATTGTAGAAGATAAAACTGAGGTGACTAAAATATTACCTATGGCATTGGAAGGTCTAGGAACCAGCTCGTTTTGGTTTTTTTTCACCGAAAATGTTTGGCCTATATGACGGACCTAGAACTCTACATAGATACCCTATACTGAACTGCCATGTTGTCTCTGGGATCCTGGGGTCGGACTATCACGTCCACAACCCTCACCTTGGAAAGAACACCCTAATGAATTCTAGTTTCCATACAAGTGAGACGCTGTTGACCAGGATCCTACACGTGGAGTATGTATATCCCCCCTCTCACTAGACACTATTGGAATATCCCTACAGTATTGCTATAGATGGTCCATCATTCTACAAACTTGGTACTTGATTGGGTCCCTTAGGCACTGAAGTCTCTTGTGCCTTACCCTTCCGCACATGTAGCATGTCACCTAACCACCATAGGAAATGTTATAGCTACTACTAAAACCACGAGAGAACACCGCCTAAACTATCCTCTTTCCAGATGAGATAATACAGGAAATCAGTGCAGAGCCACCTTGGCTCACTCCATTAGCTTCCCACATATTTTTCTCTGTGATCAGTTCCCGATTCACAATAACATGTACATAAGGAAACCTAAAAACGTTCACCTATGCTCAGATGTCATAGAAAAGTCCATCCTCAAAACGCATAACTCTTGATATCTCATCACCCATTTGAAAAGGTGTAAATCACTGATGGTTATTGAAACGTCATAAGTAATCCATCACTGATATAACACCCTCCTCTAGATTCTTGAACTACCGAGCTCGATCGGCCCTCAACATCTGGAGAAACAAATTGTCATATAAGATAGCCTGAAAATCCTCACATGCCATATCCCAATGACTATCTCTCTATGTTGTAACATACCACCACATCATGGAAGAATCAAGTAGAATATATATTGAAAACATGACCTTCCTATTAGGAAGTGTCTCTAGATTCTTGAAGATAGTCAGCATAGATTCGAGCCATGACTCTGAAGCTTTTGGTCCACTATCCCCTGAAAATTAGGTGGATGCTACAGATAAATATACGTGTCAGATCTTATATTGATGCGGCATCCTGTGGTGCTCCTATAATGGGCTGCTTGAAACTCATAAAGCCTTCACAGAATTATGTATCTTCACCTATGTCAAGCATAAAATCTAGTGCTACAGCTGGCACAACTGGAGGATCCATGGGTGGCCCATGGCCAACCATCTCTGGAGTATGATCATCATCGATGTCCTAGCATATATCTCATGGTCTTCTCGGTGACATTACTCAAAAAGGTCTATAATCTTCCTTAGTTCAAACTTATTTCCACGGTTTTCCATTCAAATTTGCAAAAACAGAACAGGAGAAGAAATAAAAAAAAATCAAAAAGGGACTACATGTCATGTAAAAACATGACACGACGTGAACCCTTTTGTCATTGCATGGTTGTGTTCTTCTATAGAACTAGGAATGTATCAACCCCAGGTACATGGTGTGTTACACATGCACACAAAGTGTACATAGCACCATCCATTAATCCATGTACTCCCACACGACCAGGTCTACATGTGTTCTTCCTGAGTAGCCTACAAGACGTGCACCAAGAAGACCCGACATTTTTGGGTCAAAACTCAATATCCTGTGTCTCCTCTAACATGGCCTGTTATAGAGTTAATTACTATATGAAATGTAAAAGTGATACATAGTGTGTACATATTAAAACTTGAAACACCTTCTTCCCTAAATAGGTAAACACATAGCGTTTTAGGCTAAACTACATGTCGTGTATACATGTTTTTTTAGGATAGAGCCTCCAAATTAAAAAACCCCTTGTTCTTCCAAAAAACTAACTAGTTTGATGAAAAATTCTAATATGTTAGGGCCCATAATAAATGAAAATCAATGCTTCGAACCCAGGCATAATATATCTCAATAAAATTATAAACAAAAGGATGAATCATGATCTGAAACATTGTAATCCAAGAGGGCCCACACACCCAAGAGATAAATGTTTTGTGTCCATACAATTCAAACCATATCATGAAACAATACAAATATCATGAAAATAGACATATCTATCCAGGTAATATCAAAAAAATATGCAGTAAATAATGCCTCCTATAAGGCATGTAAAAATGCATGGCATGCATTTCTAAAAAGTGTCTATAAGATTCAAGAGACGGAATACCCTAATTACAAAGGGTTTCAACAAAATAGAAACATAATTGAATTAATAGTAATAAAAGAAACAAATGAATCTCCCAATGGTGAAACAAAATCAACTCTAATATCTCAAAATCCAAAATAAAAAATTTAATTTTAGGCAATTTGGATTTTCCCTATACATGGGGTAGCTACTCCAAGGTACCACTAATTACCAAATTTTATATACATACTATTAAATTCTATTTTCACTATCAGTAAGACAAAATAGATAATAAATCCCCTAATACCACATTGCAATATCCTGGATCCAGATGCCACTAAATTGGTGCCACGTACCTTGTTGGCCACATGTCCACAAGTGCATTTCCTCATACTCTAGAGGGTGCCTACTAGTAGTGAGGGAAAAGGGTGTGATAGTGGTGAAACTATTATCTCTTTGGTTTAATTTAACACAATGGAATAAATAAAAATACAATAGCAGAATTAGTAAATAATATGAAATTTTAGTATAAAATGGAAGAATGAATGGTAAAGATAACCACAGGTAATATAATACCAAAATGATTTTAATGTTTTCCATTTTTGATTATATTTTTTTATTTATAGTAAGTTTAATTATTATAATAATATTCATATATAGATCATTGTAATAAATTTTCTCTTTAATTTATTTTCAAAGAATTTTTCTATCTATGAAAACATTTTCTTTTTTTGAAAACCACTATTTATCCAGTTTTAGGGGTTTATTTTTAGAATATTCTCTCCACTATAGTGACATTAATTTTGAAATATGAATTATATATTCAAAATAAGAATAATTTTTTTAATTAATATGGGTTGGTAAATTTTTTTTAACAATGAATAGAAACTAATGGAAAAAAATCACGGTTAAGGTCAAAATATGTTTACATGAAAAAGAACTAATAGATTGTTCCATGTTTTCAAATCTAACATGAATAAAACCTTTTATATTTCTACATATTTTCCTTATAATATTTTTAAATAAAATCATATTCCATTTAGAAACATTTTTTATCGATATAGATTTAATATATTTTGATATTTTATGAAATTATAAGTTTGTCATCCACCCACTACAAGATAAAGGACAACCACACTTTCTCTTATTCAAACAACATTAATCCATATTTACATTACATAACCTAATAGAATCCCATGGTATTGCCTCTATAAAAATTATAGAATCATTCATTCATAAAAGACAATTCTAAGGGTCTTAAATAAAGGATCTAAAGGATGCCTACTGAAAAAGATTTCATTATATTACCTGACATCATTTAAATTAATTATTCCTATATATTATTTAATCAAGTTTTACTCATCATAATATTATAAAATATATATTCTAAATTTACAAAAATATTAATATGATTATGAAACCACGAATTATCAAAAATCTCTTCAATCAATTTTGATGTGAACATATCACTCATGTGTATATGAAGACTACCACCCCTAGGTAGAGATATAATTTATTTAATATCACCATAACGCAGAAATATTTTTATTATGGGTAAAAATATTATATATTATATTTAAGGAATAATTAATTTTCTTGAAATATAATATCATATCTACCATATTACCACCCATCCTATTAGAAAATGACAAACTTTCCCATGCGTAAATGAGGATCATCAATTGAATGAATCGTTCAGAAATATATTTTATTAACAATTTAAAATTATGATACAAAATAATCATTTAATGAATATAAATGATATATATGATATAATAATTACACTATAAATAGTAATATTTATGTAAACATTTTTTGTTCGATCCACTAAAAAGCTAAAACATCACCCAAGAGTATGTATAACCTACTGTATTGATGAACAGTGTAATAAGACATTATATCTCCAGGGTTGAAACATAACATAAATATAAATAATATATATGATAGTTTTTTAAATTTTACAATATAAATATTAAATAAACATGATCAATGATGAACGACAACAACTACGTGGCCAAATTCTATGGGAAAATGAAATAGGTATCACCTAGAAACTATGATTTTAATTATGAATTATTAATAAACAAGGGTTGAATTATATAATAGGATCGTATAATATATTGGAATTTTTTTAAATCCACGAATATTATTATAATATATTTTAAATTATTTTAATGATGTTTATAGAACCTTTGAATCTAGTCGATATTAAGCTATGCTATTTTAATCTCACTTTAATTTTTAGGAGGAACATGCCATATTCTCAACTTGTTTTTATTATTTGGTATGTATATTTCAGATGAATTTATTTTATGATAATATCGTTTAAAATAATTTTGATTATCATATAAAAATAACGTTCTCTCTTTTACTTTATTTTTTCAAAAGATACCAATTTTGTAAGGGATTTATTTTAAATTATAATTGTTTCTCATAATTGTTCGTGTTTATGATTATATAATGAAAAAGTTGGAAATATGTCTCAATTACCTATTTAATTTTCTTATAAAGTGTTTACTTATATAAATTACAAGACATCCTATCATTTTACTATATTTATAAAATTAATGGATGAAATTCCTGTTATAAAGAAAACTGTCATTATTTCACCCTTTAGTCGAAAATAATTTTCATCCAAATCCAATATTTTATAATTAAAAATAAATGAGGTTATTTTATATTCACCAATAATTGTGAAAATATTTTTTTAAAATGAATTACATTTTTCAAAAATATTTATATGAAATCGTTTTATTATTCTATGGAGGTATTTTTGAATTTTAATCTAAAATATTAAAGATATATTTCTTTTAATGTACGCCACATTAATGGATTTTATCCAAATAACGACCACTAAGACATTGAACCTTATTATAAAATTTTCAAATAAAATTTTCTTATAAATTTTTTTACATAATATTGTGAACTTTATTATGAAAAAAAAATTATTCCAAAATTAATATATTTGGTTTGTCAATAAATATTCATTATTGTATTTTTATAAAATTTTTATTTATAATAAAATAAATTCATGTTATATATTATTTAAGAGGTATATGATAAAAGGTTAAAATAATCCTTTTTTATCTGGATATTTTATCGTTTTGATGATGATATTATTATGAAACCCATTTCTTTTCAATGGGTTATGTGATATGATAAATCATCTTTGACATTATAGAAAAAATAATAATGAATTATGAATATATGCTAGATGGGACTAGAATTATATGTCTACATATTGGATTGGTTAAATATAAAAATCTCTTGGTTTAATATGGGCTAGAATGGGGAGTTGACCTAGTTTAGTATAGGACTCTATCCACTATGATAGTCTTGGAAGTGAACGTCTTCAATGGATATGAAGGAATTGGGAGTGAACCTAAATCACAATGATATTATTAAAAGTAATACCAAACATGTTAAATTATTTTAAATGATTATTTTTTATTAGTATTACTTTTTTATTATAAAAATGTCATTAAATCATGGGTGATTTTATTTCATTCCTTTATGGTTCATGTCATATAAAATATATGCTATATGTAATGAATATATATTTTGATAATATAAATAATATTAATTGTTTTAAAACATCAAGATTATTTTCTCATAATCTTATCCCCATTTTATTTTTATGTTATCAATGATATCTCTATTTTTACCCTTACAAATAATGTGTGAATACTCTTTCGTTTCATTACATTATGTTTGATTCAAATAAACGTTTTACTTTTGATATTTCTATGATCTATGATAGTTATGATGAACATAATAGGAGATGATGAATGCATATTATGAAATTTTTTATTATTTATTTATGTTTTTATAGAATGTAGACCTCAATGGTTTTGGCGTGGATTATACATCAATGTATTGAATAATTAACAAATAAGATGCGATGATTTTATATGAATAGTTCAAAACTCTATATATTACATAGACTGAACTATATTATTACATTATTTTTTATTTCTACATTTACTTCCACATAGATATTACCTATCCTCATCTTCTTAAGTTTCCATTTATAAATTTTTGATCTAAATATATATATTCCATTCTCCATCACATTTTTTATATCTTTATATGATGAAAATGTTTGTGATACTAATGATACATGATGAGTTGGATATAAAAATTTAAGAAATGATTATAATTTAATTATGGTTTACATAAATATTCCAGAACATATGTTTTATTTCATGTGAAATTAGCCTCACACATAGCCCATATCCTTAATTCCTTTTGTTGTAAATTAATTTTTTTTACATTTATCTCAGTGACATCCTACAACTAAAGATAATTTTTTATAAAATCACATTTATTGAATTCCATTCCATGTTTTATATATCCATTTCCTTTGGTAGTTTTAATTATGAACCTCCATTATTCAGAACTCTGTATATATTATACACATATATGATAACTATTTCCATCCCAATACTTGCTAACTCAATAAATATCTTATTTATATATGTATCCACTACATTGTAACATTGTAATAAACATACCCATTGAATAATATATCAATTTATAAAAAAATAAGCTAAATATTTTGATAATATTTTATGGGGAAAGCATTCTCAATGATGGTAATGTTATTATTCATGATATGTATCAATTATTATTGGAAAATTGTAAATTTTATCAGTAACATTACCTCACTTATCTGGATATTCCTAAATATACTCACATTTTCCATGATTGTTTAATTATATTCTATTCCATATAGATTTAATAATAAACCAATAAATTAGACTAAATCAATAGTAATATTAAAATGAAAAAATTTGTAAAAAATGAGTTATATATCCTGTTTTTTTACAATTTGTTACATTATATAGGATAAATATTGATCCAATTATATAATAATCAATATTATTTAAAAATTGATAAAATAAATGTTCTCTAACATTTTTACTTATTCTAGTTGATAAATATTCTACAATAAAACTTTCATATGCTAAATTTAATTACCTAGACATTTTGTACATCAATCAGGTAGTTTATTTAATATAATTTAATCGCATTAAATGACATTGCATTCCCATTATCATGGTTCATTCGTTATTAAGTTACTAGATTCCTAAAAATTGTAATATAAAAATACATAATAAATATTTTAACAATAAATAATTATTCAATAATATTGTCCATAGAGATAATTCAGCATAGTATTTCTGTTTATTTCTGGGGGTTATTAGAAATAATGTCAAATGGTGAGATAAAACTCATAGTAAGTACTAGTTTTTTGGGGAACCTGACATGGAATAATGATTTAAAATGAGATATTATAGGGGTAGAAAAAAATTCATGGTATACAATTGTATAAAAAATAATACAATAATTTCATGTATAATAATTAATATAGTCATAATGATGGGAATTATAGCAATGATTAATGTGGAATATTAAAAAAATATCACCAAATTAATGTACCAATACATCATATATAAAATTTAATGCCCCCACCATTACACAATAATAGATATAACATGAGACTTACTAGTTCCCAAAGTATATTTAAAATTATTGGCCCCATGGACCATATAAATTTCAATTTAATTACATCATATCAAAAAAGTGTATAGTCAATGAATTGAATAATGTTACTTAATGAAAAACATATTAATACATAACATAATTTCTTTAAAAATCACTCCATATAATTCTTTCCCATATAGAAGAAAAAAGTTTATAGTAATATAAATAATTATGACAATATAATGAATTAGGTAATACATCAGGGTTAATTACATTAAAAAATATTTTTTATAATTTGAAATTAACAATGTATAAATAAGTACTCTTGCAACATAATGAATGAATAAATGTAGTTATCATGTACATTCGAATTTAAAGATGATTAATGTTTTTACATAATCTAATACGAGTCATTGAACGAGAATGAGATAAAATAAGTAGTGGATAAATCCTATATAAATAAGTGTCCTTTAATTAAACTTATTTCATTTTCATTAATGACGTAAAACATAATTGAGGAATGAAATATAGTTTGACAAACTTTAATATAGAAGGTTATAATTTTCAAAAAATAAAGAATGATACAATTAAATCATAGTTGTAGATAAACTATATACGTATTTATGATAATTACCTTGACAAATCCATCAACCTAGATAATATATTACAATAAAACCATGTATATATATATCATATATATTTATTTTTTATCTTAGGACAGACTATTTTTTATTCCCCGTAAGAGAATTTTGGCATTGTAACATCTTATGAATAGATTATAATGTAAGTGAAAGACAATATAATAATTATATTATATCAAAAATAAATAATTCACATTGATATTATAATTATGTTATAATATGAAATGTGAAATATTAAAGTCATTTAAAATATAAATTTAAATATGAATTGATAAGTGATGGGTGTAAGACATTACCTATCTTGAACTTCATAAAATAGTGTCAAACAATAAGACCTACCAATTTCATCAATATTAAATTTATTAATGTTTGACTGAATCAATGAAATTTATATTAATATATATTTTCAAATTTGGTATTTTATAAATTAGAATATTAGTTTGTATTTACATGTGT
The DNA here is from genome assembly GCA_963277665.1 of Viscum album. Lineage (NCBI taxonomy): Eukaryota > Viridiplantae > Streptophyta > Magnoliopsida > Santalales > Viscaceae > Viscum > Viscum album. Next base: position 2,055,386,531 of record OY728120.1, on the reverse strand, counting down.
GGTGAGTGGAATTTCATGGAATGATTATAGAATATATATTTTACAATTCACAATAGTGCTCCACTACTACCCATACTACCACATTGTCTCCTTTAATGTTGAAATATAATTTCTAATTCTAATATTTTTAAAGTAACTAAAATGGTTTATTTGAGTCATTATCATTCATTCATGATGTAATATTTACCACATATCACTTTATTTTATTATTTTTACTATATTTTAATTTTTATCCAAAAAAAATTATAAATTTAAACCCTTAAATAATTTATACTTCTTTATTAAAGTTATAAATATAATTTTATAAAACTAATATTATATTTATTTACATATATCTATTATAAAACTATGATACTTTTGAATATATTTTTTTATCCAAGTAGATATAATATTTTGTCACAAATTTTTTTCACTTTTAAAATGATTTACCACTAGATACATACACCCTTATCATATCAATATAGTCACTAGGAAAAATTTGTAAAGTTATTTTACATTCATTGGTTGGTTATACCACTGTTGATATATTAATTATTTTGTAACCCCTCAGGATTTCGAGGTATATTTCCCCAAAAATAAATTTATTTTATTTAATATCTTATGATGCATCAAACCCCACATTTATATGAAAATTAATATAGTATATCATTATTACTGTGACATAAATTTTTTCAAATAATATGAATCTCTACATTTTGAAAATTACGTATAATGGTTTTAAATAAAAAAATGTCAAAACATAATGAAATGATTTTGAGTAATGTATTTTTATGATTTGAAAATAACATTTTCATCAAAAATTGATTTTAATTACTTTATAAGATTTATTATTATATGTATTTTCTTCCACTATTATAAAATATAGTTGGAAATAACAATCAATTTTAACTCACCTATTAAAAATTAAATTAGGGATTAACATGAAATTTTTTATAAAAAATATATTTTTCAATGAATAGTGAATGATGTTAATTTGTTAAGAAAAATGATTTTTTATTTAATCAATTAAAAATTTAAATTTTATTGAAAAAATTATTTAAATTATAATAACATATTTTTTATTATGAATAATCATAATTGTCACATTTTAAATGATTTTATGTGAAATTTTTCCTTAAAAATGTTTCATATATTTGAAAACTAATAATGAAAACTAATTTTATTCTTATTTTGTCAGATTAATTATGAATTAAATTTTGAAACCTCCTAGGATTTAATTTGATAAAATGAATTAAAATTTTTTATTCAAATTTATTTAATTAATTAAATAAGGAAAAAAGAATTTTTTTGAATAATTAATACTAAATACAGTAAATGAAATTCATTATTATGGTTAAAATCGGTTTCCATGGGGGGCATACCATGAAATGTGTGTATGTTTTCCATTAAACATGCATATATAAATTTTGAAGGAAAAATTTCAATTTATACCCATATAATAATTTAATAATAAACCATATATATGGATTTTAACAATGATTAATTTATTATTTTTCATTATTTTAAAAAATTTCAAGTGCGTCATCTCCTCCACCTATGAAGGCCATATGTTATTTCCCATTATTATAATAAATTGAGACATATAACTAAAAAATACCAAATTCGTACAATAACTTCAAAATAAATTAATTATATTGTATGGCCTTCCAATATATCAATTCCATGGGTCTTTAATAAGTGATCTAAAGGATTCTAATTGAAGAAGTGGAAATGGTCTTACCCGACCTCTCCCAATTTACATTAACTTCATACTCCTTTGGATAAATTATTTTTGTCAACAACAAAAATAAATTCAATATCCTAAAAATAATGATATTGTATTCTTAATATGGAATAAAAAATATGAAACCTCTATTTCATCACATTTTAAGCTGATGTATCTGTCATGCATATCTTTTGACTGCCACCTCTACACAACAATAAAATTGCTTTTGCAACACCAAAATTAAATGATAGTAATTAGGATATTATTAATGGATTTAAATGATATTAATTATATAAATATCTTTTTTTATAATATTACCATTTATACCTTAATACCTTTTAATCCCTTGGAAACCCATAACATTACTCATATATTTTAATGGACTACCATCTCCATAATGTGAAGTCATTTATTTTTCTTTTTAAACATCACATGGACTGGAATAAGGATTGGATTGACGAATATTAATGATCCATATGATATGTTAGTGATTCATGAATTTTTAATTATTATTTATTATTCTTTAAATATATCAATTTAAAGGGGAAAATAGTTTTTATTTGTATATAAGACCTTCTGTCTACATGAACTGTGTTATTATTATTTCATTATATATATTTAATAAATGAATATAAATATATATATATATAATTAATTAATTTATATGATAAAGATATCATCTTTAATTTTTTATATTATGGAACCATTATTAAATTTCAAGAGTCAAAAATTTCAAAAAAAATTATTAGTAAATGTTAAAAAAGTTAGCACCTAAAAATAATGATTATTATAAATAATTTATAATAATGGTATGGTCAATTATTAAAATTGGATCATATATGATATTATAAATATTTAAATTTTTCTATTATATATTTATAATAAATATAAATTCATTGTATTGTACATTAATTATCTTTTGATTCACGTCCAAAATGTGGTAATAGATCAATGTAACAATTTCAATGATTATAGGGATTAATTAATAACATGTATACATTGATGATGTTTTTTGACTTGTCTACAAAATAATAAATTTATTTTTCATATATTATATATTTTTTCTGTATATAACATGTTTTCAGTCTTTTTATTTTATTTAATGATATAATAGAGTGAAATAATTTATTTTTAATAAAAGAGACATTATCATTCCAATTGGTCAAAAATCGATTTTTGTAATATCCATGTATGTTTAAATGTTTTAAACAATTAATTTATGACTATGAAATGATTATTTAGTGTTTTAATTTTCCATTATTTAATTATATGAAAATTAATATCAATATGTCACCTTTTTGTTTTTCAAACAAGGTACTTCTAAATTTTTCCCAAATATGTAAAATCAATCACTGCCTTAAAATAAACAACATGAATGGAATTTTCTTCCATCCAGATATCTGAATAATTTTAATATTATATAATAAGTTTCCAATGTTGATTATAGAAAATTACCCGTAATATTTGGTAATTTTTTAAAATTTAAGTAATAAATTTCAATGTGAAATTAGTATTTTACTTAAGAATTGTTCCATTGATATTTCAAATATTATTTTCAATGTGTGATCTCATTATTGTTGTTTCCTATTATTTACTAATAATTTTATCCAATGACATCATACTATTTATTTATTTGGATGTATTTTTATTATTAATTTTTAAAAATGATTCATTGAAAACCTTTTATTTAAAAAGGTTTAATTGTGATATTAGTATTCCTTTATGAAACCCGTTTCATTTTCTTGGTTTATGCTATGATTAAATAATGAAATTTTTATTAAAGCCGTTATATTTCTTTTGGTTAATATATATATTAATATAATTATTGTTTTAGGATATTTTTGAATATATATTTATGAATTTAATTATGTAATGGTTTTACCCATAATTTTATCTCCCACCAATTTATTTAATATATATATATATATATTTATTTATTTATTTCTCTCATTAGATAATACAGATGTAAAAGGGGTGTGAAAATAGATAAGATATAGGCACTTTCCAATGTGACAATCCAGAGATAGAACCATAACTATAGATATGATGTAATGGGGTGTGAATATAATACATTATTTTTGAAATGTTATTGGGACGTAATAACAGAATTTTTATTTAATTATTATGTGAATTAAACAAATAAATTTCAATTAAAAAATTTAACCACTAATTGATCATGTGTATTGATTCCTTTTATAATTCATTCTATATTAATACCTTGATTTATGTTATATTTCATTAATATGATTTTTGATATATTTTTTACATTTTTCAAATGTTATGAACATGATCTCACACCCTTAGGAACATATTGATCTTTATTGATAAGTTATATTTCTCTTCTCAAAATTTATTAAGGATTTTTACTTACTCTTTCAGGTGATTTCATTCCCTGGGTTGTGAATAATAGTTTTAATCATGATTTTTCAATGAAGGATTCTACTTATTAATAACATAGTGAGAGATTATTTTTATATCTTATGAACATTATTTTATGTAACCATGTTTGGAAAGATATTAAACCTATATGATACTAGTGTGGATCATAATGTTCTATATTGAATATTGAACATTTATTATAGGTTATTTGTGTTTGAAAAATACTGTTCAGAATAGTTGGTATCATATTTTGGTTTAGTAACCTTTATAAATCGGGATGAGAAAACAATAGTCAGAAAACATATAATACTTTTATGTATAGTAGAATATCCAATGTTAAGGTAATGAAATGAGTGTGTTTTTCCTATAAAAACTATCTATACTAAATTAATGGATGGGTTTTTTGATTAGATTCAACCAGGTGTAATGACCATGAAAATACATATTTGAATCAAAATTTCCATAATTTTGTTGGATGGTGAATGGTCCCTTACTACACAACTTGTTTGACTCTTCTAGAAGATATGATAGAGTTAGTTAAAAATTACATAGTTAATCATTATTAAGGGTTAGAATAGATATTGAAAATGAATAACCTATTTTAAAACTAATGGGAAATATATTGATAATAAGATATCATTTTTTAGACATAATGTTAATTAATTTTAATTATTATTATCTCTGATTAACTATGGTTTTTGGAAATGCTATATATTTTAGTTTTAGAATGGGATTGGGGTACGGAATGAAAAAATGGATGTAGAAATTGTTATGGAGGAATATTGAAGTACATTAATTTATGTTTTTTAATTTTATTTCAGTATATCATGAAACATTTCAAGGATTGTTATTTCAAACACTCAAAAAATATATCTTTATTTTCAAGTAAAATATCTTAACTCTTTGATGATCTCATATCAAGTCCATAATTCTTTTTTGATTTATTATTATTTTAATATGATTCATTCATATGTTTTTATTATCCTGTCAATTAACTATGATATTATATTAATCATTTATTGACATTAATAAAGTATATGTAACAATAATTGTTGTGGAATTGATGTTGTGTTTGATATTCATAACCAACCTATGCCATATTAGTGTTATAATAAATATGAACATCAAATTAAAATTCCTTCCATTATATGGGTCTTGAATCATTTATAAAATGGTTTTTTATTTTGTATTATTGGAGGGAAACTCAATATCCGATATATACCTTTTGGAGGATAGATTTTTATTATTTTTATAGAATAGTATCATACTATTCCTCCAAGTCATGAATTTTAGTTTTAAAATGAACTCATAACTTGTGATATCCATATTTCAATTAATCTATTTAGAATTTACCCTATTTATTTGTGGAAATTGATGAAGCATGTCTATGTTATACATTTTATTGGATTCATTCGGTCATGTGTGTCACCATGAGCTTTACCTATTAATTTTTATGAATAAAGAAGGATCAATGAATCTATGAATTTATTAATAGAAAAAGAACAATACCATGATCAAGAATATGTATATTACTCCCAATATTTATCATATTTTCTATAAATTATAATGAGGTCAAAATTATTAGATTATTTTTATTTTATATGGATATAATATATTAAGGGTACACTATGAAGGCATACTAAATAAATTATTCAATAAAATGTATACATGCTATGAATTGTTAGATATTCCATTTTGTCATACAAATTACCTGGATATCTTCAAGGATTTAATGAATAATGTTTTTAGAGTTTTTGAGGATTAGTTTGGGTAGTCATTATGGATGATATTTGAATATATTACATGGGTGTGTAAGATTATGAAGATAAAAGGAGAATTGAGATGAATAACCAATAAAAGGGGAAGCTATATGAAAAATATACCAGATGTGAAATTTTATTATTGTATGATTCATTTTCTATTTAAATAATCTCATATGAGGGTATAATGGGGGATCCATCAAATATGTATTCAATAAAAATTGTCTGAAACCAATCACTGTGATTGTTAAATTATGTTTTCATTGATTAGATAGATATTATTGATGATTTATGGATCATTTATGATGGCTACCTAACATAATAAAAATGTTGAGTGAAATGGGATTTATGTTACTATGGATAGTTGAAGGTGATGAAAATTTCAAAGAACATTAGATAAATTTTTTTACTAGTTTTATGCATATCCAACCAAATAATGAATAAGGGTTTCTAATCTATTGTAATACCTTAAAAAATTACATGGATGTGTCCTTATGAAATCTGATATTTTTATTGATTATTTATGTGGATAATTGATTTTTCATTATAAACCCCACATAACTCCTTATTTACAGTTATATGTGGTAATTTTCTAGTTAATGATATAGATTAATTAAATTTATGGAGATTTGTGTGATATATATTCTGAACCTAACAGTTTAATTTATATATTCTCATAAAATGTTATGAATATTAACTAGAGAATATTGTTTAATTTTATTAGATATTTTAAATTGTAAATAAATTAACCCTATAAATGATAACCATATGAATATTATCTTAGTTGAAGTGATCATGTATGTTTATCTATTATGAGAATAAAAAAATCCATGATTTCTCGGTATGTAAATAATTATTTTTTAAATCTTGAAGGATGGGTAAAATCATATATTTATAAAATTATTATTACCCTATTTGTACATGTGATTGTTAATGGGGTACAGAATAGAAGGTTTATAAATAAAATGTTGAGAAATTCGGATGAGTTCATCATTGGTTGAGATGTAATGAAAATTATCAATTACCATGTATGTGTCACATTAATATAATATATGAATAAGGGGTTGTTACCAGAATATTATAGATCATCATTATCTATTCATCCTTAATTTATGAAGATGAATAAAGATCGGAATAAATATTTATAGTAATAAATCACGAATAGTGTTATTGAGGGGTATTATTCTCAATACTTGATATTTCATAATGTCATGTCATAAAGACATAATACTAATGATATTTTACAACCACTACCCATAATAGAGTGGGAGTGGGAAAACATCATCGTGGATTTGTTTGTTAGAATCCCAAAAATATCTACAGTACAAAATGATATTTGGGTTATAGTCAATAAACATAATAATTCTTCATAATTCATTATTATAAGATAATATATCACTCTTGATCCATTTGGAGGAATATTCATTAAAAAGTTGTAAGGAATCATGTGGTACACCATTATTTTGTATCTAATTTGTTTTTGAGTTTTATCTTATTGTATGTCTGAAGTCAACATAAATATAAGGAGTCATAGGTTTGTTCAAGTACTGTATCTCATCAATACGTATATGGAAACAATGATATATCATTTAAATCATGGTTTGAAATACATAAGAATTTTTCTATATATTTTAAATGTGTTTGGGATAAATATGTTCCCCTAGAGGAGTTTTTATACAATAATTGATTTCAGTCAACTGTTCATATGAATACATATAAATTCCATTATGGATATAAGAGTAATAATCTAATAAAATAGGTTGATTTTATGAAAATAATTTTATAGGGACCTGATTAAATAGATGAAATATCAATGAAATTCATAATAATTAAGTATAATATTATAAAAACTCATAGTTAAAAAAGTCAATCCTGAAAATCATTGAAGAAATATTGAATTTTGATATGTCAAGAATGTATGAATCAACATTTATTTTTGAAATATTGTTATCTAATTCATAAATAAGTGAATTGTGAGCCCTCTGTATATTAGCACCATTGATATTATTCATCAATAACGGAAGGTATTTTGTCACTTGGTAAGTCTATAATGACTCTATGAAGTTAATAATGTCATCTATATCACTCTTATGATGAATTATAAAACCAAATGATTCACATTTATTGAACATATTGGTAGTAATACTAGACAATGAACATCCTATGAATAAAAATGTGTAGAAATCATTAATCATACAAATAAATTCCAATGGAATAAGGTTTCTCACCTTGTAAACGTTCTCTGGAAAAATAAAATATTGTATGAAGATACATGGGGAACAGAGTATGTGATAAAATAGACATATAGTCATTTTTTATTGAGGTGATTTAATTTTGAAGGAAAATTATTTTAAGGCTAGTATAATGTAACAGAATAATATTTTTTGATATATTTATCATCAAATAAGTTTAATTTCTTTGAGTGATTTTGATACATGTAATGCCTATAATAAATAAACTATATTATAGAGAATTTTTATAACCAAGTATTTAATTCTTTGGAATGAATATGAACACTCACATTTTGAAAATATTATATATTTATATTACATAAATTAAATATATTTATAACTAACTGATAGTGTTTTTATAAATTCTAAAAGGTGATGGAGAAGAGATAGAAATATACATTTTTAAAATGTAGAATGGAAACTCTTCATTAATCCAAATATGTGAGTTTTCATGGAATCATTTGATACATCCTATATTTTTTCATTTGATTATGGGAATCGATCTATAATGGATTATTCTAATATTAATGAACGAATAGAGCATATTACATCAGAAGTAAATGTTTTTCCTTAATTTATACTCTTTTTAGTTGAAAAAAATAGGTCATATAGGCTTCCTTTAGTATCTTTAACAACATTTATAATTATTATGGTGGATTACAGTTTTATTAATTGAGAATTTACTTCGACAAAGATTTTATCTTTTGTTGCATTCCCTTCTTGATCATTCACGTATTCAAATGTCGGGGGGACCTTGGCCCTTTGAAATTATGAAATCAATGATGGTGAGGGGATAAAAGATTATTTATTAGTGACTAATCCCCATTATAAATATATAAATCCACAGTATCCTTAATGGGAAATAATATTTCAATGTTTCATGGAACACTGGTAATATATACCTCATGCATATAATTCAACGGATTTCTAAATGGTAGTACAATTTTATTTTATTTCACAAAAATATTCTATTTCTTAAATTTAGAAAATACTTCATGTCTTAAACTATAATTTTTGACACCGTTATTTATTAACCACATTTCTTCATCTATTACAATTCTAATTAATGTTGATCTGTGAAGTACAAATGGGGATCATTAATTTTATTCTCTAATTTTGGTTGATGATAACATGGAATATAAGTTACTAGATGATCCCTCAATGATTTCCAATGAACAAAAAATAGGGTTCAACAATGAATATGCATATGAGACAGATTATTGTGATATATGTAAAATAGTGAGTCACGCTATCTCCAATTGATGATCCATAAAAAATAGTTTAATGTTTATAATATTGATAAATCATAGAATTTTGTTTCTAAACCTCAATTAAAATATACTTATATATTGAAAATACAGAGTACGTAAAACAAGCAGGTGATGAATGTGTAAGTTAGTGGGAAGTTGTAACATAAAACACAATGCATGCAATTTCATGGGATAACCTGTTTTAATTGGATGAAATTATTAATTGAAATAAATTAAATGTTGTATTTACTAATGATTTGACATCATCGTTAGATGATACAAATCTATGTGAATAAATTTATCAAGAATTTATCATCATGTATTTTGGTGAAGATGGATTTTCATGTGGATGGTTATTATCATATTTATTTTAACAACACAGTTGAAAACATATTTAACTTGTAAATGGGATTTGTGGCTCTTCATGGATGTTACATCTTTTGGTGATTCTTCATTGGTTGGTTGTATTCATTCATATTAAATATTTTCATCATTTAAACAAGATGCTATTATAGGTATTATTATTGTTCATGTGTAAAATACTATTGATTAAACAAAAAATTATTGCAATTTTTAATTATTAATATCTATTGGAAAGGGTATTATGAATGAAATTAAGTAGATTATTGTGGAATATCCTACTAACGTAGATGTTTTTTTATTAGTTTTCATTGGTTATAATCCTGGTACATTGTATATTGAGGAAGCATATGTTATCATTATTACAATGGTCCCATCCCAAAAAAATTCACAAAACCAATTTCACACTACATTAGAAAATAAGGAATTATAAGCTGTTATTATCCATTTATTTGTAACTTAATTTAGGTGTAAAGACCCATAAATATCAATAAAATTTTATTCATAAATTTTTTGGAATTTTATGAATATGCAGTTTTTGACGGCACCAGATTCTGATGCCCGGTGTGCCTGGAATAATTTTTTGAAGTTTTGTAAAGCTTAAATTAACGTGCATATGCAGCTTTCCTAAAAAAGTGGAATTACTCTTAAATGGTTACTCATATCATAAATTTTAGGGTACCGTTGTGCTCAGGATAGCGGTTTTACCCTAGGAGGGACTTATGTTTAGTCGGAGCATGCCTCATGTGAGAAAACCCTAAAATGGAATAACTGTAAACAAAATAATTAAATAAAGTTATTTTAATTTTCAATTGCATATAACTCAGAAATGATAAATCGGATTAAAAATCTGAGACCACAACTAAACACGTGAGGGTATACTTTCATTAAGGAGATACTATCTTTCTCCAGCACATGACACCTGAAAATGTTAGTTTTTGGCCTTATATAAAATAATTACGTGACAATTATTTTATTGTAAAATTAATAACATAGAAATGTTAACTCAAATTGAAAATCTAAGAGTACCGTTGAGTTCCTTGGGATTTGTTTCTCTTAGGAAAAGAATAACCGTGACTGCAGTGGGTTGAGGGTGACTGATAATAATTTTCCGATCTTTTTTTCTGGTACGTTTAGTAAACATAAGAGCGGTGTTTTATAACATTTAACCGGTGCTCGGAATTGAATTCTAAGGGAATCATAGAACACGCAGAGCCAATATTCACATAATAATACTTTCAACTTAATGGCAGATGAGTGGGAATAATAGTTAGTTTTTAGCGTTTTATAAAGAAAATAATAATAAAAAGTACAACACATTATTTTAATTTTTTTTAAGTTGCCATGTGTTGAGTGAGTTAGTTAAAACCTCCTCTTGGGAGTTGGAGGTGGGACCGCCACACCCTAACCTCCAATTTAATGGGGAGGTATAGGAAACCTCTCAACCCCCCCCCCCATAAATTAATATTATGTGTCAACGTAAAATAAATTTCCCTCAATTAATTTTATGGGTCGATGTAAAATTAATTGCTCTCAGTTAATTTTATGGGTCGAAGTAAAATTAATTGCTGTAAGTTAATTTTTTTTGTCGACGTGAAATAAATTTCTGTCAATTATTTTATGTGTCAACATAAAATTAATTCATTTCTTATGTTTTGATGCATGCTATGTGGGGGAAACATCTTCGCATCCTCCCCTCTTAAGTTGTGCCAACACACCTCTTAAATTGTGCCAACACAATTTAATCCGCCCGACCCAATTTTTAAATTATATAACTTCATCGTTAGAATTGAGGAAGGTTCCAAATAAATGAACCATCTTAAATTCCATGATGGTTACATACCACTCTGACGACCATTCTACCTTCCTCTTTGTCGTCAATGGACCGACGCATGAGCTCATAACCGGAAGTGCACGACGAACGACGACAACATCGTCTTCCCCTGCGACGACCGAATGCCCGAAAATTAAAGAGTTAGTGGTGTGATTTAATTTGTTTAATGCTTAGTCATATCTCATTAAATTAAATTCTTGATCTGCTTGCTATCGTTCTAATGTGGAGGGTTCGGGCTGCACGAACACAACCTGACCCATCCACAACCTTTATGGTTTTGGAACCTTGGACAGACAGTGGCATAACGGTGGCATGGAAATGTGGAGATGGTGATGAAGATTGAAAATAGAGCTCGTGCTTCATACAACCTCCACGAACCCCGCCGCAGGTCGCGCAGTGACTGACCAGCCTACCCGCGCGCTGTCGGGGCGCCCTGCACCAGCCCGGCGCCCTCCTGGCACCTGCCCGGCGCCCTCTCGGGCCCTGCCCGACGCCTTTGGCCGCCTGCCCGGTGCACCCCACGCCCTTCCTGGTCCACCTACGTCCTGCCTGCGCACTTCGTAGCATGTTGTTGGCCTCTCAGGCCGAGCCGTCCGAGCCGCACCCCTCACAGAGCAGGCCGGACCTGCCACTTGCCTTCAGGCCGAATCACCCACGTGGCGACTTCGGCCAGAATAGTCCACGTAGTCCTCCAGGTCAGGCCCTGCGGACTAGGCCAAACTTAGTGGGATGAACTGCCCAACGGGACGGGTCAGACCCAGCATGTCTGACCGAGACGTCCCTAATTGTGTCGACCCTGACAGAGTTGGGCTGAGTTGGTCGGACCGGGTCGGACCGGTCTTCTTCCCACTTTTGACCCCTTGCTTGGGTTGGCCATAACTTTGGCATCAGACATACGTTTGACGAACCATCAATGGTGCTGGTAATCTTTTTGGGAAGAATTACTTTCAAAAAAACCCCATGGGAATTCAGGGTACATATGTGATACGGTCGGTTGGTTCGTACACGAAACCAACCGGGCCCCCGTGACAAAAGGGATAATAACTCACAGACCGAGCATCTGATTGACGCACCGTCTGATGAGTTGAGACCCCTATGATGATGTAGTACTTTGTGATACTTCTATGTGAGACTTCGTGACACATGGAGCATCAACCAGTAGCTTGTGAGGCAAATCCTCCAGGAGATGAGAAGACAGAGTGCGGAGACCTAGTAGCTATAGACCTGACGACTGCTTGAGCGATTCGACTTGGAGTGATTCGAATAAACCAGTGGACGGAGCTCCTAGTTTGGTGGTAGACCAAGGGCGAATGGAGTTCTAGGTTTGGCATCAAACCGCGGTAATCGACCGGAGGAGTACCTCTGACGGATATTAGGGGGAGCGCCTGGTTTGGCGGCAGACCCACAGTGGAGGAGCGCCCGGTTGGGCAGCAGACTCACGGTACTTGACAAGAGATGTACCTCAGCAGTCTAAGGTTAATGAGTAGAACCTCGGAGTCGCGACAGGGCCACTGTACTCGACAGAGGAGGAGTTCTGTAGAAGATGTGGTTTTGTTAATGAAAATCATATTTTGAGCAGATTCATTGACCTTTGTGTTTTCCTCATGATTGAGATGGGTTACTTGATAACATAGGTATATGTATGGGCATATACCTATGTAATGTTTATGTGTTGAGATCCTTATTTATGGTATATCCTTGTTGGGTTTAGTGAGACCTTGAGGGTCTCGGGGTTCCTACTGAGTATCAGTATACTCACCCCTACACGAGCTATGCCCACACCTCATTGTGGTGGATGCAGATGGTAGATATCGTTGATCGAGGCAGAGTGTACGACGACTGGACGGTGCCCGGAGGTGGACACTCGATGTGATGGCTCACGGAGTGGACCGATAGACATGGAGTGGTAAGGAGGACATATGTACCTACCCTTCATGTAGGATTCATTTTGGACGATCCAGGAGCTTCTAGTCACATTCCAGTTGTTTGTCTTTTAGTTGTACTTTCTTTCAGTTGTAGCTGTACCTTTCTATTGGGCTTGTATTTCCGGCCCCATTTTACTTTTAGCACACTTTTTATACTTCTATACATAGTGTTTTCTTCCGCTTGTACTCTGGTTTTGTGTGTTATGTTTTATAATTCCAATTCCTTCCCAGTTTTTAGGGAATTACTCCTTTGGTGCTAGACTCCAGCCCATGGCCTATGGAAGGTAGGCTTGGGGTAGTCATGATATGGGCCCCGGGGGACGATTCATGACAAATAGATAGATGGGCTAGGCGGTAAGCCACCTTTGCAATGTTATACAAGGGATTATAAGATTTCTCCTTTGCCGAAAAGGAAAATATGGTCTCATCCCCGGGATGAACCACGTTCATTGCCTAATATAGCCAATCATGACCTGAACAGTACAATCCATGTCATGGATAAAGTCGTCAGGCCATGAAACTACTACCAAGAGATCCAACTGCTACTCTCGCCTCCAAGCATCAAGTCAAACTATCAACATCAGTGTGTGGTCACTGGGTCTCCTCTTGTAGGAATCTCGAAATTGAGGGTCAAGTCAACAGTTTAAATCGGAACATCTTAGTACACAATAATGAAAGAATGTCAACATCACAAGGGAAAGTGTCTTTTATTACTTCAACTCAAAGTACAAAGACACGATTCAATAACAATCAAAGTCATTTACAAAGCTAGAAGCATCATGAACAAAGGACTATATGTCTGGAACTTGTCCCACTCCTATCTACTAGATTCTGGAGCTCCATGGTCATATTCTTCAGCTACCCGAAACTGTGCTCTCCCCTATCCACACATTCCCTGCGGTCGGGGTGGACCTCCTGGTGGTAGCGTCGAGGCCTTACGACGTCATCCATGACATGGATTGTACATTTAATGTCAGGATAGACTGTATTAGGCAAAATATATGGTTCATCTAGGGGATGAGACAAGATTTCCCTTTTTGGAAAAGGAGAAATATTATCATCTCTTGTATAACGTAGGCGAGGTGGCTTACCGCCTGGCCCTTCCTTCTATTTGTCATGACCCATACCACGAGGCTTGTATCGTGACTACCCCAAGCCCACCTTCCATAGGCTAGGGGAGGGTGTCTATCACCAAAGTCATAATTCCATAAAAACTAGGAAGGAATTTCCTTTATAAAACGTAACACACAAAACCAGAAAAAGTGGAATAACTCTTAAGCAGATACTCGGATCAGAAATCTGAGGGAACCATTGTGCTCATGAAGGCGGTTTTACTATAGGCGTGACTTAAGTTTAGTTGGATCAGGCCTCCTGTAAGAAAACCCAAAAATGTCATAACCGTAAATAATGTAATTAAATAAAGTTATTTTATTGTTCAAATTCTTATAACTCATAAATGGTAACTCTGATTAAAAATCTGAGACCACCTCTGAACTCGTGAGGGTATGCTTCATTTATGTAGATACTAACATTGGTCGGCATGGGCCACCTGAGAAAGTTATTTTTTGGCCGTAAATAAAATAATTAAGTGACAATTATTCTATTCTAAAATTCATAACATCTAAACGGTAACTAGAAATGAAAATCCGAGAGTACCATTGAGTTCGTTGGGGCGTGTTTCTTCTAGGCATAGCATAACCTTGATCGTAGTGGGTCAAGGGTGACTAATAATAATTTTCTGAACTTCTATTCGGGTACATTCAGTAAACGTACGAGCGACATTTTATAACTTTTGAACCGGAGCCCAGAATCGAATTTTGTAAGCACCATTGAACTCGCAATGCCGATATTCGCATAAGAATACATTCTCCTCAATGGCAGATGAGCGGGAATAAATGTTAGTTTTTAGCTTTTTATAAAAATAATAATAAAATAAAGTACATAACTTTATTTTAATTTTTTTTATGTTGCAATGTGTTGTGCGAGCTAGATAAAACCTCTCCTTGGGAGTTGGAGGTGGGACTGCCACACCCTAACCTCCCATTTAATTGGGAGGGAGAGAAAACCAATCAACCCCCCCATCAATTAATTTTATGTGTCCACATAAAATTAATTTCTCTCAATTATTTTTATTAGTCGATGTAAAATTAATTGTTGTAAGTTAATTTTATTGGTTGACGTAAATTTAATGTGTCAACGTGAAAGTAATTGATGTTAATTAATTTTATATGTCAACATAAAATAAATTTGTGTCTTATGTTTTGACGCATGCTATGTGGGGGAAACATCTTGGAATCCTACCCTATTAAGTTGTGCAAACACACCTCTTAAATTGCACCAATGTAATTTAAATTGCCCGACCCACTTTTTAAATTAAGTAACTGCATCTTTGGAATTTAAGAAGGTTCTAAATAAATGAACTATCATAAATTCCATGATCGTTAAATACTTCTCCGACGATCCTTCTTCCTTCCTCTTCTTCGTCAACGGACTGACGCACGAGCTCGGAACTGGAAGCATACAGCGAACGATGACAACATCATCTTCCCTCCACAACCTTTATGGTTTTTGAATGTTGGATCGACAGTGACGTAACAGTGGAATGGCAATGTGGCGACGAAGATGATGATGGAAAATAGAGGTCCTGTTCATGCGACCTCCAAGAACCCTGCCACAGGTCGCGCTACTCCCGACAGGCGTACCCGCGCGCTGGCAGCGCACTCCACACCTGCCCGGTGCCCTCCCGGCACCTGCCTGGCGCCCAGACCGCCTGCCCGATGCCCTCCCGGCGCCTGCCCGAAGCCCCCAACCGACTTCCCGGCGTGCCCCGCGCCCTTCCTTGTCCACCCGCGGCCTCCCTACGCCCCGCACGACCTGTGGTTGGGCTCTCGTGCCGAGCCGTACTAGCCACGCCCCTCGCGGCACCGGCCGGACCAGCCACTAGCCTTCGGTCCAAATCAACCACATGGTGACTTCGGCCCTAATTGTCCACGTAGTCCACTGGTCTGAGCCCGGCGGAATGGGCCAAACTGAGCAGGCTGAACTACCCAATGGGCCAGGTGAGACCCAGAAAGTCTGAATGGGTCGACACTGACCAGGTCGACCTAGACTGAGTTGGGACGAGTCGGTCTGACTGGGTCGGACCAGACTTGGACCCACTTTTGACCCTTTTCTTGCGTTGGACATATCATTGGCACCAGACATCTGTTTGAAAAATCGTCAGCGGCGCTTGTAATCTCTTTGAGAATCGGTCCCTGTAATGCCCCGAACCCAGTTACCTAGAGGCCGTGCATTATTACATAACATTGGCATGATCACAAAAAATATCAAGTCTCAAAAGACTGATTAGTTTTGTAGCCTTGGAAACACTAGATATATTCATAAGTCTTACATTACATCATAAAAATGAAAACTTCAACAACATCTTTTCTTCATTTTCCACACTCATATCCCCACATACTATCCCTGTAGGTCATTCATAAATTACTTCTTAATATCCTGGGAAAAATAAAACATTGAAAGGGATGAGCTCAAATGCCCAGTAAGGATAACAATATAGAAGAAACTTTCATAAATAATAATAAACATTTAAGGAAACATATAACTAAAACAATATCCTTTTAAACTTGAACATAAACATAGAATGGAAAAAATAAAATGAAATAATGACATTTACATATTCACATGGATATTCTACTAATCAAATAATCACATGCAATATAAATAACCACTTTCAGAACGATGGAATGCATAATTACAGACTATCATAACCACATAGCCAAGGCCTCGTGCCAAGACTAAAAATAATATTTTTACAAGGCCTTTTTCCAAGACACTAGTTTGTCTCATGAGACCTACCGATGCATCTAGGATCTATAGTGGGCTCCACTCGTCACTTATTAATTCCAATTCATTCCTCATATGAACAGGTTTAAACATAACATAAACATTCGTATTAAAACTAGAACAAGAAATGTCAATACTTTCTCCATAAACCATGAATGGTATAAAAATAACACACCCACAGTCAAACATATCACAATAACTTCCATACAATATCGAAGTTTTTAATTATAATAAATAAACATCAAATAAGCTTAAAATCCATCAAAGGATGTTAAGATATATGAAATCAAAACTATTTGAGATAAATATATCTTTTTTTAAATCATTTAAAAGTCAGATAATTATGAAATAAAACATTTACTTTGAAAATATTCTTATAATCTTGTGAAGGAAGCCTTGAGTATTTTATAATGGCGGAAAATAGCTGCACCTGCCATATAGTTTAAAAAAACATTCTCACCTTAATTCTGTCGAAAAGGTTAAAAAGCACCTTGTTTTGAAAACGACGGAAAGATTCCTTTATAAACCTCTTATTAAAAGTCAAACAAGGGTATAAATGACTTTAACCCATATTCATGTAAATAGTAAAAATGTTTTTCAATACATTTTTAAGAAACATGGATGTGGATGATAAATAAATCCCAGTAGATTATTACGTATAAACAACCTTAGATAATGAAGAGTTTGTGAAATAGACCATTACCTTGTACTTTTCCATGGTTGGGGGTAGGTTAACCTCCCTTATAGTGGTGAAATAATTGTTATTAAATTATACAATAATCATATACATTAATATGATATCATATATGATCTTTTAACATTGATTTGTTAATAATATCTTAGTATTATCGTTGTTTCGGGTGTTAACTTACTTTTTTTATTTTATATGTTTTGTTATGAAAGTCATGTTTTTCATGGATAGGATGTATCCTAATCATATCCAGAATGATATCGAGTCCTTATATACTATTATTAATCATCAAATGAGAATTAGACTTGAATGGATACGATGGAGAATGAATCTCATCGCGTTCGTAGAGACGGTAGTCTGTACGTATAGACGAGCGACAATATCATTCTTTTGATATTAACATAATATATAATTGGATTTTATATCATATATACAGAATAATTATCATGTTATATTTATTATTTACATGAATTACACATCATTATTATACCCATCCAAAAAATAATTTATTGAATAAAAATTACAACACCACTTGGAGACGGTAAGCCGTACGTAAGCACATATGGTGACATGTTATTCAAAGGATGGATAGAATACTGAAAAATGGTTGTAAAATGTTTATAATAAAATCAAAGTATATATAATATAATGGAGTTATTATTTTAGAATGGTAATAACAATGAATGAATAAGTGGAAGAAGAAAGGAACTTGAAAAAGGGTGGTCAAATCATTACCTTTTCTTTGGGTTCTTCCTTTTGATTTGATCAAAATGGAGTCTTAAGTTGTCTTTATAACTAAAGTTATGCCTCTAGGATGAAGTGATGGATGTTGAGAGAGTATTTGGGCAGAGTTTTGCCGATCCAAAAGTCTTTGAAGGTGTGAGTTAATGAGAAGGGAGAGTGCCCTTTTATAAGAGGGGTGATGGGAACCTTTGGAAAAGCTAGAAAGATTATTTTATAATAAATTCATATTCGATTTCTAATGGATCCAAAGAATATTATTTATATTTTAAGGTGGGGATGGGTCGAAAACCACTCAACCAATAGAATTTAGACAGGTTTGGGTCATTATATTATCCTTATCTTTAAGTATAAACTCTTAGTTAATTAGTTTCACTTTTACAATGTCTCTTTGTATTTTTATATTATATGGTTAATAAACATACTATATACATCCAAGATACCCCCAAGTGGTCCATTAATGATACACCTATCATGATATAAGCCTGTTGGTGGATCCTTAGATTTTTATAAATTTAATATCAATTAATAATATAATATTTGTTTTAAAAACTCTTTTATGTCAATTTTGACACTATTCAATAATTGATTTTTGTAAAAATCATAACAGAATGATTACTTCGAAAAAAGATAATTAAGTGAATCCTAACATGTCATATTGACCTATAAAATTAGTTTAATTCCGAAAAATTCTGAAATTATATTTATTTGGATATTTATAATATAAATTATTTTAATTTTTTCACTATTATGGTAATTACTACATCATCATTGTGTCATAAATAAATAAAATTATTTAATGTCTAAAAATTATAAATAAAATATCATTATTTATGAAATCATTTTATATTTCTAATGAATTTTTACAATTGAATTTATCTTATGTATAACCCTATATTAAAATTGTTTTAGTAAATAAACATTGATTTTAACTCTTTTAACTCTTCTTTGAATTAAATAATAATAAATGTCCTAATCTAATCCAAGTGGACCTAAATGATTATATTTTATTCCTAAGGTTGTTTTTGGTAGAGATAAACTTGTCCAATAGAATTAGGACATGTGTTAGGGTAATAATAATATCATTTTTACCCTTAATTATCCCATTTACTTTTAACCATGGTAAATAAAAGTAAAAAGTTACTATTCACAAAAAATTATTTTCATCTCATTCAACCACATTTTACTACTTGATATTAAATGGGTTTCTCGGATTTTCGAAATTCCATTCACAGAAGTGGTAAAATTATGTTTTATGAAAAATTGAGTTTTTTAACCACAACTTAGTGGTTTCACTATTCATAAAAAATTGAGGTTTTTCAGAACAATTCCAAAATTTCAACCTAAGATATAATTGATATTCTGAATTCAAAAATGATGTCTATCTTACAAAATTAAAAACATATAAGTTGAATTAATTAATTTTATAATTAATTCCCGATGTTACAACAAATAGAGTGTTTTTATGAGACAATATATATCAATATATTGACAATTGTTTATGTCCAATTTCAATGTGAAATTAATTCTACTGAACACCATTGGATAAAATGGTAAAAATATATTCTAATTATACTTTAAATTTAATGACCCGTAAAATTAAAGGGAATTTTTTTCTTAATTTTCTTTGGAATTTTACAAGAGCGCGGTTTCTGACGGCACCTGATTCTGAGGCCCTGTGTGCCCGGAATCAATTTCTGAAGATTGGCTCGGGTACGTTCAGTGAACGAATGAGCCGGAATTTCTATCTTTTCAACCGGTACCCGGAATCGAATTCCGAGGGCACCTATAGAACCGCAACACTGGTATTTTCTTAGGAACTCCTGTTCCGGAGTTGCGTATACACGAGTGTTGATAAAAAAAATTGTGGAAGTTTATTTTATAATTACACTACAATTTTTATTATTTTACTCTAACTGTTAGTTCTTGATGGAAGTTGGGTAACCACCCAACCTCCCTTGGGAGGATATGACGGTGGTGGGGCCCACACGAACCACAACCCTTCATATCCTCTAAAACCCCCCTCAACTCCCACTTTAATTTTTGTTAGCCTAAGTTATAACATATGACTTAAATGTAATAAGTTTAATGAGGTGAGTTGTGTGTGGTTATTGAATTTCAAACTTTTGAAATTCAATTGGTAGGTTGTTTAAATAAAATAAGACTTAATCTTATTTTATTATGTTAGAGTTTTGCAACCTTAAGAGGATTGGAAAGCATCTTCTTCTTCTTCTTCAACCTCGACGAAGAACGCGAAGAACACCATTCTTCAACGAAGAACTTCTCCGCCGAAGAACACTGTTCTTCCGCGACGCCGTATCGGTGAAGCGACGTTCTTCTTCCACGTTGTCTCTTCCGTAACGGTTTTCCGCAACGAAATCGCTGTCAACAACTTCGAATCCTCGCTTCGCGACGTCGACGTTCTCCCACGACGCCCGACCTCCGCGACGCTCGTCTTCTGCTGCTCGTTGACGAACATCGTTCCTGAACCGAAGTAGGGGATTATTTTATTATTTCCGTTGATGATTCTAGTTTATCGATTATCGTGGATTTTCGACTAGATGATATCTTTTAACGATAGGGGGGTCGAACCGCACTAACACGGCCGAACCCCCCTCATATGTTCATCTTTGATTCTTTGCGGATGGAATGGGATGACGTGGTGTCGTCGCACCACGCGGGAATCACACGGGGAGTATTGCGCGGTGTCGTCGCGCCACGACATGGAAAGAAGTTTAAGAACGCGACGCTGTCGCGCCGCGTCGATGAAAATCGAAGGCACCGCGGCTGGAGCGGGGCCGCGACGGAGGGGTGCGGTGTCGTCGCACCGTGATGGACGACAAGGGCCACGGCCGGTTCCGGGACGCGGTGGCTCAAGGTGACCGGCGTCTGGACCGGGCCGCCGGTGTCTGCGAAGAAGGGGACCGGCTGTCGCCGGTCCCGTGGAGGCTGGAACCGGCCAGCCAGGGCGGGCCGACCGGACCGGTGTGCAACCGGGGGTTCAAACCCCCGACCTGCTAGCCTGCTGGCCAAAACGGCCCCCCTTAATTGTGGGGGGCCGCGGTTATATAGGGGGGCAGGAGAAATCCCCCCTTCGCCGAAACGGCTCGTCCGAAGGTCGAGCCAGACAGCGCGCTGGGCGCGCTGTCCCCAGCTGGACCGGCGCCCGACCGGTCTGTCAGGACGGGCCGCGCCGGGGCCAGCCGAGCCAGGCTGCACTAGGCCGCACCGCGCCGGGCCGAGCCGCGCCCTGCCGGGCCCACCCTGTCCGGGGCTGGTCGACCCGGTTCGGGCCGACCGGGGGGTCTCGGGCCGGGTCGGTCCGGGCCCGAAACCCCCATTTTCGGACCGTTTGGGTTCAATTGCCCATAACTCGGGCTACGGACCTCCGATCGACGCACCGTCAGTGGAGAAACGATCCTTAGGAAGAGACGGTCGTTTCGGTATATCGCACTCAAGGTTTCGGAATATTTGAGTTCGGCTGGGTGGGTTCGTACACGAAACCAACCGGGGCCTCGGAGCAGAAACACTCATATCTTGAGCTAAGGACGTCCGATTGACGTTTCATCGACTTTGTTGAGGTCCTCTTAGTGAGACGGATCTTTTGGCATACTCCGCCCGAGGTTTGGACATAGGTGGAGTACGGTTGCGTTGGTTTTTCCTTAAAACCCAACAAGGCCCCTGGGATGAAAAAGTCAATAACTCTCAGACCGGGCGTCTGATTGACGCGCCATCTGCGACGTTGAGTTCCCATTGATGATAAGGAACTTTTGGATACATAAACTCTGGACTATGTGAAAGTTGACGTATCAACCTCTTGGCTCGTCGAACGGACCCTCCCAAACGAGCTTAATGTGTGCCGGAACCCTAGAGTTGGCTGCGACTGCTACTGTGACTGCGACGACGACTGTGCAGAGATCCTCAGTGGATTCGACGACGAAGACTACAGCACTCAGCGATCCTATGTGGATCAGTGCTACCGATCCTGTGTGGGTCTGATCCTATGTGGGACAGCGCTCTGCGGTTCTGTGTGAGCCAGTGACTACAGATCCTCTGTGGGTCCGATCCTGTGTGGGTCTTTGCGGGGGTTAGTACCTATCAATCCTTTGTGGGTCCGACGACTTAGATGGATCAGTGATCATCTATATCATCTTTCGAAGAAGTATACCTATGTGAGCTGAATCCTATTTTCTTTCCTGTGTGGATTGTGTTGTGCTATCCTGTGTGGACTACGTATTCCTTTCCTGTGTCGAATACGTATACTTTCCTGTGTGGACGGAGTTGTACTTGGGCTCGGAGGTTGGAGCGTATTGGAAATTGATGACTTAGGTATATGTATGGGCATATAACTAAGCAGTGTCGGTTGATACTTCGTGATTGTATCTTTCCTTTGTGGTTTATCCTTTGTGGATTTTGGAGGACCTTCAGGTGTCTCGGGGTCCCTACTGAGTAGCTTATACTCACCCCTGCATGGGCTATGCCCGCACTACATTGTGTTGGTTGCAGATGATGGACAACATTGATCGTGGTTGAGGCTCACAGAGCAGGACGATACCTGGTGGTGGACCACTGGGCGGGACGTTCTCGGAGCAGACGACGGGACCCGAGGAGCAGAGGAGCTATCTGTACCCACCCTTCAGGTGGGATTTCTAGTGGACAGCTCGGTGTAGTGGATTTTACTTTTCAGTTGTTGTTTTCCCTTTCGAGTTGTACTTTACATTCAGTTTGGGTTTGTATACTGGCCCATTTACTTTTCCGTACTTACAGATGTACTCTGTTTTTACTTAGTGTTTACTTTTCTTCTTGCTTACTCTGTGGTGCTTGTTTACTTTACAAAGGCAATGCCTTCCCTTTTTACTGGTATTTACTCCTTGGTGCTAGTCTCTAGCCCCTGGCCTATGGAAGGCGGGCTAGGGGTAGTCACGGCACGGGCCCCGAGGACGGGTCGTGACAAATTGGTATCAGAGGAGTTCGGTTCTACCGCGAACTCTGATCTTTTCTATGTGAAGAAATAGAGTTTTAGTATTGAGTGTGGTTATCAGTCTAGGGAGTCCAATGTTGGTGCGGCGGTCGACGTATCCATACACCAGGACCCTGACTTCTGATTTCCGACATAATGCACGAAAACATTGATTGCCTGTGTGTTTCAAGTTTTCTATGTGATTACATTGTAGCAGCTCACCAGGTATACTATTCTGACCATGGCGCATCTGTTTCCTTTTCAGGATGGCCCCACGATGGCAGCCAGCTAGGGTTCCGAGAGTTGAGCGTGACGACATCCCACCGAGCGACGAGGCCTCGGTGTAGGTCCCTTTGTCAATAGTGGAACCAGTGGTAGGTCTACCCACCGAGCCCCCGATAATTCCATCACCAGCCGCTGACGATGCACGTCGCCTCAGCGCACTTCATGAGTTTCAGCGCCAGCGACCACCCAGGTTCCGCGGGGAGACGGACCCCCAGGCTGCCGAGGACTGGTTGGATGCAGTCGTATGAGTTTTCAGGCTTGTGAGGACACCAGCAGACCTCATGGTGATCCTCGAAGCGAGCCTACTGCACGTAGCAGTGGGCCGATGTTGGAGCTTGATGGTCCAGGTGCACGATGAGGCATCTCTACTTTGGACGGACATCGAGAGACTCTTCTGCTCGAAGTTCTTCCCAGCTACCCTCTATGCGGTGCGTATTCAGGATCTTCTTCAGATGCGGCATGGCAGCATGACGGTCGCCCAGTACTCGGCGAGATTTACCGATCTCTCGCGCTACTTGACCGACATGGTACGAGACCCATTCTTCCAGGACCGGACCTTTGAGCAGGGATTGAGACACGAGATCAGGGCATCGCTGATCTCCCTCAACATTCCGACTCAGACGGGAGTACTGGAGCGAGCCCATTTGATCGAGAGATTTCTTGCTGAGTCTACACCAGTGTCGAGACCCACCGCAGGGTAGCACGTGGCAGAGTCTTCTGCAGCAGGCAATCGACCGATGACTCACGGGTCCATACATACCAGAACCTCAGGAAGATGACCTCAGGACAGTGGCTCAGTAGTGCAGTGCACACAGCACGGAGCCAGTTTTTCGAGAGGCAGACAGTGCTACTCGTGCGGCGGGCAGGGCCACAAGGCTCGTGACTGCCCAACCCGTCGTGCCGAGGAGCAGCAGACGGTTGAGGGACCACCGAGGCAGAGGCAGAGGGTCGACCGTGGCGGTCCGCAGGGAGGAGGCGGATGAGGTAGATGAGCTGGCTGAGTAGTAGGTGGTGGGCGACGCTATGAGGCTCTACCACCACCACCACCACCAGGAGGTCCACCCCGACCACAGGGAGATGGAGAGCAGAGAGAGGCACAGCTCCAGGAAGTATATTCCTACGACCACGGAACGCCCGAGATGATACGATGTACTATCTGTGTCTATTCCACCCTTTCTACAATACTTATAGTCACATGAGTGAGACACTCTTTCATAGCCACTGCCCTTTTTCGGAGCTCGGAGATTCTGACAGAGCCGTTGGCTCGATCTTTACAGCTAGAGACTACTACGGGAGCAGACTCGAAGATTACGCACTGGTGCCGGCAGTGTGAGCTTACTCTATGAGGCGAGAGCTTCGGCTGGGATCTTCTTGTAGCGGTGTCGAGGCCTTACGACGTAATGTTGGGCATGGATTGGTTATCTACTGTCCATGCACAAATTGACTGTTTTAGGCGCAAGGTGCGATGTGTACGCACCGACGGGAGCAGATTCACCTTCACTGGAAAGAAGGGAGCCTTTTCAGTACAGGATGGACTCTCACAGAGGAGAGGACATCCCATCACTCATTAGTTGGCTAACCTCATCCTCGGAGCAATTGACGTACAGAGTCCTGGTTTTCCTGCAGTGGTGGATCAGTTTGCGGATGTTTTTCCCGACGACGTTCCAGGGTTATCTCCTCGTAGAGAGGTAGACTTTTATATTGACCTATATGCCGGGACAGCTCCGATATCGACTCCATCATATCGGATGGCCCCCGCCGAGCTACGAGAGCTACGGGTATAGTTGGAGGACTTGCAGGGCAAGGGGTTCATCTGACCCAGTGTTTCACCCTGGGCTTCCCCGATATTGTTCGCCAAGAAGGCGGACGAGAGCTTGCGACTTTGTGTTGACTATCGTCGCCTGAACCAGGTGATAGTGAGGAACAAGTATCCGATACCGAGGATTGATGACCTCTTTGATCAGCTCATGGGAGCACGGTGGTTCTCGAAGACAGACCTCAGGTCAGGTTATCACCAGCTCAGAGATCGAGACGAGGACGTGCAGAAGATGGCCTTCAGATGTCGGTATGGCCACTATGAGTTCTTGGTTATGCCATTCAGCATAACCAATGCTCCAGTAGTGTTCATGGCCATCATGAACCAGATCTTTTAGCCATACCTCGATCTATTTGTCGTGGTCTTCATCGAGGACATTCTGATTTACTCGATGACTGAGGAGGAGCACACCTACCACTTACGGGTTGTACTAGAGACACTCCGAGAGCACCAGCTTTATGGTATGCTCTCGAAGTGCCAGTTCTGGATACGTGAGTTCCACTTCTGGGGACACGTCATCTATGAGGCAGGAGTTACAGGGGATCCTACGAAGATCGAGGCAGTGTTAGCTTGGGAGCCACCCAAGAGCATGACGGAGGTGGATAGTTTCTTGGGACTAGCGGGATACTACCGGATATTCGTGCCAGACTTCTCCAGAGTTTCATCACCACTCTCAGCTTTGACGAAGAAGGGGAAACCCTTCGTGTGGTCAGACAGATGTCAGCAGAGCTTCTAGGAGCTGAGACAGAGATTGACCAGCGCACCTATCTTGAGGTTGACTATGGAGGGAGTAGGGTACGTAGTCTACTGCGATGCATCAGGGACCAGACTCGGATGTGTTCTGATGCAGGATCGGGTAGTGATCGCCTATGGATCACAACATTTGAGGCCGCATGAGCAGAACTACGCTACCCATGACATGGAGTTAGCAGCAGTGGTCTTCTCTCTGAAGACATGGCGACACTGCCTGATGGGCGAGCACTTTACAGTCTTTTCTGACAATCAGATTCTCAGGTACATCTTCTCGTAGAAGGACCTGAACCTGAGATAGAGGCGATGGCTCGAGTTCTTCTAGGACTATGAATTTTAGATAGTCTATACTCCTGGGAAGGGGAACGTAGTTGCTGATGTCCTCAGCAGGAGGACGGTGATTCAGCTACTTGAGGAGGCGACGAAGCGGCTAGCCTCTTTGCAGATATCCTTCGTGGATAGAGATGGAGCAGCCTTCCTTTAGACTCTCATAGTCACTCTTCCACTACTACAGCAGGTCATAGAGGTACAGCGTGGCGACGCTGACTATGAGACACGGCGTGCACAGATATCCTCAGGACAGGAACCTGATGGTTTCTCCTTTGGAGCAGAGCATGACATCCTTTTCATAGGACGTACCTTGGTACCAGTTTCTTTACGAGAGGAGGTGCTGAGAGAGTTTCACACTTCTCCTTTAGCGGTACATCCTGGAGTGGCGAAGATTTACCAGGATCTCAGAAGACTGCACTGGTGGCCGGGCATGAAGAAGGTTGTGGCAGAGTTCGTTTCTCGATGCCTCACCTACCAGCAGGTGAAGGCTGAGCATCAGATACTAGAAGGCTTGGTACAGCCCTTGGAGGATCCGGAGTGGAAGTGGGATGACATATCTATAGACTTCGTGACTAGACATCCACGCACTTCCAGAGGTCACGACTCCATCTGGGTGATTGTCGACCGACTCACCAATTCGGCACACTTCTTACCCATTAGAGAGCAGGGCTTAGTGGAGATCTTGGGACGACATTACGTTCAATAGATTGTTTGGCTTCTCGGTGTGCCATCATCTATCGTCTCCGATCGAGATGCTCGCTTTACTTCCCGGCTTTGGAAGGGGTTGCAGGAGGCGTTCGGTACGCAGCTACGTCTGAGCACAGCCTTTCACCCTCAGACGGATGGTCAGACGGAGAGGACCATTCAGACTCTTGAGGACATGCTCCGCGCATGTGTCCTCGACTTTGGTCGTAACTGGGAGGACCACCTACCCTTGGTGGAGTTTGCGTACAACAACAGCTACCACTCCACCATCGGGATGGCACCGTATGAGGCGTTGTACGACCGACCTTGCAGATCTCCTTTGTGCTGGACAGACCCTGGGGAGTCAGCACTTGTGGGAGCGGATATGGCTCAGGCCATGATAGAGAAGGTCCAGGTCATCCGGGAGTGGATGAGGACAGCTCAAAGCCAACATAAGTCATATGCTTACAGGAGGTGGAGGCCACTAGATTTCGAGGATGGTGACCATGTCTTCTTGCGTGTCTCACCTCGACATGGTTTACGTAGATTTGGCCGAGGCGACAAGTTATCTCCACGCTTCATCAGACCCTTCCAGGTCCTCAGCAGGATTGGCGTGGTGGCTTATCGACTGGCTCTACCACCTCAGATGCACCAGGTGCATGACGTCATCCACATATCTCAGCTGAGGAGACACGTGCATGACTCGACGCACATCATTGACCATGGGGAGCTTGACGTTGACGATGGGGCGACTTTTACGTAGGTCCCGGTGGAGATCTAGGATCGACATGAGCGGGTCCTATGTGGACGGTCGATTCCTCTAGTGCACATCAGATGGCAGCAGGGGAACCTCTAGGAGAGCACTTGGGAGCTGGAGTCTCAGATGCGTGCTCAGTACCCTATTTGTTTCCCTAGATTTGATGTATCTTTACGGGGACATAAATCCCTGAGGTGGGAGTAATGTAAAGACCCTTAAAATTCAAGGGAATTTTTTTCTTAATTTTCTTTGAATTTTACAAGAGCGCGGTTTCTGACAGCACCTGATTCCGAGGCCCGGTGTGCCTGGAATCAATTTTCGAAGTTTGGCTCGGGTACGTTCAATGAACGAACGAGTGTGAATTTCTAACTTTTGAACCGCTACCCGGAATCAAATTCTGAGGGCACTGATGGAACCACAGCGCCGATATTTTCTTAGGAAATCCTGTTCTGAAGTTGTGTTAACACGAGTGTTGATAATAAAAATTGTGGAAGATTATTTTATAATTAAACTACAATTTTTATTATTTTACTCTAAGTGTTAGTTCTTTATGGAAGTTGGGTAACCACCCAACCTCACTTGGGAAGTTATGAAGGTGGTGGGGCCCACACGAACCCCACCCCTTCATATCCTCAAAACCCCCCTCAACTCCCACTTTAATTTTTTTTAACCTAAGTTATAACTTATTACTTAAATGTAATAAGTTTAATCAGGTGAGTTGTGTGTGGTTATTGAATTTGAAACTTTTGAAATTCAATTGGTAGGTTGTGTTAATAAAATAAGAATTAGTCTTATTTTATTATGATAGAGTTCTGCAACCTTGAGAGGATTGGGAAATCATCATCTTCTTCTTCTTCAACCTCGACGAAGAACGCGAAGAACACCATTCTTCAACTAAGAACTTCTCTGCTGAAGAACATGGTTCTTCCGCGACGCCGTATCCGCGACGCGACGTTCTTCTTCCGCATCGTCTCTTCCGCGACGGTTTTCCGCGACGAAATCGCCGTCAACGACTTTGAATCCTCGCTTCGCGACGTCGACGTTCTCCCGCGACGCCCGACCTCCGCGACGCTAGTCTTCTGCGGATCGTTGATGAACACTGTTCCTGAACCGAAGTAGGGGATTGTTTTATTATTTACGTTGATGATTCTAGTTTATCGATTATCGTGGATTTTCGACTAGATGATATCATTTAATGAGAGGGGGGCTGGACCGCACTAACATGGCTGAACCCCCCTCATATGTTCATGTTTGATTCTTTGCGGATGGAAAGGGATGACGTGGTACCATCGCACCACGCGGGAATCACACGGCAAGTATTGCGCGACGCCGTCGCGCAGCGTCATGGAATGAAGTTTAAGAGCACGATGTTGTCGCACCGCGTCGAAGAAAATCGAAGGCGCCGCGGACGGAGCGGGGACGTGGTGGAGGGGCGCGGCGTCGTCGCATCGCGCCGCACGACAAGGGCCGCGGCCGGTTTCGGGCCGCGGCGGAGCAAGGTGACCGGCGGCCGGACCGGGCCGCCGGTGTCGGCGAAGAAGGGGACCGGCCGTCGTCGGTCCCGTGGAGGCCAGAACCGGCCGACCAGGGCAGGCCGGCTGGACATGTGTGCAACCGGGGGTTCAAACCCCCGGCCGGCTGGCCTGCTGGCCAAAATGGCCCCCCTTAATTGTGGGGGGTCGCGGTTACACAGGGGGGAAGGCACCCCCCCCCCCTTGCCGAAACGGCTCGGCCAAAGGCCGAGCCAGACAGTGCGCTGGGCGCGCTGTCCCCAGCCGGACCGGTGCCCGGCCGGTCTGCCAGGCCGGGCCGAGACGACCCTGTCTGGGGCGGGTCGAGCCAGTTCGGGCCAACCGGGGGGTCTCGGGCCGGGTCTGTCCGGGCCCGAAACCCCCGTTTTCGGACCGTTTGGGTTCAATTGCCCAAAACTCGGGCTACGGACCTCTGATCGATGCACCGTTAGTGGCGACACGATCCTTAGGACGAGACAGACGTTTCGGTATATCGCACTCAAGGTTTCGGAATACTTTGAGTTCGGCTGGGTTGGTTCGTACACAAAACCAACCGGTCCCTCGGAGGGGAAACACTCATATCTTGAGCTACGAACGTCTGATTGACGTGCCATCGACTTTGTTGAGTTCCTCTTAGTCAGAAGGATCTTTTGGCATACTCTTCCTGAGGTTTGGACGCAGGTGGAGTATGGTCGGGTTGGTTTTGCCTTAAAAACCAACCGGGCCCCTGGGACGAAAAATCCAACAACTCTCAGACCGGGCGTCCGATCGACGCGCCATCTACGACGTTGAGTTCCTGTTGACGATACAGAACTTTTGGATACATCCCCATTGGACTATGTGACAGTTGATGTATCAGCCTCTCAGCACATGGAGCGGACCCTCCCGAACGAGCTTGCTGTGTGTGGGAAACCTAGAGCTTGCTGCGACTGCTACTGTGACTGCGACAGCGACTATGCAGGGATCCTCAGTGGATTCGACGACGACGACTACAGAAATCAGTGATCATATGTGGATCAGTGCTACCGATCCTATGTGGGTCAGCGCTCAGTGGTTCTGTGTGAGCCAGCGCCTACAGATCCTGTGTGGGTCCGATCCTGTGTGGGTCTTTGCAGGGGTTAGTACCTACCGATCCATTGTGGGTCCGACGACTTAGATGAATCAGTGATCATCTCTATCGTCTTTCAAAGAAGTATAACAGTGTGAGCTGAATCTTGTTTTCTTTCCTGTGTGGATTGTGTTGTGCTAGCCTGTGTGGATTACGTATTCCTTTCCTGTGTGGAATACGTATACTTTCTTGTGTGGACTGAGTTGTACATGGGCTCGGAGGTTGGGACGTATTGGAAATTGATGACTTAGTTATATGTATGGGCATATACCTAAGTAGTGTCGGTTGTTACTTCGTGATTGTATCTTTCCTTTGTGGTTTATCCTTTGTGGATTTTGGGAGACCTTCAGGGGTCTCGGGGTCCCTACTGAGTATCTTATACTCACCCCTGCACGGGCTATGCCCGCACTACGTTGTGTTGGTTGCAGACGACGGACAGCGTTGAACGTGGTTGAGGCTCGCAGAGCAGGACGGTACCTGGAGGTGGACCACTGGGCAGGACGTGCTCGGAGCGGACGGCGGGACCCGAGGAGCAGAGGAGCTATCTGTACCCACCCTTCAGGTGGGATTTCCAGTGGACATCTCGGTGTAGCGGCTTTTACTTTTCAGTTGTTGTTTTCCATTTCGAGTTTTACTTTACTTTCAGTTTGGGTTTGTATACTGGCCCATTTACTTTTCCGTACTTACAGATGTACTCTGTTTTTACTTAGTGTTTACTTTTCTGCTTGCTTACTCTGTGGTGCTTGTTTACTTTACAAAGGCAATGCCTTCCCTTTTTACCGGGATTTATGCCTTGGTGCTAGTCGCCAGCCCCTGGCCTATGGAAGGTGGGCTTGGGGTAGTCACGGAACGGTCCCCGAGGATGGGTTGTGACATTAAAACCACTAAATAATATAATTTATCACTATAAATTATTTTGATTACAAAAGATGTTTTTAAGTATTTTTTACTATTCATATAAATTGGAAGTTCTTAGAAAAATACAAAAAATTCAACTTAGGATAATTTTGATATTCCGAATCCAAAAATAATGTCCATTTTGAAATATAATTTATATATAATTTCAAAAAGTAGGTAACACTATTCATAACGTCTAGTTTGATTGGTTGTGGTGTATTAGAACTTGATGTTGTGTACAACACACGCTATCACATTATTCAAAGAGAAGTGTATCGTAGAAGCTTGGGGTGTTATATTCTCCCCTCCTTCAAATAATTTCGACCTCGAAATTTCTAGAATACTACCACATGAAAAGACTCAGGTGGTTCTTCATCATATGTTCCATGGGTTCTCACTTTGGCTCTTCCATCTTATGGTTTCTCCACAAAACTTTTACCAGACGCGTCATTCGATTTATTAGCACTTGTTCTCTTGTATCCAGAATCATGATGGGCTCTTCGCAATAAAACTGATCAGGTTCCAGTTCTAATTCCTCTTAGGTGAGTACATGTGTTGGGTCCGGCATGTATTTCCTCAATCGAGATACATGGAACACATCGTGAACTTTGGAGAGACTTGGCGGCATTGCCAATCAATAATCTACAACCCCAATTAGTTCTAGAATTTCGAAACGTCCGATGTACCTAGGACCCAATTTACCTTTCATACCAAAACGTATGTCTCCCTTCTGTGGAGATACCTTTGGGAAAACATGATCACCTGCTTGAAATTCCAAATCCTTCCTTCGATTATCGGCATATCTCTTCTGCCTTCTTTCAACTGCTTTGATGTGATTTTTGATTACCTTCACCTTTTCAATTACTTCCTCCTCCAGTTCTGGACCTACAAGTTTTCTTTCACCAATGTCATCCCAATAAGTTGGTGTGCGACATCTCTTTCTGTATAACACTTCATATGGTGTCATCTGAATACTCGAATGGAAGCTATTATTATAAGAAAATTCAACCAGAGGTAAATATTGATCCCACATACCCTGAAAGTCAAGTGAGAAAGATCTCAACATGTCTTCTAAGGATTGAATAGTCTGTTCTGATTGTCCGTCTATCTAAGGGTGGTAGGCAGTGCTCAAATGAATTTCAGTATCAAGGGATTTCTGAAGACCTTTCCAGAATCATGAAGTAAAACGGGGATCACGATCAGAAACAATTGATAGGGGTACTCCATGAAGTCTCACAACTTCATCAATATATAGTCTTGCTAGATGTTCTAGTGGTAGATCTCCTCTTATAGAAAGAAAATGTGCTGACTTTGTAAGACGATCAACAATGACCCATATTGCATCATTCCTTATAGGAGTCTTTGGTATCCCCAGGACAAATTCTATTGTAATATTGTCCCATTTCCACTCTGGCATGGGAAGAGGTTGCATGACTCCTCGAGGCTGTTGCCTTCCAGCATTCACTTGTTGAAAAACCATACATCTTGACACAAAATCATCAATCTCCCTCTTCATGTTGTCCCACCAAAAAATTCCCTTCAAATCTATATACATTTTGGTGCTCCCAGTGTGTATAGAGAAATTGGAACTATGAGCATCATCCAACAATTCTATTTTTAGATCAGGTATATCGGGAACACAAAGCCTCTTCCCGAATTTCAAAATTCCATCTTCATACACAAAGTCTCTCAATCTCCCATCATTCACAGCTTTAATCTTCTTCTGAAATTTTTCATCATTAGTCTGAGAACTCTTAATCCTTTATATTAAAGATATTTTGGCATCCATTTGAAAAAGAATTGATGTTTCACCTTCCATGTTTATTCCCATGTCCATCTTCACTAGATCCATGAAAATTGGATCCCATTCAATTCTCATATTTTTCAGAACTCCATGATCTTTTCTGCTCAAAGCATTTTCCACCTTGTTTTCTTTCCCCAAGTGGTAGTGTATCATACAATCATAATCCTTGAGTAATTCAAGCTATCTCCTTTGCCTCATGTTGAGTTCTTCTTATGAGAAAATATACTTCAATCACTTGTGATCAGTATAAATCTCACATTTTTCACCATAGAGGTAGTGCCTCCATATCTTAAATGAAAAGATCACAACTGCTAACTCAAGATCATGAGTAGCATAGTTTTGTTCATGAATTTTCAACTGTCGTGATGAATAGGCAATAACCCTTACATTCTTCATAAGGACACAACCAAGTCCTTTCATCGATGCATCACTATAAATAACGAACCCATCATTCCCCGATGGTAGAGTCAATATAGGATCATTGACTAATCTTCTATTCAGTTATTCAAAACATTCTTCACACTCTTTTGTCCAAACAAATTTAACCCATTTACGTGTGAGCTTTGTTAATGGGTTAGCCAACCATGAAAAATTCTGGACGAAACATAAATAATAACGTTCCAAACCAATAAAACTGTGTACCTCAGTTATACTCGTAGGTTCTGGCCATTCTTGGATTTCCTTAGTCTTAGAAGGATCGACCTAGATTCCATATTTAGAGACAATATGGCCAATAAAAGAAATCTTCTGAAGCCAGAATTCACACTTGATAAACTTCCCTTACAATTCATGTCTTCTCGGAGTCTTCAAGATAATGTACAAGTGATTTTCATGATCTTTGTAGATTTTGGATTATACCAAGATGTAATCAATAAATACCACCACAAATTCATCGAGTTATTACTTGAAAACTCTATTCATCAGAACCATGAATACAAAGGGTGTGTTAGTCAATCTAAAAGGCATTATAGTAAACTCGTAATTCCCGTACCTGGTTCAAAATGTTGTCTTCGGAATTTCTTCCTTCTTCACACACAAATGATGGTATCCAAATCAAAGGTCAATATTTTAAAAGTATAGAGCTCCATGCAGTTGGTCAAATAAATCATCAATGCGAGGTAGGGGATACTTGTTCTTTATTGTTATAGCATTGATCTCCCTGTAGTTGATACATAACCTCATAGATCTATCTTTCTTTTTAACAAAAATAATACGGGATACCCATGGACAAACACTAGGGAGAATAAATACCTTATTACTCAATTCCTCTAGTTGTTTCTTTAGTTCGAATAATTCCATAGTGGCCATTCTATAAGGGGTCTTCAATATAGGCCTTGATCTAGGAATTAAATAAATGGAAAACTCAACTTCTCATTCTGGAGGATGTCCAGGTAAATCTTCTGGAAATACATCTACATATTCTTTCAAAAAAGGTACATCCTCTATTTGAACATTCATTTCCTCACCCACAGTCATTTCATTCTCTTACTCCCCAATAATTGAATTTAGTTGAGCAACTGGGGGTGGATCTAGATAAGAATTATGTGGAGATGATTCTTCTCTAAAGATAAGGTGTTCCTTATCATCATCATCAAAATTATTAACCTCCTTCTTATTATAATAAATCTTTGCATAATAGTCCAAAAGCCAATCCATATCGACGATTATATAAAAATCAATCATTGGTATGACGATGATATCAGCAGATAAAAAACATTTATGTGCTCTAATGGGGACTAATTCACAAAACATTGTTTCAATGATAATTCCCTTAGGAGTTTTAACTGACAACTCCTTTGTTAAATCAAATTGGAAATATCTAATTTTCATAGCAAACTTGGAAGATATGAAACAATGTGATGATCCAGAATCAAATAATGCATTTGATAAACTTGAGGACAAACTTAAATTACCTGACACCACGTCTTTCGGAGCTTCTACCTCAGTAGTAGTGATAGTATAAGCTTGTCCTTGATCCCTTGGACATTTATGAGGTAAGTTCCCTTGACTCTTAGGACATTCATTTGCTTAATGTCCCATCTCACTGCAATTGTAGCATTGAAAATTGGTATCTTCCTTCTTCCCTTTGTAATCATGAGGCTAGTGGCCTTTTTCACCACACTTATAACAAACAAACATTCCCTTCAAGAAAATTATAACGACCCATACTTTACATACATTGTTAATACATCAAAATTGAAGCACACTTATTACAACATATGACAAAACCACAAAGGACCGTATAGGTATAGTGTCTTTAGAAACTGGGAAACATAAACAACTGGTTCATAAATCTTCTACAGTGTCTCCCATTTATTTCATCATATATAGGGTCCCTTTTAGCATATTCTACTTAATATCCATCTTCCTGACCTTGGGAAAAGAAAACATAAAAGGGTGATCTCAAATGCTCAGCAAGGGAAAATAAAGGAAATAAAAATAATATAATATCTTTTTGAAAATCATAACCTGCAAAAGAGATCATAAAATCTTAACATGGAATAAATCATAGAAGTGAAAATGGGATCCCCATAATCATAACATGCAACTTGAAACTTTGTGGCATGCACACATAATCATGGAAAATCATTTCTTGTTAGTCATGACTCATTGCCAAGACTATCTTAGTGGACAAAGTCCCATTCTGAACCGAGTCACCCTCGTTCCAGTCCTATTTTACTGAACCGGTATAACCTACCGTTCCAGCCATGTCTATCTCATGAGATATAAAATCTTTACCCAATGCATTGGAGGGAGATATAGGTCCCACCCATCTTATAATGAATCCTTTCTTATGTGTTCCACATAATCATAAATCATACATCATCGCATAACACATGTAACAAAAATGGGATTCTTGAAACATCATGATATCATAAATCAATTAATATAAGATAAATGAATTCATAAAAATAATTCCATCACAACATGATCAAATCAATGTAATAATAGGGATAAAAACAGAACCCTTTATTATCTTAGATGGAAAATAATTTTGATAAAACACTTGAACTCCATTCTTGAGGAAAATATCCTTTCTTCTTCAAAATTTTTTTTCCTTTCTTAACATGTCAAAAAACTTTAAACTAAAAGAAGTTGATTAAAAATAAACTTGAAAACTTGTAAAGGAAGCTTCTTGGAAGTAATGTATTATAAATCCATTCATGCCGTATAAGTTAAAAAAACATTCTTCGTACTTTTGTCGAAAAAGTCAAAAAGTGCCTCGTACGAAAAAACGACAAAAGATTCCTTTCATATTCTTTACTAAAAACTCACCGAAGGGTAAAATTGTATTTAAACTATTTTATGTGGAAACAATATTACATATTGAGGGAACATGGATGTGGATGATAAAATACACCCCAGTAAATACCAATGTATAAACAATATCGGATAAAAAATGAGATTTTGATATTTCCCTTACCTTAGGTCCGATTTGCTTTGTATGTGTCCGAAGATCCTGTATAATGGTTTAAATAATGTTATTGTCTTATTACAGAATCATAAATATTCATATGACATCATATATGGTCATATTCTTAGCTTCTTGTTAGTAATATTTCATTGTTACATGTTACTCGGGTCTTTATTGCCTTTTGTTCTTATGTGTGTTTTGCCGAATACATTCTTATTCTTCTTTTAAGGTTATAGATACCTTATATCTAGAATGGTATTAGTGTAAAATATATCATATTTATTCATTCAATTCATTTATATAATTACTATATAATGATGATCATGTAGAACGAGTCGCATCACATCGTGGAGACGGTATTTCGTACGTACGCATGAGTGATGATATCGTTCCTATGATCATGAACTATATTGGAGTATATATATATATTATTTCAGTATCAATATTACTTTATAATAATCATAAATAGTTACTCATTACACCATTATACTCATCCTTTTGAAGTGATGGTGGGAAAATAGATTACACCACGGCGTGGAGACGGTATTCCGTACGTACGCACGCGCGGTGATTTCATTTTTCCGTGAGATGGATAGAAGGTGAATTAGGGTTTTTTCATATTTATAATAACATATCAGTATGTAAGTAATACTGATGTTATTACTTCATCATGAAACAACTAAAGAAGAAGAAGTTGAAGAAGAAAGAAATTGAAAAGATCGGTAATGGATATTACCTCTTCTTTGGAACGCCTCTTTGAATCCTCCACTTAGGGAACTAAGATTGGTCTTTGAAGAAGACCAGGACCTCTAGGATTATTCTAGGGAAGTGTAGAGGAGAAAATGGCAGGGTTTGGCCGAGCTTGAGTGCTCAAATTGGTGTGAGGAGGATGGGGAGGAGGTGCCCTTTTATAAGGGAGGAGAGGGGCACCTTAGGAATATCTCAAAATATTATTTTTTATTAAAGTCAAAATCGGTTTATAATGGTTCCAATGGGTCTTATTTCGAAGATAAAGTGGGGATGGGTCGAAATCCTATCAACCAATAGGATTTAGACAAGTTTAGGGTATTATTTTAACCTTATCAATTAGATTTAACTCTAAGTTAAATAATTTAACTTTTACCGTGTCTTTTTGTTTTCTTTCACTATATGGTCAATACACTTACTATAACATTCCAAAAGAACCCATAATTGTTTATTATTAATATATATATCCTTATCTAAGTTATTTGTCCGAACCTTAGATTTTTAGGAATAAAATAACAATTAATAATATAATATTTTATTTAAAAACTATTTTGTGTCAATTTTGACACTATTTGATATATGATTTTTGTGATAGTCATAACAGAATTATATGTTCGAATAAAGTTTATTAAATCAACATTAATATATCATAGTAACCTATAAAATTATTTGAATTCATAAAAAGTCTCAAATTACATTTATTTTGGTGTTTATAACATCAATTATGTCAATATTTCATTAATAAGATAATTACTGCATCATCATTGTGTAATAAATAAATTAAATTATTTAATGTCTAAAAATTACAAATAAAATACCATTACGTAGGAAATCTTTTTAGATTTCTAATGAATATTTATAGTCAAATTTATCTTATGTATAACCCCATATTAAAAATGATTTACTTATTAAACATTGATTTTAACTATTTTAACCCTTCTTTAAATAAATTAATAATAAATGTCCTAATCTAATCCATGTGGGCCTAAATGGTCATATTTTATTCCTAAGTTTGTTTTTGGTCGAATTACACTTGTCCAATAGAATTAGGAAATGTGTTAGGGTAATATTAATATCATATTTACCCTTAGTTATCCTATTTACTATTAACCGCGGTAAAAAAAGTAAAAAGTTTCTATTCACCAAAAAATTATTTTTATCTCATTGAACCACATTTTACATACTGATATCAACCGTGTCTGTCGGATTTTTGAAATTCCATTCACATAAGCGGTAAAATTAAGTTTTATGCAAAATTCAGTTTTTAACCTACCACTTAGTGGTTTCATTATTCATCAAAAATTGAATGTTTTCAGAAAAATACCAAAATTTCACCCTAGGCTAATTTTGATATTCTGAGTCCAAAAATGAAGTCCATTTCGAAAAATAAAATTTATAAAATTTCAAAAAGTGGTTATTACTATTCATAACGGCTAGTTTTAATAGCATATTGTTGTTTAATGAAACTCGGTATTATGTACGACACAAGCTATCGAGGAAGGTCACGATTCCGTGTAAAGAAAGCCAAGAATGTGTTGTGTAGAAAAAGATTCCTTTGATGATTTATATAACAAAAAAGTCTCGGGTGTTACATTCTACCCCCCTTAAAAAGAATTTCTCCCTCGAAATTCGTCACTTTGTTACAAAAAAATGAGGATACTTCTCCCTCATAATATCCTCATGCTCCCATGTAGCTTCTTCAAGTTGGTGGTTCCTCCATAAAACTTTCACCAATCGAGTGGTCTTATTTCGTAGGACTTTTTCGCTACGATCCAGAATCTCTATCGGCTGTTCTTCATAAGAAAGATCTTTCTCCAGTGGTACAACTTCTGAGCTGAGTACATGTGAAGGATCTGGTATGTACTTTCTCAGGAGAGATACATGGAACACACCGTGAACTTGGGAGAGATTCGGTGGAAGCGCCAATCGGTAAGCTACCTTCCCAACACGATCCAGTATTTCGAAAGGACCGATATATCTAGGGCTCAACTTCCCCTTCTTTCCAAATCTCATAACCCTCTTCCAGGGAGATATTCGTAAGAACACATTCATCACCCACTTCAAACTCTAGGTCTTTTATTCGGTTGTCGGCATAACTTTTCTGTCAACTCCGAGCTGCTCTTATGTGTTGTTGAATAGATCTGACCTTTTCTTCCATTTCATCAACGAGATCAGGTCCTAATAGATTTCTTTCCCCAACTTCATCCTAGTAAGTTGGAGTCCTACATTTCTTTCCATAGAGAGCTTCATAAGGAGCCATCTGAATACTGGAGTGAAAGCTATTATTATAAGAAAATTCCACCAAAGGTAGGTGTTGATCCCAACCTCCTTTGAAATCAATAGAGCAAGCTCTCAACATATCTTCTAGGGTTTGAATTGTTCCCTCAGACTGACCGTCTGTCTGGGGATGATAAGCAGTGCTGAAACTCAACTCTGTATCCAGAGTATGCTGAAGACTTCACCAGAACTTCGAGGTAAATCTCGGATCCCGATCAGATATAATAGAAAGTGGTACTCCATGCAATATTACCACTACCTTTACATATATCCTGGCAAGCTGATCTAGATATAAATCCGCACT
Source organism: Viscum album (assembly GCA_963277665.1). Taxonomy (NCBI): domain Eukaryota; kingdom Viridiplantae; phylum Streptophyta; class Magnoliopsida; order Santalales; family Viscaceae; genus Viscum; species Viscum album. The sequence goes on along the minus strand of OY728120.1, from coordinate 2,055,346,164 downwards.
AATAGGAATGAAGTGTGCAGACTTTGTAAGACGATCAACTATGACCCAGATAGCATTATTGCCTTTGGATGTTTTAGGAAGTCCTGTGACAAAGTCCATAGTGATGTTTTCCCATTTCCATTCGGGTATGGGTAATGGTTGTAACATCCCCTTAGACTTCTATCTCTCAGCTTTAACTTGTTGACAAACCAAGCATCGAGAGACATATTCAGCAACATCTCTTTTCATGCCATCCCACCAGAAGTACTCTTTCAGGTCCCTATACATCTTCGTGCTTCCAGGATGAATAGAGAATGAAGAACTATGAGCCTCATCCAGCAGCTCCTTATTTAATTCGGGGATGGAAGGAACACAAACCCGATTCCTGAACATTATTATCCCATCACAATCAAGGTTGAATTCAGGAACATTTCTCACCTTCTTTTGTAACTCGACATATTCTTTCTGTGCCTCTTTAATCTTCACATGTATAGATGGTTGAACATTCATTTGAGAAAGATACGATTTTTCCCCTTCCATTATAATTCCAAGATCCATCATTGTAAATCCATAAATATTGGATCTTTTGTGATCCTCATCATGGATAAACTAGCATGGTGTTGTCGACTTAATGCATCTGCCACCTTGTTTGCTTTCCCAGGGTGGTAATGGATTGAGCAGTCATAATCTTTAATCAGCTCCAACCATCTTCTTTGGTGCATATTCAGCTCCTTTTGTGTGAAAGTATACTTTAAACTTTTATGATCAGTATAAATATCACACCTTTCACCATAAAGGTAATGCCTCCAAATCATTAATGCAAAGATTACCGCAGCCAACTCCAAATCATGTGTTGGGTAATTTTTCTCATGGATTTTGAACTGTCGTGAGGCATAAGCTATCACCATATCATTTTGCATAAGAACACACCCCAATCCCTTCTTGGACGCATCACTGTAGATCACAAACCTTTGTCCACTACAAGGCAGTGTGAGCACAGGTGCACTGGATAACCTTCTTTTCAACTCCTTGAAATTCTCTTCACATTCCTCTGTCCAGACAAACTTAACTCCTTTCCGAGTCAACTTGGTGAGTGGATTAGATAATCGTGAAAAATCTTTTACAAAACGTCGATAATATCCAGACAAACCATGAAAACTTCGGATCTCAGTTACTGTTGTTGGTCTCGACCATCTTTCGATATCCTCTGTTTTTGCTGGATCCACAGATATCCCCTCTTTTGAGATTATGTGACCCAAAAATGCAACTTTTTTAAGCCAAAATTCACACTTGGTAAATTTGGCATAAAGCTTCTCCTTTCTCAAGGTCTTCAATATAATTCTCATGTGATCATCATGATCTTCCTTGCTCTTTGAATAGACAAGAATATCATCTATAAAGACTACCACAAATTGATCAAGATAGTCTCTAAAGACTCTATTCATTAGATCCATGAAGATAGCAGGGGCATTAGTAAGACCAAATGGCATCACTATAAATTCATAGTGTCCATACCTTGTACGGAAAGCCGTCTTTGGTATATCCTCCCTTTTGACCCTTAATTGATGATACCCTGAATGAAGATCAATCTTGGAAATGTATTGAGCTCCACGTAGTTGGTCAAATAAGTCATCAATGCGTGGGAGAGGATATTTGTTCTTGATAGTGATCTTGTTAAGTTCTCGATAATCAATGCAGAGTCTCATTGATCCATCTTTTTTCTTAAAAAATAGAACAGGTGCTCCCCAAGGTGATGCACCAGGGCGTATGAATCCCTTATCAAGATTCTCTTGGAGTTGCTTCTTCAATTTCTGCAACTCAATTGGGGCCATTCTATAAGGTGTTTTTGAAATAGGCAAAGCACCCGGTATGAGTTCTATTGAAAACTCAACTTCACGATTTGGTGGAAGACCCGGTAATTCCTCCGGAAAGACATCATCAAACTCCCGTACAATGGGAATATTCTTAATCGTGAGTTTCTCACCAACCATTTGAGATAAATAACCTTCATTTAGTGGAATCAAGACCCATAAGATGGAAGGAATTTCCACTGGAAGGTTATGTTCATCATTGCATTGATAGACGATCGTAGATTGATCTGGAATATGAAATGTGACTTCCCTTCTTTGGAAATTGATATGAGCTACATGTAGAGAAAGCCAATCCATGCCAAGAATAACATCAAATTCCATTTAAGGAAGGATCACAATATTTGCAGGAAGCACTTTCCCACAAACTTCGATCGGAGAAGAATTATAAACTTTTTATGAGACTGTTGTGCCATTAGGTGTTGTCACAGCTAACTCAACATCTAATTGTTGAGGTAATACGGTGATACCCTTAGAAAATTCTTTAGAAATAAAAGAGTGGGTGGATCCAGAATCAAATAAAACATTTTCTACTTTAGAGTGGATGGTAAGTGTACCTTTCACCACTTCGTTATCGTACTCCACATCGCTGATAGAAATTGCATGTGACTTACCTTTGTCTTTAGCCTTAAGATTTTGTTGACATCAACCATCATCATCAACCCTTGGATTTGGGCATTGATTGGCATAATGCCCCATCTCCTTGAACATGAAACATTGAAGTATAGTAGGTTCATTCTGTGTATCCCTTCCTATGTTTGCATCACTAGACATCTTCTTCCCATTATCGCGACATTCAAATGCCCGATGACCTTCCATTCCACATTTAAAACATTTAATTGTCCCTTTAAGACAACTCCCTCCATGTTTCTTTCCACACTTTGAGCATAAGGAAAAGCTCATCTTCTTTTCCGTGTGCTCTTTATATTTTTCTTTGAATTCCATCTTCCTCTTCTTATCAAACCCATGTGACTGATGGGTTACTCCAATCTCCATCTCGACATTGAGAGCACATCGAACGATTTCCTCGTAGCTATTGAAGTCCCTTATGGCTAACGCCCTTCGAAGACTTGGTTTTAAGCCACTAAATAATCGATCGATCTTACTCTCAGGTTGGATAATAATACCAGAAGCGTACCTTGCAAGTCTTGTAAAATTTGCTTCATAGGTACCAACAGATTCATCATCCCTTTGCTTCAGTTCAAGGAACTCTTTCTCCATCTTTGTTCGGAGAATACGAGGGAAGTACTTATTGAAAAATAAGTTCTTGAACTCGCCCCATTCCATAGACTCAATTTCATCCCTTTGCCTCGTATTCTTAATAAGATTCCACCATTGATCAGCATCTCCTTCCAAACGATACACTGCTAGGATGACTTTATCATGCTCAGAACATTGAAGAACTAAAAAAATCTTTTCAGTAGTACTAATCCATTGTTCAGCAACTAATGGATCAGTAGACCCGCTGAAAGAAGGTGGACGCTGCCTCATGAAGGATTCAACAGAATGTTGCCCCTTCCTTTGCTCGTTTGGAAGTCCTGCATGATTCATAGCTTGAGAAAGTTGTGTGATCATGGCTACAAGATTTTTCATTCCAGCTCCCATATCGTTTGGTTGCTCAGGGGGACAATCATTGCATTTCCCATCGCATTCCGCATTAACACGGTTCCTTCGGGTTCCAGCCATTGACTAAAACCAAGAAGAATAGTGTGAGCAACACTAATTATAATAGGAAAACCACATAATTCAAGAATAAAATTTTCATTCTTAAGGTCTTATCCTAGGTTATTCAAGCCCATTTCTAAAACACTAAGATTGTGTTCTATGCTTAGACTTATCCTTAGGGTTCTTACTAAGGCTTTCACATCCTAGTTTCCAAAGGTTGACCATACCTTTCCTTTGATACCAACTATAACGACCCATACTTTACATACATTGTTAATACTTCAAAATTGAAGCACACTTATTACAACATATGACAAAACCACAAAGGACCGTATAGGTATAGTGTCTTTAGAAACTGGGAAACATAAACAACTGGTTCATAAATCTTCTACAGTGTCTCCCATTTATTTCATCATATCTAGGGTCCCTTTTAGCATATTCTACTTAATATCCATCTTCCTGTCCTGGGGAAAAGAAAACATAAAAGGGTGAGCTCAAATGCTCAACAAGGGCAAATAAAGGAAATAAAAATCATATCATATCTTTTTGAAAATCATAACCTGCAAAAGAGATCATAAAATCTTAACATGGAATAAATCATAGAAGTGAAAATGGGATCCCCATAATCATAACATGAAACTTGAAACTTTGTGTCATGCACACATAATCATGGAAAATCATTTCTTGTTAGTCATGACTCATTGCCAAGACTATCTTAGTGGACAAAGTCCCTTTCTGAACCGAGTCACCCTCGTTCCAGTCCTGTTTTACTAAACCGGTATAACCTACCGTTCCAGCCATGTCTATCTCATGAGATATAAAATCTTTACCCAATGCATTGGAGGGAGATATAGGTCCCACCCATCTTATAATGAATCCTTTCTTATGTGTGCCACATAATCATAAATCATACATCATCGCATAACACATGTAACAAAAATGGGATTCTTGAAACATCATGATATCATAAATCAATTCATATATGATAATGGAATTCATAAAAATAATTCCATCTCAAAATTGATCAAATCAATGTAATAATAGGGATAAAAACAGAACCCTTTATTATCTTAGATGGAAAATAATTTTGATAAAACACTTGAACTCCATTCTTGAGGAAAATATCCTTTATTCTTCAAAAACATTTTTCCTTTCTTAACATGTCAAACAACTTTAAACTAAAAGAAGTTGATTAAAAATAAACATGAAAACTTGTAAAGGAAGATTCTTGGAAAAAATTTATTAAAAATCCATTCATGTCGTATAAGTTAAAAAAACATTCTTCATACTTTTGTCGGAAAAGTCAAAAAGTACCTCGCACGAAAAAACGACAAAAGATTCCTTTCATATTCTTTACTAAAAACTCACCGAAGGGTAAAATTGGATTTAAACTATTGTAAGTGGAAACAATATTACATATTGAGGGAACATGGATGTGGATGATAAAATACACCCCAGTAAATACCAATGTATAAACAATCTCGGATAAAAAATGAGATTGTGATATTTCCCTTACCTTAGGTCCGATTTGCTTTGTACGTGTCCGATGATCCTGTATAATGGTTTAAATAATGTTATTGACTTATTCCAGAATCATACATATTGATATGATATCATATATGGTCATATTCTTAGCTTTTTGTTAGTAATATTTCATTGTTACTTGTTACTCGGGTCTTTATTGCCTTTTGTTCTTATGCGTGTTTTGCCGAATACATTCTTATTCTTCTTTTAAGGTTATAGATACCTTATATCTAGAATGGTATTAGTGTAACATATATCATATTTATTCATTCAATTCATTTATATAATTACTATGTAATGATGATCATGTAGAACGAGTCGCATCACATCGTGGAGACAGTATTCCGTACGTACGCACGAGTGATGATATCATTCCTATGATCGTGGAACTGTATTGGAGTATATATAAATTATTTCAGTATCAATATTAATTTATAATAATCATAAATAGTTACTCATTACACCAATATACCCATCCTTGTAAAGTGATGGTGGAAAAATAGATTACACCACGGCGTGGAGACGGTATTCCGTACGTACGCACGCGCGGTGATTTCATTTTTCCGTGGGATGGATAGAAGGTGAATTAGGGTTGTTTCATATTTATAATAACATATAAGTATGTAAGTAATACTGATGTTATTACTTCATCATGAAACAACTAAAGAAGAATAAGTTGAAGAAGAAAGAAATTGAAAAGATCGGTAATGGATATTACCTCTTCTTTGCAACGCCTCTTTGAATCCTCCACTTAGGGAACTAAGATTGTTCTTTGAAAAAGACCAGGACCTCTAGGATTATTCTAGGGAAGTGGAGAGGAGAAAATGGAAGGGTTTGGCCGAGCTTGAGTGCTCAAATTGGTGTGAAGAGGAGGGGGAGGAGGTGCCCTTTTATAAGGGAGGAGAGGGGCACCTTAGGAATATCTCAAAATATTATTTTATATTAAAGTCCAAATCGGTTTATAATGGTTAAAAAGGGTCTTATTTCTAAGCTAAAGTTGGGATGGGTCGAAATCCTATCAAACAATTTTATTTAGACAAGTTTAGGGTATTATTTTAACCTTTTCAATTAGATTTAACACTAAGTTAAATAATTTATCTTTTACCCTGTCTTTTTGTTTTCTTTCACTATATGGTTAATACACTTAATATAACATGCCAAACGAACCCCAAATTGTTTATTAATAATATATATATCCTTATCTATGTTATTTAGCCGAACCTTAGATTTTTAGGAATAAAATAACAATTAATAATATAATATTTGATTTAAAAACTATTTTGTGTCAATTTTGACACTAATTGATATATGATTTTTGTGAAAGTCATAACAGAATTATATGTTCGAATAAAGTTGATTAAATCAACATTAATATATCATAGTAACCTATAAAATTAGTTTAATTCATAAAAAGTCTCAAATTACATTTATTTTGGTGTTTATAACATCAATTATGTCAATATTGCATTAATAAGATAATTACTACATCATCATTGTGTCATAAATAAATTAAATTATTTAATGTCTAAAAATTACAAATAAAATACCATTATGTAGGAAATCCTTTTATCTTTCTAATGAATATTTATAGTCGAATTTATCTTATTTATAACCCCATATTAAAAATGATTTACTTATTAAACTTTGATTTTAACTATTTTAACCCTTCTTTAAATAAATTAATAATAAATGTCCTAATCTAATCCAAGTGGGCCTAAATGGTCATATTTTATTCCTAAGTTTGTTTTTGGTCGAATTACACTTGTCCAATAGAATTAGGACATGTGTTAGGGTAATATTAATATCATATTTACCCTTAGTTACCCTATTTACTATTAACCGCGGTAGAAAAAGTAAAAAGTTACTATTCACCAAAAAATTATTTTTATCTCATTGAACCACATTTTACTTACTGATATCAACCGTGTCTGTCAGATTTTTAAAATTTCATTCACAGAAGCGGTAAAATTAAGTTTTATGCAAAATTCAGTTTTTAACCTACCACTTAGTGGTTTAACTATTCATCAAAAATTGAATGTTTTCAGAAAAATACCAAAATTTCACCCTAGGCTAATTTCGATATTCTGAGTCCAAAAATGAAGTCGGTTTTGAAAAATAAAACTTATAATATTTCAAAAAGTGGTTATTACTATTCATAATGGCTAGTTTTAATTGCATATTGTTGTTTAGTGAAACTCGGTATTGCGTACGACACAAGCTATCGAGGAAGGTCGCGATTGCGTGTAAAGCAAGCCAAGCAAGTGTTGTGTAGAAAAATATTCATTTGATGATTTATATAACATAAAAGTCTCGGGTGTTACAAAAATAACGGGGTGTTTCTTCCCACATTTACCACAGGATGGAAATTCACCATTTCCCTTATTCCACTTATTTCCATTCCCAGATTTATCAGTAGATGTCTACTTCTCTTGCTTTGCTTTAAAGTCATAAGACTTATAGAATTCCTTTTCTGCATTGATAGAACATGAGACAATGTCTTCGTACAATGAAAATTATTGTGAGACTAATGCTTGATGGATAAATGGGTTTAACCCATCAAAGAAACGATCGATATTACTTCTTAGGTTACGTATATAATATCCATCATACCTTGCTATCCTTGTAAAGTTATCCTCCTATTTTTCAACATTCTCATCCTCCTTTTTTCTTAGACTCAGAAACTACCTTTCAATATCTGCTCGATGGTCGCGAGGAAAGTATTTTTCTAAAAACAGTTATTTGAACTCCCTCTATTCCATATTTGATACTTCATCATCATCCTTCGTGTTTTGAATCCATGACCACAATTGATCAGTATCTCCAGTGAGGCAGTAAAATTCCATGATAACTTTTTCCCTTTCACTACTCCCCAAAGCCTTAAATATTTTCTCTAGGGAATTTATCCATTGCTCATCTACTAAGGGATTTGTACTCCCATTAAATGTTGGTGGTTGTTGCCTCATGAATCGATCTAACATTGATCCTCCACTCTGCGGTTTAGGGTGCTCCATACAGGTAAGGTTATTATTCATAACCTGAGTGAGTTTTCCTACTATGGTGATTAGCTGATCGGCACCAGTTGCATTACCAGCTCCAATATAATTATCTTGACTAGGAGGGAAATCCCTACATGGAGTATGTGCATTGATATAGTTTCCATTTTTCCACTAGGTTCCATTTTTAAACAATGGCATAAACTGGATCAGTTTATCAATCGAAATACATAATCCCATACTTATAAAAAACATATCATAAATTGAACTATTTATGGATATAATCCATAATCATAAAAAAAAATCTTTGAGAAAGTATATACTCATAAACCCTTCATAATGATTTGTAAAGAAAATGAGAGTTATCCTAAGCATATCCCTCGGGATTGTTGTAACCAAGCGTGCAGCAAGGCCCGTTGTCGTGCACCAGTTCCTGTTCGAGCCTATCTCAAAGCAGTGTTTTTGGGTTTTACCCCTAGGTACTTCTATGTCAGAGCCACCTCTACCTGCTCGTATCCAGACAGGGATGTATTGCTCAGAAAACACACAAAATCACTACAATACCAAAATTCTAGGAAGTTCTTGTATACTAATCCTCAAATTCCATCTTAGGTCTATGTGCCCTAATCAAAGTTTATCTAAGTATAGAATACAAGGTTTGTACTAAACTTCCTCGATACCAACTGTAACGCCCTGACCCTAGTTACCTAGAGTCGGTGCATTATTACATAACATTGGCATGATCACAAAAATGATCATGTCTCGAAAGACCGATTAGTTTAGTATCCTTGGAAACACTAGATATATTCTTATGTCTTATATTCACTAGTGCAGAAAATGATTTTTACGTCGGTTATTTTTCATTTTTTTCGTCGGTTTCTAGCCGACGTTAATACGGGTGATGTTATAAATAACGTTTTTGACATCGGTTATTTAAAAACCGACGTCAAAAACAAAAAATCGCGATGTTTATGACGTCGGTTGTTTTAGAACCGACGTGATAAGTAAAATGGGAAGGGTTTATCACGTCGGTTATTTAACAACTGACGTGATAAAGGGATTTGAAAATGGTTTATCACATCAGTTCTTAAAAAAACGTCGTGATTAAAAGATGGGAAATTTGTCTATCACGTCGGTTATGAAAGAACCGACGTGATAAACCGGGGGGTGGGGGGTTTATCACGTCGGTTATTATAGAACTGCCATGATAAACCGTGGGGGTTACCACGTCGGTTATTAAACAATTGACGTGATAAACCGGGGGGGCGGCAGGTTTATGACGTCGGTTTTTTAATGACAGACGTGATAAACCGGGGGAGGGGGGTTTATCACGTCAGTTATTCTATAACCGCCATGATAAACTGGGGTGAGGGGGGTTTATCACGTCGGTTATTATATAACCGCCATGATAAACTAGGGGGAGGGGGGATTATCACGTCCTTTATTAAATAACCAACGTGATAAACCATTTTCTAGGCCTTTTATCACGTCGGTTATTAAATAACTGACGTGATAAACACAATTTTTTTTAAAAAAAAATTTGAATGCAGTCATCTACTCTCCACTAGAATCAACCAGAAAACAAATCAAGAAATTGTACCACAAAAATAGAAGCAGATCAAAATTAAGCATGTACAATGATAACATATAAAACATACCCCCTAGACAGCCCCCACCCACATGTATACCCCATGGACAACCCTCCCCCACCCCGTTGGAGCCCTCACCCTCATGTATACCCCTGGACATCCCTCCCCCACCCCATTGGAGCTCCCACCCTCATGTATACCCCTTGGACAGCCCTCCCCCACCCAATTGAAGCCCCCACAACACTCCTGGACTGCCCCCGACCCCCGGACAGCCCCAAACACCCCTTGACAACCCCCCACCCGCCTGAACAACACCCCCTCACCCCCTCACCCAACTTGACAACCCCCACCACACCCCTGGACAACCCCCCCCCACCCTCATGTATACCCCCACCCTTAGACAGCACTCCCACACCCCTGGACCGCCTTCCCACACCCCTGGACAGCCCTACCACCCCCCATGGACTACCCCCCCCCACCCCACCGGACATCCCTCCTAGACCGCTGGACACCCCCAACCCCACTTAACACACCCCCACACCCTTGAAACCCCTCCCCCACAGACCCAAATCCATACCAGAAAAACCATCATAAGTAAACCAAAACAAGAAGCATAGGAAAATTAAACATTCACTTATATAACATTCAAAACATACACTGTCAACTTCAAAAAAAACTAAATACAACCTAAAAACTACCAAATACACAATTACAATGACACTATTCAAAATTACATTTTACATTACAAACAACTAAAAGTCAATCAAACCTGTAAAATAATTTGACCACTCCCCTTGTAAGTGTTTGATGTCTTCATAAGTATAGGGTTTAGGGTCATCAAAAAGATACAAATGAAAAAGAAAGTAGTTAACGTGTATAATGAATAAATCATATTGAAATATTATGGCAAATTTTCAGAGGAAATCGTACCAGGTCAAAATTCACAACTGTCCTAGTTGTTATTAATTCATACATTAATCTTAACATATAATATCCGCATTCGATGAGGCCGTGTTGTTCATGAAAATTCTGTTTGAATGAGTGTAAATTCAATATATTATTTTTATGTAATAAATCAAAAGGTACAAATTATAAATGGATATTTACCTTCTCATTTACATTTTTGATCTTTGCACATCTTTTCTTTGTGTTTTTTTGAATGTAGGGCCATGCACTGTTAGAAAATAATACGAATGGGGTAAATTTAAAATTCATTATAATATAAAAAACTATTGAGAAATTGAAACTTACTTTTCCAATATATTATTAAAACTATCCCGCACATCACCATGGACAGAGCATATACAATAAAGGGCTTTCTCCCTTGGGAAAAAACCCCTAGCATCCAATGATCACTGATAAAAGGAAATTTTACATTAGTGGTTTTTTATGTTAATAGATAATTAACTCTTTGAGAGAAATGTGTTTCATACCTCTCACAAAAAGGCATCGTCCAACATTGTATGATTATATGCTTTTCAAATCTTTCAGCAATAGAAACCATTCATTGTTCCTCATTCAATACACATGCTTCAGGGGAAATCAATTGAGGGTCCATGAATCCATATACTTCTGTCAGATCATTCCTCTCACAAATTTTATAAAGATACCTAATACAAAACATACATAAGTATGCATTTTTAATAAATATAATGCAGGGAAATGGTGTTAAGACTTACATGGAAAAAAAATTCACCACGTTGATGCCCAACTTATCTCCAGTAAAAAGATCCATTATATCAGTTTTTATAATCCCCACTCTTAATTCATGTCCACAAACATGAGATTCCATTGGAAACTCATAATAACCCGACAACAAATGTGAATATCTTGACAATCTGTCAAGACCATTTGAATCTGTATCTGATGTCATAGACATTTGTCTTTGTTGTTGTCTATACAATATTTCTTTACATTTGAAGTATTCCTGTCAAAAAAATTTGAAAAATATATTAGTTTTCAAATCATAAAACAACTTTAATAAAAAATAAAATAAAATATATAACATTCATACCTCTATGGTAATGAGTCAAAGATGTCTAGATGGACAAATTAAAAAATGGTCGATACTCTGTCCAACTGTCACCACCTCATATGTAGGTATTGGTACCCTAGCTGATCTATCTATAATATCATATACAGTGACCCTCTGATTCTCTACCTCTAATTGTTGATGATAAACTGTATCTCCTATACAATTTACCAACCCATATGCTACTATATGATGTTTAGAATCATCAACATACAACTCGCAATAAGTAGGAAGCTGGGGCGGAGGCGTAGGATAAACAATGGGGTCCGCAGGCTGAGGTGGGGGAGTGGGATCTACTGGTAGAGGTGGAGGATAAATAATGGGGTCTGCAGGGGGAAGTGGAGAAGTGGGAGATGCAGTCTGAAATTGCCTTTGAATTTCTTCAAACATAGACTGCACCGACTCTCTAATATTTTCCTCCATCGTCGCATTAATATTATGAAATTCAGCCTCCAAGGATTCTATTCTTTTTATAAAACCCCTCAATATTAGAAGTTGAAGAACGTGGAAACACTTTTCTTACCGATACACCTGCCGAATATCCTCTTACACGACCAGGATGTTTGGGCCTTCCGAATGCTGCAAATAAAATATCTTCTCTCCCAGTAGCTGTATATGTTCCCTCTGAACTCTACTCCTCAAGCGATTCCTGTATTAATTAATTGAACATTTCTGTAATGATTGAAATTATATGAAGAAAATAGTTAACATAAATAAATAAAATAGACATCTTACAATCCTCTCTGCAACGATTCTCAATTCTTCCGAAATATATTTCCCTTTTTTCCCTTCCAAGCCCTCTTCCATTTTTAATGTCTAGATGGAGGGGATGGAGGGGACACCTTTCCAGAGCTTATAGACTCAGCTCTTAGTTGTTGAAGTTTTTCCGCCATCATTTTTTCTTCTAATAATGCATACCCTCCCCAAGATAAACAATGAGGGTATACATTTTTAGATTGGATCTCTTGATGAGCTTTCCTTGTTTGCTATAATTTAAGAATAAAAAATCATTAACAAAACATTAATAAAATCATTTATATAAGAAAGTTTATAAAATTTTACATTTCCCTTACAAGAAATGACACTTTTCTTCTACTTTCAAAAAACTGTCTCCATGTGTCTTCATCTATAAAAGGATATATACGACATGGATTGTCATGACTCCTATGACCAAAAATGAAATCAGATGAGAGGTTTTATTTCAAATCCCTCCATCTCCTGGCAGCCAACGATAATCATTTCTTCCAGACTCCTCCAGTGTCAGGAATATCAAATTTCATCTGATAAAGAAGAGGTTAAACATATTATATATACAAGAAACATTAAAAGAATAGTCAAATAATGACAAAAGATCTTACGAAAATAGTCTCCCATAACTGAGAGATAATCTTTTTATCCACACTTCTCCAATCATCATAATGAATGAATACTTTTCTCTTAGCCTGAGATGATACAAAACTCTTAAAATCTTTTGCATTCGGACCTCTAGGAATATCATCATCATCAAACTCAACGACTATCCTCTGATCCTGCATACGGGCAAGTGATAATTTTGGTAAACGTGTGGACCCACATTTACAAACCATTGAACTCTTTGTTGTAATAGGAGCATGTGAATGTTCATCCCCAGAGGTATGACCAGCAATATGCTCCTCTCCAGAATCATGTGGTTGATCATCTGAATGATCTGTCATTATCCTTCACATCAAAACAACAAACGTCAGTTCACAAATATACAAATTCAAATATTTTAATACTACTGTAATCAGAAAATAGAAAATTATACTAAGTTACATAGTAGTAAACATTGGTAATATGGTAATCATGTTAAACAATGGTAAAGATGGTAAAGAGGGTAAAGATGGTCATGATGGTCAAGATGGTAAACATGGTAAAAATGGTAAACCTGGTAAACATGGTAAAGTAATTGTCAGTGAACAAAAATAATAGATATATAATTCATGTAATGGTTATAAACATGATAAAGTAAACTAAACAAACATAAATCAAACAAAAACATATACTTATTTTGTTTTAAAGGATTTTTTTTAAAAAAAAACTTACAATATCTAACATTTATGGAAAAAATAAATTTAAACAAGAAATAAACATATGTTACCTATAATTTTAGGAATGTACAAATGGATTGTTTTCCCAAATTCCTTCATCGTGATCGTTCCTTATGGAACAAAATATGTCTTCAACATGATCATCATTATGTTATGTTAATCTTTCCATGGAAGTAGGGATCTCACATAAATCAGCATATTCATCAACTTCATCCTCACCAACATATTTTTTTCCCTTGTAAAACAACAGCCCACTGCATATCTGATTTATCTACTACATAGAAAATTTGTTTTGAATGTGTTGCCATTATAAAAGAATCAGGTGTGCCTTCCAATCTATTCAGATTAACAAATGTCATTCCAAATTCATCGTGTCTAAAACTGTTGTTACCATTAAACAATTTACAGTTAAAATCGGGAACATTAATTTTAAAGTAATCAACCTCCCATATGTCTTCAATAACTCCATAATATGCACTTGATGCAGAAATTGGGTTTTTTTCCATAGAACTCGAAGAATTCATTGCTTCTGCAAACACCAATACACCACTATTCTGAACTACTCTTCTGTTGTCCTTACCTTTCATATGAAATGTATAACCATTAATGTCATAACCATACCATGTTATCACATTTAACCATGGACCACCCACTATCCATTTTAATGTCTCTGATACATCTGATCTACCAAGCAAAGTTTTTTTAATCCATGACAAAAAAGTTCTGTTGTTCTCATTCAAAATCCATATTTCTTTCTTCTTTGGATGACATTGTTTCAACTCATTAATATGCAATGTGATATACGGTTGAGCATCAGTTATGTTATTCAAGATGCATGATTCTAACTTCTTCCTCTGTTCAGCTGACAATTATTTGTCTTTCAAGCCGTGAATCCCCTTTCCCTCATTATTAACTCGTTCATGGAGAGATAGAGGCAAACCTATGTGTTGCTCCACAACCAAGCAGCTCGTACAAAACTCTGCTACCTCCTCAGAAATATACTTTTCAATAATGGAGGCTTCAGGTCGATATAGATTTTTAACATACCCCTTTAATATTTTCATATACCTTTAAAAAGGATACATCCAATGAAGATATACAGGTCCACAAAGCATTATTTCTCGAACCAGATGAATCATTAAATGCACCATTATATCAAAAAAAGTTGGAGGAAAATACATTTCCAATTGACAAAGTATAAAAATTGCCTCCTTTTCTAAAATGTTCAAAGCATTCACATCAATCGCATTGTTACAAATTGAATTGAAAAAATAACACAACTTCATTATAGTATTTATGACATGAATGGGAAATATTCCACGCAATGAAACTGGTAGACTTTGTTGCATCATGATGTGACAATCATTTGATTTCATACCTATCAACTTCAAGTCCTTCAATGAGACAAATTTTTTTACATTAGAAGAATATCCTTGAGGCACTTTGGTATCATGAAGACACTGACAGAAGCTAATTTTCACCCTCTTCGATAATGTATTACAAGCCAGGGGAAGAAATGTTCATCTTCCTTTAGGAGTGGGAGCTAACTCCAAACATATTCCCATTGATAGTAAGTTTAATCTTGCATTCAAACCATCTTTAGTCTTTCCTTTAATATCTATCAATGTTCCAATCAAAGAATCATAGATATTCTTCTCCACGTGCATGAAATAAATATTATGTTAAACTTCATGATACCTCCAATATGGTAGCTCGAAAAAATATACATTTTCTTCCAAATATGTATATCATTACAAGATTTCTGTGTCTTTACCAATGTCACATTAAGGTTTTTCACCCTCTCAAAATACAGATCAGGGGATAAAGGTTTTGGAGCAGTATCATAGTCTTGTGATCCATTGAATGCATTTTTTAGTCTTCTATAAGGGTGCTCCATAGGCAAAAAATTTCGATGACCCATGTACACTGTTTTCCTCCCATTATCCAATTGACAATATGACGTCTGTTGTTCGAAAATTGGACATGCTTTATGCCCATTAACACTGTATCCAGACAAATTTCCATACGCTGGGAAGTCATTTATAGTGAACAGAAGCACTGCATGTAGTTGAAAATATTCCATTTTATAAGAATCATACACCCTAATACCATCAACCCATAACAGTTTCAAATCATCAATCAACAGTGAAAAGTAAACATCAATATCATTACCGGGTTGCTTTGGACCAGAGATCATTATACTCAACATGACATATTTGTGCTTCATTCAAACTTCATGACAGAGGTTGTAAATTACCAATAAAACAGGCCATGAACTATGTGTGCTACTGAGGGTTCGATATGGATTCATTCCATCTGTGGACAACCCTAGTCTGAGATTTCTAATTTCATTTCCAAATGTATAATACTGCACATCAATTTTCTTCCATTGTAGACAATCAGCTGGATGACGTACTTTTCCATCACATACCAGCTCTTCAGCATGCCATCTTAACCTTTTTTCATCATGTGAATTAGAAAATAAACGTTTGAGATGATTAATTATAGGAAGATTCCAAAATACCTTTGAAGCGAGCATTGTAATCTCTACACCAGCTTGTGATTTTTCTTTCACCTTATACCGTGATTTCCCACGTTTTGGACACTCTGACAGATATTCATATTCCTTCCTATATATAATTCAGTCATTCGGACAGGAATGTATTTTCTTGTATCCCAATCCCATCGTGCATAATATTTTCTTGGCTTTGTAATGTGAATCTGGAAGATCTTTATCTTTTGGAAGAATTTCTTTCATCAATTTTAGCAGCTCTGTAAAACTTTTGTCACTCCATCCAAGTTTCTCCTTCAGGTTAATCAATCTTAACACCGCTGACAAAACCTTAAAATCTGTACAACTAGGATATAATGGTTTTTCAGCATCACCATATAGACGTGCAACACTCGGTTCTATCTCTATTTGTTCTGCTACAACATCGCGAATCATATCTTCAATTCCATCAGAGTTACCATCTTGCAAATCATCATCATCAGTGACATTCCATCCAATTTCACCATGCCAAATCCAAGGGCTGTAACTTGGATTAAAACCATGACAAATCAGATGATCTTTTATATCTCTACTTTTCAACATCTTCATATTCAAACATTTCAGGCATGGATAGAAAAAAATGTCACTGCTTGGAACATTTCGTTTTGAAAATTCCAAAAAGGCATCAACACCTTCCTCAAATTCATTTCTCATTCGATGTTCCGTAATCCAACTTCGACGCATTATTACCTATAACAAATATCAACAAAAAATATTATTTTTAAGATAAGACAAATATATGTTTATATGAAAAAAATCATAATTTGAATGTAAAAAAATTTAAAAAATAAAAAAAAATCTGTGGGTATTTAAGAAAATGTGCTTGAATATTATTTTTAAAACAAAATATAGTTAGATATAACAGTTTTAAATATCATTTAATCAAAGAAAACCATGCCGCCTACATAGTTGATAGAAAATTGGAGAAAATGGAATAAACCTGAGAATCACCCCCACCCTTCGGACAACCCCCAAAACCCTCTGGACATGCCCCTACCCCATTGGACAGCCCCAACTCCCACCAACACCCTTGGACCACCCCTGGACACCCCCCAACCCTCCGGATAGCCCCCACCCCTCTAGACAACACCCCCACCCCTCCTAGACACCACCCCCACCCCTACCCCTTCAACACCCCACTGGACACCCCCCAACCCTCTGGACAACCCCCCAACCCCCGGACAACCCCCAAAACCCTCTGAACAGGCCCCTACCCCCGTGGATAGCCACTCACACCCACCCACCCCCTCGGACACCCCCCAGACACCACCTGTTTCCATATCTTTGATATAACAATTTTTTTAAAAGTGTGACATTATTAAAAACGTTTCATGAAATATGATGAAGAGTACAATCGTATTTCTTATGAAATTATTCTTACTAGAAAGGGTCTTAGTATTGGATAGAATAATAAATAATGTGGCATAAAATAGAAATATAATCCTAAAAAATGCATATAATCCAGCTTAAATATTTGAATAAATATATTTGTAATCAACCACCAAATCCAAAAGGTGTATGAGAAAACAATTAGGGAAAAACTGGCAATGAGAGATCATAGTCATTGAGGGTGGATGGTGTAAAAGGAAACACAAAATCAAATGAACCGAGACCACTTTATGAAGTAATCCATGAAAAAGAAAATCCTACATCAAATAAAATCGTGAAACAACAAAAAACACACAAATAACCATTTAAAATAGAATGTAGTATCATTATTCAGAAACTCTAAAAAATAAATAAATCACAATCTCATTGATTGAATCCTGAATTTCTAAAATAGAACAATACACTGGTTTCACTTTGGTTTGTGGTGAAATTATTTGTTGTATTCGATGATCAATTAGTTTTGTGACATAAAATCAAAAAATCTTTTGAAATACATATAAGTAACATTCATTATTCACGTTCACATTCTTTTTGTAAAATAACACATGTCAATATTATCATTAATAAAAAACATTATCATTATTCTCAACTAAAATCATGAGAATTGTGATATTCCCATTTTTATAAACATATATTAATGATGGTATGATAGAGTTTATCATAACTAAAAATATAAAAAATGGTATACTTATCTATAGTAGAGTCCTATAAGACAAAATGGATACATGATATTTCTGTGACATTTAGATTTTTTAAAGGGATATAATGATGTTTAATAATTCCCAGAATGGTGAAATTATAAGGGAGTTTTGTGTCTTCTAAAAATACAAGTGGGTAAAAGTGAATTTGTTTCCATTAAAGAAAACAAATGGTTTATCATAGATTTATTAGAAACTTTGAGGGTGAATGATAAATATTTATTTTATTATATTCCATTATAACTCATGTGTAAATATTTATTTTAGTTCAATTAATGAATGATAAATGGTTTACATTAATGGTTTTTGTTTTCTAAAAAAATGACAACTTCAATATGGATGATTGATTCCTATTCTATGATAAGATACTCAACAAGGATGATTCCCTATATATGAGGATAATTTCTTTTAATTCTCTAATCACATAAAAATTATTGGTTATCCAACTACGAAATTGTTAGATGAACCTTAGTTTTAAATTAAATATAGGATAAAAGGAATGGATGAATCAACCATACCTCAAATTTCTTTTTGATATTGAAATTCAAACCGGTCAAATCAAGAAATATTCCAAATCTTTCCTTAATCGCGCCATAGTCCTTCAATAAATAACCCCAAATATGTTTCCAACATAGGAGGATTTTGATTTATTAAATGCAAGGTAATATATCGAAATTTGTTTTATAATGAAATACAAAAACAAGACACTCAAGATATAAATGAATGTCTGGTGCCAACGATATTCAAAAATATGTAATAGGGTTCGAAATGGAAGAATCTAACCTAGTTTAAACAAAAAAATCACAAAACATAAATATAGACTATCCTGAAAAAAAACAAATGAAATAAATTCGTGGAATTCTTGATTGAGTGTTGCGAGTTGAGATGATAGATCCGAGGAGACAAAAGATGATAAATGATGAAGCCAAAATGAGTTTAACGTAGGTCGATCGATAAGCTGATTAGGGTTTAACGCATGAGAGAGACGAGACAGCGGACTATTGATCGAAAAAACATAAATGATAGTCCGCAGGGCTTAAAATTTTTAAATGTTTTATAACATCAGTTACTATATAACTGACGTTATAAACTAATTTTTAAATTTATAATGTCGGTTATTTGAAAACCGAAGTAAAAAACCCCCTTCACTTTGGTTTTTTACGTCGGTTATAAAATAACCGAGGTAAAAAACCCCCCGCTCTTTAGTTTTTTACATCAGTTATAAAATAACCGGTGTAAAAAACTCATAGATATCACGTTTTTTACGTCGGTTATAAAATAATCGACGTGAAAACCCCCCGCGCTTTGGTTTTTTACGTCGGATATTTTATAACCGACATAAAAAACTCGTATATATCTCATTTTTTACATCGGTTATAAAAAAACCGACGTAAAAACCCCCCCGCGCTTTGTATTTTTACGTCAGTTATAAAATAACCGACGTACAAAACTCGTAGATATCACGTTTTTTAGGTCGGTTATTTTATAACCGACGTAAAAAACCAAAGCGCGGGGGGTTTGTTACATCTGTTATTTTATAACCGACGTAAAAACCCATAGATTACTCGTTTTTTACGTCAATTTTCACATAACTGACGTAAAAAACCCCCGCGCTTTGGGTTTTTACGTCGGTTATTTTATAACCGACGTAAAAAACCACGTTTCATAGATTCTCACGTCGGTTATATATAACCGACATGAAAAATGGTGACGTAAATAACGTTTTCTGCACTAGTGATTACATCATGAAAATAAAAACTACAACAACATATTTTTTTCATAGTCCACACTCATATCCCCACATACTATCCCTGCAGGTCATTCATAAATTACTTCTTCATATCTTGGGAAAAATAAAACATTGAAAGGGGTGAGCTCAAATGCCCAGTAAGGATAACAATTCAGCGGAAACTTTCATAAATAAGAAAAAACATTTAAGGCAATGTACAACTAAAACAAAAGCCTTTTAAACTTGATCTTAAACATAGTATGGAAAAAATAAAATGAAATAATGCCATTTAATTATTCACATGGATATTCTACTAATCGATTAATCACATGCAATATCAACAACCACATTCATAATGATGGAATGCATAATGCCAAACTATCATAACCACATAGCCAAGGCCTCGTGCCAAGACGAAAAGTAAAATTTTTCCAAGGCCTTGTTCCAAGACAATAGTTTGTCTCATTAGACCTACAAATTCATCGAGGAGCTATAGCGGGCTCCACCCATCACTTATTTAGTCCAATGCTTTCCTCATATAGACAAGTTTAAACATAACATAAACATTCGTTTTAAAACTAGCATACAAAATGTCAATACTTTGTCTATAAACCATGAATGGTATAAAAATAACACATCCATAGTCAAAAATATCAAAAAACCTTCAATAAAATATGTAAGTTTTGTATCATAATAAATAAACATCAAATAAGCTTAAAATCCTTCAAAGGATGTTGACATAGATGAAATCAGAACTATTTGAGAGAAATATATCTTTTTTTTAAATAATTTAAAAGTCACATAGTTATGAAATATAACATTTAATTTGAAAATATTATTATAATCTTGTAAAGGAAGATTTGAAGATTTTATAATGGCGGAAAATAGCCGCACCCACCTTATAAGTTAAAAAAACATTCTTACCAAAATTCTGTCGAAAAGGGTAAAAAGCACCTTGTTTTGAAAATGACGGAAAGATTCCATTATAAACATCTTATTAAATGTCAAAAAATGGTATAAATGAATTTAACCCATATTATTGTAAATTGTAAAAATATTTTGAAATACATTTTTAAGAAAAATGGATGTGGATGATAAAGAAATCACTATAGATTATTACGTATAAACAACCTCGGATAATAGAGAGATTGTGAAATAAACCCTTAACTTGAACTTATCCTTGGTTGTGGGTAAGTTAACATCCTGATTAATGTTGAAATAATTGTTATTAAATTATACAAGAATCATATACATTAATATGATATCATATATGATCTTTTAAGATTGATTTGTTAATAATATCTTAGTATTATCGTTGTTTCGAGTGTTAACTTACTCATTTTCTTTCATATATTTTGTTACGTAAGTTGTGTATGTAATGGATAGGTTTTATCTCAATCATATCCATAATAATATCAATTCCATAGATACTATTATTAATCCTCAAATGAGAATTATATTTGAATGGATATGATGGAGAATGAATCTCATCGCGTTCGTGGAGACGGTAGTCCGTACATACGCACGAGCGACAATATCATTCTATTGATATTAAAATAATATATAATTGGATGGTATATCATATATACAGAATCATTATAAAGTTATATTTATTATTTATATTAATTTACATCATTATTATACCCATCCAAATAATAATTTATTGAATAACAATTACACCACGACGTGGAGACGGTAAGTCGTACGTACGCATGTATGGTGACATGTTATTCAAAGGATGTATAGAATACTAAAATATGGTTGTAAAATGTTTATAATAACATCAAAGTATATATAATATAATTGAGTTATTATTTTATAATGGTAATAACAATGAAATAAGAAGTGGAAGAAGAAAGGAACTTGAAAAAGGGTGGTGAAATCATTACCTCTTCTTTGGGTTCTTCCTTTTGATTTGATCAAAAGGGATCCATGAGTTGGCTTTCTGACTAAAGGAAGGACTCTAGGATGAAGTGAGGGAAGTTGAGAGAGTATCTTTTCAGAGGTTGGAAAAACCAAAATGCTTTGATAGTGTGAGTTAATGAGAAGGGAGAGTGCCCTTTTATAAAAGTGGTGAGGGGCACCTTTGGAAAAGCTAGAAATATTATTTTATAATAAATTTATATTCGGTTTCTAATGGATCCAAAGTGGATTATTTAATGGTTATGGTGGGTATGGGTCGAAAACCACTCAAAAAATATAATTTAGACAGGATTGGGTTATTATATTAACCTTATCTTTAAGTATTAACTCTTAGTTAATTATTTTCACTTTTACAATGTCTATTTTTATTTTTATATTATATGGTTCATAAACATAATTTATACATCCAAGAGACCTCCATGTGGTCCAATAATCATACACCTGTCATGATATAATTCTCTTGGACAATCCTTAGATTATTAAGAATTTAATATTAATTAATAATATAATATTTGTTTTAAAAACCTTTTTATGTCAATTTTGACACTATTCAATAATAGATTTTTGTAAAAATCATAACTTAATGATTACTTCTAAAAAGGTTAATTAAGTCAATCATATCATGTCATAATAACCTATAAAATTATTGTAATTCATTATAAGTCTCAGATTATATTTATTTGGGTATTTATAATATCAATTATTCTAATTTTTTCACTATTATTGTAATTTCAGCATCATCATTGTGTCATAAATAAATTAAATTATTTAATGTCTAAAAATTATTAATAAAATATCATTATGTATGAAATAACTTTGTCTTTCTAATGAATATTTAAAATCGAATTTATCTTATGTATAACCCTATATTAAAAATGTTTTAGTAAATAAACTTTTATTTTAACTCTTTTAACTCTTCTTTGAATTAAATAATAATAATTGATCTAATCTAATCCAAGTGGACCTAAATGATAACAGTTTATTCCTAAGGTTGTTTTTGGTCGAGATACACTTGTCCAACAGAATTATGAAATGTTTTAGGGTAATATTAATATCATTTTTATCCTTAATTACCCTATTTACTTTTAACCGTGGAAAATAAAAGTTAAAAGTTACTATTCACCAAAAATTATTTTCATCTCACTGAACCAAATTTTACTACTTGATATTAACCATGTCTATTGTATTTTGAAAATTCCATTCACAGAAGCGATAAAATTAATTTTTATGAAAAATTCAGTTTTTTAACTACCACATAGTGGTTTCACTATTCATAAAAAATTGATGTTTTTCAGAACAATGCCAAAATTTCACCCTAAGCTATAACTGATATTCCAAATTCAAAAATGATGTCTATTTTACAAAATTCAAAACATATAAGTGGAATTAATTAATTTTATAATTAATTCCCACTGTTACAATAAATAGTGTGTTTTTAAGAAACAATATATATCACAAGATTGACAATTGTTTATGTCCAATTTTAAAGTGAAATTAATTATAATGAACACCATTGGATAAAATGGTAAAAATATATTCTAATTATACTTCAAAACAGCTATATAATATAATTTATCACTATAAATTGTTTTGATTAAAAAAGTAGTTTTTAAGTATTTTTCACTATTCATAAAAATTGGATGTTTTCAGAAAAAAACCAAAAAACAAAATTTGGATAATTTCGATATTCTGAATCCAAAAATGAAGTCCATTTTAAAATATAAAATATATATAAATTCAAAAAGTAGATATTACTATTCATAACGGCTAGTTTGATAGGTTTTGTTGTGTTCGACCTCGATGTTGCATACAACACACACTATCAAATTATTTAAAGAGAAGTGTACCATAGAAGCTTGGGGTGTTAAAGTCCCTTCAAAAATACCCCATGGGAATTCGGGGTATACTTGTGATATAGTCAGTTGATTCGTACATGAAACCAACCGGTCTCCGGGACAAAAGGCCAATAACTCACAGACCGGGCGTCTGATTGATGCGTCGTCTGTTGAGTTGAGACCCCTATGCCGAGGCGGTACTTTGTGATACATCTATTGGAGACTTTTTGACACTTGGAGTATCGACCAGTACCTCATGGAGCGGATCCTCCAAGAGATGAGTAAAAGAGTGCGAAGACCAAGTAGCTGTAGACCTGACAACTGTTTGACCGATTCGACTCAGAGTGATTCGACAAGACCAGTGGATATAGTGCCTAGTTTTGTGGAAGAACCATATTGGTTGGAGTTCCTGGTATGGAAGAAGATCCTCGATACTTGAAAAGAGGAGTACCTATGACGGCTATTAGGGTGAGTGCCTGGTTTGGCGGTAGACCAACAACGGAGGATCGCCCGGTTTGGCAGTAGACCTACGGTACTTGACAGGAGGAGTACCTCAGCAGTCTAAAATTAGGGAGTAGCATCTCAGAGTCGCGACAGGGCCACTGTACTTGACAGAGGAGGATTTATCCATCCGTTGTGGTTTTGTTAATAAAAATCATGTTTTGAGCTGAGTTATTGACCTTTTTTTTTCCTCATGATTGAGATGGTTTACTTGATAACTTAGGTATATGTATGGGAATATACCTAAGTAAAGGTTATTTGTTGAGATAATTCTTTTTGGTTTATCCTTGTTGGATTTAGTGAGACCTTGAGTGTCTCGGGGTCCCTACTGGGTAGTGGTATACTCAACCCTGCACGGGCTATGCCTGCAACTCGTTGTATTGGATGTAGAAGACGAACAACGCTGACAGAGGCAGAGTGTATCAGGACTGGACGGTAACCGGAGGTGGACACACAAAGCTATGGAACACAGAGCGGACCGATAGACGCGGAGTGTTGAGGAGGACATCTGTACCAACCCTTCAGGTAGGATCCGTGGTGGACGATTCAGGTGCTCCTAGTCACCTTCCAGTTGTTTGTCTTTCAGTTGTACTTTGATTCAGTTGTAGCTATACCATTCATTTGTTCTTGTATTTCATTATACTTTTAGCACAATTATTATAATTCTATACTTATTGTTTTCTTCCACTTGTATTCTGGTTTTGATTGTTATATTTTATAAAGGAAATTCCTTCGATGTTTTTTGGAAATTACGCCTTTGGTGCTAGACGCTAGCCCCTGGCATGTGGAAGGAAGTCTTGGGGTAGTCATGATAAGGGCCCTAGGGGATGGGTCATGACATAAAAAATTATTATAACTCATATAATTATACTATAATGAATTTTCTACTTATTATTAAATATTATATACTTTTTATTATAGGGGAAATTAATATGGGGCCCCATTTATAAACATAAATTAACATGAATATAATTTTTTGAACTACCTGGTTCTGGAAAATAATGAAACAATTTTAACTCTATGGATTTTTCTTCAAAATAAAAAACATTATGTTTTTTGATTATCTAGTCAAAACATGATTTTACTTCATGGGTAATTTTTTTGATATTTTTGGATATTGTCTTCATGAAAAAATTTATCCAACTTAGATTTTCATAGACTTTTGGGTTTAATGAATTTTAGAATAGTGAATGTTTCAATAATTAGATAAAATGAAAAAATATTCACATATAGGATTTATATTTAAGTACGAAAGAATTTTTGTTCTATTTAATATTCGTATAATTAATATCAAGATCACATATCATAATTTATGGTTATTTGATATCTATCGAGCATTTATAGTGGTCAACGGATACTTAGTGTGGACTTCATTGCAATTTATAATCCTAATGAAACATTGGTACTGTCAATTACTTTATTTAATCCAGAGAATTATGATCTTGTGTGAAGGATTGGGACTTATTTAATATTAATTTTATTGGATTTAAATATACCATTTACAAAAACTCTATTCATAATGCAACGTTAATATAATTGGACAATGATTTTGAAAAAAATTATTCATTAAAGGAATTGGTTAATATTCCCTGCTCAACATTGGCCAATATAAACTGAGATAATTATATAATATTGGTGAAATTGAAAGAAATAGTCAGGATTCCTTCCATCCTATTTAGATTCAATAATTCATCATCTAAAAAATCATAATTCTATTAAAATTATTTTGTAAACAAGGAGTTCAGTGATCTTTAATGATAATTCATTAACTTTAACTATCAATATTAAAATTATTAAAATGGTGTTAAAAATTTGAAAAGTATTTTTATAAAACATGGGATGAAATCAAAAAATCTATTGAATAATAACTCTATTCCATATAGGAAGGAATGAAACACATTTAATTCTTTTTTGGTAATCATAAGAATGTGGTTGTGATATCCTATTAACTTTCCAACTTTTTAGACCATTATGATAACATGTTGAAAATATTACTAAAAAGAAAATGTCTTAAATATTGGGATATAAATTCTATTCACATTAATTCCATTTACAAATATTGAATTTTTTATAATCCTGTATAATTTCTCAATAATGAAATTGATTCTTGGATAACAAGAAAACAAATATAATCATGTTGTTCCCAACAACATGATTCTCTTCAATGGAAATATAACTGACTAGGACATAATAAAGTTTATAATTTGAATTTTTTTAGAAATTGTTATAATGATATTCTAAGATTAATTTCTCTGGATGTTGGATCATAGGATGTTTTATATCATCTTTATTCTGGAAGATCCCTAGGGCCTTATATATTTATTAATAGTGTTTTCAAATAATTCTTGGTTAACATTAAATATGATGTTTTCATTTTTCATAGTAATTTTTGTAATGGTGGTTATCATTTATAGTGTGTGAAAATTCAATTCATTTCTCTAATTCTTAAAAAATATAATTCTAATGCAATACCTCAATTAATATTTGTTTCTATATTTTGTACGGTCTAAACTGTTATTCGTAAAATCCTTGCCACCATTCCTAAATTTTTTTCAATCAAAATAATCCCATCAAATTTGTTTTTCTTCATAAAATGTAGGGATGTATAGAATTTCCTTATGACTTGTCCTAAATTAGTAAATATATTGTGAAATTCACTTGGTGGGGTCAAATTTATATTAATCTTGAAATAAAAAATACCATTAAAAAATGATTGCAACAATATTTGTATAGTTTATATCTTGTTTGGCTTTGATGAAATATTCAATAATTGGATTAAGAATCTCCTAGCATGGTATTGAACTACATTTATAGATTATGGATATTTGGATGAATATTTGTCTTTTTTATGGGGGTGAGATAGGGTGACCCCCTTATCAGGAATAATATTTTCAGTTATATAAGATAATTTATGTAGGATTCTGGTGAATTTGGTTAATAATGGAACATATATCACAACAAAAGATGTCTCCTTTATCATTCTCATTTATTTTATGTTGATGATATTATTAATATTATAAAATTACATATGAAATTTTTAAAGATATTCAATGAGACCTTTTTTCATTGTATCTAGGTTTATGGGTAAGAAATTTACATGTAAATTTATTTATTTATTTTGGTAATAATATTTATGTTGTAAGGAAAAATGAAATCTTCCATGTTCAACGAATAATATAATGTATGATTCCTATCAAATAAATTTTGGTTTCTATATTTATGGGGACCCCAAATCTTATTATTTTAGTCATAATATTCTTCAAATTTGGAGGCCAATTGATTCCAAAATTGTTAAATATATTTAAATGTCTAAAAAAATCTATATTATTAGACACGGTATTGTATCAAAATTATTTTTCTCTTTCATTTCCTGTAAATGGATGATTTATTTTTCAAAAAATATTATAACATCTATAAAAAAAATTTGGGATTCAAAGATTATATGAATGCAGAATAAATATTGTTCTCTTGAAGAACTCACGCAAAACTATTTCTATTGGAGACCTTGGAATAAATAATCTGGATAATATTAATCAAGATCTTCTAAAAAACCTTTTTTGGAGACTAATCAATAATAAATCATATTCCCTTGGATTTCTCAGGTCTATATTGTTATATAATCTTATGTCCAATAATAAGAATTATATGTACTCATCTATCAAGACATCTATCAAATATACATTATGTAGAATTAATTTTCAAGCACACTTTTTAGTTGATAAAAACACCAACCGAACATTATTGTTTTATTAGTGGTATGGTAGTCCCTTTTTATACCAATGTAGTTATGGTGACCTAATGATGGTTCTTAATAAAAAAATTATATAGAATCTTGAAAACACATATGATTTTCTAGATGCATCTAAGGATGTTATAAATACTTACTGATTCATTAATCAAGATGAATTCATGATTTCAGAAAATCCCACTAATGATATCGTTTTGTAAAATAACATAAAACATTATATAATAAGAGGGAATAAACTTGGATGGAATTAATTTTTTTGAAAAAATAATTTATATATCAAAATTCATGATGGTATTTTGAACTACACACTACAAACATCTTTTTGATACTTGTTTTCTTGTTTTTGGTATCAAATTATTTTCTAAATTAGTTTTATGTTATTAATATATGGATGATATTAATTATTAATTTTTATCTATTACACATCATTTATAATCATGGATTTCATGCATAACATTTTTTAGGTTAGCCTGTGCAGTTCTTGTTTTGTTCAAGCATTATTATCTAATGGTATCTACATTTCTATTTCAATTCAACTCTTCCACTTAATTTAGGTGTCCTGTTCAGAACTCACAAAATACATTTTAAAATTTTGAAGCACTAAAATTTATTAAAGGACCTCTTTAAATCTTCTCTCTAGTCAACATAGATTTTTTACATTAGTGAATGGATATAGTTCCTTAAAGTAAGGTTGATATAGAAATTATATGAATGTTCTAATGATTATTAGTGAATGGGATTAGTATCAGTTTTTTCTTCATATTTATTGTACTATTGAAATTTTCTAGAGGAACCCATTATTTTGAAGGATTTAAGTTAACATGGAATGGGTTTCAGGAGGTAATCCATGTTGTTCAGGATTTTGGTAATTATATAGAGACCATAATACTGAAATATTGTTGTGTCTTTATGGATCATGTAGAACTGAAACATCTCTAGAGACTATGATTCTAGAACTGTAAAATGTGATCGATATTATCAAACAAGGAGTGTAGAACAAGGTTCAATTTAAGTGTTAATCCAATTACCTAGTTCATTAAGTATGAAATGGGAAATTTCATAATTAGTGGAAACACACTTCCTAGTTCATTAAATGTTTGGAGATAAATTCTTTAACGTACCAAATCATCACACATATACATCATGATGACAATCATTTTGTTGATGTAAATGGAAACAAATTGATATGTGGTGGTTGATACATTTTTATAGTCACTTACATAATGATAAAATTAAACTTTTTAAATTGATCTTTTTAATATTCCTTAAATTTTATTATCTTATTTTTTATTATAAAAAAATTTAAAATTAATTTCATTATATTTTTTTAAAATAATTTTTTCTCCTAGAATACATATTTCTATTTTACTTTCTTATTAAATAATATAAATAATTAAAAAAAATTGAAAAGAAATTTTCAAAAAATAACTTCTTTTTATAAATTATCCTTCCAAAATTATATAAGAGTGGTTATTTTAAAATTTAAAGACATGATTTATTTTTTAAAGAATTGTTCTAAATACGAAATTTTATTTAAAAAAAAATTTATATAAAAAATTTATATTTTAAAAAATTTATTTTAAATGAAAAAATAGTTCATTTATATTATGAATAATACAATTATTATCTTTATAGATTTATAATGGGTTTTCATAAATTCAACTTATTCCTAATAAACAAAATTTCTAAAAAACTAACATTCCTCATGGTATGTGGGGTTAATTTTAAATTTTATTATACAACTTCTATGATTTAAATTTAATATATTTGAATCCATTTTTTGGAAAAAAAATAAATAATATTAAATAATAGGTATAGCTTTTTTTCATAATGAATAGAGAAAATAGTAAATACTTGTCCCCAATATTAATGTTCAAACTGGTAGACATGAATGGTTCAAAAATAGATAAGGTTATTTTTTCCAATAAAAAATCTCAACATCCATTTTTATGATTATATTTTGACCTCATAAAATACCACCATAAAATATATGTCCATTTGGAATCAATTGTTTTGTGTATATGTATTTATATTTTATTCTTTTATGAAAATAAATGTATTCCTACTCAACATATTATAAAAATACCCCTCCATTCTCTTATATACACTAATTTTAGAAATATATATCCCAAAAAAAATTCCCAATTACTTTATATACATTATTATTCAATATTTCATTATGAACTTATTCCAGAAATACAATTCCAAAGGTCCTTAAAAATTATTAAAAGAGGCATACTAGAGAAGAGGTAATCATTTTACTCAACAATATTCAATTTAATTATTTTTATAAATCATTTAAATCTATTCATTTCATGATAAAATAATATATTCAGTATCCAAAAAAT
The DNA here is from genome assembly GCA_963277665.1 of Viscum album. Lineage (NCBI taxonomy): Eukaryota > Viridiplantae > Streptophyta > Magnoliopsida > Santalales > Viscaceae > Viscum > Viscum album. The sequence goes on along the minus strand of OY728120.1, from coordinate 2,055,315,723 downwards.
ATTTAAATGTTAATTTGATTATTTAACAAAAAATATCCACCATATATTCGTTGAAATGATAGTTAATGTATCTCTCATGATGATTTCATCACTGTATCCTCCACATTGAGATGCCATTAATGTTCCTTCACCACTATTTATTTATGGTTATTATGATGGGATTAAAATTTATATATCATTTTAACCATGAAATTATGATTTGGGATTTACAATTATATATGTACCTTCTAACATTCTAGTTCATTGTAAAATGATAACATTGATCTTTTGTATGTTTAGACTAACACCTCTATGAAGTGATGTGATTCGTGTCTTAATTTAGTTTTACATGAACGTCAATAATGATATAATTAATGCTTATACATGATATATATTATATAATAATTATTTTATAAGGGGTTAGTATTATATAACATTCTTTCATTTAAAATTTTAAAAGAAAGAAACAACATTCAGGCTTATGTATGTCCTACCATCTCCTTATACATGTTAACTATTTTTTATATATTTACATTTTATAACAGAATCTGAATATAAATATATATATTTATATTAATATATATATGTGTGTGTATATAATTAATATATATTATTTTCAAATCATTATCTTGATTTAAGAAATTATGTAACAATAATTAATATAAAATTTCTAAAACTACTAAATATGCATTTTCTAAAATAAAATAAACAGTTCACATCATTAATTGAAGATTTTAAAATGGAATTATTAATAAATATGTTTGGATATGTTATCAGTGAAAAATATTAGATATAAAAAATATTTGAATTATTATAATAATAATTATAATAAATTTCAATTTATTATACAGGATTTTAGAGAACATTTGATTATATTCAATCTTGAGTTGTTGAATTTCTATTAAAATTTCATTAAATATTGAATTTATTGTGATTTTATTTCAAATGATGAAATTTTGGGGTCTTTATATGAATGTTTTTATATTATTTATATTTCATGTGATGAATTTTATTTTTTTAATTTTCTTTTATTTATGAATTATGGGGGCTAAAATATTTATTTTAAGAAAATCCCTCTTTAATTCATTCTTCATTCAGAAATCATTTTCCTTCCATATATATTTTTTCAATAAAAATTAAATTTTTTATTACGGTTATCAAAATAATGTTTATATTATATTTAAAACATTATCCTCTTTTTGAATAATTTTTTAATGGAATATTCTTTAATATTTTGGAACAATGTTCTTTTGAATTGTTTCCAAAAAACTGAAAGGAATTTTTGATTTAAAATGAATTCAATGAATAGAATTTCCACCACCACGACTTATCAATTATTTAAATATACATTTAAATTTAAATTTGGTTTTTTAAAAACATCATTATTTTTTGGGATCTTTTTTTTGTTTTAACTAAATGATTTATATATTAAAATTGTATTTTTCTCAAAAAACTTATCCGATGATATTTTAATGATATTTTTCATTTATGATAAAATGAATTTCCGTACATATTCCTTATTGGTTAGTAAACCAACAATACCATCCATTTTATTTATTTACATGGTCATTGATGATGATGAAAAGAGGGTGGTTCTATGAAACCCATTTATTTCTGACAAGTTAGTAATATTATGATCATACCTTGATGAAACACAATTATTTTCATTTGGATATACAATGATAAAATGATAAAATGTAAATAAATTTTTTTAACTTTCCCTTGGATTTGATATAATGATATTGATAATGATATATGATCTTGAGGAAAAAATATTTATGAAATTCACAATTTTATTGGTGGGGATCTGAATTTTATACTCTTTATTATGTTGGGTAATGATGGAAATCTCATGAGATAACAATGACTTGAATTTGGAGTGATCCCAAATAGGTATATGAATATATCCACTATGATAGTCTTTGGAGTGTTACTACACTAATTATATTATGAAATGTGGTATGATCCTGATCCACTATGATAGTATTAGAATTGTTCCTTGAATAAAGAAAATATTTTTTAAGTTTATATGTATGCCAAAAAATTATGTCATATGCCATTAATATTACCTCATTGATAATGATATTTTATTAAATTATATTTAAAATATTACACACTACCATGATTTTTTAATTGAATAATTATTATGATCTAGGATATATTTGGTATGGTTTTAAAATTCTAATATAATGTTCTCATACATTTTTTGTTATATTTTTGTTCAGTGGTCAATAATAGCTCCAATGTTCACCCTTACTGAGAATCTGGGCACACCGATTCTTATTTTTACTTTTAAATGATAAGAAGAATGGATTTGTGTTTAATATTTCTATAAAGGGATCTACATATGATTAAATTTTTACAATATTATGTAGATATATTATGAACATGTTATTTAGTTTTCCTTGTTTCAATAGATACTAGACCTATATCATTTCTAATTAGATAATATTATTATTGAATTTTCATCTTATAAGATGTTATATTTGTTTATGAAAAGGGAAATTTTATAAACATTTATTCTACAATATCATCTACCCAAGTTGATTCTTCTTGAAACTAAATTGTTGATGTTCTATTCAGGCATGTTCTACAAGGAACCCCAGTGATGGTCCCTCCTTCCCATGAGCAGATTAATGATATTCTTAAATGATTTAACTAATATTTAGTGTAATTTATTTTCTCTTCTATACAAATAATATATCATAATGAATATTATTATAAATTAATTATATTGTAACATCATAATCAATATATTATATGGTGTTATAAATCCCAATGTTCATATTTCACTAAAATAATAATTCCCACAATTCATAATTCACAATTTTCCACTAAATATGTTTTTTACCTATTATTTTATTAAATTCATTCAATTTAATCCCCTAAATAAATCAATTTATTTTTATTTCAAACATTTTTTTATTAAATTTCATGTATTGTTTTTTCTTTGTACTGTTCATATTATAGTTGTAATGTCTATTTGATAATATTTCCCATGAAATATATTTATTGTACTTGTACAATTTATTATTATCCATTGTTAATTATAAGTTATAATGGTATTTATTAATATGCTTCATTCATTTATAATGAAATAATTTATATTTTAATATTTTCATTCTATACTATAATTTCCGACTCTATTACAGCAATGGATGTTTACTATTATAAAATACATTTAATTAATCAGTTTTATAATTTCATATCATGTTCTGTTATTAAATGGATTTATATGCAAGAATTAACAATTATTTAAGGGTTATTCATGAAATTAATCTTCCAAAAAATATTTTATATGTCTATATTTCTATTGGGGAAATTCTCATTCCCATTATGTATAAAAACTCATTCATTTTCATATCCAGTATTTATATTTCTTATTTATATTCCTTATTATCATTTTCCATAAAATTGATTCATAATTCTCTTAAATATATGTCTATATGTGGAACTATATTTGTCAATTTTTTTGGTAGGGGATCATTCTTCTCTATGTACATATTCTGAATATTGTTTTATGGGATTTCTTATTTGTAACTCCTTGTTTCATAAAAAAATGGATATCTATTCTTAATAGTGTATGTGACACAAAACATCAATACTATATGAAGAATAATTATTTATAACCATTATAAACTACCAATTAAATTTTTGGTTTTGAGTATTATTATCTATATTATGATATATATACATAAATATTCAAATATATACAAATTTTTTGGTAAATTATAAGGAAATTATCACACAATCAATAACAGAAACATTTTTTTCACAAAAATATGATCCAATAAAATATGAATTTTATTTCCTTTCAAAAAATATATTATGATTTATTTATTTAAATAATAATATTATTCTTTTGTAAAATAAAAATAACTTTTTATATAATAATATCAAAAATAACTTTGGAAGATATTTTGGGTTTTTTTGAATTTTATTTTTCATTTTTAAGAATAAATCCAATTGAAAAATTTTCAAATATAGTCACATATTTTTATTATATAACGTAAAATAAATTATATATAATATTTTATATATTTTATTAATGTGGAGACAAATCACTTAATTTGAAATAATAGAAATAATTTTATTTGAATCTCCAATTTTCTTGATTATGGTAAAAGAATAATTTTATTATGAAAACAATATTTTCTCTATACTAATTTTTTGTGTACAATGTTTATGCATTTTATTATATAAAATTTCAACTATTAATGAATAATTTTAAAATATATTTATTAATTAAATAAATATATATATATATATATATGAGTTTTACAAAATATAAATATGATTACATTTCATATAGTTTACATTGGACAATCTTTTACTTAGACAACACATTTCTTGATACAACATATTGCGAAAAATATTTCTTGTTTAATTTTAAAATAAAATATGAAATGTATATGGATTGAATTTTATAAAATTTATTATATTTTAGGAATCATAAAATTTAATATTATATAATAATATCAACATAATTTTTCTAATCAATTAATTTTAAGAATAGTAAAAATTTATTATGAGAGTCATTTTAAAAATGATTTATAGGTAGTTGAAATAATGTGGTAAAAGGGAGTCATTTATTTTAAAATAATTATATTTTAGTCTCATAGTGGTGCATTTTATATAAAATTAATTAAATCTATTATTCATCGTTTAGGGATGCATATATATTTATAATGTAATCACAATTTCCAATTGTTTTGGTAATTTTTAAAAATGTTACTCCTTATCCCATTTAAAAGGCTGCATCCACTCCTCTACATTCCACATATAAAAATACAATTGATTCGAAAAATATATATTTCAAAATTAATTCATTATTTCCATTTCTAGATATTATAAGACTTTTTTGATCATAAAACCAATTTAGAAAGGCTTTAGATATAATCCTATAGAGGATATCTGAAGAAGAGGGTCGTTCTAAACTGAGAATCATTATATTATTTATTCTCCAACCTCCATAAATTCATATTAAACCATGATGATATAAAAATATTAATCCCTTATAATATGATTTTATTATGTTAATTTAATATACTAAATCCTTCTCTTATCCCAGCAAATATAAAATGATACCATTTTTCTAGTTTATTGTGGACTACCGCCTCACGAACCGATATAATTCATTTTGGGTTAATTTACTATATATTATATTCACGAAATATATTTAATTTTTTAATAATAATATGTCACATACATTCTTACATTATAGTCCCTTAAAATAGGACAACATCATTTGTGTGTATGGCGGACTACTGCCATGAAAAGAGATGTTATTCATTTATTATTACCAGGTAAAGTGGTTAGTATCTATATATGTGTTTCATAAAATAATATATATTTTATACAATTATAATTTTGTAAAGGCTAAATAACACATTCCTTATTCCCATAATGGATATTTAAAAATTTTAATGATATCCATAAGTACAAACAACCTAATATCTCAATAATTGATAATAGTTTATTGTTTATAAAAATAAATAATGATTGGTTTTGATAAATATAATTGATATAGAAAAATTATAATTAAGTAATTATTATAATTTATATTATATTATTATAATAACTTTTACTTTATTCAATAGTCTAATTTTATTTTGAACATATGATTCAAGCATCATCAATATGTCGGGGTTGAACAAAAATGATTATGTAATTGACTACAGAAAGATAGTACATAAAATAAAATTAATAAAAATAATGAAACAAATTAAATATTATTTAAATAATTTAAATATTTTTGTTATTTATTATGATAGTAATACACATGGTGCATTGGGTTTAGGGAAAGGGATCTCTATAAACTTCCCTTGTATTTAGCCTATTAACATTCTATCTCAACTAAATTTATATCCCTCTTTAATTTTATGAAATATTTATAAATTATATATATATGTCCCTCAAATATATAGAATTATTATTCTTAAATCCATTAATGGGTTATGACATTCCTTATTCATATTTCTACATTTCTCTTAGAATATGAAATTTCATTTTATTATGGTATGAAGTGAGATCACGCCCCCAAATATTTTCTATGTTATATTATAATGTTATACCTTATGGTTTATTTATCTTATGTGGAACAAATAAATTATGATCATGTTATAATGGATTTTCCTAGATATAACCATAATTATTTGTGAAAAAATATTATCTCATGAGGCTTAAAATATCATATTGGTGAGTAAACCAAATCTACTATGGTACAGTTTCACCATGAGATATTTTCTATGAAGTTATCGAAGACTCATTCCAATGTCATATGAGATATATCATCAAAAATTCCATGGTTAACATGATAATATTATACCATGTTCATTATTTTATTCTATTGTGTGATTACTAATGAGGATTATATTTTATGATATCATATTGTGCCATAAACTCACACGTTATATTTCATTATCATTTTTATTCACTTACGGATACTTTTATCTCACCCCATTATTTGATGTATTCCACAGGTTATTGTATACATTTTATAATAAAAAATTGTTATATGATCTCATTTTTTTGTATAAAATTATTATTTCATGTTTTTCCTTTTGTATGTATTATATTATTATTAAGAAATTAGGACTAATGATCATTGGGTTGTAATTAATGGAATTTCATATAAAGAACATTTGATAATATGTTTAAAAATATTCATTCACAAGAGATTTAATCTTCGAAATGTTTTATTTGACCTTTGGAATCATGGTTTCTATAAATTCATTTTTTTCGATAGTGATATTTTTAGAATAATTATATATATAGTAAAATATCCTTCAATATTGGTGAATGAAGAGTGAGTGGTTTCTTGGAAAAAATAACTTTTTTGGATACTACAAGTTTATATGGCTCTATAATAGCTTTCCCTAGTGATAATAACATTGAAAAAGAATCATTTAGCTATACTTTATCATGATATGATGAAAAAATTAGACTTTATACACACATTGTTATACACATTAGAGGGATATTCATTGGAAATTAAAATACATTTTACTAAACATTATGAAGGTGTTGAAAAAAAATTCAGGTTAGAAAAATAAAAAAGAACCATCACCATTGATAACCATTATTGAAGCCTAGTGTTTAATAAATTATGATGTAATTTATCAATTATAATTTATTAATTCAATAATTTTAATATCACATTTATTATGTTAATGTATTCATATTTTTTATTTTTACATAATACTTATAAATACAAGAAAGTTTACCAAAATCTAACAGGATATAAAATGTGATAATTTCCTAAAATGATATGTCTAACCATATAGAAGTTTAAGAAGAGAACCCTATGGGAGTAGTGCCTTTACCAGCTCATGTTATGAATGGTAAAATGGATCATGAAAAAAACACATAATCATAAGAATGAGAAAGTTATAGTTGAGTCATTTATGAGATAAAGGATGCATAACAGTATTAGATCTTATAATGCAATCATTATAGAAAAATTTATTAACTCTTATGAGAAGATATTATCTTAGATTAAATTCAAAAATATTTTGAAATTTGGGTTGGTTATTTCTAAAATTAAGGGTGAAGATGATTAGTGTTGGACACAAATCATGTATTCAATGTTTATTAGAGATATCGATTCAAATGATTGGTAAGATATCAGGAAAATATTTTTCACTAAATGTTTTTAGTAGCATCTTTACCATAATCTAAAGGGGGAGTTCCTTGGTCTGTATAAAATAGAAGATGAGTTTTTAGGGTATATGAGGAAAAAATTACAAGGTTATCATTTTATTTCATTGGTTTTTTCATCAGCATCTAAGTGAAGGTGAACCATTTGTTTAGTAGATTAATGAAATGTTCATAAAAATACTTATGGAGTCATGACATTGAAGGCTATGTAGATATTTTTATTTTTTAAATTAATATATGTATAGATATTGGGGATTACTATTGGTCTTGTGGGAGAGGATAATGAAAATGAATAATTTATTATTCATTAGTTGAATCAATAGACAAATCATATGGGTAAATCCATCCCAATATCCCACTTTTCAAAAGTGTAGGAAGTAGAATCCTAGAAAATTATTAAAGGGAAGAAATGAATTATTGAAATGTGGAAATCTATGGAATCAAGATAATATATAATGATATAAAAAAACTATAATATAAAATATGAATAGGTGATTAAAATAATGTCTCACATTGAAGTACTGTGAATCAATTATATAGAAAATGAGAAAAATGAAATCCAATGGAAAAAGAAAAGGGTTGTTAGAGAAAATAAATAATTACAACATTTGAGCATTTGAGAGAAAATAATGGAATATTATATCACTACTTATTATATTTTTTCTCTAAAATGATGTGGTGAGAGATACACTAGTTATTCATAACTCAATAATTAATGTACAATATGATTATGGATTGATGAATTAATTTATATTTCTAATGTGTAGAATATATATTCATGAACAACCTCAAAATATTGGTGTTGACTGATCTATGATAATATTAAATTTAATGGTGGGTGAATCCAAGGTATTTGTAAAGAAACATAATTTCCATGTAATTTTTTTAATATAAGGGAATTTTACGAGTCTGTGAAAATTTACCGGGTATGAATCTGAGGACCAGAGTGCACAGAATGAATTTCAGAACGTGTTTCGGTTACGTTTAGTAAACATGTGAGCATGTTTTTTCTAACTTCTAAACCGCTACTCATAATTGAAATCCAAGGGAAGTGTTGAACTCGTAGTGCTGATATTCTCTTAAAGAGCCTTTCACCTCGACCGCAGTAAGAGGAGAGTGGAAGTTAGATTTTCACATATTCGTGAAAAAATAAATAAAATTAAAATTTTGTAACTTTTATTTTAATTTTTAATCCATGTGGATGTTGATAATTTGTGACCACCAGACCTATGCCTACCATTACATGTTATGATGGTGCAGACTACCCAAACTATCCTCCCATGAGATGTTATGGTAGTGGGGACCACCCGAGGTATAAACCCCCATGAATTACCCTCTTAATGAGGGACAAAACTCTCAACTCCCTCCTTAATTTGGAGGTGCCTCTAGAGCTTCCTCCACGTTATTTGTGCCAGCACCATACATTAATTTTTACAACGTGTGTTTTTGTGCCAAATTAATTTATTCTCAGGTTAAATTATTTTAGTCGTGCTTTTTCCTTTGGGTCAGCAACGTAGAGAGCTCTTGGAGGATTAATTTCTTCCAATGAATAACTTCTTACCTAAATGAAGAACTCCAATGATGAACTTCATCCACGAACGAAGAATTCCATCGAAAAACGTTCTTCAGAATCAAGAAAGAGGACGACAAACGAGCCAACAATTGAGGAAAATACCAACGACACTGACGTCCAACTTTTCCCAATGATTCGCCTTCTTCCTCATGAACTCATTGACTTCATCAAGTGAATAAGGTAGTGGTTATTATTAAATTATTGAATTATCTTGTCTAATTTCCTCTTTCTTGGAATTCATGGCGAACGTTGATCAACCACATTGTGTTGATCCACAATTCGTATTAAATTGAAGAGTTTTTCATTCATGACTATTGTTTTTGTTGAGCCGCTTGCTACCTCTATAATCCAGAGTGTGCGGGATAAAAAAGCATGGCATATACACTATGCCATTATTCCTTATTGTGTTATTCACAATGGAACAAAGTGGATTACACCACGACAATGAACGAAGAGAGAGGCCTACTAATCTAGCCGCTGACAAAAGAACAACACCCCACCAATAGACCGAGCAGCTGCTGCCATCCATGTCGTTGCCTCTATCCTGGCAAAGCTGCAGCCACCTTCCGAGCCGCCGCCGCCGCTAGGGTGAGCTGTAACCACCGTCTGAGGAACCCCTGCCATTGGGACAAGCCGATGCCACCATCCGAGCCACTGCTGCCATCCGGTCTGAGCTGCCACTGCCATCCCGTCTGAGCTGCCACCATCATCCATGCCGAGCCACCGCCATTGTATGGGACGAGCTTCCTTTGCCTTTTCATGCGGAGCCACTGCCGAGCCGCCACCTCTAGGCCGATCCTCCATCCGAGCTATCACTGTCGTCCAGGCTGATCCACTGCCCGAGCCACCACCTCCCTTCCAGCCGAACTTCCCCGGTCGAGCCGCCCCACGGCCTCATGCCCTCACGACACCCTATGCAGCCTCGCGGCCACCTACGGCGCTCAACAGCCCCTCACGGCCTGTCGGGCTAGACCAAGCAGGCCGGGCCGCCCAGCGGGCCTGGCTGAAACCAATGAATCATAAAACCAGAGTTGGTATCCATAATATCATTTAATAAAACTATTCCATGAATCATAAAACAGTCCCAATGAACATAACATGAAATACACATAAAAAATATGCATTTTTACTCAAAAATGCCACTTCAAAACCCACCCCAAAACAAATGATACTAATAAAATTGTCACACAAAAATTGGGAGATATTAATTCTGAAAATATAAATCAATCAAAACTAACTCATCCAATAATGCTTTCACATGGAATTACCTACCACAAATTTCAAAACACCAAATCCTTTTATGAATGTTCACCCGCACCACACCCACACCAGATGAGAGTTAAACAAAACCTAAAACAACAATATTTGACCAATAAACCCAACATCAAACCCTTGTTTAAAATCCACACTTTCTGGAAATTAGGATATTCTAGAAAATATGGATGAACCCCTGAGAAAAAAGATGAAACCTTATTTAAAATGGAGGAAGAAGGAATTTAATCCACTTAAATGATGGATATTGATATAAATGGCCCTAATTCACCAATAAAAGAATCATGAAGTATTGAAAACAGTTAAGGAGGATCTAATAAGTCATAGTAGGTCTTTTGGGGACTAAAATGGTGGAAAATACTGAAAATTGAAGGTGTTATGAAAGAAACATATTAACTCTTCAAATCTGGGTGATTTGAGAAACACTAAGAATGATTTCCCCAATACGTGGTAGAGATGAGCTGTAATGTGGAATACTAGTTGTTGGGGGTGACATTCAGGTTTTTTTATTTGAGTAGGAGGTGGAATCACTGAAAATTAGTAAAAATTGACTGAGATATTATAAAATTAATAAAATAATTTCATGTAGAGAATGTGATTACGGGCTGGACCAATACCTTAATAAAAACCCCAAATCCATCATTATTTGGGATTCTTATGAGGTCAAAATTGATATTGTGGTTGAAATATACTAGGGTATGACAATTTAGAGGTATAATCAATGAAAAAAACATGAATGAGATATTTAAATATTTAAAAATAATTTAATGTATGAAAATGGTTTACGAGTTGGCCCAATAACTTAATAAAAAAACAAAATTCTTAATTATTATGGATTCATATGGGGTCCAAATATATATGGTTTTATTAATATACCAGGGGATGAAAATTGGGAGGACTAATGGGTGTAAAATGATGTAAAATGAAGGATTTATAAAAAAACCAGAATAGTTTTTATAACAAGAAATGAGATCACGGTTTGTCCCAAATCATGAGAGCACATTCTTTTCTCAATAAATTCATGGAAAAACAAAAAAAATCATGGATTGTAATTAAATGAAAAATAAATTTAAAATAAGTCTTGTATTTGGAAAATGTCGCCAAAATAAAAATTCCCACCTTCAGAAATCCACAACAAGGCTTAAATATAAAACCACACCTAATAGAAAGTCCAAAATGGACATCATTGATAAATTTTGCCCACCCCAAAATAGCCAAAACACCTCTAATTAATCAATAATGTATGGAATACAATCACCAACCAAATGATACACCACTTACTGAAAGAATAAACAATATTCAATCTACATTCCAAAACAAGACACCTCAAACACTACCCAGACAAGACTCAAGAATCTTACCTGGAATGAAGAATGAAAACAAATTATGTCACCATAGTATTACTTCAAAAATACCATTGGGCACACTTAAATCCAAAACATTTACTCAAATAGAAAATTATGGTTAAATAAATCCAAAAAAACTACATATTTCCATAAAAACACTAAGTAAAAAACTATATTACTGATACGGGGAGACACAAACAGAATCCCCACCAAAAGGGGAAACTCAAATTTTTTATGATATATAATCGGCAGACTAACTGTGGGAGCCCTGAATGGAATCTAGACATAAGTGGTAGAATTTCATTATATATTTTCCATACATCTTACATAAGACTCATGATGGGTCTCCCCACCATAATAACCAACCATCTTAATAGATCAGTATGAGAGAACATGAAAATACTACAAAATTTAAAGAGTTGGCAAGACCACATAATTAGTACGCATGTTTTGGGAAACCATGTGCTAAATATGAGGATAATTATGTCCAAATGAGAATATTTTCATGGTTACATGTGATGAGGAGAATGGCCGTGTAGATACCATTCGGTAGCTACTTTCTCTTATCAAACAATTTTTTTGGTTGGCGCATTGTTACTACTAACTGTGTGGTAACCGTGATCTTCAATATTCCTTGCATGAATTTCACAATTTTCACTAAATGATTTAAAGGAAACCTAATGGAATAATATGAACTCATTCTATAACCTGAAAATGAGGTCATCCCACCTCCACCACAGAATGAGAACATCTAGAATAAGATGACGGTGACATAGGTTAAAACTAGTTCCATATTTCATACTTAGTGTAGTACATTGACCAATGTTTGGAACAAAAATGATATTTCCCCTAACTATGTTATAGCATCACTCATGTACCTATGTCTAGAGGTAATAAGATTGAATCATCTTTAACTTCACAGTGAAGCTTTGGAAACCCCTGAATGGAACATCTTCTTCCAGTGCTACAAACAACTACACCATAATACTATATTGGTTTACCATAACATAACACACTCTGAAACACACATTACCAAAACCTAACATTTTCTGAAATAAGGGATTAGAAGATTCACACATATCACCCCGTTTTTCTTCAGATGAAAAATTGAAGGAGGAAAAGACATATGTAAACACCTTCTTATTGATAAAGGATGTTGATATTTTCCAAATGGAGACACACATCCTAAAAAATAGACACTCTTATATGATTGTGGAACCTCATCCTTTACAATAAAATGAGCACACAACATCACAAGTCATTATGAACATTAACATTGTGATTAATATAAACAGAACAAAAGGAATGATCTTATGTCGTGTCCAAAACAACCCATGATTCATTAATGCGGCCATAATATCCCCACTCAGCCCGATTTTCCACATTAATGGGATAACATTAACTCTTTCTTTCATAAGACTGAAAAGAGTACCAAGGTCCCTCTTAGACTACATCATACACTGATACACCTGAACCACATTATCCTTTGGAAACTAAGGTAACTTAAGAAACTATGGTCTCTTTCATCCTTCCATGACCACTCTCCTACTACAAGAGGATCCCAAAATCATGTAAATGTAACGGGGTGTAATCAATCTCCAAAATTTGAGTATAAATTTATTATGATGATGAACTAGAGGATTTTCCAAATTAGAAACAACCTTTTTTACACTTTATTCCTGCATTAACTATTAATGGTGATGTACCTTATCCAAGGATAGAACCCAAGGACCAAACCAAGATAGTCCATTGGTCAATACATGCCACACACCCGAATCAAACACATGAGGGGTTCAACAATGAAGGCTTCCTGGAATATTTCTCATAAGGATACCGCTAACCATCCCTTCAACCCAACATTCCGACAAAAAAACAAAAAAAACATTAAACAAGATGGATTCTTGGGATAAAAAATCCAACAAAAAAATAGTTCCAAAAACACATAAAAAACACCACCCAAACTGGTCATCAAGACATAATGTTATACCTTAAAATAAATTACTTCATTGAAAAAAATGGGTCAGTGGTTAGTGCATTCCCCATTGTTATCCCATGGGCCTCACACATGCATGTTTACGTGTCACACCAGGAACACTCCTCATATTCATCCCTATACTAGTCCATTCATTAAATAAATAATACATCATTCCATATAAACCCATTTATGTTGTCACCAATTTAAATATGAATGGTTAAAATAAAAATTCATTCCACTTTTCAAAACCAATACATTCAAATAATACATCCTTTTTCTCAACACCACTAACCAAAAAATCAAAACCAAATTTACAAATTAAAAAACATTTTAGAATGGCCAGATCATTCAAATAAGAACTCACATTCAGGATATTCACCTAAATTTCAAAACATTTATTCCCCTTTCAAAACACTATCAATTTAATGACAAACACCATTTTATTAACACCCATTCATTGATAATATTATATCTTTTTATATAAAATAAGGTTCCAATGATTAGTAAAACTATTGAAATTCTCACCAGTTACCAAATCAAAAATCCATTTCTAAACTCCACACACAAATTCAACAAAAATTATTCCATTCAAAACACTATTACAATAATTCAGAAAGTTCCATTTCAAACAGCTTTTCAAAATCCGTATTGATGTAATGTATACTTTGAAACAACTTTAAATAAAAAAATTACCATTTCAAAACAATTTTGAAATTTCAGTTCCACTATTTCACAAATAAAAACATTCCCACATTATTTTAGAATAAATTTACAAATAATTTTTACTTATTAAGACCAGGTCATTTTTTATTTAAAACCAATCCTCTATGATTCCAAATCTAAACAACAGAAGACAATGCGAGAGGAAACTAGTTTCAGTGGGTGACATGGACATATGGTTAGAGGCCGTAAGACAATCAATTAACCATAAATGAGGGTGTTCTAGGGAAATATCTCTGTCTCCTCATGGATTTCGAGGCTCAGAAAGCTCACTAAATCCATTAACCCAACCCTCTTTTCATTTTTCCCTAATCATTATCAAACTATGAAAACCAAAGGACTCAGATAAATCCTGACATCAGATGGTTACATGAGTCACGTCATGAGGTGTCCTATCCTGGAACCCTACTTGTTATCATAATTTCTTGTCCTTACAATCCTACCCCTAAACAATCCCGAAATTTCCCAAAATAACATGACCTATGAGAGAGAACATACTCTGATACCGTTTTGTCACGAACTGAATTTGTTCCAAATTAAAACTGGCACCAAACCTAGCCCATGGAAGGAAACCACGGGCTTTCTTGATCCCCATGGGTAGGAACAAGTGAATGAGTATCATAAAATAAAATATGAGAATAATTTATGTATGTTTATAACCATAGAACAACAAACAAATCCAATAAAACATATCTGAATTTTTCAAACAAAACAATCTTTTAAAAAAATTCTTAATTTAATTACACAACTTAAGACTACACACAATGAATAAAAAATGGAACAAAAACCAAAGTACTACCCAAGAACCTCTTCATGGAAAGTTTCACCACCATAAATCCTTCTTCAAGACACCTCTCCATGAAGGATCTCCAGAAACATGTTTCATTGTCAATAATCTTTTACCCAATCCTGTGATAAAATAACCATGTCTACTTACACCCCATGGTGTAAGTAGGGTGTGACAAAAATTCCTTTTCGATTCCACCTCAAATTAATTCCATATGAAAATCATTATAATAAAAAAGTCATGCATGTAATGTTAACAATAAATGTTAGTAACATTTTCTAAAATATGCAACATTAAATGAAAAGAGTTTCAGGTGTACTACATTAAATGAAATCCACAATTTTAAATTGAATGAAATGTCTAATGAATTTTACAGTCAAACACATTGTATTATTATGGTAATTATAATGTATCAAATGAGAAGAATCAATGGGATACAACCCTAGGCACTGGCTCACTTTTGGTTCAAAGTACCTTGTATCTTAGTGAAGGTAACCATACAAATATCTATTCTCGTGCACACGATCCACTAGTAAGGATCATACCCATAACCTTGTGGTCCGACAACAACATCATCATCATCATAATCATTTTTATAGTTTATTTAGTATTGTAGTAGTAAAAATATCTATATGAAATTAGGTCCAAACCCCATGGGATTTCTAGAATACTAGTACACGACTAGCAACCTTGGTACCCTAGTTTTCCTTCTTGTGCTCAAAGAAGTTCCAAAATACATGAAATAAAATTTTCACATTGAAATACTACTTAATTGGCATACACACACCAAATATACTACACACATGTCCCATTACCCTTGTTTTCATTCAAATTCATTTTGGGAATCATACTCAAACCAAAATAGCCCACAACACTTTTCACATCTCTTTCACATTTCAACAAAACATTTAAAATAAATTATAAAACCATTAATAGATAGTAAATATCACATAACATACCATTAAAATTTAAATTTTCCATTTCAAAAGTTCACTACTACCAAAAAAATTTGGAAACATAGTTTCACCTCATACATAAATCAAGAATCCATTAAAAACATCCACAAAACAATTCCAAGTAGTGTAACCATGTTTCGAAAATAAAGACCTTATAAAACCTCCTTTGAAGGAAAAAAACATAACAGTAACACATGTAACCATTATATTCTTCCATAACATCATTTAATAAAACTATTCCATGAATCATAAAACAACCCTAATAAACAAAACAAGGACTACACACCATAAATATTCATTTTGGCAGAAAAATGCCACTTAAAAACCAATAGCTAAACAAATGCTACCAAATGTTAAATTTTCACCAAAAAGTGGAATAAAATCATGATGAAAATATAAATCACGCAATTATAACTAATCCAATAATTATTACACCTGTAATCACATACCACATATCGCAAAACACCAAATCCTTGTGCGAATGTTCACACACACCACCGTCGCACTACAAGATAGTTAAATAAAACATATAACCATATGTTTGGACCAATAAACCAAAGATTAAACCCTAGGATTGAATCCATATTTCATTAAATTAGGATGTTTATAATAATATGGATGAAATCTTAAGAAAAAGGAAGAAACCATAAGCAAATGAGAGGAAGAAGGATGGAAACACACTTACTTGAAGGATCTGGAAGAAATCAGCTGAAATCCGTGAATATTTGAATATTGAAGGATACAAAAATAATGGGGAGGCTAGAATAAGTCTTATTATGATAGTTGTGGAATTAAATGTGGGAAAAGAGTGAAAATTGAAGGATTTATGAAAGAAACATTTTACCTCTTCAAATCTGGGTGATTTTAGAAAGACTAAGTATGATTTCCCAAATGTGCTTGGGAGATGGTTACCAAATAGTAAAAATATATAATGGGGCCAACATTATATTTTTGTCTTCTAGTGGGATGTTAAATCACCAAATAAAATTAAAATATGAATGAGATATTTAAAAACAAATAATCCAAGAAATGGGCTTATGGGCTGGACCAATACCTTTATACAGAAACAAAATACATCATTATTATGGATTCCTATAGTATCCAAATTTTTATAGTGGTTTTAATATACCAGGGGATGCCAATTGTGATGTGGATTTACTAAACAGCAGTTAAAAATGACCGAGATATGGATAAATTAAAAAAAATTACTGTAGGAAATCAGCTTATGTGATAGCCGAATACCTTAATAAAAATCCCATATCTGTCTTCATTAAGGATTTAAATGAGGTAAAAATTATTATGGTGGTTTTAATACACTAGGTGATTCCAATTGGGAGGTGTAATGATTGTAAAATTTTGAAAAATTAATGAGTTATTAAAAATAAAATTTAATTCATAAAACATGGAATCAGATCACGGTTCAACCCAAATCAAGAGAATACACATTTTCATCCAAAAATAAATGGGAAACCCCACAAAAAATCAATAATAGTAATTTAATGAAAAATAACAATAAAATTATTCATCCATGTTAAATAGTCGACAATTGAATATGATATCACCAGTTAAAGATGAAAAATATTTATTACTAATACATCATTTAAAAAAGGTATAGAGACTAATAGTTCATAATGATTCCTATCCAAAATACTAATTCTCCGTAAATATTTAGAGAAATTTTTAATTGTTATTTTAAATATTTCCTCAAACAATTTGTGATATATTTATAGTGGTTACTATGATTCAATAAAAAATTAAGGAGGATAATGATGACCATTTGAATACTACTATGAAGGCTTTGAGAAAGGAGAAAAAACGTGTATTTTATAGTAAATGTGATATATGTATAAAGAAAATATCATTATAGGGAAATATTATCTCCCTTAATGAGATACTTGGGGGAAAATATTATAAAATTGAATTTTCAGAATTGACAATACCAACATCTAGAGTAGAGATACATAGTTTCATACGTCTTGAAACGTATTATGAATGAATATTTTAAAAGTATCATTTTTTAAAACCCACTAAAATATATAAAATTTAAGGGATAAATTTCTTTATAGGTTGTTGAATTTTATGAGATATTTAAGGAGTTTAAAATGTTCATTATCATTTAAACAACCTTCACTTTCGCTCATGAGGGGGACTTATTTTTGTATGAAATTACAATTATGTGATAAAATTAGTCTTTTTACTAATTAAAATTTTAAAAATGATTACCTATGACATAATGATGGTTAATGTTCTTGTGAAGAACTATCACACTCTTGAACCACTGTTATATGTATGGATTGATTCATTAAAAATAGTTTGACATTATTTCTATGCGTAGAAGTATGAAATTTATAAAAATAATAAGAGAATCAGACATATATTCACTTAGAATGAGCATAATTTAAGCTGTAAACGATGGTTATAGCTAATGAAGGAATATAAATACTAAATCCATTTCCATATATAGAATGAAAATTGTGTGTTATATTTTTTATATAGAAATGATTGGGAAACAATATCACCAATGATAATTTATAAGGACTCAGTCTTCATAGACATTCTGTAGAGGTCCATTGGAATAATAATGAATGCAACATTATGATTCTATACTTAAATTATTTCTCAGTAATTCCATATGGGGATGAGAAATGATTCACAAATTGGTTATGAAGAAACTAATATTAAAGAGGAAACTGTAAAAAAATTTAATTCCTTGGAGATAAAATTTTATGAGTAAGATTAATGATTTGGTTTAGGAATGGGTGTTCCGTAAAATCCTGATGTAATGAATGAACTGTGGAATAATATACATATATTATCATTCCCCATCAACTTAAGGAGAATACTGATGTATTGAGATCCCAAAAAACAATATTGATTTGATAATTTAAAGAAATATATAATAGAATATTCATCAATGTGCTTGGGAAAAATAATAGGACATGAAACAATCTATTCCCTTACCTGTATATAAATTGTAATAAAATCACCATTTATATTGTCACTTATCTTCCAAATATATCAATTGGAAACAATTCTATATGGGTTATAGTTGATCTTTCAAGTATGACTAATCACTTTATTTCAATTTTATTGGACTTCCCACTAAATATACTTTCTATGATATAAATTTTAGTGCTGGTGAGGATCCATGGAAGGTCATAATATATTGTATTTTCCTAAGATATAATATTTACTTCCATGTTTTTAAGAGCAGAAAATATGCTCTAAATTGTGAGTTGAACATAAGTATTAACTATCTCCCCAGATAGATGGCCAATATGAGAATCCTATATAGAAACTCAATGAAATGATTATTAAATGAGTGATTCACATAGAAGGAGGATGTGACAAATAGATTTCGATCATTGAGTTATTGTATAATTATTGTTTCCACTAAATCATCCAATGAGTAATTATTAAGGATTTTCAAGAAATATATTTATATCACTTATGTGTTTGGATAGAGTGGTGAACACAAGGTGTTGGTACACAAAAATATCAAAGATATGGTAGAAAAGTTTAAGATCATTTAGTAACACGTTGAGAATAGTCAGAGTTGAAAAAATGATCAATATAAAAAATTATTGAGGATACTAGGAGTTTTATTTTGGGGATAATGTGCTCTTCCACATTCCTCCATTAAAAAGAATCTTGAGATTTGGGAATAATTTAAATATAAGACCTATGGTCCTTAGCTCCATTGATATTCATGATCCCATCAGATCTTTGGCTTATTAACTAGAACTCCCACCAACCCATCCTCAAGTACAACATGCATTCCATATATCCCTCTTCAAAAAGTACAAACCACATCCTTCACATGAACTGAATCCAAAGTTAGGACAGTTGTGAAATTTTCTTGATTGTGAGAAGTAGTAGGTGATGAATTATGGAAATATAGATTGGGTTATATGAAATATTTTCACTCACCGGGTAAAAGTGCTATGGGAGAACTATAAATATAAAGAGGTGAAATATGACCAAGAGGAATCAATGATGTATAAATACCCACAATTTTTTCACCTTCATTTGTAATATGATTATTCAAGGGATATTTATTATTGGGGGGATAATATGACACCCCATGTTTTAAAAAAGGAAACATTATCCAAGATAAGTTATGGGACATGTTATATAGATTCTAAAACAACCTGATTATTTATGAATGTTATAACATATCCATTAAATTTTTAGTTATAAATAGGTTCAATGACAATATGAATGGAATATAAAGCTTGTATATAATTTAAATTTATTGATAAATGATCCAAAAATATAAACTATATTTTTTAAAATGATATTATTTTTTCAAAAATAATATATTTCATTCAAAAAATTTATTTATGAAGTCTTTATAAGAGAGTATTATAAATAATTCTGGATATTTTAGAATTTTTATTTTACAAAATCAATATAATATATGAATTTTTCATATCAAATAAAAAATAAAATACCTACAACATACCAACATGATTAACTGAAACCATACACCCAAGCTAGTCATCACTAGGTGAGGATAACAATGAAAATAGAACATGGTTTTTTATATAATGAGATCAATACATACCTTCAAAGAACTATGACTAAGAAAAAGATATATCTGGATCTAAAAATTAAAATCCAAATTTTAAAAACATAAAGATAGGAATAGAACATTACCATCATATATCCTTGGGTTTAATATTCACATCCAAAATACCCTTCTTGGAATAAAAAAACCATTTAAGGAGATGACATTATATAAGATTCATTTTACATTACCTTTAACTTGAAATACAACATATATATCTGCCCCAAGTGAAAAATAGGGTCTGAGAGAAAAACCTAACTGAATACAATCATAGTGTCTGTAAAAAGTATAATACCAATAATCAAATATTTATATAATTTGAAAAAATAATTAAAAATAATAATTTTCATACGTCCAAATTACTAAAATATCATTTTCCATTTTCTTTTCATAAAAGATTCATATTTTAAAGAGCTAAAAAATGATAAGTGTAAATGATATTAAAATGAAATCATATTGGGGAATGAATATGTAACCAAGTTAAGAAATATCCATTAAATAACCTATAATGGGACGTTATGTGACAATAGAACATATAATTTTTTTTGAGAAATAGACTGTGATTAAAAAAATCCAATCGATACATAACCAAAAATGAAAAATAACCCCATATTGGGCCATATCTAATTAGAAAATTAATACTATAAATTCTAGATCCTTAACATTCATGATTTTGATAACAACCAATATCAATTACTTCCACAGTCCATCAATATCTAAAAATGATTCATCATAGTGATGTCATACAAACTAATGGTAATTGTTCCTTTTTCCTCATTCACACATGGTTCCCAATGTTCTATTATTCAAAACTACTTTTTAATACTAGGATATGAATTTTATAAAACATTTTGATTTCAAGGAAAATATGCTTAGGTGTTTGAAAATCCATTTCCATTTCACAAAAATATTTTTTAATGAAAACCTTATTTAAAAACATTTTCATTTCTCTTCAGTCCTTTATAACAACACATAACACATCATATCAATATAGAAGAAGAAAAATTTAAAATAACAAAGATAAATTCTTCAAATTAAACCATTGAATCAAAACACCTACCAAAATCATGTAAAAACCTAGCTTCATTTGACTATGGTGATAAGAAACAATTATATTGAACTATAAAAGACATGGTGTGAAAAAAACCCATGGATCCAAAAAAAATACTATATGATGATTAATTTAAAACCTTATAATAAAAAAATAAACATCCACAAACAATGGAATGAAAAAACATAAGGAACAATTATCTGTAGGAACACACTAAAGCCACAATAATGGTCAATCACTAAACAAAATGAACTGAATGGATTGAAGGTCTCCAAAATTGTATTGTAGATATTTCGGGGTGAGAGGGAGAATGGATGTAATAAATTTAAAAAAACATAGTCCCTTTATAACCATAACACCCATACACACATATATTATAATTAATTTAATCCAATTACATTATTTTTAATCCTTCATGCTCATGTATGTAAAAAAATACATGTATTATTTTATTAAAAACCTGATTTATGGTAGTACAAATTGTGAACACCATTCATGGTGTGTTAATCATTCATGTCAAAAACCTATTTCATATAATCTCTCTAACAATCATTACATGATGTTTTGTAAATTTACATGGAGTGTAATCACCAAAAATACTATAGAAACTACATGTTTTAAGGATAAAACACATAAGACCCACTTTGATCATTCTCTGAACATTTCAATAACTATTTTATGTATTTGAATAATTTATACCAACATTAACATAATAAAAATAATCATAAATCCTATAAATTCAGGTGATTTTCACAAAAAAGGCTTTCCATCACTAAGAAACTAGTAAAATCAACCAAACAAAGACGAGATTAATTTTATTGATTTGGGAGTCCTTAAAAAAGATACGGGGTATTAAAATCTACCAACCAGATATTATTTCTTCCCCTAGAAACCCTTAATATTGATATTATTGAAAAAATGATGTCTATTAATTCCACACCCAAAATTCCCTCTCCAACAACTTATCGATAACCAATCTACACTGCCATTGTACCTAGACTAGGTGAATTGATTTTCCAAATATTACAATCTATTGGAAATCAAAAATATAAACTTGTAGATAAACTAAAGTGGTGATGGTCTCATGATCAACATATTCAAATATCAGAATAATGTAAGGATCTTAAATATACCTCCTCATTTGGAAAATATAAAAAATCATTTCTTGGTGTAAAACTCATGACAATTCCATCTAACATGCCATATTTTATAGTTTTCCAAATAACAAAAATGGTCCCACTAATCGTGGTGACAATATGCACTACAAACCCAATATATGATGTACCAATTGGGTTTGAAATTTGAAAAAATCTTGATCAAAAACCTTAATCTTCTGCTTATGATGATTATGTTCTATATAAAAATTCTAAAAACATTATTCATTGATAAAAATACTCTAGATTAATTGCATCATCATCATTATCTCTTAAAAGAGATTCATCCCAATTAAATTATGCTCTCCCAACTAATCCCATTATAATGGAATTCTATATAGACACCCATATAAATCCTCAAATATTTACATCCTAATTTATTCATGAAAACAATTTTTTTTAGAAAACTCGACCACAAGGAATTTCACTTCCCATGATCATCTAAAATCATATACACAACACCAAATCATAACCTCAAAAACATGTATTTTCCTTACTGTTTGTAAATAGATATGCAGAGAATAATCCATGAAAAATATAATATTATAACCCATATCCTCAAGAAAACCATTACAGCACATAGATATCATATTCTATTTCCTTTCAAATAAAAAAGTAAAGGGTACCCAATATGTCCAAACAAATGTCTTAGACATAATGGCCCCTAAGTTGTTCCTCCATAATCTCCCTAATTGGGAGAAAATTCACCTATTTCATGATTCAATAAATGATCATCCAATTATTATATTTCCCAATATGATTATGTGGAAATACAATAATGGAATCCATGTAAATATAATCCCACTTCGATATCAAATGGGTTATGGGATACAAAAACTCATAGGTCTCTAGTGTTAGACATTAATTCTATGAATATTATGTCACTTTGATACCAAATATTCAATAGAATTCCCCATAACTGACCACTACTATTGAAGTCTAAATTCATGATTAATCATGGTATACCCAAGGTTATATAATGAATAATACTAGATTCAACTATCCGAAAACTCATGCTTCATTGAAAATTGAAAACCCAATGTACCACACTTGCCCAAAACACCATTAGGAGAAAGAGAACATTCACTTGAGGTCTCCCCACAAAAAAAATGTCACTACTACATTGTCATTTGATATCTTCCACCTTCTCCAGCCAATATTTCTCATAGAAATATGATTTACCTATCATTGAAAGCATGTACACACATACACCATTCTATAACATTCCAAATCTAATTTCCACAAAAAAACTCAATTGAAAGGACTCCTCAACGAATTACATCATATATTATATCAGTAATTTAATTCTAAATGCATCTGAAGACACATTTACTTCAACAAGAGTTTACATAAAATCAATATCAAGATTTTTAATATACTATATCATGTTTCTATATAGAATTTTCAAATCCCTCTTACTAAAATTATATTTCAGTCTCCTATGATTTGAATACACTACAAACTGCTCACCAAAAAGATAAGGTTTCCACATTTTGAAACAATACATAACCACTTACAACTCAAGATTGTGTTTAGGTGTGTTATTCTTATTATTTCATAAGTAGTGAGACCTAAAATACACCACAGGTTTCCCTTGTATAAAGAGTCATCCTAATCAGGTAATAGTAGCACCACAGAAGACATCATAACCTAAACCTCGTTTTAGGATAATTAAAACTTGTGATGAAGTCATACTAATATTATGCTACTAAAATTATCTTTGAAATTTTTAATTCCATTCAACATTTATACCTATATTCGGTAATTAAATACTTTAAGATGTGAGCATGGATAAATCATGAACATATTGACTATAGTATCCAGGAAAAACCATTAATATTCAGATCTCAAACACATTTATGGGATACTCCCAGTACATCAATACATGTAAATTTTTAGGATCCACTAATATTACCATATCACGTATCACATTTCCCTATTATTTATCGTCTTAAATAAAAAACTGACATATGGAAAACATAATATAATGAGAAAATTTATTCAAGTTTCAAATAATTATAACTAAATAGTATATTTTCTCATCCAATAACATGGAATACACCATCATACCATCATCGGAAATATCAATAAAATAGTCCAGGAACAAACTGAAAATATACATCATCAAATCCCTAAACAATACGTGATAGTTAGTAAGACCGAATGGGATATCTTGGATCTCAAAAGTCCCATACTATTTTTTAACTTTTTCATAGGTATAACCTCTTATAAAACACGTAACTGGTGGTATCATGTCCAAATGTCAACATATAAAAACCAAATATCCCATCTAATTTGTGGTTAATGAACATAAATCCTATGAATATGATAATTTCTATTAACTTATTCATAGTTTATCTTCAAAAATCCAATAAAATGGCCGAGTCTCTAGTTTACCTTATTATTAAAGAGGGAAGGAAAAGACCATAGTGATATACTAGGATGAATATATATTTTATCCTCTAGTTCGTGATAATGGTCCTTATGTTTCACAAATATAGTAGTTACCATTCAATAAGATTTTATTTAAATGGGCAACGTAACAGATAGTAGTTCAATTGTAATATCAAAAACTCTCTATGATTGTATGACTAGAAAATATCACATAATGTCTTTAGGATAAATAGTCAAAACTAAAGGAAGTTAACTACCAAATCATGGATCAACTAAATAATGAAAGGTATTTTGAAACTGTTGCATGATTACCCAAGCATATATAAGAACATTACATTCCATACTTAGTATAGAGTCCCACATACATTGAAATATATGAGATACCATTTCAGTATATTAGCACATTACATGTTACTAATAAAATTATATATTTTCCATAAAAATTTCCATATAATCTATGAAAATAATCATGTTGAATATGTCAACACAAAAAACATGAAGCCCCATTTTTCTTCGATGTACACTATCATCACCTAACACTCGTGGCACTGAAAACCTTGTTCATACATTGTTCCCAATGTTGTGGAAGGATCACACATGTATAGTATAAATTTCATATTTAATATAAACATGTAAAATAACATTGATAGTATGTTGGAATTGGAAACAATTATATCAAACAATGATAGTTCCATTGATGATGAAATAAACACGATACATCTAATAGTATCAATCCAGACATTATATTCCAATGGATCATACATTTTCATATAACGTTTTCCAGTTTAATCCACATGAACATTGTGATTTTTGTGTGGATTTGAACCACCACCATTGGAATAAACAATACAAACCTGAAAAACCTTGGAGAGAGTGCATCCTACCATAATACAGTTGGTCATCCTTTCAAAAAAATCTTATCACAAGTCCTAATAATACAAAAATTTGATAAGTAATCGTATCCTCTATATAATTAGGCATCAAATTATTATATCTCCAATAGTTTTTGTAATGAATATGATATAGTCTTGATGATGAACTTGAAATTTGTTCTGAAGAGAATGAGACACCATTGAGATTTCTTTTCTTGTTAGAAGTTAATCTAGCTAACTAAAATATCTACTAAATCTCCACCCAATCATATCATCGCATCTATTTATGCACCATAAAAATCAACATAGTCTACTACCTCTAAAATGGATTGATGGAACATGACAATAAACTTCATCATGATATTAGAATTCAGTCAAAAATCAATCTTCTATGTCATTAGGTATTCATTAGTGACATGCTCCAGTTAAAGAGCCACCAACAAAATAAAATTGGTAGAATACTCAATAATGTTATATACCCAAACTCCTAGGTTGAAAACACATTTTTTTCTTCCACACATAATTTCATTGGGTAAAACATATGATTAAATATATTCTTGAATTAATCCCATGTAATGTCCTCATGAAAGGTGTCATTCAAAATATAGCCCATTATTTTCATCCCAGCCCCTCAATAATGAAAGTGGAAAATACCACTGTTGATTCTTCATTAATCATAATGAAATTAAAGATAAAATCAATCTTCTCAAGAAACTCATCGGACTCTTGAATTCCCATTTCACAATTGATGAATATAATATTTGTTTAGTGAACATAGATACATGATCCAAGATAGGTCATGGGTTCTATAATCCCACATGACCAAGAATCTCAAACAGTATAGATAAAATATCTTTACAATGAAGTGTCCCCGAGAGAAATATATTGTGGAACATATCTCACAAATTCCTCTTTTGGAATTGGAATATTTATTCCTAAAGCGATTTTCTAGTATAATAAGACATCAATAAATTATATAATGATAACATTCCATAAATCAAATTTCCATTTTTAAAATAAGAACCAAAGATTTAAATTAATAATAATTTTTTACAATTAAGAATCATTATAGAAAAATGATATTCCCAATAATATAGTATATTTCAAATAAAAACCCCAGAATGTTCATTAAAATGATCATAAACCTCGTGTCTCGAACATGGTAAAAGTCCATATCACCCCATGGTAACTCATGTCCAATTGGATAAAAGAGCTAGCCTAGACACTTTTCATACATATTATATATAATGTAAAAGTCATATCTCATGTATAACTAATAGAATTAACAAACTCAGAAATTTTTAATACACTTCAGGTTGCGACTTCCCAATAAAAATAATTATAATTAAGGAAGCCAGTATAATCAAAACATACACTGAAACCATCCATCACATTCTGAGGTTATAAAAGAAAAACAGAAAATGGTCTTATATATATCAAAAATTGGACATTCAATTATTTTTTTATATGGAAGAATAAGTTAATAATAAAACGTAATATTCCATACCTATCCAGATAAAAAAGATATTAATAATAAGAAGACACCATTCAGTCCCTATGAGAACAATAGTGACCTGAAAACCACCTTGATATAAAGGAAAAGACTAATGGGGAATCTGAAATGTTACAAGATAACATTTCCTTTACATGTATCATAAAATTAAACATCTACTACCTCCCCAAGGGGAAAAAGTATAGTTTCATCATAATCCCATGTAAGATACCACCATAATACATATAAAAATTACCAAAGTTATAACAAAATGGATCTATCTTTTAGATAAAAATAAATTTAAAGGATTTCTCATCAATTAAATTAATTTATAAATAATTTTCTCATTTTTTAACCAAACCCTTTAAAACTCTCCATATCCAAAATAAGAAAACTCTGAATGATATAAACAAGAAAACATATGAGTTTTTTAAAATATAAGATTGTAAAAACATATATGTTAAATAATCTATCTTTACAATCAGGGTGATACAACCTAATATAAAAACCTAAATGAAATAATCCATGATAAAAACAACCTTGTGTTAAATAATTATAAATCACAAAAAACTATATAAGGGTACCTAGTTTGTTGGAAAAATTGTAGTAGACCCCCAAGAGCCTATATAGTAATAATATTGGTAAATCAATATTGATTCCTTCAAAAATCCATTGATATTAAAAAATGATACTGCATAGTGGTTCTACAATTAATAAGGTTACATGTGTCTCTTTCATGACACACCATGCGTTACCAAATTTCATCATGTTGAAATACATTATAAAAATAAAGGTCAACAGACTATAAAACATTTTCAAATCTATGAAAATCCACTTCAATGTTTGTAAATTTATTCCCTTAAAATAGAATATTTTTTTAATAAAATCCACATTAAAAATTTTATCTTTTTCAATTTATCCTTTTTAAAAATTCATATATTTTCAATCCAATAAAGCAACCAAAGGAATTAACCAATAGCATAATAAATTCATTTCGTTATCATGTTGTATAAAAAAATTATCATAATCCATTATTAATATTTTTACCTTTAAAAATGGTTATTGGAAACTATAATATTAGCCTTCGGAACAGAAGGTGAACCATGAAATTACAATGGATAAATATAAAATGTGATTCAATATTTAATTTGAAATATATTAATAACCAACAAAATTGCCATTACAATAAAAATAAGAACTTGAATTAATTCATACCAAGAAGAAAAAAACAATCACATCAATAATAAATATCCAAATAGAATTTCCAGGAAGTGTTAATGATCTCCAAAATCACCCATGATAGATTCATTGTTAAAAGGGTGTATCACTATAGATAATGTAAACAAAAAACATTTGTAAACCACATAAATATAACTTATAATGAATATTACAAACTACATAATTCCATTAAACTATGTATAATCCATGATTCTCATGTATTATTATCATACAATATCTTTATAATCAAAAACCTGATTCGTGACTTTACACAACATGATCCCTTTATTGTGTATTTAAACCCTCAATGTACTGAACCTATGACATGGGTTCATCATGTATAACATTTCACATATTCTAATACCTTTAAATGTTATATAATCATCTAAATGATAGTAGGTTTTATGAAAATAACTAAAATACTCCACTGTTATGTAAAATTATGAATAACTACTATATGTAGTTAACACTTTTATACCTAAAGTCCATTAACTAAAAAAATAAATCTGTGTACATTAGTTAATGTTCATCATAAAAAGATCTCTATCACTAATATTCCAATGAATGAAGCCTAAAAATAATGATAAATATTGAATAAAAGACAGATTACCTTTAACTTTTAATTTGCTATTATAGTTATATTTTCCTATTTTTCTCAAATGATATATTTTTACTGAAATGTGAAAATTAAATATTTTTCAAATATGATATTTTATTTAATTTAATAATTTAATTTAAAAATTCCATTATATTTTATAACGGGTGTTAAATAAAAATATTAACCATATTATAAATACTAATAAAATATGATTCATTTGAATAAAAAATTATTATGATTTTGGAAAATGTTTGTTTTTATGCTTAAAAATAAGGTTTTTTAAAAATTATTATTTGTGCATATAGTCCTTATATTTTCACGAACTAAAAAACCATAGAAATTAAATATTTAATTAAAATATATATATTTAATATCTATTTATATGGATTTAAAATCATAAAATGATTATTTATAGTTACATAGTTAATCTATGATCATCTTATAATGTAAAAGTATATTTCTTAAAAATGGAATTTTCAACATGTTTTTTCAGGATTAACTATAAATTAGATATTGAAACATTGTTGAATTAAATTTGTTAAAATGGAAACCATATTTTATAAAATACTAATTAATATTAATTAAAATTTTCATTATTTTTTTTCTAAATCAATGTTAAACAATTAAAAACATATTATCGTGGATAATGATAAAAATGGTTTGCTAGGGGGTGAAAATAATGATGAACATAGAATATAATTTTTTTAAAAAAAATTATATATAAATGGTTAAGGTGTTTACTGACCATATAAAAACTATATTTTATTATTTATAAATAATTTTATGTACATTCCTTGAGTGTGACATCCCACTATTTTATTGTTTTTGATATTTACAAAAATATCTCTCTCTCTCCCTTATACATGGGAACCTTCCCACCTCTCCTTTCCATACATCAAAATAATATTGGTACATTAAATAAATAATTATATCACATTCATACATTCAACACAATTAAAAGTGTTATTTTTTACTTGAAACCCATTCTATGAATTCGTTAATTATATTTTTAAAGAGGTGTTCTGAAGAAGTTGTAACGACCCAAAGGTTCATTAATAGAAAATCCCTCTTAATCCAGTTAAATGTCCCTTTATGAAAAATGTTTTTATAAGATGTCATCTTTCTTGTTTTTATGTTAATAATTTTTACCGATGCTAATATATCCGTTGAATAGTGATCACATGATTAGTATAAATATATTACTTTAAAAAATCCAATTTAATCAAACAAAAGAAGCGATGGCCTCGTCTAGTAGAATTGCTCCATACAAAGCCCATTTTTTGGAGCTCGGAAAAGAGGTGGAATCCTTGGGCTTCTCTCTTGAAAAATCCCAAGCTGAGCTTCATCATGTCAAGCTCGAACGTGACCGTCTACGGGAAAAGTGGAAGTTGATTGAAATTACCACTCGAGCGATGTTATCCGAGCCACCCCAAGAGCCTGTCACCATCGCACACCTTACCCTTAGGTCTTATGCAGCTGGTTTAAGGGTTTATGTAACAAATAAGTAGTACTATGTTCACGTACATTATTTTTTGTATATAATAATGAATATAATTTCTAGTCATTTTTGATACATTATAAATAGTACTTAAAGTACAAATGTTGTTTTTAGTTATTATTTAATTAAAAAATCTATTTTATTAAATTAGGGGATTTTTGAATTAAATTATACTTTAATAAAATAATAATAATATTATTAAATTAATTTTTATTAAATATAAATGATCTTATAATTTTATGAATGTAATTAAAATTTTTATTAAGGTTTGAAAGCCATTTCTGTCAAAACCCACGAATTTTAGATAAATGTCAGTTTTTGTTTTAAAAGTTAAAATTCACATATTTATAAAATTATTTAGATAAGATAAATATTATTTTTGGAATTAGGACGTCAAAATTATCGAAAAGTGAAACTTTCATAATTTTCTGAGACAGTCAAATTTTTGGGTAAAAAATAAATGCCGTTTAAATATATAATGTGTTTTATGACATCATAATGACCCAATAGTGATGTAATAAAAACCTATAATGTTTATTTTCGGCCAATATATGTTTTATCATTAAAATAATGTTATTTTGGGTTTGTTTGGCTTACTTTTCAAAGCATTAATGGACCCCTCAAGACTTATTCAACACTTTGCCTTTTTAAATTAATTTTCATGGGAGTGTGACTCACCTCCACATAATCAACCCTAATATTATAAAAAGTTAGGAATTTGGCCTTATAAAATATTCTTTTCCTCTTCCCTATGCCAAAAACCTTGTGAAAAAACCATGGGATGGTTTGTGGTTTGGATTAATTTAATATAAGGGGTCCCAAACCTAGATAATAAAGAATTCCCTCACCTTTCCTATATAAACCCACCCTATATCCCACTTAATCATCACTCAAAGCCTTTGTAGTTCGTCCAACATCTGCCCTAATCTCTCTAGAATCCTCCCAAGGTTCCCCAAGCTCCCAAGAAGCCTCTCACAAGCCTCTCTCTAGCCTTTGGAAGAACACTTCCAAGTAAGGGTTTTTTCTTCCTTTCTCATTTTTTTCAATTTTATTTAAATTGTATTTCCCTTTTAATTTTAATTTTGAATGTTGGGGTATGGTTTCACACTTCCACCATACTTCCCTATTATTTTTTTAATGATGGGATACCCTTTTCTCTCTCATTAAATGGCTCCCATGTACATCCGTTACTATGCCGAAATTCCGAAAGGAACTTCTCTCTCCTCTTTTACATTAAAGAAATACTGTTGTATCATGAATCTAAATTCCATTAAAATTGATGGGACATGTATATATATTACCTCCTTACTGTCCATTACATTTAAATATGATGAGGATCCTCTTTCTCTCTCATCAACCATTTTTATGAATTCTTATGTCACGCCGTTATGCTGCCGAAATCGCACCGATTTTATAATCCAATGTCATTGTGTAGTGAGTACCTTGCCCATTTCTCCATAAAGGGTATTCACATTTATGCACATTTACTTATTGATTGTAATTTTCCATTTATTAATTCCACATTCCTTTATAGTGGAATAAATTATTATGTTTTATGAATCCATATTTTATGATCCATGTTGCACAGTTATGCATGAAATGAAATGTTTAAGAAGGGTGCACCCTTATAGCACTCCAATGCATTGGGTAAAGTATAGTATCATGATACGTCATGTGAAATGAGTGTTGACTCATGCTATTTCAAGTGCAACAAGGGTTTACTCGTGCTTTATGGTCAATGAGTATTTACTCATTCTCCATGTGCAATGAGCATTGGATCATGATAATTCCATGTTAAGTGTTGTTGCCACATTTCCATGTTATGATTATCATGCTTTATCATGCCTTTATGTTCATGTTTTTCATATGCTCTATTGATATGCCTATTTTTTTAACATGTATTGTACTCCTCATGTTATTCAATGTGTACTCCCTTACTGGGCTTTATATCTCACCCTTTTCATATGCATGTCCTCAGGTTATCCCACACAATGCTAAGTAGGAAGGAATGTAGTGGTCATGTAAAGGAATTTTTCATTAAAGATGTTGTATTTCATGTGTTATGTTTTTATTTAATGATCCTAATCCCCAAATACACTAAACCTATCGATCTTCTCTATTGTATCAAGTGATGTTTTGTGTAATAAATCATGTTTACGTTGTAATAAAAAATAGGGTTGTCATAGTTGGTATCAAAGGATAGGTTTAGTTATTTTTCAGATTAGGAAACCCTGGTAAAGCCTTAGATACAAGACTAAGTATAATAAAAACATCCCTATGTTTTGGTAAGTAATGAGTAAGTCGTTTATCAAACAAATACATCCATGTTTGGATACGAGCAGGTAGAGGCTGCTCTGAAATAGATGTATCCTAGGATTAAAACCCGAAAACACCGCTTTGAGCTAGACTCGAATGGAAATTGGTGCACGACAACGGGCCGTGCTGCACTCTTGGTTACGATACACCTGGGGGATATGATTTGATAAATTCACAATCTTTGTATTAACCTTTATTAAGGGAATTAAAAAAAAATTCCCCTAAGAATATATGTTAGAAAGAATATCTTGAAAAGCCAAGATTGAAGCATATAGACTCTTGAGTAAGGAAATAAAAGTTTATTTATAAGCCATCAAGTTTTGTCTTTGGATTACCCTTTATGTGTTACCCCTAACTTTCCTTTTATTACAGCCAATGGCTGGTAATAGGAGGACTCGGGCTAACAACCGTTGTGAAGATCAGTGTGATGACTGTACTAATGAGATGCCAAATCCAATGGGAGCGAGAATCACGAACTTTGTCATGCTTCTCTCTCAGCTAACTCAAGTTTTGAATAGAAACACGGGTCAAGAGGAATGTTCATCCCCCCTAAGAAATAATAAGTCTCTATCGAGAGCTTCATGAGACAAAGGCATCCTAATTTTAGTGGATCATCTGGTCCCACGGTCGCTGAAAAATGGATCAACTCCATTGAAAATATCTTCTCCATCCTTCAATGTACTGGAAAATAAAAGATTCTACTAGATGCTTATCGTATGGAGGGTGAAGATAATCAATGGTGGAAGTTGATCAAAAATATGAATCCTGAGGAGGAGATCAAGGCGTTGGAATGGAATGATTTCTGGAAGATGTTTTTTGATAAATATTTTCCGCGCACCCTCCGTCTTAAGATGGAGAGGGACTTCCTTTCCCTCAAGAAAAAAGATGAAGAATCTGTTGGAGCGTACGAGGAAAACTTCACAAGGCTTGAACAATAAGCTTCCAGCTTTGTCGTTACCCGAAAATGCAAGTTTTTCCACTACTTTGGTGGGCTGAAGCCTCTCTTGCGGAAAGCATTAGCGATCCGTGACTTCAACATCTATGAGGAAATTGTCAGATGTACCCTCAAGGTCAAAATGGAGATCGGGGAATCCCAGGGGTATGATGGGGAAAAGAAGCATATGGTGGACATCAACGCTGGTGGTCTGATGGATAAATCCAATGGTGCTAAGAAGATCCAACACCCCACTTTCCAAAAGTGCGGAAACAATCACCCAGGAAATTGCCTTAAGGGGATGAGAAAATGCTTCAGGTGTGGAAGAGAAGGGCACCTAGCTATTTACTATTGGAAAGAAGGACCCGAGGCTGCGACAGAGGAGAGGAACACACCGTTCGAACCTCAACACATTGTTCAATGCTACAAATGCAAATAACCGGGTCGTTTTTCAAATTAGTGCCCTAATCCAAGGGTTTTTGGTGGCAACCAACAACCTCCAAGACAGCAAGGAAGAGATTTTTCCATCATTCTACCGAAGTAAACCCCGACAATGAAGTGGTGACAGGTACGCTAGTTATTCATTCAATAATAGAGAAGATACTTTTTGATTCAGGTTCTACACATTCTTTTATATCTCGATTGTTTAGTAGAACAATCCTAGCACCACCACAAATCATGGAAGTAAAGATGTCAGTGAGCACGGAAAATGGGGAAATCATTGCATCCCATGAATATAAGTCCTCCCCTGTTATAATCTGTGGATTGAATTTCCGGGCGTACCTCGTCATTCACCCTCTCGTGGACTTTGATGCAATTCTTGGCATGGATTGGCTTTCCTTATATAGAGCCAATATAAATTGTTGGTAGAGGGAAATCACACTCCATATGGAGAATCGACCCCCCGATTCATTACAAGTGTCAGGAGGAAGATGAATCTACTTTAGCTACATCATCTCAAGAATGGATATTACTACCTTATGAGCATGCGTATTTGGCTCAGATGATTTAGTCCAAGGAAGAAACCATCCTTAAAGAAATGCCTATTGTGAGGGAATTCTCTGAAGTGTTTCCCGAGGAACTGCCTAGTCTTCCTCCAAGAAGAGATGTTGAGTTCTCAATTGAACATATACATGGGGCACTAACAATATACATGATTCCATATAGAATGGCTGTTGTAGAGCTTGAAGAGCTGAAGAAAAAACTATAGGAGAATCTGGATAAAGGGTTTATACGCCCAAGTGCTTCACCATGGGGTGCACCAATCCTCATTGTGAAGAAGAAGGATGGTTCAATGCGGCTTTGCATCGATTATCATGAACTTAACAAAATCAAGATAAAGAACAAGTATCCTCTCCCAAGAATCGATGAATTGTTTGATCAGATGCATGGAGAACAATCCTTCTCCAAGGTGGATTTACAGTCAGGATATTATCAAGTAAGGGTGAAGAAGTAAGATGTCCCCAAGACTGCTTTTCATACAAGGTACGAGCACTATAAATTCATAGTAATGCCTTTCGGACTCACCAATGATCCAGCAATATTCATGGACTTGATAAATAGAGTCTTTGGAGATTACCTTGACAAATTTGTGGTAGTCTTTATAGATGATATTCTAATATACTCCAAAACAAATGAAGATATTGAGGAGCATTTAAGAACTGTACTAGTTACTTTGCACAAGGAGAAGCTCTATGCAATGTACAACAAGTGTGAGTTCAGGTTGAAGGAGGTCTCATTCGTGGGCCATATCATCACAAGCAATGGGATATCTATGGACCCCTCCAAAATAGATGCAATTGAGGGATAGCTGAGGCCAACATAGGTAAAAAATATCCCTAAATTATTGGGGTTAGCTAGATATTATCGACGATTTTTGATAAATTTCTCACGATTGTCCAACCCTCTTACCAAGCTAACTCGAAAGATAGTAATGTTTTCCTGGAGTGATGAATGGGAAGAAAGATTCAAGGAGTTGAAAAAGAGGCTTATCAATGCACCTGTGCTCACATTACCCACAAGTGGGGAGATTTTTTTGGTATTCAGTGATGCTTCGAAGAAGGTCTTAGGATATGTGCTGATGTAGAATGATAAAGTGATATCTTATGCCTCAAGGAAGATGAAAATCCATGAGAGAGACTATCCAACACATGATCTGGAGTTGGCGGCTGTGATCTTTGCCTTGAAAATCTGGCGGTATTATCTCTATGGAGGGAAATGTGAGATATATACTAACCACAAGAGTCTTAAATATATATTCACACGGAAAGAGCTTAATATGAGCCAGAGAAGCTGGATAGAGCTCATTATAGATTATGACTATTCAATACATTACCACCCTGGGAATGCGAACAAGGTGGAAGATGCCATAAGTAGAAAGGACCCAGCAATTCTTTCAATGATGAGAATTGAGAAGGATCCAATCTTCTTAGACTTGATGAAGATGGACGTGGGAATCATAATGAAGGGAACATCATCAATCCTTTCACAATTGATTGCTCAACCATCTCTTTTGGAAAGGTTAAAGGATTCTCAAAAGGATGATGTGGGAATTCAAGAAAAAGTGGAAGCTATCAAAATGGGGAAATCCTCGGAGTTTAATGATAATGAAGAAGGAATTGTGCGGTTTGGGAAAACACTATGTGTTCCATCAAGTCCGGATCTAAAGAAGGAACTTTTAGATGATGCATATAGTTCAAATTTCATTATTCACCCAGGGAGCACAATGATGTATAGATATCTCTGAGAAAACTTTTGGTGGGATAATATGAAGAGGGAGATTGCTGAATATAGATCAATGTTCCTGGTGTGTCAGCAAGTGAAGGCATAGAGGAAGAAGTCTAAGGGGATGATGAAACCATTTCCCATACCAGAATGGAAATGGGAGAACATCACCATGGACTTTGTCACCGGACTTCCAAGGACATACAAAGGCAACAATGCAATCTGGGTTGTTGTGGATCGTCTTAAAAGGACTAGACACTTCATTTCTATTCGGGAGGATTTCTCATTGGATCAACTGGAACAGATATATATCAAGGAAGTGGTAAGGTTTCATGGAGTACCACAATCTATTGTGTCTGACCGAGATCCAAGATTCACCTATATGTTTTGGAAGTGTCTTCAACATGCTCTGAATACTGAACTGAACTTCAGTACAGCCTATCATCCTCAATCTGATGTCCAATCCGAGCGGACTATCCAAACACTTGAGGATATGTTGAGAGAGTGCTCAATGGACTTTAAAGGAGGATGGGATCAAAATATTCCTCTGGTTGAGTTCTCTTATAATAATAGTTTCCACTCGATCATCCAAATGGAACCATATGAAGCCATGTATGGGAAAAGGTACAGAACAACGACATGTTGGGATGAGGTCGTTGAACATAAGATTCTTGGACCATAAATGGTCGAAGAAATGGTGGAGAAGGTGAAAACCATTCAGCAGCATATCAAGGTAGCCCAGAGTTGACAGAAGAGTTATGAAGATAATCGTCGACG
Organism: Viscum album; assembly: GCA_963277665.1. Classification (NCBI taxonomy): domain Eukaryota; kingdom Viridiplantae; phylum Streptophyta; class Magnoliopsida; order Santalales; family Viscaceae; genus Viscum; species Viscum album. Next base: position 2,055,277,858 of record OY728120.1, on the reverse strand, counting down.
AGACCTTGAGTTTAAAATTGGAGACATGGTGTTTCTACGCATATCTCTGGGGAAAAGGGTCATGAGGTTTGGAAAGAAAGGGAAGTTAAGTCCAAGGTACATCGGCCCCTTCAAGATTCTTGATCGTGTCAGGGTTGTGGACTATCGACTAGCACTTCCACCTACTATGGCCAAAGTACATGATGTCTTTCATGTATCCATCTTATGAAAGTACATACCGGACCCTTCACAAGTACTCTCTTCTGAGGTGGTACAATTGGAAGATGATCTTTATTATGAGGAGAAACCAGTGAAGATCTTAGACCATAGAGAAAAAGTTCTACGAAATAAGACAATGCCCCTCTTCAAGGTGTTGTGGATAAACAACAATATTGAAGAAGAAACATGGGAATCAGAGGATATGATGAAGCTGAGTTAACCACATTTGTTTTAGTGTGGGAAAAGGAAAATTTCGAGGGTGAAATTTCTTAAGAGGGGAATATTGTAACGACCCAAAGTTTCATTAATGGAAAATCCCACTTGATCCAGTAAAATGTCTCATTATGAAAAATGTTTTTATAAGATTTCAACTTCTTTGGTTTTATGTTAATAATTTTTACGGTTGCTAATATAGCCTTTGCACAGTGATCACATGATTAGTATAAATATAAGACATTAACAAATCCAATTTACTCAGACAAAAGAAGCGATGGACTCGTCTAGTAGAATTGATCTATACAAAGCCCATTTGTCAGAGCTCGGAAAAGAGGTGGAATCCTTGGGCTTCGCTCTTGACCAAGCCCAAGATGAGCTTCATCATGTGAATCTCAAACGTGACCGTCTACGGGAAAAGTGGAAGTTGATTGAAATTACCACTAGAGAGATGTCATCCGAGCCACCCCAAAAGTCTGTCACCATCGCACACCTTACCCTTAGGTATTATGCGTCTATTTTAAAGGGTTATGTAACAAATAAGTAGTACTATGTTCATGTATATTATTTTTTTATATAATAGTGAATATAATTTCTAGTAATTTTTGATACATTGCAAATAGTTCTTAAAGTACAAATGGTTTTTTAGTTATTATTTAATTAAGAAATATATTTTATTAAATTAAGGGATTTTTGAATTAAATAATATTTTAATAAAATAATAATATTATTATTATTAAATTAATTTTTATTAAATATAAATGATCTTATAATTTTATGAATGCAACTAAAATGTTTATTAAGGTTTGAAAGCCATTTCTGTCAAAACCCGTGGATTTTTTATAAATGTTGGTTTTTATTTGAAAAGTGAAAATTCACATATTTAGAAAATTATTTAGATAGAATAAACGTTATTTTTGGAATTAGGATGTCTAAATTATCCAATGGTGAATTTTTTCATAATTTTCTGAGACAGTCAATTTTTTGGGTAAAAATTAAATACCGTTTAAATATATAATGTGTTTTAAGACATTATAATGACCCAATAGTGATGTAATAAAATAATATAATCTTTACGTTCGGCCAATATATGTTTTAAAATTAGAATAATGTAATTTTGGATTTGTTTGACTTACTTTTAAAATCATTAATGGACCCCTCAAGACTTATTCAACACTTTGCCTTTTTAAATTAATTTTCATGGGAGTGTAACTCACCTCCACATAAGCAGCCCTAATATTTTAATAAGTTCGGACTTTGTCCTTATAAAATAATGTTTTCCTCTTCCCTTTTCCAAAAACCATGATCAAAACCCATGGGTTGGTTTGTGGTTTGGATTAATTTTTTATATGGGGTCTCAAACCTATATAATAAAGAATTCCCTCATCTCTCCTATATAAACCCACCCAAGATCCCACTTCAACCTCACTAAAATCCTTTGAAGTTCGTCCAACCTATTCCCTACTATCTCTAGAATCCTCCCAAGGTTCCCCAAGCTCCCAAGAAGCCTCTCACAAGCCTCTCTCTAGCCTTCGGAAGCACACTTCCTAGTAAGGGTTTTGTCTTCCTTTCACATTTTTGTCAATTTTCATTAAATTGAATTTCCCTTCTAATTTCAATTATGAATTTTGGGGTATGGTTTCTCACCACCCCCATACTGCCCTCTTATTGTTTGAATGATGGGATACCCCTTTCTCTCTCATTAAATCCCTCCTATGTTCACCTGTTAAAATGCCGAAATTCGGAAAGGAACTTCTCTCTCCTCTTTTACATTTATGCAATACTTTGGTATCATTAATCTAAATTCCATTACAATTGTTGGGACATGTATCTATATGAACTCCTTACTGTCCATTGCATTTAAATATGATGAGTAACCCCTTTCTCTCTCATCAACCATTTTTATGGATTTTTATGTCACGCTGTTACGCTGCCGAAATCGCACCGATTTTATAAGACAATGTCATTGAGTAGTGAATATCATGCCCATTTATACATAAAGGGTATTCAACTTTATTCACATTTACTTATTGATTGTAAAGTTCCGTGTATGAATTCCATATTCCTTTATCATGGAATAAATTATTATGTTTTATGAATCCATGTTTTATTATCCATGTGGCACACTTATGCATGAAATGAAATGTTTAAGAAGGGTGCGCCCTTATAGTGCTCCAATGCATTGGGTAAAGTATAGTATCATGATACATCATGTGCAATGATTGTTGACTCATGATAATTCATGTTCAATGAGGGTTTACTCGCGATTTATGTGCAATGAGGATTTACTCATGCTTCATGTGCAATGTTCCTTAGCTCATGCTAATTCCATGTTAAGTGTTGTTTCCACATTTCCATGTTATGATTATCATGCTTTATCATGCCTTTATGTTATTTTTTTTATTATGATATATTGATATGCCTATTTTATAACATTTATTTTACTTCTCATGTTATTCCATGTGTACTCCCTTACTGGGCTTTATAACTCACCCTTTTCTTTTGCATGTCCTCAGGTTATCCCTTGCAATGCTAAGTACGAAGGAATATAGTGGTCTTGTAAAGGAAGTTTTCAATAAAGATGTTGTATTTCATGTTTTATGTTTTTATGTAATGATCATAAGTCCCAAAGAGACTAAACCTCTCAATCTTCTTTGTTGTATCAAGTAATGTTTTATGTAATAAATCATGTTTAAGTTGTAATAAAAATCTGGGTTGTCATAGAAGTGGTATTGTTCTTTATCAAGCATCATTGTTTTATTAATTTATACTCCTCCGTAAAATATTATTAAACCATGATGAGATTATTGAACCATTATATATCATATATTATTATTATAATATTATAATTTAATAACATAAATATATCTAATCTTCCATAAAATCATAAAAAACCATAGTATGTGTGTTAGAGGGCTACGTATACACGAACCAATGCAATTTTTTTCTATCACAACTTCTAACATCTATTCATGATGATGGATTTGTTTTTATTTATGATATAAATTAAATATTAAAATGTTTTTATAAGATATATATCTTATACCTTATTATCGTACCCTCAATTGGAAAATTATAATATCATTCAAGAGAACGGTGGAATAGATCATAGTGAAGTGATGTGATTTACTTTTTAATATCACTTCACATTGATGGTAGTTTGATGATTATTTAAGGATATAACAAGATATTTGTTATATAATTATAATTCAAGAGATAGAAAATAACACCTACCATATTTCATTCATGGTCATTGAAAATTAGAAATATTACTCATGCATTTTTATGAATTTCATCCCCTTGATTGTAACATTGTTAATTTTTCATTATCATCGTCAAATAATGTTTTTAAAAATAAATATTGACGTATAAAAATGTTAATTATATAATTATTATTATTCTTTATATAATTAAATAATAATCCTTTTGTCCATATTCAACATTCCACAGTAACGTTTTATATATAAGCCAAACAATGATAAGACATCCAACAAGAACCAATATAATTAAATATTTGAATATTGCAAGATAATAAATAAAATTAAAGGAAAATTAAAATTTAATATTTTCCTAAAAATGTAAATATTTAATAGAAATATATTATTCATAACATTATGGAACCCATGATATTAATTACTCTCTAGGTAAGTTATTTATTGAAACCTCTTGTCCCATTGGGTTATTACCCTTATCTCTCTAACTCAATTTATCTCTTTCATTAATGTAAATATTTTCTTCAAAAATGTTATATATCTATCTAAAACATATACCTAACATATTATACATTCATTAAATAAGTTAAAATACTTCTTTTTATCATTTCTAAAACACCTTCATTTGGATATATAAATTGATTATGGAATGGGTCTTGATTTTCCACACATTTTACTTAAATGGTTAATTCTTATGATTTGAATAATAATTTATTTCCATTATATAACACACATAAATCATGAAAAATATATTAATGGTGTTCCTAGAAATTTATCTAATGACATTGTAATATCATTGGTTTAAGGATTTGTATATTTGGGAATATAGAGAAAACCTAATCCTTTATGGGACTTTGTCATCAATTTTCAATTTTCTAGGTAGTTGTCCATAACACCAACTTATGTCAAGTTAGATGTTTCTACCATATTTACATTGATTCCATGATCTAATGATACAATGTTCGTTATGTTATTTTTCATTGTGAAAACATTTGAGACTTCACTTTTATTATATTTAGTTGGTCATTTGACTCACATGTTATACTTCTTTATAGTGTTTATTTCATTAATGGGGTTTTAAGGGAGCCCTTGTTTTGGATGTATCCCCTCTGTCATCTAATACAGTTTTATCAGATAAATTAGACTTAGGATCTCAATTTAGAGAATAGAATGACGATTTAATGTTTTATATTCCATTATAATTATTATGAACCTTAAAATCTAATGAAACAAGGCCTTGTGATCATTTGGATGTAATTAATTGATTTTTATTTTCAAAATCATGTGACAATATGTGTAGAAGGAATGGGTATCTATATTAAGAATACATAAATAATTTTCAAATGTCCAATTCAGTATTTTCCAACATATATAATAGGTTTTAAATGAATATTTTTATGTACTAAATTAATTGATTTTATACATTTATTTTATTCAAGATTTTTAAAAATCTTCATTTCTAGGAATTCATGATTCATAGAAGTAATTATTATTTACATATTTTTTTTCATAAAATTTGTTTACTTATAATTTTTTTATCAAAATATAATCTATATTTCATTTTTTTCAAAATATTTTTATAATGATTATCAAAATATTCTTTCAACTATATCCATATCCCTGAATTATTTAGTTCATTATTAGAGATATGGGTCAATAGAATAATATGCACTATTTAAATGGATGATTGATTTATATTTTTTATTATCACCCTTAAGAATAATTTATCAATAATTTTTATTATTTATTTGTTGAATATATTCAGATTGTTTTTGGTCATGTGGAACATATATATTTCATATTAAATATATAGTTGGAGTAGAATTTCATGTCCATATAATGATTTTGACAAAGACATAAACATTAGAAGATTATATTGTTATCGTTAATGAATATTTATGAAAGTGTATTTTTATGTTTCATTGGTTGTAATCCATTTCTACTATATTATGAATGTCCATGTGTCTATCCATTACATAAATTATTATTTTATATACATATTATTTTCAATATTATTATGTTCTATATCTAGGAATCACTATAAATTTCTATAGATTTCTAATATCTATTTTATAAAAAATATGAACATTTCATTTTATACATTTAATTTTCATTTAATAATCATGATTAGATATAAATGTTTTCTATTATTCAGTGTTATTTATAATAATACTTAATTATAATCAAATATGATGAGTTGATTGGTTTATCTTGTGACATTCCTATTACTTATTAAAAATGATTCTATTTTCTAATGATTCTATTAACTTGTCAATGAAGATGAATATGATGAATGAAATATCTTTATGTTTTTTAGGTGTGCGGAATTAGTTGGTATTGGATGAATAATTATTTATAAATAAGGAATCTATGTAACTAATCTCTAAACGCACTAAAATAATAGTATCTATGTGTTTTTTTGTTAGAAAATGTAATGAATAGTATGGTGTGATGATTTCATATATTTATATGATACAATTGGGTCATATATGTTTTTAGGTAATCACTGTATACTAAATTTTATTGGTTCTATAATAATTAAAATGGATTAACATAAACCAAATCAAGGATTCACTAAAATTTGTTTGTGTTTAACAAAGAGAGTCATATGTTATACCAAAAATATCATGGTATTAAATAAAGGTGTCCTAATTTAAGACATAAATGGGATGAGTTTCTTTATTATATGATTTCGTATTATGTATAACATTTTTCAATATTTTCCATATCCAATTTTATTCAATGGTTAGAATATATAGTAACTAGGTATATAATCATTGTCACAAACAATGAAATGAATCCCTAATGAGAAACCAAAAAATACAGGGGCTAGATGATAAAATTATATATTAATACGTATTATAATCTCTTATTATATTAAAAGTAACCTAAATTATTTTAGGATATCAAATAAATCAAAATCAAATCATGCATCCATTATTACAATCATGAGGAAATATTCCAATTTTTTTGGTAATTCAATCCAAGATTTGATCGTCATTGTATCAATACAAAAGAGCATATATTTATTGTTATTTTATATCAAAAATCATGTAATTTTTTTTATGTTTTTTTCATATAGAAGGAGAAGATTATTTGTTATCAGAAATGATAATGAGAAATACATAAAATAAAAAATTCAAGTCCATGGAATGTGGGAGTTCATAATTATTTTTTCAAATAAATATTTTCCATGACAAATTCATATTAAAAAAAGAAGAGAATTATATTATTTGAAACAAAAGGAGGATAAATACATTGGTATATTTGTATGAAACATCATGGGATATTTAAGGTATTCCATTTATTTTATCACTGGCACCAAATGAAAAACTGAATGTTCTTTAATATTTTAAAACCTTATCCCCAGAAATTATTTTTTTAATAAATTATTGATATGACTAAATTTCTCAATGTTATCCAAAAGATGATTTGGAAATCCTAGAAACATATATTAATGTTTTGGGGGAATATAAGTGTAAAATGGAGTTTCACAAAAACAATAATTATGAAAGAAATATTTAACGCCATATATGTGAAAATATTTTCATAAAACACATAGGGGGATATTAATTATAATAGAGAAATAATTCAATTGTGTAAAATAATTACATAAATATCAAGTAATTCAAATGATATAAAGATTTTAAATAATACAATTTATAAGATATAAGTCCCACATAATTCACCATTATCCATTTACAAATATAAATTTTGTAAAATTGGGTATTGTGAGGAAAAATGCACCTAATGAAGAATTATAAAAGAAAACCATGATCAATAATATCTAAAGCCAGGTAATAAAGGTAAATTGTAAGTGATCTCTGACATTGAGGTAGATTTTTTAAATAATGATTTTAATTATATAGTAAATATCAAATCAAAAATTTCAACCATTTTATATGGCTCTAGATATACACAATCCTTCATCTTGTAAATGTTATAAAAAAATAATTAAGTCACCACAAAAAGTTTGGATAATCATTTATTGGTGAAAAAATTTATTTATAGATAATATTAGATTACATATATAAGGAGTGGTGAATTAATTATACCATTTATAATTTGGATTTATTCTTTTTTAACCCATCATATTTAACTTGTTATGTATATCATTCCAATTATTTCTTTTTGAATGAATTAAAATCATGTGTAATGAAAATGGGGATGAGAGAGTAAAAAATATATATAATGTATATCTAAAAGGACAAGTTAATAGGATATTAGTTACAAACACATCATATTTTTAATATTATATTCAAAACATTCCCTCAAATGCAGTATGTAGTGATCTCTACATATTCTATATTCCACTATAATATGAGACAAAATATTTAGAAAGATGCTTCAAAAAATAAAGGCCTTTGTCTTAATCCGGATGAAATCTACATCAGTAGATTTTTTTCATCCTCCCTGAGTAGATTGATCAACAACTATAAATGTGAACTCCATTAGAAAATTAATAAATAATATTGGTCTCAATGATTACTTCATATTTATAGTGATATGAGTCATCCTCATTCTCCAGTAAAATTTAGTTAAATAATTAATCTCATTCTTATATAATGTAATCTCAAATCATCCATTTTATCTCTAAAGTACAGTAGGGTATAAAGCCTATCAAATTCTCACACAATGTTTATGAGTAATCATTATTCTCCATCCAACCATTTTATTCACATTCCAACAAATATTTATGTTCATATAATATCACATATATATTATTCTATAAATTGTTTTTATGGAAACTCCATGATCATCAGATGTATGTTATATCTTCTCATTCAACGCTAAATGATATTTCTACATTTAATCTTCCCATGAAATCTCATTTAAAATCCCAAATTAGATATTCATTATAAATAAATGTCATATAACGATATTTATATCTTTCAATTATTCCTTGAAATATTAAAAATAAATAATTATATGACTCCATATTCCTAGAACCATGAATAATTGACATCTGGACCTCCATCTATCTCAAAGAACTCATCTAATTTTCCATCTTCCCCCCTTTTTCCATTCATTCAATATTCGATAGAATAATGATCCATTGTTTTATCATATTATCTTAATTATATTTTGAACACCACAATGAAATCTGCCAATATTTATTTCATATAATTATAATAAATATAGAATCATATTAACTTCACCAACAAAAATAATAAAAATCTCTCTTATTGGATGATTGATCACGAGGATCAAACATTTTCCTTAGTCTGTATTGATGGTGTTACTAAATAATGCATAATAAATAATTTCTTAGTATATATCATCAATATTTAACAAACACTACATCTATATAAAATTTGTGAGAAACAATTTATGGTTAGTAGATCTATCATGTGTGTAAATGATCAAAAAACAAATCATGTAGAGTAATTGCAATTAAAAAACATGTCATATATTTCTTAGAACCCATTCATTGGGATACATAGACTGATTTATTATTGAAATATTAGATCATGAGAAAAACACAAAAACCACATAAAAAATTTCATGTAAATTTAATAAAAACCCCACATTGTCTTAAACAATATAACATGATTGAAATAATCCAGATAAAGGGTTCCCAATATGGTATATATACTTCAAAATATTTAATATAAGGTCATGTTTAAATTATCAAAACATTCCAGATTTTCAGAGCTTGTGATAAATTGGAATCTCTAATATCAATTTCTATACCTAAAAGTATTTACTCAGACCGTTTTTATATTTATTATTGAATACTCTCTTAATTTTTCATTCTTTTTTGTATAGAGTGTAATTTAATCATTATACTCAATCAATTTCATGTAGGTCAATATAAGAAAAATACAATAAGATGGAATATGGGGGGACCTAATTTGTTTCCTAGAATTATAATTCCATCTGTGAGATTCCACTCCACCTTGACCTCTACATCCATTCAAAATTAATTTGGGAAAAATTGTTTCTATCCATTTTCTTATTTTAAACCTCAACTATTATTTTTCACATTCTTAATTTTTTTATCTTCTTCAGTGAACATATTGTCTTTTTTGATTTGTTATCATAAATGTATTTACTAATGAAACATTGTAAAATTTTTATTTCAAATTACATTTCATAATCACATATTGATACTGTAAGATATCCATTCAATGCTTGGTACCATGCCCAATATTTTCCAACCTTTTACATACCTATCATAGGAATTTTTAGTTCTATATTTGTTGAAAATTACTCTAATGAGCTGAAATTTATGAAAGGTAAATATTGGTTGTTTTTGGGATTGAATCCTATGTTTTAACTTGATAATAATGAAATATGAGCTGTGGAAGGATCCAAGAAATCATGAGGATTATTGGATCCCAAATCCCTAAAAATTGGGAAAATAGAGGGGGACATAGGCTTATAGTATAATTTGAACAAACTGTGCGGGGTAACCATATGAGGAATTCAGTGGCCCGTAGGAGGCCTAAACATATTTTTGTAATCATATGGTCCATGGTGAACACCCATTCACATTTCATAAGAGTTATTGATAGGGGAATGAGAACATATTGAACATGGTTATCCAAACACTGTTCTATTCCCATGAATAATCCCTCATTAGAAAGTGGATATTACAATAATAGTGCATGTTTGGTCTAAAAGTACAACCAAACCATGTGGCCCTATATAGAAGGGTGAGATTTCCCTTTCCCCATAATAATGTTTTAACATTAAACCCTTATTTTTTCTCCAATTTCTAGTTGATGTTCCCCCCTATTCTCTATAGAGCTCTCCCAAAGTCCAACCTTGGGATTTTGATTGAACCTATATCTAGACTCCAATTCATGTTTCATCAGAAGCATTGTAACATTATATGTATACACATGATTTCATTTTTTTTCATATTTTAAATTCTATTCCCATCAATTTCACTATTTTGGTGTACTTTTATTAAAAAAAAATTTAGATACTTGGATCATTCTTTGATTTTATAATGATCTAATTAATATATGTAGCATATATTAGATGGCCAATCATCTTGGAAATAATGAAATGTGTTCATGTTGTTTTCCCTAGATGTTATGTTGTTTTCATAGTTCTGATGTAGTACCTCTATCTAGAAATTGTTAAAAAGTGCATTAAATTTATTTTATTATGAACTAATTAATAATATGAATGATATTACACTCCAAAGGATGCCTGCTAGTGGTGAAAGAATTTCAACCTAAATCATTTCTACCCCTTTTGGTGTGATAGATTGAATAATCTGTTTACATCTAATTATTTAAAAATCAAAACCATTTAGAGGTTTTAATCATATATTGAAAATAGATATTCCATTGTGTGTATATATATATATAACTGTACAATGGAATGAAACACCTTCGATGTGTTCATATTATCCTTGAGTTGAATTACCATTCTCAATTAATTAAATGATTGATTCTAATGAATGTTAATGGGTGTAAAGGTCACACCCACTGATTCATGCTTATATTTATATGAATTATAGGATCCCTAAATACTTGTTTGTATTGGGATAGAATATTATAATGCATGATAAGTGATTCCTCTGGGATAATATTATAATTATGATTATTCAAGTTATTTTGGATATTGATGATTGTCAAGGTACATATAGAGAATGTTGTTTCATTGTCTCCTAAATCAGGTGTCGATCAAGAAATCTATCACCTTTATATTTTGTTCAGGAGGATGGTCAGCGTGTTTCATGTTCCCTTACTTCAGGTGTTAGGCATGATGGATCACCCCACCTGTCATGTGTTTTGAGAATGATTTCTCAGATTCACTATGAGATACATGTTATATACCCATTACTGATATCTATATCTCATTTGACTAGTCATGGATTCCCGAGTTACACCCTCAGTCCAGTAAGCACCTAGTATCCATGAATATGCGTAAATTTTCTTTAGGTACAAAATGAATATTTATTATATATATATATATATTCTATTTATATTCTTACAAAATGTAAAGACCAGGAATTTCCATAGAAATTATTATTTTTTTATTATTATATACTTGGGAATTTTACGACTCCATGAAAATTTACGGTGCGTGATTCTGAGGTCTGGTGTCCCTATAGTCAATTTCTGATGTATCGTTCAGGTACGTTCATTGAACATATGAGAGGGATTTTATATCTTTTGAAACGGTGTTCAGAATTGAAATCTGAGTGCACCGTTGAACTCAGAACTTCGGTATTCACTTAATAATACTATCACCTCGATGTCAGTTGGTCGGGAATGGAAATTAATTTTTGGCATTTTTAAATAATTTAAATAAAAATATGGTGTGCAAATTATTTTTATTTTTGTGGTTGAAACCTCCAAGTGGAGGTTGGTGGTGGGGGCCACCTCACGTTAACCTCCCATAAGAGGTTATGGTGGTGGGGCCCACCTGATCATATCCTTTATTGGGAGGATAAATTTTAGTGGGGACCACCAATGTTTCTAACCACTTTATTACCCCATTTAAGTGGAGAAGACTCTTAACGTTCTCCACTAATTAATTATGCCCACACCACCGTCATTAATTAGATGGGTTGTCCCATTTAATTAATCACAACAATTTGAATTGTTGTTCCAACAAATAATAGAAGACTATTTCATATATTATTTTGATGGCATGCTTCATACTTTTTGTTTGGATAATTTAGTAGAGGAATGAACTTGGAAGAGCCATTTCCCTTCAACAAAGAACGACAAACATCTTCTGCATTCATCTTTATTCAATTGGGACAAAGGAGGGAGCGTCGTCCTGGAAGAATGCCGACAACACCGCCCATGGATTCTTTTTCTTCTTTCCGAAGTCAACGAAATGACATTCAATTTCATTCATTCGTCAACGATCATAGACAAACGAAGTAGGTGGTTTTGAGTTGATTTTGTACTAATTCTACGTCGTTGAATTTATAGAATGTAATTTTCTGAATGATATCAACGTAATATAGAGGGCTCGGACCACAAGAATACGGCCCGAACCTCCCCCTTTTGATTGATCTAATTTTTTGACGATGGTGTCGACACAATGGCGCTTCTAGAAGAATGGATCGTGGTGGAGAAACATGACCGGTGTCAGGCTGGCTGCGAAGAAAATTGGCGGCACAAGGGCCGTCAGGTCGACGTAGGGGCCCAACGCCATCGCATGGGGTAGAGGAGCTGGAGGCCACAGCAAGGACGGGTCGTGGCGGAGCAGTTGGAGCCACTGGACACTTGGGCATGCGGGAGGAGTGGGACCCAGTGGGTCCCACGTGTTCTAGACCGGCGCCACCTGGCACTGGTTCGGCTCACACCCAAAAGGAAAAGCTATTCAGGAAGCTTGGGGCGTGGGATTTCTCCCTGGAAGCGGCTAAGGAAAACCCCAATAGGGCCTCTGGGTTACCAGGCTGACCAAGCCGCCAGGCCAACTGGGTCATCGGGCTACCATTGGGACGGGCCGCCATCGGGCCAGGCCACCCCCTTGGGATTGGCCGCCCCCTCTGGCCGGGCCGCACCCTTGGGCCGAGCCACCTTTGGGATGGGCCATCCCCTCGGTTATGGCCACTATCTCGGGTCAGGAGACCCCTCGGGCCGGGTCACTCCCTTCAAGGCTGGGTCAGACTCGTAGACAGGGTCAGACCCGCGGACCTGGACAAACCCCAGTCCGGACCTGATTAGCCGAATAAACCTTTTCGCTTGTATCTTGGGTTACATGTGTCTGATCGACAAACCGTCTTAGATGGATGAAATTATAGGAAGAGATGGTACCATTGGCACACCCAAAATTCGGTTTTGACACATTTTATGTATGGTTGGGTTGGTTTGAACCTAAAAAACAACTGGGCCCCTGGAACTGAAATTCCAATAACTCACAAACTGGTCATCCGATTGTGGTGTCGTGTGTTGCATTGAGATCCCTATGACGAGGAAGACCATTGAGATAAATGTACATGGTATTTCATGAAAGTTGGAGTATCAAATAGTATCTTGTGGAGAAGATCCTCCATGACACAAGTGAGCGGATTACAGAGACCTATGAGCTGGTTGATACCTGATGATTTATGACCTTTCAACTCGGAGTGTTTCGACTAGCCCAGTGGGGAGCTCCTATGTGTGACGCAGCAGACTCATAGTGGGGAGAACCTATCTGTGACGTAGCAGACCCACGGTACTCGACAGAAGTAGTAACTCAGTGGGCTATGAGGTGGAGCGCCTCTGTGTGAGCATGGAAGAATCACAGTGGGGATCGCCTCTATGTGACACAGCAGACCGACGGTACTCGACAGGAGGAGTACCACAACAGTCCAGGAACGTGGGAAGCGCCTCTGTGGGATGTGGCAGGACCACTCTACTCGATAGAGGAGGCGTACACCATTTTTCGAGATTTGATAGTTTTTCTGTGGATGTTACTTACTACTATCCAAAGAATAAAATCACGGTTTGAGCTGAGTCTATGAATTTTGTTTTTTCATCATGATTGAGATGGGTTACTAGATAAATTAGGTATATGTATGGGCATATAACTATTTAACTGTTATCTGTTGTTTTATTACTTTATGGATTATCCATGTTTGGTTTTGTGAGACCTTGAGGTTCTCGGTGTCCCTAATGAGTATCATTATACTCACCCCTACACGGGCTACTCCCGCACCTCGTTGTGTTGGTTGCAGACGACAGACAACAGTGACTGGGGCAGAGAGTATCAGGACTGGACAGTACCTAGAGGTAGACCACTCGGCGTGATGGTACACAGAGCGGACAGATGATCTTGGTGTGCTGAGGAGGCCATATGTACCTACCCTTCTGGTAGGAACCCCGGAGGATGACCCAGTAGCTGGTTTATTGCTTTCAGTTATACATGTATTTACTATTGGGCTTGTATTTCTGGACCCTTTTACATTCTATCACTTCTTATTTATATCGTTTTCTTAGTTTTTTTCATCTAGTTGTGTACTCTGATTATGTGTGGTTACTTTTATAATGGAAATGCCTTCCCAGCTTATGGATTTACACCATTTGTCCTAGTCATCAGCCCCTGTCCTATGGAAGGCGGGCATGGGGTAGTGACGACATGGGCCCCGAGGATGGGTCGTGACAAATTGGTTTCAAAGGAGTCGGTTCTACCATAGAACATAGGACTCTGATCATTCTCTTATGTGAAGCAATATTGTTAAGGGTACTAGGTGTAGTTTTCAGTTCATGGAGTCTAGTGTTGGGGCGGGTGGCCGACAAATCCATACACCAGGACCCTGACTACTGATTTCTGACTTATTACATGAAAAACTAATTATGTGTGTGTCATTAAATGTTTTCTTAAGTCATCTCAACCAATTCAGCTCACCAGGTATAATCTTTTGACCGTGTCACATCGGTTTCATTCAGGATGCCTCCCCGCAGAGCCCTAAGAGTCAATTGATATGACAGCCCATCGTACGACGAGGCATCGATACAGGGTCCCTTTCCAAATGAGGCACCAGAGAAGGCACCAGTAGTACGACTTCCTCTTGGGCCACCGATGCCACCATCCCCAACATTAGACGATTCACGCTGCATGAGTGTGATTCATGAGTTCTAGTGCAAGAGGCCACCTAGGTTTGTGGATATACAGGACCACATGCTACTGATAATGGCCTGGAGGATATGGTGAGAGTCTTCAGGCTAGAAGGGACACCACCAGACCAAATGGTGATCCTTTCTGCCAGCCTCCATCTTGCAGCAGTAGGCAGATGGTGGAGCCTGATGATCCAGGTGCTTAACGAGGCGACACTTCTCTAGACCTACTTCGAGAGCATGTTCTAGGTGGTGTTTGTTCCAGCCACCCTTCGAGCGGTACAGATACAGCAGCTACCTCATCTGCATCAGGGCCACATGACATTAGCACAATACTTAGTGAGGATCATCGAACTCTCGCGCTACTCCATAGATATGGTATGGGACCCATTTTCTATGGCCCAAACCTTTGAGAAGGGGCTCGGTATTGAGATCAGGGAATCAATGATCTCCCTCAGCATTCCGAAACCGGAGGAAGTGTTAGAGAGATCCCTCCTAGTGGAGAGTTTCCTTGCTGAGCAGCCACAAGCTTCGAAACCCACCACAAGTCGACTTGTGGAGGAGTCTTCTACAGCTGGAAGTAAACATATGACACAGTGGTCCAAGAGGACCAGACCCATGGGTGGATGACCGTAGAAATCAGGATCAGTTGTGTGGGGAACCTGAGGCGGTGACCTACCTACGAGGAGAAGGCTGTGTTAATTATGCGGCGGGAATGGTAACATGGCTTGTGACGGTCCGACCTGTCATTCAGATGATAAGAAGACAGTAAAAGGACCTCCTCGTCAAAGGCATCGGTTCGATCGAGGTGGTCCTCGGGGAGAAGGAAGACATAGCAGAGGAGCTGGTCATGTAGATGGCGGTGGACGATGTTATGAGGTGTTACCACCACCACCACTAGGAGGACCACCCCAACCGCAGGGAGCTGACAGACAGGGGAGAGCTCAGCTTCAGGTAGCTGAGGCTTACGACCATGGTGCACCAGAAATGATTCAAGATACGCTCTGTGTCTACTCAACCTTAGCTACAGTTCTTATAGACACAATAGCCAGTCATTTTTTCTTATCCACTACCCTCGTTCGGAGATTGGAGATTCCGACAGAGATGTTGGCTCGTTCCTAAAGGATAGAGACTCTTACGGGAGCGGACTAGATGATTACACACTAGTTCCAGCAATGTGAGCATACTCTAGGAGGTGAGAGAATCAGCTTGGATATCCACGTAGTGGTGTCGAGGCCTTAAGACATCATCTTGGGTATGAAATGTTTATCTACAATCCATGCTCTGATCGAGTGTTTTAGGGGAAAAGTGTTGTGTGTCTGCACAGATGCGAAAAGGTTCACCTTCACCAGCAATAATGGAACCTTTGCAGCACAAAACAGAATTACTCGGAGGAGGGTGCAACAAATAACTCACCAGTTGGCTTTCCATTCCCTCAGAGCAGTTTTTGTGGAGAGTATGACATATCCTGTAGTGGTGGAATAGTATGTGGTTGTTTTGCCTAATGAAGATCCATGACTACCTCCTCGCAGAGAGGTGGACTTATAAATTAACATGTACGCCAGGATGACACCAACATATAATCCAGCATATCGGATTGCTCCTGCTGAGCTTCATGAGTTGTGGTGATAGATGGAGGACATGCTGGGGAAGGGATTCATCTAGCCTAGTGTTTCTCCCTCAGCATCCCAGATTGAGTTCTCCAATAAGGCGGATGGGAGCTCGAGGCTCGGTGTTGACTACCATCGCTGGAATTAGGTGACCATGAATAAAAAGTACCCACTCACGAGGATTTATGACCTCTTTGATCAGATCAAGGGAGCACGATGGTTCTCGAAGATAGACCTCATATTAGGCTATCACCAGATCAGAGTTCGAGATGAGGATGTGCAGGAGACGACCATCAGGTGTCGGTATGGACACCACGAGTTCTTGGTTAAATCATTCTGCGTAACCAATGCTCTAGCAATGTTCTTGTGTCTCATGAACAGGATCTTCTAGCTATACCTCGATCACTTTTTTGTAGTCTTAATTGACTACATTCTTATATACTCTACTATTGAGGAGGAGAATGCCCACCATTTTCAGGTGGTACTAGACACTCTCCAAGAGCACCATCATTATGGTAAACTCTCGATGTTCCAGTTTTGGATTCAAGAGGTTAACTTCATGGAACACATCATCTAGGAGGCTATATTTAATGTAGATCTATAGAAGATTGAGTCAGTAATTACTTAGAAGGCAAAAAATATTGTAATGGAGGTACGGAGTTTCCTGGGTTTGGCTGGATACTATCGGAGATTCATCCCATACTTCTCCAGAGT
Source organism: Viscum album (assembly GCA_963277665.1). NCBI lineage: Eukaryota > Viridiplantae > Streptophyta > Magnoliopsida > Santalales > Viscaceae > Viscum > Viscum album. The sequence continues at coordinate 2,055,260,392 of OY728120.1, read as the reverse complement.
TTCTTGTAACACCCCAGGCTTCTACGGTACGTTTCCCTTCGAATAATGCGATAGCGTGTGTTGTACGCAACCTCGAGTTCTAACACACACCACAACTAATTAAACTAGCCGTTGTAAATAGTGATACCTACTTTTTGAAATCATATATATTTTATATTTCAAAATGGACTTCATTTTTGGATTCGGAATATCGAAATTATCCTAGGGTGAAATTTTGGTACTTTTCGGATAACTTTTATATTTTGATGAATAGTGAAAATTACTAAATTTTAATTAAAAACAACTTTTTTAATCAAAATAAGTAATAGTGATAAATTATGAATTTGAGTGGTTTTAAAGTATATTTAGAATATATTTTTACCATTTAATATAATTTTGGTCATTGGACATAATTTTACAATTAAACCGAACATAAACAAGTGTCAATCTTTTGGTAGTTATTATCTCTTAAAAACACGCTTTTTGTTTTGACAGCGGAAATTAATTTTAAATTAATTTCTGCCACTTCTGTGTTTTGAATTTAGAAAAATGGATTCCATATTTGGAATCAGGATGTTCAAATTGTGTAAATAGGTAACTTTTATTTTTAGATATTTTGAATAATTACTGCGGTAAATATTTTATTTACCATGGTTAAGGGTACATCCGGTAAATAAGGGTTTAAAAAAAATATTATAATAATACTAAATTACCCTAATACGTGTCTTAACCCTATTGGTTGATACATAGTCGACCATGGGCATCTTTGGGTCTATTTTGGGACCCCATGGATCCACTTGTAAGTGATAATGACACTTTATTTTAATTAAGTCAAAATGAATACAAAAATGACACAAGCATATATCTTTTAGAACAACAATTTTTTACATAGGGTTATACATGTTGGATTTTCGATTATAAATATTCATTAGAAAGATAAAAAGATTTACTACATAATGATATTTTATTTATAATTTTTAGACATTAAATAAGTTATTTTATTTATGACACAATGATGATGCAGTAATTACTATAATAGTGAAAAATTAAAATAATTGATATTATAAATACCCAAATAAATATAATATGAAACTTTTAATGAATTAAACTAATTTTCTAGGCTAATATGATATATTAGGATTGATTTAATGGACTTTGTTCGAAGTAATCAATCTGTTATGAGTTTCACAAAAATCAACTATTGAATAGTGTCAAAATTGACATAATAGAGTTCTTAAAACAAATATTATATTATTAATTGATATTAAATTCCTAAAAATCTAAGGTTCGGCCAAGAGACTTATATTATGATAGGTTAATCATTAATGGACCACTTGGGGGTCTCTTGAATGTATATAGTAAGTTTATTAACCATAATATATAAAAATACAAAGAGACATTGTAAAAGTGAAACTAATTAACTTAGAGTTAATACTTAAAGATAAGGTTAATATAAGTACCCAAACCTGTCTAAATTCTATTGGTTGAGTGGTTTTCGACCTATCCCCACCTCATCCTTTGAATAGTCAACTTTGGAGCCTTTAGAAACCGAATATGAATTTATTATAAATTAATATTTCTAGCTTTTCCAAAGGTGCCCCTCACCCCTCTTATAAAAGGGAACTCCTCCTTCTCATTTCGTCACACCTTAAAAGCCTTTTGGTTCGGCCAAACTCTGCCCAAATAATCTCCCAACATCCCTCACTAAAACCTATAGTCCTTAGTTTGATCATAAAGCCAACCTAAGGAGCCCTTTTGATCAAATCAAAAGGAAGAACCCGAAGAAGAGGTAATGATTTCACCACCCTTTTCTAAGTTCATTTCTTCTTCCACTTCTTCTTCCTTTGTTCTTACCATTCTAAAATAATAAATCCAGTATCTCACATATACTGTTATGTTATTATAAGTATGGTACAACCATATTCAGTATTCTATCCACCCTTTGAATAACATGTCACCATACGTGCGTACGTACGGCTTACCGTCTCCACGTCGTGGTGTAATTGTTATTCAATATAATATTATTTGGATGGGTATAATAATGATGTGTAACTCATGTAAATAATAAATATAACATGTTAATTATTCTGTATATATGATATACCATTCATTTATATATTATTTTAATATCAAAAGAATGATATTGTCGCTCGTGCGTACGTACGGACTACCGTCTCCACGAACGCGATGAGATTCATTCTCCATCGTATCCATTAAAGTATAATTATCATTTTATGATTTAAAAATTATGTTTAAGGACTTGATATCATTCTGGATATTAATAAGATACAACAAACATGGCTTATGTAACAAAACATATAAAAGAAAATGAGTAAGTTAACACCCGAAACGATGATAATTCTAAGATATTATTAATAAATCAATGTTAAAAGATCATATATGATATCATATTAATATATATGATTCTTGTATAATTTAATAACAATTATTTCACCATTATACAGGAGGTTAACCTACCCCAACCAAGGAAAAGTACAAGGTAAGGGTTATTTCACAATCTCTTCATTATCCGAGGTTGTTTATATGTAATAATCTACTGGGATCTCTTTATCATCCACATCCATGTTTCTTAAAAATGTATTTCAAAACATTTTTACTATTTACAAGAATATGGGTTAAAGTCATTTATACCCTTTTTTGACTTTTTATAAGAGGTTTATAAAGGAATCTTTCCGTCGTTTTCAAAACAAGGTCCTTTTTAACCTTTTCGACAGAATTGAGGTAAGAATGTTTTTTTTAACTTATACGGCGGGTGCGGTTATTTTACGCCGTTATAAAATCTTCAAAGCTTTCCTTACAAGCTTATAAGAATATTTTCAATGATAATGTTTTATTTTATATGGATCTTAAATGATTTCAAAATAAAAGGAGATACTTCTTTAAAAAAATTATGATTTCATCTATGTCAACATCCTTTGATGGATTTTAAGATTATTTGAAGTTGATTTATTATGATACAAAACTTCTATATTGTATTGAAGGTTTTGTGATATGTTTGACTGTGGATGTGCTATTTTTATACCATTCATAGTTTACGGTGAAATTATTGACATTTCGTATGCTAGTTTTAATACGAATGTTTATGTTATGTTTAAACCTTTTCATATGGGAATGCATTGGACTTAATAAGTGACGGGTGGAGCCCGCTATAGCTCCTCGATGCATCGGTAGGTCTCATGAGACAAACTACTGTCTTGGCACAAGGCCTTGACAAAATCTTATTTGTAGTCTTGGCACGAGGCCTTGGCTATGTGGTTATGATAGTCTGGCATTATGCATTCCAACATTATGAAAGTGGTTATTGATTTTTGCATGTGATTATTCGATTAGTAGAATATCCATTTGAATAAGTAAATGGCATTATTTCATTTTATTTATGCCATACTATGTTAAATGTTCATGTTTAAAAGGCTTTTGTTTTAGTTATACATTGCCTTAAATGATTATTTTTATTTATGAAAGTTTCCTCTATATTGTTATCCTTACTGGGCATTTGAGCTCACCCCTTTTCTATGTTTTATTTTTCCCAGGTAGTGAAGAAGTAAATTATGAATGACATGCAGGGATATTATGAGGGGTTAATAGTGTGGATATGAAGACTTTGTTGTTGTAGTAGTTTTTCACTTTGAAATGTAATGTAAAACTTTATGATTATATCTAGTGTTTCCAAGGCTACTAAACCAATCGGTCTTTCGGGATTTGATCTTTCTTGTGATCATGCCAATGTTATGTAATTAATGCACCGACTCTGGGCAGCTGGGGTCGGGGCGTTATAGTTGGTATCAGAGAAAGTTTAGTACAAACCTTGGAAACTAGATTTAGATAAACTCTGATTAGAGCACGTAGACCTAAGATGAACTTTGAGGATTAGTATAGAAGAACTTCCTAGAATTTTGGTATTGTAGAGATTTTGTGAGTTTTCCGAACAATACATCCCTGTCTGGATACGAGCAGGTAGAGGCGGCTCTGGCACAGATGTACCTAGGGGTAAAACCCGAAAACACCGCTTTGAGCTAGACTCGAACGGGAACTGGTGCACGACAACGGGCCTTGCTGCACTCTTGGTTACGACACTCCCGGGGGATATGCTTAGGATAACTCTCATTATCTTTACAAATCATTATGAAGGGTTTATGAGTATATACTTCCTCAAAGAAAACATTTTTATGATTATGGATTATATCCATAAATAGTTCAATTTATGTTAAGTGTTTTATAAGTATGGGATTATGTATTTTGATTCATAAACTGATCTAGTTTATGCCATTGTTTAGAAATGGCGCCTAGTGGAAGAAATGGAAACCGTATCAATGCACGCACTCCATGTAGGGATTTCCCTCCTGCTCAAGATAATTATAGTGGGGCTGGTGATGCAACTGGTGCTGATCAGCTAATCACCATACTGGGACAACTTACTCAGGTTATGAATAATAACCTTACCCGTATGGAGCACCCTGATCCGCAGCGTGGAGGATCAATGTTAGATCGATTCATGAGGCAACAACCACCAACGTTCAATGGGAATACAAATCCCTTAGTAGCTGAGCAATGGATATTTTCCCTAGAGAAAATATTTCAGGCTTTGGGGAGCAGTGAAAGGGAAAAAGTTATCATGGCAGTTTACCGCCTCACTGGAGATGCTGATCAATGGTGGTCATTGATTCAAAATACGAAGGAAGATGATGAAGTATCAAATATGGAATGGAGGGAATTCAAAGATCTGTTTTTAGAAAAATACTTCCCCCGCGACCATCGAGCGGATATGGAAAGACAATTTCTGAGTCTGAGACAAAAGGAGGATGAGAATGTCACAAAGTATGAGGCTAACTTTACAAGGTTAGCGAGGTATGCTGGAGATTATATTCGCAACCCAAGAAGTATGATTGATCGTTTCTTTGATGGGTTAAAACCATTTCTCCGTCGAGCATTAGTCTCACAATCCTATTCATCGTACGAAGACATTGTCTCATGTGCTATCAAGACCGAAAAGGAATTCTCTAAGTCTTATGAATTTAAAGCAAAGAAAGAGAAGAAGAGACCTGCTGATCAATCTGGGAATGGAAATAAGGGGAAGAAGGGAAATGTTGAATATCCATCTTGTGGTAAGTGCGGGAAGAAACACCCTGGTGCTTGCCTGAAGGGAATGGGAGTCTGTTACAAGTGTGGTGAAAAAGGCCACCAAGCTCATGATTGCAAGGGGAAGAAGGAAGCTACCAACGTTCAGTGCTACAATTGCAGGGAGATGGGGCATTATGCAAACGCATGTCCTAAGCGTCAGGAGAACTTACCTCAGAAAAGGCCAAGGGATCAAGGCCAGGCTTATGCTATCACTGCTGCTGAGGTAGAAGCTCCGAAAGACGTGGTGGCAGGTAATTTAATGGTTTCCTCAAGTTTAGCAAATGCATTATTTGATTCTGTATCATCGCATTGTTTCATATCTTCCCAGTTTGCTAAGAAAATTAGATATTTCCAATTTGATTTAATAAGGGAGTTGTCAGTTAAAACTCCTAAGGGAAGTATCGTTGCAACAAAGTTTTGTGAATCAGTCCCCATTAGAGCACATAAATTTTCTTTATCTGCTGATCTCATCGTCATACCTGTGATTGAGTTTGATATAATCCTCGGTATGGACTGGCTTTCGAACTATGATGCGAAGATTTATTGTAAGAAGAAAGAGGTTACGATTCTTGATGATAATGATAAGGAACACCTTATTTTTAGAGCAGAATCGTCACCACCTAATTCTTATTTAGATCCACCCTCAATAGCTCAACTAAATTCAATTATTGGGGAGGAAGAGAATGAAATAACTGCGGGTGAGGAAAGAAATGTTCAAATAGAGGATGTACCTGTTGTGAAAGAATTTGTAGATGTATTTCCAGAAGATTTACCTAGACATCCTCCAGAACGAGAAGTTGAGTTTTCCATTGATTTGATTCCTGGATCAAGGCCTATATCGAAGACCCCTTATAGAATGGCCACTGTAGAGTTAGTCGAACTAAAGAAACAACTAGAGGAATTGAGTAATAAGGGATTTATTCGCCTTAGTGTTTCTCCATGGGGAGCCCCTGTTCTTTTTGTTAAAAAGAAAGATGGATCTATGAGGTTATGTATCGACTACAGGGAGATCAATGCCATAACGATAAAGAACAAGTATCCCCTACCTCGTATTGATGATTTATTTGACCAACTGCATGGAGCTCAATACTTTTCAAAGATTGACCTTCGATCTGGATACCATCAGTTGTGTGTGAAGAAGGAAGACATTCCAAAAACAGAATTTCGAACCAGGTACGGGCATTACGAGTTTACTGTAATGCCGTTTGGATTGACTAATGCACCCTCTGTATTCATGGATCTAATGAATAGAGTTTTCAAGGAGTATCTCGATGAATTTGTGGTGGTATTTATTGATGATATCTTGGTATACTCCAAAACCTACGAAGATCATGAAAATCACTTGCGCATTATCTTGAAGACTCTGAGGAGGCATGAATTATATGGGAAGTTTAGCAAGTGTGAATTCTGGCTTCAGGAGATTTCTTTTCTTGGCCATATTGTCTCTAAAGATGGAATCTCTGTTGATCCTTCTAAGACCAAGGCAATCCAAGAATGGCCAGCACCTACGAGTATAACTGAGGTACGTAGTTTTATTGGTTTGGCAGGTTATTATCGACGTTTCGTCCAGAATTTTTCCCGATTGGCTAACCCATTAACGAAGCTCACACGTAAAGGGGTTAAATTTGTTTGGACAAAAGAGTGTGAAGAATGTTTCGAAGAACTGAAGAGAAGATTAGTCAATGCTCCTATATTGACTCTACCATCGGGGAATGATGGGTTCGTTATTTATAGTGATGCATCAAAGAAAGGACTTGGCTGTGTCCTTATGCAGAATGATAGAGTTATTGCCTATGCATCACGACAGTGGAAAATTCATGAACAAAACTATCCTACTCATGATCTCGAATTAGCAGCAGTGATCTTTTCTTTGAAAATATGGAGGCACTACCTCTATGGTGAAAAATGTGAGATTTATAATGATCACAAGAGTTTGAAGTATATTTTCTCACAAAAAGAACTCAACATGAGGCAAAGGAGATGGCTTGAATTACTCAAGGATTATGATTGTACGATACACTACCACCCAGGGAAGGCAAACAAGGTGGCAGATGCTTTGAGTAGAAAAGACCATGGAGTTTTGAACAATATGAGAATTGAAAGGGATCCAATTTTCATGGAGCTAGTGAAGATGGACATGGGAATAACCAGGGAAGGTGAAACATCAATGCTTTTTCAAATGGTTGCCAAACCATCTTTACTAGAAAGGGTTAAGAGTTCTCAGACTGATGATGAAGAATTCCAAAAGAAGATTAAAGCTGTGAATGATGGGAGATTGAGAGACTTTGCGTATGAAGGTGGAATTTTGAAATTCGGGAAGAGACTTTGTGTTCCCAATATACCTGATCTAAAAAGGGAATTGCTGGATGATGCTCATAGTTCCAATTTCTCTATACACCCTGGGTGCACCAAAATGTATAGAGATTTGAAGGAACATTTTTGGTGGGACAACATGAAGAGGGAGATTGCTGATTTTGTGTCAAGATGTATGGTTTGTCAACAAGTGAAAGCTGGAAGGCAACAGCCTGGAGGAGTCATGCAACCTCTTCCCATACCGGAGTGGAAATGGGACAATGTTACGATGGACTTTGTCATGGGGCTACCGAAGACTCCTAGAAGGAACGATGCAATATGGGTTATTGTTGATCGTCTTACCAAGTCAGCACATTTTCTTGCTATAAGAGAAGATCTACCCCTGGAACGTCTAGCAAGACTATACATTAATGAAGTTGTGAGACTTCATGGAGTACCCCTATCGATTGTTTCTGATCATGATCCCCATTTTACTTCAAGATTTTGGAAAAGTCTTCAGAAATCCCTGGATACTGAACTTCATTTGAGCACTGCTTACCACCCTCAGACAGACAGACAATCAGAATGGACTATTCATACCTTAGAAGACATGTTGAGATCTTGCTCACTTGATTTTCAGGGTATGTGGGATCAATATTTACCACTAGTAGAATTTTCCTATAACAATAGCTTCCATTCGAGTATTCAAATGGCACCATATGAAGCGTTATACGGAAAGAGATGTCGTACACCAACCTGTTGGGATGACGTTGGTGAAAGAAAACTTGTAGGCTCAGAGCTGGTGGAGGAAACGGTGGAAAAGGTGAAAGTAATCCAAAATCACATCAAAGCAGCTCAAAGTAGGTAGAAGAGCTATGCCGATAATCGAAGGAAGGATTTGGAATTTCAAGTCGGTGATCATGTTTTTCTGAAGGTATCTCCATGGAAGGGAGTCATACGTTTTGGTAAGAAATGTAAATTAAGTCCCAGGTACATCGGACCTTTCGAAATTCTAGAACGAATTGGGGTTGTATCTTACCGATTGGCAATGCCGCCAAGTCTCTCCAGAGTTCACGATGTGTTCCACGTATCTCTATTGAGGAAATACATGCCTGATCCGACGCATGTACTCACCTATGAGGAATTAGAACTGGAACCCGATCTGTCTTATTGCGAAGAGCCCGTCAGGATTCTTGTTACAAGAGAACAAGTACTGAGAAACCGGACGACGCGTCTGGTAAAAGTTTTGTGGAGAAATCATAAGATGGAAGAGGCAACGTGGGAACCCGAGAAACTTATGATGAAGAACCACCGAGTCTTTTTATGCAGTAATACCCTAGAAATTGCGAGGACGCAATTATTTGAAGGAGGGGAGAATGTAACACCCCAAGCTTCTACGGTACGTTTCCCTTCGAATAATGCGATAGCGTGTGTTGTACGCAACCTCGAGTTCTAACACACACCACAACTAATTAAACTAGCCGTTGTAAATAGTGATACCTACTTTTTGAAATCATATATATTTTATATTTCAAAATGGACTTCATTTTTGGATTCGGAATATCGAAATTATCCTAGGGTGAAATTTTGGTACTTTTCGGATAACTTTTATATTTTGATGAATAGTGAAAATTACTAAATTTTAATTAAAAACAACTTTTTTAATCAAAATAAGTAATAGTGATAAATTATGAATTTGAGTGGTTTTAAAGTATATTAAGAATATATTTTTACCATTTAATATAATGTTGGTCATTGGACATAATTTTACAATTAAACCGAACATAAACAAGTGTCAATCTTTTGGTAGTTATTATCTCTTAAAAACACGCTTTTTGTTTTGACAGCAGGAATTAATTTTAAATTAATTTCTGCCACTTCTGTGTTTTGAATTTAGAAAAATGGATTCCATATTTGGAATCAGGATTTTCAAATTGTGTAAATAGGTAACTTTTATTTTTAGACATTTTGAATAATTACTGCGGTAAATATTTTATTTACCATGGTTAAGGGTAAATCCGGTAAATAAGGGTTAAAAAAAATATTATAATAATACTAAATTACCCTAAAACGTGTCTTAACCCTATTTTTTGATACATAGTCGACCATGGGCATCTTTGGGTCTATTTTGGGACCCCATGGATCCACTTGTAAGTGATAATGACACTTTATTTTAATTAAGTCAAAATGAATACAAAAATGACACAAGCATATATCTTTTAGAACAACAATTTTTTACATAGGGTTATACATGTTGGATTTTCGATTATAAATATTCACTAGAAAGATAAAAAGATTTCCTACATAATGATATTTTATTTATAATTTTTAGAGATTAAATAAGTTATTTTATTTATGACACAATGATGATGCAGTAATTACTATAATAGTGAAAAATTAAAATAATTGATATTATAAATACCCAAATAAATATAATATGAAACTTTTAATGAATTAAACTAATTTTCTAGGCTAAAATGATATATTAGGATTGATTTAATGGACTTTTTTCGAAGTAATCAATCTGTTATGAGTTTCACAAAAATCAACTATTGAATAGTGTCAAAATTGACATAAAAGAGTTCTTAAAACAAATACTATATTATTAATTGATATTAAATTCCTAAAAATCTAAGGTTCAGCCAAGAGACTTATATTATGATAGTTTAATCATTAATGGACCACTTGGGGGTCTCTTGGATGTATATAGTATGTTTATTAACCATAATATATAAAAATACAAAGAGACATTGTAAAAGTGAAACTAATTAACTTAGAGTTAATACTTAAAGATAAGGTTAATATAAGTACCCAAACCTGTCTAAATTCTATTGGTTGAGTGGTTTTCGACCTATCCCCACCTCATCCTTTGAATAGTCAACTTTGGAGCCTTTATAAACCGAATATGAATTTATTATAAATTAATATTTCTAGCTTTTCCAAAGGTGCCCCTCACCCCTCTTATAAAAGGGAACTCCTCCTTCTCATTTCTTCACACATTCAAAGCCTTTTGGATCGGCCAAACTCTGCCCAAATAATCTCCCAACATCCCTCACTACAACCTAGAGGCCTTAGTTTGATCAGAAAGACAACCTAAGGATCCCTTTTGATCAAATCAAAAGGAAGAACCCGAAGAAGAGGTAATGATTTCACCACCCTTTTCTAAGTTCATTTCTTCTTCCACTTCTTCTTCCTTTGTTCTTACCATTCTAAAATAATAACTCCAGTATCTCACATATACTGTGATGTTATTATAAGTATGGTACAACCATATTCAGTATTCTATCCACCCTTTGAATAACATGTCACCATACGTGCGTACGTACGGCTTACCGTCTCCACGTCGTGGTGTAATTGTTATTCAATATAATATTATTTGGATGGGTATAATAATGATGTGTAACTCATGTAAATAATAAATATAACATGTTAATTATTCTGTATATATGATATACCATTCATTTATATATTATTTTAATATCAAAAGAATGATATTGTCGCTCGTGCGTACGTACGGACTACCGTCTCCACGAACGCGATGAGATTCATTCTCCATCGTATCCATTCAAGTATAATTAACATTTTATGATTTAAAAATGATGTTTAAGGACTTGATATCATTCTGGATATGAATAAGATACAACAAACATGGCTTATGTAACAAAACATATAAAAGAAAATGAGTAAGTTAACACCCGAAACGATGATAATTCTAAGATATTATTAATAAATCAATGTTAAACGATCATATATGATATCATATTAATATATATGATTCTTGTATAATTTAATAACAATTATTTCACCATTATACATGAGGTTAACCTACCCCAACCAAGGAAAAGTACAAGGTAAGGGTTATTTCACAATCTCTTCATTATCCGAGGTTGTTTATATGTAATAATCTACTGGGATCTCTTTATCATCCACATCCATGTTTCTTAAAAATGTATTTCAAAACATTTTTACTATTTACAAGAATATGGGTTAAAGTCATTTATACCCTTTTTTGACTTTTTATAAGAGGTTTATAAAGGAATCTTTCCGTCGTTTTCAAAACAAGGTCCTTTTTATCCTTTTCGACAGAATTGAGGTAAGAATGTTTTTTTTAACTTATACGGCGGGTGCGGTTATTTTACGCCGTTATAAAATCTTCAAAGCTTTCCTTACAAGCTTATAAGAATATTTTCAAATAAAATGTTTTATTTTATATGGATCTTAAATGATTTCAAAATAAAAGGAGATACTTCTTTAAAAAGAATTTTGATTTCATCTATGTCAACATCCTTTGATGGATTTTAAGATTATTTGAAGTTGATTTATTATGATACAAAACTTCTATATTGTATTGAAGGTTTTGTGATATGTTTGACTGTGGATGTGCTATTTTTATACCATTCATAGTTTATGGTGAAATTATTGACATTTCGTATGCTAGTTTTAATACGAATGTTTATGTTATGTTTAAACCTTTTCATATGGGAATGCATTGGACTTAATAAGTGACGGGTGGAGCCCGCTATAGCTCTTCGATGCATCGGTAGGTCTCATGAGACAAACTAGTTTCTTGGCACAAGGCCTTGACAAAATCATATTTGTAGTCTTGGCACGAGGCCTTGGCTATGTGGTTATGATAGTCTGGCATTATGCATTCCAACATTATGAAAGTGGTTATTGATTTTTGCATGTGATTATTCGATTAGTAGAATATCCATGTGAATAAGTAAATGGCATTATTTCATTTTATTTATGCCATACTATGTTAAATGTTCAAGTTTAAAAGGCTTTTGTTTTAGTTATACATTGCCTTAAATGTTTATTTTTATTTATGAAAGTTTCCTCTATATTGTTATCCTTACTGGGCATTTGAGCTCACCCCTTTTCTATGTTTTATTTTTCCCAGGTAGTGAAGAAGTAAATTATGAATGACTTGTAGGGATATTATGAGGGGTTAATAGTGTGGATATGAAGACTTTGTTGTTGTAGTAGTTTTTCACTTTGAAATGTAATGTAAAACTTTATGATTATATCTACTGTTTCCAAGGCTACTAAACCAATCGGTCTTTCGGGATTTGATCTTTCTTGTGATCATGCCAATGTTATGTAATTAATGCACCGACTCTGGGCAGCTGGGGTCGGGGCGTTACATTTCTACAACACTATTAGCCTTGATGAAGTAGGGGAATCCCTTCTTGTGGTCGGAGATATTCCTATAGAACATTCAATAACTGAGGCAGAGGTTGACCAGTGCCCCCATCTTGAAAATTCATGAGGAGGGTGTAGGGTACATAGTCTACTTTGATGCATCAGGGACTGGACTCAGGTGTGTCCTGATGCCGGAGCGAGCTGTGATCGTGTATGGTTAACGGAAGCTGAGACAAAAAAATTTGAACTATACTTCCCATGACCTGGAGTTAGAATATGTGTCATTCGCCTTGAATATGTGGCTACACTATCTGATGGGTGAATATTTTACTGTGTACTCTGATCACAAGAGACTCAGGAATATCTTCTATAAAAAATACCTGATCTTGAGATAGTGGTGATGGCTTCAGTTCCTCCAAGACTATTACTTTTAGATAGATTATACTACTGGGAAGGGGGCCATTGTTGTAGATGCTCTCAGCGGGAGATATAGTATACAACTGCTAAGATTGGTGACAAAGAAAGTGACTCCCTTATAGATATCCTTTGTGGATAGGGATGGAGCAGTCTTTCTACAGTATCTTATAGTCACTCCTCTATATCTTCAGCGAGTATTGGATGAAAAATTTGGGGACACTAATTGTGAGACACGACATGCTGAAATATCCACCGGTCAGGCACCTTGTAGATTTTCTGAAGGTGGGGATAATGTCATCCTCTTCAGAGAACGTACTATGGTAGCAGTTGAAATTCAGGAAGAAGTGATGAGGGAGTTCCACACTTCCCCTCTAGAGGTACTTACAGGAGTGGCGATGATGTATGAGGACCATCAACGACAACACTGGTGTCCAGGTGTGAAGATGGAGGTAGCGGAGTTTGACTCTCAATGTGTCACTTGTCAGCAAGTGAAGGGTGAGAACTAGGTACCAACTGTCTTGGTTCAGCCCTTAGAGGTCCCAGAGTGGATGTGGGATGGAATATCCATGGAATTTGTGACGGTTCTTCCACGTACATCCAGGACTCATGATTCGATTTGGGTGATCATCGACCGACTAACCAAATCGGCCCACTTACTTCCGATCAGAGAGTAGGGTTCAGTAGAGATCTTGGGACTCCTCTATGTGCAGGATATTGTGCGTTTTCATGGAGTACTTTCTTCTATTATCTCCAAACATGATGCATGGTTTACTTCCCGAATATGGAAGGGGTTGCAGGAGGCATTTAGGACGGAGCTATGTCTAAGCACCTCCTTCCGTCTTCAGACAGATGGTCAGACTTAGCAGACCATTCAAACCCTCGAGTACATCCTTAGAGCCTGTGTCCTCGAAATTGGTTGCAGCTAGGTGGGTCAATTACCATTGGTATTGTTTTCCTACAATAATATCTATCACTCCAACATCGGTATGACACCTTTTGAGGCATTGTATGGTCAACCATGCAGATCGCCACTGTGCTGGATAGACCAAGTGGAGTCTGCACTGGTGGGAATAGAGATGTTATGAGCTACCACGAAGAAGGTGCATATAATCCATTAGTGGATGAAGATCGCACAGAGAAGGCAGAAGTCGAATGCTGATAGGAGACGGAGACCTCTGGATTTCGAGGATGGTGACCACATCTTTCTATGGGTCACACCTCGACGAGGTATACGAAGATTTGGCTAAGGTGGGAAGTTTTCTCCATGATTTATCGGTCCTTTCCAGGTCCTCAGAAGAGTAGACGAGGTGGCTTATATCTTAACTCTTCCACCATTTTTGCATCGGGTGAACGACGTTTTCCACATATCTCAGCTGAGGAGACACATGCACGACCCATACCACATTATCGACCAAGGGGAGATGGACATCGATGTTGGGGTGAATTTTATAGAGGATCCAATGGATATTGAGGATCAACAAGAGCATGTCCTAGTTGGACGGTTGACACCTCTGATGCATGTACACTAGAAGCACAGGATCCTCCAAGAGATCACATGGGAGTGGGCGGCTCAGATGCTTTCTCAGTATCTCAATTTGTTCCCTTAGTTTGAGTTTTAGCTTACAGCGACGTTAACCCCTATGGTGGGGAGAATGTAAAGACCTGAAATTTATGTGGAAGTTTTTTTATTTTTTTTATTAAATACTTTGGAATATTAAGAGTCAGAGAAAATTTATAGCGCTTGATTCTGAGGCCCTGTGTGCTTGGATTCAATTTCTGATGTTTTTCTCAGGTACGTTCAATAAAAATACAAGCGGGATTTTATATCTTCTCTATTGATGCTTGGAATTGAAATCTGAAGGCACTATTGAACTTGCAATTCTGATATTCGCTTAAAAATACTATCACCTCGACGGTAGTTGGTAGGGAATGGAAGCTAGTGTTTGAGGTTTTTAAATAATTTAAGTAAAAATAATGTGTGAAAATTAATTTTTTTTGGTAAACCCCTCCAAGTAAAAGTAGGGGGTCGGGGCCACCACACGTAAACCTCCAATGAGATGTTATGGTGGTGGGGCCCACCCGAGCATAACCTCCCATGGGAGGATATCTTTCAGTGCGGGACACCCATGTTTCTAACCCCTTCAACACCCCATTTATGTGGAAAGACTCTTGACCTTATCCACTAATTAATTGAGCCTACACCACCCTGATTAATTAGATGGGTTGTCCCATTTAATTAATCACATCAATTTGAATTGTTGTGCCAACAAATAATAGATGATGTTTCCATCTATTATTTTGTTGGCATGCTTCATACTTTTTGTTGGGAGAATTAAGGATATAAAAGATCATGGGGAGCCATTTCTCTTCAATGAAGAATGATGGACTTCTTCCACCTTCTTACTTATTCAAATGGGAAAAAGGAGGGAGTACCATCCTTGAAGAATTCCAAAGAAACCGTCCTTGATTTCTTCGTCTTCTTTCCGATGTCAATGGAATGACGTTCACCTTCCACCATTCTTTAATGATCATCGACAAACGAGGCCAAGGGCTTTGAATTGTTTTTTTAATCGTTCTATGTCGATCAATTTATGGAATTTATTTTTCCAAATTATATCAACATAACTTGGAGGGCTCAGACGGCACGAACGTGGCCCAACCCTCCCCCATTTTATTTTTCTTGTTTTTTGACGACAACGATGGTGCAACGTTACCCCCAGAATAATGGACCGCGCTGGAGCATCGAGACCAGCACTTGGCCCTCTGTAACAAAATAATGGGGGCACAAGGGCCGCTGGGTCACTGGTGGGGCGCGATGCCATTGTGCTGCGTGTGGGGAAGGGTCATGGCGGTCAAAGGGGGTGCGTCACATTCACGCTGCACGGAGGAGCTGGAGGTCGCGGGCAGGTCGGGTCATGTCGGAGGTGGCATGGTTCCATCGCGCTGCGTGTTGTAGGGGAGCCGCAGCCAGGGTGGGCGGTGGCTGACCAGGCGGAGCGGCTTGCCACTCTTCCATCCGGGAGGATCGGCACCTAGTGAGCCCTCGTGTTCAGGATCAGCGAAACCTGGGGCCGGTTCGTCTCATACCCGAATGGAAGACCCATTTGAGAAGCCAGGTGGTTCGCGGTTTCCCCCCTAGTCATGGCTAAGGTAGACACCTGCCGGGCCACCGGGTCCATTGGCCAACCGGGACGTTGGGCCCACCGGGCCGGCGGCCCGCCCTCGGGCCGGGCCGCCACCTCGGTTCAGGTCACCGTCTTTGGCCGGGAAACCCTTCAGGCTAGCCCACTCCCTTCAAGACCGGGTCAGACTCGCATATCAGGTCAGACCCGCGGACTAGGTCTGCCACAATCCGGACCTAATTAGCCGAATACACATTTTCTTTCGTATAATTGGATATGTGTGTCTAATCTATGGACCGTATTCGGTGATAGAAAGCATAGAACGAGATGGTACTTTTGGTATACCCTACATGAGGGTTGGGCATAGTTGGGGAATGGATGCGTTGGTTTGAACCTAAAAACAAATCAGCCCCCTAGAACGGAAATTCCAATAACTCACAGATCGGGCGTCCAATTGAAGCTCCATCTATTGCGTTGAGATCCCTATGATGAGGCGGAACATTGAGATACTTCTACTTGGGACT
The DNA here is from genome assembly GCA_963277665.1 of Viscum album. Lineage (NCBI taxonomy): Eukaryota > Viridiplantae > Streptophyta > Magnoliopsida > Santalales > Viscaceae > Viscum > Viscum album. The sequence continues at coordinate 2,055,243,774 of OY728120.1, read as the reverse complement.
TCATGATAGTTGGATTATCGACAAGTAGGTCATAGATCGGATCCTCCTAAAGACGAGCGAGCGGAGTACAGAGACCTAGGAGATGGCTGATACCTGACGACAATAGACATTTTTACTCGGAGTGTTTTGACTAGCCTAGTGGGGAGCACCTCTATGTGATGCAACTAACCCATGGTGGGGAGCGCCTCTATGTGATGCATCAGACCCACATAACTTGATAGGAGGAGTCCCTCAGCAGGCTACGAGGGGGACCGCCTCTGTGTGAGCGTAGTCGACCCACAGTGGGGAGCTCCTCTGTGTGACAAAGAAGACCCACGGTACTCGACAGGAAGAGTACCACAACATTCCAAGAAGGTGGGAAGTGGCTCTGTGTGATGCGGTAGGACCACTGTAGTCGATAGAGGAGGAGTACACCATCAGCCAAGATCTGACTGTTTGACTATGGATGTTACTTACTACTATCCCAAAAATAAAATCCTTTATTGAGCTGAGTCTATGAATTTTGTGTTTTCCTCATGATGGAGATGAGTTTCTAGATAACTTAGGTATATGTCTGTGCATATACCGAAATAATGGTTATCCAATGTTTTCTTCCTTTGTGGATTATCCTCGTTGGATTTTGCGAGAGACTGAGGGTCATGGGGCCCCTACTGAGTATCGTTATACTAACCCCTACATGGGCTATCCCCGCATCTTGTTGTGTTGGTTGCATACGAAAGACAATGATGATTGAGGCATAGAGTAACACGACAGAATGGTACCCAGAGGTTGACCACTCGGCGGGATGGTACATGGAGCAGAAAAACGGATGAGGAGTTTTGAGGAGACCATATGTACCTACCCTTCAGGTAGGAACCCTGGAGGATGACCCAGTAGCTTCTTTACATGCTTTCAAATGAACCTCTACTTTACTGTTGGGCATGTATTTCCAGCCCCTTTTACTTTCCAGCACTTCTTCTGTATACAATACTGCATAGTGTTTTGCATCCAGTCGTGTACTCTGATTGAGGGTGTTTACTATTATAAAAGCAATTCCTTCCCAGCATAGGGATTTATGCCTTTGGTGTTATCACCAACCCCTGGCCTATGAATAGCATGCTTGGGGTTGTCACGACATGAGCCCCAAGGATGGGTCATGACACAAACCATAAAAATATGTTGTATTTTAATGAATCAGGTAGATCCATCTAGGTGTTCAATAGAAAACAATGTTAGCTGCTATATATTTATTCAAACTTAAAAATTATTCTTATACTTATCCACTAATGTTTATATGTTAAAAAAATTTATTTCGAGAAAATTATTTCAGTTTCATAATGGTATTTTAAATCTAACCCTACTCAGGATGCCTTTGGTACCAGAGTAGATTACATGTGTGAAATAATGGATTAGGGAAAGCATCCATCTATTAAAGCTTGATTAATTTCAAATAGCATGTATCATGGTATCATATGACCAAGATTATTGTTGAAATTCTAGTAGAACATTACTTGGTCCTTTTTGTATTTTGTAAAGCATATTTTATATAACTATCCTTTATATCCCCTTTATTTTATATTAGCATTCCATAAAATAATTTCATATGAATAGAACCGTTGAATAATTATATTAATATAGTTTCTTGGTTTTTAATTCTTCCACATTTTATCAAATATTTTAAAACTATTCCATGTTATTAGATCACAATTCATCTTCAATGGTTTACTTTTCTCATAATAATTGTGTCTATTTATGATGTGATATTGTTTATTTATATTATTCTTCTATTGTATATATGTTTACATTATCCACTATTCTAGTATGATATATTGATTTAGTCTCCCCATTACACTAACATAGGATATTTATACTAATTGGAATCCCTTGACATATAAGGAGGCATCCTTGATTCCATGTGACCTACCAGATCGGGGAAAGAGTTAATTTGATCCCAACAAGGGTTAAAATAAAGTCATATATTACTTTTTTTCCATTTTCATAATATTTAGGTTTATGCAAATTGACTATGATTAAATATAATTTGATTACAGGACTATAATTTCGAGTAGAAAATCCTCATATAGGGGAAACCCAATTTAACGTGGAGGGGTAATTGTTGTTATTGGGTTTCACATGATACATTGGATATGGATTCACTACAAGGTGATAATCATGTTTTACTGCATTATTTATATTGGAATTATTAATTTTATGAATAAGTTTTAATTATTCTATTATGGTATGTAATTATAATCTCATTCATCATTTTATGGGCTTTAGGAATATATTAATTACATTTTTCCAAGGAACCTTTAGTTTCAATGTGAATCTTCTTGCTACAGAATTTTAGTGACTTTATAAATTATTTTATAATGAAATGTGATGACCATTAATGAAAGGATAACATATTTTGATTAATTCATGTCTCTACATCAATCTAAATGGAGTTTTCACATATATATTTGTGATGACACCTTAATTAGCTAGTTATACTGAGTTGTCGGTTTTGAACCTAAACATTTTGAACCATGATATAGTATATATATATATATTTATTTATTTATCACATTAAAAAATATTTTAAATTAAACTTCTAATTTAAAGGATACTATTAAATGGTTTGAAAAATGCAATGAAACATTTGTTAAACATTATACCATTGCATTTTCACTCCCTACACTAGAACACCTTTTATTAGATATGAGGCCTAGACCTGAACCATGATAAATTAGTGGGCAGATGGGGGTGTCTCCTATATTATTATGGCCCTTCATAATATTTCCTTTCCACCAAGGCAAGTCCTTTAGAATAGAATTATTGATATGATATATTCCTAAAAAGTGTATAAACCTTTGTTAGTTATATAACTGTAATTATTTTTATTTTTAAAATCATTCCACATGATTGAGTTGGTAATTATATAATCATTCAACCATGTTATCATTGATTTTTATTCAAATAATGTATTGATATCAATTCAACGAAGGTAGTGGACCTTATTCCACCAGTGATTCTTCTAGTAGTCTTACATATAGAACCAATTTTATTTCATTTTATGGACACTAACAGTTATTAGTGAAGGATTCTTCTGTCTGATGTAATATATGAAAGGTGTCACTCGACCTAACCAAAATATGGTAGAGTTGACACTGGAGATTTTGTAGAACCACCCCCCACCTATTGTAGGTTGTAATACATATTCTTGGTGAGTCGTGGTTGGAGTCCAACCTTTATATTTTTCTGAATCTTAACTTCAATCAATATTATATGGTCAAACTGATAACATAAATTCTAAATAATTATTTCATGTGATGATGGGAATTTATTACCACAGTTGGTTGACATTAAGACTTGTTTCAGGAATATTTCCAGATTTTTTTCTATGACTATATCTTTCAACAAACATTATGTTTTGAATGGGTTAGATAGCTTATGATCCTACAGAAGGAACCATTTCATTCACATATTATTCTTTTCATTTTACAAATATCCGGTGCTTCAACCCTACATTATTTGGCGATAACCTTTTTACCATTGGGTGATTCGAGGATTGGCTAGTATATTCCCTTTGATTGCTGGTCAATTTCATTCAGCTGACAAATATTCATATGAAATTTAATCATACACTCATTATAAAGAAAAATTATAGGGATTATTATGGTAAATTCCATGGTTGTACAACACCTAGATATTTTATTATCCTTGTCATTATAGAAAATAATATTTTTGGGTTTCTTATGTGGGGGGGGGAGTAGAACCAGTCAGGAAGTTCTTACTGATAGAATCCTCATATGAATATAATGTTGGGAACTAAAACATGAAAAACCTTTTTGTTTGGAGGATCCAGTGGAATGTTGATGCTCGGTCTAGATGGAGAATATCTACTAATTAGGAAGGAAATTTCCATTAGTTTATAGTGAGTGGGGACCTCCACACAACCCATGTTATGTAGTGGGGATAATGGTATCTCACAAGGAAGGTTGTATGAATAACTCTAACCACTTATTCCACAGTGGTGGTTGAGGAAAAATTTAATAGACTTAGGAAATGTAGTGATCGCATATAGGAACTATTTGGGAAGTAAGTCTATGACTTAGGGACATGGTGAAAGCCTGTTACATGAAGTGAATAATATGATAGAGTTGTGGAGAATTAGATAATATACTATTCTAGGTACTATTCCATTAGCCAATATATTAGTTTCTTATTAATTGGACATAGGTTCATCACATTCATTTTTATCACAGATGATTATGGATAGTCATGGCCTCAAGATACTGTTATACTATGAAATTATGACTATTGGTACTTCGATCTGTATTTAGTCATAGAGAAGTCACTGTTGTATGGATTGGCCCCATGATATAGGTAGATATATCATTGAATGGAATCTTTTCTCCCTCAACATAATGGGAGTTGTTTTAATTATTAGTATGGAAGGATCATTTTACTATAAATAAATTATTGATATTTATATCCATAGGGATATTTTTTCATCACCATAGGGAAGTAGACATGTTCATAAAGTAGAATTGAAGTTCTATGCATCTCGAGTAGGACCTTCACATCAGTGGATAGACAAATTGATAACCATGATTTACAAAATTTTAGTTGATTAAAATAGGTTGTGAACTAGTGTCAACCATATTTTAATACATAAATTTGGGGCCTTTTGTAGTAATAACTTTTCTAGGCTACCTCTAGTGAGAGATGTAGTAATAACTCTCTATTTAGATCTTGGAGTAGCAACAATGTCAATTACTCCATATAGGATGGAACCTATGAAGATTAAAAAGAGTTGGGGGGACATGGAGGATAAATACTTCATTCGAAGAAGAATATTTCCAAGGGGTTCAATAGTACTATCTCAAATAATGAAGATGGTATATGTAGTATTTTCGTGTATTACTGATTTTTAACCAGTTTATCTCAATGAACAAGTATCCACTTCCTTGAATAGATGATTACATTGATTATCTATTTGGGGAAGGTTTGTTTCCAAATATTTATTTTAGGTTTAGATATCATAATGATCATATCAAGACACATGAAATACATCACATAGATTATTTATATGTTATGGACTTTATAAGTACATGGTTACATCATTCAGTCTCATAAACATTGTTGAAACATTTATGGCTTTAATGAATTAGTTATTACACCCATATCTATATTAATTTATGATAGTTTTTGTGGATGAAATATTAGTGTATTATTGTTATCTGAAATACCACACTAAAAATCTTGAGATCATGACATATTCAATGAGGGATTATCAGATTTTTGATAATCATAGTAAATGGAACTTTCTGATTAAAAAATTTCACATCCTATGTCATATTATTTCTCACTGAAGTGTATCAGTTGAGCCATAGAATTTAAGAGATATAATTTCCAAGGAACATATAATGAACATCACTGATATGTATATTTTTTTGGGTTACACAAGTATTACGTAAATTCCATTTATTATTTTTTACAATAAGAAGAAGGACCTATAAGATTTGTCAAAAATGGATTAAAATTTGCACAGTCAGAAAATTATGAATAATAATTTGAGGGAATTAATGGTAGATTAAAATCAGAGTGGATTTAGAATATTCTGGATCTTGGGAAGAGTTATACTATTTTCTATGTCACATTAGGTAATATGATGCGAGTTGTTATAATGAAGGAATATTGAGTCATCACATAAGGGACTCTTCAATTGGGGAATCATGACTGTAATAACCAGACACATAACCTCGATTTAGATGGTTTTTTTCATTTTCTCAAATATTGCAGACATTACATACTCATGAAGGATATTTTCGTGTTAATAGATCAGAAAAGACTCAAGTACATAATTACGTTGGAAAGATGGCTATTTTTTTTGATAGAAATAGATCATGGTGTGTGTATTTTGTCTATCTTCTCTTGGATGATCATTTATATTTCATGTAAATGAATCATGAATGAGTAATATATTTTGATTGGAATTGCGTTTCACGAATGAGTAAAAAATTTTATGGTGTGCTCTAGAAATACAACGAGCTTCTGGAATAGATACGATGTTCTACATGATTATGATATTTCGGGCATCACAATTGGTGACAGAGTTATCTGCTGTCATTAACATAATTAATTGCAATTAAAATGGGAGTGGTGAAGTGTTTCGATGAAACTCACTGAGTTGAAGATGAACATTGTGAATATAAAATTTCCACAATTTTTACGAATGTTGGAATGTACCAAATACTTTTCAAAATGATTAGGAAAATATGTGTAGAGGCATATGAGCTTCTCAAATGGCCAAGAAAATAAATATGAGCCTACCCGCAATTTATTCCAATGTTTTATTGAAGGGTAATCAAGAAACATGTGGAATTCGTAAACCTTGATTTATATATGAGCTTGAGAATCACAAAATGTGTAGAGGTCTTGACTAATATTCCATGAATTTGTTCAATGTGTTTATCGTGATGAAGGGGTATTCCATGTTGACTTAGTGATCTTCCTGAAGAACGTTCTTACCATGAAGGAAAGAAGATTCATGAAGGAATATTATTCAATGAAGTAAGAGGTTCTTTATGAAGGAATTGTATTCCATGAAGGCAGATTTTCTTCTAGAAGGATGTTTTTCCATGAATGTAGGTGGTGCATCACAAAAGAGTGAGATTCACAAATGAGATTTGTTTAAATAATCATTTGATATCTGGTTTATGTGAACATGGATTCCAAAGTAAACCATCTCTGGTCCATAATGTAGTTAGAGTCTCATACTGAGTCAATGAAAAATACTTTAATGAAAATATATTGAATAGACCTTCATATTGATAAACATATTTTATCTTCTCTCAGAGTAGTGTGCATGGGGGTGTCAACATAAATGTTCTCAGGGACATAGTGAGCTATCCTTTATTGTATGTAATGGTAGTGTCCATGGAATAAAGTGAATGTGACCAATCTTTTGTATTCCATAGCTAGTGAAAATTAGAGTATTTTGGTATGACTGACAAACTATCGGAATATTCTCCTTGGACACAACCCATAGTGGTGATCCAAATTAAAGTGTTGGGTCATCTCATTACATGTGATTGTTTGATTATTGATCATATCCATCATATAGGTTTATTGAGTTCTATCAATGTGGGAATAATATCCATCAAATTAAAATGAAAATTTGACACCTTGATTCAACTGTCCCCTCTCAGGGTGTTTCAAGGTCCTCCAATTTAAATGGCATGATATGAATTTGAGGCATCAAATTAGGGTTGAGTATCTCAATCCTGTGATTTCATGTTTTCTTAATTCATTGGAAAATAATAATTTATAACCGATTATCCATGATAGAAGACTCACAAACATGTTCTTGAGGATAAAAATGGTGTGTTGAAGTTCATGGACTTGTTTTTGGACATGCATGTTCAGGTTCATGAGGATCATCAATGGACTATCCTCTCACCCTTAATAGTGACCTATAACGGTCTGGAGTGGGAGAAAATGAAAAAAATCATATCCCAATGTTGTGGTTCTTGAGTAAAGTATCTCATATGATGATTCATATTATCTTAATACCATGGATAAGGATGAGACTATATACTTTATTTTCCATGATTGGGATCCAACTCACCTATGAGATGAGAGGATGTAAGAATTTGAGGCCTGAATTTGAGTAGTACATACATGTGTCCCAATGATGTAACATGAATTATATCACGAGTATGGGTGGACTTATATAAAATTATAGACATTTATTTGTTTCACCTAATGTTCCAAATTTCTGTATTGGAAGGGATACCATTCATGAATATAGATGTGATGATATTTAAAGGGATTTCTTGACTTCTTTACCAAGATCACCATTTAGTATCTATATGTAATGTGTTGTTATTGATCCTTATATGATTGTAGTAAAAAATTTACCAATTCTAGATTTCTTTTCAATATATGGGATAGAGAGGCTGTATGTTAGAAATTTGGAACCTATTCAAGGATCTATAGATATATCATATCTGACATGATTATTTGAATCATATAATAGTTCCGGATGGGGTATCATAAGTTCTTGGGTAAAAATATTCTTATAAGTATGTTCTATCACCCTCAGACTAGTAGAAAGATAGAGAATGAATTTTAGGTGTTATAGGACAAGATTCATGCATTTTTTCTTGAATTTGGGGATTCTTGGGAGATACAAATTTTCCATGTTGATTTGTTTTATAATAACATCATTGGGACTAATATTTAGAAGGAAACTTATGAAGCCTTATTTGGTAGCTATTTTCATTCACCTCTTTTTTGGTATGAGGTATGGAAGGGATATTTAAATGAACCTATTATTTTTTAGGATACATAAAATAAGGTCCATTTGGATAGATTAATCATGCTTCTTTATTATTATAGACCACTTCCATATCCTAATCGACATCGATGAAGACATGAGTTCAAGGTTATAGGTCAGGATCTCTAATGAGTCTAACCATGGTTGGTCTATCAACATATTAATATTATTGGTAATCGTTTACATAATTTCATTGGACCCATTTAGGATTTAAAACAAACAAGAACATTGTATTACCTAAGAGAACGTCCTTAGAAAAAAAATTCAATGTATGATTTCATTAACGTATATCAGATCCACCAACATTATACAGAACTATAAAAATGTTTTCCTATATGATGATGTTTATTTAGATGTGGAAGTTTCTTTGGAGGAACATCTAATTCATGTCCTTGATCGAAGCATGAAGAAACTATTGAAACTATTTGTTTGTTTAGTAGGGGTGTAATGGCAGCATAACTAGGTACAAGATGAGACATAGGGTCTAGAAGCTAATATAAAATCCCAGTGGCTGGTGTTATTCTCTAACAATACTTCATTATACCCAGAAATACTAATTAGGGATGAGTTCACTTAAAGTGGATAAGTTTTAATAATACTAATTTTTTCAAAGGTATGGATATTTTTTTTAATTTAAATCATTTTCATGTCAATATAAACATTCACTATGACCAATGGTAGGTTTTGGGAGTGTAAGATTCTTGTTTGTATCCTATTTCTCCATGAATTAGGAAAATAGAGGAGGGTGTACTATTATGACACAATTTGTACTAACTATGTGGGGAAACTATTAGGGGTAATCAGTGGACAGTAATAGGATACATTGCTTTTATACAACCATGTGAGCCTAGGATATTTAATATGCATGTTTTAGAGGGGTAGGTGATAGTGATTCCTACATTTATTTCTCGTAGTTATCCAAACTGTGTGCCTATCCCATTTCGGTTCCCTCCGTAGATATTGAGGTGTGCACTATTAGTGCATAGTTTGGCCAACATTGTTTCCAATATATGTGACCAGAATTGGAAAGGTGAAATTTCCATTTTATTATATCAATTAAATTAAAAAATTAACCTCCTCCATCCTATTCCTAATTCCTATAGACGTTCGTCAATTCTATTCTCGATGGTGCTCTCCCCCAAACATATAGAATGGTTTTTTATTTTTACACTATGTGAACTATATATCATCTCCCATCATAAATATTATATCATTATCGATCAGAACCTGAATTATAAATGTTCGTATATTTTTTTATCTTCATATATCTTGTGTGATTTTAATATGATGTGATTCAGCATACTCTTAGTGTGTTGGACGATTCTAAAAATTTACTTTTATCTACTTCAAATATGATATTGATATTAGATGAGGAGTCATATACAACCCTAATGTAGGTAGACTAGTTTTATTCCATAAATGTATGGTTGTTTTCATAGAATCCCCATTACTATGAAATAAAACCATTTCTGTAGAATGCATTAAAACGTTTTGTTACTTTAAAATTAATTATAGGAATGATATAACACTCATGTGGTCCCATGATATATAGGTAGAGGATTTTTACCCCAATAATTTTTGAAAACATTTCTTGTGACATATGATAATATATTTCCCATCCTTAGAGAATTCATTACTAATAAAAGATTATTTTTGTATAATAAAATCCACATGTACTAAATTTAATATATAACTTTCAAGATATCATGGTTAGAAGAACTATTTTTTTACAATTATTATACTCCCAATAAATGTTAATAATTCTCGATATAAAATTAATAAATTATTTAAAAATTACCATATTATTCACTATATAATCTATTTAGGTAGGAAATATTCACTAAGACTATATTTTTTTGTCAAAAAATAATAGATATACATTCATTTTTTCCAAAAGACATATGAAAATAAGTCATTGGTATATCATTCAGATTAAATTTTAATTTATGATTATTGGAACCAAGGCCAATATTTTACAATTATTAGTCTCTTTGGATATGATCAAATAGATCACATTATAGATAATTAAACATGGTATCCATTCCAATAGAATTTATATACATATAATCAATTCCCACACTCATTGAACCATTATTAATCTAAATAATAGGATATGTTCTCAAATATGAGAGGCACTATGGTTCATGAATAATTTATAAAAATATTATACAATTTTCTTCATTAATTACATTGGAGTTATTCTGTAACGTGGATTTAAAATGGGATCCCCTTAATGGATGAGTTTAATTGAGAATTAAATTTTATTGTCCCACAGATACCTAAGTAATTTCTATAATAATACATTAATTTTATATTATATAATTAAAACAAAATAAATTATTAATATATCATTCATATTTATAAATTTAATTCAATATACGTATTCAATAAGAATTTCATTAACATAATATATTAGATTTAGTTACTAACTAGGAATATGGAATAATGAATTTTGTAACCACATTCCATCCTGGACAACTGGCTATGGATTTCGAACCAGCTGTCTATACTATTCATCAGACATGCCTCCCTATAGGAAAAATGATTCCAACTAAAAGCGAGGGTATATTATGTACTGTTTAGAGACTCTAACCCCAATATTAGGCAATATAGTAGAAACTATGTTTAAAAAACCACATCTACCAAAAATGAACCATATTTGAATGAAATAAATTAACTAAGACTTAAAAATAAATGAAAATAAATATGAGCTAAACAACCATGTCATGGATAAACAGTAGACACCCACATGGATAACTGAATATAAACAAAAATTGAAAATAAAAAAATAACAAAAAATGCAATTTTGTACCTCACTGAGACTCCATATACATTTCTGGATCATCCCACTCCATACAAACCTAAGTATCATCCTAACCAATTTCTAAAAAAAATGAATATATGCTTTGTTTCCCAAGGGAATTTTCTTCCAAAGTAGGGTGTTATTTAAAAATCCAACATTTCACCAATAAATTCTACCCATACAAACTAGTGTATTTCATAATATGATTACATGGAATTCCATAATAAAAATTTAAAGGTACAAAAATATATAAATAAATGAATATATGTTCCTTATGTATGTGACCCAATCTAAAATAAATGATTTATTTAGTGTTCAAATGTCTATAATCCCATTATGTAATAATTCCACTCTAAATAACAACTATGAATCCAAATCCTTTCAATCCCAAACAATATTATAAAATACCCCAAATAATATGTGTTTTATTATTCATCATGGAAATACCCTATGAGATTTTTTCAATATAGATCACAATGCACATAAAATTACAATAATAAATCTATAATCACACATGTATTCTAGACTAACCATTATCTAATAGATAGATGTCTCTCATAAGATTTTAGGCCTTGAGCCTCATGTATGGCCTCTTGGGAGATAAAATTTGGATTTCTACACAATGTCATCCTAGAAAAATAACTTTTTAGCCGAAATATATATGAGCCCAATGTTTATGGAATATCATACCATATATAGATAAAAAATATGACTACCCATCCAAGTCCAATAATTCATATGGTAAAATTTTTTAATTTAGAAGACATAAAAAACGGTATGTTGAATGACTCTACCCATGATCATCATCATTTCCCCATTTTAATTCTATTTTGATTCGGGTTCTCAGTGGAACCTAAATCTATCTCCACCCATTACCACATGTACTCTCTCATAGTTAGTACATCTACTGGAAAAAGATGGGTCCATTTAGTCATGTAAACTATGGAATCAAACATGGATTCCATGGTCTCAACATGTTTTTAGTTATTACACGATGTTTGTGGGAAGTAATAACCCCCAACGTCCTTATTGATGTAGCATGGAATTGTCATTCACAAGAGTCTTAAGACCCTATAATCAATAACAGAGATTCCCCATTGCCAATCATAGTCATCAAGTCTCATAGGGAAGGTCTGTTTACCCAACCCAATCTGATTATTGTTATTGTCAATCAATATAGAATCTACAAGGCTGGTTAATAACAAGTGTTTAAACTCACCTCTAAATAGGCATAGATTCATCACAGTATCTTGAAGGTCCAACCCATCCTAATTGGTATGACCATTTTGTATCAAAATAAAACTTTTTTTATAGGTAGAAAGGGTTTGTACCCAATGACCCAAATGTCATATAAGGCCAAGTCATGCTGATTAGGGGATTTAAAAGTCAAATAAACAAATTTTTGTATTGTGGCCATCTCTGGCTGACACATCAATATTGAAAACTATGGACATCATGGCTTGTGCACCAAATTCAAATAATTTATGGGATTAAAAATTGTTCACCAATTTCAATTTAATTTATTCATTTAATTGGATTTAAATTATCATTTTAGCCAATGTGAATTTCAATAACTGTTCATCCCGCACAACACAAGCCATATAATCGAAGGAAAAGATACATGTTTCTTATATAGGATACAACATAACTAATAGAATAATTTTCCATTTTAACACAAAGGATGGTTGTGGCTCATTGGGCTCTTCAATGACTGTATGACAGCCACTAGGATTCTATATACATATCTCGATGCATCAAACACCTCACTCAATGAATTAATCAAAAAATAATTAACTATAACCATTATAATTAATTAATTAATTAATAAAATTCACACTCATCATATTTTAAAATAACTAATTCGCTCAATTCTAAAAATCAGAATACCCTACAATGTTACCCCTGGGAAATCACATATATTTGCAATACATTTCTCATAATATATACATCAACTAGTTTTAAAAAAATAAATTTATTTTAATTTAAGGTTAAAGTAAATGAAAACATCATACCAAAACACATCTTGTCAAATGATAATGTGACATTATGGATAAGGAGTCTTAGGTATCCATCATCCCAGGAAGAAGGAATTAACATGATAATTAGGTGATCCCACCAAGATCTGGTTGAATCTCCAAGGAAAACCTAGAAATAGTGGGTAAAATATAGAATAAGAGGATGTGAGGAAGAAATAAAGGCCAAATTTTGAGGATAAATACCTTGAATAATTGTTAAATCCTTCATTGAACACAACGATTGAAAATGATTGAAGGGAGTAACAAAGTGGTATAGTAACCTTGACAACATGTGAGATAGGGAGAATAAAGAGGGTGTTCCCCTCTTAAAAAACGAAGGGGAAATTTTAATTCTACATCCTTAATGAGACACACAATTTTTCATCCGGGTTTTCCAATTATTCCTCCAAATTAGAAATATGAACTGCTTCAATCCCTTCAACATGAATCAGTTTTTCACATTGTTTACCAGACAATGCAACAATTTTGGGTGGGGCTCAACAACCACTCTACCACAATCACACATTTTCCTATACATCCCAACATTGATTGATAGTAATTGTGAAATAATCCTACATATCTAAATAAGTCACAATATTTATCATTGATTTCACAAGGTTTAATCAAAATCATGTCCTAACAATTCCATACCACCATGATCTTTACAAATTGATCTGTATTTTTATGGTTTTGTGAAACACACGGTTTCTCCTAAGTTGTGGGCCCTAAATGATGCACCCTTTGTCACATCCTCTGAAAATAGGAAATCCTATGATGAAGATATTGAGGCTCACCCAAGGACCAGTGGAACCTTACAGTCCATATTACACAATAAATAATATCAAATTTTATAATACAAATCTCATGATTTCTTTTAAAATATCCAATCAAAATTTGACCCAATGACTAAAATGAAAAACCAAAATTCTAATAAAATTCCAAATTCCCATTAAAAAACATGGTTTTAAAACATCCCTTAATTAACACTTATATCGCCTACGAAGTCTATTTATCCATCCAATTGAGCATCACAACCTACCATGTCCTTCAATTCCCACTGAAATAGTTTTTTACTATCCTTGAATTCTTGAAGTACTTAAAAAATTAAACATTCTAAAAAGGGTTATTAAGAAAACAAACCATGATAAAATTCATGTTAAGACAATTTTAACATTGAGAGTGATCTACTCAATAATGAAAAAAAAACAACCGATACCACACATCTGGCGGTTATAATGGGGGGTTCACATGCTCATTTATGATATCATACTCATCACTTTATTAGTTAATTTGTTTAAAAAATACCATAAAAACCTCATGATCACCCCTGACTAATCCCAATAAATCACTAGAAATATCCACTTGTGTGGTCGTTCCCCAATAACTCGTGAGCCCCATCTCGAAACATGATCCCATTTTATGAGTAGAAAGTTAACATCATACACTAACATTACCCAATTTAACTAATTACAAAGGTCACCACCATCGATATTTTCCTCACAATATTCCACCATTTGATGCATTCCAGTCCACTTATGCCAAAATTAGATATTATCAACACCTACCACCTTGTCTCCCTAAAAATTAATTAGAAGCTTCTCCCATATGTAAACTGTTATGTGGAACCTAATATAATTATTGTGTATCCTCAACCATGTAGGGATATATCATGTTTCATCAAAACAATAGACATGTATACCTGACACTAGTGTAGAAAACGTTTTTTACGGTGGTTATTTTTTATTTTTTACATCATCTTTTAGTCGACATCATTATAGGAGTTGTTATAAACAATGATTTCTATCATCTGTTCTTTTACAACCAACGTAAAAAAAATCTGATGTGTTTTTCACGTCAGTTGATAAAAACCCAGTGTGGAAGATTCTTCTTAGTTGTGGTTTATTACATCAGTTATTTCATAACTGACGTGGTATAAACCCTTTCATGACGATTATTATATAACCGACATCATAAAGCAATCCTCTGTAGCATTTATCACATTCGTTATTTTTATAACTGACGTGATAAACCTATCTGCCAAGCGGTTTAAAATGTCTGTTATATAATAACTGACATGAAAACATATCTCTGATATCAGTTATTTTATAACCAACATAAAAAACAATCTATTTCCATTTATTACATCATTTATGAAATAACTGACATAAAAACCATTTCCCAAGAAATTTTTACGTTGGTTTCCAAATAACCGACGTTAAACCAATCCCAATGCATTTTTTTTACTTCAGTTATTTCATAACCTATGAGAAAAATTATTTTATGTAAATAAAACTGATCAACCGCTGCTATACGCTGCCAAAATACCCGAAATAGACAAAAAAATTTCCATAAACACACCAAAAAAAACCAACCCCCCCCCCCACCCCAACCCCACTGTACAACCCCTACCAAAAATCAACCCCTTATATGCCCTGCCCAAAGACCTGATACAGAAAAAAACATACAAAAAACAAACCAAACCCCCCCCCCCACCCCACTGTACATCCCCCACAACACCCTTGGACACCCACCCCACTAGACACCCCAGAACAAAACACGACCATAACACCCCCCCAATAGACAGTCCCCACCACACCCCTAGACACCCCACACCCCTAGACTGCCCCCATCCCCTGGACATCCCCCCCCCCACAACACTGGAAATCCCCCACCCTCTTGGAGACCCCCCACACCCCTAGACTGCCCCCACACCCTAGAAATCCCCCCCCACACACCTGAAAACCCCCCACGCCCCTCTTGGACACCCCCACTCACTCGACAGTATTCTCACACCCCTGGACACCCCTCACGCACCCCTAGAATCCAAACCCCCCAACCCACTAGACATCCCCCACCACACCCCTGGACCCCCCACACCGGTGGATTTCCCCCCACCCTCAGGACACCCCCACACCCCTGGACTGTCCCCCACCCCTAGAGAGCCCCCCACACCCCTAGAAAACCCCCCTCACTCATGGAAACCCCCCCCCCCACACACACACACCTGGAATGACCCCACCCCCTAGGGATCCCCCACACCCCTGGACAACCCCCACCCTCTTGGACATCCATCCCCCTTGGCAGCACTCCCACACCACTCAACAGCCCTCCCACACCCTTAAAAATCCACCCCCACCCCACTGGATAGCCCCCACCAAACCCTTGGACACCACCACCCCTAGATTGAACCCCACCCCCTGGATAGACTGCCACACCCATGGAAAACCCCCACCCTCCTAGACACCCCCACCCCCTGGACAACCCCCACCACACCCCTGGACACCCACCTCACTTGACTCCCCAATACCATAAATAGACCAATACCCGACTAGAACCCCCCCACCCCCCACCCCACTATACAACCCCCACCACACCCTTGGAAACCACCACACCCCTGGACACCCACACACCACTACAACCCCCCCCCCCCACCCCCACTGAACTACCCCTGAACATCACCCCCTCTCATGGACATCCCTCCAACCCTCCTGGACACCCTCCCACCCAACCACCCCACTGGATGCTTCCACCACACCACTAAGCACACCCCCCAACTCACCGGACACCCCAGACAAAAAACAGGCTAAAACTTGACCAATACAAGACCAGAACCCCCTACTAGACAGCCCCCACCACACCCTTGGACACCCCTCACACCCCGGGAATAGCCCCACACCCAGAACACCCCCACACCCCTGGACTGTCCCCCGCCCCCTGGACAGGCCCCCACACCCCTAGACAACCCCCAACCTTCTTGAACCCCCCCCCCCCCCACACACACCCCCATGGACTGCCCCCACCCCCTAGAGAGCCGCACACCCCGGGATAACCCCCACCCTCCTAGACACCTCCACCCCTGGGGCAGCACTCCCACACCTCTGGACATACCTCCCACATCACTAAAAATCCACCGACACCCCTCTGGACAACATTCACCACAACCCTGGACACCCCCACCACTGGACAGTCCCCACCCCCAGGATAGCCCCCACAGCCCTGGACAACCCCCACCCTCCATGACACCCCTCCCCCTGGACAGCCCCCACCAAACCCCTAGAAACCCACCCCACTGGACCCCCCTAAACAAAAAACTAACCAAAACCTGACCACCCCCCCCCCCCCCTAGATAACAACAACCACACCCCTAGACACCCTCCACACCCCTAGACACACCCACACCCCTAGAACATCCCCCCCCACTGAACTACACCACCAACCCCTGAACATCATTCCACTCTCCTGGATATCCCTCCCACCCTCCTGAACACCCTCCCACCCTCCCACCCCACTAGACACCCCCACCACTCCCCTGGACACCCCCTCCCCCGAACTCACTAGACACCCAAGACAAAAAACAAACCAAAAACAGACCGATACCCGACCAAAACCATACTAGACCACCCCCACCCCACTGGATAGCCCCCACCACACCCCTGGACACCCCCATACCCATGGACTACCCCAATACATAAAAATCCCCCACACCCCTAGACAATCAACACCCTCCTGGACCCACACCCCCTGGACATCACTCCCACACTATTGGACAACCCTCCCACAACCCTAGAACCCCCCCCCCCCCAACATGATTGCCCCCACACGTTGAAACCCCCTGGACATTCACCACTCACCTAGACATCCTTCCCACACTCCAAAACACCCTCCCACCCTCCCACTCCACTTGAAAGCCAACACCACACCCCTGGACACCCCCAGACCAAAAACAGATCAAAACCAGACCGGAACCCCACAACCCACTGAAAATCCCCCACCACACCCCTAGAGACCCCCACACCCTTGGACTGCCCCCATCCCTAGACATCCCCTAGACAACTGGTGTGGGGAGAGGAGGCGCTGCTATCCCTGGGGGGTTGAACACATCTGGAAGGTACTCATCACTCTCACATGTGATTCTTGAGCTCTCAATATTATTCACAAAGGCTTTATTCCCCTGTAAAATTCATCCATTCTCTCACATTGAGGCCAGTATATCCAGGGGAAGCACCGGCATGTGTGACTAAAATAACTGGATCGTGGCGGTGGCAATCTCCTGAATCTTGCGGGAGTGGAAATGATTCTCCCATGTCTTCCCATGAGATTCCTAGAATAATGTTAACAAAAATCCCGAAGGTGGGAAGATGGTGCCAGTTCATTTGGTGGATAGAGACGCAGAGAAAATGACAGAGATGATCCAAAATATACCCTACAAGTACACGTAAGTGACAGTTTAGTTTCCCAAATTATATGATTGAACAAATATAGGGTTGTTTTAATGCTTACTTGGTGATAGATGGGATATGCTGGTAATGTTCCTGGACCAACATTTCATGGAGGAGACCAATAAACACACACAAAACCCTAAATTTGTTCATGCATGTAATAAGGGAAACTAAATATTCACTTACATGTACATGTTGGGTATATTTAGGATCATCACAGTCGTCTTCTCAACATCCCTCTCCACCAACTGAATTGGAACCCTCTATCCAGTTTCGGGCATTTTGTTAATGGCATTTCAGACATCTCATGGGCAGCCTTGGGTGCATCATTTCCTGTCTCGTAGGATCCGAGGTATTTCCACCACAAAGATCCATGTATTTTAGTCATAGATGAAGGAGTTCTCTATAGTTATAATAGCATTAAATTGATAAAATGAATGATTTTTATAGGGGGATAAAGCATTGGTTAAACATTATGAGAGATCAAGCTTCACATCTGAGAGTGATGAGTACTTTCTAGAATATTTTGTCCCCCTGAGGGTTAGCGGTGCCTTCTCACCCACCAATAGACTCCCCCCATCCCCATGTACACACTGAACACCCCCACACCACTGAACATCCCTCACACACTGTTGTAAACCACTTTCACCCCACAAGACACCCCCACACCCCTGGACACCCCCTGGACAGCCCCACTCCCCTATACAACCCTCTCACCCGCCTGGAAACACACCCACCCCCTAGACTACCCCCACTCTCTTGGACACATAGGACACCCCCACCCAACCAGACAACCCTCCCACACCCCTGGATACCCCCCACCCCACTGCACACCCCCCACACCCGTGGAACCCCTCCCCCTGACAATAATCCATACCAGAAAAACCATCATAAGTAGACCAAAACAAGAATTAGAGGAAAATTTAACATTCAAATATATAAAATTCAAAACATAAAATGTCAAATTAAAAAAAATTAACCTAATTTAATACAAAATACACAATTACAATAAGAATATTCAAAAATACATTTTTCACTACAAACAACTAAAATTCAATCAAACCTGTAAAATAATTTGACCATTCCACTTGTATGTGCTTAAAATATTGAGCACTATAGGGTTGAGGGTCATAAAATAGATAAAAATTAAAAATATATTAGTTAACGTCTATAATGAATAAATAAAATTAAATATTATCGAAATGTTTTAAATGAAATCTTACCAGGTCATTCTTCACAATTTTTCCAGTTGTTATAATTTCATACATAAATCTAACCATATAATGTCTGAATTCGATGACGCCTTGTTTTTCATGTGAATTCTGTTTGAATGAAGGGAAATTAAAGATGTTATTTTTATGTAATAACTCAAAAATAACAAATTATAAATGGATATTTACCTTTACATTTACATATTTGATCGTCACAGTCCTTTTCATTGTGTTTTTTTGAAAGTACACCCATCCCTTATAAGAAAATAACACGAATTCGATAAAATTAAAATTAATTATAATATATAAAACTATTGATAAATTGAAACTTACTTCTCCAACAATTTCTTAATACATTCACACACATCGCCATGGATATATCATATCCATTAATGTTTTTTCTCCCTTGGGAAAAAAACCCTTAACAAAAATCGATGACTAATAAAAGAAAATTTAATGATATTGGATTCTTATGTTAAAATATAGTGAAATCTATGAGAGAGATGTGTTTCATACCTCTAAAAAAAAGGCATCATCTAACATTGTGTGACTATATTATGTTCAAGTCTTTCAGCATCATAAAGAATTTTTTGTTCCTCATCCAATGCATGTGCTTAAGGGGAAATCAAATTCCGGTCTATGAATCCATATACATTTTTCCTCTCATTATTCTCAAAAATTTTATAAATATACGTAATACAAAATAGAGTTAAGTATACATTTTAACAAAAAATAACTCACGGAAAATTTGTTAAGACATTCATGTAAACAATTTGCACCACGTTGATGCCTATCTTCTCTCTAGTAACAAGATCCATAATATCAATTTTCACCATCCCCACAATTATTGCACGTCCACAAACATGATCTTCTAGTGGACACTCATTATGATCTGCTAAAAAATTTGAATATCTTGACAATCTGTCAAGACTATTAGAATATGTATATGATGTCGTAGCCATTTTGTATTTGTTGTTGTGTATACTGTATCTCTTTACATTTTAATTATTTCCGTAAAATATATAGAAAAATATATTAGTTTTCAAAGGATAAAAAACTTTAATAGAAAAATCAAATATAAGATATAACATACATACCTCTGTGTTAATGAGATGACGATGTCTGGATGGATGAATTTAAAAATGCCGATACGTTGTCCAACAGCCGTCACCTCATCTGTAGGTAATGGTACTCATTATGATCTATCTATAATATCATGTACAATTACCCTATGATTCTCTACCTTTAATTGTTGATGATGGACTATATATCATATTAAATATTCCAAACCATATGAAACTATATGATGTTGAATATCATCAACATATAACTCTCAATAAGTAGGAAGTTGGGGCAGAGGAGTTGGATAAAAAATGGGGTCCGCAGGCTGTGGTGGGTGAGTGGGAGCTTCTGGCGGAGGTGGTGGATAAATAATGGGGTCAGCAGGGGGGAGGGGAGGAGCGGGAGATGCATTCTAAAAATTGTATTTTCATGTCTGCAAACAAAGACTTTATCAACACTCTAATATTTTCTTCCTTCGTCACATTAATATTATGAACTTTAGACTCCTAGGATTCTATTTTTTTATAAACAACCTCAACATAATATGTTGAAGAATGTGGAACCACTTTTCCAAACGATACACCTGATAGATATCCTAATACACGACCAGGATGTTCGAGATTTCCCAATGTTGTAGATAAAATATCTTGCCTACCAGCATCTGTAAATACCCTCTGTGAGCTTTACTCCTCAAGATATTCTATTAATAATTAATTGAAAATGTTTGTAATGATTGAAAGTATATGATAAAAATATTTAACATAAATAAATAATATAGACATCTTACAATTTTCTCAGCTACGATTCTCGAATCATCAGAATTATATTGTTGTTTTTTGCCCATCCGAGCACTCATTATTTTTTCATGTTTAGAAAGAGGGGATGTAGGGGCCACCTCTCGAGAGCTTGAAGACTCAACTATTATTTTTTGTAAATTTTCCGCCATCAATTTCTTTTCCAATAATGTATACCCTCCCCAAGATAATGTATGAGGGTATACATTTTTACGTTGGATATTTTGATGAGATTTCCTTGTTTTTTTAAAATAAGAATAAGAAATCATTAAAAACATTAATAAGATCATTTATATAATAAATATTATAAATTTTTACATTTCCCTTGTAACGCCCCGACCCCAGCTTCCAAGAGTCGGTGCATTACTTCGTAAAATTGGCATGATCACAAAAGATCAAGTCTCGAAAGACCGATTAGTTTAGTAGCCTTGAAACACTAGATACATTCATAAATGTTACATTACATCAAAAAGTGAAAAACTAATAACAATGTCTTCATAGTCCACACTCATATACTCTTTTGACTATCCCTGCAGGTCATTCATAAAATACTTCTTCACATCCTGGAAAATATTAAAACATTGAAAGGGGTGAGCTCAGATGCTCAGTAAGGATAACAATATTGCGGAAGCTTTCATAAATAAACATAAAAATTTAAGGCAATGTATAACTAAAACAAAAGCCTTTTAAACTTGAACATAAACATAATATGGAAAAAGTAAAATGAGATAATGCCATTTATTTCTTCACATGGATATTCTACTGGTCGAATAATCACATGAAATATCATTAACCACTTTCATAATGAGGGAATTTATAATGCCAGACATTATGAAACATTTTTTCAAGGCCTCGGCCAAGACGCCTAAAATGATTAAGGCCTCGGCCAAAACCATAAATCAAATTGGGAAAGGGCCTCGGCCAATTCCATGTCTAGTTGTCTCATGAGACCTACCGATGCATCGAGGAGCTATAGCGGGCTCCACCCGTCACTTATTAAGTCCAATGCATTCCTCATATGAATAGTTTTAAACATATCATAAACCATAACATAATCCTATCACATACAACATGCATAAAGGAAATATAACATTTCCACACATCAATCACATGATATCAATACAACACATTGATATAATAAAAACTCTTTAAAATCCATTTTCAATACCAAAATAAAAGAATGTTTAAACTTTGTATTTAGTTTTCATTAAAAAAAATATGGCCTGTAGAGGAAGCCGAAACTCAAATAATGGTCACAACAGCGGAGAAGTTTTTGTCGCCACATATGTACGGAAATAAAAACATTCCCTTTTTTTGTTTAGTAAAACTCTTCGTATAAAAAATATTCCTTTTGAATAAATGCAAAAGTCAAAGTGGTTTATACACCGTATAAAAGAAAGTTGTGTATAAAACCAAATATGCCTCAATGAAAGGAGATTGAGACGAAATCCTTAAAAAGATAATTTTTAAAATAAAATAGATCTATTATGTGTATTCACTATAGGTACACATAAAGAAAGTAAAAATACAAAATAGGACATAATAACATCATGACATAATTTGAAAGTAGGAGATTAACCCAAAGAATGGAAGTTGGGTTAAGAAGTTCCCTTACCTCGTGTTCGACTTGACTCAACTGTTCTTTAACCTCCTGAATAATAAACTAGAGTTAATATATACCTTATTAAGAACCATTTTCAATTTCATTATCCTTTTTATTTCACTTATTACAATTAAATGAACATTATGTAATTATTTAAGTTAAAAACGGTCGTTTTGTCGATCTTTGGTACTTGAGTCAACAATAAACTTCTTATAATTACAAGATGTTTATGTGGTAGAATATCCATTATCTCCAAAATTATATTCAGGATTTAGATGTCACAAATATGATATATATCCTGTATATACATTCATTTATAATATTACGTAACATTTAGAGGTAAGAAATGAAATGCACCGTTCATGGAGGCGGTAAGCCGTACGTACGCATGAACGCTACTTTCATTTCTATTTAATATTTAATGGAATGAAATCATAATGATATAAATGTATAATATAATTCCAGTATAATATTATATATAATATCATTTACTCCATCCTTTATTAAAATCGTTAAATAATGAGGTCATCGCTGCATCATAAGGATGTCATAAATAATTTAATTTATTTAATGTCTAAAAATTATAAAAAAATACTATGATGTAGGAAAACTTTGTATCTTTACAATGAATATTTATAGTCAAAAATATGACTTGTATAACCCCATGTAAAATTTTTTTTAGTAAAACATTTCATGTTTGTGTCTTTTTTTAATTTAACATTAAATAAAAGGTATTTATGTCATTTTCCAACTAAAGTGGCTCCATGGGGTCCCCAAGTTGACCCATGGATTTTCTTGGTCGGCAATTGAACATCCAATGAGGGTAGGACATGTGTTAAGCTCATCTCATATTATTAAAACATTATTTTTACCTTAAACTACACTAATTACCTCTAATCGTGATTATGAACTTAAAAGTTACTATTCATAAAAAAATTATTTTAATCCCATTGAACCAAATTTTACATACTAATGAAAACCATGTATGTCTGATTTTTGAAATTCAAAACACAGAAGTGGTAATATTTCATTTAAACGAAAAATCAGTTATTTAACTACCACTTAGTGGTTTCACTATTCATCAAAAATTGATGTTTTTCAGAACAATGCCAAAATTTATCCCTAAGCTATAATTGATATTCCGAATTCAAAAATGATTTCTATTTTAAAAAATTCCAAACATATAAGTTGCATTAATTAATTTTATAATTAATTCCTGTTGTCACAACAAATAGCGTGTTTTTAAGAAATAATTTATATCAAAAGATTGGCAATTGTTTATGTCCAATTTCAATGTTAAATTAATTCTAATGACCACCATTGGATAAAATGGTAAAAATATATTCTAATTATACTTTATAACTACTCAATAGTATAATTTATCACTATATATTATTTTTATTAAAAAAGTTTTTTTATGTATTTTTCACTATTCATAAAAATTTGGGAGTTCTCAGAAAATTACAAAAAATTCAACATAGGCTAATTTCAATATTAGGAACACAAAATTGAAGTCCATTTTGAAATATAAAATTTCTATAATTTAAAAAAGTGGTTATTACTATTCATAATGGCTACTTTGATCATTCGTGGTGTGTTAGAACTCAAAGATGTGTACAATGCAAGCTGCTGGATTATTGAATGAGAAGTGTATTGAGGAAGCTCGGGGTGTTACATCCATTACCAAAAATGATTCTTTTATTTTACATTAATCTAATCGTCTACATGTGTCTTCATCAATGAACGGATTTATAGGACGTGGATTATCATGACTCCTATGACCAAAAATGAAATCATATGAGAGGGATTATTTTAAATCCCTCCATCTCCAGGAATCCATCGATAAGAATTTTTTCCTGACACCACCAGTGTCAGGAATATCAAATTTCATCTAATAAAGAAGATGTTAAACATAATATATATTCTAGAAATATTTATATAATAGGAAAACAATAGAAAATGATCTTACCAAAATCATCTCCCACAACTGAGGGATTATTGCATTTTCCACACATCTCCAGTAATCATACAAAGTGATTAATTTTATCTTACCCTGATTTGATAGAAAAATATTAAAATAATTTTCCTTTGGACCTCTAGGAATATCATCCACATCAAACCCAGCGAGTATCTTCTGATCATACGTACGAGAAAGTGATAATTTTGGTAAACGGTTGCACCCATGTTTACTAACTCTTGAACTCTTTGTCATAATAGGAGCACATGAGAAAGATTTGGGAACATTAAGAGGAGCATGTGAATGTTTCTATAGAGAGGTATGACCAATATAATAATCCCTAAAATCAAGTGGTTGATCAACTAATTGATATGTCATTATACTTCGAATCAAAAAACAAACATTAGTTCACAAATATAAAAATTCAAATATTTCAATTATAATATAAACATAAAGTAGAAAATTGTACTAAGTTTCATAATACTAAACATGGTTAATATGGTAATCATGTTAAACAATGGTAAATATGGTAAAGATGGTAACAATGGTAATGATGGTAAACTCGGTAAACATTGTAAACTTGGTAAACCTATTAAACATGGTAAAGTTATTGTCATTGAACAAAAATAATAAATATATAATTTAAATAATGGTAAACCTAATAAAGTAAACTCAAAATATTAAAACAACTAGATTATACTTATTTTTTTTAATACATCTTTCAATAAAGAAAAAACATACACTATTTAACATTTTATGCAAATAATAAATGTAAGTAAGAAATCAAAAAATGTTACCTGAAATTTTAGGAATGTACAAATGGATTGATTTCCCAAATTCCATTGTTGTGATATTTCCTTATGGAACAAACCATGTATTCAACATGCTCATCATTATGTTCTATTAATATTTCCATGGAAGTAGGGATCTGACATAAATATGCATCTTCATCAAGTTCATCCTCACCAACATATTATTTTTTCCCTTGTAAAAAAACACCCCACTGCATATCTGATTGATCTACTACATAGGAAATTTGTTTTGAATGGGTTTTCATTATAAAAGAATCATACATGTATTCCAATCTATTATAATTAACAACTGTCATTCTAAATTCATCATTTCTGAAAATGTTGTTACCTATAAACCTTTAACAGTAAAAAACAGGAAATTTAATTTTAAAGTAATCAACCTCCCATATTTCTTCAATCACTCTATATTATTCACTTGATGCAGAAATTGGGTTTTTGTCTTTAGCACTCAAAAAATGAATCGCTTCTATAAACACCAATACACCACTATTCTGAACTCTACTTCTGTTGTCCTGAACATTCATATAAAGTGTATAGTAATTAATGTCATAATAGGACCATGTTATCACATCTAAAAATGGACTACCAACTACCCATTTTAATGTCTATTATACATCTGATCTACCAAGAAATGTCTTTTTAAACCATGAAATTTTTTTTCGTTCTCATTAAAAATCCTCATTTCTTTTTTCTTCGAATGAAATTGTTTCAACTTTTTAATATGAAATTTGATATATGTTTGAGAATAAGCTATGTTATTCAATATATATATTTATAACTACTTCATATATTCAGTAGACGACGATTTTAATTTCAAGCCTCGAATCCCCTTTCCCTCATTATTAACTCATTCATGGTGAGATAGACAAAAACCTATGTGCTACACCAAAGCAAAGTAGATACTACAAAACTCTGAAACCTCCTCAGAAATATACTTTCCAATAATTGAGGCTTTATGACGATATTGATTCGTAACATACCCCTTATATATTTTCATATACCATTCAAAAGGATACATCCAACGAAGATATACAAGTCCACAAATCATTATTTCTCAAACTAGACAAATAATTAAATGCACCATTATATCAAAAAAAGGTGGAGGAAAATACATTTCCAATTTGAAATGTATACAAATTTCATAGTTTTCCAAAATGATCAAAGCATTCACATCAATCACCTTATTAAAAATTGACATGAAAAAAACACAACTTCATTGTAGTCTTTCTGACACAGATGGGAAATATTCCATGCAATGAAACTAGTAGATGTTGTTGAATCATGACGTGAAAATCATGAGATTTCATACATATCAACATCAAGTCCTTCAATGGGACAGATTTTTTTACATTTTAAGAATAACCTTGATACACATTGATATCACGACGTCACTAAAAAAATAGAATTTTCTCCCTATTAAGGAATGTATGACATGTCGGGGGAAGAAATGTTTGTCTTCCATTAGTAGTGGGATCTAACTCAAAACTTATTTCTAGTGATATTATGTCTAATCTTGCATTAAACCCATATTTTTTCTTTCCCTTAATATCTAAAAATGTGCCAATAAAAATATCACAGATATTCTAGTCCATGTGCATGACATCAATATTTTGTTTAACTTCCTGATATCTCCAATATGGTAGATAAAAAAATATTGGCATTTTCTTCCAAATATGAAAATCATTACTAGATTTCTATGTCTTTCCAAATGTATCATCATGTATTTCCTCCCTATGAAAATGCAAATCATGGGACAATGGATTTGGAGAAAAATAAAATTCTTTTGAGCCATTGAATTCATTTTTTGTCTTATATAAGAGTGATATATTGGAAAAAACATTTGATGACCCATTTACACAGTTTTCCTCCCATGATGTAATTGACAATATGATGTCTGATGATCACAAATTGGAAATGATATATGGCCTTTAACATAATATCCTTACAAATTTCCATATGATGGGATGTCATTTATAGTATACATAATCACTGCATGCAGTTGAAAATTTTCCATTTTTTAAGAATCATACACCCTAATTCCATCCTCACATGAAAGATTCAAATCATCAATCAATGGTGACAAAAAAAATCAATGTCATTGTTAGGATGCTTTGGACCAGAGGTCATTATACTCAACATGACCTGTTTGTGCTTTATACATAGTTTAGGAGAGAGGTTGTAAAATACCAATAAAATCGTCCATAAACTATGTGTCCTACTCACGGTTTGATATGGATTCATTCCATCTATGCACAACCCTAGTCAAAGATTTCTAATTTCATTTTCAAATGTAGGGTACTACTCATCAATTTTCTTCCATTGTGGACAATCAGCGAGATGGCGTATTTTTCCGTCACATATCTACTCATTATCATTCCATCTTATCCATTTTGCATCATGTGAATTAGAAAATAAATGTTTGAAATTATGAATTATAGGAAGATACAAAAATACCTTTGAAGGGATCTTTGTAATATCTACATCAACCTTTGATTTTTCTTTCACCTTATACCATGATGACCCACATATAGGAAACTCTGGAAAAAATTCCAATTATTTCCTATATATCATAAAGTCATTTAGACAGGCATGCATTTTCTTGTATCCCAATCCCATCAGTTATAATATTTTCTTGGCCTTATAATGTGAATCTGGAATATCATTATCTTTTGGAAGAATGTCTTTCATCAAATAAAGAATATCTGTAAAACTTCTGTTAGTCCATCCATATTTATCCTTTAGGTTAATCAATCATAACACCGCTGACTGACCTATAAAATCTATACAGCCAGTATATTATGGTTTTTTAGCATCACCAAATCGACGCAAAACTGTCGGTTCAATTACAATTTTTTCTTCTTAAATATCTCAAATAATATCTTAAATTCCATTGTAGTTACCATCTTGCGAATAATCATCATCAGTTGATCTTAAATTCCATCCAGTATCACCATGTCAAAATCAAGGGTTGTAACTCAGATTAAAACCATGAAAAATCTGATGATCTTTTATCTATCTACTTTTAAAATTCTTCATATTCAAACATTTCAGGCATGGAAAAAAATGTCACTACTTGGAACATTTTGTTTAACAAATTCCCAAAAGTCATAAACACCTTCCTCATATTCACTACTCAATCAATGTTCCATAATCCAACTTCGACTCATTTTTAAATATAACAAATATCATAACTATAAAACATTTTAAGATAAGAAAATTAAATGTTTATATGAAAAATATAATAATTTGAATGTAAAACAATATTTAAATATAAAAAAAATCTATGTGTATTTAAAAATATATTCTTGAAATGATTTTAAAAAGAAAATATAGTTAGATATAACAGTTTTAAATTCATCTTGGATTATTTCGTCTTAATGTTCTCAAAGAATACATCCTGGTGAAACTGGATACCAAATTCCCCCTTTTGTTAAAATGAAATATTATGTATAAATATTAAAATATAGATACATTAAATACTGAAAATTACATAGATCCTAATGATTTGAAACCTCTGGATATCCCCTCACCCATCTGGACTGCACCCCCACCCCCCCTAGACACCACCACCACCACCTTGGACACCACCCCCATCCCCTAGACAACCCCACCCCCTTGGACACCACCTCCTACACCCTTGGACACCCCCTGTGAACCACCACCCCTTGTCCACCCCCATGGACAACACCCTCTACCCCTTTGGACACCCCCTATACACCACCACTTCCTAGGAAAGGCCCCCACCCCTCTGGACATCCCCCCCCGCCCCACCCTCTAGATAGCCCTCACCCCTCTATACACCCCTACCCCCTAAGACATCCCCACCCCTCCTAGACACCACCCCCATCCCCTACCACCTTGGACACCCCAAGGAAAACCCTAACCCCCTAGGCAACCCCACTACCTTGGACAATACCCCCACCCTGTTGGATATCCCCTGAACACCAGCAACCCCTTGGATATTCCCCCCCCCCAGACACCCCTCTGGACAACCCCCACCCCCTGGATAGACCCCCACCCCTTTAGACATCCCCCACCCCCTTGGAAACCCCACCTATCCTAATCAACCTAAACACATAGATTACCATAAATACATCAATTTAAAAACGACGAGACATCCCTAGTAATATAAGGAATGATGGAGAGGATGAAGTGGACGAAGAAGAAAAAAAGTAACAAAGATGAGAGGAAGAAGAACATATAATAACTAACATATTTAGGAAATCAAATTTCAATAGAAGGAAGGAATCAAACAACATAGCAGAGGGAATTCCATGGAATCCAAGACAACCATGGGGCCTCCTATGGTGTATAGAAAATTGGAGAAAATGGAGTAAACCTGAGAATCAAATCAAATTGAAAATAAAAACTCAGATAGTGAAAATAACAGTGTAAAGCCTATCATCATGGCACAATGGGGTCAAGATAACTACATCATTGAAAACCATGACATTGTATCCCCCATAACCCATAATTTTCTCATAGTCAATGATTTTTCAATATAGATATAAAAACATAGAATCATATTGCAACACCCCTCATTATTTCATAATTCTTAAATCAATAAAATTCATACTGGAAACCTCAAGCTCCTTAAATATCCCCAAATTTACACCTATTCAATTTGAATGAAATCTTGGCAACATCATAGCACAACACTGACAAACATGATCGAGGCACTGTAAATTAAACAACACTAATAAATTATATCTTAATATCCCTGAAACAATATAATCATCATGTAATAATCTCAAAAACCACGATGAAATTGTCAATGCCAACTGACACTTATCTACCACCCCCATGGATAGCACCCCCACCCCCTGGACACCACCCCCACCCCCTTGGACACCCCTTGGATAGACCCACCCCCTTGGACAACCCTCACCCCCTGGAAAGCCACCCCGCCCCTCTAGACACCCCCACCACCTAGGACACCCCCACCCCTCGTGGACACTACCCCCACCCCTACCCCATTGGACACCCCTAGACACCCAACCCTCTAGAAAACCCCCTGGAAAACCCCCCAAACCCTCTGGAAAATCCCCGCTCCCACCAACCCCCTTAGACATCCCCCACCCCCTTTGACACCCCCACCCCCTTAGACACCCCCTGGGACACCCTGGACACCCCCAACCCTCTAGACAACACCTCGAACCCTCTGGATATCCCCCACCCCCTTGGAACATCCTCACACCCCGTAGACACCAACCCCAACCCCATTTGACATACCCAAACCCCCTTGGTCAACCTCAAACCCTTTGGACTTCCCCCGCACCCCATGGAAACCACCCCCACCCCCTTGGACACCCCTTGGACACCCCCACTCCACTAGAAAACCCACCCAACCCCCAGGACATCCCACCCACTTACAAAGCCCCCATCCCCTTGAAAACCCCCTATAAGTGCACACACACATGATAGAACACACAAAAATCATAAACATTCATGATATCACTTCTATAGGTTTATTTTACTAGAAATATTTTTCATGGTATATATAAACACTATGAAACTTACCATGATAGCATGAAAAAAGAAAAATAACATCTCAAAAAATTAGTTAAGGGCATCACGGAAAATAAAAACTGAAAAGGAGTCATGTGAGGCATACTTGAGTGTTTTGAGTCGGCCTGATAGATCTGATGATAATAAATATGATGATTGATGTTGGAAAAATGAGGCTAGAGGGCACGACATCAATGAATGGTTTCTCAGTTTTCTACTCTAGAGAGACGAGTTTTAGGTCACCCGATTGAAGAAAACAGAATGACTGAATATGGTGTGTGATAAATCATTTAAAATATTTATCACGTCAATTATTTAATAACCGACGTAGTAAAATAATTTTTTATTTTTTATAACTTCGTTTATTTAATAACCGATATAGAAAACAATTTATCAAGTTGGTTATAAAATAAATGACATTATATATGTCACTTTATACCGACGTGATAAATTTCTAATATTATATTTATCAAGTCGATTTTTTATAACCGACGTGATAAAGCACGCAAGATTCGATTTTTATGTCAGTTATACAATAATCGACATAAAAATCTAATCTCTTTATATTTTTCGTCAGTTATAAAATAACCAACCAAAATAATGGATCCTGATCAATATATCACCTCGATTATTTAATAACCCACCTGATATATCGATCATTAAAACATTGCATGTCAGTTATACAGAACAGATGTGAAAAATGCCGACGTGTTAATCCTTTTTTCCACTAGTGTAAAATAAAATAATTAAACACTATCACCCATCCATTCATATCTGGATAATCCACTATTTATTTTATAAATCAGTATCGACTTCAATAGGAACATAAAATCACTATATTTTCCAGATAAATAGACGTATAATCGGGTACCACATGATCATTCCACCAAACTCCCGCTCTTTTTAATTACAAATCACTAGGTTCATGTTGACCATTCTCTATGGAATATTAGTCATGAAATTCCAGGAGCTCCATGTTAACACCTCTATAAAAGTTGTAACTAAAAAATATCCATGTTCTATATCACATGAATCTAACCTAAAATATCATTCTAGAACCATTTATTCCCAAACCTAGTCCTCGAATTTTCAAACTCATCCTGAAGAACATCCATCACATGAGGTCAGTTTAGTCATTTGTGTCCTCCGACAATATTAACTCACTAATAAAATCCCTCCCACATCCCAACATGGTTATATAGAAAAATATTTATTCCCATTAAATATGGTTTCAATGGGAAATAAATATATTCATTTAATCATACAATAAATTGATCATACTTATTATGCCATATAACACGACCTTGTTTCATGTATAATTATTATACCCCAAATTAATTATATAAGATTCATTCACAAAGGAAAATAAAATCCTGGGAAGGTCCCTATTATAGGTTATGCTCTATCATATCATCATCATACCACTACATAATGGGTTATACAATGGGACTTCTGAACTCCCCCAGAGCCCTAAAAGTCATTTCTTACATCAGGGTGTCTAGTTCGAACCACATTTACTGATGGTAAATACTCTCAGCAATGGATCATCTAATAGTAAATCAAACGTGCTCATGTCTCATATATTTAATTTTTATTCCCTAAGAAAAAATAACATGGTCTCGCATATAAAATAATCATAGGGAAACAACATTCCACATATAGAACGTAAATTCCCTCGAGAATCAATCTATGGGAACACCCCCCCCCCAATGGTCATGCCTCACTATCTGGAACTTGTTATACCCAATGGAATCACTATAGACTATTGTTTCTATGGAATCAGAAGACATGAATTATTTATAAGAATTACATTATAAACTATACTATAAGACACTATATATTTTATTACTAGTCACACTAAATAAATTAACCTTAACACTAATGAATTAATCCATTGAAAGCATATGAGATTTATGAAAAACTCAACCCACCTAGGTCAATACACCTCTTTTTCACCTTATCAAGCTTCATCATTTGAATCATCGATTATATCAAAATAAATCGGTATAAACATCCATCATAAGTAAATAAATATTATGATTAGCCTAATTGTATAAAAGTCCACCTATTTAATATATGGGAAACAAAAAATGAGTTGTTGTACCACATTGAACAAATGACCAATGGTCGTCCTATAAATTTCACAAAATAATTCATATATATCATGTTAATACTATATAATTCATATGATACCTCGGACACTATTCTCCCATAAAAGAAATGTTTTAAATGTCATAATTATCCTACGTAATATTGTTTAAGATCAAAAAATCCATAATAAATGAAAATCATCTTGTAATAATATGCATCATTAAATTATCAAATAATATTCAACCTAAAAAACAGAAACCAAAAATGAAATTTGAGCCCTTGTAACCTAAATTTTTTTCCAAAATAATTGTTCTTGATGCACTATTTTGGTATATATCATAATCAATGAAATATTTCTAAATATAATATTTACTAAATTATAAAACATAAACTAGAAATAAAATTAATCCTCTGTGACCACTTTATAACTTCACTCCGTCCTTGAACATTGATTGGTGTTGGATCAAATATTTTCAATGTACCTCCGGAATCCCTCACCATAAACTAGTGGATTACAACTAGTATCAAGGATCCATGTTGGGACTATAAATATAATATACACCCAGTATCACATTGATTAGAAATGTGAATTATAACCAACAAATTTCCATTAAAAACAAACTCAATATTAATGATGTAATAATAATAAGACTGAATAAAAAATACATAATAGAAATCCCCAAATAGCCTTGTCCTTCATAAAAAATAGGATTCTTATTCTTTTAACAAAATATATAAAATAATATAAAATAAATCATCACATTACCTCCAAAGATTCTATAA
Source organism: Viscum album (assembly GCA_963277665.1). NCBI lineage: Eukaryota > Viridiplantae > Streptophyta > Magnoliopsida > Santalales > Viscaceae > Viscum > Viscum album. Next base: position 2,055,209,611 of record OY728120.1, on the reverse strand, counting down.
GACATAACTCATCCATTATTCCTATACAAATCTAACCCATCCTTGTTTATTCAATCATTGGCCTCAACTATACATGTAACTTAAATGAAGTGAAAATATACAATAGTACCGAAGAGTAGTGGTGGTCGAAGAAAGGATTATGGAAAAAAGTCATTTGGACACCCACAAAAATTTCCAATTTAAACCATCATATATCATGATATTCTATTTAGAAATTATCTGTAGAAGAAAAAAATTGAAAAAAATAATAAAAACAAACATAAATCAATAAACCCATGAAATCGATTGACCATAAATGATTTGGAATATATTTAGGAATCTCAATTCCAAATGTATAATGGTTCTAACAATAATAATAACCTAGTATACACCACCCTTGCATCTAAGTTTATATTATAACAAATCTCTACATATCATAGTTTTCATTTTCATCCTTGATCCGCCAAATATAGATTTCTGTAATTAGGTATAATGATAAATGTTTAGAAACATGGATCCAACATCAGTATGGAAAAAAAGATAAATCATGAATAAGATGATAAAATTACTCATTCCCCTATGTATGGACCATATTATGCTATCACATTATAGTCAATTGCTAATCTTCCAGGATCTAAATTCAGAAATCAAAAAATTAATACCGCACTCTCATTGTGGCCAATCTAACTGTATATGGATTCAGAACAAAAATACCCATGTATGTCACATATACCACATGTGAATTTTTTAAATGACCGTTAAAAATTAATTTACATACACCATCCTTAAATTTTTTGATTGAAAAAATTTTATGAAGGAACAAAAATCACAATTTATTTGATGAGACATTTTACTAACATGGATTTCAAAAAAAATCCAGAGACATGGGATAATATAAATTGTATTAAAGAATTGGTTTACGTCATGACAGATTACAAAGGTTTTTAGTCAGGTTATGGATGTGCCAGCCCCCAAAACCCCAAATATAGAGAAGGCTGACAGGGGATCAGAGTTGTTTTGAAATGGTGTGGCCACTAAGAGAAATTTTGTAATTAATATAGTGGAGATGAAGGTCTCACATTATATGGTCTAACCATTTAAAAAAATATTCATATATTTATACCTAATTTAATGTTATTAATAGAGTATAAGTTGTTTTTTTTCACAAGGTTTCTCAAACTGTGATCATGAACCATGTGATCCCCCATCCCAAGTTGTGGATGATACACGGTTAGAGAATGGAATGTCCAAAAATGTGGCCAAATCATAAGCCTCGTTTTGTGGGGGTGAAATTACACTTTTTTCATTCCTCCTTTTTAATTTCATCCCTTATTTTTATTTATCCTTCATGTGAACCAGGGGAATCTGTTTAATCTCCATCTCCTCTCCACCTCATGGTTTCCAAGTATCTCCTCTATAATGTTTCAATATATAACATTGTTAGTCTCGTTGGATGTCTATGGGTAATATATTTATTCCACATAAACATGTATCTGATAAATCCAAAATTTGTGGTGTTTTTTTTGTTTAATCAATTTCTATCTATTTCAATGGAGTTTTTTCTATTTCATTGATTTACCTAAAACATGACCAAATTATGCCTCGAAATTGGACATGTGTGTCAACCTTAAAACAATGTAGGTGATCCATAGAAATTCCAATTACATTGTGTAAAATTATAAATCATATCATTGTTCTATACAACAAAATTTCTTTTGGAATTATTAAAATTATGAAATTAAATATTTATAACATAATTCCCTAATTATGGTAAAATTAAATATTGACTATGAGTTTTTTATGGACATAGATCACACATTTAACCACCAATATGGTGTATTTCCTTGAATTACATAAATAAATTAATTTTTTCAAATAAAACTGCTCATTGAGGTTTTATATCTTCTAGAAATTCATGTGTTTATTTATAGGAATTTGGAGGTATGTGAAATCCCACTAAGATGACCCTATTAGTGACTAAGCCAACATAATAGTTATTATGACCTTTTTATTAAGGAAAAATATTGAGTGAATCATATTGGATGCATGTTGGATATCTTATATAATAAAATTGAATGTATAGTGATACAAACAATCTGTAGTCTACTAGGACATATTAATTTTATTTTATGATTACTATTCACTAACAATAAAATGGATAACATATTGAATTAGATGACATTTTTATAGGTATGAACCTATTTTAGTTTCCTTATAATGGATATATAACTCTTATGTACATATACTCTATTATAACCTAATTTAACTATGAAATTCACTTGGCCCTATTAATGTGAACAACTAGTGATGTGTAAGGATTATGCATAAGGAATTTCTGCTTTACTAATATAAATAATTAAATTATTCTGTGATTCACCTTTAGTGATAATAATGTTCCATTTAGGAAACACCATGGACATTCTCATAGCATGTTAGAGATTATAAGTACCATGGACGATACATGGATCTCTAATTTACTGAATACCAATAAAATGATTATATGATACTTATGATATGAGAGACCATGAATGATACATTATGTCCAAAGGATGTGTCGAATATATAGATTATCTACCTATTTATGAGATATATTAGTTTACTAGGGGAGACACTCTGGATGTTCTTAATATATAGATTGTTATACTAGGCCATGAGTGATACTCATTACCCTATGTGAGAAAAAAGCAACATACATAGAGGATTTTTCTTATATTTATTCCTTGTTAAGGGTTATATTTTAGAATACATTAATGAATCTAAATGGAAAAATTCTTATAGAATTGGTGATTCATAGTTCCCCTAGATCAATTCATGGGATTCCTCTTTAGATCTCCATGGATGGGTTTAGGGTTCTTATTTTTAAATTCAAATGATTATTTTAATCTTAAAGACTACATCTTCATAGATTTTATTTAGGGATGTGTCCACCATAAAAAATTAAATGATTTGGTTTTTTTCCAACTCTTGATTCTTATTTATGATGACATAACATAACACCCATATCATAACTAAAAATGTTTCCTTCCTCTATGATATATTCAAATTAGGCAGAAGTACATAGTCCCAATTGGATATCCCTAGAGGAACCCACACCAATATATTTATTTATTTTTCACCTTAAATATATCATTATCCATAAAACTACAATATTTATATTCAAGGACAATATTATTATTTATACCGATTTAGTGGTGGAATGATTAGTATATTTCCCACCCTTATGAGGCCACCATTTAAGTGTGATATCTGAGCGGAACACATTTTCTCAATTAAATGGATTAATTATTATTCCATGAACCTTGTTTGTGGGATCCTTGGAGAACATGAATGATATATAACATAGGATGAAAATGGAGATCACCCTTAGGGTTTCGATTCATTTTATATAGTTATGTTTTTTATTGTACTTACTATGTTATCTTTCCTATATATACCTATAGAATCAACATGATAATCATTTAATGATTTATATTTTGGTTTTGGCGAATTCATATGATTATTCTTCCTATTATTATTCTTCCTCAAATATGTCATTTTTTCATACTTCGTTCATTATTTTTTGATTTATATATCTTATCTTATATGAATTTTACACTCTAATCATGATGGTATTTTCACCCCACCATACCACCATTAGACCCTCGTTGCTATTCAGTAGCCTCTAGAGGATGGGTAGGTGTAAATGAGTCAGTGGGGAGACCCGTCCGACTATTGGTTTTATAGTCTTTATGAATGGGATGTTACAATGTGGTATTGGATATTTTTGTTTCCTATTTTTTTTATTGATTTTTGATGGTAGATAGGAGACTATGATTGTTTTAGAACATGGTAAATAATCATGTTTTGGGAGTGATCAACCCATTTAATAGAAATATTCTATGTGTCTAGGGATGGAATTTTTATTCTTATTGTTCATTATTATAGTTGATTATGATTTCACCTTGGTTTATTTGTATACATTATCCCCTCATGGAATTATGATATATTAGTACATATCTTTATACCAATATATAAAATTAGTAGAATTACATTCATTTTCCAAGGCACAATGATATTCACATTCAATTCACATTTAATTCCATTTTCCCAGAATTTCTAGGATGTTTGATATTTATTGATATTCTTTATGTGTTATTAGAATGATGGTATCTTATATCCTTGTAATTTTAGTAACAAGCGTAGTTTTCATACATGTTTAGGTATTTTAGTATAATTACTATTTGTATAACACAATGTGTGTTTTATTTAGTATTTTTTCTTCACCAACACGCTTCTGTGGTCCTTAATTACGTAGATGATTACCATGCATGAGTGTTTTCCACATTTAAGTAGTATTTTCAACATATAATTTCTTTTATTATTTCCTCATTTTCAATGATTACCTATATTTATTTTATAGTTTATAATTCCTATTAATAATTTTTATAATTAAATTGTTTATTATAGGGATATAATCATCCTAATCATAGTTTCCTATATTAAATGATACTGACAAATTTACATAAAAATCATGAATTTTTTAGCATTGGACCATTTATTTCACCAGGTACAAAATATTGATTGTGGTTAAATGGGATTAAAATTAAAATTTAATAATTATATAGGTTCCAATAAATTGATATATTGTATCCCAGAAAATCAAAATATTTTGTAAGAGCATTAGATAATAAGAGAATGAACTATACATATAAAAGATATTAAATAATAATAATTCGGGAAATTTGTAGCATTTCGATCCCTAACATGACTCAACATGAGTAGGATGGCCTAGTCATATTAGAGTTATATCCAAGACTATACTCGACCGAAGTAGGTTAGTCATGGTGATTGTTCTTATGAAATATAACCTAATGGGTGTTGGAAAAATATTAATGATTCCTATAAAATGGGGTTTCATTTACTTATACCCATAATGGAATGAAAGGACCCACATAGGTCTCCTTGTATTTATTTTTCCTATAAAATAACCCAAAGGTAGTATGGTTATATTATATATGTTTTGTTATTTAATGTGTCTGAAAATAGCTATATGGGTTCAGAAATATACATTTAGTAAAATATTACATGAACATTTCCCTCTTTAATAAAAAGAAGACATTGTACTTACTTTTGGTTTTTTTTATTTATGATGAGTTAGTTAATTATAATTTAATTTAGAACCAAAATGGTTATTTCCACTATAGCACAGAATTGATATATTATTAAACAAATACCAATTGTGGGAAAATTATGGGTAAATAAAATGTATAATTGGAATTTATGAGATAAAATTCATTATTATAATTAGACATCACTAAAATAATAAGTGAAAAAAAGGGGATTCATAAATCATTTTGTGTGCCTTATGGATTTCTATATATAAAGTACCACATATAAAAGACATTCCTAACCAGTCATTGGTTTTAATTTGATCCTTTAATATGATGAAAATTTAATTTTAAATTTATGTAATGACCTCAAATAAATCCATACATGTTTTCCTTCACATTAACACTCATTTAAGGATAGTTTTATTGTTTCTCTACAATATTATTTGAAATGGGAATGTGAGTGTTACCCGTAGGCCCCTTCTTATATAGTATGAATGTAAATGATATTCCCTTAATCCTATTGACATTCAGTCATGAACCCCTTCTAAGGTCGATGATTAATTTTTTGGTATGTTTTTAGCCCGAGGTTAGTAGGGCCCTTATAACCATAGAACCTTACTAAATGCATGGGGTCCTTTTCAAGCGTGTGGTACTATTTAGGTGACATAGTCCTATGTAAGATGTTTAGTTTATAAAATGGGACCTTTTCTATATTAGTGATCATGTGATATGATAACAGTTTTTATGGTTGTGTTCATTATATAATGTTCAGTTATAGGGTTTATACATTCATAGGGAACAAATAGATTCTTAGTAGGTCATCTGACCATTGATCTTCTTACATTTTAGTGTTGTACAACTCATGAGTTTGTCATACTGTTTTACAATTGTATGAGAAAATACGAATTTGGGATTATTCATTAAAAGGAAATAAAGTACTGCATCCATAGTAATGATACTAATATGAATAATATCAATGCTGAACTAATTTTTTGAAGCCATGGGGGAGTATAAATTGATATATGACATACCCATCGACTTACTATAATGATTCAGTGAACCATATGAGTTCGGTAGTAATACTTTTATTTATGATCTACTACATTTAAATTATAGGTCACAACTAGAGTTGGGCGACCATGATATTAATGGATATTTGCATCATCCAAATTCTCATGTTGAAGTTCTAAAAAGCAATAATTTTTTTTGTATCGATGTTCACCTGCTTTAGATTTTATACCAAATGATGGGAATGAGTTTCAGTTACAAGAGAGGTGTGTCACTAATATTTATAAGGTGTGCCTAGATTATTTTTCATGTACTATTCTAATGGCCTCATAATTGGGATTAAATCATGATAAAATGTTTTTTTTCATGTCTTCGATCATCGGTATGTGTTTAATGGATAACATGTCATAGGATGAGTCACATTATCCTATAAATCTGATGATAAGGAAATTCCAATATTGGATAGTGTAGCATCGATCATAGAAAAAGTGATTCCTTCCATGTACAATAATCCCAACAATGTAGGTCAATTAGAAGTTGTTTGGTTCTACTTTTGAATTCTTGTAACGACCTGAAATTTTGAATAAATCTTGTTTCCTAATTTTGTGTGTTATTTTTTTTCTTAACAAAACTATTTCATTGGAGAACATGAGTATAATTAAAATGAGACAGTTGGGTTTTGACTGTCTTATGACCACTGGTCAATATGACCACTGGAAACTAAACATTTCTATATTTGTCTCTAACTACAAGTGATATTGGTTAATCAATATATATAGAAGATTTGATGGCCACACCAAGTAGTATTGGTCCGATCAAATCCCATCTAACAGAACTTGGGAAGGAGGTACCCCCACTGGGCTTTGCTCTGAACCTAACCCAAGCCAAACTTCATCTTGTGAAGCTAGAATGGAATCACCTTCGCGAGAAGTTCAAACTGATAGAAATTACTACATGTGCGATGTTGGCCGAGCCTCCCCTGGATTCTCTCACCTTAGCACACCTTACACTTAGGTCCTATTCTGGTGTGATAAGGGGCTATGTAAGGAGATCGTAACTACCTTGTGTTATCCTTTTTTTTAAATAAAAATTTTGATTCCTTCTTATGAAGTTTTTGAATTTTCAAATGTCCAGATAAATTTAGTATGCATATTTTTGGTGAATTTTAGAGAAAGGATATTTTAAAAAAAATGTATATGTAAACCTTAAATGATTAAAATGTGTAATGATTTTCAAAAAATGGTCTTCTACAATTATGTTCAGTACAAAATTTAGAGTCTAATAAGATCAACAGAATTTTTGATGAATAGTATATTATGAATAGTGTTTTTATGCTTAGGATTAGTAATGTGACCAAAAGGATTAGTAATCTCACCTAAATGAAGCATTAATATAATCTAGGCACCTTGATTAAGTAATATGATTCAATAAAATTGTTTCATAAATTATTATTCAAGTATCCATTTTTTCGAATTAATAGTGTTTTTAATTAAAAATTTTAATAAAAATATTTAGAAAATTATTTTAATAAAATGGATTTCATTTTTGAACTCAGAGCATCAATATTATGTAAAGGTAATTTTTGGGGATTTTTCTGAAAAAAATGAATTTTTGGTAAATTGTGTATTTATTGAAAAATTAAATTAAAAATATTTAGGAAATTATTTTTAAAAAATGGAGTTGATTTTTGAAATCATAGAATCAATATTTGGTTAAGGTGAAATTTTGGGATTTTTCTGAGAAAGTTGAATTTTCGATGAATAGTGAAAATACAGTTTTTAAGTTACAGGTTTTTAATGACATAATTAAATGATGTATTAAGTATGTAATCAATATGTTCTACTTATTAATAGTATGATAAGGTAAGAGGTGTCCCAAGTGGCCAATACCATGGGAAAGCCCATGGTTTTTCCAAAACCACTAATGAGGTGTCCCTTGGCCATTAATGTCTTGTCCCCTCACTTTCCCTATAAATACAAAGCCATCCTCTCATCCATTCGACTCCCAACTCACGCCAAACAAATATCTGGTCTCATTACCTCCCAAGGAGTCCTTCCAAGGTGACCCCAAGCCCTCATGGTCCCAACCATTGAGTTTTAAGAGTTACGTTTTAAGGTAAGGGATCCTACCTCCCTCTTTCTTTTCAAAATCTATTTTATGTCATTTCATTTATGTTCCATGCTCTAATGATGGAGGATGTTCTTTTATATTCATCCTAATATATTTTTCATATTCATATGATGAGAGACCCCCTTTTCTATCATCATTTCATTTTAAGAATGTTATGTGGCGCCGTTAGGCTGCCGAATTTTTATGGGATTCTTTACCCTTCTCAAGTTATACTTTCATGTCAAGTATTTCATGTTCCTTTTTATTTTTTTGGGGTATGAAATCTACATATATCATACTTATATTTTATTTTCATATGATTAGAGACCCTATTTTATCTTTTCAATTCAGTATTTTGAAGTTTTAAGTGGCGCCATTAGGCTGCCGAATTTTTAAGGAATTCTTTCACCCTTCTCAAGTTCTACATTCATGTCAAGTATTTCAATTCCTTTTTATTTTGTTGGGGTATTATCTCTATATCTATCATAATGATATTTTATGTTAATATGATTAGATACCCTATTTGATCTCTTCAATTCAGTATTTTGATGTTTTAAGTGGCGCCTTTAGGCTGCTGAATTTTAAGGGATTATTTCACCCTTCTCAAGTACTACTTTCATGTCAAGTATTTCAAGTTCTTTTTTATTTTGTTGGGGTTTGATATCTATATCTATCATACTGATCGATTATTTTAATATGATGAGAGACCCTATTTTATCTCTCCATTTCAATATTTTGAAGTATTAAGTGGCGTCGTTAGGCTGCCGAATTTTTAAGGGATTCTTTCACCCTTCTCAAGTTCTACTTTCATGTCAAGTACTTAAAGTTCCTTTTTATTTTGTTGGGGTATTATATTTAAATCTATCATACTGATCTTATATGTTCATATGATGAGAGACCCCATTTGATCACTTTAATACAGTATTTTTATGTTTTATGTGGTGCCTTTAGACTGTCGAATTTTTATGGGATTCGTTCACCTTTTTCATTTTTAAAAGTTCTACTTTCATGTCATTTCATTCAAGTTCCTTTTTATTATTTTGGGGTATTATCTGTATATCTATCATACTGATATTTTATGGTCATATTATGAGAGATCCTATTTTATTGCGTCAATTAATTTTTTGAAGTTTAAGTGACGTCGTTAGACTTCTGAATTTTGATAAGAGAAATCTTATTTTTTTCTTCCTTTAATGTTATTAATTTCATATGGTATATATTTCAAATTTAATTACCATGTTCATATATCCATAATATTCTGTACCTCTACTATTTTATGGGTCATTTATGTTTGTTTTACCCATGTACCCTCTCTTTTCAATGTTTTCTAAAACCCCGAAACATAGCTGTTATGCTGTAGAATTTCCGTCTCAAAATGACTCTCTATTTTTCTAAAGTTCTTTTATTTTATTAAATGAATAATCAATGATATATATTATATAGGGGTATTCACATATATTATATGTTGTTTTATTTTAAATTATGGGATTTACATACATGAGACCCACTATCCCTTTCCGTGGTTTTAAAGTGACGTAAAGATCATGTCTTTAAAGCAGTTTTTAAAACGTTATGATTATGAAATGAAACACATTCTGTTTTCTATATGGGTTGTTTATCAAATGATTGACGATGGTATATATGGATCACATGATAATAAATTCATGTCAAGGGTGCGCCTAGATAGCACTCCAATGCCTTGGGGATGGACCATTGTGAAACAGAAATGATTTTCAATATTAAATGTTGTAGCCACATCTTCATGTTATGAATAACGTTATTTTTATTATTATATTCCTCATGATTTCTTTCTCATTCCTTAAAGTTGTTTTTCATGACATTGTTGATGTATCTCAAGTTCACATGTTAAATTTTTCCCCTTGTTTCCCTTACTGGGACTTCTACTCACCCTTTCTTTTGATGTATGCCCCCAGGTTATGAGATGTAGTATTGAACCTAGGGTGAACATTAGGTGAAGCCTTTCAAGTGTTAAAGAAGAATGTTTTATGTTTTCATGTTTTAAGTTCCTGGTTTCCAAGATACTAAACCTTAAATATACCCGGTTTTGTAAAATGTAATGAAAGTTTATGTGATAAAAATGAAAGATGTTATAGTTGGTATCAAAGGATGGTTTGGTTAATTGTGAAAATTAGGATATGAAAAGTTTAGTAATAACCCTATATAAAATTTTAAATATAGGAAACTATCCTGGTATTTTGGTGAGTATTGAGTAAGGGGTTTCCATGCAAATACATCCTTGTCTAGATACGAGCAGGTAGAGGTGGCTCTAGCACAGATGTACATAGGGGTAAACCATAAAAACACCACTTTGAGCAAGACTTTAACGGGAACTGGTACAGAACAACGGGCCTTGCTGCACTTTTGGTTACGACACTCCTAGAGGATATTCATTGGTAAATTCATAAGCTTAGTATGGACCCTTATGAAAAGAACAAAGATATAATAAAATAAAGATTCACATAAGAATATATGATCATGGATAACCTAGTTTGAGAACTAGGGGATCACAATTTAGGGTATACATTTCTTATAAAATTTATCCTTATATGCTTTAAGTTCCTTTTCATGATTATTGGATAAGTATTTAAGCCCCTAATTATAATTTCTTTTCTTAGTTAATGGTGGGAAATGGAAGAACATGTCCCAACAAACATTGTTATAGGAAATGTGATGAGTTCTGTATTAATATGACAGAGATGATTAGGGGATTAAAATATGATTATTATTTTGGAAGACGTTCACTATTTTTCGGACACTATATGATCATGGTAAAAATATTACTATGGTATTTTCATTGAGGAGTAAAGGATGACATATATTTTGAAGAATTGATGAATTTAAGGTGGACTTATGGAAATTATTAACTTATCTTGGGTAAAATATGTTTAGGTTAGATACTTTTGTTATAAGATGTTAGGAGTGGTTGATGTTGTTTGGAGATGAAAAAAGATGTTTATTTTCGGAGACTATGTTATCAAATCCTTATTGTATTTTGGATTCAATCTTAGTTTGGTTTATTTTGGGGAATTTTAAGAAAAGTTTTTTATGGGATAGTCTATGATGAACTTTGGGTAGTACCGTGGAACATTGAATATTTAAAAGTAGTTTCCCTTCCTATGGTATTCTTTCATTTGGAAGAGTTGTTTTATCTTACCCTTTTTGATTTTGGGTTAATATTTAAAGAGAGAAGAAATTTATAGTTAATATTTTTTGGATTACGTGACTCTCAAAAATATGATTCATGTGTTTTGATGAGACCGAGTGTTTTGGAATGCTCATCGATTAATGAAAAGATTAGTTTTGGTAGAAACATATTAAGGGATGAAACTCTAATTGATGTTAGTTATATTTCATTATGTTTTTGTTCTATGTAGTAAATGGTTTCCTCAAAATTATGAAAAGGAACGTGAAACAAAAATGTTGTTGGTTTACGTTTCCTACTAGGTAATCAAAGACCGTTTACACACATCATAAATTTGTGATTTTCTTGTTGTTAACTTTCTCATAGTCATGTTTTCTAAGACTCTCCCTTAGAACGTGACCCTTTGTTTTTTCCTCCATGTCCATGTTTTCCTACAGGGGATCCTAGTATGGGTTAACTCGGGTGACCTCTTTACTTCCCTTTCTTTCTTTTAATGTAATAGTTTTACTGACTCCTTTTCCAGTGTGGTACATTCAATGAATTTTCAAATCCAAATTTTAAAAATTGCGAGGACGCAGTTTCTTAAGGGGGGAATACTGTAACAACCCAAAATTTTCAATAAATCTTGTTTCCTAATTTTGTGTGTTATTTTTTTATACTCAAAAAAACAGTTTCATTGGATAACATGAGTATAACTAAAATGAGACAGTTGCGTTTTGACTTTTATATGACCATTGGTCAATATGACCACTGGAAACTAAACATTTCTATATTTGTCTCTAAATACAAGTGATCATGGTTAATTAATATAGAAATAATATTTGATGACCTCACTCAGCAGTCTTTGGCCGATCGAAGCCCATCTAACACAACTTGGGAAAGAGGTTGCCCCACTGGGCTTTGCTTTGGACCAAACCCAAGCCGAACATCATCGTGTGAAGCTAGAACAGAATCTCCTTCATGAGAAGTTCAAACTAATAGAAAATAATACACGTGCAATGTTGGCCGAACCTCCCTCGGATTCTCCCACCTTAGTACACCTTACACTTAGGTCCTATGCTGTTGTGATAAGGGGCTATGTAAAGAGACCGTAACTGGCTTGTGTAATCTTTTGTTTTAAATAAAAATTTTGATTTCTTCTTATGATAATGTTTATGAATTTTCAAATGTCTGGATAAATATAGTAAGCATATTTTTGGTGAATTTCAGAGAAAGGTATTTAAAAAAATGTTTATATTATCCTTAAATAATTAAAAATGTGTAATGATTTTCAAAAAATGGTCTTCTACAATTATGTTCAGTACGAAATTTATAGTCTAATAAGATCAACATAATTTTTGATGAATAGTAAACTATGAATAGTGATTTTATTCTTAGGAATAGTAATTTGACCAAATGTATTAGTAATCTCACTTAAAAAAAGCATTAATATAATATTGGCACTTTGATTAAGTAATGTGATTCAATAAAATGGTTTCATAAATTATGAGTCAAGTATTAGTTTTTACCGGTGAATTGTGTTTTTAAATTATTAATTTAATGAAAAATATTTAGAAAATTCTTTTTATAAAATGGATTTCATTTTTGAACTCAGAGCATTGATATTATGTTAAGGAAATATTTGGGGATTTTTCTGAAAAAAAGGGGATTTTTGGTGAATATTATATTTATTTAAAAATTAAATTATAAATATTTAGAAAATATTTATTATAAAATGGAGTTCATTTTTGAAATCAGAGCATTGATATTTTGTTAAGGTTAAATTTTTGGATTTTTCTGAGAAAGTAGAATTTTCGATGAATATTGAAAATACAGTTGTTAAGTTACGAGTGTTTAATGACATCATTAAATGATGTATTAATTATGTAATCAATATGTTCAACTTATGAATAGTAAAATAAGTTATGTGATGTCCCATGTGGCCAATAACATGGGAAAATACCATGGGAAAGCCCATGGATTTTCCAAAACCAATAATGAGGTGTCGCTTGGCCATTACTGCCTTGTCCCCTCACTTTCCCTATAAATACCAAGCCATGCTATCATCCATTCGACTCCCAACTCTCCCCAAACGAAGCTCTGGTGTCATTAACTCTCAAGGAGTCCTCCAAAAGTTCCCCATGCCTTCAAGGTCCCAAACTTTGAGTTTTTATTATTACGTTTTAAGGTAAGGGATCCTACCTCCCTCTTTTCTTTTGAAATAAGCTCATTTATGTCATTTATTTTATGCTCCATGCTCTTATGTTGGAGGATGTTATTTTATATTCATCCTAATGTCTTTTTCATGTTCATATAATTATATACCCCCTCTTTATCTCATCATTTCATTTTAAGAATGTTATGTGGTACTGTTTGGCTGCCGAATTTTTAAGGGATTCTTTCACCCCTCTGAAGTTCTACTTTCATGTCAAGTATTTCATGTTACTTTTTATTTTTTTGGGGTATGATCTCTATATCAACCATACTTATATTTTATTTTCATATTATGAGATATCCTATTTCATCTCTTCAATTCAGTATTTTGAATTTTTAAGTGGTCTCGTTAGGCTACCGAATTTTTAAGGGATTTTTTCATCCTTCTCAAGTTCTACTTTCATGTCAAGTATTTCAAGTTATTTTTTATTTTGTTGGGGTATGGTATCTATATATATCATACTGATATATTATGTTAATATGATGAGATACCCTATTTTATCTCTTCAATTCAGTATTTTGAAGTTTTAAGTGGCGCCGTTAGGCTACAGAATTTTTAAGGGATTCTTTCACCCTTCTCAAGTTCTACTTTCATGTCAAGTATTTCTAGTTCATTTTTATTTTGTTGGGGTATGATCTTTATATATATCATACTGATATTTTATTTTCATATGATTAGAACCCTATTTTATCTCATCAATTTAGTATTTTGATGTTTTAAGTGGCGCCATTAGGCTGCTAAATTATTAAGGGACTCTTTCACCCTTATCAACTTCTACTTTCATGTTCTGTATTTCAAGTTCCTTTTTATTTTTTTGGGGTATGATCACTAAATATATCATACTGATCTTTTATTATCATATGATGAGAGACCCTATTTGATGTCTTCAATTCAGTATTTTTATTTTTTAAGTGGCGCCATTAGGCTGCTGAATTTTTAAGGGATTCTTTCACCCTTCTCAATTTCTACTTTTATTTCAAGTATTTCAATTCCTTTTTATTTTGTTGGGGTATGATCTCTATATCTATCATACTGATATTTTATGTTCATATTATGATATACCTTATTTTATCTCTTCAATTCAGTATTTTGATGTTTTAAGTGGCACCTTTAGGCTGCTGAATTTTTAAGGGATTATGTAACCCCTCTCAAGTTCTACTTTCATGTGAAGTATTTCAAATTCTTTTTTATTTTGTTGGGGTATGATATCTATATCTATCATACTGATCTTTTATTTTCATATAATTAGAGACCCTATTTTATCTCTTCAATTCGGTATTTTGACGTTTTATGTGGCGTCGTTAGGCTGCCGAATTTTTAAGAGATTCTTTCACCTTTCTCAAGTTCTACTTTCATGTGAAGTACTTAAAGTTCCTTTTTATTTTGTTGGGGAATGATCTTTAAATCTATCATACTGATCTTTCATGTTCATATGATGAGAGACCCCATTTTATCTCTTTAATTCAGTATTTTTATGTTTTAAGTGGTGCCTTTAGACTGCCGAATTTTTAAGGTATTCGTTCACCTTTTTCATTTTTTAAAGTTCTACTTTCATGATAATTCTTTAAATTTCATTTTTATTATTTTGGGGTATGATCTATATATCTATCATAATGATTTTTTATGTTCATATGATGAGAGACCCTATTTTATCTCGTCAATTAATTTTTTGAAGTTTAAATGACGTCGTCAGGTTGCGGAATTTTCATAAGAGAAATCTTATTTTTGTATTCCTTTAATGTTCATCATTTCATATGGTATATCCTTAAAATTTCATTACCATGTTCATATATCCTTAATATTCTGTCCCTCTGCTGTTTTATAGGTCATTTATGTTTGTTTTACCCATGTCCCCTCTCTTTTCAATGTTTTCTAAAACCCCGAAACGTAGCCGTTATGCTGTAGAATTTCTGTCTGAAAATCTCTCTCTCTTTTTCTAATGTTCTTTTATTTTATTAAATGAATACTCAAATCTATCTATTCTATTAGGGTATTCACATATATTCTATGTTTTTCTATTTTAAATTCTGGGATTTACATACATGATACCCACTATCCCTTTCTGTGGGTTTAAAGTGACGTAAATATCATGTCTTTAAAGCAGTATTTAAAACGTTATGATTATGAAATGAAACAAATTCCGTTTTCTATATGGGTTGTTTATGAAATGATTGATGATGATATATATGGATCACATGATAATAATGTCATGTTAAGGGTGCGCCCAGATAGCACTCCAATGCATTGGGTAAAGACTCAATCTATAGAGATTACTATTTTTAATGAAGCCTTGGTGAATATCCTTGGTAATTTTTAATGACACCTTGGGGATGGACCTTGGTGAAACAGAAATGATTTTCAATATTAAATGTTGTAGCCACATCTTCAAGTTATGAAAAACGTTATTTTTATTATTATATTCCTCGTGATTTCTTTCTCATGCCTTAATGTTGTTTTTCATGTCATTGTTGATGTATCTCATGTTCACATGTTAAATGTTTCCCCTTGTTTCTGTTACAGGGCCTTCTGCTCACCCTTTCTTTTGATGTATGTCCCCAGGTTATGAGATGTAGTAATGAACCTAGGGTGAACATAAGGTGAATCCTTTCAAGTGTTTAAGAAGAATGTTTTATGTTTTCATGTTTTAAGTTCCTAGTTTCCAAGACACTAAACCTTAAAGATCCTCAGTTTTGTAAAATGTAATGAACGTTTATGTGATAAAAATGCATGATGTTATAGTTGGTATCAAATGATTGTTTAGTTATTTGTGGAAATTAGGATATTAAAACTTTATGAAGAACCCTATATAAAATTTTAAATATAGGAAACCATCCTGGTACTTTGTTGAGTATTGAGTAAGGGGTTTCCATGCAAATACATCCTTGTGTGGATACGAGCAGGTAGAGGTGGCTCTGGCACATATGTACATAGGGGTAAAACCCAAAAACACCGCTTCGAGCTAGACTCGAACGGGAACTTGTACACGACTGCGAGCCTTGCTGCACTCTTGGTTACGACACTCCCAGGGGATATTCTTTGGTAAATTCATTAGCTTAGTATGGACCCTTATTAAAGGAACAAAGATAAAATAAAATAAAGATTCACATAAGAATATATGATCATGGATAACCTAGTTTGATACCTAGGGGATCACAATTTAGGGTATACTTTTCTTATAAAAGTTATCCGTATATGCTTTAAGTTCCTTTTCATCATTATTGGCTAAGTATTTAAGCACCTAATTATACTTTCTTTTCGAAGATAATGGTGGGAAATGGAAGAACATGTCCCAACAACCATTGTGATAGAAAATGTGACAATTTCCGTATTAATATGACAGAGATGACTAAGGGATTAAAATATGATTACTATTTTGGAAGACATTCACTATTTTGGGGACACTATATGATCGAGGTAAATATATTACTACGGTATTTTCATTGAGGAGTACAGTTTGACATATATTTTTAAGAATTGATGAATTTAAGGTTGACTTATAGAAATGATTGACCTATATTGGGTAAAATATGTTTAGGTTAGCTACTTTTGTTATAAGATGTTAGGAGTGGTTGATGTTGTTTGGAGATGAACAAAGATGTTTATTTTCGAAGTCTATATTATCAAATCCTTCTTGTATTTGGGATTCAATCTTAGTTTGGTTTATTTTGAGGAATTTTAAGAACAGTTATTTATGGGATGGTCTGTGACGATCTTTGGGTAGTACCGTGGAACTTTGAAGATTTAAAATTAGTTTCCCTTCCTATGGGATATTTTCTTTTGGAAGAGTTGTTTTATATTACCCTTTCTGTTTTTGGGTTAATATTTTAAGAGAGAAGAAAATGATAGTTAATCTTTTGTGGATTACGTGACTCTCAAGAAGACGATTCATGTGTTTTTATGAGACCAAGTGTTTTGGAATGCTCATCGATTAAAGAAAATATTAGTTTTGGTAGAAAATTATTAAGGGATGAAACTCTACTTGAAGATAGTTATATTTCTTTATGTTTTTGTTCTATCTAGTAAATGTTTTACTCAAAATTATGAAAAGGAATGTGAAACAAAAATGTTGTTGGTTTACGTTTCCTACTAGGTAATCAACGACTGTTTACAAACATAAAATGTTTGTGATTTTCTTGTTGTTAACTTTCTCATAATCATATTTTCTATCACTCTCCCTTAGAACGTGACCCTTTGTTTTTTAATCCATGTCCATGTTTTACTACATGGGATCCTAGTATGAGTTTACTCGGGTGACCTTTTTACTTCCCTATCATTCTTTTAATGTAATAGTTTTACTGACTCCTTTTCCAGTGTGGTACATTCAATGAAATTTCATAACCCAATTTTAAAAATTGTGAGGACGCAATTTCTTAAGGGGGAATACTGTAACAACCCAAAATTTTGAATAAATATTGTTTCCTAATTTTGTGTGTTATTTTTTATTATACTCAACAAAACTGTTTCATTGGATAACATGAGTATAATTATAATGAGACAGTTGGGTTTTGTCTGTTATATGACCATTGGTCAATATCACCACTGGAAACTAAACATTTCTATATTTGTCTCTAAATACAAGTGATCTTGGTTAATTAATATAGAAATAATATTTGATGGCCTCACCCAGTAGTCTTGGGCCGATCGAAGCCCATCTAACACATCTTGGGAAATTGGTAGCCCCACTGGGCTTTGCTCTCGACCAAACCCAAGCCGAACTTCATCGTGTGAAGCTAGAAAGGAATCGCCATCGCGAGAAGTTCAAACTGATAGAAATTACTACACGTGTAATGTTGGCTGATCCTCCCTCAGATTCTCTCACCTTTGTACACCTTACACTTAGGTCCTATACTGGTGTGATAAGGGGCTATGTAAGGAGACCGTAACTGGCTTGTGTAATCCTTTGTTTTAATTAAAAATTTTGATTTCTTCTTATGATGATGTTTATGAATTTTCAAATGTTCGGATAAATATAGTAAGCATATTTTTGGTGAATTTTAGAGAAATGATATTTTAAAAAAATGTTAATATAATCTTTAAATAATTAAAAATGTATAATGATTTTCAAAAAATGGTCTTCTACAGTTATGTTCAGTACGAAATTTATAGTCTAATAAGATCAACATAAATTTTGATGAATAGTAAACTATGAATAGTGATTTTATGCTTAGGATTAGTAATTTGACCAAATCGATTAGTAATCTCACTTAAATAAAGCATTAATATAATCTAGGCACTTTGATTAAGTAATGTGATTCAATAAAATGGTTTCATAAATTATGAGTCAAGTATTAGTTTTTTCCGGTGAATTGTGTTTTTTAATTAATAATTTAATTAAAAATATTTAGAAAATTCTTTTTATAAAATGGAATTCATTTTTGAACTCAGAGCATCGATATTATGTTATGGTAATTTTTGGGGATTTGTTTGAAAAAAAGGAATTTTTAGAGAATACAGTATTTATTTAAAAATTAAATTATAAATATTTAGAAAAATATTTTTATAAAATGGAGTTAATTTTGGAAATTAGACCATCAATATTTGGTAATGGTGAAATTTTGGGATTTTTCTGAGAAAGTTGAATTTTCGATGAATATTGAAAATACAGTTGTTAAGTTACAGTTGTTTAATGACATCATTAAATGATGTATTAAGTATGTAATCAATATGGTCGACTTATGAATAGTAAAATAAGGTATGTGATGTCCCATGTGGCCAATAACATGGGAAAATACCATCGTAAAGCCCATGGTTTTTCCAAAACCACTAATGTGGTGTCCCTTGGCCATTAATGCCTAGTCCCCTCACTTTCCCTATAAATACCAAGCCATCATCTCATCCATTCGACTCCCAACTCTACCCAAACGAAGCTCTGGTGTCATTACCTCCCAATGAGCCCTCCAAAAGTTCCCCCAAGCCCTCATGGTCCCAACCTTTGAGTTTTTAGAGTTACGTTTTAAGGTAAGGGACCTACCTCCCACTTTTCTTTTCAAGTAATCTCTTTTATGCCATTTATTTTATGCTCCATGGTCTTATGTTGGAGGATGTTATTTTATATTCATCCTACGGTCTTTTTCAAGTTCATATAATGAGATAACCCCTCTTTATCTCATCATTTCATCTTAAGAATGTTATGTGGCACCGTTAGGCTGCCAAATATTTAAGGGATTCTTTCACCCTTCTCAAGTTCTACTTTCATGTAAAGTATTTCATGTTCGTTTTTATTTTGTTGGGGTATGATCTCTATATAAATCACACTTATATTTTATTTTTATATGATGAGAGATCCTATTTTATCTCTTCAATTCAATATTTTGAAGTTTTAAGTGGTGCCGTTAGGCTGCCGAATTAAGGGATTTTTTCATCCTTGTCAAGTTCTACTTTCATGTCAAGTATTTCATGTTATTTTTTATTTTGTTGGGGTATGATATATATATATATATCATACTGATATTTTATGTTCATATTATGAGAGACCCTATTTTATATCTTCAATTCAGTATTTTGATGTTTTAAGTGGCGTCGTTAGGCTGCCGAATTTTTAAGGGATTCTTTCACCCTTCTCAAGTTCTACATTCATGTCAAGTATTTCAAGTACCTTTTTCTTTTGTTGGGGTAAGATCTCTATATCTATCATACTGATATTTTTTGTTCATATGATGAGATACCCTATTTGATCTCTTCAATTCAGTATTTTTATGTTTTAAGTGGCGCTGTTAGGCTGCCGAATTTTTAAGGGATTCTTTCACCCTTCTCAAGTTCTACTTTCATGTTCTGTATTTCAAGTTCCATTTTATTTTTTTGGGTATGATATCTAAATATATAATACTGATATTTTATTTTCATATGACGAGAGACCCTACTTGATGTCTTCAATTCAGTATTTTTATTTTTTAAGTGGCGCCTTTAGGCTGCCGAATTTTTAAGTGATTCGTCCACCTTTCTCATTTTTCAAAGTTCTATATTCATGTCAAGTATTTCAAGTTCCTTTATATTATTTTGGGGTATGATATCTATATCTATTATAGTTATCTTTTAGGTTCATTTGATGAGAGACCCTATTTGATCTCGTCAATTAATTTTATGAAGTTTATGTGATGTTGTTAGCCTGCCGAATTTTCATAAGAGAAATCTTATTTTTGTCTTCCTTTCATGTTCTTAATTTCATATGGTATATCTTTCAAATATAATTACGATGTTCATATATCCTTTATATTCTGTCCCTCAACTCTTTTATGGGTCATTTTTTTTGACCCATGTCCCCTCTCTTTTCAATGTTTTCTAAAACCTCGAAACATAGCTGTTATGCTGCAGAATTTCCGTCTCAAAGTGTATCTAAATTTTTCTAAAGTTCTTTTATTTTATTAAGTGAATACTAAAATCTCTCTCTTCTATAGTGGTATTCACATATATAACAAGTTTTTCTATTATAAATTATGGTATATACATACATGAGACCCACTCTCCCTTTCTGTGGGTTTAATGTGACGTAAAGATCATGTCTTTAATGCAGTTTTTAAAACATTATGATTATGAAATGAAACCCATTACATTCTCTATATGGGTTGTTTATGAAATGATTGGTGATGATATATGTGGATCACATGATAATAAATACATGTCAATTGTGTGCCCTGATAGCGCTCCAATTCATTGGGTAATGACTTAATCTCTAGAGATGACTATTTTTAACGAAGCCTTGGTGAATAACCTTGGTAATTTTTAATGACACCTTGGGGATGGACCATGGTGAAATAGAAATTATTGTCAATATTAAATGTTGTAGCCACATATTCAAGTTATCAAAAATGTTATTTTTATTATGATATGCCTCATGATTTCGTTCTCATGGCTTAATGTTCTTTTTCATGACATTGTTTATGAATCTCAAGTTCACATGTTAAATGTTTCCCGTTATTTCCCATACTGGGCCTTCTGCTCACCCTTTCTTTTGATGTATGTCCCTAGGTTATGAGATGCAATAATTAATCGAGGATGAACATTAGGATAATCATTTCAAGTGTTTAAAAAGAATGTTGTCTATTTTCTTGTTTTACGTTCCTGGTTTCCAAAACACTAAACCATAAAGATCCTCGGTTTTGTAAAATGTAATGAACGTTTATGTGATAAAAATGCAGGATGTTACAATTCCAATGAGGTAGGTAATATTTAAAATATGACTATTATTGTGAGTTAAAATGAAGATTGAATGGTTCATTGTATACCAAAAATTCGGAAAACACCATTTTCCTGAAGAGTATCTAGTGGTTCTACTCTACTGATAATGGGATTCCTCGATAATTTTTGAATAATGATAAAATTATGATGGTGTCCCTTCAGGTGAAAAAAATCTATTATTTTTTTTACTGGTACTAGATTGAATTCTATTTTATTTTTATGTGGAGGGTGTGTCGTAGATCCTCTTTGGTAATAATTTAAATCATATTATTGTATTATTGTAACATTTAAAATCATGTCCCCTATATTTTCATCATATGGCTATACTGATAGAGCATCAGTTATATGCTAATTAAAATTATTGTTCACTTCTATTTCGATAAATATACAGCTTCAGTGTTGTTCATGAGAAGTGTGATTATTCTCCTGGAATGGTTAGACCTAAGTTATACATGGGTTCCCAAATAGGAATTCCTTGAATGTAATCATATAAACCATGTACCTTTTGATCAAACTTCTCAGTGGATTCCTCTTTGGACATTGTTAGTGTTCATGATATGTGGGTAATCTCTTTTGTAGCGACATTTCAATTGTAAACATTGGTGTATAGGATACCTTGTATGAGCTACGTAGATTCCATTTCATGATACTATAGATACCCCAGACATCATTCTATCATTGATGTGATGATTTAAAAGGTGATGATTTGAAGGTGATTATTGGAGTACGCACCCACATTCATTCTAAGGAACGACATCTTATGGTGAACATTTGGGAATGAGATGTCACTATAATTAGATAATGTTTACAGAGGACGTGCTCAATTAAAATATAAGATGCCTTGGAATTGGAATCATGTGTTGGGATTTGATACACATGAAGTATAAGTTGGTTGTTTTGATAATAGTATCCCCCATGTGTCTTGACTTTCTCCCTTCTAATCCCAGTGTAGGTGTTCGGTGAGGCACTAAATCTAGAAATTCATATAGATAAGGAAAGTGATGTGTGGTCTTACATCAATTTTCCTGGAGAGATGGTTTGACCTAGAATAATTATTTTTATAGGATTGAATCATTCCATCAAACTGATATTCATTCCATAAGAATCGTTATAAATCTATGGTTATGCATGAAAGGTAATTAAAATGGTTGAAATATCCAAAATCAAATTGGGATTTACAATCCATAACCAATGGTGGGTTTCTCTATAGAATGGATGATAAATAGGATAAATAAGTGATCATTTCACAAGTGTGATGGTCTTAGGTAAGAGTCTTCTTGATGATTCAGTTTAGAAAACTAGCATAGGATCAATGCTATAGTACTTATTTAAAATACACTTATGTAATCCTTGTAAAGTGTGTATGGATTAAGGAAATGAAACATGAAGAATATTATGAAAAGTCACTTCTCGTGTAGCTGAGATGTTGATTTCATTTTTTCACCAAGTCTTTTTGGGGATGAGAAGTTATATGGTGGGGATTTTGTAACATCACTCATTTTTGGACTGTATAAAAATTTAAAAAGAAACATGGATTTCATTTTGGTGGATGGTCTGTTAGATATACAAAGAATTAGAGTGAAATCATAATATTTGGTATACTCTAAATTGTTTTTCAAACATGGTTATATCATTAGAGTATCATTAGGTTTCACATATACTTTCAGAAGAGTTGAACCCTGAATCACCATATTTAGAGTCGGATGATAGGGGAACATAGGTTTTCTAAAACAATGTGTCTCCCATGAAAAATTGTGTGGATGATCTAGTAGAGCTATAGGGTTTTCATGGTTTGGTATACCATTATATTGTATTGGAAATATAATTTGCATGATAGTAGGTTCTCAATAGAGGATAAATGTATATTTTTTCATGTTTTCTCAATGTGTGCACTTGAACTGTGAGATCCACCTTCCAAGGCAGTACCATATGAACAGATGGAACATGAATTGTCCAAATATGTTTCCAACATCCCACCTTATATTATGTGGTAAAATTACCCTTTTAACCTTTAATCCTTATTAAAATCACTCCCTTTTTTCATTGACCCTCTTACGTACTAGGGGAAGCCGCTCGAGATCTGCCTTTTACCCTCCTCTATGATTGATAGTAAATCCCATGCCTACAACTAGAATCATTCCTCATATCTCTAGGTGGATGCATATGGTTAAGATCTTCTTCCATCTTGAATCAATTTATAATAAATCTTCTATAATTGGATTAATTTCAATGTTGGATAATTGTCCCTATATTCAAGTATTTTTTTTCAATATCATTGATTTCTATTGAAATAATGAAAGTAGGTAATTGGTATTGGACATGTGGGCCATACTAATCATGAGTTAGGTGGTCTTTATCATTTCCCTCAATGTTTTTTTATTTATACTTTGATATGTTTTTACTCTCACTACTATTTCTCTGTGATACTTATTCATTATAATTTTTTTTGTTGATCTCAATTCCCTTATTCTTATGGCCTTAAATAATGAGTCAGAACCATTGATCGTCAAAGAAATCAGGTTTAAGAATAGATATGGGTTTCTTCCTTGAGTGTCCTTAATTAATTCATTATTTTTTAATGAGTACCCTCATTGTAAATTATTTCCTTATAAAATGAATCAAGTTGACTAATTTGAATATGGAGGGATGTCATACCCCACATACTTACGCAATAGGGATCAAGACACATCATAAGAGGTTAAAACCTATTTTTCTATGATTAGGAAGTTAATTTTTTGAACACATGTTTCAAGGATTATATTATAAAATTACAAGTATCATGTTATCTTTTGTGGTATTTCTATCAAGCCCTATTAAGTTTTTTGGATTTTTAATATCAAATAAAATGAAGGAATACATAGTGTATTAAATGTCATGTTCATGGGATGGATTCTTTTTTTATTGTCCCCATAATCGTTTTGGATTTCTTATGTCCATGACCACTGTTATTATATAATTTCTTTCATAAATGTTCTTTTGCCTCTTACAGTGAAAGAATAGTTATGTGGTATGTTTATGAACATTCTCTTCACCCATTATTAATATTTATTATTAAAAAAATTGTGATTTGTGTAAAGAGATACTTTGGATTTATTTATATAATTGCTTTAATAGGCTCATAGTATGTTTGAGATTATATGTACTTCATGAGATACATGGGTCTCGTATTTACGAAATCCCACAGACATGATTAGGGGTTACATGTTTCTTGATACGCTCTGTATGACACTTGGAATTTCATGAATGTGCTCATAAGGATGATATCCAAACTATAAATTTGTGATTTCAATTCCTTAAGAGAGACACCTTTGAGGGGAATGGTGGATAAATTATTATACCAAGCCACCATTGATACTAAAAATCTATTGAGCGATATTATGCACTGACTTAGAGGTTTTTCTTTTATTAAGACCCTTATAAGAGTGATACTTGGGATTCTGTTTATGGATTTACATGGATGAGCTATTATGGAACATGACATTCATTGTAACCCTATAGAGATACACAAGATTCATCATTAGATAAATGTTGATGGGATTCTTGTGTCTCTTATTAAATTTAAATTATAATTTTATATTAAAGTCAACATGTATATAACTTCTTATCCAGGAGAAAATTATCGATGGAAATTCACCTATATGGTGTTCAGTACATATGTTGATAATTATTTAATGATGAAATAACATAACACAAATATCTTTATGGTATAGGTTACCTACCTCTTAGACATATCCGACATAGGCCATTATAGGTAGTGTTGGTTAGGTATCACATGTGGAACCCTAAATAATGTATTCATTTATTTGTCACCTTTCATTTGTTATTATTCTTATTAAATAATATATCAATATCTAGGGATTGGATTATGCTTCAGAAACCATTAATGGTGGCCTACTGAGTATATCATACAACCTTATTGGGCCTTCCATGAATTGGGGTACCTAGAAGACCTCATGTTCACTGGTCAACCGATTAATGGTTGTCTATTGACCCATCAATTTGTGAGGTTGAGAGAAGGAGACTGAGCTAATTATTAGGTATCATTTGGAGAATAACCGCGAGGATTTCTACTTTTTCTCATGTTCATGTGTTTTATTGTACACCCATCTATATTCGTCCTTCGTTCACATACAGAATCATCTAGACATGCATGCACATATGTATATTTTTCTGTTGTCTATTTTATATATTTATCTTTCTATTATTATTTATCTATGAATATTTTATTAATTTATACTAATTACATTGTTGTTTCATCTATGTATCATATTTTAATCATCGACTCTACATTGATCATGAGGGTATAGTATCCCCACCATACCACCATTTGAGCCTTTCTACTAGTATGAATCCTATAGTGTAAGGGGTTGTGTTCTTAAGGATTTGTGGTGACCAGAATAGATACTTGTTTTATAGCCCATCTGTCTTGGATGTTATAGAAAAAATAAGGGCTACCCAAATTCCCCTAATTTTCGTCATTATCTTTTCCCCATAGGATGTCCACATTAGTTTGGGTTATGGGTGACACTTGAAACTATCTATAACCAATAAATATAGTTCTCGCTCATGGTCATTGGATTTAAGGAAACGTCATGGACACTTTAGTCAACCCAAAGTGGGTTCCCCTCTTAGAGTTCTCCATATCAACACAGTCTTACTAGGTAATTACATTCACTAATCCTAATCTTGTTATTACCATGGTATATATGTATTGTAATGTACATGGATAACTAATCCCATGTGATTGGACTTTCCACTAACATGAACTTTATGTTTTCATATATTTATGAGGTCCCATTGGGACCACAAGATCCTAACAAATTATGTTATAATCAACAACTCTAAATTGATCGATTGGGTCGCTAACTTATGACCCTATGTTTCATAAGTTATAGTCACCCCTATCAAGGTTTCTAGAATTCATATAATTTAAATTGTATATGTTGAGTCTGTCGGTGGATGAGAGGTTAGGTTAGTGCACTATGTACATCTTAGCCCAATCCCCGTAGTCTGGTATTTTATGAGAATTTTCCCAATTACCCAATTTCAGTTTATTTGAATTATTAATTAAAACAAAATAAACTATAAAACTAGAAGAATATAATAATGTTCTATTTATACTCATTACATTACATATACTAATATGTAATAATAAATTTGTTATTTACTCAAGACCACCTACCTTATCTAAATATTTATTATTTAATTTCTAAGAGCCCACAACTACTAAAAATTATCATCTAAGCACTTCCTATATCAACAATGAATCACCTAGCCTATCATTATACCTCACAATTTGTACACGAACATGGAAGTAAAAAATAAATAATTTTATCATATAAAATCAATTATTAGATTAAATTATAAAAAATATAATATAAGATAACCAATTTCCTCTCCACACTCCCTTGGAACCACATAAAATTGTAACACTAGGGTCTATCAGACAACCTCAATCCTAAAATTAGAAAATTTATATCCACTAATAAAAATTATCAATTGTGAATTTATAATTCATTTAGGTGGAAATATAGGAAAAAATATTATAATAACAAACCATGTTGAGTCTCCAGAGGCTGTATGCTAAAAGTCTCATGGTACTCTCAAATATATTTAATAATAAACCCAAAATTAGAATTTGGGGATTCCACAATGTTCTAGTGTAATCACTATTGAAATCCTACAACGAGAAAATGAATATTATAATAAGAGTAAGGGGAAGCAGTAGAGGCCATATATAGTGGATAAATACATTGTATTGACGTAATCCCACTTATAACACCACACATGAAGGGTTATGAAGAGAGGAAGAAGGAGGGGTGATGAACCCTCTCAATAAGTTAGGGAAAAAGATGTGTGGAATTTCCCCTTAATAAATCAAAATGGAAAATCAAAATTTTAACTATATAATGAGTCATGATGGTTGGATAGATATTTGTTACAAACCATTAAAAAACTATGTTTCTATAAATACATTAAGCCCTTCACCTGAAATATTTTGGTCACATGATAATAAAAAATATACGCCAACAATGTCGGAGTATCAAAAACCCCATGACATTGTAACATGGTTTCCTTTAATATCTCTAATTTTTTATCTTAGGACATACTAAAAACAACCATCCTAAAATAAATAAAATAGTTTTTAACGAATTCAAAAAGTTTCCTCGATATAATACACTAAACCAATAATAAAACCATGTTCTATAAAAATGAACTAAATATTCATTGATGCATAAGGTTCTACATGTGTATCCCTAGACAATGGATCCCAAAATATTACCCATATTACAAAGCCAAAAAATAGAAATAACCTACTGCATGATCTTGAACACCAAAAATATTTCAATAATCATCTTGAAACAAAAAAAAACCTTTGAGGAATTAATAAACTCAAAATTATATTTAAATATCAAAACATTATTTAATCCACATTCTGATTTGAAAATTAAAATTCTATTTGAATTTAAATTTCTCATAAGGACACATATTTTTAAACCTTCCAATTAAAAATAAATTCAATTATCTCCTCAATGATTTAAATCTATATATCATGGTATTAAATTACTAAAATATACAATGAAAGTTAATTCATCATATGAATTTATTAAAATTAATCTTTTGGAATAATAATTTGGTTTATAAAAAATAATTCAATTAATTCTAGTATGACCGGTGTAATTTATTTTTTATTTCAATGAAAATGTCTTTCTATTAACATTACTAAATAAACATTTCTCAATGTATTACTATTTTTTCAATGATTATTTAAAACACATATGATATAATAAACTATTTATATGTAATCAACTAATGAATTATATATCATTGATTTTATGATATGATTCATTGTAATAAAATAATTTTTGATATCAACTTCTAACATAAAAATTGTGTTGTTAGGTTAATTCCAATTTATCAACTTTTTAGGTATACTTCACTAACATATTTGAAATTTATTTGAATTTAATATTTTATCCATATAGTTGATCGATTGTATACTAGTAGGAAAACTATTCTCGTTTCACTATGGAGTTTGATTTCCTTTTTATTAGAATAGGAGTAGATTATGAGGGACAAACGTACAAGTGCTAGTGAATCATAGTTTAGAAAACTTATAATAAACAAAATATAATACATTTTTTTGTAATACTATTAAAATAAGACATAGTCTAATGATCAATGTGTCAAATGTAGAACCCGAAAAAGTCTGATTATATCTTATTGAAAGAATAAATATCACAGTTAGTACAATTAAATATGAGTATATTATTTTTTCTAGTTATAGTAATACAAAATAAATAAAACATATATAATTATTAGTATGAAGAATAATATTCTATTAAATTTATAACATAATAGAATCTTATAAAAGCATAAATACATTAGCAAGTAATAAAAATAATAAAATAAAATATAAATTTATACATTTGAATAGATTTTATTTAATAATTAGTGTAGTCAATAATCATGATTAAATGTATCCATAATTTTACAGTTATTTTACAATATATCATTCCTTACTCTGAAATCACTCAATATGATGATATAAATATGATATATCTGCCTATCAATAGATTCCCATGATATGATGATCCAAATTAGTATTCCTATAAAAAATCACTTAATTTAATTGATCATAATTACCATATTCCTATCTATGGAATCCCACCATCATAAAAATGATCATATGAGATTAAAAAATAATTTTTTACCAAGAAAATGGAATGATAAGGATTCCTAAAAAAATACCATCTCACTATGGTATTACAATGAATATGGAATAATATATTCATGTTGAAAAAAATTCATATAGATTGAGTTGTGAATGAAATCACCTCGCTGTTCATCAAAAGAATAATAATTATATGTGAACCACCAATAGTCATATTTTTTAGTTTCTTAATATCACCTTGGAAATATGGAACGTAAATGCTAACAATGTTCTAGAACTAATTAGTGACTGAATGTATTTTTTATCATAAATAAAATTATAGAAATAATAATATGATAAACAAAATCTATGTATTTTTATTATTAACATTGTTTAGTCTGATGGACTTCCTTATCACATGTCATTACGGTAATCCAAAATTTATTTAGTATAATTTTTTTAGAATGAGAATCAGTCCACTGTTCAGGAATTTTTTTCAATAAGATTAACAAGATTTTCTTACTCTATCTCTGACTAATGAAACATTTGATAAATCTGAAACCCAATATATCGGATTATTGTTTTGGAGAATGTAATGTTTGTATAAATAATATATTTTGAATTTTCCATTGAATGGTAAAGTATAAATTTTTTCAAAATCATATTAAAACACTTGGGAGATAAAATGTTTTTAAACATGTATTGATGAATTTTTTTTTTCATTTAAAAAAATAATAGAATGTAAATTTAATATGTAATACATTAGAAAAAAAAAATTAATCAATTTTTTAGAGAAAAAAATATAAAAATTAATGAAAAAATAACATCTATAACATTCTGTCATTTTTTATTTTTAAAAAATCAATTTTATTCTTTAATTCATAACCCCCTTAGTTTGTAACCCTATTGAATATGATAGAGAGTATTACAATAAATAATCATGGATGAAAACTACTCTCTGCTAATAAATATTCCCTCATTAAGGATATTATTTAACCTTTCAAAAAAACTATCCCGAAATATAAAATATACTCACCCATAGTAAAACATCCTTCACATTTTTGAAATAATCACTCCATTAAAGATTTTCAAAAAATAATGGGAAAGAATAAAATTATTCCAAAAAATGTTATAAAAATTAACAAATATTATCCAATATTAGACTAACTAATTATCCATGTAAGTAAAAAATAGAATATAACAAATTAAAATTGGAAAATATTCAAGAACAATTTAATTAGTTGAAAAGTATTTCATTATCTAAAATTAATTAATTTATAATAATAAATAATGAGTTGAGTGAAAAATAAATTATTATTTCCTCATTAGGTTCTTAAAAGTTAACTTCATCTTGTTGATCTCATGCTAATCGTTTTCTTTCATTTAATCATTTTTATAACATTTCATGAATAGTAATATCAGATTTTAGTCATTTAACATCCCCATATAACACATTAATCTATCCATAATTATGTTAAAATAATCATTGAATTATTTGAGTCTACTCATCTGCAATTAAATATCTTGAATCATTTTTTATTCAGTTAATTTACATCCTTGTATTTTTAATAGTAGCGTCTCTGAATTATTTTACAAACATAACTATTTCATCGATGTCTAATGATAACATATTAAAACATTCATGTTATTCAAAAATAAGTTTCCTTAACTATATTAATAGTACTACATGATATAAAAAATTTATATCTATCTAACTATAAAATTTCAATGTCTGATTGAATGAGAAATTTTGATCCATAAAATTTTCATAAAAAACATTCAAATTTTTATCAATACATAAAACTATTTATATCAAAATAGTGGGTGACTCGATTATTTCAATTATTTATTCCAAATTCATTATAAAACAAAAATAAAAATTTGGTAAATTTTGAAACTGATCTATCAATATTTTCAATGCTAGAGAAATGAAAGAAACACCTTTCAGGGAAATAGTTTTTATAGAGTTTTATTGATCAGGCTCCAGCATAGAATGTGTTGGATTTATCTTTCCGAATTATTCTTTAATTCCATTCTTTAATATATCCATCAAAAAAATTTTGTCATCATAAAATTCATGATTTTTTAAATATAAATCGTATTAGTAATTTTCAGATTCATTGGAATTTTATTATTGATCTTCTACTTCTTTCTTTGAGGGTTATTTTTCATACTTTTTTGATGAGGCCATTTCTTCCTATGAAATATCTGATTTTCCATCCTTAACCTATCTTGATGATAAATTGGATGAATATTATGATTGTGATGATTCTTTAATATGTGTTTTTCATCACCATCATTCACTTCATTATATTCCACTTCATGTTATTCTTTTTATTTTACTTCTTCATCAATTTCATCCTACTCAAATTATTATTCTTCAGGTACTTATTTTTCATTCTTCTTATAATTATTTTAATTCTACATCAGTTTTTGTTCCAACATATTCTTTTATTTGAATTTATAGCTTCCTTAAAATTTTGAAAAACAAATTCAGATGATTTTGAAACTTATTGTCTATCAGTAATTTTTGGAAGCAATTCTCTGACAAAATTCTCTTATAGATTATATGTAACATAATGGATCTTGATATGAATGTGTAGTTTTCATCAAAAGATACTCTATATTCGGTAAAAATTTGATCAGTGTCCAAATTTGTGGTTACTAAATTCTCATATTCTCCATTTATACCTTTTAACAGCATTTCACAATGTTTTTCTTATTTTATCATATTAAATTGCTCGTTTTTTTTATTTCTCTATTTTTTTCTACAAAATGAATTATAATTCCTTATTCCCAGTCAATTTAGTTATGATCTCCTGATACCCTAAATTATTTTAAGATAAATGAACCATAAACTATTAGAAAAATTCTTCATGAATTTTCTTTTTGTTTTTTTCTTTTTTGATGGAGATGTATCATTTTTAATTTTATTATTCTTATCGTCATCATCGTTGATTTATGTTTTATCACTGGATATATCTCATTCATATTTTTCCACAAACATCATTGTCTTCATATGAAAATCCAATTTCATTTTGGACATTGTATCCTCATAGATAAAAGAAATATTTTCCCTTACAACATAATATTTATTTTCAACTGTGAAAAAATAAATGCACTTAATAACTTTCTTACTAACTAATTGTAGAATAATTATTATGTTTGACTTTATTGTAGATTTATTTTTATTTACCATCAGAATGAAAATTAATTTCACCAAATAAATTTTCCTTATATTCACCAAATAATCTATAAGAAAATATGAACCCTTCTGTGTATACCTATATCTCTTAAATGGGGTGAGATATCTATACAACCAAATAGAAAAAATATTGTTATCTTGAGTTAGGTGATAAAATTCCCATCATAATAGTACTGTTCAAGGAAAAAAGATTTATCTAAATTCTTCTTTAATGCTCCTTGAATATTTGATATCTAATGAGAATGTAAATATGATTTATCTTTTGAAGGAACTACAACGAAGACCTCTTCCAATCTATATTAAATATAGTGCCATTAAAAACATGGAAAAAGAAAACATTTCATTACTATATTCTTTATAACGTTTAACAAAATCATAGAATTTAGAAACTATATCATGATAGTATAAATCAAAATCATTTTCCTCCTTTACTACACAAACTAATTACCATTCTTGTAATGAAGTAAATTTATTGAATATAGAATCATACATGTAAAACAATGACCTCTCAACACTCATTTATCTAAATAAAAACCTATGTGCATAGTCTTTATTGAATTCCATTGGATCTAGATCTAAGACTAATGATTGGACATAATGAATTATTAACAAATTGGATTATGTTTATGGTGTAGTAGCTCAGGTGTAAAATATTTGAAGAATCATTGTCGGAAATAGAGAACTCACCATTATATAGATGTTGGAGAGACAGTTCAATTTCCATGAGAAAGTGAATGCTTGAGATTTAATCCTTTCTGAATCTGATTGTCAAAATTTATCAGAAAAATGTCTTTAGTATTTTAATTGAACTATTTTATGTTTTAAAACATTTATTGGAGTGTAGATATTTATAATTATTAAAAAATTGAAATTTTGAAAAGGAATAGATTTTTTCAGTAAATATTTAATTATAACATCAACATTTTTTATAAAATAATGTAACAAAATAGTGAGAAAACTAAAATAATAGGAGATTACCATTATGAATGGAATTTTTTATTTGTATGATTAAACAATTATTATTAAATTCTTTTAAATATGATAGTTTTGAAATAACATTTTATTATTATATTTTTAAAAAGAAACTAATTATGGTAGTTTTATTATGAAAACTAAATATAAAATTTTTAAAATTGACAAATATTATGAAAATGGTTCTAAAAATTTTATTACTATTTTTGATTCTGTAAACATTTTTATAATTCTAAATTTGCATTGGTTTACCAAATTTATAGTCCATAAAAATCCTTATGATTAAAATATTTTAAAAGTCATTATAATTTTAGAAAACCAAAATATTAAATAAAAAATAAAATTTTTTATAGAAAAAAATATATGTAGTCCCATATTAATGGTAGGGTTTGGGTAATACAGTAGTAGATAATAATGATCATTTAACATTGACCATTACTATCTTCTATTTAATGTATTCAAAAATATCAAAACTATGATGTTTAGTAAAAAATATAATAATGTTTTTCTAAAATTATAATGACTTTTAAAAATAAATATTCTTTGAGTAAATGATCCTAAAAGAAATAGTGTCTAATATCTATCTGTATAGAACATGAGTGAGGTAATTGGTTTTTTAATGTTATTCCTTGGTCAAAAGAACAAAACACTAAAATATATTAAGATAAAAAATTTATAATTATCTAAAGGAGTGTATTTTCATAAAATAATTTTTATGTAAGGGGGTGAACCCAGTTGGAAGATTTCCCATGTATGTGCTATTGTCATAGACACCCTTTTTAGAAAGGAAATATGCCACCATGTTTTCCACTCAATTGGTATGAGTGATAATATTATTGAGCTCTGATATGTGGAGGATGCAGACTATCCATTTTGAAACGAGCATCCATGAAAGGTGAAACATTTGATGTCTAAGTGTCTCGACAATATTACTTGAATAAAATTCAATCCGGTCATTGTTCCATCCTTTTTTACAAATCCAAAAAATGGAAAGTGATACTTAGTTTTGCATCTACAACACTAGTGGGCAAAAACATCTCGCTACACCATATTCAGCTGAGGTAGTGGAAAGTGATGCGGAGTTTTGTTTCTAACATGAACAAGAAATATAATAACCTCTTAATTAATTAAAAATTAAAAATTTAATTTTAATATGAATTCATCAACTATCAATTTATGCATCCAAAAACATTTTACGTCAAAAACATTTTATAGAGAATAAGTAATGACTAAATCCATAGTTCCCCATAAGATAATGAAAAATTTATTTATAACTTGTTAGATGAGATTATTTTTCTTTGGATTTATATCTTTTACATAGTCATACTGAAGACAATAAATTTGGAATACAAAATTTTAAATAAATTAAACCTCCCATAATACTTCTTAATATGAGTTGATCAAATTTTTTTCCTACAGTCATCAACATCAAATGCATTGGAGGAACAAATAGTATTACATATACTTTTTGTATTTTAAAATAAAAATTTATTGAGACAATATTTTATATATTTATTTTTGGTATATAAAACTACCTTCTAGATTTTGTGATCATTCAAAACAATGAAAATATGATATCTCAATCATCAAAGTCAATTGAAACAGTGAAAACATAAAATCAATAAATGAATCCGTTAATTTTTTTTGAGTTGAACCAAATGGAATTCCTTCAACATATATTATTAAAATAATAATTTTTTATCTATTTATTTTATAAAATGAATTAAATCCATGAGGACCTTTAAAATTTTTTTTATCAAAAATCCAGTTAAGCTCTCATACCAAACTCTTACAACATATTTAATTATAGAAAAATATTTGGTTTGTTTATAAAAATATTATTTATTTATTTTTATTTAAAAACCAAAGGATTTTTAAACATAAACTACCACTTGAACATATCCTTAATAAATATTACAAATTGCATCTATTTGAAAAATTTTGAAATTAAAGAATACATCAATGTCTGGAAGTATTAGAATAGCATAAAGTAATTCTTCATATTAAAAGGTTTCCCCATAATCAATTCCATGTTTTTATTATATAAAATTTATATAATTCAATATTTATTTATAAATATTATTCCATTATCGTCAAATATATTTTTAAAACAACATTTTACTCCAATTATATAATTTTTATTAGGCTTTTCAACTAAATTCTAGAAAATTTTCCTTTCAAAATCATTGATCTCATCTTACATTTCCTTAATACAATTCACATCCCATAAAGAATTATTAAGATTATATTGTTCAAATTGGGATAAGAATTATAGATGTTCAATTTCATTTATTATGGATCTTCTTATTCGAACGGGATGATCTATATCATTAATGATACATTCACCAGGATTATTATTAAGAAACATTTGACATCATGGGTTTTAAATTGATAGTTATTAAACAATATTTATAAAATCAAATTGAGGAATGACATAAGAAATGTATTATTGAGTTATTTTAATTATAATAATAACTATCTAAAAATGATGAAAATCTGTTTTAAATATAAAATGATAGTATGTTGGTTGTGTTTGTTTGAAAATAAATTATCAATTTCATCGAAAAAAATATGAACTATTTATTTATTAGTATAATATTTTTTTTATTAAAAACTATATATTCTTTGGTTTTAGTGGAATAAATTAAAAATATTACTTTATTGTATATAAGTGAAAACATTTTTATATTATATTTAGTGTTCCTAATTAATAAAATTAAACCAAATACATTTATGTAATAATCATTTGGATATCTTCATGTCCACAACTCAGAATGTTTTTTATAAGAAAATGAATAATAAATAATCTCTACTATTAGGATTCAGGGATGTATTGTCCACTTCATCCCCAAAATTTCTAGAAAAATAGTACTAATATAGAATGGTTCTAGTAATCTCTCGATGATTTCATTTTCTTCATTCAAATATGACATTTCCTTACATTATTTATTTGTTAAAACGTTATGTTCTATACATTTGACAATAGAAAATATTTCAAAATTATAATTTACAAATTCTACACCACGGTCACTCTCAATATTTATAATATATCAGGTTTTACAATTTTTAACTCTAGTTATAATGTTTTTATAATAAATAATGGATTTTTAATTCTTTGTAATAAAATATATCCATGCATATGTAGTGTAATCATCAAATAATACACAAACATAATATTTTTCTCTACTACATACAAATTGTGTCGGA
Source organism: Viscum album (assembly GCA_963277665.1). Taxonomy (NCBI): domain Eukaryota; kingdom Viridiplantae; phylum Streptophyta; class Magnoliopsida; order Santalales; family Viscaceae; genus Viscum; species Viscum album. The sequence goes on along the minus strand of OY728120.1, from coordinate 2,055,172,855 downwards.
ATAAATAATTCCATGTGAACGAGAATTAAAGAATAACAAGTTTAAACTTCACTAATAGATTTAATACATGACTTTTGTTTCCTACCAAATTGACATGGGTCATAAATTGTTTACGTATCGAACATATGATATGGTAGAACCTTAACATGTCATTTCCATGTCAAAATAAATATGTTTCTATGATTATATTGTCACAACTTTATATTTAAGAACCACGATTGACCTTCCATTACAAAAAACAAATCAAAGACTTGGATGTTTTAGTCCTAAAAGGCTAATGTGTATAAATTCTCATGTCGATTGGTAGAATGAATAAATTCTTCGTTATAACTATCTACTGTAAATATATCATTTTAAAGATCAAAAGGTAACCATCATAAAATAATTGAATTATTATCATAAGCTTTTCCATATGTCCTAAAAAAATAAAACATTTTACATATGGAATTTTTGAATATGTAAAATGATACATATTATGATAATATCTCTTGGAGCATTATCTCTAAAATTTATTTTCCCACAATTCATTTTGATTGAGTTCTTGATGATTTTTTATATTAATGTGACTTGAAAATTCACAATCCACGTATGAAATATTATTATTGATGGTAATTAATTTATTTTTATGAAAAACGAATGATTATTTATTTGGAAGTGTATTCTTATTTGGTTTTATATTGATTGAAAGCAATATTTTAGGTAACCACTTTTTTTGTATAATTTTGGGGAACATATTAATTCCATAGTGAAAATAGCCATATAAAATCCAAGGAATTTCAATCAATTTAAAGAACAATTTTTCTTCTAGTTCCCACCGCATTGGAACATTGTTCAATAAGGATCACTTTTTGGAACAACATAATTGTTAATAAAAATAATCTTTCAATTTGTAAGACCCACTACGTAAAAATTAATTTGATGCCTAGTTTTTTTACATCAAGTAAACGTTATCCTCATGTGCCATAATTAATGATAAAATTTTCTTCAAACAAGATATTATGGGTTTTATATACATAACTAAATATTAATCCTCATCATTATTTTATAAAACTACGTTTTTCTTGGAAATCACATTCAACAGAATAAAATTTTCTAAATATTTTGAAATAATATCTTATCAAAAATAGGTTTATCATCATGTTTAAAAAATCATGTATTTCATTAGTCAAGATAGTTTTACTGGAATATTCTTTATCATGCATTTCTTTGGAATTATAATTTTTTTTCAAATCATAGAAATTTTATTTTCGAATAGTTTTTCATATATAGAAACATAATCATATCTTGGTAAAGTATTATCTTCAATTGAGAAACATTAATCATCATAAGATGTAGAATTATTTCTCATCAGTATTAATTTTATGTTAGGACATATAATTATTATATTTAGTTGTATATATCATTTAAAATAGTCATTTATTTACCATAGGTAGATTAAAAAATATATAAAAGTTCCTATACCTATAAATTTCATTATAAATAGTTCATTTATATGTATCTCCACTATGGTAACTCCCTATTTCAAATCAATTCAAAAAATTAATTCATTTGGACTTATAATATTTATTATAATGTATTCTTTATTTTGTTTCATTCCTATGTTTACTTTCTAACTATAAATTATCATGTTGGATATGTCCATTTTTCATACATTCACAATAATGAAACTTTTAATCATTCTTGATTAATTTATCCTTATTTCATTTCATATATAGGTACTGAAAAAAAAATTTCCCAAAAAACGTGTTGATTTTTATGGAATGTCTATCCAACTCATTCCTTTAATGTTTTTATATACTAACATGAATGAATGATAGTTTATTAATGCTCAATGATTTTACAACTTTCTCATCTTACTGAACATTATAAGGTGCATAATATTTTTTATAAAAACTAACATCACCATTTTTCATTTATTCTTTCTAAACATCAAATTTATTTATTCCCTGATAATGCATGTGATTACAAATAAAAAAATGAAAAATAATATTACAATTATTTCATGTATCATCCATATATTTTTAATTCTTTTACCACCCCTTTTAAATTATATCAATATCTTGTTCAACAATAATTTCACCATCAATTCGTTTTTTCCCAAGATACTTTAAAATATTTATAATAAAAATAAATATTTGGTCTGTCTTGTAAAATTACTATCTAGGTTGAAAATAAATGTCTTGGTAATGCTATCTAAAAATATCTCTTCTTATTTCCATAAAAATTGACATCCAAAATGGGTTACGTCAAATTTTCCCTAAGTAATTTTTTCACCTTCATAATATGATATATGACTATATATATTCCCCCTCATGAAACTTACCAATGGTTTTTTGACTTTTTAGTTCTACTGATATTCTCTTTTCTCAGCATTTGCAAAGAAAAAACATCCTTATCCGAAATTATTTATTTTAATGTAAGAATCATAAATTTATCAAATCCATTGTTTATCGCCAAGGTTTTAATTCAATTTTTCAAATATTTATACCCATTACAATCATAAATTAGTCATTGAAATGAATTCATATTATCAAGAGATATAAAATTCATAAATTTTATCATAAAATAATGGAACCTATTTTTCAAAAATACACATTTGTGAAAATATGTTTTCAAAAAATATATATTAAAACTAAAAATCATGAAATAATAAATTAAAGTAAAAGGTCTAGATGTGTATGAGTAGTACAAATATTCTATGATACCAATTGTAGGATAATAATAGTAGAAAATGAAGGTTATACATAAAAGAGTGGTGTGAATAATTGTTTAAAAAAAGTAAAACTAAATAATAAAATATCTCTTAATGGAATAATATTGGACTCAGACATAGTATATTGATCATAGTGTCAAAATCAATAAAAAATTTCAGATTGTATAAGTGTATAGGAATCAGAATCATAGGTAATTCGATTATATAAAAGTATGTTATTTATCATATTAATTATTATACTAATAAAACACACAATATAGAATTATGAGTTCAAATAATAACTATCTATTATATAAAAAATAGATTAAATAATTGTAAAAACAATAAATCATATTGTTTTATACCTGAAATAAGGTCAATCATTGCATATAAGGGAAGCCCCTAATTTGAGTATCACAATAAAAACCATCTTTCTAACCACAAAATCCATCAATACGATGATCGACGTATATCTTCCCAACAATGGTATCCCTTGATATGGTGGATTTGATTTACAATCATCATATACTAGGAAACCCTCGATCATAAAAATGAACAAATGATATTAAAAATAAAATTTTTCTTAAGGAAACACCCCTAAAAATAATTTCATAGAACATAAATCCCTATAAAGTATTTAAAACACTATGAAATGTGATGTTCATGAAGATAAAAAATTAGATAGAATATGTTATGACTGAAATCATTTCCTTACACTTTAAATGATCAATTATTTATATGTTAATATCTTGTAGTCTTATTTCTTAGATTATTGAAATAACCTCAGATATTTATAACTTGATAATACCAAATGATGAGACATAACTAAATTTATGATGTCATTTTTGTTAAGCACCATTACAATGCTTGAAATATTACCTATAATAATAAAAATCTATGTATTATAATTATATATATAGTTTTTTCTAATGTAAATCCATATCAATTGTCAATAGAGAGATCATTATGAGTTTTAGTATGATTTTTTCTATAGTAGAACCCATTCAATGGTCGTAGATTTTTTCAAAATGATAGAAAAGAAAAAATTATAACTCATGGTCTGCTTAAAGGTATGTCTAATTAATCAGTAACTTTCTCAATCTGATGATCGTATTGATTAATTTAATTTTTATTCTTGTAATACATAAGAACTATTCATATGTATGGTAACACATAATTATTTATAAAAAAATTAAAAAATTGGACATAAAATTTTTAGTAAACATGTTTTTAAAAATGTTTTCATGATTTCCAAAAATATTATAAATAAAAATTAAGAAGTAAAACTTTAGACTCAACACGTTTATCCACATACATGAAAAAATCACAGTCTCATAATATTGTGTGGGGATTCCTTTTAAATTAATTATTGATTTATCATAACTACTATGATTCTTTATATTTTATCCCCATGGATCATTCTACATCATATCACACAAACAAAATCTAATCATTAATTCATTTTAGAATATTTGTCATAGAGAATTGTTCTATGATTTTATGGAACGTGTCACACTATCCTTTTTTGATTGATATGTTTTAGTGACTAATACCCTTCAAATAATTTTCTATGATCCATTAAATAAGTTACCATTATTTATCTTATAATTTTTCACATAGTATATAGCCTTTTATTCATGTCATGTAACTATAGAATCATATTACTCTACATTTTCATCTTCTTTTGTAACAATTTTATAAATTAATTTTCTGAATCATCTTTTTTTTTCAAAAGAAATCACATATAAATAGATAAACCACAATAATAATTCTATTTCATGTTGTCTTATACATCGTACTAATTTTTTTGAATCACTGAACACCATTGATCATCGTACCCTAATGAATGTTTAGAACCATAATAGAATTTTATATTTCACTATATACAAAATAATTAAATAAAATAACTAGTGATTTTTTCTATTTTTTCTATTAATGGATTAGTTATTCCATTGAATGAAGGTACTTGTATCCTCATTAAATGATTTAATGATATTGAATCAAGATGAAGGGAAACATGTTGATCAATATTGCAACTTATATTCCTCACTACAATATCAAATTACCAAAATATAGTAATAAGATCATAGGATCCAACCCCATAATATTTATTTTTTTAAAGGGTAAATACCTACAATAATTATCAGAATCAGTATAGTTTTTTATTATTTCATTAGACACCATATATTAAATAATTGCATATACATATTAGTTTATAAATAATACAATGAATTATGAATCAAAGTATATAATCAGTAATTATTAATAAAAAATAATAATATTTTCATTCATTATATAAATGTTTTTGAAATTTCTAATTAGTATTTCAAAATTTTTATTATTTATAATTGTTCTTCTCATTCATTTTCCTATGGTCTCTATTAATCTTCCTCTAAAACCACAATCCACATACCTTTCTATAGTAATCCAAATTAAATGGATGTTTATTTAATTAAAAAAATAAATAAATTAAATTGGATATATAATAGTGGGGTTTGTAAAATTATATTTATAATTTATAGTTATAGGATGAACAAATGAAAAAATATTTTTATTGAAAACACATTGGCATACACTTTGAACATGTATTTCATAAAAAAAATTTTTGGAAGAAAATAAAAAAAATTACATCCCTATATTAAATAATCATATAAATAAATATAGGATGTTATGTATAATTAATTTATTAAAATCATAATTAAAAGACTAATAATTTTATTAAATACAAAATGTTACAATAAGTGGTCCCTTCTCTTAGAAGCCCAACTAGTTGGGATTCTCTTATGATATCATTAATTATTTAACAACATTTTATAATAGAATAATTATAAATAATATTTATTTTTAATCAATACACTATTATTCATTAATAATCATATTTCATTTATTTATTAGACTACTTTTCAAATGTTTATTGTTTGGGGTTATCTAGTTTTCTGTGCCAATATAATAATTGTATAAGGGTAATTTTATGTTTCTTTTTCAAATAATTTCAAAACATACAAAGGGTAATTATATGGAATTATTGGGTTTGAAAAGTTAAAATGGAACTAAATATTAATTTTTTAAAAATATAATTTTTTTAGTATATGTTTTATTCAATAATTGAGTGTTTTAAGACAGTTTTAGATATCATGTAGATAAAATATACTAATTTTTTTTATTATTTATCATTTTAATAATATGAATAAGAATATAATATAATTTAAACAAATAGTGGATTCCTTATCCTTGATTTATTTCATTCATCATATGAATTAACATGTTTTTCTAATTTATATTTAATGCTCATAAATTATTCATTATTAATTTTTTTTATTATCATTTAATAATATAAAAAAAATTTAAATTATATAATTATTATTTCAATTATGCCATAAATTATAATATATTTTATGATTTATTATGAGAAAACATATGCAATAAATCCTCATCTACCAAAATTATATATTTATCTTCATTTTCATTCCATTTACCTCATATAAGACTCTATAATATCCTTCATAATGCAAAGAAATTTAATGGAGGTAATCGATAATAGAGGATTGGTTGGTGAAATGTATTTATATTGACGTTTTATAAATTTAAATAAAAAGGGGTACACTATAAAAGTGATGTAGTCACATGAATTGTGCAAGAAAGGTGTAGGTAATATATTGGGTTTTAATTTCATGTGAAAAGTCATTTGTTGAAATTAATCTACCAAATGATAGAGGAAAAAGTGAAATGTAGCATTAGAGACTAAGGGATGATGGGTGGATTCACTAAGGAATGATAATCATGAATGTAGCTCGAGAATGTGGTGAAAAGGACGTGATAATAAAGAAAATATTGACAAAATAAAATATATAAAAATGTGACTATATATAGTGAAGTCAATCACATTATTTCAATATTTATATCCACTTACGTATATGGTTTATAAGGAGGATTTTTAAATTACATAGTGTATCACTACCATAGAAACATCAATTTGAAATGTTGGATAGAGGATTGAGTTTTATAAAGAATCTAAATACACAATCATATATATTTTTAATATACACATATTGTATGTATAAGTTTCATAAATAATGGAGTATTGATGTATATAAACATCCATAGTCCATATTACCTAAATTATATATATTAATTGAGGTACACCATGTATATGAAAAAAAATGACTGAAGTTTAATATGTTTAACACATTCTAACATATGTGTCCCACAAACTGTCAAATATCAATTAGAATTTTATGAATGAAAAATCCAATATTAAAACGATTATAGAACATAACTGAATTTATTCAAAGGATTACATGTCATGTCAATGAGATTAGATTATCTGTTCTATTTATCTTTTTGATGTTATTATTAACAAATTTTTTTAATGTTTAAATTATACATAAAATATTTTATTCTGATTATTTGTTAATTTAATGTAAAATGGAATGAATTAATACATAATTATTGGATTATTTTATTATTTATGTATTTTTTATAGATAAGACATCTATAGAGGCGATGGTATAATTTTGGGGATAAACATAAAAATTTAAAAGAGTTTGTAACACCATTAGTGGCATATCAATATTGGATCATTACACCTACCTATTCTGTATATGTTTATTATCCTAAAAGAATATGATGTTTGGGCCACAGAATTCATAATTTTATGTATTAGTTGAAATCCACATTAATCATGATAATATGTGGGTTGAAAAAACTATTTATCGAGTATGTATCCACATTAGGTTGGAGTATTGGTCATGCATTTATATAGTATTTGTGCCCCTTATTGGATACACATACAATGATTTGTTGGGGGTCCTCCATAGAAGATATAACCCCTTGTCTAATAGACCTATCTCATTGAAATTTGGGTCTCCTACTACTATAAGAAGATGACATGTATGATACAAGATAACTATAGTTCTACTATTTTTTGTATAACAGTTAATTATCTTCCTTTTCTCTATAGATGAACAAAATTATCATATAATACCTATGAGGAAATGTTTTTTCATATATTTTTTAGTTCCCAAAAATTAATTCATATATTTTCAATCATTGGTTACTCTCTTACCCCCTCAATTCTAATTTTTTATCTTACTTATTATTTACCTCCAAACATTAGTTTTGTGAGATTTTAATTGGAGTTATTATAATAATAACTACATTAGCATCATATACACACATTTTTATCTATTTATATGATGTTATTTTCATTTCTATGATTATGATTCCTATACATATATGCGATTATTTTTATTTATTTTATTTTATCAATGATCATGTATTCCAAAGATAATTGATTCATGTAATAATTATAGAGGGGGTGGAGGTTTTTTTGTCATGTAATCACTTGATTATGGAATTATATCCCAATAGATATAGAGAAATAGATATGATCATTTGGTATATTAGAGATATGATGGGTGATTCCATGTTTAATTTTATAAATAATCATATTCAACTTCAATTATATTTGTTGTTTTCATAAATCCCAACTACCACTCCAATATAAGAATGGAACCTTTCTAATCCAAATATAGAAGACTAAACATGATATTCTATTATTGGAAAGTTATTGGTGAGTCTTCTCATTCACAGTAATTTATGTGTTACATGAAAATGGATAATATGAACGTGATATTCATAATTTTAGAATAGTTAATAATTCCATTTGAATTCCAATATAGATTAGAGTAATGTCACAAACCTGGGATGACCTTACCAAAATAAACAAAATAATGACCTGATAATTATAGAATAAAATAAAACAAAATTTAAATATATATATTAATCATATATAATGTAGTATTCTGTACACACATGTGGTAATTCCACAAAAATAATATCAATTGTTACCCTAGAAAATCATTTCTAAAAAATGATCGCAACATCAAAAATATATCCCATTAACATCTAAAAATATTGAATTATACATCATTCCATCACGTAAAATATACACCAAACAACGTATTCCAATAATCTCATGTCCTACTTGATCCACGTCAACCAAATGCACTTCCAAAATATTCCTCATCTTCATTGACACATGAAGTGTGAAAACGATGGCAGTGAAAGGGTGCGTTTAATAATTATCACTAGGATAATTCTAAAGACAATGTAATGTTGGAAAAAATATGGTATATTAAAACAAATGATTGTTGAGTTATTAATCTATCACATGTAAAATCTAATATACATTATGGTTAGGGAGCCAAATGCTATTGGGGAATCCTAGTCATCACATCATTTCCCGAATACGGTTTTCCTCAAAAGAAATCAAGGTAAACTAATATATAATTATACCTAATAAACCTAAACTATATAGATCTAAAATCATACACACTGTATCTCAGTTCTAATATGGGAGATGTAATGTATCAATATGAATTTTATTGTATATGTGATTCCACTCACTATATGATATTATCACCTCATTGGGTTTGTGTATTAGTAATAGAGATTTTTGGTTCTATATATAGAGAATCAAAACTACATTATATATGGATATTACACAGTCCAAATGTGTTTCTAAGACCCATTCCATTTCATGAAAAATAGGAAATTGACCTTATTCTAAATATTTTATAGTTGTAGACATATTCTATTAATTCAATATAGGGATCCAAATCTATAATATATGAAGATCAAACAATCAAGGAAATTGATAAATCTATAAAGAGGGTAGAAACTATGTTCCATCACTGAATATCTCCGTATAACACAATCATTTTCAATATATAGATAGGAACCCCATATGTCAAATATTTCCTCGATAATTTGAATTCATGATTATTAGGATCAAAAAGTAATTCTATATAGGGAAAATCATCAAGATAAAATATATTTTACTTACATTTTATAAATTAGGAGAAAATATATGATTAAAAAATTACCCTTTACATGGAATTTATTCCCCTTGACATTGAATTTATGCCTTGGACTAATTCTAGAAATGCATGTCAATAATAATTTTTTTGTAATCAACTTAAATTTTAGGCCTATTGTGTTTTATAACCTGTGGAATAAAGTATTATTTGGCAGTTTACATAAAAATAAATATTTCTATCAATTACATGTACACAACATGATTCCATGGGGCTACCCATAATGTGTTTTTAGCTATATGGACAAGTGTGTATTGTAGTATATTGTCAGTCATGTAACTATTCCATTTAATGTGTCTTTGTTAAACTAAAAAACCAATAATATTTTTCCATACTAAAAAACCATATTCTATTTTTGATGATGGGGAATGATATGTGTGATTATTTTCAAATAAGTCATTATTACACTCCCGTCTAAAAACCCTTGAAGCGAGTTGAATCAAACACCATATAAGCTCTTGGATTACCTTCTATGTAGTAATTTATTCTTATTTAAATCAATTTTATTCATTATTTACTCCATGTTCGTACCATTTTTTCACTAATATTCCCACATAAACGAACACACATCATGCGCCATTTCCTCATCCTCACCTTTAGTGAATTTTCACACCACTTATCACCAATTTCATCACATTGGTGTAATGTTACATCACCTGACGCCATATCCTATATATAACATTACCTTTACACCTATTAAGAGATCATTGGGCACTACCTACTACCAAACCTCACTAAGGGTGTTACCCTTTACCATTAAAACTCTTATTTTAGGGATCAATTTACCTATTTCCAACAGATCTACTATGTTAGTTAACATTAATTGTAAAACTACTACTATAATGTCTTAATCTAAATAGAAGTTGAATGAATGTATATTAATGGGGTGTAGGGAAGTATTACAGGTAATAATGGTTGTGTAATAAATTTTATTACTCTCCTATTTCACATTAAAAAATTCAAAATAATAAAATTAATAATAATAAAAATAAAAATAATTATTATTATTATTATTATTTTTGCATATATTTAATTTCAATATATGTTTAATTTAAATCATTCGAAAATAGTAAATGTAAAATTAAATAATAGAAATTCCAAATACTAAATTATATTTCTTACAATGCATAGAATAAATCAATAATAGGGGATTTAGGATATATTAAAAAATCATTAGGTAGAAACATGAAATTAATTTCCTACATTATTCTAAAAATAACAAAATCATGGAGAATATAGGCTTAATAAATGAATTTTTTGTATTCCACAATCAGGAACAATCATATAAAAATATTCAATTGAAATACATTTAGTAATATGAATACTCCAATCAAAATTTAGTTTAAAATATAATAATAATAACAATTTTTCATCCCATCAAGAAAATTAACACATAAAAAGGTTAGCTCTAGAACCTCAAACCCAGACATGATGATTACACCTCTCCCAGCTAAAACCTCATATTCAAGACACTATTATGATATCAAAATTTCTTATTTAACTTTTCAATAAAAGATATTTATTAATTATCATATGGCACAAAAACTGGGTAATTATAAATATTAAATATATATCATTGTTTTAAAATAATTTGAATTAAACACTATATAAATGAAGAAACCAAGAAACCATATTCATACGATTATTAAAAAAATAATAGATTTGGAAACAATGATTCTAGGTCATTAGAAACTCCCCCCATATATGATTTTACTTCATATAAGAATTACTCAATCAAATATAAAAGGGAACTATTATTAAATATAATTCACACACTTTTATGAGATCTTATAATAATTCCAACTAAATATATTTCACACATAATTAGATTCACTCAACCATGAATGGTCCTCTAGAACAATTCCTTGATCATAATTGAGTAATCCACCCTGGTGGTGTCTTCCAAAATGTAGATCTCACCCCAATTGAAAATGAGTTATAAGTCATGAAGATATCTCTTCATCTATCACAGGTAGATCAACATGGGTATATATCTCAAAAATTGGGAAAATATCAATAGTTATGAAACCTAACACAGCCTATACAGGAATTAAAATGGCATAATGAACATCAAATGTATAGTTCATCAATATTAAAATATTTTCATTCTAGGACATATTGATACCATTAGGATTTCATAATATCACACCTTAAATTAAAAATTATTCCATATTAAGTAAAAATTTACATTATAATGGCTATTAATTTTTAAAATTATCTATTCGAGAACATTCACTTGCTTCATTATCAACTAGAATAATTTTATGTCAAAATTTTTTTCTAATATCTATCAAAAAAAATTATGATATACTAGGTATCCCATATAGGGATTCAAATGGTTCAATTTAAATAATTTAGTGTATGATTATTTTATATAATCTACCACAATATAATGTTATCATCCCTACACATTCCAAAAAACTACATTTTCTTACACTCTAATCTGAACAATTAGGTCCGAGAAGGAGAGCCACAAGACCTCAAGCATAAATACCCATACTAAATAGGATACCAAATAGAATCGAGGGACTGTATATTGGGAATATAAATAGTATAACCTCTATTAATTATATATTTAAAAAAATATAATAGTAAAAAAATTAGAATATCAATAATAAGAGTGAATATCAAATAAAACAAGGGATAAAATAGAAGTCATAAAAACAAATATAATATGATACAATTAAATATGTAAATTAAAAAAATTTAGAGTATAAGTGGATAAATAATAAAATAATAAATATATGATCATCTTGAGTCTATAATGGTGACATTACAACCCCGTGATTTATTTTTTGGATGTCTACAATAGACTCATTTCCCATACATGGGTCCCAATACATAATGTCTTTATACACATTGAGAAGACAAAGTATGGTGTGATTAATAAAATGAAGTAAAACCCCCCAAATAGTATGTAACACATATTACCAATTGTAATGGTGTGTTACATTACATAATTAATGAATTAGTAGGCATAAACAACCATTTTTTGAGAGCTCATGTCTTATCTCATAAATCATGGGCCTAGTTATACATTCATCATCTAAATGATAAAAGAATAATCATAATGATGTCGTAAGTGAAGATTATATATAAATAATGGTATTTAACAATTTTATCATTATCCAAAAGCCATCCAGTGACCCTGCTTTTTGACATCCACAAATAATCATGTTTCGACAGCTTACTAGGATTCCACAATGCATCATGTGCCAGGATCAACATATGGCTTCTATAACACTACCATATGTATTGGTCCATCATCATCACTGTACTTTTTTTGTACTCTCCATATAAGGGGGAATAAAAAATAATGTTCGACCTCTAATGAGTACCAAGGCATAGCTCCATATTCATCATAAATACAATGAAAAAATAAATGGAAAATAATACAAACTATAAAAACCACCATTAAATCATATTTTAAATTTCTCAAACATCTATATAAAATCATTCATAGGGAAAATAAAATCATTCTCTCCTAATTGAATCATTTATCATATACGGTATCAAGGGATTCACACACAACCATATAGAATCATCACCAATAATGGACAATAATAAATGTCATAAAATCGTGAATTGAGAAGAAATAGCACACAATGTATTGAAATTGTATAGAAAATCATATATAATTCTCATTGATGAAGTAATCTAATATTCATTACTAATTTAAGTACATTTGTTTTACAAAACATAGAAATTAACCCCATATATATGATTCCTATATAATATTCTGATTCAAAATTATGGGTTAATGAAATAGACCGAATATGGATTCATTGTCAATATGTATGGATCATGAACCACACACCAAATAGAATACATTATTAGAACTAGTTTTGTGAAACATAAAAGGAGAGGTTTCAAATTTACCAGATCCATTTTTTATTCTATAATGGATCATGAATTATACATCCTTACAAGAAGAGGGTCTCATATATATTTAATGAAAACCAATCCATAATTGAAAAAGATAAAACAAATGATATTTAAATAGAGGGGACTCCCAAGATGATTGATAAACAGAATAATCAATTGGAACATCCACCATTCACAAGGGATCATGATCTCATTAATGGGTATTCAATAACACATCTAATAGCAATCAAATTTACGAAAGGATCCTCAAGAGTTAATATTTGTGTTTCAATTGATCATTCCAACCTTAAATAACCAAGCGTAGATGAATGAATGTATTCAACTATAAGAAGGGGAGGTATGTAATTCGAAACACTATGGTTGGGTATGAATTGGTAATTATAATTGATTAATGAAATAATATAATTCAAAAAAATGAGGTCCATTTTCTCATCACTATGTCCATGTGCACAAGAAAGTTGTTGGGCCTCACAAGAGGGTTAGTGGCACCACCATATGAAATTTTTTCTTAGATAAACAACCGAGGTTCTTCCTAAATGACCAACAAGATAATGGGTTTTATAGTTTCTTGAAAACATACAAAACTCCACCAAATTTCAGCTGGTAGTTTATTGCCACCTCATTGATATTCATTAAATAATATCAGAAGCCATCAATTCTTACACATTCAACAAAGAAAACTACCGATTAAACACTAAAATAAAATAAGAACAAATAATAATAATGAGGTAAATAAAACCATTAACATATCCAGAATAGAATATAAGTTAAAATGTTGCACTTATCATCCAATAATGACTTATCATCCTTTATAAGAACCTTAAATGATTTTTTTGAAACAACATTGGCTAGTTAGCCCATACAATATCCTCTTTTTCAGTTCCAAGTCTACTCTCCGATTCTTCTACGGGAAAATAAAATCTAAAAAAGTCAGGTCATCTTCCCTCATAGTACTTATATTCTATAGTATACAATATGTGTTATGTTCTCCATTTATGTTTTTTCCAAATCTAGGTCAATATCCTTATATCATATAATATATATATGATCAAGATTTTTACCTATTGATTTGAGACACATCAAACATAAAATGATTACCTCATTATCTAGAAAGTTGATTTAGACCATAGAAAATTATTCCAATATACTAGGTGATATATAGGGGGCTAACATATCATGAAACTATATTAATGTTCATTCAAAAACATCAGCATCCTCATAATTAAGTCACAATTAGAAAAAATATATCACCTATATTGAATATAAAAGGTTTCATTGTGCATTTTTTTATAAAAAAATATATCGTTACTGAGCTATGATAAATCTATTATGAATTATATTTTCACAAATTGATTTATCTTGTACAATAATGTAAATAACATCTTCTACCTCATCGTCTTTACAAACACGAAGTGGTGAATGAAAAGGGTTACAATAAATATATTCAGATGGTTCCATCTGAATGAAATCCTAATAACTATTTTTGGATGGGAAATAAAAAAATGTAAATACTACTACATCATTTAGCACAAAATTCCAAAAAACAATATCAATTCATATCTCTGAATATTTGACTCGATTTCATCAACAATACCTATATATCGGGTAGGTATGTTATTATCAGCAATAACTGAGTCCTAATTTCCTTATATAATATCTTCATAAATCATAACACACAACCTGTACCACTATTATACACAGTACTCCTTCCAACTCCTTGAAATAATTCTAAATCATGCATATATGGATTCCACACTCATCTAATTATTAAGCCTCGTAGATCATTTGTCAAAAGTCACCGAAATAACATAATGTCACATCGAGGTCATGGGTAACCTCATCACCTATTACCATAGGGACAACCAAACAGTTCCACATGGGAATAATAAGTGGAGGGATAAACCCAATATGATATTATATAGCAATATTCACCACATATAAGAAAGTCTTTAGGAAATTTATCCATTAATGTACCACTTCATTCCCAAAAGCTTGAATTTTTCCCCAATACTCATGGTCTATATATTTTTCTCCAAAACACACCACCAAAAATATTTTATGTATGTATCTCTTAAAATTTTCCCTAGTGGAAGTATGGACTATAACACTCCGATGTACTAAGATCACATAGTCGATGTCTAATAACCTTCAGGGTATCAGGTCAGGACCAACTAATAATTATCGTATAATAGAACACCCTCTGTTTGATTCGTGATATCAATTCAATGAATATAATAAAGAATAAATGTTTAATAATAGGACATAAATCATTGATCATTAACCCTCAAATGAATATGTCATCTAATTTTACCCAAATATCTTTAGAGACACTATTCATATGGTGGTTTTTCACCACAATCCGGTTGAAAGTAGAATATTCATCATAGAGAATATATAAAAATGTTACCATTAAAATATGAATTATCCATCAAAAATTCAAATGTATGTTGATATTATACTGAAAACATATTCCTCAAATTGATATCCTCTTTTCTGAATATATAGAGGTGGATATTGTGAATTGGGAAAAAAATAATCCCATCTCAAAAGTGATAATTTTTATAATAATGTAATACGTAGGTCAATGATTCTAGCTCTGTCATTCATATGATAGTTCTTCTTTAATGTTCAATGATTATGTTACCCATAATATACAATTCAAAAAATATATAACAAAACACATACCAATAAAACTCATAGTGAATTATAATGTATATAATATCAAATCCCATACATGGGATGAATAAACATTGGAGTTATACTCAGCATACACCTCAACACATGATATGCCCACCACATTGATCTGACCACTAAAACATTAACAATATCATTATCATCATAGATAGGGTTTCCAATGAATTATGGAATTATAAGATAAAATTCTAATTTTATCCCTCTAATACTATAAATATTCAATTGACAAACATTAATTATGGAAATTTCATAGATATTACTACCACTACATTCTTTGGGTCCACTAAAATTATAGTATTGCAGGAAACTTTCTTCTTAAATTTCAACTATTAAATCCAATAAATACATATTAATATAATACCATAATTTTAGTGTTATTAAATAATACATATTATATTTTGATATTCCTTCAATTCTTTACAATGTGAGTGAGTAAATGTGGATATCATCAATCAACACAATGATGAGCGAGTCAAGGTAAAGGTGAAATATCTGATTTCATTGATATAATAATATATTCAGTTAATATTATGTCTAAATAGAATCAATATGTAGTCATATATCCCTTATCTATTGAGAAATTACACCTTTAATATTTCCTACACTCTAGCCCATAACTGGTGATATCTTAGTTAGACATCAATTATGGAGAAACTTTATACTCTTAGAAACTGATCAATGATTTCTTTATCCTGTTAAAAAGGTACATATATATCATATTCAAATAATTTCTAAATTATTAATCTATATATATCATAAGAAAATGACTTTCATCCTTGTTGAACAGAACATTTTAACCCTAGGGTGATAAATCCATGCATACAAAAATCATCAACCCAATTCCATGATATTTACCTTTTCTTCCACCAACTCATCCCAATTCATATGATAGGGGGGAATATAAATGTTATAAATATATATATGAAATATTATCTATCATGAATTCAATTTATCTATCAGGGAGTTGACCTTTGATTTCATTTGAGAACATGCCCTAATAGTTATATACAACTAGAGGAAAATATGGGGATACTAATCACCCTTTAAAAAATATAAACTAAAAATAAACATCATAATTATCACATGATGGATCATTAATGTGTTTTCTATACATTATACTTATTCCCATTAATTGTAAATCAAAAAAACTCTCTCACATATTTGATTTAAAATAAAAATCTTCGATAGAAATCAATGTGGTCCTTAATTATTGTTATGATGTTTATTAAAATAATCACCAAGAATATCAACATCTCTAAAATCAGATTGTTCCATAGTTGAACCTAAAAAAAATTAAAATATAGTTTCAATGAATTTCCCATGAGATTCCAATTTATCCCTAATAGTGTATCATGGGAAACCAAAATATAATGTAGATAATCATGTGTGTTATGTACAATACTAACTTGTGAATTTATAATTTAATGAAGAGAAAATGTATGAAATAATGTATTATAAAATGTATAAGTGAACATTAATTATATTTAAATTATAAATTTTCCCTCTATCCTTTCCCTTGATTTA
The DNA here is from genome assembly GCA_963277665.1 of Viscum album. Taxonomy (NCBI): domain Eukaryota; kingdom Viridiplantae; phylum Streptophyta; class Magnoliopsida; order Santalales; family Viscaceae; genus Viscum; species Viscum album. The sequence goes on along the minus strand of OY728120.1, from coordinate 2,055,155,182 downwards.
TAATAAACTATATATAAAAATCCTTCCACATTTCCATAGCCTTGAACATGATATAACTGGATTTCATGAGTCATTATTGTTTATGCTAGCAACTGAGGACCAAAAATTAATCCCATGTTCTATATCACACATATACTACATTCATGTATAAAATAATGCGCAATTACCTTTAGATAAACTACTGGAGAATCCATGTCTTTGAAAACTTCATCCATATATATAAAGTATTAGTACAGTATTGAGAATAATGTTAAATCCATCAACTATTTGAACATTGAAAAATGCCTCATTAGGGAGAAAAAAATGTAATTGTGTTTTCAATAAAAATACACTATTTCATGTTCAAAACCATTAAATTCCATTTACTTTTAGATACACTCATCATAGTAGTAGGAGGTAGACACACATGAGTAATGAAATGAAAAAAAAATATCTACTACATTATCCCTCAACCATACTTTCTTAGTTTTTACAGATTTATGCAGACATTCCCGATAATTCATTAGGACCAAATTCATTACACGACAATTGATTTTTCAACGAATAATTATATTTAACTAATTGTCATTATATTCTTTATTTATAAATATTAGATGCTTTTAGATAAGTAATTAAGTGAAATTCGAGGATTATGGGGAATTTGGTCATCAACCCTTTATGGAGCCCTCATGAGCTCTAGGATGTTTTCATGATTCATCATATTTAGAAATAATTCCTTGAAAAATATTCCATTAAATACCATAGTGGTCAGACCCTCATATATTCCAATCTATCACATCATGACCCATTATATCTTTATGGGACCCAATAGTGTTAGTGATCCCAGCATTAACCTCATTTATTAACGTGTCTCAATCTGTTTGAGGAAAATATCTCTGATATCAAACATATCCTCTACATCTTATACTCCACTAGTTTCAGTAATGGCTAGTGGATGCATGATTTTGGTGTTTCTTCCTTAGAGAAAAATATAACTCGATGCCCTTCCACCAGAGGAAGGAACAAGAAAACCTACTCTCGCATTATTTGTGCCTACAACCTTTACATGTTGAGAAGGTGTGAGAGTGATCTCTATAGTAACCTCCTACATAGTGGGTGGTGGAATAGTTGAACCATACTTATTTTTATAATAATAGAACATGTAACATGGTGTTCTAATCAGTATCAATATGAGTGGGGTCTTTGGAATTTTAAATTAATCATTTATAATTTTTGTAACTATTATGATTGAAATTAATGGTCAATAAATTTACTCAAAAATATTCCTAGAAGGATAACCATAACCTATGAAATATCCCTTGTTGATCTAACTAAGATGAAATATCCATGATAATTAGTCCCAGTAACATACATGTTGAAAAATTAACAACATCCTCTAGTTATAATTACAAATTCCAAAATTTATATATAATGTTAGTAAAGAAAATGTAGATATAACACTCATAAAGAATACATGTTTATCCCAACTAGGTAGAAAAAATCAAGTAATTATAATAATGAACAAATATGATAAACGCAATAGATATATATATGTAATGTTATAAGTTACTAATGAATTAATCTACCAAATATAACATGAAAAATTAATAAAAATCTAATAAATGGTTTCTCAAAGTTCCATTACACCTGAGTTACGTAGTAATATATAAACTCTCCTAACCATGTCCCAAATACCCTATCTCATTTCTAAAATATATTTTTCCATCCAATAGAAAATATTAAATATATTCCCTAATACCAATTTGTATCTCAGCAACCCGAACCACCATGTTCAAGATAGAGATCCATATGACCTCATTTGGTCCTCATCATAGGAAAGATATTTCTTACTATATAATATCTTTCGAACATCATTAAGAGGGAGAATATTCCAATTAATTATTATAACCATATGAAAATAAAATATAATAGCAATATAAAAATATCAATTATAATAATTAATAACAAATGTAATAAGAGATAGAGGAAAAGTGGTAAAAAAATAAACTAGGATACTATTTTGAAAAAAATAGAGTATAAAGGAAAAGATAAACTAAAATAAAAAAAAGAATTTATGAATCCTATAGAGTCCGTCCTTTTACTACTACCTAAACCATTCTCTATATCACATTGATACACTAGGGTCCCCTTTCCCTAACATGGATAACTATAAAATAATTTTGCAATAAAATAGATATTTTAAGGCAGGTTGTGGAAAAAAACAATGTAGGTCACCAAAAATGTGTCCATATCATGTGTGAAAAAAAATATATATGGTTTATTTAATGATAATTTAGTTTAAATTACATTATAAACAATCACATTATAATAAATCATGTTGTAATAAATCCATAATGGGTTCTTAACATAATAGCCTTATCTCTGTGAAAACACTCAAGTCATCATGTTATTCATTATCCAATGTGTACCTAGTTGTAAAATGATACCATTTATACAAAAGTAATCGATTATTTTGGATGAAAAAAAGGAAATCAATATCTTAACATATATATAGGTTTATATTAATTGTTACCATATGTTGTATATTCTCCCCTTAAATGGGGTAGTCAATATGACAACCCACTAATCACATGTTCAAGGTAAATACCTAAAAAATATTTTAAATGAAGAAAAATAGATTTATTGAATAATAATGCAAATAATATAAGGTCATCCTTATAAAATAGTAAATTTATATACAATATTTGTACAACATCATGAATAATGACAAGCTAATCTAATAATTGTCATGGAAACATTTGTTATGTACGGTCTTATGGGAGACACAAAAACACACATAAAATAACCACTATGAATTGTCAATAAAAAATTTCATCCCAATAAAAAATTTATAAAATAGTATAAATACTAAAAATATGGTAATTAACATCCTACCACAATATTTTTTCATTATGTACTCTAATATTCATGGAGGACTGATGATAAAAAAATATTACTCCTACAGAGAACTACATTGAATTCCAATGATGCTTGTATTAGGAGTTAGTTCATTCATATTTTCATATAATAAATATATAATAGATAGATTCTATATTAAGAATGGTGGTTCAAGAGTCACATTTGATATAGAGGCTATCAACGGAACTAGTTCTGAGATATATCAAAGGATGGGATTACAATTTTATAGATACATTGAAAATTCATTAATGGATTAGGAATTCCACATAGTTTATAGAATTTAATATTATATGTTTTGAAAAATCATAGATCCAACATCATTTATTAATATTAATGGTTTCCTAGTTAATATTTAATTATAATGGATTCTCATGATGATAAATTTATGGAAAAAACAAGAAATGTCCACCATTCATGAGGTGCTAGGATTAATTCAATGGGACATTCTTAACCTATCAAATCTGACAATGACCCACCAAATAATATTTAATCAATTAGAGTTTTATGAATGTGATTCATTAAAAAACAATAATATTTCACTAATAGTTACTAGATCGTGATCTGATATGGGCACACCATTAACTCAATTAATCAGTAACCAAAATTTTATGGGTGGAATAATTCATCACGATATCTTCAATGAAAATTTCATCCATCACATTTCATCCTGCATGCCTTAGGAATAAGAATATTTCAATAGGGAACTAGTGGAAAATCACTATTCGAGCATCCCCAGATCATTTCTGCTTTAACGAACCAAGGGAAGTGTAAAGGAAAAGATATATAGGTAGGAGGGGAGGTATGTTTTTAAAAAGAGGGATGTCCATGTAATACTTTGTTACAAAAAAAAGTAATACCTTAGTATAATAAAAAAAATGTAGTGTCTGTTTAATACACAATTGATACGGGTGCACTAGTGAACTATTGATTGGACGCTATCATTCTGTTGTGAATGGATGAATAAAGTGGGATCTACCAACATGAATGATTATCTAGTGGAACGAAACAATCTAGATATTGTGGTCTATAGATTCTATCTAACCAAAAACAACTACAATAGTATGCTAGTGGATTCAAATAGCATAAAAAAGGAATCTTGTAGCCACCTCAGTTACATACAATAATCATACACACTATAAATGAATTCTTAATACATTTTCAAGAGAAACAACCAAGTAACACAATCAAATAAGGTTTTCAAAAATAGAGTCAAATGTATTTCTAAATATAATGATCTGATACATTGAATTTATATGATTATCATATAAATATAATTCCATAATAATCCATAATAACCTAATTAGACATCATTAAAAAATTTAATGTCAATGAAATACATGATTTTCTATAGCATAATAACTTACAAAATACACTAACAATTATCACCATAACTAAGACATAAATGATGAGTAATGTTAAATAATGATCTTTAAGAGAATCCTAGGAAATATTATGATATCAATTGGGTAATGAAATCAATTGATCTCCATTGATTTTTTCACTCAAATGAGTTGAAAATTATACAACAATTAAATCCTTCCATGATTACTTTAACATTATAATAACCCATTTTATATTTATATGATTAATTATAATTTATATAGAGATATTCCACTCATTATATAATTTAACATCTATCATTGTCTGAAATCGGTGAGGACCTACTACTTATCATTATCTTACTATTAGTAGAGGAACTCTAATAACTAATAACTAATAGTCTTTATAACAACCCATACTTTACATACATTGTTAGTACTTCAAAATTGAAGCACACTTATTACAAAATATGACAAAACCACAAAGGACCGTATAGGTATAGTCTCTTTAGAAACTGGGAAACATAAACAACTCGTTCATAAATCTTCTACAGTGTATCCCATTTATTTCATCATATCTAGGGTCCCTTTTAGCATATTCTACTAAATATCCATCTTCCTGACCTGGGGAAAAGAAAACATAAAAGGGTGAGCTCAAATGCTCAGCAAGGGAAAATAAAGGAAATAAAAATCATATCATATCTTTTTGAAAATCATAACCTGCAAAAGAGATCATAAAATCTTAACATGGAATAAATCATAGAAGTGAAAATGGGATCCCCATAATCATAACATGAAACATGAAACTTTGTGGCATGCACACATAATCATGGAAAATCATTTCTTGTTAGTCATGACTCATTGCCAAGACTATCTTAGTGGAAAAAGTCCCTTTCTGAACCGAGTCACCCTCATTCCAGTCCTGTTTTACTGAACCGGTATAACCTACCGTTCCAGCCATGTCTACCTCATGAGATATAAAATCTTTAACCAATGCATTGGAGGGAGATATAGGTCCCACCCATCTTATAAATAATCCTTTCTTATGTGTGCCACATAATCATAAATCATACATCATCGCACAACACATGTAATAAAAATGGGATTCTTGAAACATAATGATATCATAAATCAATTCATATAAGATAAAGGAATTAATAAAAATAATTCCATCACAACATGATCAAATCAATGTAATAATAGGGATAAAAACAGAACCCTTTATTATATTAGATGGAAAATAATTTTGATAAAACACTTGAACTCCATTCTTGAGGAAAATATCATTTCTTCTTCAAAAACATTTTTCCTTTCTTAACATTTCAAACAAATTTAAACTAAAATAAGTTGATTAAAAATAAACTTGAAAACTTGTAAAGGAATCTTCTTGGAAATAATGTATTAAAAATACATTCATGTCGTATAAGTTAAAAAAACATTCTTCGTACTTTTATCAGAAAAGTCAAAAAGTACGTCGTACGAAAAAACGACAAAAGATTCCTTTCATATTCTTTACTAAAAACTCACCGAAGGGTAAAATTGTATTTAAACTATTGTAAGTGGAAACAATATTACATATTGAGGGAACATGGATGTGGATGATAAAATACACCCCAGTAAATACCAATGTATAAACATTCTCAGATAAAAAATGAGATTGTGATATTTCCCTTACCTTAGGTCCGATTTGCTTTGTACGTGTCCGAAGATCCTGTATAATGGTTTAAATAATGTTATTGACTTATTCCATAATCATACATATTGATATGTTATCATATATAGTCATATTCTTAGCTTCTTGTTAGTAATATTTCATTGTTACTTGTTACTCGGGTCTTTATTGCCTTTTGTTCTTATGCGTGTTTTGCCGAATACATTCTTATTCTTATTTTAAGGTTATAGATACCTTATATCCAGAATGTTATTAGTGTAACATATATCATATTTATTCATTCAATTCATTTATATAATTACTATGTAATAATGATCATGTAGAATGAGTCGCATCACATCGTGGAGACGGTATTCTGTACGTACGCACGAGTGATGATATCGTTCCTATGATCGTGGAACTGTATTGGAGTTTATATATATTATTTCAGTATCAATATTACTTTATAATAATAATAAATAGTTACTCATTACACCATTATACCCATCCTTGTAAAGTGATGGTGGAAAAATAGATTACACCACGTCGTGGAGACGGTATTCCGTACGTACGCACGCGCGGTGATTTCATTTTTCCGTGGGATGAATAGAAGGTGAATTAGGGTTGTTTCATATTTATTATAACATATCAGTATGTAAGTAATACTGATGTTATTACTTCATTATGAAACAACTAATGAAGAAGAAGTTTAAGAAGAAAGAAATTGAAAAGATCGGTAATGGATATTACCTCTTCTTTGGAACGCCTCTTTGAATCCTCCACTTAGGGAACTAAGATTGGTCATTGAAGAAGACCAGGACCACTAGGATTATTCTAGGGAAGTGGAGAGGAGAAAATGGCAGGGGTTGGCCGAGCTTGAGTGCTCAAATTGGTGTGAGGAGGAGGGGGAGGAGGTGCCCTTTTATAAGGGAGGAGAGGGGCACCTTAGGAATATCTCAAAATATTATTTTATATTAAAATCAAAATCAGTTTATAATGGTTCCAAAGGGTCTTATTTCGAATCTAAAGTGGGTATGGGTCTAAATCCTATCAACCAATAGGATTTAGACAAGTTTAGGGTATTATATTAACCTTATCAATTAGATTTAACTCTAAGTTAAATAATTTAACTTTTACCGTGTCTTTTTGTTTTCTTTCACTATATGGTTAATACACTTACTATAACATTCCAAACGAACCCCAAATTGTCTATTATTAATATATATATCCTTATCTAAGTTATTTTGCCGAACCTTAGATTTTTAAGAATTAAATAACAATTAATAATATAATATTTGATTTAAAAACTAATTTGTGTCAATTTTGACACTATTTGATATATGATTTTTGTGAAAGTCATAACAGAATTATATGTTAGAATAAAGTTGATTAAATCAACATTAATATATCATAGGAACCTAGAAAATTAGTGGAATTCATAAAAAGTCTCAAATTACATTTATTTTGGTGTTTATAACATCAATTATGTCAATATTTCATTAATAAGATAATTACTGCATCATCATTGTGTCATAAATAAATTAAATTATATAATGTCTAAAAATTACAAATAAAATACCATTATCTAGGAAATCTTTTTATCTTTATAATGAATATTTATAGTCGAATTTATCTTATGTATAACCCCATATTAAAAATTATTTACTTATTAAACTTTGATTTTAACTATTTTAACCCTTCATTAAATAAATTAATAATAAATGTCCTAATCTAATCCAACTGGGCCTAAATGGTCATATTTTATTCCTAAGTTTGTTTTTGGTCGAATTAAACTTGTCCAATAGAATTAGGACATGTGTTAGGGTAATATTAATTTCATATTTACCCTTAGTTACCCTATTTACTATTAACCGCGGTAAAAAAAGTAAAAAGTTACTATTCACCAAAAAATTATTTTTATCTCATTGAACCACATTTTAGCTACAGATATCAACAGTGTCTGTCGGATTTTTGAAATTCCATTCACAGAAACGGTATGATTATGTTTTATGCAAAATTCTGTTTTTAACCTACCACTTAGTGGTTTCACTATTCATCAAAAATTGAAAATTTTCAGAAAAATACCAAAATTTCACCCTAGGCTAATTTCGATATTCTGAGTCCAAAAATGAAGTCCATTTTGAAAAATAAAATTTATAAAATTTCAAAAAGTGGTTATTACTATTCCTAACGGCTAGTTTTAATAGCATATTGTTGTTTAGTGAAACTCGGTATTGTGTACGACACAATCTGTCGAGGAAGGTCGTGATTGCGTGTAAAGCAAGCCAAGAAAGTGTTGTGTAGAAAAAGATTCCTTTGATGATTTATATAACATAAAATTCTCGGGTGTTACATTCTACCCCCCTTAAAAAGAATTTCTCCCTCAAAATTCGTCACTTTGTAACAAACAGATGAGGATACTTCTCCCTCATCATATCCTCAAGCTCCCATGTAGCTTCTTCAAGTTGGTGGTTCCTCCATAAAACATTCACCAATCGAGTGATCTTATTTCGTAGGACTTTTTCGCTACGATCCAGAATCTCTATCGGCTCTTTTTCATAAGAAAGATCATTCTCCAGTGGTACAACTTCTGAGCTGAGTACATGTGAAGGATCTGGTATGTACTTTCTCAGGAGAGATACATGGAACATATCGTGAACTTGAGAGAGATTCGGTGGAAGCGCCAATCGGTAAGCTACCTTCCCAACACGATCCAGTATTTCGAAAGGACCGATATATCTAGGGCTCAACTTCCCCTTCTTTCCAAATCTCATAACCCTCTTCCAGGGAGACATTCGTAAGAACACTTTATCACCCACTTCAAACTCTAGGTCTTTTCTTCGGTTGTCGGCATAACTTTTCTGTCGACTCTGAGCTGCTCTTATGTGTTGTTGAATAGATCTAACCTTTTCTGCCATTTCATCAACGAGATCAGGTCCTAATAGCTTTCTTTCCCCAACTTCATCCCAGTATGTTGGAGTCCTGCATTTCTTTCCATAGAGAGCATCATAAGGAGCCATCTGAATACTGGAGTGAAAGCTATTATTATAAGAAAATTCCACCAAAGGTAGGTGTTGATCCCAACCTCCTTTGAAATCCATAGAGCAAGCTCTCAACATATCTTCTAGGGTTTGAATTGTTCTCTCAGACTGACCGTCTGTCTGGGGATGATAAGCAGTGCTGAAACTCAACTCTGTATCCAGAGTATGCGGAAGACTTCGCCAGAACTTCGAGGTAAATCTCGGATCCCGATCAGATATAATAGAAAGTGGTACTCCATGCAATCTTACCACATCCTTTACATATATCCTGGCAAGCTGATCTAGAGAGAAATCCTCTCTAATAGGAATGAAGTGTGCAGACTTTGTAAGACGATCAACTATGACCCAGATAGCATTATTGCCTTTGGATGTTTTAGGAAGTCCTGTGACAAAGTCCATAGTGATGTTTTCCCATTTCCATTAGGGTATGGGTAATGGTTGTAACATCCCCTTAGTCTTCTGTCTCTCAACTTTAACTTGTTGACAAACCAAGCATCGAGAGACATATTCAGCAACATCTCTTTTCATGAAATCCCACCAGAAGTACTCTTTCAGGTCCCTATACATCTTCGTTCTTCCAGGATGAATAGAGAATGAAGAACTGTGAGCCTCATCCAGGAGCTCCTTCTTTAATTCGGGGATGGAAGGAACACAAACCCGATTCCTGAACTTTATTATCCTATCACAATCAAGGTTGAATTCAGGAACATTTCTCACCTTCTTTTGTAACTCGAAATCATCTTTCTGTGACTCTTTAATCTTCACATGTATAGATGGTTGAACATTCATTTGAGAAAGATAAGATTTTTCCCATTCCATTATCATTCCAAGATCCATCCTTTGTAAATCCCTAAATATTGGATCTTTTGTGATCCTCATCATGGATAAACTAGCATGGTCTTGTCGACTTAATGCATCTGCCACCTTGTTTTCTTTCCCAGGGTGGTAATGGATTGAGTAGTCATAATCCTTAATCATCTCCAACCATCTTCTTTGGCGCATATTCATCTCCTTTTGTGTGAAAATATACTTTAAACTTTTATGATCAGTAAAAATATCACACCTTTCACCATAAAGGTAATGCCTCCAAATCTTTAATGCAAAGATTACCGCAGCCAACTCCAAATCATGTGTTGGGTAATTTTTCTCATGGATTTTCAACTGTCGTGAGGCATAAGCTATCACCATATCATTTTGCATAAGAACACACCCCAATCCCTTCTTGGATGTATCACTGTAGATCACAAACCTTTCTCCACTACAAGGAAGTGTGAGCACAGGTGCACTGGATAACCTTCTTTTCAACTCCTTGAAATTCTCTTCACATTCCTCTGTCCAGACAAACTTAACTCCTTTTCGAGTCAACTTGGTGAGTGGATTAGATAATCGTGAAAAATCTTTTACAAAATGTCGATAATATCCAGCCAAACCACGAAAACTTCGGATCTCAGTTGCTGTTGTTGGTCTCGACCATCTTTTGATATCCTCTGTTTTTGCTAGATCCAAAGATATCCCCTATTTTGAGATTATGTGACCCAAAAATGCAACTTTAAATCCAAAATTCACACTTGGTAAATTTGTCATAAAGCTTCTCCTTTCTCAAGGTCTTCAATATAATTCTCAAGTGATCTTTATGCTCTTCCTTTCTCTTTGAATAGACAAGAATATCGTCTATAAGGACTACCACAAATTGATCAAGATAGTTTCTAAAAACTCTATTCATTATATCCATGATGATAGCAGGGGCATTAGTAAGACCAAATGGCATCACTATAAATTCATAGTGTCCATACCTTGTACGAAAAGCCGTCTTTGGTATATCCTCCCTTTTTACCCTTAATTGATGATACCCTGAACGAAGATCAATCTTGGAAAAGTATTGAGCTCCGTGTAGTTGGTCAAATAAGTCATCAATGCGTGGGAGATGATATTTGTTCTTGATAGTGATCTTGTTAAGTTCTCGATAATCAATTAAGAGTCTCATTGATCCATCTTTCTTCTTAACAAATAGAACAGGTGCTCCCCAAGGTGACGCACTAGGGCGTATGAATACCTTATCAAGATTCTCTTGGAGTTTCTTCTTCAATTCCTGCAACTCAATTGGGGCCATTCTATAAGGTGTCTTTGAAATAGGCAATGCACCCGGTACGAGTTCTACTGAAAACTCAACTTCTCGATTTGGTGGAAGACACGGTAATTCCTCCGGAAAGACATCATCAAACTCCCGTACAATGAGAATATTCTTAATTGTCAGTTTCTCACCAACCATTTGAGATAAATAACCTTCATTTAGTGGAATCAAGACCCATAAGATGGAAGGAATTTCCACTGGAAGGTTACGTTCATCCCTGCATTGATAGACGATCGTAGATTGATCTGGAATATGAAATGTGACTTCCCTTCTTTGGAAATTGATATGAGATCCATGTAGAGAAAGCCAATCCATGCCAAGAATCACATAAAATTCCACTAAAGGAAGTATCACAAGATTTGCAGGAAGCACTTTCCCACAAACTTCAATCGGAGAAGAATTATAAACTTTTGATGCGAATATTGTGCCATTAGGTGTTGTCACAGCTAACTCAACATATAATTGTTGAGGTAATATGGTGATACCCTTAGAAAATTCATTAGAAATAAAAGAGTGGGTGGATCCAGAATCAAATAAAACATTTGCTACTTTAGAGTGGATGGTAACTGTACCTTTCACCACTTCGTTATCGTACTCCACATTGCTGATAGAAATTGCATGTGACTTTCCTTTGTCTTTAGACTTATGATTTTGTTGACATCGACCATCATCATCAACCCTTGGATTTGGGCATTGATTGGCATAATGCCCCATCTCCTTGCACTTGAAACATTGAAGTATAGTAGGTTCATTTTGTGTATCCCTTCCTTTGTTTGCATCATTAGACATCTTCTTCCCATTATCGCGGCATTCAAATGCCCGATGACCTTCCTTTCCACATTTAAAACATTTACATGTCCCTTTAAGACAAGTCCCTCTATGTTTCTTTCCACACTTTGAGCATAAGGAAAAGCTCATCTTCTTTTCCGTGTGCTCTTTAGATTTTTCTTTGAATTCCATCTTCCTCTTCTTATCAAACCCATGTGACTGATGGGTTACTCCAATCTCCATCTCGACTTTGAGAGCACATCAAATGATTTCCTCGTAGCTATTGAATTTCCTTATGGCTAACGCCCTTAGAAGACTTAGATTTAAGCCACTAAAGAATCGATCGATCTTACTCTCAGGATGGATAATAATACCAAAAGCGTACCTTGAAAGTCTTGTAAAATTTGCTTCATAGGTACCAACAGATTCATCATCCCTTTGCTTCAGTTCAAGGAACTCTTTCTCCACCTTTGTTCGGAGAATACGAGGGAAGTACTTATTGAAAAATAATTTCTTGAACTCGTCACATTCCATAGACCCAATTTCATCCCTTTGCCTCCTATTATTAATAATATTCCACCATTGATCAGCATCTCCTTCCAAATGATACACTGCTAGGATGACTTTATCATGCTCAGAACATTGAAGAACTGAAAATATCTTTTCAGTAGTACTAATCCATTGTTCAGCAACTAATGGATCAGTAGACCCGCTGAAAGAAGGTGGACGCTGCCTCATGAAGGATTCAACAGAATGTTGCTCCTTCCTTTGCTCGTTTGAAGTCCTGCATGATTCATAGCTTCAGAAAGTTGTGAGAGCATGGCTACAAGATTTTTCATTCCAGCTCCCATATCGTTTGGTTTCTCATGGGGACAATCATTGAATTGCCCATCGCATTCCTCATTAACACGGTTCCTTCGGGTTCCAGCCATTGACTAAAACCAAGAAGAATAGTGTGAGAAACACTAATTATAATAGGAAAACCACATAATTCAAGAATAAAATTTTCATGCTTAAGGTATTATCCTAGGTTATTCAAGGACATTTCTAAAACACTAAGATTGTGTTCTATGCTTAGACTTATCCTTAGGGTTCTTACTAAGGCTTTCACATCCTAGTTTCCAAAGGTTGACTATACCTTTCCTCTGATACCAACTATAATGACCCATACATTACATACATTGTTAATACTTCAAAATTGAAGCACACTTATTACAACATATGACAAAACCACAAAGGACCGTATAGGTATAGTGTCTTTAGAAACTGGGAAACATAAACAACTGGTTCATAAATCTTCTATAGTGTCTCCAATTTATTTCATCATATCTAGGGTCCCTTTTAGCATATTCTACTTAATATCCATCTTCCTGACCTGGGGAAAAGAAAACATAAAAGGGTGAGCTCAAATGCTCAGCAAGGGAAAATAAAGGAAATAAAAGTCATATCATATCTTTTTGAAAATCATAACCTGCAAAAGAGATCATAAAATCATAACATGGAATAAATCATAGAAGTGAAAATGGGATCCCCATAATCAAAACATGAAACTTGAAACTTTGTGGCATGCACACATAATCATGGAAAATCATTTCTTGTTAGTCATGACTCATTGCCAAGACTATCTTAGTGGACAAAGTCCCTTTCTGAACCGAGTCACCCTCGTTCCAGTCCTGTTTTACTGAACTGGTATGACCTACCATTCTAGCCATGTCTATCTCATGATATATAAAATCATTACCCAATGCATTGGATGGAGATATAGGTCCCACCCATCTTATAATGAATCCTTTCTTATGTGTGCCACATAATCATAAATCATACATCATCGCATAACACATGTAACAAAAATGGGATTCTTGAAACATCATGATATCACAAATCAATTCATATAAGATAAAGGAATTAATAAAAATAATTCCATCACAACATGATCAAATCAATGTAATAATAGGGATAAAAACAGAACCCTTTATTATCTTAGATGGAAAATAATTTTGATAAAACACTTGAACTCCATTCTTGAGGAAAATATCCTTTCTTCTTCAAAAACATTTTTCCTTTCTTAACATGTCAAAAAAATTTAAACTAAAAGAATTTGATTAAAAATAAACTTGAAAACTTGTAAATGAAGCTTCTTGGAAATAATGTATTAAAAAACCATTCATGCCGTATAAGTTAAAAAAACATTCTTAGTACTTTTGTCGGAAAAGTCAAAAAGTACCTCGTACGAAAAAACGACAAAAGATTCCTTTCATATTCTTTACTAAAAACTCACCAAAGGGTAAAATTGGATTTAAACTATTGTAAGTGGAAACAATATTACATATTGAGGGAACATGGATGTGGATGATAAAATACACCCCAGTAAATACCAATGTATAAACAATCTCGGATAAAAAATGAGATTGTGATATTTCCCTTACCTTAGGTCCGATTTTCATTGTACGTGTCCGAAGATCCTGTATAATGGTTTAAATAATGTTATTGACTTATTCCAGAATCATACATATTGATATGATATCATATATGGTCATATTATTATCTTCTTGTTAGTAATATTTCATTGTTACTTGTTACTCGGGACTTTATTGCCTTTTGTTCTTATGCGTGTTTTGCCGAATACATTCTTATTCTTCTTTTAAGGATATAGATACCTTATATCCAGAATGGTATTAGTGTAACATATATCATATTTATTCATTCAATTCATTTATATAATTACTATGTAATGACGATAATGTAGAACGAGTCGCATCACATCGTGGAGACGGTATTCCGTACATACGCACGAGTGATAATATCGTTCCTATGATCGTGGAACTGTATTGGAGTATATATATATTATTTCAGTATCAATATTACTTTATAATAATCATAAATAGTTACTCATTACACCATTATACCCATCCTTGTAAAGTGATGGTGGAAAAATAGATTACACCACGGCGTGGAGACGGTATTCCGTACGTACGCACGCGCGGTGATTTCATTTTTCCGTGGGATGGATAGAAGGTGAATTAGGGTTGTTTCATATTTATAATAACATATCAGTATGTAAGTAATACTGATGTTATTACTTCATCATGAAACAACTAAAGAAGAATAAGTTGAAGAAGAAAGAAATTGAAAAGATCGGTAATGGATATTACCTCTTCTTTGGAACGCCTCTTTGAATCCTCCACTTAGGGAACTAAGATTGGTCTTTGAAGAAGACCAGGACCTCTAGGATTATTCTAGGGAAGTGGAGAGGAGAAAATGGCAGGGGTTGGACGAGCTTGAGTGCTCAAATTGGTGTGAGGAGGAGGGGGAGGAGGTGCCCTTTTATAAGGGAGGAGAGGGGCACCTTAGGAATATCTCAAAATATTATATTATATTAAAGTCAAAATCGGTTTATAATGGTTCCAAAGGGTCTTATTTAGAATCTAAAGTGGGTATGGGTCGAAATCCTATCAACCAATAGGATTTAGACAAGTTTAGGGTATTATTTTAACCTTATCAATTAGATTTAACTCTAAGTTAAATAATTTAACTTTTACCGTGTCTTTTTGTTTTCTTTCACTATTTTGTTAATACACTTACTATAACATGCCAAACGAACCCAAAATTATTTATTATTAATATATATATCCTTATCTAAGTTATTTGGCCGAACTGTATATTTTTAGGAATAAAATAACATTTAATAATATAATATTTGATTTAAAAACTATTTTGTGTCAATTTTGACACTATTTGATATATGATTTTTCTGAAAGTCATAACAGAATTATATGTTCGAATAAAGTTGATTAAATCAACATTAATATATCATAGTAACCTAGAAAATTAGTGGAATTCATAAAAAGTCTCAAATTACATTTATTTTGGTGTTTATAACATTAATTATGTCAATATTTCATTAATAAGATAATTACTACATCATCATTGTGTCATAAATAAATTAAATTATTTAATGTCTAAAAATTACAAATAAAATACAATTATGTAGGAAATCTTTTTATCTTTCTAATGAATTTTTATAGTCAAATTTATCTTATGTATAACCCCATATTAAACATTATTTACTTATTAAACTTTGATTTTAACTATTTTAACCCTTCTTTAAATAAATTAATAATAAATGTCCTAATCTAATCCAAGTGGGCCTGAATGGTCATATTTTATTCCTATGTTTGTTTTTGGTCAAATTACACTTGTCCAATAGAATTAGGACATGTGTAAGGGTAATATTAATATAATATTTACCCTTAGTTACCCTATTTACTATTAACCGCGCTAAAAAAAGTAAAAAGTTACTATTCACCAAAAAAAAATTTTATCTCATTGAACCACATTTTAATTACTGATATCAACCGTGTCGGTTGGATTTTTGAAATTTCATTCACAGAAGCGGTAAAATTATGTTTTATGCAAAATTCAGTTTTTAACCTACCACTTAGTGGTTTCACTATTCATCAAAAATTGAAAGTTTTCAGAAAAATACCAAAATATCACCGTAGGCTATTTTTGATATTCTGAGTCCAAAAATGAAGTCCATTTTGAAAAATAAAATTTATAAAATTTCAAAAAGTGGTTATTACTATTCATAACGGCTAGTTTTAATAGCATATTGTTGTTTAGTGAAACTCGGTATTGCGTACGACACAAGCTATCGAGGAAGGTCGCGATTGCGTGTAAAGAAAGCCAAGCAAATATTGTGTAGAAAAAGATTCCTTTGATGATTTATATAACATAAAAGTCTCGGGTGTTACAGTTTTCTTCATTCATTGATAGAAAAAATATGCCTTATGTTCTGGGTATATATTCATCATTACAATATACATTAAAAAAATATAGGTGTGAAGCTACCTCAACACCACATCATGCATCCCAACTAAAACCACAATATTCCTTTATAAGAGGAGAATATTCCCCCTTATTCATTGAAACCCTTGGAGATTCTCCAAAAAATTTGTGTACATAATATTACTCATAGACAATATCAATATTTTGTTCAACCCAAAATTGGTAATGATGTTTGTGGGAAATAACTATTGATTGATGGTATGAAATTTATCCCACATCTACCAATACCAACAAAACATGTGATAGATACTAATTTTACTCTTATTTTGATTGAGAATGAGATATCATTTTTTCTGAATCAAGTTACATGTTTCCCATTCATAGTGAAATGACTCTCTCAACGTATGAACCATCAATAAACACATTCTATCACCACAGTCATTGATTAGAATTGTTCTATGGGAAGATATACTAGAGACACTTTTTATCATTTTAAAAAAATAAGTTTTCATTAGGATTTTAATGACTTAAATTCGTCAAGGATAACACAAATACAACAATATCTTACTATGGAGTAATATAATATATATATTGGGTTCTTAGCTTCCTAGTCTAATAAGGGGCCTCTACCTACATCTATGTCAAATAAAATTTCCGATACAAACTAGAATCATCCAAAAAAAATTCAAAACATAGTAATTAATGTTTAGAATGTAAAAAATAATTTTTATCCTTTTCTTCATTCCCTAAAATACTCTTTAACATCATTTGAAAAAATGTTATATTTACCCATTTGACTTCTATATATAAGGAGATCTATAATCCCATTTAATTCTTCCATGAATATTTGGAAATATTCATTAATCACTAAAAATAAGTAACACTTTGAACAATATATTTGTTAATTCAATTGTTATCACTACCTAAATCTAATAGGGAAACAAATTATCAACACTCCAATATGAAAATATTCAATCAATGAATGTTAAAATGAAAATCATATTATTCAATAGGTCATTGTTGATATAGTGGAATTGAATTGGATCTAAGACAATTTCTATATGGTTTTCATTATCATCTTATTTCATATAATAGATGAGGACATCATCATTACATGGAAATATAAAATTTTACATTAGTGGTTATATGATCTAGTTCATAATAATTGTCAACATAAAAATTGAATATGTTACCCCAAACAAAATCTATAAGAATCTATAATGAAAATAGAATCACATGAATGTCAAAAACTACTTTTACTAAACATATAGCCACTAATGATTATTCTTATTACTAAATAAAATCTTAAAGAAACAATTATCTCCCTTAAAATAGTTATAATGTTTTAAATTTCTTGAATATTATATTATTTATTTACTACCACCTAGTTCAAATAGAAATATAAAACATAAAACATCATTATCTAAAATACAATATAATTAAATATAAAAGGGGATGTCCATGGTTACACATTGGTAATAATTAATGTTATCTACAAGAGTTCATATACCTGGACCTTTACATATAATTTAATAGTTTGATCAACCTGATTTGATTTATGGGATATTGGTGAGTCCTTCTGTAGAATTTATATAGTGATTCTCTCCCTCTATGGAGGGAGAAACTCAATAGTAACTTTAGGAAAAATTAAAATGCATTCCTCCACCATAGTATAATGTTGATATATTAAGTCATTCATACACATTATTCTCTAGTCACACCATATAAATCCATCAATTCATAGATGGTAAATAATCACTCCATACCTAGAATTATGTAACATACTATAATCACTCTTACATTGAATTTTTTTAAAAAAAATCTTTTCTCTCGTGGGGGAAATCAAACAATGATTGATGAATTTTCATAGAGGGAGTTCACCCCCAATATGAGTCTACAGTAAAAAAATATTCACAATGGGTAATATAAATGTGTTCCTAATTTTTTATGTAATAATGATATAAGAAATTAATATCTCACACTAATTACAATATTTTTCAGTTCAAGGATGATAAAATATATTAAAAACCTCAAACCATAAATTATATCATGTAGTCATTGTGATATATTAGATTCATCTCTTGATGGAAAAATATGTAAGCACTTCATTCCAAAAGATAACCACTCACTTGTGGAAATGAATTTAGAATTTGATCAAAGTATCTCCTAACCCAATCCCCTCAAATTGTGACTCATGATCATACATTAAATTCATATTTGGGAGATATAACATTCCTACTATACAGGGAATATAATCATAATACTACCTCCCACATTGTTAATTATCCCTTGTTTTTTCCCAGCTACCCTATTTTTCCACTCTATTTGAAAAAAATAATCATCAAGAAGTAATATCCCTCTGAAAACATAGAAATTCTTTTCTCCTAGGTTATTAAACCCTATATAGGTTTCATCTACCATTAATAATTTCAATATAGATGGTTAGTTAAACCTCCTATAATGATGACATCCTAATTATTTTCATTTTCTAGCTAATACTAATGAATTCAAAATAGAAATCCCATAACTTCTCTAGCACTATATTATAAATCCTCTACGATTAAACAACAATTAATACTCACTATTGTACTCAAAAAATTGGTGTAGATAGATAGAGTTCAATCAAAAGATCTTTATATCTATTGAGGGGTCTTTCATGAAAAACTGTTATGATAAAAATTAATCATATACCATGTATAGGTTGTACCACATGTGGTTCATAACATTGATGCATTCCCAAAATTTGGTCATTCTGACATATTGAATATCTAGTATCTCCTAAACTCATCCCATAACTAATGTTTTCAATAATCATTGTTTTCTAAAAAAGAACTTGAATATTGAAAATTTTATAAAATCCTCATAATGATTGTATTTTGATAATTCCAACCAGTGACTAGATACACACAAAAGAGGACACAATATTCTAATTATTATCACTGTTAAGGATCCCTGATCCTGATTGAATAAATGTTACAATAACTCCAATAATTCATGTGTTTCTTTACGAATAGGTTCACCTATAAAACTAAATGTCAATTCATAATAAAGCACTAATTTTTGACCCAATATGTGGGTTTTTAGATACATTATAATGTGGAATAGATCATCCATATTGGAGGAAAATATTACCTCTATTTAGCTATTGGGAAATCTTCTCTCTAAACTAGCTGTTGAGGTACTGCCAACTCATGTTCAAAAATATACACCATTTCACTAAGTTCATTGGTGACTGGAGACTATAAAACATGCAGGCACTGATCATTACTGTGCCTTTAAATATACGATGGCTATCAGTGTTGAGGTATTAAGCATATTAATTGATTAATGTATGATTATTGAAGAAAATTTTGTTCATCCAAATGAATAAGTACACTAATAAATAATATTTAACCTGAAACATGATAATGTACATATATATTTATATCCAATAATAAATTCCATATATTAATGATTATATGAAAAAATTTAATATTCCAATGAAATGATATGATAACTAATAGTTTTGGTTTACCAAATCTATAAACTGATGAAAAGAAACCATGACACATTTTCCTTATGTTATCCATGCAAAATCACACATTAATATACACTAAAATAATGTTTCCCGATGAAAAATACACAATGTTATGACTCGTACATGAACAAACACATTAATTTCACAGTTGAGATAATAATAAGCCATTTATACCACTGCGGGAGCACCTCCAATATACAAACTGAGTGTTACTAACACCAGAATGTAGATATCATACATGTGATTCCAAATACTAATCCATATTTTCTCATCCACTATTACCCAAAAATTAATATAAAAAAGGACAAATAAACATAATAATAAACCATAATTTAGTATACATTTCACTCAACCACACAACTCATAAAATAATTACAAATGTAACACTATATAATGGGGGAAACAATATGACCGCATTGACCTAAAATAAATATAAAATCGAAAATGTAAATTGAAAATCCACATAATTATATCTCCATTAATGAACACATTAAGAAAACATCATAATTTCATTCCACTATACTCTACCTCCACCTGATATAGTTTCCAAAAATTTTCAAATAAACTGAATATCATCATTATAGTAAAACATGTCTGGGAAAAATTTCTATGTAGGTGTGAGTACAATAAAACCCAATAGGATTCCAGGGAGACCATTTTGTGAGTGAAAAAAAGTAATCCAATAACACAATAATTTGGGGAAATAAAGAAACAATAGATAAACCATATTATTTGAAATGTTATTTTACCAACGAATAAATGTAAATCCCAATCATCATACCATAAATCCTCTAACACCATGAATCATGGGAAATAAAGAGCCCAATTAATATTTGACCAAAAAATTCACAATATAAAAAGATCCAAAATATTCCATGCCATTAATCTTTAGCGGTGTGTTACCCACACATTAATAAGAATGATTTTTTCAGTCATGTCTATACAAACCCCTTTGTTGGAGCCACACCCCATTACGATATGTGTAAATTTTTATATGTATTCTTTCTCTATTGATGGAGTACCCACACCCATCAATTATGGGGTATAACTACTATATTAGTCTTATTGGTAACCTTATTCTTAATTTGAAATAAGGGGTGTGGACCCATGCCTACGAAGATGATGAAATTACAACCAAGGATTATTATACATAGACATTACATTATCATTAAGAATAATTAACACATTACAAAAACACATTCACATATAATGTATTAGTCTAGTGAATTCGAAATCGTGGAAGGAATTCATCTAATTTGATGAAATATATTTAACATCTACCATTACAAACATCCCGTTTAGTTTTCCTAACTAAAACAACTCTATATATACTAGTGAAAAGAAACAAATGAAAATGGTGAGCTCAAATGATCTTTTTGGGAAGTCATGGAATATATCATAAAAACATGAGAATAATAATACAAAAATGTGAAAATTTAATTTTAACATCATACCCTATTGAAAATATATAATAATCATGATTCATGGAATATGTATTGGAATTTTATAAGACATAATTCATAAATTAAAATAACCCATGAGAAAACATCTTTGGTATAAATCATATAATTGGGTAGACACAATAAGTGTAGAGAATAATTTCCTCAGTAGTCATGGAACTTTTCCAAGACTATTATAGTGGAATTATTTCACTCTAAAACCCATCACACCAGAAAAATATCCCAAGGAAAAGAGTTTACTCCATGTTCTAGTCATTTATCGCTTAATCGAGTTCACTTCCTTATCTAGTATTGTCTATCTCATGAGATATAAATCATTACCGAACGAATTGGAGGGGATATAGGTCCAAAATGTCACATAATGAAATTGATAGACATGTGTTACATAAGAATATAAATAATTCATTATATCAGATCCCATAAAATGAAATAAGATTCATTGACATATATGTATAACATAAGACATGGAAAAGAAATAGAAATCAAAAAAATCAAATCATCAGAAAAATAATCCATTTAATGAAAGAATATGACTGGTATCATTCAATCATAAACAATGTAAAATATGAATAAAAAAACAAAATTATCCTATATGAAGAAAAAAATTTAGAGTTCCATTGAAATTATTAATCAGAAAAAAATCCTTTCTATTTTAAAATTGTTTTTTTGTTAAAACATCGTACAATTGTAAATGAAAAATTTTCATTGAAAATAAATATATTATATTTTTAGGTATGATTCAAAACATTATTTAAACATAAAATATAAAATAATATTCACATGTCATTAATGTTAAAAAACATTCTTTTTATACTTTTGATTGAAAAGCCAAAATGTACCATGTTTCTAAAATGGATAAAAGGCACCATTATCACCATTTAGTAATACCTTTAAAATGGGTAAAAATAATGTAAATATTTTTTTAAAAAGTAGTATAAATATTTCAGAAAATATTATTAGGTAATATGGACATGGAAGATAAATATTCTATAGCGGATACATAAATATAAATAATCCCAAAAAATAATGAGATTGTGAAATTATCCCCTTCCCATTTCTAATCAGTATAATCATATGAACCATGAATAAAAAAATTATGTGAATAGGAAAATAAAATAGTATTTTTAATGCGACTCATATAATTCATACATTGGTAGAATATACACTATGCATAAGAAAAAAGTAGCGTATAAGACATTTATCCCACATAAATAAATATGAGACAAAAATCTCAAACCCTAAGTATTTAATTCCATCAAATACATTCAATCATTCAGAATAATAAATATTGGTTAATTATACATATAACATAGAATCATATTAATATATATAATACCTTAAACTATTTACTTATGACTTTATATATATCTCTTATTAACAGTCCCCTGATAAAGTTATGTTTTATGTAATAATCAATTTATTTTTAATAAATGTTTTGACTTTTTATCCTTAGTACTCTTGAATAGATCAATATTTTATTTTATCCATAATTATAACCACAATATAAATATAATTTATTTATTAATTATATATTGATTCAACATGAATCCAACATTTTATAGGTAGAAAATAAAATATATCATTCAGGGAGACAGTATGTCATACGCACGCGTTAACGTTGTTTTAATTATATTTTCATTTGAAATGGAAAAAATTATATTATAAATTATCTAAAGGGAACAAAATTTATGTTATATATATCTTATATATTCAAAAAAATTAATCCTTATTACCATCCCGGTGAAATATATATTAAAAATGAATTATATCACATTTTTGAGATGGAAAGCCATATGTATTCACGATAAACATAACCAATCCACAAAATATTAAATGATAAAAAATTTAAATATAATATGATAATTAAATAGGTACAATAATTTAATAATTTTAATATATAAAAATTAAGGCCCTAAAAATAAAATTTATAAAATATGGTGATGGAATATTAAGTGTAACTCTACCAGGAGATGAAAAGTCGTACGTACACACAAGAGAAAATTTCCCTTCTTGTATAGTGGGAAATGTAATATATTATGTTCTTTTCATAATCATAATAACATTTTAGAATATTTTGCATGCATAGTTAATTAATTTATAATATATATCAAAGATTTAGAGGTTGTATAAAATTATATAAAAAGTTAGAGATTGGTTAAAGTGATTACAACTTATTTGAAAAAACACATTTAGATCTCATCTAAATAACTATTGATAATATCATCAGGTATGAGAAAAAAAATCTAAAATGTGTCTAGGTACGTGGATAAGATTATTTGGTAGAGTTTGGTTGAGGTATAAAAATTTTAGAGGTGAAATGAGAAGAGGGAGGAGGATTCCATTTATAATGACGGCAATGTGAATAGTTTGAGTTTCTCAAAAGAGGGAGGAGGTGACATTTTAGTGTTGCATGTAAGGAATGTTAATTTGTTGTTTCATGTATAGAATGTATAACATGGTGTAGTGTTCAATGAAACCTATTACTAAAATCAGACTATTTAAAAATTTATTTCATTAAAATATTGGGTTGTTATATTATACCATGATTAAAATTAATTTCACCTCCAAAATATGTATATGTTATCATAGTTTAATACATCAAAGTTCCTGTCATAAAATCCCACTTAATTGAAATTTATACTAAAATATCATTTATAATCAAATAGTTTGAAACAAAGTGGTTTCCTAAATTAACTACTTACTAGGTTTCCACATTGGATAACATTTGTGGAATGTGAAAACCGATAAAAAGAATAGAAATATAACAATCAAGTTCTGATGGAGACAGATAGAGAAAATTATTAGGATAATGTTAATAATAAAAATTCATAAATCTGAACTGATCATTGGGACCATTTGATTCATCAGAATAGAAGGTAATATGACAACATTTTTTTTCATGATCTTTTCCCAATAGTTGAATATTTTCAACGAGACACAATAATTACATGATTTCATTGGAATAATATCATCCTTTTGTTGTTACATGGTCAAATTTCCACATCATATATTATTCAATGTAATTAATGTAAATTTTTAATTACATATGAATTATAACAACATGATATCCATAGATAAGGAGGTTATTCAATCTATCATAACATTATGAAAAAAATATAACAAATTTGTTTCAATATTTAATTAATATTCACATGGAGATATAATAATTTAATCACTAAATCTTCATTCAAATTATAATATAAATTATATCTTAAATGGTTAATCTTAGGAGCCTTACAAAATAATAAATTCAAATACCTATGAAATAAGGTCACTAAACATGTCATTTATCCATAAAAAACATGATGTAGATCTTAATTTTCACATACCAAACATGTTAAAAACATTATCATTTATTCACATGAACATGGTAATAATGTTAATTACCATGAAACCTTAGTGAAAATTTTCATTCTTTCAATAATTAAATCTTTCTATATACCGTAATTCTGAATATTATATAAAATAAAACCATGATATCATAAACCATGTTGTCATCTTATATGTCACAAGGTCATTAATACAGTCCCATTTATATTATCTCTCAAAAAACTCATAATTTCAATATCCTAATATCAGGAACATTTTAAGGTTTATCCTTCCCATAATCATGTTTTTTTAAATATCACCATACAACATCAATCAATTTCTGTGGTTACTAGTACCATTCAACATACCTATGATTGAGTTTGATATAATCCTCGGTATGGATTGATATTCAGACTATGATGCGAATATTTATTGTAAGAAGAAGGAGGTTATGATTTTTGATGATGATGATGAGGAACACCTTATCTTTAGAGCAGAATCATCACCACCTAATTCTTATCTAGATCCACCCCTAGTAGCTCAACTAAATTCAATTTTTGGGGAGGAATAGAATGAAATTAAAGTGGCTGAGGAAAGGAATGTTCAAATAGAGGATGTACCTATTGTGAATGAATATGTAGATGTGTTTCTAGAAGATTTACCTAGATATCCACCCGAACGAGAAGTTGAGTTTGCCATTGATTTAATTCCTGGATCAAGGCCTATATCGAAGACCCCTTATGGAATGGCCACTGTAGAATTTGTTGAACTAAAGAAACAACTAGAGGAATTGAGTAATAAAGGATTTATTCACCCTAGTGTTTCTCTATAGGAACCCCATTTTTGTTAAAATGAAAGATGGATCTCTGAGGTTATGTTTCGACTATAGGGAGATCAATGATATAACAATAAAAAACAAGTATCCCCTACCTCACATTGATGATTTAGTTGACTAACTACACGGAGCTCAATACTTTTCAAAGATTGACCTTCGATCTGGATACCATCAGTTGTGTGTGAAGAAGGAAGACATTCCGAAGATAGTGTTTCGAACAAGGTACGTGCATTACGAGTTTATGGTAATGCCTTTTGGGCGGACTAATTCACCTTATGTATTCATGGATCTAATTAATAGAGTATTCAAGGAATATATCGATGAATTTGTGGTGGTATATATTGATGATATCTTTGTATACTCCAAAATCTACGAAGATCATGAAAATCCCTTGCTCATTGTCCTGAAGACTCTGAGAAGACATGAATTATATGAGTTGTTTAGCAAGTGTTAATTCAGGCTTCAGGAGATTTCTTTTCTTGGCCATATTATCTCTAAATATGGAATCCTTGTTGATCCTTCTATGACCAAGGAAATCGAAGAATGTCCTACACCATTGAGTATAACTGAGGTACATAGTTTTATTGGTTTTGGAGGTTATTATCAACATTTCATGTAGAATTTTTCCCAGCTGGCTAACCCATTACCAAAGCTCACATGTAAAGGGGTTAAATTTGGTTGGAAAAAAGAGTGTGAAGAATGTTTCGGAGAACTGAAGAGAAGATTAGTCAATTATCCTATATCCACTCTACCATCGGGGAATAATGGGTTCATTATTTATAGTGATTAATTAAAGAAAGGACTTGGTTGTGTCCTTATGCAGAATGATAGGGTTATTTCCTATGCATCACGACAGTTCAAAATAAATGAGAAAAAATATCTTACTCATGATCACGAGTCAGAAGCTGTGATCTTTGCTTTGAAGATATGGTGGCACTACCTCTATGGTGAAAATGTGATATTTATACTGATCAGAAGAGTTTGAATTATATTTTCTTACAAAAAGAACTCAATGTGAGGAAAAGGATATGGCTTCAATTACTCAAGGATTATGATTATACGATACACTACCACTTGGGGGAAGAAAACAAGGTGTCAGATTCTTTGAGAAGAAAAGATCATGGAGTTTTGAACAATATGAGAATTGAAAGGGATCCAATTTTCATGGATCTAGTGAAGATAGACATGGGAATAACCAGGGAAGATGAAACATCAATGCTTTTTCAAATGGTTTCGAAAACATATTTACTAGAAAGTATTAAGATTTCTCAGACCGATGATGATGAATTTCAAAAGATGATTAATGCTGTGAATGATGGGAGATTGAGAGACTTTGTGTATGAAGAAGGAACTTTAAAATTTGGGAAGAGACTTTGTGTTCCCAATATACCTGATCTAAAAAGTTAATTTCAAGATGATGCTCATAGTTCCAATTTCTCTACACCCCATGGGAGCACCAAATGTATTTATATTTGAAGGAACATTATTGGTGGGACAACATGAAGTGGGAGATTTCTGATTTTGTGTCAAGATGTATGGTTTGTCAACATGTGAAAGCTGGAAGGAAACAGCCTAGTGGAGTATTGCAACCTCTTCCCATACTGGAGTGGAAATGGGACAAAAATATGGAAAATCAAAATGAACTATTCAAACCTTAGAAGACTTGTCGAGATCATGTTCACTTGACTTTCATGGTATGTGGGATCAATATTTTCCTCTGGTAGAATTTTCCTATAACAATAGCTTCCATTCAAGTATTCAAAAGGAACCATATGAAGCATTATACGGAAATAGATTTCTCACACAAACCTATTGGGATGAAGTTGGTGAAAGAAAACTTCTAGGCCCATAACTGGTGGAGGAAACGATGGAAAAGGTGAAGGTAATCCAAAACCATATCAAAGCAGCTTAATGTAGACAGAAGAGCTATGACGATAATCGAAGGAATGATTTGGAATTTTATGTCGGTGATTATGTTTTCCTAAAGGTTTCTCCCTAGAAGGGAGTCATTCATTTTGTTAAGAAAGTTAAATTGAGTCCCAGGTACATCGGACCTTTGGAAATTCTAGAACGAATTGGGGTTGTAGCTTACTGATTGGAAATGACGCCAAGTCTCTCCAAATTTCACGTTGTGTTCCATGTATCTCTGTTGAGGAAATACATGCCTGACCCAACGCATGTACTCACCTATGAGGAATTAGAACTGGAACCTGATCTGTCTTATTACGAAGAGCCCGTCATGATTCTTGATACGAGAGAACATGTATTGAGAAATCGGACCACTTGTCAGATAAAAATCTTGTGGAGAAACCATAAGATGGAAGAGGCAAAGTGGGAACCCGACAAACTTATGATGAAGAACCACCCGAGTATTTTCATGCGGTAGTATTTTAGAAATTTCGAGGACAAAATTATTTGATGGAGTTGAGAATGTAACACCCCAATCTTCTACGGTACACTTCTCTTTGAATAATTCAATAGCATCTGTTGTACACAAAATCAAGTTCTAACACACCACAACCAATCAATCTAGCCGTTATGAATAGTAATACCCACTTTCTGAAATTTATAAATTTTATTTTTCAAAATGGACTCATTTTTGGATTCGGAGTATCGATATTATCCTAGGGTGAAATTTTGGTATTTTTCTGGAAAACATCATTTCTTGATGAATAGTGAAAGCACAAAGTGGTAGAAAAAAAATGATTTTTTCATAAAACATAATTGTACAGCTTCTGTGAGTGGAATTTCTAAATTCCTAGAGACATGGTCAAAATCAAGGAGTAAAATATGGTTTAATGAGGTGAAATTATTTTTTTGTGAATAATTACTTTTTACTTTTATTTACCACGATTATAAGTAAATAGAGTAATTAAGGGTAAAAATGATATTAATATAAACCTAACACATGTCCTAATTCTATTGGACAAATGTATCTCGACTAAGGAAAACCTCAGGAATAAAATATTATCATTTAGGTCCACTTAGACTATATTAGGACAATTATTATTATTTAATTCAAAGAAGAGTTGAAAGAGTTAAAATAAAGGTTTATTTACTAAAACAATTTCCATATAGGGTTATACATAAGATAAATTAGATTGTAAATATTCATTAGAAAGATAAATATATTTCCTAAATATTGATATTTTATTTATAATTTTTTGACATTAAATAATTTTATTTATTTATGACAAATGATCATCCAGTAATTACAACAATAGTGCGAAATTAATATAATTGATAATATAAATAACCAAATAAATATAATTTGAGACTTTTTATGAATTGAACTAATTTTCTAGGTTAATATGACACGTCAGGAATGATTTAATTTAAGTTTTTAGTATTAATCATTCTGTTATTATTTTCAAAAAATTCAATTTTCCAAATAGTGTCAAAATTAACATAAAAGAGTGTTTAAAACAAATATTATATTATTAATTGATATTCAATTCCTAAAAATATAAGGTCTGGCCAAGAGACTTATATCATGATAGGTGTATCATTAATGGACCACTTGGGGGTCTTTTTGATGTATATAGTATGTTTGTTAACTATATAATATAAAAATACAAATTGACATGGTAAGTGTCAAACTAATTAGATAAGAGTTAAAACTAAAAGATAAGGTTAATATAATGACCCAAACCAGTATAAATTATATTGGTTGAGTGATTTTAGACCCATACCCTCCTTAACCTTTAAATAATTCACTTTTGATCCATTATAAACCGAATATGAATTTATTATAAAATAATATTTCTAGCTTTTCCAAATGTTCCACTCACCCTTCTTATAAAAGGAAACTCACCCTTCTCACTATTTCACACATTAAAATCCATTTGTCTCGGCCATACCCTGACCAAATACTATATCAACTTCCCTAAATTCATCCTAGAGGCCGTAGTTTGATCATAAATCCAACCTAAGGATCCCTTTTGATCAAAGAAAAAGGAATAACCCGAAGAAGAGGTAATGTTTTCACCACCCTCTTTCATGTTCCTTTCTTCTTCAACTTATTCTTTCTTTGTTATTCCCATTCTAAAATAATAACTCCGGTGTATTATATATACTGTGATGTTATTATAAATATGGTACAACTATATTCAGTATTCTATCCATCATTTGAATGACATTACACCATATGTGCGTGCGTAAGGCTTACCATCTCCACGTCGTGGTATAATTGTTATTCAATAAATTATTATTTGGATGGGTATAATAATGATGTATAATTCATGTATATAATAAATATAACATGATAATGATTCTGTATATATGATATACCATCTAATTATATATTATTTTAATATAAAAATAATGATATTGTCGCTCGTGCGTACGTACGGACTACCGTCTCAACGAACCCGATGAGATTCATTCTTCATCGTATCCATTCAAGTATAATTCTCATTTGATGATTAAAAATAATTTTTAAGGACATTATATGATTCTTGATATGAATAAGATAAAACCTATATATAACAAACACTGCTTATGTAACAAAACATATAAAAGAAAACGAGTAAGTTAACACTCGAAATGACAATAATATTAAGATATTATTAACAAAGAAATGTTAAAAGATCATATATGAAATCATATTAATGTATATGATTCTTGTATAATTTAATAACAATTATGTCACCATTATAATGGATTTTAACCAACCCCCAACCATGGAAATGTACAAGGTAAGGGATTATTTCTCTATCTCTTCAATATCGGAGGTTTTTTATACGTAATAATCTATTGTGATTTCTTTATCATCCACATTCATGTTTCTTAATAATGTATTTCAAAACATTTTTACTATTTACAACAATATGGGATAAAGTCATTTATACCCTTTTTTGACTTTTTATAAGAGGTTTATAAAGGAATCTTTCCGTCATTTTCCAAACAACGTGCCTTTTAACCTTTTCGAAAAAATTATGGTAACAATGTTTTTTTAACTTATATGGTGGGTGCATCTATTTTCTACCGTTATCAAATCTTCTAAGCATCCCTTACAAGATTATAAGAAAATTTTCAAAGTAAATGTTTTATTATATAATTATGTGACTCTTAAATGATTTTACACTAGGAAGATATATTTCTTTAAAAAGAGATTTGATTTCATCTATGTCAACATCTTGTGATGGATTTTAAGTTTTTTTGGAGTTGATTTATTATGATACAAAACTTCCATATTTTATTGATGGTTTTGTGATATGTTTGATTGTGGATGTGTTATTTTTATACCATTCATGGTTTATGAGGAAAGTATTGACATTTCGTATGCTCATTTTAATATGAATGTTTATGTTATGTTTAAACCTGTTCATATGAGGAATGCATTGGACATAATATGTGATGAGTGGAGCCCGCTATAGCTCCTCGATGCATCGGTAGGTCTCATGAGACATAATAGTGTCTTGGCACAAGGCCTTGACAAAATCTAATTTGTATTCTTGGCACGAGGCCTTGTATATGTGGTTATGATAGTCTGGCATTATGCATTCCATCATTATGAAAGTTGTTATTGATATTTTCATGTGATTATTAGATTAGTAGAATATCCATGTGTATAAGTAAATAGAATTATTTCATTTTTCATTTGTCATAATATGTTTATGTTCAAGTTTAAAAGGATTTTTTTAGTTATACACTTCCTTAAATGTTTATTATTTTAATGAATGTTTCCGCTATATTGTTATCCTTACTGGGCATTTGAGCTCACCCATTTTATATGTTTTATTTTTTCCCGGATGTGAAGAAGTAATTTATGAATGAACTACAGGGATAGTATGAGGGGATAAGAGTGTGGACTATGGAGACTATATTGTTTTAGTTTTCATTTTATGATGTAATGTAACCTTTATTAATGTGTCTAGTTATTCCAAGGCTAATAAACTAATCGGTCTTTCGAGACTTGATCTTTCTTATGATCATGACAATGTAATGTAATAATACACCGAATCAGGGTATCTAGGGTCGGGGCGTTACATTATTTCAAACCCATAAAGAAAAAATACATTTTTCCAATATTTAGTTGTTTCATTATTCCAAAATACCATTAAAATACTTCTACCAAAATATTATTGAATCCAAATGGTTAAATAATATAATCCATCAACATTAATGATAGGAATGTAATAGTTATTTCCTTTTCAAAAAAAGTTAATTCATTGGACAAGGAATTGAGTTTTAGAATTACACTGTTCACCACACATAAGACATTGATCTCATTGACAATTTTCCACTATATGACCTTCCTCTCTATAGAGAAAACATATTACCCTACATTTGATATTTTCCTTTAGGTTAATTTTCACTCCATCATGATATATAATAATCAAAATCTTCTTATTGATATTAACTGTCATAAAATGAAATATTAATAATATTGAATGATTTTGTAATCACATCACTGTTGATAATTTTTTATCATAAAATGATATTTTTGAATAGGAATTTTCACAATGTCTTACACTGAATTCATTCTCCCATTAAATTTATTATTAGAAAAATGTTTGTCACATTCAATGTTATCATAGTACCTTTTAGTTCACACCATTGTATAATGCCTGAAAGCATATAGAGATAAACATATCATATCCTAAAACCACATAACTATGAAAAATTACTTATAATATTTCTAAATTTTGAATCGTTCATTAATTTGTGACACCCTTGGGGTATCCATATATAAATCCCTAGACATATAATGAGAAAAATATATAGGGATATCACTAATGATTCCTCGTCCTAGTATCTATAGGATGACTAAAATATTTTCAATATACATTCTATAAAAATTGATGATTAACATACATAGACATTACATAATGTTTTATGAATATTTGATAAATTAGACACACACAAACTCTTAATGCCCTTTTTAGTTTGGTGTCATTGGAAACTAGGAAGAAAATCATCTAATTTGGTTAATTATTTTCATCATATTCCATAAATATCAGTTTACATAGTCTTCCTACCAAAATCATTTCTTTATGTCATGGGGATAACATAAATACAATATAGGAGATCATTGATGCACAATATGGGAAAAATGATGATATCAAGAAAAACATAATCATAATAATATTCAAACATGAACAAAAATTTATAAAATAATTACCCATGTAACATATATCATAACAACGGGTCATGTATTAAATCATGGTAGTCCATAAGACATAAATCATAAAAGAACACAAGCCATGAGAAAATGACATTTTCATAAAAAATTTTATTTTGGAAGAAATAAAAGACTACAATATATTTTTATTCTTAGTAATGGAACTTTCCCAAGACATTCATAGTGGAATGGATTCACACCCCAAACCATATTAGGGAAAAAATTTCTTTTAATATACGGATTTCACTCATTTTTTCAATCATGTATTATTAAACAAAGTATACTTCTCATTAAATTACTATTTATCTCATGAGATATAACTCTCTACCCAAATAATTGATGTGATATATTGGTCCCACTAATCACATAAATAAATCCATACATATATGTTCCATAATAACTAAAATAATTCATCATGTAAAGTACTATGACAATAAATATTATTCATTAACATTTTATCTTAAATTTTTTTTTTTTTTGAAAATAAATAGAATTCATGAACATGAATTCATCCTAAACACAAACCATTAAAACAATAATTAAAATTTTATAATTGGATAATATTACTTGTTAATCATAAGTACCATTTAATAACATTATCCAAAATGGAATATAAATTTTAGAGATCACATGAAATAATTTTGGATGAAAATATCATTTCTATTTTGAAAAACATTATTCTTAAATTGCCCAAAAATTTTAAAAGGAAAAATTTCCTTTGAATATAAATTTGTATATTTGTAATTTAATATTAAAATAATTAATTCCTAATGAAAATGGAAAAATTAAATAATTCCATATGGGTTAAAAAAATACCTTTTATAACATTTTAATGAGAAATCACAATGTACCTCATATGGAAAATGACACAGATATAACATTCTATCCATTTAGTAAAATTTATGAACTTTCTATAAATAAAGTGAAATAGTTGTATAGGAATAGTAAAATTATATTGGATTTTTCTGGAAACATTGACATGGAAAAAATATCTTCTTTCTAATGAATACATGTAAAGAATCTCTGATAATAATTTGATTGTGAATTTAACTCATGCTAGTTTAAAATTTATTGAATATTATTCCCCATAAAAGAAATGATTTTTTTATATGAAAATACCATAATATTCAGGATAATACGGATAATATAAATTCATTTTCAGTATATAAATCACATATCAGATACAAGTAGTTCATAATGCAAGTGTTCGACAAAAATAAATGTGAGACAAAAATAAATTACATTATATCTTGAATTCCTTTAAATACATTCAATACTCCTATATAATAAATTTTTTTTATTACTATACCAATGAAATATATTAATATATATAATTCCTCATATTATTTACTTATGAAATTAAATTTCCTATTCATTAAAAATTACTTATTAATATTTTGTTTCAAGAAAACATTAGTCTGTTTTTCATTCAGGTTTTAACTTGTTATCCATGTTCATGTTACATATATCATGATTTCATCATCACCAGAATTGTAACAATTTTATTAATATTATATATATATATTCCTAATATTTGTTTATATGTTGATTCGTGAATGTTTGAGGTTGAAAAAAAATACAATTATCACGGAGATAGTAGGTTGTACGTGTGCACAAACACTGTATTTATTTTCTTTTCATTCCAAAAGATTAAAATTTATATAATATATTATAAATAAAAATTAATTTTTATTTTATATGTATCATATATATATATAATCCATCCTAATCAACATCCTTGTGAAATATATTTGAGTAATAAATCACATCACATCATGGGGATGGTAAGGCATACGTACGCATGAGTGATGCTATCATTTCCCTTAAGATAAGATTATAAAAGGGAAAATATGATATTAACACTAAATGGTTAAAATTATATCATTAATATCATATATAAACATTATACCCATAAAAATTATCACTTATAAAGTATGGTCATTGAAATTGAATTGTATCACTATATGGAGATGGAATGTTGTGCGTACACACGAGTAGTACATTCTTTTCATATTCAATGGAAAAGGAACTATATAATTTTGTTTCCATGAATTTTTTTTATAATATAGAGGACACTAAATTTTTTAGTTTATTATATATATCGTGGATTTAGAAGAGTCACTGAAGTGTAAAAAAGTACAATGATCAGTTAGTGCGATTACCTCTTCTTTGAAATGGATCTATTAAATATCCACTACATAACTCTGGAGTTGATCTTTAAAAATTAAAACACCTATAAAATGTGTCTATATATTTAGAGAAGAAAACCATGGTAGAGTATGATAAATATATAAGACTAAATAAAATTATATTAGAAGAGGTAGGATGTTTCCTTTTATAAAGATATTGAGGGGGGCTTTTTTGGAATTTCTCAAAATATAAATTTATAACAAACTAATTCTGCATAAAAATACCTCCAATTGGAAAATAATTTGTAAATAATTTGGGATAGTGTTTTCATCAAATAATCCAATATATTTTATAATTGTTTTTCTATAATTTTTTCCATTTTATTTTATTGAACCATTAGTTAACTTATTTTAATTATGATTACGATTACAAAAATTTCATTACTAAATGGTGGACATGTTTACTTATAATCATTAAATTGAACCATTAATGGTCAATTTATGATATGTTAAACCGTATATTATCTAAAATATAATTTTTTATGATATTTTCATTTTCAATTAAATGAATAAAATATTATTTTCATAATATAACATTAGTGTCAGTTTTGAGAGTATTAACTATATCGACATTATTAAAGTCAAAATAGAAAGAAAACTTGAGTCCAATTAATTTAATACAAATAATATATTTCATATTATGATAAAAAAAATTTATTTAAAACCCTAAATAATACAAATTATATCTCCTTTAATAAATTTAATATCACTTAATCTAGTCTCTCATTTATTGAATAGTTATTTCATCATCAATGTGAAATTATTTAGGAAATTTATTTCTCCAATAAAATTTAAAAATAAATTAACATGATATAGATAATCCTTTTATCCTTTAGAATAATATATATAGTTTAGAATAATTCTGTTTAATCTCATATTAAAAATAATTGTATGACATCTTTTACTTTTGTTAAATTAAATACTATAAAGGTCGTAATCATATTCAATTGCCAATAAAAAGTCATTAATTTATCATGTTTTAGTTTCCATTAAATTAAAAACTATTAAGGTCATAATAAAATTAAATTTTCTCTAAATGGTCAATAATTTGACTGCAGGATTATTTGGATCAATATATACTCACCCAATAATATTTAGTTATGTGTTTTGGGTCTTTTAATGGTTCTTATACTTTTAATGAAAATAATTTTATTGATTTTTCAATCGGTTGGACAAGAACAACATAAACTTTTTATAAGAATTAAAGAAATTATTTCACATATAAAAAATGAAAATTAATTTATATCATAAAAATAAATAAATTAACCTCAATATAATCCTTTTAATTCCTCCCTAAACTAATTTTTTCCTCATTTGGACACATAATTGTTTTTTACGATAAATATTGTGACATTTTGTGACATGATTTATTTAAATATTATATAAGTAATTTACATTAAAAATTTTCCACTAAAAACCCAATTTATAATATTTTATGTTAATCGTTTATGTTTCTTCTTCCAATAATAATTTGGAATTTATAGAGTCATTTTATAGTCTATCATTTTATTTTTTTACGAAATTTAACAAATCTAACCAATATTGTGGTTCCAAAATTTACCATGGTTACAATTAATATTTAATAAAAGGTACTTATTAATTAAATAATATCCTTTTCAAAAAAATTCTAATCCACTTTTAAAAATTAAAAACTAATATTTTCTAAATTTAATTTAAAATAAATCTGTTTAAATTAAACGGAAAAAAGTTTTTTGTATAAAAAAATGCCATGTTAAAACATAAAATTGTTTTATAATAATAACATGTATAAAATCATTTAAAAATTAATACATTTAAATTAAAAATAATTTATTAATATTCAAAACTTATCTAAACCATATTATTTCTTTTTAGTGACTTTAAATGAATGTACATCTTTCAATTTAAATCTATATTTCCAAATTTTTTTAAAACTTGAAACTTATCTGTAAAATGAAAAAATTCAACCTAAGTAAATTTCTATAACCCTTAGTAAAATAATAAGTATATTTTTTCGAATATAATTTATAAAATTGTGTAAAAGTAGATTTAAAAATGATTTCAATCAAATAAGGATAATTTTTTAAGAAATAAACAAATTTTTAGTAAAAAGAATGATATATTTTTCTATCATGTCTAGAAAACAAATATGGTGAATTTAGAACATTATATTTAATTATATATATATATATATATATATATTGTTAATATATTCCACATGCGTACTTTTTTCATTTAACTGGAATAAATAACACCTTTGTGCATTTAAATAATTATTCAGGAAAAGATTTCCTTTTAATTTCAGGAGAGTTTTACATGTATAAAAAATACATTTGTAATTTAGTTTATACTTTTCATACATTCCATTGTAAGATATTGGGTAAAATTTTATTTAGTAAAAATTTACAAAAATAAAATGATGCAATGTCAAAACTCTGTTCTGCATGTAACACAAGTTAAGTCGATGTTTCATGTCACCCAAACGTAACATAGTGTAACAAGAAATACAAGATATTAAAAATACTTTTGGATATTAATTTAGTGTTGTTATAATGATGTGTAGTATCCATGAATATGAATTATGAGGAAGTTATATCTCATGAATATATGAATGGGTCCCACTTCATAACACTATGAGGTCCAAATGGGTGTTGCCAACTATGTATCAACTCTAAATATGTCACCCAAAAGATGGAAATTCATATAAATATCAGAGATTCCAAAACCAACACATCTTGAATGGTATTTTATGATAAATATTACCGTTTCATATCACTATAATTATAATAATTCTTGAATCATATAATCTTTTGAATTTACAAACCATAGTACAATGATAGAAAACACCATCAATAGTCACTCGATACATGGTTCATAATTTCCACAACACCATGTTTATGCCTCATAATATAGTATAATATGTAATTTTTTCAATATACCATTTGTGTTCAAATAATATGGTGTTCATGCTGATGTTACATTCCATTGGTCTGTAACATTCTAACTTGGGTGACACTAAATCAACACCCCATGATGGTAAACTACATTACATCAAACACACCTCCACAAAACTATAGGTTTCCCAATTCAAGGGAGGGTCAAATGGAATTTTTTGGGAGTGATTAATCACTTTTCCAAAGATTGATACTAATGATAAAATGATAATGATCAACATGACTTTTTAAAAAATACCAAAACAATACATTCCACATTCACAAATGTGGAAATTATAGACAATAAATTATACTAAAATATTACATTCCTGGATATTATTCATTGTGGAATGTGAACAAAAATATAAATACACACTAAAAACCAACCTTTTTGGGTCCGAAACTATGTTCAATCTTGTCTTCCATTCTATAAAATGTATCTACCATATATCTTAAGACATTTTCTATTTTCTTGACCTAAAATCTTGAAGTCTACAGGGGTACCCAATGACATCTCGTGTACATGTGACTATAACTCTGTAGTCCACAAACAATATCATATAATGTAGTATCAAGCCTGGTTATAGTTCAATCATACTTATAAATAATAAATATAGGTAAATAATTATATTAGTTTTCATTATTTAATCAATTTTAAATGTAAAAATCTAATTCATTGTTCCTAGTGTCACACATTCTCGTCAATAATGCTTCAACCCAACATTAATTGTCATAAACAAGTGTCAAATGGCTCAAAACGTGGAGTAAAAGAGAATCATTACATTTATCCATACATGATTCATAACACATTGTCCAAACATCCTAACCATAAAATAAAACACTAGGCCTATACCCTTTGATTCATGAGCATATTTCCTTTATCAAAAATTAATATGATGTAGGGAACCGATATCATCAATATTTATCACCCATAGGATAGAAGAGAATGTCAAATACCCTAACCAACCATTTTTTCACATTTTTAATAGATTTTCTACATTATCCTTTTAATCATATAGTGTGAACACATGTGTTTTATTTTAATTATCAAAATCCCATATTTCATTACATTCAACATATTATAAATTCTCAAAGTTATCTCATTTCATCCTTATAGAAACATTAAAACCATATATCTCCCATTTTTTTCTAGTTAACAACATCAAAATTCCCATTAATCAATTTCTAAAATCTAACCATTTACAATACAAAACTCATTTAACAAATTCATGCTAAGACAAACACCCCTTTATTCCAATCCATGCATATTCACGCAATTAAAATTGGATTAATCTCATAAAACCATTAATTAATAATTTATAAACATAAATATCTTGTTAATGGGAGTGGAACACCCCATAGTAAACTATATTATCTATATTCACAACCTTAATGATTCCCATGGGAATTGTGGATGGTTTAAGACACCATTTACATACCCATTTTATCATTTCATACTATGGATTGATATAATAAACAAAACTATAATTATGTATAACCACATATATATAATTTAAACATCAAGACTATTTTATGTATCTTATATCCCGTATTTCACTTTTTTTTTATATGAATACTCTCTTAAACAAGACCCTCTATAGAATCCAAAACCATCCTCAGTCGCCAATCTAGGATTCTATAATAAAACAAGGTTTATGATTCCTTGGAAGGATAACTATAGTTATAATATTGTTATTCCAAAATATATCGGAATGATGTGTGGTAGACACCCCTATATATTTTACTCACAACCAACATCACATTAAAGGAGTTGTGACTATAGAAAAGTCACCATTGAAGGATGAGGGAACCCTTTCTCAGCCATCACAGATGCTGGAGGTGGAAGAAGCATTATAATATGGTATGAAATTATAAATTTTTATTGGGGGAAACGAGCTATTACATTAGATTAATTATTTACATTGTTTAGACATATTTTTTATAAACCCATTCACCAACCATGCAGCACCCTCTAACCAAAATGGGTCTTGAGTTTCATGGTATCATAAAGAGTCTTCATAGTTTTCCAATCCAACTGTAGGATATGTTTTTTCATCTATCCAAATAATCATAGTATCATGGATCCACCTATATATTTTGACGAATACCCCCTCCCGATTCATGATACACAATAATTGGTAATGGATAATATAGACCATGCACTAATCATAAACCACACACATTATAGCCACTATTATTCCTCTATCATTTCAATAACACTTGAGACACACCATAGTTTCAAATTATTCATAAAAAACATTTCAATAAAAATTTTAAAGTTAGTTATCTATAAACTTAAATAATAACATACCCCAAAAAATGGTTAGGAACTTACAACCAATCTACCATATAACATCTTGTCCTTAAGTATCACTCTCAATCATCAATAAGCCTATGAAGTGAAAATTTTAGGCCACTGGGCCTATAAATCCTCCAACCAATCCCATATTTCCTCTAAAACATTACTATATCTCCAGAAATTTGGGCAAACATCATGATATTACTCATAATAACATTCTGACTATGATCCACAATATGAACCAAGTTCCCTTATAAAACACATAATCCTAAATCAAAAATCATAAAAATATCTCATATGAGAAATGTGGTAGTGGTTCTATGATTATTTAACTCATGAAAAATAAATTTGAACCACTATATCACTATAGAATATCTAATCTACATGCCACTAATTTGATCATGTCCACACCCTCGACTGGCCCCAGATAGTTTGGCAACAACATGACCTGTTTTCAATTTAGATGGGGACCCATCCTAAAAACAATCAAAGGAATAAATGACCACCAACTAAAAAAATGCATATTATGATATAATTGATCAACAGAAAATAACTGTCTACTTAATTACATATATATATTAAAATATTAATCAACTAAACCATCTCTGATCTCAAATACATGAGGCTCGGTCCCACCAACTTTGATTCCCTAATATATATCATTTATAATGGATATCTATTTTTATTTACATTTATCACATCATATGGTTACATCTAAATAGTGTCATGATAAATATTATTATAGAAAAACAATCTAATAGTTATTTTTTATCAAAATATCCAAAAACGACAAGGACATATACCCTCATCCTATTCAATAGTACTACGATTATATAATCCAACTTTAGATATATTTTCCGGAGAAATGATAAACTCATAAGTAACTAAGTACTATATTCCATATACAAAACTTACTAGAATAAGGGAGTAATACTAAGATAAATATATGAAACAATTCTCTAATGTACCCCATGAAAACGTATTATCTCTAAAACATACAAGTCACATAGATGAAAATTAGTTAATGTCCAAAAAATATATAAGAAATGTGCATCATCAGTCAATCGATCCATAATCTACAATGTCGGGTTGTTCTTTTGAGGAATCCTCAAGTGAACTAAAAAAGAAAAAATTGTAACATCATTCCACATCAATTCTAGAATGTGAAATGGAATAAAAAAAAACTAAATCATTGATTCTCATAATTCACTTTCTAAATGGTGTACCCTCATGTCATGAAAAATTGAATCATCATTTTCATTCATAGACAAATATAGTGTCTATGAGGATGATGATACATTTTTGTGTTGATAGGTTTTACTTCTTACAGAGAGGCATGATATTAATGCATCATCAACTCCCGGATACAAGTATCAAAAAAGGAATAATACAAGAATAACCTCTTCATCATCAAAAATACAATAAAAAGGATTATCCCTAGATTCAAAACTATCTATCAAAATCAAATACTAAAAAAATCCTCATATTGGAATCAAATTACAGGTTTAAAAATAGATGAATAAACTAAAATGAAATTAGGGTCATCTTTCCATGGTTCTCATGTTTCCTTATATACATATAAGTAAAAAATATCATCATCTTCTAATCATAACTAGACTCCCAAATTGCATAAACATGTATCATCCATCTCAATGAATCTATATCATGGTATTCCTTCAAAAGAATGTATGTTAAGTTGATGTTAGACGAGTACATGTACTCAACACATCTTAACTACTGATGATTCAAATCATGATAAAAAAATAGGAACATGAGGATCATATGGTTAAAATAGAGAAAAATCATCACATACATATGATAATGAACCCAAAAATTCATGAAAGATAACATTTTTGAAAAAAAATAATGAATATGATAATTCAAATCATGTGGCCTCAACTATCATGATCTATACTATAGTACTCAATTTTTGTACATCAATACCTCTCAATTACCAATTATTGATGAATAAAAAAAATTATTATCTATACACAAATCAATTAAGATCAATATCGTTATTCTGGTCAAAATTTTTCATAAGACCGTCGAATGATTTATCACATGATTCAGACCAATAAAATATTATATCTTTCATGGTCAATCCATAATAAGCTACATTGTTGAATAAAAATTCATTAATGAACCATCAGTAGTAACCTATTAATCACAAAAAACGTTTATGGTTAAAAAATTATTGATATTCTATCATTATACAACATCATGAACCTTCACTATGTCAACTAAAAGGAATTCCACTTAGATGATGTGACCTTAAAAAATTACCTTTTCAATCCAAAAGTGAATATTTTATAGATTAGCTTATTTTTTATTCGTTTTCTATATAATTAGAATGATTCCATGCTTTAGGGACTTATTTTCCTGAGGCTGGGAGTACAAAAATATGCCATTAAAAACAACTACAAACTGCTCCATGTGTGGCTAAATGTAATGCTTCATCATATCTATAAACATATATTTACAGTTTATAAAAAATAAACATTTTTATGATGAAATAATATAATCCATACGTAATCATAAAATGTTTCTTATTTATATCAGAAGGTATCACCCAACATTGAGGACACCCAAACCTCAAATAGATCATATGAAACACATATTATATCATTAAATTGTCAAATAGATAAAAAATATGTGGAAGGGGTGTCATTTGCTAACTATCATCTAATTTAACATCCAACAATCAGCATA
Source organism: Viscum album (assembly GCA_963277665.1). Classification (NCBI taxonomy): domain Eukaryota; kingdom Viridiplantae; phylum Streptophyta; class Magnoliopsida; order Santalales; family Viscaceae; genus Viscum; species Viscum album. The sequence continues at coordinate 2,055,112,230 of OY728120.1, read as the reverse complement.
TACATTTTATTTTCCATCAGTATTATTATAAAATAAACTCAGGTAACCCAATGGTGATGTCCCTAGATGGTTAAACAATTTATTAATAAATTACTCTAACTAATTATTATATTTCCTGAGTTCTTTTGGTTCCATTAGATGAGTATGCGATGTGGGATCAACTCTTTCCATCATCTCTATAATTATCACAACATATCTGTTAGCTGGTTGCCTTGGTAAGTTATTTGGAAACACATCTATGAACTGTTCCACTACAGTATGATAGGAATTAAAATATACTCCCTCATCATCAACCAATAGACTAGTAACTTTGGATGTGATATCACCTAGTTATGGATAAACCATCCCTAAATAGCCTGCCACTATATCCCATTCCCCATGATGGTCATGTTTTTCACCTTTATAATACATGAAAATCTCTTTCATATGATAATGAGATGTGGTAATGATATGAAATCAACCAATCCATCCTCTTTATCTAGTATAAAACTAATATCTTAAGAACTCACATGTAGAAATAGTGATGGAACTGACCAACCTCGACGGAACACTCCTATTATTATCATATATATTCTTACCATATTTCTAATGGTGTTTCAATCGATAATCCCCACACATATATTCCACTGAAATGTAAAAAACATTATGAAACTATGAAGATAAAGAATAATATGATGACTTGTATCAAATAATGAACTATAAATCATGGATTCTATAATAATCATTACTCATTCAATTGATGGTCCATTCTCACAATTGAAAGGTGCAGGCTGAACTACATGAATCTGACCAGACTCCTTACCCTGGGATTTGGTTTATTTTCCATGTGATGCACAACCCTAGTGATATGGAAACATTTATCCTAAAGAAACGAATTCACTACCTAATCCATTATAGTTGGTGGAATTCCATATTCTTAATAGAAATGACATAAAATGCCCATATTGGTACTCTATACTAGCATAGATATTCTATCCATAAAATCATGGTATTTATTCAAGTAGAATATTTGGGTGTGACACATCATTCTACATGCTTGGAATTCCACTAGTTTTTGAGTAAACTAAATAATTGTGTTTCCTAGTTTATAGTACTATTAGTGTAAAAAATGGATAACCTCCCATATGGGAATTTCTTTTTTCAATCCAATTTTCCCACCACATCTGTGGTGGAAAATGTCATAATGGTTCTTCCTACTATTTGATGATATACCACAATATCGACCAATAGAAGACGTTTTTCCAACACTAGAATCCTATTTTGGGTTTAACAATTGTTATGTGACATTAATACAATACCTTAACAAACCACCTAAAATAAAAAATATTTTCCTATGAATTTATTTAACATAGATGTCTATCATGAAAACATATCTCTGTAGCTTCCACATCGACTATAAGTGTTAGGGAAACCACTTAATTTCTAAGAAGTGACTATCATAATCCATCACCATGATTAATCACTAGGTTAATCACATAACACTATAGAATTCCATTTCCTCTGTATCATGGGGTAAAAGTGTTTTTGGAACGTCTCATATAATCCCTTCCGTGACATTCCCTCCATCTACTCATCAAAAGCCTATATATTTGACCATTTTTTCACTATTCCTCATACCATATTAGTTTTCATCATCACCATTTCCTCAAGATGTTTCTCTATGTGATCCTATATGATGTCGGTAAATTAAATCAAAGTCATGGATGAATTAGTCCTACTATCATTAGAAAATTTTGAATGAAGATTCAATAAAACATATCGTGTTGGGTAAATCATTCCCAGTGTAGACCACTATATGTATTGATCTATAAAGTGCATAAAATGGTCAATGTTACCATATAACATGTAATCATGACTATTATCTTCGATAATCAAGGGTTCTTTCCCTAATTCCGTTAGATAATTCTCGGTGATGTCATCCTTATTCCCAGCTGGTATGTGTAATGACAATTTTAACCATTCAATAAAATTATATACTGATTTCATCATATTTTTTAGGAACCATTTCTTTAAAACTATAAGGAATATTAAAAGAATTTTTTCTCTTATATCCCACCATATTTTTCTCGTGTATTCCTATCATGATTCATGTAATATAAACAAATATTTTTATTAAATGATTCATGTATACACATTTGTGTTCTATTCCAGATCATGATAAATATACCATAACACAATAATATCAGACATCAAATGTATCAACCATGTTGAAAAAATTGAACTGTAAAAATGTATATCCAAAAAAAATCCCAACCATATGTACATCGGTATTTCCCCACAAATAGGTTATCAACCACCATAAAATAGCTCACAACCAAGGCCTGCATCATCTTAGTCATCCTTATACCATTAAAACTAATAAAATAATTGAAAAAATCATATAATAACAACTTGTTACAACCCAACTTGAGTACCTGTAATCCAGTTCCATGAACTGGTGAACCACATAACAAAATGATTGTCTCCCTGTATTCCATGGGCGACTATCTAATAGCGAGTAATAATATGAAACATTAATATAGTATGCCATAAAATGAAAAAAAGAGAGTGATCAATAAAATATAATAATAAATACCAAAATAACACATTCCAAGTTTCTAATTATTCAAAGAACTAACAAAAAAATTCAATACAACATTACATTCCATAAGAGTATACTACATGAAGGGTAATAAGAAAATATAGACACAAAATTGATCTCTTAATTTGATTATGGACACCAAGTTTGATACCCTCATCTTTTTCGTGATAATTTTCAGCCATATCCCAATTGAAATTTTCCCCCTTTCTAACATGTAATCATGAATCCTATTTTGGAACCCAATATTTTCCTTAGTAGCGTGTGAATAATACTCATCAGGATATCTCCAATAGTGTCTACAGTAATATCCTGTCATATCACATTGTTTTCATAAGTACAAGTTAGAAATTTAATGTAGTAATTAGAACAACTCTCATAATATTAATGCAATTAATTGACCACTGATAATATTAGTTCTCATTTTCACCTTATATCATCAAACCATTATTGTCTTAATTTTGATATTCTAAAAAATGTTTCAAAGGGGAAACATGTAGGAAAACAATGTCCATTAGTCTATTTATCCAATCTAAATATGGAACTCCATGTCTAAGTATCCCTTCCATGATTTGTAATTCCATGTACATACCCATGGTGTTAGGTATGTATGTAATTTCTCTGAAAAAGACTATACATAGGGGGAACCTGGGCATTTAGTTTTGCCAACCCAAGAGAGATGAGAATCAATCCAACATCTCAACCAAACATTTTTTCACATTTTAATAGTCATGTCCTTATTATCATGTTTTTTAAAAAATAAACTACAATTGAATGGTTTCATTATCCTAAATACTTGGATCATTAAATTTATTATATTCTCAATTCACATATTCTTTCAATTTCACAGTTAAATTACCATTACAACCAATTTTTCACCCCATTAAATCCAATTAATCACATTTAAATCCACTTTAACCATTTATCACATTTACCAATTTACAAGCCATAACATATTTAACTATTTGAATTATATCTATCCACCCCATTATTATATCACAGTTGGAAAAATACCATTTTTTGTTGGTTAGTTTTGGAAATAATAGCGGTTCAACCACTAACATATGGTTTTTTGGCGGTTTTTTGAAACCACTACTAATGTGTGTGTCAGCATACAATATGCACATATTTCCTATATTTAGTGGTAGTTTATTGTAACTATCATTGTGGGTGAATTTCAAGGTGTTTTTAAATGTTTTAGTAGCGATTTATGGTAACTACCACGAAAAAAATAGTTTTTCCAAGGGAAACTGCACCTAAACCCAATAAAAACGCTGCAGTATAATAAAAGAATATTAAAATTGTTTATGGTATATTTAAACTGACACTAGAAAAATATCAGTTTCACTACAGAAAACTATCACTAAAACCATTGAAACTACCACAAAATAATAATGGAATTTGAAAAAAAATTAGCATAAGTTTTAACTGTCGTTAAAATAGTGTTCATAGTGGTGGCTTTAACCACCATGAATAGAACAATAATGTAATTGTAGTAGTGGTTTTAACTAACAATTTTTTTTTCTAGTGGATAAAGCCACTCCTAAAGATAGATTTTAAAAAAATGCTGCTGCTATAGAAGGCCCTTTACCAATGCCCATAAAAAAAACTATTCTAACAGATATAACATATAAAACATCATAAAAAAACACATCACAACCACCCCACATCACACCCACCCCACAACCCCACCACCACACATAATTTAGTTTCAATATGGATTTTTTCATAATTACTAAATTATTATGAAGGAGAATAACACAGAAATACAATATTGCATGGGAAACAATTTTAATAGTTAGATATATATTTTATGTCATTTTCATATGTGGTGAGGTTATATTAACATACATAGAATGATTTATAAAATCAAAATCAACACAGAATCTCAAAATGCGTCATATATAGAAGACCAATTTAGTGTGGCCATATATGAATAAATAACAAGAATAAGTACAATCCACCCAAACATACATATAATAAGGGGAGATGAAGGATCCCCATCCTTGAATGAATATTCAAGGGGAAATGAACAAGATCCTAGGATAAACCACCATTGATCTCAAGTGAATCACTATTGAATCCAATGAATAAAAACGATCCATCAAAAACCACCATAAAAGTAGAGAATTACCAACATAAACACATGAATATAATTGATTGATAATGAAAGATTAATGGGGAAATAGAGGACTTCCATGAATCAAATAAATTCAATCTATAGGATCCAATATGATCCATTTGGTTTTTAACAGCAAGGTAGGTGAATAGGGAAGCGGAGGATGAGTAATGGTCGATTAAGAGTTATGGGAATGTGTAAAATTAAAAACAAGGAGGAAAAAAACATTTATTTATAATTGAATCACACTAAAATCTACCAAATAATGCTTAATATCTAAAAATCAAGTGATGGGTTTGGTAAAGGTGTGATCTAGAAGCCTCATCGCCGTTTAATCATTTTTTCCCATTTTAAAATAGAATTTGGCCTCCCATAAATCATAGAAAATGGAGTTATCTATGCCATAGTGTTTCTTCTATATTCTTCCATGTATAGAATCCATCACCTAGTTCCCATTTACCATCCATTTTACCCTCACCATGCCCAAGGCTACAATTTGGTGAGCGTGGGTTTTCTATTTTAGATAGGTGGTCCTCCGATATTCCATACACACCCAAGGGAATTTCAATATATTCATGGTGAATAGGAAAACCACTTGGAAAACACGCATAAAACAATGTCATCCCCAAGTCATGGTTATATATCACATTTTGCACAAGATAATTCCCAACATAAAACTACCTCCTTATCCAAACAAGTCATTGCACCATCCATGGTGGCTTTCAAAAGGATAAAACACCACATCAATCCTCATAATCACTAAAAACACTTCCTAAACATCCCCGATACTTGATAATGCATAAAGGGATGTTCATAAATGGTACGTACCATTACACTCATTTTATTTATTTTGGTCTCCCTATTGTTTCTCAATTCAAAGTCAAGGTGGTCATATTTTCCCCAAAATTATATGAACTATGTGTGGATTTATTCTTAATTTTATGGGATACATAGTGATTCCTTGATCTCCTATCTCAAACACAACCAAAATACCTATATAGAATCCCCCACTTTGTCTCCTTGACTGTGTTTCATCATTCACATTGGTTTTCCATCCATAAAGATGGCATAAAGACAAGTTCATTTTATTTTAAACATCTGTTTAAACTACATTAAACCATATATAATAATGTATTTTTCATATAATCATAAACTATAGATTATTATAGTCATTTACACATGATTTTAAACAATTTGATGCATGATCTATCTTATAATACTTGAAACTTCTTAGAGAAGTCTACCTAGTAAGACCTATCTTCCTCTACGTACTATCCAAATCAACATAAAGTTCCTTTTCATGTGGTTCATTATCCATAAACCTATGTTTTGAAAAAAATACTCTTATCCTAGGAATGTTCCTAATATGTAAATGGGTCTTATATAAATACTATATGTGGATTGATTCATGATGTTTAAAAATATGTAATGATGTCGGGATCTCTTATAATGGGCCTTTGTAAATATCATAACCACACTAGTTATACCCTAAAGGCGAGTCCCTTCCTCATTCACATCTATTTTTCTTATTTTTTTATCACATAATGGATCCCATAAATCTCTTATTTCTATTCCTATACATTAGATTAAAATTTATAGAAGAAGTTTTCCAAGAACTATGAATGGATTGATTCCTCTTAATATAGGATATGTTTTTGATCATTCATCCTATTGTAACAAACAAAATAAATTTAGGTAAAATTAATCATAAAAAACGATTCTTGACAAAAAGGAATCGATGTATATGGTGTATACCACAGTAATGAAATAAAGACATAAAATGAATAATCAGAAATGAATAAAATACATAAAATAAAACATGTGAAATCCAGAAAATGTTAGGTCATGAAAAAATTTGGTGGAAACTATGTACCACACATCATATGTATACATTCCTTCTATTACCATTTTTTTCCAATATATAAACAAAAAAACTAATCACTATCCGATGATGAATAAATCTCATCATCTTATCTACCTCCATATCTACGTACTTCTACCTATTGAAAAAACATTTTATTGAAAATTAAATATTATTGTATATTTTTATTTAACCATAAAATAAATAACACTTTTCCAACTAAATGATTTTTAATTTTTTGGATTTAACTACTCACTAACAATCGATGAAATACAATTGGGGGAAGATCATGTTTTATTATGATAAAAAACAATCAATACTTTCTACGAAGTAGATATATGAGACCACTGGTTGTGAACTGTGTTTCCTAGAGAAACAATCTATCTCTAAGTCTCTCGGGGTATGGACTGACTACAACTAAGAGTATATGCAGCTGAAATCCCTAGTGGCCTACCAAATACCTCTGATTGTTTGGGTCCCAAACCCATCCAGTTAACTCTACTCGGATACTCCTTCCCAAGGACTTTACCAACATGTTCATCTAGGGAGACTGTGTGGGACTACACTGGATTGGCATCACAATGTTCTTTAATTTTTACCTAAAAATAAAAAAGCAGTCCTATTAGAAGAAATATATATTAAGATAATAACAACTGATAATAATTTATTATAATTAAAATAGAGTTCATTCACCAAATTCATTGGCGGTCTCATTAACAAAAATGCAATAAGATTTTTTGTGAACCTTCATCCACACTTCTGTTTTGGTTGATTCATGACCTAGACTATGTGACTGCATTAAACAAACATAAATAAACAATTTAATATATTAAAAAAATAATATTTTATTTTAAATATTTAAACTAATTAATAGATTACCAGTGCAGACCGGCTTCTTGAAATACTCTTTGACCTTATATTGTGAGGGATGACCTACTTAGCCTAGAATGATGCATTCATTCTTGAAATATACTGAAATAAATAAAATGAAAATTAATAGTAATGTATTTAATGTCATATCCTTTACATATACATGTATAAATGTAAAATGAGATTATTATCGTAATATATATTTAAATACCATTTTCTTCTCATCACGACGTCTGTTAACAAATAATTCCACTGCTCTTTAGGTACCCCGTCGTGTTGCTTGTCATCCATTTGTTGGGCGGTCAATGAAGTATCGTTGATATCACCCAACAATCTCTATTTAATTTCAATAAATTTTTTCTAGGATATTTCAATGTCCACATTTGTGCTATCAAATCAGCAACCGCAAAGTGAAAAAACATCTATACATAGAAATTCATTTTGAAATGATTAATAACATGAAATTCAATTACACAATAATGTATTGATATTACTATTTCATATGAATATGAAACATCATTTTTCCATCTTCTAAGCATATGTATCTAATCATCATATGAAATAGGAAGGTAAATGGGCTCCACGACCAACTACCCAGAAAACTGGCAATGTAATCATGCGACGTCATATGAAGGGACCCCATATAAATTCAATGGGACAAATATATTATCTTTGGCCAGAATCCATATATATGAACATTTTATATTTTTCTCCATGATTTCATTGTTTTAATATTTATTGAACAAATAGTTAGTATAAAAAATGGAATTAAATTTAATCATATTAAAATTTGTATCTATAAAAGTCACCCTATGGTATCCCTACGAAGAAATAGAAGTGGCATGCAACTCCACCACTACCGAGGCTCATGAAGCAGGAGGCAAGAATTGAGATGTAGAAGGGCCTCTCATAGGGGGTGTATATGTTACAACTAGATAAGTCCCTAGGCATGGGGATGTCACTAAATCGTCATATTAAATCCGAATTCATTTTGAACATAATTTTAGAATAAACATCATTTGTCTCTATACTATTTCTCCATATATCCTGTAATTCATCAATTAATGGATGTAATTATAAATCAGTGTAATTTCTAAGAATTCTTGTTCTAGGAATAATCATCAAAATGTTAAAAGACATTTGTTGCAGACACTTCCACAGAGGCAGATTGTAAGGGATCAAAAAAACTGCCCAAATGATATAACTGGTACTCAAAGTCCCAAATGGGTTAAATCCATCGCAGCCAATCCCATTCGAAAATTCCTAGGATCAACTGAGAAATCTTGATTTTATGAATCAAATGTATTCCATGATTTTGAATCTCATGGATATATCATTTACCCATCATTGTTATTATCTATCGAAAGATATTTCATGTTTTCGACAGTTTTCGATGACATGAACTATCATTTCAATCGAGGATTAAAAGGAAAGTATTGAAAACCCTTTGCAAGTGTGTTCCATTTCTTCTTCTTCATGGTAGTATGTTTATTCAGACATCCAACATCATCCATTTACATTCATCAAGAAGAAGAATATTTTTTTCATTCCGGTCTACTTGAATCCTCCCACTAACAAATAATACAATCATTGGGTCACACATGTATTTTTGTATAATTCAAAACAAGCATGTTAACATATTTTTTCATTTCATAAAACTAATTAGTAGTTTTTTCTATAGTAAATTCATCACGCAAAAATTCCAATATCAAGGACATTGCCTATTTTGTAATTTCACAAAAACATTTTATATGGTACAACATCATCAAAAAAAAGTTTTAAATATTTTAAAAATCCACTACACAACTCTCGATTTCCATCATCAACTAAATCATAAAACTTATTTTCCTCAGAAAATTTTTCTCTTACATTAGTCTCCACATAATCTAGAGGGGGATGCACTGATATGTTAAAATATTCATCAGGTTGTCCTAATGTCTCAAAAACACATCTTGTCACATTTTTATTTTTAGTACCACCATTTGGTTGTTCTAATATGTTTTGATGTTGATGGTGGTGTATTTCGGTTCCAAATGCATCATTTATAAGGTTTTTCATTTCATTTACCATTGTCGATGAATTAGGGAGCTCATTCTATGGATTTACATCAGTGTTAAACCTTTCTGTAATTTTAAATTCTCCATGCCAAATCCAAAAAAAAATATTGACTAGGGAATTGCATCAATATTAAATGTTAATAATCTTCATCTCTATTCAAACATAATCTAAATTTACAATTACTAAAGAGTCATTTTCTTCTCCCTTCAACAGATCAATTGGAAATTTCAAAATCTAAAAACTCCTCCAAACCCATAACATACAAAGGTGTGTTCATCAGTAATGTGATACAACTTTTATCCAGGTATATCATAATGTTTTAACACAGTATTAAAAATATTAAAACACATAAATATTAATAAATTGGAAAATTGATTCATATATACTAGTTGAAAATATATACTAATATATTAATGATTTAGAAACAAATTAGAATTAGATCAAAATATATCCTCAATTCCATTTTTCCCCAATAGCCCATGGTGGATATCAGGTATAAATAATTGGGTAGATTAATAGAACAACAAACAAAATTGAAATATCCAATAAAAACATTATAAAAAATGAGTGTAAGGCTACATAATATCATTGATATACAATTGATATAAATTATTATGATGAATATAATCTTGTATAGTAGAAATGTCCATAATAATATTGAATACATCTTTGTCTGGTAATTTCCTCCTTCGAGTCTATGCACTAGAACTGAGAAGAGATATCAAAAAATTACTTAAAAAAAACTCTATTAAACCACATCACATAAAATAAATCCAAATAGAAAATAAATATTAATGTGGTTCAAATAATTCCATACATCTATGGGAGAATACTAAAACATTATCATTATAATAGATACATGAAAATTCAATACTCATCACTCGTATCCAATCTATTATAATGTCTCAAAAAATAAATCTTGAATCTTATAGTATTCAACATAATCTTACATACAAACTAATTGGATGAAGCAATTGGATTAGATATACTGGATGGGAAAATATCCACAAATAGAACTATCGATATTTAAATATTTTATATCATGATATTAAATTAAAAAAACCATAAATAATTACTATAAATGGTTGATATGGATTTATTTGTATGGATCCTAAACCAAGTGATATAAGAGATAATGGTGAAAGAAAAAATTACCACATCCATGATTAAAGATCATAGGTAAGAAAAAAAGTACATGTGGTGTAGTAATGTTGACTGAGATGCCTAAAAAGTTTTAGGATTGATCTCTACCTGACATCATTTTCACCTCTCGATGTCCAATGCCTGGAGAATAGCATCAGGGTTTAATGATGACCAGTGGGATTTGGGTTGTGCAATTTTATTATTAAACTAACATACAATAAAACTAACATGATCTAAATAGAGTTAATTCCACATGAAAAATATTTACAAATCATTTAAAGGTCAATAGTATAAAATGATCCCTGAAACCTAAGGGTAAATTAAAAAATCAATCTTCCTTACCCATTTAAAAAACTAAACGGAACATGAGTCATACAAAAATCAATAATTCTTAGAAAAAACAATTCATCTGAATATGTACTTGTACCTATAGGTACCCGAAAATAGACCATAAAATATCATGTCCCTCCTAAGTGTATATGTTGGGTGTGAGAATATAATACATAGTAATAAACCACCTAGTTTCTAACTTATATCGAATATACTTACATATGTTCCTTATATCAATATAAACATTCATATATATTTATTTACAAATGAAAATACAAACGGTTATCAATAAAAACATGGAAGTATCAGATAATGGAAAACATCATAAAATAGAATCAATTATAAATAATAAATCCCTATAATAGGAGGGTCCATAACAAACATAATTTCCCTGATTCTAGAATTAGATATGAGACATTAGGTCACGAAATACATGATGTCATTCCAATCAAACTGTGATCATAGAAACACTTCTCATAGTGGAATAATGTGAAAATCGTTGTTTTTTGAAAGAGGAAGGTGTATTCATGAATCAAAGAACTATCACCCCATGAATTTATGGATCGTTGAAATGGGTATACAAAATTTAATTAACTGTGATCCCATCCCATTCATCAATCTCTATATAATATATACCAACACCCAACTTATAGAATAGAAAAATACCCCTTCTAACATACTCATTATTTATCAAAACAATAAACCTGGTAAAGTTAGAATTATTATTTATTCTATTCAACAAGCTTGGTATAAAAAAGAAAAAAAACTCAAAATATCAAAGTAATAGTCTTTCATAAGAAATAATTCTATTATAATGAATATATTTCTCAACAAAACATAAGTTAAATATTCTTGGATATGATACATTAATGAAAATATCAATAAAAAATAATTCCACGTCACACATTATCACAACATAAAACATGAATAAAAAATGAATATTATATTATGGAATCCAAACAGGTATAGATATATCAAGAAAAACACAAATCAGTTTATAGGGATTCATTCTCTTTATGTTACTCAAAATGCCAATTATACTAGTTATAAATTATTTGATGATGAGTAATACATGGTTCACTAAAATATATCAGAAAAATGATCTACATTAATCATTGATGTATCAAGTGTGCACTAGTAAAATACTACATATGATCCAATATATTATTTTTCATGTCCAATTTGATAATCTACCTCAGTAATGGGAGAGGCGGTGAGGTGACAAGGGATTTGAGGTTTTCTAGGGGGGGCTCACGGGGGTCATGGATATAAGGGGGGTCAAGAGGTTGGGGGAAGTGTCAGGGATGAATAAAAAAAGAGGTTTTAGTGGTGTTTTTAAAAAAACCACCGCTAAATCATTAATAATAAATTTAGCGGTGTTTTACTAAATCACCGCAAACAGGTATTAATTTTGTAGTGTATACCAACCTTAATTCAATAATTACAAGATGGTTAATATCACATAACCATCAATGTAATCATTTATTAACATAAATAACATTTTAATTGATGTGTAACACTTTATGGGTGACCAAATTCCATATTTAAAAAATATAAATGAACAAAATGGGGATTCTTGGGTGTTCGATAGACCATTTAAACACCCATTTGTTAATTTATTTCCAAGGATTCAAATACATATAATAATATATCAATGAAATAATAACATATAAAAAACCTAATCATCAATACTATGGGATATAATATGTTATATACCTATCTCAAGATCATATGTGATCCCTTTCAAAAAAATGGCCCTTCATTCAATCCTAATAAACCATCAAATCCCTATATAAGAATAATATAGAAAATAGGTATTTTGATGCTTCATAAAAAGAATAAAAACTATACAAAACATAATCAAGAGAATAGAAACTTTTTTTGTTATACAATCAAAAAGATCCTTGATTCACAACCCATGACACTTCAAATAACCAATGATTGAGGGAGAGTCAGTCTTGAAAGAGGAGGGAGACGTTGGATATTTTAACCTATATTATAGAGGTGGAAGGATGAGAATAATATATTAAGAACAAATAAATATTAAGTGGAATGGTAGTTTCCCCATATTTAATGATTTTTAGTGTTCGTCCACATAGTTTTCCAAACAGTGTTCCAACGGTACACCATACCCTATCTAAGGTGGTTCTTGTCTCACACATTCTCCTAGGGAGCCCACATAGATTTCCAAAAAATCCAGAGGTAGTGTATTTGAATCTAACAAAATAAACATGTTTTTATGGTATCCCGTTCATTGTTTCTCAATCACTAGCCATTTCCCCACAAGATGAATGGATTAGGTACATGGTGAATACTAAATATTTGTTAACCATTTTCTATGCATAATATACAATTTTTATTCCTCTCCCTTTCCCAAAACCCATGGGACACCCTCCAAGTTCCCTCAAATTATTGAAAAAAAATTCATTACATTTTTTGATGAATTTAGCTCAATTAAAAAAACATGCATCCTATAATGTTTGAGACAATATAGTGGGACTCATGGTTCATAAATGTTTTTAACTCATAAGAAATAGTGATGTTATTTATAATTATATTTTTTTACATATTAAACATATATATTATGTGTGGTTTAGGGGATGGTCAATAAATTTAAAAAATATATCTCATATAATATAAAATATTCATACATGGTTTTAACATCAATACTATACACGATGTGATACATAACTCCACCAAAAAACCTTCGGAGATCTTTTATGATTGTACACCACACAAGTGATTAAGTTGAAGGTTGTGTGATATTAACAATTCAATAAAATAACTAACTAAATCAAATGAATAAAATAGTATTCCAACTAGACTATATTCCATATTATAACATATTCATCACCATATCTATTTTAATTATATTATTCTAAAAAACAAAACTTTTTCTCTATAATTTTCAACCAATACAACTAATGTCATATCTTTGCACCTTAGCCTCGTCTCTAGTGGTTATCCTCAAATGTTTTTTCATTTAAAATGCCTTCATATTGACTCAACATCTCAAATTCTTCTTCCAGAAAGCACATGAATAATCCATCAATCAATTCAGTAAAACATTCCACTCATGAGACTCCATTATGATGGAATACCAATCAGTATTTCCAAGAATGAAATGATATTATCTTCTCCCATCGCCGACAAATATATATCCCCAGATACCCATTCTTAAACTATAACCCATTATGAATAATCAAAAAGAACATTAGTCATGAATAATGTGATGAAATAAGCTAAAAGTGAATTATTATTTTAATAATTATTATCATCCCACAAATGTAACATTAATATAGGATTGAGAAGTTCCAAATATGAATAATAATTTATTCAATGGAATTAATTTATAAGGAAGAAAATACATAATAATTCATATAATGATATAATGTAATAAAAAATTAATGTTTCAAGATTTTTTAAATGGTGAATGTCTTGAAAACATGTAAAAAAATCACAACCAAATGGTGAAATTGAATGAACCTGAAGGAATTGGTTCCTAATCCATGAATATTAACAATGCATCATTTATGAACAATCATCCACACACTCATATATCTGGTTCTCATATTAATATGTATAATCCAATAAATATAGTGTTTTAAATCTAATTATAATCATATTTTTATTTTTAAGAAAAAAATTTGAGCACTCGAATAGTCTTTTCTAAATGATTGATTCCATAACAAAATGATACCACCTATCTATTAAATACTAATATTTTACAGACACATCCATAATATTGTAATTTATATGCGAGATTCCATTTAGGGTTAATAATTAATTATCTCATTCATTATCCCATTGAACAAAAATTTATTTTTCAAAATGTATTCACTTATTTTCTGCTCCAACGACACAATACACAATGACCCAACAATGGGACAAATATTCATTTTATTTTTTAAAATATTAAATTTTTCAAAATATAAAATTGTGTCACAAAAAAAAATATTCAAAAAAACGTGAACACATCTATTTATATGATTTTAATTTATTTTGAAATATTTATGAAAAATGAAGAACAACGTTAATAAATAAATTAAATATTAAAACTAATTTTTTTAATAATTAAATATATATATATGAATGATAAAATTAGTTCAAAATTTATACATTCAAATTTATTAAAAAAAATTATATTTGACAATAAAATTTTTTAATTAAAATCATTAAATTCTAAATAATATTACTAATGGTTTAGAAAAGTGAAAATTAAAATGAAAAAAACACTCAGATGATGGGAGGCAGAATCTTGAGACCTCTCCCTCATTCCAATAGAGGTGAAACCTATAGTTGTGACCTAGGTTCCTTAAATAAAATTTAATAAACTCTGTGAGCCTCAATCATGAGAACTCCCCCACACTCGAATAAAGGTGAAATCTCTGATTATGACCTAGGTGCCTTAAATAAATTTAGAAAATCTTGGGAGTAACACATTTTCTATAATTCTATCTTATAGTTATTTTATTCAATTCATATATTAGTTATATAAATGATAATCTATTAATATACAATTTTATTCAAATTCATGAATATATTTATTAAGAAATTTAAATGATTTATTTTAAATAGATATTTCATAGAGAATTTTAAACGTAATCTTCAGAATAGTTTTTGAAAAAATTACATGTTATCTCACATTCATAATATATATTAAAATATATATTAAAAATATATATGATATTAAAATTAAATCACATATGTTTCTTTATATAGAATGTGCTAAAAATTATTAAAAAAACTATAAAAAATAAATTATAATAAATTATAATATTTATTTTTTTAATATATTCATTTAATTAATTTTTAATCCATTAAATAATCATTCACCTATGCATTTCCATTATATCTATTAAATCTTAATGAAATTAAAAGTATGTAGAAATGGTTTTTAGAATAGAATAAATAAAAACAAAACCATTTAATTCTATTATTTAATTCTGAAATTGTATTTATTTGAATCACCTGGATCTATTATTGGGATTTATATTATTTAATTATTTCCTTAAAAATGAATAAAATCGACACCATAATAAAATGAAAAAATATTAAATATAATTTTTCACACACCTCTTAAATATTAATCTAAATTCACAAGGGATGTTTCTGGTTTCAATATAACAAAATAAAAATTTCATAAACTAAATGATTAATTTAATCCATTAACTAAAATTATAATTTTATACTTGAAATTCCATTTTTGAAATGGTCTAGAAATTTTTTCACTCCCAAAAAACCATCATGTCAACAAAATTCACACATTATTTATTATAATAATAATAATAATAATATTATTATTATTATTAATATCAAGTATTAAATTATTAATGATTGATTTTATTAGAGGAATGTAGTATGTAAATTAATGGAGATAATTAAATTTATAGGGGTTTTATCCTCAATGTATTATTTCCCACTATATTAATACAATAGTATAATTTGATTTTTTTTAATAGTAAAACATTACCTAGTTTAATGGAAAAAAGTCTTATTAGATGAAATTGACAATGGTTGGGCACCCATGAATCGTTAATTGAGGAGAACTTAATTTAATAGTTTTTAAATTATGTAGTTCTAGAAGAATCATGTTATGGAAGATAATAAATAATCACTTCTATGTATAAACAATTAGGAAAATATCATAATGGGTATAGAGTAGAAATTCTATGTTGTAGTAAAGACAGCGGAAAAAAAGCTAATAATAGATTAATGTAATAACATTGTTATTGGAAGAATGTTATTTTATATAGAAGTCTTGTTTTAATATCAATATCATTTGACTAGAATGAATTAAATAGGTTGGTAGCATCACCTTATGATGTGTGACTAGTTGTAATATGTTACTATAATATATTCTATCTTGTAAAATTTTATTGACATATAATATATGTGTACATATAAATAAAGGGTAATGTTTCCTATTTAGTAAATTATTGGATAATGATAATGAATAGTGGTTATATATTGGCGGGTTTTCTTAATGTATAATGTGAATGGAGTCTTCCACTTCCCTAATGGTAGTTGAAAGTATGTTTGAGGATATCTACAATTCATGTGTTGTCACATGAGTTTAATGGATGGATTAATTCCCAAGATGGAAATTGATATTTCATGTTTATCATCTAGTCACCCTTGTAATTTTTCTGTGGGACCAACTTCATACTCATGTTTTTCTTTGAAATTAATAAAACGATTCATAAATAAAAAATAATGACTGATAATTTTAATCCATGTATCATTCAAGAAATTTATAGATTAGTGGGGTTATACAATTTATGTAGGGATGAATATACAAAAAATTTAATCATATTGTGTTCTTGTTTTCTTCTTTATTAATTGAAATGATGAGTAAATTGTGTGTCTGAATTGATTTTATGTGATTTTGAAAATAGTGTGGTTCATTATATTCATTAAAAATAATATTTTTTATTATAATAATCCCAATGGAAAATATAATTTGGAAGACAAGTGTTTCATAGTTACTAATTATTTCTATTTATTTCTATTTATGAAATGAAAGTTAGATATTTTCGATCAATTTTTATGTCTAAAAAGGTGGTATCATGATTTTTGTTCACATCAAGCTCTAAGAATGTTGAACATTAGTATCAGCTAATCATCAGAGATATTGCATGAAATTATTTTTATTTGAGTTGTATTTTACTATTAGAAGAAGGTATGACCTTATAAGAAGGTAAGATATATGTTAACATATTTAAACAATTGAAATCTGCATCTAGAAGATCAATAACTAAATTATCTATTTCTAAAAGAACCAATATGTTCTTGTTGGACAACGATGAAACAAATGTCATATATAAATATAAATGGGAATTTTCTAATTGAAAAGGGTATGTATTGGTTAGGATTCCAAATGACTATAATGTGGTTATTAACATCTGAAAGAAGAAAACTATATCTTAGTAATTGAAATCCTCGTATGTTATATAAGTTAAGACTACAACATATATTAATTGATCATAACACAATGATACTTCAACATAAGGTTATAAGATGGTTGGATAATGAGAAATTATTTGAACAACAACCACATGATTTAGAGGTAACTTGAATATGTTATGGCTGACATTATGAAATTTATAAGAACATATAATTTTTTAAATAATATCATGATCATGTAATTCCATGGTAATGGTAATTATAAACTATTATGAAAAGAATTATTTTAGGATATCTGGAAATTATTCGTCTATTAATAAATATAGATAACATTGGTCTATAAATATTTGTGTAATGCATTGAAAATTTATGGAATGGGGAGCTCACCACAAGTGGTAGGATGTGTGAATGGTATAAAAGATATTTCCTATCAAAGTATTTATGGAATTTATATTGGCCCTAGTTCTATATGATGAATTTTTGGAAGATATGGGAATCTCAAAATGTATTATAGATGTTAAAAGGATGTTAAAAAAATAATATCTACCAAATGTACTAATTATATTTGTACATATTAAGGATATAACATCATGATAATATGATTCAATGTTTTAGTGGAAACATTGGTTATTGATTCTGACTCATAATTCCTATTAAATCTATAAAAAGTACCAATAGTCATTTTTTATAATAATATTGTACATGGTATATTTATCAATTGATGAATCATTGAAAAGAGTGGGAAAAGAAAATATCAATGTCGAGATGAAGAATGTTGGTTTGATAAGACATCATGGTGTCAGAATCAGATATGTACTAAGGATGAAAATAATTTATAATAGATACTTTTGTACAATAGCCTTTGTATCAACCCTCACTATTGGAGTATAGAAAGTGTCCCATGTGTCTATGGTGGTGTATCACATAGTAAATAGTGGGTCTCTTTATCTATGATGATTATCATATGAAGATAAAATTTCTAGAATTATATTATTCAATGAAATGGAATTATAGAATAAATGTATTAATCAAGATATTAATAAAAACATAAATATAATTTAAAAAAATTGAATATTCAATATTTATCATATTAATATTTTATGTTGAAATAGATTAATTAGGAAGAAGAATTGAATGTCATTTAACAAGAGTGGATGGAACCCTATGAGTAATGGATAGAGAATTTTTAGTCAAATATAGGGAGGTTAGTACTTCTTTAGTTTCATTCAGGTTCTATTAACATCACTAAATTTTTTAATGATTCTATAAGGATACTTTTGGAAAACATTATTAGGAATAAATTGGTTGTATTTAGTACCATTTTTAATGGAAATCCATATTATAAAGGTATAAAGGTTTGAAATTAAAAAATCTATCATAAGAAAATGGGGGATAGAATAATGGTAGGTAAATTTAAATGTATTTTGAATAAATGGGGTCGTGATTAAGATAAATGGTCATAGGACACCACAACTGAGTGGTTTATTGGAAATAATTATCATTTCATTGAATTTTTAATCCTTTTGAGTGTTGTTTCACTCATGAATTATTATATAAATTTTTTAAAGGGACATTAATATTTTGGATTATCTAATCAATAAAATTCCATCATATGTATTTGGGAAATTATTTTAGTAATAGTGATGGTATTGTAAACTACACATTTTTTTAGAACTCCAAATAAGTGATACTATTAATTGTGCTAAATGATATGAAAAATAGATGGACAAGATTAAGATTTTGTACATGGTTTTTTTGGTATATGGAAATTAAAACACTAGTTTTTGGCCTCAGTTTGATGGTTAACAGAATGTCATTGTGATTTGAGAGATTTCCAACATAGAGAATGTTAAATATGAGGAATACAATTTACATAAGAATAAAGTTGATAATAAGGAATAAAATAATGAATTTCAATAAAATATAAATGTATAAAAATAATAACACATATTCTTGTCTGTTAATATAACATTTATGGGTTTTTAGAATATATACCTATTGAATACATAACCAAATTTTTTAGAACATCCCTATATTGTGTGAAATCCCATGAATTTTTGGAATAATAATATTTAAATACAAAAAGAATAGTGTACTAGAAAATTACATGTCAAAAATATTAGAGTTTAATATAATGATAGTATGATTTTCTAGAGTTATGATGTCATTTCATTTTTTTATGGAAAAAATTTAATTTTTTTCTTCTAACTATTGATGGTGAACATCAATGCAAGATGTATGATGAGACATTATTTGTGTCTAAATAATAGTCATTAGAAATGATAAAAGTTATGGATTCCTAAATGGTTATTAGAACATGTAATATAATATGTTTACCATAGTGTAATGTATTATGTGAAAACAAATTTTTCTTTCATTTAATGGGAAAAAATATTATGGAAGGAATAGGATTAATATGAGACTGAATATGAACTATTCCCCAATGAAATAATGAATTATTCTCTAAAAAAATATCAAATGGTAGTTAAACACAATACTATGTTAGAAAATTTTAATTATGGTAGAATGTGATGATCTATTACATGAGAAGATAGATGTGACAATATCATACATATTTGGGAACATGGATGAAATTATTTACTAAAATAAATAGAATGGTTATGAAGACCATCGAAATGTATTTCATTTCTATAAATAAATGAGACGAATTTATTGATCATAGTGTGATCCAATTATATGTAAACAAAAGAATTATTATATCATATCTAATGAAAGATTCAAAATGATATTCATCGACCACAATAATCTATGAAAATTAGTAATATAATAAAAAATATATTATTCATCTCTAATACCGGAATAAGAATTTATTTAATTGTACGGAAAAAAATTATTCTGAACATCATTTTTATTTTTGACAGAATTATTAAGATCATCTGTATCGGGAATTATTACATAGATTTGTAAGAAGGCTTGAACATTGGTTATATCATATAAGAGGTTTATGAGGAAAATAATCATGAAATTTTATATTACTTGATGAAGGCCAATACTAACTCCATTAACCCAGAACATAAAATTATCTATATGGATTTCCCCAAACATGGAAGATAAGGTTTTATACTTGGTGAAATTTTAATTTTTATTATAAATAATATTTTTTTATAAAAAAAAAATTTCATGGATATAAATTTCAATCATAATGGTCATTGACATCCGTTTCATGTTAAATATTTAAAGGAATCATTGTATGTTTATCATCATATTCATTCTGTACATGAAGGGAAAAATGGATACAACATTTTTTTTGAAATATAAAAAAATTCTTGGGGATGTTGATGTATTATTATTTGGGGATTCATATAACATGAAGAGGAATTTTATTAAAATTTTCCTATTGTGGATTGTTGATCGGTTGGATCTCTCAATTTTAATTACTTCTACATTTCACTAAATAATATATATGAATATATGAAAATAATGGAAGTGGGAATTAAATTTATTTTTTAATTGAGATTGACAAAGCAACATAAAAATTATATAGGACGTTGTACATTAATGAAATAGTAAGAGTGAAACCTATTGGAAATGGAATATGTTGCTTCCTAAAATGATTAAATAAATTAACCTAAAATTATAGTTCATTTGTAATTGGTTGTGGGGAAAAATTATGTTATGCGAAATAGAAATAATATGGATGTTGTTTATGTGTTCCCAAACGTATTAGTACAAGAGTTCTTAAGGAAATTTTATCGATTAGTGGGACTGGGGTGATGGAAATGAAAGGATGAAAATACTCGTTTTTAACGGAAGTTCTAATTATCAATGTTTTCAATGTATTTATTATTTTTAAGTGTGACATTGATATATTATTTATTTGGGAGATTTTAAGAACATTTAACTATTTTCAATATTCATTTAATTAATAAAAAACGATAGAAAATATAATATAAGATCATTCCTTCATAATTATGTATTTTTAGAAAAGATAGTAATTCTGGATTAATAAATTCCCCTATATTAGCGTATTACTATTCGTAGTGATATACATAAAATCACTAATTCTCATTGTATGTAGTATTATAAGAATTTATATGAATATGAATTTCCCAAGGATGTTGAGTACATTAATAAATTAAATTATCATTTAAAAATAAATGCGTGTTATTATAATGTGTAATAATGTGAAATAGTAAAAATATGCAGATCAAAACATATCCTTCACCAATTCCCTAGATAGGGAAAAGAAATTTATTAAACCATTTAATTTACTCGGGAAATATAATGGAATTATTGAAAATAATCCTTACACGGGGAATTAACGTGTAAGTTACATTCAAAATATCATTAACACATATAAAGATATAGACTATTTTATACATTATATTATAATTAGTGATGATATTATTCTAGTGGAAATACAACTAAATTCCAGCACACTAGTTAACAATAAAATCTCAATTATTTTATTTATTACTAATAATGAATGTAATACTAAAACTGTTGGTTTGTTTATTAATTATATTTTTTATGTTGGAATATCAAACACTCTATTGTTAAAATAATGGTAACAAAAATTTTTATACAGGTAAATATAAAAAGAGGAATCAATTGAAAATTTATTTTTCTGATTACTATGATTCCAAATGTTATTGAGAGATCAGTTTTTTATATAAATTTATTTGTCTTGTAATTTTTACAAAAATATTAGTAAGATTCATCACAATAATATATCAATAGTGGTTTATAAGGTTCTTTCTCTGATCAATATTTGTTTTATAAATGTAACAAAGATAAATGATTTCATAATTAATTATTAAGACACATTGCGCATACTCAATAAGAAATTCCAAACTATAAATGTTTTCATCTACCATGGTATTTATAATTAATTTAAATTCCTAATTTTGAGCATTTATTTTTTGTTCCATGGGTATTATCGATTTAATGATAATTTTGTTATCTATTTTCATTGTTTCATTAAATGTATGACAATTTTCATTCATGTTAACGGTGATCATTATGGATACATTTTTATTGACCTGGAGATAGATAGATAAACCCCATATTTCCTAAGCATTGTAGTATATCTAAAAATTACCACCTCTATTATAAATTATCATGGTTATTTTTAGGACAACATAACAATTCAAGTGGGTAGAGTATTAACTGACACCTTATATAATTAAATTGTATATGATATCCTTATATTTTACAAATTATAAAAATGAAATATTTATAATACAAAAATGTCATTTAACCAATATGAATATGTTTATAATTCAATTATAAGTGATTGAAAAATGATTATTATATTTATGTTTTGGTTTTGATCAACACCAGAAGTAAAATATGATTAAAATTTAGGGTTTCAAAGATCTGTTTATACCATTCAACTATATTGATATGTAACCATTTTGGTGAAATCCATAGTTTCCAGACTTTTATATATTTTTCATTACTGTTATATGTCAATTCACCTCGTTAATAAATTATTCACTATCCATGTTTGATAGGGTTTCCTTATTAATTATTTCATTTCATATACAGTAGGGTATTCCAAAATTGTGAATAAGGGACCACCTTCTATAATTAAGAAATAATTATTCTATTACTATGATTTCTCTGTACTAGTTTAATTTTTTAAAATAAATTTATTTATAATGATTGTTGGGTGTGTTGGGTGTGATATAATTCAATGGGTCTTATGAATAAGAATCTAAATAATTTCATAGAGTTCTGAAATTATATTTTTATATTGAATCTTCTACAGTAAATGAATTAATAAAAACAAATCATAATGATAGATTTATTCAGAGATGGGACATATATTCTTTCATTATCATGACTCTACCACTTGGTATACTTAGTTTAATGAATCCATATTTGTTATGATTAATTATATATATATGGATTATAATCATTTTTGTATCTCAGGATCTTAAAGGATAACTAGATAAGAGATCCTCTCTCTCTATGGTTGTATGGAATAACTGAAATGGATGATCGAGTTATATCTTTCATGGAAAAAAATTAGAATATATTCTATGAATTGTGACATATCATTTGAAATTATACATTTGTGGCATCAAATATTATCGATTGGGAGTTAGAATATGATTTTACTATTACATATAAATCTTATTATCAGTCAATTGACAGTATGTAGGATCAAACCATGTGTTTTTTTACCTCATTCAACATGTCACTGATAACACCTACTAATTTATAAATGTTTGTAATCATTCATATGGATAATTCTCTACATTTTTATGACATAAAAAATATTATTCTATATGAAATCTATGTATGTTTATTGAAATTAAAGAGCTCAATTTTTTTAATATATATTCATTCAATACACATATTTTAGATCCTTATAGATATATTTTTTTAACATAATTTAACTCCCCTCATTTTTTTATTTTATAGTTATTAGTTTACATATGTACATATTCAACATAATGAACATAGTCCATAATTATGACATTTTCAATGAAACTATGGCTGAATTTCATCACATGTTTTAGTCGATGATGAAATCTAAATTATATTTTAATTCACATGGAAGTATGAATAGTGTATATAGATGATTGAACAATTAAAATTCATTATAATTCTCTCACCACACATATCGTTTTCTCATTCAATGATACTTTCTACTTGAGGAAGATATATTCCGAAAATACCATTATTAATTAATCTATTTTAATTATATTAAATATTCCAAGATATTTGGAGAAACATTATGGGATTATCAAAGTGGTGTAGAAGGAAACAAGGGATGAATGGATTAAAATAGACATTGGTTATATAAGTAAAATATCTTCATTGAATATATGAAACTGTTTTATATTCAATGACCCATGAAGGTAAATCCTGGGATAATATTATTACATAGGTTATGAATTATTTTTAATTTATTTGACTATGGGGGTGATGATCAATGTGTTGAATTGGTTGTCAAGAAATCAGTAGAAGTGTATTAGGATAGATTGTGATTCATGGTCTTTAGTTAATTAAATTCGATAGTGTAAGAGAATTTAAATGATGAAAAATTCAACTATGGAATGATGAAATTGACTTCCTCTCATGTATTGATTATGCTATTTATCACACATATATGGAATAATATTTATTAGTTTAATCTCATTAAAAATATATTGTTACTCTAGATTCATGTGTTTTGATAGACATTATCTCATTATAGATATATGTACATGTTGAATGATATATTAATGACTCTCATTTATTTTTCCTTCTTTGATTATCAATTCATTAAATAAATATTTATTTTTTCCCACGGCCTTCTTATATATGATTAAAATTATTAAAATCCAGAAAAAGTGAAAAATAATAAAATTTATATAGATCTATATCAAAATATAAGCAATCTATAAGGTAATATTATTATTACATAATAAATGGGACACTCATAATATCCTTTAAAAATAAATACACATCAAAAGTATCAAATTTTAAACCAGGTTAATATATATATTTTTAATTATCACAATGTAAATTAATAATAATATCATTTGATATCATAAAATATATACCATCTGAAGATTACAAAACTAATTTACAAGTTCATACACATATTCATATGTCCCCATATATTCAACCAAAAGTATATATTGCGTGATTATCTATACAACCTAGAAGACTCCATTAATCATGTTTTTCTATATAATATAGGTTCTTATAAAAAATATTTTTGTAGATTCAATTAGTTTTTGTTTGTATTTAGATTATCATATATTTTGACCTCAACAACCAGTAGAGCAACAAATATTATCACCCTTTTGTATTTATCCTTTATAGAAATCTCTAGTAATTGAACATTGAGACTAAACTCACAAATCTGGGGGCCTCAACTAATTGGATTCTAACACCTTAAAATTCCTTACATGGGTGAATAAATGTTTACCATGAAATTTATTTCCTTACCTAGTCCCATTCTACATATCTCTCAAGAAAATCCTGATCATAATGGTTGCCTTTATAACTTAGGCTTTGGTGGGAATTCGTAGGGAAACGAACCCTTCAAAAATATCCTTTCAGAGGCCATGCTCAATCATTTGATCTAAAAAAAGGGAACATACACCATTTAATTAGAGTAAAAAGTGTGAATTATGAACCATGAAAAATATTTGGTCATATTCATACAACTATATATATAATATATTACCTATATAACTTAAAAATTGATGGATTTCACTACTTTTAAAACCTTCCTGATGTGGTGTTGAAACATTGATCATCAAATATTTTACTCAACATGCATCATTGTAGACTAAGACTATAAACATTTTTTAACAATATATAAAACATTTTATGTTATTATTATAATCTAATCAGGATTGAACTATAATAATAATAACACCTAACTCATATCATTATTCCTTTCCTTATTTTACTGTAGATTTTTATTCAATAATATAATCAAATTTTCACTATCTCATAAACTCATATAATTCAGCCATACAATTGATCATCTCACCCTTCTGCACTAGTATCATCCATAATTTGATTGGTGGATAATCATTACCCTGTAAAATGTGTGGAAGGTCTTTCATTATCTCTATAGGTTTATGGTACTACCCCTACTCACCAGAAATAGATATCTATATTTTAGGTACCTAAATGAAACACTTATTTCTCAGTTTATAAGAATAATAATACGGAAGAACTAATACTAAAGAATGATGATCATATCTCATATACCATGTTGGATATTTATAGTGTAAAATAATATATATGATATGATGAAATCAAAATCCATAAATAATATCTAGGAGAGTTGACTCAATATGGTCAATGATAAACTTCAAGTGACACACAATATGATTCATGTAAAAAAATTCACAATAATTAATGAATTATAGTTTAAAGTTGACTGGAATATTTTTAGTGATATAATTAAAACATTTGATATTCCTCCTCAACTAACCTTGGTTCCATATTCTAAAAACACTATTCAATATCCCTTTACACACCTACCTTAAATTCTATAAACCAAGCCTCACATGAATATTAAATAAAAACATCATTACGATGATATGCGTACTAAGATTTCATCATAACATAGCATGACATATCCATTCCTATTATGGGACTATGGATTACCCATTTTGAAAATCCCAAAACCATATCGAATAGAATAGGGTTTTGTGAATTCCACTAAGGTAAAATGACGCACACTTGAATGGAATTTTCCTAGTATACTCGAATAATAACATGTGACTATAAAATTAATATAAACAATGAAAAGATAGATGAGATAACTATAGTGTAAAATGAATGAGAAAAATGACATTGGAAATAATTTAATGAAAAATACAAACACTTGAAATGATAGAAACCATATAATCTTAAAAAAAAAATTAATGGCATGCCATAGAAATTTAAAGAGTGAATCATTGAATCACACTGTCTATGAGCACCCTCAAATCCATCATCCATCACATGAGATATCTTACAATATTTTGTTTTAATAACTCCACATCGACTATAATCATATATGTATTCTGAATAATTTCTATAAAACACAATATGTGAAGAAAATTAACTAAGGTATGGGTGAATATAAACATATCCTTTTTTTACCAAATAATTTTGGATGATATGAAATAAAAATTCATAGAAATACCATAAATAGAGGGAGAATTGAAATAAAAATTTAGTAATTTTACAAGGATTGAAGTAATCAGTGAAGTAGTGATATTATAATTATAGAGCCCATCTATCACAGATTTTATATAACTGGATATTTGAGGTACCTAGAGTTTCAAAAAATATATACATCCTAGAAAAATATTTCCCATGAAAACCAATTAACATATTTCTATCCACAATATAGGGACCACATCATATAATGGATGTTTATTATATTAAGGAAGTACTGAAACTTATAAAAGATATCCTCTATAAAACAAGAGGGAGTATCAAATCCATGGATGAAGGACCCTCACCCTGATATATGGGGGTGACCAAAAAACCATCTGAAAGAATATATTCTTTAAATCCTCTATTAATAGATTATTTTTTGGATAATATAACAATGTGTGATAAAAAATTTTGTATGACACTATATTTAAATACAAGAGGTATAAAATATCTCATAGATTGAATATATAATGTTTGATGATATGGTGTATCAAAATTTTATAAAACGAGACGTTATGTAACATTCAAAACACATCATTTTACATGATTGGATGACATCATATTGATTTTATTAGGTTGAAAAATATTATTCAAAATACACTAAGATATCCTAAAATCATGATAGTTGATTGATAATAGTAATTTTTAAGAAGGATTTATGTGTGCATGAATTACTTCATTATAAAAATATCCATCAAATATGATGTTACCATTCTTCGTCCATTTTTTTATTGGTGGTGCTAACATGTTATGGTGATAAGAGGAGTACAAAAAGATTATCCTGTTATTAATTATAATTTGTTTTCTTCTAATAATGGGAGAAATTTTGGTTTAAATTTTTGTGATCATTCTAAATCATGGGTAATCAATGATTAATCAATAGAATCTATAAAAGGTATAATATTTTTTTATTCTTCATTTCTAATATTACTTATTTCATTTATCATTTATTATTCAATCATGGATTTTTTTATATTTTCCTTCATCTAGTAATAAATTTTTTTTATACCCATTAAAACCAAGTAGTGGTATCAATTACTAAGCAGAAAATTGGTTTATTAAATAATTTTGATAAAAAATGATTTTTAACATCAAATGTCTCACATAAAAACTCAGAATAAATCTGAATAGATTTTGTTTCTACTAATTTGGAATAAAAAAATATAATATGGGGATATCTTAGCTAATGAGTCTAAATAAATCCATTTATTTCTACTAATAGTAACAGACAATGTCATGTCATCATATCAACTAATAGCATCAATATAGTGTTTAAATAAAGGAAAATCTTATTGATTTTACATTATCTATATGAATCATTAAATATGATTACTAATAATATTCATCAATAAGTATTTTAAATCAAAAATTATAACAATAAACATAAGATTCGACCTTCACAGATCATAAAATGGTATATGATCATGTTATTTAAATAAAATATATTTATTTTTATAAACAATTTATGTTATTTTTCTTATGAATTACTACATGGGATTTAGTCAGGAATGTTATATATAGTTAGCTAATAAAACATTATTCTTCATTTAAATAAATTATGATTTAGATTATTTTAATTAAAAATAGTTTTTTAAACAAACAAAAGGCATCATGGGAAAAATTCTTAAGAACATAACCATTTATAAATAAATAAATAATAAATAATTTTGAAGTATTTAATTAAATATTTAAGAAAATTTTATCATGAAACATTAAATAATATTAAAAATGTATACATAAATACATTTTATATAATTATACATAATTCCAAATGCCATCAAAATAAATTTTTTATCTATAAATTGTAAGGATGATTTATAAAGTTCATATAATATAAAATATAACAAAAAACATAAAAATATTAAGTTTATGAATATTATTTTTTCATAATACATAATTTGAATAGTTCAAATTAAAGTCCTTATTCTATATATGATTTAGACCATGTTACAATAATATAGATGATTTATTTTATTAATAATTACATAATTTTAATTATGATATATTTATAAAATTTAAATAATTTTCAAAAAAAAATTATTATAAAATATTTATAGCTCATAAAATATCATATATTTACAAGGAAAATGATATATAATGTGTATTATGATATATTTAATAGTATGAAACACATATGAAATTATTGTATACATGATTATGAAATGAACCTAAAGAATTCATAAAATACTATAACTATTATAATTATATTTTATTCATGATTTTTTTGTAAATGGTCATGACATGTTTTTATATCTGAATTGTTAATTTATTAAAAAGTCAATATCAATATGATTATAAATGGATAGAAATTTTTTATATTATAAATATATTTTTTAATGAGTACAAAATATCAACATTATTCTAGTGATTTTCATATATGCATTAAATAAGTTACATACTAAATATAATAATGGATTTAGTTTCCATCAACCATGTCTATGGATTGAATGTATTGTTATTTTATTGAATTTGGTTATTAAATATTTTTTATACATATCTATTTTCATATTTATGATGAATTTAAATATATATTTAGTAACTTATCCCTTCATGGAGGTACATTTGGTTGGACATCCTTGCCTCTTGGAGGCTTATCACATGTTATAGATAGATTGTAGTTAGCTATCTGTGGTTTTTTTCCTACAAATATGTTCAAGGGCAATTTCATATTATTTCAAAATTTTATTTTAATAGTTTATGTATATTATGCAATTGATTTAATTTGATCTTTGAAAATCTAGTTTTCGTTTATTTTTTGTTGAGTTTAGGAATCTATGTGTTGTGTAATTAGTTAAACATTACTACAGTATGAACATACTGATTCTATGGATTGAATAGGATTCGAAACTAAAACTCTAAAGCAATGAATACACAAAGGGGAAAATATGAGAAAATATGGTCATATCAAATCATCTTTACTGATAATTTTTTTCAAATAGAATCATGATCTGATGTTGATCATTTTGTATGAGAGGCCCTAACCACTAGGCTCCCGAAAATCATCTTTTTTATGTAATATAAGTATTGTGGTGTCGAATACCATTATGCACCATTTCCATGGATTTTTATTTTTATTACATATATTTATGAATCCAAAATAATTGTAATACCATATTGATAGATATTTTTTCATATACTTATGATGGATTTTGATATTGAATTTTCAACCCCACTATACCGGAGTAAAATATGATATCATTGATTTTAGTTTAATACTATATATAGCCTTATCATATATAATTGATGCTAGGTATATCAATATGAAATATTAATCATCATCCCCTAATAGATATGATGATTTTAATAGGGCTCATATTTTTAGTTGAATACTATTTTAAAACGAACTTTATTAAGTATTAGTTTATAAATTTACTCATAAAATATATGTTTATGTTGTGTATAAATAGTATTATGACCATATAACATATCATTATGATCAATAATACCATAAGAATAATATTAATGAAATTAAACCTTATGAATAGTATTTTAATAAATATTTATAAGTATAAAAAAATTATATGTTTTAATGAAATCTTTTCTTGAGTAACCAATTGTCAATCATATTAAATAAGTGCATACGGATTCTTTTAAGAAATACATATTGAAATTTTTTTGGTTTCAATGGAATTAAATGTTAAATGGATGTGGGAATATTATCATCAAATACATAATTTTTGTTGTGGGTAATTAATACTCAATACGATATAGTATTATAATAACATGTTTAGATTAAAGGTTTCATTATAAATTATTATTATATTTGAATTCATTTAAATTATAAAATATAGAAAATGTTATAAAAATATTATTTAATTTAAAAAATAAACATATATTATATATGAATTTATAATAGGTGAAATTTTTAAATGATTCAAATGAGGTAATTATTCGGGATTCTCGGTGGGTTTTGTGAAACATCATTGAATAACCTTATAAGGTAACAGTTATATAGAAATTAATTTAGTGGTGTTAAAGTGTTTATGATTTTAAAATAGTATAATAAATGTTTTATAGTTATATTGGTTTTCAAATTACTTTGGTGTATTGATAGAGCATATAGATTTCATTCATTATATGAATAAAAAGTTTCTATATCATTTGTTTGACTATATGTTATTAGATCAACACCCAATGAATCTCATTGAAATATAAATATGATTATCTAAATTATCTTATATGATATTTTATGTATTAATGTATTAGTTTATTATTATATAAAATGTGAAATAATACAAATAATATTTGATTCATTAGATTATATATCATTTTTTTTTCAATTTAGACAAATATGAAAATGTTTTATCCATATTAAATATTTTTTATCCACTTGTTTTTATAAATATAGGGTAAGATGTCCCCCTTATAATTGGTGGAATATTTAAAGGATTACAATCATATTTTCAATATATTAAAATTATAAAAACAGATAAAATACAATGTCTTTTGTATGTGTAACAGTTGATTTTTTAAATAATGTTTTAGAATGGAAATAAGAATTATTACTATAAAATAAAAAGGATTTTATGTATCATATCATGATATTATTAATAAATTAAACTGTATAAATTATAGAGGGAGTATTTTTTACCTTATAAAAATTTATTGCTAATAAATAATAGATTATATATATCTAAAATAAATTTTATATTAGTTGAGTAATGTAATTATTTTAGGACATGGGATGGTGAAAATAAATGTAAAGAGTTAAATTTATTTACCATGAGAATGTGAACATCACGATTTCTTGAAGGAATATACCAAGAAAAATGATGTTCTCTACAAAATTAATCTAGTAAAAGGGTAATAGTATATGGAGTTACATATACATGTAAATAATAATATTTATATTCTATAATATTATCAATTTTACATTATTCAAATTGAGTTTTGGATGTGTCGGTACGTAATAATGTACATAGATATATTATTTGAAAATGAATTTAAATGAAAACTATGAATAAGAAAATTCATTTTATGATACTTTTATGCCTATAAATTGTTATACATATATAAAAAAATTTACATCAATTATTTTTATTCTGATGAGTTATGTATTTTAAATATTTTTAGGTAGATAAACATTAAAAAATCATTACGAAATATCACATTTATTAAAATTAGAATTATTTATAAAGGATAATCAACAGATTTTTTATTGGTAGTTTTTTGTCATGTTTTCACATAGATACGTGGATGGATATATATATATATATATAAGATAATTTAACAGGGCACCATAATGTTATGTGAAGACAATGAAAATCTATAAATCTATCATATTTGACATATTATATAGGTTCTTATGTAGGGATACGTTATGTGTTACTAAAACTGTTGTTATAATAAAACAATGTATCATATAAATGGAAATATATTTTTTATCATTAATTCACATTTTTTTTTCATATATACATATATTGAAAAATCTTTCATAATGTGTAATGATAATAAACCTCTCAATGTATGACTCTGAATTATCCGTAATCAATTTCCATCATATAGTATTATAGGTTATGATTAAAATTTATAAATAGAATTATTATGAATATTTTTGGGAGATATATAATATGTTAATGAGGAAAAAAATAATTCATGCACCGAATTTGAAACTATGTATGTAACATGATGTGTTATAAAATATTTCATTATAATACTATGGGTTCATGGAAAATACTTGGCGTCCCAATACATGATGATATAAATATATATTTCATGTTAACTATAATAATTATTTAACATTCATACATAATCCTTGCTGTTTTCATTGTCATATAGCGGTTAGGTATGCTTTTATCATTTCATCAGTTTGAGCCCAACTAATATGGGATTGGACAT
Source organism: Viscum album (assembly GCA_963277665.1). Lineage (NCBI taxonomy): Eukaryota > Viridiplantae > Streptophyta > Magnoliopsida > Santalales > Viscaceae > Viscum > Viscum album. The sequence continues at coordinate 2,055,078,897 of OY728120.1, read as the reverse complement.
CTCATATAATAAGTATAACATCTAGACCGAAATTATGATACACTAAAGAATATGAATCTTTGAATATAATGTTATAGTATTTTATTTTATATTTTCATGATGGGAATGTAATTTTCCAACTTATAATGGTGATTTACATGTGACGTATTAATTTAATTCTTTTGTCTAAACATAAATAATAATATATGTATGATTATGTTATGTTATATTAACGTAATATTAGTCCCATGGTCTATTTATGTCTTGGATAATGGGAATGCATCATAAATCACTCATTTATGTGATGTGTTTTGTTCACATAAGTATATAAATGCACGAGTTTGTTGGATATTAGGTCAAATCAATTTTTATCTTGAGTATAAATGGTTATTTTCTATAGAATTCACTATGAATTAATTTATTAATCTTAATAATCATTTTACTTCTATTAATAAATGGTATTTAGGGTCCACATATTTCTTAACATAATAGAGATTTATTTCCTCATAGACAGATTCTAAAAAAGTATATTACATTAAATCAAAATGTTTTTTATTTGTATTCCTAATGTATGTAATATAATGTGGTACCTAATGAACCTGGTGATATGTTTCCAAAAGTGTTTTGCAAAATATTATAATTAATTTTAGGAAAGTCTCACATGTCATTGAATATCATAGAATATAATGATAAATGACGCTATGTCCATTATTCTTTAGTGTGAGTTGGATATTAATGTTATATAACCAAAATCCATTACACATTTAATGTGTTTTGGCATATATCATAAGGTATGATATAAATAATTGTTTTATAGGACATATAGTATCCTAGAGATTCTGATATCTCTTAAACTGAGAATATTGTATTTGACAATTTTTTTTTCTATCAGGATTCAAAATGGATTCATGAAACATCCTAACCCAATAATATTTAGTTATATAAAATAATGTGGGTTGGGGTGAATCTTATTTTACAATACAAAATGACACCTCATAAGGTCATGGAATTCATATTCTAATAGTTATGTTAAGGATGAAATTAATGTACGTTATCATTTAAGAACCGTTTCATATCATAAAATGCATTGTAATTAAAATTTTAATTGTTATTTTAATTAAATTGTATTTTTAATTTACTATTATGTTGTAAGGAATTTTTAATTTAAAAATAACAAAACGAGAATCCTTGAGTGAATTACATATGATGGTTGTATCCATTAAATAGTTATGTTAGTGTGAATTTGATACTTCCTAGACAGAACACAAAATTAAGGTTTACATCCATCCCCAACAATTTAACTACAATATGTTTTCACATATTTTTGATATGAGGAATACCATGAAAAAGAATAAAATTTATAAAATCATAGGAACCTTTTTAGTGGGGTGTATTTTGAGTAACCCTTTGTAAATCCTCATTATCCATGGATGATGTATACTGTATAAATTTCATTACTGATGTTACATTGTTTCAATAAATTTCCATTACCAGTATGTATTAATAAATTTATCATACATGATATTCTATTTTATGGGGTTTCAATTTTTAATGATTTATTTAACATAACTATCATAAGGATAAACTATACCCCACAAATATGTGGTATTGATAATAAAAATTGATAAAATTGTGGAAATTTCCCTAAAAAGATTTGAGAAATAATTGAATAGATGGATAAACCCACACAGGGAAGCACTAGATTCATAATACTTATAGTGTACCCATTCTCTATTTAAATTGTGTCATCATGGGAGTAATTAAACAATGTTCACTAAGAAATACATGGTCTAAAAAATTATTACTAATATGAATCTGGTATTCAAAATATGCACAAAATTCATTTTAAATATAATCTAATGGGGTAGAGAATATTTCTTCCATGTTCCATGGAGAATTATTATAAAATGGAAAATTTTATTATCTAATTCTGAAAATGATGTGAAATAGTGTGAAATACACTCAATGGAAAATATTACATGGAATGTTTAATCACATAACATGGTGTGTGGAATTTACAAATAATGTATCCTTGTTTATTACCAAAACAATCAGTATTTAAACTTAAATAACATCCATTAACTAAGTTCTATAGACTACCTTGAATTAGACACTATCATTATAAACACACGTTGAAACCCCAAATCATATTCCATATGTATCACAGATAAGATATGGCAAAATTATAGTAGTATAGAAGGGCTTAAAACAATTTGAATATTTTGGTATGTTAATGCGGCAGAGAATTATAAAATTCTACTCCATCCACAAAAAAATTCTACCTGATAGCTTCCTTTTACAGAAAAAATTATATAAATATGCCAATGTGGCATGGAAAATGATACTCTCTACCACCCCACATCCTATATCACTCAAAATCAATTTAGAACCCTAATTTAGAATGTTCTATGGTACCTAAATAATATATTCAAAACCATTTCAATGGTTAATAAATTCCATATCTAAACTCAAAATGATTCAATGGGTTTACACTAATTTAACATTCAAATATAAAATTTCATACATTAAAAAAGGTCACAAAGAAACTCCTATAACAATAATAAAATTTAACATTAAAGAGAAAATAAATAATTGAAATATGAATAACCAACAACTATTCTAGATGAAAATAACATATCTGTGGTTTAATACAGTATCTAATAGTTCTATAATAATATAATTTTTTAGTATTTAAGTTATATACATATATATAATATTTTAATTATAAAAAATACAATAAGTTTAAATTTTTATTACTCATCTCACGAAATCATTATTAATATTAATTTGGATATCACCATGCTATTATATTTATTTCATCATACAATAATTGAATAATTATAACACATAGAATATAATATGGATGTTAATGTCTATATTTTATTATGATAAACCCATTTCTAATGAGACCATGGATATTCTATGATAATTCAGATTAATATTTTACTAATTCTACCCCTCCACCTTGTCTTATTATCCTAAACATTTCATTAAAAAACAATATATCATAATTGATAGAATAGGGGAAATTGAATTATTTACAGAATATGGGAAATTTTATATGTCCTAAAATAAATTTATATATAATCAACCATTAACTATCCTACTATTAATGCTATTCCATTATTTCCCTCATCAATATAAATGTAATTCACATAATCTCTCTTCCATGAATCTTATTATTTACACTCAGTTATTACCCCTAACTATAAATATATGCATTTTTAAATTATTTATCTCCATTATATCCTCTAATATGTCCTAAAAATAACAAAAAAATATTGAAACTCCACATATATCATTTATAAAAATAATCCATTCATAAAATTAATGAATTAATGAATTACTAAAAATAAAATTACAATTCAACATAAAATCTAATGGATAAAATAAATATAATTAAAAACTAAAAAATTACAGTCCAAGGGAAAAAATCCATCTCCAAACCTATGGTGGTCTTGAAAATTATATTCAAAGAACATTTGAATTTCCACTAACCCATATCCTTAGATCACATGACAAAATAATAAAAATATTTTAGAGAACATAATGTAAAAATTCATTTTTCTATTATTATTATGTTTTTTTATAAGATAACATAATCATGTATTAATCATAAATTTAATTTTTTTGAAAATAGATTTTTTGATTACGTAAGATAACAATTTTATGTTTTTATGGATAAATTTGAAATGAACATTGAAAATTAGGTCATAATTTTATGAGAGGATGAATAATATATTCCAGTTAATAATAAGTGGTTACCATTATATCATAGTTTTTAAGGAATGGTTGGTGATATAATGAAAAATATCATAAATGATTCCAATATAGGATTGGGTTTCTAAGATGGATTCAGTTTTCAATGTAGCATTCTATGTTTTAAGAAAGAAACATTATGTTCAATAGTATACATAAAACAATACATCATTCTCAAATGATCGACTAAATATAATTATTTAAATGTTACTCTTATAACATATCTATTGTAATATTGGGAATAAATAATTCCAGTTTAATTATGAAATATTATTTATACTTGTTTAAATATTGATTTATCAGTTACGAATTTATTAGAAATTGAAACAAAAACAACTTCAATATAAAGGATGTGTTTTTATGAAAACCTATTTAAAAAGAGAATAATTGTGTTTGTAAAATCACATCACTCTATATGGATTATTTTTAATGAAAAATATATTTTATATTTTCAACATAATGGTTTAAATTAATATTATATTTTTTCTATATGTGAAATAAGAACAAATTCATTTTTTTGGATAAAAGATGTTTTTCTCTTAAAATGCAGTTTCACAACCTTTTGATGAAGAACCCATTTTAAATCTTGATTTTTTCACCTTTATATGTTCTATTTGACAAAAATAACTTCTTATTTAGATATAGGTCATCAAAATTTACATCGGTTTTATTTTGGTATGTTTTAGATAAAATTTATTTTTTAATTCATAGTGAAAAATAATACATTTAATTAAAATAGTATTTTCATCTAATAATTTTATATAGTAAGATAGTTCATATAATTGTGTTTAATGTGTAATTGGATTAATTATTTATAATTTAATTCATTTACAAAAATTTCATGTAATTTCACATTTAAAATGGACACAAACACATGGCAATCATTTGATAGTTATTACTTCTTAAAACATCACACTGAAATTTTGACAATGGGAATTAATTTTACATTAATTACAAAAATTTTTGTGATTTGAATTTGGAAAAAAGGATTCTACATTTGGAATCAGAATGATCAAATTGTGTAAATTGGTACCTTTTATTTTTTAAGATTATGATTATTAACTTCGTTAATAATTTTTATTTACGATCATTAAAGGGATAATATTATAAATAAGGATAAAATATAATAATATAATAATATAAAACTACCCTAAAACGAGTTTAAATACTATTTGATGATAAGTTTTAAACTACGACCTTACTTAGGTAGAACTTTTGGACATTTTGGGCCACATGGGTGTAAAAATAACATTTTATAATTTTTGATTTAAAAAAGGGAAATTTAACATAAACATGTATCTTTTACTAAAAAATTTTCAATCTAAGTTTATAAAACTGATTCATATTACTATAAATTGATATTATGAAGCTAAAAAATATTCATAAGTTATGGTATTTTGTTTATATTTTTTAGATATAAAATAAATAAATTTATTTCTGCCACAATGATGATGCAATGCTTAACATATTTATAAAAGATTAAAATAAATGTTATTATAAATATTAAAATAAATTTAAATTGAAAATTTTGATGCCATAAAAAAATTTATTTTTTATTATGACATATTACATCTGATTTAATTCTTTTTGTTCGCAATAATGAATTTTTTATGAATTTATCAAAATTAAATTACTAAATAGTATAAAAAATGACATAGAAGTGTTTTTAAAACAAATACAATTTTTTTAAATGATATTATGGTCCAAAAATAATAATAATCACCATATGAATAATTTAATGTTAAAAATTACATTAACTATCCACTTTCTATTATCTTGGAATTTTATAGCAACTATAGTAACCATATATTCTGAAAATACAAGACAACATGGTAAGAGTTAATGACGTTAAATAAAGGTTAAAGATATAAGATAATGTTGATTATATGACCTAAAAATTTATAAAACCTTTTGGATGATAGTATTTTGACCGATTAACATCTTATCCTTGAAATATATTACTTCATAACTAATATAATTCGAGAATCAGTTTATAATAAAATAATATTTGAAGACATCCCAAAAGTGCCCATCCTTTCTCTTATAAAAGAGAATCACATATACCCACTTACTCACTAAACTAAATCCCCTTTTTCATCCAAATTCTACTCAAATAAGCTCCAAAAATCCCTACCCTTTTAATAAAGGCCAAAATGTTTTCATAAATTCATCATATGGTGACCTTTTGTGAAAATCTAAAGAATAATCTCGATAATAAGGTATTTGTTTAATCACATATTTCAAAATTAATTTCTTCTTCAAAATCCTCTTCTTATGTCATTTCAGTAATAAATTAATAAACCTAGTATATTATACATGATGAGATGTTATTGTACCTATGGTTATACTTTATACATCATTTTATATATCATATGAATAACAATATCACAAGGTGTGCATATGTAAGACTTACCATCTCCACACTGTGGTGTAATTTGTTATTCAACTATACTTAATTTTGATAGATATAATTATGAGTATATGTGATGTAAATAATTAATATAACATGATAATAATTATGTATAATTAATATACCATCCAATTCAATATTTATTAACCATTAAGTGAATGATATCATTACTCGTGCATACGTACAACCTACCGTCTCCACGATGCGATGTGATCCATTCTACATGATCATAATTAAACCATGATTATTTATATGAATGGAATGAATAAATATTATCTATATTATATTTATATTGTCAGTATGATTATTTATTCTTTATATATAACATACCTTTATTATTTCCATAATCTGTACATATGATAATTTCATTTGAGGATGAGGGGAATAGTGCCCCTCAAAGTGATATGACTCATTTTTTACTTACTTGTAACTTATATTGGATGATGATGATTAAAATATTAAAAATATATAAAATAGATATTATACTCTAATTATATTATAATTAGGATTCATTTATTTTTCATTACATTAATATAGTAATGAAATGAATGAAGCATTCATGCATACATATGTCTTGCTATCTTGAGGAACAGTTCATTTCATTTCTTATCCCCAAATTATATAAAATATTCTAAATAGATATATAATGGATATAAATGATTTTTAAATAATTAATAATATAATTAAGATGATATAATGTTGATTACATTGATAATTTACATAAAAACGAGTCCAATTTCCACTCAAGTACCGAATATCTACCAAACAGATGATATGAACATAAATAATTATATAATTATTATAACATTATAATTTGGGAAATATAAGGAATAATAAATTTGAAAATTGTTCTCAATCAACTATTAATTAACCTATGTTTATTTTTCATGAACAAAACGATTGTACGTGATAAGTCGGGCTCAAGGTAATGAATCTTCTTAAGACAATTTCAATTTTTTGGTCACTTCGTTGACTTCATTATTTTGTTATACTATGATTTCGTAAGAAATAACTTTTGATATCTTATCTAGTATTATTTCTTGTATTATGAGGAGTTATTGTAATGTCATTCTAAAACATAATGGCATTGGAGTATAATGAGTCAATACATGGCCTTATACAACATCCCCAAGATGCCAAAGGATAGAAATAAATTCCGAATGGTTTAAAATACAAGTGTGGGGAACATTTTCCAATTAATAATAAAGCAATTTAACAGATATCTCACTATATAATGCATGAAAAAATGAAAAAAAACTCAACAACTTTATATATCTTAGAACCACATCAATGTGTGCAATAGTGGAATACCAAGAATTACCAAATTAAATAGAAGATAAACAACTACAATATCTCAAGTGACCACAATACTCCATTCTACAAAAACACCAAGATAGAAGCACAACCATCACTGAAAAAACACATGTATCATGAGTTTATGCATAAAGTATATGACACTTTACCTTTTCCCATGTTCAGAAAGATGGCATCTATAAAACCACCAATGTTCCAAAGCAGGGAGAGTATTAATCTCAAGTGGTTTCCCCAATGACTTCCATATATACACCACTAGTATATATGAGTTAGAAATAATTAAACAAAATAGTTTATATAAAACAATTGTGGAAAAAGTGTTTATAAATAATGATAATCATGTTCTTAAAACCATTTATAACAAAAAGCATACAAGTTAAATTGAAATTGAATATTCCAGAAAGTTATTTTTCTGGAAAAATAACTTAATAAAACATTAAAACAATTTCTAAATATTATTTTGTTATACCTAATCCATTCCACACATCCACAAAACCAACCATGCATGATACACTATTACAGTTCCATACTCATGAGTGGTTTCTCATTGATCTACCATGTCTTCATAAAGAAATTGTTCCCCATTTTCCATTTTATCTTTGTCACTAAGAATAATGTCATATTTAAAACATGCCTTGTATATTTCATATGAACACACACACCAATATACGCAAGGATCATGACAAATAAAATCATTTTTCAATAACATCACCTTCTTATTGAATACCATTTTCTAATAAAACATTTTCAATGCCAAACCATGTCAATAAAACTCAATTTTTATTAAAACCCTATTTTCAATAAAATCATTTTGAAATTTAATAAAATCAAAAATTTAAAATTATTATTTTAAATTCATGATACTAAATATCTTTCCACAACAATTTAATAAGATCACACAATTTCAACAAAAACCATAAATCATCACTAATGAAGAATTATTACATGATTTTCATAATGAATTTAATTCAAATAAATAAATTTAATTCAAATAAACCAAATTGAAACTAATACAATCAATTATAGTAAGAGGATTTGAGAGAGAATCCGCTGAACATAATGGTTTTGATGAAACCTGACATCGAACAAAGAACACTTAAGAAAACCGGGATGAATAATCACATAACCGTTGTAGATCTCTTATCATAGCTCGATCGAAACCATTAAATTACTTATTTGGAATACAACCTCATAGATCTACCCATAAAATTATTATATATAAGAAAAATAGAGGATAAGATAATTAGATCTAATTAGATCTACGAAAACTATCATGAACGATGAAGAAAGATCGCATACCTCAAAAATATAGGTTCGAAAAAACATAGGAATATTTCAAATTAACTCAAAAATGCTTGGGAGAGGATCTTATATCATCAAGGAATAGAAATTATTTGTAATGGATGCCTAGGAGAAAAAATGGGAAACTTTTAGGAAAAAACTTATAAGATATAGTTTTTTATGATATGATATAAACCACACATATGGTAAGTTCACACGGTTAGATAGAGTGTGCAATAATTTATTGTTCGATATTTCATAGGCAGACCACCTCTCGACCTCCTCACATACTCTAAATAATTTAATGCACACCGTGCTAAATCTCGCTACATAAAATATGCTCTCTAGCACGGTTTGTAATAGGATTTCCTCATGGTTGGATAAATCGTGTGCAGCCTGTGTGCCTCTCCATTAACCCGAAAAACATACAGAAAGATCATCAAACACTGCCAACATTCCACATTATAATTTATATCCATAAAAATACAAATAAAGGGTTACATAATAGAAATTGAGGGTACTACATTCTCCCCATCAACTATTTTTCCTTCCCTATAATATAGAAAACACATCTCCTCCTTGAAAGAGTTATGGACATTTCTCATTCCTTTCCTTCTCATGTTCCCAAGACTCTTAATAAATATGTAAATTCTACCATAAAACCAGCACTTTAAAATATATTTTTCTATTCAGGACGTTCTCTTTTTGATCCAATACCCGATCTAGGAAATGTACCAATGATGAATTCGACTCTAGGTTAACGTGATCCTATCTTGTCACATGGATAGTATCATGCTGGTACCTTTTCAACTAACATACATGGAAGATATTATGCACCAAAATGAACCATGGTGGAAATGAAAACTGAAATTCCACCTCTCCCACCCATTCTAGTATATCAAAGGGGCCAATGAATGTACGAGATAAATTGACCCACTTCCAAAATAATGATTTCCACATCTTGGATAGATCCTCCAGAACACATGATCACTTATAGAAAATGACAACAACCTTCAACAATGATCTAAAATAGATTTATGATGATGCTAAGATGTATACATACTCCATCTAAATAAATGAATATTATTCATTATTTCATTGAAAATTATCCTCCCAACTAGTAAAGTGTCACTATATTTCTCCCAGCATAGTGGAGAAAGACACGGACACCCATGAAATGTTTCAAATGCAGCTATATGTATAAAGGCATGATAACTATTACTATATGAGAACTACACTAATGGTAAATGATCCTCCCATTTGACTCCAAAATCCATTACAGAAGCCCAAAAATGTCTTCAAACATATTTATCATCCGTTTTCATAGCCCATATATTTGATAATGATACTCTATTCTCATATTCAAATGAGTTCCAAGTAAATGTTTTAATAATTTCTATAAACAATATATGAACTGAAAATATCTGTATTAGACTATTGTTATTGGTATTCCATGCCTCTTTACCATTTCATAGATATAGATTTTAGATTGATCTTCCACTGTAAGATTTTCAGGAATTGGAATGAAATGAGACTTCTTGGTAAGACAATCCACTATCACTCATATGGAATCATGTTTATGGACCATTGTTAGAGAATTGTAACAAAAACCAAAAAAACCTTCTCCAATTAACACAATGGAATAGAAAAATATTGAAAAATACCTGCCAGTCTCAGATGCTTTCCATTAACCTGATGAAAAGTTATGAACATTGAAATTAACAGAACCACTTTCCTTTTCATAGAGGTCCAACAAAAATGGGCCTTCAATGCCTTATACATCATCTGTGTAGCCAGATGTACATCCTATCTCAAATAGTGGTAAGCATGAATAATCATTTATTAAGAAGACATTAGTACAACCATTTGATTATTAAACTAAAGAACTTCATTCCCCTCATGTTTCCATCCCTCAAGGATCTCCCCGTCATTGTGTTTTGAACTCATAACCAGACATTCTGCATCAGATGTGTGTGCCTCATTGACCATATTCACTAAATCAAAAACTAGAATAGCTGAAAAGAAAACAAAAAAAGCATATTTGTATTCACATTCCATGTTCATGTTAGATAATACCTACATCAACTTCCATTCATCTAAATCATCTTTATCTATATGAGCATATGAATTTTTGGTAAATTCACCTACTGCATAATTCCATTTTCCTAGTGTATACATTAATACAATTTCCAACATTTAGAGATACTCAATCCATCTACTTTGTCTCATATTTAAATAACACTGGGAGAAAAAAAAATTCATGCTTTTTGGCCCATGAACACAGTAAATTTCTCACCAAAGTGATAATTATTCCATGTCTTCAAAGAATAAACGATTTTTACTTATTCGAAGTCATGTTTTGGATAATTTTTATAAATCACTCTCAAATTACATAAACCATATGCCACAACATGGTCTCCAATAGTAAGAAAAAAACCCAACCCTTATCCTAAAGCATCCATGTACACCACATTTCCCCATCCTATTTCTGGAAAAATCAAAACAGTTGCTGAAGTAAGACAAACAATAAAATCCTTGAAAGGTTTTTTGCATTCCGATATCCATTGGAAAGGAGCATTATTTTTTTCAATGTTTTCATTGGTGAGGCCGACCATAAGAATTCACGAGCAAAGAGTTAGATATAACCAGCTATAGCCAGAAGACATTGTATCTTAATGACATATGTAGTGGTTTCCATGAGATCAGAAATTCTATCTTTTCTGGATCCACCAAAATAAATTTTCCAAAAAATCACCTGGCCAAGAATGTGTTTCTACAGTATCAACAAATAATACTTAGATAGTCTAGAATACTAATGGACATCTATCTTGATTTGTAACACTTTCACCAGGTGTTCCACATTCCCATCACATGTCTTTGAATACACCCAGATGTCATCAACAAACACCGAAAAAATGTCCAGATAATGATAAAATATAGTGTTAATACAATCCATTAAGAATGTTAGTGCATTCCGGAGACCGATATTTATGAATACATAACTTTATTGGCCATATATGCTTCTGAAAGTTGTCTTTGGAATATATACCATTCAAGCATACAATTGATGATATCTTGATCACATGTACATTTTATAGAACCAATGAGATCACCCAATTTGATCAATAATATCATCAATTTGTGGAAGTTCAAACTAATTCATTATTATAACATGGTTTAGCTTATGATAATCGACGCACATCTGATGAGTTCGATCATCTTTATTCATGAAAAATACTGGGGTTACCCACAGAGATGTACATGGCTGAATGAAATCATTTATTTCAAGTAATTAAAATTTCACTTTCAATTCCCTTAACACTGTTGGATCCATCCTATAAGACATAAGGGAAAAATGGAATGTCCATAGAAAGAGATAAATTGTAAACTCCACATCCCTTATAAGTGTAAACCCAAAAATTTTATTAGGAAAGGCATCTATAAATTGATCCACCACTCCTGGAAAATTGACATCTAGGATCTCTTTTATCAATTTCAAAGCCAATGTGGACAACTAGTAAGATAACGTTCCCATCACTGGTACCAACAATACCATTTCACTCGTATTTACTACTTTCTCTCCTTTGAAGAGATGTTCAATGTTGTCCTCATTTATGAAACTGATTATTATACTATACTAATCAATGTGACACTTGAAAATTTTAATCTAATCCATGCCTAGGATTAATGCATAGAAATCCATCTTAAACATCGAGAAGTACCATTTCAGCTCACCTCTATCAATAGTTGTAGAACTAGCTCTACCCATGAAGGAATAAAATTATCTTTCAATATTGGGAGTTCATTGTTTTTTCATAGATGGAATAATTTCACATTTTAAATATAGCAAGTCAACAATATGAGAATAAATGAAGGAATGGGATGTATAGATATCAAATAGTACATTAATGATGGTAGAATTAAAAAAACCATACCTCTCACCATAGATGGTCCAATATGATCATCCATAATCATCTGCTCAGGTTCATACAGTTTATTCATTTCTACACTCTGATCATTTTTCCATGATGATATTTCCATTAACGAGGAGTAACTGTATTCTAAGAATCATCATGGACAACATTGTTCTTTTCACTTGACTGATTCTACTAGCCTCGTCTTATTAATTCACATTATTCTTATAATGCCTAAGAAGTGTCCCGAGAACCTGACACCAGAGCATTAAGAATGATTTGATTAATGTTTCCCACGTTTTTGTAATTATTTCATTCCCTTGGTACTTCTGTACACTCCCACTTTATGTGCCAAAATTAAATAGATTGGTAGCATCACTCATAGATCAATGGTCATGGATGAAGACTTATATATACAACTATCAGATTACGATTCCCACCCCCACCATGGAAATAGGTTTTTATATTTTTCTTTCTCCCATAATTATATTTTCCTCCATTTCTAGTAGGCATCATCATACATCCTCATCCTATATCTCCGGAGATTTCTTACTCATCCACTGGATCTCTATTCACAATCTCTATGAAACCATTAATACAGAGAACCATAGTATTTGATAGAATTTGATACCTTATCCCTAATTCAAAGATGAGTCCCCTTCAGTGACGCCCATGCCGCATCATCTGGTAAAAATCATACTAGATTCATGAATTTTGATGCATACTCTATGATAGAGGGATTCTCCACATTTATGATAAATAAGTTGGTCATCCTCTACACCTTTAATATGTGAGGATAGAATTGTTTACTGATCAATTCTTCAAAATCCTCCCATGTAAGTCATTGATCTGGTTTACCATGCACTACTAGTTCCCACCACTAGCATGTGAGATCCTCATGTATATACGTCACTAGATCTACAATTTGCTCCATTTTTATGCTGATGAACTTTAGTAAATGATTCATCCTACTGATCCACACCTCCACCTTCTTGGGATAAGAATAACCCCAAAAAATGGGTGTATTTTTCATCAATAACTAGATAGAATGGTCCACATTCCTTGGAACATCCCTCTGATTCCCCGTGACTATCACCTAAAACGCCTTCACGATGCTCTAAACCAGATCGTGGTTAACATGTCGCTCAGGCATTACCACATTCGTCATAGCTTATTCTTATTTGATTCTATGACGCCTAGTAGGTTGCATTTTCAAAATAAGAAATAACTCGGTAAGTCTCGATCCTTCGAAACTAATGGATTAGAATTTAAAATTTTATCGCATCAACAATCACAAAATTGTTTTCCCAAAATAATCATGTTCACATTCAAACATTTTCTAAAATCCATTCATGATTTTTTAAATCGAAAAATTTTCAAAATACACCATTTATCTTCTTCTCAAAAGCAATTATTTGAAAAAAAAATTATACATTTTTAGAAAAATTACACATTTTCCCAAGATCCTAAATAATTACTCCAAATGAAATATTATATCCTAGGTGGAATTCATTCCTCTAATGCATGACATGTTTTCCTCATTGGATAAACTCATGACAGTGTGGTTCTCGTATCATATATGTGTCTACAAAACACTTTTGATCCCAACAATCTAGTAACATGATGTTCAGCCTAAATGGGTTAGCTACTTCCTTTTATTCTATACATTTCATTTCCCAAAAATATAACTCATTTCCATGATCACAACCCAAGGAATAGTCAAGGATGAATCATCTCGATGACCAATAATGTGAAAAATGGTTTTTTGGCAAAGACCAATGGAGATGACACAATTTATAATGAAACTCTAATCCTCATTTTCTTGGGAGTAAAACAAGTCATTAAATGGCCTTAAATGGCATCCCCATGACACCAAAGGCAGGAAATAAATGCCTAAGGGATTCAAATAAAAATAGAGGATGATTTTCCATTTATGAATAAAACCATTTACTAAAAAACTATCTATATGATGCATGATCGAATGTAAGACAACTCAACAACATTATATATCTCAGAACCACATCAATGTATGAAACATCATAAGTCCAACACGTATCAAAGTAAAAGGATGATAAACAACTAAATTGTCTCAAAAGACTATGATACTCAATGCTCCACAATCTCTAAGAATCTCTATAACCGAAACAACCCAATTATCACACATTTGTTCCAAAAGTATTTTACACTTTACCGTTGCCCATGTCTCAAAAGATGGCATCAGAAAAATTACCAAAGTTTCAAACCAGGGGTGAGTATAAAAACTAGTAGGTTTTCCCAAATTAATTTCCTACTCACACCACTATGATAAATTACATAGAAACAATTATACAAAATAGTTTATAAATATCAATTTATCAGAAACAATTTATAACTAAATGTGAGAATGTTTCTGAAACCCTTTATAACCAAAAGCATAAAGTTAAATTGAAACCAATTTTCCATTAAGTAATTTTTCCAGAAAAATAACTATAGAAATCATTAAAACCGATTCTCAATATTCCTTTTTCATAACCAACCCGTTCCATGCATCCAAAAAAATCAGTCATGCATGCTACGCGATGACGATTCCATTCTTACGAGCGGTTTCTCATCGATATACCCAGTTGTCACAAAGTAATTGTACCCCATGTTCCTTTTGACCTACTGCACTGAGAACATAGTCATATATGAACCATGAATCATATATAAAATTTTAATACACACACACCAATATTCCCATGGATCATTCCAAAGAAAATCCTTTTTCTATAAAATCACAAATTTATTTAAAATTATTGTTGGTCACAGTGGATACTCAATAGGGGGGTGAATTGAGTTCCAATTAAAATTTTCTGTTAGAAACAATGTTTATTAAAATCTCCCTATTTCAAAAAAAGATTAATCTTTAGTGAATTTATACAGATTATAAAGGTTCAATTAGTTTCTCAAAGATTGATTAGTTCACAGTTAACTTAATCTAATGATTTAATTAACTTTTGAAACTAACCTACTAGTTTATAATAAATATAAACACTTGCGAGTTTAACTATCAAAGTAGCTTTGAAAATAAATTATATTTCAAAGTAGTAGCAGCGGAATATGAAATAAATATGTATAGTATGGATATAGTATGTAGCTACAAACACAGAGAATTAACCAAGAGGCTTAGTCTCAAGTTGAGGATTAGTCCTCTCAAAAGTTTATATAAAATTGATCCACACCCTGGATCGGGGTTAACAACAGTGAACACACTGTCCAGGTCACAAGACCTCTACCACAGTTCTGCGTGGGAAAACAAACAACAACTCAGAGCTGTCCAGGTCTCACACGACCTCTACCACTATCCACAGTGGGAAATGAAATGTAAAACGGTTTGCTGAGGATTTACAGATCCTCCAGTAAAAGTACAGGAGTCAGTGTGTGTGTTTAATACAGCAGATAACACACACTGCTCAAAATGTAAAACAAATATATCACAGAGTAGAGATGTAGAGTTTAGAAATGGCTCTGGTGATTTCCGTATAGCTCTGGACTCTTTTGTATATGGTCAGAATTTATTCTGAGTCCTCTTCTCATTTTTGTTTGAGAAGAAGACTGTCGTATGCTTCTTGTTCATAGGCAGTGAGATGTAGTCGATGAAGTTCTTCAATCGTTCTTTTGTATGCACAGAACTCTCTTTGAGTAGGCTTGATTGTATATGAGATTCTGTGTAATCTCTTGATATGTGACTTCTGTTCTACTTAGTTCTGCTCAACTTACTTCTTGTATTCCTCGTATGTTCTCTGAAAAAAAAAATCCTTCCCCTTTTTTTTCAGCAGAGTATTCTGATATTTATATCACATGCTCTGGAAGACAGAAGAGGTTTCTTTTCAGCAGGTACGAGGTACGGTTTCCTGACATCCGACAACCTTTATTAATTAATTGTCAGAGCATTAAAATATACCTAATTTGACCGTTGGTTAGATTAAATAAAGATAAAGAAATTCAAACCGTTGTTTATGACTATTGAATAATCAAGTGATCGGTAGGTCATCAGCATTAGTGAGCAATGATCGGTGACTCAGATAGATCAGCATCGGTGAATCAGACTGATCAGCATCGGTGAGTTAGACTGATCAGCATCGGTCTGTCATCTGATAGGTGAGTCAGTTTGATTAGCATCAGTGAGTCATTTGATCGGTGGCTCATTTTGATCAGAATCAGTGTTTCATTTGATCGGTGAGTCATTTGCATCGGTGACTCATATTGATCAGCATCGATGTGTCATTTGATCGGTGAGTCATTTTCATCGGTGAGTCATTTGCATCGGTGAGTTATTTGATCGGTGAGTCATTTTTCATCGGTGACTCATATTGATCAGCATCGGTGTGTCATTTGATCGGTGAGACATTTGCATCGGTGAGTCATTTCCATCGGTGAGTTATTTGCATTGGTGAGTTATTTTCATCGGTGAGTCATTTGCATCGGTGAGTCATTTGATCTCTGATATCGGATCGGTGCGACCGTTGTCCTTTGATATTGGATCAGTGCTTCCAATTTCCGTTGATATTGGATCAGTGCTTCCGATGTCCGTTGATATTGGATCGGTTATTCCGATGCCTGTTTAATCCAGAAGACTTCCAAAATATTTTGTAAGTCAATAAGAATAGACAAAAACATGATAACAGATTCATTAACATATTGTAATTAAGATTATGAGAAATCAAATCAGATTAAGAATTAATGGTATGTGATGATTTGTGATTATTAAAACATCAATCATAGACATGAAATCAACAATCTTCCAGAGGGCTCAACAATCTCCCCCTTTTTGATAATCACAAATCTTCATAAAAAAATAAAAATAATAAAAATAATATGATATATCATCAATAAAAACATAATGATAATTAAACCATAAAGAGAGTAAATATAAAGAGATATATAAATCTCCCCCTTAATTTAAATTTCCTATATATATTATACAGATTTCTCCCCCTGAGATATATACATCTCTCATATATATATAGATCTTTCTCCTCCCCTTAGATATATACATCTTTTCTCCACCATATATCTCTCCCATACAGCTTTCTTCTCCCCCTTTGGGATAATCAAAAAGGAGGGAAAACATATAAACAAAAGTAAAAGCAGTTAGCATAGAGTATAGAGAAATTTTTTTTATAAAGTACAGAATATTACAACTAACACATAGTTCACCCGATCAAAAATGATACACAACTATTTCTGGGGATACAAAGTGGCTTTTCCTTTGTCTTTGGGATCAATAGAGGGTAAGTTTGAAGACTTGGAGGTAGGCTGTGATGGGAGAATCTGAAGAGGTGGTAGGACAACTCTGCTAGGTGTAGGAGAAGGTGCTACGGAGGTTTGTTGTTGACTATCAGCAGTAGCTGGTTGAGGAGCTGTCTCAGGAACTGGCCGTAATTGAGAGAGTTCCTGAGAAACAGAGAGCTGATTTGGAGCTACATCAGATGTAGGGAGAGGGTCAGCAGTAGGAAGCACAATGGCAGTGTCTTGGGTATTCAGATAAAGCTTCAAAAGAGTTATGAAACTCTGAATAACTTCTGCACCATACTGCATAGCCTTTTCGAAATCATATTTGTTCTCCATAAACTGTGCCAAAGTAGGAGTAAAGTCTTGCAACAGACGAACTTGATCCTTGAAAGCGTGAGTGACTGGAGGTAGTTTCATATTCTCTTCCAACACCTTGAAGTTTACAGCCATCTCATGCTTTGTATAAATCTTGGAAAAGTAATTATCAACTTTCTCTTTGATCTCTTGCAGAGCTTTCTTAGCATCTGCTGAATATACCAATGCCATCATCTGACTGTTATCACAGAGCTCTTTCATCTTCCTCAATGATTCTAAATCAAGAATTTGTCTAACAACAGCTAACTCATCATGCACAACTTCTCTTAGAGCTTCTAGCTCACGGGTAGTGATCTTGGTTGCCTTGGCTGTACTGGCTTGGCCAAATATGTGGGTTATCTTAGCTTTCAACTTCCTCAGGTCAGACTTGTTGAGATGTTCAATCAAATTTCGCAAAACTTCCATCATACCAGAGATGGTTGATCTGAATTCGCTTGATAGAGATACTAATCCGGTGTGAAGATCCTTCATAGTCTGATTCAAAGAGGCTATGTTCCTGCCAATAAGTTCACCAGTATTGGCCAGGCCTGGCTTCACAGCATTAGATACTCTTTTTGAGAAAGCTTCCAACGATGCTTCAGAAACTTACAGAGACACTTGAGTAAGGGCATTGGAAATTTCTTCTCTAACTGTGTCTCTCACAGCGGTTAGAAATTCAATCTTAAACTTATCAAGATCCGCTTGAGAGAATCCAGAACCAGGTAAATTAACATTTGTAGGATCAAGAGCAGGAACATACCTTTCTTCTCTTGGGAGGCTCCTCTTCACAATTGCAGTAGATTCTGGAATTTCTTCTTCTTCTTATGAATATTCTAAGCCCAACACAACATAACCAGGGTATTCATCCCAAACAGCAGCACACAGGGTGTATTTTGGTTTCTCATAGCTTGCTGTTCCACTGATTTTTGGTGATTCTCTCTTGCCAGTGGCATCTGTTTCTGGTACTGTCTGATGTGTTTCCATTGGAGGTACAACAAGACCATCTACAGGTCGGTTAAAACCATCATCACCACCATCATCATCACCATCATCATCACCATCATCATCATTACCATCATCATCATCATCATCATCATTAATCTTCTCAGAGTCTTCATTGGTAGAAACTTCAGTGTCAGTATCTCCTTCATCACCAAGAATTGGTTCAGATTCAGGTAAGGCCAAAGGTGGACTAGCAGGTCCAAGAACTATTCTTTTTTTTGGACTCACTGTATCAGGATCACTCCTATCATCATGAGGCGACACACTTACATCTTCTGTCTCACTTTCTTCCATTCTTTGACCTTCAGTAGCTTCATTTCTTTCATCCTCTTCCTCATCATCAGAATAAACTGGTTCCTCATTTTCTATCAAACCAGGGTCTCTCAAACCCTTAGGCCTCTTTCCATGATCTGTGGGATTGTAGGCTTCATACATCTTGTCTTCATCAGCAACACAACACTTCTTCCATGGATTCCAATTGATTTTCATCCTTTTGTAGAACTCTTTGTTGAGACAGAAAGGATGATCTGTTTCAGCTACTTCATCATCTTCATCAACACATACTAGATTCTTGAGCATGGTAGAGATCATCTTGGAGTAAAATAAGGAAGTGGCCTTTTTGGACGGTTTTACCATTCCAGCTATGTGCACCATCACATATCTACACAAATTGATCTTATCATGGGTTTTCAGAAGAAACAACAGGAAAGCATACTGGTACTTTACAGCACCAAAATCTCCTCTCCTAGGGAAATGTTGGTGCTGAATAAACTTGAAAAGAAGTCTGCATTCACCATCCAACTCTGAGGATGTGATTCTCCTCGACTCTTTGTTTCCAGTCAGAAGATCTAGAGCTAATTCATAAGAGAAGTAATCAGTGATTGGAGGAATATTCCCAGTATAATCCTCATACCGACCCTCATGGGGTACATTTAAGCATTCTGCCCATTGTATAGATGAAAATGATATTTTATTTCATTTTACTTCAGACGACATCCTGGTAGCCTCCACACCATCTAGAGTGATTTTCAGATTCATGTAGAACTCATGTACCTGCTTCGGGTAGTCTATTCGAGAGTTGTTAGAAAACCAGTCTGTCTATCCTTGCGATTCAAGAACTTGCAGCAACAGTGACTTACTTGATAAAATCCAGACGGAACTGACTTCTCTTTCTACAGCAACAATCCGAGTTTCCAGGTTTGGATTTATTGATCGTTGAGAGGTACTACTCGACTCCCCTCGAGCATGCTTTGGAGGTATAGGACTGTCTGATCCTTTGCTCGGTCTCTTTTTCTTAGCCATTCGAAGATTTTGGGGAAAGCAGGATTTCGATGGTTCGAGGTAGAGGAGAAGAGAAGTTGAAGGGTTAGGCGGGAAATTAAAGGTCAAAGGATTAGGGAAGATAAATAGCCACGTATCATTTATTTTATCATTTAGGTTTCCAAAAAAAAGTATAAAATAAATTTACTAATTAATTACAATATAAAAAAAGTAATAGAAAATAGATCGGTATGATAGATTGGATGCACTGATCGGTTTGACAGATCAGTTTCACAGATTAGTTTCATAGATCGGTTTCACATATCAGTTTCACAGATCAGTTTCACAGATCAGTTTCACAGATCAGTTTCACAGATCAGTTTCACAGATCGGTTTCACAGATCAGTTTCAGAGATCAGTTTCACAGATCGGTTTCACAGATCAGTTTCACAGATCAGTTTCACAGATCAGTTTCACAGATCGATCATACACAACACTTGTTTAATAAACTTCATTCTTTTAGAGCATAAAAGATTTGTAAGGATATCAGCTAATTGATGTTCAGAGTAAATAAATTTTAGAAAGATATCACCTTTTTGATAATGATCTCTTAGAAAATGATGTCTGGCATCAATGTGCTTAGTTCTAGAGTGAGACACAGGGTTCTTAGATATATTGATAGCACTAGTGTTGTCACAGTTAATTGAAACATGTTTAAAATCAAATCCATAATCCAATAAAGTGTCTTTCATCCACAAAATTTGTGCACAGAAACTACCATCAACGATGTATTCTGCCTCGGCAGTAGACAATGAAACTGAGTTCTGTTTCTTACTACACCATGATACTAGGGATTTTCCAAGGAAGTGACATGTTCCAGATGTGCTCTTCCTATCTAACTTACATCCAGAAAAGTCAGCATATGAATATCTAGTTAGGTTAAATGATTGTCCTTTTGGATAAAACAAACCTAAATTTATAGTATACTTATGATATTTAAAAATAGTTTTAACAGCCAGTAAGTTTGATTCTTTAGGATTATCTTGAAATCTAGCACACATACACACACTAAACATAATAACTGGTCGACTAGCAGTAAGATAAAGTAAGCTCCCAATCATACCTCTGTAAGTGGTTTGATCAACTGGTTTCCCAGTTTCATCAACATCCAATTTGTAGGTAGTACTCATGGGTATATTACATTCCTTAATAATATCCAAACCAAAAAGTTTTAACAAATCCTTAGTATATTTACATTGATTTATAATAATGCCATCTTTAGTTTGAAAGATTTGAAATCCAATAAAGTACATAATCTCTCCCATTAAGATCATTTCAAACTCATTTTTCATAACTTTTGAAAAATCCGTACATAATGAATTTTTAGAAGATCCAAAAATAATATCATCAACATAGATTTGTACTATTATACATCTTTTGAAATCCTTTTTATAAAAAGAGTGGGAGCAGCTACTCCTTTTGTAAATCCTTTTGAGATAAGAAAGTTTGAAAGTCATTCATACCAAGCTCTTGGAGCTTGTTTTAAACCATATAAATCTTTATAATGTTTAAATACATGATTTGGAAAATGAGGATTTAAAAAACCAGGTGGTTGTTCTACAAAAACATCTTCAACAATAAAACCATTTAGAAAAGCACTTTTGACATCCATTTGATATAGCTTGAAATTCAGATGTGATGCATAGGCAAGTAAGATCCTAATAGCCTCTTATCTAGCTACAGGTGCAATGGTTTCCTCATAGTCAATTCCTTCTTCTTGATTGTAACCTTGTGCAACTAGCCTAGATTTATTTCTAATGATGTTTCCATATTCATCAACTTTGTTTCTAAACACCCATTTTGTGCCTATGGTCAAAGTGTCCTTAGATCTTTCTACAAATGTCCAGACTTTGTTTCTTTCAAATTGATTTAGTTCTTCTTGCATATCCATTACCCAAAATTCATCATTGATAGCATCATTGATATTTTTAGGTTCTAAATGTGAAAGAAAAGATTGATGTTCAACCTGATTTCTTAGAGAAGCTCTAGTCTGTGTTCTTCTATCTAGATTTCCTACAAAAACATCTAAAGGATGGTTCTTTAGAGTCCTAGATGGTATTGAAAAGATTGGGCTAGAGATTTCAGATTCATCTACAGATTGAGGTTCAACAGAAGCAGGTTCCGAGAAATTTTCAGAACTGGATGTTTTAACTATAGGTCCATTGTCTTTATCATTGAGATTCAAACCAGAGAGATCATCTTCACGAGAGATTTTAGGTTCATGTGGATCAGTTTCATCAAATTTGATGTGAACATATTCTTCCACACATTTTGTTCTTTTATTGAAAACTCTATAGGCTTTACTAGATATAGAGTAACCTTGGAAAATTCCTTCATCACTCTTGGATGCAAATTTGTCAATATTGTCTTTAGTATTGAGAATGAAGACTTTGCAGCCAAAAAAATTGAAGTAGTTAACCTTAGGTTTCCTATGATTCCACAACTCATAAGGAGTCCTCTTAAGAACTGGTCTGATCAAGAATCTATTAATGACATAACAAGCTTTATTTACAGCTTCAGCCCAAAAGTAAATAGGCAATTCATATTCATTGAGCATGGTTCTAGCTATTTCTTGCAGGGTTCTATTCCTTCTCTCTACTACACCATTTTGTTGGGGTGTCCTAGGGGCAGAGAAATTGTGACTATAGCCATTGTGTGAGTAGTAAGAATCAAACTCATGATTTTCAAACTCACGACCATGATCACTTCTCAGGGTCTTAATATTGAGTCCACTAATATTTTATACAGACTTGGAGTATTTAACAAAGTATGAACAAGCTTCACTTTTGGGAGCTAGAAAATATACCCAAGTATATCTTGAAAAGTCATCTACAAGAACATATACATAGTGCTTCCCATTTAATCTAGAAACTCTAGAGGGTCCAAATAAATCCATGTGAACCAACTCGAGAGGTTGAGAAGTTGACACTTATTTCTTTGATTTGAAAGAAACATTATGTTGCTTTCCCTTTTGACAGGGATTACAAATTTTGTCTGCTGGAAATACATGTTTGGGTAGGTCTCTTACTAAGTTCTTCCTAGGAAGTTATCTAAGTGAGTGCACATTGCAGTGTCCTAATCTTCTGTTCCAAAGCCAAGACTCTTTATGAAAAGCATTTAAACAAGGAATATACTGCTTAGCTAAAGAATCTAAATCAACAGCATAAACTTTTTCATTTCTTAAAGAAGAAAATACTAAAACATTTTTACAATTGAAAACATTGAAAGAATTATGTTCAAATTTAACAAAAAAACCATCATCACATAACTGAGAGATACTTAATAAATTGTATTTAAGGGCGTCAACAAATAAAACGTTAGAAATCAATACTGAGTTACTGTTACCAATCTGGCCTAAGCTGATGATTTTTCCTTTAGAATTGTCACCAAAGGTAACAAAACCTCCATCAATTATGACTAAGCTTTTAAAGCACGAAAAGTCTCCTGACATATGTCTTGAACACCCACTTTCTACGTACCATATCTTCTTGTGACGACTCTTCAAACAGGTCTCCTACAAAACAGATTTAGATGGAAGATGATTTTGGTACCCAGATTTTCTTGGGTCCAGACAGGTTAGCCAATAATACTTTAGGTACCCATATTTGTCTAATGGGTCTTATATAATTTGTAGAATTAAAATTATTTGAAAGATAAAATTTATTAGATCCATAACTATGAATATAACTGGGTGAGGCATATGAAGTTCCAGAGCTAGTTACATTCTGTCCACATTTAGGAATAAATCTATTCTTGGTCAACTATCTCTGTCCAGGTTTGTAACCTATTCCAGTACTGTATTTTGGTGCAACTTGTTTTCCTAGCATTTGAGTTAGAGTTTCCTTACCATTGGTAAATTTCTCTAAATCCTTTCTGAGTTTCTCATTAGACAATTTCAATTCAGTGTTCTCCTTTAACAGCAGAGCATTTTTCTCTTTTTCAATAGTGAGTTCAGTTTTAACTATAGTGGTGAGAGCATGCTGTTTTTTTAATGATTTGTATTTATCCTTATGTTCATTGCATGTCTCTTCTAACATATCACAATATTCAAACAATTCATATTTAGACATGTTATCACATTCAGAATCATCTCTAGAATAATATGAATTAGAAGAAGGAGTTTCTGAAGTTACCTTAGAAGTGTTTGTCATAAAAAACGTGTTGGCTCGATTCCTTTTAGAGTCTGAAGATTCAGCTTCACTTGTGCTGTCTTCTAAAGCACTCCAAGTAGCCTTCATGTCTTTCTTGTACTGGTTATCCTTGTATTCATACTTCTTTCTATATTTCAGCTTTGGACAGTCTGCTTTTATGTTTCCTTTTCTTTTGCATTCATAACAGACAACTTCATCTGATTTATCAGACTTCTTACAATCCTTTTTCCAATGACCTTTGTTATCAGACTTGCCTTTGTAGTTTGACTTTCTGAAAAAATTCTTCTTCCTATAGAATTTCTTAAATCTTCTGGAAATGTGAGCCATCTCAGCATCACTGTCAGAGTCACTCTCACTGTCTTCACAGCTTGAGCTTTCGTTTATAGCTTGAAGTGTTTCTTTATCCTTGTTCTTTGAGTTTGTAGTTTTGAAGGCAACAGACTTTCTTCTAGGTTCATCGTCTTCTTATTTATTTACCTTGAGTTCCTCTTCATACATCATCAGTTTTCCAATTGGTTCTTTGACTGGAAGTTCTCCAATGTCACATGATTCTCTAATGGAGACAGAGGTTCCTCTCCATCTTTCAGGTAGACATCTCAAAATTCTCGTGATTTGTTCCTTTGCTGGAACATCCTTTCCCAGAGAGGTCATTGTGTTGAAAATTTCATTGAACCTGAGATACATATCAGAAATGGGTTCATCAGGGTTCATTTTAAAATTATCATACTTAATAGTATAGGTATTCAATCTCATCTCCTTAACATTTGTTGTTCCTTCATGAGAAACAGCTAAGGTATCCCAAATTTCATATGCAGTTTTACAGGCAAGAATTCTATTAAATTCTTCATCTCCTAGAGCACAGTACATGGAATTCATAGAATTACAATTATTATTGTAAGGAGTCATTGTAGGTTCATCCTAAGTAGATATAGCAGTAATGGGAATTTTATATTCAGATTCAATAGCAGTCCAAATATCAAAACCTATGCTTTCAAGATGAAATTTCATTTTGAGTTTCCACTGAGCATAGTTGTTTCCATTTAAAAAGGTGGCCGGTTAGTAGCATCAACCTCAAGTCTATTATACATGATATCACAAAAAGATTTTTTTTAAAGAGATAAAAATTTGGAAATAATAGAAATTTTAAGAACTTTAAAATACAACTAAAATCACAGTTGAAAACAGAGTACTTTAGAAAATATTTTCCAACCTACCTTTGATACAAAATGTTGGTCGGAGTGGATACTCAAGAGGGGGGTGAATTTAGTTCCAATTAAAATTTTCTGTTAGAAACAATGTTTATTAAAATCCCCCTATTTCAAAAAAAGATTAAACTGTAGTGAATTTATACAGATTACAAAGGTTCAATTAGTTTCTCAAAGATTGATTAGTTCTCAGTTAACTTAATCTAAAGATTTAATTAACTTTTGAAACTAACATACTGGTTTATAATAAATATAAACACTTGTGATTTTAACTATCAAAGTTTCTTTGAAAATAAATTATATTTCAAAGTAGTAGCAGCGGAATATGAAATAAATATGTATAGTATGGATATAGTATGTAGCTACAAACACAGAGAATTAACCAAGAGGTTCAGTCTCAAGTCAAGACTTAGTCCTCTCAAAATTTTATATAAAAATGATCCACACCCTGGATCGGGGTTAACAACAGTGAACACACTGTCCAGGTCACAAGACCTCTACCACAGTTCTGCGTGGGAAAACAAACAACAGCTCAGAGCTGTCCCGGTCTCACACGACCTCTTCCACTATCCACAGTGGGAAATGAAATGTAAAAAGGTTTGCTGAGGATTTACAGATCCTCCAGTGAAAGTACAGGAGTCAGTGTGTGTGTTTAATACATCATATAACACACACTGCTCAAAATGTAAAACAAATGTATCACAAAGCAGAGATGTAGAGTTTATAAATGGCTCTGGTGATTTCAGTGTAGCTCTGGACTGTTTTGTATATGGTCAGAATTTATTCTGAGTCCTCTTCTCGTTTTTTTTTTGAGAAGAAGAGTGTCGTATTCTTCTTGTTCATAGGTAGTGAGATGTAGTCGATGAAGTTCTTCAATCGTTCTTTTTTATGCACAGAACTCTCTTTGAGTAGGCTTGATTGTATATGAGAATCTGTGTAATCTCTTGATATGTGACTTCTGTTCTACTTAGTTCTGCTCAACTTGCTTCTTGTATTCCTCGTATGTTCTCTGAAAAAAATCCTTCCCCTTTTTTTCCGCAGAGTCTTCTGATCTTTATATCACGTGCTCCGGAAGACAGAAGAGGTTTCTTTTCAGCAGGTACGAGGTACGGTTTCCTGACATCCGACAACCTTTATTAATTAATTGTCAGAGCATTAAAATATACCTAATATGACTATTGGTTAGATTAAATAAAGATAAAGAAATTCAAACAGTTGTTTATGACTATTGAAGAATCAAGTGATCGGTAGGTCATCAGCATTAGTGAGCAATGATCGGTGACTCAGATAGATCAGCATCGGTGAATCAGACTGATCAGCATCGGTGAGTTAGACTGATCAGCCTCGATCTTTCATCTGATCGGTGAGTCAGTTTGATTAGCATCAGTGAGTCATTTGATCGGTGGCTCATTTTGATCAGCATCTGTGTGTCATTTGATCTGTGATTCATTTTCATCGGTGACTCATAGTGATCAGCATCGGTGTGTCATTTGATCAGTGAGTCATTTGCATCGATGAGTCATTTGCATCGGTGAGTTATTTGATCGGTGAGTCATTTGCATCGTTGACTCATATTGAACAGCATCGGTGTGTCATTTGATCGTTGAGTCATTTGCATCGGGGAGTCATTTGCATCGGTGAGTTATTTGCATCGGTGAGTTATTTGCATCGGTGAGTCATTTGCATCAGTGAGTAATTTGATCTCTGATATCGGATCGGTGCGACCGTTGTCCTTTGATATTGGATTGGTGCTTCCGATGTCCATTGATATTGGATCAGTGCTTTCGATGTTCGTTGATATTGGATCGGTGCTTCTGATGTCTGTTTAATCCAGAAGACTTCCAAAATACTTTGTAAGTCAATAAGCATAGACAAAAACATGATAATATATTCATTAACAGATTGTAATTAAGTTTATGAGAAATCAAATCAGATTAAGCATTAATGGTATGTGATTATTTGTGATTATTAAAACATCAATCATAGACATGAAATCAACAATCTTCCAGAGGGCTCAACAATTATTTTCCATCAAAACCATTTCAAATCATAATAATTTAAAAAAACATAGTTTTACTAAAACCCCTCTTTCAATAAATTTTTTTATCATTATAAAAATATCCCAGATTTAAAATTATTGTTTTAAATTCATGAAACTAAATCAATTTTCACAACAATTCACCAATATCACACAATTTCACCAAAACCATAAATAATCACTAAATAAGTTTTATTTCATGCTTTTTAAAATAAAATTCATTCAAATAAACCAATTTGAGACTCAGACAGTCAGTTATTGTAAGTGGAGTTGATAGGGAATCCACCCACGTCAAAGGTTTTGATGACACATTACAATGATCAAAGAATAGATTAGAGAACTGTGTCGATTCTTCACATAACCGCCTTAGATCTCATATCCTAGTGATATCAAAACCAAAAATCAACTTATTTGGCACAAACCCTCATAGATCTATCCATAATAGGTGTATATATATAAAACCTAGAGGATAGGAGAAGTATATCTGGTAGATCTATGAAACCAATCAAGAACGATGAAGAATGATCACATACCACAAGAATACTGGAACATAACACCAAGGTAATCCTTCGGATTGAATCCAAAATTTATGGGTGAGGCTCTTCAACCTTCAATGAAGGGAAATATCGAGTTATGGCTACTTAAGTGAAAAAAGCTACATAGAGTCAAACAATATGTGAGATTCATGTTTTAGGATCTTATTTAAACCATCTACATGATTAGTTCATATTGTTATACAATCTGTGCACTAGATATTCATTAGCTACTACCTAGGAAGTCCCACGAATGGACTCCTCTCACATTTTCCATCACCATTCACACACTATTCTAAATATATCTAACAAAAATATTCTCTTACACACAGTTTCTACTACGATTTCAACATGTTTTGTATAAACCGTCTATAGCCATTGCACCTCTCAATTTTTCACCAAAGCATTGTGAATGATCACCAAACTCTCCCAAATTACCTCCATATACGTTATATCCATAAAAAAATAATTAAATGGTTGTGTACAAAAAATTAGGTACGACATTATCCCATCCTTCAGCCATTCAGTTCCTGGAATGTAGAAAAAATTCAATGCCCCAAAAGTGTTCTTTCCATTTCTATCTCATTTCCTTCCAACATTCCCATTTTTCATCCTAAATACGACAATTATTCCATAAAATATACACTAGATAGAAGATTTTTTCAGAAAATAATTCATCTTTTATATCAACATCCTGTACTAGGATATGTACTAACAAAGCATCCGACTCCTGGTCTTATCACATGGTCCAGATCAGACTGGTACTTTTTCAACTAAGATACATGTAACACATTATACACCGAAATGAACAATGGTGGAAATGAAAACCGATATTCAACCTCAATAACCCATTCTACTATCTTGAATGGGCCAATGTATCTAGAACATAACATGAAAAACTTATCAAAATGTTGATTTCCGTGTCATGGAATGATTCTCAAGAACCCATGATCAATCACAAAAAAGGAAAACAACATTCGATGATGATCTGTAAAATATTTTTGTCAACTCACAGGCCTATCTATCCTCTTTCTGATTAACTAAATCATATTCATTTTTTGTTGGAAAATGCTAGACCCAACTACTGTAGTTTCACCAGTTTCCACCCAGCATAGTGGAGAACGAAAAAAACAACCAAACATTGGTTCAAACAGATCCATATGTATCATGGACTGATAACTGTTATTATATAAGAACTGTACTAAGGGCAATTTCACATACCATGAGCCACAAAAATCTATTACACAAGCTTACAACAAGTCTTCCGATGTATATACCATTCTTTCATATTTCCAGTCCTTCATAGGATGAAATGTCGTGCTAATATTCAACTGAGTGACAATATAATTCTCTAGGGATTTCCCAAAATGAGACGTGAACCACAAATATCTATCTAAGACTATTTAAACTAATACACCATGTCACTTTACATCTTCTTGTATATATATTTTAGTTAAATCTTCCAGCGTATGGGTTTAATGAATTAGAATGAAATGGGATGACATGGTAAGAAGATCCACTATCACCCATATGGAATTATGTTTTCAAAAAATTATTAGGATAACTACAACAAAATCCATAAATATCTACTCCCATTTCTGCAATTCAATAGGAAAAAATTTCCACATACCCACTTGTCTCTGATGATATACCATAACTAGTTGAATAGTTATGCACATTGAAATAAACACAACCACTTTCCTTTTCATGCCTCTCCACCAAAAATGCATATTCAACACCTTATTCATCTTCGGTGTTCTGAGATGAACTACCCATATCGAATGGTGGTATTCATCAAGAAGTTGTTCATGAAAAGATATCGGTACAACCATTCAATTATTAAACCGTTGAATAACATTCCCCTAAAACATCCAGCCCTTACTGGTCTCCTCACTATAGAATTTTGAAATCATAACCAGGCATTCTGCATAAGATATTTGTTCCTTTTTGACCATATTCACACAATTATCTAACAACGTACCTGAAAATAAAACCACAAAATAACCTTGGACTTCACATTCATTATATATGTAAAGTAGGAGTGACAAAAACTTCTATTCAACCAATGCTTCTTTTGGTAACTGAGCATATCACATTCTACTAAATGCATGTTCCACAAAATTCCCTTTCCTAATAAATACATTAAGTCAATGTCAATAATTTGGTGATATTGCATCCATATCATTTTTCCGAGATACAAATATTTCTATGAGAAAATGTGTTTCATGATTTTGTGGTCCGTGAACATAGAAAATTTATCACCCAAGAGATAATGATGCCAAGTCTTTAAGGAATGAATGATTAACCCTAATTACAAGTCTTGTGTTGGATAATTCATCTCCATCACTCTCATCTACCATGAACAATACTCCACAACAACGTATCATTGCATAAGAACACAACCCAACCCTGATCCGGAATCATCACAACACACCACATATCCCCATGCATTTTCTGGAAAAACCGAGATAGTATCCAAAGTAAGATGAACATTTAGCTCCAAGAAATACGTCTGATATTCCTATGTCCATTGGAAAGGATAATTATTTTTTTCATTGCATTCATTGGTGATTCTAGCCATGATAATTCCCACACAAAGCATCAGTAATAACCTCCAAGACCAAAAACGCATTATATCTCAAATAAATTATGTGGCCATTTCCATGATATCATAACTTCTATCTTTTTAGGATACACCAAAATACCTTTTTCAGGAATCACTTTTCCAATAAATCATACTTCCTATATCCAAGAATCACACATATATAGTTTGGTATGCAATCTACGATCCCTCAAGATTTTTAACACGGTCTCCATGTGATCGTTATGCTCCGAACATGTCTTTGAATACACCATGATGTCGTCTACACACACCACAAAAAAAGAGTCCTAATATTGATGGAATATCTGGTTCATCAAATCCATAATGACGAATAGTGACTTCGCAGAATCTATTGTCATGACTACATATTTGTAGTGTTTATATCATATTTTAAATTTTTTTCTCCGTAATATGTTTATTCCAAATGTGCAATTGATGATATCCTGATCACAATTCAATTTTACAGAACCACTAAGCTCCCCTATATTGACCAAACAGATCATCATTTTGTGGGATTGGATTCCAATTCATTATCATAACTTGGTTAATCTTATGATAATTAATGCACAATTGAAGAGTTTCATCATCATTATTCAGGAAAATGATTGGGATAACCATAGAGTTGTACTATAGAAAGTGAAATCCTAGATTTCCATCTCCTCCAACTTCACTTTAAATTCCCCTAGCTCATTTGGTTCCATCCTATAAGACAGAAGGGAAATAGGTCTAGTCCTAATTACAAGACCAATCATAAACTCCACATCCCTTATATGTGCTATCCCTATGAGGCTACCAAGAAATACATATACTAACTGATATAACACTACACGAAAATTGACATCATAGATCTCTTCTATTGATTCCATATACAACGCTACCAAAAGGTAAAAGATCATTCCCACAGATGGTTCCATCAATCCCATTGTAGCCTTCTTTACAGCCTTATCTCCATTGAAGATATTTTCAACACCACCCTCTTTTGTGAAATTGACCATTCTACAATAACAATTGATGTGATCCGTGAACGTTCTTAGACAATCCATACTATGGATTAAATACTAAAAATCCATCTCCAATATTGATAAGTCCCATTTTACCTCTTATTCATCAATAGGAATGTATT
Organism: Viscum album; assembly: GCA_963277665.1. Taxonomy (NCBI): domain Eukaryota; kingdom Viridiplantae; phylum Streptophyta; class Magnoliopsida; order Santalales; family Viscaceae; genus Viscum; species Viscum album. Next base: position 2,055,046,659 of record OY728120.1, on the reverse strand, counting down.
AAACTCTACCCAAAAAATATTGACATTATATTTCACCAATAATAGTTTGTATTTTTATCATAGAGAGCATAATTTCATGTTTTAAAAATAGCATGTCAACCACATGGAAATAAATTAATGAATGTGATCCATAGATAAGAAACTATACTTTAAAGAATGTAGAATTCAAAAGAATAGTACATCTCACCATAGATGGTCCATCTTGATCATCCGCAATCATATGCTCAGCTCCATAATGTTACATTGTCACTTCTCTCTACTATTTTTTTCTGGATGATATTTCTCTTGATAAGGAGTCATGGTATTCCACGAATCACCATGGATAAATTTGTTATGCTGGTGGGACTGATTCTTTTGGCCTCGTCTTGTCGAAGCAAATTATGCTTGTGATGTATAAGAAGTTTCTGGAGCACCTAACCTTATATAATTGTGGCATAAGTTTTTATGGTTTCACATCTTATAGAAATTTTGGAATTCTCTTTGAGGTTATGTTCAATACGACGTTAAGTGATCAAAGGAACCACCTTGGTAGCATCCTGTGTGGCTCTTTGATCATGAACGAAATTTTACCGATCCAACTGTTGGATTATGATTCTCACTTCCAACATGAAAATAGATATATCTCTTTCTCTTTATCCCAGCATTATAGTTTCTACCATTTCTTGTAGGGATTATCATAATTACTCCTCCCATATATTCTATGATGTCTCTATCAACAACTACCACTCTATTCACCATCTCTGTATAATCAATAATTAGGAGAACCAGGATATTCGATCAAATTTCCTACCTTATCCCTGATTGGAAGAGGTGTCCCCTTAAAGGGAACACATTCCACAACTTCTAGTGCAATGAATAATAACTTCATTAATCAATGTACATACCCTATGACAAATAATGTTTCATACTTCATGATAAATAAAAATTTGATCTTTTTGATCTTGAACATGTGAGGATATAATTGTTTATTCATCAATTCCTCAAAGTCTTTCCATGCATGGACTTGATCCTTTTTTGAATGCACTACTAGATCCCACCACTGGTGTGCAATATCATCATGCATATACATCACAATCTTGACTTTTATCTCTAATGTTGGTATGATGAACTCGAAGATACTATTCATCCAATTTAGTCACACCTCCGCCTTCTTAGGTTCTAAATCCCCATAGAAAATTAGTGGATTCTCCTTAATTAATTGGATGGAATAATCCATATACCTTGGCACATCCCTTTGGTTCCCCATTTATATAGCCTGAAATTCCCAGACGATTCTCATTACCAGCTCTTGGTACACACGTGGCTCATGTGCAACCACGTTCTCCACAAATTCTTCTAGTTGGTTTCTACGATGCCTACCAGGTGTCATTTTCAAAATAAAAAACAACACAGTATGTATCACTCCCTAGGAATTTATGGCCTATAATTTTTAATTATATTACATCAACTATCAATAAATTATTTTTTTAAAAAATATTTTTCATTATCAATAATTTTTGTAAACCGATTAATTCGTTTCAAAATCAAACTATATACAAAATACACCAATAATCCTTATTTGAAAATATTTCATTTGAAAACAAATTATGAATTTTTCAAATAATTAACACTTTTTAAAGGGTCCTAAATCATTACTTCAAATTAAATATGCAATCCTAATAGTAATTAATTCCTCTAATTAATGAAATGTTCACCTCATTGGCTAAACATATTACAATGAGGTTTTGGTATCTTATATATGTATCCAAAACACTTATGTTCCCAACACCCTGGTTACATGATGTTCATTGTAATTGGGTTAGCTACATCCTTTTATGTTATAAATTACAAGTATCAATAATCCTACACCTTTATATGATCACAACTCAAGGAATATAAAAGGATGTAACAACTCCAAGACAAATAAAGTGGAAAAATATTATTAGGAATGGACCAAACAAGATGGAACCATTTGTAATGACCTACTAATCCTCATTATCTTGGTACTACAACGTGTCATTACATTTCCTTAAGCGACATCCAAAGACTCCAAAGATGAAAATAAATGATAATTGGTTTCAAACCCATGTGTTAGATTATTTACCCTTTATGAATAAAACCATTAACCAAATAGCTCACTATATTATGCACGATCATATGAAAGACCACTCAACAACTTTATATATCTCAGAACCACATCATTGTGAGAAAAAATGAAATACCAACATGTATCAAAGTATATAGTAGTTAAACAAATAAACTCTCTCAAGAGACCACATGACTCCATGTTCCACATCCTCAAAGATCCACCATAACAATAATATCCCAAGTATTATGAAGTAGTTCAAAATGTATGGGATACTTTACCATTCCCATGTCCCAAAAAATAACATTTTCCAAAGAACCAACAATCCAAACAAGGGGTGAGTACAAAACAGAGTAGGTTTTACCAAATGAATTAACCTCAAATTCCACTAGGATATAAGAGTTATAATAAATTATACAAAAAATTAATATTAATAAATTCATCAAAAATAGACTATAACTGAATATAAAAAACATTCCAAAACTATTTATAACCAAAAGAATACAAGTCCAATTGAAACCAATTTTCTAGAATTCAATTTTCCAAAAAAAAAAATTAAACAATGCTTTAAAACCATTTCAAAATATTCTTTTGGAATACCCAATCCATTCTACAAATACAAACAACAAACAATGCATGCTACATGACGAGAGTTCCATACACATTATTGGTTTCTTTTCGATCTACCAAATCTTCACTAGGTAATTGTACCCGATGCTACATTTGACCTTTAGCACTGAGAACATGGCCATTTTTCATCCATATAATGTATATTCAATTATATCACACACTCCAATATGCCAAAGGATCATGCCAAATAAAATCCATTTTCAATAAAATCACCTTTTTATTGAGAAACATTTTCCATCAAACAATTTCAATGCCAAAACAATTCAATAAAAAACCATTTTTATTGAAACCCCTATTTCCATCAAACCATTTCGAGGTCTCATAATGTCCATAAATTTAAATTATTATTTTAAAATCATGAAACTAAATCTCTTTTCATAACAATTCACAGAGATCACACAATTTCACCAAAACCATAAATCATCAATAAAGATGATTTATTCCATTATTTTCCAAATAAATTTCATTCAAATAATCCAATTTGAAACAAATAAATTCAATTATAGTAAGAGGGGTCGAAATATAAGCCACCTACAATAGTGGTTTTGATGAAACATGACAACAGATGAATAGAACATAAGAAAACCAAGTCAATTTTTCATAGAACTGCCTTAGATATCTTCTCCTAGAAAGATCATTACCAAAACAAGATTTATTTGGAGTAAAAAAACATACATATATCAATAACAGGTGTGGATATAAGAAACAATGTGGTGATGAGGATTATATCTATGTATATCTAATAAACCTATCAATAACAATTAAGAACGATCACATGCCTCATGAATCTGGGTTCAAAACACCACTAGAGGCCATCATATTGACTCTAAACCACTTGGGAGAGCGTCTTCTACATTCAAGGAAGGTAAATCCCTAGTTATGGATTATTAGGAGAAATAATGAGATACATAGAGGATAAAACATGTGAGATCCACTTTTTAAGGATCTAATTTAAACCATGTTCATTGTTAGTTCGCACGGTTACAAAAACTGTGGACTAAATGTGTGTCAGCTACTACCTAGTAATACCCTCTCATGGCCATATTTCATGGTTTCCATAACCGTACGCACACTATTTCAACGATCTCTACCTAAAATATGCTCTTGTTAACGAATTCTACTTTGATTTTCAAACGGTTTAAAAAAACAATGTGTAGCTCGTGCGCCTCTCTTTTAGCCCACAAAACATGGTGAATGATCGCCAAACTGACCCAACAAACACCTTAAACTTCATATCCTAAAAATAAAATTAAAGGGTAATTTCTATAATCTAGGGGTTCTACATTTACAGTGAATACACATAATCAATCTATTTTATTAAACAAATTATCTTTGTAAGGGAATTTCAAGACTCAATTTCTCCTCATTGAGTTTTACACATATATTTTTTATTATATTATGAAATTATTATCTGTGGAATAAAAATTTATTTAGTTATGTTATAATTTCCACTTCCCTTTGTGTGGATATACATTTTTTATATATAATCACCCATTGATAAATTCTATCATCATTTATACAAACATTATAAACAAAAGATTAACTCACATTCTATTCATTGTGATAAATATACATGCTATTGGTTTTGTTTTCCTACGAATATATTTGAATGAACTATTATTGTTTTACACTAAATATCCAATTATATTTGTTGTATTAGTTTTCTTCACACATAAATATTTTATTGATTTATCCTTAATCTATGGATTCGATCATTGAAAGGGATTTCACCTCAATTTACATTCCATTGAGATTTATTTGTTATTGATGACCAATTATCTTTTATATGGTGTATATAGTTACCTTTGAAATATTATATCATGAAACAATTTATTATAACGATATAAAAAGTTCTTATAATTTTATTATTTAATTATTTCTATCCATGTATTTTTTTCAAGTGGTAAGGGTCTCTTTATCTAAAACAATGTTTTAAATGAATTAATTTTTTATTATTCAAAATGATTATCATTAATGTCCATATTTTCAAAATGGTTTCAAGGATTTAATTTTATGGCCATGAATGTTTTAAAATGTTAATTAATTACAAATTTTTCGAAGTGGTATGAGACACATTGATTAAACAATCATCTTTTTAAATGTTTTAAATGTGTTTTAAAATTAGATTGATTATTTCAATAACATGGAATTTTTTATTTAACATATACATCCTGAATTTAATTTATCACTTTTATGTCACTATTATTTTTAGTTTTTTATTTTCATGTTTACCAATTATTTTAAAATAATGTGTTTTCATGTATTAGTGTATGAATTGTATAGATGAGGTGTGATTTCATTGTGGAAATATTATTTATTACATTATACCTGGTTTGTGTGTTAATATTATGTAATGGTTATTGTGAATTTATAAAGTATAGGGGTGTTTCCATGATAAAAAAAGGGCGGGTGATCCCATGATAGCTCTCCAATGAATTGGGTAACATGACAAGGGTAAACATTAATTTTTTTCCTATGAAATTTCATCAATATACTATGATGGATATTCCAAATGTAACCATGAAGGTTACTACCTATGTAGTTATGAAAGCTAAAATGTAAGTATGATATGTATTCCACAAGTTACCTTTATGTTTTATGATTTCATGTGATTTTTTATGAATCATATGATTAAACAAAGTTAGATGAGTAATATATTTTTTTATGGTGATAAGTAATATTTTGTGAGAAATATTTCAGTGGTATTAAATATTGATAGACTAACAATCATATTCCTTATTTTATATTCCGTATAGAGCTTTTAATGCTCATATCATGTTTTGAAATGTTTCTTCATAGAAAATAACGAATAATAGAGTCACTCATGGGATAATGGTAAAGTTTTTATGTTAAAAGATGTAATAATACCATGTTTCTTTTTAAAGAGAATTTATTTTATGAAAAAACTGGATAGTGATTAGAATTGTATAATTATAATATTTTTGTTTATATGTATGAATTATGGGATAATTATAAAAAACTCTAAACCTGAAAATGTATTCTAAATGAATTGAATTAAATTGTTGACTAATCTCAAGATTATGTAATGTTAATGGATGGGACATTACAGTCAGAGTAGTTGAGTTCAAAATATTTGAATCTTCTTGAAAAAAATCATAATTGTAGATATAGTTCAAGAGTTTTTGAAATAACTACATATATTTCAAAATTTTATATATTTCAATGAAATATAATTAGAGATATGTATCTCAATGTTTTTTATTTTGTTAAGAGATAATTGAGTCATCCAATGTAACATGGATATATAATGGCCATCATAGATCTATATTAGTGGTATTCATTTTGTTCTTTTAGTATAAAATAGTTAACAATTATTGCTAACGTGTATTTACAATGAATAGGAGAAGAGGTAAAAATAAATTAGTTTTTTTATATATGTTAAATTAGGTGCATGGAATAAATTTACAAGTTAACTATTAATATCTCATAAGATATTTCGATGATTCTAGATGGATAGCGTGTATCTTATTTCTGGTCTGAAGGTACTTGGTGGCTACTTGGTTTAAAATGTATCCTCATTAAGAGACCAATATGAATAAAAATAGAAATTTAGAAATATAAAAATAAAAATTTTCATGTTATTATTTATCCCTATAAATGTTTTTCACATAGTATTTTCATCAACTTCCCCAATCATAGACTCCATTATTCTTTCTCCTATAACCTATTCTTCTCTCATTTGATTACATGCTCCAATATTAACTATATTTCAAAAAATTGATTTTTATTTGTAATTTTTTGATGTATATAAGGTATAGAAACCCATTATTCACCTAGTTTGGAATTATTAATTTTGTAGTGACTTAATTATTTAATTTCATTATTCATATGTTCACAATATTAGTAGAGTTTTGTATATTCTTTTATAAAAATAACATGTTTTGTAAAATAATTTCCAATGTGTATCCACATATTATTTTATATTATTGTAGTTATTGTGATATAATTTACATGAGGCACAATAATGTATAATTGAAAAAAAATATTTTTATAGGAAGACATAATTTAAATGAATATTCTATTATTTTTATTAATTAAGTATTCTGTTTCATATTTTATCTCCTTATAGATCATTATGAGTTGGGTTTTATTTATCCGTTAAGTTGAATATACTATCACAGAACAAAAATCCTTGTGGGATGTATATAATCTTTTTGAGTATGATATATTTATTAGAAATAACGTTATGCATGATATCTACTAAATAATTGTTCTAGGATTTATGGAGAATTAATTTGGAAGGAAATGATTTTATATTATATAGGAAATAATATATTTCATTTTCATTAATTTTTATATCATGTTATAAGATACACTATTCAAATATATAGTATTGTAATACTTTCATTTTGGATCATATAGATTTGTGTTTGTATGGTATTAGTTGGGATTGTTTTATTTTTTGAGTCTTCATAAATATGATATTTTTTATAATGTTATGTTGTATGGTAGGAATCCATTGAAATACATTATTTTCTTCTATAGACCTCAAAAATATGAATAGTCCATGATATTTTCATCAAGGATCTATGTATAACCTTTTCAAGTTTCCAAGTGGATAAGTCACTTACCACTATATAACAAATTATTAAAAATAATTTCTAATATCACATGGTTATTTTAACCTATTCATCATGTTTTTTAGTCTAGATCTATTCAATTAATGAATTGGACATTTTTATTACAATTGTAGCAGTATTGGGAATAACAAGATAATATGATTGTTAAATCTAAATATGTATTCTATAAATATTCATGGACAACATATAGTTAGAGAAATCTTGAGTTTCTTAGGTAAATTTCATTTTGATAGAGTTTTTTTGACTTATACCTATAACAATTTTCAAAAAAATTGAGTGGCTCTGTATTGGTTGGACTTTTAAAAAAAAGTAAATATTTTATGATATTGTGTGTATTTTGAGAATATTTAAAAAACAATTTAATGATTTATGTTAATTAATATTCAATAATAATTAAATATTATATTCCAACATATTTATTGATGATTGATATATTAATATGATAATATAAGTAATTTTCTTTTTTCTTTTTTGGTGATTCTAATTATATATTTATCACATATTTTACACAATATTTTTTTTATAAATTATTATAATTCTGTGGTAAATTAAATAAACAACAGTGGTAATAATGATTTAGTTAAAAAAATGTTTTTGTCTCTATATTTGATTAATCTATATACACTTTAATAGTAGATCTAATATATATATCCACATAAAATGTCACGTTTTTTTTATCATCACATCTTTCTATATTGGAAGGTTATTATTCAAATTGTCCCATCCTTATTTCTAATACCAATTTCATTTCCTTGATGGGATTACACTACTTCATTACGACGTATTGCCTACATAACAACTTTTAAATCGAATAGTTTTATGGTTATTGGAGATTTTAATTTTTATCGCCCACATTCATTGGGTATGTTGTAGTAAAGAAAGATGAAAAGGGGTGATTCAAATACATCAACTATATTTTCGTATTCATGGAAATGCTAACAAAGAACATGGTAAAACTACATATCATTGTTTTAATGGTGAAGCTCATTATCTGTGATACATTGTAATTAAATGAATGAATGATAAAAGATTTACATATACTGTTTTCCATGAATTATTAATTGAGAAATTATATCTAGATACCATTTATCATTTAAAATATCTAGAGTTCACATAAATAAAATAGGGTAAATGATGGGTATTTAATAGACCACCATGTTTTCTGGATTTCACTTTTTTCATAATTATTGATTGAGGATGAGGAATAAAAGTCAAAATGAATTGTTATAGGGTTAAAATATCCTTTAGATAATTGGATTATTTTAATTGACCCCATTAAAGTCATTAATATTTTGAATATAATTTTTTAGATGATACTGGTTTTAAAGAATCACATGGTGTAACTATATTAATATATGAAGGGATTGTAACATCATGAGATTTTAAAATATGGTTATTTTTATTTCCAAAAAGTCACATATCACTAATCTCAAAAGAAATATATATTATTATTATTCAAATATAAAACATATAACCAATATATTAAATTGTATATTATTAATTGAATATGCCACATAATGAAATTTTTATAAATTTTATAATAAATACAAATACATTGACTAATTCATATATAATAGACACTGAATTTTTAATATTCTTATTTTATTCATTGAAAATTCATTTTCATCCAAAATTAGTAGTCTTTTTTTATGATGGAATATTATAATTATTTTTATTATGTTATAGAAAATTTATATTATGAACTATACTTATTTCTTCCTATAAAAATTTCAAATTTAGTCTATCTTATAATTTTTTTGTTATTTTTAATGAAGGATTCTCCATTGAATATAAAAATATATAGAAATTTAGTGATTTTTTTCATTCTTTAAAAATTGATCAACTATTATAATTTAAAATTAATCCAAATAAAAATTTGGACTAATTTATTAGTAATTATTTAATTATATTTTTTTGAATACATTTTATCATCATATTATGTGAATTTTTTGTTTATTTTTACTAATTAAATTTTAATGGAAATTTTTTTTTAATATATAAATTGGAATTTTAATCACAATAAAAGGATTAAATCACTTTTTTTGAATAATTTTATCTAAAATTGTTAATTATATATTCTATTATTTTTTTAACATTCATAAAATTATTTTGTAGGAATTTATATAGAATAAAACCTGTTTTTAGCTAAAAATATACTTTCTTAAAAAGGGGACTTCATCTGATTTTTCATGATTATCATAAAGAATATTTATTCCACATATAAAATTGAATTTTATTTAATTGAATCCATAGGTCTAATCCAGATTTTCAAATTTTTTAAATATGTCATTATTTTCAATATTAAATTTAATCGTTGTAAAAAATATAACCTTCGTAAAGGGTATTTCTTATTTATATACATTGTAACATAGAAATTGAAATGACTCATATTTTCCATGTATTATTTCAAGATTATATATTGATTATTTTTTAGACCAAATGATGAGACATAATTTTATTTTGAGGTCACTGTTCTCGAAAAAACGTTTGAAATACATTAGATATATTAAATTACATGAGTAAAGTGTCTTTCTAAAAAAGTTGAATAACTCACAAAATTGGGACCAAATAATATATTTGGGGAAATCACTGGTTTTAGGAACAAATTTTTATAATAGGAACGACATAAAATTTATCCGTGAGAGGCATTTTTATAAAAGGTGTATATGACTACAATTAATAAAATAAATAAATAAATAAATTTTATTTTATTTGTTTTTGTATGAAGAAACAATGTAGTCTATAAATACATGGTTATATAATATGAATCAGTTTTTCCCACTAAACATAAAGAACTATATTGTATTGGTGGATATCATTCTTGGAGGGAGATGTTGGATCAAGATAAGATCATGGACTTTTCCACCAATAGAGTTCATGGATGTCATTAGTAATGGTAAAGAAGAACCATTCTTCACAAATGATTGATCCAAAAACCATTTAGGATGTTGATTTTTGTTTTCCATACATTTATTTAATCCTGATAAATGTGGATCAAATCCAAACATGAATTTATACACACCACATTAGTAATTTTAATTTGATGAAATTAATTTTTTTCACTTTTTTTTATTCCACTATAAAAATCAATTTCTATGAAAAATTGTTAAGGACAAAAAAATTAATTTTTTATGTTAGTTCCTCATATGCGATGACATTAGATTTCACTCACCCCGCACTTTTTTTATTCCACTTTGACAATCCATTCCAGAGATAGCTACTTCGTCTCTCATTTGTTTATCCATTTTGATATATTTATTAAATAGCCATTACAAACATTAATAGTCTTTAGTACTTCTATATAATGATTTAATTTTTCAGGTGTCATCATATATGAAGAACATATAACATTCCATTTATTTTAACTCATACAAACAATGTTGAATTTTTAATCTAATTTCCCATTCCTCGACATCATGCTGATATCATAAATAATAATTTATATTTCGCTTGAAATTTATATGAATCTAAAGCAACATTTCACAAATAATATTTTCAATGTGCATTACGTTAAAGAAATGACATAATATATTTTATGAAAAATAATGAATCTCAATGAACACACACTTCTTCAAATTTGATAATGTAAAATTAAAGAAATGCATCCTTTTACTAGATTTCAAATGATCTTTTCTAAATGAAAAACTAAAAACTTTAAATTCATTTAGCGCATCCATTCCAGACATACACTGAGGTGGATCATCGTTCTCCCTTGTATTGTCAAATCATTGATGATTATTTATATATGGATGATCCATAGGAAAAAAAAATCAATTTCCTATAAAACTACAAATACGGTAATATTTCAATCTTCTGGATCGATTATTCTTCATAAGAATAAGGAAAAATAGTTTTACATTCATGCTCCACATAGATATCATTATATAAGAAGGAAATTCGTTGATTGTCCACATTAGTGCAACATGCATATGAAATATATCATTCAAACATGCCACATATGTGATCACACCCTTAGAAAAAATAAGTTTCCAATAATTCATTAATGTTTTTATTTATACGTCTATATCATTTCCAGGAATTGAAGGTCCATGTATTAGCTTACTCAATAATATGTAATTATTTTTCAGACACAACCATGGAAAAATGTTATAAAGGTGTATGAAAATAGGCCTTGGGTTGTGTGAAGTAATCATCTTCCCAAATGAACTAAAACCATCACATAAAAGAACCAACATCACATTACACACATCAGCTACAAAATCAAGATATCGAGCATCAAATATCTACAATATAAATCCTTCATCAAGGTGAACCAACCCTTAAATATTCTTCTTTATCTCGGGATCATGACACCTCATTTTTTCACATTTAATTAGTCATGAAAGTATTCAGTAATCCTGGAATCAATGTAATGTTCCACATTACTTTTCTGGAAAAAGGGATGGTGTTCCAACATCTTTTGGCATCCATCATGATGTCCCAAATTTTATTACATTATTTTTCAGTAGTTTTCTCCTTGAATAAGGAACAATATATTAAGAAAGCAAGAATTTTGATTTTTGAAAATAAAAGTTCGTTATCTATATTCCTTTCTATATAGTGTTTAGGGAATATTTTCATAATATGTAAGTAATTCATTGAAGAAGTTAATATTGTAATAGAATTAAGTATATGAAATACCATACACGGTTTCCCCATGAAACAATCAGATTAGAAATTTTATCTTTTTCATTTTTCCACCTTACTCATATACTGGCATATTCAAAAGAATATTCATATTTTTTACCCTATCAACATCATCATTTCCTTTTTATGCATCATGTGTTCTTGTATAGATGTCTCTTAGGTCCACATCTATTCCTTCTCATGATGAAAAATGAAAAAAAATCATTCATATATCAATTTCTCAAATCTAGAACTGTCATTTGGATCATCAATAATTTATGACTACATTTTATCCCCATTGTGATACCACAAATTGTAGTTTTGTTGAAAACTATATTTTTCTAAACGATGGATAAATTCTTCATGTATCAATCAAGGTCTCCGAACAAAATTATAACATGGGCGGTGTTTGTAACCACTATCCGAGAAATATTCTAATGAGAAATCTAAAATTATCTATTTTTCTTAAATGGAATGAGATCTAATTAGTTTCATACATTCAACTTTTATGCATTATGTAATAAAAATTTAATAATTAATTTGTTGAAATAGTTTCAATATGGTTGAAGTTAAATTGAAAATATATTTATTTAAACGAGGTAGTTTAGTTTATATAAAACCATAGTTGACAGACAACTCTATATGGGAATCATAATATGAACGAAAGAAAAATACTATAATTATAATAAAATACATAATTATAAAACAATTAAATTTTAATGAATCATGGTGAATGTGAGGGAAACTAATTAGGTAATGAATTATCTCTCTTGGATAACTATGAGGAAATAGTTGTCATGACACCTAAATTTATACATATCATTATATTGAATTATTAATGATATATTAGTAATCAATGGTGTCATTAAATTATTAGTGATAAATCATATTTTTTACTGGTTGTGTTATTTAAAAGGTATCCATATTGGTGTCATGATCTAGAAACATGTTGGTTCTCAACTAAAATGATATAAATCAAACTAGATGTCTTATTGAAGGGTTTAAGTCTTAATGTAATCACCAAAGTGTTATATTTACCTTACCCGAATACATGCCAATATTTTCGAGGGACGCTTCGGTTCCTCATAGTACACGTAACTCACTACACCTACTTTAGTGTATGCTAGAGTACCTATTTTGATGAGTCTCTATGGACATTGTTTTGTATGAATAATTATTTTTGAAAATATATTCACTATATATTTTGTAACATATATATAACTATATTTAGATAGGTATTAGTATCCAAGAATAAAGTTCTTAATCCAATAACCATGCACAAAAATAGGAGACTGAAAATTTAAATATTGGTCCATGTGCTCAGCTGTCTGATTGGAAAATAATGGGAACCAAGATTGAATTTCATAATTTATATAGGATGAAATTCTGAGTATCATAATCAGAGTAGGATTCTATGTCGAGTGTCATAAATAACACTTATAGGGTTCACACCCATTATCTCAATAGAGGGGCATGGAATGTGATGTGAAATTCAATGTCAAACATTTGAGACCAATGGGGTTTTAAATCAAATGTCAAGAAAACTAACCAAGCTAACTCTATAACAATTCAAAATTATGTAGTCTAACTTTCCATACGAAACCATATTTATGGTATTCCATAAACTAGAATCTTACATCACTCAAGGTCATGTGTACCTTCATTATGTTATTTCAATTAAAAATATAATAAAATCCAAATGAGATCATACATTTATTAATATAATTCATCAAAAAAATTGTTAAACAAATTACAATTCAATTAAAGTTATAACACTGATCAATAGATAAACATTAATCCAAAATAATGATATCAAGGGAATCATAGTTCGTCAAATCCATTCAATTTATTAAATAGTTTATAACATTACAAGAAATTTAAATAATACACCCAATGGGTTGTCTAATCCCATGTCAATGATGGGTAAAATAATATAATTTCACATGGAATGAACATATTTGTGTATAAAGGGGAATTATTAGTATCTTTGTGTATTAGTATCTATGTGCATAATGATGCAGTGTATCTATACAGATGAAATATAATAGATTTATAAAAAATTAGTGTATATATATGTCGTATATGTAAAATAATAAATGAATTTTATGTGTATAAAAATTTAGTATATTCAACATAATCAATTCATATAATTGATGATAGACTATAAATATATGGTTAAACCGAAAATAAATGGATGAAACCAATCTCACCAATTTGAAGATAAATATAGTTAGAAACTAATTTGAATTGGGATAAATAAATTTAATGTGGATGAAACAAAATTAAAACAATGAAGGATCACCGGTGGAAGAGTGGTCACTAAATGGAAGGGGTAGATACAAAATATTATGGAAATAAAATGAATTTGGATTGGGGAGGGGTGGATCACACTTAATATTGGTGAAATATATCACAATGTTTTTTAAATAAAATTGTTATATGTAATATGTACTAATGGTTAATTAAAACCGTTGGAATACAGTTATTTCGACAACCCCTTCCCAATGTTTTTGAAAAACCGATGGGAAACCAAAAATGTTTGTAACCTTTCCCAATGGTTTTAAGAAAATTTTTGGAAAATTTTACCCAACCCCAATGGTTTTAGAGAATTGTTGGGATAAAGGGTTTTGGAAAAACTATAATTCTAGTTGTGCTTGTTTTGTATACTATATACCAAAAAATGTGTGAGATGACTATGTGTCTTCTTTATAGAATACATCATGTATTTATTATCAAATAATTTATTTATTTTTTGGGGTATAAATAATGTATTTCATAGTCATATTAAATTATTGTTTAATGGACTCCTACAAATTATTGGTTTTCTCACCTTATTCTGGCATTTCACACACATGTCCTTTCTTCTACAGATGATCGACGCTTTGATGTTGTATCAGGTGGACCAGGACTAGGTGGATCTTCATGAGACTATATAGTCGTGGTGTTCTCCCATTTCATCTGATAGCTATCTTTGTACCTAAACATCAGTTAGGGTTTTCTATGGATTAGTGTTAGGAACTTATGCATTCAATTTCCAATCTATCTTTTGTGTGGTCTTATATTCTGGAAATGTTTACTTTATTATTTTCTATTATTATACTCTATTACCGGTATCATAGTGGCTTGCATGCTTGTGCATATGGTGTGTTACAGTTCAACATTTTGGGTTGGGGGATGTGGGTGTGTACATGTTCATAATAAAATTAATCCTTTTGTGGGATATGCCAACTCGGTGCTTTTCGAAAACCCCAGGCACATTGAATGTGAGATTAGGGTAGTCATGGTATGGTCCCCTATTGGATAGGTCATGATAGTGTATATAATAAAAAAACCTTCAATTTTATGTGTAATTAGTGCAATAGACCTAGAAATTTCATATAAAATTACATAGGAATAATGCTTTCAATTTAAATTAGAAACTATGTATGGTCCAAAATAGTACATATCAACCAACTAATGAGGTTGAAATGTTGATTCATATTTCATTAATTTGAAATAAATATTTATTTCATTCCCCTATTTGATAAGGGTTAAAAACTTTTTCATTTTGGAATTAATGTTTTTTGGGTTCTTAAATATCCTTTTCCTTCCATGAATTTTTTTAAGACCCACTGTTATGGAAAAAAGTAGGAAACCATCATGTCGACATCACATCAAGCAAAAATGTAGAAACCATAACTATAAGAGATCATCCTGAAAAAATTGGATAGGACTACCCTAAACAATTTCATGGGAAGGTCGTTTACTTTTTTTCATGGATCGTCTCAGATATTCATTTTGAAATGAGTGGCCAACTTGTCCCATACATGTATTAACTCCTCCTTTGAAATATTCCTTTCACAAAATCCTATGGTCAAATTTATGTGTAGTTTGTCAATCCAAGAGGCCTATGCTATTCGTACACCCACATGAACCGGTCATCCATTCATCATTTCATCATCCTTATTTGAGGCCTGAATGATCAGAACTCCCTCCATCACCTATTACTCAGTGGACATGAGGAGGTAACATGTGTTTCTGGCAACTACAGAATCCTCCACTCCTATTACTGAAGGTTATCCCTTCCTTATCACTGAAGGATCCACCAATCAACATTCCTAATTATCATCTTCATGCATAAGACAAAGACCAACCTTTGATGTAGTCTGTGTAGGGGACTTAACAATAAATGAGACCCCTTCCTTTTCAAAGAAGAAACCCCTAGAATAGCCTTTGTGACATTTCACATTGCAAGGATTTCCAGTCTAGCAACAATTGTCTTTGGAGTTCCATAATAATATTTTTACAGTCTTGGGTTCTTCTTGCCCTAGGGATCCAAAAGGCTTCCGGATAGGAGGTTTCATTGTTTCTCATTCCTAGAACCGTATCATACCAATGCCTCTTTCTCATTGTATAAAAGAGTCTGAGATACCCCCTCTTGGTCACTTGAGGCTCCATCTTGGTCACTCGATTCCTCCTCATCAAAGTTTTTACTCCCAACCTACTTACGTTTCCATATAGGAATGATAATATGCCATCCATCCAGACCATCATTTAATTTCCTTGTCTAATCCAATAGAGATAACCGATTATTCAACTTAGTCGTCTATGAAGACTTGCGAAAAGGGCCTCCTAGGACATTAGCTCATACTCATTAAGAATATGAGAGTCCTTTAGTGCCCTAAAATTTTCCTGATAATCTGAACCTCTAGGTTCTGAATTTTGGCCAATCCTATGGCCACCCCTTCCAACCTTAATTACCTCCGCAATGGATGGGGGGGGGGGTCTGACCTCTACCTGACTGAAATGCAACCAATTTTCCACCACCAAAACCTTCTACATCCAAAGAATACATAGGTGGTCCTATCTGAAAGTCCCCAATTAGAAAAGAAGCATCCCTTTCATTCAATTTTTCACCTGATGGACTACTTGATACCACCACAATTGGATCACCACCCAGAATGTCCAATTGAAGATCACATGTCAGCCTACCAAACACATCGCTAACCTTCTATTTAGGAGGTGGCATGCATACATGTTTCTGCTATACTGGTACACTAAGAGTAGGACCAGAATCTGCTATATTCTAGTGCCTCCCATGCTTAACATGATGACAAAGAGAAACCCCATGACCCAACTTCATACATACAATGCCACAATAAACCCTCGCTTAGAAAACAACAGCTTTCTTGCATCAGAACTCCTCACCAACCTTGATCCAAATGCAATTAACTTGTATCTTTGAGACATCCAACTCAACACATATCCTCAGATTAATCAGGTGTCACTCCGATGAAGTTCGACTATCTGAACCGAGGAATCGACACATCATATATCCTAGAAAATGAATAATCACTTGGTTTTGAAATACAAAAGTATTTTTTGTATTAAATTAAATGAAATCATTTTTATGAAACTAGAAATGAAAACCATCATCACAATATTTTTAAGATTATATGAAAATTTTATATTATACTGTCAAAAAAGAACATTAAAAATTAAAAGTATATTTGCATTTCTAATTTTTCCATGGTCATTAATCTTTGCATTAGAATTGTCACCAATGGTCAAATAACCACCCTTTTCATTTATATGTGTATTGATTCTTGATTACTCTCCTATAATATGTTAGGAACAACAACTGTCCAAAGACCATAGATTTGTATAGGAGCTCTTCAAGCATCCTTCCTACAAAACAAAGGTTATAGTGAGAATTATTATCATACCCAGCTATTCACACATTTAGATGTATTATTAATTAGATTATTAGTAACCAATACTATCATTATAGGTTTTGGATAACAATATAGTTAAAAAATTTTAATAAATATATTCATTGGTGTATTTGAAATATAAATAATAGTATGATTTCATGAATTATTCATTGGAATAATGTTTTCCTAACCACTCTTCTTTTTTATAATTTAGTATGCAAGAACTGTAATATATTTAGGGGAAATTTATTTTCCAAATATTTGAGAACAAGTTTCTCTTCGATTTTGAAATCTATATAAATAATTATTTAGATTCTCATTTGGGAATTCTCATTCAGTAATTTATTTCAAAAAATTATCATTATTCTCTTTCTCTATGGTGATACAAATTCTAAAACTCGAAGAGAAAACATGATGATTCATTATAAAATTGTATTTATATTTGTGTTAACTGATAGTTTCTCCAAGAATATTTTACTACAATAAAATTTTATTCTTTTACATATAATCATCATATTACTCATTTTTAAAAGGGTAAAAATTGAGTATATGAGACTCAACATATACCTAAGATATAGTTATCCAAATCCACATGTTAGCTCTGTGAGTATTTTCTTCATGAGTAGAATCAGAGTCACTCAATTTTTCGTTATAGGAACTGCTTGTGGATTTTTGGGATTCATTATATATTCTATTTTTTTTCAAATACTTATTCTTATATTTCATCTTATGAATTTCATCATCAACATGTAATTATTTTTTACATTCATTAAAGGTATTATAATTTGAGTTTTCATATCTTATTTATTCCTTTATCCATGTTCTTATACTTTCATATTGTCCATTATTGTTTGGTTTCCTAAATAGTTTCTTCTTATAAAATTTCAAAATCATTCTAACTATATGAGCCACGTTCTCATCAATATCATCCAGTGACTCATCATCACACGAGATTTATTATTTTACCTATTTATTTTAATTTTTTTAATGTACTATACATGAAGTAATAGATTGTAATTTATGTTCATCATCATCTTCATGATTAACATTAATCTATTGATTAGACATAATCAGTTTTACAATAGATACAATAAATTGTAGTTTTGTAATGTAATAGGATTACCTTGATGAAACTCGTGTCTCTCCCCATCTCATTGGATGTCATATAATATGTCTTTGATTTTTTATTTATCTAATAATAGATTTAACAAGGATCACATTGTATTCCTCATCTCAGGGATCCTATGTCATATATCAATAATTAGATCATCTGGATTCATTTTAAAAGTATTATATTTAATTGTATATTTTTTAAATATCATTTCTTTAACATTATTGGTTTCATTCATCTGAAAAATCTATATAATCATGTATTTCAGAAGAAATTTTACTGGTAGAAAACATATTAAATTATTCATCTCATAAGGAAAAGTAAAGATAATTCATGGATTCACAATTATTATGGTTTGAATGTTTAGTTTCATTATTCGATTTACATATATATGTTTTCAGTAACTCATAATTTTCTTTTATAATAGACCAATTTTCTAACACCATGGTTTCTATATGCATTTTCATTATTATTTTCCATTGATAATAGTTATTTCCATTATGCAAAGGTGGTATATTAGAATAAAATAATTATGTTCTATTATAAATTTAGATAACAAAATATGGAATAAAAATAAATTTGAGTCCGTTAAAACATAACCAAAATCATAATTCAAAATATATTGAAAATACATTGATGTCAGATGTTGGTCGGTATGGGTATATTAAGTGGGTTTAAATTGAGGACCCAGTATGAAATTATATCTAAAATAGGTTTAAATTAAATTTCACAAATAATTAAAACAACCTATGTTAATCAAAATGTAAGATCAACATATTTTTTAGTATTTTAAAATATTTCCGAAAGGTTGATTATGTCACATGTTAAAATAATAATGAAATTCTAATTTGAATTATGAATCCAATTTACATAATAAAAAGAATATATAAACTCTAATTAAGACTGACTATATTTTTTTTAATTTTTTAAAGTTTAAATAATATTACATTTTAATGA
Organism: Viscum album; assembly: GCA_963277665.1. Classification (NCBI taxonomy): domain Eukaryota; kingdom Viridiplantae; phylum Streptophyta; class Magnoliopsida; order Santalales; family Viscaceae; genus Viscum; species Viscum album. Next base: position 2,055,026,976 of record OY728120.1, on the reverse strand, counting down.
ATAGAATTAAATAAAAAAAAATAAATCACATTTTGGAAAAATTCAAGGGGTTAAATCTGATGTTGAGAACTAATCTTATCCACTTTGTAGTCACCCGCTACCCTGAAGATTACATAACAATAATATTTGATCCACAACTTGGATTGAGTATATAATATAAAATAATTCCACGGAATATATGAACTCTTCCATTACAATTGTGGGTATAAAACAATGCGCATGCCACAAAAGGACCTCTTCCACAACAAGTGGTAAAATAGGTGTAAAATATAGTATAGAAAATATAAAATATCTTCTAGTTTAAGTTCATGAGATAGTGTAGGTGTTTAAAATATATTGAAATCACAAATAGTTCATAATGTTAATAAAATAGACCATGTGAATAGATAATGACTTAGATATCATATTGTTTCTAGTTCTGATGTTCTATGATTCTTGTGAATCCTTGAATGCATCACGAAATAAAGATCGATTTGTAACTATGAAAATCACATTAAAAAAGTGTCATGAACTGCTTTTTCAAATCAGGGGAAGGAATTGAATGTTAAGAGAGATTTAATATTTCACACATGGTTGCTAGTATGGATTCTTTATGTTAATATCACTTAAAAACTCTCTTTTTGGTGTTGAAAATAATTATTCATATCACTTAGCATATATCTGTGAATATTTTTCTATTTTGTGGCTTAATCATAGTATTTTCATGAATATGCCTATAATTATCTTTACATTAGAATTCACGAATAACTATTTAGATCCTCTACAATAAATATAATATTACTCACTCAGAATTTATTATTTCAGTGAAATAGTTTAATAAAAATAATAAAAAAAATTCATCATTAAATTTGATAATATTGTTGAAAGAAATACATAATTTGAAAATATTAAAAATAGAATATTTAAGTACATTAATCGGTGAAACAATAGTGCTGGTGACTTAAGTTATTATTAAACTAGTCCAATGGTGACTCATCTGATTGTAGAGTCTTCTAAGTGGTGTTTCATCAAATTAATTTTCCAAATTCTTGTAAAAGATCATCCTAAATCATGATACATTCATAAATTTCTTTAAAAAATCTATTTTGATCATGACTTAATTTTTATTGTAGGATTTTATCATTACTAATAAAAAGTTTCATTCCAATAACATGTCTTCCATAGTAGTAGATCATCATCAACTGTATGTTATCTCTGTTGGTGAGTGTGTTCAACGCAAAGTATGTTTTTCCCAAATTTAGTAAAATATAAAATTCTACCATAAAACATAAAAATCATGAATAATAAACAAAACATGTATTTTCAATCATTAAAACACGGTTACTAACACTTTTATATTATATAAAGACCTGTTATCAAAGATTAAAAGTTATATGAGTATTTTTTATAGTATTGAATAATGAAAATAGCATTTTCTATATATTTTAATGATGTGTATATTTAGAATATGTGCTGAATCCTTACATGGTTTTGTTTCATTAGGTTCAGAATTTTAGAAACCGAAACATGGGTTTTGGAATTAAAAGTATTGTACAATAATAATATTATAGTAGTGGTAGGTAGACAATTGAACACACTATTCTATAACAAAATTTAAATAACTATATTTTATTCCATATAATGGGTTATGAGGAATACAATATTCAATATACATCTGTGGAAGAGGTGATGAAAATAATAATAAACCAAATATACCCATGATTGATGGTGGGATCCATATGATGATCGATATGAGGGTGGACATGTTTCACCAACTAGGTCTGACGATAAATAGGTTGGATGAGGTCACATTTGAATGTAATTTTTGATGTTAGCATATGATTATAAATACTTATGACATTTTTATAACAATTAAAATAATACTTTTCCATGGAATACTACATTGTTAATAAAATCCATGATATTTTACTATATTACCTATATAATTTAAACCAAAATAATGTATTTATGTCACTAGTGGGAATTATAGTGGTCATATGGGGTCCTTGACCATGTTTCGATAAAATGATCTAGAGGTGTATATCTCATCCCCTGAGTAGATCTCCCACCCCATTTCACATAGATTGACATGGGAGATGATATGGAACATAAAATAGCCTAGTTCTAGATGAAAACACAGTTATTATTTAGCTGGAATAAACTTATATATTTGTGGGTCTAGTTTTATTTATTATCATATACTCCATTATGTCTAATTATTTACATTATGTTTTAAAAAACAGTTTCACTCACTATTTCTTACATGGGTGATGTGAATCCCCCTCTCATGATCACCTCCTCTTTCAACACATTTATTTTTAATATTTTATAAAATCTATATGTTTATTTTCATATGAAATAATTGTAGGAGAATATAAATAATATAACTTTTTATATCCTTTCCAATTACCCCTTTCATTGGAAATTGAGAAAAAATTATGGATTTCCATATTGTTCAAAAAAAAATTATCATTTGAGGTTTAATAAACTATGTATATTATATTAAAAATAACCTATTAGTCAATGGTAGTAGCTCATTATCATTTCTTTATCGTCTATATTAATTTTACATTTAATGTGATGTGTGGATACACTTATATTGAGTGATTGGCCTTTAATCAATTTTTAAATCATATTTTCAATTATTTTGGAACATAAAAACTAAAATCAATTCATATAGATCCCTATATTTTTCGATCCAATAAATTTTGAGTTACTTTGGTTGTACATATTACCTTTTTATATGGGTATTTTTGGAATAAACACAATGGTGTTCCCTAGAATTGTATGTGTCAATGTGGACTTTGTATGAGTGTCTCAATGTCATTCACAAGGAAGGGGGCGTCACATAGTTAGAATAACTTCTTTGTACCCTGAAATAACAATGTTAATAGGGATTAATGTTTCATGTATATTGATCAAACAACTAATATTTATAATTAATCATTGTTGGGTTTGTTTAGGATAATTTAGAAACCACATGAATATTTATATTTTTTCATAGAATATTTAATGTTTAGTAATTAAGATAATAATTTTGATTTGATTCTTATAATTTTTTGTTAGTTGGTTGTATACATGGTTATATGATATAGGATGGGAGAACATTCAAACCATGTTTAGATATGTGATGGAAATGTGTGTTGTTATTTCATGAAAACCATAAATATAAAGGATGTGATGAAATAGATCATCAATTATGAGTTATGTAATCATTACAATGAAGAAAAAATCATATGTGATTAATTAAGATAAGTAGAATTGGTTAGGTGATCATAAAAAACTAGGGAGTTGTTTATAATATGGGATGAGAAATGATTTATGGAAAGAGTAATCATATTAAACATGTTAATACTTGTTTTTTATGAAATGGATATATTGGATGGGTTGGGTGTATTTCTAACTATTGAAGAATTGTGATGTGGGTTGGGTGATCGTTTTTTTTAAGAAAGTGGTGCATTATCCAAAAGACAGAATCCCAATTTATTCTATTAGAAAGAGGTTACATGATTCTAAATGATACGATCAAATTAAAATCTTTCTCATAAAGGGTGACTAAATTTTCAGGAAGATCATCCAACTAGGTAATACATTGACCTATTTCTCTATTTTTTAGGCCATCTGCAACCATATTCACATCATGATAGATATGATTGGTAACGTGGATGATGATGGTGAGTGAATAGAGAAAATCAATCCAATTTGTAGTAATCAACCATGGTATATGAATTTCACTATTTAAAATCTCTTTCCCTATGTTTGTCAAATCCCATTTAAACCATATGTTTTTCCAAACATTATTATAGTCAAAATAAATAGCATGGATCACACTCATCATATCAGCCTATAGAGATGAGGTAATTACACAGCTTCCAAAAAATCACCCATGTATCTGACCAAGATGGTATCAATAGATAGGGCCACATCCTGTGGGGGCTAAATTTCCTTTAGAAGGGTCATCCACATTATCATTATTCCATCCAGAGAACATAGGTTTCCTGAAAAATTCAAATGTTTGTCGCAACTGATGAAAACATCCATCAACCCATAGTCACCGTAGAATCATAGTGAATATGTGAGTGTGAAAGTTCCAACAACTGTGGTATTTTTATTAATATTAGTTTGTTTTTATGACAAAAATACACAATTAATGGATTGAGATTGGTTTTACATAAAAAAACGACGTTCTTATGAAATAATATGTCTTTAATTCCACATAGGTTTCAAGAGATTCTTGTGATTTTTTTTATAATATGATTCCATTTTTACCCTTATATCATTTATTTTAAATGAATAACTTGATATTGGAACATCTCTAAGACATTATAGTTATTATAATGGTTTATGTTGTATCTATAGGATCAACATATTTTTTTCTTAGACATTTATTTTATATATTAGGTCAACTGAGCATGTATAATCATAAAATGTTTATGTACATATATACCAATGTTTTAAGACTACAAATATATAATAAAAATGGTCCATAGTTATGTGTGTGCACAGAAATACATCATTATTGAAGTTATATATAAGGGAAAGGGACCTATACTTAATAGTTATTCCTGAAAGCTGTGTCGGATTTGGGAGAAATGATCATGCGAGGAATCCATGATAGTTTTTCATTATATAAAATTCTAATTTTTTTTTGTTTATATTGGGAGCATCTTTATATGTACTTCTTATGTCAGTTCTTTTTCATCCATTTTAAACTTATGTGGGTTTTATAGTTGTTTTTATTGTTATTACATGGGATTTGGAGTATACATTTTCACTAAAGAAATAATGATTTATATATTTATATATCATGTATTGTAAAGACCATTGTCATTACTACATCAACTCATATATATTTTTTTCTATAATGTAGTGTATAGTCTCCCTATGCATTCTCATTGTGACTTTAAACTATTTTTAAGACTCTTGTATTCATGGAGATTCACATATGGTATATAGAAACAACATTCTGTCATAGGTGAGGGGAACCATTTTGATGGAATAATAAAGTGGTATCAAATCCTTGATTCACAATTTTTTTTATTTTTAATGATATTCTAGAGAGGATATTGGATGTGTCAGTGCATATCATATAATTTCATTCCTTGGGTATTAATCCAATGTATGATGGAAGTCTAAGATACTGTGAATTGGATGTTGTACATGGTTTTGAGCATTATAGATTTTTTTATTGTCAAATAATAATTTATGTGGTAAATAATGTTTGGGAATTTTACTTTTTGTGGGGTTATAAATGTGGAGTCAGTTAATTCAATATTTTCGGCATAAATGATTCTATTGAAAATAATGTTCTTATGTTTGATTAGTCATCCTGATTATTGAATTGTTATCAGAAAGTTATAATGATATAAATAACTTTTAATTATTTTCCTATATATCTTAATATTGTAATCATTTCAAACTAATAACATATATGAATGTGTATAATAACACTAGTTAACTGGTTATGTAGATCTACTGTATATTGATGACGTCAATTGTGGGTATATGGGACTTTAGAGGGTTCCCAAAATCCGATATTTTTTACAATATGTATACAACATAAAGGAATTAAATTATTGATTTTTCTTCTGAGGAATAGTAATTTAATGACATTTAATAAATTAGTTTTGATTTATATGTATGTAACATTAGTGAAATGACACCAAGAAAACCCCTCATCGAGTTTTCTGTGGTCTTGGATGAAAATTCACAATTGATATTGTGTTTTAACACCCTACAGTACATGTTATATTGATAAATGTGCATCATGGGTGTATTTTTCTACAAGATATAAAATTTATTTACTAGGGTTAACCATACACTACAATGTCTATGTTAGGTATGACATTATAGGTCCAAATGCATCAGCCAACACATGGTTTATAGTGGAAGATGACCATATGTATCTATATGTCTTGGTGTGATGATTTTTAGTGTAAATGACCACCAAGAGACACCCCCAAATTTCCAGTTTAAGCTACTGATATATATATATATTTCATTGACTTGATAAAATATTGGGGGATGTTTTAAAACAGGATGAAAAGAATTTTGGGTTATCATAGTTTTCCATTCATGGCCTTTATATGGAATTATATTCTTAGAGACAATGATGGTGGATAAGAATCATTATTTCAGGAATATCACGAAGATGGGGGTATCATTTATATAATACTTGGAGTGGATGAAATGGAATTGGTTCCTTCATCTAACACTTGTTTGGGGCGTCGAATCATGGGATGGGTGTTTTAAAATTATTTGGATTCTATTTTGGTAGAGGTTAATGTATTTATCCAATCATCATTCTAGTAGGTTATGAACCCTTACATCATATATAAGAGTATAATATGATTTTGTTGAATATCCATGTAGTTTGATCCAACTGAGTGGAAACTTTTTTGGTGTTCATATTTCATGAAGAATCAATTTGATTGTTCTTGTAAGGGATGTGGTGGATAGAGTAACTAGGGTTGTTATTCATCTCATCCTCCTCAGTTAGGAATTTCTATTGAGTGTTATATGTGTTTTAGGCCAAACTATTGATGATCATTGTTCCACTATTATCCATTTTAGTGAAAATAATAAAGGGTGATGTTCAAACAATAGTGGTATAAAAGAGGCTCAAAAAATTCCATTGTTGTGGTAGATCTGATCAACTATAGGGTCAATTTATAATGTCTAGTATAAGTGGAAGGGAAGAAAAGTTAATTTGGGTTTTCTTAAAAGATTTATTTTCATTCATTTCTTTAGAATAAATCATCATAAAATGATGAAAACGAACCCAGAATATTCAATCTAGCTATCATTTCAATAAATATTCATGTAATTTTTTTTCATTTCAAGCTAATTATTTATTCATTGACTAATTATGTTTAATAATATATTTTTAAATTATTATGTGTAATAATAATAATAAAAATCCATTCAATGTTATCCACATATCATAAATAAATCACAAATCATCAATTAAGGAATTTTGGGTGATAGTATTATGGTACCAATTATTGTGTGTCATTATTTATCTATTTACATAATAATATTTTCTTTCATGAAATGTTATATAATTTCGACTCTCCGTGTAATGATGGAGTAGTGTAATGATCTTCATTCCTTCTATATAGTGTTCATTAGAATGCTATCATGGATGATGACATAATATGTTGTTCCATATTGATCATTTCTCTTAATAAATGGCATAAGATTGGTTATATACTTATGAAATTATCAATTGGACATTGAACCCTAACTAATTACATAATTCAAATTAAATCCAATACAAAATTAAAAATATTAATTTATTTCTTTACTTGAATTCAATAATGAAAATTTGAATCATAAAAAAAATCAATATTTCGTTATGTGATATTAAATAAAATATGCTATTTTCATCAGAATGTAATCTCGTCCCTCTAATAAACAACAATATTTTTTCAACAATGCACAATTTTTCTAATATAAATAAATGAATACATTATTCAATAATTTGAAAATGAATTTTTATGATACATTCAACTCATATATATTCATAACCGGAATAACTGGTAGATGAATTTATATGACATATATAAAATGAATAAATATTTAAGCTTGTTTTCGAGAATACAATCTATTAAAAATATAAAATTTATATAGCACATAAATGGTATTTTAGATACAATTAGTGTGTTTCCATCTATGATTGTTTCTAAATGACTTTAGGAATCCATTCCCAAAGTACCATATTTGCATCGACAAAGAAATCAAGGGATCTGTAGATAATTATGTTAATGTAATAATAACAATACCCTCTTATGAATGCAATAATATATAATATACTCCATTAATATTGAAATCATATCATGATTCACCCATACTCATGACATTAATCTATTTTCTTTATTTTATTTATAATAAATTATAAATTTAACTCATTTATAAACCACCATGGACAAGAAGTAATTTAGAAAATTTCATTTCAACTAATGGTCATGTCATATCATCTTATTGTTAGGAAATCATAATTTCCATTACACTATTTATAATAATTTCATAACACTTATAAATCTTCCAATGCTTCTTTCCTTTATGTATGTATACGTTTACAATATTTTCATCAATTCCTGAAAACTATTTAAAATAAAAAATAAAACACTCAACTCTAACGACCAATAAATAAAATTGATAGATAGGAATATATAATAGTATATATATAATGTTGAATTCCTATTGGATGGTTTGTTATCATACCCAACTTTCTCATAGACTACCATGTGAGTACATCATGATAATAATACTTAATGTATAATGATCCTCTCATGACAGATATTAAAACATTATTTTTTGATCATATTATAGATGTGAACTGATCATAGACCATTTTATTCATGATATTTTAATATAACATAATATTTTTAATTATTGTGGGGATCTTATATAAAATTTTCATGTGACAAATTATATATTAAATTTATCCTAATAATGATACATATAATAACTCATACTATATGATAATCAATTTATTAATATTCTAGTGTCCAAATGTATATGTAATTTAATGTGTAATGTTATTTTGTTATAGGGAGAAAAATACTAAAAAATATCATATTCCCTACATTAAACAACCAATAAAACTATGTATTATAGAAATCATTTGTAATTGACTATAATGTTGAGATAAGGGTTTATTTAATGTTCCTAAAACATTTTTTATATAAAAATTTACTTTACTATAACCCCACCAATCTGATAAAAAATACCTCAATGGATTATACTTATATAATATATTTTTCAACCACTGATATTAAATGTGTACCTTATCTAAAACCATCATTGAATCAAATTTTGGATATTATATCACAATATCAAGACTACTAAGAACCACACTATGATCATGAATGAATTTATGTGTCTATAAATGTTATTTAACTTTATTAAAATCAATATATATTAGGAATATACAATATTATATATGATCAATGACATTATTGGGGTATTCTAGCTCTCATATCCTCTATCAAGGGCAACAATATACAAAGATAGATATTTTAAATCATTATGGATGTTTTAAAAAGTATCATATATTTATACCCATATGGCTAGAATTTTATCTACACTATAGTCTAGGTAAATTTCATTAATATGATTCAGATACTTTATGAGTCTTTTTACCACAGTCTAATTCTATTACCCTATGTTTTCATGAAATTTACATACAATGATCAAGGAATATCCAACATCAATCCAAGTCAACTTAATGGAATAAATGAAAAATAATATATTTAATGTGGATGAAATCATTATATTCCTCTCCCTCCTTCTATTTTTTCTGAGATATTTTTTTATAGATGTATTCAATGTGAAAATTGATACAATCCAATCACTGACTATTAAATGCAGAATTTATCCTATACATTATGAATTTATGTACCCTAACATAGTTCATGAATCCTCATAGATATATTAAAAATGATATTGATCCACAGAATAAATAACGTTTCCCATAATTCATTCAGGGATAATAATTTTATTAAAATATCATAAGTGTTAGTAAGTTCAATATATCAATTCCTATCAATAAAAATCATCAACATATTATAAATAGAAAATTAATGTGGTGACACAAAATATCTTATAGCCACAAAGATCACATTCATACATTATGAAACCAAATAGTAATATAGATTCATCAAATTTATTTTTATATAACTTGTATTCTTTATAAAACCATTAAATGGATGTCTGTGTCTTTTATACCTTATTATTATCCTTTGGATTAGAATTTCCTTCTTGTTGTTTCATATAGATATCTCCACAATGTTTCTTAATAAGTAAGGTAATTTTGACATCAATTTCCCAAATTTCCTTATAATTATAAGATAATATATAAAATAGATATATTATGGATTTAATTCTAGTATCTAGTTGAATGGATTCATCATTCTCTATCCCATAATATTACTTCAACCTTTTAGTATCAATTATTTCCACATATATATACATACATTACATGCCATGAAAAATTTATTATTCAATACACATTTATCCCCATCATCATTTTCATCAACTAGAGGAAATATCTGACCTATAACTCATTTTGGTTCATAGATATTATTTTACAATCCATGGATTCTATCAAAATTTCATCTTTTAATCTTCTTAATTATTCATTATTTTACACAAGGACATTATTATCAACTATTATTGTGAAAACATAATATTATATAATAAAAACATATTTATCAAGTTCAGTAGACTATTTACTACATTTATATAGTACTCAATTATGTTGAAAAAACACATCCCTTGGGATTTCATGAATTTGATCAGGTTTTAAAAAAAATTATCTTCATCCTAGAGTTCATTAAAGATTAATTTTATCTAACTATAACTTTTATATTTGTGTTCAATCTTATGTAATATGGATTTTATGTCTATTATGTCCGTTATTTATGTGTTATATATAAATTATCCATTTTTTTCATAATATATCCTATAATGATACACATTTCCTCTTGGGGTGAATATTTTTTACCATATATTGGATAAAAGAAGTATTTACAAGCCCACACATTTAAATGTTAGAAAACGAATTTCTTCTCATGAACTAAATCATAAGGAATTCAATTTCCTACATTTTGTTTCACACAATTTAGTATAAGTGTAGAATTTTGTAATGCATATCTTCAATATTAAAATATAACAATAGTATAAAGAATCATCAACCTCACCCTATAAAAAGAAGTATGGTTCCTCCTTTCATAGACACCATTAAACTATGGTGTATTAGGTGGTGTGAGTTGAGATAGTAACAAAAAATACCTTTAATGGTCTATGAAAAAATCATTATGATACTCTCTTCCATGGTCCATGTAGACTTAATAAGTCTTCATACCAAGATGATTCTCAAAATAATTCTTATCATAATTAAATTTTACATAGGATTTACTATTAAAAAACATTAATTATATATTTCAAAATCTAATGCAGTCATCTATTAAAATTGTTGAGTATGATTAATAACCCCTTTCATCCACAAGAAAAAGTCCATTCTAACATATATTTACTAGCTCAATACTATTAATGGCTAATTTAATCTTTTTAATAAATGGATCCTTGATCACATTTCATTTTAATATATAATTACATATATTGTGTGGATATATGTAAAGAGAATTTGAAACTAATATTTAAATTAAATTTATTTCATTGTCTCATTTACATATCCATACTACCGATTAAACAACTGTGTGTTACATGAATCCCCGTGAACATGATTCATTTTGAATATATAACACTACGTTTTCAAATTCTATTATATAAATACCATTATTAAAAAAAGATCCAATAACATATTATATTTATAAAACTTCCATATCTTCTTTCCGAATATGAAAAAAAATCGATCCATATAAAAATGGAACACATATATAATGTTTTATATTATATCATTCACATTGAAATTTTTTCTAAACCATAATTAATTCCATCAAAAGAGTAATATAGAAGTCTCCAATAAATATTTGTACAAGGATTATTCTTATGGATGATAAATGTTCCAAGAATACTATCTGTAAATGGCCTAGATACCCTGGTACCCTAAAACCCTAGATGATCTAATAAAATTCTAAATGGAGTTCTTGATCCCCATAGGGTGGTGACTGGCACCGGGCATCATTCAAGATACAACAGGGAACCTTTTTTCACATATAAAGATGAGGAAGCAATTGTAATTCAATATTCTCAAAAGATAAAACCATATGGAGAATTGTGCCTGAACTGATATAGGTAAACCAATCCAATGGTATGTCCTCAATGTACTATATAATAGAAAAAACAACACATGTTTAAATGGTAACCATAGAAGAAACCAAAATATAAACTGAAAAAACACCTCTAAATGGTGCCTTCCCATTCCTCAAACCTGGTATGAGGAAATCTACCAACACCTGAAGTCACACGTATGTTGTGTGTCATATTCTTAGAATGGTCTCACTACGCATTACATTCAAAGATATCAAAATTAATTGACACAAAAATCATTCAATTTTTTTTAAAAATTATGAATTTATTCAAATGGGAATAATTAAAAAATCAATATTTATAATTTGATTGATGGAGATACTTTAAAACAATTATTAATACAATTTTTATATAAAATTGATTATATATATTCAAAAAGATGATAAAAAAATGATATATATATATATATCATAAAATTGAAAAATGATAAACATGGTCATCTGCAAAAAGTTATTCAAGTTCTAGGTTATGGGATTCTTACATAGTTGAATTGGTGATCAGGATAATGTGTGTACACAAGTCCCCTAAAAATTGGTCTAAGAGGACTTATCACAATCCAATTAGGGATGTGACCTATGAAATACTAATAATTAGTGTTTTAATGTGACAATACAATGTTTTATCAAGTAACTCATTAATTACAAAGGCATTTATGTTCACAAAAAACAATAAAATGGTCAATTTACGTTAATTTGTTTTTCAAAATACAGTTATACCATTTCCTTTTTCACTATTCCATTTTCCATTTAAAACCCAAAAAAGGTTTTTAATATAATCCTAGATTTATTCAGGATAAATCTACCATGTCTATATAACAAATGAACAATTTTTCGCAAACATAAATTTTAAATAAATATCATAACTATATTTTTAATTTTAAATTCCACAATTCAATTTACGAACATCAATTCAAATACCATAAACCCATCCTGATTAATTTTAATTGGGGAGTTTTAAAAAGTTTCATGAACAAAAATGATGAACTCAAATCCAAAAAGAAATTTTTTTTACAATTCAATTGAAATTAATAAATTTTAAATCAAAAAAATCAGGCTAAAACAATCGGATATCATAAACAGATCCTCCTACCTCATGATGTTGTAATCATGAAAAACAAAAAATACAATTGGAACTCCAACAAATAATGTCAGAAAAGGACATCCGTGAATCAAACATAGTTTTATTATATGAAATAATTAGTATTATATCATCCATGAACATAGTGATATAATAATTCATAGGGAGTAAAGTTTAAGAGAGTGGGAGACAGATAACGCAAGAGGAACTCTTTCTCATGAGGATTGAACGATGATCTCCATCCGTTGATTTATTTTCAATGTTGTTTAGAGGATCCAAAATTGGTTATTAAGAGCTCAAAATACACATGATATAATTAATGTCATGTTTTTCCCAGGAGAGTATCCAAATGAAGGATTAGTTAATTTTTATAGAATTTTCAGAATAAATTAATTCCACGATCATAGGTAGATATGAAAATACCTATGGGATTTCAATCAATACACCTGAGGTGTTCACCCATGCTAGTGGGGTTTCTAAATTTCTCATTTATTAGTGCAATGTTTTGTAAATCGTGTCCCATCTATGAGAACCCTCATTTCCTTGGTTTGTATGGGTTGAAATAGCATGGAACAGGGATCGGGAAAACCGTGTGACAACCGTGGAAAATAAAATATCCCTTAAAAATATATAATCATTCTTCCGAAAATAGCTTGAGATGAACCACATCTAAACCACAATGAAAATATTGTTTTAGGAGTAATATATAATTGTAACAAGACTATAGAACCTCTCTTCAATAGAATCAATCTATCCTGAATGACCCTTTTACGAAATATACATGTATAAAAGAGAAGATCACTTCTCTCTCATTAGTTTCAATATCCCCCAAGACCCATTAGATATACATCTTAACCATAAAACTATATCGAAATTTATTACCATTAAAATTTAACATTTATTCAGAATCAACTATCATGACTATATGTTTAGTCTTGGATAAATCATGCTTTATATCAAGAAAACTCCATCATAGAACATGATAGGTATAAGAAAGATACATTCACTATGGAAATTCATAAAAAATAGTCTACACTGACAACAACCATGGAGGAAGTGATAAATGGGAATACACATTCCCCACCTTATTAATAACCTAATGAGATCCCAAAAAATGAGAAATTTTTTCCATTTATGTTCAAGTGCTCAATGACCTAGATGGGGTGAAAAAATTTAAAACACCTAATCACAAAATGAAAAATGCAATATTCTGTGATGATGATTAGAATAATACATATACCTGATTTGTGTTGTAAATATTATCCGATGAAGGAACAAAATTTTTCCCCCATATCTTAAACCTTGTTTGGTTCAACAATGGTACTTTTAGGATTCCATGACCAACACAATGGATATTTTCATGGCCATTCATACAGGGAATCGAATAGAGCCATTTTTATCATTGACTAGTAACAATTATTATAAGAAAACTCTACCATATCCAAAATTTCATCCCAAACCCCATCTATGTTCGGAATGTGAACACAAATAATATCCTCAACAATATGTATAGATCATTCTGTAATTCCCTTTGATTGTGGATAATATGTCATGATCAAAACAATCTGATATCCCAATTCCACCTAAATACATCCCAAAAATAGAGAAGTAAAATTCATATATCTTTCAGAGAGTATAGTAGATGGAACTCAATTAAAATGAAAAATATATTTCACATAGACATTTCCCAAGACCTGTACTTGGGTTTTACCATGAATTTGTACGATGTGAACATATTTGGTCAACCTATCAATCCAAGCCAATCTACATTTTTTATTTCTATGGGAATGTAAACCACCACCCAAATGTTCATAGAGATCTCATTCCACATACAATTTGGGAATGTATGTCGATGAAAAAAACATGATTGTTTATAGTTCTGTCCATTATCATTCTAGAATATATAACAATGATAGTAAAAATCAACAATTTCATATATTATATCTAGTCAATAGAATCATCAATTCATTTCACAAATCTACTTTGATGTTCTATGGTGCAAAACCAACTTGGAATTAATGAAATCCCCCAAATATAGATTTCCAGATTGATAATGGTACCAAAAAAATGAATCTGATAACATCAAATTACCTTTATTGAGAATGACCACTCAGAGATAGCCTCTCCACAATAAAGAGAGTATCTAATGAAAAAAACTCATCATCAAGTTAATATTCCATAAAATTCATCACAATAAGAATGAATTTAAATAGAACACTTGAAAAAAATATCATCTACGGATTTAAGACTCTGAAATGGAACTGTGAAAAAACAACAATTATGTTCAACACTTCCAATGATTCTTTCACAACATGGGGTGGTTGTTTCCCTCTCAAATAATATTCAATGACATTCCATTTCCATGTGGTATAGGTTATTTCCATGTCAAATGATTTATAGTATTCTACCAAATTCCAATAGTATATATTAATATATAGATGACCAAATATATATCTAAATACAGAGTGGTATAAATACATGGTAAGTTGTGCTGCGAAAAGGTAATGGTTCCCAATATTTTTTTCATGAATCATAGGTTTGGTTTCAAGGCCTTGGGTATGATAATTCAATTCATGTAGCCTCATATATAGAGATCCACAAGAAACACCATGATCACCTTAATTATGAATACATCCCAAAATTGAACAATAAACATCACAGAAGACCACATATCTGAACCCATCATCTAGAATATTCAACATCATCACAACTGTCAAATGAAATTCCAACTCAATTAAATATAAATGAAATTTATCATCCCAAGCAATATTTACTCCAATATGAGATAGTGATTTCATCGTATAAGAAAATAGTGAGAATTCATTTACAAAATGGAAATAATATCCAGATATACCCATGTTGCTTCAATTCCATAAATTTTTTTTTTGGTTTTCCACATTTCATAAAAACATTATACCTTTTTAGGATTAACTAATATATCTTGTTATAAAACAACATGTCCAAAAATATTTATTTCCCAAGTACATAAATTATATTTTTATATATTGGAATTAATTCAATGATTCCTCTATATTTCTATAACTACTCTCAAATGACTCACATGATCCTCCTCATATGTAGAGAAAATAAGGATGTAATCTACAAAGACTAAAATGAACTTTGAAATAGACACATGGAAAATACTATTAATTAAATCCATAAAGTCTAAAATATTTTTAATTATACAAAATGGTATAACAATGTACTCACCCATCCAATAACTGCTCACAGTGGTGGTTTTCTGATTATCAGATAATTTTATTCCCAATCGATGATATCCAAATATCATATCAATATTTTATAACCAATTGTTCATTTTCAATTGATTAAAAATATAAAAAATCAGTGGAAATAGTTATTATTTCATTATTATGTATCTACTATGTTTTTGGTACTCAACATAGAGGCGAAGTAACCAATGAGATATTTTAGAAAAGGGAACCTGTGCCACCCAAGGAGAGACACTCATGACTATAAGTCCTTTCTATAATAGAACATCTAACTAAATATTAAACTATTTAATTTAAACTGGTTCTATGATATAATAGGTAATAGAAACTATTATATTACTAGGTACAAAATTGGTATAAAACACAACCACTAATAATGGGGGAAAACCATTATTGTATGAAGGAAAAAGTCAGTATAATCAACAATAAATGGGGGGGATCATCACAAAAGGACCCTCACTCTAGATCAAAATAATACACATATACTAAATTACTCATCTCATGATTTGACGGTCTAGATATACTCTTCCTCAATTCATATTCTCCAGGAAAGATACAAAAAACACTACTGGTAATAGAAAATGATACCACAAGAAGTTGATAACCATATTTTTATTTATTATTAATTAATTAATCCATCCCAAATTTGGAGTTAATATTTATTAATGTCGATAACCAAAAAAATAGTCTTGATATATGATAACTTGAAAAAAAACATTAATTAAAAAGGAGAACCTTGTCTTTCTTTATTCGTAGGGGTTTAGTAACATCTATCATAGAAGATAAGAGCATAATATGAAGAATAATCTTATTCAGAAAATGGAATGAAATTAATGAATGATATGAACCTTTATAGAAAAATCACTAAAGATTAAGAAATAGTGATTAAACATTTCACAGTTCATGGACCTATATTTTCTTCTTCTGGAGATTATTCTATGTTGTGAATAATCATTTTTATTATTCTTTATAATAGAAACCCTTTATAAGGCCCCAGCCTTAAACCTTACTTAATCTTGAGTTATTACAAGATTACACATTGAGGATCTTTTTGGGTTTAGAGTTCTAGAGAATTAGATCATAAAACTTTCAATACATTCCACATATAAACAAAGTGGTTACATAAAGATATTATTATTCATTCCCATCAATGGAAACATATTTAAAATAAACATGGATTCTTTCTTGACACTTCCTTGACACTATCATCATTTCATGTAGCTTTCCCTTGACCTATGAAAAACATTTCAAAAAAAAAACTCGGGATGAGCATAAAAAGCTCAGTAAAGGATATAAAAATATGGAAAGGAATCATGGGTACATATATACATAAGAATGATATCATACTTTACCCATAAAACATAATCACTTTAACATACCTCATCAAATCATGAATAAATCATAGAAATCATAAGACATAATGGTAAATTGAGGCATTCATAACATTCTTACATAGGGAGTAACCCTCTTGGTTACGTTTGGAATACCCATCACAGTATATTCCCTAAATCTCTTCGGAGAAACCTTAACGTTTCACTCCTTCGCGTTACCCAATGCATTGGACAGCTATATCGGGGTCACCCGCCCTTAGTTTATCACGAAACCACCCGTCTTCATAATAATTCCCATGAACCTCAACATAATTGTATCACATAAAACATGCATAAAGGAAAAATAACATTTCCACCTTTCAATCACAAGATATAAATACAAAACATTGATATAAAAACATTATGAAAACCATTTTCAATACCAAAATAAAAGAAATTTAAAACATGGTATTTATTTTTCTTTTAAAAAGAAGGTATGGCTTGTAGAGGAAGTCGAAACTCAAATAACGGTCACGGCGGCGGAGAAGTCGTTGTCGCCGCATACGTACGACAAAAACATTCCCTTTTGTCATTTAGTAAAACGCTTCGTATAAAAAATATTCCTTTTGGATAAACGTAAAAGTCAAAGGGGTTTATACACCGTATAAAAGAAGGTTGTGTATAAAACAAAATATGCCTCAATGAAAGGAGATTGAGACGAAGTCCCATACCTCGTATCCGAAATGACCCGACTGTTCTTTAATCTCCTGAATAATAAACTTGAGTTAATCTCTACTTTCTTAAGAACCTTTTTCGAGTTCATTATTCCTTTTATGCCATGTTAAGAACATAATGTAATCATTTAAGTTAATAATGTTCATTTTGTCGGTATTTGGTTCTTAAGTCAAAAATAGGCTTCTTACACTTACATGTTGTTAATTTGGTCAAAGGTTCGTTATATCCAGAATGATATTAATTATTTGGATAACATATATATCATATATATTCATCATATAAATGTATTTATAATATTACATCACATTTAGAGGTAAGAAATGAAATGCACCGTTCATGGAGACGGTAAGCCGTACGTACGCATGAACGCTACTTCCATTTCTATTTCGTATTTTATGGAATGGAATCATAAGGATATAAGAGTATATTATAATTCCAGTATAATAACATATATAATATCATTAAATTTATCCTTTACACATCCCACATATGTTCTTAACGAATCAAATCACTTTCAGGGGGCGGTAGTCTGCACTTCCTAAAATGAAGATATCGTGTTTACCCATAATGGAAACAATAATGGTATGCCATAAATGAAAAATAAAGAAGATTAAGGAAATAATAAACATATTATATATCATATATAAAAATAGTGACATCATAATGGCCACCTTTGAAGGTGTTAAATGAGTATTGAACAATCATCGTTTCGGGAGGCAGAATTTCGCCATCCACGGAAACCGTATGTTCATTAACCATTTGATGTAGTTGTGTGAGAGTGTAGCTCGAATAAATCTTATAAAAACATCCTAGTATATTGAAGATACTTGTGTTGTTACAAAAGAAGTAAATAAAAAGAGTTTAGGGGGTTGGAGAAGAAAAATAATACAAATGAACATGAGAGAATGAATTACCATTAAAATTGTAACTCATTTTGATTTGAGCCTAAAGGCTTCCTTTGAAAGGATTCTTCCCAAAGGGAATCCTCTAGAATGAGGAGATGTATGTGGAGAGAGTAAATGGGCAGGGGATGGCCGAGACAAAGGCTTTAGGAGTGTGTGAAATGAGGTAGAGGTGGGGGCCTTTTATAAGAGGAGAGGAGGGGCACTTTTGGAAATCATGAAACTATTATTTTATTTTCAAAAGTGTTTCTCATTTATTAGGTCCCAAATTGATATATTTCTAAGATAGGATGATAAGGCTTCGAAATATTCCCATCCAATAGTTTTTTTGACAAGTTTAGGTCTTAGATTTTATATTATCGTTTCATTTTATTTAAACTATTCATTAATGAGGTCATCGTTGCATCATCATGATGTCATAATAAAATTAATTTATTTAAAGTCTAAAATTTATTAAAAAAATTACTATGATGAAGGAAATCTTTTTATCTTTCCAATGACTATTTATAATCAAAAATATGATCTTTATAACCCTATGTAAAAATTGTTTTAGTAACATAACTCATGTTTGTGTCATTTTTACTTTAATATTAAATAAAAAGTTATTTATGTCATTTCCCAACCAAAGTGGCTCCATGGGGTCCCCATGTTGACCCATGGCTTGTCTCGGTCGGCCATGACACAACCAATTAGGGTAGGACATGTGTCAAGCTCATCTCAGTTTATTAAATCATTATTTTTACCTTAAACTACACTAATTACCACTAATCGCGATTAAAAACATAATAAGTTACTATTCACCAAAAAAATTATTTTAATCTCATTCAACCACATTTTACATACTAATGACAACCATGTATGTCAGATTTTCATAATTCAATACACATTAGTGTAAAACTTTCATTTAAACGGAAAATCAGTTTTTATAAGTACCACTTAGTGGTTTCACTATTAATCAAAAATTGAAGTTTTCCAGAAAATTACAAAAAATTCACCCTAAGCTATATTTGATATTCCGAATTAAAAAATGAAGTCTATTTTAAAAAATTCAAAACATATAAGTCACATTAATTAATTTAATAATTAATTCCCGATGTCATGACAAATAGCGTGTTTTTATGAAACAATATGTATCAAAAGATTGATACCAGTTTAAGTCCAATTTCAAAGTGAAATTGATTCCAATGACCATCATTGGAAAAATGGTAAAAATATATTCATATTAAACATTAAGACCTACTCAAAAGATAATCTATTAATATAAATAAATTAGATTAAGAATAGGTTTTGAATTAAAATACAACATTTTTCACTATTCATTAAAAAAATGAACATTGTCTGAAAAATACCAAAAACACACACAAAGTAAATTTTGATGTCCCAATCATAAAGAATAAGTTTATTTTTACTAACATAGATTATTAAATTGTCAAAAGTTTTATTCAAAAAGTGTTTTCCATCAAAAGAGAGTAAAACAATCTTTTAAAAATTTCTAGTGTATTCCATGGTTAAGATTGGATTTATTTTCATTTTAAGCCTCTAAAACACTATCTTAATCATTAGTAGACATAGATAAAAATATCTATTATTCATTACTTACCTGGGATGTTACATCCTTCCCCCCTTTAGAAAATTGTGTCCCCACAATTTATTTACTTATCAAATAAATGGGGGTACTTATCCCTCATTGAATTTTCAGATTCCCATGTTGCCTCTTCCATCATGTGGTTTTTCCACAAAACCTTTACCTGCTTAATCACTTTATTCCTTAGCACTTGCTCCCTGTGGTCAAGAATCTGGATCGGTTGTTCCTCATAAGATAGGTTCTCTTCCCGCTGAACTACCTCTGGACTCGAAACATGAGATGGATCTGGCATATACTTTCTCAACATCGAAACGTGAAAAAAATTGTGTACCTGAGATAAACTCGGAGGTAAAGCCAACCAGTATGAAACTAATCCAACTCTCTCCAGAATTTAATATGGTCCAATGAACCTTGGACTCTGTCACGACCCGCCCTCGGGGTCCGTGCCGTGACTACCCCAAGCCCGCCTTCCATAGGCCAGGGGTTGGCGACTAGCACCAAGGCGTAAATCCCAGTAAAAAGGGAAGTCATTTCCTTTGTAAAGTAAACAAACACCATAGAGTAAACAAGCGGAAAGTAAACACTAAACAAAAGCAGAGTACAACTGAAAGTAAAGTACAACTCGAAAAGGGGAAAACAGCAACTGAAAGGTAAAACCGCTACACCGAGCTGCCCACTAGAAATCCCACCTGAAGGGTGGGTACAGATAGCTCCTCTGCTCCACGGGTCCCGCCGTCCGCTCCGTGCACGTCCCGCCCAGTGGTCCACCTCCGGGTACCGTCCCGCTCTGTAAGCCTCAGCTAAGGTCAACGCTGTCCGTCGTCTGCAACCAACACAACGTAGTGCGGGCAAAGCCCGTGCAGGGGTGAGTATACGCTACTCAGTAGGGACCCCGAGACCCCTGAAGGTCTCTCAAATCCACAATGGTTAAACCACGAAGAAAAGTAACAATCACGAAGTAACAAATGACACTGCTTAAGTATATGCCCATACATATACCTAAGTCATCAATTTCCGTTCGGCTCCAACACCGAGCCCAAGAACAACCCAATCCACAAAGAAGAGTAAACAGTAAATCCACACAGATTATAACAAGTTTATGAAATCAACGGATAACCATTACCCAGGTATATGTCCATACATATACCTAAGTTATCAAGCGACCCATCTCAATCATGAGGAAATCACAAAGATCAAAGACTCAGCTCAAACCAGGATTTTCATTATCGAAACCGTAAAAGTTGAAGAGCCCCAAATCTAAAGTGTACAGTGGTCCTGTCACGACTCTGAGGTACTGCTCACTAACCTAAGACTGCTGAAGTACTCCTCCTGTCGAGTACCGCGGGTCTGCTGCCAACTACCGGGCGCTCCGTCCGCTGAGGGTCTGCTGCCAAATACCGGGCGCTCACCCAGATAGCCTACTGAGGTACTCCTCCTGTCGAGTACCGCGGGTTTGCCGCCAACTACCAGGCGCTCCGTCCGCCGTGGGTCTGCTGCCAACTACTGGGCGCTCCGTCCACTGGGCTAGTCGACTCACTCCAAGTCGAGTCGGTCAAGCAGTCGTCAGGTCTCAGTCATCTACACGGTCTCCGTTCTCCACACGCACGTCTCCACCGTCGCGGGTCTGTCGCTACAACCAAGCGCACACACTCCGTAGAGTATCGCGGGTCCGCCGCTACAACCAAGCATTCCACCGCCAAGGGTCTGCTGCTGCATCCAAGCGCACCACCTCTGTCAAGTACCACAGGTCCGCCGCTACACCCAAGCGCTCCACCACTCAAGGTAAAAAGAAGATTCAGCTCACACAGGTTCGGTAGCACTGTTCCACGTAGGATCGCTGAGTGCTGTAGTCGTCGTCGTCGAAACCACACATGATCTTTGTACTGTCGTCGTCGCAGTCACAGTAGCAGTAGTAGTAGTCGTCACAGTAACAGTCGCAGCCAGCACTAGGGTTCCCGCACACAGCAAGCTCGTTCGGAGGATCCGCTCCACGAGCCGAGAGGCTGATACACCAACTGTCACAAAGACCAGAGTTGATGTATCCAAAAGTTCCGTATCGTCAACAGGAACTCAACGCAACAGACGGCGCGTCAATCGGACGCCCGGTCTGAGAGTTATTGGCATTTTCGTCTCCGGGGCCCGGTTGATTTTTAAGGCTAAACCAACCCGACCGTACTCCACCTGCGTCCAAGCCTCGGGCGGAGTATGCCAAAAGATCCGTCTCACTAAGAGGAACACATCGCGACTGACGGCGCGTCAATCGGACGTTCGTAGCTCGAGATATGAGCGTTTCCGCTCCGAAGACCCGGTTGGTTTCGTGAACGAACCAACCCGGACGAACGCAATGTAATCCAAAACCTTGAGTGAGATATACTGAAACGACCGTCTCGATCCAAGGATCGCGTTGCCACAGACGGTTCGTCATTCGGAGGTCCGAGGCTCAAGATATGGCCCAAAAACCGATTCTGGTTCGAAACGGGGGGGTCCGGGTCCGGGCCGACCCGACCCGACCCCCCCCCCCCCCTGGGGCGGCGCGGTGGCCGGCGGCGGCGCGCGGAGGCGGCGCGGCGGCGCGCGGAGGCGGCGCGGCGGCGCGCTGGGGCGGCGCGGCGGCGCGCTGGGCACGCAGGCGGCGCGTGGGTGAGACCCCCGCCCTCCCCCGTTTTCCCCCCTGGCGGCGCGGCACGTGCCGCACCGGTTTTAAAACAAACCGCCCCCTCACATGAGGGGGCCTGCTGGTGCGGAACCGAGAGGGCCGGCTTCCCCCCTCCTTCAAAGAACCGCCCCCCTCTTAAAGAGGGGGGTTTTTATGGGTTGGTCGGGGGATTAATTCCCTCGGTTTTAAGACATCCGGCCGGCCAGCTGGCCGGCCGGTTTTCTCAAACGGGACCGGAAATTCCGGTCCCCCCCTTCGGCTTCTGACGCCGGCGGCCCGGCCGCCGGTCTTCTCTTCCGCCGCGGCCCGGAACCGGCCGCGGTCTCCTCGTTCCGCCGCGGCCCGGAACCGGCCGCGGTGTTCGTCGTCCGGCGCGGTGCGACGGCACCGCGCCCCTTTCGCCGTACCTTGATTCCTTTCAACGCGGCGTGACGGCGTCGCGTTCTTGAAGATTCTACCTCGGCGTGGCGCGACGGCGCCACGTAAAATAAAAGTACGATCATCCGCGTGGTGCGACGGCACCACGCCACTTGCTTCCATCCGCAAGAATAAACAAGAACGATGGAGGGGGGGTTTCGGCCGTGTTCGTGCGGTCCGGCCCCCCTCGCGTTAACAATAACACTTATATAAAATATTCAAAAGCCTCACGTAGACATGCGATCCACGAGCAAGAAATGGAATGAATTAACAATATTCAACAACCCCTACCTCGGGTATAAGGTTTGAAGATTGTGAACATTCCGCGGAAGACGACGTCGCGGAGGTCGGGCGTCGCGGTAGCCGTTCGTCAAATCTGATGACGAAGGGATGCGTTCGAAGAGACACGTCATTGGTGAAACTTGTACGCTGACGAAGGTTGTCCGAGGAAGAAGTGGTGTTCTCTTTCGTTGTCACGGGAGACGAAGAAGAGCGGAGCGGCGTTCTTCATCGGAAATTGAGCGTTCTTCGTCAAGTCTTGAGGAAAGTCAAATAATAAAGAAAACAACGAACTCAAGAACCCCTACCTCGATAGTCGCACGTTGACGTAGTCGTGGAATATCGGTGTCGATTCCTTTGACGTCGGAGGAAGAGTCGTTGTCGATGGCGTTCGTCGCGGAAAACCGTCGCGAAAGAGATGACGCGGAAGAAGTACGTCGCGTCGTGGATACGGCGTCGCGGATGGACCGTGTTCTTCGGTGGAGAAGTTCTTCGTTGAAGAACGACGTTCTTCGCGTTCTTCGTTGAGTTTGAAGAAGAAGAAGAGCTCTCCACCTCTCAAGAAGACAAACAAATAACCCCAAAATAAAATAAGACAACATCTTATTTTATTATCACATGACACATTAGAATTTCAAAAGTTTGAAATTCAAAAGGTTTAACTCCCATAATTAAAAAGGTAACTCAAGCCAATAAATGAGGCGTTAAGGGAGTTGGGAGAATTTGAAAGGATTAGGGGTTCGTGTGGGCCCCACCACACTTAATCCTCCCAAGGGAGGTTAAGTGGGTGTGGGTCCCACTTCCAACCTCCTTTGGTAGGTTTTTAACAAGTTATAATAAAATTTGTTCTATACAAATTTTATTTAACTCAAACTAAAAACCTCAAAACTAACTTTCAACCTGCAACAAACGCAACTCCCGAAAAGGTATCTTTAAGCGAAAAATCGGCGTTGTGAGATCATCGGTGCCCTTGGATTTCAATTCCGAGCACCGGATCAAAAGTTAGGAATTTCCCGCTCGTTCGTTCACTGAACGTACCCGATCCAAACTTCGGAAATTAATTCCGGGCACTCCGGGCCTCGGAATCAGGTGCCGTCTGAAACCGCGCTCTTGTAAAATTCTAAAGAAAATTATGAAAAAAATTTCCTTGAATTTTACGGGTCTTTACATTACTCCCACCTCAGGGCTTTACGTCCCCGTAAAGCTACATCAAAAACTAGGGAAACAAATTAGGGTACTGAGCACGCATCTGAGCCTCCCGCTCCCATGTGCTATCCTGGAGATTTCCGTGCTGCCATCTGATGTGCACGAGAGGAATCGATTGCCCATGCATGACCCGCTCCTGTCGATCCTCTATCTCCACCGGGACCTCCGTAAAAGTCGACCCATCGTCAACGTCAAGCTCCCCATGGTCAATGATGTGTGTCAGGTCGTGCACGTATCTCCTCAGCTGGGATACGTGGAAGACATCGTGCACCTGGTACAACTGAGGTGGTAGAGCCAGGCGATAAGCCACCTCACCAACCTTGCTGAGGACCTGGAAAGGTCCGATGAAGCGCGGAGATAACTTGTCGTCTCGGCCAAATCTCTGAATACCCCGTCGAGGTGAGACCCGCAAGAAGACGTGGTCGCCATCCTCGAACTCCAGTGGCCTCCGCCTCCTGTCAGCGTATGACTTCTGCCGGCTCTGAGCTGTCCTCATCCGCTCCTGGATGACCTGGACCTTCTCTGTCGTGGCCTGGATCATCACAGGTCCCACAAGAGCTGCAAGATTTCTTCTTTGCTGAAAAGAGAAATCTGGTCTCATCCCCTGGATGAACCACATTCTTTGCCTAAAATAGTCAATCCTAACATGGATGATACTAATCCATACCAAGGATGGCGTCGTAAGGCCTCGACGCTACTACTAAGAGATTCAACCGTTACTCTCGCCTCCAAGGGTTGAGTCACACTGTCGGCATCAGTGTGTGGTAACTGGGTCTCCTCCAGTAGATGTCTCACAAGTGAGGGTCAAGTCAACAGCCAAAACTGGAACCTCTTAGTAACATCACAAAAGAGGACAGGAACGAAATTATCACAAAGGTATGCGTCTTTTATTATTGCAGCTCATAATACAAGACGCTACACAAAAGCAACAAGGAACCAGAAGTACAAAGGATGTTATCCACTAGTTCTGCTCCTGTCCATCGGCTCCCAGAGCTCCATGATCGAAGGCCTCGGCTGCCTGAAGCTGAGCTCTCCCCTGCGGTCGGGGTGGACCTCCTGTTGGTGGTGGTGGAAGAGCCTCAAAGCGTCGCCCACCACCGGCTGCTCGTCCAGCTCCTCTGCCTCGTCCGCCTCCTCCCTGCAGACCGCCACGGTCGAACCTCTGCCTCTGCCTGGGAGGTTCTTCACTTAACTGCTGATCATCAGCATGGAGGGTCGGACAGTCACGAGCCATGTGACCAATCCCGCCACAGGAGTAACACTGCCCACTCTCGGCACGCCTGGCTCTGACTCCACCCCGGCTTCCCCGTACAACTGAGCCTGAGTCGTGCAGTCGGCCACCGGTAGGTCTGGTCTGCCTGGAACCCTGAGTCATCTGTCGGCTACCTGCTGCAGATGACTCTGCCACGTGCCGCCCTGCGGTGAGTTGCTGTGCTGGTGTAGACTCAGCAAGGAAACTCTCGATCAGAAGTGCCCGCTCCAGTACTCCTGTCTGAGTCGATATGCTGAGGGAGATCAGCGATGCCCTGATCTCGTGTCTCAAACCCTGCTCGAAGGTCCGGGCCCGGAAGAAGGGGTCCCGTACCATGTCTGTCGAATACCGAGAAAGGTCGGTGAACCTCGCCACGTACTGAGCGACCGTCATGCTGCCCTGCCGCAGCTGTAGAAGCTCCTGGATACGCACCGCACGAAGGGTGGCTGGGACGAACTCCGAGCGGAAGATGCTCTCAAAGTCCGTCCAAAGTAGAGAAGTCTCATCGTGCACCTGGAGCATCAAGCTCCACCATCGTCCTGCTGCTGCGTGTAGTAGGCTTGCAGCGAGGATCACCATGAGGTCTGCTGGTGTCCTCACTAGCCTAAACAGTCGAACCACTGCCTCCAGCCAGTCCTCTGCTGCCTGGGGATCTGTCTCCCCGCGAAACCTGGGCGGTCGCTGGCGCTGAAACTCATGCAGTGCGCTGAGGCGACGTGCATCGTCAGCGGATGCTGCTGGAAGCATCGGGGGCTCGGCGGGTAGAGCTACCGCCGGTGCCACTGCTGACAAAGGGCCCTACACCGAGGCCTCATCGCTCGGTGGGCTGTCGTCACGCTCGACTCTCGGAACCCTAGCTGGCTGCCGTCGTGGGGCCATCCTGAAAAGAAACAGGTGTGCCATGGTCAAACAGTATACCTGGTGTGCTGACACAAAGAAATCACAAAGAAAACTTTGAAACACACACGCAATCAATGTTTTCGTGCATTAAGTCGGAAATCAGAAGTCAGGGTCCTGGTGTACGGATACGTCGGCCGCCGCACCAACACTGGACTCCCTGGACTGATAACCACACTCAATACGCTAAACATTATTGCTTCACATAGAAAATATCAGAGTTCGCGGTATAACCGAACTCCTCTGATACCAATTTGTCACGACCCGCCCTCGGGGTCCGTGTCGTGACTACCCCAAGCCGGCCTTCAATAGGCCAGGGGTTGGCGACTAGCACCAAGGCGTAAATCCCAGTAAAATGGGAAGGAATTGCCTTTGTAAAGTAAACAAACACCACAGAGTAAACAAGCGGAAAGTAAACACTAAACAAAAGCAGAGTACAACTGAAAGTAAAGTACAACTCGAAAAGGGGAAAACAGCAACTGAAAGGTAAAACCGCTACACCGAGCTGCCCACTAGAAATCCCACCTGAAGGGTGGGTACAGATAGCTCCTCTACTCCACGGGTCCCACCGTCCGCTCCGTGCACGTCCCGCCCAGTGGTCCACCTCCGGGTACCGTCCCGCTCTGTAAGCCTCAGCTAAGGTCAACGCTGTCCGTCGTCTGCAACCAACACAACGTAGTGCGGGCAAAGCCCGTGCAGGGGTGAGTATACGCTACTCAGTAGGGACCCCGAGACCCCTAAAGGTCTCTCAAATCCACAATGGTTAAACCACGAAGAAAAGTAACAATCACGAAGTAACAACTGACACTGCTTAGGTATATTCCCATACATATACCTAAGTCATCAATTTTCGTTCGGCTCCAACACCGAGCCCAAGAACAACCCAATCCACAAAGAAGAGTAAACAGTAAATCCACACAGATTATAACAAGTTTATGAAATCAACGGATAACCATTACCCAGGTATATGTCCATACATATACCTAAGTTATCAAGCGACCCATCTCAATCATGAGGAAATCACAAAGATCATAGACTCAGCTCAAACCAGGATTTTCATTATCGAAACCGTAAAAGTTGAAGAGCCCCAACTCTGAAGTGTACAGTGGTCCTGTCACGACTCCGAGGTACTGCCCACTAACATAAGACTGCTGAAGTACTCCTCCTGTCGAGTACCGCGGGTCTGCTGCCAACTACCGGGCGCTCCGTCCGCTGAGGGTCTGCTGCCAAATACCGTGCGCACACCCAGATAGCCTACAGAGGTACTCCTCCTGTCGAGTACTGCGGGTTTGCCGCCAACTACCAGGCGCTCCGTCCGCCGTGGGCCTGCTGCCAACTACTGGGCGCTCCGTCCACTGGGCTAGTCGACTCACTCCAAGTCGAGTCGGTCAAGCAGTCGTCAGGTCTCAGTCATCTACACGGTCTCCGTACTCCGCACGCACATCTCCAACGTCGCGGGTCTGTCGCTACAACCAAGCGCACACACTCCGTAGAGTATCGCGGGTCCACCGCTACAACCAAGCGCTCCACCGCCAAGGGTCTGCTGCTGCATCCAAGCGCACCACCTCTGTCAAGTACCACGGGTCCGCCGATACACCCAAGCGCTCCACCGCTCAAGGTAAAAAGAAGATTCAGCTCACACAGGTTCGGTAGCACTGTTCCACGTAGGATCGCTGAGTGCTGTAGTCGTCGTCGTCGAAACCACACAGGATCTTTGTACTGTCGTCGTCGCAGTCACAGTAGCAGTAGTAGTAGTCGTCACAGTAACAGTCGCAGCCAGCACTAGGGTTCCCGCACACAGCAAGCTCGTTCGGAGGATCCGCTCCACGAGCCGAGAGGCTGATACATCAACTGTCACAAAGACCAGAGTTGATGTATCCAAAAGTTCCGTATCGTCAACAGGAACTCAACGCAACAGACGGCGCGTCAATCGGACGCCCGGTCTGAGAGTTATTGACATTTTCGTCTCCGGGGCCCGGTTGGTTTTTAAGGCTAAACCAACCCGACCGTACTCCACCTGTGTCCAAACCTCGGGCGGATTATGCCAAAAGATCCGTCTCACTAAGAGGAACACATCGCGACTGACGGCGCGTCAATCGGACGTTCGTAGCTCGAGATATGAGCGTTTCCGCTCCGAAGACCCGGTTGGTTTCGTGAACGAACCAACCCGACCAAACTGAAAGTAATCCGAAACCTTGAGTGCGATATACCGAAACGGCCGTCTCGATCCAAGGATCACGTTGCCGCAGACGGTTCGTCATTTGGAGGTCCGAGGCTCAAGATATGGCCCAAAAACCGATTCTGGTTCGAAACGGGGGGGTCCGGGTCCGGGCCGACCCGGCCCGACCCCCCCCCCCCCTGGGGCGGCGCGGCGGCGCGCGGAGGCGGCGCGGCGGCGCGCTGGGCACGCAGGCGGCGCGCGGGTGAGACCCCCGCCCTCCCCCGTTTTCCCCCCTGGCGGCGCGGCACGTGCCGCGCCGGTTTTAAAACAAACCGCCCCCTCACATGAGGGGGCCTGCTGGTGCGGAACTGAGAGGGCCGGCTGCCCCCCTCCTTCAAAGAACTGCCCCCCTCTTAAAGAGGGGGGTTTTTATGGGTTGGCCGGGGGATTAATTCCCCCGGTTTTAAGACATCCGGCCGGCCAGCTGGCCGGTCGGTTTTCTCAAACGGGACCGGAAATTCCGGTCCCCCCCTTCGGCTTCCGACGCCGGCGGCCCGGCCGCCGGTCTTCTCTTCCGCCGCGGCCCGGAACCGGCCGCGGTCTCCTCGTTCCGCCGCGGCCCGGAACCGGCCGCGGTGTTCGTCGTCCGGCGCGGTGCGATGGCACCGCGCCCCCTTCGCCGTACCTTGATTCCTTTCAACGCGGCGCGACGACGTCGCGTTCTTGAAGATTCTACCTCGGCGTGGCGCGACGGCGCCGCGTAAAATAAAAGTACGATCATCCGCGTGGTGCGACGGCACCACGCCACTTGCTTCCATCCGCAAGAATAAACAAGAACGATGGAGGGGGGTTTTCGGCCGTGTTCGTGCGGTCCGGCCCCCCTCGCGTTAACAATAACACTTATATAAAATATTCAAAAGCCTCACGTAGACATGCGATCCACGAGCAAGAAATGGAATGAATTAACAATATTCAACAACCCCTACCTTGGGTATAAGGTTCGAAGATTGTGAACGTTCCGCGGAAGACGACGTCGCGGAGGTCGGGCGTCGCGGTAGCCGTTCGTCAAATTCGATGACGAAGGGATGCGTTCGAAGAGACACGTCGTTGGCGAAACTTGTACGCCGACGAAGGTTGTCCGAGGAAGAAGTGGCATTCTCTTTCGTTGTCACGGGAGACGAAGAAGAGCGGAGCGACGTTCTTCGTCGGAAATTGAGCGTTCTTCGTCAAGTCTTGAGGAAAGTCAAATAATAAAGAAAACAACGAACTCAAGAACGCCTACCTCGATAGTCGCACGTTGACGTAGTCGTGGAATATCGGTGTCGATTCCTTTGACGTCGGAGGAAGAGTCGTTGTCGATGGCGTTCGTCGCGGAAAACCGTCGCGGAAGAGATGACGCAGAAGAAGTACGTTGCGTCGCGGATACGGCTTCGCGGATGGACCGTGTTCTTCGGTGGAGAAGTTCTTCGTTGAAGAACGACGTTCTTCGCGTTCTTCGTTGAGTTTGAAGAAGAAGAAGAGCTCTCCACCTCTCAAGAAGACAAACAAATAACCCCAAAATAAAATAAGACAACATCTTATTTTATTATCACATGACACATTAGAATTTCAAAAGTTTGAAATTCAAAAGGTTTAACTCCCATAATTAAAAAGGTAACTCAAGCCAATAAATGAGGCGTTAAGGGATTTGGGAGAATTTGAAAGGTTTAGGGGTTCGTGTGGGCCCCACCACACTTAATCCTCCCAAGGGAGGTTAAGTGGGTGTGGGTCCCACTTCCAACCTCCTTTGGTAGGTTTTTAACAAGTTATAATAAAATTTGTTCTATACAAATTTTATTTAACTCAAAATAAAACCCCAAAACTAACTTTCAACCCGCAACAAAAGCAACTCCCGAAAAGGTCTCTTTAAGCGAAAAATCGGCGCTGCGAGTTCATCGGTGCCCTCGGATTTCAATTCCGAGCACCGGATCAAAAGTTAGGAATTTCCCGCTCGTTCGTTCACTGAACGTACCCGAGCCAAACTTCGGAAATTAATTCCGGGCACTCCGGGCCTCGGAATCAGGTGCCGTCTGAAACCGCGCTCTTGTAAAATTCTAAATAAAATTAAGAAAAAAAATTCCTTGAATTTTACAGGTCTTTACAGACTCAACTTTCCTTTCTTACCAAATCGCATCACACTTTTCCATGGTGATACTTTGAGAAAAACCTGATCACCTACCTCGAAAGATATATCCTTCCTCCGGTTATCTGCATAACTCTTCTGCCTGCTCTGAGCTGTTCTCATGTGCTTCTGAATCAGATGAACTTTTTCTGCCATCTCTTCTACCAATTCTGGTCCCATCAACTTCCTTTCACCCACTTCATCCCAGAAATCTAGAGTTTGACACCGCTTCCCATATAATGCCTAAAATGGTGCCATCTGTATACTGGAATGAAAACTCTTATTATATGAAAATTCAACCAAAGAAAGATGTCAGTCCCAAATTCCCTGATAATCCATAGAGAATGAATGTAGCATATCCTACAATGTCTGAATTGTTCGTTCTGACTGCCCATCTGATTGAGGATGAAAAGCTGTACTAAAATTTAATTCAGTACCCAACGACTTCTAAAGGCCTTTCCAAATGTTAGAAGTGAACCTGGGATCACGATCAGACACAATGGAGAGGGGAACTCCATGCAACCTGACTATCTCTTTAAGATACAAATGAGAAAGTTGATCTAGAGAGAATGTATCTCGAATAGGAAGGAAATGAGAAGATTTTGTCAAGCGATCAACAATAACCCAGATTGCATTATTACCTAAAGATGTATTCGGTAATCCCACAACAAAGTCCATGGATATATTCTCCCATTTCCACTCTGGAACTGGTAAAGGATGAAGCATCCCTTTCGGTAACTGCCGCTCTGCTTTAAACTGCTGACAAGTCAAACACTTCACAGTAAAATCATCAATATCTCTTTTCATTCCATCCCACCAGTAATACTCCTGCAGATCTCTATACATCTTAGTACTGCCAGGATGAACTGAAAACAGAGAACTATGAGCTTTACATAACAACTCTCTCTTCAACTGTGAATCACAAGGTACACACAATCTCTTCCCAAATCTCAAAACTCAATCATTATCAATTATGAATTTAGGCAACTTACCTTTCTGAACCATCTCTACCTTTTTCTGCAACTCACTGTCTTGCTTCTATGCTTGCTTGATTCTATCTGATAGAGATGATCTCACTGATACCTGAAACGAAACAGAAGAAATTCCTGCACCAACAACTTCTATGCCAAAGTTCATCAAATCCTTAACCAAAGGATCACATTCCAAACGCAACATTTCTAATGAAGCATTACTTTTTTGACTCAAAGCATCATCCACTTTATTTGCTTTTCCCAGATGGTAATGAATTATACAATCATAATCCTTGATTAATTCCAGCCATCTCCTATGTCTCATGTTTAACTCTTTCTGAGTGAATATATACATTAAACTTTTGTGATAAGTATATATTTCACACTTTACTCCATACAAATGATGCCTCCAAATTTTTAAAGCAAAAACAACAACAGCTAATTCCAAATCATGTGTAGGGTAATTTACCTCATGAGTTTTCAACTGTCGTGAAGCATAAGGAATTACCTGATCATTCTGCATTAAGACGCAACCAAGTCTTTTCAATGAAGCATCACTATAGATAACAAACTCACCATTCCTAGAAGGTAGTGCCAAAACTGGAGCATTCACCAATCTTCTTTTTAATTCCTGAAAACAATCATCACATTCTTTTGTCCAGATAAACTTAACACCCTTTCGAGTAAGCTTAGTCATTGGACTAGATAACCGTGAAAAATTTCTAACATACCTTTAGTAATAGCCTTCCAAACCAAGGAAGCTACGAATCTCAGTTACAATTGTGGGTCTTGGCCAGTCTTCCACAACTTTTGTTTTTACAGGATCAACAGTTATCCCATCTTTAGAAACAATGTGACCAAGGAAAAAAATTTGTTGCAACCAAAACTCACACTTTATGAATTTCCCATACAATTTCTTTTCTTTAAAGGTTTGCAAGATAACCCTTAAATGTCTTTCATGCTCTTCTTTACTTTTAGAAAACACCAAAATATCATCAATAAAAACCACCACAAACTTATCCAAGAAATCATGGAAAATTCAATTCATTAAGTCCATGAATACAGAAAGTGCATTGGTTAGCCCAAAAGGCATTACTAAAAATTCATAGTGGCCATATCTTGTACGGAACACGGTCTTCAGAATATCTGCCTCCTTTACCTTGAGCTGATGGTACCCCGATCTCAAGTCAATCTTTGAAAAAAACTGAGCTCCATGGAGCTGATCAAAAAAATCATCGATATGAGGAAAATGATATTTGTTCTTAACAGTGATATTATTCAAGGCTCTATAATCAATACAAAGTCTCATAGAACCATCTTTCTTTTTAATAAATAAAACTGGAGCACCCCATGGTTATGTGCTAGGTCGAGTTAAACCTTTCTCTAATAAATCTTTCAATTTCTCCTTCAACTCTAAAAGTTCAATTTGATCCATATGATAAGGGGGTTTTGAAATTGGCTTAGCATAAGGATCTAAGTAAACAGTAAATTCAACTTCCCGATCTAGTATTATTCCAGGCAACTCATCAGGAAAAACATCAGGATACTCATTTACCACTGGCACATAATTAATCTAAATAGTTCCCTTGTTTTCAACAATATGTGCAAGGTAACATTCATTTCCATCTTTTACATGTTTCTCGGCCTCTTGATAAGTTATCAACAGTAAGGGTTCATTCTTGTACACAAACCGAAATTCTTTTTGAAAAGAAACTTCTTTAGCTCTACAGTCAATCTTAGCATGGTAAATAGAGAGCCAATCCATACCAAGGATAACATCAAACTCTACTAGAGGTAGAACAATAAGGTTTTCAAGTAGGTTCATTCCACAGATAAGGATAGGAAGATTCATATAAATTCTTTTTGCCTCAACATTCCCCCCAGGTGTTTTTACCAAAAGTTCAGGATTCATTTCATGATATGGTATTCTCATTTTACTAGAAAAGGTTTCAGAGATGAATGAATGTGTAGACCCCGAATCAAACAACACACTGGTATAATCTGAAAAAACAAACAAAGTAACTGATATAACTTCATTTGATGGCCCGACATCTGCTGAAGTAGTTGCAAAGGATTTCACCACCCCTTTCTGCTTGTAGTCTAACTGCTTCCCATCACTCAAGCTCTTTTTCGGACACTCATTTTCATAGTGACCCATCTCATTGCACTTATAACATTTCACTAACTGTAAATAAAATTTGGTCTTACATTCACCTTGATCCTTTTTAGTGCAATCACGAGCCTTATGTCCCATCTTACCACATCGGTAGCACTTTACATAATTCAGAAGACATTCCCCAGCATGCCTTTTGCCACATTTATCACAAACTGGAAACTTAGTTTTCTTACCATCAGACATTTTTGAATAATTCTTACCTTTATCCTACCACATCAGTCTCTTCTTCTGTTGGTTTTTATAGAACACTTGATCATCAGAAAACTCCATTTCAACCTTCTCAGCACATCGGACAAGCTTTTCATAAATTTTAAACTCACGAGAATCTAATTCCCTTCGATATTTTGGCTTCAATCCTGAGTAAAAACGATTGATTTTACTATCAAGGTCTCAGATAAAATTTGGATCATACCTTGCCAATCGAGTGAACCTTTCTTCATAGGTAGCCACTGAGTCTTCCTCTTGCCTCAATTCCAAGAATTGTTTCTCCATCCTAAGTCGAACAACCTTAGGAAAATACTTTTCAAGAAACATACCTTTTAATTCATCCCAATCGAGAGCATCAATCTCATCGGCGTCCCTGATATTTTTAACCATAGACCACCACAGATCTGCCTCACCCTCCAAACGGTAAATAACAGGACTAACCTTTTGATTATCTGAACACCCCATGACATCAAAAATATTCTCCAGTTCTTTAATCCACCCTTCAGCTAGCACATGGTCAGTTGATCCTCTGAATGATGGGGTATGTTTCCTCATGAAATGTTCCACCAATGACATGTTCCTCTGTGGTTGATCTCGCTGATCTCGTGTATGGATACCACCGCCATTTATCGCATGAGTCAACTGCGCCATTACTGCAACAAACTGTTCAGTTCCAATTCCAACCATCTCAGGATGCTGATTCGGAAGGTTATTTCCTTCTGTATGCCTTCCTAGCACTGCTTCCATGTTTCATCTGCGGAAAACCATTCAGAAAAAACATGTCTTAGATGAAGCAACATGGTAATCTTAATATTCTATAACATTTCAAAAAAATATATTTGGATAATCATTTAATAAAATTATAACTCCTAAAGTTATCTAAGCCGACCTTTGATACCAACTATAAGGCCCCAGCCTTAAACCTTACTTAATCTTGAGTTATTACAAGATTACACATTGAGGATCTTTTCGGGTTTAGAGTTTTAGAGAATTAGATCATAAGACATTCATTACATTCAACATATAAACAAAGTGGTTACATAAAGATAGTATTCTTCATTCCCATCAATCGAAACATATTTAAAATAAACATGGATTCTTTCTTGACACTTCCATGACACTATCATCATATCATTGACCTTTCCCTTGACCTGTGAAAAACATTTCAAAAAAACTTGGGATGAGCCTAAAAAAAACAGTAAAGGATAAAAAAATATGGAAAGGAAACATGGGTACATATATACATAAGGATGAGATCATACATTACCCATAAAACATAAGCACACTAACATACCTCATCAAATAATGAATAAATCATATAAATCATAAGACATAAAGGTAACTTGAGGAATTCATAACATTCTTACATAGGGAGTAACCCTCTTGGTTACGTTTGGAATACCCATCACAGTATATTCCCTAAATCTCTTCGGAGAAACCTTAATGTTTCACTCCTTCGTGTTACCCAATGCATTGGAGAGCTATATCGGGCTCACCCGCACTTAGTTTATCACGGAACCACTCGTCTTCATAATAATGCCCAAGAACCTCAACATAATTGTATCACATAAAACATGCATAAAGGAAACATAACATTTCCACCTTTCAATCAAAAGATATCAATACAACACATTTATATAAAAACATTATGAAAAACATATTCAATACCAAAATAAAAGAAAATTAAAACATGGTATTTAGTTTTCTTTTAAAAAAATGTATGGCTTGTAGAGGAAGTCGAAACTCAAATAACGGTCACGGCGGCGGAGAAGTCGTTGTCGCCGCATACGTACGACAAAAACATTCACTTTTGTCATTTAGTAAAACGCTTCGTATAAAAAATATTCCTTTTGGATAAACGTAAAAGTCAAAGGGGTTTATACACCGTATAAAAGAAGGTTGTGTATAAAACAAAATATGCCTCAATGAAAGGAGATTGAGACGAAGTCCCATACCTCGTATCCGACATGACCCGACTGTTCTGTAATCTCCTGAATAATAAACTTGAGTTAATCTATACTTTCTTAAGAACCTATTTCAAATTAATTATTCCTTTTATACCA
The DNA here is from genome assembly GCA_963277665.1 of Viscum album. Classification (NCBI taxonomy): domain Eukaryota; kingdom Viridiplantae; phylum Streptophyta; class Magnoliopsida; order Santalales; family Viscaceae; genus Viscum; species Viscum album. Next base: position 2,054,989,934 of record OY728120.1, on the reverse strand, counting down.
TGTTTTGAACATAATGTAATCATTTAAGTTAATAATGTTCATTTTGTCGGTATTTGGTTATTAAGTCAAAAATAGACTTCCTACACTTACATGTTGTTAATTTGGTCAAAGGTTCGTTATATCCAGAACGATATTAATGATTTGGATAAAATATATATCATATATATTCATCAAATACATGTATTTATAATATTAAATCACATTTAGAGGTAAAAAATGAAATGCACCGTTCATGGAGACGGTAAGCCGTACGCACGCATGAACGCTACTTCCATTTCTATTTCTTATTTTCTGGAATGGAATCATAATGATATCAGAGTATATTATAATTCCAGTATAATAAAATATATTACATCATTAACTTTATCCTTTACACAACCCACATATGGTATTAACGAATCAAATCACTTTCAGGGGGCGGTAGTCCGCACTTCCTAAAATGAAGATATCGTGTTTACCCATAATGGAAACAATAATGGTATGCCATAAATGAAAAATACAGAATATTAAGGAAATAATAAACATATTATATATCATATATAAAAATAGTGACATCATAATGGCCACCTTTGATGGTGTTAAATGAGTATTGAACAATCATCGTTTCGGGATGCAGAATTTCGCCATCCACGGAAACCGTATGTTCTTTAACCATTTGATGTAGTTGTGTGAGATTTTAGCTCTAATAAATCTTATAAAAACATCCTAGTATATTGAAGATATTGGTGTTGTTAATAAAGATGTAAATAAAAAGATTTTACGGGGTTTTAGAAGCAAAATAAAACAAATGAACATGAGAGAATGAATTACCTTTAAAAGTGTAACTCCTTTTGATTTGAGCCTAAAGGATTCCATTGAAAGTATTCTTCCCACTGGTAATCCTCTAGTATGAGGATAGGGATGTGGAGAGAGTAAATTGTTATGGGATGGCCGAGCCAAAGGCTTGAGGAGTGTGTGAAATGAGGTAGAGGTGGGGGCCTTTTATAAGAGGAGAGGAGGGGCACATTTGGAAATCATGAAACTATTAATTTATTTTCAAAAGTGTTTCGAATTTATAAGGTCCCACATTGATATATTACGAAGATAAGATGATAAGGCTTCGAAATATTCGAATCCAATAGTTTTTGGACAAGTGTAGGGCTTAGATTTTATAATATCGTTTCATTTTATTTAAATTGTGCATTAATAAGGTCATCGTTTCATCATCATGATGTCATAATTAAATTAATTTATTTAAAGTCTAATAATTGTAAAAAAAATACTATGATGTAGGAAATTTTTTTAGCTTTCGAATGACTATTTATAATCAAAAATATGATCTTTATAACCCCATGTAAAAATTGTTTTAGTAATATAACTCATGTTTGTGTCGTTTTTACTTTAATATTAAATAAAAAGTTATTTATGTCATTTCCCAACCAAAGTGGCTCCATGGTGTCCCCAAGTTGACCCATGGCTTGTCATGGTCTGCCATGACACAACCAATGATGGTAGGACATGTTTAAAGCTCATCTCATTTTATTAAAGCATTATTTTTACCTCAAACTACTCTAATTACCACTAATCGCGATTAAAAACTTAATAACTTACTATTCACCAAAAAAAATTATTTTAATCTCATTAAACCAAATTTTACATACTAATGTCAACCATGTATGTCGGATTTTCAAAATTCAATACACATTAGTGGTAAACTTTCATTTAAAGAGAAAATCAGTTTTTATAAGTACCACTTAGTGGTTTCACTATTCTTCAAAAATTGATGTTTTTCAGAAAATTACCAAAAATTCACCCTAAGCTATATTTGATATTCCGAATTCAAAAATTAAGTCTATTTTAAAAAATTCAAAACATATAAGTCACATTAATTAATTCAATAATTAATTACCACTGTCATGACAAATAGCGTGTTTTTATGAAACAATAAGTATCAAAAGATTGATACCAGTTTAAGTCCAATTTCAAAGTGAAATTGATTCCAATGACCATCATTGGATAGAATGGTAAAAATATATTCAGATTACACATTAAGACCAATTCAAAAGATAATCTAATCATATAAATAAATTAGATTAAGAAGAGGTTTTGAATTACTATACAACATTTTTCACTATTCATTAAAAAAATGAACATTGTCTGAAAAATACCAAAAATTCACACAAAGTAAATATTGATGTCCCAATCATAAAAAAAAATTTTATTTTGACAAACATATATTATAAAATTGTCAAAAGTTTGATTCAAAAATGGTTTTCCATCAAAAGGCAGTAAAACAATCTTTTAAGAATATTAGTGTATTCCATGCTTAAGATTGGATTTATTTCCATTTTAAGCCTCTAAAACACTATCTTAATCATTAATAGACATAGATAAAAATATCTATTATTCATTAATTACTTGGGATGTTACACCCTTATACATTGAAGTATCAAATTTCACCAATGTTTTATGGGGAACTAATTATACCATGACACTGTAGAGAGATAATGGACATGACAGAACACCTACATGACACATGTGCATCTGTATGAACTATATAACTAAGGTGTCTCAGTTAAAAAAATAGTGCACATGTTTTCCACACTATTTAAAAATCAAAGGACCACATCCATGTAATGCTGGATGTCTTCAAAATCCTTAATGATCAAAACCACTATTATAATCATCATTATTACTCTTAACTTTTTGAAAAATCACACAATATGTACTATGAGATAAAGGATCTCTGATCAAACCTAGCTAACTAACCACGCCTATTTCATCAATTTATGGTATTCCCAACACATTGGAATACGAATTCAGGATCAATATGAATAACTAATAATGAATGTCAGATAGATTTCCCATCTAGAAATGTTGAGTATTCATGTATTCATTTGTCATAATCTCATGTGAAAACTAGAGAGGATGATTATTTCAATTATAATATACATTCATGTCCCTTTAAATCATATTAATTTTGGAAAACACTATAGCCTTAGTCAATACCATGGAATCTGGATTGAACAGACCGGTGAAAATAAATCTATTGTCATTCCACACTCAAACCTCAAGCTTCTTCACCATCACCACTAAGTCCCACCAAATCCTTATAGGTACCTCTATCTTGAAAGTGGGAATTTTCACCATGATTTCATCTATAATTTCCTTGAACTCAATAAAAACATCCATATTTTCCATCCAAAGCTCATTCTATTAACTATCATTAGAGCCTTGTAAATCGAGTTTGTTTTCTCGATGGAACTCCATAATATAAATTCTGAATTAATCCCTCCGAGGTTCCACATATATAGAATGAACAAGTACATGTATATGTGGTTATCCCAGGGAATTAAAAACATGCACAATATCATCAAACATATTATTTTCAATAAGAATATTTTATTTATGAGGTTCATTATAATCTTTATATGGGATATTATTCACATATATTGTGAGGGGTTTGATTCTGCACAACATCACCAAAAAATTGAAGACACCAAAAAGGTTAAATAAAAATATTCCCAAACATGTGAAACATGGGAAATTAATCCCAATATATAGATAAGAAATATTTGGATGTAATTCTATCGTAATTAGAATAATGTAAAAGAGTATATTTAATCCACAAGATAAATTTACCAAGATAAACCTAATAACATAACTCTCATTACAATGAGATATGGACAAGAACCTAGTCTTAAATACCTTAAATCTCTTGAAATTTTTTCATAATTGTGTATATACAACATGTATTGATTCTTAAACTACATTTATAATACAACTATTTCATGAATGATCCTGGATACCATAGTTCCCTAACACCAAATTCTATCCTAAAATATGTCATAGAGCGTTCTCAACCCCCACAAGTTTGGTACTTGAATCTGGAACCATACAATATAAAACTAGGATTTCGTTTGACCCAAAAATAATTGAAGAAATAGTTAAAAGTTTGTATACCCAATAGAAAACTATAAATGGAGAATTGTAATATAATTTGAGTAGGTAAACAAACCTAAAGTTATATAATCAAATTAATGGAAGTAATGAGAAGAATCCAACATCTTAATAGACTCAGAATCTCCAATCCCAAATATAACCAACTATTACCACCTATAAGTGGTTAATTACCGTACACGAACCTAGAATGAGGAAATATACAAACACCTAATAGAATAGTTAACATGTGAGGTAAAATCCGTAAAGGGTATCTTAATGGATTCCATAATATGTTTCCATAAACAATTAAACAAATAAAGAATTTCTTTTTTTTAAGAAAAATACCTATAGAAGTTCAAGATAATTTTTTAAACAAATCATAAATTATATTTCAATAGAGATAAATAATATAAATATATATATATAAATAGAAAATTTATATATAATTGTTTATTTAAATTCACATGGCATGTGTTAAATATTTTATAATAAATGTAATGTATATAAAAACAATAAAAATGAGAATCATGGACCTCTTTGAAGAGGCATAATTTTTCAAGGTTATGGAATCCTAATGAACTATAATAGGTTACTAAAACAATTTGTGTACACAATTCCCTTAAACAATGGTTAAAGAGGACTCATCACCATCACATCATAGATGTGACTAGCTTCATTCATTTTGTTAATGTTCTAATGTGTCAACATGTTTTCATCCAAAATAACATATTAACTACCTAGGCATAAATATAATATACCAAAAATAAATAATAGAAAATTTAGCCTTAATAAATTTCAAAATTCAATTATCCCATTTCCCATTTCAATAAACCAATTTCATTCAAAAATCCAAAATAGGTTTTTTACAATGTCATGATTTTTCCTAAAAAACCACATGGATTATACAAAAATTATTTGATATATTTTTCTTGAAAATTTATTTCACATCTATTTTATAACTCAATTTCACCATTAAAATATTAAAATTTGAGTTTCACATTTCAATTTCAAAAAATTCTATCAAATTCAACAAATACATCCAAATTCATTAGAATTGGGGGGTTGTGGTTTAAAAATTTCATGACAAAGAAAATATAAACCAAAATATAAAATGAATATGTTATTCAAAATTTTAATTTATATTAATAAATTAGTTGCTAAATCAATTGCACAATAATAAAAATATGAACATACCTCGGTATCACGGGATAAAAAAACAACACATGTAATGGGAAACTCCAATAAACAATGTCAGAAAAGGAGATCCCAAAATAAATCCTAGATTCAATATCTGAAAGAATGAGGATTAGATCACCCAACTACACAGATATATAAGATACCATATATTGTAGAGGAGAAGAGATGGTGAAATAGTGGAGAATAGATAAAATATTACATTGTAAGGATTGAACGACCATCTCCACATATTTATTAGCATAAAAAAAGGTTCATAGGATCCAAAAATAGTTCATTAGATATCCAAATACCTATAAAATTTTTCATGGAAAAGTTTGGCCCAAACGAGGGCCTAAACATTATTTTGGATTATTTTTAATGAATTTTTAGAATAAATGTATTTTTTGTGCATGGTTAGATAAGAAGAGCCAAATGGTTTATCAAACTATACACCTTGTGTTTGTTCCAATTCTGATATTGTTTCATGATTTCTTCTTTTTGGTTGCTCATTTTGGAATGAATATTCTCATACCTTGCATAGACCAAGATCACATAAAAATAAAAAATTATTCATGAAATAACCTCAGATTAACCCTATCTAAATCATAATAAAATTAGGTGTATATGGGTTCATGTAACCAGTAATGGGATGTTACATCACCTATAGAAACCATATTAAATCAACATAGTTATTGTATTCTGATAAATGTGTAAGGATTATTGGTTTTATTAAATATCAAATTTTTGCAAATAAATATGTAAAATTACAATAAAAAGTATGGTAGTAATTTAAACTTACTTATTCATTGAGGTGATTTTCTTCTTCCAATAGTCATTCATTAAAAAAGAAAAAACCCATTATAACTACCTATATATCCTTCCCCTTTATCCTACTTCTGGTGATCTGGTGTAGTGTATGATGGCATATATTTGGTTACATTTTTGGCACCTTTCACCTTACCTTCCACTCATTATTTATTACAAGTACTACCAATATTATTTGAAACATATCCATATCTTCACAGAGATTATTTTTTCCGGAGAAATGGTTGAGATTTTTCATAGTTTTATATAAATAAATTTCAAAATAAAAATTGAGAATCTCTTAGTTAGTGGGTTGAGAACGAGGTATGTTAAAAATAATAATTTTATAACACCAAATATAACCAATAATAATAAATTCATATTGTCTATATGGAATAATATATACATGAACTAATTTATATTATTAATTGGAGTCCCCATATCAATTAGATAATTTATTCTAATAATATGGACAGAAAATAAAGGATAATAGAGTTTATGAATCAATTTTTCTAGGCAACATTTCTGCTAATTAGTCAGGGATGATTGAATGATAAACATGAGATTCAATTCATTATCACTATATATCTATATAATAATAAAATCCCCTCGACCAGAATCGTTAGATGGATATTTAGTAACTAGGGACACTAACATGTAAAACATCCTCTCATGGTGTAGTATAATATTAATGTGAATGTACAACTTCTATAAATTTTCACTGGTTCAAGGAATTTCTATATCAAATATCTACCATTCCTATTAAATCTAGGTGGTAAGAATTTACAATTTCTACAAAAAAATGTTGTAAATTCTACTAATTACCAAATGTGACATATTAAATTTTATTTTATTAGTCACCAAATATTTTATAATATCACAATATCCCTCAACATTGAATTGAAAGTGTCCTATAAAATGGATATTAAAGTTATAAGGATCTACATACTACATAAAATAACCCATTGTAATTACTTATCAAATACATGAAAATGATTATATATTAAGTTGGTCCATCTAGATTAGCTCGTATTATCATGATTCATTGAGTGGAAACGTCATTCTTAAATTCATGACATGGATATCGTCGACACATACTATCATTTTGTGACAAAGATAATATTTTAAATATTTCTTTATTTTGTAAATAGATTAATAAAAGAAAAATTTTCATTTGAACCCTCTTATATTTGATTGAAACCAAATAGAGTCTAGAAAATTACTTGTATATATTGTTTAATTCTAAAAATATATTATGAAAATATTTATTTATATTTAAAATATATTTATCTTCATGATGAAATATAAATTTTTTATATATTATACATGATTATTATTATATTTTGAATTTTATAAAATTAAATAATATTTTATAATAAAATAATTTATGATAAATAAATTTCATTTATATTGTATTAAGAAGATCATTATTTTAGTTATCTTGTGTGGTCATGTTTAAACATCAAATAAACATTTCAGCTCATAAATAAATAAATATAAAACAATTTTAACAATTATATAATTTTTTTTCACAATAATGTTTGCTAACATGTAGTTTTTATTCTACTGGATCACATAAAAAATCTTAACCGTAACGTAATTACAAATGTATGTTGGATATGATCGAGTTAGAGTGAACAGAAATATAACTATTAATGGAAATGGGTTGTTTCATAGTGGATTTTTCATGAAATATAAAATATATCATGGGGGATGTTTTATTTACATTCTATATTAAAAAACCTAGAAATGGGGAACAATGGGATTGGAAATATATAAATTAAATCATATACATGATGGAATGTTCATAATAAGGTGGAAGGTATGATTCATAGAATAACATATTGAATTTTTATTAAATTTATCACAAAACCTATCAATTAAATAATTAAAATAAATTGAATCTTGCCCAATACATAGGTCATTATACCTCATGAATATCCATACAAATGATGTCTATTATATTAATCAATATATAATTCATTTAAGCCCATTAATTATTTGATACATTTCTGGAATTTGTAGACAAATAATGTTACTAACTAATAAATTTGTTTTTATTAAATATCAATCTAAAAAGACCCTATGATTTGCATCCATATAAATTTCTGTTATGTTAAATAAATTAAATATAAATATAATTAAATAATTAGGTGACATGTACTAGAGATGATACATAATTTACACCCATTCTTCTACATAATTTTATTTATGTAGATTAATTATTATAATCCATGTTCAGTCATGTGACATGACATGTAACTAACACAATATATCATCCATGTCAACCACAATGTACTTAAAATATTTATTTTCCAAAAAATAATGACACTATATGAACAAAATAATGATATATGAGTCAATACATGTATTATTTACAATAGTAATTATTAAACCAAATGACATCAATATAAATCACGAGTCTCACTAGAAATTCAAATGAAGAAGTTGGTGTGTAAAAAATTTAGATGTTTCATATATTTAGAATAAATTTGGAAAGTAAATAATTAACCATTTAATTTGACATGAATCTCCAAAAATTACACTGTGTGTCATTAGTGTGAGAACCCCTATCTCATCACATGTACAACTAGGTATAAATCATCTAATTAGGTTTTATTACTTTGGTTTCTTTTTCATTCAAATGTTGTTACACGTGATATTGTATTTTAATTGTGTACCTATCATGATTTGGTTTAAATTTAATATATTGTCCTTATAATTACTTGAAATTTTATTTGTTAATGGCCACCATCATTACACACCATGGGAACTTCCATGTATTTAATTATATTTTTAATTATGTATAAATTTTATTCATCCTAATAAATTCCATATACATTAAACATTTTTTTCATAAAATATATTATTTACAAGTAATATAATAGTTACATTTCATGTACGTTGACACCAAATATTCCCTGATTCACATATGTTCAAATTAGTGTGGGACTATTGTAATACACACTAGGTAAAAACATTTTAATATTTTCAAAAAAATTATCTACACGAAACTACTCTTTCTGTAATGATATATCATATTTTTCTCCCACATGACATTATGTGATTTACATGGCTCATCCATGTATGTCTCACCATGGTTACATAAGTGGTTATTTTTTATCCATCATATATCTATTTCAATTTAACAAAATCATTGAAACCAATGAATGAGATATTTAGGCTTTTATCATTTTCCATGACCTATTTTTTACATATAAAATTTATCAATTATATAATCTCAATTTTTGGATAAAATCATGAATAATTGAAATAAATGATGATATTTTTCTAAATAATATTCAAAAAATATATAATTATAAATTAAAATGTAGATTCATTAAAACCACTTAAATTTTATATAGTTAATCATATGAGGTTCTTCCCAATCTTAATAATTTTTATATTTATATTCATTATAATAATTCCATAAAATATGAAAAATACTACCCAAGATACTTCAAATTGAGAATGTTTTCACAAATAAATTATGATTATTTTATATTTATATTTTAATTTATCTAATTAATATTTCACCATTTATGAATTTGATATCCCTTATTTTCATACGATGATTATGATGAATATTCCAAAGTACAATTACTATAATAGTATCAACACATTCTCTATGATTCGTACAATGTCACCAATGCAACTCATGGTGCTAGAAAAAAGGTACTAATCATCCTGTGTGATTCATCATTGAAATAAAAATCAACCCTTTCAATAATGAAATTGTATATCTATAGTTATCATGATCTTATCATGATTGAGGTGTTTTATAATATCTCATTATTTAAAGTGTTACTAAGAGTGTAATATTCCATCATAAGATAATAATATAGAGGTATTGTGTTGTGAAAAATAACTCACACATCCATAGATATAATATATGTTGGGTGATATACATAGATTTACTAAATTAGTAACTACATATAGGAGCATATCTAAATCATTTATTTTATGAAAACCCACATATCTTATAAAAATAATAATATTGTATACCTTGATGTTCCATAACACATGGGTATTTAAACACAATTGATTAAATAACTTAATTGAAATTTATTGAAAATATATTTAATAATATATATGATTTCCCTCCAAGACTTAACTCATTTGTTCTATAATAACTGGTATTTATTTAAACTGTTATAATAAATAAAAGCTCATCTAAATAAATAATATTACATTAATCAGTGAATAAATATATTAATATTTTCAATAAGATTTTTTGAATAAATATTTTCAAATTAATCCATTTGTATATATTCCAAAATATAATGACTGCTGAATGAATTAATGTAATAAACAAAAATTTATTATTTATTTAACTTTTTCCTAGATACAAATATTAAATCCAACTATTAAATTCTAATAGAAAAAAACTGAATTTTAGTATACACCTAGAGTTTGACAATATAAGAATATTTATTTGTGTAATTTGGAGAGATTTCCCAATGTCCATGATCAACATCTAACAAGACAACATGGTACATATAGAGAAATACATTAACACCATAATTTCTACAACACCATACAAATTACTATTGTGTACTATATTTTATTTTCATTATTTATCCCTAAATTAGTTTCATTATTATGTCCAAAACCAATATGATTAATACTAATTCTTTGATAAAATAAAAAGAAATAATAAATTAATTTATATTGACATTTTTTTAACAATATAATTTTACTTATATCAACTGTCTTAGGATCACATCATTCTATATGTGTAGGGGCGAGTCCTTCCAGGAATTATAAATTAACATTATGCCACCTAACATTCACCCAAAATTTTATACCACTCTATGAGAATATATTTTCATTATATTAAAAAATACATGAAATTCTGAAATTATGGATAAAAATTAATAATAATATTGTCTATAAGGACCAATTTACTAATTTGATTAATCAAATATAATGAAATATATACCATGTAAAATTATTATTGGTTTTTACATTCACATAACCATTATTTCTGGAGATTTCCATATGAGAACATCCTGATATAAAGTATCAATGTATTATTATCCACAATATAAATATCTTGAAAAATTGTATGTATATAATTATATATATTTCATCTAATCATGGAACATTACATTTTGAAAATTATCTTAGCATGTGAAGGTTGTAATTATATTGGGGAAAACACATAACCTTTTTATTTATAAAATAATTGATGTACATTATCACATTGTTTTAACAATGTGATAACTCATTATTTGATAAAATATTTTTAAATATATATATTTTTAATATATTTTAAATTATAAATATAAATTTTGTTTTTTATATGGATCTAACTCCATTAATTTTGGTGGGTATATCCATGTTTGATATTAGTTGAACTTCAAAACATTTAAGTGTTAATCATGTGGGTGGACTGGTTATTTGTTGTTATATTCTATTAGTGTTTATATTTTAGTTTTTGAAAAGGGATCGGTTCATTCTTAAGGTTTAAAATATCCAATACATAGTTTTAGATAGTGTTTCACATAACATTTGTGCTATGATGGAGGGTGTAGTGCCTAGGGTTTGGGGAAACAACATCAACATAGATATTCTTCATAGGGGAGTTGGGAAAGAGCCCAATATTGAATCTATATGATAATAAATTATTTTTCTCCTAATTTATCAACAAAATATGTATGTCCATTAATAGTTTATTGTATAATTATTGTAATTTATACTCTATAATTTTTTACACCTTATATGGATGAATCATTATTGTTCTTATATACTCAGTTCCCTGGTGGAATAGAGTAATAAATATAGTATCTATGTGGTTTTATTTATATTGAAATTGTCTTACATTTGAAATTATAGTGTATTCACATATCTGTGGTATGTGTAATCATAATAAATCGTAATATATTTCTCTATGATTTCATTATTCTAATGATTTTTATATTTGATGAGATCCATAGATTATGTTCATTACTTGAGTATTTGGAGCTCATTTATTTTCCCAAAAGAATGTGTTCCCTTCTTTTTTTTATATTATGAAATTAATATCTTTTTTGGGTAATAAGATATGTATGCAATTGTTTTTAGACCTATCATTTTGAACCTATGTTGTAACACAAACCAATTTTTCATGGAAAATGTGGATAACAAATGGATTTTCAAAAATCTATGTCTTATTATAGATGATATTTTTTAGTATTTAATTCAAAAATATATATTTTTGTTTCCATATTAGTGGGATATTTAGTTTTCTATTGAGACTTGTAATTTTATAGTACAAAATTGTTTTATAGTATATCGAATAGTTCCATCAACACTTCTCGGGACAATGAATTGTTTAGAGGGCCTTGTGAGGAATGATTTTAATCACCTAATTATATCACTAATGATGATCTGATATTCAACATGAAAATTATGGTATTTTTGTTACTTTTATATTCAAAATATTTAATGTTGAAATAAAATACCTTTATGAAGAAATATCAATTTCATGAAATAGATTCCCTATTTGGATGGCTAATTTGAGACTGTGTTCATTAAGATTAACATGAGGCAAAGTAACCTCCAGTTGAAATATATATTCAATAATAACTATAATACACATTTTAGGATATGGGATAGCCTTTATAAGAACATTTTTATATTATTTAAGACGAATAACCCAATGAGAGTTTTTAGAGCCCATGTGAATATGGGCATCAATCATTAATTACTTTCATTTTTTCACGTTTTTAAATGATATTTTCTATGCTAAATGTCATGGAAGGAACATGATGAACATTTATAAGTACTATTAGTCACACTATATGGTATTATTCTTTCGAAAATTCACTTGATGTATTTAAATTTTATTGAAAGTTGTTTTTTATTGTGAATTTTATAAAAAAATGTAAGTTCATTTATCGACCCAGAGAAGGTCGAGGAAGTAATCTGTTAGGATCATACCATGAATCTCATACAGATGAATTTTTTATGGTGTTTTTATATAACTAATATATTTTAACTATATAAATCACCCAAATGGTAGTGCCAATATAAATACTAACAAATAAGGGAATTTTTTTTAATTGTTGGGATTATGTGAGTAGTCTATCTGAGAGAAAAATGATAGGTTGAATACTATTATAATAAAATCCATTATGTGTCTCGCTATGTAGGGAAGAAATTATAACGCTGAATCAAGGGTTTTCTACAAGTATATCCAATTTAGGATTTTATAATTCATTTCTATAGATCTATGTAGTTGAGGCCCCATGTGTTGTAATATTAGACACTTCATTTTTATTTAATGGTGGTGGTGCAAGCTTTGAATAGATTATGTTATTACCTTCCAAATGTGAGAATTTTTATGTATAAGATACATAAAAGTATAAATTTTATTTTATCTTAGTGAATCAAAACCGTTTTGTAGTTAAATATGTTTGATTACCTATAGTCATTGAAATTTGTTTTTCATACACCACATTGAAATGAATTTTGTTACTCACACACTACATAAGATGACATTAGTGTATATGGTGTATCAATCAAGTAGTGAGTGAGCCATAATTACCCTTATCATTGAGATAAATAATTATATTTATGTGTAACATTTTAAAAAGTGTTGTTAATATATATTTCTAATACATTCATTCTACGTCAATGTGAACACATTAAAGCCATTATATTATCACTATTTATTGATAATAGATAGAATATCACATAGGGATCAAAAACATGATCAGTAAATTGATGATAATAGTGGTCTCAATATATGAAGTAATTTTGTGGACCTAACAAGAATACATGAGGACCATATAAGGGACTCAAATTCCTCATGATTGGTTTCTCACCCATGGATTACAATTATGTACCACAACATTTCAAGATAATACTAATGGATTCGGAAAAAAATGGATATATCAAAATATTTTACATTATTCTCTAAATATATTTGAATCAAATATATATCCAAATTCCTATAAGACTACATCAATAATTAGATATTCCTATGTATGTGTAGGATAATGTTACAATAGATGTCTTTACGGGGTTTATAAGGAAATCACGAGTTATTAAATTCTTATTGTTTATGTACTGGTTTAATAATTCATCCCATTTTAAATTAATTTGAGAGACCATACATCTCTATGATCTTGGAAATATAAATATTTGAGAGATAATGAATATTCAAGGGGTTTCTTGGAGAATCTTATCAAGTTAGGAATCCCTATATCACTCAAACATTGATAATGTAATGAAACATTCAATCAATACATGGGTTCATAAGAGCACTCTCTACTATTATTTTATATAATTTCATTATGAGTATATCACCTAAATAATATAGGATATGTTGTATTAATCTAACAATTACATTAGAGGATATTATTTCAGCCATATAGTTCTTTAATATTCATCCAATGAAAATAGTTATGAAGATTATTTTAAGATATTTAACATATAGGAATTACATGGTAGGTTGTGCTAATTAACTATTTATTTGATTTTACTAGGATAGTCCTTTCTTATAAACCCATGTATCATTCATGATATGTTATAGAATATTAGACATATAAGGACCAATATAGTGACTACTCAAGTAAGGCATGTATTATAATCCAATCAATGAAATGTTCCTATTGAGTTAGAGGTGGGTAACTCGGTATATATATTTGTGGCTAATTGATTAGGGAATTTTTTTATTAAATCACAAGGTAAATATATTTAATGGGTTTTAATGTAATTTGAGATTATGATGGTGATGATTATAGGGTAATACTAGATTTATCATTCATAGTGTTTTCAGTTGATGCGCAGTGTATTTCTTATATCACAGAATTAGTGAAATTATCCCAGCCCTTTATAAGTGACAAGTACTGAAGATTTTGATCAAGAGGTTGACATTTCCTTTATGGGTGAGTTGTTCAAAGTGAATATTTTAGTTATAAGTGTTGTACCCAAGGATTTTTTAATTATTTCCCAAAAAATAAATCATTTTGTATAATATCTTATGGTATATTGAATAATGAAGAAAAATTAATAATTCCTTATTTCATTATTATAAAATATTAAAATTAAATATAAAATTCATCAAATTAAATACAAATGAAACATAATTATTTCAATTATTTATGGTTTGAAACTGTATGTAAATATAATTATTACAATGATGAAATTCTTGACATTAAAATTTCAATGAGTGTCATATAACTAATGAAGACTATGTGAAAAATACAACATGTAAATAACATTGTAAAAATATTACAATATAATATGATGAATAGGATGAATGATTTGAGATATGTTTGAAAATAAAAATATAGGTGTGTTACATTACCATTATATATATAATCCTTTATTATATAGACATTAGACATGTGGTTTTTCGATGCATGGTTGTTAAATATTCGATCCTTTTTATATAATTCAATCTCATATATATGTTGAAGTTTAGTCAAATTCAGTAAAAATATAAATAAATATATTAAAAATATAATAAACAATTCTAGAATCAAATAACATAATAAAAATTTATTAAAATATTATATTGTGTAGATAAATATCATTATGTAACTAATATTTTAAATATTATTTTATAAAATATTTTATGTATTTATAATTTTTAATGATATATTTTTTTTGTAGAATTGATAAAATTTTGTGGTTATATGATAAATAAATAATTTTAAGGGGATGCTATTATAATCTATTAATTAGAATTGGGGATATTTTTTAATCAATTTTATTATTATTATTATTATATTTTAATATTGATAAATTAAATAATATGATATATATGGATGGTTCTAATAAAATTATATGTGTAAATGTGTGAAATAAAGTTATAACACCCATTAAATAATAAAATGATATTAAATACGATTAGAAAAACATAATGATTTTGAAAAAATAATTTTCTATAATATTTTTAAAAACATTAATAATGAATTTATAAATTAAAAATATCTAATTTATTAATAAGACTATCTAAATATATTAATAACTAATTGTAAATGTTTTATAAATAGGTTATGGGGTTAGTTTTATTTTTTTAAAAAAGTTATCTGGGTAAAAAATATATTTTAAAACTAAATAAAAAGTTAGGAAAATGATTAAATTAGGGATGTAATTACATAAATATATAAAATATTTTATATAATATATGTGTATGAAACAATAAAATAATATTTCATTTTAATTTAATATTTACATCCAATTCCCATATAAAACAACAACCATAATCATTACGGAAAGAGTAGTTGTAGAATGACAAAGAAATCGCCTATAAAAGGAGCTATCATCAACCCATTCCATAATAATATATTCATAAACTAATAAAATTATTAATGAAAAAAAATCCTTATCCAAAATAGTTAATAGTATTTTTTTAATCTATTGGTACCAAGAAAAAGGAAAAAATACCTCATTTTGAAGGAACATGTTTCTAAATAAGAATGAATGCATCTTTGCAAGTTTCTAGTCTATAACCACAACTTTTAAAAAGACTATAATCTAAAATATTTAGAAATATCATAAACCAGTAATATTATTTCATATTAACTTCATTATTCTTTTATAAAACAATTATTTCCATAATATTTCATTATACTCTTAATTATTTATTACTTTACAATATTCTTGTATCAATTGATTAAAAAAACATTAATATTGTCATAATTATATATAAATATCCAAAATGTATATATAACAAGAAAAAAATTATATTAAAATAATAAAATTATCCATATGGTTCTAAACATAAAAAAAATATGTTTTAAGAGAATTAAGATATACTAGAAAAATATAATTAATTTAATGTGATTTTTATAAACTATTAATTTAAATGGAACTCTGAATAAGAATGATCCCTTAATGATAAATTTATTTAATTTTTTATAATGTTAAATTAATTATTAATTGTCAATAACAATGTATTCAATTTTAAAAAAAGTATATTGTATTTTATAAAAATATGTTTCGATCGAACCGTTTTATTAATTCTTTTTCATAGTTAATTTTTTTTCTTTATTACACATTTAGATATTTTTATGGGTAAAGAGGATTTATTATCTTAAGTTATAAAATAAAAATTATCCTTGGTTGATATATTAATATTTTTAATTGATTTTACTATGAATAGTGAAATATAACAGTTATTATAAAACTGCACTTTCATTTTTAGTAAATAATGATTTTCAAAATATAATTTATGATTTACTTTTGATTATAATATAAGGTAAATGTTTTATTAAATATTATATAATTAATTAATTAATATATATATCATTCTTAATTTTGTTATTTTTTTCAGCTTGAAATTAATTTTTTTTAAAATTGTTTTGTTATTTAATTTAAATAATTTATGTTAAAATAATTTTATAAGGAATTAATCCATTTGAATAATGAGAAATCGATTCCATATATATAATCAAGAGGATAATAATTTTTAAAATTTTAAATTATTTTCTTTTATGAATTTTTACCATAGAATTTTTGTTTTCATCAGTAACATAAAAACGAGTAAAACAATATGAAAACTGTGGGGTAATACATTAAAATATTCAAAAAAACATCCCCTTATTTCGTTATGTGTTTTTTTAACAATAATAATCTATAACATTAATTTTTTTAAATTATTTTCTTATTTATTTTTATAAAATAATCTGTATGATATTAAAGAAACATTAATAACAAATCGTCACTCTCATTATTTTAATATCTATAATATATTTTCAAAGTGATAAAATTGGTATTATTTTGTTTTAAATTGATAATTTAAATTTTTAATAATGTTATTATCATGCTATTTTTTTTAAAATTTTATTATTTTAATAACTACCTTAAATGGTTAGGAAATGCTAACACAATTATTATTCAAGTCATAAAAAATATTGCCAATGTTTTTAAAAAATAATAATATGTTTTAATTAAAGACTTCTATGAATCATTTTGATAAATATAACATATTTCTGAGGTGTTAAATGTTTATATTTGAATTAGCTCACTATATTTTGTCATTAAATTAAAAATATATTAATAGTGTCAAAAATTAATTTAATGATAACATATATTAATAAAATATGTAATTAAATGATATAAATTTCATAGAAATTGTATCTTTATAAAATTGGATTATTATGGTCCGTTATATCCTCCATTTTACATTTTTGGGTTAATTTATCTTTTTATTACTAATCTTGAATCTTAAATAGTAATATCATTATTATCATAGTGATCATAAAAATATACAA
Source organism: Viscum album (assembly GCA_963277665.1). NCBI lineage: Eukaryota > Viridiplantae > Streptophyta > Magnoliopsida > Santalales > Viscaceae > Viscum > Viscum album. Next base: position 2,054,971,821 of record OY728120.1, on the reverse strand, counting down.
TGAGAGGTTACAAATAAATGATATGGGTTTAATCATTACAATATCATGTTTTAAATTCATGACATGAAACTATTTATACAAAAAATTAACCTTTATAATAATAACATTAATTAAGGAAAATAAGGGTAAGGAAATCAATTTATATTCTTTTAGTGCATTTTGTAATTATAAGAATTCACCTCCCTGTATTTATAACAAGGTACCACCTATTCGGTCATGTACAAACATCATGATCCACTTAACATAACCCAAGACTTCTGAATAAAGTATTAAAATCCATATATACTTTGTCGATGTTGTGGTTTTGGTAAATGAACATAACTAGGGTCCTTAATGAGATATCCAAATAAGGTACATTAAATAGTTAGAAATAATCTTAATCTAGCATTTTTATTTTACAAAATTCATTTATAACATTTAATTAATTCATTACTAAAACAATATAATATCATCAGTATCTCCCACAAACATATATGATTGAAGGATAATATAACGAAATTGTTAATATCTATTTTAAACCTATGACATATAAAAACATCATTCATGCATACTTATGGTGTTCCACCTCCATTATGTAATGTGTTTTTTCATAACCTCCAATAATAAATATTTATAATGGCATATTTAAAATATATATTATTCATTATGTAATAATAATTAAATAAATATAACATATAATCTAAATACATACCATCCACCAGCTGAAAAAAGATAATATACATCAAGAATATATATGTGAGTTACAACCTCCATGAAGTGATGTGACTCATTTTATATATATACATTTACAGTTTTTTTATAAAATTTAATTTATTATATAAAAATCGTAATTATTACACAATTATTATTATGATGACTACGGAATAATAGACCCTTTTACAATGATAAATCCAACAAAATAATTTGACAGATATTAAATGAACATGTAAATACCCTAACACCTGTAGAATATATGTTACAACTATCACATTTTTACTAGATTCAAGATATCATATCCTAGATGACTAAATATTTTTCAATACCATTTAAAATATATATACATTAATGAATTTGAAATTACATCTAAAAACCAAAAATATGAAATAATATTTTCATTGAGAGAACCATTGTTCCTATTAGAATATCCCAACACACCAATAACTATACCTTTCATGAAATCCTAATGAAGTGAAACTGATGAAAATGTTGAGCTCAAATGCTCGTTAAAGGATAAATACAATAGAATATATAACGAATCAAAAAGTCATAATCAATATAGAATAATAAATCAATGAAAATATATGAAATTTAAATAATAACCTGAGAAAAATACAAAATAAAATGTTCAAATGATGATCAAATAGTACAATATAAATAATCACATTGTCTTAAAGGTAATTCATGAATAATATCATTCCATAATATAACGGATACAAATATATATTATTTATTGAGAATATTATTAATATTCCATGTGAGAATCTCAAACATAATTATATCTATAACATAAAAACCTTTCACCATGATAGTTTGAAACTATGGTTGAAGTCCCATTTAATTCAACCATACAGGTTAGTCTCACGAAAACTATTGATGAATCAATGATATATTTTTTTCCCATAATATAACATCATCACTAATTAATTTCAAATTTATAAAATATTATATTTAATTCACAAACAATTTATATTATCAATTAATGTTCATATTTAATAAATAACACCATATTTCGAATAGTTTCCCACTCAATAAAAACACATAAAAAGTAAAACATGACATTTAGAAATGATATTTAGTTTTGAAAAGAAGAATATAACTGATAATTAATACTTTTATTTATGGTAAATGTAATTTACATTTATCAAAAATATTTAACAGTTTTATTTGTGTATAAAGACCAAAATAATAATACGAGAAAATTGATGACCATTATTTTATTAGGTTTTTTTGCATTGTATTAAAATAATATCTTATGAAAAAATAGTGGTAATTAAATTGAAGTAATAATATGTAAATTAATAAATGAGTTTTATTTTTAAAATTAATGTATAATTATATAATTATAAAAATTAATTAAGATTATTATTCAGGCGTCGAAGTTTGTTATCACTATTTACATTAAATAACTCAGTATTATTATCAGTTTAAAAATAATTCCAAAAAAATAACATTGATTTTTTTTCAGAATCCATTTATACCCATTCTATTGGTAATGGATAAAATTAAATTTACATAATAAATCATTTCATTAAATATTTTTCTTTTTAAAAATTATTCTAAACATCATAGACATGGAAAAAATAACAAATTTAAAGAGAAATCATATTAGTTTAACTTTAGAATATTTATTAACAAATTCATTTATAAAAGTAAGTAATATTTAGTGGAAAATTTTAAAACACCTATATATCTATGGAATAATAAAATTAATCATATATATTAAGAATAAATTCTAATAATTCACTACTGATAATAAAATTGATCACAAAAGAATATCATCTTTTAAAATGCATTCATACTAATTTAGTAGGTTTTAAAATTGTTCCCCTTTGAATAAATATTGTAGAATTGAAAATTTTATCATCATGTATAAATTAATTTTCATGTTAAATAAATCCAATGGATATAATTTACACCACATAAAATTTCATAAGTTCACAATAAAAAATATATCACAAGGGAGTGTTAATTAAGGAAAAAATAGGTACCTCAAATTTCTCATTATTAATTCATGTTTTGACATCATGTATAATGAATATAAAAAAATTTATAATTTAAATTAGAAAAATATTAAAATATTAAAATATAATTTATGAAAATATGATGACAAATTATCACCCATTAAATAAAAATATTTCATTGTTATCATTATTTAATCGTTTAACTGCTTCTTTTTCCTCATGGATTTATTTTCTTGAATGTTCTAATTATTTTGAATTGGATAATGATAAAGACATTATGTAATGTATAAAATTTAAAAATGTCATATTTATCTATCATATTCAATTATAAAATAATTGTTTTGTACAAATAAAATAAATTACATCACATCATGGAGATGGTAGGTCATACATACACACACGTGACAATATCATTCAATTAATGGGATAAAGGGAGAATTATTATATGATATATTACTGTTAAATAATATTTATAGTGTCATATGTATCATACATATCAACTATTTTCATCATTCTCACAATCCATGTGTGTCGGTAATGGAAAACATATTACATCAGTTTTTAAAGTTGTAGTCCACTGTATAGATGACCGATGAATTGTTTTGCATTCCATGGAGAATATATGTAAAAAATTTATTCCATAAACAAAAGAAAATATCAGTATATGATATATAATAATTGTTTTATATTTTACGTTTTTAAAAAAAATTATGGAAAAAAGAATAAGTAAATATAAGGGGCTTAGTGAATATAATTGAGTTAACATCGATGAACCTCCTTCGAATATCATATGAATGACCTTATGGTCGGTATTTTGACAATAAAAAATGATCTACATCGAGGATTTTGATGTAGGAGAGATAATTTTTCAGGGTGTTTCATGATAAATTTCAGGATATGTGAGAAGAGATGAGGAGATGGGGTTCACTCTCAACCAATGTGCCATGAAAAATAAAAAATATTATAGTGAAATATGTTAATTTCGATATAAAACTCATCTCAAAAGTTATTCAAACAAGTGTTAATACTTTTATTTTTTTATCCAATAAGGTTACCAGCTGTTACCATTTTAATTTTTCACCACAGTTACATGTTTTTTATTAACCAAATTAATTTATCCTTTATGATAAAAATAATAATGGTTTATTAGATAATTTTTGTACACTGATCATAAATATGAAATGAAATTTATAAAAAAATATTATTTATTTTAGAGAATATATTGAAATATAAGGGAATGGGACGAAAAATCCTCATTTTATCCCAATTAATAACAATTAAATTACATTTTATATACAAATCATCAGGACCAAAAACTAATTTCACAATCTTATTTAATGTTAATTATGATTACTCCAAATATTTAATGAATTTATTGAATCAATTTTTAATAAATTTTCAAAATTATATATAAATTTAATAACTAAATCATGACGAGCATGATTATTTTTTAAGAAAAACTATTGTTATGTACAGAAAGTGTGGTTTCAAACATTCAAGAATATATTAATTACAGTGACCTAAATTACAATTTAAATAATATATTTTTTATATATTTACTTTTAAAATAATTGCAAAACAAAGGTGGACATTATGTATTTGTTTAATGAAAATATAGTTTTCACTAAAATCAGTATATTTCACAATTAATCCAAATTTAAATATTTTCATAAAATTATCAAATTTTCAGTCTATTGTTTTTAAAAATTATTATTTAAAATATATTAATTATACTTTTTGAAACTATAGTTTAATAAATTCAAATATTAGTTTATAAAAAATGTGCACAATAAGATAAATTTACATTTTTAAAATATTTATTTTTTTATAATATATCATAATTAGTTATGGATTAAATTTATTAATATAAAAAACAAATTTCATGAAAAAAAAATTAGAACAACATCACATTTATAGTAATATTATTTCATTTCAAATAAATTGTAAAATAATAATTTTATCTTATAAATGTGAAAAATATATACACTTCATAATTTATTTTTGACAAATATAATAATAATAATTTAATAGAATGGTTTTAATGGTCACATTAAATAATAATATTTAAATATAATATTTTGGATTTCTTAAAAATGAGTGTGTCAAATATTTTATCTTACAAAATGTTATTATTTAAAAATATATTGGTGTTATACTCTACATCACATCATTAAATTTATTCCCCAAAATTTGAACATACTCATATAAAATAATAATAGTTTGATATTTGAAAAATACCTTGTGGAAAATCTACTTTGTTTTATGGTAAATTAAACATCCTCCTAAAAAATATAAAAGAGAATTATAACTGCCATGTATAATAGCACGTAACTAGGTTTCCAAAAAGGAAAAAATTAGTGGGATGTGAATATATGGGTATTTAAGAGAAATATATCTCTCAATGAATAATATAAAGTAATAGATAACACATTCATAAGACATTTAACAACCCAAAATCCACAAATTTAGGATATTTATACTTTCCATTAATTCATTGAATTTGATTTTATGAGGTTATCATTTTAAAAGGTAACATTTTCCTAGTTTTAATTTATAATTTTACAATCATTACAATGATCATAAATAAAAAAACATACTTTATTTTTTCATATTTCATAAGAACAATTTCATCATTAGGTTGTTCTTAGATAAATTTTCACTTCATCTATCACTCTATGATATGAATAACAAATAATAATTTTTATGCACTACAAACATTAAATAAATTATACCATATAATAATATCAACAAAATATTAATATGGTGTTACTCTTATCATTAAGTAATAACCAAAAAAAAATATTTAACCCAAGTTAATATAATAATACATATGTTTAAACTTTCATTTGAAGAAGAAATGAATATTTCTTCAAAATTTACAACACACATTCACGATATATTTTATTTTAAATAAATAACATATAATCCAAATTATCCTCAATATTCTCATTATTAAATAATATTTTCACTTCAATGGTGGACTCATACCCTTCAAAATACATCCCGAAATATTTATTTTCAATGTCATTCAAAATAATTCTTCATATTAAACAACATAGTTAAATATTGCTCAAAAAAAATTCTCTCATAATATCATTTATTATAGAGAAATAAAAAATTGATCCTATAATAAGTTTTAAAAAATAATACATATGTTTTACAGTCGAAATTATTAAGTTAAAACAATAGTGTATTAACTTCTTTTTCATTTATCTAGTGGTAGGTTCCTCACCCTTTTCATTATTTTGTTGTTGGTTTAAGCATCAAAATAATACTGGAAGTGATGATTTATCACATAAAATTAATGTTATAATTTAATAAAATTATACTTTATGTAATTAAAATAAATTGAAAAACATATTATAATCATCTCTTGAAATAAAATTAATCATTACATAATTTTTATCCCCTAAGGCCTTATATAGATATTATTTTTCCCAAAATATCAAATAATCATAATTAGATATTAAATTAACTATTATAATCATATTAAACGTAATGGTAAATAATAACATTAACCTTATATAACAAAATTATTAAATCATTATTTATCAAAAAACCTTCTAACTATAACAAAAATTATATATATTGGTCACATATGCCTCAGTCATCTATTCCGACACTATAAATCTCTCTATGGTACATCAATCCATTATAAAATCATAAGGTGTTTATTCACCATTAAAATTGTAATCAACCAAAGACATATCATCATAATAAAATATTGGATTATCTCATATCGTTATAGAATATTATATTTTTCATTGCTTTTATACATTAATTCATGATAATTGTTCCTATAGAAAATGTTAATTATCTTAAGGATGTCCCATGAGCTGTCAAAAAAGGTTTTTAGTATGGTCCATTGTCATAGAACTGGTGATGATATTTTAAATGTGAAATGATCTATTTTTTAAGTTATTACCCATATGAACAACTATTCCAGAACAAAATCCACTTTTACTATGCAGATATTGATGTATTTCATGAGGAAACAATATATAACCTACACCTTTCTAAAACATTATGATTTTATCAAATACATGGAAAACCAAAAAAATTGATTCATGGTCTTATTTTCCCATATCATTTTTATAAATACTATTTCTATGGGAAATAATACACTTTATGTAATAACAAGTATAATTATACGAACCCTAGATTCATAAATTCAGTTGTTTCTTTATAACAATCGTTCAATACAAAATGAATTGAATCCTAAATGAATGATTAGTTTCATATTTTTTTAAAAACTATATATGTAATTTAATTTCACGATACATATTAAAAAATAAAATACAACATAATATTTTCTTGGAGAAAAAAACTATTCCATTTAGAATATCCCAGTATATCATTCATAATAGACCTCCTTAAATCAGGGGGAAATGAATCCTAAGAATGTTGTAATATTAAATTTCTTATTAGGTATTACTTATAGGGGAAGATATGGTGATTCAATAAGAACTAGTAAATAAGAAAATGTAAAGGAATTAAATCATTGTCCATATAATCAAAAACATGAACAAGAAGAATAATGTTTAATGAATTAATGATTTTTAAATATTTCCATATAATTAATCACATGATATTAAAAATAATCCATGAATAATATCAATGACATTATATTATGGATAAGAGTGTTTTAATTCAAAATGGATGAAAAATATTAATATTGGACTTCATGATATCATACAAAATTATATATATAACTTTAATGCATTTAACATAGTTTTATTTAAAATAACGTAAAATATTTAATTAATGTCATATTACTAATTTGTCTCATCATACATGTCGATGCATCAAGGGAATTTATAATTATGAGCCCCACATGTCATTGTGTGTCCTATTAATTCTTCATTTATCAAAGGAAATATTTAATTCTTGAAAAAATATTACTTATCAAAGAATATGTGTATTGAATATATAATATAGTATAACAATATTTCTACATTTAATCAAATATATTTCAATGTAATAGTATGTATGTAGAAATTATATAAGATTTAAGAAAAAATAATAAAATACATTACAAATGAAATGGATATTCAGGGGAAATTTTATTTCTAATGATCGTAATAATGTTAATGTTTCAAGAGAAGATTATGACCACCATAATATTATGAGATATGAGATAACTATCAGTTTAAAAAAAATATAATTTTTTTATAAAATTATGTCCATCCAAAGGATAAATTAAAGAGAAGTTATATATTTAAATAATATTAAATAATGTATATTTCTTAGTAAAATATATGTTAAATTTCTATAAAAATCATAATTTAATAAAATTTTTATGATGGAGGGGATGTTCATTATCACCGTACACTATAAAAAAAATATGTTTGAATGTTTTGTAAAGAAATACAAAAATGTGACTTTGATTAAAAATTAAAATAATTCAGTCATTAAAAGTTGTAATAGACACGAATCACATATAAAGACTTTAATATTATTTTATTAAATAAAATAATTGTTAAAAAAATTGAAAAATATCGATACTGAAAAAAATTATCTCACATTTGATGTGAAATAAAATATTATTTTTTTTAAATGTGTTTTTCAAGATTCAACGACCATGTACGAAACCAGCATTCATGGAGGTGTATTTATTTATAATTTTGGATCAAATCAATTAATTTGGGTTAATGAAATGAATACAATTTGTTAGAAGAGGATCGATGGAATTTCAATTTTTTGGGATATAAAGGAATAGGGATTTTTGGCCACCTATGGCATGTTTCATAGTTGCTACATTTTTATGGATAATCATTCTCCCAAAACATGTTATCCATAATGAGGTTTGGATGGTTAGGTGAACTGTATATGTGGGTGTCCCAATATATGTAGGCATTGAAAAAGGAATTCTATATAATTCTTGTAATTTTTTCGAACCGTGGTTTTTCCCAATGTAATTGTGCTGCTTGGACCGCTATAAAATAGGTTATAGTGCCTTTATATTTCTTTTTTCGGAAAACCATGCAGCCAATATGCACAACCCATCCAAAAAAAATATCAAGTTGACCACTAAGAATTTTATATTCCTCATTTTTATTTCAACAAAATTATTCCTCTTATATCCCTTATGATTAATGAATTCTCACCAATCTTCTAAAATTTTGAAAAAATTGATTCTAGGCCATATAGAGAACCATTTGTTGTGATTTGATGCTCTAGGTAAGTCTATTTCTCAACTTTCTTCACCTATTAGGATTTGGGATTTGGGATTATTTCTTCTTCTTCTAAAACCCTAGACTATATTTTTTAGTGTATATTTGGTAGGGGGTTCAATGGGTGCTTGAATCCGGACCTAGGGAAATGTTTAATCAAGTGTTCATCTACCGATTTGAGTTAGTTGGTCTACTTGATATATCCCTTAGTCTTGTAGTTGACACCTGCATGATTGGTTGTGTTAACGTGTCACTCTTATTTTGATTTTGTTTTCTTTAAATGTATTTGGTAAAATGGTTTGATTAATGGTGAATTTAACCCCTCATTACCATAGGGGGTTGCATTGTGATTTATTATACCATTTAGGGACACCCATGGGGTGTGCAAATATTCCCAAACATGGAAATTGTAATATTAATTCTATGTTCATGTTTAATGAAATAGATACCATGATAAATGTGATGGAATGTAATTTCAAATAAAAAATATACACTAAGAATAGTTGCATCTAGTTGTTGAAAATGGAATAAGGTATTGTTGGTGAAAATGTGAAAAAAGGTTTAATCGAATATAGTGAATGTGTGTATTAACATACAAGTTTGTAATGGAATTAAAAAAATTGGATAATGCGTGTGGATTTAAGAACCATGTGAATTGGGTTAATGTGTGGACATTGTGGACTATGGTAAATGGGTGAAGGTATAAATGGAAATTTTTTAAATGTGACGTGACAATAAATGGTAAATTTGACAATGGATTAGGGATTTATGGTGATTAATGTGTTTAATTAAATGTGAATTGAATATGTTGTGTGTATTCTATGAGCATGGTTTTTGATATGGTATATGTTGTTAATGGATATATATAAATTTTCACACGGATTAGAAGTTTTGGGGTATTGTACATGAGTCTTTATTCCCATGGGTCATGTTAGACCAAGCTCTAAACCCCACCCTATAATGCATGGATTAGTGAAGGGGACTTATGTAACACCCCAAGATTTTATAGTGTGTTATTTCTTTAAAATAATTCAATAACATTTACTACACGCAACACCACGTTCAATCGCACCATGACTTACCAAACAATCTGTTCAAAAGAGGTTATGAATAGTGTTAACTAAATTTTAAACTTTATATAATCCTTATAATTTTAGAATCCATATTATGAGTTTCTTAGACATAATGTAAGAACAAATTCATTTTCAGTATTGCACTTTTACCAAATTTTAATAGTGAACCCTTTTTAGATACTATATTTTAAACTTTTCGACTAAATGGGGACATCAAAAATTTAAAATGAAACATCCCAAGCTTCCACGGTACGCTAGCGTGTGTTGTACGCAACACCGAGTTCTAACACACCGTAACCAATCAAACTAGCCGTTATGAATAGTAATACCTACTTTTTGAAATTATATATATTTTATATTTTAATATGGACTTCATTTTTGGATTCGGAATATCTAATTTAGTTTAAGGTGAAATTTTGGTACTTTTTGGATAACTTTCATATTTTGATGAATAGTGAAAATTACTAAATTTTAATTAAAAACAACTTTTTTAATCAAAATAATTAATAGTGATAAATTATGAATTTTAGTAGTTTTAAAGTATATTTAGAATATATTTTTACCATTTAATATAATGTTGGTCATTGGACATAATTTTACAATTAAACCGAACATAAACAAGTGTCAATCTTTTGATAGTTATTACCTCTTAAAAACACGCTTTTTGTTTTGACAGCGGGAATTAATTTTAAATTAATTTCTGCCACTTCTGTGTTTTGAATTTAGAAAAATGGATTCCATATTTGGAATCAGGATGCCCAAATTGTGTAAATAGGTAACTTTTATTTTTAGACATTTTGAATAATTACTGTGGTAAATATTTTATTTACCATGGTTAAGGGTAAATCCGGTAAATAAGGGTTAAAAAATAATATTATAATAATACAAAATTACCCTAAAATGTGTCCTAACCTTATTGGTGGACACATACCCGACCATGAGCATCCTTGGGTCAATTTGGGGACCCCTTGGAGCCACTTGTATGTGGTAGGGACACTTTATATTAATAAAGTTAAAATAAAAACAAAAATGGCATAAGCTTACATCTTTTAGAAGAACAACTTTTACATAGGGTTATACATGTTGGATTTTCGATTATAAATATTAATTAGAAAGCTAAAAATATTTCCTACATAATGATATTTTATTTATAATTTTTAGACATTAAATAAGTTATTTTATTTATGACACAATGATGATGTGGTAATTACTATAATAGTGAAAAATTAAAATAATTGATATTATAATTACCAAAATAAATATAATATGAAACTTTTAATGAATTAAACTAATTTTATAGGATAATATGATATATTAGGATTGATTGGATTGACTTTTTTCGAAGTAATCAATCTGTTATGAGTTTCAAAAAAATCAACTATTGAATAGTGTCAAAATTGACATAAAAGAGTTCTTAAAACAAATATTATATTATTAATTGATATTAAATTCCTAAAAATCTAAAGTTCGGCCAAGAGACTTATATCATGATAGGTTAATCATTAATGGACCACTTGGGGGTCGCTTGGATGTATATAGTAAGTTTATTAACCATATTATATAAAACTACAAAGAGACATTGTAAAAGTGAAACTAATTAACTTAGAGTTAATACTTAAAAATAAGGTTAATATAAGTACCCAAACCTGTCTAACTTCTATTGGTTGAGTTGTTTTCGACCTATACCCACCTTAACATTTAAATAATCAACTTTGGAGCCATTAGAATCCTAATATGAATTTATTATAAATTAATATTTCTAGCTTTTCCAAAGGTGCCCCTCACCCCTCTTATAAAAGGGCACTCCTCCTTCTCATTTATTCACACCTCTAAAGCCTTTTGGTTCGGCCAAACTCTGCCCAAATACTCTCCCAACATCCCTCACTACAACCTAGAGGCCTTAGTTTGATCAGAAAGCCAGCCTAAGGAGCCCTTTTGATCAAATCAAAAGGAAGAACCCGAAGAAGAGGTAATGATTTCACCACCCTTTTCTAAGTTCATTTCTTCTTCCACTTCTTATTCCTTTGTTGTTACCATTCTAAAATAATAAATCCAGTATCATATATATACTGTGATGTTATTATAAATATGGTAAAACCATATTCAGTATTCTATCCACCCTTTGAATAACATGTTACCATACGTGCGTACGTACGGCTTACCGTCTCCACGTCGTGGTGTAATTGTTATTCAATATAATATTATTTGGATGGGTATAATAATGATGTGTAACTCATGTAAATAATAAATATAACATGATAATGATTCTGTATATATGATATAAAATCCATTTATATATTATTTTAATATCAAAGAATGATATTGTCGCTTGTGCGTACGTACGGACTACCGTCTCCACGAACGCGATGAGATTCATTCTCCATCGCATCCATTCAAGTATAATTATCATTTGATGATTTAAAACTGATTTTTAAGGACTTGATATCATTCTGGATATGAATAAGATACAACAAACATGACTTATGTAACAAAACATATAAAATAAAATGAGTAAGTTAACACCCGAAACGACTATAATTCTAAGATATTATTAACAAATCAATGTTAAAAGATCATATATGATATCATATTAATATATATGATTCTTGTATAATTTAATAACAATTATTTCACCATTATACAGGAGGTTAACCTACCCAAACCAAAGAAAAGTACAAGGTAAGGGTTATTTCACAATCTCTTCATTATCCGAGGTTGTTTATATGTAATAATCTACTGGGATCTCTTTATCATCCACATCCATGTTTCTTAAAAATGTATTTCAAAACATTTTTACTATTTACTAGGGTATGAGTTAAAGTCATTTATACCCTTTTTTACTTTTATAAGTGGTTTATAAAGGAATCTTTCCGTCGTTTTCAAAACAAGGTCCTTTTTAACCTTTTCAACAGAATTAAGGTAAGAATGTTTTTTTTAACTTATACGGCGGGTGCGGTTATTTTCCGCCATTATAAAATCTTCAAAGCTTTCCTTACAAGCTTATAATATTATTTTCAAAGAAAATGTTTTATTTCATATGGCTCTCAAATTATTTCAAAAATAGAAAGAGATATTTCTCTAAAAAGTGTTTTGATTTCATCTATGTCAACATCCTTTGATGGATTTTACGCTTATTTGAAGTTGATTTATTATGATACAAAACTTCTATATTGTATTGAAGGTTTTGTGATATGTTTGACTGTGGATGTGCTATTTTTATAACATTCATAGTTTATGGTGAAATTATTGACATTTCGTATGCTAGTTTTAATACGAATGTTTATGTTATGTTTAAACCTTTTCATATGGGAATGCATTGGACTTAATAAGTGACGGGTGGAGCCCGCTATAGCTCCTCGATGCATCAGTAGGTCTCATGAGACAAACTAGTGTCTTGGCACAAGGCCTTGGCAAAATCTTATTTGTAGTCTTGGCACGAGGCCTTGACTATGTGGTTATGATAGTCTAGCATTATGCATTCCAACATTATGAAAGTGGTTATTGATTTTTTCATGTGATTATTCGATTAGTAGAATATCCATGTGAATAAGTAAATGGCATTATTTCATTTTATTTATGCCATACCATGTTGAATGTTCATGTTTGAAAGGCTTTTGTTTTAGTTATACATTGCCTTAAATGTTTATTCTTATTTATGAAAGTTTCCGCTATATTGTTATCCTTACTGGGCATTTGAGCTCACCCCTTTTCTATGTTTTATTTTTCCCAGGAAGTGAAGAAGTAAATTATGAATGACCTGCAGGGATTTTATGTATGAGTGTGGTTTATGGAGACATTATGTTGTTGTAGTGGTTTTTCAATTTATGATGTAATGTAAAACTTATGAATGTATCTAGTTATTCCAAGGCTACTAAACCAATCGGTCTTTCGAGATTTGATCTTTCTTGTGATCATGCCAATGTTAAGTAATAATGCACCGACTCTGGGTAGCTGGGGTCGGGGCGTTACAGTTGGTATCAAAGGAAGTTTAGTACAAACCTTGGAAGCTAGATTTAGATAAACTCTGATTAGATCACGTAGACCTAAGATGATCTTTGAGGATTAGTATAGAAGACCTTCCTATAATTTTGGTATTGTAGAGATTTTGTGAGTTTTCCGAGCAATACATCCCTGTCTGGATACGAGCAGGTAGAGGCGGCTCTGGCACAGATGTACCTAGGGGTAAAACCCGAAAACACCGCTTTGAGCTAGACTCGAACGGGAACTGGTGCACGACAATGGGCCTTGCTGCACTCTTGGTTACGACAGTCCCGAGGGATATGCTTAGGATAACTCTCATTTTCATTACAAATCATTATGAAGGGTTTATGAGTATATACTTCCTCAAAGAAAACATTTTTATGATTATGGATTATATCCATAAATAGTTCAATTTATGTTAAGTGTTTTATAAGTATGGGATTATGTATTTTGATTCATAAATTGATCTAGTGTATTCCATTGTTTAGAAATGGCGCCCAGTAGAAGGAATGAGAACTCCAGAAATGCACATGATCCAAAGAGAAGGAAGGATCATATCTTTCATGGTCTTAAGCTAGAATTTATAAGAGAAATAGTCTCCCATGTATTATCATCATATGAAGAAATAATATCATGTGTTGATAAGATAAGTAAAGAGTTTACTGAGTCCTATGGCTTTGAAGGGAAGCAAGAGAAGAAAAGGATAGAAGAGAGAAAGATGGATAAAGGGAAGAGGGAAAAGAAGAATTTTCCCATATGTGGTAACTATGGAAAGAAACACCCTGGAACTTGCCTGAAAGGAATGGGAGTTTGTTATAAGTGTGGAGGAAAAGGGCACAAAGTACATGACTGCAAGGGTAAGAAAATGGTTTCAAATGTACAATGCTTCATTTGCAAGGAGTTTGGACACTACGCGAACCTATGTCCCAGTCATCAGACTATGCCGCAAATGATGTTATTGGATAATAATCATGTTATGATACTACCACAGATGAAGAGGGATGATTAGAGTTCTTATGTTGATTATGTCAATTGAGTGTTGTATCAACAATGTACTTGTTACAATAATCATGGAGTATATAAGGATTGTACTGCAGTACTATTTCATTAAGGACTTGAGATTGTGTGGAACAAAGAAAAGTGACTCAATAGCAGGATAAATTTTTGGAAAATATATGGTTGAGAGAATGATAAATCATATTATAGTTCTGATACTGAGGTAGTGATTTTGGAATAATATGTGATTATTTTGGATAAATTATATTGGATATTATTGACTACCTTGAAGCTGATTAATGATTTGTATATTCCATCATTTTTGGGGTTTAAAACATTTTTTGATTAATGAAGTATATCCAGCATTCTATATGGAATAAGGGAACATGAATGTAATCAATATGGAATATGGTAGTACATGATGAAGGTATTCATATGCTATTACAGGGTAAAAAGGATCTATATTATGTTTACCTTCCTTATAAATGTTGGACTGTGAGTTTGGACAGAAGTATTTTGGATAGTTCTAGTTTGGATTATTTTGGATTTCTATAAAAGGACAACCCGGAGGTCGGGCGGCAACCCGTCGCGTCCGGCAAGGCTGCGAGACTTGAACCCGCAACCGAAGGGAGACAAGGTTGTATCACCTACCACTGGCCCAAGAGATGTCCTGGATTAAATAATGTAGTTTTTTTAAAAGATCTGGTAGATGAATTATAAATTCGTTTATTTTGGAACCCTGTACGAATAGTATAAATATAATTTTTTTTTACGAGTGAAAGATGAGTTTATGGTAGAAATTTATTAATGGACAAAACTCTAATTATAAAGTAAGTATATCTCCTTATGATCTTATCCAATATCATAAAGAAATTCCTCAATATTAAGTAAAGCAACTTAGAACAAAAATGTTGTCCTAGATGGTACCTTAAATCATCACTAATTTATGGCTTTGGGATTGTTGGCCTTTTCATAGCCATGTTCTCTACCACTCTCCATCAGATAATTGATGGTTAGATTTCTCTTCCATATCCATATTTTCCTACATGGAACCCTAGTATGTGTTATTTTCGGTAATCTTCATACTTTCGACTCTTTATTTTAAATAGAGGCCTCATTAATTCATTTTTCGATGTGGGATTTCAACTAAGATATTTTGAAACGTCAAAAATGTGTTATCCTAATACCCTATGTTTTTTTGAACCGATGGTATTTCAAATCATCATAGATTGATGAATTTAAGGACCTCAATTTTATACTTGTTTGTAATTGATGACCTCAATCACTACCTATAAATATTTACGTTTTTCCTCCAATTATATGTCTCTAATTGCCACCAATATTCTCCTAATAGAGATCATAATTTGGTGGTGATCCTTTCATTTATCTTTTCCTCATATTAAGATTAAATTTTAGTAACCCAATTTTCGATGTGGGTTTTCCCACAAAGATATTTTCTATTTTCAACCTTTAATTTTCGAAAAACAATTTCAAATTGCGAGGACGCAATTTATTGAAGGAGGGGAGAATGTAACACCCCAAGATTTTATAGTGTGTTATTTCTTCAAAATAATTCAATAACTTTCACTACACGCAACACCAAGATCAATCGCACCATGACTTACCAAACAATCTGTTCAAAAGAGGTTATGAATAGTGTTAACTAAATTTTAAACTTTATATAATCCTTATAATTTTAGAATCCATATTATGAGTTTCTTAGACATAATGTAAGAACAAATTCATTTTCAGTATTGCACTTTTACCAAATTTTAATAGTGAACCCTTTTTAGATACTATATTTTAAACTTTTTGACTAAATGGGGACATCAAAAATTTAAAATGAAACATCCCAAGCTTCCACGGTACGCTAGCGTGTGTTGTACGCAACACCGAGTTCTAACACACCGTAACCAATCAAACTAGCCGTTATGAATAGTAATACATACTTTTTGAAATTATATATATTTTATATTTTAATATGGACTTCATTTTTGGATTCGGAATATCGAATTTAGTCTAAGGTGATATTTTGGTACTTTTCGGATAACTTTCATATTTTGATGAATAGTGAAAATTACTAAATTTTAATTAAAAACAACTTTTTTAATCAAAATAATTAATAGTGATAAATTATGAATTTTAGTAGTTTTAAAGTATATTTAGAATATATTTTTACCATTTAATATAATGTTGGTCATTGGACATAATTTTACAATTAAACCGAACATAAACAAGTGTCAATCTTTTGATAGTTATTACCTCTTAAAAACACGCTTTTTTGTTTTGACAGCGGGAATTAATTTTAAATTAATTTCTGCCACTTCTGTGTTTTGAATTTAGAAAAATGGATTCCATATTTGGAATCAGGATGTCCAAATTGTGTAAATAGGTAACTTTTATTTTTAGACATTTTGAATAATTACTGTGGTAAATATTTTATTTACCATGGTTAAGGGTAAATCTGGTAAATAAGGGTTAAAAAATAATATTATAATAATACAAAATTACCCTAAAACGTGTCCTAACCTTATTAGTGGACACATACCCGACCATGAGCATCCTTGGGTCAATTTGGGGACCCCTTGGAGCCACTTGTATGTGGTAGGGACACTTTATATTAATAAAGTTAAAATAAAAATAAAAATGGCATAAGCTTACATCTTTTAGAAGAACAACTTTTACATAGGGTTATACATGTTGGATTTTCTATTATAAATATTAATTAGAAAGCTAAAACGATTTCCTACATAATGATATTTTATTTATAATTTTTAGACATTAAATAAGTTATTTTATTTATGACACAATGATGATGCGGTAATTACTATAATAGTGAAAAATTAAAATAATTGATATTATAATTACCAAAATAAATATAATATGAAACTTTTAATGAATTAAACTAATTTTATAGGATAATATGATATATTAGGATTGATTGGATGGACTTTTTTCGAAGTAATCAATCAGTTATGAGTTTCAAAAAAATCAACTATTGAATAGTGTCAAAATTGACATAAAAGAGTTCTTAAAACAAATATTATATTATTAATTGATATTAAATTCCTAAAAATCTAAGGTTCGGCCAACAGACTTATATCATGATAGGTTAATCATTAATGGACCACTTGGGGGTCTCTTGGATTTATATAGTAAGTTTATTAACCATATTATATAAAACTACAAAGAGACATTGTAAAAGTGAAACTAATTAACTTAGAGTTAATACTTAAAGATAAGGTTAATATAAGTACCCAAACCTGTCTAACTTCTATTGGTTGAGTTGTTTTCGACCTATACCCACCTTAAAATTTAAATAATCAACTTTGGAGCCATTAGAAACCGAATATGAATTTATTATAAATTAATATTTCTAGCTTTTCCAAAGGTGCCCCTCACCCCTCTTATAAAAGGGCACTCCTCCTTCTCATTTCTTCACACCTCTAAAGCCTTTTGGTTCGGCCAAACTCTGCCCAAATACTCTCCCAACATCCCTCACTACAACCTAGAGGCCTTAGTTTGATCAGAAAGCCAGCCTAAGGAGCCCTTTTGATCAAATCAAAAGGAAGAACCCGAAGAAGAGGTAATGATTTCACCACCCTTTTCTAAGTTCATTTCTTCTTCCACTTCTTATTCCTTTGTTGTTACCATTCTAAAATAATAAATCCAGTATCATATATATACTGTGATGTTATTATAAATATGGTACAACCATATTCAGTATTCTATCCACCCTTTGAATAACATGTCACCATACGTGCGTACGTACGGCTTACCGTCTCCACGTCGTGGTGTAATTGTTATTCAATATAATATTATTTGGATGGGTATAATAATGATGTGTAACTCATGTAAATAATAAATATAACATGATAATGATTCTTTATATATGATATAAAATCCATTTATATATTATTTTAATATCAAAAGAATGATATTGTCGCTTGTGCGTACATACGGACTACCGTCTCCACGAACGCGATGAGATTCATTCTCCATCGCATCCATTCAAGTATAATTATCATTTGATGATTTAAAAATGATTTTTAAGGACTTGATATCATTCTGGATATGAATAAGATACAACAAACATGACTTATGTAACAAAACATATAAAATAAAATGAGTAAGTTAACACCCGAAACGACGATAATTCTAAGATATTATTAGCAAATCAATGTTAAAAGATCATATATGATATCATATTAATATATATGATTCTTGTATAATTTAATAACAATTATTTCACCATTATACAGGAGGTTAACCTACCCCAACCAAAGAAAAGTACAAGGTAAGGGTTATTTTACAATCTCTTCATTATCCGAGGTTGTTTATATGTAATAATCTACTGGGATCTCTTTATCATCCACATCCATGTTTCTTAAAAATGTATTTCAAAACATTTTTACTATTTACTAGGGTATGAGTTAAAGTCATTTATATCCTTTTTTACTTTTATAAGTGGTTTATAAAGGAATCTTTCCGTCGTTTTCAAAACAAGGTCCTTTTTAACCTTTTCAACAGAATTAAGGTAAGAATGTTTTTTTTAACTTATACGGCGGGTGCGGTTATTTTCCGCCGTTATAAAATCTTCAAAGCTTTCCTTACAAGCTTATAATATTATTTTCAAAGAAAATGTTTTATTTCATATGGCTCTCAAATGTTTTCAAAAATAGAAAGAGATATTTCTCTAAAAAGTGTTTTGATTTCATCTTTGTCAACATCCTTTGATGGATTTTACGCTTATTTGAAGTTGATTTATTATGATACAAAACTTCTATATTGTATTGAAGGTTTTGTGATATGTTTGACTGTGGATGTGATATTTTTATAACATTCATAGTTTATGGTGAAATTATTGACATTTCGTATGCTAGTTTTAATACGAATGTTTATGTTATGTTTAAACCTTTTCATATGGGAATGCATTGGACTTAATAAGTGACGGGTGGAGCCCGCTATAGCTCCTCGATGCATCGGTAGGTCTCATGAGACAAACTAGTGTCTTGGCACAAGGCCTTGGCAAAATCTTATTTGTAGTCTTGGCACGAGGCCCTGACTATGTGGTTATGATAGTCTGGCATTATGCATTCCAACATTATGAAAATGGTTATTGATTTTTGCATGTGATTATTCGATTAGTAGAATATCCATGTGAATAAGTAAATGGCATTATTTCATTTTATTTATGCCATACCATGTTGAAAGTTCATGTTTCAAAGGCTTTTGTTTTAGTTATACATTGCCTTAAATGTTTATTCTTATTTATGAAAGTTTCCGCTATATTGTTATCCTTACTGGGCATTTGAGCTCACCCCTTTTCTATGTTTTATTTTTCCCAGGAAGTGAAGAAGTAAATTATGAATGACCTGCAGGGATTTTATGTATGAGTGTGGTTTATGGAGACATTATGTTGTTGTAGTAGTTTTTCAATTTATGATGTAATGTAAAACTTATGAATGTATCTAGTTATTCCAAGGCTACTAAACCAATCGGTCTTTCAAGATTTGATCTTTCTTGTGATCATGCCAATGTTAAGTAATAATGCACCGACTCTGGGTAGCTGGGGTCGGGGCATTACAACATAGGCTATGTACCCATAAAAATTGTGTCTATTGAGAGTACCTTGATCAAGGCTCCAAGGTAATTGTTATGGATTTCTTTTGTGAAACTTTTATCCCAAGTGAGATAGGAAAGATGACTTATCCCCTTAGTCATAGTCAAATATTGTCTTAGGAAATAGTGAAAATGAATTAAATAAAAACCAATAGTTTAAGTGATTAAAATGTATTATGTGATGAACATGGTTTTAGTGAAAAAATTGAGTATGTGAGGAAAATGAAATAATAATGTTACTGATTAAAATAAATATTCATAACTAATGGGATATGAGTTATCTCTTCAAATCATATCATTTATTCAATATTTTATTTCACTGTATATTTTTAATGGATATTACATAGACATTGTTGGTAGGGGACAACTGATTTTCACTCACACACTTATCGGGCTGCCACTGGGTATTCAAGAAGATTTCATGTCTTATAGACAAGAAAAAGGAAAACCATAATTCTTGTGAGTTTATTGGGTCATGGGATATTGGTAAATGAGGGATTTAGACATTTTATCATGTCCCATTTTTTGGATGATTCCATTAGTTTTTATTTTGGTTACTTATTCACCTTTTCAAATGTTAGCATGATAAGAATTTTTTTTGTTTGGTTTTGGTTTTTACCCTATTTGGGTACTTGTTTGTAATTTTTTTTTCATTTATTATTTATTATTTTATTTATTTAATATGTTATCTTATTTGCCTTAATCTATTAAAGAGGGTATAATATCCCTATTTTTTCCATTATAGCCTCAACACCAGTCAGAAAAATCAAGCTCAAGGGGAGGCATGCCAGATGTATAATGGAGACCCGTATCAGGTCACTAGTTTATTGGATTATGGGTCGGGGAAATATCAATTTAGCTCTTGAGTGGTTGTCTTCGATGGTATTATTATTTTGAATCATAAATGGGAGATTAGAATGTTTATGTTCTTGAATATGAGCTCATGCTAGGGAGTATCATACACCGGTATGGGTGGACCACAAGTTCCACGGGTAGTATTGTTGTTCTCGATGTGTGTTGTTATGGAAGAATTATATTTAACAACTAGGTGATTCAATTGGGGTGTGATGTGACTATGTTATGATATTTTAATCATGAAAATAATGAAATTATTTTTTTCATTTATGTATTATTCTAGTCTCCTGGGGATATATGTGGCATACATCTTGATAGGAACACACTTGATGGGTGTGTCGAACCTAAAGAGTATGACTAATTTTACATTCATAAATATTGAATGAAAATATTGTCTAATAATGATTATGAAAATGGGAAATGTATAAAGAGTGGTAAAGAATGGTTCTATAATCATTCTTAATGAAATATTTAATTTACATAAATTTTCGGTTGTAACATGTTATAATAAATGAAATGTGTCTAAGAGAAAATATTAATGTTGTGATTGTGGAAATGGTTTTAAAAAAGTGTCTATTAAAACACTTGAGGTTATGTAAATTGGTTTTCACCAGGTTAACCGTGAACTGTAGTGTGGATGGTTGAGGGTATTTTTCTAGGTGTTAATATGTCTAATGGGATAATACATGCTTAATGGGATGTTCATGGCCATGGGGGAGACTTATATTATGTAAATTGTGTTATCTTTATGTTATGTGTCGTAATACTAATTCTTGGAATTATAGGATGTTCCCACCCCAAAAACATGTGCTGATAATGTGATAGGAAGATATATCAATTAAATATCAACCTATAGTAGAGAATGAAATATTTTTTATCTACGATAACTGAGGAGAGGTTTTTTTCTTGGAGAAATTTTAATGCTTTATAAAGATGTTGGAACGGGACCAAGGGTGGGTCATTACAAGTATATTTGATCTGAATAGTGAGTTTTAGTTGAAACGCCTTCCAATATTTCCCATAGTGGGTAGATATAAGGCTAAATAGTTCTAGATAGATTCTATAAATATGATTATAGATCACCTAGTGACTTATAAGAAGATCTGAGTCAATTTAGAATCATATATGTCACAAGAATCGATGAAATGATAGGAGGATATCATGTTTTATACTTAGTGGGATAATGGAAGGAAATGGATGTAATTATAGGAATATATTATAAAATACATCTATCTTGAGACATTTATTCAAGAGTTGGATATAGATTTTATGATGTTGACATAATGAAATATGACAGTGGTGGATTATGAGGGATGATTCAAGATTTTGAAAGACATGGTACTAGTGTCGTTATAAGATGAGGCCTCTACATAAATTCATTTTTGAAATGGGCTTAGTCATGATATTATGTCCCAGGAAAACATATTCTATTTAAAAAGGATTGGAGATTTTTTTATCATTACAACATTTCAAATGGTTAAATGAGGGAGGCCTTAGGTGGTGGACATGTGGTTCCAGTTAGATAGAACATTAGTGCATCTTCCGAGGGCACAATGTTTTTTCAGAAATTTTCACTAGGGTGGGAGTGTGATGAGTATTTATAAGGAAGGATAATCCTATCAGGTTAGAGAATAATTTTTTTACATAAATGTGGCATACTAGGGAAAATTTTGGATTAGTTCCCCCTCAAAACAGTTGAGTGTCAAATATGTGGAAGAATCGAGCATGTGAAGATGTTCAGTTTGAACCCTCCACTGATAGGAATTGACTGAGGATCAAGGTTGATACTGTGTGTATAAATGGGTCATGTCACCCTATATCAGAAAGATTGTTGGAGCTCTATCGGCCACATAATTAGAGGTGGATGACGTAGTACCATAGGATTAGATAGTTAATACCAGTATGATATTTCAATGCTAGGGATTTAGGCTGGGGACCATCGTAGAGGGAAAGGTTATCTACATTTTTTTATTGAACACCATGGGGTGGTGACGCTGGACCATTGATAGTTTCATGTATAATTATTGTAGCTTCCACCCATGCTAGTAACCTATTTGAAATATTTGTGCCGCATTATTTTGTATCTTCATAGTTGTTAAGGGTGTTGGGCCAAATTATGGAGTATTTGGGTGGGGGTAATGTCAATTGGTAAACCATTTGGGGTTTGAGAATAAAATATTAGGAAATCTAAGGGGTGTGTGCCGGATGTTGGTCGGTACTGTTTCCAATGGGACATGATTGTTCCAGAGCAGTAAAATTTCAATATTATTTTATTTATGGATTGACAGGTGATTTACCATTCACTTATTGACTGTTTCCAATGTTGGGTAGGGTTCATGTCTCTTTAGGGAGACCATTATGTTATCTATGATGAATGGGATTTCCATGTAGGCTAAGCATGGTCTATTTTTTGTAGACAGAAACACTCACAACCAATGTGGATTATCTTATGCTTAATTATAATCACTCGAAGTTTTATCAATGTGAAATTCTTTATTATAATTATTTGATACATAATAAACACATATATAACACAATAAAATCTTAATAAATGAATAATGAATGAAATATGAAACATTTTAAAAAGTTAATGAATCCTATATTATGGAAATGGTAACTTGACCCTTAGAATAGTAATGTGACCCTTCTAAATAGTAAACCAAACAATTGAATAGAAACCAAAATAATGTATGTATAAATAAAATTTATCCATATTATAAGTTAATATATGATATAATTATTTCATATTATACGTAAATAAATTTTCTAAAAATTATCAATTACGTCTTGGTATTTTTGAAATTCATAAATATTTATTTACAATTTTGATGATTAATTTAATAATTTAAAAGTATATTTATTTTCATAAAATGTATTCATAAGTTATTATTTTAATGTCTTATGAAAATAATTTAATTTTACGATAACATATTTAATTTATGAATGTGATATAAAATCATTTATAATTTCGTAATCTATATTTTCCAAGTAAATGATTATTTTAATTAAAAATTAAATTTCTCTAATTTAGAAAATTATTTTCATAAAAAGGTGTTCATTTTTGAATTAAAAAAGTCAAAAAAATATTTAGGGTGAATTTTAGGTATTTTTCTAAAATACAGAACTATTTTTGAATAGTAAAATATGTTAATTTAGGGTATATATACATTATATGTCAAATATACTATTAATTGAGTTTTGGATTATTTAAAAATAAATGAATCGAGCTAAAATAACCTAATTATTATATTTAGTCTCAATAATAAACAATATTTCATTCCTAGAATGAAATAAAATAGTAATGATTAAATTATTCGAAAAACACCCCTCTCCTCCACTATAAGTAGCACCACTCATGACCTCTTTTCCTCAAACCTCTCAATCCATTATCCTTTATAAATTATTCCCAATAATATTCCCAAACATCTAACCCATTCCTATGAGTCTTTTTCCTTATTAAAAGGCCAAATCCAATCCCCTATTGAGGTTCTCAAGAAGAGGGAATCAAGAGGTAAACCCCTCTTCTGGTGTTAATCAATTTCCATTTCGGGTTCCATTATTTTCGTATCTTCTCCTCAAATACCCCTGTCCAGGCAGCTTGAAAACTATATTATCTCAAATATAAAATAATAAAATCATTATATGTAGTAATTATTCTTAAAATCACTTCTCATATATCTTTTATTTTGAGAATGAAAACATCATCTCTGAGGTGCCAATCTACCACTTTCATGGATGACATGCATTAATATTTCAATTACACATTAATGGATTTTCAAGAAATTATTTTTATTGTTTAAAATGTTTATAATATACTTATTATATCTATTTTAATGATTAATAATCTATTTTTACACATGAAATTAATTTTTAAAATAAATTTAGATCAGTGTGATAGAAAAAATCCAACTTAATCTAAATGACTGTCATTAATTATTTACCTAATGAATCTTACCCACTTCTGGAAAAAATTAAATTTTAATAATATATATGTTCATTAATAACATATATGTTCATTTCTTAGAAATTATCCTAATTATTCATGATTTTACATAAACTTATATGGGTAAGATGATCATGAAAACCAAGGAAACTCATGCTTTCGAGGGATGAAATTGAATTTCGTAACCCATCAACAAACCGTAAAGGAAAATAATAATGTTTTGGAGAATAATTTATTTGTATAAATTGTTATTTAATTATTAATTAATGAATTTAATTTGGTTATTCGGGACACTATGATCAAGTGAAAACTCATTTCATAGAAAATGTATGAGAATCTACCTGAACCTGTTTTATTCATATGGGTTCAACATTCTCTATTTTTAACCCAAATGAAATTATCTTTTATTATTTTGTAGATATTCCAATTTATATGTATATGTTAAAAAATAACATACCGAGATCAATTCACCCATATTTTTTGGGTGTATATATTTTTCTAAAGGCCCCATACCCAATTCATCCTAATATGTAATACAATTTAAGGGATCATCGTGAATTATTACACATTTTTATTTTTGATCCATAATTTGTTTTAACATGCCAATATTTTTTAAAATCACTCATTTTATCATGAAAAACAATATTAGTTAAATTCTACTTTTATATAAACAATTATGCCTTTTTCATTTTAAAAAATCAAGATAGTATTCCCCTAAACCATACTAAATTTTTTTATTTCTATTATTTAATAAACATTATATTCTTTTTTACTTTGACATAACATATAGTTATATAAAACTATTTTAGTTTCTTTTATTCCATTTGTGTCTTAATTTATTTCTCTAAAGTATATTAATGATATAATTCATTTCTCTCATGATGTAAATTTCAATGGATTGACATTGTGAGTCATTAAGTGAGGAACATCATGGATTATATATCAACTGATTTCTCTTCCTTCCCCTCTATAGAAAATAATGGATGCTCAAAGAAAATATGTTGAATTTTAATAAGGGTGGAAATAAATGAAATGTTAACTCCTCTAGTCCATTATCATTGAGGATAGAGCCGTTGGATTTGGGTCATTACTATATGTACCATCTAACCTAGAGATAGAGAAACAACTTCTGAATAATGCACATAGATCAAACTTTTCTATTCACCCAGGATGCACAAAGATGGGTCTATATCTCTATGAGAAGTTTTTTTGGGAAATTTAAAAAATTTAAATAGATTAATATACATTAATGTTCATGGTATGTATGAAAATCAATACAAATTGGAAATATTATAAAGGGATGATGAAACCATTACCCATAAAAACAATGAAATGATAAACCTTCGCAATGGGCTTTGTAACTTGACTTCCAAGAAATCTGTAGGGAACAATAATATATGGGGTATTTTGGACCTTCATTCAAAGACATCTCACATAATCTCAATTCAGGAAGACGTATCATTGGATGAACTAGAATATATATACATCAAAGATGTTATAAGGCTATATGGAATACCACTATTTATTGTTTGCAACATAGATCCGATATTCACCTCAAATTTCTGGAAATATCTCCAACATGCTCTATGAAACGACCTAAACATTAGTACGACCTATCGTTCTAAAATTAATGGAAAATATAAGAATACTATTCAAACAATGGAAACAATGATGAGATAATATAATATAGACTTCAGAGGATGGGACCAATATCTACCACTGGTTTAATTTTCCTAAAACTGTAATTTCCCCTAAAACATCCAAATGGCTCTATTTGAAATAATTTATAGCAAAAGGTGTATAACAACAACCATTTGGGGTGAAGTTGGTGATAATATTCTATTTGTAACATAAATTGTCAAATAAATGGGGGATAAGGTGAAATTCATTTAGAAAAAATTCAAAGAAGCCCAAATTCAACAAAATATCTATACAATAATCATCAATGGGACAAAGAGTTTATGGTTGGAGACATGGTATTCCTTGTCATATCTCCATGGATGAGGATCATGATATTATGGAAGAAATGGAAGTTATTTCACCGATACATCAGCCCCTACTATTTCCATGATCATGTTAAAGATATCTCATATCTAATAGAACATACACCAACCATTTCGAACTTACATGATCTATTCCACGTATCACTCTTTAGGATGTACATATTAGATCCTTCACATGTACTAACATTATAGGTTGCATAGTTGGAAAATGACTATTATTATGAGGAGTAGATAGTGAAGATCAAAAAACACAGAGGTAATGTTCTATGCAACAAGATAACCCATCTAGTCAGTGCTCTAAGGAATAACAATAAATCTAAAGAGGCAACATGTTAAGCAGAGGAAGTGATGAAGTAATAGTACCCACACATGTTTCCTTCATATTATGTAAAACGAAGTTTCAAGGGTAAGATTTCAAAAGAGGGGATAAATGTAATAACTGATATATTTATGTAACACCCCAACCCCAGTTACCTAGAGTCGGTGCAGTATTACGTAAAATTATCATGATCACAAAAGATCAAGTCTTAAAAGGACGATTAGTTTGGTATCCTTGGAAAGACTAGATACATTCATAAACGTTAAATTACATCATAAAGTGAAAAACTACAATAATATGGTCTCCATAGTACAAACTCATATACCCTTTCGACTATCCCTACAGATCATTCATAAAATACTTCTTCACATCATGGAAATATTAAAACATTGAAAGGGGTGAGCTCAGATTCCCAGTAAGGATAACAATATAGAGGAAATATTCATAAATAAACATAAACATGTAAGGAAATGTATAACTGAAAAAAATCCTCTTAAAAATGAATATCAGAATAATATGGAAAAATAAAATTAAATAATGCCATTTACTTATTAACATGGACATTATACTAGTCGAATAATCACATGCAATATCAATAACCACCTTCATAATGATGGAATGTATAATGTCAGACTATCATGACCACGTATCCAAGGACTTGTGCCAAGAATAAAAATAAAATTTTGTCAAGGCCTCATTCCAAGACACTAGTTTGTCTCATTAGACCTACCGATGTATCGAGGAGCTATAGCGGGCTCCATCCGTCACTTGTTAAGTACAATTCATTCCTCATATGAATAGGATTAAACAAATCATAAAACATAACATAATCATACCACATAAAACATGCATAATGGAAACATAACATTTCCACATTTCAATCACAAGATTTCAATACAACACATTGATATAATAAAAACACTTTCAATACCATTTTTAATACCAAAATAGAATAAAATTAAAACGTGGTATTTATTTCTTATTTAAAAAAAGTTATGGCTTGTAGAGGAAGCCGAAACTCAAATAATGGTCATGGCTGCGGAGAAGTCGTTGTCACCACATACGTAAGATAAAAAAACATTCCCTTTTTTTATTTAGTAAAACGCTTCATATAAAAAATATTCCATTTTAATAAATGTAAAATTCAAATTGATTTATACATCGTATAAAAGAATGTCGTGTATAAAATAAAATATGCCTCAATGAAAGGAGATTGAGACTATGTCCCTTACCTCATGTCCGACTTGACTCGATCATTCTTTAACCTCCTGAATAATAAATTTGAGTTAATTTAAACTTTCTTAAGAACCTTTTTCAAGTTCATTATTCCATTTATATCACTTATTACAATGTTATGAACATTATGTAATTATTTATGTTAATAATGGTCGTTTTGTCGAACTTTGGTACTTGAGTCTAAAAAAAACTTATTATAATTACAAGTTGTTCATGTTGTAAAATATTCATTACATCCAGAATTATATTCATGATTTAGATATCATATATATCATATATATCAAGTATGTAAATTCATTTATAATATTACATAACATTTAGACGTAAGAAATGAAATGCATTGTTCATGGAGACGATATGTCGTATGTACGCATGAACGCTACTTTCATTTCTATTTTGTATTTAATGGAATGAAATAGTAATGATATAAAGGTATATTATAATTCTAGTGTAATATAATATATAATATCATTTACTTAATCCTTTATATTTCCCACATATGGCATTAACGATTCAAATCACTTTGAGGGGGTGGTAGTCCGCACTTTCTAAAATGAAATTATCACGTTTACCCATAACGGAAATCATAAAGGCATGCCATAAATGAAAAACACAGAAGCATAAGGAAAACATAAACATAATATATATCATAAATAAATATATTTACATATTAATGTCCAACATTAATGATGTTAAAATATGATTGAACAATCATCATTTCATGAGGCAGTAATTCGCCACCCACAGAAACAGTATGTTCTTTAACCATTAGACGAAGGTGTGTGTAAGTGTAAATAAAATCCTTCTCATAAAAACATCCTAGTATTATGAATATACTGGTGTTGTTACAAAATAAAGGAATTAAAATATATTAAGGGATTGGAGAAGAAAAATAAAACAATAGAACATAAGAGATGGCATTACCTTAAAATCGGGTAACACTTTTTGATTTGAGCCAAATACTTCCTTGGGAAGACTTTTGCCCAATGTGGGGATTCTAGAAGTAAGAGAGGGAAGATTATAGAGTATTTGGGAAGAGGTTGGCCGAGACAAATGGCTTTGATGGTGTGAATAAGATGGTAGAGGTGGGGGACTTTTATAATAGGATAGGAGGGGCACTCTTAGAAATTCATGAAATTTTACAATATTATATAATGAGTTTCAGATTTAAAAGGTCCCAAAATTATATATTTCGAAGATAACATGATAAGGGTTCGAAGTCTACTCATCCAATAGGATTTTGAAAAGTGTAAGTCTTTTAGTTTACATTATCTTTTAATTTTATTTAAATCTTTAATTAATGAGGTAATCACTGCAACATCAAGATGTCATAAAAATTTTAAATTATTTAATGTCTAAAAAAAATCATGATGTAGTAAATTTTTTTAGCATTCCAATGAATATTTATAGTCGAAATGTTAACTTATATAACCCCATGTAATAATTATTTTATTAAAACAACACATGTTTGTGACAATTTGATTTTTTACATTAAATAAAGGTAATTTCATATTATTATAACATTATATTTACCTTAAATTGCACTAATTACCTTTAATCGTGATTATTAAAACATAAAAGTTACTATTAATAAAAAATTACTTTCATCTCATTGAACCAAATATTTCTTCCTAATGACAATCATGTGTGTCGGATTTTTGAAATTCAATTTGTAGAAGCGTTAAATTTTCATTTAAACAAGAAATCAGTTTTTTAACTACCACTTAGTGGTTTCACTATTCATCAAAAATTGAAGTTTTTCAGAACAATACCAAAAATTCATCCTAGGATATAATTGATATTATGAATTATAAAATGATATCTATTTTACAAAATTCCAAACATATAAGTTGCATTAATTAATTTTATAATTAATTCCCGTTGTCAAAACAAATAGCATGTTTTTAAGAAACAATATCAATCAAAAGATTGACAATTGTTTGTGTACAATTTCAAATTGAAATTAATTATAATGAGAACCATTGGATAAAATGTTAATAATAAATTCTAATTATACTTTAAAACCAATCAATAGTATAATTTATCACTATAAATTATTCTGATTTAAAAAGTTGTTTTTAAGTATTTTTTTTCTATTCATAGAAAATGTGAAGTTCTCAGAAAATTACACAAA
Organism: Viscum album; assembly: GCA_963277665.1. Classification (NCBI taxonomy): domain Eukaryota; kingdom Viridiplantae; phylum Streptophyta; class Magnoliopsida; order Santalales; family Viscaceae; genus Viscum; species Viscum album. The sequence goes on along the minus strand of OY728120.1, from coordinate 2,054,940,826 downwards.
ATTCAACTTAGGATAATTTTGATATTACGAATGCAAAAATGAAGTCAATTTTGAATTAAAAAATTAATATAATTTCAAAAAGGGTTGTATTACTATCCATAGCATCTGCTTTGATTGGTCGCATCGTGTTAGAAGCTCGAACTTGCGTACAATGCAAGCTATTGATTTATTGAAATTGAATCGTACTGTGGAAGCTGTGGGTGTTACATTCTAACCTCCTTGAACAAATTGTGTCCTCGCAATTTGAAAATGTTCAACAAAATTAAATGTTTGGAAATAGAAAATACCTTTTTGGAAAACCCACATCGGAAATAATGTTAATAAAATTTAGCCTTAATAAGAGGGAAAGGGAATGAAAAAGTCTCCAGCAAATTATGATCTTGATTAGGAGAACATTATTGGATTTAGAGACAAATAATTGGAGGGAAAATGTAAATATTTGTAGTGAGTGATTGAGTACATCAATCACAAACAAGTTTAAAATTGAGAGCCTCAAAGCCTTCAATCTATGGTGATTTAAAATATCATCAGTTCAATAAAACATAAGGTATTAGGATAAAACTTTTTTTTAATATCCCATTCCTAAAGTTTGAGAATTAATTGATTCATAGAATAAGAGAGTTTTATATATGTATATATACTTGACAAGTAGAGTTTCAACCCTCAACTAATTTCTACCGCAAACTCATCTTTCCCTCAAAAAGATAATAGAACTCAAAAATATTATATTTATCATAATCGTACATGGTTCCAAATATTTACACATACCATTTAGATTAGGAAAACTATTTTGTAATAACCAGGGAATTCATTTAGGCTAGTGGTAGGTAATAAATTCCTATCGCACTATGGTTGTGGGTTCGATTCATGCAGTTTTGTCCGACGCGATGGGTTATCCCCCAACCTGCAGGTTATTATTTTCCTAAAAATATAGTATTATAATATTCCAAAAATAATATTCAGAAATTTTTTAACCTTAAACAATACTATCCAAAGATAAACTTAATCCATTCCACCCATTATAGTAATCCAATGTACCAGTATCCAAACGTTCTCTAAAATGTCTCTAAATTCCAAAATCAATTGTAACATCAAATTCCCCAAACAAAGTAATGTTTCTCTTATTGTCACATACTAAAAATATGATTAACATCATCATATTAAAACCTTAATTAAAACAACAAGTACTATAGTACGATCTTATATATATTACATTATTCTTATAACCAGAATATAATCCTTGAGTCCAAAATCACCAATACATTAATTATTCCACTTCAACTGTAGTAACATAATAAGATTGGCCTTTATCCCTTGGCCTTTTCTGAGGCATGTTTCCCTGATGATTAGGACATTCATTTGAATAATTTCCTATTTCCTTAAAATTGAAGCATTCAACATTGATTGCCTCTTTCTTTCCCTTGAAATCATGAGCCTGGTGACCTTTTTCTCCACATTTATAACAAACTCCAATTCCATTTAGGCAAGTACAGGGGTGATTCTTCCCACAATTATCGCATAATGGAAAATCCTTCTTTCCCTTTTTCCCTTTATCTATATCTTCTTCCACCATTCTCTTATTATCTTTCTTTACTTTATTTTCATAAGTTTTATAGAATTCCTTTTCTATCTTGATAGAAGGTGAGACTATATCTTTGAACATTGAGAAATATTGTGATATTAAATCTCGACAGAGAAATGGTTTTAACCCATCAAAGTAACGGTCAATATTAATTCTTGGTTTACGTATATAACATGTAGTATACCTCGCTAACCTTGTAAAGGTGGCATCATACTTTGCGACATTATCATCCTCCTTTTGTCTCAAACATAGAAAATACCTTTCCATATCTGCTCGATGGTCACGAGGAAAGTTTTTTTTTATGAAAACCTGTTTGAACTCCCTTTATTCCATATTTGCTACTTCATCATCTTCCTTTGTGTTTCGAATCAATGCCCACCATTGATCAGCATTTCTAGTAAGGCGGTAAACTGCCATGATAACCTTTTCTCATCCACTACTCCCCAAGGCATGAAATATTTTCTCTAAGGAATTTATCTGTTTCTCAGCTACTAAGGGATTAATACTCTTGTTGAATGTTGGCCGTTGTTTCCTCAGGAAGCGGTTTAACATTGATCCTCCACATTGCGGATCAGGATGCTCCATACGAGTAAGATTTTTATTCATAACCTGAGTGAGTTGTCCTAGTATGGTAATAAGCTGATCCGCAATAGTTATATCACCGGCTCCATTATAATTATCTTAAGCAGGAGGTCAATCCCTATATGGTGTGCTTGCATTGATATGGTTTCCATTCCTTCCACTATGCGCCATTTCTAAACAATGTCATAAACTAGATTAGTTTATGAATCAAAATACATAATAACAAATGTGAAAAACACTTAACATATATAGACCTATTTATGGATATAATCTAAAATCATAAAAATGTTTTACTTGAAGAAGTATATACTCATAAACCCTTCATAATGGTTTGTAATGGAAATGAGAATTATCCTAAGAAAATACCTCAAGAGTTTCAGGACCAAGAGTGCAGTAAGGCCTATTGTCGTGCACCAGTTCCCATTCGAGTCTAGTTCAAAGTGGTGTTTTCGGGTTTTACCCCTTGGTACATCTATGCCAGAGCCTCCTCTGCCTGCTTGTATCCAGACAATGATGTAATGCTCGGAAAACTCACAAAATCTCTATAACAGATAAATTCTAGCAAGTTCTGCTATACTAATCCTCAAAGTCTATCTTAGGGATATGTGCTCTAATTAGAGTTTATATAAATCTATCTTCCAAGGTTAGTACTAAACTCCCTCTGATACCAACTATAACGCCCCGACCCCAGTTACCTAGAGTCGATGCATATTACGTAACATTGGCATGATCACAAAAGATCATGTCTCGAAAGACCGATTAGTTTAGTAGCCTTGGAAACACTAGATACATTCATAAATGTTACATTACATCATAAAGAGAAAAACTACAATAACATGGTCTCCATAATCCACACTCATATCCCCTTCTGACTATCCCTATAGGTCATTCATAAAATACTTCTTCACATCCTGGAAAAATTAATACATTGAAAGGGTTGAGCTCAAATGCTCGATATGTATAACAATATAGTGGAATCTTTAATAAATAAACATAAACATTTAAGTCAATGTATAACTGAAACAAAAGCCTTTTAAAGAAGAACATCGGCATAATAGGTAATAATAAAATGAAATAATTCCATTTACATACTCACAAGGATATTCTACTAGTCGAATAATCACATGCAATATCAATAACCACTTTCATAATGATGGAATTCATAATTCCAGACTATCGTAACCACGTAGCCAAGACCTCGTGACAAGACTACAAATAAGATCTTGTCAAGGCCTCGTGCCAAGACACTAGTTTTTCTCATGAGGAAATCCTATGCATCAGGGAGCTATAGCGGGCTCCACCTGTCACATATTAAGTCCAATGAATTCCACATATGAATAGGTTTAAACATATCCAAAACCATAACATTATCATATCACATAAAACATGCATAAAGGAAACATAAAATTTCCATATTACAATCACAAGATATCAATACAAGACATTGATATAATAAAAAAACTTTCCAAACCATTTTCAATACCAAAATAAAATAAAATTAAAAATTGGTATTTATTTTTCATTTAAAAAACGTTATGGCTTATAGAGGATGCCGAAACAAAAATAATGGTCACGTTAGCGGAGAAGTCGTTGTCACCGCATACGTATGAAAAAAAAACATTCCCTTTTGTTATTTAGTAAATTTATTCATATAAAAATGATTTGTTTTGAATAAAAGTAAATGTAAAATGGATTTTTGCACCGTATAAAAGGAAGGTGGGTATAAAATAAAATATGCGTCAATGAAAGGAGATTGAGATGAAGTCCCTTACCTCATGTCCGACTTGACTCAATCGTTCTTTAACCTCATGAAAAATAAACTATAGTTAATTTATAATTTCTTAAGAACCTTTTTCATGTTCATTATTCCTTTTATATCACTTATTACAATGTTACAAACAGTATGTTATTATTTATGTTAATAACGGTCATTTTGTCGATCTTTGGTACTTGAGTCAAAAATAAACTTCTTATAATTACAAGTTGTTCATGTGGTAAAATATCAACCATATCCAGAATTATATTAATGATGTAGATATCATATATATCACATATATCCAATATATAAATGCATCTATAATATTACATTACATTTAGAGGTAGGAAATGAAATGCACCGTTCATGGAGACGGTAAGTCGTACGTACGCATGAATGCTACATTCATTTCTATTATGTATTTAATGGAATGAAATAATAATGATATAATGGTATATTATAATTACATTATAATATCATATATTATATCATTTAATTCATCCTTTATATGTCCCACATATGGCATTAACGATTCAAATCACTTTAAGGGGGTGGTAGTCCGCACTTCCTAAAATGAAATTTTTGCGTTTACTCATAATGGAAATCATAAAGGCATTCCATAAATAATAAATACAGAATCATAAAATTAAAACATAAAACTAATATATATCATAAATAAATTTAGTGACATCTTAATGTCCACCATGATAGGTGTAAAAAAAATATTGAACAATCATCGTTTCGTGAGGCAATAATTCGCCACCCACAGAAACAGTATGTTCATTAACAATTAGATGAAGGATTGTGTAAGTGTAAATCAAAAACATCTCATAAAAACATCCTATTATATTAAATATACTGGTTTTGTTTCAAAAAAGTGAATTAAAATAGTTTAAGGGGTAGGAGAAGCAAAATAAAACAAAATAACATAAGAGAAGGCATTACCTTAAAATTGGGTAACTCTATTTGATTTGAGCCAAAGGCTTCCTTGGGAAGACTTCTGCCCAAAGTGAGGCTTATAAGAGTAAGATAGAGAAGTTTATAGAGTATTTGGGCAGAGGTTGGCCGAGCCAAATGGATTTTATGGTGTGAATAATTTGGTAGAGGTGGGGGCCTTTTATAAGAGGAGAGGAGGGGCACTCTTGGAATGTCATGAAATGTTACATTATTATATAATGCGTTTCGGATTTTAAAGGTCCCACAATTATATATTTCAAGTATAAGGTGATAAGGGTTCTAAATATATAGTCATCCAATATATTTTTTACAAGTGTATGTCTATGATTTTACATTTTCTTTTCATTTTATTTAATCATTAATTAATGAGTTAATTGCTGCATTACCATGGTGTCATAAATTAATTTTATTTATTTAAAGTATAATTTTTTTAAAAAAATATAATGATGTAGGAAATATTTTTATCTCTACAATGAATATTTATAGTGGAAATTTTATCTTATATAACCCCATGTAATAATTGTTTTAGTTAAACAACACATGTTTGTGACCATTTCATTTTTACTTTAAATAAAAAGTTATTAATGTCATTTTCTTTCCCAACTGGCTCCATGGGTTCCCCACGTTGACCCATGGATCTTCTTGGTCGGCCATGAATCATCCAATAATGGTAGGACAAATGTAATTGTAATTTTATATTATTATAACATTATATTTACCTTAAATTGCACTAATTACCTTTAATTGCGATTAATAAAACTGAAAAGTTACTATTCACCAAAAATTATTTTCATCTCATTGAACCACATTTTTCTTCCTAATGACAACCATGTATGTCGTATTTTTTAAATACAATTTTTATAAGTGGTAATGTTTCATTTAAACAAGAAATCAGTTTTTTAACTACCACTTAGTGGTTTCACTATTCATAAAACATTGAAGTTTTTCAGATCAATACCAAAAATTCACCCTAATCTATATTTGATATCCTGAAATCGAAAATGATATATATTTTGAAAAATTATAAACATATAAGTTGCATTAATTAATTTTATAATTAATTCCTATTGTCAAAACAAATAGCATGTTTTTATGAAACAATATCAATCAAAAGATTGACAATTGTTTGTGACCAATTTCAAAGTGAAATTAATTCTAATGACCACTATTGGATAAAATGGTAAAAATATATTATAATTATACTTTACAACCAATCAATAGTATAATTTATCATTATAAATTATTTTTATTAAAAAAGTTGTTTTTAAGTATTTTATTATTATTCATAGAAAATTGGATGTTCTCAGAAAATTATAAAAAATTCAACTTAAGATAATTTCGATATTCTGAATAAAAAAATGAAGTCCATTTTGAATTATAAAATTAATATAATTTCAAAAAGGTGGGTATTACTATTCATAACGGTTTCTTTGATTGGTCGTGGCATGTTAGAATCTTGAACTTGAATACAATGCAAGTTATTGCATTATTGAAAGAGAATCATCCTATGGATGATTGGGGTGTTACATTCTCCCATCATTCAATAAAGTTCATCCTCACAATTTGAAAATGTTCTTGGAAAATAAAAGGTTGTAAATAGAAAAGCCCTTTGGGGAAAACCCTCATCTGAAATAAGGTTAATAAAATTTATCCTTAAAAAGAGGGAAATGGAAATGAAAAAGTCACCACTTAATTATGATCTCGATTAGGAGAACATTGGTGGAAATTAGAGACAAATTATTGGAGGGAAAACGTAAATATATGTTGGGAGTGATTGAGGTTATCAATCACAATCAAGTGTAAAATTGAGGGCCTCAAAGCCTTTAATCTATGGTGATTTAAAATATCATTTGTTCAACAAAACATAAGGTATTAGGACAACGGATTTTTTAATATCCATTTCCTAATGTTTATGAATTAATTTATTCATATAATAAGAGGGAGTTATATATATATATATACATGACATGTAGAGTTTCAACATTCAATTAATTTCTACCACGAGCACATCTTTCCATCAAAAAGATAATAGAACTCAAAGGTATTTTATTTATCCTAATCGTACAAGGTTTCAAATATTAAAACATACCATTTAGATTACGAAAACTATTTTGTAATAACCAGGGACATCCTGTAGGATTTTGGTATATAATAAATCCTTCTCGCACTATGGTTGTGGGTTCGATTCATGCAGCTTTGTCCGGAGCGACGGGTTATCCCCCAACCTGCAGGTTGTCCTTTTCCTAAAACTATAGTGTTATAATATTACAAAAATAATCATTAAAAATGTTTTAACCTTAAACAATACTATCCAATGTTAAACTTAATCCATTCCAACCATTATAGTTATCCAAAGTACCTCTTCCAGAATTTCTCTAAAAGGTCTCTAAATTCCAAAATCAATTATAACATCAGATTACCCAAACAATGTAAAGATTCTCTTATTGTCACATAATATTAATATGATTACCTTCATCATATTAAAACCTTAATGAAAACATCATGTACTGTAGTACAATCCTTATATATATCACATTATTCTTATAACCATAATATAATCCTTGTGTCCAAAAGTACCAATAAATTAATTATTCCACTTCAACTGTAGTAATTGCATAAGATTGGAATTGATCCCTTGCCCTTTTCTGAGGAATATTTCCCTGATTCTTAGGAAATTCATTTGCATAATTCCCCATTTCCTTACAATTGCAGTATTCAACATTGATAGCCTCTTTCTTTCCTTTACAATCACGAGACTGGTGACATTTTTCTCCACATTTATAACAAACTCCAATTCCTTTTAGGCAAGTACCGGGTTGATTCTTTCCACAATTATCGCATAATGGAAAACAATCAATTCCCTTTTACTCTTTATCTATATCTTGTTCCATCTTTCTCTTCTTCTCTTTCTTTACTTTACTATCATAATATTTATAGAATTCATTTTCTGTCTTGATAGAATGTGACACTATATCTTCATACGGTGAGAAAGATTGTGATACTAAAGCTCGACGGAGTAATTTTTTAAATCCATCAAAGAAACTATCAATATTAATTTTTGGGTTATGTATACAACCTACAGCATACCTCTCTAACCTTGTAAATTTGGCCTCATACTTTGCGACATTCTCATCCTACTTTTGTCTCAGACTCAGAAATTGTCTTTCCATATCTGCTCGATGGTCACGATGAAATTATTTTTCTTAGAAAATCTCTTTTAACTCCCTCCATTCAATATTTTAAACTTCATCATCTTCCTTTGTGTTTTGAATCAATGACCACCATTGATCAGCATCTCTAGTGAGGCAGTAAACAGTTATGATAAACTTTTCCCTTCAACTACTCCCCAAGGCTTGGAATATTTTCTCTAAGGAATTTATCTGTTTCTCAACTACTAAGGAATTTGTACTCTCATTTAATGTTGGTTTTTGTTGCCTCATGAAGCGGTCTAACATTGATCCTCCACGTTGCGGATCAGGGTTCTCCATATGAGTATGGTAATTATTCATAACCTGAGTGAGTTGTCCCAGTATGGTGATAAGCTGACCAGCACCAATTGTATCACCATCTCCATTATAATTATCTTGAGCAGGAGGGAAATACCTACATGGTGTACTTTCATTGATACGGTATCCATAACATTCACTAATATCCATTTCTAAAAAATGTCATAAACTATATTAGTTTATGAATCAAAATATATAAAAAAATATTTCAAAACACTTAACATAAATTGAACTATTTATGGATATAATCCATAATCATAAAAATGTTTTCTTTGAGGATGCATATACTCACAAACCCATCATAATTATTTGTAAAGATAATGAGAATTATCCTAAGCATATCCCCCGAGAGTGTCGTAACCAAGAGTGCAGCAAGGCCTGTTCCCATGCACCAGTTCTCATTCGCGTCTTGCTCAAAGCGGTGTTTTCGTGTTTTACCCCTAAGTACATCTGTGCCAGATCCGCCTCTACCTGCTCATATCCATTCATGGATATATTTCTCAGAAAACTCACAAAATCTCTATAATACAAAAATTCTAGGAAGTTCTTCTATAATAATCCTCAAAGTATATCTTAGGGATATGATCTCTAATCAGAGTTTATCTAAATCTATCTTCCAGGGTTAGAACTAAACTACCTTTTATACCAAATGTAACGCCCCGAACCCAGTTACCTAGAATCGGTGCATTATTACGTAACATTGGATTTATCACAAAAGATCATGTCTCTAATGAACGATTAGTTTTGTAGCCTTGGAAACACTAGATACATTCACAAAAGTTATGTTACATCATAAAGTTGAAAAATACAATAACATGGTCTCCATAGTCCAAACTCATATCCCCTTATGAAAATCCCTGAAGGTAATTCATAAAATACTTCTTCACATCCTAGAAAAATTAAAACATTGAAATGGGAGAGCTCAGATACTCAGTAATGATAACAATATAGTGGAAACTTTTATAAATATAATGACCATTTAAGGAAATGTAAAACTGAAACAAAATCTTTTTAATCTTGAAATTCAACATAATATGGAAAAATAAAATGAAATAATTCCATTTACTTATTCAAATGGATATTCTAATAGTAGAATAATCAAATACATTATCAATAACCTCTTTAATAATGATGGAATTCATAATGCCAATCAATTATAACAACGTATACAAGGCCTCGTGCCAAGACTACAAATGTGATATTGTCAAGGCCTCATTCCAAGACACTAGTTTGTCTCATGAGACCCACCGATGCATCGAGAAGCTATATCAGGCTCCACCCGTCTCATAATAATTCCAATTCATTCCCCATATGAATAGGTTTAAACATATAATAAACCATAACATAATTGTTTCACATAAAACAAGCATACAAGAAATATAACATTTCCACATTTCAATAAAAAGATTTCAATAAAAGGCATTGATATAATAAAAACACTTTCAAAACCATTTTCAATACCAAAATAATATAAAATTAATACTTTGTATTCATTTTTCATTTAAAAAAATTTCTGCCTTGTAGATGAAGCCGAAAGTCAAATAATGGTCACGGAGGCGGAGAAGTCATTGTCGTCCCATACGTACGACAAAAAACATTACTTTTTGTTATTTAGTAAAATTATTCAAATAAAAATATAACTTTTGAATAAATTTAAAAGTAAAATGAGTTTATACACCGTATAAAAGAATGTTGTGTATAAAATAAAATATACCTCAATGAAAGGAGATTGAGATGAAGCCCCATACCTTGTGTCCGACTTGACTCGATCATTATTTAACCTCCTGAATAATAAAGTAGAGTTAATTTCTACTTTCTTAATAACCTTTTTATAGTTAATTCTTCATTTAATATCACTTATTAACATTTTATGAACATTATGATATTATTTAAGTTAATAACGGTCGTTTTGTAGATCGTTGGTACATTAGTCAAGAATAAACTTCTTATAATTACAGGTTGTTCATGTGGTAAAATATCCATTATATCCAGAATTATATTCATGATTTATATATCATATATATAATATATATCTAGTATATAAATGAATTTATAATATTACATAACATTTATAGATAAGAAATGAAATGCACAATTCATGGAGACGGTAAGTCGTATTTGTGCATGAACACTACTTTCATTTCTATTTTGTATTTAATGGAATGAAATAATAATGATATAAAGGTATATTATAATTCCAGTATAATATCATATATAATATCATTTACTATATCCTTTATACATCCCACATATGGTATTAACGATTAAAATCACTTTGAGGGGCGGTAGTCTGCATTTCCTAAAATAAAATTATTGCGTTTATCCATAATGGAAATCATAATGTCATGCCATAAATAAAAAATAATGAAGCATAAGGAAAACTTAAACATAATATATATCATATATAAATATACTGACATCTTAATTTCCACCATGAAAGGTGTTAAAAGAAGATTGAACAATCATCATTTCATGAGGTAATAATTTTCCACCCACACAAACAGTATATTCATTACCCATTAGACGAAGGTGTCTGTAAGTGTAAATCAAATACTTCTCATGAAAAAATCCTAGTATGTTTATTATACTGGTGTTGTAACAAAATAAATGAATTAAATCAGTTTAAGGGGTTGGAGAAGCAAAATAAAACAAAATAACATAAGAAAATACATTATCTTAAAATCGAGTAACTCTTTTTGATTTGAGCCAATGGATTCCTTGGGAAGACTTCAGCCCAAAGTGAGTCTTATAGGAGTAAGATAGGGAAGTTGAGAGAGTATTTGGGCAGAGGTTGGCCGAACCAAATGTCTTTGATTGTGCGAATTAGGTGCTAGAGCTGGGGGCCTTTTATAAGAGAAGAGGAGGGGAACTCTTGGAAAGTCATGAAATGTTACATTATTATATAATGAGTTTCAGATTTTAATGGTCCAAAAATTATATATTTCTAGGATATGGGGATAAGGGTTTTGAATCTACTCATCCAATAGGTTTTTGACATGAGTAATTCTTAGATTTTACATTATTTTTTCATTTTATTTAAATCGTTAATTAATGAGGTAATCGATGCATCACCATGGTGTCATCAAAATTATAATTTATTTAAAGTCTAAAAATTATTTAATAATTATCATGATGTAGGAAATCGTTTTAGCTTTAAAATTAATATTTATTATCGAAATTTTAACTCATATAACCCCATGAAATAATAATTTTAGTAAAACAACAAATGTTTCTGATAATTTGATTTTTACTTTAAATAAAACGTTATTAATGTCATTTTCTAACCCATGTGGCTCCATGGTTTCCCCAAGTTGACCCATGTATTTTCTTGGTATGCCATGACTCATAAAATAAGGTTAGGGGAAGTGTAATGGTAATTTCTTATTATTATAAGATTATATTTACCTTAAATTGCACTAATTACCTTAAACCGCGATTAATAAAACATAAAATTTACTATTCACCAAAATTTTTTTTCATCTCATTGAAAACAAATTTGCCTCTTAATGACAACCATGTATGTCGGATTTTTAAAATACAATTTTTAGAAGCTGTAATATTTCATTTAAAGAAGAAATCAGTTTTTTAACTTCCACTTAGTGGTTTCACTATTCATCAAAAATTGATGTTTTTCAAAACAATACCAAATACTCCCCCTAAGAAATAATTGATATTCAGAATTTTAAGATGATTTATATTTTAAATAATTCAAAACATATAAGTTTCATTAATTAATTTTATAATTAATTCCCGTTGTGAAAACAAATAGCGTGTTTTTAAGAAACAATATCAATCAAAAGATTGACAATTGTTTGTGTCCAATTTCAAAGTGAAATTAATCCTAATGACCACCATTGGATAAAATTGTAAAAATATATTATAATTATACTTTGAAACAAATCAATAGTATAATTTATCACTATAAATTATTTTGATGAAAAAAAGTTCTTTTTAAGTATTTTATTACTATTCACAGAAAATTGGAAGTTCTCAGAAAATTACAAAAAATTCAACTTAGGATAATTTTGATATTCCAAATACAAAAATGAAGTCCATTTTGAATTATTTAATTAATATAATATAAAAAAGGTGTGTATTACTATTCATAATAGCTGCTTTGATTGGTCACGGCGTGTTAAAATCTCGAACTTGCGTACAATGCAAGCTATTACATTATTGAAAGAGAATCACACTATAGAAGCTTGGGGTGTTACAATTTATCGATAGAAATTCCCATAATATTATTATTTAATATTTTATAAACATATAGAGAAGACAATACAAGATTTACAAATGATGAATGAATGAAATATAAAGCGTTTCTATAAGATAAAGAACTTTTACCGATTAAATTATAACCTAATCTCTAAAATAGTAATGTGAACATTATGAATTGTAAACCAGACAATTGAATAATATCCTTACCAATGAAATTATATATAAAATTTATGCATCTTATAAGTGAAAAATTATATAATTATTTCCTATTATAAGTATATAATTATTTTAAAAATTATGAATTATGTGTTTATAATTTTGTATGTCATTATTATTTAATTACCATTTTGTAAATTAATTTAATAATTTAAAATAAAATTTATTTTCATAAATTGAATTCATAAATAAGTGTATTTATGTCTAATGTATATCTTGGAATATTATGAGACCTCAATTGATTTTTCGATGAGATATAAATGAATATAAAATATTAAAATCTCGATTTTCAATGTAAATGATGATTTTAATTAAAAATTAAATTTTTCATATTTAGAAAATATTTTTATTAAAATATTGTATTCTTTAATTCTACACATCCAAAAAAAATTTGGATGAATTTTTTGTATTTTCTAAAATACAATAATTTTTTGTGAATAGTAAAATACGGTAATTTATGTTATATATACATTTTATTTTAAATAAACTAATCATAGAGTCAGGGATGATGTATGAAAATTATTTAGAATATTCCTTTCCTAATTAATATCTAAAATCACAATAATCAACCCTATTTTTGTTGAAAAATTAGTAAAACAATTAATAAAATATTCAAAAAAACACCCCTCTCCTCCACTATAAATAACACCCCTCCCAACCACTTCTCCTCAACTCTAATGACTTGATCCTGGTATAAATTATCCTGAATGATCTTCCCAATCCTATCACACATGACTATGATATTTTGGTCATATCAAACGACCAAAACCAATCCCATAATGAGGTTCTCAAGAAGAAGGAATTAATAGGTAATTCCCTATCCCTTTTCATTCAATTTATTTTTTAAGTTACATTATTTTCTTAAATTCTCCTCCTTTCCCATTGTATATGTAGAATTTGAAATATAGAATCTCATATATAATAAAATTTTATTGTGATGGCGGAATAATTCTTCATCAATACTCTTCTTTTATACGTTTTATTTTAAGAATGAAATCATCGTTTGTAGGGTGTTGATGTACCTGTTTCATAGATTACGTGCAATCATATTTAAATTATACATTCAAGTTTGGTCGAGATACAATTATAATGGATAAATCATATTTAAATATATGAATTATATCTTATTTATTGTTATTGAATCATTTTTTTCAGCATTGTATTAATTTATAAAAAAATGATTTTATTGTGATAAAAAATTCTAAATTAATCCAAATGATAACTATTTATGATTTCTCTAATAATATATCATCACATACGGGAAAATTTGGAATTTTAATATTATATATATTCATTAAAAACAAATATGATTAGTTCTAGATAACTATACTTGTTATACAAGATTTTACATACATATATACAAGTAAATGGATCATGAAAACAAAGATAACACTTGCTTCCTAGCGATGAAATGGAATTTCCTAGCCCATCAAAAAGACCATAAATGAATAAAATAATGGTAAAATAAATTAAATTAATATATAAATGGTTCCTGAATTATTAATTAATGAATATCATTTGATTATTCACTACACTATGATCATTTGGAAAATCATTTGAAACATAATTAATGGGATTTTACCCAAACATGCATTATTACTTCAGGTTAATCATTATCTATTGTTACCCAAATTAAATTATATTTTATTCTAATGTATATCATTTAAAATATTTTTCTACTGTCCAAAACCGAATACCTATATCCAATAATATTATTTTTCTGGGGATATACATGACTTTAAAAGGTTCCCTAATCAATTCTTCCTGATAAGCAAGCCGATTTATGCGATCATCCTGAATTCATACTCATTTCAAATTGTGATTAATATCCAATTTTACGAAACATTTTTATATAAAATCACATTTTTTTGTCATGAAAAACTATCTTTGTTCAATTTTGGTTTTTTACAGAAAACTATTCCTTTTCCATTTTAAATAATCTTGAATGTTTTCCATTAGTCCGTAATAAAATGTTTTATTTCAATAGTTATATAAAAACTTTTTTCACATCAGTTTGACATATCGTATTATGATATATGCCAATATTATTTTATGAATGAACATTTGTGATTTTATTCTTTTATCTCCTGGTTACTTTTATGATACACCCATTTATTATGATTTTGACATGATTATGATACCAATTTCATTAAATGGGTATGCCATATGATTAGGTATGATTACATATGAAAAAAATTTTATGTTTAAAAAATATTCATGAAAATCCTACAATTGGTTTGCCTAGATTGAACTCTAATGAATTTTAAATATTTAGACATGTGAGACATTATGTGGAATTGTCTTGGTTGTAGCCCTAAATCATAATCTTCCTTGTGGAATGAACTTTGACTCGTGCTCTTCTATATGAATAAAGACTTTACTCATGGTAAAGTCATGATTTATGTTACTACCAAATTAGTATGCTTCCATTGTCATATGAACCAATTTTCAAAGTGTTTAATCATGTTACATTACCTTTTATATCCTTATTTTATTCTTTCTATCCCATGTTATTTCATTTATTTTAATGTTTATTCCTTTACTAAGATTTTTATGTGATCCCATTTTTCATGTTATCCACATGTTATCCTATACAGATGTAAGGGATAAAAAATATAGCAGCTCACATTGGATGAAAAATACTGATTTATTTATAAGTCCCATGTTTTATTTTTTATGTACCTTTTCTTCGAAGAAAGTATATTTTGATATCCATGTCTTTTTATTTGTTGTTTAGTTATTATTAAAATCATGTAATTATAATGTGTAAATAGATAGGGTTCTTATATTAATTATTGGGGAGTGTGGTAACTTGTATTTACTTATTTGGTGGATCAATTCCTTTATTTTTCTTGAGGAGTACTTGATGTAACTACCCATGAGAAATGTTGAGTTCATGAAAGAATTCATACTTGGAGAAGAACTGGTTTCCATTCCACTTTTAGAATGGAACTGGATGAGATCCCTGGACAGAAAAAATAAATTGGGGGATGTAGAGAACAAGGGGATCAATCATCTGAGTATGTCATCATGGGGATCTCCTGTATTGTTCTCCAAGAACGATGATGGATCCTTGTGTCTATGTGTAGATTATTATATGTTCAATTAGATTACTATTAAGAAATAATACCCTCTTCCTCAAATAAATCATATATTTGATCATCTTAGAGGTTATTCAGTGTCCTCCTAGATCAATCTAAATCAGGTCATCATCATATAATAGTGTGACCATCTAATATACCACAGACTACCGTCTGGAGCATCGATGGGTTGTATGAGTATATTGTGATGCTATTGGATTTGACCAATGTTCCAAAACAATTTATGGACCAATGATTTAAATCAATAATCCTCACCTGGATCATTTCATATCTTCCTTGTTGGTGAAAAATTGTTGTACTCATATACTCATGATGATCCTTAAAATCATCTTATCATCATATATAAGTCACTAAGTGTTGAAATGATATATGAAATTTTATTTGAGTCCCAATTCTATATTGAAAGTGTACATTTCATTGGTCACATAATTTCTGAATAAAGTGTGTATGTATAGATAGACAAAGTGAAAGATGTTGTATCATGGGAGTATCCCAAGAATGTTTATGATATCCAATGTGTGATGGTATTAGAATACTGATACCAATTTTCTATTAAATAATTATCTTGGTTTGAAGCACCAATTTTGTGATTAACCAAAAGGGAACTATGTTTGAATTTTCCGAGGCTTGTAATAATTCCTTCAAGGATTTATGAATCAGATGATTATTTCATCAGTTTTGGTTTTTTCCAAGCCTGGTAAAGAGTATACCGTATTTTTTTGATGCATCTAGTGTTGGAATTGGTGAATTTTTGTTGAATCTTTTGTGGGATGTGGTATATAGATCATGAAAATTGAGGTCTCATGAATGAAATTACCTTAAAAATAATCTCATGGAATCCGTAGTGGTTTATAAATTAATTTTTTTACACCATTACATATTGGGAGATTAGTTCATAGTGTATTCATGTCACTAAAAAATTATGTATTTTTTTAAAGAATGAATTGCATCCTCATCAACAAAAAAGGGTCAAGTACATACATTGTTTTGACATAAGCATTATTGAAACACTAGTAAAGGTAAATAGTTTTTTAGATTATTTTATCCAGATGAATCAAAATTAGGTAGTTTATGAATCACATCAAAATTTATGTTGATGGTTTAGTTTTCTAGGATACAACTAGATGTGTATGATGGTTAGGGGAAGATGTCCCTTTCATGATTAGCATTTTAGATCATGAATTTGAACCAAATTAATAAGTAATATTGCGATCATACAGAATGTTTAGATTGGAGGAAAGGATTTGATTGTGTGGAGTCATGTTCTAGTTGGATCATTTTTGAGATGATGGGGTTGATTATTTTTTTGGTCATGTGGGTTTTCCAATGTCTAGCAAGATGATTTGGTTCCATAGATTCATGTATTAAAGTGTGAAGTGCATATGTGTTTTATGAAAATGTATCTTCAAATCCATATTATGTATTGGATGTTTTGGATTAATAAATTGATCATAGGTTTCAAGGGGTGGTTCTTTACTACCCAGTATGTGAAGGGAAAGCATCAATAGACAGGTGGTTTGTTGAATATGTCGATGATTATATAATGAAAATGGGATGATGTGTTGACGTAATTTGTGGGAGACCTTCTGGGGAACCTCATAAGAATGATGTGATTTGGGTATCTGTGGATCGGATTGTAAAGGTTGTGTATTTATTATCATTTCAATATAACTTACCCATGGATATCTTTTCTATGTTTTATGTTTTATATGTGGCATGATTTCTTGGGGTACAATAGACTATTGTTTCAAATCATGATTTTCACTTCACATCATGCTTCTAGAAAGGATTACATAGGGAACCTCGTACCCTAGTTTTATTGAGTATAACTATTCACCCAAAGATGGATGAGTAGTATGAGTTTAATGTTCAAGCCAAATAGGATATGCTGAGGGAATGCTTCCCAAATTTTTTGGATTGTGGGAAAATTACAAGTCTACTGTTAACGATTCCTTAAAAATAGTCACCATGATATGATATAGATGTAACATTTTTAGGAGAATTATTGTAGGTCATATTGATCTCAATTATGTAGGATGGATGATGGGGAATCAGAGTTATTTGGGCTGAGTATCATGAAAGAGACATCAGGATATAACCAGTTGATTCTGAAATGTATGGGAACAAATCAATTTAGCTAGAATTCAACTATTTATACGAATAGCACACCTCTTGAATTATTATAGGGTAATTTATTGATTATTCATCTTTCGGTATGGTAGGGTCATAGTAAAATTTGGTAATTAGGGATGTTGTCTCCTAAGTACATGGTGCTATTTGAGATTGTGGAAATGATATGACAGGTGGGATTCTAATTTTCTCTTCCTATTGGGAATAATCCCTCAAGGTATCATTGAAGCATTTTTTAGTGATTGTGTGTGTTGAAAAAGTGGACATTTGTGTTGCAATTGATGACAAAGAAAACCATAAAATACAAATTTGTTGATAATGGATATTTCCTTGAGGCATTTCAAGTTCCGGGGATATGGTTAATGATCCATGTTTGATTCAAGATCGTCGGCAATGTAATGGATGATTTAGAGGCAGTAAAAAATGAACATATACTATGTGGCGCCGTTTTCTAGTGTCTCCCAAATTTTTGGTCCTGAAAATCGATAAATGGAGATAATTTTTTTATTGAAAAAGAGACATGCGCGCTGGTGTCTTGGAGGATTGGAAACATGTGCACCACATGTTTTTCAAGATCCGAACATCAATATATAGAAAAGGGAAATGAGGAACCCATGTTTTAAGGCTGGTCGCACAAGTGATTTGTGTGGCAGAGACTTGCGTGCTGAAACTTGCATGCCGAGGGGAGACTTGTGTGTTGTCGCGCATGGTGTCCAAATGATTATAAATAGAGGTCGAAACCTCCATATTCTTCGAAGAGCTCAACACGTAGAAAAATCCAAGCTCTCGTCATGCGGGTCTATTGGTCGCACAAGTGGTGTGTGGTCACATACGTAGAAGTTGCGCGCCAGGTGATTGTTTCACGCCGATATTTGATTGGGCGTAAAAGGGTATGAGTTGCACATGTTTGGAGTTGGAGAATCTTATTTCACCCAAGTGGTTGAGGTGGAATTGTGTGCTAGTAATAACTTGCACGCCGATACTTGCGCACCATCTTAGAGAGGGGCGCCTGGTATGGTTGATTCACGATAGTGATTCCGGGCTGCATGAAAGATGTAAGATTGAAAAATACCTTCAGTGCAATGTGAGATTAATCTATGTGTGAAATCTAGACATCAACAGAGAATCCACATAAAACAGATGATGTATTCATCAGTGATAATGAAGATACCTAATGGTCTGTATATTGTGAGTGGATCCTTTCTAGAGCAGTGAGCAAAGGAAGAGGAAGAAGGTGATCCTCTCCACTAGTAGTGAGCCAGAGAGAGAAACAGGGAGTGTCCCTTGGGAAAGAAGTGTGCTGACCCTAAACCTTGTAAAGGCAGTGATCCTAGGCATAGAAGTTATCTAGATTGAACCTTGTAAAAAGTAGTGTGATTTATTGGATTTGGTACAGCGGAACATCGTCACTATATTCTCCTTGGATGTAGCCCAGTGAGGGTGAACCAAGTAAAAATCTATGTGTCTAGCTGCTTGCATCCCTACAATGCATTTAAAGCATCATCATCTGATAAAGAAGAAAATAAGTGGTCATAATAAACACATAATTACAAACAAAGTGACCCTTGTAATAAAGGGGTCAAGATCCAGTGGGGAAGGAAGAATTTTGAAAAAGAATTTCCATAACATGATTCACCCCCCTCTAAGGGTATATAAGCCGTTATTGGCCCTAACACTCCCATAGTGGAATAATGGTATGCATGATGTCATTCAAGGGTCACATATTCGAACGTATCACCCAAACCCATCTCTCGTGAACCACTTTGATGATATTGAGCTTTAGAATTATGTATCTTCTGATAATAATATTGTTTGTATGGTGGATCATAGTGAGATATTTTTGTGAGGAAGGATTATTCCATTGGTTTTAGTTTTATGGAACAGTGCTAATGATCTAGAATATTCTTGAGAGAGGGATTCAGATATGTTTTCCTTGTAGCTCGATAAATTATCATATAAAGCTCGATGATGCTTGATAGTGTGTCTCTAAGATGAGTCATCATAAGGTGGGGAGGTTGTAAGATCCTAGACCCCATGGAGGTACTTTCTTGTATAAATATTAGTTTTAATATATTCTGTTTGGTTAATGGAATATTTAATTGATGTATGAGGCGGTTCTTTGGTGGTATAGGGGTTTATTTAATGATGGAATGATGAATTTGGGAACCCATTTCATGATTCACAGTTTCAACATAGTTATTGATAACCATTCACCAAAACTATGTTACCAATTTGGAGGGGTGCACTATTAGGTAAACTTAATAAGTGGGATATCCAAACTGTGTGGTCCAAGAGTGAGGCATTCTGCATGGTTGGAACATATTCCATCAATCCATAAATGATCCCTAGGCAATGATGTGCTTTTCCACATCTTGGATAGAGGATAGAAAATGGTTTCCCCATGAGTTTTCATACAATACTGCCAAACAATACGACCCATTAAGATGTGAAAATGTATAGAATTTATCCAACTGGGGATTTTTATTTCGCACCCGATATTTACAACATTTCAACCTACTCTAGAACTAGTCATGAACTAATTATCATGAATATTCAAAAGAGTATATATACATTGATTTAGGCCATTTAGAGTGTTTTTGTTTGTAAAAAAGGCATTGGGTATGTCTAATATTCCTCTTGGTTTACTTTTCCTGATTAGGTATTGTAGTTTCATTCTTCATATTGTGAATCACTAAAACCCACTTTATCTAGAGGATCGTAGGATGTCGATTCAATGGGTTCATGAACCCATGTTTCAGTATAAGGTTAAGCAGAACTTCTCCTATGGATTCATGGTAGGTGGTTTACAATTAATATACAATGGTCTTAATGTTGATTTGTGCATGTGTGATTATGTTAATGTTTTCCCATTTTGATGATATTTATTTTTAATGGGTTTGGTATAATTGTTTTATTAATGGTTAATTGAACACCTACTGGTCCCTAATGTCTCCATTGAGATTGATTAGAAAATTTAGGGCCACCCATGAGGCGGTCAAATAATCAAAAACATGAAAAAATGTAATATAAAGCCTACATATTACTTGTATTGAAATATAGGACATTATAAATTTTGTGAAATGTTATTTAAAATAATAAATAGGCACTGAGGGTATCTGTGACTATTTGTTTTTTGTAATGGAAGAAGGGATCGTCTAAAAAAATGAAAATAGTTAAATGGGATATTGTGATGTGTCAAATGACTTTAGAGTATGTTATGGAATTTCATAATTATGTGAATGCACATGGATTTATGAACCATATCAATTGGGTTAATGTATAGATATTTTCGAGAATGGAATATATGATAAATTATAAATTAGAAATGTGTAAAATTGGTTATGTTATGTAATTGGAAAATGTGGTAATGGGTTAAGTCTTGAGGGTGATAATTATATTGAATTAAATGTGAAGTTTTCATGTTATGTGTAATGTTTGATCACAGTTTCTGATATGGTATATGTTTATAATGTATAAATAAGCTTGTGAACATGACTTGGTAGTTATGGGGTGTTGGACATGAGTATCTACGCTCATGGGTCTGGTTAGATTGGGGCTCTAAACCCCTCCAAATAATTCATGGTATATAGAAGTGGACCGAGGCATTATATATTTAATGATTTCATTTTTGAGAATAACTGAAATGAGGGTCCATAGAAGATGTGATGTATTTGTTTTACCAAATGTTTATCCCTACTGAGAATGAGAAAATTATGTATTACCTAAATAAAAATAAATTATTTTATTAGGCTATATTGTAAATGATGTAAATGCCTAACACATGGATTGAATGATTTAAATGGACTATGTTATGAACATGATTTTCATGATGAAAATCGAAATAAAGATGTTATTAATTACATTGGATAATGTTAACTAATGAATCCAAAGATCTCTACTTCTTATTTTGTCAATTATTTAGAATTTTAATTCACTAATATTTTGAAAGAATATTCTATAGACACCATTGGAAGTGGTGTATTGATTTTTACTCACACCCTACTCGGGCCGCAATTAGGTACCCGACTAGATTTCGTGATTTCATGTTATAAAAAGGGAAAGGCTCATATTATATGGAGTTGAAAAAGGCATGGTACTTTTAAGTTTGAGGTTTTGGAGAATGGAATCATGATCCATTTAAGGTATTCATTTGATAGTCCTTATTATTCATATTCTTCACCTTTTTTACTATTAGCATGGTATGGAATATTGTTGTTCTTCTGTTGTATGTACCCATTTTTTGGATTTGGTTTGTAATACAGGTATCTCATTTATTTTATATTGTTTCCTTTATTTCATATGTTAATTATTATGCAATTATATGGAAAACATTTTTTAGTATCCCTTGGTGATACATTAGACTCCCGTTGCAAGTTATAAAACTCTGTCATACGAGAAGGCGCAATAGAGGCTGTGTGGTGAACCATCACAGAGCAATGATTTAGTGGATTTCGGGATGGGGACATTACTAAAAACTATGATATTTGAAAAAAATAGTGATTCCATAAATAAATAATGGAATTGTTTTTTCATATGAATTTTAAATGATAATATTCATTCATCGATAATGGATGTAATACCAAAAGAATGTGACATTTTACAAAAAATTGTTACCTCTTTAGTAACTATAAAAGAATAACCATGTCAATTAATATACAATAATTGAAACATTAATAATAATAAATAATTATTTATTCATCTTAAATACATCAATGGACAGTAGATATAACAATTTAATGTGAATATGTGTATATTAATGTTTAATGGAGTGTATAGTGGGACGAATTCCCTTATACCACATTTACCTTAAGTTTATCATGCATTAATCTACATAATAATAGTTATAAACATCTTATTAATTTATACTAGAACAATATTTTTCATGAACCAGCCCGAGTCGACCCTGAACCGGTTACAATGGCAAGCCCGTGACATGTCCTGAGAGGTGTTCCTGATCCTCCAGGGATGTCTAAAAGAACCAAGGGAATCAATAGAGTACACAAGTGAATGATTCCTACAATATATAAACAATCAAACAAACACTGGAAAGAAATGGACATCTCAAAATACATTTATATAAAAATTGAACTAAACATTATTTGTACAAGAACTACTAAAACAAAAACTATATGACCACAACAAATAACCTACTAACTCCATGTGACCCTTCTAGTCACTCTCCAACATAATGATGACACATTTCCCAAGGCGATCTAAATCTATATGATACCTGCACAAGGGCTAAAAACAGAAGAAGATTGTAGGCATGAGTATTAAAACACAATAGGTTTGAAAAAGTATTCTTTTCCAAATGAACATAATTTAAAAAAAAGAAACCTAAATATGTAGTTTTAAATACAATATTTAATGGTATGTTTTCTAAATCGGGTCATTTTCTATATAAAAAATCATCAAACAAAAAATGCATGTTTTATTAACAAGAAAGCTAGTAACAATTTTCAAAGAGGTGCAACATCAAAATAAAAATTGTTTTCAAAATGGATGCTTTAAATAATTTAAACTTTTAAATAAATCACACACACTACTGAATTTACCAATCAAACACACCGTATTCCAATTATGAATACAAAATTGAAAATGATCACAAGTCATGGAATCACCCCTAGGAACTAGTTAGTTGTTAGCCGCAGGTACCTCATATCTTGCTAAATGTAACCGTAATAATTATTTTTTCTCGTGAACATGAGACAATAGTTGGGATAATACACATAACATATTTCCCCCCCCCCAACGACATCATCATAATAGTTTAGTTAGTGTTGTCATCATCATACTTGATACACGAAAAAAGGGATAATCGCCACTCAATCAGTAGCATACTAGTACACCTCTGGCCACCTAGATACATAGGATTCCATTCAGTGCTCAATCAAGTAATGAATATTATAAAATAAATTTTTCACATAAAAATTCTATTTCCAAACCTTAAAAAAACAAAACAAAATGCAATCATGATTCACATTTCATTTACGGATCAATAAACCACTAAAAAGATTCGTAAAACAATTTCCTGGAGTATAACGAGGCCTTGCACATAAAGTCCATTAAAAATTTCTCTTTTATGGACACAAATCAATAGATAACATAAAAAAAATATTTTTCAGCCCAAAAACCAATTAATAAATTATTTTTCTTGGACAATATAATTTCTTCAAATGATAGAACATGAAATACACATCGAAACCATTTTTACAAAAAAACAAATGCCAGAATGGCAGTTAAGATGTTCTCAAAACTATCCTTTGACCAAGGTATGCATTTAACATTTATTATAGAGGTGTATAAAAAACATTTAAAGGAGAAAATAAAATTCATAAATCCCTTTAAACATTCAGGATAAATATTAAAAAAACAATTTTCATAATGATGTGAAACGAGCCATTTTTCTGACAACTCCGGCCAAAACATTTTGTAAACCAAAACTCAATTGTTTGTAATACCAAATCCAAATTTTCAAGACATATGTGTACCCAAAATATCATTTATGATTATTAAAATTCATTTAAAAATAAAAAACAATTTTCAAATCAAACACAACACATAAAATCCAACCGGGAAAATTACCGAACACATGGCATGCCGTTTAAAACAGAACAATTTATTTTAAGCACAATAAATGAAATAAAACACTAATTTCATTCCATAGTTTATTCAAAATAGTATAACATATTACAAATTCCATAATATAGGTTCCAAATCGTACAAAATAGTTTTGAATTATAGTGGAACATTTAAACAAACACTAGGTGTGCACTTTTATGACAAAACAACACTACCTTTAACAAAACAAGGATTAACATCCATTTTCCCCACCAATGAAATAAAAAAAATTATGATAATATATATATATATATATATATATCAGATGAATAAAATTAGATAATTATGAGTCTTAAATGATAAATTTATGTGTATGGGATATCCTACCTCAAATCCTTGGCATAATATAAACGCACAACCTATATCACCATCCTAGAGTTTACAAACACCAAACCTATGATGAACAGACCCAAATTGACAAAAAACCTATAAAAATAATATGATAGTAGAAACATAGGTTTATCATGACTAGGGGTGATTATAAATCCAAGAAATAATTAAAAGAGGAAGACGAGGGAGAAGATTGGAGAAAGAATCTCACTTTTTCAACTAGAAAAACTCATTCTCTTCATGTAGATCTACACAAATAGAGAAAAGGGGATGGTTTGAAAATTTTTAGAGATTCTACTAAGTCTCGGACAAACCAGATGATGACTATTTTTTTGGAAAATGAGTAAAAATGGAATGATTTATGGATGAAATAATTTACCTTCACAATTCTGGATGATTAGAGAGTCATTGAATTTTTTTCCCTAATACGCGACATATATGAGCTCCAAAAAGGTATAATCAAAACTGGGGATGAGGATAGGGGAATTTGCTTCGAGTGGGAGGTGAAATAACCAAATATTATCAAAAAATTTGTTATAAATAAACGAAACAAATTATTTTTTTAAAACTGGAAATGGTCCCATGGGAAACCCAATACCTAAATAAGTAACCCCAATTCATCATGATTATAAATTTGTAAGGGGTAAAAAAAATGAAATTCTAGTTTTTATATGTCAGTGTAAGAAAATTGGGAAGTATAATGAGTCAAAATGATTAAAAATTAATTCTTTATAAATGAAACAAAATATGTTTTTAAATCTGGAAATGAGCTCACTGTTGGCCAAAATCATGAAATAAGCACCCTTTCTCCAAAAACTCCAAAAAAAGAAATGGAGGACCATAATTAGAGTGATTAGACATATATGTTAATTCAATACTCAAATTTAAACTCACCAAAATCCCAATAATAAGATCATTATTTTAAATTAACTTGATTAAAACCATAACATGAAAATAAAAAAACTGGGTGTGACAATTCTCCCCAACAATAAAGCTTTCCGCCCCCAAAAAGACATAGAACATACCAGCTGATTATTCAACACCAAAATATTAATTATATATATGGTCCAAAATACTAATCCAATAAAACACATTCAACTATTAATGTAACTTAATCATCTTATATCAACCAAAAAACTAACTTGCAATCACTTCTAGAGAATCAACTGCAAGAGAGAGTCACTACCTCCACAACCAATCCAAGAACCCAGTTGTTGGGCCTTCTACCAATTTACCCAACAATCACCCAAACCCAATAGATCTCATAAAAACCAAAGATTCCAGTGGATTATGGGATGGAATCCCCACCATTACAAAACAACTATCAGTAGATAAGTTCATAGGACGAAAAATCAATGAGACCCGTAGTGGGACTCCCCACCATTAGAACCCAACCTGTAATGAACACACAAGAATTCAAAATGATCTAGAATCGGACATCACTCACACAAGACAACCATAACTCTCTTTCATCAACCTACCAAACCAAGATGAGAGGAATACAACAAGAAAATTTAAACCACCTATCTTGAATGGAGGCGGCCAGAATTGGGACACCACTCTATGCACAGATCCATACCCCCACCTATTAGAGAGGGGATGAAAGGGGACCCATTTTTTTCCATTGAAACCACAATAGAAAAAAATAACTACCTCAATGAAATGATAGATGCATTATCTTAACAATACTACCCCCAATCCTAGAGCTCCTGACTACATGCTAGCTTCACTGAGAATCCTTTTGCTGGAGCCCTAATGGATAAATCATCTCTCCACTCACTGTGAGGTTTTGATAAACCCCAACATGTACTCCATACCGTAGTTCCACACAGTACCATATAACACTCCCAAGAAGAAACAATATATAAAGAGACAACATGAAACCATCTTCCTCAATAACACATTTTTATCAAAACAAGAACAAGGAGGTACACACCAATATTATCTTTCACTACGAATGAGGAGAAAAATGAACAAGGAACACAAAAAAACCCAATAAACATCGCCAAGCACATAAACTACAACAGAGAGAATCATCGTAAATGGGAGACACTATAAATTAAGCACAAATATCTCTCTATTTCAACAAAAAAGATTAGGTATCATTCTAAGAGGTGGATTTAACATTTTAAATGAATCCTTAATTTTATAAATAGGAATGATTTCCAATGGAGAACTATTCATGGCCACATCACAACATCAAACAAATATTTAGAAACCCAATGGAAATTACTCTAAAACTGAGCCACCGACAAGATCTCATATCATGTTACAACATGAGAATGACTTCTAGATCACAAGGCTGATTACTGAATAAAAAACTCTTCTAAGAACTAGAAAAACAATCCACATAATGATTGGTTTATAATCAAATGCCATAGTTTTTCAGCTTTAAACACATTTTAAAAACAACATAATTTGGTGGGTTTCCACATTCACCAATGGTTTGTCATCATGTCTCACCCACATGCACATTTCCATGCCACCCAAGAACCCAACCACATTTCCATATATACTATAATTCTAGATATCAGTAAAACCATGTATGTGCACACTCATGAAAACAAGTAAGGCTAAATCAAAACAACATCATTCCAAAAATCATGTACCTTCAAAAAGAAAACCAACCACCATTTCAAAAACCCTCTTCAGATTTCACCATGCAAGCAACACATAATTAAGAACTGTTTTCTTAAAAAAAGACACCTTTCAGTTTTTATCATCTTTTTGAAACTTCCAAGATACACCAAACAACCCCTTACCATTTTCTAAAATTCCTCAAATTATCATTTCTTAATATAATGGTCCTTGAGACCAATACCCTTTTTAAGAAAACATTAACCACTGAAAACCAATTTCCAAAACCAATTAATGAAATTCCAAAACATTTCAACATAAAAAAACAACACATTTGAAAAAAGGATTAAAAATTGCCTAAAAATGATTCACACATTCAAATTGATTTATTCCAACAAACCAAAATATTATATTATATATAATTCAATCTTATGGAATCATTTCCACTTCCACTTTTTTATCTTAAAATCACAACATTCAAAAAAACATTCTTAAATATAATTTTGGAATACCCCTTTTTAACATTTAAAATCCAATAATTCCTTTAATTTTTTTCTCGTAATTCTCATACAAGTATTTTTAAAACCAGAATTCAGAATACAAGAAAGGTCCACGAAACCCACAAAAGAGAACTAGTTACGTTGAGTGACTTTGACTATACAGTTGGCAGACATATGTAAAACAAAACACCAACATAGATAGACTTATTAGGACCCTGACTCCGCTCTTCACGGTTTCCATGCACTTTGAGCTTACAGAGGCCATTAGACAGACTCCCAATGTTATATCCCAACAACAAAAAATAAACAAGAACAAAAGAATCTAATAAAATCATAAATCCCGTGGAAACATAATGATCAGAACAGGAAAGTGTTCATGACACTCTTCCCGCAGATACACATGAAGGCCCAACAATCATACTCCATTTACCATGAAATACAACCCCCAAATAACAAGGGAACTATAAAAACATTCTGTTAAGAGAAAACCTCCTCTGATACCATTTTGACATGAACCAGCCCGAGTCGACCATGAACCGGTCACAATATCCAGCCCACGTCAAGTCCCGAGATTATTTCGTGATCCTTCTAGGATGGATACAAGCACAAAGGTCATCAATAGAGTATCCAAGGGAACTATTTAACCAATAGATAAAAAATAAAACAAAATAGAAAATGAAATGGAAAACCCAGAATACATTTATATAAAAACTGAACTGAACATTATTTGTTCAAGAAACTAAACCTACAACTAAACCAACAACTCAAATGACCAAACCTGATAACTAAATAACTCAATGTGACCCTTCTGTTAACTCTCTAATATAATGATCACACATCACCCATGGCGATCGAACTCAACCTGAAACAAACACAAGGTCTAAAAACAGAAGAAGATTATATGTGGGAGTATTAAAACTCTGTAGGTTTGCCCGATATTCTATTCTCAATGAAAATCCCTTAAAATAAAAGAAACATCAAGTTAAAGTTATAAATAAATTATATAAAGGTATGTTTTCCAAATATGTTCACTTGCTATATAAATATAATTATTAGACAAAAACATGTTTTTTTCAATACATGAATTCTAGTATCAATTTTCAAAGAGGTGCAACATCATAATGAAAATAGTTTTCAAGAGGATTGCATTAAAGAATTTTCACTTTTAAATAAATCACACACACTACTGAACTTACACACCAAACACACTGTATGCCAATGGTGAGAACAAAATAGGCAATGAGCACAGTAATGGAAACACCCCTAGGCAGTAGTTAGTTGAGATCATCTGGTACCTCTTATTTGAGAGAAAATAACCATAATAAATATATGTTCCCATTATCATGTGCCACTATTAGGGAAGATAACCATAAACTAGTGATCCCCCTAAAACAAAATCTTCACAAATTAGTAATTTTTTTCATCTTCAAACATGTTATGTGAAACAGGGGCCAAAACCCACATAATCACTAGATTATTAGTACACGTCCACCCACCTAGATAACCAAGATTCCCGTTAGTTCTCAATCAAGTTACACATATTATCAAATACATATTCCACATAAAAATTCATTTCCAAACCATAAACAAACTAACATCCTGCAATCATTCTTGACATTTTGTTCATGAATCAAGAAATGACTAAAATGATTTGTAAAAAAAATTCATGGAGTTTAACGAGGCCTTGCACATAAAATCTATTAAAAATACACTTTGAAGGCCACAAACCCATTACTAACATAAAAAACCATATTTTCAGCTACAAAACAAATTAATAAGTTATTTTTCATGGACTATAAAATTGACCTAAGTTATTGAACATTAAATACACATGGAAACCATTTTTACAAAAAATGCCAAAACGTGCCGTTTAGCCTTTCTAAAAAATCCTTTGAGAAAGGTATGAATTTCAAATTTATTAAGGATTTTATACACAACATTTACATAATAAATCACATTCATAAATCCCTTAAAACATTAAGGTTACATATTAAAAAACCATTTTTATAAGGATGTGAAACCGGTCATTTCTCCGACAACATGGGCCAAAAGATGTTGTAAATGAAAAATAATTTTTTTATAAAACCAAATTCAAATTTAAAGCCATATTAGGACCGAAAATACCATTTATAATTCCAATAATTCAATTATAAAACCAAAAAAATAGTTTTTAAATCAAACATAACACATAAAAGTAAACTGTGTAATTTATTGAACACATGACATGCCCTTTTAAACAAAACTATTTATTTTATGCACTTTACCAGAAATAAAAAACCAATTGCATGAAATATTATATAAAAGATTCTGTAACATATTTGTAATACCATAATTAAGGTTACAAACCATACAAAACTGTTTCAAAATATTGTGGAACATTTAAACAAACACTTGGTGGCCTCTTTAATGACTAAACAACACTACCTTTCACAAAACAAGTATTAAAAAACCATTTTTCACACCAATAAAATAAAAAAATGGAGAAAAATAATAATAAACATTTAGATATGATTAATATAATAATAATGTGATGAATCCTAAAAGATAAAGGCTTGTTAATTGGATATCCTACCACTAATCCATGGCGTAAAAGAAACACACAGCCAATATCACCATCTGAGGGTTTACAAACCCTAAACCTTTGATTACTAGACAAAAACGAACAAAAACACTATAAAAATCATAGGATAGCAGAATCCTAGGTTGATCATTACTAGTGGAGAATATAAAAACAAGAAAGAATGAAAGGATGAAGAACATGGAGGAGAATGGAGGAGTAATCCCACCTTTTCAACTAGAAATCACTAAATTGTCCATTAGATCTGTACCTTTAGAGAAAAGGGAATCGATTTAAACATCATGGAGAGTCTACTAGTGTCTGGTAGAGCCTGGGAAATATGATTTGTGAGAAAAAGAGTATGAATGGAATGATTTATGGATGAATGAATTTACCTTTATGATTCTAAATGATTTGAACGGCAATGAGATGTTTTCCATAATCTGCAACTCATATGAGCTCCAAATAGGTATAATTGATAATGGGGTTGAGGATAGTGGTATATTATTCATGGGGGATGTGTAATAAATTAAAAATATTAAAAATTGAATTATATATTGAAGAAACAATTAATTTTTTTAAAACTAGAAATGGGCCCATGGGATGGCCAAATACCAAAATAAGTAACCCAATTCACCATGACTATGAATTTATAAGTGGTAAAAAAGGATATTTTATATTAAATATTTCAGTGTAGGGAATGTGGGAATTATAATGTGTCAAAAAATAAAAAAAATTATTGAGTTATAAAAAAACAAAATTTGTTTTTAAATATGTAAATTGGATCTCGGTGGTCCCAAATCATAAAGTAACCACCCTATCTCAAAAAAAATCATAAAAAAGAAATGGAGAACCAAAAATAGGGTGATTAGAAATATGTGGTAGTTTAAAAATAAAAATTTATATCACCCAACACCCAATAAAAATTATCGGGATTTTCAATGAACTGGATCAAAACCATGACATGAAAAGAAAAAAGAAAAAAAACACAGGTGTGACAATATTCATATTAAAAATATCATATATTATCCTTTTACATCATAATTTCACCCATCTATTTTTATTATTTCATTATTCCCATTGTATCTAGTCACAAATATTTTTTTCTCTACATTCATACTTTGTCAGGAAAATTCTAGTTATTCTGTATTGGATACTCCTCCATCATCTCCAGAATTATATTAATGTTTGTAATTTAATATTTATTTATTATATACCTTTTTATAAATATTAATTAATGTCGGAAAAGGGAAATAAATTTCATCACATCATGGATACGTGTGGTTGTACGTATGAATAAGAGATGATATTATTCCCTTAATGGGAGATATGGATAAGAATTATATAATATTTGAATTTTTTTGATTTATTTCATATCCTATTTATCATATATATTGATTATTTTTATCATTATGTTTATATATGAGATTCCATGAGGAAAAAAAATAAATCCTTCCGTGATGCAGTTGACCACTGCACAAAATAGAGATTCATTTATTTCCCATTTAATAGAGAATAATAGAGATGTTTATTTAGTCATAAAAAATATATAACGGTTTTTACAACTGTTTTTATTATAGTTTTATATTTTAAATATAATTGATGTTTTAATAGAAGAAGCATGAAAGAAAGGGCATAGTGAAGAAAATTATGTTTTCATAGTAGGACCACATTTGGATATCTTTTTAAACTCAATAGGGATAAAAATTTTGAAATTCCAGAAGCTCTATAATATGTATAAGGGATTTAAGTAATTTAATAGATTTTGGTCGATCTGAATCACATTATAGGAGTGAATATGATATGGGAGGGTGTTCCCATTAATAATTGAGGTGTAGTGGAATTTTTTAATTTTAGAGAACTATTGAATAATAGGATGTCACTCTAACCTAAATTTCCTCATAAATTATTAAATTATTGATATCATGAAAAAACGGTCAAACCAAACCTCCACCATATTAAAAAATATTTTTGAATCATTTTATTCCCTTACCCTATGAGTTTACATAATTTTATCACATCAATTTTGACAGTGGTATCTATGTTTTTTTCAATTTAAATTATCATTTAAGCTTAAAAAATATTTGTCTTAATATAGATATTGTAATAAATTATGGTCAATACAAACTAAAATTTATCAAATTAATATCCATTTTGTGTCAAAAAATAATTTTAATACATGCACATTTAATACGTAACTCCAAGTTTTAACATTAATTACAGTAATTAAATATAACTACCCTTACTAATGATTTTGAAAAAAAAAACTATGTAAAAAGTTATTCTATCACAATAATTATTCAGATTAAAATATAGAATAAATTATATAAAATTAATTAATAGAAGTGGAAAAATTAAATTTATAACTAAACCCGCATGTGAGATGAAAATGTATTTTTGAAACTAAAGGTGTTTTTATGTAAAAAAACTATTTATTTCAAAATTCAAAATAAAAATATTTCCAATGAACAATATTAATATGAACATAACACTATTTTACTAATTTTACTAGAAATAATTTTTTAAAACAAAATGTTAGTTCCTGAAATGATTAATTGAAATGGATGTTTTAAAAAAATCTGTTTTTGAACTACGCATTTAAATATATAATATTTTAATAAAATTATCAAAATTTCTTTATAAGATATTTTTTAAATGAAATTGTATTACAATTGATATAATATTTTCAATATAATTTTTTATTATTGTTAAATTTTATTTTTAAAATAAGTACACAGGGCAGACTGAAAAAATCATTTTAGAAAGATAAAATTCTAATTTATAAAACCTGATTTATAATTTTCTCAAGGATAAAAAAATTATAATATAAATTATAATTGAAATCATTTTAATATATTAAATATTAATTTAATTAAAATAATACGCAATAGTTTGAAAATTAAAATAGTTTTTTCAAAATACAACGTGTTCATAAAAAATATTTATTTGAAAAAGATTTCATTTACATCCAGATGATTTTAAAATATAATCAATTTATAACTAGTGATTTTATTCAATACATGTGTTAACTGTTTGATTATAATAATTTATTTAATCCTATTAATAAAAACCATATTAAAAAATCTAGTTTATAAGGATCACATTATATAAAGGTATTTTAATTTTTTATGACACATTACATAAAAAAATAGTTTTAATGTCATATATGCTATCAAACACAGTTTTATTCTTTTAAAATATTTTGTTGTAATAATATTTCTTAATATATATATTCATATATATTTAAATAAATGATTTCAATTTTCAATAAATTAAATTAAATTAATTTCATAGTTCTAATGGATTTATGTTTGAAATGATCCTTAAATAATTTAGTAATTAATATTTTTTTAATTATTTAAAGAACCATCTTTAATAATTAAATATTATAGTTATATGTGGACTAGAATTCAAATTCGTATAATTATGATGATATTTACAATTTAGATTACTTCGTAATTTTTAAAATCTATTATAGATTAAGACCATACACTACACATGGATACTTATACTTAGAATACATTTTCCCACCAAAATAAACATTAAATTAATCAGGATTTCATCTAAATACTAATCTACCTAGTTTTAATATTGACCTTATATTTGTCCCAAATCTTCTATAAAACATGTCAGACTCATTTTACAACTTGGTAAGATATCAAAATGATTATAATGATACATTAAATAAGGAAAACATTTAGTCTACATAAAACACATAAATACATTTTAATAAAATCATTCATTTTTACCCAAAAGGTAATCATAATCAAAATGATCATTGTAATTAAATTTTAAAAATAAATAAATTATCATGAAATGATTTTATAAATAATTGAAATTTTATTTAGGAATATTGGGAAATCATTTTTCAATTTCAGTCTTAAAGTTGAATAAATAATATTAGCAACATACATCATGAGAGTACCCAATGCACTACTAGTTATAATGTGACAACCCTTACATGGGTTATCATGGGTATTACAACAAATATAATAATTTCCCCAAAACCATAGAAAATTTATAAAACCTGATATCTTGAATCATAAATGAATTAATATGGAAATAAACTTTTTATTATAATTTCATGTATTTTAAGATAAACTACACTCATACAGGGTAAACAATTTTCATTGAAAACAACCATGTGAATTTTAATATAGGATTTAAAGAATTAAGGGGAAATATTGGTGAAAAAATTTGATCATTACATATATGTTAAGAAGAAATTCCTTTTTAATATTTTTAAAATTGATGAAGATTGAATTTATAAGATTGTTTTTAAAATAATGTCTCATACCAAGAGCATAACTCATCTTGTTTATTATTAATCTTCCTATTAAATAATCATATGATAATATATAAATTATTTAAGCGTATTATTAATTATATCCATTCCATTTATATCACTTATAACCGTTCTATAACAACTATTTATTATTTGTGTTCAAGTTAGATGTTTTGTTGATATTTGGTTCATAAGTCCAAGAAGACAACTATTGGTTGACTATGGAAGAATGATTCGTAATTACATAATCAGAAATTCTAATAATGATATTATTATCATGTTCATACATAAATTATATATTTAAATCCAATATTAGTTGATGGTTATGAAAAACGAACTATGTTACAATCATGGAGAAGGTAGGCTCTACGTACACTTGAGTAACATTTCTATTTTTCAATGATCATTATAGAACGAAGTTAAATATTATTTTCTCTCTATAAAATTTCCATAATATCATCTTCATAATGTTTATTTTATAAAAACATATATACAAACTAAAAAACAAAAAAACACAAAAAAACACACACATATATCATCCATGTGATGTGATGATGAAAAATGAATCACATAACTTCAATGTGGTGATAGTTCACACGTACGTACAAACGACATTATCATTTCAATTTTCATGGAAATGTAAGATGGTAAATGATATATTAATTTTTCGCAATGATAAATATATCCTAAATTTTTTATATAAATATTATTTCTAAAAATTATAATCTGTCCATAATGTATGGTGATGAAAAATTAATTACATCACTTTGTGAGGTCGTAGTGCTCTGCACACACAAATGAGGAATTATATTCCCATTTTTTGGAAGTGGATCTGAATATAGATCATGAAATTAACCTAATAACATAGATATATATTTTTTATATATAAAAATATATTTTATCGTGGTTTTATAACATGATAATAAATTGTTATTGGAATCAAAACTAAAACAAGTAGTGGAAAACTAAACCTGTTATTTGAAAACACATATTTTATTGACACATTAAACACAAAATGATAGGAATTTTTCATAAATAATAACTCTATAATGTGGTGAGGTATTATTGAAATGGATTTGGTAATGTACTTTATGAAGAAAAAACATTCATGTATGAAGAGATGTGAAGAAGATGTTACCTTTTATAAGATATTGGAGAGGAACTCTTTGAATTTGACAAAAAATAATGAACTAAAATAAATTAGTTTTTAATTAAAAATAGTTGAAAATATAGATAATTAAAATATATTATGATAATGTATTGAAAAAAATTCATAAGCTAGTTATTATATGTATTTTTTCATACTTTCATCCTTTCCCTTTTGTTTTGAAGACTTATTTAACCACATTAACTCTTACCATGATGACATGTTTTTTAATTTTTGAGGGTGAACATATTTACTATAAAATGGAAAAAACTCCCACAATCAATAAAATGTGATATTATGTTCCTTAACATAATATTTTTATTTAATTTATGTTTATATAAAATTTAAATCATTTAATAGAATATTTATTTGCTATAAAATAGCCATAAAATAAATTTTATGAAATATTCATTACGTTAACATTTATAATATCATGATAAAACATGTGATTATTAAAAAGGATTATTATATATGTATTTTCACGACCCCCATCCCAAAAACTGTACCCCTCCTAGGCCGACAATGTGAAAAGGGAGATAAGGACCCACGTGTCCTGCCTCCAGTTGGCCCCACGTATGTGACTAGCATTGAGGGTATAGTAAACACTCAAATGAGGGGAATTACCCTCTAAAATAATATATGTGAATGAGAAAGATAAGATTGACACAAACCAACTACAACTCATAACTGATATATAAAATAAAACCCAGGTGAACATA
Organism: Viscum album; assembly: GCA_963277665.1. Lineage (NCBI taxonomy): Eukaryota > Viridiplantae > Streptophyta > Magnoliopsida > Santalales > Viscaceae > Viscum > Viscum album. Next base: position 2,054,904,042 of record OY728120.1, on the reverse strand, counting down.
TGTAATGTCAGGAAAAAGTACTACAACTGGAATGGGGAAACGAAAAGTACCCAAAATAAAGTAAAACTGTAGAAACTACAAGCCTGAACAGATCATGCAAACACATGCTAGTAGTAACCAGCCTGATCTCAAACCTACTCCAAGTGACCGGAAAAACAGTTTATATATACATAGTGTGAGTATAAATGTATACTTTGTAGGATCCTCCTCGATTCCTCTCGTGAAAATTTAATTAAATCATGCTAAAGCACAGTGAACAACAACTGAAACTAACTTGTCACCTAACCAGGTATTCTAAGTTCCCAACCTCACCATGGATACTCTCACAAAGTAATGCATCCAAGAATATATTATATAATAAATAATATCAAGGCTATCTCTCTACTACTTCCCCACCAGTTTGCTTCTTTGACCCAACATCGTACATCCAATGAATCTCTCTCCAAAATGGATTTCCCGCATACACCTGGAAAAAGCACCTCAATTTGAACCTCATGCTACAAAACCACCATGTCCACACAACAAAGTAACAAGGTAGTTTCCTAGAGCCACCAAAACATTCATAACATGTATCATACGTCGGGTATTATACCTCAAGCGAATATTACCCATACACCATGTAAGGATCCTCATTCAATCACAACCTATACCTGTTACACCTATAGTAGTCCATATAAAACTATATCAAAAATATATGTGTTTGAATATCCACAAGACATTACATACCTATACACACATATATGGGGAATAATAACCAATGTGCCAGCCAGCAAAGTAATTACCAAGAGAAGAGAGTGGGGCCAAAGGGGGTAGTCAGACATCCATCCTACCACCAGAATGTTGGGGAAAACACCCCCTAGGGATCAGAATCCATGAAGAATCAGTTTCCATTATAGACAGACTGTTGTATCATATAGAAAAAAAAGTACAAGATATACTATATATTACCACCATGCTATGGGAATAACCTAGTCATAGACACAACAGTAGCTAACGTCTCTCAGACTCCGGGATTCTACTTTTAACACTAGGTATTCTATAAATACACACTAATTTAAAGAGTTTTAATAGATTACATCATTTCCTTTTTATCAGTTCCACTGTACATTAATTAATTCATTAAACATTAATTAAACATTAACAATTCCACATTAAATTTCATTAGCATCACACCCAAAGTCACATATCCCTTTAAAAATTACAAGCTCATCGTTATGTTATAGAAAAATCCAACCCCATTGGTTGACACCATTTATTCAAATATTCATTACAGAATTACATTCCCATACTCTCAGGAATTCTATAAAATCATTCAATGCTACTAAATACAAGGGGGCCCAACATGTTGGGTATATGTACTACCCATCGTTTCATTGTCGCCTAAAGCAAGAGACTAGACCCATTCTTCATTAGGAAATTAAACATTGAAATCACTAGGCATACCCCAAGTGTCTTCGACTATTTGGGAAGAAGGGTAAACAAGTACAACTGCCTTGGGCAGTGGAGAAAAGGAAAACTGATAATCAATGAATAAGAATCAGCAAGCATTCGACAATTACATCCATCCCATTCCATCATCTCTAGTGTCCTTGCTGACACCCACATGAATAAACTGATGCATCTCACCACTCTAGGTGTCATCTACTGCCACTACCAAAAGGCCTCCATGCACCCACATATCACAAAACCCATTCATGATCACATTGTAACACATGAAGTAGGGGAAAAACATAAAAATTGTGCTCTTAGACCTTTAAAAAACAAGAGGGTAACTCAGAAACCTTCAAGGAATTATGAAACAAATAATCCATTTTGAATTAATATATTTATTATAAGTAGGTTCCACATTCAGGAGTCCTAAACAGTAATCCATCACAAATAAATTAAACATTCTTACTCCACCATTTTTATTAACATTAAAATTACAACATGAAGAACCCGATTCATTTGCGTGCCACTTTATCTTTAGCGAAAAAATTATCAATTAATTTTGGTTTACATTCTTTAGCAATTTATATCAAGAACTAAATGATATACAAAGAATGCATATATATTACACTATCTAGAAAAAACAAGAGGCAATAACGTACAATCGATATCAATTTATTTATACAGTTAAAATATTTTTTATGTTAAATTTTTTGTTATCTAGTGGGTTTAAGAATTATAACAATACAATTGCATGTAATAGAATAGAGAAGAAATGAATCCCCTACCTCAAAATTATCTTGACATTCTTTATCCACATAACGTGTCACGATCCTCTTCTCGCGACAACCGCATCCACCCAAGAATTCCAATGTACGACCGCACCAATAGAACCACATGAAAACTCTATTATAAGTATGAATATTTCCTGCTATTATATATAATGGATAGAAAGAAAAATATGAACCCCAAAATAATGATGAAAAACATACCATATATCAAAGATTGATCGATACAGTTGAGTTGCATCAAAATTGAGGGGAACCAATCCGAGGAGGAATGATTGACTGTGCAACTACTATGAGAAGGGTTGTGATGTTCATGCATCTCACACATGAGAACAATGAGAATGAATTAGGGAGGAAGACATCCCATCCCTTTAGAAGATTTAACAGAGTGGCAGTTTATGATACACTTATTTTCCCATTAAAAGAGGATCACATTAAAACACGGGGTTTTACCGAGTAAAAACATCTTGCACCATTAGCATAATTAATATAGGAGTTATTTCCTTTGAATCGGCCTTATAATCCAAACAATGAGGCTTTAAATGAATTTTATGTCAATGGAAAATGCTAATGGGGTGAAACTGTTGAGAGCAGGAAACACTATTCATGAACCTCACCAATAAAACACTGTTCATGAATGTCATTGATAGAACAATTTTCATGAACCTCACCATTAGAACACATTTCTTGAACATACCCAATAGAACACTGTTCATGAACCTCACTGTTAGAACCTCACCGACAGAACAATGTTCATGAACCTCACTGATAGAACACTGTTCATGAATCTCACTAATAGAACACTATCCATGAACATCACCGATTGAACAATGTTCATGAACCTCAAGACAATAACAATGTTCATGAACCTCAACGTTAGAACATTGTTCATGAACCTCACTGAAAGAAAACTGTTCATGAACCTCATTATTAGAACATTTTTCATGAACCTCATTATTAGAACATTGTTCATGAACCTCACAAATAGAACATAGTACATGAACGTCACTGATAGAACACGATTCATGAACCTAACTAATATAACACTGTTTACTGATGGAATTTTTCACAGAATTGGAAATTTGGAAAGGAGTGGTTATCGTCAGATGTTACTGATAGAACTATTCACTGATGGGACTCTTCATAGAATTATAAATTTGGAAAAGTGTTGGGGTAAGTCACCTTGACCCCCCGAAGCACATCAAACACCACATTTTCAGAAAGTAGTGGACATGAGTGGTCCAAGACATTACATCGGATACCACTCTAAACATTCTCATTTTCGAGAATACAAAACCCATATAAAGAAAATGAAAATGGGTCCAAACAACCACCCATCCAGATACCTCTCAAAAGAGATCATGCCACAAAAGCAACAAAAGATATTCATAACAAAAACATGAATGGTATAACCACAAAGGGGACATCGTTACGTGATAAGAATTAAAAAGAAAACAACTCTTGGTACTGAACACATATATGTGACTCATATTCCTAGTTACTCTCATCCATGAAACCATGTCGCCAAAAGACACAAATGGAGGGAGTAGAATACCCATGAAAAACATTCTCCTTATTGTCTTGGATCTCCATAGGTCGCTCCTCAAAGGTTTCATCATCATCAACATCGATCTCTCCCCAATGGAAGATGTTAAAGTCATCATGAAGGTAACGATGGAGCTATGATACATAGAAAACATCATGTATTTATCTCATTTGTGGGGGAAGTGCTACTCGATATGCCAAATCTCCAACATTAGCTAACACCCAAAAAGGCCCAAAAACCTGGGGATAAAGCTTACTCCCACTGGGAATCCTTCGTTTCCCATGACAAGGAGTCACCTTTAGAAACACATAATCCCCAGCATTAAACTCTTAGGGTCTACATCACTGATCAAAAAATGATTTCAGATGATCTTGTGCTTTGTTCATCCTCTCATAAATCACCTGACAATCTCTATTGTATTCTGCACTATTTCTGGTACAATAAGTGTTGACTCTACGACCTCAGTCTAGCACAACGGAGAATGGAATGTCTGGCCACACAAGGAATCAAACGGTGCCATACCGATGGTGGAGTGAACAAATATTATTGTAAGACAACTCCACCTAGTGTAAGTGCCTCATCCATGAACCTCCGAAATTAAGAACACAAGAGCGCAACATGTCTTATGGAGTCTGGATGGTTCACTCGGTCTGACCAACTATTTGAGGATGAAAAGAAGTGTTAAGTCATAGATGAGAACCTAAAGTATGTAGGATACCTCCCCAAAACCTGGAGGTAAAATAGGGATATTGATAAAAAATGATCATCCTTGGGACACCATGAAGTCTCACCACCTCCTCTAGATACTGCCTCAACAAAAGTTCAACTGAGCTCTACTACCTGATCGCTATAAAGTGTGCCGATTTTGTTAAATGAACCTCTGCAGCCAAAAGAGCATCATGTTCTCCCAGAGCTCAAGGTAAACCAGTTACAATTTTAATTAAAATGTACTCCCGCATCCATTTATGAATCTTTAAGGACTGCATTAGACCACCTGTGACACGGTGTTTGGCCTTCACCTTTTGGCAGACCAAACATCGAGACACAAACTCTGCAACCGCATGCTTTATCCCAGGCCAGCAAAACTGACTCCTTAAGGAACGGTACATCTTTATCATTCCAGGATGCACCACTATAGGAGAACTATGGAACTCTCTAAGAACTGTCTCACACATCTTCAAAGGATATAAATCCATCCATGATATAATATTTTGTATCGATCATCCTTAGTCCAACCATCAAGGTCCTCACCACAAACAACTCGGTCTCTACAGACCACCCAGTCTATATCCCCCAACTGGGACTCTTCAACATTTTTCATTAGTTATGAAAATACCACCATCTGAAAAAGGCAACCTCTACCCTCTGCTTCTCCCATATCATGATGTATTGATGAATGTTATTCCACTACTCTCTATGAATCATCAGATTCACACACCACATCACTACATGAATTTTGACTCACCGCATCAGCTACAACATTTTCTATTCTATTTGTATACAATATTTTTATATCATATTCCTATAGTAATTCCGTCCAATAACGCTATCGTAAGTTCAAGTCATGCAGATAGATAACATACCCCAAACTCTTATGATTGGTGAAAACCACAAAGCACTCACCAATGAGGTATCATCTCCACAACATTAGAGAAAACACCATGGCTACCAAATAAAGGTCATGGGTCGCATAGTAACGTTCATGGGAACAAAACTACTGAGACCCATAATAAACAACTAACCTCTGCAGCATGAGAACACAACCTAGCCCCAGATGTGAAGCATCAAAGAAAACATCAAATTGAACTCCCTCAACTAGAATAAAAATAACTAGAGCACTTAATAACATCTCTTTTTTGATACTGGAATGATGAATGACATTGATCAGTCCATATGAATGCCTGATCCTTCTTGGTCAAAGCTGTCAGAGGAGTCGCAACTCGTAAGAAATTGGATATGAACCTCCTGTATTAACCTGCGAGACCAAGGAAACTTCGCACCTCTGACACTATCTTGGGGTATTCCCAAGACACAACTACTTATTTCTTCAATGGATCCACAGGTTCTCCCTATTGGGACACAACATGCCCCATGAAATAGATTTCTCGAGCCAAAAACTCACACGTGGAAGACATCCCAAATAGCTGATGTTGACAAAGAACTCCCAAAATAGCCTGTAGATGCTCTGCATGATCCTCCTCAAATGTGGAGTACATTAGGATGTTGTCGATGAAAACTACGACGACCTTGTCTAGGAACACATGGAAACCATTATTCATCAATCCCATGAGTACAGATGGATAATTCTTCATGCAAAACAGTATTACAATGAACTCATAATTCCCATGACGACAACAGAACGAAGTCTTCGTAATATCCTCATCATTTACGCGCATCTAATGATATCCTGACCACATTTTTATCTTTGAGAACCAATTTTCACCCATCAATTGTTCGAATAAATCATCAATCTTCGGAATAGGATAATGATTCTTTATTATCACAGTGTTTAAGAAATGATAATTGACACACAACTACAGAATGTTGTCGGCCTTCTCCGCTAACAAAACTGGTGCACCCCATAGTGACACACTTGGACGAACAAACCCGCACTGTAAAATACTATTGATCTATATACATAGCTCTCATAACTCATAAGTGGCAGTCCTATATAGAGACATAGATATAAGAGATGCTCCTGGATGTTGCTTGATCTTAAACATGATCTATCATCGAGGGGGTAATGCTACAACATCTTCTGGAAAGACATAAGGGTACTCCTCTACGATCCTAGGAAACACCAACTGTTGATCCTATGATGAACTCAACATCATCTCATCCATCAAGGATGATAAGGATGGAACACACCTATGATCCATCCGAGGATCTCTCACACCAACAAACACCTATGGCTCTCCAAACACAGTAATGGAAACATCCTTATTTATGAATAAGTCCACGATGGCCTACACCAAATACAACCAATCCATGTTGAGTATGACATCATATGGTTGTATTCGTAAACATTTGAAATATTCCCCATAGCGGTGTTTCCCCAACAATAGCTCACAGTCTTTACATCATTCAAACAAGTCTGCTCGACCTCCAAATGGCGTAGTCAACGACAAGGGCACTAGAAGCCTCTCTACCTCAAGTCCCAATGCATATACATGGTTAGGTGATATAAAGGAGTGTGTCACTCCAGAATCAAACAAGGAATAAACCAAGGTAGAAAAAAAACAAAAGTGTTCCTCGAACAACTATTGGCTCTCCTTGAGCTGGCAACACAAGTGCATGAAGTAGATCACAAACTCATACATGACCTCTCGGACCCCGATGACCACCACCTCTATGGTCTCACTCTACTCTCATAGGATGGGGAGCATCCTGGGCTTGTCCCCTGCATTCCCCTTCTACCCTCTACTTGTCTAAAACTGGCGCAACCTGCTTATACTGCCTTGGCTGGAACTGCCACAACGGAAGAACCTGGAGGGTAGCACCTAGTGCACAATGACTAATTTGAAAGGACATGCACTCCCACTGCTGATGACCATGAACACCATATAAAAAACAAGGGAATGATCCCATGGGATAGGCCTGAGTGTTGTTGCCTCTAGAGAAATGATATGTGAAGTGATGGGACCTTCCCCCAGTTGAACGAAAACTCTTCTACCCTGAAAACTAGGAATCTGGTACAATAGCTCTACATTGTGAGGAATCATGACAATTAACCTCTCAAGGTGATCTGGTCATGTACAAAGTCCTCTCGACAACCTATATCCTCACCAACAAATCAAAATATTTCTTCATCAGAAATGGGGTGACCTGGCGCTGGATCTCTAAATGAAAAGCCCCCTCGAAATGCCTCACCTTGACCTCTTAATCTACAAACAGGACTGAAGGATATCGTAAAAGGTTCTTGAAATGGATTCTAATGTCTCGAACACTAGAGATCCCCTGTATAAGGGAAAGAATCTCCTGATGACTTGAAACCACCATTTATTAACAACGAAACTTGACTCTAAACTTCTCTCGGAAGTCCTCCCATGAGATTGATGACTCCTTGCAATCACTGAGGAACAAGAACCACCACTGCCTCGCTGCTCCACACAGCATTGTTACATCCAAGGACACAAAGTGATCCTTCCGTGCATGGATCAAACTGATGTTGATATCGACCACCTCTAACAAGTCTACCATTATTGCATCTGAAATAGAGCCCTTGTATTACTGTAGAATCTGGCGCTGAAACTCTGGGAGTGTCTTCCTCCAAGTGTCGTCATCGTCAACCGCTACCCTATGGCGATCTACTAGAAAAGCCTGATGGACATTTTCAGCGCAAACCTAACGAGGAAGTCGACCTAGAGCCATACCTATAAAATAAAAAACCCTTAGAGTTCCTATACTAAGAATATGGAAGACTCTACATTAATTAATTAATTTTTTTATTTCTTTGATATTAGGTTAAACAATCCCAAGGTCTACCCATTCAAATATAGTGACATAGAACAATGATGCATGATCCTTTCCTAGGTCTCTACCCTACAACTACAATCACCTTGTTTAGTACCCTTTGAAAACACACCAGTTCCTACATCATATCAAAAGGGGCCCTAAACACCTATGTCTCATACGATCTCTTGTTTTTACATCACTTACTAAACATGAATGACATTATGGCACTACCAACCCATGAAAGCTCACCTATTCCTAACTCCATACTCCATCCTATCACTCAACATGACCTTTGATACCACTCTCTCAAGACCCCCTCCGCAAAAACTGTACCCCTCTTGGGCCGAAAATGTGAGAAGGGAGATAATGTATCCCTATTCTCGCCTCCAGTAGGCCCCGGGTTCGTGACATGCACCAAGGGTATAGTATACAAACACATGGGAGGCATTATCCTCTAAGAGAACACATGTGGAAGAGAGAGGTACGATAGACACCATCCAACTACAACTCAAAACTGAGATATTAAAGAATACCCAAGTGAACAAATGTAATTTCAAGGAAAAGTAATACAACTAAAAGGGGGAAACATCAAGTACCCAAAAGAAAGTGAAATAGGAGGAACCACAAGCTTGAACAGCTCCTGAAACCACTAGCTAGTAGTAACAAGTCTGATCTCCAACATACTCCTAGTGACCTAAAAAACAGTTTATATATACAATGGGTTTGTATGAACATGTATTTAGTAGGATCCTCCCCAAATACTCTTGTGTAAATGTATAGAAACAATTCTATATCAAAGTGAATAACAAGTGAAACTAACTCAACAACTAAAAATGTATACTATTTTCTCATCCTCACCATGGATACTCTCACCAAGTAACTCATACAAGAATATATCATATAATAATGAATATCATGGGTACCCGGCAACTACTTCTCCACTGGTTCGCTACTTTGCCCAAACATCGTATTTCCTAAGCATCTCTCTCCAAAAAGGCTTGCCAACAGACACATGGGCGACGCACCACAATAGGCACCTCGTGAAACAAAACCACCACCTCCACACACCAATGTAACCAGGTAGTTTCTGAGAGGCACCACAGCTCGAAAAACGTGTATCATACGTTGGGTGTTATACCACATGCCATTACAACCCATACACCTAGTAAGGATCATTAATCCATCATAGCCTATACACGTTACACCTATAGTATTCCACAAAAAACTATATCCATAATATATGGGAGTGAATAAACACAATCCATTACTGCCCTCTACACACATATAAGGGGATAACTAACCAATGTGCCTTCCAGCATAAGTAAATACGAAGAGAAGAGTGTGGGGACAAAGGTGGTATTCTTCCATCAATCCTCCCACCTGAATGTTGGGGAAATCACCCCCCAGGGCTCAGAAACCCCAGGGTGTCAGTTTCCCTTACTGATAGGGTGGAGTAGCATTTAGAAACACAAAAACTATAGGATATAATATATCTCACAACCACACTATGGGAATAACCTAGTCTTAGACACAATTTCCCCTAATGTCTCTCAGACTCTGGGCTTCTATATCTAGGACTAGGTATCCTATAATCCCACAACCATTTAAGGAGAATTATTAGATTACTTCATTCCCATTTTATCAGTTCCACTTTACGTTAACTAATTCTTTAAACATTAATTAACCATGAACATTTCCACATTAAATTTCATTAGCATCACACCCAATGTCAACTATCCCTTTATAAATTTCAAAAGCATCATTATGTTCTAGAAAAGTCCAAATCCATGGGTTAAAACCTTTTATTCAAATATTCAATAAAAAATTTATTTCGTATATTCCATGGAAATATAGAAAAATATTTGATGGTACTAAAAAAATGGGGGCCCAACAAGGTGAGTAGATGTACTACCCACCGAGTCTTTGTCGCCTGTAGCAAGAGTGTTGACCCATCCTCCTTTGAGAAAGTAAACACGAAAAGCATGTGGCATACCCTACTCATCATCTCCCATTTCAGAAGAAGTGAAAGAAAGACCAGCTATCTAAAGTAGTGGGGAAATTTAAAACAAATAATCAACCAATATGAATCAACAAGCATCCAAAAATCACATCCATCACATTCCCTCATCCCTGGTGCCCCCCCAACACCCACAGTCATAAACTGATACATCTCACCACTCTAGGAATCATCTTCTACCACTACCAAAAGGCATCCATTCCCCCAAATATCACTTAAACCATATAGGATCACATCACAGCACAAGCAGAAGGAAAACAAACATCTTAACAATTGGGCTATTGGCACTATTACAAACAAGAGGGTAACTTAGAACCCTTCAATGAATTATCAAAAAAATAATCAATTTTGAATTAACTGATTTATTATACGTAGGTTCCATATTCGGGAATCCTAAATAGTAAGCTATCTCTAAAAATTTAAAAATACTCAAAACACCATTTTAATTATCATTAAAATTAAAAAAAAGAAGAACCATAATTATTTTCATGCCTCTTTATCTTTATCCAATCAATTATCAATTAATAACAGTTTATATTTTTTACCAATTTCTATCATGAATGAACAGCTCTACGAAGCAAGCATAGATATCACACTATCTTGGAAAACAAGAGGTAATAACATACATTCAACATCAAATTATTTATCTGGTTAAAATATTTATTATGTTAATTCCATTGTCATCCAAAGGGATTCAGCAAGATAACAATACAGTTGCATGTAATATAATTGAGAATCAATGAATCCCCTACATCAAACAATTCTTGACATTCCTTATCCACACAATGAGTCACGATCCTCCTCTCGTGAAAACTTCATCCACACAATGATGCAACATTAAGATCGCACCAACTGATCCATAATAAAACTCTATTAGAAGTATGGATATTTCATGCTATAATATGGAAACGATAAATTGGAGAAGATTAACCCCTAATGAATTACAATGAACATACCGTATATCAAATATTGATGGATACAAAATAGTTGCATCAAAACAGAGCGGAACCAATCTGAGGAGGAAAGAATGATTGTGAAACTACTATGAGAAGGAATGGGATATTCGAGCATATCACACCTGAGAACAAGGATAAAAAATTAGGGAGGGAGATATCCTATCCCTTTAGAAGATTTAACGGAGCAACAGTTTAAGATACACTTAATTTTTCACGAACCATCCTCAGGACCCGTGTCGTGACTACCCCAAGCCCAACTTCCACTGGCCAGGGGATGGTGACTAGCACCAAAGGCATAAATGCATATGATGTGAAGGCATTGCCTTTATAAAATGTAGTCACACACAATCATAGTACATAACTAGAAGAAAAACACTATGTAAAACTGAATACAAAGGTAGTTCGGAAAGTATGTGGGCCAGTATACAAACCCAACCGAACAATAAGATCAAGTGAAACTAAGAAGGGAAATAAACTCTTAGATCTTCCACTGGGGAATCCTACCTGAATAGTAGGTACAGATCTTGATCAACTCGTCCCTGATGTATGTCCCATCTAGTCCAACTCTGAGTAGCCTCCCGTCCGTCACCCTCATCCTCGATCACTACTGACCGTCCTCTGCACAGAAAACAACAAGGTGTATGTTATAGGTACATACCACAGAAGAATGCCACGTGGGATTCACCACAACACATCCATGATGAGTCATCCACGAAGAAACATCCACCCTTACATAGGTATATGCCCAAACATATACCTAAGTCATCATGTGTACACATTTCATACATGAGGTAAACTCGAATGTAATGACTCAGCTCACACCAGGTATAGACAACTTAAAAGAGAGTAAGATATGATTAGTTGTAGCCACTGAATCAGCCTTCACTGTCAAATGACTGATATCCATAGAAACCTAAAACAATTGTCTTTTGATGTTTTTGATCCTACAAGGGATCTCGGTAAAAAAAAATCACTGTCGAACCCATGAAGGTTCCAGGTCCAGTATGGTAACTGTCGAACCCAAGGAGGATCCTGGTCAAGTATCTTCACTATAGAACCCATGGAGGATCCAGGTCCAGTCTTTTCGCTGTTGAACCCCTAGAGGATCCAGGTCCAGTATCGTCACTATCGAATCCACTGAGGATCCCGGTCCAGTCTCATCACTATCGAACTCACAGAAGATCCAGGTCAAATATCATCACTGTCTAACCCACAGAGGATCCACGTCTAGTCTTGTCCCATTCAAACCCATTGAGGATCTTGGTCCAGTCTCATCACTGTCGAACCCACAGAGGATCTAGGTCCAGTCTCATCATTGTCGAACCCATGGAGGATCCAGGTCCAGCACGCTCGATTCTAGGTGGGTCTGATCCTCGATCCAAGTGTCTATACATAAACTACCATGATGTATTGAGATTATGTATCTCATAGTTCTGTCTCATAATAAGGAACCCAACGTGATAGACAACGCGTCAATCGGGCACTCGGTATGTTAGTTATTGGTATTTCTATTCTAGGGCCCCAATTGGTTTTTAGGATCAAACCAACCTGGTTGTACCCCAACTACTTCCAAACCTCACGTGGGGTATGCCAAAAGAACCGTCCTGATCGAATACATCTGTCTCCGTAGATGGTTCATCGTTCGGACACCGGTAGCCCAAAATGCGGGCGAAAAGGTAAAATCGGGCCATAACAGGTCTGGGTCTGGTCCGACCCCTTCAAACTGACCAGGCCCTACCCGGTCCGAACCATGGTTTGTCCTGGTCTACGAGTCTGACCCGGTCCGAACCAGGGTCTGTCTTGGTCAGGGAGTCCGACCCGGTCCAATGGGGTGGACTGGCCCGAGTGTTCGGCCCGACCCTAGTGGGAGGCCCGAAGGCGGGACCCTGCCCGAGGGTGGACTGGCTCATGGAGGCCCGACTGGATGAGGCCCAGCTCGAGGCTACCCGATCCGGTCAGCCTGGCAGCCTGGTCAGCCTGGCGACCGGTGGCACGGTGGCCCGGTCGGCCTGGCGACCCGGCGGCCTGGTGGGGGTCTGCCTTAGCCGGAACTGGGGGGGGGGACACGCGCCCCTTGTTTGTAGAACAACAAATTGGTTTGGGTAGGATCCCAAACCGGTGCAAGGGTGCGCCGGTCCAGGTCACGGAGGGACCAAGAGGGTCCCGCTTGTTGGGTGAACTGGTGGTCGGCTCTGCCGGCAGCCCTCCTCTGTCTATCACGACTTATCGCCATGGTTCTTCTATAGCACGACGCAATGGCGCCGCACCCAACCCGTCCGACTATCGTGGAATGCGTGGTCGTTGCTCTTTCTTCTTGCATGGTGTGATGGCACCACGCCCCTCCATCACTGCCGCAACCTATTTCATTGCACATTGCGACACCGCCACACCCCATTGGCAGACTAGCGACCCTTGCATCATCGTCTTTTTCAATGGTCGGCTCTGTGTTGGTCGCCAAATGTTTCGTCGCGGCCCATAGGATATGGCCCGTTTCTCCACTGAAATCCTCTCTTTTGGCGGCGCCGTTGTGCCAAAGTCTTAATCAACAATAGAGAATAACAAAGGGGGAGGGTCGGGCCGTGTTCGTGCGGTCTGAGCCCTCCTCGTTATGGAATTATGAAACGGAAAAATACATTTCATACATTCAACGACTTATGAAAGGAATAATAAATCATCTCAAATCCCCCTACCTCAATTTCTGACAATCATTTATAGAGTCGTGGTAAAAAGGAATGTGTCGATTATTCATTCGCTGAATTCTTCACGGACTCCCAATTCAAAATCGTGTGCATCAGAATGTGTTCAGAGGAGAAGAGGAATAGTACGACTTCGACGTCCTCCATGGGTTTGATAGTGACGAGATTTTAAGGAGGTGGACAGGAGTGGGACATACTACAGGCATAAAGACCTTTGTTCATTATGCTTTTAGCTTCGTTAATGTCATTGGTTGTGGTTGATTTGTGTCATTGTACTTTGAGCTGGTATAAAAAAGACACTTGTCCTTGTGACGTTTTCTTTCCTTCAATTTTGTGTGGTAGATACTGAGAGGTTCTGGTTAAAACTGTTGACATGACCCTCACATTTTAGATTCCTACTGGAGGAGACCCAATGACCACACCACGATGCTGATAGTTTGAATCAACCCTTGTAGGCGAGAGTAATGGTTTGATCTCTTTATAGTAGCGTCGAGGCCTTACAACGTCGTCCATGGCATGAATTAGTACCGTTCATGTGGGGATTAACTGTATTATGGAAAGGACGCGGTTTATCTAGGGATGAGACTGAATTTCTCTTTTCAGAAAAGGATAAATGTTAGCAGCTCTTGTAGGATGTATAAGAAGAATGGTGCACTCGAGTTCTTTAAAATTGGCTAGTCACACCCATAGTTCTTTGAGAGAATGGTTTATGATTTACACAGATCACAAGAGTTTCAGGTATATCTTCACTCAGAAAGGCTTAAAACTGAAACAACAGCGATGGATCACGTTTCTGCAGGACTACGACATCGATATAGTCTATACTCCTAGGAAGGGGGACATTGTTTCTGATTCTCTCTGTAGGAGATCATGAATTTAGCTTCTTGGAGAGGTGACGGAACAACTGGATGCGTTACAGATATCCTATGTTGATAGGGATAGAGAAGTCTAACTGTAGCCTCTTACGGTCATTCCTCCACTTCATCAGCGAGTCAGGGAGCCGCATCATGGGGATGTTGACTGCGAGACATGATGTGCTTAGATTGTAATTCACTGACCCTTGATACTCAGAGTCGGTGAATTATTACATAACTTTGGCATGTTCACAAGAATGATCAAGTCTCGAAAGACCAATTAGTTTACTAGACTTGGAATAACTATATAAATTATTAAATTTTACATTACATCATAAAATTAAAACTACAACAATATATTCTCCGTAGTCCACACTCTTATCCCATCATACTATCCCTACAAGTCATTCATAAATTACTTCTTCACATCCTGGGAAAAGTAAAACATATGAATGGAGTGAGCTCAAATTCCCATTAAGGATAAAAATATAGAGGAAACTTTCATAAATAAGAATAAACATTTAAGGCAATGTGTAACTAAAACAAAATCCTTTTAATCTTAAATATCAACATATAATGGCAAAAATAAAATGAAATAATGGCATTTACTTATTCACAGGGATATTCTACTAATTGAATAATCACATGCAATATTAATAACCACTTTTATAATGATGGAATACATAATGCTAGACTATCATAACCTCATAGCCAAGGCCTCATGCTAAGACTACAAATAAGATTTTGTCAAGGCCTCGTTCCAAGACAATAGTTTGTCTCATGAGACCTACCGATGCATCAAAGAGCTATACCAGGCTCCACCCGTAACTTATTATGTCCAATGCATTCCTCATATGAATAGGTTTAAACATAACATAATCATTCATATTGAGACTAGCATACAAAATGTCAATAATTTCACCATAAACCATGAATGGTATAAAAATAACACATCCACAGTCAAACATATCTCAAAACCTTCAATACAATATGGAAGTTTTGTTTCATAATAAATCAACTTCAAAAAAGTTTAAAATCCGTCAAAGGATGTCCACATAGATGTAATCAAAACTGATTGAGAAAAATATCTTGTTTTTAAATCATTTAGAAGTCACTTATTATAAAAGAAAACATTTACTTTGAAAATATTCTTATAAACTTGTAAGGGAAGCTTCAACGATTTTATAACGGTGGAAAATAGCAGCACCCGCCATATATGTTAAAAAAAGACATTCTTATCTTAATTCTGTCGAAAAGGTTAAAAAGACCGTTTTTGGAAAATGTTAGAATGATTCCTTTATAAAATTATTAAAAAAAGTCAAAAAAGGGTATAAATGAATTTAAATGATATTCTGTAAAATATTAATAATGTTTTGAAAAACATTTTTAAGAAACATGGATGTAGATGATAAAGAAATCCCAGTAGATTATTATGTATAAACAACCTCGGATAATGAAGAGATTGAAAAATAAACCCTTAACTTGTACTTTTCCTTGGTTGGGGGTAGGTTAATCTCCAATATAATGGTGAAATAATTGTTATTAAATTATATAAGAATCATATATATTAATATGATTTCATATATAATCATTTAACATTTCATTGTTAATAATATCTTAATATTATTGTTGTTTCAGGTGTTATCTTACTCGTTTTCTTTTTTATGTTTTGTTACATAAGCCATGTTTTTATGGATAGGTTGTATCTTATTCATATCCAATATTATATAAAGTCCTTAATCATTATTTTTAATCATAAAATGAGAATTATACTTGAATGGATACGATGGAGAAGGAATCTCATCGCGTTCGTGGGGACGGTAGTCTGTAGGTACGCACGAGCGACAATATCATTATTTTGATATTAAAATAGTATATATAATTCGATGTTATATAATATATAAATAATCATTATCATGTTATATTTTTTATTTAAATGAATTAAACATCATTATTATACCCATCCAAATAATTATTTATTGAACAACAATTACACCACGACGTGGAGACGGTAAGTCGTACGTACGCACATATAGTGACATGTCATTCAGAGGATGGATATAATACTGAATATGGTTTTACAATATTTATAAAAACATCATAGTACATAAATGATACTGTATTTATTATTTTATAATGGTAATAACAAAGAATGAAGAAGTTGAAAAAGAAAGGAACTTGAAAGAGGGTGGTCAAAACATTATCTTTTCTTTGGGTTCTTCCTTTTGATTTTATCAAAAGGGATCCATAGGTTGGCATTCTAATCAAACTAAGGTCTCTAGGATGAAGTGATGGATGATTAGAGTGTATTTGGGTGGGGTTTGGTTGAGCCAAAATGATTTTAAAGTGTTAAATATTGAGAATGGGGAGTTCACTTTTGTAAGAGGGGTGAGGGGTACCTTTGGAAAAGGTAAAAATATTATTTTATAATAAATTCATATTCAGTTTCTAATGGCTCCTAAGTGGATTATTTAAAGGTTCAGGTGGATATGGGTTGAAAAACACTCAACCAATATAACATATACAGGTTGATATCATTATATTAACCTTATTATTTAGTTTTAACTATTAGTTTATTAGTTTGACATTACCATGTCACTTTGTATTTTTATATTATATAGTTATTAAACATACTATATACCTCCAAGAGACTCCCAAGTGGTACATTAATGATAAAACCATCATGATAAATGTCTCTTGGCAGAACCTTAGATTTTTAGGAATTGAATATCAATTAATAATATAATATTTGTTTAAAAAACTCTTTTTTGTCAATTTTGACACTATTTGGAAAATGGATTTGTGTAAAAATCATAACAGAATGATTACTTCAAAAAAAGTTAATTAAATGATTACTAACATGTTAAATTAACCTATAAAATTAGTTTAATTCATAAAAAGTCTTAAATTATATTTATTTGGGTATTTATAATATCAATTATTTCATTTTTTCACTATTATGGTAATTACTGCATCATCATTGTGTCATAAATAAATTAAATTATTTAATGTCTAAAAATTATGAATAAAATATAATTACGTAGGAAATATTTTTAGATATATAATTAATATTTATAATCTAATATATCTTATGTGTAACCCTATATTAAAAATTTTTAATTTGTAAAACATTGATCGTAGCTCTTTTAACTCTTCTTTGAATTAAATAATAATAAATGTCCTAATCTAATCCAAGTGGACCAAAGAGGTTCATATATTATTCCTAAGTTTGGTTTTGTTCAAATTATGTTTATCCAATAGAATTAAGACATGTATCAGGGTAATATTAATATCATTTTTACCTTTAATTATCCTATATACTTTTATCTGTGGTAAATAAAAATAAAAAGTTTCTATTCACCAAACATTAGTTTCATCACTTTGAACCACATTTTACTCCTAGATATTAACCTCGTCTCTCGGATTTTCTAAATTCCACTCATAGAAGAGGTAAAATTATGTTTTATGAAAAATTCAGTATTTTAACTACCACTTAGTGGTTTCACAAATCATCAAAAAATGAAGTTTTTCATAAAAATACAAAAAATTCATCGTAGGCTAATTTCAATATTCCAAATCAAAAAATGAAGTCCATTTTGAAAAAATAAAATATATAAATTTGAAAAAGGGGTATTATTATTCATAAAGACTAGTTTGATTGGGTGTGGTGTGTTAGAACTCGATGTTGCGTATAACACACGCTGTTATATTATTCAAAGAGAATCGTACCGTAAAAGTTTGGGGTGTTAAATTCTCCCCTCCTTCAAATATTTTCGTCCATGAAATTTATAGAATACTACCACATGAAAAGACTCGGGTGGTTCTTCATCATAAGTTCCTTGGGATCCCACATTGCCTCTTCCATATCATGGTTTCTCCACAATACTTTTACCAGAAAAGTCGTCTGGTTTCTCAGTACTTGTTCTCTCGTATCAAGAATATTGATGGGCTCTTTGCAATAAGACAGATCGGGTTCCAGTTCTAATTACTCATAGGTGAGTACATGTGTTGGGTCAGGAATGTATTTCCTCAACAGAGATACGTGGAAGACATTGTGAACTTTGGAGAGACTTGGCCGCATTTCCAATCGGTAAGCTACAACCCCAATTCGTTCTAGAATTTCGAAAGGTCCAACGTACCTAGGACTCAATTTACCTTTCATACCAATACTTATGACTCCCTTCCATGGAGATACCATCAGGAATACATGATCAGTGACTTGAAATTCCTAATCCTTCCTTCGATTATCGGTATAACTCTTCTTCCCACTTTGAGCTTCCTTGATATGGTTTTAGAATACCTTCACCTTTTCCATCGTTTCCTCCAACAGTTATGGGCCTACAAGTATTCTTTCACCAACTTCATCCCAACAGGTTGGTGCACAACATATCTTTCCGTATAACGCTTTATATGGTGCCTTATAAATACTCGAATGGAAGCTATTGTTATAGGAAAATTCTACCATAGGTAAATATTGATCCCACATTCCCTGAAAATCAAATTAGTAGGATCACAACATGTCTCCTAAGGTTTGAATTGTCCGTTCTGATTGTCTATCTGTTTGAGGGTGGTAGGCAGTGCTCAAATGAAGTTCAGTATCCAAGGATTTCTAAAGACTTTTCTATAATCTTGAAGTAAAATTAGGATCACGATCAGAAACAATCGATAGGGGTACTCCATGAAGTCCCACAACGTCATTAATATATACTCTTGTAAGCCGTTCAAGTGGTAAATCTTCCCTTATAGCAAGAATATTTGATGACTTAGTAAGACGATCAACGATGACCCATATTGCATCGTTACTTCTAGGAGTCTTTGGTAACCCCATGATAATGTCCATCGTAATATTGTCCCATTTCCACTCCGGTATGGGAAGAGGTTGCAATACCCTAACAGGCTGTTTCCTTCCAGCTTTCACTTGCTGACAAACCATACATCTTGACACAAAATCAGAAATCTCCCTCTTCATGTTGTCCCACCAAAAATGTTCCTTCAAATCTCTATACATTTTGGTGATCCCAAGGTGTATAGAGAAATTGGAACTATGAGCATGATCCAGAAATTCCTTTTTTAGATCAGGTATATCGGGAACACAAAGTCTCTTCCTGAATTTCATAATTCCGTCTTCATACACAAAGTCTCTCAATATCCCATCATTCACATCTTTAACCATCTTTTGAAATTATTCATCATCTGTATGAGAACTCTTAATCCTTTCTAGTAAAGATGGTTTGGAAACCATTTAAAAAAGAATTGATGTTTCACCTTCCCTGGTTATTCCCATGTCCATCTTCACTTGATCCATGAAAATTGTATCCCTTTCAATTCTCATATTGTTCAAAACTCCATGATCTTTTCTGCTCAAAGCATCTTCCACCTTGTTTTCTTTGCCCAGGTGGTTGTGTATCGTACAATCATAATCCTTGAGTAATTAAATCCATCTACTTTGCATCATGTTGAGTTCTTTTTGTGAGAAAATATACTTCAAACTCTTTTGATTAGTATAAATCTCACAGTTTCCACCATATATGTAGTGCCTCTATAAATTCAAATTAAATATCACAACTACAACTCGAGATCATGAGTAGGATAGTTTTTCTCATGAATTTTCAACTGTCGTGATGCATAGGCAATAAACCTATCATTCTACATAAGGACACAACCAAGTCCTTTCTTTGATGCATCACTATAAATAACGAACCCATCATTCACCGATGGTAGAGTCAATATAGGATCATTGACTAATATTTCTTCAGTTCTTCCAAACATTTTTCACACTCTTTTGTCCAAACAAATTTATCCCCTTTACGTGTGAGCTTTGTTAATGGATTAGACAACTTGGAAAAATTTAGGACGAAACGTCAATAATAACCTGCTAAATCAATAATACTACATACCTCAGTTATACTCGTCAGTTCAGGCCATTATTGGATTGCCTTGGTCATAGAAGGATCAATAGAGATTCCATCTAGAGACAATATGGCCAAGAAAGGAAATCTCCTGAAGCCAGAATTCACACTTGCTAAACTTCCCATATAATTCATGTCTTCTCAAAGTTTTCAGGATAATGCGCAATTTATTTTCATTATCTTCGTAGCTTTTGGAGTATACCAAGATATCATCAATAAATACCACCAAAAATTCATCGAGATATTCCTTGAAAACTCTATTCTTTAGATCCATGAATACATAGGGTGCATTAGTCAATCCAAAATGCATTACTGTAAACTTGAAATGCACGTACCTGGTTCGAAATGATGTCTTCAAAATGTCTTCTTTCTTCACACATAACTAATGGTATCCAGATCGAAGGTCAATCTTTGAAAAGTATTGAGCTCCATGCAGTTGGTCAAATAAATCATCAATGCGAGGTAGGGGATACTTGTCCTTTGTTGTTATAGCATTGATCTCCCTATAGTCGATACATAACCTCATAGATCCATCTTTCTTTTTAACAAAAAGAACAGGGGATACCCATGGAGAAACACTAGGGGTAATAAATCCCATATTACTCAATTCAACTAGTTGTTTCTTTTGTATAACTAGTTCTACAGTGGCCATTCTATAAAGGGACTTCGATGTAGGCCTTGGTCTAGGAATTAAATCAATGGAAAACTGAACTTCTCTTTCTGGAGGATGTCCAGGTAAATCTTCTGGAAACACGTCTACATATTCATTGACAATAGGCACATCCTCTATTTGAAATTTCCATTCCTCACCAACTGTAATTTCATTCTCTTCCTCCCCCATAATTGAATTTAGTTGAGTTACTAGGGGTGGATCTAGATAAGAATTAGGTGGTGAAGATTCTGCTCTAAAGATAAGGTGTTCCTTATCATCATTATCAAAAATCATAACCTCCTTCTTCTTACAATATATCTTCACATCATAGTCTGAAATCCAATCTACACCGAGGATTATATCAAACTAAATCATAGGTATGACGATGAGATCAGCAGATAAAGAACATTTATGTTCTCTAATGGGGACTGATTCACAACACTTTGTTGCAATGATACTACCCTTAGGAGTTATAACTGACAACTCCCTTGTTAAATAAAATGGGAAATATCTAATTTTCTTAGAAAACTGGGAAGATATGAAACAATGCGATCATCCAGAATCAAATAATGCATTTTCTAATCTTTAGGAAACCATTAAATTACCTGCCACCACATCTTCCAAAACTTCTACCTTAGCGAGTAGTGATAACATAATCTTGGCCTTGATCCCTAGGCCATTTCTGAGATAATTTCCCCTGATTCTTAGGAAATTCCTTTGCATAATGTCCCATCAATCGGAAAGTGTAGCTTTGGACATCAGTATCTTCCTTCTTCCCATTGCAATCACGATCTTGGTGGATTTTTTCACAACACTTGTAACAGACTCTCATTCCTTTCAAGCATGTACCTGGGTGTTTCTTCCCACATTTTCTGCATTATGGATATTCAACCTTTCCCTTCTTCCAATTATTTCCATTCCTAGATTGATCAGCAGATCTCTTCTTCTCTTGCTTTCCTTTAAAGTCATAAGACATAGAGTATTCCTTTTCTGTCGTGACAGCACATGAGACAATGTCTTCGTGCGATTAGAAGGATTGTGAGGCTAATGCACGATGGAGAAATGGTTTTATCCTATCAATGAAACGATCAATCATACTTCTTGGGTTATGTATATAATCTACAGCATAGATTTCTAACCTTGTAATGTTATCCTCATACTTTGTGACATTCTCATCCTCCTTTTGTCTCAGACTCAGAAATCGCCTTTCCATATCTTCTCGATGGTCATGAGGAAAATATTTTTCTATGAAAATATCTTTTAACTCCCTCCATTACATAATTGATACTTCATCATCTTCCTTCATGTTTTTAATCAATGACCACCATTGATCAGCATCTCTAGTGAGATGGTAAACTGCCATTATATCTTTTTCCATTTCACTACTTCCCAAAGACTGAAATATTTTCTCTAGGGAACTTATCCATTGCTCAGCTACCAATGGATTTATACTCCCATTGAATGTTGGTGGTTTTTTCCTCATGGAGCGATCTAACATTGATCCTCCATTCTATGGATCAGGGTGGTCCATATGGGTAATGTTATTATTCATAACCTGAGTGAGTTGTCCAAGTATGGTTATTAGTTGATCCGCCCTAGTTGCATCACCAGATCAATAATAATTATTTTGAGTAGGAGGAAAATCCCTAGATGGAGTGTGTGCATTGATATGGTTTCCATTACTTCCACTAGGTTCCATTTAGGAACAATGGAATAAACTAGATCAGGTTATGAATCAAAATACATACTTCAAAACATATAAAACACTTAACATAAATTGAACTATTTAAGGATATAATCCATAATCATAAAAATATTTTATTTGAGGATTTATATACTCATAAACCCTTTATAATGATTTGTAATGAAAATGAGAGTTATCCAAAGAATATCCCTCGGAAGTGTTGTAACCATTAGTGCAGCAAGGAAAAATGTTGTGCACCAGTTCCCGTTCGAGTCTTGCTTAAAGCGGTGTTTTCAGGTTTTACCCCTAGGTACATCTGTGCCAGATCTGCCTCTACGTGCATATATCCGGACAGAGATGTACTACTCAGAAAACTCACAAAATCTCTACAATAACGAAACTCTAGGAAGTTCTTCTATACTAATCCTGAAATTCCATCTTAAATCTATGTGCTCTAATCAGAGTTTATCTAAATCTAGCTTCCAAGGTTTGTACTAAACTTACTCTGATACCAAATGTAACACCCCGACCCTAGATACCCAGAGTCGGTGCATTATTACATAACTGTGGCATGATCACAAGAAAGATCAAGTCTCAAAAGAGATATTTGTCAGTAGCCTTGGAATAACTATATACATTAATAAATTTACATTACATCATAAAATGAAAACTACAACAATATATTCTCCATAGTCCACAGTCTTATCCCCTCATACTATCCTTGTAGGTCATTCATAAATTACTTCTTCACATCCTGGGAAAAATAAATCATAGAAAAAGGGTGAGCTCAAATTCCCAATAAGGATAACAATATAGAAAAAACATTCATAAATATGAATAAACATTTAAGGTAATTTATAACTAAAACAAAAGCCTTTTAAAATTGAACTTCCACATAGTATGGAAAAATTAAAATGAAATAATTCCATTTACTTGTTCACATGGATATTCTAATAATCAAATAATCACATGAACTATCAATAACAACTTCCATAATGATGGAATGCATAATGTCAGACTATCATAACAACATATCCAAGGCATCGTGCCAAGACTAGAAATAAAATTTGGCAAGGCCTTATTCCAAGACACTAGTTTGTCTCATGAGACCTACTGATGCATTGAGGAGATATAGTGGGCTCCACCATTCACTTATTATGTCCAATTCATTCCTCATATGAACAGATTTAAACATAACATAATCATTTGTATTAAAACTAGCACATGAAATGTCAATACTTTCACCATAATCCATGAATGGTACAAAAATAACACATCCACTGTCAAGCATAACACAAAACCTTCAATACAATATGGAATTTTTGTTTCATAATAAATCAACTACAAATAATCTTAAAATCCAACAAAGAATGTTGACATAGATGAAATAAAAAATGTTTGAGAGAAATATCTCTTTTTTAAATCATTTAAAAGTAACATAATTATAAAAGAAAACATTTAATTTTAAAATATTCTTCTAATATTGTATGGGATGCTTCAACGATTTTATATCAGTGGAAAATAGTATCCCCCGCCGTATACGTTGAAAAGTCATTCATACCTTAATTCTGACGAAAAGGTTAAAATGAACCTTGTTTGGAAAACGACAGAACGATTCCTTTGTAATCTTATTATAAAAAGTCAAACAAGGGTATAAATGAATTTAACCCATATTCTGTAAAATATTAATAATGTTTTTATTTTTTTAGAAACATGTATGTTGATCATAAATAAATCCTAGTAGATTATTACGTATAAACAACCTCGGATAATGAAAAGATTGCGAAATAAACCCTTACCTTGTAATTTTTCTTGGATGGGGGTAGGTTAATCTCCTGTATAATGGAGAAATATTTGTTATTAAATTATAAATGAATAATATACATTAATATGATATCATATATGATCTTTTAACAATGCATTGTTAATAATATCTTAATTATATTGTCGTTTCGGGTGTTAACTTACTCATTTTGTTTTATATGTCTGGTTACATAAGTCGTGTTTGTTATGGATAGGTTGTATCTTATTAATATCCAGAATTATATAATATCCTTAAACATTATTTTTAATCAAAAAAAGATAATTATACTTGAATGGATACGATGTATAATGAATCACATCGCGTTCGTGTAGACGGTAGTCCGTACGTACGCACGAGCGACAATATCATTCTTTTGATATTAAAATAATATATTATTTGAAGGTATATCATATATAAAGAATAATTATCATGTTATATTTATTATATACATTAATTAAACCTCATTATTATACCCATCGAAATAATAATTTATTGAATAACAATTACACCACGACGTGGAGACGGTAAGCCGTACGTACGCACGGATGGTGACATGTCATTCAAAGGTTGGATAAAATACTGAATATGGTTTTACCATATTTATAATAACATCACAGTATATATAAGATACTAGAGTTATTATTTTAGAATGTTAATAACAAATAAAGAATAAGTTGAAGTAGAAAGGAACTTGAAAGAGGGTGGTGAAAACATTACCTCTTCCTTGGGTTCTTCCTTTTGATTTGATCAAAAGGGATCCTTAGGTTGGATTTATGATCAAACTAAGGCTGCTAGGTTGAAGTGAGGGAAGTTTAGATAGTATTTGGGTAGGGTTTTGCCGAGCCAAAAGGCTTTTAATGTGTGAAATACTGAAAAGGGGGAGTACCCTTTTATAAGAGGGTGAGGGGCACCTTTGGAAATTCTAGAAATATTATTTTATAATAAGTTAATATTCGGTTTATAATGGATCCAAAGTGGATTATTTATAGTTTAAGGTGGGGATGGGTCTAAAACCACTCAACAAAAAGAATTTAGACAGGTTTGGCTCATTATAGTTTCATTATCTTTTAGTTTTAACTCTTAGTTAATTAGTTTGACACTTTCCATGTCACTTTGTATTTTTATATTATATATTTAATAAACATACAATATACCACCAAGAGACCCCCTAGTGGTCCATTAATGATACACCTATCATTATATAAGTCTCTGGGCTGATCCTTAGATTTTTCGGAAATGAATATCAATTAATAATATAATATTTGTTTTAAAAAATCTTTTATGTCAATTTTGACACTATTTGGAAAATTGAATTTGGTGAAAATCATAACAGAATGATTACTTCGAACAATGTCATTTAAATAATTCCTAACATGTCATAATAACCTAGAAAATTAGTTTAATTAATAAAAATTCTCAAATTATGTTTATTTGGGTATTTATAATATCAATTATTTTAATTTTTCACTATTATGGTATTTACTACATCATCATTGTGTCATAAATAAATTAAACTATTTAATGTCTAAAAATTATAAATATAAAATCATTATGTGTGAAATCATTTTAGATTTCTAAAGAATATTTATAATTGAATTTATCTTTTGTTTACCCCAGTATTAAAAATGTTTTAGTTGTAAAACATTGATTTTACCTCTTTTAACTCTTCTTTGAATTAAATAATAATAAATGTCTTAATCTAATCAAATTCGACCAAAGAGGTTCATATTTCAGTCCTAAGGTTTTTTTTGGTCAAATTATGTTTATCCAATAGAATTAGGAAATCTTTCAGGGTAATATTAATATCATTTTTACCCCTAATTATCCTATTTACTTTTAACCGTGGTAAATAAAATTAAAAGGTAACTATTCACCAAAAAATGATGTTTTTCAGAAAAATACAAAAAATTCACCTTAGGCTAATTTCAATATTAAGAATCCAAAAATGAAGTCCATTTCAAAAAATAAAATTTATAAATTTATGAAATTGGGTATTACTATTCATAACGGCTAGTTTGATTGGTTGTGGTGTGTTAGAACTCGATGTTGCGTACAACACATGGTATTGCATTATTCAAAGAGAATCATACCGTAGAAAGCTTGGGTTGTTACACAGATATCCACAGGGCATGCACCTGATGGATTTTCTAAAGGTATGGAGTACGTCACCCTCTTCAGAGGACGTACCAGGGTACCATTTTCATTTTAGGAGGAAGTGTTGAGGGAGTCACACACTTCCACTCTTGCGGTACATCCTGTAGTGGTGATGATGAATCAGGACCTCCGATGACAGCACTGGTGGGTTGGTATGAAGAAGGAAATTGTAGAGTTTGTCTCATTATGCCTCATTTTTCAACAAGTGAAGGCAGAGCACCATGTTCCAGCAGGCTTGGTTCAACCCTTAGAGGTCTCAGAGTGGAAGTGGGATGAGATATCCATGGATTTCGTGATGGTACATCCACATACGTATAGGGTACATGACTCTATTTGGGTGATCATCGACCGATTCACCAAGTCGGCTAACTTCATATTGACCAGAGATGGTATGAGCTACCATGGAGATGGTGCAGGTAATCCAGGAGTTGATGAAGACTGTGTAGAGAAGATGAACGTTGTATGCTGATAGGAAACGGAGACCTCCAGAGTTTGAGGATGGTGACCACGTCTTTCTACGGGTCTCACCTCGATGAGGTCTACGGAGATTTGGCAAAGGTGGCAAGTTATCTCAGTGATTCATTGGACCTTTCTAGGTCCTCAGTAGAGTAGACCAGCTGGATTACATGTGGCTCTTACACCTCAATTGCACCAGGTGCACGACATCTTCCACAAATCTCAGGTGAGGAGATACGTGCATGACACTTCTCACATCATCGACCATGGAGAGATGGACATCGATGAATGTGAGACATTAATAGAGGTTCTAGTAGAGATTTAGGATTGACAGGTGTGGGTTCTTCGTGGATGGATGATACCTCTATTGCACATTTTCTGGAAGAATGGTAACCTCCAGGAGAGCACATGGGAACGGGAGGCTCAGATGCGTACCCAGTACCCCACTTGTTCTCTTAGTTTTGAGTTGTGGCTTATGGGGACGTAGAGTCCTGATTTGGGGAGAATTTAAAGACCCATAATTTCCATGTAATTTGTTTGATAAATTCATGGGAATTTTAAAAGCCTGCAATTCCTGGTGGTGCACGATTCCGAGGCCCGGAGTGCCCCAAATGATCTGTCAATGTTTTGTTAAGCATACATTAACGTTCATATGCAGTTTTACTAAAAAAGTGGAATAACTTGTAAATGGTTACTCGGATCAGAAATATGAGGCCACCATTGCTCTTAGGATGGAGGCATTACCCTAGGAGTGACTTATGATTAATCGGAGCGGGCCTCTTATGAGAAAACTAGAAAATGGGATAACAATAAATAAAATAATTAAATAAAGTTATTTTATTTTTCAAATCCTTATAACTCACAAACGGTAACTCAGAATAAAAATATTAGACCACCGCTGAACTTGTGGGGGTTGGATTTATTTAATCAGATACTAACTTGGGTCAGTGAGGACCACCAGATAAATCTAGTTTTTGGCCGAAAATAAAATAATTAAGTGAAAATTATTTTATTGTAAAATTTATAACATCTAAATGGTAACTCTGAATGGAAATCCGAGAGTACCGTTGGGTTCGTTGGTGTGTGATTCAACTAGGCAGAGCCTACCCTCAACTGGTGTGGGTTGAGGGAGGCTGATATTAATTTCCCAAACTTTTATTCGTGTGCATTCAATAAATGGGCGAGTGACGTTTTATATATTTTGAACAGGTTCTCGAAATTGAAATCTGAGGGAACCGTTGAACTCACATCATCTGTGATTTCTTAGTGAGACCTTCACCATAGTTGCGTTCTAACGAGAATGGATTTTATATTTTCGTTGTTTTTAATTAAATTGAATAAAAATAAAGTGTTAACTTATTTTATATTTTGGTGGTTGAAACCTCCAAGGGGAGGTTAGAGGTGGGGTCCACCAAACCCTAACCTCCCATGGGAGGTTATGGTGGTGGGTCACACCCGAGAAAAACCTCCCGTTGGAGGATAATTATGGTGAGGTCCACCCAATAATCTAACACCTTGTAACACCCCATTTAACTATTGAAACTCTCCAACTTCCCCGTACAATTAGATGTGCCAACCCACACAATTAATTAAGTGAACTCTATCACTTAATTAATTGGAACCATTTTGAATTGTTTTAAATTATTTCCAAACATTAAAATAATATATAGTCTATTATTTTATCTAGTTTTCATGCTTCATACTTTTGTCAGGAGACTCTCGGAGAACATCATTCTTCCATCGAAGAATTCCCATCTTCACCGAAGAACGCCATATTAATTCTTCAATCATGCCAATTGAGAAGGAATCACCCTCGAAGAACACTGACGTCATTCTCGACCTCATCTCCTTCGAACACATTCCGATGCACATTCTTGAGAATAGGGAGTCCATGAAGAGAATGGACGTGGATCCTCTATGGGATCGTCATTGACGAGACTGGAACATGATCCTTTGTGGGTTCGATAGTGATGAGACTGGACCTGGATTCTCCGTGGGTTCGACAGTGACGAGACTGGATCAAGATCCTTCGTGGGTTCGACTACGACGAGACTGGACCAGGATCATCCACGGGTTCGACAGTGATGAGACTATACCTGGATCCTCCGTGAGTTTGATAGTGACAATACTGTACTTTGATACTCCATGGGTTCAACTGCAACTACTTTTGTATCAAGATCCCACATAGGATCGACAACTTCGATAGTTCTGACTTCTGTTCCTATATCCGTTGTGGGTCTGAAAGAATAGTTGTTCCTGTATCCTGTGTGGGTGTAACAGCTTAGCTGGTCCTGTATCTTTTGTGGGTCTACCAGATTAGATGAATCAGTGACTACATATGATCATCTCAATCACTCTAGAATAGATGGTCTTGTATCCTGTGTGGGTCTGACAACATAGCTGGTTTTGTATCTTATGTAGGTCTGACATCTTATATGAATCAGTGAATACATATTATCATCTCTATCACTATATGAATGTTTAATACATGTGAGAGATTATTATTGTCTTTCAACCATTTTCATCATGGTGATTTACGTTACTTTCTTTGTGAACTGGGTTGTTCTTGGGCTCGAGAGTTGGAGCTAAACTGTAATTGGTAACTTAGGTGTATGTATGGGCATATACCTAAGTAAGATTGTTTGATACTTCATGTTTGTATATTTATTATGGGGTTTATCATTATTGGATTATGGGAGAAATTTGGGGGTATCGGGGTCCCCCACTAGGTATTGTTATACTCCCCCCTACCCGGGCTACGCCCGCACCTTGTTGGGTTCTGTGAAAACGACGGACAATTGTGATCGATGCTGAGGGTGATGGACGGGTGGATTCTTGGAGCTGCATTAGACAAGACATACCTCAGAGATGAGTTATTCGAGTTCTGTACCTATACTTTAGGTAGCATTCCCAAGTGGACGATCTATGTGCTATTTTCCCTTTTTTACTTGTACATGGTCTTGTTGTTCAATTGGGTTTGAATACTTTCCCATTTACTTTCAGCACTACCTTTGTATTGAGTTTCACTTAGTGTTTTTCTTCCATTTGTGTACTCTGATTTCATGTGATTTAATTTTATAATGTTAATGCCTTAACAGATTTGGGATTTACGCCATTGGTGCTAGTCACCAGCCCTTGGCCAATAGAAGGCGGGCATGGGGTAGTCACGGCATGGGTCCCGAGGACGAGCCGTGACATAATTTCCCATTAAAAGTGGATCACTTGAAACCACGCGGTTTGAACAATTAAAAACATCACAAGACATAGATATAATTAATATAGTAGTTATGGAATTTGAATTGTCCTTAGATCCTATAAAATGAGGCTTAAAATGCATTTTACATCAAAGGAAAATGCTAAAAGGGTGAAATTGTTGGGAGCTGGAAACACTTTTCATGAACATCACCGATTGAACACTATTCATGAAACTCACTGTTAGAACACTATTGATGAACCTCGCCATTAGAACCTCACCTATAGAACATTGTTCATGAACCTCACCGATAGAACACTTTTCATGAACCTCAATGATAGAACATTGTTCATTAACCTCACTATTAGAACCTCACTGATAAAACACTATTCACAAACCTAATTGATAGAACAATGTTCATGAACCTCACCGATAAAAAATTGTTCTTAAACATCGCCATCAAAACACTGTTCATGGACCTCAAAGATAGAACATTGTTCATAAACATCACTGTTAGAATAGTGTTCATGAAGATCACTGATAGAACAATTTTCATGAACCTCACCGATAGAACACTGTTCATGAACCTCACTGTTAGAACCTCACCGATAAAACACTATTGATGAACCTCACTGATAGAACATCGTCCACTGATGTAACTATTCATAGAATTGGAAATTTGGCAAAGGAAAGAGAGGTTTCCATTAGAGGTTACCGATAGAACTGTTCACTGATTTAACTGTACGTAGAATTGGAAATTTGGAAAAGTATTGGGTATAAGTAACCTGGACCGCTAAGAAGATCTAAAATACCACATTTTCACAATTTAATAGACCATAGAGGTTCATGACATTACATGTATTAATTAAATATCATTTAAAAATTATATTCCCCCAAAAATATTGTAAAATTATATTTATTTCTTATTTTTTTTATTATCATTTATTTATGTTTTCCATTAATTAAATATTTACTCCATGAGTGTTATGAAACAATTTAAGTTAATAATTTATTCATTGTAAATTATACATAAAATACCATGATTAAAATAAATCATTTATATTTAAAAATAATATTTCCAAACATATCATCTTGTAAACACCATATTAAAAATATTTCACTGATTATTAATAAGAGTGTGACATCATTGGTATTTCATTAAATAAAATTATACATAATTTCTAATATCATTAATCTTCCACTAAATGGTCATAAATTCGACTGGTTGTTGATTATGGTCCAGATATACTCATAAAATATGATTTAGGTATCTTTTTGGTAGATTTATTGGTTCTTATTTTTTGTATCATTAATGTAAATTAATCAATTTACCCTTTAATGTGGTAACAAAAATTATCAATGTTGATATATATATTCATAAAAATTAAAAGGGACCTATTGGAAAAACAATTTCCCATTGATTCCAAATATGAAATCCATTTTTCCAAATTCAAAACTATTAATATTTATATTTTAAATATAGACCACCAATATGAAACAGAAACATATTTTCTAATAATTGTAATTGTTAAATATAAAAGGGTATTATACTAAATTAACATATTATTTCTATTTAAAATTCATAATTACATTATATAAAATAAATTTAAACTATTAATAATTTAAATATAATCTTAACAAATAAATCATAATTTTATTAAAAAAATTTATTTTTTCAAAAATAATATAATATTTTCATTTTTCTTTAAAAATCCATATTTTTGTGAAATTATCAATATTTTAATATAATATATTATTAGAATATTTAATTAATAAATTTATATATTTTTTTAAAAAATTAATACATTTTAAAAAACTAATTATACTAACAATTCATTAGAATCATTAAAATCAATTTTAATGACAACACATATTTTTGGAGAATAAAAAGAATTTACTAAATGTCTATTACATATTTTAAATGAATTCATAATTAAATTAGAAATGGTTAAAAAAAATTATATATTCCATATTTTGTTAAATTCTATTCATTCTCTATAATTTTACATCATGTTTCTAATGGTTACATTTAAATAATAATATTAATTTGTTTATTTATGCTCGATGTGGTTTTTATTTTACTCTATTAAAAATCTGGTTTCCTTTTTAAGAAATGAACGATGTTATATTCCACCCCTTGTATATTTCATAATCTCAGTTTAGAACATTGGCTCAGTAACCAAGGTTCTAATTTCCAAATAGCTTTTAGAAAGCTGAAATCATAAAAAGATTACTAAAACACCCACTATATAAGAGAGAACAAAATGTATAATGGTAACCTGAGATAACACATATTAAGATTCTAAGTAGGGGATCGTATTTGTGGTGGAAAACATGTATATGGAAGAAAAAAATAACTCCTCATATCTAATATAGAGTGATAGAGAACATATTCATGATAAATCTAACTATCACATAATCAAAAATTTGTTATGAACTACAAGGCTATTGAATTGTTGGTATGAAAATTAAAAAAATAATTATTTTATTTCAAGATACATTATCTAGTATTTTCTAATTCCTTTATAATATACACTAAATTCATAAGTTAATATACATTCATGACAAGTATAATTTCATCATTCATTAAATTGCGACCACAAAGTCATATTTTTTATATAAATGATGATTAAGAATTATCATGTATGAAGAACTATAATATACATCTAGGTATTACAAAAAACGATAAATTCATCCAGCCAATATTAATTATCAAAAAGAAATAGTTAACACAAGGATATATAAATCTTAAATAATAATAAACCATTATATAACAAAAAACATATTTAATATCCAAAATCAAAAGTAATTCCCAATGATAATCATAAATCATTCAAGAAATTACTATTCTAAAAATTAATCAAAAATTATTATAAACAATGATTTAAACCTAAAACTTTTATGTATGTAATAATATAGATTTCCATGATAATCTTAGATTTTCCTCCAAATCACATCAATGACTCATAATGTGTCATACCAGAATGTTAATTCCCAACACCGTTAAACACCAAAAAATGATTTTCATTTCCATAAGTCTCCAAAATCACTATAAATCCACATTATGATCATATATTATGCCAAAACATTATCTATTATTTATTCCTCAATTAAAATCACATACTATTATATATACCATATTCAATTCTGATTTCCAAAATAGTGAACATATCCTGAAATAAAATTATTTATTTAACATAAAATTAATTCATAAACACAAGGTTATAAATTTGATAAAAACATTATTTCCAAAATTTTTATGACCTTTATCCATCAAATATTTTAAATAAAAAAATCATTCTAAATATACATATTGTAAATAAGTGGTTAGAAATGGACCCTAGGCACCATTCATATGTTGACTCAGTACCGACGTTTAATCCAGATGTTATATGATTTCAACCATCATATGGGTTTCCATTTTTAAAAATATATTAATAAAATCCCTATAAATTTACGAATATGTTTTTAAATCCTCAAATATACCATAATATATTAAACATTAAATAAATTTTTAAACCCAGATGTCATATCATACTTTTATTTTTTCATCCAAAAATATAACAAACAATAATTACCTAAAAAGTAAATGTCGCCAAAAAATTATTAGTGACCCAAATATTAAATAAAATAAAACCTAAATGGTATGAATATGTCTTTGAAAAAAATTATAAACCCATGTTGTCATACATATATTTTAATAGTTCTCATAAAAATTCACAATCTATAAATTTTTCTAATCCCACCACTAATGCCCACTTTATGCATTATTCATTAATCATTTAATATTCGTGTTATTTTTTTATTATAATTTACATTAAAGATATCATAATAGTAATTTAGGTTCTTATTTTTACAGAAATATAAAACAATATTGCAATTTAAACCCACACATTACATGTATAAACTTTTATTCAATATCAATTATTTCTAAAAAAATTATTTTATAAATAAAAAAGATATTATTTCATGATTAATCTTCATTGTTTTCTTATTGAGATCATATTTTTACATACTATCCTATAAAAATTTGGTAATTTTTTTTAAAATGATTACCTTTCCCAAAAATTAAATGCGAGGGATATAATAGAAATAAAATTGTTAATCATGTGATAAAGCGGAATGATATTTTCTTAAAATCATAACTCTTTTTCTGAAAATTGAATCATTATTAAAATTATCATAATCATAATATTTTTAAATTCCAAAAATAATCTTGATATTTCATTAGTAATAATATAAATATTATTTAGGCATCACAATACATAATTTTTTCATATCACTCTTACAAATAGAGTAACCAATAGGTCCAACCACCCATATGGGAGTACCAATTCATTTGGAGGATATAACTCAACCCATTGTCCAGGGATTAACATCAAACCACCTATCATTAGATTGTAGCATAACCAACCATAATTTTTTTATGAATAAACCATCCATCAGTATAAAAATTTTCAATGAACTATATCATAATATTAAATGTAGAAATATTTCAATAGAAAAACATTAATAAGTGAATAACATTTTTTATTTTTAAATTGAATATTTTTTGAAAAACAATATACAAACAAGGGAAAAATTATTTTTGAAAATAAAAATTTAAAATAATATATTAAGATCAACATAATTATAGAAAA
Organism: Viscum album; assembly: GCA_963277665.1. Taxonomy (NCBI): domain Eukaryota; kingdom Viridiplantae; phylum Streptophyta; class Magnoliopsida; order Santalales; family Viscaceae; genus Viscum; species Viscum album. Next base: position 2,054,868,810 of record OY728120.1, on the reverse strand, counting down.
ATGATGGATTAAAATCCATTCATATTTTATTTTTTATAAAAAAAGTCCTTCTAGATTTTTAAAAAAGTGTTGAACTGGAACATTTAATGTGGTGTTTAAATAAAATGTCTCTTACCTTGAGAACAACTCATCAATTACCTTTTTTATTCCCTAATAATAATAATAGGTTATTTATTTAATTTTTTTTAAATAAATTTTGAATTTAATAATTTCTTTTATATTACTTATCACTATGTTATAATAATTAAATTTTTATTTATGTTCACATTGGATGTTTTGACAATTTTTGGTTCATAATTTGAATTTTTTTTAGTATTTTAACTATAGAAAAAAGGTATTAATTTGTTCATCTGAAGAATATAAATCATTAAATATTATGCAATTTTATAAAATAATTATTCTTTTAAATCCAATATAGAGTGATGGTTATTAAAAATTAACTATGTTAAAATAATGGAGAATCTAGGTCGTATGTACGCAAGAGTAATGTTTCCATTTTCCAACTAACATTTTGGGAACAAGGTATGTATTTTTTAAATATATTGAATGATAATAATATCATATATATATTAATATTATCAAATCATTAAATATACATTTTGATTTCATCCATGTGTTGTGTGGATGAAAATCGAATCACATCACTTTGTAGAGGTGGTAGTCCGTGCATATGCATAATTTACATTATCATTTTTCAGTGCATGGTAGAGTAAATTGTTAAAATATATTTTTACATAATTATAAAAAGCTAATTAATATCATAAATAAATATTAATTTAATAATTATAATCATTAAATGATTGATGGTGAATGAAAATTAATTATATCAGTTCGTGAGGCAGTAGTATTTCATACAAATAATGATGAAATATTTTTCCATTTCATGGATGTGAATATCATTGATAATGAAAAAAATAAAAAAATAAAATTATATTTAGAATTCTAGAATTATTATTTTATAATGGATTAATAATATTTTAACGCTTTTTAATAATAAAAAAACAAAAACATGTTGTTAAAAACTATATAGATTATTTATAAAACATTATATAATTGATAGCTTAAGACCTCTAAGTTGGTATTATTGATTAAATAAAAACTATATAATGTGGGGAAGGGTTATAGAAAGTTATTTGGGATTATTTTTATGGTTAATATGGGTTTTTAGTGTGAATAAATTAGCATATTGGGTTCCCCTATATCAGAGAGGTGAGGGGAATTCATAGAATTTCCTAAAGTATTAAGTTCATATATCAATATTTTCTATTAAAAATGACTCAAAAATGAGGTATTTATTATTTTATATGATTATGGATTGAAATAAATTCATCCAATAAAAATTATATATGTTTTATTACAATTTAAACACTTATAAGTTGGTTTTAACACATATTTAACCCTTTTAACTCTTATCATGACAACATGGATTTTTAGTTTTTTTGGTAAATTGAGATACTATAAAATGAAACAATGATAAAAAAATAGATCATTTATTATATTATAATCATTATGTTAATCATTTGGATGATTTATGAATTTTATAAATTTTATGAATTTTATTTCATTTATTTAAATACTATTTACTATAAAAGATCTATAATGTCTTTTCTACAAATAGATCATAACTTTAACATTATAATATCAATTAAAAAATTATTATTTGAAATTTGATTTTTATTATCTTACTTACACTTTTTGATAATATTTATAATTATTTAATCACCGTAATTATCAATAATTATATTTATTATAATATTTTTAATATTATATATTTGAATTTTCGACTAATAAAATAATTACAATATCATTTTGGTGAAAGCATTTAAACTAAATATTTATTATCTATTGTCAAAAAATACCGGAATGTAGATAAATAATTTAAATTTACAAATAATATTTATAGAATGGAATATATTATGGATAAAAAAATATTAAAAATATAATACTTTTTTAAAAAAAGAGTATGGAATCGTTGACATTTCATTAAATAAAATATTATTCCAATCATAATCCTAACCTAGTAGACCCAAATTTTCATGAATTATAATATCCTATTATTGTTTTCATGATATTCTCATCCAATATTATTTAGGTTTGTTTTTTGTCTTTTATTAGTTCTTAAAATTTTATTTTTAACCTAAATTACATGATTTACTCTTTACGATGGTAATAAAAATTTCAAAAGTTATAATTCATATTGGAAAAAATTAAAAAGGTAGAAATTTACTAAATTTGGGATCATTGGTTCAAAATATTTAATAAATATTGAAATATTCAAATCAATTAAATTAGTGAATATAATGAAAATATATATTAGAAAACAAAAATAAAATCATTTTTTCATAAAAATGCCACTTTTAAATATAAAATGTTTTTATACTAAATTAATGTTTTAAATAAACATCATAAAAATTGAATTATAATTAATCAAATTAAACTAATTATAAATAATTAAAATATCAATTTTTAATAAAAATAATAAAATAAAATTTTACTTAAAAATCATCAGTTTCCACTATTCCATGAAGAATTAATATTTTCAAAATATTATAAAAAAATTCAATACAAGATAATTTTAAAAAGATTAATTTAAAAATAAATTTTGTTTTGTGAAAAAAATAATTTAAAAATTATATAAATTAATTATAATAATATGCCAATGAATTTTAAATCATTTTTTATGAATACATAATTCTATTAAGAATTAAATTACTTCCCAAAAAATTCAAAACATATTTAAAAATTATTATTAAATATAATAGTACTTGGAATTACCATATAAATTTCATTATGAGGTTAAATCTATTAATTCCCACCATTTTGAATTCTAGGTTAGAATGTTAAATTATAAATAATAAAATTTCTTTATTATTTTATGCTCGATGTGTCGTATATTATACGCTCTAAAACATAATGGTTCCAATTTAAAAAACATGGAATTTTACATTATCCCCCATTTTTGAAATTGTGAACACAATATTTTTTCCAAAAATTTTCGATAACCAAGGATTGACTATTAAAATTACATATTTTAAAAACACACATCCTAAATATGATTATTAAACCAGGAAATTGATAACAGATAAAATACAATAGTCATGTCCCATTAGATAAATAATTATAGGATTATATATATGAAAAAATATGTGGGAATTGAATACATTGATATGGAATAGAAAAATAAAACTCTTGTACTAATAGAGAGTGAATGTGAACTTGGTCAAGGGAAATTCAACCATAAAAAAAAATCAAAACAATTTGGTGGGTTAAAAGGTCATCAAATTATTAATATGGAATGTAAAAAAACTTACGATTTAGTTTCAAGATAAATTTTCAGAAGATTAAGAGTTACATTAGCATATTTACTAAATTTATAAATATATATACATACTATAGAATAATAATTTCATACATTATTAAATTTCCACCACAAATTCAGCTGTTTCACCAAGCGTTGTGAATGATTTTCCATGATTGAATCACTAGAATCTACATATAAAGATCATAAAATCCAAAATAAAAAAATATATTCTGCCTTTTGGTAATCATTATCTATACCCATAATGGTTGTCATACAGTACGATAATCTCCAGAAATAACAAACCAGTATATGTGAAAGTATTTTTTATCTTCAAAATAATTAGTAATAAATAATGTGAAACATATATCAATAAAAAATAACTATCCCTAAAATTCCTCACAAATATTCTAGGCTTGGATTTAAACTAAAAAAATAGAAGGATTATATCACATAGTCCTAAAACACGAATCTAATATTTATATCCCAATATCATCAATGAATATTTTGTTATCATTTAAAAATGTAATTACACAAACCACATAATCCCCCCAAATATGAAAATTGTATCCATAAATAAACTAAATCTCCATAAATATTCCTTATCATCATATATTCTTCCTATGTACAATTCATTATTTATTACAATAATAAAGTCAAATATTTTCATTTTTAAATTAATCAAAGAGGGTCCCAAAAATAATGAACATGTTAAAAATTAACATCAGTCACATATCAACAAATAGAATAACAATCCTAGGGTTATATTTTGGACAATATATATATTCCCAAAATAAACATAACCATTATCTGTCATATTTTTAATTAAATTAAATTATTTCTAACATGGAAATCAAATATTATAGTAGAAGGAGATGAAACCATTTAACACTTTGGTTCTAGGTTCAAGACCAACAATAATTCTGAATGGGATTGGATTTCACCTACCTCATGGGTTTTCATTTTCATAAAACTATATTAACATAATAAAAATAAAAAAAAACATAAAAATGAGAAACATTATAAAATAAAAAATTAATATAATCATCATTAATTATATGTTTTTACAAAAAAATTTACATCCCTATTTTAATTTTCTATCCCAAAATATATAAAACCCTAATTACTTTATACTAAAATGTAACTTCAAATATATCTACTGTCCTTAAAATGTCATAACCTAAAAACTATAATGAGGTTTATAAGAACAAGAAAAAAATTATTATCCCATGGTTTTATATATAAATGTTAATAAAAAATATCATCAAATATTATAATTCATTTTTTAATCTTGCATCATATATCAACTATAAGGACCCATTGTAAATATCTACATATTAAAGTGATTTATATACTAAAATTCACTATATTAAAATTTCAATGATGTTTTTTGGTTAATATATTTAGATAATTAATACAAAAACATAAAATGAAAATACGTATATTTCTAGATTATAGTTATACTCAATATATTCATTTTCCACATAAAACATTTAAAAAAACTATTTTATTTAATGATGAATTTTTATAATTTTAATCAAGACAAAATCCTTGTACCTTCGATTCTTTTAAACATTTGATATTTTTTTTTATTTTTAGATGAGGATAAAAAATAATATTGGTACATTTAACAAACAAAAGCATTGGTCTAGTGAAATACAATAAATACATTTTAATAAAAAAATTTATTTCTACCTTAAAAAGGAAACTTTTCAACAAATGTTCATTACCACACATATTTGAAAATCGGAATTTTTTATATAATTAAATTTTAAGGAATAGAAATGGGATTTTGGTAACTAGGGATATAATTTTTATATATTACAAATAAAAATGGAGTGACCAATATGGATGACCTCCAACACTGTATTACCTAGTTCATTGAAGGTTATTAATTAAACACATATCATTGATATATCACATAACTGGCCATCATTACATAATATTGTATCAAAATATACATTGATTTGGAAGAAACTATATTTCATTATAAATAATTTAGATGAACCATAGAAAATCATTATACATGAAATATTGTATCATAAAAAATTTCATAGGTAAAAAACTATTTTATTTTTTAATCGTTTATTTTTAAAAATGGACACACATAGAAGGGGAAAAAGTTCAATGAAAATAACCATGTAAACTTATAAAAAATGTTTCAAATCGTAAATGTTTCATTTTATTGTGAAATTATTCCAATAATATATATTTTAAAAAAATTCTTCACACATCAATAAGTAGGGTAGAAAAAGATCTATAAAAATGGATTTTAAGGGAATGTCCCTTACCATGAGTCTAACTCATCACGTACATTATTAATCATCCAAAATAATAACCCAACGTTTATTATTTACTTTATTAATATTATTAATAACTTTTATCATCAATTTTATATAACTTATCACCGTATTATTAAAATTACCAGGTCATTTATGTTTATATCAAATGTTTTGAAGATATTTGGTTCATAAGTAAAAAATGAATTTGGTTGGTTGACTATAGTAAAAAAGGCCTTAGTTATACAATATAATAAATAATAATAACTTCATAATTGAAAATTTTATACATATATAATTATATTAAATCTAAAGATGATAAATGTTCAAAAGAAAATTAACCACGTTACAATCATTGAGATGGTAGTCCATATGTACACATGTGTCGCATTTCAATTTTTCAACAACTGTTATGAAAAGATGGAATGTATTATTTTATAATAAAATAAAGATAATAATATCATATATATATATCATTTTAATATTTTAAATATACTTATATATATCATCCATGTGATGTGGGGATGAATAATTAATCACTTCGCTTTAGGGATGTGGAAGTCCAGACAAACACACACACACGATGTTACCATTATTAGGCCCATGGAATTATTAATAGGTAAATAATATATTACTTCATAATAATTATAAATATGTAATTTATATAATATATAAATTTTAAATCCATAATTTTAAATCATCAGTTAGATATGGTGATGGAAAATTAATTACATCGGTTCGCAGGACGATTGTCCACATTTACAAGATTACTGAATTCCTTTCTGATTTGATGGATGAAGATATGAAAATTGATCATGAAACTAACCAAATATCATCTGAAATAATGAAGGATAATTATTTTATTATTTTATACCAGTTTAATATGATTTTGATTATGTGGATGAGGAATAAAAATGAAAATATAGAGTTGAAAACTATTCCACTAATTTAGAAGACATCAATTACATGACACATTTGGCCATATATATCTCATATTACAAAAAATAATAAACTATAGAATGTGGGAAGGGATTATGGAATTTAATTTATTCAATTATTTTACAATACCAAATCGTTTTATTATGTTATGAAATGATAAGAATATGTTCCCTTTTATAATATAGAAGAGAGGTACTCTTGGAATTTCTCAATATATCAAATTAATATAAAATAATATTCAATTCCAAATGGATCCAAAGTGATTTATTTTTAATATAATATGATTAGGTGTCAAAATAACATGATATAATATAAATAATATATGTTTAAACTATATATATACCTTTTTTTGGTTTCAACACTTGTTTAACGCCGATAACATTTTCCATGACAACATGGAGTTTTACACTGTTGGGGTTATTATATTTAATATGAAATGAAAAAAGAAAAATAAATTGATCATGGATGATATTTTAAACCATATAATATATATTTTTATGAATTTAATATTTGTATTAATTTCATATAATTTAATAAAATATCATTTTCTATAAAATATCCATAATCTCTGTTTTAATCATTGATTATTACGTTGATATTAATAATATCATTATAAAACATAAAAGTCAAAAAAACGTTTTTTATATCAATATCATGTTATGGTATATCTAAAATTAATTAATCACATTAATTATCTCATATTATATTTATTGACAATTTTTAGATATCAATTACAATATTTTTCTCGTATTATATAATTTAGACATCAACATTATGAATGAAATTAATATAAATATTTCAGCACTTACATTTTTAAAATATAAAATGGTGGAGACAAATAAATTATATGTAATAATAATATTTATATTCTATATTATCCTCTTGATAAAACTATATTAAAAATATTATTCTTATTATGAAAAGTTTGAAAGTGTGACAACTCCTTATATTAAATATTATAAATTTCATAATCTCAATCATGTGTTCCCAAATGGTCCTATATTCGACCCTTTATGAATATGGTCAACCAATAGTCCAAAAAAAATATTTAGGGATGCTTATGGGTCCTTTATTATTCCGTTTAATTTCATATTTATCCTAAATTACTCGATTTACAAATTTTGTGGTAAGAAAAATTTCAATGGTTAATATTCATGTTGAAAAAAATATAAGGGGAACTATATAACATATTCTAGAAATAGATTTCAAATATTTAATCCATTTTAAAAAACTCAATATAAATAAGCTATTAATCTTAATTTAAAATTATTCCTGAAAAATGAATGTAAAAATAATTCAACCAAAAAAATTAAATTTATAAATAAAAAATTTTATTATAGAAAATCAAAGTACGAAATTGATTTTTAAAAAATATAATAAAATTATTTTAAGTAAATGTAAACTAATTAAAATTTATATGTAATTCCAAAGACAATTTTTTCTATTCAAAAATAAAATATTGTTTTCAATAAAAATATGTATTCTTCACAGTTTCATAACTAAACAAATTTTATTCATAAAATCATTTTAAATTCATCCTATGAAAGTTATGGAATCTGAAATTTAAAAATAAAAATAGTTTTTAAATCGATTCACTATAATTTATTGGATAGAAATATAATAATTACTCATAATATATAAATTGAAATCATTTTGAAGAATATTTACTTTTTGAAGAATTTAATTATATTACTAAAAATACTGGAATTATGTAAAAAATTATTACATAATATATTATAAATTTTTCATACCATTTTATATTTAGTTATATGGACAATTATTTTCATTACTTTTGATTTAATTATATTTTAATAATAGTCACATTTTAACAATAATATATTTTTTTAAGATCAATGTGGTGTATACTTTTTGCTTCAAAACAGAGTATTTCTTCTAAAATTATTTGGGATGTTAGAGTTATAAAAAATTTACATTACATTCATAGCACATTAGGACTCACTAAAATTGGTTTCCTAACCTAATTTACATATATAGAGTTTACAGACATCATCATTGACATTTTTAATTTTTTTATATCAAAGTTGATATATAAATAGTTTTATAATGTATTTATTATTGTTTAATGTTGATTTAGATTTTTTAAAATAAATTCATCATTAATTAATTATCACGGCAAATGTTATGATCTTTTTAAGTGTTTTCATTGTCTTAATATCATTTTCTTAGGTTATTATTCATGTCATGCTCCATGAATTTATTTAATGGTGTACTTAGTATCCCATGAATAATTTTTAATATATAAATTTTTGTAGTTAGTGGTATTTATATATCCATATAAAATTGATTATTTCAATGTATTTTTCTTTGAATTTTAAAAATTTTATAAAGGCTTTATTTTAGAAAATCATTTTTTAAGATAATCAATAAAACATTTCATTTCAATGAGTCATTATATATCTCATCTGTTAAAACCCATATATTTTCTTATCTTGGATTTATTGGTAATATTATAATCTATTTGTACCCTTTTTCTATTTTTGGAATAAATAATGAAAGGGAAAATATTTCTAAGGAAAAACCAAGAATAATACTCTATTTTTTGGGAATATTTTTACCCAATATATATGTTCTCATTATATTTTTTTCAAGATTGATTTTAATTTTATATAATAATTTAGTAATGTAGTTTTTAACTTTGATTGGCATTATATAAAATGGTTTAAAAGTAAAAAATCTTTTTATAATACTAAATAGACTATTTTTAAAAAAAGGAGGGAATGGAATATTTTTTTAACATATAAGACATGACCATCATTACCCCTATAATAATAATTATTTAATATTATGATTCATAAAAAATTTTAAAATTTAATATTAAATTTATATCATTTTCTAATCATTTTTGGAATTTGTAGTTATCAATGGCACCAAATTAAAAGGGTATTTTCCCCTTTTTTCAATGAAATGTGTCGAATATACTTTTAATGGTTTTTCAATAATTTTCAACTCCATTTAATGATTTATATACATTACATGTAATAAGATATTATAATATCATACATAATTTAAATATGTTTGGGTAATGATTAATCTTTTCAATATAAAATCATGAAAATAGTTTCCATTTAAAAGGTAAATAACTTTATACATAAATGAATGTTATTTTCAATTATTTGTTAATGAAAATAAAAAATCTAGTGTTTCATATGCATGTAAGGTATATATATTTTGTTAATAATTATTAGTGATCTTTAAATAGTTCCTGATAATGATTGGTCAGAAAATAGATTATATGATAAGTGATATTGATATATGTCTCTAATTATTTAAGTAATTTTCCATGACATGAATGGAAATAATGAGTGAGTAAACATGGGTGTTTTCTCAAATAGATCTAACTATGGTCCAGTTATTTTTGAAAAAAATTAAAATCAGTGATAAATAAATTTTTCCAAAAAATAACACATTTTATATATTTTTTCAGTGAGGTTTTGTCGTTTAGTCTGATTATCATTTAAAAAACAAGGTTTATTATTATTTTTATTTGAATAATTATATAAATAAATATTTATTACATTCCATTTGATTAATGATCAATGGTTATATTTTCATGTTTTCTCTTATATAATGATCATGAGATTAGAATATTTTCTCATTCCAATATTATAAAATTTATTTAAATGAATATATTCATTTTTTTACTATATTTACCCTTTCTAAAGATTTTATCTCACCATTTATATTAAATTTCCATGAGTTATTAATAAATATTCCATGTAAGATATTTCTAGAAGGGGTTCATGTGTATTATGATAATGAATTAACATCGAATAAGAAAAAAATTGTATATTGAGAAATTCTCATTGAAATAAACATGTATTATTATATAATAGTTTGTTTAATAACTGACTATAAAATTAATCATAAAATTTATATAGTGATATAAGTGATCCAACATTTCAATTGGATATTTCTTGTTATAGATGGCTAAAATTACATTGTGTTTATCATTATCAATCCTATAAATATAAAATTTATATTTCCTGCACTATTTCCAAGGGATTTGAACCATTTATTGATTTTTAGTAATGATTCAACTTGTCGTAATTTTGGATGGTTGGATGTTAAGTTATATTTGATTGTCGATATGTGATTTTTTTTATTTGGTAATATTTATATATATATTTATGATAAAGGAATGGATAACCATTCATATTTTCATCTTAAATTGATTCTTATTGAAGTTACATATATTAAAAGATTCAATAATGGTTTATTTTACCCTGTAAAAAAAATTAATAGTATTATGATTTAATATTTATGGAATGATCTAATTTAAAAAATAGGTTTCATTATTTTTGTTTTAGATGTTATTAATTTATATTAACATATAGTTTTTTATTTTAGTACTACATTATCATGTTCTTTTTATTTTTTTATTATTGTTATTAGAAGTATATTTTAATAATCTTATATATAGATCATGGTAAATCAAATGTTTATTAAAGATATATGGTAATTAAATATTTATACTCATCATTTTTAGAAAAATATGATCTAAATGGTGAAACTGATTAAAATAAATAATATTAGGATTAATATGATTTTTTATTTGAATAAAATAAAGAATGTTTTTTCCTATCATTACTATTCATGATATTAAATTATTTTCTCTAATTTAGAAAAATATATTGGAATAAAAAAATTATTCTTTTACCCATGTTTTAAAATAATTTTATATCCTTCATTAAGCATTACTGATTTTTTGGTGTTGTCGTCATTAATATGAGTATTACCATGTTCTCTTTCACTATGTATCGTGCCTCAGATTTAATTTTACCATAATGTACATACATTTATATTATACCAGTACACGCCATATTTGGGAACATGATAACATATTATTATGGTTTCCATTATATTTTCCATTTCAAATTTCCATTGGAATTTAAAATAATTTTTTTTCTTATGGATCATTATAATAATGTAATTTTTTTTGTATTAAAACCTGTTTCTATTACATGATCAATTTTTTTAATATCCATTACATGGAATTCATTTTATAAAAGTTTTAAAACCATTGTATAAAAAATAGATAAAATTATGTTGATGTAATTTATAAACGGTCTTATAATATAATAGGGAGAAAATATGTTTTAAAACAATACTTCTTGTGATATAATTTTAAACACCAGACAACAATATCTATTTGATTTTTGATATACTCATAAAAAATTAATATTAAAATATGAGCTTTATAAACAAGTCATTAAATTTGATATATGAATAAAAATAACTACATTCTGAAAAAATATGTAAAATTGTTTTATATATTTACAATATTATAATTAATTCCAAATAATATTTTAGTCATTTCTTAGTAATATGATTTTATGCAAAAAAATATGATATATTTAATAATTATGTTTAATTTTATTTATAGAATTCAATAATTAACTTCATTTTATGTTGATTTTTATAGATAGAATTTTTTAATTAACCATATTAAAATTTTAAAATTGTGTCGTACAAAAATAATTTCATTTTATACTCATTTTATCAAAATTATTTTTGATTAAATTTTGGATTTTTCTAAAATTATTTACATTTTATTTAACAATGAAAAATTATTATTTTTTAAAAAATATCCATTGGATTAATTAAATAAATTAAAATTAAAGACTCATTTTGTGATCTATTTTATATTAAAGTAACATATGTATCACTTGATAATATATTATAAAATTATATACATATACATAATCATTATACTTCATTTGGTTATAAGTTATTTTTCATTCTTAAAAATAATTTTTCAAAAAAAAATTTCATTGAGCTTCGAACAATTATATTAATATTTATTTCTTACTCTTATCAAAACAAAATATTGAAATATTGAATATATATTTTAAAGAGAGATGTTCATATTTGTGAAATATATCCCTTTTATTTTCTCTATTTTTTTAATAATAGTGTTATATATATTTTCACTATAGTATGGGTAAAAAATATAAAACAATGTTAAAAAATATTTTACTATGCTTTAAATAAAAAAAATTGAATTTATTTAATTGGATGACTTTTTTTAAACGCTTTTAATCTATAGTTTTGAAATTAATCATTTTGTTTCCACATTCATTTAATAATTACCTTAATATTTTATCCAGTGACGATTAAATAAAAATTGACACTTAATTGGTTTTAATATCTATATTTTTAATAGGTATAAAAAGTTGTAAGTTTGAATGTCAAATAATTATGTGAAATATGAATGATTGTTTGTCATTGAATTTATCAAGGTATGGAAGAATCAACATAAATGTTAATGCAAGGTCAACAAAAGTCATGTTCAAGTAATAGAAAAACCATGTAAATGATTTTCATCATTTTAAATATACATTAATATGGTTTAATTAAAATGTTAAAATAAAATTAGATAAATAAATCTAAATATTGGTACATGAAAATATTATATTTAAAATACATAGATACATTGATTTCTTTAAAATCGATCTATGTGAAAAGTTATAGAAATGATATTAATTATATCAAATTCTAAACAAATTTAATTAAATTATTGAAAATTCATTAAAATATAATCATTTTGTAAGAGAATTGTCATGGTATAAAATAATATAATGTATCTATTTAATTGTATCCTTTCAATTTTTTTAAAACGTGTTGACTCCTAAATTGTAAAAACATTATTATCATGGAAATCATTTGAATGTTTAGGAGGAAGTTAAAATAAGAGAAAATGATTATAAAGTCACAAAAATAGATAATTATTTTCTATGATAGTATTTATACTCATAAACAGCACATCATATAAATATAATTATTTTTTTCCTGCTGTTAATGAACTTGAATTTATATTTTTTATACTTTACAAAATTCATTGGATTTACCTCCCCTAACTTATAAAAGGAGATCAAATCCCCATGCCACCTCACAATTCATGTGCCAACTTTAAAAAATAAAACTAATATAAACACTCATGCAGTTACCTAAATATATTATAGATATTTTTTTATTCCAATAATATCATCCTAAGGGTCTATGGATATATTATTGTGATGTTCTTTATATAAGAATTAATAATATTAATCGAATATTATCATTTTATTTCTCCTTATAGATCCTTTAATTTTATACTACCAGTTATACTGTGAAAATAACAACTATATATCAAATACTAATATGATATTATGTTAATGGAATAACATTTTATATCTTCATTTATATCATATTGGAATAAAAACATCATTCATGGGTATATGTGGACTACCTCCTCCACGTAGCGTTGTGTTCCATTTTCAATCACCACATATTATATATATTTATAATGATGTATTTAATGTATATACATATATGATATTATAGAAAAAATTATCATTTTGGAAGGATATTATATAATTTTATTTCCTATCCTCTAATATGTTGGAAAATGATTTCATTATTTATGATTACGTGTTGACTTCCACCTTTATAAAGTTATGGGATTAATTATTATTGTTACACCTTAATTACTGTTTATAATATTTTATTTATTATAACAGATTATAATTATGTGTGTATTATTATTCTCTATATTATGAAATAATTACCCCTTTAACCACCTTCACAATTCCAAATTCATTTTCCAATAATGAAGCGAACATCATGAAAATGTTGTATGTGGACATAAACAATTAAGTAATTAAAATTTTATAATCGTTAATGAAATAATAAGTTTAATGTTAATGGATTAGAAACTAATTTTTTAACATATTAAAATAATTAACATCTGTTTATTATATCATATTAAATGTACATACGTATCTTGTTGGGACTCAAGGTATGGGTTTTCTTAACTCAATTTCAATTCATTGAATTATAACACATATTAATAGACTTTTATATTAATTGATTATGTGTGAATGGATTTATAAAAATTTCAATATAATTTCCCACATGTTTTATGTATATTAAAATATTTTAAATAAATTGTTTTGGATTAATTATAGCATAAAATGTTCTAATCATTATAATGGGTTTTTTTGTCTCAATCTCATTTTCTTAGGGAAAGTCTCATTTCATGCACCATGATTTCATTATATAGAGTAATTATAATATAATTAATGAATTATTATTTATTAATTGGTTTAATTAATCTGATATATAGAGATATATCATATTCACTCTTTTAATTATATTTTTAATTTTACCGTTGTGATAATGAAATTTTTTAATCTATTTTATTTTTGAGAAGGTCAATGATACATTTCTATTGAAGTAAATATCATGGATCAAATTATTTAAATTATATTTATTTTATAATGGTATGTTTATTTCTAAAATTTTCATCTATCTGTTCCATTTTCAATACTTTGAAACATAAAATGATAGAAAATAAATTATTAATAAAAAAGAAAATTGTTTTATTTATTTCAAGATTATTTTTATTCCATGAAAATATATTACATTAAAAGTTTTAAAAATGGGTTAACTAATACTAATGATTTATCAAATTCATTTCAAACCATGTTGAACAATTTATAATCTATTTTATAAGGAATATCCATTTTATTTTCCCAATGTGTTACTTTTAACCAATTATGTTAATGAAATATTATTTTTAATATATATGGATTTAAAACCATTTCCCACAAATTGTTCAATTATTTTCATTAGATATTACTAAAAATTATTCAATTAATATTATTAATGAATGTTTATTCCAAAAAAATTGTATTTTTTTCTATTAGTTAAAAATAAAATTTTTAGTATTCCCTACGTTCAATAAATGTATTAAAAGATCAAGTAAATATATTTTATTTAATTTCAACATAATTTATTAATTTAAATTATTTATTTTAATATGATCTCATGATACCAACCATATTCACTCTCACAATGGATTGAAATGATTTTTTAAATATATTATCATTATATCCATTACGTATCTATGTATAAATCATATAATAAATTAATTCATGTTGTTTTTAGAATTTGGATACTGGTAATAAAATCATAAAAATGTTATATTAATTCATAATACATGTAAATTGATAATGATGATTTTTAATACTCATATCTTTCATGATAAAGGGTGATCGAGAAATTTTTTATATGAAAGGTGAGCCAAATACATGTCTCCAATTTATTTGGTAGTGTTTCATATCATTATTAGAAGGAATGTGAAAGTTAATCAATATTTATTCACCAACATATTTAACTAGGCTACATTATCATCTAGAATGTGTGAACATGGGGGATGAATGTAAAATAGAAAGATACCAATTTATTTTCATTATGATAGATATGGTTATTGAAAGTTCCTTTGATAATTTTTTGACATCACATGGGCAGTAATAATTGATAATTATGACAATTTCCTTTATTAATAAACTATGTCACCTCACATTTTTAATTATATATAATTTTATAGGTATATATTTTCTAATGTAATTCTCTTATATGATGATTATGTTCTCATACCATTATAATCATTTTATGCACATTGAATATATTTATTTTTTAATTCCCATGTTTACTTTTACTGATCATTTGAGATAACATTATTATAATTTCTTTTTAAAAGTTACAAAAATGGTCTTAAGTAAGATATTTCTAGTATGGTTTAATGTGGGTGATGATGAAGAATTAATGTAGGAGTAGTGAATATATATTTAATTAGAAATTATGTGACATAAATAATTATTTATAATTATTTAATATTGGGTTCTATATATTTAGAACTCTAAACCAAAAAGATCCTCAGATATAAAAGAGATCCAATATATCTACTAACTATTTAATACCATGGATGTCTAAATTTTTTTCTTGTCGATTAATATCAAATATGGAAATGTAAATTTTATAATTTTTATAGTAGATCTATGTGGGTGGGTGTAACCTTCCATTAGTCTTTAGATAGTTATTTCTCTAACATTTTAATGGTTTCACATTATCTATTTCTTGGTAGGGGAGATAAGGATTTATGGGGATACCTATTGTGGTTAGGTCATAGATTTTTTTTATTATTGGAAAAAACCTATCCATTTCATAAACCTTTTAGAAATTTTTTCAACATGTATAACATAAAAATATAATAATTCATTTTATGGAAGAGAAGGTGTGGTTTCCGGGGATTTAGAGTATTTTCCATTACACATTTTGTAATTTTATTACTAATCATGAAAAACTAAATAGTCTATTCATTAAAAGGAAACAAGTCTGAAAATATTATTTTCTCCACCCCAGAATTCCCTTCCCTTTAACCAACAATCAGAACGATGTGTTTTTAACACCCTCAACCCCTCTGTATCATTTATTTAAATTATTCATTAATTTTTAGATCATGGAGTAACCTTCTAGGTGTCTCTCCATCTATTTCATTCTCCCTCTTTGGATTTTAAAATATCTTCTTGTTGTTGATGAATCTAAACTCTATATTTTTAGTTCTTGTTTCTGGGTTGAGATCATTGATCTCTTTCACCATTGTTCATGTTTAATGGTTTCATTGTGTGCCTTGTATTTTTTGATAAATTCACATTGTTCTATTATAGAACCCAATATAGATTAACCCAAAATTGATTTTTTTTAATTTAAATAGTGTTGAATTAAATGTAATTCCTCACTCTGAAAAAATTCCCTTTCCATTTCTTTATTAGAAAAACTGAATTCCATTGAATTGGGCTGTTATTTGAAAAATGGGGTTTTAACATGAAATTGGAAAACACAAAATTCTATTTAATTGGGAAGAGTTTATAGGAATTTATGAAATATAAATTTTTTAATTATAATTTTGGTTTTTCTGGAAAGTGATTTGATTACATTTTTGGATTTAATTATGGAAATGCTTTTGATGGAAAATTGTGAAAACCCCTCATTCCAATGATTTTTTGGTTTGTTTTAAAAGTGATATAATTTGAGTGAAAATTAAATTAATGAATTTAATTTTTGAAACTAGATTGTGAAATTTTATGAGTTGTTTTGAAATCCTTATTTTACGAAAATTGCCTTAAAATAATTAAATACACATTAGGGTTTTATCACTGTGAAAATGAATGTTTTTTATGAAAATCCAATTATGGGTTTTAAAGGGAGAATTTTAATATTTTAAATGGATAATGGGATTTAATAGTCCATTAAATTAAAAAAAATTAATTTTCTATAGTTGTTTGGTATTAGAGAACATTATATCATTCAGTTGTTGGTGAGTTATTTTTGGTGAAACACTATGATTTAAAAAATTACAAAATGTTATATCAGTATAGGTAATTCCTTAGGCGATGGTGATGAGTCTCCTTTACTTATGATCAAATTTTAATATGTTCATATTTTTCATTTCACAAAGATGGTTCCCTATATATTTCAACTATCACACCTACTTACCACATGACTATGCTGATACCTTGCTTATATTTAAATGTATATATATTTCATTATTGTAAACTTTTTTACCAGGACTTTGAATTAAAAAAAACTATTTTATACAATAGTTTTTATTTAATCTATTTTGTAAAAATATCCCTTTGTGAAAATTAACCTTGGATTTAAGATAAATTTCATAATTTGAAATGTATTTCCATCACTTGAAATTTGAAACTTGAATTGCTATTATATTTCATTATATGGAAATATAATTCATGAATTGTTTAATTTATGCTATTTGAAAAACCAAACATGTTTATTTTAAAATTGAAATAACTTTACATAGTTATTTTTATATTGAAATATGATATGGAATTGTTGGTGAAATCCAATTGGTCATTGCCTCACACCATACATGTGCCTTCGTGTGTTTGTAGATTATTAACGACTAGGTCCATATAAGGGTAGATGATCTCTAAAGGTGGATCCATATGTTAATCCTTGTACTTGGTGACTGGCCCATATGTTGGGACATATACATTTTCTTGTTAATTTGTTATATTTCTTGGGAATTTTTATGACTAGTTGGCTTTTGTTACATTAATCTCAGTGTACTCTCTTTTTATATTCATACTATATTATTTCTTTTACTTCTACATGATTAGTACAGAAATCATTCCCACTTCCTTTTGTTTAATTCAATGTTCTAGTCACAGATCCATGGGGATCTAGAATTTCCTTATATCTTTGTTAAGGATGGCATGGTGATCTAGGTACTTGGGTACCTTGGTTGGCTCGTGACATAGTCGTATCATATGAGAATTATTTTCATCTTGAACTGATGTAAGTATGAAATTGTGAAATAATTATAGGAATTATGAGGTAGTTGTGATTGAGTGTATGGAAATATCTCCCTATAATGACCCTTAAGTCACTAGTGGTGTTTGGTAAATGATACATTGTGGTTTAGTTCCATTATTATTCATATTTTTAATTGGATAAGTTGAAATCTAAATGATGTCTGTTCAATATGTTGGTATCAATTTCCCTTATTTATTTCTTTCTATGTAACTATATGTCTCCCTTGTTGTCTACTGATGTTTTATATCACCATGGATATGGGAATATGAGTAAATCTGGTCTAAGAGGAAGTTACTATTGAACCTCAGCAAATGAATCAAATTGTAGATCTATGTCTAGTCAAAGTGATTGTGCACACTGTCCATAGTCTAGGACAATCACCATCTCCATGTACCAATTTCGGCTCTAGCTATGGAACATGAGAGGGATTTTCCCATGATTTGTTCACAACTATTCATTTTCTAGATGATAGATCCATTCAAATCATTAAATTATCCTCCTGAGGTTGTTGAATTAATTATCATGATCAAATATTTATTTTCGATCTAGGAAAAACCAAACAAGATCAATTTAAAGTTTGCCACTATCATACTGGAAGAACTAACTATGAGATGGCGAGACACTATGGTGATTGAGAAGAAACATGAGTGATTATAGTGGAAGAAAATAAATGTAATTATCACTAACTAGTTTGTTCTATATTCAATGTTGTTATCAATGTTTACATATTTTTTTAGACATGAGAAAGATAATAAGACTGTGATAGAGTATTAACTCTATTCTTCCAAGCCTTTTCATTTTGCACATGAGATTATATCAATTGATATGATGATGGATTGAAGTCTCGATTTGGGATATCATCAGTATATTCATTAACATGTATTCTCACCAAATCGTGTTTCTTATTATGATTTATAAGATAGAGATTTTATGGTTGAAACGGCCATGGATAGAAGGTTAGGGTTTTTGGGAGATTCTTTCTCTCCTAGTGGTATTATTGTTTCCTACAAGGAACAAATAATAATTATGATTTTCATGGATGTTCTAAATAGTCAGGTTGTTCTACCCCTCCTACAATACTAGGAATATGTCCTTCAATTTCCTACAAGTTTTAAAGCTAGGACATTGAATTAGGGACTGCATTGAGGAACCCATAAACCATAGCTTCAGTAGAAATTGATGGATCTTAGAGAGATTATACAATGCTTATTATACTCTTTTTAGTGGAACAAGATCATCAACTCCCCCTAAAACTATGGAAAATCATATTCTTCATGTGTAAATGGGTTCAACCCATAGGCACCTAGAATAATGATTCTACATGTAGATGAAGAGTCTCCATAAGAAGCAGTTATGGGTCCTGTGATTATGAGATTTACCATTACTATAGATTCATCATTATTGAATCCTTAATTTGATACTTTTCCTCCTCATTGAATTATTTGAAGTCGTATTTTTAATCTAATAAATCAAAATATGGATCTGTTATCCAACAAAATGGAAATTAATACACTACTCGGTGCAAATAGAGAGAGGGGTCTCTATAGTCCCTCTTATGATTTCTCTCTAGAAGATATTTGATATTTCACATAGATTTCTTGATCTCAACATAAATCATCTAGACGATATATTCAATATACATTGGATCACTTACAATAAAACTTTAATTCATTACTATCTTCAACTAGTATCCTTTAGAAGAATCCATAGTGTGGTTTATGGCTTTCAATGAAAATGTGACAAATTTTCAAGAAGATCCATACATTATAATCTAGTTTTTGGGAATGTAAAAGCTGTGTTTTCTCAGGATAAAGAGTAGTAATTGTGGTGTGGTAATCTCCCTCTATTTATCCTTATGTTTACCGATGTGTTTTATTCTAAATAATCTAGTTTTTCACTAGTATGGGAGGTAGATTTTTTCATTTACTTAATGTTTGGTAATCATGCAATATCGATTCTCTCATATCATATGTAACTAGCTGAAATGTAAGAGGTGATGTTCTGGATTGACAATCTACTGAAGAAAGACTTTATACGCCTAACTGTGTAAGCTTTGGTAGAACCCATTATAATTTTTGAGAAATATGATGGTTATATTCCTTTTTTTTATAACCTAAATCTCAATCAAGTGAAGAAAATAAAATGAATCAATTTCAATGTATTGAATATCATTTTTTTTCAGTTAAAGGAAAAATTGTATCTCAAGGATTGATCTTCGATCTAGATTCCAGAAGATGAGAAATAAAGAATCTAACATTCGAAAAAATTCCATTAGTAGAAGGAATAGAGAATATGTGTACCATTTTAAAAAATTTGATATAAAAAGTGTTCTCGCAGTCTTTTTGGGGTTAATGTTTATAATTTCCTATGAGTTCCAAGACCCCATTGTGGTAGTCTTTATGGATGACATCCTCATTTATTCAATGTATGTGGGGGATAATATGCATATTCTGAGAATAATTCTGATATTCCTATAAAATCATTGAATATAATCCAAGAATTCCAAATGTGATTTCTAGATATCCAAAGTTATGTTATTAGGACATGTGGTTTCAGATCATGGTATATTACTAGATCTAGAAAAGTTAAAGACAGTTATTTCTCTAGAGAAATCCCAAAATGTCTTCGTGATTTAGCGATTCTTGGGACTAATTGTATATTATTTCAAATCCATAAAGGACATCTCAATATTGTATTCTCCATTAGCTCTAATACCTCGTAATGGATTATTTTTTAAATAGGATAAAAGATTATATAATTCTTTTGTTGAGATGAAACATCTTTTTACAAGTACACCAATGTTGAGTTCCCAAGTGGCTGGACATGGCTATATGGAATTATATGATGCATTGATTTAGGTCATTGAATGTATTCTTACAAATGGTGATCATGTTGTTGATTAAGTATCTCATTAGCATTGGATAAAAGGGTATAATTATCCAACCCGTGACCATGGACTAGAAGTTGTGTTGCAGTTGTATAAAATTTGGAGGCACTACCTTTATGAAGAAAGGTATACCATATATTCCGATCAAAATAAATTGAGTTATATATTCTATAAAAATATTTTAAAATCTACTATTGTAATTGGATGGAATACCTACAAAATTTCAGATTTTTCTTCACATATAACCTAGGGATTGATAATTTCATTTTAGATGATTGAAGTAGTAAGAATATGAACTCGGTAGTGAAAACAATATCGTAAGAGTAGAATTTGATAGCACTATTTGAACAGTTTCGAATTTGAGTTTAGTAGAAATGGGATGAGTTTTCCATGTCTAGTGTTCAATTTAAAAACAATTTTCTTGAAATTATTCATTAGGATCACGGAATTTATATGAGTTCTGTAGCATGAGTGACAAAGTTAGTTATGCTGTGACAGTTTCCTAGTGATCATTCTACAGAAAAGGGATTATATGATATCAAATTTATTCTGTTGTACCATCCTTTGTTAGGAAATTTATTACAATCGATTGTCAAAATCAATAGTGGGCAGTGAACCCATGAACAATTATGTGGTTCTAAGACAAGATGCGAAAATTTTGGAGGCCATGTATGAGAATTCACATTGCTGAATTTCTCTATCGATATTATATGTTCGGACAGGTTATGGTTGGTCGAAAAAAAACATTCGGGTTTTCTTCATTGACTTCCAGTTCATATATTGAAGTAGGGTGATATATCTATGGAAATTGTGGTCGTGTTTCCGAGTACCTAGATAAAGAATAATTTTATATTGGTGGTGATATACAAGATGACTAAATTGGAATACATTATAACCATTCAAGACAAAACCAATGATGAGGTGTTTAGAGATATCTATGTTAACGAGATTGTTTGGTTTAATATAGATCCTTATGCAACTATTTCTAATAAATATCGTCAATATAGTTCTCTTTTTGAGAGGCCTTCAAGAGGAACTGTGATCTCATGTTCATTTGAGTATGACATACCATCCACATTGAAATCACCATATATAAAGAGCTATAATGATTATTGAAGATATGATCCCTGGTTATTTTCGGGACATTAGTAGAATTTGGATAATCATTTTGGCCTGGTTGAGTTTTCGTATAACAATAGTTACCAGTTTGTGATTAAGATGGGTCATTTTATGTCCTTGTATGGTTAGAAATGTAAATATCTGGTATACTAGTGGGATAATGGTAAACTTTCCTATGTTAGACCAATTTTGGTACAATATATTATCAATGATTCAATTTATTCTTTAGATAAGGTTAAAAACACAAAA
Organism: Viscum album; assembly: GCA_963277665.1. NCBI lineage: Eukaryota > Viridiplantae > Streptophyta > Magnoliopsida > Santalales > Viscaceae > Viscum > Viscum album. Next base: position 2,054,845,859 of record OY728120.1, on the reverse strand, counting down.
CAAATCATGCCTTATGTTGATCATTACCATTTTACATTTCAATTTCTAGTTGGTGACATATTCTTTTAATTTTTACCTCATTTGGGTCATTTACAACATCGGAGGAAAGGGTTTTTTTCTCTATATTTTGTGGGGAATTTTGATGTTTTTCCGAATTTGTGGATGTTTTATTACCATTTGGAACTACCACCACATATGATGTTGACACATTGACTATTCCTTGTATCTCAATAACAAAAGCATCTATCTGATCCATATATTGTTCTTGTATGGAGTGATCATGAGGTAGAGTGTGATTTAACCCTGACTAAATGGCTTGGCATGATTCTTGATTATGAGACCAAGGTGCTTAATGGGAGGGTGATATCATTTTTCAATTTCTATTAAATAAAAAAGTTTATTTTCATTAGGTATTGGAGAATGAGAAACTGATGAATGATCAGTGTCCTCACCTTTTTGAAATGGAGGCTTATAGATAAGAATTCTGGGACAGAGAGTTCTTATGGTGGGGGAGTTTGTAACATTACCTATACTTTAGACATGTACATTTCTACCATTGTCATTTATTCCCTTTTTATTTATCTTGATAGGGCATAGAATGTTTTGGGGAATACGAATATTGGTAATGTCCTAATTTGTTGGATTCATAGAAAAAACACAGTCATTTCCCCAAACCGCTGGAGGTTTACACAACAGGTAATACTATTACATGATACATAAATCATAAAATTGATAATAAATTCCCTTTAGTAGGAGGTGAGGGGTAATTTTGAGACTAAGACATTTTTTAATTACATGTGGTTTTCTTGGGTTACACATCGTATAAAACCCTTAAAATTTTTCTAAAAAAGAAACATAGAAGAACATATTATTTCTTTCCCTCTAGAACTTCCTTTTCTTGACCCAACATCCTTAAATTGGAAATATTGTGATACATAACCCTTAAGGGTCATTTAATTTAGTGATTGATTCTTTTTGAGATCGTGGTGTGTCATTCCATGTATGTTTTCTCTATATCTATTAATATCATTCATTATTCTCCCTTCGAGTTTGATATGCCATCTTAGTTTTGATGAATCTAAATTACATATGGGTAGATCATGTTTCTAGGTTGAGGTCCTTGATCTACTACACCATAATTCTTATTGGATTGTTCTACTAGGGGCATTATGTTTAAATGAGAATGTTATGAGGGTTTTTAAGATGATTACTAATTTTTAATTAACCAAAAATTGCATTTTTTACATTAATTATTTTAAAAAATAATTAATTTTTTTGGATAGATAAAATTCCTTTCATTTTTTATAGAAAACTCATTTCTGTGGAATTGAGTTTTTCTGAAAATTGGGGATTTTTCATAAAATTAGAAAAACACCTAATTCCTTTGACTTAGAGCATGTTTATGGTAATTTTTGAAATTTAAATATTTTTATTCAATAAATTATTTGTATGGAAAATGGTTCAATTAGATTGTTCTATTTAATATTTTAAATAGTTTTGTTAAAAAATTATGAATAACCACAATTAAAGTGAGTTGTGGTTTTATTATAAATCATGTGTAATTTGATATAAAATTATCTTTTTGAATTTAATTTGTGAAAGTGGATTGTTAAATTGCATGATTTCTTCACAAATCATTATTTTTTAAATTTTTGTAAAACAGTTTATGGAATCCTTAGGTTTTAATCTTTTTGAAAATGTATGTTTTTTTATAAAACAAATTATGGTTTTTATTGTAAAATATTTATATATTAAATGTAGAATGTGAATTTATTCTATTTTAAATTTTATTCAATTAAATTACCCATCATTGTTTGGTAATAGAGAATATATAAGACTTAGGTATTTAGTGAGAAATTTTGGGCAGAACATTGTGATTTACAATGTTCTAAAACCTCATATCATCATATTCCATTACATAGACAATTTTGATAGCTCAACCTTACCATAGGATTGAGGGGGAATTTGTATATATTTCCAGTTTCATAGTTATTGTTTCAAATATCATAGAACTATTGTACCTATTTGGAAAATGACCATGTTGATCACTAGATTGTATTTCAATGGATATAGGCCATTGTTGTAAATATATTTTTATACCTTGTGAATTTATATAATCTATTTTATTTTAGATTGTTTATTTAATTTATTTTTTGAAAAGTTCTATTTGTGTAAAGAACCCATTGATTAATGGTAATTTTGATTGTTTAAAATATATTTCCATCATTTGAATTTTGAAACATAAATTATTAAATTGTATCAATATTATGGAATATAAAGAATGAATTGTCTTATTTGTGGCCTTTTAAATGCGAAACCAATTTATTTTAAAATTGAAATAACTTTACATATTAATTTTTATATAAGAATCAACTATGGAATCATTGGTAAAATCATATTGGAATTTCGCAGACACCCTATTTGTTACATTGGGGGTTTGTAGATTATGTCCATCTTGGTTTGAGTAAGAAACAAGGATCTATTGGAGGTGGATAACATTTTTTAATATTGTACTTGGTGAGTTGTCTCTGAGTTGACATTTTGGTAGTATGTATGTTTTCTAGTACATAGTTGTAGTACATGGGCTTGTTCATGCAAGTTAGACATCTGGTACAATTCTCTCAGTGGAGTATATTTTGATATGAATAATTTTTTATGTGTTATATTTTCACATTATTATTTAAAATATAATTCCCACATTCTTTTTGTATGATGTCAGGTTCTAGTCCCGAATACATGCATATCATGATCATCCATCAACCAATGTTAGGGCCTTCTTGGTAATCAGGTTACTTGCGTACCTAGGCCAGTTCGTGACAGCTAGTTTGGGGTTATGATAGTTCATTAAAGATCTATATTTATATATAATTATATATTAATATTCAGTAATTTGAGGTTAACGTAATAGGTAAGTATGCAATCACAGGTTTATATGTTTAATGTTGATCTGACGTTTAGTATATAAAATTCAATTTTTATGGCCATAAGGTATTATACAATATGTTTATTTAAATACTATACTATGTTTTTATAAGGATACTCTCTTGAGGTAATTATTTTATATTGTATATTGGATTAACAATGGCGGTTGAAATGTTATTTTTTATCATGTTAATATTTTTTATAGATTTTTCTGATGAGGCCAAGGATAACAATTCCAGGAGAGTGTATAATGATTATTCATATTAATGATAGAAATATTATATGAATAAGTTGAAATTAATGTTATTTTGGGAAAATATTTCATCGACCGTTATATTTTAGATATTTTATAGAATGATTTTTGTTAGACTGGAGGGGCTATTATTGATGTGTTGTAGATTAATGTTTCTTATTTTGTTTTAATGGACTCTTTGGGTTTTATATTATCACGTGTTAATCATTTTCGTTTTACTCATAATAGAAAGAAAATAATTCTATCCATTTATAAACATAATGGCTAATCAGAAGATGATTATCATGTTTCATGAATTAAATAATAATACCCATAATTAGGAGGAAAATATGAGTTAGGGAGTAATTTAAATAAAAAAACAATCAAATATGAAATTTTTGTTATTTATTTTTATAAAATCAATTAATTTTTTTACTTAGGTTGTTATTAAATATTTTATTTGATTTCCTCAACTCTAAGAAAAATATCTAGAATTATTTTTCATTTTATTTCTATTCTAGATAAATTAATTGTCTAATAAATCCATTACATATTAATGGATTAAGGTTATTATCATTTTTCTATCAATGTTCTCTATCACTCCCTATTTACCGGGGATGTTATTCTTTTCCTGCATATCAATATTCTATCTTTTTGATAATCTACATATATCTAGGAACCTGATTATGTTTCATGATAATGGACTATATATTTCCATTTTCCCCAATTTGAAAGGATGTTTATTTATTAATTTTTACCATGGTTGTTTGCAATTATAGTATTTTTATGTATTAAAAATAATTTCCTTTAATGATTTTAGTTTATAACTTTAACTCAATAGATTTGATTAAAAAAATGTTTCATAACATTTTATAAAGAACGAGATAATATTTAATGGTTCTAAATTCATTAAGTTGATAAGAATGTGACACCCAAATTTCTTTTTAACATAATATTATTCTCAGTAGCATTCTTGGCAAGAAACACTATTCTTTATGATATTTTTTATATACCAAAAATATATCCATATTTAAATCTCAATCATATAAACATGATCTAAATTTTCAATAAGAATAATTATAACCCCATTATGGAAGTTATTTAAATAATCTATAATTTTTAATTCATATTAAATAGGTACTAATATTTGAGTAGTCACTAATTCTAGAATTGTTTTATCAAAAATGATTTATATTAAATATTGTGATTGAATATTGTACATAATTTCTTAATCATTAAGAAATTCCATTTAAAAAATGTTTTGTTATTTATTTATATCAACATTGAAATATTATATTTACATGATATTTTATGATATTGAGAAATTAATATATTTTCTGTGAATTGGATAAAATTTTGTTTCTATTAAATTATCATTTATATTCATTAAGTAATAATATTTAAATGTTATATTATGATTTGAATTTTATTTTAAATAAATATTTGTATCCATTAAATAAATATTATCTAATAACATATTTTTGAGTTATTATTTTCCATGATTATTTAATAGGTTCATTTTAAGGCGCAAAACACATTCATAATCACTTATTTTCACTGTGATGTAATTTTTTTTAGTAAAATTGATGTCTTACAATTCTAAAAATTTAATAATGAAAAATTTATTCCATATTTGTAATTTTTAGGATCACAATTGGGAAATTGATTCACATTTTGGTCATTATAAATAGTAGTCGTTGAAAATATGTGTTCCTTTTGTAAGGGAAGTTGAAAAAAAATCTACACATATTATTATTTTTACATTTAATCATTTTTTAAAAGTGTTCATAGAATAGAAGAATTTGAATGTTGGAAATTAACTATTTTTTTCTAAAAATAGACGTTGAAACCCATTCGTATATGAGGAGATATAAAATACATTGATGTTAATTTTACCAAAAACAGGCATTGAAATATTTTATACTCAGCTTTCTATGTCATTTTTTATGAAACTATTTTTTATATTAGAGAATAAAACAATTTATTGAATATTTTTGTATTATGTATTTTCATTAACATATTTATTATTATATATAGAAGTATTTTTGTAATTTGTTTCATAAAAATCAACATGAGAGCCAACTAGGGGGATTTCAATGTTGGTTTTATAAATAACAATCATTGAAATATGAAATTTTATTAATTATATTATTAAAAAATCACATCAATGAAAATAATTAAACAAAAATAATAACATTAAATAATAAATGAAAATAAAAAAAATTGATGGAGAGTATAAAAAATCTTTGAAAATATTCAAAACATTTATTAAAAATATACAAGTAAATAAAATTAAATATCCATTTTTTTCACAAATATGAAATATTATACATTTTTTACTGTATTATTGTCATTTTATTCATACTAAGAATCATTTTAACAAAATTACAATGTAATGTGATAGAAATTTTGAAAATTAAATTATTTTATTACATTATAATTGTAATAAAAAAATGTCCCATTCCAAAATAATTTTTTTCTCTTTCCATTATAATATTATAAATGAGTTGTAAAACATAATATCATCATTAATGATTATAATGTTAATGATAACAATTTTTTAATAATCCAATAATTAAAAATTAAAAATAGAAGAAATGTATGAAAATAATATAGTCAATAATATATAATTTCCCTTACCGTGACATTCATATATTATATCCATATATATATATATTAAATTCATGGTACTTGGATAATGTATTTAATAAATGTTGGAATAAAGCCATAGTCAATAAATCCCAAAAAATATGTAAAAACGTATAGAATAAAATATATGTAACGCCCCGACCCTAGATACATAGAGTCGGTGAATTATTACATAACAATGGCATGATCACAAAGGATCAAGTCTCAAAAGACCTGATTAATGTAGTAGTCTCTGAAACACTAGATATATTCATAAGTCTTACATTACATCATAAGGTAAAAAAACTACAACAACATCTTGTCTTCATATCCCCTCATACTATCCCAACAGGTCTTTCATAAATTACTTCTTCACATCATAGGAAAAATAAAACTTTGAAAGGGGTGAGCTCAGATTATCAATAAGGATATCAATATAGCAGAAGCTTTCATAGATAATCATAAAAACTTAAAGAAATTTATAAATAAAAAGCATTTTAAACTTGAACATCATCATAATATGGAAAAGATAAAATTAAATAATGTCATTAACTTATTCACATGGATATTCTACTAGTCGAAAAATTACGTTCAATATCAATAACCACTTTCATAATGATGGAATGCATAATGACAGACTATCATAACCACATATCCAAGGCCTCGTGCCAAGACTACAAATAAGTTTTTTGTCAAGGCCTTATTCCACGACACTAGTTTGTCACATGAGACCTACCGATGCATCGAGGAGCTATAGCAGGCTCCACCCGTCACTTACTAAGTCCAATGCATTCCTCATATGAACAGGTTTAAACATACCATAAACATTCATATTAAAACTAGAATACGAAATGTCAATACTTTAACCACAAACCATGAATGGTATAAAAATAGCACATCCACATTCAAACATAACTCATTCGATAAAATATAGAAGATTTTATTGTATCATATTAACCTCAATTGAGAATAATGATGGATATTGACATAGATGAAAATAATCATGAAAACTATTTGAGAGAATATCCCCCTTTTTCTTGAAATCATTTAAAAGTCACACTATTTATCAGGAAGCCATTTAAAAATATATTTTTGAATCAAAGTGTCCCATACCACTTTGAAACGTTAAAAGAGAGTTTTAATTTTAAAACTTTAATGTCCATATAAATAAATCTTTAAATCCATTTTTAAAACATGGTCATTAATTAGACATATTTAGAAGAATAAGTCTTTAAAACGTTTAAAAATAGTATTTTAGTTAGAGTTCCTAACCAAAAGAGAGACACTTGAATTCAATGAAATGAGGTAATAAAAATTTGTAATATCATGATAATAAAGGGATTCATGATATAATATGTCAAAGTACATTATATACACCACATAAAAGTGATTTGGTGTCTAAGAACAATGAAGTCTCAATGGAATGTAAATTGCGATAAAATCTCTCATAAACGCTGTATCCATAGAATAAGGATAAATAAAAAACATAATTATGTGTGAAAAATATAAATACAATATATATGATTGGATATTCAGTGTAAAACAATCAAAGGACATTCACAGAAATTCTAGTAAAAACATCACCAATGAATTGGATGTTTATCTCAACAAATCGAGATTGAGTAAAAATTACTCCTATCAAGTTCATACCAATGACGTGAGAATTTTTCAATGGAGTGATTATGTGTATAAACATTATATACATAGAAAGGGGAGTGGAAATTATGACATAATCAAATGAATAGTGATTCCACACATAATCATGGAGTAAAATTATCAATGAAGAATGCGTAAAGCCGAATGAGTGGAAATTGAAATTTCAAATTCCCTTATCGATTTGGTAACTTATGAAACATGAACACATGAAAGAAGGACCATAAAATGATGATGTAAATACCCATAAATTAATTTATATAACACAATTAATACTATCATGGGTAGTACACACACCACATGCAATAAATAAGTGGTGAACAATGGAAATCTCATTAAATTAAAAGTGAGATAAGAAACCCATTACTTTGTACTTTTTCCTTGGTCGACTGTAGGTTAACCTCCTGTATAATGGTGAAATAATTGTTATTGAATTATACAATAATAATATACATTAATATGATATCATATATGATCTTTTAACATTGATTTGTTAATAATATCTTAGTATAATCATCATTTCGGGTGTTAACTTACTCGTTTTTCTTTATATTCTTTGTCACATAAGCAGTGTTTTTAATGGATAGGTTGTATCTTATTCATATCCAGAATTATATCAATTACATCAAAATTATTTTTAAATCATAAAATGACAATTATACTTGAATGGATTCTATGGAGAATGAATCTCATCGCTTTCGTGGAGACGGTTGTCCGTACGTATGCACGAGGGAAAATATCATTATTTTTATGTTAAAATAATATATAATTGGATGGTATATCATAAAGACAGAATAATTATCATGTTATATTTATTATTTAAATGAATTACACAACATTATAATACCCATCCAAATAATAATTTATTGAATGACAATTACACCACGATGTGGAGACGGTAAGCCATACGTACACACGTATCGTGACAAGTAATTCAAATGATGGATACAATACTGAATATTGTTGTACCATATATATAATAATATTATAGTATATAGTAGATACTGGATTCATTATTTTAGAATGGGAATAAAAAAGAAATAAGAGGATGAAGAAGAAATGAATTTGAAAAAGGGTGGTAAAAACATCACCTCTTCTTCGGGTTCATCCTTTTTATTTGATCAAAAGGGATCCTTAGGATGGATTTATGATCAAAATAAGGACTCTAGGTTGTATTGAGGGAAGTTGAGAGAGTATTTGGGCATGTTTTGGCCGAACAAAAAGCTTTTAAGGTGTGATGTAATGAGAAGGAGGAGTTCCCTTTTATAAGAGGGGTGAGGGGAAACATTTGAAAGGCTATAAATATTATTTTATAATAAATTCATATTCTGTTTCTAATGGCTCCAATGTAGATTATTTAAAGTTAATGGTGGGGGTAGGTCAAAAACCACTCAACTAATAGAATTTATACAGGTTTGGGTCATTATATTAACCATGTCTTTATGTATTAACTCTTAGTTAATTAGTTTCACTTTTACAATGTCTCTTGGTAATTTTATATTATATAGTTAATAAAGTTACTAAATACATCCAAGAGACCCCCAGGTGGTCAATTAATGATACACATATCATGATATAAGACTATTGTCCGATAATTAGATTTTTAGGAATTTAATATCATTTAATAATATAATATTTGTTTTAGAAACTCTTTTATGTCAATTTTGACACTATTCTATATTTGATTTTTGTGAAACTCATAACAGAATGATTAAATTAAAAATATCAATTAAATAAATTATAATATGTCATATTAACCTATAAAATTATTGTAATTCAATAAAAGTCTCCAATTATATTTATTTGGGTTTTTATAATATCAATTATTTTTAATTTTTCACTACTATGGTAATTACTGCATCATCATTGTGCCATAAATAAATTAAATTATATAATGTCTAAAAATTATAAATAAAATATAATTATGTAGGAAATCTATTTATCTTTCTAATGAATATTTATAATAAAATATATCTTATGTTTATCCTAATATTAAATTTTTTTAGGAAATAAACTTTGATTTTAACTCTTTTAACTCTTCTTTGAATTAAATAATAATAAATGTCCTAATCTAATCCAAGTGGACCTATGTGATAATATTTTATTCCAAAGGTTGTTTGTGGTCGAGATACACTTTTCCAATAGAATTAGGACATGTGTTAGGGCAATATTAATATCATTTTTACCCTTAATTAGCCTATTTACTTTTAACAGTGGTAATTACAAGTAAAAAGTTACTATTCACCAAAAATTATTTTCATCTCAATAAACCACATTTTACTCCTTGATATTAACCGTGTCTGTTGGATTTTTTAAATTCCACTCACAGAAGCGGTAAAACTAAGTTTTATTAAAAATTCATTTTTTAACAACCACTTAGTGGTTTCACTATTCATCAAAAAATGTCAGTTTCCACAAATATACCAAAAACTAGGCTTAAGATATATTTGATATTATGAATTAAAAAATGAAGTCTATTTTACCAAATTGAAAACATATCAGTTGCATTAATTAATTTTAAAATTAATTCCTGTCGTCAAAACAAATAGTGTGTTTTTAAGAGATAATTACTATCAAAATATTGACACTTGTTTATGTATGGTTTAAATGTGAAATCTCATCCAATGACCAACATTGTATTAAATGGTTATAATATATTCTTAATATACTTTAAAACCACCCAAATTAATAATTTATCACTATTAATTATTTCGATTAAAAAAGTTGCGTTTAATTAAAATTTAGTAACTTTCACTATTCATCAAAATACGAAAGTAATCCGAAAAGTTCCCACATTTCACACTAAGATAATTTTGATATTAAGAATCCAAAACTGAAGTCCATTTCAAATGAAAAAATTTATAAAAATTTAAAAAGTAGGTTTTACTATTCATAACGTCTAGTTTGATTGGTTGTGGTGTGTAAAGATCTCAAAGTTGTGTATAATGCACGTCATTGCATTATTCAATGGGAAACGTACCGTAGATGCTTGGGGTGTTACATTCTCCCCTCATTCAATAAATTGTGTTCTCGCAATTATTTTAAAATTCGGCTTAAGAATATAATGGAAGGTCCCACATCGGAAAAAGAGTCAATAAAACTATCACTTTAAAAGAAAGGAAGAGAGGTATAAAGATCACCCAAGATAACCCATAATAGGATTCCATATTGGAAAACATGGATATTGACGATAATATAAGTGTTCATTTCTAATGGATAGGGATAGAAAACATGATCATGATAAAGTTAACAATAAGAAAATCACAAACTTGTGTTGGGAAAAATTGTCCTTAGTCTCCCAGTTGGAAAAGTAAACTGCCAACAAATTTTTTGTTTTAAGTTACATTACATAAGGATGAGGAATTCATTTATGATATTGACTAAGAACATAGAGATATATACTTACTTTTTAAGTAGAGTTTCATTATTTAATAACTTTTTACAACTAACTCATTTTTTTTGAACAATGAGTATTCAAGAAGACATGGTCACAATGGAAGAGATAGAATAATCTTCTATACATGATCCACGTAGGATAAACTATATATTTACCTTGCCTTTAAAGTTTAATCAAAACCAAAATGGTTAGTATAATATCTGATGACCCCCAAAATGGATATTCTATTAGAAAAAAAACACTAATCTTAATATCTAAAATTAAACCATCAATACCCCAAAGTTAAATAAATACCCTTCAATAATCAATTGTCCTTAAAATATTTCAATATAACCCAAACTAATATTGAAAAACAAAACTTATAATAATGTAGTCTTCTACGTTAAATTGTATCTCCAAATGACATTAATTACTCTTAAAGCAACATACTTAAAATTAATTAACCTAATCATTTCAATAAACAACCCAAATCACTATAAATCCACCATAAAAACATAGATAAAAATCCGCCATTACTACTCAAATAAAATCCCATACTTTTCTGTTTTCCATACAACAAAGCGAACAACATCCAAAATAACATTTATCACTTAATTACCAAATCATTTTACTATACTAAGGGTATTCATTTGATAAGACATAAGATCCCAAATCAAATTATTAATGATCAATAAAATCATTTAACTAAAAATAATAGTCACACTAACCAGGGAATTCACATAGTCCAGTGGTAGGTGATAAATCACAATCACACTTTGGTTGTGGGTCTGATTCCTACAGCTTTGTCCAACGCGACGGGTTGTCACACGGTCTGCGTGTTGTCCTTTTTCGAAAACTATATTTTATAACATTACCAAAATGAGATAAATTCTTCAAAATAACCATAACATTATTTAACCACAAATCTTATCTCATACCTTGCATTTTCATCCCAAATTATAAAAACATATAATTGCCTCAAACACAAAAATCATATAAAACCAAATGGTTATTTATAACTATATTCACAAGAGAAAATATAATTCTTCCTCAAATATCATTGTCACATGAAAAAAAGTAGGGTTAAAAATAAAAGAGAAAATTATTCCAAAGTAAACTCATCAACAAGGAGTACTAATACTTTTTAAACATTTCTCCAACCATTTATTTTCACATAACTTCTTCTTTGAGCAAGAAAATATCATATAGAAATGGGAATTCACTCGGGTAATGGCTAGGTCCCCTACATTTACGAAAAATGACTGTAAATGGACTTTTGGGACCATTTTTATCTTCTTCAATAGTACTCTTCATTTTTTTCGGCAATTCTTCACATTATGTCTTCCCTTCCCGCATGTAAAGCATTTCTTTGTCCCATTGAGACAGTTTCCTCGGTGTCTCCTTACACATTTCCTGCATGATGGAAATTGAGGATTCCTTTCTCCATGGTCTCCACTACTGGAGCTCTTATCATTCATTACCTTTCTCTTCTTTGTTGAGTCCGGGAATTGGTTAATATATATATTGTTGATCATATTTTTGGATAATTGATTTTTCATAAAGACGATATATTTTATGCATATCAACATTCCATTTTGTTGCTCATTTCCACCACCATTCCCACCTTGTACATCATTCTCAATGTCACTATGACTTCCTTGGAATCCAGCCATTGACTAAACCCAGAAAGAATTGTGTGAGTAACAGTAGTCATAAAATCATTTAGAGATTAACATGTCACCATTTTCTCAATTTGAAACACATTATGATTAACCAAGGTCATTCACTCTCATCTTATATATTTAATACTTCAAATCAGTTAGAAAATAAAATTTAAATTATCTTAAGCATATCCCCCTGGAGTGTCATAACCAAGAGTAAAGCAAGGCCCATTGTCATGAACCATTTCCAGTTTGAGTCTAGCTCAAAACGGTGTTTTCAGGTTTTACCCCTAGGTACATCTGTGCTAGAGCCACCTTTACCTTCTCATATCCAGATAGGGTTGTATTGTTCGGAAAACTCACAAAATATCTACAATACCAAAATTCAAGGAAGTTCATCTATTCCAATCCTCAAAGTTTATTTTAGGTCTACGTTCCCTAAACAGATTTTACCTAAATCTAGCTTCTATGGTTTGTACTAAACTTCCTCTGATACCAACTGTAACGCCCCGACCCTAGATACCAAGAGTCGGTGCATTATTACATAACATTGGAATGATCACAAAGGATCATGTATCGAACGACCGATTAGTTTAGTAGTCTTGGAAACACTAGATGTATTCATAAGTCATACATTACATCATAAGTTAAAAAAACTACAACAACAACTTGTCTTCATATCCCTCGTACTATCCCTACAGGTCATTCATAAATTACTTCTTCACATCCTGGGAAAAATAAAAAATTGAAAGGGATGAGCTCAGATTTTCAGTAAGGATAACAATATAGCAGAAGCTTTCATAGATAAGCATAAACACATAAAGCAATTTATAACTAAAACGAAAGCCTTTTAAACTAGAACTTCAGCATAATATGGAAAAGATAAAATGAAATAATTACATTTACATATTCACAGGGATATTATACTAGTCGAAAAATGACATGAAATATCAATAACCACTTTCATAATGATGGAAATGCATAATGCCAGAGTATCATAACCACATAGCCAAGGCATCATGCCAAGACTACAAATAAGATTTTGTCAAGGCCTTCTTCCAAGACAGTATTTTGTCTCATGAGACCTACCGATGCATCTAGGATCCATAGCGGGCTCCACCCATCACTTACTAAGTCCAATGCATTCCTCATATAAACAGGTTTAAACATAACATAATCATTCGTATTAATACTAGAATACGAAATGTCAATACTTTAACCACAAACCATGAATGGTATAAAAATAGCACATCCACAGTCAAACATAACTCATTTGATTCAATATGGAAGATTGTATTGTATCATATTATCCTCAATCGAGAATAATGAAGGATATTAACATAGATGAAAATAATCATCAAAACTATTTGAGAGAATATACCCCTTTTTCTTGAAATCAATTAAAAGACACACTATTTTTCAAGCAGCCATTTAAAAATAGATTTCTGAATCAAAGTGTGCCATACCACTTTTAATAATTTAAAAGGAGTTTTAATTTTAAAAAATTAATGTCTATTTAAATAAATCCTTAAAAACATTTTTAAAACATGGACATTAATGAGAAAGATTTAGAAGAATATGTCTTTAAAACGTTTAAAAATGGTATTTTAGTTTGTGTTTCTAACCAATAGAGAGACACTTGAATTCAAATAATTGAGGTAATCAAAACATTGAAATATAATTAGAATAAAGGGATTCATGATATACTATGTCAAAGTACATTATATACACCACATAAAAGTGATTTGGTGTATAACAACAAAGAAGTCTCAATTGAATGTAAATTGAGACGAAATCTCTCATAAAGGACGTATCCATAGCTTAAGGATAACTCAATGACATTATTATGTGTGAAAAATATAAATACACTAAATAATATTGGATATTCAGTGTAAAACAATCAAACAAAATTCACACATATTCTAGTAAAAACAACACCAATGAATTGGATGTTTATGTCAACATATCGAGATTGATTAAAAATTACTCTTATCAAGTTCATACCGATGAAGTGGGAATTTATTAATGGAGTGATTATGTGTATAAAAAGTATATCCACAGAAAGGGGAGTTGAAATTATCACATAATCAATTTAATAGTGATTCCACACATAATATTGGAGTAAAATAATCAATGAAGTATGCAGAAAGTCGAATGAGTGGAAATTGAAATTTCAAATTTCCTTATCGATTTGGTAACTTATGAAACATGCACCCATGAAATAAGGATCATACAATCATGATTAAAATACCCACAAATTAATGAATATTACACAATGAATACAATCATGGGTTGTACACACACCACATGAAAAAAATAAGTGGTGAAAAATGGAAATATCACTGAATTAAAAATGAGATAAGAAACCTCTTACTTTGTAATTTTTCCTTGGTCGACGGTAGTTTAACCTCCTTTATAATGGTTGAATAATTTTTATTGAATTATAAAATAATAATTTACATTAATATGATATCATATATGATCTTTTAACATTGATTTGTTAATAATATCTTAGTATTATCGTCATTTCGGGTGTTAACTTACTCGTTTTCCTTTATATTCATTGTTACGTAAGACGTGTTTGTTATGGAAAGGTTGTATCTTATTCATATACAGAATTATATCAAGTCATTAAATTTTATTTTTAAATCATCAAATGATAATTATACTTGAATGGATACGATGGAGAATTAATCTCACCACTTTCTTGGAGACGGTAGTCTGTACGTACGCACGAGCGACAATATCATTATTTTGATGTTAAAATAAAATATAATTGGATATTATATCATATATACAGAATAATTATCATGTTATATTTATTATTTACATGAATTACACATCATTATTATACCCATCCAAATAAAAATTTATTGAATGACAATTACACCACGATGTGGAGACGGTAAGCCGTACGTACACACGTATGTTGACATGTCATTCAAAGGATGGATAGAATACTGAATATGGTTGTACGATATTTATAATAATATTATAGTATATAGGAGATACTGGATTAATTATTTTATAATGGGAATAACAAATAATGAAGAAGTTGAAGAAGAAAAGAATTTGAAAAAGGGTGGTAAAAACATTAACTCTTCTTCGGGTTCTTCCTTTTGATTTGATCAAAAGGGCTATTTAGGTTGGCATTATGATCAAAATAAGGCCTCTAGGTTGTATTGAGGGAAGTTTAGATAGTATTTGGGCATGTTTTGGCATAACCAAAGGGCTTTTATGGTGTGATGTAATGAGAAGGAGGAGTTTCGTTTTATAAGAGGGGTGAGTGGAACCTTTGGAAAAGCTAGAAATATTATTTTATAATGAATTCATATTCGGTTTATAGTGGCTCAAAAGTAGATTATTTAAATTTTAAGGTCGGTATAGGTCTAAAACCACTCAACCAATATAATTTAGATAGGTTTGGGTCATTATATTAACCTTATCTTTAAGTATTAACTCTGAGTTAATTAGTTTCACTTTTACAATGTCTCTTGGTATTTTTATATTATATTGTTAATAAACATATTATATACATCCAAGAGACCCTATAGTGGTCCATTAATGATACACCTATAATTCTATAAGTTTCTTGGCCGAACCATAGATTTTTAGGAATTTAATATCAATTAATAATATAATATTTTTTTAAAAAATTCTTTTATGTCAATTTTGACACTATTCAATATTTTAATTTTGTGAAACTCATAACAGAATGATTACTTCTAAAATAGTCTATTAAATCATTCCTAATATGTCATATTAACCTATTAAATTAGTGTAATTCAATAAAAGTCTCCAATTATATTTATTTGGGTATTTATAATATCAATTATTTAACTTTTTCACTATTATGGTAATTACTTCATCATCATTGTGTCATAAATAAATTAAATTATTTAAAGGCTGAAAATTATAAATAAAATATAATTATGTAGGAAATAATTTTATCTTTCTAATGAATATTTATAATAGAATTTCTCTTATGTGTATACCTATATTAATTTTTTTTAGTAAATAAACATTGATTTTAACTCTTTTAACTATTCTTTGAATTAAATAATAATAAATGTCCTAATCTAATCCAAGTGGACATTAATGATAATATTTCATTCCTAAGGTTGTTTGTGGTCGAGATAAAATTTTCCAATAGAATTAGGACATGTGTTAGGGTAATATTAATATCATTTTTACCCTTAATTACCATATTTATTTTTAACCGTGGTAAATAAAAGTAAAAAGTTACTATTCACCAAAAATTATTTTCATCTCAATAATCCACATTTTACTACTTGATATTAACTGAAATTCCACTCAAAGAAGCAGTAAAATTATGTTTTATGAAAAATTCCGTTTTTTTAACTACCACTTACTGGTTTCACTATTCATTAAAAAAAATGAAAGTTTCCAGAAAAATACCAAAATTAGGCCTAATCTATATTTGATATTATGAATTAAAAAATGATTTATATTTTACTAAATTCAAATCATATCAGTTGCGTTAATTAATTTTAAAATTAATTCCTGTCGTTGAAACAAATAGCGTGTTTTTAAGAAATAATAACTATCAAAAGATTGACACATGTTTATGTCTGGTTTAAATGTGAAATCTCATCCAATGACCAAAATTGTATTAAATGGTAAAAATATATTCTAAATATACATTAAAACCACTCAAATTAATAATTTATCACTATTAATTATTTCTATTAAAAAAGTTGTTTTTAATTAAAATTTAGTAACTTTCACTATTCATCAAAATATGAAATTTATCCAAAAAGTACCAAAATTTAACCTTAAGCTAATTTCGATATTAAAAATCCAAAATTGAACTCCATTTCGAAAGATAAAATTTATAAAATTTTAACAAGTAAGTATTACTATTCATAACGGCTAATTTGATTGGTTGTGGTGTGTTAGAATCTCGAAGATGCGTACAATGCACGTCATTGCATTATTCAAAGGGAAACATACCATGGAAGGTTGGGGTGTTACAATATATGTTACGATACTTTGATATATTTGAAATTAATTAATTCAACATTATAAATGTTTACTTAATTTAAATAAATTAGTAATTGAAATTTACTAGGGTCAAAAATAGCTGCAATAGTGGTACAAAAATTTGGTCACTCTTTAAAAATATATAATTTATGTTTAAAAATAATTATTGTTGAATATATTCCATGTATCATATCACACATTGGAAAATTATAATAATTTTCTAATATTTAAAAACCATAAGATGACTTTTTTACATTTAGGACCAACTTGACTGAATGTGTTTTTAGAAGATGAAATGATTTTTTTATTATGTTTTCGTTTTTTCATTAAAAGAAAATCACATTATATTGTTTTTTTATCATAATTTATAGATAAAGGGATGAATCATAATAAAAATATTGGATGTTTTTTTTGACTATAAATTTATTCAAATACAATATTTCTTTACTAAATAATTCATGTTAATGTATTTTTTCTTTCAGACACAAATAGTTTTTAGAAATAAATTTTCAATCATAATGAGAAAAATTACTAGATTATGAGTGTTTACATACAATATATTATTATTATTTTTTAATATTTGGGATCTAAAAAATCAAATTTTTTGTGGAAAACTCTTGTTTCTAGACTTATGAATGAAATTCGAAGAACAAGTTCCTGCAATTGGTTTGAGGATTCGATGGAACTAAAAAAAACTGAAAGGATGGGAATTTATAAACATTCTAATGTATTTAAGATGATGATTCTATTATATTAATTTATCTAATAATCATGATTTTTACTTGATCACAATCTAGTGTTTGTGGAAGAATAATTGTTTTTGATGTAAAAATATTCTGGTCTCAGCTTATTTATATGGGGACACTGAATGAAATACTACATGATGGATGTTTTGTGTGGTTTAAAACATTTGAAGATGTATATTCATATTTCAGTCATAACAATATCCCGTAATATAATCATATTTATATAAATTTATTAGTGAATTATTGAGGTTTTTTCATACTATAATCTAAAAAGTAATGAATTTTTTGAGTTGAATGTTTCTAATATTGGTCTATCAGATGCAGTTTTCCACCAATTAATTGGTGGGGAAATTTTTTTAATTAAAATATTTTAGACCAATAAAAATACATATAATTTTATATTTTTGGGATCAGTTTATCAAATCAATAATGTAGACCAATATTTTCAGAAAATTTGTTTTTATTTACTAAAATAGGAATATTGAAAGAAATTTTTTTAAAAAATTGGGAAAATAAATTAAAAGATCTCTAAGATAAGTTACAAGTGGGGTCAATTTATCATGCATGCATGGGAAAAAAACATTGAATTGATGGGGGACCAATATAATAGCTGTAGGATGACACCAATTACATCAACAAACATAAGATCATCAGTCCTAAGGAAAAAATAAATGTATATTTTTTGGCTGAGTTTTTGAAAGTGTTTTAAAATGGGGGTTGTAGCCATTATTGAAGTACTTTCAAGAAATTACAAAATCTTTTGAATTGTAAATTATATTTTTGAAAAATTATTTCAATATTTTATGTTTATAAACGATTATTTTATAAATAAGTATTCACCTATTATATTATAGATAATTAGTCAAAAAAAGATATAACCATATGTTTCCTTCGTAATTAATGAAACATGATATATAAAATTGGAATCAGACTAAATAATTATTACTGATTTTTATGAGAGAAAAATATGTGAAAATATTTGAGGAGGTTAAAGAAGAATAAAAAAGATTTTATAAGTACTAAATAATTTAGTGGTGAATTTGAATAGATATTGAATTCAAAATATAGAAATTTTGTTAAGAGTGAAACCCCATTCAGGTTCCCAACTAAATCAATTTTGGAACACTAATAGTTTAAATAGAGCGCATAATACTTTTTTATGGATCAGATCATTGTTACCATTAAGAAAATGATAGGTTACTTATGTTTTTTAGTAAGAAAAATTTTCTATACATTTTTTCCATAACGATGTCGTCCAGATGGAATAATGTTAGCAGTTACAGTTTCTCATATCATACTGGGCAATCAGACTATAATGTTTATTCTGAGTTATATGTGGTTCAAAATTGTTTCAATGGTATTTTGGTAGAGTTATATTTTTCTGTAATAGGATATCATAATAAATAATTTGATTGACCTATCAGAGTCAGTGTTTGTATGATGAATTTCATACCTTCAAGTAGTTAGTAATGTGAAGAATTGATTTAAAGGGTACCAAAATTGAAAGTTGATAAGGAATTATGATAACTTAATCTGAACCAATTGGTGGATGATTCATCGCATTTTATAGAAACATATATTATATCATTTTTCTACAATAGTCACATGCACTATTGTATTAACTCTATTGACACAATATTGTATGTTAATATCATACATATTTTTTACCTACACATATTGATTGTTTTCTACTGGATTATGTGGTATGGTATTTTTTACAAACCATTCCATGGATGAAGATATGATTTTTTAGTATAAAACATTGCAAATAATTTAGTTCCAATGGATGTGTGATTTTATTATTTATATAAAAGTTATAAATTTTTTATAATATCATAGGATTATTTCAAATGAATCGAAATATAAAAGAAAATTGTATCTCTTATAAACCCCTCCCCCTTCTCAGTGTTTAATTTATCTAAGAATGTTAAACTCAATTTCTATTATTTAAAATGATTCCTCCACATAGTTATTACTGGTGTCTTTAAGTAGAATTTTTTTTATAATCATTACAAACTTTTTGTACATTAACGAGATTCTATTATTTGATGGTATGTATAATCATATCATGAATTAATATATTTCCCTTAGAGATAATGATCTAGAATCATTTTCAAACTGATTTCCTCTAATTGATGAAATATTTCTTCTCTCATATTTGGATAATAAGAATATTAAAATCATTGACAAGGTAATTATCAATTACTCTAATAAATTTATAAAAGTTTTTTCTAATATTTAATGGAGTAACAACCTTTAAATATATCTTGGAAAATTTGTAAATATTTTACAAAGGAAATAAAATGGTTAAGAATTAAATGCTACAAATATGGTGGATAAAGTATGAAGATCTAAAAATGGTTGATTATAAATATTTTTGTGACTTTATTACAAGGGTGAATTATATTTAATGCAATATTATATTTTTTGGTGAGATTTTGACAGATTGAAATATTTTTTAAAAAATAATTAGAATTCATCCTGATAAGTTTTATTCCAATCATTGGGTTATAGGGATCCAAAAATTCTATATCCATATTATGTTCATAGTACACTAATTACTAATGAAATCATGAGATGATATGAAAGGAAATAAAAATTTTTGATTAATGAATTACCATCAATGCATCCAAAAAAGAATGATTATGATGTTTTTAATGAATTATAATTTAATGAATCTGAATATGAAAAGGATTTTTTAGAATACTTGATTAATTTTAATCTGTGTTTTCAAAAAATGGAAAGACATGTACTTGAATGTATATGGGTAAACCTCACATGAAATTTTTTTAAAATAGAGAAATAGAGAACATTATTTTGAATTTCCCTTAATTTAATACTTAATAAAATAGTGATGAAGATGATAGAAGATAAGAAGGTATTGTGATAAATAGGTTGATATGATTAAATTCATTTCAGCGGTAAAGGTTAAAAAGTTATTCAAATAAAAAATAAAAATATTATTGGAAAATAATGAATGTAATGACACTAACCTTGATTCTAAAAATATTACTAAATTGATTGGATAAAATAATTTAATTTAAACTATTAATTAAAATTTATTTGGAAGTAGTATTTATAATTATAAAGAATAAAAATAAGACATAAAGAATTTATTTCGTTTGATGAAAGAGTTAAAATAATGTATAAAAAATATTTTTGGAAAAGAAATTGAAATCAATAAATTGAAGAAGTAAATTACGAGATAAAAAATGTAGAATATTATCAATCAATAAAATATATGTTTCTAGATTATACATATTATCTGAATAATTTTGATAGGAAGAAATTAATTGGGATGATTTTATTGAAGTTAAATTAAAATAAAATAATGAAAATTTCTAAATTATCAAACTAAATCATTCTAAATCTTAGAGGAGAGTTACATGTTTTATGAAATATATATATCTAATTTTTTTCTAATTATCTTTAATGTTTCAACCTTATAAGGATCAAAATTTACATTATTTTTTTGACAAGGTTTAAATTTTTTCTGATAAGAAGATGGCTATAAAGGTAATTTATGTTGTGAAAATGAAAAATGTGGATAACTCATTAGTTTCTTGAATTTCATTATCCAAAAAACACTCTTCTATTTTTGATTTCAAAATGGACGAAATGAATTAGGAGTTAAAAAACTAGATATATTGTGACACCAAAAAGGATTTGTGGTCAACAATGTTCAAATAAAAAATAAGAGGACTTTGAGAAACATCTTCAATATTCTAGAAATTTTGAAAGTTATAGTGGAATTTATTATTTCTATTGGAAATGCTGGTATTGGGCTTGGTTTGGGAATATTGAAAATATGTTTTTGATTAATCAATATCATTAAAATAAATCTTTGAATTATATAAGGAGAATTTTGAGGGGGATTCAATCCTCACAAAGTAATAAATATTATAAGGATGTTTTGAGGAAAACTGTAAATAATGCTCAAAAAGTATAACACAAAATCCAAAAATTAGAAAATATTTTTGATAGATATGAACTACCTAGAACTCTTGTGAAAGGGTTTCATGTGTTGTTATAAACACATAAAATGTTTTATAACAAGTCTCCTAATCATGAAGTGAACAAAAATAAAGTAAAATAAAAATATCTTTTTGTAGAAACCGATCACAAAGCTATAGAATAAGAATAACAATGGATCTTAGATAGTGTATATTATTATAATTTGCAAGGATATTGGGATTTTTTGATGATTTTGAAAGACTAAAATGAACATACAAAAAAAAATTGAATTGGTGAATCTTATAGAATCAAAGGACATAGATCTGATGTTATTGTTGAAGAGAACATGAAATCTAAAAAAATATTAATTGGTTGAAAAAAAATTCTATTATGTTTCTGAAAAAATATTTATTATTTTAATAAATTTATCTTTAGAAAATATGGATTTTTTGTACAAAAAATTAAATAGTTTAATGATGTCATAAGAGGACAACACATAATAAGAAACATTTTATTGGTTAGTGCTATGAAAAATTCATGTTACATAAGAATGATGGAGGAAAATAAAAAATGGAATTAAACAATGGGATATATTTGATAGATAATAATGATCGATTTATTAGTGCGATATTGTTTTTGTGGTATTCCAAATATGTCAAGAAGAAGATATCACTAGTGCACAATTTTTCAGAAATGGATAATTACAAACACTCTTAATAAGAAAGATTATATTTTTAGAACATTCACCCTAGAACATATTCATTATGATATTTTTGGGAGAATTAAAAAACAATAAACTCAAGGAGGTAAATTATTCATGACATTTATTGATTATTTTAATCAAATTGATTTTTTTATTTGATAAATAATTTAGATTCTCTAAATATTTGTAAAATATCTCGGAGAAAATATGTGAAGGAATTTTGGTATTCTATGAAAAGGTTTAGTATTTAACGTTTTTTATTATAATAATTAATATCTCAAATTCTATCTTGAAAATAATGGAATTATACGCAAGATCAGTACACTATACATAACACTAAAATTGTTTTTATCAATGGAATAATTGAAGATTGGATGAATCTGGAAGAACTATATTACTTGAACATGAAATCTCTCATTAATTCATGAGGAAATAAATTATAAAAGGTTATTGTATTTATAACCAATGTTCATATATGAAAAATCATGATATGACTCTCTATGAAACCATTTATGAAAAAACTGTAGGACTGAAACATTTAGGTTTTTTTGGATTCCCTTCGTCATAATAAGAAATGGCGGAAACCATGGAATATTTTATTAAAGAGATGAAGATGTATTATTTAATGTATAATTATCAGATGAAATAGGTTATATATTCTTAAAATAATATACATGATGATTAGTTGACTCTATTGATGTGAACAATATTGAAAAATATGTGGATGATTTTAGAGAAACTTGTTAAAACAATGACGATGATTAGGATAAAGGAATTTTTGTTAAGGACTCTAATAAGGATGAAAAAAAATTTAATCCTACACTAGAAGAAGACTAAAAATCTATTATTTATTTTTATGAGGAATAATATTAAGTATCTCATACCTAGATGAGGATCCATGTTGATGCCCAAGACATAAATGGTGATCAACATCAAAAGGGAAAAAATAGAAGATCATCAAATGATTTTACACATAAATATATATGTTCAAAAGATGAGATAAATGATATTAGTGATACTATAAAGAATATTAATTGGATTTATATTATCAATTATGATTAATATTAGATTTAGAATAATGATATTTAAGAGTTATATCATATACAGAACTAGTAAAAATTTTTGTTGAAAATCAATTTTTTGGAACATGATGATTGAAGATGGTGAAGTGGAAAGAACAAAAGAAATATTTGAGTGAAAATAGTAAAATATTAATGATGGAAATAATTTTTATAAAAAATTTTATATATTTTAAATGATAGAAACAATTATAATCATTCTTCATTTTAATGGCCAGTGAAATTTCAAAATATTTGAGATGAATTTGATGTAAAAATTTTTTAATGGAGAAATTAATGAACAAGTATATATTTAACAAAAAAATAGATTTTATGATTGGATGGATTATGGTTATGTGTGAATGTTATAGATATCCTTGAATTAAATAAATTCTATACAAAGGGAATCATATTCTATATGAGATAAATTCTTATAAATGTTGAATTTTAAGAAGGTATGAGTATATAATAATAAATATACC
Source organism: Viscum album (assembly GCA_963277665.1). Lineage (NCBI taxonomy): Eukaryota > Viridiplantae > Streptophyta > Magnoliopsida > Santalales > Viscaceae > Viscum > Viscum album. The sequence goes on along the minus strand of OY728120.1, from coordinate 2,054,821,440 downwards.
AATGAATGTTAAGATATTTACCTCATTTTAATTATATATATTGATTATATAATAATTAATGGGAATGATGAAATATCATGGAATTTTTTTTATTATGAGATAAAATTGTTGTTTGAAATGACCATACTGGGTGAAATGAAATACTTTCATAGGTTTCAAATACAAATACCGAAGAAAAAATATGTCATTATTAGTGAAATTGTACTTTGAAACTTATAAAAGAAGACTAGAATTGAAAATTAAAAACCATATCCACAAAAACGTTTCTGAGAACCATTTTTACTAATGATGGGGAAGTTATTAAAGTGGACACCAACAATTTTGGTAAGTTCATTGAATGTTTTTTGTAACTGACATCCTGAAGGCCAAACATTGATAATGTAGTTACCTTTGTTGAAATAATCCAAAGTGATCCAAAATAATAACATATATTATGTATAAAATTAATTCATAGACATATCAAAGGAACATTATATTAAATAATCATTTATGATATTTTATAATGTTTTTATTTGTTATGTTATATAGACGGTAATTGGGATAGAACTATTGATGATAAAAGATCAACATCAAATTGAGTTTTCTTTATAGTGAAATGTTGTGTTAGTTAGCATAATATGAAACAAATTTCAGTAACTCTTAGAATGAATAAATAGGAGAATCTTTATAGAACTCAAGATACTACCTAACTTACATGGATAAAGGCTCAGTTCAAAGACTTAATGTTGATATAAATTTACTGTTTCTCTTGGGTTGTGATAATTAATGTACCAAAAAAATTAATAAAACTCATCACTACACTTTAGTTCAAAACAAATTGATATCCAATACAATTTAATCAATCAAAAGTTTTTGAATAATGAACTAAATCTTGAGTATGTTCTTATATTGGAATAAGTTTCTGATATATTCAAAAACCAATACCAATGGAATCATTTTTCGAGATGAGGTTGAATAGGGGATCCCAACCTATTTCTCTGTAAGGTTATGGTATGTGTCAATTTTCCCTCTATAATATTTACCATGGATATTGTTTTCAATGGGGATAATATTTTTTTAATATAATAATAGGTTTGTGCAAAATCATTTTAGGAAACCTGAATTTAGTGGCAGCAATTACAATGTTGTGAACTCATCATGTAAGTTTATAAAATATTCTAAAGTATTTTTGTATTGGTTGTAGGAAACAAGAGATTAAATATATATGGAATATATAAATTAGTACCTGAAGAAATATATTGAGTAGTGTTTGATAGATGAAGATGTATCATTAGTCTACTTTTGGAATGTTGGAATATAATGATGTTTTGTAAGTGTATTTTTGGATATCATGGTTTCTTTGTCAATGATAATTACATATTATATTTAGTTAGCTGACATAGAAATATAATTTTTAGAAATGAATCCATTTTTTTGGTAGAAATTATATAGATTTATTAACCCTTGTTGAAAACAAAATCCAGAGGGGAATATTGGTAGGACTAATTTTACATAATGTGTTTTTTGAATCTGAAAAGGGTTGTGCTAATTGATTTATTATTTTTCTTATCAAATGAAAATAAACATAACATGTATTTTGTGGTGTTAATTATATATTTTTGAAATAATTCATCATATTTAAAAAACCAAATGCAGTTTGTAAAAAATGTTAATTGGTAATATTTATTTAGTTCTAAAGATGTTTTGTTAATGAAGTAATTTTTCAGAAAAACTTTATTCAAAAAGGAATTAATAAATCATAATGAAAATGTGTATCAGATTCTGAAATTATCCATACAAAAGATAAATATTCATTTGTATTATTATATTTCTAATATATTAATATTTGTTTGGAATGATGTGATTTTATCTTTATTAAGCGAATGTGGAGAAGAATTTCATCCAGTAATTTTGATGTTTAATAATATCCATGATGCTTCAAAAGTATGGAAAGACACGATACAATCCATTTTATAATATATGATTATTAATTATTTTTAATTACTCCCAACATCTTGAATATTTGATGATTACAAGCTGAATATTTTGTAAGAAATTCATTTTCGAAGGAAAATATTTCTGATCATATATTCTCAATTTGAGAACACAAGATGTCGAGTTTATTGAACACTGAAATGTTTTTTTTGAATGTGGTAATATGAAGTTGAGGGTTTTCAAACAGAAAAATAATACTCATTATACAAATCATTGATGATAGAAGTCAGTGAATGGTGTATGTTTTTTTAACTACAATTAGAAAATGTAATAATTCTCTAATGTCAAATATTCATATATCTTTCTATTATATATAGCGTGCCACTGATCAATTGGATTAATAATATATATAGATTCATTTTGTTGCACCTATTAAGAAGACAAGAATTTTATTTTTTTGGAACATTTAATAAGATCCCCATTATATTCAAAATTTTATGTGAAATAATTGTTTTCCATTTCTCCTCAAGGAAAAGAGATAAGTAAATATTTTCTATATATAAATGGGTCAATAAATAAAGAATAAATAATATATGTTTTACAAGTGGTGTTTATTTATCTGACATGCATTGAAACTGATTAATTATAGTCAAGAATAGGAATATATATCCGTTGTAGGATGAAAAAAATAACATCATCAGACATATAATCATTGATATGAGGAAAATAAGAAATGAAAACTTATTTTAATATTTCTGGATTTCTTTACAAAATTTTTTTTTGAAGAAATTATTTTCTTAATTAAAAGAAGGGATGAAAAATTTAGAAATTTCTTTTTTGTTTGTAGAAGAATAGATAAAAAATTTGTTTAAAAGTGGTCATCATAATGAGAAATTGTTATTTCTGGTCTATTATCAAAACGGTCAATAAAATCAACGTGACTATATGATTGCAACTTAATAAAGGAACCTTAGATCAAAAATTTGAACCAGACATAAGAATGGATAGAATGTTTGATTAGATCTAAAGATTTGAGACAATTCATAAGGTTTGAGATGAATCTAGATTAGTTGAGAAGCACTGATGAAGTAATATGTATTCTTGAAATGGAAATGAAATTAAAAAAATGGAATTTTGTATATTTGGGACATATTTTTAGGGTCCAGCCCAAATAATGTTTAGAAAACCTATAACATAATGATATAAAATTATAAATTCTAATGGATATATAGAATATTCTTGTGCATATTAATAGAGATGTGTTCTAATGTTCTAGTGAGAATTATTTTCAAGATAGTGTTTTCCAAATGATGTTTTTCTGAAAAAAATAATTTTATTGGTATAAGTATCACATATTTTATCGATAACACAATATGAAATTCCTGGATATAGATTTTGGTTTTTTAGAATTGATTTATCATTATTATACTAGATTTATATATTTCTAGATTGATTAATCAGACTGATTAATCAGACTGATCCATCATGATCATTGTATGTGTGAATAATTTCTCACCTAATGGTGGGTAAGAATGTGAAAAATTATTTTAAAGGATTTACAATGTGATTATTGATAAGTAAAGAAGGCTTGTTTTTTTGAAACAACTAATGAATAATTCATTAATTATTACAATTTTTTTTTACATAATTTGTTCTTGAAGAAACACATGCACTATTTTATTGAAAATAGTGCTAGAAAAGTGTAAGGGTGTATCCTATTTTTTGTATCCAGGCTAAAGGATTGATTTCCTGTAGAATGTGTGGTAATTTATTGTTTCAAAACCATGTTTAAGACATGGATAGTCATGACAATGTGTGAATTTTTAAATTCTTATGTTCCATAGGAAGTGTGACTATTATATTCATCAAAGTGATAAATCATTAATAGGATGTAATGGTTGTTTCAAAAGATAAAAACATAAAATTGAAGAATTTAAAAACTTCACCCCATACACCTCTAAGAGGTAAATTTCCCTTGGATGGATAATATCAGTTAATTAATTAGCTTCTTCATGAATATCTAAAGGTTTTGGAACGTGAACATTTCATTCCCTTGTAATTGATTTATTGGATTTACGATAGTCATATATAACATAAATGTATTAAAATATTAAATTTAATTTCTAATTTAATGATAAAAAATATATAAAACATCTAATACCTTATATGTCATATGAAAAAATTTATTTACCTACAAAAGTAAAAATTGAAAAATTCTCTATCAAACTATAAAGACATTATTAATATGAAATAACATTAGTGAAGTTGGATAAGAAATATTATCCGCCATGAATATTGTTTGACCTCATAATATAAGATGATGATGTATATAATTTCCCAGATGATGTACAATTTTGTATGTTTTCATATGTACTTAGGGTTCCCAATCATTTAACTCATAATAAATGGTTTTGTTTGACTGATGAGGTTGAATATTTGGTATGGAAGGATACAAATGACATGTCTCTATTTTTTTCATCTACATGAGTGATTGATATAGATTATTTAATATTTTCTTCTACTTAATCCATTATGATTCATAGCTTAGATATAAAATAAACTATTTATATGTCATATTATTCCCCCATCAATGCCTCACTTGGGTTGTGGGAAATGTTTTCTTTACTAATGCCCTAATTATACACTGTTATATGACATGGTTACTCCAAATTTTATATTGGATTTTACAAAATATACATTATAACCTCTATGAAAATGGTCCCCAATATTTTTTTTCCCAAATTGAGACCTGAAAGAATATTTTCAATTGTTATATTTTTGAGTTCAATTAAAAAATATTAATAATAAATAAAATTAAAAATTAATTAATTCAAATTATCAACTACATATTTTTTTAATATTATTAATATAGTTACCCTCTCATATCATTGTCAATCTTTTTTTTTTGATTTTTCAGTATTAGGGGGATAGTATAGATGGTCTTGTGGAACATTTTTTATGTAACTACATGTCTTAGATCTTAGTAAGTAAATTATTTAGTAATCATTTTATCCTATAAAAATGTTTACCCACTATATGACTATATATGAAGGGTTAAATTACATGACTATATCTATTAGTGATTTTTCTATAAGGCTTGTTACATAATTAAAAATATATAATATATCGAGTAATTAAAAATAATTAAATAAATAAATTCTATAAAAAACAAAATTATACCCTAAAGGATTGCTCCCACCAACTAGAGACAAATATCCTCCTTGTCTCCCTATCTATAAACACATATATAAATCATCGATATTGATAATAGTTACTTATAAAAATTGAAAATTAAGTACATTTTAACAAGAAATCACTTTATATATTTTTCCAAAAAGTATAAACACTTTTCCTTAAGTACATTACTCCACTAAATGTTAACTTCTATATAAAGGTGAATTGAAAAAAATATTATGAAATTATTATTATTTAAACTATTTAGAAACTAAATAAATTAGTTTTCAGATTTTACAATTATGGTCTCTTACAATAGGTCATTAGTTGACTAGTCATTTCTCATCTAGTTAGGAAATAAAATAGGAATACTGAAATTACGTTTTATATCCAACTATATCCTAAAAAACATATCATATAGTGCAATTGGGTGGTCATTATCATCAATGTGAATTATCACCATCTTCTCACTCCATTGGAGTGATGGTTTGGAAAACATTAATATCATGCCTACCATATTTAGATTCCTTACACTATATAGAATAATATTTCATGCCTAATAAATTAAGAAATATAAGTTTAATTTCATTAAATATTGTAATTAATATATATTTATATTTATATTAAAAATATACATAATTTAGTTCCCATACCCCAATTAATTACATTTAAAAATATGTTTATTACTTTAATAAAAAAATTGTTGACGTATAGGTTTGAAAATAAATAATAGTAATAAATAAAAAATTACTAATAGAAAAAACAATGAATGTTAAATTATTTTACAGAATATTATATAATTAAAACTAGTGAGTATAAAAATTAATGACAAAAAATGATAGAAATGGTTATCATTAAATATGTTTACATTTATGTGTACCTATATTTATTTATGTAAAATTAAATGTTATAAGTAAAAATATAATGGTTCAAAATAGTATATAATTAATAAATATTTAATTGAGTAAAAAACTTTAAAATAATACAATGAATATAATGAAAATCATTACAATAAAATGAAGTAGGTAAAAAATTTCCAGTAATAAACATATTTCTGATACTAATAAATATAAAAAAAATAATAAAAAATTTGAATGAATGTTCAAGATCTATAAAAAAAAATAAATGATAAAATAAATTGTAATTAAATTATGTTATTTTAATAAACACAATGATCAACCAAATTAATATGAAGTGTAATGGAGTTTTTCATATATCCTTTCTATGTTATTGTTTCATTTTTCTAGAAATATACCACACCATAGACATTATTATCAATTGGAAATCATGTATTAGATTGGAAAATTTCATACGCCTTCACAAAAATCTAAATTATAAATGAGTAAATTAGTATTTCTACAAAAATAAATCGATAAAATATTATTCTACGGGTAAAAAAATAAAATTTAATTTTCATGTATTTCTATGATAAGTGATTCCTCCATCAAAATAAATATTTTCAAATCAAAAAATGTAATTTCAAACCCCATATGTTTTATAAAACTTTTTATATTATCCTAGTTATACCAATATATTTTTAAATAATATTTTGTATAATAAAGATCACATATATTATCATAAAATCGATAATATTATATTGATACATAAATTGGGTTTCTTTCATTGTCCATTTTGAAATTCAGTGCTTAAAAAACCAATTTTATTGATATTTTGAAGGATTCCCTTTTTATCATAGGTTTTTATTTAAAATATGTATAATTTTTTATCAATATTACGTCATGTGAAAACATTAAAAATTGTTCACCGAAATCGATAGTTTGATATTTATATTGTTGTTAAATATATGTACATTTTATCCTTAAACAATTAACCAAAGGAGTTTTTAAGTTCATTTAGAAACCACTTTTCAATTATTCTTAGATCTCATACCATCATTCTAGTAATATGGGATGATATATATGTTTAAAAATACATATTCAATTCAAAATGTATAAATTAGTATGAATCACTTCTTCATATTGAATTAACATTATCATTTTTTTCAAAAATACCTTTATATCATCTAAGATCTATCCAAATGTTGTGATATTTGGATAAAAAATTCTCTAATTTAGAAAAATATATAGTAAAAAAGTCATTAAAGTATTTAGATATAATGTTCTTAATCGTAAAGGCTGATGGTTGATTTTGGAACAAAACATATCACATTTAAATTTCAATATAACTTCGAATATGATAAATCCAATGAAAATAAATAGGTTTATATTTTTTATCCTTCCAAATATATTTATCACAAAATGATCCCTCATATCATAAAATTATAGTGGAAAATAAATTTCTAGTAAATTATTTTGGGGGATATCATCATTCTAAAATAAAGTATAACAAATTGTCATCAATTAATATTCCTCCAATAAAATTGAAAATGTTAAATAAACCAGTGATATAAATATGGATAGGTATGGTAAATATTCAACACAACACATCTAGAAGAAAATATTACATCAATAAATTATTTTTATGATGTTTCATACCTAATACAATCATAAAAATCAATGTCACAATTGTTTTTAATAATTTTGGAAAACCCACAAGGTAAATTATCCCAATGTCATCAATGGTGAAAAATTACCATCATAGTCTTAGTTATTCAATTACTAGCCTAAGGAAAATACGTTTTATTTTTCATATTGTTTTAGATAACTTTAAATGTATCCCAAGAGTTATAATGACCATAATAACATTCAATAAAATATTTTTCTTTCATTTTATATTTAAAAAAATTGTTTTCAAAATAATTCCTATTAATTTCATTACTTGAAAAAAAATATTTTTATTTTATACATCCAATAATTTATAGTGCGGTATCTTGAATAGAAATGGACCATTTCATTCATGTTCATTTATGATGATAAATATAATTTCATTACAGATGGGTCATTGATTCCATTCACCTTTTCATATTATTCTTCATTTAATAATGGTTGTGGGTTAGAATGAAACATTTGTATGATGTCAATTTAAAATTTTTAACCTTTTATATGGATGATCTAATTTGGAAAATCTTTGAAGTCCCATTTACAAAAATTTTCATACATTATACAGTTGATTTCATGAATTACCCCACTCACAAATTGGTCAAGATTTATTTCCAATAACACCGTATCGAAATATGTTTCCACATACTTGAAAGCCATTTTTGTTAAATATTATCTTTTCATGGAAAATAAAATTATCATTATCATATTATTAAAGTATGGTAACACTTATCTGAAATATAAATTATTGATCAACAATAAATGTTTATTGTTAAACATCAATTTCATTTCCTCGAAGTTTCTGTTTCAAAATAATCTTGATCACTATCACAAATTTCATATTCCAATATATGTGTAGTTAATTGTTATAAGATACAAAAATAATATCCCATAATCCATATTGGATACTAAGACTCTATAATAGAAACATTTCATCTATGTGTAGACCTAGTCTATGATTTAAAACATTGTTTCCAAAAATAGAAAATCTGTGATCATGAATTTTATGTTGTGATGAATTGATATGTGAAATATGATTCCATCAGATATATATAAATTTTTATTCCAAATTAAAATTATTTATTCATTTAAATTATTAATTATTTTCATCAATTTAATAATTATTAGAATATATTTGATTTTTGTATAAGGAGGTATGGTGCATGTTCATTAGAATCAATCATAGTTGGATTTTTGATTCAATATAATTCACGATGTCCCATAATTAGAACATTCTAATATAAATTAAAATTCCATCCTATATATGAACAATATATTTATTAAATTCATATATATTATTTTTACCCCATTCAAAATTGAAATAATATTTTTCCTCAAAATTATAATCTAGAAGCCTATTGATTTCTAGAATTATTCCATATATAATTTCACGAAATTATGGGAATATTTTATTACTAAAATCATGTTTTGAATTTGTGTTAACTAATATAAAATAAAATTATATGAATATAAATTTAGTGGTGGAATAGAATATTGGTTTCTTAGTTTCTCTATATTGTTTTTCAATACTTTTTTATTAGTTTAAAAACCTAAATAATGAATTAATATTTCAAGAAAATACTCTTTCAAATAATGAATGTATTTTTCATTATTATATATTTACAATATAAATATTTCACTATAATAGATCAAGTGTTATTTTTTATGAAAATAAACATATAAATTCAAAAGTTCATTGATTTAATTTTACAATAATTTTAAAATATTCAAAAAATTTCAACCACCGATAAAGTATATTTTTTTCAAGATTTTGTTTATAATAATCTAAGATACTATAAATATATTTCTATTACTCATCAGTAGTTCTTAAAAAATGTACATAATTATGATCCACTGATTACATAAAATGTTTTTATATATAAAATGAATATGTTACTAATGAAAAAAATTTAATGATATATATAATCCATTAAACTTAATATATGTATTGATATAAAAATATACATGAATAATTTTCAATAAAAAAATTTATCTTTTAAAAAATTGATTTAATTTAAAAAGATACAACTATTAAAAAGTTTATTCTTGAATAATTATAATTGAAAAAATTATAATTATGAATATATTTGGGAAATGGTATTTCAACAAAAATATAATAACAATAAAACATTAATCAATATAATAAATTAAAATGTGAATAGATATAATCATAAATAAATAAAATTCATAAAAATACCCGTCAGTATACAGTTCGTATCATTAAACAAATTTAATAAAAAATGTATAATTCACAATAACATGCATAAAAGAATAAATATCGTATACCTTACTTTTTTCCATGGAATGAATTTAAATATTTCATATAATGTTTTTGAATCCTGATAGGGTGATGATGCTAGATTTCAAGGCCCATTTAGTCTGAAAATGATGTCATAAAATTATTTAATATATTTATATCATATGTGGACACATTTTTATAAAATAGTGTAAAAACACCCAAATAGTTACTCATATAAAAAATACATGACTTTCATTGATTCTAGATCATGGACTTTTCCCTGTGATGACATAACATTTTTCAATGATGTGTTTTCTTATAGAGAATAATTACCGGAGAAATACATAAATAAATTAAAATATTATTTTAATTTTTTAAATTAATTCCAAAAATAATTATTTTATCTATTAACATACGGTTATAGACTAATTAACACGATAACTACATAACACTAAAGATTTAATGACCCGGAACTTTCAAGGAAATTTTTTTCTTAATTTCATTAAATTTTACAAGTCCACAAATTCTGACAGCACCTGATTCTGAGGCCCGGTGTGCCCATAATAAATTTTTGAAGTTCGGCTCGGGTACGCTCAGTGAACGAACAAGAGGGTTATTTCTATCATTTGAACAAGTCATCGGAATTGAAATTTGAGGGCACTGATGAACTCACATCGCCCGTTTTTTCTTAAGACGACCTTTACCAAAGGTGCATTTTCTCGAGAGGAGTTGTTAGAATTTGGGAATTAATAAAGAATTGAATAAATTTTTTGGTACAAATTTTATTCCCAACTTAAGTGGTTATATCCTAAGTGTGGAAGTTGGGGTGGAACCACTATTTGCTAATTAACCAAGTGAGGATTAAGTTGAGGTGGGGCCGACACGATCCCCAACCCTTCACTTTCCCCAACCCACTTAAACCCCCATTAAACCCCTTGTAATTAATGTATAACTCCTCACACTCTCTTTAATTGTGTAACACACCCTCACTCCCTATTTATTTCATGCCTACTCACATAAAATTAATTGATTAAACCTATTCAATTAAATTAACTAAGAGTTTGATGTTTATGTTTTGAATGCTTGGTATGTTACAATAAAATAAGAGTAAGTCTTATTTTATTTGGGGGTTGGGATTGTTCTGTGTAGACTTTGCGAAGAGAGAGAGAGAGCCTTTGTGAGAAGTAGAAGAAGAAGAATGAAGAGAAGATAATTCCTCCTTGTTGAAAAACGACGCTTCCTTATCGAAGAACACTGGATCCATGAATAACGAATCCCTCCCTTGACGAAGAATGGTTCTCCATCCGTCAGATCTCTAACGAACGACGCTCGGGCCAAATCAAAGGTCTTTGAGTAAATGACGAACACCAACGACCATCATCACCATCACCTCTTACCATGCGATGACGTCAATGAACTGATGCCCTTTCCCTTTCGCAATATCCACAACGAACGACGAACGACACAAGGTAGGGGATTAATTTTAGAATGTTAATATTCTCGTGATTGTTCCATTCCAAACAAAGAATACAGATCAACTCATTATCAAGTTGATCCGCGAATGTTATTATTTGCGGGATGGGAATATTTAATTATGGGAGTATTGTTGGTAATGAGGATCAATTTTAATTTATTAAAATTATGCCTTGTTAAGTTTTTGAAATCACGTGTTGATTATTTCCAATTGATAACACCTAATGCGGAGGGCAGAGGCTGATCAAACACAGCCCGACAACCCTCCACAGATTGTTTGTTGACGTGCGGATTGACGGGCGATGATGAAACGGGCCGCAATGGTGATTTTATGTCTCCATAGTGATGTTCGGGTCCCGTAGTGACCTTAGCTGTAGACAACGGGTGAAATGTACCACCGGAGTGCGTCTGATGGTCCCGAGAATGCGGCGTGGGCACACCACTGGAGAAGACAGTCGCAGCTTAGCCGCGGCGGACCGGAACGCCAAAGCCATTCCGGATTTTGGGGGTGGGGGTGCGGCTTTAAAGACCCACCAGTTCACTGTCTTCCAGGGGGAACAATTCCCCCCCTCCCCCCCACCCCCCGCTCTACGTCCGCTCGACCACGTTGGTCGAGCCTCAACAGGCAAGGCCGAGCCGCCCGCGTCGGGCCGGGCCACGTGCCCCGGGCCGGGCTACCAGTGTCGGGATAGGTTGCACCAGCTGGACCGGGCAGCACCAGGTGGGCTAGGCCACACCCAACTTGGACAGACCCAGACCCGGGTCGGGTTGCCCCGGTTCGGGCTAACCTAGGGGGTATTTGGGTGGGACGAACTGGGCCCAAACCCCCTATTTTCGGAACTACTTCAGTTAAACACCCATATCGTGAGCTACGTACCTCTGATAGACACACCTTCAGTTGTGTTGGAAACCTAGGATCCATACGGTCATTTCGGTATATTAAAATTGATGTTTCGGTGAATTATGGATATGGTTGGGTTGGTTTGACCCCGAAACCAACCGGGCCGTCGGAGCCGAAACACTTATAACATGAGCTCCGAACTTCTGATTGATGTGTCGTCAACATAGTTAGATTCCTTTTTGTGAGACAGATCTTTTGGCATACTTTACCTGATGTTTGGACGTAGTTAGAATATGGACGGGTTGGATTGAACCTGAAATCCAACTGGGCCCCAAGAACAGAAAAGCTGATAACTTTCAGACCGGACGTCCGTTTGAGAAACCGTCAGCGGCATTGGTGATCATGTTTAGAAACAGTCCCTTTGAGTATACCCTATGTGAGTTCAGGGTACTTTTGTTATACGGCTGGGTTGGTTCGTACACGAAACCAACCGGGACCCCAGGACTAAAATGCTAATAACTTTCAGACCGGACATCCGATTGACGCGTCGTCTGTTGCGTTGAGACTCCTAAGACGTGGCAGTACATTGAGATACTTCTTCGTGGGACATTGTGATACATGGAGTATCGACCATTAAATCATGGAGATGACCCTCCCGCACATGAGCGTACATAGTATGGAGACTTTGTAGCTGGCTGAGACCTGATGTCTGCATGTCCAATTCGAGTCGTAGTTACTTTTATAGACCAGTGGGGAGAACTACTGTGTTTGGGTGGCAGTCCCACTGTGGCGATAACTTTTGTGTTTGGGTGGAAGACCCGCAGTACTCAACAGATGGAGTACCTCTGCAAGCTATTAGGTGGGGGTGCACTACTGTGTTTGGGTGGATGACCCCAGCGGGGAGTACTACTGTGTTTGGGTAGCGGACCCGCGGTACTCCACAAGAGGACTACCTCAGAAGTATAAGGTTAGTGAGTAGCACCTCAGAGTCGTGACATGATCAGTGAACTCGATAGATGAGGAGATCTTCACCAGTTGCAGTTTCGTTAATGAAAATCCTGGTATGAGCTGAGCCAATGACGTTTGTGTTTTCCTCATGATTGAGATGGGTTACATGATAACTTATGTATATGTATGGGAATATACGTTAGTAGTGGTTATCCGTCAACTTCATATATGTGTGATACCTTCTGCCTGAGATGGGTTAAATGATAACTTAGGTATATGTATTGGCTTATACCTAAGTAAGGGTTATCTATTGATAACATTCTTTATAATTATCCTTGTTGGATTTAGTGAGACATTGAGGGTCTCAGGGTCCATACTGAGTAACATATACTCACCCCTGAACGGGCTATGCCCGCACCTCATTGTGTTGGATGCAGATGAAGGACATTGCTGACTGAGTTCGAGTGTTTGAGGACTGGACTGTACCCATAGGTGGACCTCACGAGGCACCATTACCCAGAGGTGGACCTCACGACGAGTCAGTACCTGGAGGTGGACTTAACGACGAGACAGTACTCGGAGGAGGTTGGCGGGAGAGAGTGTTGAGGAGGATATTTGTTCCTACCCTTCAGGTAGGATCCGAGGTGGAAACCCTAGGAGATTCTTATATCTTCCACCTATTTGTCTTTTCTATTATACTTCATTCAGTTGAAGATGTACCTCTCAGCTGGGTTTTTATTCTGGACCATTTACATTTCAGCACAATCTTTTGTACTTAGTTATTTACTTCTTCTTGTACTCTGGTTGGAAGTGTTTATGTTTTATAAAGGAAATGCCTTCCCAGATACCGAGATTTAAGACTTTGGTGATAGTCGTCATCCCCTGGCCTATGGAAGGAGGGTTTGGGGTAGTAACGGCACGGGCCCCGAGGATGGTTCGTGAAAAATTGGTATCAAAGTAGTCGTTTCTATCACAGAACTTATAACTCTGATATTTATTTTCTGTGAGGAAATAGTGTTAAGGGTACCGAGTGTGGTTTTCAGTTCAGGGAGTCCAGTGTTGGTACGAGCGGCTGACATATCCACACACCAGGACCCTGACTTCTGATTTCTGACTCAGTGCACGAAAAAACTAATTCCGTGTGTGTTTTCAATGGTTTTCCCTTAAAATAGCTCAATCCATGTTAGATCACCAGATATAATTGTTTGATTGTGTCACATATTTTTCTTCGAGGATGCCTTTCCGTGGACGACCAGCTAGAGCCCCAAGATATGTACGTACTGACTGCCCGCTGAGCGAAGAGGCCTTAGTACAAGGCCCTCTTTCAGTTGAGGCACCACTGGGGGCACCAGCGGTACTACCATACATTGGGACACCGATTCCACCGGGCTCAGCAGCAGGCGATGCACGCCGCTTGAGCGCGCTACACGAGTTCCAGTGCTAGAGGCCACCCAGGTTCCGGGGAGATACGGACCCATATGCCGTTTAGGATTGGATGGATGTGGTGGTGAGAGTATTCAGGATAGTAGGTGTAGCAGAAGACTTCATGGTGATCCTTTCTTCCAGCCTCCTTCAGGCAGCAGCTGCCAGATGGTGGAGCCAGATACTCCAGTTTTGTGATGATATGACCTTCACCTGAGGAGACAACGATACCTTCTTCAAGGAAGAGTTTATACTAGTGAAACTACACTGTGAGTGTGTTCAGGAGCTTCTGCCTATGCCATAGGATTTTTCATCAGCATCTGAATCATCCGCAGGCAGTAGACAGATGATGCAGGGGTCCAAGAGGACCAGACCAGCAGGTGGGCGACCTCAAGATAGAGGTTTGGTTGTGTGAGGCACACGAAATAGATCCAGCCATACATTGAGAAGGAAGTGTTATGCCTACGGTAGGAAGGGTCACATGGCACGTGACTGTCTGACTCCCCGCACAGTTGATCAGCAGGCATTGGAGGAGCCACCGAGACAGAAGCAGCGACGGGTGCTTGAGAAATAGGTGAGTTGTGGACAAGGCAGTAGAGCTCTGAAAGCTGGTGTACACGAGTGGAACTAGTGGATTCCTTTTGTTATTGGTACATCTAGTTCCATGTTGTTGTATTTGTGTCTTTTTACTTCGAGCTACAGTAATAAAAGACACTTATCATTGTGATGTTTACTTTATTTTTATTTTTTATTGGTTAATACTAATAGGTCCCAGTTAAAAGTGTTGACTTGACCTTCACTTTCGATATTTCTACTAGAGGAGACCCAGTGACCTCACACTGATGCCGATAGTGTGACTCGACCCTTGGAGGTGAGAGTGACGGTTGGATCTCTTGGTAGTAACGTTGAGGGCTTACGACATCATCCATGGCCTGAATACATCATTCATGATAGGATTTACTATATTAGGAAATGGGAGTGGTTCATCTAGGGGATGAGACCAATTTTCTCCTTTCAGAAAAGGAGAAATATTAGCAGCTCTTACCGATCGTAGGTGAAGAAAGGTGGTTATTGACCAACATACCACGTCGGAAAACATCCTACCAATCAGAGATCGTACGAGCAATCATAGAGAAGGTGCAGATCATCATGGAGCGGATGAAGACTAAACAGTGCAGGAAGAAATCCTATTTTGATAGGAGACGGAGACTTGGGAATGTAAAATGTTTCAAGAAGAGGAAGCGTCAATGACAGATGAATCTGCAGAGTAGAAGACGTGGAGGTAGAGCTATGACACTAGCATGAGGTGGTGTACATTTCAACATGTTACAACCACCCGCCTTTGTTATACCTGCCAGTTTCAGGGAGAAAGAGGGCATGGAAAAAGATTCGTTGCATGTGGTCAATGAGTGTGACCCAATGACTCTAGGAATTATTCGAGGGATAGTCTATGTCCTCCTCTAGCTGCCGTTACAATAGACGTTGATACAAATCATTCTTTACTTCCACGAATCTTGTCCCAGACATAAAGTTTCTGGTATGCTGTTGACTAGACCCTCACGTCTGGAGTTACCTTTGGGAGGAGACTTGAAAATCACACTTACATCGACCATGTGATATGACCTTCTAGGTGAGAGTTTTTGTTGGAATCTCTTATTGGCAGCATTGAGGCCTTACGAAGTTGGTCTGAGTATGGATTGGATCCACAGTTCATACACAGATTGACTGTATTAGGAAAAAAGGTTGTGGTTTATCTAAAATTTTGGGATGGGTTTTCCTAGGTCGGCGAAAAGGAAAATACAGATAGCATAGGATAAACTCATGAACAAGAGATTGTGGTTGATCACTCTTAAGTCGGTCAACCATACCCTTGTGGCTGCATGAGTTTTGAGTTTCAGTTCTAAACAGGAAATGGAGGCCGCTAGAGTTCAAGGATGGCAACCACATCCTTATACGGGTCCCACCCCGACGAAGTTTATGGAGATATGTCTGATGCAACACATTATCCTTATTGATCAATGGACCATTCTAGGTCCTCAGTAGGGTAGGCGAGGTGGTTTACCACTTGACCTTTCCACCTCAGTTGCACCGGGTGCATGATTTTATCTTCGTAACTCAACTGAGGAGATACGTTCACAATCCTTCACACATCATCCACCACAGGGATTTGGTCGTCGATGACAGGACGACATGCACGGAGGTTCCAGTGGAGATCGAGAAACGATAGAAGTGGGTACTATATAGAAGGTTGATTCCTCATGTGCGCTTTCATTGGTTGTATATGAGCCTCCAGGAGAGCACATGTGAGATGAAGGCTCAGATACGTGCTCAGTACGACATTGTATTCCTTAGTGTCTGTTGAAGCTTTACGGGGACGTAAAGCCTTGAGGTGGGAGTAATGTAAAGACCCAGAAATTTCATGTAAATTTTTTTTAATTTATTTGGAATTTTACGAGTCCACAGTTTCTGACGACACCTGATTTTGAGGCCTGGTGTGCCCAACATCAATTTTCGAAGTTTGGCTCAGGTACGTTCAGTGAACGAACAAGCGGGTTTTTCTAGCTTTTGAACCGGTGCACAGAATTGAAATTTGAGTGCACCGATGAACTCGCAGCACTGGTTTTTTCTTAAGAGGACCTTTACCAAAGGTGTGTTTTCTTGGGAGGAGTTGTTAGATTTTGTGAATTAATAAAGAATTGAGTAAATTTTGTGGGACAAATTTTATTCCCAACATATGTGGTTATATCCTTACTATGGAAGTTGGGGTGTAACCACTAGTTTCTAACCAACAATGTGAGGATTAAGGTGAGATGGGGCCCACACGAGCACCAACCCTTCAATTTCCCAAACCCCCTTAAACAGCCATTAAACCCTTTGTAATTAATGTATAACTCCTCACTCCCTCTTTAATTGTGTAACTCACCCTCACTCCCTATTTATTTGATGCCAAATCACAGTAAATTAATTGATTAAACCTATTCAATTAATTTAACTAAGAGGTTTAAATTATTGTTTTGAATGCTTGGTATGTTATAATAAAATAATACTAAGTCTTATTTTATTTGGGAGTTGCGATTGTTGTGTGGATACTTTGGGGGGAGAGAGAGAGATAGCCTTAATGAGAAGAAGAAGAAGAAGAAGAAGGAAGAGAAGAGAATTCCACCTCGTCGAAGAACATCACATCCTTATCGAAGAATACCTGATCCATGAAGAACGACTCCCTCCCTCGATGAAGAATAGTTCTCCATCCGTCGGATCTCCAACAAATGACGATCGGGCCGGATCGAAGGAATTTGAGGAAACAAAGAATGCCAATGACCATCGTCATCATTGCCTCTTACCTTGCGTCGACATCAATGAACTGATGTCCTTTCCCTTTCGCAATATCGTCAACGAATGACGAACGACACGCGGTAGGGGATTAGTTTTAGAATGTTAATATTCTCATGATTATTCCATTCTAAACAAATATCGCGGATCAACTCATTATCAAGTGGATCTATGAATGTTATTATTTGCAGGATGGGAATATTTAATTATGGGAGTATTGTTGGGAACTAGGTTCAATTTTAATTGAATAAAATTCTGCCTTGTTATGTTATTAAAATCATGTCTTGATTATTTCCAATTGATAACACCTAATGAGGAGGGAATGGGCCGAACAAACACGGCCTGACAAACCTACACAGATTGTTTGTTGACGTGAAGATTGACGGGCGATGACGAAATTGGACACAATGGCTATTTGAAGTCTCCATAGTGATGTTTGGGTCCCGTAGTGACCTTAGGCGCAGACGGCGAGCGAAACGAACCACCGGTGCGTGTCTGGTAGTCCACGGAAAGTGGTGGCGGTGGTGGCGCGCCGCCTGAGAAGACCATCGCGTTTGAGCCACGCCGGACCGGAACGACAAGGACGTTCCGGATTTTGGTGGGGGCGGCTTCAAAGCTACGCTGATTCGCTGTCAACAAGGGGGAACAATGCCCCCCCCCCACTCCACGTCCGCTCGACCACGCTGGCCGAGCCTCAACCGGTAGGGCCGCCCACACCGGGCCAGGCCGCCAGTGCCGGGCTGGGCTGGATCCAGAACCTGGGCTGTGTCGACCCAGTCCGGTCTGACCGAGGTGGTATTGGGCAGGGTCGGACCGGGCCGAAAACCCCTATTTTCGGAACTTCTTCAGTTTAAATCCCATATTATGAGCTATGGACCTCTTATCGACACATCGTCAGTTGTGTTGGGATCTGTGGATCGAGACAGTCATTTCACAATATTAAACTCGATGTTTCGGCGAATTATGTGTATTGCCGGGTTGGTTTGAACTCGTAACCAACCGGGCCCTCGGAGCGGAAACATTTATAACGTGAGCTTCGGACATCCGATTGATGTGCCATCGACATTGTTGGATTCTTTTTGATGAGATAGATATTTTGGAATACTTCACCTACGGTTTTGACGTAGTTGGAATATTGTAGGGTTGTATTGAACCCGAAATCCAACCGGGCCCCTGGAAAGTAAAATCTGATAACATTCAGACCGGACGTCCGTTTGACAAAACGTCAGCGGCATTGGTGATAAAATTGAGAAATGGTCCCTTTGAGTATACCCTATCTGAGTTCGGGGTACAATTGAGATATGGCTGGGTTGGATCATACATGAAACCAATCGAGCCACCAGGACTAAAAGACTAATAACTTTCAGACTGGACGTCTGATTGACGCACCGTTTGTTGCATTGGGACCCCTATGACGAGGTGGTCCCTTGATATAATTATTCATTGAACTCTTTGACACTTGTAGTATCTAATAGTAGCTTGTGGAGAAGACTCTCCTGGAGATAAGCGTACGGAGTATGGAGACTATGTAGCTGGCTGAGACCTGATGATTGGTTGTCCGATTTGAGTCAAAGTGTCATGTATAGACCAGTGGGGAGCACTACTGTGTTTTGGTGGCAGACCCACGACGTGGATCACTATTGTGTTTGGGTGGAATAATGATGGTACTCAACAGAAGTGGTACCTCGGCATGCTATTTTGGGGGGGTGCACTACTGTGTTTGGGTGGCAGACCCCAGTGGGAAGCACTACTGTGTTAGGGTGCCTGACCCACAGTACTCGACAGGAGGAGTACCTCACATGTCTAAGGATAGTGAGCAGAACCACATAGTCATGACAGGATCAATGTACTCGACAGAGGAGGAGCTCCTCAGTAGTTGCAGTTTCATTAATGAGAATCCTGGTTTGAGCTTAGTCAATGATCTTTGTGTTTTCCTCATGATTGAGATGGGTTACAAGATAACATATGTGTATGTATGGGAATATAACAAATCAATGGTTATCCATCGACTTCATATCTGATTGATACCTCGTGGCTGAGATGGGTTACTTGATAACTTATGTATAACTATGGTCTTATACCTATTTAAGGGTTATCTATTGAGAACATTATTTTTAATTATCCTTGTTGGATTTAGTGAGACCTTGAGGGTCTCGGGGATTCTACTGAGTATCGTATACTCACACCCGCACGGGCTATGCCCACACCTCATTGTGTTGGATGCAGACGATAGACATTGCTGACTGTGTTCGAGTGTACGGGGACTAAACGGTACCCGGAGTTGGACCTCATGACGAGCCAGTACCCATAGGCGGACCTCACGATGAGTCAGTACCCGGAGTTGGACATCATGAAGAGATGGTACTCGGAGGAGGTTGGCAGGAGATAGCGTTGAGGAGGCTAACTGTACCTACCCTTCAAGTAGGATCCGTGGTGGAAGCCCCGGTAGTTGCTTCTATCTTCCACCTATTTTCCTTTTCTGTTGTACTTCGTTCAGTTGTAGTTGTACCTCTCAGTTGGGTTTGTATTCTGGCCCATTTACTTTTCAGCACTTTCTTTTATTACTTAGTATATTACTTTTTCTTGTACTCTGTTTGGATGTGTTTATGTTTTATAATGGCAATGTGTTCCTAGATACCGATATTTACGCCTTTGGTGCTAGTCGCCTGCTCCTGGCCTATGGATGGTGGGCTTGGGGTAGTCACGACACGGGCCCTGAGGACGAGTCGTGACAAAGTATTGAGAGGTGATGTTGGACTAGATCATAGTGGAAGACCTCAGATAGGGGATTTATAATGACAATGGAATTTGAGGATCCCAACAATGACGACTGAACTAATTCATTCATTGTTTATAATCTATAGTGACCTAATATATGGAATTTTAATTCCATTTTTTAATTACACAATGTTTATTCCATAGTAAACATGAATAAAATATACAAAAATTTTTATTTGTGGGTTAATCATGCATGTGGGTTTGAGTTTTTTTCTTCCTAAGGTATAGAGAATATTTTTTTTTTATTTTTATCATTATTCATTTATTGTTCAAAATGAAAAAATTGAGTAAAACTATAACAAAACTATTTTTCATTAATCATTTTTTATTTGTGTATTTCATCCAAGTTTCATTGAACATTCATCATTTTAAATTTCATTAGTTTACCGCTCATGAATAACATCAATTCGATCATTTCACTACCCTTCTTCAGTGAAACTGATCAAGAGCATTGGTATGTTTCATGATCAATAGTTTGATTTAGGTTTCTGTAAGAGATGATGGATTGGAAATGAATAAGTGGTTTTCATTTCAATCTTCAGTGAGAGGTTAAGGTACGATGTGGTGTTGGAGGATTTTCATAAAGATCATGCGGAGGATTCCAACGAGTGGGGACAAAAAGGGTAGGTGAACATGAGTTCCCCCTCACGTGTGAGAATCATGGGTAGGTCAATGTTTAGAGGTTTAGTAAATGATACGTAGAACATTTTAGATTTTTTTGGGAAATTCACAAATACACAATATATTCCCTTAATAAAAAATTAAATTTCGTCCATTTTCTATGGTTTTATGGTTTTCACACTATGAAAAATATCATACATTTTCGGTCCCTATAAAAACTACTAGGACCCATTTAAAGAAAGTCAGAATATCTTCTGAAGGGTACACAAGAACAAAAATAAAAAGTAATATGATAATGGGTTTAGTATAAGGGAATGAACTTATACTCTGATATGACTATTTACATGGAAATGAACACCAGACAAAACATCAACAAAAAAACATGAGCATGGAAAAATGAACATGGGAATGAGTTGGTGTGACATTGAGTCCCCAAATGACTTGTACAAGCCATGTACACCAAAATTTCATGATGTGTATAAATATTATTACTTTTCATGTGAGAATTTGAGAAATGGGAAGACCATGGGTAGATGGGACATGTTATGTACCCTTGTTAGAAGTAGTATACATTTTTCATGGAAGCATTTGGCCTCCTATCTCCTCTTTATTGACCAGGATCACTTTAGTGTGATCCCCTATAAAGGAATTTTGACATTAAAGTATTGAGTGTCTATATCATGGTGAGTCCATATGACCTTGATATCACTGATGATTTCCATCAGGGATAACATGGTTCTTGGACTGATCCATCCAAGAAAATCATCAACTAAAATTTTCAAGAATATTAGTATGGGTACAATTTTTGGTTAATACCTCTTGAGTCCTATTGATTATTTTGAATATATCAGCCTTTTTATTATCATTATGACTCACATGTTGGATTAATTTATTTTTTACTAATTATATCACTTTCCATTATTTGATATGAGTAGTTATTTCAGGGTTCCTTATAAGGAATTATTATACAAACCATTGTATGGGTTCTAACATCACATGTCATGTACTATGATGATAACATGACTTTGCACAGTGTTTTGGGGGGTGGGGGACCATGAGGAGGCATAGAGTAGTTTTACTATAGATAAACTAAGGGTTATAATAGTTTTTCATTTTATATAAGTTCCATACATCTGAGAAAGTTAAGAACATTCCCTATATTTGATGTTCTCTTATTTGGACCCCTTATAACATTTATCATATTTTCATACTATGATTTTTGGATAGAAATTTATTCATGAATTATTATTAGTTATACTATAATTTCAAAAATTTAATGGGCTTTGAGATATTTTTTTACAAATAATTTCATCGGTTAAGGCCTCCTAGGTGTGGGGAATTCCAAATTAGCACTATTCATTTTCCCTAGCATGTTAGAGTAGAATTAGGGTAATCACACTATGTATATAATCATCTATAAAATCCTCGATAGATTGGGTTATGAAAGATTCGTATCTGAAAGGATCCACCTATTTACTAGAGTTTGGAGATCGTATAACATTGAGTATTGCTATAATATTTAAGGAAATAGTTTATTTTGTTATATGTTTGGTTCCCTTTACCATCAAGGGGAATGTATAAGAAAATTCAATTTTCATGTGATCATTTTGTATGTTGTTGGTCACATATTCATATTTGTTAGTGACATTTCCAATGTATATAGTAAATGAGGATGATGTAAAACACCTAATGTCAATATCTATTTCCCCTACATCTATATTGTGTTTCCGAAGAATTGAATAGAGATACTGATTGTGAGACCTATCATTCAAATATATCCACATTACAATATAATGATGGATTTTTTGAATGTGGTGTTCATTTAATCCTTTTTGAGTGATGGATGATGGTAATATTGGAGTTATCTGGGCATCAATTTATGGATTTTCATACATACCATTTGGTGATACATGAAGGTGTTTCAATGATATACTAGGAACACTACTGTTATATTTGGTGGCTAGGAATGAAAAATGGTGTAGTAAAGTATTTCTCTCAAAGAGACACTTTTATGTAGGTGAAGAGTAATAAATAGGTTAGAATTGGTTTAGATCATCCACTTTTATTGTTAGAGTGGACACATAATGTGATATAAAGGGACGTCATAGAGGGTTACCGTGATTATATAATTAAATTTATGCCATTTGGGTGATTGAATAATGACTCACCATGTTATCCTTCTTCCTTCATATTAGATACATGATTTATGTAGAGGCCAAGGAACCCCATTACATATATGAGATTGTATAGAACTATGGAGTATTTTCAATTATCAATTCGGAGTGTGATTGTTGATTCATTTGGAAAATATTGAGATTATAGTAAGAATAATTTGGGACATAGTTTCCATTTATAAAAAAAATTCACCCCCAAATTTATGGATAAATTGAGTAAACATTTCAGGATCTAGCAGAAATACATTAGGAAAAAAATCGATACATTTCCCATAGTTGGGAGGCTCACCTACTATAGATTTATATTTTGTAAAATAGTAGATATCATTCTTCTTTGTAATGAAACAATTTGAGGATTTCAATGGGAAACCATGTGAGACATCACAATTCGAGACTGATCTAGGAATGTTGACACTCTTATTCCTATAGTCATTGTGAGCTATGAAATTGAATCAATAGATCATCTTTGAGAGATTGATGATATAACAAAGCCACTAGAAGTCCAATAAGGACCAATGGTAGATTCCTTTTGATTATTAGGAAAGATAAAATGTATTCATGAGGGTCCCACCATGATATAGACTATATAGGTTTTTCAGGGTTGAAAATATATATTAGGGATTAATTATCCATTTCTATATACTACACAGAATCTTATTTGTTTTATAAATCATTCCTTGACAACTATAGTTGAATTTGGTACATGAAATCTTCAACATGTCACAATTGTGGATGTATGTGGATGACCTATCACATGATAGAGACTAGGGTGGTCCAGATAATAACTACGAATAATCCATTGTATATTTTTCATAAGATATCAATGAACATTAGGAGAAAAACCTCCATGGGTGCATGACTCGCTTGATGTTTGTCTACTGGTGGCACCAAAATATTTTTGAGATCTACTAGTAATGGGATACCCAGATGACAGCTCAGTACCAAGATCTTGTTATGTAATAATTATTCATATTTTTTGGATAAAAACATAATGCTGGGAATAATATAACATCTATTTTTTTCTTTAATATTTTCTGTAATATATCTAATTCTCTTTTTAGAAGATGATGTTATGACAACACGATATTCCAATACCTGGTGAGGATAAAATTATATTATAAAAATATTAAATATATTAATATCATGTGAATGATGATTTATAGAAATATGGTAATTACTCATAAATGAGTACTCATATAGAGAATCTAGGACATCCATTGACTATGCAACATTGGTTTTACCCTATGTGGTATGTAACATATTCACACATTAGGATTATTTAATCAGATCCATTGTGGGTAAAATATTTTATAAATTAAAATATATATTTAATTATAGTAAAAATATTATAACCACATAATCCCCTATAAATATATGTGTATAGGCTAATTTCACGTGTTTCTACATAACTATGATAATTGATAGGAGACATTGGAGGATATCATGGAGTACTAATTTAGACCATTGATCACCAAAAATAATGGAAATCAAGGATCTAACCAAATGTAATACACATAATAATTCATTTTCATCGATCAATCCAATCCAGGGTATGAAATTTAAATTATATGGTTTCTTTCCCCATTTTTTATCACCTGGAGAATATGGATTTATTATTCCAATAGTTTTAATAGAGTTTAATCATTCTTAGTGGTTTAGGTT
The DNA here is from genome assembly GCA_963277665.1 of Viscum album. Classification (NCBI taxonomy): domain Eukaryota; kingdom Viridiplantae; phylum Streptophyta; class Magnoliopsida; order Santalales; family Viscaceae; genus Viscum; species Viscum album. The sequence continues at coordinate 2,054,796,366 of OY728120.1, read as the reverse complement.
TATTACATCCTAGGATCTAGGGAAATTATTTTTTTATATTATTGTTAATCTTCATTATGTTTTTTAATGAAAACAAATAGAGGCGAGTCATAACATGATAAAGATTCATTCCTAAATTTGGGATTGTTTATTTCATCCCATATTCAATAAATGATCATCGATAGATTTTTTTGTTAGTAGATTTATGAATATTGTATAATCAATCAATTTGAGTCCCATATATAGAATAATAGATTCGTACCACTAGTATGGATTGATATAGTGGGATAGATAGAGGTTTGGGATGACAATTATGTATTTGGAACATATCATGTGTTCATGTCTTCTTGATTGTTATGAATTAATGAAATGATTGAATGGTAGATTATATTAGAGTGTATCAAAGGCCAGATTTTAGGGAGTGTAAATTACTAGGGTCGATCATCACTAGATCCACCATCATCGATTATAATATCAGCATCATATGAGGTCAGAGGTGTTGGATAGGAAAGTCAAAACAACCTTCAATTTCTATGAAAATTATAAATAAACTGAACATAGTCTAAAGGTCACATGTCTTGTAGTCATTCTTAAAAAAAGGGTTTGCACAAAGAGAAAAAGGACACTTGTTGTGTTGTGCCAACCAAAAACTGTGTGAATCGGTGTAAAAGGAAAATGTGTATACCCGATGATACATGGATGAATACATGGAATGGACATGTAAATGTGTATAGTACGTAGTCGTGGACCAATAAAATGATAAGACAAGTAGACATGAATTTAAATAGTCTATAAAACTGACAAGATGAACACAAGAACATCCAAATGTACACAGGTATAGGAAAACAACCCCCAGAGTCTCAGACAGACCATTACATATAATTTACCATAAATAGAATTGATATTATATATATAGATGTTTAAATTTTGTGAAATATGGAAAAAAATGGATAGAGCTTGGGAAAACAAGTCATGATGTATTCCCTAGGTATGAATAATTCCCATTATTCAGATAGTTTTAGGAGCACAATATACTAAATATAGACTACATTCAGTTGAGTTTCATATCATATTGGGTAGTGTGACAATTTTAGACTTGGATAATTCATTGTGGTGATGCAATATTTTCATGAACACTACAATAACAGTCATTAAACATATCATACTTTGTGAAGCGTGGCCTCCTAGGAAATTATTACCTTGAAGCCTTGAGTAGAATCATATGGATGGATGTTCTGGTTGATACCATCTATGAATGGTTGAATTTAATTAATATATCTATATATTTTGTATATAATTATGTCTCATATAATTATTTGAATTCCTGTGAATTATGGAGAATAAAATATTTGAGGATTTATGTTTAGTCATTTTTTAATATCCTTCTGGGTATTATAATACACACGCCTACATTATCTATTATCAAACATGGAATGTCTTATAAAGATTATAGTTTTTTGGTGGAATATAGGGAGAACTAGGAGTTCGTAGAGCAATGTATTGGGCTAGAAAAACTGAGGATTGCATCTGTGATGGATTTGACATATGTCCCCTCCTTCTGACTATGATACCATGTTTTACATTTTATTGTGGGATTAAATTTTTACCTTTAATAACATTTAATTTTCAATTCATTGATTGGTCTTCATATAAAGATTTCGGTATTCATTGTTATCAGTTTTACTTCACATTCATCATTTTATGGGATTAAAGATTTTTTTACGTATAGGTACTTTAGATATTTACTTATATGTTTGGGATATCCACACTCAATATTAGTTTTCATCACCAATCTTATGAAATAATGTCATGGGTTTTCATACTAGAATTACCAATTTCTTGGAGGGTTCTAGTTGTGAAGGTGATGAATGAATAATTGAATTCAATTATAACTAATTGATAATTAATTATTCTCAAAACAATCAAAAATAAAATTAAAAGAGTTTGTTGTGGGAAATAGAAAATTCATCTTTCATTTTTATTAACTCCCTAGAAGTATGTGTAACAATGTTTGATGTCTCAATATTATAGATACGAATTTGAAAAAAAATAATTTAGAACAAACAACAAATGAAACCCATGAAGTGTAGTAGAGGTTTGAGATAATTAGGGTTTATGTGGGATAAATTATGTTAAAATATGTAAATAAGTATGAGGATTGAATGAATGTGAAAAAAATGAATAATGATGTTTAAAATTGAAATAATGTATACTAAAGATCACATAATGTTTTAATCGAAAGTAGAGTGAATTAATGTTTCATTATGATCACATTTAGAAAATGAGGACACGTCTGTGCATAATTAGTCTAAAACTTATAATATTAGATTTCAATAAAACAAAAATTAAAATTTTCCTTCCACATTTATAATTTTAGTCTTTTCAAAACCAATATAAAAAAATTATATGTTATCTTTTATTGCTATAAATTTTTAAAATGAATAAAAAATTAAACTATGGGATAGAAATTTAAATACATTAGAACACTTTACGTTATAATATGGCATGAATTTTTTAGTGACACCCTTGCATTTTTCCATTGATTTTCAATTTATCACCATATTATTTGAAAATGACTAAAATATTATTTTATGTAATGAAAAAAATAAATTTAAATATTATATTTTATAACTCCAATATTTTTTATTAGGTATTAAATGAATTCATTTTCAGATATAAGTGGTTATTTTAAAGGTTATTTATTTTTTTATCTATGAAATTTTTTAAATTATTTGGTAATTAAAAACATTTAATAAATGATAGTAAAGTACAAAAACATTACTTATTAATTATATAGTAAAATAATTTAAATGTATTTAATAACCATAAAAATGATAATATTTTCAATTGTTAATATTTTTTAATAATTATTTTGATAAACGTTGCTTAATATTATTTTTTAAAAAGTTTATATTTTAATTATATCCCTACGTTGATGTGTTTAATGTGATAATATTTGATTAGTTTCAAAAATGACATTATTTTTATCTAATGATGAAAAATATATTATTAAATTATTTAAATTAAAAATATTATTATATATTATCTGGAAAATTTTAAATGGCTGATATTATTATCTAATATCAATGCTTAGGTTAATTTTAATTTTATGTATCCTTCTTGATCCCTAAATGAGTAAAAAATAGTACTATTATAATCATTAAATGCATTAATATAATTTTAAAATTATGAGATATAATTAAAAACAACATCTCTACATGTCTATATTAATTGTGATGAGATTATTTCAACTCATCCTAATCCTATTTCTGAGTTATATCTATTACATTACAAATATCCATGAAAATTAATTTATATAATTTTAAATCATTAATAATTCCATTACTCCCCACATATATAAACAGGAACAACCTCAACTATCATCATCACCAAGAATTGGACACTTATCTTAACTAACACTATCAAAAAAACCTCATTGAATCCTTTAATAAACTATATTGTTTCTAGTCATCTTGAAATATAATTCTCACGGTCCTTAACGGTCGATCAAATTGAGTTTCTTTAATGAGGGGGAATTCACCATGATGAAGAATTTTAATTTAACACGTTCTTATATGCATAAACCCAAACCGTAGAATCCAAAAGTTGGTGGTTACCTTATTAATATAATAAAATATATAATAAATAAAATACTAAAGGACTAAATAATTTATAAGTATTGTAAAACTAAATATTAGACTCAATCCATGTTTATTTTTAAAACTTAAAATAAAATATGTTATTTTCTCTTAGACCAACATTATTACCACTAACACAGCCTCTCATGTAAATCATAATAATCATTGAGAAAAATTGGTGAAATGATACATATGAAATTGGTAAGTTGAGATGCACAATAATGGAATTCATATAATGGAAGCTATCATGGAATTAAAAAAGGAATTGATAATATGATATGAATAAATAATGATCAAAAAATTCATTATAAATAATCACAGGGTCTTGAAACATAAACCAATATAATCTAACCATTCAAATTTTGAAATGTACATTAATAAATGATCTCGAAAATATGGGATGCATAATTCCATAAATCTAAAATAAATCCTAGTGGTCATGACCCAAAACATATTACATAAAATGGTAACTCCTTGTCTAAAAACAAAACATATTTTCCTCATTAGAACTATAAATTCATCAAGGGGATATATAATTTCAAGCCCCACCTATCAATAATATTTCCAATTCATTAAACCTATTATAGAAAAATACAACATTACAAACATGTTTTTATAATAAAAAACTAACTATATTGTAAAAACTATCAAATATTATATTAAAACATTAACGAATGAATATATTATTAAAACAATCTAGATAATAAATAAGGTCGTTATCATTAGAAGATATTGATAATTGGGAATTTGTAAAATCAATGATTTTGGTATTTATGAAATCAAAATACCATAAATATAACATTAAAAAATTAGTGAGGAAAAAATCCTTTCACAATGAAATTCTCCTTAAAAATCCATAATATGAGGACAATATTTAATTTTAAAAAAATAATTGAAACATGTAATCGAATAATTGGAGAATTTATTTTTCATGATGACATGAATTTCTATTCACATTGATTATGTTAATATAAATATACCATTTACATTTTCGATTAAAAAATATTAAATGGTTATCATCTGGAATGTGATAAATATTCCAAATTCAACAGAGAAAAATTATTGTCTAATTTTTTTTTTTGATTTTGGAACATAAAAGAGGAAAATGAAATGAAAATGTATGACTACAAAAAAAAATCCATAGATAATATAATATATTGGGTTTGGGATAGAAATAAAATATAATTCTCTCAATATAGACTATAAATATAAACAATATGAAAGAATGAGGTTTTTATGAAATACACGCATTCATATGTCATGTAATTGATGATATAATTAGTTAATAGATTAATTAACTGGAAAAGAATAAATCAAAAAAAAAAGTAAATGAAACATAATAAAATAATAGATAAATTGATGCAAAAATGTGTACTAATTTAGTCAATAAATATGATATATAATCCAATGAATTTAATTTTTTTTAGAAAACCCTTACTAGTGTGGTGACTTTAGAATTATAACACCCATAAAAAATAACATCAAATTAAAAATTAAATACCATTAATAAGGATATATTAAAGATATATCATTTCAATTGGTCATTATAAGAACAATACAAATGAAACAAGGGATGAATATGGAATATTTCACACATAAGAAAAAGTTAGATGTGAAACCCATACTTTAGAAATGAATATCTTTATAAGTTATTTTAATAACCATTATAAAAAATTGAAATATATAATGATTTTAAAAAATAATTATGTTCATAATTATAATACCATATTTTATCCCCTTATTATATCCTAATAACTACAAATTACCTATTAAGAACATTGTTTCTAGGTGTTAATTTTGTTATGTCATAGATATTTGGGTTATGATGTTCTATTCATTGTACTTGGTTCTTGGATTAAATTTTTTTATAAATAAAATAATTATTAAAAAATTTATATATATATATATATTAATTATTTACATATTTGAAATCATTCAGGGATGTTAAAGAAAAAAATGCATTACATTATTCATGGATATTGTAGATTACATGTACACATGAATATATTTTTAAATTTTCAACGAATAGAAAGAAATAATTATAAATAATATTAAACCTTTAAAATAATTATAATATCATAAATATTATATAATGTTATTAAATCCATTATTTTATTTATTTATCTAATGTCATGAGAAAAAATAAATTACAATTCAAAATGGAAACGATTAGTTATGTTTCTGCATGAGTGTTTTTTTACATTTATGTATGATGGATAGAACATCGATAATATTTTTACCATTATTATAATACAAAACTAGTATATATAATACACATAATAATTTGTTTTATAGTTGATACCATGGATTTTTAGAAGGTATAAAAGTAAATAGAACTAAAAATTATTGGTTAAGAGTTATACATCTTTTTTGAGAACCCCAATTTGGATTTCGACATTACAATTGAATCATGATCCTATGGAAGTACAAAAATATATATAATATGTGTTTATAGAATCTATGAAGGTTTCATTTATTGATTATATTACCTAGAAGGAAAAAAATATGTGAGGTACATAGACGAAGATTTTCAATTTTATAAATGTGGGGAGCATAACTCTTTAAATTATATAATGTAATAAATTAAATTTAATTAATTTTAAAAATAAAGTGTATTGAAATTTATAAATTACTATTATTGGATGAAATAAATCTTATATACCTTCATAGAATAAAAATTATCTTTATTTATGTTATATATCCTCCCTTATCCATTATTTTTTTTCTCCCAGTTATTTTTTACAAATACCACAATATCAATGATATCTAATATATATGGGTAAAATGATACAATTATAGAATAAGTGACCCATAAATGGACCATGGATTCTATTTTAATGAATATATGACTAACTTTTCCATGGATATAATTTTTTTTAAATTTCCAATCATTTAATAAATAGATTGTTTTTTATAAAATATTACTAACATCATTTTTGGAACAATTCATTTACCTTAAAATTTATTTCTTAAATATTGATATTATAATGAATACAAACCATTCAAAAATTTATCTTATGATAAATTTTTCTATGTAATTAATAAAAAATAATTATTCTATAGATTTTTATCGTTTTAACCATTTTAATATCATTTGTTTTATTTTTCTATTGATTGAATAAATAATGTGTTATCGTGGTGTAAAAATTTATTATAATTATGGTATAAATAAAAACATAAAAAATTACAATGAGAAAAATTAATATATATATGAAAATGAAAATAATTGTTAACATTTCAAATTTTAATAATTTTTAATCATATTATAAATTTTAAATTCAAGACTGTCACATTTTATTTTTATTCATATCACAAAATAATATAAGGGTCACAATCAAATATTATGGGATCAACGTGTGTATATATATATATTATAAAATGGGGAATTTTTTGTTTGAAATGTAATCCAATAGGATAAATTAAAGTATACTATAAATTTTAAATCCTTGACCAAAGGATTAATGTTATTTTTCAATTTTAATGTCACCATAGTGAAAATTATTTACAAAGATTATTATTCATAATTAAGAAAAAATTTATATTTTTTTAGTAAATTTATAACTATAAATTAATAATATGGATTTTCTTTTTATTGATTTAGTTCATAGAGGTGGATTAATTTAATTAAACTATCAAAATTTGATAAAAAGATATATTCCAGAATGAATGTCCTCTTAAGAATAATAGATTTTAAATGATAATTATTCATAAATTTATTATAAATAGAATTAATTTTATTACCCATAATACTAATGAAGTAATTTCCCTTTTAATACAATTTATAGAAAATTTTACCATTATATTTTATTTAAAAAAATATATTTTTTATAAAATCATCAATTTTACTTCTTCATCGAGAATTCTATCATCATTTGTGATAACATGAAATTAACAGTGACATAATTTTTAAATTATTATTTAAAAAATAAACTTCAATTTTAGAATTCAATTTAAAAAAATTGATGAAATTATTTATATTTTTTTTAAAAAAATAGAAACTATATTTAAATAAACATTTATTTTTAACACAAACAATGACATTACAGAAAATATAATTTCATTATAAAAAATAATTTCAAAAAAATAAAAATATTTTATTACTATAAACTATTCCAATTTAATTTTATGGTTATTATATTATACTATATTACAGTTCATGTAGACTTGGGGTTGTATAAATCTCAATCTATCAAAGAAATTTAATTTATTTAAAGAGATAAATATCATAAAATATTTGTTTGTTTATTTATACCCCATTAAATAATTGTCTGTATTTATATTTTATCTCATTTATAAAACATTAATCCTTGGTTGAAAATTAATATTTTATATATGTATTATAAAGCATCATTTGAAATGGTAAAATGGAAAACATTAAGGGTAAATAAAATACATAATATTATGTTTCCCAAATGAGAATAATATAAGGTAGTAACTAAAATTTTAATCCTAAGGAGATTTATAACAACATGGGACTTATAGATAGTGATAGATAATATTGTAATTGCAGGTAAAACAACCACAAATCCATAAATCAATGAAGTGAGAAAAAAATGATTCATTATAAAAGAATTTAATATGAAATTTTTTTTATTTCAAGATCACTTTTTTTTGTTATGAAAATAATTTAACATCTAGAATATTAAAATTAGGATATATACAGACGTTAAGTTTATAATTCAATCCATTACTCTTTTTCCACAACAATATTATAATTTTCCAAAAATTATGAGTATTCAAAATGAGTTTTTCAGGAGTGAGGAACAAAATAATCTTCTAATGGGTCATATAATCAACAAAAAATTATCATGATATTTCCAAAAAATAATATAATCCCAATATTTAGAACAATGTAATATACTACCTAAAATTAATAAACCTTCATATAAGTAAATATATTATAAATATCTAAAATTAAATAATAAAACCAAAGGATGGATATGGATTATACCAAAAATTAATAACCTTATATCAAAAATTACATTAAAATTATGGAATTTTTTTTATTGAAAAATGATAGCTCAACCCCATTAGACTACACAAACGAAAATTGAATATAATTTTTCTAAAATAACCCATTATGTTACACATAATGGTAATTTTATACTAAAACCCAATAAATTGTCTCCCAAAATATAAATAATCACCTAAAAATCCAAAAAATTCAATAATATTTCAACCTATCATATTATAACCAATATCAATATTATATTTATCAATAAATAATTAATGTATATAATTTCATTCTAACTCAAACATCTTGTAGACATGAAGAAGGCACATTACAACTTATTTCCTTTAGTTCGTGGTTCGTGCCATATTTCAATCCCATATTCAATGGGATATCCCACTGTCCTCGTGGTTATATTTTTTACTTATCAATGTTATTATAATTTCTTTACTTTTATAAATAAAAAATGGAATATCAAACAAATTATTATTATCTATCAAATCACTTTTATTAAATTACGGTTTTCTTTGTGAATTTTTTTATTAAATGTAAATACCTTTAAATCTTGGGGAATTTTTTTTAAAAATACATGGTAAATTTAAGAGTCTGTAGTTTCCAACGGCGCTTGATTTCGAGGCCTGGTGTGCCCAGAATCAATTTCTGAAGTTTCTTTCAGGTATGTTATGTAAAAGGACGTGTGGGTTTTTATATCTATTGAACCGGTGCTCGAAAGTGAAATCTGAGGACACTGATGAACTCGCAGTGCAGGTAATCGCATAATGTGACCTTTACCACAGTTGCATTTTTTCTGGAGTGGAAGTTAATTATTGGGGATTCTTAAAAATATAAAAGAAATTTTGTGTGACATATGTTTATTTAAGTTGTGGTTTTATCCACCAAGGGGAATTTGAGGTGGGTCCCACCCCCACATAACCTCCCATGGGAGGATATAATGTGGTGGGTCCCACACGAGTATAAAACTCCTCAACTCCCCTTGAAAAACCTTTAACTCTAAAACATCCCATTAATGTGCTCACACACCCATGTAATTAATTAATTGAATCCCTTTGAATTTGTGCCAACTCCATTCATTTAATTTATTGACCAAAATAATTAATTAATTGGAGTGTTTTAATTCATTTGAATTCAATATAAAAACATTAAAATAAGTGAACATAATATTTTATTTTGGGGTTGGCATAATCATTGGAGAGCTGGGAAAAAATCTTGGAAAGAACACCATCCTCTCGATGAAGAACGCTCCACATCACCAAAGAATTTGAAGCAACATCTTCTATCCTCTTCAACAGGAGAAAGGAAGGGAAGCACTACTGCCACGATGTACACCCGGGGCATCATCTCGACTTGACTTCACCGTGCTCTACTCACTCCAACATTGTCAGACCGACATCTGTCTTCCGCGACACCCGACTTCTATGACTTCGACAATGTACATTCAATCATGGTAGGGGCTTGTCTTGATTAAATTTTACCGTCATTCCTCGTTGTTTGTTTTTGATTAATGATGAACACATTTTATCGCCTAAATCGGAGGGTGTGGGCCGAACCAAGATGGCCCAATTCCCATCTATTGATTCCTGTTGTTTGATGTTAGAGGCGGAGCCGAAATGGCACTGTGCCATCGCCCCACGCTGTAGAAGAACCACGGTGACGAAATAGGAATCGTGGCCAGGATGGCCACTACGGATGAAGAAGTGTGGGGCCATCATGTCGCGCGAATGAACCAAAGGTTGGGGCACGTTGGGCCATGACAGAGGTGGCATGAAATCATCGCGCCACGCTAAGGGAAGCAGGTCTGCGACACCGTCGTGTCCCAGTGGAGGTACGGAGGTGGAAGGGTGAGCCAGCCACCATGGAGCCAGACCATAGGATAAAAGGCCAGCCGACTGGCCGGCCCGCTAGATGACCGTGGCACCCACAGGCGCTGCGTGGAGGGAGACCGCAGCCAGCAACCACGGCCCGCTCGGCTGGGCGAACTGGTCGGCTAAGGCCGGATGACCAAGAGAATCAGGGCTCCCGTGGGAGCCGTGTGGGAAGAAGAACGACCCGCAGTGTGGGCCGCGTGCGTCGGGCAGAACCGGTCGGCTATGGACGACCGAGAATGGGAGGAGGCGGCACTGCTTGGCACCGGCGGGTGAACCGAGCTGGACCGCAGCACAGGCAGGGTCCGAAGGTGGGCTGCGCCCCGCTGGGTCAGGCCGACCCTCAGCCGGGTCAGACCCGCCGAGTCGGGTCGGGCCTACCCGCCTGCCCACCAGGCTTGACGGGTCGGGCATGTCTTCGCTTAAATGTGAATAACTCCTAGACCATGCGTCTGATCGACGCACCGTCTACGACACTGGGACCCTTGCGACGAGGTGGTCCTTTTTAGATACTCTAATTTAGTTTTGGGAAAATTTGGAAAAAGGTCGGGTTTGGATCGATTGTAAATCAAACCGTTCCCCTGGAATAGAAATGCCAATAACTCTCAGACCGGGCGTATGATTGACGCACTGTCTATCGCATTGGGATCCTTTTGATGACATGGAACTGCATGATAAATCAACCCAGGAATTCATGATAGTTTATGTATTGAAACTCGACCTGACGAGCGGATCCTCCCAGAATCGAGTGTGGTGTTTGCGGGAACCCGAGAGATGGATGCGACGATTACTATACCTGAATCCTACGTGGGTTCGACATCAATGACTATTGTATCATAATCCTACACTGGTTCGACATCGACTACTATAATACAATAATCCTTTGTGGGTTCGACATCGAAGACTACTTTACTAGGATGCTCCGTGTGTCCAATAGTTCAGACTTCTGTTCCTGTATCCTATATGGGTCTGACAGAATAGCTGGTCCTGTATCATGTGTGGGTCTCACAACATAGCTTGTCTTATATCATGTGTGGGAATGATATCTTAGATGAATTTGTTACTACATCTGATCATCTCTATCACTCTACGAAATATTTTTACCTACGTGAGTTGAGTCTTGTCTTTCAATCATTATCATCATGGTGATTGACTTTACTTCCTTTGTGGATTGGGTTGTGTTTGGGCTAGAGAGTTGGAGTCGGCCTGTGACTGATAACATATGTATAGGTATGGTCATATACCTAAGTCAGTTTGTTTGACACTTATTTCTTGTAGCATTCAACTATGGTTATCTTTTCTATATTCTGGGAGTCTATCGGGGGTCTCGGGGTCCCCTACTGAGTATTGTTATACTCACCCCTGCACGGGCTTCGCCAGCACCTTGTTGTGTTTTGTGTAGATGAGAGAAAACAGTGATCGAGGCTGAGGGTGATGGATAGAGGATGCTCAGATCTAGACTAGATGAGACATACTGCAGTGATGAGTTGTTCGAGTTCTGTACATACCCATTAGGTAGGATTCTCTGGTCGATGATCTAGGAGCTGTTTTTCTATTTTTACTTGTACTTGTTGTTTAGTTGGGTTTGTATACTGGCCCAATTACTTTCATCACACCTTAATTATCAATTTTAGTTCTTGTATACTTTGTGTGTGTTACTGGTTAATAGGAAATTCCATCACTTTTTATCGAAATTATGCCTTTGGTTCTAGTCCCCATCCCCTGGCCTATGGAGGGCGGGCTTGTTGTAGTCACGACATGGGCCACAAGGATGTGTCGTGACAAATTGGTTTGAGAGGAGTCTATTCTACTACAGAACAACGACTCTGATTCTATTAACGAAAATTGTGTTTTGTGTTTTGTGTGTTGTTATCGGTTTTGGGAAACAGGTGTTGGTGTGGTGGCCGACATATACATACACTTGGACTCTGACATATGATCACCAACTCAGTGCACAAAAATGCTGATTGCGTGTGTGTTTCCTTTGAAAAAGTTTTACATTGTCTTTACATTGTGTCAACTCACTAGGTATACTTTTTTAACCGTGGCACACATGTTTCTTTTCCGGATGGCCCCATGATGGCAGCCATCTATGTTTTCAAGTTTTGTAAGACATGGTAGCCCACTGAGTGATGAGGCCTCGGTATAGGTCCCCATCACAGTGGAGATACCTGCCATACACCTACCCACTGGACCACCGATAACACGAGCTCTAGTAGCAGATAGTGAATTCCTTTTGAGTGCGTTGCATGAGTTCTAGTGCCATAGGACACCCAGGATATGGGGATAGATGGACCCACATGTAGTTGAGAATTGGCTAGAGGCTGTAGTGAGAGTTTTCAGATTGGTAGAGACACTAGCCAACCTCATGGTGATCCTTTCCATGAGTCTACTGCATGAAGAAGTAGGCATATGGTGGAGCCTGATGCTCTAGGTTCATGAAGAGGCTTCATTACTTTGGACAGAAATCAAAAGTATTTTCCGCTTAGAGTTTATTCCAGCCACCCTTCGTGTGGTGAAGATTCAGGAGTTACTTCATCTGAAGTTGGGCAGCATGACAGGAGCTCAGTACTCAGTAATGTTAAATTATCTCTCACACTACTCCACAAATATGGTACCAGAGAAATTCTTCAGGGTCTAGACATTCGTGTAGGGACTCAGGCATGAGATCAGGGCTTCGATGATTTCCCTCATCATCCCGACACAGGCGGGGGTGTTGGAGTGATCCACTCTAGTGCAGAGTTTTATCGCTGAGCAATCACGAGAAGAGAGACCCACCACAAATCCACACGTAGAAAAATCTTCTGCAGCCGGTACTAGACAGATGACACAGAGGTCCAAGCAGACCAGGCCATCTGTTGAGAGACCCCAGGATACAAGTTTGGTTGTGCGGGGAACATGAGAAAATGCTGGCTATATAAGGACCATATAATGCTATGCATGTGGCAGGCATGGCCATGAGGCTCGTGATTTCCCGACCTGCCAAGAAGATGAGAAACAGACTATACAAGGACCTCCCAAGCAGAGGCAGAGGATCGATCATGGTAATCTATGGGGAGCAGGTGGACGTGGCAGAGGAGCTGGCTGAGCAGCGGTTGGTTGACGACGATTCTATGCTCCACCACCACCACCACCAGGAGGTCCACACCGACAACAGGGGGCTGGCGGACCGAGGCTGGATTAGCTCCAAGCAGTCGGGGCCTATGACCTTGACACACTAGTGATGATTCAAGGTACTATATGTGTCTACTCTACCGCTGCTGCAGTATATATATTCATAGGTGCGATTCATTCTATAATTTCCACTGCCCTCATTTAGATCTCGGATGTAATGTCTCCTACCAGTGCATCCTCGATGATAACGCACTGGTGCCAACACTGTGACCTTAATATAGGAGGTGAGAGCATCGTCTGGGATCTTCTTATAGAGACTTCGAGGCCTTACAACGTCATCTTTTTATATGAACTGGTTATCCAAATTTCATGATCATATTTAATGTATTAAGTGCAAAGTGCGGTGTAACAGCACAGATGGGACCAAGTTAACCTACACCGGCGAGAGGGGAGCCTTAGCAGCGCGAGATGGACTTATGAAGTGGAGTGGGATGCGGATAACACATCAGTTGGATAGTCTCACCCTTGGAGTGGTTGATGTGCAGAGTCCGAGTTTCTTATTGTGGTGGATCAGTTTGTGGATGTTTTCCCTGAAGACCTTCCAGGACTACCTCCTCATAGAGAGGTACACGTGTACATTGACATGTACCTAGGGACAACACCGATATCTGCTCCATAATATCAGATGGCTCCCGCCGAGCTTCGTGAGCTGCGGGTATATCTGGAGGACTTTGAGGAAAACGGATTTATCCGACCCAATGTTTCACCCTGGGCATCTTCGATTTTGTTCTCCAAGAAGTTGGATGGGAGCATGAGACTGGGTTTCGACAACATTTTCATGAATCAGGTTATCGGGAAGAACAAGTAACCACTCTCTAGGATTGAATATGTCTTTTATCCGCTCAAGGGAGCATGATGGTTCTCGAAGATATACCTCAGGCTAAGCTACCACCAACTCAGAGTTCTAGACGAGGATGTGGAGAAGATGACCTTCAAGTGTCGGTATGGGCACTATGAGTAATTTGTTATGCCCTTAGGCATAAACAAAAAACTATTAGTGGTCATGTGTCTCATAAACAGGATCTTCTAGCCTTACCTCGATCGTTTTGTTGTATTCTTCATTGACGACATATTGATTTACTCAACTACGGAGGGGAGAATTCCTACCATTTTCGGGTACTACTGGATACACATAGAGAGTGATAGATTTATGGTAAACTCTCAAAGTTCTAGTTCTATATTTGAGAGGTTAACTTCCTTGGAAACGTCATCTCGGAGGCTGTACATATAGTGGATCTGTTGAAGATCGAGGCAGTACTTTCTTGGGAGCCACCCAAGAGTGTGAATGAGGTGCAGAGTTTCCCAGGATTGGCTGGGTACTATCGGAGATTTGTGATAGACTTCTCCAGAGTTGCAGCACCGCATTCAGCATTTACAAAGAAGGGGAAACCCTTCATGTGGTCAAAGAGACACCATCAGAGCATTCAAGAGCTGAGGAATAGGTAGAACAGGGCGACCATCTTGAGGCTACCGGAGCAGGGTAGAGGGCACATAGTTTTTGTGCGCATCACGGAGAGGACTCAGGTGTGTCCTGATGTAGGAGAAAGCAGTGATCGCGTATGGTTCAGGGAAGTTGAGACAGCTCAAGCAGAACTACGCTACCCCTGACCTGTAGTTAGCAGTAGTGGTCTTCACCTTGAAGATGTGGCGACACTATTTGATGGGTGATCAATTTACAGTCTACTCTGACACCAGATTCATAGGTATATCTTCTTGTAGAAGTACTTGAACCTCAGATAGCGATGATGGCTCAAGTTCCTCCAAGACAATGACTTCAAGATAGTCTATAATGTTGGGTAGCAGAACATTGTAGCAGATACTCTCAGCAAGAGATTAGGCATTCAAATTCTAGGAGAGGTGACAGAGCAGCTAGCCGCGTTGCAGATACACTTTCTGGATAGAGATCGGGCATCCTTTATGCATTCTCTCATAGTCATTCCTCCACTTCTTCAATGAGTCAGAGTGGCACAGCATGGGGACTTTGACAGTGAGTTTCGACGTGCTCAGATATCTTTAGGGTAGGAAACCGATAGGTTTTCAGAAGTTGGGGAGCATGTTATCCTCTTAAAAAGATTTATTGTGGTACCAGTTGCACTATAAGAGGATGAGTTTAAGGAGATCCACACTTCCCCTAAAGCTGTACACCCATGAGTGGTGATGATGTATCATGACATCAAACGATATCACTGGTGACTGGGTATAAAGAAGATGGTAGTAGTGTTTGTCTCGCGATGCCTCACTTTTCATCAAGTGAAGGCAGTGCACTAGCTTCCAACATGCTTGATTTAGCCCTCAGAGGTCCCAGAATAGAAGTGGGATAGGATATCCGTGGATTTTATGATAGGACATCCACATACATCCGGAGGACACATCTCTGTCTTAGGGATTGTCGACCAACCCACAATGTTGGCCCACATCCTACCGATCAGAGAGAAGGGCTCAAAAGAGAGATTGGGAAGCCTCTACGTACAAGAGTTTGCATGACATCATGGTGTTCCATCGACGATCATCACCGATTGGGATGCACGTTTCAATTCCCTGAAATAGAAGGGGTTGTATGAGGCCATTGGGATGCAACTACACTTGAGAACCGCTTCCATCCTTAGACATATGGTCATACTGAGAGGACCATTTAGACTCTCGAGGACATGCTTCATGCATGTGTCCTTTAATTTGGTCACAGCTGGGAGGATCACCTACCCTTAGTGGATTTTTCGTACAACAACAGGTACCACTCCACCACCGGGATGGCTCCTTATGAGGCACTATACGGCCGACCTTGCAGATCACTACTGTACTGGACTGAACCAGGGGAGTCAGAACTTTTATGACTAGAGATGGTATAGTCTACGATGGAGAAGGTGAAGATCATCTTGGATCAGATGAAGACTACACAGAGCAGACAAAAGTCCTATGATGATAGAAGATGGAGACCACTAGAGTTCGAGGATGGAGACCACGTCTTCCTACGGGTCTCACCTCGACGAGATAAACATAGATTTGGTCAAGGAGGAATGTTATCTCCACGATTCATCGGACCTTTTCAGGTCCTCAACAGAGTAGGCGAGGTGGCTTACCACCTGGCCCTTCCACCTCAGTTGCACCGGGCGGACGATGCCTTCCACGTATCTCAGGTGAGGAGATACGTGCACGACCCGTCCCACATCATCGACAATAGGGAGCTGTACATTAATGATTGGGAGAAATTCATAGAAGATTAAGTGGAGATTGAGGATCGATAAGACCGGGTCCTACATGGATGGTAGATTCCTCTGGTTCGCATTTGCTGGCAGCACATGAACCTTTAAGAGATCACATGGGAGTGGGAGGCTTGTATGCGTGCTTAGTACCCCCATTTGTTTTCTTAGTGTGTGTTGTTGCATATGGGGACATAAAACCTTGAAATGGGGAGAATGTAAAGACCCAGAAATCTAGTGGAATGTTTTTTAAATACAAGGAAATTTTACGAGCCTGTAGTTTCTAACGACACTTGATTTTGAGGGCTGTTGTGCCTGGAATCTATTTTTAATGTTTTTTAAGTAAGTTCAGAAATATTTTGTGTGGGTATTTTTATCATTTTAACTTGTTCTCGGAATTGAAATCTGAGGACACCGATGAACTTGCAGCGCCAATATTTGCCTAAGGGGACCTTTACCGCAAACGTGTTTTATCGGGAGTGGGTGAAATTTTTTGAGGATTCATAAAAATTTAATTAAAAATTATGTGTGACATAATTTTATTTATGTGGTGGTTTTATCCACCAAGGGGAAGTTGGATGTGGGGCCCACCCCACATAACCTCCAATGGGATGATATTATGTTGTAGGTCCCACATGGGAAAAAACACTACAATTCCCCTTGAACCCCCTTTATCTCTAAAACATCACATTAATGTGCCAACACACCATTGTAATAAATTTATTGAATCCCTAGGAATTCATGCCAACTCCATGAATTTAATTTAGTGAACCAACTTAATAAATTAATTGGAGTGTTTGAATTCTATTAGATTCATTATGCCAACATTAAAACAAGTGAACATAATCTTTTATTTTAAGGTTGGAACAATATTTGGAGAAATTGGGATAAATCTTGCAAAGAACACCGTCCTCTCGACGAAGAACCCTCCACGTCACTGAAGAACGTGAAGCAACATCTTCTATTCTCTTCAACAAAAGCAAGGAAGGGAAGAACTACCACCATGATGTACACTGACGGTGTCATCTCGACTCGACCTCATCGAGATCTAATCCTTCTGACGTTGACAGAATGATGTCCGTCTTCTGTGATTCCCATCTTCCACGACTTTGACTACATACTTTGAATCGAGGTAGGGGTTTTTCTTGATAAAATTGTACCCTCGTTCCTCATTGTTTGTTTAGGATCAATGATGGCCACATGATATCGTCTAATGAATAGGGATGGGGCCGAACCAACACAGCCGGACGCCCTTCCATTGGTTCTTGTTTTTTGACATCGGAGGTGGAGCCTAAATGGCATGGTGCCATCGCACCACACTGGAGAAGAATTGCAGCGAAGAAATAGGAACCGCGGCTAGGAGGGCCGCGACGGATGAAGAAGTGTGGCGTCGTCACTCCATGCAGTAGAGCCAAAGGGGGTGGCCACGTCAGGCCACAATCGAGGTGGTGTGGCTCCTTCTTGACATGCGGAGGGCAGCCGGTCCGCGGCGTCACCACACTGTGTTTGAGGTATGGAGGCGGCCGGATGAGCCGGCCGCCGTGGAGCCGGTCCACGGGACGACCGGCCGTCCGACGGGCAGGCCTGATAGAAGAATATGGCACCCACATGCACCACAAGGAGGGATACCATAGCCCGCCACCTAGCTGAGTCTGCAGGTGGGTCGGGAGAACACCCCAGGTGGATCGGGCCGACCCGCCAGCCCAGCAGGCATGACGGGTCGGGCCCCTCTTCACTTAAATGAGAATAACTCCTAGACCATGCATCCGATCGATGCGCTGTCTATGGAACTGGGACCCTCACAATGAGGAAATACTTTCGAGATAAACTATGTTATTTTTGGACAAATTTGGAAAACAACTGGGTTTGGATTGAGCGTAAAACCAACCGGGCCCCTGAAACAGAAATGCTGATAACATTCAGACCGAGTGTCTGATTGACACACCGTATATCGCGTTGGGTTCCTTTTGAAGAGATGGAACTACAGGATACATAAACTCTGGAATTCGTGATAGTTAATGTATCAAAACTTGAGTCAAGAAGCAGACCCTCCTAGAATCAAGCATACAGTGTGCGGGAACCATAGAGATGGATGCGACTACTACTATACCGAAATCCTACGTGGGTTAGATAGTGAAGACTACTGTACTAGAATCCTACACGGGTTCGACAATGATAACTATTGTACCCTGAATCCTACGTGGGTTCGACAGAAATGACTACTGTACCGGGATCCTCCGTGGGTCTGACAGTTCTGACTTATGTTCTTGTATCCGGTGTGGGTCCGATAGAATAGCAGGTCCTATATCCTGTATGGGTCCGACAGCTTAGCTGGTCCTATATCCTTTGTAGGTATGATAGCATAGACGAATCAGGGAATGTATATGATCATCTCTATCCCCCTACGAATGATGTATACATATGTGAGCAGAGTAATGTCTTTAAACCATTACCATTTTGGTGATTGACTTTCCTTTGTTTGAGAACTGTGTTGTGTTTGGGCTTGAATGTTGGAGCAAGACTGTGACTTGTAACTTAGGTATATTTATAGGCTCATAACTATGTAGGGTTGGTTGATACATCATGATTGTAACTTTATACTGTGGTTATACTTTGTAGATTCTAGGAGATAATCAGGGGTCTCAGGGTCCCCTACTGAGTGTGGTTATACTAACCTATGCACAGGCTTCAACCACACTTTTTTGTGTTCTGTGCAGACGAATAACATCAGTGATCGAGGCTGAGGGTAACAGATAGAGGCTTCTCAGAGCTCGACTTGAATGGATGTACCGCAAGGATGAGTTGATTGAGTTCTATACCTACCCTTCTGGTAAGATACCCCAGTGGATGATCTAGAAGTTGTTTTTCCCTTTTTACTTGTACTTGTTGTGCAGTAGGGTTTGTATACTAGCCCAATTACTTAAAGCACAACTTAATTTTCAATTTTAAAACTTGTTTCCTCTACTTTTTTATTCATTCTGTGTGTGTGTGTTACAAGTTAATAGGCAATGCCTTCTCATTTTATTGGGATTACACCTTTGGTGCTAGTCGCTAGCCCTTGGCCTATGTATGGCGGGTATGGAGTTGTCACACCACAAACCCTGAGGATGGGTCATGACAAAAAATTTAAATAATATTAATTTTTGATTATTACCAAGACATAAACAATCATAATAACTCAAAAGGTTATAAATAATTTTAAACTTATGTCTATATAATATAAAATAAATATTTATCATATAAAATTCTCCATAATAAAATTAAAAATAGAAGGGATTTTATTCCCATTTATCCATGAAAATGAATTTTTAATCATGTTACACTCTAATCAAATAAAATATCATATATATTAATTTAATCATTTGATAATCCTTCATCTTATCAACTATAGACACATTAGGTTTATCTGATAAAATTATATCATATAATTTTTTTTACATAGGTTCTATTATCTTATTCATCCTGGCTTTTCATAAATAGAATGTTAAATAGGCTATGAATATCCCATATTATGGTCAAACCGGGTTAATAATAAGTGCCATTTCAACTTGTACTATAATTATGGTGAAGATATTCTAATAAAAAATACATCAGGGTTATTTCTATTATATAAATATTTTAAAATCAAATAATCTTCTAGTATCCACAAATGGATTTAATTATGGGAAAACTAAATAATCCTTAAATTATGAAAAACATTATGATATTGTTCTATAATTAGTCTAATTCTCAATTTTTCATAATGTAATGTTTTATAATATAAAATTTTATTAATCTAGTACCCTAATATTCTACTAAACATTAATTGATATGAACAATAAATATCCAAACACTTGAATCCTGGTGTTTATTTTAATTTTATTACATACAAACTAAATACATGGGATCATATCCAAAAAGTCCTCCTTGTTTACTAGTGGAAATAAAATAGATACATGATTTAATCACATATCTTTAAATATGATCAAAATAAAATTGTTATTATCATATGGAATGGAATAATTACAATGGTGTGAGATCAGTTTCACAGTAAGATAATGTGTACATCATAATCAATTATGAAATAATATAATTGATGGTTAATATGAAAATAATAAATGATTAATAAATAATTCAATAAGAAATCACACAATCTTGTAACTTATCCATGGATGACATAAAGACTCATTTAATCTCAAGGACACTAATAAAATATTTTATTACAATATCATACATAATAAAATAAATCATCCACATTATATTGAGGCCTTATGCCAAGAAATATTATGTAAATGTGTAAGGCCTCAGACAAATAACAAACTTGTTGTCTCTCATGAGACCAATGAATTCAGAGAGAGGACCAATAATTCATATCATGAACCAGAAATTATTCATTAGATTGAATTAATCATATGTATAAATAATATAACATAATCAACTTCCCTTACTATTCAATACTATAATTATTTAATGAACTAGCATATGAAATATCCGTACATTACACAAATAAATTGATAACAAAACATCCAAAAAAATAAAAAGGTCCACATAATTAAATCATATCCTAAACGCAACATACATAATATAATGGGATTTTTTGGTTATGAATAGAAATAAAAAAACAATATCATTATATATATTCTTAAATAATTTAGACTTTTCACATTGAAAATACAATAAAAAACTAAAAACTATTATACCATTATGAGCATAATTAAATTAAAATAATCTGGAAAACTCATATGTGAAGTTTGAAATCATTGATTAGTTATAGAGGTGGGAAAATTAATTGATGTTGAGTATTCTAAAACAACAACACCATTCAATTTATCAGAAAAAAGTAACAAATAACCTAATTCTATAACAAAAAAAATTAATCCTTTGAAATTTATTATAAAAAAGTCATATATTGGAAAAAGATTGTTGAAAATCATAGAAGAATAGTAAAACCATTATTTAACATATTTTAGAGAATATATGGGCATATAAAAAAATAATATTGATTTAATTTTATAAAAATGGATTTTTCGTTAAATGAAATTATTTGGTGTCAAGAGTTTGAAAAATGGAAAATGAATAGAAAACATAAAATTTTAATAAATGACCAATGTTGAGTAAACATATGGGGATTATGAAAACACATTAATACTATTACATTATTTTAAATATAACTATGATAAATCTTGAATAATTGTGGTATTGTGAAAAAATCAATTATAGAGATCAAATCCTTGAAGATATAAATAATAAATGGAGTGATTATGTGATAAAAATGAAAATTAATAAAATACTATAAATAAAATATATTAAAATTATAGGTAATAAATCATATTACCATGGATAAATATTTTCAATTATGTAGAATTGTAACACAATTAAGGGAAATTTTGTTAATAAACCACTTTCAAATGTGGTACCTTTTGAATTTAAATTACAATGAAATAAATTTATTGAAATTTAATAATAGATAACATGTATATAGGGAACATAATAATATAAAATAATTAATGGTGATTATATTTACCAAGAAAAAGAGTCCTGTTCAGAATATGAATTATTTCTAACATAATTAAAAGTGGGATGAGAAACCCACACCTCATATTTGAGTTTCGTGGAAAGTTAACTTATCCTCCAATATAATATATAAAAAATTTTCTAAAAATATTGTAGAGTAATTTTAATACTTATAATATCATATATTCTCCACATATAATAATTTAATTCTTATTCAATAATATTTCCCTATTAAAATCGATGTTTCTAAGTGTAAACTCTTTTATAGGTCATTGATGTTTCTGATTGGATGTTTTAGTTAGTTATCATTGATCATGGATTAATAATACAGAGGATATTAATCCTTATATAATTATCATACATATTTATTACAAATATATTTATAATAATACATAATTTATAGAGATATAAAAATAAATTTCATCTCTACTTGGTGGAAATATGATATATATACGTATGAGTGACATTTTATATTTCTATGTGATAAAAACTCCACGATTAATGGTTGTTACACCATCATATCAGTAATTCAGTATAAATTAAATGTATTTGTAAAATTATTATTATTGATAAAATTGATTAAGAATAGGTACATGAATAAATTAAATTGAAAAAAATTGGATAAATGTAATACCTCTTCAACAAGAAATCATTTTTTTTCATTTACATTATTCCATGAACGGATGGTTATTGGAAATATGATATTCTCCGTGATGTGGTGATGGTGGATAGAAATATATTATAGATGTGAATTTAATAAATATAAGAGTCATAAGGTGTTATTAAGGGAAGAGAAGAGGTTCTATTTTACAAATGACTGTTGGGGAACACATAGAATTTCATAAGTTATTAAACTAATAAAAAATAAATTTTAATGTAAACTAACTACATGTTTATATATATGTTATAAAACATGAGGGGACATGAACATACTCTCATCTGAATATAATTGGACAATTTTATGGGATATTTCAACCCTTATTTCGTATTTCTATCCATCGTTGATCTATTAAACAACTACATCAATATCAAAAGTTTCAACTATAAATGGGTCAATAATGTCACCAGAAAAGGAAAAGTGAATGATAAATTCACCATGTGTAACACATTATAAAAAATCTAATTAAATTTGATGATGATAATAGTTTAATTAATTCAAATATTTTAATACAATATGGTCTGTTATGAAATTTCAATAAAGTTATTTTTGGAATTAGACATTATCATTGTCATTATAACCATCATTAAAGTTAATGAATTAAAATATAAAAATTAAATCATCTGATGTATGTTATATTTATCTAAAAAAATTCATCTAGCATAACAATTCATATATTTTGTCTTCCTTTTAATATTTTTAAAATCATTTATTTAATTTATATGTTAATTTAATAAATATTATGTCAATGTTGAGTAAAAATTAAATGTATCTATTCACTAAATATAAATTTAAAAAAATAACATGATAAAAAATAAATTTAATTATTAAATAAATTTCCATATTGAAACATGTTGACTTTTTATTCATATGAATTTATTTAGATATTTTAAATCTAAGAGAGTGAAATTATGTATTTGTTTCTTTCATAAAATAATATAAATGTCATATTCAATGAAAATTTGAAGAATGGGGTTATATATTTAATATATTGCTAGAAGGGATGAACATAACTCATAGAATTAGTTAAATTTAGGTTTTAGTGAAATTTTAAATCCTTATTTTTGATGTTTTGAATATATTTTACCAAATTAACACTAATTGAGGTTAAATGTATTTTTCATGGTTACAATTCAAATGGAAAAAATAAAAGTAAAATATTTAATAAATTTGAACATCATAATTATAAATATAGAATTAATTTTTAATTATTCAATTTATATAAGATTGAGGATCTAATTAATACTACAAAACATGATGAAACAATTTTTTTAAAGCTTCCACATATATTTATTTTTATGAAAATTTATAAAATTAAATTACTTCAAATGATATTAATTAGTTTTATAATGTTATAAATGATTAAATTTTCATTTTAAAAACATTTTAAAAAAATATATTTTTACATTATTTAAATTAATTGAAAATTTTCAATTAAAATAGAGGCTTTTACTATTCATTAAAAAATAAATCTTTTCTTGAAAATATCATAATTTCACTAAAATAAAATTATAAACAATTTTTTTCAAAAAATATTAAATTTTTTTGAAATAGATTATTTTTAATTTTTATGATAATATTATATTATTTATTTAAAAAAACTATAATTACCATTTTTTAGGGAAAATATATTTCTAAAATATATAATGAATTTACAAAAATATATTTTCTTCATCTTAATCCATTATACGTTTACGAAATGTATTATTTCCTATTAAAATTTTAAATATAACAGATATATTATAATATTATAATATACTAGAGTTCTTTTATACTCTAGGTCTTTAGGATCAAAAGTAATCAATAAAAATAAATTAAATTGAAAATAAATATATCATAAAATATTGTGGCATTACATGCAAAATCATTTAATTCATTACTAACCATTTAAATATAATATAGTACGTATCTCCCAAATATGAATATTTTATTATATCAGTGAAACACAATTATGAATATCTTTTTAAATATTTTGGTGATGGAAAACATAATTTGTATGTACATGTGGACTAACACCTTTTTGAATGGATATGATGCGTTTACCATCACCACATGTTAGGGATAATTATAATGATATATTCAATGCATATATAATATTTTCAGGATATAATTAACATTTTTAAATGATTTTTACAATATATAGTCATACCACGCAATCCATTGGAAAATTATTTTAAATGTAATATTTCATTTATTTGTTTTACCACAGATTCCGGTGTAAAATGATAATGTCATTCTTGTGTATGTTTTAATTAGCAACCCCTAAATGGATGTGATTTTTTTTTACATATTTTAGGGATGGTTAAAAAAGTAGTTTTATTGAAATAATAGTATAATTATGTAATGATTAGTATATAATATATGATGAGAAAATTATGCTTTTCACCATGGGTATCTACCAAAATTTATTTTTAAATTACAAAATGAACAACCTAAAAAATGTCAATGGGGACTTATTTGATTATGTAATTATATATTCCATTATTAGAAATGAATGTAATTGTGTACTAAGTCTTTATTAATCCTATAACATGTTATTGAATTATTATATATTTTATATAATATTATTATACATGATTCAAAATGCATAAATATCATATTGGGACTTGAATATAGGGATTTCTAAATTCAATTAAAATTCATTTGGTTATAAAACATCTTAATTGACAATATCATTCTTTAATTTTACATTAATTGACTTATACATTCTTTATGATGTATTTCATCTTATTTGATGAGTATTTATATATTTTCTCATAATATCATTATCTATTAATTATCACTTCAAATGTTATGATATTTTTTAGAGTTTTATTTATCTCCATATGACCCCATTATTAAAAAATAAAATTATGTCAGATTGCTTATTCGACAAAAAACATCAGAATTAAACAACACATGAACTGTATGACCATTATAACCTTGAGGTTAAATGTGAGTGTATATATAGGAAAAACTAATTTCTCATATATATATATATATGAATTTACTAATCAATATAAATTTAGTGGTAAATTCAACATAGAAAATCAATCTATTTCCAATATCATCATTTTATTCATTAAACATATTTGTTCATCAAATATTTTTTTGTTGATGTTTTTAATGAGAATCTATTAAAAATACATTTTATAATGTTTTTATAATTTATTTGATATAATAAAATAAATTTTTGAAAACATCATTACAAAATCATCTAAGGGTGATATTTTAATAATGTTTGGAAATTAATATCTATTTTGGTGAAAAGTTAAAACTAAGTAGCTTTATTAAAAAAATTATTTTCTATTTAATAATTTACCATGTAACATCGTTTTTAAAAATAATAATAGGAAAACTATTTCAATTAAATATAATTTAAAACAATTTATATCATTGGTATTTCTGTTAGCCCGACCTCAATACCTTCTCAAACATGTACCCGACCGTAAATGCCACATACATAATGGAAGTTCACGATCCCCAGTAGTTTTTGTCTAACACATGGAAATGACAAAAAAACAAGAGGGAATGATTTCAACCAATGTGAATAAAAAACATGTAATATTTTTATATATAACTGACGAAAATAGTGTTTTATATAAAAATAATCATTAATGAAAAGAAGATAGTGGAAATGATACAATAAAAAACCTTTAGAACATCCCAAAGTATTAATACAATCATTAATGGAAAACTGAAATAGGAAACTGAATACTCCAAGTGATATTGTGAAAAGAAATCTCATATCCTCACCAATAGATACCAATAAACATCTTTTAAATAATATTTTCACATAACTGTGCATCATTTCATTTACTTTCATCGTAAGACATTCAATGTTCTATGCATCACCTAAGGGGTGTTATTGGAGTGAATTAATAAGAACAGTGTTATACCACCCTGGTGTCCCAAAACATGTCTCTATACAAAAATCCTAATATTATATACATAAATGGAAACAAGTCTTGATAAATAATTTATATTTTTTATATCAAAATCATGGAAAAACATTTAATTTTCATATATTCCACATTTCATGATATTATCATGTATTTAAGATTAATGAATTTCATGTACCTCATGTAGTGAAAAATATCAATTTAATAAATCTATCACATATCATATTAGTTCTACTACATATCATTCACAAGTAAAATAATATAAATGATCACTATTGGCCAGTCAAGAAGACTACCCATACCATAGATAAAGACAAGTGAACAATCATGTCTGTTGAATGCATGCCTAATGAGTAGTGAAAAACTCTATGAGTAAACCCCCTAAAACTATGTTGATATCAATTATCTATAAAAATGGTCAAAGGAAATAGAGGAATACCTAATGAGGGGCCCCCTGTTATACATGAAAAATGTTCCTAGGTAATACATTCCACTTAAGTACACATTGATTCCCATGCTCTATGTTTTCAAAACAATTTCATTAAAACCATGATTTTGAAACATGTTTAGAAATCTATTTAATTTTTAGTTGAAAATAAACATTTATTCTATTAACACAAGGAGAAACCAATCTTTTTTTAAAAATCCCACTTCCACAAACAAGAAAAAAAGTCATGAAAATAAATTTATAAAAAAATTTAAAAAACTCGTGAAATAATGTTCATCCAACATATCCATGAGATTGTACCATATATCTCAATCATATGGGGAAAATTCATTCTTGGAATATCCATAAGAAACAATTCATAGTTCATAATGGGGGTCCTATAATGAATCATGACATCTCGCAATCGATTCAATAGTCAGAATGGTTAGTAGAAAGGAAAAGATACACAACACAATGAAATCAACTCACATGCCACACCACAAACAACATAAGGGTTATCCTATCGGGGATAATAACATAAATGATAATTAATGGATCAATAATATTGCCATCACAGATCAGTATACATATAACTATAGTGAAATTGGGATACTATAATCAATTACAGAGAAGAAAACAGAGGGTCACACACTTGGAGAAATATACATCAACCACAATGGCGATTAATTATTGAACTAAACAACTAGGAAGATAGGTGTTCTATAAAACCCCTTGGGATATCCCTTAGGATAATAGGGGAGAGACATGTGGTCAAATGAAAAAGAGGTTAGTCGTGTAGTGCCCTAAAATCCAAACTCAATTGGATTATATGATCTGTATTATCATTTCACATCACATAATCTACAAAACACAATTATTCCCAAAATGCCATCCAATACGGTCAAAAATAATGATTTTAAAATTACATGACCTCAAATAATCACACCATAAACATTGTCGCAACATATTTATGACACATGACACATGAAATAAAATATATTTAACATTGGATATAGTCTTATCACATCATTTAATATGTCTAAGATCTAAACCAAACTCTTGACATCTTCTTGTTATTCGATATATACCATTTATTCACCTGACACGGTGTGTATTTATCCCTAAGTTAGTCAAAATCATAGTTATTATAAAAAACCCAAACCAACACTCATATTCTAGGTACTCAAGGAGAATTATGAAAAATTAATCAACGGGTTTTTCCCATAATTCCATTCATTTCTGAAAACATATATATTTGAAGATTAGTTCATTTCCGCATAGAATTATCTCCATGATCATGTGATCCCTAAAGAATTAAAATAATGATAGAGAAGAAAATCTAGAAGCTAAATACCAAAATGTGGGTATTAATAATTCACAAAGTCCCCATCATAAGAGAATGTTTCCCCTAGATTTCATGTGGAAGAATGATGTCTAGAAAAGAGTTGATGTTATAGCTCCATATCAAATGAATCATGCACCAATATCTTGTGAGAATCAGATATGTGTCACTATATCAATATATGAAAAATAATCAACTTTCCACCAAAGAAAATCACTTGTGATTCAATGATCTCGACCAGTTTCTATAAAAAAACATATGGTTCCAACTCTATATCATCCCTAGTCGTAAAGTGAGAGGGTACAATATGATATTTTCTTAGCAATGATATATGGAAAAAACATGAATTATTATCAAATGAACACACAATTTCAACCAATAAGATACCTACATATGGTTCTTAGGGACATAAAAAGGTCCAAAATATTTTGAATCCATATTTACCTTCATTATTTTATAGAGTTACCACTAATGATGGGAATGGATTAAAAATAATTTAACCTACCGAAAAAACTAAAGGATTATTCTAAATATCTAAAAATGGATTTTGTGGACAATAATCCATATGAAGATGCTGACGTGCCTCAAGAATACTCAATGCAATATATTATATGAGGTTTCTTCCCACTATAGAAGAATTAACAACCTCTACCCTAAAATTTTATTCTCTTTCAAGGATATAATTCTATTCCTTGAAAGATTTTATTATAATAAATTACTGATAACAATTTTTATATGAATCGTCAATCGGTGATATATTCATGTCCCATGATCCACCCAAATACAAGACACAATAATGGATCATATCATCAAAAATATAAATAGCATGCTATATATGACTATCCTTATTTGGATGGTATGTTATACTCCTCCTGACATGATTCATCATCTCCTCCCAATGATTCCAAATGAAACCCATTGTAAACCTAGGATCCCACTGTAAAACAATGATAGAAAAATAATTGTGTAACCTCATAATCTCCAATACATTAATCATACCCAAATGAACGTTAATGTTGTAAATGTTCAAAAAAATGGAATGTATTTGTTTATGGGCCAATCACTACACATATATCATTATTCCATATGGGATTCAAGGATAATACAAAAAATAGGGACCCCAAATCCCTATTCCTAACTGAAATTAGAATAGGCTCCAGAAATCATTAGGTTTTAAGATTCTAAACCTTTATCTAATTAAATGTGTTAGAACAGGAAACACAACCATAAATTTCATGATTCATAATAATCCATTAGAATTGTTATCTCATGTCACAATATGTCAATGTAGTTCCAAGATTAATAGAAAATATACACTTTTCTATAGTATCGATACTAATATCCTCAGTTATACTATTGAAATTTCATGATCCAAAAAATAATGAATACTATATATATAGATGGATTAACAAAAATCAATCTCCCTACCATATAGAGTTTACCAAATTCTTCTAAACTCAACATGATACTACTGAATATATATATATTATACTCTTGGGGGGATAATGATAATTGAGTAGTAGTTATACCCATACCAAAAACATCCTCTTGAGTATCCAATTGGAACTATGTGAAGATTATTCTACTGTTCCAAACCAAACTTGATTCCATTAAATTATATTGTTTTGAATTTATGATGAGTGAATTAGTAATGACATTCAACATTCTTAGTTTATAATAAATTTTTATGTCAAATGTATGAGGGTTTCCATCAACCATATATATAAAATTCATGTCTTTTAATGGAATGATAGAGTCTATAATATTATGTACATAAAATACTACGAACCTATACCTCAAAATAGATTTCTCCAAACACTAATTAAAATGCATAACCATTGGTTTCTATAGATCCTGAGTGGGGTCATTAATATATTTTATATGAAGATACAATGATTTTTATGTTACCACATGATAATTCTAAATAAAATGCAACAAAAACTAGTAACATAATCATCACAAAAAAAACCCTATACACCATATTGGGATTATATAAGATCAGAATTTGATTAAATGGGAAAAGATATTTCAAATAATCTAAATAAAACTAAAAATAATACTACAATGAAAATTTCAACACATTAATGGTAATAGAAGTAAAATGGGATGACAATTTAGAGAAATCCAAAATGAACCTTTAGTAATATCATGTTTGACCATGGATGCACATAATATCAAATACATTTTTCGCTCTTCCCCTAAAAATATAGACTTCACCTTCTCAATATCAATAGACAAGACATGATCAAAAATCATGTTCCAGAATAAATAAACTTATTATTGAGAATTTTTTTTAAGAAATCCATAATAACAAAGACTCTATAGGATCACATAGAAAAAACCCAAATGGTCATTGTTGTAATGATTAGATCTCATGTAATCCAAAATATCTTATAAAAACATTACAAAAAATGTGTATTGATACTCATTGAAAATATAATTCCTCAATTCCATAAAAAAACAAGTAGGTTTTTCATATGAAATGGAAATAAAATATATTTATAATGGTTCTTCCTGATCCTAAATGTCTTCTTGGCTATACTAGAATCTTCAAATCAGACATGATGATAACCATACTAGAGATTAATCTTCAAAAAATACTTTTACCCCATTGAATGATCAAAATAACAATCATGTGAAAAAAATAATTATTATTCTCTATCAATACCCGCATCAACATTTGATAGTCCTGACAAAATCAGATTAAACCACAATATTTATCGGTATGAAGAACATGGGTTTCGGAAGGAGAAACAATGGGGGGAATAAACCATTCACCATTAGATAATCCAAATGAATTATGATAACTTTTAACTCCATTGGATTCATATTACTAAAAAGATATGTAAATCAGTTGTGTTCCTTGAACAATGTTAGTCATAAAATATACCTCCCTCTCTAGAAACGAAAAATAGAAATATTCTTGGAAAAAATCATGAATATTTAGAACAAACAATTCATGTTTGATGAGATAAGAAACATCATCGAGCTCAATGTCCATAGTAGATAACAAACTCTTGATCTCTAGGTGTGAAGGTCATGCACAACTAGACCTCGAATCCCACTCTCCCTAATATTACCATGATATTCCATCATCATCAATAAATGATACCTGACAATGATAAAAAACAACCTTATAATAATGAGTTAAAATAAAATATATTTCAATGAATAAATTACATAGTTTCATATTGGGAATGATGAAATCCCATAGTAACTTCATATGATTTCCTGTTAAAGTACAAGAAGGACACTAAAACCCCTGTTCCTTTATCATTAGATGAGGTGTCACTATCTATAAAACAAAGTAAAAAAGTTAATTTTAATTATTAAGAATATAGGCTCAACATACACATATATATATATATATATGTCAAAAAAAACCATTATCAAATTATGAAATCACTACTAAAGATGAAATAAATATAGTAGTTGTCATGGTTATTGGACCCACATCTTTGTTCGAAAAAATATAATCTAATGCGTGACGGTGATTTATAACTTTGACCTGTGGTGGGAGCCCTAATATTTTTGGATAATCATATTGTCCCATAGTATAATTTTCAGCTGATGATCCATGAACATGTTTACGATTAGACATAGCATGATAGAAAAACTAATTAATTATATATTGTAAATAATTGTTACACATATTCACATGAAAATGATAAGAACACTGGTTTTGTATAACTATGCGATACTGATAGAAAGTCTTGGGAACACATTAAGTTGTAACTGAAGTTGTATAAGAGAAAAATGATACACTGGGAAAATTTAATGGTGTACATTGACACTGAAATCTCTCCCTACTAAAAAAATATGTAATGAAGATACATTTCTCTCATCCTCATCATTGAAAAAATCATCTAGAAGAAGATATTCTTCCATCATTTCTAGACCATTCTCTAATTCATATCTTCCTATACCATGGAATCCACCATCTCTTGCCAGGATCCTAAATATTTAATTCCATAAACATCAACATGATAATATCATTTTTATCATGTAAGTCTAAGGTCTAATAAATTTTACAAATCCAATCATATGTATATTAAGGATCATTATTATAATTAATGGATGGTGGATTCTCATGAAACAACCCCTGTGATAAATTATTTTTTTATATAGCTCTTCCATGTAACTCAAAAAATTAATTTCTAACTTGATGTACATAATGATCGATAGAAAAAACTACAAGCATGATAAAAATAAAATGATTCTAATATATAGGGGGATTTCCTTGACAAGAATCTACCACACAGTCCTAAGGAACCCTATGGAACACATCTTCAAGTTATTCCATTTCTCATCAAAATAGAATATGTGATCATACAAAATAGTTATCCCATATAAAACCAAAAAACCATAAGAAAAAATTGATATTATGATCAGAACCTTAATACCATAGACAAAATGACTGATTCTAGGTTTTCATATGAGATACATATTTTTTTTATTATGTTTAACTACATTGTTTTGAGATAATGTGAATGCCTAATGGGATGACATAAATCCACCACACCATCCTAAGGGACCCATAGAAGTCATATTTGATTCATATAATAGGTCATATAAATATAATAATGTCTCATACAAAATAGTTATCCCATATAAAACCAATAAACAATAATCTAAAAATTGATATTATGATCCAAACCATAATACATGAGACACACTATGAGATTATAGGTTTTCCTATGTTATATAGATCTTTTTTAATTAATTTTAACTTCTTCATTGTGAGATAATGTGGGTTCCTAATGGGATCACATGAGTTTTGGTGGTGTTATGTGATTGTTTGAAGCATGTATCCTAGATATATGGGAAAAATGGAAGGTATCAGGATTAGTATAAACTGTGTGGGATAGGTCACAGAGTTTACTCCAAACCATATAGGGTATGACATATGGGTTAAGGTAGTCACATGGTTAGATAATTATGTGCCACAATATGTGCACACACAACTGGGGGCCTCTATAATGTTTTATAGATGTTGATGTAAGGATTATTCAATTTTCATAATCTATTCAAATAAAATTTGTCCAAGAATCCCATAACACTATGAGGGGTGTAATATTGTCTTATGATTTGGGCAAATGTGTGACTAAATCAAGTCTCCTAGTGTGTCTTTGTGAAATTACCATTTATCATTTAAAATGAATTAACAAAAAATATATTTTTTATTCTTCCATCAAATTACAACCTCATATTGGGAGCCCCTATTTGAAGAAAATTCCTGGGAGTTTCTCCAATTTCCTCATACGGTCTAAGATTCATAATAATTCGATCACCTTGGATCCATATGATTGTGTTATTCCATACATATCTGTTGTTATTAAATTTTTTCATATAGAAGGATTTATTTAGGTTCAAGATCATATGACTTATATAAAGGTTATTTATTTGTTCAATTTCTTTCTTTTCTATATGGACAAAATTAGATTTTGATACTCGAAATGAGCTCTACTAAAGACATATGACAGTTGTTTTTTAAATATACCTGGTGGGATGGGGTTATATAATCACAGTTTCTATGATGTTTTATTCCATAATTTCTAGAATCTCCCCAAAAATTAATTGAATGCTTGAAATGAATGGATTTGAACTTACTTGGGTTTCTCACAAGTTCCACTAAAATTACTAGAGTTAGAATCCCTGACCTAGGCCACACATGGAGTGTGAATTTTTTCCATTTGTTATACCATCTATGGGTTGAATTTATTAAATACTATTTAATGGAAAAAATTTATAAATTGATGAGAAATGAATTGAGATGTTAGGAGAATTCCATCCTTCCTTGAAATGTATTGACATGATGTGAACTGTTAAAAATTATTAAATGGATTTTATAGAAATTTTGGGATATAGTTAGAGGAACTCGTGGAATGTGAATGTTTTAAAATGATGAATGAACTACGATGGTAATATAATTATGTTGGTGGATACCATAGTTTGTATACATATGATCTCGATCCCATCAGATTCCAAGGACATTTCTACATCGTTGGACTTGTTTAAGATATTGTTTGACTTTGAGATGTTTAATCCTCGGATTGTGATTCCATAGGATATAATGTGACCTATTATCCTATGGATATATATTTATTAGACTCACATCGTACCTGTACAATTGACATGATCCTTGTACCCAACCATATTATTTATAGTATTTCAATAGAGATGATCTTGGGACTCTACATGGATTCATTGGTCTTTTATACCATGGATCCAACCCTTCATTAACTAATTATTTTGATAACATGGAATTATCATTGCTGATGTCTTGATATTAATAGATGAAATGATAAATGATATATTCAAGATTATTCTATTTTTCCATGTTATATGATATTGACTTGGTCATATGGAATGGACTTATTGTAATTTGAATTTGGGTTATACGGAATTCCCATGATGGATGTTTTTTCTATTCTTTCTATAAATCCATGGTATAGTTTTCTGATGCCAATGGGTAGACTAGACAATATCCCTTATGTGATTCTATTTTACAACATACCGTTTTATGGGATACTAACTATATTTAATATGGATCCTTATTGGGATAGATAGGATCACAACTACTTTTAATATTACTTTTAACATTATTATACTTATGATATTTTTAGAAGACTAGTTTTTATCAGAAGTACATGACTTGTTAGTGAAAATGATAGTGGTTGTGTAGTGAGTGTTTACTCAGAACATGTTTGGGCCACCACTATGTACCAATATAGATTTAGGCATGATTATAGGGATCATGGAAAGATATTTATTTATGATGTCTAATTTATTATTTCGTAAGAGAAGGAATGCATATGAACTAGATATGACCACAATGATAAATGGGATAATCATTTTTTACCATTTGGTATCTTTATGCATGTAATATACATGATATGTTTATATATTAATTACTTATTTTTAGATATATGGAATTAAACATAATTATATATATGAGCTTACTTTGAGAATTTTAAATTTATTCTTATATTTTATGTTTATATTCTGTCCAGTTGATTTACTGCATCCCCAAGTAAGAATTATTTTTTACTACTACATTGTAACACTATTACATGAGGGAAAATTCTCCATAAAAAATTACACACCCTCATACCTATTTACTATTGGGATTCCTCTCAAATGTGGGATAAAACAATTGAGTTTATTTGACCCACCGGATGAAGGCACAATTTAGTGGAATCCATTTTGGGACATTACAATTTGGCATCTAAGGATTTTTTTTATTATTTTCTATAATATTAAGAGAGAATATACAGAAAATTATGACATTTTATAATTTGGTAATGAGTTTTCCCATGATGTTTTTTACCCATGTACAATGTAAATCCAAATTTCTAAAAAGTTATATCATAGTTTTTTTATTTTTTATATTACAGTTGATTTGATAACACCATTCAGTTATGCACTGGAATTTTTATGTTATCATTGATATGGTAGATAATAATTTTTATAATTTTTCGTTGAGATGAGTGTATAAATACCAATAATAATATTATGAATCTATAAAGAATCATTGTCCATGCATTATTCCACTCCATATAAGATTCATTACATGATTACCATGAAATGTTATATGTTCCATATGTGAAATGATTAACTTACACTAGTTTTTTTAAAGTGGAATTGATTTAATAAAATTCAAATATAGTTACTTCTAGAACCTTAATATATTTCCCCTCATATTCTACATAATACATTCTATGACTCCAATTATGGCATGTTGATCAGTGGACCATTAGTGGCATGAAATGTAACATGTTTTGGTATGTAATAGGTGGACACCAAATTTTGGTTTAGCTATGTTATGGGTGATTATGGATTGAGATTGGTGAACCTATTGGATCAATAATATAAGGATCATGGGATGAATGATATTAAGATTTAATTAAAATGGGATTAGAATTAGTGAAACAAAGAACAAGACCTTGACCTTACATCGGAGTGGGCGGTATGCATTATCTCCTGTATTTTTTATGGTCCTTCCATTTAACCCATTCCTTGATTTTAGAGTAGTCAGAGGGGTGTGAAATTTATTTATGAAGGTATATATATATATCCTTATATTTTATATAACAAAATAAATACTGATCATTTCTAAGGAATTTGGTTGGAATTCTAGAGATATTCCACCAAAACAACCTCAAATCATATATTGGAATGTGGTGATGAGAAAGATCTGGAGGTGGTGGGTCATATGTTACCGGTGTTACCTCTTATAGAGTGTGATATGGAATAATTTCTTATTTTAAATATGGTTGTAATGTAAAAATTCTATGAGGTTTTTATTTTAAACATGATCGCTTTTCAAGGAGCACCACTACTATCATCATCTATGAAGAGTTGAAATTTGTGTTTCAACAACAATATTGTCCAATGTATTTGAAGGGATAATTTATGTACGATTTTGTAATATGTCTTGAGAACACATTTTTTGTCATTGAAAATATAGAGAAACCACCTGAATGATGACAGATGCTCAAAACATGTATTCTTTGAGAAGTACAATATAACTTCTTGGATATTTTAAACGAGGTTTACGTGCTTTAAGATGTGGTTTTGAGGTTGGATAATCTATGTTTTAGGAATATTTTTTCCTTGGGGATATGAGATTTTGTGGGATTATGATTTTATAAAATTAGAGTAGGTAATAATGGATATTATGTAATATTTGGTATTCATTAACATAGTTCAAATTTTAGGCAGATTTACCTGGAGGATGTGATATAGAGGGTCATATGATTTGAGGTAGGTATCAGTCATGATGTTTGATCACATATTAACATGTTCAATTTAATGAATATTACTACGAAAAATAAAAAATATCATATTACTGAGTGAAAAGTGGGTAATTATAGGGGTGAAATTCAAGGTTGTTCATTATCTCATCCTAGTGGTTCAACTTCTAGGGGAATGAAACACTATTTTGAGGACTATTGAGAGGTGATTACTATCTGGGATTTTAGTACTAGTATTTATTTTCATTATCATCAGTTTGTAAGAATTGATAATATAAGGAATTAGTGTTTTCAATACCCAGTTGACTATTGATCTTGCAGTGGGATGGTCCATGTAAATCATTTTTTCATTAACTTCCCTCTAGTAGTTATTAGATGCGGATAAAATATGTCTCTCTATTAAAAAGAGTGATTCAACATTTTGGATCATCCTAGGAGATTTAGTAGTTACATTCATTTATGTTGAGGTCATGGTTATGGGTTTCCATGTCAGCCACTAGTTGTTTCATGACATATATGATGGATGGCACCAAGTAGTAATGTTTTTTCAGTGGTTTGTGGTTCAAGATAGACATATTTTGTATAGGGTACACCTGAGTAGAATATTGTAGGTCGATATATGGTAATATGTATGATTTTATAATCCTCTATGATAGTATCTTATATTTTTATTTTGGTTCACATCACTGTTTCATATATGTACTATGGTGATGTTACTTGCGATTATTGGTTTGTTTTATGATGGAGTTATGACCTTGAATACTCTATTAGATAGTAAGAGTAATGATGTATGCATGTTCAGGTAGTTTCCCCTTGATATTGGTGGTTGTCATTTCATATGGGATATTTTTTATTCATGATTTGCGGGTTTTTTATCATACTAAGGATGGAATTTATAGTTTGATATCTATCCAGTGTCAATGTATATTAAGATACGTTGACTTTCACAACACCAGAGGGTGGAGTTTTTACTCACAAGGTTGAATGTGATTTCATGGATGGTAGAATTGTTCGTGAGAATTTTTGGAAGGGAGGGATGACATCATATATAGAAGGACTATATATAGATGATCTGAAATCTTTTTATGAATAGTTCCCTCTAATTTTTGATCCTTTCTGGGACGTTTTTCTAGATAACATTTCTATTTTACATCTGAAGAGGGAGCCGTAGATCCTCATTGATATAGTTCTAGGTTCATCATTGTTATCCATTACTAATTATAATATTTCTACATAATAGTTGAATGATGTCAATATTATTGTATATGACTTTTATGCAAAGGGTTTTATATGACTTGGTAGTTATATATGTGTTTTGAGGGTCCTTGATGATGCAAAAAGTGGATGTTAACCTCTAGGAAGTATGGATAATCATAAAATGATCCCTTTAATAGTTATTAATCAATATCCCTTACTATGGAAAGATGATCTCTTCAAAAAACTCCATTGATGTCATGTTTCATTGAATATTGATTTGAGATCAGGATATCACCATGTATGTGTTTCACCTATTAATATACCTCATATAACTTTTCATTGAATGTATGATATATATGAGTATTTCGTTATGTCATTTAGATTGAAGAATTAAATCTATGTATTAATTGGAATGATTTAACATGGATTCCATTAGTATCTAGATTCATTTTGTGGTGGTTTCCAGGGATTATATCTACCTGTATTCACACAATCAACATGACCATGATGATGATTTTGAGATTTTTTAAGATACACAATGTGATCAACCTATATATGTTATTATCAAAGAGTGCCACTAATGGATCGATAAGAATTACTTCCTAGGTCATGTTATCGTATATAATGATATATCATTTTATAAAGAGAATGTGAGGGTGGTAGATTACTAGTTTCTACCCAAGGTTTTCATTAATATATGGTGTTTATTTTGGTTATATTGATATTAGAAATGTATCATTCCCAACATAACATGCTTTGAATAATCATTTTTGATATTTACTAATAATTGTGTGATGTTTTCATGTTAAAATACCTTTGAGACGACCATTCATGTGATGATAGGGAGACAGAATTTAGTCGCAGTCCTGATTATGCCAGAGTTAGAAAGATGCAGCATTGTGTATTATAAATCATCAGGAATTGGTATATGATCATTTTAGATTTAGGGGATAGAGTTGTGGCATACGATCTCATCATCTGAGGCCATATGAAGGAATTACTTAATTACTTATCTCTAATTTTCTACAGATGTTCATTCGTTATGTTTTTTGAGAAATTGTTTACCTGGAGAGTGTTTTCCAGTGTATATGGACCACAAAATACTTCTGTATATATATATATAGTGTGTGATCGATATTTTAGGTAGAAATGTGGGTTTAATACCTACCTTATTTCGAATTCTAGCTCACTAACACAACTGGAGAGGGTAATATAGTGGTCAATGCACTATGATACATAACTCAGATACATACAGTTTAAGAGGCTACTAGTGAGGTGATGTTATTTCCTGATTTTCTAATACTTACTTCACGAATATTTTTTATTCATGATTATAAAACATTGTATTCATTATATATGACCATAATTAATTGGATAGAATGATTTTAAGAGAAACTATTGGCCCCATAGGGGATAATTCTATGGGAGAGTGTGAAATGGGAGGAAATTCCTTTGGGTTAGACTATGGGACATGTTTAAATAATGTATATTCATGGTTATGTATGGGTTTCATTATACATACATGATGAGATAATACATGAGTTTCATTGTAACTTCCCAGGTAAATAAAAATTTAGAATTTACATATTTATTAATATTTGTGATATAATTATAAATTTACATTATAGGGGATTCTATGTTCAATGGCGTACCTGATACTCAACAATAAGATTCTTTGAAATCTTATGTTTCTCACAATGTTGAGCTATACTAAAGAATAATAATATTTTATTATTTTAAATTGTAGTTAACACCTAGCAGTTGTATTGTCGGAAATGAATAGAAATTACAACAATATGATTATATGTGTTTTTTATATGTTTTTACATTTATCCAAAAATATTTAGATGCTTAAAATGAGAATGAATACAATTTTCATCAGAAATAATCTAATATTCTTTAAAAAGTTGATTTACTGCATTTTGATGTCAAAACCTTTTTGAATATATTTTTTGTCACTTTTATATGTCAAATTTGAAAAAATAAAATTATTATATTGAATAGGGACATCAAAATTTACATTGGACGAAATTTTGGTGTTTTTTTTGATAAAGATCATATTTCAATTAATAGTGAAAAATACTGCATTTTAATTCTAAACTGTTTTTTAATCTAATTTATTTATATGATTAGATTATATTTTTAAATGGTTTTAATTTGTAATTGGATTATATTTTTACCAATTAATAAAATTATGGTCATTGGAATTAATTTCACATTGAAATTGGATGTAAACCAATAGCAATCTTTTCATAGTTTGTATTTTATAAAAACAAGCATTTTGGTTTTAAAATAGAAATTAAATTTATATTAATTAAGGTAATTTATATGTTTTTAATTTTATAAAATAGACATAATTTTTGAATTTGGAATATCAAATTTATCTTATGATGATTTTTTTGGATTTTTCTGAAAGCATTCAATTTTTTAGAAATCGTGAAAACACTGTATAGTAGTTCAAAAACCTACATTTTCATTTAAATTTTAATGCTTATGTGAATTTAATTTTAAAAATATGACATACCTACATATCATCATTATTTAAATTTTGGTTTAATAAGAATAAAATTATTTTTGGTGAATAATAATTAATAACAATTATTTACCATGGTTAAAGGTAAATATGGTATTTCATAGTTAAAATAATATTATAATAATTTAAAATTACCTTAAAACATTTTCTAATATTAATTGATGAGTTATGACAGACCAATAAAATCCATGGGTGATATTTTTGGCCTTTTGAATCCATTTTTCTATGATAATGGCATTAAAAACGTTCTATTTAAAGTATAAATAAAAATATCATTAACATGTATTGTTTTGATCAAAAAATTATAATGCGGGGTTATATAATTGAGATATTTGACTATAAATGTTCATTATATAGATAAATTTTTTTCTTAAATCATCAAATTTTCTTTTTAATTTTTATATATCAAATAAATTAATTTATTTTTGACATAACGATGATGTCAGGATTACCTCGTTAATGAATGTTTTAAATAAATGTGATTCTTAATATTAAAATAAATATAAATTGGAACATTTTAAGCCATCCAAAAATTTTATAGATGAATATGACTTCATATATTTTAATTAATGAAGGTTTTTTTGATATAATCTTGTTGTTTTGGATTTTTTAAAAAGTCATGATATGAATAAAATTTAAATTGACAAAAATGAGTTTTTAAAACAAATATTTTCTTATTAAACGATATAATAATCTTAACAATCATAGATTCTGAAAATTTTCATAGATAAGGTGGAAAATTTTATTAGTTAACCACTTATGGTTCGACTTGAATTTTATAGTAACTATATTATCCTTTTAGATTTAATACATAAGAAGACATGGAAAGAGTCAAATAAGTAAAATAAGGGTTAAAGATAAATGATAGAGTTAAATATTAAACCGAATGTTTTATAAAACAATCTTGATGAGATGATTTTGAATAATATTCATCTTATATTTGATTTAAAAAAGTTTGGGACCCTTTGAACTTGAAATTTAGTTTATAATAAAAAAATATTTTCAAATGTTCTTGAAGAGACCCTCCTCCCCTTATAAAAAGTCATCACCTCTAACCCATTAATCAAACCAATCATGCCCCTTGGATCGTCAAACCTCTTCACAAATAATCTCCCAACATCCCTCTATTCCACATATAATCCTTTTCGTAGGCGTTATTCACTTCAATAAATAATTTTGGTTCAAACCAAATTGAGTTACCCTATTTAAAGGTAACATCTTCTCTAAAATTATTTTCTTTTATTTTACTTCTCCAACCCCCTGGAAAATTTTTATCATTCATTTTATATCAACAAAAGTATTCCCAATATATTAGATTTTTTATGGGAAGTAATCTCTCTACAAATACACATACCTCCATCTAATAGATATGAACACAATATTTCAGTGAACAACGAACTAGTGCCTCACTAAACGATGATTGTTCAATTATAACCTACCCCTATAATATTTAACATTTTGATGGAATAGTAATTATATTTATGACATGTATCATATTTATTTTATCTCTATTATTTGATAATTATCTTTTAGAACATAACATTATTATTTTAATGTTTTATATATATGATTAATTTAGTTGAGGAAATTCCTTCTACCACCCCCTCAAAGTGATATGACTCATTCATACATTTCATGGAAGTTATAAAGTATAGTGTTAATGAAAATATGTAATGTATATATTTTTTTTATTATATGGAAATTATAATATACCAATGTATCATTTGGTTTTCATTCCATTAAAAATGAAAAAATGAAATGAATGTACCATTCATGCATACCTACAAATTACCATCTCCATGAACGATACATATTATGTTCATATATCCAAATAATTTAGACTATTATAAATACTTATATTCTGGATATATATTATTTATATGATATGTAAATCATGGATATCATTATATATGTAATGGATATTTTACCCCACTGACAACTTGTAATTATAAGTACCAAATATCGACAAAATGTTTATTATTATCTAAAAAGATTATGTAATGATTATAAAGTGGTAATATGTGTTGTAAAAGGAATAGTAAACTTGAAAAATGTTCTGGTGAAATATGAAATGAACATTAGTTTATTATTCATGAGATTTAAAGAATGAACGAGTCATGTCAGAAATGAGGTAAAGGACATCGTCTCAATCACCTTTCATTGAGGAATATTTTAATATGTTCATGACATTATTTTATATAGTGTAAAAAATATTTGACTATTCATTTAATTCAAAGTCAATTTTTTTCAATGAAGTGTTTTATTAAATAGAAAAAAGGAATTTTTCTTCTAAACGTGCAAAATGATAATTACCTTTCCTCCATCGCGAGTATTATTTAATATTTGGATTCCTTAACACAACATAGTGTCTTTTAAATGGTAATAAATACCATATAAAATTTCTATGTATTTTGGTATTGAAAATAGTTTGGTGAAAGTAGCGAATTTTTCAATATCCTGAAATGATATATTATGATAGCAATGTTGAAATGTTATATTTCCATTTATCTGGTTTTATGTTTTATGGTTCTTGGGAATTGCATTATGTTTACAGGTGGTTCCATGAAAAAACTAGGAAGGGTGAACCTGAGATAGATCTCCAATGTATTGGGTATTGTTAGAGAGGAAAAATTTATGTTTCTCCTAAATTATTTAAGGAATAAATTTTGATGGGTACTCCAAATGAAACACCCTATATAGCTGTCAAAACTGCAAAGTGATTTTTTATGGATGCCACAAGTTACCATTATGATTTCTATTTTCTATGTGTTATTCATAAATATTATGATTTCATGAGGAATGTAAAAAATCGTATGTTTTTATGGTCAAATTTTTTATCTCTTTATTTTATAACCCTTACTCTGCTTTTTGTGATTATTCGAAGTATTGAAATGTTTTTCAATGGACTTATTGATGAGTAGGGTCAAGGAATGGATCAAGGAAATGTCATGATGTCTAAAAAATGGAACAATACATGATTTTTTTTCAATATATTTTTAATGAAAAAATTAGAAATTGATTAGAAGTGTCTACATTGTTATTTTTGAGTTGTAATGTAATAGTGGTGGCGTAATTATCTAAAACTATAAACCGGGAGAGATCCTTAAAGTGAATTATTTATTTAATCCATGATTATGTAATGTTTTAATGCTGGTTCACGATAGTTGGTATCAGAGGTCGGTTTAGATAACTATGGGAGAAATTATATTTTTAAATTAAAATAAATAAGTTAATTTATGGTAATATTTAAATGATATTGAATTTACAGATTACCGTGTTTCTTCGCCGTAGATATTTCTGTTTTCATAATGGTTTTCCATAGAGGAAACAAGGAACCTATGATGGGATGACATCAAGAGGAATAGAACCTTCCAAATAAGAAACCTGAGATGGTTGGAAGTGGAACTGAACAGTTTGTTCCAGTTATGAAATAGTTGTTTCATGCTATAAATGGCAGTGGTATCCATGTACGAGATCAGTCATACCAACCACAGGTGTACATGTGAGTATTGGAGCATTTAAAGATGAAACAACCCCCATAATTTTGAGGATCATATGACCGCATGCTGTTATAAGGGTGTATTAAATCAAATGAGAAGAGTTTCGTTGTCATGGGGTGTTCAGAACATCAAATGGGTAGTCTTGATGTTTATCGTTTTGAAGGTGAAGCTAACAAGTGGTGGTTTATGGTTAAAATTATAAGGTATATGGAGGATATTGACTCTATTGATTGGGATGAATTCAATGGTATGTTTTTCAGAAATATTTGCCTAAGTTGGTTCATCTTATTATGGAA
This sequence comes from Viscum album, assembly GCA_963277665.1. Taxonomy (NCBI): domain Eukaryota; kingdom Viridiplantae; phylum Streptophyta; class Magnoliopsida; order Santalales; family Viscaceae; genus Viscum; species Viscum album. The sequence continues at coordinate 2,054,751,461 of OY728120.1, read as the reverse complement.
AAAAATTCATGGAATTGTAGTAGGAGGATGGCTCAGTGGCTACATCTAAAGTAACATTCACTCTACTAGAAAGGTATGATCCACATTTTATACGAGATCATAAGGGATTTGGATTCTCATGAGTTCAAAATTTATGAAAAACATGGTTGATATGTGGAGAAGGTGGAGATGGAATTTTTTGATCACCAGTTGTTCATTGATATACAAAAAAACTAATAGGTTGATATTCCATACGAAAGGGAAGAACTCTTCAAAAAAAGTTTGATGGTAAGAAAAATAAGTTTATAGTTTTTGAAAATTTTTGTTAGAAGAACGTTGGGGAATGTCATTTGAATTATGGTGTGTGCTACCGATGTGATAAAATAGGGCACAAGGTTCCCAAGTTCAGTAAAAAGGATCATGTTAATGATAAGTCAAAATCTTATTTACAATTACTAAAATGTTATAAGTTTAATGAAATGGGTCATTATTAAAATGAGTCTCCAACAAAGAACCCAACTAAGAGTATGTAGCCTGACTACAAGAAGAAAGAAGAGGCGAAATCTTTCACAACTACTTCAGCAGATTTTGGGCCATCGAATGACGTAGTATCAGGTACACTTTTGGTTTATTCATATTATGCCAATCTGTTGTTTGATTTAGGGTCTACACATTATTACATTTCTAGGAATTTTTCCTATAAATTTTGAATTCAATATAATGATATGAATCTTGAAATTATGTTAAAAAAACCAGGAGGAAATGTTGAGACCAAAAGATATTATAAGAACCATCATGTCCTTGGGTGCGGAATGAATCTACCAGAAAACCATATAGTTATTTCTCTAGTTGATTTTGATATTATTTAGGGTATGGATTGGAATTATTTTTATCATGCTAATATTGAAAGTAGAGCTAAAGTGGTTTCTTTTTTGACATAATTTCATTTTGAATACAAGAAATAACCCTTACTTTAGAAAACATAATTAGAACCTCAGAAACAAGTAAATGATTAAAATGAATTTTATGATGCAAATATTATTGAAGACAATGTAAAATTTTATATTAATGATGTTTTAGTAGTAAATTCATATCTTGATGTTTTATAGGATGAGTTTCCTGGTATAATACCATTTCAGGAAGTTTAAATTACAGCACACTTAGTTCATGATTCTAAGACAACTTCAAATAAACCCTTATAGGATGGCTCAAATTGAACTTTTATAGTAACGAATAAATTTCATTAGTTATTAGATAAAGGATTATTTCAACCTAGCACATCCCCATGTGTTTCCCCTATTGTTTTTGTTAAAAATAATGAATGTTAAATGAGTCTTTTCATTGATTATATATAATTGAATAAAATAACAATTAATAACAAGTACCCTTCACGTCAAATCAATGATTTTTTTATCTTGCCCAGGGAGCTCAGTATTTTTTGAATATTGACTTCAGGTCGATGTACCATGAGATGAATGTAAATGAAGCAGTCATTATGAAAACTATATTTCATACTAGATACGGCTATTATGAATTTTTGGTTATGCCTTTTGGGTTAACCCATGCACCTACTGTATTCATGGATATTATGAATGTAATTTTCATTGAGTTCTTGGATAAGATTATGGCTGTGCTTATTGATGATATTCTTATTTATTCCAAAAGCAAACAGGAACATGATGGTCATATATGGGTTGTCTTGCAAAATTTAAATGAAATGAAACTGTATGAGAAATTCTGGGAGTGTGACTTTTGGTTATAACAGATTTCATTCCTTGGTCACATTGTTTCATAAAGGGGAATAACTATTGATCTTGCTAAAACAAAAGTTGTTGAATAATGTCCACGATCACCAAATATAACCGTGATCAATAGTTTTCACATTTTGGTAGGTTAATAATAGAGGTTTTTTAAATGTTTTCATGATTATCTATATCAATAACTAAGATAAATCAAATGGTTATTTTGTTTATTTGGAAAAAAAATGTGATTATTGTTTTTAGGAATTGAAAATAATATTGGAGAATGCTCTAGTTTTGGAATTGCCTTCTAGAAATGGCGCGTTTGTTATCTACAATGATGCTTCATTAAAAGTACTGGGTTGTGTCCTAATAAATAATGATCTGGTAATTTCTTATGTGTCACGTCAGTTGAATCCTCATGAGTTAAATTAACCTATTCATGAATTACAATAATTTGTTGTTATTTTTGATTTAAAAATTTGGAGGCATCGACTGTTGGGGGTAAAATTTTAAATATATACTAACCAAAAAGTGTAAAGAATATATTCACATAGAACGAATGGAACATGAGAAAGAGGAGATGAATATAATTAAACAATGATTATGATTTACGATAAACTACCATCCAAGAAAAAAAATAATGTGGATGATTCTTTGAGTTGGAAAAGTAATTCTACATTGACCATGTTATGTTTGGAATAAGATACTTTGATTTACTATTTAATGAAATTTGGCTTAGAAGTTGTTGGTGAAAAAAATTCCTCTCTTTAGTTTTAGTTGTTAGTGAAATAATATCTCTTAGATAGAATTATGTAAGTGTAGATGGATGAACATGAGTTGTATAAAAAGGTAGAGTTGGTTCAGAAGGCTATGGTGCCTGATTTTAGAATTAATAATTAGTGTGTATTGAGGTTTTAGAAGAGAATACATTTTCCTTATGGTTCACAGTTGAAGAATGAGTTATTATGTGAAGATCATAGTTCTCCGTTTTCAATTCATCCTGGCAGTACTAATATGTACAGAGATCATCGAGTGTATTACTACTGGGATTGAATAAAAAATCCTATTGTTGATTTTATTATGATTTGTTTGACTTTTCAGTAGGTTAAAGCTGAGCTATAGTTACCAAAAGGGATGTCTAAGCCATTATTGGTGCTAGAGTATAAATGGGAAAAAATTACCATGGAATTCATTCTGGGATTACCATATAAATGTCAAGGTAAAAATGAAATCTGGTTTATTGATGACTGTTTGATAAAATTGTATAAATTCCTTCCTATTCGTGATACTTTGTATCTAGATAAATTTTTTTGGTTTTATGTTAAAAAGATATTTAGGTGGAAAAGAGTTCCCCTCATTATTATATCTGATCATGATCACAGGTTTGATTCTAACTTTTTGAAAGTCCTTCAAATGTCATTGGGTACTGAATTAAATTTAAGTACAACATTTCATTCTTAATCAGTTGGGTAGTCAGAAAAAACTATTCTGACATTGGAGGACATGATATGTGCTTAATCAATGGAATTCCAGGAATGTTGGCACCAACATCATTATTTGGTTGAATTTTCTAATTATAATAGATTTAATTTCAGTACATAGATGGCTCCATTTGAGGAATTATATGGAAAGAAATGTCGATCTCCAGCTTTTTTGGATGATTTAGGTGAAAAGAAACTAATGCGACCATAATTGGTATAAGATATAGAAGAAATATGTTATTTGATTCAGAAACACATGAGAATTTCTAAAACAAGGAAAAAAAGTTATGAAGATATCCAGAAGAATGATATTTCTTTTGTGGTAGGTGACCATGTATTTCTGAAATTTTCTCCATCGAAATGTGTTATGTGTTTTGGTAAGAAGGGAAAGTTAAGTCCCAGGTTCATTTGACCTTATGAAATCCTTGGGAAAGTTGTATCATGTGCATACAATGTGGCATTACATCCATGTTTTTCTGAGTTACATAATGTTTTTCATGTTACAATGTTAATAATATATATCACTTATCAATATTATGTTTCGAGTCCATAGATTTTTTAGTTGGAAGTGATTCTTTAATATGAGGAAAAATTGGTCCAAATTTTTGACCGTAAAGAGAAAGTGTTGAATAATAAGGTAATCCATCCAGTAAAGGATTTTTGGAAAAACCATATGGTTCAAGAGGCAATGTGGGAATCTGAAAATAATTTGAGGGATAAAAGCCCTCCCACCGCATATTTGTTAAGTGAATTGAATAATGGGGACAAAATTCCCAAAAGTAGGGATGGAAATAAAATCCCAGGTAAATAAACAATATAAAATTTTCATATTAATTAATATTTGGGAATTAAATATTAATTTTACATTAATGGGGATGCTATGTTTGATGGTGTACTTGTTAATCTACAGCAGGTTTATTTGAAATCATACATTACAAACAACATTAATTTGTACTGAGAAATAATATTATAATAATATTTTAAATGGTAGAGAATACCTAAATGTTGTATTGGTGGGAATGAATAATTCTAACTAATATATGATTATATATGTTTGTTAAATGTTTTTACATTTATCCAAATAACATTTAGAGTCTTAAAATGCGAAGGAATGAAAATTTAAGAATAAATACTCTAAAATTATTTAAAAGGCCAATTTACTACCTTTTGATGACGATCCATTTTTAAATATATTTTTTCTCCTTTATATGTAATATTTGACCAAATATATCTTCTTTAGAATATGGAAATAAATATTAACATTGGATTAAATTTTGGTATTTTTCTGATAAAGATCATTTTTAATGAATAGTTAAAAATACTACAGTTTAATTCAAAACATCCTTTTAATAAAATTTATTTATACGGTTATATTATCTTTTTAAATGTTTTTAAAGTGAAATTGGATTATATTTTTACCATTAAATCCAATTTTTGTGTTGGGATATAATTTCACTATGAAATTGGATATATACAAATTTCATTATTTTGATAGTTATTAATTTTTCAATCAATAGTTTTTGGTTTTGACAACACAAATTAATTTTAAATTAATTACTTAATTTCAATGTTTTTAATTTTGTAAAATAGAAATCATTTTTGAATTAGGAATATCAAATTTATCTTAGGCATAATTTTTGGAATTTTTCTATAAATGTTCAGTTTTTATAAATAATGAAAACATTACATATTAGTAAAAAAACAAATGTTTTCATTTAAATTTTACCACTTCTATGAAATGATTTTCAAAAATCTTACATAAATTTTTTTCATCTATAATTAAAAGGGTGTCCAACAAGATGAAAATTATATTTGGTTAATAGTAACTTTTGACTTTTTTTTACCATGTATAAAGATAAAAATGATAAATTAAGGTAAAAATTATATTATAATAATAATAAATTATCTTCACACATGTCCAAACCATATTGGATGATTCATGTCCAACCAATACAATCCATGTGTGAGATTTATGGATGTTTAAATTCCTTTGGGTAAGATAATGGCATTAATAAATTTTTATTTAAAGTAAAAATAAGAATATCCTAAACAAGTATTATTTGGCTTAAACAATTTTAATGTGGGGTTGTGTAATTGATAAATTAAACTATAAATATTCATTATAAATATAAATGAATTTCATACATCATGGTATTTTATTTATGATTTTCAGAAATCAAATAAATAAATTTATTTATGACACAATGATGATGTAATGATTAACTCATTTATGAATGTTTTAAATATATGTGATTTTAATGGTTAAAATACATTTATTTTGAAACTTTTTATGTTATATAAGAATTATAGATATAATTATGACATGTTCTCATTGAATTAATGATGATTTTTATAAATAATTATGTTGTATTGGTATTTAAAAAAAGTCATGATATGAATAGTATTTAAAATGACATAATTGAGTTTTTGAAACAAATATTAAAATATTATATGATATTATAATCCTAAAATATGAGATTTGGAAAAAATGACTGTGATATGGTTTAATTTTTTTTTATTTAATCACTTTTGATTATATGGGAATTTTATAGTAACTATATTATCCATTTATTGTGAATACACAAGAAGACACAATAAGAGTCGAATTATTTAACTAATTATTAATGCTAAATGATAAGGTAAAATTAGAATAAATAACTTGTCTAAAACCAATAAGTTGAGATTATTTCGAATAATATTCATCTTATCTTCGAATTTAATAAATTTGGGACCCTTTGAAATTGAAAATTATTTTATAATAATTTAATGTTTTCAAATGTTCATAAAGAGCCCCTCCCCCCCTTATAAAAATCCCTCAACTCTATCCCATTTCTCACACCTCTAATGCCCTTTGTATCGTCAAAAAATTTCCCTAATAATTTCCCACAATCCATATCTTTCACCTAGAATCATTACCATAGTTGTAATGCACTTCAAATAATCCTTTTAGTTCAAACCAAAGGGTGTTACACGATTTAATGTTAACCTTTTCTATTAAGTTATTTTATTTTTTTTACTTCTCTAACCCACTAAAATATTTGTATTCCATAAAATTATAAAAATACAGTTTCCTCAATATAATAAGTTGTTTTCATTATAATTATTTGAACTACCCTTACACACACCTCCATCTAATGGATATGAACAAACTTTTAATGTGGATACTGACGTAATGCCACAAAAAATAATGATTGTTCAATTATCTCCAACATATCTCATGGTGGCCAGTATGATGGAGCAGTAATTTTATATGGTATTTATTATATTTATGTTATCTATATTATTATGTAATTATTTTTTAGAAAATAAATTTATGCTTTTTATGTAGGTAATATATAATAATTTCATTTGAGAGAGTGCAGACTACCACCCCCACAATGTGATATAACTCATTCATACAATACAGGGAACATAAAAAAGATGGTGTTAATGAACATGTATAATGTATATAAAATATGATATTATACTAGAATTAAAATATAACTATGTATCATTTGGATATCATTCGTTTAAAAATGAAAAAATTAATGTAGTGTTCATGTGTACGTACCACTTGCCGTCTCCATGACCGGTACATTTCATTTTCATATATTAAATTGATGTAGAAAAAATTAAATACATATATACTGGATATATATGATTTTTATTATATGTAAATCATGGATATCATTCTGTATATAATGTACATTTAACCACATCGATAATTTGTAATTATAAGTTCCAAATATCGACAAAATGACCGTTATTATATTAAATGATTATGTAAGGTGTATAACATGGTAACAAGTGATGTAAAAGGAATAATAAACCTGAAAAATGATCCAAAGAAAGTACAAATTAACATTATTTTATTATGTAGAATATTTAAAGAAGAAACCAGTCAAGTCAAAAATGAGTCATGAGACATGGTCTCAATCAACATCCTTTGTGCCATATTTTGATTTGTACACGACATTATATTATACGGTGTATGAAAAAATTTAAATTTCTTTTCATTCTATAGGAACAATTTTCTATTAATAATTTCACAAAATGAAAAAATGTAATGTTTATTTTTAACGTACGCGGCGATAATGAACTTTCTGTCGGCACGTGTATTATTTGATCTTTGGATTCCTAATCATTCCATAGTTTTTAAGGAAAATAATACCATATTAATTTGTAACATATTTTGTTATTGAAAATGGTTTTTAGAAATAATTTAATATTTCAATATCATGAAATTCTATACTGTGATTGAAATGTGGAAATGTTACCTTTTCATTATTCTTGTTTTATTTGTTATACTTCTTGGGGATTGTATTACAATTTAGAGTTGTTTCATGATAATCCTAGGGTGGGAGAGACCGAGATATTTCTCCAATTCATTGGGTAATGTGACAGTGGTAAATGTTAATGTTTCTCCTATGAGATTTAGGGAATATACTATGAAGGGTTTTACAAATGTGACTATGTACATAGCATTGAATGTGAAAATGAAATTATTTTATGGATTCCACAAGTTACCATTAGAATTTCTGTTTTCTATGTGTTATTCATAAATATTATGATTTCACGTGGTATCTTAAAAAGATTTTGATTTAATTAAATAATTTTTTGTTTCATTATATTATAACTGTTAATGATATTTTTATACTCATTCGATGTTTTGAAATGTTTTTCATAGGAAATAATGATGAATAGGGTCCAGGATGAGATAAAAGGAAAGTCATGATGTTGAAAACATGGAACTAGATGTGACTCATTTTTTCCAGTGTTTTTATTTCATGAAAGAAATGGAAACTCAGTACATTTTTCTAATTTGTTATTTTTTAGATGTAATATATTAGGTATGTACTTATTATCGAAAACTATAAACCTAAAATGATCATCAATGTGAATTATTCATTTAATTCCAGATTAAATAACATTTTAAAGATGTGACCTTATATTCATGCCTCATTTTTGGTCGTGCATACAGACGTTACCATGATGAATCTTGATTTATGTTTCCAGAATTTTTGGTTAGATATGTAATGTGAGTTTCATGGTTTTGATACAATATTTTCCCCATTTCCTCATGTGAATGAAGAACATCAATGACATGATAATATATTATAGATGTTACAAATTATTTTGTGGAAATTGGAATACATTGCAATTGATTTTGTGACTGGTTTACACAGGTCACATTGTGGTAGGTATTTAGTTTGTTTTTTTGGACATTGTCCTGATGGTTTCCCATATCCTAAAAATCAGGGAGACTATATGATTGGATGAGTTTGGTGTTATTAATAGGTATGATAATGACCATTGATATGGGTGGTGTGAAATATTGGTTTCTTTTTAATTTTCAAGGAATATTTCCCAACATAATTAGTTATTATTTATTAACCTATGAATCAGGTTATAGTTATGATCCATTGAAATAAAATTTATGAAGATCACAATTTTTAAGAAAAAAAATTAATTTGTAAAACAAAACAACTTATTTACATGGTTATTTAGATAAACTTACTCCTTCCTAGGTCGAATAGTCCCACTAAAAGGAATTCTTTCACTATATTCCATACAGAATAGAAAGCAACATGTAGTGGAAAAAATTAAAATTCAAGAAGAATCAATCATTATATATTTAATAATACATACCAACTCTCTTTTTTAGTATCCACATTCCCACTACAAGTTATACAGCCTATAATTAAAAGAAATTTCAGCAACTAGTAAGTTCCCACAATTATAATATTTACATTCCTTCTTATTTTCTAGTAGAATTTAGAAATTACCCACTTAGACCACAGGTAGGATGAATGAAACATTAAATATATATGATATTCATGATCTTTTACCATTCTCTTTGAGAATTTTTATCATTGAATCTTCTTCTAGAAAATGATTCTGAAAAAATTCCTCAATAACGTCAGTCTGATCTTCCTCAGTCTGATTTCTTATGTATAATGGTCTCTGTTTGAATATTCTCAGTCTGATTATCCTTTTTTCCACCCTTCATAATTAAATTATGGAATGTAATGGGTTTCCCAAAATCCCTCTATCTAATGGAACTCAGTCTGATAAACCATTTCTGTAGGATTTCTCTTGGATGGGATCACATTCATGGAATTTCTCAGATAGCATTTCACCCTCTCGAACATGATCTATTGAACTAATTTACACTCACTATGATAATACTATTTTGATGGAACAACCCCATAATTAACGTGATAAAGAAATTTTTTTTGGAAACTCAGTACCTGAAAAAAAAAAGAGACCTTACAGCATAATATGAATTCATTATTATCACAACATACAAATGGCGTGAGCTATCCAAAATAGAAACCCAAAAAATGGTAATGATAGAAAACCCAATTTTTCATCATTTTCAACCAAATTCCTAAATCCATAATTTATAATTAATTAATGTCTTTATCATTGACCTCTTCAACTCATCATAATATTTCATAATGCTTCTCAAGTCTTCACACGTCCTCATAATTACTTACATTTCTTTCATCTAATTCTTCATTAAGATTAAGAATTAAGATTCTTCATTATAATGAAGGAATATAAGAAATTATTCATTACGTTTCATTGTTCCCAATGATCATATATTGAAATGAGAGTACTTCCCATTATGATGAAATTATATGAAATATAGAATACATCCTATTACAATTTTCTTTTTTAAAGTCTTAAAATATCCTTATGAAAATACATTCTACTAAAATTTAAATTTACAACATTGAAATCTATTATAAAATATCGTCAAAGTATTTATCATTTTATTCCATTATTTTAGCTGATGATCCAACATCCATTTACTATTTTAGTGTGTCATATATGGATCATCTCTTTCTTAATTATTTAAGAAATGTGTCAACAATCAGTAAATGTTTTTCTATTTCTCTTGACACAATAATAAGAGAATAAAGTATGAATTCATGTTTTTGTGACATAATTAAAATTAAATTCAATATTTCTTAGGTATAACTCCAATTAAACTCTATATATGATGTCTTAAAAATAAAAATATTTATAAACTAAATTAGAATCATTATCCATTGGGAAGGATCAAGGAATACAACATCTGTTTGAATGATGCTCGAAGGGAATTCATTCCTTCAGTGTGATCTACCCTATTGTCTGATGATATCGTAATGCTGACTATACTCATTCCAATGGTATTTATCATTCCATATATAACCATCCTCAAACTAATGAGAAGGATCTGGAAATATTTACATCATATTCTACTCTATTCAACAGACTTTTTAATATTATCAGGAATCTCTCATGACTTTGAATATGTTGAATGTCAGCATAACATCATACAACTCTATAAAGTAATGAAATATGGCATAAAATTTTTAGTCCTAATGGAAAATTTTTTCTTTAAAATAGTGAATTAATATTATTGTATGTACTAGATCTTCCTCATTTCTTTTATATTACATTTATCACATGTTTACTTAATAATTGTGACTTTTCTGAATTATAGGACAATAACACATGTTTAGGATTTTTATTGAATCCATTCAAACTCTAGATTAAATTCTAATTATAACCAATGTTTTCATTCCACACATAATATAATTTATATAATCTTTTTAATTTCTAAAAAAATCTCTATATGATTCATTATATTGAATAATGCCTATGTTCTGAGTCTATTTGTCTGGATTTGATTATTTTGCTGATGGATGAGGATATGATTGAAAAAATCAATATCAATTTACATTAATATAATCATTATCTCTAATTCATTAACATAATAATTATATAGAACTATTTATAAAAACACCACTCAAAATCAATTAGGCTCTAAAAATCTCCCACTTTATGTTTGTTTAGAATTCCTACATCACCATTTAAAAATAATAAAATTTTTTGTTTTCCATTTCATCTCCATATTCCTTTCATTCTCCCCCTATTTCGTTCCTCTCCACCTTTCCTATGTCTCTCCACCATATTGAAAATAAAATTCAAATGGGAAATCATCAAAATTTTCCACTTTATTCAAAAACGATATCATTTCCAATTGTTGGAACATTTCATCCCAAACACTTGAATCTATTCTTCATGTTAACATTACTATTACATGAGTTTCATTAAAATTATCCATTAAATAAACAATTTTATGTACACATGGGAAACCCATAGTTTAATAAATAGTGTAAAATAAATGATATATATGTATTCCATTTATAAATTTCCATGTAATACCCATTTCTTATTTCATACAATGTTCTCAAATAATGGGGAAATACTAAAATTATTTATTTATTGTGAATTTAACCTACAAAAATATTAAAAAACAAATCAGAATGTTTGAATACTTAATCAAAACTTTCCAAAATTCATATTTCATAACCATACTAAATTTTTTTTGTAAGAATAATAAGAGACTCTTCAACAACAACTACCTTATTTAAATTCCTAAAATTCACTACATGATAGTATAAATTAATTATATTTTGGAAGTGAGGAGGAACAATATTTATTTTATAAAATCATCTTTTATACTATGAGTCTTCCCTCATCCTTACATTTTTCTTCTATTTATTTGATTTTTAATTGGATGTAGTATCTACCTTATGTTGAAACATATAAGATTTTTTAGACTCTTTCTTTTCATCTACATATTATTATGATAAGGATGTCAAAACATTTTCTTATTTTAGATCCATTATGATATAGTGAGTTTGTAACAACCTTTTCACGACCTCCTCTAATTCCAGTAGGAAATTATAACATCATTTATTTACATTCCCTTCTTTTTCACACCACTTTCATCATTTTTGTGTTTTCAAGCATCAATTTGTTTATATATTTATATCAATTTTTATCACATCTTATTAAAACGTTTTCATCCCCTTTTCCTTAGATAATTTTTGTTATTTTTATAAATTTCATTCAATGTCATCTTTTTGATGACAAATAATTATTCACCTCTTATTTTTAGAATCATCATGGTTGTTTTAATCTATATTCATTACATACTCATAATTCACCATTTTCGTAACTTTCATTAAATAAACAGATATTTTTCAAGTAATTTTTAGGAAAATTTATTATTATTTTAATTTTATAAATCCACATGAATCATTAATGTTTTCCAATTGATAAATTCTATGAAAAATGAATAATCTCAGGGTCCAAAAAATACAAAACATAAAATATTCTTCTTAATCAAATTTTTTCAAACTGTTAATAATATTTTTCAGAATATTTTGTTAATTTCATGACATATAGTGGACCAATTTTTTATGAGGATAAATTAAAAAATAATTCCTATAATTCTTGGTGAAGTATGGTTTTTAAAAAACTTTATTTTTTATGTCCTTATTTTCACCGTATTATGATTTTTTTAACATCCACTCCCATGGTTAATTTTTCTCTCATATTCCATATCTCACATTATAATATATGAAACATTGATTGTGTTTCTAAAACTCTTCTTCTTTCTCAGCCATCCTAATTTTGAAATAATCTATGATTATTCCATATTTAGTTATACTTAACATTTTTTTTTACTTTAATCAGTAAATATTGATTTAATATTTCTGAGATCCTCATTTCAAGTATAATATTCTTAATAACATTTTAGTTTTCATTCAGTAGACCCAATCTCAAAAATTATTTCTTTAGAATATTTATGAAACATCATTATTTATTTAATGACATTAGTGTTTTGAACAATTAAATTTTACAAATTAGTTTTGAGAATCCATTCCATTTAATTGACTTTATCATAATGATCCTAACATATTGATTACATGCATCAAATTATGAATTGATAATTAATTTTTAGTTGATGATCATGTTCAACATGAGACTATAAATCATCATTCCTTCTTCTTCCTAGATTCCTTTTATTCCACTTTTCATAAATAAATATTGTCTTATGTTTATTCAAATTTTTCTCCATTATTTTCATCATTATTTGGGACATATACTATTCAACATTTTTCCTTTTAAAATTTTATGAAACATGTCATTTCCCTTCAAAATTACAAAAACAATTAGTTTTGATTAAACATCATATCTATTTAGACTCTCAAACACATTATGGTTATAATCACCATAGTAATTCTAAACACAATCCAATTTCAAGTTTATTCTAAATTTTTATAAACCTCATAATCCAAAGAATCTTATTTAAAAAATTTATAGTCTATGATTGATCATCTAGATCCAGTTTTCATTAAAATGGTTTTTGATACAATTGAAATCTTTAATGCATATTTCTATTACATTATTCAATCTTATTTAATTTATAAAAATAATCTACACAATGTTAAGTTGATAAATAACACAACCAAAAATCAATTGGGTTCCAACACTTTAGAGGGTGAATTTTAGATAGTAAAACGTCATCAGGGTTTTTAAAATATTTTATTAGATAGGGACAACAGGTTTTATTCCCCTTTATAGAAGGTTTTATAGAGGGTTTTGCGTACATAAGATATTCAGAGCACAACATACCACCCCTTGAATGATGGACATTCAATTTTTGGTTTACAGGTTCATGAGGGTATGTTCTGGGAATGCATCTGAGATTTTAGGGGCTCTATTTCAAGGAATATAACCCTATTTGAGTTTATATACAACAATAGTTTTCAATACATGATAATGATGAAACAATATGAGTATTTTTAAAATATATCATTCTAATTGACCTTTTTTATCTCGTGTTAAGTGTGTCATCTTTGTTGAGGAATCATCTCATTCAGGAAACTACATAGATTGTCTAGTTGGTTTGGAAATGGATTGATATCACAAAGTCTATAAAGAAATATTACACCAAATATTTTCACTCACATATTTTTTTGAGGTTGGGGATTAAGTATTTTTACATATCTCAGTGAGTCTGGGATATAGACATATTATGAGTTAAGGTAATACTTCACCATGATATTTTGGATGTATTGAATTGTTGAGAGAGTCTTTGTGGTAGAATATTAGTTTATGTTACCTACGAGGTACCGATCTATGAATGTGGTTTTCCATGTATATTAGTTGTGATGTTATCACTTTGACCTATCTCATACTCTTTATATTGATGGGGTACAGTTACAGGTTGATTAAACCTTTGAGAATTATCATATAGGTATATTTGACAGTATAAAGGGTTCTACGAAGTCCGTTAGTTCCCTCAGTTTAGGTTCCATGGATGCACATACGTATACATGAAAATACATTGGAAAAAGTGTCTGATGTATGCACTCAATGGTCAGATTTATCCATAGTATATTCTTGGCGATCCATATACTGTAAATTTGATGATAATGGTCATAATGGGATACTGATCGTAAAATATTTGGTTTTCTTATGAGCTATAGTTCTTTTAGTTTTTGGATTAAATCGTTAATTTTTTCATAATGTTAGTACCTAATAAGATTAATGAAATTTTTGGGGGGCCTATGGCTTGTTCTGATCCCAAATCATAGATTTTAATGAAATCATGGATGACTACACGGTTTTTATAAACCATAAAGGATACCCCACATGGTTTAGTCCTAAAAGAGTAGGGCTTGTAGAGTTGTGATGGAGGTCATATCATGTGTGGAATCCATGCATCCTCATGAAAACACCGATATGGAGGGATATGAAATTAATGATAGAGAATGAGATATATTTTATGCCCAGTTTGGTAAATTATAAACATAAAACCATGTGAGACCCCCTAAGCATAGTGTGGGGTGACCAATTAATCAAACTATGAGGAAAAACCATGCATCCCATAATTTAATGAGGATGTTACAAATTCTCCCATGAAATCTAGTAGATCCTCATAATATTATATTATACATACATTGGAAAATATCCAAACATCAGGAGATCCCCTTTGAAACCAATTCATAGTATTTTCCCTATATTCTTGATACAAAAACCATTTCAAATTTCATCAGTCTATTTGGATCTACGCCGGTTAGATTATAATTTCCCTTGTTCTACAAATAATTGTTCATCATATTGAAAGAGATATTTATGTTAATGATTATATGAATTATATTCATGCCTTTAATTTATTCATCATTTTTTTCTTGATCTGGACCGAATAATAGCATGATACTATTGTAGTTCTCCCCTATAGTCCAATGGTAGGTGGTGTTTACATTTCACATTATATTTATTATTTTATAATAATACATTCCATTTTAAAATAAAACAAACATTCCTAAGTCACCTAAAAATAAATTTAATGACTATATTGAATGAATTGAATCCTATAAGGTATTCACACTAGTCCATATGAGATTGTTTGAGGTTGATTTTCTAACCATGGAAACCCATGCAGTGATCTTTTTTAATATTTTATACCATATTAGTGGTTTTTGGGCCTTTTCCAATTTGGGGAATGAGTTTTTTTATTTCAAATGGATTTAAAAGTTAGGAAATGGGGTGATTCATTTCAAAGAGATAACATGATATGAAATATTTAACTTATTTAGATGGATTTCAATGAAATTTTGAACATGAGTTGGAAGATTTTATAAAATTATAATGTTATAAAATGAATAATTAAATTATACATTTATATTATTATATAAGAGGAATAATTGATTGGTATACCTAGTATCTTTATTCCATGGGAAAACACGGAAATTTCTACACTATGGGTGTTGTTTACGATAGTGGATTACATGGACCAAGTTTATCCTAATTTCATGATTTTGTTGGATGCCATAAGATTTTCTACACAGTAGTTCTAGATTTCTTGGGTTCACATAGGATATGGTCAAAATTAATTTCCCTTGGATCCCTCCTTAGTCGTTCATATTTTTCAATTAAAATTCATCTGGGACACGATATGGATTCATTGGTCTTTTATAACATTGATCCATTCCATAGTTGACTGATAGATTTGATTATATGGCATAGCCATTTGATGTTATACAGAGAGACCTTATTTTATGATATATACGAAAATATATTTTTTTTTCATGGAAAATGATATAGGAATTTTTATATGATGTGGATATGTGGATATTCACATTTTTAGATACGATGGGGTCATGGGGGATGTTTTCATTATGGTTTATTGATATACTCAATATCTGTATTTGAATACATTGTGTATATTTGATAGTATCACTTGTTTTATTACGTTTCTATTATTCCAATTTTCATAAGATCATGAATATCTTTCACAGAAATCCATGTTTAGTGATATATAACACCACTTCTTGGAAAATAACTTTTAGCATCACTATACATATGATATATATTTCACATTTCATTTGTTTATATCACAAAAACTATAATTGATATAGACACCACTGGTGGGGGACTACTACATGTTATATGAAAACTTTTTTAGGTTGTTTTTTAGTACCTCGAAACCCATTATTGATACATGTTGGGATAATGAAAATCTCAAATTACAGGATGCTCGATTACTTCTTTCCTTAGTGCATGATAGCACATTACCAATCTAGGCTTGGGATTCTATATCGGATAGTCCTTTTGGCATTTTTTTTATTTTGATACATTTATTTTCCAATCTATTTATATAAAAGTTTTTCTTTATTTATAGATACAACACCTGACTCGTCAATTTTTATATGATATTACTTGTGGAAATGATTATGTATTCCTACATTTGATGTTTATATTCTATATGGATGATTTTGTGCTTACAATATTTACTATTATGTTTTCTACCATTGTGATATACATTTACATGAGGGGAAATTATCCCCATAGATGTACCATATTCCCTCGTTTCTAGTTAGTATCCTCTAGAATATGGGGGGGTTCTTTAGGCCATGTTTACTATGAGCTCAGGTATGCATTCTGTGGCTCCCTGGTCGGGAGGTTATAAACATATCTCAACTTTCCATGGTATATTGATTATTTTAATAAAATGATATTGAAAAATGTCACTAAAAATTACATATCGTGTCTAGGTATTCCAATATTTAGTATACCTAACAAATGAAGTTACTTACTATTGAGGAAAAAATACTTTGGATACCAAATGGTGGATAATCTAACACAAATACCCTATGTTTCCAGTACTTGAACAGGGGTTGTCATCATTGTGCTTTGAGGCGCAGGTGGTTTCCCCACATTCATGTTTTCCAATGGTGGGTTTTATCCAAAAATTCATCAAGGACCTTTTCCCCTTGATTGAAATAGGATGATTGGATTTCGGCCACTCTTGTTGATTCAATAAGGTTTTCCATATGAATTTTCCATTACTTCATGTTTTGAAAATCATAAACATCTTTTCTTAATGAAAATCTTATTTTACCCCTTGTTTTATTTTCTTATAGAAAATTTCCTTCCCCAAAGAAATTTTTCCTTACATTGTTATAATTGTTCAATCACATTTCTTTTCTAAGTGTAAAATTCTGATTATAACTAAAAACCTCAGAATCATATAATACTTAGATATGAAGCATTCTATTTAAGATTCCGAATTTTGACTCTGAACTTCTACTAGTTCGACTCCAAACTTCTATGAGTTCGACTGCAATATTTTACAAGTTCGAATCCGAACTTCTGCTAGTTCGACTCCGAACATCTATGAGTTCGACTTCGAACATTTACTAGTTTGACTATGAACTTCTACTAGTTCGACTCCGAACTTCTATGAGTTTGACTCATAACTTCTACTAGTTCGACTTCGAACATCTATGAGCTCAACTCCGAACTTATAATAGTTCGACTCTGAACATCTATCAATTCGACTCCGAACTTTTTATGTTCAGGTTCTGAATTCCTGTGAATCCAGTCTCCGAATTTCTTTAAAATTCTGACTCCAGAATTTTATAGAATTCAGGTTATGCATTCATACAAAACAGAATCCGAATATCTCTTTATTATAATCTACGAATTATATTTTTTTAGACATTGAATTTTCATACATTGATTACATTCTGAACATTTATTAACATTCATTACAAACATTGGTTTTACATATTCTTACACTTGTTCTAATATAAAACGATGTAGGGCCTTCAGTTATCAACTAACTATTGATTGAGAGACACGTGTATAGGTCCCTCCTAAATTCAAGGAGAAATATGACCATTGGAGGAGGGAACCGACATTTGGAGCTTCGCCTATAAATACGAGCTCATTTGTAAAGAATCCAGAGCACAAGAAAACATCATTGACATTGGTGCTTACATGCTGTTCATGTGATTTCTAGAGAGAGGCTCTTATCAACTCTCAAGCTTCGTGCAGAAATTTTGAATGATTTGTTTAGACGTTGATTCATGTAGACTTGCTTCGTCTGACTTTGATTGTTTCTGTATACAATCGAGGGATTCCGGGGATATGAAGATACAAGTGCCAACTACCTGATAGTTGATGGATTTCGGGGATAACAGGATAGAATCTGATCTTCGTATCGAGGGTTGAGCCTGGTGTGGGTATGAAATAAATTCCAGAACATATAAATCAAGGGACCTCATATCCAGGGTTGTTGGATACCCTTATCATTGGGTTAAAAGAGTTATGGTTTGTTACTTGTAGTGTTACTACTTTGTTTTCCACAGTGAATTTTGTATTGTTAAGGAATGTATAAATTTCTTATACTTCCTTACTTGTACTCTGATTTAGATAGATTCTATACACTTCAAGGTATAATCTTGGTAGTTGTAAACTTTTGGTAAGATTCATTTCTGGAATCAGTTTTCTGGAATAAAGAAAGTCTTTAGAACATAGAGGTGTTGTGAATTTTGGTTATGAAAAATTTCCATAGGGAATTTTTAAAAGGTACAATTCATCCCACCTCTTGTATCTGGGAATCTCATACTTATATATTCAATCCTAAATTTGGTATAATAGATTATATCATACTCAGACATACCATCCTAACAATTGGTATCAGAGGAATTAGTTTCATCTGAATTAATCTCATGATTAGATTCAGAAGAATTTTTTTCCCATAACATTCAGATTCATATTTCTGGATTCATACTTTTTGGAATCAATTTTGTTTCAGAATCATTGTTCAGATTCACATTTTTTATTAGGGATTCAATTTTTCTTGCTTAAAATATTTTCTCTTATTTATAGAAATATACTTCTAACATGTTTGTGTGCCAATGTTTTTCTTAAGGGTGGAGGGATTAAATATTGGTTCTATCGACAACCTATATCCTACTAGACCACCAATTTTTTATGGTAATGATTACAAGTATTGTAGAGACCGAATGAAGACATTCATTATTAATATGGGATTAGATAACTTTGTCTTGCTTACCGGATAATATAAAATTCCTGACAAGGAAGATATTTCCTTCGCTAATCACGAAAAACATGAATACCAACTCAATTATAAGGTACACAATACTTTTCATTATTCAATGACTATGAACATATATATCCAAATTTCATCTTATGAAATAGATAACTTTATATGGAATAAACATGAAGATACACATTTTGGAACATCTAAAATGATTGAGACTAGGAGAGCCATGCTCAGAGCTAAGTATCATGGTGTTAATTTTCCTTATGGAGAACCAATTTGTAAGGTGCAACAGAGATTCAGGACTATTGTGAATAGATTACAATGAATGGGAGAGAAAGTTCTAAATGATGATGCCCTTATGGACATGATCGTAGATATTATTCCCAATGAGTGGGAATCAAAGAGAACTATTATCGATGAAAATATAAATGTTACTCAAATTTCTCTTGATGAACTGTTTGGAACTCTTCTTCAACATGAGAGCAGAATGAAGATAGATGCTGACAATATAAAGAAGAGTAATGGGAATGGTAGTGTTAATTTTACTGCAACTTCAAAAAACATGAAAGCTATGACTATTGAGAGAGTTACATGATCCATATCTAAGAAATTTGATATCCATTCCGAATCTAGTTAAAGTGAATCCTCAGAAAATGAATTAGAAAATCCTATTCGAAGGATGAACAAGATAGCTAGACAGAGGAACATTAATTCTATATACAAGAAGAATGAATGGAAAGTGAAGAAATATTCTGATGTTACATGCTTGGAATGTAGGAGAGCTGGACACATAAGACCTGACTACCCAATTCTCAAGAGAAAAGAAAGAAAGGAAATGCATTATGAGATAAACAGAAAAAAGTATTACATGTCCAAAGATAAGAATGTGTTGAATGCCAATGACACATGGAGTTCCAGTGGTGGAGACTCTTCAGATGAATCTTCGAATTATGAATATTATGGATAGAATAATCTTGGTCTTTTATCCAGGCTATCTATTGATAATCATTGATTGATGTCTATGTTACAAAATGTTGAATCATTGCACAATGATTCTTTTAATCCTAATGATTGTAAATATTATAACTCTACGGATGAAGAATCCTCTTCTGATGAAAATAATATTATACATACCTTTGAATAAGTTTCTAGGTTAGCAAAACATTGTGAGAATTAGAAATAAAAACTCATGAAGAAACATGATAAGGAAAATTCTAGGAATACAATTCGTACAAAGGAAATATCATATCTTTCTAATGATATTGATAAGAAAAATTTTTATTTTGAAATTATTTCAAAAAATCTTGAGAAAGTAAGTTCTGAGAAAAATAAACATTCAAAAGATCTATAAAACTCAATTTCTAAAAATGTTGTTTTTGAGCCTAGCTCTAGTTCAAATGTTTTTGATGACAAGAACTGAGTAATTAAACTCAAATCTAAAATATTCTCCTTGAGGAAGTTATTTTGAAACTTCACCCTAGGTAAGGAAAATGTTGATAAAATTTATTCACAAATCCAATCTCGAAGGAATTATTATGGGCTCAGTTACACTAGTTCTAAACTAATTTATAGTAACAATTACATTGTTCCTCAAAGTTCCCCATTCTGTACTAAATGTCAGTGTGGTGGTCACTGGGAAAATAAATTTTCCCTGAAGAAAACAAAATCTTTAGGATTTCATAAGGCTTATTTTTCTTAGAATATGTGGTTACCCAAATTTTTTCTTTGAGAAATTTCCGGATCCAAGAAAGTCTGGATTCCGAAAACCTAACGTTTTTTCTTATTTTCATGAAAATAGGGAATGTTCTAACTGAAATACTTAGTATATGGATAGTGGATGTTCCCAGCATATGACTATTGACAAATACTATTTAGAAAATATTATCAAGACGAAGTGGGGAAGAGTAACTTTCGGGGATAATGCTCAGGGAGAAATTATTGGTATAGGTAATATTTTTCTTCTTGGAATTTATTTTATTTCAAATGTTTTATTTTTCAATGGTCTTAAGAAGAAACTCATTAGCATATGTCTATTATGTGATGAAGGTTACCTTTTGAATTTTAGGAATGATAAATGCCTAGTACACAATTCCAAGGAAGAATTTATTTTCCGCCAATAGGAAAGAGAATGTATAAAATTTGAACATAGAAGACCATATGAGCCAAGAATTACCATGCCTTATTGCAATAGAAGACCATTCTTGGTTGTGTCATAGTTGGTTAAGACATTTCAACCATAGATACTTATGAAAACTCTCTAATAATGGTTTATTTAAGGATCTAATGGAGATAAGATTTGATTCATCGAATGTTTGTGACCCTTGTCAATATGGAAAGAAACTTAAATCAGGTTTTAAATCCATTGGTGAAGTCTCAACCACTGATGCATTACCGCTAGTGCATATGGATATTTTTGGTCCTACACAAACTGGAAGCACTGGGGGAAGGTATTATGTACTTTTCATAGTTGATTATTACACTAAATTTACAAGGGTATATTTTCTAGCAATGAAGTCTGAAGCTTTTTCTTATTAAAATGTTGTAGATACCAAGTCAAAAATGAGAAAAACCTTCCATTGAATACTATTCACAGTGATCATGAATGAGAATATCAAAATTGTGATTTTGAAACATTTTGTAGTAGAAAAGGTATTACTCACAACATCTCAGCACCCAGAACACCTCAACAGAATGGTGTTATTGAAAGAAGAAATATAATTCTTCAAGAGACAATGAGAACCATGTTGACTGAGTATTCTGTAGAGAAACATTTTTGGGATGAAGCTGTATGTACTTCTTGTTATACTATAAATCAAGTTTTCATTAGACCTTTTATAAATAAAACTCATTATGAGTTATGGAATAGTAGAAAACCTAGATTTTCCTACATTAGGGTTTTTGGTTTCAAATATTAATTATGAATACTAAAGATAATTTACACAAATTCACAAAAAAATATGATGATGGAATTTTCTTAGGCTACTCCACAACTTATAAGGCATATTATGTTTTTAACAAAAACACTTGCACTGTTTAAGAGACAGTACATGTAAAATTTGATGAAACTGATCCCTTTTTTTCCAAACAACCCCAACTTCCATCCTAGGATGTGTTTTAAAAAACTTATTAAAAAACTATTATAGAAAATCATTTTGGTAAGGAAAATGTTCAGGAATATGCTTCTGAAACATTTACCCTAGATGATTTCTTACCCTATGTTGATGAAAAAGTTTTTCAAAATCCAAATGAGTCATTTCTAAAAAATCGTCCCACTGATAGTATTATTGGTGATGTGAATCGACCTGTAAATACTAGAAGTTTCTTAATAAATAAAATAGAACATCTATCATTACTTTTCCAATTAGAACAAAAAATAACTACTTATTCTTATGGTGATGATGATTGGATTAAATCCATGCAAGATGAACTAAATTAATTCGAAATGAATAAAGTCTGGACCTTGGTTGAAAGAACTAAGGAATCTTCTGTAATTGGATTAAAACAGGTCTTCAAAAGTTAGTGTGATGAATATGGAGTCATCATTAGGAATAAATCTAGATTGGTTGATAAAGGATATAATCAACAATAAGGAATATACTATGAAGAATCCTATGCTCCAGTAGCTAGACTTGATTCTATTCGTATTTTACTTGCCTTTGCAGCATTCTTCAATTTCCTGCTTTTTCAAATGGATGTGAAATGTGCATTCCTTAATGGTTATGTTCCAGAGGAATAATTTGTTGAACATATTCCTAGAATTGAGGACCCAAAACATCTTGATCATGTTTTTAGACTCACCAATGCTTTGTATGGCCTTAAAAAATCCCCTAGATCTTGTTATGATAGGCTTATAGGATTTTTTCAATAAAATAACTATGTTAAGGGAAATGAAAATCCAAATATTTTTTTAAATATTAATAAGAATTTTTTTTTCGATTTTTCAAATTTATGTTTATGTCATTATATTTGGTTTAAATCAGCAATCATTAAATAATTCCTTTGCAAATATAATTAAAACTTGAGTTTGAAATGAGTATGATGGATGAGTAAACATTTTTCCTTGGTTTTAAAATTTCTCAAAAAGTAGAAGGAACTTATATATCCCAACATATGTACATTAAATATCTTCATAAAAAGTATGGATATGACATCACTAAAAGTATTAGTACTCCCATTGGTACCTCAAATACACATGATCATAATGAAGCTGGGAAACCAGTAGATCAAACATCTTTTAGTGGTATGATAGGAAGCTTACTATAATTGATAGCTAGTCATATAGAGATGATTTATTCAGTATTCTTATGTGCTAGATATAAATCAAATCCTACGAAATTTCAATTAAAGTCAGTGGATAGAATTTTTCGCTACATAAAGGGAACCAGGGATCTTGGACTATTTTATACTTCTGAAAATGATTTTATCCTAAAATTATTTTTCGATGATGACTTTGGAGGATGTAGAATGGATAGAAAAAGATCATCTGAAACTTGTCATTTATTAGGAGATTAATTAGTTTCCTAGTCATTCAAGAAGCAACACTCAGTAGCACTATCCACTGCTGAAGCTGTATATGTAGGAGATGGATGTTGTTGTGCTCAAGTGGTGTGGATGCAACACACACTCACCGACTATGGATTGAGTTTTACTAAGACTCAAAATTTGTGTGATAACACAAGTTCCATTTCCCTTAGAAAATTCCATGAACAACACTCTCGTGCAACGCACATAGATATTAGGCATCACTTACATAGAGAACACACACTAAAAAGAGATTTCATTCTTCAGTTTAATGGAACAAAAGATCAATATACTGAAAGTTTAACAAAATATTTACCCTCCTATAGATTTCAATAAATTAAACTTAAGTTAGTAACGATAAAAGTAAGGTAATCTTCCTTCATTAACATCATGTTGAACGAATCTCCTTACAGTAACAAAATCCTTTTCATAGGGGGAGTAATCTTTTATGAATTCTTTCAGGTATCTTGTAATGATGATTTTTGAAATTTTCTGAATTGAAATATTCAAAATGGAAACTTTCAGAATGAAAAGTTTTGGAAAGGATATTTTCATAATGAAAATTTTTGGAATGGAAATTTTCATAAAGAAAAGTTTTGGAATGGATATTTTCGTAATGAAAATTTTAGGAGTGGAAATTTTTGTAATGGAAATTTTTGTAATGAGAATTTTCTTTTCTTTTTCGTAATAAATTTTTTTTAATCTAACTTCCACCAAGAAGAATTTCCCTCAATACGAATAATTCTCCTGACAATCAGTAAGGTATGATTAATTCTTGAGTTTTCGTAATCTTTTTTCTCCTTCTGTTAGTTTATTTTGTTTTTAAAAATTTCTCGGATTCATGTTTCCTTAAATCTGAATGTTTTCTTTTAAATCCTCAAAATATCGGATTCAACCAATTTTTTTTGCGGCTACTTTTAAAATAGTTAGATCAGGTCTGAAGAATTCTCAACTGTTAGATTGGTTTTGGAAGATGAAAGGTCACTTCCATTGCCTCTATAATGGACCTCGGATGGTTGTCCTATATCGGTTGTTAAGCTCTTTCATCTCAAAGCTCTGCCTCTCAACAAAATCCCATTCTGAATTATTCAGATGTTCGTCGGTCCATATGTCTACAGAAGCCCAAGAAATGTATACCAAGCCAATTTCAGAGTGGCTAATCTACAGGGAAAGGTTGGTACATCCTAATTTTTTTAATAAGTATGATTCTATCATTTCCAATAGGATAAAGCTCAATGGAAGGGAAAGTATAGCTATTTCAAATACAGCAGCTCAATATGTAGTTTATCTTTATCTTCTAATAGATTTCTATGAGTCAGTGTGCTTTTTTAAGAAATCAGAAGGTGAGAGGTTTTCATACAAAGCATATGGGAAATCCTAAAAACTCTCTTACACCAAGGATGCAATCCTGGTGGGCTATTCATACGAAGTTGAAGCCAAATATTGTTCACACAAGTTTCTGGATGTTCAGGTTTGTTTCAACTTGGTAAAGGCTATGGAATACCATGGGCTCAAAGATAAAAAAACCGAAATGATTTCCCATCTATCTACCAACAACTGGATTCTACAATTATGGGTAGAAGGTGTCATTGTTCCAATAAGGGGTGATAAGGATACCATTAATAAGAGTGATATGTACATCTTATATTTTTTTGTAAATCTAAGGAAGGTGAACTTCATGAAACAAATCATTATCACGATTGAGAATATAAAGAATGACAATCTTAGAACTCATATCATTATGTATCCAGCATTGATTTTTGAGCTGATAGTTTGGTGCATAGAATCCTTCAAAATTCCATGCAACTCAATACAAAAGAATTGAAAGGTGATTCTGAATATTGATGACACCTTAAAGAGGATGAATGTTGGTTTTTCAAAATAGATAGGTGAGTTCTATGATCTTAAAGAGGAGGAGATAGAAGATGTTCTGAAAAATGAACAGAAAGCTGAACCATCCAAGAAGGCTAGAAAGAAAAGGATGTTTAAGGAAGTAGAAGCTGAAGGTAAAACTCATATGTCTAAGGAAGTCTAATCCTCACCTCCTAAACCCAAAAATCAAAAATCCAACCCAGATGAGGTGGTAGAAAAGTGGATAGAGCTCAATGAAAATTAGAAAGTAGGGGATCCATAGTTTGTCTTGGACCCTACTGAGGCTATGGACATAAAAGAAATAGCATCTGATGAGTTAGAGAAGTAAGATAAAGGGAATAATATGAAGAAGAAGATGTCATAGGCCGAGATTGTTCAATCTCTCTTCAATTCCACTGAAATAGCCTCTGAGAAGATTCCCATTCTGAAGTCGTTCTTGGTAAATTGTTAACCAGAAACTCCAGGGAATAACTTCATGACTCTGTAAAAATCTCATGAGAAGGGTGATGAAGAAAGGGAAGTTGAGAAAGAAGTAATGAATAAAGTTCATCAAGTTGTAGAGGATGTTCAACAAGGTGAGATGAGTGGAGGTTCTGATGATTTAATTTTTAAAGTCAAATAATATCAAGATAAGGGAACCCCATCAGATAAGTTTTCACTCTGAACATCTCAAGTCAGATCCTCAAAATTGGTTACACCCGCAGATGACGAGAAAGGCGAAGAGGAGGTGAACATGCCATCTATAGAAGAAAGTCATAATCATGAATTTATCCATCCAGAGTATTTTGATGCTGAGGCTGAGAAAGAAAATGTTGTTGAAGAGAGGATTGTGAAATTATCTGACAGGGAGCATGGATCTCCAGAAGAAGAGACCATTCCAAGGACTAGTAAGGGTAATAAATTTTTTATTGATACCCCAATGAAAGATATCATAAGGAAGTAGAATTTTGGATGCTCTTCAAAATGGAATCTGGTGGAAATAGAAGAATAACAATATCCTAACATGTTTTCAGATTAGGATTCATCTGTTTTGGGACATGATTTTGTGGTTGAGTCCCTGAAGAAATTGGTAGACATAATTCTGGTCATTCCTATAGTAGACTCTAGATGTCGGATGCTTCAGCACAGCTTGAATCAGAAGTCATAATCCTTATCTATGGTGATAGATAAATGTGTGATGATTGATGAAGAGTATTACAATTTTCTTATCAACTATGAGGTCCCAAAAAAGTCATGCATCAAAATAAACCTTTATTCTAAGAAAATTTTTGAAGATAAGGAAGAGAATGATCAATTCTAAATTGATGTTAAGGAGGATTTTTGTACTGAGGATGTCAAAATCATAAATCATTCAGACAGTTTAAGGATAATCTGAACCTATAGAAAAATACTCAGATGCAAGATGTCAAAGATATAAATGGAAATCTCAATTATGTTGCTCAAGTTTTGAAATCAGAAAGAAATCTCCGGACCGAGATGGAAGAGAAGATAGTGAATCAAGAGGAGTTGTGAAGGCTCAAGAAGAAGTCATAATTGCTCAAGAAGATAAAATCATAATCATAGAAAAGAAAGACGAAGAGGATCATAAATAGCTCAAAAAGCTGAAGACAATTGTGAAGAAGCTCTTTCCCAAGGAAAAGGAAACAAAATAGTCTGAATTCGATATTTTGTTGCATTTGATTTTCCATGTAAAAATTCATCCAATTATACTTGAATTGTGGGTTCTTGTTTTGTTTGGTTGTCGGAACTAATATCTAATGTACCATATTTCTTTTCCATTCCCTCAAACTCCTTTTGAAAATCACAAAGGTGGATAAGGAAACAAAACTCAAAATGAAGAATGAAAAATCTAAAAGATAGAAGGAAAAATATTCATAAGTAAAATAGGTATCCCTAAGTAATGTGGCGTTAATCTAAGGATGAGTATTTTAGTACAAGAAATTTCTCTACTCAAGAAAAATATCATTCTGTAAAATCCAGAATACTATACATAGAGTTTTAAGGACTCTGGGGGGGTTAGTCATATTAATTTTTATCCATATGAAAAGGGAGATAAGTTTTAATTTTTCTTAGTCCTTTTATTATTTTCGTAAGGATGTTTATGCTTTCCAAAAAGGGGGTGATTGTTGAGTCAATAAGGTTTTTCATATGACTTTTCAATCCTTCATTTTTTGAAAATCACAAACACCTTATATTAAGGAAAATCTCATTTTACCCCTTTTTTCATTTTCTTAATGACAATTCCCTTCCCCATGTAAATTTATCCTTAAATTGTTTTCATTGTTCAATCACATTTATTTTCTATGTGTAAAATTCGGATTGTAACTAAAATCATGGAAACGTATAATACTTAGATATGAAGAATTTTGTTTAAGACTACGAATTTCGACTGTGAACTTCTTCTAGTTCAACTCCGAACTTCAATGATTACGACTCCGAACATTTACTAGATCAACACCGAACTTCTTCTAGTTCGACTATGAACATAGATGAGTTAGACTCTGAACATTTACTAGTTTGACTTAGAACTTCTACTAGTTTTACTCCGAACATGTATGAGTTCAACTATGAACTTCTACTAGTTCGACACTGGACTTCATTGAGTTTGACTCTGAACTTCTACCTATTAGGCTCCGAACATATATGAGTTAACCTCCAAACTCATTAAGTTCAGGTTATGAATTCCGGTGAATCCAGACTCAGAATTTCATTGAAATTCAGACTCCTACATTCTATAGAATTCAGGTTCTGAATTCCTACAAAACAGAATCAGAATATCTCTTTGTTCTCAACTCCGAATTCTATTTTTTAGTTAGACTACGAATTTTCATACTTTTCTTACATTTTGAACTTTTTTTACATTCATTCCGAACTTTATTTTTACTTATTCTTACACTTGTTATAATATAAAATGATGTCGTGCCTTCAGTTATCAACTAACCGATGATTGAGTGACACATGTACATGTCCCTATTAAATTCAAGGAGATATATGACCATTAGAGTTGGGAGCCAACCGTGGGAGTTTCACCTATAAATAAGAGATCATTTGAAAAGAATCCATAACACAAGACAAAATCATTGACATTGGTGCACACATGCTATTGAAGTAATTTATAGAGAGAGAGGCTCTAATCAACTCTGAAGCTTCATGTAGAAAGTTTAAATGACTTGTTTAATCTTTTCTTCATGCAGACATGCTTCATGCGACTCCGATTGTTGCTTTATACAGTCAAGGGCTTCTAGGTATAGGAAGAAAGAGGTTCCGACTACCAGATAGTTAAGGTATTGCAAGGATATCAAGACAATCTCCGATTTTCTTATCAAGGGCTTACCCAGGCGTGGGTAAGACAGACATTCTTGAATGTATAAATCAAGGGACCTCTTATCCAGGTTTGTTGGATACCCTTCTCATTTGATTAAAAGAGTTATTGTTTGTTACTTGTAGTGTTGCGACTTTCATTTCTGCTGTGCAATTTGTATTGTTAAGGAAAGTATAGAATTCATATACATCATTAATTTTACTCTGATTTATTTAGATTCTATACACTTTAATGTAAAATCTTAGTAGATGTAATCTTTTGTTAAGTTTAATTTCCAAAATAACTTTTTTGGAATCAAGAAATTCTTTAGAAATTAGAGGTGTTGTGAATTTTGGTTATGAAAAATTTTCTTAGGGATTTTTTGACAGGTACAATTCACCCCCCCCCTCTTGTATCTAAGAATCTCATACATATATATTTGATCCTAGGTTTGGTATAATAGAGTATATCATACTCATATATATCATCCTAACAACTCTATCTATGGATTCCTACTGAGAACATGTCTCAAAGTCTGGGTGTCCCTTAAATAGTAAAACATTGTTCATTAATCTCACCCTAATGATATATACTTGTGTATGATTGCTAATGACGCTAATTATATCTACACATTCCAAGGGGTCCTGACGCAGCAAAAACCATTAGATGGAGAAGAAGAGTACATCAGGCATGAGGGGTTATCTATTGATGCATAAACATTGAAATACATGTATTCTTCTTTATAAGAGGGAATCTCAAGGAATAAATAAACACGAGGCATCCCATATAGATCCTATGTTATCTTATTCAAGAGTAATATCTCTAAGGTTTTCCTCAGCCTTCCCGGTTTATCATTGGGAATGCCAAAAATTTAACGTATACTGGATATGATTTTGATAAAGGCTTTCCTTATATGGTTTTCCTCAGAAATATCATGATTAATATGAGGTATTCCATGAGATTATCATCTAACATCGATGATATTAGAGTGAATATAATGTCATGTGGAGGGGGATCCGATTGGTACACCTTAGGTTGGAGCATCATGAGTGGTTACTGGGTGTATAGGTCAGAACACCGAATAAAAGTTGACCTAGGATGACGTGTTCCATAAAGGGAAGATATCAATCTATGATGTATAATGTAGACACCACTGGGGATGGATTAGGGAGAGTTCACCCTTGAAAGGGGGACACCCGATGGATGAATCAGAACATCCAAAGTGAGTATACCTTAGGTGGTGTGTCCCAAAAAGGGATGATGTCACCCTGTGAAGTCTGATCTAGACACCACTGTGGGTGAATCCGGGAGAGTGCACCACAGAAAGGGGGATCCGAATGGATGGATTACAATGACCAACAAGATCTGACCCATGGTGTTGTGTCCCAAAATAAGAAGATACCACACCATGAAGGTTGATCTAGACACCACTGAGGTTGGATCTGGGAGAGTGCACCCCATAAAGGGTGACATCGGATGGATGGATCATAATTCCCAATGAGAGCATACCCAGTGTGGTGTGTCGCATAATGGGAAGATTTTACACTGTGATGTTGGATATAGACACCAATAAAGGTGGACATGGGATAGTGCACCCTAGAAAGGGGTACACCAAGGTATACCATTGGCTGGGATAGAACCTCAAAGAATAATTCTACACAACCATTTAAAAGACATGGATCAAAACCATGTAGATCGAATGGGGAGGCTTCAAATTGGGGTGTAAATGAAAGATAACGACCCAAATACATATTAGGGATTATGCATGGTTATAATCCCATCACAAGATGGACAGTATTGGTTAGATGGTAATGGATTGTGTGGGGATCATTCATGGATAGTTGTTCAGGGGCCAAAAAGGCCGAAATTGAATGGATGGCATGATCTCACTAGGATGTGGAATCCCAGGTAATAATCAGGATGGATGATGGAGGTTTTAAGGATGTTAATTTTGAATGATATTGAATCGACATGATTATGACAATAGTTTTGGGATTAAAACTTAGGGAGGCTTCTTATGTATCCCTAAGAATGGGAATCAACATCCACACAGTTCAGTGCATTGACGGGAAACCTGAGGCGGTGGCCCGTGGGAATGGTGCACTTTGATGGGGACCTAAATTGAATGGATCCTTGGGTTGAGTCATGATCTTCCCGATACAGAAGGCCACACGGGGTATATAAGGATGTGACATGAATTATGGGATTGATCCTCATGGAGGATTCTTACATATCCCCATTGTTGGGAATCAATGTCCACATTGTTTAGGAAATGGTGGAATAGTACTAGGGTGTACAAAAAGGATAGAATCTAGAATACATGTCGGGTCATACATGTGTTTAGAATCCCAACACAAAATGAACACTCATGGTTAGAGGAGTAAGGATTTATGGTGGGGTCTATGGATTTTTAACTTCCCGTGAACGGGTCCAACACCACTATGGGGTGGACCTAGGTCAATGGTCCAATCAATGGGGACACCAAAATACTACCACTGTATGGGGTTGAACCTTAGAGAGTCTTCATATGTACCATGTCTAGAAGATAGGGATCATATCCCAAGAAGTTCGAAATCATACATTTTTGCATCATGAATTAAAAAGGGTGCATATATTTTAATGTCATGTGGGATGAGGTTGATCTGACATGAAGTGGTCGGGACCAATGGGTGAAGGGATTAAACCTCGAAGAGGCTTCCGACATACCTTGCAGATAGAGTACAAGGATCAAAGTACTCATAGTTTAGTTATGGGGTAAGTGTATTACACATGAGGGAGGAAAAAATAGGATTTTATGGTCGATTACCACTCTAAGACCATGTAAGCAGTGCTCAGTTTGATAAACAATAGGAAAAAGGAGACATGAAGGACATGGGGAAATGGTAAGGCCATGAAGGGTGGTGAATGGGTCTTGCAAATGAATGATACCTGGGCACCCCTATTGACCGACAATGTTGTATGAGGCTTACACAAGGAAGCCACTTGTGTGCCACTATAGAGTATAAATGGTGGATGGGGTATACACATAGAAGTTTCATGTGTGCATCTATTGAGAAACAATGATAGATGGGGGGATTACACGTGGAAGATTCCAAGGTGCCACAGAGGAGTGGAAATTAAGGGTGGGGAATTACGAATGGAAGCTACCCATGAGATGTTATGGAGATGAAATTGTGGATGGGGCTTACACTTGGATGCTGCCCAGGTGACACTATGTTGTGACAATTGTGGATGGTTTTTTTTGAATTGACAATTCCCCTGTGCAACTATAGAGAAGAAATGGAGGATGGAGCGTACACATGGAAGCTTCCTAGGTTTCTCTATGGTGCAGATATGGTGGATGAGACATATGCATAGAATATTCCGATAGTGTATTCCATA
The DNA here is from genome assembly GCA_963277665.1 of Viscum album. Classification (NCBI taxonomy): domain Eukaryota; kingdom Viridiplantae; phylum Streptophyta; class Magnoliopsida; order Santalales; family Viscaceae; genus Viscum; species Viscum album. The sequence continues at coordinate 2,054,718,995 of OY728120.1, read as the reverse complement.
TGTCTATCCATGAGGGCATCCCACCTCACTATATGGTTGGGGAATATAATTGGGGACTACACTTATGTGATAGTGAACAAGATGGATAATAACAAGGGAATTTAAATCAGTCCGAACAAATGTATATGGAAAGTGTGAATCACATGCACAAAATTCAGAACACAATTTTGGTGTCAATACAAAGGGAGATAACTGCTGACTATATTCGAAACACAACATCCACAACATGTCAGTATATGATGGAAACCAAAAAATGAAGGATAACCACTAACTGCATTTGAAACACTCTTTTAGGGTGTGGGAGCAAAACATTAAGTGAGTTGAGGTGGAATGGGACTAGGCCATTAAGGGGTCCCATCAGATATGAATGTGAATAAAAATATGAGTGAAGGACACACGAAGCATGGGTTTTAGTGATGGAATGCTCAAACTATTTCTAACACTCCTGAGATTATGAAACTAAAATCATGGCATGAGATAATTATGCTGGTCAAATAAGGCATATATTGTTTGGAACAAAAGGAATTATACTATTTAATGATAGGATATGCTATAGTTTAAACTCATGTAGTGATAAATATTGGAATATTATACTTTCCACATAAGGCATATCTTATTCGGAATAACAGGCATCCTATATTTGTCAAATACGGTATACAAGAGTTTATAGTAATGTTGAGAAGACTATTGGAATCTTATTCTTGGATCTTAAGGAATATATTTTTTGGATAGAGAGGAATCCTATGTTTTTCATATAGTTTGTAATAATTGTTAATGTCATATATGTATGACTATATGGTATAAAGCACCTTACAATAGCTGGTGTTGGGACTTCTGCATGAGCGGAAATTTTTAGTGAATCCTGTTATAGGAATCACGTGATGGGGTTTCAATGAGTTTGTTGATGAGTGGTTCGACAGATGGTACTCATGGAATTGATGATTAGAATCTCAACTCGCTACACTGAAAACAAACCAAGAGGAACATGTATAATCAAGGTGTTTCTTGGAGTGTAGAGAAGTATCTCAAATCATGATATTCCATAGGCAGAAGGTGGATGCACATAATTGTACAAGGAGAAATATCTATGACTTGGCATGAAAACATTGTGGTGTGACTCTCAATTTTTATGGGGGTTAGTGATAGTAGTGAAGATACCAACCCGGAAGGGCTATGAGTGTAGGTCGATATTGAGCCTGAGTAGGGGTGCCAGGGCACAACCCCCATAGTATGAACAATCATGCATATCCTAGGAACTATTCCACATAATATGGGCTACAAACATAATGAACTGTGCCAAATATTGGGTTGTGCGGCATAGGTGCGTCCAAGATGGGAACATTGGATCTTTTGTGTGCAAGAATGATGTTTTCTGCATAATATTGGATGTTTACATGCATGAATGGAATATTTCAATCAAGAAGAACTCTTTTCCTAAAATGAATTGGGTTTAAAAGAGGTTGGGAAAGGATCAAACCACTATGGGCCCACACGAATGCTGAGGTATATTGGACCTATCACAGATGATATCACATTGTGTGCTCAATTTTTTCACAAGGATGTGGAAGAGGTGGTCTTATGCACAGCTAAGCGGTGACCAACATTTAGATACATACTTTAAGGGGAGGAGGGAGAAACTGTATTTATAGGTGAAACCTTGAGTGGTGTCATATAGGATTTTGGGGGTGGAAGAGATCATCTGCGCGACCTGCGGTGGGTGCGCACAGAATGGAGTGTATGATGTCACATTGGGTGCATAAGAATCTTCCATGGGGATGTCAATCTTGCATAGTCATCTCAAAACATGTGAAAACATTACTTATTCATTTTCCCTAGAAAAATCGTATCATTAAAAATATAAATTTCATTGGGCATATAAGGATATTGTGCATGGATGTCAATCTTCGGTGTATATCTCGAAACTTGCATGCACCTTACATAGCTGTTTTTGGGTAGACGGGGTAGAATATGTCATCAAAATTTGTGCATAAACGTTTTGAGTGATGGGTTACACACACAATTCGGTTGTTGCTTGAAATATTCTATTATTTATCCCTGATCCATAATTTTCCCCAAAATTTCCCCAAAATTCCATTTTCTAGAACCTGAGTGCAAATAGCCATAACTTATATTCTGTAATTTTGTTTGAGCTCTACGATCAGTTAAATTGACGCCTGATGAACGATCTATGCAGCTGCATCATTTATGAAATAATTCTATGCATCACTCAGATGCATTATCCATATCCAACAACATCTTATGCAATTACACATCCATAATGTCCACATACCCAACGTAAATTCACTATCCCCATGGGATGAAAACATCCATTTTGGTTTCATAAAACAACCCAAAGAACTATTTTTTCTATCCAGATGAAACAAAAACATAATATATATAAAAATATATATATATATATAACATAATGAAATGGTTTAAGGGATATATTATGAATTAAATAAATATGAAATTGGATTAAATACCAACTAAAAGATAAAACAATCCAATGTATAATTCCAATCCTCAAATGACATATAATACAAAAAATAAACAACCCTATTTTATATCATGGGATAATGCACAGCATATCACTATAAGATTCTCAATAATATCTGACATACAACAACACCAAATCAAGGTAGAACCTTTAGATTCCCTCCATCAAATGATATACAATGTTCTATGCGATGTCAAAGGGGTGCCCAGGGTGTGAGATTGTTGGATAAGTGGTATACAACCTAGGTGGTCAAAAACAAGTCTATGAACAATAATATAAAAATGATAAACATTAATGAATATAAGGAATGAGAAAATAATAAATAATATTATATAAAAATACTGGAAAAATATTTAATTTCCCCATTTTCCACATTTCCAAATATAAGATGGTAAAATAATTCAAAGTATACAATATACATGAGGCATCAAAATTTTCACTAATCAAAGCATTCCTCACAAATCATATCAAATTTATGATAGAACAAGAACAAGTATAAAAACATAAATAATCACTACATTTCCTGATAACGTACTTCTTGTCCAACAATCAAGGTTTACAGTAACGATATTCTCCTTAAAATATAGTCCTAATGAGTGGAGTAACACCCCATGAATGAAACCCGTAATGATATTAACACAAATTCTCTAGAACAAGAGACATATGGAATATATGACCACAATATGAGTGAACATGTAAAAAAACATTGATATTGAACCTAAATTTTACCTTCCTCTTAAGTACCCATGGGTTTTTATGTGTTAGGTTTTTATAAAAATTTCATGAAAACCATGACTTAAAAAAAATTTCATAAGTAAATTCCTCAATTATTTTATAATATAATTTTCTTTAAAAAAATACAAGGTATTACAACATTTGGTCAAAAAAACATCAAAAAAAATTAATTACAATCTATTAAAAGAAAATTATAAAACATGACCAATACAGTTTATCCAAAATTGAGTTGAGATGGAACCACCTTCCTCAACTCATGTCCCACATTCATTCATAGAATCTCAAAATGGATGAATGAAAATATGGAAAATGAGTACATAGAATCAATCCTCAAATATAATAAATTATTAAATAATAAAAATAATATGTTGAAAATAAAATAATCATAACCTTCCTTAATGAAATCACACATCGTAACACAAAAAATATATGGTTTAGCCTCCAGATGAAGATCACTAAATGGATATAAAAAGGATCAAGAAGATTATCATCACACATTAGTGGATCCATTAATATAGTAAAATAGAGATATATAATCATATAAAATTATGAAATATAGGAGTTATAACTTAGTGGGATGAATTGCAATAATAAAAATGATCATTCTCTTAATGAAATTGTTCGGAATAAGAAGTGGCCTATAAAATTACCCGATAGATCGGTATGGTCGATAGGGTAGTAAATTTAAGATGAATGAAAAATACATCTTCCATGTAGCACTATAAATACATAACTCGCAAGTATTAAATGGTGTGTAATCCCTTGTTACTTCCTGAAACCCATGAAACCAAAATAAGATAAAAAAAGCTTCCACTCGTGTTAAAAATTATTATTTTTCAATTACATGGTGGGTAATAAATATATATATATATAGTATATATAAATAAATTTTATTGGAAAACAAAATATTCCAGAATAAAATACCCTTTGTTTAAATAGTTTACATAGTGTGTAATCTTCTCTTGACCAACAATAGGTTCATGTTCTAAAATTAAATCAAGACATATTCTCGGTGACCATTGTTGTGCATGTAATGTAATTATGGAACATTAATTTCTCATTATAAATGTGAAAATACTTTTTATATAGATAACACCCAAAAAAACTCTAGTATTCTTTGAACTCATAGAGAATCCCACAAATACTAGAGAACATTTATGCTTGGCCAACATTATTTAAAAAAACAGTATATCATTTTTCCAAAATTAATGCTCACTATCATGAGGAGTCCTAAAATAAACCCAAATAAAGATGGAAATTAAAATATAAAAGAGTACTTGAATGTGTGTAATTGTATGTTATAAGAATAATTTTTATATATAATTCTCATAATCATACTCTCTACAATTATGAATTTTTTTTTTAAATTTTTTTTACTTGACATATATGGGTTTTATATTTAAATAAATTTTCAAAATACCATAAATGATATTTGGAAAAATGGATTACAATTTTAGAATTGAAAAATTATATAATATATAATGTTGTAAAAATAATTGTTTTTCAAATGAATAAGAATAATCGTATAAATTAAATATTAATGTTATGGTTAAAATGGGTTAACCATGGGTTAATCTAAAATGTTGAGGGTTAAAATTACTTATGAAATTATATTGTTTATACTTTTAGAATTTTTTAGATCTTATTTAAAATTGGGTATTTTTTTTGATATTTTTGGGACACTCTTACATGAATTATATCAAATTCAATTTAACTATTAAAAGAGAAAAAAAATCAACCTAAAAATTGTAAATTTAAATTATGTGTTTACATAGGTATAAAATAAACATGTGAATGAATATTGATGTTAATTTTTAGAATCTTCAAAATAACATCACAAGATTAAATCATCAATATTTTTTATTAATTATATAATTGAATTAAAATATTAATAAATTATAAATCTATATTTATTTAATTAATATAAAAATAAATTAAATGATACCAGAAATGAGAAAAGTAATACAAAATAAATTAATTATTAACCTCCATGAATTTTTTATATAATTTTGAAATGAAATAAACGATTAAAATAATATAGTATAGTTCAAGTTTAGTCTTGATGTTTTATATTGAAATTAAATTAATAACGTCAAAATTTAAATTAAATTTATTTTATAATGAATATTATTTAAATACTTAATATAAATATAAAAAATATCCATTTATCCCAAAAAAATTATATATTTAAAAATTCCACCTATATTTATTTTATGCATCATTTTTTTGTATCTAAAAATTATTATATCTCTTATGTATGTTGATACGTAATTCCCAAGGTAAAGGGTAAAACTGTGTTTCGTGCATTTCATGTTATTGTGTTAAAATTATTTTCCTAATGAAATTGAATTTGTAGTTTATAAATTTGATTAAATATTTAGAAATTTATTTTAAAAATTATCTATATTTCATATTTTTTTAATTTAACCAATAAATTATAAATTACCATGATAAAAGGCTAGTTACATTTGTGCATACTGAAATGGGAAAATTAATTAAACAAATGAGTTATAGAACTACATGTTTAGAATATTTATTTTTCATTAATTAAAGGTTTCGATCAACCATATCATCCCTAAAATCCATTAATTATACTTTTTTTGGAACATGTGTTTATTGAGAATTCCGACTATGAAATAGTTTTGGGTATTTACCAAAATTTCAATCCTCATTATAAAATTCCTCCACCACCTCTCAATTATTAAAACCATATATACCATTTTTCTCAAATAAACTATATAAAAAATACCTCCAAAATATTCATAGATAGGTTTAATATCTCTGGATATTCTCAAAAGACCAACCCTATGGTCTTTCATAAGAGATCCAATGGAGTAGATGCAAGAGAAGGTGTCTTCTTTAAAGCCTTTATTTTAACTTCTTCGATTACCACCTTCATTCATAAGTTAATAAATACAATATTGTAACATAATTATTGAACATATTCTTTGATGTTATTATTTCATAGTCATAACTCACATATACCTCTTCTATAAGATGAGAAATGAAACCACTGTCCATGTTAATAATGGACTACCGCCCGATAGACCAATGTAATTTGTTCTCCTTAATCACCTCTCTTGGATATATAATATAATTACTTATGAATATATATATATATATATGAAACTTTTAACCATATTATACTTTCAGAATAATCACATCCCATATAAATTATATATTTTTATTTATTTGGCGATAGATAATGTCACGCTTGCATACGGAAAACTATCGTCACACGGAGTGATTTTATACATTCTTTCACTAACACTTTTCATGGAATGTATAAAGGTTATAGTTAATTAATATATATTACATATTTGGAATCATTATAAATTTAAAGAAATGTTTTTATTTCCGATTATAAAATATATCATTTTATTTAATATAATTACACTCATGTAAAAATGTTAACACCATTCATGCATACATATAGACTACTCCAATCACGAAGTCTTGATATCATTTTTTTCATCACCACATGACATGGATAATATTTATATAAATTTCTAAAAATAAATTATAATATTATTATGATATTATTATCATTATGTAAAGATAAAATATTACTTAACTTCTCTCCCTAATGATCAATAAAATATGGAAATGTTACTTATTTTTATGTTGGACGGTCGTCTTCATGGTTGTAACATAAATCATTTTTCATATCGATCATTCAGAATTGGTTTTAAAAATTATAAAATATATATAAAAATTATAATTAATTGTTGATTAATAATGTCATGGTGATGGAAAAATTTCCTATTTGATTGTGGTAACCCAGTTAATTTTATTTTTAAATAATGAACAAAACCTTGCGAAAAACAATTAATATTGAGTTAGCTAATTATGTATTTAAATATGTTTCAATGATAAATAAAATAAATCATTTATATATAAATTATTATAAATATAAATATTCATAATAAATAATTTAATTTTTATATTAGATTATATATGTCTTATAATTGACATACATGGAATTTCAAGACTCGAGGCAATGAATATAATTCAAATTTTTTGTAATGGAGACATATTTTAATTTATGATCCCAATTTATTATATATTTTTTATATAATGACCGATTTAAATTTAGAAACATGAATAATTTATAAAAAAATTTATTTTATTTATAAATTTTAATAATTTTATCCATGTTTATTTGAGATGAAATTTTCCTAGTGGTAAATAAATTCATAACTCCATTTCATTACTTTAAGTTAGATTACTTATTCATTATCAGTTATATTATATGATTATGTGTTTAATAAATTTTATTATCATATGTAGTTTTTTCATATATTTATGTTTATTTTACATTGATATATATAATCAATTCAATTATTAATTATCTTGTAAACATTGTGATAATTATAGTATTTCCTTATCTCAAGTTGTATTCTATGGAATATATGTTATAATATACACATATCATCCATTATGAGGTGTTTATACTAATCTAATTATAGTTCATATAATGAATAAGTTTATATTTTTGATATGTAAATTTTATTTGATATTATTATGTCATATGAATTATTATTTATGAGTTACCATAGTGACAACGAATTTATGATACAATATCATTTTTTAGGATTGTTCCAGTTAAAGGATCTTTAAGAAGAAATTATAAAACCATATTTTATTTAACATAATATCATTTATTATCCCATTATTATTCACTTAATTTTCATGTAATAATACCATTTTCATGTATTCGGTACTAAAGTAACTGGTAATTGGTTTAAAAAAATATGATTTCTTACTTCTTCTCTTTTATAAAACCTCATTCTTCCAAATTCTAGTTTTCTATTATTTTCATAAAAAATGTATTAATATGTTTGTTTAAATTTCTTTTTTACCCACGATTGTACTTTAAAAAATGTTATATTCTAATATTTTCAGAATAAGGAACTTTTGAGTTTTATTAAACATGTGAAATGATTTTTTTTTCAAATTTATCAGGATCATAATTTTCTTCCATTATGACCACACAATATTCTAACGGTACTTTTTTGTTTTAATACAATGTTTTCAATGAACGTTTTCTTTAATTTTTGATGCATTTTTAAATATAAAGAACATTAATATTGAAAATGATATTTTCCTCAAAAAAATGTTCCAAGGGATATTTCAAAACCATTCCCATGTATGATTTCATTATTTCTTATTACATAAATTGAAAATGTTATTTTACTCCAAAATTTTAATAATAATAGTTTCATTGTATTTAAAATTATCCACATATAAAAAAATTGATGTTTAAGGAACACCAATGTAGTTATATTGTTTTTATAACAACGTTATTCTTTCTTTGGATGGTTTATGTGATCAATATGAAACCCCATTATTTAGAAATGGTTAATAGAGAAATTAATTAACAATGATTATTTTTATTCGTGAAAAGTGTACGACTCTAAATTTTGCATTAAAGAAGAATACTTCGATATTATTGATAATGAACTAGTGATACTTGTAGATTGTGTATCATTGGTGGAGCCCCATTATAGCTAATCCATGTGTCTATTATATCTTATAAGATGGGTATTCCAAGATAGTTATCTAATGAACTGGGTAATATTTAATGACTTTATAGGAATGAAATATTTAATTTCAAGAGGTATTATCCTATGTATTTAATTATGCTCTATATATTTATCACATGGGATTATAATGTGGTATGTATATCATGGACCCTGATACGAACACTTTCTCTTTATTATTCCATTTCCCCATTATTAACTTGATTTAGATTTAAATTACATGGATAATGATTATCGATAAATATGTCTCGTAGGTTTGTAAATTTTTTTGTGCATGTTTCATGATTTATGATATAGTAATTGTTGGGAATGAATATTCATATTTTATGACAATGAATATTTATTATGTCCAAATACTCTTATTCACAACTTCTGTTCACTAATGAAATTCATTTCTTAATGGTTATATATACCTTTTAAAGATCACATGAACTCCCTCATCTTATTTTCCATATTCCTTCACTTATTTAAACTTATGATTAAATGATTTTTTCCATGAAATGTTTCTAATGTGATAAATGTTGAGGAAGATGTTGAAGACATAAAATAGTAAACTAAAAGCAAGGTATTGTGGATAAAGTAATCTCTTTAATTAATAGGTATTATTTATGTTAGTGTTTTTCAGAGTTCTCTAATAATATCAACCTAAATAGACCATTGTTATGAAACTGTTATAATATTATCATTGGATACTTTATGATTTGGATGTAAATAATTGTTAAACCTTCACCAGTCTAAATCCAGAATTTTCAAATTTATAGTTTAAGAATATGATTCGAGAGTGTGTGTTTAGGGTTGTAATAATTAGTATCCTAGTAGAGTCTTTATACAATTAGGTTATTTGATTTTATCACGTGAGGTTACCTAAAGGGATGTGGATACCATCATAGGATTATGATTTTATTATTGATGATTATTCTGAATGTATTGTGAACCACTATATTTTATATGATCTTTGATGATTAAGGTTATTCTTAATAATTTTTATTGTATTTCTAAGAGCATATAATGATATTATTTTATGGAAAATGGTAACCTAAAGGTCGGGTGGAAACCCATTACATCCAATAATTCCATGGGACATGAACACACTTCCAAAGGGTGATTATGGTGTAATTACTTCCACTAGACTATGTGATTTCTTAGACTGAGTTAAATCGTTTTGGTTTTAAAATAATTCTTTAAATATAATGATGATTTTGATTTTCAGAACATATGTATTGTCATATAGATATCCATTTTTTTGATAATTAATTTGTTGACTAGCTGATTAATTAAATTTAGCATAAAATCACTATATTTTTGTTCTTTTTGGATCAAACGAATGAGATAATGTTTTACATTGAAATGAAATTTAATGTTGATATTATTTTATATTTTTTGTTATTTATTTTATAAATTCCATAGTTTTAACTTTTGGTATTATTAATGAATTGTTTAGATTATTGTATTTTTTCAGAATATGAAGAATTATCAATTTTTATAATTACCTAAAAATTTTATGTACATTTTTTATGTATAATTATAGTAAGACAATATTTTTATCCTTACATAGTTATGTTATCTTATAAAAGTTTGTTTAGTTCTTAATGAAAAAATATTCACCGTGAATACTCATCATTTAGGGAAAAAGATGATATCATGGTGTTTATTTGCTAAATTTTGAAATTATATATGGAAATTAAGTATATTTCTTTATGATGTTTGTTATGATGGAAAATAAGCAACCTCATATATAGGAAAATTATTTTCAAATAAAAATTTTATTCTTTAAATTGATTATCTCCATTATCTTCAATAAAAATATAAATTTTTCTTATGAATGCTTCTTCTTCAGAAATCCATTTTTAACCTCCCACCAATGTTATCATTATGCGGTGAACATTTTCTTTTCATTATTTCGGATAAACTTCATACTTTTTTTACCTATTTTAAAGAGAATGTTTTGTTATCCATTTTGATGATGGGGGTATAAAAGAATATTATTTTAAAATTTCAAACCATTGATTTCTGATATTATTTTTAAATTATAGGGACACAATATATATAAAATAGGGGATGATACATCCCCCTGATATTTTAAAAGAAGTTAATTATGTTAGAAAAATTAGTTGAAAGACCACATAAATCATAAACGGGATAAAAAATATATGACCAATATATCCATTCTCTTAAATTGGATTGTATGAGTAGTTTTAACTATTTTTTAATATATATATATATATATCCTACATAATATAAATTCATTGATCAATTTTTATAAATTAATCACTCATTTTTTGTAATGTTATTTTATTCTTCATAATCATGTTTTATTCAAAATTATATTTTTTTGAGAGAGAATAATAAAATTGTTTTTTAGAAATTTTATATTCATTTTTTGATAAAATGAAAATTTCATTTTAAATCCACATATAATAATTAATAATTTTTTGACGTCTTGATAATTTCCTATAATTATTATTTATTTTATCATATCCAGAAAAAATCGAATTAATAAAAAACTGCCTTTTCATTTAATGAATTATCAACATTAATACATTTAAAACACAATATTAAATATTATATAATTTAAATAATAAATTTATTTATCTTATTTATATCATATAAATTGATTTTAAATTGAGTATTTCTATTAAATCGTTATATACTAAAGTTGTGTTTCTCTTTACAAAATTGATTTCTGTGACATATGTGGGTTTAATTTTAAATTAAATTTTCACATATTTGAATGGAATATTGAAAAATTATTAAACAGTTTTATTCAAAATAATTAATATTATATATCAATTTTGAATTAATTTTTGGTGAACATGAATATTAAGAAATGTAATAATTAATTACCCAAGTTATTGTTGAAACCTTTTTTTGTGGGTTAATATAAAATTATATGGGTAAATATATTATAAAAATGTTTTAATTCATATTTTATTAAAATATTTACACCCTTATTACAACATTTTCTATTTCAATGTTCTTTTGGTATAATGTTTCACTAACTTGACCAACATTATAATTAATTTAAAGATAAATAATAATTTTGACACAATTTGTTATTATATTAAAATTAAGTGTTCACCATAGGAAAATGAATAATGTGACTGAAAATATTTTTAAATTTTTAGTATAATGAAATTAATTTCATGCTGTTAATTTATTTTTAAATATTAATAATAATATATGTAGATTGAAATCTTATTTAATGAATGAAAAATAAATATTTATTTAATAGAAATATAAAATAAATGATTCTAAAAATATTAAATGTAATATAAATTGAGTCAATTATTTTACACCACTAATTGTTTTGATAAATTTAAAATGATATAAAATTTTTAAAATAATATTTTTTAATAAAAGCATTTTCATGATGTTTTAAAATTTGAAATAAATTTATATTAATATTATTTTATAAAATTTAATATTTTATTAAATAAATTATAATTTATATAATAATAATTTAATTTGAAAATATATTAGTATATGTTTAGAAATAATAGAAATAATAAATTAATAGACCAATGAACCTTTTATAAATTTTACATTGACCCCTAAATAATTGAAAAAAATATTTCCATGGTAATGGGTAAAAAGAGGTTTTTTGAATTTCATACATTTGTGTTATAAAAAAATTTCCATAAACATAGTATTTTTAAATAAAAAATTACAATTATATTATATAACTAGTGGAAAAAAATTATCTCAAAATTTTTCATTATACTTATAGTCTTTACTGATTAATTACCTTGTCAAAAATTCTTATTACAGTTATCAAAATTAAAACATTAAAATAAATTATTCGTAGATATTGATGAATTAACATATTTATATAATGTGTTATTTTTTATGGATGTTTCTTTATACCATATAATAAATAAATTATGTTAATTTATTGTTTTTTAGTCACATGCAGAGATGGTTATTTCCCATTATTTAATATTTTGTGTATTTAGAAAAATCTAACACCTCTACTATTTTAAAAGGTCACCTCCTCCCCTCACTTATTCACACATCATAATACATTATATATGATGTAACACTAACAAAATATCTCCCCATAAATATTATCCAGGTCTTAGATCTAATTTGTCTATAATAGCATCCCTTGGGTCCATAATAAAAGATCTTGATGAGATTTTTCTAAGATAATGTAATCATATTTAGAAAATTATTTCCTTTTTACATATACTATTTCAACCATTTTTCCTATATTAATAACTAGAATATAATAATGAAATTATAAATATTATAAATATTTTTTTAGGTTAATATCCTAAACCATGTCCACATCCTAATATATAATATGATAAATGAAACCCTCAATCATGTGTTCATGGACTACCTTATCACTGACAACTGTAATTTGTTTTCCCTCATAGACTCTCATTTTCATTTATAACTATGTAATTAAATTACAAAAATGATATTTTTATCCCTATTGATCCTTTTGTAATTATTGTATGATGTATACCTTCTTATATTATATTCATATGGGGATATTATATTGTCTCTAGTCTGTATGATCAACTACTACCTCACCAAGTGATTTGATTCTATTTTTAATACTACATTTACTAAAATGTGAAAAGGACATTGTTAATAAAAATATATGATACACAAGACATTATTATAATATTTCTGACTTATTTATCACTATTAAATGACAATATTATTTTTTTTCTTAACATTTCAGTCTCTAGAAATTGATAACACCATTCATGCATACTTGTCGACTACCACCCCCATAAGGCAATGCAATTATTTTATATTCATTATATCACATGGATGGTATATATAAATAAATTTAAATATATATTTTTTTATTTTTTTATATGACAAAAACCCATTAATGTTAAAATGAATCATATCCTTTTCCCATAATGGTGGTTGAAATATGGAAACGTTACTCAAGTGTATACACAACCTACACTTTCCATGCATTTAACGTAGTTCATTTTTTATTCAACTAATTTACCATTTCTTATAAAAATATAAATAATTTATTAAAATTATATTTATTTCATGATTATTATTTTATGAATGATTTAATAATAACCACTTCGATCATATTCAACACATTGGATTTAATTTGAAATAATGAACCAAACGTCCACAAAACCCATGATGCTGACATTATTAGTTAAGTATTAAAATTTTAATTAAAATAGATAATCAATATTATTTAGGAATAATGTTTCTATCCAATAAAATATTATTATTAAATAATATAATTTATATATTTTTATTATATAGCAGTTAATGGACCTACATATAACATCTGGAATCAAGGAGAGATACTTCTTCTCAAATATCCATCATTAAGTTATATTTTATTGTTATGTCCAAAATTTATTTAATATGGTGAATATACTTCTAAATTTACATGTGATATCATGAATTCATTCTAAATCATATGTTTAAAATTTTAAATTTTAATTATTCCATCCATAGGGATTTGATATAAATGTTACCATGTGGTAATGAATTTCATATCTCAATTTCGCTTCATTTGGTTATATTACATCGTTATTTTCATTTTTATTATAATAAAATGTATCAAAAAATATTTTATTTTATTATTTTTAAATCCAAATAATATATGTACATTTAATTTCCATACACATACTTTAGTTGTTTATTAATTATCACTTCAATGTTCGGATCATTGAATGGTTCCTCCATCCCAAATTGTCTTCATTGGGACATATGTTTGTTTTATTGTTATCATCCTTTCTGAGGTGTATATATTACCCCCATTGATATTTAATATCATGAATATACATACATTCATGACATCTAAAGGTAATATTACGTTATTATTTCACAATTCTAATTATTGAGCAGTTACGAAAGTGGAAAAAGTATTTGGATACAATCTAATTTCTTTTAATGATTGTTTATATTGATGGTTGTTTGAAGGAAAATAATATGGTATTATTATTATGAAAAAATATCCATTCTTATCCTATATTAATTCATGAATTTCTAAGGTAATATTGACATTTTCCCTTCTTTTGTACTGAAAATTATTGATAAATTATTTTTTATAAAATACAATTTAATTACATTCCTCAGTGGAATATCATTTTTCATCCACATCATTATCTTATAAATTTTTTAAATATATGTTTAATTTTGAATTTTTAAATCCTTTTTTATCCATTATTGGTATTTTAAAAATTTAATTAAAATGATAAATCCCAACATTTTTAAAATGAGGATGTTTTTTACTTCTGACAAAAATGTAAAAGAATATTTTTTTCAATATAATTCGCAAGTACAAAATTTTTATCCATTATAGCCACAATAATTATTAATGATTATTTCTTTGCGATGGTTAAAATCATTAAAAATATTTTCATTTATTTATGAAAAATTTTGATATTTTAAAAAACTGTTTTAAAAATATAAATGATATTTTCCCCAAAAAATAAATCATGTGTCAAAATTTTTTTCCATCTAAGAAAATATATTTTTGTGTTACTATACATGATAATTTTGTTTTCCTCTATAATATTATTTATTATATTTAAATTTTATTTTCATTTTTCAATATCATTAACCCTTGATGATACAAAAAATCAATTGAGGAAATGTTTTATTGAACGAATCCTTATTCATTCTCTGTATTTATTATGAGATTGTCATAAAACTCATTCATAGTCTACAGATTAATTGATCAATGAGAGTAAATTTTTTATTTTTATTATGTAAACTAAAGGATTCTTAGAATTTCATTAATGAATGATATTAAAGATTATTAATTATCTATGGGTTTGAGGATACATATTATATGAGGGATTGAGCCCCATTATAGATAACATGTGACCCTGATATAGCTTATATGACTTGTGTAACAATATTTCACAAGGTGATCATGACATAGAATATACATTGTGTATTCTGAGATAATACTACATTTAATTAAGTAATGATCCTTTTCATTATATTAATTAAGGAGGGTTTCGCTATAGGGTTTCTCCAATGGATAATACTAGAATCTAGTAATATTTGACACAATTATTATTCTGTGTATGAGGATGATGATGCATGATACGAAGATATTTTCGTAATGCTTGATATATGGTTTAAATAATTATTTTGATCAATAATGAAATGAAATTGCTAATGATTATTTTTTTAAGACTCTTATAATATAGAAATCGTTATTCCATGCTTCATGATTGATCATATATGAAACTATGGTAATGAATATTATAATTTTATGGTCATGAATATTTATTATTTCCCAATATCATGGTGTTTTTATTATGTTCATTGATGAAATCCATTTCTAATTTCTTATTATTTTCTTTTCTGAACACTTGATATCACTTTTTTATGTTTCTTATTACACATGTTTTTGAAAATTATGTATAAATTATTTATATATATTAATAAATATAATGTAATTATTTTTTTGGTGTTGTTAATAAGTTAATATAGAACATGAACAATACATATAATTTAAAAAATAAATATCTTGAATTAATTGTTATTGTTAATGTACAAAATTAAAATAATTCTATAATTTGATAAAAATAAGAGGTCCATTCACATAAATTTTTTATTAATAATTTTTTTTTATTTTAATTGTATAAGAAGGATAAAATATTGTATCCTTTATCTGTGAGAAGTCATGAATTTAAATTTATTTTTTTAGCCGTGGATACAAGAGTGAATGTTTGGGGCTATTATAGGTTTGATATACTTTTCAAGGGAAATATTTCCTGTCAAGCATGGTGATTTATTTTTTTAGAATAATAAATTCCACATGAATTTATTTTGAAATATTAGTTAATATAATTCATGGAATATATAGATCCATAACATAATCTTTATTTAAACTACTATTCATTTGAATGCTTCAAAATAAAAAAAGTATTTATGTCATCATCTCATTACATTGAATGATTTTTTATTCTAAATATCCATTGATGAAATTTTTGTGGATCACATCCTTGTTAGCCAATATATTATCCTCTACAAGTTTTTTTTCCATATATATGTTTTGTATTATAAAAAATTTTCAGTCATGGGAACTTAAAAATATGATAGAAGTTTATTTAGGATATATTGACAATATTTATATTTTTCATCAGAAAAATTTATCTTCCATGAACATAGTTTCCTTAAAAAAATTCCTTAATATTTTTATTATTATTTATATTTTGATTAATTTTATTTTACGCCTGAATTTCTTCATAAGATATTAAAATGAATATTATTAGGATTAAAAAAAGAAATTTTTTGTAAAATGAGTATGGAAAAAAATATTAATATATATTTCTTATCCTCCACTGCTCACCATTATCACTATTCTTTTCAATGAATCGACAATTAAAAATTAAATATTTTATTTTAAAAGAAATAATTTTTGTCAATATTAATAGATTTTTTAATTTTTAAGGGTAATGAATGAAAATGGAATTTCACCCAATATTCAATTTTTTAATGTTTTTTAAATGTATTTTAATGTATTACAATATTCATTAATGATTCAACTTATTTCTAATGTCTTGAATTTTATGGTGTATTATTAGAAATATTATAATAGAATTAATTTTAGAATAGGTGCTAAGATAGAATACGAATCGGATGCCCATCTACCCTGGAATAAATGATTGAAAATTATTAAAATATAAAATATCAAGAACACATAATTTTCCTAAAAAAGAACAATATCATCAAAATAGGTGTGTGGATCAGATATTAGAGGGCATCATTATGTTCTTTATAGCAACTTTACCCTAGGAAATGTCTAGTATTTTCCATTGCGAGTTGACTACTAAAATTATTTTCCATACATTTCAATGAATAAAATAAGTTGATAACTTTTTTATTCCTTCTATTTCATCGGCATAATGAAAATTTATTTTAAAACTAATCTACATGAAGGGATATAGGGTTAGACTCATAACCCTATAATTCCATTAAGACTATAAGAAAGAACTTGAAGAATTACCTTGATGGAAATTGATGAAGGAACATGGATCAGAGATGGAGAAATACTAAACATTATGGATATCACCAATGGTGATGATGCAATAAAAAATATTCATCAATCAGTTATGCCATTCCCATGTAGGGCATGTTGTTCAAATAGTTCATTCCTATTTCTAAATCCAATGATGAACATGGACCAAACATTGATTAGGATTATCTGTTGTTCCATCATTCTTGCAGGATGGTCTATATTGTGGGATTTTATATGATTTTGTTGATAGAGATATTATTTTTATTTCTCGATCATTATTACAGATATGGATAGAGGCCAGAACGAACAATGACCGAGGATTTTACATGGGTTGTTCAATATTTTTTTCTCTCCTAATATTCTACCCATTCGTCATTCTTTGTGGGATTTTAATGAATAATTGATGGGCCTCATTTTAATATAACAATGATCTGAACATAATTATTCAACATTGGGAAGACCTAGATGAGGTTCAATGGTATTAAATAGAGACAAATCATAGTAATTCTAGTTATTTCGTTCTTCGGAAAATTTACATGTGGGTCATCAAAATTGGATTTCAGAGTCGATAGAAGGCTCAACCTCACTTAATAATATATATTATGAGGATGTGACCATAGATTTGATGTTTTCAGGTGAAAGGATCCATGAAATGAGATTAGATCATCAACCAAGGTTAATAGTGGGAGAAATATGGTTTCTAGAAAATCATGATCAATAAGGTTTGTAACCCGAGGTTACACTGTGTGTGGACCCTATAGAGCAGCGACTAGGGTTTCAAGTGTTAATTAAATTTTAAAATACATGGGACCCTATCACACGGTGTGTATTCTCTTCCATGAGGCTCAGCTAGTATCTAGGGAGATACACATACATGATGTGGAGTACATGGGTTTCCTACATGGTGTGCACCCCACCACATAGCTCGGCCCTGATCATTTACATGGTTAGGCCAATTTAATATTATATGGATAGGAATACACAAGTTGAAATAATGTACTAGCACAAGAATTAAGTACATTGGTGGACCATGTATCGAAGGACATGGTTTGTGACCCTTCTATATGGCGTGTACCCCACTTATACACAACATGTTACAAACAAAAAGGGTTTTTGTACACATGAAGAACCCAAGATAACGGGACAAAATTTCTGACCCTACTACACTCCATGTACCCCTTATACATGTATTTAATCTATTGTACATTGTATAATGGAACAGATTATTTTGGTTTATTTCCTTTGATTTTTTCCCAGAAGGTTGATGTGTATCATTTTCTAATCATAGAAGTCCAATTCATTCGGTAGGATGTTTTGGATATAGTTGTAGGAATCCACTTTGAGAGTCTAGGAGGAGGATCCTCCATTCATTATTAATTCCCTAGTTAGAGTCATTGTCATTGACATGAATGACTTCACTAAGCATCAGTCCTTTACTTTGTAGGTTAATCCAGCTGGAGTTGTTAATATCACCCCATTACCCATGTAGTGATCATCATCTATGTATCATATCTCTCTTCATATCAATCAATATATATCTCTCCTGAAAATTCTCGATGAACAATACTTCCATATCATACATCATTATTGTTATCATAATCAGGTGTCTGTTTTCCCAAATGGGTGATTCGTGGAATCTTTAGACAAAATCCTAGGTTGTGGTATGTGCTAGTTGTGACTTACCTCTAGACTACATGTGTTGATTTGATTATATCTGTATATTATTGTTATTTTTGTTATAGTCATATACTATGTAGATATAGCTATACAACTTTATTTACTTATTTTTTTGTTTTTTTGGGGTTTCCTACTGAGTATTGTTATACTCTCCCTTACACAGGATCTTCCCACACATGTCATTTCTTGTCCAAATAAGCTACATTTTGATGCATTCAAGGGCTGACTAGGACCAGATAAGGATTTGTACATTCCAGAATGCTGAGGTGTTCCTATATCTTTGAGTAGTAGTCCCAATACAAATTTTATTTACATGTTGAACATTATATTTTATAGACCCTGTCAATGTTGTGGGCTTGTATTCATGGGAAATTTTCATTGTTGCATTGTACACTATTATTGTACTTTATTAGATGGGGTGGAGGTATGCATGCATTTATTTCTTATTGGTTGTTTACATTTCAATATTTGAGTGTTGGAGATGTGTGTGTGTGTACATGTACATAAGAAATTCCTTCCATGTGAGTGATATTCCAACTCCATTCTATTCACCAGCCACTGGCCTATTGTGGTGGGGTTTGGGGGATTGTAGAATATGCCTCACTAGGACATGACATGATAGTGTGATATAAGTGGTGGTCGGTTATTCTTTTGGACAGAGAGTCTATGACAGTGGATTGGGGAAATAATGTAATGCGTTTAAAGATTGTATTTCAGGCCATGGACACCTGGGATGGTGTGGGCTGCCGGTGTATACATACACAAGGACTCTGATAACATTCTTTTCAATTTAGTATAAAAGAACATTAGTTATAGGGAAAGTAATGGTACATTCATCATATAGGAATGGGTTGTTGGTCAATTTACTTCTTGAGATATCTCTATATATATAAGCATTGACTATGGTACATATTTTTTAATTCATGATGCTATTGAGATGCATACCATATTGGATTCAGTATCTTGATCAAGGGGCTGATCTCTGCACTAAAAAGACTTCGATACATGAACACTTTCCCCATATTTTTCCTCCATGTGGTACAATACCTATACCACAACTAGTAGATAAACATGTGGTACCATCATTACTAGTAGATGAGAAGCAGAGGCCGAGTGCACTCTAAGTGTTTTAGATAAAGAGACCCCTCAGGTTCCGATGTGAGCCCAACAGTCAAGCAGCTAAGTACTAGCTTGATGTAGATACCAATGTTTTTCATCTTTTCTTGATAACATCAGATCATATTTTGATCTAGGTAGTGACCCATATACATGGAATAGTGGGTGATGGTGGTGTTTGGATATCAAGACTCACAATGAGGTGACGCTTTCATGGATGGTGTCTGGGTGACTCTTTATAGAGATGTCTTCACTAGTTATTTGGAGAGATGCGTGTATTACTGAGATTCTTCAGCTCCATCAGAGTAGCTTTACCATGGTAGATAATGCATCGAGGTTCACCAACCTATCCAGGTACTCGATGGGTATGGCTAGTGATTAGTATATTATTGAATGGACATTCGATCAAGGTCTGTGTAGATACATAAGATCTATTGTTATCCCTCTATTCATTCAAGCATATGTTGGGGTTCTTGAGTGAGATTTTTTGTTCAATAGTTCCTTTGATGATAAGTTAAAATAGTTCTTAGTTGGCAGTGGATGAGAAGGTGTAAAAACCTCGAGATTGTGGAGTCAAATTTTATCTTAGGGATTCATACATGGGAGATGTTTTAAGAAGATATCATTGTATAGAGGATATATAGTTTAGGGCTACTTGGCAATGTCTGATCATTAGTGAGAGGAATTTATATTGATGTGATGGTAGGGTACATCCCATTCTATATTGTTTGACCCACAATTATGATAATAGAAAAATAGGGGATGGATAATTAAGGTAGAAATACTGACATGAGAAAGTAGATACACTGGTTGGAGGAAGTTGAAGAAGACCAGGGAGAGTAGCAGGAGGTGGTTGACATTTCATCTTGTTACCACCACCACCCCTAATATATCCACACGAAGCTTATGGATCTAGAGGATAGGGGAAAGGAAAACATCATGCGGTCGAGGAATGTGACCTAGGGGCTCTGGGAATGATTCAAGATATGATATGTATCTTTCATATTATATATATAGTACTGATAGATATAGGTCCAAGTCATTCCATTATCACCAAATATCTTATTCGAGACCTAGAGAATCCAATTTCTCTATTAAATCAAAAAATATGCTTGAAGACACCCACTAGAGAAGACTCAATGATCACACATCTATCCCAACCATGTGAAATAACCTGTAGAGGTAAGAGTATCATTGGGATAATTTGGGTGGTAGGTTTGTGGCCTTATGATTTAATTCCAAGTATTGGATGTTTATCTATAGTCCAAGACCAAATTGATTGTTTTAGGTGAAAATTTGGGTTTTTATTTAGTGAAGGAAAGTGGGATTCCATTGTTGATGAAAGAAAACACATGCATCACAGTATGGACTCATGCATAGGAGGGTGTTGCCGATTACTGGTGAGTGGGCTAGCCTGACCCTCAGAGTATCACACATTATGATTTTTAATTTAGTAGTAGTAGTGGAAGAGTATGAAGTTATAATTCTAGAATATTTTCTTGTTTTACCTCCCCACTAAGATATAGAACTATTAATAAGTATACATATCATGAAAAAATATATATTTTCCAAAATATATTTGTTCGCTTCCACCGAGCAATGTTAGTAGATGGTCTAGTTAGGGGACTAGTAGAGAAAGGACATCATGAGACTGAGTGTTTTACCATGGGTATCCTCAGTTTGGTATTCCAAGAAGGTAAACATGATTTTGATGTTATGTTATAACTACTAGAACCAAAACTATGTGAATCTAAAGTACATGTATCCACTATAATAGAACGATGCCATATTTGATCTATTCAGAATGGAATGATGGTTGTTGATTGATTCACATCCATAAAGCTATCATCAGTTGTGAGTATTGGATGAGTATATATCAAATATGGCTTTCATATTCCTCTACGGTCACCTTGAGTTCATGGCATCTCCTATTGGATTCATGAATTCTCTAGATGTTTCCATGGTACTCATGAAAAGGATCTTCTATCCTTTTTCTGAATGATTTTTGGATGTTTTCATGAATGATATACTTGTTTACTCAATGTCTAGGGAGGAGGACACAATACACCTAAGGATGGTTTTGGAAATTCCATGAGATATCATGTTTTAGGGGATATTCCTGAACTTCTAGTTCTGTATTCAGGTAGCCCACATTATGGGACATGTTATCTTATTGGATAGAGTTTTAGTGGAGCTTGAAAAAGTGGGGGCACTATTATAATGGGATCCACCTAGAAGAATGGAAAAGGTGCATGGCTTCCTCTGGATAACATGATTTTACCATTGACTCATACTATATTTTTTATAGGATATCAGCACCTATGATATCATTGACTCAAAAGGGGTAACCTTTCATGTGGAAATAGATGTGTGAGTAGGTTTTCCGTTAGTTGAGGTCGAGTTTGATGAGTGCTCTGATATTGATATTACCGAGTTGAGGTTGTTGAGTATGCAGTGTTCTGTGATGCATCAGGAACCACAAATAGTTATTTCCGGATGTGGATTTATTTTTGCATACTTTTTCCACTTCTTTTTACTTAATTTTTAATGATTTAATCAATTATTTAATCATATAATGCTAAATATTTTTACTTTTGTATTTTTATAATTAAATTTAGGTAATATTAATATTTTATAACATTTTATATAATTATGGACCCTTAAATAGGTGATTTATTCCTTCTTTGTTTTTAATATGACTAATTATAAATTTGATTATATAACCTATATTTGTTTATTTTATTTAATTTTTCATTGTTAATAATTATTGTTTTTTCATAATTAAATTAATTTAAATTTTTATGTTTATACAACATAGTTACAGCATTCCAGACTACCGGTAGCTTAGCTACTAATACCAGGGTTACATTTTCTCTATCGGTAGCCAGGTTAATGGTATTATCTATCAGTGACCTTTGTCACTGATACACTTTTCTACTATTAGATATTATTTAACTATAAAAGTTGACATTAATTTCTACCGGTGAGGCATTTAATTTTATCAGTAGTGGTTAGTATTTAGTTTGGTTAATTTAATTCTGCATGACTTTTTTGTAAGTAAATTTCTATTTTAAACATTTATTTAATCAATCTAAATTCTATTTAATTGACTTATAATTTTTCATAATATTTTATCTATTATTTAAGATTCATTAGAATAGTTTAGCAATTATAAAAAATGTGTTTAGTCATCCTGTCAGTTAATTAAGTTAATAAATTGTGTTTTTAGTTAAATTTAGTAGTTCGCTTTTAATTTTATTAGCTCAATTAGTTAATTAATTAATAAATTAATAGTTTTTAAATATTAATTATATTATTTTATGTATCTAGGTTTATTTTTTAATTCCTTTTATAATTCCTTTAGTCAACCGGTAAGTTAGATAAGTGTTTGCGGTGACCCAAGTCACTAATGCTCTTATATTATTTTCTCTTCTACTCTTTTAAATTTATTTGTTTAGTTATTTTAATTATAATTAATTTCTTAATTAAGTTTAATAATTATTTAGTTTTTAATTATACTGTTTTCAATTAAAAAATTTAATGTTTTAAAGGTTAAATAAAAATTCTGTTTTAAATTAATGGTGTTTAGTTTTTGGTTCCTTTTAATTAATTGTTATTATTATTTTTCTTTTTCATTAGTTTTAATTTTAGTTCAATTAATTTTTCTTTAGTTTTTTGTCGGTGAGGGTATGCTTGTATTCTACCAATGACCATTTGCTGTAATGGTGACCCCACGCCGCTTTTCATCCTCACTGATAAACAACAGCTTCATTTCCTCACAGATACAACCTTTTATTTTCATCATCGCCTCACTGATATTTTCTTTCCCTTTATTATATTTCCCAATCGGGAGCTCTCTCTCCTATCAAAACCTCATTGATAGACATTTTTCTTTTCACTCGATCGGTACCTCCCTCACTAATGCACCCCTTTTTCTATTTTTCCTCCTCACTCTCTTTTTCCCCAGCTACAAACATCCATTTTTTCTGATTCCCAGTACATTTCCTCACTGATATCCCTCTCTACCTTACCTCTATCAGTTATTTCCTCACTGTTGTCCTCCTGCACCTCACCAATACATTTTCTCAACCTCATCGTTCCCCTTTCCCTCACCGATAGCTCCTCCACCTCTGTAATTAATGCCCCCTCACCATTGACAGAGCCACCGCTATCGAACGCCTCCTCCAATAGCTCTTCCTCACCGCTCCCTCTCACCAAATATTACGCCGCGATGATATATTTTTACAGGGAAATAGCAGAGATGAAAGAGGAGGGAGGGTCGACTTTGACATCAATATCAGTGTCTACGAGTGTGGAGAAATGTTGATTTCCATGGGCCCAAGATCATCTGTTATAACACCATTTGAAGGATATTCGCAACATCGATGAAGATCGACCGATCCATGTTATTGATGAATGATGCCACACTGTTGCTGGTGGAGGCCAGGAGCAGAGCTAGAGCTGATGATACTTCAGACCTGCGGATCTGAGGAGAAGATCGCATCACCATCGGACCACTACTGCGATGTATCTGAGAAGAGGTCGAGCTGTTGGCCGACGCAGTGCACACACCTTTTCCAGTACGAGATTTTTCTTCGCCTACCAATGTCGAAGCCCATGCCCGCTAAGATACGCCGCTATCCATCATGAGTAGAAGACATGACACACCTGCTTGAGGTCCACCGCGCCACTCCAAAGCCACTGAAAGAAAGCAAAGAGTGAGCCGAGTACGCGGAACCTACTGGATGTGCGCCGTCGGTAATAGAGGTTGACACTACTCCTGGAGTTGGGCTACAAACCCCACCGCAGGGTGGTTTGGAGAGTCGAGGCCAAGCTTGGGGAAGGGTTCCATGCCGCATTGTTGTCGGGAGGATCTGTTGCCACAGGTTCTCTAGGAAGAAATCCTCCCCCTGTGCACTGAACATGGGGGAGGAAGAAGGGAGAAGACACAAAAAAATAATAATTAAATAAGATATAACAAAAAAAGTAATATAAAAGTAAAGTAAAAAATATATAAAATGTTAAAGTTAATGTAAATATAATTTTAAAAGTCAAATTAATATTATTAAAT
Organism: Viscum album; assembly: GCA_963277665.1. NCBI lineage: Eukaryota > Viridiplantae > Streptophyta > Magnoliopsida > Santalales > Viscaceae > Viscum > Viscum album. The sequence continues at coordinate 2,054,693,379 of OY728120.1, read as the reverse complement.
TTATAAAAGATATGATTTAAAAAATTACAATTTTAATAAATACAAAAATTATAATTTATAAATTATAATACAAAACTAAATTTATAATAAATTTTGGTAATGAATTAATTTACAATTAAGAGTATAAATGTATAATTATTAATAATCATAAATAAACTATAAATATAATTTTTAAGTAATAAATTATTTAAATCTTAATTATTATTATTAATTTATTAATATAAAACTAACTAATTAAAAAAAATTCTTCAATTAATCTAACAATTTAATTTCTTAAATAGTAATTACAATAATGATAATTAGTGTAGTAATAATAAAATATACTAATACAATATAAGTTATAAATTTATTACTTCTTTACTTATAATGTCAAATTTTAATGATTTAGTTAATATATGATAAACTAAATAATTTAGTGTTTAGTATATATATTTATTAATTTAAATAAATTAATAGTGTTTTGATATACTATTAAATTAATTTATTTAATAATTAACACTAATTACATTTAATTACTATATAACAGTAAACATAAATAATAACATTAAAATTTTAGTGAACTCTCTTTGAGTTTTGGTTATTTCATTTTCTTTAAAACATTCAAGGTTTATTCAGGAGTCATGTTTACATCCAGGTACATGCAACTAACTCATCCTGAGTTAGTTACGAGGGAGAAACTCATGCAACATGCCTGTTGTGGGTAAAACGCACGTGTGCGGTGCACTTTTGAGAAAAACATGAAATCAGTGGAAGACGTGTGGTGACATGCAGCAGTTGAAAGTTGATATATAAAGTAGAGAAACTAGCAAAATTGAGGACACTCTCATTTTTTCTATTCCACGACCATATCCATCCGAGAGAAGACTCCGAGGAGCAATGCTAGAGATGAACAAGAGACCAAGGAGCCCGAGAGTAGAGCAGTACTTGGGGAGTACTCCTTCCCTATGCCGTTAGTATGTTGTACTCTTTTCTTAGATGTTTTTCATTTCATTAATCAATAAGATCAAAGGATGAACTGTTTAGCATATGAATTCAATTTTGTTGGTAAATCATCCACTCTTCTTCATTCACTTTAAAAATTTCATAATGATATTCAATTGGAGATATTGAATAATGGTCCTCTCTTTAGTTGTTTCAGACCTTAAATTTTTTAAAATTCATAAATTGAAGAACTACTGGGGAGGTAATTCTTGAATACTTTTTCAGAGCGTTAACGTTTTTCATCTGGAAATTTATTGTGAGTTTATTTCCAGATGTTATCATCTAATAATTGTCCAGAAGTTTGTTTGATTTTGGAGTGGAAAACTCTTAATCGCAGTCTTCTGCGTGTTGAGTTTCATGGGGAGGGAGACTTTTCACCTTTATTTCTTGAGGTGTGATTCAATAAAGTGTAGTGGAGAATACATCCTTAAAACCAATAGTTTGGAATTCTCGATTGTTACAAATTGATCATTGTTCCGTGTCTTCTTTATTAATATTTGTATATTTAATTTCATTAGTATATCATACTTAGTATAAACATTAGTTTCTTTTTAGAAAAACTAGTTTATTCATCCTGTTTCCTTTTCAGCAATGAATATAAAAAAATAAAAAGTGAAAAAGTTGTTTTCCCCGCTACTGACAATAGTGGGGGTTTAATGTTTTAAAACCATAGAAATCACATGTCTTCCTTCTTTGTGGATTGACCCTACACCACTGTGCTAGTGTAGGAGTAATAAATGTAATTTTGAGGGCTGGGACGACCTCCAGCCTGTTCAAAATTTGGAGACATTGCCGGGAAAGGCAGGCACTGTGAGTCTAGTGTTTAAAAAATATAATAAAAACATAAAAATCATATATATAAAAACTATTAAAAAAACTACTTTCTACTGGAACCTACTGTTTCTGTTGTTGTTGAAAAATCGGCTTCATTGTGAAATGTTGTGTGTTTAATCTCATCTGGTTTTGATTTAAAAATAGATGATAATCATAATTTGAATCAATCAGGACCTTACTATGTTTGTTGTAGATATTATGGACATACTTCCTGGTAGTGTGTCTATAACCTACCACAAGAGGACTTTTAAATTGAATAAAATTAAAACATGAGTCTAGTCCTGACACCCAAGAAAAAATTGAATAAATTGATTATATATTGGATGCTAGTGTGGAATAAATTAACAATTGGTTAACTCAAACCCTTGAAATTAAACTTAGAGATTCTCAAGAGTGAGATCAAAGAATGAAAATATTAGAAAACATGCTCTTGGAATTACAACAAAGGGTTAAGGAAGAAAAATAATTTGATGAATATGTAAATAAAATGTGTATAAAAGATTTGAAAATAAAATTAAAGAAGAGAGTGACTATGAAACAGGGCAATAATCCATTCTCTTTGAAAAATATGATTCTATTGAACTAAATCTAAAAATAACCATCTCATTGAAAAAAGAACACAACCATTACAATCCAAAGAGATTTGATGGTGCTAAATTGGAAAATTCTGAAGATGAGTTGAAATAGAGAGAAAAATATATCTCAGTTCTTTTGATAATTCCTACATTAGATAAAAATCACTATTTAGGAGTTTTGAGAATGATGTCACTCGGGTTAAATTCAAACATGAAACTGAAGACTTGAATGTTAAAAAATCTTCACCCAACATTTCTGAATTTTTTAATAATGAGTCTGAACAAAATATTGGGAACACTTTGGAAGATATCATTAAGCTGGATAACATGGAATCTGAAATATTTGAACTTCAACTGTAAACATGCCTTCCGTGTTTTGAAACTGTAAACCCAATAAATTCTGAAATGTTGTTGAATGATGAGGAAGAGGGAATGATATTTGAATAAAAACAAAATGATGAGATTTCATTTCCCTATTCTCATTGTAACAACTTTTCTGAAACCTTGTGTAATGAAATGGTAAGCAGGGTTAGCCAACATAAGGAGGATTGTCTTAATTTGAATATTCTAGAAACTAAATTTATTGAAACTGAATTGTACAATTCTTCTACAGAAATTGTACTGCAACACTCAAATATCATGGTTTTGGAATGCATGCCTCTTGAACATGAAGTATAGGTTGAAAACACACTAGAATTAGGCAGAACAGATTTGATAGAAGCAGTAGATGTTCCGTGGGATTTAACATACGAGGATCTTTTCGAATAGATTTACAATATTGTTATACCTGAGTATGATAGTGATAAAATAAATTCTCTTCCTTGTTTGTCACTTCTATCCTCAGCTGAGTTTGGTGAAAAAGATCATCATGATACTGCTAGTAGTTTAGAGGGGGAATCCTACTTGAGTTCCAATGTTCATAATTCTGTTCAGCACTTAATTGAATTCTCTTTTTAACTTGGTAATCATAATTCACCCATGAACACCCTTGAAATTGAATATGTTAATGACATAGTTAAGAGATATAGCCTTAAAGTCATTGCTACACCCTTTGAAGCACATAGTTCTATATTGTCCCTTCATGTGTCTTCAAATCATGAAATGTCTGAACTTATTCTAGAAGTGGACAACACTATACCCACAACTGTTAAAGGGTGCTACATAGGGGTCAATTTAGGCTATGAGAGTTTAGTGTTTATTGTGCTGAGTCTTGTTCCCCACAATTATCACTGTTCTGTTAAAAATAATTGGACCAAGAACATGTGGTGGTTCCTATCAATGAAACCAAATCCACCTAGTGACTACTGTTAGTTTCTAGGTGAGTCCGGCTGGGGATGATAAATCTAGTGATGCATGGGAGGCAACCCATGGTTCTTCTTTTATGTAAATAAATAAATAAATTGTGATTAAATAAAGCCTAACTGTAGACATTAAATTTAGTTCTTCATGGGAGTCAACCCATTCTTTTTCATTGTTTTTACTCTTGTTTTTTATCATGTTTTACTATCAATAATGTACTATTTTGCAGCCTTATATTTGTTATGTCTGTACTAGAAATTTTTGTCTCTTTCGGTTTTCCTTGTGATTTTTCAGGATGATGATGCTTGTGTGATTAAAGGATTGGAGATCCCATACTAGAGGCAAATTGATAAATATATCCAGGGAAGTATTAAATTCATAATTACTACATTTCATTTTTCTACTTCTTAATGCTTTAATGAATTCTTCATTATATAAAAATATGCTTGTTTTTTTAAAAAGTATCATGTTTCATGTCACATTAGTTGAATTGAAAAATTTGCATGTACTTCATTGTTATAAACTAAAATTAATTTTTTAAACCCATTCACTACATGAAATTAATTGTGGGGGGGTATATGATTGTTGTTACATGGGTTTTTCATTGGAACTGATTAGTCTTTAAGGTGTTTAGCATGCTTCTTTCTGCTATATTGAACATACATTTGAATCATACTTTGTTAAAATTCATACACCCGAATAATTATGCACCCACACCTTATATAATTATTTTGAGCTTTATTGAAAATCCATGTCACCATTATGTGTGTGTTTGGATATGAACCCGCTGATTATTTAACCTTTGTGAAAAACAATATTTTTGTACTTCATTAAGACCCTTTATACATCTCATAAATCTACTTAATTGAAAATCTATTTTATTCCTTAATTGATTAATTGTTCTTCTCCATATTTCGAAGCCAACTTTGGTGACAATGTTGGGTTTTATGTTTGGGGGAGGGGATCAATTCTTGACTGTTCTTAACTGTGCTGTAATTGTAATCCCATCAATTCCCACTGCAAATTCAGTTTTTTTTTAAAAATGGATAATTTTTTTAATAATGTCATGCATAATTTTAGGCTTTACACCTTTCTCAATTGGTTCTTGTCTTAGGATAAGTACATTATTGGTAGTTAAGAACTGCTCTGAACCTGTAATTGATGATAATGTATGATTTCCTAGTGATCTAAATGAGTGATTTGATGGAAATTAAGATTAGAGTCTATTTCCGAAAGTGATATGGGTTATATTTTTATGGAGTTATGGTCATAACCTTTGGGACTGAACGTTTGATTCTAATTCTAGGGGTCTCATTAATTTTCTTTAAATTATTAAAAGTGATTACTTTTATGAGCCAATGTAAATGAATTTTATTTAAATGTTTTGAATCAGGAGTAATTTGGGCATCTGGGATCCCACGGTGATTCCCTGAGACCTTGGATACAGGGTGTGTTTCTATTTACTATAAGCCCTCAGTTAAACATGAATATGTGCATTGCATAGTGCTTAGTAAAATGTTACATGGCTTGGGAAAAATAAATAAATTGTCTAGGGAAAAAAATGATCTCATTACGATGAGGGGAATGATGAATTCCAGATGAAGAAGGGGTCAATTGGTTTATATGAGAATAATCTAGGTTGTGTCAATAAGGTGATTCGAAAAGAAAATATTTTTTTTTGTAATATATGTGAAATATTCATAGTACAAAGCTCCACAGTTAAGCTCATAATTGCATTAATGTTTTATCTCCACTCATTTTTGGACATAGAACTTAAGCCTGGATTGAAATGAGTTAATAAGTTGTATCATGTATGAGGCACGAAATCTTCATTGTTTGATGATTCATAGCTCTCTTAATTACCCGTGAGTATTTTCTCTAGGAAAGATTCATATGAGCAATTCATTTTCTAAAAACATGTTGTTGTGTATTGTCCTCTGTTGTGAGTGCTGGACATGTTACCACTTGAACAAAATCATAAATACACTTTACAATTTTCAATGATAATAAAGCATGAGATTGTTTGAGGACAAAAAATGTTTAAGTGTGGGGGAATTTCATGTGGCTCTTTTTTTTCATAGATTTTCCACATAGTTTTACTTAATTTTTAATGATTTAATCAATTATTTAATCACTTAGAGCTAAATATTTGTACATTTTTATTTTTATAATTAAATTTCTCAAATATTCATTTTTATTACATTTTATATAATTATGGATGCTTAAATAGTTGATTTATTCCTTCTTTGTTTTTAATATTGCTAATTTTCAATTTTTTCATTTAACTTATATTTGTTTATTTTATTTAATTTTTCATTGTTAATAATTATTGAGTTTGCCAAAATAATTTAATTTTAATTTTTAAGTTTATACAAGTTAGTTACGGCTTTCCAGACTGCTGGTACCTTAGCTACTTATAGCAGGGTTACATTTTCCCTATCGGTAGCTAGGTTACGGGTATTATCTATCGGTGACCTTTGTCACCGATACTCTTTTCTTCTGGTAACTCATATTTTACTATAACAGTTTCCCTTAATTTCCACTGGTGAGCCCTTTAATTTTATCAGTAATAGTTAGTATTTAGTTTGGTTAAGTTAATTTAGCTCGAATTTTTAATAAGTTAATTTCCATTTTAAACATTTACTAATCAATGTAAATTCAATTTAATTGAGTTAGCCTTTTTCTTAATATTTTATCTATTATTTATGTTTCATTATAATAGGTTAGAAATGTTAAAAAATGTGTTTAGTCTTCCTTCCAGTTAATTATGATAATAAATTGTGTTTTTAGTTAATTTTTGTAGTTCAGTTTTAATTTTATTAGCTCAATTAGTTAATTAATTAATCAATTAATAGTTTTTAGATATTAATTATATTATTTTATGTATGCAGATTGACTTTTTAATTTATTTTATAATTGTTTTAGTCTACCGGTGAGGTAGTTAAGTGTTTGCGGTGACCCAAGTCACTGATGGTCTTCTATTTTATTTGCTAATACTCTTTGTAATTAATTTTTTTAGTTATTTTAATTATAAGTATTTTATTAATTTAGTTTAATAATTATTTATTTTTTAATTCTAGTGTTTTCAATTAAAAATTTCAATTTTTTAAAGGTTAAATAAAAATTATATTTTAAATTAAAGATGTTTAGTTTTATCTTCCTTGTAATTAATTGTTTTTATTATTATTTTCTTCAGTTTTAATTTATATCCAATTTTTTTTCTTTAGTTTTATATTGGTGAGGGTCTGATTTTGGTCTACCAGTGACCCTTTGATGTAACGGTGACCCCACACTGCCTTCCATCCTCACCGATAAACATCTGCGTGATTTCCTCACAGATACAACCTTTTATTTTCTTCATCGCCTCATTGATATTTTCTTTCCCTTTATTTTATTTTCCAATCGGTTGCTCTCTCTCCCAGCAGAACCTCACTGTTATGACTTTTTCTTTTTACTCTATCTGTAGCTCCATCACCGATGCACCTGTTTTTCTATTTTTCCTCTTCACTCACTTTTCCCCTACTACCGATAGCCCTTTTTGCAGATTGCTGGTACTTTTCCTCACTGATAGCCCTCGCTCCCCTGCCTCTATCAGTTATTTCCTCACCGTTGGCCTCTTGCACCTCACCGATACATTTTTCTACCTCACCGTTCCCCTTTCCCTCACCGATACCTTCTCCACCTCTGCAATTCCTTCCCCCTCACCATCGACAGAGTTGCCACCATCGAACACCTCCTCCTGCAGCTCTTCCTCACCGCTACCTCTCACCCCACCTATGCCTCGATAAGATTTTTACAGGGCAATATAGGAGATGAACGAGGAGGAAGGGTCGACTATGGCTTTAATATTAGATTTTATGAGGTTGGAGTACAGTTTCTTGCAATGGGCCCACGACTGGCTGTTACAGCACCATTTGAAGGAGCTTCACAACAATGAAGGGGATCGACCAGATCCATGTTGCTGATGAAGGATGCTGCACTGTTACTGGTGGAGGCCTGGAGCAGAGCTGGATTTAATGATCTGTCGGACCTACTGATCTGAGGAGGAGACCGCATCACTGCCGGACCACTGCTGTGAAGTAGTTGAGTGGAGGACGAGCTATTGGCCGATGCAGTGCACGCACCGTTTCTAGTACCAGGTTTGTCTTCGCCGAGCAATGCCGAAGCCCATGCCTACTGAGATGCGTTGTTGTCCACCATGAGCAGGAGACATGCCGCACCTGCTTGAGGTTCGTCGCTCCGCACTAGAGCTGCTGGAAGAAGGTGGAGAGTGAACCGAGGCCGCGACACCTACTGGATATGCGCCATCGGTAATAGATGTTGACACTACTCCTGGAGTTGCGCTACAAACCCCACTGTTGGGTGGTTTGGAGAGTCGAGTCCAAGCTAGGACAAGAGTGTCACACAACACTGGATTCAGGAGGAGCTGTTGCCACCGGTTCTCCAGGAAGAAAGCCTCCCCTTGTGCACCAAACATGGGGGATGAATAAGGTAGAAGACACAAAAAATAATAATTAAGTATGATATAATAATAAAAGTAATATAAAAGTAATGTTAAAATAAAAAGAAAAAATTTAAAGTTAAAGTAAATAATCTTTTAAAGTCAAATTAATATAATTATATTTATAAAAGTTATGATTTAAAAAATTATAATTTTAATAAAGAGATAAATTATAAATTGTAATACAAAACAAAATTTATAATAAATTTTGATAATAAATTAATTTATTATTAATAGTATAAATGTATAATTATTAATAATCATAAATATACTATAAATATAATTATTAAGTAAAAAAATATTTAAAAGTTAAGTACTATTATTAATTTATTAAATTAAAACAAACTAATTAAAAAGTTTATTTTTACTTAAAATAATCTTACAATTTAATTTCATAAATATTAATTACAATAATGATAATTAGAGTATTAATAATAAATTTTACTAATAGAATCTATGTTATAAATTGATTCCTTCTTTACTTATGTTGTCAAATTTTAATGATTTATTTAAAATATGATAATCTAAAATAATTTAGTGTTTATTGTTTATATTTATTAATTTAATTAAATGAATAACATTTTGATAAACTTTTTAGTTAATTTATTTAATAATGAACTCTAATTACTTTTAATTTGTATATAACAGTAAACTTAAATAATAACTTTAAAATTTTAGTTAACTACCATTGGGTTTTATTTATTTCATTTTGTTTTAAACATGGAAGGTTCATTCTAAAGTCATGTTTACATTTAGGTACATGCAAGTAACTCATACGGAGATAGTTACGAGGGAAAGACTCGCGCGATGTGCTTGTCGTGGTTTAGACAAGCGTGTGTGTTGCATTTGAGAGAAAAACTTGAAATCGGTGGAAGATGTGCGGTGACATGAAGCATTGAACAGTTTATATATAAAGTAAAGAAAGTAGAAAAATTGAGGACACTCTCATTTTTTCTATTCCATGACCACATCCATCTGAGAGAAGACTCCGAGGAGCAATGCTTTAGATGAGAAGGAGACCAAGGAGCTTGAGAGTAGAGCAGTGTTTGGGGAGTACTTCTTTCGTATTCCCTTAATATGTTGTACTCTGTTCTTGGATGTTTTTCATTTCGTTAATCAAGAAGATCAAAGGATTAATTATTTAGCTCAGGAATTCAATTCTATGGTTAGTCTTCCAATCTTCTTCATTCACATTGCAATTTGAAGAATCATATTCAATTGGTGTGATTGAATAATGTTTCTCTTTTTAGTTGTTTCACACCTTAAATGTTTTAAAATTAAAAATTTCAAGAACTACTGGCGAGGTAATTATTGAATACTTTTTCAGAGTGTAAAAATTTTTCTTCTCGAAATTTATGGCGAGTTTATTTTCAGATGTTATCATTTAATAATTGTCAAACAGTTTGCCTTATTTTGGAGTAGCGAACTCCTAAAGTTAGTCTTCTATGTGTTGAGTTTCCTGGAGAGGGAGTCTTTTCACCTTTATTTCTTGAGATTTGATTCAATAATGTGTAATGGAGAGGACATCCTTTAAACCAGTAGTTTAGAATTCTCGATTGTTAAAAATTGATCATTGTTCCTTGTCTTGCGGCTTAATATTAGTATATTGTATTTCTTTAGTATATCCTACTTACTATAAACATTAGTTTCTTTTTATAAAATTTAGTTTCTTCATCCTGTTTCCATTTCAGAAATGAATAAAAAAAAATAAAAAGTAAAAAAGATGTTTTCCCCACTACTGACAACAGTGGAGGTTTAATGTTTCAAAACCTTAGAAATCACTCGTCTGCCTTCTTTGTGGATTGACCTGCACCATTGTGCTAGTGTAGGAGTAATAAATGTAATTTTGAGGGCTGTGAAGTCCTCCGACCTATTCATTTCATATTGTAGATGAATGTATTGAGTGACTATGATACATTCTATTTGAGACCACGTGATAAAAGCAACATAACCCACAATCCTGAGTTAGAAGTGGTAGTCATTGCATTAAAGATGTGGGGACACTACCGAATCATAGATCAGATTATAATATGCTCTGATCACAAGATTCTAAAGTATATAATCTCTCAGAAGGATTTAAACATGGGATAAAGGTGATTGATAGAATTACTACATGACTAAGATATTGATATTATCTATACTCATCTGAATTGGAACATGGGGGAAGATGATATCTACTAGAGATATAGTTCACAGTTTTTCAATGAGGTGTCAATTTTATTGGCCTAATTATAGACATAAATTGTATATAGAAATGTAGAATCTTACCTCCAATCAATGATTGTCACCCCACCACTCTTACAGTGAGTTAGTGATGCACAACTTGGGGATACCAACTACGAGACTCTATCTGCTCAAATCGCCATAGGGCTGGCAACTGATGAATATTAGAATTCTGGAGAGAACATTTTCAATTTCAAGGGATGTATAGAAATACTATTGGAATTGACAAAGCTGTGTTTTTCTGGAAATTTTCATGTCCCCTATGGCGGTATATCCTGGATTGGCGAAGATGTACTCAGACAGCCGACAATAGATCGGTTGGATATGGTTTAGGGATGTTGTGGAAGAGTTATTTTATAGATTCCATATATCCTAGTAGGTAAAGGCTTATCACAATGTTCTATATGGTTTAGATCAACCCATTTATTTTCCTAAATTTAAGTGGGATGATATATATATGGACTTCATAACAGTTTTACTACTTAAACCCAGGGGACCCTATCCCATCTAGGTACTCATTGAAAAACTCACCATGTCTCCCCATATCGTAACAATCATGGTGAATAGATCAATAGAGAGCTTGGGACACCAATATGTTCAGGAGATAGTTTGAATCCATGGAGTCCAATTGATGTTAGTTTCAGATCATGATGCTTGTTTTACATCCCAATTATGGAAGGGATTACATGAGGGATTTGGGACTCAGTTATGCTTGAGCATGGAATTTCACCCACAGACATAATGCCATATGGAAGAGACTATTCATCTCATATAGGAAATTATGAAGGAATTCATGTTGGAAATTGGTTTGAGTTGTAATGATCATCCAACAATGGTAGAAATTGCATAAAACAACAAATACCATTCCACTGATGGTACAACAGAACTTGAGTCATTGTACGGGTGACCCTTCCGATCACCCCATTTCATGACTGAACTAGGGGAGTCAGTACTCATAGGGTCGGAGTTGGTGTGATATACTACTAGGATGGTGTAGATCATTCAAAAGAAGATGATGAATACATAGAGCCATCCGAATTATCATACTGACTGGTGGTGCATGCCATTTTAGTTTGAGTATGGAGACCATGTATTCCTTATAGTTTCACCTTGATGTGGATAGAGTACATTTTGGCTTGGGTGGAAAGCTATCTTTCGGTTTATCAATCCTTTTCATATATTGTGTATTTTTTATGATGTTTTGTACCGCTTATCTCATCCCATGTTGTTTTGGTGGGTACATGAAGTCTTCAATCATTCGCAGTTGAGTTGGGAAATCCATGATCTATTATACGTCATCGACTAGGATGAGATGGACATTTATAATGGAGAGACATTTTATGTGTACACAGTAGATATTGAGGATCTGAATTAGAAGATCCTATGTGGGAGAGAGGTTCCCTTCATTCATGTCCAGTGGAATCACGAGAATCTATAGGAGAGGACCTGGGAGAAGGATGGTCAGATTCATGAAATGATCAAACAAATTTTTGTATAGGCTATGTTTTTGGATTTATGGGGACATAAATCTTCATGGTGGGGAGAATGTAATGTTCTAGAATTTTTAATATATTATTTTTAAATATTATAGGTAATTAGTTTGATAATAAGAACTGACATGGTGCGTGATTCAAAGGCCCATGGTTCCTGGAATTATAGTACTGGAATTCCCATGTTTCCCACGGGCTATTTGCGACAGCCTTGTCACAAAATATATCAATTGCAATGGGAAATTTACTCTTCACAATAAACCTCCCAATTATAAAAATTCTATACCCAAAAAAACTTTTGTGACGGGCCCATCACAATTAGTTTTTGTGACGGGTAAGTTCCCTGTTGCAAATAACATTCTGATTATATACATTATATACCCATAAACCTTATGTGAAAGGCCCATCGAAAATTCGAATTTCGACGGCCCGTTGACTCATCACAAATACTAATCTTAAAGAATATATTTCACTTATTTGTGATGGGGCTCCGTTGCAAAACACACCATCACGAATACTAAAACTAATTAAAAAGAATAATAAACTTATTATTTAATAAAAAATAATATTATTATTATAAAAATAAAAGAAATATAAAATATTATTATTAGTAGTAAAATAAACAAACATAGAAAAAATATAATACCAAAAAAATATATTTAATAAAATTATGATTAATAAAAAAATTAAATTATGTTTATTAAAATAATAAAATAATAAAAATTTATTAAAAGTTTCAATATTTTCAAAAAAAATATAAAAAAACATAAAATATTATTATTATTATTATTATTATTAAAGGAAACAAATATTTAAAAATAAAATATTAATAATAAATAATAAAATATATAAAAAAATTAACTTATGCAATATTTTCACCAATATAAAAGACAGAAACTATAAATAGTTCATATTATTACAAAACATGAATTCAAATGTTTTTAACATAAAAAAAATCACTGGTTTTGATGATGAAAATGCTAAGAATGCTTCAACACCCTCAATATATACAGTATTTAAATGAGAACCATTTGGATTTATGTGCTTATTTATCCAAGTGCGATCATCTAATTATGACTGATGTCGACTTCCTTGTTCGATATTTTTCTATATAAAATAGAAAATCATCACTATTTTTGAATAATATGAAATTATAAATACACTATATGAAAAAAAAATAAGATAAATATTTACAACTACTTCTTAATAATTACCATTAAATAAGGGCTATGAATTTCTAGTGGATTAACAGCTACTCTTTTGTCGGACGGCTCATTTACTTGCATTATTCTCACACAGAAATCACAATGAAAAATCCCATATGTGGTATGCAAATTCATTCCCATATGCACGAGAATGAATATGTGTACCTCTGACCTGATTCTTTTATTGTGATTTCAGTGTGAGAAAGATGCATGTAAATGAGCTGTCGGTAAAAAGATCCACCTTTTCGTCAATGAATCTTCTTCTTCATACATTCACCGCCTGAAAACATTATGAAAAATATGATTCTACGAATGCATATCCAATATCGTGCATACAAGATTGAATATGTCTATGTAGTAGCACATTTTTCATAATGTTTTGAGTCAGTGATAGTTGAAAGGAGAAAAGTCATTGAGCAAAAGGAGTGCCATCAATCTGCTAGAAATTGTGCCATATTATTACTAATTATACCTAATTATTAATAATTATACATAATTATTCCTAATTATTAATAATTATAAATACTTATTACTAATTATACCTACTTATTACTAATTATACAAAATTATTACTAATTATACATAACTATTACTAATTACACCTAATAATTACTAATTATAGATAATTATCTCTAATTATATCTAATTATTACTAATTATATCTAATTATTACTAATTATATCTAATTATTATTAATTACCCCAAATTATATCTAATTATGACTAAATTAAGCTAATTATCTATAATAATCTCTATTTTTTGAAAAAGTACACTAATTATCTTTAATTATCACTAAAAATATCAATTTCTTACTAAAAATAAATATATTCAAAAATCAATTTAAATATAATTTATTTTCAACTAATAAAAAACAATTAAAATTAATAAAAAAATATTAAAAAAATAAAAAATATAAATATAAATACCATAAACATTGATATTCTGAAGGTGTTGGAGCCTTCCAATTCCTCTTGTATAAAAAATTTAAACTAACATAAATTTTTTCCTTAAAACTGGAGAATCAAGAGAAAGGGAGAGGAAGATCTATGTAATTTGAAAAAAACAAATGGGGGAATATATAAGTCAGATTAGTTCCCATCGGAAATGGTGGTATTTGCGACGGGCCCCGTCTCAAATACCCTCGCCTGGATTAAATACAGTCAGTAGTTAAAATGGTGTTTGCGATGGGTCCCATCTCAAATACCACCTGCTGACATTATATTTGTGATGGGTGACTTTTCCTTTCGAAAATAGTATTTACCGACATCGGGCTTTTGCGACAGGGCCTGTCGGAAATACCCTCACACACAATAATTACAGTCGGTGGTTAATAGGGTATTTGCAATGGGACCCGTCGCAAATGCTCGGCGGCGGTAAATACCATTCGCGACGAGTGCCTTTTCCTGTCGCAAATGGTATTTATCGCCTCCGGGATTTTGCGAGGGAGATGTGTCCCAATCACAAATAAACTTCCCGCATTTTGGCGCACAAACCATGCCAAAACTATTATGACAGTTCACTTATTCCTATCGCAATTGACCTACTATTTGCGACAAGAAAAGACTTACGTCACAAATAGGTAGTTTGTCAAACCTTTTGCGATGGTATCTATTCCCATCGCAATTTCCCTATCGCAAAAAAAACTTTTCCTATAGTGTAAATTTTAAAAATATATTACAATATTAAATCAGAAAAAAAATTATTTTTCTTGAAAATATTGAATAACCTATAAACGGGTGCCCATACGAGAAATATGAGTGCACCATTGCATTCAGAGCAGCGAATTTACCCTAGGAGAGTCCTAACAGCAACAATCATGGGTAAGTTATGAATAATAGTTTTTAATCATTTCAATGAATAAAATAAACTGAGAATTTATTTTTTCTGTGTGTTTTGTCGATGAAGTTATGTTGCGATGTTTTATTTTAAAATGATATTATAGGTTTGGATCCAATATTTGAATAATAACCCTCAAAATCCATAGAGGCTCTTGAGAGGAACCTAGATAATTCTTTCAACAAAAAACGATGATGAAAATTGAATCAGAGTTCAAATAAACTATTCTTGTAGGATCTCACCAACTGTGATGACAGAAAAACCTATATTCTTAAATAAGTGATATAATTCCTAGGTATGTTGTGTTTTTGATATCCTTATATGCCATTTATAAATTCAACGATGATTTCTTATGAACCAATCAACATGTTGATCAATTGTTCAATCATTCTTGTGGGATGGGATTAATTGTCGGAATATATCAGGGTTTGTTGATAGAGATTTGATTTGTATTTCATGATCATTCTTATGAGAATGGATCAAGTCCCGAACAAACAAAGACTAAACATTGATCCTTGGGTTGTCGAATGTGGTTTTTTACACCCGATATTCTACATGTTCTTCCTTCTTCATGAGTTATGAATGATTTATCATTGTGCCTCCATTTAATGGAGAAACGTTCCACAACTGAAGATTCAACATCGGGACAATTGATTGATGGTGAAACGATTATGGATACATATGAATCCGTGTAATACGAGGGATATCATTATTCTGTAAATTAATACACTAGTGATGGGAATTGTATTTTGTAGCCTATTTAGGGAATAAAACTGACAGAATCATTATTGAGTAGATTAGGTGACCCTATATTTTCAGTTTTGAGGTGAACAGGTCATTAAAACGTGATCACATAATCAAATGAGGCTTGGATATGAAGATCAATGGTTTCTGAAAATTATTGATCAACATGTTATGTAACCTAGGTTTACACAGTTTGTAGAACCAATTTAGCAGATTCTAGGGTTTTAGGAGTTAGTTAAATGACACACTGATTGTGGCCCTCTCACACGGTGTGTATACCCTCTTAAGGACTCTGAGTGTATCCCAAGATATATAGAGACACGAGTTGGAGTACATTGGTTTACCACATGGTGTGTACCCCACCATTCATCATGGCCCAGACCATCTACATGGGTTACCCAATGTAATGATACATGGTTCGACAGACATGGGATGACATCCTGTACTAGAACAAAACTATTACACATGAGTATACTCCATGTGGAAGGACATGGCATGTGACCCTTCTACATGGAGTATACCCATCTTCTACAAGACTAGTTATAAATGAAACATGTTTCTGTACACAGGAAGTGCCTAGGGTCATGAGAAATGGTTTTTTACCCTACTACATTTTGTTTACCCCATTCTACATGGATAGAATCTATTGTACACCATATCGTGGACATTTTTTGTTTGGGATCCTTCCCCGAATCGTTTCCTTGACAGTTGATTCATATAATTTATTACTTTTATGAGTATGACCCCTTCAGTTGGTATTTCATGATAGTGTTCACATAATACCCTCAGAGAGGCCCATAGTAGGATCTTCTATTCATTAATAATTACCTAAGAAGTTTCGTTTATATTTAGGAGACAAACATCACTGATAATTGATCCACAACACAGAAGGATAATCTATATGGAGTTGTTGGTATCCCCTAAAGACCCTAGAAGTGATCTACATCAATGTAACACATCTCCCTTCAAATATATTAGTGTATGTATCACGTGATCGTCTCTAGAGAATTGTAGTTTTAGTGAAGATTCATCAGTACTATCAGACTTAGGAATGCGTTCTACCAGATGGGAGATTTTTTGAATCATTATACTGAATCCCTAGGGATGGTATGTGGTAGATGTGACTTGCCTCTAGACTGTGTTTCATGGATTGAGTATATTTCTCTATTATTGTTATATATGTTGTATACATATCCATTATTTATATCATTATCCCTCTAACTTTTTTTATTGGATTTTTGTTTCAGGGTATTGTATTGAGTATTTTTACAGTCACCCCTATACTGTGTTTTCCCACACATGTCGTGTCTAATGAAGATGAGAAAAAATTTGATGGAGTCTTGGGAGGACTGGGACCTGATAATGATTTTTGAGTTCAGGATGGTTGATATGTTCCTATGGCTTCAAAATTCAATCCATGTACCTATTTAGTTTATAGGTTAGACACTGTTGTTTACATACTCTTTCAATTTTTTGGTATTCTTTATGTACTAGTTTTACTTACCGCAATTTACATTCCTTCCATACTCTTCTGGTTGGGACAGTGGAATGCATGCATTTGTTTCTCATTGGATTTTACATTACATCATTTTAGGGAATGGGGATGTGTGAGTTCATAAATGTGCATAACTAATTCCTCCTATGATAGTGATATCCCTACTCATTATAGTCACCATCCCCTAGCCTATTGCAGGCAAGCGTGGGGTGTCATGACAGGGGCCCCACTATGACAGGTCGTGAAATTATTCATTGGGAATATTATATTATGATAACATATATCGTATTTATATATATAAATGGTGATTATTTTTATAATTATATTATAATAAATCATATTTACTTTCCAGAATAAAATAATGTTATAATGGAATTAAATATGTTTTTATATGATTAATGATGAAAATGAAATACCCAATGTGATATATTTTCATAAGTTGCATTTAAATTATATATATTTATGGGTTATATTGATAAATATCATGGTTTCTAGGGGTTTGATAAATATTATATAATGGGTGGTCCTGATATAACTCTCTAATGATTTTGGTAATGTTCTATTTCATTAATCTAATGATTGAGGGAGTTAAAAAAGTTTTATTTTCATTTGGATATAACATGGATACATTAATTTATGAATAATGTAAAGAATTTGATACTGATAATGTTCAATAGTAATAACACCTTTTCTCTTTCTTGTTTTTAATTTTATTGTTTATATTAATCATGTTTGACATCACATGGCTCCTAACTATTGATTCTTAGGATGCTTTCATTTCATAATGTTTTATGTTATGTCACATGATTAATTATTTATGTTCTTATAGTATAAATTAATTTATGAATTTCTAATACCCCATGAATAATTTTTCACAACCTTATGCTCAACATGTGATCACTGGTGATGAATATTTGATAATTCCCATGATTACCCTTAATTATAATTTTATCTCACCATTACTATATTTCATTTATCATGAAAATAAATAATAATGTTAACTATGATATTTATACAATGTATTGATGTGGGTGATGATGAAGCTGTAATGAAGAGTAAGATTAACTATGTATAATAGAAAAATGATATATTAATGGATTGTGTATTATTATTTAATATTTTAACCAAAGAGTCTAAAAATCTTAATCTAAAAGGTTCATGTGAATATATGTGATCGGAATTTTAATTTTTAAGTTTAATCATTTGGATGGATAAGTAAGTGTCATGTTTAGAAATATCAAATCTAGAAATGTGGTGATTATTATTTTATTAACTGATCTAGGTGTTTGGTTTCTAGGTCGTTATGTAATGAGTAGAAAGACATCAATACGAAAGTTGTATGATACTAAATACAATGTTTTTACTGAACATTCATATAAAATAATTAAAATTATATAAATTTTCATTATAAAAATAATTTGTGTTTCTAGTATATTAAATAAATGATGATCATATTAATCAATATTTTCACTAACACTACCACATTACATAAAGTTAAAATAAAATTACATAAATCAATGAAATTATTATGAGACTAATTTGATAATAAAGTAATTATGAAATTTTTACCAATTGATGAGGATTGACATATCCATTACAAAGCTTATTTGAAATGATAACAATTATTAACATCTAATAATAAAGATAAATAACTAATAACTAATAACTGTGTAATAAATTATTACAATATAAGACTATAAATTTTATTTTAAATTAATAAGAATACTAAATAATTGACTAGGATAGAAATCATTAGTGTATATGATGTGTATTCACTTCCTTGGATGTCAAGATAAATGATAAGGGTGTTTTTCCAATATCACATTGATATTTATATTAATTATCAATACATATTAATTTATTTAATTTTTATTGTCTTTATATATAAAATGAAATATTCTTTCTTCTCCAAGTATTTTATGGTAAGTTTATTTTTTTCTTTCCATTTTACCTCTATTTTTTTATAGTTCAACTTAAGGTTGGGACGTGATTTGAGTAAGAATGTTATTAAATTCTTTTCATAATCATTCTCCTCCATCTAAATTTTTTAATATCATTTAATATATTTCCATTTCAATATATATATTAACTCACAATATAAATTTCATTGAAATACTAGATTATTAATGAATATGTTAATGTAATACATCCATAGAATTTTCTATCGCATCACTTTTCAAATTATATTCTTCTATATTAATATTGAAGCATACATACCATGTTTCCAATATTATTCAAAAATTTAATTATTAATTACACATTGTTTTTTCTAAATCATTGATTTATGTGTTGTTAAATTTTAAAATGATTTTTTAAAAGTCAAATGTATATATAATTTTATTATCCAAACGGATTTATAATATTCATTATGAGTTTTTCGTCAATACTATGTTTTTTTATTGCTTATGATACATTATAGGGATTACACTCAAGTGAAACCATAATAATAAATTTATTATATGTGTATGGATAATTTCTTGTTGAAATTTTCTTGAAACTCATTTACTAATTAGAGGTTGTTTAATCTATGAAAGAATTATTAATGTCTTCATCTTCATGTGGAACACATATGTATGATTTATAATTTCATGAACAATGGGTTTGGAATTATATACTCATCCAATGTATTGTTAAAATATGTATATATCATGATATGAAATATATCTGACTCGGTATAGTATTATATCCACTATTTTTAGCTAATGGGGTGTAAAAAAATCCAAAATATTATGGGACATTGTCATAATTGTGAGGATGTCCACGGTATTGAGAATTTACATAAAATTATTTTATATTTTCATATATGTGTCACATTACTATGGAATTTTTTTATATTTTTTCATATATTTATGTAATATTTCCATGGATTGTGATAACTTTCATACGATTAAATATTCATCATTCTGGATATCAAGATAAAATTCTTGTGGAATGATTCATGTGTTATTATTGATGATGTTCTTATGATTATATTATGTTACATTAATAAAATGTGGTTATTTTATCATACCCTCATGTTAATCTTCTATGTACATGAGAATTTTTATTGATATATATTGTTTTCACCCATTAATGACTATACGAGGTCACCCATTTTTATGTTGTAATTCTACAGGTACACAGAACGAGTAATATGTGAAATATGTTACGAAATCCATATACATGATTGTTATATATGGGAAATTTTAAATAATTAATGTATAATAATTTTTTTATGTATAAAAGCTAATACTTAACTAATACTATATGTTATGTGGTATAATTAATTAGGAATTGATATTATTATTCATGTAAAGTAATAAAATATGAATGTATGTTATGGTTGGGACCTATATGTTGGTATAAGAGCAGGGATATAAAATAATATGGTATTATGTCACAAATTATATTAGGAAATACCATAAACCACCTATGTTGATCTAAAAGTTATATAGGTTGATCCTAAAATGTCATATGTTCAAATGAGGTTGTCATAATTTAAGATATCATGAGATTTATTTTCCTTATAATATGAATTATTAATATTGTTATTTTTTCATTATGGTTTTATATAATGTTTGTAATTAGGATATACCATATAAATAACATGTAATATTGGCAATGATATGATTTTCCAAATTAGAGACAATTAAGAGGGGTAATAGAGTTCAAAATCATATGTTTATTCCCACACAATGTTCTGAAGCTGTGATTAGTGTCTAAAACATTATAGAACTACCAATAACACCAAGTATGTAATAAATTCCCATTGATTCCTTCATATTCCAATTTCTTTCCCCCTTTTTTGAGTCTTATAATATATATATTTTATTAATTGTTCAATACCATAAAAATAAATTTTTCATTATCGATTTTTTAAATAAAGAAACATTTTTTTAATTTTTTATCCTTTAGAAGGTGAATTTGAGTCATATAAAGATCTTATAATGAACATTTAAAAATAGAAAAAAATAAACTCCATGAAATAATATGAATTTTTAAGGTATTTTATACTATATATTTTATCTAATAACTTCACACTAAATATAGGATATAATTCCATAAAATAATTCTCATGGAGGATGAATCCACCAGTATTAAATAAAAAACATCATGAATCATTGATCAAATTTATATGTTTTTAATTTACCATAAAATAAAATTACTTGTTTATTTTATGAATTAAAACCAAATCTCTATGTATAATTGGATATAAGGAGAATTGGTATCAATGATGAAATAGTTTGAAATACTCTCAGGGAAGAACCTGAAATATGAGACTCATAATTTCTCATGTTTTTGGGGATAAAAATAGTTCCCTATTTTTTCATTGAAAATAAAATTATAAATCCCCAATTCGAAATATTATTCAATTTCATACATACTGAAAATATGGGAATAATCATATATGGAACTACATAAATGAAATAGGGAAATGAATATAGTTTGTAATATAATTCAATTTAATATTTTATTATTGACATAATATTAAGAGGATAACTAATAAAATAGATAAACATATTGATCACCCTAATTCACCACACACCATTTATATTTATGGTTATGTGGAGTATATAAATATATATAAATTGTTTCATTTTACAATTTTTAAGGAAAATAATCGATAGTTGAAACCTATCAATTCCACGAAATAAAGAGAGAAAAATAAAATAATTGGTTCTAATTTCAGTCATGAAAAAAACGGGGTGAAACGCACACTCATTGTCCACTTAATAACAAAATATTATTTCATTTTGGTTCTACCCACTTTTACATATCTTAAATGTAATAAATTGGTATAAATCCAAAAACATAAAGATAATAAATTGAATTATCATTGAATAAACCTATTGGTAATCAAATTATATCCCACTTCTAGAATTACTATGTGATATATATTTTTGGTAATGTGGTTCCATTAAATATTAATATTCTTTACTTAGTTGAAATTTATGTCATTTTGGGAATTTATTTCCTCTCTCTACATAAATACCCTATAAATTTGTTGGATAGGTAAATCACATTTCATATCGTAAATCAAGTCATGATAATCTATCATTGTGAATTAGAGTATAAGATCCCTATGGAATTTTTATCCATTTTATAGGTATAGTCCTCTAATAATTAGTTATATTTTTCACAAATATTTGGTAAAAAATTCATTATTATAGATATTTAATTGTGTGGGAATATGATTTTTTATTAATAAGTTTCTTATCCATCAACTAGAATTTATGTGGGGACTCTAATAGGATATAGATAATTTTTTTATAGGCCTATGTGAATCACCATGTGGTCCATCAATCCACTTTGTGTAAAATAAATATTGATATTCATGGATTTATATTAATAATCAAAAAATTAATTAGATAATGGTATTGAAAAAGTATATAATACACTATATGATGACTATTTTCTCATCTGTGGGAGATTTTATAATTCTAGAAAATATAACATTGGTATAGATATCATCACTAGAGGGTTATAATATAGGATATTCCTATGATATCCTTCACAATATTTCTTTTAAATAAAAAATTCATTTTGATGTATTATAGACTTACATATTACCCAACATTCAACATGGATATGATTACAATAATCTTTTCAAATTACATTGATCATTTTCTGTTTTATTTATAGGTTATATTTTCATATATTCCATGTGAATGAGAAATCATGAAAACTCCATTGTGGATTGTGTTGAAGAAACCATGAAATGATAAATAGTATTTTATATTTTCTATATCATAATTATGGACATATCAAATATCATTCTTGGTTAACGTAATAACATTTGAGAGTATACCCAGCTATCCTTGATGAATGAATGTAATTGATGAATCAACTATACCAACCACTATTCCATTGAGCTATTATTTTCTTCTATTTTATATATAATACATTTTTTCCTAAGATATTTCTCATGTAACCATGGTAACCTTGAAGTGAATCATTTTTTATCAGATATATTATTGTGAAGAAAACATAAATGAGATTAAGAGATTGCTTCTCACCATACAAGAACTACATAATTTGGGAGTTTATATGGGTTTTTGAAATACATTGAAGTATAAAATTAGATATAATGATTTTATATCGTAAAAAAGACCTAATATTTTAATTATTATTTGTCTAAATTATTGGATTATGAGAAAAATCACCCTAAATATGATTCGGATTTTCAGCTATTAATATTTTTATTATATAAATTAA
Source organism: Viscum album (assembly GCA_963277665.1). NCBI lineage: Eukaryota > Viridiplantae > Streptophyta > Magnoliopsida > Santalales > Viscaceae > Viscum > Viscum album. Next base: position 2,054,670,001 of record OY728120.1, on the reverse strand, counting down.
TGTGTTGTCTCTATAGTGATATGTATGGAATAATTAATTATCATTATATATTATAATATATAAATTCACAACAAATGAGTCAAAAATTAACCAAAGGGGGTGGTTGTTGATGATGAGGTACAATTATTTTTCAATACATTTACACTGAATGATTGAATGAATGGTCAACAATTATATGAGAAGGAAGGATCATGATAAATTATCAATTATGAAGATTTATATAAAACAACTTCTTTTTACTTTATAAATAATGTAGTTGGGGATCATGGGATAATGGGATAGAATAAAAATTTCCTAATGAATAATAAACCATCAACCCATGTGAATATTAAGTAAACATATATGGTGAATATATTGATAGATTAGATCAAAAAGAATATTACAATGTTAAACATTGACACTGGTAGATGAATATTAATATTATGTAGACACATATAGATAATATTTTTCTACCTAAGATGCAATGAAATCTTCCAATGTATAAAATTCCCAATGATTGATGTATATTATTCAATAAATTAATATGTGTCTATTAAAAAAATGGGTAGTTTTTTGGATTGTGTACATAAATTAATATTAATTACCCCTAATTATTTTAAATATATATATATATTTATATTTGGAATTGATTTTATTTTGGTAAATTATATTGATGGTTATTATATAGTATATATCTCAATGGAAAGTGATATATCAAGTAAATACTAAATATAAATCTCTAATTTTAGGATGAAACCATTTCCAATACCTTTAGGGAAATGTGAGGTTGTCAATAAGGATTTCATTTTTTGTTTTTCTAAGACATCTCAAGGATATAATTCCACTTATGTTTATTATGATAACAATATGATGACATAAAATAACAATTTTTCAAGAGATGATCTTCTCCAAGATAAAATTTTCATCATATATATATATATATAAAGTTGTAAGATTTCATTCAATACCACTAAAAATTATGTCTTACCCGGAACTGAAAATTACTTCAATAATATAGAGATGACTTCATTAATAATTGGATATAGAGAAGTGTTTTAGTACAAATTATCATCCATGAACTAATGGTAAATCATAATGGACAATTCAAACCCATGATTATATGTTGAGAACATTACTGATGGATTTAAATGGTGGTCTAGATCAACAACATCTTATAGTAGATTTATTATATGTCACTAATTTCTATTCTAGAATTCATATTTCACCATATGAGGCTCTTCAGGGGAAGAGGCTAAACACTTTATCATGCTGGGGTCAATGCAAAGATAATAAGAATTTTGGACCCGATATATTCATGTAATATTAGTGAATAGTAAGACCATTTCAAAAAGATCAAATATTTAACAAATTTGATAGAATATCTATATTGACAATCATTGGTGAGATTTGGAGATTTTAATAATATAAAATTAGATCCACTGAATATCCTAAAAAAATTGAGTTATGAAAATTTCGAAGCAATGAAACATGATCGCTAGATACAATTTTTCATACCAATGAGTCAATAATATGGGGATGTTATTTAATCAACATTCACTTATAACTAACATATAAAATGTGCTTTATGTGTTCTATGTATCATTTTTTAGGAATTACATAGTTAATCCATCACATTCACTAGACACAATGGTTGTATTGAATGAAAGATATCAATCTAAATTTGAATAACTAAAAGAGACACTCGACCATAAAGATAATGTATTGTCAAAGAGTATTACTCATTCGGTTAATCTTCTATATTAGAATCATAATTTTATAGAAGAAAAATATGAACATAATTTAATAAATTATTTTATTTCAATTACATTCCTATTTCCAATGTATCTAGTTCTTCACCATCATTTTTAATTACATTCATATTTTTGATGTTTCTATACATAATTTACATTTTAATGTTGTTATATTATATTCATTATGATATATTAAAAATTATTTTTATATAATGTATATCAATACAATTACTCATTCATTTGAATAGTAAGTTCTTGTTTTGGTCAGTTACACAACTATAGTAACAGGGAAATAGTTAAATTATCATTTCAAATTTAAATTAGAATCAAAATATTGAAATAGTTAATATATTATAATATTTATTAATTTATGTTAGCAATATTTTTGTTATCATTTTTGACTAAATAATGAATGGCCATTAAATATAAAAAAGTTATAATTTTTAAAATTCATTAATACGGGTCTTCATTAGTTCCATTCTCGTAAAAAATAGAGATAGATTACCAAAAAATTACATCGAAATATATAAATAACTAAAAAATAAAACAACCAAAATGAAAAATATGTTAATGTCTAAATATTTATCATAATAATTTGATTTACATCGACATTACAAAATATATATTAAAAAAACAAAATTACTATCAATTGATATTGAGGATATATAATATGTAATTGTTTTATTTGAAATGAATTATAATAAATAATGAGTACAAAATTTAATATATATGAATAAATTTTTCAAATTTTTATACAAAAGGATAAATTACATTCATGGTATTTAGGATTAATATTAAGGGCTTCATTTCAAATCTCACGGAGAAATTGAAATTTTTTATGTGTAAATTAATTTTAGTAAAATGTTCTTTTATTAATATATAAAATATTTTTTATTTTATCATACTTTTTTTATATGTTTACATGTAATGTTACAATTTCGCATCTATTTGGATCACAATTTAACAGAAACGATGATTGTTAGTGTAGTCAATCATATAAATAATTTTATATCTAGAATATTTATCCTCTATTTTTATATTTTTAATAAACATAAATATAGGTCCTTATACCTACTATAATTATTGATTAACATAATTTTCTATCATATTTTATAATATTTTAATTATTTTTAATTGGGTATTTTATAAATATTTTCTATATTGTCACTTTTTTCATGAATTTTCGTTGATTTTCTCTCATAAGACTACCTTCTATGTTTTTATTGATATATAATGAATTATCTGATAAAATTTTCAATATTTATTAACAAACATTTTTTATAATTTTTATCATTTTAGAAAAAACATTATTTAAAATTTATTATATGATAAATCATTTCTTTGAATTATATCTATAATGATCTTCAAATTTCTTTTCATATATACCACAAATTTTCAATGTTTCTTATGATTCACTATGGGTATTCTATAATTATTCTATAAAACCACATTCTATAAATAAAATATTATCACGTGTATTGGTAATATCCTTGAAATCCATTTCATTATCATTGGTCAAATAATTTATAATAGAGTTTTGAATTTGAATTTTTCTATAAAATATATATGTTTAATTTTTTATTACATTATTGATTGTAATATAATTATATGAACCTATAATGAATCAGAGAAATAATTATATCTCATATGTTTAAATGTATGGTATTGTGGAGTGAACCAAATAAAATATTTCATCGAAATGTGTACACAACCCAATCCACTATGTCATCAGACATATTCCACAATGTGATTATTGTTTTTTGAATGAGGCATAAAATAAAAAACAACATTATGTTCATATTAATGATTGATATTCTTATTAAAATTTTATATTTCATTTCACATAAAGTTTAAATTATTCCCTATATTATAATAATTATCACCTGAATTCATAATATTATACCCCATTCTAAATGTGATGTCAAAATCCATATATATGTATTCATGATTTATTATCTTTGTTATATTGGGAATCATGTTACAATTTTATATTCATGTTCCGTAATTAAATATTCATTTACACATTTTTAACATGAAATGAATTATGATATTCAATTGATATCGCATATTCTCACTATTTACTCTGAAATGAAGATCATATTTTTTTATGTTTCAATTCCTTATCTATTAAGTAATAGTATAATATGCCATATCAATCAAGGGAATTATGTGGGAAAAATATTTTTTTGAGATATTTGTGAATTATTTTAATACTAGGTTCTATTGAATCAAATCACCAAGGATATTAAACACTTTTTTTTTCAAATTATGATATATTTTAAGGTGTACTAAATAATCATGTATGTTTTATAATAAGTATGTATGTTATTTATGGGTAATATATAGAATTATATTTTGGGGATATTTATTCCTCTATAATGAGTATATTAGAAAAAATAGTATCTCATAGTTGACAAGGGAGTGGGAGTCTAATATATGACAGAAGTTGTAGATAACATTCATGGATTAAATTTTATAATTACATTATATTAAACTCGAACACAAGTATTTATATAGTGGGGAGGTTCTAGCAACCAAGATTCTTGTTGAGGTAAAAACCGAATTTATCATTTTTGAAAACTAAAGTTTTTTAAATTGTATTAGTTATTAGTGGGGTTAAATAGAGTCTAATCACTGATGTTTCAAGGTAACATAAACCATGAGGAGAATTATTAATATCCGAAAATTTCCCACTAGAACACTAGTCAGTAGACAGATAGATTACCGTGACATTTTTTTTATCGACCTACATTATTTTTAGTGTTTATCTATCAGATATTTGAAGGGCCAATTTTTTCTTTTTAAAAAACAATTAATTAGAATAAATTATTTAAATGATGTTTGAAATTATGGTTTTAATCTTTATTTCAACCAGGATATGTGAAAACAGCCCATATGCCTCTCAAATTTCACACTATATCCCATCATCTTTTAATATTTGTTTAAATATTTTGGTGCTAGGATTGCCATATGGGAAAAATCAACTTAGTGAAAAAGGTGAACTAAGACCCACATTCCAGCTTTTATGGACATCAATTATCAGAACATAGTTTTTTTTTAGAAATTAGGCCCTAAATTTGGGTTTTATGCCATTTCCTATATTTTTTTCATTTATCATCAAATAAACAGAGTTTTTTTAATAAAATAAACCAGTTAGTCTCACTAATGTGGTATATATCATATTTCAATGGTCTATTTTCATTTCTCATCAAATGTGATATGCGTGAAACCTTAAATATCACCAGTGAATCGAATTTTTATTTTTAATTATTATTGAGAGAATTCATGGAAATCACTAGGTTCCATGTGATAAAACCAAGTGTTTTGGGTAGATAGTATCGGGTGCATGGTTGTAGTATATTTTTCTTAAATAATATTATAACCATGAGAGGGGTGATTATGTTTTAGATAGTGAAGTTGTTCATGTATTGGGAATGGTCATTAAAACCATGTGACTCCCAAGTGAAAACCATGAATCATTTTTTGTGTTGAAAGAGAAACCCACATATTTGAGGCATGGTTTTCAAAATCGTACTACAAAACCAAGTGACTATGTCTAGATCATTAATTTTTTTTTAACTACCAAGAAAACCCTCTTCGGAATTTATGGTTTTTGGGAAAATATTCCCCCTAGTGTATCCTCACATCATGGATGATAGAGATCGTCCCTCTTCTTGGTGAGGAGTTTCCTATTGTATTCTTTGTTTTTTCTTTTGGTACATTTTTTTTTCGTTGATTTCTTCTTATTATTTGTCCTCATGCCCCATTATTCCATTTTTGTTGAAGTTTAAAAACCTAGCTATGATTTTTATTTTATATTGTTTATATAATGGGACTTTTTATTTAATCTATCATATTTTTGTGAGGTTATTCTCTTCCTCTTTTGGGTGTTCATTATCAACGATGATGAGTTTTATAACATATTTAATGTTTTTCATCTATTTATGGATGTTTTACATGGAATACCATAAAATTATAATGAAAGGTTTTTATTTTAATTTTTGATTTATGATATAATTTTTGATGTGAATTCCTTGTTTTAAGAATCTAATGGATTATATTTTATATTTTCGATTTAATGTATCGTTTTCCAAATGGGTGTGGCTTATGGACCCGCAATGTGACTGATAAATTTTCTCAAATGTGGTTTTTTAAAAATAAATGTATTTCAAAAGTGGTTTAATAATGATTTATACTTGGAAAGGTTGTTTCTTGAAATTACACATGTATTAATAAAAATGAATTTCATTATTAAATTATTAATATGGGAACATTCTTGTAATGGGTTGGCAGGTATTAGAACATTGAAAAATCATGGTGTGAGTAAAAGACTTTGTTGAAGGATTATGTTATCCTTAGGAGGGAGAACCATGATTTCATTAATTTAGTTCCAATGATCTGAGATAGCCTTTAGATAGATAGAAAATGTGAAAATCCATTTAAATCGTCGATAGAATATCTATGCTCTTGGATTTAGGATAGGGGATGACTGTGAATTCTTATATTACTTAGTTTGAAAGATTACATGTTTATACACCCTTGTTAGGATTGATGGCTAGATCCATAGGTGGACATTACCCATTATGGATTAGTTAATCTACATTATGAATTTTATTGGTTCTATTTTTATGTGATTATATATATTATTCACATTTTTTAATTTTTATATTATATTGTTATATATTGTTAATTTTTTAACACTTTTTTTAAGTATTGGTTACACTGAGTGTCTTTTATATTGGGAAACTGTTTATTTATTTGATGGATATTTGGATTTTTTTTTTGGAAAACCATGTCCTATTATAAAAAAGGAAAGCTAATTGGTTTTAATTATTTATATAAAATTATTTATTTCACATGTTTTTTAGTTTTGAATGTTTTTTAGAAAATTTATATCGGTTCAATGGTGAAAAGTGTTAAATAGATTCATAGTGGTAACATACTAGAGTTTGTTCCCCACACACTACATATGCCCTATTGGGTAACAATAGATTTCATTTTTTCAAGAAAAAATTAACTAAATGTGAACCACATTCTATGGTGGTTGTTCTTTTTTTCATCATATGTGGTTTTTTCAAGGAGGTACAGTCTTGGAGGGATTGTCTCAAGTTGGATCATTTTTTGTATCATATATCTGTTTAGTTTCATTATGGAGAAATGTTTTTTAGTATTCCCTTTCCATGGAGTTTTAGATTTCTATATTATGATACCAATATATCTATTGGCATGGAATATTTGTATAGTGATTTATATATTGGTTTTTGGAATATACTTATATTTTTCATTTGAATCTAGTGATATCTGTTTCATTATCCGTTTTATGTTGGGTAATTTCATTTTACATTATGATAACACATTATAATGTTCTAGTTGGCTATTGATGAAGCATATTTAAAACCCATGGGAATCTAGAATATACTTTTGGCCATTTTTTGTGCATGCACATGTGATGATGTGGGTCAAAAAATACACTTCATTAAAAATGGTTTAATAAGGGATCTTTTAGTAGGTAAGTAGTTGGAATACAGATATAAGTATTTTGGTAATTAAGAGGTTGAAATGGTGGATTTCCTGGGAATCCTCTCATCATGTCGAGTATCATGTATCCATGGGTAGTTTGGGAATTTTTTATGTTTTGAACCTAATTATGTGTTATTTTTTGATATTTTCAAACCATTTTATGAATTCAATGAAACCCATCTTTGTGTTTTTTATTTTCTATTGTTTTTAATGTTTTATACTTGATTGTTCGTAATGAAGCTTTTTTCAAATGTCATTGAGAAATTTACTTCGATAAATACCTCATCTAGAAATTAATATTGTGAAACAGATATTAGAATTTAGTAAACCCATACATTTTATCTATATTTATGGGATTATGTGATTCTAATGTTCCCAACCATGATTTAAGTGAGTATTCATGTAATGATAAGAACCAGGGACCACGATCATGAGATTCCAAGGAATAATTCACCGATGAATTGTGTAAACATGGGAAAAATGGATATGGGAAGTGGATTGTATGTATTGACCATATATTCAAATTTTATATAACCTCCAAGTCCTATAATGTTTTATTTTCCAGGTGAATACTTGAAGGACTTTGTTTGATGTGGTTGGAGTCTATATTTCCTTAATGGAAGATCAATTATTTCATATGGACCACATTCAATGTTTCATTTTATCAACAGTTCTACCTAGATACCTTGAGTGTGGTAAAGGATTGTTACTTTATGGAGAGTGAATAAGGTGAATTTTTTGATATTGGAGTATTCTAGTACATTCAACATTCTGATTCATGTTTTCTCAAATCTCTATAAATAATATGTTAGGGATTAGTGTATTTAGATATGATTGATTATAGAGATGATATCTATTATTTTTCATCTATTTTTACTAAGCTATTCATATATGGATGGTCATATAGAAAATGAATAGGAATATTTCACTAGATATTCATGTCTTAGTGGTGTCCCATATATTTAAATAATCATGAGTTATTCATCGATGGAGATGTGGATGTTGGATGAGTCTAACAAGGGAAGTGAAATGAGTTCATAGTACTATTCATGATATTTATTTGTTTCTCCTATGAGAAAAATAATTACTATTTTTTATCATTTTTTAAATAATTAGACACTAGGATGGATTTCCAAAATACTATGTCGATTTTCAATCGGTGTGAGAAATCCGTGCATATCAAGCACTTCTATCATTTTTATTACTAGGGAGTGGCGTACTCTCAATTTTCTAAAAGTGATCAATGTCTAAATAAAAGGATACCAAAGGTGAACGATCTTATCCTCTATGTAAATATGTTTATCACTAACATAATAAATGTTAAGTAAGATCTAGGATTGGGTGTTTCCATGTGGTGGAGGTTATACCAAAGGACTCAGTTTCAACGCTAGCCACCATTCAAGGTATAGTTTATGTTATTGGTTGTATAAAATTAATTTTTCTAAACATTGGTGCATCCCATTATGATTTATCACATAATATGATTGGTGAGTTAGGTATTTAATAGGATTTGATTCCATATTTCAAGTATTTTATAAACCTATTAGGTAGAATTAAGAAAGAAGGTTTTAAGTGCCATGAGTGTCATGAACTTCCAGTTTGTGTGGATTTTTCATGGGACTTCCCTATTTTCAAATTAGACATGTTATTCTCTATTATCAGCATGGATGAGTTACTTATCATCAAGGATTTAGTTGAATGTTATTATCATAGGGTCTAATTCCATTATCCTGCATAAATAACACACATATGTTAGGGTGAGTTGGAGCCACACATAGTGAGTTAAGGAAAACTTTCATTAGATATGTGGTTGATCATGGGCTAGTTTTCCATGTAATTACTTGAGACTATTTGGTATCATTCTTTATATGAACATCCATTGGTAATGAATATTTACTAGGTAATGTTTCTGAATTAAATTTGGAGTTTCCTGTCTATTGACCATTTATGTTTACCATCAATATTCCCCACTATACGAGTAATATTTCCATACAATCATATAGTATAGATTCAATTGAGTAGAAGGTGATGAATTTTTAGGAACAAGATATTCAGAAAATATTTATTATTCTCCCCGGTATGTCCACCATAGGATTCGCTATTTCTATTTCTAAATATGGGGTCTGGTAGCCTCCAAATGTAAATAGAGTACCATACCATTATATAGGTTAAAATAGTGAGTAAATTCATGTTTCCCATAATTCTTGTTATATTTTACCTCCTATGAGGGGACTATATGATCTCAAATATGGATCAATGATTGGAGTACTACCAGTTGGGGTCCTAGAAGAAGATTTTGTAGACCTCTATTCGATGCCATTATAGAATAATTTACTCATTGCTTATTCAATTTGGTCTTTCCAATGCTCTTTTAGTTTCTAGGGAAATAATGAACATCATCATTCATTTCTTCTTATACTTTTTCATAGTTATGATCATGTACAATATCATGGTATATTTCAAGAAGGAGGATGGTCATTCTAGCTATATAAAGGCTGTTTTATGTTTTTTAGGGATAATCATATATTTCCTTTACAAAAATATGATAGTTTTGGATTTAGGAAGTGGGGAATCTAGTCAACATGATTTATGAGAAAGTCATTTAGTGGATCATAATAACATTCAATAAGTCATGTCTTTGGAGATTTCGAAGATGACATTTGAGGTATGTAATTTTTTTGGATTGACCATGCTTTATAGGAATTTATTGGGTCATATCTATAATATCTTCTCAATTAAAATCATTTTCCATGAAATGGGTGAATTTCTAGTTTGATGAGAATTTCATAATTGCTTTTAAGAAGTTCCATACCCGAATGGAATCAACACAAGTTCTAATTCAAATCGCCTCTATGATAGATTATTTATTGTATTGTGATTCTTCATGTGTGGGATAGTGGTGTGTGATGATGTAGGATGAAAATGTTGTGGACTATGGATCATGACATTTATGCACACATGAATGATATTATCCCACACATGACCAATAATTTGTAGCTATTTTACATGGACATTGAACATTTATATCAAAATATCCTGAAGAGAATTTTCATATTGGGGGTCATGACATAAGTAGATGAACTAGTTAGAGTACCATAATAATATATATTTCATGAATGTTAATAATTCCATGAAGGGTAATCCAGTTGTCGATTCATTGAGAAGGAAGCTTCTAGTGAAGTTCATTCGAGTATTAGTTGATGAGAGGGGTCTTATGTCGATTTTTATGATCTATGAATCGATTTGTAGGATGATGTATGGTATTCATTCATAACATGTGTGAATATTACACACTCTTTTATTGAGTGTGTGGATATTTAAAAGGAATATGACACTAAGGTCATGAATATAGTGGTGACATAAATAGTTGGGAGACCTCTAGTGATTTTTCTTATTCTAACAATGGTTATCTCCACATCTAGAAGAACATGGATATTTCATTGAGTCTGATGTGTGAGGCGTTGAAGGAGTAACACCATTATAGTTTCTCCATTAACCATGGGGTGAACTATATGTTCAATACCAAGAGAGGCTAATATTGGTGGCCCTTGATGAGATGTTATTTGGTATACATTTTTTCTGAAGTTTTACCCCCATAGTTTATATTTTGATCATCAAAGTCCAGTCTGGTTGTTATAGCCTTACCACGACAATATAGAATTTTAGAGAGATCATAATGGATTTATTTATTTTCCAAAAACATACTCTGAGTAGGATGGAATAAATATGCTTTATTTTCCATAATCTAAAAAAATCAATCCATTTTCTACCCATTAGATGTTCAGTGAGTATATGGTTTAACAAAAATATATTTGTTCAATAATTTTTTACCATTATGGATTTCAAAAGGAGAATGTATAAGACATACATTCACATTTTTTGTTCCACATATGAAATATAATCCATTAAAATTTCATAACCTATTTGTGGTTGATCATTTCATATCATTAGTATATGGATGGAAAATATGACGAGACCATCCAAAATCTCATGGATAAATTTCACACATATATTCTTGATTTTTGTGGATCATTAGAAATGAACCTAACATTAGTGTTTTTTTAATATAATAGTTTTTAGGATTCCATGATTACGATCTCTCTATTTGTGTCCATTTATAGGGGTCATGAAAATCCATATTTTTCATTGATGTTTTCTGATAGTGATCCATGATTTTACTGAGCCTAATCCACGATATGAGAAAGAATTTACGGATGACATAGATATGGTTAGTGATAAATAAGTGTAACCATATGATGAATTTTTAACATCGCCATCATCCATTGGTGTTTTAGGTTTCTGATCACAGGTTCTTTTGAGTATTAGTTCAGTTGGGTCATCATCATTTGAAAAATATAGGGAAAATGTTTACACATTATGTTCGGTCATTTCAAGTTGTGGACCCTATTGTAATGGTAAACTATGGGTTGAACTCCAACCATGATTTTCTTTGATTCAAGAAAACATCCAAACCTCCCAAATGCAGATATACCACCCATAAGAATTTCATGTAAATTAGTTGGATTATTTAGTGTGTGAAACTAATTACACCCTTATAAAAGAACATGTTGATGTTGTGGATGTTTAGAATAAGGAGTTCTATGGGAATTTTATCTTTTTGGTCCATGAGTTATATCATTGTGGTGTAAATAGTGATGAGAATTTGGTCACAAATGTTGGGTGAGGGATTATTGGCGTCAAATATTTTATTACTGTGATTCTTGATGTCTTTCATAGTGATAAATGTAGCACTGTGTAAGTTTGTGACACCCACCAGGTCACTAGTGAATCTAATATATATGTTAAATTTTTTATGAGTGATTTCATGGATGTCACATGGTATAAGGGTTGGAATGAGGTTCTTTGGATAGATATATCACCATTCATGGTTAGCACATGGTTTTTAAAAATCATTCAGTAAGGGTGGGAGTGGTGATTTAATTTATGACATTATGGTTTCATGCGATTTGTTAGTGGTATTTCAAATCATTTAAACAAACCTGAAGAAACCATGGGTATTTTTATGTTGATAGGGGAACCAACAAGGTTAGAAAATTGTTTTCGTTAACATAAATACAATACATAAGACTGTGTGATGGCAGTTAAAAATTAAAAAATTTATTAAATTACCCTAACTGGTTTTCATGGTTTTGGGCTTATTTTCCTTCCCCAATTAATGAAACACCTCCTCCATGGTCATGGAGCTCCACCCTCTCCTTTATATTCGGTATCCTCTTGTAATGAAAACATTTATCATGAGATACTTGTATTTCTCCTTTATTTATACTTATTTTCCCTTCCACAGGAACTATTCTTCAATTTTGTGGATGTCTGCAACCATAGGGGTGTTGTTTTCCAAATATGGTGTAGGTCTCTCTATTTAATAATTTTTTTTCTGTGGAATACAATTAAATTTATAACCACCTCTGGTTGTATTTTTTATATATCTATATGATTTATTTATTTTAGTTTTTACATGGTTGATGTATTCCAATTGTTGGAATATAAATTTAATGTTTAATGGCGGTTTTTCTAAATTGGTGTGTCTTATAGGTGCAAAAAGTGATTGATAAAATGGATCAAAAAAATTTCATGATTTTAAATAGAATTATAATTTTTTTTTATAAATTATTTAACATTTTAAATTCCATTATGTTAAATTGGGATTGTTTTTTTAAAAAATTAATTTTACATAGCTTAATTGATATCGAAAAAATTTTGTAATGTTTTTTTATGGAGGATAACATGATTTATACAGTGTGTGAGTGAGAGATTCATTTGAGGGACCATGAGAGAATATTTGTAGGAATACTACATGATAATCCATGTTTATTATAGAGTGACAATGTGGGCACTTTCATTTGGGACTAGTGATGACCATGAGAGAATAAATTACTAATCTAGACTGAATATTTTCTTACTAACTCATGTTATACTTTATGTTTATAGCCATATGTAAACATTAACCATATATGATAGGTTTATATACATTATTAATTTCATTTTTTCTGATTTTATTTGATGAGATGTATTATACAATTTATTTTAATTTTCAATTTATATGATTTTTTTTCTTTAAATATGTAACTGAGTATAATTTTAACATATTTATATTGATTGTATTGTTTCAAAAGTCATTTTTTCATCATTGTTTCCACGATTGGATTTATTTGGAAAACCATGATTCATTTAAAATGGAAACCAAACACAATTTATGGGTTTCCTTTAATTTTTTTAAAATGGATTACTTTTGAAAATATTTTCAAAGTAGATTATCTGATGTATTTCAAAAATAATAAAATATGATCATGGTGTTATAATAATAATATTTTTTACTTAGAACCGTCCTTTTCCTTCCTGGGAAATTTTAAATATTGTTATGTAGAACACATTTAATGGATAGGGAACTGTGTCCCATTGTGTCTTTTCTTGATTACCCTCATATAATTTTTTTTAGAAAATATTTTCATTCATTAGTTTTATATCATGTGGTGTCATTTTTTTGTATTTTATGTCCATTAGATTCTATTCATAATCCATATTTGTTATCCATTCATTGTGATGGATTTTGGATGGTCCTTTTCGGGATACCAAGTATATTTCAAGTTATATCATGTTTGAATTGTGATTTATGTTTTGAATTTTTTATCTTTTTATCTTATTATATTTAATATTATGACTCTAGTGTGAATTTTCCATTTTATGGATGGGATACTATTTTTTACATGTATTGAAACCATTCCTACATGCTTTTTTGTTATAGATAGTGCTTTTTTCCATATTATGTTAATTAAAAATGAGCATAGGGTTATATAACATTAAAAATATAGTAATTATTTGGGAAACCTATGTTGGTTCTTTATAACATTTTTTAACATTTACCATGTAAATATAACATAAATTTAATTTCAATTAATAAACACTATTATTTTAAAACTGTCAATCCTTGATAAGTAAGTGGTGGGTTTAATAGAGGTTTCTATATCAAAGATTATACCAATATGTGTTGAAATGCCAAAGTAATATTTTGGGAAATGATAATGGATCCTTGTTGGGGATCCTCATTATTTTATATAACCTTGTTTACCCTTAATAGGTTTCCTATGATTATTTATTTGGAAGAGAGACAGTTAATTGGTGATGAATGATTTTAGGAAAAATTAATTAACAATGACATTGGGGAATATTTATTTTATGGTTGATGACCATTATACTGTGATTTATAATTAACCAGTGATGGTAGAGTTTCCATATTTTCGGGATCCCCCTAAAATTTTATATCTTTTTTGCTTTATATAATTTTTAACAATTAATAATAGAATAATAAAATGTTCCTAATGAATGATATTTCATGGAATGTATATATGTTTATATTATATGGGTGGGGTGATCATGGAAGCCATATTATGTTATGTGTTGAACAAATGGTATGGGAATTTATTCAATCAAAAAAAATTTAGGATGTGTTATAATGGGATATGTGTTTTGGGGTTGAAGAGTATTCCAACAAAGAATTTGTATTATGGGATGGAATAGATTTTTTATAATGTGGTAGGGAATAAATCCATAAATGGTCATGAATTTTTATATGTTTGGGAAAATATGATTTTTAATATGAGTTATATATTTGGTGATCATACCAACCTTGGGAATGTGTTTACTAAAAATAAGTTTGTATAAGATGGCTTGGTTGTCTTGTTAACCAAACATGGAATTTTATATGTGTTCGATGGTCATGTTAACCATGTTGGTGTTAATAGTACTGGTTAGGTATCATGTAGACTATCAATAGTTAATGGATCAGTATGGAAATCATGTCAATCAATAGAGTGGTATTATTGATTTTTATTGGTATTTTATCAACTAGGATCATGTTTCTTATTGTGATATTATTGTGGGTGGACAACATTCAAGCACTTATGATGGTAATGCTAAATTTTATGACTGAACCAAATCTTTTACAGAATCATGTTTTGTCATAATTATCTAACATGTAAGATCATGATGATCGATGAAGTTTTATTTTATTATAATTTTATCTTATATATAATTCCATACTAGCATTAACAATCATAGAATATTTGTGTTTGAGGATGAAATTGGTGGGTTCATATTTATTTATACTCACCTCATATATATGGTACAACAGGTACTCAGGAATGCATCATAATTTCAGTTGTATATAATTGAATTGTATTTATAATTGAATGATCTAGGAATCAATGTCATAGAAATGATATCGTACTAGGCAAGGAATCAGAACCCACATTGAAATTGTAACCAATTTTGTTGACATTTGGTTTATTTTTTGAACTATTTTATATGACCAATCAATGAGACATTTTTATTAATACAATATAACATATATGAAATATAAAATATTTTATGTAGTTATAACATAGGTAATAAAATTTACCATTTCTCAAATATCTCTATGATGTTTTTAATTACATTGATTGTATTACGGTGTCCACTATAATTACTACTACCGATATATATATTTAGCAGTATCATAGGGTCTACTCTACAAATTATTATCTATAGACCCTCAATACTATTCCAAACCCTCTAGATTTCAGTGTGGAATTCTAGATTTTTTTAGAGGCTCTTAGAGTAATCATAGAGATGAATATGTTCAAGGATGTTACATATTCTAAACCATATTATTTTTAATTTTTAATTTTTTGTTTTTATGTTTCACATGATAGTTATATTCAAAAAAATTGATTGTGTTGGAAGCGGATAGATTCAGTTTGTAGTTGGGATGAATTTTTATACTAGTTTTGGATTATCCGTAATTAATCATTCAATATTAATTTGGAGTTTGTGTAATTTTAATGCTACTTTTGTAGTTGGGGATATATTTAAATTTTTGTTTCTAGACCCATCATGTGTTATCAATGAATTTAGATCAAAGGGCTTAATGACCTACCCATAAATCAATTAAATATTTTTCATTCCACCATTACTATTAATTTATGGGATAGTCATATGTTTCATATTGAATTTAATTAGGAAAAGGTATGTTCCAAATTGATATGCTCTATTTCATGTAATTTTTATTCTTGAGAATGTAGATAGAGGATTAACTATTAAATAAGAAATGAAATTTTTTAGAATGTATTATAGCCAGAGGAAGTAACAAATATTAAATGGTTAAGGACTGAAATGAAGTAAACTACATGAGGAAATAATTCATTAGAAAATTATATTGCCTACATTGTTTTGGATTTGAAAAAAACTATGGAATTGAAAAAAGATCATGACGAAATATATGAGAAAAAAACATAATTAATAATGATTTCATGATGCAATGTATATTTTCCATTAAAATAATTTAAGGATGGTTATTGGAATATCATTTTTAGTAATTAATAAAAATTTGGATTTATTTCAAATTAGTTGGAGTGAATTTTTAGGATATAATTTTCACTTTATTCCTATTATCACCACTCTATGAACATTATGAAGTAATTTTTACACCTATTTGAATTTAATTCAGTAAGTAAAATATCATATTTCTACTATTCTTCATCACATTTTGACTATATTTATAATGTGGTTGGATTGTTAGGAAATTTCAAATCCTCCTAAATTTTTTGTGGTAGGGCATGTTTCATTAAATTAAAAGGTCAGAACCAATTATTTTAAATGATGGAAATATATCCATTTAAAATTACTAATCAAAGACACCAATTATGTCATTTTGCGATAAATAAAAACCTACTGTAGGATTTACAATATTAGAGTGTTTTTTTGTTAGGTATATTCTAGTGGATTCATAAATATTGTTCTTGTGTATGTATTCACATTAATACTAAGTATCAATATTATATTATAACCATATGTCATTGATTTTATAAATTATTTTCATTTTATGTATAATTGATAAATAATGAATAATTATGATTCTAAAAGACGCAAAAATATTAATCTTTTTCACATGAGTAAATTTATATCATAGAGAAACATGATGTTAATAATAAATATTAAAAAATCATTTATTAAGTTATAAAATTTTTAACAAAATATCGGATTATGAAATAAACTATTGTCAATAGGTTAGTTTCATGAATTTATCTTTTGTATCAAATTTTCAATGGATTTTGGAATAACAAATTTTGAATCATTTTTGTGTCAAGAGGTGTGAATTACAGGACAATGTAACTATTCGAAAATTTAGGGGGATTCCTTATTATTGTAGAAACACCTCCCAAATTAATGGAGCTATATAATTTACAGCTTGGATACACAATTGAAAATGAAATGAAAGTATCATTTTTTAACGGGGTGTTGAATATTAGATAAATTTATTTTGGATTATCATCGAGTTAAATTAGGAGGAAAAATTGAACATTTTAATTATTTATTAAATGAAGACACCTCAATATCAAATTTTGAATATCATAAATATGAAAATTTGATGTCATAATGCAGTATTTTCTCACATTGGAAGTCAATAATATGTTTTCATCATCAATTATGAAACATAGATAGTGTAGTATAAAACATTGATTAAAAAAAATTGTTTTTATAGTCTCCCTTTGATGGTGATATACGGTAGATAATAAGGGAAAAAGTAGTCTTATGAAAATTTGGATTGAAAATGGTGGTCAATATGATATTATGTAGTGAAAAAGGTTTTCCATAAAAAATCATTTTTCATAAGTTTTTCAGTAGATTAGGGAATATAATTGTTTTGAAGAGTGAATGAATATAATAATAAATGAGATTGAAAGCACCATTAGGTGGTCGGAAGGATTCCCAAAATTGTTTTTGGTTGAATTAAAAAATTGATATGAATGCATCATTAAAAAATAATCATGAACCCCTTCTAACTTTTATCCTTACTTGGTTGGATTTGAATACGAGGATAACCAGTGAATATTTCCTCCAAAATGATAGGTGTTTTATTACTATCATAGATTATATATAATAAAAAAAATTACACACATTTGTCTACTAAGAAAATTTATGGAAAATAGGGAAGATGAGATCTACCAAAATTTTCAAAATAATAAATAAATTAAAATAAAAATATAAAAATATCATGTCACATACAATATAATACAACTGATCTAAAAAACCCCATGTAGTTCCCATGAACCCTTACGGATCATGACCAACTGTTATATGTTACTAACACCCAACATGACCTTTAATCATATTATATGTATTATAAAAATAGTTTATATATATGGGCAGAGCATATAAGGAAACTCATTAGGATCCTCCCTAAAAAAACAAAAAATTTTAAAAATAATTAAGCTAACTCTAGGTTAATAATTGTATGATTCCAACATGTTACCAAAACTAGTAAAACTATAATACAGTCACAAAAATTCTATCTCACCAAGTAATTCATATAATGGAGAATATCCATATCAAAGCACAAACATAAGAAATGTACCCAACACCTTCTTTGGTAATGGTCTCTAAATCTTACAACCCAACATAATTTTTTTTATTGTCCCTTATATAATTCATCATGCACCATATACATACATATAATAACCCCATCATGTTCTTCACCCTAAGAAAATATATTTCATTACATCACTATCCAAAATTTATTTAGAGGGTAGTATAGACCATGTGTCATACAATATACCTTAATCTATCACAAAACCTGAAATTAAACATGAATTATCAATATTCACAATAATTAAAAACACATGTATATAATATAACATCAAGACACTACATCTTGTACAAACATGTATAGAAAACATAATATTTTTCATCTCTCATATAAACATGAACATTTTACCATAAATTTTTGCATACCATATATTACTACACAAAATTATTTTTCTGATGATATTGTGGGGAGGATGAAAAGGTTCACCATCCATTTCTATATCAATGTTGACATTATAAAAAAACCAGACACCAATACATTTTTCCTCTTTTTTCCACCCAACATATAGGGTGTAGAATTTGAAATTATAAAATTTAGAAAATCTAATATATCATAGTGGACTAAGGGAAACTGCATGGACATAGAAATAACTATAGTTATCATACCACATGAAATATTTATGTCATAGGATGGTTCTATGAAATTAAATCACATAAAATTATAAACTTTAGAAAAATTTCACACACTAATTTATAAATTAATTTATAACTAATCATTTATTAATTATTTTAGAACTATTATAAATTATTGTTCAATCATTCCATTTAAATAAAATACTATATTTATTAAAATCCATATTATAATAATTGTATCACATTCCCAATATCTTAAATCATTTATCCCTACCATCCCCTTATTTTCTATTTTCATCATTTCCAATGCCCAAAAGCTTACCATGAGTTTATTAATAATTCATTTATAGTTTCCTGGTCCATGTATCGTAGGACATGTACTATGAATTAAAAAATTATTATATCACTCATAATTAATAATCCAACTTCAATAGACTATAGATAATCACCAAAACTAACAATCAAGGAAACAATACACAAAAATGAACCATAAATAAATTAGGTTATTTCCAACTTTAAACCTATAATAATAAACATATTCCACCCATGAAAATAAAATAGTGATAATAAAGAACATCTATAACCCTTGACCATCAAATAATCCCAAAAAATTATCTCAATGAATAAGAAACAGAAATATCCCACTCTCAACTAATTATTCTCACCCATTTCCTCATATCCCTACCATAGCATGATTCATAGAAAATTAATATATGGTATCTAAAATACAATAAAATACCAAATTGTAAAAATATTTCTATAATATAAAATAATTGAGAAATAATTCCCCTAACAATAGTTACTAAATCTAGAAAAAATAATGGTATTAAAAAGTCAAACACAATTATCTTTATCATACAATTAATTTTTGAAATGAATTTTCTGATCATTATAAATATAATTCAATAATATGAACCTAATAAAAAATATTTAACAATAACAATACATCTACCGTATATATTAATTTACATGTGTTTTTATATTTATATATATTCATGGAAGTATAATATTAAATCATGTATGTCAATTTCATATTTTACTTATTCTTTTTCATATATAAAATTTCCAGACCAATTTCAATCAAATTATCCATGATATGAAATAAAAATAATCATAGATAAGTAGTTACAATACTATCTAAAAAATATATTGAGGAATAATTATAATAGTATCCTGATATACTATGATAATACCATTCTAATTAATTAATAAATCAGTAATCATCTTCCAAGAGGTTTTGTACACCATTTTCCAAATAGAGTAAAGCATGATATTATACCACTTTCAAATAAAAATTAAATTGAATGAATCTATTACATATATATGTATATCTGATCATTCTTTGAGAATGAGTGAATGTGAAAGATCTTATCTATGAACACCTCTCTCATACAGAATCCATCACCCCTAAATAATTCAACCCATGAGGAATCATCAATAAGAAGAAATGATTCACTATCAAATATTAATGATTCCAATAGCTATAAAATTTCATGATACAATTGGATAGAATATAACAAAATCGGAAATGAATAACTCCCCTTACACCACCATGAATTTATCACCTAAAACAAAGGTGTCATGACTAATAGAAGGATGATTAATTTCGATCATGGAGGCCCTTAAAATAAATATGGTTTAAAGGAGAATATTTAAAATTCATGAAATTTAAGAGGCATACCTAATTTTTATAGCATATTATTTTTCAACAGTAATGTGGAACTCCCTTGACCCCATGGTAACCCCTAGTGTTTTTACCAATCCCATTTTACTATAATAGAGGATATATTATTAATTTTTTAATCCACGAATATCATTTTTAATCTATGGATATATTCCTACATATCTCAACCAACATGAGTCATAAAGGATTAAATAACCTATCAAAATCCATAGTACAGTCTTGGGAACTAAACATTGGATACCTCTATAGAATAAAATATACAATGACCACATAATTATATAATGTACAATAACACTCTAAAAACACCTGCTTCCAAATGATATCTCATATCAATCCCACATACAAATATTTATCCTACTCTAGAACATCCAAAATCATCATAAAAATTATGGATGTTATTTTTATTAGGTCCCCCCACCTTTGATAGAAATCAAATAATTCAAAAAATCTAGAATTCAAACAAAACCCAATAATTATTGAAAAGGGAATAAAAAAACTACCCAATGATATAACTCAGTAAAAAATAAAAATAAAATAAAAATATCCAAAAAATAATATGTCAAACAAAAATATGTAAAAAACACCATCCATATTATTATAAATTAACAATGTTCAAAAATATCATTAATAAAATAAATATTTAAAAAACAAGGGATGTTTAGCACACTTCTATGACTCTTTAATCGTTGTAAATTACTCTACGCCACAATGTTGACATTGGAAATGAAATAATGGGTGTGAATCCCATGTAACACATTGATTTGGTGGTCCTAGATATTAATAAATCATACAATAATGGTTTCATATTCTTAAACTCTCGATTCATCCCATTCTACTTCATGAGAATCATCTTCATGAAATTGAAAAAAAACATGATACATGAAAGAATTCATGATTCAATGTCATCTATAGTGGATTACTGACTGATACACAACAACTCCAACACAAGATAACGCCATAAATGGAAAAAATAGACATATATATTACTCTTCTGTTTAAAATCTTTCATCCCATGATGAGGAGATACCATCTAGAATTCAAGATCTCCAACGTAAAACTTGTGAGTCCTCCTTGTTTGATATACACATGAATTAAAATTATCTTGTGCTACCTCCATTATCTCATGTATCAACTTCACCTTCACTATAATTTCTTTCACTAATTTAAATCAATGAATAGATGACTCTCAATCATCATTATAACACAATAGATGTTGGAATATTTAAATATACAACTCATTAATCATTGACATTCCATTAATATTGTGATGACTATTATTATAAGAGAACTAAACCATGGTAATGTATCTCACCAATGAAACTCTAAAATTTACAATTTATGTAAGAAAAAAGTCTTTTGATA
Source organism: Viscum album (assembly GCA_963277665.1). NCBI lineage: Eukaryota > Viridiplantae > Streptophyta > Magnoliopsida > Santalales > Viscaceae > Viscum > Viscum album. Next base: position 2,054,647,711 of record OY728120.1, on the reverse strand, counting down.
TCTTAATATAAAACTTTATCTGACCTTATGATTTTAGTTGAAATGTAACACACTGATATTTTAAAAATAATTTTGTGTTTGATAACCTATTTAGTATGCAACACTGATATTAAATAAACAATAATCTAGAATTAATTAATGGAAACTTACAAAATGTCAATAAATTGGAATTTAATTATACATGTAATATAATTACATAATATCTATATAAAGTTCATATTTATTAATAATTTATTGATAAACATATCTCTATTGTTTTTATTAATGCCATTGTATTTTTTAAAATATATTTTCTTAAATAATGGTCCTTTTGAGAGTGATTTATTTTAAAATTGTCTTTAAATTTTAAAAATAATTATGTATTAAAATAAAATCACTTTTATGTAAGTATTAAAAAACAATCATAGGTCAAAACATTTATATTTTTTTCCAAAATATTGAATTTATAGTGAATAATGAAAAATCAAGATATATATTTAAAAAATATTCACCTAAAAAATTTACATAGATCTATTTTTTTTAAATTCACTGTAACATTAGGGAAATTATTTTTTTAATAATAGAATTTTTATGATTGGAATCTATATTATGATTTCATATGGTGTAAAATAGTTTTTATACATAAAACAGATTTTTTTTTGAAATATTATTTTTCATTTCATTATGTGTTTTTATCAATGTTTAATATAGAAAATATTGAGAAAAATAATATTAAGAAATTGATTCCAAATTAGGAATAATTATTTTCAAATTCTTTATATTAGAAGAATTTATTTTTATTACATATTAACAATAACATAAGTAATTTTTTATTAACAAGATAAAGGTATAATCGGTTAATTAAAGATAAAACTAATGTGATATGGATTACTTTTCCATAAAATACATTACATTGTTATTTTAGACTGTAATTATTCATCAACAATTTAATGGAATTGAAAAAATTTACCTATTCCAATTGGATTTTCTTTTTTTAATTTCTCATATTAATGTAAACATTAATGTCAAAAAATTAGTTTGTTTCTTTTAAGAACTATAATATTTTGTTTTAGGGAAAACATTTTTTTAGTTATAAATGTTAATTTGAAATATGAATAATTTTTTTTATCAAATTACTCTTTATTTATTTATTGGTCAAGAAATAATTATCTAAATTCATTATGAAATATCCAAAAAAGGCTTATGTAAGCTGTAAAAAATCATGTAACCTATTATAAAAACATTAAATGTAATATTAGTTGGGTGATTTAATGAGAACTATTTATTTTTAAAATAAATATAAAATATTATATATTTTATTATGTTTTGGAATATATTTTTATTTTATTCATTTTATTTATATACTTAAATTGTGAGAATATTTCTTGAAATTAGAGTAATAACATTTTTTGTTAAATATATTTTATTAATTTTTTTTACGAAATAAAAATTATATAAAATATTTAAAAATAAGATAATATATGGTAAAAATCGATCATCCCTTTTTTATTTATAATTACTTTTTACCTTATAAGTAAAAGTATAACACGTTATGATTATAAATTTCATTAATGTAGTTATAGTTAAAATCTGTTAATGAAGTTCTTAAACAAAAAAAAAATTAAAATAGAAGAAAAAGATATCAAAATTTTATTTTCATATGGTATTTCATAAATAATATGAATTTAATTCAATTTATTTCTATTTTATATATTATAAAATACATGGAAAAATTTTATATTTGAATATTTTTTTTAAATTACCAATGTTTTGAGTCCTTCCCATATAAAATGAAAGACATTAACTCTTTCTTTCACAACTTCTTGAGAATACTATATCCATTAAAGGCAACAAATATATATTCTCAAAATATCAATACATTAATTAGATTTCTTATTCTTTAATGGTCATTCCATGTTTCCTTAAAAAGTTCTCTAATAGAAGTTTACAAAAAAAGGGATAATCATCTTTAATGAATCTTTTTAAATTATTTATAATTTTATATTTTCAAAATATGTTGTAACAATAATTAAATAATAATTCAAATATCATAAAAATATTTGTTTGTTATTTTTCTATTTTAATCCATATTCCATCACTTTTTAATCCAACAAAATGTAAAAACATCACTCATGCCTATGTACAGATTACCATCAATATATAGTGATGAAATTAAAATTTTATCACCATTAGACTAGTATTGTTATAAATATGAATGTAATAAATGTATATTATATGTATTAAAAAATTATACTTAAAAAATTATAATACCATATCTACCTTTTTAAATTCCAATTCATTGTAAAATGTTACTGTTGCTCAAGCATATGTGTTGACTACCACATCTATGAATCTATGTGTCCTACTATAAATACATTCTATATATGTATGGTAGTTAATATATAATTAATTAATATATATTATATATAAAATATAATTATGATTCTATATATTAAAATTATTATTTACCATGATTTATTTTCATCCGTCAAAATATAAAAACAATGTTCCTTCATATGTATGTCCTACCGTATCCATGAATGGTGTCATTTATTTTACTATATCAAAATTTTAAAGATTAATCTATATATATTTAATCTGATATTATCATCATGTATAACATTCTATAGATTATTTAATAGTCATCAATGTACATTGACCAGAATTACCAAACATAACTACTCATGAAAATTGAAATAGATAACACCAGGATATGATGATTTTAATAATATATATTAAGAATGAGGGTTGAAATATTATAAGTTTATATTGTATGATATTATTTTATTTAAATTCTACTAGTATATAATTATCAAAAATTTATATTTATTATATAGAATTTTACAATACATTTATATGAATTCAATTATGGAGGATCAGTTTTTTTGTCTCACATTTACTTATATGATATATATGTCATATTCCAAGTATGAATATATTATATAGTGTATATAATTCCCATTATTTTATTTTATTATTATTTCATAAAAATATTGTTGTTCAAAAACCCATATAATGTTGTCTCTTTCATTTGATTTTTATTCGAATCTAATAAATTGGAAAGGGATTAATGTTTTAATCCAATTTTATTTATGAGTTTTTATTATATAATATCATCTAAAGGAAATTATAATAGCCTTCATTGATAAATACTGTAGAATTTAATTTAATGTGGTTATTTATTTGGAATAAATTTTACAATTCACATTCCTCACATTATGTACTGATGAAACAGATAAATTTTTTTAAGGAAACATTTTATAATATCTCTCTTCAATGGAATAAATTTTTTCATTCATATCCCTTTATTCTTAATATATTTTTAAAAATCTGATTTAAAATAATTATATGATTAGATAAATTTATTTTTATCAATGAATGATATTTTTAGAATTTTATTTATTTATTATTCTTGTCATTTTCTAAATAATGTACTCTTACCCTTTTATGAAAGACGAGAAATGATTTTTCTATCATACACAACATGAAAAACATTACCAAGCATCACCACTAAATTTTTTGAAGATCCAATTACAAATTTCTATTTTTATTTTCAAATTAAAATTTTCTATAATTTTTTTGAAGTAAATTTATTTTTAATATATGATTTAAAAATGTATATGGTATTTTCCATAAGAATTAATCCAAAAGCTATTTTCGGGAATTTTTCATCCATGATAAAGTCCTTTAATGATATATAAGAGTTATATGGGATATTTTAAAATGATTCAATCATTATTCATTATTTTGATCGATTATGGTTATGATGATGAGAAAACGATGAATCATGTTTTCCTTTCCATAGGTTGAGTTATATTGAATGTTTTAATGATATCATGGCAGAAATATGAATTAATAGGTGATAATGTAAAGGGTGGGATCATAATTATATATTCTAAAAATGAATTGGGAAATGAATAGTACTATATGACATCAATGGTTGAAGGTGAGGTTATCCTCTTCTTAAAAATGATGGTACATGGGGGTTTTTAGAATCATGAATTAGGGTAGAAAAAATGTTATCATTAGACGAGCGATGGTACATAGGATATTAGCACATGATATAAATGTAATGAATGTAACAGTGTGTTCCTTTAATATAATATTTATATAGTTATTATCATGAAACACAAATACTGCACATTCATGACATGATATGTTTCCAATGTTATCTTACCATTAATAATTCTCATAGATCCCTTTATAATTACTGTATTTAGAACTATATATCTTTATTCCATGACTAGTTTTTAAGATTTTAGATTTCTTATGTATGAATTTCATAGGATAATCTCGAGTTATAACACCATCATTGACCATGTTATGCTTAAATGTTTACTAATATCTCCATTATTTACCCTTAGTGATAGTCAAAACACCGCCATTATTACCTTTGATTTCCCCCATTATATTAAGAAATGTTTTAGGTATCATATATCGAACATGGTTTTTAATTATGTATAACTATGTGGGATATGGTATATAACTGTTATTAACCAATTTTTAATGTATATAAGTAAATAAATAAAATAAACTATTATGGTTGTTAAAGAGATCATAGTGTTATATATTGAATATTTTTCTAAAATGATATAATTTTTATGTATAATATTTATGGGGCATTATAGTTCATATCAGGACAATTTCTAATAACCATTGGAAACAAGGGTGAGATTAAATTAGTAATAAACCTTATAATAATCCAATATAAAGGAGAAAATCATATGTTATAGTATGTAATTGTGTGCATTTTTCTTAAAAAATAATCGTGTATTCATACTATAAGTGGAAGTGGTTTTAAAACTAATTCTTATAGGTGTAATAAACTTAATAAGAGTAGGTTGGAAAAACCTAAACCATAATTCCAGTTCATGGTGATTTTTTCCCTCATTGCACACCTGGTTTGAAACATATAGGGGTATTCTTCAATTAAATCAAATTTTCGTTGTAAAAAATATGTATGTATATTTATGTAATATGATCATGGTTGACCTTGGTTAATAATATTAATTTATATATTAATAAAAAGTTCAAAATACTTATATATCCAATAAATTAACATTATTTATTATATGGTTCCACAGGATGATTATTTTTTCTCAAAATATAATTTTTTGTTTTAATTTATGTATGGATCCAATAAAATTGTGTTATTGAAAAACATTATGGGGAAATAAATAATTATCCTAATGGGAAACCAAATTAATGATATTATTCAAACTTTTGTTTTTTTTTGTTGAATTTTTTCAATTAAATATATTCATTCAATATATGAATATTCATAATTTTTTTAAATTATCTTATCTATGGTTGACCAAATAATTTGGATAATAAATCAATGTCATAAAAAATTTCATAATATGTTTTTGTAGATTAAGAAGTTTTTGTGGTACTTCATGCATGAAAAATTCATCTTCAATACACATTATCTAGAGATTGACTTGCAATTTTGGTGGAAATGAAATTTTACATGTTAAGAATATATACATATTATCTAAATATATATGGTAAAACAACTCCAAAAGTGATGGAAAATGTTATTTAAATAAAAATACCACTCTATTACTTTCAATTTAGATGAATTTATTTCCTTTTTCAAACATTATTGATTTATGGTTTTGTGGGGATTTTCTTTCATACGATAATTAACTTTGTTTTAATCAATGCAATGTTTCACTCTAAATATTTATTTGTAACTTAATATCTTCCTCAAATTCTATATTATTGTTTCTCAACAAATTTCTCTTATTTTAAAACCATGTTATGTGTTATTATAGATTACATTCACACATCCCATTCCTTATTATCCTTAGGATGTTTAACTTAAAACTTTTATAATTTTGGTTTTCAATAAAGGAAGTTGAAAAAAACTAATTTATAAGAAATACATTAAATTATAACGGCTCAATATATTAATGGTTGATGAATATAACCCCTAGATATTTATTCATAACAATATATTCCATATTTTTTGCAATGTGAAATATCGATCAAAAATAAACCATGAAATAGTATTATTTTTTGATTATCAAAACTTAGATATTTAATTTGTGGGTATGGATATGACGAATAAAATTTTGAAATATTATTATAAATTTAAAATAAAATATACATTATTTGATATATTATTAGGTAATAAGATCTCACTATCAATAATGTGTTTTCCTTCTTTAAAATACATTTTCATAGAATAAATATTTTTTGAGATAAAATGTTATTAAATTCTAAATATTTCAGAATATTTATACTATAAAAAGATAAAATTTAAAAAAAATTGGTCTGCTAAAAATAAAAAACGCTTTAATTTTTTATATTTCTGAAATGATTTAATTTCTAGTGAATTATAAAAATTAATAATTTTATTTGAAAATTGTATGTTTTTTTTTGAATTTATAGTGATCCTATAGAAAATAATAAATTAAATGTACCCTTATTTAAATTATTTTTTTAATAACACAATAATATTCACAATAATAAATTTTATATGATAATTTTTTATAACATCATTTATAAAAAAAATCTTCTGAAATACTATCATTTGTTTCCTTATATATCTTTTTAATTAATTTATACCACATTAATAATTTAAACTCAAAAATTTGATTCAATAATTTTAAATAAGATGTCATGATTTTATTAATTGGTCCCATTTAGTTTTTTTCAATATGAATAGTACACATAATAAATTTTCTTCACCACAATAGTTTTAAAAAAGTTATTGAGGATGAAGTGTAATATGAATAGTCATTATATTCATTCAAACACATTTCTTAATTTCATTGGATGAGTCGATCTACAACATAATCATCCAAAAATAAAAAATACATCATTTTTTTGTTTTAGTAGTAAATTTTTTACTTTATAATATTGAAGTAAAAGATAACGTCAAAATAGTATCTTCTGCTATATTAATAACTATATATTTTGTGATAGGGTTATAATAATTTCTATTCAATTATAAACAGAAATTTGAGATCTTAGTTACTTTTACATGGTGATTTATCATTAGTTTTAGGGTTAAAGAAATTAACTTTATTTTTTATGAAACACCTAAACTATGCTTGTCTATATTGTATAAAAATATCTAAATTATTTTTACAAATATATAAGGAATATTATTTTGGTGAGTTAAAGTACCCCCAATCATTTATGATAAATATAGAATATCATTTAATTTTATATGGTTTATAATCAAATTCTATTAGCTTCATTTCATTCTCAAATTTCAATTAGGATAATATATTTTCAAATTCAATTAATTTTATTTTATGTTAAACATATTTTTCTAAATTACATAATGAAATAAAAAACAAATTAATATAATTAGGATATGATGTGGTAAAAAATCATCTCGTGGATTTTTATGATCTAATTTATACATTATTAGAAAAATATTTCCATTTAAAATATAAATATCTTATAAATATCTTAATGTTATAATCGGGTACCATGGGGAAAGATCTAAAATCTATTGTCCAAAATGGAATAAATATATATATAAGTATATGACCACATTGAAAACAATTCCTCTTTTTCATTGGCATTATGGATATTTGTAATCAGTGTATATTATCAAAACGTGTTTAGTATTTTAATATATTTATTAACTATAGGTGTGTTATTCCACTCACTTATAAAGAGACTCGCCTTCACTATTTTCTTTTCATCTTCATGAAAATCCTAGCTCAACTAATCCCTTCTCTATTATATTATAAAACATCATACACATGGATTATAAAATATATTATTCATTAAAAACGGTTCCCAGGATCTGTATTGATGGATCAAAAGAAAGGGTATCAATGGATTGGTAATCGTGTTTACCGAATCATTCAAATTTCATTATTTCTCTATATCCTCTTAATCTATTATAACTATCCATAAATAATTAATACCATATCTCGAAAATAATAATGTAGTATTACAGTTTTGTGTCATCATAATATTAAATATTCCTCCATTAATATATAAATACTACATATATTTGATATTATTGCCAAAATTATGCTTCTGGATTAGAATATCTTATATAATTCTTAAATTTCATTCCATTAGAAAATGATAATTTCACTCATGCATACAAGTGAACCACCACCTTTAAAAAGAAATGGGATCCATTTTTCATCAAATAAATTCATGGATCAACATAAATATATATTTATTTAATATATATGATATATATGACAAAATTATGATTATGGAAATGTTATTTTTTACCTTTTTTTCATTTCATCCTTCAAAATATAAAAATAGTGTTAATGTGTACATATGACCTTCTTTTACAGTCAATGCTATAATTAAATTTTATATCACTACATATTGATGATTAATATAAACATATAAACTCTATATATATTATATTAATTTCATTCTTAACATTTTGGAGTTGATGGAACATTAATAAATGTATACAAACTATAATTACTCAAAAAATCACATTAAAAATATTTAAACCCTAAAATTGATGAATTTAATAACATATTTAGAAAAAGTGTTTATTGAAATGAAATAAAATGGTTATATATGATATTATAATTATTTAAAGGATTATATTATAGAAAAAAATTATAGTTTTTTATACATGAGATTATAGAATAATGAAATCAAGTCAAACATGAGGTAAATGATTTTCATCTCAATATTATTTTGATGAGATACATGCTTATGAATTTATTTATTCAATTATGTTGTGTATAAAATTACCATGAGTGAATTTTAGAATGATTTAATCAAAATTATGTGTTTTTAAATATCTATCTATGGTAATCCATTTTATGATATTTTTATTCTATAGTTACCTACACATAAGGATATTAAGGTTTAAATATTATTTTATCCAGTATGATTATGGTAAAATGTACTTATAATGAAATTAAATGATCCTTTCAATAAAAATACAATTAATTTAATTATAATTTACTTATTTATATAGAAAAAAAATTTCTTTTCATTTTCATCGCATTCTTTACTCAAGAGATAAAAAATAATGTTTTTCAAGAAAAACTACTTTTATTCTCTCCTCAACTAAAAATCCTTTTTCATATATATCAATTTTTTATATGAAATCCCTAATATTTTCAAATGATTATATAATTTATTAATGAAATTTTCAACCGTGATTGAAATTTATTTCACTAATTTAAAATTATTATTATTTCTTGTTTTTGAAAGATGTGCATGTAAATGTTTATCGAGACTCCAGAAGAACTATGTGTTATATACTACACACCATTATGGAATTTAATTCCATCAAGGGTAATCATAACATTTAATTTTTGTTTAAAATCACTAATATTTATTTTCATTAGAACATTCATATTTTATCTTCAGTTTGTTTTTTCATTTTAATATGTGAGTTAACATGAAATGTTGATTTTTATAAACAAATAATATAGTTATATTTTAATGGAATATTTCATTCATTATTATATCTTGGGTATATACATATGATTTAATAGCTATAAAATCTTTTTAGACCATCATTATTCATTATTTGGGTGGTTTATGATTTTGATGAAGATATATTAATGAATTACGATTACTTTTCAACAGTTCATGTTAGGATGAATGTTTCTAGGATATAATGGAATAAATTTGTGTTGAATAATGATTTTATAAGTTGTGGGACTATAAATATATATATCCCTCCAATAAATTGATGAATGACTAATGATAAATGATAATAAACGTTAAATAGGGTTTATCCAATACCAAAAAATGTCTGTACAAGGTAGGTTATCTATAAAACCCCAGTTAAATAAATAATATGACATTTTCACATTTATCAATATTTGTGAATAAAATATTAATATTACATTAAAGGGGACTCTATGGTCAATAGTGTACCCAATACGCAACAACGAGTTTATTGGGAATCTTTCGTTGCACTCTAATAATAAAATAATATTATTTTAAATGGTAGTTAACGCCTAGCCGTTGTAATGGAGAGAATGAAAAGAACTAACTAAAAAATGATTATATATGTTTGTCAAATTTTTTCACTCTTTACAACAAATGTTAGAGGATTAAAAATGCGAATGAATCCAATTTTAAGCATAAACATTCTAATATTCTTTAAAAGGTCGATTAACCGCCTTTTGATGGAGAACCTCTTTTAAATACACTTTTAGAAAATTTTATGTGTTATATTTGACAAAATAAAATTCTTCTATAGATTCGGGGCATCAAAATTTACTTTGTGTTAATTTTTGGTATTTTTCTAATAATGTTCATTTTTAATGAATAGTGAAAAATGTTGTATTTTAATTTAAATCCTCTTTTTAATCTAATTTATTTATATGATTAGATTATCTTTTTAATTGGTTTTAAATTAAAATTAGAATATATTTTTACCATTTAATGCAATAGTGGTGTTTGGAATTAATTTCACTTTGAAATTGGACTTAAACTAGTGTCAATCTTTTTATATATTCTGTTTCATAAAAACACAGTATTTGTCATGACAGCGGGAATTAATTATTAAATTAATTAATTTAACTTATATTATTTGAATTTTTTAAAATAGACATCATTTTTGAATTTGGAATATCAAATATAGCATAGGGTGAAGTTTTGGTATTTTTCTGAAAACATCAAATTTTGATGAATAGTGAAACCACTAAGTGGTACTTAAAAAACTGATTTTTCGTTTAAATGAATCATTACCACTTCAGTTTTTTGAATTTCAAAAATCCGACATACATGGCTGTCATTAGGAAGAAAAATGTGGTTCAATGGGATTAAAATAATTTTTTGGTGAATAGTAACTTTTATGTTTTTAATTGCGATTAGAGGTAATTAGTGTAATTTAAGGTAAAAATAATGTTTAAATAATATGAAATGAACTTGACACATGTCCTACCCTTATTTGATGTGTCATGGCTGACCAAGAAAATCCATGGGTCAACTTGGGGACCCCATGGAGCCACTTTGGTTGGAAAATGAAATTAATACCTTTTTATTTAAAGTTAAAATTAAAACGTCACAAACATGTGTTGGTTTACTAAAACTATTTTTTAATGGGGTTATATAAGTCATATTTTTTACTATAAATATTCATTTGAAATATAAAAATATTTCTACATCATGATTGTTTTTTATAATTTTTAGACGTTAAATAAATAAATTTATTTATGACACCGTGATGATGCAGTGATTACCTCATAAATGAACGATTTAAATAAAATGAAAAGATAATGTAAAATATAAGACCTAAACTAGTCAAAAACCTATTGGATGTGTGTATTTAGAACTATTATCACCTTATCCTCGAAATATATAATTTTGGGACCTTTAAAATCCGAAAATCATTTTATAATAAAGTAATATTTTATAACATTCTAAGAGTGCCCCTCTTCTCCTCTTATAAAACGTCGCATCTATACCACCTTACACACACCTCTCAAGCCTTTGGCTTGGCCAACACATTCCCATTTCATCTCTACACATCCCTATATTCATCATTGAAGCCTCACTTTGGGCATAATCCTTTCCAAGGAAGCCTTTGAGCTTAAATCAAAGAGAGTTACCGGTTTTAAAGGTAATGTTTTCTCTTTTGTTCTTATGTTTTATTTTGCTTCTCCAACCCCCTAAAAACTTTTTATTCTGTTATTTTTTAAAAAAACAGTATATTCAATATACTATGATTTTGTTATGTGATGGATTCACGCAACACTTACACACACCTTCATCTAATGGTTAAAGAACAAACTGTTTCTGTCGTTGGCGATTTTCTGCCTCACGAAACTATGATTGTTCAATATTCTTTTAACACCTTTAAAGGTGGCCATTATGACGTAACTGTATTTTATATTTGATATATATGGTATTTATGTTTACTATATTCTTCTGTATTTTATATTTAAAACATACCTTTATTCTTTTCATGTTGTGCAAATGCGATAATTTCATATGAAGAAGTGTGGACTACCACCCCTCAAGTGATGTGACTCATTAATGCAATACATGGAATGTATAGAGAATGGAATTAATGAACATATGTGACCTATATAACATATATATTATTATTTAATTATAATATATATATATCTCTCTCATTTATTTTTAATTCCATTAATATGACAAATAAAATTAAAGTAGCGTCCATGCGTACGTACGGCCTACCATCTCCATGAACAGTGCTTTTCATTTTTTATCTCCAAATGATATGGAATAGTATAAAATGAATATGTACCAGATATATATGATATTTTAATCATTAATACTATTCTGTAAATGGGTTACTTATAACTACATGGGAAATCATTTTCAATCATGTTCATTTTTTTTACTCATATACCAAACATCGGCAAAAACATCTGATATGAACAAACATTATTAAACAATTATTATAACATTAAAATATGTGATATGAAATGAATAATAATATTTAAAGGAGTACCTTAAGGAATTATAAATTTACCAAAGTTTATTATTCAGGAATATAAAGAAATAAACAAGACAAGTCAGACTTGAGGTAAGGGGTCCAACGTCTCGCTTTATTTTCTTGTACACTCTTTTATGTCATTTCATTTATGCTCCAGGTTCTTATGTTGGAGGATGTTATTTAATATTAACCATACTGTAATTTTTATTTTTATATGTTGAGATACCCCCTCTTACTCTCATCAATTCTTTTTTTATAATTTTTATGTGGCGTCGTTAGGATGCTGAGTTTTCTTAAGGGATTTTTTATCTCACTTTTATTATCGTGAGATTTATGCAACAATTTCCACCATTTCCTTGGAGTGGTATATGTACTGACCATTATTCTACACTTTGTGTAATATAATTTCGTTTATGAGTATTTACATCAATGTTGTATTTTCCTTTATTCATGGGGTGTATTTTTTGAAAGATACCCAAGTCAGTAAGGGAACCTTTCACCCTCCTCTTTTTAAAATACTTCTTTTGTTATGTCTTTTAATTCACATACTATTAAGTTGGAATATTTTCTTCTATATCCTTATTAATGTAAATTTTATGTCCAACTTATGAGATACCCTTTTTATATTTTATCAACTATATTTCTGAATTTTGAAGTAATGTTGTTAGGCTGTCGAATTTTTGGAAAGGAACTTCTTAACCCAATTTTGATTCTTTGGGATAAACTTGTACTCCTTGAATAAGTCGTTCTATGAATATGTGTGAATAACCTGTGATTTTTTGACACTTAATATCCACTTATATTTGGTGTATTCATTTGAAACACATAATTATGTAATTGAATTATCCTTAATCTAAGGATACCGTCTTTGTAAGGGACTTCATCTCAATATTTATTCATTGAGGCATATTTTGTTTTATACACAACTTTATTTTTTATGGTGTATAAACCCCTTTGAATTTTATGCTTATTCAAAAGGAATATTTTTTTATATGAAGCATTTTACTAAACAACAAAAGGAATGTTTCTTTGTTGTACGTATGCGGCGACAACGACTTCTCCACCGCCGTGACCATTATTTGAGTTTCTGCTTCCTCTACAAGCCATACTTTATTTTAAATTAAAAAATAAATACCATGTTTTACTTTTCTTTTATTTTGTTATTGAAAATGGTTTTTATAATGTTTTTATATCAATGGGTTGTATTGATATCGTGTGATTGAAAAGTGTAACTGTTATGTTTCCTTTATGCATGTTTTATGTGATAAGATTATGTTATGGTTCTTGGGCATTATTATGAAGCCAGGTGGTTTTGTGATAAACTAATGGCGGGTGAGCCCAATATAGCTCTCTGATGCATTGCGTAACGTGAAGTAGTTAAACGTTAAGGTTTCTCTGAAGTGATTTAGGGAATATACTATGATGGGTATTCTAAACGTAACCAAGAGGGTTACTCCCTACATAAGGATGTTATAAATGCCTCATGTTACCTTTATGCCTTATGATTTCTATGATTTATTCGTTATTTGATGAGGTATGTTAAAATTCTTATGTTTTATGAGTAGAGTATGATTTCATACATGGACTAATGTTTTCTTTTCGTACATTTATATCTCTTACTGAGATTTTTATACTCATCCCAAGTTTTTGAAAAGTTTTTCACAGGTCAAGGGAAAGGTTCATGATATGATGATAGTGTCAAGGATGTTTCAAGAAAGAAACCATGTTTTATTTTAAATATGTTTCTGTTTATGGGGAAAAACCAATACTATCTTTTAAGTAACCAATTTGTTTAAATGTGGAATGTAATTCACGATTTATAATCTAATTCTCTAAAACTCTAAACCCGAAAAGATCCTCAATGTGAATTATTCATTTAATTGAACATTAAGTATGGTTTAAGTCCATGGCTTTATAGTTGGTATCAGAGGTCAGTTTAGACAACTTTATGAATTAGGAGTTTTTGTTAGACACATGATTAGTCCCTATATCTATTATTTCAGTTAAATCCTTGTTTTATAACATTTTCCAGTTCAAGTAAAGTTGGTTATGAATGGAAGGAGAAGGATCTCAAACGAAATTCCTATCTATTCCGGATGACATGCTTGCAATAATTATTGCAAAGTCATGTTCAGATGATTGTGAACACTTCTTAGCATAAAACTCACTTGCAAGAAATTGTTTGAGATATCAAACAGCTCCACTATACCTCATTATCATCGTGGATCATGGGTTGTATTTAGAAAAATACTATTTTCAAAATATTCTCATATTTTCAAGAAAGGTAAATATTATCAAGGTATTTTCAAATATTTTACCTTATCACAAGAATTTGAAACATATTATGATTATAAAAATGGTGCTAAGGAAGGAGACCCTTGCGCAACCTATTTATATTTTCTTTTAAAATATAGTCTCTCAGCAGATACTTATTGTATTTTAAAAGGACCAATAATAGAAAGTTTCAACTCAAAATTTGTCTGACTATTTTATAGATATCATGTTTTATCATGTGTTTTGGAATTATATGCCATTCATGATTATTTTCCAAAACTGTTCTTCTGTGAACACCCATATGACCAATGTTGTACAAGGTGTATTTGGATGGAGGAAGAAAATGATTTTGAAGGATCTCTAAATCATTATTGTAATGCATGGGACATATACCTACGTGAGCAAGATGATGATGAAACCGAGTGGACGCCATGATCAAGGTATGATGTTATTCATTTTGGGAATCATTTTATTTTATATCATGGTGGTGAAATAAGACTTCACGAATAATGATGTTGAGATCATAATGAATTTGGATGAAATTGAGAGGTATAAAAAAACTATTGAGGTTAAAACATGTGAGGGTTATTTTTGGAGTTTTATAAAAAGGACAACAAGCAGACCGTGTGACAACCTGTCACATCGGACAAAGATGCGAGAATCGAACCCACAACCAAAGTGCGACTGGTATTTATCGCCTACCACTGGACTACGTGAAGTCCCTAGTTAGTATGAATTATTCTTTTTAGATAGATGATTTTATGAATTATGTGTATGTTGATTTTGGGTTATCTATGGAAATTATTAACATATCATAGAGGATATAGGATTATGTTAATTACTTTTCAATATGAGACTTTAAGAGAAACTGATGTTCTTGGGAGATAAGTGTTAATTTGTACCTTGGAAGGCTATGTGATTAAATCCTTAAAATATTTGGGTTTCAATCTTAGTTTGGTTTACGTTGAAGAATTTTATGGACAAATTGATTATTTAATGGTCTTTGTTGAACTTTGGGTTTTGTTTGACAAATTTTGGAGATTAAGAATAGATTTTTTTATAATGTATTATCTATTTTGGGTATTATCTGATCTCATAATAACGTTTTAGGTTTTAGTTTGGGTTATGGTCTAAATACATGGGATGTATATAGTTCTCTTTTTTGGATTAGGTAATTCTCTTGTAGTTGATTATAGCTCTCTTAATGTAAACAAGTCTTCCTAAATACTCATTATTTAGGGAAAGTATGAGTTTGTGTAAGAAATCTAGTAAAATTTGAATGTCAACATGAAACGTAAGAATATTTCCTTAAGATAAAAAATAAATTCCTCAATGAAAAGTAACTTAAAACAAAAATGTTGTCTATTAACTTTTCCTGCGGGGGAATCAAATACCGTTTAACCCACCACAAGTATGTGATTTTCATGTGGTTAACGTTCTCCTAAACATGTTTTCTATCACTCTCCCTCAGAAAATGACCCTTTTTTTTCATTCATATCCATGTTTTCCTACATGGAATCCTAGTATGGGTTAACTCTGGTGACCTTTGTACTTCTCTTTCTTTATTTTAAAGTGATTGTTTTACTGACTCTTGTTCCGAAGTGGGATTTCCAATGATGTTTCCAAGCCCAATTTTAAAATTGTGAGGACGCAATTCCCAAAAGTGGGGAAGGATGTAACACCCCAGGTAAATAAAGAATATGACATTTTCACATTTATCCATATTTGTGATTAAAATATTAATATTACATTAAAGGGCATTCTATGCTCGATGGCTTACCCAATACGCAATAACGAGCTTCTTGGGAATCTTATGTTGCACTCTAATAATAAAATAATATTATTTTAAATGGTAGTTAACACCTAGTCGTTGTAATGGAGGGAATGAACAGAACTAACTACCAAATTATTATATATGTTTGTCAAATATTTTTACTCTTTATAATAAATGTTGGAGGATTAAAAATGCGAATGAATCCAATTTTATGAGTAAACATTCTAATATTTTTTAAAAGGTCGATTAACCCCCTCTTGATGGAGAACCTCTTTTAAATCAACTTTTTGACAATTTTATGTGTTATATTTGAAAAAATAAAATTCTTCTTTAGAATCGGGACATTAAAATTTACTTTGTGTAAATTTTTGGTATTCTTCTGATAAAGATCATTTTTTTATGAATAGTGAAAACTGTTGTATTTTAATTAAAAACCTCTTTTTAATCTAATTTATTAATATGATTATATTATCTTTTTAATTTTTTTAAAGTTAAATTAGAATATATTTTTACCATTTTATCCAATAGTGGTTGTTGGAATTAATTTCACTTTGAAATTGGACTTAAACTACTGTCAATCTTTTGATATATTATGTTACAAAAAAACACGCTATTTGTCATGATTGCATGAATTAATTATTAAATTAAGTAATTTAATTTATATGATTTTAATTTTTTTAAAATACACATCATTGTTGAATATGGAATATCAAATCTATCTTAGGGTGATGTTTTTGTATTTTTCTGAAAAACATCAATTTTTTATAAATAGTGAAACCACTAAGTGGTACTTAAAAACTGATTTTTCGTTTAAATGAAACTTTACCACTTCTTTGTTTTGAATTTAAAACATATGAAATACATGGTTTTCATTAGGATGTAAAATGTGGTTCAATGGGATTAAAATAGTTTTTTGGTGAATAGTAACTTTTATGTTTTTAATCGTGATTAGAGGAAATTAGTATAATTTAAGGTAAAAATAATGTTTTAATAATATGAAATGAACTTGAAACATGTCCTAACCTTATTGTATGTGTCATGGCCGACCAAGAAAATCCATGGGTCATCTTGGGGACCCCATGGAGCCACTTTTTTTGGAAAATGACATTAATACCTTTTTATTTAAAGTTAAAATTAAAATGTCACAAATAAGTGTTGTTTTACTAAAACAATTTTTACATGGTGTTATATAAGTAATATTTTTTACTATAAATATTAATTATAAATCTAAAACTATTTACTACATCATGATATTTTTTTTATAATTTTTAGACATTAAATAAATTAATTTATTTATGACATCGTGATGATGCAGTGATTACCTCAAAAATGAACGATTTAAATAAAATGAAAAGATAATGTAAAATATAAGACCTAAACTTGTCAAAATCCTATTGGATGTATGGTTTTTGAACTATTATCTCCTTATACTATAAATATATAATTGTGGGACCTTTAAAATCCGAAAATCATTTTATAATAAAGTAATATTTTATAACTTTCCAAGAGTGCCCCTATTCTCCTCTTATAAAAGGCCCCCAACTCTACCACATTACACACACATCTCAAGCCATTGGCTCATACAAAACTTTCCCAATTCATCTATCCACATACCTCTCTTCATCATTGAAGCCTCACTTTGGGCAGAATGATTTTCATGGAAGCCTTTGACCATAAATCAATTAGAGTTACCAGTTTTAAAGGTAGTGTTTTCTCTTGTGTTCTTATGTTTAATTTTGCTTCTCCAACCCCCTAATCACTTTTTATTATTTTCTTTTGTTACAACACCGGTATCTTAAATATACTAGTATGTTTTTATGTGAAGGATTATAGATACACTTACACACACCTTCATCTAATGGTTAAATAACATACTGTTTCTGTGGTTGGTGATTTTCTCCCTCACGAAATAATGATTGTTCAATATTCTTTTAACACCTTTAAAGGTGGCCATTATGATGTAAATGTATTTTATATATGATATATATAGTATTAATGTTTACTATATTCTTATTTATTTTATATTTAAAACATATATTTATTCTTTTCATGTTGTGAAAATGCGATAACTTCATATGAGGAAGTTTGGACTACCACCCCCTCAAGTGACGTGACTCGTTAATGAAATACATGGAATGTATAAAGAATGAAATTAATTAACAAATTTGACCTATATAAAATATATATTATAATGGAATTATAATATATATATATCTCTCTCTCATTTATTTTTAATTCCATTAATATGACAAAAAAATGAAAGTAGCGTTCATGCGTACGTACGGCCTACCGTCTCCATGAACGGTGCTTTTCATTTTTTATCTCCAAATGTTATGGAATAGTAAAAAATGAATATGTACTGGATATATATGATATTTTAATCATTAATAATATTCTGTAAATTATTTACTTATAACTAAATGGGAAATACTTTTCAAACAAGTTCATTTTTTTACTCATGTACCAAACATCGGCAAAGACATCTGATATGAACTAACATTGTTAAAAAATTATTATAACATTACAATATGTGATATTAACTGAATAATAATATTTAAAGGAGTTCCTTAAGTAATTTTAAATTGACCAAAGTTTATTATTCATGAATATAAAGAAACGAATAGGACAAGTCAGACTTGAGGTAAGGGATCCGACCTTTCTCTTTCTTTTTAAGTACCCTCTTTTATGTCATTTCATTTATGCTCCATGTTCATATGTTATAGGATGTTATTTTACATTAACCATAATGTAATTTGTATTTTTATATAATGAGATACCCCCTCTTACTCTCATCAATTCTTTTTTTAGAATTTTTAAGTGGCGTCGTTAGGCTGCCGAGTTTTCGTAAGGGATTTTTCATCTCACTTTTATTCCCGTGAGATTTATGCTGCATTTTCCACCATTTCAATTGAGTGGTATATGTACTGCCCATTATTCTACTCTTTGTGTAATATAATTTCATTAATGAGTATTTTCATAAATGTTGTATTGTCCTTCTTTCATGGGGTGTATGTTTTGAAAGATACCCAAGTCGGTAAGGGAAACTTTCACCCTCCTCTTTTTAAAAGACTTTTTTTGTTATGTCTTTTAATTCACATACTTTTAACTTGGGATAGTTTCTTCTATATCCTTATTAATGTAAATTTTATGTCCAAGTGATGAGATATCCTTTTTATCTCTCATCAACTCTTTTTCTGAATTTTTATGTGATGCCATTAGGCTGTCGAATTTTTGCAAGGGAAATTCTTAACCCAATTTTGATTCTTTGGGACAAACTTGTACTCCTTGAATATGTCGTTATATGAATATGTGTGAAAAAATATGTTATTGTTTTACACTTAATATCCACTTATATTTGGTTTTTTCGTTTGTCACACATAATTATGTAATTGATTTATCCTTAATCTAAGGATACTGTCTTTGTAAGGGACTCCATCTCAATCTCCATTCACTGTGGCATATTTTGTTTTATACACAACATTCTTTTATAATGTGTATAATCCCCTTTGAAATTTATATTTATTCAAAAGGAATCTTTTTTTATAAGAAGCATTTTACTAAATGACAAACTGAATGTTTCTATGTCGTACGTATGCGGCGACAACGACTTCTCCGCCGCCGTGACTATTATTTGAGTATCGGCTTCCTCTACAAGCCATACCTTTTTTTAAAATCAAAAATAAATACCATGTTTTACATTTCTTTTATTTTGGTATTGAAAATGGTTTTCATAATGTTTTTATATCAATGGTTTTTATTGATATCTTGTGATTGAAAAGTGGAAATGTTATGTTTCCTTTATGCATGTTTTATGTGATATGATGATGTTATGGTTTTGGGAATTATTATGAAGATGGGTGGTTCCGTGATAAACTAAGGGCGTGTGATCCCGATATAGCTCTCTAGTGAATTGGGTAACGAGAAGGAGTTAAACTTTAAGGTTTCTCCGAAGAGATTTAGGTAATATACTGTGATGGGTATTCCAAATGTAACCAAGAGGGCTACTCCCTACGTAATAATGTTATGAATGCCTCAAGTTCCCATAATAACTTATGATTTCTATGATTTATTCATGATTTGATGAGGTATGTTAAAATGATTATGTTTCATGAGTAATGTATGATTTCATACATGTACTAATGTTTTCTTTTCGTAATTTTATTTCCCTTACTAAGCTTTTTATGCTCATCCCATGTTTTTTAAGTGTTTTTCACAGGTCAAGGGAAAGGTGCATGAAATGATGATAGTGTCAAGGATGTGTCAAGAAAGAAACCATGTTTTATTTTAAATATGTATCCGTTGATGGGGAAAAACCAATACTATATTTTATGTAACCACATTGTTTAAATGTGGAATATAATTCATTATTTATGATCTAATTATCTAAAACTCTAAACCTTAAAAGATCCTCAATGTGAATTACTCATTTAATTAAACATTAAGTAAGGTTTAAGGGCGAAGCCTTATATTATCCCAATACAATAATTGGGTAGATGAGATGTTATCCCATACCGGAAACAAGAATATGAGAATTTAGTCTAGTCCTAACATGTTATGAATATATATTTTAGTTATAATTTGCATAATTTTTATATGATTATGATAATGTGAAAATTATTACACTCTTCTATAATAATATTTTCTACCAATATTTTGTTCTCATTGTTCAACTTCTAAGATTCATTTATTATTAAGGTATTAAGAAACAAAAATCCTTTTATCAAATGACATTTTTATGATGCAATAATTGTTAGGAATAATTTCAAATTACAAAATTCATTTTATCAAGACTATCTTTCATTATTCTGTTTATATTCACTGATATCTCCCCTATTTACCCCTATTATGCTTTTAATCTCACCCGTTATAATCTTATCTTTTCTTATAGATATAAATGATATTTTTTATTATGACCTATTTAAAAAAGGATATTGTTATGATGAAATAGGTGAGAGATGATATAGCCCATTTATAAAATTATTTATTATGTATAAATTCATCAATCAATAATAAATTGTTCAGGTTCTTATGTCGATCAAAATGATATATGTGGAATATTAATATAGATTGATGTAATATTTATATATGAAAAGAACATGTCAATATATTAAAAGTGGTTCTAATTTATAGATATGGTGAAAATTATTGTGTGACACCAATAAAAACAATAGATGAAGAAAATAGGTAATGGTAAGAGATTATCATCATTGGAAGCCCATGAATCCTTACAACCACAACCAGATACAACCTTGATAAAGAATTAATATAGATCAACACTTTAATAACAATAAAGGTACATAAGATAATAAAACATCCCAATATCAACATTATATTATCACAACCTCACATATCTCAATGATAAAATACTGTGATGTACAAAGAGATTTCTTCCCAAATCCACCGTGGGTAATCTTGTGGATGAAGTAACCCATTGAGAACAAAATGTTTACCCTTCAGCCTCTAAAAAAATAACCATGATAAGATAATCTATATGATTTTTTATCCATCCAAGACCAATAAAACATAAATATAAAATAATGATAAGTCACATACACACCATTATTTATGTCTAATGGTATAACATTAATATCACAGAGAATAAAATATTTATCGTTGAATGAATTAAGATCCACCTTCAAACAAAACATGATGTTGGCCATACTCAGAATATAAAATGGTAGAATCAACAAAAACAAAACAAATTCACAAATACAAACTCAAAATATCATATCAGGTAATCCTCCATCCTCTACACTAATGAATTATAAACTATAATCTAGTATATACACCCTATTTCTTCAAATTCTCCCACATTAATTTAGTTCACAGTGAGATCCTCATATATCCTCTTAACATTACTACACATTGGAAAAACATATCTAAATGAATTCATGATTAAAGAATAAACTAATATATTACATTACCTACGTGTATATGATAAATTTTAGTCATAACCATATAATAATTAAATCAACAATAACTGAAAAAAATCATATCATGATAGGAGAAGATATAACAGATGATCAAGTGTTTTCTGTAGACTAAACTGTGATAACCAATGAATAAATACCACCATAAAATTTTATAAAAGTTGACCATGATAGTGTCCATATAATATGTGGTATAATTTCATTAATTTAGTAATAATTTTGGAATTTGTTAAGTGATAACTGCTATCATTTTTACAAAGAATTAACTTAATCTATGATGTGAAGTATCACAATAATAACAGAACACAACACACTCCTATAGAAAATTTAAAATATAATAACTAGAAACTATTTCCATTAAAAGCACAAACATATATCATTACATTGGTCATACAATATGAATACATAATTTTTTCTATTAAAATATTCAAGTGGATTCAAAATTTAATAAAATTCGTGAATTTATCTTAAAAAAACAAGTAATATTATTAAATCATTGTACCTTCAAAATATTAACAGGGGATACCGACTGGAAAGTATCTTCATTCAATGAGTAGATCCAGGGATACTCTATTTTGAGAAATAACCTTCCACATGAAATTGACCTCACAAGCCCATAAGAAACCCTTCCACGGACTCTATAACATTTGATGATGGTAATGAAATTCCAAAAAAATAATTAAAGCATGGTGTTTCACTCCTCAGAAAATAAATACCCAATTCTTCGATAAAAAACATGAGGTATCAAGAGATAAATTCATGTAACATATAGTTCATCAGTTCCAAGAACATTGATGGATGATTTGTAAAACCTAGCAATATTATAAATACCATTCAATGCCTATAAATGTATATAAAATCATCATTTAGAAAATCCCCATTTCTCACCAACATATAATTATATCACAGTTACAAATTTTTCATCAATACCCAATATTCCCCATTTATCTTATCAAATATATCGTATACATATGGGATAAGATAACAGTTATTCAATGTCACCTAATTGATGAGGCGATGATAAATATATAGACTTAAAATACATTCACCTTCTATTTTAATAGAACTTCAGTGTCCCATGGAAACATATTTATTTAAATATAAACTCACTGTATAAGTTCATCTTACCATTACTCAGAAGGATTCAGCTAATATAAGGATATTGATATTGGACATTCATCATGATAAAACTCAATCATGCAGAAAATATTATTTGGAGGAAGTTCAGTTTAAACACCATCAATAACGGATTTAGGGTACATTTCAAAATAATTGCAAATTCCCATATGATTAATAATTGTAGAAATTAACATCCTCAATCCAATCATGAATAATGTGTAATTAACACTAATAAAATATATTTTAGGGATTATATCTCTAGTAAACATGATATTATATCTATCAACATCATATAATATAACATGTATCGTACATCAATTAATAATATCATGAAAAAATAAATCTATTCCATATTGATGATTATTTTTTATTATGTGTATAAAAATTCAGGATATCTTTTGAATAGGGATGTTTTCCAGCCATCATATCATTATATGTGCACACATCATACATTATATCTAAAACAACAATTAACATCATCAGATCTAAGGACAAGATAAAATTCTACAACTCAAGTTCAATAGTATTTAAAATGGTTCATGAAGGGAAGAATAAATAATCTCAGGAATAAAACAATAAATAAATCCATTCAGTACTAAAATAGACAATAACTATCATGATGTTCTAATCACCTCTAGTCAAAATATACAAAGCATGAATCTGAACACAGCATACTCTTGTAACTATTTGACATAAATGAAGATCACCTCTACTACTACAGACGTCCCAATATCATTTATGATGAGGGGAAACATGTGGTTGTCAACATTCTACCCATCCCCCTCCATAATGATCAAATGTTAGATAACTATACCAATAAAATCTTCAAAAAGGATACACCTACAACAACTAATCCAAAAAGTGACATTCATATCCTCACTGACTATCAATAATGTTCATGAACCAATTATTCAAAACGTAATGAATAACACATATATCAAAACTCTTGAACGATCTCTACTCTAGGGTCTGATGTAATGACCCATAATTATATCAATGGAAATTCCCTTCTAATCATTATGTAATGTAGTGTAAGGTGCATACAAACGATAGAGAAACACAAAAAATATTATTCCCACTAAGGAAAAATGATAAATTAGTTAGAAAACTAATCTATATCAATTACACATATATCTGTTTGAAAATAAATTTAAAATATTTGAAAAAATTGGATAATTTGGATATGTCCAATCGACTAGAATGACTACACATGTGAAAAATATTAGAGAAATAAAATATTATTTTAACAATAAATAATTAATTATTAATATTAAATTATATGTATAAATTTCTTAACATATATGTGAATTTAGATTAAATTGGGTACTCAATATTTATTCAATGTAGTCTACCCATATGGAAATTATAAATTTTCCTTTTGGATTAATAATCACACCACTAAAAAAATATCCAATTAATTGGATTTGTAATATGACCGTTATAAAAAGTAATATTACTATTATAAAAGTATCCTAACATTTGGAAATGTAAAATAAAATTTAGGTACCTCTAACATCATAATAATATGTGTTTATTTAAAAAATTAATTATATATTATGATATTTTTCATTTCAAACAACAGTGAATATAGTTTTTAAATTTATGAAATATGTTTTTTTGTGAATTATATAGAACCACAATTTAATTATTCATTAGAGACAATATTTTGATTATATCGTGGTACACACAAATTTTTTCCGTATCTTAAACACATTACAAATAACTTTGATAGCTTGTGTTATTTGCAAGGTTGTATTTTCACAAAAATATATGATACAATTAATATTAATATTATTATATTATTATAGCTACCACATATCCATTGGAATGGATGAAATGAATAAGATTAAATGAAATATTAAAATATGATTTTAAAATATATGTAAAATTAATCCTTTGTTTATCAATTAGTATAAGTGAATGTAAGAACTATTTTAAAATGACAAAATTAAATAACTATGAAAACAATTCATCAATGTAAAAACCTAAATTTATCTCAATAACTGAAAAAAATGGATTTGAACATCCAAAAAAATTAATATATTATATTTTTAATAATTTTTTTAATACCCATCTAAAATATTTGATATGTATATTATAAAAATACATACAATTTCATGAATCAGATGAAACACTTTTCTAAAATATATTTTTACCACCTTTAAATGAATAACCATTTTTAAATATGATTTTTGAAACATTTAAAATTTTTATTTGAGAAAATAAAATTCATTTTTTTTCTATGATAAATTTTATATTATGGTGAATTTTTTGAATATTTATAGGAAAAACATTTTTTATGAATAGTGAATAATACAGAATTTTAATTCAAAACATATTTTTCATATAATTTATTTAGAAGATTAAAATATATTATTGATTTGTTTTAATGTTATATTAGTTCATTTATAGATTATTTAAACGAATTTAGGTAGTTTGAATCAATATTAAATTCAAATTGGATAAAAAACAGACACAATATTCTAACATTTTAACATTTAAAACTGGTTGTGACATGCCATATATGTGATAAAATTTAAATTAATATATACCACTATATTTTATTAGAATTTAGGAAATATGGATTCCATAATTTTAATTATAATTATTTGTACCTTAAAATAATGTCAACGTTGTTTTTGATAAAAACTATTCGTGAAAGTGATTAAAATTAATTACATCCTTTAATAGGAAATGTCGCTTATTAAGGGACTAAACTGTAAAATTAATGATAAACGACATATAAACGTGTGAAAAATCCAATTTTATACATATTTAAATTTTAGCCTCCCCTTTATTACCATTTTATTATAATTGGAAGAACATTTGATAAGAAAACGTGGGTTGAATTCCTTTTTCAAAAATTTATTTGAATGGAACTCCTCCCCCACAATAGAAAGGAACTCAAACCTCTAACTTATTAAACCTATAATGACCATAGGATGACCCAATATATAAAAAGACTAGTTACAAACATCTCTACCTTCAACCCATAATCCTATTAATTATAATAAATCTAACCAAGGAATTTCTTTGTTGCTAACCAGGAGGAGTTACACAAAGCTGAGGTATCAGCCATCCTCAAAATCCTTTAACTTGTTTTCATTATCAATAAAATTAATTATGAATACCAAGTGATTAAATGAAAGAATAATTTTACTCAATATAATTTTTTCCTTTTTCATTATAGTGTTTATCACAAAATGTACATAGACTTCCATCTAATGGGTAATGAACTTATCATTCTTGTGAATGGTGAATTACCACCTCACGAAAGATGTTGTTGTTTTTACATTACAACTACTCATTGAAAAGACTCGAACTTTTGAGTAAATATTGTTCCCTATTTTTTGTGGGTTATTTTATTTTTTATTTAATAAAATGAGTATAATTAAAATGGGATCATTGGGTTTCGACTATTATAAGACCATTGGTCAATATAACTGTTATAAACTAAATGTTTCAATTATTTTCTATAAATACAAGTGACCTTGATTAATTAATATTGAAAGAAGATTTGATGGCCCCATCCAGTAGCCTCATGCTGATCGATGCCCATTTGACGGAACTCGGGAAGGAGGGAGTACCTTTGGGCATTTCTCTAGATCAAACCCAAGCCGAACATCATCGTGTGAAGATGTAATAGAATCGCCTTCATGAAAAGATCAAGCAGATAGAAATCACTACCTGGGCAATGTTGGTCGATCCGCCCAAGATTCTATCTCCCTAGCACACCTTACTCTTAGTTCATATGCTGGTGTTATATGGGGTTATGTAACGATACTGTAACTGCCATGTGTAATCCTTTCATTTAAATAAAAATTGTGATTTATTCTTATGGTGATTTTTGTGAATTTTCAAATGTTCGGATAAATATAGTATGCATATTATTTATTAATTTTAGAAAAAGGAGATTTTAAATTTATTTATTAAAACCTTAAATAATTAATAATGTGTAATTATTTTCAATAAGTTTTCTTCTATAGTTGTGTTCAGTAAAAAAATTTAGAGTCTAGTAAGATCAATATAATTTTTGATGAATAATAAATTATGAATAGTGATTTTACGCTTATGATTAGTAATGTGATCAAATTGATTATGTAACCTCAGATAAGAAAGAATTAATATAATCTAGGCACCTTGATTGAGTAATGTGATTCAATAAAATAGTTAAATATCTCTTTATGAAAGTACTGGTAAATTATTTTATTTTTCAGGTGAATAGTTTTTTTATTTTAAAATTATGTTAAAAATATTTACAAAATTATTTTAAGAAAATGGAGTTCATTTTTGAATACAGATCATCGATAGTAGGTTAAGGTGAATTTTTGGGATTTTTCTGAAACAATTGAATTTTCAGTGAATAGTGTTTTATATAAAAATTAAATTAAAAATATTTAGAGAAATATTATTGTAAAATAGAGTTCATTTTTGAAATCCGACCATTGATATTTGTTTATGGTAAATTTTTGGGATTTTTCTGAGAACATTGAATTTTCAGCGAATAGTGAAAATGCAGTTTTGAGTATCGGGTGTTTAATGAAATCATTGAGGATGTAATCAATATGAAATAATTCTTATCGACTTATGAATATAAAGATAAGGTATTAGGTGTACAATGTTTCTAATACCATGGAAAAATACCATGGGAATGCCCATGGTTTGTCCAATACCACTGATGAGGTGTCACTTGGCAATTAATGCTTTTCCCCTCACTAATCCTATAAATACGAAGAATTTCCCTAATTTATTTCATTTCCAAATACTCCCCAATGATTTTATAGTCTCATTAAATCCAAATGAGTCCTCCCAAGGTCCCCTCAAGCAATCATGGTCCCGACCAACGAGTATTAAGAGTTATGTTTTAAGGTAAGAGATCATACCTCTCTCTTTCTTTTTATGTACTCTCTTTTATTTCATTTATTTTCTGCTCCATGACCTTATGTTTGATGATTATATTTTATGTTCACATTGATTCTATTTTTTTATTTTCATATGATGAGAGTCCCCCTCTTACTCTATTCAATTAATTTTAAGAATTTTTAAGTGGTGTCGTTAGGCTGCCGAATTTTTATATGGGATTCATTTACCCTTATCATTTTCAAAGTTCTTTTTTCATGTCATGTCTTTCAATTTCCTTTTTTTATTTTAGTGTTTTATCTATATATCCACCATAATTTCCTTTTATGTTCATATAATAATAGACCCTATTTGATCTCATCAATTCATTTTTTGATGTTTTATGTGACACCTTTAGGCTACCGAATTTTTATAAGAGAAATCTTATTTTTTTCTTCCTTTCATGTTTTTCATTTCATATGCAATGTTTTACATATTTCATTACCTTGTTCTTATATTCTTTATATTCGATCCCTCTACTATTTTTTTGTTCATTTATTAGTGGTTAACCCATGTCCCCTCTATTTTCAATGTTTTTTAAAACCCTGTAACATTGTCGTTATGCTGCAGAATGTTCATCTCAAAATGTCTCTATCTTTTTCTCAAATTATTTTATTTTATTAATTAAATACTCAATGATATTTCTTCTAAAGGGGTATTCAAATATATATATTAATTTTCTAATTTAATTATGGGATTTACATACATGATTCCCCCTTTCCTTTTCCGTGGGATTAAAATGACATAAAGATCATGTCTTAAAAGCAATTTTTAAAACGATGTGATTATAAAATGAAACCCATTTATGTTATTCCATATAGGTTATTTATGAAATTTTTTATGATGATATATGTGTCTCACATGATAATAAAGGAAAATTTATTGTTGCACCATGAGAGCGCTCCAATGCATTGGGTAATGATGTAATCTCTAGGGATTATAATTTTAACGATATCTTGGTGAATAACCTTGGTAATTTTTTTAAATGACGCCTTGGAGATGGACCTTGGTGATATGTTCATGATTGTCTATGTTAAATGTTGTAGCCACATCATTAATTTATGAATCATTTTATCTTCATTACGATATGTCACATGATCTCTTTCTCAAGCCATAATGTTATTTATCATGACATTATTGATGTATCTCAAGTTCACATGTAAAATTTATCCCTTGTTTCTCTTACTGTGCCTTCTGCTCTGCCTTTCCATTGATGTTTGTTCCAAAGTAATGAGATGTAGTAATGAACATAGGATGAACAAATTATGAATCCTTTCATGTGTTTAAGAAGAATTTGTTTATATTTTCATGTATTAAGATCCTGGATTCCAAGACATTAAACCATAAAGATCATCAGTTTTGTATAATATAATGAATGTTTGTGTCATAAAAAAGTGGAATTCTATAGTTGGTATCAAATGATGGTTTTGTTTTTATGAAAATCCAGACTTCATAACTTTACATGTTTTTTTATTGAAATTATTAAAAATTGGAAAACATCCTGGTATCTTGGTGAAGTATTGTGTTAGTGGTTTCCAAAAAAAATAAATCCCTATATGGAAACGAACAAGAAGGGGTGGCTCTAGCACATATGTACCTAGGAGTGAAAACTCTAACAAGGTGTTTCAGGCTTCACCCAGGGTAACCTGGTGTATGACAACGGTCCTTTATGCACTCTGTGTTTGACACTCCCGGGGGATATGCTTAGTTAAATTCATAAGATTAGTATGAACCATTATTAAAAGAAACAAAGATAGAATAATATAATGATTCACATAAGAATATATGATAATGGATAACCTAGATTTGAACCTAGGGGATAACAATCTAGGATATACATTTCATCTACAAGTTTATTCTTCTATTCTTAATGTTTCCTTTTCATGATTATTGGATAGGTATTTAAGCCCCATAATTATAATTTCTTTTCTTAGTTAATGGAAGGAAATAGAAGAAAATGTCCCAACAACCAATGTGATATGAAATGTGATAATATACCTATTAATATGATAGAGATGATGGGAGATCATGTTGAATATATTGTGATTATGAAAAATCGGCTATCAAAAATCACAATTAATAATTGGTACATAGTTGTGTGCCCAAATTCATCAAGGAATTGGAAGATGAAGTCTCAAGGATGTTCATCTGATAAAGGTGATAAGGGAATAAAGACCCTATTTACATTTTTTAAAAAGTGTCGAAAGAGGAAGCATGTAAAATGTCATAATGGAACTGGGAGACGTTTTAAGTGTTGGAAGATAGGGCATAAAGTATCCAATTGCATTAAAAATTAATAATGTGATGAATGGAGATAATGTTCAATCTAATGTACCTTCTAGTATTCAATGTCATAAATGTCGATATGTTGGACATAATCCAAGGAAATGCTCTCTTGGAAAGGATGAGAAGCATTATGAGCATCAATAATCATCATGTATAAGAAAACAATGCAAGTCCTATGCTGAGATGGATAATGATGACTGATGTACATGTAACTTCTTCAAAATAATTGTCCATGTCCCATTGTATTTTAGTTCATTCTCTATGAGAATATCTTTAATTTTTTCTAAGAACATTGAGTCACCACCAAAGATGGTTTTATATCATTAATGAAAACATCTATTTTTATGTATCACATGTTGATGTTGTTAATCTCTTCTTATTGAAAAAAATTGATTAGGGGATTAAAAGATGAATATTATTTTGGAAGACATTCACTAATATGGGAACCCTATTTGATCAATGTAAATAGATTACTATGGTATTTTCATTGGGAAGTAAAGTTTGACTAATATTTTGAATAATTGATGAATTTAAGTTGAACTTATGGTAATTTATGTTACTTATGGAAATAATTAACCTATTTTGGGGAAAATGTGATTAGGTTAGTTAATTTTGTTATAAGACGTTAAGAGTGATTTATGTTTTTTGGAGATGAACTATAAAGATTATCTTGGAAGAATATGTTATCAAATCCTTATTATATTTGGGTTCCAATATTTGATTGGATTATTATGAAAATTATTAAGGATTATTATGTATTGAATGGTCTTTTTAGAACTTTGGGTACTTTTGTTGAATTTTGGAGATTAATAGTCATATTAATTTTTATAAAGGATTATCATTTTTGGGTATTATATGATCTCGTATTAACCATTGTATTTTTAGATTATAACTAAATAAAATGGAAAAATATAGTTATTCATTTGTGAATTATGTGATTCTCTAGAAGATGATTCTTGTGCTTTTGATTAGACCAAGTCCTTTTGAATGCACTTTGTTTGGAGAAAATATTAGTCTTGGTGGAAACTTATTAAGGTATGAAACTCCACCTAATGGTAAGTATATCTCCTTATGTTTTTATTCTATGTATTAAATTAAATACTCAAAATTATAAAAAGTAACATAAAACATAAATGTTGTTGGTTTATGTTTTCTACTGGGTAATCAAAGACCGTTTAACACATCTTACGATTGTGATCTTATTGTGGTTAATTATCTCCTAATCATGTTTTCTATCACTCTCCATCAAAACATGAACTTTTTTTTCTCTTCCATATCCATTTTTTCCTACATGGAATCCAAGTATGGCTTATGTCGGGTGACCTTTGTACTTCCCTTTCATTCGTTTAAAGTAATAGTTTTACTGACTCTTATTCTGATGTGAGACATTCAACGATATTTCCATGCCCAATTTTAAAATTGTGAGGATGCGATTTCATAAGGGGGAAAGATTGTAACGTCCTGAAATTTTGAGTAAATCATGTTCCTTAATTTTTTTGGGTTATTTTATTTTTCATTTAATATAATGAGTATAATTAAAATGAGAGTGTTGGGTTTCGACATATATATGAGCATTGCTCAATATGACCATTGGAAACTAAATGATATAATTATTTTCATTGAATAAAATTGATCTTGATTAATTAATATAGAAAGAGGATTTGATGGCCCCATCCTGTAGTCTTGGTTCGATCGATCCCCATCTAACAGAACTCGAGAAGGAGGTAGCACCTTTGAGCTTTTCTCTAGAACAAACCCATAAAAAACATTATCGTGTGAAGTTTGAATGGAATCACCTTGGCGAGATGTTTAAGCATATAGAAATCACTACTCGAGCAATGTTTCTCGAGCTGCCCCATAATTATATCACCATAGCACACCTTACTCTTAGGTAATATGCTGTTGTTATAAGGGGTTATGTAACGAGACCGTAACTGCCTTGTGTACTCCTTTCATTTAAATAAAAAATGTGATTTCCTCTTATAGTGACGTTTATGAATTTTCAAATGTCTCTATAAATATAGTATGCATATTATTGATTAATTTTAGAAAAAGGATATTTTAAAAATATTTATGTAAACCATAAATAATTAATAATGTGTAATGATTTTTGAAAAATAGTCTTCTATATGTAGGATTCGTAATAAATCTAGAGTCTAATAAGGTCAACATAATTTTTGATGAATTGTAAGTTATGAATAGTTATTTTACGCTTATGATATGTAATGTGATCAAATGGATTAAGTATCCTCACTTAATAAATTATTAATTTAATCTAGGAAACATGATTAAGTAATGTGATTCAATAAAATATGTAAATACCTATTCTAGAAAGTACTGGTTATGTATTAGTTTTTTTGGGTGAATAGTGTTTTTTATTTTAAATTTAGATTAAAAATATTTAGAAAAATATTTTTATAAAATGGAGTTCATTTTTGAATTCAGAGCATCAATATTAGGTTATGGTGAATTTTTAGGACTTCTCTGAAACAGTTGAATTTTCAGTGAATAATTTTTTTTATAAAATTTAAATTAAAAATATTTACAAAATTATTTTCATAAAATGGAGTTCAGTTTTAAAATCAGAGAATCGATATTTTGTTAAGGAAAATTTTTGGGATTTTTTGGAGAAAGTTGAATTTTCATTGGATAGTGAAAATACAGTTTTGAGTTTCGGGTGTTTAATTAAATCTTTAAGGATATAATAATTACGAAATAGTTATGGTCTACTTATAAATATTAAGATAAGGTATGAGGTGTTCCAATTGGCCAATACCATTGGAAAACCCATGGTTTTACCAATACCACCGATGAGGTGTCCCTTGGCAATTAATGCTTTGTCCCCTCACTTCTCCTTTAAATACCATTCATTTCTCTGTTTAATTTCATATTCAAATCCTACACAAATGAATTTATGGACTATTTACCTCCCAAGTAGTCCCCACATGGTTCCCCCAAGCACTCAATGTCCCGACCGTCGAGTTTTAAGAGTTATGTTTTAAGGTAAGGGATCCTACCTCTCTCTTTCTATTCAAGTACTCGCTTTTATGTCATTTCTTTTATTCTCCATTTTCTTATGTTGGGGGATGTTATTTTATATTCACCATAATTTAATTTTTATTTCCATATGATGAGAGACACCCTATTACTCTCTTCAATTCATTTTAAAAACTTTTATGTGGCACCGCTTGGTTGCCGAATTTTTATAAGGGATTCTTTCACCCTTCTAATTTTCAATGTTCTATTTTCATGTGAAGTCTTTCAAGATAATTTTTATTATGTTGGGGTATGATATCTATATCCATCATAAATTCATTTTATGTTCATATAATGAAATACCCTTTTTTATCTCATCAATTGGTTTTTTATTTTTTTAAGTGACGTTGTTAGGTGGCCGAATTTTTATAAGAGAAATCTTATTTTCGTCTTCCTTTCAGGTTTTTCATTTCATATAGTATGTCATTAAAATTTCATTACCATGTTCATATATCCTTTTATTCTATCCTTATACTATTTTGTAGATCATTTATGAGTAGGTAACCCATGTCCCCTCCCATTTCAATGTTTTCTAAAACCACATAACATAGCTGTTATGCTGGAGAATTTTCATCTCAAAATGTCTATCTTTTTTTCCTCAAAATCTTTTATTTTATTTATTGAATACTCAAATCTCTTTATTATATAGGGTTATCCACATATATATCAAAATGTTTTATTTTAATTCTGGGATTTACATACATGAAACCTGCTTTCCTTTTCCGAGGGATTAAAATGACATAATGATCATGTCTTAAAAGCAGTTATTAAAACATTATGATTATGAAATGAAACCCATTTCTTTTATGCTATAGTGGTTATTTATGAAATGTTTGATGATTATATATGTGTATCAAATGATAATAAAACAAATTTAAGGGTTCACCCTGATAGATCTCCAATTCTTTTGGTAATTATGTAATCTATAGGGATTATAATTTTAATGATACCTTGGTGGTTAACCTTGGTAACTTTTTTTTAAATGACACCATAGGGATGGACATTGGTGATATGTTCATGATTTTATATGTTAAATTTTTTAGCCACATATTCATGTTATGAATCATGTTATTTTAATTATTATATGATTCATGATCTCTTTCCGAAGCCTTAATGTTATTTATCATGACATTATTATTGTATCTCATGTTCACATGTAAAATGTTTCCCTTGTTTCCCTTACTGGGCCTTCTTCTCAACCTTTCCTTGGATGTATATTACCAGGTTATGAGATAAAGTAATGAAGTTAGGATGAATAAATGAAGAGGCCATACATGTATTTATGAAGATTTTTTTTTATGTTTCCATGTATTAAGTTCATAGATTCCAAGACACTAAATCTTCTAGATTCTCTGTTTTATATAATCTAATGAAAGATTATGTGATAAAATGGGGGGATTCAATACTCATGGTTGGGAATTATGATGGAAAAAATGGATTTAAAAGATATATATGATATAAATGATATATTTATCCCAATTTTCTTATAATCTAACACATACCTTCATGCTTTCTATTTGTTTTATACAATTACTTAGTTTGTAGCTATTTGGACTATCATATCCTCAAAGCGATGTGATTCATCCATACTATAAATTAACTATATTAAGTATAGAATTTGTGAATTATGTTGATATATATGAGAATAAATTAATATAATGTTATTATATAAATATATATATATATATTTTACATGCATTCATTCAGTATGACAATAAAATGGAAACAACATTAATTAATACGTACTACACATCATCTCCAATTACAATGAATTCCATTTTTAATTTCTATAATTTATAGATTTTTTTAAAAAACCTATATAATATATATATATATATGATATTTATTTCATGTTTTAAATTATAAAAATATGTATATCATGATCTAATTAATACGATGAAAAATAAAAAGTCCAAACATATTCAATGAACAAAGAGGTTATTAGCTGAAATATAACAGAAACGTGGGGTTATTAATAAAAGTGTAAAATAAAATAATAAAAAATAATATATTGTATGAGATATAATAATATGGTTTTTTGTATAATTTACAATAAAAATATATTTAATATAAATTATTTTGGAACATGTATAATAAAATTGAAATCTTAATGTAATATAATTTCATATCAAATTTTAATTTTCATGAGATACATTCCATATTCAACACTCATTTCTTTTGTTTATTATTTATTAAACCCATGAATTTATTCTATGATTCTTAGAATTATATTTATGGTTATTACCATATCGACTTTTTGATCATTCTTACATGGGGT
The DNA here is from genome assembly GCA_963277665.1 of Viscum album. NCBI lineage: Eukaryota > Viridiplantae > Streptophyta > Magnoliopsida > Santalales > Viscaceae > Viscum > Viscum album. Next base: position 2,054,611,751 of record OY728120.1, on the reverse strand, counting down.
TTTTTATTCAAATGTAACCATATCAGTAATGTAATTTTGTCTTAATTTTCATTCTTTGAAGAACAATCCATGTTCTGGAACATTATTTTTAAAATAGTTGTAAATAATGAATTGACATGGTATAAATTTAATATAATTATTTTAATGATATTTTAATATTCATGTAATTCCTTCTATTTTTTAGGATTATATTTTACTAATTTTGTAACGGTTTATAGCTATAATCTCATCATTTATCATGATTGTTTATAATTATATTTCCATTGATTGAATATCATGATAAATATATATATTAAAGAACTTAATTTTGATAACATCTAGTAATTCATGTAAAATCCATGTAATTTTCCATTTTATAAATTCTTTCGTTCTTATGATAAATAAGAAAATAAAATTTTGAAATATGACTTTATTTCTACTTTTAGTAATAAATCATTTTTATTTCAATGTCCTGTTTTCTAAAAATGATTTCAATTTTTTACTATTATCCTTTTATTTTAAAAAGACATTTTCACCCATATATTTCTATTTTACAAAATGGTATTGTATATAATCTTCTTATCAATTTCAGATCAAGTCACTTTTCGATGATTCAATGGTGCAGAGGGAATGTTTAGCATTTATGGACATACCTGTCATTATAACCGCAATTTAGATAATGATTATTTTTAATGTTTACAAGGATATATATTATTTAATGAAAATGCATTAAAAAAATTTATGGAAATTGTTTCATTTTAATGTATTTATTCTGTGAAAATTATTCCTTAAAATTTAATTAGAATCAAAAGTGTGTTAAATGATTTTTAGAAAATCCTTTATATGTTTCCAAAAGTATTATTTGGAATAAAATTATTTCAGTGATTTTTAGGCTTATGTTATAATTATTCCCAATATTTTAAAAGAAAAATCTTATAAAATGGTTTTGATGAGTTTTTATACGTTTATAAGGTCTATTACATGGATTATTTCCATGAAAATTTTTATGTATTAAAAAAAAATTTAAGGAGGAAATGATATTTTCTAAAAGAAATGTACTATATTAATTTTCATGATTCCTTAAAATGTTTTTAGAAGTTTTTACATGGAAATTAATTTTCAAAATGTTATATCTTTCAATATTTTAATATCAATGAAAATTTAAATTCCATGTGATCATTTAAAATCATTTCCATTTTAAGATAACATTCATGGTTATAGATTATGCTTTACTAGGGATATAAATGACGAATTTCCTTCATATAATTTCCATATGTGTTCTATGTTTTTATGGATTTATGTTTATGAATAATAATTCTCATAAAATTTTATTACCATAACAAATGCTTTGGAAACCTAATTCTTTAGATAGGTTTTTTATGGATGAAATTTTTATTAATCATATTATTGTTTCATAGGTTATAGTATACATAAATGTTAATCATTTCCATTTAATTGCATGGGATATTATATGATGTCACTAAAACCCGACTCTTTTTATTGGTCATGGTATGATGCATGTTTTATTATCTTGTGGAACATGTATGTATGATTTTCTTATTTGATGGGTGGGTCCCATATCTACCTCCAATGAATTGGTTAATGATTTATATCACATTGGATAATGATGGGAATTATGTCGATGGGAATGATCCACTATGGAATATGAGGATGCACAATACACTATGGCAAGGTGGGAAAACATGATCCACTATGTAAATATTGGGAAACACAATCCCCTATGAAACATATGGAAACAGAACCCACAATAAGAATTTTCGGAAACCCGATCCACTATGAGCAGATGGGGAATCTCGATCCACTATGGGAAGACGGGGAAGTATGATCCATTGTATGTAAAGGACTACGATAATGGATGGTGATGTGTCCCACAAAGTAGGTGTTTTCAACATGAAATACTCTAATAAGTTTTTCTAAGAGAGCCTTGACATGTGGGGAATGATGTTACAAGTTTATATGTCTATATCAATTTAATGTATTATTTGTATTCTATGCTTTTTTGGATTATTGTATTTATTAGATCATGATTCTGGAATTATGTGATGGTAATCATAATTCCCTGATTCATGATTGTGATCTTTAATATGTAGGGTATGATCTTCAAATGTATTGATCATGTTCTCATAACCTTATTCGCATGGGTATTTTTTCTATTTCTCTATTTTTACCGATAAATAGAATCTATGATAACCACATTTTATGTTTACATTCCATGCATTATAAAGATATGTATAATTTTTTGTTTTCCTAATAAAGGTGGTAATCATAGTAAAAGTAGTGGTATATAATGTATCTCCATTATATATTGTTGTGTATATTTCAATGTTTCCAAAAGCATTAAACCAATGTAATCTTCTAGCATCACATTTTGGTACTTTGTTATGTATTACAAAAAATTGATATAATTAATATGTATGTTAATAATATGTTGTTATAGTTTGTTATAGAGAAAATTATTAATATACCAATATAATACATTATGATAAAACCATAGTGGGAACTCAAATAACATGTCAAAGGACAAGTCAAAAGATAAATAGAAGTATATGAAACTTTCATGGATTTTTTGTAATTGATAGAGAGAATAATTTTGAAAAAGTAAATCCATGTATAGATTCTACAATTGGACTGGGTTTTGGAACACATATACCTATTATTAATAACTATAACAACTTGTGTTCATCTTGAATCGAGTCTAACGTGGTACATAACAATGGTCATTACATTTCACCTGGTTTGAAACTCTTTGCGAATATAAAAAAGGAATTAAAAAACTATTCATGAACTATCATGAATATTTTAAAACTAATTTTCCTATTAATAAACTATTATAAACCTAAGGTGTTATAGGTTAAAAAGGGGTCATAATGTTGACATCCATTATGTTCTTTTTTCATTATTATGGGGTTCCTCAATATGATATCCTTTTAGTAGTCTATGAATTTGGTTTATATCAACTATGGTAACTAGAAGGAACTGGGATAGCCATGAATATGATGGATATCTTGTTGATATTTAGTCAAATGGGATGCTAACTAGAGTAAAGGAAGTTTTAATCATGCCTAATTACTTTTCAATGAACATTAATAACAATATATATATTAACTAACTCATAGGCTTAATATATAATAAAATAATGGATATTTACGATAGATCTAGTAATGGAGGCTAGGGATAAAATAATATTATGAATATTACATTTCGAGAATGAGGGAAGAAGAAACAACGGGAATGTATCTAATGAGTATGATGACATTATGAGTATAGAAAATATGTACATAAAGAAATCACCTACAAAGGGAATATGAAAGATTCTCCTAACACAATATATGGGAATATTTACCTCCTTATGAAGTCATTGAAGGTTAAATGTTTTTACTGTTGAAATAATTTTGACTGTGGAAATTAAAGTACCGTGTTGATGGCGTAATAAAAGAATCATAAAATTGGTACAACTAATGGTTATAATGAATATGATGATGAGACTATATGTGAAATGTGAATGTAAAGAGGTGTTATTCAACAGGATGTGGTAGCCTTGTCAGTGTATTATGGATGAAGGGGTGTAACCTAAGTCATTATGTATTTGGACTCAATAATTATTAGATATTAAATATATAAGTATTTTTCACATTACTTTTTTGAAGGACGTGTATGAATATGTTGAACAGTTTAGATGGAATTGATATGCGATTTAATCAAATCGTGATATTCATCGAAACACATGATTATGTAAAAGATAACCATAATATGTTCCTAATTATAAAATAATTATGTTTGGATAAAAGTAATGTTGGTTTTCTAGTATTCATTATAATAATAAATCATGCATGTTTCAATAAATATTTACTTTAATTCTAGTTATTAACATATTCCAATATATTATAAAATAATCGTATTCACATGTTTGGAATGTGAAAACTATGTGCTACTATATGTCATATTTTGGATCAATATTAAGTGAATCTAGTGACCTGATTTCTAATGTATCTGATTTCCATATATTATTTGGTTTATAAGAATAACCATTTATGGAATCATTTATTTTAATCATCGGATAAGGATATAGATATTAAATTATTATCTCTCTATATGATAATTTATCTGAATTGGTTAAATTACGATAAAAAAGTTATTGTGATATTTTTAATGTTGTATCAATAAATTTATGGATCTCTTGATCTGATAATGCTTCGTGAATGAAAAATTATCCATTATTTCATAATATAATAGTTGAAATGGAAATTCATCAATGTGAACCAGTGGGGGAGGTTATCCTAGAATAACGAGTGTATATATTTTTATGAAAATTCTTCCACTTTAGGAAATGATCTAGAAATAAAAATATTGCATAATACCATACTTTTTTTAACTGATGACCATTAAAATAATCATAGATTTATAAAATTAAGGCCCTCATGTTTCCTTTTATAGTTAACTTATTTGTGATTTATGACCTCAACAACTCAATATAAATATTTACACAGTTACTCTATGTTCATGTTTTAACATTCCAAAAATGATCCCCCATGTGGAAACCTAGATTTCAGTTACTTTGGGTAACCATCATTTGTACGAAATATCATTTTTAAAGGATGTTTTAGTATTTAGTTTTATTATATTGGATTTTATGAAATGGTATTTCAATTATTATACCTCTAATAATCTCAATGAATATATATGGATAAATTATTTATATGGGGGTATAGTGTAACACCTCAATATTTTGGGATTTTTTATTAATTTAATCATTTTTATATTATTATTTTGGAACAACATTAAATATAAATTTTTATGTTAATGCACTATATTTATTTTCATTATACGAAACACCAATTTATTCAGACTCTACAAAAAACCCTATGATTATCATTTAGGTGAATGTAACACTATGAATTTCTTGTATTACAAACAATAATGAGTTCCTTTGATAAATTGTGTTATTTGAGAGGTACTATTTTTTCAAAAGTAGAAGATAATATTAATATTGGAAATAATATATTATTATACATATCCCTTCAACATTATAATTTAGGAATCTTATTAGATTATGTAAATTTTAAAAATATGATATAAACATGTATATTAAATAAATACCTTGGGTATCGATTAGTTGAAGAGAATTTAAAAACTATTTTAAAACAATGAAAATCTTTTTCTATGAAATATATTATTCTTTGTAACAACATAATTTTATATCATGAAATTAGAAAAAATACTATTGTTTTAAATATTTTATATATACTATATATTCTATAAGAATTTATTAATCATATCTAATATATTTGATAGCTATAATATAAGAATGAATCCAATTTTATGAATAAAAAGTTATATTTTTCTAAAAGGTAAGTTTCCAAAATTTTGAAAGATTTATATTTTTAATTTGAAAAATTAGACATCAATATTGAAATTAAAATATCGAAATAATATTAGGTTGAGATTTTAGTATTTTTCTGGGAAGATTCTATTTTTTAATATAGTTATTAATACTGAATTATAATTGAAAACATCTTTTTCATATAATTTATTTATATGGATAAATTATATTTTGTTATTGTTTTTAATGTACAATTAGATATATTATACATCAATTAATTCAATATAGTCCATTTTAGCTAATATCACTTTAAAATTAATTATAAAAAACCATAAATTTAAAAATTTAGGTTTTAAAAAATGCTGTGTCATCCCATATGTGGGATTGAATTTAAATTAATTTTTTTCCATTCTATGATTTGATTTAGTAAAAATTGAATTTATAGTTTTTATCAAAATAATTTATTTTTTTATAATAAGGTAATAATATTTTTTATAATTTTCTAGTGAAATTTATTAAAATTAATTTCAACTATTAAGAAAAAATAGGTTAATTAAGGACAGAACCTTACACATAAGGGATTAAATTCCCTAGAAAGACATATTAATTTAATTGGATGGAAATATATCAACCATATACTCACTACTAATAAATTTGGATTATTCTTAGATCCAATTATCATACAAAAAACACGGATGGAATTCTATTTTAAAAAATTTGCAAGAATTACACTCCTCATCCACTATAAAATGGTACTCAACCAACAAACTTATTCAAACCTATCAATCCATTTTTCCTTCTCATAATATTCTTAAAAAAATTAAAAATCTACCACTCTTAATTATTGAATCCTATTTTTGGGATGATATTCTACTATGTAATCTTTTGGTGTGAACTCAGAGGAGTTACCCAAAGAAGATGCAATATCCTTCTCAAGCTCATTGGTTTTTTCTTCATTCATGGACATTTTAATTCATATATTTAAATGACTAAATAATATGAAAATTATTATAAATATAATAATATTTTTGATTCTAATTTTTATACATATACATATTTACACCTTCATCTTATTGCGGATGAACATACCTTAAATGTGAACTACGAATTACTACCTCACGAAACATTGACGTTAATTTTTCTATTACAACACCTCAAGGTTTTTAATTATGAGGTAAAAAATATTTATTGATTATATATATGATATATATGATGTATTTATTTTTCTTTAAATATTATTTTTCACATACCTTAAATTTTTCCATTTTCTATAAATATGACAACTTTGTTGTGGAAGTGTTTCCTACAACCTCCTCAAAACAATCTGATTCATTCACAAACTATATGAAATTTATTTATGATTAGTTTAGTGAAATTATATGATATATATGAAATATTATTTTTAATAATTATATTATATATATATCATTTATTTTATTTTTTCAATATAAAAATAAAATGAAAACAATGTCTATGTGTACGTGTGTATATCAGACCATATCGATCTATAAGTACCTAACTTTAAACATTAAATATTCTTGAATTATGAAAATAATTTGCAGTGAGGATTTTTTAAGGTTTATAGCTTTATAGAATTATTTCATAACATATACATAACACCTTGTATGTTACATATAGAGACATCTAATATGGTTCCATTTTTTTCCAAACATAAATATTATTGAAATAAAGAGTCATGTCTAGTTCCATGTTTTTGAAATAATTCCTTTTCCTTGATCCCATCCTTGACTATATTCAACATTATGTCATGTGAAAAACTTTTTTTAAACATTGGATGAGCATAATAAGCTCATTAAGGGATACACAAAGAAAGAAAACTGTATGTTTTTCAAAATAACAAGTAAACAATGAATAAATTATAATAAGAAATAATTTTTACCTTTATGAAGTAGTAAATACTCTTCACTAAATAAAATATCATTTAATATCCTTTGGAATATGATAAAACCCATATAAATGACACATATCATATAAAGGTAACTTCAAACATAATCATACTAAAATAGAATAACCATACGGTCGACTTCCACCCATATCTCTAAATGGAATAGACATACAACCGACCTCCATAACCAATGAATTGAAGATTATAACATTACCACCCATCATGGATTATCACAGCACCACCCGTCATTAGGTTTATCACATAACCGCCCTTCAAATTCCCATGTACCATTATAAAATCATAACACATACAATAAATATAAAGGAATGAAAACATTTCCACATTTCAATCATAATTTATCACATAAATATAATTACTTAAAAAATCAATTATCAAAAAAATCAATACAAAATAATAAAAAGTGTATATGGTATTTATTTTCCTTTTAAAAACATTACGACATGCTATGGAATCCAATGTTCATATAATACTCGTTGCGGCGGAAGGGTCGTTGTCACCGCTTACGTTAAAATAATCATTCATTTTATAAGTTCTGTAAAATGATTCGAATAAAAAGAATACATATGAATGAAATGATTATTAAAAGTTATTTATACAGCGTATAAAATCATTTCATGTATTAAAACAAAATATGCCTCAATTAAAGGATATTGAGACGAAGTCCCTGACCTCATGTTTGTCTTGACCCATTCGTTCTTTAATCTCTTAAATAATATTCTAAATATAATTTCAACATTTATTAAAAACATTTAAAATTTTATCACTTATTACCAAGTTATAATCATTATCTAATCATTAATGATAATAATGGTCGTTTTGTCGACATTAGGTACTTGAGTAAAAAATGGACTTCTTATAATTACAAGTTGTTTATGTTGTCAAATTTTCATTATATACCAAATGAGAATCATGATTTAAATATCATATGTGTCATATTTATCCAGTATATAAATGTATTTATAATAGTACATAACATTTGGATATAAGAAATGAAATGCACCGTTCAAGGAGATGGTATGATGAATGTATGCATGAATGCTACTTCAATTTCTATTTCGTATTGCAATGGAATGAAAAATTAATGATACATAAGAATATTATAATTCAAAAATAATATCTTATATAATTCCATTAACTCTACCCATTATACATTCCACATTAATTCATTAACAAGTCATATCACATGGAGGGGGCGGTAGTCCACACTTCCTCAAATGAGATTATCGTAAATACCCACTATGGAATCCATAATGATATTATATAAATTAAAAATACAAAAGGATAGAAACAATACAAATATAATATATATCATATATAAATACAGTTCCATCATAATGGCCACCATTATAGGCGGTTGGAAAATTATGAATAAATATCGTTTCGTGAGGTAGTAGTTTGTCATCCACAGAAATAATATGTTCTTTACCCATTGGAAAAGGCTGTGTGTGAGTGTATTTTGAATCCTTATCATAAAAAAACCTAGTACATTTAGGATACTGTTGTTTTATATAATAAATAAATAAAAATAGGTTAGGTGGTTGGATAATTAAAATAAATCAAAATAAAAAAAATTATTTTAAGAAAAACTATTACCATTAATTCGGGTAACTCCATTTGGTATTAACAAAAAGGACATAATGAAGTGACTTATGCCTATGGAAAGGCTGCAAGTAGTAGTATAAAGATGTAGGGAGAATAATTGGGTTGAATTTGGAAGAGGCATGGGGACTGAGAGATGTGAGGAATGGGTTTAAGGTGAGGGATTTTTATAAGGGGGAGGAGGCTCTCTATAGGAAAGTGTGAAGTTTTTATATTTCCATATAATGATTTTCGGCTTCTAATGTTCCATAATATTTTAAAGTAGAATATAAGATGACTAATGGTCAAAATAAAATAATCCAAAAAGAATTTGAGAGTTTTTGGTTATTATTTTTATCTTAATAATATTATTTATTTAAATCATTTTTTAATTAGGTAAACACTGCATCAATATTGTGTCATACATAATTTAATTTATTTTATGTATAACAATTATTAAAAAATATCATAATGATGGAAATATTTTTATATTTCCAATGAATATTTACAGTTGAAATGATAACAAATATAACCCCATGTAAAAATTATTTTACTAAAATATAGTTTTTTATGTAATTTTTGTCATTACTTTATGATAATTAAAATAAAGTGTCAACATCACTCTTATGTGGCTCCATGGGGTCCCAAAATAGACCAAAATATTTCAATGTTTGGTCATTAGTATTAAAATACATTTAGGAAAATTGGTAAGGTAAATTTGTATTATTATGATATTCTATTTACCTTAAATTACTCTATTTAACATTAACCGCATTAAATAAAAGTCAAAAGTTACTATTCACTGAAAAAATATTTTCATCTTATTGAACAACATTTTGATGGATCAAATATGTAGATGTTAATGTATATTATATGGAATAATACAAGATGGGGTGAATTATAGGTTTAAAAACGCTTAATAAATTAGTTAAATGATCTTAAACTAATACAATTCACATCAAAAACAAACAACCACAATTGTATTGAATATAATGGTATGATGTGATGTAATAGTATAAGAAAAGTAATGAAATTGTATTCAAGATGAATACAGTAATCATAGTAATAAAATTGTGACGGATTCTACCATAAAACATATATAATCAATCGATACAATATGTAACAGTTTGAATGTAATTAATACAATTAAAAACGAAATATAGAATGAAGAAAGGAAAACAATAAAATTCCATTTCTTAAGAAAAACAGCAGCGGAAAAGTAAAAGTATACCAATTTTTTTTGAACCAAAGAGAAGGGTTATTCTTTCACCTAGGATAAGAGGGTTGTCATACCACCACATTGGTAACCCCTCTATATGATGATCAGTACGTATGTCTGCCTATCCCGGGAAGCCCTCGATACAATGATCGGTTCGTCTGTCTGCCTATCCCCGGCAGCCCTCGATACGATGATCGGTTCGTCTGTCTGCCTATCCCCAACAGCCCTCAATTTTGTAGGTATTCAGAACCTATGTCATTCAATCACTTGAATTCCCTTGATACGATGATCGGTCACAAAAAGAACAAACAAATCACTTATAGAAATATAAAAACTAAGAATGAGTTGTTCGTGTTTTATAGTTTCAAGGCTTCCGCATGAAGCATGAGAAAAGTCACAGTATATATCTATAGAACTTCATAGCACAAAATGATTAGTTTCATAAACGAATATATTGCCTTCAAATGACCTCCTATTTATATTCCTTAGGTTCCAACTGTCACATTGCCTCCAACGGTCATATTTCTCTAGAATAGTCGAAGGGACTTGGACACCTCGCATTATAACGGTCATATTGAAACAGAAAACACGAAATCATTTTGATTAGATTATAACTAACTCCACAACATCGTTTTGGTAAAAAGATATATTAAGATGTTAACTATGAGTACGATTAAATGATTTTATACGATTTCTAGTCAGTATGAAAATTATAGTCTGTACGATCAGTATGGTCAGTACGAACAACATGGTAAGTACGACCAGCATGGTCAGTACGATCAGCATGATCAGTATGATCCACATGGTCAGTAAAATCAGCATAATCAGTATAATCAGCATGGTCATTACAATTAGCATGGTCAGTACGATCAGCATGATCAGTACGATCAGCATCGTCTGTATGTTCAGTATGATCAATACGATCAGCATAGTCATTGATATTTTTGATTTCCAAAACAATATATAAAAGTCTAAAAAGATATTTTGACTCAACAATCTCCCCCTTCTTGGAATGTACAAAAGAAATAGTAAACACAATTAGAAATTATTATCTCTCTCTGAGTTATTAGAAACTCTTCTGAATACGAAATTGAATAAAAATAATTCCCCCTTAGGTATGTAATTTCCTATGGATTGTATTAGTATATTTTCCTTGATTTAGAAGTGTTTTCTTTAACACTCTCCATTTATAATACAACCTCCCCCTTTGTAAAATATTCTCCCCCTTTGTGATTTACAAAAATAAATGGGTAACTTGAGTATCCTGAAACAGTTAGAAAAGAAATTCCGAACAAAAGGATTAACATAATTGTCATTACAATAACAAAAACATAGGGTTCACGAGAATAAAATAGTCATTTGTTTTCTCTTTCCTTTTCCTTATTTATCAATTCATGAAGAACATATTTCATATTTTTGATTTCTCTCTTGTCTTCTGAAATTGAATCACCCTGAGATCGGGGAATCTCTTATTGGTCGGAAAAAAGTTGATCTTGATTCTTGATGGTCTCCTCCTGTACTCTTATTACTTCCTCAAGAGTATCAATTCTGTCTTGAAATTTCTTATTGTCTTTGGATAACACAAAATTTTTTTTCTTCAAAAAACTATTTCATCTTTGAAAGATGAAACCTTCGAAAACATAGACTGAAAATCATTCATCCACTCCTTCAATTCATTAAATGAAGGAATATCGGCTCCATGAGTTACCTAATTCAGTCTTTCAATAGTTTCATTGTCATGTTTATTGAAATCAATCACAAGATCATTTGATAACCTCCTTATATCTTCAGTTTCTATCTCATGGCCATTCACTGAGCTCTCTGTTTTTTTGACCACATGGCCATGCTATTGTAAGCCTTCTTATGTGCGAACGATCTTTCAAATAGAACATTCAAATAAGATTGACCTGACAAATGATTCTTTCTCAATTCTTTTACAGAGCCGAACTTCTTTCTCTGATTATCAGTGATAAAATCAATTTTCCCCTCAAGCCTGGGGAAATATGGAATAATCTTTTCTACCCTTATTAAAACATGAACAATGTAATCACTCATCTTGAGAGATATTTTTGTTATTAATCAGTATCTACATCGAACAAATCTAGTTCATTTGATCAGCTTGAGTCAACAATAGGTTGTTTTCCTTTTGCGTTTTCGTTCTCCTTTCTTTCTTCTTCTATTTTATCACTGATGACAATAACTTTTTCAGTATGAGAACATTGAGCACCTTTCCTTCCTTGAGAATAAATTTTATCAGTAGTTTCAAAAGATTGAATAGGTGCTTGATCTTCATGAGGAACTTGTTGAATACCTTCACTCTGCTTTTGGTATGATTCTACTCTACTATTTTTTGATCTTTGAAGGAATTATAAAATAAAATCTCCTTCCTCCTCTACAAATTCCTGTATTTATTCCAACATCTTTTTCCCTTTTTCATTCTCTGGAAGACATTGTATGATAGGTTCTTGATGTACTTCTTCCATTAGTTGAGCACTAGCATCCTCAAACATTTTCATGACTGTAGAGATATTATAGTCTTGATAATTTCATTTCAAAATAGTCTTATTTTTATTTTCAGCTTTATGGGTTTCCTCTACCCTTATTATTTCTGAAAAGCTTCTGCTGGTTCAAGACCGAACATTGTTTCACCTTTTTTTCTCTGTTCTATATCTTTTCACCACTTGGCCACAACCTCCTTACTGTACATAGGTTTCTTCTTAGGCTTTGAACTGGTTTACGGATCTGACTTTTTAGGGTCACAAACAGATGTATTGTCTTTGACATGCATAGGTGCCGATTGAATTTGAGCCGAATCATCTTCTAAATCATTTACAAAAATCATTCAATTCTGATCAAAACAAACATTCAAATTCTTCAAAGTAATCTTACTAATCCAGGATGGATTCAGATCTATCAAATTTCATTTAAAAGAAATATTACAAAACATCATGCTCTCGAAAATGATCTTTGCAAGGATAGCTCGATACATAATAAAATGGGATTGGACTACTCCTGACTTGACATTCATAATTGTTTAAAAGATGTATTCCATGAGATATACTTTTCACATGTTGAAAAGATAGTCCAACATGAAAATAATAGAAACCATTAAAGTCTCTCTATCCCCTTTCCTTGCGATAAGAAAACCTATCATCCACAGTGTCACAAATCTGTTATCTGGAGAAAGATGATCCACTTTCCTCTTTTCTTCATTTATAATAAATAGACTTTTCCACAATTTATTTGATAAACGTACCAACTTCCGATGGTATTTTATGATATGGACAGAAGGAATCACCTTCTATTTGAACATTTAGAAAATTGGATTCTTATTTCACATTCATAGATAACTTTATATCATACACAGAAAAGTTGATAGTCTCGTTGTTATCAAAAGAAATAGTTTTATAGAACTGTCTGACTTCATCAATAAGAACCGAATATTTAGGAAAAAGGGTTTTCAACAAATAAATGGTCCCAGTATTGAATCAAAATGATTGATCTGATTGTAGAATCGTATGAATCAAAAAAGTCTCAAGAAAGTGACCATTCTCTGAAAAATTCTTTATCTGAAAAATTATTTGAAGGCATTTCGACGGGAGTATTAGCAGAGGACTGAGACATATAAGAGAAGTATCCTGAAAGATCATACGAAGTCTTAAATTGATGGGGCAGAGCTTCGCCACAAATCCTGAAAATACTGGTGTGGGTTTGGGGAGGCAGTTCTATTTATAGGTGAGAAAATAATGATCATTGGTCATGTATTATTGAGATTTAGAGGAAAAGAAATCAACGGATATGATTAAAATGAGAAAAAAAATTAAAATAAATCGGAAAGTATGTACCTGTCGGAGATCGCTAGGTAACTTTGGGTTTAGTAGTATTAATAGTGAAAGAAAACACAAGCGTACGAGGAAAAAGAATACCATCAATCGTCAAGCCGATTGAAAACAAAGTTGTTACCCTAAAATGACAAGTCGATGGAAGACAAACTTGTTACCATGAACGGACATATCGATAGAAAAGAAATTCATTACCATGATTGGATGTGCCGATGGAAAATAAATTCATTACCATGAATGGTAGTGCTGATGGAAAGGAAATTCATTTCCATGAATAGATATGATGATGGAAAATAAATTCATTACCATGAACAGATGTTCCAAGGGAAAAGAAATTCATTACCATGAATAGACATGCCGATGTAAAATAAATTCATTACCATGAACAGATGTTCCGATGGAAGAGAAATTCATTACCATGAACTGGCGTGCCAATGGAGAATAAATGATAAAAACTATAACTAATCAATCAATACGATAACCAGAAAAGTAAAAAAAGTCTATACGATAAATAGTAAAGTAAAAATAGTCAATACAATAAACAGGAAAGTAAAAAACACAAACCAAGAGAATATACAGATAAACATATTATCATGTAAAAAATGTTCTCCCCCATTTTTTAAAAGGAGTTTTTTAATGTAAGGAGAGGTATAAAACATGAAGTAGATATAAATGATTATTTTAATGTAATCATTCCTAGATTCTGTTTTATAAACTCAAATATATTGGAAGGTAATGGTTTTGTAAAAATTACAGCAAGTTGTTCTTGCATTCCAATGAATTTTAAAATAATATCTCCTTTTTGTGTGTGATCCCTAAGAACGTGATGGCTAATATCTATGTGTTTTTCATGAGAGTGGTTTGATGGGGTTTTACTAAGATCTATGGAACTAGTGTTATCACATAGAAGTTGGGTTTTTGAAAAAAAATCAATCCATAGTCAGAGAGTGTCTGTTGTATCCACAATACTTGAGAACAACATCCAGCTGCTACATATTTAGTTTCAGCAGTGGAATGTGCTACTGAGTGTTTTTTCATTCAGTGCCAAGAAACCAAAGAATCTCCTAAGAAATGACATGTTCTAGATGTACTTTTTTCAATCCATCCGATGACCACCAAAGTCAGCATCTAAAAAAAATTAAAACAAAATAATTCCCAAAAGAGTATAAGAGTCATAAATGCATAGTGCCTTTTAAATACCGAAAGATTTTCATTATGTATTTTAAATGAGACTCTTTTGGATTAGATTGGTATCATGAACATAAGAATACAGAAAAAATTAAGTTTGGTCGAATAGATATCAAGTATAGAAATCTTCCTATCATACCTCTAGAAATTGTTTGATCTACTGGTTTCCCATTTTCATCAACATCAAGTGTATTTGAGGTACCAATTGGAGTGCTAATACTTTTAGTATTGTCGTAACCATACCTTTTTAGTAAATCCTTAATATACTTATGTTGATATATATATGTTCCTTCTGGTTTTTGAGAAATTTTAAAACCTATGAAGAATGTTAACTCACCCATCATACTCATTTTAAACACATATTTCATTAAATATGCAAAAGAATCAGTTAAAGATTGCTGAGTTGATCCAAATATGATGTCATCAATATAAATTTGAACAATCAAAAAAAAATTATTTTCTATTTTTATAAAAATATGTGGATCTGTTGTACCTTTTTCATAGTTGTTTTGTAAGATAAATCCTATAAGTCTATCATACCATGCTCTCGGGGCTTGATTAAGACCATATATAGCTTTGGAAAGTTCAAAAACATGATTAGGATGTTTTGGGTCTAGAAAACCAGAAGGTTGTTCAGAAAAAACTTCTTCTTGAACAAACCTATTTAGAAAAGCACATTTATCATCCATTTGAAAAAGTTTGATGTTAAACTAAGCTATAAAGGCTAATAGAATACGAATAGATTCAAGTACAGCTATGTAATGGCCCGGACCTCTCCGGCCCATTCCTTTGTCAAAAATAAGGCCACGAAGTGTTCTGGATGGTAAAATGGAATTTTCCCACACTTTCCAGAATTTTGAAAGTACACGCCGTGTAGTTTGAGCACACGCTGTGTACCCTCTTGCCGGGTATACCCCGTGTGGATGTCCGTGTCTTTGCCGTGTGCAATAAATGGGTATACGCCGTGTGTCCAATCTACACACCGTGTAGTCCTTCCCTGTGTACACATTACCATGTATTGACCAGTCGTCAGTCGTGTGCCACGTTGGAGCTGTGTCCTGGCCATTTTCAATAAATTGGTACATGCCGTGTGTCCAATCTACATGTCGTGTAGTCCTTCCCCGTGTATGTGTTACCTTCAAACCGTGTGTTGACCAAGAAACGGCCGTGAAACCGTGTTGGAGGCTGCGTGGAGACCGTGTGAAAATGGCCGAATACACACCATGTACCATAAGTAAACACCTCATACTTTTTCTCTTCACACCTATAAATGGAGGGGTCCCCCCCTCCTTTCAACTCACACCTCTCCTCCCCTCTCCTCTGAGCAGAGCTCTCTGAAGAGACTCGAAGGCTCTTTCTTCCATAACTTTTCCGTCCGAGCTCCGATTTACGATCTGTTAGTAGCCACGGGATCGTAACGACGAGGCGGAACTTCCGAGCTTGTATCCGTTGTCTCTCCTTCGGCTTTACTCTCCGAATTCCACCCAAGGAGGTTTTTACAGGACGCCGAAGAACAACTTCTAAAGTTGATCCGGGGGAGCGTTGTGACCAGAACCTGTTGAGGTAGGGGTTTTACCTTCGTCTCTCTAATTTTTGCATCATGCGGGGTGGGTATCCTTTTTGTTTTCATGAGAAATGGTTGAACCTTTAAATAAAGATAATAACTAGTTAATGAACGGGGATAGGATGTTTTTTATTGTTGTTACTTTACCTTTTATATCATGTGATATTATGTTGTGAAATGAATAGTCTTATGCCTACTGAAAATCACGGTCGTTGGGGGCCATTGCATGCGCAATTAAATGTTTCCCTATCTTTCTAGACCATTTTTGTGAGTGGAACATTGTTGAATGTGGAAATTGGATAATCACGTAAAGTTGGCTGATTAAATGAAAATATGGAACCCTTGTGTGATCACCCTGGTTAAAAAAATGGAATAATTAACATGTGGGTGTTGTCTTGGTTACGTGGCATGTGATGGGGGTGTTTTGTGGGCTGTTGTGGTTTGGGTGAGCAGCGGGGCTGCGGTTGACTTGGTTGTGGGAAGGTGTGAATGTTTAATGGTGATGGGCATCGGGGCTGCAATAAGTGGAATTAAAGGGATAATGATGTGTGGTGTGGTTATAATGGTTGGCAGCGGGGCTATAAGGATGGGTTTAAATGTGAGCGGACTATGGGTAGGGTTTAAATAATAAATGGAATAGTTAATGAATGACGGGGCTTGGTAATGAAACAGAAATAATAATCAATGGGTTGGTTGGTTGTTAAGAAGGGTTTTGTTGTGCTAACTAGTTTTGTGGATAGCAGGGATATATTTTACGAACGATTGAAGTGGTTGGTTGTGGATAGTTTCCCAGTAGTTAAGGAACTAAATAAGATAATTTCTGCTGAAACATGAAAACCTAAATGGGGTTTGGGTTGTTTGTGGAATACATGATTCGTGGTAGCAGTGCCGAGGCACGTGCTCAGTTTCTCTTTTTAGAAGCCATAGGTTGGGCTAAGTGGTTGCTCTATATATATATATATATATATATATATATATATATATATCTTTTGTGTTTTATCGCACCGCACCCATGTTGAGCACATGGTGCCGAACACTCCCATTTCATGGGAGAGGGTGTTTTCCCATAGTTACTAGCTCCTTCATGCTCCTTCTCCCCTAAGCTGTGATGGATTCATGCGACCTTACACCCAAGACTCTTCTGGTGGTTTTGATTGGGGTGATTAGGCCCAAGACTCTTCGGGCAGGCTTATAGGCTATAATGTCTTGAGGCGACCTTACACCTAAGACTCTTCAGGTAGGTTTCGATTTAAGGCCCAGGTGTCTTCGAGCGAGAGTTCTATCACTATTATTATTCCAAAGAATCTTCGGGATGAGGCCCAGGTGTGTGTGGGTGGGATACGTGGTGGTGAGGCCCAGGTGTGTGTGGGCGGGATGTGTGGTTGTGAGGCCCAGGTGTGTGTGGGCGGGGAGAGGGTGACAGAGTCAGGATGTTCAGTGAAGTAATGGGAAATTGTGCGGGGTACCCAATGCTCTTTTTTTTATACAACTACTACCTGCTTTGATTGTGTTTTGGTGAGTGTGGCTGGCGAGGTTGGGTGGATAGATTCTGTTGTTATGTTTCTTCTGTTGTTCTCACGGGACATTATGATGCCTCCCCACTTGTGCACTAGAGCTTTAGGTTTCCCTACTGAGTATACTAGTATGCTCACCCTACGTTTACTTTTAGGTTTTCAGGAGGACTACCAGGGCCGTGCAGGACCCTACTAGTCAGACAGTTGGAGTTGCTGCTGTTGTTGTACCTTTGTTTTCTTTTGGTATTGTACTTTGAGCTTTCTTGTAATTTTACCGTGTTATAAAATTGTTTAAACATGCATGTCGGCTTGTTTTGGGTTTATTTATATACAATTGTTCTTTTATTTTTTTGGTGGTTGACTTGTCCTATTTCCCGATCCTAAATAATAAAAGGGGTAATGCCTCCCATAATTGTAAAAACTCATACCCTTGGTGCTAGTCGCCAACCCGGGGCCTACTAGAGGCGGGACTCAGGGGTCATTATCTCCCTTTCACCATTGCTAGCTCAGGAGGGGTATCTTTGGTGGGAGGGGGTCGTGACAGAATGGTACCAGAGGAAAGTTGGTTGAGATATAGGATGGAGTCTCGAGTTAGGCACAGTGAGGATTGTATGGGATGGTAGGGCAACAGTGTTAGTTAATCTTGGTGCGTGACATTGGCCAGTGAAGACCAGCTAGGACATGAGATTTTAGGGCCCCCCGTCATCTGATGCAAGGACTCTGAGCCTATCTAATGAGCAAGTGAGACTATATTGATTGCAGTTTAGAGACCCTAGGGAAGGTACATGCATCATCATGTTTGTGTTTTACTTGATTTGGGTGTTCTGGGAAAGAAATTGAAATAAAATGATAAAATAAAACCTTGAGGTTTTTCCCTTACTACATGGGCTTAGGCGATCCTTGTTTACCATACAGGTATGGCACCTGGATGTCGTCCCCGGGTGGCTAAGACGGCCGAGGCCCAGCAGAGTCAGGCGGTCGATCAGTTGAGGATTGACCGAGAGGAGGAAGATAGCTAGTGGTAGAAGACTCTATGTTCCTTCCAGCAGCAGGCCCTCGAGAAGTATGAGGGTAGTACTTCGGATACGGAGACAAAGGGGTGGCTTGAGGAGCTAGGGATCTCTTTCACCTTGATCTGTGCTCTGAGGGAGTACTGGGTTCCCCTAGCAGTCAGTCAGCTGAGAGGTGCGGCGTGACAGGGGTGGACGCTCTACCTCGGAGAGAGAATAGAGGCAGATGTTCCATGGGATGACTATGAGAAGGAATTATGAGAGGAATTCCTTTCTTCCATGATCAAGGTAGAGAAGCGGCAGGAGTTACTCTCCCTTCAGCAGGGAAGTATGACGGTACGAGAGCTGGGGATCAAGGTCAAAGATCTCATGTGCTTTGCTCCAGATCTCTTTCCGGATGAGGAATCTCGGGCGAGATTCTTGGAGGAGGCTCTTTGTCCTTTTCTCCTGTATGCTGTCACCCCCTTCACCCTTCCGACATACTTGGCAGTGCAGAAGAAGGCAGAGGTCATAGAGAGGATGCACTCACTGGGAGGTGCACTGTGTGAGGGGTTTCAGCCAGGTTCATCGAAGGGGAAGGCAGTCAGCAGTAGGTCTCCGGCGACAGGACCTTCCAGGTTCATGCCAGTAGAGAGCAGGCCCCAGTAGTTCCAGTTCAGATCTTTAGGTCCTCGTCCATTTTCCACAAGCCCATGACCGAGGTGTGTTTCTTGTGGAGGTTTTGGGCATGTTCAGAGTCGGTGCCCGACCCGAGCTCTGTACAGTGGAGGTGGGCTGGTTCTGCACCCACTACAGCAGCGGCAGTTGCCGGTGAGGCCCTTCCAGCAGCAGCATGACCATGCTCCTCCGAGGGAAGACATTGCGGGAGGAGGCCGACCTCAGGGTGCTCCTCAGGGAACTTGACTAGGGTGTGGTCGGGGAAGTGGACGACATCAGAGAGGCAGAGGAGCGGGGCGTGTACAATTGCACGCAACAGAGTTGGAAGCTCCAGTAGTACCAGAGGTGGTGCGAGGTACAATTTGTTTGTTCAGCACTCTTGTTTCTACTTTGTTCGATTCGGGATACTCGCACTCTTTTGTTGCACCTAGTCTATCCCATGATTTGGGACTAGAAGTAGAGAGACTTTCCATACCACTGGTACGGAGTACACCAGTTGGGGGCCAGACCAGCGTATCTTGTTTTTGTCGGGGATGTGGGATGACGTTGGGACCACATCAATCCAGTGGGGACCTTCTTCTGTTACAGATGCATCCATACAATGTCATCCAAGGCATCGACTGGTTGTTTTCTGTCAGTTCCGTCATCGACTACTATCGGAGAAGAGTCTTGTTCTATGACGTAGATGGGAAGTGCGTTACTTTTGTTGGCGAGAGGAGCTATCAAGCTGGAAGCTGGCGTGTGGAGACTCTCCTTTCCTTGTTGAGTGGGTTATCAGTGGTTCCAGCTGATACATAGATGATGGATTTCCTAGGGGTTGTTGGGGAGTTCCTCGATGTTTTTCCTGAGGAGGTTGTAACTCTACCCCCCCCCCCCCCCCCGACGAGACGTTGAGTTTGGGATAGACTTACAGCCTGGTGCCCGTCCGATTTCGATGGACCCTTATCGGATGACACCTTTAGAGTTGCAAGAGTTGCGGATTCATATTGACTATCTGATGGAGAAGGGTTTTGTTCAACCTAGCATGTTTCCATGGGGTGGTCCAGTTTTGTTCATGAAGAAGGCAGTCGGTGGTCTCAGGCTATGCATGGACTACTGAAGGATGAACAAGGTAACGGTCAAGAACTGTTACCCCCTTCCAAGGATAGATGATCTCTTCGACCATCTGAGGGGAGCGGGTTGGTTTTTTAAGATTGTTCTATGATCAGGATATCATTAGATGAGGGTGAAGGATAGTGACATCTCGAAGACAGCTTTTAGGTTCAGGTATGGGCACTTTGAATTTGTAGTGATTCCGTTTGGAGTTAGGAATGCACCAGCTGTATTCATGGGACTTATAAACTTTGTCTTTCGATAGTTTTTGGACCGGTTCGTCGTTGTGTTTATCGATGCCATCTTGATCTACTCAAGATCAGAGGAGGAGCATGTTGAGCATCTCAGGGCAGTATTGGAAGTCCTTCGACACCCACAGATTTACGGGAAATTGTCGAAGTGTAAGTTCTTGACACAAGAAGTACACTTCCTTGGGCATGTGGTGTCTCAGCATGGAGTATTGGTGGACCCGTAGAAGGTGGAGGCATTTGTTTCATGGGAAGCACCCAAGAGCATGGAAGAAGTTCATAGTTTCCCGGGGTTAGCAGGTTACTATCGGAGGTTCATTTCAGACTTCTCTCGAGTTTCTGCTCCATTGAAAGCTTTGACTAGGAAGAACCAGGTCGTCCTGTGGAGCGAGAAGTGCCATTAAACTTTTGACTACCTGATGGAGAAGTTGGTCAGTGCTCTCGTACTCAGGTTTGTAGAGGAATGGTTGTTTTATGAAGTGTTTTTTGATTCTTCTGGCCTTGGTCTGGGGTGCGTGCTGATGCAGAAGAAGAGCGTGATTTGTTATGGGTCTAGGCAGTTGCGCCCTCACGAGCGTAACTATGCCACCCATGACCTGGATCTTGCAGTAGTTGTGTTTGCATTGATGTTTTGGTGACATTACCTCTTTGGGGAGTGCTTTGTGGTCTTCTCAAATCACAAGAGCCTGTGTTATATCTTATCCCAGTGTGACCTGAACCTACGGCAGTGGAGATGGGTCGAGTTTCTCCAAGACTATGACTTCGATATCTCTTACACTGAAGGTAAGGGAAACGTTGTGGCTGAAGCCCTGAGCAGGAAGTCACATAAGGAAGTGGTTTGAGAATCCGCTGATGCTTGGAAGGCGATGGGAGAGTTGGCTTCCCTGCACTTAGATGCAAGGGAAGAACGTGTTAGAGGCTGTTTGTTCTAGATGATGGTGCAATCCTCCTTGTCGCAGTAGGTGGAGGAGTCTCAGTGGGGGGACTCCGAGGGAGAGGTGATGTGGGATCGTGTCGATCAGGGGAATGATCCAGAGGGATGGTCAGAGGAAAGCCAACATCAGATACTTTTCTGTGGAAGGTTGTTTTTCCCCAAGGCGATGTGTGAGGGAGTTCTCCGTGAGTTCCATAGCTCAGCCATAGCAGTACGTCCAGGAGTTTCAAAAATGTACCGAGGCCTTAGGGATCAGTTTTGGTGGCCCAGGGTGAAACATGAAGTGGCAGAGTTTGTGGCTATGTTCCTAGTGTGTCAGCAAGTGAAGGCTCAACACCGTGTTCCTAGTGGTTTTTGGAATCCTTTAGATGTCCCCGAGTGGAAGTGGGATGACATCTCGATGGACTTCGTCACAGGACTACCCAGAGCTCAGGGTGGTTATGATGCTATCTGGGTAGTGGTGGATCGACTGACAAAATCGGCTCACTTCTTAGCAATCAAGGAGTCAGGCTCGGTGAGTACCATAACACAGAGGTACGTAGACGAGGTAGTGTGTTTTCATAGAGTTCCGAGGACTATCGTCTTAGACCGGGATACTTGGTTTACCTCATGAGTCTGGAGGGGGTTACAGCATGCTTTTGGCACCCAACTATGCCTTAGCACTGCTTTCCACCCCCAGACTGACGGGCAGACAGAGCTGACTATCCAGACGTTAGAGGATATGCTACGAGCATGCGTTATGGTTTTCAGAGGATCATGGGTACGACACTTTCCTTTAGTAGAGTTTTCCTACAACAACAGCTTCCACTCTACTATTGGCATGGCACCATTTGAGGCTTTGTATGGTAGGACATGTCATTCACCCATTTTCTAGGCAGAGGTTGGTGAGACAGGTGCTCTTGGGACAAAGCTAGTGCAGAGCACCACGGAGAAATTCCAACTTGTACGTGAGAGGATGAAGGCAGCTCAGGACCGACAGAAGTCTTATGATGATCGTCGGAGGAGGGCCTTGGAGTTCGAGGTGGGAGACCATGTGTTCTTGAAGGTTTCCCCTCGACGAGGGCAGCGGAGGTTTGGGAAAGGGAGAAAGCTCTCACCTAGGTTCATCTGACCTTTTGAGGTGCTGAGGCGAGTCGGCGAGGTGGCATATCACCTGGCCCTACCACCTCAGTTGGAGAAAGGTCATGACGTCTTCCACGTCTCCCAGCTTCGTCAGTACTTACACGATGACTCTCACGTTATCGACTGGGGGGAATTGGATATGGGAGATGACGCGACCTTCAAGGAATGACCAGACAGAATCGAAGATCGTAAATAGAAGGTATGAACCATTCCCTTGGTTCATGTGTTGTGGAGGCATGGCGGCCTCGAGGAGAGCACTTGG
Organism: Viscum album; assembly: GCA_963277665.1. Taxonomy (NCBI): domain Eukaryota; kingdom Viridiplantae; phylum Streptophyta; class Magnoliopsida; order Santalales; family Viscaceae; genus Viscum; species Viscum album. The sequence continues at coordinate 2,054,588,274 of OY728120.1, read as the reverse complement.
GAGTAGGAGACCCAGATGCATGCTCAGTACCCGGAGTTGTTTTGACTTGTGTTTTCCCTTGTTCTTCTGAGCTTTGTATTGATTTTGTACTATGTTCCTTTGATGTATGGAATGTTTGGCTTATCAGTTGTGAGACCTTTTGTTTTCTTGTTCCCTGGTAATGTGTAACATGTCCGGATGCGTGGGAAAGGGGAGAAACCTGACCATTAATCGAGACGCATTAATGTGGATGCGATTGAACCCGTGCGGGCGAGTCAGTGCCACCTAAAGCGGATAATATCTCGACATAGGTGATGAAATTTCCCAAACCCATGTGTTCGGGAAGTGTGTTGGTTGTGTGGTGATGGGGTTAGTGCGAGTTGAAAAAAAATCCTAATGCATGAAAGTGGGAAGAACAAATTCTTAATCGAGACACATTTATGAGGATACGATTAAACCCGTGTGGGCGAGTCAGTGCCGCCTTAAGCGGATAATATCTCGACATAGGAGATGTAATTCCTAACACATATGATTAGGGTTGTAGGTTGGGATCCTGTTATAACGAGAAACCTAAGAGGTATCTTCTTGGGTTCCTTTGGGATGGTTTTTGAATTCTCGGGAATGAGAATGTTTTAAGAGGTATCTTATGTAATGGCTCGGACCTCTCCGGCCCATTCCTTTGTCAAAAAGAAGGCCACGAAGTGTTCTGGAGGGTAAAATGACATTTTCCACACTTTCTAGAATTTTGAAACTACACGCCATGTAGTTTGAGTACACGCCGTGTACCCTCTTTCCGGGTATACCCCGTGTGGATGGACGTGACTTTGCTGTGTGCAATAAATGGGTATATGCCGTGTGTCCAATCTACACGCTGTGTAGTCCTTCCCCGCATACATGTTACCGTGTGTTGACCATTCGTCGGTCGTGTGCTGTGTTGGAGTCGTTTCCTTGTTGTGTGCAATAAATGGGTACATGCCATGTGTTCAATCTACAGGCCATGTAGTCCTTCCCCGCATATGTGTTACCTTCAAACCATGTGTTGACCAGGAAACGACAGCGGAACCGTGTTGGAGGCTACGTGGAGACTATGTGAAAACGGCCGAATACATGCCGTGTACCATAACTACACGCCATGTACTTTTGATTTTCACACCTATAAAAGGAGGGATCCCCTCCTCCTTTCAACTCACACCTCTCCTCCCCTCTCCTCTGAGCAGTGCTCTCTCATGATACTCGAAGGCTCTTTCTTTCATAACTTTTTCAACCGAGCTCCGATTTACGATCTGTCAGCGGCCACAAGATCGTAACGACGAGGAGGAACTTCCGATCCTGGATCTGTTGTCTCTCCTTCGGCTTTCCTCTCCAACTTCCACCCGAGGATTTTTTTCCAGGACGCCGACGAACGTCTTCTAAAGTTGATCCGGGGGAGCGTTGTGACCAGAACCTGTTGAGGTAGGGGTTTTACCTTCGTCTCTCTAATTTGTGCATAATGCGGGGTGGGTATCCTTTTTTTTTCATGAGAAATGGTTGAACCTTTAAATAAAGATAATAAGTAGTTAAAGAACGTGGATGGGATGTTTGTGATTACTGTTACTTTAACTTTTATATCCTGTGATATTATGTTGTCAAATGAATATGATTATGCCTACTGAAAATAACGGTCGTTGGGGGCCTTTTCTTGAGAAATTAAATGTTTCCCTATCTTTTTAGACCGTTTTTGTGAGTGGAACTTAGTTGAATGTGTAAATTGGATAATCACGTAAAGTTGGTTGATTAAATGAAAATATGGAACCCTTGTGTGATCACCCCGGTTAAACAAAATGGAATAATGAACATGTGGGTGTTGGCTTGGTTACGTGGCATGCGATGGGGGTGTTTTGTGGGCTGTTGTGGTTTGGGTGAGCAGCGGGGCTACAGTTGACTTGGTTTTGTGAAGGTGTGAATGTTTAATGGTGATGGGCAGTGGGGCTGCAATAAGTGGTATTAAAGGGATAACGATGTGTGGTGTGGTTATGATGGTTGGTAGCGGTGCTGTAGGGATGGGTTTAAATGTGAGCGGACTATGGGTTGGGTTTAAATAATAAAATGAAGAGTTAATGAATGATGGGGATTGGTAAAGAAACGGAAATAATAATCAATGGGTTGGTTGCTTGTTAATAAGGGTTTTGCTATGCTAACTTGTTTTGTGGATGGCAGGGATATATTTTAAGAACGATTGAAGTGGTTGGTTGTGGATAGTTTCCCAGTAGTTAAGGAACTAAATAAGATAATTTCTGCAGAAACGTGAAAACCTAAATGGTTTTTGGGTTGTTTGTGTAATGCATGCTTCGTGGTAGCAGTGTCGAGGAACGTGCTTAGTTTCTCTTTTTAGAAGCCATAGGTTGGGCTGAGTGGTTGGTATATATATATATATATCTGTATCTTTTGTGATTTATCTCACCGCACCCATGTTTAGAACATAGTTCCGAACACTCCCATTTCATGGGAGTGTGTGTTTTCCCATTGTTACTAGCTCATTCCAGGTCCTTCTCCCATAGGCTGTGATGGCTTGAGGCGACCTTACACCCAAGACTCTTCGGGTAGGTTTCGATTGGGGTGATTAGGCCCAGGACTCTTCGGGCATGCTTATAGGCTATAATGGATTCAGGCGACCTTACACCTAAGACTCTTCAGGTAGGTTTCAATTTCAGGCCCAGGTGTCTTCGAGTGAGAGTTCTGTCACTATTACTATTCCCAAGAATCTTCGGGATGAGGCCCAGGTTTGTGCGGGCGGGATACGTGGTGGTGAGGCCCAGGTGTGTGCGGGCGGGATGTGTGGTTGTGAGGCCCTGGTGTGTGCGGGCGGGATACGTGGTTGTGAGGCCCAGTTGTGTGCGGGCGGGGAGAGTGTGACAGAGTCAGGACGTTCAGCTAACTAATGGGAAATGGTGCGAGGTACCCAAAGCTCGTGTTCTTATACTACTACTACCTGCTGTGATTGTGTTTTGGTGAGTGTGGCTGGCGAGGTTGGGTGGATAGATTCCGTTGTTAGGTTTCTTATGTTGTTCTCATAGGACATTAGGATTCCTCCCCACTTGTGCACAAGAGCGTTAGGTTTCCCTAATGAGTATACTTGTATGCTCACCCTACATTTACTTTCAGGTTTCCAGGAGGACTGCCCAGGCTGTGCGAGACCGTACTAGTCAGACAGTTGGAGTTGTTGTTGTTTCTGTACCTTTGTTTTCTTTTGGTATTGTACTTTGAGCATTCTTGTACTTGTACATTGTTATAAAATTGTTTAAACATGCATGTGGGCTTGGTTTGGGTTTATTTATATACACTTGTTCTTTTCATTTTTTGGTGGTTGACTTGTCCTATTTCCCGATCCTAAATAATAAAAGGGGTAATGCCTCCCATAATTGTGAAAAATCATACCCTTGGTGCTAGTCGCCAACTCGGGGCCTACTGGAGGCGGGACTCGGATGTCATTATCTCTCTTTCACCATTGCCAGATCACGAGGGGTATCATTGGTGGGTGGGGGGTCATGAAAAGCTACCGGAGTATATGTTTCTTCATATTATATTCTCTCTTTTTTATTATATCCCTTAGCAACAAGTCTTTCTTTATTTATTACAATGATTCCATTTTCAGAAAATTTATTTATGAAAACCCATTTAACACCAATTGCAGTTGATTCATTAGTTATTTCAACTAAAGTCTAGACTTTATTCCTTTCAAATTCATTTAGGTCATCATGAATTTCTTTATTCCAATCATCATCACCTAAGGCCTCAGTTGGACATTTAGGTTCGGATTGAGAAAGAAAGGAAAGATGTTCCATTTCATTTCTTAAGAAATTTCTGGACTTTACAGGTTGATTTACATCACCAATGATGATATCACTGGGATGATTCATAAGAAACAATTGATTTGGGTTTTGTAAAACATGTTCATCAACATATGGAAGAAAATATTCTAGGGTAAAAGTTTCACGAACACTTTCTTGAACATTTTTCTTTATCAGAAGAATCTTCTAACAGAGGATGATAAAAATTTATAGAAAACACATCTGAATAAGTATGTTAGGTTTTGTAGAAAACAAAATGATTGGTTTCATCAAATTTAACATGTACTATTTATTCAATAGTACAGTTGTTTTTATTGAAAACTCTATATGCTTTAGAAGTTGTAGAATAGCCTAAAAAGTTTCCTTGATCAGATTTTAGTGCGAATTTGTGTAGATTATATTTAGTATTCAAAATGAATACTTTTCACCCAAAAACATTGAAGTATGAAACATCAGGGTTTCGGCCAGTCCATAATTCATAAGGTGTTTTATTAAGAAACGGTCTTGTTAAAACACTATTTATAGTATAGCAACCAGTACTAACAGCTTCAACCCAAAAGTGATTAGTAAATGAGTATTCACTCAACATTGTTCTATTCATTTCCTAATTAATACAATTTCTTCTTTCAATATCACTATTTTGCTGAGGAGTTCTTGGAGCTGATAAATTGTGAGTAATTTTTTTCTTACTAAAAAAAGGCTCTTATTCGGAATTTTAAAATTCACCACTGTGATCACTATGAATAGTTATTAATGGTAGGTTTTTCACATTTTTAACTTGGGCTCTAAACATTTTGAAAAAGGAAAAGGCTTCATATTTCTTTGTTAGAAAATAGACCCATGTAAATCTAGTAAATTTATCAACTAAAACAAATACATAGTATTTGCCTCCAATGCTTCTAGTTTTTGAAGGACCAAAAAGATCCATATGCACTATATATAATGCATTAGAAGTTGAAACATCACTAATATAATTAAATCTAGTTTTTTGTTTTTTAATAAATTGTCAAGAATCACAGACTTTTGAAGAATCATATCTATGATCTGATAGTCCCTTTACAGGTCTTTTCATTGTGAGTTTACAATGGTTTCTTAGGTTACAGTGGCATAGTCTTCAATGACATATCCATGATTGGTCTTCTATTGCACTTAAGTAGGGTAATTTTTGGCTCCTAAGGACTTCTAGGATAATAGTGTATACATTCTCTTGCCTATTGGAAGCTAGAATGAACTTATCCTTAGAATTGTGAACTAAACATTTATCATTCCTAAAATTCACAAGTTATCCTTCATCACATAATTGGATTATTCTGATGAGATTGTGTCTAAGACCTTTAACAAACAAAACATTTGAGATAATAATTTTTCAAGAAAAACAATATTACATATCAAAAAAATTATTCCATTAGAATTATCTCTGAAGGTAACCTTTACACCATTTGTTTTGATAATCACTTCAAATAAATCATTGTTTCTAGTCATGTGTAGAGAAAAACCACTATCCATATAACAAATATTCTTGTTGGTACACTTATAATTTTACTAAAAAAATAAACAATTAGTTTTTTGGAATCCAAACATTTTTGGATCCAGAAGAGTTAGATAAATGAATTTTAGGAATCCACAATTGTTTTTCAAAATGAGATTTATGAAATCATAAACACTGAGTTCTATTAAGAGAACACTCTCTTTTCCAGTGTCCACCACATTGACACTAATAACAAAAAGTGTTATTTTGAGGAACAAAATAGTTATTACTAAAAACCAGTTTGTAATGAGTATAACCAAGTCCAGAATGATTTCTCAAAGGTCGAATTTGAGAATACATTTTTGTCAATGTTCTCCTTTCTATAAGTAATGTTTGAAAATCATTTTTTCAAGGAAAATATTTCATACTTTAGTTTTAAAACTATATTTTTATCCTCTAAACATTTGATTTTAAACTATAGTTAGGCTCAAAAACATTTTTCATAGAAATTACATTTTCCAGAGCCTTGGAAAGTTTATCCTTATCAGATTTGGCTTTTCAAGGGTTTTTGAAATACTTTAAAAATCAGAAGTTTTCATTTCAAGATAATTATAATGATTTGATACATCTTTAGTTAAAATTGAAATTATATAATTTGCATTATCAAGCTTTTTCTTGACTTTAGAATTTTCATTCCCAAGTAATTCTGAAAACCTGGATACTTATTCAAATGAAGATAATGTATTATCTTCTGATGAAAAAGAATCATCATTGGAAGATTCATAATATTTATTATCAGTATAATTGTCATTCAAGGAAACATTTGAAATAGCTTCAGAATTGTTTAAGTTTTCGATGAAACAATGATCTTAAATTGGTAGTCTCGCTATAATACCAAAATTTCATTGTCCCAAGGACTCATATTCTAAAGAATTATCTGATGAATTGCTACCATAGGCACTCCAAGAATCATTTTTCTTTATGAATTTCATTGTCTTTTTCTTGTAATACATTATCTTATTCCATTTCAAAACGTTTCTCCTTTCTATCTTTTCTCTACAGTAAAGGACAATCAGGCCTTATATGTCCCAATTTCATACATTCATAACAAGTTACCTCTAAATCTTTCTTATCCTTCCTATCGTTATTTTTAAATCTGTATTGGAAGTCTTTCCTTCCCATAATCATGTTCATCCTTCGAGCATGATTGGATAACTCATTATCCGAGTGGTCACTATCACTTGATTCTGATATAACAACTTTCCTGGATTTGGATCTTGTTATAATTTCAGGTGTTTTAGAATTAGATGTAGTTGAAAAATCTACACTTCCATTCCCATTTTTCTTCTTATTGAAATCAGAATCTCGCTTCATTCTTGTCTCGTTTTGTAGAAGAGTTCCAAAGAGTTCATCAAGAGTAATCTGGGAAAATTTTCTATTTTCATCAATAGTTGTCCTTTTTGATTACTATTAGTTTGGCATTATTTCAATAATCTTATCTAAAAGGGCTTCATCATCAAGACCTTTTTCTTCTATACTTTGTAAACTATTGACAATTGTCATAAATCTTTGTTTCACTTTACACACTGGCTCTCCATATGTAAAAGTAAATCCACGATACTCTTCTAGAAGCATTTCTCTTCTTGTTTATATAACCATGGATGTACCAAGATGTGTGACTTCCAATTTCGTCCAAATACAGTTGGATTCTTCACAAGAAGATATCTAGCTGTATATATTTTTGGTCATAGAGCATTGTAAAGTATTTCGTACCTTGTAATTTAGATTATATTCTTGCTTCTCTTGATTAGTGAATGTACTGACTTTTTTTCAGGGATATGGTAACCTCCAGTAAGTATGATAAAATTTTCTACACCAGTATTGATAAAAAAATGTCTTCATTCGATCTCTCCAGTACTCATAATCATTCTCATCCAAGATTGCTCGTCTAGTTGGATTTAGATTGTGAATTGACCCAATATTCATTCATGTCATCTAATAATAAAAAGACATTTCCACTCCACACATTTGTGTAGTAAATAGTTAAAATGAATGTTTGAAAGAAATAGAGAAAGTAATACAAATTAGTGGAAACCTCCTCTGATACAAATTATTGGAACAAATATGTAGATGTATATGTATATTAGATGAAAAAATACAAGAGGTGGGGGGTGAATTGTAGGAGTAAAAACATTGTGTTTAAACACTTAAGAAATTAGTTTAAATGATCTTAAACTAATACTATTCACAACAAAAACAAACAACCACAATTGTATTAAATAAAAAGGTATGATGTGATGTAATACTATAAGAAAGGTAAAGAAATTCTATTCAACATGAATACAAAAATCATAGTAATATAAAAGTGAAGGATTCTACCATAAAGCTTATAGAATCAATCCATACAATATGTAACAGTATGAATGTAATTGATAAAATTACAAAAGAAATATAGAATGAAGAAATGAAAACAATACAATTCTATTTCTTAACACAAACATCAGTGGAAAAGTAAAATTATAAAAATTCTTTTGACCCAAAGAGAAGGGTTATCCTTTCACATGGGATAAGAGGTTCGTCTTACCACCACCTTGGTAAGCCCTCGATACGATGATCGGTATGTCTGTCTACCTATACTAGGTAGCCCTAGATGCGATGATCGGTTTGTGTGTCTACCACTCCACGACAACCCTCGATATGATGATCGTTTTGTTTGTCTCCCTATCCCCGGGAGCCCGCGATTTTCTAGGTAATCAGCACCTCTGTCATTCAATCACTTGAAAGCCCGTGATATGATGATCGATCGCACAAAGCACAAACAAAGAACTTATAGAAATACAAAAACTAAGAATGAGCCATTCACATTTTGTAGTTTCAAGGCTTTCACAGGAAGCAGAAGAGAAGTCACATTATCTCTCTCTAGAACATGATAGCACAAAATGATCAGTTTCATACATGCATATCATGCCTTCAAATGACCTCCTATTTATAGGCCTTAGGTTCCAATGGTCACATTGCCTCCAATGGTTATATTTCTATGGAAAACTCATAGGGACATGGACACCTGGAATTATAATGGTCATATTGAAACATAAAACACGACATCCTTTTGAATAGATTATAACTGACTCCATGACATCGTTTTGGTAAAAATATATATAGAGATGATAACTATGAGTATGATTAATAGAATTAATATGACTTTCAGTCAGTATGATAATTATAGTCTGTAAAATCAGCATGGTCAGTACGATCATCATGGTCAGTATGATCAGCATGGTTAGTACAATCAGCATGATCAGTACGATCAGCATGGTCAGTATGATCATCATGGTCAGTACGATCAACATGATCAGTACGACCAGTATGATCAGTATGATCCTCATGGTCAGTACGATCATCATGATTACTACGATCAGCATAGTCAGTACGTTCAACATGATCAGTACGATCAGCATAGTCAAAGATATTTTCGATTTCCAAAACAAGATATAAAAGTCAAAAGAGAAGTTTTGACTCAACACATTTTACATACTAATAACATCAATCAATGTCTTATTTTCAAAATAAAATTTACAGAAGTGGAAAATTTTCATTTTTTTGAAAATGTCAGCCTTTTAACAACTACATAGTGTTTTTAGTATTCATCAACAATTTATGTTTTTTTTCACAAAAATACCAAAAATTCAGCATATGTTATATTTGATATTCTGAATTCAAAATTGCTGTCTAATTTACCAAATTAAAAACATATAAGTTTAACTAATTTAATTATAATTAATTTCCATTGTCAAAACAAATGTGGGGTTTTTATGAAATGTAAACTATCAAAAGAGTGACACTTGTTTATAACCAATTTCAATGTAAAATTAATTCTAATGACAAATATTGGATTAAATGGTAAAAATATAGTCTAATTAAAATTTCAAACCAATAAAAAATTTTAATCAAACCACAATAATAATATAGATTAAATGGAAATTTTGAATTAAAATACAATATTTTTCACTATTACATAAAGATTGAATTTTATCAGAAAAATTAAAAAAAATTACCCAATGTAAATTTTGATGTCCCGATTCTAAAGAACATTTTATTTTGTCAAATAGAACATATAAATGTGACCAAATCTATATTTAAAGAGAGTTGGTCATTAAAAGGCAGTAAATCAACCATTTAAATCAAATTATGCATAGAATTAGATTGATTCACATTTTAAGCCTCAATATTTTATTGCATAAATGTAAAAGGATTTAAAGAACATGTATAATCATATAATAGTTAGTTATATTAGTTCCCTCCATTACAATGACAAGTCATTAACAACCACTTAAAATAATCTTATATTATTTTGTTATTCAGTATGACCCAGCGTTGTGTGGAGTGTATGATTTCAATGAAACCCGTTGATGAATATCGTGTAATCAATCGAACATAGAAAACCATTTAAATTAAAAATAATATTTTATTCATAAATGTTAATAACTTTGAAAATGTATTATTCTTTATTTACATAGGATGTTACATCTTTCCCCAATTTTGGAAATTTATTTATCGCAATATTTATTTACTTATTAAATAAGTGATGGTATTTATCCCTCATAGCATTTTCATATTCACATGTTTCCTATTCAAAAATATTAATTTTCCACAGAACCATTACCTATTTAATTACATTATTCTGCAACATTTCCTCTATATGGTCTTGAATCTGTACTGGTTATTCCTCATTAGTGAGATTCCCTTCCAACTGAAATTCATTTGGACATAAAACATGAGATAGATCCAACATATAATTTCTCAATATTGAAAAATGAAAAAAATTATGTACATGGGACAAACATGGAGGTAAATGCACTCATTACTCAACTAATACAAAATTTTCTGAGATTTAATAAGGTTAAATGATCCTCAGACTCATCTTTCCTATCTCACCAAAAGGCATCACAAATACCATGGAGATTCTTTGACAAACACAAGATCACCTACCTCAAAATAAATATCCTTCTTCCGATTATCTACATAAATGTTCTACCTACTCTGACCAATTCTCTTTTCCTTCTAAATCAACTATACCTTTTCTTCCATCTCTTCTACCAATTATGGTCCCATTATCATTCATTCACCTCATTCATCCCCAAAATCTAGAGTTTGGAATCACTTTCCATACAATGCCTCAAATGGATCCATCTGTATATTAAAATGAAAACTGTTATTATAAATGAATTTATCCCAATAAAGATGTTGGTCCCAACATCCCTAGTAATCCATCGAAAAATCCCCTAACATATCATCCATGGTCTGCATTGTTCTTTCTAACTTCCCATCTAATTGTGGGTGAAATGCTATACTAAAACTGAATTTGGTACCCAACTAATTCTGAAGGCCTTTCTAAAAGATAGATGTAAAAATGGGATCATGATTAGATACAATGGAGGGGGTAACCCCATATAACCTAACTTTCTCTTTAACATAGAACCGTGAAATTTGATATAAGGAAAAACTATCTTGAATAAGAATGAAATGAGAAGATTTTATCTATCGATCAACAATAAACTAGATGGAATTATTAACTCGAGATGTTTTAAGTAATCCATCAATGAAGTACATTGATATATTTCCCCATTTCCACTCTGGAACCTATAAAGACTAAAGCATCCCTTTGGGTAACTACAACTTTTCATTAACCTACTGACAAGTCAAACACTTCGCAGTAAAATCAGTAATATCTCTTCTTATTCCATCCAACTAATAACACTCCCTATGATCTCTATACTTTTTAGTACCCCCAAGATGAACCGAAAATGGGCATCTATGAGCTTCACATAAAAAAATCATTCTTCAACTGTGAATCACAATGCACACATAATACATTTCCAAATTTAAAAACAAAACCATTATCAATGATAAATTCAAGAAACATAACCTTCTAAACCAACTCTTCCTTTTTTTGCAACTCATTGTATTCCTTCTGCACTTTATTAATTCTTCCTAATAGAGATGATATCATTGACACCTAAAAAATTAGAGGAATTTCTTCTACCAACTAATTTTATGCCAATGTTGTTCAAATAAAAAACCAAAGGATCTCATTATAAATGTTTCATGGTTAATGAAGCATTACTTTTTTGATTCAATGAACTAGCCACTTTATTTTCTATTCCCAGATGATAATGGATCATGCTATCATAATCCATGATTAATTCCAACCATATCCTATGTGTCATGTTCAATTATTTTTGATTGAATATATACTTTAAACTTTTTTTGGTCATTATATATTTCACATTTTACTCTATAGAAATGTTGCCTCCAAATTTATAAAGAAAAAACAACAGCATCTAATTCCAAATCATGTGTAACTAATTTAACTCATGAGGTTTAAATAGATGTGAAGCATAAGAAATTACCTGATCATTCTGCATAAGGACACATCCAAGTCCTTTTAACGAACAAAAATGTAGATAACAAACTGACCATTTCTGGAAGGTAGTGCCAAAATTAGAGCATTCACCAATCTTTTTTCCAATTCCTGAAAACAATCATCACATTATTTTGTCCAAATGAACATAACTCCTTTTTGAGTTAGCATAATCATTGGACTAGATAACTATGAAAAAATCTCAACAATCCTCCAGTAATAACCTGAGAAACCAAGAAAACTATGGATCTTAGTTATATTTGTGAATCTTGGCCAGTCTTTAACAACTTTTGTTTTATCAGGATCAACAATTATGAAATTTTTTAGATAATGTGACCGAGGAATGGAATTTGATGTAACCAAAACTCACACCTTCTGAATTTCCCATTATGTTTTATTTATTTTTAAGTTTTTAGGACAACTCTTACATGAAATTCATGTTCATATGTTCTTTTAGAATAAACCAAAATATCATTATTAAACACTACCACCATTTACCAAACGAGTAAACTGATACATCACTAAAACAAACTATTCAGTTCCAATTCTGACTACCTAAGGATTTTGATTTAGAAGTTCATTTCCATTTGTATGAAATCACTGAACAACTTCCCTGTTTCCTCTCAGAAAAACATTTTTGAACACAGAAATTTCTTAGGAAAATCATCATGGTAATCTATTAATGAAATATCATTTCAATATTTACTTAATTTTCATTATGGATATTAATTTTACAATACCTTAACTCCTAATGTTATCTAAAATGACCTCTGATACCAACTATAAGGACCCGGTGTTAAACATTCTTATTATTGAATTAAGTTAATAATTCACATTGATGATCATTTCAGGTTTAGATAATTATAGAATTTGTTCATAACATATACATAAATACTTGAATATTACATGTAGACACATCAACATTGTTTTCATTTTTTTCACAAAATAAAAATTCATGAACAAAAGAGTCTTGTATATTTCCATGTTTTAGACAGCATCGCTATTCCTTGATCCCATCTTTGACACTATTATAATTAATGTCCCGTGAAAAATATTTCAAAATCTCGAGGTGATCATAAGATGCTCGGTAAGGGATAGAAAATGAATGAAAATTTTAGTTTTTAGAAACAAAAAGTAAACCATGAATACTTTATCATGTGTAATAATATCAGCATTTATAAATTAGTAAATAATCTTTAATAAATAAAAAATCATTGAATAAAATTTTGTAACAAAAATATCACAATAAAACCCATATAAAGAACTCATAAAATTTAAAGTTATCTTCGGACATAAACATACTTAAATGGAATAAACATACGGTGGACTTCCACATATATCACTAAATGGAATCAGCATACGAAACACTTCCATACCCAATACACTAGAGGTTACCACATAACAACACATCCTGGTTTATCATGGAACCATCCATCATTTGATTTATAATGTAACCACCCATCAAATGTCAAAGTACCATTATAAAATCATTACACATACAAAAAATATTAAGGAATTAAAAAATTTCCACATTTCAATTATAATATATCATCTAAATACAGTAACATAAGAAATCCATTATAAAATACATTTTCTATACCAAAATTCATAAAAGCGCATATGGTATTTATTTTTCCTTCAAAAACATTAAGCGATGTTAAGGAAGCCAAAGATGAAAATAATACTCACGGTGGAAAAAAGGTCATTGTCACCACTTACAATAAAAGAAACAATACTTTTGTAATATAGTAAAATAGTTCACAAAAAATATTCCCTTTTAATGAAATGAAAAGTCAAATGTGTTTATATAGCTTATAAAAGAATGTTTTGTATTAAAAAAAATGACTTAATGAAATATGATTGAGACGAAGTCCCCTACCACATGTCCGATATGACCCATTTGTTCTTTAATCTGCAGAATAATGAATGAAGATAATTTCTACTTGAATACTATCATTTTTCATGTTTATCACTTATTTCCATTTTATAAATATTATTTATTCATTTATGTTAATACTGGTCGTTTTGCCGATATTTGGTGCTTGAGTAAAAAATGAACCTCTTATAGTAACAAGTTGTTCATGTGGTCAAAAGATCAATATATCCAGAATGAGATTAGTGATATAGATATCATATATATCATCTGCATCCATTATATACATGTATTTATAATAGTACATATCATTTGGAGACATGAAATTAAATACTCTGTTCATGGGGATGATGAATCGTACGTACACATGAAATCTACTTCTATTTATATTTCATAATGTAATGGAATGAAAAATTAATTATACATAAGTATATTATAATTATAGTATAAAATAATATATAATTTCATTAACTCTTCCCTTTATATGTTCCATATAAAACATGAACGAGTCATATCACTTTGAGGGGGAGATAGTCCATAAATTTTCATAAGAAATTATCATTTTTTCACACTATGGAAACCTTAAAGGTATTCTATAAATGAAAAATAAAGAAGAGTATATACAATATAAATAAAATATATATCATATATCAATACAGTTCTATCATAACGAATACCATGAGAGGCGGTAGGAGATATTTGAACAATCATCATGTCGTGAGGTTGTTTTTTGTTGTCCACAGAAACAGTATGTTCATTACCCATTAGACGGAGGTGTGTGTATGTGTAGATCGAATACATATCATAACAACAACCAAGTATATTTAGGATTCTTATTTTGTTATAAAATAAATTTATAAGAAGATATTATGGGGTTGGATGAGTAAAATAAAACAAAATAAAACAAAATATTTTAAGAGAAACAATTTCCTTTAATTCAGGTTACTCTTTTTGGTTTTAAATAAAAGGAATTCATGAAGTTCCTTATGCCTATGGTAAGGATTATAGGAGGAGTAGAAGTATGTAGTGAGATTAATTGTGTATAGTTTGAAAAAACCAAGGGGCTTGAGTGGAATAGGGAATGGGTTAGAGTTGAATTATTTTTATAAGGGGGAGGGGCTCTTTAATAACGTGTGAAAAAATTATTTTATTTTATAATGATTTTTAGTTTCAAAAGGTACAAAACATATTAAATATGAAAATAAGACGACTCGTGGTCAAAATTAAATCATCCAATACGATTTTTATATGTGTGGGATATAATTTTAATCTATGTAATAATATTTATTTAAACAATTTATTAATGAGGTAAAAACTGTTTCATTGTTGTGTCATACATAATATAATTAATTTGATGCCTAAAAATTATAAAAAATACCATAATTTAGGAAATATTTTTATATTTCCAAAGAATATTTATATTCATAAAGATAATCTATATAACCCTATGCTAAAATTATTACAATAAAATATATTTGATTAAGTCATTTATGTCTTTACTTTATGTTAACTAAAATAAAGTGTCATTACAACCCTTATGGGTCTCCATGGGGTCCCAAAAGAGACCCATGGATGCCCACGGTCAGTCATGAGTTATCCAATAAATTTAAGAAAAATTTTAATGAAATTTTTTATTATTATATTTTTTTTACCTTGAATTACAATATATACATTTAACCGCTATAAATAAAAGTCAAAAATTACTATTTCCCAAAAAAATATTTTAATCGTATTGAGACACATTTTACAAACTAATAAAAAACATGTATGTCTGTGTTTTGAAATTCAATTCACAGAAGTGGAAAAATATCATTTAAATGAAAAAATCATCTTTTTAACTACTACTCAGTGTTTTCACTATTCATCAAAGTTGATGTTATTTAGAAAAATACCAAAAATTCAGCCAAATATATATTTTATATTCTGAATTAAAAATTATTTCCATTTTACCAAATTCAAAAGATTGGAGAAGAAATAATTAATTTAAAATTAATTATCATTTTCAAAATAAAATGTGTTTTTTCAAGAAATATTAACTATCAAAAGATTTACACTTTTTTATTTTATATTTTAAAGTTAAGGTAATTCAAATGAAAAAAATTGTATTAAATGGTAAAAATATAATCTAATTACACATTAAAACCAATAAAAAGCATAATCAAACCATAAAAATAAATTAGATTAAAAGGCCGTTTTGAATTAAAATATAGATTTTTCACTTTTCATTAAAAATGAATTTTGTTAGAAAAGTACCAAAAAATTTAACCAATGTAAATTTTGATGTCTCAATTCTAAAGAAGAATTTTATTTTTTCAAATAGAACATATAAAAATGACCAATACTAGATTTAAAGAGAGTTCACAATTAAAAGGTGGTAAATCAACCTTTAAAAAGTAAATTATTCTTAAAATTAGATTCATTCAAATTTTATGTCTATAAAATTTATTGGATAATTGTAAAAACATTTTAAAAACATGTATAATCATATTGTAGTACGTTCTATTCATTCCCACAATTACAATGGCTAGGCATATACTACTAGTTAAAATATTATTATATTAATATTATTTTTCAGTATGAGCCAACGTTGTGTGAAACTTAAGATTATATAGAAACCCGTTGTTACTTATCGTGTACACCATCGAACATAGAAACCCCTTTAAAGTAAAATTAGTATTTAAAACAATAATATAAATAATTATGAAAATTTATTATTCTATATTTACATGGGAGTTTACACCATCGATAGTGAATTCCATGTCATCCTTAATTATTTTATAAATTATTCAAAATACTTGAATAATAAATATATCTTATATTTATATATATTTTTACATTATTAACTTATTTATATCATTCTATGAGTGAAATTATCATGAATAATATTCCCTAACATGTACGAAGAGCAATGAAAATATTAACCAAAACATAACAATAAGATGGAGTTATTAATAAATGGGTGATATAGTGTCATAAAAAATTTAATATGTTGTATGATATATAATAATATTGTTCTTTTTCAGAAATATAATAAACATATATATATTATACATGATATTTTAATTTTTATTATCAAAGTAATAGATTATGGTAAGGGGATTTCATCTCACATTTAATTTCATGGATATAGATACCTTAGTCACCACTCATTTCTTTTTATGTGTATGATAACCATGGATGTATTATATTATTTTCATACCTATATTTTTCGGCATTTAAATATACATTTTATTGTATTAATTTAATGGGGTTTATGTTTCATATTTTACTATATTAGTAATGTAATTTTGCCTCAATTTTCTATCTTTGAGACACATGCCATGTTTTTAACGAAAATATTTATATGAGCTATATATACTTATTTTAAAAGCTTATATCATGAATATAAATATTTTATGATATTTATTTATTCATTTATTGTTCTTATATTTATTTATTTTGTATTCAATGATACCAATGTGGAAACGGTTTATAACTACAATGACATCATGTATTAATATTGTTTATGATTATGCGTCCATTGATGAAATATAAGTATAATTATCTCAAAAAATCTAATGAATTTTCTCACCCAACTGTTATAAATATTGTATAAAATAAATGGTAACATTTTTTCATCGGTAGGTACATTAGATATAAATGATAATGTTTTATGATAATATAATCTTATTTCAGTTTCTGGATGGAAATCCATGTTTATTTACAAAACTGTTTTCTAAAATAGTTGTCAAATTCTTATCAATATTATCTTATTATATTTGAAGGATATTTTTTCCCATGTATTATAATTTAAAAAAATTATTTTTATAATGAATATTATTATAATTTTCTAGTCAAAGAAGTTTTCTAAACATTTAATGTGAAAAAGAAAAGGTTTGATATATACAAACATTCATGTTATAATGAATGTAATCTTCATGAGGATTCCACCGTATGTTTACAATGTTATTTATTAAGATATTTTTTCCAAAATTCTTTAAATTTGTTGATTTTAAAATGGGTTTTCAAATAAAATTGTTTTTTTAATGAAAACTAAAATTTTCCAAAAAATTTAAAATGTGTTGGAGATGATTTTAAGATGTTTCATTATCTGGTTTTAAATGTTTTTATTTCATTTAAATTTAATTAAAAAAATTACAATGGTTCTATTTTCATTTTTAAATTTATTTAAAAAATAATAGGTTTTCAAAAAAATTGATGAGTCATTATAATTTTTATGATTATTTTTAAGGAAAAATATGTTCAAAATGTTTTATAAATTTTAATGTTTTTTTAAAATGTAAATGATAATTTATTCGAGAAATGTTTTAAACAATTACAACATTTTTCATTTAATATTTTTAATGTTTTATAACGTAAAATTATTTTGAAAATTCAATATGACACATACTATTATTTTAATTGAAATGTTATCTTCCAAGTGATGATTCAAAAACCTTATCCATATACGGTGATATCCTTGATTTTTTCTGAATATCTATGGATATTATCCAAGGATAACGTTTCAATTATTTTTTGAAATGGTATATCCATTGATGGATAAATGTTTATAAAAACTATTTCTCTTTAAAGGGGTGGAGAAAATGATAAATTCTTATTAATGTCACATCGTTTAATGTGTTATTCAAGGATGAAATGATTATAAAACTTATATAAATTCCGTAGTTAAAAATATTATTAAATTATATGTTACAAATTTCATTTCATGGTTAATTATATTATGTTTATAAAACCTATCTATTTTATGGGTAACGATATAATGATAGTTTGATTATCATTTGGACCATGTATGTATGATTTCATTATCTTATGGGTGGGAACTATATCTTATAAAACTCCATTTGGTAATGATTTATATCTCTTGAGAATATTTTGTGAATAAAATAGATTTTCTTTATCAAATTAATAATTTGGGGAAACAAAATCCACAATTGGAAGATGGGGAAACCCAATCCACTATTGGAATATATGGAAACCCGATCAACAATGCAAAGATGAGTAAACCTGAACCACTATGGGATAATGGGGAACCTCGATACTTTACAAGGAAGAACTATATAGGGAGATGTTGGAGTGCAATGCCCAGAATATTCAGTCCCCATTATGTTCCCATGATATTTTTTTTGGTGAATGAATTGACTTTCGGGGAATTTTTCTTCAGGTTTATATTTCCGGCACATTTCAATGTCATATTCTCATATTATGATTTTTTGGATTATTCTCTTGATAACTTATGATTAATGTCCTATTAACTACCAATGTTATTCCATGATTCATGTCTATGATCTTTTAAATGGAGGGCATGATCCTAGTATGTCATGATCATTTTCTCATACCCTTATACTCATGTTTATACATACATATCACTCTTTCTCACCCTTACTGAAAATCAGAGATCATCCTTTTTTATGATTATATTCCTCATGTTATTAATATATCTATTATGTATGATGTGACTAAGAAGGGTTATCATCATGAATAACATAATGGGAGATAATGTTCTCACTTTTGTACTATTTTTTTGGTTCCCATGTTTCCAAGGGCACTAAACTTATAGAACTGTTGGGTGTCTTTTTGTATAATTTATTTAATATTGTGAAAAAAATGATGGGATTTCTATATACATTAATACAGTGTTGTTATAGAAACTTATAAATTGAAAATAGTTTATTTTTATATAATGGTAAAAGTATATAAATTTTGTTTAAAAGATAAATTAAGAGTTGTTATTTTTTAAAAACATAACTATTTTATTTAAAATATTATAATTAGTATAATGTTTTAAAAAAAATTTATTTTTATAAAATTTAATATTAAATTAATATAATGTTTTATTATAATTTGAAGAAAATTTTATGATACTATGAGTAATTCTCCAAGGTGTTAGGGAATAAAAAATAGTATTAAAATATGTATTTTAAAATAAATGTAAATTTTTTTAAAAATGATTCTTCTCATATTTGCGAAATTATGTTGGTAAAGTGGAATAATTTTTTAAATCTTCATGTAATAAAATATATTCTTTGAATTACTTATATTTTAATAAAATAGTTGACTTTTGGATAAATAGTTAAATATTATAATTTATGGTATTCAAAATTGAAATAAAAAACCATACTTTTTCTGTAATGGATGATTGTAGTCCGCATTATTTATAAATCACATGAATCATTTACTATGTATAGTCATAAGAGACATTAAAATTGATATTTTTGATCCAAAATAAAAAACTAAATATAATAATAATAATAATCACCCCGCCTCCCATATATATACCACCCCTATAACCCCTTATCCTCACACCTTTTATGACATGAAGTATTCCATATATAAAAATCCCTCTTTCCAACTCTTCTAACATCCATGTTCTTTATTATTAGTAAAAAATACATTTTTTTTGCGTGATCTTTGAGAGATGATATATTCAAGAGGTAACATTCTAAAACTACTAATGAATATTTATATTATTGTTCTACATTATCCAAACCTCAGTCAACTCTAAAAAATATCAACTGTTCAATCATGTGTATACTATAATGTTATATTTTTAATATAAAATCTTTCATCCAGCCCTTTTCTCATATCTTCATATTCTAAAAGACATAACCATTTTCAAAATTTTGGTGGTTCACTTTCTCCATGGATAATGGGATTTCATTTTCTACCACCTCCATCAAGGAATCACATGATACTATTATTATCATTATATAATTTTTTTAATAATATTATTATATTTTTTTTCATATATCAGATATAACTATAAGACATAAATTTAAATGAAACATATCTAGTCTAAGATGGTAGGAAAACCCTTTCATGTAAACATAACATTTACAATTGACAAATTGTTATACAAATCATCCAAAAGTAAAAAATGATATATAGGAACAATAAGACATTAGCATGTTAATGAATAAAATTTATCTTCAATTATATTATTTTGTTTATTTTTTACAATAACATCATTATTTATAAAAAAGTTAGCTAACTTTAAAACCATGAAAATAATGATCACAAAATAACAATATTCAACCTTATAACCCCTAAATGTAGCTGTAAATTAACATAATGAAATTATAATAAGTCAAATATATTTTTATGAGGTATTTATTTTAAAAATTAATGAATCTAATTTTCTTAATTGGTACACGATGTGAAAGTACATAACATATTCTCACACAAGGTAAGGGATCTCTTCGAACACCAATATTTCATTTGGGTAAATATTTATCACCCATTGAATCAATTTATCTCATTATATTTATTATATAATTACAAAAAATATAGATAAACATCAATCACACATTTATATATATCTAAATTCATCTTTCATGGATGGTAAACACATGTAATAAAAATTTTTCCCTCTAAATTCCTCTAGACAGAAAAACCTGATTGGGACGAACATATACATTTCAAAACAATTTTAATGTCCCTCCGTTAAATTATTTATGCAACCAAATTTTTTATAAAATAACTCATTATAAAATGGAAAAAAATTGGTTCATTTATGTTTTTTAAGGAAATACTTATACCTTTATCCTCTTTAAATTCTATTCATTGTTTTTTCTAAAGCAATGGCCAGGTTAAACATTTATAATGATAACATTCTTTTATTAGTAATGTTTTTACTTCATTTAGATTTCATAACCCATGATATTATTTTATAATTATTTATTAATGTCCAATGATAATTTAAATACATTATTTTAGAAATTCCATTATTATACTCTCTTTCGTTTTTCCTTATAAAATTAATACAAAATCTATTTCATTCCATTGGTAATAAATATGATTATTCCCAAAGTTTTATTTATTTGTTTGGCACACATATGAATGTAAATTTTATGTTGGGTGTGCCCAAATTATTCTAAATAGCATTGGATAATATTTTATTCTCATGAGATGTTATAAATGGGATTATAGAGAAAAAATAATCAATTATAACACTCTGTCAATCATGTGATATCGTCAAGGATGTTATACTTGACTCATTATTATATCATAATATCTGTTTATTCCAAATTCCTATAATTATATGATAATATTATTATATGTTCCAATTTTTATACAACTTAATGTTTATTCATGATCGATTCCTTATATGTTATCTCACAATGCCTTATGACTCATATGTTTTTACTCTTTCCCATCCCTCTTTGTATGTATTCCCCATGTTATCCTATAATGTTTTGTGGTCTTAAAGTGGATTAATAGATCATTATGGATATTAATTAAATGTTGTTTTATTCTATATTAATGTTTTCTAATTATGTTACTCGTATTCCAAATAAATGAATTTTTATCCTTGGTTTTTATTTTAGGGATAATTATACATAATATCATGTAATAATATGGTTAATATTTTAGGGTTTCTATTGTTGTTATAGAAAGATAATGTTATTTTATTGTGGGATTAAGACTAGATAAAAATTCGTAAGAATCCATGGTATAATTCGATAACCATGGATAACCTAGACTGAATCCCATCTATTTATAAATGAAGATATTCATTTCATTTATAAATTTATTATTTAATGTTCACAGATTAACTTTTATATTCATATTGGTTTTGTATTAAAGACCCCCTAATTTTATTTTTTGTTGTTAGTTAATGTCTCTAAATGAGTGAAAATGTGGTAACATCCAAGGTCACTAGAAATGTGTTGATTACATTACCTAGATTCCAAAAATGATGGGAACCACACTATAAAACATTTTTAATGTTCGTGCTGAACTAGATAATGAATTGAATAATAGAATGAATCATTTTAAATTATATCATTCTATTAAAAAATATTATATTACAGTCCAATCCATTATTTGATGAAGGCTTCCAAACATTAGTTGTCGTTTTGATCCCCTACTCATATAGGAAAGGATTTACACCATTGAGAATATAGTATTCATTATCCATTTCATAAAAGTGGATAATATCATTCTCTATGACTATCATTTTCATTCTCTAGGACTATCATTTTTATGCATAATATCATTCTCTAGGACTATCATACACATGCATGCTAATTTCATTTCTATTTATTATTTTAATAGAATTAAAACATAATGATAAATTTGTATATAATAATTCTTGTATAATATCACATATTATATAATTAACTCTATCCTTTATACATCCCACATAAGGCATTACCGAGTCACATAACTTTGAGGTGGCGGTAGTCCGCGCTTCCTCAAATGAGATTATCATCTTTACCCACTATGGAAACCATAATGTCGTGATATAAATAGAAAATAAAGAAGCATAATGGAAATATAAACATAATATATATCATATATAAATACAGTTCCATCATAATGGCCACCATGAGAGGCGGTAAGATGTAATTGAAAAATCATCGTTTCGTGAGGCGTTAGTTTTCCACCCATAGAAACATTTTGTTCGTCACCCATTAGATGGAGGTGTGTGTATGTGTAGTTATAATACTTATCATAAAAACATACTAGTATATTGAGAAAAAAATTTTTGTTACCAATGAATGGAATAAAAATAGGATAGGGGTTGGAGAAGTAAAATTAAAGAAAACACTTTTAAAGAAACTATTACCTTTAATTTGTGTAACTCCATTTGGTTTGAACCAGAGGACTTCATGAAGTGCCTTATTGAAAAGTTAAATATTCTAGGGGGATTAGAGGGATGTAAAAATATTAATTGGGAAGAGGATGGACGAGGAAATTGGATTGAGTGGTGTGAGGAATTGGTCAGAAGTTGTCTCCTTTTATAAGGGGGAGGCGGGGCTCTTTTGGAATGTGTGAAACTATTATATTATTATATAATTATATTCGGTTTCTAATGGTCCAAAAATCATTAAAGATGAAGATAAGATGACTCATGGACGAAATAAAATCATCCAATCATAATTTTAACTGATTTTGATAATATATTAATCATTATAATCTTATTTATTTAAATGATTTATTAATGAGGTAAAAAATGCCTCATTATTATGTCACAAATAATTTAATTTATTTGTCAAAAAAAATTTATATAAAAAAATACTATCATGTAGGAAATCGTTTTATATTTACAAATAATATTTATAGTCGAACATAGGACTTATATAACACCATATAAAAATTAATTACTAAAAGATTTTTGTTAATGTCAATTTTGACTTCACATTAAATCAATTAATCTAAATTTTCATTATCACTTCCAAGTGGCTCAATGGGGTCCTAAAATTGACTCAAAGATGTCCATGGTCGTTAATGACTCATATAATAAGGCTTGCACAAATTTTAAGATAATGTTTAATTATTATAATATTCTTTTAACCTTGAATTACCCTATTTATCTTTAACCGTAGTAAATAAAAGTCCACAGTTACTATTCACCAAAAAATTTATTTTCATATTAATGAACCACATTTTACTTCCTGATGACAACCATGTATGTCAGATTTTTGAAATTCAATTCACAAAAGTGGTAAAATATCATTTAAAATAAGAAGTCTGTTTTTTTAACTACCTCTAAGTGGTTTCAGAATTCATAAAAAATTGTAGTTTTTTAGAAAAATACCCAAAATTAAGCCTAAGATATATTTGATATTACAAATTCAAAATGACATTTATTTTTTAAAATTAAAAACATTAATGTTTCATTAATTAAAATTAAAATTAATTCTCGTTGTTAAAACAAATGTCATGTTTTAAAGAAACAATTACTATCAAAAGATTGACACTTGTTTATGTCCAATTTCAAAGTGAAATTAATTCAAATGACTAAAATTGGATTAAATGGTAAAAATATATTATAATTACAATTTAAAAAATTTAAAAAGATAATCTATCCATATAAATAAATTAGATTAAAACACAGTTTTGAATTTAAATACTATATTTTCACTATTCATTAAAAAATGAACTTTCTCGGAAAAATTCCAAAATTTTACACAAATTAAATTTTGATGTCCCAATTATAAAAATGGATTTTATTTGGTCATATATAATCTATTAACATAACCAAAACTATATTTAAGGAGGGTTTTCCATTAAAAGGTGATAAATCAGACTTTTAATGTAAATTATGCTTAAAATTGTATTCATTCACATTTTAACCCTCTACCTTTTATTGAATAAATATAAATACATTTAACAAACATGTATAATCATATTTTAGTTATTTTCATTAATTTCCACCAATAAAAGGGATATTAGTTAATTAGCGTTTAAAATAATAATATATTATTAGTGTGAAACGTATGATTTCAAAAAAACACCGTTGTTGTGTATCGGGTACGCTATTGAACATAGCAACCATTTTAAAGTAACATTAATATTTAATTCATAAATTAATACATATGAAAAGGTAGTATTCTTTATTTACCTGGGTTATTACATCCTTCCCCCCTTTTGGGAATTTCTTCCTCATAATTTTAACTACTGGGTTCATAAACATTATTTAATGTCCCATATCGAAAAAAAAGAATCAGTAAAATTATCGCTTTAAATGAAATAAACAGAAGTACAATAGTCACCCGAGTTAACCCATAATAAAATTCCATGAAAACATGGATATGGAGAAAGAAAAAAGGGTCAATTTATGATGGAGAGTGATAGGAAACATGATTAAGAGAACATTAACCACAAAAAAATCACAAACATATGATGTGTTAAACAGTCATTGATTCCCCGGTAGGAAAATTTAACGAACAAGTTCTTTTGATTAAAGTTACTTTTCATTGAGTAATATATTTATGAGCTTAACCAAAAACATAAGGAAATATAATTACTTATCATGTATACATTTATCTTATAATATATTTCTAATAGAAACTCATATTTTCTCCAAAGAATGAAAATTCAGGATGACTTTTTTTCACATTAAGAGAGCTATAATCAACTTCTAGAGAATCACATAATCCACAAATGATGACAAATATATTTCCCATGTCATTAGATATTAACTAAATCCAAAAAGTTTAGTCTAAGATTAGATAATCCCCCAAAAGGATAAACATTTACATAAATAAAAACTATTCTTAATCTCCAAACATTGTCTAACCCAAACCCAAAGTTCAACAAAGACCATTGAATAAACAATTGTCCCTACAATTATTCAAAAGTAATACAAACTGTGATTCTAACACAAATCTCATGATGATTTAATTACATAGTCTTCCAATATACATCTAAACATTAATCTCCAAGTTACACTAGTTACTCATAAAGTCTCATATTGAATATTAATTAACCTAATCACATATTCTCCATGATAGGTTAATCATTTTCATAAATAAATCAAATCATCATGTGTCCATAATAAAAACATAGATTCTTCCAAACTAAATTTTTTTCCATTATTCCACAACTAAAATCCCATAGTATTCTATCTTCCTTTGGAATATAGTGTTTCCTCAAAAGAGAGAATGTATTCCTCCACAACCTTTATCACATAATCCCTAAATCATTTTTATATAAAATGTATATCCATTTCACAAAAAATAACTTCAAAAAATAAACTAATTCTTATTATATAATATAATTTTGCTAAAATAATAAGTCATACTAACAAGGGTCTTCATGTAGGATAGTGGTAGGTGATGCGCCCTTGTCTCCCTTTGGTTGTTAGTTCGATTCCTGCAGCCTTACCAGATGCGACGGGTTGTCACACATTTTTTGGGTTGTCCTTACAACTAAAAAATAACCCTATCATGTTTTAACCTCAATGGTTTCCTTATACCTCTCTTTTTCATCCAAATTCATTAGAATCTCAACATCTTAATTCTTGAAGTCTTATTTCACCACCATATAATATAATAAAACAATCCCCAATATAAAGAACATAATACCTTGATCATGGTGTCCATTTGGTTTCATCAACATATTGTTCACGTTAGTATAAGGTCCATGCATTGCAAAAATGATTTAGAGATCCTTCAAAATCATTGGCTTCTTCCATTCAAATACACCTTATACAACATGGGTCATAGGGGTGTTCACAAAAAAATAGTTTGGAAAATAGTCATGTATGACATAAAATTTCAAAACATTTGATAAAACATGATTTCTATATAATAGTCGAACTGAATTTGAGTTGAATCTTCCAATTATCGGTCCATTTAAAATACCATATGTATGTGCTGAGAGACTATATTTTAAAATCAAATATAAATAGGTTGCGCAAGGGTCTCCTTCTCCAGAACCTTTTTTAAAATAATAATATTCTTGAAAATATTTTGATAATGTAAAATATTTACAAATGCATTGATAATATTTACCTTTCTTGAAAATATGAGAATACTATGAAAATACGATTTTTTCTAAATACAATCCATGATACATGATGACAATGATGTATAATGGAGGTGTTTGATATCTCAAACAACTGCTTCCAAGTGAGTTTTATACTAGAAAAAGTATCACAATCATTCGAAGATGACATTGCAATAATTACTGCTAGCATGTCATCATAAAGATATAGGAATGTCATTGGTGATCCCCCTACTTCAATTTGTAACTGACATTCCTTGATCTGAAAATTTTATAAAATAATCATTTAATTGAAATAATAAAAAGGGACTAACCATATGTATAACAAAAATTCCTAATCCATAAATATGTCTAAACCGAACTTTGATACCAACTACAAGGACCCAACCTTAAACATTACTAATCCGTAAAAGTGAACTTTTTTATGCTTCTATTAAATATTTGGGTGTTTTATTAATTTTCCATAGGGATGGAGGTTTCTAAAAAAATTTAGAAGATTTTTGAAATATTATAATTTAGTATAATTATTGTAGGAAAAGAATAAATTATAAAAGAATAATCATTTGATATGGTAAAGAGTAGTTTTTTGATTGATTCATAAATTTTCAATTGATATAAAATATGATGTGTGTTTTTCATTATATATATATTGGTGAATTTAATTTATATAATCATATTAAATATATGTAGTATTTTTAAATGATCTTAATAATGATAACATTGTATTTCATTAAAATAATTAATGTATTGGTGGGAGGTGACTATATTTTTTAACTAAGGATGAAGTGTTGAGAGATGATATCAATAAATAATGTAGTGATAAGTGATTTTTAATCAAATAGTTTAGTAATAAATTATTATTATCTCTTGGAGTAGACATAATTTTTGATATAATAATAGTTGAATATTACATAAGATTCATAGGTCTGTATAAAATAGTAGAGCGTATTGATAAAGACTTCATATTATCTTGTTTGAAGAAATAGAAATTAAGATATGAATGATGTGAAGATGTTTGTTTATTTGGTATTAGTATTGAAAATAATTATATTTTATTTTTTCAAACATATGCTATGACCAAAGTGGGATCCTATAATTATCAAAGGAAATAGTTCCAAAAATAATACCTTTGAATAATTATGGAATCCAATTTTTTTACACCTACGTATTATTAATTTTTTTTATTTTCTATAATTTGTATGGGTTGTTGAATGTTGATGTAGGTGACCATTTATTCCATGTGGTGTTTGGGGTTGTGATTTGTAGGTTGGCTATCGTGGATGACATGTGGGAAGTTGGGTGACATTGTGTGATGAGGTTTTGGTTGTGGGTGTTGTCTAGTGGTTCTGGTGTAGCTATTATATGAATAGTAGTGGTGTTCTGGATCATGGTGATGTTGTTTTATAGTGGTTAGGTTGTGATAAGGATTGGGAAATGATACATGATAAATACGGGGGATGTGTGGTGATGTGTTTGTAGTTGTTTGAGTTGGTCTTGTTGTTGTGTGTCATGGTTCAGAGAGTTTACCAATTACCCATGGGATAAAATATGATGATAAAAAAGATAATAGGATTATATATAAACATAATTTACTAGAAAAAAATGTTATAAATTGATTAACTGTATTGAATAGATGAATTAGTAGTATAATGTGAAATGAAATTGCAATGGAAAAATGTTTTTAAAAACTATAGTATGAAGTGGGAACTATTTTTTGGCTTGAGTTGGGGGTTGTCTCATGTGGCATATAGAGGTGGAAAATCTCGAGATAATTGATTTTTGTTATGTGTTTTTTATGATGTATCTACTAGTTTAATTTTTGTGAACCCATAGTTTGGGTATTTTATTTTATATATATATTTTATTTTTATGTAATTTTATAAATTACAAACATGAGTTGAATAACAATACATACACGTAGAGGTGTTGAGTTTCGAGTGTTTTCCCTAATCTGTTGGATGTTATAGATAAAAAAGGTTTATACATAATCTCAATTTTTTATTCCTTCAAAATTATTGACTGGGGTTGTTGTTAGAGATCAGGAATTATTCATGTGATGTCCCATGTGTCTTCTAGTTGGATGTGATGTTTTGGACCATGTGTCTATGGGTTAGATGTGTTGTGATGTGATGTGATTTGTGGCTCAGTTGTCTATGAGTATGATGTAATGTGATGTGATGTGTGACCTAGGGTTCTGTGAGTGGGATGTGATGGGATGTAATGTGTCTCCCATGATTCTATAGGAGGGATGTGATGTGATGTGATTTGATGTATGTGGATGGTATGGAAGCACATAATTTTCAATGTTGGTGTGTGAGAGTAGAAAATCGAAGTTTAAGTAGAAATAGGGAACATTAATATGTTATTATATTGATGTTATATTATTATATTTGATTCATGATTTGGTAAAAATCTATGTTGAGGCTAGTTTTATATATATGACATGTATATATTCTTGTTGGTTGTACCATTTGTTTACTAGAGAATTATCATATTATTTTCACATGTGATCTAGAGTACTTTTTTATGACC
Organism: Viscum album; assembly: GCA_963277665.1. Classification (NCBI taxonomy): domain Eukaryota; kingdom Viridiplantae; phylum Streptophyta; class Magnoliopsida; order Santalales; family Viscaceae; genus Viscum; species Viscum album. Next base: position 2,054,558,941 of record OY728120.1, on the reverse strand, counting down.
CCTATATGTATACATTATATGGTATACGAATATATATATAAAAATTAGGTTTTCCAAGAGTATTTTGAGTAATTATATGGACATTACTTTCTAGGTTTGAGATACTGTTTCTTTTCTATTGATGACGTTTCTTTTCTATTTACATTTAAAAAAATTATATAGATCGTTTTCAAATTATTCATAGATATTTGGATGGTTTTTGATTGAAAATTATATTATCTAATGGTGTTATTCGGTGTTTTTTATCCTAACCACCAACACTAATTCGTTTATAATGTCTAATACCTCCCATAATGTGAGATTTCTATACCATGAGTTCTAGTCTCAAACCATTGCCTTACTAGAGGTGAAACATAGATGTCATTATCTATCTTTCGTAAATTTGGTATCTTTGGTGGGAATGGTTTATGATATTATAATTTAAAAATTTTGGTTCAGAGATATGACAGTGTTCAAAGTTAACCACTATGAGGTTTTTATGGGTTGGTTTGGAAGCATATCACATGGGCCATGGTACATGACATAATCCTGGGTGACTGGCTTGGACATGTGATTTTATGGTATCCCATGATCCAATTCATATGCTCTATTTTTATGGAATTACCAAACCTGGTGGACCTATTTTTATGGTAGTGACATTGGATATGTACATTCATCTTGGTGACTTGTGACTGTGTTTAAAATTATTATTTTATAAAAATAAAATTAATTAAATTTCTAATCATTGATAAAAATCCATAATATAGATATTATGATGTATTCCAAGATTACATAAATTTATCATGATATTCATCTTTTAGTTTCTCAAATAGTTGAGTTTTAGTAGGTTTATATGGTTTATAATATTCTGGTTCACCTGAAGGACTACGATATAGTAGGAGAGAGTGCTTTTCGATCCATTCATCTGAATTTTTTTATAATGTATTATCGGAGTGTCATATATTTGTGACTGTAATTTTGGATAGGGACCTCAAGATCTATTTCATTCTATTAAGAGATTGATATGTGCATTGAGTGTAATTGGTAGTTAGTCAAAAATTGGTAGTTACATGTTAGTGGTTTATGTTGTTTCTTACATATGGAATGGAGTTAATTGTATTATCACTAAACATTCATTGGGTGTTCTAGTTAGTGTTTCTTGCATCACTAATTTGGGTATCCAACACTCAAAATATTACATCCCATAATTAATAAATTATTAATTTTTGGGATATTGGGATAAGGTTCAAATAATTGTTATACTTTTCCACAGATGTTTTTCTAGATGAATATTCTAAAGTTTGGATTTTGGAGGAATCCAGGAACCTAAATATTTGGTAAGAAGTCACTTCGTGTATGCCCCCAAAATATATATATATATGTCAAAAAATGGTTTTTGAAATTGATCAAATTCATTCATTTGGATTTTATCCTATTTAGGACGAGTAGTATGGAATTTTTTTGGAGAAAAGAAATAGGCAGTGGGTCGTGAGAGTTCAGGTAGTCAGGGTTCCAATCAATGGGAAACTTTCTACAGAATTATGTTACGCCATCATACATGAATCATTATTTTATCCACCTTTGGGGGTTTCTATTTTCAATCGATTTCTATTGGAAAAAACGAAAAAATCATGCCCAGTTCCCAACTACTTTGGGAGGTCAGTTTTAGATTGTTGATCATGCCCATTTTGAAAAGAAATAACAGCCCCTGATACAATTCCAGTGGTAGGGAATACATGTTTATAGTTAGTAGAAGATATAATTGATATTATTTGATGAAATAATTATTATATTAACCATCCATAGTGATCTAGGTTATACCATTACTATGGAGGATGATATAAATTTGTTGGATGGGATGGGAAAGTTCATATGCATGTTCTAGAGGAAGTTGTGCCAGCTGTGTTAGGAGTTTTTTGAGGTAGGATTTTTTTTCCATTACCCTTGTCTAAACCATGTTCTATTCAGGATATTTTCACTACATTTTTCTCCATTATTCTTACATGTGTTAGAACTATACATGGAGAGGGTACTATTTCCCATGGTATTATCTGCCCCAGCATGAGGTAGGGATTCTTTGTTTGATGTATGGTAGAGATGTAGACTAGTGATAGGGAAATACTAGTCAATGGGGGACTTATTCTTGTCACAAATATTTTTATATGATATTATCATTTTCATGGATTTTTTAAATTTCATGACTGTAGTCATCAAATAAATCTATTATAGATTTTTTTTCTGATTTGGAGGTCTAGTCGTTAGTGTTTATTGGAGATTAGGGTAATCAGTTATGTGGTAGGTTAGTGGATCCTCTCTTGTCACATTTGGTGTAGTTATTAGTAGAATCCAAGGATGGGGATGTTTCTACGGTTGTGGGGAGATAATTTTTTATCCTATTAGGGATTATGTAACTACCCCTTCAACGTGATATCAATTTTGGGCAAGAGATTTAACTCAATGAGTCTCTAATCTTGATGGATCCCTAATAGATATCACCCAAAGAGTTTAATGATTACTGTTTGTAGGAGGATTATCTAATGTAGAGGGATTTCAAATTACCCAGTGTGTAACTATGGGGGACCCAATGTTGTTCAAAATGATATATAATTTAATATAAGGTTTTGTATAGACTATTAGAGGATTAATCAGGTGGTGGTCATGAACTGTTTACCTATTTTGATGATGAATAATTTATATGAACTATTTAGAGGAAATATCTGGTTCAAAAAGATCCATCTAAGAAATAGTTATCAATTGTTTAGGGTGAAATATAGTTATTTCAAAAGACTACCATTTGTATTTATATGGTCAGACAGAGTTTTCAATCATTCCATTTACTGTTATGAATAAACTGGTTATCTTCATGGTCTTGTAAACACAGTAATCCATGTGTTCCAACACTATTTCATATTTATATTTAAAAAATATATCCTGGTATTCATAAATATATAATAGTATTTGAGAAGTAATAATTATAGAGAACCTATACTTTTACAAAACACATTACAAGATTTTAAGCATAAATATACATGAGAGTAAAAGACAAGGATCGTGAAGTCCATTATCATTGAAAACTAGGAACATAAAACATAAATCATGGGGAAAAAAACATTATTATTTAATATTCATAATGAAATCCTAACTCCCATTGTGCTCATACATTTTAATATGATATCCTACAGAATCACATGAATAAAGTGATGAGATAAAAATCCATGTAAGGTAATGAACATAAGAATAATGCTTAAGCCCTTAGTTATGAGGCTTGAAATATTGAAATAAAAATTCTGGAACATATGGAATCAAAACATATTAAAATGGGATCATATAAACATGGAATCATATAAATGGGAAGAAACATAAAACATGACATTAGTATGAGTCAATGATAACTGCCAAGATCATTTAACATAGTAACAAAAGCAATGGCTAACCGCCAATACTGTTGCACATGACATTTCATGAGACATAACATTACCCAATGCATTTGAGTGCAATATGGGTGCACCTATCATAATAGTTTTATGAATATTATTTCAAGATAAATAATCATGCATTATCAACCGTTCATAAAGCTAGGGGTACATATGGAAATAAGTGGGTATCACAATCATGTCCTAAAAAATAATAAACAGGTTGTTCATAAATGTTTACCCGAAAGAAAGGACCTAAATTATTTGTATAAATTCATAATGGAATGAAGGAATATATCATGGTGACTGATGTCAGGAAAAGTGACAACATGTGTGAAATGTATTTAGGAAACTTTAGCATTAAAACTTTTTTGAGAAGTTTTAAAGGAATATATTATTGAGTATTTTAAATAGAAAATGGAATAATGGTTTATATAAAATAAGAAGGGAACTAAGAAGGTTTTCACAATAAAAGGAATGATTTTTAGATACATGGGTGGCTTAATATAGATGATAGAGTGCACTTAAAATTAGTTAAAAATGCTGGATGTTCCCTTAATGTTGGTTTCAATATCGGGAAGAAATACAGAGAAAATAACTTTATAACATTTATATCCCTAAATGATAATGAGTGATGGATCTTGAAACATGAGTTTGGAGCATATAAATTTATTTATGAATTTTTTCATAAAAATAAAATTACAACTTCTTTTGGGTAAAAAGAATCTAGATGAACTCGAAGGAATAAGGGTTGTTCGGGTAGAATCACATACCTTTTGTCTGTTGGTGTTTTACACATGATATTAATGACCTGAATAATAAAACTGGGTTAATTAATCAATTATTCCAGAACCTATTCTCTATTTATATTATTTGGTAAAACCATTTTCTATTCCTTCATAGCCTTTTGATTGGTTACGATGTTTAATTTCAGTGTTTGGGTCTGTTTGTTTCCTTGGTTCTATAGAAAGATTCACTTATATACATGTTCGACGAATCCTATAAAATGGGGATGGTTGTCCCTAATTGGAGTTAAATATTTTTAGTGATTCAAGGAGGATAAATTATTTTAAATTTCATTTGGTTACATAGAATGAAGATGAATTATTCTATAAAATATTTTATGAAAATTGTATGGGTTAATTGGTGGGTTTTGACCACAAGGAACATGTTCTGTTTTTTAAATAAATTCCTTCTGTAAAAATGGATTAAAGAACCATAGATGTGACATAATACATATATAATGGTCTGGTTCCACTGTTAAAATTATTTCATGACCAGAAATGAATATTTTAATTTAAATTGAAAACCATCATCCTTGAATGTCGTAAATTAGCACATATCAGATGGTGTTTTCCCTTTTACTATGAAATAAATGAAAAGGAGAGATTATGAAGAATTATTCCATTATCATGAAAATATTCTAGTACATGTAAGTTAAAATTGTCATCAAAACATTTGGATTAAAGTAGGTGAGTAAAAGGAAAAATCCTATGATCATGAAAATTAAAGAAATGTTGAGAGATCCCTTTTGAAAATTTGGTAGGCTAACACTGTCACTAAAAATATTATAAAATGAATTGATGAGAAAAAAATTGGTATCTCATCATATGGAAATGAAATTCATAGTAATATGGATACATAATATCAAACACTAACATATGTGAATGTAAATTGAAAGAGATTACATAAAAGAAGAGTTGAGTAAAAGGGGAGGGTGAAAGAATCTCTTACCTTGTGGAGTAACTCCTAAAACATGAATGTTGGGACGTTGGGTGCATGGGGACACCTCGGTTGGTCTCTTAGGGAGCTGAAACCACCACATAATCGAGAAGAAGGTTTTTTAATGAAATAATGTGATGTTAATAGTTGGTATATATAGTAAAGGAGAGAGTTTTTTTATTAATTTTAATGGACACATTTTTATTGGTTTTTGTAAAACTGTGGGATTTTCAATTGTATTTTCCCATTGTATTACCCACAAAGAATGAAACATGTCTTATTATAATATAAACTATTCATCCATCAATTATTATTAATTGTAACATCATTATGATGTCATCAAACATGGATAAAACTAAAAACTAAATTTTTATAATTCAAAAAAATTCACATATTTTAGAAAAATCTCAAAAATTCACTCTAACCATTTTTACACGTGTATAATTAATAAATGAACAAAATATTTCTAAAATATTTTGTAAAATATTTTTAATTTATTTTTTATATAAAATCATAATTTATTCAAAAAAATAAACATTAAAACTATAAATCATTTTATTAGAACGTGAACAATTGATCATTGTCCCATAAAATTATATTATATACATAATAAAATAAAGTATTAATTTATGATTAAATTTTATCAAAATAAATTTCTATTTTAAATTATTAAAATAAAAATAAAATTGTAAATAAAATATTTTAATCATAGAGAAATACCAATTATTATAAAATGATGATTTTTTCACATTTATGATTTTAGAATTGTATTTGTACAATCATGGCTTATGTTTCTATTTTTCTAAAAAAAATCTTTTCATTAATATTCATTAATATTCAAAAAGAAATGATACTATTCATATGGTATGTAAAGACCCGCAAATTTCAAGGAAATTTTTTTCTTAATTTTCATTGGAATTTTACAAGAGCGCAGCTTCAGACGGCACCTGATTCCGAGGCCCGGTGTGCCCGGAATCAATTTCCGAAGTTTGGCTCGGGTACGTTCAGTGAACGGACGAGCGGGTTTTTCTATCTTTTGAACCGGTGCCCGGAATCAAATTCTGAGGGCACCGATGAAATCGCAGCGCCGGTATTTGCTTAGAAACGCCTCTTCCGGAGTTGCGTTTGCTCAGACGTGGTTTTTAAATTTTGCGGCTTTAAGTCAGAAATAAAATAAAGTTTGTGCGACAACTTTATTTTATTTCACTTAAGCTGCTTGGAATCCACTTGAAGTCACTTAAAGGCGGCTTGAGCTGAGTTGAACTGGATAGGATGCTATCCAGAAATATCCTACCCCTTGGTAGGATATTTGTGAGGCAGGGCCCGCACGAGCCCCGCCGTTTCTTTCGCTAAGTAACGCACCCGCGAAAACCCGTCAAAGTAACTGAAAAGTCAACCGACGCGTTTTCTTTAATTCTTAACAGACCATTTAATTGGGCGGTTTATTTCGTGAATTAAATGGACTGTTTCTTTCGTGAATTAAATGGGTCGTTACTTATGCGTTTTACGTTTGTTGGCAAAATAATAAAATAGACAAACTTGTCTATTTTGGAGGATTGCTATCGTTGTGCAATTCCTCTGAGCCTCCACCCTCTCCGCGAAGAACGCGAAGAACGCGAAGAACGCGAAGAACGCCGGCGACCGGAATTCGACGACGCACACCGAGATCTGCGACGTCAACGAGCCCTAACCGCGACGTTCTTCGGCGACGCCTCTTCTTCCGCGGTCGATCCTCATTCGGCAACTAAGGTGAGAATCGGATCTTTTCTTCTCCCTTTTTAATTTCAATATCAACGGATTTAAACTAATTAAATCCGTTTGATCTTGATCCGGAGATTGGCGACGCGACGCCGGATACCGCGACGACGCGACGATCCCCCTTCTTCCGCGACGACCTCTCGTCCGACGACGATGACAAAGTAAGGGTTGATTGGAATATTTTATTTCTTTTCCCGTGTTTATTCTTTTCAAATAAAGAACCCGATCGGAACAATTTTAATTTATTTAAAATTGTTGATTTGGTTAATTCTTTTCCTCCGATGATTTTATGACTAACGCGGAGGGTGCGGGTCTAACGAACAAGACCCGGCAACCCTCCGCCGATCTTCCTTTTGTGCGGATTTGGCGGGCGACGGCAAAAGCACGACGCAAGGGCCATTTGTTGATTCCGCAGTGAAGATCGTCCCCCGGGAGGAGCAACGGCGCAGACGGGAAAGAAATCGGGCCACCGGAGCATCTCCGGCGGCCCGCGGAAGGAGACGGCGGCGCGGGTCGCCGGCGACCGGAGGCGGCGGCGCCCGGCGCGCCGCCGGAGGAGTCCGCCGCGGCCGTGCCGCGGCGGCGGCGAACCGCCGGACCGCGTCCGCGGTCCGGCCACCAGCACGCGGCCCGCGCGGGCCGCGTTTCTCCCAAAGCCGCGGGTTTGACCCGCGGCGGCTCTTCGGCCGCTCGGCCGAAGACCGAGCCGGCCGGTCCGGCCGGCCGGGCCGCGCCCAGGCCGGACCGGACCCGGCCTAGCCGGGTTGGGCCGGGTCGGGCCGACCCGGTCCGGCCGACCCCAGGGGGGGTTCGGGCCGGGTCGCCCCGGGCCCAGAACCCCCGTTTTCGGGCCCTCTTCGGTCTTTCGCCCATATCTTGGGCCTGGGACCTCCGATTGACGAACCGTCAGCGGCTACGCGATCCTTGGATCGAGACGGTCGTTTCGGTATATTATACTCAAGGTTTCGGAAGACTTTGGGTTCAGCCGGGTTGGTTCGTACACGAAACCAACCGGGCCCTCGGAGCGGAAACGCTCATAACGTGAGCTACGGACGTCCGATCGACGTACCGTCAGCTGTGGTAGATTCCTCTATGTGAGACGGAACTTTTGGCATACTCCGCCCGAGGATCGGATACAGGCGGAGTACGGTCGGGTTGGTTTTTCCCTAAAAACCAACCGGGCCCCTGGAACGAAAATGCCAATAACTCTCAGACCGGGCGTCCGATTGACGCGCCGTCTGTTGCGTTGAGATCCTGTTGTCGATACGGAACTTTTGGATACATCAACTTCGGACTAAGTGTCAGTTGATGTATCAGCCTCTCGGCTCGTGGAGCGGACCCTCCTAAATGAGCTCGCTATGTGCGGGAACCTTAGTGCTGGCTGTGGCTTCGACGACAGAGCAGAGATCCTCCGTGGACTGCGACGACGACAGAGCAAAGATCCTCTGTGGACTGCGACGACGGCAGAGCAGAGATCCTTCGTGGACTGCGGCGACGACTGTGCAGAGATCCTCAGTGGACTGCGTCGACTACGGCACTCAGCGATCCTACGTGGAAGAGTGCTACCGAACCTGTGTGAGCTGAATCTTCTTTTCTACCTTGAACGGTGGAGCGCTTGGGTGTAGCGGCGGACCCGTGGTACTTGACAGTGGTGGTGCGCTTGGATGCAGCAGCAGACCCTTGGCGGTGGAGCGCTTGGTTGTAGCGGCGGACCCGCGATACTCTACGGAGTGTGTGCGCTTGGTTGTAGCGACAGACCCGCGACGGTGGAGACGTGCGTGCGGAGTACGGAGACCGTGTAGATGACTGAGACCTGACGACTGCTTGACTGACTCGACTTGGAGTGAGTCGACTAGCCCAGTGGACGGAGCGCCCAGTAGTTGGCAGCAGACCCACGGCGGACGGAGCGCCAGGTAGTTGGCGGCAAACCTGCGGTACTCGATAGGAGGAGTACCTCAGTAGGCTATCTGGGTGAGCGCCCGGTATTTGGCAGCAGACCCTCAGCGGACGGAGCGCCCGGTAGTTGGCAGCAGACCCGCGGTACTCGACAGGAGGAGTACTTCAGCAGTCTTAGGTTAGTGAGCAGTACCTCGGAGTCGTGACAGGACCACTGTACACTTCAGAGATGGGGCTCTTCAACATTTACGGTTTCGATAATGAAAATCCTGGCTGAGCTGAATCGTATGTTACTCTCCTTTGTGGATTGTGTTGAACTATCCTTTGTGGATTTACCGTTTACTCTCCTTATGGATTTGAGTCTTGCTTTCCTTTGTGGATTGAGTTGTTCTTGAGCTCGTGAGCAGAGCTAGAATTGGGGACTTAGGTATATGTATGGGCATATACCTAAGTCGAGTCAGATGTTACTTCGTGATTGCATCTTTCTTTTGTGCTATATCCTTTGTGGATTTCGGGAGACCTTCGGGGGTCTCGGGGTCCTTACTGAGTAGCTTGTACTCACCCCTGCACGGGCTATGCCCGCACCTTGTTGTGTTGGTTGCAGACGACAGACAGCGTTGATCACGGTTGGGGCGTGGAGCAGGACGGTACCTGGAGGTGGACCACTGGGCGGGACGTGCTCGGAGCGGACGTGGGACCCGAGGAGCCTGGAGGCTATCTGTACCCACCCTTCAGGTGGGATTGCCAGTGGACGACACGAGGCCGCCGTCTTTTTTACAGTTGGGCTTGTATTTCCGGCCCCCTTTACTTTTCTGCACTTTACTTTCCGCTTGCTGACTCTGTGTGGTTGTTACTTACAAAGGCAATGCCTTCCCTGTTTACTGGGATTTTACGCCTTGGTGCTAGTCGCCAACCCCTGGCCTATGGAAGGCGGGCTTGGGGTAGTCACGGCACGGGCCCCGAGGACGGGTCGTGACAAATTGGTATCAGAGGTGGTCGGTTCTACCGCAAACTCTGATCGTCCTTTCTTTCTATATGAAGCAATAGTGTTTAGTGTATTGAGTGTGGTTATCAGTTCAGGGAGCCCAGTGTTGGTGCGGTGGCCGACGTATCCGTACATCAGGACCCTGACTCCTGATTTCCGACTTAATGCATGAAAACATTGATTGCGTGTGTGTTTCGAGTTTTCTTTGTGATTACTTGTGTCAGCTCACCGGGTATACTGATCTGCTTTATGAAAGTCTCAAGTTTTCCTTGTGATTACTTGTGTCAGCTCACCGGGATGGCCCCGCTACGACAGCCACCTAGGGTTCCGAGTGTAGGGCGTGACGGCATCCCACCGAGCGACGAGGCCTCGGTGCAGGGCCCTTTTCCAGCAGTGGCACCGGCGGTAGCTTTACCCGCCGAGCCACCGATGCTACCAGTACCAGACGCTGACGATGCACGTCGCCTCAGGGCACTGCATGAGTTTCAGAGCCAGCGACCGCCCAGGTTTCGTGGTGAGGCGGACCCCCAGGCCGCCGAGGACTGGCTAGAGGCGGTGGTACAGATCTTTAGGCTAGTGAGGACACCAGCGGATCTCATGGTGATTCTCGCGGCGAGCCTCCTGCAGGCGGTGGCAGGACGATGGTGGAGCTTGATGCTCCAGGAGCACGATGAGGCATCTCTTCTTTGGACGGACTTTGAGAGCCTCTTCCGCTCGGAGTTCGTCCCAGCCACCCTTCGTGCGGTGCGTATCCAGGAGCTTCTCCAGCTGCGCCAGGGCAGCATGACGGTCGCTTAGTACGCGGCGAGGTTCACCGACCTTTCTCGGTACTCGAAAGACATGGTACGGGACCCCTTCTTCCGGGCTCGGACCTTCGAGCAGGGTTTGAGACACGAGATCAGGGCTTCGCTGATCTCCCTCAGCATACCGACTCAGACAGGAGTACTAGAGCGGGCCCTTCTGATCGAGAGCTTCCTTGCTGAGTCTACACCAGCACAGAGACCCACCGCAGGGCGGCACGTAGCGGAGTCTTCGGTAGCAGGTAGCCGACAGATGACTCAGGGTTCCAGGCAGACCAGACCTACCAGTGGCCGACTGCACGACTCAGGCTCAGTTGTGCGGGGAAGCCGGGGTGGAGTCAGAGCCAGGCGTGCCGAGAGTGGGCACTGCTACTCCTGTGGCGGAATTGGTCACATGGCTCGTGACTGCCCGACCCTCCATGCGGGGGAGCAGCAGACGGTTGAGGAACCACCTAGGCAGAGGCAGAGGTTCGACCGTGGCGGTCTGCAGGGAGGAGACGGACGAGGTAGAGGAGCTGGCCGAGCAGCAGGTGGTGGACGACGCTTTGAGGCTCTACCACCACCACCACCAGGAGGTCCACCCCGACCGCAGGGGAGAGCTCAGCTTCAGGCAGTCGAGGCCTTCGATCATGGAGCCCTGGGAGCTGATGGACAGGAGCAGAACTAGTGGATACATCCTTTGTACTTCTGGTTCCTTGTTGCTTTGGTGTAGCGTCTTGTAATATGAGCTGCAATAATAAAAGATGCATACCTTTGTGATATTTTCGTTCCTGTCCTCTTTCGTGATGTTACTAGGAGATTCCAGTTTTGGCTGTTGACTTGACCCTCACTTGTGAGACATCTACTGGAGGAGACCCAGTTGCCACACACTGATGCCGACAGTGTGACTCAACCCTTGGAGGCGAGAGTAACAGTTGAATCTCTTAGTAGTAGCGTCGAGGCCTTATGACGTCATCCTTGGTATGGATTAGTATCATCCATGTTAGGATTGAATGTTTTAGGCAAAGAATGTGGTTCATCCAGGGGATGAGACCAGATTTCTCTTTTCGGCAAAGAAGAAATCTTGCAGCTCTTGTGGGACCTGTGATGGTCCAGGCCACGACAAAGAAGGTCCAGGTCATCCAGGAGAGGATGAGGATAGCTTAGAGCCGACAAAAGTCATATGCTAACAGGAGGCGGAGGCCACTGGAGTTCGAGGATGGCGACCACGTCTTTTTGCGTGTCTCACCTCGACGTGGTTTACGGAGATTTGGCCGAGGCGGCAAGTTGTCTCCACGCTTCATCGGGCCTTTCCAGGTCCTCAGCAGGATAGGAGAGGTGGCTTATCGCCTGGCTCTACCACCTTAGTTGCACCGGGTGCACGACGTCTTTCACGTGTCTCAGCTGAGGAGATACGTGCACGACCCGACGCACATCATCGACTTTGGGGAGCTGGACGTGGACGATGGGGCGACTTTTGCGGAGGTCCCAGTGGAGATCGAGGATCGACAGAAGCGGGTCCTACGTGGGCGTTCGATTCCTCTTGTGCGCGTCAGATGGCAGCACGGGAACCTCCAGGAGAGCACTTGGGAGCGGGAGGCTCAGATGCGTGCTCAGTACCCCCATTTGTTCCCCTAGTTTTTGATGTATCTTTACGGGGACGTAAAGCCCTGAGGTGGGAGTAATGTAAAGACCCGCAAATTTCAAGGAAATTTTTTTCTTAATTTTCTTTGGAATTTTACAAGAGCGCAGCTTCAGACGGCACCTGATTCCGAGGCCCGGTGTGCCCGGAATCAATTTCCGAAGTTTGGCTCGGGTACGTTCAGTGAACGGACGAGCGGGTTTTTCTATCTTTTGAACCGGTGCCCGGAATCAAATTCTGAGGGCACCGATGAAATCGCAGCGCCGATATTTTCTTAGAAACGCCTCTTCCGGAGTTGCATTTGCTCAGACGTGGTTTTTAAATTTTGCGGCTTTAAGTCAGAAATAAAATAAAGTTTGTGCGACAACTTTATTTTATTTCACTTAAGCTGCTTGGAAGCCACTTGAAGTCACTTAAAGGCGGCTTGAGCTGAGTTGAACTGGATAAGATGCTATCCAGAAATATCCTACCCCTTGGTAGGATATTTGTGAGGCAGGGCCCGCACGAGCCCCGCCGTTTCTTTCGCTAAGTAACGCACCCGCGAAAACCCGTCAAAGTAACTGAAAAGTCAACCGACGCGTTTTCTTTAATTCTTAACAGACCATTTAATTGGGCGGTTTATTTCGTGAATTAAATGGACTGTTTCTTTCGTGAATTAAATGGGTCGTTACTTATGCGTTTTACGTTTGTTGGCAAAATAATAAAATAGACAAACTTGTCTATTTTGGAGGATTGCTATCGTTGTGCAATTCCTCTGAGCCTCCACCCTCTCCGCGAAGAACGCGAAGAACGCGAAGAACGCGAAGAACGCCGGCGACCGGAATTCGACGACGCACACCGAGATCTGCGACGTCAACGAGCCCTACCCGCGACGTTCTTCGGCGACGCCTCTTCTTCCGCGGCCGATCCTCGTTCGGCAACTAAGGTGAGAATCGGATCTTTTCTTCTCCCTTTTTAATTTCAATATCAACGGATTTAAACTAATTAAATCCGTTTGATCTTGATCCGGAGATTGGCGACGCGACGCCGGATACCGCGACGACGCGACGATCCCCCTTCTTCCGCGACGACCTCTCGTCCGACGACGACGACAAAGTAAGGGTTGATTGGAATATTTTATTTCTTTTCCCGTGTTTATTCTTTTCAAATAAAGAACCCGATCAGAACAATTTTAATTTATTTAAAATTGTTGATTTGGTTAATTCTTTTCCTCCGATGATTTTATGACTAACGCGGAGGGTGCGGGTCTAACGAACAAGACCCGGCAACCCTCCGCCGATCTTCCTTTTGTGCGGATTTGGCGGGTGACGGCAAAAGCACGACACAAGGGCCATTTGTTGATTCCGCAGTGAAGATCGTCCCCCGGGAGGAGCAACGGCGCAGACGGGAAAGAAATCGGGCCACCGGAGCATCTCCGGCGGCCCGCGGAAGGAGACGGCGGCGCGGGTCGCCGGCGACCGGAGGCGGCGGTGCCCGGCGTGCCGCCGGAGGAGTCTGCCGCGGCCGAGCCGCGGCGGCGGCGAACCGCCGGACCGCGTCCGCGGTCCGGCCACCAGCACGCGGCCCGCGCGGGCCGCGTTTCTCCCAAAGCCGCGGGTTTGACCCGCGGCGGCTCTTCGGCCGCTCGGCCGAAGACCGAGCCGGCCGGTCCGGCGGCCGGGCCGCGCCCAGGCCGGACCGGACCCGGCCTAGCCGGGTCGGGCCGGGTCGGGCCGACCCGGTCCGGCCGACCCCAGGGGGGGTTCGGGCCGGGTCGCCCTGGGCCCAGAACCCCCGTTTTCGGGCCCTCTTCGGTCTTTCGCCCATATCTTGGGCATGGGACCTCCGATTGACGAACCGTCAGCGGCTACGCGATCCTTGGATCGAGAAGGTCGTTTCGGTATATTATACTCAAGGTTTCGGAAGACTTTGGGTTCGGCCGGGTTGGTTCGTACACGAAACCAACCGGGCCCTCGGAGCGGAAACGCTCATAACGTGAGCTACGGACGTCCGATCGACGTACCGTCAGCTGTGGTAGATTCCTCTATGTGAGACGGAACTTTTGGCATACTCCGCCCGATGATCGGATACAGGCGGAGTACGGTCGGGTTGGTTTTGCCCTAAAAACCAACCGGGCCCCTGGAACGAAAATGCCAATAACTCTCAGACCGGGCGTCCGATTGACGCGCTGTCTGTTGCGTTGAGATCCTGTTGTCGATACGGAACTTTTGGATACATCAACTTCGGACTAAGTGTCAGTTGATGTATCAGCCTCTCGGCTCGTGGAGCGGACCCTCCTAAATGAGCTCGCTATGTGCGGGAACCCTAGTGCTGGCTGTGGCTTCGACGACAGAGCAGAGATCCTCCGTGGACTGCGACGACGATAGAGCAAAGATCCTCTGTGGACTGCGACGACGGCAGAGCAGAGATCCTTCGTGGACTGCGGCGACGACTGTGCAGAGATCCTCAGTGGACTGCGTCGACTACGGCACTCAGCGATCCTACGTGGAAGAGTGCTACCGAACCTGTGTGAGCTGAATCTTCTTTTTTACCTTGAGCGGTGGAGCGCTTGGGTGTAGCGGCGGACCCGTGGTACTTGACAGTGGTGGTGCGCTTGGATGCAGCAGCAGACCCTTGGCGGTGGAGCGCTTGGTTGTAGCGGCGGACCCGCGATACTCTACGGAGTGTGTGCGCTTGGTTGTAGCGACAGACCCGCGACGGTGGAGACGTGCGTGCGGAGTACGGAGACCGTGTAGATGACTGAGACCTGACGACTGCTTGACCGACTCGACTTGGAGTGAGTCGACTAGCCCAGTGGACGGAGCGCCCAGTAGTTGGCAGCAGACCCACGGTGGACGGAGCGCCTGGTAGTTGGCGGCAAACCCGCGGTACTCGATAGGAGGAGTACCTCAGTAGGCTATCTGGGTGAGCGCCCGGTATTTGGCAGCAGACCCTCAGCGGACGGAGCGCCCGGTAGTTGGCAGCAGACCCGCGGTACTCGACAGGAGGAGTACTTCAGCAGTCTTAGGTTAGTGAGCAGTACCTCGGAGTCGTGACAGGACCACTGTACACTTCAGAGATGGGGCTCTTCAACATTTACGGTTTCGATAATGAAAATCCTGGTTGAGCTGAATCGTATGTTACTCTCCTTTGTGGATTGTGTTGAACTATCCTTTGTGGATTTACCGTTTACTCTCCTTATGGATTTGAGTCTTGCTTTCCTTTGTGGATTGAGTTGTTCTTGAGCTCGTGAGCAGAGCTAGAATTGGGGACTTAGGTATATGTATGGGCATATACCTAAGTCGAGTCAGATGTTACTTCGTGATTGCATCTTTCTTTTGTGCTATATCCTTTGTGGATTTCGGGAGACCTTCGGGGGTCTCGGGGTCCTTACTGAGTAGCTTGTACTCACCCCTGCACGGGCTATGCCCGCACCTTGTTGTGTTGGTTGCAGACGACGGACAGCATTGATCACGGTTGGGGCGTGGAGCAGGACGGTACCTGGAGGTGGACCACTGGGCGGGACGTGCTCGGAGCGGACGTGGGACCCGAGGAGCCTGGAGGCTATCTGTACCCACCCTTCAGGTGGGATTGCCAGTGGACGACACGAGGCCGCCGTCTTTTTTATAGTTGGGCTTGTATTTCCGGCCCCCTTTACTTTTCTGCACTTTACTTTCCGCTTGCTGACTCTGTGTGGTTGTTACTTACAAAGGCAATGCCTTCCCTGTTTACTGGGATTTTACGCCTTGGTGCTAGTCGCCAGCCCCTGGCCTATGGAAGGCGGGCTTGGGGTAGTCACGGCACGGGCCCCGAGGACGGGTCGTGACATGGTATCATACTATTCATCAATAATTAGGTTTGTCTTATCAATCTTTGATTCACTTACTGCTCTCAATTGAAGATGATAGTTTTTCCAAATTAAAAAGATAGATGTAAAAAACATATGTTTAAAGGTCACATTGTACATAGTAGTTTATTGTGTTGGGAGTCTATATTATTATATAACCTAATTATAAAATGGGAGTCTATTTAAAACATTTCTTCGATATATTTGTCCCCCGTAAATAAATTTCACCCTCAAAATTTCAATTTACATTCTAGGACAAAAATAGGTGCGGGTAATTTTCCTTAATTTCATACTCTAGATCACATGATGCCTCTTCATACATATGGTTCTTCCATATTATCTTGACAAGGTGAGTAGTCTTGTTACATAGAAAATTATCAACAAGATCCATGATCTTCACTGGCAGCTCCCCATAATAAAGATCATCTACCAACTGTACAAAATATAAAGAGAGTACATACGAAAATTGTGGTATGTACTTCCTTAGGAAGGGTACATGAAATACATCATGTACATTGGATATGTAGGTGGAAATTCCAGTAGATATTCCAAAAATCTTACTCTATCTGGGATCTCAAAGGGGATGTTGTATGTGGGGCATAGCCTCCCTTTCTTTCAAAACCTCATGACCTTCTTCCACAACAATATGCAAATAAATACCATGTCTCCCACTTGGATCTCAAGTCTTCATTGATGAATTTATGCATAACTCTTTTTCCGACATAGGGCTTCATTTATATGATGCTGACTGGTTTTGAAATATTCCACCATTTCATCTACCATCTCGGGTCCTAGATCTTACTCTCACTAACATCATCCCAACATGTCGGTGTTCTGCACTTTTTCCCAAAAATGCATTTGTATGGTTCTATATGGATGCTCAAGTGGAAAATAATGTTGTAAGAGAATTCAACCAATGAATGATGTTGGTCCCATCCTCCATTGAACCAACATATCGTCATGTGTATGAATAGATTGCTCAAATTGGCCCGCAGTTCGATGATGACATGTTGTACTGATGGTTAGTTCAATGCATAGAGAATGTTGGAGATTTTCCAAAACATCAACGTGAATCATAGATCATGATCTGATACAATAGATAATTCTACTCTTTGCAGCCTTACCACTTCTTTGATATATATATTTGCAAGTTGATCCAATGATATGTCCTCTTGAATAGGGAATAAGTGTGTTTACTGCATAAGATCTTCCACAAAAACCCATACAACATTGTTCCCTCTCGATGTCATTGGATGTCCCGTGACAAAGTCTGTGGTTATTTTCCTCCACATCCATGTTTGAATGGGTAGTGGTTGCATCATCCCCTTATAATTCCATCTTTCATCCTTCAGTTGTTGACATACCAGACGCCTTGATGTATAATCATCAATCTCTGATATGGTATTTTCCCACCAAATGTTCTCTCAAAGATCTCAATACATCATTGTACCCCCTATGTGGATAAAGAAGGTTGAGCTATTTTCATCATTAAGAAGCTCCTTTTTTATCTTTAGATTGGATGGTACACTTAATCAGGACCCAAATCATACAACTCCATCCTCATCAATTTTGAAACCATATGAATTCCAATTTTTGATATATTCTACCCTTTTCTAATTTTACCCACCTTTTCTTTGAGAATCACTTATTTTCTCAATGAAAGATGGTTGAGATATCATTTAAGAAATGATTGATGATGTCTCTCCCATACTATTTCCCATTCCCATTCTCTAAAATTCTTAGAATAACATATCCTTTTTAATTATCATCATTGATAAAGATGCATAATCCTTTCTAATTAGATCATATTCCACCTTATTTGCCTTACAGAGATAGTAGTGGATTGGGGAGTCATAATCTTTGATTAGAATTATCCATCTTCAATGGTGAATATTAATATATTATTATGTGAATATATATTTGAGGCTCTTTTGGTCAGTATATATCTCACACTGTTCCCCATAAATATTGTTCCTCTAAATTTTCAATATAAATATAAAATCAGCCAACTCAAGATCCTGTGTGGGATATTTTTGCTCATAGATTATCAGTTGCCCTATGGTTTAGGCAATCTCATTATCTTATTTCATCATCACACATCCTATGATCTTTGGAGAATATTAACTATACACCCCCAAAGAGTTCCCCACATCATAAAAGTGTGATAACTTTCCCAGTGATAAGCCTGTTTTTAAAATCCTTAAAACAACCTTCATATTCCTATATAAAGAAAAACATTACTCCCTTCCATGTGAGCATGTTCATTAGGTTTGATAATCAGGAGAAGTTCTTCACAAATCATCGATAATACCCAGCTAGACCCAGAATACTGCAGATATCTGTTACAAAAGTGTGTCTGGTCCACTCTTTAATTGCCATTATCTTCGAAGGGTCCACCACTATCCCTTTTCTAGAGATAACATTCCTTAAGAATGATACTTCCTCCTTCCATAACTCACATTTTCTATACACTACATACAATTTTTCCATTTTCAAAGTCGTTAACACAGTATTCAACTGATCCTCATGTTCCCCCTTGCTATTGAAGTATATCAGAATATCGTCAATAAAGACTACCACAATTTTTTTTGGGAAATCTCTAAAGACTCTATTCATTAAATCCATAAATATTGATAGAGAATTAGTGTGTCCTGTGGGCATCACTATGAAATCATAATGTCCATACCTTGTTTTTTATACATTCTTGGGATTATCTTCCTTCCTCACCTTTAGTTGGTCATATCCCAACTGAAGGTCCACCTTAGAGAAATAACAATCCCCAAGAAGATGATTGAACTAGTCATATATCTGTGGAAGGAGATACATGTTCTTTATCAGGATTTAATTGAGTTAACTATAACCATTGTAGAGGTGAATTGATCCATCATTATTCTTGATGAAGATGACTGGAGCTCCCCACATAGAAGCACTCTGGCATATAAAACCCCTCCCGATATTCTCTTGTAACTGCATCTTCATATCTTCCATCTCTATAGTGGCAATTTTTAAAGGTGTATTTGATATATGTAGAGATCCAAGGATAAATTCAATTGAGAAATCAACCTCCCGATCAGGAGTAAGACTAGGCAACTCTTTATGGAATACATTATTGTAATCCCTCAAGATTAGCATGTCATCAAGCATGATTCCCTCCTTTGTCTCAATCATTTGAGCTTGATATGCTAGTTCATAAGGAAACAATATCCACACTTGGGAAGATGATTCTAAAATAGATTCAAATTTCTCCATACACTTGTAATGAAATGGATGATGCTTCGATATTTGAAGAGTGATGTCCTTTTCTCAACAGTTTCTATTGGCCTTGTATAAAGATAGACAATCCATGCGCATAATTTCATCGAACTCCACTAAAGGAAGTATGAAGAGATTTTCTAATAGGTTCAGTCCACAAACCTTAACTAGGGATGAGTTATACACAATTGATGAAATAATTTCATCACTCGCTGTTCTCAAAGAATAATTATCGGAAAACTTTTTTAATAGTTGGTTGAATAGTTCTACTATACATGCATGATATGAAAAAATTATTTGAACTAGAATCAAATAGTATGTTTCCTATTCTTGAATGTATAAATATAAATCCATTCACCCCATCATTATCTTGATACACCTATGTAGTAGTGATAACCTAATCCCATCCTTGTTTCTTTGGAGGTTGTTGTTGATTTCCTTCGACAACCCATGTCTTAGAGAAATTGTATGCACAATTCCCATGCTCCTCACAGTTGTAACATTGCACCACTGGATGAGCATTGATCTAGACGTTCCTTCTTCATCCACTCTAGTGGGATTTTTTATATCCCTTCAGCAGTTTGACAAAACATTCCACATTTGAAGCATTTTGTGGTTTCTGTTAGACAATTCCCAATATTATTTTTCCCACTAATTTTAAAAGTGGTATATTCATGCTTCGTTCTATCATGAGATTTGTTTGTTGAACCACCCATGTTGTTCTCCATTTTTTATTTTTTTTCACCGGGCCCCCAAGACCTCTGAGTTTCTTCAAACACCATTTCAACCATTAGGACACAACAGATAGTCTACTCATAAATGTTGATTTCATGGATTTCTAACACCTTCTATAGACTCATCTTTTTCACACTAATGAATTGACCCACCTTGCTTTCAGTGTTCATGACAAATCAAGAGGTGTACCGTGCAAGAAATGTAAAGTATTTTTCATATGCCCCGATTTACTAATCTTCCTTCTTCATGACTTTAAGGAACTCTCTTTCAATCTTGAGATGGAGGGTTAGAAGAAAATATTTATTGTATATCATCTTTTGAATTACTCCAAATCCATGGAATCAATTTCCTATTAGGTCATTGTATTGTTGATCAGTGTCCACCACTGATTAACTAACAAATCAAAATCATAGATGTTCAGAACAAATTTATCTTGTTCAAAGCACTGGAGGATAAAGAATATCATTTCAATGGAGTTAATCCACTGTTCCATGTGGAGGGTATCAAAAGATCCTCTAAACATGGTTGGACTTTTCCACATGATTTATTCTACATGAACATGATCTTTTTATGGATGAGTAAGGCTTTCCACATGATTCATGTTATTATTCATAACATGAAGAGATGAACATGAACTGTCATGATGTTTTGATCACATGTTTCTGTAATATCTACCATATCATTTGGGAATTATTTCCATTCTGTTCCACATGTATTTTTGGAACATGTAATTCTATTTCCCACCATTAATTATGAAATACAACATACAATTGGAGGTACATAATACTTAGAAACTAATCATAAAAAATAATCATTAACCATACAAGATTAAATTTTAAAAGATAAGTGTATCCTATCATTAGATTTCATAAGATTCAATATTATATATCCTTGATTTATTTCTTATCTTATTAACTTATGGGTTTTTTTATTTCCCTTAATAATTTTTTGTACCAAGCTCATGAATTACCAAGGCATATCTTCCAGGAATGCCAATTCAAGGAGTACAACAAGGCCAATTGACGTGTATCAGGATACCCTAGGTCAAGAACAAATCACCTTATTAGATTTTTTTACTCCTATGTACATATGTTCTAGATCCACCCATACCAGTTTGTATCAAGATAATGACGTATTTTCTTGATAAACAACTTAATCTATTCATACAAAACTTTATGTATTTTTTTCTTATAGATTTTCTCATCCTTAAGGTTCTTACTAAAGTTCTATATTCTTAATCTCCAAAAATAAGTAGACCATCCTCAGATACCAACTATAGTGACCCTAGCCTACCATATAAAATATTACATGATTTTAAGCATAAATATGCATGATAGTGGAAGACAAGAATCATGAAGTACAATGTCAATGAATACTAGGTACTTAAAACATTAAACATGGGGATAAAAAAATTAATTATTTAATCTCAATAATGATTTCCTAACATCGATAATGCTCATTCCATTCATTGGATATCATAGGGAAAATCAAGAACAAAGAGATGAGTTGAAAACCCCATTAATATAATGAACATAAGAATAAAGTTTAAGAACATGAGTTAAGAGGCATGACATAATGATATCAAAAGCATGGAACATATGAAATAATAACATATAAACATGGTATAATATTAAAATGGAATCATATAAATGTTTATAAAACATAAAACATGTCGATAGTATGAGTCATGGCTAACAACCATGATCGTTTCAAACAGTAGCACAATCCAAAGAAAATAGCCTAGAGCATTGAATATAACATCTCATGAGATATTAATCTACCCAATTAATTGGATCTCAATTTGAACACACCCATCATAACATATACATGAATATAATTTATAAATTAATAATCATTCATAATCAACCATGAATAAACATCAGGGTACCAATGGAATGAATTGGGTATCACATTCATTCCATAAAACTTAATAAATGTGTGTATCATAACGGGTTCCATAAAATAAAGGAACTAAAATATACATTGACTTTAATAAAAGAATTTATGAATGTATCATGTTGAGGGATGTTATTTAAAAGTGACGACATGTTAGAAATGTATTTATGAAACATTAGAATTAAAACATTTTTGAGTAGTTTTAACGGAAAGTATTACTGACCCTTTAAAATAGAACATGGAAACATAATTTAATAAAAACCATAAGTGAACCAAGAAGATTATCATAATAAAATTAGTGATTTAATAAATACAATGGTTTCTTAAAATAGTAAGTAGAGTGCAATTGAAATCAGAAAAGAAGTCGGAATGTTTCCTTAAAATATGATTTCTTATTGGAAAGAATTAGTGAGGGAACCACTTATAAATATGTATAAGCCCAAATGATAATGAGAGATATATCTTGAAACATGAGTTTGGAGCATATAAAATAAATTTATATGTTTTTCATAAAATTTAAAATAAAACTTCTTTTGGGTAAAAAGAATGATAGAGCAACCTAAAGGTATAATGGTGGTTCGTGTAGAATCCATTATCATAATTCTGATTGTGTTCTCCACATGATATTAATGATTTTAATAATAAAATTAGGTTCATTAATTATTAATTATAGAACCTATTATATTTTAACATGACATAATAAAACATTTTTCAGTTCATTGATAACATTTTTATTGGTAACAAGGTTCAATTTCATTGGTCGGGTCTGTTTGTTTCCTTGGTTCTAATAACCATCTCACTTATATTCGTGTTCGAAGAATCATGTAAAATTAGTATAGTTGTAATGAATTTTATTTATATGATATTAGTGAAACCACAGTATGTTCCATGATTATAAATTCTATGTTTTTTACATAGCATGAATATGAATCATTATATAAATTAATTAAAGAAACCACTTTGGGTTTGTTTGTGGGTTTTGACCACAATGAAAAACTTCTGTATTATAAATCAAAAAAATTTATACCAAAAGAATATAGATCCATAGATGATACATATTACATATAGTATGGTCTGGTTCAACAAAGAAATTAGTTTCATGGCCAGAACTAAAGATGGCAATGGAAATTGAAAACCCATTTTCCTTTAATGTGGTAAATTAGCACTTCTCGGATGGTGATTTCATTTTTTGTATAAAAGAAAGGGAAATAAGAGATGAAGAAGAATTATTCCATTATCATGTCAGAATTATAGTACATGTATTATAACGGCCCAACCACAGTTACCTGGAGTCGGTTCATTATTGCGTAACATTGGCATTATCACAAAAGATCAAGTCTCAAAAGACAGATTAGTTTAGTAGCCTTGGAAACACTAGATACATTCATAAATGTTACATTACATCATAAAGTAAAAATTTACAATAACAAAGTCTCCATAGTCCACACTCATACCTCTTCTGAATATCCCTGCAGGTCACTCATAAAATACTTCTTCACATTCTGGAAAATATTAAAACATTGAATGGGGTGAGCTCAGATACTCAGTAAGGATAACAATATTGCATAAGCTTTCATAAATAAACATTTACATTTAAGGCAATGTATAACTAAAACAAAAGCCTTTTAAACTTGAACTTCAGCATAATATGGAAAATATAAAATTAAATAATGTCATTTACTTACTCACATGGATATTCTACTAGTCGAATAATCACATGAAATATCAATAACCACTTTCATAATGATGTAATGCATAATGCCAGACTATCATAACCACATAGCCAAGGCCTCGTGCAAAAACTACAAATAAGATTTTGTCAAGGCCTCATGCCAAGACACTAGTTTTTCTCATTAGACCAACTGATGCATCGAGGAGCTATAGCGGGCTTCACCCGTCACTTATTAAGTCCAATTCATTCCTCATATGAACAATTTTAAACATATCATAAAGCATAACATAATTGTATCACATAAATCGTTCAAAAATGAAACATAAGATTTACACACTTCAATCACAAGATATCAATACAACACATTTATATAATACAAACTTTATCAAAACCATTTTCAATAAAAAAATAAAATAAAATTAAAACACCGTATTTATTTTTAATTTTTTATAAAAATTTATGGCTTATAGAGGAAGCCAAAACTCAAATAATAGTCACGGCAGCGAAGAAGTCGTTGTCCCCGCATACATAATAAAAAAACATTTCTTTTGTCGTTTAGTAAAAACGCTTCATATAAAAAGTTTCCCTTTTGAATAAAAGTAAATGTCAAAGGGGTTTATACAACATATAAATGAAAGTTGTGTATAAAACAAAATATGCCTCAAATAAAGGATATTGAGACGAAGTCCTTAAAAAGATCATTTTTAAAATAAAATAGATATATTATGTGTATTCACTATAAGTACACATAATGAAAGTAAAAATAAAATATAGGAAACAATAATATCATTACATAATTTGAAAGTAGGAGATTAACACAAATAATGGAAATTGGGTTAAGAAATCTGTTACCTCGTCTCCGACTTGACATGACCGCTCTTTAACCTCCTTAAAACCGGGTAACTCTTTCTGATTTGAGACAAAGGATTCCTTTGGAAGAATTATGCCCAAATTGAGGCTTCTAGGAGTAATATAGGAAAGTTGAGAGAGTATTTGGGCAGAGGTTGGCCGAGCCAAAAGGCTTTGATGGTGTGAATATAGTGGTAGTGGTGGGGGCCTTTTATAAAAGAAGATGAGGGACACTGTTGGAAAGTAATGAAATGTTACTTTATTATATAATGAGATTCAGAGTTTAAAGGTCTCACACTTATATGTTTCGAGGATAAGGTGATAAGGGTTCTAAATATACTCATCCAATAGGCTTGGACAAGTGTAAGTTGTAGATTTTACATTATCTTTTTATTTTATTTAAATCGTTAATTAATGAGGTAATCACTACATCATCATGGTGTCATAAATAATTTAATTTATTTAATGTCTAAAAATTATAAAAAAATTTCATGATGTAGGAAATATTTTTTTCTTTTTAATGAATATTTATAGTGAAAAATATTACTTGTATAACCCCATTTAAAAATAGTTTTAGTAAAACAACTCATGTTTGTGACATTTTTATTTTAACATTAAATAAAAAGTATTTAATGTCATTTTCCTACCAAAGTGGCTCCATGAGGTCCCCAAGTTGACCCATTGATTTTCCTGGTCGGACATGACTCATCCAATATGGGTAGGACAAGTGTAAAGGTATTTTCATATTTTTATAATATCATTTTTACCTTAAATTTCACTAAATACCTTTAATCGCAATTAATTAAACTTAAAAGTTACTATTCACCAAAAAAATATTTTTATCCCATTGAACCACATTTTACTTCCTAATGAAAACAATGTATGTCGGATTTTTGAAAATAAAAACATAGAATTGGTAATGTTTCATTTAAACCAAAAATTAGTTTCTTAACTGCCACTTAGTTGTTTCACTATTCATAAAAAATTGAATTTTTTCAGAAGAATGCCAAAATTTCACCCTAATCTATAATTGATATTCTGAATTAAAAAATGATGTCTATTTTACAAAATTTCAAACATATAAGTTGCATTAATTAATTTTATAATTAATTCACGCTCTCACAACAAATAGCGTGTTTTGAAGAAACAATATATATCAAAATATTTACAATTGTTTATGTCCAACTTCAATGTGAAATTAATTCTAATGACCACCATTGGATAAAATTGTAAAAATATACTCAAATTACACTTTATAACCACTCAATAGTATAACTTATCACTAAAAATTATTTTTATTAAAAAAGTTGGTTTTAGGTATTTTTTAGTATTCATAAAAAATTGGATGTTCTGAGAAAATTACCAAAAATTCAACATAGGCTAATTTCGATATTCCAAATCTAAAAACAAAGTCCCTTTGGAAAGATAAAATCTTAAAAATTAGGTATTACTATTCATAATGGCTACATTTATTGTTTGTGGTGTGTGTTAGAACTCGAAGTTGCGTACAACACACGCAACTGTATTATTCAAAGAGAAGTGTACTGTGGAAGCTTGGGTTGTTACATTCTACCCTCCTTAAAATAATTTCTTCCTTGAAATTTCATATAATATCACTGTATAAAAAGACTCGGGTGATTCTTCATCGTAAGTTCATTGGGTTCCCACATTTCATCTTCCATCTTATGATTTCTCCATAGAACTTTTACCAGACGAGTCGTCTTGTTTCTCAGCACTTGTTCTCTTGTATCAAGAATCCTGATGGACTCTTCGAAATAAGACAGATCGAGTTCCAGTTCTATTTCCTCATAGGTGAGTACATGCATTGTGTCAGTCATGTATTTTATCAACAGTGATATGTGGAATACATCATAAAATTTGGAGAGACTTGGTGGCACTGTCAAACGGTAATCTACAGCCCCAATTCGTTCTAGAATTTCGAAGGGTCTGATGTACCTGGAACTCAATTTACCCTTCTTACCAAAACGTATAACTCCCTTCCATGGAGATGCCTTCAAGAAAACATGATCTCCTACCTAAAATTACAAATCCTTCCTTCGGTTATCGTCATAGCTCTTCTGCCTACTTGGAGCTGCTTTGATGTGGTTTTGGATTACCATCACCTTTTCCATTGTTTCCTCCACCAGTTCTTGGCCTACAAGTTTTCTTTCACCAACGTCATCCTAACAGGTTGGCATGCGACATCTCTTTCCGTATAACGCTTCATATGGTGCCATCTGAATACTTGAATGGAAGCTATTGTTATAGATAAATTCTACCAGAGGTAAATATTGATCACACATTCCTTGAATTTCAAGTGAGCATGATCTAAACATGTATTCTAAGGTTTGAATAGTTCTTTCTGATTGTCCCTCTGTTTGAGGGTGGTAAGCAGTGCTCAAACGAAGTTCAGTATCCAAGGCCTTCAGAAGACTTTTCCAGAATCTTGATGTAAAACAAGGATCACGATCTGAGACAATCGACATGGGTACTCCATGAAGTCTTACAACTTCATTAATATACAGTCTTGTTAGACGTTCAAGGGGTATATATTCCCGTATAGCAAGAAAATGTGCTAACATCGTGAGACGATCAACAATGACCCATATTGAGTCATTTCTTCTAAGAGTCTTTGATAGTCCCATGACAAAATCCATAGTAATATTATCCCATTTCAACTCAGGTATGGGATGAGGTTTCAATACGCCACCAGGCAGTTGCCTTCCAGCTTTCACTTGATGACAAACCATTCATCTTGACACAAAATCAGCAATCTCCCACTTCATGTTGTCCCCCCAAAAATGTCCCTTTTAATCTCTATACATTTTGGTGCTCCCAGGGTGTATAGGGAAACTGGAACTATGAGAATCATCCAACAATTCCCTCTTTAAATCAAGTATATCGGGAATACAAAGTCTCCTCCCAAATTTCAAAATTCCATCTTCATACACAAAGTCACTCAATCTCCTATAACTCACAGCTTTAATCTTCCTTCTCAACTATTCATCATTGTCCTGAGAACACTTTATCCTTTCTAGTAAAGATGATTTGGAAACCCTTTGAAATATTTTTGATATTTCACCCTCCATGGTGATTCCCATATCCATCTTTACTAGATCCATGAAAATAGGATCCCTTTCCACTCTCATCATGTTGAAAACTCCATGATATTTTCTACTCAAAGCATCTGCAACCTTATTTTCCTTCCCTGGGTGGTAGTGTATCGTGCAATCATAATCCTTGAGTAGTTCAAGCCATCGCCTTTTCCTCATGTTGAGTTCATTTTATGAGAAAATATATTTCAAACTCTTGTGATCGGTATATATATCACATTTTCACCATAGAGATAATGTCTCCATATATTTAAGGAAAATATTACAGAAGCTAACTCGAGATCATGATTTGGATAGTTCTGCTCATGAATTTTTTGCTGTCGTGATGCATAGGCAATAACCCTATCATTCTGCATAAGGACAAAACCAAGTCCTTTAATTGATGCATCACTATAAATAACTAACCCATCATTCCCTGATGGCAGTGTCAATATAGGATAGTTGACTAATATTCTCTTCAGTTCTTCAAAACATTCTCCACACTCTTTTTTCCAGACAAATTTAACCCCTTTACATGTGAGCTTTATTAATGGGTTAGCCAATCTGGCAAAATTATGGACAAAACGTCGATAATAACCTGTCAAACCAATAAAGCTGCGTACCTCAGTTATATTCGTCGGTGCTGGCCATTCTTGGATTTCCATGGTATTAGAAGGGTCAACAAAAATTCCATCCTTAGAGACAATATGGCCAAGAAAAGAAATCTCCTGAATCCAGAATTCACACATTCTAAACTTCCCATATAATTCATGACTTCTAAAAGTCTTCAAGATAATGCGCTATTGATTTTCATGATCTTCATATCATTTGGAGTATACCAAGATATCATCAATAAATACCACCACAAAATCATCAAGATATTCCATGAAAACCGTATTAATTAGATCCATGAATACAGAGGGTGCATTAGTCAATCCAAAAGGCATTACTGTAAACTCGTAATTCTCGTACCTTGTTTGAAATGATGTCTTCAGAATGTCTTCCTTCTTCACACACAACTTATGGTATCTAGATGGAAGGTCAATATTTGAAAAGTATTGATCTCCATGCAGTTGGTCAAATAAATCATAAATTCCAGGTAGGGGATACTTGTTCTTTATTGTTATAGCATTGATCTCCTGGTAGTCAACGCACAACCTCATAGATCAATCTTTATTCTTAACAAAAAGGACAGGGGCTCCCCATGGAGAAACACTAAGGAGAATAAATCCCTTATTACTTAATTCCTCAAGTTGTTTCTTTAGTTCAAATAATTCCACAGTGGCCATCCTATAAGGGGTCTTCGATATAGGCCTTGATCCAGGAATTAAATCAATGGAAAAATCAACTTCTCGTTCTGGAGGATGTCCAGGTAAATCTTCTAGAAACACATCTTCATATTCTTTCACAATAGTTACATCCTCTATTTGAACATTCCTTTCCTCTCCCTTAGTCATTTCATTCTCTTCCTCCCCAATAATTGAATTTAGTTGAGCTGCTGGGGGTGGATCTAAATAAGAATTAGGTGGTGAAAATTCTGCTCTAAAAATAAGGTTTTCCTTATCATCATCATCAAAAATCGTAACCTCATTATCCTTACAATAAATCTTTTCATCATAGTCTAAAATCCAATCCATACTGAGGATTATATCAAACTCAATCACAGGTATGTCAATGAGATCAGCGGATAAAGAACCGTTATGTGCTCTAATGGGGACTGATTCACAAAACTTTATTGCAATAATACTTCCCTTAGTTGTTTTGACTGACAATTCTCTTGTTAAATCAAATTGGAAATATCTAATTTTCATAGAAAACTGGGAAGATATGAAACAATGTGATGATCCAGAATGAAATAATGCATTTTTTAAACTTGAGGAAACCATTAAATTACCTGCCACCACATCTTTTGGATCTTCAACCTCAGCAGTAGTGATAGCATAAGCTTGGCCTTGATCCCTTGGCCTCTTCTAAGGTATGTTCCCCTGACTCTTAGGAAATTAATTTGCATAATGTACCATCTCTCTACTATTATAGCATTCCACATTGACAGCAACTTTCTTTCCCTTTCAATCATGATCTTGGTGGGCTTTTTCACCACACTTATAACAGACTCCCATTCCCTTCATGCATGTACTGGGGTGTTTCTTCCCACATTTACTACAGGACTGATATTCAGCATTTCCCTTCTTCCCCTTATTTCAATTTCCAGATTGATCAGAATATCTCTTTTTTTCTTTCATTTCTTTAAAGTCATAAGACTTAGAGAATTCATTTTCCATCTTTATAGCACATGAGACAATATCTTCATACGATGAGAAGGTTTGTGAGACTAATTCTCGATGGAGAAATGGTTTTAACCCATCAAAGAAATGATTAATCTTACTTCTTGGGTTACATATATAATCTATAGCATTCCTCACTAACCTTGTAAAGTTAGCCTAATACTTTGCGACATTCTCATCCTCCTTTTGCCTCCGACTCAGAAATTTCCTTTCCATATCTGCTCGATGGCCATGTGGAAAGTATTTTTCTAAGAAAATTTCCTTAACTCCCTCCATTCCATACATGATACTTCTTCATCTTCCTTTGTATTTTGAATCAATGAACACCATTGATCAGCATCTCTAGTGAGGTGGTATACTGCCATGAAAACCTTCTCCCTTTCGCTACTCCCCATGGCGTGGAATATTTTCTCTAAGGAGGTTATACATTGCTCACCTACTAATGGATTTGTACCCCCATTAAGTGTTGGCGGTTGTTGCCTCATTAAGAGTTCTAACATTGATCCTCCACGTTGTAGATCAGGGTGCTCCATACGAGTAAGGATTTTATTCTTAACCTGAGTGAGTTGTCCCAGTATGGTAATAAGTTGATCAGCACCAGTTGTATCTCCATCTCAACAATAATTATCTTGAGCAGGAGGGAAATCCCTACATGGAGTGCATGCATTGATATGGTTTCCATTCCTCCCACAAGGTGCAATTTCTAAATAATGGAATAAACTAGATTAGTTTATGAATTTAAATACATAATTCCATACTTGTAAAACACTTAACATAAATTGAACTATTTATGGATATAATCCATAATCATAAAAAGAAATGTTTTCTTTGAGGAAGTATATAATCATAAACCCTTCATAATGGTTTGTAAAGAAAATGAGAATTATCCAAAGCATTTCCCCCTGGAGTTTCATAACCAAGAGTGCAGCAAGGCCCATTGTCGTGCACCAGTTCCCATTCGAGTCCACCTCAAAGTGGTGTTTTCGGGTTTTACCTCTAGGTACATCTGTGCTAGAGCCTCCTCTACCTGCTCGTATCCAGACAGGGATGTATTGCTCGGAAGACTCACAAAATCTCTATAATACCAAAATTCTAGGAAGTTCTTCTATACTAATCCTCAAAGTCTATCTTTGGGATATGTGCTCTAATCAGAGTTTATCTAAATCTAGATTCCATGGTTAGTACTAAACTGCCTCTGATACCAACTGTAACGCCCCGACCCCAGTTACCCGGAGTTGGTTCATTATTACGTAACATTAGCATGATCACAAAAGATCAAGTCTCTAAAGATTGATTAGTTTAGTAGCCATGGAAACACAATATACATTCATAAATGTTACATTACATCATAAAGTGAAAATCTAATCTAACAAAGTCTCCATAGTCCACAATCATATCCTCTTCTGACTATCCCTGCAGGTTATTCATAAAATAATTCTACACATCCTGGTAACTATTAAAACACTGAAAGTGGTGAGCTCAGATGCCCATTAAGGATAACAAAATTGTGGAAGCTTTCATAAATAAACATTAACATTTAAGGCAATGTATAACTAAAAGAAAAGCATTTTTAAACTTGAACTTCAACATAATATGGAAAAAATAAATTTAATAATTCTATTTACATACTCAGATGGATATTCTACTAGTCTAATAATCACATGAAATATCAATAACCACTTTAATAACGATGGAATGCATAATGTCAGACTATCATAACGACGTAGGAAAGGACTCATGCCAAGACTACAAATAAGATTTTGTCAAGGCCTCGTTCCAAGACACTAGTTTTTCTCAGGAGACCTACTGATGAATCGAGGAGCTATAGAGGGCTCCACCCGTCACTTATTTAGTCCAATTCATTTCTCATATGAAAAGATTAAACATATAATAAGCCATAACATATTTGTATCACATAAAACGTGCATAAAGGAAACATAAGATTTACACACTTCAATCACAAGATATCAATACAAAAAATTGATATAATAAAAAAATTATCAAGACCATTTTCAATAACAAAAGAAAAGAAAAGTAAAACATGGTATTTATTTTTCTTTTTTAAAAAAAGTTATGTCTTATAGAAGAAGCCAAAACTCAAATAATAGTCCCGGCGGCAGAGAAGTCGTTGTCGCCGCATACGTAAGAAAAAAACATTCCTTTTGTCATTTAGTAAAAACGCTTCGTATAAAATTTTTCCCTTTGAATAAAAGTAACATTAAAAGGGGTTTATAAACCATATAAATGAATGTTGTGTATAAAACCAAATATGCCTCAATGAAAGGATATTGAGACCAATTCCTTAAAAAGATCATTTTTAAAATAAAATAGATCTATTTTGTTTATTCACTATAAGTACACATAAAGAAAGTAAAAATACAAGATAGGACATAATAATATCATTACATAATTTGAATGTAGGATATTAACCCAAATAATGGAAATTGGGTTAAGAAATTCCCTTATTTCCTGTCCAACTTGACTCGACAGCTCTTTAACCTCCTTAAAATCGGGTAACTCATTTTCATTTGAGACAAAGGCTTCCTTGGGAAGAATTATGCCCAAAGTGAGGCTTCTAGGAGAAAGAGAGGGAATTTTAGAGAGTATTTGGGCAGAGGTTTTCGGAGCCAAAAGGCTTTGAAGGTGTGAATAAGGTGGTAGTGGTGGGGGCCTTTTATAAGAGAAGAGGAGGGGCACTCTTCGAAAGTAATGAAATGTTACTTTATTATATAATGAGTTTCGGATTTTAATGGTCCCAAACTTATATATTTCTAGGATAATGTGATAAGGGTTAGAAATCTACTCATACAATAGGCTTTGGACAAGTGTATGTTTTATATTTGACATTATCTTTTTATTTTATTTAAATCTTTTATTAATGTGGTAATCGATGCATCATCATGGTGTCATAAATAATTTAATTTATTTAATTTATAAAAATTATAAAAAAACTATCATGATTTAGTAAATCCTTTTATCTTTATAGTGAATATTTATAGTCAAAAATATGACTTGTATAACCCCATTTAAATTTTTATAGTAAAACAACTCATGTTTGTGACATTTTTATTTTAACATTAAATAAAAAGTTTTTAATGTCATTTTCCTACCAAAGTGGCTCCATGGGGTCCCCAAGTTAACCCATGTATTTTCTTGGTCGTCCATGACTCATCCAATAGAGGTAGGACAAGTGT
The DNA here is from genome assembly GCA_963277665.1 of Viscum album. NCBI lineage: Eukaryota > Viridiplantae > Streptophyta > Magnoliopsida > Santalales > Viscaceae > Viscum > Viscum album. The sequence goes on along the minus strand of OY728120.1, from coordinate 2,054,525,966 downwards.
AATGGTATTTTCATATTTTTATAATATCATTTTTACCTTAAATTTTACTAATTACCTATAATCGCGATTAATTAAACTTAAAAGTTACTATTCAGTGAAAAATTATTTTTATCCAATTGAAAAAAATTTACATCCTAATTACAACCATGTATGTTGTATTTTTAAAAATCAAAACACAGAAGTGGTAATGGTTCATTTAAAAGAAAAATCAGTTTTTTAACTACCACTTAGTGGTTTCACTATTCATCAAAAATTGAAGTTTTTCAGAACAATGCCAAAATCTCACCCTAACCTATAATTGATATTCCGAATTCAAAAATGTTGTCTATTTTACAAAATTACAAACATATAAGTTGTATTAATTAATTTTATAATTAATTCCCGCTGTCACAACAAATAGAGTGTTTTTAAGAAACAATATATATCAAAAGATTGACAATTGTTTATGTCCAATTTCAATGTGAAATTAATTCTAATGAACACCATTGGATAAAATGGTAAAAATATATTCTAATTACACTTTAAAACCACTAAATAGTATAACTTATCATTATAAATTATTTTTATTAAAATGTTGTTCTTAAGTATTTTTAACTATTCATAAAAAATTGGAAGTTCTCAGAAAAATACCAAAAATTCAACATAGGATAATTTTGATTTTCCAAATATAAAAAAAAAGTCCATTTGGCTTGATAAAAATTTAAAAATTAGGTATTACTATTCATAACGGCTACTTTTATTGGTTGTGGTGTGTGTTAGAACTCGATGATGTGTACAACACACGCTACTGTATAATTGAAGGAGAAGTGTACCATGGAAGCTTGGGGTGTTACATGTATGGTATTGGGGTCATCACAACATTTTGATTAATGGATGTGAGTATATGAAGAAAATAACTAATTTTCAATATAAAATAATATTTGAGAGATCCCTTATGAAATTAGGGAGCCTAACCACGTCAATTAACATTTCATAAAAATGTTTTATGATTGTAAAGGGGTATATAATCATATGGAAAACCAAAAGAAACTAATACATATACCTAATATCAAACCCCAAAATATGAGAATGGAAATTAAAAGAGATAACATAAATTAAGCGTTGACTAAAAGAGGAGGGTGAATGGTTCTCTTCCTTTGTGGATAAACCCCTAAAACATGACTGTTGGGGCCATGGGGGCTTCGGGAAAACATGAGAGAAAACCACTAGATCTTCGAGGAGGAGGTATTTGGAATGATATAGCATGAATGTAAGAGTGGGTATTTATAGTAAAATTATTGAGTTTTTAAATAATTTTAATGGACACCTCATTAGTGGTTTTGAAAAAAGCATGGGATTTCTCAGGGTATTTTCACATGGTATTAGACATTTGGGACACCTGATATATTATTTCAATATACACAAGTATAACAACATTTGTAATTAATTTTTACATCATTATGATAATCAAACATACTGAAATCTCAAAACTGTATAATTACTATTAAAAAAATCAATCATTTTAGAAAAATACAAAAAATCCACCATAACCATTTTTCAACATGTAGATTTCAAAAATGAACTCCATTTTTTTAAAATATGTTTCTAAATATTTTTCAATTTTTTAAATAAAATCATAATTTACTCAACAAAATCAACATTGAAACTATAACTCAATATATAACACCATAAAAATGATCATGGTCCCATAAAATTATCTTATAAACATAAAAAAATAATGAAAAAAATATTATTAAATATTATTAAAATAAACTTCCATTTTAATTTATTAAACATAAAAAATTTAAATAAAATATTTTTGAAATTCAAAAATAAAAATTCTTATACTATAACCATTTTCACCTTTAAGATATCTAAATTGTATTTATAAATTAATGTGTAATTTATCTATATTTTTTGAAGATTTTATATTCATTACTATTCATTAAAATTAATAAAGGTTTTCTACTATTCATAAGGGTATGATAATATTCATCAAAAATTGTGTTTGACTTATTAGACTCCAAATTACATACTGATCACAATTGTAGAAAGAAAATTTCAAAATTAAAAAAACTCACGAGAAAAACATATTTTTAAAGGTCACATAGAAAATAATAGTTCATATTGTTAGAAATCCATGTTATTATATGACATAAATAGAAGAAGGGATTCAATTCAAATCTTAGGGTCATTACAATCTCATTGTTTTTTTTCTCGATGTATTGACACCCATATATTTCTATTATGTTGTCCTCATATTATTTTTTGACCTGATAGGTGTGTCTCCTTGGAAATCTTATCTCTGGAAAAACTGATTTTTTGGACCCATCAAAGGATAAGGCTGTTTTTTATAGGATGCTCCTTATAATCTGGGAGAGGTTCACAATTATATTGGTCTCACAGACTTTTATAATATTTTTATTCCTTATTTCTATATAGGTTTATCCGACTAACTATGTTGACTAGGAAGGGAAAGCCTTTTTTGTGTAAATAGATGTTCTAGGTTCCATTCAGTTACATGAAGGAGAAGTTGTTTAGTGCTCAAACGCATCATTTTTTCGATGCGGGTGTATTGTTTTTTGTTAAATGTGATGTTCCCCATTTGGGATTGGTATTCATGATTATTCATCATATATTAATGACATATTATGGGACCATGTTGTTATATTCCCATTAGAATAACCATTCTACCCATGATGTGGAGTTGCAACCAACAATGTTTGGGAAAATGTTATTATGGTATTACCTCATTGGTGATAGATTTTTGGTATTCCTGGAATTCATGATCCTGATATATGCTTTCTATTAGTGGTATAGAAATCTATCCCAGTGTATGTTGATGGTGTTTTAATAGGATTATGTTTCGAATATTTCATAATTGCAAGGGAAGGAAATTTTATTTTCTGATGTGTTGAGTCAAATGTGGGTCAAGATTTAGTGGATGGTTGGAAAAGATTTAATGAAATTGTGTTGATTAATATTTACATTGGGGAGTGTAGTGACAACGATTATCATAATACTTTTTACATGATTAAATCCATGATGTGGTTAGTGGAGGATAATCAGTTGGGATACATAAAGGCAATGTTGATGCCTTTTCATGCTAGTAATGGTGATGCTCTAGGGTATGGTCATATAATAATCATAACCGGGTGTTGTTCCCAAGGAGGTTGTTATTCGAATAGGATATGAATGAGACAGTAATCCATGAGTTTCAAATATGAAACATTTTAGTAAATATTGTTGTGATAATGATTTTCTTGGGCATTCAGATGTTATATTTTTCTCTAAAAATGAAATGGTTTGTAGTGATCATTACTGAAAATGTATGGTTTTTCAGTAGGTGAATGAAAAGATCCATGTTTTGAGATATTTTTTAAAGAACATGGATTTCTTCAAGTTGAAAATCAATAAACAATTAATGGAATTATCCGTATATTTTCTCCACGAATTGGGAGACTATGAAGGGATTTTTGTGATAGTGGCTCGACTGATGAAATCAGATCACTTCCTTCAGATCCATGAGTCTTTTTTCTTAGATGTTTTGGTGAGGAGGTATAAGGATAAGGCTATTTGGATTCAAGGGGTACTAGGGACCATCATATTGTATCATGATACTAATTTATCCTCATTATTATATATGGTATTTTATCATGATTTTGGTTCCCAGTATCACTTTATAACTACTTTCCAACATCAAATACAATGTTATATAGAGAAGAACGTCCATACATTGAAGGAGATTTTGTGGGAATAAAACACGATTTTTTGTGGATCATTGGTATGAAACTAACATTTTTTTGAGTTTTTTTACCAAGAAAGTATCACTCATCCCTTGTAAGGAATCCTATTTAATGTGTTTTTTGGAAAAAAATTAGTTCTTCATCGTGCTATACAGAGGATGGGGATTCAGTTTTTATCCATCCTGATGTGGTGAAGATGATGACGAAGAAATCATATTCTTTTCATGAGAACATGATAGTGGTTTGTTATAGTTATAAGGAATATTTAAGTAATGTATATTGGCAAATGGTGTTAGAGGTTGGTGACAATTTTTTCATTAGAGTCTCCCCTTGATGTTGAATGTGGTGGTTTGGGAGGTGTTATAAGATTAATTCCATGTTTTGGGCCAATTATGTTTTTGGGGTGTTTTTGAAAGGTGGAATATTAGTTATCATTTTTAGCATGGCTAGTGATGGTCCATTAATTCTTCCCCGTATCTTACCATTTTTTTAAACTTCATAATTAATTTCATGTTACTTACAGGGAAGATTTGTATATCGAGGATTCAAGTTTGTTTATAGGGAATAATGTATATATCATGGATCCTTGAGTGATGTCCTTATATAGGTGGATAATACCCTTTGTGTATTATGGAGGCATGGTAACCTGTATGATATTACTTGGTAGAATGAAATACATATTCATTCCTAGTACCCTAATCATATTGGAGATTTTTTCACAAGATGTTATTCATAGATTTTGATATGTTATGAGATTATTACATCACAATTATGGGATATATTTAAAAAAACCCCTCCATATGAAAATGGGAGTACCTAAATCCTGATATAGATTCGTTATACAATGATATTATTAATCTCTTAGGGGGAGTTAGTGGCTCTCATAGTAGAAAGTATCTTCACATGGAGGATGTAATTTCCCAATTTATATGCTTGAGGTGATTTTTTTATTGGTTGTGTTAGTGGTTGGTTTTGGATGTTCATAGGCTGGTGTGTTTTTTTGGGAATTTTGTCATTTTTGTTGGAACTAGATGATGTAATGTTTTAGGCATTGAGATATTGAGATTTGAGGGTGTATTCATTTCATGTTTGTTTCTGTTGGAATATTAAAATTGTTCAAGAGTTGAGGAGAAAAAATACCATTGAATGGTTTTTCATGGTCTTATTTTTTGTACCCCATTGATTATGGGAATTGTTTTTATGTATAAATGGTGGGAATCATTTTAGAGCTATCAAATGTACTATTCTAGGCCTTTATAGTCTGGTACATTTATGGATTTTTTTTGTTGGACGTGTTTTATATTATGATAGATGAATTTTTTGGGGTCGTAAGATGATTAGAAGAACTAATGAACTACATTCACATAATGAACGGTTTACACAATATTAATTGGTAATTTACAACCTCTGAAGAGAGAGAACTCATGGATTTTTTTCTACTAAGGTGAGCATCATTAATTTTATTAGCATCATGAATGGCTAATTCAGAATGTTTAATTTTATTGGACTGAGGTGAAGTTTGTTTAGTAAGGGTTGAAATAATAGAAGTTCACCTTGTGAATGTATTACATGATGTGAAATTTTAAGGTTATAAGTTCTTTTATAAACCTTTTAGTAGTTTTTATATCATATGAATGACATAACTCTTTATATCAGTTTGAACAGACCCTAGAAACCATGAGGAGATCTTCCTACCTTCTTCTCCCTTTCTTAGTTATTTAGTTTATGATGTATGCTTATTGGAGATCCATAGGGAGTCCACTTTTATTTTCGTTGGATATCCTTTCGTTCCACTTCATAGATACATAGAAATCTTACATTATTGGTTTTGGGTGAGTGTGATTTTCTTTATGACAACACATTGGTGTGATGTAGGTTTATATGTGACTTCCATAACAAAATGTTTTCTATATGATGTTTCTTTTTCACACTACGATGCACAATGATATTCCAAAGATTCGTGGAGGTTTGGTGTCATGTCCCATCCCAATGCGGCACATACCAGGGCTCCCAATTCCAGCTCTAATAGATTAGGGTCAGAAGACTAGATCCATAAAGAAATATCATTAACATTGGAGGAATTAGCTTATGAACCTACACACAAACACATTTCCAAGCCTATAAAATGATGAAATGTTAAAAAACATCTAAAACACCATGAATTAATACATATAAATCCTGCAACCTATGTACAACAATAATTAAATGAAAGTAAATAAGGTAAAATTCAATTGCACAACAAAGACGCCGAAACACATGTCCTTCCTGAAAATAAAACCTTTATAACTATTAGAATACCATGGGAACACACTTTTGTCAGTCCATTGTCAAAATACATTGTTTAGTCCTAGACCATCCTTGAATATGTCAAAAGTTTATTCAAATTAAAAAGACACAACACGTGTAGGCAAATACCATGAAAGGGATATTATAACTATACTCAGTAGGACACTCTAAATCCACAAATCACATAATAATGTAAATTTGGTCATCCCTAGACATGTATATGTCTAAAGAATATATAATAAGAATATTTTGATATAATAAAAAAGTACACATAGTCTTATGTTAAGTCACATCCATATTATTCTATTTGAATAGTTCCACAACGAAATTTCCTTGGAGAATACAATCATGAGTCTGATAACATTGATGACGTCTGTATGAGAGGTAACTGTCATTGGATGACAACAATATATGTCAACAAATAAGATCTGAAGATATAAGATAGATAAATGATGATCACATCCAAGTATATAGGGTGATTCCAACAAAAAAAATGTTTTCTTACCTTTCATGTAGAAGAAATTCACTGTATAGACTTGATCACATAGTTACAATGAACTCCACTAAGTGAAGGAATATGAATAAGGGATATCACTCTGGGCCCCACAATGGTATTCTAATGAATATATCCAATAATTCATGGAGAAGGGATCATTTTACTATGTTAGGGAAGTGTTTCGATTCTAACTGTTAGCTAAATGCATAATTGAAATCATCATAAAGATATTTTTTCAATATAAATATGACTAGGGATCCATGGAATTTTTAATAAAATACATAGTGTTTAGAAGTGGTTACATGTCAAGTCCATTGAACTGATGTCTATCTCATGAACACATATTGTTTCTCAAGACATGTTTTTTGGAAGTGCAAAATATATAATCAACCCATGTACTCTACCCATGTGCTAGAAAATGGATTTCTCCTGGGTACTTGTTCATATGTAAAAGTATAGGGATTAACCCATATTCTATTGTCCAGGACAAGCCTTTTTTGGGGAGTAAATTGTGTGCTCCAACCTATGTACACTTACTTGTGTATGTGTATAATCTTAGGTACACCCCAATTTTATGAGGAGATACCATAGACCACGTGATAGGGGTCCCACACCATGTGAATCTTATCTTTATGTGAAACCAAATAATCTACACAATATGGACGACATGAAATGTAGATCAGACTGTCATGTCATGCAAATTGGTATTTTTTGAAATAGAGATCCAGAATCTAGATGACTTATCTAGTTCTCTAGCCACCAATCATTCTGAACCAAGCCTAGAATATCACGAACTATCTCATTCAAGCCTCGATGCTGTCAAAAAATTCATTTTGCCATTAAATCCACTCGAAAAACAAATCAACACAGATTTTTGCATTGTGCATTGAATAACGTGAAAAATGAGAATCTAATACATCTAATCCACTACATCTACACCATATCACCTATATTTTTTAATTCTTATCCTAGATCTATGATATCAAATATCACTTCAAATAAATTAGTGTGCAGTTATAGATTCATCAATAATTTTAAAATTGCATGCCAAATGACGAATATAAATGATTAAATGAGAATCTAGGGATAAAATCATATGAAATTTCAGACGGAATATTCCTCGATCATTGTTCCAATCAATTTCAGATCATTTATTCAAGTTTTAAAATCAATGAATTGACAATTTATTCATGAATATTAATTTACTAATACAAGCACCCAAAAATTCCCATCCCAGTAATATGATTGATCTATGAATCATTCCCTTGGTCAATGGATCCATGTACATCATACGAATTATGAATGGTGAAATATTAGAAATAAAAAAATTCCATACCGTGATATAGATCATTCTATAAAAAATAATGGTGGTGCACCATGATCTTTGGCCGGATACATTGAATCTATTTTTCATTGATTGTTAATCCATGATATGGTCAATAATCGTGTGATAGAAATCCTCTAATGCTCTCTACAAATATCTCTCTAATGATCCCCTGATTATGCTGTTAACCCAACAATTCTATCAAAATGGTCAACATTAAAATCTCTAATCACTACATAAAAAAATATAATCAAAATAATTTATTTTATTATTTTGTTAATTACAATGTTGGTGATGACTTTTCCACAAAAAATAAATGCTGGAAAAGGTTATGCCATGCATAGTGTAAAACCTAGTTTCGAAACTCAATGTTGACCTAAAATTTCAGATCTATCCCACCCATTATATTATATTATACTTGTCAGTGAAATTTTTTTTTGTGATATTTAATATATTTAATATATTTCAGAAAAATAATTACAGGCATACTGAACCTCATAATGGTACTCTATCATACATCATAGTTCTGAAAGTCTTCCATACAATATCCAAAAACAATACATCCAAAATTTACGTCATTACATTCTCCCCATCAAGGGGAATTATGTTTTTAATATCCAAAGAGGCACAAGAATTTGAGATATGGGTACTGAGTAAGAATTTGAGCCTTCAGTAAGCATGTTCTCTCCAAGAGATTCTCATTATACCACCATACATTATATAATTACATAAATCACCCACAAATGATCCTATCAGGATGATCCTCAATATCTATCAGATACACAGAAAAGGTATTTATGCCCTCGATGTCGAGATCACCCTAGTAGATAACATATTATCGGTCATGAATATACCTCCATGGCTCTGACACATGCAATAAATCGTGTAACTGTTTTAACTGGATTGGTAGTGCAATGTGTTATAAAACCTCAAAAACTCTACATAGTATCAGAAAAGGGATAATTAACCTTATAGATAGCTCAATTCCCCATCCAAATATTAGAAATAAATGTCAATATAAGACATGAAAAAACACATTGCCTCCATCCTAGATCTTCAGATGCTTCTTTCATATAAAAAAATATGTCTTATAATATATCTACATTGTCCTCATCCTATCATGGATTATATGTACCTTTTTAGTTTCATGCACCAACTAAGGGCCCACGAGTACCAAATCTCCTTGGCCAGTCAAACAAATTGGTGACCTGTCGGGATGCCCATAAAATTACATGATTGGTTTCACACATGTTGTGTAATTGTATCTATTGATATATGAAAACACGCCCAGTGGTAGGTTCTGCTTTAAACAATGTCCAATTTCCAACATGAAATCTCACAGAACATCCTCTAAAAATTAAATGGTATGCTTAGTTTGGAAATTTGATTGGGGGTGAAATTTTGTGCTCAAGTGTAATTGAGTCCCAAAACATTCATATAATCCCTTATACAATTGGGATGTGAAGAATACATCATGTTTATAAATGTCCATTGATGGACCTATTTTGAGTCGGACCATCTCATGGACATAGAGGTCACACATTCTCTATTCTGAACCCTTCTCACAATTTTTGAAGAAGTTGGATGAACAGTGAGTTAGTCTACGATCACCGAGACAAAATCTTGTCCCATGCACATACATGGTCATCCCATCATGAAGTCCATGGAAATATCATCCAACATCCACTCTGTAACCACAATGGGGAGATCTAAACATGATGGAACCTGGTACTCAAAATTCAATTACTGACAAGTAAAGAATCAAGATACATACTCTACAACTAATTTCATCGTCTATGGCCACAAAAAAAGACGTTGGAGGTCCTAGTACATCTTTCACACACATAGATGTAGAGTCAAAGGATATGTATGGAACTCTATAATATACCCCCTACTACTCCAAGGATTCCATCATGTGTACATTTAAATGAATAATATGCACCACAATATTAGAAAATCCATCTGGGATATAGTTTGTGGAAATCTATGTTCATGGTATCTCATAGTTTGAATCCCCATGTTGTATCTCCATAACTCAATGCAATAGTGGAGTTATTACAACCACCAAATGGAGGTAATGTTATCCTTATCCATCCACCATAGACAAATGTAATGAGGACAACTTCACTAATTCATCATTTAGTATCTACAAAAAAGATATCATTCTTAGAGAATCTAATACCATGTTCCCCATCCCATGTGTTTAGACAATTTTGAAGTCATAAACCAAGAGGAACTCTAATCACCACATTTATCTAAATTTAGTATCCTCCAAAGAGAATATATACCTGATACATTTTTGATCACACTAGATGATAAACCAATCACCCATCAGGTAGTGTACAAATTTTATTTCCACAAACAATAACATTGATAACTATAAATTAGGGTCACAAAATCTAATCATGTGGTCTCCACTAACCAGAACCATAGGTAATTACCATCTGCCTCTATATCCAAACAAAACCAAACATGGTTTTTGATAAATCGTAGAACACTAAGAAATTGACTCCCTCTTCTGTTAAAATCCTGATGTGATTTCTCATCAATCTCCATCTCAATGTCTGGAAATCCTATTGGAACCTCTTCATCCACATGAAAGGATACCCATTTCATCTGAAAGTTTTCATGGATGACGATATTATGCGGAAATCATTCATGAATATTAGGTAATATACTTCCTACCCAAGGATGATCATCACCCCCATCACTCAATTTGGTGGCACCCAATGTAAAAATTCCATGAACGTGGCTAGGTTCAATGCCACTCCATCTAATGAGACAACATGTCCCAAAATTTTGACTTCATGAATTCAAAATTTTTACTTCGAGTTTCTTCCCTAAAATTTTGTTCCCTCATTGTATGTCCAAAACCATCTTCAGGTGTCTCATGGGACCTCCTTGGATTCCATGTATATAACGACCCATAGTTTACATACATTGTTAATACTTCAAAATTGAAGCACACTTATTACAACATATGACAAAACCACAAATGACCGTATAGGTATAGTGTCTTTAGAAACTGGGAAACATAAACAACTGGTTCATAAATCTTCTACAGTATCTCCCAATTATTTCATCATATCTAGGGTCCCTTTTAGAATATTCTACTTAATATCCATCTTCCTGACCTGGGGAAAAGAAAACATAAAAGGGTGAGCTCAAATGCTCAGCAAGGGCAAATAAAGGAAATAAAAATCATATCATATCTTTTTGAAAATCATAACCTGCAAAAGAGATCCTAATATCTTAACATGGAATAAATCATAGAAGTGAAAATGATATCACCATAATCATAACATGAAACTTGAAACTTTGTGGCATGCACACATAATCTTGGAAAATCATTTCTTGTTAGTCATGACTCATTGCCAAGACTATCTTAGTGGACAAAGTCCCTTTATGAATCGAGTAACCCTCATTTCAGTCCTGTTTCACTGAACCGGTATAACCTACCGTTCCAGCCCTGTCTATCCCATGAGATATAAAATCATTACCCAATGCATTGGAGGGAGATATAGGTCCCACCCATCTTATAATGAATCCTTTCTTATGTGTGCCACATAATCATAAATCATACATCATCGCATAACCCATGTAATAAATATGGGATTCTTAAACAACATGACATCATAAAACAATTCATATAAGATAAAGGAATTCATAAAAATGCTTCCATAACAACATAATCAAATCCATGTAATAATAGGGATAAAAACAGAACCCTTTTATTATCTTAGATGGAAAATAATTTTGATAAAATACTTGAACTTCATTCTTGAGGAAAATATCCTTTCTACTTCCAAAACATTTTTCCTTTCTTAACATGTCATAAAACATTAAACTAAAAGAAGTTGATTAAAAATAAACTTGAAAACATGTAAAAGAAGCTTCTTGGAAATAATTTTTTAAAAATCCATTCATTCCATATATGTTTAAAAAAACATTCTTCGCACTTTTGTCGGAAATGTCAAAAAGTACCTCGTACGAAAAACGACAAAAGATTCCTTTCATTTCTTTTACTAAAAACTCACCAAAGGGTAAAAATGGATTTAAACAATTGTAGGTGGATGGAAATAATATTACATATTTATGAAACATGGATGTGGATGATAAAATACACCCCAGTAAATACTTACGAATAAACAATCTCGGATAAAAATGAGATTGTGATATTTCCCTTACCTTAGGTCCGATTTGCATTGTACGTGTCCGAAGCTCCTGTATAATGGTTTAAATAATGATATTGACTTATTATAGAGTCATACATATTGATATGATATCATATATGGTCATATTCTTAGCTTCTTATTAGTAATATTTCATTGTTACTTGTTACTCGGGTCTTTATTGCCTTTTGTTCTTATGCATGTTTTGTCGAATAAATTCTTATTCTTATTTTAAGGTTTTAGATAACTTATATCCAGAATGGTATTAGTGTAACATATATCATATTTATTCATTCAATTCATTTATATAATTACTATGTAATGATGATCATGTAGAACGAGTCGCATCACATCGTGGAGACGGTATTCCGTACGTACGCACGAGCGATGATATCGTTCCTATGATCAAGGAACTGTATTGGAGTATATATATATTATTTCAGTATCAATATTACTTTATAATAATAATAAATAGTTACCCATTACACCATTATACCCATCCTTGTAAAGTGATGGTGGAAAAATAGATTACACCACGTCGTGGAGACGGTATTCCGTACGTACGCACGCGCGGTGATTTCATTTTTCCGTAGGATGGATAGAAGGTGAATTAGGGTTGTTTCATATTTATAATAACATATCAGTATGTAAGTAATACTTATGTTATTACTTTATCATGAAAAAACTAAAGAAGAAGAAGTTGAAGAAGAAAGAAATTGAAAAGATCGGTAATGGATATTACCTCTTCTTTGGAACTCTTCTTTGAATCCTCCACTTAGGGAACTAAGATTGGTCTTTGAAGAAGCCCAGGACCTCTAGGATTATTCTAGGGAAGTGGAGAGGAGAACATGTCAGGGGTTGGCCGAGATTGAGTGCTCAAATTGGTGGGAGGAGGAGGGGGAGGAGGTGCCCTTTTATAAGGGAGGAGAGGGGCACCTTAGGAATATCTCAAAATATTATTTTATATTAAAGTCAAAATCGGTTTATAATGGTTCCAAAGGGTCTTATGTCGAAGATAAAGTGGGGAAGGGTCGAAATCCTATCAACCAATAGGATTTAGACATGTTTAGGATATTATTTTAACCTTATCAATTAGATTTAACTCTAAGTTAAATAATTTAACTTTTACCGTGTCTTTTTGTTTCCTTTCACTATATGGTTTATAAACACACTATAACATGCCAAACGCACCCCAAATTGTTTATTATTAATATATATATCCTTATCTAAGTAATTTGGCCGAACCGTATATTTTTAGGAATAAAATAACAATTAATAATATAATATTTGATTTAAAAACTATTTTGTGTCAATTTTGACACTATTTGATATATGATTTTTCTGAAAGTCATAACAAACTTATATGTTCGAACCAAGTTGATTAAATCAACACTAATATATCATAGTAACCTAGAAGTTTTTTTTTAATTCATAAGAAGTCTCAAATTAAATTTATTTTGGTGTTTATAACATCAATTATGTCAATATTTCATAAATAAGATAATTACTGCATCATCATTGTGTCATAAATAAATTAAATTATTTAATGTCTAAAAATTACAAATAAAATACCATTATGTATGAAATCTTTTTAGATTTCTAATGAATATTTATAGTCGAATTTATCTTATGTATAACCCCATAATAAAAATGATTTACTTATTAATCATTGATTTTAACTATTTTAACCCTTCTTTAAAAAAATTAATAATAAATGTCCTAATCTAATCCAAGTGGGCCTAAATGGTCATATTTTATTCATAAGGTTGTTTTTGGTCGAATTACACTTATCCAATAGAATTAAGACATGTGTTAGGGTAATAGTAATATCATATTTACCCTTAGTTACCCTATTTACTATTAACCACGGTAAAAAAAGTAAAAAGTTACTATTCACCAAAAAATTATTTTTATCTCATTGAACCACATTTTACTTATTGATATCAACCGTGTCTGTCAGATTTTCGAAATTCCATTCAGAGAAGCGGTAAAATTATGTTTTATGCAAAATTCTGTTTTTAACCTACCACTTAGTAGTTTCACTATTCATCAAAAATTGAATGTTTTCAGAAAAATACCAAAATTTCACCCTAGGCTAATTTCGATATTCTGAGTCCAAAAATAAAGTCCATTTTGAAAAATAAAATTTATAAAATTTCAAAAAGTGGTTATTACTATTCATAACGGCTAGTTTTAATAGCATATTGTTGTTTTAGTGAAACTCGGTATTGCATACGACGAAAGCTATCGAGGAAGGTCGCGATTGCGTGTAAAGCAAGCCAAGCAAGTGTTGTGTAGAAAAAGATTCCTTTGATAACATAAAAGTCTCGGGTGTTACAATGTACACATGGATATAAACCATGAATACTACCATGAATCAGTCTAAGAGTTGATAAAATATATAGTTCACGAGTTTGAGGAACACTATTCGGGAATTCTTCATGCCTAGGGGTATCATCAAGTACTCATTGTGACCATAATGACATCATAATGACATCGTCGATAGATCATCATCCAATACTCGCAACTAGTGATATCCTGACACGAGTTTATCAATCCGGAACCATATATACCCAATAAACTAATCAAAGAGGACATAATTCTTCAATAGATTATACTTGTTCTTCATGGTCACTATGTTCAATTTTCAGTATTCCACGCAAAACCTAAAATTCATGTGTATCATCTTGGTAACATAACTACGGATTACTAGAGAGAATCTATGGGTCGAATACAACCTTCCTCAACAATACCTATAATTTAACCCTCATCTAGTGACTCTTTATGGGATAAATCTGATATTTTATACCATATATCAATATCATTCCAGTGAGTAGAATAATGAATAATTTTATCTATTAGTGGGGTTGTAATCTTGGAACATCCTCAAAAAATATGTCTTCATACTCCACCACCACTACAGAAAAATGGGAACTCACAACAACTACAACACCAAGGGTTAGGCTATTCAAATTATTGGTAATCAGCTGAACGCTAAAATACATGAGTCCATCTAGGTCTTGATGTGTTTCCCTTCCACTCAAAAACAAGAACTTGGTTTTGGCATGATGGACACAATGATTCCTCTTCCTGAAATAGTTAATCAATAAATTTATAATGAATAAATATAACTTACCAAAGATGGCATTGTAAAACCTCATTAATGCTGCTATGAGATTAGAAAAGTATCTCTCACATCCAAGAGTTAGGTCACACTACCACAAAATGTTTTTGATCGCTGAATCTTGTCCTATATGAGTTTCCAAGAATATGGCTCGAGCCAATGGCACAACTGAAATAGAAATGTATTGTAAATTTTTGGTGGAAATAAATTATTAAATAGAAATAGTTTCTGTCATTACTATATATAACTTAGATTATACATGGATAATACCTTAAATCATTCTTGGAGTATCTGGTTTATACGAATTGACTGCCTGTAGCTGCCCCTACCCATATCCTATTTCTCCATGAGCCTGATGTGAACCAAATGGGGTGGGGATGGTAACATGATAATGAATCTACCACCAGCCACTACTTCTTATATCCTCACCACATCTACATCATTTAAAACATGTCTTCTTTAACTTATTCATCTACCTTGGAAGACCATCCATGGTCTCTCTATAATCTATATGACCGGTCATACTATCATGGTAATGATGCCCCTACCATCACTAGAGTATCACCACCTCTCATTGGGATAACTGGACCCACCTTGTGAGCCTTGAAGTATATATCCTCTATATTGAGACGTCAAGCTGAAACATCTCACACATCTAGGTCCCCAAGAATGATATTGGTTCACTCCTGCCCAAGAATCTACACTTCATTTCCCACAACCCACAACCACTGGTTGTATATACCCAGTGAGTAAACCCTCAACCAATAATGGACTCTCCATCACCTCATCATATTTAAGAATTCATAGAGGGATAATATTGGAAGGAATTTCTCTATATAAAAATCACTCAATGGATAGATACCTAATGAACTGCCTTTTAACTGTATATATTCGTAACTAGAGAGGTCAGTAAACCTCAATAAATACTCAAATACTATCTTTTTGTCTCACTAGAGTAGAAGAAGCTCTTGGATACATATATAAATTAGTGTATATGGTGATATTTCATCTCTAAAAATCCTATAAAAATATTTTCACATAAAACTAAACTTTTCATATGAATGTGTTAAAAACCGCACATCTTTCAACCTATCCAAGGAAGAAGAATCAGTACCAATACCACCATCAAATTTGATGATTTTTTAACCATACAAAAATCATGGGACACTGTCAAAAAAATATCCTTATCCACCTATGGGTTAGTCTCACATTAAAACATGATTGGTATCTTTCACTAAAACTAACCATTTTCACACAGAATATACACATCATATGTTTGTACCACATGCATCACTATGAGTGGTGGAATAACTGGTACACCACCCTAAGGTATCATCTCTGGAACTGGACCATATATTGATACCCCATCACTAATGGAATCGTTATTTTTATCATGATTCATAATAAATCATAGCATATGGCATGGTGTCCCCCTAAAAGTAAAATATATTTACAAAAATCAATGAGCATATTGAGATATATTACTCAATTTGGACATTGAAACCAAAAACCATTCTACTATGATTCATGTACCATTGTTTTATCTTTAACCAAATTAATCATGTAATGTGTATAAAATAATATGATCAGGGTCCTTTGGATTGATAAGTCAGCCATTGACCAAATTCTAGAGTTGTTAGCCTAAAAGCTGAACTAGAGACCCATAAGACAATTGATCCAAACGAATATCACAGGCTCTGTTCCTAAACTAATAATTCCCTATATGATACCATTATTTAATGAAATTTCCCAATGGGAATTGTCCCCTGACTTCCCGATTACTCCTCTAATAGGCTAGGGTTCAACAACTATCACCGAGTCATAGTATAACTAATATGGCAGGAGTTATCTTATGTACTTGTACAGAAACACATATATTCAATCTGATATAATGCTAACATTTAAGTAAAACTGAACAAACATGGATGAATTTATATAAATACGACTACCAAATTATGAAAATATGTAATGTTCATATGATATGGACAAATATAATCCCACTATAAAGAGTTTGTAACAATATTCCATCATAAAAAAAATTGGCACTACTGTTAGAATAACATGGGAACATTACCGAGATTTTCCATTATCACAAAGTATTGTCTTGTCCTTATCTTTCAAGGAATATATCAAATTGTATATCTTATATAAATGACACGACCCATGTGGGAAACACCCATGTTGGGTTGAGTATTTCAATACTCAGTAGTACTCCCCAAAATAATAAAGCTTTCAATAAATTATGTCCAGTTATCTCTACATCGGTATATGTTTAAGACATGTATAAAAATAATATTATGATATAAATTAAAAAGATAGACCTTACAAAGGTAATTCACAACCAGTTTATAGTATCCTATGATTCCCACTCGAACTATCCCCAAAGAACTTGTATGGGAAGATAGACTTCAGTGTTTGATAGAATTGATGATGTCTTTCTGAGGGGAAACCATTATCCGGTAACTCCATTAGATTTACATACTAATGGATTTATGAGAAATAATACAAAAAATGAGTATGACCCCATGGACATGGGGTGATACAAACAACTCATTCTAGATTAACCTTCAATGTAAAGTTTTGTTTCCCTATTAGAGTTCGTCTCGAGGAAACCAAAAACAACACCTAAGGAATGAAGATGAAAAGAGTATATCACTCCCGGACTCATGGTGGGATCAAATGACTCAATACAAGATGTCCCACTGTAGGGACTGTTATCCTATATATATTATATTATTCCATACATACAATTGTGTAAAATCATAACGGGGATGCATCCTAGATAAGCTTTTCCATGATACCATTTAAAAGTGATAAAATCCATTTTTAATAATGTAAATGGAATGTAGATGGTGTTATAGGCCATGTACCTTGACCCTAGGAACTGCCTATGTAAAAATCATGCGTCTCAAGCTGTGTATATGTAGAATTACCTAACATGTTGGCTTCCAAAGTACTATACCCATGTTCCAATACATAGAATTTTCATTTTACATGTTCTCATGTACCATTATAAGGATTTTCCCCTTTATATTGGTCTACATTGTGTTTGTGTTGGGGAGTACATGGGGTAGCCTAACCCATGCACTCTATCCCATGTCTCTGTACCCTCTAATACAAATTCCATGTCGTTAGGGAGAGACCGCACACCGTCTGATATGGGTCAAACATTGTGGGATAGTACAATTACTCCAAATCCCAAGCCACCGCACAAGGGGCCCATATGGCATGTACATATGAATTAAACCCCATGAAACACGATAATTTCTAGAATTGTAGTTCTAGAATCCATGAGTCTTCCCAATTTCATAGGATGAAATTATAGCCATGACATTCCAATAAAATTATTTTCCTATAATTTTCAAGCATCACCAACATCAAAAAACTTGTTCCTCCATCAAATCCATTCCAAAATAATATCTACACCACATTATTCATTTCATACCAATGATTGGGAAAACAGGGCATCTACACCATATGATCCACTGCTTCTACTACCATTGCATCTCCATCATGTCCATCTTATCCCAGATCTATGATAATAGATCATGGTGATATGAAATTTTTGTGTGATGATTGATTCATCGAGATATGTCTAACCATTGGCCAAATGAAGAAAGACCAAGATGAAAAAAATTGAGTAAATTGGAAATAGAAAAATTTAGTGGATTGAACAAAAACTGCTGTTCATGTTAATTTCAATTTTTTTAGAAAGTATAAAAGTTGAATAATCAACAATTTAATCATTAAAAAAATTATCACAAAGTATCCTTGAAAATAAATGCATCTCATATATACACATGACCCATAGATCATTCCCTTCGTTTATTTTTCTATGTTAATCATAGGCACTGAGTATCAGAAATGAATCCAAATAATCAAATTCCCTACCTTGATTTGTATTCATTATTGGTAATGAAATAGGTCTATGTTGTGACAATTGGAGAGATCCATTGAATTTTTTGTGTGTCGATCATTGATCTATGATCCGATCTTTGTTCATCTGAGATAAATCATTCAATTTTCTGACCAATAGATCTCTAATTATTCCAGAATTATGTAGATAACCGATGAATTGTAACATAAGAGCCCATTTAAAGAATCTCCAATAATTGAGTGAATTAAAATAAATAAAAGAATTTACTAATTATTTTGTTCATTTCTGTGCCTATGATGAATTTTTCACAATTGTCCCATACCGAAAAATGTTATGTGGAACCTAGGGTATACATTGAATTATGAACTCAATGTGGAAATTTTATTTATGAGGAGGGATATTTTATATAATTTATTCCTTGTTTTCAATAAAAGAATGCACATATTAGATTCAACATATTTAATATATTTCAATCATTCATTCCTGGTATATATTTCCTTGTAAATTCATGCCATTTTATCTCCAAGTCTAAAAAATAGTCCAAAAAATAATAAAAATTAATACATGTAAACTAATATTCCTTACTTATGGGATTCTCATTAATACCTACTAGTACACAATGTGTGAGATTTTTATATAATTTCATAGATTTTTGGGAATATTAATTGTTAGAATTTGGATATAATTATTTGGAATGACAAAAATTTAATTTTTCAGGGAGTTATCATAATATTTACTATTTAGATATTTTTGTTATATTATTTTGAATCATTGTTTTAAATTTTAAAAATAATAGTAGTTTTGAGCCTCATTTTTAGTATAGATGTGATGATTTATTGACCCTAGTTGTGTTTTTGAGTGATCACAACCAAAATAAATGGTTAAATAATTTATATTTATCAAATAATCGATTACCCCTAGATGTCTTATTTTTATGCTAATAATGATTCTAAATAAAGAGGATATTTGATAATGAATTAGAATAATTATGGAAGGTTGTTTGTGTTGATGTAGTGTGTTTATTCTTGATGTGTTTACAATACATTTTTTGAGATATAGTACGATTATGGTAGTGACTGTCAGGGCCGTATGGTTTGTGGGACTATGATAGAGAGGTTTTTTATCATTAATGGGATGTGGGACGTAGTGTGATGTGGTGTGATGAGGTTGGGGCACGGTGGGTTCGGTGTAGTGGTTATGATGTCGTGGTTGCGGAGTACTGGTTGTGACACAATGGATTTGTTGTGGTATGTGGTGATAAAATTATATGAAGGATTTGTTTTGGTATGTAATGGATGATATGTTTTGACAATGATGGTTGATGTGTAGGATTTTAGAAATGTTCGTATGAGATGGTCTAGTAGTTGTGTGGCAGGGTGGATATAGTTTTTTAGTTTTCCAAGGGATAAATATTGATGATAAACCAAACAACATAGGCTAGTAAATATTAAAGGTGGAATATGAAAATATATGTGAAAAAAAATTATACTGAATCGAATGAATGATTTAGTTGTGTAGTGTGAAATGAAATTGTTAACAAACAAATTCTATGAAACCTGTAACTGAATTTGGGAAATTACGATTGGATTATGTGGTCTGTTTTTGGTGAACAAATTGTGGTGATGGGGGATGAGATGGTTGAGGTGGGGTATATGTCGTGATGTGGTGTACATTTGTGTTGTTGATGTGAACTTATTGGTTGTGTGTTATGTGTTATCTATATAAAATGTATGTTTATGTTATATTATTTATTCCCCACCTGATATGAAAAAACATACCAATGCTCATGGATATTGATTTTAAGGTGTTTTTATTAAATATCCAAGATATTATTGATAATCAAGGTTATATAACCAGTATTTCCAACTATTCATTCATTTTTAGTGATATATGTTGGGGTTTGAGATTACGAAGTGATGATGTGATGACCTAGTTTCATTTAGTTGTGATGAAATGTGATGGCCCTACATTCTATAGAAATAAATTTATGTGATCTTATGTTTTTTGATTCCCATGTGTTTTTAGGTGAGATGTGATGTGATGTGATTTTTTCCTTAGGTGTTTCTGGGTGAAACGTGATGTGATGTGATGTGTTTCCCAGGTGTCTATGGGTAGGTTATGAGGTAATGTGATTTTGTAGGTGTGTAATGGATTGTATCACAAGATGATGAACATTGTGGAGTAAGAGCATGAAATAAATTATTTAGGGACAATGTTTTTCCTTTCATTGTTATGATCTTGATGCTATATTATTATATTAGATGTAGGATTTGGTGAGTAGGTCATTATGAAGCTGAGTTTGGTTAAATGAAATTCATATGTTAATGTTGTTCCTTTTGTTTGTTGAATAGAACATTAGAATTCATTTTTCATGTGTCCATTTGAGGAATAGTTAATGTTCCTACAGATTATACCTATTATGACAACCCTATGTATATAATCTATTTTATAGGTTTCTTGCTGGATTTTGGGTTCCGATACAGGCTTTACTATCTTGGTTGGAGATACTATTGAGTCATTATCATATTATATTATACTTTTATTTAAATTGGATATATATATATACATATATATGTATGTATTAATTTTACATTATTTTTTCATTTTGGGATGGTTTTTGGTTTACCACGACCTAATCTACATGTGTTTTTTGTTATATTTTTTCATCATATCTCTTGATCGTGTCATATGTATAGAGGGCCATGTCTCCCACAATGTATGATTTCAATAAACTCTACGATAGTCTCCAATTAAGGTCCTACTAGATGTCGTACATGGGGGTAATCATATCTCTCTACACATTGTGATATTTTTGGTGGAAGGGGGTTGTGTCAAATTTGTTTATTTAAATATTGAGGAAGATTCCATGAATAACGAGAAATACATATCATCTTAATAGTACATTATTATTTTTATGTTAATGAATATTCAAATTATATAAACTCCAGGGTATCATTTCTACCATTACATCATATGTATCCGTCATTATATATATATATACACATATCACATTTAGAGGTGGGTTAATTCTATGTTTTTCCCCAGGAGTCGGTTTGGTTTTCTATGCATTTTTCTAATATATCTGACCGATTGTAATCTATATATATATATATATATTCTAATAAGAGATAAATACATTATAGGAATAACCATATCTAGTCCTTATATAAGGTTCCCCTCATGACGGGAAAATCCAATTTTATGCCCATCAATAGAAAATATTTCTTTTTATGCATTTCAAAAGCATGATAAACATATTTTTAGTTCCAAACAACAAATAACCACAATTAATGGTGGGATTTTCTATTGACCTTAATGTATAAATCCATGTAAACATATTTTGTGTGTGTGTCAGCTCACTCAGTCCCCATTTATGAAAAAATCTATGCATTCTTTAGAAATACATTTTTGTAAATTAAATATAATACAATTATTAATTAATTATTTTAAAACATATCCAAAAAAATTATTATTAATTTTTTTTTACATAAATAAGTTATGTAACTCAATATAATTTATATATATATATTTTTCAATAGAATTTTTTCCCAATAACATATGTAAATTAATAATATAAAATTAGAAGAATAATATTTATAACTAATGGAGTCAATGTAAATTAATGATTTCAAATCACATTAATTATATTTATATAAATTATTTTTTGATGAATACTATAATGACATTACTCATAAATAAAAAAACATTTACCGAAATAGTTATACAATACCCCATCGTTATAAAAAAAATCTAAACACGTTTCTAACATAATAATTATTATCATTGTCATATATTTAAAATACACTTTCATTAAATCAAATATTGTTATTTATCATTTTTAATAAAATATTAAATACATTTATTAGATTCCATCATTATAAATTTTCACCTATATAAAATATATAAAAAATAATCATAAAAATTTAAAATTCATGCATTTAAATTTTTTATTGAAATTTTTATATAATTTTTTATGTGCAATGTTTAATAATAATGAATTTCATTCAATTATAATTTTGTTTAAAAATATTTACTATATTATTAAAATTTTAAAAATTAATAATGTTGTATAATTAAAAATTGAATATTTTTTATTCCAATTTATATATAGAATGTACATTATTTATATATATTATGTAATATTTAAAATTAAAAACTAATGTAACTCATTTATATTGATTTATATATATATATATAATAAATTTATAAAAACTAAATAATTAATATATAAGACATACAAAATAATAAATATTATTTTTAAAACTCAATCAAATATTTATTAAAAAAGAAAATTTGATTGTTTTATACTGTTCTATCCAATAGAGTAAAGGAAAATAATTTTAAATTGGGTATAGAGACAAAAAAAATACATATCATAATCAATTTCTAATATATATTTACAAAGTTAAATTTACAATATTTTATATTAAACAATTTTAATACTAATTTTATTGATGAAATCTATCCTTTTCATGAAATGCAATTAAAAATTATTTATAAATAGTAAACGTTAAAAAAATACTAATATTTATATATTTTTTTAATTTAAATCATTTATTTAATTTATTATTTCATTAAATTATGTTTAATTTGATAGTTTCTTTTTTTGTATTAATAATTCAATGTATTATTGGTGGGATTTCCCAATGTAGGCAGTGAGAACTCAACACAATAATATCCTTCAACACCAAAAATAAAACCTAGTGTGTGAGTGCTAGCCCAATATTTTTGTTATATAACATATTTTAATCTTAAGTTGAAGTTATTAATAGATAAATACATCAAACATATGGTGTAAAGGGACAAAAAAATTTAAATGAAACTTTTTCTACTAAAATGTTTAGAAGGATGAATATATACATGGAAATCAAGTGGGAGACCTGGTAGATTATCCAAAACATGTGTAATAAGATTCTCCTCAATGAAGTGGATAAACATGTTGGTGATTTCTACATCCCTAGAAAAAATAATGTTAACAAGGGGACCTTGAAATATATTGAATAAACTTGACAAAAAGGACATGAAAATGAAACCAATTATATACTACATTGACCATCCAGAACCAATGATCTCCAGAATTGGGAGTACATAAATTTGATCAATGATGTAGGTTTGATCTCCTTGTATAGGGAATTTTCATCTAAATTATTCTCTTGAAAGGCATAACCTAGTGAAGAATCACTAAGATAATAATAAATTTTGAGGGATATAGGTTTTTTAGAATCCATATAAGGAATTAATTTCATAATAAAATTTAGATTTTCAAAATAATATTAATGGAAAGTCAAATTAATATTGAAGGGGGTATCTCTGATCAAGATACTCCATTTAAGGTCGATGATGTTGTAATTGATGGAATAAAAATAAATATGAAATCTTCCAATGTTGATGTGGTTATACATTATAAATATATATTGGAAGAGATATTTACTACATGATCTTCATAAGATGATATTTAAAGGATCTATAAATGATTATACAATGTTAAAAGAAATAATAATCAATTGTATGAGATTGATAGTCAATATAACATTATTATATGTTTCGTAAATGAAGGATAAATAATATTTGATGAGTACCCAAAAATTTTAGATAATATGGATTCCATAAAAAATGATCTAACTCATAAATATATAGATTATGATAAGGTAATTTTTCATTATAGACAAAAAAATGACCATGGTTATAACAATCTTTGGCTTATTTGGGATCATGTAGAATTGAAATTCTCTATCTTATTCTGTTGTAGTGTCTTTGTAATTTCTTTTTTTTACCTATTCATAATAATACAGTAATAGTTTCATCACTAGAAAATAAACTAACATGGAATAATTATTTGATGAATTTAGAAATTTAATAAATAATTTTATTTATAGAAAAATCAAAAGGTAGGGTATTTATTTCTATTTGTTATTTTTTAGAAGTTTTAAAAAACAATACACCTTATGAAAATATGGAAATATAGTATAAAAAGTTTTACAAAATCGAAATTATAATATAAATTATCAACGTATGTTTAATATTCCAATTTATCCAATTGAATCATTTATAATCGAATTATTTAATTTCATCCATTGACCAATATTTTACATACATAATAAAAAAACAATTTCAAATATATTATAGTTTTCTTATAATAAAAAAACCCATGAATTAAAAAAAATCAATAATTTACTTATTTTAATGATTATTATTATTATTTCAACTTTATCATATTGAATTCCACAAATGAAAAAATATTCTAAATATAATATATATATAATTTAAAATAAAATCACATAATTAGATAAATAACACAATATATAATTAATTCTACACTAAATATTTAATTATGATATTAGCTCCTAGATAATGTTTTCATATTTCGTATAAGATCGAGAAATTAATTTAATTCTTTTAAAATTTCACAATTTTCCAAATTAAAAAATTGATTGATTTAAAAAAAACTAATATGTGGGATAAAATATAGTGTCTATTTGTTTTACATGTCATTTAATATAATTATAATTTTTAAAGAATATAAATAATTTATCAAAAATCAATTTTTGTTGTAATTAATGGAATTATTAAGAAAATATACATCTCATTGTTTGATACTCTAGTTGAATGATTTTTATGACTCTAACATATCTTGTTATCCATCCAATAGAAAGAGATATAAATAATATAGTTATATTGGTGGGTGTTTTGTTTTATAATAGAACACTGTTGTTTTGGAACTCATTTATTAATACTGGTTTCATGTATAGTTAATTTTTTTTTAAATTGATTTTAATGTGGGGGATTTACTATGAAAATTACAGTGAGTGAAACTAAAAAACAAAACATTTTAAATTATTGAATGAATATGAATATTTGTTCATAGGATACGAGTAATGCTTCTTATTAGTGTTTTCCACAATCCAATTTGGATAATTCGGTCAATAATATTTTTCACATGATTAATAAGATAGTATTTAATATTGTTTGTTCCAAAAAAAATAATGGGACGGTAACAAGTCATACATCAACCTATGATTACATTAGAATGTCTGGATCCAAATATTATAGAAACATTTATTCTAATAATATATAATCTAGAGAATTGATGTACATTCATATAGAATATCCTAAAGTTAAATGATAAAAAATTTATATAAATTAGTTTTTTAGAGATATAACATTAGTGAAAATTTCATTTGAGGATTTTTTTTTGAATAAGATTCATTTTTTACCTATTCCAATTTAATCCTTTTAATAATAGGGATTAGGGACTATAGGTAAATGTGGAAAGGCCTAATAAGATAATATAATAACTTAATAATGAATATAAAACCATTTAGAATCATTCATATACTGGAATACACTTTATCATCACTAAAAAGGTTCAAAAATAGTATAGTTTTATGAGAACTATGTAAAACTATTGTTAATGGGAATCTTTTATCAGTTCATCTTATAGCGTTGATAAATAATACATTTCGAATCAATTTATTTATAATGGAAAAAAGATTCCCTTTATCATTGATTTTTTAGTTCTATTAAAGAGGGCCATATTATATATAAAATTATTCTAAAAACATATATATAATATATAATACTACTAATAAATATACTATATATATATATATTTAATCATTTATATTTTATAATATTTTTTAATTCGATTTATGAAACTTTACTATCACACACATAGAGACGTATAACATACTAATAAATAAACGTATTTGTATTCAAATGATAATTCATGTATTTATATTCATATTTAAAAATTTAAAATTTAAATTAATTTGAAATATTTATATATATTTATGTGTGTTTATAAATATTTATATTTATATATATTCACATTATACACACACACACACATATATATATATATTTATTTATTTGTTTATATCATTTTTTATATAAATACATAAATATTGTTATTTATGTGTGTTCAAATAATAAGGGTTTATTACATCTATGTGTTTGTTTCAGTGTATAAATTTTTTAATCTTGTGTGGTCATGTGTGTGCATGTGTTTGCATTTGTGTGTGTGAGTGTGTCTACATGTGTGTGTGTGTGTGTTTATGGTGTTTATATGTGTATTTGAATGTGTGTAGTAAAATTATACAAATAAGTATGTGTTTCTTTACATATTTATCAGACATAGGTACATAAAAAATTTATACATTAATTTAAATAATAATATTTTTATTAATATTAAAAATTGTATATATGGTTATTAATTAATAGTATTTTATATATAACGTAAATAATTTATATATATAATTTGGTATGAAAAATATATATCTTCTAATTATATAAATTATAATATTCTTTCATTTAATTATATAGTTTTATAATTAATTATATATAGTGGAAAACACATAGACTTGATATTATTATATATACATTTATTAATGGTATACTTTTAACAGAATTATCCATTTATGAAATTAATAATATATTTAATGGATTAATTATTAATATCCAAATGATTTAGTAATAATTTATAATTAATAATTTGCAGGAATTGTTAATTTAGATAAGAAAGTACCTTTTGAACTAGTAATGTATTATATTATTAATAAATTTATCTATAACATTTACTAAAATATTAATACATTTATTGATAAAGGAATTATTATAATATTAATAAATTAATTTATAAAATTATAATAATTAAGAGTCTATCATAATATTAAAACATTTGTTATATTATAATTCATTTATCATAATATTATCACTTATATTAATATATGAAATTTAAATAATATTTTATAATTTGTTTAATATTTTTATAATTTTTTAAATTTTAATATGTATTCTAATTTTATTAATTAAATATTTTATTATTTATATTCTTCTTTGGATAATTAGTTTTAATTTTTAATTTTATAATTTGAATATCAATTTTTAAATTTCACAACTATTTTTCAGCACATATCATCTGGCGCTTCAAATAGTTAGATATATCATTAATAATAATTCAAAAATATATTAAACACATATATATTGATACTAAATTATTCATTTTTATAAACAATAAGAATTTTATTAATAAATAAAAAATATAAATAGTTTTTTTTAAGAATATATATATATTATATATAAAAATCAATAAAATATATATCGATATTAGAAACAATATGGGTTAAAAATAATTTACTAAGCAGAGGAACCTCTTTTGATAGATTCTTAGAGTGGGAACTTATATGGAATGTAGTACAATACAATACATATTCTAAATGACTATAGGTAAAAATGCATTGAAAAGGATGGCTCATGCACATTACTATTTGATTGATTTCAGTCTATGTGGCTTGGAGGAGTTTTTATTGGCCCAAATTCCCCATCACTGTATAGTATTACTATAATAGCTACATCTATTATAGTACCTAATTCCACTAAAACATATGTCCTAATATAGTTATTGTAATGTAGTTTATATAGCGCCAATGGAAATCACGAAGACATACCGTGGGAGGAGTTTAACCCTGAACCTTTTGGATGGCATGCAAGTGGTGGACCAACTCATGAACAACCTTATTAGATAGATATATATATATATATAATTAATTTAGTAATAATAATTAATTTATGAATATTTAAAATTTAAATATATATAAATATAAATATTAAAATCCATTTTTTTAATTTTATAGATTTTATATAATCTATTTATTATGGATAATATTTAAATATGATATATCCATTTATACATTTAATAATGACATATTTTTTAAAAAAATAATGCATTTTTATATATAATAATATTTTTATTTATAAAATATGGAATTCGAATACTCTTAATGACTTATTATTTTTATTCATGCAATATTTATTTATTTTTAAAATAATTTAATTTCAAAACTGGAAACATATTAAAATATTAATACTTTTATTCAAAATATATACTATGTTATTAATAAATTTACTAAATTTTTTTTATTATATTAGTCACATTATTTTGATAATTTAATAAATTTATCATAATTTTATACCATTTATTTATACATATAATAAAAGTTTCTATTTATTTAAAATTACTTTTTTTAATAAAATTATTATTAATATTTACACATATTATAGTAAATTGATTCATTAATTTTTAATATAACTCTTAATATAATTTGTACATAGTTATAATTTATAAATTTTACCATTCACCGATAATTATTAGTGTTGGAGTGTGCACAATTATAATTATCTTCATCATAATGTATATTTTAGTATTGATCATGACACGATTTGTGAGTGTTTTTTAGCTTTGATAAATTTGAGTGTTTATGTGTGATGATAATTCCTTCCTTTGTTTATGCATTCCATTTTAGTGGTTATAATGTTATTTATTAGGAATAATTTTACAGCATTGGTGAAACCCCATCCCCTCTTCGAGAATTACGCAAATCAAGATCCCCTCTCACTCGAATCATATGATCTATTGTAGAATATGAATTATATTTTCATCTCCTACTAATATTTTCTATTATTCGACCCACAAAACTAATGGTAAGTTATTCATTACTCATTTCAAATACACATTTCATATTTTTTCGTGATTCATTAACACAATTCTTTACTACTTGATGTTTTCCCCTCTCTAATACTTTTTTTGGTTGTTCAACTTGAATATTTAGAATGATCTCTCCATGGATACAAAATAAATCACATTTTTACATTATTTTTGAAATTAATGAACTGATAAAAGATACTCCATCAATTGACTCTATCTTCATCTATTATTTCTCATATAAATATAAATATATATATATATATATATTACACAATGGGTATAATTTCAATTATAATTTATTCTCAACAACTAAATTTATTTGATGATACTCATTCCATGTATCATTAAAGAAAAACATACTTATTCATTTATTAAATAATTATGAAAAATATTTTAATTATATTTATTCTCCTTTTACAATTAAATTTTTGTATAATTGTTATTATGTTTTCTCAACATATAATCCATGGTATAACCTGATTTTATCAAAGATATAATTATTTTCATTAATTATTGTAATACATAAAAAATGGGCATAATCATCTAAATTAATAAAATAATAACAGTTTTTGTACCTTATAATTATAAATATCATCTCAAAAAAGTAATTTCTACATTACAATATAATAAATAATTTGAATATAGGTTAATAGATTCTCCACCATGATTAGAATAATTTCATTTTTGTTTCATTCAAGAATGTATTAAATTTACTTCCTATGAAATTTATTATACCATATCATGTTGACTAAGATTTCTCATTTTTAAAAAGGACTCTAATAGGATACTTTTATTTAAATCACCATAAACCATGAGGTGTTTTATTAACCTATATTACAATGAACATTGAATATTAAAAAACTCAAATTTTAAAGGACCATAACAATGATGCGACCGATTTTTTTCCGACATGATCTTCCGTGAAATTCACGTATAGATCTCATTGAGGCCAAGACTATCTTTTAAAATAAAATTACAATACACCACATTGTGGTATGGACCCCATGATCTAATTTATATTCTCCATATAAAATATTGTTTATATTTTCATTTTTATATAGAAATTATAATTTAGATAATGATATATTTTACTATTAATGTACAAATAATGAGAAATAGATGAAAATTTGCATTCAAAGGTTATTTTATTATTTGAAATATCTTATGTAATATATCAGAATCCAACCATATAACAAATAAATTAGTACCAAAAAATAAAAAAACCTATTAAATAAATGTTCACACATCTCTATGATTATTAAAAAAATAATTTTAAAAATAAATCAGGTGGGATGCTAGTTCAATTATAGAATATTATACGTATCATAAATAGAAAAATACAATAAAAAATATATATTTTGTAAAAAAATTTCAAAAAATTCATAAAAATTAATTAAAAACAATAATTTGTTTAGATATTTGTTTATATAGTTAAATATTTTTATATGTACCATAATACAAATACAGTTATAGAAATACAGAGGTTTATAATGAACATTAAATATGATTGAAATTTAATTTTCTCCCTCAATGAATAATTCAAGAAATATAATTAATTATGGCATGTGTCTGCATGGAAATAATTGGGTTATTATAATTTTCATTCCTAAAAATTTTCATGATTAAATTTTTTTGACATGTTTTTTATATAAAAAAATTGTATCGGTTATGATTAAAATATGTTTCTACACCGAAAGAAGTCCTTTTTTGAATCTATAGTCCTAAATTTTATGATTGTTGTTGTTAAATATGAATAATATTTTATCTAATGGGATGGATACATATTGAAATATTATAGATGTCCATTGTATGTAAAAATTTATTTAATATGGAGTAAAATAGTTCACCATGTTTTAAAATGATTATTCATATGAAGCAACTCATTTCATTTTTTTGCGTATGAATTATTTTTATTCATTACATATTTTTATATAGTATTAAGAATAAAACATTCTATACAACCAAATAGACCTATTTTATAAATATTTGAAAAACATGTAAAAGAACTAAATGTTTTTTAGCCAATGGGATAACACCAAGGTGTATAAATCATGTGATATTATTACAAGTGTTATCAAGGATGGAGTGAATATCAAATATATTAATACAATGTTATATAACGATGAAGATATTTTTGAGGTAATGGAAATGGAAGTCTAAGATAATGATCATGATGGGTTAATGCAGTATATATTTTTAGTGTGCTACTCAATGTCAATATTATATGCCAGTTATACTATATGAAAAACACATTTAGTCCTAATGAAGCTTTATATTTTTATTATTGATAAAGAAAGGAGTGAATGAAAAATTACTAATTTTTTTTATCAAGAATGATAATCATCCTGATGGTAATAAAAATATACAACAATAATATGATGCTAAATGAATAATATATGTAATTTTTATGATATTAGGATGAATATATAGATTTTAAAATGACTCTATATTGTTTCATAATGACCTCAAATCATTTTAATAACTCTCTATGTTTTTATGTGTCTTGATACATGAAATTGAATGATTTTATTTGAATATTGAATGGTAATTTCTAGTAATTCCAATGTTTAGTTTCAGGAATTTTATTAAGGGGATTGAAATACAGTTAACAAGGTAGGAAGATATTGGACTTCAATATGGTAAACATCATCACCGAGTAGACTCTTATTAGTGGAATAAAATCGATCATTATTATACTAAATTTAAAAATAAGACATGAAATCCCTTTCTTTCACTATCTACATATGGAATGAATCCATTTGGTATAAAAGTTATTAATTATATTAAATGGATATTTATATTAAAAAATTTAACATTCCAATATTATTTTGATGAAATAAAAATACATTATGTTGATTCTTCTTAAACTAATACCCCAACATCCAAGTAATGATACAAATGATTAATTGGTACCATTTATCAATGATATTAAATTAATTATGGATAATTATTTCATGTTGTATGATGCATAGAAATTTGTATTTCATGTAGATATCACTTTTTTACGGATGATTAATCGCTATACTTATTGTAGATTTTCCTTTTCATATAAATTAAAAGAATAATATGGTGCAACATTTTCGTTGAAGGGGAACTCTATATTAGGTTGAATTTTTTTTGAAGATTGTTTTTATATGATATCAAATCAAATTACGCAAATTATATAAATATGGATCTTCGAAAATAAAATCATTGTGATGTTAGATGAAGGTGAATCTTCATCTCCACTATTCAGTGACCATAATTAATATAATGTTTAGGGTATCGTCACTATTTTTTTAAAACAGATTATGAAAAAAATTAAAACCATTATCTTAATGATATGTGTTTTTAAATTATAGTATTGGAAATTATTTTACATACAAAATTTTCTTTTTTACATTCAAATAGAAATATAAGTGTGTCATAACGCCTGGTGAGGATTACAATAAGAAGTAGATAAACTAAAAGATTGAAATATGTCACGATTTTACCATACTAACATGGATATAAGGGATGATAGGGGACTAGTATGGGGTGAAATAATGACTTTATGTCCTCAATTATATTTAAATCATCTTAATTTAAATAGAAAATAGTTTCCTAACATCGAGAATGAATTTACGTTTATGTAGGGGTATTCATAAAAATTCAAAAATACCATCTCAATGACTGACATGATGCATAAGATACTAAAATCAAATTTTTGTGTTGTTTTATTGAAAGATTAAATTCATATATATATTATTTCATTCTTCCTAAAAAATTTTGATGCACTATAACCTTACATTATTATTTTTCAAATGAAATATTTTATAAGTAAATATACCCGAAAAAGTTACATCTATATAAAAGGAACTTGTTATCAAATTATGTCATCTGGATATTATCCTCCCACCCCCATTATTTTATATATGGATTAGTCCATAATTTACTTATATAGAGTGATTATACTATGTTTCCAATTAAATTACAGGTGGTTGTACCTGAGTGATGGTTATATTATGATTTTGAATGGATGTGTCAAAAATCATATCCTACGAAATTTTTTTCTTTTATTGGGATATATTTCGGAGGAATCCATAAAATTTAATATTGACTACATATCATATGTGGATATCATAGGTCATTGAAAATATCTTCAACAAGGATTCGTTGTAGGTGAAAATTATTTGAGAACACTATATGAAATAAAAACCATTATTGAGAAATAGTAGGATAATCATGAGTCAATAAATAGATATTAATAGTTTTTGGTAGATCATGAAAACAAAAAAATCATTTTTAGGAATTAAAATACATTTGGGGTTGAAAGAGAGAAATAAAATACAAATAATAGACAGTTTTTATATTCCTTCTTGAATATATTTTTATGACATTATTTGAAAATATGATTTCAATTTTATAATGACATCAATGTCTATATAGGGGACTAATTGTGTACATACTATCTTAAGAAAATTATGTAATTAAAAATTAAACATTTCTTATAATAGAATAGGAATAATACAGTATGATGAAAAATATTGGATTTACTCCTTTGGAGGAGGTGATAAATATATCTCATATAATGGAAAAAAATACAATATTCATGAATATATCATACTTTGAAATCATTGAACAAATATGGGAGTTGGATTATACAAAATTACATATTATAATTGATCAATTCAAATTGGTTGGTAAAATGAGTGTAGTTAAAATTAATGAATTTAGATTTGTGAAATTGAATATTAGTGAGGAAGGGAATATTGATGAACTATTAATAATGGAATTATTGATCATACATGTATTTTATTTCATGTATCCTATAAATTTATATTGTTTTATTTTTATATTATCGAATTATACCATTATAGGATCATAAATATTTTACTCCCATTTTCTTATATTCAATATTTTTAATCAACTCACAATGGACAAAACATTGAATACATCCTATTTCTAATATAATACCCCAATGATGACAATTTAATACTAGATAAATTTTCCACATTAAAATTTATTGTTGAAAATAGATTTCAATAATCATGTCAATTTGTCATAATAAACATTATGTTATCTCTAATATTTTATGTTAACTACTATATTTATGTAATATAATTAAAAAGCTCAACTACATTTGTGAATAATTACTTCATCACATTATGATGCTCCCAATATTAAGAAACAATACCCCCCACAAAATTTTTATTATCCTGATATTATGGGACATCATGTTAAAAGTGATAAAATTTAATAACTGGTAATAGGTGGAAAACTTATATATGATTAAAAAAAAGAATTATATCATGAAAATATATAAAAAAAATTAATAAGGAATTATTTAATGTAATATGAATAAAAGTTGGATACAGTAACTGTTGAAAACCTATTAACCCAAAAATTTATATGTCCATTACATACATTGGGGTCCCCACTGGAATACATATGATCGTTGATATAGATTAAAGGGAAAATGACTTTTTTTTGATGAAGTGACTAATTTGGGAAGATAATGGGGTTTCATTGTTGCATATGTTCTCTATGTTACTAGAAAAAATTATTGAAATGAAGAATTAACCATCATTATCCCATTAAAAGTGAATCTTTATTAGATTTATATTGAATGAAATTTTTTTTAATGGTTACTAAAATGGACTATATATCATTTTATAGATTTATTATGATGCATTAACTCATTGTGTGTCATAGAGAATGTAATGACCCACCAAAAACATATACATGTACATAACAAAAAAATTGAAAATTTGAATGTGAACATTGGTCTTGGTGAGGATTCATCATTTCATGTACATTTTTGTTGGCTTTTCTTACATGCAACGCAAGAAATAATCATTTGATTTAAATTATACATTTAAAAAATAATAACTAAGTGGTAAAAATATGTATTATTTTTTGAAATCAATATACCATTAATATAGATAATTTATGTGGCATGCTTCAATTTTAAAAAAATGTATGTATATAAAACAACAGATATAATTTTCGGTGAAATGAAAAAAACATAATTATGTAATTTTTCTATATTCATTTCGATGAATCAAAATCCAAAGACTCTTTTATACCATTCCATGTTTTATTGAAGGAGAAAAATTTAAATGATGATATAAAACATGTATATGAAAACACGAAATGTGTATACGAAACATATATTAGTATGATGTAACAAAAAATTCTTTCCTTAATGAATTATATAATAACAATGAATTAATATTTTAATTTATTATCCATCTCATTTAGAATAAATAATCAACATTGGATATACACAATGATCGACTATATTTAGTGGCCATGATGTGGCCAGAATAAAATGGATACCAAAGAGGTGTATGATTTATATTGACACCTCGGGTGTATTTTGAGGAATTAAAGATACATGGGTAATATAAAAGAAAATAAATTACATGATACCACAAATAGATTCTTATAATTAAATAGATAATTATTTTTTGTATTTCCAAGACATGTTTCTGGGAAGAGATCAAAGAGAATATATGACATATCAAAAACCACTAAATGATATTCCCCCATATTTGAGGACTTCCATTTCTATAAATTCTTATATTAATAGATGCAATCAAAATATCATCAATTATATATACAAATATTTAGTTAGAAATATATATATATATATATTCACCTTTCAAGAACTAAAATTCTAAATGGTGATATTCATTATGATTTATATTTATCAAAACCCATCGTTAATTTATAATGAAGTGTGTAGTGTACAATACCCATGTTTATATTCCACAAAAAAATAAACTTCAAATATATATCATGATTGAAGGAATTATATAGGTCCTATGATATGTGTTAAGTTTCCATTTCTCCTTCATTACCATAATTTTCACACAATCAAACATACAATTGAAAATTTAATTGAATGGTTAATTGATCTTAGAAAAAAAATGATGATAACTAGTTTTATCATGTTTAATTTATTTTAATTAAAGTGATTTATTAGTTAAAGGAAAAGGTATAAAACTATTAATTTTATTATAAATAGAAATAATGAAATAATTGAAAAATTTCCCATCAAAAATTCTTGAAGGATATTCTAAAAATTAAAAAGATATTTTTATTATAATTTTACCACCAAATTCAACCATTTCATTTGCATGTTTTAAACATTCATATGTATACATAGTTTGATGATCATAATAAAATATAAAATTTTTTAAAAATAAAAACATTACAATGTATAAATTCAATAATTTATTTTTTTAAGAGTGTAAATGTAATTCTCTATAATGAATTAATTGGAGCCAAATTTTCAAATAACAGCATAAGGTATATTATAAAAATATTTTTTTTCAAAAAAAATAACCAAAAAATATTTATTTATATTAAATAATAAATATAATATTGTATCTTTATATATTATAAATATATGAAGGAAAATGTCATTAACATTATTTTCAACTCATCACTCCCTACATCACTTCTATATAAAAAGAACCTTGAAAAAAAATAAAAAATAAAAATAATACTGATGCAACATGCAATAACATTTTAAAATAAAAAAATAGATTAAAATCCATTCTTAATTACTACTATGCATTGATAAAAATCTAAAATTAAACCATTTAAAAATATTGACATTTTTTAATTTCTTATATTATTGTTTAGAAAGAATTGTTTACCCATTGAAATCGATTTGGATGTTCTAATGATTTATTTGTTTGGATTAAATTCATTTATATCCACATCATTAACCACAAATTATGACTATAATACATTTTAATTAAAATAAATTCAATATTTTATAAATACACTTAAAATTATATATTTTAAATTATGTTATTATGAAAATTTTGTTATGATTGGGTGGTCTTTCAATATCATCATATTCAATGTATGACTACAGTTTATGAGAAATTGAATAATAAAAATTTATAAAAATAGATAATTATTAGTTTATATAAACATGATTTCACAATCAAAACAAATATAAAAACATATTATTATTTTTTCAATTTTCATGTTGTGTTTGGAACAAAAAAATGAAATATATTATTATTATTAATTTCATATATTTATTAGGTATATCATATTCCATCAAAAAACTGGTACACCTAAATATGTATATCATAAAATAATTTTAATTTAATTCCAAATTTTGACAAATTATTTTTTCATTTATATATATTTTTTAAATAATGATGTAGATTTGTTTAGTGGTATGTGGGAAGATGATACACTGTAGGAATGTTTCCTATCACAATGAAGTGGTTAATTAAAATATACATGGTAATTTTTCATTTCATAGAGAAAATGATGAGTATATTTATTTAAATCTTATTTAGTTAATTTTCTTTTCATTTTATCGTCTTCTTGATTATATAAAATTCATATCATTTGTATTTACTATTTATTATATAATGTTTTTATGAAATCATTATGAGATTCCATTCCAATGAATTTTCACCAATAATTTTTTTAACGATGACTGTGATAGTCTTTTATATATAGTTTTGTATATTTATGGAATGATAATATAATTTCCATTGGGAAGAACCATGGACTATGAAAGGGATTTTTTTAGTTGAAATACCATGAGATTCTGAATGTGGAATTATATTTTCCATTATGAATGATTTCGAATACATATTAGAGGCTATTTTTCTTGTCCTAAGAGAAAATGTATTAGGGAAAACTAAATTCATAAAATTGGTATTAGAATGAATTATGTGGTTGGTTAAAATATAGTTTTATCCTTTTTATATATTTTTATATAATTTTTTTCCATTAAATTGTAACTTAATTAATTCTATATTCTGTCTAATGAAAATTTAATAACAAATTCTTGAGGTAATATTTCGATTCACTCCTAAAAAATATGTTATTTAATTAACTATAGTATGTTCTTTTGAAATGGACCAACATGTTATATTCAATAATTGCTACTCCTTTGGGGGTAATTATATAAATTTATAGAGACTATATTTATAATTTTTTCATATATGTTTGATGTTATCCATTTTCCATAATAATATTTTCAGAGAAAAATTTAATAACCATTTTTGATGCCTATGAATCCAACTGACATCAATTAGACACATTATACGGTTGTTGCGACTCAATGTGAATGTATTATGTTTATTATTGACATTTTAGTCAAATATCATTTTCAAACACTAAAATGATAATATACACATAGATTGACATCATAATTACAAAAATGAATAAGTTAATTTTTATGTGTGGAAATTTTAACCTATTTAACACAATACACAACAATTCTAGTATGGATAAAAGTGCGTGTTTTTTTAAATGTTCATTTTTCAAAAACATATATCACATACTTAGGGCCAATATAAAGAACATTTTTTTAAAATTCATATGAATGGAAAAACCCATCAATCATATTTTGGTACCATTAAAATTCACATTAATTAGACACTTATTATTCCATGTATGACCCAAGTGCTTGTTTTACATTAAACAATGAAATTTTAGTTAAAATTATGAAAATTTCTCTAAAAACAATTATAATAAAATTAAATATTCATTATAAATTATAAAAATTATGTGTGATTCAATTTTGATGTGTAGGTACCATCCTTAGGTTAATCCAATACATTATCTAGTCAGTATGACTAATACTGCATGTTTTTAATTAAAATTTTCATTTATTTCAAAAAACACCACACAGAATCAAAAAACATCATTATATTGGCATAATAGTTTGGATATAGTGATCCATAAATCATTTTTATGTGTATTAATCACAAATACATCAATTATTCACACATTGATCTTGGTATGACTCAAAGTGCATGTCTTCAATTAAAAATTATCAATCTATTTCAAAATGTATATAAATCTCTGAAAAGGATTGACAAAATATCATTGAATTAAATATTTTATTTATTATATTCTTGATGAGAGTAAATTAATTCCATTAATTAATTTCAAAAGATTGATGTTATGACACCTTTGTGTACACATAGGTGTATATATATATCATAATGATTATGATATTTATAACGTGAAGACATAATTTTTAACAAAAGTTATACATAGATCATATTATTGAAAATTTTATAAGGGATTAAGTTGAATCCTAAAAATATATTTATATCATATATTTCATATTGATTCACATTTTATGATCATTAGGCATGTTTCTATTTGTCTGATTTGTTTTTATTTATGTCACATTACATCGTTCTGTTTTCTATAAAATATTCTGTAAGAATTTAAAATATATTTGTATAATTCACTATTGTGTTCATATTTTACTTGTAAAATCATTAATTATGATTTTTATTTTATCCCATGACACTAATAATACACCTTTAGATATTGGATGATATTCTCAAGTAAATGATTTCATCCACTTCTAGAATATTCATTTAGGTATTTAGGTCATGTCATTATAAAATTCTCATAGTTATATTTATTTATTGAAATCATGTTAATTAAATATATGCATAGAGAAATTTTTTTATTGATTAAAAATGAACCTATAAAAATGTACAGTTTCCCTTTTTATAGTTAATGTTTATTTACAAGAATATTGCTGTAATGTAACGAAAATGAAAAAAGGTATGAGTTTTTTGTAATAATGTGTATGAGTATTAGACAGTATGGGTTTAAATAGTTTGGGAATCATCAATCATTTAAAAAATAATTTTTAACTATCACACATATGTATGAAAATTGATTTTAAATAGTTTCCTTGCACATAAAATAATTTTTCATTGACGCTATGTAGTTTATTTTTAATGTTCATTAAAAATAATTGTAATGAATTATTTTCATTAAATTTAATTAATTAAAATAATGAGAAAATGGAAAATCCAATGTTTTTTGTAATATCATAGTTATAGCCCAAATATAGTAACTAATCATTGATGAATAGTTTTTATCAGGGTATTATTTTTACATTGATATAGACATTAATATGTTGTATTTTGGTTGGTAAATCATTGATTCGTACAATATGATATAAGGGACGTTTATAAATATAATCCATAAACCATTTACAATTGTCCATGATGTTGAATTTTATACATGTTATTATTATGGTAGCTAATCAATATAATTTAATATTCATGGATCATTCCAATTTTTTTGTTAAATGAACCGCACATAATTTATAGGTTTTAGAGGAGTATGTAATCCTTACGAAATCCTATTGAAGATAAATGCTACATTTTTATTTTTATATACCCAAATTTTTTGAATGGTTGTGGTTATAACTAAAATGTTATAAATTAGAGAAATTATGTTTTGAATGATTGTTATTGAAATGGGATTACAAAAATATATAATCCATAATAGTTTTCATATGTTTTAAATTGAATAATATTTTCCCAAATACTTGATTTTACTATAAAAATATATTTTCATATATTTTATACATGGAAACCAAATAATCAAGAAGCATGAAATTGAAATCACTAGACTCGTTCTGTATTTATAAGAGTTGATATAAATTTATAGATTAGATAAAATTGGTATTAAATAGGAATATGAAATAATATCAATTCAGAAATAATTTATGAGGATAAAACCCATATATTAATGTCTGTGGTAATGTGGTGATGGAATGTCATTGACATCATGTTGATTTCAATGGTGACATCATTACTCGATCCACTATAATGGGAGGTTTAGTTGTTTTTGTAGGTAAAATATGATGGGTAGTGTATTATAGAAAAACATATGTACTTCATATTTAGGCACATTATAGGGAAGGTGTTAACTAGATTTAATATAATTTGATGTGGTTGGAAATGTGATGACTCAGTGCATGAACATACATTGATCACTATTCTATTTTGGAATGATGTATAATTTAAAGATATTATGAAAGTTTTTTTCCTAGTAGGATTATGGGGGTTAAAATAATATCTTTTAGGGATCCATAACATTGATATATTTGATAAGAAAGATATATTGTAAACCCCATTTGATGTTGGGAGAAGATAAATGGTAAAATATAAATACCTCAGAAGGATCATAAATTTATTTTATAGTTGATAAGGTTTTTAATGAGTTTGTAAATGCTACATGACCTTCTAAAATAAATGAAATTATATTTATTTCGTTAACAAATATCTCTACATTTTTTTTATAAATTATAATCAAATATTTTTTTAATAATGTTTCTAGTAAATGTATTAGGATAATGAGTATAGTTAATTATCTACTCCATGAATATTGATGCACCTTTGGGTGAAAATTCATAACAATGTTTTATTATTACTTCCTACATAATAATAAGCCATAATTTTAATGTCACATTAGATTATATATATATATATTTAAAGAACAATGATTTCATTGATATGATTTATTTCATTATCATGTGTATGGATAACATCTATTAATTTAATTTAATTGTTATATTTTCCTTTCTATATTTTATTTCTCAAATATTTTATAGGGAAATGAATTTTAATGTTTTTTTTAAAATTATTCTATAAGTTGGATTCGTCATGTCTAATTTCATTGGGTTAGATCATAAATCTATGTGAATTGGTATCCCACATAGATTCTCAGCAATATATGACTTTTTTCCAAATGGATTTCTAATGATTTCTATAAAATAGGTGCATAAAAGTATTTTTTAATATTTTTTTAAAAAATAATATTAAATTATATTATAATTATATATATATAATATTTATATGATATTTGGTCTTCTACAATAGAATTAGAGAATAATGGGGTTTTTCATTTCATTTCACATTGTGTGGAACTAGATTTATATTTTATAAAATTCAATGATAACTCATGGTTTTATATTTACTATTTATGTAATGTCCTTAAATTTATGTATAATTTTTATAATTATGAGGAATTATTACGAGATTGAAAAATTTGACGCCACATGATTTTGATGTCCGGATTAACTGGAATAATCTATCAAAATATGTTAAGATTGAAATAGCGTGTGTGAGTGGGTTTCTTGAAAAAGTGTAATAACTCTTAAAAGGGTGCCCAAATTAGCAATCTCAGTAGCCCATTATGTTTAGGATAGCGGGTATAATCTAGGTGAAACATATGTTTATTCAGTGCTGACCTCTAGTGAGAGATCCCTAAAATAGTATAACCTAAAATAAAATAGTAAAATAAAATTATTTTATTTTTCAAATGATTATAACTCACCAACAATGACACATGTTAAATATCTAAGAGCACCGCTGAGCTCCTGAGTGTAATATTTCTGTAAGAATATCCTCACATTGGATGTCATTGGCCAATAGTGGAAGTTACTTTTTGGCCATATATAAAATAATTATGAACAATTATTTTATTGTTAAATATTTTAACATCTAAACAGTAGAATAGATTGAAATTTGAGTGTGCCATTGAGTTTGTTGCGGTGTGTTTCCCATAGGCATAACCTAACCTTGACTAGTGCAGGTCAAGGGTGAATGTTTCTTATTTTCTAACATTTTTAAGGTATGTTGAGTAAACGTGTGAGGATGGATTTCAACTTATCGAACTAGGATCAGTTTGAAAATATGGGGGCACCGTTGAATTCGGAGCACTGGTATTCACTTAGGAAAATCTTAACTTCAACCAAAAAAGGATCAGATGAAAAAGTTAAATTTTATGGAATTTACAGACAAATAATAAAATAAATAAATGAGTTATATTATTCTTTCTCCAATTATAGAGCGGTAGTTGAATGGAACACGGTGTAACCTCAGACATTGAATAAGAG
Source organism: Viscum album (assembly GCA_963277665.1). NCBI lineage: Eukaryota > Viridiplantae > Streptophyta > Magnoliopsida > Santalales > Viscaceae > Viscum > Viscum album. The sequence continues at coordinate 2,054,482,810 of OY728120.1, read as the reverse complement.
ATATTTAATCCCGCGACCCTTCGGTTGCATAACCATGCCGCTCGTAGGATTATTGGATAATTAATTACGGTTCATCAATGAACCACATTAATGAACGCAATATGGAAGGTTCATTTTATTATATTTAAACATAAAACTAGCATGGATTTTAGAATCCTACAAGAGGACCCTCTGACCAAACACCATTAATGTCTTCCTCTAATCATGAACAATGTTTTGATCAACGACCACTGGAGGATTCAAACCGGACATCGACGGGAAACGAGGAGCACCAATGAATGTTGAACATCAAAGAACATGAATCTTATCCTATGACCAAAACATCATTTCCAGTAAGGGTATTTACGTGCTTTTTTTTATCCCTCTATTTTTGTTTATGGAAAATACAACTAATGTGGAAGAACTGACTAAGGGGTTGATCCGTGTCTCTCCTATTCATGTGGGTTGTATTTATGGGGTATTAGATTGGTGATTGGTCTTCCATTAAGATTACTTATATCACCCCAAGTAAGAAAACTAACGCTGAGGGTTCGATCCAATCCAAAAAACGTCCTCAACCCCCCCCCCCCTTATTGGTTTTTGAACATTTCTATTGCGCAAATGGGAAACATGGAGAAAGGGAATTTCTGAGGGCCTCGTAGATAAGGAGGAAACTCGGGAGGCTCGTACATACATATGTGATAAAAAATGGACCACGAGAAAATAATTGGTGTCCCAGATAGGCATCTTATGCTGCAGCACCACCGATAGGACAGTAGCTGGAAGAGTCGGCTGCACAGTGGAGCAGATCCCGTAGGCGCCACATCGGCAAGAGCTGCAACCATCCGAAACACGGTAGTTGAAGGGCGTGATGAAGATAAATCGTTCATAAAATGAGGAGTGGCCAGCAAATGCAACTAAACATGGGAAAACATCTAGCTATTCAGGAAGAGGGGGTGGTACAGGCTGGCAACATCGGACGCTTCACGTCTGGTCAGTGTGCCAACAACTGGCACGTATGCGGGCTGAGTTCTTCCAGGCGGGCCAGTCCCACTGGTAGGGGTGGAACCTTATGTAAGACCAGACCTACCAGACAGAACAGGCCCACCTTTTAGGCCAGACATGTGAGCTAGGCAAGACCCACCAGTTAGGCTGGGTCCGGCTACCGGGCCTGACACCTACTGGACATATACCAGACCGGCCCCGTTTCACTAAAACAAGAGAATATCGCATATCAGGAATCCGTTTAATGTGCCGTCAGCGGTGTGAGAACCCTCATGAAGAGGTGGTCGTTTTGAGAAACTCCACAAGTGTTTTTAAGAATTTTGGATTATGGGTGGGTAGGATGGAGCACGAATACAATCGACCCCCGTTAATAAAATTTCTTTCACTTACAGACCAAGTGTCTAATTGACGTGTCATCTATTTCATTGGAACTCTTATCACACAGAAGTTATTTGGGTGACATCATCATGGGACTTCGTGCTGGTTGAGGTATGACCAATGTATTGAAGATCAAATCCTCCTAGAATCAAGTGGGATAATTTCTAGAATGTAGTTTCTAGTTGTGATGTGATGATGCACCTAGCTATCCTCTGTGGGTTAGTAGTTGGAGATTTTCTATGGGTCACCACATAGAAACCAATCATTGATCAGAACATAGCGATCCTCCATGGGTTAGCACGTAGTGATCCACCTTGGGCTAGCACCTATAAGTCCTATATGGGTCATCACCTACTGATCCTCTTTGGGTCAGCACCTTATGATGTTGTGAGGTCAAGAAGGAAAAGAATCTTGAGAAAATAAGATGATCTAGCTCAAGACTAATCATATTTATTCTTGTTCTCTATGGTATATACCAGATGTGATATTTCAGTTACATTGTTCATTGTTATTGAAATCATGATTTGTGGTGTTTCCTTTGAAGAACTATGGGAGAACCTTGGGGATCTCATGGTCCATACAGGGTTGTGTTATAAAAACCCTTACATGATCATCGCTCTCACCTTGTTGTCTCTTTTTCAGATGATGAGATGCATTGACCGAGTTTTGGGAGTCAGGTCTAGACGGTGTACGAAGGTGACTAGTTGATGCAGAGAGATGCAATGATGAGCTGCACCTACCCTTCAGGTCAGATACTTGGAGGACGACCTTCAGAGATTTTTTTTTCAATGTACTCTCTTTTCATTTGGGTTTAAATACGGTCCCATTTTTTACATTCGGTTTTCATTTTTCTGTCAGAAGTTCTACTTTGTGGTTTACTTTTATCGTGTACCTCATTTTTCTTTTACAATTTTAAAGGTAATGCATTCTCTTTTTTGGGATATTCCTTTTCAGTGCTAGACTCCAACCCTTGGAAACTACAAATGGGCTATTGGTTAGTCACATTGTGGGCCTGGGGAGATGTATTGTGAGTATGAAACTCAATTACACGATCATAAGGAATAATTTTACCTTGAATAACAATGATGGTCTATTTTGTTATTTAAAAGTATATCAACATATTTAACAAAATTACATCTAATCCATATATTATAATATGATATAATGTTTAAAATTTATATCGATGATAATTTTTAAATATAGTTATCACCGTTATATTTTCCAGGATATTGCCTTTTGTTTTACTATCATACATGAATGGTTTAAGATGTTTGTTAAAATAATCCTTCAAATGAATTTATATACAGTAAATATATTGTTTATTAACGTTATCATAGTGTTATTAATTGCACGGGTATATCATCATAGACTTGTAGATAATGGTTTTGGAATGTTTCATTATTAAAACGAATGTTCCTTTATAGTCAATTTTTAGAATCAATAATTACTGTTTTTTGTGATATTTTATTTTAAATAAATTAATTCTTCAAAACCATGGAGAGGTGGTGGTTTCTATGTTGTTGGATGTTTCCATTAATTTCTTAAAATTATCATTCTTCATTAGACTAGATGGGTATTACATATGTTTTATTCAAATCGTAATTAATTTATATTTAAATATAAAAATGATTCCATGGAATGAATTAGTGTTTGATTTTATTGATAAAAAATTAATTTTTCTTCACGTAATTGGCGAGTATAAATACATTACTCCTTGCTTGTAAATTACCCAATCGTATTGATTAGAATTAAAAATCTTGTGAAGAATTCGGGTAACGTAAATTTTGAGGTCATATACATGAAATTCACTTAATTATTGAGGAAATAAATTTGTTAAAACCAAAAAATAAGAATGTTCATACACAAGATATAGTATATGTGTTCATGGATCATTTCAAATATTATTGAAGGATTAATATATTTAGGGAAGAGTGTACAATGTATAATCTTTCAATTCCTTTTATTTATTTATTTTAATTGAAAAATATGACATGTTGGAAACCTAACATATCATAGTGGTATCTCAACTTTATGTGTCTATTTAATATAGAGTATCTTTGAAACATATATTATGAATATTATAATATTCTAAGAAATGGGTATTTTGTTAATTATTAATTCAATAGTAATAAACTCACTCAAACAGTTAAATTAGCCAATGATGATTATTAGTTGATCCGAATATTATACAATATTGTTTTAAATTTGGATGAATGTGATAATAGGGATTTTTTTCGCATCTATATATGATATTTTTTTGTATCAAGTAAAATGGTCTATGTGAGAGGATACGGATTATAAGGGTTTGAGAGATACCAAATATGATGGGGATTAAACTATTATGAAGAATATTTCATCAAATTTGAGTCTTTATTTTAACACATGTGTGATTTTCAATATGTATTTTAGGAAATTGTCTTGAAGATCATTTATAATTCATGTTATGTTGTACTACCTGAGAGGAAAATTATGAACTATGACATCATGATTTTTATTGTGATTGGGTATGAAGAAAAATATTATTGATAATCATTCATAAAATTTATTATATTATTTTTTGAATAAAATACCATTGGTAAAAAATGTTTTATTTATATTTATCTATATAGGTTTAAATGTGAGAATATATTTCCATAGTCTTCATGATAGGATTATAAATATTTCAATGAAATCATAATTATATTTGGAAGTTTTTGAGAAAATCAATATTTTTTAACATTTCATTCATTTCATATAGATTTATTATCTTTAGAGTCATTGAAAATTATACCTTAACAATGTTTCTTAACTTCATCGTGTTATAAATACCACCATCCCAATTAGAGACCCCACATTTTCTATATACATTTTCTAATGAACTTTATAATGTCATGGATAATAATTTATGGGTGAGTATGACCTACCTTTAAAATATGGAAAAACTAATTGAATAAGTTATGAAAACGATGTAAAATATTCCTTAAGAATGTTTCCATTCCATTACTATATCTTAGGAATATTGGTTTACCATTGGTGTAATTTTTCCACAATATTAATCATCAATCTTTTGTTTGTGTGGAAAACATGAGGCTTTATTTGGGAATCCCATTTGATATAAATTAATATTTTCCTCAAACATAATATTACTACATATTTACCTATTTATATAACAATTTATTTAGACCTCACCATGTTTTATAATAATTTTCCATGAAAAATTCCAATATCGGGGGTTTAGTGTGTGACACACAGTTAACATGCATCATTAGTACTAAAAATAATATAACCATGAGAATTAATACAAAATTTAATATTCATGTTATTCAGGGTTGGTGCATAATTTTTTATACCATTAATAAAAACCATGAAACAATTTTGGTGAGTCAAGTGAGGAGAACACGATTCTAATAATGTTTTTTATTTCATGTCACATTGCATGTTTCAGGGAAAAATGAAATTTATATTCTAAAATAAATTAAAATAAACCCCAAACCTTATTCCCTACTCATTTAATGTAAATATACACGGGGATCATCATGGGTGGCCTCATCCTCTTCCACTATTTCATTTTTTGTGGCTTCTGTTAAGATTTATTATCTATTTAATGTGGTTTAACCCTTTATTCTAATTTCCTCTTCTATATATCTTATTTTTCATTCAATTTATTATATTAATATGTATTATTTCAATAAATATATGGGGATTCATTTCAAATTCATATATTGTCTTTTATTATGGGTGTAAATATTGATATTCATGTCTTGTACTTCTTTTGTTTGAGGATTTTTTTCCTTATAACTTTTTTTACAAAGGTTTTTCCATTTATTCTTTTTTATTACAGAAAATGAGATTCATAGTTTTTTATAATTTTTTAGTGAAATTTATAATTTTTATTTAATATATAAATTGATTTTGAATTAGTTGTGATATATGGTTTTATTTAAAATGGTATTTTTCAGGGTTCTCAATGTGCATATTGTTTTGGTAAAAGTTTATGAATGATCTAAGTGTGATAAAATTTCTGAGAGTCCATTTTCAATGAATTTTAGTATTTAAATATATCATTGGTATTTTATCACTTTTATGGGATATATATTGAAGATATTTTGTGATTTTCAGTTTATTACTATTTTTATTTTTTATGGATTTATATGGGTTTTTATATCATGAAGATTGATTGGAATTGTTTTTCTTCATTTTATACATTGGTGTTTCATATTATTTTTCATATATATATATATATAATATTTCTCATATTTAAACCCACATGAACATATAATAATTATATTTATTACATATATATGTGAATTTATATATATTACCAGAGATAGTTCATATAATCATTATTTAAAAAATGGGGTTCAAATTGACTCTTTATTTTTAAAATGATGTCAATAGTTGAATTAAATGTATGATTTATAATAAATGAAATAGACACCATTTTGAAACTTAGAGGATGTATGTTAAAATTTTGTAATGGGTTTCAATGTGGCTATGATATAGAGAAGAACTCTGGGAAAATCATTATAAATTTCATATTCAAAGGCATAGCTGGAAAATTAAAATGATTTCATTGAATGTGTAAACCTCCATGGATTTAATATACTTAAGATATATTGAGAAATTATATATTAGTTCTATATACTGGTTTAATAGTGGCATGTTAATTTGGTTCAAATATCATATGTATTTTGAATATTATCAATCGTGATTTATTTGTTGCAAATATATGTTATATCACCTCCCATTTCAATCAAAAAGTGGATACAAGGATTATATGTTATGTATGAGATATATATTCTTTCTAGATACTATTAGATGATTCTTGTAACATCCCTGACCTAGAAGACACTAAACTGGTACCTCGATCCTGGTCCCCATAAGTCATCAAGAACGCTTCCCCGTACACTAGAGGTTTCTGTATAGCAATAATGGTCTAATATGTCATTTTTTGTAGAATATACCCTAAATTATAGAGTAATAAACCAATGATAACATTTTTTAAAAGGAAAAAATAAATAATAAACCATAAAAATTCATTTCCAACATTTCCCATCCAGGGTAAAAACCAAAACCAAAAAATAAATATGAAATGTCATGATAAAATGTTCCCAAAGTGAAGGAAACACAAAAATTATGGAAAAAGTTTAATCCTGATACTAGTTATTGTCCACAAGTGTGGATCATCATCATTGTACCTCCCAATATGATTTCAACTCAATATAAATGGGCCTTCTCCATTATCCATACCTATAACCAAGAAATTTTCTCGGGTACCCAATTATAGTATGAGAAGGGTGTGACTACAACTCAGTAGGTCACCACCAATATTGTATGAAAAATTTAGAGTCTAACAAGATAATACATTCTTGTTTTAAATATATTACATGGTATGAAAAAAATTTCTCAGTTCCATTAGCAAACAATATTCACTTTATCCATTTTCATCATTAAATTCAATTTTTTTCACACAATCAACTTTCTTCACTAAATGAATGGGTTTAATATTTAAACCTCAGCATAATATATTAAATTATCATTCATATGGGAATAATTCAAGTTACCTATCTCACTATGGATTAACATTTCATAGACCATTACATTACACTTACCTTTGAGCCGCTTTCCATGTTGTCTCATCAAATGAAACTCCTAGGGAAATATTGCCTCAATATCCTTCCCTAATTAGGTGTGGGGTTTAAAGTGACAATCAAATCCAACCCAAGGGCATATATCCTGATGTTCAATATTCCAATACTACAAGGCCAGGTGCACATGATTCTTTATGCATTTATCATAATGCTATATAAAAACCATAGATAATCAATTTACACAAAATTTACTATACACACTAAATTTAACATAAAAGTCTCATTTTTTTATTATTCAGGTAAATAATTTATGATCTACCTTACATATATCATTAAACCCATTTACCTATACCACTCTGTAATCCTTTATTACATTTACCACAAATTATTAATATTAGGTTTAATATTTTCATAAATTTCTCACACAGTAACCCATTTATCTCAATGATAAATTAGTTTGAATTTAAAATTTTATCATTTTCACCATTTCATAGACATTAAACATAATATTAAATTAAGAAAATTTAATATTAAATTTAGCATAATCTCATTACTTCATTAATCCAATTTCATATTATGACGAAAAATCACTTATGCCATTATCAAAGCCTTGACACATATATCAATATTCCATTTTTAGCACAAATAATAGATAAATAAGTATATCATGGGATCTAATTTAACATAGGTTAATTAAAATGTTAATCATACAATTTTCTTTATTCTAAAATGTGGACACACCCATTGTGTGGCCCTAAATGGTTCTCGTTATCCTCAATTCTTCCCATGAGGATCATGAGGGTTTCAATTCATTATTGATCCAAACAATTTACCATATCCCTTTAAATACTTAAAAATTACAACAAGATAGACCCATTAACAAGGACACACATTCAAATATAATCTCATTACTAAAAGATATAACTTTTAGACCACCTACCTTGAATTGGTAGATGATCAATCATTTAATCATATCCATGGATCTGGAATCCAGTTCCCTTTGTATCTGCATCCTCTAATCCTCTAGAAAAATTGGTGTTCAGGGATTCATAATTATAAGAATGAAATGACACACCATAATGTTTTAAAGATAAGAAAAATGGGTGTTATACATCCCCAAAGCTTCAATACACACACACCAACCCTCTAAAGGACATTTTATCAAAGGAGTATAACTCTTGAAATGCTTTGGTCAGTTTATACCATCATTATGATTAAAGGAAGAATAATGAAAAGGAAAATTAGGTAGAACAATAAAATTTTTATGGGGGAAATAATAAAATCGCACCATTTAAGAGGTGCACGGTTTGACAACCATATTTGGAAAACCATGCACCAACTATGCCTCAACCTCTATCAAAGAGGTGTGAATGATGCACAGTTACCTGTGGAGCACACAAAATTTCCAAAAGAATTTACCAACCATGGGTAATTACATTTTCCATTAGTGCATTGTTTGAATCTACCACTTTTAATTTTTTCCAAACCACAATCCACTCCCTTTTTCAAGCACAGTTCGACTGCATGGTTCCCACGTACAATATTCCAATTGAGAAAAATGCATAGGATGGCCAGAATCTCAATTCCTTTGTATTTTTAACCCCCAGAACAACCTCAACCTTCCTCATATAGCCATACAATTTTAATTACCAAATTTATTGGGGAGTAAGTCAATTTTAAAATAGGTATATACCTCTCCAATTTCCAATATCATACAAAATCCCCACCATATGTTGGATCTTCATCAATATGTGTTTCCATGCCTTACTGTGCTTCCAATTTTAATAGAATGGGCTGCTAAGGTATCATATCAAAATCCCTCTACTAGTCATATTCTTAATGTTAGCTTTTTTCCAAGATATTAGAACCAAATTTAGAATAGTTCCCCATAGTACATTATCTTTATGATCCAAAAAATGAATTGTATTCTCTTTAATGTATTCATCATCCTCAAGCTCAACATCCATAAAATAAATTCCATTTGATGGATCGAGTAATTATTTAAAATATTTGACATAGGATTTATTTTAAAATTAAACTATACCACTGTGGATGTTCCAAATGGTATGTGATATGATTGATATTCTCCACAATATCAAATGGACCAATGTACCTGGATGAAAGTATTCGTTGTTTACGAATATGACGTTGACCGAAAAATTGTGATACATGAAGAAACACCAGATCACCCATAACAAACTCAATAGGTCTATGATTTTGATCATCATATGATTTTTTACTAACATGAGTAATTTATATATGTCTCTAAATTAACTAAACATCTTATGACACTTACTACATGAGACTTCATCCCAAAAATTAAATTCCCTAACATTTATCCCACACAAACAATATCTAAATGGTGAATAATAAAGTGTCTCTAACAGATCAATAAGAATCATGGACTGGTAAATATTGTGGAATGAAAACAAAACTAGATATATATTCTTTTTCCATGGTCCACTATTGTGTAGGACATAATCCCAAGAAATGTCCTCAAGTAACTAAATAGTACCATCTGATTCCTTGTCTATCTACATGTGATCACCATCCTTAAAAAAAATTATTACCAAATTCCATCTATAGTCCCTTCAATAATAATGAAAAAAATATCAATCCCAATTAGAAACAATAGATCATAGTACCCTATTCAACCATTCCACATCTTGAATGTATAAATCACCCAACTGATCTATAGTGAAGGGCTCGGAAATCAATAATAAATGTTCTATCATGGTTAATTAATCCATAACTGCCCAGATAATGCCATTATTTATAGTAATCCTCTGAATATGTACCAAAAAGTCATCAAATCATCATCCTATTTACATTCTGAAATGGGAAATGGATGAAAAAGACACCAGAACACTAATTCTCAGCCATCACCTACTGGCAGGTAAGACATCATTCCACAAAACCCCCAACATCATTCATCATCCCTAACCACCAATAATATATCAAAATACAACAGTTATTTCTGGTAAAACGTGGATGGAATCCCACTTCAATTCGTGATTCTCATGTATCAACTCTTCTCAAATACACAATGGCACAACCACGCGACCTTGAACATTAATAATCCCATCATATCCTATGGTCTAACTAGAAGGTGAATCTACACTATCAAAAAATATCCAAAGCAAAAAACTCTATATAGTTATATTCCTTTTGTCCATAATTCTCCTCAATATTCACTTCATCAAACAACACTAACATCTAACACTAGAAAAATGATTCACAAACCGCTTGATTTTGAGTCTTACGACTCAAATCATCTGCAACACTCTTTTACATTCCATGTGTGTAGACATGGTCAATATAAATGTATTATTTGAATTCAAACTAAATTTAGTCAAAAATGTACATATCCTAATACGATAATATGTACATCATGATTTCATGATCGGTATACACCGTAAAAGTTTCCCCAAACAGTTAGTATCACTAACATTTTAAGGAATGTACCACCACATACAATTCAATATCAGTTGTAGGGTAATTTCATTCATGAGACCTCAAATACCATGACCACTACACCAAAACCTAATCATTAGGAATCAATTCATACCAAATACAAAACCATGATTCCTCAGAAAAAATTTCATAAACTATACTAGGTTCAATCCTAATCAAAACTTTTGTAGTTTTAGAAACATTAATAATTCAGGGAAGGAATTTAAACACGACTCAAATCATTCGATCTTGATTAATTTTTTTTTAATTCTGATATCGGAGAATTCCAAATTGGAGAATTATTTAATGAAACTTTATTACTATCCTACTGAACCTAGTATACATCATATATTATAAACATTCTCAGGCTTATCCCATAATATAACAACATGAACTTTCTCGGGGTCCATTGATACACCATACTCGGAGATGATATGACCCATGAAATGAACTAGGACATCCATAAATAGCATTTGTATTTAATAAAATATAGAATATTCTCTCTTATTGTACACATGAAAATGTCATTATAGTTGTAATGATCGTCATGTGTCATGGTGTAGACCAAGATGTCATCAATAAAGACAAATATGTACTAGTCAATCTAAAAATGAATGATTTGGTACATTTTGGCCATAAAAACAATTGTTTCAATTTTCAACCAAAAAGGCATCACAAAAAGAACTCATATAACCCATACCTACCCTAATTTATTTATATGGTATTAAATAATGTCATACCCATATACGATGATACCCTGATATCAGTCCATCTTTGGACAACACTAAATTTCCATTAATCCGGTCAAAAAGTTCATCAATTATATGAATTGGGAATATGTTTTTAACTTTCATCTGATTAATATTCATATAATGGACCAATGACAATAAATATCTATTATCATTCATAGAAAACAACATTAAATATTCCATTGGTCACAATCTAACTTGAATAAACTCGTTATCCTCCAACACCTAAATAGGTGTTTTATGTTCTTGGAACATGGTTGGTTCCATTCTATATTGTGGAATGGAAGTTGGTTATGATCATGGTAGAAAATATATCTTGAAATCAACATCCATGTTGGTTGGAACCCATAGAATACGTCAGTATAAATATCTTCAAAATGATCCACCATAGGAAGAATTGGAAAATGGTCCACTCGTCCATTATCACACATAATAAAATCCATGTGGGCTTTGAGTTCACCGAACTTTTGATAAACATGTCCTCTAGGACTGTTCTAGACATTCCATTCACTACTATAGACATAATAGTCTCCAATAATAGATTTTAATGTTTCCCTACTTCAGTAAAAATGAATATGGTCCTAGTACAACACTAGCCAATCCATACACAATGTCAGATAAAAACATGACCTATAAAGTAAATAAATGTCCCATAAGAATTGGTTCCCAAAATCCTTCAGTGATCACCCCTTAATTTTCATAATATTTTCATCTCACACCTCTAATTTTGTATCATTTGACATGAACCCACACATAAATTACACTTCTACACCCAACAAATCGAAAAACAAATAAGGGTCTGATCCACTACTTCTAAAATCACCTTTAAAATAAATATGCCATCCTGGGACATAGGATTGTTTCTAAGTCCATCCTAGAAGCATCTATGTGTATTGGACTCATCCCCTTCAAATGATGGAATAATGAGTCAAAATTCTGTGAAGTGCCCCATATAATCCATCACTCACGTATTCCATTGGATCAATATTTTAAAAATTTAGACCACTCCCATCACAAAGGTATCGAGATAGAAATTCTCCATAAAACTCTCATGGAAGTGACTTCATAAATTTTTTCAAACATCTTGAGTATAATCCAAAATATCCCACCATCTCATTGGCGATCACTGAAAAATATAAGCATCTAGTTTGACTCTCTCCTCCAGAAGTGTCTCCAATGTATCCAAAATCATCTAGATGGGATCTATAAAGAAATATGACTCCTTCGTTCCATCCTCTCGAGAAAAAATCATATATTTTTCTAGATAAATATCTTAGGTTGGATCAATCATACACAACATGACCCACTTTGAGTCCCTTTCCTTCTACTAAAAAAATGAGATATTTTCTCATCGAAATAATCCCCTCCTCGATCATCTTGGATCAATGGGTTTTATTTCTCCTATACTTCTATATAATTCATTATTATATCATTTTCCCCTAACTGACATACTTCATCATGGTGGATTTATAAAACATGCAAAACCTGACTATTAGAACACATGACATAAATCAACCCCAGTTATTACAATAGAATTCTTCCACTATCCATAAACAAATCATCATGTAAAACATTCACAATGAATATCACTACAGCTAGAACTCCACCCTCAGCTATACATACCATGGTGTAGGGAGAAGACAATGTAATACTACATTAATAGTTAAATGTCTTTCATTATACTCATTTTTAAACCATTTACAAATTCACAACATAAAACATTCTCTTATAAAAAACTTTCCCATTTCATAATATGTTACAACACATATTCTAACTCATTTTTTAACATTCCATTAAAGATACTTATATAAACATTTTATAAAATTATATCCACTTGAAAATTATCATTATCTACACTAGAGAAAATTGTATTAATTTTTCTAAGGAATTGAAATGCATTCTACCCTTCATTTTCCAAAAACCCATCCCATGTGTGTATATCAGTATGAATTCCAACATATCTTCATGTTACTATAATTATGAAAGAACTCATAACCTTGTGTTGTCCTAGCATTGAGAAAAATATTATTAGACTATCACATCCAAAAAAGTGCATTACCCCATGGTGAAATATCATTCAACAATAAAATCCCTCAATATGAACTAAAATCACACCCTATAAACATGAGGTTTCCCCATTACATGGGATAACTACTCTAAAGAATGAGTCATCTTCAAGAAAAAAAATATCATAGCCTCCCATATTCCATCCCATAGACCAAGACCATAAAAAGGAACTAATTTGATAATATATTGAAATTTCCTTGATCGAAAATCCACTAAATCAGTTCCTCAATTCAGGTCGACACATGACCTCAAGCACACAAACTCATATGATAGTGTTTTCTGACTATAAGAGTGGGTATAAGAAGTCATGTAGGGTGACTATAACGTCCTTACTTAGTTAATCAACATTTGATAACATATGAAACCATTTAAAAGTAAATAATAATCCTGAAATACGAATTACCATGACTTCTCGACCATGGTACAAACCAAAACCAAACAATTAATATGTCATGTCTTGAAAAAGATCCAAATTTGAAGGAAACCCCAAAATAAAGAAAACATATGAATCCAAAAAATATGGGATAACTCTTATTATGGATCCTCATTAGTGTACCTCTCAAACACAACTCAACAACCTTGTATTTGTTCCTTTACCATGCCCGAAACAATAACCACAAAATATACTCAATTACCCAATGGTGTCCCGAGGGGGATGTGATGACAACTTAGTAGGCCACCACCAATAGTTTCAAAATAATATTTATTATAAATGTATAGTTCTTAAATGTTCTAAATATATGACATTGAATCAAAAGATAACTCGGTTCCATTATCCAACAATATTCAATATATCCATTTTCAAAATGTATTATTATATTTCATTACAAAGTCCATTTACATCTCTTAATCCATTGGATAATCATTTACATCATTTAAAAATTGGCTTAATCCAATCAATTGTATTTAATAAGGTAATATTTCAAGTTCTCTATCTCACTAAAGAATAATTTAAAAAAAAAATACAATACTCTTACTATGGTTCCTCAGTCTCGGTAGATTAATATAATGAAACTGTTAGGTGAATTTTGCATCAGTCCCTTTCCAAAACCAATAATTATGGTATGGGGTTTAGATCCTCAATATAACTCGACCTGTGGGCATATATCCTCATGACTAAAACCCATAACTACCACACCATGTTCACATGCTTCTATATCCATTTACTTGAATACTATATCACAAAAATCCTAATCAGTTCACATCACATCCACTATTAATATTTCATTTAACAGACAAAACATCTTTATTATTTATCCCATTTACAAATTTACAATCTATGATACATAGATAATTTAACCCATTTTCATATATCATACCTTAACTCTTTAGTAGGTTTACCACATTTGATTCATAACTCATTTAACAAATTCATAATATTATCATATATAAACCCATTTTATTAATTCATAAATTAAAAATATTTTACTCATTTATCATGCTCATCATTTCACATTTATTAACCTACATACAAATTTCATGTAAAAATAAAAAATCATTTACAAAAATCACTATACATCATCCAACACATTTCATATTCATCTGTATAATCAATTATTCCATTATCAAAGTCTAGACCCAACTATTTATATTCCATTTTTAACTCAACTAACAATTCAACATGTTCATAATGAGATCTAAATTAATAGAAGACAATTTTTTAGTCATTATAAAATTTTACATGTTCAGAAATTTATGTGAAAATATTGTGTGGGCCAATATATATCCATTCATCCTAAATTTATACCACATGGATCATGAGGGGATCAATTAATCATTTATCCAACCTTTTTAAAAAATCTATTTATGTAAAGAAAAAAATACAAAAAGAAAGAATGACTACTACAATTAAACATTCATAATTAAATATAATTATTGTGGGATATGTCATTTAGACCACCTACCTAAAATATATAGATGAAAACTCCCTTTATCATATCCTTAGATCTGAAAACAAGAACTCCATTAAGAAAAAACCATGAATGCTATGAAAAATGTGGGTTTTAGGGATTTAGAAGAAGAATAATGAATGTTCTAGAATTTTTTCAAAAAAGGGAATCAAGATGTTTGTTAGACATACCCATGGCTTCGATCTACACCCAATGGAATTCCAAACTGCCGAGAATTGATGGTGATTGACTCATGGGAATCCATGTCCATTGTGGCTCATCAAAATTACAATATGAAGAATAATTTGGAGAAAAATCATGTAGAACACTCAAAATCCAAATGGGGTAAATAATAAACCCACACTATTAATGACGAAGATGGTTTGGCTGCACAGTTTTACATCCATTGTACCAACGGTGAACTAGCCTCTGTCAATTAGGGCTCAATGTCATAGGGTTTCATGGGGATCCCTCCTGGGTTTACAAACCATGCACCAACTGTGTAGATTGATTATGTTGAAGACTGTATTTTTTCTCTCTCCCATTTGAATGTTTTAGATAACTGTACACCACTCTTCCTCCATAGCAGTTTTTGGGTGTATTGTTCCCACTAATCATGAATCAGATGGGCACCATACATATGATGGCCTGATTCCCCATTCATCCTTCTCAGGAATGGAATGAAGTCCCCCAATCATCCTCAAACATCTGATAAATATTTAAATAATCAAATTTAAGGGGTTTATGTCCAAAAAATAGGTACATACCTCCATGAATCCCTAATCATACAAAATATATATCATATGGTGTCAAAGAACATATATAGTTTCATAGTATATGCTTGGTTAGATGTGTCAGTTTTTATAGATTTTGGAATGAAAAAATAGGATATCATATTGTTCTAAACATTGTATGTCTAGCTTCGCATCCTATGTTTTTTAAGAATTCACCATGGTTATCTCTATTTTATTATTTAATGAACTTTTCAATTAGTTTATTTATCCACTCTTATATCATTTCTTCTGGATTCAATATTTTTTAATAATTTGACAGGTTCTATATTGATATTACAGTTTTGAAGGATTGATTAATTTATCATGTTTATTTTTTCCACTTTATTTATTGGTGACTTTTTATTCATATGGTTATATTCAGTATTATGAACGAAGACATTGAAGAAATAGTATGAAATTAAAATAAATATTTTATTGGTATTTTTTTAATTTGTGAATATATTTAACATATTGGTTATTGCGAAGGAATATAGATTTATTTTTTGTAATGTAAAATCCTAGGTTCTTCAATTATTTTCAAAAAAAACATATGTGGGTTGTTTTCAGAAAGTAAATGACTTGAAACTATAGTGATTATCTTCTATGATTGTTTATGATCACACGCTAGTATTTCTTCTTAATGTTGGTAGATCAGAATTGTTTTGGGATATTATTTAGTTATGGTACATGATATCTCAAAGAGTGCGATTATTTCATTGATGGATAATGGCCAAGATGGTACATGATGATTGTGTCATGTTAATTTAGTATTATTTTGGTTTTATTTTGTAATTATCATGTATCATACATTTATCCTAATATATTTTAAATGACTGTTTATTCCACATATGTTATATTTATATTTAGTATCTTTGGTGTGTATTCTTGTAAGGATTAATTTTTCCTTCTATAATTATCTTTTCATTTGATGTTTCACAAGGATCTATCATGAAATTAGATTCATGTATAAATATTTGGCTAGAAATTTTCTTCTTCTAATATTATTATTTGAATTATATGCAATTATCTCTATTTTGGATTCCCTTGATCTATTAGTTAGCTTAGTGTTATTAGTAACTAACTTTCGGTATATTCCATAGTGGATCAGGTTCCTAGTTTAGGGTTAACAAAGTGTTGGTTCAATCAAAATTTAGTATCATATCAGAGTCACTTAATGTGATCAATATAATAACACACCCATCCACACCATCTTAATACAGTTGTAGGACATTACTTGGCCTTTGGTGACATCCCTAAGACAGTAATGGCATAAAATAAAATACAAGGTATTAAATTCATTTCGGGGAATATATTACCTATGAAAAGATAGAAACCACAACCATTAATACTATAACAAAAAAAACTTTATATGTTGAATGGAATAATGTATCCAAACTAAAAGTAAATCCAAAAGGAAAAAAATAACAAATATAAATCATATTCCATATCGGAGTACAGAATGGAAAATCTAACAAATCAAATATAAATGGATCCAATGAAATAACTCAATATCTTCCAACAAGATACAATCTGCAACTCAACAATCCATGCCCAAATAATAATTGTGGATCACTACATTAATTAGATACTTTTCTATTATTTGTGTCCCAATTTATGATATTTAGAAATGTAATAAGGATCATATGTATGGGGTGAGTAATGAAACTCAATGTTCTTACCCAAATGTCTTCTATACTCATGACAATATGACCGAAAATTTAACCACATGTACATAAATATATTTAGATAAACCACATTATAAAATTTTATATCATGAAAAACCAATAAAAAGAAAAAAAAAGTCATGCCGAAAAAGTTATCCAAACCAAAACCATTACCATAGGAGGAATAAAAAAACTCATTCCAACAATATCATTAATTCATATGC
Organism: Viscum album; assembly: GCA_963277665.1. NCBI lineage: Eukaryota > Viridiplantae > Streptophyta > Magnoliopsida > Santalales > Viscaceae > Viscum > Viscum album. The sequence goes on along the minus strand of OY728120.1, from coordinate 2,054,465,059 downwards.
AATTAACAATATCATTTCACACAACCACTAACACAGTCACCATTGGTGTTACCGTTAACAGTTGAAATTCACATTCGTATTGTGACCCTTTAATAAAGGTAATTCAGAATCACTATCCATCCCATTCAGCACATGCGTAACCATATAAGAGAACAACCATGAAAATAAAATCATTTACAACACATTTCAAAAAAACTATCCCCTTATTGAGAATAATTTCCATAAATTAATACCGATCATCCATTTTAAAATCATAATTTTAAAATTTGGATACAAATTTCACATTCCACCAAAATAACCAATTATCACAATTACATTAACCATCACTGAAGAGGGTTTACATCAAGAATTTCACAGAAAAAATAAATAATTTTCAATAACACAATCAATTTGATATCAATCTATAATTTTATAATAAGATGTACCATGAGTGAAGACACATAACATGTAAATTCATCAAAAATTAATGAACTCACCAATAATTCAAAGAAATTGTTTAAAACTCCCAAACCACAACATAAATATTTTTCATTAACAATAACAATGAAAAGTCAAATAATTATTAGAAACAACCAATATAGATATATCCTATACATATTATATATAGGAATAAATGAATTGTAAGATAAAGAAACTATAGAATAACAACTATGAATATAGATTTAATAAGAAAATTTTTCTTCTATGAACAAATATTTGACAATATATCACCACATAATCAATTGGATTAGTCTCTATTACCATTGGGAAGTTAGAAATTCTTATTAGGGACCACCATGGTGAAGAAAAACACATTAATAAGTAAATAAAAATTATATCCATATTTTTCTGATCTAATTTTCTTCATGAATGGTTATGGACCATGGTTAAGAATCCATGCATAACCATGAAAATTATTCTACCTCAAATTCATAGCCTCTCCTGGGAGGCCACATGGATTGAAAAAACAATGCATCTAGTCACATGCTATTTCCTCTCGTTTCACAGTATTCTATTTGAATTTCATGCTTTTTAATAATTATTCTCAAACCATGCACCACCAAATAAATCACTAAAAATAGTCCAAAATTCCTTCAAAACCTCATAAAAATAATTGAAACACATTACATATATATAGAAAATGAAATGGGTACCCACATGAATCTAATGTTACTATATTGTCCCTTTAATTGGCATTTCCATCTAAGTGAAGTATAAAAACATCATTTTCATGAAAGAGATTGGGCTATTTCTCAACAACTTTTTTATCTTGTTCCTTATATTCACCTTAAATATGACCATGTTGTGAAAATATTCAATAATAAACATATGAATTTCCTTTGAAATAAATTCTATTACAGATCCTAAATAAACATAATCATACGAAAAAATGAAGAATCAGACTCTTGGTCAACATGTTCTAATCAAATCACATAGTTAGTAACAGGCTGATAATCTCAAAATTGAGACACCAGAGACAAAATGTAAAAAACAGAATTGTGGTGGAAATATCATTCTATATTCCACCTCAACAACCAATTAAAGTATCTAAAAATTGTATATTTATCATGGATATATCATTATCTTATTTCAGAAATGATGAATACGAGGAGTTGGAGATATTAACAAGAATAACTGATCACTATATATGGATGACAATAGCCATCAAAATTGATCTTCATAAAATTCATATTGACCCTGAGATATCCCAGTCATTTTACTCCACAACTGAATCAACTCAATTTTCTATGGGAAAAATTTCGGTCCAACAAGTGAAGTCTCGCCTATTTCTACACATTAATGTGTAGAAAAAAGGGCACCCATTCAATTCTTCAAAAGGGTCCATATGAATTGAGTCTAGATAACTGGTTTTATATAAGAAATATACTAATGATACATGATCCTCTGCTAAGAAAAAAAAATACATTATGTTATTCTGAGGAATGTATTCAAAAATTTGAATCATATATGCATATTTCCCATCCATCTGAGGATGATGCACTATACTAATAGTCATCTGATTTCTATGGGATTACTTTAAGGGTTTCCATAAATTAGATATAATCATTGAATAATAGTTCGATGCTTTAAATACTGGACCACCATGCCTCTTTCCTAATTCAATAATATATACTTTAGACAAGAATCAACCAAATCAGATTTATGAGTAGTGATTAAATAAGAAGAATCTGTGAGAATATAAACTATAATACACATTGATTCATTTTCCTAAACCATCCAATGGTGACCAGTCATGAAATAAATTACTATTATCTCTAATTTCAAAATAGATATAAGTAAAGACTATAAAATACCCACTGGTTATAGGTTCGTTACCTTAACATGCCAACAGGTGAGGCATCTCATCAAAAACTCATCCAATTTTTAATTCACACAAACCCACAAAAAGTTTACTTCATTACATTATACATGATCATTATTCCAAGAGGAACATACCATATAAGATGTTGGTATATATTAATAAGTTGTTCCTGATTGTCCATAGGTGTGACCAACCGATCTTGGAACAACAAAACTAAACTCACATCAAGGTTCATTCCCACAATGGTATCCCCAAAATTGAGTTTTTACCTCATAGAAGCACATTATGTTATATATATATATATATGATTTTTGAACTTTTAAATCAAATTAGGATTGAAATGAATCAAAATGATATTGAAACAGTACCTCAGACTTCACAATCAATGTGCATGTTAGTTATCCCTGGAATCAACCACCACTTTTCTAAAGCATATTATTGAAACATAAAAAATTAATGTCATACAAATTCATCTGTCACCAAATTTAAATTATAAGCTATATAAAAAATATAAATGACTAACATTTATTGATAATCTTTATATAATTATTATCTGAGGGTCAAATCCCATTGTGATAAAATGGGTTTCAGGATCATAAGATCTGTAATCATCTGAAATTTTTATTATAATAGGTAATGACATAACATATTAAATAAATGGTCAACATCATATAACTCCAAATAGTGTGTTGGGTAGTTTTTCCCATGAATCTATAACTTCCATGCTACATAAGGAGTAATATGACCCCCCCATTATGAGGAAATATGGAAATCCTAATATTGATGAATCAAAATACACCATGTAATCTTTTATTGATTCATCTAGTGTCAATAATAGTGATGATTAAGGATAACATGAAGCTCATGAAATTTACTCTGACAGTCGTCTTTCCATTTAAATGGAGAATTATTTATTTTCAAATTTTTCATTGGTGAATCTAATCATGAAAAAGCAAAAACAAAGTAATAGTAATGACTATCCAAACCAAGGAAACTGGGTATCTCAAAATCATTTACTTGTGAGTTCCATGAGATCAGACACTCAATATTTTTTTATCTTTAGAAAAACATCATTTATAGATATCATTGACGAGGAAACACATATCTTTTATAGAAAATTCACACATTGATAATTTTTCATAGAGACGATGATCACAATATTTTATCAACAATGTCATTATGTGTTTCTCATTATCATCTCATATTGTAAAATACAATAATATGTCATCAAAAAACAACACCCAAAATAAATTTTGATATTGTTATAATACGTAGATTAAAAATTCTATAAATATAATTAGTGATCTCTTAATACAACAAGGTATAACTGGATACCCATAATGGCCATTTTACACGAGAATGTAGTCTCTTGAATGTCTCCTTTCAGAACCATTTATTTATAATATCTTGATTGCATATCAATTTTATAGATCCACTGAGATCCCATAAATTTATTTAAATGATAATAATGGTGTGTAAGTGGATACTGATTCATTATCATAACATGGTTAATCTTATGGGAAAACTAAATATTTCTCTATGCCTTTACACAAACAAGGCCGGTGCTGCCCGCATAGATCTTCTAAGCTAAATAAACCTTTCGCATTCCAAAATTTTTTACTAAACAATAAATTAACTTAATTATGTGGGTTAAAATTGGTATGATAAAAGGTAAAAAAATAGTCCCCATGATTTGATCAATCATAAACTCCACTTCTCTTGTGGGTTTAAAAGTTGAGATGTGTTATGTAAAAACATCTAGAAACTTATCTATAACTATTGGAAACCCATTATTTTCAATCTGATCCACTGAAATCACGTTTAATGCTTCGAATTAGTACAATATAACTGTTACCCAAGAAAGAAATATGAATATATTACATCATATTAGATGAATTTTCAATAAATTACCAAAATATATGATATGGGTCCATAATATATTATTTCCATTTAAAACATGGAAATAAATCATCAAAAAAATTATTATCACCATTGATTCCCACAAATATCATCCCCTTTAATAAATTTTTGTAAAACCTATCTTTACAGCATTATTAAAGGATACTTAAGAAAGGGTTTAGCTCAGATACTCACTGAGGGTATAAAAAGAGATATTTATGCATAAACATTAGAATAATGGTATGAGAACATAAATAAAACATTTTTAAATATTACCCTATATATCAAATATCATAAGAATGAATAATAATAATAATATTGGTAGTTCATGGAACATGAATCCAAAGTGAATCAAGAGATCAAGTCATGAAAAAATTATATATGAATAAGTCATCGAATTTTGGAAGACACATAAAAAAATATTGATTTTGGAAGTGATGTTAGAGATCTTAGAATATGACTATACTTAGATGGAATGAATCCGTATTGAAAACATAGTATCCAACATAGTTCATGGAATATTTGTTTTGGTATTTTACAAAATTTACCCACATATATGTGTGACGAAAAATATTTAATGATGACATTGATGACTTCTAAAATAAATAAACTAAGAAATGATAAAATAATTATATTTAACCATCTATTGATGATTTGAAACTTATTTAGGAGACATGTTTGGTAATTTATTTTGAATAAAACAAAATCTATTTTATTTTGTGAACTATTATAATGATTACAGTAAATGTATTTTCTTCATATATGAATACATCCATATATAGTGTTAAGGGACATAAGACATATCCAATCTTTGAATAAGAGACTCCACATTGTCAACTGTAGAATATAATAAATATATTGTGTATCTTGTATTGATTTTTTTCAAATTGATTTTCCTTAAAATAGATTTAAAAACTAATTTTCTATTTATTGGAATATTATTTTCACCCACATCAATTATTAAATAATGAATATTATTACTAGGTTTACAAATATTTATTTCAAATTTGGAAGTAATGGATGTTATGTCCATCAATATAATATCAATATAAAATAGTATACCTTATTCGATCAATATTTTTATGGATTTTTAGAGATACAAAAAAATATTTATGCTTTGAATGTTGAGAAACAAACATGTACCATTTTTTATGGAAAATTATTAGATATTTAAATCAACGATAAAAAATAATTTCATGTTATAATGTACATGATTTCCTGGTGAATACATTTGGAGTTATAACCAAATAACAACGGAAAAAAACATATTTACATATTCCTTACTACACCTTAAGAAAGATTGAGAAGATGAATATTTGTATGTGACACCATAAAATTAATGTACCCAATGGATATTATTCGAATTAAAAGAATTTTATTTCAGGGAATTATTTTAAATTAATATGTATGAAATATTATGAATGTTATGTATTGATGAAACAACTTCTGCAAATTTCAGTTAGTGTTATATTGCTAACACATTTCAGAATGAATATAATAATGTTATTTTTATATCCATTTGTAGAAACATTATTTATCGAACATTTCAAGAAATGTTATAGAATGATTCTTCCTTCATACTTTGTAAACTATAGTTGTATCTTCCAAGAATGTTTTTAGATATAATGAATAAAGTAGTGATTTATTTGGAGCATGAGATTCTAATATGCATGTTGTTAATTTATTTTAGATGCATCCATATAAAGGAATTGTGATAATTATGATGTGGTGTGTCAAAATATTTCATCTCCCTTGGCCTCTAATTTTAAATAATACATACTGAATATGGTGACTGTGTTCTGTAATGATTTTTTTTGTTTGGAAAATATTTGTATTGAAATATATCGAAATTTTATATAAGATAGTGAATTCTGTGGGATTCATGGATAAAATGTTAATTGCATTCCCCATGATGAATTTATGTAGAAACAATTATACATCTTTAACAAAAAAATGTGGTTAAACCATATATATCATAATATATTACTGATTTTATAGTGTGATAAATGAATATAAAAAAGCACTCTATTAATTGGTTATGAAAATTTATATTTTCATTGAATAATGTGATTTTAAATATAAATATATCAGAATAATAAAAATTATAATTATTGGTGGGGATCATATCTTATTATGGTCCCCTAGTCTGTTTTCATATTAATGGGTAAGCATTTTACTAAAAAATTCATGACAATGAGAGTATTGTTAAAAATAGTGGGGTAATGGTCATCATTGTGGAAGTACATTTACAAAGTAAAAATGATAAAAATCCAATTTATGAATCAATGATATTTTTTTGAGTACTTATGGATATATCAGAATTGATTTTAATAAATTTTAGATAATAAATTTTTAATATATAACTGGGTTGATAGTAATAGTTCTGTAATACATGAAGATTATGAGTTTATATTGGTCGATTTGAAAAGATTTTTATTTTGAGTGAATCCATTTATCATTGAGACAGACTAAAAACAATATATTTTTTTCATTTATTCTTGTAATGATTATTTTTCATTCATTTTGAAGGGGAAAATAATTCATTTCTGTTTTGATAATGATGATGATGATTATAATTTATGACAGGTATCATAATCTATTATATGTTTTAAGTATTATAACAAAGAATATAACATAGAAATAGAATATGAGTTATGAACGGATCATATTGAACGGATATGAGAAATGTCTAAATCACTCTTCAAATTATTCAATAAAATATTTATAATTTAATTATTTTTAAATTTTACATCGATGAAAACTATATTTATTAAATTTGGACATTTAATTATATATGTATTTATTATTAATTTCAATTTTTTATAATATATTAAAATGATTTGTAATTAATAAATATTTTTTTTAAAAAAATTGTTGTACATAATTATGTTATCATTAAATTTATGCATATTTTAACATGTATTGTATTGGTAATATTTAAATTTATAAATATTTATTTTTTTCAATCATTTTACCATTACAGTTTATATTTAAAAGTATAACATCGATATTTATTGGTTAAGAATCATGACATCAGTATTTCATAAAACATAATCCTGTGTCACAATACATTTTTAGGTTTATATATTTTTACACATGATATTCCTTCAAAATGATTCCACTGGTGTTAATGGTCTTATAGATCTAGAAGACAATTAAATTCCTATGAAATGTGTGGATAATGATTCAATAATTACATTTATATATATATATGACATATTATAAATTCTTGAGATTCTATTTTAGTTTTTCAAATCCATTATTTGTTAGAAGACTATTATAATTATGAACTAAAACCCTTTATACTGTCAATAATTGTGAAAATTTTATAATTTAGTGGTCATTGTATGATATATGTATTATTCCCAAGTGAATTACAATTATATATTTTTTCACAATATTAATTGGTGTTTAATATTTTTTAAAAATATTGTAAATCATGTATGTTTTATTATTTTTTATATGTTATATATTTTTAATTATTATTGGTTATACATGTTATTTAAATTGATATATATATATATGTATGAAATTGTATTTCATGGAAATTGTGTGAAAAATATCACCTATTGATACATGGATAATTATAATGTAGTACATGAAACTGTTAGAAAATATATAATATATAATATAATACATGTTTATTGATAAATAATTTAGTTTTTATATTCATGTTATGGTTTTCTTACAGAATGGTAATTGTTAAAAGGAGTGGCTGAATTTAGTTATTATGTATTATGCTACATGTATGACATAATAACAACTGGGTCAATGACTAAATTTGAAAAGGTTTGTAATATTTATTATTTCATATATCACATAAAAATATTATATTTTCTATTATTTTAACATTCAATATTATTGTATTGTTTCAATGATTCCATGTGGTATATAATTGATGATCGAACCCATCTACATTTGTTTTGAAAAATATTTGTTATGTATAGTTATTTTTTATCATGTATGTATCATTTAATTAATGATTAAAACACATGTAAAATGATAATTATTTTCAGAAATATGTTAGTATATTAGTAAATATATGATTTTTCTTAATTTTATAAAGGTTCGTTGATTTTTAAAACATTTCACACAATAAATAAGGATATAATTTACAAATATATATCATGAAAACTGAAGATATAGAGTATTAGAACAATGAACTCATTTGAGTGACAAATATTTAATGACTCTACAAACCATGGATGTCAACCAATTCATGTATCTATTTGATAAAGTCAATGTAAAATATATCAATAAATTTTTAGATGAAACTAAATATAATTAGAAACATAAAAAATTGAACTTTTCAAATCATATCACTCCCAAAACAATATTTTATGTTATATATAAAAGAATAAGTAATTAAATAAATATGTATAAATTAGAAAATACAATCATACATTACATTATACTATTTGTCAAATTATATTGAATATATTTTCTAATGTAAAATATTTTAAGAACGAAATACTTTAATTATTTTAAGGAAGAGAAACATAAATTAAAAAAATTAAATGATTTATTTATACAATCTATGAAATTTATTTTTCAAAATATACCAGTACTTATTCAAAAAAAATAAATTAATAATTATAATAGTTAAATTATATTTTTATCATTAATTTTGATAAAAACAAGAATGTATGTCCCTTGTATAGCTTGTAAATTTTAATAATTAATTGAGACCCCCTATCATTGTTACCTGGAAATCTGTATCAACCTATTGATTTAAAAGTTGTAGTTCAAGGATAAACAGACAACCCCGATGAACCACATGAAATAGATTACATAACCAAAGAATCCAATAAAATACATAACATAAATAATGAATCAATAAACACCTTGACAAAACACATATATAATATAGAGTGATTTTTCTCAAATGACTTCATCTGAAGACGTTGTTTCTATAAATCAAATCATTATTATTGTATTAGTTACACTTGCTTCAAATTCATTTATTAACTATTTCTAAGAATGTAACATTAAATTTTTCTCTTATATATGATATTATATTTGGAAATCATATAACATTCATTTTTATTTTAAAATTTGAATGACGTTGATTCATATATGAATGAAGACTATACACATCTTCAATGTTATTATTTCAACTATTTGACATGTTTAATTAAATTTTAAATTATATTTTTTGAATTTTTTAAATTATGTTAAAATGATTATTTTTATAACCATATTTTAATTTATATTGTTATATTATTTTTTTACAAGTTTATATCTATTTTATGTATTAAAATTTTAATTAAACTTCAAAATGCATATTTTGACAATAAATTTCAATTTTTTGTCGGTATATTTTGTTTTTTAAAAGGGTTTTTCCTTTATTTGTGTTGAATAATTTTTTCTTTTATAGCGTTTCATATGATTTTACTGAATCTAATAATATTGTTATTTCAAAATACATATATACACACCCATTTTTTAACAACTATCATTTAATCAAAATTATATGAATTTTGACATCTTTTTTTGGTTAACAAGGATGAAGAAATTCTCATTCCAATTAAATTTTTACAAAAAAAACCAAAGTCCAATGGTACCTTCATGGTAGGTTTTTCTATATATCAATCACAGAAATTAATAAAATTCAATTTTTAAATTCCTGTTAAAAAATAGGAAAAAACATCATTTTAATTTTCTAGTAAAAAATATTTAATATTAGTTTTTATGAAACCCAACACTTGAATTATTCATTTAAACGTCACCTTGGTCAATGTAGATTGAAATATTAAATATAAAAAACGATGTTAAATTATGCTTTTCCACTAGTGACTATGTTTTTGGAACATCATAAATTTCTAACCATATATCATAATTATTGATCATGGTTTACACAATTAAATGGTAAATAATAAGAAAATAAAACATCTTTTTTACTAATAAGTGAAAAATAGATTGAAAAAAGGACATATTTTCTATTCTCTGTAACCCTTTTTGATAATCAATATGAAAACTGATTCGAAATTTCAATAAATTTGTTTAAATTATTATAATGGAATTTTATTAAATAATAGTATTTATAAATTTCATTCACATAGGGAGAAAAAATTTTTGATAGTGACTCTTTCACGATACAAAATTCACTAAATAAAATAATTTTTGACATTAAGGATTGGTTAGAAATTATTTGTGTTGTTATAAGTGAAGAGTCATCATAGGGTGAAAGGTGGATTTTATTCCTCATGTTTCTTACACTATTTACAATCAAAAGATACATTCAATTTTACAACATCATAAATTATGTAATGTCTCTATAAGGGTATTCATCAAATATAAATAATATTATGTTGAATAATTTTATAATGCTAAATGGACTAAAACCAATTCACTATAATATATTGATGACTAAATTAATGGATTAGTATTTTATTTTATTTCTACTATAAATTTGCGACAATCATTATCCATGAATTTATTCATTTTCAATGAAACATATAATGATGTTATATACCCAATATTGATTGATGTACGACATTGAATAGTGATGACCTGTCTAAATATTTATAGAATGTTATTTGTAGTCTCGTAAATTTTAGATGGATGAACCACAATGAATGATTTGTAAATATATTGAATGGACCTATCTAAAACTAATATGTTCCAGAAGGTCTTATTGAATAGTGATATATTAGAAGGAATATATTTAATTATATTCTAAAAAATAATCTCTTGTGGATTGAATTGGTCTCCCAAAATCATCTCATAATTAGTTCCTGGTTGTTTTAGGAATTTAATGAATATAATTTTCCATAATTACAATTGCATAGTGGGAATATTATCTCCATTATATATTCTATAATATTTTAGAGGTTTAACAATATAATAAAACCCAAAATAAAAATAAGTAATATTAATACATCATTGGATGAATAATTTATATTAAAACCCCATAATCAATAGTTTAAATGTGGTATTTCAGACCATATGTTTTGGGATTGATATCAAAATATGAATTATATTTTTAAACAGTGTATATGGATTTCTTGAGTCTATGTGTGTATGTAATATATTATAATGGTTCATTAATTAATGTTTATATATAATATTCTAAAAATATGATGAATATTGTATCATTTAAAATAGTTATGGTATCCATGTGGTGCATGTGATGAACGTATCCAACACAAAGGTTATAAATCCAATTTATTTTAAGATTTAATATTTTTCAAATATTAATAAAATATGAGATGTGGATTATACAACATTCCATCATTTATTTTTTCATATTAATTAGTTTAAATTATGAGTTTTGTTAATTTCAATGAATTAGTACTAGTTAAAGTAGATTTTTGTAAGGATAGGTACAATAAAAAACCATTATTATGGGAATCACAAGATGTATCAGAATTTTATATCTAAAATTCAATAAATATATTGTAACAATTGTTCATCTATAAAAGAAAAACTCAATAGGGACTTCTGAAAATTTCAATTGAGGGTGAACCTTTAATTGACATATAATTTTCATTTCATTTGGGTCACAATGTATATTGGAAGTTGAATGTATATTACACCAAAAGGACATATATTTTAACTCAGTTGATAGACTACATTCATTCGACTAATAAATAAAAAAAGTGATCCATGAACTTGTTAAATTTTTAATAATATATATATTTAATATATTCCTAATATATTGTGTTCACTATGATATTTATGGTATCTAAATTTAATGATCATCAAATTTTATAGACAATAGTGTCACTATATGATGAATCTTCTAATTAAGATGAAAAATTTAATTTTAACATGATAAATATATCATTAATAATTAATAACATATTGAAATTATTAAGGAGGTGTAAATTAAATATTGTTGAAAACTTTTTGGAGGAAAAAAATAAAAGCATCATAGTGTGACAATATTAAAAATACTATTATGAGAAAAAAAGCATAAATGTCATGGTTGGATGGAATTAACAAGGAAAATATATTGATCCAAATTTTTCTATTTATATTAGATACATTTGTGGAACAACATTAATTACATTCTAATTGATATATATTTATGTCATATTTTTGGGGAACTGTTTAAGGAACTAATTCCTAATGTGATTAGTGTATCATTATTCAGATGTTCTATTTTAGTATAAAATAATATAACTAAATTTTTATATACCATTTATTATCCCTGTAGATGTTAATTTATATTAGATGATTATCAAATTCAATTTATATTAATGTTTACATGAATGTGTCAAATATTTTTTCATACAATCTGTATAAATCATCATCTTCTTTAGCTAATGGTAATGTAATACCCCACCCTCAATATATATATTCACTAATTATAACCCAATAATAATGGGATGTGTTCATTTGACATTTTGAGGAGATAAAATTTTCTATAAATTTCGATAGTATATATTTTTCACCATAATTCACATATAAATCACTTTGATTGAGATTTATTAATTTATGATAACAAAAATATGTTCGGAATATATCATATTTTAGAGAAAATACTATATATCTAATATTAATAAATCATGGGGTATGATTCAAGAGAAAAAAATAATGTTATTTATTTTAAATATATATTAATATTGATATATGGAATTACAGAACAACATAATATTGATCCATTTTTTATAAGAATATTTTCCAATTAATTGTCTAATAATATTCATCCACATGTTATATGATATGGATAGAGGAATTTGTAAATTAATAGGGAAAGTTGTAGATTAAATAAAAAAATAATAATTTTGGAATTATATGTAAGAAATATATAATAAAAATTAATTTGGACTAAAAAAGTATCACATTATAAAATCTATTTTTTAAAATCTTGTATCTTGTTAAGAAATATGAATAATAATTATTTTTACCAAATAAATAACAAATTTTATTAACAATGGGGTAGCCAATAATATATGTCTCATTTAAAGGTTCAGGTTTTTGATTGTCATGTCAAGAATATGTAAAGAAAATATTGGCATAGGGGGAACCATAGAGACAATAAAATACTAGTGGTAATTGATATAATATATAATTAAAAAATTTATTATATTTCCTGATTAGATAGATCAATTAATTTTTATGCCTCGAGAAGAAGAAAAAAACAACCCAAAAACCACTACAAGAATATCTATTTCCACCATATTTGAGTCTATCCCTTCCACTCAAAGGCCTACCTTACCTAAGGTAATATATTTATTAATAAAAACATCTACTCAATTTTAAATTAAAATCACATATGCATTTAAAAAAAATTATGTAGGATGAAATTGATTCTGTTTCAGGATGACCAACACCCACTCATATCCTTTTTGTGAGGGGAACATGGTGCAATATAAATGATATGTTTTATAAAATTGAGAAAATAATAAATATCATGTGAGATTAGAGATTTAAAAAATATTATTATCCAATAACCACACTATATATTCCACTTGATGATGTAGATGTTAAAATATTTGAACATGATATCATAAAATTCATTTCATAGTCATTTAATCTTGTAAAATTCTGTATTGAAAACTAAAAATTTTCTCCTGAATCTTGGATTTTTCAAAATAATTTAAAAATAATGAAAAAAACAATAACATTAATATGGTTTTATATAAATAGTGAAATTTAATTTAAATAAGAGTGGATTATTGTAATAAATTTATATGAAATATCTATTAATCCAAAAGGCCTTTAGCAAGGACCATTACCCTTTCAATTCAACCGCCACATTTAATAATATTATATATTCATTTCTACTCAATATTCAGTTATAATATTTATGGACATTATTTATTTTAATGAAAAAATTGAAATAATTTCCATTACAAAAATATTTTCCATGAAAATAAAAATTTAATTCAAAAACATGGATAGTTGGGTAACATGTTTTTAAATGTATTAATTTGGTGTTATTTCATTATCTATTTTTCAAAAATAAAATTCTACCTTACTAATTATAGTTAAATAATATTCTTATGTTTCTGAAGTGTTTCAATTAGTTATATATAAAGGAAAATCCCTCTGATAAAAAATCTAGACTCAATATTCCTAATAATACTTTTACATAAAAATTTCCATTTAATGAATAATAAATTTCAATAATAATGTTGTAACGGGCAAAAATGTTGGAAAATTAAATTAAAACTGATAGGAACTCACTCACACCAATAATGAAAAAAAAATATTTACAATAAAATCATATATAATATATTTCCAATTCATTCATTATGTATTGCTATTTTTTGATGCATTTTATTATAATTGTGAAAATTTTGGATAATAAATAGATTCAGTTTTTTGTTTAAAGGAATGGATTTAATAAATTTGACCGTATATTATTACGATTTTTAATTTATAATTCGATATATTCTATATTTTACAAAAAAAATTAACATTATAGTTGTTGTGAAATGATCTAATAAGAATTTTTTATGATAGGGTGGTGTTTAAATATCATAAAAATAATTCTATACTGATATTAAATTAGAAATATTTGTTTCAATATTTCAATAAATGGAAAACTATTTGGGTATGTATAAAAATATTTAACTCTCAAAACATATATAAAAATAAATTACAAAGTTTTCATAAATATTCTACAATTTATGATATTAATCAATGAAAATTAATGTAGATATTAATTTTTCAAACATTTTTATGATATTTTATTCCACAAAAAACAAGAATTATTATAGAGGTGTTATTGATGGTAATATAAATTTATTTCAAAATAATTTTTATCAATTTTTTATATATATTTTTCTAGTACTAAAAAGAATGTGGTTAGTCTACATATTAAAAAGGGGAACTAGAGTTTTTAGTAATGAGTTTGAAGAATACATGGTTTTAAAATGATTATTGAAATAATGAAGAGGGTATTTTATACTACTTGTCTATTTAATTTTAATATCATTTTAAAAAATTATTATTTATTTATTTTTTGTATATTTTTTCATTAATACAATGTTTGTTTATTTTCATAGTGACCAAGAAGTGGTTAGATGATATTGATTTTTCCCTTTGAATTATGTGCATGTGAATTGAAAAAATGCACTCTGTTGAGATTTTATGGTCCATTAAGTCTCGAATAATTTACATGGAAGAGAACCATCAATTCGGAATGGGAAATGATTAGGTAACATAAAGTGGGTTTATAAAGGGGAAATGATATTAATCATTAAAAACGACATTGAACACCTTATAGAGGGTTTTTTAATCTTCACTAGCAAAAACTGATTTTTGAAAATAAATTCTAAATGATTTTTATGACATGAATTATGAAATCATATAAATATAGTTCTATTCATAGATATAGTTTATCTTTATATGACTTATTAATGTTTTTCTATAAAGACATGAACTACAATTTGGGTACAACCATTTTTTAAAAAATGTTATCTAGAAAAATTTATGTTTTCTAGATAAAAAATTATATTATTTGTAACATGTAGTAATCTTCAATATTAAAATTAAATACACTGTGTGAATATTATATTTCATTTTTTGTTTTTATTAAAATTTAAAATTTATGTTCAATGAAGTAGTATAATACTAAAACCAATACAAGCTTGGTTGTATTATCTTGATACATAAAAAGGATGAACCATATAAAATTTTGGAAATATATGTATCATATTAATTATAATATAGAACACTATATGGGGGATTTGACAAAATGTTCTTGTTATTTTAAATCATCACATTAGTTAAAAAACTTTTTCAATCATACAAAAACCATAAATAATATTTATATTTTTTTAATAATTTTGGATTATTATTTCATTGATAATTTTTGATTTATATGAATTAGTTTAAATTCAATATGATACACGATGTGAGTTGTATGACTCAACTTCATGTTAACAGTTTTAAGGAGGCATATAATTTAAAATTTAATGTCACTATCAGAAAATAATGAATATTATCTTAGATTGTCATGATAAATTTAAAAAAATGATCCATATTTTATTTGAGCAATGTTGAAATAAACCACATTTCAATACAGTAAATTTTGTAATTATCATGAAATAATGTCCATGGTTTGGGTTTTAAAATGACATTTTAGATTAAAACATTCATAAGATACCCAATAGAGGGAAGAATTTATCTATTAGTCGAGATAATTCAAGAAAATGATCATTAATTAATTTTTCTTATGTATTAATCAATATAATTTCAATATGATAATTGGTGAGTCGGGTACGACTGATACTGCAGGTTTTAACTTTAAATGTTACATTTAGGTCAAAACACATCTTCTATAAACAAAATTTGAGAAATAATGATTGATTTATGATTCTAACCTATGTAATCATATAATATTTTCTTTATATTCTATAATTATCTCTATTTAATTCTAAATGATATTTTAGGTTTAAAATGTTATAAAATTTTGTCAAAACTCTTATATAACAATCCCATATTTAATAAAGTTGATAATTCGGACCAGATTACATTATTCTCAAAATATAAATATCTTAAAATAAGACATTATTTAATTTTAGTAGACATATTCATAAAATTCATCATGACCTCATCCATTAGTTTATACATCCTTAAAACCTATGAATAACATTTTAAAATATGGTATGCAAGGAACAATCACTATAAGTGACACAGAATGAAAAAAGAAACCATTATTCAATGAATACATATAAAACATTTCCTTTTAGAAATATTCAATAGGATTTCAAATAATCATTTTACTACCTAATAAATAAAATATTATTCATGAATATTTTCATAAAAAGATTCCTAAAATATCATAATGGTAAAATAAAAATCCTTATTGTTTATTACTTTCCTGAAAAACGGATAAAAACATTTTTATTGAGTTATAATTTTCACCCATTAGAAGAATAATATTATTTCCCATAAAAAAACCTCCCATCTAAACCATAATATTTCAATTAAAATCCATATAATTTCTAAAAACTATAAGTAAATTGAGTCATCAAATTCATATCACCCCTGTAAGTAAAATAACATTTATGATTACACAAAAATTAACTGTCATTGTTATACCTTAAATAACCATCAATGTTAGAGATAGTGTAGCACCCCCTATTTGAGTTATGTATCCTTTTATGCCTTTTTATGTGTTTAGAGTGCATGTGATGAGTTGGGAAGAGAGTGGGATAGTTTGGAAGGGTTTTGGATGAGTTTGGAGGCTTTTTTATGGGTGCACGGTTTGAGCACGGCTAAGGAAAACAATGCGGGTGCTCTAAGAAACCCTGCAAGGGGAGGAAATTGACTTCACATGGCCTGCGCACAGTTTTCCAAACCATGTGATGCAACCATGAAGACCCTAGTTCTCGATGAATAAGTGTGTGCATGGTTGGCCCACGGTTTTCCTAACCATGTAGGATAACCGTGCAGCCACTTAAAAGTGGGGTTTTAAAACCTGGGGTCACATGGGAATGCCTCATTCCTCTCCAAATTCTCTCCCACTCGAGTATCACTCAGGTTCATTGGTTTTCAATCATTTTATGTGCTCTCTCACACATCTTTGAAGTGATTGGATGGAGTTTTGAGGTGGTTAGAAGGTGGTATCTCCTTGGTAAATCTCTCCTCTTAGGATCCTTGTGTTTTCCTCTAGATCTACTCTTCCATCATTCTTGGTTTTCTAGATCTACACATGTTGTGTGTAGATCTAGAGTTTTGGTTTCCTTGGATGTTGATTTTAAGTCTTATGATGGGTAGGGAAGGGGATATAGAGGGGTTTCAGTGGTCCGTTTGTCGGATTTCAGGTTCAGTTACTTGTGGGTCGAGTTCACAGGAACCCTAAAGGTACGTGGATTTTCTCTCGACTCCACTTTGTTTGAAATAGTGGTTGTTGATTACCATTAAATTTTTCTGGTTCAAATTAATAGTTATTGTTGTGAAAAATTGGTTTCAAATCACATTGGTGATTTTTTGGGGGGTTTTGGGGAAATAGGGATTTTTATGGTGAAATGCTTTTATTGTGAATTTTAAAATGGAGATTCGAAAAGTGGTTGCTTGGCATAAGGAGATGAAAATGGATTATGAAAATGGTTTTAAAAAATGGTTGTTTATTTAAATGGTGTTTGTTATGGAAAATGGTTTAAGGTTGGTTTCAATAAATGGGTGATTTATTGATGTGGTTTATCATGTAATAGAATTGGTTGATAGCATGTTGTTGCGGCCATGGAGGGTTATGTGTTTGGTTGTGATTGGTTTAAATGTTGTGTGGATGTGGACGGGAAATCACACTATAAAATTTTATGGATAGTGGTTGGAAGAACAACCATATGGGCTGTGGTCGGGAAGTACCACTAGTTGTGGATAGTGGTCGGTATGTACCGCTAGTTGTGAATGGGTCAATAGGTTGAAAAGAAGTCCCACCGTTTTGGTTGTTTTGGGGAAAATGGTTGAACTGGTTGGACGGAAGCTCCACTGTTTTGGTTTTTTGTTATGCATTTCTTTTCAAGATTGAAATTATTGTGCTTGTGTGTGAATGATGAAATGGATTGTGGCATGCTTGTTGGCTTTCTTTTGGTTTCTTTGTTAGGGTGTGATGGATTGGTAAGGGCATGTTTGGCTTATGGAAATGGTTGTACTTGTGATTATTTTATATAAATAGTTTTATATAAATGTGGGCATGGTTTTATCTAAGTGGCGTGTGTAGGGATGTCAGTTGGGGAAAACATACTGAGTAATATTACTCACCCCCTTCTTTGGAACTTTGGTGCTTTTTCTTTTGCTGTATTCTGAGGAATAGGTAAGGATCAGTCATTTCATTGATAGTGAGTCGGGGTGATGCTCAGGGTATGTGGTGACACTGGGAGCATGGAGCCTGGTTAAGAGTTGTGGTGGTGTCACGACTCATAGTTTTTTTGTTTAGTTTCCGCTTCTTACTTTGATGTTTTGTAGACAAGTCTAGTTTGAAGGGATTTGGGGTTTCTGTTGCAATTTTTATTATCACATGGTTGGGTTTGAAAGTGCATGAATCTTTAGTTTTTGGTTGGTTGAGTTGGGCTATCTTCATAAGGGAAAATCGGTCCCCAATATTCCTTGAATCCCTTGACATTTATTTCCAGCCTTTTTCCCCTTGGGAACGTCTCTTAAGGCCAAGTAACCTTCACCGCCACATCAAGACAATTAGGTAGGGGTGGGGTGTTACATGTGGAATCTGTTTTTCTCCTTTGGAGTTGATTATGGAATTTAGAATTGGCATTTGTTGTGGTATTTTTCTTGAGTCAGGATGGTATCAAGGCATTGGCTTGTCGGAACATGGAATTTATAGTATAAAATGACATAACTAACCCTTTTATCCTGAACTTGATGTTACAAGGGAGTTGGGTATATAAGTGTTTTGGAGACACTTATAGGTATTGTATTTCTCATTATTGTGGGTGTAGCCAATGAGATGAACATGACATTCTTGGTCGAAATGACATTCCACTAGAATTCATATAACATTCAGGTATAATGATTTATGTTGTGATATTAATGTGTGAAATTTTAATGTGAATATATTTGGTATTTTTAAAAGGGTTTGGTTTTCAAAATGGTGAAACATGGAAAATGTGAACTTATGGAAATCCTTGTGTGATAGTGTTGTTTAATGTGATTAGAAATTGGAATTCTTGATATCTATGGAAGTGAGGATCATGATTGTTTGTTTTCTGTTGATAGAAATGGCACCAGGTTAGCATCGTAGAGACCAAC
Source organism: Viscum album (assembly GCA_963277665.1). NCBI lineage: Eukaryota > Viridiplantae > Streptophyta > Magnoliopsida > Santalales > Viscaceae > Viscum > Viscum album. The sequence continues at coordinate 2,054,445,189 of OY728120.1, read as the reverse complement.
AAGAGGAGGATGCTGAGAATGTGGTAGCATGTGAGCCTTAGGAGAACCAGTAGCTACTGAAAAGCGTAGTGCAAGAATTCTATGCTGTGGAAGGTAGAAATAAAATGGATGAACCAAGGCATGTAGATCATTCAGTTCTATTACAAAAGAATAATCCACCCATCATCTGGGGAGATTTAAAGCCGAAGAGGGAAGAATCATGGATGAATAGAATGAACAAGATTTTCGAGCTCTTGGGAAAACTATTGGAGTTAAAAGTGAATTTGACCTTCTATATGTTGGCAGATCATTTCCCTCAGTTGTGGGAGTTGGTAGCCCAAGAGGGGTCATACCATGGTGTGACATGGGAAGGCTTTAAGTAATTTTTTAATAAACAATTCTACCCACATACGTTGATAATTCAGTGTATGACTGATTTCATTAGTTTGAAGCAAGATCATATGTCTGTAACGGAGTATTTAGCAATGTTTATAAACATTGTAAGATTTAAACACAACGTGGTGAGTAACACATCGTTGAAGGTAATGATATTTGAAGCGTGGTTGAGGAAAGAAATATGTTCAATTATAGTAGTACTGTGTATTGATGATAACAAAGAGATGGTGAATACAGCCTCAGTGGCCGAGCGGGATCTTTTGAGTGCTCTGGGAAGAGGAAGAATGGTTGTACCCATGGGGAATAGTAGGAACATTAATGTTGGGTTCAAGCCGTGGAGGGAAACTTATTCCTAGGGCCAGAGTATGGAAAATAATTCGATGGCCGGATCGGTGAATCTTCCTCCGAATCCCCCGAGCAAACCAGGATGTTTTCAATGTGGTTCGACGAGGCACATCAAGAGAGATTGTATGGCACAACCTCGAGCATGCCATAATTATAAGCAGATGGGGCGTCTACAGCAGTATTTTCAGAATTATCAAAGGTCAGGTGCGCGTGATACTCCCCAGGGATCACAGACGTCATATGCATTGACGAGATGGGGACAACAACGTATGCCTCGGTAGTAGAGTAAAGTGGGTCATGGTGATTCTCGGAATACCACATCGCCTTAGTATGGCAATAAAGAGTAGAGTGTGGAAAGAAAATATGTGTTTGGAGCTGAGCAGGTTGTGATGGATGATCATTTGGGACCATAAATGGTTTGAGGTACTGTTATTTTATATTCTACATTGATGAAAGTGATGTTTGATACGGGTGATTCAAACACTTTTATTGGTTCATGTGTAGATTATTTCATGGGTTTAAGTATAGAAATGATTCCCTCGTTTTTAAAACATCACACTCCTCTGGGTCGAAGTGAGTGATGTGCCTTATTGTGTAGAGCATGTTGTATCATTTTGGGATAGGTTCAACTAATGTGGAATTTATCAATGCTTGAGAAGGATGGGTATGATTTTATCTTGGTAATGGATTGGCGGGTGGCTTTTAAGGACCACATTAACTTTGATGCTTGAAAATTGGCTTTTACGACACACGATGGCGTTAGTAATCTCTTTAGAGGAGAGAGGCAAGAAAGGCAGGGTGCGACCGGTTTGTTAGAACTAGTATTGGGCACGTTATTGTATCGGTTGGCGATATTGTTGTTGGAAACGATAATGGGTGTTGAGAAGAGTATTCTTCTGGTAGTGGTGGATCTATTCATGGATGATTTCCCTGAAAAATTCACTAGGTTACCACCCATAAGAGATGTGTAGTTTATTATTGATCCCTTTCTAAGGACCAGTCCTATCTCACTTCCATCTTATTGGATGGCCCCTACTGAATTTTTGTAATTGAAAGTCTAGTTTGAAGGGTTAGAAAACAATGGGTTTATCTGTCCTAGTACATCCCCATCGGCAATTACGGTGTTGTTTGTGAAAAAGGCAGATAGAAATTTTAGGAAATGTGTGGAATATCGTACACTTAACCAAGTTATGATAACAGATAGATATCCACTTCCATGAATTGAAGATTTTTTCGACAAGTTGAGGGGAGTTCAGTGGTTCACCAAGATAGACCAAAGGTCAGGATATCATCAATTGCGGGTAAGGAAGGACGATATTCCAAAAACAACTTTCAAAAGTAGATATCTCAATTTTGAATATGTGGTTATGCCCATTGGTCTAACGAATACTCCAGCGGTGTTCATGGAATTGATGAATGGGATATTTCAACGATATCTAGATATATTTGTGGTTGTGTTAGAAGATGATATTTTGTTGTATTCAAAGACATGGGTGGAGCATGAGAAACACTTGGAGACAGTGCTAGGGATCTTGATAGATCATCAGTTGTATGCCAAATGGTCAATGTGTGGATTTTGGATATAGAAATTTCATTTTATTGGAAATTTGATTTCTAAAAGGTTTGTTTTAGTGTATTCGGAAAAGATACAGGCTGTTATCCCATTGAAACCACCACAGAATGTGTTTGAGATATGGAGTTTCATAGGCCCAGCTGGGTATTATTGGCATTTTGTTCGTTATTTTTCGCATTTGGATTCATGATGACTACAATGACAAGAAATAATCTTCCACACTAGTGGAATGAATAGTGTTAACTACATTTAGAAGAGATAAAAGGTCTCCTTACATCAGCAGTAGTATTGTTTTTCAATAAAAAGGAAAAGGGTACGTGGTGTATTGTGATGCATCGGGATCAAGGTTGGGGTGTTTTCTCAAGAAAGGAAATCATGTAGTTTCATATGGATCACAACAGTTGAGGGTGTGTGGGAAGAACTATCCAACTCTTGATTTGGAATTGGTTGTAGTGGTGCATGCTTTGATTGTATGTCGTCATTATCTCTTTAGTGATAAATTCTTGGTATATACAGATCATAAGAGCTTGAATCATATTTTCTCACAAAGTTATTTGAACATCAGGAAATGGATATGGATGGAATATCTCCATATGCGTGATTTTGACTTGATGTAAACACTATGTAATGGAAATTTGGTGGCAGATACATAAGTAGAAAATCATATGCTCAGATGCTGAAATTGGCATCAGACTAGTGGCAGTTGATATCAGTTATAGGTGACAGGCAGTTGGAATATGAGGACAAGTTTGATAGAGTGTCCTTCTTTCTGATTTTTTTGATTCTTCACTTCGATGGCCTGGTTGGAGAGGAACATATATCTATTTCTTAGTGTGTCACCAAGGGGTTGAGACTCAATGGCAGGGAGAAAATTGAGGGTTGGAAATTGAATGGAGACTCAGTTTTGTGTTTTAAAATTAGGATGGGTGTACTAGTATCTTGTCAGGAGGATCTTCTCAAGGTATACAATCATTATAGGTGGGTTGTTCATCCTATAATTCAGAAAATGTATAAATCATTGACAGTGCAGTTTTAGGGGGCCGGTATGAAAAAGAGAGTGGCTGAGATTGTTTCAAGATACTTGACTTGTCAGCAGGTCAATGGAATGCATCAGAGGCTAGAAAGAATGTTGCAGTCTTTACCAATCCTTATCTGGAAATGGTAGCAAATTGTGATGGATTTTGTCACAGGTCTCCCAAGAACAGTCATAAAGCACGATGCCATTTGGGTGATAGTGGATCTTGTAACGAAGTCGCCCCATTGAATCCCAATTCGTGAATCCCATATGATGGAGGACCTATCCAAATTCTATATCTGGTACATTGTATAGTGTCATGGTGTTCTGGTTTCGATCGTATCCGATAGAGAGCCAAGGTTTACATCTAGTTTCTATAAATCATTATTGCAATCACTTTGAACTATGTTGACCATGAGTACAGTGTATCACCCTCAGACGGATGCTCAATCTGAGAGGACGATACAAACATTAAGGGATATGTTGTGGGATTTTTCTATGGATTTTGGTGGCTCCTGGGAGGAGCACATGTGGTTGGTTGAGTGTTTGTAAAATAATAGTTATCAGGAATCCTTACATATGGATCTGTTTGAAGAATTGTATGGGTGGTCGTCTCGTTCTCCACTATGTTGGGTGGAAACGATTGAGTCCTTGATGGTTGGACCAATCCTTGACCAATAGAATATGGAGAAGCTCAAGTTGATCAGAATGAGAATGGATATGACTCAGAGTTGTCATAAATCGTATGCAGATCATCGTTGGAAGATGCTGTCTTTCGAGGTGAGTGATCATGTTTTAACGAAGATCTCTCTTAGGATGGGACATCATCGGTTTGGGAAGCATGGAAAGTTATCTCTGAGGTTTATTGGGAATTTTGAGATTCTTGAATGGGTTAGTGAGGCGGCATATCATTTGTATTTTCCAGCTATGTTCAGTGTGGTGGACAATGTGTTTCATGTTTCACAGTTGAAAAAGTATCAGCCGGATCGTGACCATGTAATTCGATGGGATCATGTTGAACTAGAACTGCATGCTTCATCGGTGCACCTGCCAGTGCGGGTTGTGGATATGAAAGAGATTGTCTTGTGTGGTAAAAGATTCGGTTTATTTCATGTTTTTTGATATCATGGTCAGATTCAAGAGGAGACTTGGGAGAGGGAGAAAGAGATGGTCGAGCATTGGCCTGAGCTCTTTCGGAAAATTTCGGGTTTAATACTTTTTAGGGACGGAATGTCCAACGGTTTGGAGAATGTAGAACCCCCAGTTTGAGGTATGTAGCCTTTTATTATGCATTTAAATGTGCTTAAAGTGCATGGGATGAGTTGGGAAGAGTTTGGGAGAGTTTGGAATGGTTTTGGATGAGTTTGGAGGATTTTCTATTGGTGCATGGTTTGAGCATCGCTAAGAGAAACTATGAGTGTACTCCCCGATACTTTGTAGCAGATGGTTGTAGGCTTCACATCGCTTGTACAAGGTTTTCCAAACCATGCGAGGCAAACGTGTGGACCCTAACTCTCAATGAAGTACAATGCGCACAGTTAGCGCACGGTTTTCCAAACCGTGTGAGATAACAGTGAGGCCACCTAAAAGTAGGGTTTTAAAACCCGAGGTCACTCATTCTTTCCTCAGTCCTCTCCAAATTCTATCTCACTGGTTCCTCACTCAGGTTCTTCGGTTTTCAAGGGTTGGAGGTGCTCCCCAACACATTTTGGAAGCATTTTGAAGGTGTTTCGAGGCGGTTTGAAGGTGGTTTCTTCGAGGTAAGTCTGTCCTCTTGTGTTCATTGGGTTTTCCTCTAGATCTACCCTTCATAATTTTTTCGTTTTCCAAATCTAAACTTGTTGGGTCTAGATAAAGAGTTTTGGTTTCCTAGGATGTTTATTTTAAGGCTTGTGACTGCTAGAGAGGGGTATCTGGAGAGGTTTCAGTTGTTCATTCGTCGTATTTTAGGTTAATTTGTTGTGGGTCGAGTTTTCTAGAAACCTAAAGGTAGGTGGCCTCTCTATCGACACAACATAGTAAGAACTAGTGGTGTTTGATTCCAATTAATTTGTTGGGCTTGAAATTAATTGTGATTTCTGTACAAAATGGGATGGAAATCCCTTTGGTGATGTTTTGGGTACTTTTTGGGGTAAAGGGGGGTTTATAGTGAAATGATATTGTTGTGAATTTAAAACGGAGAATTTATTATTTTTTGTATGGATCGGGGATGAGGAAATGGTTTATGAAAATTGTTTTCAATAAAAACGATTGTTTAATTGAAATGGGGTTTTGGCATGAAAAATGGGTTAAGGATGGTTTCAATAAATTGGTGATTTTTTAAGTGGTTTATCATGTAATGGAATTGGTTGAATGAATGTTGTTGAAGCCTTAGTGGGTTATGTGTTTGGTATTGATGGGTTGATATGATGTGTGGATGTGGGAAGGATGTGTCACTATAAACGGTGAAGGATAGTGGTCAGAAGAACCACTATATGGGTAGTGGTCAGGAAGTACCACTAGTTGTGGGTAGTGGACGGGAAGTACTGCTAGTTGTGAATGGGTGACCAGGTTGTGCGGAAGTCCCACCATTTTAGTTGTTTTGGCATGAATGGGTGAACGGGTTGGACGGAAGCTCCACCATTTTGGTTGTTTGACGTGCATTTCAATGCATGTTCGAAATTTTTGTGCTACTGGGTGAATGATGAAATATAATGTGGCATGTTTGTTCGCATCCCCTTGGTTTCTTGGTTTGAAAGTGATAGCTTTGTGAGGGAATTATTGGTTTATGGAAATTGTTGTACTTGTGATTATTTTATATAAATTGTTTTATATACATGTGATAAGTGTTTTATCATAGTGGCATGTGTAGGGAAGTAATTTTGGGAAAACATACTGAGTATTAGTACTCACCCCCTACTTTTTCACATTGGTGCTTTTGCAGATGTCATATTCCGAGACACAGGTATAGGTAAGGCATCTCATTGCTGGTGGTTCGTCGGGATGCTCGGGGTATGTGGTGTCCCATGGATCACAGAGCTTGGTGTGGAGTTGTGGTGTGTCATGGCTTGTGGTGTTTGTTGTTTAGTTTCCACTTTTTACTCTAATGTTTTTCAGACATTTCTAGTTTGAATGAATTTGGGGTTTGTGATTGAATTGTTAGTATCACATGGTTGGGTTGGAAAGTGCATGAATCTTTAGGTTTTGGTTGGTTGATTTGGGTTATCTTCATAAGGGAAAATCACTCCCCATTGTTCCTTGAATCCATCAGCATTCATTTCCATCCTTTTGCGCCTTGGGAACGTCACTTAAAGAAAAGTAACCCTCATCGACTTCTCATGCCAATGAGGTAGGGGAGTGATGTTACACATGGAATATCAATCGAAGTATATACCCATAATCTATTTGGAGAAATCAAATCATAAAACTAAACCCATTTACCCAATTCATTGGAAAATTATAATGTTATCACTCATTCGTAGCACATTAAAAAACCCACAATTCCCATCAACCATAACGTAGATCCATAACATAATCATAATATATGAAATAATTAATTTTAATCGATACACTCATAAAAATATTTTTTTCACTCATAAAAAAATATTATTTGGTATCAAAATATATAGTAAAAAACTTTTTAAATAAACCTGGAATAATGTGAATATTTTTTTTCTTTGATTAAATCATTAAAACAAATTTATGAATCCAAAAAATATCAATTATTGTGGTGAGAGATACCATTATTATTGTATATATTAAAATGGAACAATCCTATCGTATTTAGTAAAGAATGTGAAAAGGTAAAAATAGAATATTTTTTAAAATTATTTGATAAAGATATGAAATTTGTTTAATAATTAATTTATGATTATATAAATACTTCTTTAATTTAATATTAAAATTTATGGAAATTTAAGATAATTTATTTAAAGGGAAACGATAAAATAGAATTTTAGAAAATTGGTACACACATTGATTCTAAATCGTCACATATGTTATTTTTCTTCCAAAATACGAAACATAGGTAAATTATATACTTTATTCACTCCCATTTTCACATTTATTATACATTTTATTTTATAGATGATAATTATATATTTAATTATTTAATAATTTAAATTCATAGAAGATGTTTTACAGATATTGATTTCATAAGTCCAAAATGTATATTGTTGGTAGTTTATAGTAAAATAAGTTTTTATTCCATCATATTTAGAATAGTAATCATGAAAAAAATATCTTAAAACCAGTCAAGAATGTTTGTTGTAAAAAAATGAACTATTTTATGATCATAGAGAAGGTAGGGCATACGTACACATTAGAAACATTTCCATTTTTTATCGATCATTATTGAAAGAAGGTATGTATTGTTTAATATTTATATAATTATAATTATATAATTATACCATATTATTTCATTAAAAATAATTATATATGTCACCTATGTGATGTGGTGATTAATAAAATAACATCGCTTCAGGGAGGAGGCAGTTTACAATAACACGCTCACGACGTAGTCATTTTTTACTTAATAAAAGGAAACAAAATTAGTTGATATATTATCATTTTAGAATTATAAATATATAATTGATATAAAATATATATATTAATTACATTAATTTAGTGATATATGAGTGATTGTGATGGAATCTAAATTACATTAGTGTGTGATGTTTTAGTCCTCCTTACACACATACAATAGATGATATTACAATTTGATGGAGGATAACGATGTGTATATATTATTCCATTAACATTATAACATATTGTTATATGAACAATATTGATATAATTATATAATGTTGGTTATGTAATATTTGATAGAGGTAGAATATGAAATAAAACTAAGACCCTTATCTATGAACAATACTTATTATTTGGGAATCCTCCGTCACCATATTCATTAACCCTTGTATGGTTGGTATTCTACCCAAAATAAATTCAACATACATCCCTCACCCATTGGCTTGGGAGGAGACTAAGCTTCTACTGGACATAGGTGACATACCTAAGACACATAATGCTGGAAATAAATTATAATGTCCTCTTAAACATTTGGGATGTGATTTCCCATTGAAAATAAAAAATTAAACCCTGTGAAAATTATCAGAAACCCAAAATATGTTGAATTATAACAAAAAATAGAATCCAATACCTATCCAAACATAGTGACAATATCAAATTACAAGTAGAATAATTTTCAAAACCCCCAAAGGATCCAAATGAAAACTATTCATAAAGACACCTACTAGAATCATTCAATGGTATCCATCCTCCAAACCCATATTTCCAACCCAAGTTATTAAGAAGAGTCCCTAAATAATTAGGATAAAATTCCTTTAACTTAGTATTGACATATAACATCTGAAAATTCACCAATGTGACCAAGAAAGGGGTGAGTATAAATTTCAATAGGATTTTTCCAATGACATCCAACCCTTATGTATTTGATAGAAAATCCTAGTAAAATTATAAAAAAAATTTAAAAAAAATTAAAGAATAATACATTAAATTCAAAATTATATTCCAAACCAAAATATTTTTTCCACCAAAATCGTTGAATACAAACCATGAAAACCATTACTCAAATCCATTTGGAATAAACACAACACACATTCACACATATACACATTCATATCCATGTGATATTACCATAATCCTGAGTGATATTTCATATATCTAACACTTTATAAAAATGAATAAATTACCAAGTATCACAATGAAACATGCGCCTTCTACAGGGTCACATAATTTAAAATGAACACATGCCAACCAAGTTAGCCAAATTCCAAGTCAACCCAAACATTCCAATAAATCTCAAAAAAAATTATTTTACTGGAAAATTTTCATTTGATAACATCAATGAGGAAGAAAAATAAAATGTGTTATGAAAAAATCAAAATTTAAAAATTTACATCACCATGTTTTACACAAATATAAACCAATTCCCATTGTTTCAAAAAATCATAACTAAATACATTTTCCATCAAGAGTCACATAACAATTTCCCATCTAATTTCATGAAATAAAATAAATATTAAACCAATAAATCTAGTTCTAATGACGAAGAGTCGTTGTAAAAGGCACATACCTTTGAAACATTGGTGAAAATGAAGAATAAAACAAAACACAAAAAAAACCCGACTATAAACACATAATGTTGTTCTTAGATCATATTAGCTTCAAAAAAATATTTCTCATCATGATTAAAATGAAAAATCATGGAATTTCACCAAAAATAAAAATATATGATTCTGAGTGTTGAGAAGAAGAAGAAAACATTGGAAAGATGAAAATAATGAATAGTTACTAACAAATATGGGTCTTTGAAAAACACTAAATTTCCTTCTACTCCCTCTCATATAAAAATAAATTTTCTCTCTAGCCACGTCAAAGGTGATGTATATACAGCTTATGAAATAATATAGATTCAAAAAATAACATATATCCGGATGAAGAAAAAGTGAGGCATAAATCTCTTTATGATTTTTTTACTTTTATACAATGAACCCCAAGAAAGAGATATCAATAAATAGAAATGTAAAAACCCAATATTGTTCAGAGATTTTACATATTATACATTGTCAGTATATACACCACATATAATATATAGTCGGTGAATATGAAATGTGACTCACTAATGTAAAAAGTGAGACAGAAATCCCACCTTATGTCTTCAATTCCTTCCTACACAATCAAAAATTTTGTGTAATACATAAAATATTATTATAGTATATTACATAACTATAATCATATATATAATACCATATATAATTTTTACATGACCATCATTGTCATATTTATTAAAAACTCATTGTGAAAAGAACTATTGGATAAATTAAAGAATTGTTTTTTATTGTGATTTTACATGTGATTCCTTGACCCTTTTACTTCAATCATTGTTATATTGTGATACCTAGAAAATAAAATGTAGTAACATCATATTCAATATCGTGTATGGCACAAAACACCAAGTACGCAAGGGGGTAGAATATCCTGAGATTTAATAAATTTAAATTCAATATATTTTATATCATGTAATTCATTCGACATTTATTTAATGTATGTCTCACAAAAAAATGAGTTTATTAAATGGATTACATTACATGCATGACATAGTTTTATAGAATACTAATTTATTTTGAAATTTTTTTTATTTAATATAATAATGAATTAATTATTCATTGTTAATATTATTAAATAATTTATGAAATTATATCTCTTACAGATTTATAATATGAATTAAATTGATACAAGTTAATTATATATGAATACAAGAACCAATTGAATGTAAAAATATATTTTTATTGAAAACATTTTTTCTGATCACAAGGATGTATTGTACAAATTAATTAATATGATTACTAATAGTGAGTGATAAAATATATATATATATATATATATTATAATAAATAAAATATTTTTAATATTAATATATATATATGATATACATAATATAAGAACAAACTCAATATGAAAATAAAATACAGTAATTTTCTTAATTCATTTTTCCTGTCACAACCCGTCATCGGGACCCGTGCCGTGACTACCCCAATCCCGCCTGCCATAGGCCAGGGGTTGGCGACTAGCACCAAGACGTAAATTTTGAAAAAGAAGAAGGCATTCCCTTTATAAAGTAAACAAACACCACAGTGTAATCAGGCAGACGTAAACACTAAGTAAAAGTTGATAAAAATGTAGTGCATAAAAGTATGTAGGCCAGAATACACACCCAAACTGAAAGTAATGTACAACTGGAAAGAAAGTATAGAAACTGAAAGTAAAGCAGCAATGTTGAGCCATCCACTGGAAGTCCCACCTCTTGGGTGGGTACAGATAGCCTCATCAGTTCCTTGGGTCCGGCCATCCGATCCGTGTACGTCCCACCTAGTGGTCAACCTCTAGGTACCGACTTTCTCCACAAGCCTCAACCACGATCAGCGCTGTCTGTCGTCTGCATCCAACACAATGTAGTGCGGGAATAGGCCGTGCATGGGTGAGTATACACTACATAGTAGGGACCCTGAGACCCTTGATGGTCTCCCATAATCCATAAAGGGTCATCCACAAAAGAAAGATACAATCACGAAGTAACATCCAACAATACTTAGGTATATTCCCATACATATACCTAAGTCATCAATTCCAGTTTGGCTCCAACATCCTATCCCAAGTTCGATCATATCCACATAGAAGTACAGCCCAATCCACATAGGATAGTAAGTCAATCATATCGAAGATATTGATTGGAGTCAAGACTCATCTCACACATGTATACTTATTCATAAGATGATAGAGATGATTAGATATAGCCACTAATTCATCTATGTTGGGACCCATGTAGGATACTAAACTAGCTAATCTATCGGTCCCAAATAGGATATAGACCAACTACTCTGGACAACCCACAAAGGATAGCACTAACAGAGTCAAACACTACCATACCCACATAGGATACAAGAACAGTAGTCATCAACATCGAACCCATTGAGGATTTCAGTACGGTCTTCATCGCTGCTGAACCCACATAGGATTTCAGTGGAGTCTTCATCATTGTCGAACCCACATAGGATTTCAGTACGGTCTTCACCGCTGCCTAACCCACTTTGGATTTCAGTGCAGTCCTCATCGCCGTCGAACCCACAGAGGATTTTAGTACGGTCTTCATCGCTGCTGAACCCATGTAGGATTTCAGTGCAGTCGTCGTCGTCGCAGTCGCAGCCTTCTCTATGGTTCCCGCACACAGCATGCTTGATTCCGCGAGGGTCCGCTCCATGAGCCAAGGGGTCGATACATCAACTGAAATGTAGTCCGGAGTTGATGTATCCCATGTTTCAGTCTCGACAAGAGGAACTCAACGTGATAGACGATGTGTCCATCGGACGCCCGGCCTGAGAGTTATTGGCGTTTTTGTTCCAGGGGCCCGGTTGGTTTTTTATGTCAAAACCAAACCGACCACACTCCAACTGCATCCAAACCCCGAGAGGAGTAAGCCAAAACAACTTTCTCACTAAGAGGAATCCAGAAAAGTCAACTGCACATCAATCGGACCTCTGCAGCTCAAGTAATAAGCATTTCCGCTCCGAGGGACCGGTTGGTTTCGTGTTCGAACAACCCATCCATTCCAAAAGATCTCTGAAACCTTCAGTGTAATATACTGAAACAACCGTCTCGATCCAAGGATCGCATCGCAATTGACGGTTCATCTATCGGGTGTTCGTAGCCCATGCTACGGGCGTTTGAACATACTTGTCAGTGAAAAGGGGGTTTTGGTCCCGGACCGACCCGACCCAATACCCAATGGGACGGCCCGAACTGGGTCGAACCGAACAGGGTCCTGGTCCGGCCCATTAGGGCACTGCCCGACCCGACCTGGGCGGCCCGGCGGCCTGGCCCGCTTGTGCGGCCCGAGTGGCCGGCTCGGCCACCGTCGAGCTGAGCAGAACAGGGGGGGCACGGTGCCCCCCTGATTGAGAAACCACAACCCCCACGTGCAAGGCCGCTCCTCCGGCCAGCCGGGGGTTACGACCCCCGGTTTCATGGAAGCCTGCGGGCCCAGTCCGAATGACCAGTGCTGTTGTCGTGGGACCGCCGGGGTCCCGCCCCTCCGAGGTGTCGGTGGCCGGTGGTTCCAGCCGCCCCGCCTTGCACCCCCGCGGCTTCGAGCCGCAGCCTTGTCCGACCGGCGTGGTGTGACGGTGCTGCACCCCTCCGACGCGACCCCTCTTAGGCTGTGGTGTCTTCGTGGTTCTCCGACGTGGCGTGACGGTGCCGCGCCCCTTCACTGTGGCCCGACTCCGGCCGTGGGTTCGTTTGGCCTCAACGGCGCGGTGCGACGGCGCCACACATCTTCACCAAATTTCCCCATGTTTCTGCATGGTGTCGTTGCATCATGCCTCCTTCTTTCAAACCGCTACAAACACAATCATCAAACGAGGAGGAGGGTCGATAATGTTCGTGTGGTCCATCCTCCGCCTGTTGTTACGATAACAGGCGGCCCAAATAGATGTCGATGAACGACAAAGGAATAATTCACGGGAAAAAACAATTAACCCATACCTCAAGAATTTTTGAATGAAGGTTCGTCACCGGGAAGGGACGTTGCAGAAGACAACATCGCAGAAGAAGGATCGTCGGCATCGCGGTACACGGCGTCGTGTCGTCGATCTCCGGTGATCTAGCATTCATCGTCGTCTTCCTTCGGAGGCTGGCGTTCTTCTTCATTCTTCGCATTCTCCAAAAAAGAAGATGAAGATACAAAGGCTTTGAGAAATTCCTCTCCTAATCCCTCTCGCACAACGAAACAACAATAATAAAATAAGGCGTTGCCTTATTTTATTACTCATTCCATCGGTTTTTGAAATTCATAATTAAATCACGATTTATTTATCGGGCGTTGACCAAATAATGAGGTGTTTAATAATCCTATTAAATGTGAGAGTTGACTTGGTATTTAAGAGGGGGATACCGGTGAGTTACCAAATTAAAAGCATGTGGGAGGTAATAGGAAAATAAAGGGGGTGGGGCTCGTGTGGGACCCACCTCACTAATATCCTACCTAGGAGTTAGGTTATTAGTGGGTCCAACTCCAACCACCATTCATAGGTTATCATTACTCAGAATAAAAATAAAATTGTAGCACAATATATTTTTTTATTCATTAGTTAACCCAATTAAAAATTAACCTCACCCGAGAAAATGCAAATCCAGAAAATGTGTTCTTAAGAAATTACCGGTGCTGCAATTCCATCGGTGCCCTCAGAATTCGATTCCAAGCACCGTTTCAAAAGAAAGGAAACCCCTCTCGTTCATTCAATGAATGTACCTGAGCTAAACTTTGGAAATTGTTTCCGGACACACTGGGCCTCGGAATCAGGTGCCGTCAGAAACTGTGTTCTGTAAAATCCCAAAGAAAAATTAAGAAACATAAATTTCCCTTGAATTTTACTGGTCTTTACATTACTCCCCCTCAGGTCTTTACGTCCCAATAAAGATACATCATAAACTAGGGTAAAAATGTGGGTATTGTGCATGAATCTGAGCCTCTCGATCCCAAGTGGTCTCCTAGAGGTTCCCATGCTGACATCTGATGCGTAGTAGAGGTATAAACCATCCATGAAGGACCCTCTCCTGTCGATCCTCTATCTCCACTAGGACCTCCAACAAGTCACCCCATCGTCAATGTCCAACTCCCAATGGACGATGACATGTGTCGGGTCACGCACATATCTTCTCAACTGAGATACGTAGACGACGTCGTGAACCTGATGCAACTGAGGTGGTAGAACCAGTCGATAAGCCACCTCACATATCCTACTGAGGACCTAGAATGGTGTGATGAAGCACAGAGATAACTTTCCACCTCGGCCAAATCTTCGTAATCCACATTGAGGTGAGACCCACAAGAAGACGTGGTCGCCATCCTCGAACTCTAATGGCCTCCGCCTCCTGTTAGCATAAGACTTCTGCTAGCTCTGAGCGGTCCTCATCCGCTCCTAGATGACCGGGAACTTCTCTTTCGTGGCCTGGACCATCTCCGATCCCACAAGTTCTGACTCCCCAGGGCCTGTCCAGCACAGAGGTGATCTGCAAGGTCGGTCGTACAATGCCTCGTATGGTTCCATCCCGATGGTGGAGGGGTAGCTGTTGTAGCACGCGAACTCCACCAAGGGTAGGTGGTCCTCCCAGCTGCGACCAAAGTCAAGGACACATGCGCAGAGCATGAACTCGAGAGTCTGAATGGTCTTCTCTGTCCGACTATCCATCTGAGGGTGAAAGGCAGTGCTCAGACGTAGTTGTGTCCCGAATGCCTCCTGCAACCCATTCTAAAGCAGGGAAGTAATGCGAGCATCTTGATCGGAGATGATAGATGATGGAACACCATGAATCCGTACAATCTCCTGATCATAGATACATCCCAAGATATATACTGGGCCCTACTCTTTGATGGGTAAGAAGTGAGCCGACTTGGTGAGTCGGTCGACAATCACCCAAATGGAGTCGTGACCTCTGGAAGTACGTGGAAGTCCAGTCCTAAAATCCATAGATATCCCGTCCCACTTCCACTCCGGGACCTCCAAGGGATGTACCAAGCATGCTGGTACCTGGTGCTCTACCTTCACCTGCTGGCAGGTGAGGCATCGAGAAACGAACTCTGCCACAACCTTCTTCATACCCGGCCACCAGTGATGTCGTCTGAGATCCTGGTACATCTTCGCCACTAATGGATGTACCGCTAAATGGGAAGTGTGAAACTCTCTCACCACCTCCTCCTATAAACAAACTAGTACCATGGTACGTCCTTTGAAAAGGAAATCATGCTATCCTCCTATAGAGAATCCATCAGGTGCCTGTCCTGAGGATATCTGCGCACGCTGCGTCTCACAGTCAGCATCCCCACATTGTGCCTCTCTGACCTGCTCCAGTAGTGGAGGAGTGACTGTGAGTGACTGAAGAAAGGCTACTCCATCTCTATCAATGAAGGATATCTGGAAAGCGGTTAGCTGCTCCGTCGCCTCCCCGAGTAGTTGAATGCCCGTCCACCTGCTGAGAGCATCAGCTAATACGTTCCCCTTTCCATGAGTATAGACTATCTCAATGTCATAGTCCTGGAGGAACTAGAGCCATCGTCGCTGTCTCTGATTTAGGTCCTTCTGTGAGAAGAAGTACCTGAGACTCTGGTGGTCAGAGTAGACTGTAAAGAGCTCACCCATCAGATAGTGTTGCCAAATCTTCAAAGCGAATACCACTACTGCTAACTCCAGATCATGGGTACCGTAGTTCTTCTCATGCTACCTCAACTGACCTGATCCATAAGCAGTCACATCCCTCTCATGCATCAGGACACATCTGTGTCCAGTCCCTGATGCATCACAGTAGAATATGTACCCTATTCCCTCCTCCGGTAGCCTCAAGATAGGTGAGCTGGACAATCTTTGTCTCAGCTCCTGGAAGCTCTGCTGACATCTGTCTGACCACAAAAAGGGTTTCCCCTTCTTCGTCAAAGCTGAAATTGGTGCCGCTACTCTTGAAAATTTTGGCACAAATCTCCGGTAGTACCCAGCTAGCCCCAAGAAACTCCACACCTCTGTCACACTCCTGGGTGTCTCCCAAGCCAGCACTTCCTCGATCTTCGCCGGATCCACTACAACTCTCGCCTCATAGATGACGTGTCCCAAGAAGTGTACCTTAGGTATCCAGAACTGACAATTTGAGATCTTTCTATAGATCTAGTTCTCTCGGAGTGTGTCCAGTACAACCCGCAAGTGGTAGGCGTGATCCTCCTCAGTGGTCGAGTATATCAATATGTCGTTGATGAAGACCACGACAAATCGATCGAGGTATGGATGAAAGATCCTGTTCATGAGACCCATGAACACTGATGGGGCATTGCTTACGCCTAAAGGCATAACCAAGAACTCATAGTGGCCATACCGACATCTGAAGGCCACCTTCTGCACGTCCTCATCTCGAACTCTGAGCTAATGATATCCTGATCTAAGGTCTATCTTTGAGAACCACCGTGCTACCTTGAGATTATCGAAGAGGTCTTCAATCCTTGGTAGCAGATACTTTTTCCTCACGGTCACCTGGTTCAGGTGATGATAGTCGACACGAAGTCGCAAGCTCCCGTCCGCCTTCTTGGAGAAAAATATCGGGGAAGCCCAGGTTGAAAGACTGGGTCGGATGAATCACTTTCCCTTCAAGTCCTCCAACTGTACTCGTAGCTCTCGAAGCTCAGCGGGGGCCATCCAATATGCTGGAGTGGATATCGGGGTTGTCCCATGGTATAGTTCAATATAAAGGTCTACCTATCTGCGATTATATCAAGCTAGCACCGCCTCGATCTTTGCAGGATCCACTGCAAGACCCGCCTCAGAGATAACGTGTCCTAAGAAGTAGACCTCATGTACCCAGAACTGACAATTTGAGAGCTTTCGATAAATCTGGGGATCTCAGAGTGTGTCCAGTACAACCCGCAAGTGGTAAGCGTTCTCCTCCTCAGTGGTCGAGTATATCAATATGTTGTCGATGAAGACCACGACAAATCGATCGAGGTATGTCTGAATGATCTTGTTCATGAGACCCAAGAATACTAATAAAGCATTGGTTATGCCGAAAGGCATAACCAAGACTCATAATGGACATAATGACAACTGAAGGTCGTCTTCTACACGTCCTTGTCTCGAACTCTAAGCTAATGATAGACTGATCTAGGGTTTACCTCTTTGAGAACCACTGTGCTCCCTTGAGCTGATCGAAGAGGTCGTCAATCCTCGGTAGCGGATACTTTTTCCTCACAGTCACCTGGTTCAGGCGACAATAGTGGGAAAAACGTTGCAAGCTCCCGTCCGCCTTCTTGTCGAACAATATCGGGGAAGCCCAGGATGAAACAATGGGTCGGATGAATCCCTTTCCCTACAAGTCCTCCAACTGTACCCACAGCTCTCGAAGCTCATCGGGGGCCATCCGATATGCTGGAGTGGATATCGGGGCTTTCCTGGGGTACAGGTCAATATAAAAGTCTACCTCTCACGCTCATGGGTGGCTCCCAAGCTAGCACTGCCTCGATATTCGCATGATCCACTACAACTCCCACCTTAGAGATGACGTGTCTCAAGAAGTTGACCTCATGTATCCAGAACTGAAAATTTGAGAGCTTTCCATAAAGCTGGTGCTGTCGGAGTGTGTCCAGTACAACCCTCAAGTGGTAGGCATGCTCCTCTTAAGTGGATGAGTATATCAATATGTCGTCAATGAAGACCACGACAAATCGATTGAGGTACGGATGAAAGATCCTGTTCATGAGACCCATGACCACTACTGGAGTGTTGGTTACACCGAAAGGCATAACCAAGAACTCATAGTGGACATACCTACATCTGAATATCGTCTTCTACACGTCCTCATCTCGAACTCTGAGCTAATGATAGCATGATCTATGGTATACCTCTTTGAGAACCACCCTACACCCTTGAGCTGATCTAAGAGGTCGTCAATCCTCGGTAGTGGATACTTTTTTCCCACGGTCACCCGGTTCAGGCGACGATAGTTGACTCAAAGTCACCAGCTCTCGTCCACCTTCTTGGAAAGCATTATCGAGGAAGTACAGGGTGAAACACTGGGTCGGATGAATCCCTTTCCCTACAAGTGCTCAAACTGTACCCGTAGCTCTCGAAGCTCAGCGGGGTCCATCCGATATGCTGGAGTGGATATCAGGGCTATCCCGAGGTATATGACAACATAAAATACTACCTCTCACGCTCCTGGGTGGCTCCCAAGCTAGCACTGCCTCGATCTTTTCAGGATCCACTGAAACTCCCGCCTCAAAGATGACGTGTCCCAGGAAGTGGACCTCATGTATCCAGAACTGACAATTTGAGAGCTTTCCTAAAGTCGGTGCTCTCTATGTGTCTCCAGTACCATGCGCAAGTGGTAGTCGTGCTCCTCCTCAGTGGTCGAGTATATCAATATGTCTTCGAGGAAGACTACGACAAATCGATCAAGGTATGGATGAAAGATCCTATTCATGAGACCCATGAACACTGTTGTAGCATTGGTTACGCCGAAAGGCATAACCAAGAACTCATAGTGGCCATACCAACTTATGAAGGATGTCTTCTGCACGTCCTCATCTCGAAATCCGAGCTAAAGATAGCCTGATCTAAGGTCTATCTTTGAGAACCATCGTGCTCCCTTGAGATTATCGAAGAGGTTGTAAATCCTCGGTAGTAGATTCTTTTTCCTCATGATCACCTGGTTCTGGCGATGATAATCGACACGAAGTCGCAAGATCATGTCCGCCTTCATGGAGAAAAATATCGGGGAAGCCCAAGTTGAAAGACTGGGTCGGATGAATCACTTTCCCTACATGTCCTCAAACTGTACCCGTAGCTCTCGAAGCTCAGCGGGGGCCATCCGATCTGCTAGAGTGGATATCGGGGTTGTCCCGTGGTATAGGTCAATATAATGGTCTACCTCTCTGCGATTATATCAAGCTAGTACCGCCTCAATATTCGCAGGATCCACTACAACACCCGCCTCAGAGATAACGTATCCTAAGAAGTGGACCTCATGTACCCATGACTGACAATTTGAGAGCTTTCAATAAAGCTGGGGATCTCAGAGTGTGTCCAGTACAACCAACAAGTGGTAGGCGTGCTCCTCCTCAGTGGTCGACTATATCAATATGTTGTCGATGAAGACCACGAAAAATGGATCGAGGTATGTCTAAATGATCCTGTTCATGAGACCCATGAATACTACTAGAGCATTGTTTATGCCGAAAGGCATAACCAAGACTCATAGTGGACATACCGACAACTGAAGGCCGTCTTCTACACGTCCTTGTCTTGAACTCTGAGCTAATGATAGCCTGATCTAGGGTTTACCTCTTTGAGAACCACTGTGCTCCCTTGAGCTGATCGAAGAGATCGTCAATCCTCGGTAGCAGATTCTTTTTCCTCACGGTCACCTGGTTCAGGCGACGATAGTCAACACAAAGTCGCAAGCTCTTGTCCGCCTTCTTGTCAAACAATATCGGGGAAGCCCAGGGTGAAACAACGGGTCAGATGAATCCCTTTCCCTACAAGTCCTCCAACTATACCCATAGCTCTCGAAGCTCATCGGGGGCTATCCGATATGCTGGAGTGGATATCGGGGCTGTCCCGGGGTACAGGTCAATATAAAAGTCTACCTCTCACGCTCCTGGGTGGATCCCAAGCTAGAACTTCCTCGATCTTCGTAGGATCCACTGCAACTCCCACATCAGAGATGACGTGTCCCAAGAAGTTGACCTCATGTATCCAGAACTGAAAATTTGAGAGCTTTCCATAAAGCTGCTACTCTCGGAGTGTGTCCAGTACAACCCGCAAGTGGTAGGCGTGCTCCTCTTAAGTGGTCGAGTATATCAATATGTCATCAATGAAGACCACGAAAAATCGATTGAGGTATGGCTGAAAGATCCTGTTCATGAGACCCATGAACACTGCTGGAGTGTTGGTTAAGCCGAAAGGCATAACAAAGAACTCATAGTGGACATACCGACATCTGAATGCCATCTTTTACATGTCCTCATCTCGAACTCTGAGAAAATGATCGCCTGATCTAAGGTCTACCTCTTTGAGAACCACCCTGCACCCTTGAGCTGATCGAAGAGGTCGTCAATCCTCGGTAGTGGATACTTTTTCCCCACGGTCACCTGGTTCAGGCGACGATAGTCGACACAAAGTCACCAGCTCCCGTCCACTATCTTGGCAAACAATATTGAGGAAGCACAGGGTGAAACACTTGTTCGGATGAATCTCTTTCCCTACAAGTGCTCAAACTGTACTCGTAGCTCTCGAAGCTCAGTGGGGTCCATCCGATATGATGGAGTGGATATCGGGGCTGTCCCGAGGTACAGGTCAATATAAAAGTCTACGTCTCTTGCTCCTGGGTGGCTCCCAAGCTAGCACTGCCTCGATCATCGCAGGATCCACTGAAACTCCCACATCAGAGATGACGTGTCCCACGAAGTGGACCTCATGTATCCAGAACTGTCAATTTGAGAGATTCCCTAAATTTGGTGCTCTCTATGTGTCTCTAGTACCACACGCAAGTGGTAGTCGTGCTCCTCCTCAGTGGTCGAGTATATCAATATGTCGTCGATGAAGGCCACGAAAAATCGATCGATGTATGGCTGAAAGATCCTATTCATGAGAGTCATTAACACTGCGGGAGCATTTGTTACGCCGAAATGCATAACCAAGAACTCATAGTGGCCATACCGACATCTGAAAGCCATCTTCTGCATGTCCTCATCTCGAAATCTGAGCTATTGATAGCCTGATCTAAGGTCTATCTATGAGATCCACCGTGCCCCCATGAGCTGATCGAAGAGGTCGTCTATCCATTGTAGCAGATACTTTTTCCTCACGGTCACCTGGTTCAGGCGACGATAGTCGATACAAAGTCACAAGCTCTCGTCTTCCTTCTTGGAGAACAATATCGGGGAATCCCAGGGTGAAACACTAGGTAAGATGAATCCCTTACCCTACAAGTCCTCCAACTGTACTCGTAGCCTTCGAAGCTCACCGGGGGCCATCCGTTATGCTGTAGTGGATATCGGGGTTGTCCTGGTGTACGGATACGTTTGCCGCCGCACCAGCACTGGACTCCCTGGACTGATAAACATAATCAGTACCCATAACACATTTTCTTCACATAGAAGAAAGATCAGAGTCATGAGTTCTACGGTAGAACCGAACTCCTCTGATACCAATTTGTCACGACTCGTCCTCGGGACCCAGGCCGTGACTACCCCAATCCCACCTCCCATAGGCCAGGGGCTGGAGACTTGCACCAAGGCGTAAATCCAGATAAAAGGGGAATAAATTTCCTTTATAAGGTAAACAAACACTAAAGAGTAAGCAGATAGATGTAAACACTAATTAAAACTGGATAGAAAAGTAGTGCGGAGAAGTAAGTGTGCAAGAATACAAACCCAAACTGAATGTAAAGTACAACTGGAAAGAAAGTACAACAACTGAAAGTAAAGAAGCAACGTCGATCCATCCACTGGAAGTCCCACATGAAGGGTGGGTACAAATAGCCTCATCAGCTCCTCGGTTCCATCCGTCCGCTCCATGTACGTCCCACCCAGTGGTCCACCTCCAGGTACCAACTTGCTCTACAAGCCTCAACCACGATCAGCGCTATTCGTCAACTGCGTCCAACATAATGTATTGCGGGCATAGCCCTTGCATGGGTGAGTATACTCTACTCAGTCGGGACCCCAAGACCCCCAAAGGTCTACCAGAAATCACAAAGGGTAATACACAATGGAATGATACAATCACGAAGTAACATCCAACACTACTTAGGTATATGCCCATACATATACCTAAGTCATCAATTCCAGTTTGGCTCCAACATACGAGCCCAAGTTTGATCACTCCCACATAGGAGTACAACCCAAACCA
This sequence comes from Viscum album, assembly GCA_963277665.1. Taxonomy (NCBI): domain Eukaryota; kingdom Viridiplantae; phylum Streptophyta; class Magnoliopsida; order Santalales; family Viscaceae; genus Viscum; species Viscum album. The sequence goes on along the minus strand of OY728120.1, from coordinate 2,054,422,937 downwards.
CACAGGATAATAATTCAATCATATCGAACATATTGATTAATTTCAAGACTCAGCTTACACAGGTATACTTCTTCGTAAGGTGATAGAAATGATCAGAAATAGCCATTGATTCATCTATGTGGGTCCCACGTAAGATACAAAACTAGCTAAGCAGTCGAACCCACATAGGATACAGACCAACTACTCTGCAAGAACCACGTAGGATAGAATGAACAGAGTCAATCACTACCAGACCCATGTAGGATACAAGAACAGTAGTCATCGTCGTCGAACCCACGGAGGATTTCAGTACGGTGTTCATCGCTGCCGAACCCAAGTAGGATTTCAGTGCAGTCTTCATCGTCATGGAACCCACATAGAATTTCAGTACGTTCTACATCGCTACCGAACCCATGTAGTATTTTAGTGCAGTCTTCATCATCTTCGAACCCACATAGGATTTCAGTACGGTGTCCATCGCTGTCGAACCCACCTAGGATTTTGGTGCAGTCGTTGTTGTCGCAGTCGCAGCCAGCTCAAGGGTTCCCGCACACAGCATGCTCGATATCGGGAGGGTCTACTCCACGAGCCAAGGGGTCGATATATAAACTTACATGTAGTACGGAGTTTATGTATCACATGGTTCCATCTCGACAAGTGGAACCCAACGTGACAGACGGCGCATCAATAAGACGCCCAGCCTGAGAGTTATTGGCTTTTTCGTTTCAAGGGCCCGGTTGATTTTGTAAGTCAAAACCAACCCAACTGCACTCCAACTGTGTCCAAACCTCGAGCGTAGTAAGCCAGAAGATACATCTCACTAAGAGGAATCAAGAAAAGTCGACGACACGTCAATCGAACGTCTGAAGCTGAAGTTATAAGCATTTCTGCTACCAGGGCCCGGTTGGATTCGTGTTCGAACCAACCCGGCAGTGCCCAAAGTCCCTCGAAACACTGAGTGTAATATACCAAAACGACCTCCTCGATCCAAGGATCACATTGAAGCTGACAGTGCGTCGATTGGGGGTTTGTTACCCAAGTTATGAGCGTTTGAAAAAACCTGTCCGAGAAAAGTGGGTTTCGGGCTCGGACCGACCCGGCCCAAGAACCCCTGGGTTGGCCCGAACTGGGTCGACCCGAACCGGGTCTGGGTCCAGCCCATTAGGGCACTGCCTGGACCTTTGGGCGCATCCCAGCATAGTGGGCATGGCCCGGCCCAGCCTGGGCGGCCCGGCGGCCTGGCGCGCTCCCGCGGCCCGGATAGCCAGCTCGGCCAGCGCCGAGCTGAGCGGAACAGGGGGGTGCGCTACCCCCATGATGGAGAAACCAAAGCCCCCACATGGGGGATGCTCCTTCGGCCAGCTGGGGGTTATGACCCCCGGTTTCGTGGAAGCAGGTCGGCCCTATCCGGCCGGCCGGTGCGGCTGTCACAGGAGCTCCGGGGTCCCGCCCCTCGGAGGTGCCAGTGGCTGGCGGTTCCGGACGCCCTGCCATGAACCGCCGCAGCTTCGAGCCATGTCCTTGTGTGACCTGCATGGCACGACGACGCCGCGCACCTCCACCACGGAACCGAGCCCCTCCGCTGCGGCCCCGCTCTGGCCGCGGTGTCTTCGTGGTTATCTGGCGCGGCGCGACGGCGCCGCCCCCCATTCGCTGCGGCCCGACTCCGGCCGCAGGTTTGTTTGGCCTAAACGGTGCAGCGCGACAGCGCCACACATCTTCTCCAAATTTTGCCATGTTTTCGTGCGGTGGTGTTGCACAACTCCGCATTCTATTGAACCGCAACAAACACAATCATCAAAGTGGTAGGAGGGTTGGCCGTGTTCGTACGGTCTAACATCCTCCCTTTTTTACGATAACAGGCTTCCCAAATAGAAGTCGATGAATGACAAAGGAATAATTCACGGGAAAAAACAATTAACCCCTACGTAATGTTTTGTTGAACGAAGCTTCTTCTCAGGGAAGGGACGTCGCGGAAGATGGTGTCGCAGAAGGAGGATCGTCGGCGTCACGGTACTCGGCGTCACATCGTCGATCTCCGGGGAACTTGCGTTCTTCGTTACCTTCCTTCGGAGGACAGCGTTCTTCGTCGTTCTTTGCATTCTCAAATGAAGAAGATGAAGATTGAAAGGCTTTGAGAAATTCATCTCCCAATCACTCTCTCACAAAGAATCAAAAATAATAAAATAAGGTGTTACCTTATTTTATTACTCATGCCATCTGTTTTTGAAATTCAAAATTAAATCACGATTTAATTATCGAGTGTTGACCAAATAATGAGGTGTTTAATAATCCTATTAAACGCGAGATTTGACTTGGAATTTAAGAGGTGGGTGCGGGTGAGTTACCAAATTAAAATCATGTGGGAGGTAAAAGGAAAATAAAGGGTGTGGGGATCGTGTGGCTGCCACCTCACTAATATCCTTCCTAGGAGTTAGGTTTTTAGTGGCTCCCACTCCACCCACCATGCCTTGGTTATCATTACTTATAATAAAAATAAAATTGTAGCACAATATTTTATTTTTGTTCTTTTGTTAACCCAATTAAAAATTCACCTCACCCGTGCAAACGCAACTCCGGAAAAGGTGTTCTTAAGCAATTACCGGCACTGTGATTTCATCGATGCCCTTGGAATTCGATATCGAGCACCATTTCAAAAGTTACGAAAACCCGCTTGTTCGTTCATTGAACATACCTGAGCTACAATTTGTAAATTGATTTCGGGCACACCAGGTCTCGGTATCATGTGCCATTAAAAACTACGTTCTTGTAAAATCCCAAAGAAAAATAATGAAAACAAATTTCCCTTGAATTTTACGGGTCTTTACATTTCCACTTTTAATGGAGAACTTATTTTAAATCCAATTTTCAGAAAATTTATAAAAAATAAATTTTAAAAAAATATTTCAAATTCAAATATAATATTCTTTTTTTGTGTTTTTTTTATTTTCCTAGGAAGTTTCATTTTTAAATGAATAGTGAAAATGAAGATTTTTAGTTCAAAACTAATTTTTCCTCTAATTTATTTACACTCATAAATTATATTTTACATTTTTTTAAATGTTATTTACAATATATTTTTATTAAATAATCCTATTTTTTTTCATTAGATTCATTTTCACATTGATATTGGCCATTAACAAATATTATTCATGAGAATGGGTTTTCTCAAGAAAAATGCAATTTCACCCTGTTTGCATGTATAAATTTAAATTAATTTCTACCACATCTATAACACCCCCTATCTAATTGCCTAGAGTTAAGTAATTATTTTAATACATTGTCATGATTATATGTAATCAGTTCATGATGTACCGATTGGTTTAGCAGTCATGGAAAATAGATTACATACGTGAATGTTACATTACATTTTCTAACATACAACACAACATAAATAATCCATTTAAAAAACCATTGTTCCCTTAGCATAACCTTTTATATCAATCAAAAACGCATCTTGGGATCATTATAAAATATAATATAATAATGGGGAGATCCTAGAAGCTCAGTAAGGGAAAAGAATTAAGTTGAAGGTATAAATATTTAAGGCAAGATGTGTAATAATGGAAACATCATTTTAAACACAAACATGAACATAAAATGTAAAAAATAAATAAATAATTACCATATAAACACCAAAATGGATATTCTACTTGTATGTTAATCATAGGTAGTAACTAATTTCATAATGAAGGAATTCGTAATATCGGACATCATAACCACATTGTCAAGGCCGCGTGCCAAGTCTACTAATAAATTTATTTGTCGAGGCCTTCTGCCAAGACACTAGTTTGCCTCATGAGAAATACCAATACATGTAGGAGCAATAGAGGGATCCAACCATCACTTACTATGTCCAATGCATTCTTCTTATAAAATTTTTTAATCATAACATAAACAATTTTTTTAAAACTAGCATATGAAATGTCAATACTTTAACCCTAAACCAAGAATAGTATAAAAATACCACCTAAATTGTCAAACATAGAATAACTCATTCAATTAATTTTGAAAGATTCTATTATATCAAATAAATATAAATCAATAATAATATCTAATATAGCATGTTGATGTATTTGAAAAAGATATGTAAAACTCTTTGAGAGAAATATCTAATTTTCATGAAATCATTTAAAAGTAACACAATTTTGAATGGAGGACATTTAAAATACATTTTTTAATCAATGTAACCCATACAAATTTTAATCTTCTAAAATGAATCAATATTTTAGAACATTAATGTCCATATAAATAAATCCATAAAATCATTTTGAAATCATAGAAAATAATTAAAAATATTTAGATATGTAAATGTTTTAAATAATTAAAATGTAGATATTGCTAAAGTGTCCCTTCCAAAAAACCATAAAACATTCGTTTTTAAAACAATTTAATGAAACATTGACATGGATGATAAAAATGTCTCATTAAATACTTACACATAAACAATCTCGGATAATAATGAGATTGAGGAATTACCCCTTACCTGGTACCTTGCTTTAGTCGAGTGTTTGTTTAACCTCATATATAATGAACATAATATGTTATTAAATTAAAATATAACCATTTTAATATTTTTGATATCATATATGATTCATTTATTAAATTATACGACCCATTTAATAATAATTTATATGTTAAAATAACATTTCAGGTTACAATCGGTTTATTTGTCATATATATTTTAACTTGTTATTCTTCATTGTTCAACTAAGATCATGATTTATATACATCAAGAATATAAAAAATGATTTATATATATTATATATTATGAATATAAATATTTATAATAGATATATTTATGAAATGGAAACACCGTTTATGGTGACGGTAGGCCGTACAAACCCATAAACATTGTTTTCATTATCATATCATATTGAACTGTTGAACGTGAATCAAATATAGGTAAATAAATATATATATATATATATTCTCATTACAATTTTTATTTCATATATTACATACTTATTATACATATATATCTATAATCATCGTTGAATGGTGAATGTGGAAATGAATTTCATCTTGTCATTGATACGGTAAGTCGTATGGATGCACAAGCGATGATATCATTCTATTGGTGGTGAAATATTATCTAATTGGAATATATATTATATATACAGAATCGTTAAAATGTTATATTTTTTATTTGAATCAATTATACTCATTATTCAACCAATACATACAAGGAAGTATTGAATAACAAACTGAACCACGATGTTGAGACGGTAAGTCATACGTATGCACGTATGGTGATAGTGTCCTTCATAGGAAGAATAGAATAATGAATATGGTAGTAACATATTAATAATAACATCACAATATGTATAATTTAATGTATTAATTATATTTTTAATGAAATAACAACAGAATATGATGTATAAGAAGAAAAGAACATTGGAAGAGGTGATAAAATAATTACGTCTTCTTTGGGTGATTCTTTTTTATTTGATGAAAAGTATCTTTAGTTTGGTTTTAGGATCAATCTAAGGCCTATAGGATTATATTATGGTAGTTGGGAGGATATTTGATTGGTTTTTGGCTGATCCAAATGGATTTGTATGTGTGAATTTTAGAGAGGGAGCAGTGCCCTTTTATTAGAGAGGTGAGGATCACTTTTGGAAAAGCTTGAAATATTATTTTATTATAAATTAATTTTAGGTATATAATTGTTTAAAATGGAACTATTTCGATGATAATGTTGTTATGGATTTATATCCCTTTAACAAATATTTTTTTCACATGTTTAGGTCACCATATTAACCTTATATTTTAGATATAACCATAAGTTAAATAGTTTAACTTTTACCATGTCTTCTTTTACTAGTATAATACATGGATAATAAACATACTATAAAATTCCTAGGGAATCTATAAAGGTTAATTTATAACATATATATCATTATATATGTCTTCTGGATGATCTTTATATTTTTTGGAATATTATATAATTTTATAATATAGAATTTGTTTTATAAAATCATTTATGTCAATTTTGACACTAATTAGTTATGGATTTTAGATAAATTCATAAAAACGTGATGAATTGGAAAAAATACATTTAATCATCCCTATAATTTCATATTCACCTAGAAAATAAGTGTATGGAATCAAAAGTTTAAATTTAAATTTATTTTAATATTTAAAATATAATTTATTTTAATATTCCATTAAAAAGGTAATTACTGCATCATCATTGTGTCATAAATAAATAAATTAATATGACGTGTAAAAATTATAAATAAAATAACATGATTTAGGAAATATTTTTATCTTTCTAAATAATATTTATAGTCTTATTTATCTTATTTTTAGTCCAATTTAAAAAATTGTTTAGTTATTAAACGTTGAATTTATCACTTTTATGTTTTCATTAATTATAATATAATAAATGTCCTAATCTATCCAAAATTGATCAAATGGATATATTTTTTTATATGGTTTATTTTTTTCAATATAATCTTATCCAATAGAATTACAACATGTGTTAGGGTAATTTTAATATTATTTGTACCTTTAATTACATTATTTACTTTTAAATCTGTTAAATAAAAATCAAATGTTATTACTCACCAAAAAAAATTCCTCCTATTGAACCAAATTTTTATTACTAACTTCAACCATGTCATATTGATTTTTTATATTTAATTAATAGAAGAGATAAAATTACTTTTCATGCAAATTTTCAAATGTGCCTAGATGGTGGGTAAAAGACATAAAAAATGATTAATAAAAATTTATATGACTAATATTATTATAAAATGATCCAATGAATAAAATTGTATTAATATATTAATTATGTATCTATTTTTTACTTTAAGATAAAATTTTAATTAAATATAATTATTTAAATAAAAATATTGATTTTAATCTATAACACAATGATTTTCACTATTGCTCAATAATTAAATGTTTCAATAAAATACCAAAAATTAACCCAAAGATAATTTTGATATTCAAAATTGAAAAATGATTTCTATTTTACCAAATTAAAAACATATAAGTTTCATTAATTAATTTAATATTAATCCCCGTTGTCAAAACCAGAAAGAAGGTTTTTAAGAATTAAAAACTATCTATAGATTGACATCTGTTCATGTCAAATTAAAATGTGAAATTACATAAAATGACCTAAATTATATTTAATGATAATAATATAATATAGTTATACTAAAAAAACTTTCAAATGAACAATTTTAAATGTTAAATTAATTCAATTAAAATTTTTGTCTTATATTAAAATTTAGTATTTTTTTATTGTTAATAAACATATGCAAGTTATCAGAAAAGTACCAAATATCTATACAAACTAAATTTTTATGTACTTATTCTAAAGAAGAATTTAATTTAATTATTTTAAATATGTAAGTGTCAAATATTGGATTTAAAAACTGTTCCCCTTTAAAAGGTGGTAAAATTTCATTCTTTGAAAAATACTTCTTTTATCTAGTTTTGTAAGTCTTGGTGCACTCGAAATTGGTGTTGCATGTAGCACAATATATTGAATTATAATAAATAGATAACATACTACGAAATATTGGGGTGCTAAATTCTCCCATCCTTCAATAAATTGAATCCTCAAAATTTTAAAATTTTCTTTGAAAATAAAAGGTTTAAAATAGAAGATACGTTTGTGGAAACCCCACATCGGAAATATGGTTAATAAAAATTAGTCTTAATATGAGGGAAATGGAAATGTAAATGTCTCCACCAATTTAGGATTTCAAATAGGATAACATTCGAGGAAATTATAATTAGAGTAAAAACGTAAATATTTATAGGGAGTGATTGAGGTCATCAATCACAATCAAGTTAATAGAAAATTGAGGGCCTCGAAGACATAAATATACGATGAATTAAAATATCCTCAGTTCAACAAAACATAAGTTATTAAAATTACACATTTTTTGTTTTATTATCCTTCCCCAAAGATTTAATAAATAATTTCATTATAGAATATGAAAAAAATTGTACATGACAAATAGAGTCCAATACTTTAACTAATTTTTCCACAAAATCATCATAGAACTAAAAAATATTCAATTTATCCTAATCGTATAGGGTTCCCAAAAAATGAATTTTTAATTCATCTGTCAAAGAATTTTAAAATATTACATTATTCAATCCATGAAATCACATAGGCTAGTAGTAAGTGATGCCCCTTGTTTCCATTCAGTTGTGTGTTCATGTCTTGCGGCCTTACCAGACACCAAGGGTTATCGCCTGACCTCCGTGTTGTCCTTATAAAAATAAAAAAATAATCTCATGAAATGTTTTAACCATAATCAATAGTATTAAAATTCTATCAAAATTCATTCAATCCATTAGACATATCCAAAATACTTCTATCCTAACTCACAATCCAAAATTAATAAGGATGGAAAACCTAATGAAGATGTCTTTTTTCCATATAATAACATGTAAATACATTCATCATCATATTTTTATAGAACATGGTAAAACACTAAATAACCATAAAATCTTATTGAATACATTCATGCCGAATTTTACCTTATAGAAAACTAGATATACGCCATAAATAATATAATTTTGAATACGCAAAAAATGAATGAATAATCAAACTGTTAATCTGTTTCAGGGATGTCAATAATACCCAATATACATTATCCAACACAATTATCTCTTCTTAAAAGTCACTACATTAGTATCAGGACCATATTAACGTTTATCATTCTCTTGACCATATATTTTCTAAAATATTTAATTTCAAACTGTGTCACCTCACTTGGAACCATAAAATCTTAAATAATTGATGAAAATGTACTGCAGAATAATCCTTATATACTTTAAAATTCAAAAAAATTTAACATTGTTAATACAATAATCAAATGAAATTATTTTTAATAACAACTAAAGAATGCTAATCATTCCTCTTTATCTCAGTTACTATCATTAATTGATTATTATCCAATATCTTTATTTAGGGTATACTCAGATGATTATGACATTGATTTGCGTAGTGTCCCAACTCCTTGTTGATGAAGCATTATACATTTGAAACTTTATTCTTAACCCTAAAATAAAGAACATGGGGTCCATACACACATATAAAAATCTCTCATTCCATTCATTCCCTTCCCAAGGTGATTATTTCAAAAATTATCACATAAGGGAAAATCCTTCATTCCCTTCTTCCATTTATTCATATTTCTCTCTACCATCCTCTTTATCTCTGCCTTCCCATCAAATCCATATAACTCAGATAATTCATTACTTATCTTATTAACACACTATACTATTTCTTCGTATGATGATAATATGTGGGAGATTATTTCCATTACAAATGCATTATTAAGACCATAAATGATATGAACTTTAATACTCTATTGATCACATTTATTGTTGGACTTATCATTGCTTCTACTCAACCCCATTTCTAAATGTCTAAATACACTAGGTTAGATCATATCATAATGTATAATAAAAAAACATGAATAATCCTCAACATTAATTGAATTTTTTTATTCATCTATTCTCATAATCATAAAAATTGTTTCTTTACTGACATATTTACTCATAACTCCTTCATAATGGGTTATAAATAAAATGTGAATTATCATAAGAATACCTCCAGGGAGTGTAGTAACCAAGCGTGCTATAAGGCCCGATGTCAGGCATCATTTCTTGTTCGAGTCTAGCTCAATACATTGTTTTCGGGTTTTACCCCTAGATACATTTTTGCCAGAACTGCCTCTATCTATTCATATTTAGGCATGAATTTTTTTCTTAGAAATTTACAACATCACTACATTACAAAAATTCTAGGTAGTTATTCTATACTAATCCCAATTTTTTTAAGCGTAATGTTCTATATTCAATGTTAATATAAATATATTTCCAAGGTTATTGATAAAATTCACCTTATACTAGCTGCAATGCCTCGATCCTAGTTATCGAGTGTCGGTGCATTGTTTTAATTCATTCGCCTGATTATAAGGAATCATGTCCTAAAGGAAAATTCAGTTTAACAGCCTTGTAAAATATATTACATACATCAAAGTTACATTACACATTGTAGAATACTACACAGTATAAATAATACATTGATAATGCCATTGTTCCCTAATATTGACCCTTCATATGAATCATAAAACACTTATTTGGATCCTAGGAAAATAAAACATAATAAATGGATATTCAACTAGTCAAAAAATCCCATGCGGTAACTAATTTCATGACGAGAGAATGTATAATGTCGGACATCATAACCACCTAGTCAAGGCCTCATGCTAAGACTAAAAATAAATTTTTCTTCCAAGGCCTTGTTCCGAGATACTAGTTTGTCTAATGAGACCTACCGATGCATCGAGGAGCAATAAGGTTCTCCACCTTTCACTAACTAATTCTAATCCATTCCTCAAAAAAATATTGAAACATAACATAAACATTCATATTAAAACTAGCATACGAAATGTTAATACTTAAACCATAAACCCTGAATGTTATAAAATAGAAAAAAACTATCAAACATACTATAACTAATTCAAATAAATAAGGAAGTCTGTATCATAAAAAATCAACATCAATCTAGAATAAGATCTATTAAAGGATGTTGACATAGTTGAAAATGATCAGCACAACTATTTTTGAGAAATATCCTTTTTTCATGAAATCATATAAAAGCCAACCAATTTTGAAAGGAAGACATTCAAAAGGAATTTTTTTAATCAAAGTGTACCATACCTATTTAAAACTTCTGAAATGAATTAATATTTTAAAACATTCATGACCTTATAAAAACATCATTAATATCATTTTAAAAATGTGAACATTAATTAAAATGATTTAGAGTGGAAAATCATTAAAATATTTAAAAATGGGATTTGGGTAAAGTTTCCCTTCCAAAAATCCTTAAAATTTTAATTTTGAAAAAACAAATTGAAACACTGACATGGATGATAAAAATTTCCCAGTAAATACTTACAAATAAACAATCTTAGATAATAATTTGATCGATAAATTAATTAATACCTTGTACTTTCCATATGATGATAGTATGTTTATCCTCCTGTATAATGACCATAGTATGTTATTAAATTCCACCAAAACCATATTAAAATTTATGATATCATTTATGATTCATTTATGACTTTATAATATTAATTTAATAATAATTTCTATGTTAAAGTAATAATTCAGGTAAAAATTGATTTCATTATCATACATGTTTTAAGTGGTTATTTTTAATCATATCACATAGATCATGGTTTAAATACTTCCATAATATAAAACATTATTTATATATCATATATATTAAGAATATAAATAATTATAATAGATATACTTATGAAATGGAAACACCGTTTAAAGAGACGGTAGTTCGTACGTACGTATAAACACATTTGATGTTTTCATATCATATTGAACAGAAGTCGGTGAATGAAATATATGTAAATACACACACATAGATATATATATATCTATATATTTCTAGAAGAATTATTTTTTAATATATTTAAAACATATTAAATATATATTTGTAATCATCATAGAACGTTGAACTTCAAAATGAATCTCATCGCGTCGTGGAGACAGTAAGTCATAGGTACGCACAAGCGATGATATCATTCTATTGATGGTGAAATTGTATGTAATTGGATGGTATATTATATATAAATAATCATTTAAATGTTATATTTATTATTTTCTCCAATTATACTTACTATAATACCCATCAAAATAATTATGTGATGAATAACAAACTACACCACAACGTGGAGATGGTGAGCCGTACGTAAGCACGTATGGAGACTTTGAAATTCGTAGGATGGATAGAAAAATGAATATGGTTATAACATATTTATAATAACATCACATTATGTAGAAGGTATTGGATTAATTATGTTGGTATGGAAACAACTAAGAAAGAGGAAGTGGAATAAGAAAATAACTTTGAAAGAGGTGACGAAATAGTTACCTCATCTTTGGGGGCTTCCTATTGATTTGGTCAAAAGGGCTCTGTAGGTTGTCTTTATTATTAATGTAAGGAAAATTGGTTTATGTGAGGGTTGTTGGTATGATATTTGAGTAGGGTTTGGCTGAGCCAAATTGCTTTGGAGGACTGAAATTAAGAGAAGTGGATGAACCCCTTTATACGAGAGGTGTGGGTCACTTTAGGAAGATCATGAATTATTATTTTATTATAAAATAATTTTCGGTTTATAATGTCTCCCAATGGATTTATTTAAAGGATAATGTGGGGATGGCTCTAAATCCTCTATAACAATTGGTTTAAGTCATTTTTAGGTTACCATATTAATCTTATCTTATATATTTAACCATTAATTAAATAATTTATCTTTTACCATGTCTTCTGGTATTATTATAGTACATGGGTAATAAACATATTATAAAATTCAAATCGAACATAAAGTGGTTCTTTAATAACATATATACCATTATATTTTTCCTTTGGAATATCCTTATATTTTTTTTAATATTATATCATTTAATAATATAGTATTTGTTTTAAAAAATTCATTTATGTCAAATTTGACACTATTTACTAATTAATTTTTTTAATGTCATTACAACATGATAACATAGAAAATAATATATTAAATAATCCCAAAAATTTCATATTCACCTTAATAATTAGTCTATGTCTTAAATTAATTAAATTTAGATTTATTTTAATAAATAGAATATAAATTATTTTTAGGTTTCATTAAGAAGATAATTACTACATCATCCGTGTGTTATAAATAAATTTATTTATATGATGTCAAATAATTATAAATAATATACAATTATGTATGAAATACTTTCATATTACTAATGAATATTTAATGCCTAATTTATCTTATGTTTAACCTATACTAAAAATGGTATAAAAATTACACATTGAATTTAACACTTTATGCTATTCTTTAAATAAAATATAATAAATGTCCAAATATAACAAAAAATGATCAAAATGATCTTATTTTTTCCTATGTTTGATTTTGGTGGAAATAAAATTATTTTATAGAATTAAGACATGTGTTGGTGTAATTTTAATATTATTTGTATCTTTAATTACATTATTTACTTTTAACCGTGGTTAGTAAAATTAAAAATATACTATTCACCCAAAATTATTTTCATCCTATTTAACGACATTTTACATAATGATGTCAACTGTGTCTCTCTAAATTTAGAAATTCAATTCACCAATGCTATGAATAGATATTTTATGCAAATTTGAAAATTTTCCTAGAAGGTGCATAAAATAGGTTAAAAATGATCAATAAAATTTTATATGTCAAATATTTTAATAAAATGACTCCAATGAATTATGTTGGACTATTATATTTATTATGTATATATTTTTAAATTATTATAAATTTTTAATTTAAATTATTTATTTAAATGAAAATGTTAGTTTTTATCTATAATACAGTGTTTTTCCATATTTGTCAAAAAAATTGAATGTTTTCAGAAAAATAAAAAAAATTCATCCAAAGGTAATATTGATATAACAAACTGAAAAATTGTGTCTATTTTAAAATATAAAAAAACATAGAAGTTTAATTAAATAATTTAAAATTATTTCCACTTGACCAAACTAGAAAGCATGTTTTTATGAAATAAAAACCAACAAAACATTGACATGTGTTCACATTCAATTAAAATTTGGAATTAATTAAAATGAAATAAATTATATTAAATGATAAAAATATAATATAATTACACTTTATAACCTCTCATATTAATTATTTAACAATTTAAATTATTTCAATTAAAAATATGATATTCAATGAGTATTTAGTATTTATTATTAGTAATCAAAATATGAATGTTATCTGAAAAGTACAAAAAAATTATCAAAAATAAATTTTTATGTCCATATTCTAATGAAGAACTTATTTTCATAAAATTGACTATATAAAACAGTCAAATATTTAATTTAAAAAGAGATCTTCATTAAAAGATGGTAAAATATAATTTATGGAAAAATTCTTCTTTTTATATGAACAGTTTAATTTCTTCTTATATTATGTTTATGAAACACACAATATGAATGATAACAATATATTGAGTTTATAAAATTCAAGATGCAGTTAATACTATTCCGAAACACTTTTTGAACAGCTAGTTTTGTATGTCGTGGTGAACTCGAACTCGGTGTTGTGTGTAGAACAATATATTTAATTATTTTATGATCTGAATTTGAAAAAATGTATTCCCCATTTGGAATAAGAATAATTTATAATTTCTAACAAGGTAATCATAATTTATGACCAAAAATAGTAGTTATAGTATTTAATATTTTTTACAATGATTATGGTGAAATCTTTATTAACATGGGAAAAAAATATTAATCATTAGGGCCCAAATGACCTAGGATGTTGTATAAGATCAATTTCACTAACATATTTGGATACCATACTATCCTAGATCTAATTTAGACAATTATTGGATCTTCTATCAATTGGAAAAACATCCGTTCAATACCTTTTACCATACTTTACAAGAGTGTTGCACCTCCCCTCTAACAAAATGGTCTCTAATCCTCCCACATTCCCACACCAAAAAAAACATTATCTGGACCACTATATGCCCAAATATATCACAATTTTCAATACACTCAAATTATTATTCTACCATTTAAAAAAATAGAAAGATTCACTTTGGTTCAATCCAAAAAGTGTTACCAATTAAGATGTAACCACTTCCCCTAAGATCTTTAGATTTATTTACAATATCAACCCCATCAACTATACTTATTAGATTATTATGTGAAAAAATTATCATCAATATAATTTTATTCTTTTATTTAATATCTTTTACCTACACATTCCCACACATCCATCTAATAGTTCAAAATCATACTCTATACGTGTACGGTGAACTACCAGGTCACGAAATGATGATGGTACATTTTTTTATCAACCCCTCATAGTGGATATTATGAGATAATCCCTATTTATATATTTTATATATGATAGTTATTATTTTATTAATTTTATTTAATTCATATAAAACTAATATTTTTATACATTCCTTTTTTCATAAAATGTTAACATCATTTGTGGATGATTTGAGTACCACTAAAAATAGTTATCAGATTCATTATCAAAAAAATTTAATGAATAAAAGATGTTTTTAGTTAATAAAATGTGCAATATATATATATATACATGTATGTTATTCATTAAATAATTTCATTTATATAAATATAAAATATATCATTTTCGTTATTTTCCCTTCACACGCATAAAAAGTGATAGGATCATTAGGGGGCATGTAAACAACCACCACTTTGACACGATGTGATAAATTTTTCATCAAAAGAATAATACATACATATATATATATATGATTAAATAATATATTATTTATAATAAAATTTAATTATTGTAAATTTGATGTTATGTACCTTTTTTCCACCATGATCATTGAAAAATGGGTACATTACTTCTTTGTATGAATGACCTACTGTCTCTAATATTGTAATAATGGTTCTTTTTTCGAACCCATATTGAAATATTTTTTATAATATTATTATTTATGTATTAATATTATAATTATTTCATAATTATTATTCTAGAGATTTTAAATAATAAAAATGTGACTGTAGTCGATCTACCGAATTTTTTTTGACATATAAAACAAAATCAGTCAAAACACCATACATAAACATAATTTTTTTATGTTTTTGTATAGAACATGGAAATAAGTGAAAGAAAATTAATGATAAAAATAAAAAATGTTGTCATTAAAGTATATTATTTACATAATTTTATTATACTAGATTATAAAGATACATGATAAATGTTAGACTCGAGGTAAGTGATTTTATTTTAATATTCAATCCATAGAAACGTGTTTTTATGCACATAATATATTATATATTGTGTATATACTGACTAATGACATGATATATTTTAAATACATTTATTCTAATAAAATTATATGTTTTTTAATGTTATTTCTACTTGAGTTTTATTATTTAATGTGTTTGAAATTGGTATTGGAAACATTGGAATGTTTTGAGAATATTTTCGTTAAATATAATTTTAATTATCCTTTACTTATATTCTAGTAAATTTTATAACCATTTTAAGAAAAATCTTTAATTTTAACCTCATATGGTTATTCAATAACATTTTATGTATTATTTCCATTTTTATACACATTATTAATATAAATGTATTAGAAAATGAATTTCAGAATACTAGACATTATTTACAACCTCAGTCGGAGAACATATTTTCATCTAAAAACATTATTTTATTAAAAGGTTTAAAAAAATGTAAATGATTTGGTAATGATATTTTTACCCTATTTTTCTTTTTTTGAGGGTTTCAAATAAAAATTCATGTTACTATCTGATTAAGTTACTTTTTCTATCATTTTACTATGTAGATAGAATGTTATTTTCATCTCATAGGACATGTATGGATTTACACATCAATATTAATGTGAATATTACATTTAATGTATTACAATATTATTTTTAATTAATTTTTTTTTTTAAATTTTTTTAAAATTATTTTCAAAAAGGTTTATTAATAAAAAAGTATATTTTCCCCATTATTATTTTAAAAATATATAATTATAGTATTTATATTCACCATAGAAAATATCCCATTATTTTAATCTACATGGTATGTGTGGTGATTATACCATCTTTATTCCGTCAGTGTATGTTCTATTATTGATTTTGACAAGGTTAGTAGTCACTTTAACTTTATTGATTCCATTAATTCCACTTAAAATATTCAATTTTTTAGGATCATTTGGAATTGAATTTCCCCTAAATATCTATATCATTTTTCGTGTATATTATTATGGCATGAACCATTACCATTTTTCATATGGTTTTTACATTGGATGTTATTTTATTAAACGGGGAAATATTGATAAATCTATATCCATTACTCAATACATATTATTGATAGGGAACTTTTTTATTTAAATTCGTTAGACAAGAAATATATAGGTTAGAGACCATTTAAGGAATTCCATATGGGTTATAGACTAGTTAATGTATTCCCCACGATGAATCAGTAGTCTCATGGGATAAAATTAGTTGGAAAAAACCCATCGAGTTTGTTTCAATAAATAATAATTGAGTTTCTAAAAATAGTTTTAATCTGTCTAGAGGTTAGATCTTGATAGTATATGTTTTCATCTTTCTTAGACATGATGTTAAATCATAAGAATTTCCCTCATTAATTTTCAGTTATTATTTATTCATTTGATTTTCCATTGGTATATCTATGGATACATTTCATTTTCATTCCATTGATTAAATGGATTATGCCTTAGTTTTTTAGCATTACATATTGATTATTCCTAATATTACTATTTGAATGGAATGTGATTCCATTTATTAAATTGAATTATAGTTTATTTAATTTCTTATCATATGATTGATTACATGGTCTGTGTGCTAAGATATTTAACATTCCTTAATTATTATTCACATTGGTTAATTATTACTTATGTTGTAATTTCCCTATACTCAGTATTTAATATCACACTTTTTTTCTTTTCCCCAGGAATCCAGGATGCATGTAAGATATAGAAGGATATCCTAGAATGAATTAAGTTATTTCTCTTGAAGATATTTATTTAGAAACAATAATTTTATAAATAGTGTATTATTTTCTCTTGTATGTAATTGGTTTAGAATGACTACAAAATAGTTTAGTCCTTTGGGATTTGACTCCTTATAATAATTAATATTTAATTGAAATTAGACACTAACTCCAAAACATCTTTAGTGGGGTCAATATAGTTGGTATCTGAATAATTTTAGTAGAAACCATCGGAACACGATTTAAGAAAAAATAGATTAGCAAACACAACCCATTGACATAATTTTATTGTATGTGTAAAAGAACATCATAATGATTCAGTTAGATATAGAGTATGTAGTTTTACAAGTAAATAATCCCAATATGGATAATATATGTTGACATTGTTCTAGTACATATGAACCAAGGAGTAAAAAATATGAAATGGTGTGTTAGGATAGACTCGGAATAACCTCATAAATGATAATGTGCCTTACTACGAACCACTATTGAAAATCTTGTGGGATACTCTATAGAAAATTTACTTCTTTTTGCAAACCATTATAAAGGATTTTGACAATTGATGCCCATGATTGAACCTACATGGTTTTAGATAAAATATATTGTTTCATGATATAAGAATTATATAAATGATTTTATGGATAAACCATATTCCACGGAAGGACCTATGTATAAATAAATGGATTCGGTATTTATGTATTAGGGTTGTATTTAATAACTTATTTAAAAGGCTATTTAGTAATAAACAATATATAAAGGTTGTCCATAATATTAATTTATTAAATTATAGGAATTTGAATTTATAAATGAATAACTATATTTTGGGTGGAAGAAATAATGTCTGTCAAGGCTGCAAGACATTTACCCATGACTAAATCCTGATAAAAATTTAACACCAACCACTGAACTATGCGTTGTCTTGGTTAATATACCATTGTTTTTAGTTGAAACATTTAATGATTATAATCTAATAATGAACCAGTACTGTTACTTTTTAGGTTAAGAGTTTATCCGTATTTAATTTTGTTAATATTTTGATATTAATCGTTATAATTGTATCTCATTTATGATCCTTATGATCAATTAAATGTTTATTTTACTACATCATGAATCAAAATTATTTTTTGGATGAATTGGAAAAATCATCTATGCACAACCATAGTATGAAATAATTTTTAAATAACTACATAAATTATGTGTATTTAGTTATATTATTTTTTAGTAGAGGAGTTTCATATCATGATGAAAATTATATCAACAAAAAAAGAAATCTGAATAACATAATTTTTCTCAATTGATAGATTTCTTAATCATCACTGATTTTTTCCGTTTAATCCTGAAACATTCATAAAATATTTCAATTGTTTTTGACATATGACCTCAATCAATCCCCAAAAATATTTACTATTTTTCTCTAAGTATATATCTCTTCATTCCATTAATGTTCTCAAAATTATTAACTACATTATATGTTAGGCCATGTGAACATTTAACATCACATTATCTATTTTTAAGAGGATGTTTTACAAACCCATCTAATGATATTGGATTTAAACATATAAAATATCAAAACATTAGTACAAAGTCATGTTAAAATTGAGAGGGTGCAATTAAATTAATGTGTGGAGGATATAACATCATAAAAATATAATGTAGTAACATTATATTCAATATCATGTATGACACACCACTCTATGTTCATAATGAAATATAATATCCTGAGAATTTATAATTATAGATTCAATTTATTATAATTATTTCAATTCATGTGACACTGAGTTAGTGTAAATTGTAGGAAAAATGATATTCTAAAATGGAATATCTTACATGCAAGACCATGTTTTACAGAATAATAATATATTATTAGAATATATTTATATAATATAATAAGATACTATCTAGCTATTATAAATAGTGTTTAATAGAATATTAAAATAATTTTAAATAAAAAAGTATAATATTAATTCATTGGATACAAATTAATTAGATATGATTGTTTGAAACAATTGGATATAAAAATGTATTTTTTATACAAAACTATTTTTATTATTAGAAAGATATTTTATCATAATAAAAAAAATAAAACACAATTAATGAGTGGGATTAATTATATATATATATTATTCAAAAATATATATTTTTATATTCATCCAATATATTTGAATGATATAAGGTAAGAACAAACCAAATTTTTTGTACAAAATACTATATGTTTATTAAGGCACATTTTAAACCTTTTAATAGAGAACCTATTTTAAATTATATTTTAAAAATTTTTATAATTATTACTTTCCAATATAGTCATAAAATTGTAATGTGAAACATAAATATTAATTTAGGATAATTTGTTGGTATTTTTCTATAATGTTTCAATTTTTAATCAATATGTGAAAAATACATAATTTTTGTTCAAAAGTGATTCTCATAAAAAAATTTATAAGTTAAAATCATGTATTAAAATGGTTTTCATGTTTAATTAGATTATATAATTATCAATTAATAATTTTTATGAAATTTTAATTAATTTTACATTGAATTTTATTATAAAAACATAACAAACATTCAATTATTTTACTTTTAAACAAGAATTGTCGACACGTTTGTGTGAGTAAATTTAAATTAATTTCTACCAATTCAATTATTAGAATTTTGAAAATTGATTCCATGTTCTGAATAATAATAATTTATAAAATACAATAATTTAATATTTTTTTTAGAAATAAGATTTTGAGAACGTAATTAAAAATAATTAAAACGATTAAGGTGAAATTATACATAATAAGTGACTAACCTTAATCTAAGTTGACTAAAAGACATAGTATATTGGCTGAGAAAAATTTGGTTCCCTTATTAGACCATGAAATATCTTTTATATAATTTAAACCATTAATGTGTACAATTTAATTCTAAAAATTGTTATAAATTCCAATTCCCAAAATTTACAAGAGTTCCACTCCTACTCCACTATAAAAACGCCTCCTCTCCTTCCACATCCTATCACCAATCAAGAATAATTGTCTTGAAAAATTTATTCCTATATATATCTTAATAATTACTCCCCTCATCCATGAATCCTCACATTGGGAGGAAATAAATCCAAGTGTCACTTTGTTTCAAACTAAAACGAGTTACCCGTTTTATAGGTAACATCTTCACATATGATCTTTAGTTTCACTTCAATTACTGACACTTAAAATCATTTTTTGATGATTATATAAAAAATATATCCTTAGTATACTATGAGGTTATTATTGTAATTTTTATACGTACTCATACAATCACTTATATCTAATGTGTAACAAACATACCATTTTCATGAACAAATAACTACCGTATTACGAAATAATGATTGTTTGTTTTCCCCTACCACCGTACATGTTAGATAATATGATGTATTATCAATTTATATATTTTATTTAATAGATTTATTATTAATTTTAACTTAATTAATTATTTTTCAATGCAAATCATTATACTTTAAGTTTTCTATTAAAATGATAACATCGTTAAGGGATGTGTGGACTACTGCCCCTACAAGGAGAAGTGATTCATTCACATGATTCTTCAATATATTAATGAATGTTTTAAATATAAATATATTTGGTATTAAAAAATATATTTTATATTTATGAAATAATTTCCTTTCATGAAATATAATTTATAATATTTTCTTTATTACACATTCACAAACAAAAAAAAATGATAATATCGGTCATTGACGTTAGGATCATTGCCTCCTCGACGCGATGTGATTCCTTTTACATCACTATAATTCTACATATAGTCATATATAATTTAAAATATGTTTTTTAGTATATTTTTATAATTCATAAAATATTTAAATTATGTACCTTCTTTTTGTAATGATCATCAGAAAATGGGAATGTTACTCAGGTGTATGCACTACCTATTATCTCCATTATTGTAACAATTGTTCATTTTTCATAACTATATTAAATAATTTGTTATAAAAGTATAATAGGTGTATTAATATTATAATTATTTAGTGATTATTATTTTTTATCTATTATATAAAGACCCATTTGACCATAGTTGACCTACCAATGTTGTTTTTGACATATAAACTGAATTTTTTCAGAACACCAAACAAAAACATGGTTGTTCAAGTAGATGTATACAACATCGTAATAAGTGAATTTAAGGAAATTATTAACATGGAAAATGTTACTAATAATATATGTAATTGAAATTATATTATTATGTATTAATATAATGGCACCCGAGACATGTCTGACTCAATGTAAGGGATTTTTTCTCAATTTATATTCTTTTGAGACTTATTGGTTGTTATGAAGAGAGTTCATTTTATATACTGTATATAACACCATTTGAAATAATATATATAAAAAATATATATATTCATGATATTATATGTTTAATTTAATTTTATTCCTTCAATATGTTTAGGATTTAAATTTATTTGAAGTTATAGTAGACAATTTGGAATTATTAACGATTATTATTCTCAAAAATAATTTTAATGATCATTAATTTCCATTAAAGGAAATTATATGTACATTTTTTATAAATTATTAATTTTCCTCTATTGTGATTATTCATTTCCTTTTTCTTGTATTAATGTTATTTTTTCCATTTATAGTACTAGAAATGTTTTAGAAACAATTTTTTTTTAAATTGACATTATTTCTATATTTAGTTCGAGAACATATTTTCTTATAAAACCCATGTATTAATAAAATGTTCTAAAAAAATTTTCTAAAATTATTTCGTAAAAAATTAACTCATTTCTTATTTACCAATATATTTAAACGATTCTTCTTGTTGCATTCAAAAAAATTATTTTTTCTAACCTTTTACCCTATACCACAACTGTTCCTTTTACCTCATATGGCATGTATAGATTTACCTTCCATCAATTAACTGAGGAATACATTAAATGTTTTAAATGTTCTCTTATAATAATATTTTTTTAAAACATTAAATTCAATGAATTTTATTTTTTTGAATGAAAAAGGATACATTTCATTGGATTGTTTTTGAATATATTTTTATAGTATTTTTTATTCATCAATGAAAAAACGCATTATTTTACTCTACATAGGATAAGTTATATTGATATAACCCTTTCTAATCTTGTGTATGTTTTATGATTGATTCATCCAAGCATATTATTCACCATCAATTCTGTGATTCCTTTTGGCCAATATGAAATATTCAAATTTCGTATGATAATTTTCAATTGAGTTTCCCCAAAATATCCCCAAAATATATTTTGTATATGATTAGATCATAATAAACAATAAATATTTCCTATTTTTATTACTTCTAAGGTTATTTGCTTAAATGGGGAAATACTGAAAAAAAGTTCCTTCACACAATACAAGTACATTATAAAGAACGTGGTTTATTTAAATTCTATGGACGTGTGATATACTGGTTGGGGACCCTTTGAGGAATTATATACTGGTTAGGGACTAGTTAATATAATAATCTAAATTCATTGATATTCCCATAAGGAAAAGTAAATTGGAAACAAACAGTTTGTGTTTGTTTCCATGAAGAAAATATGAGTTTCTACACATAGTTTTAAAATGTCCGGAAGATATATCTAGAATGTAGAGGTATTCACATGCCTTGGAAATGGTGTCCTAAATTTAAACATTCCCCTCATCTAATTTAAATTATTATTCATCCATGAAATATTGTTCTGAAATATTTAGGGATACATTTATTTTCCTATTTTTTGATTAATTGGAATGTTCCTCAGTTTCATACCTTTCTATATTTAATTTTCATTATATAGTTATTGGAGTTCCACATGTCTCTATTCATTTTCATTCTATATTTTTTATATAGTTCTATATTTTTTTTATAACATGGTATGTTTGTATTATTATTTACCATTACATAATTATAATTCTCATTTATTCATTATTTATTCCCCTAAAGATTACGCTTACAAAGAATGTGAGGTCACCCTTATTTTGTTACCTTTCTTTATGAATCCATGATGTAAGAATCATATGAATGGATATGATATATGGAGTAATGTTAATAACCTAGAAGTTATTTATTTGAAAAAAATAAACTTGTTTTTAGTGAGTTAATTTAACATATATGTATATTATTTAACAAGGCTACTAAATACTTCAGTCGATCAGTATTTGATTACTTGTAATCATGCCAACGTATTGGATAGAAGTCAATGACTCTAGGATTTCTAGGGTCAGGTCACTACATTAAACATTTTTGGAATGTAATATATTATATAAATATCCTATGTATTCCCTATATATATACATATTAATCAACTGAATTTATTGATATTAAATTAAATACATCATTCATGGAGTCATTGGGTTGAATGTTCACATTAATGTAATTTACATTTTATAGTCACATAGATTGAAAGAAAAGTAACTAATATATAATATCATTATAAGATATTTTTTATTTTATCTATATAAAATATATTAATTAAATCCATCCTTACACCCATCCATGTAAGTCAGTAATGATTTACATCACTTCATGAGTAGGTAGTCCGCAAAAAAACAGAATGAAGTTATCTTATTCCTAATAATAAGAATGTATTAAGATATTTATGATATGAAAATTACAAAATCATAATTACATCAAAAATATCAAGAATATATTATATAAATAATAGATCCATCATTATGTACATCCATAAGAGGTAGTAATTGAGAAATTAATGACATCAGTACTTGAAGTGGTAGTCCACCGTACACATGAATAATGAATTAGTAACCCATTTAAAGAAATTGGAGAAGGATTTTGGTTATTACCATAACAATATAAGTTATCTGCATGTAGAGGATATAGATGTTATTTTATAATCATGGTATAATTATAATTGACTGATGTGGTGAATGAAATAAAATAAAAATGAATGACTATTAACATTACATATTTTTCATGAATCTTCATTAGGTTTGAACTAAAATTCATAGAGGTTGGATTACAATCCAAAATAATGGTTCTTGGATTTATGAAGGATTTCGGTATGTGGGTTTCGAATAAAAATGAAAATTTCACAAATTGGAATGAGATTGCATCAAACCTGACACCCAAATCGGTCCAAGGAATGGTTTAAAGGGCATTCCTGATCCACACATACTGGAAAGTAGTTCCTAGGTAATAATAATACAATTTTGGAAATAATTTAAAACAATATAAACATCCATGGTTGATAATTATAATAAAAAATATTAAAAAGAGAAATATATGTAAAAAAATAGATACTAACATTTTAGGAAAATAATTTCTAAAATTTTAATCTAAAACCAAAAAAATAGGGGGGGAACCATACAAACCATTTCAAAAAAACTCTATGAAATGAGAGGGAAATCACCCTAAAGCTACATCCACCAACACCTATAATATCAGGTCACTAAAAACCTGATCGATAATCACCACCCCCAGTCATTTATCCATTACATAGGTAAAACACAATAAATTATACTAAAACCAATAGTTGGGTGTAGGGTTTTACTGAAAGCCCCATTGAATAACACCAAAAATAATTATTCAATCTTGTAACTTTATAATTAAAATTAACATGAATTCTTTTAATATAATACAGTAGAAACATTTTTTAGGGAACACTTTGAGGGAAAATCATTAATGAATACAATTTCTTAAAAATAATTCAAAATAAATAAATTGAAAACAAGGTCGAACATATGATTATGATAAGAAAAAAATCACATGATAGAGAAACACATCATGATAAATTCATATAGGTACTAGAACTAGTGGGACCCTAGAAACCTCGAATCTCGACCGGTATATTGAATAAAAAACATAACTGACATATTCCTCAAGCACAAGACAAAATAGAGGTATCCATATAATGTTATATTGGTCTCCAATAATCCCTATGGTTTTGTAATTATCATATCACTAATCTAATAATAATAAAATGGCCCTTTGCTGCTAGATCAATGTTGCATACCAGTCTAGTTATTCCCAACTTGATAACAGGGATTCCCTTCATCATCAATTTAAGTTATCATGGTATATATACAACAACTGTCATATCCAAAAAACATGATCTTTGAATACACATTAAAATTAACCATTTATCATTGTCAAAACCACTTCCAAATTCATATACACACCAAATACATTGGAAATCACAATTCACCCCAGTAACACTACTTCTAGAACACATTTAAGAAGAAAATATAATTAAAACACATGAAACACAAGAAATTTATTATATAAAACAATATCTTAACAAATATTCACATAAAAAACATATTAAAACACATTTTGTGCCTTTTTTTGAAATCCATATAACAAATTCATTGAGAAAATCTAGAACACCATAGTCATTTAATAATTCTAAGACATGAAACAAACCACCACAAAGAATGATGCTTCTGGAATATTGTGAGAAACCACAAAAACAACTTTAATGAACCCCATAAAGGCACCATCAATCCAAAAACATCAATATTACGGACAAGAACACAAGATTGAACACTTTTTAGGTCATCTAATCCTATAGAGAATAATAAAACAAATAGGGGGGTGAACATTGCAATGAAAATTTAAAAAACTAAGTGAAAAAGTCGTACATGATGGTTCATGATGTTCCAACACCAAATCCCCCATATAAAGGTTGTCTAAGGGAGAATAGAGGGATATAGGGAGGAACCAAGGGATTAAAAGCATGAATAGGGTGAGAAAGTATTGATATGGGGTTATATTCGATTTTGGGAAAGTGGAAATTCCCAGTTTATAATAAGATGAATGGGACACAAGGTTAGCCCACCTGATTTTCTAAACCATCCCGAAATTGTGTGACTATATCTATGAATAAGTAAAGAGGATGTATAGTTTTTTAAGGTATGTGGCACAATTTCCCATAAACGTTTTCCAAATATGAGTTACCTACAATCATGTATAAAAGCACAATTTTTCTCAAAAAAAATCTCCCTGTAAAACTATGGGATAAATACATGAAAAAATAGTCAAAGGGATACCTAAAAATAAAATCATAGATGAAACAATTCTACCCACCATGAAAACACTCATTCCTAAAAATCCTACATGAATTATGATCAATGGAAAAAATATATACTATTCCCCATCCAAATAATTTTGATCACATGTATCATGCTCATTCGTTCCATACTGCCAAAGCACCCGAACCAATGGTATGTGTTTTCCCCATACACTTTCTCTCGATATTCCACAATGCACCCAAGCCACTTAATCACAGAAAAAAACGATTTATATCACTCTCTTCCTAATTCATCAAATGAAATGGATCAGGATAATACTTCTTCAACTAAGAAACATAGAACAAATTATCAATATAAATTAATTATTATGGAAAATATAATAGGTAAGAAAAATGACCCACCATCTCTAGGATTTCAAAAGTTATAATACACTTGAAATTAGTATCCATTACATACAATTATTATGGTGACCCAAGAAAATAACAACTTTCAAAAAAACATAGTCACCCATAGAAAATTACAACGATTGATTCCTCTGATCAGTATAAGCCATGTGAAGACACATTGCAGTGAACAAAAAATTCCTAAAAAATTGGCATTCTCTTTAATTTAATGTAAGAGACTCGACCCCAACAATAAGGACTCCTCATATTCATCCAAATAGTGGATATCAAAATATTATACCATATAGTGCCTCAAACGGATCCATTCATATTTAGGATTGTTAATTATTATTATACACAAACATGACCAACCTAAAATTCTTATTGCAAGATCCTTTAAGATCCAATTCACATGCCCATATCTGGTATACCAAAATCTAATATTCTATCTCTATCTAACCATATTTTAGAGGATTGTATTCCATACTCAACCTGATTTGGGACCCCATCACCCTCTAAAGGGCTTTTGAAAACCATTAATTAAAATAGCGCCCTAATCTGAAATAATAGTTTATTTCCACCACGATGCCTCTCTATTTCCTAACCATAGAATTGTCATAACTAATACACATAGGATACATCTCTGATTAGAATGAAATAGGATAATTCCTTCATATGGACAATCACAACCCAAATAGAATTCCACCACTCGGGTATACAAGGTAATATGATAATTAGATATATAGAGACCTCATCAAAATTCTTGGTGGAAATGAGTAACATATAATGTAAAGTGGAGGGTCTCTAGTATTATTAATTAACCTAATGGCAGGTATAAAAAATTGATAATAATTCAGCTACATCCCATCTCATACATAGACACTAGAACTAACGACGTACTTTGTAAAACATATTGTTGGTTCAGGGATAAATGTCCCACTACTACTAATGGTTATCCTACATCACTGCATCACTCATTGAAAACAACAACATGGAGAAACCCCTAAAAGTCATATCGCTTTAGGAGAAAATGATCATACCATTTTTCAACTTCATAGAACAATAGAATATCCCATCACTAAGAACCTCTCGGAGAATCAAAACTAAAAGAGAAGGTGTCATCCACACTCTAGACATGAACACACTACCACTATTCTCTTTGGCCTCTAAATGATTCTAGAAAAAAGACCGATAATAGTTTACTCACCAGTACACTATTTTAGTTCTTGAACTGGAACATTATTTCTCATGTAATATGAAACCAAATTACCTTATCTTAGGATATGGATTAAATCAAAATTAAATCATTAATGTTACTTAATCCAACGAAAATTCCTCAAATTCAGATAATTTTTAGAGAAAATATTTTCAAAAAACATATGACCAAAGTAAAATTCAAAAATATACACAAAAAATTTAATGAATCGACGA
The DNA here is from genome assembly GCA_963277665.1 of Viscum album. NCBI lineage: Eukaryota > Viridiplantae > Streptophyta > Magnoliopsida > Santalales > Viscaceae > Viscum > Viscum album. The sequence goes on along the minus strand of OY728120.1, from coordinate 2,054,394,617 downwards.
ATTCAAAGAATGTATCACTACCTATAAATAAAAATCATGAGTGGGGTATGAATATTAAAGTGGTCTGAGTTAGTGAGAACCATACACAAAATCATGAAAATTATTCATCACACACACCCAAGACCCATACATGAGGAATCAGTTTAGACCACATAACCTTTCCCTAATTTTAGAAAGATTAAATGAATATTTTTGGGAAAACTATTATTATGATCATCAAAACACATCGTAAATTCCAGGGTCCACTAGAACAAAACCCTTTCCAGGTATTTGTTGTCACGGGAGAAGCGAACAGATAGAAACACCAAATAAACCTCTTGTAATACTCTTACAATCCTGAATAATCACATTATCTAAAAAATATTCTTCGGATGATCCCATGAAATCACTATAATGAACATCCTATTGTCCACCAAAAAACATCATTTAGAGATCTTATCAATGAATGGTGACCTCCATGATAAATAAGGAGAACGTTTAAAAAAATTTATAGATGTGATGATCAAGAAGAGTTATCATCATGATTCTAAAATATTGATCATGCTCCTCCTTATTTCTAGAGTAAACTAAGATATTATCCATTAATACAACAATAAATGAATGTATATACTGATGGATATATTGTTCATGATCTATATTAAAACATATGTGGCATCATCCAATCTGATATTCATGAAAAAATACTCAAAATGATTATACATTCTCTGGATGGTTGTTTTCATAACATTCGCCATTATGAATATGACATAGAGATGCCAAAAATGTCATTCAATTGTAGACAACCACATAAACCCATAAGATGATATAACATTTCATCAATATGGGGAAAATGTTATTTATTCTTAATTATCACCTTATTCAGTTTCCAGTAATTAAAACATCATATGAGAGTTTCATCATCCTTCTTTTTGAATAGAAATGGGGTGGAACAAGGTGAAACTCTTAAAAGAACATTTATTTTGAATTCCAAATCATATAGCTGGACCTTAAATTACCTCCACATAGTGGGGTCCATACCGTATTATGGAAAATATATTTTATGTGTTCCTGACACCCAATCAATGGTAAACTCGACATCCCACTCCAAAGGAAGAAATAACAAGTCATCCAAAAATACCTATAGAAACACAGTCACCACATCTGGTAAACAACCCTCAGGAGATATAGCATCATCTGAGGACAATAGAGACATGATCTGAGAAATGAGATTTCCCAACTCCGAAAGTGATGGTCTATATTGACTTGAATGAGAACATTGTTTCTCTAAAAAATCAGGTACTCATATCAGGTGCCACAAAAATCACTATCCTATGGTAAAAATGGATGTGGGCCTAGAAACAGAACATCCTATCCATACCAAGGATCACATTGTAGAGGTCCAAATCCAAAATAATAAAATCCAAATCCAAAATGATCAATGACATGATGAGTGTGCATGAAAAACACTTAAAACCCTTCCCTCTCTTCTATCCAAGTGATGTCATAAAATTAATCACATAATCCTTAATTATAGAGGGTAAACTCAAAAAATAAACATCACAAGAGGATATAAAATAAATATATGACCACAATTCAAACATGATATATGTTATAGATTATGAAATAATAATATTTCCTCAAATTGTGGAAGGTCAAATATTTGATTTCACTGGTGATTGATCCACTACATGAAAATACCTCATCTATTCATGATGATGAGAACAATAAATTTCATGTGGTTCCTCTTTCATCTTACATAGTCTATAAAAAGAACTATCCAACCCACTATTACCAATAAAATGATAATCCACTATCTTGGATGGATCTTTCTAGAATTACACCACACCAGATACAAAAGAACCTATTACACCATGATATGGATTATTATCCCTACAAATGTTTTTCAATTTAACAATATAAACACATCGATGAAAATTTATTTGTGGCGTTTTACCCAAAGAGTGCATGTTCTATTGTTTTTTTCACTGAGGAAAAATGAATTCTCTATCATTTGAAGAAATAAAATAAGACATCTATGAAATATGGATTGAACTAACATTCCTCTCCTAATTGTACCGCTTCCACTTCTTTTCAGATGAAGTGTCACTTCTTTGTCCCACTATTCGCTGTAGTCCAGATAAACCATACATTCCACTACGATCGATCACCACCATAAAAACAAAATCAACCTCCTAAACATAACTCTTAAACATTATTTATATTACCTAAGACTTGATAACTTGTTGTAACACCATTTCATTATTTTTATCCATTAGATGCACATTGTAAACCAATGTGGATGAAAAATGAACCAAATCAGTGAAACAATTGGAATATTTGATCACATACTTATCCCCCCCATGTTAAGATCCTAAAAAACCAAGGTTGTGGTAAAGGAAAAGGTCTTGGGGCATTAAAACTCCTTAATGATGACATTAAAATCATCCAAACATATTATATAATTTTTCCTAGCTTTAAAAATTGTTTTTCATCACCTTCAACTAGGACCTTCAAATCAGAATGATGGAAAATCCACTTTATGTTATTTAAGAGTTTCAAGGAACCTAATCATCCTTTCAATTATCCCAATTCACTCCTCTACTTCCTGGGGGTCTATGATACCCATGATGGATGTAGGATTATTGTAGTGGAACCCCAATGATGTTTCCATTATAGTTCCTAATTTAGCTTCCCCAATAAGATAAATAGTAGACCCTACTCCCTAGAACAAATAGTGGATATCCAAAACCATGGATTTCAAAAGTCAATGATCATTTGGTGAGGGAGAACATTACCCATCATCCTCCCATTGTATCTCATAATTTTTTGTGAGGAATTACGATACATCATGAAACAACAACAAATAAACCCCATCGACACACCACTATGAAATATTTATGGTATATTGACTAATTTGAAAAAAATTAATAAATCAAAAAAAACATTGTATCCATCATAATAACAATACAAAAAACCCTTTTGACACTGGGAGTCCATGCACAACCTACAACCTGTAAATCCCATCTAGAGGTTTAGTAAAAAAAATCCCAATGTCACATGGTGACTCACAACCTATTATGAGGTGTTTTCTCCAGATACCACACTCCAAACAAAAAACCTCAGTCCTCAAAAATCGTAAATCTGGTATATCCATTGTTTCCAAAAATAACATGACCCAAAAAAGGGAAATCATACATTGATTCGATTTTATCATGATTTTGCATGAGATTCCATCCAACCTGGCACCTGACCTAGCATATGGCATGTCCTAAAGGGTGTTCCCTATCACCATGGGATAGAAATTAGAACATGGGTATCAACAATACATTTTTTCCTTTTATTTCACCCTTGTTAAACATCCATTTATGATACTAGAAATATTACTTTATAAAAATATCATTATCCAGAAAAAAATACATAAAAAATATCAATTTAAAATTTTATATATTTTAACTAAAAAATTCAAAATTAGGGAGGGATAAAATAGAACATATCCCAAAATCATGATGCAATGAGAAGGACATCACCCTAAATCTACCCCCATAACACATAAAATAAAGTTACACTAGAAAACGTATCCTCTATGACCAACATAATACTTCTTTCCTTGACCATGGTTGAACATAATACATGATACATACACCCAAAGGTGTATATGGGATGTGATCCAATGCCAAATCAGATTCCATCCAATAAAATGTTTCCTTGTTGTAACATTGGAAGAAAAATTAACATGCATGTTTTTTAGAAAATAATAGATAATCATTTTATAGGGAATTATTTTAAGGAAAATATATATATGAATACAATTTCATAAAAAATAAAGGTTTCTAAATAAAATGGAATCAAGTTTAACAATATTCTAATTGTAATAACCACATCACAAGATATAGAACCTTGTCGTGTGAAATCTATCTTGGTACTAGTACTATTGGGTCACTAGTAACCACGTATCTCAGTGAAAAAATTGTATAGAAACCATAACCCATAGAGTCCTCATGCATGATCAACTAGAGGTGAATCCAAAAAATGTTCTATTGGTCCCCAATGATCACCATAATTTATTTTCTGTGGTATTATAAATATTTCCTAATGAAACTGGGACTCTGACCGACATATCCAACTGGGATACTAGTCCTAGTCTGCCCAACTTGACACCTTGGATTCCCATTGGGAAAATTTCACATCTCATGTCAAATATATCATTAATATCACATTCACATACCTAACAATATGAATATATATATTAAAAACAACCACATTCATAAGAAAAATATTTTATTGTTTATACACACACAAAATCCATTTAAAATCACACATTGAAACTCCTACACATTTAATGTATCACATTTAAGAAGAACAATTCCGAATCACACAAGAAACAAAAACAATTCCTTTTATAGAACCATCTCCCAATCTGTAAACACCTCAAAAACGTTTTATATCTCATTTATTAGCTTTCACACATTCCATATAACTAATTTATGGAGTACATAATGTAAACCAAAATTATTTAATAATGGTAAATCATGGAATCAAATACTTAAAAATTAGAATCATTTTGTATTTAGTGAGAAACAACAGTCATACCTCAATAAGACACTATATATTCAAGATCAAACCACACAAATTAATATTTCACCCATGAACTGAAGATTGAACCCTGATTAGTTTAGACAATCCAATGGAGCATAATAACACAAATTAGTAGACGGAACCCCCCTAGAAAAAGGAAGAATGCATTATAATGGAGGATTACTTGATTACACATGTCAATCAAAAACCAAACCCAAAAATGGAATGAGGTCCAAGGGATCTAAGAGGTAGAGGGGGAGGACCCTTATGATAAAATTATAGAATATATGATAAAACATGCATTTTGTGTTAAATTAAATGATTAATTGGTGAAAATTACAAATTTTTAGTAAAATTGATATTTCTTACAGTTGGCATGTGTAGTTTTCCCATCCATGTGGAAGTCTTGCATCCCTCTATATCGAAGAGTAACAAGGCCACATAATTTACTTGGTGAAATGTGCATTCATGTACTATGGGACATGCGTCTTGAATAGTGGCACTTTCTAGGTCTCATGATTTCCAATATATTGGCACATAGTCTCCCCTAACAATTCACCACCTACTATCAAGTCTGAAAACTTCATTTTTTCCAACAACTCACAGGAATATCAAGGGATAAATATAAGATCCAATATTAAAAAAATTAATACCTCAATATTAAATCACATATTTGACATCCAAACCAAAATTATTTGAATATGTTAATATGGGAGAACAGTGGGAGGCCTTTTATAATAAGGGTAGAGGAAACACATTGTATTTTTTATATGAATCTAGTACCCCCATGTATTTCACTAGTAAAAAAGTTTAAAAATTGGACATTATAAAACCTAAGATATTTAAATGATCAAATATATCAATAAACATGTTTCTATACATTATAATTGGTAGTTTTACCCTTTTATTTTTAGATTTACCAACAGTAAACCCATTTTCCCATAATCATGTGTATTAATTTTCTTAATGTATTTAATATTTATTTTGGTAAAAAAGTGTGTTTAAATTATTTTATTAAAATAAATATTATGAATACAAATATGAAATATTTTTTTTATCAAATTCCACTAACCTAAGTGTGAAAATTTAATTCAAAAATAATAAAGAGGTTAATAATCAAGAAATAAATAAATTTTTAAATGGGGATTCATTTTAGTATTCAATTAATAGTTAATGTTTATTTTTTAGGACTAATTAGTTTATTTTTATGGTTTTTATCTTATTTATAAATAATAATTATATTCTAGAATGTATTTTGAAAAAGAAAATGAAATTTGGGGAGATTATAATATTAATATCACGTGATTAATATTTTTACAAATCAGTAAAAAAATTATTTTTACTTGTGGGATTTACACATTCCCAAAAGGGGATATTGTTCAGTACAAACTAGTTACTTTTTTAGGTTAGAAATCGAATAAAAAATTGTATTAACTTGATTTCAATTGATTTGTTATGTAATTTTTCATGAAAAAATCATATTTTTATAAATAAAAGTGACGATTACATCAGTAGATGACGATTGTTTGTTGATTTTGTTATAATTAACTAGGTTATTTTTTTAATTAAACCATTTACTATTGTAAAAAACAATAAATAAATAAATATGAAACCATTATATTTTTTTGTAGATGATATCATATTTTTATAACTCATAAAAGTGTACAATCACTTGAAATAGTCAATATATTTTTAAAATATTTAACATACAAAAATTATACTGAGTCTTTATTAAGATCATCATCATGTGAAACATTTTTTTTTAAATTTCATTATATTTCTCTGGTAGTTTTTATTTTATTGATACTATCTGATCTAGGGATAATGGATATAGATATATATAGGATTCAATAATCCAAGGTAATATGGTGATTTTGGGACTAGTAATTTTTAGTGTTCGCATTTATAACCATACACCTACTGATTTGTTATGTCAAAAACATTAGGGAGATGACATAATTCCACCTTATAGAAATAAAATTGGGATACCGTATAAAATATAAAATTATATGATACTATAGATTTGAAAAAATGATCAACCTCACAATGTTCACTAAATTTGTTATTTTATAATAAACATTTAAATTGTATTTAATTTTTTAATTGATACACAACATATTATAATAATTCTGTAAAATTTAATTAAGTCATTTTTTTCTAAAAATAAATATAATTTATTTTAAATTTGTTAACTATGTTTAATATAGTCTTTAATTACCCTATTTCACATTGAATTGAACTATATTTTAAAAAAGTAGTAAACAATAAATTTGATGGTTAGATAAAAATTTGATGTTTTTAAACAATATTTCCCCCTCATCTTGTGGTATTACCACAATTTAATCCATGCGATAATATATTTTTTCATTTTTCAATTATGGATGAAAATATAATTTTCACTATATTTGAAATAAAACCGTTTGATTAAATTCTTGTCCATCATAGTTTATCTAGATGTTAATTTTAAAATTTGAGAGAAATATAAATCTATCATATATAGTGATGAGAAAATTATCCATCAATAAGTATTAGATATCAAAAGAAAAAGGTATTATATTGAACATTATCAATCATAGGCTTGTTTTTGTGGATTAAACATCATTTTAATTCACTATGGATGCCTTTAGGTTGCAATAGGAACTGATATTTGACTGATTGAATGATCAAATTGAGACCCTAAAAAAGGATATGTACGACACACACTATGTATTTCAAAAATATCGATATGATTCATTGAATTTAAAATTTATAATAAATAATAAATTTTGTTTTCGGAATATAATATTCTTAAGTAGATATCAGCGCATAAATATTCAATAATAAGATTTTTGAATTTGGAATATATGAGTTAAATTGTATATCTTATTTATTATTCATATGCTAAAAAAATATATAATTAACCACAATTTTAATGAATATATTTATATAAATATTTTTTTTGTGAAATAAATATTGATATAAATATTTATTCATTGTTTTAGAGAATATCATATTAATTTATTGAATGAAGATTGTTATTATTTTTAGATGTGTTATTACAGTTGGCTCAATAAATTACACAAAGTATTTATTAGTTGAGTTAATAGATAAATCGAATAGTTATATTTTATTCAATATTATGTAAATATATAAATAAATATTTATATAGTAGATTGTATTTAAATATGTGTGTTTTCTTGGGATATAATAACACAAACATTGTTTTTTTAATGGGGGGCTCTGTATAGTTAACAAATCATATTGTGACTTCTGTGAAATAATCAATTAACTAACCATAAGTATAAAAGAAATATATATAATTATTTGGAAAAATTATAACCTCTATATGATTCGGTTAATCCATTTATAGATTCATCCTATACCCTCCCTCTCATAATCATAGATAAAACAATAAAACCCCATGAGTTGATGAATAATGAATGATGTAAAGAACATGTCTATACTATGATATAATAAAGAGATAAGATCATTATCATGAAATATTTATAGAATGTGCCGATACACCTTGAGGAATCATATTTTCAGTTTGATGAAATTCAATGTTTAAATTAATTATAAAAAAATTATGAAAATTCACCCTATGATATTCCTAGTATTTTGTTGGTGTGTTCAACTGATTTATTAATGAAATACATTCAAATCCCAAATTTGGGAACAAATCAAACATATTTATGAAGTGTAAAAACTTCAGTATACCATCTATCATCACCAAACTATATGTGTCCATTTAAATAGTCCACTTCAACCTCATTAAGAGTATGTATTAAATCTAAAAAGATGTCAAGGTATATTTACCCTTAAACTAAAGAATATGAAGGTACATATCCAAGAAGAAGCTCATTATCCCCACTAACAACAAGGTAAATATTCCACCTATACATATGTCTTCCCACTCATCTCAGAAGAAACATCATTCCACTATCTAAGGGAATAGTTCATCTCGTTATCAAATAGTTATAGGTACTCCACCCACCACCTCTGTATATGGTTTAGGTCCCTATGATAATATATATATCTATTTTTATTGTGATTTTTGTACTAAAAAAACTATTCATCATGAAGGTACTTATGAAATAATTTTAGTATTTATACAACCAATTCTTTCTCTGGATCATTAGTTAAGTACTTCGGCACATGTATCCTTATTTCAACAGTTCTATAAGAGACCCCATTAAAATAATATTTTAGAAATTACCCAATCCCAACTCCAGAAACATAAAAATAGAGTGTATAAATATTGAACAGATCAGAAAAGTTAAATTAATATTTATTTAAATATTCTTCAACATCCGACTTGTTATACAAAGGAGCATAGTTCTATTCAAAATTATAGTAAATTGTGTAAGAATTACACATGAGAGAAACTAGGTTATAAAAATCCATTATATTCATTTTTATATCTAGATGAACCAGTAACTATTTTAAATTTTTAGGTTCCAAAATATTGGTATTGAAATGAAGTTATATACATATTTGGCACTATACGAATGTAATATATATGAAACAACAATATAGGGAACATAGAAAAGTTAATTGAGAAAACATCTAGAGACTCCATACCCCTTATAAGAGATTATCTTTTTTGAATGACTCTGTTGGACACTTTTGTAGGATTTGATATATAAAATATCATCCTATTGACCTTGAGAAGTGGACGTATATCTTGGATATAACGTACGCCCCATTCTCCTTGAAATAAATAAGATCCTTTATCAGGGGTACTGAAGGATTACATCAGGTTAAAAAACTCAATTCATTAATTTACAATGATCGTCCAATCCATCATGAGAACAATATTAAATGCGCTAATTTTATTAATAATAAAGCTATATTCTAGATCTACTTCAGACATTGATTTAATATTTGAATAAAATTTAAAACCATGTTGTTTATTTTTCAAAAGATGTATAGATATTTTTATAAAATAAAACATAATATTATATGTAATGACTCGTAAATATATATATATATATATATATATATATATATATATATCTGTGTGTGTGTGTGTGTGTTATATTAAATGAATTACTATATCATGTATCAAATAATAACGTTTTCATATAAAATTTAACAAGAACGTTACCTCAAAAAGGTTTCAATAAGGAATTAGATTCCACTAGAACCTATTTGAGAACTAATAATGTCATATCTCATGGGTGATCCTTTGGACCCTAACTAATTGATTTTTCAGATCTAAATTGACTATAACAATAGGATAAAAAATTCCTACATCAACACCAAAATTTTAAAAATCTATTTATTGGGAATTATATAATTTCAGATGGGTAACATTGTGATTTAATGTACCTATAACACCCCATAGTGATGGGTTGGTTCACTAAAAAATATTAATATGAACCATATTCTCCTAATAAATAAAATGAACAGGGACCTCAATGAATTATTTTTTCATAGGCCCCACCCTTATATAGGGATGAAAAATAAGAAATTTACTTCCCATTGGGTATAATGAATCATACTTGGATTTATGACCTACGACTCCATTTAAAAATATCATATAACATTATTTTTAGAGGAATCTATACTAAAATTGCATTAGGAATGGTAGGAGTTTAGGTAATCCCTAACATCCCATATTGACTTATTTCCACAATTGAGGATTTGGCCTCCAATTTTTTGTATGTGGGGAGATTATATTGAAATATACTTGTTAAGATACAAGGTCATAATCCCATTTGAAAATTCATATATTTAATATTATCATTTGAGACAATCCTTTGTAGGATAAGAATTCATAGAAAACTAGATTTTACATCATTTTACCATTTAATTTCCAAGTTGGTAAAAGAACAATTAATATTTCACCATATCCATTGTAATAATATAGAATTAATTTCTAAAAATGACATTGATCTTATTCCACTCTAGGGTAAAATTTATATCATCCTACACTATGGACCCCCATTATTTCCATTTATGTCCTTAAATCATAAAATCATTACATTTCACATTATTATATTCGGGATTCATGATGAATTACCATATATAATCAATCCAATACAACAATATTATTCTTCTTGAGGATCATGGATTCCTCATAAATATAAATGTTGACGGTTAAGATGTTATAAAACTATATCGTTATCTTATACTTGAACAAAGACTAATTTCATAAGTTAATGTAGTCCATGTCCATCATGTGGTCTATATATCATATCATTTTTCAACAATTTACATTAAATTATAATCATCTAGATGATTAGCTTATATAATAATATATATATATATATATTAATATGATCCATGAAATATCTTCAAATGTGTACAATGATTTAATAATAAAATAAACTATGTCAATTTTAATAAAAATAAATAATTCAAAAAAAAATAGTGACAATATGAATCATGTAGAATAATATAAAATAATGTGGCATTAGAAATTCCCAAATATCCCACTATACATGGTTAGACTATAATCATGTGTTCACTATACAATTTTAAATAGATTGTTCAGATTTAATTGCATTGTTTTTCAATTTGGATTTACAAATCACACACCAATATCTATTGAATGAAATGGATTATACCAATAATGGATAACATGTAATATAGCTAATGTACTATAACTATGATCTATATAATAGAATATTAATCTTCCATTCATCGAATAAAAATTCTCCAAAATCATAAATTAAACAAAGGAATATATTTATAATGATAATTTCTAAACCATGTTTTGGGACTCATGGATCACTGAGATATGTGCTCTTAAAAAATGAATTGTCAAACAACCCCTCATTTCCTTGTGTTCACTTCTCATTAATACAATGAATTTCAAAAATAACTCAAATTAAAATTTGTATCTGATATAATTTTTTCATGAACTGACAGAGGTTACCCAAGGCATAATACACAATTTGTCCCATATCATGGATTGAAGGAAATTATTATACACTATAGGCTAAAAACGTGTTCCATATCATCAACAATTCAACTTTGTGAATAGGTTTTTACAATATAATAATATATTATGGTACAATCCTTTGAACCTAGTATAACCATTCATTATATTCGTTAATCAATTGGCTCAAGAAACTATTAGATAGCAATGAATAAAATAAAAAATAATATAATATAAGAGAGATCCTCAAATAAATCATACCATAAAATAATGCCTTATATCCATTACTAATAATGAAACATGATAATGAGGTCAACAATAAAAATATAGAAGAGTAAGAACGAGAATATATAAGAAAATGTGATGGATAGCTAATAAGATAATATAGAATAATTATTTTACAGAAAAAGCAATGATAAAAATAAACCAGAACATCCTCTACTCATGTATATATGACATAAGGGATAAATCCAACCATTTTACCACCAACAAAACATATATTAGAAGTTATAAACCACCCCACCTATAAAAAATACCATACATTATCACATTAAAATCAAAACAATGTCAACAATAAACCTCAGGAGTATATATAGGTTTTTCATACAATCCATTGAGTAGGATCCCCACTAAGTATTCGATGATAAAACATTCATAGGCAATCCAACCATTATATTATTACTGTGATCATTTGGAAATATTATTTTTTTAGATCAAGTAATATGATATAATTATATTTAAAAATGGAGCTATAAAATCCATATAAATATTAATTTTCAATCATAAATAATAATAAAAATTCCAATGATAACTAATGTCATGAATCTCTAAATTCCTCATAATAATCAGTATCCTAATAATGTTTAGCACATTTTACTTAGTCTTTTTACAAGAGAGGCATCTGAAAAAACATGGAGAAAAAATATAAATATAAAATCCTTTACTAATGATTTAAATTAGAGTTAATAAGGATTATTTTTATCAATACCATGAAGGTTACTTATCCTTGGATCCCTATATAATCACCCTATATTCACATGAATCACATGCATTCCAAAATGATTAATATTTTTAAAAAATATAATTCTACTGATACTAGGAAATTATTTTCAAAAAATGTATACTATATATCTCTATATTCCATTTATGAAATATTCTATTGATCTCAATTTCATTTCCCAAAACAAAATTAAATTTTTGAAAAATGTAATATATATATCATTTCTAAATTATGACATATAATAATTTTAAATAATGAAAATAACCCATTTTATAGATTTAATAAAACATAGTTCTTAATAATTTTTTAATATATGTAGACACCTACAATTTACAATTGAAATCATTATGAGTGATTTAAAAGATCCATAATAAATGAGGTAGGTAACATTCCATTTGATTAAAAACAAGAAGAATAGAAATAATATTTTATAATATGGAAAATATAAACACTATTTTTACATAGAAATATAAAAAATTAATCCAAAGGAAATGAATAATAAATCACGATTGAAGAGGTGGGGGACTAGTTTCTCAAAGAATATAGATTTTTTTATAAATTTTAATAAGTTACATAGACATAAAGTTAGAGAACTACTTTTTGAAGTGTTTAAGGAACTAGGAATTCAAATTAGAAAAAATGGGGTCTTGTGAGGGATCAAAATAAATATGGGAAAAGTTTAAATTTTATATCATTTAATTTTTTTGAAATATGAATTCTTTGTTCTCATGTTTTATGTGTTATTAATCCAATGGAATTATAAATCATGGTGTAAGTAGATTTCTCCTCTCATATGGCCATATAATGTTATTTTCCATGGATGTTTCTCACTATACACGTGGTTCCCTAGAATTTAAAATTTGCAAATTTGAAGGTATGTTTTCCCATGATTATAGTTTTTAATCAATTAGAAATAGATATTTATCATATGTGTTTTGAGTTTATATCATTCTTTAGTTGTTTAATTCTTAAAGGTATAAACCTTCAAGTTTTACCATTGTTTGGAAGAAACTCATGTGCTTCACTTTTTACAATTAAGTTTTTAATTATTTAAATGTATTTTTATGAAATCATATCGGATTAAAATATATATATTAAATGTTACTAATATTTATATTTAGCTATGACTAATTAATGTGATCTTAATGGTGGGATTTAAAAATTTATTTTAATGATTATTATTATGTGTTTTATGAAATTCATTTCATTATATCTTTGGAATGGTTTTGTAATTAAATTTTAATCCATAAAAATATAATGATTTTGTGGAGTATAAGTTTGTTTTTTTGGGAAACAATGACAATAATCACACTAGTTATTAACTCAACTCTATCTAGTTCACTAAAAAATATTTCACTCGTGAAGGATATCACTATGGATGGTTACTCCTCCTCCAAGATTTTTATACCACTCTTTCTAGTATATTATCAAAATTTAGATATACATGGATTGAATATGAACTATTATTAAGATACTAGTGTTCCTTGACTATTGTTATCATAGGTCTCATCTCATGATTTTTGATTGAAATTTATTATTTAATATGATTTTATAGTTTTCTGATTAATTTTTACTATATATTGTTACTTGTTCCCCAGAAAATTTGAAATATATATTCTTTATTTACATTCGAACAAGATTGAGTTGATTTTCTAACTACCATTTTTCATAAAACTCAATGTGGAATCCTAGTCCAATAGTTATGATAACAACCATCATACAACCACCCCATGTTTGTAGACCTTGTTTTGAATGAAATGGGTAAATTAATGGAAGATCATGGGGTGGTGGTTATTCCTAATTGTTGAGATAACGTTATGAGGTGATGGCTTAGTGGGATTTATCCCCAAGGTCAAATAGATATAATTTTTTAATTGATGTGGTTTATTTTTTTCCTTTGGTTTTGTATTAGAGTAATAAATTTTTATTGCATTGTTGACTCCCGATAATGATAAATTATATAATCCATTATAGTACTATTTTATATATCTATGCTTTCCATTATTATAGTATTTTTTTATTATTTATGATCATCTTATTATTTTTATTTTTATTCATTATTTTGAGATCCCTTGTATATTATGTCATATTTTTGTTCCTTAATTTTATCATAATTGTTTATTCAATTGACATAGATGTCAATCTAGGATGGGGTATTGTTTGGTTCCCAATAACTCCCATTAATAATATTTTAAATTTGTAAAGGTTCTCTAAAGCTATTTAGTTGATTCCCAAATAATAATTTTTATCCAACAAAAACCAATAACCCCTTTTGATCAATGTCACATGTTGACATGGGTATAGGGTATGAGCCATCCAAAGTTAGTTTTTGATAGGCCACCCCGGATAAATAAAATTTTCAATTTTTTTTGTTATATTAACATAAAAATATAGAATATGAAATACCCCATGAAGAGTAACTCATTAATCTATAATTAACTCATTAATAGCCTTTCGTTCTGAATATAGTGCTCTGATGGACATATAACATTATTAAAATAGTGAGTATGATCCTCCATGGACTTGGACTACACCAAAAAATCAAGAATGAATACAACCATGAATAGATATAAATATTTCTAGAAAACACTTTTCATTATTAAACATGAATACTTGTGACATGTTCATCATCAAAAATTGTGTTTATAGGTACTCATATTCTCCACACAAACTACTAATATTAGTACATATAATATTAGAAGACCTCATACTCAATTAATGGGAGTAATATCGAAAACTGATCTTAGAGAACCATTTTACCCCACCTAGATGAATTAAAAATTTATCCATATTAGGAAGGATATACTAATTCCTAATCAATACATACGTTACACTCTTGTAAATTATAAACCGCTTTTGAAATCCATCCACCATCATAGAAAACAATATAGGAACACCCAAAGGGTTTTTCTATGTGATGAAACCCATTTGACTCTAATCCTAAGAAGGATCTATTAACTCTCAAATCTATGAATGATCCACTGTGGTATGTGGAATTTATATTGTATCCATACAAAGAATAAGCTCTATACTGAACTCAATCTTTTGGCTTTGTGTAAACCAAAATAAATCTTCAGGCAAAAAATACTATAATTGATCGATGAATAGAGGAACATCCACCTCACATGCTTTCACATATCCTAACAAAATAAGATCCAACTATGATATAATCACCACGTATTATTGAAGGTATATTCTGATATAGGTTTCATATAAACCCCACAAATTGTTATTGGTATAATAAGTACCCCTTATATCAATGAAATATTATTGTCTATGATATTAGTTATTGTGTACTCATTAATGAGTCATCCAATGAATGATATGGATCACATAGAAGCTACACATCTTCAACTGAAAGATGCATATGAGGGTTATATACCCACTAATAATAATGTCACACTTAAGATGCCTTTTGATACAATATCATATCACCTATAAGGTTTTATCAGTATAAAACCCCCACATAGTACTATTAAAGAAACCACATATTATTGACCAATTTATCATGTATCATTGATTGAAAAATTACAATATCATATATTATATAAACTGGGGTTTATTACAAAAGGATCATACCACAAACTAGAGATGTTTCACCAACCAACTTGATTAGAGTCTTCCTAGTGAAATGATACATAACTAATCTGTACCACAATGTTTCGATAATCTCTGTCCCTAAAGGGAACTCACAATGTTGAACATATTATCCCCGAATACTATAATTAAATCAATGTGGAAAATTTCAAGAGGATGACCTCCTAAATAATGTATTTAATTCCCATTGACCATCACTTTAACCCCCGATGTTGACCAAATCCATGTCTAATTGACATTAATTTAGTTATGTTACAATGCCAAACCATGTTTCCAATGAAATCACAGAATAAGAAATCCATCAAAATCCGATCACATTTTTTAATCATATTCCCCTATTAAAAATAATTGATACAATCGACTACAGATTTCTCACTAATAGGTAGTTAAATATCATTACCCTAGATTCTTTTCATATTTCAACCCTTGTGTGGCTTCTTAAATATATACTATTTATAGCCTAACAATGATCCCATGTCTTAGAACAAGATTCTGGATCCTGTGATAATATATTCTCAATATCATTCATCTGCAATCGAGTACTTTTTCATGACGTCTAAAAAATTAGGTACATTTAAGAAAATTTTCTTATGATCATATCTGATTCCTCACATTATCCTTCGATTGAATGAAGCAAACAGTATCATCACCATCAAGTGAACCGAGAAATAAGAAAATAATAAATTGAGTGTCATAATTAATCTTCATTATTACCATCATCTTAGATACATTAAATACATATTTTTCATAGTGATCATGTACTCTCGGATGATGTCCTAAATAAGAATAAAATTCCATTTTTATTTTCAACACATACTATAATTCATGGTATTAAATGTCCCACAAGTTCCCTTATTGTACCCAATGAATATATGTTTATAACATCACCCACATGTAAGTTGGTGTCTTAGAGAGATTATATAAAACATATATAGTCTCTTTCTAAAACATGGATAAATGTGGTCCACCGTAACAATAAAATGGTGATGTAAGCAACAGCTAAAACACATGTGTAAAATTTTTCCGGGTACATATAGACCATGGGACCCTATTTACCATAGACTAAATCATCTAAAGTGGACTCTATCTATCCAAATGACATATAAAATTAACTATATAAGCCGGTGGATCAAGTTCTACTATCATTTTGGCATGCTCCTTCCTGTACACCTAGGGCATAAGATAATGACTACGTGGTGACATATCTCTACAGTACCTCGTGAATATCCTAAAATAAATTTTTTATAATATGTATAATATTAAAATATAATGTTGTGAATAATAGAAACACATAACCCATCAATAAACATGAACTATAGGATATAAATTTCTCAATAAATTAGGCTCCTGTATATCGCATCTTATCCACTCTCAGGTCTGGTATAATCATTAATGGGTTTCAAAACAATTGTAACATATCATCAATAGTGAAATGTATTCATGGTTTTTTTGGTAGAGTGTAAAAACCAATTTTTTGGGGAATATATATATACATATATATATGTTATTCTTGATATTTATAATAACACAACCCTATATTAAAAGTAGAATATCAATCATAAGAAAGTATATGAATTTTATGTGAGATCTATATTCTAGGAGTTAGTCATGGATTGACACATACGAAAACCTTAGTATTAAAATAATAACACCGAAATTAAAAATCAATATCAAAATTCATAACACATGAAATGATAGACACAATATAAATGAAATGTCCATGAATTTTAGTTCCATCTAAGGTAACATGTACTTCCCTTGAAAAGATACAACTAATATGAAGTATAATATCTATTTGGTAGCCCCAAACCAGAAATATCCAAATACCACATCCAAAATAGTTTTACAAATTGAAAAAAATGTTATATTTCCAATTTTTTATGTTCCCTACATTTATAATACCCATCAAGATGGGACCAAAGTGTCATGGACTTCATACCAACCACCTCATAAACTAGGATTGGTTGTTTTGTTCTATGAGTCTATATATAATATATGTAGAGTCTATACCCTTAGTTATATATAATAATATAAATAGTATTAGAAATAACAAAATCCCTTCATAGAAAGAAATAGTAAAAACTTTGATATCATATCAAAATTATACCCAATAGTAAATATCAAAATTATGGATTTCTTGAATGATCACTTTTACATTTCATGAAATTCATTCAAAAGTATGAAATATCCTCCATTGTTGAATCATAAACAATAATAAACAATTATTCAAATTAAATTTTTACATCCAATTTTTAATTAAAATAACCTTCCAAGACATATCACTACACTCCCACAAATAACCAATATCACATTCAACAAAAGATGTGTGGAATTTTCCCTTACATTGGACACAAGAAATGAATCCTAATCGTGTACCACTGTATCTATGTAGTGTTTGATTAAAACTAAATATTCCTCCACCAATTGTTTCCCTATAAAATTCCACAAATAAAGATTCATCCATTTGAATAAATTATAAAAAATAAATTTATTGTAAATATATAAAATTTCCCCTCTAGAGTTATCCCACCATACCATGTATTCCAATACCTTTGTTAGTATGTTTAATAATTTGATGATATAAACATGCCATGAGTACACACCTTAATGAAAATTGATATATCACTCTATATAAAATAGTCGTTGTGGAAAACTAACAAGTTCACACATAACATGGTAGATGATTAATCACAATCATAAGTCATCATGGTTAAAATTATATGACAAACAAAAACTAAAGGGGAATGGATCATATTTTATGAGTGAGTTATCAGCAATAGGGGTGAACAATTCACAAAAATTTCCATTTTGTTGTTTAAGATAATCCACTATCTTATATATCTGTTGGATAAGGCACCACCAAACCATCCCATATAGGTGGAATATATACTACTATTACCAATATCATAGTGTAAATCATACCACTACCACAAGTCCCTTAGTTTATTATGCATCACATAGAAGAAATCCATAGGTAGATGATGAACAACTATCCAGATATAGAATTATACTTCACATGTATCACGTCTCTAGTGTCTAATAACACACATGTATCCAGTCTCTAATGGATGCTATACAACAGGAACAAATCACCATGTTGATGATGTACCACTATGAAATATCATGTAATATGATAATGATTCACTCGTACTAAACATATGTAGCTAATATAACACTAATTCCATCATATCATGGTATTTGTGTCATCACCCACATGAGTGGCCTTGGTAGATGATAATCAAATGACATATTTTGGGAGGATAATATAAAACAAAACTCTTACATGTTCGGGGTCTGTATATCTCTAACAAAAAACGCTAGCTAATAAAATATAAGTATTCTTTTCATTTTTTTGAATGATGTATGAACCAATGATTTTTTCAACATACTGTTATGTCAATCCTCAAATAAACAGATGAATGATATATCAAAATTTAAGAAAACTATACAAGTGAGTGAAATATATCAATTTATGTAAACAATATATGTTAATTATTTATCTCAATTTATCAAAATAATAAAAAATAACATTATATCCCAATTTAGATTAATGATAATGGTTAATGAAACATCATAATTTGATGATTCAAAGAATATGATATATAACATCTCATGAAATATTTTATGGTAACATATCTAGAAACCCCTTCGTGGTTATATTCATATTCTGACTCATCACTATCTGAGATTATATACATGCCTCACTTCACCTGGGCCTATACTAGTTCACTACACTCTACTCCTGGGGTTGGATATTTATTATAGGAACTCATATTATGTTCATTGTCAACAACATAATTGTTTTCTCATGATGGAATGGGGAAATGATTACTAATGGGGTTAATATACACATCACACAAGCTTCTCATGTCAAAATGGGGTCCAATTATAGTAATGTAAAAAAAGGTAACAAATTTTAATAAATAATACGATATAGTTACCGAATTAGTTATTAATTTATTTTTTATAACACAAGATAACATTGTTAAAACTATTAGTAATTTATGAGATCTTCTAAAATTTACTAGTTGGGTCTTACTCATTGATAACCACTCACTAATGTATATTTGAATTAAATAAATAATATAAACATAATGATATATG
This sequence comes from Viscum album, assembly GCA_963277665.1. Taxonomy (NCBI): domain Eukaryota; kingdom Viridiplantae; phylum Streptophyta; class Magnoliopsida; order Santalales; family Viscaceae; genus Viscum; species Viscum album. The sequence goes on along the minus strand of OY728120.1, from coordinate 2,054,374,497 downwards.
CTATTATTTTTGAAAATTGACACGCTCTGAAATGATTAAAAAAGTTAACATTAAATAGAAAAGGTGTTTTAGACTTACAACAATAATTATACCTTAGGGAATAGATCAGGAAATCGATAATTAATGGAGAAAATCACTAATTAAAGATGAACAATGAGCAGTAGCCATATATATAACATTGACAACTATCAGGTGAAAAAAAAGTGAAATGATTATTTTAAAAAATTTAATTAATTATTAAATTATTTAATCATTAAAAACCATGAATGTAACATATGGGTACCTGTTAGAATGTTATTGGGCACCAAGTGTGCACTGAGTACGCACTATTGGTGCACTAGAGACCAATTGTACCACTTAGATCTGAACCCCATACGTGGCCTCACAAGGTACCTAGTGATTAACCACCATGTACATTATGGAATCTATTTAAAAGTAGACAAGAACTGGGCTTGTTCCAACATGCTTAAATAATTCCATGAGACACTATCAACACTCGTAACATACAAAATCCACCAAAGTACATTAGTTTTAAAAAAACTACAATTAAAAATTATAAAGATACATGGTGTTAAATTATGTCGTCTACTTAATGTTATTGATTGATGAGGATGGTTTATCTAGATAATCCAATTTGGAACGATTTCATAGGATATTTTATTTTAGAGTCATATGTCGGTTATAATAATTTCCATAATTACTTTATATTATAAATAAATGCTTCTTAAGGAATGCTTAATACATGGGTGGTCCTTGGATAAAGATAATGGGATATATTTGGGAATTTAGAATTGATATGGTATTTTCCTATTCAAAACATGCTTGAGTTGTGAATTTTGGGTGCGGAATCATTATTGGGTGATACATTCCAGTTGGTATTGATGATTGGATACTATCAAGGGTGTCAATAACATAGTATTTTCCCTCTTGTGTGTCATGTGAATGTAAATGGATTTGGTGCATATTGTTTGTGTTTATATGTATTTCATGGAGATTTTTAAATAATAATATTGGTGGGTAGTGAGATGTTCCTTGAGGTGTGGGGAAAAGCCATGAATGAATTACAGTAGGTTGTGACATTGATATGCTGTATTTTAATGTTATGAGGATCTCTCAAACAAAATGGGACAAACCATTTGATCCATAGTGTTTTTATTTGTGTGCATGTGTGCGGGTAAATATATAATGTGGGAGAGATACATTGAGTGATAGGTAATAGATAATGATTTGGATTCACACCTATATATTTTATAATGTATTATTTGAAATTTGGAATAAGGACATTAATTTAGTGATAATGTTGTGGTCATGATTCATATTATGGTGTATTATGAGTGATATGGTAGTGGTTATGGTTTAATATGACGACCTACCTTATGAGAATTTTATGTGATAGGGGATTTGTATAAGGAACCACTCAAAATGAGAGTGATCGAGCTCTTCTTTGGGATGGGGATATACCTTGAGTGAGAAAAAAGATTACATGATTGGTTATGATGAAAATCCCTTATTGAGATGGGAAATATCATATTTGGTAATGAGGAATTTCTCGATGACAGATGGAAGTGTCGAAGAAAATTTAATAGGAACAACCCATATTGGAACAGAAAAAGATAATGATTTATAAATGGACCTACAATAAGATATATGATAGAGTTTGAGACATAACATAAGTTCATTCCATGTGTGAGAGGTTATTGGTTGTGTTTTGGTGACCCTAGACTTGTGAAGGTAGATTTTGTGACTTAGTAGAATGTGGCTCCAATTCAGTATGAACCCTACTATGAGTGAAAGGGTTGTTGTTATGGAATATTATGAAACCTTTGTTGTTATGGAATATTATCAAACCTTTATCAGAGTATGAGGTATGGTTTGGAGTTTGTAACTCTTGGTGAATATTGCATCATGTATTGGCTGAGCTAAGGACAGATATGTTTAATGGTCATATGAAAATAAAATGATGACCAAACACACATGTTTGTATTTCATATATTCGTTTTTCCACTAAGGCATACCAATATAGTAGGTGGTGTATATTATGGGATATTTTGAGGCCATATTGAGATATATTTCTAACACCCAGAATGGGAACAATTGTACTTATGTAGACAATATATCTACTTTTCATGGTGACTATAGGTTTTATTGAAGATAAAGATACAGGAGGTTGATATATATTTTGAAATGGGATTGAGTTGAGTCTTGTGGTTTTTAGTGAAGCCTCGTTATATATTATATTATTATGTAGAAATTTTATATTATATTGTCTCATTAGATGATTTCATTGGGTTTTGTGACAATATTCCTTCATATAAATTTAGTGTATCACATGTGTATGTTTATACAGTTATGGTCCTCTTATGTTTTTATTCCATACATATGTACTAAAATTTATGAATTTTGGAAAAATTATGGTTTTATATTAATATTGATTATACTAAATAGTAAGTGTATAGTCTAACCAACATTTATTATATCCGCTAACCATTTTTCATATGGCTCTTGTGTATGGGTAGGTGAACTTGATGTTATGTGTATCCTACTACCAGGTATATATTTGAATCATTTTATTCAAGTTGATACACCAATTAATAATTATGAATGCTATTTGATGAAAAATATAAATATTTATTCGACATTTTTGACATATTCCTTAACTACACCTCACACAAATCCCATTATATTTTTTCTCACACATGATAATAAAATTAAATTAAATATTTAATGACTAAATAAATTATTCTATATAGTGATTCATTGGTGAATATTCCCCTAACAGATTATCCATAAAAATCTATATATATATTGATGTTTCATACATATATTAATTAGAAAGTATTTATTTACATCATACCATTTTTATTATTAAGTGTACATAGGTTGTGATTTTGATGATCATTAAATGTGTCTAATATGTTATGGTCATTTTTTTAATCCCCGTTATCCCTTCCAATATAGACCAGATTCCCAAAATCTTGGAATATGTTCCATATTTTTTATCTGGTAAATTCATCACCCAAATTAGTTTCACATTAATGTGAATTCATTAAAATAATCCAAAAAATACATATATATTCTCCACATGGATCCATAATGGATAAAAACTAGATAAATTGGAAAACCAAATTAGATCCCTCAGAATTAGTTAGAGTGAAAAAATCATGTGTTGAATCCTTACATAGTGTCAGTTCAATAACATAATCTGACGATATACTCATCAAAATTATATTATCATGAATATAGATTGTGATTTATTCCCTAGAATTAAATTTATATTCATATGTATTATTTCCTATGGTTAAGGAATTAAATTTATTTAATGTATCCATAGGGTATGAAACTGAACACGTTGTCTTAGTAATGCCAAATTTATTTCCAAACATTTTAAATTACAAGAAAATATGAGTTTTTATTTCTGTTTATAATACCATAAATATAAATTATTTGTTTAATCCTTAAGATATATTATGTTTTTGATGGTTACTATATCATATTTTTTTATATAATGTAGGCAGTGACATAATCTCAAATATTCCCTCCATACAACTTTGAAAACAACATATCCTTGGGGTTTTGATGCATGATTTTTTGATGTGTGGATGTATTTTAATGGTGATAATGACATGGATACATTAATGTGTTGATATAATATTAGTACTGAAAATTGTATTTTATGGGCTCTAGTACAATATGAATGTATTGTATGTGTTAATACATAGGCTCTAATAGACTCTTCCGATTGGATATGATATTATGTTGGTATACTAAAGAACTCTTAATATTTATGTGAAGACTATACTTTTTACTCATAATACCATTATGGTTACCAATATATAGTTCACCATTCCCAAATGTAGTCTTAACCACTATATTAAATATACATTTATCTTCCATTCTTCATCATACTCTTACTTGACATCACATATTGTTAAGAAACATCTGAAAAAAATCAATCAATCACATAAAAAAAATCAAATATCAAAAATAATAATTAATAAATGGTAATTAATTCATGAATCCCTCATATTCTGTTATTATTCCCAAAACAATCAATATTATATAAACTACCGTTAAATAATTAAAATTACTGATTCACAATAAAAATTCCGTAATAAAATATTTAAAAAAATGTATCTTTTTTAAATGAATATATCATCTAATAATATAACATAAATTCATAGAAGTATTGGTTTCTAAATTATTTAAATGCATTAAACATAAATCTATCTTGTACAAATTGATATGGAGATATTGTACTAGAATCTTTTATCCATAAATTTCATTGATGTATGGATCATTAGTCCATTGATTTGTGGATTCTCATAAACTTTTCCAATGAAATATGACTGGTTAGACACATTAAAATTTAGTAGATCAAGTGTATAAATATCATAATTACATAGATAATTATTTATATAGGGAGAGAGGTTCTATTTTCAAATTTATAATATGTGGATATGATGGCTTCCCTAAATAATGTAGATTCTCTAAAAGAATTGTAGGATGCATCACATTCAATGATTTCATTTCAAGGATGATAAGATATTCATTTCCTAAAAGAAGAAGATCAATTAATGTTATTTTATAATTATAAATATGAAATTCATTTCAATGATAAAATTTATAATTTTGTTAAATTCATTTTTGGTTTCCAGGTATGAGAAGTGAAATTATTTTATTTGTCCTAAGATGTTTGAACTTTTAATATGTAAGGGATGATGATGAATTAATGATTAGAATCCTATAACCATTACCAATTCGAATGTGGAATTTTGGGTTAATATTTATAGACATAACTATTTCATTTTCAATGACAATGAGAAGGCATGATTAAATTTGAGTTGTTTTTTATAGTAATTTAAGAATCCTATCATTGTATATATTAATGAAATGATTTTTTATGAATTTCTAATTTTGTACTCTCTTGATTTTTTTAAAGGTATTGTTTTCAGACATTTATTATTTTAGACAAGGACCCTAGGTTTACATCTATGAGTTGAAAATCATTATTGTATGTCATGTGTATATAGTTATAGTTGTGTAATAGCTATAATCATTCTGATGATATCCCCATTGATTGGTTGATAAAAATAATTCAACACATTTAATTTGAATGATTGCTTGATTTAGAAATATAATGTTGAGACCATATCCCATTCGTATATTTTTTTCTATAAAAATAATTAATTGATTATGATTTATAGGAATCCCATTGATTCCCCATATGGAATACTACAACATTAATTACTATAAAATTAATATGTATTGTAAAATAACTCATTTATCCTCGTATTATTGCAATTATTATGTTCATTATTTTAAAAATAGTTTTATGATGCGATTTTAATCATTTTGAATATCTATTTACTAACGTCACATTTTTCACCCCAACTAATAGTAAGGCCATAGATATTAGGGAAATAAAACTAGTGTCATAAAAAATGGTGACTTACATATCCAAATATATTATATATATTTAATAAATCTATTTTTGTGGGTGAATGGTCACCTCATAGCTATGAATAATAAAAATTATGAAATAAAATGAAAATTTTAAATCATCAAATTAAAAAACAGTCACACCTCTCTATATACCGCAACCCATACCACTATGACACTCAGAGATGCCCCACCACCTGAGAATGCATATTACTATTTTTAATAGAGTCCTTCACCTGTAGGAATAGAAAAATGAAGATATAATATCAATAAATCATAGAATATTCACTAGAAAAATAAAACTATAGAAATACCAATATGAAAAATCATTAACAATAACACCAAACAACAGAAAACACCACCACTCTGAAAAACCATCATTACCAAAATTTCTCCATGTGATGTACTCGACAAGACCATGATCCATCACCCAATAATTAACTAGATACCATAAAAATCATGATATAGAAACATTGATTAATGTAACACCCAAAATGTATCTACTATCACCATTGAACACGGTCACATAGACAGGGCAACTGAGCCATGTATGAAAAATATGGAATGAGGGAAACAGGTAGCTAAAAATTCCAATACCAACACCATATCAAGTTGATATAGACTCTAGAAATGAACACCAATAATATACCCCAATTTAAAATTCATGATACCATTGACCAAAACACCAAATCTAATTTATGATAAAATGAAATCTAGTTATGAAAATAATTTACAAAAACAGTCACCATTAATGAGGAATATACTGTATAAAAAACAATGATACAAAACCAATGTCTACCACCAAAAGGCACTAAATCCACAACACAAAAAATGAAATCCTTATCTTATGAATCAATTAATGTTGATCCACATTTTTGATTCAATCCAACTGGGGAATGAAAGATCATTCAAATACCCATGGAATCATCACAAATAATTTTTCTTGGATACCTTAAAAACAGAAGTGTTTCTTTTTATAGGAATCCTAATAGAAACCAAAACCCAATGGAAAAATATATTAAGGACAATTTTATATAGAGTTCCATGAAAAGATTCATCAAATGAAGAATAATTGTGATCAAAACAATAGTGAAGGGATAATATCAGGGAATACTAAGAACGAAACCACTAAGCAATATAGGGGGTAACAGTAAAAATATAGAAATCAATAGAACCCATAAAACATGATGAATGAAATGAATTTATTGGAAAAACTACATACCTATGTAAATTTATCCTTGACAGATCATGGTCACCCCCCCCAAACCTCAAGCAGGGAAACTCTAATGAAGCGGAGAAGTGATATGTTGAGTGGTAACATAATTCGGTTGATGGAAATATAGAATAAGTAATTAGTATAATATATGATTGACTATATTGTATAAGAATGTAAAAATTGGAAATTATTAAGATGTATATTTATGAATTAAATTTCTTTCTTTCTCAACTCACAATAAATTTTCAATTGATGAAAAATAGTTACAGAAATATTTGACAAAGCGCAGGGACACCCAAAAAAATTTGAACATCACAGAACCATATCTATAATCTTGAATTAAATATAAATTTATTAGTGGGATCACATTTTTATTTAATATTTGTAAATAATAAGGGTAATATATTCTTTTAAAATTAATAAAATAAGATATGTCTTTCCCATAGAGTAAGACTTGGTCTAAGACATTTAAATCCCTTTGATATTCCATGTGATTATGAATTTATTTTTCCTATTCACATATGTATATGTTCTAGGGAATACTATGAAATCATGGTGTTTTTATGGGAAACATTTAATAATTTTTCAAATTTAATATGATGACATCAAGTTCATTGAATTTTGTAATGTGGAAAAATGTTCCACAAGTGAGGTTTTATAAGGTATTTCTGGAAGAAAAAATTGTTGATATAAAAATGTGGTAAAATATTTATTTTTTTTAATTTATTAGAACTAAATTTATTGTCCACATTGTATAAAAATAAACTATAAGAGGTTTTTTTAATTTATTGTTTTTTAATTTAGTGGGAGCATACTGATTTGGAAGGAATAATTATTTCATATGGAATGGTTCAGAATGAAATATTTGATATATTAGAGTTAATATTTTATATGATGAATATTGATTACTACATGTACCATAATAATATTTAAGAACTATTTAATTGCGCAAAGAAATAATAAATATAAAAAATGAATGAGAATGAATCAAATGAAAATATACATGGTAGTTCATAAAAAACTAACAAAAAATTCCATTATCTTCAATATGTTGAGAAATATTTTTGTTACAATATGAATATGCAAAAGAATTTACAAAATATTACTACTCTACAGAAATTATTTCTGATATAGATTTTATTTGAGATGATGTAATTTATGTTATATTTTTTGGATGGTCATTTCAAAGAATTCAACATGATTCATATTCAACTCAAAAAAGTAATAGTGATGTTTGATTATGTAGTGTGATAATTGTTACTCCATTCATCGGTTTTATAACATTATGATGAAATTTTCATTTTCATGGGTAATTATAATGAAAAAAGTGAGTTTTTCTTCAAGAAAATCATCAATTTATTCTATAATGAGGAGGTAGTAATGGGAAAACGCAAGGGTTATTACAAAAAATTACTTATTGTAGAATGAATGGGATGTTCTCTAAGAGGTAAAACTAAAAACTGAAGAAGAGGAACAACAAAATAGGGAAGTTTTAATTGAAATTGGATGACACAAAAACCATATGATGTTATTTTATAATAAATGTAATGAAATAAAATATTAAAAATATCAAAAAGAAAATTATAAAAAGTTACAATTAATTTGATTTTTAAAATACCATTGTTAAGGAGGAAATAACATTATTTCTATGTATATTTAGATTATTATAGTCCCATATTTTAACATATGGGGATTCATTTCACCCCATTTCTTACCGGGGGAGCATTGAAAATTCCACCTATGGAAATATTCATAAATGTTTACATTGTTAATGATGAAACCCTCATTATATATTGAAATTATGATGTGTCGATATGAACTAGGAATTGATACATTATGGAGTTAAAATGGGTGTGGAGTATAATAGGAACAAGGAATGATATAATTTTGTCTTTTCAAATAGATGATTTATGTTTCTATGAATCCTTTATGGATGAATCATGGAAGATATAATGCATTCCCGTAGTTGTGGGAAAAGACGTCATAGAAGAAATTCCTTACCATATCAAGAGTTTAGACAATACAAACTTATCCGGAAAAAATAATTCAATATATTTATTGTTTTTCCATGAATATTTATGTCACATGGGTGGGAAGAAGATGAATTTACTAGCTATAATGGAAAACTAATACTAAATCACATGGATTATGGAATTTAAAAAAGTGAATCCTTGGGAAGAAGTGAGAGGAAATTACGAACTTGAATTTTGGAATGTACATATTTATATTTTAGGGATATTTTTAGTTATCGATAAAAATATTTTCACTTTATTTTATTATATTCTTTGATGAAATGACATGGAGGGTTTGTGGGTTATTTCTTGAGAACATTTCTTATTTTTTGATATCATAATAATAAAGAGATCCACGATGGAAAGAGTTTCATGTTTAAAACATTGGTTATTAAGGTCTAGTAATTTTATAGAATATGTAATCCGATAGTTCTACAAATTATTCTTAATGCAGGGAATATATTTTTAGAATACAATACTAAAAACTATGAACAAAATTTGGTTCTATAGTGAATTAAACAAAACCTTAGAGATAGATCCACAAAAAGAAATATTCACTCGTAGTTTCACAAAGATCCATATATGGAAGAAGTGATTTGTGTGGTATACCTGATAAATATAATTCACTCTAAACCATTAAGGAATGATATTTTGGATGACTCGTGGGTCAAATGAATGGTGTATATTTCCCACATAAATTTCATAAGTAACATTTCAATTATTCTTGATAATGCTAGGTAATGAAACCTATTAGAAGAAAATTCATAACCAATTTTTTTTATTTTTTTTAAATGATTAATTTATATTTTGGATATAAGATAAGGATCCATGTAAGGTAATAATGATTTAAAATATTCACTTTGATGAAGGGAATCTATTAAGGAACTAAAACATAGTTAAATAAATAACTAATGACAAATAATATCTTTTCCATTCCATGGATGATATAATTGGTCATATGGTAAGACTAGAGTGTTCAGAAAAGATTTCATTTGTATATGTATAGAATAATATTGAATGTGGAGATATTTATAGTGGTCAGAGTTTAAGATGTTTATAGGTCCGAAAGTACCCGAAATATCAACGATTTTTGAGGCTTTGGGAAGAGATTCAAAATAATTTTTAGGAGGTGTATAACATTAAGAGTTAAGACAATAGACTATTGTAATAAGAAGAAAATGGAGCATTGTATCTGATTTTAATTATCCGCTTCAATCAAAAGGTGTAGAATCAAAAAGCCCGATATTATTTGTACGTCTAAGTAATGAGAAATAGATAGACATATAATTGGAAAAGTATATTTACACATAGAAAACATCCATAACATGGGGATATTTTAAACTTTGACTTGGAATGTTGAAATTCTCTATTGAAAAAGGATATTTGATTATGGATTAAGTAGTATGTAGGAAGTGGTATAAGGTAATATAGTTGTGAATGAATTTTAACAAAGGGAAGGATCTAATTTCCATGAAATGATTACTCTAGTTATTATGTACAAAAAAATAGAGTTGGTACATAGAATGATTAAAAAATTACATTTTTAATAATTATATATTAATATATCAGTTCATTATATGTATTTGTAAAATAAAATTAATATGATTATACATAATGTATTTTTGGGAAACATAATAGAAGGAGTGGTGTCAAAATTCATTTTTTTGTAAATGCTAAAGAACACATAGAGATAATGGAAACATAGATATAATTTATTTAAGAAAAATATTCAAGAGAATGATGAGTAATTAATTGTTCCATATGATGTATTACAGTGTAATTTTCTTCATAATTCACTGATATGTGGATGTAATGTTGTTGGATGGTGCATACAAGGAAAAATATAAATAGTCAATTGTTTGATTCATCATGACGGTTGGAGATAAAGGATCTCATGGAATCCAAAAAATATTTTAAGGGTAAGGATCCAAAGACACAAGATACAACCGAACATTGATATTGTCAAAATTATAATACATCTAAATGATAAGGGAAAGACTCATATTTTATATACCAAAACCCACATATATCATATTTTTCGACCAATCAAAATTATTATGTGATAATGTAAGAAATATAGTAGGAATAAATATGGGAATCGAAAATGTTCCTTCGGAATTTCATTAAATATGTCTGATGTATTATGTGATTTTAGTTGTTAAGATGTTATATACTGTTATAGTTTATAGTAAATCTATTCAATGGAATATCATTCATCAAAAATTGGTTTGTCCATGTTTCTTGGCTTAGTGTGTATAAAATGGAAGCTCACTCTCCCCATGAACCAATGAGACCACAAAATGTATGTATATTCTAATGAACTCTGTGATGAATGTATGATTCCTTGAATTATAATAATTTACGATGAATTTTAGGGAATATTTTTCAAAAATAATAGATTGAATTATAAAAAGATAAAAGTTATCATAATTCACATTTAAAATGGATTATTCAATGGAATTTAAAAGGAGATGATACATTGATATCCAACAAATAATTTCTCTATGATGGTGTAGAGATTGATCAACATAGTGAATTGGGTATATGAATAGTTCATCCTAATTATGTATTGTTTAATTGTAATGCACATGATGCATTAATGAATTATAGATTTCATTCCTTCTAAAATTAAATATTACTCGGGGATTTGTCTATTTTTCATAATTAATATTTATCTGATGAATATAATAATAACTAAAATTTTTCACTTATTCATGTTAGTAGATTCATATGAATCACATTAATCTATTTATATTATTTACATCATTATGTTGTTTGGTTTTCCATAAATACATTATTTGAAGGTGTATGAATTTTTTACCAGAGTTGTGCATGTTGTTTAATTTTTATAGTGGGTAGGGTTCATTGAGTTACTAATTAAAATACATTATGTCAAGGGGTGAAGTTCAAGTGGTCAATGTTTAACTATAGTACACTACAGTAATTATTTGGTATGAAAATTCTTGAGTTATGATTGATCTGAATTCCAGTGATATAATTAATGAATCTAGTACTACAAAAAGTACTATCCATGTGAAATGACTAGTGTTAATAAAATTAGAGATATCATAGGGTTTCCTTCTCTCTTTCTATGTAATTATTTCTCATTCAATGGGACATCATCAACATTAATTGTTTTTGAAATAGATTAAGGAATAATCCATAAACATAAATTTGATGGGATATATTTTTAATTCAATTGAATTCAAAGAGAGGACAATAATATTAATCATTATTATTGTTTTAAAATATCATGTTTATGCATGGTGAAAATGAATATTATTGAATGAGTCATGTTTTAGAGGAAGGAATTTTCATTGGTTTGGTTATCAAGGGTAAGAAATGTATCCTTCAATATTCTTGAAAATGAAACAATTAAGAATGTACTCAAGTTTATAGAATATTTATATAAGAATAAAATAACAAAAAACTTTTCTTATGATGTGTAATCTACTAAATAGAATGCTATCATAAATAAAATTAATTTCATTTAATGTGAAAGACTCCAAAATGATCCATGGGAAGATTGAAAAAGTTATAGTCACATTCAAGATATATTTTTTGGGTTTGGAATAATTCATCTACAAATTTTGGAATATGGTTGAGATAATGAAAGTGCATAATAGTTCCAATAAAACAAACATGAAGTTTAAGGATATCTTTAACCTAATGTTCAATAAGGATATCATATAGAGAAAATATCACCTACAATATGATAATGATATCAATAATGAAAAAAGGGATTGTGTCCCCAAAATTGATATCATATGGATTCACTGTAATATATGTATCTAGAAATATGGAGGATAATTTAATTAGCCTATTTCTAACATCATGGAACAATGTTAAGAAATGTAATAACAAGAATAATTTGAAAATTCATTATGATAATACATATGGGTTTAAATATACATTATATCAATTTTTTTAATTCTACAGAAGATCAATTTTTTTTACTAAATTTCAAAAAAATTGTAGTATTTTGGTTAGTTAAATTTAGAGAATCCTTTCACTCAAATATTTACCAAATTTTCATGAAATTTTTTATATATATGATGTTTGTAAAAGTTAATCTATTTGATTATGAATCCCTATAAATTATTGGAAAATGAAATTTAATAACTAAATAATAAAAAAAGGATTATTAATAGTTTTGGATGTAAGTAATATATATGGTTTATGGAAAAATCATTTTTTCATTATAAAATATTATGTGGCAGGAAATGGAAATACCCCTATCTCTTGGATAATGAATGTTATGCAATGATTTATTGTTTTTTCTGGATGGGTAAATCACGAGACTAAATATTTTACTATAATTTAAAATGGACTAATATATTCAATAAGGGTATCTTACAAATATGAATATATTATTAATTTTTTGATTAGTTATTGTATTAATTGGAATATTAAATATCTATCTAAAAATGGTATACATAATATTGATCACATTAAAATTTAAATTTGACAATATTTTCAGCATGTAAAATATATAAAAATTTATATAATTGATGATAATTGATATCAGAGGTCTTTTATATTACATCCCAGTCACAAAGATATTTATAAATCATCCTTTATTTAGCCACACAAGTTTTCTTACCACTTTTTATCTATTATTGATGAGGCTACTATATTTTTTAGATTTACATTATGAAGCACAAGTTTAAATTTTTCATGTATTTATTCATTATAAACTATTGAGGTAAAGGTAATGAGGATGGATGTTGAAGAGTGTCACTTCATATCAAGGAATTTTGAATAATATATATAACATCCACAATTTATACATTGATAAGGGCATATGTCCTGGAATGATGGTCCATGGGACACCACAAAAAAAATGTATTGTTTGAATGTCAGAATAAGTAATTCATGGAGTGGTTTAGACTAAATAATTCCTATAATTCTGATATCATAAGATCTTAAGAATCTTTGAAAAACTTCATTTTGATTATTTGTATCAATATAATCTTCAAGAAACGAATCCATATTTTATCATTAGGTATGGAGATAAATAGTTTTTTTTTTGTAAAAAGATGTTGATATTGGAAAATCAAAAAAAATTGATGTTCATGTTATTGATTAGATTATATTGAATGATTTGAAGAATGTGTATAAAAGATAGAGGAATATTATAAATTAATAAAATATTGTTTTATATAATTAACATTATATTAATGGAAAATTTTCTATCCAACTGAGATGATAATTCTAAAATCATCATATGTATATTAGTAATATTATTAGAAGAGTTACAAGAATATTCATGAAATATTGATGCTCAAGCAGGAACATCAAAATTTTGGGAAATGGATGGTATGACAGACTAATGTAGAAAGAAGATAATTTATTTGATATTATCAACTATAATTATAAATATTGTTTATATAACTAGGAATGGATAGATATTTCTAAAATTTATAGATTTTAGAGAAATTGAATGACAAGATGGTGCAGCATAACATGAGAGCCAATTCAGTTGTATGTCATGAATGGATAAATATATTAAATTATTGAATAAATATGGATAATAAATCTTAATAAAATTCTAGAATCAAAATAATAACATGATAATATGTGCTATTATTCATTGTGTGTGAAATTTTAATGGTTAGAAACATTCCTAGGAATAGATATTGGTAAATATATTTCATTAGTTAAAATGAGTTTATTTTTCATTGATTCTATCATCGATAGATAAACATGAAATTATCCATATAATGTAATATTTCTTTCATTAGAAAAAATATATCTCCAATTTATGGATGTGAATGAAACATGTATCCATCGTGAGTAGATAGAATTTAAATGAAGTATCTAATGTGTTTTATAGAGTATGGTAATTATGACATACTTATAAAATTAAAGAAATTTAATTTTGTGCTAAAGAATGTACCATTGAAAAAGAATCATAATTTGGACATATTATGTAATAAGAATTATTCAGGTGGGGAAATGTAGATACTTTTTTACCTGATGTAATGAAATGATGAGACTCTCATTATAATTCTTTTGTGTCTTAATAACATTTTGAATGTCCAAATTTCTGAATGAAATATGCATAAATCAACATGAATGTTGTTAAGAGTCACATACATGAATTATATTATAGGAGAAAATAAAATATTGGGGTTATGGATATAATGGGATATATGAGTTCATACCTTCTTGTTATCCTAGAGAGACTACATTAAAAATTAAATAGATTTTTTGGAATATATAGATAAAATAATCTCACTAACCCCCCAACAGAACAATTTAGATTTCAAATTCATTTGATTACGAAAATAAAAAAGAGGGCTACTTAAAGAATAAAGCATCATATGAGCCAATTTTATTAATTTTATTATATTAAATTATTTTAATTCATTTGAAAATAATATTTTTTTATTATCAAATTGAAGTCAATTTATCTAAATCACTCGATGGTAACATTGGGAAGCTATTAAGTCTATTTTATATTACATTATAGTAATGGAAGAAGTTTTATAAATATTGTAGTAGATTATCAATTTTGTTATTTTATTGAATGTATACTTAAATAAATAATAAAATAATTGGAAGAAAATGATTTTTTTTGTACCTATGGATAAACAATGAATAGTTAGTTATCATGGATGTATTTGATTGTTTCTTTAAGTATAATTAAAACATAACATACAACTACAATGGATGTAGGGATGGAGTTTATTTGGCTGAATCAATAGTTAATAGAAATCCTATTATTTCATGAATAGTAATCCATTTATATGATATCATGATTGTGTATCACTAGTATTGAAATATGGTATTCCATGATTAGATGAAAAATATTTTCCAAGACAACTACATCATTATACTCATTTTTGAGGAGAAATTTTTAGATCAATATTGGATTACCAGTGGAAATAATCCTTTAGTTATGTTAAGTAAATA
Source organism: Viscum album (assembly GCA_963277665.1). NCBI lineage: Eukaryota > Viridiplantae > Streptophyta > Magnoliopsida > Santalales > Viscaceae > Viscum > Viscum album. The sequence continues at coordinate 2,054,358,912 of OY728120.1, read as the reverse complement.
AAATTTTTAATATAATCTGACTTTATATAATTCCTCAATGGGGATTGGGATAATGAAAAGAGAATAGAGAAACATAGTATACTATGGATGTGAAAGGAAGTACACTCCCAAAGTGTGTAAGGTATTCTCACGTTTCCTTGAAATAATTCATGATTTGGGAGATTGTAATATATTACTTATGTTTTTAGTTAACATGATGTTTTTATTCATTGATAGAATCTAGGAGATCCGAAATATGTGGAGAAAACTAATGTAATAATATTATGCGTTCAAAATATTTTACCAATGAAATCATTTGATTCTACCATATATACAAGATATCACCACACAGAAAATAAATGGTGATTCTTCTATGATAATTGGTTTCAAAAATGTCCTTCCAACTAGATAATAATTATTATAATAGTTAGTGGGTTCTGATCTATATAAGTAATTAGTGATATGAATAGTGTGTTGATATTATATATAGTGTATTGATGAAGTACATAGGTCATCAAGAAATTATATAGTGTTTATCTATTACAAGGAAATATTACTATAGAATTTTCCAAGTGTATGTAATTATTATACATCTAGTGAAAATAAATAAAACTATAATGATTACCATACACACATAAAATAAATAATTAGTATCATGTAAATCCATTTGGATTCACTCTAGAAAAATTCTATTCATTTTTTTATTAATTTTGTTCACTAAATACTTGTGATTTTTTTCCAATGTAATGGGTTAGTTTGGAATGGTTTCGGGGTATGATGCATTAACATCACACATTAAAAAAATAGTCGATGCCACTAAATTAATGGACAATTATTTGTTTGTGTAGGAAAATAATAAACATTGAAAAAGTATTGTTTTGGTGGATCACAGATCATGGTTCAAGTGATTTTATGTAACTATCCATGTCTCCCAATATGTACAAGGACAATATGTTCTCAAGATGATGTAGATATTAGTGGTTTCATAGAAAATCATGGAATAGAGCATTAGAACGAAGTAATATGGATACTCATGTATCTAAAAAAGTTTATTAGGGCATTCCTCATGTTTATAAATGGATGACTCATTATAAGGGTATGTTCACAAATATAATAGATGTAATATATACACATTGATAAGTAACATATGATTTTTATTTACCAATGGATGAACAAAAATATTATGGATGTTAATACTGCTAAAGGTAGTTTCACAATCTATCATGGAATTAGATTATATTTTTACAATGTTAATTGGGATGTAGAAGTTATGGGTATATGGTTTTTTAAAGGATCATAGAAGGAATATAAGGAATAAATGTTATTCTAAGATAGTTAATGTGTACTCCATCATGAGAAGAATCTCATTATTCCCCTTTAGAAAAATAATTTTTAGTTGAAGTGCCACCTAATATAATATAATACAGAGGATAAATTTATTGAACAATGGAATATGGGAGGAATTATTAATAAATATGAAATTCTGAAAAACATTATAGTATAAAAATCCTTGTCATACTCCTTCATGATACAAGGATGAACATAATGAATGTAAGGGGGTTTTCATGGATTTTTTTATGAAATGAAAGTATGTAAGGATGTTTATAAACATCATATGGGATCCAAAGGGGAATAGTGTCGAATCCAAGACAACAACATTTATGTGGAGGGTGTTTTAATTATGTTTTGTGAAAAATATTTTTTTTTTAATTTGAAGAATATTTAAGAATTTATCTTTATAAATATTGTACATTTTATTCTAGATGATCATAGTGGTAGTTATACAATGTGTTTAATAACTAGATGTACCTTGTAGCAACAATCATCTCTATATAATAGTACTGTAAAATACGTAATTGGAAATTCATAGTAAAAGAAATATTTGACATGTATGAATACCCAAATATTTATTTACAATTATATGTATGTATAATATAAATTGATTTCAATGATTATTATAATTTGAAGATGAGCTGGTGCAGTTTCCATTGTATTTGATAAAGTGCATGGATTCTTGTGAAGATATGATGGTGGTGGAATGTGTTATATCATATAGACTAATCTTTAAATAAATTATTGTGTTTAATTTTCACTTATATTTTCAATCATTATAATTTCACTTTTTCTTCCATTATTATAAAGTGCCTTACAATTCCTATCATAGATCTGGCCTACATACAATCATCGTAAACACATTTATTATTCATTTTTATTTCATTTATTCTTATCCATTTTAATTTGTTTCCAATTATCTACAATGATCATGTTTATTTGATGTCAGATAACCAAATAGGGTTCCATCATCCAGACATTAATACTGAGTTCTTCTAGTTTTTAAAAATCTAATTGTTTTTCGACAACTGAGGATTCAAATGTGAGTTAAAGAACAAATAATGATCATTACAACACAACATTCAATGTAAATGGTTCCTTTTATTATGATTTGGGAATCTACAATATAGCATAAATAAAATTATTGTACTAATCATTATAGATGTACCAAAAAGATTGATGTTACTAACCATGTATTTATCAGAATGTTGTTAGGGATGGATCATCAAATTATTCCAAATAATAATAAGTTATCTCCTAGATATAAGAAACCATCAAATGTAATCAAGAATATTAGGGATAAAAATTAGTTCAAATGTACGAATAATTTTTGTGTAATCTATTATGTGTAGAGTAGCTAACATATTTCAAAATTCAATATAATGACATTAAATTGTATCGGTTAGAATTTGGTGGAGTTAGTCTCAGATATAAAATGTCAATAATTGTTTATTCACATTATAATATGATGTTATAATTTATTATATACCCATTCAATTATAATGTTTTGTTTTCCACAGAAAATTTGTACCATCAATAAAGGTATATGGGAGTGGTAATACTTCAATATTCAATAGTGGAATATTTTTTAACAAAAACGACTCTCTTTAGCAATATAAGGATGAAATTTTAAATTTATGGGATAATATTTGGGTAATTTTTGAGGTGATTTTTATTTATATTTGATAATAATTGAGAATTTAGACTTTAGGGAGAAAATCGTGTATTTTAGTGAGTTTTTATGTATGGAATTGTCATTTATTGTATAAGGGGGCATTAATTATTCCTAGGTTATATTGAAATTCTTATTATAGTTGGGGAAGGAAAATTTATGGATAAACACATGGTTGTGTACACTTTTAAAATCAACCACTTATCTAGGGACCCATTCTTTTAATGATGCATGGTTAGTTTCGTGGAATCTGATAGCAGGTAGTCATGTCATGAATTCACTTTCATGGTCCTTGAAATATGAATTTTATCTATTTTTTAGAGGTTTTAACCCATTATCACTCCCATTTGAGACATTTATCATTGATATTATTTATGGTAATTATAGGTTATTATTTTATTTTCAACTCTTAGTCCATTTTATATTTAGTTGTATAGGATTCACATTATGTTTTTTTCCACTAGATATTAATTCTTATATTTTTTTCCAATATCCTTTTGAATATGTATAATATATAAGTTTTTAAATGAATATGGTTTTTGGGTGATAATGATTAGGGGATATTGTTTTCTCATGCTTGATAAGGTTAATGGAAATGAGGAATTTTTGTTTGGGGAAAATATTTCCCATTGTCAATATGTTAAGTTGTGTTCCATCACGAACATGATTTTTTCCAAAATATATAGGAATTTAATATTTTTATGCATATATATTATTTTATTGGTTCAAAATGAATCATTTATATATGTACAAAGACTCTATAAAATATATTTCTATTTAAATAAATTTTGATTATAGATGAATGGTAGATTTATTATTTCCTATTTTTTATATAATATTTCTGAAAGGTAAATAGTTTTATTTGTTGAAAGAGATGTTATTATATACATATAATTTAGATAATTTTATTTTCAATAATTACTTTAATATTAATGGGATATTGATATGGGATCAAACATGAGATTGAGAATTTAGGATCATACGAAGGATCCTCATCGATCTCAATAGTGATTTGGGGAAATGCATGATTCAATTTGAATTCCTTATCAAGAAGATTTCTAGTGTTAGGGTTGTAAATACACATTTGGGTAGGAGGAAACAATTGGATTCCATTAATGGTGTAATGGAACCTTCAGTTTTTTAATATTAACAATGTAGTTTATGTTTGTAGTTTAGAAACTGTGGAAATTAGGCCATGTTAGATTGTGATTTGATGAATCTGTGGTAATAGTTATTATAAAAATTATTTAAATTGATTTTATAAAACCCCATTGGTTTGAGATTTTTATAAAACACATTTAATTGATGATCCATTTTCCCATTCATGAGGTTTATGTGAATACATTTATGTACCGTGATTGGTCATTCACTCAACCCTTAAATACACACCTTTGAAGAAGTGTGTCTTATATATAGCCTGATATGGTTTAATTCAAGGTATTATTTATCACTAGTGGTATTGTAAATTCGTATAAGTGAATATTACAAGAAATTGGTGTAATCTATTAGTTTACTTTTTTATAATTTTTAAGAGGCTATAAGAAGTCATTTTAATACACCATTTTTGTGTTATGCACTTCATGTCTCAATAGGTTTACAATTTCAATTGTATACTCTTTTTTCACATTTTTAGTTTTTGAAATATATCAATTCATGTCTTAATGTTATCTATCATGTACTATATTTCATGTTACATTGCGAATTATTTCTATTATACCATGGGATTTTTATATTTGTTACATATTTCCTCATTCAAATATTTTGGTTAGATTTCAACTTGAGGATCGTGGATCATTCGATATAATATCATAAAAAACTATATTTAATTAATAATCACAATTTATTAATATCCATTGGTGTTTAGGGTTATTCACCCATGCAAATGTCACATTCTATATTGAATCAGGTATGATCACGAGATTATGATTCAATTCATGATGATTCACATAATATGTGAATTCACTTGAATTTATGGAATAAATGGAAAAAGATTCATATTGATTTAAATTTAAATAATATTTCACAGTGATTTATATTATTTTTATTTTTTCTCTACTGGAAATGTGGCAATAATACTAGTCCCCCTATAGGGATTGAATAATTGTTGGAATATTGTTAAATATCAATTATGTCGTGTGTCATATAAGAGTCGTTGACCAAAAAGATATTATTTTATTGGAATAACAATTATGTAATTTTAAATTTTAATGTCAATGTGTCAATTTATGAGGAAAAAAAAGAACAATAAACCATATCATACATAATTGATCCATGGAACTTGTTAGAGAAATATTAATATATTTATCAGAATGCAAATTATTACATTGGGTAAAATGATAACTCCCCCAATTTACTTGGAAATTTTCCATTTATAATCTATTAACTATAAGAGATAAATAAATTCAGATATTTTTAGATATATGTATTATTTTCATAACAATAAAACTAAACAATATGTAGTGGTTTTGGACTAATTATGAAATGAATAGTTTGTTTCATTGATATACAAACTATATAGGGAAGTCATGCACAATAAGGAATATCGTATTGAGAATAATTCATTGTATGGTCTTCAAATTAAAAAACTAAACACCCAAACCATTAGTATAGGTAAAAGATCAATGATTATAATTTTAATAGCTTTATTATCCTCCAGGAATTTTTTTATACAACATAATCTATATTTTAACGAATATAATGATTTATTATAATAAAATTATCTCCTCTATAAGGTAAATTAACAAAATTATACTCAAAATTGAGAGTAATGACATCAGATTTATGTTCATAGATATTTAATTTCAATATATATCAAATCTATCATATAAATATATATATATATATATATATATATATATATCTTATATCACCATTTAATGGGTTAATATTGTAAAGAGTTATATATTGATTATTAAAAATCTATAGTAGATAATATAATAGTTAATATTCGATAATGACCATTTTTAATTTCATTAATGTATTGGAAATATAAAATATCAACATCTAGTTATGTGGATTTGAATTTTCATCCCGGTTAAAACTATATTATAGTTATATATATAATATTTTTAATCATTGTTATATTTTATTATTTATTTTTGGTAAATCAGGGTTAAAGATTTTTTAAAATATTGAATGTGAAAAAATTTGGATCTTATTGAAAATGGAGAATTTTTAGAATTCATAAATATTATTAAACCATATTTTTTTAAATCAAAATTTTATATTTATGAATGGTTATTTTTAAATGATTTTATTATTAAAATAGTTTTGTAAAAATTAATACAATTACCAATGAAAAATGATTTCTGTGATTGGGGGGTCCCATATTTTGTTAGGAAAATCTGTTATTTATCATTTTATTTATTTATTTATATTTTTTGAATGTATAATTTTGAAATATGTTTCCCTATATCAAGATGTATCATTAATGAAAAATGTTTGATTGTTTTGTGTAATGGTGTGTGGAATAGTTATTCGATTGTGCTCAAATGGATAGCTCTATTTCCAGGATATGGTGGGTAACTATAAATGATATAATGGAGGTTATATATTGTTGAATGATTACATGGTACATGAATTAATTTTTGTTTGATATTGATCATTTATATTAGTTTTCAATGTTTCCTAATATGTTATATTATTTTTAATTTCTTATAATACTCCTAGACACATAGGATTCATTAGATGATTTTTATGATGATATATCATTATTTGGAGTTAGGTAAAATTAAAAATATTTTTCCAATTATGGAATGATTATTCTTCCAATGAAATAGGTTTTTGGGAAGTAATACATTAATATCATTAATAAATTGGGGAGTTTTAAAAAAATTATCAATTCTAGTAATGGAAAATGAAAAGTTGTTTCATTTTGAAAAAAATTATATCAAAGAGGTTTTCTTATCTCTGTTTTTGAAAACAATTCAATACAAATGTATTGATTTATTTTATTATTTTTCAATTGATTTAAAAAAAAATAACTTATTTTATTTTTTATTTTTTATTCTCTTTTACATTTTAATACATTTTATTCGTTGGAAATATCCAACTGAATTATGTTCTCACCCACTATATATGCATGTTTTTAATATACACGACTTCTAAAATATATTTGATGGTTTTTTATGTATTATTATAAAATAAAAAATATTACAATACATAGGATCCAATATTTATTTATCCAATGAGCCATGATATATTCATTAATAATCCATTATATCTTAAATTGTAAATAAATTGTAGCATTACCTAAAACATTATTATTCCTCCGATATTATTATATGTCACATATATTATTATTAATACAGTCTTTTAGAAATGGGGTAACAATATAAAATATTATTATAATATCTTAATAAAGGTCACATATATATAAAACAATTATGACATAAAAATGAAATATATAATATGAAATGAATTAATAATAAGATAATGTCATATAACTAAGAACATAAGTATGATATATTCTTATATAAAATATTAATATACATAAGTAATCACAAGGATAATATTAAATAATATCATTATTATATAATTAAAAATTTATAATATATTAACCATACCTTCATAGAATCTTGAAAATAAATCATCTATATGAAACAAGTCTATTCCATAGTAACACCTCCTGGATATTTATTAAATAAATGATAAAATGAAAAAAGGTAGAGGTTTGGATCACACAAAGGGACATTACCACATCTATAAATAAAATATAATCTTAATTTATCATAATATCAATTATAGTTTTAATATTTATAGTCAAAATAATCAGTGGTTTCTAACTCTAATTATTAATTACCTTTATTGATGATCCTAAGGGTCTCATCATTAGACCATTTTTTCCATTAATGTGAGATTAAGCATTGAATACCTATAATATTTTGTATACAAGGTCCTTCGAATGTTGTTATAATCCTTTTATAGCATACATTTCGGAGGACTACGAGTGAAAAAATTACTCCTATATCCCGTTTGATTTATTAAAATGTCCTTAAAATAAGCCAAACAATCACCCACATATGTTTTGAGATGAGCATATAATGTAACTATTCAATGTAGTTTAAATTTTAATCATTCAAAAAATTAACCCTTTTTTAATAAATATCAAATTTATTGAAGTAACATTGAGTCGTATAAAATTTTGGATGATTATCTTTGCTGGTACCATCTTCATATGTTCCATCTCCTAGAAAATTAATTTCCAATAGCTGCACAATGATAAATTTCACAATAATATCATATTTTGGAGGAATATACTGTAATATAGAATAGTGAAATTACTCATTTTTTGTATTTCCAATATAATGTAGCTCATAAGTAATTTTCTTTGTTAACAACACCCATTTTATGTTCCCCAATTAAATCATATTTTTTTCAATGACTAACATTTAAAATAGTGCCTTAATTATTATCATGTATACCCTGATGAGAAAAATTGTGATCAGGTGAATCCAATTACACATTAATTTCAATGCCTAGCGAATAATTATTATCCTATAATTCCTCTAACACTTCCATTTTCTTTTAATAAGTGGGGAACATATGTCTATAAGTTATATCAATATTTATTATAGAAATTCAATTTTATCATTGATTATACGTCAGTACCTCAAAAGACATTTTTCTCTTGTCTCATTTCTAATAATATACCATACATATAATGTTATGATAAAATACATGATATATATATTGTGGAAACAAAAATACATTGATAAGCTATATAATTTCAGTTTTGAACAATTAAATAATAAATTCAACGCATCGGTCATATGAAATTAATATCAAATAATACATATCAAAATTATCCTAAAGGAACAAATTTTAAATAAGGATAACTAATAAATAAATATCCATATTAAAATAATTGATATGCTATTTACTTTTTTTTATATTCTATATAATAAAAAATTTATTTTGGTTAATAACTATTAATAAAATTTGAAACTGTATGATATTCACATCCTAATGCAATATACCTTTATCAATGGATTAACTAGGTAAAATACATTTCTCCAATATGGTTAAAAATAAACGTTAAACATTATATTCAGTTGTTTTCAAAATTATAAGGAAAAATAAATTATTGAAAAATAAAATATATCAATTCAATTTCATTAGAATATATATTTGACTAGAATTAGTGATGCCAAATTGCTACAATGAGAAACATCTAAAAATGAATTCAATGATACGAAATGGGAATAACATCCAAAATGATGTATAATCCACCCAAAACTGATTGAGGCTTCACCGGATATATAACCATATAAATTCCAAAAAATATCCCCTTCATTGAAAATATATATATATTATAAGAAAAATATATTTCCTATGTTGGGATTTTATTAATGGGTTTTATATTAATATTTTTTCATTATAAATTTTTTTAAAAATGTTATAATGAGAGGGAATGATAATTTAAAACTAATTTTATAATAAGGCACTTGTAAACATGATTTTTTATATCATTTGAGATGGGAATATAATGGAATCAAAATGGTTAGAAACCTAAAGTCAAAATAAATAAATAAGAACATTTATCATTTATTTTATTTTCTTTGTATGCGAAAAAATTATTATGGAATTTTTATGACCTACGTGGATTGACTATTGATAGGGAAATGAAAGAGGATAACCATGATTGATTATTTTTAGAGTGAAGGGAAAAGGATATATCATAGGGTATTTATAATAAATTAGGAATGATTTTTTAATAACTGTGGATATTTGTTTTTGGTTACCAAACTTTTGGAAAATGACAAACCATTATCTTTCCCATGCTTTTTAATCAATTTATTTTACATTTAACATATTTATGTTAACATTACCATTTTAAATAACCCATATACATTTTTCGATAATATTATATCATTATAAAATACTTTTATTCATATTTAATTATTTTATAAAAATTAAATTACATTTTATTCTAGAGAATGTTTTTTAGTTTTTTTAATAATGTATTTCAATTTTATAATTTTTATTATTTTATTGAATAAACACATGTTTTTTCAAAAATTAAAATATATTATTTATTACATCATATTTAAATGCAACTAATGTTATAATACAAAATGTAAATACATACTATAGTATAAAAATTATCCTATAATAATATATCCTAAACAAATTCTAAAAAAACGAGGTAAATATTCAATATAATAATACAAAATTATAATTCCTTTTAATGAAAATAATTTTACTCAACATTTCAAATATATGTTTTATACAAAAATAATAATCTGTTTCCAAAATCATTTATTTTTTCTAAAATTTTATAAAATATATTTTGAAATATAATTTATTAATCTAAAATATATGTATTTAAGTTAAATTTTTTTCTCATCCAAATATCCATTATTTTTATTTATAAATTATAACAAATTTTTATCTATTTTTGTGGTATAATTGTATATAAAATGTTCAAATTATTATATCAATTTAAATATTACATTGCTAATATTCCAATGGTATCCACACCCTTCAAACAATCATATTTCCCAACACAAATACAAATCTGACTAACATCTTAAATTATTCTTTTAATTCTCTTTCATTATTGATAGAATATATTATATTGCAATAATTTTTATTTATATTTATTATGTAACTTATTTTAATCTTAATTTTAGAGTATTGTCCAATATTTTTATTGAATATAGTACCTCATTGTGTTTTTCTATGTTTTATAACAAAATTTATTTCTTTTCTACTGAATTTAATAATCTAAATTGTATAGTACTACTATATAGAAGTAAATGGGATTGTATAGGGTAATAAATGTTATCATTTAATTATTATTTTTAAATATAGAATTGTGAGTTATGAATTCTCTATCCTCTTATAGATTTAAAACATTAAAATTTTATAAATACATAAATCCATAAACAAATTTTTTTAAAACATAATAATTATTTCGAAAAGCCTCCTTGTCAAATTCATAAACATTTTATAACTCAAAAAAAATTTAATTGGATTTTTTTTTATTTTTTTAATTAAATTAAATAATCTAGAGTGAATTTTCTTTATATGTTAATTCAATAACTATTTTTAATTAATCATTGGTGAATACGATAATTGTGTTTGGGAACATGTAGTGAATAATGAATGATTAAAAAAAAATTATTGTAGAAGGTTTAAAATTTAATTAGAGTTTTAAATATGGGAATTATAATTAGAACCTTATTTTTAGAATATTTACCTAACCATTAGTATAGTAACATGACTTCTAGATGATTAAAATGACCATTAAGGAAAATGATGAATTAGCCTTTTGAATAATTTTTACCATCTATTAAATATCTAAATAATAAATAATATTAAATAATAACTATACCAATGTAAAAGAACCTCAAAATAAAATATTTTATAATAGTTATTTACCAATTAATTTTAATATTTATAGAAGGTAAATTAATATCACAACACTCCATTTAATATAAATTCTGAATCCCTTGATTATTTAATTACATAATAGATATTTTTTTTTGAAATGATAGTTTATTTGATTTATTTATTCAAAACACCTCTCCTCTCATATTATAAATACTACACCACACCACCTCAATTCTACGAAAACCATAAGAACCATAGATGCCCATTATCAACAACATACTCTACCAAAAATATCATATCAATGATTTGGAGGATTTGTTTCTCTAAATCACCAAAAAATAATATAACACATCATTCCATAATAAAAAAATAGTTATATGATTTATAACAAGGGTTTTAGTTTCATATATTTCTAGGATATGATTGGTTTATAGTTTTAGAGAATTTGGAATACCATTAAAAACATAGTGTACATTTCAAAACTATGTACATTTTTTCATAAATTTGGTTAAAACTTTTACACCCATGTTTTATTAAGGACACGTTTTTTATTTTTAAAATATCTCTATTCATATTTTTATAATCACTATATGTCCTTATGCCCTTTTCAAAAAAATTTAAAATGTGTCACGACAAAAAGTCATCAATAAGGGTTATAAAAAATTAAATCATGTTTCCATATTTAAAATTAATAAATACTATTAATTAGCCTATATTTATTTACATAATATACATTGAGCCCAAAATAAGAATTAAAAATACATTAAATATACATTAAATCAAAAAAGAAGTTAATGAATTAAAATTTGGAGTGAATGGAAAAATCATAATCAATAAAGTTACATGGGAAAAAAGAGAAGCCATAAAAATAAAAATTTCATAATTAAAATATTATAAAAATTCCATTAGTCATGAGATAATTCTCTTACTTATGAAATAAAAATATTTTCATTATAAAAATAACATTAATTGAAAAACCATGTATGTATCCAAGGACATAATACTTATATTAAACCATAAATGTAACATTATAAATAAATAAATAAAATTTTTAATTCCAAAAAATCACTTAGGATTAATATAGTTTTCATTAACTCCATTACATTACCAAATACATTGGAGAGAAATAATATTCCCACACATTATCTAAGCTATCTTAATGCTATAAGAAATTGTAAAACATTTCCATGAACCATATCGGAAAACCTATAATATCTTTCATTTAAATCATTTAATTGAATAAAATAATTTTTTTTAAATATATTCTGAAACACAATCATGATTCATATCAAAAGTGTAAAAATACATTTTCCCATAAAAGCACATAAAATGAAAAATTGTGAAAATAATTGGATATATGTTCTGCTCGGAAAAAAATATACCATTATAAAGTAAAATTATTAAATATTATTGGTTTGGCTGGTGCGATTTTTTTTCTTTAATACATTAAAAACATTATTTTTACAATTTTTGTATAAAAAGTCAAAAATGAAGTTTAAGAGAATAAATGAAAACATTCCTTTTTAAAACATATTAAATGCTTTCAAAATTAGTTGAATACATCCTTTATTGTTCCTTTAAATATTAATATGTATATTTTGGAAACATCTAAAAATTAATGAATATGTAGGGGAATGCAATTAAAACATTAAAACAAAGCTATATAGAAAAATATTTTCCCTTATCCAATGAATTTACTCATATATCCATTAAATTCATGAATAATAAAATAATATTAATTTTATGCATAATTAAGATCCAATTTTACTTTTTTCTCCCATAATCCGATTAATTTCAGTTATTACAATTTATTATAATGTTTCAAACTTGTTTAATTTCAAATTGGATATTTCTGGTTCATTCAGTTTATTCAAGAAAAAATATATCAGTTCATTTATTTAGGTCAAAATCCCTCATCGATATGTCAATTAAAAAAAATAAAAAATTTAATTAACATTTTTATAAATTTAATATATGATTATAATCTATTATGTAATGTGGTCAGGGAAAATATAGCTCATTTTTTCATACTGATGGTAGTGCATAAGTATTTATTCAAAATGTTATCATTTTTCTAAAAGGTTCAAATGAAAATAAGTAAGAAATATTTTCTATTGAATGAATCATAAATATGATATAAATTTTTTATTTATACATTATATCCATATTTATAAACATCCATATAATGGGACATTACAATATGATTACCATACCGTTGTGGAGGTGGTAGTGCACACGTACCCATAAGTGATGTTATCTTTTTCCAATGGATTAAATGGTTCATAAGGTATATAATATAGTATATTTATAAAAAAAATATATTCATAAAAATCATTGATATTAATTAATTCCATATACTTAAATATCCATGTAATTTGGGGATGTAAATTAAATAATATCACATTATGGATGTGGTTGTCCACAGATTCCTTGGAATGATGTTTTCATTTATAATATAATGTAAAAGAAGATTAAATATAGATGTAACATAAAAATAATAACATTTTATTATATTTTATAAAAAGATTTTATAATTGAAAAATGTTTACGAGTTGTTTGTTTGGGTAGAAGAAGAAGTAAACATGAATGAATATAATTAAGAGATCTGGCTCCCCATTGTAAAACCTCCATTGAATAACAACATAATCATATGATGATGAAATTATAAAAGGAAAATATTCTATGATTTTGGAAGGTAAGTTAATATTGTGTTTATGTAGTAAATAGTAATGTTATATTAGTCAATTTTTTTAATAAGTGAGGAGAGGAGTTTCATTTTTTATAATAGCGGGGATTGGGAAACATGTAATAATTCAATGTTTAAAAATAATAATAATTTAATTATTTTTATATATTAAACTGATAAATCATTAAATGTAAAAAATCTAAATAAAATTTATATATGTATTTGGGACCTCATTACATAGTTTTACCTTAAATTCTCCTTTTTCCTCATTATTATGCGAACTAATTTTACAATTGTAACTATTCTTTATGACCAAAATTGAAAATGACATAATTCCTAAATAATATAATAATTATTTAATGTATTAAATATATTTTTAAAATTTAAATTATAGAAATGGAATAAATACATTTTAATGTAATTGAGAATATGAAAAAAATGGTATTTAGAAAAATAAAATTTTAAGATATTAAATCAGTTTATATAATAATCAATAATGATAAAGATTATTATAAAAATAATTTTGTTTTTTTTATAAAAAAATTAATAAATAATTTTTAATTCAATTAATAACATTAATTATCTTCATAAATTCTATAAATAAAAATATAATTTTTTAATATGTATTATCATTATTCACCCAAAATTCAATATATTTAGAAAAATCCAAAAAAATAGACAAAAATACATTTGATATGATTTTATATACAACTATTTTAGTTTCACCAAATTAATAATCATTAATTTAATATTTCAAATATTAAATAAAATAGTGTAATTCATGCAAAAAATCAATTAGAATAAAACAATTTCTTTTTCGATTGAAAATTTTGTCAAAATTATAATGGTGAATATGAAACTATAAAATATGACCAAGCATATTGATAAAAACATAAATTTATTTACTATTAAAAATATATCGTTTTTAAAATTATTCTCTTATTAATGAAATTAATTATAGGTAATTGATTTCATTATATAAAAATGGTGTGTATTTTTTCCTCATAACATTTTATGATTATGAAGATTCCTTTTCGATAATGTGTTACATCCATATGGTCCTGAAAAGATAAGTCACCTTATCATTAACAATATTCTCTATATAATCTAGATAATGATCTATATTTTTCTCATAATATATATTATATAGAAACTATACCACTTTAGAAATAAAATCACGGGATTCATCAGGTACATATTTCAATAACAAGATACAAAAAATACATCATGTACTTAAGACAATCATAGTTATAATCCCACTATGTATGAGATGAATCCAACTTTTTAGAAATTCTAATATGGAAAATCATACCATGAATATAATTATCACTTTCTACCAATACCAATAACATATTCCATTGAGATTATTTATGAAAAACATGATTTCCATTCATTAATGAGATATATTTCTTATGATTATCTACAAAAATGTTATACCAATATGGAGACACCTTAATATGAAAATAAATAACATTTAGCTTCTCAACCATCTCTTCTATCAATTATGATCTCTATAATATAATCTTACATATTTCATCCTAATATTCTATATTTCAAAGTAGAATTCAATATAATTCCTCAAAAGGCATCATCCCCACACTTGAATGGAAAAATTTATTATATAAAACATGAAATAATGAATGATTTATATCTCCACATAACTAGTAATATAGAGACTATTGTTAAATAATATACTCAAAAGTATGAATTTTTCACTATGATTGTCTATTTTATTTAGAATAAAAATACATATAGTAATTTAACTTATAACCCACTAGATATTGATGTCCTTTCAGAAAAAGATGGTGCCAGTAAGGGATATAAATTGGATAAAATAAGGGTAAGAACACTATATAACTTATATTTTTCATTAAAATAAATTATACATGATAATAAAAAGCCTAATAATTTCAAATTGATTGAAAATTATATGCTTTATTAAAATGATCAACAATAACCCAAATCACATTTTTACAAAAACAAGATATTATAAATCCCACAATTAAAACCAAGGATATATTCCCACTTAACCATTTAGACACTATAAATGAATGAAGAACCCCCTTCGGTATTTTTTTATTCTTTAACATGTTTAAAAGTAAAACATTTAATGGAAAAATTGGTAGTATATATTTCTATTATGACCATCCAATCTATTCCACATGGTCATTTTATATTTATATTCTTCCAAGTTGAATAGAAAATGGGGAGCTATTATCCTCACATTGTAGTTAATTCCATAAATAAAAATATCTTATAAAACATTACCACATTCAAATTCTAATAATGAATTCTGTTCCATAATTAAAGTACACTAATATGAATTCCTTATCCTATTCTACATTTTCGTGAGTTCATGATCTTCTTTTTAGGCCTTTTTATTTTTTTCATCTTTTGATTATTGTTATGATACTAGATCTAAAAGAGTGTCAGTTTCTATACACACAACATCCAATCACATATTCAATAAACAATAAACTAAACTATCATATTCGAAATTGTTCGAAGATAATGATTCATTATATTTTTAACTCAAGGTATTCAATTCCAATTTAATTTTACCTAGATGATGTTGAATCATGTTATCACAATACCCTAATTTGTTCTACCTATCTTCTTTGCTATGTGTTCAACTATTTTTTATTGAACATATATTTTATGATTATTTGGTTACTTAATATTACACCATTTACTCCATATAAAATATTCCTCCTAATTTCTATTTTAAAAAACACCACAATAATAAAAAAAATATTTTTTTGGATAATTATTATCATGGATTTTTAATTGGTGAGATTAATTTAAAATTAGTCAATAATCATATATCAAGACACAATGATGGCCCATTATGTATGAATAACTATAAATAACAAACTCCACATTTATTTATATTGAAAATTTATATTGGGAATTAACCAATATTATTTTCAATTATGTAAAACATTCATCAAATTCTTTATTCTAGTTGAAATTAACTACTTTTCATGTTTACTTTGTAATTGGGATCTATATGAATGACATTATTTCAATATACCATCAGAAATAACCAACTAGTATAAATAAATTAATTTTATTGGGTATATTTTATGTTTTTATCCATGCTTCAAAATAACACATATTTGAATGATCAATATGTATTCCATATTGTTAAATAATAGTCCCAAGGACAGAAATATTCTATAGCCAAAATTCACATTAAAATAATCCAAAAAAAATATTTTCTATTAAGGTTCTAAAAACAATATTTCTTTTTTTAAAATTTTATCTACAAATTTTATAATATATCATATTTTCAATGATTAGAACAAAACAAATTTTCTAAATAATCATATAAAACACAATTCGAACGATCCATTATTAAATAAGTTGCAATCGATAACCTAAAATGTGATGTTCCCAAGTAAGCATTATATTATTTTTCAATGTCAATATATATGTATGGTGAAGGTGATTCTGATGAATATTGAACTACTATGGATTCTTGAAGAAGTAATTAGATGTATTTATTAGAAAATAATCCTTGTAAGAACATGTGATCATTGAAGTATTTATATTTTCTATGGAAAATGATATGTGTGGTCGTTGTCATCAAAATTTATTGTTTAGTATATGAAATTACAGAATGTACAAAAAATGAAAAGAATGAAAAGTAAAATATTTGGGAAATTTAAAATAATATTGGACATATCCTTACATTATATAGAATAACTTAATAATGTTATTTATAATAGATTAGCAGAAAATTGGCCAGACCCATGAAAACTTGGGGATAAGTCAATTTCACATGAAGTAATGGATAATTCAATATGGTAACATGATCTCAAGTCTAGTTTGTGGTAGTAGGGAGGTATCATTTACATACAAGAGTTGATAGAACATGTATAATAACACATGTGAGAGATGTAGGAACCACCATGTAAGGTGGAAAGGTGATAGAGACAAAGGAAGACTCGTGCAGAACGAGACACATAAAATTTGGACTTCTTTATCAGTGATGCGAAATATTAATTAGATTCTAAAGGAGTGGTATTAATATATTGAAAGTTAATTTAGCAGGTATTATTTCATTGAATAAAAATAAATTATAATACCAAAGTCAATTTTATTGATGTGATCACCATCATCTAATAGAAGTTGAGTGATCTGTTACTACATTTGGTTGTTCAAGGGGTTTTTTGGTACATACAACTCCATGATGTTGAACATATGTTTTCATGATCATATGTAATGTCATTTCATCATCATCATCATTTCAATTTTAATTCAATAAAATATTATAAAAAATCCATTGCCGAGGAGGACGGAAATAATGCAGACCAAGGGAATAAGTGGTTCCTATAAAACATAGTAAAACATATTAAAATATAGGAGTGATAAATCCACCTCATGAAGTGAAATTTATTCATTTTCCTACCAATATACATAAAAATAGAGAACTTGATGGTATCCTCCATACCATAAAAGATATGGTAATTTCAGGACACATTAATCTATGTATCAAAGAGTATTATATTTGTCTTCCAATGTTCATACCATAATTGAATCTATGTCCAAAACTTATTCTATGTCTAAAAAATTAACTTTATGATCATGATTTTTGTTTCCATGAATATTTAAAATATTATAATCCACACCATTCTAAAATAACACATTCATAAAAAATGAATGAGTGGGAAGAAAATAATAACATAATATGTAGGGAAACATCTATTCATTAAATTTTAATAATATTTATGATGTAGTGGCATAAATAATTGTTTATTTTTGAAAATTAGAAATAGTTTTTCCATTCCATATATGTTTCAAAATAATTATCATAGTATATCACATTCTTGATTATGGATGAAAATAAATATTCCACAACCACAAGATTTCCTAATTGGATCTTGGTAAATTTTAACATCATGGAACACCACTCATATTGTGTGATATTTTTCAAATTCATGAATATAATTTCGATTCATACATTCAATTTCAGTCATGGGTGTTTATTCGACATGAATAAGAATACTAAATCCGTTTAGTTATTTAAAATCATGATTAAATAAAAGATAAATGTGTGTTATATTAAATATATTCAATATATTATTAAAATGGGTATATTACCCATGATCCTTTACCTATTAAATTAATTCATGATTAACTAATTTTGAACTTCATGGGATACACATATTTGTAAATTCTTATATAAGGATATAAATATATGTATGAATTTTCACATGTGTGCATGAAAATATATAAAATATATAAGAATCCTGCTGATAATAAATCCTTTATTGTTTTTGGAGAGATAAGTGTGGTAATTTTTAAACTTGATGGAGGAGGAAA
This sequence comes from Viscum album, assembly GCA_963277665.1. Taxonomy (NCBI): domain Eukaryota; kingdom Viridiplantae; phylum Streptophyta; class Magnoliopsida; order Santalales; family Viscaceae; genus Viscum; species Viscum album. Next base: position 2,054,339,578 of record OY728120.1, on the reverse strand, counting down.
AGACATTAAGAGGATTTATTCAATTTAATATGAGATTAATTAAATAATCATTCCATGATATAAAACAATAAATATTATTTCTAACAAATATAATTATATTTCAGTATTATATGAAAAAATTGAAAGAGAAGGCATTAACCTCTAATTGTGATCATAGTGTTCCCTTGTTGATTAAATAATTACTAGGATGTTTATGATGATAATATTCATGTTATTATTATTATTAATATAAATGTAGTATTAAGGTGATGAAGAAATAAATTGATAATTGAGAACATGCATACAAAGTAGGTGGGGATTTCATAGAATTAGACACACCCATTTTGATGAGAGAGTAATATGAGATGATTTGGTGAGTCCATAAAGGACATGATCCCATGTATTTGAAGCTAATTAGAATACATATTTCACTATATGTGAATGGAGTTTCTTGACATGTTGATCTTGTTAAAAGTGGAAGCTGGCGATATTAGGAGAGTGAAGGGGAAATATATATCCAACGGTATCATATAGGATTATCACATTGAATGATAAGGGAGTAGATCTAATAGTGGATCAATATAGAAGAATATAAGGCTCTTTTAATTAGGGTTCAAAACTAGTTTCTAAATGGGATCCATGGACAATTTATATATCCATCTAATGATGAGAAAGAGGAGGACAAAGATTGATTGGGTTTATAAAAACTATTTTATAAGATTTGGTGGTTTGGGTGTTGTACCAGTGTCACCATGGGGATTACGTACAATTTTTTATAACTGGTTTTTTCATAAATTTTTTTAATCCTGCATAATATAATAAAAAATTTATTTTAGTGGGAATAACCAACTTTGAATGGAGTATGATTTCCAAATGAACTATATAAATAATTCATTATATCTTCTTGCATTTATTGCATGACATGATGGTGAGTTTGGGATAAATCATTGAGAGGATTGAGAAAATTAATAGTGTCAAGAGGTTGAATTAAGGGAATTCGTGAAAACAGTGGACTAGTAATACAACCCCCCATTCATTTATTCTAAACTAATCATTAGTCTCTATAAGTGGAATCAGATAATGTTCCCTCTTTTGATATAAGATGTAATGGAGATTAAATTTTTTTGATATTTCAACTTGATCACCTCCCATCTTTCAATAAATTCCAATATTTATAAATTAAAAAATATAAGTGCAATAATTACTAAAGTATTGGAATTTTATAATAAATAAAAACCATACAAAAAATCATTGAATAATTTCATTATTATATTAATGAAATTTCATCCATATTTATCAATCATCCAATCATGTGATGAAACAAATATCCTTTTATATATTGAGATTTAGAGAATTTATAATAATATGTCGATATTTATCCTTGAGAAGTAAGTATAAGATCTCATGGATAATATATTTATAATGCAGGAAGAACTATTTGATAAAAAAATTCCTTCCTGTCCAATATGATCCAAAAATTCCTTGGAAAAATATCATAAATTCAAAAAAAAAATTTGGAGTAGCCTTAAACTAATAAGAAGATTATTTTATAAGAATAAGGTATGTATTATATTTCTAACAATGAAACTAAGTAAATTTTATTTGGGTTGTTTTAAGAAATATGATATTAATTCTTCCCCATTAATAGATTTGGAGAAAAATAAAATTATTTAACAACCCCCTCACAAATGTAAGTGTAATTTTATAGAATAAAATTAGTAACTAAGTTAAAATCATATTATAAATCAACAATGAATTTAAAAACTCTATGGCTCCGACTATATTTATGTAAAATATAGACACAATGTTGTTTCTTGTAAGAATAACCAGAACGTTCCCGAGGAAATGAAAAAATAATGGTTATTTTATGTATCCTAATGATTATAATGTGTCAAAGGAATATATTGGTTCACATGAATAGTAATAATCTATACACCTTTAAAATATTTGATATATATAATGAAGTTCGTGGAATTTATGGTCATGAAGGGAAAAAAGAAGAAATATGTATCACAAGGATGACATGTGAAGGACGTGATTCAATTAATTAGAAGGAAATTTACAAGTCAACCAGAGATAAGTCAATAATGTTGAATATAGTAAACATGTTCTGTGTGAATCCCAATGAAGGTTGGAAATTATAGAAATAGTGATTGATTATTTTTCATCACTAACATTCCAAGGAATTGTAAATGATGGAAGCATAAGGGATATTATATACAAACTCATTCACAAGATATTATTTAAAAATGTATTAGAAGATGATACAATTATTTGGAAATGAGTATTCTTTAAAATAATATTGATAAAATAACATCACATGGGGAGATAATATATTGGATTAAAATATTTTAACAATATATTAATGCAACATATAAATAATAAAGATCACCTAATGAAGATCATGAAAGGAATGAGACATTAGTAATGAGAGGATACTCTCACCTTGAATTAGTATTGTAATGATTAATACGAGTAATCTCTACATTCCCTTTTTTTTTATTTTGTTATGATATATATCGAATTAATGATATGTTTGATGCAATAACTAATAAATATAATCACATGATTTCTATTCATGGATTCAACTAAATACCATGAAATGGATGGATATATGTTCATCAATTTAGGGTGAGTGTATACTAAGAATAAATATACAATTATATTATTACTAATAGTTATTCATGACATTGACATCGGGGAATTGAAAATGAAAGAGAACTCAACTTCACCTAACAAAACATTTCATGGTGAATAAATAATTCTTGTTAATGGGTGAGGTTGATTCATGAAAGTGACGAAGAAAATTAGATGTTAAATATCACAAACATGAACATTTTAATGTATTTTCTATAGTGATTAGGATTACATGTTTCATGATAAATATATTTAATACAACCCATTTTGAAAAATGATAATGTAATGATAATGGTGTTAAATGCATTATATTTTATAGAAAATATAGGCAACTATGGTTTTAGAATTATTAATTTCCTTACTAGGTCTTTTCATGCAGAGATAGTGGAGTCGAACTAAATGCTCCCACTATAGGTAACAATGTGGTGTCATCATTCTATATGAAAAGGGAGAAGACTATGAGTAATTTCAATGGTAACATAAAAAAGTAGAAGGACCTTATATTGTTTATTTATATATTCATGAATAATAATGAGAATATTGAATCAATCCAAGCACTCATATTGACATACAAGCTGATTTATATTGATGTAAAATTGAAGGAGGTGGGGGGATCATGTTCTCATATAAGAATTTCATTTAATATGAATTATTTTATATTAATATATTTAAGGTGATTGGTATGCATGAAGTACTGTTTTATATTATTGAATAATTAAATGGATTTTAAGATTGATAAGAGACTATGTAATTCCATATGGCTTTGAGATACTTACATGATATATAGAAAATGATATATGATGCTGATATCTTTAAGAATGTAGATAAGTCCATTACATTTTTTAAGAATATAAATTAAATAACATTCAAAAATATTTATATTTGCTGATGAAGAAATTTTTGAATAATACATGAGATGCCCATTCATTATATTGAAAATTTTACATTGTAATTTTATAATAGTTTTGAAATAAATTATAAATCCCCATGAAAGCTAAAGGTACATGTCAACTGCATGTGCAGGAGTAGATGTCACTGTGTGGGATCTATCCTACATGGCCAGACAATGGTGTAACATAGAATATAATGAATGAAAATTAGTATAGAGCACATGAATAGGAATGGAAATTATTTTAAATTTCCACTATATTAGGAGAAAGGATGGTAATCATAGAGGACACTTTGAGGAGTACTATACACTAACAATTGGTAAAATTCATATTTTTCGAAAAATATTAAGAATATGATGAATGGTTGTTAGACTTCTATTGGAATAAAACCTCATAGGTACTATCCAATTTTTAAAAATATGTTCTTATGATGAATGTTGATCGATTTCTTTAATCAATGTAATCTGATCGAAGCTGTAATATTTTCCCCTACATTTGATATTTCACGGGGATAATTCATATGTTAGATTTCAGAAGGATTGCCTTCCATGTGAATTTTCAAATGATATTTCGTTCAATGATATAAAAATACAGATTTTAAATGTATATATGGATATAAAAAGAATATAAATTATTTTTTGATGTTGTTTATAATAGTTTTTTCACTTTTGAATAACAATTAGAAGTAGTTCATGTAGAAATAAACTGGAATGAAAGAAAATAGAGGTGTTATCAATAAACCAAATGAGAGTACATATGATCAATTTTGTGTCTAAATATATTAAACAAAGAGGATTCAGGGGAACAATTTATCTCTTAATAGAAATGATATATTGATACAACATTCATAGATTATTTTATGATTCCAAATCATGTCTTTATTAGTTTATTTACTACCATAATCTGGGTTTTAAACTAATTCTATATCTTAAAAATGTTCATGTGATGATAATGCATATGAAATTCCTTGAATATTTATAGGATCAGAAGCCATGAAATTCTCTTGTGATCATTTAATAAGAATTGAATGAGTGAGATTGAAATGATAATTCATGTATGTTGTGTCACATGAACACATAATATTCAAATGAAATTTTGGGAGGTATTTTCATCTGATAGAGTTGTATTTAACTAATAACAAATGGTTTCATTGAAGATATGTAATATTACAATACATTATCCAGTTATGTAAAGTAATTTTTATGGTTCATAGTTAATAATTCATTTTCATAGTTTATATAATTGGATACTCAATTCATGATACAAGAATTTAATGCCATGATTGATTAACTATATTCCTTTAATGTATGAACTTGAGATGAACAATTGCATGTTAGGTGACCTCTAAGTGTCCACCACATTGGAATATGAGTACTTGAACACATGAGGTGTTTAAATGGAGTCATAAATGATAAATAATAATATATAATTCATAAGAAACTCATGATAAGTCTCAAATAGGAATACTACCCAAGATAATTTTTTGTATTAAATAATATGATGATGTGCTAAAGATAATCATCATAGAATAAACAATAATGTAATGTGATATTATTAGAGAAAATTAAATGTATCCTTATATATATTTATAATAAATAATAATCCTCAGGATAAAAATTCATTCATAATTTCAAGAGAGATAAGTGTTTTTATTTAATAACATTGTGAAGGAGGAGAAAATTTTCCAATGATTTAGGAAATTTAATGATGGTATTAAATCAATAATTATTTGTGGATATTAAATACCAAATATCATCAAAAATAAATGAGGATATAGTTAATGATGATTTTCATAAATTAAAATATAATAAACATGGTTTTGATTTAGATTTTTGAGTTTCAACATTGGAGGAATAATTACATGGTTAAATATGAGGATATTATTCATTATATTATTATTGTGAATAATAATTATGTCTTTAGGTGGTAAATAAGAATATTAATAATTGAGAACTGTAATACATAGTACAAGAATATTTCTAAAAACTAGATATACCTTATATCAAATATAGTCCACTGTGAGACAAATCAAGAAGTCGTTGTAGGATAAAGCCGTATATATTCCAATAAAATTAAAATATGGATCATATCATATCAATGGTAGTTTTAAGACGATTCAGTATCTCTCAAAGAAGATATTTACAATCACAATGGTTTATATGAGAAAAGTTTATAGTTCATGATCATTGTTGTAGATCACTCTAATAAATAAAGGGGAATTAATAATTCTATATCAATATGGATAAAGAGAAGGAACATTTAATGAAGGTGTCTAGATAATTTTTCAAGAGTGACAAGGGATATGATATATATCCAACTAAGGAAGATGAATAGGAAAATATGGGTATATGTATTGTATAATCATTTGTGGAAGAATATGTTATGGTTCATGTGTCGAATTAGGGTCATTTGGATGATTGGGTTTGTAGTGTCTAACCAATTTCATCCTTTACCATTTTAATCCTAAATAATATAGAAAAGAATCAATTTCAGGGAGAAACCCAACATGGAATAGTGTAGGAATGGAGTCCAACACTAGAAAATATTGTGTGATTACTTCCTTCTAGTAATTATATAGAAATATTGTGAGGTTAATAGAAATCATTGAGTGTTTTTTGAACCATAACATTCTCATGAGTTTGGATTAAGAAAATATATATAAATTTAGACATTAATTCCCCCCTAATGGTACATATCTTATACATTGGTCCTATAGTACATAAAAAATAAATCATAACTCTAAATATATTTTAAGTATTCAATATTTAAAATATGATATAATTTCAATGAAATCACTTCCATTAATTTATGAATAAAAAAATAGGTAAAGTGAAATTGTAGGATAAGAGTTAAAAATGTTCCAGATATTTTATTTTTGATGAATTGAAAAAAACATTCAAAATAAAGATTATCAGGAGTAGAAATAATAAATTTTATTCATCATTTTCTTGTTTCCATTCTTGTAAGAAAACAAATAATATTTCATCTATTGAGAAAGAAGTAAATAATAGTAAATTGAGGATATTCAACCTTGACAATAAAGTAAAAGTTCTAAATGAGTTATTTTATACATGGTAAGTAGAAAAATCTAAATCAAAACCAATATTTTTACTATTATAATATAATTATAATATGTATTGAATATACATCTTAAATTTAATTTATGTAAAATATATTTCACAATAATATTTTAAAGTGTGGTCTAGAGGAACAAAAAAATAATTGGATTCTAAAAATGAAGTTATCATAAACAAATTTGAAAACATTTAGCATAATAAATATGTAAATAATTATAACCATTAACGGTTTTGGGAAATAATATAAAATAGTTCACAACCACATGATTAATGATGTATTAATTTATAGGTGGAAATAAATAACCAAAAACTAGTTATAACTAAATTTATTATGGAAATTTTATACATAATGGGTTATGCTAGTGATGTGGGAAATGAGAATCACTATTATTTATTGTTGACATAATAGTTAATTTAGTGTGATAAGAAATAAATGAATTGGTATTTCTTATAAGAAAATAATCACAGCGATTGAAAGGTAGAATGTTATGATCAAAATCACATACAATATTTTAATGCATAACTTGATTAAAATACTAAATAAAGAATCTGGTAGATGTGATTAAAATGGCCACAATGATAAATTTTGAGTAAATATTATTAGTTGATAAGGTTAATATGTAATGAATGGTAGGCAATTATGAACACAATAAAGGAAAATCCATGAATGCTGAAATATTCCATGATGTATTTTGAGAATTTCAAATAAGGTTTACTGAAAAATAAATATTTATTAATTATTTAAAATCAAAAATTGACAACGAAAAGTGAATCAATTGATGAAAATCAAGAATAAATGAAAATTTATCCAAAATAGATGATTTGAGTATTTAGAAGAAGATGTTTTATGAAAAAATCCATAATGAATCCTTGAAAACATAATGTGAGGAAATACCACCACATGAGTTTTCAATAAATTGGAGTAATATTTGAAAAAAAATTCAAAAATGTTTGTAAATATGTATGAGATCACAAAATATGCCAGGAATAAAAAAAGAAGAAATAAATAATGTGGGAAAACTTTACCCTTCTGTTTTTTTAAATTAAAAATTTAGTCCCTCTATATTCTATATAATTTTGTTTATAATGTGAAAACATCTAAGGAATTAATAGATATGTTTGAGGATATCATTATAGGATAACCTGAATACATTTTTATTCATAGATTCAATAACTTACACAGAAATTGAAGGTAATAATTACATTCATTTTTCTGGATATAATATATAGAAGGAATCTATTATTAAATTATTTTCAATAAATAAGGAATTATTATAGTTCTTGTTAAAATTTAATAATTAATTATTAAATTTCACATTGGAATATTCTTTTATAAATCATTTATATTAAGGGTGTTGTTGATTGATGATAATGTAGAGAAAATGGGGTGTTAAATATCTTCCACTTTGACTTTATGATATATTTCTTATTTGTGTAATATTATATGTTTCATTATTAATATATTTTATATAACCCCAATTTGATAACTTAGGAATTTACGAACATGTTACAGAATGAATGGTACGTTAGGGAATATATAGACAGCTATATAAGTATAAATAATTTTTTTCTACAATAGTGTTTCACATATTGATATATAGTAACCAAAATAATTTGAATATTAAAATAAGACAATGTGAAATCATACTTATCTCAGTAAATAGTGTGAAGAGTCTGAATTCTATGAAAGAATAAAAGTAAAAAATAGAATTCCCCTATATCATTTAAAATCATTTTTTTAATTAGTTGGAGAATAATGAATCTATCCAAGAATAATTTTTTACAATGATGAATTAATATATTTCCCAAAAAATAAAAGCGGAGTATTTAAGTTCCCAATTAAGTATTTAATTTATTTTTAAGGGTTTCATATCTTCCATGTGATTTTCATGTTATTTCATGGAGTATTTTTTTATTTATATAAAATAATTGTATTTCATAGATGATAATGGGTTTATGTAATTCTATAAGTTCTTCCAACTACTTCCGAAATATATGGAAAATTAATTGTGAGGAATTTAAAATGATGAATTGTTTATAATACCATGCAATTATTTAATGAAGAGAAATTAAAGACCCTAACTAATTATTCATTTTATTGAATGTGGAAATTTTTTATTCATATATGATATCCCATAAAATTATATTTGTGATTAAATTAACTCTTTTTATAAGATATTAGTAAAAAAATTCTCAACACTAAGAAATCAAAAGGTCTTGCACAACAACATGAGTTGAGGTAGTGATCACTACATTATTAAAAACCATCATTGAATTCAAAATGATTTATAGTGTATGTAATGAATATATAGGATTTATTCTAATGAGCAATGTAACACAAAGGAGTAGTAGAGGTTCCATCATTTGGGGGATCATGATGACGTGATGTTGGAGAAAAATGAAGCTATGAATAAAATATTTCATGAATGTATGATTTCCAATGAATGTTATGAAAGAAATTTCGTCGAATGTAATTATATATTACCATGAATTAAAATTTCATTCATTCCAACCATTCATACCCTTCATTAAAACGACATTTCATGTACATGTTCATAAGTGAAAATGGCTAATTAATTTTCAAAAGTCATGTCCTTGAAAAAATTATTCATTCTACATGTATTCAATGCCATGAATGATTCATGGAATTTAAACACTTCAGGAATATTATATAGAATAGTGCATTCTAAATTATCCATGGGTTTTTATATAATATGAACAATAATTTCTAAACCAATCAAATGTTAAAAATTACTCAAAAATGAGAAATAATATTATTCTATTATTAATAAATTAAAAATAAGATAAAATTTTTAATACCTTCCTAGATCCAGTGGGTATTAAGTAATGTGACCCTACAATTATGGTGAGATTCATGGAATACCCATCATAGTATTTTGATATTTAAAGAGATCGATAAATTAATTTACATTAACATGCATGATTATAAATTAGTAAAATAAAAGATAATCTATATGGGAATAATTCATGCATTATTTTAGGAGAGTTGACTAGGGATATTAACAAATCATAGGGAGGAGGATATGAATAAAAAAGGATTTATGGTATTTATGATGATATTAATTGGGGAATATTACTAGGATATTAATTTAAAAAAATATTATCAAGAATAAATGAGGATATAACATGGGATTCTATAATCAAATTAAAATTGATGAAATTATGTGTTGATGGTAATTGCAGAATATTGATTTTAGTAAAAATAATTATAGGATAATTATTAAGATAAAATTCTTAATAATATTATTATAACTATTAATTGAATGTGTTGGTGATTAATAATACTATTGTGTACTGAGTACTTGCATACATAATGTGTGGTTAATTTTAATAACCTTATACATCTAGTGTCAAGAATAAAAGAGGATGAGATGAAATGTATTATCTATATAGTATACAGACCAAAGTATTCTATGTAGAGGAGATTCAATATCTGACCTAATCAACAATGTGTTTCAAGGCTAATGGTTCTCATTCAATGATTATACTAATGATCATTAATGTGTGTGTGATAATGATAGATACAACATGATTAAATAGTAATATCATTCTACATAATTTTGGTAGATTTCTAATATTGGTTCAACATAGATGAAGATAAAAATATTGTAATTGGATTGTATAACTAGTTTTCCAATATGGATCAAGGGATGATATTTATAACTTGAAAAGGAATATAAATTGAAGGTAAAATTAAGTTTTGTTGTATAAGAAACTGTTGAATAATAGATGGAGGAAGGTATGTAGTATCTATGCCAACTAGAGGATCAATTAATGGGGGTTTTAACCATTTGTGTATCATACCATTTTAATCTAAAAGAAGAGAGCGATGAGTCAATTAATGGGGTATAAAAAATGGAAAGCAATATTATTTTAGGATGAAGCTGGAAAATATTGTGTACTATATTCCACCATATTTTTACTTCCTATAAAGGATATGTTTATATAAATAATTAAGTGAAATGAAAAAATTTACATGATCAAGAGGTCATGTTAATGAAATTAAAAATAATATTTTACCATTGAGTCCCCATAATGGTTCCAAATTGATCCTTTAGCTATAAAAAAATGAAATTCCACAAATTCATAATGGTCATACCTAGTATGAATGATTTTCTCAATCCAACATTATACATTATTTCAGATGATAGTTACTAGATATCAGGCCTATATTGGAAAAATATCGAGCTCCCGATAATTAATCAAATAAGTAATTTATATGAGAAAACATATAATTTTATTCCTTAAAATGTTATTTTATGATCTATAAATAATTCAGAGAGTAAAAAAACATATTTCATTTTAGAAAATAAAAGGAAATCACAATTATGTGAATTTATAAGGAGGATAATTACCTTCTTGGGTAATTAATCAAACTCATTTTTCAAATCTTATAGCTCTATTGGAGACATTCAATTATGATGTATTGAAACTCACTTGAATGATTTAATATTAATTTTTTATCTCTTGAATCAATAATAGAATAATAATTTGAATGAAAATTAAATCATAAATTGTAATGAATTGTTATTTTAGACAAATAAAATTAATATTTCTTTCTATAGCTTCTCTCATATGGAAAAATGATCTAAGACAAAACCTAACTAAAATGATTAGAAACTTATAAAATTTATATGAATAATGTAATAATTAGTATATATGTAGATAATAATAAATCAAAAATTATTATTTACCAATATTCTCATAAATTACTATTTTTAAAATGTTGTATTTTGATAAACCATTTAAAAATTTAGTGTTGTACGATTTCTTAATATGTTAAAGTAATTGTAGTTGAAATTTTATCTTAATTGATATGATTTTTATTAAAAAAATATTAATGTATTAACTTTTTTATAAATGAAAATGAAATATAATTAAAAAATATGATTATATGAAATTCATTTTTTACGTAAATATTTTTCTTTTTGTACTGTATATTCATTAAAAACATAATTTTTTAATTTTTTAATTTTATTTTTACCAAAAAAAATTATTTTCAGAACATATAAGTCATTAATTTCATAGGATTAATTATTATGATATTCCTAAAATGTTTTATATTTAGGTAAAATGTGAAAAGATATTGTTATTTAAAAATAACATGACTTTTATGGAGATATCAGTATATCAATATGAATTAAGATTTCTTGAAACATTTTTTACATATCAGAAATTTATTTTATTAGTGAGATAAAAAATTTATAATAAATTATTTTAATTTATTACGACATATTTTATATTTTAGAACAGAAGTAATATTTTAAATTTATTTGTTAAAATATTACACATATATTATTGTAAAATTAATTTTATTCACTATAATAATATAAATATAGTATAATAGAAATATAATTTGGAATAATTGCGTGATAATTCATTAACAATGAGAAATATATTTAGAATCATAAAGGATACATGACTTTGGGAGTAAATAGTTTCATTAATAAATATGTAAAGTTGTATAAAGGGCTTAACCAAGTGGGAATATCCTCAAGAAAGAATAAATTGTATGTTGGAATGGGTCATTGTGTCCATGACTGACCTTATCCCTTCCCCTATAAATTATTTTATATTTTTGGACAAACATTCAATAAATTTTTTGTTATTTTTAGAAATAAATAAATCATATGATTTATAATTAATCTTTTTATAGATTTCTAGGTATCATAATTTTATAATTGTTTTTAGCTAAAGATAGATTCATTTTATTCAACTTAATTGTTATTAATGTACTAAATTACATTACATAAATGTTAAATTTCTAAATTTAGTAAAACTAAATTGAAAAATTGTACCTCATTTTTAATCAATTTATATAATATAGAATAAGGGTAAATTTTAATATTTTTTTGAAAAATAAATTTTTATTAATTAAATAATGTAATTTAAATGATTCAATAAGTTTCATAATTTTTTATAACTAAATATGATATAATTTATGAAACATAATATAAATAATACATAGAGATTCAATATTGTATTTTATTTTGGTTTAATTTCATTTCCATCATTAAAAAATGATTTTATAAAAAATTATTTTGTATTACGGATTGTGAAATTATAATAAATTTAATGTAAAAAACCTAATTTAATGTTATTTTAAAAATTAATTTCATAATATTAATCAAAATTGTCAAATTTATTAAACATGTAAAATTAATTATTGTACATTATGAATAGTAATGGTTGTAAAAAAATTTCACTGGAGTGGTGGGAAAATCTATTTAATTAAGCAAAATAATTTGTTATAATGACACTAAATTTTATATTAAGTTTTATTGTAATATTTTTTTAAAATTATATAATTATATTCTAAATTTTATAATTTTTATCATCATTCAAATTATTAATACATTATATTAGTTCATTTACAATTTAAAATTAAAAAATTTTCATGGAACTCACATATAAAAATGAAACCTCATATCCACTCTTATTTGAAAATCATGATCACTATATCCTGCAAAATCCCTCATTAAATCCCTCTAAAAAATCCAACTCCATGAACTAGAATTTCTGGTAATCTTGAATGTTAAATCCTAGACAAAAAATGTGTAATCCCAAGGGAGGTATCTGATGAGATGGTATAATGCCAGACTGACATATTTTATGTTTCATTCTTCATCTAACTCCTACAAATATTATTCAACCATGAATAATTAATAAAAAAATATATTACACATAGTAAAATATTTTTATTATAATGATATTTTTTATCTCATTTTCCATCCAATGGGATATTAAACATATCACATGTGTTTTGAGGAAAACCACCCAAAAAATGTGATTTGTTTTTATCATCATTGAATAATATAGATGGTTAAAATAATGAAAAAATAATGATATAATATAATTATGAAATAATTATTATTACGGAGGGATAATATATAACATAATTTATTAATATTTCCATCCTTTTGAAATTGTTAATGGCAGGCATGCTGGTGTGTGGAATACCACCACAATTAAGTGATGTTATTCATCCATCATCTTCACCTTGAAATTAGGATCATAAGTAAGGAAGTAATTAATTAATATGAAATTTATAAGAAATTTTGTATTATTTAAACATAAAATATTATCTAATTAATTATTCTCCCACACATTATAGAAATTATATCGTCGTTTATCCTTGCGTATGGACTACAATCTGCCGGATATGTTGTGGTTCATTTTTTAGAACCACGATACATGATTGATTTTATAAAATTATATAATATATAAATATGATAATTATAACATTATTATGATTTATAAGGTGATTAAATCATATCCACTTTGTCCATGGTTAATGAATCAATTTGGTTTTCCATTATAAACTGAATAACCCCCAAATAACCAAGATAAACATGACCAATTTAGAAGCAAAATATGTCATGGTATTGAATAAAATAAATTCAACAATAATGATGAAAAGGAGATTAAAATCGATATAAATAAAATACGTTGATAATAAAATTTTACTATTAAATAATTAAATAATTTAAGTTGTCAGATAGGACATATGGTTTGATATGCTCATTAAAACCATGTTTTAATGTATTTTATTAATTTCTTATTTCACTATATCTATATTCTTCATAATTATTGACGAATTATCTTATTTATAAAATAATTATTTCAAAAATTAATTTTGAATTATATATTAATTTATCTATTAATAATTAAACTGATTTGTTTTTAAAATTTACCAAAAGGGACATTTTGACATTTTTATCTTAATGAAAAAATAATTTGTTTTTAATTTTCACTACATGATTGCATTTTTACATCATAATATAAATTATTCACTATCATTATTACTCAATATAATGACATGTATTTTTAAAAATGAAATCATTCCCCCAAAATTCATAGATTTTTTAAGTTTCTATTAAAATTATATATGGAAAAGGAATCATTTTCTCATATTTATAATAAGAATGAATGTATAATTTATTATATTATTAAGTGGAAGTTCAATTCGGTTTTATGATTATTTTGAAATATTAATGTGTTCAATAATTATATGGTTTTTAGAAAATTTATATTGATATAATCGTAATCCTGATATAACTCTGATGATGGGTAAGACTGATATAACACATTAATGCATTTGGTAAAGTGAAAAATTTTACCAATTATATGTTTCTCTTAATAGACAATATCTCACGATACAAACATTATATAGTAATGTGGTTTCATTTTATGTGTTATTTTAATGTTTAATCTATGGATAATTTCACATTATAGATACATTATTTGATTCTAATTTTTATGAAGGAAATATTTTGATTTTAAAAGTAATTAAAATGAGTGGCATTTTATATTAATGTTTATAAATTTTTCTAAAAACTATAAATCCAAGGATTGTTTTTGAAGAAATGTTATTCATGAGGAATTATTTTTCCAAGAACACCATATGATTATGATTTTTCCATTATGATTATATATTAAATTATTCATTAAATATATTAAAAAATTAATTTTAATTCATGTGTAATTAAATGGATATTAGAGGTCAAATGTAGAAAGTGGAAATGGAAAACATACTAATGAATTGTTTGGGTTATGAAGTGGGACAATAATATTATTTTCTTTTATATCCATTACAAAAAAAAAATTTCATCATTCAATTTTTAATTTTTTAATAGGAATTAATAAAGTTTAGAAATGTAAATAAATTTATAAATATAATATCAACATTGAACGATTAAAGATAGTCTTTGTAAAAATATCTATTAGGGTAAATTTTGTGTGTGTGTGTAAATTTATACTTTGTAATATAATTTTCTACCTAATAATACAAATATATAGAAAAATATATCCTCTATATTTTATAAAGTGAAACAATTGTTGAAAACAAAGTAATTATTGGTTTAAAAAGGTATATATCATTAAAACATTCTTGATAGTAACTTATAATTGTTAAATTTTTTTATATTTTAAAAAATTCTATCCCATTTAACCAATAAAAGTTGGACTAATCTCATTACTTCCCCTAAAGAAACAACCACCGTAGTATTGATAAAAGTCATATTAATCATTGGAATATTTTGGTGATTATTATATGTATAGATAGATTAGAATTTTTTTTGGTATGAATACATTAGTTAATTTGTATTGTTGGAGAAAAATATTAAGTAAAATTGTTTTTAAACCCAAGGTCTAGTTACCATTAATTCACATTTTATGGAACATGTCTGAGGTCAGTGGTAGTCAAGTATTGGAATTGATCATTATATTTAATTGTTAATTAAAAACTTTATTATAATGTAATTTTTAATGTTAATTTATTTAACACATCACAACATTATTTGGATTACTCAACCCATTATTTATTTATGTGATTATAGTATTAATTTTTGATTAGAATGGATTGGTAAACTCAAAAATCTTAATGATTTTAAAATCATTAATTTGAAATGTGGTAAAAATATTAAAATAATCATTTAATATGAATTATTCAACCCTTCATATGTAAAAAAAATAGTCTGCGTCATAGAATTATTTCATGTCTATGATATACTAAAGAAAAAATAAATGTTTTCAATATAATTATTGTACTCATTTGATTTATGTTTAATTAAATTTTAACTTCATTTATGAATTAAATATTACTTAAAATGATTCCACTAACAATGGTATGGTTTTTCCTTTTCTATTCTATTATATATCTCAATATATTGTAAATTATTTCAATAGCTAGTCTAATAGTTTACATGACATGGATAAAAAATACATGCTATATTGCAATACTTTTGATGATGAACGAGACAACATTAAAGGAGTGGATATGAAGGAAAATAATTCCACTTGTATTAGGAAATAAAGACCAATATTAATTATAAAATATAATATTAATAAGATTATTTATCCTCGATCTCAACATTCCCCTATCTCAAAAACAAAAAATAGAAACAATGAATGTATAAATTTTTCCTCAACATGAAATGAGAAAAACAATTCACCTACAAAACCCTCACAGTTCTATAGTTCAATTAATATTTTCAAAAATCCCATTCATTAATTTTTCATGGAAGATAAAAAAGGGAGAAATTCATCATGAACTACCATAAATTTATTAATAAATGTATCATGATTGGAGGGATCAATATACTATGTTATTTAAAGTGAATGATCTTTTTGTTGATTTTTAACCTTCGGATCAACATTAATATTTACTAGGTTTAGATAAAAAATATTAAAAGTCAATAAAAATACAAAATATCACTACATATATCTTTATAAATTGATGGAAACAACATATGATAGACAAAAAATATAAAACAATAACTAGTGTAATGAAAACATAGACACACCACTTCAAATCATATCTCGGAACACGTATGATTTGTATATTTTTTTAAATCCCAAATATATAATTAAAGTTTAACTGAGCACAGAAAAGAAACCATATTAGGAAATATAATTTAAAAAAACACATAATTTAGGGATATTGATATTTAAAATAAACCAAGGTGTAAAAATCATGAATAAAATATGATGAAATAAAAATGAAATAGAACACACAATTTCTACGAAGGACATTCTACTAAAATGACAACACTGTAACAAATGTTCATTAATGAAGGAAGAAGGTAGACTATGATATGTGAGAGGTGTGTGGTATACAAAATAGGTATACATCATGTCATGTGGGTAGCACTCGTATATGATCTCAGTTACATCACTCATGCATGGTCCTCTCGTAGTATAAAAAGTGTATGTATGACTCACTGAATGAAAGTGTAATTCAGTTGAATGGGATGGAGGCAGGGAGGAACACCAGAGGGATGGGGGAATCACAAATAGATATGTTTGCGAGGATTTTCCAACGGAGATGTTGGTTTCACAATAATCGACCGAGTGACATGGTTTATGAGAGCGGGTTAGGAAAGTGGGTGGTTGGGATAAAAAATCCCCAATGGTGGGTAAAAAATATGCAAGCTTGTTTCCATGCACGGTTCATCCAATTTCTATATTCATTCAAAATCAATATTTATTAAATAAATTTTTCTATATCATAACCAATTCCAATGATCGACTAAACTATGGCTTTTTTTCTAATATAGGTTATTCTCCCAGATGTCACAGAACATATTAACAATTCAATTCAATGATATTATAGTTTTACATTTATTTTCACTTGAGGAATATGATTAATTAAATTCCACTATATGTTCCATTAGGTTTATATATTTTCCCTTTAAAATTTTTGATTATGAATAAAACTATTTTAATTATATTTAATGTTTCATTTTATGTTATTATTCCATGAGTATTATAATTGAAATGTTACTAATGATTGAAAGACTTTATGATATAATATAATTTATTTTCGTTGTAGTTTTTATTTCAGTTTACATTAGAGGAAATAATATTTTATTATTATTTTTCAAAAATATCTATTTTATTGTCCCTTATTTATTAAGTTGTTTTTCATTTTTAAATTCTATTTCCTCCGTTATTGATTAATAAAAAAGGATATTTATATGTGATTCTGATCATGAATGATTCTATAGATCAAAAATATTTTAGCTCCATATATGGTTTTGTAATGCCCCAACCCCAGTTACCTAGAGTCGGTACATTATTACATAACATTGGCATGATCACAAGAAAGATAAAATCTTGAAAGACCTATTGGTTTAATAGCCTTGGAAACACTAGATATATTCATAATGTTTTACATTACATCATAATGTGAATAACTACTACAACAACATATTGTCTCTAAATTCCACACTATTATCCCCTCATAATATCCCTGCAGTTCATTTATAATTTACATCTTCACATCCTGGGAAAAATAAAACATAGAAGAGGGGTGATCTCAAATGTCCAGTAAGGATAACAATATAGCGGAAACTTTCATAAATAAGAATAAACATTTAAGGTAGTGTATAACTAAAACAAATGCCTTTTAAACTTGAACATCAACATAGTATGGAAAAAATAAAATGAAATAATTCCATTTACTTATTCACAAGGATATTCTACTAATCGAATAATCACATTCAATATCAATAACCACTTTCATAATGATGGAATGCATAATTCCAGACAATCATAACCACATATCGAAGGCCTCATGCCAAGAATACAAATAATATTTTTCCAAGGCCTTGTGCCAATACACTAGTTTATCTCATGAGACCTACCGATTCATCGAGGAGCTATAGAAGCCTCCACCCGTCACATATTAAGTCCAATGCATTCCCATATGAAAAGGATTAAACATAACATAAACATTCTTATTAAAACTAGCATATGAAATATCAATACTTTCACCATAAACCATGAATGGTATAAAAATAGCACATCCACATTCAAACATATCACAAAACCTTCAATACAATATTGAAGTTTTGTATCATAATAAATCAACTTCAAATAAGCGTAAAATCCATCAAAGGATGTTGACATTGATGAAATCAAAACTCTTTTTAGAGAAATATTTCTTTCTATTTTGAAATAATTTAAGAGTAAAATATTTATTAAATAAAACATTTTCTTTGAAAATATTCTTATAATCTTGTAAGGGAAGCTTCAAAGATTTTATAACGGTGGAAAATAGACGTACCCGCCGTATAAGTTAAAAAAACACTCATACCTTAATTCTATCGAAAAGGTTAAAAAAGAACTTGTTTGTAAAATGACGGAAAGATTCCTTTATAAACCACTTATAAAAGTCAACAAGGGCATAAATGAATTTATACCGTAGTCTCTAAAATATAAAAATGATTTGAAATACATTTTTAGGAAACATGGATGTGTATGATAAAGAGGTCCTAGTAAATAATCACATATATACAACCTCGGATAATGAAGAGATTGCGAAATAAACCCTTACCTTGTAATTTTCCTTGGTTGGGCGTAGGTTAACCTCCTTTATAATTGTGAAATAATTGTTATTAAATTATAAAATAAGCATATACATTAATATGATATCATATCTGATCTTTTAACATTGATTTGTTAATAATATCTTAGTATTATCATTGTTTCGGGTGTTAACTTACTCATTTTATTTTATATGTTTTCTTACGTAAGACATGTCTGTAATGTATAGGTTGTATCTTATTCATATCCAGAATGATATAAAGACATTAAACATTATTTTTAAATCATCAAATGATAATTATACTTGAATGGATACGATGGGGAATGAATCTCATCGCGTTCGTGGAGATGGTAGTCTGTACGTACGCACGAGTGACAATATTATTTTTTTGACATTAAAATAATATATAATTGGATGGTATATCATATATATAGAATTATTATCATGTTATATTTTTTATTTACATGAATTATAAAACATTATTATACCCATCCAAATAATAATTTATTGAATAACAATTACACCACGATGTGGAGACGGTAAGCCGTACGTACGCACGTATGGTGACATGTTATTCAAAGGATGGATAGAATACTGAATATAATTGTATAATATTTATAATAACATCACAGTATATATAATATACTGGAGTTATTATTTTAGAATGGTAATAACAAAGGAAGAAGATGTGGAAGAAGAAAGGATCTTGGAAAAGGGTGGTGAAATCATTACCTCTTCTTCGGGTTCTTCCTTTTGATTTGATCAAAAGGGATCTTAGGTTGGCTTTCGGACTAATGGAAGGCCTCTATGATTAATTGAGGATTGTTGAGAGTGTATTTGGGCAGAGTGTGTCCGAACCAAAAGGCTTTTAAGGTGAGAGTTAATGAGAAGGGGGAGTGCCCTTTTATAAGAGGGGTGAGGGGCCTCTTTGGAAAAGTTAGAAATATTATTTTATAATAAATACATATTAGGTTTATAATGGATCCAAAGTAGATTATTTAAATGTTAAGGTGAGAATAGATCCAAAACCACTCAACCAATAGAATTTAGACCGGTTTGGGTCATTATACTAACCTTATCCTTATGTATTAACTCTTAGTTAATTAGTTTCACTTTTACAATGTCTCTATGTATTTTTATATTATATGGTTAATAAACATACTATATACATCCAAGAGACCCCCAAGTGGTCCAAAAATGATACAACTATCATGATATAAGTATCTTGGCCGAACCTTATATTTTGAGGAATTTAATATCAATTAATAATATAATATTTTTTTTTAAACTCTTTTATTTCAATTTTGACACTATTCAATAACTGATTTTTTTAAAAATAATAACAGAATTATTACTTCAAAAAAAGTTAATTAAATCATTCCTAGAATGTCATATGAACCTATAAAATTTGTTTAATTCATCAAATGTCTCATTTTATATTTATTTGGGTATCTACAATATCAATCATTTTAATTTTTCACTATTATGGTAATTACTGCATCACCATTGGGTCATAAATAAATTAAATTATTTAATATCTAAAAATTATAAAGAAAATACCATTATGTAGGAATTAGTGTTATCTTTATAATTAATATTTATAGTCGAAAATTCAACATATATAACCGTATTTAAAAATTGGTTTTCTAAAAGATATATTCTTTTGTCATTTTTGTATTCATTTTATCATAATTAAAATAAAGTGTCCCTATCACTTACAAGTGGAACAATGGGGTCCCGAAATCAACCCAAAGATGACCTTGGTCAAAAATGTATCAACCAATAAGGTTTGGACACGTTTTAGGGTAATTTTTTATTATAATAATATTATTTTTTAACCCTTATTTTCCGGATTTACCCTTTAACCGTGGTAAATAAAATATTTACCGAAGTAATTATTCAAAATGTCTAAAAATAAAAGTTACCTATTTACAAAATTTGAACATTCTGATTCCATATATGGAATCCATTTTTCCAAATTCAAAACACAGAAGTGGAAGAAATTAATTTAAAATTAATTCTTGTTGTCAAAACAAAAAGCGTGTTTTTAAGATATAATAACTATTAAAAGATTGAAACTTTTTTATGTTCGGTTTAATTGTGAAATTATGTCCAATGACCAAAATTGTATTAAATGGTAAAAATATATTCTAAATATACTTCAAAACCACTCAAATTCATAATTTATCACTATTAATTATTTTGATTAAAAATGTTATTTTTAATTAAAATTTAGTAATTTTCACTATTCATCAAAATATAAAAGTTATCCGAAAAGTACAAAAATATCACCTTAGGCTAAATTCGATACTCTGAATCCAAAAATGAAGTCCATTTTTAGAGATGAAATTTATAAAATTTCAAAAAGTAGGTATTACTATTCATAACAGCTAGTTTGATCGGTTGTGGTGTGTGTTAGAACTCGATGTTCCGTACAACACATGATATTGCATTATTCAATGTGAAGCGTACCGTAGAAGCATGGGGTTTTACATTCTCCCCTCCTTCAAATAATTTCATCCTTGAAATTTCTAGAATACTACCGCATGAAAAGACTTGGGTGGTTCTTTATCATAAGTTCCTCGGGTTCCCACGTTGCCACTTCCATCTTATGGTTTCTCCACAAAACTTTTACCAGACACGTCGTCTGGTTTCTCAATACTTGTTCTCTCGTATCAATAATCATGATGGGTTCTTCGCAAAAAGACAGATCGGGTTCTAGTTCTAATTCCTCATAGATGAGTACATGCGTTGGGTCAGGCATGTATTTCCTTAATAGAGATAGGTGGAACACATCGTGAATTTTGGAGATACTTGGTGGCATTTCCAATCGGTAAGATACAGCCCCAATTCGTTCTAGAATTTCAAAAGGTCCGATGTACCTGGGACTCAATTTACCTTTCTTACCAAAACATATGACTCCCTTCCATGGAGATACCTTTAGGAAAACAAGATCACCGACTTGAAATTCACAATCCTTCCTTCAATTATCAGCATAGCTCTTCTGCCTACATTGAGCTTCTTTGATGTGATTTTAGATTACCTTCACCATTTCCATCGTTTCCTCCACCATTTATGGGCCTACAAGTTTTCTTTCACCAACGTCATCCCAACAGATTGGTGTACAACATCTCTTTCATTATAACGCTTCATATGGTGCCATCTGAATACTTGAATGGAAGCTACTGTTATAGGAAAACTCTACCAGAGGTAAATAATGATCCCACATACCCTGAAAGTCAAGTGAGCAGGATCTCAACATGTCTTCTAAGGTTTGAATAGTTCGTTCTGATTGTCCAACTATTTGAGGGTTGTAGGCAGTGCTCAAATGAATTTAATTATCCATGGCTTTCTGAAGACTTTTCGAGAATCTTAAAGTAAAACGGGGATCACGATCAGAAACAATCGATAGAGATACTCCATGAAGTCTCACAGCTTCATCAATATATAGTCTTGCTAGATGTTCTTGTGATATATCTTCTCTTATATCAAGAAAATGTGCTGACTTGATAAGACGATCACCAATGACCCATATTTCATCGTTCCTTCTAGGAGTCTTTGGTATCCCCATGAAATATTCTATCATAATATTGTCCCATTTCCACTCCGGTATGGGAAGAGGTTGCATGACTCCTCCAGGTTGTTGTCTTCCAGCTTTCAATTGTTGACAAACCATACATCTTGACTCAAAATCAGCAATCTCCCTCTTCATGTTGTCCCACCAAAAATGTTTCTTCAAATATATATTCATTTTGGTGCTCCCAGGGTGTATAGAGGAATTGGAACTATGAGAATCATCTAGAAATTCCCTTTTTAGATCAGGTATATCAGGAACACAATGACTCTTCCCAAATTTCAAAATCCCATCTTCATTCCCAAAGTCTCTCAATCTCCCATCATTCACAGCTTTAATCTTCTTTTGAAATTATTCATCATTGGTCTGAGAAATCTTAATCCTTTCTAGTAAATATGGTTTGGCAACCATTTGAAAAATCATTGATGTTTCACCTTCCATGGTTATTCCCTTTTCCATCTTCACTAGATCGATGAAAATTGGATCCCTTTCAATTCTCATATTGTTCAATACTCCATGGTATTTTCTGCACAAATCAACTGCCACCTTGTTTGCCTTCCCCAGGTGGTAGTGTATCATCAAATAATAATCCTTGAGTAATTCAAGCCATCTCATTTGCCTCATGTTGAGTTCTTTTTGTGAGGAAATATACTTCAAACTCTAGTGATCAGTATAAATCTCACATTTTCACCATAGAGGTAGTTCCTCCATATCTTCAAAGAAAAGATCATAGCTGCTAGCTCGAGATCATGAGTAGGATAGTTTTTCTCATTAATTTTCAACTATCATGATGCATAGGCAATAACCCTATCATTCTGTATAAGGACACAACAAAGTCCTTTCTTCGATGCATCACTACAAATAATGAACCCATCATTCCCTGATGGTAGATTCAATATAAGAGCATTGACTATTATTCTCTTCAGTTCTTCAAAACATTCTTCACACTCTTTTGTACAAACAATCATAACCCCTTTACGTGTGAGCTTCGTTAATTGGTTAGCCAATCGGGAAAAATTCTAGACAAAACGTCGATAATAACCTGCAAAACCAATAAAACTGCGTACCTCAGTTATACTCGTAGGTGCGGGCCATTCATGGATTTCCTTGTTCATAGAAGGATCAACAGAGACTCCATCTTTAGAGACAATATGGCCAAGAAAAGAAATCTCATGAAGCCAGAATTCACAGTTTCTAAACATCCCATATAATTCATGTCTTCTCAGAGTCTTTAGGATAATGCCCAAGTGATTTTCACGATCTTCGTATATTTTGGAGTATACCAAGATATCATCAATAAATACCACCACAAATTCATTGAGATATTCCTTGAAAACTCTATTCATCGGATCCATAAATACAGAGGGTTCATTAGTCAATCCAAAAGGCATTACAGTAAACTCATAATTCCCGTACCTGGTTCGAAATGGTGTCTTCGGAATGTCATCCTTCTTTACACTAAACTGATGGTATCCAGATCGAAGGTCAATCTTTGAAAATTATTGAGCTCCAAGCAGTTGGTCAAATAAATCATCAATGCGACGTAGGGGATACTTGTTCATTATTGTTATAGCATTGATCTTCCTATAGTCGATACATATCCTCATAGATCCATATTTCTTTTTAACAAAAAGAATAGGGGTTCCCCATGGAGAAACACTAGGGAGAATAAATCCCTAATTACTCAATACCACTAGTTGTTTCTTTAGTTCAATTAATTCTACAGTGTCCATTCTATAAGGGGTCTTCGATATAGGCCTTGATCTAGGAATTAAATCAATGGAAAACTCAACTTCTCATTCTGGAGGATGTCCAGGTAAATATTCCAGAAATACATCTACATATTCTTTCACAATAGGTACATCCTCTATTTGAACATTCCATTCCTTACCCATAGTCATTTCATTCTCTTCCACCCCAATAATTGAAATTAGTTGAGCTATTGGGGGTGAATCTAGATAAGAATTAGGTGGTGACGATTCTGCTCTAAAGATAAGGTGTTCCTTGTCATCATCATCAAAAATCGTAACCTCCTTCTTCATACAATAAATCTTAGCATCATAATATGAAATCCAGTCCATACCGAGGGTTATATCAAATTCAATCATAGCTATGATGATGAGATAAGCGGATAAAGAACATTTATGTGATCTAATGGGGACTGATTCACAAAACTTTGTTTCAGTGATACCTCCCTTAGGAGTTTTAATTAACAACTACCTTATTAAATCATATTAGAAATATCTAATTTTCTTCACAAACTGGGAAGATATGAAACAATGTGATGATCCAGAATCAAATAATGCATTTGCTAAACTTGAGGAAACCATTGAATTACCTGCCACCACGTATTTTGGATATTCTACCTCAGCAGTAGTGATATCAAAAGCATGGCCTTGATCCCTTGGCATTTTCTGAGGTAAGTTCCCCTGACGATTAAGACATTAATTTTCATAATGTCCCATCTCCCTGCAATTGTAGCACTGAACATTGGTAGCTTCCTTCTTCCCTTTGCAATCACGATCTTGGTGTCCTTTTTCACCACATTTGTAACAGATTCCCATTCCCTTCAAGAAATTACTGGGGTATTTCTTCCACCATTTATCACAAGATGGATATTCAAACATTCACTTCTTACCCTTATTTCCATTCCCAGATTGATCAGAAGATCTCTTCTTCTCTTTCTTTTCTTTAAAGTCATAAGACATAGAGAATTTCTTTTTCTGTCTTGATAGCACATGAGACAATGTCTTTGTATGACGAGAAGGATTGCGAGACTAATTCTTGACGGAGAAATGGTTTTAACCCCTCAATGAAATGACCAATCTTACTTCTTGGGTTACGTATATAATCTCCAGAACACCTTGAAAACCATGTAATGTTAGACTCATACGTTGCGACATTCTCATCCTCCTTTGGTCTCAGACTCAGAAATTACCTTTACATATGTGTTCGATGGTCACGAGGAAAGTATTTTACTAAAAATAGATCTTTGAACTCCCTCCATTCCATATTTGATACTTCATAATCTTCCTTTGTGTTTTAAATCAATGACCACCATTGATCAACATCTCCAGTAAGGAAGTAAACTACCATGATTACTTTTTCCTTTTCACTACTCCCCAATGCCTGAAATATTTTCTCTGGGAAATTTATCAATTTCTTAGATACTAAAGGGATTTGTACTCCCATTGATCGCTGGTGGTTGTTTTCTCATGAATTGATCTAACATTGATCCTCCACGCTACGGATCAGGGTCCCCCATACGTGTAAGGTTATTATTCATAAACTGAGTGAGTTGTCCCAGTATGGTGATTTGCTGATCGGCACAAGTTGCATCACCAGCTCCACTATAATTATCCTGAGCAGGAGGGAAATCCCTACATGGAGTGCGTGCATTGATAAAATTTCCATTTATTCCTCTAGATGCAATTTCTAAACAATGGCATAAACTAGATCAGTTTATGAATAAAAATACATAATTCCATACTTATAAAACAATTAACATAAATTGAACTATTTATGGATATAATCCATAATCATAAAAATCTTTTATTTGAGGAAGTATATACTCATAAACCTTTCATAATGATTTTTAAAGAAAATGAGAGTTATCCTAAGCAAATCCCCCAGGAGTGTCGTAACCAAAACTGCAGCAAGGCCCGTCGTTATGAACCAGTTCCCGTTCGAGTCTAGCTCAAAGCAGTTTTTTCGGGTTTTACCCTAGGTATATCTGTGACAGAGCCGCCTCTACCTACTTGTATCCATATAGGGATTTATTTCTCAAAAAACTCACAAAATCTCTACAATACCAAAATTCTATGAAGTTCTTCTATAATAATCCTCAAATTCCATCTTAGGTCTATGTGCTCTAATCAGAGTTTATCTAAATCTAGCTTTCAAGGTTTGTACTAAACTTCCCCTGATACCAACTGTAACGCCTCGACCCCAGTTACCTACAGTTGGTGCATTATTACATAACATTGGCATGATCACAAGAAAGATCAAATCTCGAATGACCAATTGGTTTAGTATCCTGGGAAACACTAGATATATTCATAAATTTTTACATTACATCATAAAGTGAAAAACTACTAAAACAACATATTGTCTCCATCGTCCACACTATTATCCCCTCATAATATCCCTGCAGGTCATTCATAATTTACTTCTTCAAATCCTAGGAAAAATAAAACATAGAAAAGGGGTGAGCTCAAATGCCCAGTAAAGATAACAATATAGCGGAAACATTCATAAATAAGAATAAACATTTAAGGCGGTGTATAACTAAAACAAAAGCCTTTTAAACGTGAACTTCAACATAGTATAGAAAAAATAAAATAAAATAATTCCATTTACTTATTCACTGGATATTCTACTAATCGAAGAATCACGTGCAATATCAATTACCACTTTCATAATGATGGAATTCATAATGCCAGACTAACATAACCACATAGCCAAGGCCTCGTGCCAAGACTACAAATAAGACTTTGCCAAGGCCTTGTTCCAAGACAGTAGTTGGTCTCATGAGACCTACCGATGCATCGAGGAACTATAGTGGGCTCCACCCGTCACATATTAAGTCCAATGTATTCCCATATGAAAAGGATTAAACATAACATAAACATTCGTATTAAAACTAGCATATGAAATATCAATACTTTCACCATAAACCATGAAAGGTATAAAAATAGCACATCCACAGTCAAACATATCACAAAACCTTCAACACAATATAGAAGTTTTGTATCATAATAAATCAACTTCAAATAAGCATAAAATCCATCAAAGGATGTTAACATAGATGAAATCAAAACTCTTTTTAGAGAAATATCTCTTTCTATTTTGAAATCATTTAAGAGTAATATATTTATAAAATAAAACATTTTCATTGAAAATATTCATATAAAGAGGTCCAAGTAGATAATCACGTATAAACAACCTCGGATAATAAAGAGGTTATGAAAAAAACCCTTACCTTCTACATTTCCTTGGATGGGGGAAGGTTAACCTCTTTTATAATGGTGAAATAATTGTTATTAAATTATACGAGAATCATATACATTAATATGATATCATATATGATCTTTTAATATTGACTTGTTAATAATATCTTAGTATTATCGTAGTTTCGGGCGTTATCTTACTTGTTTTCTTTGATATGTTTTGTTACTTAAGATATGTTTGTAATGGATAGGATGTATCTTATTCATATAAATAATTATATAAAGTCCTTAAAAATTATTTTTAAATCATCAAATGATAATTATACTTGATTGGATACGATGGAGAATGAATCTCATTGCATTCGTGGAGACGGTAGTCCGTACGTACGCACGAGCGAAAATATCATTCTTTTGATATTAAAATAATATATATTTGGATGGTATATAATATATACAGAATTATTATCATGTTATATTTATTATTAACATGAATTATAAATCATTATTATACCCATCCAAATAATAATTTATTGAATAATAATTACACCATGACGTGGAGACGGTAAGTCGTACGTAACCACGTATTGTGACATGTCATTCAAAGGATGGATAGAATAATTAATATGGTTGGACCGTATTTATAATAACATCATGGTATATATAAGGTACTGGAGTTATTATTTTATAATGGTAATAACAATGGAAGAAGAAGTGTAAGAAGAAAGGAACATGGAAAAGGGTGGTGAAATCATTACCTCTTCTTCGGGTTCTTCCTTTTGATTTGATCAAAAGGGATCTTAGGTTAGAAATCTGACTAAAGGAAGGCCTCTACGATGAAGTTATTGATGTTTATAGATTATTTGGGAAGAGTTTTTCCGAACCAAAAGGATTTAATGGTGTGAGTTAATGTGAATGGGGAGTGCCCTTTTATAAGAGGGGTGAGAGGAACCTTTGGAAAAGCTAGAAATATTATTTTATAATAAATTAATATTCGGTTTTTAATGGCTCAGAAGTGGATTACTTAAATGTTAAGGTGGGGATAGGTCTAAAACCAGTCAACCAATATAATTTATAAAGGTTTGGGTCAATATACTAACATTATCATTAAGTATTAACTCTTAGTTAATTAGTTTCACTTTTACAATGTCTCTTTGTATTTTTCTATTATATGGTTAGTAAACATTCTATATACATCCAAGAGACCCCCAAGTGGTAGTTTAATGATACAAATATAATGATATATGTCTTTTGGACTATCCTTAGATTTTTAGGAATTAAATATCAATTAATAATATAATAATTGTTTTAAAAACGCTTTTATGTCAATTTTGACAATATTCAATAATTGATTTATTTGAAAACCATAAAAGAATGGTTACTTAGATAAAATTTAATTAAATCATTCCAAACATGTCATATTAACTTATAAAATTATTTTAATTCATAAAAAGTCTCAAATTATATTTATTTGGGTATCTACAATATGAATCATTTTAATTTTTCACTATTATGGTAATTACTTCATCACCATTGTATCATAAATAAATTAAATTATATAATGTATAAAAATTATAAATAAAATACCATTACGTAGGAAATCATGTTATTTTTCTAATGAATATTTATAGTCAAAAATCAATCATATATAACTCTATGTAAAAATTGTTTTTCTAAAAGATATATGTTTGTGTCATTTTTTTATTCATTTTAACTTAATTAAAATAAAGTGTCCCTATCACTTACATGTGGCACAATGGGGTCCCAAAATAAACCCAAATATTACCATGGTAGGACATGTATCAACCAATAAGTTTATAACACGTTTTAGGGTAATTTGTTATTATTATAATATTGTTTTTAACCCTTATTTACCGGATTTACCCTTTAACCATGGAAAATAAAATATTTACCGAAGTAATTATTCAAAATGTATAAAAATAAAAGTTACCTATTTGCACAATTTGAAAATAATTATTCCAAATATGGAATCCATTTTTTAAAATTCAAAACACGAAGTGGCAGAAATTAATTTGAAATTATTTCTCGCTGTCAAAACAAAAAGCGTGTTTTTAAGATATAATAACTATTAAAAGATTGATTCTTGTTTATGTTTGGTTTAATTGTGAAAGTATGTCCAATGACCAAAATTTTATTAAAAGGTAAAAATATATTCTAAATATTCTTTAAAACCACTCAAATTCATAATTTATCACTATTAATTTTTTTTATTAAAAAAATTTGTTTTTAATTAAAATTTAGTAATTTTCACTATTCTTCAAAATATTAAATTTATCCGAAAAGTACCAAAATTTAGCCTTAGGATAAATTCGATACTCCGAATCCAAAAATGAATTCCATTTTGAGAGATAAAATTTATAAAATTTCGAAAAGTAGTATTACTATTCATAACGGCTAGTTTGATCGGTTGTGGTGTGTGTTAGAACTCGATGTTGCGTACAACACACTCTATTGCATTATTCAAAGAGAAGTGTACCGTAGAAGCATGTGGTGTTAAATGTTTTATAAATAAAATTAACATTTACGACATGAATGGATTTTAATTCCATAACAACCATTATTTTCATTGAATATTCATATATAAGTTTCAAAGGTTATTATAAAATAAAATTTGTTAAATAATATTATAGTAATTTTTAGATTTTGAAAATTATTATCAATGTTAAAAGGTTTTTTTCCTCAACCAATTTTTAAATTAACATTTAATGGAATTTAAATTCATAAATAATAACAGACTGTGATGATACATTTTCTCTAATAGGTATATTTTTTATAATACCATCCTGGTTCTCTCTCTTGATAGTTTACGATTGTTTCAAAGTGATTTTTTTGGAACAAGTTCCTTTTTCATTTGTTAAAAATGTTATAAAATTAATAATGGATGTCTCGTTGAGTTTTATGATGACATATGAGCAATATTTTAATTTTTTATGTTAGGGTTCATGTATTGTTTATTTGAATGGATGAGAACCATTATACCACATGGGTGATCCTAATATAGCATATATGATGGTTGTATCTAGATAGCGCTGGGTGAGCTCAATATTATTTATATGATGGGTGAACCTAGATACCACTCTAATGAATTGGGTAATGATTATGATTTTTTAAAGAATATGTTGGAATTATATCGTATTGTTATCATAATTTGTTATAGTTCTTAAATTTTTTAATGAAGATAAAATTACATGACACCAAAACAATTTATTTATTCCTGCTATGTGTTTTTAGTGATTCAAATGATCATGATTGAAATCACATGGGTCATAAATATTAATTCCAATGAAATTTGACTTATTTAATATGTAATCCAACCCATATTATTATTGATCTAGGTTTTATGGTAATGAGATTTCATATACATTTATTATGTCATCATACCCTTATACGCATCGTATTATCACTGATGATATTATATTGATAATATTTATATTCACTCTTGATGATAATTTAGATAAACCATTTTATGTTTCTTATTCTCTAGGTAATGAATAATTATGTTAAATTATTTATTTATTGATCCTTTTAATACAATGATTTATTTATTTTAGATGTCAAACAATTGATTTGAAATATGAGAATCATGGGGCATTAGGAATTATACTCTATTGATGTCATGATTATTTATTATATTGGACATTTTCCAGGTTCTATAAATATATAGACCTAGAAGGTCATTCGGTATGAAATTTATCTAATATATAATTTTGATTATTTAATTTATGATGGAAAATGTTTTTTCACATTACTCTATTTCATAAACATAAATGTAAACATTATGTTTGATCAACTTGATCTGTAAGTGCATGTTTGGGTATATAATTTTTTTATCAGGGAAACTGATGAAATATAATCCTTGGGATGTATGAAAAAATATAATTGAGAAATTGATTTCTCTCCACCCATGGTATTCACGAGAAAAGGGATTCCATTAGTTATGGTTGTATGAATCCCTACTATGAGGTCTATCATGCCATTTAGTGCCTTTGAATGTATTAATTATTTCCCACAAGTAAGAATTCCATATTATTATATTTGTTATCAGAGTAGGATTTAGATAAAATTGTTGATTATTGTTGGGCGGGAAAAAAAACGGGAAGGATGGCAAGAGGGGGGGTGAATTGCCTTTTAAAAAATGATTAACAAATTAAAATCAAAGTTGAAAGTGCAGCGGAAAGTAAAGAGGCAAGACACACAAAATTGATAACGGAGTTCGGCCAAAACCCGGCCTACGTCTCCGCTCCCAACTCAACCGTTGAGAGATTCCTACCGCTTACTTTTCAATGGTTTTAGCAAGAAACCCACTAGGCTTTGATGTAGCACTAGGACCTATTACAGCTTGCTTTTATTGGTTGAGCAAGAACCCACTTGCTTTTAATGGTTTAGCAAGAACCGACTATCCTTCTTACAGGTGAAGGATAGCTCACCTATGTCTCAAGCTATTTAAAGGAAAGCTTGGCAACCTTTTCACACCTTAATGGTGATGTGAAACCCAAAATAAAGGGGGATGAGAAAAGGTTTGGGGTTTGTAGGCACAAACCCAATTTTAAGCTCAAAATAAATAATGCAATAAAAACCGTAATTGAGGAGAAGCCTTGGGCGCCAATTGGATAGATGGAGTTGATTTAGCGTGCTCTCCCAAGCTTCTTGAGGTGCTCCTTGGATTGGAAATTGGTTGGAGCACTTGAGGATCCTTGAAGGTGGAGCGCCGGAGGTTCACCAAATGTGCAACAATATGTCCGGGCGCTTGGTATATGATCCGGGGTGGTGTCCGGGGCTTCCTTGGCCTTTATTTATAGGCATGGAACCCATTGGGGGCCTTCGGAGCCGTTGGAGAAGTCCTCGGAGCCGTTGGAGGCCAATAGAGGGTTGACCGGTCAAAGCCAACGGCTAGTTTGACTGGGCTACCGGCTGGCCGGTACAGCTCCACCGACTGGCCGGTGCCTTGGTAGTTTGAGAGTGCTTCTGCCCAGGAGCCACCGGCTGGCCGGTGAGAAGGCCACCGGCTGGCCGGTGGTGAGACAGTAGGTCTCACTATTCATCTGGGTGCCACCGGCTGGCCGGTGACAGAGCCACCGACTGACCGGTGGAGCCTGGCAGTGGGCAATGCCTCTGCCAGGTCCACCGGCTGGCCGGTGCTATCACACCGGTTGGCCGGTGGACTGAATTTCAGTCCACTTCTTGATTCTTTCTTGGGCCATTTTCTTGGCAACCTTGTGCCTATCATTCAAAAACACATCAAACAATATTAGACAAATAATAAGGTGATTGTGATCATAAAAATCAAACAACGAGGGGAACGATAGGTACAACAATCTCCCCCTATTTTGATGATCACAATCACCAAAGCAATTAATGTAAAATACTGAAATTGAAAGGAAATTCTAAGCATGATGAAAAGGATTCTCCCCCAATCAATCAAGAAATTTCTCCCCCTTTGTGATTATCAAAATAGCACGGGGCATAAAACTTGATTGAGGGAAAATTGAAAATCATGATTTGAGATTTGAAAATCAATTGAAATTTTGGAAATTGAAAGATTGAAAAATTTGAATAACAGTTTGAATTGAAGGTTTTGAATCAAAAACCAATTGAAATTTGAAATTTGAATTGAAAGTTTTGAATCAAAAGTTTGAACTGAATGTTTTGAATGAAAAATTCGAATTGAATATTTTGAAATGAAAATTTTGATACCAAGTTTTGAAATTGAAAGTTGGAATCGAAAATTTTGAAATTGAAATCAAAAGGGCTTAATTTGAAATTGAAAGTTTGAATTGAAACAAAAAGCTTAAACAAACCTAACTCCCCCTAAATAAAGACAAAAAGTCACCGGGGAGAGGGATTTTGAAAAGAGACAATTTTAGGCCCGGAAAGACTCGCTAAGAGGGATTTTTCAATCCACACTTGCCTTGTAGCGGGTCTTCTCCTATAGAATTCATCCGAATAAAAAATCGATTTGGGCCTACCATACCAGGCATTTTTGCAATTGCATTCATAAATCAAGTGCCCGGGTTTCTTACAATAATTACAAAATTTAAAACTAGATCTCCCCCTTACAAAAACAGTTGGAGCATGGGAGGAGGAAGCTACATTAGTATATCCTAGCCCTTGGGTGGTTCTTGAAATTCGTTGGGAACCAAGCAATTTTGAAAGATTTTGTTCCCCTTGGGTGAACTTAGCTAGGGATTCCCTAAGTTCCTTAATGGTTGATTCCAAAGAATCAACATTGGGAAAATTTTGGATTTTAAGGGAGAGTTCCTCCTTCTCTTTGAGAAGTTGGTCTTTTTTGGAGGAATGCTTTTTGAAATTCTTTTTCAAAGCAACAAATTTTGATGAGAGTTCATGAAAACCATTTTCAAGTTGGTCTCGCACATGTTGGAGTTCTTCGTAAGACAACTGATTGAAAGAATTTAAAGAACTAGAGGATGATGAGGAAGAAGAGTCGGAAGATGATACCTCATGTTTTGCCATTAGGCATTTTGTACCTTGGTCGCTCGCGGAGAAGGAGGAGAAGGAGGATCTATCACTCCATGTTGCCTTTGAAGCCTTCTTCTTTTTCTTCTTCTTGGCCCTTTTCTTGTGGAGTGGGCAATTGGGCACGGATTTTTCATCGGGTTCTTGCTTGTTGTTGGGTTCTTGCTTTTGAGCCTTCATAGTGCCTTCATGGGTAAGTTCTAAACATTTCCAAATATCATGTGAAGTAGAGCAAGAAGAAATATGATCAAAAACATTACGGCCAAGACCACAATGAAGAGCGTTCATGGCTTTGCCATCAAGCTCGAAATTTGCAATGTCTTCGGGGGTCCATTTGGATTCATCGGAAGAAGAAAGGGTAAAACCATGCATAACAATTCTAAAAATAGGATAGCTAATGCTTTTGAGAAAAGTTGACATGCGGGTTTTCCAAAAAGTATAATCGGCTCCATCAAACAATGGAGCACGATCCAAAGAATGTCCTTCGGGGGATTGAGAGGAAGAAGCGGTAGAAGCCATCAAAAAAATAGGATCTTTAATTTGAAACTGGTTAGGGTATTACTCAAATTTCCCTCTGATACCAATTGATGGATCGGATCCCTCGGCCCAGCAATATTGTCCACTCTGGCCTAGTTGCTATCCCAGGCCTCACGGCTTTAAAACGCGTTGCTGAGGGGAAGGTAGGCACATGAATTTCAAGCACCCACCAATCTCCCTCCACAACCGATGTGGGATTGGTTACCGGGGCACAGGCGCCAACAATCCTGGCGGGGGCCCAACAATCCTGGGCCCAGGACACAACAATTATTATGTTTTCCTGAGAAGTTTTCTGAATAGTTATGGTTATTATCATGGATTTTTGAGATTAATATTGATCGTATGTTTAATGTCATTGAAACCCTATTTTATATTTTAAGTGATGAATTATAAATTTATTAACAAAATGTGTCGATGAATTTTATTGGGAATATGTATATTTAACAATTTGGTTAATCCTAAAGTATGACATTAAATATTTTGGAAATAGGTTTTATGGTATTAATTATGTTTTTGTGTTAATAATATCATTTATATTATGGTAATTAAGGAACAAGTTTTTGATCATATAGATAACCATGGAATTGAAATTTGATTTGGTTATGGAGTGATTAATGCTATTTTAATAGATATTTGCTATAATTCATGGAATTTAAATGAAACATTTGTGATGAAATTTGAGGTTAAAATACTATTCCATGATGAGGATAGTTACATTATTTGGGATATAATGTTTTTTATTTATGAAATTATTTCTTTTCAATATTCGATATTACTATTACATTTTGGAGTTAAATGTTGTATTTCACCATATGAGGGTTAAATAATTTTTGGAATTATCCTAAATGTTGTTGAACATTTAGGTCTTGGATAATTTCAAAAGATTTTAGGAATATATGTTTATCCTTTCTTTAAATTATATGATCCAGTAAAAATTTATTTTAGTGTTTAATGAAAAAAAAAATAATCTTGAATACTCAATGTTTAAAGAAAAAGGTGGGATTTAGGTGAAAATTGATTAAATGTTTACATTCTACATGTAAATAATGTGTATTCAAATTATATTCTTATTATAGTAGGTAATAAATTCTTAATATCATGTAAAATAATCATGAAAATTATAATTTTACATTATTACATTCATTTCCAACGAAACAATAGTCTTCTATGGACTTATTTTTTTTATATTTTTGTAGTTATTACCGTTCTATTGATTAGCCACATTCATTTGATGATTGATATAAGAACCCATATATTCAATTGGGTATGGATCATTTAAATTTAAATATAATTCATTATTTTTGGATCTAATATGAATTCTTAATGGTTTAGCGAAGGTATCAGGGGTGAATATGGCTAATTCGGAGTCCGAGACCCAACTGTTGGAAAACAATTGTACTGCCACATGGTTATAGTATTCCATGTAGGGGAGGATGTAAGGATAGACAAAACCATAATGATGGTTTTCAATTTTTTGAAAATCCATATCACATAGTTTCACAAACCATGCATCCTTACAGTTTTAGTGCCCCTTTCTCCGGGTACCCATGCATGGTTTGGGAAACCATGTAGCCAAACCATTCATAGAAAAAAAAAATTGGAATTTTTACTATTGTACACTTAATGATATTATTGTCCTTATCCTTTTTTCAAAATCCTATTTCCACCTGTATGTACCTCCATTTAAACAGTTCTGTAGATATTGAAGGCAACATCTAGGGATTGTGAGATATCCTTCATCCGGGGTCTGATCGAGCATCTGTTTTTAATGATGGACATCCATTACTGAGTACCCAATTCTATTTTTACTATTATTCATTTCTCTTTCTCACGACGTCTTTATTGATGTGTGACTCCATATACTCCTTTTTCTTATCTACTAAAATTCAATACAAATTAATGGATGACACTCAAGGAATAGAGTCCTACGGGAACTAGGTGTGTGGTCTATAACTCAACCCTCAAGTTTGTTGATTTTGGAATTAACATATCGGGACCACCTTTTTCACTAGGATTCATTTATCAAATTTATATGACATTTAGATATTCATTAAAACCATATATTTAATCTCTTTCCATAAATGTGATTGGTTTTTTGTGTTGACATCCATAACTTCTAACACCCCATGTAGGTTGATATGCCATAATTGAGTTTTTAGTGTTTTAGCACTTTTTAACAATCCCTTCAGTGTGAACAAGATAAGGTAATTACCTTAAAGAAAATATTTCATTCAAATGATCTTATTGAAATAATACATAAGTATATGACCTAGACGTATTAAATGTAAAGGAATTTTTCATTTCACCTCCAATTAAAAACATTCCATGTTAAAGTAATGCATCAAAGAAAACCATATTAATTGAACTAGGATAATATGGTTTTAGTTAAATGGTTTCATGATACATGTCCTTTTCAAACTTATTAAAGTTGATGCAATAACCAAGTGAAATTTTTATGTAACAGTAATCATATGACAAAAATAATAGACATTAATTAAATGTAAGTTGATACATTATGACCATTGACCAAGAAATCATTATAAGATGGCATGGATTATGTTAGCTCTTAGATTCTTGATGGAGTATTGTGGATACATGAGGATATCAGTCTGATTCTAGGATATCTGTTACCTTAGGTGAGACTAAACCATGAACCCAATTCGTGTTTACATTTGGATTCATGGTATGACAGTGTATGATACCAGTAGTATTATGACACGATAAATTGCGTACCCTCTATGGATCTATCATGATATAATGTTCTGTGGTAAAATCATTGGGTTTGGCCACTATTTATATCATGTTTAACAATGGATGAAATCTATACACTGAGTAAGAAATATTATTATGGGATCCATTGGATGATTAACCTTGTATGTCATGACCCGTCCCCTGGGGCCCATGTATTGACTACCCCAAACACACCTCCCATAGGCAAGGGGTTGGTGACCAGCACAGATTAGGAATTTCCCAAATAAATGAGAATCATTTACCCTAGAACTTGCAAACACACACACACAAATCCAAGACATAGATGCTGGAATGTGAAAACACTTGGTAATCAATCACAATGTGTGATACAAGAAAACTGATTATAAATAGGGACAAAATACAAGAACAACTGAAAAGGGAAAATTTAATATTAAGTCCCCTAGTACTACTCCATTGAAACCCCAAAATAATGGGTTGGTATAGAAATTGTTGTCTCGGGTTACCCAAGAACACCCCATTTGTCTGGTCACTCTAAGAACCACCTGGCCCCAGTCCACCAAGCACTCAATTATTTCATCAATTGTATCCATAAGACATGAAATGTGTGTGAAAATCATGTGCAAGGATTAGTAACACAAGACATAGTAGGGAACCCCGAATCACTATGTAAAATGCCATGAAGGAAAATAATAAGAAGATATTTCCAGATCATCATATGTATATGTAAATAATTTATATAACAAGAAAATCTTGGTATACTCATAAAGGATTCTAAGATGAAACAGATCATCCACTGCCAAAAATAGGGTCCCCCTTATATCACATTCGATTATGGGAGATCACACACGTCTATCTATTTGAACGTAATCATGTAGAAAAAGAATTCCAAAAGTATCCAAGTGGACATTTGGACATGATACCTCATGAATTTTCCAGGAGACATCCGGTCATGCTAAGAAAGAGAATCGTGATATCATTTCCAATCCTTGGTCACAAGATTCTATTAAAGGAATTATATTTCTTGGTGAACTCCCTCCTCAATCTATGAATTCATTTAATACCCTCGGAATGAATTCATGTTAATTTGGGCCCTTTCCAAATAGAACATACTGAGAATTACAATAAGCACACTTTTATGGTCAACTCACAATGAAGAGAATCTGATCTCAATTCATATATATGGGGTACATAACTGAGGTCACACAATGGGATGCCTGGACCTACTATAAATATATTCCTAGATAGAGGATAATTTCATGTGTAAATATTGGGAAATCCTACTCCAGAAACCCTATAAAAGGTACCATGAAGTAATGTCAGGACCTACTAGGCCTCTAGTTGTGATATATGTGATAGATAATTGAGTAAATATTGAAGGCAGGATGAGAAAACTCATATCAGAACACATGTCACCCTCCATGATAGGAATTTGATCCTCCATGAAATATTCATATGAATGACTGAGGGTATAATATAAATCTCTACTAACACCCTCTATAGCATGATTAAGTTCCTACATCGATCACTCATATAATTGAAATATAGAACTCTTATAGCCCCAGTTGGTCCAACTAAAAACCCACCTAGACATCTCCAAAATGACCACATCATCACAGGGAACCCAACATTATAGACGGCTCATCATACACCAGATCCGTTTGAGAATTATGGGAATTTTATTAAAACGTGGGTCATTGGGTATGGGTTCATCCCAACCTAGTCAGTTCTGGGCAATACCATATATGCCTAGCCCATTGGGACATTTTTCCATGGCCCACTGGGGCACACGGACCATCCTAGTGGCCCACTAGGCTATACCATCCAGCTCAGTATATAACTAGGCCACACGGTCTAGCCCGACAACACGATTTTCATCCCGACCAGCCAACCTATGTGGTCTGGTTCATCCATATGGGAGTGGCACAAGGGCAGTGCCCCTCCCACCTAGAACGAATAATTGAGAAACATTTTCTCCTAACCAATGTGATCGTCTGTAGGCCACTCCCTCTCCCTGCATGCGGTCTATTGGACCATCTTCCAACCGACCATCATGGCTCCCACCACATCGCCCGTACGCGCCACCTTGGCCTGACCATTCCAATGTAGTCTATCATCATGCACTACCACACCACCAACTTCTCATATACATCTATCCATATTGTCATTGGGCACCTACATCAGGATGTATGCATCACTGTGTGCCACCACCTACTCCACTGTGTGTTCCCGCCACCAGCTTTCCTTCTACCACTGAAACCATTTCTATATTGGTATGTTTTCTGACCCATGAGTTCCTTTTTGATTTTTGTGACTCCACCATCACATCTATGGGATCCAATTCATCTTTCAATCACTCTAGGGGTCTGAACACATTCAGATCATCCTAGAAAATCACAACACATCCTTAGTGTGTCTTTTGGCAAAGAATGAAAAAAAATTGAAAATGAATAGTTAAAATAACACATTTACAATGACCATTATATGTAATTGTGTCATACATTGTCTTTTAATGTTAATATTATTATGAAAAAGAATATTCATCAGTCCATTTCCTTTAATATTAGAGTTTATCCATCCCTCAAGAACAATCTAATGGTGGATCAAACTATTTGTGGCCTATTTCATGTTCATCGATGGAAAAATGAATGGGGAAAAAATAACAAAAATGAAATAACCCCCTACCATGATGTTTGACCATTCAATGGGGATTAATAGAGATTGAGTACCAACATTCATTGATCAGCGGTCTACGATCCATGGTATGTGATCGATGATTCACAATCTATTTGTTTTCATTATTTGGCATTCTCCAATGAGAGGGAACCAATGAAACCTTTCTCCACTGTTTATATGGAATTATATGGTTATGTGGTAGCCTTGATTTCCTGTTTAATTAAGTAGAAATGAAAAGTTGTCATCCATTTAAACATTGTAGCATCGCCACACTATTTCATTTTTGATAAGAAATGAGATGGCTCATTGTGGCATCATAGTTTCTTTGGGTCACTGTAAAACATGTAAAAAAGAAATAAAATAATAATCTTTAGGATTATTTTAATCTTTTTTAAAATTTCCAAAAATTGATATTCACATTCAACCCTTTCTCGTCGATATTAGGCCATGCCTAAGGAAAATTCCCCATTATAAACTCAACAGTGGTCTTATATTTCAAATAAGAGTCACAATTCCAGAGTTATTATGAATTTAAAATAAAGATATTTTATTTAAATATATTGGATATAGTTAATTCCATGTTGGGATTTCAAACTAAAGACCCACACCAACTACTGTTAAGTCATTTCTAGGGTAAAAACCCATCCTGAACTCAATAGTTCCTTATGATTTTATATTTGAAAACCCTTTTAAGATTCATTTCACTATTTAAAAAAAATCATTTTCTATATTAAAAACATAATAATATTCATTGATCCATTTTTGTCACACCGGGCCTCAAAATATCACACTCCCTTTGCGCATAGTCCTTTAATTTTCCATGAAATTTTATAAAAAGAATACCTGGGAAATTCCATGTAAATATATATTCACTACCATAAGGCTTTACATCCATAAAAGAAAAATCAAGGCATACCAAAATAGATGAGGGTAAGAGCATGAACCTGAGTCCACCACTCCCATGAAATATTCTTGAGATTTTCCAATTTTCACTGAAAACACACTAAAGGAATAGAATACACATGAAGGGTCCTCTCATGTCAATCCATGATCTCCACAAACAATATTTAAAAAAAAAATCTGGATTTCAAACTATCATCAATGGGATTCCATGGAGTCGACCAATCTCTTGTACATAGAGGAATCAAATTCTTCATACTGAAATATGGACATGAAAATCATGGAAGTGGCTGACATTTTGAGTTGGTCAAAAATCACCTAGATGGTATTGTGTCCTATGGACATACGTGGTGAAACCATCTTGAGGTCTATCAATTTAATTTCTCACAATCCTCCTAGAACTACAAGGATGAAAAGTTCATCCCCTTCCAAGAATAGGGGTTTGACATATTGTGTTGAAAAATCAGGAAACTTATTCAAACAGGCGTTTAGATAATATATCAATGTGAAATCCCAACATTAACCTATTACATCATACATTGTTTCCACCTTAAAACCGACATTCATATCTCAATGAGTCTCTCCACAATAGACATCCACTTCAACTACTCTGTGTCCTCTGAATGGAATGTAATTCTCCCTACATTTCAAATATCAATCTATGAAACTCCCTGTGGAAAACTATGAAAGTAATGTGGAGAGGTAAAAACCACTAAATAGATGAATGAATCATCACCTCTATCTAAAATGGATAACGGTAACAAGGATACCAACTCTATTTCAGCATTCAACAACTATAAACTGCAGCACATACACAGAGCATCCACTACCACATTTCTCTTACCAGGAGTTTATACTATCTACTTGTCATAATCTTGGAAGAAATATTTACAATGCATCTACCTCAAGTTCATAACCTTATATGTGAAGACATACATGAGAATTTTGTGCTCTGAGTAGACGATAAAGAACCCATCCATCAGCTAGTTTTTCTATTTCATCAATTTGAAGACAAAATATTCCAACTCAAGATCATGGGTTTCATTGTTCTTCACATTTGGTATCAATTTTCATGAACCATAGTCAATCAATTTTTTCATCTGCATTACTACACAACCATGTAAAGTCCCAGATGCATCATAAAACACTATGTACTGGACTCTCTCATCTTCCAAACTCATGATCAGGGTGGTCATCAAACATTGTCTTAACTGCGGAAAAGAATGTGGGCACCATTCTATCCACATGAAACGATACCCCTTCCAACATATCATAGTTTTTATCGAACCTTTGGTATTTCATAATCATTATACAGTCATTTTTTATATATTCTGGTAATACACAAATTACCCAAACATTAGGTCTTACTAAGTCATTTATAATCATGTCTTCCAACTACTCCCTCATTTTGCGATACTCTTGGGAAACCATCATATATTGTGATATTGATATTGATTCCATATTCGGTGGTAGTGAAATGACA